>JAUPMV010000013.1:3126715-8126715 GCA_030848855.1 Branchinecta sandiegonensis
AACAACATTTGCTTAGAAATTGCTACTTCCCAAATCCGATTATTCCTTAAAGTACCAATCTTGACCGCAAAGTCAAAAAAAATACTTTTAAGCAATATATGCATTTTCGTGATGCCCATTAGCCCATTAGCAGTTTTGCCTCAAGGGTTTTGCTTACAAATGAAGTTCCAGCTCCCTTATAGCGCGCATCTCAACCGCAAAGTCGAAACTTACTTTTGATCAGTCAAATCATCTTGACACATGCAAGTGCCATATGAGCTTACAGCTCTTGTTGTTTTTGTTGTGAAAAATATATAAAGGATTGTCTTTGATTTCTCTAATTCATAGTAGTAATTTCAGCCCTGTCCGAGCCGGTGCTCGGTATACTGAAATCAATGCACCATACATGAAATCCAAGGTACAGTGCTTGAACGTCTAGCACCCAGGCATGGTGCTAGACGTTTGAGCACCGTGCCTGAAAAGGGGCTAGTGTACTAGACTGCAGTAGAAATCCCAGTTCAACTCTGGCAAACGATACATCGTCCGCAGAGACATACTAGCCAAAATGTTGGGCGGGGGGATATTTACAGACTGGCTGGTCATTTTTCCGACTGTTTTTTCAGAAAAGGCGAACGTTTAGAAGGTTGTAGGTGGACGCGAACGGCGCCCCCCCCCCTCCCCGTAAGTCACGCCCCTGATCGTCTGTTGCGGAAGACTGTACTATCAAGCTTTTGTCCCTGCAAGTTGTCCTAGCCGCCCACTCCTTCACCCGCTTACTACACCCACAGGGTATGATGACACATCAGCGTCTTTCTAACCATCGATTGGCTTATCTAGTACACTTGGCAGCTTATTTGACGGATACAGTATCGCTTAGGACCCATCCGTAAAGTAGACAAGGTCATATAGAATTGCAATCCAGTAAAAATAGAAGGATTCGAAACGCCCAACGTTCCCAATTGGGAACACTTTAGTTACTTTATACTGTGTCCTTCCTCTGTAAATATTTTCATGTAAATACTCCACATATTGTGAGAACGGTATTTATGGAGTTGTAAAACGCCATGACACGATTTTTCACCCACTCATCATTTCTGCTATTTTGACCGAAACTAATGTATTTTATAAACATACTTTTTAGAAATGCTACAAACCAACTCGATTCCAGTAGACGTCGGAAAAAATTCAAGAAGGCTGCTGATCATTTTAGACTTCCATAGAATCATTGAAATTTGCACTAGCTTGTGTCTTGTGGCCGATAGAAAATTCCAAATGAGGTGTTCCCAAATGGGAACGTTGAGCGCTAATGGGTAAGATCCGATTCCCCGATCAAAAGTTATACATACTTTAATATTTCAGGTTCCTTCGCCCTCCACTCCCCCCAAGGTGGTCGGATCGGGGAAGTTACTATTTCCAACTTAGTTTGGTCGGCTCTCTAATACGCCTGTCAAGTTTCATCGTCCTAGCACATCTGGAAGTACCCCAACTCGCAGTCACCGAACCGACCGACGGAAAAGTGATCGGTATATGGCACTTGGCCATATATGCATGGAAGTGCAAAACTGAGCGAAGTGTTCAAAGAAGTCTAAGTTTAGTTTCTCACCCCTGCCGGGAGGATCTAGGAAGGCAAGAAAACGGATCAAATAATAACCGAGAGGTGTTATTTCTATCTTTGTTATTTCTCAAAGCCCCGTTCACAAGTATGCCTAGCCAAGCACGGATGCTTAGGCACGTGCCTAGCACCACCGTTCACACCCATGCCTAGGAACAGGTTTTGGGCCAGGCAGTGAGCTCTAGGCTCTAGGACTCGGTGCCTGGCTAAGCTTGGGCACGTGCCTAGGCATCTGTGTTTAGCTAGGCATGCTTTTGAACAGGGGTGTCACAACTAGGGGGGGAGGGGAGGGGGGAAGCCCCCCTCCCGAATGCTGTCGGCCAGTCGCTAAAAAACAGCCGAGTCACCGCGAAGCGCCGCGATTTTTCGTAAAATAGTAGATTTTTCTTAAAAATAGTAGTTTTTCTTAAAATCGGCCGATTTTTCGTCAACACAGTCGTTTTTTCTCAGTAATAGATCTGACCAGCCAGTCGGTAAATACCTTCCCCCCTACCCCCCCCCCCCCCCCCAAACATTTTGGCTAGTAACGCCTCTGCTTGTGAACGTGGCTTCAGAGATTTACCACCATGGCGCGCTGCTAGATAGCAGAGTACCCCCCCCCCCCCCCCACCCAGTCCAGGAAATGTCCTTCCCTAAGCATAGGCAACACTGTAAAAAAAAATCTTGCAGTATTTGCTACTGGAATTAATCTTGTCCTAATTGAGATAAGATTAGCCCTAATTTGGATTAATTTTAACCCAATAGAGATAAGACTAATCCCAGTAGCAAATACTGCATCCTTATTCGGAGAAACTTTTTACAGTGTAATGAGACACTCACCGCAATGGTCCAAGTGCAATTGATGTCCCCAGGATATTGGCTGGGGTATCCGGGCGACTGGAGGGTCCCAGATCTTGTTAAGGATCCGTCAATGAAACCACCACAGCCTGGAATGACAGCAGCCGTTATTAGCTCCAAGGCAACTGTAAAAAAATTAAGGGAACTGGGGCGGAACGCGAAGGACGGTCAACAACCGTCTTGCACAGTAAAAGCTGAGACCGATCCGTCTTTGATGTCGAATTTGATGTCTGTTGAGCTGAAAACTGGCATCAAGGTCAGGGGCGTCACGACGGGGGGCGCCCCCCCCCCCCCAATGTTGTCGGGCAGTCGTTAGAAAATACCCATGTCGCGATTTTTCGTCAAAACAGTCGGTTTTTCTGGTAATCAGTCGACTTTTTTTCAAAATGTTGTTTTTTTCTTTAAAACAGCCGTTTTCTCTGCAAAAACAGTCGGTAAAGATTACCAGCCAGTCGGTAAATGCCTTGCCCCCCCCCCCCAAACATTTTGGCTAGTAACTCCTCTGGTCAAGGTGTGAAATTCTGGGTCGCTTTCCAACTCTTTCTCAGTTTGAAATATTGTACTGCGATTTCCACCTCCACATTTTCCTTAAAATACGGCATCGTCGTTCGAAATTCTTAGCTATAAGTGGATTTCTTTCTACTACCACAAGAATTCTAAGCTCGTTCAAAACCATGATTGAACTCTAGAATCCAATGCAGAAGTCACGCAAGCCACTCAACCAGTGAGTGCTCATCTGTAGTAAACTTGTCAGCCGTGACAGATGTCGGTAGCCGGTAGACCAAGGCTCTAATGGCAAGTTCGATAACCAGACAAAGCCAGATTTTTGTTGTTAAATTTACGCTCCTTTTCTTTTTTCTTAAGTTACTCTGCTTCTTTTCTTGTATAGTCGGTTAAAAATAAATTATTATTATTATTACTATTATACTCACGGCTTTTTAGTGCTTTTTCGGCCTAGCCGAGTTTTGCTCGTCAAGCAACGCAAACCGAAAGCTTCAAGGTCCGCCGACAACTCGTTCACACATAAGAATGTGAAAAGCTTCAAAGTAATGCTTCTGTTTCGAAGATATGAGTTGCGTTTTTGCAGATACCATGGTATCTGATACCACAGTCTAAAGTCGTTTTTGCAGTTATCGTGGTATCTGATACCACGGTCAAAAGGCGTTTTTGCAGTTATCGTGGTATCTGGCCAGTTATCGTGGTATCAGATATTCAGATACTACGGTCCGACCGTGGTAACTGGTCGTGGTATCTGAAGAGTCATCTCACTTTCATCAAATTTTGTCAGATTGGTGAGAAAGAAGTTTAGCACTTAGTGATGTAACTGGATATCTGTTTTTCTTTTGGGATGACTTCGAAAGTGCAATATCGGCAATAGTCGTTTTTGCAGAGCACCGTGTATCAGATACCACGATAACTGCAAAAACGACTAATTGTAGATCCAGTTACAGTGGTAACAGATACCATGGTATCAGCAAAAACGCAACTATGGTAGACCATGTCTATCTTCTGTTTTGGACTTCTTTTGTTTTGCTTGGTTTTCCAACTTTTAAACACCGGGCCCGTTAATTTTTCAAATATTTTGCGTTATGCCGCCGCGTCGGAGAGCGTGATGGATGCCTAAAAGCACTAACAAGAAAATCTGCAATTTCGCGTAGAAAATAATGGGATTTTAGAAAAGGATATTCATGGGTAATTTCATCGTGAAAAGATCATTTCTAGTAAGAGTTGTGCTTCAAGACGTTTATATAATATACAAGGTAGGATACGGTTGCCAGAAGTGCAGCCGAAATATTCGAACTTGTCGCATACCATCTTAGATGGTATTCCGATCCATCTTGCGTCTATGATGGTATGCGATGATCTACAAAAACTCCAAAACCTCGTTTTCGTTTCTTGTTCATGTGCATGTGAATGAAGGGGCAAGCTTTCCTATGCATATGTTCCGCTGAAAACTACATGGGAAAAAGGGAGGACCTTATGCAGTACTTGCTAGCAAAAACACCCCGATCCCGAATTAAGCGATAAATCCATTTCTGACTTACCCAGTTGCCTAAGGTGAGCGTAGGGAATGGTCGTTCGAGCCGATGCGGCCGATATCAGCACACCAGCAACAAAGTACAGATTCATATCATCAGGATTCCAAAACTATACTGCACTGGAAAGAAGATAATCCTCATGTGGCAACATTAGAACCTAATTAGAAGAAAACAGACTTTGCTATTAACAAAAATTTAATTATTAGCTCTGCAAGAGATAAATAAACATCTGTCGGAAATGGAAAATAGCCTACCAGTAAATTGAATACTGAATTTTCTGCCATTGAACTGGAAAAAGACTGAAAAACAAGAGCTATGAGCTCATATGGGACTTCGTACGGGAAGTTGATGCAAGTGACGTGAAAAAAAATTTACCCCCCCCCCCCCCTCTATATCCTTAACCGTCGTCGGATGCAGTCCGGACCTAGAAACGTGAGGTCTAGGGCTGCTCGTAACATCCATTAAATTTGGCTCGAGTCAGATTGGCATTTCAAAAATATATACGGGCACAAACTTTGGCTAGATCCGGTTCGGACAGATAATGGCACATCTAGGGCACATGTTCCTTGATGCGCTTCGTAACTCCAAAAATATTGGCTGAATCTATAAGACGTTATCCGAAGGGCAGTAAAACAAGAAGAAATAAAGAAAATATTTCCTCTCAGTGTGTGCTCGTAGACAGTTCGACAAATCGGGTGTCTTTGGGACAACTACAGAGGGATCGACTAAAAAGAGGCACGGCACAGCACGACATAGTATATGAGGCACAAGTACTAAAAAGAGGCACCAAAACTAAAAGATCTCTTTCAGTGTTCAGAGTGAGGGGCAGGAACCATGTTCTAACGTGCCTTCTTTTAGGCTCTGGAATTACGAACTCTCACGTACTTGTCTACTTCTACTACTTGCTAATCTCTTTTTATTACGCGTGCCTCCTGCGCCACGCCGTGCCTCTTTTTAGTTTAGTCGAAGGATCGACTAAAAAGAGGCACGGCACGGCAAGACATAGTATATGAGGCAAACGTACTAAAAAGAGGCACCAAAACTAAAAGATCTCTGTCAGGGTTCAGAGTGAGGGGCAGGAACCCATGTTCTAACGTGCCTTCTTTTAGGCTCTGGAGTTACGAACTCTCACGTACTTGCTAATCTATTTCTATTACTCGTGCCTCGTTCACCACGCCGTGCCGTGCATCTTTTTAGTCGATCCCAACTACAGAGAGATGTGATATTTTTAGTTTTCAATCGTCTTAACCGCACATGGACGATATGGTCCTTTTAACTGCGATGCCTGAAACCAGGACATACCTTGGTCATGGAGCAAGGAGATAGGTCATCGCCACCATCGGTCTTGGGCTGCCACTCCAAAATGTTCGCACATCCTGGTCTGGGATAATCTGCTGTCTATTCACGAACTCCTGGAAAACGTCGACCGAGGGGAGGACGGACTACACTTAAGCTACTTTCACATTGACGCGTCGTTGCGATGCGTTTATATTGCGTTGCGTATAGGTTGCGCAGAGTATCTTTCACACCTGCGCGAGAAGCTTTCACGCTGGATGCTCATTTGCATTTTCCTTTCTCGGTTTCTTCTGCTGTATTTTAATTTCTTCCACTAGTAGTAATTTTTTCTTCATCATCAGCATGTTTTTCCAGTTTTTCTTCAAAAACTTCCATTTTCGACAAATCTGATTCGTACGCTTCGACGCAACGCAAGAATAGAGCTTGGTCCTATTCTTATTTGTCTGCGTAAGCTCTGCGTTGCGTCGACGCAAGCGCAACGCAAGGCTTGCGTAGCTCAGTGTGAAAGGCAAACGCGTCAATGTGAAAGCAGCTTTAGAGCATCCGTACCCCTATCTATATGCGTATTCTCGCCGTTCCCCGAGAACTCAACTTGAGGAGTCCCCGCGTGTTCTTTGTCCCGGGGACTCACTCCCCGTATTCTCGCGAGTCCCCACGGACGGGGAATGCTCCGATTATCATCACCATCATCAAAAAGGACTCCCTTTCATATTCGGAGGGAAATCAATTTTTGCTGGTTTTGGTGCATGAAAAATTAATCAAAAAGAATCAGAATAAACAAAACCAAAAGTAAAGTGCATCCAAACTAATTTCGTCAACTGCACATTTGTTTTCGAACAAAATCCATTTTAGAAGCATTCCCCGTGTTCTCGTTTTTTCCCTAGGCGGAGTCCGCGTGGAGTGACTCCCTCTATTCTCGCCGTTCCCTTCGAGTCCCCGAGGACTCCTTGGGGAACGGTGAGAATACGCCTTATCTGTCCCTACCAGTTTCTATCCCTACAACACCCTCGCCTTTGCCCCACGAATGCTGTTCTTCCAGATTCGAGGTTTCCACACTGTCAGAAGTTTCATAACAGATTGCGCATAACACTTTCAAGAATAACACCTTTTTACTTAGAAATAAAGTGTTATGACCAATTAAATTTATACTGTTTCGTGCCTAGATCTCCAACAACACCTTCAATAGGTAAAAATACTACACTGTCAGAAGTTACATAACGACAACAGAAGGATGCGCGGTTTCAACAGATAATACTTTGGGATGTTATCTGTTATGTTTTTTTTCGTTCCCGTTAGTATTTTTACCAACTGAAGGTGTTGTTGGAGATCTAGGCCCGAAATAGTGTAAACTTGTTTGGTCATAACACTTTATTTCTAAGTGAAAAGGTGTTATTCTTGAAAGTGTTATGCGCAATCTGTTATGAAACTTCTGACAGTGCACTAATGCTCACGCAACGTTTTCTGATATGCAAGCTACCACCCTATTGATCGCTTTCGAGGAGTAGGTAAAGGATCCTGCTGTTGGTGCATTTACATACTGCGTAAAATCTGACCGTATTTTGAAATCCGAGCGTATTTTACGCACGTATTTGGGCTTGAAAAGATTTCTAGCAATAAGGATGTATTCATATACAAGTAGTATAGAAAAAGGGGGGACTAGACCAACAACCCCCAAATTTCAAAACCCCATTTTAACATCGATTTCTTAAATTTTAACATGCTTTTTTCCAAATTATCCCCCTTTTTAAAGATATTTGTATTTTCTTTTTTCCCGAAAAAAGGGCCCAAGAAATAGGAAATATTAACCTTTATACTACATATAAACTACTTTTTTTTTTTTTTATCCAAATATCATTTTTTCATTTTTATCCAAATATCAATTACTGAGTAAACAGTTCCAAGTCAACATATTGTTCCGAGTTCTTATTTACACGCAAAATAGGCTGTAAAATAAGATTGTTCTTTAGAAGTAATTCATCAGCAATTGCATTGTATCTCTGCGGTATAAACAGATCACACATCTTCTTGTTATGATTGATAACTACAACTAACTTATCCCCATATTTTGTTTTAGCCATTCTCATTTTAACGATGGTATATTTCAATCCTAATACCAACTGTTCTTTCTTGATTGTCTCATTGTATTTATTCATGCTGATTGTATTCAAGACCTCCATTTATTAGCGGCTGATTTTCTTTAATAAAAATCCAAATCACAAACTCACATACATATTTTTATTAATGATATCCAATGTAGCTTTTCTTTCATAATATAGAACACAGTAAATATTGTATGGTACGGGTTGAGGATCATTTAAAGTTATACTAATTTCAATATCAGCAGTGGTTCCATTATAAATATTTGACTCGTGTTTAGAAACATCGAAACAAAATAGTGGATATACTTCTTTAAATTCTTCGATATTGACTACACTACCAGTATCAAACGCTAATTGCTTATAACCCATGTGTATGTATCTGTTGTAAAGATTCGAGTATGTGCATTTTTCCTCACTAAAGTCGCATTTGAGGGGTTCTTCTGGGTATTTATCCCCGTTAATTCTAACCTCTATATCCGTCAAATTCATATGATCAAACACCATATTATTCTTTTTTTGGTTGTTATGCTTTTCATTTTTCTGTAACATCACAACGATTTTCGTAGGACTATTTCTCTCAGACACAACTTTCCAGGTGTGTTCCTTATTCTGACTAACATCACTTTTATAAGTATTACAAGCTTCCCACATCAAATTATACTTTTTATCCTTTGCCAAACCCTTTTCCAATTGACTCATCATTTCAATACTAGGAGCTATAACAGGAATTTTCCAGGATAAATACTCAATGACGACTTTAAAATTGGTATTTCCATTGTTTACAATCATATTATTATCATCATTTCTTCTTAGACATATTCTGTGCGATGCACCTCTAAAAAATCGTTTGTTTCCTTTCAAGAATCCAAACATCTCTGATAATGGTAAATACATATTAACTAATTTGCTGTCTTTAGTTCTATTATATCTCTTTTCAAACCCTTTATTATAATTAGGATTAGGCTTAGAAGTGACATTCATATTTCCTGCAGTTAGTTTTCCTTCTGCAGGTACGGTAAATGAACTAGTTATAGGGTTGATATCAGTTCCTTGATTATAATCCTTGTACCAAAAATGGTTTCTAGCAGCACTTCTAGAGTAATCATCGGAGTATTCAATCAACTTTGTAACGGTAGTTGTAATACCAACATGATTAATTTTTTCAACTGGTGTATCGTTTATGACATACTCGGCGGTACTAAATAAATTAAATCCATTATTCGTCAACGTAGCGACATCAGTTGCAGCTATATTAGTTCCGTCAGCTTTTACTATCCTTACGCCTACCTCAAGATAACTTTCACTTGGATAGAACCAGGAATCTAATTTCTTTGTTACAAATTCAAACTCTGACTTATTGGATACATTCACATCTGTTTCTCGAATTTCTTTAAATTCATACTTGACCACTGTATCATCCACAAGTGGCTCATCAAATATGTTCCATTGCGGACTAATAATTTTATTTACTGCCATTTATATAAGAAGGAAATTATTCAATAAAAATCATTTCAGAATCTTTAACCCATTTCCAGTCATTAACGTTTTAATCAAGTCCTGACTTCTTTGATTTAAAATTCTTTTATTTGTACCTATAAGATCCTTCATCGATTTCTTATTTCCAATCACATCAATCAGTTCCTTCTTGTTGACATCAATCAAATCTTTTCCATATTCTATTGCTCTGTTTTTCAGCAGCTCAAATCTCGGTTTTATAATATTATTATACATTGACAATGCTCCATCTTTTATTTGTTTTGCTGACGTCTGGAATAACTGGGAATTAGCAATGTTTTTGAATATACTACCGATTCCACTTCCGTACTGCTTATTGTAAAGTAATCGCTTATTATTTAACAACATTTATAAGTAAATAATTTTATTTCAATAATCCTTTAAGCTTTTCTTAAATGCAGTACGTATCCTACGTTATCACCATTCAGATCAATCGGTCTTCCAAGCTGATCAGTTATTGTCATTCTCAACGAGTAAATAAAGTCTTTTGTGTTGATAGGAAGATATATTAATTGTCTAGGATTCTCAACAATTTGGCAACCCGGTTCAGTATTCGGAACAAATGTCCAAATGACATCTGATTTACTTTTGTTTACGATAGAACTGTTTACAAGAGAGCAGTGAATTTGAATTTTATCGACACTTCTTGTTATATTCGGAAGTTTTGTACCTTCATTAATTTTATTAGATATCTCAATATCCTTCTCAAAGCCTAAAATCTGACACAAGTCACTATTAAATCTAAACATGTATTTTTCTTGTAATATGATGACAAATCTCATAGATGCTGGATTTGATGAGATTACAATAGGACATTTATCTTTTGGTGTATCAAAATACTGACACAAAAAATAATTCAAACAATCATCGTTATACATCCCATTAGGAATAGTAACATTTATCCATCCCCCCTCTTCATCTTTCCTGTATTGAAATGTATTATTCCCAAATTTATCACTTATATTATGCCACGAATACCACAAAGTACACTGATTCAAACCTATTTCATAATCCCAATTACGATTCAATTCGATTGGTTGACTAAATGTTATATCAATGATACTTTCATTACCTTCAATGTTTAACAACACCATTTATTAGAAATATTTTTTATATATTGAATTGTATTCTCTCTTGTTTAAGAATTTATTTCGCATTAACGAATCCAAAATATCAATAGCTTCATTCCTCACCTCATCAGATGTATTCCCGTTCACTCTACTACCTATCAAAGTGTACAATTTTTTAATCATTTCATCACAATTCATAAATATTCCAGTTCCTTGCTGTTTGACTAATCCCCAATTATTTTGAATGGTTCTTAACCTATCCTTGTAAACTCTTATAAATTCAATAATTTGATCATGGTTAGAGTAACCTTTACTCTTTGTCCCACCATAACTTTTACTTATAGTTGTTAAATGATTCATAGCCTCCTCTATATCCATAGGATTACTAATGTAATACATAGGTATTTTAAAATAAGGATCATTGTCATCCCAGGATTCTGCATGTTTTGAATTAATCTGATTTAAAAACTCTTGGGTAATACCTTTATTCATTTCAATGGATAATGGGGCTAAAGCGGGAGTTGGTTCTAAAGCAGGAGTTGGCGCTCTACTCGATTCCTTTGAACTCGATTCCTCTGAAGTTTTAAATGCATTACCTAATCTTTGAAACCGTCTGCTTGAATTTTCATCATTCTTTTGTAATTTCTTCATGATCGCTTCAGTGTAATCTTTTTGTGTCTTCATGTTTTCTTTTTGTGCCATAACAACTGGAGCGTTTAATTCTGAAGCATATTCCCGAAACCCTGCTTTCTCCATCTCGTATTGTTGAACTTTTTTTCTTTGAATTTCTCTGTTCTTAACTATACCTGATAACATATCACTCAAACGTCTTGAATCCATTTATATACAAGTAATTTTATTTCATAATAAATTTTGAAAGTTCTTTTTCATAAAACCCTCCTTGAATTAATTCCCCACTTTTGTCAGATATTTCATAAGTAATGGGAATGGTAGGTCTAATGGTTGCTATCTGAAATACTTCATTCGTATAATTCGGTAAATATCCTTTATCAAAAATACTCTTTTCTTTTTTTATTCTGACTAAATCTCCTACATTGTAATTTCCTGTGATTGTGTAGTCATCTGCTGGAGGAAACAAAGCATTGTAAACCTTTTTCTGATTTACCTTTTTACTAGCATCTACTGGTTTCATTTGTATTGAACGATGATAAGAGTTATTATAATTTCTAACAAATAAAGGTAAAATATCAATCCATTTAGTAGTGTTATTGTGAGTAAAATATTTCCATAACTTTTCTTTCAACGTTCTATTGAATCGTTCAACGATTTGCGCTTTCAATTCACTTTCAGATGCAAACCAGTGTATGTCGTTATTTTTCAAAAATGTTTGAACATTTCGCATTACAAATTCTTTACCTTTATCAGTTTGTAGTTTTTTAGGAATTCTTTCTTTAAATATATAACTGAATGCCTTGATTATTTCAGCACCCGTTTTATCTTTCAAAGGGACACACCAAGCATATTTACTAAAGCAATCAATAATAGTCAAGATGTAATTTGTTTTATTATTTTCTTTTTTATATTTCTGCATGTCAACTAAATCAGCTTGCCATTGCTCATCTACATGGTGAACATACACTCGTCTCCTTTCAAAATTGTGATAGGAAGGTTTGTGTAACGTATACACATTCTCATTTTGCAACACATTTTTTATTTTATCCTTGGAAACCTTCACACCATTTTCTTTTAATTTTCTGTGAATATCATCAACCCCTGAATAATTTGAATAATACGTCTTTAAAATATCTTTTTCTGCGTCGAGGTTTTTTTTAAAAAGCGATTTTTCATTGAACCACAGATAACGCAATTACCTTTCACCATTGGAACATTATTTTTCTGTGACACTGCTTTAAACATTGATTCAGTGTCAGTTTTCTTTTTACATTTCATACAATAAATCTCCATTTATTAGAAAACAATTTTTATAAACAAAAAGACGAGAGATGAATAAACTAAGAACTGCGCTTAATGTCGGAAATACAATGCAATCCACAGTTTAATTCATCTATATTCTGAACGGCAAGATTTTCATAAGCTATTTTTTTCTTTGAAGTTTTTAGATATTTAATTATTTCTTTTCCTGGGGGTATACCGAAAGAATCAAAAAATTCTACATAAGGATTATCAGGTAGATTACAGTACGCCACCCAGTGAGTTCCAGGCATTCCGAGTTTATCATAATTAACTACACCACATTCTATACTATTTATCTGTTTGGGTAGCGTATCTATAGAGAAAACACCTCTAAAATGTGGTATACTCTCTAATGCATCCATAATATCAAAATTGGTTAGAGGTCCTACTTTACTTTTGCTTCTTTTTTGATGTCCCCGTTTTTTGACTTCCTAGGCCTTCCCCGTACACCATGACCTACAACTTTTTGTGTTCCAGGAAGTGTAAGCGCACCACCTGTGTTGACATCATCGGTTTCCTTCTTAGGCCTTCCACGTCCCACAACTTTTTGTGTTCCAGGAAGTGTAAGCGCCCCACCTGTGTTGGTTATGTTATCCACCAATTTCTTACCAGCGAATGTACCCAAAGCAGCAGCTCCGCTTGTTAAAGCTGCCTTACCAAGGGCTACTGCTAACGGTATTAAGAATGGAAGTAATCCACCCTTTTGAATCGCTTCTTTCATCTGTTTGTATGATACATCAATATCACAGCCCTTATTATTCATTTTACATGTTTCAATTTTATCAATTTGTCGTTTACTTAAAAGTAACTTGACTGGTTCTCGTTCATTCTGTCTACTATGACTAACACGTATCTGACATTTTTGTTTAGCGCCAAAGCATTTCTTCAGCTTTCCTTTCTGAAGCTTTGACAAATAAACTGTATACTCCATTGTTTCAACCATTTATTAGAAAAATAATTTATCATATAAATTTTTATTTCTTTAGTTTAGTTTTCATAAAGTCTTCTGTTTTCGTAACAAAATCTTGATCAACAGGTTTTTGCTCTAAAAGCCTTTTTAAAATGTTTACGACTGCTCTTTCAATACCATTGATATGGACTTCATGGTCAAAATCATTTTTCCTAAGGTCAAGAACCTTTTTGTCAATGCTTTTGCTAAGGTCAAGAGTCTTTTTGTCAATGATTTTCCTAAGGTCACCAATCTTTGTTTCAATACTTTTGCTAAGGGTTTGTTGGTTAAGAAGCTTTTCGTCATATTTTAAAAGGTCTGTTGTTAACCTATCTAAATTAACAGCATCCTTTTTGTTTCTAGGGTCTTGAACATTTGTGATTACTTTATCCCCAGCATCAATTTCTGTTTCAGTGGCTTTAATTGTTTGTTTTACAAATAATCCTTTATCTTTGATCCTTATCAATGCATTATCAGGAGAATCATCTACCGCAGTTAATCTGTTGATATCTTCGCTAAAATACTGATTGGTTTGCACTTGTCCCGCAGTCATCTGTTCTTTAAATTGATTCAAAATCACAGTCATAGATCTTAAGCTAATAGCATCCTTATCTGTTTTCGCATCACCTAAATTTATAATTCGTCTATCGTGTAGGTTAATGTTACCATTTTCGTCAGTAACTTTCGATTCGTTACTAACCTTTTTTCCAACACTACCAAATTTATTCATTTATAATAGAAACAAATTATCCAGTAAATTTTTCAAAGTTTTTTCTGTACTTCAGGGTTTTATCTTTTGTTTTTAAATCAATAAAGAAAAATCCGTAACCTTTAGTTGCAACCTCGAATTGTTTCAGAAAGTTCTCATTGTCTATATTAGATACATGATTTTGCCTGATTAATTTTACTTCTTTTGGATTAGAACACTGAAAGAATGCAAAATAATTACACTGAAGTCTTACCACCTTTGGCGTTTTATGATAGCTCTGAGACAAGTAAACAATTGAAGCATTTTTCTTTCTTCCTCTTATGAATAAATCTTCTATTTTCTTCTGGTCTTTTTCAGTTACAAAATCGTCAAAGATAATCAAGTTCTGATAATTGGGGTCTAGGTCGTCAACATCGATAATATCATTAAGGTCATTACTTACGGTTAAAATATTCGTTTTACATTTTAATTCCAAGGTGGTTAAATTGTCTATAAGGTCTTTATATTTGTCTTCTTCAAGATCTTTTGCATACAAGTATATTCGGTTGAAACAGATGTATTCATAAATTAAATTCAAGAGTAAATTGGTTTTTCCTGTTCCTGAACTTCCACAAATTAATAATCTAAATGGCCACTGAGGTGCAAGTTCGTGTTTGTTCTGATAGTTATTCTTTTCGCTAAAATCATACACTTTTATTGGTGCCTTTTCGTTCATTTATTTAGGAAGAATTTTTCATTATAGATTTACCAACTAGGTAGTTGAATTTTTTAACTAGGGTAGCTAACTTTTTTCAACTAGGTAGTTGAATTTTTTAACTAGGTAGCTAACTTTTTTAACTAGGTACTTGACTTTTTTTAACTAGGTACTTGACTTTTTTAACTATATACTTGAATTTTTTAACTAGGTACTTGAATTTTATAACTAGGTACTTGAAATTTTTAAGTAGGTACTTGAATATTTATTGTTTGTAACCTAATGGAAAAGTTGTGAATTTATCACTGGACACAATCCTTTTATCATCCTTAGGATCTAGGGCTTTTTTATTCTGTTCTTCTAGAAACATATTGTGTTTGTATGACCTTAAGTTGTACTGGGTTACTGAAAGGTTTCCAACGTTTCCAAACAGAACATCCTTGTAGTTTTGAATCGTAATTTTATCTTTCACTATGTTTGTTTTTATTCCTTTTAGTTTTTTGCTAGCTTTTGAAAGGTCTTGGTTGTCCTTTAAATAAGCATATACTTTCGACCGCAACCCAACAAACTCTGTCATCACTTGTCCTGCTAATTCATCTTTCATCATTCCTATCACTTTCTTGTTTACATTAGGAAACCCGTATGGATTATCTTTCGCATAATCAGATGTATCGAACCTCTCATTCAAATCCGGTTTAATATCTTGATAGAAATCCTCGGTTCGTATGTCATAGATGAAAGAATCAGTATCCATATAACATAAATCTATTTTATCCCCATATTTAGGTTTCATATAATCATAATGGAATTCATACATCAATAACTTGGATAGTTCTAATACAGCAAAACCTATATACATTGGTTTGTCTAGTTTTATCTTTTCCTTTGACATTCTTGCCACAGAAAAGTTTTCACTGAAAATAATCTCAGATTTAAAGTTGGGTTTCTTTATTATTTTTTCTCTAGTTTTATCGTCAGTTATTATTTCCATATCAGCTCGTTTCCTTACGTTCTCCATGGTTTTTCCAAAGCAAGCGTTATTCATCAGCTTAAAAAAGTCCTTTTCAAAATCATTTGTACCTTTAGTTCTAAGTGCTGTGTTGTGATCTATGTATCCTTTTAAGTAAGCACTTTCAGTGAATCCTAGTATTCTATGTACTTTTTTCAGTTTCAGACCTTTTTGTAAATAGAATTCTAGATTCCTGTGGTGAACTACGTAATTGTTTTTATCCAGTAAGGTTGTACATAGTTTGCCATTGAAATGTTCGGGTGCTAATGGTAAATCTTTGTGATGTTACAGAAAAATGAAAAGCATAACAACCAAAAAAAGAATAATATGGTGTTTGATCATATGAATTTGACGGATATAGAGGTTAGAATTAACGGGGATAAATACCCAGAAGAACCCCTCAAATGCGACTTTAGTGAGGAAAAATGCACATACTCGAATCTTTACAACAGATACATACACATGGGTTATAAGCAATTAGCGTTTGATACTGGTAGTGTAGTCAATATCGAAGAATTTAAAGAAGTATATCCACTATTTTGTTTCGATGTTTCTAAACACGAGTCAAATATTTATAATGGAACCACTGCTGATATTGAAATTAGTATAACTTTAAATGATCCTCAACCCGTACCATACAATATTTACTGTGTTCTATATTATGAAAGAAAAGCTACATTGGATATCATTAATAAAAATATGTATGTGAGTTTGTGATTTGGATTTTTATTAAAGAAAATCAGCCGCTAATAAATGGAGGTCTTGAATACAATCAGCATGAATAAATACAATGAGACAATCAAGAAAGAACAGTTGGTATTAGGATTGAAATATACCATCGTTAAAATGAGAATGGCTAAAACAAAATATGGGGATAAGTTAGTTGTAGTTATCAATCATAACAAGAAGATGTGTGATCTGTTTATACCGCAGAGATACAATGCAATTGCTGATGAATTACTTCTAAAGAACAATCTTATTTTACAGCCTATTTTGCGTGTAAATAAGAACTCGGAACAATATGTTGACTTGGAACTGTTTACTCAGTAATTGATATTTGGATAAAAATGAAAAAATGATATTTGGATAAAAAAAAAAAAAAGTAGTTTATATGTAGTATAAAGGTTAATATTTCCTATTTCTTGGGCCCTTTTTTCGGGAAAAAAGAAAATACAAATATCTTTAAAAAGGGGGATAATTTGGAAAAAAGCATGTTAAAATTTAAGAAATCGATGTTAAAATGGGGTTTTGAAATTTGGGGGTTGTTGGTCTAGTCCCCCCTTTTTCTATACTACTTATACAAAACGGACCGATGTCTGAAATACGTCCGTATTGCTAGAGATCTTTTCAAGCCCAAATACATGCGTAAAATACGCTCGGATTTCAAAACACGCTCGGATTTCGTAACATGTAACTGGAACATAGATTCACTCAAGATTTGGCCTAGGGAACAGCGAGCCGTACTTTATGTCCTATGGGCTACGGTACCGGTAGTTCTCACGGAAGCCAAAGCATACGAGCTACGATTCCAGGAATCCACGTCACTGACTAACGGAAAACTGTACGTGCGGGCTCCCATTCCGGTATCAAATGGAAATAGCTCCCCGAAACTTCATCGTACCAGCTCCCAATCCGGTAGCTTCATGGAATTATGTACTCAGAAGCTAGGGCGTCGGTTTATGTTTTAATACACGGAATATGGAACTTATAGAATAGTTTGGGTGAGAGCTAGGATTCCGGGATTGTCAGACTTAGAGAATATAACACGGAAAAGAATCAACTATCGGAACCCATACGTGGAGAGCTAAGGTTCCGGTAGTAACCACTATTTGGTTGAAAATGACCAACTCACGGATACAAATGACCATGGGCTAGGGTTCAGGTGGCGCCAAAATTAAAAATTTTGAACTCACGGACCCATGTCAGCCCAGACTAAGAGTCCGGGAGTAAATATTCCTGAACTCGCAGAACCCAACTTCCGTGGGTTTTGTTCAAGTAGTGCCAAAAATTAAAATCTCACGAACACGTCTGAATAGTGACTTAGGGAGTCCGGTAGCAAATATTATCAACTCATGGAACCGAATTTCCACGGGCTAGGGTTCGTTCGGACATTTTCTAGCTTTGGAAGCATACGAAAGTCATTCTTTTTGTTGGAAAACAGTATAATTTCCGAGGCACCGGGCATCATATGAAATATCTTAAAGGTAGCTGGACGTCATAAACAAAACTATGCCACTTACAGAGACTAGACACAGATTAATACTGTTTCACGAACTTCGCAAAATCAGGTACTCTAACGTTATCTAAAAAACCTTACGGTACACAACAGCAATCTAATTCCGGATCCTGACCTCGCTATTGACGATAATCTTTGGATTTGGGAAGGAACGAAACTAGGTTCGTTCCTTCCCCAACGTTGTCCTTGAAGTTCAACAGCCTGACAAGTACCCTTGCCTTCCCCAACGTTTTCCTTTAGGTAGACAGCCTGACGAGGACCCTTGCCATGAAAGGCAGGAGAGAAGGTTCGAGAAGGTTGAAACGGTCAGCGTAGTAACTTTTCACGAGGTTGGAACGAAACAGTAACTAATAGTTACTATAGTAAGAAGGGTGAAACACGCCCAGTGCGATAATTAGCACTGATAGCCCTGACTATACAGAAAAACAATAGATGATGCAAGGGTCTTTTAATCGTGAGGTTGTGTAAAACTAGACATATTTGTGGCCGAAAAGCTAAAAGCACAACTCTTACTAGAAATGACCTTTTCACTGTGAAATGGCTCAGAAAAACTTTTTCGAAAAGACCATTACTTTCCACCTGAATTTAGTGGGTTTCTTGTTAGCGCTTGTCGACTCTATCCAGCCTTCCTGCTCTCCGACGCGGTGGGCTGGGGGCGAAACATTTGAAAACTGAACGCACCGTGGTTAAAAAGTGGGAAAATAAAGCAAGTAAAAGAGGTCAAAAACAGAAGATTCTCATATCCTTGGGTGTGAAAGTGTTGGCAACGGACGTTGAAGATTCCGGCAAACTTTGCGTTGTGTAACGGGCAAAACTCGGCAAAACCGAAAAAGCGCTAAATTCGTAGGCATAAAACGGAGCAATGGAGAAGGGTAGGGATTTTAGAAACTTATAATTCCATAAGGGAGCTAGACAGATTATAAAAGGCAAAACAAGGAAGAGGAGTCCTTAAATAGAGTCCTCCAAAACCCACTAGTGATCCTCAGGAAGAACGAAGAAAACCTCCATAACGACTCAAACTCAACAACTGACATACTGTGTCAACCAATCACGGCGATCGTTGGGGACAGATGTGGTGCCGCTTCCCGCTCTTTCGCTAGGTACACCGCGATTTTGCCTAAGCAAGGAGAGTTAGTCATCAATAGGATTACCCTAGTCTTTTACAAGCTCTATCCACCCTAACGAGATCTCACTGGCTTTTTGGGATCCCAAAACGTAAGTGGAGGGATACCTATGACATCGCAAAAGTTGTCCGTCCGTCCGTCCGTCCGTCTGTAAGCACGATAACTCTCGAAGGGAATGAGATATTTTGATGAAACTTGGTGTGAGGATTCGTTGGGTCGGCGGACCAGTCGAGTTCGTAAATGGGCTTTGTAGCCCTACATTTAGGGGTGGTGGATGGGGTTCAAATTAAGGGGCAAACAAAATATTTTGAAACAGCTAATGTGATAGTCGATTATGGGGTAAGAAGACATGCTGAACACGATGGTGAAAACCATTTTGTAATCGGACAAGTAGTTCGCCCGGAATCCGGCCAAAACCGGAAAGTTTGTTAAAAGTAAAAGTTTTATTTGAAGTTGATTAGATGTTCGATTTAGAGGTAGGAAGACATGCTGAAGACGATGGTGAAAACCATTTTCTCGACGGACAAGTAGTTCGCCCGGAATCCGGCCCAAACCGGAAAGTTTGTTAAAATTAAAAGTTTTATCTGGAGTTGATCAGATGTCCGATTTAGGGCAAGAAGACATGCTGAACTTTTATGTGAAAACAATTTTCTACCCGGACATGTAGTTCGCCCGGAATCCGGCCAAAACCGGAAAATTTTTAGAAGTTAAAGTTTTATTTCTAGCTGATTAGATAACCGATTTAGGGGTAAGACGAGACGCTGAATCCGTGTGTGACAATCATATTTTACCCGGACATATAGTTCGACCGGAATCCGGCTGGAGTCGGAAAATTTGTTATAAGTTAAATTTTTATTTGAAGTTGATTAGATGTTCATTATTGGGGAAAGAAGATACCCTGAGTTCGTTTCTGAGCTTTCTTTTTTCGCCGGACAAGTAGTTCTAGAGTTCGGCCGAAACCGGGAAATTGGCAGAAGTGGCAGGAACTTTTCGTCAAAACAGATATGACTTATACGGGTAAACACACATGCTGAATCCTTATCTGAACTTGGTTTTCTCAGATGATTAGCTATTTGGCCTTAATCTGTTTCTGAATTTTAATTGTAAGAATGTTCAAGGATTCTGGCGATGACTGGATCTGGCTAAGACAAGACCCAGTTGTCTGGATCAGATATTGAATTTTTGGGATCCCATCGAAAACTTTGGTCTTGTCTGAAGAGAGGAGAAAAATATATTTGCAGCGTTCACACGCAGAGAAAAACTGACCGACATATTCGACTTTTGCGACGTGCTAGAAACCAAGTTTCTATATATCGACCTGTAGAGTTGACTGATAGTGCTTGAAGTGTCTTTATTTGTATTGAGATATGCAAAGCTATTTTTATGCATTGAAAGATATTACGGATTAAATCATCATTTCATTTCATTTCATTTCAAGTTTAAACGAATACAAAAAAAAACACTATAAGGGGTGTGTTCTTTTTTGGAGGGGAGGAAATGTCTTAAGCAATGTTTACACGCAGAGGAAAACTTGACCGGGAACCAGTATTGGAGACATGAGTATGTTTCAACACAGAAGGAAAAAAGCACGGGTTCCACTAACCAACACGGAATGTTACGACAGCAGCCACGGCATCATTATTAGTTGCGTTTTTGCAGATACCATGGTATCTGTTACCATGGTAACTGGATCTGCAATTAGTCGTTTTCGCAATTACCGTGGTATCTGATATACGGTTCTACTGCAAAAACGACAATTGCCGAAATTGCGCCTTTCGAAGTCATCCCAAAAGAAAAACTGATATTCCGTCACATCACTAAGTGCCAAACTTCTTTCCCACCAATTTGACAAAAACTGATGAAAGTGAGATGACTTTTTCAGGTACTACGATCAGTTACCCCGGTTGGACCGAGGTATCTGAATATCAGATACCATGATAACTGGCCAGATACCGCGATAACTGCAAAAACGCCTTTTAACCGTGGTATCAGATACCACGATAACTGCAAAAACGACTTTAGACCGTGGTATCAGATACCATGGTATCTGCAAAAACGCAACTATTGATGGCTGCTGGTTTCGAAAGCTAGTAGGTAAGGTCAAGAGCTTCCTCTTCACCAACGGTATTCCTTTCAGCTGGATCGGAATTCCTATCCGTGTAAACGACGCATTTGAATGCAGGAAAAAAGCCAAGGGGTCCTAGGAACTTTTAAGCAAGCTTGTCAGCGAGTCTGACTTTCCAGTTTCCGAACTTAGATTGCTATTACCAAGAACCGATAATACTGCAGGAGAGCTGGTGTCTTAATGTGTGTTCCCACGGAGACCACTGCGGGGTTCGAATTCGATCTAGAGTAATCATTTTTTCGTTCCTGTTTTTTTTTCCTCTCTTTCTTCACCTGCTTTTTTCCTCTCTTTCTTTATCTCTTTTTTCTTTTTTTTGAAAATATATTAGATTAGTTTTTCTATTATTATTTATTGAATAATTTTAAGTTAAAAGGTGGTTAGAAGATACAGCCACCCGTAGGATTGTCTTTTATGTGGTTGTTGATTTTTCTGTATAATGTAGTTGTGTTTTTTTGGTGAAGTAAAAAATATCTGAATCTGAATCTATTCGGCCATTAAGTTTCTTTATGTGACTGCGAATGTTCCAGTCAGGTTGAGATATTCGGACACAGTTTGAACTAAGCCTTAAAGGATCCTTGCCAGTAAATATGCTCATTCATTACCTCAGATCATCTATCGTATCTTCAGTCACGAAATTCTTATTTTTGCGGATTTTTTTTTGTACCCGGAAACGCAGTCCTTCTTTTTTCTCGCAAAACCTTTTTTAACTAAACATTTTGGCCCGAACAGGATCGAACCCTCGACCCCCAGACCAAACTGATGACCGGAAGACGCCAGTGCTCCGTCAGATTATCGGTTCCCAACTTTCCTTACGACAACCCAACAACAATAGAAAACACGAGTAAACGGCAATAGTCGCGTTTTTTGCGATCGCTTGGAACGAAAGTTGCCGTTTTTTGCGATCGACTGTCTACTGGAGGTGCAGTCGATCCGTTTTTTGTCGCTTGACTGGACATCGAATGGGAACAAAGTCAACAGTCGATCCGATGCACCTTTCTCTTGGAGGTCCAGTCAAACTTGGTGCCAAATTTGAAAACTGAAACATGTGGACCCAAAAACGTACACTTTACACCTCAGGAAGCGCCAGTACTGCAAAAGTTTCAGAGACTGCCGAGGGAAGAGTTGGGGGGATGGAAGGGGTGAAGTTTTTTTAGTCCGTTTTTCGAAGGCTTGTTCTCGCTCCGCTATCAAGCGACAAAAAACGGTCAACTGGGTGAACCCGGGAACAAGTCCCAATTGCCAGTCGATCTGTAAAAAACGCGACTAATAACAGAACGACCTAAAACAATATAACACGTTTGAGCAATCCCGGAAACAATAACAGAAAATGCACCTACAATTCATTCTAACATTAAGTAGCTATCGATCATCTACTGCGATGTCTGCCGCAGGCATAAGCTGCCATGAAAGCGAAGACTCCGCCAAGAACGAAGAAGTACGAGCCGTAAACGACGAACTGAAATTCCGATTTAAAATTTTAATAGATAGAATGAATATAAATAATAAGCAGACAGGCCAATGTAGCAAAGTACCGCTAATGACTAAGGCAGATTGTAAGACTGAGTGTTACGGTGGGACTAGGGTCAGAGTTCAAATAATGGCCGATAACTGATTCTCCCAACAGAACTGCCCGATGAAAAATTTATCTCAAAATAGTAGTACGAAGTTGTACAAAAAAGTAGAATGCAGTACTAACTGGTGCTACTACATGCTTCTACTTCAAGGCTACCGCGTTACTGTGCATGCTACTATTAGCAAGACTGGATGCTACTGTGGCAAGACAGGATGCTACTGGATACTACTGCATAAGATTGGACTAGTCTGAGGCACATTAAACTTTAGTATTCTTTGCTACTACATAGTATTACATGCACAATTTTCGTACAACTACCATACAACTACGCAGGCTACAAATTTTTCATCGGGTGGCAGTGTTGCCACTTTTCTCTGGCAAAATTTTAACTTTTGGCCGCAGAAACCTGTGACATTCTGGCGCCTACGAAACTGGGTCCATTTTGCCAACAATTAACGGGAAACCTCGGCTTCTCATCTTCATAATTATATGCTACAACTTTTTTGCTTCATTTTTGTATTTACACCGGGAATCAGTGGTGTGGATTATGCAACTGCAAGAGTGGCAGTGGAAACCCAGCCCTGCAACGGGTACATGAAGAAATCCTTGATGTACCACACAGTAAAAAAAACCTTCCGGATTTACATGATACTCATTATGGCCTATTTTGTTATCCTCCAACATTTCCAAGCCATCTCCTTCGCATATCTTTTGCCTTCTCATCTCTTTTATCTTTGCCACCCAATCAGAACTGTAGAACTAAATTCCACTTCCTTTTTGGGATCCCAAAACGTAAGTTGAGGGATACCTATGACTTCGCGAAAGTTGTCCGACTGTCCGTCCGTCCGTCTGTAAGCACGATAACTCTCGAAGGGAATGAGATATTTTGATGAAACTTGGTGTGAGGATTCGTTGGGTCGGCGGACCAGTCGAGTTCGTAAATGGGCTTTGTAGCCCTACATTTAGGGGTGGGGGTTCAAATTAAGGGACAAACAAAATATTTTGAAACAGCTAATGTGATAGTCGATTATGGGGTAAGAAGACATGCTGAACATGATGGTGAAAACCATTTTGTAATCGGACAAGTAGTTCGCCCGGAATCCGGCCAAAACCGGAAAGTTTGTTAAAAGTAAAAGTTTTATTTGAAGTTGATTAGATGTTTGATTTAGAGGTAGGAAGACATGCTGAAGACGATGGTCAAAACCATTTTCTCGACGGACAAGTAGTTCGCCCGGAATCCGGCCCAAACCGGAAAGTTTGTTAAAATTAAAAGTTTTATTTGGAGTTGATCAGATGTCCGATTTAGGGCAAGAAGACATGCTGAACTTTTATGTGAAAACAATTTTCTTCCCGGACATGCAGTTCGCCCGGAATCCGGCCAAAACCGGAAAATTGTTAGAAGTTAAAGTTTTAATTCTAGCTGATTAGATAACCGATTTAGGGGTAAGAAGAGACGCTGAATCCGTGTGTGACAATCATATTTTACCCGGACATATAGTTCGACCGGAATCCGGCTGGAGTCGGAAAATTTGTTATAAGTTAAATTTTTATTTGAAGTTGATTAGATGTTCATTATCGGGGAAAGAAGATACCCTGACTTCGTTTTTGAGCTTTGTTTTTTCGCCGGACAAGTAGTTCTAGAGTTCGGCCGTAACCGGGAAATTGGCAGAAGTGGCAGGGACTTTTCGTCAAAACAGATATGACTTATACGGGTAAACACACATGCTGAATCCATATCTGAACTTGGTTTTCTCAGATGATTAGCTATTTGGCCTTAATCTGTTTCTGAATTTTAATTGTAAGAATGTTCAAGGATTCTGGCGATGACTGGATCTGGCTAAGACAAGACCCAGTTGTCTTTTTTCTGTACATAGTTCGCTCGGAAGTCGGTCGAAACCGGAAACTTGGCAGAAGTAAAGCAGGAAGTCTCGGTCAGTATTGTCAAAATGGATATGGCTTATAGAGGTATATCTGAACATGGTTTTCTCTGATCATTAGCCTGGCGAAGACTGGATCTGGCGAACACAAGACCCGACTGTCGGAATCAAATATTAGATTTTTGGGATCCCATCGACACCTTTGGTCTTGTTCTCCTAGTCCATCTGTTTGCATAGCTATTAGTTGCGTTTTTGTATACCATGGTATCTGATACCACGGTCTAAAGTCGTTTCGCAGTTACCGTGGTATCTGATACATGTACAATTTATACTCAACCTAAGTATATAAATTCAAATGAGAGAATACGAATTTATTTTAGTCATAAGAAAAAAAAAGTATGACGAAAGATGGAACGAAGCTTTTCCTGTTTTTTCGTTACTAGTCTTGGAGACTTTCTGGAATCTTTTTCCGTGGGGTCTACTAGTGGGAGTTTGAATCCAACCTTGAGGTATAATAAAATAATGTTGCCGGAATTTCTTAATACTCTACCCGACTAAGTCCAAAACACGCCAGTGATCCTCAGGAAGAACGAGAAAACGTCTCACTAACGACTCAAACACAACAACTCAAATTCTGTGTCAGTCAATCACGGCGATCGCTGGGGACAGCTGTGGTGCCGCTTCCGGCTCTTCCGCTAGGTACACGGCGATTTTGCATCGGCAAGAAGGATTAGTCATCAAGAGTACTGACGATACTGACGGAATGTTTACCTCGGACCAAAGAAATAACGCTATTTCATTCTGCACTTTTCGCGGTACCGAGATTGCCTTGAAAATTTCTGATGTTGGCTTACCTGGTCTTTCGGTGGCAATGCGAGTCCAACACCACTAGCTACGACAGTTGTAAGGATAGTTTGAAGTAGAAGAGCTATAAAGGTGTTGAAGCCGAAGATTAGACCATAGCAGTGCTCGGCGAGCTGCTTTGCGACTTCAGCACTAGAAAGGAGGGACAGGATTAGCAGAAGTCTTATGACATGTACCATCTCACATTAAGTACCTGTAATTGGCTATTTTGATTTTTTTTCTTCCTAAAACCTACGAAGACTGAAAGTTGTCGTTAGACAGTTTTCGAACAGACAGCGCCAGTATCCTGAAATTCACGAACCCCAACCATATCATGGAAGTTTCGCACTTAATTTCGTGTAGACTAGTTTGGACTGGAAACCGTGTAACCACCCGTTTGTTTTGTTTTCAGCTTATCTTTGTTAAAAAACATTAGAAACTTCAGAAAACATCGAAACTTCAATCACACGCGGGATTGGCCGGAGGCTTTAACAAATAAATTTATACACGGCTTACCTCGCGACCGTTATCAATATCTGGTAAGAGATCTTGAATAGTATGTACATTCCATACGCCACCCATATGTCGTTCGTCCAGGCCATGATTAGAAGAACAAAGCCGTCAAGAACTGATACAAAGGCCAGAACTGGCTCGCCCCATTTGGCCCAGTCGAGTTTCGCGTAGCTTACGGCCACAGCTGCGCCCGCACCTAGAAGAGAAGGTTGGTTAAAATCGGCAGTCTCGGGTTCAAGCACGGAGGGACCCAGCGATTGCATCAAACAGCGAGATACTTCGGGTCGGACAGATATAAAGCGCCAGGTTATATAACAGAAAATGCTGAAGAAACACAATCTATCATTCATTTTCAATCGAAATTAAATCCGACTTGACAAGGGCTCCGAACATCAAATTTTTCAAGGAAGAAGGAGAATAATTACACAGAAACAGGGCTCATGTCTCTAAACGTTTAACGGAAGAATAAAATTAGAACAGGAGTGCTGCCCCTGGTTTATCGCGCAGGACCTGTTTATTTAGCCAAAAAAACAATAACACAAAGAAAACTTCTCAAATCGAAACTAATCTATCTATACGATGCTTTCTGTGCATATTCAAACCTTTCACGATACTGTTGACGTTCGTGGATTTAAGGGTACCGGGAATAAAAAAAAAACACCTCTGACGAATCCATAATCAAATGATAACAGCAGGATCCTGCAATGATTATTGCAGGTTCGTTTCTTACGTTCCGCAATGTTTGTCCCTGACGTTTGACAGCCTGACGAGGAGCCTTGCGAAGAAGGGCCGAAATATCGAAATGTAACACATTTTCCGGTTTTGTCTGGATTTCAGACGAACTAGTTGTCCGGCGAGAAAATGGTTTTCGTATAAGTGTTCAGCATGTCTTCTTATCCCTAAATCGAACATCTAATCAACTTCAAATAAAACTTTGCTTTTAACAAACTTTCCGGTTTCCTCCGGATTCCGAACGAACTACTTGTCCGGCGAGAAAATGATTTTCATCATCGTGCTCAGCATGTCTTCTTACCCCATAATCGACTATCACATTAGCATTAGCCCCTTAATCTGAACCCCCTCCCCCAACCCTAAATGTAGGGCTACAGAGCCCAATCTACGAACTTGACCTTACCCTTGACCAAAGAATCCTCACACCAAGTTTCATCAAAATATCTCATTCCCTTCGAGAGTTATCCTGCTAACAGACGGACAACTTTTGCAATGTCATAGGTATCCCTCCACTTACGTTCTGGGATCCAAAAAACTTACCTTCTTCAGATTAATATATTTCCTTTAAAATTTCTACCGTCCCTCATCGATGAAAACATAGATGCTCTGCTTTAAAAAAATCCGGACCTTCGTAAAATCAAATGTTTTTGAAGTTTAAATAGCTCGAACGATTCTTAAGGAGCCTATCTTTCCAATGAGATAATAAACATATGAAGTTTGCTGGAAGTTTTTCCGAAAAAAAAGACAGTTTAGTTAAAACAGTAAAAAAATCAGAAATACTCCATTCGATCGACCATAAAAAGATCAGAATATGTATAGTTTGTTTGATTCACCTTATTATGCGGTCCTGCCTATAGGATTTTTTTTTATAGAGTTGGGTCTTTATAGGCCAAACTTGCCTTTATAGGCTAAAAAGTCGGCGACGTACATCAGTGCGGCGCGGTGCGGTACGATTTTCGTCATCAGCACAAAAATTTGGTCTAGTAAAGTTCTTCAAACCTTCTGCAGCTCTCGAGCTACCCCCTTGAACGATAGAGGTGCCTGGTTCCCGGACTATTAAAGGACCTCTCGCACTATTTACTCTTCAACTTACAGTATTTTAAAATATTTGAATACTTTAAAACTAGGCTGTTCTTTCAACAAATAACCCACGGTTTTGGCTCTATTAAGCCTTTTCCGAGACCAGCTGACTTGTAGCGAAAGCAGGGAAACAATTTACATAACCGGTTTTTCTGGTGGAAAAACTTCTCGCAGACAACCGTCGACAGCGTGATACACATCGAAGGTAGCAAAAGACGGCAAGTGAGAAAATCAGCGTGGTTTCGTTAGACGGGTTAGAATGTACCGTACGAAATTGGAGTCTCCGGGTTTAGAATATGGAGTGATTATGGAAGTAGGTTGCGTTAGTATTATAGGTAAGACAAGTCCTTTAAGAGACCTGAAAACTTTGTTCGTTCCTCCGAAAAGAAACGGACGAAAAGTCTACAAATTAATATGGATCGCCTGCCAAGGTTTCTCTTTAATGCCTGAAAAATGTATGCAGAACAGGCGGGAAAGGGAAAACCGAAAGATTTGACTTTCAATACCAGGAATGGATTCCCAGGCGGCTCTTAAGAACTGCTTTGTTCAGATCAAAATAATGAGACAGGTCTCATCCTCTTGCCTCGAAGATTGGGGAGGATCGGATCCAAGCCAAAGTTTCTAATTTTACCATAAAGCCGTAGGGATCCCAAACGCAGCTTTTTTTTTATCATCCGGCTAGCCGAAAAAGTTCACAAGAAATATCCTGACGTGTTAGCAAGGCTCGTCTAGAAAAAGAGTCGGAAAGGAAATACACGGTGTAGAAGGAATGGGTAAAAAACAGGAAAGAACACTAAACAAAGGGAAGGGTAAGAAAAGAGAAAACCTGCACAAGAAGGAAACCAGGGACCCAGGTCAGTCGTTTTGTAAGTGCACTTCCTTCTTTAGTTTTCTTTTCTTAGGACACATATTCGTCACGCCGAGCAAAAACCGCAAAAATAAAAAGACTAAAGGTTTCGATGGGATCCCAAAAATCTAATATTTGATCCAGACAATTGGATACTGTCTTCGCCAGGCTAATCAGCAGAGAAGACCAATCTATCTATTTTGACGACACTCACCGACTCTTCCTGCTTCCGAGCGAATTCCGAGCGAAATAATTGTCAGCATATTATATCCTTATCTCTATAAAGAACACCTAATCAACTTCAAAGTCGAATTCGACGGGGTCGTTAACGGAAGAAAATTTCAGCCTCAGTCCCTTTTTAACAACAAAACCGAAGTCGATCAAAATGCAGAAAAAATCTTTCATGTCGTCGCCCCAATCGTGCAGCAAAAACAGCAGCCGTGTCAAAAATTAAATCTCAGCACTAGTTTTCCCTTGCAGTGATATTTAAAAGTAATAGCTACAGGCGAGTACCTACTACCAGAAACTTGGAATGAGGCTATTAATGGAAAAAAATTATGCTTACAGTCCCTTATTAATAAAAAAAACGAAGTTGATCAAAATAGCCCGACGAGGACCCTTGCCAAGAAGGGCCCAAATATCGCTGCCAAACTCGTAGCTGACGTGTCCGTTATCCGCATTATTTGGATATAGGAACATCTTTAGGGCAAAGTGTGTGTGTGTGTGTGGGGGGGGGGGGGGGGGTAATTCTATGGTGTCGTGACACTAGAGCATATACTGTGGCATGGGATAACGGTTATATTTTGCCTCGTAGAAGAGAGAATACGAAATGTTACTTTTTCAGTGGGTTGTGAGGTGGAATTGTTTGTCTAAGACGGTACATGTCCTGCCATTACTGGTGTCTTATATTTTTGTGTACGCTTATGTAGGACGAATTCATGCTTTTTACGAATGATGGTACGGGATTCCCCTCCCCCCTCCAAAATGTTTACCGAAAAGACACCACTGCTTCCGATCCCTATGAACCGCCTTCTCTCCGTAAGTGGAAGGCTGTCTGCTCTACAACTTGTCAAATCCCTTACTTTCTCTTTCCCAGAATATATCTGTATGCTGATTGTTTGGATAGATTTTTCGGATGGGACGTGCCAGATTGGGAATGTTCCTAGACCCTACGAGCCATCTGTTGCTTTCAACTCGTGCCTTCGCCCTCCTCACTGCATTCTCACCGACTGTTACTATGTTTAATCTTGAAGTCAGTACTGTCGGTTCGGGGGGGGGGGGGGGGGGGGTCTGAACCTTTAGTGACTGAATGCTCTTGATGACTAACTCTTCGTGCTGACGAAGAATCGCCGCGTGCCCAGCAAAGCGCGAGTAGCGTCACGGCAACAAATGATGCTGATTGGTTTACGCAGGATTTGAATCAATTTGAGGGTTCGTTTGGGTGACGTTTCTTGTTCTTCCCGATGTTCACTGGCGTGTTTCAGACTTAGTCGTATTTCGTAAGGCGTTTTCCCGCGCAGAGTTATATCCCACATATTTCTGAGCAATTGCCACGGATACGACGTATTGTCTGTTTTCTTTGGGGGTATTTTCAAAGGTCTAAAAAAAAATCCAGATGAAAAAAAAAAAATAAAACATCAGGCTTGCGCCTTAACAATGTACTTATGAGAATGTTTAATAGAAAAATGAAAAGTTTGAAAACAGAAATTATTTTTAGAGCTGTTAAGTATAAAAAAGTAGGTTTAAGACGAAAGTGTAAGTGACGTTAAAGTACGGTAGACTGTTAGGTAAATTTTGTATTAACGTCAATGAGTTGGAGGTCGAGACGTCGCCACCTGTTTTAGTTCGATTTAAAGCAAGAACGAACGGAAAAGAAACTACGGAAAAAAAACAAACAAAAAACAATGTACTAGAAGAAACCTCAGTTTCGTTTCTATCTACTTGACGAGGTAGCTTATTTGGTTATATGGACTTGAATAATTTTCGAGACTCAGAATCGAAAACCACCTCGAGAGTTGTCTGTAATATCTGACGCATAAAGCGAGCCAAAACTTCATATTTATACATATATATATATACATGAATTTTTATATATTATAAAATACTTTACTATTATATGAATTATGTACACGCGAAAATGGACTGCGCCACACAAGCGATCGCGGCACCACTGTTTTCGAGCCACAGCCTGTTTGTGGGATCGCAGAAAAACGCCCCTAGTGTTGTTGTGAATTTGTCCTTCATCCCTCCGTCTCTAAGCATACTTAATTTGGTTAATATTTTTGTTATTATTACTACTTATTTTATTACCCATCATAAGGTACAAGTACACAAAAAATGGAGTAGGGAAAATAAGGAAAAACGAAAACAGTACATGGACAGATTCATATATGGGTATACCAATTCGTATACCACTGTCCTATGTTTGTCCCATTGGTTTGAACGTCCCCCCCCCAAAAAAAAAAAAAATATACGTACTTATTATTCTAGACGGATCAGTAGTTCGGCCGGAATCCGGTGGAAGGCCGCACCTCCTTACAATTACGGAACCGTTTACCGAATCCGGGGAGAGTCTTAGTTCGGTATAACAACAATGTCATCATCAAGATGATTAATGAACTATTAATAAGGGGCCGTTTGTTTCGCGCGGTTTTTGCTTAGGCGTTTTTTGAATGTGGATGCTTTCGCAGTTTCCGAAGTTGGCCGTTTTTCTTCTGTGGTGCTCGTAATCCGCGGTTTTCACTTTTGCGGCCTCGGCTTTGCACTCCAATAATTTTCAAAGCACATCTTGCACAATTTACTGTTTATGTTCGAATAATTCAAAACTATTTAAATACTGTAAAACTAGGCTCTGCCTTTAAAAATCATCCACGGCTTTGGCTCTTTTAAGCGTTTTCTCAAGAATGAAACCGGTCCAAGGAATGAAACCGGTCGAATACTGGGATGGCTCCCAGTATTCGACCGGTTTGCAATCAAGTCAGATTCCGCTTATAGTCTTTCTAGGCTTATCTTTGCCTATTTCTTCCCACCTGTTTGAGCCCCGATATCAGCGTCATGGCATGCTATGAGGGATTGCTAATTTGACAGCCGATCTCTTCCCACAGAGCAGTGACAAGAAAATATATTCGGAGGTCGTCTAGTAGACCAGGTCCTTATTGCTTTTTCACCAAATCGACAGTTCAACTGGAATCCGGCCAAGCCCGGACCAAATATCTCCCCCAAATATCACCCAAATGGACCCAAATACCATTGGTTTCTCGACAAGGGGGTAAGAAGAGATGTCGATTCTTTTCCTGCTTCCTAAGCTCTTCTAATACAGACAGTAGGAAGACTGAAATCTGGTCAAATCCATAGTCTAGTAAAGAAAAGAGGTTCCTTCTTCAAGTAGGCTGGAGTGTATTCCGGTGTATTCAAGCTGCTCACGTCTGAGCGATTTTTCAAGTTTAATAATTTTGGTTATACAAACGAACTATTATAACGTAGACTGCATTTGGCATGTAAATCTCTTGTGATTTTGAAAACGTTGTGCATGATATCTTATGCAGAACAAGCATTTATTTATTTATTATTTTAATCTATTAAAACGACCAGCTTGGGCCATACTAGAACAACTAACAATAAATATTAACAACTAACAATGGGGGTGGGGAAAATATAAAAACAATAATCTACCCAACATCAAATGCTGAATACAGCTCACGGTTCCATGCCATCCACACAGGTAAGGATAGCCGCATGTTTGGGCCCGAGAGAATCACAAGGGGTGGATTGCTAGACCGAAGGATCCGGGTTTGGCAGAGCAAAAAAAATGCCGAAAAAACATCGTTTTTAGGCTTTTCCTGGCAATGCATGCATAACATTTAATGTATAAAGTTTTCAAAATCGCAACAGACAACATCCAAACTGTTGTCTCTTGAAACCGCGCGTCCTTGTGGTATCCGTTATGAAATTTCTGACACTGCCAGTTAGGATGCCGTCAGCTTGACGTTTTCATACCTGAACAGTCTCCAGGGCATCAATGCATCAATCCCCCCCCCCCTCCTCCACGAAGTAAAACAACCGTATCCAGCGATATATACCAATTTTTCGAGAATACTACACCACAAGGGGTAGGCAATTTAGTCAGATTGTACTGACCACCACATACGGTGTGGGTGTGGCTAGTTTATTGGACTGGAGGACTAAAATTATGTTGGGACGACCTCTCTGGCACGCTAACTCCTCCAGTCCAACGTTAAATAACGTTTACTGTAAAGGCAATGACTATTTACAAATGTTGTTAAAGAGTCGAACTGAGCAGTGCCCATATTCGAGAATCGGCCTTGATAACAGTCTTCTGCAGCAGCGACACCTATCAATGAAGCACTTTTTCTTTGGAACATTTCCACTCCCGGTGATCCATTTCTGTTGAACGCCTCCAGAGCTATTAGGACAATCGGAAAAGCGCTAATAACGCTTTCAGCCCTGGCGGAACAAATGGAAAGCATGGGTTCAAAGAAACCAGAAAGAATCCCAAAGCGATGAGACAAACATCTTTTCCAAAAGCATCGTTACTTTCGAATCAAGGCAAAGCAAGGCCGGCAAGCAATGCATCTAGTCAGCGATAAAGCCTCTTGTAGCACTTAAATGTAGAATGCTGCCATAAAACGAACACCCCAATCCCCTCTCACATAGTTATAAATGGTTGTCAGCGCCCGCTCACACGAACGAACTAGAAGGTGTGAAACAAGGCTTAAAGGACCCCTCGCACTATTTACTATTCTACACTATATCTAGAATAGAATATACACTATTCTAAAAATATTTAAATACTTTAAAACTAGGCGTGCGCTCAACAAATAACCGACGGTTTTGGTTGTTTTAAGCCTTTTTCGAGACACGTTGACTCACAGCGAAAACAGGTAAAAAATTTACATAACCGGTTTTTCTGATGGAAAAACTTCTCGCAGACAACCGTCGACAGCGTGATACACATCGACGGTGGCAAATCACGGCAAGTGAGAAAATTGGTACCGTACGAAATTGGGGTCTCCGGGTTCAGAAATATATGGAGTGATTAAAGCACAGCTTTTACTAGAAATGATCTTTTCCCTATAAAATGGATCAGAAAAAACATTTTCAAAAATACCTTCACTTTCCACCTGAAACTAGCTATTCTCTTGTTAGCGCTTGTCGATTCTACCCAGCCTTCCTGCTCTCCGACGCGGCGGCTGGGCGCAAAAGATTTGAAAACTGAACATGCCTTGGTTAGAAAGTGGGAAAACTAAGCAAATAAAAGAAGTAATAAACTAAAGAATATCACATCCTTATGTGTGAAAGAGTTTTTCGTTGTGTGACGGGAAAACTCGGCAAGGTCGAAAAAGCTTTAAAAATTCGTAGTTACGAGACGAAACAATGGAGAAAGGTGGGGATTTTAGAAGCTTATAATTCCATATGGGAGCTAAGTATATAATAAAAGGCAGAAGAAGCAAGAGGGGTCCTTTAAGGAAGTAGGTTGCGTTAGTATTATAAGTAAGAAAGGTCCTTTAAATTTATTGATTCTTTGGCTCCACTCCGGTTGTGTATTTTTCAGTCACTAAACTTTTCAGTAAACTTTTGTTTCCTACCCAGGATCACATCTTTCCTATTACCGTGCACATTTTTAGCAATTATTTTGTCCTGACAGGGTCGGATGCTCGAGATTTTAAATTCTGAAAGCGATTACGTCAAAAGCAGAGCAATATAAAACCAGGGAGCAGCGCCAAGCACTCGAATTGCAACTGGACACTGGCACCACTAGCGATATAGAACGTCCCTACTGAAACTCAATCAGTCTTTCACCAGCGCTGGCTCCGATAACTTCATATTCTGAACATAGCAAAAAAATGCTCCATTGTTTCCTAGGTGTGTGCAGACCTCACCTTTGCTTTACAAGAAATTTCTGAACCCCAAAGTTTGTCTAGCTTTAAATGCTTCAGTGGTAGTCGATGGCGCTATGAGTATGGCGCGATTGCAAAACGTGGAAAGCATAGGTATGTGGCGCTACTCCCTAGTGTTATTTTGCTTTGGTCAAAAGTGACGTCGAAAATAGGAGAATTCTACTACAAAGCCAAAAGCGTACATTGAAAATTTAATTTTACTGCTTTTCGGACTAAAAATGAAGAGGAAAAAAGTGAAAAATCATTCCGACAGTTCGAGCCGCCAATGTTATAACAGACACCATCACAGACTTGACCAACAAAATTTGTAGATAGGTAAAAAGAAATTTATAATTTCTGGTCAGCAGTCCATTGTGCAGTATTAGTGCAAAAAATTGTCGCCTATATCACATTCACACATATTATATTTCCCATCATCGAGTCCCAGAAAAGTTATCAAACCGACCGGTAAGCCCTCTACCGGTACTTGGTTATCTTGGAAACGTATCTTGTGGGTTAATCAATCATTTTCATTTGAAGATGAGCTAAAAGGTGGGTTTTCGCGAGATCTCGGAATCACTTTCCGACGAGCGAAGCGATATCGAAAACTGTGGGAAAGTGATTCCTGGTATCACTTTCCACTTTCCCGCTGGACTGATCGCGAAAACGCATGGAAAGCTGATATCGCCGAGAAAATGTTGAATTAAAAAGTTTTTCGAATAAATATGGTTCACTGAATGGTTCTTTTATTCTCATTTATTAAATCGAAGTCACCTTAATCACGATTGCTATTTTTGTATTTATTAGTGACACTTGCACTGTTTTTTCTCCACACCTTTAAAATTCCCGTCGAAAGATTCAGCTTTCCGCGGAGCTTTCCACTAACCTCGTGGAATCACTTTCCGGAAAAGCTGCTTCGGTTTCCAAAGCGCGAAAACAGTGTTGGACTCGTCAACTTTCCTAAGTAGCGCGAAAATCATTGGAAAGTGATTCCGACTTTGCTTTCCAGCTCGCGAAAACCCTCCTAAAGTACAAGTATAAATCAGAGGAACAAAAATTGATGCTCCGTGTGCTTTAACGCTTCTGTAGGTTTTTTCACCCTTTACCCTGATTGGGTTTCATCCATTTCTGCCATTTGAATATGACAACTCCGAACATCGTCTTTTATCTACCAGCTAAATCATTTCAAAGGACATCTCGCACTACACGTATTGTTTCCGCTCATATTCTTTAAGACAGTTGACCACTTTACAACTAAGCTATGCTCACAGAAAATTACACACGGCTTCGGCTGTTTTTATCCTCTTTCCACGAGTCCCTCGACTTGGACGAAAATCTTGGCAAATTTGCATAACCGGTCTCCGGACGAATAAGCACCTCGATAACAGCGACTAGGCGCATGATGCGTGACGTAAAGAGAACAGTGGCAAGTGTGATAATCAGTGTATTGCTAGAGGAGATAGGATACAATTATGAAGTGAAGAATCTTGGGAGCGAGAATGGCTAGAAATACTACTGAAGTCGAATGAATTACTATCATAAGTACGACGTGCCCTTTAATGAATTCTGGTAGCAAGAAATAAAATTTTCGATTTTCACCTTATTCAAGCCGGATGATCGTAAGCAAATGATAATGCGCACTTTAAATCAAGGTAGAAAGAAGGCGCAGCCTACTTTACCTCTGTGCTGACCGTTTTATCCACTACAGCAGGAGATTCTCTCGGCTCGAAATGTCCGGTTTTCCCCGGATAGCCGCTGAATTACTTATTCGTGCAAAATATTGACTTTAGTGTTCAAATATTACATATTCTGGTCTTAGGCTTTGTATTATTCCTAAGGATTTCGACCAATTTTCGAACAGCAAATCCTTAAAGGATCTCTCGCACTATTTACTATTCAACTTACAGTATATTAAAATATTTGGATAGCCTACATTAAAACTAGGCTGTGCTTTCAATGAGTAACCCAGGGTTTTGGCTGTTTTGAGCCTTTTCCGAGACCCGTTGACTTACAGCGAAAACAGGGAACAAATTTACATAACCGGTTTTGTTCGAGGGGTTGGAGTGTACCGTACGAAATTGGTGTCCCCGGGTTTATAAATATATGGAGTCATTATGGAAGTAGGTTGCGTTAGTGTTATAGGTAAGACAGGTCCTTTAAGAGTAATGAGTTGCATTTTTGCAGATACAATGGTATCTGTTACGACGGTAATCGGATCTGCAATTAGTCGATTTTTACAGTTATCGTGGTATGTGATACTACGGTTGCTCTGCAAAAACAAAAATCCTGGATTTGAGCTTATAGAAAAACATCCAAAAGAAATACTGATATCCACTGAAATCTAGTGATATAACTTCTTTCAAACCAATTTGACAAAAAACTAGACTCTTGTGTTAGTGATGATGAAAGTGAGATGAATTTTTCGACTGTGGTATTTGAATATCAGATACCACGGTAACTGCAAAAACGCCTTTTGAACGCGGTATCAGATACCACGGTAACTATGAAAACAACTTTAGACTGTAGTTGTATCAGATACCATGGTATCTGCAAAAACACAACTATGGAGTCTTACAACCCACAAGTCGGAACCCCAGAGGGCAGTTCCAAATCAGAATGCCTATTCAATTCCAATTTAAGCAGTCCGAAAAATTCACTCCCTTTTTTCTAGGCACCTTTAATTTGCCGGATTCCATCCGACCCGACAACTAAGAGAACAATTCTTATTCATAAAGCTGTTCAAAATCACTATGTCGACCCTCCAGTCGGTCAGTCATAAATCCATAACTCCTCTAGGAAATCCGAGATTCCATTTCTTTTTCTCGCAACCTAAGTGATATCTTGCGTCTAAGGTCTGACTCAGAGAAAGGTCACGTGGGATCCAGATCAAAAGAAATACAGTTTCCACTAAATCATGGGAAAATAGCCTCCAGCTTCTGCCAGAGGCAGAAGTTGCAGAAAAGGGACAAGATAAACCGAAAATCGACATATTGGGAAACGAAAAAGGCATAATTCTGGAAAAGCCTTAAGCAAGAAGTTCCGCCGATATTTTGTTGTTTTTTACGATGTAGTCTAGACGTGTCCGAATTCATGATCAATTCCCACCCAAACCAAGTCACGTATAAGAGGCGAGACTTGGATCACTTGGTTTTACTTTGGACAGGTAGAACAAGACCAGCGGTTTCGATAGGATCCCAAAAGTTCAATATTTGATCCAGACAAGACCCTGGGTCCTGACAAGACCATTGGGACAGGACCATTGGGTCTTGTCTTCACCAGACTCCCTGAACATTTTTACGATTAAAATTTAGAAAAAGATTAAGGCCAAATAGCTAATCATATGAGAAAACCAAGTTCGGATATGGATTCAGCGTGTGTGTTTGTTTACCCCTATAAGGCATATCTATTTTGACGAAACAGATCGAAACTTCCTGCCTTACTTCTGCCAATTTTCCGGTTTCGGCGGAATTCCGGAACTACTTGTCGGGAAAAAAAAATTAAAGCTCAAAAACCAATTCAGCGGATCTCCTTACCCAATATCCAACATCTAATCAACTTCAAATAAAGATCTAACTTATAAAAAAATTTCCGGTTTCAGCCTGATTACGGTCGAACTATACGTCCGGGTACAAACTGATTGTCATACACGGATTCAGCATCTCTTCTTGACCCTAAATCGGACATCTAATCAACTACAAATACAACTTTTGCTTTTAACAAATTTTCCAGTTCTGGCCGGATTCCAGGTGAACTACTTGATAATTTTCCCATCTGTGTTCAACATGTCTTCTTACCCCGAATCGAACATCTAACCAAATTCAAGTGATTATTAATTTGACCCCACCCCACCCCTAAATGTAGGGCTACAGGGCCCATCTACGAACTCGAACTTTCCCTTGACCCAAAGGATCCTCACATTAAGTTTCATCAAAACATCTCATTCCCTTCGAGAGTTATCGGGCTTACAGACGGACAGACAGACAACAAGACAAAGACCTTGTGAAGTGAAGTACTTTATTACATATGACAAAAAGGTGTCATTTAAACGCCATCCAGGGCAGCGGACAAAGAGGCACTAAGTAAGTGTGTGTGTGGGGGGGGGGGGGGTCACTCTAAGGTTAGGTCGTGGAAGGTCCTTTTATATATGTAAGTTGTGAAACAATACGAGGCGTCCTTGGTGATGCTGAGGTAAGAAGAAGTGAGGATTTTTTACCCAACTGGCTCAAAAGTTCCATAATATCTAACCAACAAATGGATGCACATCGTTGTGTTACATGCTACGACGGGTGCCGAAAATATTTGTGTTACGACCCTTTAAATGTTATCCGAAAATAACATTTCCAATAACATAAGGATAAAAATCCACGATGTTAAATGTTATCAAATTTCTTGTAGTGTGCTGTCACAAAACGAGTGCAATAACAAGGGGTTATCCACTCTCGATTTTAGCGTACATCAAGTGCCCAGTGCCGCGGTGCCGGCACTGGTTTCCACGTGTCAGAACATTAAAATTAGTATGCTTTGAAGCGCGAATCGCCTAATTTGTGTCCAGCACCGATGCCTATACCGCTGGCGTACATTGGTGTACAGCAGGTAACGGGGAGTGAGAAACCCCTCATACTATACAAACAGCTCAGCAAAGCTAGAATCCCGAGCAGCGGAAATACTTATTAGTTTTCTGCTGAAACATCACAGCACATTTTGAAGGTGAGAAAACATAGGAAATGGAGAGTGACAATGCGTCACTAACATCATCAACACAATTTTAAGCCAAACAAATTAGAAACGGACATGTTCTAGTCGGCTGTTATAGTGCAAGATAGATTTAGTGCCAAAAATGAATAGCTTCATCAAACATTTTTGAAAATCCCGCCAAAAAGATCGGAACCCCTCTAAAGGAGGGTTTTCGCGAGCTGGAAAGCAAAGTCGGAATCACTTTCCAATGGTTTTCGGGCTACTACGGAAAGTTGACGAACTTTCCAACCCGGTTTTCGCGCTTTGGAAACCGAAGCAGCTTTCCCGAAAAGTGATTCCACGAGGTTAGTGGAAAGCTCCGCGGAAAGTTGAATCTTTCGGCGGGAATTTCAAAAGTGTGGAGAGAAAACAGTGCAAGTGTCACTAATAAATACAAAAAAATGGCAATCGTAATTAAGGTGACTTCCATGGAATATATGAGAATCAAAGAACCGTTCAGTGAACCATATTTACTCGAAAAAGTTTGTAGTTCAATATTTTCTCGGCGATGTCAGCTTTCCATGCGTTTTCGCGATCAGTCCAGCGGGAAAGTGGAAAGCGATTCCAGGAATCACTTTCCCACAGTTTTCGCTATGCGCATCGCTCGCCGGAAAGTGATTCCGAGATCTCGCGAAAACCCTCCTTAAGTAGTAGAAAATGATTTTTGTGTGCCAATCGAAGATTTTGGGTAAAATTAGGTTAGAGGCCAAGTATAAATCAAAAGATATAAGAATGATGTCCTGTGTGTTTTAATTTAGTCATCATCCAGATCCTAGTTTCGGGGTAGAGAGTAAGGGACACCAATTAATTCGCAAATTTCTCCGACCCTACAGGTCACTGGAGCAGACAAAACATGCCACATGAAATTAGAAGTTTCGACAGACACAAATGTCTGAAATTATGTAAATAGAATTAAGTCTGACTTTGTACAGTATCCGGAGACCCCCCTCCCCCTCCCCCCGTGCAAGTGAGGGCCAGGAATTTGCAGAAGTAACTGTCTCTCTTGGCCGAATGGTTAGCAGGCTGGACTCACAAGCAATGGGTCGCTGGCTTGGTCTCCGTGGTGCTGACCGTACGGTGGGGCGAGGGTCTGTGGTGTGACCGTGTAAGATACGCCAAAGTCCACCCAGCTTCAAAATGGATGCCTAAGAGAAATCTAAGGGAAAGCACGGGAGCATCCGTCAATTTACCCCCACCCCGCGCATCTCACTCCCCGCCCGGGCAGTGGGAGTAGATGGGCACCCGCGCTACGCGAGCCTTCAATGGATTGCACGCGAAAGTTTGCTTTATTTATTTTATTTATTTCAAAATTTAGCCAACTGGGGCTGCTACATAACAACTCATTTTATATATACTAAAAAGAGAGAGAAAAAAAAGGTGAAGGCACGAAGCCTCCAACAAACAAAGTACACAAAACTCAATCAGGATGGGTCGAACCTACAGTAAATTTCTTTCCCCCATGCTTGCCACAGAGGCAGAGACAGGCGCATTTGCGGGCCACACAGAATCATCAGCAGAGGATTGCTCGACGCCAGAATTCGAGTTTGAAGAGAAAGAACGGAGGAACGACGGATTTCAGGGAGAGAAGGGATTCCTTTGTTTACACAGTATCCGGAGCCCCCCCCCCCCTACAAGTGACGTCAGAAACTTACAGGAAGAAATCAGCCTGAATGAATATTTATTTTTCCTCTGAAATAGGAACTAGGCAGTTTATAAGCGAAAAACGCAGCGGCTAGTTCAAAGAGCCAACTGCGACAAATCGATAATACTTTTCTTCTCCCAGTGGTCTTAAGATTTATCTGAGCATTAGCGTCCACAAACATAAAAGGTAATACTGGAAACCATAAAGACCGCTTTCCCTTGGAATAGAAACGAGCAAGGCTACGGTCATCTGTCTACAGTCAGTAGGACAGGGAACAAAGGTAAATAAAGATGTAACAAAGAATTTCAAACAATCCACGGAGAACTTGAAATGATTCTCGGCTTGGGCTGTTTTAAGCCTTTTCCCAGGTCCATTGACTTTTAGCAAAAACTCGCCCGTATGGAAATAATTCAAGCCATTGTATTATGGGACATTTTTCCAATCGTAAAGAACTGAAAACAAATGGAAACGATCGTAAACAATTGTTTTTTTTTACGATTGGAAACAGTTGTGAACGATTGTATTTTTACGACTGGATCGCCAAATTACGATTGGAGACAATCGGTTTCTATCGTAAAAATACAATCGTTACCAACTGTTTACAATCGCAAACGATTGGAAACAACTGTTTCCAGTCGTAAACAACTGTTTCCTATCGTAAGAAAACAATCGTTTAAGATCGTTTCCAATTGTTTTCAATTGTTTACGTTTGGAAAAATGTCCCATAATACGATGACTTGAATTATTTCCATACGGGCGGCAAAATTCAGAAAGCCTGTTTTAAGCACAAGTAGCACGATACGCGAACAATCATCGCGAGTATAACGCGCATGGAAAATAGTGAATCACTGCAAGCGTAATTTACGAAGGGTTGGACCGAATGAGGTGAAATCGATGCGGACTGAACAATAGTTAGATAAATTATGAAATTCGATAAAGAATGGGAACTGATAAACCCGGTAAATCACCCAATTTGGATATGTGGGCACAAAAGATTTAATAAAACGAGGTATATATTTATATATATATAAATATATAGGTATATATATGTAAAGATTTATATAAAACAAGTGTGGTATCGTTGGCGGGCTTAGAATGTAACATATGGAATTTGGGTCTCCAGGCTTAAGAATAACGAATCCAATTATGGAAATAGGTTGCATTGGCGTTACAGACACGAAGGGTCGCGGGTAGAGTAGAGTAAAGTTTTATTCGTAAAAGGTATCTTTCACAGCGCATGCGCCGAATTTGACCTTTCGGTCTAGCATAATCACGCTAAAATACAAATATTTCTACACTCAATCAATTCGTCATTTCAGTAATAATCATGGCACAATTCGTAAAATATGCCATCGGCCTCTGCAAAGCTCGTCTAAAACAACGTTCACCGAAGGCCCTTTCGGCAAACAAATTGCCAAAAAAAAAATTTAAAGTAGAATCACTTTTTACTAAATAAGAAAGATTTATTCTTTCAAACCGTGTTCTCTGAACTTAATCTTTACGTCAACCGTAATTTCAATGGAATACATATATAAAACAAATCAAAACATAGTTAACAGGGTCAAAGACTAAAACTAAAAAATTCAACAGTAACTGTGACAATTTTTACTGGCTGTTGTACAGCTCAACAAAACTTGGAACAATGTTCAGTGAAGGCTCTATCGGCAAACAAATTGCCCAAAAAAATTAAAGAGAATCACTTATTACTAAAACTGATTTTTAAAAAAAGGGAAGAGAAAGATTTATTATTTCACATCGTGTTCTCCGAACTTTTTCGCCAACTTTACGTGTTCTCCGAATCTCTACGTCAACCGTAATTTCACTGGAATATATAGATAAAATAAACCAAAACATGGTTAAAGGGTCAAAGACTAAAACTGAAAAATTCAACACTAACTGTGACAATTTTTACTGGCTGTTTTTTACGGTGGCTTTTTACTGGCTCCGTTTCCCCCAGCTCAACAAAACTTGGAACAAAACTCCTTCGGTATCTTTCGTTCTTTGTCGTGACCGGAGTTAATTTGGGACCTTTTGGGTCTGTTGCGGATGGGTGAGTAGGGTTCGGGGAGGATGGGACGTAATCGGGAAACAGGCAGGGTCTTGTACCGAAGTGAGGACACGGGAGGTTTCTTCTCGCGTCTAAGGGGGTGAGTTTGAACGTACCAACCAGATAGTGGTAAGGAAGCTTCCCTTCATCATCTACGATTCTAAGCACTCGTTTTTGGATACTTATAAACATGCTCAGCATTAAGCCTGAAATGCCACACTGGATATGCACACTCCAGTATTGGCCGGATAAACGAATAATACAGTTGGAGGAGGACATCCTTAGGGGGCAAGACGATTTTTCCCTAAGTTTTAAGAGGGAAACGGAAGGGGAAGCTTGTTTGAGGATGTTTCGAACATGCGCATCCCACTTCATATCAGCTGTAGGCTAATAGTTACTCCAAGTAATTTAATAGTCTAACTGAGATGTCGGGAGGAATTTGGAATATAAAAGTGGGCGATGATTTTAAAAAATTAATTGTCATAACTGATGATTTTTGGGAGATAACGTTCATCTTCGACAAAGACGCTTGCTGAGTGGGATCGTCAAGCAGAGCCGTAATTGAACTTTTTATATTTCGTCGACATACCACCAGTGCAGACAGGTCGTCCACATACTTCCAACGATTAATCATTATTAAAAATAAAACTGGACCCATTAGAGTTCCTTGGGGCGCACCACAGAAAACAGGAAGGGGGTCAGAAAAGACGTTTTTGTATTTAAGCGTTTGATAACGATTTGTTAAAACAGAAGCAACAATTTGACTAAAAAGGGAATCACTTGAAGCTCAGTTAGCAGTTTATGTAAAAGGATATTGTGGTCAACTAAGTCGAAAGCTTTCTGAAGATATATTAATAAAAGATTGAACCATAAAAGAATTCGACCTTTAAAGGACCTCGATCCATCCAGTCAAACCGTTTCACGAGATTTCCGGTCTACCCCCCCCCTCCCCCAATTCCCCCACAGCTGTCGAATCCGGTCCAGACCTTACATGGGACATCAGAGACATGTCAGTTATTAATTTTCATTCGAATCCGACCACCCGTTCAAAAGTTAAACACGACTCATGTTCCCTCTCCCTCCACTCCCCCCCAAGATGTTCGTATCGGGGAACTGATTAATTCCAAGTTAGTTTGGTCGAGTCCCTGAATCGCCTGCTAAGTTTCATCTTCCTAGCACGTCTCGAAGTACTCTCCTTTATCGGACTTTAGTAGTTGTGCGTCACCGATTCCGGACAGTTTTGTTCCCAATTCGGAGATCCTAATTATTCCGATGCAAGATAAAAATGATGGAATGCAAAATACTACAGTATAGTCTGCAGTATTTTGCATTCTACCGTTTTAATCCTGCATCAGATTATAACTCTCCGAATTCAGATTTTAATTATCCGAATTAGGAATTAAATTGTCAGAAATCGGTGACGGGCAACTAGTAAAGTCCGATAAAGGAGAGACTTTTTACAGTGTATATGGCACTTGGCCGGAAGGCAAGTGCCATAAAAGTCTAGAAAGGAAGGCTAAGGTACTTACTAAGAATATTCTGAAGGGCCTCTACAGCGCCATTGTAAATAGTGTTTGACGTGGCTGGGGCGATTGTTTCCCACAGGGGTTGAATGTAGTTCAGCACTTGTAGGTTGATACACATAGCGAATGCCCACCAGGCCGACCACTTTATGACGTAAGATTTAGAGTAGGACTTTCGAAAGTCGCTGTAGATCAAAGACCAGGCACGGGAAAAAACGCCATTCTGAAATGACAGAGAATGGGGTGAAAAACAGTGAGGGTGTAGTTGGGTGAGCATCAGCTGAAATAGGTAGAAATGAAGAATTCGGCATCCCCCCCTTCGGCATCTCCAGATTCAAACCCGACCTCGATTGCAGAAACTGTCATAAGTTGCGTTTCCGCCGATACCATGGTAACTGAATCTGCAATTAGTCGTTTTTGCAGTTTCTGATATACGGTTTCTCTGCAAAAACGACAATTGCCGAAATTGCGTTTTTCCAAGTCATCCCAAAAGAAAAACTGATTTTCAGTCACATCACTAAGTGCAAAATTTCTTTCCCACCAATTTGCCAAAAATTAATGAAAGTGAGATTACTTTTTCAGATACCACGATCAGTTACAACGGTCGGACCGTGGTACCTGAATATCAGATAACACGATACCTGGCCAGATACCACGATAACTGCAAAAGCGCCTTTTGACCGTGGTATCAGATACCATGATAACTGCAAAAACGACTTTAGACCGTGGTATCAGATACCATGGTATCTGCAAAAACGCAACTATAGTTTACAAGGACGGAGGCTGGGCGATCGATCGTTGCTGAATTGCAGAATAGGAAGGTACATTTATTTATTTATTCGTTGAATCAAGGACCAACTAGGACCACTCGCAAACATACAAAAAAAAAGTACTGAACTACAAGTTACTGCAACCAGTTCTTGGCAGTTGCGCTGGTTTCCCAGTGCAAATCTGTGTCCCTTAATTCTGCTAAAGTAGAATTCAACAAAGTGTTTCGGCGGTTTTTCCGACTGCCCACCATTTGCAGTGTCTCTGGTGAAATGGTCTCAAGGCGATGTCTAACATTTGATGAGACAAACCGTAAGGCTGGGTCAAGCCTATTTTTTGAGACTCCGCAAGTCGGATAATGTGCTAGTTAAACATGCAACTGACCCACTCTTCTCAAACCTGAAGATTAACCAAGCACTGCTCGAGTGATGGCTGGGATGTTGTTGTTTAGCCCTGTTATTTTTATCTTTATTTCTTTTTATAGTGTATGTTTATGGCGAAAGCTGAATAATATATTTTTCTATCTATTATCTATCTATCTATCTATAAATCAATGACAAAATAAAGGAGAAAACACAAGCAACAAAAATGGTGCTTGAACATCAAGTTTGTTGTGTGTCGATCTAACCAGACCAAGTCCGACAAAGCGGCAGAGACAGGCGAAAAACCCTGGCGCCATTTGGGGGGGGGGGGGGGGGGGCGGGGGGGCCCGATGAATAATTTATCTCAAAATAGTACTATGAAGTAGTACGAAAAAGTTGCATGCAGTACTAAAGATGCTACTACATGCTTCTACTTCAAGGCTACCGTGTTACTGCATACTACTATATGCTACTATTAGCAAGACTGGATTCTACTATGGCAAGACAGGATGCTACTGGATACTACTACATAAGATTGGACCAGTCTGATGCACATTAAATGATAGTATTCTTTGCAATTACATAGTATTACATGCAACGTTTTCGTACTACTACCATACTACTACGCAGGCTACAAATTTCATCGGGGGGGCCATGCCCCCACTGAATTTGAAAGGGGCCCAAAATCTGAGGTTTTCGTCTATATTCCTTGTTGTTTGACATGCTGAAGTAAAGGCATTTACCAAATCGTAAATTTCACACTGCACCGCATAGTTAGTAATCTGGTTTTGAACCAAAATCTTTGTATTTTTAGCAGAAAACAGGCTGTTTTTTGTTTTTGCCTGCGGCGCTCAGTTTCAATATAATTTGGTTTTTGTTAGATGTTTTAAGATGTTAACCACATATCCGAACTCAAAAGATTTCATGAATCCAGATCTACATCTCGAGATCGCGACAAATCGCGATAGGGCCGGTTTCGATCGAAAGCCTCAGATGGTCTAAAGTCGCGGATTCTGTCATATGGGTAGGCCTCTAACTTCAGGTCACATCATGCTCCAGTGAAAATTTTTATTTGTGAAGGGTCTTTGAACAATGCGTGATTCTTGCATATGCTCATTATGGTATATTTTAAAACTGCTTTAATTTAACCTAAAAAAGCAATTAAATTTTGCATTTGAGCAAACAAAAATCTAGGATGGGGGCCCAAAATAGATGTTTGCCCCCCCCCCCCCCTGAGGTTTACTGAAATGGCGCCACTGGCGAAAAAGCGGCCCGGAAAGGAGCGAATCAGAAGTAGATTATCCGAAACAAGTGTCCTTGTCTGGATTGACAGAGATGATTTTCTAAGCAGTTCTGGAAAAAGATGGGAGGCCATCACGAACAAACATTCCGGAAGCAATACAGTTTAGGGAAAGACCGAGAAGCCACCGGAACGAACTGTTTAAAGAAACCGAAGAGAGTTCTCACACTTAACAGACAGATTGCACAAAAGCTAGACCGTACAAAGGAGTGCAGTAAGCTCTGAAAAAGAAATACCTCACGGCAGGGTCGCATTTCCCGAACTTAAGAACGAGTAAGGGGACGTTTTCGCGTGGATGGCTGTAGAGCTGAACGGGTGGTCCCGTCCATGCGAAAAGAAAAATTCAATCGGGTGTTGAACGGCTAAAGAAGATGGGTTCCGTCCACGCGAAAATGCCCATTCAGCTGGATGGGAGCATATGAGTGGGAAGGTCTACACAGTATCCCCGTTCAGCCCGACGCGCCCTCGGAGCGGTGTTGACATGGAGGCGTCCATCGGGCTGAATGGCCCGTTCATCTGTACAGGCGAAAATGACAAAAAGATCGACGGCATCCGCGAGAAAATGTCCGTCTAGCCAGGGTTGCCACATGTCGCACGATAGTGTGAATTGTCACTCTATTTTTTATTTGTCACTCTTGTCCTACGTAGGACATAAAATTCACTCTATTTATGGAGATGTCCAGATTTGTCGCACATTAGTGTGACAATTCCAGAAAATACAAAAATAAACGCGGAATTCAACTCGATGCAAGTAATTTTAGGGCATTCTACTATGTCTGTACTACACAAAGAGTTAGATTTTAATTTCAGTGGGAGTGAAGAAAACTACTATCCCATGGGCAAGAGTCTCCAAACAGATTGAAGCATGTCAGCAGCGTAATTACACGTTTTGCGTTGATCAAATGCACCCGAATCGCTGCTTTTTCCTGTAAAGTGGGGTGATTACGTATTGCGTACTATTACGTGAACTGGAAGCAGGTAGGAATAAAGTATTAGCACGCCTATTTTTCGTTTAGGCACGCTTTGGCCTACCATACTTCTCTTGTAATGTGAACCATCCTAGTCTTATGGTACTGGACAGTCTTTTCTTTATATGATACAGCAGTTATATGCGAGGTCTGAACGCAAAATCTGGAATTTTTTTTAAAATCATCATGCTCAGAGGATTCCATACCGATTGAGATTCTTCCGAAATACATTTTTGCATCAGTGATTCCGACCAAAAATTACAATTTCGCGTTTTTTTCATGAGAATAAAATTTCACTCCCAATTCACTCTTTTTTTCAGCCAAAAGTCACTCTTTAAATTTTTCTGATGTGGCAACACTGCGTCTAGCTCGATGGGAGGCCGACGGGACCAGAGCCATCCACTCGAAAACGTCCCCTAAGTTAGCCCTGCAGCACAGCGAACGCAAAAGTGCTTTATCATGGAGCCCGTCACTCAGGGACGGAGCGACCGTGAACCCAAGATATTTGGTATGATTCAACGAATGACAGTGACACTGCAAAAAGCCATGCCATAGGGATGTGTTTCAAAGGGGTCCATCGGGGAATGAACGCCATACACTGGGTCTTGGCTGTGTTAAAGACGATATCATTAAAGACGTTTCTTTTTTTTTTGTTTGGTTTGTTTTCCTTAAAACTATATGAATAAAGAATAAGCCCCGCCCATTGCCAGGCCTTATGTTAGGCCTTATGGTGGGGCCATAAAGAGTTAATGATGTTTCTTATTTTTTTATGAATAAAACTGAAACTAAACTAAACTATCATTCGCTGACGCAAACTAATCACATATTGAAAGTAAGAGCTAGCTGTAAGAGCTAAAATACCAGGTCATCAGCATAACTCAGGTTATCAAAGAAACACCACCAATGAAATAACCAACCTCTGTTTGTGCCAAACACAGGTTGAAATCATCCACAGAAAGGGTTGTACAGCAATGGAGAGAGGACCCCACCTTGCCGCACACCATTCAGAAAAGGAAATGACTCGCTGAAATAACCACTCCATTTTATTCTGAAACGCTGGACACCAAACCAATGTTCAAGAGTTCCAATGGCACGACGGTCAACTCCCTTTGTGTTTATTTTATCCAGGAGCTTCTCAACGTTCACTCTGTCGATCGGAAGCTGCCTTTGCGTCAATGAAGCACGCAAACAATCGCTGAAAATGCTTTACTACGTTGTTCCACTATTCACGAATAATCGATTTTCTAATAGTGGAATTTCCGTGTGATTTGTGGTACCTCTATGCGCTTGTATTTTTGTTTTATGTCTTACGAGAAAGATTTGAGTTTTTCAAGCACTCAGCAATCTTCACTAATTTCACCACTGCCACTGAAAAGCCGTGTTTGTGTTGAGATTAAAATTTCTGCGACACAGTAGAATTTACGCTGTGGGGACGGCCGCAGATTTTCAGTCATAACTAGAGAAGGTAGTTCTCTCCCTTTGCAAAATCCAAATAATCCGGTTTATTCAATTAATGACACAAAAATAAGCTTGCTTTTCAGTTAAACTTTAACACTTAACTAAAAAACTTAAAAAATAGACATGCAGACTAGGAAAGGAAATCGACAACCATGTTGCGGTGGTGCCATCCGCACCCCGCACTGCTCGATTATACCGTCGCTAGGCAGCGCTACTCCCATTCCGTACCTCTTGAGGTATTTATTACCTCTGTGATGACTATGAATAGTTCCATGATCATGAGTCACCGTATCTTTTCTCGGTTTCGACCTGTGCTCAACACTTCTAATGTAAAGGTTGTCTCGTTTTGTAAGTAGCCTATTCAGTGGTTAAAACCTTTTCTTTATATACATACCATAATTCATTATCATGAGTCTTATTTAAAGCTCCTTAGAGTGGGATGGCCTGTGATGGTGGTTGTATAGCCTATTTGTGAGTTCCGTCTGCAAACCATAGTGTGGACTAAGCTTCGGAGTCCAGAATGAACCCGTTAAGTTCTGCATGTGTAGTAGGCCAGACTGACGCCTAGGGCATCCCCACTCCGATGAATGTAAACTTGGACATTTTGCATCTTCTGTCCGACGTACTACAGAAGAGGTATGTTTATTTGAACAGTTACTTAAGTGTGAACAGTGCAGTTTTGGGCTAAATGGTAGAAGGAAGATCCAAAACATCTATTCAGGTGTTTTCAGAGGCCTGGCTAACCCTGAGCCTGGCTAACAACTCTGGGTAACTCTTGGTTGACTTTTAGTCACAGTGCATAAAACTGGCGAAGTCCAAAGTCAACAACCGTTCAAATAAACATAAATCTACTGTATACCCCTCGCCTATTTGCTAACGACCTATTTGCTAATATTGACAGTTCTTTCGTCTCGCCGGTCGGTTCGACTGAGCTCGAAAAAATGGTGTCTTCCGTCGCCGATGCCTATCTCTCGAATGAGAATTTTCAATTTCGCGCCGTGCCAAGAGCTTAGGTCGGTTGGACGGAGCTCCCGCGTCAGTCCACAGGTCGGTTAACCGACCGGCAAACAGAGCAAAAAAAATCAGCTTATAAAAACTTAGGTCGGTTAACCGAAGGAAGAAAACGACTTATAGTTGGTAATCTTGTAGTTCGGTTAACTGGATGACGGCAAAAAACGCAGCTATTATAATACTCTATATGACTAAGTCGAAAACACGCCAATGATCCTCAGGAAGAACGAGAAAACGTCTCACTAACGACTCAAACACAACAACTCAAATCATGTGTCAGTCAATCACGGCGATCGCTGGGGACAGCTGTGATGCCACTTCCGGCTCTTCCGCTAGGTACACGGCGATTTTGATCGACAAGGAGAGTTAGTCATCTAGAATATTACCAATTCGGAACCCTGGCCCTTCCGAGGTTGGGGTCCTGGGTAGCTGCTTAGTTTCCTAGGCAGAAGTTTGCCTCTGCTCAATTTTTTTTTTTCAGTTTATTTCAAATATTAACACATATCGTGGCTTGGGGCCAAATGGCGTGTTGAATACGTCAATATACATGAAGGCAAATCATCAAATCAAATCTCTATAGCCTCTTGTTGCGACCTGATGCTCTTTCTTTAGTTTATCAGCTCCAACCTAAGCGGACAGACATAATTGTTTGGAGCGCTGACGCCTTCTAGGTAGTCAGCGTTAGATAGCCAGCGTGGTTCGATATTCGTTTAACCAACGTATGGGACGCAGGGTTGCCACATGTCGCACGATAGTGTGAATTGTCACTCTATTCTGTTTTTGTCACTCTTGTCCTACGTAGGGCCAGGGGCGTCATGACCGGGGGGGGGGGAGGGGGGGACTCCCCCCCCCCAATGTTGTCGGCCAATCGGTAAAAAATAACCGAGTCGGCGCGAAACGCATCGATTTTTCGCCAAAACAGTTGATTTTTTTTTTATACAACAGTCGATTTTTCTGAACATCAGTCGATTTTTCGTCAAAACAGTCGTTTTTTCTGAAAATCACGAGGAAAATCAGTCAATGTTTTTGCAACTGTGTTTTTTTTTCTTGAAAATAGTCGAATTTTCTGCAAATACAGTCGGTAAATTACCAGCCAGTCGGTAAATTCCTTGCCCCCCCCCCCCCAAAGATTTGGGCTAGTAACGCCTCTGCGTAGGGCTACGTTCTGCAGCAAGGATTCCTACCAGAAGTGACTATTCCAAATTTTTTTCATGAAAGTAAAATTAAGATGTGTCATTTTTACAGAGGCGATTCCGACCAAACCTGAACATTTCATGAAAATAAATTTCACTCCCAATTCACTCTCTGTTTTGCGCCAAAAGTCACTCTCTAAATATTTTTGATGTGTCAACCTGATGGGTAGGTAGGTAGGTAGGCATGTTTTTTACTTTTAACCAAAACATTGAACATAAAATAAAATAACATTACCATATCCCATTGCAGCAAAAAGAAAGTCCTAAGGACTTGTGCTGCAATTTAATAATACTACTTGTATCTAATAAATAAATAACTAGACACAACAACTTATTATCCACCCAGCCTATGACTTAAATAAACAAACAATTAAACGTGAACACTATACACAACTAAAATCCTTAATATTTACTCATTACCAGTTTCAGCCCCACCCGAACAACTGTGAAAAAAAGAAAGAAAAAAAGAAGAAAAAGACCACATACCCTTCAACACGTATTAATTAAGCGGAAAGTTTTCAGTTTCTTTTTAAACCGCCGCCATGTTAGAACCGTTTTAGTCCAAGTGACTCTTAATCATATTCTGGGTCTTAATACAGTACTGAGTGAAGTACAAGGGATTTATTTTTACTTGCTTTGAGAAGCAGAGAGAAAGAGGAACGTGAGTTGAGCCGAAAGCTGAATAGAATAGGACATTCCTTCCCCTCAAATTGTTGATTGGTGAGAGAGTGGAGAATAAGGTCAGGCCCGCCAAAAACAGTTTTGTCACGCTCTTCACCAGGTCCCAAGGACCCTCCTCAAGACCTAGCCTAACCTCCACCCTCAAAAACCCCATCACCTCTATATCTGCCATTGCTGTGCTCACAGATGGAAAGCGATTTGTCTTCTTGTCTACTTTCCTCAAACGCATCCGCTTTTCAACGGTACTCCAGAGCTAACGGCCCATAGCCTAAAGAAAACTTCCGGAAAAAGCCGAAACGCCTGATATGGCAAACATGCAATAAGGAATATTTACGGCCACTACAGGACTTATCTTGTCGTCGTAATGCGATCGTATAAATCAGGGAAACCCCTAGGGGGGAAGCAATATCCTCGGTGGATCGCGAAACAATGTAAAAGATGTCGGTAGAAGCGTCGTTAATGGATTGGAGATAGTCCTTTATGATTGGCTTAGGGAAATACGCGACTCAAAGACGTAAGGATTGGCATGGACCTTATTTCGGAAGTGGGCTTAGGCTGTCTCGCAACGGGGAGTGAGAGGGGAAGCAAGGTTTTCTTTCCAAGCCGAATTTCGGCCGGCCAGAGATTAGTGCCAAACGTAAGCAGACTAGAATAAGCTCGAGCTTGTCCTTTTACTTCGAAGGAGCCCGTCTCGTCGTTGACATCCTCGCCAGCTCATCAGTCGACGCTTTCAACAAAGTTATTAGTTGCGTTTTTGCAGATACTATGGTATCTGATACCACGGTCTAAAGTCGTTTTTGCAGTTATCGTGGTATCCCATACCACGGTCAAAAGGCGCTTTTACAGTTATCGATGGTATCTGGCCAGTTATCGTGGTATCAGATATTCAGATACCACGGTCCGACTGATTTACTGGTCGTGGTATCTGAAAAAGTCATCTCACTTTCATCAATTTTAGTCAAATTGGTGGGAAAGAAGTTTGGCACTTAGTGACGTCACTGAATATCAGTTTTTCTTTTGGGATGACTTCGAAAAGCGCAATTTCGGCAATTGTCGTTTTTGCAGAGCAACCGTATATCAGATACCACGGTTACTGCAAAAATGACTAATAGCAGATCCAGTTACCGTTGTAACATACACCATGGCATCTGCAAAAACGCAACTATTGTCGACATTTAGGAAGCAACAAGACATGACTGCATGCAGGACATTGCCCAGAGTATAGGAGTGCTGACGTATCGTCGCTGTCACGCATTAAGGGGTCAAGCGACACTTTTTTTTATGAAAATGAGTTATTTATACCAGGGCTATGGGCTCCTGTATCTAAGACAAGCCGTTCCCGAGACAGAGAAGGTGCTCAAAAGACCTAACCGCCACGAGTCAGCTCAGGGAAACAATTTAGGGACAAGAAATTAAGGACTGGGTAGGGGAAATGAAAACGTCTGAGACAAATAAGTGTAACAAGGTAGCAAAGGTAAGGTTCGGGGAAAAGGTTTATTTTAAGTCAATTAATCCTTAAAGCACAACTCCTGCTAGAAAGGATCTTTTCACTTTGAATTGATCAGAAAAAAACTGTCTCAGAAATACCATTACTTTCCATCTGGATTTAGCAATTTTCTTTTTAGCGCCTGGCGACTCTGCACAGCCTTCCTACTCTCCGACGCGGCGGTTGGGCGCAAAACATTTGAAAACTGAACGTACCGTGGTAAAAAAATTAGTCATATTCAAATTAGTCAAAAACAGAAGATTATCATATTCTTGTGTGTGAAAGAGTTGTCAGCGGACGTTGAAGATTCTGGCAAACTTTGCGTTGTGTGACTGGCAAAATTGGCCACGGCCGAAAATGCACTAAAAATTCGCAGGCACAAGACGAAATAATGGCGAAAGATGGGGATTTCAAAAGCTTATAATTCCATAAGGGAGATAGGTATATTATAAAAGGCAGTATAAGCAAGAGATTTCCTTTAAGGTTTTTGCTTCCACGGATTAGCTGCGAGCAAACTATCTCCCAGTTTTGGGGAAAGTTTGGGAAATAAAACTGTTGGGGAGAGGGTAGAAGCCGAGGTGTCAATTTTGCAAAGCGGATTCAGGGAACCTATACCAACTTCTTTACAAATGTCAGGATTTGTCAGTCCAAGTAAGAATCATATTGGTAGAGGTAGGAAAGGTACTGGTCCTTATTTTTGTCCAATGTGTGGTATTGAAGAACAGGATGCGGTAAGTTTGATATGTTATTGTGAGGAGCTGAAAAAATTAAGAAAGGAAGTGTTTGGTCGGGAGGCTTGGGAGGATATGGATTTGGTTTCAAGTGTGGGAAGTAAGTGGTTTGGTGAGCTCCGAAGGCTGGGTAGATTCCTGAAGCTTTTTGGTTTGTTTTTGAGTGTATGATATTTTGTTTTTTGTTATTGTGTTATGTTTCCCGCCATGACCTTTGGACTTTATTGGAAATAAATTCATTCATTCATTCATAAATGGTATAGATCCGTTAGCGGCGTCAGGAGCAGATCTGCTCAAAGGATCCGCCGTACCTATATTGACAATGCAACCTACTTCCGTAATTGCTTTCATTAACTCTTAAACCCAGAGATCCAAACTCTGCACTTTCCATTATTCATTTTTTTTTTCCGTGCGCATTATGCTCCCGACGAGTGTTCGCATAACATGCTATTTATGCTTACAACCGGTTATCTTAATTTTACCCTGTTTTTGCTAGAAGTCAGTGGGCCCTGGGAAAGGCTTAAAACAGCCAAACCCGATGATGATTTGTTAAAAGCAGAGCCTAGTTCTACAGTATTCAAATAATTCTGAATATTGGAACATAAACAGTAAATAGTGCGAGGTGTGCTTTGGTAGTTCAAACACATAAAATCATATGAAGGACTGGTGCGTTTCCGGACCATCTAGGTAGGATAATTAAAAATTACGTAGTATTAGTTTTGCGAAGTGGGAAGCTAATTATGGTCGTGTTGATTAAAAGTGGGAAGCTAATTAGCTGAGTTGATTAATTGTTTGAACGTATCCTGGATGTATATGTTGTACTGTATTTGTTCATAACCCTACGGCTTCAGTAAACATATATCTATCTATCTATCATTCGATCCGCTTAAATGACTCATCTCTTAACCTTTTTTTATGGGCAATAATCCCCCCCCCCCCAAAAAAAAAACATACTGAAAGGATAAATAATCTCACCTCTGTCGCATTTTTGCTAGTTCGGCTAGACACACTGACAGTCTCGCCATCCACTTTGTCACTTTCGTCACCAACATCAACATTACCGGAAGGTAATTGCGTCTCTCTATAGAAGTATATAGAGCTGGGTACACTAGGTAAAGCGAGGGCGAAGCAAGTAGAGACAGTGACAGCACCCAGTGAGATAAAGTTGAGGGAGTAGAAGTCACACAGGCCTGTAGCAACAAGAACCTAGAAGTGCGATAATATAGTCACATGCATTAGTTATATATCGAGGTACTCATCCATTAGAGCAGCTACTTAGGCCAGGCTGTCTAAAAAGAATATAGATAGATAGATAGATATTTAATGCATAAAAGCCAACAAGGGCCATCGCACCAAAACAACAAAATAAAAAATATCTAAAAACAATAACAATACGCCAGTATTTAAAACTACAGGGATATACAATTTTCCCTGTGTGCGAACCCTATCCGCACGAACCTTCCAAACAGTTGAATAGCCTGAAAACTTTTCTCTTTCATTCGCTCAATTATCCACTCACTCCCACACGGTCTCACTCCAAACAACTCTTGTCTCAACTTTTTCAGTTCCTCACACTCCACAAAATGACTCATACTTTCTTTGTCGCATCTACACATAGGGCAATAGTAAGGACCAGTTTTAACCCTCACTTTACCCAAATATTTTCTCCTTTTACCAAGAGGTAAACTATCCCCTCTCATACCCATAAATAACACAAGTTCCTGATGGGACAGACCACACTTAAAGCGGGCGACAAATGCTAACCATCCGTACTGTCACTATGAATGTTCCAAACCACTAAAATACCGTAAAACAATGAGCAAATAAAAAAAACCCACCAAATTTCCTAGGTTTGAAATAACTCTTTCTGGACTAAATCTCAGCCGATTATCCCGAACAGCTGTTATGGCACGTAGGGAGCCAAGGATCAAAATAATAATTTCCATCTAATGCTCCGACTGTTTATTCCATATACAAATAAATTATAAAACCAAGAGCAGTGTGGTACCTCTGAAGACATCCAAAAATTATCAGTTAGGTCTTATAATTCTTTGCTAATCAATCCTGGAAAATTCCGCCATCTAGAAAAGAAGACGTTGTGCGTGGGTTTTTTCTCGAGCCAAAACAGCAACTCGGCAATCGAGTTCAAATCTAAACAAACCCGTGGCATGCGATCCCTGAGAGAAGGTAAACTGAATGTTTGGATTAGGTCTTTAAGGTAAATTTCTTCACCCCAACATTCTTTCGCCTTGGCGTAAAAACGCAACGATTCTGCCTGGTCCTTTTCCTCGTGCCATGCCTGAATTTCCTGACCTTGAAGTACTCCTAGAACCAGTTCTTGTATACCTCGTTCTGGAGACTGTGGTCCAAGTCCCTCTCCCCAACATCCGGGGAGGCCACATTGCTCTAGGATCCTCTTTACTTGATAAGGCTAAGAATCTTGGCCTTATCTTTCAATGCCTCCAGAAATGCTGCCTTCAGTGGCAGCATATTTATTATTTTTTCCCAAAATTTTATTATTCTTACCCACCTATCAATTCTTAACCTATAAATACCTAAATCACCTTTTATAGAACTAACATTCTCTTAAAATACCTAGACTGAATACTTTCTAACTTTTTAAAATCCCTAAAACCCCATATTTCACGGGATCACCTAAAACCAGGAAGCGAAGGGAACGCGAGAAAAGTTGGAAGGCATACTAAAACCAGGAAGGGCATACTAAACGAGGAAGGGCATACTAAAACAAGGAAGGCTGTCGCCAGCATTCGCCGCACCGTTCCCTTCCTCTATTTAGTATTTATTGAGGGGTCGACAACTTTTCAAATCCAAAGTTCACCATCCCTTCCTTGTTTTAGTATCCTGGCATGGGTAGGCATTAGGTTCAGCGAGGGGTCGGCAACTATAAAAATTGTAATTCACCTTTTCATTCTCGTTCTGACGGTAGGCGACTAAAATCCTCCGAGTCCAGCGAGGAGTCGGCAACAAGTCCACTATTTCCTTCCTCGTTTAGGTACCTTGAAAGTACTAAAACGAGGAAGGAAATTGGAAATTAGTCTTCTTTGAGGGGTCGGCAACTTTTGAAACTCAAAGTTCACCATCCCTTCCTCGTTGCCGACCCCTCAAAGAATACTAACAGAGGAAGGGAACGGTGCAGCTTTCCAGTTTTTCGCAGCCTTGAATTCCTTCCTCGTTTTAGTATGCCCTTCCTCATTTTAGTATGCCCTTCCTGGTTTTAGTATGCCATCATGCTTTTCTCGCGTTCCCTTCCCTTCCTGGTTTTAGTCGACCCCATATTTCACTACCATAATGTATTGTCGGCAATATCTTCGTACCAAAAATCCTTTTCTGGAAACCTACATTCTTTATACGCCTCAAATGACTTTTAATCACTAAATTGCAAACTCTACTACCCTTTCCTACTGAATGCTCAAATTGCTTACTAAACTTACCATTACTCGAAAATTTAACCCCCAAATACACAAACTCTTCATTCACCAGCAACTTTATTCCTTTATAATACACATCAGCAGATTTCCTCATAGGTCCTCCCTTTTGAAACACCATCACCACTCTTTTCTCCCTGTTTAATATCAACTCCTTCTGTTTGAGATAGAGATTGAGATATACATCGGTGACGGTCAAAAACTTTATTTGTGTCGTATCATGGCCAGAGATGGACGAATCCGAATCCAGATTCGAATCTGGATTCCAATCTTCTGCTTGTCAGGCTGGATTCGGATTCGGATTCCAAACCTTCGATCTTACGAATCCGCTCAAATTCCTAGTATTCGGTGGATTCGGACTCGGAATCGGATTCATACCTAGCCCTGGATTCGGATGCGAATCCTTTCATGATCGGATTCGCCCATCTCTGATCATGCCTCAGTATACGGTGATACGGTCTGGCCTGCTCACAGTCAGGATTTGGTTGGTACCCATTAACTGGGAATATTTGGATGCCTGGGGATTTAGTTTAATAATCATACATAGGACGTGAGAGGATACTCAAAGGAAAAAAAAATATAGATCTTTTCATGACTTAATGATGAATTTGTATCGCAAACTATAACAAATAGGCTATGATTTAATGAACACGCCGCGTGGGCACAAAATGAATGAAAACAGCCAATACGCCTATCACGGCGTATACGTGATTATAATCGCAGCTTTTTGATATGAGTGTGTGTTTTTTATGATCGTTGTGAAGTACAATTTTCATCTAATCTTTATCTTTACTCCATCGTTTCTCGCTGTTGTCATAAATCAAACAATAAATAGTTAATAAATATCTGATCTGGCTGACGAGCTGTCTCTACCAGCCTGGCACTTCGAGAAATTCAACATTAGCAACTGAAAAGAAAACCCCAATCTGATCTTGAATCTTAACCTCAAAACTGTGGCTTAATTAAAAGGCAAATGATTAAGGCAAAGGCAAAAGGCAAAGTATTAAAGTAAAAGTTGACCGGGCAAGTGCAGTTTAGTTTATGTAGTGCGATATTAGAAGTAATTATGAATTTTTTTGTTTTTTTGTATGTATATGGCCCTAAGACTTTAAATACAATATTATTATTATTATTATTATGCTACCTTCGCAACCCACCCCATATTTTGTTTCATAAAAGCTAGCAATCGTAATGTCTGCCCGTCTTTCCGGTCTTGCCAGTTCGGGCACTTCCACAAAAGTTAGGACGATGGCACGCACGCTTGGACCCGACCCAATGCTCAACGAAACCTTCCTTTCCCGGATCCGCATCATCAGTGTGGGAGTGGAGGGAGGGGGATTCCGAAATTTTGTGACCCGTATACACTGCGAGCAGATGATCCGATTGGAGGGAAACTTGGGGGGTGGTAAGAGCATGTACGAGATGTTCCGCTTATCAATCAATCAATAATTTTATTAACCCATACAAAAATGGCACAGTGCTCATACGGAGTACATGAAAAACAATAAAGGAAAGAAAAAGAAAAGAAAACGATCAGACCAAACTAAAGGAAACGACTATACAAACGCACTATAATACGGATGGCACCTGTCTAGAGAAGCGTCAAACTCTGCACGGCGTTGCGCCATAGCCACAAAGGGATCAGTAACGCCGGAAAGTTACGTAACTTTGCGGTTACGAGCCCATGGGGGAAGGCCGAGTAGGCACTTGGCATATTTACAGAACAATCTACGAATTGTCCTTAAATCAGTTATGCTAAATAACTTCCCAAAAGGACATAGGGCTAGAATGTGGGGGACTGTGTAAGGCGTTGTAGAGTCTAGCCAAAATATGTCTACTATAACGGGTAGGCTATGTGTCTGAATATGAGGTTTGAAGCCAAGCTGACCATTCATGGCAAAATAAATAAAAAAAAAAGAGATTTTCGGGGGGATTTCTTTAGCGAGTTATCCTTCTAAGATGATATGCGAGGGATAAATATAATTTCGAATATTACGGTTGCACGTCCGGCAAACCGACCCCAGCGAATAAAATAACTAAATCATAAAATCCACAACAATACGAACAGAAAACGATGCAACAGCGCATCCGAGCACGGTGGGTGGTGGTGGGGGGGGGGGATTTCATAACATGCGTAGGGAAGAAACGGACGGAATGATTGGAATGAAATTTGGATGGCACAAAGGCCATGTGTCGTACAATGTCATTTTGATGTTTGGACCTAATGTCACTTGCCCCGAAAACAATCCAAGCGACAAAACTACCTCGATTTCACCTTAAACTGTAACCGGGGCGACCCCCCCCCCAAACATAAACAAAAAATTGTTTTTATAGGATTTAAGCTCTGATCTGTGTTCTTGTCTTACTGTTTGGTACGGATTAGATCCGACCCACGCATAGACCCCCCCCCCTCCCCCCAAATAAATTCCTGGATACGGGCCTGTTCGTAACAGCGGCTAACACAATTACTAACTATTACCTTAAAACTGTTAGAGCGACTTGAATAGTGATTATTAAGCTACGGTTGGGCCAAACACAATCGTATCGAACCCAATAGATTGTAATAACAATAGCTCTCGACGATTCAAGAGTTATCTCGTTCAGAGATAACTCGAGAGCCTCTCGTTCACTCTTCCAAAACAATAATACCTCCTATTTATGCTTTCCCCCGCATAAGATCGAACAACTTTATGGTTTTCTAATTTTAAGATGTCGAAATACCAGGGGAAGAGCTCACTAGTTCCAACCAGACAAAATCTCCAAACAATTTGATGAGTTTCTACTTTTTAGACGGGAAGATCTCACCACTTCCAACCTGACCTAGGAAGGCTAGCTACGTTGATCCTTCTCAAACAAACAAAACTGGCAAGTGCGATCATCACTATTATAAATAAATAGAATGCTGATAAAGCCGCTTTCACATTGACGCGTCGTTGCTATGCGCTGCGTATGCGTTTTTCTTGCGCTGCGTACAGGTTGCGTAGCGTATCTTTCACACCTGCGTGACAAGCTTTAACGCTGGATGTGTTTTTACGTTTTCCTTTCTGGCTTCTTATGCTGAATTCTCGTTTCTTTGATCGTTTTTCTTCACCGTTAGTAGGTTTTCTCCAGTTTGTCTTCAAAAACTTCCATTTTTCACTGAGAAATCTGATGCGTATGCGTCGACGCAGCGCAAGAATAAAACTTGGTTCTATTCTCACGTTGCGTTTTATTTGTCTGCGTAAGCTCTGCTTTGCGTCAACGCAAGCGCGAAGCAGAGGTTGCGTAGCTCAGTGTGAAAGCCTCAACGCGTCAGTGTGAAAGCGGCTTAAGGGTTTTCACGCCTCAAACCACACAAGCAAGTTCATTTAGTGACAGTTTTGGTGCCATAAATCTAACTAATCTCTACGGAATTTTGAGACCGAAATATGAGGTTTTCGTTCTGAAGTTTTTGCTAAAACGGCGTAAAGCCAAAAGCAATTAGAACGAAAAACGAAGTTAACGGTGTCAGCGACATCGCGTTCGTTTTATATAATTCGTTTCCACTCGTTTTGCTGCTGAATATGAAACATTTCCGGTATAGAATTCAGCCCTTGCAATGCAATTACGGTCACTAGCCAAGCAAATTTTTCTGCTAAAAACTTTTAATTTCTTCTACTTAGCAACAGTGAAACTGTGACAAGCTACAACTGAGTGTTGGTGGATAACCGCGATTAGCAAAAGGGAGTGTTTAAAGTTTAACCGAAAACGGCTGGGATAGGACAATCTAGTTACCCATCACTTATTCACTAAAATTGGCTTAAAGACCCGCTGAAAATGCGTTACTTAGTTGTTCCGCTATTCACGAATAATCGATTTTCAAATAGTGGAATTTCCGTGTGATTTGTGGTATTTCTATGCGCTTGTATTGTTGTTGTACGCCTTACGAGAAAGATTTACGATTTTTTTGTTCAGGCACTAAGCAATCTTCACCAACCTCACCACTGCCCATTGAAAAACCGCGTTTGTGTTGAGATTAAAATTTCTGCATCACAGTAGAATTTTCGTTGTGGGGACGGCCGCAGGTGTTCTGAACGTCATAACTAGAGTAGATAGTGGAAAATAAAAAAATCCCTTTGCAGGATTCAAATAATTCAGTGTATCCAATCAAAGCGGACCACAAAAAGTGGTCTTTCTACCAGACACACAATGATAACCATCCCTACTGCCACTATGAATGTTCAGAACCACAAAAACACCGTCAAACAATGAGCAAATTAAAAAAAAAAAAAATTCCTAGGTTTGAAACAATTCGGTCTGAACTAAATCTCAGCCGATTTTATCCGGGACAGCCGTTATGGCACGTAGGGAGCCAAGGATTAAAATAATAGTTTCCATCTAATGCTCCAACTGTTTATTACAAATGCAAATAAATTAACAAACCAAGACCAGGGGAAACCAAGACCTAGGAAATAAAAATAATCAATTCATTTTATAATTCTTTGCTAATCAAACGTGGAAAATTTCGTCATCTGGAAAAGAAGAAGTTCTGCGTGGGTTTTTTTCTCGAGCCAAAACAGCAACCCGGCAATCAAGTTCAAATCTAAATCAACTGGTGGCTTGCGATCAGTAAGAGAAGGTAAACAGAATGTTTGGATTAGGTCTTTAAGTGACATAAAAATAAGTTGGCTTTTCAGTTAAACTTTAAAGTCAGTATCAAAACCTGGACATACTGGTCCTAAAGGGATCTTCAGCTTACACTAAATATAAACCTCTTGTGGGCCATCACCAATGCCAGCCAAGATGTCAGGAATACTTCACTTGTACTTCAAACCGAAAAAAAAACACACCTCAGTAAGACCTGTAAAGAAACCTAAAACCCTACCTTATCTCTCTGCATCTGTTAAGCAAGCAATCAATAAGCGAAAGCGAGCCTGGTCAAGGTACCGTAAAAACTCACTCCCCGAAAGTCTGGAAGCCTACAAGCATGCCAGAAAGATGTGCAAAAAGGCCATCAGCCAATGCATATCCAAGCATGAAGAATCGCTTGCTAACGACGCTAAAACAAACCCAAAGAGATTCTGGCGGCACATGTCATCCATGAGGCCAGTTCGGCGAACTATCCCCCCTCTCCAAAGACCTGACGGGTCAACCTCAACCACACCGGGTGAAATTGCTGAGTCCCTGAACGAGCAATTCGCTTCTGTGTACACCAATGACTTAAACGACAAGGACCTACCAGAAATGACAAAATATACCGTCACCATACCCACGGAAAGGATTGTTGTTTCTGAGTCAGATGTCAGAAAACATCTCGCGGCCCTAGACCCCAACAAATCTAGGGGACCAGATGGGATACACCCAAGGACAGTGAAAGAAGCCAGCTCTGTTCTAGCTCCAGTACTGACAAGGATATTTCAACTATCACTTGATCAAGGATCCATACCTGGGGACTGGAAAACTGCCACCATCACTCCCATCTACAAGAAGGGGAATAAAAACTCCCCAGAAAACTACCGTCCAATCAGCTTGACATCTGTCATATCCAAAGTCATTGAAGGCATAGTTAATAAAGAAATTACCCAGCACCTGGCAGCAAACAACATCATCCACCAAAGCCAACATGGATTCGTCCGAGGAAAGTCTGTGGACACTAACCTAATAGAGTCCTACGAGATCGTCACCAATCTTCTGGAGCAAGCCACACCAGTTGACGTAGCACTCCTTGATCAGGCCAAAGCATTCGACAAAGTCAGTCACCGAAGGTTACGCATCAAGGTCGACGCATGCTTTATTCATCCTCAAGTAGCAGATTGGGTGCAGAACTTCCTGACTGGACGCAAGCAGAGAGTCCGAGTCTTCGGGATAGCAGGTGAGGAGGTCTTGTCATCGGAAGCCGAAGTACTTAGTGGAGTCCCGCAAGGGACAGTACTGGGACCAACCCTCTTCAACATATACATCAACGACGCCCATCAGCTTCTGAAGAATCCCATGCCACAATACGCAGATGACTCGAAACTAATTGCCAATGCCTTTACGAACACCCTTCAAGAAGATCTCAACAGTTTAACTGACTGGTCAAGTGAATGGAAATTAGAGTTCAACCCAGACAAATGTCGTGTACTTCACTTTGGATACAATAACCCTAAGCGACAGTACCAGATGAGAAGACATGGATCAAGCACCCCAGTCCCAATCCCCTCCACCTCAGAAGAAAGGGACCTCGGAGTTATTGTGGACGACAAACTAAAATTCCACGCTCACACCAAAAAGGTAGTGGCTAGCGCCAATCAGACCCTAGGGATGATAAAACTATCAGTCGCGTCCCGCAAACCAACTGTCATGCTGAAGCTCTACAAAGCTCTGGTCAGGCCCAAGCTGGAGAGCGGCAATGCCCTCGCCTCACCCTATTACAAACAAGACAAGAAACTAATCGAAGGTGTCCAGAGGCGAGCCAAAATCCATCCAAGGCCTTAGAGCACTACCTTATGAACAACGGCTGCAGAAACTGAAGATCCCGACACTTACTTACCGGCGGAAGAGAGGGGACATGCTACTAGTCTACAGAATCCTAAACTCTAATTGTCTCCCCTCCCTCTTCGCCCCCGACAACCACTCACGGACTAGGGGCCACTCCCGGAAACTGTCCAGAAGGTCCAACACCTCTCGTGTTCGCCAGCGCTTCTTCAGTAACCGAGCTGTTCCTCTATGGAACAGCTTGTCCGAACCAACTGTCACCAGCGAAACACCCGAAGGCTTCAAAAGCGACTCGACGAGGACTGGCGCGGACAGCCCTGGAAAAAGGACTGGTGCGCACCGAAAGCAGCAACCAGATCATAGCACCATCGTCATCCGCAAGCTACTCATCGGGATACAACATCCTTATTGCTTGCAAGTGCAATTTAAGGTAATTTAAGGTAATAACACATTCGTGTCTTACATAGCAACCAATTTCGAGAAAGAACAGTATATTTAAAACTCACATATTATTATTACACTGCTAATTATCCAATGACGAAACGTGGGAAGAAATTAAACCTTAAGAACTTAGGCGTATTCTCGCCGTTCCCCGAGGACTCCTCGGGGAACCGAAGGGAACGACGAGAATAGAGGGAGTCACTCCACGCGGACTCCGCGTACAGAAATAGCGAGAACACGGGAATGCTTCCAAAATGCATTTTGTTCCAAAAAAAAATATGCAGTTGACGAAATGAGTCTGGATCCGCTTTATTTTTAGTTTTGTTTATTCTGATTCTTTTTAATTAATTTTACATTGCACCAACACCAGCACAAATTGATTCCCCTCCGAATCTGAGAGGGAGTCCTTTTTGATGATGATGATGATAATCGGAGCATTTCCCATCCATGGGGACTCGCGAGAATACGGGGAGTGAGTCCCCGGGACAAACAAAAACGCGGGGACTCCTCAAGTGGAGTCCTCGGGGAACGGCGAGAATACACATCTGATCCAAACATTCTGTTTACCTTCTCTTACTGATCGCAAGCCACCAGTTTATATAGATTTAAAGACCTAATCCAAACATTATGTTTACCTTGTCCTGGTGATCGCATGCCACGGGTTTGTTTAGATTTGAACTCGATTGCCGAGTTGCTGTTTTGGCTCGAGAAAACAATTTGTATTTGCAGTTGAAGCATTAGATGGAAATCATTATTTTAATCCTTGGCTCCCTACGTGCCATAATGGCTGTCCCGGATAGTCGGCTGAAATTTAGTCCAGACCGAGTTGTTTCAAACCTAGGAAATTTGGTGTGTGTGTGTTTTTTTTTTAATGCTCATTGTTTGACGTTGTTCTTGTGGTTTTGAACATTCATAAGGCCTTTTTCCGCGACACAATTGTGGGCCACACACTTCTGAGCGTTTGTCGCGGAAACACGATTGTGTGCCACACAGTCGAGCCACTAGTTGAAACTCGCAGAAACGCCGATTTGTCTTTTTTTTTGGCGGTAATTTCAAATATCGGAAAATAGAAATAAAATTCCTGTAAAATCTCAATAAATAGAACTCCAGGCTTATTTCCTTACCATTCTGTCCATAAAGTATCCTCAGTTTTAAGTCTACATACTTGAAAAAGTAGTTAGATTTATTGTTTAGACACTATTTTGCTGCTTAATTTGAATTTCCCGCCAGAATCGAGCCACAAAATCGACAATCACCTCGCCAGTTGTTTGTCGAATTTGAGCCACAAAGCGAGCCACGAAAATCTTGTTGGTCGCGGAAACACACTTGTGGGCCGCACAAAAGGTCGCGGAAACACACTTTTCGAGCCACAATCGACCCACAAACTGTTTGTGGGAGCACGGAAAAACGCCTATAGTGGCAGTAGGGATGGTTATCATTGTGCGTGTGGTAGAAAGACCACATTTTGTGGTCCGCTTTAAGAATCGCCGATCCTAACCTCATCCAGGTGACGGATGTTATTGACGGGTGACTTGAAAGAAGAACCTGAAGGAAGTCAACGTATGTGTAGTTTATGACAGCTTTGGTTGAAGGGAAAAGTTGTTGGTATCACGCTATACAGAGAGTAAAGGTAAAGGTAAAGGTTTCAGCACTAGCCTTGACAGGCCAAGCTGGCGGTGCTGATCTCCGATTCTTGGCCCTCAGCCAGGAAGTGCAATGGGGGGTTGGGGGGGGGGGGCAGCCATCCTGTGCTTTCACACACCCTTCCTGTCACCTTCCCCGGATTTCTCCAGGTACCAATTTGAAGCTGGGTGGACTTTGGCTTGTCTTACAGGGTTACGCCACTAACCCCCGTCCCAAACCAAACAGTAGGCACTACCGAGACTCGAACAAGCGACCCTTCACTTGCGAGCCCGGCGCGCTAACCACTCCGCCACGGACGGACAAGAGATACAGAGAGCTATGCAGAGAGTCCGAGAAGACGACTCACAAACAGTAGTCGCGTTTTTGATCCAACTTCTCTTTTCTGAATTCTCGATTCTGAATTCTCGCTTCTCGTATAAATTACCGTTTTTGCTCCTCCGGCTTCTCCATTCTCGCTTTTGACAAAAACACTAATTTGGCAGCTCGTCCGCAACCCGGTAAACCCGGATCCCCCCGGTACCCCCTGTTTATGCATATTTAACACCGGCACTCTGTTGACCAATCAGGGAGGAGAACGGAGAATCGGGAATTCACCATCGGAGCAACTTCTCGATCTGCAGAATCGCGAGGCTTTCCCCGTTCTCAATTCTGACAAAAACGCAAGAAAGGGAGAATTCGCTTCATCTGAATAGTCCAAAAACGCGAAATCAGAGAATTGCAAGGAGAATCACGAGTAGAATTCGGATCGAAAACGCAACTAGTGTATTTTGAGGTTATCTCCCTTTTAGGAGATGCGATGTGTGGTCCTGCACTTAACTTAGCATGTCAATCCTTGAAGGAGCGCTAATGCACAAAGTACACAGTCCCCCGACGCCGTAACTTTCCCAATTCGACGAGATAATCAACTTGACTCCTCAGACGAACTTCGGTCCAATGAAGTGATGACGACGGAACCGTCCCCGGACATAAATAAATATAAAATCCATTTGGTTAATTACCTGGGCTAAAACTCCAGCAAGAAATCGCCCGACTAGTAAGGCCCCCTGAGTAAAACTCGTCAACTTCTGGAAGTTTAACGTGGCGGCTTGGGCATAGACATATGTACTATAGGCAACTTCGGTAGAAGTAGCAACGGCGTAGAAAAACTCAACAGCCTAAAACAGAAGGTGGTGGATAAGTACACTACGTTCTCACTCTGTCTTCACTGAACATATCCCCCCAACCCCGACCATGGTTGTACAAGTGTCAAAAATAAATGAATCAATACATAACCTGGAATGTACATGTCTCAAAACGAAATCGGTCTAAAAAACGTGAAAAGAAAGTTTCTTTACAGTCCTAACTAGTCCCTACATCATTATAAACAACAAATTTCCGGAAGTTTCTGAACGTTCTTGAATTGATATAGGCTACAGAGGGAGGTTTTCGGGAATGACGTATCTTTGAGGCCCCCTTAATCTGTGGTCGGCCCGGGGTTTCTATCATATCACATGAGTCCAGGGTTCTATGATCCACAACTGGAATATCTGGCTGGACTTTTTAATCTTTCTAAAGAAAGATAAACAAGACATTTTGCTCTTCCGACCCGAAAATAATGAAAGGGAGCAATCCGGCCAGTAGGCCGGACCCGTAGGGAGCGGGCGGGGGTATAACTCTTCTTTAGTCGTTGGTTGAATGACTGAGAGTGGGGAGTCAAAGAAGAAAAATAATGAGAAAGGAGAGGACAGTAAAGAAGGAAAACTGGTTTGGTGGATTTAAATCCATTTTTGTTTCTGATCACGGCCACTCTTCCAGTCCGCGACCTCTTCTCGAGCGCCCCCAGTTTAAACCCTGAACGTGCAGTCCGTGAACGGAGAGAGTCTGGCATAATTTACTATTCCATGGCAGCTACCTGTTATGGTCATTATTTATTTCATTTTATTATCTATTGCCATTACTGAATCAGAACATAAGACTTGGGTCGAAAATTATTTTTTAGTATACTCTCAATAGGCCTACTACTTCCCGTGCCATATGTCCATCCTGGAATACGCAGAATCACGCAAAACTGTCGCTTTTAAAGGACCCCTCTTGCTTATTCTGCTTTTTATAATATACCTAGATCCCAAATAGAATTATAAGCTTCTAAAATCTCCACTTTTCTCCACTGTCTCGTTTTGTGCCTGTGAATTTTTAGCGTTTTTTTGGCCGTGCCGAGTTTTGCCCGTCACACAACGAAACTTTTGCCGGAATCTTCAACATCCGCTGACAACTCTTTCACACATAAGGATTCTCAGAAGCATCGTTTTATTATTTCTGTTATTTGCTTAGTTTTCCCACTTTTTAACCACGGCGTGTTCAGTTTTCAAATGTTTTGCGTCCAGCCGCCGCGTCGGAGAGCAGGAAGGCTGAAGATAATCGACAAGCGCTGACAAGAAAATCGCTAATTTTAGCTGGAAAGTAATGGTATATTCGAAAAGTTTTTTCTGATCCATTTCATTGGGAAAAGATCATTTCTAGTAAGAATTGTGCTTTAAGTGCCAATGAAAGTAGAGGCAGTCCTAGGTTGCTTGTGATTTGTATTTACGGTAGTCTTCTAGTTATTCGTAGATTCAGACTGGATCTCAGTAGACGAATCTCAGTAGACTTTTCAAAATGTAAATATTTAACTATTATTAAAGCACACCTCGCATTATTTACTGTTCATGTTTCAATATTCAAAACTATGTGGATAATGTAAAACTAGGCTCTGCTTTTAACAAATTATCCACGGCTTTGGCTGTTTTCAGCATTTTCGTAGGTCTATTTGACTTCTAGCAAATACTCGGCAAAATTCAGATAACCGGTTTTACGCATCAAGAATTATGACATGCGAACACTCGTTGGAAGCATAATGCGCATGGAAAATAGTGAATCTTGGTAAGTGCAAAGATTAGTGAGGTATCGTTAGCGGGTTCAGAATGTAAAGCATGAAATTGGGGTCTCCGGGTTTTAAGAATTAATGACTGCAGTTACGGAAGTAGGTTGCATCGGTAATATAGGTACGACGGATCCTTTAAAGTGCTAATGAAATTAGAGGCAGTCCTAGGTTGCAGAGGGATTTGTATTTACAATAACCTTCTCGTTATTTACAGATTTAGACTTGAAAAAAGTTATCCATATCTCAGAAAGACTTATCAAATGCAAATATTTAACTAATACTCAAAACAGAACCGGAAAGCGTAGGACAACATGGATAATGAGACAAGATAAGGTTTCAGGTAGGCTTACTGTTTATTGGGTGAAAAACTAACTACGGTTACATGAGAGTGCGCGAAATAAAAACTGCGAGGATCAATACCATGAAAGGTAAACACGGCGACAGAGTAAAAACGACACGACAGATAATACCGCGAGATTTATTACACTAACACGACTTTAGTAAAACTCGAAATTCTCAAAGCCACCGGCTAGGGGGCAGGTACTTAAACACACACTGCAACTAATAGAAGGCGGGACCGGTCGACGACTATACTAGAACGTTCTCAATCCAAACTGCCATTCGAAAGCTTATCCCTACTGAATATAACTCAAAAATCCAAATCCGCTTGCTCAGACTAGACCTAACAGGAAACAAAAAAGACAAAAAAAAATACACTTTCAGTTTGTATTTCCTAGCAATTTATCTAGCAGCGGACGGGGTTCAGGATTTGTGCAGTCGGTTTCCTTGGAGCAGCATGTAGGCTTTCACGGATGATGGTGGATTCTACTTACTATTCTATCTCGAGCAATTTCCAATTTGACTATTTGGGGCGAAATACGAAACAAAGGCGGTATAAAATTCACAGTAGGCTAGTGTTCGAAGAAGCACTGAACATACCAAACATTTTGGCCGGATTTCGGGCGAACTACTTGTCCGGCAAGAAAACAGTTTTCATATTCGGATTCAGCATGTCTCTTTATGCCTGAATCGACTGTCTCATTGGCTTTTAAAAATATTTTTTTGTCTCTTAATTTGAAACCCCTCCCCCACCCCTAAATATAGGACTACAGAGCCCATCTTCGAACTTGACCTGCACTTCGACCCAAAGAGTCCTCGTGCCAAACTTTAACAAAATATCTCAACGTCTTCGAGAGTTATCGTGCTAACAGACGGACAACTTTTAAGAAGTCATGGGTATCCCTCCACTTACGTTTTGGGATCCCGAAAAGGCACTGAACATACCTGAAACGCTGGGACTCCTTGGCCAAACAGAAGTAAAAGCCACGTGACAATATATGAAAGGCCTTCAAGTACGATGATTGGTTTGTAACGCAGGAAATCAGTCAGGAGAAACACCCCAATGAGAAGAACAAGGTACGAGTAGGTCCATACAGGATAGATCTCTTGAAAAACCTGCATGTGGAATCATTATATTTCACAAGTGTATATATTTCTCAGGAAGTACTGTCCGCTAAACGGTACTTCAACCAATCGGCAGACGATATGAAGAGGTTCCACCCTATCCGACAAAAGTGGATACTTCTACTCAGCTTCTACTCGATCTTCATAACAAAATAATTTAATATTTGGGAGGTATGGGACTTTCGACTTTAAGACAAAATTATCGACGTTTGGTAACTATTCTAAGCCAGTAAATCGCTGAAACGTTAGTCTGACTCTCTCTTGTTTGTAGGCTACAGTCACATTTTTTTTTAATTTGCTCGGAAGTTTAAGCTTGTAGACTTGAAAGTTTGAGTACAAAAACGGAGTCTCGCATCCTATTGGTCACTTACGATGAGTAGTGTACAAACGTCATTAGCAGGATCATAAAGTTCGTCTCCGAGGATTCAAATCGTTCTTGCTAATGACCATGGGCAGAGGGTAGCGAAACAGATGAAGGCATTTTAGGTTTCTGAGTCTGGATACTGCGGTCCGCCACTGCTCTCATGGGTTCACAAGTGTTTGAAGCTAATGACAATAAACCGAGTGGTTCGACCGCTAATTTTTGGAAATTTGTACAGCACCTTCTGCGCTCCTTCTATCCAATTTCGGTCTGGGGTCACTCATGTTCTGCGAAACAAGGAGATTAAAAAGATGAAATCATATTATTTCAAATATGCAAAGCACCTGCCCCACTTGTCGAAATTATGTCATAACCATACATTGACGGAGAAGTTCAAGATTCAAGATGCAAGGGCTACCCTTCTGGATGTTTCCTCATCGCTTTCAAAAATCAGGGACAACAGGGCCCAACTAGCGCACGACGTTAACCACTGCTTCCTGGCCGAAGACTGAAAATTGAGTGTCTTTTTCTGTGTGTTTATGTATTTCATTTATTTTCTTCATTTACTCCAATTTTTCAAAATGGCGGGTTACAAATAAATTACTTACTTACTTAAAATTCCTCAAAAGAGCCGTAAATTGCTCCCACTACCTACCCAGGCCTGCAACAGAGTGAGATTCAATTTCAATTTCAATTCATTTAATTCCTCCAGAATTCGGAGAGTGAAAGACATAGTAAACGCATACATAACTGGCCTAAAATATAAAACGACAACTATGACATAACAAGGCCGTATCGCATAAAACAGATCAACAAGCAAATATCAAACAAAAATTAAAAAATAAAACGTATGCATAAGAACTCAACCATCAGCTACAGCCTCAGCGAGGTTATGGTTGATTCGAGGAATTTAAGAAAGAAAATTAGTATGTTTTTTTTTGTATGATGTCTATTGGGTTTTTTAATCGATAAGTCTCCATCATAAAAGAATTCGACTCAAATTTTGAGATCCGACAAAAAATATTTAGCAAAGTTGAAGAAGGTAGTTTTGATGTGAGAGAAATTACTCGATGTGAAAAAAGGAAGTAACTTTTGCCAGAGATCGGCGAGACAGATAATCGCGAAGTGATATTACTGCCCAAAGCTTGCTGCAATCCTGTACTTAAATGCTTTTGAAACTGAAGCATGATAGCAGATAGTTTTATCAGTCATGCCCAAGTCCCTTTTCAAGATACCATCCAAATAGCCGCACTAAGGCTTCTAATTCCCAGCTCATCCTCATCCAAGTCGCGACTAGAAATCTCCCTAGAGTGGTATTCTGTAGTGGCCAGATTCGGGGGCACATATGGTCATTTTTTAGCCACTTAGTCGATCCGACCACCGTGGGGGGGAGCGGAAGGAAGGGGAATCTGGAATCTTGAGGAATGGATAACTTTGGAACGGGTGATCGAATCTTGACGAAACTTGATATTTGGAAAGGCCTCGTGTCTGGGAAGTTTCATTTCAAGCCCGGACCGGATCCAACGAATGTGGGGGAGTCGGAGGGGGGAACCGGAAATCTTCTGACACGCTTAGAGTGGAGCGATTGGGATGAAACTTGGTGAGAACAACAAGCACAAGAACTAGATACATCAGTGATATAGCCGGACCGGATTTGGGCACCGTGGGGGAGTTAGAGCGGGGGTCCGGAATTCCGGTGATCGCGAGTTAAGGTACTTCCATATGTGCTAGGACGATGGAACTTGGCTTGAACATTAGAGAATTGACATGAGTTGCTTAGAAATAGTCAGTTCCCCACCCGTCCATCGTGGGGGGAATTGAGGGAGGGGGATCCGGAATCTTGAGGTATATATAACTTTGGAAGGGGTGATCGGATCTTAACGAAACTTGGTATTTGGAAAGGCCTAGTGTCTCAAACGTCCTATTTAAAGTCCGGAAAGGATCCGATGAATGTGGGGGGAGGGGGAGCATGGGAGAACCGGAAAATCTTGTGATACGATTAGAGTAGAGCGATCGGGATGAAACTTGGTTGGAAGAACATGCACAAGCCCTAGATACATCAGTGACAGAACCGGACCGGTTTCGGGCACTGGGAGGGGAGTTGGTGGGGGGGGGGGGGGGAGCGAAACTCCGGTGATCACGAATTAAGGTACTTCCAGATTTGATAGGACGATGAAACTTGGCTTGGACACTAGAGACTTGACAACATTCGGCTTATAAATTGTCACTCCTAAGATCCCACCATCCCTTTAAGTACTAATCCTAACCGTAAAGTACAAAAAATACTTTTTAAGCAAAATATACATTTTTACGACCCCCATGAGCTTGTCATCATTTGTGCTTCAAGAGTGTTCATTGCAGATGAATCTGTAGCGCCTTTAAATTACGCAACATCACATCCAAATGCAACAATAAAATAGTTTTTACGAACGATACATTCTCGTGATTTCCAAGGACCCATGATCATTCTTATCTCAAGGGTTTTGCTTAAAAATGACGACAACAAATTCACGAATTGACGGATTCCTACTTTCATCCTCTGACCCAGCCTTGCAAGTGCCATACGAGCTTCCAGCTCTTGTTATGCTATCCCTATCTCCTTACGGAACTATAAGCTTCTGAAATCGCCACCTTTCTACATTGTTTCGTTTTTACCTACGGCTCTCAGCGCTTCTTCGGCCAAGCCGGGTTTTGCCGGTCACGCATCGCAAGATTCGCCGAAAGTTTCAAGGTACGCCAGCACCTCATTCACACATACGGGCATGAGAAGCTTCGAAGTGTTGTTTTTCATTTTGGAGGACATCGTAGGCCAACAGGTCTATCTTCTGTTTTGGACTTCTTTTGTTTTACTTGGTTTTCCAACATTTTACCCACGGCGTATTTAGTTTTCAAATATTTTGCGTCCAGCCGCCACGTCGGAGGCTGGATAGAGTCGAGTAATTTCACATGAAAGTAATAATATTTTCGAAACATGATAAGATAAGATTTTATTTCCGCTAAGAGCCAACGGCCATGGCAAATACATATAGAAAAAAACACACACACACACACAAAATATTAACTCCTAGGCACCTATCCCTATGGGCTAGGGCTACTCTGAGGAAAAAATTTAAATTCTCCCAAGAGTCAAAATAACTCAGTTTATTTAAGAAGAATACGGTAAACAAAAATAAGTTGGCTTATCAGTTAAACACTTAGGTTGAGGTGGGCAGGTTTGGTTAGTTATTTGAGGAGGTAGGGGTTGATATCCGAGTACTAAGGTAGGTGGTGGAGTGCCTACGGGTAGGGATTCCTCTTTGGTTCGACAGCGATACCTAGGCATGTCTCACACTGGTACATCGTACCATATTAGGAGGCCATGTGTGATTATTAAACCAACAGGAGTTCGATCAAGAACCTTCACAATCCGCACTTTTATGCATTGATCCAGTACAAAACTCAGAAACTCGTGGAATGAGTACTAAAAAGTTATAATAATGCTTATAGGCCGGACCCGTAGTGAGCGGGTGGGGGTATAACTCTTCTTCAGTCGTTGGTTGAATGGCTGAGAGTTGGGAGTCAAAGAGAAGGAAGTGTAAGTCGAAGTTAAAAAAAATAAACAAAATAAAATGAGAAAGGAGAGTAAAGTAAATATTCATCAGAAAGTATATACAGTAAATAGGAAGGATATGTATCTCAGCAGAGAAAATAAAACGTTACACCTCATTCCTCAATCAAACTAAACTAAACTTTCTGCTCGAAGTTTGATCGTTTTATGTACACAGCCTATTTACCAACTTCCACGACGAGGTTGGGGTTCGTACATTTCAGCATACGGACAAGCAAATGTATGATATTCTGGATGAGCGCCGAGTACTATCGCTTTCTAGTTCGGTGGGCTTCCTGGATAAAATGTGAACGTGAACGCGCTTTTTGGTTTTTCAGACCTTATAGGGCAGTTAGACCCTTGAGAATTTACTGAGAGCTACACAAAGGTAGTTAGATTTGGAAGAACCCCAATTTGTAATCCGATGAGGGGGATAAACCAGAACTTCCAAAACATTCCAAGTGGCCTTCGTAAATACCACTAAGTAGGCGGTCCTCCCTCTATTTCTTTGTTTGAGGCTGTCAAGATCGGTCAGAACTTACTCGGTAACCCTCCAATTTCGCGCAAAACATTTTCATCGTGCGGGTTTCATTATGCCTTTCTACAATTAATTAAAGTGGAATATCATGTAGCGAAGCTGCTGAGTGGAGACAAATACTGAATCCCATTATTCTAATCAGCTTGCAGATAATCTGATTATCCTGATGTTATTCACGCATATTCGGTCACTGCCTACGCCGATCGACGTGTCACAACAATACGCATGCGCAATTTCAATAGACACCAGATACCGCACTATCTGTTGGATGTTACTGAAAAATTAAACATGTATGTTTTGAGAACCTAGCGAACCTCGGACCAACAGAAGACGTGAACTAACCTTGTTATTGTATGGGAGCTTCCTATTACGTTCAGTGAAATTTACAACAAGCATTAATTTTTGTCATAACGAATGGTTATAAGTAAGTAAGTAAGTAATTTATTTATGACCCACCATTTTTAAGAGGCGGAGTAAATGAAGAAAATAAAGAAAATAAACAAAACACATAAACACACAGAAAAGACACTTAATTTTTAATCTTCGGTCAGGAAGCGGTGGACGACGTCGTGCGCTGGTTGGGCCCTGTTGTCCGTGATTTTTGAAAGCGATGAGGAAACATCCAAAAGGGTAACACTTGCATCTTGAATTTTGAATTTCTCCGTCAATGTATGGTTATGGCATAATTTCGGCAAGTAGAGAAGGTGCTTTGCATATTTAAAATAACATGATCTCATCTTTTTAATCTCCTTCTTTCGTAGAACATGAGTGACTCCAGAACGAAATAGTATAGAAGGAGCGCAGAAGGTGCTGTACAAATTCCCAAAGCTTTACGATTATAGCGCCCCCGGTTGGGGACGATGCGCCCATAGGCGCTACGGATTGCCTTATAAACTTCTTGAACAACCGAAGAGCAAAATTTTGACATCGAAGATTTGAAATTTGAATTTATGGTGAAGCTTCCACTTAATTTCCAATAACCAATGCCCGAAGACGTAGTCTACTTACTCACAATTTCTCTATTTCTTTGGCTTGGCAGGGTAAAGACGCGCGGCATTGACCGTGTGTCCCATCAAGAACAAATAATTAGATAGAACCTTATCTCTGTAGCATGACCATGCGGAGTCGAATATTTCCCCGTATCCTGTCCGATGCAAACGAGCGGAGGTCAGGAGCTACGCGGCACATCGCGTTTCGTTACCTCTACAAATCGCTACAACGCTGTGAAGCCGACTAGAAGAAACTTTCAAAGTCGAAGCCGATTGGTTCTCTGGAAGCGCTCCAGAGCGGGGTGGAGTGCCTCCTGCACTTATTTTTCTGCGATGAGCAACGGCGAAGACGGAAGTAAACGGGCATCAATTCAAATATAGAGCTAGTGCCTCTAGCTCCGCTCAGTTTTGTCGGGGTATCCATAGTCACTACATGGAACCAAAGATGGAGGTTCTATCTGATTATTTGTTCTTGACACCGTGCAACACCAATCTAAACAGGTTTTGTAAGTATTTTGGAAGGTTGATTTAAACTTAAAACAATGGAGTGATGCTGAATCACAGATTTAACAACGATCCTGTCTGGGACACAAATTGAGGGCAGAGAGCATCTATTGCCTCCTTCAACCGTTCAAATTCCAAGATATTCATAATATCACCCTGGACAAAGAGTGAAGGAACCTCACTCATCAAAACCGGGTTTTGGTTTAATCACATACAAAGAGGCTCAAACCCTTTCAAGATTTAAGCACGTCATGTGGAATCCGTTCGTTCGGATCCCTCGTCAACAGCCACATAAACAACCAGTAGCTTAATACGTCTTTCGCTTTTTTACATTTTTCATTTTCTCACGTTTGGTTATTTCCACAGTAGGCAGGAGCAGAGGCGTTACTAAACAAAATGATTTGGGGGGGGGGGGGGGGGGGGGGGCAAGGTATTTACTGACTGGCTAGTAATTTTTACCGACTGTTTTTGCAGATAAAAACGACTATTATTGAGAAAAAACGACTGTGTTGACGAAAATCGGTTAATTTAAGAAAAACCACTATTTTTAAGAAAAAATCAACTATTTTTACGACAAATCGACTGTTTTAAAAAAAATCGACTGTTTCGAAGAAAAAGTTCGACTGTTTTTTCAGCTCGGCTATTTTTTACCGAATGACCGACAACATTCGCCCCCTCCCCCCCCCCCCCCCCCTAGTCATGACGCCCCTGGGCAGGAGTAATATTATCGACCTATGATCAGCTTTCTTTTGTTTGTTGTTTTGTCAGTACCTATTATTTATCTTGGTTTGTTTTGTTGTTGTTTCCTTTTCAGTTTTTTGTTGCCTGTTATTTAGCCCTTGCAGAGATCTTACAATGTGGGCGATTTTCTACCAAACCTGACCTCTTTGCAAGTTGCAGGAGGAGGATTTTACCCACTTTCTCTTAGAGTGCCAAACGCTTTCGCATTGGAGGGCAAAATTTGTTACGGGTTGGCTGGTTTTACTTCGTGGTATACTGAATAAATATTGCTTCAGCCCAAGTTGACTGCGAATCATATTTGATAGCGCAAAACAGATACGTCGGCTGAATTTTATTGGAGCTATTGGGAAACTGTTTTCCCACAAGTTCGTATTTCAAACTTGATCGGCTTTGAGCCTGAAGAGGACCCTTGCCCAGAAGGACCGAAATATAGCTCCAATAAATTCAGCTGACGTATCCATTTTGCACTATCAAAGGTGTACTGAAATCTACGAACCCCAATTTGATTGTAGAACTGTGCAATGTAGTTAAAGCGTTTAGACTTAGGACAGAAAGTTTAACTAAGTTTATGGAACAGTTTAGCTAGTGGTAGAACAGTTTATTTGTGTGGTTATACATGTATTCAATCTTGTATGGCCTTTTGGCTGAATAACCAAACGTTATACAAAAGAGAGAGCAAGAAGTCAAAAGGACAACATATTTCTTGGATGCTTACAATCCTTTTTGCATGCCCTCTCTCATGTGAGATTTTTCTCATGCTTTCGACTTTCCAGGTCCACAGAAAAATCAATCAGGCTGACTAAAGTTATAGATTTTCATAAGCTTGCATTTTGCCTTCTCATAAGAATCCAAACCTATAGCTGCAAAATAGATCAGAGGACAGTAGGGCAGGGGCGTCACGTATGGGGGATCTTGGTGACACCCCCCCCCCCCCCCCAATGTTGTCTGCCAGTCGGTAAAAAATAAGCGAAGCGTCGCAATTTTGGTAAAAACAGTCATTTTTTTCTTTGAAGCAGTCGATTTTTCTTAAAAACAACCAGTTTAATTAATAGATTTTTTTTTTAAACCAGTAATTCGGGATCATTACCTCAGTCTGATAAGGTCAAAGTTTGGTGAAAGACCATACTAAAATCCACTTTATACGACTGCCTGTCACAATGATCTCAATCATTCGAACATATGAATTTTGATCCTCCACAGTGCTTGTCTGATGTATTTGTAGTTTAGAGTCAGAAATTAAAAATCCTGAACTTGAACTTTTTCATATGCATCCCCCCCCCCCCCCCCCCCCTGGAGGGGACCAAATAATGCTTCTTGAATCAGCTACTACCGGTGAGTTAGGGAGTTTTTATTTTAACATTTGGCAAACTCTATAATTGTGTGCTTCTGCACAAAATGATACAAAAACTAGCAAAACTCCCAAAATGGAGCAAAGATAAAGGAAAAGAAACAACAGCAAAAAAATAACAATGATAAAAAACCTAGCCTAGAAATACTTAAATCACTAAACATAGGGCAGGTTAGAGTAGGCCCAGTCAGCCACAAACCCCTGATTTTGGATACCCTATGCCAAACGCTGGATAGCTGTTGGTACCCTAGCCCTGACCTATCCTACTATAGATGAGTTCTGATTGGTTGATTTCTGAGCTTCACTCAAATCATCAATATTTTATTGGGTTCAAGTAACCAGCATTTGGCATAGTGTATCCAGCGTTAGGCATAGGGTATACCAAACGCCCGATATGCCCAGCATAGGCTTTCCCAAAATCAGGGGCTTGTGGTAGACTGAGTACGCCTATACCAGTCTATAGGCTACTAAGCCAAATGTTGAAAGACCCCGTCCACCACAAATCCCTGATTTTTGGATACCCTATGCCAAACCTTGGGTATATCCACACTAGGCCAAATGCTGGATACTCTAACCCAGTAAAATATTGACCATTTGACTGAAGCTCAGAAATCAACCAATCAGACTTCATCTACAGTGAAGTAGGTCAGGGTTAGGGTGCAAACAGCTATCCAGCGCTTGGCATATGGTATCCAGCATTAGGCATAGGCTATGCCAAACGCTAGATATACCCATCGTTTGGCACAGGTTATCCCAGAGGTGCTGCGAGTCCGGTGCTCCGCGAGTCCAAGATGAGACCGAAGTGACGCTCACGAGTCAAGACGAGTCCGAGTCCGCGAAAAAATCGTTCGAGACGAGACCGAGTCCGAGTCCGCGAAAACTGTGTCTCGAGACCGAGTCACGCCCCGAGTCCTAACAACTATAAACTATAATCTTCAAATACAGAGTAATTATAAAAAAATCATCAACGAATGTTACACTTTAGAAAAAAAGCAAAACTAGACCCCAAAACCCACAGGTGTACTAAAGGAAACTGCTATTCAGCGTTCACAATAGTGGATTGCTCCAAGGAACACTTCACTAAAAATGTGACGTCCCGTCAAAAGTATTTTGTGTACTTTGCAGTTAAGATGTCCACTTTAGAAAGCTTAGGATTCATTTACAAACAAAACCCTTAAGTTCTCAGTTAAAGTGGTTACCAAGATACATACAGATCCTCCATTGTAATCTTTTTACAAGAGTTCCTTTGGCCCCTTCCCAATAACAACTTATCGATCCGATCTTATGCAAAACATCTGAGACAATTTAGTTTCATTTAGATCCCAGCACCTGTTCGAAAATAATTCAAGCCCTTTCCTCCACTCCCACCACGAGAGGAGTAGACTATTCTGATTTGCCTACCAAGTTTCATCTTCCTAGCATATCTGGAAGTTGGCGGAGCTGCGAATATCATTCAACACCAATCCTAAAGGAATGGGAGAGTAAAAATAATTGTTAGATAACATGCTATTCTTAGAGACTTTACGGTTTAATATTTTCAACTGAAGAGTTGAGGGTTTCAGTACCAGCATGACAAATTAAAGCTGAGTCTAAAATCTCGTAACTAAGGGAGTGTTCATTACAACTGTTAGAATTTCCCAACTGAAATAACAAAACAAACCTTAAAACGAGGTTTTTGCCTCCGAAATGGGATATACGTGTCCTGTCAAAAGCAAAATTACTTAGTTTGTGGTTCCTGGCAAGATGACGATTGAAATTTGATGTTATACCAAAGGTCTCTGTGATTAACTTACCACAGAATTTGCATTTGCCACAGTGCTTTTTCTCTGTAGAGAAAATACTGTAATCCAAATATCCAAAACTGACTATCTTAGGATCACTCATTTTCACAACTGTGATTTTTTAAAAGCCTTTACAACCTTGTTACCTCTGGTTCCCAATTTTAATCCTTAGACCTCCAAAGTATTACTTGACTTAATCCTACTTGCAAAGGTTACGACATAACCATCCATTGGCCAATCTCTTGAATTGGTCCCCGGAGACGTCAATTTCATTTTAATTTGCTGGTCCGAGACGTCTCTTGGACTCGGGTGACTCGGACAGATTTTGAGACAAGACGAGTCAGAGTCCTCCTCCACAAAGGACGAGTCCGAGACGAGTCCGAGTCCCAGAAAAAGACGTCTCGAGACGAGTCCAGAGTCCGAGTCCACCACCTCTGGGTTATCCACAAATCAGGGGTTTGTGGTTGACTGGAGCTACCAAAGTTAACAAGAGCTGGGAGCTCATATGGCACTTGCAAGGCTGGTTCAAAGGATGAAATATAGAACTTGCCTCTTTGTGGTTTTTTTCTGATCATGTGTAAGCACAAACATTGAGATAAGAATGATCATGGACTTGGAAATCACAAGAATGTATTGTTTCGTAAAAAGTACCCTTGGGGATCACTATAACATTCCTTCAGCTCAAGGCCAGGCCGAAGCTGACTTGGTCATGTTTGATAGTGCAAAATGGATATGTCAGCTCAATTTTAATAGAGCTCTATTTCAGCCCTTCTTGGCTGTTCTTGGCAAGGTTTCTCTTCAGACTCAAACCACTCAAGTTGGAAATACGAACTTCGATGCCGTAACCTAGAATTACATTGCCTGAAAATCAAGAAACTAGTCTGGATTGCACAAAACTGGATTTAACATTTTTTTTCAATTTTATGCCAGTTTCAAGGTAGGAGACCTCTCTTGTCTACTGTAAGACTTACAAAACATTACCTGTTCTTCGGTGAGATTTTTCCATGGTCCTAAGAGATACTCTGTCAGAAACGGCTCGGAGGGCCTGAGTTCCTTGAAAAATCCATAAAGGCACAACAAAATAACTGCCAAGTTCGCTTTGTCCATGCTCCGGAGACTTTTCAAATTGCCCGCGAAAAGAGAAAATTCATAAGTTGCGTTTTGCCTGATACCATGGTATCTGTTACCACGGTAACTGGATCTGCAATTAGTCGTTTTTGCAGTTATCGTGGTATCTGATACACATTGCTCTGCAAAAACGACTATTGCCGAATTTGCAATTTTCGAAGTCATCCCAAAAGAAAAACAGATATCCAGTTACATCAGTAAGTGCTAAACTTCTTTCTCACCAATCTGACAAAATTTGATGAAAGTGAGATGATTCTTCAGATACCACGACCAGTTACCACGGTCGGACTGTAGTATCTGAATATCTGATACCACGATAACTGGCCAGATACCACGATAACTGCAAAAACGCCTTTTGACCTTGGTACCAGATACCACGATAACTGCAAAAACGACTTTAGACCGTCGTAACAGATACCATGGTATGAGCAAAAACGCAACTATAGCCTCGTTTTGTTGAAGGCACTAGTTGCGATTTTGCAGATTCCATGGTATCTGTTACCACGGTAAGTGGATCTACATCGTTTTTGCAGTAACCTTGGTATCTGGTGTACGGTTGCTCTGCAAAAACGAGAATTGCCGAACTTGCGCTTTTCGAAGTCATCCCAAGAGAAAAAGTGATATTTAGTCACATCACTAAGTGTCAAACTTCTTTCCCACCAATTGGACAAAAATTGATGAAAGTGAGATAACTTTTGAGATACCACGATCAGTTGCCACGGTCGGGCCGTGGTGTCTGAATATCAGATACCACGATAACTGCAAAAATGCCTTTTGACCGTGGTATCAGATACCATGTACAATAACTGCATAAACGACTTTAGACCGTGGAATCCAAAGGCGTCGCAAAGGGGGGATGCGGGGGATGCAGCACCCCCCCCCCCCCCCCACACACACACACACACACACCTTTTTGAGATTTGGTAAAATTTTTGGCTGGACCCCGGGGCCGGAAGTTTTTACAAGCCAGAGGCCCAACATTTTACTAAAATTGTTCGGTATTTCTTCGATAGCAGAACTTTTCAACATATTTACGGGGATTCGGTAGTTATACAGAATCCTAAATGGGCTATCTGTACAAATCTCTTCGGTATAATGATCGGGATGCGGTATAATTGCCAGTCGGTAGTTATCACGAACTTGGTGAGAGAATTTACTGAAATCATTTGGTAATTTTTTGATGCCGGACCTATTCAGTCTATTTATGGAGATTCTGTAGTTACACAGAATCCCGAATAAGCTATTGGTTCAAAATTATTCGGTATCATGATCGGGATTCAGTAATTTATTCAGTATAATTTCCATGATTAGGAAGTTAATCACGAATCCTGACTTTGTTCCAGTTTCGCCGAAAGTATGCCAAATATAAATGTTGTTCGGTAGTCTTTCAATACCATAACAACTCTGTATAATAACCGGGATACGGTAGTTAAATCCAGACTTCACCTTCGTGATTCCCAGACGTCCGGGGCTTCCGCACAGTCAAGCCAACCCTTCCAAATTTTCATGATAATGATAACAGCTAAATTTGCTGTTCTTCAAAATTTCCTAGATGTCCCCTTTACATTTCAAATATCTCTTGCATCCCAGTCAGAACTGTCAATCACTTTCCCTTTTCTTCCCTCATTTGCATATCTTTAGTGTCTCTCGAACGGGTTGCCTCTATGGCACCTTCCAGACATCCGGAATCTGGGGTGTCCAACACCCAGGACTTCCAGACGGTTTTGGCCTGGCTTTGCCTTCCAGATCCGTCTCGACGAAAACGGCTGTCTGGAGTCCGGAAGAAAAATCTGGAAGGTGAAGCCTCACCTTTATACAGAATCCCGAACATGCTATCGGTCTAAACTTATTCGGTATAATAACTGGGATTCGGTCTTTTATAATTTTCGATAATCATCGATAATCCTTACTTTTATTTTGGATCCCAAAAAGAATATATAATCATAAACATTTCAAAAATTCCGCCTGCAGTACTTTTCGTAATATTCTCTATTTTGTGGAAGGGCGCGTCATTTGACGGGGTTTTAAGCCAGTTTAAGGATTGAGATTTCGAGACATTAAAAGCTAGAATTTGGATGGAAATTAAATTTGGCAGGAAAAAGCGCTGACTTTATGTGATTATGGGTAGTAGATTGACTAGACTACAGTTGCTGCTGCTGCCGGAACGTCGCTACAACCGGTTTTTGGAACTTATTAGAGTCTCGGATTTAATCAACGGTAAATGATAGAATTTGTAGGAGAAGCAGTTAAATTTTAGCCTCCAGAAAATAACATGGATATCGAAAATATTCGCCTGCGGCGCTCGATTTAATTTTCCGTTGGCTATAATAGATAGAAATTGTTACTGCAATCATGCCCGGCAATATATTCTCCATGTGGGCTTCACCAAAACGCCGCCTGATAGTTGGCTTATAGTCTTTCACGCTGCCCTTTATTGTTACTCGTCCTACGTAATCGTTTCTGTTCCATAGTTTAAAGCTCGAATTCTTAGTTCTAGAATTCGGTAAAATTTTTGAAAGATTCGGTAAGATTTTGCCTCTGCAGCCCCCACCGAAAACGCACTTGCGACGCCCCTTATACCTTGGTATCTCCAAAACGCAACTACTGAGTTCTATGTCCCATGTAAACACTAGGCCTACACACTACCTGAACACAAGCTCCAACAATATAATTTCCGGTATCACCTACCGGCTCCCTAGCTTCTGAGTACACAATTCCGTGATACTACCGGACGAGAAGCTGGTACGATGAACTTTCCGTGAGCTGTTTCTATTACTACCGGAATGGGAGCCAGCACATACAAGTTTCCGTTAGTCAATGACATCAGATCCCGGAATCGTAAATCAAATGGTTTGATTTCCGTGAGAACTACCGGTTCGGTAGCCCGTAAGATATAAAGTGCTCCCGGTTCCCTAGAAAGTGCATTTGTTGAAATAGCACTGGGGCCGCGCTGCAGCACCTCTTTGCTTCTGCACAAAATGCGTTTTAGTGGAGTGTTCCTTGAAACAATCCACTATTGCGAGCGCTAAAGCAGCTTTCAGCTTTCGGTTTTCACCATTATTGTGGAGCTCATATCTCGTGAAGCAGTGCAAGTACCAAGTTCAAACTTGGTAGACTTGTGGGTATTGGGGTCTAGTTGTGCCTTTTCGGGGTCCCACCCCCCACATCCGCTCGGATCAGGGGCAAATGGGTCCAGATTGCCCAGTGAATAATGTTCAGAACTTGACCGGAGTTGGACACAAGACGATGAAATTCCTTGTACTTGTAGATCCTAGGGCTGGGAAATTACTTTCAAAGTTGCACCTCTTCCACCCATCCGTTCATGGGCAACTGGGCCCAGATTGCCCAGGAGTAAAGTTAGTTACACGTGACAGGAATCAACAGGTATCAAGTTGAAACTTGGTAGGTTTCTTAGCATTGGAGTCTCTTTTTCCTTCTTGCGGGTCTCAAACCCCACCCCCACTTGGTTCTGGGGCAACTGGGCCGAGACTGCTCATTTTTGGTTTTTAACTTGACAATAACTGGAGATAGGGCAATGAAATTCCTTTATGATTTTGGATCATAGGGTTGGGGATTTAGATGTAGAGTTGAACCACCCCCCACCCCCCGTTCATGGGTAACTGGGCCCAGATTTTCCATGAGTTGTTCGTCTATGCCATGTCTCAAGTTCAAGTCTTTTATACTTGTGGATATGTATGTATAGATGCGGATGTAGGTGTAATAGCAACAATTTAGACCATGCGGCGTACTTCAAAGCTCATGGGCAAGTTGGCCCAAATTACGCATGAAAAAAGTTCTTGACTCGTAACTGGAATCAAACTCTTAAGCTGGTATACTTGAGGAAATAGATGTGTCAATACGCATTTTGATGGGTCCCCCCCCCCCCCTCCTGTTCATGGGCAGCTGGCCACAGATTTCCCTTGAGTTAAGTTCGTCTATGACAGGTCTCAAGTTCAAATCTTATATATTTATGAATCCTCATCTATGGATGAGGATTTTGGTGTAACAGCAACAAATAAGACGACACGAAGTAGTTTAGTCTTTAATGAACAGTTGGAAATTGGACGGTTCTGTCATATGATCGATGATATGTCGTTCTTAATGAATTATGACAAAGGGGGTATTAAGCTATTACGATTTGGTTTATTTCACTTGTTATTACCGCGCTAATGGAAAAGAGGTTTAAAGGGTCGGACTGGCTGTAGACCATTCAGTGTTGGAACTCCAGCTGATCGTGCAAGATCTTCAACATTTCTTTGGATTTATACTTGCGGTTGTTTACATTTAAAGCTTTTAAAGTGGATGGTTACAAATTAGGTAATTTCAATACTTGTTTGGTTATTGGGGATGTGAAATAACTTGGTTCTACTGCTGTGATAACTTAAATATTTTACTTTCACACTCCACGTCTGAGCGCCTGCGCACTTGTTGGATTCACTACGTGCACGATTTCTTCTTGGTTGAAGCAGCACCTTGCAGGGAAGCACGTCCATGGTGCGGTAAGCAAGTCCGCGATCCTCGAGAAGCGCTGCCGTCTTCCTTGGAAGCACTGCAGTGCAAAAACGAACTCAGAAAGAATCAGTCCGAAAGCGGTCGAGAAGTGGACCTGCAGCGTGCAACAACAACTGCGTTGGTGCAAAAGAGCTCTCAGAGTTGTTTTCTATACCAGTTTTCGGCTAGAAGCAGCTGACTAGAGGCGTCTTCTCGCCGTTCCCTTCGATTCCCCGAGGAGTCCTCGGGGAATAGAGGGAGTCACTCCACGCGGACTCCGCGTACAGAAACAGCGAGAACACGGGAATGCTTCCAAAATGGATTTTGTTCAAGAAAAAAATATGCTTTTGACGAAATTAGCCTGGATCCACTTTATTTTTGGTTTTGTGTATTCTGATTGTTTTTAATTAATTTTACATAGCACCAACACAAGCAAAAATTGTTTCCCCTCCGAATCTGAAAGGGAGTCCTTTTTTATGATGGTGATAATGATCGGAGCCCCTTCCGTTGGGACTCGTGAGAATAAGCGGAGCGAGTCTCCGGGACAAACAAAAACAAGGGACTCCTCAAGTGGAGTCCTTGGGAAACGGCGAGAATACGCCTTAGAAAATCTTTTGTTTTCGTCGCGGTTAATCCGAAGGATGAGATCGGACAAAAAGCGAATGGAATTCTGGGGTGCGGGACCACCCAGTACGAGGAATGTCAAAGACGCGATACAACTAATGCTTCGCAAAACGATCAGAGCTGGGCTGTCGATGACCGGAATTCTTGCCATGATTTTCCAAACATCATCCATTCCTGTAGAGAACTTAAGATATGTCTATCTTCATGATGAAAACTCAGAAAATCGGTAAGAACCTGACCGTCTATACGCAGCGTTGAGCTTGGTGTCTACAGGAAGGGAATCTTTTTCGCAACGCGACGCCAACATAATTCAACTTGAAGTTTAAATGGCACATCGCGAAGCAAGATTTTGTCTAATAAACCTTAGTTGCGTTTTTGCAGATACCATGGTATCTGATACCACGGTCTGAAGTCGTTTTTGCAGTTATCGTGGTATCTGATACGACGGTTAAAAGGCGTTTTTGCAGTTATCGTGGTATCTGGCCAGTTATCGTGGTATCAGGGATTCAGATATCACGGTCCGACCGTGGTAACTGGTTGGGGTATCTGAAACTCACAGAATGTCTGTCTCACTTTCATCAGTTTTAGTCAAATTGGTGGGAAAGAAATTTGGAAAAATCTTTTCGGATGACTTCGAAAAATGCAATTTTGGCAATTGTCGTTTTTTTAGAGCAATCGTATGTCAGATACCACGGTTACTGCGAAAACGACTAATTGCAGATCCAGCTACCGTGGTAACAGATACCATGGTATCTGCAAAACCCAACTCTTACTTACCTACTTACTAATTTGCCCCGCCAGCGACGCCGAATTCGCCTAGACAACCGCGGATCCAGCGGTCACTAAACCATTTCCACGACGCAAAAAAAAATTCTTGGAGTTGATGGCGCGATTCGAATGTTTTCCGCTAGCGACAAAGACGAAAATGTTCGGTACTTCCCCTGTGGAATGGTTTCGGTTCGTGCTACAGACCCATCTTATGGTGCTTGTGCCCTTCAGCTCAAGTGCGATATTGTAATTGTAATATCTGTTGATCTGTCACTCTCTCTGTCCAACTTTTGCTAGTTCGAAAACTTCCACAGAGACTAAGCTACGATTCATGTTTCCAAACAAGATTTACTGACTGGCTGTTTATTTTGACCGCCTGTTTTTCAGAAATAACGAGCGATTTAAGAAAAATCACGGCGCTTTGCAGGGATTTATTCCATTTTACCGACCGGCCGACAATATTGGGGGAAGGTGGGAACCCACCCCAATGCTTGACAAGTCTGTCTGGATGTTCCGGTCTGGGAACGGGCCGGATCCGAACTCGATGAACGGAGTTTTCTTGGGGGGGTGGGGGGGTGCTCAGTATTGGGTGCTCCGATTCGAAGGAACTTGATGCTGGGTAGGAGCAAATGTCCTAAATGTGCCATTTATGTGTTCGAACCACATCTGGTCCGGGGTTGCCACATGTAGCACGATAGTGTGAATTGTCATTCTATTTTGTTTCTGTCGCTATTGTCCTACGTAGGACATAAAAATCACTCTATTTCAGAAAATGACCAAATGTGTCATTTTTGCAGCAGGGATTCCAACCAGAAGTAACTATTTCAAGTTTTTTTCATAAAAGTAAAACTAAGATGTGTCATTTTTACAGAGGCGATTCCGAGCAAAAGTGAACATTTCATGAAAATAGATTTCACTCCCAATTCACTCACTGTTTTGCGCCAAAATTCCCTCTCTAAATATTTTAATTTAATTTAATTTCAAAATAAACACGGCACAACATTTCATGCGCGAGCAAATTAATTGGCCTTGTGGGTCCTGGTATGTCTTCGTGGCTCCGACAATGGAGTCCTAGACTTCTAGATTGTATTCGAAAAAAAAAAACTGTTTTTGGTTTATTGTTCACGGGTCCCTTGTGTAAAGTGCCATCGATGTATTATTAAGATAAGTGGAGTATTTGGGACTTAGTCAAATAGAGTATACAAATGGATGATCCGATTCTAGTGAAACTTGATAGGCGGTAGAAGAAGAAGCTCTAGATCTTCAATCTCCTGATGTGCCATGCGTGGGTCCGAACCACATGCGGTCATATGAGAGAGTTTCACGTGGAGACGCACGCGTGGAGCGATACTCTGTATGACTAAGTCCAAAACACGCCCGGCATCCTAGCTCTCATCAAAACTATTCCGTGCCAGTGATCCTCGGGAAGAACGAGAAAACGTAGCACTAACGACTCAAACTCAACAACTCAATCCTGTGTTAACCGATCACGGCGATGTTTGGGAGCAGCTGTGATACCGCTTCCGGCTCTTCCGCTAGGGACAGGGCGATTTTGCATCGGCAAGAAGAGTTAGTCATCAAGAGTATTGAGACGAAACTTGGGTGGTACAAAGATCATAGGCTGCAGATGTGGCGTTTCTGGTTCCATGCCGGATGGGATCTCGGTGCCGGGAGTTGTCGTACGTGCTGTTCGTTTCCAGGATATATAATTTTTATACAAATTGGTGATCCGATTCTTCACTTGTGCTGGCTGCATCTGCCCCGCTTTTGAGGTTGTCTCTGCATGTGTGGCTGGAACGGGAGCGGTCTCTGCGGGGGACCCAGGTTCCACCTGGAGCCCGTCCGACTTGATTGTTTTAGTTTAGTGAACTGTTTGTTTTGAGTGTCTTCATTGAGGACTTCATTCATGTTCTTGCAGAATCTTCACTTGTTGAAAGGGGGCCGTTTCTGAAGATCTGTGTTTATAAACTCGAAAAAGTCGAGCGTCGCCAACGCTTGAACTCTTCGAGGATGAGGATATTGGTAGTTCAATCATATTTAAGTGTTGTGAAATGGTAGTATGTAGTGGTAGTACACACAGTTGGTACAGTTAGCTAGACTCATCTACTCGTCTATCAATCAATCAATCAATTTATTAATTCGTAATATTACACATCACATACTAAAATTACATTAACATAGGAATTTTATTTACTAAATATATACAATCATTGTATCCATTCGGTGGCTCGGGGCAATAGCACAGTCGACGAAAAAGGCGGTAGAAATGGCCGGAATGGCATTCTGCATTCTCACGAATTGCCTTTAAAAGTGGATTTTCGGAAACTTCTAGCCTTGCAACAAAACTAACTATCGCTTTCCTTCTCATAACATCAAAAGATTCAGTTTCATTTTCTAAAAACATTTGACTAGCAGAGTAACGTCGATTGTATGAAAGGAGACGACGGAATGCATTGTTAAAACAAACTTTTAGTTTGTCATCGTCGTCTCAAGATAGTTATCAAAAAGTGGGAGACAGTATAGTTGCGTGCAATACGTCTTAAATAAAAGAATTCTCACCGACACAGTGCAAAATTTAAAATTACGAATTAAGTGTCCTTACAGTCATATCCACTGCTTCGGTGAAGATCTTCTGGTTGATTTCTCAAGATAGGTTTTTATTTTCTCAACACGAAATTCGACAGCGAAAGGCCGCCAACGAATTTCGCGTGGTCGAGGAGGGACTGGGTTGACTAAGACGAATTATATAAGGCATTTTCCCGCAATCACACAAAGAGGCTGCGATTCGAAAATAATGTTTCCACGCTCGTGTATGTGACCTACAAACTTATAAGTCAGCTTATGCGACCAACAAGGATTTTGTGGCTAAAATTTTACCAACAACTATCGAGGCGATTTTCAGTTCTGTGGTTCATAATTTGCCGGGAAACTTAATTTGAGTCCCAAATTGGTCCAGATAAAATCACTTATTTCATTAAGCAGAAAGAAACAAAGTTGAGGATCCTTCTAGCCCCATAGTAACAACTATCATAGTCTCACTGTGTGGCGGACAGCTTCTAGTACAATTTAAGACTCGGTAGATTTTCCTCATGTTCTCTACTTTTCACGCTCTACTTTTTGGGATCCCAAAACGTAAGTGGAGGGATATCTATAACATCGCAAAAGTTCTCCGTCTATCCATCCGTCTGTTGGTGTGAGTATTTTTTGGGTCAAGGGAAAGGTCAAGCTCGTAAATGGGCTCTGTAGCCCTATATTTAGGGGTGTGGGAGGGGTCCAAATTAAGAGGCAAACAAAAAATTTATTACAGTTAATGAGATAGCCGAGTAAGAGGTAAGAAGACATGCTGAACAGACTATGAAAACCAATTTCTCTCCTCACAAGTAGTTCACCCGGAATCCGGATCAAACCAGAAAATTTGTTATAAGTTATAATTTTATTTGAAGTTGATTAGATGTTCGATATAGGGGCAAGGAGCTGAATCTGTTTTTTAGCTTTATTTTTTTTGCCGGACAAGTATGACAATAATTTTTTACCCAGACACATAGTTCACCCGGAATCCGGCTGAAATCGGAAAATTTGTTGTAAGTTAAATTTGTATTTGAAGTTGATTAGATGTTCGATATAGGGGCAAGGAGATACGCTAAATTTGTATTTTAGCTTTATTTTTTTTTGCCGGACAAGTAGTTCCGGAATTCCGCGAAAACCGGAAAATTGCAAGAAGAACTTATTGGGGTAAACACACATGCTGAATCCATATCTGAAATTGATTTTCTCAGATAGCTATTTCGTCTTAATCTGTTTAAAAATTTTAACAGTAAAAATGTTCAAGGAGTTTGGCGAAGCTGAGACTGGATCTGGGGAAGACAAGACCCAATTGTCTGAAATTGTCTTGTTCTCTCTACGCTCACTTTATCAATCGTTTTAAAAATTATATGGCTCTACTTTGGTTGCACCAAATTAAGGCTACTCTTGGGGGGGGGGACCCCCCCCCCCCCAACATGGTCTGAGAAGGCAATCTGTCGGCAGTTGCCCAAAATATGCTTTTGTCGGCCCGAAGCGGCAAAAGTATACCGACATTTTCCGTCTGCATATTTTTGTACAAAAAGTAGCTCTAATCGAACGTATTGGCCGGAACTACCTGACAAGTGAGGATTCGCCGGCTATTTACTTATGTGATGAATTTTACTTGAAGAAAAAATATCTGACGTCGAATTAAGAAAATCTTCGTCCTTCACTGTTGCAATTTTACTTCGGCCCATTTTGGGCTGTACCCCTCCCCCCAACCTTATTATGATAGTTACGCTCCCCCCCCCCGTACACACTCAGCTCATTGCTTGCACGTTATCATTTACACGTTTATCATTTGAGCCTGAATAGGACCCTTGCCAAGGGGGCCGAAATATAGCTCTAATAAAATGTAGCTGACTTTTCCGTTTTGCACCGTAAAATATCTATCATTTAAAAAATTGTGTGTTTTTCTATCCTGGTTCTCTGACCTACATTTCAATTATTGTTCAAATTACTGTGACCGAAAGAGCGACACGGTTCTAAGGGTTTACTTTCCCACCATAGGAGCTCTCTGACAACCAATAGAACAATTCCCGTAACAGGACTCTCAGAGTACTTCTCGGCATTTTTTCTTACGTAAATTTTCCATGTCTCCCAATGACTTCCAAATTACCTCTTTACATAACACCCCAAGCAATCTGTTGGTCTCAATTCAAACTGAATTGCTTGTCAATTCTCGCCTTCGACCGTCTGTTTTCAATTCGTTTGACTCGAGCACAATCCACCGGCGTCTCCTGCATACCAAGCAGAAGAAATGGAAGAAAATCAGCTCCTCATCCGTCACTGTCGGAACTGTGTCTACATTTCTTCTTAGGTCGACGAAATGGGGAAAGAGTTTTTGGATTGAAAAGTTTTTGTTCGTTACGCCGTTGGAAAGAGCTCAATGGATGGATAGGGGGAACGAGACCGTGAAAATAGCAATTAAATTGGCTGAATCAGTGCATAAATGATAAGTTCTTACCTGGGGGCTGACCCCATCCGTTAGGCTTCTAGACAAGTTGAAATGAAAACAGGGTAAGCCTACAAGGAAAAGTGCGAAAGGACTGACGCATTTCTCTGCTGTTCGATATCCCCAGACGTAGGGAGTGGCGTCCCCCCGCCTACACAAAGGCGGCCGGCAAAACCGACGTGATAATACATAGATTATAGTGGACTATTGTAGTGGTTTGCGAACTCTGTTCACGAGACCCTCGGTAGCTCAAATGGTAAGAGCGCCTGCCTTGTAAGCAGAGGGTCCTGGGTTCAAATCCCGGCTGAGGAGCATTTTTTTCTTTCAGTTCACTACTTATAAAATAGAACCTACGTGGTTGTTGGCACGAAGCCACGTGAACACTGCCCACAAAGTGGCCACTGCCAACTAACATGAACTTTTTAAGCCACACTTGAAAGAACAACTTGCATAAAGCCCAATCCCGTGCGAAAATTTCCCGCCTGAAATCGACCCAGACAAAACGGAAAAAAATTTCGATCCGAGGAAGAAACGAACATGAAATCAGGTGTCGAAATCTGTTTCCTGCTACGTTTACACACTGCGTAAATCCGAGCGTGTTTTACGCACGTATTTGCGCTTGAAAAGATCTCAGCAGTACGGACGTATTTGAGAAATCGGTTCGTTTTGGATATAAATACGTCCGTATTGCTAGAAATCTTTTCAAGCTCAAACACGTGCGTAAAATACGCTCGGATTTTGTGCAGTGGATCCACCGTCCGTTTGTCTGGGTTGATTTCAGTTGGGGAATTTCCGTACGGTATTTGTCAAATCTGTGTCACTTTTCAAGGAAGTAAAATGTTGCCTGTAACGCAAACACATGTACTGTACTTTCTGTGGGATCCAAAAACGCAGTGACGAGATACCTGTGACGAAAAAGTTTGTCCGTCCGTCGGCCTGTCTGTCAATCTGTTTAGCATAACGACTCTCGAGGGACGAGGTATTTTTTGGTCGGTGTGAGGTTCTTTCGGGTCAAAGTATATGTCAGATTCGGATATGGGTTTCACAGCCCTATATGTAGGTGTAGGGAAGGGGGTTTATTCATAATCAGTGAACTAAAAGACAAAACCTTCTCAGCTATGATTTGAACCAGGGACCTTTGGTTTTCTAGGCCAGTGCTCTGTCACTGAGCTACCGATGGGCTTTGTGAGGGTTTTAGGGGATTTCAAATCAAGCCGTTAATCAATGTCGGCATGAAGGGGCACGAAGGAACGCTACAGCCATCTTTGAAGTTTGTTTTCGCACCGTACAAGTATACTTCGTCCGGAGTCCGGAAAAAACAAAATCTCTGATACGTAAAAGATTAGTCTGAAGTCGATTAGAGTATCGAAATAGGGTAAGATGGATCGGTATATTTTATAATCATATTTAAAGATTTGTGCAAAACTACAACTAACTGCAAGAATTTCTCAAGTCGTCGTGATGGTTATAATTTCCTAAATTAACGAGCAAACAGTCAATACAGCGTAGCACTGCAAACAAAATAATAGAGACTACTCATTTTCTAACTACAGTGTAGCAGCATTCTCACATCTTTTTAATTACTTACCACTTTTTAATTATCAATTACTTAGCGTTAAACTTCTCGCCCTTAGAGGCGATCCAAATTAAACCAACTAAGAGAGCAGACAGACGGTCAATCAAACCCTTGTCTCCATTTTCTTTTTTCCCTCTTTGTCAAGATTACCTTCATCTATCTCCCCTCCGACCGCCCTTCCAATAACGTTCGCATTACCACTTACCACCCATAATAAATTACCGCTTTTCTGGTGAGCTGAACTGGAAAGAAAACTCGTCTGGATTTTCCAGTCTCCAGAAAATTCCCCCTCCACTTCTCCCCATCTATCACCTCTTTATGCCTGTGACGAATCCCCAAAGGGGCTTTGAGTTAAGTTGAAACTCGATCAATCTTCCAGGTTTTACAATACAAAGAAGGGAGTATCTTAAGGTTCGATTATTTTTACTAATACGGGTTTCAACGCAGAGATGAGTGATGTTCGGAGACATAACTAGAAGTGTCAAGGGTCAGCTACAAATACGCCAGAATTTGTAAACGGAAACGACTGAAGAACCACTTGTCCAGTTGAAACAGAGAAAAGTAGTCAAAAGAAATTTCTTATTCAAGGAATTTAATGAAATCAAGTCCGATATAAAGTCGGAAAATATAACCTTAAAGGACCCCTCTTGCTTATTCTGCCTTTTATAATATAATTAGCTCCCATATGGAATTATAAGCGTCTAAAATCCCCGCCTTTCTCCATTGTTTCGTTTCGTATCTACGAATTTTTAACACTTTTTCAGCCTTGCCGAATTTTCCCATCACCCAACGAAAAGTTTCCCGGAATCTTCACTGACCGCTGACAACTGCTCTTTCACACAAATGGATGTGATAATATTCTGCTTATTACTTCTGTTATTTGCTTAGTTTTCCCACTTTTAACCAAGGCATGTTCAGTTTTCAAATCTTTTGCGCCCAGCCGCCGCGTCGGAGAGCAGGAAAGCTGGATATAATCGACAAGCGCTAACACGAGAATCGCTAGTTTCAGGTGGAAAGTAATGGTATTTTCGAAAACGTTTTTTCTGATCCATTTATAGGGAAAACATCATTGCTAGTAAGAGTTGTGCTTTAAGTAAGTAATAATAGTTTTTGACGTTGCTGAGTGGAGACGTAGCCACTCGCATTGGTTCACTCCATTATGAGGGAGAAGTAAAATTTTCTTTATTGCAATTTTTTCATCGCAAATTATATGAGCTTGGTGAAGGAGTGATTGGCGAAAGGCCAATTCTTGACTTTCCAAGGCGACCCGCAGCTACCCATGATGAGATCGCAAAATCGGCAAAATCGGCAAGAAAGGTAGAAAATGGTGGAATTTAAAATAATGGCCCACTAAATTTACACATTCTTTTTGGGATCCTAAAAGGTAAGTGGGGGGATACCTATGACTCTTTGGACCAAGGGAGAGGTCGAGTTCGTAGATGGGCTCTGTAGCTCAACTGTTCGGGGTGGCGGAGGGATTTCAAATTAAGGGGTGAACAAGTTTTTTTAAACAGCTAATGAGATAATCGATTTAGGGCCGGTAAGAAGACATGCTGAACATGAATATGAAAACCATTTTCCCGCCGGGCAAGTAGTTCGCCCGGAATCCGGTCGAAACCGGAGATTTGACAAAAGTAAGGCAGAAAGATTTGATCAGTTTCGTCAAAGTAGACACGACGTATAGCCTAGGGGTAAATACACTCATGGTGAATCCATCTCTGAACTTGGTTTTCTCAGATGATCAGCCACTGAACTTCTTCTATTTCCAAATCTTAATAGTAAAAATGTTCAAGGAGTCTGGCGAAGACCGGATATCTACAAGACCAAATTGTCTGGATCAAATATAAGTTTTGGGATCCCATCGAAGCCTTTGGTCTTGTTAAAAGAGGCACTTTCTGGATACAATTCTAGAGCTTATTCTTCATGTTGTTATTTACTTCTGTCTGGTTTTACCTATGCAAGACAAACCTTTTATTTAATAATATTTTAAATATTAAATAAATAAATATTTAGTTTACATATTTATAAGTAGTGTATTATTATTAAAAGAAAACCTTAGGTTTCCTTTCAATAATGACACATCCGAAAAGAGAAACGTCGTAACGGCTGTCGATGGGGGGGGGGGGTATATTAATAAATATTCTTTGAGCCTAAGCTGACTTTGAAATATTTATTCAAACAATGTTTACAACGGGTACGTCAGCTACGATTCTTCATCAGCGATATTCCGGCCCTTTTTGGCAAGGGTCCTCGTCAGGCTGTCAATCCTCTGGTTCAAATATCGCTGATGAAGAATCGTAGCTGACGTACCCGTTGTAAACATTGTTTGAATAAAAGGGGGGTATATTTCTTCACATTTCAGTGTATTTCATAGAAAAAAGGAATATACAACGCAAGGAAATATCACAGTCAGGCACTTTAAACACCAACAAGTTTATACAGTAAATTCTTTCGAAAGTTTCATAGAGGGTATTTCCTCAGAGTCCACCCCGAAATTTACAGGGATCTGTTGAATGAGGAGAGTATCACTCGCACTTTCCACTGCACAATCGAACCCTTTTGACTTAGGGCGGGATAAGCTTCCTTGACTGAACTGAAAAAAAAAGTTAAGACTCAGCCCATAATAATAATTATATTCAAAGCATATACAAGAAAATACAGATAAAACAACAAAACAAAATAACTTTACATGAACTACACTTCGCCAACGCTCTCTCAAAATTTCACCACACCATCAACAAATCTGCAAATTTTACATATAACGCTTGGCGTCGTACTCTTTAAGATGTTAGGAAGTAACATAACCTCACCTCCCAATAATTCCCTTCTTAACCCAGAAAGCTCTGGACACCAGCACAGAACATAGAACAAATCCACAACTCCAATACCACATAGATGGCAAGCACACCCGGATGGCTGGTCTTCATCATTTCTCTTCGAAAAATAACCATGTTTATGCACTGATAGACATTTGACCCGCAACTGGATTCGCCAGATCAGGCGATACTTGGGCCCATGTCATATTACCCTCTACGGCCCTGTTGTAGAATCTTCTTCACCATCAGGGATCCAATTTCTCATAATATGCTCTCTTCTGGCGCTGACCGTGCGCGCCTTAAGCATTGTCCAAATAGGTGTAATAAGGTGTATTACCGCGTATAAAGCATTGTCCTAATAGGTGTAATAAGCTGAATAACGCTATACGCGATGTTTACGTCTTACTACACACGCCCGTTCAAATACGAACCAGAGAGGTTCTTATCAATGCAGCGTGCAGTGTTGCCACGCTTATACAGTTTTTCAAGTTTCTGAAGATCAGAAAAGTGCTCTTAGTGCTACTTGAAGTACACCAGTACAATTTGACGCCCAATATATTGTAAAAAGCAAGTAAATCTACGGATGGACAGCACAAGTCCTTGAACTAGCAGTAAGCAGTCGCAACAGAACAAAACGTGTTATTTTTTAGAAAAGTTGTTTCTCCAGCTTCCACCAAAGTAGAACTTTAGAGCTTCCCGTGGCAACCCTGACGACGCTGCTCCTTTCCTCGGCCCGCTGGCGGAACCAACCAAGCGATCTGATTGGCCCTGCATAAGCCAGAATGGAACGCTAGTCTATTCTCCTTAAGCATTGTCCTAATAGGTGTAATAAGCTGAATAACGCTATACGCGATATTTACGTCTTAATACACACGCCCGTTCAAATACGAACCAGAGAGGTTCTTATCAATGCAGCGTTCAGTGTTGCCGCGCTCATACAGTTTTTCAAGTTTCTGAAGATCAGAAAAGTGCTCTTAGTGTTACTTGAAGTACACCAGTACAATTTGACGCCCAATATATTGTAAAAAGCAAGTAAATCTACGGATGGACAGCACAAGTCCTTGAACTAGCAGTAAGCAGTCGCAACAGAACAAAACGTGTTATTTTTTAGAAAAGTTGTTTCTTCAGCTTCCACCAAAGTAGAACTTTAGTGCTTCCCGTGGCAACCCTGACGACGCTGCTCTTTCCTCGGCCCGCTGGCGGAACCAACCAAGCGATCTGATTGGCCCTGCATAAGCCAGAATGGAACGCTAGTCTATTCTCCTTATTCACGTTATTAGAGCGCACTCCGAGGAAAAGAGGAATCTGTAATAAGTCTTAAACGCGGTAATACACCTTATTACACCTATTAGGACAATGCTTATTAGGACAAGGTTAAGACTTATTGCAGATTCCTCTTTTCCTCGGAGCGCGCTCTAATAACGTGAATAAGGAGAATAGACTAGCGTTCCATTCTGGCTTATGCAGGGCCAATCAGATCGCTTGGTTGGTTCTGCCAGCGGGCCGAGCAGCGTCGTCAGGGTTGCCACGGGAAGCAGTAAAGTTCTACTTTGTTGGAAGCTGAAGAAACAACTTTTCTTCAAAATAACACGTTTTGTTCTGCTGCGGCTGCTTAATGCTACTTCGAAGACCAATGCTGGCCATCCGCATATTTAACTGCTTTTTACAATGTATTGGGCGTCAAATTGTACTGGTGTACTTCAAGTAAACTAAGAACACTTTTCTGATCTTCAGAAACTCGAAACACTGTATGACCTTGGCAACACTGCTCGCTGCATTGATAAGAGCCTCTCGGGTTCGTATTTGAACGGGCGTGTGTATTAAGACGTAAGCATCGCGTATAGCGTTATTCAGCTTATTACACCTATTAGGACAATGCTTTACTCACAGACACCACGATGTCGTTTTTTTTTTTCAGTGAATTTCTTGCTCTTGGCCTGGTTTCCTCTGCCCATACTCGGTCTTTGTCAGCTTTGCAAGGTGTCTACAACGCGGGTTTTCGGAAATTTTTCCGTTTGGCTAGGCGATGCAGTGTCAGTGGTGCAATGGTTGAAAAAGAGTTGCTACCCTGAAGGAGCTGCGCCGCTAAGCTAATGTTGCTATGTTTTGCCGATTAAAAGATTCTGAAAATGATTTGGTGGATTTTGCTGCCCTACCCATTTTCTATGCGCTACCCGTATGGAAGGGTATCCTCCTGGATATCTTTAGCATGGGGAGATTTCTTTTGTATTTTTGTTCAGTGTCTGTTTTAGTGTAGGTTTGTTTAAATATTCCTTAAGCCCAAGCTGACTTTTAAACATATACTCAAATAATGAAGACAACGGATACGTCAGCTACGATGCTTCATCAGCGATATTTCGGCCCTTCTTGGCAAGGGTCCTCGGCAGGCTGTCAATCTTCAGGGTCAGCGTCGGGGAAGGAAACAAACCTGTAATCAATAATAATAAATGTAATCAATAAATAACGATTATCAATAATAATATTATCATATAATAATTATATATTGGGGGGGGGGGGGGACGAGGAATTTACCGACTGGCTGGTAATTTTTACCGACTGTTTCTGCAGAAAAAACGACTGTTTTTAACAACAAAAAATGACAGTTTTGAAAAAAATAGACTGATTTTCAGAAAGATCCGCTGATTTTCAGAAAAACCGACTATTTTGACGAAAAATCGACCAATTTTCAGAAAAATCGACCAGTTTTCAGAAAAACCGACTGTTTTCATGAAAAAAATCAACTGTTTTGACGAAAAATCAATATATATAGATATAGATATCAATAATAATAAATGTAATCATTAAATAACGATTGCAGGTTTGTTTCCTTCCCCGACGCTGACCCTGAAGATTGACAGCCTGACGAGGACCCTTGCCAAGAAGGGCCGAAATATCGCTGATGAAGGATCATAGCTGACGTATCCGTTGTATACATTATTTGAATATACGTTTGTTTGTTGTTGATATGGTCTTATTGACTGAAATAAAGCAGTGATAATAATAATATACCACACTGTCAGACTTAAATTTACCGGTACTTACCGGGACTAAAGGTTAAATCACCCAGTTTTTAAGAAAAAAAAAGACTGTTTGTATGAAAAATCGAAGAATTTTAAGAAAAGCTGACGTTTTTTACGAAAAATTGAGTATTTTTGCGAAAAACTGACTGTTTGAAGAAAAATCGACTGTTGTCACGAAAAATCACACACAAAAAAGAAAAAAAAAATCACAAAAACGAACAAAAACAAAAAAATCCCAAAACGCACACGCGGTCCGACTGTCACAGTTGAATGCGAATTTTCTTCTTCACTCCGAAATACTGAATCAGATGCAGGTTTCACAATAAACGAGTTTATTACATGATTGCGGCAATTCACAGCTACAAACTAATCTTTTTAGAAATATGTAAAGTATCTGCTGAGGGTTCCACAAGTAATAGTAGATTGTCTTCAAAGTATGACCTATATCTGTTATTCGGGAAAGGCGAGGGCGCTTTAAGCGCAGCTTTGATGTAGTTCAGCAGATGCTTTACTCAGCGTAAATTCTTTCAGTATGTGTGGTTTTCCTTTTAAGTTTCTTGTGTTCTTTCCATTATCTCTGTTGACAGTAATGTTCTTTTTCTCATTTCTCTCTTGTTCTTTTATTCCAGCTTTTTGTACGTTTGTGCATCATGATGGGCAATAAATCTATTCTTATTATAATAAAATAAAAACGTATAAAACAAACTATAAATCACACGCTTTGCACGACGATCCAAATAAGAAAAAATTAGTAGGCTACCTGAAAAAAATTACTACTCACGGTAGATTCCATCTATCAAAAATTACAGGAGAAACCGCACACTGTTTAGCTAAAATTACATATCAAAATCAAAACGTTTGTGTTTCCTTGGAGCTTGGTCACACGAGGCTCATTTCCTGGCTTTTTGGGTTGCAAAAGTAGAGAAAGAACAAGATACAACTAATTCTGACTGTTGTCGTTTTAAATTCAGGAGATCAATTAGAGCAAAACAGCTTGTATAATTATGTTACATGTACCCTAATTCAGTGGTTCCCAACCGGTGGTACGCGTACCCAAAGGGGTACGCGAGACCCTTGCAAGGGGTACGCGTAGGTACCGAAATCGGTTTAGTCTGTAGCTTTAAAGTCTCACCTCACTCGTTTTTGATTTCCAAAAGCATAATAATACCAGGAGAAGAGGCATCACTGGCCAAAATGTTTTCGTTTTGGGAGGAGGCGAGGTATTTTTCGAGAAAAAATAACTGTTTTTACGAAAAATTTCGGCGCGACTCGTTTCTATTTTAACGACTGGCCGACCACTTGGTTTCAAGGAGAATCGAAGACATTGCAAGTGATATTGTCATTCAGGTCGCGAATTATGCTAACTAAAATGTTTGCGATGCAGCTTGATGAAAGCACGGATGTGTCACATGATGCACTGATTATTGTCTTTGTATCTATTATAGTCTTTGTCCGTTATCGAGATTTTCTGACATAAGAGAAAATATTATGTTTTGCGAACACCTCCACAACATGAGAAGAACTATTCGTGTTTTCTTGTGCTTACCAGTCTTCGCTAACAGGGTAAAACTCATAACTGGATCCAAAATCCATTTCGTGGAGTCCTGATCTCAGGCTCCGCTAAAAACAGGCTGACTAAAAAGATATTGCCGTTAACGACATCGAATTTGATATCAGAATTTTTTTTTTGCTACAAAGCAACCTCAAGTGTCCCTTGATGTATGCCCCATCATTTATGACAACAAATAATGTGTTTCTCAAGTTCTGGAAAAGGGGGTGCGCAACCTTTTGGAAACTTGATTAGGGGTACGCGGTACGGAAAAGGTTGGGAACCACTGCCCTAATTGACCCCTAATTGTAGTCTGCTCATTATCCCCAATCTGCCATAAAGCCCATCAAATATCACGTCCCCTACACTGTCAGAAGTTTCATAACAGATTGCGCATAACACTTTCAAGATTAACACCTTTTCACTTAGAAATAAAGCGCAATGACCAATTAAATTTATACTATTTCATGCCTAGATCTCCAACAACACTCAATAGGTAAAAATACTACACTGTCAGAAGTTGCACAACGACAACAGAAGGATGCGCGGTTCCAACAGATAACACTTTGGGATGTTATATGTTATGTTTCTTACGTTCCCGTTAGTATTTTACCATTTGAAGGTGTTGGTGGAGATCTAGGCACGACAAAGTGTAAACTTAATTGGTCATAACACTTTATTTCTAAGTGAAAAGGTGTTATTCTTGAAAGTGTTATACGCTATCTGTTATGGAACTTCCGACAGTGTAGGGATGTTTGTCGAATAGGTGGCTTTTTGAGCCCAGTGTGACCAAGCTCTTCTATATCCCATTAGACTATTTTAAACTAAATCAAGATGAAATGGGGAATGTATATTGATCCTGTTAAGGTTAAAGTTCAACTGAAAAGGCAGCTTATTTTTACATATGATACTCGGATAAACTAAATTATTTTGATTCATCTAAGGGATTTTATGTTTTTCACCGGGGGTCTAGTAATAACGTTCAGAATGTGAAATGTGAAAAAAAAACAGCCCAAAATTCACCCAGACCCGGAGAACTGGAATTTCAACAAAAGCCTACATTTCCATGTCCTAAGGACTATAACAAGTCCCAAGAATTGTCTCGCACTCGGACAGCTCTAGCAAGAGGGGTCTATAATAAGTATCTGGGGAAAAGATGCGGGGTTGAAACAGACGGCTCTCACGCTGGACTCAAACTGCCAGGGTCGCCAAGAGCTCGACTCATAGAAGTCTCACAATTCCCGGCAAAAAGGTGCTTTTTTACACATCGATTTTTTTTCTCATTCCGCTTGCGCAAAGCGAAAACTGCGAATTACTGGTGATACTCATTGTAGGAACAATTTTCAAAGCATTTCTTAGCTGTTAGATCACAGTTTTGTAACATAAATTAATTGGAAATGGGTTTTGTATAAAGCTTCAAAGTGTTTTGTGTACTAAATCAAAGCAAAGTACATGTTTTCGGGGGCAATAATCCGTAACTTTACAAAGTAAATCTTGTATGAAAAGGTGTCACTTTCAGAGAAAAAGTGTCATGTTGTCCCCCAAAGGCAAAAAGTGTAAAAACGCACCAAAAGTATCAAACTTGGCAACACTGCAAACTGCCCGTCACATTAATCTGTCTCCAGCCAAGCAATTTATGTTTCCTTAGAGCCTTTGCAACTGTGGGCTACAGCTCGAAAATCAGGGTTTCCAAATGGGGGTCTTGGGTCGTCTTTACACATTTTGTATTTAGTGTTGCATTACACTTCTGCCGATGAAGAGCTGTGTCCCGTTATCTCTCTGGGAATAAAGAACAGTGTGTTCGATCAGAAGCCTCAAGAACGCTACCTATTCGATCAAGAACTAGACCTACGTTGCCTGGACAACGTGAAGTGAAGTGAAGATCTTCGCTATCAGTCTACTCGAAAGCAGGAACATGATTTGATGAGCGAAAGCTTGGCAAAGACTTAATTCTAAGTTACAGAGACTAATATTCTTACCCTCAGATTTAAAGAGATCAAATAAAATGTGCACCAATTTGCACTAGTTTCTAGCCCCTTATGAACCCCATCTAGTAACCAATTCCTACTTAGAAGTCCATCTCCCGTGATAGACATAGTACCAAATATTTCTCAATTCAAATACGCCAGAAACAAATAAAAGGATTAATAGGTACACCAACTAGTAAAAGTTACAAGCCCCTCATCGCCGAAGATGATTATGGTCTAACAGTCGATTTTTGCTTACAAGTAAAAACAACAACAGAACATCGGAAGTAGGGACTAAATTAACTTAGCAGCCAGTTGAACTTTATCCTTTTCAATCGTAGACATCGTGGCTTTTGGATACTTGGAACATTATCTTACATAAACTAGTTGGTAATATACAGCTATCCGTAACTTTTCAGGATCAAAATACCATAGATGCCACTCTGCTAATTATTTCGAAACAATATCGTTATATTACATTATCATTTATATCCGTTGCGTTAACAATTAATTCTATGTTACAGTGGTAGACCATCACCATAGACCATTGTAGCATCTCATGAAAATGACAATGCTATAGCAGCTAATTCTTGAACGATGACATGAACCAAACTTTTCTTATCATCGAAAACGGAAACAAAATAGGTGAACAAACTAGGAAAAGTCGAAAACCCCTCACCGCTGAAGATAATTATGCTTTAACAGCCGATTGTTACTTGCAAGTCCCTGACATGTCTAACAATTGAGTTCCGCCTATTCTCTGTTTGAGTGTGTACCCTACCACTAAAGTTGTCAATCCCTCAAAGTCTTAATGCTAAGTTGCAGTGATAGACCAAGGAAACTTTCAATTCAATTCAATTCATTTATTTGTATCCGCCAAAGCTGGCGAGTAAAAAAAAAAAATATAATAACTAATTTCCTTACCCTAAGATTTATAGAGATCAAGTAAATGTACACCAATTTTCACAAGTTTCTAGCCCCTCAATAATCCATTCTAGCAACCGATTCTTACTTGTAAGTCCATCTCCCCGTGATAGACATGGTACAAAATTGTTCTCGCGATCAAATACACCGGAAAGAAATAATAGGATTAATAGGTACACCAACTACCAAAGTTGCTAACCCCTCATCGCCGAAGATGATTATGGTCTAACAGCCGATTTTTACTTGTGTACCAAATTGTTCTTACCATCAAATATACCGGAAACAAATTAGAGGTACACCAACTAGCAAAAGCTGCAAACCCCTCATCACTGAAGATGATTATGGTCTAACAGCCGACTGTTGCTTATAAGTGCCCTACATGTCTCACAATTGGGATCGGCCTATTTTTGGTTTCAGTGTATACCTTACTACTGAAGTTGTCAACCTCTCTTGAACTTTCAAACTGTTATATCTCATGAAGGAATTTTTGTACCAAAAAACGGATGACATATACTTTGATCAGCTCACCAATATCTATTGATTGCCGTTGAAAAAAAAATTCTATCTGTATTAGTTTAAAAGTTGACTTTTTTGCCGTAGGCCAACTTTCTAATATCACCACTTAGAAAGGAGCAAAAGGTAAGCTCTAATTTCTTTAGCAGTGAGAGAACTTTTAAAGTTTAAGAGGCCCATCTGATATCCCTTCTCTTCCTCACTCCCAAGTGTAAGAAATGGAATGATAAACTCAGCTGAAATCGCGAACAGACATGGATAGAAACAATAGATGGCAGCACTTTCGGACCCGTGGGAAAATGACACTTTTTTGTTTCTGTAGATTTTTCTATTTCTAAATATATCTAAATATATATATTTCTGACATATCTAAAAAAAAAAAAAACTAGGACAAAACCAAAGTGTTGCTCTCGCAACACAATAACGGCTTATAGCAGCAGAAGAAACCCCGTTATAGGACGCGAGGCTCGGAAAAGCCACGGATGAAGAAAGCAGGAAAGTGATGATAAGACATGTCTTGCAAGGAATTTGCCATTTACATTTTCTTTTTCGGCAATGGCTTACCTTTGTAGCTGCTGAATATTTCAGGCATAGATGGACAAGCACGTAGAGGTACCGCAATTCCGAAAGAATAAGTTCATTCGACGAAATCGATTATCTGTCAATAGTGGACAAATGAAGTAAAGCATTTTTATCGGGTTTTCGGGCTTATTTAAGTTAATAAGTGAAGTGTATTTATACTGTCGGACCTCAGCCCTCTTCAGTTAAACTCTTAAAGTTTAACTGAACAGCCAACTTATTTTTGTATCATTTAACTGAATACACTGCATTATCTGGATTGTGTAGAGGGATTTTTTTATTTTTCACTATTTGCTCCAGAATGACGTTCATAATATCTACGGCCGTCCTCACAACGCAAAATTCTACTATGAAGCAGAAATTTGAATCTCAATCGAAACGCGGCTTTTCAGTGGCCAGTGATCATCTTGCGGGAGTAGCTCACTGCGTGAACTAGATTGTCTTATCTCTGCCCTTTTCAGTTAAACTTTAAGTAAACATTTAAAACGTTCACGAACAAAAACAGGGTAGCCTACTGAAAAAGAAAGTGGGAACAACACTGTCAGAAATTTCAAAACAAATAACACAAGGATGCGCGGTTTCAACAGATAATGCGTAACAAATAACACTTCGGATGTTGTCTGTTGTGTTTCAAAATGTTATGCATAATAAGCGTTACCATCAGAAAGAGCCGAAAAACCGCCAAAAAGCATCTGCTGAGTTTTCCGACATCATGACCATACCTAAAGAATAAAGTCGTTGGATGCTTTTTTGGCTGTTTTTTGGCTCTTCCTAGCAAAGCTTGTTATGCTTAACATTTCGTGCATAACGTTTTCAAACACAACAGATAACATCACAAGTGTTATCTGTTACATATTGTCTGTTGAAACCGCGCATCTTTGTGTTATCTGTTATGAAACTTCTGACAGTGTAGTGATGCAAATTTCGCATTCAAAATCGTATCGGACTGTGAGCGCATTTAGTTTAAAGCACACCTTCCCGATGAAAAATTTATCTCAAAATAGTACTATGAAGTAGTACGAAAAAGTTGCATGCAGTACTAACGATGCTACTACATGCTTCTACTTTAAGGCTACCGTGTGACTGCACACTACTATATGCTACTATTAGCAAGACTGGATGCTACTATGGCAAGACAGAATGCTACTGGATACTACTACATAAGACTGGACCAGTCTGATGCTCATTAAATGATAGTATTCTTTGCTATTACATAGTATTACATGCAACGTTGTCGTACGACTACCATACTCCTACGCAGGCTACAAATTTTTCATCGGGTTGTATTATTTATTCTTTATATTCCAGTTCTCAAAACTACCTGAATACTGTGACTGCGTTTAACAAATTATCCACGGCTTTGCCGTTTAAAGCCCTTTCCGGAGGCCCACTGACTTCCAGCCAAAACTCGGCAAAATTAAAAAAAACGGGTTTAACGCATCAATAGTATTCTACGCGAAGACTCGCCGGGAGCATAATACGCACTGAAAATAGTGAACCGTGGCAAGCGCAAAGATTAGTAAGGTGTGGTTAACGGATCCAGAAATTTGGGTCGGCGGATTTAAGAATTAATTAATGCAGTTACGGAAGTGGGTTGCATTGGCATTATAAATACGACGGGTCCTTTAAGAGAAAATTGCTGGGTTACAAGAAGGGTGCGGAGAAATGGGTGCAGAGATATGCCCTCGGGTTCGCCAAGAATGACAGACAACTCACGGCCCCTTTGTACACTGTCAGAAGTTTCATAACATATAACACGAGGGTGCGCGGTTTCAACAGATAATGCGTAACAGATAAAACTTCGGATGTTATCTGTTGTGTTTTAAAACGTTATGCATAACAAGCTCTGTTAGGAAGACCCAAAAAAGCATCTACTGACTTTATTCTTTATCGTCATGATGTCGGAAAACTCAGCAGATACTTTTTGGCGGTATTTCGGTCCTTCCCGATGGTAACGCTTATTATGCATAACATTTTGAAACACAACATATAACATCCAAAGTGTTATCTGTTACGTATTATCTGTTGAAACCGCGCATCCTCGTGTTATCTGTTATGAAACTTCTGACAGTATAGTAGCCTTGATCTGCCAATCGCACCTTCCTTTTCCATGCGAAACAGATCACGGTATGCAAAAAAAACATTAGCGCTGTCATAATTGTATTCCGCAGATGTTATCCAATCACTCTCTAAAGGTCATGAAAAGCTGTAAACCTGATTGAAAATTAATTAATCAAAAGGATATCCAACCACTTGCTCAAGCTTTTCCGCCAGATGAATTTTCCCAAACCAATTTCCCACTTCACAGACAAGCTCGCCGGATAATTCTTTTAAGGGTAAGTCTTCTGGATACCGCGTAATGAAAAGAATACTGAAAATAATGAAAATTTGCTCAGCTGGGGGAATCCCCATTGAAACTGTTCTTGGGGCAGCCCCGAGTGGCAAATAATGGTGACTGAAAACAGTAGCGTCATTTCAGTATACCTTATAGTGGGGAGGGGGGGCAAAGATCGATTTAACACAAGTTAATTTTCCAGCTTGAGCCTGGAGAGGACCCTTGCCAAGAAGGGCCGAAATATAGCTATAATAAGATATAGCTGGCGTACCCGTTTTGCACTGTCAAGTATGATTCGCAGTCAGCTTGGACTGAAAATTCATCGATTTTGGACCCGAATCCCATACGGGGACTCGAACCTACCTTTAATCCACCTTCTATTAAATTTTTTTGCATTTCGTCTTTTAAAACCTATTTAGCAGCCAAACACACTGTGAGAAGTTTCATAACAGATAATACGAGGATGCGCGGTTTCAACAGATAATGCGTAAAAGATAACACTTCGGATGTTAACTGTTGTGTTTGAAAACGGTATGCATTAAATGTTATGCATAACACACTTTGTTAGGACGGGACAAAAAAGCATCTACTAACTTTATTCCTTATCGGCATGATGTCGGAAAACTCAGCAGATAATTTTTGGCGGTTTTTTGGTCCTTCCTGGTGGTAACGCTTATTATGCATACTATTTTGAAACACAAAAGATAACATCCGACGTGTTATCTGTTACGCATTATGTGTTGAAACCGCGCATCCTCGTGTTAACTGTTATGAAACTTCTGACAGTGCAATAGCATCAAGGAGGAAGATTTTTTAATCTGGGGGCCGTGCTCCCGCCCCCCCCCCAAATTGCGGCTCTGACTGAAAAGTCAGCTGCGGCTCTGACTGAAAAGTCAGCTGAAAGGGAGTTGCCCCGTCAGCCGCATCGGTTGGTTTGGGATTGTTAGCATAACGCCTAAGCCCAAAATGTCCCAGTAGAAAGGACTCCATCATGACAAGACATCCTGAGGCAAAAACCCTAAGTATAGCCTGTTTTTCGATTTCCTCCGACTTCATTCCGGTTCGTAGCAAACTTGGCCCACATTGACCCGTATCAGCTTACGGTGAGTTGACACTTGACACACAATCTGTTGGGTAAGTCTCAACTAGTCTGCTAAGGATAGTGATCGTATTTTCAAAGTGAAGACTATAACTACTAATACTGCTGCACGCGACTACTACTGTCGGGCCTTGCTGCTGAACTCGGATTTAAGGGGAAATAGGAATAGAGGAAAGTTTGTTTCTAGCTGCTCTATCGAAATGTATGTTCTCCCCAAATCGGGAAAAGAAAAACCAATTCCAAATTTTGCTCCCGGCAGGAAACAGGAAGTTGAGGAGACGTTGGAGGGATTTACGGTTTACACTAGATTCGTGAAGAACTGAATTGCATCCTCTCTAGTACCGCTTCCCCACCACATACAAACAAGTTACTGATGTATTTTCCGAAGCATAAAATTGGCCTTTTGACCAATCTACAGTCTTGGTAGTTAGCTGTATGGTAGGGAACCAGTACAAACTTGCTGGTGACTGACTGGGTGACAGCAAAGTATGGTAAATAATTCTTGAGCCCAAGCTGACTTTGAAACATATATTCAAATAAAGCATAAAACGGATATGTCAGCTGCGATGCTTTGGCAGCGATTTTTTGGCCCTTCTTGGCAAGGGTCCTCGTCAGGCTATCAATCTTCATGGTCAACTTCGGGGAAGGAAACAAACCTGCAATCAAGCAAGAAGGGCCGAAATATCGCTGTCAAAGCATCGTAGCTGACATATCCGTTTCATCAAGAACAAATAACGAGATAGAACTGTTGTCTCCCTATCTCGGTCATAGAAACAAGCGGAGATCACTAGCTTCGCGCCACATCACGTTTCGTAACCTCTACAAATAGCTATATCGCTGTTAAGTCGCTGAAGAGGAAATCTAGCAGTCAAAGCTGATTAGTTCTATGGACACGCTCCAGAGCGAGTCGGCTCGCGAAATACGCCTCCTGCTAGCCTTCTTCAATATTTTTTGTGCGATAAGCAACGGTGAAGGCGGAAGAGGAGTAAACGGGTATCAACATCAGCTCAAAGCTAGAGTAAATACCTCTAGGTCCGCTCAATTTTGTCCGAGTTTTCATAGTCGCTGCCTGCGGCTAAAGACATAAGTTGTATCTGATTATTTGTTCTTCGTTTTATGCATTATTTGAATATATGCACAGTGTGGTGGCGAAGATATGATGGCGGTATCACCTGATCGCTATCGAGGGGGTATCAGAATTACACGGCAACCCCTATTACACATTCCCCGGACGCGAAGGTCTAAACAACTGCGTCACTGATCTTCCAATCCAGTTTGCTTCACTGGTACCAAGAGGTGTCGAAACACTCTATGTGACCAATTCCAAAACACGCCAGTGATGCTCAGGAAGAAGGAGCAAGTGTCTCCGTAACGACTCAACTCAACGACTCAAATCATGTGTCAACCAATCACGGCGATCTTTGGGAGCAGATGTGACACCAGTTCTGCCTCTCTTCCGCTAGGTACCCAGAGAGGCCGGAGATTTTGCATCGCCAAGGGGAGATAGTCATCAAGAGTATTGGCCTGAATGGATGTGATATTGGCTCTTGTCTAAACCTTTCATTTCCCTTTGAACGGCTCGTGTAAAAGTGCTTTACTTCCTTTACGGGCACGTAATTAACCGCAATCTCCTTCCAATTAATCAGAAAGTCGTACGTACCTTGGCTGGTGGAGGAGGAAAGGGCATCTCTGAACTTTTCGACGAATCGCAGATCGTCTTGCAGGAGAAACTCGTGACAGACTGTGAAATGAAACGAAATTACGGGAATGAATAGACTATGTCCGGAATTGCCATCTTTGAAAGGGAGCATAAAGGTGGAAAATGAAATCCCCCGAGAAATCCGAAATGTTGGAATACAAGAATTATACTAGATAGCAGTGTTGCCACTAGTCGACGAATTCCGTGCTTTGTCACAGATTTATAACTTCTTCGACAAAGTGAGCCAGAATTCTGCCACCATTACTTACCGGTAAAACAATCAAAATTGATGTAAAAAGAAAAGTTGAGGCCTAAAATTATGAAGCTGATAAAGGGAAATTTTTCGTTAACAGTTGAAAAAAAGACTCAGTTTTGTAGGCACCAGAATGTCGCAGCTTTTTACGGGACAGATGTGACTGCCGTCAGAGGAAAGTGGCAATGCTGCTCTCGAGTTTTCTAAAGGCTAGCAGGCGTGCTGTTGACCTCCAGAAAACTTTCCTAGCATTTCAGTTCAGACCGACTATACTTCGAACTGATTAAGAAATGGGACAGAGGCTTCGAAGTGATTCAAAACTAAAATATACTTATTTTGTCTGTCCCAGTCATATGGTAGCCTAATGGAGATACTATACCACGTCTAAGACAACAACTATCAGAAGACAAGCGCCACTCGGTTAAACTTTATCGAAAGTGTCCGAACAAGCTTGTTAGTTTACTAACTAAAGGCTTTAACAGAAGAATTAATCAATCCTTTATAACGATGGGTCCGTCAATATTTCGGCCGCTCATAAAATATTCAGTGCAGAATAGGTTGGCGGTTGCACCCTTTCCTTCTCGAAAACTTTTAATCTTGTTATCTATCTTCCATCCAAACTTTCCATTTAGGAGAAAATGATTTTCGGGCTTAGTATTTCTACCAAAAATCGAGTTTCCTACTGCCCATCATTTGGAAAATTTCGCTAGGATCTTATTTGATCTGTATATACAATCTTTCTGTCAAGTAATCTTTGGTGAGATATCCATGGGACGAATTGTCCGTTCGAAAAATTTGTCCTTATGACAAACCGAGTTTCTACTCGCAAACGTTTTAGCAACAGATCGAAATAATGAGTTACGTAAGAGATTTGTGCTAGAAAACCATGGGGAAAATCCTGGGATTCTTTGGGGAAAGGAGATGTGATTTTTCAAACGGGAATTAGGGATATCTGATAAAGGAGAATAAGTTTTTATGGCTTCTCACAGCAGTTAAAAGTTTATATCCTCGGACCAGGGGCATCACGACTAGGGGGGGGGGGGGGGGGGCGCCCCCTCCCCCGAATGTTGTCGGGCGCCGCGATTTTCCGTAAAAACATTCGTTATTTTTTCTTGGAAACAGTCGATTTTTTTTTTCAAAATCAGGCGGTTTCTCGTAAATAGTCAATTTATTCTTAAAAATAGTATTTTTTCTTAAAATCAGCCAATTTTAAGACTGTCAAAACCAGAACTTCTCTCAGTTAACAGTATAACGTTCCACACAGGGACGGCCGTGTTTCCACTCGACCGACACCAGAGGCGTCACTAGCCAAAATGTTTGGGGGGGGGGGACGAGGCATTTACCGACTGGCTGATAATTTTTACCGACTGTTTCTGCAGAAAAAACGAGTGTTTTCAACAACAAAAAATGACATTTTTGAAAAAAATCGACTGTTTTCAGAAAAGTCCCCTGATTTTCAGAAAAACCGACTATTTTAACGAAAAATCGACCAGTTTTCAGAAAAAACGACTGTTTTCATGAAAAAAATCAACTGTTTTGACCAAAAATCGCGACTCGGTTGTTTTTTACCGACTGGCCGACAGCATTGGGGGGGGGGGGGGTCCCCCCCCCTCCCCCCCCCCCCCCCCCAGTCGTGACGCCCCTGACCGACACCATTTCGCGGTGCCAAATTTATGAATTTGACTTTCGATAACGGCAGGCTTTGTTGATTAAAATCTGCCGTAAATGCTAGAAAACATGTGCTAGCTTATCTAGGGCATTTGTGGCATCTGGGGCAGTTTTTAGCCTCAGCTTTCAACTTCAGCAGCTATATCCTGGTGAAAACGGATCTGTTATGGCTGTCTTTGGCATTTTGCTGTGCTCACACTTTATGAGAGAGTATATAATGAAGAATGGATGATAAAGACGATGAAGGATGAATGTTTTATTACTGTGAAAACTTCGACGTTACTCGAGGCTTGCGAAGGAGCATAGAACGAAATTTTTAGAATAGGAGCAGTGTGTTAGTTAGTTAGTGGATTTATTTATAAATTTTTTGTTGCCATGGCCCACGCGCTTTTCTGTGTAATACATTCTATTCTATTCTATTCTAATCTGTCTTTTTATGTTATGAAGTTGAATTCACTAACGCTGGAATTCCCTTCTCGTCATTTCGCGGTATAATTGCGGTATAATTGTGGATAAATTGATTGTACATATTTACTAAAGAATAGTCCTGTATTAGCGTAATTTTGATATGTGATAATATCACGAATTAAATAAATTGATTGATTGATATAATCAAAACAGTATGCGATATTTCCCTCAAAATCGCGGTATTATACCGCGAAATGCGGTATGAGTTTTTCGCGGTATTAGTGGCAACATTGAGGGGCAGCTTTGTACAGTGGTGCCCGGTGCCCAGGTGTGCCCAGCCAGTGCACAGCGGTGCCCGCCGGTGCCCAGCCATTTTTCATTTCGGGGCGAGAGCCGGTGCCCAGCGGTGCCCTGTCGGTGCCTAGCCGGTGCCCAGCCATTTTTCATTTCGGGGGGAGAGCCGGTGCCCAGCGGTGCCCTGTCGGTGCCTAGCCGGTGCCCAGCCATTTTTCATTTCGGGGTGAGAGCCGGTGCCCAGAGGTGCCAATCCGGTGCCCAGCCGCCTCCCAGGGATGGTGTACAGTGGTGCCCAGCAAGTGAGCAACCCCTCGGTTCCAAATGAAGCTGGGGCGTTGTGGGCTCAAAACATACGACTGAATAATACCCCAGGGTAAGTTAGACTGATGAATTAACCGATTGGGCGAGAAATGTGCGAACCACGTGCGAAAAAATGCAAAAACTTCACAACTCATTAACTCCGACTTTTGCACGATAAAACAACATGTCATTCACAATAACTTGAAATTAATGTGGGATCGATTAAAAACAGGCACGGCACGGCACGACATAGTGTAGGAGGCAAGAGTACTAGAAAGAGGGAAACCAGCTAAAAGGGCCCTTTCAGGCTTACGACCGAGGGGAAGGAACAATGTTGTAACGTGCCTTTTCTTAGGGTCTGGAGTTACTAACTCTCAATTGCTTGTCTACTTCTGCTACTTGCTGATCTCTTTTTATTACCCATGCCTCCTGCGTCGTGCCGTGCCATGCTGTGCCTCTTTTTAGTAGATCCCAATTAATGTTGTGAAGACAAAATGAGCCTGAGCTAATATTTTTTTCATCGCCTTTTTCTGGAAAAAAAAAATTCTTCCCATGTAAAATCTGTAGCTAAAGGGCTCTAGCACTTTCACTTCTATTTAACCCTTCCACTAACCAGGGACACTATAAAAGGCGCCGCAGGCAAAAGCTCTCTAAAGTATTTATGACCAGAGCGCCTTTTTGGATCCCAACGATCCCTGTCATCTAATATAATATACACCACCAGCTAAACGACTCAACCCAATCGAAGACGAGTTTTGCAACAAGAGCTGGAAGCTCGTCTGGCACTTGAAAGGCTGGTTCAGAGGATGAAATATAGAATTTGCCTTTTCATGGGTCTGTTCTGATCATCTGTAAGCAGGACCCTTGAGATACTTTTATTCAAATAATGTATACAACGGATACGTCAGCTACGATGCTTTATCAGCGACGATTCAGTGGTATTCGAAAGTAATTTGCCCGAATAAGATATTTATAGTCGGTAGAAGCTTCAGTTGTTTATTACAGGTTTGTTTCCTTCCCCGACATTGGACCTGAAGGTTGACAGCCTGACGAGAACCCTTGCCAAGAAGGGCCGAAATATCGCCGATGAAGCATCGTACCTGACGTTTCCATTGTATACATTATTTGAATAAATGTTTCAAGTCAGCTTGGTCTCAAGGAATATTTACCTCGAGATACGAATGATCACGGACTTGAAAATCACGAGAATGTATCGTTTTGTAAAAACTATTTTATTTTGGCTGTAATAATGCAGACTTTAAAGGCGCTAGAAATTCATCTGTAAGAAAAACACTTGAGGCAAAAACGATAACAGGCCCTTGGGGGTCATTAACATATATCGTCTCGTCTAAAGTATTGTTGTCACTTTTCGGTTAAGATATGCACTTTAAGGGTGCTAGAAATAATTTTTTTAGCAAAACCCTTGTGGCACAAATGATCATGGGCTGATATGTATCTTTTGATCAAAACTACTTTTCGACTTTGCGGTTAGGATGCACACTTTAAGGGAGCTAGAACTTCGTTTGTAAGCAAAGCCCTTGAGGAAAAAATGATAATGGGCTCACGGGGATCATGAAAAGTATATTTTGCTTAAAAGTATTTTTCTTACTTTGCAGTCAAGATTGGTACTCTAAGGAATAGTCGGATTTGGAAAGTGACGATTTCTAAGCACATCTGGAAGTACCATAACTCGCGATCACCGGAATTCCGGCCCCTCCTCCAACTCCCCCCACAATGCCAGGAGCCAATCTGGTCCTGTACATGATTTTTCCAGAGCATCTGTGGGTTCTTCCCACAAAGTTCCATCCGGATCTCTCCAGTCTAAACCGGTCACGTATATTCCGCACCCCCCGCCCCCAGCCCCCAATAGTAGTCGGATCCGGTCCGGACATGAAAAAGATCACAGTCATGCCCTCTGTTCAAGTATATAATTTCACTGGAATCCGATCCCCCGTTCCAAAGCTACGCATGGCTCAATATTCCGGATTCCCCCTCCCTCCATTCCCCCCAAGATGATCGGATCGAGGAAATTTTTATTTCCAAGTGAGTTTGATCGGGTCCTGTATATGCCTGCCAAGTTTCGTCGTGAGAATCCCAAAACCAACATCACCGGAATTCCGTAAAACCTCCGTCCTCCCCAAGTGTCCGGATCCAATACAATTGTGTAAATGATTGACCTAGAGAAGGTGCTTGTCCTTCCCAGCAAGTTTCACTCCGACCCCTCCATTCTAACCGTTTCTCGGAATTCCGGTCTCCCCCCCCCCCCCCCCCAACTCCCTCATAGCTATCGAATCCGGTTCGGACTTCAAACTGGATATCAGAAATATGTCATCTATTCAGTTATTAAGTTTCATTACAATCCCATCACCCGTTCGAAAGTTACGCACTACTCAACTTTCCGGATTCCCCCCCCCCCCCTCCACTCCCCCCGCCCAGATGGTCGGATAGGGAAACTGATTGTTTCCAAGTTAGTTTGGTCGGGTCCCTGATATGCCTGCCAAGTTTCATCGTCCTAGCACATCTGGAAGTACCCGAACTCGCAATAGTGTGACAGACTGCCGGACAGATGGAATTGCGATCGTTATATGGCACTTGAGTCAGGGGCTGCAAGTGCCATAAAAACTATAGATATATCTGTTTGCATAAAAAAGGTAATATAATAGTTCTAGCATTTGAAGTAAAAAACATGAGAAGACCTGTAAATTATGAGGAGATAATGAGATCAAAGTAAAATAATGAGAAAGGTGAAAAGTACAAGGTGAACTCGTAAAGAGGAAAAAGTGTAATCCACGGACAAAATGTGGCGCAAAGCATGTAAACCCCGCTGACTCCCTACTCAATAAAATTTTTATAATTATTGTGTTGTTTTTTTCTGTTTTGGGATAACGCAAGGTCATTCTCTCATTTTTTTTACTTCTAGTAGAGCAAACTAGTAATTTAGTAGTTACTAACTAGTATGTTACCTTTTTTATTCCAGACAGATGTATCTAGAGTTTGTATGGCTCTTGCAGCCTCTGGCTCAAGTGCCATATACCGATCGCAATTCCGTCTGTTGGTCTGTCGGGCAGTCTGTCACACTTTTCGCGTTACGAGTGTGAGGTACTTCCAGGCGTGCTAGGCATGTCCTCGCAATCACCGCTTTTATTGTGCTACTGATTAAAAAAAAACATTTATTTTCAATATAGCTGTACTACTAGGCTTCTACTACTACTGCTACTGATGATCTCCCATTTTCTGACTCATATGTGCCTGGGGAAGCGACTAGCCTACACACGATTAGGTCTTCGTTTTCTTTTCCGTTCTTCTTCTATTCTACTTTCTCTTTCCTTTCTGCTCCGTTTCGTTTGTTTCTTTGACAACGGAATATGAAGGAAAATTAATCCCCACCCATTTTCGAGGCGGGAGCTTGATGGTGTGTCAAGGAAAATTAATGATATAATTCTGTGTGTGAATGAAAATCATGTGAATGAAAATCATTTTTTTGAACTGAACTGTACTAACTGTAATAACTGCAGCTTCAGAGAGAAAGGAAAACTAAAGGTGCGTTTTTTTTATGTAGTTTCGGTGTAGTTTCACTGTAGTTTGACGTATTACTGTTTCAGTTATGAAAGTACAGTGTGTATACTGTTTTATTTGTCCATTCCACATACTTTTCTTTTATATCTAAAACAAAAGTATATCAAACTACAGTGAAACTACATAAACAATAACGCGCCTTAAGGTTTGTGGTTTCCGTCCGCCACTCCCAAACAAAGCCCCTCAAGCGTCACTCCAAGCATTTAATTACAATTCCGTGGGAATGTAACGTTCACTATCACTGTAAAAAGTTTCTCCGAGTAAGGATTAAAGTTAACTGCAGTCTTTGCTACTGGGATTAATCTTATATCTACTGAGATACGATTAATCGGCCGAAATAGAGATAAGATTATCTTTTTAGAAATAAGATTAATCCCAGTAGAAAATACTGCAAGCTTTTTTTTTTACAGTGTATACACGTAGTGTCAATCCTTTTTTTAGAGTAAAGATATGAATAGCCCTTCAGAAGGACCGAGATACCTGTCACTGAGGGCTCTTTATCCTTTCTAGGAAATGAGGAGAGCTCTTCACGTACAAAGAACCACCATTAGGTCTGATCCTCATCCCCTCCTCTGCCTCAATGATGCTTTCAGGGAAGAAAAGAAAATTGCCATTCCTGGCTAGGGAAAAATGACCCGGAGTACTTTTTCAACGTTTGGGTCACAAAGCGGTCAGGAAATATCTAATGTAAGCTTTACGAAGTGTGTTGTAAAATCACTTGATTCCTTTGGTAGCCAATAAACATTCCCTACGCCAAAGTTTAACTAAACAGGCTGAGATACGACACTGTGGTTACCCATCGCTTATTCACTTAAATGGGCTTGAAGACCCGCTGCAAAATGCGTTACTTAGTTGCTCCCCTATTTAATGAACATTTGTTTAGGATTTGCGGCAACTCTATGTGCTAGAACCTCTAGGCTTGAAATGTTTAGCAACTACAACAGTAAGCGATTGCCAAAAAATAAATCTGTTCCGTGTCACACGCAATTGTCACATGTACATGCATTCAATTGCCCAGGCCCTTCACGTTTCTGCCCTTGGCCATTTCTCCGCATTCCATGTAGGAACAAGATTTCTTAGACTCGATTAGTCCCTTATCTTTTTTTATGTTTTTTTTTTATCTTGTGCATTTACTACATTATTGAAAGATCAGTGTATTTTTCCTTTTCTTTGTCTGTACTGCGCTATTTCCCTCTTCTTAAGTGCGTAATAAAATTTCATCGTCATCATCACCATAGCGGGCTTTCTTCAGAAATGACGTTATGATCTGGAACTGGTGACATTAGGCATTGAAATGCAAACTTTTGTTGATATTCATATTCCCCGCGTCGGGATGAACTTTGTACTGTCGGGCCAGAAGCGCATTTTCCAAATGTCACTACTAGACCCCAAGATAAACAAGACCAAAGGTTTCGATGGGTTCCCAAAAATCTAACATTTAATTCAAACAATTGGGTCATGTCTTCGCCATTCAGTCTTCGTCAGATTCCTTGAAGATTTTTTCCGTTAAAATAAAGTTCAAAAATGGATTCAGGATGTTTCCTTGCTCCGATACCGAATATCTAATCGATTTCAGAAACAACTTTGAGCTTCAATCAAATTTCCAGTTTCAGCCGAATTCGTGATGAACCTTTTGTCCAGCAAGAAAACTAAGTTCTGATATGGATTCAGCGGACCTCCTTACCCCCTCAATGAATATCTTATTAGCTTATAAAACATAAATGTTTTTGACGTAAATTCGAAACCCCTCCTCTCCCTCTAAAGATAGGACTAAAGGACCCATCTACGAATTTGACCTGTACTTTACCAGTGAATCCTCACTGAACAACATCCTCGCTTGAACGACATATTTCCTCGTTTGAACATTGTATTTCAACCCCTTCGACCGTCGATTACACTAGATCTCTCCGACGTCCATAGAATAGACAAACGAACGTCGTCATCCATGGTCAGAGCTATACTGGTTAGAGAACAAAGGGATAGGGACTGCTATAGCCGAAAACTGGTCGACAAATTTTGTGTCCGGTTTTCACCGGATTCCGGGTGAACTACTTGTCCGGCAAGAAAATAACTTTCATATTCGGATTCATCATGTCTCCTTGGCTTAGCCACCGGTTGACCGGGGCTTCGTGCACAGCAGAACCAAACCGAAGCTATTAAATTTTTATGCCGAACGTCACTCGCGACAGAAATATCGGTAATGCTTATTTATAGGCATTCGTCTTATAAATAAGACGACAAGTGTTTGCCGACAAGTTAAATTTCGAAGCAGAATACGATAACAGGAAAATAATTCTTGTACGAAAAGAAGCTTTCGTGCTCGAAGGAAGCTATATAGTTTTCATGCCAAATGTCATTCGTGATTCTTTTTGTTTGCCGACAAGTTTTACGACAGCCATTTACGAAAACGTGCCGACAAAAATGTCCGTATGCTTTTATCGGGGCTTCATGCCGGACAGAAGCTTTTCGGGTGAAATTGTACCGACAAAGTACTTCAGAAGTATTCCTATTAGCTATGTAAGAGCTGATTTTTTTAAAGAAAAATGTGTAAAGAAATAATGTTGATATACTTTCGCCGCGCTTCTCGCGAAGACCATCTTGTGCCGATGAATTTCCTTCTCAGACAATGCTGGGAGGGGGCCCTCTACATACCCCTCCCCCCCCCTTAGTTAAGCCTCTGTTACCGATGCGAACCTCTAACTGACTTAAGACTGAACTTAAATTCTAACCAAATCTCTTGTTTTGGCCGGATTCCGGGCGAACTATTAGTCCGGCGAGAAAATAGTTTCAGATCTGCATTCAGCATGTCTCCTCACCGTGTATTGACTATCAAATGGGTTTCAAAGATTCCTGCCTAACTTCTGCCAAATTTGCAGCTTTGGCCAGATTTCGGGCAAACTACTTGTCCGGCAAGAAAATAAAGTCGAAAAACGAATCGAGCATGTCTCCTTACCCCTACATTGAACCTCTAATCAACTTTAGGTAAAACATTTGTTTCTAAGAAATTCTCCTGCTTTGGCTGGATTCCGGGCAAATTATTTGTCAAAAAAAAATGCAAAAAGCAAACTTTCGCGTGCAGACCGGTTAAGGTTCGCGCAGCCGGGAGTGCGATGCGTGGTTGGGTCGAGGGTTGGGTGCAAATCAACCGATGCTTCCCGTGCTTTTCCCTGGGTACCCATTTGAAGCTGGGTAGACTTTTGGCTTGCCTTACGGGGAAACACCACTAACCCTCGCCCTAAACCAAACGGTCAGCACCACCGAGACTTGAACAAGCGGCCGACAGATTACTTCAGAAGTATTCCTATTAGCTATGTAAGAGCTGATTCTTTTCGGCGCGCTAACCGATTCAGCCAGGATGGCCTCATTCGGCAAAGTATTTGTCCGGTGAATCAATAGTTTATATGTGGATTCTGCGTGTCTCCTTACGTCTCGACACACATAGAATCTCTAACCAACTTTGCACATTTTCTGGCTATGGCCAGATTCCGGGCGAACTAGATTCCCGCGGCGAACCAGATTCCCAGGCTTTTCGGGGAGATAATAATTTTCATATACGGATTCAGCCTTTTCAGCCTCTAATCAACATCAGATAAAGCTTTTACCTTTAACAAATTTTCTGGGTTTAGTTTTAAAAAAATAGTTGGTTCGCCCCTTAGTTTGAACCCCCACCCCTAAATAGTGCTATGGAGCCAATCTAAACTCGTCCTGACCATGGATCCAAAGAATCCTCATACCAAGTTTGATCATTCCGTTCGAAAGTTATGGTGCTTACAGACGGACAGACAGACCGACAACTTTTACGAAGTCATAGTCATAACCAAGGCATGTGACTATATAGACAGAGCGCTGAAGATAAGAACCCTTAAGCTACGCAGTGAGGCTCCACATCCGCACGAAAATATCGATTTTTAGTAATGTGTTTTCCTTGTTCTGTTTTGTTCAGTGTACGGCCCTTGGGCTTTGAAATACACTTATATTACTATTATTATCCCTGTATTATCCCCTCACCTACGTTTTGGGATCCCTAAAACTTGTTTTGTCGGCAGCCTTTTGCCATGCCGCAATCTTGAGCGTGTTCCACCTTACTTACCGTAGTTACTACGCATGACGTTACAAATTTTGGCTTCTGGCTTCAAGGATGGAACGCATTTTCTATTTTTGCCAATATATCACTCCACGGGGTAATCCAGCCAATCACGTTATAGAGATCCGTAGTTACCATGCTTACTACGCCCCCGACATGATAAAAAAAATAGTTACTATTAATTACTATTTCGAGAAGGATGGAACGGTCAGCGTAGTAACTTTTCGTGAGGCTGGAGCGGAAACAGTAACTAATAGTTACTACTGTTAGAAGGGTGGAACACCCTCATTGTTCTCATCTTCAAACAATACTAATTTTGTCCCCGTATGGCTATTTTGTTTTTTACTATTAGTCTGCGCTTTTCAAATTGTTTCACTACAATGTAAATTTTTCGTCGATTTCATTTACATTTCTTTCCTATTTTCTCTTCTGGTGTGCTTCAAGGGAAAATATACAATAATCAAAACTCAATCACTTCCCTTGTGCGAGTCCGTCTTTTGTATTTGCTCGCCTTATTTATCGTGGAGATTCAGGGAAAATTGATTCTTGTATTCGTGGGGTTTTCCTTGTACCAAGTCTAATCAGCTTAACACAGTACCAGATCCTATTCCTTTTCAAATATTCTGAGACGATTTCCCCATTCCGTGTTTACCATAAAAGCCCTAGGCTTAAACTCTATCTACTTTGACACTGGACAGGAGTCAACAACTCAGACAACGGAGATAATCATTTCACAGGACCCCTCTTGCTTATTCTGCTTTTTATGGCACTTGCCTTTCGGCCAAGTGCCATACCGATCACTTTTCCGTCGGTCTGTCGGTTAGTCCGGTGTTTGCGAGCTAGGGTACTAGGGTACTTCCAGATGTGCTAGGACGATGAAACTTGGCAGGCATACTAGGGACCCGACCAAGCTAACTTGGAAATAGTCACTTTCTCTATCCGACCATCGTGGGGGGAGGGAGGGGAGCCGGAATCCGGAATTTAGTGACATGCATAACTTTCGAACGGGTGATCGTATTTAATGAAACTTGATACTTGGAAAGACGTCATGTCTCAGATGTCCCATTTCAAGTCCGGACCGAATCCGATGAGTGGGGTGGGAGTCGGAAGGGGGAACCGGAAATCATGTGACACGCTTAGAGTGGAGCGATCGGGATGAAACTTGGCGGGAGGAACAAGCACAAGCCCTAGGTACATCATTGACAGAACCGGACCGGATTCGTGCACTGTGGGGGGAGTTGGAGGGGGGTTCCGGAATTCCGGTGATACGGAGTTAATTTACTTCCAGATGGGCTACGATAATGAAACCTGGCAGGCAAGCCAGGGATCCGTCCAGATTAACCTGGAAATAGTCAACTTCACGCTCCGACCACCGTGGGGGGAGTGGAGGGAGGGCGAATCAGAATCTTGAGGATTGTGTTACATTTGAACGGGTGATAGGATCTTAACGAAACTTGATGTTTGGAAAGACCTCGTGTTTCGGAAGACCCATTTAAAGTCTGGACCGGATCCGATGAGTGTGGAGCGGGGGGGAGTCGGAGGGGGGAGCCGGAAATGTAGTGACACGCTTAGAGTGGAGCGATTGGGATGAAACTAGGTGGGAAAGACAAGCACAAGAATTATATACGTCAGTGATAAAACCGGATCGGATTTGGGCCCTGTGGGGGGAGTTAGAGGGGGGAGACCGGAATTCCGGCTATCGCGAGTTAAGGCCAAATGCACAAATACATTTTTTTTACGAACAATACGTTCTCGTGATTTCCAAGGACCCATGAACATTCTTATCTCAAGGGATTTGCTTACAAATGATCACAACAAACCCACGAATCCTACTTTAATCCTCTGACTCAGCCTTGAAAGTGCCATATGAGCTTTCAGCTCTTGTTGTATTATCCTTAGCTTCCTTGTCGGATTATGAGGTTGTGACATCACCGCCTTTTGCCATTGCATCATTTTGTACCTACGACTTTTTTAACCCTTTTTCGGTCTAGCCGAGTTTGACAGTCACGCAATGATACTTCACCAAAATCTTCAAGGTCCACCGATAACTCTTTCACACAAAACTACATGAGAAGCTTCAAAACATTGTTTGTCATTTTAGAAGACATGGTAGACTATCACGTCTAACTTTTGTTTTTCTTATAAGATAAGATAAGATAGTATTTTATTTGCGCTAAGAGCCAACGGCCATGGCAAATACATATAGAACAAAAAAACACCACGCACAAAAAATATTCATATTAAATTTTGCTTGGTTTTCACCGTGGTTTTTGACCGTGGTGTCAGATACCACGATAACTGCAAACACGACTTTAGACCGTGGTATCAGATACCATGGTATCTGCAAAAACGCAACTATGGTATTTGCGAAAATCCATATTTTTGACCCATTTCATCGTGAAAACATCATTTTTAGTAAGAGTTGTGCTTTAAAAATTAGCGTTTCCTGTCGTACTCCGTTCTCCGTTTTGGGTAGATTTCAACGAACCTAGTGAAAGAATCATGCAGCCAGTTTACCGCCTATTAGTGGGTTTACAAACTGCGTAAAATCCGAGCGCATTTTCAGATCCGAGCGCATTTTGAAATCCGAGCGTATTTTACGCAGGTATTTGAGCTTAAAGATTTCTAGCAATACGGACGTATTTATATACAGAACGGACCGATTTCTCAAATACGTCCGTACTGCTAGAGATCTTTTCAAGCCCAAATACTTGCGTAAAATACGCTCGGATTTTACGCAATGTGTAAATGCACCATAACTGGCCTTATAGCAGTTTACCGCTCCAAGCGGTTTAGTCTGTTTGTCTCCATTGCCTCCCTATCAGAATCCATCACTCAGAGATAGTACAATACATCACGAAGTTAACGTTTCATCTCTTATACTGAAGGGCAGGGCAAAAAGGAGGCTCATAATGGAGCCTTCATTTACGAACAATCCACTCTTGCGGCCGCAGTAGCCGGTTTTCGGTTTTCACCGTTTTTCGTGTCCCTGATAACTCGTGAACCATGACAGGTATCAAGTTGAGACTTAAAGTTGAGCGGTGTACTTGCGCGCCTTGGATCCTTTGTGGGTCTCCCCCTCCCCCCATACCCATTCGGTTCAGGGGCGACGGCCAAACTGCCCAGTGACTGATGTTTCCAACTTGACTTCACAGCTGGAGATAGGACGATGAAATTCCTTGTGCCTTTAAATCCTAGAGTTAGGTAGATACTTTAAAGTTCATCCAAACCTTCCACGTTCATGGGCAACTGGGCCCAGATCTGGCAAGACTGAAGTTCGCGAACAGTGACAGGTATCAAGTTGAAACTTGGTAGAATCGTGGGCAGTGGGGTCTCTTTATGCTTTTGAGGCGTCCGAGCCCTCACACGGCTTGGTTCAATGACAATTGGGCCTGAAGTTTTAATGTTTGGGCCTAATGACTAATGTTTCTTAACTTGACAATAAATGGAGATATAACGAAGAAGTATATAAAGATTGTATATAAATATAAATACTATAGTTACGTATACAAAAAAATAATCGAGGGATTTTGCCCAGACTCGTCTTGACTCGAAGCGCGACTGGTCTTGGAAACGGACACGCTGGACCCAAGAGCAGATGTGATACGGTTAGAGCGCTGATTCGCTAAGTCGAAGTCAAAGGAGACTTATATTGAATATCGCCCAACACTAAAGGAGACAGGTTTTTGTTTTTCAATTCACTAAACAGGTTAATGTGTGCTTGTCTCTTTCGGCCAGTGCTCAGAGGTTTGCCTTACCTCTTTCTCAAACTTTCCAATACTTTTCAAATCTTCTTTTGAGTATCCAACCGGTATGAAACCATTCGAAGTTGCATAATTATTCGGTACTTGCTTCGATACAGTCATTGGGGACTTTCCCGCGAATGATCCTGATTCCATCAGCTCCATATGGACGTCCGTCGCAAGGGCGCGGCGTTCCTGATTATAAATAAAACAGATGAAACTATTAAAGTCATCAATATTAAAATACGCTTAAAAAACGCCAATAAAATACGTTGTTTCTTGATGTGGTTTTGAGGGTGGTGGATAAGGCTAGTTCTTGAATAGGGTCACTGGGACCTTGCGGATGTCTTTTCTCTTTTCGAAGGCGTGGGTTCGAATCCAACCGCTGTCACCAGTGATGTGGTTTCGGGTGGTGGATAAGGCTAGGTCTTGAATAGGGTCACTGGAACCTTGTGGATAACGTGGAAATCCTCTGAAAACCGGCGTGCCTGACCTTTACCTACACACTCAGAACCAACCAACAAGAGGTAAGGATGTCCTAGGTAGCCTAGGGCTCAGACACACTCTTCTCTTTCTCTCTCAATAAAATAAATGTTTACTTCTCAGTAGTATTTACAAAAGTCTCCAAAATATAAGATTGCGAAAATCCCCAAACGGAACATGATGATGCTGACAAACGCTCAGCATCACCCAATCAGGAATTGCCACAATCCCCAAACGACCACACCATGTACCGGCAGTACAAAACATCACTACCTAGATGGCGTATGTGTTTTTGGGATCCCAAAACGTAAGTTGAGGGATACCTATGACATCGCAAAAGTTGTCCGTCTGTCCGTCCGTCCGTCTGTAAGCACGATAACTCTCGAAGGGAATGAGATATTTTGATGAAACTTGGTGTGAGGATTCGTTGGGTCGGCGGACCAGTCGAGTTCGTAAATGGGCTTTGTAGCCCTACATTTAGGGGTGGGGGAGGGGGTTCAAATTAAGGGGCAAACAAAATATTTTGAAACAGCTAATGTGATAGTCGATTATGGGGTAAGAAGACATGCTGACTACGATGGTGAAAACCATTTTTTAATCGGACAAATGGTTCGCCCTGAATCCGGCCAAAACCGGAAAGTTTGTTAAAAGTAAAAGTTTTATTTGAAGTTGATTAGATGTTTGATTTAGAGGTAGGAAGACATGCTGAAGACGATGGTGAAAACCATTTTCTCGACGGACAAGTAGTTCGCCCGGAATCCGGCCCAAACCGGCAAGTTTGTTAAAATTAAAAGTTTTATTTGGAGTTGATCAGATGTCCGATTTAGGGCAAGAAGACATGCTGAACTTTTATGTGAAAACAATTTTCTTCCCGGACATGTAGTTCGCCCGGAATCCGGCCAAAACCGGAAAATTGTTAGAAGTTAAAGTTTTATTTCTAGCTGATTAGAGAACCGATTTAGGGGTAAGAAGAGACGCTGAATCCGTGGGTGACAATCATATTTTACCCGGACATATAGTTCGACCGGAATCCGACTGGAGTCGGAAAATTTGTTATAAGTTAAATTTTTATTTGAACTTGATTAGATGTTCATTATTGGGGAAAGAAGATGCCCTGAGTTCGTTTTTGAGCTTTCTTTTTTCGCCGGACAAGTAGTTCTAGAGTTCGGCAGAAACCGGGAAATTGGCAGAAGTGGCAGGAACTTTTCGTAAAAAAAAGATATGACTTATACAGGTAAACACACATGCTGAATCCATATCTGAACTTGGTTTTCTCAGATGATTAGCTATTTGGCCTTAATCTGTTTCTGAATTTTAATTGTAAGAATGTTCAAGGATTCTGGCGATGACTGGATCTGGCTAAGACAAGACCCAGTTGTCTGGATCAGATATTGAATTTTTGGGATCCCATCGAAAAGTTTGGTCTTGTTACCTTGGCTTGGAAATGATCAGAAAATATTAAGCGGGCTTGGAGCCACAACATTTCTGTTTAAAGCACCAATTCCTCTATGTTTTTCGCGATGCCAGTTTCCTTTTCCTTTCATAAAATTGCCATAAACACTGAAAACAAAAACTGAACGTTCTTATGGAACATGCAAGGGTAGTTAGCAAGCATGACAGCTAAAGGCTCGCACTGTCAAGGTCGGACAGCTCTTCCGAAATCAGCTGCCACGGAGCATATGATAGTCCTGTCCGCCAAGTTTCGTCCCAACCCTCTACCCTACCATTATATATGCGTCCCGACCCTATGCAAGCCACAAGGTTTCACCCCTCTACTCTAAATCCCCTACAGTGGCCGTCTCCGGTCCAGACATGTAAACGTAATATCCAGGACATGAATCTTGCCAACTATCAACAAGTTCCATCCGAATCGCTCGTTCAAGAACAAAGATCTGTTCAAACTCCGGTCCGGTACTGGCCGTCTCCGGTCCAGACATGTAAACGTACTACCCAGGACATGAATCTTGCCAACTATCAACAAGTTCCATCCGAATCGCTCGTTCAAGATCAAAGATCCGTTCAAAATCCGGTCCGGTACTGGCCGCCTCCGGTCCAGCCATGTAAACGTAATATCCAGGACATGAATTTTGCCAACTATCAACAAGTTCCATCCGATTCGCTCGTTGAAGATCAAAGATCCGTTCAAAATCGTGTCCGGTACTATAAATGATAGATCTAGCTAGGGCTTATGCTTGTTCTTCCCACCAAGACCCGTCCAAATCCTTCCACACTTAGCGTGTTCTCCAGAGAGATGCGAATTTCGCATGCAAAATTTTATCCGACTGTGTGTGTACGTGGCTTAAGAGAAGATCCCTTTGACAGCTAGGGTGGACCGGATAGACCCAAGTTCAATGCCACCGAGTAGCCTACACTGATTGAAACAATGCATGCCAAACAACTGGCTTGCTGTGTGGACTAGCCTTATTCAGTCTTATAGGACCTTTAACTTTTGAAAACAAAAGGAGCAATATCTTTCGAAGACTATGACTATGGATAGGTCACCTTAAGGTCCTGTTGGGTTACATTGTGTTATAATATGTATGTATGTATGCATTGCACATGGAAAGCCCAACGGGCCATGGTACAAAAAATGACATGCAAAGCAAATACTAACTACATATTTAACACACTTTCTGAAATACAAAACATAGAAAACTAACTAAATAATTAAAATAACGTTATGAAAAGGGCCCCAGGTGTCAGTCCCACCTGGACGAACGATGCCAGGTTTTTAATAGTACCAAACGATCGACTACTGAGCAGACCATTTATCCACTCCTCATCACCTGTATATCTCTAGGGCAACTCCAACTTTAGATACCAATTAAGTTCCTGACAATATGACATGAAGTGGCCCACACTCTCCCTAGGGTCTCCACACATACGGCACGAGTAAAGACCATCTACCGCAAGCTCCCTCCCCAGGTATCCTCCTTATTCCCAACGGCAGAGAATTTCCCCTCACACCAATAGATTGATAGATAGATAGATATTTAATGCATAAAAGCCAACAAGGGCCATCGCACCAAAACAACAAAAGAAAAAATATCTAAAAAAAACAAGAACACTGTACCAATAGTTAAATTTACAGGGATATACAACCCTATCCGGAGGAACCTTCTAAACAGTTGAATAGCCTGGAAACTTTTCTCCTTCATTCTCTCAGTTTTCCACTCACTCCCACACGCTCTCAAACCAAACAACTCTTGTTGAATTCCTCACACTCTCCCAACAAAACTTTCATTATCGCACACACATATAGGGCAAGAGTAATCATGAATATTTGATTTTAGCTCTTCTGTCTTAAGGCCCGCTTTAAAATAACTTCTTCACCCCACACTGTCTTTCCCTGTGAATACGACTTCAGAGACAGCAACGCCGAGACCTCAAACTTCCACTTTTGGATTCTTGAAAATCCAGAATCCTTTGCACTTGTGTAGCTAAAGCCACCAAATCAAACCACTACCTCTCCGCTCCTCCCCCAGTAAAGAATTAGTTACAATCTAAGGTAGGCTATGGCCCCCTGTGACGACCCAGGGTCAAGAAGTACAGTAACACCACTGGACGTCACTGCGGGGTCTTTAGCCTGACTGGCGTACTAGACACCATCCCGTTCAGAGCAAAATAACACTAGAGAGTAGCGCCAAGACTTGAAAAAAGTGACACAGACTCGAATAACAGCGACACTAGCGATAGTGAACATCCCTACTGAAACTCAATCGGTCGTTCACCAGCGCTGGCTCAAATAACTTCATATTCTAAACATGCCAAAATTATGATAGAGCCTCCATTGTTTATTTGGTGTTTGCAGATTGCACCTTTGCTTTACTAGAAATTTCTACACCCGCAAGTTTGTCTCGCTTTAAATGGCGTAAGTGTAGTGGGCGGCGATACCAGTATGGCCCGTTTGCAAAGCATGGAAAGCATAGGTCTTGGCGCTACTCTCTAGTGTTATTTGCTCTGGTCCCGTTAGAGACTCCAAAAACGCATAGATAAAGCCTATAAACCTTACAATTAAGGGGTAAAGCAAGAAAACCTTTTCTTGGCTCTAGAGTCTCGACAATCACAATAAACATTCCACTCCTCAGATACTTTACACTCAATTAACAAAATCTATTCCAAAAGACTGAACTAACAGTCTCCTTCACTTAAACATTCTATTATTCATAATAACTATTATCTGGATAACTTTTCTAACATAATTCACTTTCCTTATTTTTATGCATAATTTAACGATTATTTAAAGTTAACCATTTATTTACTTTTTTAATTTCCCACTATCTTACGAATACAGTCACGGCTTGTGATACTTCTCAACAAATCCGTGACCCCCCCCCCCCCGGACGATCTTTTCCAAAGTTTGGTCCTGGTCTTAACGAGAGAGAGGTTCCTCATTCAACCACCACGAGTTTTCTTTTTGCCTCAGGGAACTATTTTCAGATATCTTCCCAGCCGGCCGCTGTCTTTGTATTTCATTCCACATTTCATTATTTTCTTATCTGGGCCAACCGAAGCCCTTTTTTGCCCGCAGGGATCGACACTGGCGACTGTGGAAAGTTCTAACTAGTCTGTTGGCAATCCCTCTGAGATTTCTTCTGTTTCTTCCCAAAAGGGTTCCGTCAGGTTTACGATGATAACGGCCGGAGAAAAAATAAGTCGTTGTTTTCCCGAAACGAACTAGCTGATTCGCTCCCGGGCACTGGGCGTCGGCTTACCAGGCTAGTATCCCAAATATTCAACGGGTAAATAAATGAAAGTATGTTGACGATGTGAGAAAATGGTCGAAGGGGTATCAGAAGGGGCGAATACTACTAAAGAAAATCGTCATGCATCCTTGGAGTTCGAACTAAAACTAAACAAGAGCTGTAAGCTCATATGGCACTTGCATGTGTCAAGATGATTTGATTGATCAAGAGGAAGTTTCGACTTTGCGGTTGAGATGCGCGCTATAAGGGAGCTGGAACTTCATTTGTAAGCAAAACCCTTGAGGCAAAACTGCTAATGGGCTGATGGGCATCACGAAAATGCATATATTGCTTAAAAGCATTTTTTTTACTTTGCGGTCAAGATTGGTACTTTAAGGAATAATCGGATTTGGGAAGTAGCAATTTCTAAGCAAATGTTGTTGAGTCTCCAATATTCCAGCGAAGTTTCATCGTCCTAGCACATCTGGAAGTACCTTAACGTGCGATCACCGGAATCCCAGACCCCCCTCCCCCACCTCCAACTCCACCCACAATAACCGGAGCCAATCCTGTTCTGTAAATGATTAATCCAGAGCATCTGTTTGTCATTCCCACGAAGTTCGATCCAGATCACACCAGTCTAAGCGGGTCAAGTATTTTCCGCCCTCCCCCCGATAATTGCCGGATTCGGTCCGGAAATGAAAAAGGTCACAAGAGAAAAATGTCCTCTGTTTAATTATTAAATTTCACTCGAATCCGATCACCCGTTCCAAAGTTACGCATGACTCAATATTCCGGATTCCCCTCCCTCAACTCCCCCCCCCCCAAGATTATCATATCGAGGATTTTTTTTTTTCTTCCAAGTCAGTTTGACCGGGTCCCTGATATGCCTTCCAAGTTTCGTCGTGAAAATCCCCCAAAAACGGAATTCCGGGAGACCCCTCCCCCCCCTCAAGTGTCCGGATCCAGTCAAATTATGTAAAAGATTTATATGGACCAGATGTTCGTTCTTCCCAGCAAGTTTCACTCCGATACCATCATTCTAACCGTTTCTCGAGATTTCCGGTCCACCCCCCCCCCCAACCCACCCAGCTCCCCCGCGGTGCACGTAGCCAATCCGATTCAGCAAATGACTTACCTAGAGCATCTGTTTGTTCTTCCCACAAAGTTCCATCCCGATCCCTCCATTCTAAACGTGGCACGTATTCCCCCCCCCTCAATAGTTGCCGGATCCGGTCCGGATATGAAAAAAATCATCGGAGAAATGTCCTCTGTTGAATTCTTAAATTTCACTCGAATCCGATCAACCATTCCAAAATTACGCATGACTGAAAATTTCGGATTCCCCTCCCTCCACTCCCCCCACCATTATCTGATCGACAAAATTTTTATTTTGAAGTCAGTTTGATTGGGTTCCTGATATGCCTGCCAAGTTTCATCGTGAAAATCCCCAAAACCACCATCACCGGAATTCCGGGACCCCCCCCCCCCCCCATAAGTGTCCGGATCAAGTACAATGGCCTAAAGGACTTATCTAGAGCAGATGCTTGTTCTTCCCAGCAAGTTTCACTCCGATCCCTCCATTCTAACCGTTTCTTGAAATTTCCGGTCTCCCCCCCCCCAACTCCCCCCCTGGCTACCGAATCCGGTCAAGACTTTAAACGGGACATTACAGATATATATTCTGTTCAGTTATGAAGTTTCATTACAATCCGATCATCCGTTCGAAAGTTACACACTTCTCAATTTCCCGGATTCCCCTGCGGATTCCCCTCCCTCCACTCCCCCACCATTATCTGATCGACAATATTTTTATTTTGAAGTCAGTTTGATTGGGTCCCTGATATGCCTGCCAAGTTTCATCGTGAAAATCCAAAAAAACACCATCACCGGAATTCCGGCCCCCCCCCCCCCATAAGTGTCCGGATCCAGTACAATGGTCTAAAGGACTTATCTAGAGCAGATGCTTGTTCTTCCCAGCAAGTTTCACTCCGATCCCTCCATTCTAACCGTTTCTTGAAATTTCCGGTCTCCCCCCCCAACTCCCCCCTGGCTACCGAATCCGGTCAAGACTTTAAACGGGACATTACAGATATATATTCTCTTCAGTTATGAAGTTTCATTACAATCCGATCATCCGTTCGAAAGTTAAACACTTCTCAGTTTCCCGGATTCCCCTGCCCCCCCCCCCCCAAAATGGTCGGATCAGAAAACTGATTATTCCTAATTTTGTTTGGTCGGGTCTCTGATATGCCTGCCAAGTTTCATGGTCCTAGCACAACTGGAAGTACCCTAACTCGAAAAAGTGTGACAAAATGCCCTAAATTTTCAAGTTTCCAGCGCCCCGCACTCCCCCCATATGGTCGGATCGGGAAACTGATTATTTCCAGGTTAGTTTGGTCGGGTCCGTGATATTCCTGCCAAGTTTCATTGTCCTAGCTCATCTGGAAGTACCCTCACTCGAAAAAGTGTGACAAAATGCCCTAAATTTTGAAGTTTCCAGCGCCCCAGCTCCCCCGCATATGGTCGGATCGGGAAACTTATTATTTCCAGGTTACTTTGGTCAGGTCCCTGATATTCCTGCCAAGTTTCATTGTCCTAGCTCATCTGGAAGTACCCTAACTCAAAAAAGTGTGACAAAATGCCCTAAATTTTCAAGTTTCGAGCGCCCCCACTCCCCCGCATATGGTCGGATCGGGAAACTGATTATTTCCAGGTTCGTTTGGTCGGGTCCCTGATATTCCTGCCAAGTTTCATTGTCCTAGCTCATCTAGAAGTACCCTAACTCAGAAAAAAGTGACAAAATGCCCTAAATTTGCAAGTTTCCAGCGCCCCGCACTCCCCCCCATATGGTCGGATCGGGAAACTGATTATTTCCAGGTTAGTTTGGTCGGGTCCCTGATATGCCTGCCAAGTTTCATTGTCCTAGCACATCTGGAAGTACCCTAACTCGGATATGTGGGACAAAAAAACTCGGACCGACCGACAGACCGACAGACCGACAGACGGAATTGTGATCGGTATATGGCACTTGAGCCAGAGGCTGCAAGTGCCATAAAAACAGTAAATACACAATGTCATGGAGTTTTTCACCTTGTTAAATTTCAACCTGAAAGGGCTGAGATACGACACTCTACAGTTACCCATCTCTTGATCGAAATAGCAACTTGCATGGGATCTAGACGTACCGAGTGCTAGAATGCTTCAGTTTCAACTCTTTTAGTGTTAAAGAGACCCGACCGGTTGGTACGGTGAAGATTTTCCTTCGGCCAGCCTCTTCGTCTGCACCTCCCTTCGATTGCTTCCCAGGGAAAGTCAATATTAGGCGAGTTTGTTGCACTTCGGGTTGTTTCTAGTCTTTTTTCACCAGTTTACGGTTCTTCTCCTATAACACGGTTTTCGTTTCACCGGTTATCTCACTAGAACCGAGCTCCCAAACAGGTTCTGGTTAGTCAGCATCGGTGAGGAATAACCAGACACTGGTTGGTCGAAAGTCGAAAGCAGACTCTATCACCGAGTAGAGGCAAATGGGGTTGAATCACCCAGGATACAGGTACAAGATCCCGACATCTAACGGCCATCCCCCGGCCTCCGCTCACTGCCGGTTCTGCAGAACCCAGAACACGACCCTGGTCCACGTCATATTCCAGTGCACACATCGCCGAATCCTCATGAACAAACATAGAACCCAGGGGGTGTCATTGTTTGAGAAGTGCCATCTCAACCTCTCGACTGGATCCCTCGTGCAGCCTACTCTCCCCCCTGTTGCTGAAGCCTCCAACAGACGGGGATCGACTAAAAGCAGGAAGGCATAATAAAACCAGGAAGGGCATACTAAAACGAGGAAGGCTGTCACCAGAATTCAAGGCTGCGAAAAACTTGAAAGCCGCACCATTCCCTTCCTCTGTTTAGTATACTTTGAGGGGTCTGCAACTTTTCAAATTCAAAGTTCACCATCCCTTCCTCGTTTTAGTATCCTTACATGGGTAGGTACTAAGTTCAGTGAGGGGTCGGTAACTATCAAAATTTAAAGTCCACCATTTCTTTCATCGTTTTGATATTACCCGTAACAAGGTACTTTAACGATGAAAGAAATGGTGGACACTAAATTTTGATAGTTGCCGACCCCTCAAAGACTAATAATTGAGAATCCACCATTTCCTTCCTCGTCTTAGTATTTTAAGGTGCTACCCGTGACCAGCTACTAAAACGAGGAATGAAAAGGTTAATTACAATTTTGATAGTTGCCGACCCCTCACTAAACTTAATGCCTACCCATGTCAGGATACTAAAACGAGGAAGGGGTGGTGAACTTCGAATTTGAAAAGTTGCCGACCCCTCAAAGAATATTAAACAGAGGAAGGGAACGGTGCGACTTTCCAGTTTTTAGCAGCCTTCCTCGTTTTAGTATGCCCTTCCTGGTTTTTATGGCACTTGCCCTCCGGCCAAGTGCTACATAGCGATCGCAATTTCTGTCCGTCCGTCGGTCGGTCGGTCGGTCGGTCGGTCGGTCGGTCTGTCTGTCCAGGTTTCTCTAGTTTGGGCACTTCCACATAAGCTAGGACGATGAAACTTGGCAGGCATGTCAGTGACCCCAAAAGATTAAGTTGGGAATAGTCACTTCCCCGATCCGAGCATCGTGGGGGGAGTAGGGGGAGGGGGAATCCAGACTAATTGTTCATGATTCATGTCCGTTTCTTATTTATTGTTTGTTAGTTTGTGTTTTATTTGTATTTTTAGCGAGTGTTTATTTTTCCAATTCCCACCCGTGTTAGCCTAGTGCTATTAGGGTTGAAAATAAAATTGATTGATTGATTGAATATCGACGTATGTATAACTTTTGAACGGGTGATCGGATCTTAATGAAACTTGATATTTCCGAAGGACCCCGTGTCTCAGACGACCCAATTTAAATCCGAACCGGATCCGGTGACTTAGGGGGGAGCTGGAGGGGAGGAGCCGGAAATCTTGGGAAACGCTTAGAGTGGAGGGATCGGGATGAAACTTGGTGGAAAGAACAAGCACAAGTCCTAGACACGTCGCTGACATAACCGGACCAGATTCGGGCACTGTGGGGGGACGAGGGGGGGGGGGGCGGAAGTTTCGATGACCTTTGCTAGTTCGGTACTTCCGGATGTGCTAGGACGACGAAACTTGCAAGACATGTCAGGGACCCGAACATATTGACTTGATAATAGTCGTTTCCTGGATCCAACCACTGTGGGGGGAGTGGAGGGAAGGGGAGCCCGGAATCTGGTGACATGCATTACTTTTGAACGGGTGATCGGAATTGAATGAAACTTGGCAAGTGGAAAGAACTATCGTCTCAGATGTCCATGTCAAGTCTTGGTCGAGTCAGATATTTGTGGGGGGGGGGGGGATTGACGGGAAGGATTGAACCTCGTAAAACGCTTAGAGTTGAGGGATTGGGATGGAGCTTGGTGAGAAGAACAAGCATTAGCCTTAGATACGTATTTGACAGAACCAGTCGTATCGGGGCTCTGTGGGGGGAGTTGGAGGGTGTTTCCCGGAATTCCGGTGATCGCCAATTACGATAGTTCCAGCTATTCTAGGAACAATGAAACTTTGCAGGCCTATTATTGACTTAAGGACCCGAGATAATGCCCTAGGAAAACTTGTGTTCCTGGATCCGACCATCTTTGGGGAGTTGAGGGAAGGAGAATCCGGAAATCACTGGCTTCCGTAAGTTGCGAACGGGTGGTCCGATTCGAGTGAAATTTTATGGGTGACAAGAACTGATGACCTAGACAAGCAAAATATGCGTCCGAACCACATGCGGGCACGTTTAGGAGAGTTGGACGAGGGGGGGGGTACAGAATGGGATGCAAGTTGGACAGAATGCGGCCTTGGTTTGTTATTTGGTGTCTGGATCGGATCTGGTCGCGGTAGGGGAGGGGTGTGAAGTGGGATCCGGAAATTTGCGGATAGGCTATGCCAGAGATGGGACGTTTATGTTTCCGATTCGTATTCAGCCACAGTGGGGGGAGCTAGAAGGGGATTCCCGGAAACGTTTTGGCTCACATAGGGGTCAAACAAGTGGAGCGATTTTAGTGAAACTTGGGATGTAGAGAGCTCACATGCCCTAGATGACATATTTTAGGGCCCGAACTGGATCCGACCACGCTGGGGGACGGGGATGGGAGAATTACGGAAAGTTCCCAAAAACGTTCAGATTTGAGTGAAACTTGATAGGTGGTAGGAGAGAATGCCTCAGATGATCCATTTAGTAGTCCGAAGTCCGAACCAGATTCGGGCTCGGTAGGGGACGTTGGAGGGGGGTACCGGAAACCGTGTGGCATGTGTGTCACTTGCCTCGGTGATCCGAGGCGACGGAAATGCTCAGACTTTAGTGAAACTAGATATCGTATTTCTAGGTCCGAACCGCACTTTTAGATGGCGGGGTATTTTGGTTTCTTGTCTACTTTTTAGGTACCACCTGCTCGTATCAACTGCCATATGAGCTCGTAACTCTTGTTTTAGTATGCCTTCCTGCTTTTCTCCCTTCCCTTTCCTTTCTGCTTTTAGTCGATCCCCAGCAGACCTGCTTGAGTCAATCTAAGTAACTAAGGCTACTCTGCCCACCCGCAAAGAGGCGAAATGGACAGATTTGATCCGAAGCCGTACCAGAACTGAGAGAGGGCTATAAGATTCGACAGCAGTCACCAGTGAATCCAACAAGTTTCATTTAGATCCGATCACCCGTTAGAAAGTTACGCATGCCTCCAAAGTCAGGATTCCCCCTCCCTCCTCTCCCCCCACGATGGTCGAATCGGGGAAGTGACTATTTCCAAATCAGTTTGGTCGGGTCCCTGATACGCTTCCCAAGTTTCATCATCCCAGCACAGCTGGAAGTACCCTAACTCGCGATCACCGGACCGACCGACAGACAGACAGACCGACCGACGGAAAAGTGATCGGTATATGGCACTTGGCCGGAAGGCAAGTGCCATAAAAAAGTCTTGTAGGAAAGACGAGAGACTACCGGTGAGTATTCCTGGGACAAAGAACGCACAACGCAGCTAATATTCATTCAGTATTCATTCAGCGTTCGATGAGAGCGGTCGCATTCTGCCCTAGTGATTGTAAACAGAGATATTACCATTACCGGATAACGAACTTGCACTGTCCTTGGACTCGATGCACGATTATTCCTGTTTTCAGTGAATACGCTACAGAGAATTTTTGCAGTGAAAATGGAATCCACGCATCAAGCGAGCCTTCAAAGTTCACGTACCAGCAGCGTGACTGGGTTTAAGGATGCCCCTGTGATGAACCAGCATTTGCAGCAAGCGAGCCTTCAAAGTACATGCGCCAGCAGCGTGACTGGGTTTATGGATGCTGCGGTGATGAACCAGCATTTGCAGGAGATAAGTTTTAAGTTAGATCTCCTGCCGAAGTTGTCTACAGCAGTATCGGTCGTTCAGCAAGATGTAAGCCAAGTTCAAGAACAGCTTTCAAAAGCTTTAGAGGCTAACAAAGAAATGGCGAAAGAAATGCGTGAAATGAGCGAGCGCTTATCGACAGCAAATCGGAGGGCTGATTTGTTAGAATCTGAGCTGAAACGCGCTAACCTCATCCTATATGATTTCACTACGACGCAGCAGGCCAACACAACGTTAAAGGAGGGGGTGATGTCGCTACTAGAACAAGCTTTTCCGAGACTCGATCTATCAAGGTACGACTTAAAAGACGTTCACAGACTAGGTGCTACGGGACCGGTGGTGATCAAGTTTAATGTGATTGATCTTCGTGATTATGTCTTGCGCCACAGCAGAGTTTTACAGATGTTTGGAGTCAAAGTAGCTCCGGATTATACTTACGCACAAAGGGAAGCCCGCAGTCACTTGAAACCAGTACTAGATCGCGCAGTATCTGATGGAAAAAATGCCAAACTCGGGGGTACGAAACTGCTTATTCAAGGTCGCATTTTCGTTTATGACTCGAAACTTAATAAAGTGACCGAAAGTACTCAACATCGAGCACCTGGAAATGACACTGTCCGTATTGCTAACCAAAGAAGTGGCTCCCAGACCCCTATAGTTAGCAATAACACTATCCCGGCGATGGGAGCAAATACGAATTATCAAGGAAGCTCAGGGGGTGATACCTCTGCAAGTGAAGAAAGTGATACGAGCACTGTAGTCGATGTCGGAGCGCCGACGCAAGAGCTCGGAAATAAGCCCAGATGACCCACTTAGAACCCAATCAAGAAATGTCCGCGGTGGCCGCTGGAAAGAAAATATGATAAGTCGCAGCTACGACCGCGGCACTGGAGGTAGTGGGGCTTACAGTCCACATCCAGATTATTACAGAATGGACTTCAGTGAACCAGTCATTACGCCCCTGCAAATTCCTTTCCAACCCGAGCCTGGTCCAAGCCGTAATGTAGACTAGTGGTGCGATGGCCATACACAGCACCCCCGCCAAAAAACTTACCGCTGCCTCGTCGGCTTAAGAGTGCGTGGGGTGAGATGGAACAAAAGGTATTAAGCGCGATTTTTAGTGAAGAAGTTGTGCATCAAAAGCTAGAACAGATGAAGTTAACTAGTAGTAATGCTGAAGATCTAGAGGCTAAGTTCAGTTCATTATTGTTGGAATTGTCTACTCCAGTTTTAGGGTCGTCGGAGCCATTGATTGATAGTTATTATGATATAGAGTGTATTAGAAGTAAGAAAGTATTAGTAAAAGCTCTAGAACTAGTAAAGCAGGCGAGGGATGAGGGTCAAAGCTTTAGTCTATTAACTAGGTTTCGCGAGCTGAGAAGTTGTCACAAGAGGCTAATTAAGTCGAAGAAAAGATCATTCCTTCTTCGCCAAATGGAGGAGACGAGTCGCCTCTACGCGGAAAGTAATATGAAAGAATTCTGGAGACGGGTGAACCATAAACAAGGAAAAACATCACTTGGAATCCCTGATCCTGAAACCTGGCCGGAACATTTCTCAAGTAAAGAAGAATCTTGGTAATAAAGAGATCTTGGTAAGTGGTGTGAAGAAGAATTTGGTGGTCTTGATGTAGAAGTTAGTTATCCTATGAGGGAAGAAGATTATTCGCTTGTAGGTGAAGTGACTCGTGAAGAAGTCAGTGAGGCGTTAAAAAAGATGGATGGAGGTTCGGCACCAGGTATGGACGGGCTCCCTACTCGGTTAAATAAGAAATTTTCCAGTCTGTTTATGCCAATATTTATTATGTTATTTAATAATGTGATTTCTTCTGGAAAGTGGATTTCAGGATGGAAGACATCTCTGATTTTGCCATTGTTTAAGAAGGGGAGCCCATCACTACATGGTAATAACCGTCCAATTGCTCTGGTTCCATGTTTAAGTAAGATTCTAGAAAAGATAATTGATAATAGGCTAGCATCGTGGTTAAGTAGGAATAGAATTATTTTTGAGGAGCAAGGAGGTTTTAGGGAAGGTTATAGCACAATTGATAGAGTTTTTATACTTAATTCATTGATAGAGAAGTATTGTAGAGGGAGGAATAACCTGTTTGTTGCTTTCATAGACTTAGAGAAGGCTTTCGATAGCGTAGATAGAATCCTGCTTTGTAAAGAGTTGTTGAGGATAGGCCTGCCCCGCATTTTTGTTCGATTAGTTGGGGATATGTATAGGCTTACTAAAGGAATGGTTAAAGTAGCAGAGAAGGGATTTTCAGATTTATTTGATTGTGAGATAGGAGTGAAGCAGGGAAGCACTTTGTCACCGAGGCTTTTTTGTATATATGTAAATGATATTGTTGAATATTTCCAGGAGAAATGGGCACCCACGGTGCGTCTAGGGAATTTGACATTATCACTGTTGCTATTTGCTGACGATGCTGCGCTGGTAGCTAAATCCCCCGAAGAACTGCAGAGTTTGTTAAATATATTAGCAGATTATTTGGACAATAAGAAGATGAAGCTGAATGTTAAAAAAACAGAAATAGTAGTTTTTGGTAATAGTAAAAATAATCACAAATTTTTCTATAAAGGTACTGATTTAAAAAGAAGTGATACTTTCAAGTATCTTGGGTTTTTGTTGAATGAAAAAGGAAATTGGAAAGATCATGTTAAAGAAATGATTCGTAGAAGTAAAGCAGTGTCTGCTGCTGTGTTGAAAATTCAGTGATAAGTGGAATAAAAAATTTAAAAATGCATAAGCAAATATTTCAGTAAAAAATTCGCCCTACTATCCATTATGGGGCTGAGCTTTGGGGGTATGAGGCTATCCCGCAACTTTAAACCGTTCAGCTGCAACATTATAAGAAATTAATTGGGGTCCATCCTACAACTCCCACGTTAGCCCTTAAGGGGGATTTAGGGCTCTGTTCTTTGCAGAAAGATAGAGCTGTCCAGGTTATTAGGTTCTGGATAAAACTTCTTCAACTACCAGATGAGAGGCTGTTGAAGGCAGCGTATTTGGAACTATTAAAGCAGGGAAAGAAGAGATCCTGGCCATTTCAAGTGAAAGCCCTACTTGATAAAGCAGGGCTGTCTTATGCTTGGAATGAGGGTCTCGGTCCTACAACTGATCAAGATAAACTTTGTCGCAGCTTTGCGCGAGTTCAGGAGGATCAGGAAATTCAACTTTGGCATGAACAGACTGTTAATTCAGAGACTCTGAAAGATTATAGGAATATTAAAGAGTAGGTTGGTTTTGAATTTTATTTTAAGTTACGTTTACCGGCTGAAAACCTGCGTTTGTGGTTCCAGATCCGATCGAACAGTCTCCCTCTTAAGAGTAGGGTTAAATTATTTGAAAGAAATTCCCGAAACCCGAAGTCATGTTATACTTGCTCGTTATGTGGTTTGGAAGAGGAGAATCTGTCCCACTTCCTGTCAAGATGCAAGGGGCTCTCGGATTTGAGAGTAAGATTTTTTGGTGAAGATGGGTTGCTCTTTCCTGGTATCCTAAAGTCATCTTCACGGTCAGCGATAATGGCAGTTACAGGTTTTGTCAAAGAAGCGTTAAAGAGATGTAAATAGTTATTGGTGGTGGGAGTTTAAAGCGTTTAAAGCGTTTTACATGTGAGTTTATATAACCGCTCTCTCGAAGTGTTTAAAAATGTATGATTTTGTGTATGGCCTAACGGCTAAATTAAAGTATCTATCTATCTATCTATTGGTAGGCTAATGAAGTGTTTGTACCCGTTACTCAATTGTTTGTGTCACGTATTCCGTGATCCTGTCAGTATTCGTTGGTCACGTCTGGTACTTCGTAATCACGTGGAATAGTTGTATAGAAGTGCCTTCGGGGGTTGAATCGAGACAGGGGGAATCTTGTTCATTGACTTGTATTTCAGCAGTCATGCAGTCAGAGTCAGACATTTTGTCATTATGACCGTGTACTAAATAGTTATTAGATCGACTGGAGAAATATAACAGCTAATAAGAGCAATCACTTACCAGGGTGGGTGTTTTGTGCTTGCTTTTGAAGACGACGGCTAGTATTGCAACGTTTATGACAACCAAGAAGAGACCAATCCCAATGGCGAGGGTTAAAGCAGTGTTCTGGCTTAAAATGAGCATCACCCTCCGATCTTCATCTTTCGTGGTTTGGTTCCGAGTGTTTGAATCTGAAAAATAACCGGGCTATGAGAGATTTATTCAAACAATGTTTACAACGGGCACGTCAGCTACGATTCTTCATCAGCGATATTTCGACCCTTTTTGGCAAGGGTCTTCGTCAGGATTACAGGTTTTTAGATTACAGGTTTGTTTCCTTCCCCGAAGCTGAACTAGAGGATTGAAAGCCTGACGAGGGCCCTTGCCAAAAAGGGCCGAAATATCGCTGATGAAGAATCGTAGCTGACGTACTAGTTGTAAACATCGTTTGAATAAATGTTTCAAAGTCAGCTTGGGCTCAAAGAATATTTGACTATGAGAGACCCGATGAAAAAATTTGTAGCCTGCGTATTTTTATGATAGTTGTACGAAAAAGAAAGACTACTATCATTTAATGTACCTCAGACTGGGCCAATCTTAAGCAGTAGTATCCAGCAGCGTCCTGTCTTGCTATAGTAGCATCCAGTCTTGCTAATAGTAGCATGCGGTAGAATGCAGTAACACGGTAGCCTTGACAGAGAAGCATGTAGTAGCATCAGTTCGTACTGCATGCTACTTTTTCGTACAACTTCGTGCTACTATTTTGACATACCTTTTTCATCGGGGAGAGACACAGATAGAGAGAGGTTAAAAAAAAAAAGATAAAAATAATAGTACAAATTCTTATTTATATATTTTATTTCTATCGGTCGAAGTCGATGAGAAAATTACAAAAAGAAAAGCACAAAATAGTGCATAAATACAATATTATGCACACAAATTCATATCAATATCGAAAAATAAACCTCAGACAAACGCTATAACACTAAGTAAGTAAGTAAGTAATTTATTTATGACCCACCATTTTGAAAAGGCGGAGTAAATGACGAAAATAAAGAAAATAAACAAAACACATAGATACACACAGAAAAAGACACTTAATTTTTAATCTTCGGTCAGGAAGCAGTGGACGACATCGTGTGCTGGTTGGGCCTTGTTGTCCATGAGTTTTGAAAGTGATGACGAAACATCCAAAAGGGTAACACTTGCGTCTTGAATTTTGAATTTCTCCGTCAATGTATGGTTATGACATAATTTCGACAAGTGGAGCAGGTGCTTTGCATATTTAAAATAACATGATCTCATCTTTTTAATCTCCTTCTGTCGCAGAACATGAGTGACGCCACAACGAAATAGTATAGAAGGAGCGCAGAAGGTGCTGTACAAATTTCCCAAAGCTTTACGATTATAGCGCCCCCGGTTGGGGGCGATGCGCCCATAGGCGCTACGGATCGACTTATAAACTTCTTGAACAACCGAAGAGCAAAATTTTAAGTGTTCCTTGGTTATCGTATATCTACCTCAGTATAACGGTGTTAAATTATTATCTACAGAAGCTAACGGATTTATTTATGATAGTTGCTAGGTCGGTGATAGTTGCATCATTAATCATGACTTCAACGGTACACTTCAAAAATGAAATAAAACGTACGGATGACGTGTAAAATAAAATTAAACCGTTGCAGCTAACCAATCTGAACCGATTTTTTTTCTACAAGAGGTTTCGGCGCTTTGGTAGCCTACATATTTAAAAACTTCCACGACGAAGTTGGGTTTCGTAGATTTCAGGATATCAGAAAGCAAAGCCAAACCACCCTCGACAGATGTAACCCTGAAATGCGAAAACGCCGGGCACTCCAGAAGAAAAAGGGCCAAATTCTACTTCTCGCTCTTGTAAAGAAAAAACCTCCCTGATCTCTTTCTTCCTAATGAGAAGTTTGTTTTTACTAAGGATTGGCAGACCAACCCAGAAAGCACGAGCTGTCCTAGGGGTGGTCGCCAAGCACTATCACCAAATTTCCGTCTGGACACAAACAGAATTGTAAAAAAATGAAATCGGGTGCACTCCTCTCTAACCTAATGAAATAAAAATAACGCCAATCCAACAAATGTTCTTTCAAAGTTTTAATTAAAATCTTTTTACTTAGCCTTTCCTTAATACAGCCCAGGCTCTAGACTCTAGATCCCCCGGGGTGACCAAGAAATCTTGAAGAAGTAAGGTTACGACGGGTTTCAAAGGCAATGCAAATCTGTTCTAGAATAATAATAATAATCTTTATTCTTTCCCTTTATCACAATACAGTAACATGGGTATCGTCAAAGAAAAAAAGAGAAAAACACAAAAAGACGCAACATGAAGAACACACATGATGATCATTTCGATTTAAGTCTTTTGTCGTTATAGTTCTTCACGTAGTATGGCACGAAGGAGTTTAAAAATCTTGTCGTCGAGTGTGTAGGTTTAACAGTTCTTAACTTCTCTAACAGAACAACTTAGAGAACAAGCTAGGGTCTTACTAGGGTCTACTAGGGTCTTGGATTTTAAACAAAAGTTGTGGTTCAATCATGAAGGTAAACCCCATCCCACATCTCTCATTGTATCGTTGTCACATTTACAGTAAAATAGCGACAAGAGAAGCACTCTCGCCGTTCCCCGAGGAGTCCCACAGGGAAAGCGGAGTTCCCTACAGCCGTTATTTGTTAGCCCTAGGGACTTCCAGCATTCTCGCGAAAACAATTTGCGTGGAACGCATTGATTCACTGTAGGTTTTTCAAAACAGATATTTATTCCTAAAAAGCCCGCGGGACATGGCAGTAAAACTAAATAAATACAAAAAAAAACGCTCTAAACACAATATAAACACCAAAAGGAGAAAATCCTTACTCCAAAAACGCTCATGATGCTCAATAGCCTCCTTGACGAACCTCCCTAGCCGACATTTCCAAGTTTGTTCAATTTTTCTGTGGTGCACCACAGGGAACGAAACTCGGGCCGATTCTTTTTATTACTGTTTTAATTGAAATTTTTACCTGTTATAAGTTCGCTGACGATTTGAGTGGTGTTGCTTTGAGGAATTTGAACCCATATTCTGTGGATTTACCTATTTCACAAATTTTCAGTATTTCAGCACATGACCTTAATGAGGCTAAATTAGCTGTCAGCCGCCCAAAGAGTTCTATTATGCGAGTGTCGTTTCTGAAGAGGAAATTGCCAGACCTTGAAGATGTTGGTCTTGGTGTACGGAACGTAGCGAAAATACTCGCGTCACGATCGATCGTAACCTAAGATGACATTCTCATGTTGACCAGATCATTTACAAGTGTTCTTTACTTCTTCGTTCGTTTTCAGTTCTCCGCCGGTTTGCGCTGCCTAAAAAAATAATGAGGTATATTGATTGTACTTATATCAGACCTAATGCAGAATACGCATGTCCAGTTTGGCATCCCGGACTATCAGCATCGCAATCTGATAAGTTGGAAGTGATACAGAAAAGGGCTATTCGAACTATTCTCGGGAATCGCTATACGTCTTATGAAGAAGGCCTAAGGACTTTATCTCTGACGACCTTGAAGGAGCCAAGGCATAAGCTGACCATGGATTTTGGTTTGAAATGCCTCTGCTCAGAAAAACATCGGGATATTTTACCGGAGTTCGAAAACGGGAAGTGTGTGCGACCCGGTACAAGAGGGCAGACAAAGTCCTTGGTCTTTAAAAACTTAAGCCCCCGCCAACAAAATCATTCGAGAGGTACCTGAATTCATTTGTCCCTTATTTTGTTAAGCATTTTAACTCGACAAATCTTTGAACTTATTGTATTATGATTGTAATCTGTTGTAATGTTGACAATCCGAGGCTAGCTGTATGCTTTTGTAGAGAATTAAAGAGATTTGATTAGATTTGAAGGATGCGCGGTTTCAACAGACAATGCGTAACAGCCAACACTCGGGATGTTATCTGTTGTGTTTGAAATGTTATGTATTAAATGTCATGCATAACAAGCATTGCCAGGAAGAGCCGAAAAACAGACAAAAAAGCATCTGCAGAATATTTTGTTTGTCGTCATGATGCCGGAAAATTCAGCAGATGCTTCTTTGGCGGGTTTTCGGCTTTTCCTGGAATGCTTGTTATACATAACATTTCATGCATAACGTTTTCAAACACAACAGATTACATCCCAAGTGTTGTCTGCTACGCATTGTGTGTTGAAACCGCGCATCCCTCTGTTATCTGTTCTGAAACTTCAGACACTGCACTTGTAGCTAGGTTTATTCTATCATAAACAACACACACTGTAAAAAGTTTCTCCGAGTAAGGATTAAAGTTAACTGCAGTATTTGCTACTGGGATTGACCTTATGTCTACTGGGATAAGATTAATCCGAATTAGAGATAATCTTATCTCAGTAGAGACAGGATTAATCACAGTAGCAAATACTGCAAGATTTTTTTTACAGTGCAACTGAACTTCACAATAAACTTTCTTGTGGGTTAACACAGGAAACCGCGAGCATAGATTTAGATCGCATAGATTTAAGTCGCAGCTTCATTTGAAGTTGTAGTTTTGTAGCAGCTATAAAATCGCAGCAAGCGTCACACACGGAGATTTGGTTCTGCTGGAAAATGCTTGCAGTGGCTAATATATCTCTTGAGCGGAAGAAGGAAGCAGTAGATGTTGTGCCTTGTGTCTATCTCGCCCCATTTGCCAGCTTTCCTCAGTTTTTCAATCTCTGTATAAATTTTGGAACGTTTTGTGGCGCAAAATTTGAGCTGTAACTGAAATTTACAGCGATTCTCCGAAATCGGGGCGAAGCTTCAGCTTTGTGGCACTACGTTTGTTGCGAAAGAAACTTGTTTGTGTGGATATTCGTGTCAGTGTTGCGAAAGAAACTTGTTTGTGTGGATATTCGTGTCAGTTACATCAACAATCAACAACACTAAAATTCGTTGTTGACGCCGAGAAGAGTCCTAGAGCTTATCTAGAAAAGCTGGCAAGATCGTGGTATTAGCCACACAGTTTTAAACGCAACGTAACTCTGTTCTAGAAGAAACATACTACGTCTGGGATTCCAACGAAGCCTTTTAGTTCAATCATGAATTTCCATCGCCACGACCACGTCCACGACCTCCGCCTCGACAAATTTGGATTTAACCATGATGGTTTCGAGAAGGATAAAAGTGATATGTGTCTATCTATCAACAAAAGCTTTCTAGTCCAATCATGAATGTCCGTTGGTACCGTCATTTCTAAAAAATTTTAATCTTTGTTAGTGTATATATTCTGTATATACCGAAGACCTCCACAAATTTGGATTTTACCATGACAATTTCGAGAAGAACAAAAGCGATATCTGTTTATCTATCAGCAAAGCCTTCTAGCCCTATTCCGAACCCGAAGCGCGCATTTGGGATTGGATTTGGGTTTGGAGGAATGGTGAGAAAAGGGGAAAGAGTAGGTGGTTGCGGGCTCTACCCTCCGATACCTAACAACCAAGGACGGGTTCATGCGGTTTGGATTCGGAATATCCGAATCCAATTCCTATTCCGAACCCGAAGCGCGCAACCCGGACTAGGTTAGTCGCTTCCCGAATCTCAGCCGGGCTGTGATTAGGGGTAGAGAGAAAAAAAGGGGGGGGGGAGAAGAAAGATAATTGATATTTAGAAAAGTGTTTATAAGTTTTATGGTAAAATGAAGTGGAGAAGATTGGGAAAATATCCATCTTGGCGCAGACCGTCCTGGTTAAACCGGGTCCGCGTTTCGTTTAAATGCGGGCTCTACCCTCCGATACTTAACAACCAAGGACGGGTTCATGCGGTTTGGATTCGGGATATATTACAATCATGAATGTCCATCACCCCCTACTTTATGGTGATCGTCGCAGCCATCATAACTAATGATCATCTCTCCACGTGCTCAGGCCAACAGTTATGTGCCGTTAGGACAGTAGAGCCACATCTCAGCATTCAAAAAGTTAGAGGATGGGGGAATGAATCTCCGAAATAACCAGTCGAACCGGAACGGTTTCACGGTTCGGTTAGGAGGGGTCGACATTCGGAGATACTACGCTACAGCAGGATGAGTCCCGTCACTTTAGGTATCGAATCCCAAGCTAGGAATTCGTTATTATAGAAAACTTCCTATTATTTGTGTTTTCCAATCATTGCTGCCATTACATTACATCATTATTGTTGACTCGGTTTAGAAAAGGCTATATAATCCAGTCATTCAGGTCGTTGAGTTTTGCACCAGACGTTTGCCTACAGACATCTCGGTGGGGTCGAACCAACGAGCTTGTATCCCTGACGGCCCTCAGTGATCGACTTATATTGCAATCAATTGTTACTAAAGAACCCGAACCTGCTACTACCAAGAACGAATAAGAACAAGAACCTGCTTCTCCCGATCTTTGTAACACGACCATGCGGAGTCGAATAGATTCCCGATGCCCTGGGAGGGTAGGAGCTACGCTGAGCGTCACAGTTCATTACCTCTACAAACAGCTTCATTGCAGTAGCGCCCTGGAGAAGAAGTGTCGTGAGTAACATACTATTGGTTGTCTACCATTGTGACGTCACATGCGGCACGCTGCAGATGCGAGTCATCCACGCCTGCTACGTACTTTTCTTCTGATTTGCGTAGCGGCGAAGAGGGAAGTAGATGGGCGTCAACTCAAAGCTCAGCAAGTAGCTCTAGCTCCGCTCAGTTTTGTCGGGGTATCAATAGTCGGTGCATGGCAACAAATACGGAGGTTCTATCGGCTTATTAGTTCTTGCTACTACCCGGTATCTATGAATATTACATGGTGCACCAGCCCCTGCCAAAAGCTGTCAAGAATAACTCAAAGCACAGCTTATCCCAACCTTTTTATTATTATAAGACTTTATTTTTTCACGATAAGATGGTTCAGAAACGTCGTTTTTCGAATACGAAAGTATGTGGTCCGTCAATTTAGCAATTTGTCTTGTTGGAACTTGCCGACTCTTTCCAGACTTCCGCTCTCTATGAAACGGCGGGTTGGCACAAATACTTGAAAACTGTGCGCGGTTAAAACGTTGGAAAAGCCGAATACACAAGCTGGGCCTGTTGGCCTACCCCGTTTTCCAAAATGAAAACCAAATTTCAAAGTTTAACTGAAAAACGCTGGGATAGGACAATCTAGTTACCCATCACTTATTCACTTAAATTGGCTTGAAGACCCGCTGAAAATGCGTTACTTCGTTCTTCCGCTATTCACGAATAATCGATTTTCAAATAGTGGAACTTCCGTGTGATTTGTGGTAACCTGTATGCGCTTGTATCTGTGTTGTATGCCTTACGAGAAAGATTTATGAATGTTTTTGTTCAGGCACTATGCAGTCTTCACCGAGCTCACCACTGCCCACCGAAAAGCCGCGTTTGTGTTGACATCGAAGTTTCCTGCGTCATAGTAGAATTTACGTTGTGGGGAGGGCTGCAGATATTCTGAGAAATCCCTCTGCTAAGGGAGAAAATCCCTTAGCAGAATCCAAATTATTCAGTGTATTCAGTTAAATGACGCAAAAATAATTTCATATAAACTTTAGAGCTTCTCATGCCCTTATTTTTGAAAGACTTGTCGACGAACACTGAAGCTTTTGGCGAAGTTTGTGCTGCTTGACCAGCAAACTCGGCTCGACCGAGAAAGCGCTAGAGGGTTTGTTGATAGCCCATCAAAGAACACAGTTTGTATCAGTTTTTGAACGAGTTGTGTATGTAAACACGTACGCTCTCCCACTACTGTTTTACCTGGCACCGGCCTTTAATTTCGAAGAAAAGTATGCGAAAAAGGTGGAAAGGAGTATTTGGCGTTTTGTTTGGAGGGGAAAGCTGGAGAAGTTGAGTATGAAAATGTTGTATGTGCGTCGAGAAGAAGGGGGCCTTGGAGTTATAGATTTTAGAAAGGTTTGCAAGTCTCTGAGAATCAGAAACGTCTGTGAAATGATTTGTAGCGATTGGATTGACGGGGAAATAATAAAAGGATGGGCCCTAACTGTAATAAATACTGAGGGGGATAACCTGGCAAAACAAAAAATGATGACTGATGTGCCAGAGAAAATTCATGAAGTAATTTGGAGTATTCGAGAGATGAAAAACCTAGGTGTGCTGAGTGACGATGTGAAAAATGCTGAAAGGAAAAAGATAGTGGATGGATATTTGGAGAAAAAGAAAGAAGAAGTGGATTTTCATGTGAAAAGAAAGGAGCCCTTTGTGAATTTCATGTTATCGTTTGAGAGAATGCATAGCGTACCATCTAGTCAATTTACGAAGGAATTTATGTTTATGTTTATCCACGAGATACTGCCATACCAAGATCGTGTGTGCCGTTTTACTCGAGAGGAAGGCCCAAAATGCAAGCTATGTGATGAAATAGTGACAAATGGCCTGAAGCACGAATTTTTTGATTGTAAATACAATGATAGAATTGTATATAAATGTTTAGTGTCTTAAGTGATCGTGGAATGGTCTTGAATACCGAGGAAGATAAGGTAAGGTTGATAAAATTGAACGTAGAGATCCCCGGAAATGAGACGAGAGAGCGAGCTGTGGTGTTGATTGTGATGAAATTATGTGAATATGTTTGGAAAAGAAGGAAAAAGAGAAAAGGGATTGAGTTGAGAAGGTTTGGTTTTGATTGTAGGAGAATGATAGTGCGGTTATGTGAGAGTGGAAGGTGGGAAGAGCGAGTGGATGTTGAGTGGATGGAGTCTGTTGTTGATGAGTTGATTGGAATGTGAGTATGAGGAGATACTGAGTTGGTTGTGGATCTGTGTGTCTGCGCGAAAAAAAATAAATAAAAAATGACAAAGATGTTGGAAGAAAAGAAAAAGTTTGTGGAATTATTTTGTAATTTGTATGTGAAAATGACGAGTAGTGGTATGAAATGGCGGGAAAAGATGGATGTGGAATGATTGTTTAATTTGTTTTATGGATAAAACGTTGAAAAATTGTAAAAAAATTAGTATTCGTAGTTTAAAAGTTAAGTATTTAAAAGATATTTTGAAATTAGTATTTAATTTTTGTTTATGTAATAGTTTTGATTTTTTATTGGGTTATATTTGTTATAGCAGCGAAATTAGTTTTGTTAAGTTTAAATTTAAGGTAGTAATAATTTGAGGTTGAAATTTTTTGTTTTGATTTTAAAGGTTTTTGGTAGTTGGGTGCTCAAAAAACCTCCTTCTTGTTGTAAAAGTAGGATCTTTTGAGCGTAAATCCTATTTTTTTCTTTTTTTAGTGGTTTGTGTTTTTGGGATCCCAAAACGTAAGTTGAGGGATACCTATGACTTCGCAAAATTTGTCCATCTGTCCGTCCGTCTATAAGCACGATAACTCTCGAAGGGAATGAGATATTTTGATGAAACTTGGTGTGAGGATTCGTTGGGTCGGCGGACCAGTCGAGTTCGTAAATGGGCTTTGTAGCCCTACATTTAGGGGTGGGGGAGGGGGTTCAAATTAAGGGGCAAACAAAATATTTTGAAACAGCTAATGTGATAGTCGATTATGGGGTAAGAAGACATGCTGAATTCGATGGTGAAAACAATTTTGTAATCGGACAAGTAGTTCACCCGGAATCCGGCCCAAACCGGAAAGTTTGTTAAAATTAAAAGTTTTATTTGGAGTTGATCAGATGTCCGATTTAGGGCAAGAAGACATACTGAACTTTTATGTGAAAACAATTTTCTTCCCGGACATGTAGTTCGCCCGGAATCCGGCCAAAACCGGAAAATTGTTAGAAGTTAAAGTTTTATTTCTAGCTGATTAGATAACCGATTTAGGGGTAAGAAAAGACGCTGAATCCGTGCGTGACAATCATATTTTACCCGGACATATAGTTCGACCGGAATCCGGCTGGAGTCGGAAAATTTGTTATAAGTTAAATTTTTATTTGAAGTTGATTAGATGTTCATTATTGGGGAAAGAAGATACCCTGAGTTCGTTTTTGAGCTTTCTTTTTTCGCCGGACAAGTAGTTCTAGAGTTTGGCCGAAACCGGGAAATTGGCAGAAGTTGCAGGAACTTTTCGTCAAAACAGATATGACTTATACGGGTAAACACACATGCTGAATCCATATCTGAACTTGGTTTTCTCAGATGATTAGCTATTTGGCCTTAATCTGTTTCTGAATTTTAATTGTAAGAATGTTCAAGGATTCTGGCGATGACTGGATCTGGCTAAGACAAGACCCAGTTGTCCGGATCAGATACTGAATTTTTTGGATCCCATCGAAAAGTTTGGTCTTGTTTTAGGTGGACTCGAAAGTTAGGTTAAAAGGTCGTTTAATTATTTTTTTAAATAAGTGCCACCGTAAGGAGGGGTTCCCTAGGACGGAAGGGCACCCTTCCTGCGGGAGTTTGCTTTTGTTTTGTATATTTGATGGTTTTTTATTGTAGGTTGCCTGATTTGAGAGTCTGCTTTTTCGCTGCTATAATTACATTTTAAATAATATTTGGTGTCAAATTCGAAAGAAAAATAAAGAGGATTTAGAGAATAAATTTATAGTTAAATAAAGTAGAAAGGACCCATGAAATTGAAAGTTAACTGTTTAGAAAATGTAGAAAATGAAATAAATATTGTTTAGGGGTGGATTGAAAGTTTACATGTTTATACTGAATTTGTTAGTATAGATTAAAGAAAATATTATAGTTCGTAATAATGGATTTGGAGTTTGTCTGTAGTTTTTAGGGGCTCCTGTCAGGGGGTGTTTGTTTGTATTTCGTAGTGGTCGTGTTGGTTGAGGTTAGAGTTGTGTAGAGGTGAGGATTCGTAGATTTAAAAAAGGAAGAAAACATGTTTATATTTGTATTGAAATAAGAGTTAATAAGTATTAAGATTGGTAAAGTTAAATTCAAAAATAATTTGAATAGTTGAAATGGTAAATGGAGTTATATTTTTTAAAGTTTAAATTTTTTTTTTTTTTTGGAAAGAGTAGGTGACGTTAAAGATTAAAAGAGTTTTAACGTCACCGAGTGGAGGAGGAGTCGTAGCCCAAAAACTAAAGTATACAATTTTCAAAAGGCTACGCGGGTAAAAAAAAAAAAAAAAAAAAAAGAAAGCGCTAAACGGAGGTGCAAAACGCACCAATGGCGAAAAGCAGGGATCTCTGAACCTTATAATTCCCCCAAAGAATTAGGGATATTATAAAAGGAGTAATACGTATTAGGGGACCTTTTCCGAGCTATTCTATTAAGACACATCTTCCTTGTTTTATGATCGACCATCAGCTAGTCAAATTGCGAAAAGCCAATGTGGTACCACTTTTTGGGATCCCAAAACGTAAGTTGAGGGATACCTATGACTTCGCAAAAGTTGTCCGTCTGTCCGTCCGTCCTTCTGTAAGCACGATAACTCTCGAAGGGAATGAGATATTTTGATGAAACTTGGTGTAAGGATTCGTTGGGTCGGCGACCAGTCGAGTTCGTAAATGGGCTTTGTAGCCCTACATTTAGGGGTGGGAGAGGGGGTTCAAATTAAGGGGCAAACAAAATATTTTGAAACAGCTAATGTGATAGTCGATTATGGGGTAAGAAGACATGCTGAACACGATGGTGAAAACCATTTTGTAATCGGACAAGTAGTTCACCCGGAATCCGGCCCAAACCGGAAAGTTTGTTAAAAGTAAAAGTTTTATTTGAAGTTGATTAGATGTTTGAATTAGAGGTAGGAAGACATGCTGAAGACGATGGTGAAAACCATTTTCTCGACGGACAAGTAGTTCGCCCGGAATCCGGCCCAGACCGGAAAGTTTGTTAAAATTAAAAGTTTTATTTGGAGTTGATCAGATGTCCGATTTAGGGCAAGAAGACATGCTGAACTTTTATGTGAAAACAATTTTCTTCCCGGACATGTAGTTCGCCCGGAATCCGGCCAAAACCGGAAAATTGTTAGAAGTTAAAGTTTTATTTCTAGCTGATTAGATAACCGATTTAGGGGTAAGAAGAGACGCTGAATCCGTGTGTGACAATCATATTTTACCCGGACATATAGTTCGAACGGAATCCGGCTGGAGTCGGAAAATTTGTTATAAGTTAAATTTTTATTTGAAGTTGATTAGATGTTCATTAATGGGGAAAGAAGATACCCTGAGTTCGTTTTTGAGCTTTCGTTTCTCGCCGGACAAGTAGTTCTAGAGTTCGGCCGAAACCGGGAAATTGGCAGAAGTGGCAGGACTTTTCGTCAAAACAGATATGACCTATACGGGTAAACATACATGCTGAATCCATATCTGAACTTGGTTTTCTCAGATGATTAGCTATTTGGCCTTAATCTGTTTCTGAATTTTAATTGTAAGAATATTCAAGGATTCTGGCGATGACTGGATCTGGCTAAGACAAGACCCAGTTGTCTGGATCAGATATTGAATTTTTGGGATCCCATCGAAAAGTTTGGTCTTGTTTTCGCTGGGGTCTACGTGACTTTTATGCGAATGTGGTAATAATAATATTAGTTATTTATTCATGACCCATCATTCACTAACAAATAGAAAGACGGAGTATAAATACAAAAAAGAGAAGAAAAGTAATATACGGAAAGATGTAACACCATACAAAAAAACAGCACAAAACTAGCTTCTAACAAATTAACCTAATTCTGAACCAGAAAAAAGAAAAAAAAACAAAACAACAACAACAACAACAACAGAACCATTCATTTTCCCTGGGGTCTGGCCTACGTGATTTCTAGGAGTAGCCCCTCCATAAACAAGAGCTGGAAGCTCATGTGGCACTTGCAAGGCTGGGTCAGATGATCAAAGCAGGAATTCGTCAATTCGTGGGTTTGTTGTGATCATTTGTAAGTAATAGGTCCTTGGAAATCACGAGAACGTATTGTTCGTAAAAACTATTGTGTTTGTGCATTTGGCCATAATGATGCGCACTTTAAGGGCGCTAGAAATTAACCTGTAATGAACCCTCTTGAAGCACAAATGATGATAAGCTCATTGGAATCATGAAAAAATATATTTTGCTCAAAAATTTTGTTTGTATTTTAAGAAATTCAGTTGTAAGCAAAACACTTGAGACAAAAATGATCATGGGCCCTTGGGGATCATGAATATATATCGTTTTGCTTAAGTATTTTTTGGGGCTTTTCGGTTAAGAAACGCACTTTAAGGGTGCTAAAAATTAGTTCTTGAGCAACACCCTTGAGTTATAAAGTATACTTTGCTTAAAAGTATTTTTTTTTGTACTGTGTGGTTAGGATTAGTACTTTAAGGTTAGGATTCGTACTTTAAGGGATCGTCGGATCTGAGAAGTGACAATTTCTAAGCCAATCTTGTCAAGTTTCTAATGTTCAAGCCAAGTTTCATCGCCCTGGCACATCTGGAAGCACCTTCATTCGCGATCATCGAAATTCCTCCCCCCCCCCCACCAACTCCCCTCAGAGTGCCCGAGCTCGGTCCGGTTTTCTCACTGATGTATCTAGTTCTTGTCCTTGTTCTTCCCACCAAGTTTCATCTCAATCGCCCCACTCTAAGCGTATCACAAGATTTCCGGACCCCCCCCCCCGCCATCAGATCCGGTCCGTACTTAAAACGGGACATCCTATACACGAGGTCTTTCCAAATATCAAGTTTCGTTAAGAACCGACCACTCGTTCACAAGTTATACATGCCTCAAGATTCTAGATCCCCTTCCCTCCACTCCCCCACGATGGTTGGGTCGAGGACTGACTATTTAAGCCAATCATGTTAAGTCTCTAATGTTAAAGCCAAGTTTCATCGTCCTAGCACATCTTGAAATACCTTAACTAGCGATAGCCGGAATTCCGGACTCCCCCCATCCAAATCCCCCACAGTGCCCAAATTCGATCCAGTTCTATCACTGACGTTTCTGGTTCGTGTGCTTGTCCTTTACACCAAGTTACATCCCAATCGCTACAGTCTAAGCGTGTCACCAGATTTCCGGATACCCAACCCCCCCGACATTCATCGGATCCGGTCCGGACTTTAAATGGGTCATCCGAGACACAAGTCTTTCCAAATATCAAGTTTCGTTAAGATCCGATCACCCGTTCCAGTATTATACATTCCTCAAATTCCGGATTCACCTCCCTCCACTCCCCCCCCCCACGGTTGTCGGATAGGGAAGTTGACTATTTCCAGGTTAATCTCGTCGGACCCTTGAATTGCCTGCCAAGTTTCATTGTCCTAGACCACCTGGAAGTAACTTAACTCCGTATCACCAGAATTCCGGAACCCCCCTCTAACTCCCCCCACAGCGCACGAATCCGGTCCAGTTCTGTCAACGATGTACCTAGGGCTTGTTCCTCCAAAAATGTTTCATCCCGATCACTCCACTCTAAGCGTGTCACATGATTTCCGATTCCCCCCCCCCCCCCCCCCATATTCACCGGTCGGTCCTGACTTGAAATGGGACATCTGAGACATGACATCTTTCCAAATATCAAATTGTTATGCATATCACTAAATTCCGGATTCCGTTTATTCAAACAATGTTTACAACGGGTACGTCAGCTACGATTCTTCATCAGCGATATTTCGGCCCCTTTTGGCAAGGGTCCTCGTCAGGCTGTCAATCCTCTGGTTCAACTTCGGGGAAGGAAACAAACCTGTAATCACAGGTTTGTGTGTGTTGGAAGTACCCTAACTCGACTAACTCGAAGTACCGAACCGACCGCCTGACCGACCGACGGAAATGTAATCGGTATATGGCACTTGGCCGGAAGGCAAGTGCCATAAAAAACAACAAGACCATCGGTGAATGGACCGAACAGACTTTAGTGACGCTAGGAGCTACAAAAAGCAGATTCCCTTCATCAACATCTATAGATCTTGCCCGGGAAAAAGGGAATGATCATCTGTCATTTGGTAGTCAGCATCTATCTCTTACTTAGACCACATCGGCTATAGCGTTTCCAGATCAATTTTAATCTGAGGATTCATTTTCACTGACCCCACAGGACCATTCCGGCTTTCATGCAGACTATTGACTACATGTCAATTGAATATTAACAGTGCGTTAAAATGTCTGTTTATGCTGTCTCTGTTATAAAAGTTCGTTTTTCCAGCAAAAATTACATTATCGTTATATTTCCAATATCTCATTTATGCCATATCTGGTCTGTAGGGAAATTCTTTTCTTGTTGTTATTTAATACGCGAATATCAATAAACTATGTTTTAGGGACGATGGGCTTGTGAACAGCAACTAATTTCCCAATAGGAAATAATTCTCTCGAACTGTTTTCTCCTTCTATACCTCCCCAACTAGCATGACCTAAATCACTGAGTCCAATCAAGCTTTTGAAAAGTATCCCCCCCCACTCTCCGGATCAGAGGCACTGCTAATTTGATTTTAGTTGGTTTGGAGCAGTGGTACTCGCAAGAATCGCAAGCTTATAGTCCATGCTCCGACTACGAAATTCTTAAAGTCTCACGATCACCGTACGCGCAGGTGATAAGCAAAAAATATATAATAATAATTAATAAATGGAGAAAAAGAGAAAAGGGAAGTTAAAAGAGTGAGAAAAGTAGGATTTTTAAAGATAAGCAAAAACTTGGAAGGTTATAGCGTCACAATATTCCGCCTTACCAATGGTAACGGCGATCCATTCCTTAACCAGGTGACGCTCGTGACCCGAGTTAGACTACATAATATACTATGAAATTCCCTCGGAAATTCCCAACCCGAATGAACTCCATCACCCAAAACTTTCTCTGCAAACTTCAATACGCTAGCATGCTCCCGCCATTTCTCAGGGACACAGGGACAGTCATCCACAAACCCCTGATTTTTTTGATACCCTATGCCAAACGCTGGATATGTCTGCGTTTGGTAACCCTATGCCTAACGCTGGATACACTATGCCAGGTGCAGGATACTGTAACCTAGTAAAATATTGGTGATCTGAGTGAAGATAAAAATTCAACCAATCAGAATTCCTTTATATTGAGTACGGTTAGGTTACCAACAGGTATCCAGCGTTTGGCATACGGTATCGAGCGTTATGCATAGGCTATGCTAAATGCTAGATATACGCAACGTTTGGCATAGGGTATTCAACAAGAGCTGGAAGCTCATATGGCACTTGCAAGGCTGGGTCAGATGGAAGTGATGGTCAAAAGAATTGTTTTCACTTTTCGGTTAAGATGCGACAAACTTGCAAGGCTGGGTCGGAGGATGGAAGTGATGGTCAATTTTTTTTTTCACTATTTGGTTAAGATGCGCACTTTAAGGGTGCTGAAAATTAATTTCTAAGAAAAACATTGAGGCAAAAATGACCATGTACTCATGGCGATCGTGAAAAAGTAAATTTTGCTTAAAAGTAATTTTTGGATTTTGCGGTTAAGATGAGTTCTTTAAGGAATGGTCGGATCGGAGAAGTGACGATGTCGACCCAATGATGTCAAGTTTCTAATGCTCCAGCAAAGTTTTATCGTCCTAGCACATCTGGAAGTACCTTAAATCACGATCACCGGAAATCCGGACACCCCCTACAGCTCCCCCCGCCCTCGGTACCCGAATCCGGTCCGATTCTGTCACTGATGCACCTAAGACTTGCGCATGTACTTCCCACCAAGTTTCATCCTGATCGCTCCACTCTATGCGTGTCAGAAGATTTCCGGTTCTCCCCTCCGACCCCCCCCCCAGTTCCTCGGATTCGGCTCGGACTCGAAATGGGACATCTGAGACATGAGGTATTTCAAGATATCAAGTTTCATTAAGATCCGATAATCCGTTCGAAAGTTATGCATGTCACTAATTTCCGGATTCCGCCGTCTCCCCCTCCCCCCACGATGGTCGGACCAGGCGAGTGACTCTCAAGTTAATTTGGTCGAGTCCCTAATACGCCTGCCAAGTTTTATCGTTCTAGCCCACCTGGAAGTACATTAACTACGGATCGCCGGAATTCCGGAACCCCACTCCAACTCCCCCCACAGTTTCCGAATCCGATCCAGTTCTGTCAGTTCTGTATCTAGAGCTTGTGCTTGTTCTTCCCACCAAGTTTCATCCCGATCGCTCCACTCTGAGAGTTTCACACGATTTCCGGTTCCTCCCTCCGACTCACCCCCAGATTATCGGATCCTGTCCGGACTTGAATTGAGACATCTGAGACACGAGGTCTTTCCAGATATCAAGTTTCATTAAGATCCGATCACCCATTCGAAACTTTTGCATGCCCCTATTTTCCGGATTCCGCCAACTACCCCTCCCCCCACGATGGTCGGATCGGGCAAGTGACTATTTCCAAATTAGTTTGGTCGGGTCCCTAATATGCCTGCCAAGTTTCATCGTCCTAGCCCTTCTGGAAGTACCCTAACTCGAGAACAGTGGACCGACAGACCGACCGAAAAGTGATCGGTATATGGCACTTGAGCGGAGCTGCAAGTGCCATAAAAATCAGGGATTTGTGGTAGACTGCCCAGGGACAAACAAAAAGTTCAGGCAAATAATGAACTATCCATGCAGAAACGAATTCTGCGTTCCTGCTTGTGGTGATGGAGGGTTCTCACATACGACTCGGTTTGCCAATTTAGCTCTTGGGGGTTACTCTGGGATATGAGTTCTTCTCAGGTTGATGAAAGTTTTGGTTTTGTTCTATTAGTGTTTTTCTTATTACTATTATTTTGATCTTTAATCCTAATTAGCCGTAATTATTTTTTCTCTTTTTGCCTTATTATTTAATCCATCTTCGTGCCTCATGTTTATTTTAGCTACCTATCACGAGACAAGTTTTCACGAGACAAGTCTATCACGAGACAAAAATTTCTAGACAAATTTTGGCGAGACAAGTCAGTCATTTGGCAATTTTTCACAAGACAAATTACCAGGAGACAAATTATCACGAGGCAAACCTTGCTCAAGAGAAATTTCCAGGAGACAAATCCTGCATTAAGACGCCCGAGTTGGTGTGCTGGTTACAGTGGCATGGTGCAAGTGGGCCGGGCGTCTTCCAGATCTTCTGGAAATATTCTATCAACGGCTGTAGAAGTTCGAACTTTGTCGTTGACGCTGTCGGGTTACATTTGTGGTTGTGGTCAGCCGTGGAAGTTAGAGTAAACTTGCCAATACATTCTTTCCCTAGTACTGGACAGCCTTTGTCGGAGCATCTGTTGTAGCTGCTTTCTGAAGATGTGGAAAGCAGAACGAACTTGTAGCTACTAGTATGGACTGCAGTCCCTCCTCTTGCTGTTGTCACCATTTCAAATTGGATTTGGGTTGACATTATGTTCCCAAAACTAAACTGACTACTATCCTAACATGCACCCTCTACTATATATACAGTAGCTCACTCTAAGCTGATTGTCTTAATCCTACTTTTCTTAATCCGGGTAGTCTCGTGGAAGGGTTGCCTAATGCAGTGATTCCCAACCTTTCCCGTACCACGTACCCCTAAAATCAAAGTTCAAAACGTTGCGTACCCCTTTTTTGACGAATCGTTGCTTTAATATTTAACCACAGGCAGAGCGTAAAAAAGAGTATATTTATTGTCGTCAATGATAAGGCGTAAATGTGTATCTGAAATTGCGTATGATAGGGTATCTGATCTTGAGGACTAATTTAGAAGACTCATAAAAGACTGAGACGAGATATTAAAGATCCAGACTAACTTGATTTTGGGACCTTCGCGTACCCCTTGCGCGGGTCTCTCGTACCCCTTTGGGTACGCGTACCACCGGTTGGGAACCACTGGCCTAATGAATAATTGCCTCTCGAAGACTCCTCTAATGCTCTAATTGCCTCGCGCGGATTTGCCCAGTGACAATTGTCAAAAGCCGATTGTCTCGTGAAAACTTGTCTCGTGATATGCTCCCTTTATTTTGACGGGTCATAAATAAAATCATCATCATCATCATCATTAGTTTAAGAAAAATAATAATAGAGAACATTTTCACTTACCACCCCGCGTACTCAATGTTTCCACTGTGCAATCTCCAACAGGTGGTAGCAAGGACGTTGAAGACTCGGTCGTTTTGGCTGCAAAGGCTGGCTGTGCGATCCCTTGGAACGGAAATAAAAGCTTAGAAATCTTACAGTCTTCTCTGAAGTAGTTATGGTCCACAATACAGTTTAGTAGAGGTATGCTTCTTTGAACAGTACCATTTCATCCGCTTGCTGCAATAAAGTAAAATACTGGTCGGCCTAATCAGTTCCATAAAGGACCCCGGACCCATTTATCTTTTCACAGCGTTTATAGGCCAAGTGACTACCTACGTGGTCTACTGACCTCCGAACTGCGTTTATAGGCCAAGTGACTACGTACGTGGTCTACTGACCTCTGAAATATACACAATCCCTACTTACACAATGCTTCCGAATCACCTCATTTTAATTTTTCGCTTTTCAGCGAAAGCCAAGATTTTCTCGGATTGCAAGTAAGTTTGGGATATCTCTGACTTCGTAAAAGTTGTCCATCCGTCTGTCGGCACGATAACTCTCGAAGGGAATGAGATATTTTGATGAAACTTGGTGTAATGATTCTTTGGGTTAAGAGACAGGTTAAGTTCGTAGATGGGCTCTGTGGACATACAATTAGGGGTAGGGGAGGCGGTTCAAATGAAGCGGCGAACTAAATATTTTTTAACAGCTAATGGAATAGTCGATTTGGGGTAAAAAGACATGATGAAAAATAAGCTCGCCGGACAAATAGTTCGCCAGGAATCCGGCCCAAACAGGAAAATTTGTTAAAGGACCCCTCTTGCTTATTCTGCCTTATATAATATAATTAGCTCCCATATGGAATTATAAGCTTCTAAAATCAACACCTTTTTTCATTGTTTCGTTTCGAATTTTCCCGTCCCTCAACGAAAGGTTTGCCGGAATCTTCATTGTCCGCTGACAACTCGTTCACAAATAAGGATGTGATAATCTTCTGTTTATTACTTCTTTTATTTGCTTAGTTTTCCCACTTTTTAACCAAGGCACGTTCAGTTTTCAAATCTTTTGCGCCCAGCCGCCGCGTCGGAGAGCAGGAAGGCTGGATGCAATCGGCAAGACTAACAAGAGAATCGCTAGTTTCAGGTGGAAAGTTATGGTATTTTCGAAAACATTTTTTCTGATCCAATTTATAGGGAAAAGATCATTTCTAGTAAGGGTTGTGCTTTAAAAGTAAAAGTTTTATTTCAAGCCGATTAGATTTTCGATTTAGGGATAAGAAGATATGTTGAATCCTTATATGACAATCTTTTCTTTTTACATATAGTTTGCCTGGAATCTGGCCGAAACCGAAATATTTTTTTATAACTAAAAGTTTATCTGAAGTGGATCAGAGGTTCGAAGAAGTGGTATGCTGAGTCTGTATATGAAAATTATTTTATAGCTGGTCAAATAGTTCGCCCGAAAGAGCCTTCATCTAACCAAACTTGATTTCGCAGATAATTAGCCATTAGCCTTGATCTGTTTCTAAATTCTAATAGTCAAAATGTTTAAAGAGTCTGGCGAAGACCGGATATCTACAAGACCCCATTTTCTAGGTCCCGTTGAACTTTTGGTCTTGTTTTTTTCTTGAGACGTCCAAGGTCCGTTTCACTGTGAAAAAGCTATTTTTAATACGAACTGTGATTTCAATGCTTAATGGGCTACAACTTCTGAGTATTGTGTCTTTATTGTTTTATTTTAAAAAAAGCTATGCTTAAATTTAAGTAACTGTTCAAAGAAGCATGCCTCTACTGTACATAATATTATATTTTAGGGGTACACAAAATGAATGGAAAGGATCTCGCAAGGACTGACAGTATCAAAAGGTCAAGAACTTGCATTTTCAGTGCATTTTTCTTCTTTTTTGCCGTTAATATTTTTCTGTATGTGTAGTTTATTTATGCTTGTAATGTGATGTAGCTATTGTAATGTGAATATTTTCAATGTAGGTTAGTGTATAGGTAGTGGATTACCAACAAGATTGCTTTAGGGGGTCTTGTTTCTTCCCTTATATTTACGTTACGTATGTAGTTTGTGTAGTGTGAATAAATGAGTGAATGAGATCTATCAGCAGGATCAAAAGATTTGTTTGGATCAAGAAACCTTAAACCTAGCCTGGAAATCCCAATTACGACTTTTGGACTTCTTATTGTCGGAGTTTCAAATTTTATTCCGTATTTGTCACAAATTTCAGTAAATCAGTATTTCATTTCGTTACAAAGAACAGGTTTCTGGTGAGCAGCGAGAAGATATGCGATTAATATGGAATGCAATTCTGAGCTTTGTCTCTTGGTGGAAAAAAGAAAGAAGTATTTCTAAACAGGGCAGTGAAACTGTTCGAACACGTCAAGCTGCAGAAGAACTTTTGCATAAGAAGCTGGCGTGGCCGGAATACGTGAAGTCGGCTAAGGACGTCGATGATGACATGGTCGGAATGTCAATAGATCGAACACGTCAAGCTGCAGAAGAACTGTTGCATAAGAAGCTGGCTTGGCTGGAAGATACATGAAGTCGGCTAAGGACATCGATGATGACATGGTCGGTCGCCTTTTGTGAAAATGCTTCCTAAGCAAGTGATTCTCGAGCCCTAGGACGGATCAGCGATCAGCCTGTGCCGGGGATGTTTGTTGCGTGCATCAAAACTCATATCAACAGTATGTGCAGAAAGTTTGATGAACTACACGAAAAGCTGACAACCAGAGCACAAGCCCAGGCGTCTAAACCAATAAGCAGCACCCCTAAACTGTCAGAAGTTTCATAACATATAACACAAGGATGCGCGGTTTCAACAGACAATGTGTAACAGATAACACTTGGGATGTTACCTGTTGTGTTTGAAAACGTTATGCATAACAGCTTTGCTAGGAAGAGCCAAAAAAGCATCTAATGACTTTATTCTTTATCGTCATGATGTCGGAAAACTTAACAGATGCTTTTTGGCGGTTCTTCAGCTCTTCTTGATGGTATCGCTTATTATGCATAACATTTTGAAACACAACAGACCGAAGCGTTATGTGTTACGCATTATCTGTTGAAACCGCGCATCTTTAGGCGTATTCTCGCCGTTCCCCGAGGACTCCTCGGGGAATCGAAGGGAACGGCGAGAATATAGGGAGTCACTCCACGCGGACTCCGCGTACAGAAACAGCGAGAATACGGGGAATGCTTCTAAAATGGATTTTGTTCGGAAAATGAATACGCAGCTGAAAAAATTAGTGTAGATCCACTTTATTTTCGGTTTTGTTTATTCTGATTCTTTTAATTAATTTTACATAGCACCTACAACAGCAAAAATTGATTCCCCTCCGAATTTGAAAGGGAGTCCTTTTTGATGATGGTGACGATAATCGGAGCATTCCCCGTCCGTGGGGACTCGCGAGAGTACGGGGAGTGAGTCCCCGGGACAAACAAAAACGCGGGGACTCCTCAAGTGGAGTCCTCGGGGAACGGCGAGAATACGCCTTTTGTGTTATCTGCTATGAAACTTCTGACAGTGTAGTATTACTTGTCTCCCACACTCGGTAGCTGCCAAAAATCCACCCTCGTTCAATTCTCCCACAAAGCCAGAATGCAGTCTGTGGCAACCAGCTATAAGGGATGAGCCAGTCGGGATAAAATATGCTTAAAACGAATGGCGTGTTATTACAAAGAGCGTGTTCCACCCTACTTACATTAGTTACTATGCATGACGTCACGAATTTTGGCTTCCTGGCATCAAGACTCGAACGCATTTCTGAATTTTCGGCAAAATATCACTCGACGGGGTAATCCGGCCAATCACGTTATAGAGATTCTTAGTTACCACGCTTACTACGCTCCCAAGCACTGGTAAGGAAATGGTTACTATTAGTTACGATTTCGAGAAGGTTGGAGCGGTCAGCGTAGTAACTTTTCGTGAGGTTGGTACGGATTTAGTAACTAATAGTCACTATTGTTAGAAAGGTGGAACACGCTCAAAGAGAAAGGCAAACGTCCAATTATATAGACTCTGTGATGATGATGATGAAATTTTTTTTACGCACTTGAGAAGAGGAAAATGGAGCAGTACACAAAAATAAAAGAAAAAAATACATTGAGCTTTCAATAATGTAGTAAATGTACAAGATCAAAAATAAATTTTAAAAAATTGCTTTGCTTAAGAGCAAGTGTGAAGGGCTGGAAATTCCTGTGAAAACTCCGGCAATTTATTTATTTTATTTATGATAGTATGTAGTTCAGTTGGAAGAAACAATTCTCAGTAATTCGTTCAGTTCAGTACTTTTCGGGAATAAGACAATATTTTCCTGTTAATGCAGCCACTCAAAGACTATGATGTGACCCACACCAGGCTCGTCGGTTCGGGAGAGAACAGCTCTCGAGCAAACTATCTGTATTGGACAAGACAGGACTGAACAAGAAACAAGTGAATTCTAAGTGATTTTTTTTTTATGTAATTATTGTATATATTCAAGTATTTTAACACATTAAATGTGACAGTCGGTGCATTTAGCGCCATGTCGACGCTACGAGTTAGATCAATAAAAATATCTATCTATCTATCTATCTAGTAGGCTACACAATATACACACCTCATGAGACTCAAGTCCCTTTATAGAAATTTCTCTGGAATTTTGGGAGGAAACTTGACATGCCCAACGGCTGTTTGACTAACATAAAGTTTGAATCGGCACATATACTCAAGTCTAACTTCGCATTCCTCAAGCAAAACAGGCGAGTTTCTTGGAGAGTAAACCACTAACAAACGAAAACAAAGGCTAGCTTCTCCGTGATGTTGTCTACGTCATTTGAAAGCGGGAATAGAAAGGAATAAGTTAAAGCGTGCCACAAAAAATCGTCTTTCTACCACACAACCAATGCTAACCATCCCTACTGTCACTATGAATGTTCAAAACCACTAAAAACACCGAAAAACAATGAGCAAATTAAAAAAAAAAAAACCAAATTTCCTAGGTTTGAAATAACTCTTTCTGGACTAAATCTCAGCCGATTATCCCGGACAGCTGTTATGGCACGTAGGGAGCCAAGGGTCAAAATAATAATTTCCATCTAATGCTCCGACTGTTTATTACAAATACAAATAAATTATAAAACCAAGACCAGTGTGGTACCACTGAAGACAAACAAAAATTATCAGTTAGGTCTTATAATCTTTTGCTAATCAATCCTGGAAAATTCCGCCATCTAGAAAAGAAGACGTAGCGCGTGGGTTTTTTCTCGAGCCAAAACAGCAACTCGGAAATCGAGTTCAAATCTAAACAAACCCGTGGCATGCGATCCCTAAAAGAAGGTAAACAGAATGTTTGGATTAGATCTTTAAAGGACCCGTCGTACATACAGTGCCAATGCAACCTACCTCTCTAGCTACCTCCATTTATTCTTGAGTCCGGAGACCCAAATTTCATAAGTGACATCCTAACCCGCTAACGACAGCTTACTGATTTTCACACTTGCCACGATTCACTATTTTCCGTGCATATCCTCTTGTCGACGAGTGCTCGTGTACCAGACTGTTAATGCGTAAAACCGGTTATCTGAATTTTTCCGTGTTCTTGCTAGAAGCTAATGGACCTGGGAAAAGGCTGATAACTTCAAGGCCTTGTACAATTTGCTAAAAACAGATCCTAGTTTTTAAAGGTTAACTTCAGACATCGAGGTTGGTATCGGAAAATAAAACCGAGACGGTCATTGAAAATACCTATCCGAGCCGAAGGCGAGGTACCGTAGGTTATGAAAAATATCTACCGAGCCGAAGGCGAGGTTGATATTTTTAAATGGCCGTCGAGGTTGTTATTCAGATATCAACCGAGATGAAGGTGTGTTAACTGTTATAACTTTTTCGGACAGAAATCATCTCTGGGGGCTGATATGACTTATATCATCCTCTTTAACTAGTTCTGGATTTTGGAACATAAGCAGTTAATACTGCGAGGTGTGCTTTAAAGCACGACTCCTACTAGAAATGATCTTTCCTATGAAATGGATCAGAACAAAACTTTCTCGAAAATACCATTACTTTCCATCTGAATTTAGCGATTTTCTTGTTAGCACTTGACGACTCCGCACAGCCTTCTTGCTCTCCTACGCGGCGGCTGGGCGCAAAACATTTGAAAACTGGTCGCGCCGTGGATAAAAAGTACGAAAACTAAGCAAGTAAAATTAGTCAAAAGCAGGAAATTCTCATATCCTTATGTGTGAAAAAGTTGTCAGCAGACGTTGAAGATTCTGGCAAACTTTGCGTTGTGTAACGGGCAAAACTCGGCATGGCCGAAAAGGCACCAAAAATTCGTAGGCACGAAATGAAACAATGGAGACAGATGGGGATTTCAAAAGCTTATAATTCCATAAGGGAGCTAGGTATATTATAAAAGGCGGAATAAGCAAGAGGGGTCCTTTAAGTAAATAACTGAAATGAGGGCTGATACTACTTGGGGCAAGGCGAAAACAGATAGGTAAAGCAAATGGAACGCGGTCCTTCTGTCCGATGTGCGGTAGCGAGGATGAAAGTGTAGCTCATTTGGAGGAATTGAAGGAATGGAAAAAGGCGGCATTTGGAGAGAGCGAATTTAATAAGAAATAAATATCAAGGCTGTTGAAGCATGAATTTTGTGTTTATAATTTGGTTTCGCCAAGCTTGACGTGAAGATCTGTTAGGTAATTACAAGTGAGTTTCGTTGACGGCTCTATATTTATGGTTGGGGAGCGGGTTTCTTATTAAGGAGTAAAAAAAAAATGTTGTCGGGATGATGAGATAGTCAACTTAAAACCGCCTTAATCCAGACATCAATCAATAGATTAAGCAACAGTGTAAGGTTCATTTAAAGCCCCGTTCACAAGCATGCATAGCCAAGCACAGATGTCTAGGCACGTGCCTAGCATCACCGTTCACACCCATGCCTAGACACAATTTTGAGCCAGGCACAGAGTTCCAGGCATTGGAACTCGCATTGGAACTGAACTGCGTTATGAAGTTCGGACAGGGATGTAGTGAACCTCTGAGGCACGGAAGAGCAAAATTTGAAAATTTCTCCCTTCATTATTTCTCTAGCGATTTTGAGGACCAAACGGTACAGCCAGCAATATACACAACGGCTTACTCAACCACACAGCGCGCCAACACCCTTATAAACTGTACCTTCCGAAACCACATACAAAAATTGGTCAGTCTTCATTCGTCAATAGGGAGCGTGTTCCACCCTCGTACCAATAGTAACTATTAGTTACTAAATCCGTTCCAACCTCACGAAAAGTTATGTTACAGAGACATAGTCTGTAACCCGTTCTTTTTACCTTTTCTTTAGTTTCACCCTTCATTCTTAGAATACACCTTTAGTATTCATTTATTTATTTATTAATTAATATATAATCAGTACTTATAATATTTGGAATTATCACCATCCACGGGAGAACAGCATTGATTTCATTTCGCCTCGAGCCCTGCACCGAGGTTATATAAGCTCCGGCATTTCATTCAGTGAAAGCCAGTCGAAAGGAGTCAAAGCCAGTTGACAGGAGTCAAAGCCAGTCAAGCCAGTCGTTTTCTGTCGGATTACTATTCGTGAGCCCCGAGTCCTTTGGAATACATGTAATTAAGTATCACCAGTTTCTATTTATGTTATCGATAATGTATAGGCCTAGGATTTGGAATAAAACCCCATGTACATGCCAAATTATGGGCTGATGTGTTTTGGCTAGGCTAGTCTAGGGCCTAGCAATGGTCTGGCAACCAACCACCGGTATTAGTTAGTTCAAGAGGTTTGGGTCGGAACTCGGATAAGATTGCGGATATGAACTGCGCGCCCGAGTCTTGCCGTATTTTGTGTTAGGCCTTAGCCTACTACTTGCCATTCCTGACTGATTCTGCGTGGTAGGCTAAGGCTGAACAACTTACCTTTACATTCACATCGACAATATAACAGTTACTACGCTGGCCGTTCCAGCCTTCTCGAAATAGTAACTAATAGTAACTATTTGCTTACAACGCTCGGGAGCGTGGTAAGCGTCGTAACCACGAATCTCTGTCAAGTGATTGGTCGGATTAACCCGTGGCATGATATTCCGCTGGAAAATAGAAAAATCGTTCCAGCCTTGACTTCAAAAAGCCAGAATTCGTGACGTCATGCGTAGTAACTACGGTAAGTAGGATGGAACACGCTCAGGGTAACTGTACCGTGGAACAGCTTGTCAGCCGAAGTTTTTGATTCGGGCAGTCCAAAACGTTTAAGCGTGGTATAGTCGACACTCCATTTTACTCAGTTGCTTTTTAGTTTGAAAATTTGTTTACTTTGTAGTGTGTCAGTTTCTGTGTTTAAAGTGTATCTAATCCGTTTGTACTTGTATAGTAATGACGACAAGCTAAAATCTTAAAGGAACAGAAAACTTGACTCAAACTTGACTCGGGGAGCTAGCATGACATATCAAGAATGTACCCTGAGTCAATATTGAGAGTAAGTAAAATTCTCGTTACGACCATTGCAGTTTCCGGGCAGTTTCCGAGAATTCGACTTCTGAGTTAGTAGAAAAAAAGCAAAAGGTTTATGAGCCGGGAGTAGGAATCGAACGCAAGACCTCTTGACTACTATCCCGAGTCAACACGGCCAAAGGCGAACTTTTACAGTGCATAAGTGCATAATTACAGTGTATAAGGGGCAAGGGCCTGCCAGCCAGCTTCGGGAGCACCAAGGAGGGGGTTCGAGATAACAAAGAAGGGGGGGGGGGGGGTCCTGTCGACCATAAGTCCCTGTACCTTTATCTAAGCCCCCAAGGTCGGTTTGATGGCCGAAAGTTGCGTAGTCAAGTTTTCTGTGCCTTTATCGCCAAATACAATGTAATAATTTTATTCGTAACCAAGGTGTACTCTACAGAGTAACCAAGGAGCTAGCGACACTTTGGTCCATTCAGTTGACCAGCCAGTAAATATTCAAATTCCTGTCATTGGCTTGCTTCAGTTATTCCGGGGAGACGAGACGGAAAACTGAGCAGGGTTGCCACATGTCGCACGATTAAGGTTGCCAAGAGCTCGATTCATAAAAGTATCACAGTTGCTGAAAAAAGGTGCTTTTTGACACGAATTTTTTTTCAATTCCGCTGCACAACGCGAAAATTGGTAATAACTGAATTTGTAACAACATTTTTCAAAACATTTCTTAACTGTTACATCACAGTTTTGTGACAAAATTCAATCGGAAATGAGCTTTAATTAAGGCTTCAAACTGTTTTTGTGTACAAAATCAAAGTAAAGTAAATGTTTTGGTAGTATTTTGGGGGCGGTAATCCGTCACTTTAGTAAAGCAAATGAAAAAGTGCTTTTCTGACCTAAAAAGTGTCATTCATAGAAAAAGATGTTACTATCAAAGAAAAGGTGTCACAGTGTCACCAGAGACAAAAAGTGTCAAAAAGCACCAAAAGTGTCACACTTGGCAACACTGCGAACGATAGTGGGAATTGTCACTCTATTTTGTTTTTGTCACTCTTGTCCTGCGTAGGACATAAAAGTCACTCTATTTCAGAAAATAACCAAATGTCTCATTTTTGCAGCAGGGATTCCGACCAGAAGTGACTTTTTCAAGTTTTTTTCTTGAAAGTAAAATTAAAATGTGTCCTTTTTACAGAGGTGATTCCGACCAAAAGTGAACATTTCATGAAACTAAATTTCACTCCCAATTCACTCTCTGTTTCGGGCGAAAAGTCACTCTCTAAATATTTTTGATGTGGCAACCCTGGAACTGAGGAGTAGTTTAATTCAGTGTGTTTTGAGTCAGGCCCGAGGAAGGTCGGTGCTGAGAGAATTATAACTTAAGTTCTGCTGTATATGCAGTATTTTTGACATTGTTGTCGAATACACAACACACATCTATGCTTTCCTAAAACTGTTTAACCGAAAAGGGCTGAGATCAGACAGTCTACTTACGCATCACTTGTTCACTTAAATGGGCCTGAAAACCCGATAACAATGCGTTACTTCGTTTGCCCGCAATCCACAGATAATCGATTTCATCGAATGAACTTTTTCTTTCGGATTTGTGGTACCTCCATGTGCTTGTACCTTTATGCTTGATATGTTTAGCAAACAAAAAGGTAAGCCCATGCCGAAACAAACTTAAAATGGCAGATTCTTTGCATTCAGTATCTTTACAGAACTTTCCTACTTTCTTCAGGCGTGACTTTCCTAGCGTCTTTAACCCTAAAAATGTAGTCATTTGTTGAAATTCAAACTCTCTGTGTCTGGGGAACTTTGGGTTGTCGTGCACGCAGCACACATTCTGAACTTTATTACTAGAGCCCGTGTGAAAAAATACACAATCCCTTAGATGAGTCAAGCTTCCACCTCTATGCTTGAAATGTTTAGCAAACAAAAAGGTAAGCCCATGCCGAAACAAACTTAAAAATGGCAGATTCTTTGCATTCAACATCTTTACATCATTTTCTTCAGTCGTGACTTTCCTAACGTCTTAACCCTGAAAATTTGGCCTTTTTTTGAAATTCAAATTCTCTGTGTCTGGGGAATTGCGGGTTGTCGTGCACACAGCGCACATTCTGAACGTTCTTACTAGAGCCCCGGGATAATACACAATTCCTTAGATAAGTCAAGCTTCCATCTATGCTTGAAATGTTCAGCAAACAAAAAGGTAAGCCCATGCCGAAACACACTAAAAATGGCAGATTCTTTGCATTCAGTATCTTTACATCATTTCCCTACTTTCTTCAGTCGTGACTTTCCTAGCGTCTTTAACCCTGAAAATGTAAGCTTTTGTTGAAATTCAAACCTTCTGAGTCTGGGGAGCTTTGGGTTGTCGTGAAAGCAGCACACATCCTGAAAGTTATTACTAGACCCCAGTGCGAAAAAATATATAATAAAAATAATCTATTAGATGAGCCAAAGTAATTCAGCGTATTTAAATATCAGGTGTAAAAATAAGCTGCCTTTTCCATTAAACTTTAACGAGGTGAGCTTTAGTTTCGAGTTGAAGCAAACAGTTTGTTAGTATACACGTTACTTCTGAATACGGTTAGCTACATCCATGTAGCCGACAGAGTAGCGTTGCATAACATACTGTCCTCGTACTACTGGTAATTATACGAAAGGCGAATCACACTAGACCAACGGTGAAATACAACATTTCGGTGCTACCGCTGCAGCTAGGAAGGAACTCACGTTCCCTCAACCCTTAGGTCCCCCCTCTCCACATCACTCTGCGCGAAAACACAGTTGTTGGAGGGCAGACTTAATGGTCCTTTTAACCCGACAAAGGGTGCACCCGTGTTGTGCCTAGCACAACTTTTGTCTTACTTGCTATTTGCAGAAGGCACTAACCCCTCGCGTCACATGCCGATCGTTGATGACCCCGGGGTCGTTCGTAAATATGTTGTATTCGCGACTCAAAATTTTGTGTGCTTCGTTTTTGCAACCAGTCTTGGCCAACTAAAGGATCATTTACACGGCAGGTATTTTTCCCGGATACGAGAAGGGAAAGTGTTCACACGGTACTTGGGTATTTTTCAAGGGAGAGTGCTGTCATGTGGCAATAAATTACAAGGTTGTAAGGCTCAGGATCCCTCTAAAATGGATACCAGCATGTGTCCAGTTGGACCACTTTTTAGATGGTCATAATCAAAATTATTCCTCGAAAATCCAGTTTTATTGTTGCTGTACCCTTCGACAAACAAATACCTATCTAAAAAGTTCGCGAAACTGAAGTCCCGGGTTTTTGTTGCTGTTGCGGGGACAAATACCAGCGGAATACGGGTAAATACCCTCCGCGTAAACGTAGCTTAAGGGACACAAACCTAATAACCCGCCTTTGGTGTATGAGGCAGGGCCAACAAACCCTGCTGCTCTTTCAAGTTATAGTATTCATGTTACCTGCAATCTACAAAATGGTTTCCGTGGAGCCCTTGACGTCTGCAATACCACGAACCAATCCTAAGTACCCTCTTTCTAATTTGCGAGATGGCCCTCTTCTGAGAAGTCACATTTTCATCCAGTTAAGTGTGGAGGGATCCTCTCATATTTCTTCTACTTCAGAAGATAAATGAATTTTATGCACGTCCAAGCACCTGAACGACTTCCTGTGATCTTCTTGCAATCGTGGAAATGTATCCAGAATATCTCCAAGAGACGGTCGATAGCTACTGTAAGTTCAAATTCCATTTACGGTCATCGATACACTGTCAGAAGTTTCATAACAGATTACACGAGGACGCGCGGTTTCAACAGATAATGCGTGACAGAGAACACTTTGGACGTTATATGCTGTGTTTGAAAACGTTATGCATGAAATGCTATGCGTAACAAGCTTTGTTACGAAGAGCCAAAAAAGCAGCTACTGACTTTATTCCTAATAGTCATGATGTCGGAAAACTTAGCAGATACTTTTTGGCGGTTTTTCAGTTCTTCCTGATGGTAAGGCTTATTTTGCATAGCATTTTGAAACACAGCAGATAACATCTGAAGTGTTGTCTGTTACGCATTATCTGTTGAAACCGCGCATCCTCGTGTTATCTCTTATGAACTGCTGACAGTGCAGCCGAGTGGTTAAGGTATTGGACTTTGAACTAAGACGGGTGTGGGAGTAAGCAATCAATGTTTTTTTTTTTGGACCGGCACCAGTGCTTGACTACCTTAATCTCGAAAAAGAGCTTCCCTCTTTTAAGGGTTAAAAGCAAAACTATATTTTTCACACCTAGCTTTTGGCTCGCTACAATGCTAAACCGAGGCATTTTAGGCGAAATCGATATCCCTGCAGCGTATAGCTATTAAGCGTGCCGCAGCCAAAGGGTATCGAAAAGAGTCGATCGCGGGGTAGGTCTCAGAGGACGGATCAAATTCAAAGGTAGGTTTCGGAGGACGGATCGAATTCAAAATTTCGGCGAAACGGAATCAGTCGAGTGATGAAGGAAGACTAGTCGATTAGTACTAAAGTGTTGCATTTGCCTGAAGTTAAAGCACACAGGACATCATTTTATATCTTTTATAGTTGGTCTTCAGATTATCTTCCCATGAAGGCCACTAATTAATAGTAAACAAGCATTTCCTAGTAAACCGAATAGATGGCTAACGGTCGGTCTGGTGATTTTAGTTGGTTTGAGGCGAAATTTGCCAAAAATGTACGGTCCAGAGCAAAATAACACTAGAGAATAGCGACAAGACTTAAAAAAGTGACACACACTCAAATAGCAGCGACACTAGCATCACTAGCGACAGAGAACGTACATACTGAAACTCAATCAGTTGTTAAAAGGCGCTGGCTCCGATAACTCCACATAGCAAAAAAAAAAAGATCCAACCTACCCTGTTTTCTCGATGTGTGCAGATCAAATTTTAGCTGTACTAGAAATTTTCTAACCCTCAAGTTTGTCTTGCTTTGAATATCCCGGGCGTAGTGCACAGCACTTAGGCACGTCTCTGATGCATGGAAAGCATAGGTCTTGGCCCTAGTTTCATTTTGCTCTGGGTCAGAGCAAAACAATACTAGGGAGTAGCGCCAAGACTTGAAAAAAGTGACACACACTCAAATAGCAGCGACGCTAGCACCCCTAGTGATAGAGAACATCCCTACTGAAATTCAATCAGTCGTGCACAAGCGCTGGCTCTAATAACTTCATATTCTGAACACAGCAAAAAAAGATACAACCTCCCCTGTTTCCACGATGTGTGCAGACAGCATCCTAACTTTACCAGAAGTTTCTAAAACCCACAAGTTTGTCTCACTTTAAATGCCGCAAGCGTAATAGGCGGCGCTATGACTATTGCCCGTTTGCGAAGCGTGGAAAGCATAGGTCTTGGCGTTGCTCCCTAGTGCACTAGGCATATAGCATGCTATTTTGCTCTGCTCTGGGTCAATGCTTCGATTCTTGGCCTAACTACTAAGTTTGCACAGTAGGTAGCTGATCAAAACATGACCGTTTTCTGTTAGCGCGGCTAAAAATTACGTTAAGCATTGTCCTAATAGGTGTAATAAGCTGAATAACGCTATACGCGACGTTCACGTCTTAATACACACACCTGTTCATATACAACCCAAGAGGTTCTTATCAATGCGGCGTTCGGCGTTGCCAAGTTAATACAATTTTTCGAGCTCTAAAAATATCCGAAAAGGTTCTTAGTACTACTTGAAGTACACGAGTACAATATAACGCAAATTATACTGTAAAAAAGCTATTAAAATAAGGGATGGACAGCATTGATCCTCGAACTGACGAAAAGCAGTCGTAATAGAACAAAAACGTGTTTTTTAAGAAAAGTTGTTTCTTTTGCTTCCAACAAAGTATAACTCTTGTGCATTCTTTGGCAACCCTGACGGCGCTGCGCCTCTCCTCGGCCCGCTGGCGGAACCAACCAAGCGATCTAATTGGCTCTGCATAAGGAAGAATAGGGCCGAGCTCTATTTTCCTTATTCACCTTATTACAGCGCGCCCCGAGGAAAAGAGGAATCTGTAATAAGGCTTAGACGGGGTAATACACCTTACAACACCTATTAGGACAATGCTTTAGAGAAGAAAATTACGGCATTTGTTCTGAAACTGGTTACTTGAATGATCACAGTTATTTTGCACTGTTTCTCCAATGTCTGAGAGTTCATAAAATTTTTCGAAGCAAGCATATCTTCCCTGGAAAGCCAAAAGGTCTTATATCTATATTTTTCACAACTGTTCAAGAGAGCGAAAAAATATTTTTCAATATTTTTCACAACTGTTCAAGAGAGCGAAAAAACGCGGTTTTAAGACTACTGCAAAGGCAGAAACGAAGACTTATCTCTCATACTCATACCTCAGCGTCTATGCGTTGTACAGCTAAGACAATTAGACAAAAAGACGCGTCGCTCCTTCGGATATAAAAAATCTAGTAAAACATATTTCGGAAAATATGTCAATTACGACCTTTTGGCTGTATAGGGACGAGTTATGACTTACAAAAGAGAATTCGCGGGCCTTTTAGCGTGATTTGCTTCAAGTCCAAAATATCGAGGATTGGATCCCTGACCAGGCCGACCTTTGATTTAAAAGAAAACGTAGATTGTCATAGAAAAGGGTTCATTGCTACTCCGTCGGGTAGGAAACAAATTCGGCGACAAGGAGACTATAGTGACCGAAATGATAGAACGGAAGTTGAAGCAAATAATGAATGGTCGTGAGTCTGGCATGGCTGGCGTCATCCGAAAAGTTTCACAAGCAATTCTCAAAAAGGGCTTCGAGACTATAGTGACCGAAATGATAGAACGGAAGTTGAAGCAAATAATGAATGGGCTTGAGTCTGGCATGGCTGGCGTCATCCGAAAAGTTTCACAAGCAATTCTCAAAAAGGGCTTCGAGCTCATATGGCACTTGTTGATGTACAAAGTAGGCACAAAGTAGATGAGAACGTCAGAAATGCCCCCTTCAACACCCGCAGGACATAGAAATAGCATATCTAGTTTCACTCGAGTCTGAGCATTTCCGGCATTGCCTCAGATAATCTAGGGCAAAGACGCGTCTACCTTCCAAGTTCAAGTCCACTAGTTTGATCACTAGACGTGCCACACTATTTCCGGTCCCCCCCCCCCCTCAAACTCCCCCTGTAGTGGTCGAATCTGGTTCGGACACATAAATGGATCATCTAAAGCTTCTTGTCTCACCGTCTATCAAATTTCGCTCGAATCTGAGAGTTTTTTCGGGAAACATCGGTTCTCCCGCCCCTCACAGTATTCGGATCCGCTCCGGACCCTGATATGTGTCATCTATACGACATGTGATCTCTCGATTTTCCAAGTTTCATGCAGATCACCCAAATCAGTTTGACCCCTATGCGAGCCAGGAAATGTATGGGACTCCCCCTCCAACTCCCCACACTTTGGCCGAATACGACTCGGCCACAAAAACGTCGCATCTCTGCCATCTCCTCTTCAAGTCCATCAAGTTTGACTCGAATCGGAGAATATCTGCAAATTTCCGGTACCCGTTTCATCCTCCTCCTACCGTGGCAGGATCCGGTCTGGACGCCAAATAGACAAATCTAAGCCGTATTAACTCGGTACTGACCAACTTGCATCCCATTCGGCCCGTTCGTTTGGTTTTTGTGTACGTCACAAAGTTTCCAGTCTCCCTCCAACTCCCCCAACCATGGCCGTACGCGGTTCGGACACATGTTTTGCATATCTAGGCCGTAGGATCTTATCACCCATAAAGCTTCACTCGAATCGGACCACCGATTCGCAACCCAAGAAAGTCAGTATTTTCAAGATTCCTCTTCCCTTTACTAACCCAAAAACGGTCGGATCCAGGAACGGAAGTCTTCTTAGGGCATTGTGTCAGCTCGATAAGTCTATTTGGTCGGGTCACTGTATGCCTGCCAAGTTTGATCGTCCAAGGCACATCTGGAAGTATCCTAACTCGCGATCATCGAATTCCGGGAAACATCCTCCAACTCCCCCCAAAGAGCCCTGATATGATCTGGTTCTGTCAAGAACGTCTCTAGGGCTTATGCTTGTTCTTCCCACCGAATTCCATCCCGATCTCTCGACGCTAAGCGTCTCACACAAATTCCGGTCCCCCCTCCAACTCTCCCTAAAAGTATCGGATCTGATCCAGAACTGACATGGAACATCTGAGACAACAGCTCTTTCCACTTGCCAAGTTTCAGTTGAATCCGATCGCTCATTCAAAAGCGCTTATGTGGAAGTGCCCAAAACTAGCAAAACTCGGACCGACAGACCGAGGAACGGACAGAGTTGCGATCGCTGTATGGCACTTCGCCGAATGGCAAGTGCCACAATAAAAATAACGAGCCCACGACCATTCTATTCTGTCTGAGACCCTTAAAGGACCCCTCTTGCTTATTCTGCCTTTTATAATATACTTGGCTTCCATACGGAATTATAAGCTTCCTAAATCCCCACCTTTCTTCATTGTTTCGTTTCGAAACTACGATTTTTTAGCGCTTTTTCGGCCTTGCCGAGTTTTCACGTCACTCAGCGAAAAGTTTGCCAGAAACTCCATTGTCCGCTGACAACTATTTCACAAATAAGGATTTGATAATCTTCTGTTTATTACTTCTTTTATTTGCTTAGTTTTCCCACTTTTTAACCAAGGCACGTTCAGTTTTCAAATCTTTTGCGCCCAGCCGCCGCGTCGGAGAGCAGGAAGGCTGAATATAATCGGCAAGCGCTATTAAGAGAATCGCTAGTTTCAAGTGGAAAGTAATGGTATTTTCGAAATCGTTTTTTTCTGATCCACTTTATAGGGAAAAGATCATTTCTAGTAAGAGTTGTGCTTTAAAAGAAACTCCGCACTACATAGTGTTTGTGCTCAGATGTTCTGAAACAGTTGACCACTTTACAACTAAGCAAGACTTTTTTTAGCCATGTCCTTTGCTTTGACCGGCATTCTTGGCAAAATTAGCTTTACAGCCGTATTAGCCGTATCCAGGGCCGTATCGTTAGGGTGTTCACCCCCCCCCCCCGAAACATACAAAAATGATCAATTTTTATAGGTTTTTCCCTCTGATCTATGTATTTTTTCACTTTTTTGTCCGACCAGCAGGCACCCCCCCCCCCAAATAAATTCCTGGATACGGGCCTGATTACCGGTCTCCGGACGAACAGACTCCTATGAAACGATGATCAGGCGCACGATACGTCACGTGAATAGAACGAATGTAAAAAGGATGACAGTCGGTGCATAGCTTATAGAGGAGAAAGGATAGACTTAAAGTTCAACAGAAAAGGTCTGGGATAGGACAATCTAGTTACCAATCAATTATTCACTTAAATTGGCTTGAAGACCCGCTGAAAATGCGTTTCTTCGTTGTTCGTGAATCGATTATTCACGAATAATCGATTTTCAGATAGTGGAATTTCCGTGTGATTTGTGGTACTTCTATGCGACTGAATTTTTGTTGTATGTCTTACGAGAAAGATTTTTTTTTTTTTTCAGGCACTAAGCAACCTTCACCGACCTCACCACTGCCCACTGAAAAGCCACGTTTGTGTTGAGATTAAAATTTCCGCGATTTACGCTGTTGGGAGGGCCGCAGATATTCTGAACGTCACTAGAGCAGATAGTGGAAAAAAAAAAAATCCCTTTGCAGAATCCAAATAATGCCGTGTATCCAATTAAATGACACAAAATATGTTTGCTCTACAGTTAAACTTTAAGAAGTGAAGAGCCTCGGGAACGAGAACGGATGTAAATACGAGTGAAGAAGAATGAATTACTATCATAGGTACGACGTTTCCATTACGAAACTAATCCATATTTTCGCTCTTGTAAGTTATATCGCAGCGGGTAGTTATTTGTTTTATCGTTGCGGTGCACCGGAAATAAAAGCCGCAAACGAGTTGATCTTTCATTGGGGGACGACTATGCAGACAGCGAAGAAATAGACGGGTTAGAGTCAAAGCAGGGAACTGAAAAATAACAAATATACTTTCAGCTCCACTTAGTATTTGACGCTGTAGCTAGGAACCCCCGAAGGGGCCCAAGATCCCAAGCACAGTAAATACCCAATTCTTGCCCCGATCTTGTCGTCGGACCAAAGGTTTCGACGGAATTTCTCAAAGCAAATTGTTTGTTGATCCAGATAATTGGGTCTTCTAACGAGCCTCGTAAATAATTGACGTCGTCCTAGCATACTACTAAACCAGAGCCTCGTTTTTGTTGCAATAGTGCTACCGCTTTGCTGCTGTAGCACTTCTCTGCTTCCGCACAAGATGCGTTCTTGGCTTCACTGCCCGCACGATTTCTTCTTAGTTGATGCAGCACCTTGCAGGGAAGCACAGAATTGGTCGGTAAGCAAGTCCGCGATTCTCAAGAAGCGCTGCCGGCTTCCTCGGAAGCACTGCATTACAAAAACGAATGTTCAACCCGGAAGCGGCCGAGAAGTTGAGCTGCAGCGTGCAACAAATACGAGGCTCAGATCCTTTAGGCACTACTTTCCAGCAAAAAACATTTCAGACAATCAGGCTGATTCGTAAACATCCGGTTTTGACCAGATTCTAGCAGGACTATCCATTCGATGCGAGAACATGTAATATTTCCGATTCGCTGTATCTTTTTGCGGTATTTCAAAATTTTCAAACAGTTTTAGTCCCAATCACACGGCATTTGTACCTTAACATCGACCCTATGGTCGACTTCAGAAAAAACATCAACTTCTACCCATTTTCCGTTGCGAAAATTAAGCTGGATCTGGATCCAGCTAGACCCTATCCCTAAATCGACTGACGCATTTGCTTGAAACAATATCTGTGTCATACCTTAATCTGAAACCCCTCGCACGACCCCTAAATATGGGGCTACGGGGCCCATGTGCGAAATCAACCTGTACTTTGACTTAAAGTATCCCCACATCAAAGTATAAGAAAAGATCTGAATCCCTTCGAGAATTGTCGTACTAACAGACGGATGGACAGACGGACGGACGGATAAACTTTAAGAAGTCGTAGATATCTCTTAACTTAGAGAACTTGATTTCAGCCGGGTTAGTTACTGTGTTAGTCGCGTTAATGATGTACTTTGAGTACCAGGACGCGCAGGAACAAGACAACTGAGCAGACAATATTTCATTTCTTTCAAGACTAACAGCCGTCATTCAAGGTGTCGCCTTCATGGAGGTTCTGAAGAATTAACGAGAAAGAAACAGAGTTTGTCAGAGATGCAAGATAGAAACAGAAACAATCTTGCAAGCTTTGATAAAAATGTGAAGCACTGAAAGAACAAACAGAGCAACTAAGAAATGTGGGACAGGAAAGTACAGGTAGTAAAGTTGCCCTCGATAAGCTACTAGAAGGGGATAAGGAAGAAGAGAAACAAAACCGATCGGCCGCATACATCGTAGCAAACTATAGCTACTACGCATGGAAAGCGAGGACACAAGAAAAAGAAGAAAGCTATGTTCTGGAAAAGACATTGGCAGCGTGGGGGCTGTTCAAACAGCTGGCACAAGAAGGTATCGTGCGTAGACAAAGAAAAAAATTTAAATAAATCTACGTTTTAACAATTTTGGTATTTATTGATTTTATTCCTTGTTATTTTTTACTTGAAGATTGTTTTTCTTTTTTTTGTTAAAAGATTATACAAAATGCCCAAGAACGCAAGTGCCAGTGAATGTATTGAGTTGAATTTAATTATTATATAGTGATCAGTGTATTTTAAAATATGTTAGTACATATATGATTTTGTTTTTCTTAGTGATGATTTTCAAGCTGAATGTGTTAAAAAACAAAAATAAAAAAATAAAATGGAGGTTCAGGGATCAGTAACGAAGTTCTACAGTTACAGAGCAAATCTCTCCACATTGACGTAACAGGTAGAAATCGCGCAGGCCAATCTCAGACAGACGGTGGAAACATTAGAAAAGTAGAGTTGATGGATAGTATGAGTATGACGGGTACTTTAAGTCTCCCAAGGGCAGAAGGACAAAACTAGTGCGTAGCCCCGCGGTTGTTGCTATCCAATCATTTCGCCCGAAAATCTCCCCACCTCCGACACTCTTTAGAGTCGCCAGAATCTTCGTAATGGCTTGCTGATAAGAGATACGATATCTTAAGAAAGGATCCTAGGGACTCACAATTCCAGACAGAAGTGTAGAAGTAGCGGCCTCTAGCTCTCGATTTTAGCTAGTCTGGACAGAGAACAAGACCAAAGGTTCGATGGGATCTCAAAAATTTTAATGTTTATCAGACTTCTTGATCCAGACAATCGAGTTTTGTACATTTCCAAGTCTTCGCTAGACCCCTTTAACATTTTTGCTATTTATCCATAATCATCCGCTTGAATATGTAGCCTACAAGAAAAATGTTACCATTTCGAAGTTTTTTGCTTACGGGCAAACAACTAACCAAATAAGGAAACCAAGTTCAGATACGGGTTCAACAAGCATGTTTACTCCAACATCTAATATCTTATCGACCTCAAAAAGGTATTTTAGAATTTTGTTGTTGTTTTTCTACCAAATTCCTCGTATTTTAGCAGCATTCCCGGCGAACTGCGTGCAGAGCAAAAGATCTGGTGACGCTGGAGCCGAACCTTGCAAATTTTGCCAGCTCTTACTTTCTTATAGAAACCCCCAAAATAATCTGATCTGGCTTTGTTTATTTCTATAAATATTCCCGTCTGTCTGTGACCACGATAACTTCTTCACTCCTCTGTATTTTCTTTTATGTACTTAATTTAAGCGCAAATTGAAATGTATTTCCATCTGAAATCCCGTCTGAAATGTATTTCCGAAGAGACGGTTAAATTTGTTCTTGCTTACTTAGTTCCTTGTATAGTAATTTATTTTAAGTGCTATAGGCTTACTATTAAACACCAGAAGCTTTTTCTCCGAAGAGACAACAAAATTAATCTCAAATTATTTCACGGACGAATGTCTCTTGTATTATTTTTCCATTTTTTTTTACTCAACCCCTAAACGCATATTCTTAAATGCCAGAGATCTATTGCCGAAGAGGCAGTGTTTTTTCCCTGTCATTACATAGCCCCTTCCCTTATACTGTAAATATTTATATGAAGAAAATGCTATACGCACATTAAAAACACCAGAAGTTCTCTTTTATAACATTAAATTTTACCTTTATAGCCTAGTATTATGTCACGGGTCGCCGTCTCTTGTATTATCTTTCCATCTTTCTTTGACTCAAGCGCAAACGCCAGAGATCTATTTCCGAAAAGGCCATTCTCTCAGTTTTATTTGCAAGGATTTCATGTGATCATTCCCCTACCCCTACCTAAGTATATAATATTTCTGAGATGTTTTTTGCTTGTCGTCATTATATCGGTAAATTTAGCAGATGCTTTTTGGTTTGTCGTCATGATATCAGAAAATCCAACAAATGCTTTTTTGACGTTTTTTTGGCTCTTCCTGGCGATGCTTGTTATGTATAACTTTTCATAACGTTTGTCGCGACAACAGATTATATCCCAAGTACTGTCTGTTAAAACCGCGCATCCTTGTGTCATCTGTTATGAAAATTCTGACAGTGTATTGGACAGGCAGCGGCTGGAGTCTTTTCAGGATCAACTAAAAAGAGGCACGGCACGGCATGGCGCAGGAGGCGCGATTAATAAAAAGAGATTAGCAAGTAGTAGAAGTAGACAAGTAAGCGAGAGTTCGTAACTCCAGTGCCTAAAAGAAGGCACGTTAGAACATGGTTCCGGCCCCTCACTCTGAAGCCTGAAAGGGCCACTTTAGTTTTCGTGCCTCTTTTTAGAAGTCGTGCCTCCTGCACTGTGCCGTGCCTCTTTTTAGTCGATCCCGTTTTTTTCGACTACACTTTCAGATCTTATCTCTCTTATCTCCGATAAGAGAACGCTGCGATCGTTGTTCTTTCGGTATGCCAAGTTCTTGCTTGGTATACCCCTGTGGGCCAGAAATCGGCGCCTGGTTTCTCTGTATGGAATCACAGATACGATCAAAGCCATCGTAGAACGGAGATTGCAGTTTGAGAAGTCGTTAGATTCGACGAATAGCTTGTTCAGCGCTTTTTTGTAAATTGTTACCTGAAGTTGTTAAGTGTGTTTCTTTTTTGCAGTTGGTGTGATGAGAAGGTATTTTGTCTATGTTTGTATCTGCTTTTTCTTCTTCTTCTTTGTTTACACCATGTGTGTGTTTCGGTTAATAAATTTATTCATTGATTGATTGATTGAGATACCCAGCCCTGGTAGAAAATCGACCTGGGACTGGACATGGCCAGCTAGAGTTCCGATTTGCAGGTAATTGTTTCGATTTGCAGATACCATGGTATATGTTACCACGGTAATTGAATCTGCAATTAGTCGTATTTGCAGTTACCGTGGTATCTGATACACGGTTGCTCTGCAAAAATGTCTATTGCCGAAATTGCACTTTTCGAAGTCATCCCAAAAGAAAAACTGATATCCAGTTACATCACTCAGTTCTAAACTTCTTTCTCACCAATTCGACAAAATTTGATGAAAGTGAGATCACTTTTCAGATACCACGATCAATTACCACGGTCGGACCGTACTATCTGAATGTCAGATACCGCGATAACTGGCCAGACACCACGATAACTGCAAAAACGCCTTTTGACCGTGGTATCAGATACCACGATAACTGCAAAAACGACTTTAGACCGTGGTATCAGATACCATGGTATCTGCAAAAACGCAACTAATGTCACTGCCGGTTCGCCGAGTCAAAAAATCCAGTTCAACTCACCATAAAGGGTATCTTCACTTTCATCAGGGAAGTCAGGTTTCCTCTCGTCTGTACCAGCGGAATGAATTTGTGGAATAAGTCGCAGCCAAACAGCCAACTGATGGCCACGGTACCAGCTCTGCTTCTGAGGAACCGTATCTGAAAGAAATAAAGCAAGTGTTAGATTTCTGCCCTTTATAGTTGGTCAGAAACGGTTGCAAAAACACTCCAGGTTGTTTTCAAGACGATGAACTTGTCATCAACTATCTGGGTCGCGAATAACAGAAAATTCCCGTGATAGCGACCAGTGGCCAGATCACTTGCCTGAACGTGACTGAGCCTGAACAAAACGAAAAATGAAAGGGTAAGCGCGAGGAGTTAGTGCCTTCTGCAAATGGTAAGAAAATAAGCAGAATTAGGACAACCTGAATCACTGTGCTGGGGACAACAGAATGTTAATAATACAATTTTAAAGTAACTTTCCGGGACCTAAACATCACTGAACATTCCCCACAGATACCACCTGCACTTCTGAAGAATATGCTGTCAAAATGCCGCAATCTTTAAACTGGCAGTTCTGTCAATACCCACGTAGAAAACACACTAGAACGACGGCGGGTTTAGTGCTTCGGCGGGTTTAGCACGTAGATTCCATTTTAAAGAAGGCGAATATGGGCCTTCGGGGACTCAAACTTCTTTCCCGTCATGGTGTCCCTTCCAAACATCTATTGCGTATTTATTCTTCGTCCATTTGCCCAGTCCTAGAATACTGATGTCCTGTATGCAATTTTGGTATGACTCGCGAGCAATCGGATGCTCTAGAGAGGATACAATACCTAGCTCCCCTAATAACGGATAAATCTCTGAAAGTCCCTTATATTTATTGTTTGAACAAATTTAATCTGACAACCCTGTCTCACCGTCGCGAAAATTTGTGCTTAAAGTTTGGAGGGCAGACTCTACTGAACACGGTCCTTCGCGGCATCCTGCCCCCCAGCTTTACAACAGAAAGGGAGAGGCCTCAAAGACAAGCTTTCGAACCAGTCCCCACCCTTCAACCAATGTTTTGCCGACACGTGAGATACAAGAATAGCTTTGCCCCCTCTTTTGTTTCCCTACGTAACAGAAATTAGTAGGTTATTATTTTACCCCTCGTTGTCTATTTCCCTAATCGTTACTTTTTATATTGTTTGTTCTCAGTATTTTATATGAAATTCGACCACTTTCTAGTGTATGTTGACAATTTTGGTTAGTTTTTAATGTATGTTGACTTTACCACCTACTATTCGGCTAGTCCGTAATTGGTGTTGAAATAAAACTGAATTGAATTGAAATGAACTGAATTGAATCTGTTCGTATAAACCACCAAAGCCCATCCCAACCCTTTTACTACCCCCTATACCTTGTCAGTAGCCAGTATGACACCTTTAATCTGGTGAAGGTGGAAGCTCTATGAAGGCTGAGGGACAACCACTACAACGAGCCCTGGATATAGCCCGTTACCACTGGTTGAAAACACTGAGCGAAAGACAACTATAGATGCCCGTTACGTGGTCCAGGGAAAGAGAACGCTACCCACCTCTTAGGAGTTAGGACAGTGCTAAGAGCTTCCTACTCTGGTTTTCAGGTGGAGGTTGGTTTTGTGGCACTTGCCCTTCGACCAAGTCCCGTGTAGCAATCGCAATTTCTGTCCGTCCGTCGGTCGGTCGGTCCAGGTTTTGCTAGTTCGGGCACTTCCACATAAGCTAGGACGATGAAACTTGGCAGGCATATCAGGAACCCCAGAAGATTAAGTTGGAAATAGTCCCTTCCCCGATCCGAGCATCGTGGGGGGAATGGAGGGAGGGGGACTTCTGAATCTTGAGGTATTTATAACTTTTGAACGGGTGATCGGATCTTAATGAACTTAACATTTGGAAAGACCTTGTGTCTCAGATGACCCACTTCAAATCCGAACCGGATCCAGTGACTTTGGGGGAGTTGGAGGGGGGGACCGGAAATCTTGAAAAACGCTTACAGCGGAAGGATCGGGATGAAACACGGGTGGGACAGAACAAGCACAAGTCCTATATACATCACTGACATAACCAGACCTGATTCGGGCACTGTGGGGGGATTTGGGGGGGGGGGGGGGGGTTGGAGGGGGGATTCTGGTGATCCACCGATTTTGGTCCTTCCCGATGTACTAGAATGATGAAACTCGGCAGGAATATGAAGGATCCGAACAAACCGACTTTGAATAGTCGTTTTGATCGAGGGGGGAGTGGAGGGACGGGGAACACGGTCGGATTTGAATCGGAATTACATCGGAACTGAAAACAGATCATATCGGGGCTCTTTGGGGGGATCTGGAGGGGGTTTCCCGGAATTCCGGTGACCGCGAGTTAGGACACTTCCAGGTGTGCTAAGGACGATAAAACTTGGCAGGCATATTCTTGTGATCCAGTGATTTCGGTCCTTCCCGATGTACTAGAATGATAAAACTCGGCAGGAATTTGAAGGATCCGAACAAACAGACTTAGAATAGACGTTTCAACGATCCAAGCATCGAGTGTGGAGTGAAGGGACGGGAAATACGGAAACTAGTGACATTTATAACTTTTGAATAAGTGATCGGATTTGAATCCGAATTCGATCGCAACCGAAACCAGATCATATCGGGGCTCTTTGGGGGGATTTGGAGGGGGTTTCCCGGAATTCCAGTGACCGCGAGTTAGGATACTTCCAGATGTGCTAAGGACGATAAAACTTGGCAGGCATATTAATGACCTGACAAAATAGACTTAAGGATCCGACACAATGTCCTATGAAGAATTCCGTTCCTGGATCCAACCATCGTTCGGGGAGTTGGGGAGGGGAATCCGTCAACTACTGACTTCCATAGGTTGCGAACAGAAGGTCCGATTCAAGCGAAACTTTATGGTTGATAAGAACTGATGACCTAGATATGCAAAACATGTGTCCGAACCCCATGAGGCCATGGCTGGGGGAGTTCGAAGAGGTGGGAGGTTCGGATACTTTGTGACATGCACAAAACAAAAAAATGGGCCGAACCGAGTTTATGCGGCCTAGATTTGTTATTTGGCGTCCGAACTGGATCCGACCAAGGTAGGAGGAGGAAGCGGGAACCGGTAATCTGCAGATATGCTCCAATTCGAATTAAGCTTGATGGACGGGAAGAGGAGATGTTAGAGATGCGAAGTTTATGTGCCCGAGTCGAATTCGGCCACAGTGGGTGGAGTTGGAGGGAAGTCCCGAAAATTTTGTGGCTCGCATAGGGGTCAAGCGAGGGGAGTGATTTGAATGAGGATTTGAAATGAGGAAAGTAGAGAGATTGTGCTTTAGATGACATATTTTAGGGTCCGGACCGGATCCAGCACGGTGGGGAGTTGTACCGGATTTCACAGAAATGCTCAGATTCGAGTGATAGGTAAGAGAAGATGCTTTTATAACACTGATGTGTCCGAACCAGATTCGGCAGCGGTAGGGGGAGTAAGAGGGGTGGGTACCGGAAAAGGATCACACGGTCTAGGGATCAAGTGGATCTAAACTTGGAAGGTAGTCATTCGCCCTAGACGATCCGACGCGATGCCGGAAATGCTCAGACTCGAGTGAAACTAGATATCATATTCCTAGGTTTGAGTATCCTAGGGGAGTTGAAGAGGGTATTTTGTGACGTTCTCATCTACTTTCTCGCTCCTCGCACCACCTACTCGTAAGGTAGGTAGGTAGGTAGGTTTTTATTTTTAACCAAAACATTGAAAATAAAATAAAATAACATGACCAATATTCTATAGCAGCAAAAAGAAAGCCTAAGGACTTGTGCTGCAATTTATTAATACTACTTGTATCTAATAAAGAAATAACTAAACACAACAAATTACAATTATTCACCTAGCCTATGAATTAAATAACAGACAATTATCTATACACAACAAGAATCCTTAATATTTATACCTTACCAGCTTCAGCACCACCCGAAGAACTGTGAAAAAAAAGACCACACACCCTTCAACACGTATCGATTAAGTGGAAAGTTTTCAGTTTCTTTTTAAAACCGTATAAAGTGCCAGACTCCCTGATGCTAGCCGGCAGATTATTCCAACATAAGACCCCAGATTATGAATCATATAAGATGATCTAACTGTTTTTCGTTTTTCATGAATTAAAAGCTGTGCATTTCTGGTGTCGTAATTGTGGTGCTCCTGATTAATAGAAAAATAATCATGGGAATAATCGGGGCATATGTGGTTCATGCTTTGAAACACACAAACTGATGCCTGGGTAATCACGAATCTGACCAACGTTCAGAATATTACACCGGGAAAAGCTGGCAATGGTTTTAGATTCAACCTCCTTTTTTATATCCGCAACCAAACGAATGCTTTTATTTTGCAAAATCTGGATCCTTTTATAATTAGAAAAAAACTGCTAGCCCAATGAACGCAACCGTGATCAATGTAAGGGTGAACAAGGTAAAAATAAATAATTTTTAAAATCTGAAATGGAAATGTTTTTCTTGCCCGTCTTAGAATTCCTAGCCCCCTAGCCATTTTTGTACCAATAATACTACAACGTTTATTCCAACTAATATTAGTATCTAAATAAAACCCCAAATATCTCATTTCAAAAACTTGTTTAATGGGTAAATCTCCGAAAAAAAACTGTATTGTTATCATTGAATAACCTACCTGTTCCGACTAAAAATAATATAATTTGTTTTAGATGCATTAACTGCTAGGGAACTATCAACTGTAAAACTACGTAAACGTTCAAGTGCTAAGTTAGCCTTATGCACAACCTCCACCAAACAACTACCAATTACTGTTATCGCAGTGTCGTCGGCGAAAGAGGTCACCGCCTCTGGGCCTCACCAACATGTGATGCCAGCGAATGGACATAAACAAGATATAGTATTTACACTATTTAATTTAAACTATTTACAGTTTGAAACATTACCTTATTTGTTACATAACGAAAGTCTTCTTACGTAAGTCTACTGGTGCGGTAGCAATACAGATATCGACCAAGTTTGTTCCGCTGTCCCGTCGTCTCTTCATGTTTCAATAATAAAGGATTTTCCAGTTAGCTATCGTCTCCCCATGCACTTTCCCGTTTCGCCACTTCCGGCTAACAACACCCGACAAACCACCCTCTTCCACAAACCGAGCCCCGAACCTCACGAAATGTCTTACACCATCTTCACGTTAGTAACAAGATTTCTAGTCAATAACATCAATATACCTAATCCATTTCGATTTAGCTGTAAACGCCGAACTTTGTATTAATTATTTATAGTTCCAGCTAACCCACTGTTTAAGCTAACAGCGGCCTCGGGAATTGTCACAGCTGTAATCCCAAAACCGTTTGGTCTCAATCCGTTTCTAACGGCTTCTAACAAATCAGTAAATCTCGCATGTTGCGAACAGAAAGCCCTTGGCAAGGCTAGATATTCCCATCATGCCTAGATCGTTTTCAAGTACCATAGAGGTATAATGCTTATTTGAACGTTTGTTGACTTTGAACTTTGTCATTTTCATGCACTTGCTGTGACTTTAAGTTAACTACCAGTTATTCAAAGTAGGTAATTAAGGGCCTCTGAAAACACCTGAATAGGTATTTTGGATCTTCATTCTACTCTCCCATTCGGCCCATCCGTTTGGTTTTTGTGCATGTAAAGTTTCCGGACCCCCCACCCCTCCAACTCCCCCAACCGTGACCGCATGTGGTTCGAGCGCATGTTTTGCACGTCTAAGGTCAACAATTCTCATCACCCATTAAGTTTCACTGGAATCGGACTACAGGTTCGCAACTTACGGAAGTTAATTTTCGTATTCCCCTTCCCTCACTCCCGCAAGAATGGTCGGATCCAGGAACGGACGTTTCCTAGTGCATTGTGTCGGGTTTTAGTATGCCTGCAAAGCTTCATCGTCCTTATAGCATCTGGAACTATTCTAACTTGCAATCACCAGAATTCCGCCCCCCCCCCCCCCCCCCCACAGAGCCCCGCTACAATCTGGCTTCGTCTAATTATGTATCCACGCCGAATGCTTGTTCTCCCCAACAAGTTCCATCTCAATCCCTCGACTCAAAGCGTTTCAGGAGTTTTCCGGTGTCCCCCTTCAACCCCCTCCCCACAACTATCGGATTCGATCTGGAACTGATATGGAACATCTGAGACCATAGCTCTTTCCACTTGCCAAGTCAAAAGCTATGCATGCCATTAGATTACGGATGTCCACCTCTAACTCCCCCACTTTGGCCGAACCGGGCCGAATACGACTCGGAAACATAAATGTCGCATCTCTGACATCTCCTCTTCCCGTCCATCAAGTGTGGCTGGAATAGAGCATAGATTATCTTAAATTTCTGGTTTCCGCTTCGCCCCCCCCCCCATCATAGCCGGATCCGGTCCGGACGCCAAATAACAAATCCAGGCAGCATACAACTCGGTACAAAGCTTTGGGACCCCCTAACTCCCCCAACCGTGGCCGAATGTGGTTTGGACACCTACTTTACACTCCTAGGTTGTCAGTTCTTATCACCCCATAAGGTTTCACTCGAATCGGAACGCCCGTCCGCAAATTACGGAAGTCAGTAATTTACGGATTCCCTCAACTCCCCCAAAAATGGTCGGATACAGGAACATAAATTTTCCTAGGGCATTGTGTCGGATCCTGAAGTCAACTTAGTCGGGTCACTAATATGCCTGCAAGGTTTCATCGTCCTTAGTACATTTTGAAGTATCCTAAATCACGATCACCAGAATTCCGGGAAATCCCCTCCAACTCCCCCCCATAGAGGTCCGACACGATCTAGTTCTGTCAGTTACTAACCTAGGGCTATGCTTGTTCTTCCCACCAAGTTCGATACCAATCCCTCGACTTAAGCGTTTCACGTGATTTGCCCCTCCCCCTCAACCCCACACAGTATGCTACATGTATCAGATCCGATCAGTACCACAGAACAAGTACCAGATCCGATCCGGACTTGACAAGGTTCATCTGAGAAGGATCATCTATTTCCAAGTTAGTTTGGTCGGGTCCCATAACCTGACAAGTTTCATCGTCCTAGCACATCTAGAAGTACCCTAACTTGCGAATACAAGGTGATAATACTTGGGAAAGGGGTGCGACAAGGTGGAACCCTACCCCTATACATTTATATCTCTTGTTTTTTCACCGCGCTCCGTTCTCTTTGACATCATTAAGACACGACATCTCTTTCCTAGCGGATGCCGAAGATACTGTTCTTTTTAGTTGCACTAGATCTGACAACATAAAAATCCAAATTTCAATTCTGTCAGAAATAATCTGAAGGAGTGGTACTCTATGTAAGCCTCGGAAGTTTTTTATCTCTTAACACATAGTGATAACACTTTTCTACGTTCTTGTGATGGCAAAACTTTCCATACTTGTAAATTGTTACTTATCTGGATATCCCTGATCCCATGAGATTTCCGGCCTACCAAGAGAAAATACGCAATGGTTTTGGCCGCCTTTTCCGTTCTGGACGTTTATGTAGGTAAGTGGGATAAGTACATATGTCTTACCCGCCATTTTTAAAAGCGGAGTATATAAAAGCAAAAACGTCAAGACGTCCTCGGATCCCTGTACAGTTCTGTTGCTCTCCCTCATGTTTTTTCCCTTCACACATCGTGAGTAATTTCTGACGGTCAGACCTAAAACCCTTAAAGGACCCCTTGCACTGTTTACTATTCAACTTGCAGTATTTTAAAATGTTTGAATACTTTAAAGCTAGGCTGTACGTTCAACAAATAACCCATGGTGTTTGGCTGTTTTAAGCCTTTTCCGAGAACCGTTGACTTACGGTGAAAACAGGAAAAAAATTACATAACCGGTTTTTCTGATGGAAAAACTTCTCGCAGACAACCATCGACAGCGTGATACACATAGACTGTAGCAACACGCGGCAAGTGAGAAATTCAGCTTGGTTTTGTTAGAGGGGTTAGAATGTACCGTACGAAATTGGGGTCTCCGGGTTTAGAAATATATGGAGTGATTACGGAAGTAGGTTGCGTTGGTATTCTAGGTAAGAAAGGTCCTTTAATATTGCTTACTTTAAAGGTTAACAGAATAGGGCTAAGATACGACAGTCTGATTACCCATCATATTTTTACTTAATTAAGCAAGAAGAACCGACAAAAACGCGTTACTTCGTTACTTTGTTATCCACGATTCTTGAATTTTAGCTGACGTAATTTCTCTTCCGTAACTGTTGTACCTCTATACGGATGTAGCTCTATGTTTGAAATGTTTAGCAACTACAGCGGCAGCCAATTGCCGTATAACAAGTCATGGCGGATTTACATTCTTCAAGCCAGGAAGATGAAAGTAACATGGGAAGTGAAAGTGACCAGGAAGAACTTGGCATTCGCCATGAAGGAAGAACATGACCAGTTGAAAATTCGAACTTGCTAATCAACTTGGTGGAATGCTGGCCAAATTCTCTGTTGACTGTGTCCTTCCACAAAGGAAACCTATTCGGGGTAGCACGGAACAGAGGGCTATCTTCGGATGTGATTCTGCAATCTGGAATCGAACATTTCAAAATCCTCGCTTTGTTAGCCATTGAAACACACGCTTTTGCAGACATTCAAATTTTCCACGACTCGGCGTAAAGTTATTTGTCGTGCAACCAGCGGAGATTCCAAACGGCACTACTTAACTACGCGACGCAAAAAAAAAACAACCTTATACGAGTCAAAATAAATCATTATTCAAATCAAACGTATAAAAATAAGTTGGCTTTTCAGTTAAACTTTAAACGCTGTAAATTTCTCATTCGTTTCCTCGTCAGTTTTAGCATAACATGACATGACTAGGGACCAATCTGAACGTAGAAGACATAAAGAAGACACTCTGGAAGAAACTTTCTTTGTACAAAACAACGGCAGCAATTTTCCCATTCCACAGTCTTTTCCCTTCTTTAAATAAGAATGATTTTATCATTTTTTTTTTTTAACTATTCGGCTGCATTTGTCAAATTGCCACTCTGTCGTCTACACTGATTGCAATGTTGTATTGGTCGTCAATATTTTACATACTTGCATACTTCTCTGGCGTATCTCGAGCGAAAAAACCAACAACAATAATGACAATACTAACAGAAAACTTCATATTTCCTTCAGGCTTGGCAGCGAGAAGAGAGAATAAAAAATTCAAAGAAAATGTAGATTCCTTTTCCACACCCTTTCAAAAAAAAAAATACCAGAGATATTCAAAGATCAAAGCAAAACCCATTTTTTCCCACCTCAAACGTCGACAATCTCCATAATTTTGGAAATCGCACCCTAGGCGTAGCCCAACTAGACGGACTGCTTTTTGGCTTGACTACTCACAATGTCGGAATTGTACACCTTGTATACACCGTACCAGCACTTATGACCGGAAAATCCTGTCTGAAAAACGAGGGAGGCACGACCCCTGTTCTAAGTTTGTCAGCCCGTCCATCTGTTAGCAAGATGCCTCTCCAAGGGGTTGAGATATTTTAATGAAACTTGGTATAAGGATCCATTGGGCCAAAGTACATGTCAACTTTGTAGACGGGCTCCGTGACCCTAGGCCTACACTGTGCATGATACGTCTATGAAAATTATTTTCTCATCGGACAAGTAGTTCGCCCATAATCCGGCTAAAATCGGAAAACTTGTTAAAAGTATAAGTTATTTCTGCAGTCGATTAGAGGTTTGTTGATAAGGAGATGAGGAGGTTGTAAGGAGACATGCTGGATTCGTACATGAACTTTATTTTCTTGCCGGACGAGACCTTAGACCTTAGTTCCGCCTGTACCTCCAGAGGCGCTTAGGGCAGCCAAGAAGAGTCGCCAGTCGTCTCTCATAAGGGCCGCTGCCCATACATCTCCCCATTCGGGCTGGATAGACGCGTTGATACTGTGAAGATCCGACTGGTAGGTACGGCGAAGAGTGTTCTTCGGTCGCCCTCTTCGTCTGGATTCCTCCGAATGCCACTGGAGGATAGCGTTGGGAAGTCCAGTGCTTCCCATCCTGATTTTATGGCCCAGATAGTAGTTCGGACGTGCAGTTCTCCCGGAATCCGGCCCAAACCGGAAATTCGGTAAAAATAAGTGTATTGTAAAGTCGATCAGAGGTAGGCATCAGTACTTTTACCGCGGGGCAATAACACGCGAAAAATCCAATTCTGAACTATATTTTCTTATCAGACAAATAGTTCTGCCAAAGCTTGCCTAAACCTGGAAATTTGGTAGACTCGCGAAAGTTACTTTACATTTTTGGGATCCCATAGAAAACCTTTGGTCTTGTTCCTTAAGAGTTGGGAAACACGAGCTCTGTTCTGGCATATTTGTTCTTCTCCTTGCTTGACAAATATGTCAACCACAACTTTCCCAAATTATTACACAGTACACTGTTGTTCCGATTTTCAAACTTAGCGCATCGAAACGTTATGCATAAAAGAAGAGCCGTAACACTTGTGACGGTCACTTGACACTTGTGTCCCGCGAAACTCGCGGGGCAGTTGCGGTGGGGGGAGACACCATGGGTGCAATGATGTTCACAACATCCGCCCACCGAAACTGTCCCGCGAGTTTCGATAACGCGGCTAACGCGCTAACTTGTGTCACCGATTGTTCTATAAGTATGCTAAGTACCTACTCGGCTTTCCCCCATGGGCTCGTAACCGCAAAGTTACGGAACTTTACGGCGTTACTGATCCGTTTGTGGCTCTGGCCCAACGCCGTGCCGAGTTTGACTCTCCTCTAGACAGGTGCCATCCGTATTATCAAGAACAAATAATCGAATCAAGAATAAAAACCAAGAAAAACAATAGTCAAGAACAAAAAAGAATATTTGTTCATGGTATTATGGTGCGTTTGTATAGTCATTTCGTTTAGTTTAGTCGGATCTTTTTCTTTTCTTTTTCTTTCATTTATTGTTTTTATTGTTTTTCGTATACTCCATACGGGCACGTTCTGTGCCATTTCTACATAGGTTAATAAAATTATTTATTGATTGATTGACTACTGGATTACACTGATATTACAGAAGACAGTAAATGTTTTTTTGGCGGTTCTTCGACTCTTCCTGGCAACGCTTGTTATGTATAACGTCTGTAAAACCATAATAGATAACATCATAAGTGTTGTCTGCTGAAACTGCACATCCTTGTGTCATCTGTTATGAAACATCTGAGAGTGTATAACTGTAAGTAGTCAAAGACGGCCAGAATCCTGACGTCCACCTATATCCCAAGACTGAGAAACTCCTCAAGAGTCAAGCAAGAGTCCGGTTTATAGATGTTCCTTCAGCCCAAGCTGACTACGAATCATATTTGACGGTGCAAAACGGATAAGTCAGCTACATTTTATTAGAGCTATATTTCGGCCCTTCTTGGCAAGGGTCCTCTTCAGGCTCAAGCCGCTCAAGCTGGAAAATACTCGTGAAAAAACAATTAAAGATTCTTCCTAAATATCCGATTTTGTGAACTTCTTCTTTGAGAATTGGTTAGAGTTAAAGCTGGTCCTGTGATTTTATTCTGAACATGGCTGCTGTTTTTGCTGTTTGATTGGGTCGCCGAAAGGGTAGAGATTCTTCTGCATTTTGGTTTAGGAGCCATCTGTCTCTTCTTCTTCTTTCCAGCTCAGATGGGCACTTGTCGGCGGCATGTATGGGCGATTTGTAGTTCCGTACTTCGGTGATAGATGTTCCTTCAGCCCACAAATCATATTTGACAGTGCAAAACGGATAAGTCAGCTATCTTTAATCTTTAATTGTTTTTTTCACGAGTATTTTCCAGCTTGAGCGGCTTGAGCCTGAAGAGGACCCTTGCCAAGAAGGGCCGAAATATAGCTCTAATAAAATGTAGCCGACTTATCCGTTTTGCACCGTCAAATATAGTCCGGTTTATGCTGCAAATAGACGATAAGAGTCGGGCGACCGTGAAATAGAATTCCTACCCGAATTTTCGGCACCATCATCAATTTCATCCTGAAAAGTATTCAACTTAAATTGAACAGAATAGAATAGAATTTCAGTTTTCAAAAGCAGCTGTCACAGCCTTACCGCCGAATTTGACCTTTTCGTCATACAAAAAATGATGAATAACAGAACACTCTATCACTCTATAGTCTTGTCACGAAATAAAAAAAACACTAAAAAGGACCAAATTATCTGTTATTGAACAACTCAACAAATGCTGGAGCAAAACTCCTTCATATCTTTCATGAAGAGGGGCCGAGGGGAACAGATAGGGTTTCAATACCGAAATCGATGCTAACGCGGGTTCGTCTCTCTTCCAGGGTAGCCAGCTTGAACCTTTTTAGTAGGTAATTGCAGGGCACTTTACCCTCCCCGTTAATAATCATGATCCGAGGGCCCTTTTTTGAATGTAAAGTGCATTTGATTGCATTGACGAAAGTGCAGAAAATCCGGCCGGAAAAACCTCATCGTCTATCCCTATTAGCTGAATCTGGTATGAAGAGAGGCGCTATGAAGAGACCAGACAATATGTTGTTAAGATGTATTCCCTTTATTGCATCCTCTCCGGATACCAGAACTAAAAGAAGTGCAAAGGAGAAAGATCAAACGCTGACCTCGGGAAAAAAACAAAACAGACGTTTCCCCATACTCACCAATCGCTAGATATTCCTGGGATACCGGATCAAACAGAGGCCACACTTGCCTGGAGGTTGCCCCCCTTCCTTGCGGCTGGATGGAGTCTGATCCTGAATTCGGATCCCTGAAATGAAAGGGGCTTTCAAAACCATTCAACCGATTCTCTCGTCTGCGAAACGCTTGCAATGCGTAATATGTCGTAACACAAAGATCAGGTCATTACTGGCGGTATCATGCGCAGTTAAAGTACGTATCGTAACCTTAAATGTTGCATATTTAAAGCACAACTCTTGCTAGAAATGACCTTTTCACTATAAAACGGATCAGAAAATGCTTCTCGAAAATATTATTACTTTCCCTCTAAATTCAGCAATTTTTTTGTTAGCGCTTGTCCATTCTATCCAGCCTTCCTGCTCTCCGACGCGGCGGCTGGACGCAAAACATTTAAAACTGAACGTCACTGTGGTTAAAAAGAGGAAAACTAAGCAAATAAAAAAAGTCAAAAATAGAAGATTCTCATATCTTTGTGTTAAAGAATTGCCAGCGAACATTCAAGATTCTGACAAGCTTTGCGTTGTGGAACCGCCAAAACTCCGCACGGCCGAGAAAGCGCTAAAAATTCGTAGGTACAAAGGAAACCACGGAGAAAGGTGGGAATTTCACAATTCCATAAGAGAGCTAGGTATATTATTAAATGCAGAATAAGCAAGATCCTTTAATCACTTTGAACCCGGAAATAAAAATGACATAACGAGGAGATTTTTATATGTAAAAATAAAAAATAGAATAATAAGGATAAAAAAAAAATAATCGGAATTTTGCCGCGCTCATCTGACACAAATAACGCTTCGAGCGACCACGCTACGATGCTGCTTCGAGTTTCAGAGTGTCCTTCGTGTCAAATGAAGCGGAGCCACACTCTTTCCCGGCTAATAATGTCGCGCTCGATCCTACGCAGTTAAAGACCTAATCCAAACATTCTGTTTACCTTCTCTTAGTGATCGCATGCCACGGGTTTGTTTACATTTGAACTCGATGGCCGAGTTTCTGTTTTGGCTCGAGGAAAAACCCACACACAACGTCTTCTTTTCTAGATGGCGGAATTTTTCAGGATTGATTAGCAAAGAATTATAAGACCTAACTGATAATTTTTGTATGTCTTCAGAGGTACCACACTGGTCTTGGTTTTATAATTTATTTCTATTTGTAATAAACAGTTGGAGCATTAGATGGAAATTACTATTTTGACCCTTGGCTCCCTAGGTGCCATAACAGCTGTCCGGGATAATCGGCAGAGATTTAGTCCAGACAGAGTTATTTCAAACCTAGGAAATTTGTTTTTTTTTTTAATTTGCTCATTGTTTTACGGTGTTTTTAAGTGGTTCTGAATATTCATAGTGACAGTAGGGATGGTTAGCATTGTTTGTGTGGTAGAAAGACCATTTTTTGTGGCCCGTTTTAAGCTTTACTTGAAGATATATATTTAAGTAACTGCGTATGCAACCTGTCAGGTGGGAGTACTTAAAAGGCTAAACAAAAAATTTTAATTTTTTGGATCATGTTTATTGTCCGACCTTTTTAGAAGCATCGACCGAGTCCTTTAAAAACATAATTAGTCTTCAATATATCCAACAGTCCATCTATTTATATTTTTCACACCACAGTACGGACTTCTTTGTTTCATCGAGAAAATGCTGGCCTTAGCCTCAGTGTTGCCACTGATCGCAGATTTCTGCGATTTGTCACAGGTTTTCGACTTCTCCCCAGATTCACAGCAGTGGAAAGTTTGTCAGAGGCACTTAAATCGCACTTATTGCAAAAATGTCACAAATTCTGCGATTTCAAAGCATTTTGGCCAATTTCAAGGTAACCCTTTTACGAAAAGTGGATTATTTGTTTTAAGAATATTAGCTCCTCTTATAAGAGTAAATTGGAACCTCAGAATCCACGAGTTTTTTTCTGAAAATTGAAAAAAGGACAAAATTTGGCAGGTGCATGTCACAGATTTTTGCGGCCAAATGTCACAGGTTGCGTCAGAGAAAAGTGGCACAGTTAAGCTAAGTGCACACACAGTCCGGTAAGATTCCGCATGCGAAAACGCGCATACGAAATTCGCGTCACGATGCCCGACAGGTTTTTCAGATAAAACGAAATTCAGACGTAAAACTTGGCCCCAGGTTTGAAAAATCCACTGCTTAGCCTACAGTCAGATGATGCTGAGTGATTGCCGAATGAATGAATGCAGCTGACATTAAATAGGGTCGTATAAACAGTTGAAATTTCAAACACAGCTTCTAATTTTTCAATTCTCAGGGCACAATTTCGCATGCGTTTAAAATTCGCTTCGGTAAAAGTAGAATATTTTCTACTCAAATTGGAACGAAATTATCGGACCGAATCCGCATGCGATGCGTCAAAATTCCGGAGCGGAGAAGGAAATTCGCCCCGGACTGCGAAATTCGGACTGTGTGTGCACGCTACTTTAGTCTCAGGCAGAGCAAAATAACACTGGGGAGTACCCCCAAGACCTATGCTTTCCATGCTCTGCGAACGGGCCATTTTCGTAGTGCCGCCCACTACGCTTGCGGTATTTAAAGCGAGACAAACTTGCGGGGTTCAGAAATTTCTAGTAAAGCAAAGGTGCGGTCTGCACACACCAAGGAAACAATGAAGGCAGTATCATATTTTTGCTATGTCCAGAACAAAAAGTTATCGGAGCCAGCGCTGGTGAACGGCGGCTGAATGAGTTTCAGTTGGGACGTTCTCTATCGCTACTGGTGCTAGTATCGCTGCTACTATAGTGTGTGTCAGTTTTGTTAAGTCTTGACGATACTCCCTAGTGTTATTTTGCTCTGGTCTCAGGCAAGCCGTCCAGTCAATAAGAGCTTCCTTGACGTCCAGAACAATAGACAGGTTCAAATACGTCACTCACTGAACAACAGTAGTGGAGTAGTGGAGTAGATTTTTAATTCTAAAAAGTAACTTTCACAGCGTGAACGCCGAATTTGACTTCTACGTAAAAACATAACTAAACACTCGAATCGATTTGTCATTACAATAATAATTGCAACACAATTCGTAAACAAATTCATCAGTCGATACAAAACTTATCTACCACAATTTACACAATAGACTCATTCGGCGAACATTTTGCCCAAGACTTCTAAAACAAAGAAAAATCACTTTAATGAAATGATTTAATTTTTTTCCAAATTCAATCAAAATCAATTTTTTTATCGTTACGTCAAAAGTAATTTCACTAAAATACATATATAAAACAAAATAAAACATACTAAAAGGGTCAAAAGCTAAAACTAGCAACAGGGTAAGTCGTTTTCTGTTTTATGCCTGTTTTTATAAATAAGTGATTTGCACGTAGACTGTTGAGGCCAATGACCTATTCTTTTGCATTATATTAGTATTGTTATTACAAGCAATTGGGTATGGCATGCATTTTGGGTCAAATTTTGCAGAAATGTTGCCGAGAATGCTGCTTTTGTTGCCGAGATTTCTTGTGTGTGTCCGAGATGTCACTGTTTGTTGCCGAGACTGACGACTTTGTTCCTGAGGTTGGCGTTGAAATTTTTGGTTTCGAACACATATCTGTATTTCTCGGCGACACGCTTTTCAGTGGGAATCTCGGCTACAAAGTTGTCATTCTCGGCAAATCTCGGCAACAAACAATGCAGTCTCGGATACATGCAAAAAATCTGGGCGACAAAAACAACATTCTCGGCTAAATTTCATACACTCTCGGCGACATTCATGTATTCTCGGCAACATTTTTACCAATTTTGACCCAAAATACATGCCATAATTGGGTCCCTAGAAAACCAACAGGAAAACGATGCTAAAATTAATTAAAAAAATTAAAATTAAATTAAAATTAAATTACGTAGTATTTCGAAATACCCAGTATAAGCAGATAGGAAAACGCAGCAGATAGGAAAGCACAGAGAAGGAATTAAGATCTCTTTGTCGTTCGTAAATAGCATCGTAGAAATTCAAACGTTCATTATTAAGTGGTCTACAAAGTACAAAGCATATAAGCACGTCTGAAGTTTGGGAAAAATAAGAGGAAGGAGGAAATTGGTGGTTTTCCTGGCTGAATGAATGAATGAACTTTATTACCCGTAAAAGTGCAAAACACAAAATACGGAGTATTATGAAAGAAGCAAAACGATAAATAACGAAAAAAACACAAAAAAGACAAACAACAACAAACAAACTAACAAACTAACGAAACAACATGAAAAAGCTAACCTGCATCAATAACAAAGAAATGCAATACAGCCAGTGCCCTTTAAATTGCTAGATCCTGCTATTTTATGTATGTTATTTCCACCACACTATAAAATCTTTCTCCGAGTAAGGATTATAAGGTTAACTGCAGTATTTCCTACTGGGATTAATCTTATCTCTAATGAGGTAAGATTAATCCGAATTAGATATAAGATTATCTTTTTAGAGACAAGATTAATCCCAGTAGCAAATGCTGCATGATTGTTTTTTACAGTGTAGTAACTCTTTTCTAACCTCTAACTTTAAAGTGAATAATCCTCAGGGGGTTAACCACTCCCCGGCACCTCCCGATGAAAATTTTTCGAGAATTAGTCGTATGGAGTTGTACCAAAAATAGCATACAGTAGTAACTGTTGCCGCTGCATGCTAATACTAGCAAACTGGATGCTACTAAAGCTAAAGCTATCAGATACTACTACTTAAGATTAAGATTTTCTCGCCGGAAAAGTAGTTCGCCCGGAATCAGGTCAAAACCAGAAGGTTGTTAAAAGTAAAAGTTTTATTTGAAGTTGATTAGATGTTCGATTTCGGGGTAAGAAGACATGCTGAACACTTATGTGAAAATGATTTTCGGACAAGTATTTCGCCCGGAATCCGGCAAAACCGGAAAATTTGTTAAAAGCCAAACTTGTATTTGTAGTTGATTAGATGTTGGATACAGGAGTAAGAAGAGATGCTCTGATAACCAATTACCGTCCAATATCCATTCTACCGACAATTTCCAAGCTTCTTGAAAGAGCTGTTTATAATCGTGTTTATTCTTTCCTCGAAGCCCATACAAGAAGTGATGGAAGTCCGCTGCTTTCAACCCAGCAATTTGGCTTCCGTTCCAAGCACTCCACTATCCACGCTATCTTAAACTCCGTCGAATTTGTGCTGGAGAACCTTCAATGCGGCAAGAAGGTTTTGGGGATATTTCTGGACTTCTGCAAAGCTTTCGACTTGGTTTGTCACGATATACTTCTTCAGAAACTGCATCGATTTGGTATCTTTGGAGTACCACACGCGTGGTTCAAATCTTACCTCAGTGACCGAAACCAATATGTTGAAGTAAATGGAAATAAATCATCGTTAACCCGTGTTGCATCAGGTGTGCCCCAAGGCTCAGTACTTGGTCCGCTTTTGTTCATCCTTTACATAAATGACCTTGTTAGTACAGTCGGATCTGAAGCTCGAATGGTCCTTTACGCTGATGACAGCAACGCTTTTGTTGTGGCTGATTCGTATACGGAACAGTTATCGACCGGATTGAAAGCTGGTACTCCACCAAGGGGATGAAAATCAACGCACAAAAAACCGGCATAGTTGATTTTAAGAGTTGTCGTAGCTGTTCAGACCCGGAGTTCACAATTTATACTGATGGATGTCCACTGCCGTTTCTACATTCCACAAGGTTCTTGGGAGTGATACTCGATGAGAAATTATCGTTTCGCCAGCAGATATCGCATCTGGCGTCAATGGTCTCCAGGCAGTCCTCAATGCTGCACAGAGCGAATCAGGTCCTTGCTCCAGATATCATGTTAATGTTATACAACGCTTTTGTGGTACCATACCTTATGTACTGCTGTCAAGCTTGGGGAAATACGTATAAATCTTACTTAAAGCCTATAATGACCGCACAAAACCGTTGTGTCAAAGCAACATTTCGCCTTCCTAAACTGTACCCAACAGATCAACTATATAATGACACGGGCATCAAACCCCTCAGCGAGATAATCACCGATCAGACTCTTCGCCTGGCCCACTCGGCTTCACTCGATAAATTACCTGCTTCTCTCCAAAATTATTACGTACCTTGCCGTACTGTACACAAAAATAGTTCCCTACATTCTACTCTCCATCAATTTATTCTTCCTTTAACACTGACAACTGCCTACCGAAATTCTGCCATATACAAAAGCATTAAACTATGGAACAGTATACCCACACATCTACACCAATCAACAGATTTCAACACTTTTTTCAAGAACACCCGTACACACTTACTCATTTTCTCTCAATAAATCTTCCTCTTTTTTTTCTTTTTCTTTTTTTCTTCTTCTTTTTTTTTCTTTTTCCTCTTTATGTGTCTTTTTCGGTTGTGTTTCATTTCCTTTAATCTTTAAGTTGTAGTTTAGCTAGGCCTACACAAGATTATTTTCCTTCTAGGCCAGTAGACCAAGTTGTCCAGTGTTATATAATTTTAGTACGTAAATAAATACTTGAATACTTGAATACTGAATCCATATAAAACAATCATTTTTTTAGCCAGACATATAGTTCGTCCGGAATCCGGCTAAAACCGGAAAATTTGTTATAAATTAAATCTTCGTTTGAAGTGAATTAGATGTCGGATATAGGGGTAAGGAGATACGCTAAGCCTTGATCTGTTTCAAATTTTTCACGTAATAACATCTAATTGTAGGGATCAAATACTAAATTTTTGGGATCCCATCGAAACCTGTGGTCTCGTTTTTAAAGTACCTTGATATGTTTTTATTTTTATTACTTTTTTCCTTTACTGCAAATAAAGTAGGCTATTAAGATTGTAATCTTGGCCAATTGGTTCATATTTTTCCAACTGAATTAATGTGTTTTTAACCAAAGTTTTATATTTACACTTCATCTTTGAAGGACTCGAATAAATAATAATAATAAGAATAATAATTATTACTGTTGATTTTAACTGTTCGTTATCCATGCATCTAAGATGTATCTACTGCCTGGTCATGAAGCACTCCCGATAGGAAAAAAGGGGCCGAAATACCGGCGAAATTCCGCCGGCTTCCGTTCCGTCACATTTTCAGAGCGGATTACCGTTTCCGTTCCGTTCCGACCGGTTTCTGTTCCGTTCCGTTGCATTTTTGAGGCGGAATTCCGCTGTGACCGGAATTTTACCTGGTCCGTTCTGACCGGTATTGCGCGCTGTCAACTAGGTAGGCTTCATTAGAGACTTCTGTCTTATCGGCTGTGAACCACTTCATTTTAAAGTTTAACTGAAAAGGTCTGAGAAAGGACAGTCTAGTTACCCATCACTCGTTCACTTAAAGAGGCATGAAAACCTGATAAAAATTCGTTACTCCGTTGCTCCACTATTCACGAATAATCGATTTTCGTATAGTGGAATTTCCGGATCTCGGTCGGATCTACGGTGCCACCATACGCTTGTTCCTGTTTCGTATGGACTACGCAAAAGATTCACGAGAAACAAGTGTTCGTGCAGTGAGGAGTGACCACTTAGTTCACCGCTGGCCACTGAAAACCCGCGTTCGTGTTGAGATTGAAATTTCCCGCGTCATAGTAGAAGTTTGCTTTGTGAGGACGGCTGTAGACATTCTAGACGTCATAGTGAAGCAAATAGTGACAAATAAAAAAAATCCTTTAACACAATCCAAATAACGCAGGGTGTTCAATGAAATGATACAAAAATAAGTTGGCTTTTCAGGTAGGCTTTAAGTCCGTATCAAAACCTGGAACCGCTAGTTCTAACATGATCTCCTTCTACTTTACACAAACCAAGTCTCGCTTATATGGCTCACAATGGAGACCAGCCAAGATGGAAAATCCGTGTCCTGCAAAGCAACCAATGTCGAGCAAGAACAGTAATACAAATTGAAGGAGACATTAGATATCCGAAGGATGAACATATAACATGCTGAATATAAGGTTTGCAGCCAAGCTGACCATTATGTACAAACAAAATTAGAAAAACGAGATTTTCGGTTTTTTTCCTTAATCAGCTATTTAACTAGTTAATTAACTTTCAATATCACAGATCACATTCAAAGATCACAGATACTGACGATTCATTATGATCACGGATAGAAATTAGGAACACCGCCGTCGCCGTATCGCATCCAGATGGTGATCGAAAGGGTTAATTGGCCATTAGCAACCCGAAGGAAGCGAATTTGGGTATGGTTTTTATTGTTTATTGCTCTTTTATGGGAGAAAAAGATTGCCGGTAACATGGTATGCAGAGAAGAGCTGGGTTTTTCCTCTTTAAAAACAAGACCAAAGGTTTCGACGGGATCCCAAATGTTCAATATTTGATCCAGATAAATGGGTCTTTTCTTCGCCAGATCCAGTCTCTGCCAGACCCCTTGAACATCTTTACTATTAAAATTTCGAAACAGATTAAGGCCAAATAGCTAAACATCTGGACCAAGGTCAGATATGTATTCAGCATGTGTGTTTACCCCTATAAGTCATTTTTATTTTGGCGAAACTTACAACAAATTTTCCGGTTTCAGCCGGATTCAAGGCGAACTAGATGTCCGGGTAAAAATTGATTGTCATATACTGATTCAGCAACTCTCCTTACCCCGAAATCGGACATCTGTGCAATTTTCCAGCAAAAATTCTGCTTGTTTTATGGTAGGACTACTCTACTGTTTATATTCCGTTCAATGTGCTTATATACTAAGCACTCATGGCATGTATGACATAAGTCGTGAATGGTGTAACATTATATTATCTTACTGTTTTAAGTAAAAAAACGTGAAGACTATCTGTAGTTTGCTGAGAAGTCCCGGCGTGACTTCTTGAAGGACATCTCGCACTATTTACTGTTTTTGATCCCGTATTCCACACTAGTTGAATGCTTTAAAGCAAAGCTCTCCTTTGAACAAATTATCCACGGCGTTGGCTGTTTTAAGCCTTTATGCAGTTCCGGTGACTTCAAGCAACAAGAGCTGTAAGCTCATATGGCACTTGCATGGGTCAAGATGATCTGATTGATCAAAAGTAAGTTTCGACTTTGCGGTTGAGATGCGCGCCCTAAGGGAGCTGGAACTTCATTTGTAAGCAAAACCCTTGAGGCAAAACTGCTAATGGGCTGATGGGCATCACGAAAATGCATATATTGCTTAAAAGTATTTTTTTTTTAATTTGCGGTCAAGATTGGTACTTTAAGGAATAATCGGATTTGGGACGTAGCAACTTCTAAGCAAATGTTGTTGAGTCTCCAATATTCCAGCGAAGTTTCATCGTCCTAGCACATCTGGAAGTACCTTAACGCGCGATCACCGGAATCCCAGACCCCCCCCCTCCTCCAACTCCACCCACAATAACCGGAGCCAATCCGGTTCTGTAAATGATTAATCCAGAGCATCTGTTTGTCATTCCCACGAAGTTCGATCCAGATCACACCAGTCTAAGCGGGTCAAGTATTTTCCGCCTCCCCCCAATTATTGCCGGATTCGGTCCGGAAATGAAAAAGGTCATAAGAGAAAAATGTCCTCTGTTTAATTATTAAATTTCACTCGAATCCGATCACCCGTTCCAAAGTTCCGCATGACTCAATATTCCGGATTCCCCTCCCTCAAACCCCCCCCCAAGATTATCATATCGAGGATTTTTTTTATTTCAAGTCAGTTTGACCGGGTCCCTGATATGCCTTCCAAGTTTCGTCGTGAAAATCCCCCACAAAACATAATTCCGGGAAACCCCCTCCCCCCCCCCCTCAAGTTTCCGGATCCAGTCAAATTATGTAAAAGATTTACATGGACCAGATGTTTGCTCTTCCCAGCAAGTTTCACTCCGATACCATCATTCTAACCGTTTCCCGAGATTTCCGGTCCACCCCCCCCCCCTCCCTCCACTCCCCCCACCATTATCTGATCGACAAAATTTTTATTTTGAAGTCAGTTTGATTGGGTCCCTGATATGCCTGCCAAGTTTCATCGTGAAAATCCCCAAAACCACCCCCCCCCCCCCCATAAGTGTCCGGATCCAGTACAATGGTCTAAAGGACTTATCTAGAGCAGATGCTTGTTCTTCCCAGCAAGTTTCACTCCGATCCCTCCATTCTAACCGTTTCTTGAAATTTCCGGTCTCCCCCCCCCCCAACTCCCCCCTGGCTACCGAATCCGGTCAAGACTTTAAACGGGACATTACAAATATATATTCTATTCAGTTATGAAGTTTCATTACAATCCGATCATCCGTTCGAAAGTTACAAACTTCTCAATTTCCCGGATTCCCCTGCGGATTCCCCTCCCTCCACTCCCCCCACCATTATCTGATCGACAAAATTTTTATTTTGAAGTCAGTTTGATTGGGTCCCTGATATGCCTGCCAAGTTTCATCGTGAAAATCCCCAAAACCACCATCACCGGAATTCCGGGACCCCCCCCCCCCCATAAGTGTCCGGATCCAGTACAATGGTCTAAATGACTTATCTAGAGCAGATGCTTGTTCTTCCCAGCAAGTTTCACTCCGATCCCTCCATTCTAACCGTTTCTTGAAATTTACGGCCCCCCCCAACTCCCCCCTGGCTACCAAATCCGGTCAAGACTTTAAACGGGACATTACAGATATATATTCTATTCAGTTATGAAGTTTCATTACAATCCGATCATCCGTTCGAAAGTTACACACTTCTCAATTTCCCGGATTCCCCTGCCCTCCACCCCCCCCCCAAATAGTCGGATCAGAAAACTGATTATTTATAAGTTTGTTTGGTCGGGTCTCTGATAGGCCTGCCAAGTTTGATGGTCCTAGCACAACTGGAAGTACCCTAACTCGAAAAAGTGTGACAAAATGCCCTAAATTTTCAAGTTTCCAGCGCCCCCACTTCCCCGCATATGGTCGGATCGGGAAACTGATTATTTCCAGGTTAGTTTGGTCGGGTCTCTGATATTCCTGCCAAGTTTCATTGTCCTAGCTCATCTGGAAGTACCCTCACTCGAAAAAGTGTGACAAAATGCCCTAAATTTTCAAGTTTCCAGCGCCCCAACTCCCCCGCATATGGTCGGATCGGGAAACTGATTATTTCCAGGTTACTTTGGTCAGGTCCCTGATATTCCTGCCAAGTTTCATTGTCCTAGCTCATCTGGAAGTACCCTAACTCGAAAAAGTGTGACAAAATGCCCTAAATTTTCAAGTTTCGAGCGCCCCCACTCCCCCGTATATGGTCGGATCGGGAAACTGATTATTTCCAGGTTCGTTTGGTCGGGTCCCTGATATTCCTGCCAAGTTTCATTGTCCTAGCTCATCTAGAAGTATCCTAACTCGGAAAAAAGTGAAAAAATGCCCTAAATTTCTCAAGTTTCCAGCGCCCCGCACTCCCCCGCATATGGTCGGATCGGGAAACTGATTATTTCCAGGTTAGTTTGGTCGGGTCCCTGATATGCCTGCCAAGTTTCATAGTCCTAGCACATCTGGAACTACCCTAACTCGGATATGTGGGACAAAAAACTCGGACCGACCGACCGACCGACAGACGGAATTGTGATCGGTATATGGCACTTGAGCCAGAGGCTACAAGTGCCATAAAAACTCGGAATCTCAGACAACCGGTTTTTCTGATGAATTCTTCAATAAAATAAGATAAGATAAGATAACGTTTATTCGCTGTATATTATCTTCACAGATAGATGCACAGCTATAAATAAATAAATAAATAAATAAATATACAACTTTTATTACATAGTCATATTAATTGGCGATTTCATCGCGATTTGTCACTCTCTGTTTATGCCTACATGTTCATATAATGTACAAAATACTGCCTGAACGAGCGCCTGTATCGCGAAGACGCAGACGCTTTGCAAGGCACAAACTTGTTTTTGTGCCTTGTTGTATATCTTGGCTGCGGCGCCTCAGGTGGTAGAAGGTTTCGGTGCTTCCCCGACATAAATACTTGTTTACCAAAACTCATGGTTAAGTACTTGGCGCCTGCAAGACAGTCTTTGGAGTTGGAGCTTTTCGGGACTTTGGTCATAATCGGACTGTTCCTGACCCAATATAATTTTTGCGGCTCGTTTCTGTACGCTTTCCAACTCTTCAGATTGCTCTCTGGGTGGGTTGACTTGTTGGCATCTAGCTTCTCTAGTACCTTGACAACCTCGTATGGTAGGATCACTGGGATTTCTGACTGGTCATGATCGTCGGGAGCATGGTACGCATATGAAATAGCGAAACTATTTCGCTATTTCAACTGCACCACAACAAGCACCGAAAAGACTTGCCTTTGAGAATCTTCTCTTAACAACCCAAAAGCTAGCTCATAGGTTTCTTCGTGCCATTAAAGGTACTCCAACTTTGTTTGAACTTAACGCTCCAGCAATCCTAATTACTTCCAGGGGAGCTGGCAATGTCCATAGTAAGCGAAGTTCCGATAGCACAGATACTACCACCAGCAGTAGCGTATATTCCGATTATTTTCGGGAGGGGCGACAGCTCAGTGAAAATATGCGGCCGAATGCCACCCCCTTATACGCCGGAAGGCCGGCAATTTTTCGGCGTTTTTGCATATTTTGACCGTTTTTAACACTAAAAAAAGCTCTAGGTGCCAAAAACACCTTTTAATCTTGTAATCATGCACACTACGACTCAAAACTGTTTCTAAGATCAATTACTGAACCATACTGTAAATAATTTCAATTTAGCTTCTCAATTGGTATTTTCGCGTACGTTTTTCCCGTAAAAAACTCCTTTTCCGAGAATTTCGGATGAAGATCGCCCCTGCCGCCCGCATTTCGCACACGCTTTTCCAATTAAAAACCCTTTTTTCAAGAATTTCGGGGGGGGGGGGGATCGCCCCTGTCGCCCCCCCCCTAATATACGCTACTGACTACCAGTACGAAAACAGTAATTGTCAAATCCAGTTCCAACAGAGAGCGAGGTCTTTCCACATATCAAGTTTCATTAAGATCCTATTCTCCCTTCATAAGTTATGCATACGTCAATATTCTGGATTCCCCCTCCCTCCACCCCCCCCCCCCCCCCCATGGTGGTCGGATCGGGGAAGTGAATATTTCCAATTTAGTTTGGTCAGGTCCCTGATCCGCCTGCCAAGTTTCATCGTCCTAGCTCTTCTTGAAGTACCCTAACTCGAGAACAGCTGCCTGACAGAGTAAGTAAGTAAGTAATTTATTTATGACCCGCCATTTTGAAAAGGAGGAGTAAATGAAGAAAATAAAGAAAATAAACAAATCACATAAACACACAGAAAAGACACTTAATTTTTAATCTTCGGTCAGGAAGCAGTGGACGACGTCGTGCGCTGGTTGGGCCTTGTTGTCCATGATTTTGAAAGCGATGACGAAACATCCAAAAGGGTAATAGTTGCATCTTGAATTTTGAATTTTTCCGTCAATGTATAGTTATGACATAATTTCGACAAGTGGAGCAGGTGCTTTGCATATTTAAAATAACATGATCTCATCTTTTTAATCTCCTTCTTTCGAAGAACATGGCTGACGCCAGAACGAAATAGTATAGACGGAGCGCAGAAGGTGCTGTACAAATTTCGAAAAGCCTTACGATTCGCCCCCGATTGGGGACGATGCGCCCATATAGGCGCTACGGATTGACTTATAAACTTCTTGAAAAACAGAAGAGCAAAATTTTGAGAATGAAGATTTGAATGTTATGCCGAGCCACCGTAGAGAGTCTGTCGATTTGACGATGAACGGCCCAAGAGATATAGAAGCTTTAGATGCATTCGAACCTTTTCGCGAAGGGTTGAAATGCAGGTACTCACATTTTGACAGGTGTTCAAGGCCAATTTTGAGAAGTTCCGACGACAGCTTACTGACATTTTTTGTGAGTGTGGATCTGCTACGGCTTACTAAGAGCAAGTCGTCCGCGTAGGCTATGTAGCTGAAGGCATAGTCTTTACAGAAGTAAGCAGGATGCAAAGAATCGAGACAAGAAGATATGGCCAGAAGATAAAGACCGACCGCCCGAAAAGTGATAGTTATATGGCACTTGAGCGAGGCTGCAAGTGACATAAAAAGGGTAATTTTGGCTTTCAACTTTACTTTAAGCAGTAATTACAGGACAGTCGTTAAATCCCTTCCTTCGGTGTGTATTAGAAGGCCAGTAGTACTATGGTGTGTAGTAATATGTAGTAGTACTATGGTGTGCACGGGTAGAGAACTGAAGGAGAACAAGTGCTCTGGAGTGTGAAAGTAAAATCTGTATCACATCTTATAAACAAACAGCGTTATAACCAAGACATTTCACATCCCCAATAACCAAAAAAATACTGAAATAACATATTTTGAAATCATTCCAGTTGAAGACCTTTTAATGTAAACAAACCGCGTTCAAGATTTTGCAACAACGGTTTTCAGTTTCCGTGCTGTATGTCTTGCTAGCCAGTCCGACCCCCTAGCCTATTTTCCATTAGCAAGGTAATCACAAGTGCTATAAACCAAATCATACCAGCCTAATACCCCCTTTGTCACAACTTTCTTAAAAATATCATCTACCATATGACAAAACCGTCAAGTTTCCAACTGATCATTAAAGCGCCCCTTGCACTATTTACTCTTCAACTTACAGTATTTTAAACATACATTAAGCTAGGCTGTGCTTTCAACAAATAAACCACGGTTTTCGCTGTTCTAAGCGTTTATCTAGGCCCATTGAATTGAAGCGAAAACAGGGAATCAATTTACATATCCGGATTTTCTGATGGAAAAACTTATCGCAGACAACCGTCGACAGCGTGGTACACATCGACGCTGGCAAAACACGGCAAGTGAGAAAATCTGCGTGGTTTTGTTAGAGGGGTACCGTACGAAATTGGGGTCTCCGGGTTTAGAAATATATGGAGTGATTATGGAAGTAGTTTGCATTAGTATTCTAGGTAAGATAGGTCCTTTAAGGAATCAGGTACGCCGCGTGGTCTTATTTGTTTGCTGTTACACCAAAAACCGCATCTATACATACGTGAACTCGTGACATGTCATAGACGAACGTTATTCATGGGAAATCTGGGCCCAGTTACCCATGAACGGGAGGGGGGGGGGTCGGGACCCATGAAATTGCATATCTAGACCTAAATATACTCGACTATACCAACTTAGAGTTTGATTCCAGTCACGGGTAAAAAACTTTACTCATGGGCAAACCGGGCCCACTTGCCCATCAACGGTGGGGAGGGGGAGTGTTCAACTCCGCATTGATATTCCCAACCCGATGATCCAAAAGCACAAAGGAATGTTAAAAACATAAAAAATGGGCAATCTGTGCCCAACTGCCCCTGAATCAAGTGGAGGTGGGGTTTGGGACCCGCAAAAAGGAAAAAGAGACCCCAATGCCACAAACCTACCAAATTTTAACTTGATACCTGTTGATTCCTGTCACGGGTAACAGACTTTACTCCTGGGCAATATGGGCCCATTTGCCCATGAACGCGGCGTGCGGGGGAGGTGCAACTTTAAAAGCAATTTCCCAGCCCTAGGATCTACAAGTACAAGGAATTTCATCGTCCTATGTCCAGGTCTTGTCAAGCTATGAACATTATTCACTGGGCAATCTGGAACCTGGTCAAGCTATGAACATTATTCACTGGGCAATCTGGAACCATTTGCCCCTGAACCGGGTGGGGGTGGGGTGTGTGACCCCTAAAAGGCACAACTAGACCCCAATACCCACAGGTATACTAAGTTTGAACTTGATACTTGCACTGGTTCACGAGTTATGAGCTCTACAAAATACGGTGAAAACCGGAAACCGAAAGCCGAAAGCTGCTACAGCGCTCGCAATAGTGGACTGTTCCAAGGAACACTCCACTAAAAATTGGTTCTCACGAAAATCGGGCCCCAGAACCCAGACTCCGCATCCCAGATAAACTGTGTTCAACTTCTGGAATGCAAAGCTGAGACGTGAAGACAGGGGATCCCCACGCCCTTCTAACATTTTTATATATGTATAATATTTATTTATTAAAATGACCTTGGGCCCTTTTCTGCTCGCGTTCCGTGGTCCGTTTCCGAATCGCCCGAAAAACGGCTATTTTACTACTGCTCTCTCGATCCTATGCTACAGTAGCCGTACCATAAAAAATGTCAAAGAAGACAAGACAATCCGGTTGGTCAGTCTTTTGATTGCCAAGACTTCCGACTTGACCTCGTAAATATCAGGAACTCCAGTTCAGGATGTTGGAAAAGATTAGTACCGGAAAGTTCGAATCGAGAAATGATTCCGATCCTGTGAAAGAATCACTTTCAAAAGTAAGAAGTCGTTCGTGGTCTTGGGAGCGTTTTGGGGCGAGGAATAACATGTCAGGGAACTTGAAAGTAATCACGAGCAAACGTGCTTGTTGAAATTCAGGGTAAGAGTCAGGATACTTCCAGAAGTAGTAAAAGTAAAGTATGAAGACCGTTGAGAAAAGCTTCCAGTGGCCCTCTCGTGAAAATCTAGGCGGATTCCAGAACAACGTTACGATGACGATTTGTTTGTTTCTCTCTTTTTCCTTTTTATTGCCGTTAATATTTATACGTATATGTAGTTTATTTATAGTTGATAGTTTGCTTGGTCTCATGTAATGCGATTATCCGTATTGTAAGCTAGTGCATAGGTAGTAGATCCCCCAACTAGATAGCTTCAGGGAATGTTGTCTCTGATTCTATATGTGTGTCATGTTTATGTAGTATTTTTAGTACATCAATAAATGAATTAATGAATACATGAAACGGCAAATCCTTTTCGGAATTCCGATGGGAAGGCTCTGGATATCCGCCGGCGGTTGCATGGACGCGGTCACAAATTAGAAGGCTTTGGTTTATACTTCCCTCTGAGAATAATGAGGACCTAGATTATCGAAAATCAGGCGGATTTCTGTGTGGACTGTCGTTCAGAAGTTAGAAGGCTCTGGAGGCCTACGCGAGACGAATCTCGCTTAGACTAAGCCCAGTTGAGAAAATCTTGTCTTCAACCGGACAGTTTCATGTCGCTTACCTATATTCTGTTTGCAGGTGGATTTCGGACGAAAACCAGAATTATTTTGCAATTCCGAATCCATCCCAAAGCTCCAACGGAAACTCATCCAGAACTAAAACAAGAGCTAGAAGCTCATACGGCACTTGCTAGGCTGGTTGAGAGGATGAAATATAGATTTGTTTTGATAATTTATGAGCAAACCCCTTGGGATAGGAATGATCACGGACCCTTGGAAATCACGAGAATGTATCGTTAGGAAAAAAGTATTTTATTTTGGAGCTCGGCTGTAATGATGCGCACTTTAAAGGCGGTAGAGATTCGTCTGTAAGCAAAACCCTTGAGACAAAAACGATAATAAGCCCTTGGGGATCATTACTATATATCGTTTGGTCAAAAGTATATTTTTCACGTTTCGGTTAAGACGCGCTAGAGATAATTTTTTAAAGCAAAACCCTTGTGGCACAAATGATCATGGGCTTAAGATGCGAACTTTAAGGGAGATAGATATTCATTTGTAAGCAAAATCTTTGAGGCAAAACTGGTCACGGGCTCATGGGGATCATGAAAATGTATAGTTTGCTTAAAGTTCAACTGAAAAGGGCTGGGATAGGACAATCTAGTTACCCATCACTTATTCACTTAAATTGGCGTGAGCGCTGAAAATGCGTTACTTCGTTGTTCCACTATTTACGAATAATCGATTTACAAATAGTGGAATTTCCGTGTGATTTGTGGCACCTCTGCACTTGAATCTGTGTTGTGTGCCTTACGAGAAAGACTTATGATTTTGTTTGTTCAGGCACTAAGCAGTCTTCACCAAGCTCACCACTGCCTACTGAAAAGCCGCGTTTCTGTTGAGATTATAATTCCCCGCGTCATAGTAGAATTTACGTTGTGGGGACGGCCGCAGATATTCTGAACGTCATTCATTGTATTCAATTAAATGACACAAAAATAAGTTGGCTTTCCAGTTAAACTTCAAAAGTATTTTTTTTACTTTGCAGTTAAGATAAGTACTTTAAAATGGTCGGATTTTGGAATGACGACTTCTAAGCCAATCTTGTCGAATCTCTATTTTCCAGCCAAGTTTCGTCATCCTAGCATATCTGGAAGTACCTTAACTTGCGACCCCGGAATTCCGACCCCCCCTTAACTTCCCCCACAGGGCCGGGATCCAATCCGGTTATGTCAATAATTTATCTAAAGCATTTGTTCGTTATTCCCACCCAGTTCCATCTTGTACTTACTTACTTGTACTTGGGTCAGGACGCAAGCTGTGCAGCTCTCCCTGGCGACATCAGCTGACGGACCAAGGCATGCCATGAATCTCGGTCTTCTGTGAACGGCATCGAGATTTGAAGCCAGTAGGGATCCCATCGCCTCCCATGCCGGCGGAAGCCTCCGATGGGCTCGAGGTCATCCTTGAGGGTGCTCAGCCACGTTTTACGCTGACCTCCCCGGAGTTTCTTCCAACCGGGCATGGGGTTGGCGAGCAGAGCTTTCTTCGCCAGGGTGGTCTTCTCTTCTGCTCACATGGCCGAACCAGGACAATCGGCGTTTCTTCGCTAAAGAAGCTCCATCGTATTTTTGGGAGGACCCTCTCCTTATTTCGTGGTTACTGAGACGGTCTCTGCGTGTCACTCCCAGGATTTTTCGGAGGAATCCATGGTAGAAAACATTAAGGAATTGGGCCTCGGCAGCTTTTATTGGCTATGTTCTCGACCCGTAAAGAAGGGTGGATCTGACCATGGCTTCGTAAACTCTAACCTTTGTGTTTCGACTGATGCCTCTACGATTCCACAGACCCTTTTTTAGCTGAGCGAAAACGCCGTTAGCAGCTGATATTCGGGCCAGGATTTCCTCGCTGCTGCTTCCTGTCACGTTGATGAGTGAGCCAAGGTATTTGAATATGTCAACCTTCTCTATGGGACACTGGGTCAGCTTGATGCCCGAATCTGACGGTTCGTTTGGAGATGCACTTTGTTTTTTCAGAGCTGATTCTGAGCCCCAATGGTTCCGCCTCCTTTGATACATCATCCAGCATCCTTTGGGCCTGGGCTGCTGAGTCTGAGAGCAGGCCGATGTCATCAGCGTAATTGAGGTCAGTCACGGAGAACTCGGGGCTGACTTCGATGCCCGCATGGTTCTGCATAGCCCTTCTCATAATCCAGTCGATTACGAAGTTGAAGAGCGTGGGCGATAGTACGCAGCCCTGGCGTACACCGTAGTCGATATCAAAAAGTGATGACAGTTCTCCGCGAATCTGGATTCGGGCCCTAGTATGCTGGTAGTATGCTTGGATGAGACGGACGATTTTGTCTGGTATGCCGTCATCAGTCATAGCTCTCCAGATTCCATCCCGCACCACTGAGTCGAAGGCAGTGATGAAAACCGCCACAGAGATTTGCTAGTGCTTGGCTCGGTGTTCCAGGATTTGTCGAAGGGTGAAGAGTTGATCAACACAGCCCATCCCTGGCCGGAAGCCTGCCTGGTTGGGCCTAGTTCTCGCGTTCCTCTGTGTCCGGAATCGGTGGTGGAGAATTATACAGAATATCTTGGCGGCTATGCTGATCAGGGAGATACCGCGGTAGTTCTTGCAAGATGCTCTGTCTCCTTTCTTGAAGATCGGAATGATGGTGGAGTCTTTCCAATCCTGGGGGAATACCTCCTTTTCCAAGATCGTACCGAAGAGGCTGTGGAGCTTTTCCATGAGTCCAGGAACCCCAGCTTTGAAGATTTCGTCTGGGATAGAATCAGGGCCAGGAGACTTGTGGTTTTTCAGCTGTTACACAGCTTCTTGGATTTCAGAAATACTCGGGGGATCGGTGTTTACTGAAGAGTAGATGGGGTCGGGAGGCTCTGAAGGCATTGCGTTGGTAGTTGGAGCAACCATCGGGTTCAGGAGATTTTGGAAGTGAGCCTTCCATTGCTCGACGACGTCGTTCTTGTTCGTAAGCAGGACTCCTAGGTCATTCCGGATTGAAGAGGAGATGGCGGGTTGCTTGCCAGTTGCTTCCTTAAGGAGCTGGAATAGCTTCTTTGAATCTGACTTCTTTGCGGCGTTCTCCATCTTGTCTGCGATTCGATCCCAGTAGTCCTGCCTATCCCGTCGCGCTGACCTGTGGTATTCCTTCCGAAGGGCCTTGAACTCCGCCGAGTTGGTGTTACTAATGGCTTGCTTGCGCACAGCAATCTGTGTCGTTCGGTCGGAAATCCACTTTCCGGAAATCCACTTTCCGGAAATCCACACTCCGCTTCCGGCGTCCAAGATCTTCCTCAGCCGCATTTTGAATATTTTCGCGGAGGCTACCCAAGACTTTTCGACACCATGATTATCGGGACTTTCGTCTTCTTCGTTGGGGTCTAACAGGGAAAAACGGTTGGAGAGGGTCAATAGGAACCTTTCTAGAATGCTGCTGTCTTCAAGACTTGTGATGTCGTATCTTGGAGGCGGGGGGTCCGCTTCCTGGTGGCGAGTCTGAGCTTGATTGTCATTTTGACAAGTGCGTGGTCGGAACTGCTCTTTGACCCAGTGTAGGCGCCGCGGTATGCCCTACAGTCTTGGACGGAGCTGATCCAGCGGCTTGACACCAAGAAGAAGTCCAGAACTGATTGTGCTCTGCCATCTCGCGATCGCCAAGTGACTCTGTGTGAGGTTTTGTGTTTGAAGAGCGTGTTTGCTATCGTAAGGCTGTTAAGAGTAGCGAACTGCACAAGCCTAACACCCCAACCAAGTTCCATCCCGATCTCTCCAGTCTAAGCGGGTCACCTATCCCCCCCCCCCAACAGTTGTCGGGTCCAGTCCGGACATGGAAAAGAGAATCAGAGGCATGTCCTCAGTTCATTTATTAAATTTCACTGGAACGCGGTCACCCGTTCCAAGCTTACACGTGACTCAATATTCCGACCCCCCCCCCCCCTCCGCTCCCCCCACAATGATCGGATCGAGAAGATTTGTATTTCCAAGTCAGTTTAATCGGGTCCCTAATATACCTGCCAATTAAGTTTCGTCGTGAAAATCCCTAAACCGCCATCACCGGAATTCCGAGACCCCCCCCCCTCCCAAGTGTCCGGATCCAGTCTAATTGTGTATACGATTCATCTAGAGCAGACGCGTGTTCTTCCAAGCAAGTTTCACTCCGATCCCTCCATTCTAACCGTTTCTCGAGATTCATGGTCTCCCCCCCCCCCCCAACTCCCCCACAGTTGCCAAATCCGGTCCGGACACGAGATATGTCACCTATTCAGTTATTAAGTTTCATTCCAATCCGATCACCCGTTCGAAAGTTACGCACTACTCAATTTTCCGGATTCCCTCTCCCTCCATCAGCACCCCATGGTCGAATAGGGACGCTGATTATTTCCAAGTTAGTTTAATCGGTTCCCGGATAAGCCTGCCAAGTTTCATCGTCATAGCACATCTGGAAGTGCCCTAACTCGCAATCGTGAGACAGACTGCGCCTTAAAAACTAAATGTCTGTTTTAAAAGTATTTGGCACTTAAATTGAAATTAGGTATTCGAGAATGACATGAATGTATTCGAGAATGACAAAAATGTATTCGAGAATTTTTACTTTTCAAATTCTCGAATGTATTTTTGTCATATTCTCGAATACATTTTTCTTGAATACAAACACCAATTCCTCGAAGGTATTTAAGGGATTCGCGAATACATTTCGGGAATTCTCGAATACATTTTCGAAGTATTTAGCCTCAAACCCATTCCATATGGATGGTCAGTAATCTATATTTTTTTTCGGAAAAGGTCGAATGGAAACACTGCAATGTCCCGATTTCCGGCAAAATATCCAACTCCCGTTCAGGAGTTACGGTGGTCACAGACAGGCGGACAGATCTATAATTTCATACGTGGCCTTACTATCGTCTAGAATCCCTAGAAGACGCTCTGGTCATAAACGCTTCCAAAAATTGCGACTGCTGCACCTTTTGTAGTAGCTTATTCTTTATTTACCACATTAAAAGCTAGAATCTGTATTTGAAGTAGCGGAATTTTACCAACATTTGTTGCCAGCTCCTGCCGGGCCTTCGCTCTCTTCAGCCAAAGTTGAAATGCTGGAATTCTTTATATTACGAATGACCTTTTGCCTCACCTTAATAAATATCGGTGTTAACATTTCTTGAAATTCGTACAATTTTTCATCTATGGTGCTGTGTTTATTGTCTACTGTTTCTGACCGGGTATAATTCTTGCCCCTTGCCACGCCCCGATGCCCTAGCAGCACGAACCGCCCATAAAGACCAAATATTCTAACAAAGGTGCAGGTCTGTATCCCGAAATTTTGGTTTTAATAAGCGCGTCATTGTTTAGTTCAGGGAAATTCAGTTAGAAAATATTAACGTGGCAGAAAATGAGGATAATTAATTTTTATTTCCGAAATCTGTTCTGGAAATCTTCCCAACAGGACATGAAGAATGAATTAAATTTCGACATAAGAGATGATTTTGGTAGAATTTTGGTTGGTCGGAGTAGGCTTACAATCAATTATGATGTTAAAGTATGTTTTCACCATAGTCGCGTTTTCCTCCTGGTTTTGCTGACAATTCGACAGTAGGCAAATAACATTTTGTTTTCGGGATATGTTTTTGCTTGCTTGGATGAATAACTCATCCCAAACCCGGTGAAAACCGGATATTAAGGAATGAGATAACTCTCTCTTGAAAAATACATCGGGCCCCCCTGCTTCTTCTTCCTTAAGACACGATCCCCGTTCTTGTGTATTTATTCTTCTTCTTCCTTGACAAATTTTAATGTTGATGAACTGATTGCGGAGACGAGCGAAATGCGAGATCTACTGCTAGTGATATTTTATCGCCAGGAAAGGGACGTGTGTGTGTGCGTGGATGTAGTGGATCCCACGAAAGTGAGGGGTTCCTAAGACGTCCTCAACCTGTATGTGCTTCCTTCTGTCTGTGACGACGATTAACTCTCACGAGCGGATTACATGCTGCACTGTCAGAAGTTTGATAACAGATAACACAAGGATGCGCGGTTTCAACAGACAATGTGTAAAAGATAACAATTGGGATGTTATCTGTTGTGTCTGAAAACTTTATGCATGAAATGTTATGCATAACACGCTTTGCTAGGAAGGGCCAAAAAACAGCCAATAAAGCATCTACTGACTTTATTCTTTATCGTCATGATGTCGGAAAACTCAGCAGATGCTTTTTGGCGGTTTTTCGGCTCTCCTGATGGTAACGCTTTTATGCATATCATTCTGAAACACAACAGACGACATCCAAAGTGTTATCTCTTGCGCATTATCTGGTGTAACCGCGCATCCTTGTGTTATCTCTTATGAAACTTCGGAAAGTGTGATGAAAGTGGCGCAGTATGGTCTGAGAACTGGAGTCAGGAGTGAGGTCAAGTTCGTATGGGCTTTGTACCTAAGACACTTGGTTGATTTTAATGTAAAGGACACGCTGAGTCGGCAAATGTTTTTAGTTCTTACCTTGTATGGATTGTTCTGACAGATCCGGTCAAAACCTGAAAATTACGAATGAACCTAATTCTATTCCATCCTAGGAGTTGTCTAGTCCATTCGAACATACCGAGGGGTTGTTCATTCCCAGAAACAATGTACACCAAGTGGCGCGTGCCTCGGTGCCGTACCGGTGCCGCGCCAAGGTGTACACCGGTGGCGGAGAGAGAGACCAACCCCTCGGAACCTAACATATCCTACATTCTGGACATCTGATCGTGAGTTCTAAGTACACCAAGTGTCGCGTGCCTCGGTGCCGTACCGGTGCCGCGCCAAGGTGTACACCGGTGGCGGAGAGAGAGACAAACCCCTCGGAACCTAACATATCCTACATTCTGGACATCTGATCGTGAGTTCTAAGTCAAGGACTGCCCGATGAAAAATGTATCTCAAAATAGTAGTATGAAGTTGTACGAAAAAGTAGCATGCAGTACTAACTGATGCTACTACATGCTTCTACTTCAAGGCTACCGTGTTACTGCATACTATTGCATGCTAGTATTGGCAAGACTGGATACTACTATGTCAAGACACGATGCGACTGGATGCTACTACTTAAGATTAGACCAGTCTGAGGCGCATTACATGACAGTATTCTTTGCTGTTACATAGCATTACATGCAACTTTTTCGGTACATCTACCATACAACTACGTAGGCTACAAATTTTTCATCGGTTGGAAAAGGCCCACGGATTCTCCGGACAAGAGAATCCAGCTTTACCAAAGCCCAGAATCACGCTAGGTAATAAAATAGTTTTCTTCAGTCAGAATGGAATGGGATGTATTTACTCACCCGCGCGAAATGAAAGAGATGACATTCCCGACGAAGAAGTCACAGCTTTCGCAAGCAGCTTCTTCTTGGAGGCTTTTCGACTTAGATAGCTTCAGGCATTCGAGGTCATCCCCCGTGACAGATGTCGGGATTCCCTGCAAATAACTACTTTTACTCTGACATCCAAATTGTACGCGACATTCCAATCTCCTAGGAATGCAAGTCCGCGGTCTATTACTTGTATTGCCGAGGGTTTGTCGGGAGAGTAATTACACAAATGGGTAATTTGTTTGCGCTCCCAAGCCGTGTGTGTGAATACGAACCGAGAATGTAATCAATTTGTGGTTTCCAGCCGGTGCCATCAAGCTGTCTGGTTGAAAGCTGGATCCTAAATCTTAACTTGAATACTCTTGATGACTAACTTTCCTTGCCGCTGCAAAATCGCCGGGTGCCTAGCGGAAGAGCCAGAAGCGGTATCACCTCGGGTATCACAGCTGCTCCCGAAGATCGCCGTGATTATTTGACAGAGGATTCGAGTTGTTTGAGTCGTTACGGAGACGTTCACTCCTTCTCCCCGAGGAGCACCGGCGTGTTTTGGACTTAGTAATATAGAGTATTGGACTAGCAGACAGGGTTGCCATGAAATACAAACTGAATCACATTTTAAGAAAAATCACCAAAAGAAAAAACGTCAGTGATGCTGCGTTGTTTTTAATTTGATCATTTGGGAGAAGTCTGTTTATTTGTACGCCCTTTTTATGAGAAAATCACCAAAATCAGGTAATCTGGCGAATTTTGCACAGTAAATACCATCTTCAAACATTCTGAGCTGTAAATACATTTTCAGTATAGTCATTTGATGTTCTGACTCGTTCTTGAACTGATTTTTTTTTTTAATTAGATGGTACAACAACATTTATATTTATAAGATATGTTATTTACATTAATAGAGCTAAGATACTTAAAATAGATAATATAGATAATAAGCGTTACCATCAGGAAGAACCGAAAAACCGCCAAAAAGTATCTGCTAGGTTTTCCGACATCATGACGATAAGGAATAAAGTCAAAATGTAGTAGATGCTTTTTTGGCTCTTCCTAGCAAAGCTGTTATGCATAACATTTCATGCAAAACGTTTTCAAACACAAAAGATAACACCCGAGTGTTATCTGTTATGTATTATCTGTTGAAACCGCGCATGCAAATTGTATATATATGTTTTTAAATTGTATATATATGTTTATTGACGACCAAACGAATATTCGGCTTGTCCGCTTCACGTTTTAGAAATAAATTGAAATTGAAACTGAAATCCTCGTGTTATCTGTTATGAAACTTCTGACAGTGTAGCTGACACCAGCCTGAAGGGGTCCGCCGCAGGTGTGAAAGGGTCGACTTTGTACGGAAGCATAACCTAAGCTTTTACGTTTTTGTCTGAAGGAAAATTACTCATTCATCTTACAGCGTCAAATTTTCTGTTTTAGCCGTCGCTCAGAAAGGAGAATTCCCGATACGGAGGGATACGCTAGTGTAGTCATTTATTTGGTACGATCAGAGCGAAATAACACTAGGGTGTAGCGCCAAGACTTAACAAAATTGACACACACTCAAATGGCAGGGATACTAGCATCGCTAGCGATAGAGAACGTCCCTACTGAAACTCATTCGGTCTTTCACCAGAGCTGGCTCCGATAACTTTATATTCTGGACACTGAAAAAATTATACAGCCTCCATTGTTCCCACGCTGTGGGCAGACCGCTTTACTGTAAATTTCTGCGTGGAGATCGCTTTACTGCAAATTTCTAAGCCCACAAGTTTGTCTCGCTTTAAATGCTGCAAGCGTAGTGGGCGTCGCTACGAGTATGGCCCGTTTGCAAAGCACAGAAAGCATAGGTCTTGCGGCTACGCTCTAGTGTTATTTTGCTCTGGGTACGATTCTTTATTCGTATTATTTTCCATACACTGCTTTCGAGGACCTGTTTTTCAACATTTGGCAGAAACGGCTCCGGAATTTCCGGATTTCCGTCAAATGCAGATAATAGGTTAGTACCTTCCATTTAACTACCCACGGAACTTCTTCTTACCCTGGAACTCGTCTTCTGGACCTCGCAGACAACAGAATCCCCCCCCCCCCCTCAAGTCTGTGTGTAATTTATTGAAATATGTAGTTTACAGCAAAAAAATAATCCATACTTCAAGAAGACGTTTACCTGTGGTATTTTTCTGCAACCATGACCTTGTTTTATCTTTCGTTGCGTTTTTACAGATACCATGGTATCTGACACCAAAGTCCAAAATCGTTTTGGCAGCTACTTTAGTATCCGGACATTTACCGTGGAATCTGGAAAGTAATCTCACTTTCTATGATCACAAACATTTCTTTCAAATTGGTGGGAAAGAAGCTTGGCACTGGTGATGTGATACTAAGTATCCGGACAATTATCGTGGAATCTGGAAAGTAATCTCACTTTCTATGATCACAAACATTTTTTTCAAATTGGTGGGAAAGAAGCTTGGCACTGGTGATGTGAGTGGATACAAGTATTACTTTTTGGGTGACTAAAAAAGCAAATTTGTTGTTTTTGCAAAGCAACTATTATCAGATATAACGATAACCGCAAAAACGACGAAATCCAGATCCACTTACCGTGGTATTAGATAAAGTGGTTCCTGCAAAAAACATAGTTTTTGTTTTTCTTCTCTCTTTCGTTTCTATACTTCGCTTTTGACTCCGCTTTAGTGGGCGTTCTGCACTTATTCAACAATTCATGAGATACCACGGCATTTTCTACAGAAGCTACACTGTCAGAAGTTTTACAATAGATAACACGAGGATGCGCTGTTTCAACAGATATGGGTAACAGATAACACTTCGGATGTTACCTGTTATGTTTGATGCATAATAAGCGTTACCATTAGGAAGAGCCGAAAAACCGCCAAAAAGTATCTGCTAAGTTTTCCGACATCATGACGATAAGGAATAAAATCAATACATGCTTTTTTGGCTCTTCTTAACAAAGCTTGTTATGCATAACATTTCATGCATAACGATTTCAAACACAACAGATAACATACGAAGTGTTTTCTGTTACGCATATCCGTTGAAACCGCGCATCCTCGTGTTATCTGTTATGAAACTTTTGACAGTGTAGGTAATCTGATATTTACAACAAGGGAAAACCTCCGTATAGGAACCGTTAATGTGTTGGCCTGCAGTTCCTCCGTCTAGCTACCCCTCCCTGACACTCTGTCTTCTGGACTTCGGAAAAACATCTCAATTCCTCCAAGGCCCTGGGCGTAATTTACAGCAACACAGGAAGCCATGTTTCTAGAAAGTGTTTTCTTGTAGCAAAAGGTATCTTCGCTTTCAACAAGTACGGAAGTGAAATGTGACGAAAAAGTCTGGCCAAATACGTCGAAAAAGTATCCGAGAATCGACTAAAAGTCGCTGAGATTTTTTTAGGCCTTCCTAGAAAAGTACTCAGGTAATACGAAAAGTATTCGAGAATTTGACATTCAAATTTAAATTAGGTCCTCGAGAATGACAAAAATATTTTCGAGAATTTCTGTTTTTCAAAATTAGTTAGGGGAAAGTTTGTCTCGAGAATGCAGAAAAACGATGAGAAGCTGAAAAGGCAACTTTGTCCATACCAGTGAGTTTTTAACACAGGACTACTTTTTTAATTAAGTAAAGAGGATTTCTGAAGTGGGCCTACCTGTTGACACTAACCCGAACGTTTGAAAGGGACGGCTCGCGTCTGACTCAAGCTGATTCCGCGTTTACCGCTTTCAGCAATAGATGCTTCCAAAGATCCGCAAATTCCACAATTCAATTATTTGAAATTCAGAACTTCCCAGATCTTTAAAGGAGCCCTCGCACTATTTAAGTATTTTAAAATATTTGAATACTTTAAAACTAGGCTGTGCTTTCAAAAAACAACCCACGGTTTTGGCTGATTAAGCTTTTCCGAGACCCGTTGACTTATAGCGAAAACAGGGAAAAAATTACATGCCCGGTTTTTCCGATGGAAAAACTTCTCGCAGACAGCCGTCGAGAGCGTGATACACATCGAAGGTAGCAAAGCACGGTAAGTGAGAAAATCAGCGTGGTTTTAGAGGGGTTGGAACGTCCCGTGGGTCTCCGGGTTTAGTAATATATATGGAGTGATTATGGAGGTAGGTGGCGTTAGTATTATAGGTAAGATTATTAGGCAAGATATTATAGGTTAAAGGAAACGTCGTATTTACTATAGGATTAATTATAAAAAAAAACACCCACAAGTTCGTATTTCCAACTTGAGCGGCTTTAAGCCTGAAGAGGGCTCCAATAAAATTCAGCTGACGTATCCGTTTTGCACTATCAAATATGATTAATTCTACTTCAGTAGTATTTCCATCAGTTCTCGTACCCAAGATTCTCCACTTTACAACCGTATCCTATCTCCTCTATTAGCATTACACTGATTTTCACGCTTGCCACATTCGCTCTCTTTACGTGACAATCATGCGCCTGATCATTGTTTCCGAGGAGCTTATTCATCCGGAGACCGGTTATGCAAACTTTGCCAAGATTGACATCCAAGGCAAGGGGCACAGAAAGATGCTAACAAGAGCTGTAAGCTTATAAGAAACTTGCAAGCATATGTAGTAGGTAAGGGTATCAGCTAAGATTTGCGCTGTGTTGAGGAACAGACGGTTATGGGCCCTTCGGATTCATGAAAATGTATGGTCGAGTCAAAAAATTATGACATGCACTTTGTGGTTACAATGTGCCCTTTAAGGGGGCTAGGAATCCATTGTGTAAACAAAAGCACTGGTACACACATGATCATTGGCCCTTGGGTCATGAAAGTATATCATTCGCTCGAATTTTTTTTTTTTTTGCATTTTGCGGCTAAGATGTGCCCTTTAAGGCGGTTAGAACTGAATTTGGACGTAAAATACTTGGGACACAGATGATCATGGGCCCTTGGAGATCTTAAGAATGATTCATTTTCTTAAAATGTAGTCTACAGATTCTTAAAGATTTTTTCGACTTTGCGATAACATTGGCGCTCTAAGCATGTTGGAAAGTCATTTATAAGCGAAACGCTCGAGGCAAAAATTATCACGGGCCCATGGAAATCATGAAAATCAATCTTTTGGTCAAAAGTATTATTTCACTTTGCAGTTAAGATACGCACTTTAAGGGGGGTAAAAACTCCTTTGTAAGCATATACTTGAGGTACAAATTGCCATGGGCCCTTCAGGATGATGAAAGTGTTCGTCCGTCAGAAACACGACCTCTTGTCAATTGCCAATTTTCCTTCCAATCCGACCAACCGCTGAAAAGTCATGGATGAAATCCTGGCAGTCCGGACTCCAATTACCCTCCGCTCCCCCTAAGATGGCCGGGTCGGGGAAATGACTGCTTCCAATTAAATTTGATCGCGTCCCAATACACCTACCGAATTTCATTGTCCAAGTGCATCTGTAAGTACTTTAACTCACGATCACCGGAAATCCGGGAAACCGCTTCTAACTCCCCCTCCCCCACAGTGCGCCGATCCGGTCCGTTTCTGTCAAAGATGTATTTACAACTTGTCCTTGTTCTTCTTACCAAACTTCATCCCGGTCCCCCTCACTCGAAGCCTATATCGAGATTTCCGGTCCTCTTTTCCAATCTTTTCCCCCAGAGTTATCGGATCCGGTGCGGACACGAAATGGGATATCCGCGACCTGAGCTCTTTCCAACTGTTAAGTTTCATTTGTGTCCGATGCCCCGTCGAAAATTATGCTTGCCTAGCCGTCCCGTTCCCGGATTTTACCTCCCTCCCCCCCCCCCGGATGGTCGGATCGGGGAAATGACTTTTCTCAAGTCAATCTGATCGGGTTCCTGATACGCCTGCCAAGTTTCATCGTTTTAGCACATCTGGAAGTACCTTAGCCCATGATAACCCAAAATCCGAAACTACCCCCCCCCCACACACACACACACAGTGCCCGGATCCCGATCCGGTTACGTCAACGATGTATCTAGGATCTGTGCTTGTTCTTCCCACCTTGTTTCATCACAATCCTTCCACTGTAAGCGTTTCAGGATATTTCCGGTACCCCTCCCCTCCAACTCCCCCCACAGTTGACTGATCTGTTCCGGACGTTAATTGGGACATGTGAGGCATGTGTTCTTTCCCCTTAACAAAATGCGTTCAGATACGATCACCCATTCGAAAGTTATGCATGTCTCAATTTTCGGGATTCCCTCTCCCACTACTCCCCCACGATGGTCGAATAAGGGAAGTGACAATTTCCAAGTCAGTTTGGTCGGGTCTCTGAACGCCTGCCAAGTTTCATCGTCCTAGCAAATCTGGAAGTACCCTAACTCGCGATCACCGGACCGACCGACCGACGGAAAAGTGATCAGTATATGGCACTTGGCCGGAAGGCAAGTGCCATAAAACACTCAAAACCGGGTGTATTTTCTGTAATCATAGCTGTGTTAAAGTGGTCAACTATTTCACAAAATCTGACCAGAAACATTATGTAATACGAGGTGTCCTTTAATGGATCTATGCACAAAACACAGTACAGGTATGCTTTTTGAACACTTCTCCAAAATTTTTACCACTCGGTTTTGTTTTTCACCTCTAAAACGGTGAAATGGGACCGAAAAAATCAAGAACTTAAAGGAGCCATGCCGGTAATCAAGCCCATTCATTCTTTTTGTCAGCTCCCGTTGTCTTTTTCGGTCACCAAATTCTGATTTTCCCAGTATTCGTATCCTTCCCGGAATTACATCAATCTTTCACATACCGTGCACCTTTTTAAACAAAATGTTGTGTCCTGGTTTGGAATCGAACTACGAGATTCGAGGATCTGGAAGCAAAGGACGTCGAAAGACCGAGGGTTTTCTTGTGAGGAAAGAGACACAACGGGAGCTGACAAACCCTACCTGACGAAAAAGGAAAAAGGATAACCACACAATTTAACATTGGGAGACATAGGATATTCAACTTTGAGACTAAATTGTGGGCGTTTGGTTGACATTCTACGCTTGTAAGTACTTGCTTCTTCTTTCGAAGCTTCCTTCCCCCCCAAAGAATCTTAAGAAAGATACCTGTAGTTATTCGTTCCGTATTCCATTAAACATTTTAGCTGTACTTATTATTTCATTCATAGGCTCTGTTTGTTAGTTTTTATTTATTCGTATGTTCGTAAGTCGTTTTTTTTTCAGTGTCTACTCGTGTTTCTACCCATCCCTAGTACTATTATGGTCTCAATAAAACTGATTGATACATGAAACTGTTTTTCCGATTCTTTGTTCATTGATTATACATATGGTAGTTTGTAATTATTCATATATTCGTGATTGTTTTTTTTTCTTTCAATTTCTACCCGTGTTTCTAGCCACCCCTAGTACTATTATGGTCTCGATAAAACTGAGTGATACATGAAAATATTTTTTCCGATTCTTTATTGATTGATTACACATAGTTTGAGAAAAAAGTTTAATCGAAACAGTGTTTCAGAAGCTTAAAACGACAGAATGAAATCTCGAGTCTCATTGCTCGATTCTTCATATTTGCATCACTAGGACACGATACTAATTTTTTGGGTGGCAAGACTTTGAAGTCCCTACAACATACGTTCGATTACATTTTGTTGTAAACTGTGTTTAATCAATCAAGAAAAGGTGAGATAAACATACGCAAGTATTCACAATCTTAGCATATTCACGAAACGCCCATAACCAGGGCTCATAGCGGAAAGTCCTATGCATCGGAATGTTACGTTCTTCGTTTTACAGTTTGATGATGGTGATACATAACCGTTTTCGTCGGGTTGGGTGCAATCTCTCTATTGCTGTGGCAATGTTGCCACTTTTTTCTGACGGAAACTGTTACTTTTGGCCTAATATGGCGGTGACATTCTGGCCTTTTTACCGACATTAACTAGAAACCTCGATCGATCATCTTCATAATTATATGCCCTTAATTTCTTTACTACATTTCTGTATTTACTGCTGAGGAACCGGTCGCAGAATTTGGATCGCTTTGTCGAAGAAGCGAAAATCTCTGACAAATTGCAGAATCGTGCGGCCACACTGTCAGAAGTTTCACAACCGACAACCCGAGGATGCGCGGTTTCAACAGATAATGCGTAACAGATAACACTATATCTTTTGTGTTTCAAAATGTTATGAATAATAAGCATTACCATCAGGAAGAACGGAAAAACCGCCAAAAAGACATCATGACGATAAGGAATAAAGTCAGTAGATGCTTTTTTGGCTCTTCCTTACAAAGCTTGTTATGCACAACATTTCATGCATAATGTTTTCAAACACAACAGGCAACATCCGGAAGTGTTATCTGCTACGCATTATCTGTTGAAACCGCGCATCCTCGTGTTATCTGTTGTAAAACTTCTGACAGTGCAGTGGCAACACTGTGCGGTGGAAGGAAAATCAGTCGAACATCCTTACAGCGAGTAGGACGTTCAATACTCCAGGGATGTTCTGCCCCCCCCCCTCCCCTGACTTCAATGCTCAAGGGATGAAAATGAATCGAGCGGATCGGTTCAGCCGGTACGGACTTTTCTTCCAGTGACCAGAGGCGTTACTAGCCAAAATGCTTGGGGGGGGGGACGAGGCATTTACCGACTGGCTGGTAATTTTTACCGACTTTTCCTACAGAAAAAACGACTGTTTTCAGCAACAAAAATGACATTTTTGAAAGAAATCGACTGATTTTCGGAAAAACCGACTATTTTGACGAAAAATCGACCATTTTTCAGAAAAAACGACTTTTTTCATGAAAAAAAATCGATTGTTTTGACGAAAATCGCGGCGCTTCGCGCCGATTCGTATTTTTTTACCGACTCGCCGGCAGCATTGGGGGGGGCGTCCCCCCCTCCCCCCCCCCAGTCGTGACGCCCCTGCCAGTGACATGACATGCTTTTCCAGGACTCGTTTATCGAAGCATGCCAAATTAAAAAAAAATTCTTAGGTTTTAGTTCGTAAAACGAAGGCATACGATTATTTGCAAATGTAAATTGTCCAGCTTTGAGACGAAATAAAGAAAATTCAGTAGTGATTTGTAGGGAGCACAAGCATGAAAGTATGTTCATCTTCAAAGTCCCGCCAGTGCGGAAGCCACAGCTGGAGCTAGCATTTAAAGCCGCAATGGCGAACACAGTATAGTTCTTATTTCATGCTTCTTCTTCTTCTGTAAACATAATTCAGCACCCGGCCAATCCGGCCATCAGAGGTTAAAAAGTTAGGCTTTCCTATCTAAACGCGTTGCTTTAGCTCTAATGGCAATCCATTCCGTTTCCTAATTTCATACCGGATTCCGGGTAGAATTACCTATCGCGTGACTCCGCCTTGTCTTTCAACCCTGTGACGATCCCATCACTTCCACCAGGAATTTCGTTTATTCCCATTTCTCCGTTTTTCCCGGATTCCGACTCGGATTCCGTCTCGAGCCAGGGCAAGTATATAGAGTAATGCTATTTGCATTACCTGCAGGTAGCTTTGTTTAGTTCGCGGAAATTAATTCAGTAAGTGAACTAAATTGTGTTGTGTCCCTTTGATCTTTTGCTTCCTGGAGCCTGAAGACTTTTCCAGCCAATGAGCTTATTTACCTAACAAGATCACCTGACAGCTACTTAAAAGTCGTTAAAGCACAAGTAGTAGCAGTACAGTTTAAATATATTATTACTGAAATGTTGGCAGATGATCTACCAACTTTGGCTTGTTGACGATATACGGTTGAGGCAGAACTACGGTACTTACTTCTGTCCGACGTAATGGTGTCTGGATGAGAGTGTGGTTCACATCGTTAGGAAGTGTATGGAGCTTAGTGAATGGAGGAAATAGTTTGATGATTGTGAATTTAACGAAGGGTACTTAGAACGAGCTGTTAAAGGACCTTTCTTACTTATATAACTAACACAACCTACTTCCGTAATCCCTCCATCCATTTGTAAACCCGGAGACTCAAATTTCGCACGATACATTCTAACCCATCTAACAAAACCTCGCTGATTTTCTCACTTGCCGTGTTTTGCTTCCTATGATGCGTATCACGATTTCCACGGTTGTCTGCGAGAAATTTTTTCATCAGAAAAATCGGTAATGCAAACTTTTCCCTGTTTTCAGTTTAAGTCAACAGGTCTCGAGAAAGGCTTAAAACAGCCGAAACCGTGGGTAATTTGTTGAAAACAGACCTTAGTTTTAAAGTATTCAATACTGTGTCGGGAGGCACTTTTTATGGCACTTGCAGCCTCTGGCTCAAGTGCCATATACCGATCACAATTCCGTCTGTCGGTCTGTCGGTCTGTCGGTCTGTCGGTCGGTCCGAGTTTTTTTGTCCCACATATCCGAGTTAGGGTACTTCCAGATGTGCTAGGACAATGAAACTTGGCAGGCATATCAGGGACCCGACCAAACTAACCTGGAAATAATCAGTTTCCCGATCCGACCATATGGGGGGGAGTGCGGGGCGCTGGAAACTTGCAAATTTAGGGCATTTTGTCACTTTTTCTCTGAGTTAGGGTACTTCTAGATGAGCTAGGACAATGAAACTTGGCAGGAATATCAGGGACCCGACCAAACGAACCTGGAAATAATCAGTTTCCCGATCCGACCATATGCGGGGGAATGGGGGCGCTCGAAACTTGAAAATTTAGGGCATTTTGTCACACTTTTTCGAGTTAGGGTACTTCCAGATGAGCTAGGACAATGAAACTTGGCAGGAATATCAGGGACCTGACCAAAGTAACCTGGAAATAATAAGTTTCCCGATCCGACCATATGCGGGGGAGCTGGGGCGCTGGAAACTTGAAAATTTAGGGCATTTTGTCACACTTTTTCGAGTGAGGGTACTTCCAGATGAGCTAGGACAATGAAACTTGGCAGGAATATCACGGACCCGACCAAACTAACCTGGAAATAATCAGTTTCCCGATCCGACCATATGGGGGGGAGTGCGGGGCGCTGGAAACTTGAAAATTTAGGGCATTTTGTCACACTTTTTCGAGTTAGGGTACTTCCAGTTGTGCTAGGACCATGAAACTTGGCAGGCATATCAGAGACCCGACCAAACAAAATTAGGAATAATCAGTTTTCTGATCCGACCATTTTGGGGGGGGGGGGGGTGGAGGGCAGGGGAATCCGGGAAACTGAGAAGTGTGTAACTTTCGAACGGATGATCGGATTGTACTGAAACTTCATAACTGAAGAGAATATATATCTGTAATGTCCCGTTTAAAGTCTTGACCGGATTCGGTAGCCAGGGGGGAGTTGGGGGGGGGGAGACCGGAAATTTCAAGAAACGGTTAGAATGGAGGGATCGGAGTGAAACTTGCTGGGAAGAACAAGCATCTGCTCTAGATAAGTCCTTTAGACCATTGTACTGGATCCGGACACTTATGGGGGGGGGGCCGGAATTCCGGTGATGGTGGTTTTTTGGATTTTCACGATGAAACTTGGCAGGCATATCAGGGACCCAATCAAACTGACTTCAAAATAAAAATATTGTCGATCAGATAATGGTGGGGGAGTGGAGGGAGGGGAATCCGCAGGGGAATCCGGGAAATTGAGAAGTGTGTAACTTTCGAACGGATGATCGGATTGTAATGAAACTTCATAACTGAACAGAATATATATCTGTAATGTCCCGTTTAAAGTCTTGACCGGATTCGGTAGCCAGGGGGGAGTTGGGGGGGGGGGGGGAGACCGGAAATTTCAAGAAACGGTTAGAATGGAGGGATCAGAGTGAAACTTGCTGGGAAGAACAAGCATCTGCTCTAGATAAGTCCTTTAGGCCATTGTACTTGATCCGGACACTTATGGGGGGGGGGGGGGGTCCCGGAATTCCGGTGATGGTGGTTTTGGGGATTTTCACGATGAAACTTGGCAGGCATATCAGGGACCCAATCAAACTGACTTCAAAATAAAAATTTTGTCGATCAGATAATGGTGGGGGGAGTGGAGGGAGGGGAATCCGAAATTTTCAGTCATGCGTAATTTTGGAATGGTTGATCGGATTCGAGTGAAATTTAAGAATTCAACAGAGGACATTTCTCCGATGATTTTTTTCATATCCGGACCGGATCCGGCAACTATTGGGGGGGGGGAAATACGTGCCCCGTTTAGAATGGAGGGATCGGGATGGAACTTTGTGGGAAGAACAAACAGATGCTCTAGGTAAGTCATTTGCTGAATCGGATTGGCTACGTGCACCGCGGGGGAGCTGGGTGGGGTGGGGGGGGGGGGGTGGACCGGAAATCTCGAGAAACGGTTAGAATGATGGTATCGGAGTGAAACTTGCTGGGAAGAACAAACATCTGGTTCATATAAATCTTTTACATAATTTGACTGGATCCGGACACTTGAGGGGGGGGGGGAGGGGTCTCCCGGAATTCCGTTTTTGGGGGATTTTCACGACGAAACTTGGAAGGCATATCAGGGACCCGGTCAAACTGACTTGGAATAAAAAAAAAAATCCTCGATATGATAATCTTGGGGGGGGGGAGGGGAGTTGAGGGAGGGGAATCCGGAATATTGAGTCATGCGTAACTTTGGAACGGGTGATCGGATTCGAGTGAAATTTAATAATTAAACAGAGGACATTTTTCTCTTGTGACCTTTTTCATTTCCGGACCGAATCCGGCAATTATCGGGGGGAGGGCGGAAAATACTTGACCCGCTTAGACTGGTGTGATCTGGATCGAACTTCGTGGGAATGACAAACAGATGCTCTGGATTAATCATTTACAGAACAGGATTGGCTCCGGTTATTGTGGGTGGAGTTGGAGGAGGGGGAGGGGGGTCTGGGATTCCGGTGATCGCGCGTTAAGGTACTTCCTGATGTGCTAGGACGATGAAACTTCGCTGGAATATTGGAGACTCAACAACATTTGCTTAGAAATTGCTACTTCCCAAATCCGATTATTCCTTAAAGTACCAATCTTGACCGCAAAGTAAAAAAAATACTTTTAAGCAATATATGCATTTTCGTGATGCCCATCAGCCCATTAGCAGTTTTGCCTCAAGGGTTTTGCTTACAAATGAAGTTCCAGCTCCCTTATAGCGCGCATCTCAACCGCAAAGTCGAAACTTACTCTTGATCAATCAAATCATCTTGACACATGCAAGTGCCATATGAGCTTACAGCTCTTGTTGGAAGACGTGCGAGGAGTGTAACGACACGAAATATTTAGTTCCAAATCTGTGTAACGACTCTCGCGAAGCACCTTTTTTACTCACTCATTTCCTCACAAATGTTTTATGCTTTCAAAAGTGAAACGATTAAGCAAAGTGAAAAGATTAAGCAAATTGAAAAATCATGTATATAAGGACCAATGCATATGTATTAATTAAGTCAGTCTCAAGAAGTGAGTCGTGATCACGGATCGTTGGATTAACAGATGTATTCGATGAATGCATAACTTCATATTAAAAGTAAGTGTGTTGTTATCTAAACACTGTTTATTGAACGTAGGACCCAGGAACTATCGTCCGAACTTCACCCTCCACAGTTACGAACCAACCTTTCGAAGATTAAGATCAGAGTCCCGGTATAGTCTAATAAGTACCAACCACTCGGGTACACGCTACACGCATATTGGATACTCGGTATCGGACAACAAGTTAAAACGTAAAGGACACCCAAGAGAGTCATTAATATAACATCAAGTTTCATTTAAGATCCGATCACCCGTTCGTAAGTTAGAAATACCTGATTTTTCCGGATTCCCCCTCCTTACACTACCCCCCAGATGGTCGGATCGTGGAAGCGACTATTTCTAATTTAATCTGGTGCGGTCTCTGAAATGTCCTAACTCATCTGGAAGTGACCGAACTAGCAAAACCGGGACCGACAGACCGACTGACGGACAGAAATTACGATCGCTATATGACACGTGCCATAAAATTAAAAATTCTCGAAGAATTTTTTCAATATTTTCACTATTTTTTCAAGTTATTCCATTTTTTCAAAAACAGTAAAAATTCTCGAAGATAAAGTAAAGTCTAAAGATTATATGGCCCAGAAAGAGAGATTGATTAAAAAAATGATGGAATAGAAGGTTTCAGCTTGTGTTATTTGGAGTACGAGGAGGAAGTAAAAAAAGGAAACAAAATCATACCTCTTTCTTCCTATGGTGTCTTTTGTAATTATACATGTATGTCTTTCCTCCTCTCCCAGCATGCAGCATAGCCACTTGCACAGAGTGGGCGTTCACTAACCCATCACTCAACAAGTCAATCAAACTATCCCTCAATTTGTACTCGCTTTGTGCTTCATCCCACTTTGTATATTCATTTTTGAGAATTAAATATATCTCATTTAAGTGGTTTGAATATAGACTTTTCACGAATTTTTTTAGGAGTTTGTCCCGTGTCTCTTCACTAATTCCTTTGTAGAATAAATCATCCGGGACATATTGAAAACTTTCCCCGGATGTTGTTCCAATCATAAGATTGTGCATGGGGAAAGTGGGACTCCTTCCCTCCATCTCCACTACAGGTTCAGAATGGACCAAGTTCGTGTCGACAAACGGGGCAAAACTAGAGAGATATTTCCTTTTCTGGACCGACAGCGCCACCAAAGCTCCTAGCGGCGTGCTACGAAGACATGGTCCGATGTCGTCGTTATTAGAAATGTCGCTTGAATTAGAGTGGCAGTTGAGCTTTTCTGCGACTTCCTGTTGAATATCAGTTGGACGGGCGTTGAGAGCCCCTGGACCGAGGGCAGAACCACTTGATAAGATGACGCTGTTGAATAGACCTGAAATAAAGGTCAAATTGGTTAAGTCCCTGCAAGAAATAATCAAGGTGGCCAGACCGCTTGTCTAACTCAAAACAGACCAAATGTATCAATGGGATCCCAAAAATTAAATATTCGCTGTACTTCCTGATCCACAATCGAATCTTGCAGATTTCTGGTCTTCGCCAGATCCCTCTAACGTCTTGCTATTTATCCATAATCAACCGTTTGAATATTTAAACAAAAAATGTTAAGGTTTTGGTGTTTTTCGAGAACTTACAGCCAAACATCCAACCAAATGAGAAAAATAAGTTCATATATGGATTCAGCATGCATGTTTACTCCAATATCTCATCTCTAATCGACTTCAGAAAGGTCTTTGACTTTGACCAAATTCCTCGCTTTAACAGTTTTCGACGAACTGCATGCAGAGCAAAAGAGCTGCGGTGACACTGAGAGGCGAACCTTTCGATCAAATTTCCGAGTTTAGGCAAATTTCGCCTGCTTATCCGTCAAAGGAATAAAGTTCAAAACTGGGTTCAGCACGTCTCCTTGCCCTGATACTGAATCTATGATACAATGAGTTTCTCCCTCCCCCATACAACAATGTAAGGGAAAGGCAAGAGCGAGCAGTCTCTAGGAAGGTCCCAATATTCCAACCAGTAGCGGCCAAACGCAGCCGTTACCAAAATAGTTTTATACCAAAGATTGCTGAAATTTTAAATAGCCTTTGACCGTTTGTACGTACTTTTAAGTGTATATGATAAACTGTTAAATTTGTGCACGACAGTACTCACCAATTTTGGTTTTGTAACCGAGAAAGTGTGAGCGAAAAAAATACTATTCTATTCTATTCTATTTCAGAAACAACCTTGAGCGTTAACCAAATGTACGGTTTCAGCTGGATTCCAGGTAAAACATTTGTCCGACAAGAAAACAAAGTTCAGATATGGATTCAGATTTCAGCGTGCTTCCTTATCCCCTTAAACTCAATAGCTTAAAAAATATAATCTTATCCTTGATTTCAAACCCCCTCCCCACCTCTATATATAGGACTAGAGGACCGATCTACAAACTTGGTCTGTACTTCGATCCAGTGGATCCTCTCCAACTTTATACAAACTATCTCAACCCCTTCGAGCCCACGAGATGACTGCCAAGACTAAGACGTAAGAGACACTGCATACGCAACAGGCCCCCACTCTACCTCCCGCATATGAGTGGACTGAACGAAAGCCTAATGTAAATTTCCTCACCAAAGCGCGATAAGGTTTCACTTTGTATCGATGAAGGGGTAGGTTAGGGACTTGTATCGTCACCTGATTTTTCCGAAAGTTGGTCGACAAATATTACTGGACTGTTCACCAGACAGTTGTCGAATGCATTCTGCCTTTTTGACCCAGTAAATGCCGGTTGGGACTCAGGAGGTAACGAAACCGATCGCATACACTTTTATATGTTCGAAAACTGCAACAGCGCAAAAGCTATAACAGCAACTCACCCTGTATCGACTATATCATTGGGTTTTAAAACTTCATGCTAGACTTTCGTTTTTGGCCGAGTTCCGGGCGAACTAGTTGTCCGGCGAGAAAATGATTTTCATATTCGGATTCAGCATGTCTCCTTAGCCCGAAATCGAACCTCTAATCAACTTCGGATTAAACTTTTACTTTTCACAAATTTTCCGTTTTTTGACGGATTCCGAGTGAACTAATTGCCCGGCGAGAAAAACACTCATATTCGGATCAGCATGTCTCCTTATCCTTGAATCGACTACCTCGTTAGCTTTTAAAAATATTTATTCGCCCCTTAATACGAACATGACCTGTACTTTGACCCAAAGGATCCTCACTCCAAGTTTGAACAAAATATCTCAATCCCTTCGAGAGTTATCGTGCTAACAGACAGACGGACGGAAAACTGTAAAAAGTGATAGGTATCCCAACACTTACGTTTTGGGATCCCAGAAACGGAATGAACTTGTATATACTGACTTGTATATTGGACCTTGACATTACAAGAGTAACCCACGATGTCGAGTTCCAGGGATAAACGCCTGCCGCAAATCGGAAGGAAAAAACAAAGGGTGGACATAACAATTCGCCATTTCCCAGTTCAGCGATTCCAAGCGGACTAGTTTCTGTTAATCCCAAAATGCCTCACTATCAACACTTGTGACAGACATAGTAAAGTATCTCTACAGGTTGATCAGTAGAAACTCAGCAATCTCCAGGTAATGTAGGTGTTGCATATGTCTCAGTAATGAAAAGGGAAATCTTACGATTGTGTGGGAGAGGAAATAGCTAGGAAGTTTAAGACCGACCTTGAACAGAGCCTTAAACATGTTAGATCTGGGGTGTTATTTAGTTTACAGATTGATCTCTGTTTTATTTTAATAATAATAGTATTTATCTTATTTTTCACCCATCAAACCCCCCAATGCTGTCGGCCAGTCGGTCAAAAATAACCGAGTCGGCGCGAAGCGCCGCGATTATTCGTCAAAACAGTTGATTTTTTCATGAAAACAGTCGTTTTTTCTGAAAATAGGTCGATTTTTCGTCAAAATAGTCAGTTTTTCTGAAAATCAGTGGATTTTTCTGAGAATCAGTCGACTTTTTTCGAAAATGTCATTTTGTCATTTGCTGGCAATTGTTACCAAAAGTCGGTAACAATTGCCAGCCAGTCGGTAAATGCCTCGTCCCCCCCCCCCCCCCCCAAACATTTTGGCTAGTAACGCCTCTGATAGACAGAGTAAGAATAAAGAAAGAAAAGAAGAAGGAAACACTATAACAAGAGGAGACCAGACAAACATAGAGACTACGACAAAATTATCCTATCTAAAAAATATACTATTGTAGAAGAATGCTTCTGTATAAGTTGTCCAACGTACTACTGTAAGTGGGTCAGTGATGTTGTAAGTAGTGACGATTTTACTATTTCGGGTCCATGGAGGGAAGTTTGGTATTGCAAGTTACTTAAAAATACAGCGATCAAAGTGGCGTTTCCCTGCTAGTCTTCTAAATCCAGTATTTGGACTGTTTCTGCCAGGTACAGATATTAGCCTAATTTCCGGATGGCTGTATGGTTTTAAACCTTTTTCCATATAAAAATAAATAGAGGCAACGCATTCGAAAGATAAAATAAATAAGTACTGAATGGGGTAGGGGAAAAGGAAGAGTGATTGACATGTGTGACTAGGAGGTACAAGAAATACTAAGAGGACATCTAAATGAAAAATAGCAAAATTGCAAGGTGCTGTCCTTTCCCCATCTATTTTCAAACATTGTATATCATCTGTCCTTTCTTCAATCCCATCGCCTTGCATTCTTAATTCAGTAAATATTTCTTATCTTGCTTATGCGGATGATATTCTTTTGATCAGCAGGACTAAAAAAGGGCTTTCTTTGTCTGTTTCAACAGTAGCATCTAAACTTCACGCGATTGGACTTTCTCTTAATCTTTCAAAGTGTGAATATCTTTCATTTAATAGTAATATCACGACTCTTCTAATTTGTGGATCTTTTTCTATCCCATCAGTTTCGTCTTTTCGGTGGCTGGGAATTAATGTTAGTAAAACACTAAAATCCTTCCGGACTCTCGCCGTCGCGGATTGCAGAAGAAAATCCAACTAAGTTCTCCTAAAACTGGTGCTAATCGAGGTAGATACAATAGAAAACCTCTTGCCAAATTATATTCGGCTTTTACAGATCACTCGGTTTAGTTTCTTTCTGGAATTTACCCTATTTTTCATAAAAAAGATATCAGTTCAGTTCGTTCTTATTATTTCCGGTTTTCCTGCTTTCTATTGTATCTGCCTCCATGGTACAGAAATCGGAACCTCATATCTATTTACAGTTTTCCGGATATCGGGTCGAAACTTACCGAGCTTGCTGGGAAATTACCACAGTCAACTTATAAGAATCTGCCCCACCCACAGTGGCCTTTCTCGTTTGCTTTAGTTTCTTGTGCTTTTTGTTTTGTGAAGTGCTTGTTTTGTTTCTTTTTTTGTAGCGGGTCAAAAATAACTTATTATTATTATTAGCTATCATCATTATCATGAAAATCCGGAAAGGTTGGCTTGATTGTGCGGAAGCCCCCTAAATCTGGAAATCTGGGTGTGAAGCATATGACTTTATGCCATTGTAAAATAGTGTTACTGGGGTATAGCTTCATACACCACATGCTCCCCCGAGACCAGAAGGGTCAGGGGGCTGCAGCTTTCACTCCACAGGTATGCGACTAGAGAGGCGGATAATTTTGTTGTTGAGTACCGAGACACCACACGTGCAGCTTTCGGAATTAGGTATCTAGCTCCGACTATTTGGAATGATATCCCAGTTGTCATTCGGGAGGCTGGACACATTGGGTCATTTAAAGTAAAACTTAAAAAACATTTATTGGGAGAAGGGAGTTAATTTTCTTCTTCTTTTTTTCTTTTTTCTTAGATTTCTTTTTTTTTCTTTTTAAATTTTGGTATTAAAGGTTAATTGAGAGAGAGTGTTCTTGTCCTTCTTTTTTTTCTTTTTTTTTATGAAATTTGATACAGGTTGAGAATCAGAGGATTGCAGTCGTCCATCATCAGGCTTCTTGAGCCTTCCCCGGGCGGTTGCGTGTTTTTATAGTTTATTTTGTATTTAGTAGTAAATAAAGTAAGTCAAGTCAAGTCCGAGAGGCTATTTTCTGCTCGTCTAAGTTAACACATGCAGTTCTTGTTAAAGAACCCCTCGCACTATTTACTCTTCATTTACAGCATTTAAAAATATTTGAATATTTTATAACTGTGCTGTGCTTTCAACAAATAACCTAGGGTTTGGCTGTTTTAAGCCTTTTCCGAGACCCGTTGACTTGTAGCGAAAACAGGGAAACAATTTACATAACCGTTTTTCTGATGGAAAAAGTTCTCGCAGACAACCGTCGACAGCGTGATAACCATCGAGGGTAGCAAAACACGGCAAGTGAGAAAATCAGCGTGATTTTGTTAGGGGTTAGAATGTACCGTACCAAATTGGGGTCTCCGGGCTTAGAAATATATGAATTGATTGTGGAAGTAGGTTGCATTAGTATTATAGGTAAGACATGTCCTTTAAAGGATCCCTCTTACTTATCCTGCCTTTTCTGTTGTCCCTAGCTCCCCTTTGGAATTATCAGCTTCAGAAAACCCCGCCCTTCGCCATTGTTCCGTCCGGCAACTACAAGGTTTTAGCGCTTCCCGCTGGGCCGAGTTTGCTAGTCACGGAGCGCAAGCTTCACCGAAAGCTGTAAGGTCCGCCGAAAAAACATCATTTAAGAAGACTTTGGTATGACGACAGGTCTTTCTTGTGTCTTGGAATCCTTTCATTTTGACTGGTTCTCCCACTTTTTAGCCACGGCGCGCACATTTTTCAAATGTTTTGCGTCCAACCTCCGCTTCAGAGAACGAAAAGTCTGGATAGAGTCGACAAGCGAAAATTGTTAATGGGGGAAGTGTTACCTGTACGGAAATATGGAAAACAGGATTTGTAAACTGAATCATCGTGGAAAGATCATTTCTAGTAACACTTGTACTTCAAATCCGAGCGCGAAGTCACGTGAAGAATGTTGCCCCTTTTCGCCACCAGGTCAAGAGAAACTTGAAAAATTTGCTATTGTTTATAAGTAGTGGGACAAAAATGCTCCTCAGCTGGGATTTGAACCCAGGACAATTAACCTTCGGTATTATTTTTCCATGTGGGTGATGGTATATCTACTGGCTCCGACACTGGAGTCTTAGACTTCGGAGAGTCTTTGCGTCTTAGTTCAATTCAAAAATTTGTTTCTGGTTTATTTGTCAGGGTGCAAGTCCCTTGTATAAAGCGCCATCTAAGTAATATAAATTTGCTATTGTTTCAAACAACAAGTGATCTTCCATGTAATCGAGTTTTCCTATGCGGGGAGAGGGAGGGGAGACAGCAAATAAGTCGTGACCTGATTAGTTCTGAAAGTGGGAGAACAAGACAGAGAATATTATCAATTTCATATCAACAAGCTGAGAACGTTTACGCTTCAGTCAAGCGCTGAGTTCTCGGGAAAGCCGATTATTCATGAATGTGGACAACGATATTCAGTCCTGGAGACCGGTGGGAGGTAAATTCCTTAAAGTTTAACTGAAAAGCCAACTTATTTTTGTATTATTTAACTGAACGTATTGCATTATTTGGATTGTGATAAGGGATTGTTTTATTTTTCTCTATTTACTCTAGCAAGACGTTCAGAATATCTAAGGCCGGCCTCACAAAGCAAAATTCTACTATGACGTGGAAATTTTGATTCCTAATACAAACGCGGCTTTTCAGTAGCCAGTGATCAACTCGCGGAAGGTAGCTCACTGCGTGACCACTTATTTTTCGTAAATCCTTTTCGACAAGCATGAAACACAGGTAGAAGCTCATAGAGATACCACAAATCCGACAAGGAAATTCCACTATATTAAAAATCGATTTTTAGTGAATAGTGGAGTAACGAAGTAACGCATTTTCATCAGGTCTTCAAGCATCTTTAAGTGAACAAGTGATGGTTAACTAGATTGTTCCATCTAAGCCCTTTTCAGTTAAACTTTAAAGTGTCCCCGTGACATCTAGTGACGCAATTTTCAGACATTATCTTTTTGATCGTGTTGACGACGATGTTCCCAGATATTCCAAGGGTGGGAACACGTTAGTGACGGAATACCTATATGACTTCGTGAAGTTCGTTCGTTGGCACGATAACTGTCAAAGGGTTTGAGATATATCTTCAAACACGGTGTGAGGATCCACTGGGTGAAAGTACAGGTCAAGCTCGTAGCTGGGCGCTGCAGCTCTGAATCCAATGGGGGGGGGGGGGATTAAGGGACGAACAAAATATTTTTCCAGCCAATGTGAGAGTCGATCTAGAAGAGAGTAGACATTCCGAATCCAGATCATAACTTCATTTGCTCAACGAATAAGAAGTTCACCCGCAGTCTAAACCGGAAGTGTGGTTCAAGTAAAGCTTTTATCTTAAGGTTCGATATAGGGATAAGGAGACATACTGAATACGCTGGGGGTCGTGGACTCTACTCCGATACTAAACCATCCAGCTAGGCCGGAGAGTTCGGCATATATCACTATGCCGGACGCGAAAGGCTTAGCCGATCAGTCCGTGGGCGGTCGTGGGCACTAGAAGGTAGATATGGAGTTCTATCACTACTAGGTTGGAGGGGTCTTTTTTGCGAAAAAAGAAGAAGAAATAAGGGGGGACAGAAAAAAAAATATATGAGGAGTATTGAAGGTATGGATAAACAATATCCATTTTCTAGCAGGCCTAGTCGGACCATTGCTGTCCTCGGCGAAAGTCGTGGACTCTACTCCGATGCTAAACAATCCGGCTAGGCCTGAGAGTTCGGCATATATAACTATCCAGCAAGAAAAGCAAGCTCACAAACAAATTCAGTATGTCCTCTTAACAGTGTTTCAAAGATGTAAACGACTGTAAAAAAAAAGCTTTTACCCAGCTTTTACCACCACAAAATTTCCGATTTTTGGCAGATTCCGGGCGAACTATTTGTCCGGCGAGAAAATTGGTTTCAGATACAGATTCAGCATGTCTCCTTAAACCTAAATCGACTGTTTCGTTGGATTTTAAAAATGTATATTTTCGCCACTTAATTTAAATACACACCCCCACCCTTAAATATAGGGCTACAGAGCCCACCTAAGAACTTGATCTGTATACTTCGACCCAAAGAATCATCGTACCAAGTTTGATTAAAATATCTCAACGTCTTCGAAAGTCGTGCTGACAGGCGGACAGACGAACAACTTCGTCATAGGTATCCCGTCACTTACGTTTTGGGATCCTAAAGACGAGGATTACAAGCTCTCACAGATTACAAGCTCAAACTTACAAGCTCAAGAGCTACGAAGGCGGACAGACACAACTTCGTCATAGGAATCCCCCGTCACTTACGTTTTGGAATCCCAAAGGCCAAGATTACAAGCTCTCACAGATTACATCAGATTACAAGCTCAAGAGCTACGAAGGCGGACAGACGGACGGAAAGACGGATGGACAGACGAACAACTTCGTCATAGGTATCCCGTCACTTACGTTTTGAGATCCCAAAGGCGAAGATTACTAGCTCTCACGGACTACAAAGTATAAGATTATAAGCCCACAACACGTTTCCAAAATCGAATACCAACTGCAAACGTCTGTGTGAGCTGAGGGGAGTAAAAACAGATTGGGTTGGGGCAAATCGTGGTCGATTGCTGGTAGAACGAGTCGGAGAGCGAGAATAAATGGGGCCGGAAAAAACTTAGATTACGAGCTCTAATGAGCGAGCTAACGAGTTTCCTAGACGGATCCGATAAGACAAAGTAGGCTAGACCCATAAAACACCATATCGCATCCTCCCTCGTCGTACCAGTAATCGGTGAATTACGGCGAAGTTCTTTGTTTCAGACTCCACTTCCAGACTGCACTTGAAGACTGCACAACGTTTATAACTTTCCAGCTGCCTTTCTGTCAACTGTCCCAATTGAGTAAATTTAGTGTTTTTTTACTGTCAATTTTTGTTGTGACTTTTATTTTGTATTACTTTGTTGTACTGCGCTAATTAATACCTAATAGCTTTTGTCAGGAGCTGATTTCTGTACAAAAACGTACCGGCAAAAAAGTGCACTAATAACTAAATAGTATCCCGGAGTAAATTCATTCATTCATTCATTGAACGTCCCAATAAAACACAAAAGTAGCAAAGAAAATGTGATCTGTATACTTCGACCCAAAAATCCTCATACCAAGTTTGATAAAAATATACCAACGTTCTGCTGACAGGCGGACAGACGAAAAACTTCGTCATAGGTATCCCGTCACTTACGCTTTGGGATTCCAAATACGAAGATTACAATCTCTCACATATTACAAGCTCAAGAGCTACGAAGACGGACGGACAACCGAACAACTTCGTCATAGGTATCCCGTCACTTACGTTTTGGAATCCCAAAGGCTAAGATTTCAAGCTCTCACAGATTACACGCTAGATAGATAGATAGATTTATTAATTGCTAAGCAGCCCGAGGGCCATGGCAACAAGAAATCACAAAAAATATCACATACAAGAGGAAAACGCACAAAACAAAATCAGAACACAAAAAAGAGAAAAAGCTCCTCCTTAATCTTAATCTTTCTCTTCTCTAATAACCATTTTCAGTATTTCTTTGTTATTTCCCTAATCCCAAAATCTGCTTCTATGTTCCATCGCTGTCCTCAGGAATCGCCCCAATCTCTTAATCGTAGTAAAACATTCATTCCTAGATTACATAGATTACAGGCTCAAGCTTACAAGATCAAGAGCTACGAAGGCGGGCAGACGGACGGACAGACGAACAACTTCGTCATAGGTATCCCGTCACTTATGTTGTGGAATCACAAAGGCGAAGATTACAAGCTCTCACAGATTCCAAGATCAGATTACAGATAATCCCCCCACCACCACCTCAAAGAAAAGACTCACCAGAAGACATAGGCGTCAGCATTAGTAGGTTTGCGAGGGAAGCTCCAACCCCCTGCCCCATCACCGTTATTCGATCTCTGGAAATTTCTAAACTTCCAGAATTTTCTTGAATCCACAGAAGTGCCGCCACGATGTCCAAGAGGGCATAATTACCCTGTTTGGGCACTTTGTGCCGGCCCTTATTAACTCTTATCTGACTTGGCGTTCGGGAAATTCCGGTTTGAAGGAATCCTGAAAAATGAGGGATTAGAATTGTTGACAGCCGCCAAATGTAACGCTGGAAATGCTGTACAAACAGGCGATGTCTATTTTCTATGGGTTCGGAAAGTAAACTAGTAAGTTTCAGTTTAGAAATTAGAAAGCTTAAAGGACAGCTCATACTTATCATGCTATATGATTTTCAGCCATCCATTCTCGTTCCCGAGACTCTACGCGATTCATAAGTGTATCCAATCTCCTATTGACATTACACTGGTTATTCCGCTTGCCATATTTGATCTCTTTAAGTGATGTATCAGAGTCCCGGCCATTGTTTCCGAGAAGCTTATTGGACCGGTTATGCAAATTTTGCCAGGTTCCTCATCCAATGCAAGGGGCATGGAAATAGGCTAAAAACAGCCGAAGCCTTGTGTTATTTGCTGTAGGCTATCTGTAAACAATCCTAAAACATCTTAGGAGAAACACTTATTAGTGCGAGGTATCCTTTAAGAGATTAGATTAAACTTGTATCTGCTAATAGCACCCCTATAATACCAACAAACCAAGAAACTAGACGAAGTAGTACAGTAGGCGGTGTGTTTTTTTAACATCTCTCTGAATGCTTCACTACTTTGGTTTGTTAAAGGTTTAAACCAAAAAACTATAATACTAACGCAACCTACTTCCATATAATCACTCCATATATTTCTAAACCCGAGACCCCAATTTCGTACGTTACAGTCGAACCCCTCTAACAAAACCACGCTGATTTTCTCACTTGCCATGTTTTGGTATCTTCGATATGTATCGCTGTCGACTGCTGTATGCGAGAAGTTTTTCCATCAGAAAAACCGGTTATGTAAATTGTTTCCCTGTTTTCGCTATAAGTCAACGGATCTCTGAAAAGGCTTAAAACAGCAAAAACCGTGGGTTACTTGTTGAAAGCACAGCCTAGTCTTAAAAGTATTCAAATCTTTTAAAATACTGTAAGTTGAAGAATAAATAGTGCTAGGGGTCCTTTAACGAACCTGCAACGTTTCTTCTAGTTACAGACTGATGAAGACCCTTACCAAGAAGTGCCGAACTATCAGTGGAGCAAATCTTAGCTGACTTATCCTATCTATAACCAGCAGGCACCTAGGACTGACGAGTATTAAATGAGTTCCCCGGATCCAAAGCGGGAGCCTGACCCGCTTCGACAAGAGAGAAACCCCAGATGTAGTGCCGTTGGGGTGGATTAAAATGACAATCAGAAGTTCAAAATCACAGAAATGAGATTGGATGGAACGATAAGAGACACTGGAGAGACGGTCCTTTAAGTATCATTATTTGTTTATTTATTATTACATTTGGCGTTAAGCTTTCAGCTTGTCGCCATTACTACACAAGGACAAACGGATTAGAATCACTTTACACACAGAAACTGACACACTACAAAAGTAAACAAATTTTCAAACTACAAAAGCAACTGAGTAAAATGGGGTGTCGACTATCCCACGCTCAAAACGTTTGGATACTGCCTGAATCAGCAACTTCTGCTGGCAAACCGTTCCACGGTTCAGTTACCCTATTGACGAATGAACACTGACCAAGTTTTGTATGTGGTTTCGGAGGGTACAGTTTATAAGGGTTTTGGCGGGTTGTATGGTAGTGAGTGAACTCGTAAAATGAATTGGGGTCAAGATCATCTACTCCTTTCATTGTCTATGTTTACATTTTATTCAATATTTGTTTAGATTTAACAAGGGAACAGCAGTTTTAGTTCGTTTGTAGTATTGTGCGAATTTCATGGACGCGTATGACCGACCGGTCTTTGAACATAAATTTGTCGGAACAAAACTGTCATATTGCAGTCTGAATAGTCTTTAGTCTTTTGTTTAGGCACGACTGGAAAAACCAACAATATAAGAGGTACAAATCCAAATCTGGAGGAAATAAATGGGAAGCAGAACGATTACAGACTGGCAGGAGAATAATGAGTCAGTGTTATTGTCTTGACAGCTGTTGTCGCATCTTCCGACTGAAAGCAAGTCTCTCTCTCATAGTTACAGAAATTCCTTGTGTATGGCAGCCTTAAGCTAAAGCCACGTAAGCTACTGATCGCTTTTATGTCGGTTGCTCTGTCTAATCGGTGATCAAGAGTTAGGGTAGTTCTACATCATTGTTGGGACAAGGACTCAAGTTACTTAACGTCAAACCTACCTTAATGTCAATGGTACCTGACAACAAATATATGTGTTTAAGTAGTACTCGAGTTTTCGAAGGTTTTTAACTGTTGGATAAGTGCTGCCAAGGAAGCATTTGAATATGCAAATCTGGTGCGAATCGACGTGATCTCAACAGTACGTACTTGAGGGAGTAGCGTACTTGAAGATGTATTGGTACTTGAGGCTTCAAGCTCCAAGTTATTTTTAAAGATAATAAGTGTTAAGTACTCTAGGAAATATGTACTTAAGAAAACCCAGCTGCTTCGATGCTGGGATGTTGTACATCCCAGCATGTTCCAGATGGACTAGGAAGATGAATCGTGTCAGGCATATCAGCGAACTGACCAGGTTGACCAGAAAACTGAAAGGCAGCAACCCAGACGCACCCTCAAAAGAAAACACCACCGAAGAACTTCGCCTACCTATGTTCGTATTTCATTACCCCCGCATCGCACTGGAACGACTTCTATAAAGTCTAGACCCCAGACCTCATCTATTTCCCACAATCCTTGATTCTTCTTATGGACATTGTCCCCATTTCTTTCCCAAGAAAAAGACGCAGAAGGTTTTGTGGATGGCAGGTGACGCCCCTATTTCCTTGTTATCCCGAATATCCGTATTTATCACTTGTTGGCCCGCTACTTTTTTGTGCACTGGAACTCATAAGATAGTAAGTCCTTATTAAAGAAAACCTGCTCCCCAGCAGAGGAGGACAAAAACAGTATTGCGAAGTAAGCTCCTTAGCTTGATAAATAGCAGCTGCTTCTCTTAAAGTTTAACTTAAAAGCCAACTTATTTTTGTATCATTTAACTGAATACACTGCATTTTTTGGATTGTGTTAAGGGATTTTCTTATTTTCCACTATTTGCTCTAGAATGACGTTCAGAATAGGTCGTCCTCACAACGCAAATTTCTACTATGACGCAAAAAAATTTAATCTCAACACATACGCGGCGTTTCAGTGGCTAGTGATCAGCTTACGGAAAGTAGCTCACTGCGTTAACAATTATTTTTTCTAAATCGTTTTCGTCGAGCATACCACACAGATACAAGCGCGTAGAGCGTACAAGTCAGACAAGGAAATTCCACTCTTTGAAAATCGATTTTTTTGCCGTGTTTTCATGCTTCTTTAAAGCGAGCCACAAAAATGGTCTTTCTACCACACACACAATGCTAACCATCCCTACTGTCACTGTGAATGTTCCAACCCACTAAAACACCGTAAAACAGTGAGCAAATTAGAAAAAAACCCACCAAACTTCCTAGGTTTGAAATAACTCTTTTTGGACTAAATCTCAGCCGATTATCCCGGACAGCTGTTATGGCACGTAGGGAGCCAAGGGTCAAAATAATAATTTCCATCTAATGCTCCAACTGTTTATTACAAATACAAATAAATTATAAAACCAAGACCAGTATGGTACCTCTGAAGAAATAAAAAAATTATCAGTTAGGTCTTATAATTCTTTGCTAATCAATCCTGGAAAATTCCGACATCTAGAAAAGAATACGTTGTGCGCGGGTTTTTTCTCGAGCCAAAACAGCAACTCGGCAATCAAGTTCAAATCTAAACAAATCCGTGGCATGCGATCCGTAAGCGAAGGTAAACTGAATGTTTGGATTAGGTCTTTAAGTGAATAAGTGATGGGTAACTAGATTGTCCCATCTAAGACCTTTTCAGTTAAACTTTAATACAACTTCCATCACGGCAGCGTTCGAAAACCGATCTGAAATGTCATAATAGGACAAGATCCCTCTATTTGAAGTCCGTACCAAGGTAAGGTAAGGTAAGGTACAATTTTAATAGCAAATATGAATAAACCTGGAGTTTCTCAAAAGGCATAAAAAACATCCAAAACCTGGATGTGTAAAAAAGCATAATGGGTGTCAGTCAATTTCATTTCTAAGTATGCTTCTCTGTTCCCTAAAGTCAAAGTACGTTAAATAAAAAAGTAAAAAAATAAGAGTAAAGCTATTTTCTGATAAATTACAATGAAGTCTCTGTGCCTTGGTGCCTTTGGGGTTGTGACCCTGGGCCTGTTCTTCCGAATTACCATGCTTTGGTCAGACCAGAGGAGATTTCCGAAATAAAACATCCATCCTAAATAGCAACCAATCTTCAGCAACAAAGACAATATCTCGAAAGAAGACATTCAGCATATTCATAAGACGAAGATTTTTACAACGGTATATAAAATTCAGTAACATGCTGTTACTGACTCTTCAATTATCCAATTAGGCTAAAGGAAGGAAATTAGGAATGCCGGCGACGCACAACAACCGAACAGGACGACGGCGGGGGAGCAAAGGGATTAGAGACTTTGTAATTAACAATTTTCAAACGATGCATAAAACGGATACGTCAGATGCTTTGGCAGCGATATTTTGGCACTTCTTGGCAAGGGTCCTCGTCAGGATGTCAAACGTCAGGGACAACGTTGGGGAAGAAACTAGCCTGCCACCAGGTTGCAGGTTCGTTTCTGACGTATCCGTTGCTGCCTTTCTATTTCAGCTGAAGAAAGTTAGGTCGATGGTCATAGCAGGTGCTGCGGGGTATGATGAGTTCTACCAATCGAAGGGAACGGCGAGAATGGAGGGAGTCTGCCGTCACTTCACGCGGACTCCGCGTCCAGAAATTGCGAGACATCGGGAATGCATTGTTTGAAAGTATGTTTCCCAGTCAGCTTGGGCTCAGGGAGTATTTAATACTATATGACTAATTCCAGAACACGCCAGTGAATCTCGGGGAAGACTAAGACAACAAGCAATCTCTTCACATTTTATTTTGGGCTTTGCCTACTAACGTTTTCACATAAATGAGGTTCTCTTAACTCCCGACTGTACAGTACTTCTGTTGCCCAGTCTATCATGACGCTTTAGGATTGCTCCGAACGGAGCCAGCGCTGGTGACCAAAGCAAAACAACACTACGGAGTAGCAAAGACCCATGCTTCCATGCTTTACAGACGTATTCGTAGCTCCGCCCAATACGCTTGCGGCATTTAAAGCGAGACAAGCTTGTGGGTTTGCAAATTTCTAGTAAAGCGAAAGTGCGGTCTGCACACACCAAGGAAACAATGGAGGCTGTATCATTTTTTTGCTATGCTCAGAACGTGAAGCTATCTGAAAACCATTTTCCCACAAGTTCGTATTTCCAACTTGGGCGGCTTTGAGCCTGAAGAGGACCCTTGCCAAGAAGGGCCGAAATATAGCTCCAATAAAATTCAGCTGACGTATTCGTCTTGCACTATCAAATATGATTCGCAGTCAGCTTGGGCTGAATGAATATTTATACATTTTAACTCAAGGATGTCGCTTAAAAACTAATTTTTAGCACCCTTAAAGTACGTTTCTTAACCGAAAAGTCAAAAAAATACTTTAACCAAACGATATATTCATGATCCCCAAGGGCCCATGAACATTTTTGCCTCAAGGGTTTTGCTTACAACTGAATTTCTAAAAATACAAACAATAATTTTGAGCAAAATATACATTTTCATGATTCCTATGAGCTTATCATCATTTGTGCTTCAAGAGTGCTCATTACAGATGAATCTCTAGCGCCCTTAAAGTGCTCATCATCACGGTCAAATGCACAAATAAAATAGTTTTTACGAACAATACATCCTCATGATTTCCAAGGACCCATGGCCATTCTTATCTCAAGGGTTTTGCTTACAAATGATCACAACAAACCCACGAATTGACGAATTCCTACTTTAATCCTCTGCTCCAGTCTTGCAAGTACCATAGGAGCTTCCAGCTCTTGTTTATTTAGGGGTAGGATGGCCGAGTGTATATTCATTTAAAGGACACCTGAACAATGAAACCATACCTGAACACACCATGGAGCATGCATTTACAGACATGGCCACGGAGAGCATTCTTCTCCTGAGCGTGACGTTTTCAAAATAGGGATGTTCGTCTCTGAAGGTTTGCACATGAAGACTCCAAGACAACAAGACCAAACTTTTCGATGGGATCCCAAAAATTCAATATCTGATCCAGACAACTGGGTCTTGTCTTAGCCAGATCCAGTTATCGCCAGAATCCTTGAACATTCTTACAATTAAAATTCAGAAACAGATTAAGGCCAAATAGCTAATCATCTGAGAAAACCAAGTTCAGATATGGAATCAGCATGTGTGTTTACCCGTATAAGTCATATCTGTTTTGACGAAAAGTTCCTGCCACTTCTGCCAATTTCCCGGTTTCGGCCGAACTCTAGAACTACTTGTCCGGCGAAAAAAGAAAGCTCAAAAACGAACTCAGGGTATCTTCTTTCCCCAATAATGAACATCTAATCAACTTCAAATACAAATTTAACTTATAACTATATGTCCGGGTAAAATATGATTGTCACAAACGGATTCAGCGTCTCTTCTTACCCCTAAATCGGTTGTCTAATCAGCTAGAAATAAAACTTTAACTTCTAACAATTTTCCGGTTTTGGCCGGATTCCGGGCGAACTACCTGTCCGGGAAGAAAATTGTTTTCACATAAAAGTTCAGCATGTCTTCTTGCCCTAAATCGGACATCTGATCAACTCCAAATAAAACTTTTAATTTTAACAAACTTTCCGGTTTGAGCCAGATTCCGGGCGAACTACTTGTCCGTCGAGAAAATGGTTTTCACCATCGTCTTCAGCATGTCTTCCTACCTCTAAATCAAACATCTAATCAACTTCAATAAAACTTTTACTTTTAACAAACTTTCCGGTTTCGGCCGGATTCCGGGCGAACTACTTGTCCGATTACAAAATGGTTTTCACCATCGTGTTCAGCATGTCTTCTTACCCCATAATAGACTATCACATTAGCTGTTTCAAAATATTTTGTTTGCCCCTTAATTTGAACCCCCTCCCCCACCCCTAAATGTAGGGCTATAAAGCGCTATTCATTCAAATCTTGTACAGCGCTGGCCGGATCGTATTGGAATTTCTTCTCGATATACGTTTGGACTTAACTGGTTGAAACATATTCCAGAAGAAGAGTTGATTGGAGACATTTGTTCATTTCTAAAATTATTCGGTACTGAAATAAGGATAGACGCAAAACGGAGCAAAAATCATAGCTTGGAAACACTATTTCGTATTTGGATTGGGTTTTCTGCAGGCAATGTTAACGGAAGTCATACAGATAGGGATGATACTTGGTACTCTTCATTCAGGTGTCCTTTAAAATAAGATGAAGAGTTTTTTGATGAGTAAAGATGGGGCAGGAGAGAGGGCCACATTGGGTATGAATCGGTTCTGGGTTGCCACGAGGTTTAACTGTCTTCTATTATTTATAATACTGAATATATTTTTTTATCTATATAGTTGTTTATGTATAGTATTACATTTGTTTTTTTCCCTTTTATTTTTTGTTCCCAATATAATTAAGCTAAGTGATTAAATTATAGAGTCCTGCAACAAATAAGTCTGTATAGATTTTCACGCGGCCGGTCCGTTATGATATTTCCATTATAAATTCCATTACATATTAAATTTGTCTCTCTCTCTCATACAACAACCACTCTATCCACATTTTCATCAGGCAAATAGTACCCTGGTTTTCACTTTTCACCAAATTTTGGCCAGCCTATCGATCCGGGACACAGACAAAAAGTCTTTCCTTGTTCAGTCCATCACATTATTCAGATGCAAAACTCGAAACCTATTACACTCAAGAATATTCGTTCTTTGCAAAATTTGCGGTATTCACTGGATTCCGACCGCATTGTTCACCCAGGAAAACAAATACGGAATTTCCTGACTCATCGTATTACTTTTAATCCTATTCATCACTTTAATTAGTTCCAGTAGAAAGGATGGATGGCGAGTTTGCGATAACCCCGAGCCTCGCAATCATGCTTTCGCGAAAAGTCTCAGTCTTGTCCTAAAATAACGGAAAATCTAGCGCGTTTTGTAGCGAGGCTGTGCTTAGCTGGTTCACAGGTCTGATGATTCTTACACTCAACGCCTTTTACCCACTTCTTCCGTACTTTTACATCCATCAGTTTCACAATATTTACAAAGAATGCTTGCGTTTTTGCAGATACCATGGTATCTGTTTTTTTTGTTTTTTTTTCGTAGCTTCTTTTTTGATTTACTTATTTTTATATCGTTTGAAAAACTAAGAAATCAGATTTCGTACTTTTTGTGGCTACTCCTCCATCCCTCAGTGACGTTAATTTTAATCTATTTTTACCCACTTTTAACTATTCACGTCACCTAACTTTTGAAAATAAATCCATATTTTATTTACTATTCTTCCCACCTAATATTTGGAAATTTATTCTCTCATTTAAATTTTTGAAATAATATCTGTTAGCAAGGTCTAAAGTCGTTTTCGCAGTTGGCGTGTTATGTGATACCACGGTTAAAAGGCGTTTTTGAAGTTTTCTTGGTAACTGGCCAGTTACCGTGTAACTGATATTCAGATACCATGATCGACCGTGGTAAGTACTACCGTGGTAACTGATCGTGTTATCTGAAAAGCTCATCTCACGTTCATCATCACTAATACAAGAGTTTACTGCAGGTTTGTTTCCTTTCCCGAAGCTGACCCTGAAGACTGACAGCCTGACGAGGACCCTTGCCAAACACGGCCGAAATATCGCTGCCAAAGCATCGTAGCTGACATATCCGTTTTATGCATTATTTGAATATTTTTTCTAATCGTTAATTATCTTGTCCTAAAATTGTACGATACTGCTGCAGTGTGATACTGCTTTTTTTCGAATTGTAAATCAATTAGTTGATCAATGTCATGTTTGAATCCACTGCCATGTCTGATGCTTTTATGCCACTGGACTGCTTACGTTTTTTTGTAAATTGTACCGTTTCCACATTCAGAGAAGAATAAGAGTTTTTATGGCACTTGCAGCCTCTGGCTCAAGTGCCATATACCGATCACAATTCCGTCTGTCGGTCGGTCCGAGTTTTTTTGTCCCACATATCCGAGTTAGGGTACTTCCAGATGTGCTAGGACAATGAAACTTGGCAGGCATATCAGGGACCCGACCAAACTAACCTGGAAATAATCAGTTTCCCGATCCGACCTTATGGGGGGGAGTGCGGGGCGCTGGAAACTTGCAAATTTAGGGCATTTTGTCACTTTTTTCTGAGTTAGGGTACTTCTAGATGAGCTAGGACAATGAAACTTGGCAGGAATATCAGGGACCCGACCAAACGAACCTGGAAATAATCAGTTTCCCGATCCGACCATATGCGGGGGAGTGGGGGCGCTCGAAACTTGAAAATTTAGGGCATTTTGTCACACTTTTTCGAGTTAGGGTACTTCCAGATGAGCTAGGACAATGAAACTTGGCAGGAATATCAGGGACCTGACCAAAGTAGCCTGGAAATAATAAGTTTCCCGATCCGACCATATGCGGGGGAGTTGGGGCGCTGGAAACTTGAAAATTTAGGGCATTTTGTCACACTTTTTCGAGTGAGGGTACTTCCAGATGAGCTAGGACAATGAAACTTGGCAGGAATATCACGGACCCGACCAAACTAACCTGGAAATAATCAGTTTCCCGATCCGACCATATGGGGGGCAGTGCGGGGCGCTGGAAACTTGAAAATTTAGGGCATTTTGTCACACTTTTTCGAGTTAGGGTACTTCCAGTTGTGCTAGGACCATGAAACTTGGCAGGCATATCAGAGACCCGACCAAACAAAATTAGGAATAATCAGTTTTCTGATCCGACCATTTTGGGGGGGGGGTGGAGGGCAGGGGAATCCGGGAAACTGAGAAGTGTGTAACTTTCGAACGGATGATCGGATTGTAATGAAACTTCATAACTGAAGAGAATATATATCTGTAATGTCCCGTTTAAAGTCTTGACCGGATTCGGTAGCCAGGGGGGAGTTGGGGGGGGGGGACCGGAAATTTCAGGAAACGGTTAGAATGGAGGGATCGGAGTGAAACTTGCTGGGAAGAACAAGCATCTGCTCTAGATAAGTCCTTTAGACCATTGTACTGGATCCGGACACTTATGGGGGGGGGGGGGGCGGAATTCCGGTGATGGTGGTTTTTTGGATTTTCACGATGAAACTTGGCAGGCATAACAGGGACCCAATCAAACTGACTTCAAAATAAAAATATTGTTGATCAGATAATGGTGGGGGAGTGGAGGGAGGGGAATCCGCAGGGGAATCCGGGAAATTGAGAAGTGTGTAACTTTCGAACGGATGATCGGATTGTAATGAAACTTCATAACTGAACAGAATATATATCTGTAATGTCCCGTTTAAAGTCTTGACCGGATTCGGTAGCCAGGGGGGAGTTGGGGGGGGGGAGACCGGAAATTTCAGGAAACGGTTAGAATGGAGGGATCGGAGTGAAACTTGCTGGGAAGAACAAGCATCTGCTCTAGATAAGTCCTTTAGACCATTGTACTTGATCCGGACACTTATGAGGGGGGGGGGGTCCCGGAATTCCGGTGATGGTGGTTTTGGGGACTTTCACGATGAAACTTGGCAGGCATATCAGGGACCCAATCAAACTGACTTCAAAATAAAAATTTTGTCGATCAGATAATGGTGGGGGGAGTGGAGGGAGGGGAATCCGAAATTTTCAGTCATGCGTAATTTTAGAATGGTTGATCGGATTCGAGTGAAATTTAAGAATTCAACAGAGGACATTTCTCCGATGATTTTTTTCATATCCGGACCGGATCCGGCAACTATTGGGGGGGGGGGGGGGGGGGAAATACGTGCCCCGTTTAGAATGGAGGGATCGGGATGGAACTTTGTGGGAAGAACAAACAGATGCTCTAGGTAAGTCATTTGCTGAATCGGATTGGCTACGTGCACCGCGGGGGAGCTGGGTGGGGTGGGGGGGGGTGGACCGGAAATCTCGAGAAACGGTTAGAATGATGGTATCGGAGTGAAACTTGCTGGGAAGAAACAAACATCTGGTCCATATAAATCTTTTACATAATTTGACTGGATCCGGACACTTGAGGGGGGGGGGGAGGAGGGGTATCCCGGAATTCCGTTTTTGGGGGATTTTCACGACGAAACTTGGAAGGCATATCAGGGACCCGGTCAAACTGACTTGGAATAAAAAAAAAATCCTCGATATGATAATCTTGGGGGGGGGGGAGTTGAGGGAGGGGAATCCGGAATATTGAGTCATGCGTAAATTTGGAACGGGTGATCGGATTCGAGTGAAATTTAATAATTAAACAGAGGACATTTTTCTCTTGTGACATTTTTCCTTTCCGGACCGAATCCGGCAATTATCGGGGGGAGGGCGGAAAATACTTGACCCGCTTAGACTGGTGTGATCTGGATCGAACTTCGTGGGAATGACAAACAGATGCTCTGGATTAATCATTTACAGAACAGGATTGGCTCCGGTTATTGTTGGTGGAGTTGGAGGAGGGGGAGGGGGGTCTGGGATTCCGGTGATCGCGCGTTAAGGTACTTCCAGATGTGCTAGGACGATGAAACTTCGCTGGAATATTGGAGACTCAACAACATTTGCTTAGAAATTGCTACTTCCCAAATCCGATTATTCCTTAAAGTACCAATCTTGACCGCAAAGTAAAAAAAATACTTTTAAGCAATATATGCATTTTCGTGATGCCCATCAGCCCATTAGCAGTTTTGCCTTAAGGGTTTTGCTTACAAATGAAGTTCCAGCTCCCTTATAGCGCGCATCTCAACCGCAAAGTCGAAACTTACTCTTGATCAATCAAATCATCTTGACACATGCAAGTGCCATATGAGCTTACAGCTCTTGTTTTGTTAATGAACGTTTGTTTGCTACTGGAAATATGAAAAGTAACAATCAATCCAGTCAACGTCAACAGGAACCATAGCCTTGTCGCTAGCAAGATGGATAAAGGTAATTGAAGGAGAGTGCAAATAGAATTTGTCATGTACACGTTGGTTAAGCAGGCTAATCTTGTCGGTAGGTCTGGTTGACCCACTTATCCTACTTACCGAGAAGGCCTAGCCGGTAATTAAGAGTGATCACAACAATTTTTCCAAGGGCGGCCAAATGTGACCCGTCATACAGATGTCCGGCTCCCCAGTCATAAGACTCGCCGTGGATAAATACCAAAGCTGGAAGCGGTTGTTTCTCTGAAAAAAGAAAAGATTTAATGGATAAACGTTAAAGGACCCCTCGTACTATTTACTCTTCAACTTACAGTATTTTAAAATTTTTGAATTACTAGGCTGCACTTTCAACAAATAAACCACGGTTTTTGCTGTTTTAAGCCCTCCGAGACCCGTTGACTTGTCGCGAAAACAGGGAAACTATTTACATAACCGGTTTCTGGGATCCCAAAACGTAAGTGGAGGGATACCTATGACATCGCAAAAGTTGTCCGTCTTCCTGTCCGTCTGTCCGAACGATAACTCTCGAGGGGATTGAGATATTTTGATGAAACTTGGTGGGAGGATTCTTTGGGTCAAAGTACAGGCCAAGTTCGAAGATGGGCTCTGTAGCCCTGTATTTGAGGGTGGGGGAGGGGGGTCAAATTAAGGGACAAACAAAATATTTTTAAACAGCAAATGTGATAGTCGATTATGGGGTAAGAAGATATGCTGAGCATGATGGTGAAAACCATTTTCTCATCGGACAAGAAATTCGTCCGGAATCCGGCAAAAACGGAAAGTTGGGTAAAAGTAAAAGTTTCATATGAAGTTGATTAAATGTTCGATTTAGGAGTAAGGAGACATGCTGAACACGATGATGAAAACCATTTTCTTGCCGGATAAGTAGTTCGTCCGAAATCCGGCAAAAACCGGAAAGTTGGTTAAAAGTAAAAGTTTCGTTTGAAGTTGAATAAATGTTCGATTTAAGGGTACGATGAGATGCTGAACACGATGGTGAAGACCATTTTCTCACCGGACAACTAGTTCGCCAGGAATCCGGCCAAAACCGGGAAGTTTGTTAAAAGCGAAAGTTTTATCTTTTAGCTGATTAGATGACAGATTTAGGGGTAAGAAGAAACGCTGAGTCTGTATATGACAATCATTTTTTACCTGGACATATAGTTAGTCCGGAATCCGGTTGTAACCGGAATTTTTTTTAATTCGAAGTTTTATTTAAAGCTGATTAGATGTTCTTTATAGGGATAAAGAGATCCGCTGGATTCGTTTCTGAATTTTCTTTTTTTTTGCTGGACTAGTAGTTTGCTTGGTATTCGGGAGAAATCGGAAATTTCGCAGAAGTAAAGCGGGAAGTTTCGGTCAGTATCGTCAAAATAGATATGGCTTATAGAGATATGTCTGAACTTGGTTTTCTCTGGGGTTTAGAAATATATGGAGCGATTATGGAAGTAGGTTGCATTACTATTAGAGGTAAGACAGGTCCTTCTAGAAACTAGTTGACTGACCCAATAATTATTAATTAAACAGATAGCAACTGGTGTGCTATTCTTCTTAAGGTTAAAGACAATCAGAGTGGTACAATTTCTTATCAAACCGGGTTGTCCCTTTGTGGAACTCCTTAAGCGAGAAGACAGTGATGGCAGAAACCCCATCTGCAACTCGATCTCCCTCATTCATGAGCTGCACAGGCGCGATACTCTACACTCGCGATACTCTCGCGACACGCCAGTGATCCTCAGGGAGAACGAGTAAACGTCTCACTCACGACTCAACCTCAGCAACTCAAATCCTGTGTCAATCAATCACGGTGATATTTGGGAGCAGATGTGATACCGCTTCCGGCTCTTCCGCTAGGTACTCGGCGATTCTGCATCGGCAAGGAGAGTTAGTCATCAAGAGTATTCTTTCAGCTGCACTACAAGATCTCCATGTGAGCTCATTTTAGCTAATTTAAGAAAACATACAAGGAATGAAAGGGTTGGTTTCGGTAGCTAACGGCCAAACAGTTGATCCACTGAGAAAACCCCCCCAAAAAAACCAACCCAAACGGAAGCTAAATTTGCTTAAACACGAGAAAATGTTGGCTAATATTTTAAGAAAGTAATGTTCAGCACCATCCAATCACTATTATAAAACGATCGCACCACCTACCGGCAATACTCAATATCAATTACGAGATGGGATACATGTTTTCACTTTCGTTGGCAATGGTAAAGAAAATACTACATGGGGCTTGGAGCCACAACAAGTTTTATTGTATAACCCACCATTTTAGAAAGCGGAGTATGGGAAGCGAAAGTAAGAGATATAAAACAAATATAAAACAAATGAGAAAACCCAATTTTTCAATTTTCGGCCAAGAGAAAGGGCCTTTGTGTAATACTTCAATTTTTTTGGAACTCCGCCTCTCAAACATGGCGGGCTATAAATAAATTTAATTACAGACAAAATCGATACTATTCAACACCTATCTTTCTACACGAAAAAAAAAAAAACTTTCCAAAACCATTCCCCGTGAAAAAGAGCTGATCTGGAAGCTCCAACCTACCAGAACAAAGTGGAACTAAGAAACCACATGAGGTATCAAGCGCCAAAGTTTTCAAAAAGTTTTCCGGTTAGTCCCATCACGGAGTAACGATCTCACGGTAGACTGCGCTTTGCTGAAACTACAGAAAGTTATGACTCAAACTTGTTGTTTTGAAGATTGAAACCGAATGACGGGCGCGTGAGAGGTGCACTAACTATTGACTTCTGAGCATGGGATTTCCGGGAAAAATGAAAGGGGACATTCAAAGCTAGAGTTAAAGGACCCCTCTTGCTTATTCTGCCTTTTATAATATACTTAGCTCCCATGTGGAATTATAAGCTTCTAAAATCCCCACCTTTCTCCATTGTTTCGTTTCGTAAGTACGAATTTTTAGCGCTTTTTAGGCCTTGCCGAGTTTTCCCGTCACCCAACGAAAAGTTTGCCGGAATCTTCATTGTCCGCTGACAACTCTTTCAAACATAAGGAGGTAATAATCTTCTGTGTATTACTTCTTTTATTTGCTTGGTTTTCCCACTTTTTAACCAAGGTACGTTCACTTTTCGAATCTTTTGCGCCCAGCCGCCGCGTCGGAGAGCAGGAAGGCTGGATATATTCGACAAGCGCTAACAAGAGAATCGCTAGTTTCAGGTGGAAAGTAATGGTGTTTTCGAAAACGTTTATTCTGATCCATTTTATGGGGCAAAGATCATTTCTAGTAAGAGTTGTGCTTTAAGAGAGTATATAGTACATTATCTTGCGTTTTTTCAGATATCTGATACCACGGTCTAAAGTCGTTTTTGCAGTTATCGTGGTATTTGATACCACGGTCAAAAGGCGTTTTTGCAGTTATCGTGGTATCTGGCAAGTTATCGTGGTATCAGATATTCAGATAACTGGTCGTGGCCCGACCGACCGACCCGACTGGTCGTGTATCTGAAAAAGCCATCTCACTTTCATCAGGTTTAGTCAAATTGGTGGGAAAGAAGTTTGCCGCTTGAGTGATGTGACTGAATATCAGTTTCTGTTTGGGGATGACTTCGAAAAGCGCAATTTCGGCGATTGTCGTTTTTGTACAGCAACCGTATATCAGATACCACGGTTACTGCACGAAGGACTAATAGCAGTTCCAGTTACCGTGGTAACAGATACCATGGTATCTGCAAAAACCCAACTATTATAATACCTTCTATGTTTCTGGACTATATCCCTCTTTCTCTCCTAAAGAAGTTAGTTTCATTATTGTAAATTCTCTTTACCTCCATTGTTGTACAGGACACCTGAATGAAGAGTACCAAGTATCATCCCTATCTGTATGACTTCCGTTAACATTGCCTGCAGAAAACCCAATCCAAATACGAAATAGTGTTTCCAAGCTATGCTTTTTGCTCCATTTTGCATCTGTCCTTATTTCAGTACCGAACAATTTTAGAAATCAACAAATGTCTCCAATCAACCCTTCTTCTGGAATATTTTTTTTACAGTTAAGCCAAAACATATTTCTAAAAGAAATTCCAATACGATCCGGCCAGTGCTGTACAAGATTTGAATGAATTGCGCTTTTTGTCTTGGAGTCTGCATGTGCAAACCTCCGGAAACGAACATCCCTATTTTAAAAACGTCACGCTCAGGAGAAGAATGCTCTCCGTGGCCATGTCTGTAAATGCATTCTCCATGGTGTGTTCAAGTATGGTTTCATTGTTCAGGTGTTCAGGTGTTCAAATTCTATTCTGGAGCGAAAAACAAAGCTGATCTACGGACTTCAGAGAAAGATGGGAGACCTTCACCAACAAACATTGCCGAGGCACTACAATTCCAAGGAAAACCGCGCAACCACCGGAGGGAGTTATTGCACAGAACACGAAAGGAATTACCGCGTCTGACCGTGATATTAGTCACAGTAGACAGACCATAAAGTTGTGTACAGTAAGCCCGGAACAGGACAGATTTTTACCACTCCGTCACACTTCGCGAATACTCTTGATGACTATCTCTCCCTGCCGATGCAGAATCTCCGGGTGCCTGCGGAAGAAAGGAAGAAACGGTGTCATCTCAGGATTTGAGTCATTGAGTTTGAGTAGCTACGGACACGTTTACTGCTTCTTGCTGAGAATCACTGGCGTGTTTTGGACTTGGTCATATAGAGTATTTCCTGATCATGAGGTTAGCACGAGCGCAGAGCGATCTGGCCAATGCATTCACATGGAGTTCATCATCCAGCTTGGGGGTAAAAGTGAACCCCAAATACTTGAAGGAAGTAACAAACTCAAGTTGAACCCCTGAAAGAAACACTGTTGACGTCGACATAGAGGTAAGGAGACATGCTGAATCCATATTTAGTGAGGTATTTCAGTCGGTGCCGGCACCTCTGGTTTTGGTCGGTGCCGGGAAAGGGTGCCTACAGCAGGTGCCTAGGGAGAAGTTGGCCACGGCTTGCCTGGTAAAAACTTGTCTATGGATACGCTCCCGCATAAACTGTAATGGCAATTCGCTCGAAGTTATGAAACAAATTTGGCGTAATATTGGGACGAAATGAAAGAATTCATTTCCCTTTCTCCATATTCTTATCTCCCGTTGTACAGATAATTCATGACCTCGCTTCGGAACATAACTGACCTTATATTTACGTTCTAGTTATGTCAATGGGACGCACGGGACGTCCATAAAAGTGATTGGTTGGACAATAGGGAGGACGGGAAAGTTGATAAAAATCATAAGGGAAGCCATTTCTTATGAAACAAGACCAAAGGCTTTGACGGGATCCCATATGGGAATATTTTTTAGCCTTCCTGAGACAGACAAGCGAGTCTTGCAGATTTCTGGTCTTTTCCAGATTCGTTTAAGATGTGATATCAATCAATCAATCAATCCAAAGACACGAAACAAAATAAAATACAAAGACACGAAACAAATTAACTAATACAAGATATGACCAGAAATAAATGATGCGATGAAACTACGAAAACTGGGCAGAAGAATTCGCAGGATACGGAGAAAACTGATTGCCAGTATTCCTCTTTGACCGACGCATGGAAGACGGGAGGGGAGGCGGGAACAGATGTGCCATCTGGGGACAACACGTTATTTTTGCTCCAAATTGTTTTGAAAGAGTATATCTTATAAGAGTATATTTGAAAGAATATATCACCCTAATAGACGTGACGTGGCTTGGAGGGTGGTGACTAGGCCAGGTCTTGAGCAGGGTCTGTGGGACCTTGCTAATGTCGTGAACATGTCTGATGACCGGCAGTGCCTGACCTTATTTACGACTCTCTGAAGAAATCCAACAAACGAGGAGAAAGAATGATCCGTCCTTACTCTAGTCACAAACACCCTCCTCTCTTTATCACAAGCGGCACTAGTGTTCTTGTTGCACAACAAAAATTTAGAAGAAGAACCACTGCAACACTGTTTCACCGGAAAGATTACCGGACAATTTTATTATTTTCGTTCGGCATCTTCCAGTTCTGACCAAATAACGAGACTATCGATCCGGACCTAGAAAAATAGTATTGACTGGTTCACCATATTACGTTCCGTTAAACCAAACTCGAGAACAGCGGACCGACAGACAGACCCCAGGGTGGTCACCACTTTCCAGGGTGTACGAAGTTACTTTTGGTAACCAAACCTGGGACAGACCGACGGAAACGATCGCACTTGAGCAAAGCTTCAAGTGCCATAAAAAAGAAGATGACAAAAAATTAAAAAAAATTACAGTTTGATCAAACAATAGTATTTTCTTTGTTTTCTTCCAATGTTGCCACCGGCAGTAAAAACTGACTAGATTTATTAAAACAAATAAAATCCAGTAAATATAGAGGATCTGGTAAAATTCATCTTAATCTAGTAATAAATGCCGATTTCTAGTAAAACAAGACCTAAGGTTTCGATTGGATCCCAAAAATCTAATATTTGATCCAGACAACTGGGTCTTGTCTTCGCCAGATCCAGTCTTCGCCAGGCTAATCATTAGAGAAAACCAAGTTCAGATATAGGCTACCTCTATAAGCCATATCTATTTTGACAGTACTGAGCGAAACTTCCTGCTTTACTTCTGCCAAATTTCAGGTTTCGGCCGAATTCCGACCGAACGAAAGAAAGAAGCAAAGAAAGAAAATTCAGAATCGAATTCACCGTACGGAAACTCCTCATCCCTATGAAGAACATCTAATCAATTTCAAATAAAACTCTAGCTACTAAAAAACAACGGTTATTACCGGATTCCAGACGAATCATATGTCCGGTTAAAAAAATGATTGTCATATACAGACTCAGCGTCTCTTCTTACCCCTAAAGGCGTATTCTCGCCGTTCCCCGAGGACTCCACTTGAGGAGTCCCCGCGTTTTTGTTTGTCCCGGGGACTCACTCCCCGTATTCTCGCGAGTCCCCATGGACGGGGAATGCTCAGATTATCATCACCATCATCAAAAAGGACTCCCTTTCAAATTCGGTGGGGAATCAATTTTTGCTGTTGTAGGTGCTATGTAAAATTAATTAAAAAGAATCAGAATAAAGAAAACCAAGAATGAAGTGGATCTAGACTAATTTTTTCAGCTGCATATTCATTTTTCGAACAAAATCCATTTTAGAAGCATTCCCCGTATTCTCGCTGTTTCTGTACGCGGAGTCCGCGCGGAGTGACTCCATCTATTCTCGCCGTTCCCTTCGATTCCCCGAGGAGTCCTCGGGGAACGGCGAGAATACGCTTTAAATCTGTCATCTAATCAACTTCAAATAAAACTTGAAAATGCTTTTCAAATGAGTGTTCATCATATCTTCTTACCCTTAATCGAACATTTAATCAGCTTCAGAATCAAACTTTTAGTTTTAACCAATTTTTCGTTTTTTTCCGGATTCCGGGCGAACTACTTGTCAGACGAGAAAATGTTTTGCATTCGTGTTCAGCATGTCTTCTTACCCCATAATGGAATATCACATTAGCTGTTTAAAAATATTTTTGTTTGCCCTTTAATTTGAACCCCCACCTCTAAATGTAGGGCTACAGAGCCCATCTACTTGACCTTACCCTTGACCCAAAGAGTCCTCACACCAAGTCTCATCAAAATATCTCATTCCCTTCGAGAGGTATCCTGCTAACAGACGGACAACTTTTACGATGTCATAGGTATCCCTCCACTTGCGTTTTGGGATTCGGAAATATTTTTGATGCTTTCGCTAGCCTACGGATCAGAAGTGTGACTAAAAATCAGCACCTCTGAATTTAACTGTCTTTCGATGTATATCTTCATTGTTGGTATGGGTTCCCTAAGTCAATGCATTTCGAGTCAGTAAATTTTATTAGAGTCTAGTAAAAAAAAATCTCCGGAGTCTAGTAAAATTAATTTTGGCCGGGTGGCAACACTGTTTTGTTCTCTCACTACTCCAGTTTCAAGTTGTGCATCGGGTCATAAATAAATTATTATTAGTAACAATAGTAATCTTTTATTCCATTCCCAATAGTAATCCATTCCTGTAAATTCTTTTACGGAATCTGCGTTGGACCGGGGCAAAAAGTAATCAAATGTTTCCGGATTGTTTGGCATTTGTCTGTTCTTCCCGAACCATTAAATGCATTCGACCGGATGTGACCAAGCAAAGGATGAACTGCTATTAGGGCGACCCTTTGTCTTATCCAGCAGACTTGCAATCTTCCCTAAAACCAAACTGTTAGGACCGGAAGACCATTTTGGATGCATAACAAACTGGAAAGTGGCAGGGGGGCAGTGAAACGAACTTCCCAGCAAAAACCAAGTGCTACCATTTCTATGGCACTTGCAGCCTCTGCTCAAGTGCCATATACCGATCGCATTTCTGTCTGTCGGCCGGGCGGTTGGTCGGTCGGCCGGTCTGTCCCACGATTGCGAGTTAGGGTACTTCCCAGGGCCGTTTCGAGGGGGGGGGGGGGGGTTAGGGGGTTGACCCCCCCCCCGAAACACACAAAAATAGTCATTTTTATAGGCTTTTCCCTCTGATCTATGTCTTTTCTGCACTTTTTTGTCCGACCTGCAGGCAACCCCCCCCCCCTCCGGAACATTGAATCGTCCGTAAATTTCGAACGGGTGATCGGATTCGAATGAATCGTCACCAGAGAGTTTTGTCTAAAATGAATTTCTAGCACCTTTATCGTGCGCATCTTAACCAAAAATTCAAAAAAACTTTTGACCAAACGATACCATATGATCCCCAAGGGAAATTTGCCTCAAGGGCTTTTTAGCGAGTACACAAAATAATTTTGAGTAAAATACACATCTTCTTGATACCATGAGCACATCATCATTTTTTTCTCAAGGTTTTTGCTTACAGATGAATAATTGCTAGCGCCCTTAAAGTGCGCATCATCACAGCTAAGTGCAAAAAGAAAATACTTCTTAGCAAACAATACATTCTCGGGATTTCCAATGGTCCATGATCATTAAGTAAGTAAGTAATTTATTTATGACCCGCCATTTTGAAAAGGCAGAGCTTAGAAAATGAAGAAAATAAAGAAAAAATAAATAACATACAAACACTAAAAAAATACACTTAATTTTCAATCGTCGGTCAGGAAGCAGTATTATTTCAATGATTTTGCTTAAAAATGATCACAACAAACCCACAAATAGGTAAATTCCTACCTGCATCCTCTGATCAGGGGCGTCAAGACTAGGAGGGGGGGGGGGGGGGGGGGGGACTCCCCTCCCCCGAATGTGTTGGCCAGTCGGTAAAACGCGATTTTTCGTAAGAACAGTCAATATTTTTCTTGGAAACAATCGATTTTTTTTTTAAACAGTCAGTTTCTCGTAAAAACAGTCGATTTTTTCTTAAAAATAGTAGTTTTTCTTAAAATCAGCCGATTTTTCGTCTACACAGTCGTTTTTCCTCAATAATGGTCGTTTTAATTGGCAAAAACAATCGGTAAAAATGACCAGCCAGTCGGTAAATACCTTGCCCCCCCCCCCCCCCCCAAAAAAAAAAAAAAATTGTTTGGCTAGTAATGCCTCTGCCTGTGATCCAGCCTTGCAAGTGCCATATGAGCTAGCTCTTGTTTATATTTATTCCGCCTTTTCCAAAACCAAGGAATAAAGGCCACTTTTCGGGATTCCAAACCTAGACTTGGTAAAGCTGCCCGTAGTCCCTCGGTCTGTCCATCTGTTAGCACGATTACTATCGAAGGAATTCAAGTATTTTCTTCGAACTTGATGCGAGGGTCCTCCGAGTCGAAGTACAGGTCACGTTGAAAGATGAGACCAGCAGCCTTATATCTAGGGTGGGGGAAGGTTTTCAAATTGAGGTGCCAACAACATTAGAAGCTAAACAGATCGCCGATTCGGGGATAAGGATTAAGGGGACATGCTGAATCCACACCGGACAGGAATCCGGCCAACAGGAATCCAGCAAAAGGAAAAATAATGGAAAAAGGACTGGTGCCCTCGGAAATAAGACTGGTGCGCCCCGGAAGCAGCAACCAGAATATAGCACCATCATCATCCGCAAGCTACTCATCGGGATACAACATCCTTATTGCTTGCAAGTGCAATTTAAGGTAATTTAAGGTAAAACGGAAATATGTGAGAAGTACAGTTTTGTCTGAAGTCGGTTGGTAAATTAGCCTAGCCCCAGGCGTTCATGGCTTTAAACTACACTATGACAACCCTTTCCTCGGAGTGCTTCCATCTCTACTCCTTCTTGATAACCGGCATTCGAGACATTAACGAGATTTATCGGACAATCTAGAGAGGGGATAGTTTTCCTTCCCCAAATTGCCGTAGCGTCAGTGAGTGTCTCCGGCGTCTCCAGCAATTAGGAAGTGATCTGTTTGCAGGAGACAGATACAAGGACCAAGCCGGACAATCAAGCGACTACAGAATAAATTGTCGCTTTAATTAGAACAATTCGTAGAGGAAAGGCATGTGTTGAATATCCGACCTGAGGATCGCTGCGAAATGAAAAACGTAGACGTTGCTACATTAAAACAAGAACAAATAAGCACCAGCAACTCCGTCTCCCTATCTCTGTAATAACTTCTGTAAGAACTAATGGTGGGTTTACACACTGCGCAAAATCCGAGCGTATTTTGAAATCCGCGCGTATTTTGCGCACGTATTTGAGCTTGAAAAGATTTCTAGCAATACGGACGTATTATACACAGAACGGACCGATTTTCAAATACGTCCGTACTGCTAGAGATCTTTTCAAGCGCAAATACGTGCGTAAAATAGGCTTGGATTTCAAATACGCTCGGATTTTACGCAATGTGTAAATACACCATAAGTCCAAATGGACGCCAGTGAACCTCGAGAAGAACGAGAAACGTCGCCCGAACGATGACTCAAATTATTTGCCAACCAATCAACGGCGTTCGTTGGAGACAGTTGTGGTGACGCTTCCGGCTCTTTCGCTAGGTACATGAGGATTCTTCATAGTCACTAAGAGTATACCCTGCCCTATGCGAACGAGCGGACGTTCAGAGCTACGCCATCACAATTGGTTACCTCTACAAAAGCTATATCACAATAAAGATCTGGAGAAGAAATTTCCAAAATAAAAGCCGTTTGGTTGTCTACCATTGTGACCTCACATGTGACGCGCTAAAGGAGCGGGTCAGCACGTCTGCCGTACTTTTTCCTCTGATACGCGCAGCGGCGAAGAAGGAAGTGGACGGGCATCAACTGAAAGCTCAGCTAGTACCTCTACCTCGGCTCAGTTTTGTCGGGGTATTCACAGTCACTGCATGGGCCCAAAGACTGCGGTTCTATTGGCTCATTGTTCTTGATTAAACCTAGTTCTCCCTGGCCAGATAGTTGCAAATCTAGCTAGAAAACCAAAAACTAGGGGTGTTCACTCCCATCACAGCTGTACACACTGCCAGGAGTTTCACAACAGATAACACGAGGATCCGCGGTTTCAACAGATAATGCGTTACAGATAACACTTTGGATGTTATCTGTTGTGTTTGAAAACGTTGAAATGTTATGCATAACAAGCTTTGTAATGAAGAGCCAAAAAAGCATCTACTGACTTTATTCCTTATCGTCATGACGTCGGAAAACCCAGCAGACACTTTTTGGCGGTTTTTCGGTTCTTCCTGATGGTAACACTTATTATGCATAACATTTTGAAACATAACAGATAACATCGTTATGGCTCAACGATTGAGCCGAGAGGCTCAAGCCGGAAAATAAACTTACAAGAAACAACAAGCTGGAAAATACAAGCTGGAAAATAACAAGCTGGAAAATAAACCAAGTTTATTTTCCAGCTTGAGCGGCTTGAGCCTGAAGAGGACCCTTGCCAAGAAGGGCCGAAATATAGCTCGAATAAAATGTAGCTGACTTATCCGTTTTGCATCGTCAAATATAGGGGGGGGGGGGTTGCTTCCCAGTACTTTGAAATTCACGAACCCTAACCTTGTCATGAGGTTTATACAGAAAGCACTTGCATTTCCAATTGACAGATTGTTTAGATATGTTAAGGTGTAAGGTTCTATCCTTGTGTTGCGTTTTATTTTTCTGCGTAAGCTTTGCGTTGCGTCGCCGCAACCGTGTTGCGTAGCTTAGTGCGAAAGGCTCTACGCGTCAATGTGAAAGCGACTTAAAGGTTAATTTTGTTACACATATTCCCCTGTGGTGTATGGTCTTTCGGCTAGATAAACATTACTGTTAGATTTAGTTTGCTTATTAAATCAGAACTATTAAAAAAATAATGCAATCTATGTACAGGAAGGAGAACACAAAATACTGAGTTGCGAACACAAATATTTACCGAGGACCACAGGGCCAGCGGTCGGCATGTGGCCAGATCGTTTGCTTGATCACAACTAACAAGACCAAAGGTTTCAATGGGGTCCCAAAAAGTATAGCCTATTTATAGAACTTCTCTTCTTAGAATTAGAATAAAACTTGCAATAAAAGCAATTGTGAGTCAATTGATAAAATTAAAATAAATTACTTTTCTCACAGCTAATCCTCCTGGTTGGAAGCCACATCCAGAATGCAGGGTCTTGTAGGTTTTCTGCCTTCACTATCTCCCATATGCATGTTATTTGTCCATAATCAACTCCTTAAAGGAACCCTCGCACTATTTACTATCCAATTTGCAGTATTTTAAAATATTTGAATACTACTAGGCTGTGCTTTCAACAAATAACCCACGGTTTTGGCTGTTTTAAGTCTTTTCCGAAACCCGTTGACTTACAGCAAAAACAGGGAAAAAATTTTCATAACCGGTTTTTCTGATGGAAAAACTTCTCGCAGACAACCATCGACAGCGTGATACACATCGAAGGTAGCAAAACACGGCAAGTGAGAAGATCAGCGTGATTTTGTTAGAGGGGTTAGAATGTACCGTACGAAATTGGGGTCTCCGGGTTTAGAAATATATAGAGTGATTATGGAAATAGGTTGCGTTAGTATTACAGGTAAGACAGGTCCTTTAACATGATCCATTAGATAGTACCTTCCTCTTTTTAATTTCCGGTCTAGCCCCAATTAGGACGGGAATCCCACGGCACGTCGAAAACTAACAGAATATCCTGATTCAACTTGTTCTTTATCCATACATAGGCATACACCACCTTTGCAAGTTTTATCGGAGGATTTTGTTCTTTCCGAAATTTCCGTCTTAAATGAGAACGCAACTGTACAATTTACCCTGTAATATAACAAAGCTGTCTTCTTTTCTGTATACCGACAGGAACAGCTGGACAAAGGCACTTATTAGAACTGACAAATTTTCTATTATCCAGGGAATCCCGCCAACCTAGCGGCAAGCGAAGCAGGAAAATCGATTGTCTATGTCTTTTCACTAGACCGAAACCCTAAAGACCCGATAAAGACACAACTCGGCAAATACCGAATTATTGGTCAGGCAGACTTCTTTTACTTCTACAAATGTATGGTTTCGGCCGGATACCCGGCGAACCCTTTGTCCGGCAAGAAAAAAACGGCTTTAGCATGTGCTCCTATGTCGAACCTCTAATCAATTTTAGATAAGACTTTTAATTTACCAATTTTCCGGTTTTGGCCGGGTCCCGCGCGAATTACTTGTTCGGCGAGAAATGAAGATGAAAAACGGATTCAGCATAATTCCTTACCTTCAAATCAAACCTCTGGTAAATGTTGGATTATACTTACTTTAACCAGTTTTCCGGTTTTCACCGGATTCCGGGCGAACTACCAGACTTCTTTTACTTCTACAGATGTATGGTTTCGGCCGGATACCCGGCGAACAATTTTTCCGGCAAGAAAATAAACTTCGAAAATATCTTTAGAATGTACTCCTATATCGAACCTCTAATCAACTTTAGATAGCACTTTTAATTTACCAATTTTCCGGTTTGGGCCGGGTTTCGCGCGAATTACTTGTTCGGCGAGAAATGATGATAAAAAATGGATTCAGCACAATTCCTTACCTCCAAATCAAACCTCGGATCAACTTTAGATTATACTTTTACTTTAATCAGTTTTCCGGTTTTCACCGGATTCCGGGCGAACTACTTGAGCGACAGACAGGCAGACTTCTTTTACTTCTACGAATGTATGGTTTCGGCCGGATCCCCGGCGAAAAATTTCTCCGGCAAGAAAATAAAGTTCGAAAACGCCTTTAGCATGTGCGCGTATGTCGAACCTCTAATCAACTTTAGATAACACTTTTAACTTTCCGGTTTTGGCCGGGTTCCGCGCGAATTACCTGTTCGACGAGAAATGAATATAAAAAACGGATTCAGCATAATTCCTTACCTCCAAATCAAACCTCTGATCAACTTTGGATTATACTTTTACTTTAATCAGTTTTCCGGTTTTCACCAGATTCCGGACGAACTACTTGAGCGGCCAGAAAAAAAAAATCAGATATAAATACCTCATCGCCTTTAAAAAAAAATGTTTGTGTCGTCCTTAGTTTGAAACCCCTCCTCACCCCAAATATAGGGCTACTAATTCCATCTATGAGCTTGACCTGTACTTTGACCCAAAGCACTCCATGCCAAATCTGAACAAAGTATCTCTATCCCTTCGACAGTTGTCGTGCTAACAAACTATGTAGGTATCCCGTTGGTATCTCCAAAACAAACCGGAAATAATTAGCTGACTTTACTTTTAGACCTTCAGATAAGTCAGTGAGCCACAACAGAGAGTTCGAGGGGTTAATGCCTTCCATAAATCACAGGAAAAATAAAAGCTGTACAATAATTATTCTTATGTCGCAGACAGAAGAGCCAGCGAGCGTTTAGTCCCACAGCAGACAACGTAATAGTGTAGGCGCCGCCCGCGACACGCTATTTTGCCGAAAACAGGAACATTCGTACATTTCTGAGTACACTCAGAGAGCGTGTTCCACCCTTCTATCAATAGTAATTATTAGTTACTATTTCCGTTCCAACCTCACGTAAAGTTACGACGCTGACCGTTCCAACCTTCTCGAAACAGTAACTATTTGCTTACCATGCTCGGGAACGTAGTAAGCGTGGTAACTACGCACCTCTGTAACGTGATTGGTCGGATTCCTCGAGGCATAATATTCTGTTGGAAAATAGGCGCAAACTTATATAGGCATACAGGAAATGTTGTTCTCATGGGAATCTGCTCTTGTTTTATTTTTCTTATTTTTTCCGCTTCGTTATCTTTTTCTACCTTTTGCTCTGTTCGCTGTAAATCAGGTAAATGGGACACACATCAAGCAGCCTAGCACATGTCTTGCGAAAGCGTTATAACTCGAGAAATAAATCAATCGAGCAATGACCCACGTCCACAAAAGAAGGTGTTCCGAGTCTATGAAAACATAAAGCATTGTCCAAATAGATGTAATAAGCTGAATAGTGCTATACGCGATGTTTACGTCTTACTACACGGGACCGTTCAAATAGGAAACCCGAGAGGTTCTTATGAATGCAGCGTTCCGTGTTGCCACGCTGGTACGGTTTTTCGAGTTTCTAAAGATCAGAAAAAGTATTCTTAGTACTACTTGAAGTTCAGCAGTAAAATTTGACGCCCAATATATTGTAAAAAGCTATTAATTTATGGATGGACAGCATTGATCCTTGAACTAGCAGTAAGCAGTCATAACAGAACAAAACGTGTTCTTTTGAAGAAAAGTTGTTTCTTTAGCTTCCAACAAAGTAGAACTTTAGTGCTTCTCGTGCACAGCTTAATCATCCTAGATGATTAAGCTGTGTTCTCGTGGCAACACTGACGACGCTGCTCCTTTCCTCGGCCCGTTGGCAGAACCAACCAGGCAATCTGATTGGCTCCGCATAAGGGAGAATAGAGCCGAGCTCCATTTTCCTTATTCGCGTTATTACAGCGCGCACCGAGGAAAAGATAAATCTGTAATATATACGCTTATACGCCGTAATACACCTTACAGCTTACAGCACATATACGCTTATACGCCGTAATACACCTTACAGCACCTATTTGGACAATGCTTAACCAAAGCCAACAGCAGGAGGGGGATTCTAATCGAGAAGATTTTTTTCCCGAAATATTAGCGTGAAGACATGAGCTGCGTTCTTTATCACTGGAGTCGCCACTGGGGCCACTGGTGGTCTCTGGTTTTTAAGGCATTTTTGATTCACTAGTGACTGCTCCGTAGCGTTATAACAAAATTTGGACTCATCACAGTCTATAGTTGCGTTTTTGCAGATACCATGGTATCTGTTACCACGGTAACTGGATCTGCAATTAGTCGTTTTTGCAGCAGTGATATCTGATATACGGTTGCACTGCAAAAGCGGCAATTGACGGATTTGAGCTTTTAGAAATCATCCAAAAAAAAATACTAATATTCACTTACATCTACAGTGACATAGCTTCTACCCACCAATTCGACAGAAAACTTCACTCCTTGAGATGAATTTTCCGATGCCATCATCAATTATCACGGTCCGACCGTGGTATCTGAATATCAGACTGAGAAACTTTAGACCGTGTTATCAAATACCATGGTATCTGCAAAAACGCAACCTATATTTTCGTCACTGATGCGGATAACTGATGCGGAACTCCTTACAGAGGAATCGCCAGATACCAGTGAGTAACAAGACCAAAGGTTTCGATTGGATCCCAAAACTTTAGCATTTGCTCCAGACATTTCGATCTTGTAGATATTCGGTCTTCAACAGACTTCTTAAACATTTTTACCTTTAAAATTTAGAAACAAGTTAAGGTCGATGGTAAAATCGTAGAAGACAAAGTTCGTATATTTGACAGTGCAAAACGGATACGCCAGCTGAGTTTCACCAAGTTCAGCTATATTCAGATATCCATTTTGCGCTGTCAAATATTCAGATATGGATTCAGCATATGTTTTACCCTATAGCCTACGTCGTATCTCCTTCCTTCCTTACTTCTGCCCAACTTCCGGTTTCGGCCAGATTCCGGACAAACTACGTGTCTGGCAAAAAACTAAACCTCGAAAAGGAATTCACCATGTCTCCTTGCCCCTACATCGAACCTCTAATCGACTTCAGATTATTCTTTACTTTTAACAAACGCTCCAGTTTTGGCCTGATTCCGGCCGAACTAATTGTCCGGCGAGAAAATAATTTTCATATTCGGACTCAGCACGTCTCCTTGTCCCAAATTGAACCTCTAATCAACTTCAGATTTAACTCATAGGTATCTCTCCCCTTGCGTTTTGGGATCACAAAAACCAGACACTACTATAAGTGCAACGAAAGCATCTATTGTGTCGCTGAGCTGCAAGAGCGGGGCCTTTAAAGGACCTGTCGTACTTACAATTCCAATGCAACCTACTTCCGTTACTGCACTCATTAATTCTTAAACCCGGATACCCAAATTCTTAATTCTGAGCCCGCTAACGACAGCTCTGCACTAATCTTTGCACTAGCCACGATCCACTAGTTTCCATCAAGAACAAATAATCGTATAGAACCTCCGTCTTTGGTCCCATGCAGCGACTATGGATGCCCCGACAAAACTGAGCGGAACTAGAGGATCATGCTGTGAGGTTTGAGTTGATACCAGTCCATTGTTGCGCATAATAGGTGAAAAAATTAGGATGCCTGCAGGGGTGGAGAACCCGGTCTACAGCGAGTTGGACATGAGGTCACAATGGTAGACAACCGGTCAGCTGTATCATCATCATCATAAGGACGTCTCAGACAACGTTCATATTCTTCCTCGGAGTTTTACTGCGATACAGCTGTTTCTAGAGGTAAGACACGTTGCTCTTCCTCCGCTCGTTTGCATCGGGTATACCCGATGAAGAAGACCAGAGCTACCCTATAGATAGGGTATTAGAATATATTCGACTCCACATGGTCGTATTACGGAGATAGGGAGACGGAGGTTTATTAGATTAGTTGTTTCTTGTTTCCATGTGCATTATGCTCGAGAAGAATGTTCGATTGTCATGCTATTGCTGCGTAAAACCGGTTTTCTGAATTTGGCTAGAAGTCAATGGGCATGGGAAATGGCTTAAAACAACCAAAGCCGCGGATAATTTGTTGAAAGCAGAGCTTGGTTCTACAGTGTCCAGATAACTTGGAATGTTGGAACATAAACAGTAAATAGTGTGAAATGTACTTTACACTGTCAGAAGTTTCATAACAGACAACAGATGGATGCGCGGTTTCAAAAGACAATGCGTGACAAACAACGCTTCGGATGTTGTCTGTAGTGTTTAAAAATGTTATGCAGAACAAGCGTTGCCATCAGAAAGAGCCAAAATCGCCGAAAAGCCTGTGCTGAATTTTCCGACATCATGACGACAAACAAAAAAGTCAATAGATGCTTTTTTGGCTCTTCCTGGCAATGCTTGTTCTGCATAACATTTTATGTATAACGTTTTCCAGCACAACAGATAACGTCCCAAGTGTTGTCTCTTACGCACTGTCTGTCGAAACGCGCATCCTTCTGTTGTCTGTTATGAAACTTCTGACAGTGTAAACGCATACCTAGAGCGAGTGCAATTCCCTTCGAGTCGGGAGTGACAGTTGAAAAACTTCGGGCACATGTCCAAACTCGTCAAAAACTCCATGCACTCACGCTCTGTCGTGACCGAAGTTTTCCCAGATGAAGGTTGTGGTAGAGACTGTTCGAACTTGGCATCGGCGGTAGCCTTATGGAGAATTCCTGGAAAGTTCGCGGGATCCCGGAATCCCTTTCTAGCGAGGGAAGCGCATCGCGTAAACTGTAGGAATCCGATTTCAGGAATAGCTTTCAAATTTCCAGTTGAAATAACACATAGAAAGCACATAGAAAGCTGAAATCGTCCGATAAATGTTTTCTGGAGTCAATATTGTTCACCGGACGACATTCCTTCCATTCTTATATGTTCCAACGAAGTCATTCTTAATTAAGACTCGTCGAAAACTCTATGCACTCACGCTCTGTCGTGACCGAAGTTTTCCCAGATGAAGGTTGTGGTAGAGATTGTTCGAACTTGGCATCGGCGGTAACCTTACGGAGAATTCCCGGAAAGTTCGCGGGATCCCGGAATCCCTTTCTAGCGAGGGAAGCGCATCGCGTAAACTGTAGGAATCCGATTCCAGGAATAGCTTTCAAATTTCCAGTTGAAATAACACATAGAAAGCTGAAATCGTCCGAAAAATGTTTTCTAGAGAAAATATTGTTCACTGGACGACATTCCTTCCATTCTTATATGTTCCAACGAAGTCATCCTTAATTAAAACTCGTCGAAAACTCTATGCACTCACGCTCTGTCGTGACCGAAGTTTTCCCAGATGAAGGTTGTGGTAGAGATTGTTCGAACTTGGCATCGGCGGTAACCTTATGGAGAATTCCCGGAAAGTTCGCGGGATCCCGGAATCCCTTTCTAGCGAGGGAAGCGCATCGCGTAAACTGTGGGAATCCGATTCCAGAAATAGCTTTCAAATTTCCAGTTGAATTAACACATAGAAAGCTGAAATCGTCCGAAAAATATTTTCTAGAGTAAATATGGTTCACTGGACGACATTCCTTCCATTCTTATATGTTCCAACGAAGTCATCCTTAATGACGCTTGCGTGTTTTCTTCATTTACTAATGACGCTTGCCATGTTTTCTTCATTCTTTAACAATGTCTGCCGTATTTTTTCACACTTTCAAATTCCCGCCGAAACATAGATCTTTCTACGGAGCTATCCACTAACTTTCTGAGAAAACAACTTCGGTCTCCAAAGCGACAAACCAGTGCGGAAAGTTCGGCAACTTTTCCGAAGCAGCGCGAAAACCATTGGAAAGGGATTCTGACTTTGCTTTCCGGCAAGCAAAAAACAAAACCAAAGGTTTCGACGGGGTCCTAAATGTATATTTAATCCAGACAATTGGGTCTTGTAGGTATCCGGTCTTCGCCATTCTCTTGATCATTTTTACTATTAGAATTTAGAAATAGGTTAAAACACAACTCTTACTAGAAATGATCTTTTGCCTATGAAAAGGATCAGAAAAAAAGGTTTTCAAAAATACCATTAGTTTCTACCTGAAATTAGCGATTTTCCTGTTAGCGCTTGTCGATACTAACAGCCTTCCTGCTCTCCGACGCGGCGGGCGGGAGCAAAACGTTTGAAAACTGAACGCGCCGTGGTTAAAAAGTTGGAAAACTAAGTAAAGAAACGAAGTAAAAAACAGAAGATTCTCATATACTTATGTTTGAAAGAATTATCAGCGGCATTAAAGACTCCGACGAACTTTGTTTTGTGTGACGGGCAAAACTCGGAATGGCCGAAAAAGCGCTAGAATTCGTAGGCAGAAAACGAAGCAATGGAGAAAGGTGGGGATTTTAGAAGCTTATAATTCCAAAAGGGAGCTAGGTATACTATAAAAGGCAGAATAAGCAAGAGGTGTCCTTTAAGGCCAATGGCTAATCATCTGAAACAAGACCAAAGGTTTCAACGGGATCCCAAAATCTAATATTTGATCCAGACAATTGGGTCTTGTCTTCACCAGATCGCCAGAAAAAGGCTGATTTAAAAAATTCGTCGTGTCGCTCTCCAGCAGAGGGAGCGACGAAAGCTTGTTCTCTTCTCTCCGGTGAATCCTTATTATCTTTCCGGTTAAAAGAAGTTAAATATCACTGTGACAATTTTTTTCTGATAAGTAGCTAAAATCCACATGCCTTTTCGAAAATATCATGCTTTTCTCGTTATCTTCACCAGAAAATCTCATGATTTTTCTCATGATTTTCTCGCACAAATCTCATGTGTATCTCATTATTTTTGGACTCCTGCTCATGATTTTGAAAATTTCCAAGTGGAAACACTGCACTGTCAGAAGTTTCATAACAGATTGCGCATAACACTTTCAAGAATAACACCTTTTCACTTAGAAATAAAGTGTTATGACCAATTAAGTTTATACTATTTCGTGCCTAGATCTCCAACAACACCTTCAATAGGTAAAAATAATACACTGTCAGAACTTACATAACGACAACAGAAGGATGCGCGGTTTCAACAGATAACACTTTGGGATGTTATGTGTTATGTTTCTTTCGTTCCCGTTAGTATTTTTACCAATTGAAGGTGTTGTTGGAGATCTAGGCATGAAATAGTGTAAACTTAATTGGTCATAAAACTCTATTTCTAAGTGAAAAGGTGTTATTCTTGAAAGTGTTATACGCTATCTGTTATGAAACTTCTGAAGGTGTGAGTGATGGTGTCACGGAAGTCTGCGACGTTTGTCGTGTGGGGGCCCGGGGGGTCGAAGGTGTTGAGATATGTTATTCAAACTTCGTTTGAAGATTCACTGGCAAAGTACAGGCCATATGTTGGTGATAGGTCCTTTAGATATTTAGAGGCAGAGGAGGGGGTTTCGAATGAAGGGTAAAAAAAGGCATGTTTATAAGCTAATGAGATAGTCGTGTAAGGGGTAAGGAGGCCCGCTGAATCCATATCTGAACTTAGTTTTCTTGTCGGACAAATGATTCACAAGGAATTTGGCCGAAACTGGAAATTTGGTTGAAGCTCAAAGTTGTTTCTGAAGTCGATTATAGGTTCGGTATCGGGGTAAGGAGACATGCTGAACTGAATTTTGAACTTTATTTCCTGGGCAGATAAGCTGGCAAAATTTGCCAAAACTCGGAAATTTCAGATTGAAAGGTTCTCCTCTCAATGTCACTAGCTCTTTTGCTCTGCATGCAGTTCGCCGGGAATGCTGCTAAAATGCGAAGAATTTTGTCAAAGTAAAGGACCTTTCTGAAGTCCGTTAGGATGAGATATTGGAGTAAAGATCCTTACTGAATCAATATCTGAACTTGGTTTCTCATCTGATTAGTTTTTTGGCCGTAAGTTGCCAAGAACTCCAAACCGGTAACATTATTTTTTGTACATATTCAAGCGGTGGATTATGGATAAATAGCAAAATGTTATAGGGGTCTGGCGAAGATTCGGAACTGTACAAGATTCGACTGTCTGGATCAAGAAGTCTATTAAATACTAAATTTTTGGGATCCCATCGAAACCTATGGTCTTGTTAGAGATGGGCCCCGTCGCTATCATTAGGTGGGATATCTTTATCAGTACTACTTTTCGCTGACGAAAACCCGCTTGTTGCTAAATCGGAGTTCCATCTTCAAGTTCTATTATATGGTGGATGATCTAAAGAAATTAAGTTTAAATGTTAAGAAGACAGAAGTTGTCCTTTTTAATACAAGGAGAAAATACTGGGAACGTGAGTCCACCTAAGTTTTATTTAAAAGGGCTAGAGTTCAAGATCAGCTCCCAGTCCAAATATTTAGGATTTGTTGTAATGGAAAATGGAAGTTGGAGGAAATGGTGATAATGGAAATGGTGATACAGAAATCGTGATAACGAGAAAAGCTGCCTCAGCAGTTATATTCAGAAAGTCTACATTAAAGGGAAAAAAAAACTGAAAATCCATAGGCATGTGTTTATGTCTAAGGTAATGCCAAGTATACCTCCTGGAGCACTGGCTCCATTCGAGTTCATTTGAGATAGACGTGGCAACCTTTCGGCGGGTAGCGTGTCAGTTGATGCGGAGAACCCCTCCGGCGTGGTAGTGAAATGATAAAGATATTTGTTTTTGTCAGAGTCAGGTAGATTATTTAGCTATGGACTAGAAGTCAAACGAAGACAACGTCAATATGCAAGAATGTGACTTAGAAAAGCAATGAGTAGGTTGAGAGAGGATTCAGTGCTCAAGGTAAACCCTTTCCTTGCTTCAAAAATGGACAAGTTGTTCAATTGCCTAGTCCACACGCGATAGAACGATTAAAACCTTGTTTGATTCCGCAAAATTATCCATTACGGGGCAGATATATCAGAATAGAAATATAAAAAAATATTAAAAATATTAAAGAAATGTACGAATCAGCAACGCAATTTGAGCCTATCCAGCTGCAGTACTGAAAAAGATTATTTGGGCTACATCCTACAACCCACACACAGGCATTGAAGGGAGATCTAGGTATTTTTTGGGATCCCAAAACATAAGTGGAGGGATACCTATGACATTGCAAAAGTTGTCCGTCTGTCTGTAAGCACAACAACTCTCGACGGGAACGAGATGTTTTGATGAAACTTGGTGTAAGGGTTCTTTGGGTCAAGGGTAAGTTCAAGTTCGTAGATGGGCTTTGTAGCCCTACATTTAGGGGTGAGGGAGGGGGTTCAAATTAAGGGGCAAACAAAATATTTTTAAACAGCTAATGCGATAGCCGATTATGGGGTAAAAAAACATGTTGAACACGATGGTAAAAATCATTTTCTCGCCGGACAAGTAGTTCGTCCGGAAATCGGCAAAAAAAACGGAAAGTTAGTTAAGAGTAAAGGTTTCATTTGAAGTTGATTAAATGTTCGATTTAGGGGTAAGAAGATACGCTGAGTTTGTATATGACACTCACTTTTTATCCGGACATATATTTCGTTCGAAATCCGGTTGTAACCGGAATTTTTTTTATAAGTTAAAGTTTTATTTGAAGTTGATCAGGTGTTCTTTATAGAGATAAGGATATAAGTTGACAATTAGTTCGCACGGAATTCGGCCGAAACCGGAAATTTGGCAGAAGTAAAGCAGGAAGTTTCGGTCAGTGTCGTCAAAATAAATATGGTTGGAATAGATATGACTGGTTTTCTCTGATGATTAGCCTGGCGAAGACTGGATCTGGCGAAGACAAGACCCAATTGTCTGGATCAAATATTATATTTTTGGATCCCATCGAAACCTTTGGTCTTGTTTCTTTAAGACGGCATAGGGTAGCTCAAATTACTAGATTTTTGCAGAAAATATTTGCTTTACCAGATGACAGCTTTGTGAAGACAGCTTATTTGGAAGGACGCACGTCGTAGCCTACTTATTACAGTAATTCACTATACTTCTGTAGTATTTCCATCAGATCATCCCGAGATTCTACACTTCATAAGTATAGCCTATCTCATCTATTAGCAGTACACTGAGTATCACGCTTGCCACGTTTCTTCTCTTTACGTGAAGTATAAGGCTCTTCTTTCCAAAAATCTTATTGGTCCAAAGACCGGTTATGCTAATTTTGTCAAGATTGTCCTCCAAGGGAAGGGACGCGGAAAGAGGCTAAAACAGCTGAAGCCTTGCGTAATTTTCTGTAAGCACAGCCTGCGTAGCTAAGTTTTAAAGTAGTCAACTATCTCAGAACATCTTAGCAGAAAATTATGTAGCGCAAAGTTTGCTTTAAAGGAAAACGTCATGGTAGGCTCTCATGAACTGCCCTATAGATACGGAAAACGGGATCGACTAAAACCAGGAACGCGAGAAAAGCAGGAAGACATACTAAAACCAGAAAGGGCATACTTAAACGAGGAAGGGCATACTAAAACGAGGAAGGCTGTCGCCAGAATTCAAAACTGGAAAGCCGCACCGTTCCCTTCCTCTGTTTAGTATTCTTCGAGGGGTCGGCAACTTTTCAAACTGAAAATTCACCATCCCTTCCTCGTTTTAGTATCCTGAGGGCAGGAGGCATAAGTCCAGCGAAAGGTCGGCAACTAAGATATTTCAAATCCACCATTTCCTTCATCGTTTTAGTACCTCGAAAGTACTACAAGGAATGACCATGACCATGCTACAAGGAATAAAGTAAGATCATTCCTTTTTCTCCCACGTCTACCGAAATTTCCCAAATGCTTACAACGCAGGCGGAAAGGATGACAATGATTGTCCAAAACTCCTGATTCACGTCAAACGTTCAACAAAAAAATCCTTGCTGAATTTCGAATTCCGCTTTTACGCGAACGTAAGCGCGAATCCGCAACTATAGTATCTAAATGGCAAAGATCAGAAACTTTATGGCAAACAAAAGGAAAGTTTCCGAAAAAGCCAGGGTCCAACGGATTTTTTGCCCTGGTCATAGCTGTTTTCCCATGACTGTGAAAGAGAAAACAAAGCTTCCCACGCCAAGCGAGAATGAATTCGAGTGAGTCGGCAAATGCGTTTCTTATGCCTTGGACACCTATAGTGAAAGCAAACCGAAAACTAAACACAGAAACAACTTGAATTTACTGTTTCCTTTTGTTCTGGGATTACACGTGGATTCTCAGTTCGGGCGTTCGTAGCACTTTCTGGTTATCACTCACTAGTGTCAGTTGTTGGGAGTTTTTTGGTCTCACCAAGTCCTGGTGACTTATCAGTAGGTCTAGAACCTACCTCCGACCAATTTCTGGTCAGGGTTGCCATATGTCGCACGAAGATAGTGTGAATTCACTCTATTTTAGGGATCCCAAGACGTAAGTGGAGGGATAACTATGACGTCGCAAAAGTTGTCCGTCTGTCCCTCCGTCCGTCTCTGAGTACGATAACTCTCGGAGGGAATGAGATATTTTGATGAAACTTGGTGTGAGGATTGTTTGGGTCAAGGGTAAGGTCAAGTTCGTAGATGGGCTCTGTAGCCCTATATTTGGGGGTGGGGGAGGGGGTTCAAATTAAGAACAAACAAAATATTTCCAAAACAGCTAATGTGATAGTCGATTATGGGGTAAGAAGACATGCTGAGCACGATGGTGAAAACCATTTTCTCGCCGGACAAGTAGTTCGTCTGGAATCCGGCAAAAGCCTGAAAGTTGGTTAAAAGTAAAAGTTCAATTTGAAGGATAAGAAGACATGCTGAACATGACGGTGAAAACCATTTTTCTCGCCGGACAACTAATTAGCCTGGAATCCGGCCAAAACCTGAAAATATGTTAAAAGCAAAAGCTGTATCTGAAGTTGATTAGATGACAGATTTATGGGTCTGAGTCTGTATATGAAAATCATTTTTTTTACCCGGACATATAATTAGTCCGGAATCCGGTTGTAACCGGATTTTTTTTAAGTCAAAGTTTTATTTAAAGTTGATGAGATGTTCTTTATAGGGATAAGGAGATACGCTGGATTCGTTTCTGAATTTGCTTTTTTTACTGGACTAGTAGTTCGCTCGGAATTCGGGAGAAACCGCAAATTTGGCAGAAGTAAAGCAGGAAGTTTCTGTTCGTATCGTCAAAATAGATATGGCTTATAGGGGTATATCTAAACTTGGTTGTCTCGGATGATTAGCCTGGCGAAGACTGGATCTGGCGAAGACGAGACCCAATTGTCGGATCAAATATTAGATTTTTGGGATCCCATCGACACCTTTGGTCTTGTTTGTATAAGTCAGGCTAGGTGGATAATTGTGAGTTATGAAGTTTAGATATTTATTTATTAGATTTACTTAGTATTGGTGAATCGCAGCACAAGTCCTTAGGAATTTCTTTTTGCTGCAAAGAATAGTAGCTATGAATGAATGAACGATTTGAATTATGTTAAGTATCATTTGATGTTTAATATTTTAGTTAAAAATGAAAAACCTACCTGCCTACCTATGACATAAAATACACTCTATCTCAACAAACGTCTAGATTTCATTTTTTCAGCAGTGATTCCGAACAAAAGTGACAAGTTCAAGTTTTTTCGTGAAATTAAAGATCAGATAAGTCATTCTTTCAGCAGTGATTCCAACCAAAAGAGACCATTTAAACTTTTTTTTTTATGAAAAGCTCACTCACAAATCACTCTCTGATTGGGGCCAAAAGAAACTCGTAAATTTTCGTAAAAACTCGTAATCCGAAAATGGAAAGCCGGATACCTTTACAATGTCGCAAGTCTGATAACAGATAACACATCGTCGCTGTCAAACAAGAAAGGTTTAAGCGATTCATTTTTTGAAAATGGGTTACCGATACTAGCATTTACTGTAATTTTTTCAGACCCATGTACCTGTACTTTGAATATGAGAGTTTTCACGCCATGTTTCAACACTAACTCTTCGCGCCGATGACTTCGTGCTTAACGAAGAGCAAGAAACGTCACCACACAAACGTTGCTGATTAGTCTACATAGGATTTGCACTTCTGTTTAGAATAATCTGCGGGCTAGCATCGGGGAGTCTGCCACTTTATACGGGTTCAAAAAGAAACTGAAAACTTTCCACTTAATTAATAAGAGTTGAAGGGTGTGTGGTTTTTTTCTTCTTTTTTTTCTTTCTTTTTTTCACAGTTGTTTTGGTGGGGCTGAAACTGGTAAGGAGTAAATAAGGATTCTTGTTGTGTATAGTGTTCACGTTTAATTGTCTCTTATTTAAGTCATAGGCTAGGTGGATAATTGTAAGTTCAACCTCCTCGAGAGTTATAGTGCAGTTTACGGTCTGACGGGTTTTTGTCAATCGACCTTGTATCTCCAGCTTTGACCCTGTATCTAGGGTCATTTTGTACAGAAGTGTAATCAAAACCTTGAACTGACACATTTTACGAAATCAGGAGTATCCGCCGTTAACATACTGGGATCCTAAACAAGAGCTGTAAGCTCATATGGTACTTGCTTGGGTTAAAATGTTTTGATTGGTCAAAAGTAAGTTTCGACTTTGCGGTTGAGATGTGCACTCTAGGGGAGCTGGAACTTCATTTGTAAGCAAAAACCTTGAGACAAAAATGCTAATGGGCTGATGGGCATCATGAAAATGCATATATTGCGTAAAAGTATTTTTTTTTACTTTGCGGTCAAGATTGGTCCTTTAAGGAATAATCGGATTTAGGAAGTAGCAATTTCTAAGCAAATGTTGTTGAATCTCCAATATTCCAGCGAAGTTTCATCGTCCTAGCACATCTAGAAGTACCTTAACGCGCGATCACCGGAATCCCAGACCCCCCCCCTCCAACTCCACCCACAATACCCGGAGCCAATCCGGTTCTGTAAATGATTAATCCAGAGCATCTGTTTGTCATTCCCACGAAGTTCGATCCAGATCACACCAGTCTAAGCGGGTCAAGTATTTTCCGCCCTCCCACCAATAATTGCCGGATTTGGTCCGGAAATGAAAAAGATCACCAGAGAAAAATGTCCTCTGTTTAATTATAAAATTTCACTTGAATCTGATCACCCGTTCCAAAGTTACGCACGACTCAATATTCCGGATTCCCCTCCCTCAACTCCCCCCCCCCCCCCCGAGATTATCATATCGAGGATTTTTTTTAATTCCAAGTCAGTTTGACCGGGTATCTGTTTGTTCTTCCCACAAAGTTCCATCCCGATCTCTCCATTCTAAACGGGTCACGTATTTTCCGCCCCCCCCCCCCCCCCAATAATTGCCGGATCCGGTCCGGATATGAAAAAGATCGCCGGAGAAATGTCCTCTGTTCAATTCTTAAATTTCACTCGAATCCGGTCACCCATTCCAAAGATGACTGAAAATTTCGGATTCCCCTCCCTCCACTCCCCCCACCATTATCAGATCGACAAAATTTTTATTTTGAAGTCAGTTTGATCGGGTCCCTGATATGCCTGTCAAGTTTCATCGTAAAAATCCCCAAAACCACCATCACCAGAATTCCGCGAAACCCCCTCCCCCCCCCCCCATAAGTGTCCGGATCCAGTACAATGGTCTAAAGGATTTATCTAGAGCACATGCTTGTTCTTCCCAGCAAGTTTCACTCCGATCCCTCCATTCTAACCGTTTCTTGAAATTTCCGGTCTCCCCCCCAACTCCTCCCTGGCTACCAAATCCGGTCAAGACTTTAAACGGGACATCACAGATATATAATCTATTCAGTTATTAAGTTTCATTACAATCCGATCACCCGTTCGAAAGTTACACACTTCTATATTTCCCGGAATCCCCTGCCCTCCACTCCCCCCCCAAAATGGTCGGATCGGAAAACTGATTATTTCTAAGTTTTTTTGGTCGGGTCTCTGATATGCCTGCTAAGTTTCTTGGTCCTAGCACAACTGGAAGTACCCTAACTCGAAAAAGTGTGACAAAATGCCCTAAATTTTCAAGTTTCCAGCGCCCCCCACTCCCGCGCATATGGTCGAATCGGGAAACTGATTATTTCCAGGTTAGTTTGGTTGGGTCCCTGATACGCCTGCCAAGTTTCATTGTCCTAGCACATCTGGAAGTACCCTAACTCGAAAAAGTGTGACAAAAAACTCGGACCGACCGACAGACGGAATTGTGATCGGTATATGGCACTTGAGCCAGAGCTGCAAGTGCCATAAAAACAGAAACACGCCAGAAACCTCCAGCATAGAATTGCGGTGGCAAAGAAGACAGCCATTATCTGTAATCGGACACTTGGTTTTGTCAGAGCAAAATAACACGAAGGAGTAGCGTCAAGACCTATACTCCCCATGCTTTGCGAACGGGCCATAGATAGATAGATAGATATTTATTACCCTAAAAGCCCAAGGGCCATGGCAATACAAACAAAAGAAACACAACGACGAACTTATTTCTAACAACCACTCAAAAACTACAAACATGTTCTCTGTGAATCACTGACAGCTTGAGGAATCTACCCACTTTCTTTATAGTCTTCGTACATATTCGTAGCGCCGCCCACTACGCTTGCGGCAATTAAAGATAGACATACTTGAAGGCTTAGAAATTGTTCTACTAAAGTAAAGCTGCGGTCTGCACACATCAAGGAAACAACTGTTTTGCTATGTTCAGAATATGAAGATATCGGAGCCAGCGCTGGTGAACAGCTGAATGAGTTTCAGTAGGGACGTTCTCTATCGCTAGTGGTGCTAGTATCGCTGCTATTAGATTGTGTGTCAATCTTTTCAAGTCTTGGCACTATTCCTAGTGTTATTTTGCTCTGGGTTTTGTACACTGATATTGAAGTTTTGATTAGGAGACCAAAGACCTTAACAGCAGGAAATACAGGAAACTCCGCTGGAATCGTCGTGAAAAATCGAGCAGCCCGCTACCAGCAACAGATAGAACAGCGACTTTGGATACCCCGACAAAACTGAGATGAGCTAGAGGTACTAGCTCTAGCTTCGAGTTGATACCCGTCTACTTCCGTCTTGGCCGTTGCTCATTGTAGAGCAATAAGTGCAGGAGGTCTTGTCCGGTTTTGTGGAGCGCGTCCAGAGAACCAATCGGCTTTGATGCGGCTTCACAGCGATAACGAAACGTGGTGTGCCGCGTAACCTTCGCTCCTTTGCATCGGGCAGGGTAAGGGGAAATATTCGAAATATTCACACTACGGAGACAGGGAGACGGAGGTTCTATTTGATTATTTGTTCTTGCCGCTACTTAGCGTCCTGAATTTGTCCAAGTTTTAACGATGAAAGTGAGACAAAAAAGAGGGTTTGTAACCAACAGCACATGACCCGTGAAGTTTGACGATGATTTGGCAGAAGGGAACAGTCGAGATGTTAATACTCTATATGAAACACGCCAGTGATCCTCAGGAAGAACGAGAAAACGTCTCACTAACGACTCAAACTCAACATTTCAAATAATGTGTGAACCAATCACGGCGCTCGTTCGGGACAGCTGTGGTGCCGCTTCCGGCTCTCCCGCTAGGTACACGGCGATTTCGCATCGGTAAGGAGAGTTAGTCATCAAGAGTATAGAGAGATGTTTTAATGACAGTCCAACCGCTAGAAAGCGCAAATTACCGCGATTCGTTTGGCTTATGGAAGTTTTCTGTCTTTCCACGGCTACGATCTTTGAGCGGAACGGACGGCTTGTTTTCGCTTTTGGTCTGAAGACAGGGCAAAGTTTACTTTTCCGCTGACGTACTTCACCACTTCTTCGTTTAAGCGAATCACAATCTTGACGAAACGAAGTTTGAACTTTTTGGAGCTAATGCTCTTACACGCTGTAACGAGAAGTCTTAAAGGACCCCTCGTACTATTTACTACTCAACTTACAGTATTTTACAATATTTGAATACTTTAAAACTAGTCTGTGCGTTCAACAACTAACCCACGGTTTTAGCTGTTTTAAACCTTTTCCGAGAGCCGTTGACTTACAGCGAAAACAGGGGAAAACAAATTACATAACCGGTTTTTCTGATGGAAAAACTCCTCACAGACAGCCGTCGACAGCGTGATACACATCGAAGGTAGTAAAACACGGCAAGTGAGAAAATCAGCGTTGTTTTGTTAGAGGGGTTAGATGTATCGTACGAAATTGGGGTCTCCGGGTTTAAAAATATATGGAGTGATTTGGATGTACACTTAAAAAAAAAAATTGCAGTATCTGCTACTGGGATTAATCCTGTCTCTAAAAAGATAATCTTATCTCTAATTCTGCCTAATCTTATCTCGGTAGAGATACGATTAATCCCAGTGGCAAATACTGTAGTTACTTTAATCCTTACTCGGAGAAACTTTTTACAGTGTAGGTTGCGTTAGCATTGTAGGTAAGACAGGTCCTTTAAAGAAGTGAATGCGGAAGCATTCTTGCATCTGGGTATCTGGGAAATTTAGAAAACGAGATGGTCCTTACGATGTGTGGAGAACGAAACGCTTTTCCGCTTGATATATGACTGTAAGGACTTGTGATTTGAGCAGGGACATCTTTAATAGTGCGGAGTATGGGGAGGAGTGGGTAGTTCAAATAATGGGGACACCAGTTTCTGGGGAATTAAGGGATTCGGGAGGTTCCAGAAGATAGCTGTAAATCATCGAGATATTTTTATTTTATGTTAAATGTATTGCTTGTTGGGCCGTTTGTTCCGCTATATGGCCCGATGGGCTTTATTTTCGAATTTCATAACATAATAATATACCAATTCCGCCGGGTAAAACCTAATTGTCTCTTCGTAAACCCGAGCCAATTTCATCTAACTTGCCCACTTCAACTTCCATACTCGTATACACGTTTTCAAGTTTTTGGCCAACGGTCCCAAACAAGCCTGTTATCGGATTTAAATGATTTTGCGTAAAATATAGGAGAAAGCCTGACCATTCGATTGGACAAGAATGACTTTAGTGAAAACATCTGTAGCCTACAATAGAGGTATGCTTATTTGGACACTTCACTAACTGTTTCACTACCCTGGTTTTCTACTGCCTTACAACACAGTGAAATGGAAACGAAAAATAATTAACTTGATATCAGTTAATAGCCAACTGTTTCAGGGTTGTCCATGCCCGTCCTGGCACAAACTTTGACCTTCTTCTCTGACCCAATGGCAAGCTATCCGCCCTCACAGAAACCACTCACTGACGTTCCTCCCTACCCAAAATTGCTTTAAAATACACTTCCTTCCACATATCTCTTTGTCCGAACTTTCGCTTCAGCTTCATAAATCCATGGCTGTCCGACCCTCTCGTCTGTCCGGGCCTTTAGCCGCTTTCACATTAACGCGTAGAGCCTTTCACACTAAAGCATTGTCCTAATAGGTGTAATAAGCTGAATAACGCTATACGCGATGTTTACGTCTTAATACACACGCCCGTTCAAATACGTACCCGAGAGGCTCTTATCAATGCAGCGAGCAGTGTTGCCAAGGTCATACAGTGTTTCGAGTTTCTGAAGATCAGAAAAGTGTTCTTAGTGTTACTTGAAGTACACCAGTACAATCTGACGCCCAATACATTGTAAAAAGCAGTTAAATATGCGGATGGCCAGCATTGGTCTTCGAAGTAGCATTAAGCAGTCGCAGCAGAACAAAACGTGTTATTTTGAAGAAAAGTTGTTTCTTCAGCTTCCAACAAAGTAGAACTTTACTGCTTCCCGTGGCAACCCTGACGACGCTGCTCCTTTCCTCGGCCCGCTAGCGGAACCAACCAAGCGATCTGATTGGCCCTGCATAAGCCAGAATGGAACGCTAGTCTATTCTCCTTATTCACGTTATTACAGCGCGCTCCGAGGAAAAGAGGAATCTGTAATAAGTCTTATACGCGGTAATACACCTTATTACACCTATTAGGACAATGCTTAAGCTACGCAACCTCTGCGTCACGGTTGAGGCGACGCAACGCAGAGCTTACGTAGACAAATAAAACGCAACGCAAGAATGGAACCAAGTTCTATTCTTGCATCAGATTTTTCAGTGAAAAACTGAAGTTTATGGAGACAAACTGGAGAAAAACCTACTGATGACGAAGAAAAACCTACTAATGATGGTTAAAAACTTACTAATTGACGAAAGGATTGAAAATTTGGCAGAACAAACCGAAAAAGGAAAACGTAAATACGCACCCAGCGTGAAATGTTCTCGCGCATGTGTGAAAGATATATTGCGCAACCTGTAAGCAAAGGCATACGCGACGCATCGCAACGAAGCGTCAATGTCAAAGCGGCTTTGCGAACGCACAAGTTCGCAGATGTTTTCCGTGCATCTCAGCGTGCTTTCTAGAAGAATTTTAGACTTTAACCGAAAAAGGCTGAGACAGAACAACCTAGTTACGCATCGCTTAAATAGGCTTGAAGGCCCGATGAAAATGCGTTCGTTGCTCCGCTATTTACGAAAAATAGATTTTGGAATCGTGGATTTTCCCTATCGGTTTTGTGGTGCCTCTACTTGTTTTGTATGCTTGACCAAAAAGATTTACAAAAAAATCGTGTTCGGGCACTCAGCAGTCTTCCACCAAGCTCACCACTGGCCACTGAAAAGCCGCGTTTGTGTTGAGATTTAAATTTTCCGCGTCACAGAATTTGCATTGTGGGGACGGCCGTCGATATTCTGAACGTCACTGCTAGAGCAGATAGTGGTAAATCACAAAATCCCTTAGCAGAATCCAAATAATTCAGTTAAATGACAAACAAAAATAAGTTGGCTTTTCAATTAAACTTTAAAGGACACCCGGCAGTGCATAGTATTTCTGCTCAGATGTGCTAAGATAGTTTACCAATTTTCTACTAAGCTATGCTCACAGAAACTACAAATGGCTTCGCCTGTCTTTAGCCTCTTTCCATGCCGTTGCATTGGATGACAATTTTGGCAAAATGTACATAAAGGGTTTTCGAACGGAGACAGCTCCCCGCGGACAATGATCGGGCGCCTGATACGCCACGTAAAAAGAATAAATCGTGACAATGTGATAATAAGTCTATTGCTATTAGAGGAGACAGGATACATTTACGAAGAGTAGAATCTCGGGAACGAGAATGGATGGAAATACAACTAAAGGACAATGAATTACTACACTGTCAGAAGTTTCATAACAGATAACAAGAGGATGCGCGATTTCAACAGATAATGCGTAACAGATAACACTTCGGATTTCATCTGTTGTTTTTCAAAACGTTATGCATGAAATGTTATGCATAACAAGCTTTATTAGGAAGAGCCAAAAAAGCATCTACTGACTTTATTCCTTATCGTCATGATGTCGGAAAACTCAGCAGATACTTTTTGGCGGTTTTTCGGTTCTTCCTGATGGTAACAATTGTAAGGCATAACATTTTGAAACACAACAGATAACACCCGAAGTGTTATCTGTTACGCATTATCAGTTGAAACCGCGCATCCTCGTGTTTTATGTTATGAAAATTTTGACAGTGTAGCATAAGTACGACGTGCCCTTTAAGAAATTTCGCCGTCACAAAACTGAAGCGCAAAAAATCCAGGCAGGAAAACGCCGGACCGTTTGTCCAATGCTTTAGTTCGTTCTTCCTGTCGACGAAGTTTTGGTGAAGTTCGTAGTGACTACTGAATCCACCAAAACGAACTTCCAACCGAATTAATTTTCCGGACCGCTAGAATCCTGTCATTCAGGAACTTTAGGATCCATTTTCTTGAAAACAAAGTCGTCAGGGAATGAGAGGAAGAATGAATTCACCTGGAAATTTGCTCGAAAGTCTTTTGTCTGAGACTAGAGGCCTCATCATTTCACGAAAACATGGCAGCGTTTCCGACGCTAAAGTGTAACCTACATGGTCCCGGGTGGGGAGGAGGGAAGCACTGAAAGTTCACACTAAAAGGCTATACTCCCCTATAACTTTTTTCGAACAGGTATGTAATGCATATCCTCCTATGACCCACGGTCACTTATTTTACGATAATCTTCACGCAGAAAGATAGCGGTAGATATGAGAGGATGATATAAGTCATATCAGCATCCTGAGAGGATGTTATAAGTCATATCAGCCTCCAGAGAGGATGTTATAAGTCATATCAGCCTCCATAGAGGATGTTATAAGTCATATCAGCCTCCAGAGATGATTTCTGTTCGAAAAAGTTACAACATTTAACACACCTCCATCTCGGTTGATATCGGAATGAAAACCTCGATGGCCACATAAAAATATCAACCTCGCCTTCGGCTCGGTAGATATTTTTCATAACCTACCTCGCCTTCGGCTCGGATAGGTTGTTTTCAATGACCGTCTCGGTGTTATTTTCCGATACCAACCTCGATGTCTGAAGTTAACCTAACCTAAGATACCTAGCGCCCATACAGAATTATAAGTTTCTAAAATCCCCACCTTTCTCCATTGTCTCGTTTTGTGCCTATGAATTTTTAGCGCTTTTTGGCCTTGCCGAATTTTGCCCGTCACACAACGAAATTTTTGCCGGAATCTTCAACGTCCGCTGACAACTCTTTCACACATAAGGATCTCAGGGTCATCTGTTAATTACTTCTTTTATTTGCTTAGTTTTCCCACTTTTTTACCACGGCACGTTAAGTTTTCAAATGTTTTGCGCCCAGCCGCCGCGTCGGAGAGCAGGAAGGCTGGAGATAATAGACAAGCGCTAACAAGAAAATCGCTAATTTCAGGTGGGATATAATGGTATATTTGAGAACGTTTTTTCTTCTCCATTTCATTGGGAAAAGATCATTACTAGTAAGAGTTGTGCTTTAACAAGCTTTACCCCGGAGTTTGGAAAATAAAGATACAGTACAAGTTTTCCGTGCGTTCGAGAATCCAACGCATGTTCACGTTCAGCCGGATTCCCAGGTAAAAAAAAGAGTAATTCAACAGATAAGAACAAGAAGCAGACGACTGTCCTTTCATCCCTGTCCCGAAATTATCGACCAGCAAATATTTCGGACAGCCCCGATTTCCAATTTCCATCGGATTCCATCCGGATTATCCGGTAAATCAGCTTGAATAAGTGTTTTCAACTTGCATCACCTCCCCCCTTTCCCGTAAACAATAGGCAAGTAACCGGCCGTGACGAAAAAACCGGCCACCATATTTCCATAGACTTTAAAACTTACGATTATTTAGTTTTTCAACAAAATGGATCAAAACAAACAAAAAGGACTAGAAAGAAAATCTTTTCTTTTACTTGAACACCCAGCACTGTCAGACACATTGAATAAATTGCATTTTTCAAGGTGGCCGGTTTTTTTGGTCTTCATACATCAAGCTGATTTTTCGTGATGAAATCTTACATGGCAACACTGTGACAGAAAACTTTCCGTTCGTCATGATCAGCATTTAAACGCGCTTCTGCACGTGTACGATTCTTGAGAATCGAATAAGGATTGATTGACTTATTGATTGTAAAGAATTAGAGTAAGTTGCAAGGGCCGATTACTGGTCACTGTACCCTAGGACAAGTTTCCCTTTCAGAACAACTTCCTCTTTGCCAAGGCATTACGGCATACAATCATTACGGCTTCAATCGTCTAGTCTCGTTACAAGTTCAAGAGTCAATCTATCAAGGCAGTGTCTATCGTTCCCGGACCTGGAACTGATACCTTAAATGCTAAAAGTACTCGACCGGTCGAGTATGCTGCCACACAGGAGCTATAGTACTCGACCAGTCGAGGAATCGAGCCTCCAGTCGCTATCAGTACTAGACTGGTCGAGCACTCGTGTCTTGGAAAGCTAAAAGTACTTGACTATATGGAACTTGGAGTCAAGAAGGAACAGGTCGAGTAATTACTATCATAGGAGCTATCTTTCCTCGACCATACAAATGGAATCCGGGAAGTTGTAAGGTCGAGTAACCAACCCCCCAGGTACTAATAGTACTCGACCATATAAACAATTAAGTAGGTCGAGTATTCACGGCAATGGCAGCTATTAGTACTCGATCTGAAAAGGAGGATAGATGGGTCGAGTATTTATCTAAGAACTAGAAACGTAGCATATCAGCCTCGATCGAACACGTAACGAGTTCATGAGTTAACCTGCTTACGTTTGGTCTACTGAACGGAAACGGGCAAAATTAAAACAAGATTCTTCTAGAACATGGTCTTTGTCTGTTCTGGACCAAGAAGGTGTACTATATAAAAGACGGAACTGTTGCTTCCGACATCGCCAATATAATTTAAAGGAGTTATGTCATAAGCATTCTAGCACTTGCAACGTCTAGAACCCCCCCCCCCCCAAGACCCAAGATGAAGTCACGACTCGACCCGACCGCTGGGTCATCTAGTGACGCGGGTCGGAAGCACCCGACATGGGGAGGCTGGGATCATAGTTTTACTATGGATCTAAACAAAATGTTTGTACTGTAGCAGGCATATAGAAAATTTGTAGAAAAATTAAACTAATTACTTGCATTATCGATTTCTTTTAGTATTTTGTTTTCTGTTTTTTCTTGTTGATTCCAGTAAGTCCAAAGAATTAAGGATGTAAACTAGATTACAGTAAACAAACGCCTTAAAGTGTACTAAATTCGTTATAGTGATTCCTTGAAGATTCTGAAACTGAGCTAAATAATATTCAGCTTCCGAGACCAAAAAATGTCAACCTGGCCGATGATTTCTTCTTCCGACATACCTAAACGTCTACATGGTGATATACTTAATTATTTTGATGCTCTTACACGCCACTCGAATTTCTCTAAGGTTTTAGTAATCTTTTGACCAGCGCCGGGAGATCAATGAGTAGTTAATTAGCAATGGCGGATTTGCTTTCAGGAGTGAATTGTGTTCAAGTAATTTGCGGATAACGTTGGCTACCAGAAGGATTTGGGGGAAAACAAAAGGTAACAGTGTGCTCGTAAAAATTCGACCCATCGAAAAATATGGTGTCTCCCACCTTCTCGGCCCAGATGAATCAAAGACTTTAGCTATCAGTGACCAGCAATGGATCAAATTAACAATTCTCCAAGCAACAGTCTGAGGTATAAACAATCGATTTGCTACTTCGAGATATTCAATCTGGTGTTTCTTGGAGACAGGTTGTAGCTTGGCCACGGAAAATACTCAAGTTTCCCACTTCGTGAAATCAATCTGCTCTTTCATATTTACAATCGGCATATACAAAATGTAGAAAGTTTCTATGTTTATATTATAGTTTATAACGAGAAAATATGATCAGATTAGGTGATGTTGCATGTATTGTGTCCCGTTCCAGCTGTAGCAGTCAGAGGCGTTCCTAGCCAAAATGTTTGGGGGAGGGGGCAAGGTATGTACCGACTATCCGGTAATTTTTTACCGACTGTTTTTGTTCTCAAGAAACAAGACAAATGGTTGCGATGGGATACCAAAAATTTAATATCTGACCCGGACAATTGGGTCTTGTCTTCGCCAGAATCCTTGAACATTTTTAGTATTGAAATTTGGAAACCGATTATTTTAGCAAATAGCTAGTCATCTGAGACAACCAAGTTCAGATATACCTTTATAAGCCATATCTATTTTGACGATACTGATCGATACTTCCTGCTTTGCTTCTTCCAAATTTTAGGTTTCGGCCGAATTCCGAGCAAACTACTTGTCCAGCAAAAAAGAAAGTTCAGAAACGAATTCGGCGTACCTCCTTATCATATTAAGAACAGCTAATCAACTATATAAAGAACAGCTAATCAACTTCCAATAAAAGTTTAACTTATTTTCAGGTTTCAGCCGGATTCCAGACGAGCTACATGACTGGGTAAAAAATGATTGTCATATACGGATTCAGCGTCTCTTCTTACCCCTAAATCTGTTATCTAATCAACTTAAAAGGTGTATTCTCGCCCTTACCCCGAGGAACGAGAAGTGAACGGCGAGAATAGATGGAGTCACCCCACGCGGACTCCACATACAAAAACAGCGAGAACACGGGGAATGCTTCCAAAATGGATTTTGTTCGAAAAAAAATATGCGGTTGACGAAACTAGTCTGAATCCACTTTATTTTTGGTTTTGTTTATTCTGGCGGTTTTTAATTAATTTTACACTGAACTAACACCAGCCAAAATTGATTCCCCTCCGAATCTGAAAGCGAGTCCTTTTTGATGATGGTGATGATAATCGGAGCATTCCCATCGTGGGGACTCGCGAGAATACGGGGAGTGAGTCCCCGGGACAAACAACAACGCGGGGACTCCTCAAGTGGAGTCCTCGGGGAACGGCGAGAATACGCCTAAAGTAAAACTTTTGCTTTTAACAGATTTTCCAGTTTTATCCGGATTCCGGGCGAACTAGTTGTCCGGGTAGAACACGATATTCAGATCAGTGTTCAACATGTCTTCTTATCCCCAAATCGAACATCTAATCAACTTCAAATAAAACTTTTGCTTTTAACAAGCTTTTCGGTTTTCACCGGATTCCGGACGAACTACTTGTCCGGCGAGAAAATGATTTCATCATCGTGTTCAGCATGTCTTCTTACCCTGTAATCGACTATCACATTAGTTGTGTGCCCCTTAATTTGAACCCCCACCACTAAATGTAGGACTACAGAGCCCATCTCCGAACTTGACCTTACTCTTGGCACAAAGAGCCCTCACACCAAGTTTCATCAAAATATCTCATTCCCTTCGAGAGTTATCGTGCTCACAGACGGACGGACATGCAACTTTTGCGATGTCATAGGTATCCCTCCACTTACGTTTTGGGATCCCCAAAAAGACAGTTTTGAAGAAAAACGACTGGTTTTCAGAAAAAATTACCATTTAAAAATAAAAAAAATGTTTGAAGAAAATCGACTGATTTTCAGGAGGACCGGGTGTTTTCATGAAAAAAAAAATTAACTGTTTTTACGAAAAGCCGCGGCACTTCGCGCCGATTCGGTTATTTTTTACCGACTGGCCGAAAACATTCGGGGGGGGGGGGCTCCCCTCCTCACCCCCACCCAACGTGGCGCCCCTGGTAGTAGTCATATCACAGAATCAACACTTAAAGCACCAAGTGCACGATAATATATCCTTCTTTCAGATTATACCAGGAGAAGAAATTCGCAACCTTCCAAAGCTCGGGAAATCACAAATCTGATACTTAAAATCGTAGCCGACACTGCCCGGTGGGTGTGGCCACCCGGCAGGTGTGATTTTAAAACAATATACCCGGTTCCAGGAGTAATGCGACGCTAGTTGTGCTACATCGAGCTTACGACAGTTCCAGGACTGCCTCCTCCAATTCGCACGGAACTGACCTGACCCGATCTGGAATTATGATTACTGATTAGTATTATTGCCCTGCCGGCAAAAATCCGCCCGGTAACCGGTTAATTATTTTATTAACGACTACTATATTTAGCAGCTTTAAGTAGTTGCATGGAATCGTATGCAGGGGTATGGAGTACAGGCGTAGCGATACCATGGAATCGTATGCAGTGGTATGGAGTATAGACGCAGCGATAGCATGGAATCGTACGGAGTACAGACGCAGCGAGTTCGGAACAGATTTCCCACGCACCACGTAGTAGCATGAAATACTACATTCGAACTCAGTAGTATCCGAATACTATGAAGTAGTATAATAGCATAGAAGTCTACGAAAAAGTTGCATTACTACTACATATACTTCACGGGGATAGTAGTATGATACTACTACAGGCCCCAAAAAATTTTCATCGGGTGTACTCTAAATTTAGCTTGACTTCGGGATCTATCCTGAAGCACGACTGCCCGATACCAACTTGAAAGCAGATACCTTCTTTGCATGCAAAAGAAGATGTCTTCAAAATGGCATACCCCTTGCGAAAACGCAAAGGCGGCTTACCCCTAGTTGCTACTGAGGTCATTACCGCACTGTTTTTACAGAAAATAAATACGAGAAGACCCCTCACGAAAACGCCAACAAAGGGGTCTAGACTAACTAGATAATTAGTTATTTTTAACGCTCGGAAAGAATTTCCACAGTCTGAATTTATAATCGTTTGCATTTGTCTCATCTCGTCTCAAGCAAGGGAGGGATGGGATTTAGGCTCTCACACTAAGGCCATGGCTCCATTTTCGAAATTGAAAAGTGGCTAATAAAGGATACAGCTCTCTCCCCCCGCTAACGCCTGGCATAATCCGTTAAGGCTAAAAGCAGAGCGGCTGACAGCTTCTTAAGTGGAGAGGGTAACGGGAAAGACCTAAGCCTTGACAGAAAGGTTTATGGTAGCCATACAACATGAAAGACAGACGCAAGGGGACTTGAAGGACATTTACTTTATCGGGTTTAAACAAGTATCTGTTTCTTTTTGGGATCCCAAAACGTAAGTGGAGGGATACCTATGACCGTAAAAGTTGTCAGTCTGTCTGTCTGTCCGTCTGTCAGCACGATAACCCTCGGAGGGAATGAGATATTTTGATGAAACTTGGAGTGAGGATTCTATGCGCCAAGGTACAGGTCGAGTTCGAAGAACTAGGGCTACATATCGGGGTGGGGGTTCAAATTAAGGAACGAACAAAATATTTTTTAACAGCTAATGAGATAGTCGATTTGGTAAGAAGGCATGGTGAACGCCTAAGTAAAAGTTATTTTCTCACCGGACAATTAGTCCGTCCGGAATCCGGCCAAAAGCGGAGAATTTGTTAAAAGTAAAAGTTTTATATGAAGTAGATTGGATGTTCGATTTAGGGGTAAGAAGACATGCTGAATTCGTATATAAAAATCATTTTCTATCCTGACATATAGTTCGCTCGGAATACGGCTGAAACCAAGAAAATTTGTTTTAAGTAAAAGTTTTATCTGGAACTGATTAGATGTTCGGTATAGTGGTAAGGAGCCATGCTGATTACGTATATGAAAATTATTTTCTCGCCGGATAAATAGTTCTCCCGTAATCCGGTCAGAACCTAAAAGTTTGTTCACCAGTTGAAAATTTTATCTGAATTTGATTAGAGGTTCGGTACTAAGATAAGGAGATACGCTGAATTCGCTTTCGAGCTTTAAATTTTTGCCGGACAAGTAGTTCGCCCGGAATCCAGCCGAAAATGGAAATTTGGCAGAAGTTTTGATCCATTTCGCCAAGTATAGGATTAACTTCATGCTGGACCCAAATCTGAACTTGTTTTTCTCAGACGAATAGCCATTGGCCTTAATCTGTTTCTACATTGAATAGTAGAAATGTTCAAGGAGTCTGGATAAGACCGGGTTTCTCTAAGTCCCAATTATCCAGACTAAATATTGTATTTTTGGGATCCCATCGAATCCTTTGGACTTGTTTTGGGAGAAATGACGCCCGCAAAGAGACCCCTCGGAAAGAGACCCCATGGAAAGAGGCTAGAAATAGCCGAAGCCTTGGGTAATTTCGATATTTTCACTTTCGATATTCGATACATCGATATCGACTTTTTGGTACCATATTTTGCTATAATATATATCTCGTTTTGTCAAAATTTAAGAAAAAATTGTCGCAAAAAAGAATCTTGCATTATCTCAAACTTCGAATAAATAAAAACTGGAGTATGAAAACCATATTGCTCCGATTTTGGATATATCAAGGTAAATTACATTGGATTATTTACAGAATTTATAAATGTACAAATATAGTTTTCGGTATCGATATCTGGTCCGATATATCGATATCTCGTTATCGATACCGAATATCGCCCAACACTAACACGGTGTAGTGCGAGGTGCCCTTTAACGAAGGCATACGGCATGGTTGTTGTATCAACGACTCGCTACACCCGACGGATTAGCGCGTCTGTACAACGCTTTCGAACAGTACAAGCATTTGCAACCAGTGTTGCCACTTCGTGATGCCAGGTTTTCCGTTCTGGTAGTCCAAAAATCCGTAAAATTCCGACAACTGTGAACGGGAAGTCCGTCATAAAACCCGTCGAAAAAATCCAGCTACGTCCCATTCGAAGTCAAAACAAAATCCAATCCTAAAAGCTCCCTTCCACTAAGTGGAGGATAGGCTACTATAAAAGACACCGCAAGAGAAACTTTTAGAACCATTTGTGGTCACAGCGTCTTTTTAATAGCTGATGATAAAATGTTCATGAAATTCAATCTTCCACAGAAATTCAGAATAGCTAACTAGAATTTACGATTTTACGCAGTATCTCAAAAATCCGTAAAAAATCCGGAAATCCGACAGTACAAATTCTCATCCGTCAAGGACCCAAGAAATCCGTTTTTGACGGAAAATCCGTCAAAGTGGAAACGCTGTTTGCAACTAAACACCTTTATCGAAACTTCGAGACAAAGCCGACACCCCAGCCATTGAATGCCATTGCTTCAAATACGTCAAGCTCTTAACAAACATGGAATAAAGGACCGAACTATGTTTTATAAATTCAAGCTAGTTCAAATCCTCTTGACCCTGTAAGCAGACTCTACGCAGCAACAACAATGAAATCTAAGTAGTGGACTGAAAGACCCAAGTGCTCTCAGGCGGTGTTGGGCGATATTCGATATCGATATATCGGACCAAATATTGATATCGAAACATATATATCGACATCCAAAACGATGTTTCTACATTTATAATTACCGTAAATAATCCAATAGAAGTTCCACCTGAATTTCCGAAACGGGAGCAATATATTTTTCTTGATTCAGTTTTTCCTTATTCGAAGTTTCGAGTAGATATAATATGCTTTTGTATGACAATTTTTTCCTAAATGTTGGCGAAACGAGATGGATACTATAGTAAAACATGGTACCAAAATCGCCCAAAAACACTATCGGTACCAAAAACACCCCAAACTTTACGTAATGTGAATGTATCAATGATATTCAAACTATGTTTGTGACGAGTGTTTGCTAGTGTTTTTTCTTTCTATATAGCCAACACAAGAAACCACCATATTTGAATTGGCTGGAAAAACACACACAAAAAGCTTTCCAGACGAGTCCCAGAATATATGAATGAATGAATGAAAAAATTTATTTCCCATCAAAATTGGCCCGAGGGGACCTAGACGGAGTAAACAAAATAGAAAAGAAGAGAAAAAAACAACAACAACACGCAATACAACATTTTAACATAACAACAATCTAAGAGGATACGAACATTAGCACGTAAATGAGTTGTATAAACCGTGGGATCTGTTTAATGAACTTTCAAACTTCTTTATTCTTGCCTCAATCGCAGTCACAGGATCGGCAAGATGGTATTTTGTACTGATTTTTGTATTCTTTGCCCATGGGGGGAGACTCAACAGATACTTGGCGTACCGATAATAATAAGATCTAATATTCTGACGTTGGGATTGTAGCATTATATGCCAGAGTGGTGCCAAAGCTATAACGTGTGGCAGAGCCACAGCACTGTAGAGACGTGCCAGAATATGTCGGTTATACACGCACTTACAATAAACTAGGGTACCGTAACACTTCCGTACTTTTTCTGAAAAGTCGGTGACTAGACCAAGCCTTGTCGATTTTAGGTCTGAGTGGAAAGGCAGACCAAGATATGTGAGGCAACCTGTAGGGACAATATACTGGCTGCCAAGCTTAACAGAAATATTATCAGCTTCCTTTTCCCCATTAAAGATAAGCACCTCGCTTTTACTTTCATTGAAAGTTAGACCTATGTTAGAATAAGACTCTGAAAGGGCGGCAAAATTTTCTTCAATCGGCTTAACGTACCGGCTCAGATTCAAAATATCATCCGCATAATTTACTAAAGAAATATCTAAACCACGAAAAATACAACAAATACACACTACTTCTTGCGCCTCAATTATACTGTTATTGTAAACTGGCGGAGAAGTGATCGCCCCTTGACGGATTCCCTTACGGACTGGCACAACAGCATCAGAAACAACAGGCCCAAGTGCTGACGGAACTTTAACTTTAACTTTGAGCTTACTATACAAATTTCTGAGAGGTAATACAATGGACTTCTCGAGTCCCCGCTTGAAGACACACAGCAGCAGATGGGCGTGTATACCGGAGTCGAATGCCCTGCTGACATCATGGCCGGCTAGGACTAGCTTCTCACCACGCTTATCGCAGTCATAAAGGACGTTAGCTTAAAGACGATGGACATGTTCACGACTAATCCCGGCTTTAAACCCGAACTGATTATCAGGGGTAGTACAAGCACGATTAATATCATCAATTATTAGAAGCTCGAAAAGCTTACATAAAACCGGAGCAACCGAGATCGGCCGGTAAGAATTACATTGACCAGGTTCTTTTCCTTTCTTTAAAATCGGGGTGACAATTCCGGTAGAAAAAATATCTGGAACTAGCCCACAATTAAAAATAATCTGGTACAGAAGAGAAAGATGTACTAGCAAATTTTCACTAGCGTGCAAAAGATTCATTCCAGATATTTTATCTTCCCCTCTTGAATGCTTCTTTTTCAGCTTTTGTATACCTGCCCAAACCGTATGTCTAGTAGTAACAAATCCGGGACCCGCACTTGGAGCAGATAGCATACAGTTGAGTTCATTTTCGTATTTAGCTTCAAGCGTAGCACTTGGGCTCGCGAATTCGGCAGTATAGTAATCGGTCCATTCTGCTTCACCTGGTACTGTGCTATGAGTGTCCAAGTGTGGGTTCCTACTGTTTCTCACAAATCTCCATGCGGCATTTGGATCGTTTTTTATCCGCTCAGTATTCTCTTCTATAACAGAAGAACGGTGTTTCACAAGAGTTTTGGAGAACTGGCGCTTGGCGTAGAGTCGCACACAGTTTACAGCGCCAACACGAGGGCGGTCACACTCGCACCAGATTCTATACCATAATTTAGATCGACGACAAGCTTCTACCAACTCACTATTAGCGGACCACTTGGGGGTTTCAGTACCGATTTTGACTTTGCGGACAGGGACTGCACTATTTTCCGCGCACCGCATCGAATGGATGATTTCACTGCAATAAATATTAAGGTCGATTTGTTTCTCTGAGGTAGATACACAAGAACCTTGCTGGAGGAGATAGAACGGGATCCTGATTTTCGATAAAATATTGTCGCAAACCGAGTGGTAAGTAGGTATATCAATTTTGTTCCATTCTCGTTTCCTGGTCCATTTTTTGCCGGCACAGGGGGTAGAGCTCGGTCCCGATCCCAGTTCAAAATCATTAGAAACGGGTAGATGGTCTGACCCAGTTATTGACGTATCAACAAAGGAGGGGTGATGGCTGTGATGGTCTTCGTTTTAAGAAAAAAGTCTAAGGAAGAAGTAGATCCAGAATTATGGACGTATGTGAAGTCTTTGTCATTTGGTATCACGTCAAGGGTGCTAAGCGCCGCGAGAAGCACTTGCGAGCGGGAGTTTTTTCGGTCAAAAAGGTTACAGTTCAAGTCACCAGCGAGTATTATATCGAAACCGGACTGCTGCGTTCTCGCAACTGCACTCGCGAGTTTCTTACATGCCATAGCAAACTTCCGTTCTGACGCACCTGATCGGTAGTCGGTAGGTAGGTAAACACAGAAAAACGCCGTTTTTCCGAGACTTACTGCAATGTAAGACTCAGACGAAGAGATAAGTGTTGGTGATAGGTCACGACGGGCGACGATAGCCACACCACCAGAGGGACGACCCCTGTTTTTTTTTACAGCAGGTACACCATAAGATTTCAGTCTGCTATCAACTTGTAGTAGAGTTAGTCCTTCGTTCGACAGGAAGTGCTCTTGGATGAACAGAATGTCTGTGTGGCTCATGAGCTTCTGGATCAGTGGTTTTTTCAGCGTAACGCCACCGTTCATGTTCCACGTAGATACTCGCACTTTGGAGCTGCTCATTTCAATAACATTTTCTGCGCCACAGGGCACTTGAACGAGTAACAGGGATGGCTGTCCGATTCGCAAAGGACACATTTAATTCCGTTTTGGCAGGGGGTTTCCTTGTTGCTGGTGTGTGGGCCACCGCATCTACGGCACCTCGCTGGGGCTGAGCACGCTTTTGCTGTGTGGCCGAACCGCTGGCAGTTGTAGCACTGCATCGGGAGGTACCTGAACGCTTGTACAGGAAGTCGCTCGTAACCGACTATAACCGGATTGCGTATAGCACGCTCCAATTTTTCTCTACTCAGGAATTGCAAGCGAAAAGATCGAGTCTTCCCGATCTGTTCAGCTTTCACACAATCCTCAATCAACGAGCATATATCATCGGGCGTGACATTAGCTGGGATGTGGCGGACGATACCATGGAACGAGGGGACTTTAACGTGGGGATCAAGGGAGTTATCACCATCAGAGATCGCCTTAGCGACTGTACTTGCAGCCTCCTTAGTAGCGACAACAACTCGCCACGTATCTTTGTTAGGCTTCAATTCAACTATCTGCGAAGATGCACTGCCGCAGAGTTTGTCCAGAAAGTCTTTACGATTCTCCGGGGAGACGAGATTTTTGGGTGGGTTCTTGAGGATCACGGCATAACTCGACTTTGGATTGGGCTGACCAACTTCGGGATTTTCCGGCAGGTTAACAACCGGAGTGCACGTTTTTTCTTGTTGCAGATAGCTGTCGAATTTCAAACAAAGCTCGTTAACTTTCCTGGTTAGGCTGGCCGAAGCTTCCCCAGGGACAGTCGGAACGTCATCGGGACTGTATATCGTAAATCGGGGCAGTGAAATGTTCTTCGCATCACACGCATCAAGGACTTTAATAATGTCTAGGATGTCATCTAATATTTTTTTCCGCTCGACAGGGCGCGTGCTTATAGCTGCGATCGCCCAAAGTGACTTCTTTGCTTCAATTATCGTGTCACCTTCGAAAAAGTCACTCGCGGTCTTTGCGGTATCAGACGCGACATTACCGGCTAACTTCGCCCTTACTATAAAGTTCAACACTGGGTTTTCGACGCAAGACATCTCTAAGTTCTTGACAAGAATTTTAACAAGCCAGAATTCTTAGACCGCAGAAAAACAGTTCATCCAAGTTCAATTTTGCGTACGTGGCAACATGACACACGGAATTCGCGGAATGTTCAAAAGGGCTCAGACACGTGGCTCAAGATTTGAACCGAACGGCAGTCTATTGCTCTGCGCACGCGAATTGTTAGAGGAGGTACGTAAATATCGTAAATAATACACTCAAAGAGCCTTCAAGTCACAGACTTATATTGCCTGGGTTTTGGATTCTTTTTAATATTCAGTAACAAACAAAAAATCAAACTTGTTCTCAGACAGTGTTGCCATATTTTTCAAACACATGAACAATTTTGGACTGTCTGGAGATCTTACGCCTGTTTTTAACTTTTTCTACCGTTGAAAAAGTCCGTAAATTACGAAGCTCATGATTTAGGTGATAGGCAGAGAACGCTTACCCTGCCTTTCTACGTAATCCCGTCATTCGTAGCCAAACGGCCAACATACAGCGGTGGTTCGCTGTCGAAAGCCTTTGAAAAGCAAGTTCTAATAGGTTTTCGGGATTTGTGGATCGGAAAGAGAAATAGGAGCTTGGACAAAAAAACTTTCAAGAGAACAATGGGCTAGAGCATCTTCAAAAGAGGCGGCGATGAGGACAAAAAAGAACATACGGAGAGCATACACAGTTCTAGAAGCAGAGGAGACATGCAAGACAAATAATAACAAGAATATATTCAAGAAAGGGGCCTTTCCGCGATCTAATAAAGTCTTTGCATTCTCGAACATGTGACGCGCCTGCAGTTTCAAAAGTTTTATAACGTTAACATACGGATGTGAGTTTGTACATGCTATCTTTTCATTAAAATTCACATTGCAAACCATGTTTAGTGTTAAGTTTTAGCGAATATAACACTCAAATTCCGTTTTCCTTGTGTCAGATGTTCATACATTCAAGATGCAAGTGTTACCCTTCTGGATGTTTCTTCGTCACTATAAAAAAATCACTGACAACAGAGCCCAGCCAGCGCACGACCTTCTCCACTGCTTCATGGCCGAAGATCGAAAATTAGTGTCTTTTTCTGTGTCTTTATGTGTTTTATTTATTTTCTTTCATTTACTCCGCCTTTTCAAAATGGCGGGCTACAAATAAATTACTTACTTACTTACAATGCTGTAGATGGAAGAAATTGACAAATTTATAGATAAAGACGATTTAAGTAAAAATGAAGGATAGAGAGGGAGTCGCGGGCTTCCCAGATTAAATAATGACCGAGAGTCCAGCATAATTTATTAGGCCGGAGTCGGAGGCCGCGGTCGGGGTATGACAGTCACTTGTGGAGTAAAGCAAAAACAAGAAAAAAAGCTACAAGACCGGAGAAACCTAACATTCTTGATTTTTTGGAGCCCTGAAAGGACGCGTCGTAGTACTTGTAGTAAGCAGAGATAGACACAGCTAAATGGAACAGTGTGCTTTTGACCAATCAGCTTCCCGATAATAATAATCGCAAGCAATTGCATGTCCTGAAAAGTATTATGAGTGCAGTGCGGTTTAGGGGGCAGACTTACTGGATGAAATTCGAAATCTCCCAAATCTGAACGGACTTTCAGGGAAGAAGCAAGGATAGCACTGCAAGTATGACGGGTCATTTGAAGAGGGATCCAATGCAGTACTTCCGTTTCATTTGGTCTACCGATCGGGAGGTCGACCAGAGAGACCAGATCACTGTTGATCAAATATATTCGCAAAAAGATTGCTGCAGCTTATGGTTCCATTGTGGCGAATAAGTTGCGTTTCAACCGTCTTATTCTTGCCACTTTTTTTTTTTAACTCGGTGGCCCTGCCTCAAATTTTATAGATCGCACATTCCTGGCGAAAGTTAACTAACACTGATAAAAAACAAATTCGCTCTATTTACTTTCGTTTCTGTAAATTCCTGCTCCGCCTCCCTCCTTGGACCCAAAGTAGTAAAATCGTCACTAGCCTACTTACAACATCACTGACCCACTTAAAGCAGTTGGACAACCTACAGAATTACAACAATAACATCAAGCATCAATGGGAGAGCATTCTTCTCCAATAGGATAGTTTCGTAGATAGGATAATGTTGTCGTAGTCTCTATGTTTGTCTGGTCTCCTCTTGTTATAGCGTTTTCTTCTTCTTTTCTTTCTTTATTCCTACTCCGTCTATGCCATGGGTTTTTTGATGGGTGAAAAACAAAATTATTATTATTATTATTATTGCTCGGGAAGCAGATTGCAGATTTTCTACTTATCAACTTGTGGTTCTATTTCGCTACAGCTGTGAACAAGTGCTGCTAATGAGACACGGGGTGATTTAAAGCACAACAAGAAATGATCTTTTCCCAACGAAATGGATCAGAAAAAACGTTTTCGAATGTAACATTACTTTCTACCTGAAATAAGCGATTTTCGTGTTAGCGCTTGTCGATTATCGCCAGCCTTCCTGCTCTCCGACGCGGTGGCTGGACGGACAACATTTGAAAACTGAACGCGCAGTGGTTAAAAACTGGGGAAACCAAGCACATAAAAGAAGTAATAAACAGATGCTTCTGAGATCCTTGTGTGTGAAAGAGTTGTCAGCGGACTTTGAAGATTCTGGCAAAAGTTTCGTTGTGTGACGTGCAAAACTCGGCAAGGCCACACTGTCAGAAGTTTCATAACAGATTGCGCATAACACTTTCAAGAATAACACCTTTTCACTTAGAAATAAAGTATTATGACCAATTAAGTTTACACTATTTCGTGCCTAGATCTCCAACAGCACCTTCAATTGGTAAAAATACTAACGGGAACGAAAGAAACAGAGCATACAACATCCCAAAGTGTTATCTGTTGAAACCGCGCATCCTGCTGTTGTCGTTATGTAACTTCTGACAGTGTAGTATTTTTACCTATTGAAGGTGTTGCTGGAGATCTGGGCACGAAATAATATAAACTTAATTAGTCATAACACTTTTTTTCTAAGAGAAAAGGTGTTATTCTTGAAAGTGTTATGCGCAGTCTGTTCTGAAACTTCTGACAGTGCAAAAAAGCGCTAAAAATTCATAAGCACATAACGAGGCAGTGGAGAAAGATGAGGATTTTAGAAGCTTATAATTCTGTATAGGAGCTAGGTATATTAAAAAAGCAGAATTAGCAAGAGGGGCCCTTTAAAGAAACTAGTCCGCTTGGAAGCGCTAAATACGGCAAACTGCGCACCTTTGTGCAAATGTTACAACCTCGAAACTTGAATTGAAAGACCTCGAAGGTTAAGCCTCTTAACATTCCGCCTCCTAGATGTTGGTAGAATTTACCTGGTCTGTTGCGAATTTTCAGGTAACCTCAAGCATCCTCTTAGGAAAGAGACTGTACGAAACGAAGTTCCATCTCAGAAATAAGTTCGTAATTACAAGTAGATTACGGAGCCGCATTTTGCAATAAGAAACATGTTAAATGAAGTTCAGACAAGAACTTATCAAGCTACGCTGAGGGCACAACTTTCATAATACACGGCGTTTATTTACCCCATCTACTTGCCCTGCCCTCTATTTGGCAATCCTTTTCTGTTTCTACAAAAAAAAAATTCAATTCAATTCAATTCATTTATTTGTATCCGCCAAAGAGCGAGTAAAAGAAAATATAATAAAATATGCACAATCGGTCTACAACTGACTAATAACTAGACCATATACTTTCATAAAAATCTGCATCATTTAAAAATAATTAGCCTATGCTATATTAAATGAATTCTACCTAACACTTTAACCAAAATACAATCAACGCACCGCATCTGACAAAGTGTGCTTTATGGTATAAATTTTTGAAAAAAATGTTTCCCGTTTCTTTTTCAAAATATCAATGGGTTCTTTTAAACCATAATTTTCCATCATAAAAGAACTGGATTGGTATTTCGAAAACCGGCATAAAAATTTCCCCAAATTAAAAAAAGTAGTTTTAATACGAGGTAAATTTGTCAACGTTAAAAAAGGTAAAACAGAAGATGCAAGCAAAGCCTGTGGAAGAGCAACAGTGTTAAAAATCTTTGCAAGATTGCGTCGAGATAGGAAATCCCTAAGACAAATCACCGCCCCGAAACTAGACGAAATACGCGACTCCACATCTTTTACTATTAGAGCCCTCGTTAATGACAAAGTCGGACCATAAGATATCTTAAAGACTCACATGGTTTTAGGATTGAACTATTTATGCGGACAGATACTGAAAGAGAAATTTGGATCTATTTAATTAGCCGAATATCTGCTGCATTTGCCCCCATGGACCACTTGCTGCTTCTTAGCACAGAAATGTCGACTGCCTACTTCCTGCGAGGATTGTTGACACAAAAGTCGAAGATTTTAAACCTTCTGCTAGTGAACTGATGAACTTCTGCTAGTGAACTTCCCTCTTGGTGTATTTGTAGTTTTATTTATGTTGTGTCCAGTGTAAAATTTTACTACTTGCTTTGTCGCTTATTTGTCCTACTCCGTCACCAGGCTACACGCCCTCCTTCGTTTTTTGACAGGTTATAAAGAAAATGAATTCAACTACACTATCTGTTGCAAATATTACTGCATTAGCGCGCTAATGCAGTAAATTTATTGTTCTTTTCGTGTTTCTTTGTGTATTTTTGGGATCCCAAAACGTAAGTGGAGGGATACCTATGACATCGCAAAAGTTGTCCGTCTGTCCGTCTGTCCGTCCGTCTGTCAGCACGATAACTCACGAAGAGAATGAGATATTTTGATGAAATTTGGTGTGAAGGTTCTTTGGGTCAAGTGTAAGGTCAAGTTCGTAGATGGGCTCTGTAGCCCTATATTTAGGGGTGGGGGTTCAAATTAAAAAATATTTTTAAACAGCTAATGTGATAGTCGGTTATGGGGTAAGAAGACATGCTGAACACGAATATGCAAAACATTTTCTCGTCCGACAAGTAGTTCGCCCGGAATTCGGCAAAAACCGGGAAGTTGGTGGAAAGTAAAAGTTTCATTTGAAGTTGATTAAATGATTAAATTAAAAAGAAGACATGCTGACCACGATGGTGAAAACTGTTTCCTCGCCGGACAAGTAGTTCGTCCGGAATCCGACAAAAACCGGAAAGTTGGTTAAAAGTAAAAGTTTTATTTGAAGTTTATTAGATATTTGATTTATGGGTAAGAAGACATGCTGAACACGATGATAGAAACCATTTTCTCGCCGGACAAGTCGCTCGTCCGGAATCCAGCAAAAACGGAAAGTTGACTAAAATTAAAAGTTTTATCTGTAGTTGATTAGATGAAAGATTTCGGGCTAAGGAGACGCCGAGTCTGAATATGACAATAATTTTCACCCGGTCATATAATTCGTCCGGAGTCCGGTTGAAACCGGAAGTTTCTTTGTAAGTTGAAGTTTTATTTGAATTTGATTAAATATATCCTTTATAGGGATAAGGAGATACGCTGAATTCGTTTCTAAGTTTTCTTTTTTGCTGGACAAGTAGTTCGCTTGGAATTCAGCCGAACCCGGAAATTTGGCAGAAGTAAAGCAGGAAGTTTCGGTCAGTATTGTCAAAATAGATATGGCTGATAGAGGTATATCTGAACTACCTGAACTTCGTTTTCTCAGATGATTAGCCTGCGAATACTGGATCTGGTGAAGACAAGAGCCATTTGTCTGGATCAAATACTAGATTTTTGGGATCCCATCGAAACCTTAGGTCTTGTTTGTTTTGCGTTCATATATCTTTTGCTGTTGTTGTAGATTTTGTGTACCCTCTGCATTTCTTGTTAAGCGTTCATTTACCTTTTTTTTCTGTATGTACTGTCCAAATGCCTTATATTACTAGGCTGCATGTAATAAATTTATTTCATTCATTCATTCATATGAAGAGAAAAGTTAATTGAAAGACAAAATGCTCGTCGGACAGGGCTCGAACCTGCAACCACCGGCTAGAATTGCCAAAGCACTACACAACTGGTCAACCAAGGAGCTTGTTAACATAGTTCGCAAACCACAAAACTGTAATGCAGTATGAAACAGGTTAAATTACAGCAACGCTATGTTACTTGGAATGGTCACTTCCTCGAAAAAAGTTGACAGTTACAAAGCCTCATAACATTATCCCTATATGATGAGGAATTATGTTAAAGGACCCCTCGCACTATTTACTCTTCAACTTAACAGTATTTTAAAATACTTGAATACTTTAAAACTAGGCTCTGCTTTCAACAAATAACCCACGGATTTTGGCTGTTTTAAGCCATATCCGAGACCCGTTGACTTATAGCGAAAACGTTTATTTTGTCAATCGACCTTGTGTCCCCGGCTTGACCCTCTATTTATTATGATTTTATACAGAAGTGTAATTAAAACATTGAACCTTGAACAGGGAAACAATTTACATAACCGCGGTTTTCTGATGGAAAAACTTCTCGCAGACAACCAACGACAGCGTGATACACATCGAACAATACACATCGACAACCAACGACAGCGTGATACACATCGAAGGTAGCAAAACACGGCAAGTGAGAAAATCAGCGTGGTTCTGTTAGAGGGGTTAGAATGTACCGTACGAAATTGGGTTCTCCGGGTTTAGAAATATATGGAGTGATTATGGAAGTAGGTTGCATTATTATTATTGGTAAGACTTTAAGTATATTTAACGTCTGACAAGTGGACTCATGCCAACTCATCGATAAACTGGCTCTTCCTGTCATTATCTAGTTTGATACCAAACAGAACCTCAACACAACATCCCGCCTCTTGGGCTGTTGCAAACTTTCATGACCTCAGGTAGACGATGTATTTTGGGGCCTCGATCCAGCTTTCGGATAAACTGTCTCTTCATGCTATTATTGGGATCCCAAGACGTCCTTGACGGTATTGTTGACAAGTTTATTCTTTGTTCGCAATGATGATGATGATGATGAACTTCTATTTACGCACTAGTCATGAAGAAGGAAGTGGCGCAGTACAGAGAGAAAAAAAGGAAAACATTACACTGAGCTTTCAATATGGAGCAAATGCACATGATAAAAAAATATACATAAAGAAAAGAAAGGGGACTAATAAAGTAAGTAAGCAAGTAATTTATTCATGACCCGCCATTTTGAAAAGGCGGAGTAAATGACGAAAATAAAGAAAATAAACAAAACACATATATACACACAGAAAAAGACACTTAATTTTCAATCTTCGGTCAGGAAGCAGTGGACGACATCGTGTGCTGGTTGGGCCTTGTTGTCCATGAGTTTTGAAAGTGATAACGAAACATCCAAAAGGGTAACACTTGCGTCTTGAATTTTGAATTTCTCCGTCAATGTATGGTTATGACATAATTTCGACAAGTGGAGCAGGTGCTTTGCATATTTAAAATAACATGATCTCATCTTTTTAATCTCCTTCTTTCGCAGAACATGAGTGACGCCAGAACGAAATAGTATAGAAGGAGCGCAGAAGGTGCTGTACAAATTTCCCAAAGCTTTACGATTATAGCGCCCCCGGTTGGTGACGATGCGCCCATAGGCGCTACGGATCGACTTATAAACTTCTTGAATAACCGAAGAGCAAAATTTTGACAATGAAGATTGCCGAGCCACCGTAGAGAGTCTGTTGATTTGACGATGAACGATCCAAGAGATATAGAAGCTTTAGATGCACTCGAACAATTTGACGAAGGGTTGAAATGCAGGTACTCACATTTTGAAAGGTTAACTTCAAGGCCAATTTTCAGAAGTTCTGACGACAGCTTACTTACATTTTTTGTGAGTGTGGATCGGCTACGGCTTACTAAGAGCATACTAATACGGCTTACTAATCGGTTCTAAGAAATCGTCTTCCTAGATGGAATGCGGAGAAATGGCCAAGGGCAAACGTGAAGGTCCTGGGCAATAGAAGATGACTTTGCACAAGGGTCAGAGGGCAAAAAATTCGCAATGTAACATGATCAGTTGCGGTGATTGTGTAAATACACGTTTTTGATGTTATTCTATGCAACATTTTGACGTTTTCCCTGTGCAAAATACATTCAGCTTAGCCTTTGATGCTGGGTGGTCGATTTCTGCGAAACAACGAAAATAGAACTCACTCACCTTGCATTACTGGTCGGTATATGTTCAAGTAAAGGCAGTCCTCGCTCTGGTTTCCAATTAGAGAAACAAGGCGACTCATCCGATCGAACCATTCCCCTGGCATATTCTCTAACAAGGCTGTCCTAAAACAAGAAGTTCATTTCAAACGGAATGTAAGGTGTTTGCAATTAAGCAAATCAGGCTTACCCAGATTCCCAGTTTCCTCTGTGAGGTAAAATTAGTAATCTGGAATAGCAGGGCTGACATATTTCGTGTTCTGTCTAAACAAGATTCATGTGGTAATTTATCAGACAGGGAACCTTCGAGGTCAACATGAGAAATATTTACAAAATACAAGGTTACATCCGTGATCATAGAAATCTGAATTAGGACCTGACCGTGAAACACAGTTTTTACTGTCGGCAGGCATAGCAGGTGGGCTGTCCTCGCAAAGTTTGGCCGGATTACGGAAGCATCCGTGAGGCACAGCCCTCACGTAAAGTTAAGTCCCGACTTTTGTTGTCGTTACTTTTCATTAAGATGTCACTATCCGAGGATTTGTTCGAAGGAAATACAACAAACCCTTGCTCCACTGCAGGGGCGTAATTTGCTATGGGGCAGGGGGGGGGGCAACTGCCCCCCCCAGCTTGATGTTTGCCCCCCAGCTAAAATTTAGCGTCTTTGAAACTCTCGTCGAAACTAAGATAGGCCTACAGAGTTCAAGCATCCACAGAAACAGACCGGTTTTCTTTGGTATACCTTTGTCTTTATGGTTAGATTGGAACACGGAAGCCTTGAAACTTTTATAGCGATATGCATGAGCTATGCAGGGTTAAACACGTTAAACACGTCTATGTCAGACGCAAAGGCGTTACTAGCCAAACTGTTTGGGGGGGGGGGGGGGGGGGGCAAGGAATCTATCGACCGGCTGGTAATTTTTACCGACAGTTTTTGCAGAAAAAACCACTATTTTCAAGAAAGAAAATACAGTTTCGGAAAAATCGACTGATTTTCAGAAAATAACGGCTATTTGTACGAAAAATCTACTGATTTACAGAAAAATCGACTGTTTTAATGAAAAAATCAACTGTTTTGGCGAAAAATCGCGGCGCTTGCCGACTCGGTTATTTTTTATCGACTGGCCGACAACATTGGGGGGGGGGGGCTTCCTCCCCCCCCGGTCGTGACAACCCTGGTCAGACGACCGACTAAGTGATCTTTTCGTCATTGGTAAGCCAACCTGAAAAAGCGAAGAAGCTTAATGTCAATCGCGCAGTTGGCAGTTTCGCGAATTTGAAGAATTCGCACCTTGGTCGATTAGTAAAACATCTCTTTATTTTTTTTTTGTTCTTATACGTTTTTCGTCTTGAAATAAAACTGCCCATTTTCACTTGACTTGGGAAAATCGGCTCCAACTTTGCCCCCCCCCCCCCCAGGATTTTGACAAAATTACGCCCCTGCTCCACTGGCGAATTTACCGTTGGCGATCGAGGATCTTAATAAAGGGCTTGTCTGAAAATCGAGCTTACCAGCAAAGTAGAATCATGCGAACATCAAATTTCTAATCAAAACACTAGGTTATCGAACTACGAACGTCGTCTGTCAGCAACAGACAAGGAACTGACGATCGAACCTGGTTTTCTACGGTCTAGCTCCAAAAAATAGGAACGTGTCACTGCGAGCTGATTTTCTTCTAGTTATGAAGTCTATCCTACCAAATGTGAACATCACCGAACACGATATTTCTGACGCATTCCGACTAAGGTCAGCAAATGATCCTAAGCCATTACTTGTCAAGTTTGCAAGCAGCGCTACAAGAGATTTGAGCCTCGTTTTTGTTGCAATAGCGCTTCCGCATCGCTGCTGCAGCACTTCTTTGCTTTTACACAATGTGCGTTTTTGGATTCAATTTCTTCTTGGTTGAAGCGGCAGCGCTGCAGCATCTTGCAGGGAAGCACGGACTTGGTCGGTGAGCAAGTCCGTGATTCTTGAGAAGCGTTGCCGTCTTCCTTGGAAGCGCTGCAGTGCAAAAACGGATGTAGGAAGAATCAGTCCGGAATCGGCGGAGAAGTGGACCTGCAGCATGCAACAAAAACGAGGCTTTGGTCATCAGCAATGCCAGAAAGCTCCGCCCCTTTGGCGTAGCTGTGTCGAGTGACTTTACACCTGAAGAAAGGGAGAAAGAAATAAGCTGAAGGTGGAGATGAAAAAGGCGATCGAAGAAAAAAGAGATGTGAGACTTAGAGGCAATTCTCTCATTAGTTGCGGTTTTGATCGAAGTTTGAAGTTACCTTCAACCTCAAAGGTCTTTGTTTAAACACCGTTTTTGGTCGCCGGTCGCAGTTTCTTTGTCCTTCAAACTTCATGAGCTAGCAAGTTCGAAGTTTGCTTGAATCGTCGAAGAAACGTCGACTGGGCAAGGATCGCCGAAGTCATAAAAACACTAATTAAGCATACGGTGAACTTCGACGGCGTTTGAAAACGGAAATTAAGCAACCGGCTACGGTAACGGCGAACAAAACTCTGATCGAAAACGCAACTATTATTGACGGGGTGATTTTTGTCTTCAATAAGAGAGAGAACAGAGTGGAAGAAAAGAAAACGAGACGTGCGCCTGAATCCAGAATTCCGGCACAGCCTAAAACCAGTCGTCACAAGACCAAAGGGAAAGCGTTCCCTTGCAATCTGAGCAGGGGACTGAGCATAGAGCAAGAAGTGCTAGTGTGAATAGTGATGTGAGCGCCATGTCAGGACTGACAAGATACGGCTCTGTGGAATCCATACGAAGTGATGATCAGGGAAGTGATGATCAGGATAGCAGAAATAGTAAGCGTGCAGCTAGCAGTAGCCCTAATGAAGTGCCCCCGCCAAGACGAAACCCGCCGCGGGCACGTTCCAGCCGCAACGGTCATAATGCAAGTGGCCCGTTTCGACCCAGTGCCTAGGAAGGGATACAGGAGGAAGTGTTTAGCGACGGAGTGGGACATAATAAGTCTAGTTGAAACATGGAAGGAAATGCCCATGGACGCGAGGGGATTCGAATGATATTCAAAAGAGAGGAAGAAAAGCTCGAATAGAAGAGTCTACGGTGGTGTCGCATTGCTAGTAAAAGAGAGGAGTATTCAAAGCAAATACAAGATTGAAAAAGTAAGTCAGAAAACATTGTTTGGGTAGTGAGCACTCTGGAAAATAACGAAGTGCTGTTGTTGGCAAGTGTTTAGCCACCCCCAGAATCAAGCAGTTATGCATACGAAGACACCTGGGACCTGTTATATTCGGAGATTAGTTTATATAGGAGAAAGTACTCGGGTTGTCGTGTGATGATCCTAGGTGACTTCAATTCATATACGCGTGAAGATAAAGTATGTTATTTGGCTGGAAGAGAACTTGAGGAAATGGATAGGGGCCGGGATTGTGTGAATGAGGATGAAGTGTGAGGGGTATGGTGGAGAGGAGAAGTAAGGACCATAAAAGAAGAAGAAATAAATGGGGAGAAAATTTGTTGGATTTGTTAGGGGGAAAATTTGGTGATTGTTAATGGTAGGGTTGGAGAGGATTTGCGTTAATGATGTAGAAGAAAAAGAATGTGTTAGGACACTAGGAGAAGTGCAGATTGAGTCTAGATTAGACGCATGTTATAGTCTTATCGAGGAAGATAGAGTAGAGGAAGCTGTTCATCAATTATCTCGGGAAATACAGGAAGCAGCAGTAAGTGTGACGCGGGGAGAAAATAAACCAAAGAGGAAGAGGAAAAAAGATTTTTTTTTATATAGATTGCGAGAAGAAGAGAAGGGAAGTGGTGTCAGCATTGATAAAAGTGAAAGAGTCAAGTGGAGAAGAATGGAAAAATAGGCTAATTGATTATAGAAGGATAAGGAAAGAGTATAAGAAGTTAGTTTCCCAAAAAAAGATAGAAGAGGATAAATCAAGTCTTAGGTTAATAGAAACAAGTTATAAAGACAAAAATAGTAGGAAATTTTGGGGTAGTATTAGGAAGGAACTTGGATCTAGAGAAGAGAACCTCACACCAACAGCGGAAACTTGGCCGGGGGTACTCGAGAGAAAAGACGACGAAGCGATGAGGGACCAGATAGACCTCGAAGATATAAAAGAGAAGCTTATGAGTGAAGATACGATACCAATGGACGACGAGGACCGTCAGCTACTACAGCCGTTTAAAGGAGAGGAAGTCTGGACAGCAATGAAGACTATGAAAGGGGGTCGGCGCCAGGGACTGATGGTATACCCACTACGCTTTGGAAGTGGGGTCGTGTTTTTTTGGTGCCGCTGTTGGCGTTGATCTTCTCCTCGATCCAGAAGAACGTAGTATGGTCAACCCAGTGGTGTATATCGATTTTGGTCCCGATATTTAAGAAAGGGGATAGAAGTCAACATGGTAATTATAGAAGGATCCAGTTGGGAAATACGGCGAGTAAATTATTCTGTAGGGCTATAGATACTAGATTAAAAAAATGGTTAGAAAAGAAAGGGAAGTTAAGTGGATTACAGGCAGGATTTCGAGAGGGTTACAGGTTACAGTTGACTATCTCATTCAGAGCGGAGCGGACGCTCTCCGGAGAGATTCATTTCACCGTGTTGTGAAATAGTGCGAAATAGACTGGCTCTGTTATTTAGTTAATTATTGGATGCTATGCTGTACTGGATGTAAGAGTACGGTGGAGAACACGTGCAGGCTTCCACGGTCCACTGGGCCACCCTGCAAGAGCGGTGATTGCCAACGTCATCCGTGGGCCTGCCCACTTCAAGATAAGTCTCATTTGGTTTTTCCTGCTCGCATTAATCATGTCGTACAAGCAATTTGATCTTGCACTGGCAAAATTTGTTGACTATCCCTTGTGGCCTGTACGAATTCTACAAATGACAAAAAAGGAAGGAAAGCGAACTAGCTATTTGATCTTCTGTTACGGGGATCATAGCGAGCAAATAGTTTCAGAGAATAATCTTGTATCGTATGAGGACAATGTCGCTGAAGCTTCTACTAAAACTACGAAGAATGTGAAACACGCTTTTGATGAACTTGAGCGTTTTCCCGAGATTTACAGGTCGACTTCAAAAGCATTTGCTGCACTAAAAGTACAGGATGAAACTGCTGCATTACCCGGTTCGCAGTCTGCCTTATTTGCACGAATCTCCGCCACAGAACAGGAGCTAGAGAAAGCTAGAGAATCTATAGTTTCGGAGATAACTCGTCAGGTCTCTGCAAAGTGTGGCGGGAGAGCGCAATCTGGTCTTAAAGACTCTGCTGAGGCTATAATTAGTGAGGTGTACAGTTCTGTATCACTAGAGTTCAACCCCATCTTAGACAGCATTGAGCGAGAGCTGAAAGCATGTAGAATGCAAACTCTTAATCTGGAGAATCGAATTGAAAAAATCGAATATTCCAACACGTGTTACGAGTCATTCAGCCACTCTCATTGATAATATTTTTGTTGGTTCTAAGTATCTGGACCGTAGTTATGCTGATGTGGTTCTATACCCTTGTTCGGACCATTTCCCAGTTGTCGGAGCGGTACCTTGTGGCCGTATAAAAAGAAATGAAATAAAAAAAGTGAAGACTCGATCGTTAAAAAAAGTGAATTTACAGAGGTTTGGTGAAGAGTTGAGCAGCATCGATTTTCGTGAGATTATGGATATGAAAGATGACGCTTCTGGTGCATTTGATCGCATGATGGGGATCGTACAGCCAATTTATGATAAGACTTGCCCAGTGAAATTCTTGAAACCACATAAGGAATAGCCGAGGAAGCCCTGGATAACTACGGAAATTCTTGAAGCGTCTGATTTAAGAAATCAAGTGTATGTGGATTATTTAAATAGTGAGTGTGCCAAGAAACTAGAAGAATTCAAAGTAATACGCAATAAAGTAAACTCGATGAGAAGAAAAGCTAAAAAAGAATACTTTGCGAACCAATTGAGTTTGAATAAGGATAATGCTAAAGGAACTTGGAAGGTTATTAATGACCTATTGGGAAAGAAGAAAGAAGCTCCACCCAATTCGCTGCTGATTCAAGAAGAAGTTGTTAATGATGAAACGAGAATCACGAATAAATTTGCAGAGTTTTTTTCGAATATTGGTCAGAATGTACAGGCGGAAGGGTTAGTGAATTTTAATAATGATTTACTGGAAGATGAATTCGTGGATGAAAGAGGAATTGGAAATGAAATTGAATTCCAGCCGTGTACTGAAGATGAAGTTCTGAAGGTTGTGAAAACAATCAAATCGAATTCAGCAGGGACAGATGGCATTAATCTGAAGACTTTTAAGTCGGTGATGTGTTATTTACTACCATGTCTCGTCCACATAATCAATCTTTCCCTCCAAACGGGTGTATTCCCTGATGCGCTTAAAAGGGCAAAAGTCATCCCCCTTCACAAAGGTGGTTCTAAGCTAGATATTGAAAATTATAGACCCATATCAATCCTACCCCTGTTTTCAAAAATATTTGAAAAAATTGTGCATAAAAGGCTTTATGATCACCTTATGAAAACGGGGATGTTAAGTGAAACCCAGTTCGGCTTTAGGAAAGGTCACTCGACGTCGGACGCCGTGCATTCCTTTTGTGATACTGTAAGTAAATGTTTTGAACGTGGTGAAATCCCTTTGACTATTTTTATTGATTTTAGTAAAGCGTTCGATACAGTGGATTTTAATATTCTACTCAAACGTCTACAATCCCTTGGAGTTCGTGGTAATTATCTGAAGTGGTTTGATAGTTTTCTAAGTGGTAGATCTATTCAAGTAGTATTAAATGATGCGTTTTCTTCTCCTTTTCAAGTGAAGTGTGGTGTACCTCAGGGGTCTGTTTTGGGACCTCTTCTGTACCTTGTGTATGTTGATTCAATGCGTTTCTACTTACCTGAGTGTTTTATTACGACTTTTGCTGATGATACTGCTTTAACTGTATCTAGTCGATCCCTTGATGATTTGTTGTTGAAAGTAAATAGGGTCTTAAAGTCATTTTATGTATTTACAAGTTTGAGCCTTTTGTCAGTGAACGTTAAAAAAACTAATTTTATGATTTTTAGGAGAGTTGGTAAGCCTCCAAGTGTTGATAGAGATATATTTTTTAATGGTAGGCCTTTGTCACAGGTGCATGAAGTGCGTTATTTGGGCTTCCAGCTTGATTGTAATTTATCTTGGAAGAACCATAGTGATCTTGTTGCAGCTAAAGTTGCTAGAGGTCTGGGAATATTGCGTCGATTAAAGCATGCTTTACCATTATCAGTTCTTTTATTATTGTATCATACTATTGTTGCGCCTTATATTTCTTATGGTTGTGTCCTTTGGTCTAGTAATTTCTACGCAAATTTTAAAAGAGTGCAGATTCTACAAAATAAAACAGTGCGTCTTCTTGGTAATTATGTTGAAAATGTGAATGATACCGCGTCATGCTTTAAGAAATTACGAGTGTTTAACATTGGTCAGATCCGCGATTATCAAGCTGCTGTTTTTGCGTATCGATGCTGGAATGATGTATGTCCTGCAGTTTTTACTGAATTTTTTCGCGCAAATCGTTCACTCCACAGGTATGCGACTAGAGAGGCGGATAATTTTGTTGTTGAGTACCGAGACACCACACGTGCAGCTTTCGGAATTAGGTATCTAGCTCCGACTATTTGGAATGATATCCCAGTTGTCATTCGGGAGGCTGAACACATTGGGTCATTTAAAGTAAAACTTAAAAAACATTTATTGGGAGAAGGGAGTTAATTTTCTTTTTTTTTTTCTTTTTCTTAGATTTCTTTTTTTTTTCTTTTTAAATTTTGGTATTAAAGGTTAATTGAGAGAGAGTGTTCTTGTCCTTCTTTTTTTTCTTTTTTTTATGAAATTTGATATAGGTTGAGAATCAGAGGATTGAAGTCGTCCATCATCAGGCTTCTTGAGCCTTCCCCGGGCGGTTGCGTGTTTTTATAGTTTATTTTGTATTTAGTAGTAAATAAAGTAAGTCAAGTCAAGTCAAGTCAAGTACAGTATAGACAAGATATTTGTGTTGGATGTGTTAGTAAAGAAATTTAAAAGAAAGAGAAGGGGTCGTTTGTTCGTAGCGTTCGAAGACCTTAAAGGAGCGTTCGATGATGTAAGTCGTAAGTTACTGGTGGAGGCTTTGTTGCAGTTGGGACTACCCAATTGGATTTATTCTGATTGTGTGCGAAATATATGCATGGGTAAAAGTTGTTGTACGGGTGATGGGAAAAATTTCAAGGAGAGTAAGATCTTTTGTAGGCGTGAAGCAAGGTTGTACGCTATCACCAAAGCTGTTTAGTTTGTTTTTGAATGATATTGAGAAATTCATGGAGGAGCGAGCTGCACAAATGGTAACGCTTCGTAATACACTGCTATGCCTGCTACTCTTCGCAGACGATATTGCTCTGATCGCAGAATCTGAACAAAAACTGCAGAAGAATATTGTGTCACGAAAGGTAAAAGGTGCGTTAGTATGTTGCATTCAAGTAGATTGAGAAACAGTAGTAGTGTAAGAATGGTTAAAGAAGTATTTTTGTCGAAAGTAGTGCCGATAATCCATTATGGAGCAGAGATATGGGGATACGCAGTAGCTGGTAAATTGGATGAGTTACAATTAAATTATTTTAAAAGGATCCTAGGTGTAAATAACAGAATTAATGATTTAGTGGTAAAGGGTGATTTAGGTCTATTGTCACTAAGGAGTAGGAGGTTAGCTGGGAAAGGATTTTGATTATGCCTCAATCAAGACTATTAAAGGAGGCATAGCTAGAATCATTGTGTGATGGAAGGAAGCAGTCGTGGGCACACCAGATTAAGTATGTTCTAGATAATACAGGGTTTAGTAATTCGTGGAATGAAGGGGAAGGTCCAGGATGGGAGTTAGGAAGTGTGACTAGAGTAGTTAGACAGACATTCCAAGACCAGGAAATACAGACGTGGTTATGCGAGGTGAGTAAGTCTGGATCTCTAAGCTTGTGCGCTGGGGCAAAAGAGACATGGGCAGAGGAAATATATTTTAAGGTAGGGTTAAGTAGGGAGGAGTGGGGTTTGTTAATAGGTATGAGGGCTGATGGGTTACCGCTCGGTGCAAGAAGAAAGTGTAAGGGGAAAAAAGAGGAAAGATCGGGTCCTTACTAATTCTGCCCTATGTGTGGAGAAATGAACGAGGATATATGCCACCTTTTGTGTGACTGTAGTGAGTTACGGGGACCCAGGGAGGAGATTTTCGGGGCGGGAGGAACTGATAAGAAATGGATTATTAAAATGATGGGAAGTAAAGATTTTAAAGAAATAAGAAATGTTGGGAAGTTCCTCAAGTTAGCTTTTAAACACCGGAAAAATTTCTTTTGAGGGGAAAGTTGTGTTTTTATGGCACTTGCAGCCTCTGGCTCAAGTGCCATATTCCGATCACAATTCCGTCTGTCGGTCTGTCAGTCGGTCCGAGTTTTTTGTCCCACTTATCCGAGTTAGGGTACTTCCAGATGTGCTAGGACAATGAAACTTGGCAGGCATATCAGGGACCCGACCAAACGAACCTGGAAATAATCAGTTTCCCGATCCGACCATATGCGGGGGAGTGGGGGCGCTCGAAACTTGAAAATTTAGGGCATTTTGTCACACTTTTTCGAGTTAGAGTACTTCCAGATGAGCTAGGACAATGAAACTTGGCAGGAATATCAGGGACCTGACCAAAATAACCTGGAAATAATAAGTTTCCCGATCCGACCATATGCGGGGGAGTTGGGGCGCTGGAAACTTGAAAATTTAGGGCATTTTGTCACACTTTTTCGAGTGAGGGTACTTCCAGATGAGCTAGGACAATGAAACTTGGCAGGAATATCAGGGACCCGACCAAACTAACCTGGAAATAATCAGTTTCCCGATCCGACCATATGCGGGGGAGTGGGGGCGCTGGAAACTTGAAAATTTAGGGCATTTTGTCACACTTTTTCGAGTTAGGGTACTTCCAGTTATGCTAGGACCATGAAACTTGGCAGGCATATCAGAGACCCGACCAAACAAACTTAGAAATAATCAGTTTTCTGATCCGACCATTTTGGGGGGGGGGGGGGTGGAGGGCAGGGGAATCCGGGAAATTGAGAAGTGTGTAACTTTCGAACGGATGATCGGATTGTAATGAAACTTCATAACTGAATAGAATATATATCTGTAATGTCCCGTTTAAAGTCTTGACTGGATTCGGTAGCCAGGGGGGAGTTGGGGGGGGGGGAGACCGGAAATTTCAAGAAACGGTTAGAATGGAGGGATCGGAGTGAAACTTGTGGGAAGAACAAGCATCTGCTCTAGATAAGTCCTTTAGACCATTGTACTGGATCCGGACACTTATGGGGGGTTGGGGGGGTCCCGGAATTCCGGTGATGGTGGTTTTGGGGATTTCACGATGAAACTTGGCAGGCATATCAGGGATCCAATCAAACTGACTTCAAAATAAAAATTTTGTCGATCAGATAATGGTGGGGGGAGTGGAGGGAGGGGAATCCGAAATTTTCAGTCATGCGTAATTTTGGAATGGATGATCGGATTCGAGTGAAATTTAAGAATTGAACAGAGGACATTTCTCCGATGATTTTTTTCATATCCGGACCGGATCCGGCAACTATTGGGGGGGGGGGGGCGGAAAATACGTGACCCGTTTAGAATGGAGGGATCGGGATGGAACTTTGTGGGAAGAACAAACAGATGCTCTAGGTAAGTCATTTGCTGAATCGGATTGGCTACGTGCACCGCGGGGGAGCTGGGGGGGGGGGGGGGGGGTGGACCGGAAATCTCGAGAAACGGTTAGAATGATGGTGTCGGAGTGAAACTTGCTGGGAAGAACAAACATCTGGTCCATGTAAATCTTTTACATAATTTGACTGGATCCGGACACTTGAGGGGGGGGGAGGAGGGGGTTTCCCTGAATTCCGTTTTTTGGGGGATTTTCACGACGAAACTTGGAAGGCATATCAGGGACCCGGTCAAATTTACTTGGAATAAAAAAAAATCCTCGATATGATAATCTTGGGGGGGGAGTTGAGGGAGGGGAAGCTGGAATATTGAGTCATGCGTAACTTTGGAACGGGTGATCGGATTCGAGTGAAATTTAATAATTAAACAGAGGACATTTTTCTCTGGTGACCTTTTTCATTTCCGGACCGAATCCGGCAATTATTGGGGGGAGGGCGGAAAATACTTGACCCGCTTAGACTGGTGTGATCTGGATCGAACTTCGTGCGAATGACAAACAGATGCTCTGGATCAATCATTTACAGAACCGGATTGGCTCCGGTTATTGTGGGTGGAGTTGGAGGAGGGGGGGGGGGGGTCTGGGATTCCGGTGATCGCGCGTTAAGGTACTTCCAGATGTGCTAGGACGATGAAACTTCGCTGGAATATTGGAGACTCGACAACATTTGCTTAGAAATTGCTACTTCCCAAATCAAGTACCAAAGTACCAATCTTGACCGCAAAGAAAAAAAATACTTTTAAGCAATATATGCATTTTCGTGATGCCCATCAGCCCATTAGCAGTTTTGCCTCAAGGGTTTTGCTTACAAATGAAGTTCCAGCTCCCTTAGAGTGCGCATCTCAACCGCGAAGTCGAAACTTACTTTTGATCAATCAAATCATCTTGACCCATGCAAGTGCCATATGAGCTTACAGCTCTTGTTAGTGTTAAGAAAGTATTCAGAGTAAATTAAAAATGTTAAGTGTTTTAGTGTGTGTATACGCAAGTAAGATTGTTCGCTTTTTGTTTTGTCTTGTTGCATGATGGCCTGATGGCTTTAATCTGCAAATAAATCATTCATTCATTCATACATCAAAACGACAACAGGTTAACTAATACACTTTCCGATAAATGACCTAGAATAAATTCTGAAATAATACTGTTGGGCTGACGAATCCTCAGGATCCGGCAAAACACGATTGCGAGTGTTCCTTTCGGACCGACGCACGGACGACGGGAGGGGAGGGGGGGAATTCGGGGAACAGAGACTATGTTTAGGCGGATTCACCCTCTTCGACAAAAACATAGGTCTGCCGAAATCCTGTCCCCTAATTCCGGCGGACCTTACAGGACAATCGACTACGAAGGAAAGCGAAGACAGAAGATCGATTTTGCATGTCTTTGAGCGTGTTCCATCCTACTTACCGTAGTTACTACGCATGACGTCACAAATTCTGCCTTTCTGTCGTCAAGGCTGGAACGATTTTTCTATTTTCCAGCAGAATATCATGCCGCGGGCGAATCCGACCAATCACGTGACAGAGACCCGTGGTTACTACGCTCCCGAGCGTGGTAAGCAAATAGTTACTGTTAGTTACTATTTCAAGAAGGCTGGAACGGTCAGCGTAGTAACTTTTCGTGAGGTTGGAACAGAAATAGTAACTAATAGTTACTATTGGTACGAGGGTGGAACACGCTCTTTATCGTTCCCTGTCTCTACACTTTGAGACCGGGGACTTTGGAAAGAAGGTATGGGTGATGGAATGAACTCGGACATGAGTTAATAGGTTCAGTTAAGGACACCTCGCACTACAGAGTGTTTCTGCTAAAATGTTTTGATCTGAAGTAGACTACTTTAAAACTTACCTATGCTTACAGCATATGAGATTATTAGGAGATTTAAAAGATGAGGTTCAAGATGCAAGTGTTACCCTTTGGATGTGTCCTCATCGCTTTCAAAAATCATGGACAACAGGGCCCGACCAGCGCACGACGTTATCCACTGCTTCCTGGGCGAAGATTGAAAATTAAGTGTCTTTTTCTGTGTGTTTATGTGTTTTATTTATTTTCTTCATCTACTCCGCTTTTTCGGTCATAAATAAATTACTTACTTACAGCAAACTAATGAAGGCTTCGGCTGTTCTTAGCCTCTTTCCATGTCCATTGCTTTGGATGAGAAACTTGGCAAGATTTGCATAACCATATTTGATGGTGGAAAACGGATACGTCAGCTGAATTTTATTGGAGCTATATTTCGGCCCTTCTTGGCAAGGGTCCTCTTCAGGCTCAAAACCGCTCAAGTTGGAAAGACGAGCTTGTGGGAACACAAGTGGTGTTTTGTGGTGTGGTGTTTCCCACAAGTTCGTCTTTCCAACTTGAGCGGTTTCGAGCCTGAAGAGGACCCTTGCCAAGAAGGGCCGAAATATAGCTCCAATAAAATTCAGCTGACGTATCCGTTTTCCACCATCAAATATGATTCGTAGTTCAGCTTGGGCTGAAGTAATATTTATTTGCATAACCGGTCTGCTGACCAATGAGCATCTCAGAAACAACGATCGGGAGCCTGATACGTCACGTAAAGAGAACAAAATGTGGCAAGCGCGATATTCAGTGTAATGCCAACTTAAGAATTGTAGAATCCCAGGAACGAGAATGGACGAAAATTATAATGAATTAGTTCCGTATGTACGACTTGTCCTTTAAAGTTTAAGCTACAAGGATTTTGTGGGATTAGGGGATTTTTTTGTCAATGACTGGGATAGGCTAACGTATTTAGGGAGGGAGCGGGATGCAGATGACCTTTACTATTGTGGTAAGTGTGGCATTTTAGACGAGAGTTCAGGTTTTTTTTTCAGTTCACTAACTATATTTAGAAAAAAATCACAACTAACATTACATTCCTACCAGGAAAGCACAAAAAGGCGTATCTGGCCAGGAAAGGATACTAGCCAATATTAATTAAAAAACAAACAGAATAAACAATTTAACTGAATGTACCAAGAAGAAAAAATTAATTGGGCGGAAAATTTAACTTCTGGTTTCATTTTAAATATAAGAAATAAGAGAGAGAAAGCAAAAGAAACAAGAAGGAAAACTGGGAGGAAAACTTAGATCCACTTCACAAACTGTCAACAATTAAGAATGGAGTAACTAAAAATACATTGAACTCGCGCCGATAGGATGGATGCAAAGGATACTCAGCAGCAGGTCTTTCATTCTTGATGATTTTGGGTTAAGTGAACCATGGGATTTGCCATCGTTTAAGGTAGGTGAGGTTACGAGGGTAGTGAAGGCAAGGTTAATGGACCAGGTGATTCAGCAGTGGCTATGGGAGGTGAGCTCGACCCCTTCTCTTAGGATTTATGCTCAGTCAAAGAATTTATGGGGGGAGGACCTTTATCTTAAAGTTTAACTGAAAAGCAAACTTATTTTTGTATCATTAGCTGAAAACACTGAGTTATTTGGATTCTGCTAAGAGATTTTTTTGTTTTCCACTATCTGCTCTCGTATTGAGGTTCAGAATATCTACGGCTGTCCCCACAGCGCAAATTCTACTATGACGCGGAATATTTGAATCTGAAAACCGACGCGGCTTTTCAGTGGGCGTTGATAAGCTTGGTGAACACTGCTTAGTGCCTGAACAAAGAAATTTCATAAATATTTTTCGTCAAGCATGCGACACAAGTAGTACCACAAACTTGACAGGGAAATTCCACTAGTAGAAAATTGATTATTCGTCAATGGCGGAGCAACGAAGTAACGCATTTTCATCGGGTCTTGAAGCCTCTTTAAGTGAATAAGTGAGGGGTAACAAGACTGTCCCGTCTCTGCCCTTTTCAGTTAAACTTTAAGGTCGGTTTAGGACCTGACGAACTGAAGTGGATGGTGAGTTTTCGGGCAGATACTTTAGCGATGGCTGCTAGAAGAAAATTTATTGGTAGAATTAAGTGCGGTTCTGGTCCTTATTTTTGCCAGTTATGCGGAAAGATGGATGAAGATGCGGAACACTTAGTTTGTTCTTGTAGTGAGTTGGGGATCTAAGGAGAGAAGTTTTTGGTAAGGAGGTTCTTCAAGGGGGGGGGGGGGGTCTCTGAAAGATTTGATGGGTTGTACAGTGGTCCAAGAGTTGCGTCGGTTGGGTAATTCCTGCGGTTGCCATGGGGCGCAGTGAACGTTTTATTGTAGGTTGATGTTATGGTAGGGACAGGTATTAGTTTGTTTGATAGTTATTTAGTCATTAGAATTATGACTTGAGTGTTAAATATTTGGATTGATACAGCTGGAGTGCTTATTTAATTTTATATTTTTGTCCCGCTATGGCCTAAAGGGCTTTTTTGGGAATACATTCATTCATTCATAATTCTCAAGGATCTTTCAGCTTTAGGCCAGGTCCCTTTTTAGGGTAGGCAGCTTATTGCAGCCGTCGGCTCATATGCCGTGTGCCGATCGCTTTTCCGTCGGTCGGTGGTCAAGAATTAGGGTAGGCCTACTTCCAGATGCGCTATGAGGGTGAACTTGCCAGGCTTAATCGGGGATTGGCTTGGAAATTGTCTTCCCTGCATCCAACCATCCCTAAGTGGAGATTAGTGAAGGGAAGGGGGTGCAGAATCTTGTGGCACGCATACCTTTCGAATGAGCTACCCGATCTGGATGAAAATTGATTATCGGCAACAGCATACGTCCCAAACGTTCCGTTTCAGTTCCGGAAACTGCGGGGGGGGGGGGTGGAGGGGGGTACTGGAAACCTTATGGTATTACTGGGACGGGATTAAGTGGCAAGGACAAGTAAGGAGTCATTAAGTGGAAGCCAATAAGGAAAAAAATAAGTGGTAAGGACATGTAAGGAGCTTGACCTATGGAGACCTAATGTCTTTCAAAGTCAACTTGTTCTAGCTTACCTGTTTGACAAATCGGGAACGCGTTGTGGGCAGGCAGGGCCGTGGGTGGCAGCAAGCTTCACCCCAGGCCATGGACTGGGGGATGCGGGGGGTAACAGTCTCAGAGAACCAACTGGGGCAGCCGCATAGGGGACCCCAAAGAATGCCTCGACAGAGTGAGAGGTTATAACACCTGTAAACAAGAGAAACTACTTAGATAAGAGCACCCGTTTCTCTGTTTGATAGAGAGAGAGTTTACTGAACGGATAATACCAAGAACAAACAATCAGATAGAACCTCCGTCTCCCTATCCCTGTAATATGACTATGCAGAGTCGAATATTTTCCCATACCCTGTCCGCTGCGAACGAGCGAAGTTTAGTAGCTTCGCGCCACATCACGTTTCGTTACCTCTACAGATAGCTTAATCGCTGTAAAGCTGTCGTGAGGAAAAGTAGAAGTCAAAGCTGATTGGTTTTATGGACGCGCTCCAGAGCGGGTCAGCGCGCGGAGTACGCCTCCTGTCAGCCTCCTGTACTACTTTTTCTACGATGAGCAACGGCGAAGACGGAAGACGAGTAAACGGGTATCAACATCAGCTCAAAGATAGAGTAAATGCCACTAGGTCCGCTCAGATTTGTCGGGGCATTCATAATCGCTGCACGAGACTAAAGACAGAAGTTCTATCTGAGTATTTGTTCTTAATTATACTACTTACATACTACATAAGGGCCACCTTACACATACATAGGCTACTACATAGGGGCCACCCCAGAAAGCACTGGCCTTGGTCTTCGTATTCAGAGAGAGTTGGATTTCATATCTACAGAATAGATAGATAGATATTTTTATTGATTCGCGCCGAGTTGGAAATATGTATGTCGACCATTAAATTTTAACGAGTTAAAATACTCGAATATAAACGATAAATAAAAAATTGTTCGTTTGAAATCCACCAGTTGCTTGTTAATTTTCTCAGTAAAATATGTACAAATACGTACATACCCACACCTTGGCTTTGACTAATTCCGCTATCTCACCATTCATTCCGGCCATCCTTCAGGACATCGCAATACATGACTACATACATTTTAGACATATAAGGATTCTCGGGAATAGGAAAATAACTGCGCCGATCAGCAAAGTGTCCGGCGAAGTGAGGAGGAGGATTTCTGGTCGACTTCAACTCGATGACGTTGAAATTAGTGGGTAAGAAAGCACACGGAAACATGCAACGCCGGACTTATGTAGAGCATACGGCTACGTAGCCTACCATTTGACAAGTCTTCAGGAAACAGTCATGTGATTTGACAATTATTTTTAGACAAGTTTTGGCTAAACAAGATTATCGACTGACAAGCTGTGACAAGACAAGTCGACCGGGCAGAAGTTTACTGCTGGTGCATTATGCATTAAAGCAAGTTGCTCAAGTCAAAACCCCCCAAAAATATTTACATTAAAAAGATCGCAGATTAATTAATCTTAAAAGGACCCATATTATCTATGTTCCTGCTTAACGCTATATGTCCTTGATCGTTCCATCTATTGACATTTACGGTGTCTCGAATTCACATTTACGGTGTCTCGAACTGCCTAAATCATTTATATCCATCAAAACTCACTACGCAGAATTTTTTAATTTGCCGTGTTTGGCTTTTTTCCGAGTCGGATCAGGATCCTACTCGTCGACTGACGTCGACACATATGATTTGTTTTTCCCTGTTTCTCATCAGAAGTCAAAACCAAGGTGGACGAGGAAGGTCAAAAACAGCTGGAAAAAGTTTGTAATATTTGAGAAACCAGTAGCGATTCAGAGTAGTCGCGCGTGTTAAAGTTGGAAAAGAAACTGTGTCAACTACAAATTGTGCTGCAGGTCCTGAAAACTATCCCGCTTGGTAAAAGAAACGAAGGAATCTGGTATCCCCTTTTTTGCTGGGACTTGCTCCCTCTGCTCTTCTATTTGCTCCTTCTCACATCTTTACATTGATAACCCGATGAAAAATGTATCTCAAAATAGTACTATGAAGTAGTACGAAAAATTTGCATGCAGTACTAACGATGCTACTACATGCTTCTACTTCAAGTCTACCGTGTTACTGCATACTACTATATGCTACTATTAGCAAGACTGGATGCTTCTATGGCAAGACAGGATGCTACTGGATACTACTATATAAGATTGGACCAGTCTGAGGCACATTAAATGATAGTATTCTTTGCTATTCCATAGTATTACATGCAACGTTTTCGTACTACTAACATACTACTACGCAGGCTACAAATTTTTCATCGGGAACCGCTGCAGGGTCGGGAATATGGTTGACTTCGTGATCGTCAAGCTCATTTCGCTTTCAGATCCCATTTCAACAGCCTTCCTAACGCGAAAACACAGGTTATGACTGACCGACACCTTAAAGGAAAAAAAAACTTGACTCAAACTTGACTCGGGGAGCTAGCTGACATATCAAGAATGTACCCTGAGTCGATATTAGGAGTAAGAAAAATTCTCGTTACGACCATTGCAGTTTCCGGGCAGTTTCCGAGAATTCGACTTTTGAGTTTGTCGAAAAAAAAAGCAAAAGGTTTATGTGCCGGGAGCAGGAATCGAACGCACGACCTCTTGACTACTATTGCGATTTGTTAGTCAACACGGCCAAAGGCGAACTTTTACAGTGCATAAGTGCATAATTACAGTGCATAAGGGGCAAGAGCCTGCCAGCGAGCTTTGGGAACACTAAGGAGGGGGTTCGAGATAACAAAGAAGGGGGGTCCTGTCGACAATAAGTCCCTGTATCTTTATCTAAGCCCCCCAGGTCGGTTTGATGGCCGAAAGCTGCGTAGTCAAGTTTTCTGTGCCTTTAAACGCTTTGCGAAACATGAAACCAAACAAACGCAATGCGCACCTTACGAAAAGTGATGTGTACAAGTATACGAGATTTTACTTTGACGAGTGTCCTCATTTACGAACTTAACACATGGGCAATCTGGGCCTAGTAGCAAACGAACGGGAAGGGTGGGGGAGGTGTTACTCAAAAAGTATATTCAAGAGCCTAGAAACCGTAACGAAATGGAATTTCATTGTCGTATCTATAATTGTGGTCTGTGTTACGCAAATTACTCAGTGGCGAATATGCGAATAGTAGTGTCTGAAAAGCCCGGAAGTTCGAGGCACGAACCGCTCCTCCTAAAGTAAAACATAAATATCTAGACCGCAATGACAACAATCGTTCCAAGTTTGGTGGGGAATGAATTTAAACTAGACCCCAATATCGTCAAGTATACCAATTTTAAATTCTGATAACTGTAACGGTGCACAAAATCTCAAATCATGGGCAATCCCGGCCCAGTTGCCCATGAACGGGGAGAGTAGGGGAGGTGCAGTCTGAAGATTTTCATCGTAGCCAGAGGATATAGGTACAGGAAAGTTCTTCATTTAGCTCCAACCGTGGTAAAGTTTAGATCTCAGCCACGGGGCAATTTGGGCCCGATTGCCCCAGAACCGGGTAAGTGTAGGGATTTGGGACCACAAAAAGTACAACTAGATTTCAGTCGCAACAATAATACCAAGTTTCAAATTGATGCCTGGCATGGTTCACGAGTTATGAACTCCACTATCTGTGCAATCTGGGCCCAATTGCCCCTGAACTAGGTGGGTGCGTGGGGGATGGACCCCTAAAAAGCACAACTAGACCCCAGCGCCAACATTTGTACGTTTCAACTTGATCCCTGTCATCGTTCACGGGTATGATCTCCACTCAATGGCCAATCTGGGCCGAAATGCCCCTGAATCTGGTGGATGTGGTGGGGGGGGGAACACTACTAAGTACATCTAGACTCCAGCGCGAACAGTTGTACCAGCTTTCAACTTAATATTTGTCGTGGTCCACTGGTTATGAAGTCTACTCAATGGGCAATCTTTGCCCAATAGCCCCTGAACCGAGAGGGTGGGGGAGCTAGGACCCCAAAAGGGCACAATTAGACCACGATATCCGCAAGTGTACCAATTTTGAACTTACATGCACTGGTTCACGAGTTATGAGCTCCACAAAAAACGGTGAAAACCGGAAACCGAAAGCTGCTACACAGCGCTCGCGGCGGTGGAATTGTTCCAAGGAAAACCCCACTAAAAAAATGTTCGTCTGCATTCTACCAACCGCCTCTGAAGTTAATCTAGGATCGTCAATGGCCTAACTTTCGAAAGTCAACTCCCTTTTACAGGGTTCTCTTGAACGCAATTTCAATTTCAATTCACTTCATTCGCAAAACATGCGACGGACAAAGCCGATTACTCTTTTTTGTGTTATAAATATAACAGTAATTCCGTTAACAAGTCCAAAATGGGTAAACAGAAAACGTGCTTGCTGTGTCCGGATTTGCCTTGCACACATTTGTCTTTGGGGATACGTCTACGAAGAATCACGAAATGGCTAGCTAAAAGGAAAACTAGAGCAAATCAGAGCAAAATAACACTAAGGAGTAGCTTCAAGATCTATGCTTTCCTTGCTTCGCATTCGGGCTATACTCATAGCGCCGCCCATGAAGCTTGCGGCTTTTAAAGGGAGATAAACTTGCGGGTTTAGAAATTTCTAGTAAAGCTAAGATGCGGTCTGCACACATCGTGGAAACAGGGGATGTTGTATTTTTTTTTTTTTTGCTGTGTCCAGAATAAGGAGTTATTGGAGCCAACGCTGGTACATGACTGATTGAGTTTAAGTAGGGACGTTCACTATCGCTAGTGGTGCTAGTGTTATTTTGCTAGCGATATTTAGCTCCCAGTGTTGGTTTGCTTTGGAGCCAACAACACCAGGGAGTATTTTCTAACGAAATTTCTAAACCCGCAAGTTTGTCTCGCTTCAAATGCCACAAGCGTAGTGGGCGGCGCTACAAGTATTGCCCGATTGTGAAACATGGAAAGCATAGGTCTTGGCGCTACTCCCTAGTGTTATTTTTCTCTGTCCCGAGCATATGTTCCTGTAATTCCAAAATCGCTTTTTGACTGGTTCACCGAAAACCAATCCTCTCCCTGTCCACCAACTACCTCAGAAAACTGGTTCGGTCTTCGGTCAGTATAAATAATATGGATCTTTCTTGTGAAAGCCCTCTAGTTAAATTGCAAGATGTCGCGGATATATCGCGGCATGCCGTTGCGAAAACGAGGAATGACAGGATCCCTATTCTGATGGTTTTCTTATTTCTTACGACAGGAGCCCTGTTCTGAGACAGGAGCCATGTTCTGATTAATACAGAAGCCCTGTTTTAATTGACAATAAAAGGGCAGGAGCCCTGTTTGACCATGCTAGTAAAACCTGCTTAAAGGACCTGTCTTACCTATAATACTAATGCAACCTACTTCCATAATCACTCCATATGTTTCTAAATTCGGAGACCCCAATTTCGTACGGTACCTTCTAACCCATTTAAACAAAACCACGCTGATTTTCTCACTCGTCGTGTTTTGCTACCTTCGATGTGTATCACGCTATCGACGGTTGCCTGCGAGAAGTTTTTCTATCAGAAAAACCGGTTATGTAAATTTGTTCCCTATTTTCGCTGTAAGTCAACGGGTCTCAGAAAAGGCTTAAAACAGCCAAAACCGTGGGTTATTTGTTGAAAGTACAGCCTAGTTTTAAAGTATTCAAATATTTTAAAATACTGCAAGTTGAATAGTAAATAGTGCGAGAGGTCCTTTAATACTGTCAACGAACAAGGCTCCTACTGTTGGACTCAGAATCCCACTTTCTCCGCTGACACCAAAATAGAAAATGAAAAAGGCGCTTTCAGGAATGCGTGACAACTTTGCGGAAATTGAGTCTGTAACGCTAATGTTATATAAGTGAACGTACATGGAACATCTAAACCCGCTTTCACTTTGACGAGTCGTTACGATGCGTTGCGTATGCATTTATCGTGCGTTGCGTACAGGTTGCGTAGCGTATCTTTCCCACCTGCGCGAGAAGCTTTCACGCTGAATGGGTATTTATGTTTTCCTTTCTCGGTTTCTTCTACTGAATTTTTGTTTCTTTTATCATCAATTATTTTTTCTTCATCATTCGCAGGTTTTTCTTCGGTTTTTCCTCAAAAACTTCCAATTTTCGCTGAAAAATCTGACTCGTACGCGTCGACGCAATGAAAGAGTAGAAGTTGGTTCTGTTCTTGCGTTGCATTTTTTCGTCTACGTAAGCTCTGGGTTGTGTCACCGCAAGCGCGACGCAGAGGTTGCGTGGCTCAGAGTGAAAGGCTCAACGCGTCAATCTGAAAGCGGCTTAACACATAAACAAAAGAAACGGAAAAGGGTAAGCGCAGTTTTAAGCACTATTTTTGCCCGATGTGTGGTAGTGAGAATGAGAATTTGTTGCATCTGATGTGTGAATGCCGTGAGCTAGATGACCTGCGGGTTGAGATTTTTGGGAATGTAATTAAAATGAATGATGAAGTATGGATGATGAACGTTATTGGAAGTAAGTGTTTTCAAGATATGAAGAGGCTGGTAAGGTTTCTAAAGGTATCTTTAGCCCACAGAGAAAATCTTTTAGTTTAGTTCTATTATTTCGTTTAAGTGTTCTCTTTTTCGTTTCAATTTTTGCCATGGCCTCAGGCTTTTTGTGCAATAAATTCTATTGTATTCTATTCTAATCTATACTATGCTGTAGAGTCAGCCTTCATGTCTCCTTAACCTATCATTAGCCTGAATTTAAAGAAAAAAATACGACCGAATATTTAACCCTATCGAAATTAAACGTTTTTATCCCTATTTAACCGCCCCGCAAGATAGGGATGCGTGGCTATCTTCAAATTTGATTTACGCCTTGACGCAAAGGATCCTCACACCGAGTTTGAAAAGAAGTACCAAGTGCTTCGAGAGTTATAATGCTTCTGTAGGCGCTGACAAACGGATAAACGAGACTTGGGTCTCATTTATTTTTGGGATCCCAGAAAGTAAGTGTCGAGATACCTATGACTTCTCAAAGTTTGTCCGTCATCTGTTAGCACAATAACTCTCGGAGCGTTTGAGATAGTAATACAAACTTAATATTAGGGTCCTTTCGGTTAAAGTGCAGGTGAAGTTCGCAGATGGGTTATGTAGCCTTATATTTAAGGGCGTGAGTGTATGGGGAGGAGGGGTGAAATTTAAGGGTGATTTTTTATATATTTTTATCTAAACCTAATTAGACAGTTGGTTTGGGGGAAAGCAGATGTCCTTAACACATCTCTGAACTTTATTTTCTTGCCAGAAAAGTGTTTCGGTTCGCCTGAATTCCTGCAAAAACCGGAAACTTGGCAATGGTCTTTCTGTTTTCTGAATCGATTAGAGATACGGTATAGGGGTAAAATACATGCTGAATCTAGACTTGAACTTTACTACAGACAAGGCATTCGTCTGAGATCCGGCAAAACTAGAAATTAACAGGAGTGAAGGTTATGATTAAGGATTCAACTTGGGGTAAGGTAAGGTAAGGTAAGTTACAATTTTATTAGCAAATATGAATAAACCTGGAGTTTCTCAAAAGCATCAGACATGCCAGTGGCATAAGAAACGACGCTTCACTAATTCTGATGGGTTTGTAAAAATTATTAATACAATTCTAGCCTAAGGCATTGTAAAGGTAAAGGTAAGGGTAAGAATACATGCTATATACACATGTTTTCCAATGTCTTCTCTGCCGTAACCCACTTTCTGCACTAGTTCTAACAAATATCTCTGAGGTTGGAGCCTAACTATCGGTATAAAGATAGTAATACTTAACTACGGGTTGTACTACCGGGTAAAGGTACGATTGGATATAAACCGGAAATTTCGGATAGAGTAACATCCTTCGAAAACAATCAGAATATTCTATAGGTTTTCTAAATAGCATTTGTATTCCAGTCGTTATCACACCACAATCTGACCTGGTAATCTGACCAGGGGACGCCAAGAGTAAATTACATGACAGGATCTGGCGAAGACCGGAAATCTGGAAGACCTGAGTGACTAGATGAGTCTAGTCAAGTAAATATCGAGGTAAATTTTCCTCTTTGGGTTCCCATCGGCACCTTGGGTCTTGTTTTACCGAAGGAGGGTCCCTTCGTAACCTCCGAGTTTCACCGCGTCTTTCCTTTCCTGTGGGGAAACGACGACAATAGCTTCCCATGGTATGACAAAGGAGCAAGAAACACTCGAGTATATTCCTAATCTTCTTGAGAAACATAGGAATTCAATTTTCGACCTTCTTGAAGTGAAATAGCTGAAGCGTAAGCGAATCTCTCTGTCAGTGAGATACAATTTGACTACCGGCCGAAATATCTTGACCTTGACAGAAGACAAAGATAATAGTTGAATTTTTGCAGATCCCATGGTATCTGTTACCACGGTAACTGGATCTGCAATTAGTCGTTTTTGCAGTAACCGTGGTATCTGATCTACGGTTGCTCTGCAAAAACGACAATTGCCGAAATTGCGCTTTTCGAGGTCATCCCAAAAGAAAAACTGATATTCAGTCACATCACTAAATGCAAAACTTCTTTCCCACCAATTTGACAAAAATTGATGAAAGTGAGATGACTTTTTCAGATACCAAGACCAGTTACCACGGTCGGACAATGGTATCTGGATATCAGATACCACGATAACTGGCCAGATACCACGATAACTGCAAAAACGCCTTTTGACCGTGGTATGAGATACCACGATATCTGCAAAAAACGATTTTAGACGGTGGTGTCAGATACCATGGTATCTGCAAAAACGCAACTAACGTGTTGTCCTCAGATGGCCCATTTATTCCCCTTCCGTCTTCTGTGCGTCGATCCAAGAGGAAGACTGGCAACCAGTTTTCTCCATATCCAGCTAATTCTTCTGCCCGATTTTTGCGTAGTTTCATCCCATCCTTTATTTCTGGTCATATCTTGTAAGTGGATTAGTTCATTTATTTCGGGTCTTTGAATTTCGTAAATATTCTATTCCACTTCTAGCTGTAATCAATTTGGAAAATAAACTTGTTTGATTAAAGACCGTAGATAATGTTTCCCGGGCTATCAGGAGCAGGCTTGGATCCCGAATGCAGTGCATGGATCAGTGGAGGCATGAACACTGTTGATATTAAATTGAAAAAGTGGGGGATATTAAATACCTAATCCAAACAATCTGTTGACCTTCTCTTACTGATCACAAGCCACCAGTTTATTTAGATTTGACTTGATTGCCGGGTTGCTGTTTTGGCTCGAGAAAAAAACCCACGCAGAACGTCTTCTTTTCCAGATGATCCAGATTAGCAAAGAATTATAAGACTTATTTGATTATTTTTTTCTGTCCTAGGGAGTACCACACTGGTCTTGGTTTTTTAATTTATTTGTATTTGTAATAAACAGTTGGAGCATTAGATGGGAATTATTATTTTGATCCTTGGCTTCCTACGTGTCATAACGGCTGTCCCAGATAATCGGCTGAGATTTAGTCCAGACCGAATTATTTCAAACCTAGGAAATTTTGTGTGTCTTTTTGACTTTGCTCATTGTTTGACGGGGTATTTGTGGTTTTGAACATTCATAGTGGCAGTAGGGATGGTTATCATTGTGTGTGTGGTATAAAGACCATTTTTTGTGGTACGTTTTAATATGCTGTTGCTTCCTAGAGCGGGTTTATACCAAAACCTACAGGGGTCTCGGACTGTGTAACCATGCCTATAGCTTATAAGCAAATAATGCATACAAAGGAAACCTCAGCTTTCCCAACGTTGTCCCTAACATCCGACAGTCTGACGAGGACCCTTGGCATGGCAAATGCTGGCACACTACCCCTAAAAAGATTTGCTAGTTTGCTGGAAATTACAAGGCTAACAACATGTTTGGTCTATGCTAACTGGCAGTTCTGGAGTCTTTTGGTCTTTGTTTTCTACAAGCTAGCATGCCAACACGCCAACTTACCCCGAGAACCACTATCTGACTCGGACCTGACTATAAAAACATGGATTTCACCGAAATTCTGGTTTGCGCCGGATTCCACGAGAACTAATTGTCTGGCGAGAAAACAAGTTTCAGATTCAGATTCAGCATGTTCATTTACCCCGACATCAATATCTGATTAGCATCTAAAGAATATTATTTTTGTCCCTTAATTTGGAACCCCCTCCCACCCGTATTGGCTACGGAGCCCGTGTAAGAACTTGAGACGTATTCTCGCCGTTCCACGAGGACTCCTCGGGGAATCAAAGCGAACGGCGAGAATAGATAGAGTCACTCACACGCGGACTCCGCATAGGAAAACAACAAGAACACCGGGAATACTTCTAAAATGGATTTTGTTCGAAAAAAATATGCAGCTTTCAAAACTAGTCTGGATCCACTTTATTTTTGGTTTTGTTTACTCTGATTCTTTTTAACTAATTTTACATAGCACCAACACTAGCAAAAATTGATACCCTCCGAATCTGAAAGGGAGTCCTTTTTGCTGATGGTGATGATAATCGGAGCATTCCCCGTCCGTGGGGACTCGCGAGAATACGGGGAGTGAGTCCCCGGGACAAACAAAAACGTGGGGACTTCGACCTATATAATCCTCACCACCAAATTTGAACAAAATTAGTGATTCTAGATGAACCATTTAGAAAACGAAGTTCATATGTGGATTCAGCGTGTGCCTCCTTACCTCTCAAACGAATACCTATCTCGTTGGCTTAAAAAACATGTGTTTTACCATAAGGCTGAAACCTCCTACCGATTCAGTGAGCCTCCTTACCGCTTAAACGAATAGCTCATTATTTGATTTTACCCTTAATTCGAAACCCCCTCCTCTGCACCTAAATATAGAGCTAAAGGACCCATCTACGGACTTGGGCTGTACTTTGCCAGTGAATCCTTATACGAATACTGAACAACATATTTCATCCCCTTAGACCTCCCCCCCCCCGACAATCCAAAACCAAAAGAATTCGTAAGCTAGGTTTAAACAGTCTTGTTTTAAACGCAACTAACTTTGTACGTATACACGCGAAAGACGCCAACATCCCTCCTGGGTCCATAGATTAAACAAATTGACGTCACCCACGCGCAGAGCTTTCGCCTCTGCGAATAAAGGGACTCGAAACTCGGTTAGCAAATTTTATGAAATTGTTACCACATCGCATGCACTTTTTGTTTATCATAAGTATTCCTCGCACTTCCTCACTATATATCGACTATGTTAAACTTCATGCTAAATTTCCGGATTCAGCGCGAACTACTTATCCGGCGTGGAAATAGTTTTCATATTCGGATTCAGCATGTTTTCCTACCTCAGAATCGAACATCTAATCAACTTCAGATACAACTTTTACTTTTTTCTCAAAATATCCGGTTTTTGCCGGATTCCGAGTGAACTACTGGTCCGGCGAAAAACAATTTTCCTATTCGGATTCCTTACCTGTAAATCAACTATCTCATTGGCTTTAAAAAATATTTATTTTGCCGTCCCTTAATTTGAAACCCCTCCCCCACACCTAAATCTAGAGCTACAGAGCCCATCTTCGAACATGATCTGTACTTTGGCCCAAAGTGATCAAATTTGAACAAAATATTTCAACCCCTTCGAGAGTTATCGTGCTAACAGACGGACAGATGGACAACTTTTGCGCTGTCATAGGTATCCCTCCACTTACGTTTTCGGATCCCAACAACAAAATGCTTCAAAACAAGTTATCGCAAGAGATAGATACTGCAAAATGTTTAGCTGTAATTTTTTTTTACCAGCTAAGTGTTTTTCTTTTTGTACGATTTTCTTGTTACAGTATTTTGTCAGCCGTGTCCATGTTTGAAGACGCGTCTTGCATGGGGGTGGTATAAACATCGCAAGCGGTAGAATTTTTCCAGTTTGACTTCTTTGAGTTAGTATCTGAGTTGACCTAAGACCCCACTAAGACCGGCAAATTCCAGAGTCACAGGTCGCTCCGCTATTTTGTACTCCATTTTAGTGAATTAGTATTAGGCTTAAACGTTCCATCTTAGTGGTTGTCCCAGATTTGTTACATCTTTAAAGGTAAACGACAGGATATCTATTTAACCTCGTAAAGTTTATCCGTCCGTCTGTTCTGACGCAGACCAAAAAAACGCAAGACCAGTGACGCCATTTCAGTAAACCTTGTGGGGGGGGGGGGGGCAGGGGTCAATCCTGAACCGAAGTTTATTACACAAACTCAAAATTGAATTACTCTTTTTGGGGTTAACTTAAAGAAGTTTTCGAATACAACCTACCTTAAAGTGAAGTCTTTCATCGCATTTTTCGTTCTGAGACCTAATTAGCAGCCAAAAAATAGCACCAAGGGGGAAGATTTTAGATGTAGGGGGCGGCCTAGATCCCCCACCCCTTTCCCCCAATGCTGGGGGAAATTCCTCAACAAGACCCGGTTGCCTGGATAAAAGAGGAAATAATATATTCCTGTTTGGGATCTTAAAGAAAAATTGGGTTCTGTAACCCGATGAAAAATTTGTAGCCTGCGTAGTAGTATGGTAGTATTACGAAAACGCTGCATGTAATACTATGTAATAGCAAAGAATACTATCATTTAATGTGTCTCAGACTGGTCCAATCTTATGTAGTAGTATCCAGTAGCATCCTGTCTTGCCATAGTAACATCCAGTCTTGCTAATAGTACCATATAGTAGTATGCAGTAATACGGTAGCCTTGAAGTAGAAGCATGTAGTAGCATCGTTAATACTGCATGCAACTTTTTCGTACTACTTCGTAGTACTCTTTTTAGATTATTTTTTCATCGGGAACTTCATCATTCAGCATATAATCACGTCGTGCGACTAAGTAGGGGAGAAAAGTCAAAAACGATCTCCGGTTCTAACTCTTATACAGGGTCCCACTAGCCACACCTGGTAATACGCCGGTAATACTATTTTCACGGTCGAAACTGGGAAGAAAAACCACTGAAAACGCATAATAGTGGAGACGGAAAAATCCGCATCTTTCGACCAAAGACAGACCAGACTTTCGTTAGTTTTGTTTTCCCAGAAGTGACGATGGTGGTAATATTTCTTGAATTCCTTTGTTCCAAGTTTGACCAGGATGAAACGTAAAAAGTAGGTAACAACCAAATTACATACAGATGTGACTGAATGTGGCCCGGGCATTACGAATTCCATTTCGCAATTTACAAGGATTACGTTTCCAGTCAAGGGGCCTTTGAGCGGAGGAAGAATTTCGTGAAAGTCGAGGAGGTAAATCTGACAACCTTGTCTCGTTTCTAGGGACAAGGGCGGAAAATTCAAAACCCATTAGCGGGTCTTAGCAAGGGATCAACATAAGGGGCTTTTTACCATTACGGTATGCTAAAAAGCTCTAATGGAAAGCCGGGAAAAAATAGAAGCGAGAGAACTTCGACGACAGAGGAAGTAGAACTTGTGAGTGTGTGAACGGCGGAGTGCTTTCATGTCAGTAAGGGCCCTTGCTGGGTCGTACAGCCACAAGGACCTTCCTCTACCACCATCTTAAAAAGGGCAGGGTGGTCCTCGCGTTGCGTTTTCGCCAAATACTATAATAAAGCAATTGATCCAGTTTTTGCAGTCCAGAATGTCTTAGCTGTTTAAACATGGTAAATGTTGATTTGTTTATTTCTTGTTTATATATGTGTAAGTCGTATGTAGTCAGATCAATAAACCTGTTTGTTGGTACTTCTCAATTCAGCTGTATCTACTATATGCGACGCTAATTTGTAAATTAAACGAGACTTACCTGTAAGGTGAAGTTTGATTATAATTAGCGTCGCATATTATAGTAGATACAGATTAATTGCCCGCCCTCCACGTCTAACCCCCTTTTTTGTCCGGATCTAACAGTTTGTCGTTTGTCAGGCAACATCTCGCAAGCGAACGAGTTCCGACAATTTCTCGTGTTCTAGCCCCTCCTCCACCATTAAATGTCCATGGTTTCTGCTGAAACTGGAGCAGCTAAGAAAACATGTAAAAAGTGTCATGCGTATATACAGCTTTTATTAGAACTGAATCAGCAGACTTACTGAAAATAATAACAGCAAGAGCTGAAAGGCTCATATGGCACTTGTAAGGGTAGTTTGCATGTATATCAGCTATTGTTAATAGTCCCGTCAGCCAAGTTTCGTCCCGATCTCTCCAACGTGTGTTGCAACATTTCTAGGACCCCCTCTAACTACTCCCTACTCCCACCAATCTAGGAGATTTGACCTTGCCAACTATCAAGTTCTATCCGCATCTGATCACTCGTTCGAGGGTAATGCATGCTCCGAGATTTCCGGTATCTCCCTCCATCTCCCCCCAACGTGCCTGGAACCGGTCCGGATGGCACCCTGGAAACAGTACTTCCATTCGACCGTCTATGAAAAAAAAAGTAGCAGCCCTCCAAATAGAGTAGATAAAAGTAGATTTGTTCTGAATAGATAGTAAAAAAAAACATAGTTTTTACATCATAAGGCGTGCTTAATGCAGGAGTAAGGCAATTATCAGGCCCATCATTCTTAATCGTCCTGTTTTCTCCAAAAAATACAGATATTTTAATTTAAACCATATAGTGTTAAAACTGTGCACCGCAGGCAAAAATTCCGAACACCATCCTGTTTTCTGCTAAAAAATACAGTAACTGCAGTACAAGTTCTGTGCAGATTATGCACAACAGGCAAACACTTCCAAATCTGACTGTTTTTAGCTAAAATACAGATATTTTGGTACAAATGCAGATAGTGTCATAAACGTACGTGCTGCGGGCAAACATTTATCCTGTTTTCTGCTAAAATACAGAGTTTTTTTTAGATAACAAAACTGTATGCTGACTGTGAATAACGGGAAGAAATTTAGACCGAGATTGTGTTAAAACTTAGCACCGCAGGAAAAAATTCCGAAAATCAACCTCTCTTATGGCCCACATAGACAAACAAGAACAAAGGTTTCAATGGGATCCCAAAAATCTAATATTTGATCCAGACAATTGAGTCTTGTCTTCGCCAGGCTAATCATCAGAGAAAACCAAATTCAGATATACCTCTATAAGCCATTTCTATTTTGTCGATACTGACCGAAACTTCCTTCTTTACTTCGGCGAAATTTCCGGTTTCGCCCGAATTCCGAGCGAACTACTAGTCCAGCAAAAAAAAGAAACAAAATTCAGAAACGAATCCAGCGGATCTCTTTATCCCTATAAAGAACATCTAATCAACTTTAAAAAAAACTTTGACTTAAAAAAAAATCCGGTTAAAACCGGATTCCGCACTAATTATATGTCCGGGTAAAAAATGATTGTCACATACAGACTCAAAATCTCTTCTTACCCCTAAATCTGTCATCAAATCAACTTCAGACAAAACTTTCGCTTTTAACAAACTTTCCGGTTTTGGCCGGATTCCTGGCGAACTGGTTGTCCGGTGAGAAAATAGTTTTCACCATCGTGTTCAGCATGTCTTCTTACCCTTAAATCGAACATTTAATCAACTTTTCGTTTTAACCAACTTTCCTTTTTTTTTGCCGGATTCCGGACGAACTAATTGTCCGACAAGAAAATGGTTTTCACCATCGTACTCAGCATGTCTTTTTACCCCATAATCGACTATCACATTAGCTGTTTAAAAATATTTTTTGTGTCCCTCAATTTGAAACCCCTCCCCCATCCTCAAATATAGGGCTACAGAGCCCATCTTTGAACTTGACATTTACTTTGACCAAAAGGATCCTCCAACCAAGTTTCATCAAAATATCTCAATCCCCTCGAGAGTTATCGTTCGGACAGACGGACAACTTAGCGATGTCAAAGGTATCCCTCCACTAACGTTTTGTGATCCCAAAAAGAGAAGAAATAAAGTATTAAAAGCCCCAAAACAGTACATATAAAGTACTAGAGTAGATCAGAAAATTAACAAGACCAAAGGTTTCGATGGGATCCCAAAAATCTAATATTTGATCCAGACAATTGGGTATTGTCTTCGCCAGATCCAATCTTCGCCAGGCTAATTATCAGAGAAAACCAGGTTCAGATATACCTCTATAAGCCATATCTATTTTGACGATACTGACCGAAACTTCCTGCTTTATACTTCTGCCAAATTTCCGGTTTCGCCTGAATTCCGAGCGAACTACTAGTCCAACAAAAAAAAAAAATCAGAAACGAATCCAGCGGATCTCTTTTTCCCTATAAAGAACATCTAATCCACTTTAAATAAAACTTTGACTTACAAAAAAAATTCCGGTAACAACCGGATTCCGGACTAATTATATGTCCGGGATACAAATGATTGTCATATACAGACTCAGCGTCTCTTCTTAGCCCAAATCTGAAATCTAATCAACTTCAGATAAAACTTTCGCTTTTAACCAACTTTCACGTTCTTGCCGGATTCCTGGAGAACTACTTGTCCGGCAAGAAAATGATTTTCACCGTCGTGTTCAGCAGTCTCCTTACCCCTAAATTGAACATTTAATCAACTTCAAATGAAACTTTTACCTTTACCCAACTTTCCGTTCTTTGCCGGATTCCGGACGAACTTGTCACCATCGTGCTCAGCATGTCTTCTTACCCCATAATCGACTATCACATTAGCTGTTTAAAAATATTTTTTTTAAATATATTAGCTGTACAGACAGGATATTTCATACAATGTTCTGAACCAGAGGCGTCATTTGGGGGGAGGGCGGCTGCCCCCCCCCCCCACCTGTTTTTCCAAGGGGACCCAGAGCTACCCAGGAAAACTAGAAAAATACACCGAAAATAATAATATAGTTAATAATATAGAATAAGTCATCATAGTTGTGACATCTGGTTGCGCCATATCATCTGACCAAGGTCACTCACGAAAACTAAGGGGATCGAATGTCTTCAAAGCACGTTTGAGCCTGGGTAAGTTGTGTGTCTGAACTCTGAACATGACGACAGACATTATCTTTGTAACATGGCGTCGAGTATCCTTTATGATTTGTATCCTGGACAGCTGAGGGCCTCCCTGGAAATTCAAGTGGGGGAACCACCCCGAAGGAGCACAAATTTTCGTGTAGGAAGGGCGAGGGTCAGAAAACACTCAATACCTTTTCCACTTAACCCCAGCTTGTTTGTTTTCGGTAAGAAAAGTTTATAATAAGTGTTTAACGTGAGTTGCAGCAAAGGCTACTCTGTTTCCGTTTTGTTTCGGATGGTCATATAATTTGGAAAGGTTCGATGTACCAGTTTTCATTTAAATGTCTCATTGCTTGAAATGTGCCGTGACCGAACACCATGAGCGGATCTACGATACGTGGCCCTTACTTCCATTTGTGACACAAAAAGGCACTCTGGTCATGAAGTATTGCAAAATTTTCGCCTGTGGTTGCTTAACTCTGTCTAGATCTAGACCCTCAACCAGGATAAGAACAGCTGATTGCGAGAATAAATGGCAGTAGTGTGATGGTCGGCGAGTGATGTTGCGCATCTAGTCTTTTACAAGGCGATACTCAGTTCGTGTGTCAATAACTAAAGCACATTTATCGAAGCTCTTACCTACATTGGAGTTGGTTTTAACAGCACTTATCACTTCATTAATTCATAAGTCTAGGACTCTGCTGAGCCTCGGTTGTACGGGGACTGTGTCCCAAGTTGAAACTGATAGCCTTTTTACACTCTGTTTACTTTGAAGTTTGGGCTCACTGTTTGGGGGATGGACCATACTAAAACCTAAAATTTTCTCGGGAAGTAGTTAAACATGCAGATTAAAATATAATTTCGCCAGCGGTGCTCAGAAGGTGCTGCGGTGGCTTCACTCTCCAGCGAGTTCCTGTTATTAGCCATGACTTTTACCTTTGAAGAACTGTTTTCTTGAAATTGGTTTAGTTTTCCGGATGTGATGCATGCACTTCCATAATCACTCCATATATTTCTAAGCCCAGAGACCCCAATTCCGTACGGTACATTCACTACATTCTAACACCTCTAACAAAATCACGCTGATTTTGTCACTTGTCGTGTTCAGGGGCGTCACGACTGGGGGGGTGGAGGGGGGACGCCCCCACCCCCCAATGCTGTCGGCCAGTCGGTAATAGATGACCTTTTTGTTTATTTTCGTCATTTACTCCGCCTTTTCAAAATGGCGGGTCATGAATAAATTAATTAATTAGTAGGCTACACTGTAAAAAGTTTCTCCGAGTAAGGATTAAAGTTAACTGAAGTATTTGCTTCTGGGATTAATCTTATCTCTACCCGAATCAGTAGGGAGAAGATTAATCCCAGTAACAGATACTGCAAGATTTGTTTCCAGTAGCCTATACGTTTCCTATGTCTTGTTCGTAAGCCGTTTAATTGTTCAGCCTTGCTGGATTTCCGACAAGTCCATTTTGTGATATTCACCCCCTCCCCCCGCCCAAGTATTTCAAAGCTCCCGTTCTTCACGGGGCCCCGAAGGGGGTTCGCGACGCCGCCGTTGCCCCCCCCCCCCTTAGGTCTCAGCCCAATGACGCCTCTGTTCTGAACCTTGGAAATAAGAACGAATCTAGACATCTGTATGACTCTTTAAGGCCTTTTTCCGCGACACAGTTGTGGGCCACACACTTCTGAGTGTTTGTCACGGAAACACGATTGTGTACCACACAGTCGAGCCACTAGTTGAAACTTGCGGAACGCCGTTTTGTCTATTTCTTTGGCGGTGATTTCGAATATCGGAAAATAAAAATAAAATTCATGTAAAATCTCAATAAATAGAACTCCAGGCTTATTTCCTTACCATTCTGCACATAAATTATCCTCAGTTTTAAGTCTATATGCTTGAAAAAGTAGTTAGCTTTATTGTTTAGACACTATTTTGCTAATTAATTTGAATTTCCCGCCAGAGTCGAGCCACAAAATCGACAATCACCTCACCAGTTGTTGGTCGAATTTGAGCCACAAAGCGAGCCATGAAAATCTTGTTGGTCGCGGAAACACAATTGTGGGCCACACAAAAGGCCGCGGAAACACACTTTTCGAGCCACAATCGACCCACAAACTATTTGTGGGAGCACGGAAAAACGCCTTTAGTAAATTTCGTTTGTATGTGTTGTGTTTTCCCTAATTACGTTTTCCTACTTTCTTTTGTGATCCACTATTTTCGTCTTGTACGATTTATGGGTTAAAATAAAATTATTATTATTATGACTATTACTAAGGAAGAGGGATGGGCTTCACCCCAAACAAGCAAGTAAGATAATAAAAATTACAAAAAGACTCTAGTCCCGTTACCGTGTTGCGTCCTTGTCTGCAACATGTCAGCAAAATAATGGGCCATTTGCAACTTTTCGTGTTTCAAGATCAGAAAACCCTTCTCACAAGCAATCAGCAGGCAACATAGCACCGGGAATCCTTGCAAAATATCGGTGTAACAGAAATCCAGCCAAACTTATGAGAAGGGAAATGCAATTACACGGAAAGGAAACTGGAAAATAGTACCTGCAGCAGAGTCTGGCGTTAGCACGTCTAAAAAAATCGGGTTAATTAAAAGTTTAACTGAAAAGCCAGCTTGTTTGTTTTTTCTTTTTTCTTTTGACACGCGAAAAAAAAAATTAGTTAGTAAATTTTATCAGAATCATTTTCGACGGTGTAAAACGGATAAGTCAGCTACATTTTATTAGAGCTATATTTCGGCCCTTCTTGCCAAGAACTAATCCATTTTGCACCGTCAAATTTGATTCGCAGTCAGCTTGGGCTGAAATAACATCTTTTATCAGAATCTAGTAAAAAAAAATCTCTCGAGTCTAGTTAACTTAATTTTGGTCTGGTGGCAACACTGGTTTGTGCTAACACACTGCGAAGGATACGAATTCTTTTTTAAGAACACTGAAGTATTTTGACTCCGTTGAGGTTTTTTTTTCTCTTTAAATAGGCTCTCGCTGAGAAGACAGACGGCGACCGGACAAGACCCCCGCTTCCCGTGCTTTTCCCCAGATTCCTCCAAAAACGCATTTTGAAGGGCGGACTATGCCTTGTCTCAAAGGGAAGCCCCACTAACCTTCACCCCAAACGGTAGGCAACACCGAGAATCGAACCAGCGACCCTTCGCTTGTGATGATGATGGGAACTAAAGACCCCTCTTGACTACTAGGTCACCTGGGTCTTCTATCCTTAAATCTGTGACACTCTTTAGTTGATAACTGTTCGAGAAACAACTCTATCCCATTCACTTATCATAATAGTTGTCCTCTTCATCACATCTTACAATCCCTCCCGATCACGGTTAAAAATGAGTTAAGCGTGCTAAGCATTCAGCCAGGGCCAAGTAGCCAGTTTTATACCTTTACCAATACGCCCCTCATAAAATTCCTCTCAGATTAGTTCTTTTTTGGCCGCTAGCTGCGCTATCGTGACACGTTACTTCTTGGTGTACATTTATCCAGGTTTGTTTTGCAATTTTACATTCCTCCTAGGCCTAACCATGTTTAAAACTGTTTAAAATGCCTCTTCCCCTCTTTTTGCTTTACCCAACTCTGTTCTGCCAAGCGTCATCAAGTTTGTCATTTCTGGCTTCCGATGGGAAAGGCAAGGTGCTGGCTGACTTTTCAACGGGGCTAATGCGCGACTCGATATGAAGCGAAAGCCTAATCGGTGATTCACCCGTCAGGTAGCTTATCCCTAGATCTCACGTGTGATTGTTATTGCTCCTGTAGCGCGTCTGGCGGCAATCTGTCGTCGGATTTTACGAAGGACGTATAAAATCTTTAGCAAGGGAAAAAGAAACGGTCATATTCGTGTCAGCTACTCACTGCGAAAGTCAGGTGGTGACAAAATTCTTCGGACTGGCCGTAAGCCCTCTACAGGGTTTAGAAGGGAATGCTTTCTGTGTGTTAAACACCGGCTTTCATGTGAAAGTAAATATCAGGTGAAAGATACTAAAGGATTTTTGTGTGCTTTAAGAAGAGATTCAAGGTTATCTTTATTTACAAAAAAAATCTATCATTACCACTTTCTGCTGCTGAGAGCAGAGCTCGAGCGCACACGAAAAAAAATAAACCAAATTAACTTAAACATGACGAATCATACCCAATAATATCCATCCGCTAAATAATCATACAGCTACCGAAAGCAAGTCCAAGGCACAGTCACAATTAAACAAAAATAAACATATAAATAAGAAACAAAAGTAGACAAGGATGGGAATATCGATAGACTTTGTAGAAATAAAGAGACGAACGATGATTGAGTGCACGGCTAACTATGATTGGTGTGGAAAATATTTGCTTACGATAAGTGCTAAAAATTGGGGCCATGATTTTGCGGGCTAACTGAGTCTTTTCATACATACATACAGTCGCGGATACTTGCGTTTTAGCCTAAATTTTATCAGCGATCAAGCTACCGTATTGGAGTACAAACTAACAAATTATCGTTCTTAACACATTAAAATATGGCTAAAAACGAAAAGTGAGCTACGATATTATATGAAGAATATATAATATATAATGAAGATTGGATGGTAAGGATGACTGTTTTGTTACAGTGAAACACCTTTGGACGACTTGGACTTTCACCCCTTCATCTGAAAACCCTCGTTCCCCCCGTAAATAAACAGCTTTGGGGTCCATCTACGAACTTGACCTGTCCCTTGACCAAAAGAATCAACAAGTTTTATCAAAATATCTCATTCCTTTCGACAGCTATCGTGCTCACAGACGGACGGACAGATGGACAACTTTTACGAAGTCATAGGTATCCCTCCCCTTACGTTTTGGGATCCCACAAACACTGCGTATGCCTACAAAAAAAAGAGTCGACAAAAGAAACTTCATTATATTAATTACTCCCCAGATTCCCCTCTCGAGAGGAAATCCCACTAGAAAGGTTCGCTACGGAAAGCAAATATCAAGTCCAGTGAAAGAGAAAGCAAGACACTGTTCACGAAAAACAATTCCCGAAATAAATCAGGAGCGGGAATGGTCCACTGTCGTTGCCAATTTCTACAGCAGATAATCTGAAAAGACCCCGTTCGGACAAAACTTGTAAAACACAACCCTTTCACCTTTCTTATAATTTGTACAGCACAGGGAGTAGCGCCAAGACCTGAAAAAAGTTATACACACTCGAACAGCAGCGACACTAGCACCACTAGCGATAGAGAACGTCCCTAATGAAACTCAATCAGTCGTGCACCAGCGCTGGCTCTGATAACTCTATAATCCAAACAAAGCAAAAAAAAATACAACCGCGGGAATCCCTGAGACCCGAATTTCGTACGGTACATTTTAACCCCTCTAACAAAACCCCGCCGGTTTTCTCACTGGCCGTGTTTTGCTATCTTAGATGTGTATCACGCTGTCGACGGTTATCTGCGAGAACTTTTTCCATCAGAAAAACCGGTTATGTAAATTTTTCCCTGTTTTCGCTGTAAGTCAACGGGTCTTGGAAAAGGCTTAAAACGGCCAAAACCGTGGGTTATTTGTTGAAAGCACAGCCTAGTTTTAAAGTATTCAAATATTTTAAAATACTGTAAGATGAATAGTAAATAGTGCGAGGGGTCCTTTAAGGTCTGCAGACCGCATACCGACTGCATTAGAAATTTTCTAATCCCGAAAGTTATTTTCGCTTTAAATGTCCCGAACGTATTGGGCTACGAGTAGGGCCCGTTTCCGATGCATGGAAATCTGTCTTGCGGCGCTACTTCCTATTGTTATTTTGCTACGAATTTGTGTTCTTTAACTGGAAACTGCATCAATGTGATTCTAAATTACTGAATAACCTTTATGGAAAGTTTTATTGTGTGTTTCGTGATATTTTTTTTGTTCACTTATGTCCTTGGGCAGGTGCGTCATAAATCCTTCATTCACTCCAACTTTAAACAATCCCGTCGATAATGATGCCGAGGGGGGGGGGGGGGGTCAGAACGCTACTTCTCCACTCGCCCTAAAAGTAGAAATGGAGGCAGGCTTTATCCCAGTCGATTCCATTAGTTAACACACCAAGAGCTGGTAGTTCATATAGACATAACCATACATTGACGGAGAAATTCAAAATTCAAGATGCTAGTGTTACCCTTTTGGATGTTTCATCATCGCTTTCAAAAATCATGGACAACAGGGCCCAACCAGCGCACGACGTCGTCCACTGCTTCCTGACCGAAGATTAAAAATTAAGTGTCTTTTCTGTGTGTTTATGTGTTTTGTTTATTTTCTTCATTTACTCGCCTTTTCAAAATGGCGGGTCATAAATAAATTACTTACTTACTTACTTACATTTCCATGGCTTATATGGGGCATTTGCGCTCCTGCAATCTATCCAAGGGTCCGGCTTTTAGTGTACAGCAAGTGCCGGTGCCGCGCGTTTAATTTTAATTAAAATCAGAATGTTTAGAAGCGGAATCGCCTAACTTATGGCCGGCCGCTGGTTTCGGCCGGTGCCGGGAAATGGTCTACAGTAGATACCGGGCAGTGGGTAGCCCCTCGCATCTACCAAGCCTAGTTTGAATAAATTTGCCAGTTCGGGAGTAAGCATGCCCCAAGGTCGAGGATTCTCTCTCCCTCTGGCCCCCCCACAGGATCCGAAAAAAAAAGGATTTCCACGGAGGCTTTCCGACGAAACTTGGCAAAACGTCCCCATGACAAAACGTCGCAGCGGTGAAACGTCCCTAAGATTTTTAAGTTCGCCTTGGTCTTCAGGTGCATGCCCGAGTGGTCTGACTGAGGTAAACAAAATAAGAGCTGGAGCTCATGTGGCACTTGCAAGGCTGGGACAGAGGATGAAAGTAGGAATCCGTCAATTCGTGGGTTTGTGCGATCATTTGCAGGCAAAACCATTGAGATATGAATGACCATGGGCCCTTGGAAACCACGAGAATCTATCGTTCGGTAAAAAATTTTAGTTTTGCACTTGGCTGTGACGATGCGCACCTTAAGGGCGCTAGAAATGCATCTGTAATCAAAACCGTTGAGGCAAAATGATCCTGGGCCCTTTCTTAGGATCATGAATATATATGGTTTGGTCAAAAGTATTCTTTTGACTTTTCGGATAAGATGCGCACTTTAAAGGTGCTAGAAATTCATTTCTAAGGAAAACCTTTGAGGCAAAAATGATCATGGGCTCATAGGAATCATGAAAATGTATATTTTTTTTTTTAAATTTACTTTTCGGCTACGATGAGTACTTTAAAGGACGATCGGATCTGGGAGGTGACAATTTCCAAGCCAATCTTGTCAAGTCGACATCCAGAAGTACCTTAAATCGCGACCACCGGAATTCCGGACCCCTCCCCCCAGTCCGCACCGCCCCAGAGGGCCGAATCCGGTCCGGTTCTGTCACTGATGCATCCAAGGCTTTTGCCCCCCTCCCCCCACATTGATCGGATCCTGTCCGCACTTGAAATGGAAAACCTGAGACATGAGTTCTTTCCGAATATCAAGTTTGATTAAGATCCATTTCACCTACTCCCACCCTCCACTCTAAGCGTTTCTCGAGACTTCCGGTTCCCTCCTCCAGCTCCCCCAAGCGTCATCGGGTCCGGTCCGGATTTAAAGTGGGACGTCTGAGACACGATGTCATTCTATATATCAAGTTTCATCAAGATCCGATCTCCCGTTCGCAAGTTAAAAATACCTCGATTTTTCGGCTTTCCCCTCCCTCCACCCCACCCCCAGATGGTCGGATTGGGGAACGTGGCTATTTCCTATTAATCTGACCGGGTCCCTGATATGCCTGCCAAGTTTCATCGTCCCAGCTTATGTTTAGGAAATAGCAAAACCGGCACCGACAGACCGACTGGCGGACAGAAATTGCGATCGCTATCTGGCACTTGGCCGAAGGGCAAGCGCCATAAAAACCGTAGCCGATAGTTGGTTTCTCGTCTTTCTTATAGCCTAGTCTTGTTTTGCCCCAGAATCTTCAGCTTCTCACTTCCTATCATTTCAAACTATATCCCGTCTGTCTGGCTCGGTGCCATCTCAGCACCTACACAGACTAAGTCTTCGAAAAGGAACTTGAAATACATTCCAGGAAGACCTATTAGTCAAAGTCTGACAGTCGAAAATGTAAAACAGAGTTAACGACGTTAAAGGAGTTAACTGATATGCTAAAAATAGTATATAACAATAATAGTTAACTTTAAGTAATAAAAAAGCTTCGATAGCCCTCCAAACCCACAACCTGTACCCATCTGTTAAGTGAATAATATAGTACGTAAACAATTGTAATTGAGTTGTCGAAATCATATAAATTTTCTATAGTATTTATATGTCACTGAATGGACCAGATGGTTAAGGCATAGTTCTGTTTTATACATTATATTTCATAATCCTCAGTTCTGAGGGAATAAATAAATACATAAATAGTGAGAAAAAAAAAACCAGTCGTCAGGAATGATTACTTTACCTTTTCTTTCTGGAGAATCCTAACGCCACCCAACATTATTCCCAGGTAAGACAAACTGAATTGACCCTACATGACAACGAGCCAGTCAATCCCGGCCGCTCATAAATTATTCAGTGCGTCGGCCTGCATCCATTTACTTACTGGACTCCTCTCTGTTTGGTCAAAATAACATGAAAACCTCTAAATAAATAAATAAATAAATAAAAATAAATAAATAAACAGATTACTGAAAGAAAGGGACACTACCAAATATATAGCTGTAGTTTTTCACTTGTTATTTTTTATCAGCTAATGTTTTTCTGTTTTTCAGATTTTCTTGTTAAAGGACCCCTCGCACTATTTACTCTTCAACTTACAGTATTTTAAAATATTTGAATACTTCAAAACTAGGTTGTGCTTTCCGCAAATAACCCACGGTTTTGGCTGTTTTAAGCATTTTCCGAGACCCGTTGACTTGTAGCGAAACCAGGGAAACAATTCACATAACCAGATTGTCTGATGGAAAAACTTCTCGCAGACAACCGTCGACAGCGTGATGCACATCGAAGGTAGCAAAACACGGCAAGTGAGAATATCAGCGTGGTTTTGTTAGAGGGGTTAGAATGTACCGTGCGAAATTGGGGTCTCCAGCTTTAGAAATATATGGAGTGATTATGGAAGTAGGTTGCATTAATATTTTAGGTAAGATAGGTCCTTTAAGATAAATTTTACGCTTGCCCATAATTATAACGGAAGAAGAACGCTCAGTATTTATTTACTTATTTATTTTTATAACCCGTTGAAAAGACAGAATAGCGCAGTACAAGCAATAAAAAAGAACACAAAACACTAAAGTTCACGATAGAAGAAGGGACAAGCCGTGATGTGCGGGGAAGCTGAGATGGGACGTTGTGGACCTTGTATCGCAAAATCAGATGTCTGTTTTTGTACCAGGGGGGGGGGGGTAGGAAAAGGAGGAATTTTGCATATCGGTAATAACAAGAACGGAGGGAATGAAGATCATTTTTCTTTAAAACTGAGGAGGGCGTTCCTTAGACGTAATCTTGCGTTAAGCTGCGCTTTGTTGCCGCTGAAACCCATACTTTTGCTGAAATTCAAATTCGCCGCGGCTGGATGAATTTTGACTTGTCGTGCAAGCAGCGCATATTCTGAACGTCACTACTGGAGCCCAGGATGAAAAATAGAAATCAAGAGTCAAGAGTCAAAAATAACTCAGACTATTCAAATGCAAGGTATAACAAGACCAAAGATTTCGATGGGATCACAAAAATTTAATATTTCGCCAGATCCAGTCTTCGCCAGACTCGTTGAACATTTTTACTATTATAATTTTGAAACAGATTCAGGCCAAATAGCTAATCATCTCAGAAAACCAAGTTCAGATATGGATTCAGTATGTGTGTTTACCACTGTAAGTCATATCTATTTTGACGAAACTGAACGAAACTTCCTGACATACTTCTGTCAAATGTCCGGTTTCAGCCGAATGCCGGGCGAACTACTGGTCCGGCAAAAAAATAAAGCTAAATAGCGAATTCAGCGCATCTCCTTACCCCTATATCGAAAATCTAATCAGCCTCAAATAGAACTTAAACTTCAAATTTTCCGGTTTCAGCCGGACTCCGGACGAACTAAATGTTCGGGTAAAAGATGATTGTCATTTACGGATTCAGCATTTCTTCTTAACCGTAATTCGGACGTCTAATCAACTTCAAATGAAACTTATGCTTTTAAAAAAAATGTCCGGTATTAGCCGGATTCCAGGCGAACTACTTGTCCGGGTAGAAAATGATTTTCACATAAGTGTTCACCATGTCTCCTTATAGAACATCTAATCAGCTTCAAATAAAACTTTTATTTCTAACAAACTTTCCGGTTTTGGCCGGATTTTGGCCGAACTATTTGTCCAGTGAGAAAATGGTTTTCATAATCGTCTTCAGCATGTATTCTTACCCCATAATCGACTATCTCGTTAGCTGTTTAAAATATTTTGTTTGTCCCTTAACTTGAACCCCCACCCCTAAATCTAGGGACAAACAGCCCATCTAGGAACTCGACCTTTCCCTTGACCCAAAGAATCCTCACACCAAGTTTCATCAAAATATCTCAATCCCTTCGAGAGTTATCGTGCTCACAGACGGACCGATGGACAACTTCTGCGATGTCATAGGTATCCCTCCCCTTACTAATATAGATGGCGCTTTAGACAAGGGACTTGTACCGTGACCAATACCATAAACAATTTTTCGAACATAATTTAGGGGCGTTTTCCCCCTTAAAAATTATGTCTTTGGTTTTATTTGGTTTTCACCATGAGACCCCGTCTTGTGGGTCCTGGTTTGTCTAAGTCCGACAAGGGAGTCCTAGACTTCTAAATGTACCGTGTTCTTCAAAACTGTGCTAACTATATTTTCATAATTTTTGGGTCCAGTTTTGTGTACGAAGAAAGTAGTAACTCAGAAAGTTAAAACTAATTTATCTGTTAGATGGTGCTCATGTCGTCATCTAAGACTTAGCACAGTTTAACAGAATACCAAATCAGCTATGTTCTTTCCAATGGTATAGTTAACTCAGTTTTCAAAAAAAAAAATAGTTAGCACAGTTTTGAAGAACACGGTACAAATTATATTCGAAAAATTGTTTATGGTATTGGTCACGGTACAAGCCCCTTGTCTAAAGCGCCATCTATTTTATTAATTTACGTGGCATGGGGATGTGAACTGGTTGGATGAATTTGCCTTCGGGCGGGATCACTGATCCTACGGCCGGCTTCTACCACACTATTGTAGTGGTTTGCGAACTCTGTTCACAAGCCCCTCGGTAGCTCAGTGGTAGAGTGACTGCCTTGTAAGCAGAGGGTCCTGGGTTCAAATCCCGGCTGATGAGCATTTTTGTCTATCTGTTCACTTCTTATAAATGCATCCACTAACGTTTTAGGATTCCAAAAATTAGCTGGCTTTTCAGTTAAACTTTAAGGACAAATAATAAACAACTTACTAAATTGGTAACTTATTTTATTGTCAGTGCTCCAAGCAGATTATTGTCTCTCTCTTCGTCCCTCCCAGCTTGATTATCAGCATTAATTATACAGATATTATTTAACAGATTCAGCATTCAGCATTAATTTCAGCATTAATTCAGCATTCAGCATTAATTAACAGCTTATGGAACAAAAAAAGGAAGCTTTCCCTCTTTAAATTTAAAGCACCCCTCTTGCTTATTCTGCCTTTTAATAGTATACCTAGCTCCCTTGTAGAATTATAAGCTTCTAAAATCCCCACCTTTCTCCATTGTTTCGTTTTCTGCCTACGAATTTTAGCGCTTTTTCGGCCATGCCGAGTTTAGCCCGTCACACAAAGCAAAGTTTGCTGGAGTTTTTATTGTCCGCTGCCTACTCTTTCAAACATAAGGATATGAGAATATTCTGTTTTTTACTTCTTTTATGTACTTAGTTTCCCAGCTTTTTAACCACGGCGCGTTCAGTTTTCAAACGTTTTGCTCCCACCCGCCGCGTCGGAGAGCTGGAAGACTGGTCAGTGTCGACAGGCGCTAACAAGAAAATCGCTTATTTGGGGTGGAAAGGAATGGTATTAATGAAAACTTTTTTTCTCATCCCTTTCATAGGCAAAAGACGATTTCTAGTAAGAGTTGTGCTTTAAGGGTAGTGCAGAACTGCATTGTCGGGTGATTCGCATCTTTTTTCTGCTGTAGTTGATTAAAATATTTCCTAGCATAGTTCTAGCAAGAACAAATAATCAGATAGAACCTCCGTCTCCCAATCTCTGTACTATGTCTAAGCGGAGTCGAGTATTTCCCCGTACCTTTTCCGCTGTGAACGAGCGGAGGTTGGTAGCTTCGCGCCACAAAACGTTTCATTACCTCTACAATTAGCTATATCGCTGTGAAACCACCTTGAGGAAAAGTAGAAGACAAAGCGGATTGGTTCTTTGGAGCGCTCAAGAGCGGGTCAGCGAGTGGAGTACGCCTCCTGCATTTTCTTTCTCTGCGATGAGCAACGGCGAAGACGGAAGTAGAGTAGACGGGTATAAAGCTAGAGTAAATACCTCTAGGTCCGTTCAGTTTTGTCGGGGTATTCATAGTCGCTGCATGCTACCAAAGACAGAGGTTCTATCTGATCATCTGTTCTTGGTTTCAGTTAACGCTGATGACGGCAAAGAACATAAGGGGAAACATGGATAATACGAGGGAGGTACAGCAGGGACTCTTAAAATCCGCTTACCTTCATAACGAACAGGAGTGGTGAGCATAACCCCTCGCAGCGCCCCATATTTAGTCGAAACGGTACGACTACTGTACCGAGGACTTTCCTTCGTCTGTCGAGCGGGTAGTATGGGTAGACAGAGAAGTGTCATCCAGACGAGGAATGACCAATCCATCTGGCGGGAGAAGATGGAAGCATGGTCTTAGGTCATGAAACGTTGCTGGTTGCTTTTCCTGCAAGGACTTTGCCTTAAATTAATGCCTGAGCATTACCTTACCTTCAATTACCTTAAATTGCACTTGCAAGGAATAAGGATGTCGTATCCAGAACAAAATAACACTAGGGAGTAGCGCCAAGACTTGACAAAACTGACACACTCTAATAGCAGCGATACTAGCACCAGCAGCGATAGAGAACGTCCCTACTGAAACTCATTCAGCCGTTCACCAGCGCTGGATCCGACAACTTCATATTCTGAGCATGGCATTGTTTCCTTGGTGTGTGCAGACCGCGCCTTTGCTTTACTAGAAATTTCTAAACCCACAAGTTTGTCTCGCTTTAAATGCCGCAAGCGTAGTGGGCGGCGCTACGAAAATGGTCCGTTTGCAAAGCATGGAAAGCATAGATCTTGGCACTACTCCTTAGTGTTATTTTACTGTGTTTGTATCCCGATAAGTATCTTGCTGAAGATGAAGGTGCTATTTTTTGGTTGCTGCTTCCGGGGCGCACCAGTCCTCTTTCCAAGGCTGCCCTCGCGCGCCAGTCCTCGTCGACATTTGATCTGATCCAAAACTCCGAACATTCAGAAGATCGGAATCCGGTCTAATAGATAATAGGGCAGGGGGGGGGGGATATAACAAACAAGGCGCTTCCTAGACAGCTTGTCAGTACGCCTTAGAAAAAAAGATATTACCCACTTAGTTTTCTGGCACATTTAATGAGAGTTTATCATGTCGGTCCAATACGAAATTTCTCTTTTTGAAATCCAGAAGTGTCGCAAAACTTTCATGTTTGTTCAGATGTTGACGTTTTCTGGAATATAATGCCTAACAATACTAATACAATGCCTCCGTGCATTTTTTTGTGATGGTAACAATGCCTACATGGTGTTTATCCGGAACATGCTGTAACAGTGCCTACATGCCATGCTTTTACCAAAACAATCAACAAGCGCGAAAAGTAACATTTATCGCAACACTGTTAAAGAAGGCCTCAAAAGACACTATTTCTGCTTAAAACCTACTCCTCTTTGTTCATCATGATACCAGCAATAGTTTCTTTTAATGAAGGAGCCATCAATATTGAAAGAACCGCGTACATATTCAATTTCCAGTCGTTGCTACAGACAAGTGGCTAACCTCTCTTCTATTCAGCTCGCTGCGGTTCGGCGAAGCCGGGATTCTTAATTTCCTTCCATGATCACAACGAATCATCATTCAATATTACTAATGTAGTATCTGTGACGTTTAGTGTGTAATAAGTTCATCATTGCGAATCTTTTCGTTTTATTTCTGTTCTTGCCCGAGATTGGTTGCGATGTTCGACAAGAATAGTACATGCCTGACAGTACATAATGACGGTCACCTGCAAGAGGGGGGAGTTTTGTGAAAAGCAGAAGCTCCATACTGGATTCGGACTAGCAAGTCCAGGGTCTGAAACAGACTTCATCTATTGCCAAGTAATGGCGCACTTACACTATGCGCAATGATGGTGCAATTTTATTTACGCTCTACAAGAAAAGGGACTGGGTCGTCTGAGGCACGAGAACTTTCCAGATATCAAGTTTCATTAAGTTCCGATCACCCGTTCGAGAGTTATACACACCTCGAATTCCCGGATTCCCCCTCCCTCCACTCCCCCCCCCCGCCCCAGATGGTCGGATCGTGGAAGTGACTTTCTCCAAGTTAATCTGGTCGAGCCCTTGTTATGCGTGCCAAGTTTCATCGTCCTAGCTTATGTAGAAGCGCCCGAACTAGCCAAACCCGAACCGACAGACGGACTGACGGGCAGAAATTGCGATCGCTATATGGCACTTGGCCGAAGGGCCATACAAAGAAACATCTTAGACTCGGGACTAGGAGTCTTCTGAGGGAAATAAGAGTGTTCTTTTTCGAATCCGAGCCGTTTTACGTTTTTTTTTTTTTGCTACTACAGAAGTTTTCTAGAGCTAAAACCATACGTAAAATAATAATAATAATAATTTATTTGTAACCCACTGCACAAAACAATGTGAAGATAGTGGAGTAAAGAAGAGAAAGAAACAAATAAACAACTGAAAAAACACTAGTACAACAAAATAAAAACAAAAATCAACAGAACAAACGGATGAGCCCGTGATATGGAGTTAGCCGTTCATATGCTTGTCAAGATAAATTTTTATGAAGCTCCTGGAGTTTTGCCGTTATATCGGGAGCTTTGTATTTTCGGATTATTCTCCGATTTCGATACGATGTAGACAAATAAAGCAGGTATTTACAGTATTTGTAGTAACATGTACGTAGTTTACGTATGTCACTCTTTTTCAACAGAATGAAAGTGCCAGAAAGATAAAGTACAGATTGATCGCAAAAAAACTAAATAGAAAGAAACCAAAGCCTTTCGGTTACACTTGGACCTGTTTGACCCTCGGATTTGAATGCGCTACAATTTACAGAAAGTGTAGACGTACCGCACAGCTTAATCGAATGTGACGTACCGTGACTTCAAATTAGTTCAAATTGTCACACAGTCGACACTAGGCGGTAAATAGGGGAAAGTAACTAACTCAAGAAGTTCACCGGACGTTCGCCTTGGTTTCGGCAAGAGGAATAAATAAGATGGTTCAAGTTTAGGTTAGTTCAACGCTTGTGTCAAACGAGGGAAGGGCGGAAGGCGCAGGTGTCTTTGTTTTCGGAGATGCGAGTTGAACCTGTCGCAATGATCAGAAGTTTATGTTAAGACAGGTATTCCTGTGGATCAAATGCTATTGTTAATTAGCCTGAAGGCAGATTGTTTACCGGTAGGATTAAGAAGAAAATATTTGGGTAAGGTTAGAGTACTATGTGGTCCTTACTATGTGCGGGATATGGATGAATGTATTTTCCATTCAGTGGGCGAATGTCAGCAGTTAAGAGATTTGTGGACGGAAACATTTGGGGAAATGCTGTGGGGGGAGGAAATGTTTAAAAAAAATTAAAAGTGTTAGTTCTGTTGGGAATTTGGGAAGATTCCTTAAGGTGGCCATGATCAACATGGGAAATTTTATGGCACTTGCCTTCCGGCTAAGTGCCATATGACCGATCACTTTTCCGTCGGTCTGTCGGTCGGTCGGTCGGTCAGTCCGGTGTTTGCGAGTTAGGGTATTTCCAGATGTGCTAGGACGATGAAACTTGGCAGGCATATTAGGGACCCGACCAAATTAACTTGGAAATAGTCACTTACCCGATCCGACCATCGTGGGGGGGGAGGGAGGGGAGCCGGAATCCGGAATTTAGTGACATGCATAGCTTTCGAACGTGTGTTCGGAAATTAATGAAACTTGAGATTCGGAAAGACATATGTCTGAGATATGTCTCAGATGTCCCATTTCAAGTCCGGACCCAATCCGATGAATATGGGGTGGGAGGGGGGGTGGGGGGTCGGAGGGGGAATCGGAAATCATGTGACACGCTTAGAGTAGAGCGATCGGGATGAAACTTGGTGGGAGGAACAAGCACAAGCCCTAGGTACATCATTGACAGAACCGGACCGGATTCGTGCACTGTGGGGGAGTTGGAGGGGAGCTTCGGAATTCCGGTGATACGGAGTTAAGTTACTTACAGGTGGGCAAGGACAATGAAACTGGGCAGGCAAGTCAGGGATCCGACCAGATTAACCTGGAAACAGTCAACTTTCCGATCCGACCACCGTGGGGCGAGGGGAGGGAGGGGGAATCCCGAATCTTGAGGAATGTATAACTTTGGAACGGGTGATCGGATCTTAACGAAACTTGATATTCGGAAAGACCTCTTGTCTCGGATGACCCATTCAAAGTCCGTACCGGATCCGATGAATGTGGGGGGGGAGACAGAGGGGGGAACCGGAAATCTTGTGAAACGCTTAGAGTGGAGCGATTGGGATGAAACACGGTGGGAAGGACAAGCATAAGAACGAGATACGTCAGTGAGAGAACCGGATCGGATTTGGGCACTGTGGGGGGAGTTAGAGGGGGGGAGTTCGGGATTCCGGTTATCGCGAATTAAGGTATTTCCAGATGTGCTAGGACGATGAAACTTGGACAAACTTGGACTCGACATGATTGGCTTAGAAATAGTCTGTTCCCCGACTCAACCATCCTGGGAGAGTTAATGGAGGAGGAATCTGGAATCTTGAGGTGTGTATAACTTTTGAACGAGTGGTCGGATATTAACGAAACTTGATATTTGGAAAGACCTCGTGTCTAGGATGTCCCGTTTTTAGTTCAGACCGGATCCGATGAACGTGGGGTGGGGCGGAATCTTATAACAAGCTTAGAGTGGAGCGATTGGGATGAAACGTGGTGGGAAGAACAAGGACAAGAACTAGATACATCAGTGACAAAACCAGTTCGGGTTCGGGTAATCCAAGTGACCAAAAATTAAGGTACTTCCAGATGTTCTAGGGCGATGAAACTTGGCTTGAACATTAGAAACTTGACAAGATTGGCTTAGAGATTGGCTCCGATCATCCGTTAAAGTACTAATCCTAACCACAAAGTAAAAAAAATACTGTTAAGCAAAGTATACATTTTAATTCAAAGTAATTTTTAGAACCCTTAAAGTGCGTTTCTTAAACGAAAAGTAAAAAAAAAATACTTTAACCAAACGATATATATTTATGATTCCCAAGGGCCCATGATCATTTTTGCCTTAAGGGTTTTGTCGAGCTTAAAATCATCATTTGTGCTTCAAAAGTTGTTCATTACAGATGAATCTCCTGCGCCCTTAGAGTGCGCATCATCACAGCCAAATGCACGAATAAAATAGTTTTTACAAACAATACATTCTCGTGATTTCTATGAGGACCCATGATCATTCTTATCTGAAGGGTTTTGCTTACAAATGATCACAATAAACCCACGAATTGACGAAATCCTTCCTTTATCCTCTGACCCAGCCCTGCAAGTGCCATGTGAGCTTCCAGCTCTTATTTGTAGTTAGTTCTGCTGTTGAGGCAATGGTTCGTTTTGGTGCTATTTCGTTTATTCAAACAATGTTTACAACGGGTACGTCAGCTACGATTCTTCATCGGCGATATTTCGGCCCTTTTTGGCAAGGGTCCTCGTCAGGCTGTCAATCTTCTGGTTCAACTTCGGGGAAGGAAACAAACCTGTAATCAAAAAATTACAGGTTTGTTTCCTTCCCCGAAGTTGAACCAGAAGATTGACAGCCTGACGAGGACCCTTGCCAAAAAGGGCCGAAATATCGCCGATGAAGAATCGTAGCTGACGTACCCGTTGTAAACATTGTTTGAATAAATGTTTCAAAGTCAGCTTGGGCTCAAAGAATATTTTGCTATTTCGTTGTTTCCCTTTGTGCTTTTACGGAAATTAATCTTATCTTATCGTACTTTATTAGGTAGGCTAGTGGATTGGATGTAAAAAGATGCGAAATTTAAATTTGCAAGTGGGCGACTGTTTATTATAAGCACTCGAGGTATTTCTTACTGAAGACCTTGGACACTTCAGAGAGTAGTTAAGATAAAGTAAGAAAAATCGTAACTGCTGTAAGATTTAACGGGCGAGGCAAATACATTAAAAAAAGAAATATAAGTATGACCTTCAACACGAACCTATCCCTATTGGCTAGGGCCTCGGATAAATAACAAATTTGGGATATTTCGGTTGCACCTCCGGCAAACCGTCCTCAGCGAAAAATAAAACTAAATCATCCACCACAGTAACAACAGGAAAACGATGCGGAACCAAAAAACAATAAAATGACATGTCACTAAAAACCAGAAGAACGATCCGGACTGAAGGACATGCAGATAAAAGTAAAATGACGAAAGATAGAATGCGCGTGTTCAAAGTGTGTATGTACAAATCTGTGGTTACATGTCGTTTTTATGGCACTTGGTCGAAGGGATCGCTATATCCCTTATATTGTCCTTCGGCCAAGTGACATATAGCGATCGCAATTTCTTTCCGTCCATCCGTCGGTCGGTTGGTCGGTCCCGGTTTTGCTAGTTCGGGCACTTCCAGATAAGCTAGGACGATGAAACTTGGCAGGCATATCAGGGACCGGACCAGATTAAATTAGAAACAGTCGCTTTTCCGATCCGACCATCTGGGGGGGGGGGGGGGGGTGGATGGAGGTGGAATCCGGAAAAATGAGGTATTTTTAACTTACGAACGGGTGATCGGATCTTAATGAAACTTGATATATGGAAGCACCTCGTGTCTCAGACGTCCCATTTTAAATCCAGACCGGATCCGGTGACATTGGGGGGAGTTGGAGGGGGAAACTGGAAATCTTGGAAAACGCTTAGAGTGGTGAGATCGGGATGAAACTTGGTGGAAAGAACAAGAACAAGTCCTAGTTACGTGATTGACATAACCGGACCGGATCGGCTGACTTTGGGGGAGTTGGGGGGGGGGGGGGGGGGGTCCGAGTTTCTAGTGATATCGTGGGTTCGGTGCTTCCGGATGTTCTAGGACGATGAAAAATTGGCAGACATGTCAGGGACCCGAAAAGATTGACTTGAGAATAGTTGTTTCCCCGATCGAACTATCTGGGGGGGGGGGCTGGAGGGAGGGGGGGATCCGGAAAAATTGGGTATTTTTAACTTACGAACGGGAGATCGGATCTCAATGAAACTTGATATATAGCAAGACCTCGTGTCTCAGACATCCCAGTATAAAATCCGGACCGGATCCGGTGACATTAGGGGGAGTTGGAGGGGGAACCGGAAATCTTGGGAAACGCTTAGAGTGGAGAGATAGGGATGAAACTTGGTGGAAAGAATAAGCACAAGCCTTAGATACGTGATTGACATAACCGGACTAGATCCGTTCACTGTGGGGGATTCGGGGGGGGGGGGGTCCGAGTTTCTAGTGATCCCACGAGTTCGGTACTTCCTGAAGTGCTAGGACCATGAAACTTGGCAGGCGTGTAAGGGACCCGAACAGGTTGACTGGAGAATAGTCGTTTACTCGATCCGCCATCGGGGGAGGAGTGGAGTGATGGGGAATCCGGAATCTAGTGGCACGGGCAGCTATTGAACGGGTAATCGGATTTACATGAAACTTGATATTTAGAAAGACCTTGTGCCTCAGACGCCCCATTTTAAATTCGGACCGGATCCAGTGACACTGGGAGGATTTGAGGGGGGAACCGGAAATCTTTGGAAACGCTTAGAGTGGAGGGATCGGGATGAAACTTGGTGGGAAGAACAAGCACAAGTTCTAGATACGTCATTGACAAAATAGGACGGGATTCGGGCACTGTGGGGGAGTTGGGGGGGGGGGGGGGGCGAATTTCTAGTAATCGCGCGACTTCGGTACTTCCGGATGTGCTAGGACGATGAAATTTGGTGACATGTCACAGACCCGAATAGATTGACTTCACAATAGTCGTTTCTTCGATCCGACGATCGTATGAGGACTGGAGGTATTGGAAATCCGCAATCTAGTGGCACGGGCAATTTTTGAACGGGTGATTGGATTGGAATGAAACTTGACTAGTGGAAAGAGCTATCGTCTCGGATGTTCCATGTCAGGTCTGGGGAGGAGTGGAGGAAGGGGGATCCGGAATCTTGAAGTATTTATAACTCTCCAACGGGTGATCGTATCTAAATGAAACTTGATATTTGGATAGACGTCGAGTTTCAGACGACCCAGTTCAAATCCGGATCGGATCCGGTGACTTTGGCGGGAGACGAAGGGAGGGACTTTAAATCTTAGGAAACGCTTAGAGTGGAGGGATCGGGATGAAACTTGGTGGGGACCAGATTCGGGCACTGTGGGGGAGTTGGGGAGGGGGGGGCTTGGTTTTGGCGATCTCGCTAGCTCGGAACTTTCTGATTTTCTAGGAAGATAAAACTTGGAAGACGTACCAGGGACCCGAACAGGCTGACTTGAAATAGTCGTTTCCCCGATTCGACCATCAGGAGGGTTGCGAAAAGTTTTTGACATGCACAAAAACCAAACGGATGGACAAAATAGGATGCAAGCTGGACAGTGTCGAGTTTATGCGACCTTGATTTGTTATTTGCGTCCGGACAAGATCCGGCCAAGTTGGGGGGGGGGGGGGAGGAGGGCAAACGGGACTCGGATATTTGCAGATAGGCTCTGCTGCGATTCCAGTCAAACTTGATGGACGGGAAGAGGATATGTCAGAGATTGGCTCGCATAAGGGTCAAACAAGTGGAGTGATATGAATGAAACTTGGAAGGTACAGAGATCATTTGCTCTAGATGACATATTTTAAGGCTCGAACCGGATCCGACCACGGGGGGGGGGGAGAGATTTCCCGGAAGTTCCCCAAAAAATACTCAGATTCGAGTGAAAGATCGGTGGTAGGAGAAAATGTTTTAGATAATCCAGTTAGGCGTCCGGACCAGATTCGGCTGCGGTATATGGGGAGTTGGGTGGTCTAGGGCAGGTCTAGGTACATAGAGAGTGGATTCCTTGGGTTGAAGTTTGGAAGGTTGGCGATGGCTTGGAGGTGATGTTGAAAATGTTAGACTTGAGTGAAACTAGTTATCCTAATTCTAGGTCCGAACCGCATTTTTGGATGGCGGGGTGTTTTGTGAAGTTTTCTTCTACTTTCTTGTACAACCTACTCGTAACAAGTGCAATATGAGCTCGTAGCTCCTGTTTGTTGGTTCCGCGCCGTTTTCCTGTTGTTACTGTGGTGCATTTTATGATTTAGTTTTGTTTTTCGCTGAGGACGGTTTGCCGGAGGTGCAACCGAAATATCAAAAATTGTATTGATCCCTCGCACATCATCTTCTAGCTGATCAAGAAAAAATCCGGAAAATCTCGTTCTTCGGATCCCAAAACGTAAGTGGAGGGATACCTATGACATCGCAACACTTGTCCGTGTCTCTCCGTCCGTCCGTCTGTAAGCACGATGACTCTCGAAGGGAATGAGATATTTTGATGAAACTTGGTGCGAGGATCGTTTAGGTCAAGGGAAAGGTCGAGTTCGTAGATTGACTCTGTAGCCCTACATTTATGGGTGGGAGAGAGGGTTCAAATTAGGGGACAAACAAAATATTTTTAAACAACTAATGTGATGGTCGATTATGGGGTAAGAAGACATGCTGAACACGATGGTGAAAACATTTTCTACCCGGACAACTAGTTCGCCCGGAATCCGGCCAAAACCGGAAAATTTGTTAAAAGCAAAAGTTTTATCTGAAGTTGATTAGATGACAGATTTAGGGGAAAGAAGAGACGCTGAGTCTGTATATGACAATAATTTTTTCCCGGACATCTAATTCGTCCGAAATCCGGTTTTATTTGAAGTTGATTAGATGTTCTTTATAGAGATAAGGATATACGATGAATCTGTTTCTGGATTTGCTTTTTTTTTTCCTGGACCATTATTTCGTTCGGAATTCAGCCGAAACCGGAAATTTGGCAGAATAAAGCAGGAAGCTTCGGTCAGTATCTTCAAAATGGATATGGCTCATAGAAATAAATCTGAACTTGGTTTTCTCTCTTGACCAGCCTGGCGAAGACTGGATCTGGCGAAGACAAGACCATATTGTCTGGATCAAATATAGATTTTTGGGATCCCATCACCTTTGGTCTAGTTCTATTTTTTTGCAATGAATGGTCAGCTTGGCTTCAAACCTTATATTCTAGGGCCTCGTGGGAATAACTCTGCCTCGTGTTGACTCTCCAACTATCCGTAGTACTGTCTTGTCAAGGTCGCTATTAAAGATGGCCTTAAAATATCTTTATCCTTAAAGTGTTTTCGACAATTTTCACCAATACCGTCTGAGATTTCGTGTATGAAATATTCTTGCCCTACAAGGCAATCCAATTCGAGCAAGAACCAAAGTAAAAATGAAAGGAGACGCTGACAATATTCACAAGAACGAACCTATTACACATGCTGACATGTAAATATTCGGATACTACATTGCGGTTAGTCAATGGAAGGAAGTTAAGAATCCCGGTGTTCAGGACAAAAACAGTTGACTGATCTGAGCTGAAGCACAAACAGTATTGGATACAGTTTATGTTCAATATCCTAACATACGTGGCTTCTTTCAAACTCTGTTGGGTTTATAGATGTTCCTTCAGCCCTTTTGCCCCGTCAAATCTGTTGGGTTTCACAAAGATTAGAAGTTTTCAAAAAGTTTTCGACCTCGCTGGGCTGATCTGTTTTGCTGATTAACACGGAAAAGTTGCATAACCAGTATTTCGCTCCGGTGAGACCTTTGAAAGCGACTTTTTTTTTTTTTAATGCGCGAGAAACAGTTCTGGAGTAGACTTCTGTTTCGTGGTTTCATATTCTTGCCATCTTACACTATCTTTCGGCGACAGAACTGCAGTTCTAAAACTTGTTCAACCTCGTCGTTGAACAAACGACGAGAGAATGGCGGTCAGGGACCGGAATTCCTGCCAGAATTCTCAACACCACCGTCACTTCCATATGGAAAAGTTGAGATTTTTTTTTAACTTGATGATGAAAGAGCAAAAAATTGGCCGGAAAATCCTGATCGTGTTTTCGCACTTTAACTAAGATTTCTGACTAATGAACTCCTGGGAAGGCAAAAATCAGCGACCACAGAGGCGGGTAAAAAACATAGTAGTTCGAAATCTGAACGAGAATGGACGAAACGATTTGGGAAGTAGAAGTGAAGCAGTATACAGGTTCTGAAAACAATTAACTGAATTTCCTTCTAGGAAAGCACTGAAGATAAATGTTGATAGACTCGAAAACGAAAGCTTACTGAAAACCCTCAACGAACGGCGTCATGTCGGCAAGTACTGCGACGTCGCCTTCCGATCCAAGGATGGTAAAGTTCAGAAAGCCCACAAAAACGTTCTTGCAGGAAGATGCGAATATTTTGCAACCATGTTTGAAAGCAACTTCAAAGAGAAAGGTGCAGAAGTGATTCAGATGGAGTTTGACCAGGCCAGACTCGAGAATGTACTCCAGTATATCTATACAGGGTGCGTCGACGTTGAACCGAAACATAGGCCTATTGCAAGTCTCCTGCATGCCTGTGATATGATGCTTTTACGAAGAGTTGTAGACAAAATTGAAGACATTCTGTGCTCTGTCCGCAATTACATTCATGTTGAAGAAATGCTACGTATCGCTTGCTCATTTAAAAAGCTCGAACGCGTGAATAAGAAAATCGCCGTACTCCTAACTTCAGGATGGAGAAACTTCCATAGTGGTCTCATACAGCATGCAAGCATTGAGGTTTGATGGTGAAGAATGTGGGTGTAAATTTTGTTTTCGACCAAATCTTAGAACGCCTTGGCAAAAGCGGCGAAGAAGACGCCGTTGCCATTTATGACTCAATGAACTATACAGATCTTACACCTATCAACTTGTTAAAACTGATGAAGCTGGTTCTCTGCAAAATTACAGACAAGCCCACGCGCACAATCGTTCGAAAATCCGCTGAACTATATTTTAAACAACAACCAAGTCGTGTGAGCATTGAAATGTGTGAATGGTATGCGCGTACAAACATGAGAAAGTCTGATCCAATAAACATTCGTGGTATTAACTGGCGCCTCGAAGCGGCCACACAGCAAACTTCTGAGGTTCTCGGGAGCCCATGTCAATCAGTCGCTATCTCTCTTGCTACAGAAGACAATTCTCACCTCAAGCACTTCGAATGCCGAGTTTCATGTAAATTTTTGGTTAAGAAACATTTTGGCAAACCGCCAACTATCTCAAAACAAATTCCTGGACCTGCAAACTACTCTCTTAGTAAAATTTCTGCGGGAATCGTGATGACCGAGCACGGACTAGACAATGTCTTTACGGGCGTGAAACAATGGTATACCATACAAGCCAACTCTGCATATTAAGATGGGTTCCCATAGGGCGCGGTGCGGTTTTCGGATGAGCTTAGTGATGTTTATAAAGACTGGCAAAAGATTTTCAGGACGCGACTTTCTTGTCGATACGCGAAGTTAGCATGCTGTGAGAAACGAGCGTTATTATTCGATAATTCTGTCAAGTTTGTTTTCGCGCTGGTCTGTCCCGTTGATCGCCCAATTTGCAATACATTTTTTGTCGGAGTCTCGCTGATATGATTAAACAATTTGTTTCCAGTTTTAATCAGAATCGCACTGATATGACTAGTTTCAGATGCGCTTAGTGATGTTTATAAAGACTGAGAAAAGATTTTCAAGACGCGACATTTGCTATGAGAAACGAGGTTATGATTCGATATTTCTGTCAAGTTTGTTTGCGATGAAAGGTATAAAAAGATTCGCGATGGTGTGTCCCATTGATCACCCTATTTGCAACAAATGTTTTAGTCGGAATCTCGCTGATCTGATTAATAAACTTGTTTCCAGTTTTAATCAGAATCTCGTTGATAAGACTCGTGGAATAACCTTGTGACATGCGTCACACGCTCCGACCGGATACAGGCTGTGCACTGCGACACCGACCGAAAAGAGCCGATTGGGCACCAACCGAAAATCGACAAGACAACAGCAATGAACCAAAACTGACCGGGAACAATCAAAATCATCCGGAAAACGATTGTCCGGACGAAAACGGGCCTAGTAGTGGCTATTTTGGCGTGGCACCAAAAGAAAATGGTCGAGGGAAAGTATTGAGGGCCACTCGACGATCTACAGGAAACTGAGAAAAAACGGAAGAGAATCGAGCACGCATCAAAATGTCGGTCAAAGGTTGAGTGACACCTATCCCGGTTGATTCAAATTATTCGAGAATAGACAGCATTCTTTGCGGGCTACTATTTCCTTATTTGTTCCAAAACATTTACCTTGCAAACTAAGAACTGTCAGGGAGCTAGTCCCTAATTCCGCGCAGGTATGATCCTTTAATCCTTTAAACACAAAATTCAAGTCACAGTTTTCCCGACTGCTATCTATTTCAATCTTCAGCACAAATCCTCTGGCTTTACGGGCAACACTTGAGGCAAAACTGAGGAGAATTTCTGACGGAGGTATTCCAGAGAAAGAGAAAGCGGTTGGAATAATGCGCATCAAGAGCTTTACGACTCTCTAAAATAGATGGAACGACAATGACCAGTCAAAACGACACGGAACGACAAAAACAGTGAAGCTGTTTGATGGACCGAAATTTGTAGGATATCATCAACAGGGGCGTTACGTATGGGGGGGGGGCGCCCTCCTCAATGTTGTCGGCTGGTCGGTAAAAACAACCAAGTCGGCGCGAAGTTCCAAGATTTTTCATAAAAAACAGTCGATTTTTCTTCAAAACAGTCGGTGCTTGGCGAAAACAGCCGATTGTTTCTTAAAAACAGTCGGTTTTCCTGAATATTCAGTCGATTTTTCGTCATAACAGTAGTTTTTGTCATAAAAACAGTCGGATTTTCTGCAAAAACTGACAAGCTCGTCGGTGAATACCTCCCCTCTCCAAAACATTTTGGTTAGTAACGCCTCTGATCATCGAAGTCAGAGATTGGAGATTGAAGTCGACATCTAATTAGTGAGGACATAACAATACTGTTTATTTTCGAGGTGACAAAACAATCCTCCGATGTTATAATTTAATAACCAGCATACACAGTTAGCTTCCGAACAAGCTGATTTCCGCTTACCACAGAACTCCGTTCGTGTTCAATAATATAAAATACAAATCTACCCGAACACCTTGCAAGCAGCCAACGGAAAAGCACCTGGCGACTCGAAACGGGAGGTGTTCCAGTCGCGGCTCAATACTTTATATGACCAGGGACCCATAAATTTCCTGTAATGACTCGCCATTCAGGGGGCTTGTCAATAAGAGATTTCTGATGCGCTCTTGACCGAGCGTCAGATAGTTCGAGAAATACCCACAGGGATGTGGACCCGACTATCCAGATAAACAAAACTTGTCGCAGCTGTTGTGCTGAACTAGGAATATTTCTCTGTAATTGAAGAGTATCCTGGATCTTATGTCCTAGCTTAGGTACCTGGTGGCATGCTGAATAGTCGTCACTGAAGATGGCTATCTATATCTATCTGAGCAAGAACGCCGACTCGACCGAAGCGGAGTTTTTGGAAACTAGGTGAGGCCCGGGCAACATAGCAACAGAGAAGCATAGGAACTGACAAGCCCCCTGAATGGCGAGTCATTACAGGAAATTTATGGGTCCCTGATATGACTAAGTCCAAACACGCCAGTGATCCTCAGGAAGAACGAGAAAACGTATCATTAACGACTCAAACTCAACAACTCAATCCTGTGTTAACCAATCACGGCGATGTTTGGGAGCAGCTGTGATACCGCTTCCGGCTCTTCCGCTAGGTACAGGGCCATTTTACATCGGCAAGAAGAGTTACTTCTCAAGAGTATTCGTTCAAAGTTGTTCTGGACCTCCAGTAACGGATTTTCGAAATATGCAACCTGACTGAATGTTAAAACTAGTTTCCACGTACTATACACAGTCAAGAAGAAGAATCTTATCATTTTCAACAATCTCCAAGTCTGAGGATTCAAATTATTTTCCTCGTTCTTTTACTGAAACCCCGTCACAAGCTGCTGTTGCTGCTTGGGTGTTTTTTTGTACGAATTTTTGTACGAACGTCTTTTTCTATCTAATGATGTGAACAAACGATCTATTCCGTACGGAAAAATTGAACTATAGGATGAGAGAGCAGAAAATTATTCGCAGCATAACCGGACGTAGTCACTCCATCAAGTTCAACTGGCGATGTTTAAACTTTAACTCGAGGTGAGCAAGAGGAAGATGTATTAGCTTTTTTAACTTGAGCTTCTATCCGGTATTCTCCTCTTGTTTCAGCTCATTTGTAGTGGCATTTTCAGGAGGGATGGCATTTCTAATTTGGTCTGAAGCTAGACACCTCTACTGACGATAGAGAGACTTATTATTAGCTGACGGGAAGCGAAAGAACTGTCGCGAAACCTTAAAGGACCCCTCTTGCTTTCACAATGTTCCCACCCCCAGTGGCGACTTCTATTCACCTCTGGAATCTCCCTTTTTACAAAATCGTTTCACTTTATCTGTATGTTTCCGTCTTCGCTGCTAGCCAAGATTTTCCTAGGTTGCCAGACAATAAGTTTGTTTTGTCTTGAGAGTCAGCGAACAGGCACTGCCAAACCAGAATTAGTCAAAACCTGATATCCCCTCCGCGGGGGCGCATTGTGGTTCGCTATGATTTCTGTCATTTCTGAGCATTTAATCACGGCCCGCATTTTCTTAAAGGACTTGTCTTACCTATAATACTAATGCAACCTACTTCCGTAATCACTTCATATATTTCTAAACCCGGAGACCCCAATTTCGTACGGTACATTCTAACCCCTCTACCAAACCACGCTGATTTTCTCACGTGCTGTGTTTTGCTACCTTCGCTGTATATCACGCTGTCGACGGTTGTCTGCGAAAAGTTTTTCCATCAGAAAACCGGTTATGTAAACTGTTTCCCTGTTTTCGCTACAAATCAATGGGTCTCGGAAAATGCATAAAACAGCCAGAACCGTGGGTTATTTTTTGAAAGCAAAGCCTAGTTTTAAAGTATTCAAATATTTCAATATACTGTAGGTTGAAGAGTAAATAGTGCGAGGGGTCTTTTAAATACATCGCGAGAAAAAATAGGTATTTCTAAGCTAAGCCTGTCCGAGTCAGCAATCGCTAACAAGAGAATTCCTAATTTTACGAGGCAAGTATGAGTATTTTTGAAAAACACTAGCTTCCTTCCGTACCATATTGTCGTGGAAAAATCTATTTTTCCAAAACCTGTGCTTTATACGATGCCCCCACCCAAGCAGCGCTGCCACTGGTCGCAGAACTCGAGATTTGTCACAGGTTTGTCACAGGTTTTTGAATTCTCCCCAGGGAATCCCAGCTGTGAAAAATTTGTCACAGGAAATGGCACTTGTGGCAAAATGTCGCAAATCCTGCGAAGAAGCGTTTTGACCGATTTCAAGGCAGCTCTTACGGAAAAGGTGTTAATTTGTTTTACGAATATTAGCTCCTGTTACTTGAGTAAATTGGAACCTCCGAATCCACGACATCTTGACGGAAAACTAGAATGTCAAAGATTTTTGCGGCCAAATGTCACAGGTTCCGTTAGAAAAAAATGGCAACACTGCACCCAAGACGACTTCCGTGTCCCGCCCAATGGCGCACCTCGAAGACAGGCTACCGGAAAACAAAAACGAAAATCACAACACTGCAATTATTTTGCACTGCTTCTGTCTGGCACCGGACATCCTGGAACCTAAAAAGTATTCATTTACAATCCGTTTCTTCACACAATCTGTCCCTTCCAGATCTCCCGCTTGATAAATATTCCTTGAGCCCAAGCTGAAAGGGGAAGGAAACAAACCTGCAATAAATAACTTATTTATTGCAGGTTTGCTTCCTTCCCCGACGTTGACCCTGAAGATTGACAGCCTGACGAGGACCCTTGCCGAGAAGGGTCGAATAATCGCTGCAAAAGCATCGTAGCTGACCTATCCGTTTTATGCATTATTCGAGTATATCTACCGCTTGAACTCTCTTTTGTTACCTATTATTTTGCTTTGGCTATTGCGGCAATTTGTCATTTAAACCTCGAGCTTTCCTCTCAAATTTACACACGCGCATGGCATTCTCTCCAAGAATCAAAGTCCAGTCGGCAAGGAAATTTACACACGAACATGGCACTGCCGCTGTTTTTCTTCAAATTAATTTTAATCGCTAGACCATTATCCGGATTTCCGTCAGGTCACGGACCAAGAACTCTGACTAGTGCGAGAAACGTGCCAGCCTTTGAAACTTTGTCTCAGGAAAAAAAAGTCCAACCTCAATAATTTCCGATAATTTCTTCCGTCGAAAACTGTAACAGACCGATTTTTCCCAAAAGTAGAACCAGGTCACACTTTTCTGTCATCCCGAGTCCACGCTCAAGAACCGATAGCTCCACCTCAAGAACCGATAGAACCACGCTCAAGTTAGGAATACCACTTAAGTTTTTGAAGTGTTGGATTCAGGTACGAGCAAACTGTTTACCGCTATGTGGTGGTAATGCTCTTGATGACTAACTCTCCTTGCCGATGCAAAATCGCCGTCTACCTATAGCAGAAGAGCCGGAAGCGGCACCACAGCTGTCCCCAGCGATCGCCGTGATTGACTGACACTAGATTTGGGTTGTTGTTTTTTAGTCTTAGTGAGATGTTTTCTCATTCTTCCTGAGGATCACTGGCGTGTTTTGGACTTGGTCATATAGAGTATTCGTGGACTTCTGGGTGTCCGGATGGAGGACGTTTTTGTCCTCTTTGCCATCTTGATGGAGATGGTCTTGATCATTTTCTTTTCAGGTGCCAGGAGCTCCCGCACTTCAGGGGTTCCTTATTTTCTGGGAATGGTGGGCAGCTTCTTGGTATGTTACGCTCTACGTCACCAAGAGTGAATGTTTCTTTTGGTAATTTTGTGCAAAAAGCACTCGAGTTGAGAAGTGCTGTTTCTTAGTTTGTTATTTTGTTTAGTTTCTTATGAGTTGTTTGTTTATCCTGCATATGGCCTTGTGTTTTTCAATACAGATATATATATATATATATATATATATATACACGAGAATATCTATTCCCACCCTACTCCCGCTACAAGCAAAAGGGAGGCAATCCCCGCGGAGGAGATTGGTTGAATCAGAAAACACGCTTCATGTGTCCCTCTGTTCGGGTACAGATCTCCTGTACCATGTTGAGAACAGTTAAACAACGCGGATTGTGATAGCTTAGCCACGGTTTTTGTTTGTCTGTTTTTATTTTGTTTTTCCCTGTTTGTTAAATATCTACAGCGGATTAAACTAGATAGATAGATTTCCATCAATCCAGCGTTCATAAGTCCCCAACCATTTTCCTGGAAAGGCAAATTGCCAAACCGAACCAGCTCCTGAACATGATGAACGAAAAATCGCAGTTTGTCTGAGTACTATAATTGATATCATCAAACAAAGGGGGGTATGGAAAATTGAAAAAACGGGATCGCGACCAAAGAACTGTACGGTACCAAAAAAAAAGATCTACAAATATATGACCGTAAAGGCAACGTGTTGAACAGAGAGTGTACGGACTGACAACGCGATCCAGTTCACTACGTAACGGATGAATGTCTCGCCAATGACGGCTCGCACAGCAATATCGACAGCGAGTCTATCCCAGTTCAAAACGCGGCAGAGGAACCACTTCTTTATAGACCACAGTTGAAAAGGATTTTTTTTATTTGTTATACTGTTTGGATGATTATGAAACGGCTATATAGTTTCCTACTTTTTATGGCACATGAGGCCTTTGGCTCAAGTGCCATATACCGTTCGAACTTCCGTCTGTCGGTCGGTCCGTTTGTTTATCACACTTTTTCGAATTAGGGTAGTTCCAGATGTGCCAGGACGATGAAACTTGGCAGGCCTATCAGGAACCCGATCAAATTAACCTGGATATAATCAGTTTCCCGGTCCGACCATCTGGGTTGGGGGAGTGGAGGGCGTGGAGGGCGTTGGAATCTGGAAAATTGAGGGCAGTCTGTCACACTTTTTCGAGTTCGGGTACTTCCAGATGTGCTAGGACGATGAAACTTGGCAGGCATATCAGGGACCCGACCAAACTAACTTGGAAATAATCAGTTTCGTAATCGGACCATCTGTGGGGGGGGGGGGGGGTCGAGAGCAGGGCGGAGGAATCCGGAAAACTGAGTAGTGTGTAACTTTCGAACGGGTGATAGGATCGGAATGAAACCTAATAACTGAATAGATGATGTCCCATTTGGAGTCCTGGCCGGATTCGACAGCTATGGGGGAGTTGGGGGGGGGGAGACCGGAAATCTCGAGAAACGGTTAGAATGGAGGGATCGTGAGTGAAACTTGCTGGGAAGAACAGGTATCTGCTCTAGGTAAATCGTTTACACAATTGGACTGGATCCGGAAACTTGGGGATGGAGATGGAGGGGGTTTCCCGGAATTCTGGTGATGGCGGTTTTGGAGATTTTCACGACAAAACTTGGCAGGCATGTCAAGGACTCGATCAAACTGACTTGGGAATAAAATTTTCCTCGATCCGATAATCGAGGGAGGAGTTGAGAGAGGGGAAATCCGGAATATTGAGTCATGCGTAACTTTGGAACGGGTGACGAGTGAAATTTAATAACTGAACAGAGGACATGTCTCTGGTGATCTTTTTTCTGTCCGGACCGGATCCAACAACTACTGGAGGGGAGCGGAAAATATACTACCGGCTTAGACTGGAGAGATCGGGATAAACTTCGTGGGAATAACAAACAGATGCTCTGGATAAATCATTTACAGAACCGGAATGGCTCCGTGACTGTGGGAGAGGGGGGAGTGGGCCCGGAATTCCGGTGGTTGCGAGTGAAGGTACTTCCAGATGTGCTAGGACGATGAACCTTGCCTGGAATATTAGAGATTCGGCAAGATTGGCTTAGAAATCGTCTTTTCCAAATCCGACTTTTCCTTAAAGTAGGCTACCAATAATGACCACAAAGTAAGAAAAATAATTTTAAGCAAAATATACTTTCACAATCCCTATGAGCCCATTATCATTTTTGGCTCAAGGGTTTTGCTTACAAATGAAGTTTTAAAGTGCTTTAAAGTGCGCATCTTAACCGCAAAGTCGAAAAGTAGTTTTGACTAAACGATACATCTCAGCTCATGATCATTTGCGCCACAAGGGTTTTGCTTAAAAATTTATTTCTAGCACCCTTAAAGTACGCATCTTAACCGAAAAGTGAAAAAATACTTTTGACCAAACGGTGTGTACTAATGATCCCCAAGGGCTTGTTACCGTTTTTGCCTCAAGGGTTTTGCTTACAGATGAATTTCTAGCGCCTTTAAAGTGCACATAATTACAGCTAAGTTCAAAAATAAAATACTTTTACCAAACGATACGTTCTCGACGTGATTTCCAAGTCCATGGTCATTCTTATCTGACGGGTTTTGCTTACAAAATGATCAGAACAAACCCACGAAAAGACAAGTTCTACATATCATCTTCTGAACCACCCTTGCAAGTGCCATATGAACTTCTAGCTCTTTGCTTTTCTGTTCACCCTCTTCTTATCTTTCAGTGTTCTATCCTTTTTGCAAAAGTTGCTGATTAATTTAAAGAAGGATTCATTTTGATTGACCTCGCTGGCCCATTCGGCTTTCTTGGAAAGGTACTAGTGGCGTTTTTGATCGCCGATGAAATTTCACCAGTAGACAAAGCGAGTTTGCCGATTCGTGCTTATTTACTGTTTTCGATAGCCGATAGCCTTTGGCGTTCGCCGTTGTTTTTGGGTGCGCAAAAACGGGATTTTGTGTTAAGGCAGTGTACTTCTGTTATACCATGAACTACACATTGGACATGTCTACTCACATTGGACTTCAAAGAGGCTGTTCTCATAACGCAGAACATAAAAATCCTTATTTCCCTCCATTTTTGAAAGAAACGCCAAATCGTCAAACGAAATCCCAACGTCTACGGCAAACGGCGACTCCTTGGCCGATCGGCGATGGACAGGAATTTAGGCGATAGACATTAGCCGATCAGATCAAAAACAGAAATTAAGATACAAAGCTACGGCAATCGGCTTCCGGCGAACGTCAAACACGACAAAAAGTCAGACGGCTACGCTATCGCCGAACTAATCGGCGATGAAAACGCAACTACTGACTACTTCATATACATGTATAGAATTTTTTTTTTCTTTTATGTAGGCTATTTTATGTTAGCTTATTTGTAAAATATAAATTATCAAAGTTGAAACTTGAACTTGAAGTAGCAAGGCCGGAAAAACGACTATTCTGATCCAATCATACTCTTTGGCATTCAATCAATCAATCAAGTTTTTATCCAAATAGCTTAAATAACCCCTCTTGCTTATTCTGCCTTTAATAATTGGCCTAGCTCCCTTGTGGAATTAGAAGCTTCTCGAATCCCTTTCTTCATTGTTTCGTTTTCTGCCTACGAATTTTAGCGCTTTTTCGGCCGTGCCCAGCTTTGCCCGTCACACGAAGCAAAGTTAGCCGGAGCTTTCAATGTCCGCTGACAATGCTTTCAAACATAAGGATATGAGAATATTATGTTTTTTACTTCTTTTATTTGCTTAGTTTTCGAACTTTTTAACCACGGCGCGTCCAGTTTTCAAACATTTTGCTCACAGCCGCCGCGTCGGAGAGCAGGAAGGCTGGATATGTCGACAAGCGCTAACAAGAAGATCGCTAATTTCAGGTAGAAACTTTTGTTCTGATCCCTTTCATAGGCAAAAGATTTTTTCTAATAAGAGCTGTGCTTTAAAGCTAGAAGAAGAATACAATATTTACAAAATACACAGACACGAAACAAATTAACTAATACAATTACAAGATGACCAGAAATAAATGGATATGGAGAAAAGGATATGGAGAAAACTGATTGCCAGTATTCACAAAAGCATAAGCAGAAAGTACGGACGTTCTTCAATCTGCAAGGCGAAAACATGCTGTACGAAGAAGGTGTACAAGAAGATGCCGCATTTCATTTAAAGTTCTGAACAGAGGAGGAACGATGATGATGATGATGTGATTTTATTTACGCACTTAAAATAGCGCAGTATATACAAATAAAAGTAAAAAAAATACACTGAGCTTTCAATAATGTAGTAAATGTACAAGATCATAAAATAAACATTTAAAAAAATGAAAAAGAAAAAAATTCTACACTTCGATTTTTTTGTTTTATTTTATACACTTCGAATTTTCTACACTTCGAAGGAAAAAAAGGAAAGAATGTTTCGACAAAGTATAGAGCTTTCTAGACTTTTGTGTGGCTTCCTCGAGAAGCTACTGACGGATTTAGAATTTCCTTGAAAAGAGCTTATGTCAGTCAGACGTTCCCCGTCAGTCAGTGGTGGCGTTTTTTGTATCATTACATTAGGAGTTAAGCTTTACGCTTGTGACAATTATTCTAAATCTATCAGTATTTTTCCGATTTCGATCCGAACCCGATCTCCCGTTCGAAAGCTGTGCATGCACAAGATTCGGAATTCCCCCTCCCTGCACCCAGCCCACGATGGCTGGGTCGGGGACTATTTCCAAGTCAAATCTTGTCGGGTCCCTGATACGCCTGCCAAGTTTCATCGTCCTAGCACATGGGGAAGCAGGGGCGTCCCGAGGGGGGGGGGGGCAGCACCCCCCCAGAAGGTCTGGGGGAAAAATTCAGTCAAATTCAGCTGAAGTTGATGATTTTTATGGAGTCTACCGGATCATTGCTCAGGGCATCTACCGGAATATTGCTCAAGGAATCTAACGGAACTTGCCTCAGGGAAGTTACTGGTGGATATGGATCAGGGGATCTACCGGACTTCGCCTCACCGAATCTACTAGAATTTTGGAATCTACCGGGATTTTGCTTAGGGAATCTACCGGAATTTTCCTCAGAGAATCTACCGGAATTTTGCTCAGGGAATCTACCGGAATTTTGCTTTGGGAATCTACCGGAATTTTGCTCAGGGAACCTGCCGGAACTTGTCTCAGGGAATTTACTGGAGGATGGATTCGGGGATCTACCTGATTTCGCCCAACGGAATTTATTAGAAATTTGGAATCTACCGGAATTTTGATCAGGGCATCTATCGAAATCTTGCTCAAGGAAACTACCGGAACTTGTCTCAGGGAGTTTACTAGAGGATGGATTAGGGTATCTACCGGATTTCGCCCGACGGAATCTACTAGAATTTTGGAATCTGCCGGGATTTTGCTCGGGGAATCTACCGGAATTTTGCTCAGGGAATCTACCGAAATTTTGTCAGGGCATTCACCGAAATCTTGCTCAAGGAATCTACCGGAACTTGTCTCAGGGAATATTCTACTGGAGGATGGATTAGGGGATCTACCGGATTTCGCCCAACGGAATCTACTAGAATCTTGGAATCTAGCGGGATTTTGCTCAGGGAAACTACCGGAATTTTGCTCAGGGAAAATACCGAAGTCTTTCTCAAGGAATCTATCGGAACTTGTCTCGGTGATTTTACTAGAGGCTGGATCTGGGAATCTACCGGACTTTGCTCCATAGAATCAACCAGAATTTGGCTCAGGAAATCCACTGGAATTTTGTTGCTTACCGGATAAGTATAGATTCACAGCTTACCAGGATGAACCCGGCACATAACTTACCAGAGTAATTCTTGGAGACAGACAACATTGCGTGACGAGTGACGAGTACATTTATCGAGCGATTCCGGTTATCTCCTAAGTTTCTGTAGCTTTTAAGAATTAGGCAACCTTCTGAAATCCATCATTTCCAACTACAAATACTGTTCCAGGAATAATATCACGGTACCGCCTACTTCAGTTTCGACAGCTTTCTCGACTGCCTTCCGGTGAAAAGCCGAGAAGCGACGACGAGTTAGCCTTGTTCCGACATGATCTCAAATGTCGTAAGGAGAGCCTCGAACCAAACAAAAAGAAAATGTTAGAAGTTTTTCGTGAACTGAAAGATGTTTTACCACTAGTATCGAAAGCGTTCAAGCTGGCCAAGACAATCCATGTTATCTCAGAAAAAGGGGAAAGACTTTTTATTAAGCGTAGTGTTGTTCACCACTTTGCGTTCAACATTGGCTGACCAGCGTCTGTTACTAATCGCATGTGAAACCGAACTAGTTGTCGAATGTGAAATTGGATGTGTTGTGAACAAATGGAAAACGCGACAAATAAATGTGTAGGGTGGGTTGAAGGTCAAAGACTTTTTAGTATTAAGTGACAATCTTAAAGTTTAACCGAATAGGCGTGAGGTCCAGCACGTCTAGTAACATATGAACTTCTTCTTTCGGATTTGTCATACCTCTATGTACTGTCCCTCTACGCTTGAAATATTTGCCAACTAGAAATGTAAGCCGTTGCCGAAAAATAAAATAAAAATATGAGATTCATTGCAAGACATATCCTACAATCATTTTCCTACTTTTCTACACGCGTAACTTCTCCGGTGTCGCATCTATCGTCCTGGAAATGCAGGTTTTTTTTAAGTTTAAAATCTCAGCGTCTGGATGAGTTTGGTTTGTCATGCAAGCAGCGAACGCTCTGAACGCTTTAACGAAAAATTCAAAATCTCTCAGATGTGTCAAAATATTTCAGTATTCAAATATCAGACTGAAAAATAAGCTGAATCTAAAGTAAAACTTCACCGAACCTATTTTTTGTTGTTTGTATAACATAATAGAACTCAGAAAACAACAGTAGGCCTATGCTTGAGTTTCTGCAGAGATGTTCATTACGGAGATATTTCGGCTAAAACCTGGAAAAATTCCGGTAAAACTTCGAAAAATTCCGGTCAAATTCTGAAGCCGCACCCCCCCTATCAGGAAGGTGTCGGGAAGTACCCTAACTCTCAATCGTGGGACCGACCTGCCGACGGAAAAGCGATCGGTATGTGGCACTTGACCTAGGGGCAAGTGCCATAAAAACTCGGAACGCATTGTTCAAACAAACTTTCAGCTTACTGATTGTACATTCAACATAATTACCGAAAATTGGAAGATTGTACAACTGCGTGCAATATGTTTTGGACGAAAGTATCTTCTACAGATGATTTCAACATTTAAAACTATGGACCAAATGGTTAGCACGCAGGCAAAGGCCACGGTATTATAGTAGACATAAGTATACAAATATCTCTGGCGCATTTCAAATGGCTACCCGAAGGGCGAAATCAATACAGAACAAAAACTGATAAAATGTTCACAACTGAAGTGACGGTGAATAAATAAGACCTGTCGTATGATCCTGTTTGGGGGGGGGGGGCGAACAGGTTGGCCTTACCAAGGGTAGTTTTTCCTTTTCTAGTATTTGGGCTCAAAATGTAGTAAAATGGTTCATAGGTCATCAGAGGCTAAAAATTCATTTCCAAAATTCATTTCAGGTGAAGTCCCATAATCCTCCAGAATATCAGAAAAAATATATATAAATAATTATAAAAATATATCAAAATATATATATATATGAAGATAAATAAACAGTAAAATAGCCAACAAAAGCCATTCTCGACCTCCATAGGTCACTAAGATCGACTGAATATTCCTTGAGGCCAAGCTGACTCTGAAACATATATTCAAATAGTGCATAAAACGGATGTGTCAGCTACGATGCTTCAGCAGCGATGTTTCGGCCCTTCTTGGCAAGGACCATCGTCAGGCTGAAAGCATCGTAGCTGACACTTCCTTTTTATGCATTATTTGAAAATAAGATCGACTGCCTCCACGTTCACACACACCCCACTTCTACAATGAACGGCCTGCCCTTCTTAATTTCTGTTAAAGCACAACTCCTACTAGAAATGATGTTTTCCCTATGAAATGAATCAGAAAAAAATATTTTTGAAAATACCATTACCTTCCACCTAAAATGAGCGATTCTCTTGTTAGCGCTTGTCGACTGTATCCAGCCTTCCTGCTCTCCGACGCGGCGGCTGGGCGCAAAACATTTGAAAAATGAACGTGCCTTGGTTAAAAAAGTGGGAAAACTAAGCAAACAAAAGATGTAATAAACAGAAGATTATCACATCCGTACGTGTGAAAGAGTTATTAGTTTTTAGACAAACTTTTCGTTGGGTGACGGGAAAACTCGGCAAGGCCGAAAAAGCACTAAAATTCGTAGTTCCGAAAAGAAACAATGGAGAAAGGTGGGGATTTTAGAAGCTTCTAATTCCATATGGGAGCTAAGTATATTATAAAAGGCAAAATAATCAGGAGGGGTGCTTTAAATTTTTTGGGTGAGAGAACATGGGACCGAATGGCTTGTTTGTACACATGTTGAAAGAAAGGAATTTTAAATCTGCCAAATCACTCGGAAGGTTCGTCCGGATAGTTACGTCCCACAGAGAAATTGAAGATATTAAAGTTTGTGCGGTGTTGTTTTTTTGTTCCTTGTTTGCTCTTGCGGTAGCCCTAGTCGCTTGTTTCGTGCAATAAATCCATACATCTATATATGACGTTTCTACATGATTTTGGCTTGTTTAGTGTGCTGCACTATCAGAAGTTTCATAATAAATAACAGAAGGATGCCCAGTTTCAACAGACAACACTTGGGATGTAATCTGTTGTGATTTTGAAAACGTTATGCATTAAATGCTATGCATAAAAAAGCAGTGCCAGGAAAAGCCAAAAACAAATACCGAAAAAGCATCTGTTGACTTTTATGATACCATAAAGACAAACAAAAAAGTGAGCAGATGCTTTCTCGGCGTTTTTTGCTCCTCCTCTTCCTGACGATGCTTGTTATTTTATTTAACTAATTTAAAATTAATTTATTTCTAACCCGCCATTCAAAAAGCGGAGTAAATATAAGAAAATAAATAAAAGACATAAATACACAAAAAAGAGACTAATTTTCAGTCATCGGCTAGGAACCAGTGTAGAAGGTCGTGTGCTGGTTGGGCTCTGTTGTCAATGATTTTTGATAACGACGAAGAAACATCCAAAAGGGTAATACTTGCACCTTGAACTTTGAACTTCTCCGTCAATGTATGGTTATGGCATAGTTTCGACAAATGGAGCAGGTGCTTTGCATATTTAAAAATAACATGATCTCATCTTTTTGATCTCCTTCTTTCGCAGAACATGAGTGACACCAGAACGAAATATTATAGAAGGAGCGCAGAAGGTGCTGTACAATTTTCCCAAAGCTTTACGATTACAGCGCCCCCGGTTGGGGACGATGCGCAACCGACAACAACCGAAGAGCAAAATTTTGACAACGAAGATTTGAATGTTATGCCAAGACATCGTAGAGATGGCTTGGCATTTAATGCATAACGTTTGTAAAGTCACAACAGGTCACATCCTGCGCGTCCTTGTATTATCTGCTATGAAACTTCTGACAGTATAGTAAGGTGTTTTTTGTTTATTATATTCGAGCGTAGCTATTTACTCTCCTTCCTTACAATCGATTGTCTACGGCTTTTGCCTCCACTCAGTGTCGTTAAAATTCTTAAAAGAAAAAAAATAATATCATTATACTGAAAAAAATTAACGTCACCTACATTACAAGTATCAACACTAAATTTCAGTATACTCTTTACCTTAAAATAATCTTATTGTTTTTACCCCCCCCCCCCCCCTTTGTTCCCCCCATTTCACGTCAAACTAATAACAAGATAAATAAGGGAAGAATTGAGAACTCACATAACTGGAGATTGGATCTTTTTTTGTCCAATTTTATTTACCGGGGTGGAGCCTGGGTGGAGCTTCGCGGGTTTCCTCTTGCAGTATTAAGTGTTACCTGCAGAGCAAAAGTTATGAAGCAGTCTGAAAAGGCGCGAAGTTAAAACAGTGCTGATTCTAAGGATTATGATTCTAAGGAACGAGCGATTCGCCCCCATTTCTTCGGAAGACAAAGCGAGAACGCAATAGCCCAGGTAGATTAAATTGGACTATAATCCTGCCTGCGAATTTCACAGGCAAAACAAAGATGGAGCTAATAAAAAGAGTGAATGGGTACGATTATTGGCATGGCAAGATAGGATCTCCATGAAGCAAAAGCTTAACATTTGATTAGGATTCAAGCACACCTCACACTATTTACAGTTTATATTCCACTATTCTACAGTAGTTGACTACTAGGAAACCATGCTCTACTTTCAGCAAATTGACAACGGCTTCTGTTGTTTTCCATTGACTTCTAGCAACAAAAGAGGAAAATCTATGGAAGCGGTTTTTCTAACGAACGAGCCTCCTAAATAAATGTCGGGTTACGCAGTCGGTTACGCATCGGAAATGGCGAAACAAAGCAGGTGTGGAAATTACTGAGTTGTAGTTAGGGGGTAGGATATAATAAAATGGGGTCTCCGATTTGAGGAATGCTCGAGTGATTACGGAATTAGGTGGCATTAGCATTATAGGTAGGACGGGTCCTTTAAGACGTTCAAGTTCCGCAGGCCCCGCATTTATCACAGAACGACCCTGGTACGCACGAGGGGTTGTCCACTCTCGATTCCACTATACAGCAATTGCCCGGTGCCCGTTTGGAGCCGGCACCGGTTGCCACGTGTTAGAACATTAAAATACGCACGTTTAGAAGCGTTTGAAAGATAAATCGCCTGATTCATGGACCGATGATCTTTTTAAAGGACCCCATGCACTATTTACTACTCAACTTACGGTATTCTATAATATTTGAATACGTTACACCTAGGCTATGCTTTCAACAAATAACCCAGGGTTGTAGCTGTTTTAAGCCTATTCCGAGACCCGTTGGCTTATAGCAAAAAAAGGGAAACAATTTACATAACCGGTTTTTCTGATAGAAAAATTTCTCGCTGACAACCGTGACATCGTGATACACATCAAAGGTAGCAAAACACGGCAAGTGAGAAAATCAGTGTGGTTTTGTTAGAGGGGTTAAATATTATAATATATGGAGTAATTATATTCCCCCCCCCCCGGACCAAAAACCCCCGGTGACCCCCCCCCCCCCCCCCGAATCCTGAAAAAGTGGAATCCTAATAAAAAAGACAACCCCAAAAGAATCTCCTAGTCCCAAATAATCCCTACGCTACATATAGTACAAGGGATTAGCTGGGTACCTGGATTAGCTCATGTACCTACTAACGGATATATAAGAGTAGAATAAGTGGACGCAACTTCATTCGCAGACTTGACACTACAATAATGTCTGAAGTACAGTAGATATCCAGTAACAAGTGTAGGAATAAGCTTGTGCGTGCACAAAAAGTATGTATGTGTGAAGCAAAAAGTGCTGGCTGGATGTGTTCTTAATTTTGAATGCATCAAGCGTAGGCAGAACAAATGTATACAAGTTAGGGGGGTGTAAAACGAAGGTGAAGATTGATTGTGACAGAATAATTGCTGAAGTGAACTAACACACGCATTCACCTGAAGCTGTGGTCAGTGAGGTGTTAAAAGTGAAAGATCAAAACCCGTGCCACTCAGTTTAACGACCCCCCCCCCCAACCAAAAACTCCCGGGTACCACACACACCCCGGCGACCCCCCCCCCCCCCCCCGAATCCTTTCCCAATTATTTCCCCTTTTTGCCGAGGAAGCTGCAGTTAGTTGCCGTTAGTTTTTGGGATCCCAAAACGTAAGTGGAAAGATACTTATGACATCGCAAAAGTTGACCGTCTGTGCGCACTATAACAAACGAAAGGAATGATATATTTTGATGAACATTGGTGTGAGGATTCTTTGGGTCAAGAGTAAGGTCGAGCTCGTAGATGGACTCTGTAGCCTGCATTTAGGGGTGGGGGAGGGGTTTAAGTTAAGGGGCAAATGAAATATTTTGGGATCCCATCGAAACCTTTGGTCTTGTTCTTGTTGTACCAGAAGTCCCCTTGACAGACTAAGATCAGCGGAAGTCAGTTTAAATGTTTTGCATTCGTATCAAATGTAAAGGATTCGGGGGTTTTTCGCCGGGGGGTGGGGGGTCCGGGGGGGTTTGGTACCGGTTTTTTTTTAGCCGGGGAGGATTCGCCGGGGGGGGGGGGGGGTTGGTACCGGGGGGGGGGGGGGTCGCCGGAACCCCTGTACCCCTACAAGGCACTCAAGGCGAGCGTTGGCCTTCTTTTGTGAAGAGCACGGAGATATTACTAATAATATGAACTTTTGCGACACACCCATGCTTTCGTCAATACTCCTTTGAAAGAAAGAACTTCCTTATCTGATTTCAAAGCTTTAGTTGACTTACCTTCTAGTAGTCTAAGAGCTTACGTTCTTGTTTACATTGCTAGCACTCTAAGGCTGTTAGAGATGTAACAAGGTTAATACACTCAAAAGAAAATCTCAGAAACCTTCGTGACAAAATGGTAATCGATTTCCATCACGCACAAGCCTAAACGGAAAATATTTCAAGCTGGTACATGCGTCATAATTTTGAAAAGGCTTGAATAATTCCCTGCTTTTACCGGAAAACAGCATACTTGGACTGCCTTATCGGTATTTCTCCAACCGAAGCTGACTGCAAATCATTTTCGATAGCGCTAAACAGATAATTATATTTATTTATATATAAAACTGAAACGACCGTCAACAAGGGACATATACATCTACCAAAAAATTAACAAAATAGCTAAGTTTTATTCTAACGATATTTCAGCCCCATTTATCCCAACTATGTCACATAGTATGTCACATAGTTGGGATATCTCACATCGCTTCCTCATCCAGGGCGAAGTTCCTACCTGTCCGAAGACCAACCGGTGGCACTGTGCCCAAGCACAGGACTGTCAGCTCTAACCACCTCACGAAGGGCTTTCCCTTTTTATGGCACTTGCAGCTCCGCTCAAGTGCCATATACCGATCACTTTTCGGTCGGTCTGTCGGTCCACTGTTCACGAGTTAGGGTATTTCCAGAAGTACTAGGACGATGAAACTTGGCGGGCATATCAGGGACCCGACCAAACTAACTTGGAAATAGTCAGTTCCCCGATCCGACCACCGTGGGGGGAGTGGAGGAAGGGGGAATCCGGAATCTTGAGGTATGCCTAACTTTGGAGCGGGTAGTCGGAAACTTGATATTTGGAAATACCTCATGTCCCAGGTGTCTTATTTCAAGTTCGGACCGGATCCGAAATCTTGCGACACGCTTAGAGTCAAGCGACTGGGATGAGACTTAGTGGGAAGAACAAGCATAAGCCCTAGATACATCAGTGACAGAACCGAACTAGATTCGAGCACTTTGGGTGGAATTAGAGGGTGGGGGTTCCGGAATTCCGGTGATCAAAAGTTAACATGCTTCCAGATTTGCTAGGACGATGAAACTTGGCTTGAACATCAGAGAGTTGACAATAGTTGGCATAAATATACTCAGTTCACCGATCCGACCGTCGTGGGGGGAGTGGAGGGAGGGGAATCCTGCATCTTGAGGTATGGTATAACTTTCGAACGGGTGATCGGATCTTAATGAAACTTGATATTTGGAAAAACCTCGTGTCTCAAATATCTAATTTCAAGTCCGGACCGGATCTGATGAATGTGGGGGAGGGGGCGTAGAGGGAAGAACCGGAAATCCTGCGACAAGCTTAGAGTAGAGTGGCCAGGATGAAATTTGGAAAGAAGAAGAAGAAGAACAAGCCCTAAATACATCAGTGACAGAACCTGACAGGATTCGGCCCCTGTGGAGGGGGGAGGGATTGGAGAAGGAGGCTCGAATTCCGGTGATCACGACTTAAGGTACTTCCAGATGTGCTATGACGATGAAACTTGGCTTGAACATTAGAGGCTTGACAAGATTGGCTTAGCAATCGTCATTTCTTTGATCAAACAACCATCCCTTAAAGTAATCGTCTTAGCCGCAAAGTACAAAAAATACTTTTACGCTAATTATACGATTTCATGACCTTCACGAGCCCATGATCATTTTTGCCTCAAGGGTTTTGGATAGAAAGTAATTTCTAGCTCCTTTAAAGTTTGCATCTTAATCTTTTTACCGAACCATGTATATCCATGATCCCCAAGGGCCAATGATCATTTTTGCCTCAAGGATTTTAATTAATCCCTATTTGATAGTGCAAAACGGATACGTCAGCTGAATTTTATTTGAGCTGTATTTCGGCCCTTCTTCGCAAGGGTCCTCTTCAGGCTCAAAACCGCTCAAGTTTGGAAATACGAACTTGTGGTAAAACCAAAAGGTTTTAGCAAGGTTTAAAACAACAAGGTTTATCACAAGTTCGTATTTCTAAACTTGAGCGGTTTTGAGCCTGAAGAGAACCCTTGCCAAGAAGGGCCGAAATATAGCTCCAACAAAATTCAGCTGACGTATCCGTTTTGCACTATCAAATATGATTCGCAGTCAGCTTGGGCTGAAGGAATATTTAATTAATAACTTAAAGTACAAACGTTGCTTTTGAGCAAAAATATACATTTTCATGATCTCGACGAGCCTATCATAATTTTTGCTTTAAGGGTTTTTATTGCAGATGAATTTCTAGTGCCCTTGAAGTGCGCATCATCACAGTCATGTGAAACAAGACCAAATGTTTCAATGGGACCCCAAAAATTTAATATCTGATCCAGACAAATGGGTCTTGTAGATATCCGGTCTTCGCCAGACTCCTTGAACATTTTTACTATTGAGATTCAGAAACAGGAGAAGGCCAATGGCTAATCCGAGAAAACCAAGTTCAGATATTAATTATTATATTAATATTTATATTAATGTTGACCCCTAGGCTATACGTCATATCTACTTTGACGAAATTGATCAAATCTTCCTGCCTTACTTCTGTCAAATCTCCCATTTCAACTGGATTCCAGGCAAACTACTTGCTTGCAAAAACTAAAGCTCAAAAACGAATTCAGCGTATCTCTTTACCCCTGTACCGAAACATCTAATCAACTTCAGATAAAACTTTAACTTTTAACAAATTTTCCGGTTTCAGCCGGATTCCGAGCGTACTATATGTCCGAGTAGAAAATGATTTTTCAAACGCGGATTCAGCATGTCTTCTTACCCCTAAATCGGACATCTAATCAATTTCAGGTAAAGCTTTCACTTTTAACAAATTTTCCGGTTTCGGCCAGATTCCGCGCGAACTACTTGTCCGACGAGAAAATTAGTTTCATATAAATGTTCAGCATGTCTTCTTACCCCTAAACCGAACTTCTAATCAACTTTAAATAAAACTTTGACTTTTAAGAAACCTTCCGGTTTTGGGCCGGATTCCGGACGAAATACTTGTCCGACGAGATAATTGTTTTCATATTTGTGTTCAGCATATCTTATTACTCCGAAACCAACTATCTCATTATTCTGTTTACAAACAAAAATTGTTCACCCCTTAAATTGACCCCACCCCCCCACCCCTAAATGTTGAGCTACAGAGCCCATCTACTCTCTTGACTTATAGAGTCCTCACACCAAGTTTCATTAAAATATTTCATTCACTTCGAGAGCTAACGTGCTGACAGACGGACGGCCGGACAGACGGACAACTTTTACGAAGTCATAGGTAGCCTATCCCTCCATTTACGTTTTGCGATCCCAAAGCGGTATTTGGGCCTTTCTTGGCAAGGGTCCTCGTCAGGCTGTCAATCTTCAGGTGCAACGTCGGGGAAGAAAACAAACCTGTAATCGTGACGTATCCATTGTATCCGTAATTTAAATAAATGTTTCAAAGTCTAAAGAATATTTTTGCGATCCCAAAAATAAACACTTTTCACCAAACGATACGTTCTTGGGATTTCCAAGGACCCATGATCATTCTTGTCACAAGTGTTTTGCTTACAAATGATCAGAACAAACCGTCGAATTGGCAAATTTCTACTTTCATCCTTTGGCCCGGCCTTGCAAAGTGCCATATCAGCTTCTAGCTCTTGTTTTAGATTGGAGGAACCGTAAGCTTGGCCTCCGAGGATTCTCATTTTCGGTTGAAGTATATTTTCTTCGGTTCGGGCTTCGAATCGCCCCCTCAACTAACGGAGACCGAGAAAATCTATAAGAGAGGCCGCCGAGAAACCGCGCTAGTTGCAACACAACATGGTTCCTTGTAAAAGGACCCCACTTGCTTATTTTGGTTTTTATAATATACCTAGCTCCCATACAGAAATATCAGCTTCTAAAATTCCCACTTTTCACCACCGTCTCGTTTTGTGCCTATGAATTTTTAGTGCTTTTTGTGCTTTGCCGAGTTTGGACCGTCACACAACGAAACTTTTGCCGGAATCTTCAATGCCCGCTGCCAACTCTTTCACACATAAGGATCTCAGAAGCAGATTTTTATTGCTTCTTTTATTTGCTTAGTTTTCCCACTTCTTAACCACGGCACGTTCAGTTTTCAAATGTTTTGCGCCCACCCGCCGCGTCGGAGAGCAGGAAGGCTGGAGGTAATCAACAAGCGCTAAGAAGAAAATCGCTAATTTCCGGTGGAAAGTAATGGTATATTCGAAAACGAAAAGATCATTTCTAGTAAGAGTTGTGCTTTAACAAAATAATGTAACAAGGGTATTTTACAAATCAGAGACGGCAATTTAAAACATCTAATTCTTAAAGGCCCCACCGCACCTACAAGCCAAAGCAATCGGCACTCGGAATCGCATTATCAGTTCTTAAATACGGGGTCCGAAATTTCATATGGTAGATTCTAATCCCCCTGGTGACACCAAACTGATTTTTGGGATCCCAAAACGTAAGTGGAGGGATACCTATGACATTGCAAAAGTTGTCCGTCTGTCCGCCCGTCCGTCTGTAAGCACGATAACTCTCGAAGGAAATGAGATATTAAACTTGGTGTGAAGATTCTTTGGGTCATCGGACAGGTCAAGTTCGTAGATGGGCTTTGTAGCCCTACATTTAGGGGTGGGGAAGGGGGTTCAAATTAAGGGGCTAACAAAATATTTTGGAACGGCTAATCTGATAGTCGATTATGGGGTAAGAAGACATGCTGAACACGATGATGAAAACCATTTTTTCGCCGGACAAGTACTTCGTCCGGAATCCGGCAAAAACCAGAGAGTTTGTTAAAAGTAAAATTTGTATTTGATGTTGGTTAGATGTTCGATTTAGGGGTAAGAAGACTTGCTGAACACTTGTGTGAAAATCATTTTCTACCCGGACAAGTAGTTCGTCCGCAATCCGCCCAAAAACCGAAAATTTGTTAAAAGTAAAAGTTTTTTGTAGTTGATTAGAAGTCCGATTTAGGGGTAAGAAATGCTGTTGAATCCGTATATGACAATCATTTTTACCCGGACATATAGTTTGCCCGGAATCCGGATGGAACCGGAAAATTTGTTATAAGTTAAATTTTTATTCGAAGTTGATTAGATGTTCGATATTGGGGAAAGAAGATACGCTGAGTTCGTTTCTTAGATTTCTTTTTTCACCGGACAAGTAGTTCCGGAATTCAGTCGAAACCGGAAAATTGGCAGAAGTAAGGCCGGAAGTTTTGGTCAAAATAGATATGACTTGTAGGGGTAAACACATATGCTGAATCCATATCTGAACTTGGTTTTCACAGATGATTAACTATTTGGCCTTAATCTGTTTCTGAATGTTGATATTAAAATGTTCAAGGAGTCTGGCGAAGACTGGACCTGGCGAAGACAAGACCCAATTGTCTAGATCAAATATCTGATTTTTGGGATCCCGTCGAAACGTTTGGTCTTGTTCCATATGTCTTGTTTCACATTTCTTATGCGTAGCATGCTCTCGATGATTGTTTGCGAGAAGGTGAATCGTCATAAGAAAACGGTTATCTGATTTTTTTTTTTTTTTTGCTGCTTGCAGCAAAAGTGTGAGTTGTCCTTTAAGCCGCTTTCACATTGACGCGTTGAACCTTTCACACTAAGCCACGCAGCCTCTGCGTCGAGCTTGCGTCTCGACGCAACACAGAGCTTACGCAGACAAATAAAACGCAACGCAAGAATAGAATCAAGTTCATTCTTGCGTGCGTCAACGCGTACGCATCCGATTTGTCAGTGGAAAATGCGAGTTTTTGAAGAAAAACAAACCAACACATGCGGATGATGAAGAAAAACTTGCTTCTAGCGAAAGAAATTAATATTCAGCAGAAGAAACCGAGAAAGGAAAATGTAACTGAGCATCCAGCGCGAAAGCTTCTCGCGCAGGTGTGAAAGATACGCTGCGCAACCTGTACGCAACGCAAGATAAACGCATACGCAACGACGCGTCAATGTGAAATCGGCTTTAATCTAGTAATCTCTTCAACATGCAGGCCTGGAGAAATTCTTCAAATAACCAAAGCCGTGGATAATTTGCTAAAAACAGAGCCTGGTTTCAAAGTATACAACTATTATAGAATATTGGAACATAAAGAGTAAATAGTGTGACTTTAATCTAGTAATTCTACTACAAAGCAGAGCGCCGGCTACGCCTTCGAGTGAAACTGAGATAGATTGATGAGAGCCCCTGGATTGCCCGATACTTAAAGCCGCAATCACACTGACGCGTTGAGGCTTTCACACCGAGCTACGCAACCTCTGCGTCGCGCATGCGGTGACGCAACGCAGAGCTTACGCAGACAAATAAAACGAGGCTTTGCGTCGACGCATCCGCATCAGATTTTTCAGTGAAAAATGGAAGTCTTTGAAGACAAACTGGAGAAAAAGAAAAACTCAGTAATGATGAAAGAAACAAGAATTCAGCATAAGAAACCGAGACAGGAAAACTTAAATACATCCAGCGTGAAAGCTTGTCGCGCAGGTGTAAAAGATACGCTACGCAACCTTTACGCAGCTCAAGACAACGCATACGCAGCGCATCGCGACGACGCGTCAATGTGAAAGTGGCTTAAGGACAGTCGTGGATAAATTTCTTAATAATAGAGCCTGGCTTAAAAGTATACAACTATCATAGAATACTGGAACATAAAGAGTAATTAGTGTGAGGTTTCCTTTAATCTAGTAACTCTTGTAAAAATAATTAGGGATTTCTGAATGGTTGAGGCAATTCTATTCCAAAGCAGAGCGCTGGCTCCGCCTTCGAGGGAAACCGAAACAGATTCATGAGATAGCCTGGATTCCCCGATACTTAAGTTCAACTGAAAAGGTCTTAAATAGGACAATTAGTTACCCATCACTTATTCACTTGAAGAAGCTTGAAAACCCGGCGAAAATGCGTTTCTTCGTTGCTCCGCTATTCACGAATAATCGATTTTCAAATAGTGGAATTTCCTTGACTGATTTGTATGCTCTATGTGCTTGTATATGTTGTATGCTCGACGAAAACGATTTACAAAAAATAAGTGTTCACGCAGTGAGCTACCTTCCGTAAGCTGATTACTGGCCAGTGAAACGCCGCGTATGTATTGAGATTCATTTTTTTGCTACATAGTAGAAATTTGCGTTGTGAGGACGACCGCAGAAATCCTGAACGTCATTCCAGAGCAAGTAGAGAAACATACAAAAAAATCCCTAACACAATCCAAAAAATGCAGTGAGTTCAGTTAAATGATACAAAAATAAGTTGGCTTTACAGTTAAACTTTAAAGGTTAGTCGATGCTTACTTTTAAATTTAATTGTAAATTTAAAGGAGGAAAAACTATCGTGGCCTTTGTGATGTAAGGATTAGTCCCCTTTCCGGAAATTCGGAATGTTGTGCTACCTGGAACACGTACTGGGAAATCAGGCACACCTCGGGCACAGTAGGGCATGCTGTACCCAATTTTTGTTTTAAGTTGGCAACCCATTGACCTGGGTAGCTTGCTTAGAAAGAATTGCACGTTTCAATTCGTGGGTGGGGGGTTACCTTGCACAGAGCCCACTTTTCAGCGGTCCATAGCGCGGCCCTGGTAGAGCCATCCTATCCAGTGAGATTGTCAGTCCAATTCAGTTTCTCATTTCCTCGTCCTTGCTTCCAGCGTTCCACAAAGCAACAGCACTTCTACCGTCTCGTTTCACTCAACCAATTCTTTTGAAATCGAAATCGGATTCCCAGGAAGCTCTGTCACTAAAGAAAAGGAACTGATTTAATACTTAGAAACATCCGTCAGAAACTTGCCACATTCTTTCCGGAAATTCGACCCTAGCAACTCTCAACAATGGAAAGATATTTGATGGCACTAAGGTCAGCTGAGATTTATTCTAGCAATAGTTGCGTTTTTGCAGATACCATGGTATCTTTTACCACGGTAACTGGATCCCCAATTAGTCGTTTTTGCAGTTACCGTGGTATCTGATATACGGTTGCTCTGCAAAAACGATCATTGCCGAAATTGCGCTTTTCTAAGTCATCTCAAAAGAAAAACTGATATTCATTCACACCACCAAGTGCCAAACTTTATTCTCACCAATTTGACAAAAACTGACGAAAGTGAGATGACTTTTTCAGATACTACGATCAGTTACCACGGTCGGACCGTGGTATCCGAATATCAGATACCACGATAACTGCAAAAAGAATTTAAGACCGTGGTATCAGATACCATGGTATCTGCAAAAAACAAGAGCTGTAAGCTCATATGGCACTTGCATGGGTCAAGATGATTTGATTGATCAAAAGTAAGTTTCGACTTTGCGGTTGAGATGCGCACTCTAAGGGAGCTGGAACTTCATTTGTAAGCAAAACCCTTGAGGCAAAACTGCTAATGGGCTGATGGGCAATCACGAAAATGCATATATTGCTTAAAAGTATTTTTTTTACTTTGCGGTCAAGATTGGTACTTTAAGGAATAATCGGATTTTGGAAGTAGCAATTTCTAAGCAAATGTTGTTGAGTCTCCAATATTCCAGCAAAGTTTCATCGTCCTAGCACATCTGGAAGTACCTTAACGCGCGATCACCGGAATCCCAGACCCCCCCCCCCCTCCTCCAACTCCACCCACAATAACTGGAGCCAATCCGGTTCTGTAAATGATTAATCCAGAGCATCTGTTTGTCATTCCCACGAAGTTCGATCCAGATCACACCAGTCTAAGCGGGTCAAGTATTTTCCGCCCTCCCCCCAATAATTGCCGGATTCGGTCCGGAAATGAAAAAGGTCACCAGAGAAAATGTCCTCTGTTTAATTATTAAATTTCACTCGAATCCGATCACCCGTTCCAAAGTTACGCATGACTCAATATTCCGGATTCCCCTCCCTCAACCCCCCCCCCCCCAAGATTATCATATCGAGGATTTTTTTTTTATTCCAAGTCAGTTTGACCGGGTCCCTGATATGCCTTCCAAGTTTCGTCGTGAAAATCCCCCAAAAAACGGAATTCCGGGAAACCCCCTCCCCCCCCCTCAAGTGTCCGGATCCAGTCAAATTATGTAAAAGATTTACATGGACCAGATGTTTGTTCTTCCCAGCAAGTTTCACTCCGATTCCATCATTCTAACCGTTTCTCGAGATTTCCGGTCCCCCCCAGCTCCCCCGCGGTTCACGTAGCCAATCCGATTCAGCAAATGACTTACCTAGAGCATCTGTTTGTTCTTCCCACAAAGTTCCATCCCGATCCCTCCATTCTAAACGGGTCACGTATTTTCCGCCCCCCCCCCCCAATAGTTGCCGGATCCGGTCCGGATACGAACAAAATCATCGGAGAAATGTCCTCTGTTCAATTCTTAAATTTCACTCGAATCCGATCACCCATTCCAAAATTACGCATGACTGAAAATTTCGGATTCCCCTCCCTCCACTCCCCCCACCATTATCTGATCGACAAAATTTTTATTTTGAAGTCAGTTTGATTGGGTCCCTGATATGCCTGCCAAGTTTCATCGTGAAAATCCAAAAAACCACCATCACCGGAATTCCGCCCCCCCCCCCCCCATAAGTGTCCGGATCCAGTACAATGGTCTAAAGGACTTATCTAGAGCAGATGCTTGTTCTTCCAAGCAAGTTTCACTCCGATCCCTCCATTCTAACCGTTTCCTGAAATTTCCGGTCTCCCCCCCCCCAACTCCCCCCTGGCCACCGAATCCGGTCAAGACTTTAAACGGGACATTACAGATATATATTCTATTCAGTTATGAAGTTTCATTACAATTCGATCATCCGTTCGAAAGTTACACACTTCTCAATTTCCTGGATTCCCCTGCCCTCCACTCCCCCCCAAAATGGTCGGATCAGAAAACTGATTATTTCTAAGTTTGTTTGGTCGGGTCTCTGATATGCCTGCCAAGTTTCATGGTCCTAGCACAACTGGAAGTACCCTAACTCGAAAAAGTGTGACAAAATGCCCTAAATTTTCAAGTTTCGAGCGCCCCCACTCCCCCGCATATGGTCGGATCGGGAAACTGATTATTTCCAGGTTCGTTGGGTCGGGTCCCTGATATTCCTGCCAAGTTTCATTGTCCTAGCTCATCTGGAAGTACCCTAACTCGAAAAAGTGTGACAAAATGCCCTAAATTTTCAAGTTTCGAGCGCCCCCACTCCCCCGCATATGGTCGGATCGGGAAACTGATTATTTCCAGGTTCGTTGGGTCGGGTCCCTGATATTCCTGCCAAGTTTCATTGTCCTAGCTCATCTAGAAGTACCCTAACTCGGAAAAAAGTGACAAAATGCCCTAAATTTTCAAGTTTCCAGCGCCCCGCACTCCCCCGCATATGGTCGGATCGGCAAACTGATTATTTCCAGGTTAGTTTGGTCGGGTCCCTGATATGCCTGCCAAGTTTCATTGTCCTAGCACATCTGGAAGTACCCTAACTCGGATATGTGGGACAAAAAACTCGGACCGACCGACAGACGGAATTGTGATCGGTATATGGCACTTGAGCCAGAGGCTGCAAGTGCCATAAAAACTAATATTTCGGCCCTTATTGGCAAGGGTCCTCTTCAGGCTCTAGCTGCAAAAATGAACCTGAATCGCAGGTGCGTCAAGTCCACTGAAAACAAGAATGTTAGGAAATAACTAAATTGTCTGATAAAACTGACGAGGGGTTGCCACTCTCGATTTTTCTGTACACCAAGTGCCCGGTGCAGCTGTACTGACGTAGATGGTTCTAATTCTTAAACCACTGAACAAACGCGCACCTGCCGACTTGCCAACTCTCCGCACAGCGAGCTGGCGGTCATGAGTCACTGCAGTGTGACTGCGACCTGGCCAGCTGACCGTGTTCGCGGACTTACCGCAAGTCGACTCTTTTACCGATGACGGGTGCAAAATTGGCAAGTGCGCAGGTGGGCTAGTGTCTTATTGCGAGTAGAGCGGTGAATTGTATGTATAAGTAAGAATTTCCACGTTTAATGATGGAGACTTAGATCAGACCATCAGACGACTACTGTACAGTTGGTAGCATTTGCCATATTGTTAAAGTGAGGATTATCTATGGATTAACGTCAACTTGGAATCGAGTGAGTTATAAGTATATTGATTAATAAAGTACATTGTAACCCTAGTTTGTTCAACTCTACATACCCTAGAAGATAGACCCACGAGCCTCTCCCCACGCCACCAACCGATTGTACACATACATCTCTCAGTATTATACAGGCACCGGTTGCCACTGTTAGAATATTAATTCAGCATCTTGAGATAAGCCGAAAGATGAATCGCCTAGTTTACGGCCACCACCACTGTATCAGCTGGTGCGGGGTCGGTGCGCACGAAGGGTCGGGAGTGAATAATCCCTCGTCAACCGATGGATCATAGGCTCTTTTTTGTAGCAATAGAGCCTCAAGAGAACTCTGGCGCGGCAGCCAAGTTACTACTCAACCACACTCACAGTGTACTTTTTTACACACTCTGACAAGCAGGGTGGCTATGACCCCAACTTCCGATCATATACGACTAACACCAAACTTGACAGACAGCTTGGCTAAGACCCATTACGTCGTGACCCATTACGTCGAACACCAAACTTGGAATCGATCTTACACCCTTCACGTAGTTTGAAAAAAGAAGCTAATATAAGGTTTGAAGCCAAGCTGACCATTCATTACGAAAGAAATAGAAAACCGTGATTTTCGGGTTTTTTTATTGATCAGCTAACTATCCCTCTAGGATGATGTGCGAGGGATAAATATAAATTCGGATATTTCGGTTGCACTTCCGGCAAACCGTCCTCAGCGAAAAAACAAAAAACTAAATCATAAAATCCAACACAATACCAACAGAAGAACGATGCGGAATAGGGGTCGGCACCGTTTCTGTTTTTGGCTAAAACAGAAACGGTAAATAACGGCAAATAAAAAACGGAACAGAAACAGAAACGGTGATAAAAAACGGAAAACCGTTTCTGTTTTTCCGTTTTTTTCCGGAAAAACAGAAACGGACCGTTTTGACAAAAAACGGCCGTTTTAACAGGTATTTCTGTTATTTTCCTACTTCTTTAGGTTTATAAGATAACAGTAAGGCGACCATTTGGAACGGTAAAGCGGCTGTTGGAAAGTGAATAGCGTGAGGAGGGGTGATTTGGGCACTGTGGGGGAAGTTGGAGGGGTTCCGGAATTCCGGTGATCCGGAGTTAAGGTACTCCCAGGTGGGCTAGGACGATGAAACTTGGCAGGCATATCAGAGACCCGACCAAATTAACTTGGAAATAGTCAGTTCCCCGATCCGACCATCGTGGGGGAGTGGAGGGAGGAGGAATCCGGAATCTTGAGGTATATATAACTTTCGAACGGGTGATCGGATCTTAATGAACCTTGATATTTGGGTAGACCTCGTTTCTCGGGTGTCCCATTTCAAGTCCGGGCCGGATCCGATGAGTGTGGGGGTTGGGAGTAGAGGGGAGTACCGGAAATCTTGTGTCACGCTTAGAGTGGACTGATCGGGAAGAAACTTGGTGGGAAGAACAAGCACAAGAACTAGGTACACCCGTGACAGAACGGACCGGATTTGTGCACTGTAGGCAGAGTTGGAGAGGGTACGGAATTCCGGTGATCGCGAGTTAAGGTACTTCCAGATGTGCTAGAACGATGAAACTTTGCTGAAACATTAGAGACCTGACAAGATTGGCTCACAAACTGTCACTTTCCAGATCCGACCATCCCTTAAAGTACAGAAATGAACTGCCAGCTCCCTTGAAGTGCGCACCCTTAACCGCAAAGTGAAAAATTACTTTTGACCAAACTATACATTTCATGATCTACCGAGGGTCCATGATCATTTGCGCCACAAGGGTTTTGCTTGAAACTGAATTTCTAGCACCCTTAAAGTGCGCATCTTTACCGAGAAGCGAAAAAAAAAACCTTTTGAACATTGGAAAAGTTCGCTGGCTCTTTCTTAGTTGTATAGTTAGCCTACAGCTTTGTAGAAAAGTTTCATCAGAAATGGGAGCTTGAAGGCTTCAAACTTTCAGTACAAAACGATTTGTGCTCCTATTGGTTGGATTTAAAAATTGCGTCTTAACCGACCAATGGGATGCGAGACTCCGTTTCGCAAAAGTATTATTGTACCAACAAGAAATAGCCAGATTAACGTTTCCAGCAAAAAGTGTTATTATACCAACAAGAAATAGCCAGATTAACGTTTCCAGCAATTCACTCGCTCAGAATGGTTATCAAAGGCCTATAAATTAGTCTGTGAGTCGAAAGTCCTATACCTCCTAATGTTAATTTTGTTGTTATGCTTTCTCTAATGAGGGTGTAAAATTATCCGTTTCGTTGGGTAGGGTGCATTCTCTCTATTCTGACTCACAAATCTTTCCTTCCGAAAAGCAGAAAATATCGGTAGATGGCATAATCCAGAATAAAAACCGCTAAATTACGCCGGGACGCCACGCGTACAAGTCGTAACAAAAAACGGAAATTTGGAAAAAACAGGCAAAATAAAAACAGAAACGGCTAAAACGGTCAAATAAAAAACAAAACAGAAACAGAAACGGCATTAAAAAACGGCTACCTGTTTTCTGTTTTTCTGTTATTTAAAAAAAAAACAGAACAGATAACGGTAGTAAAAAAACACAAACAGTGCCGACCCCTAATGCGGAACCAACAAAACATGTGGATTGAACGACAGAAAAATTCAAATACCTAAGTGTAGGTTAAAACACATCGACTTCGGTAATATAAGTTCTTTTTTGCAACGCAAAAGGAAAGACTGCTGATTGATCACATTCGCCTGCCGTTTCGATATGGAGCTTACGGGGAGCATGTGGCCAATTGTGTGACTGATTATATAGATGAGAGAAGTGGATATCCACAGGTTCCTCAAGAGTATTAATCTGAACCGATCTAACGTGAGAGCTATCGACTCCGAAGACTTTCGGAAGTTGGGTCAGGTTATGGTTACATTGCTCTCGCCTGTGCTCGCTGATGAGTTTATGCGGAAAGCAAACGAGATTGAGGCAAAGATAGTGATAAATAACTGTCGGTACCCAGTGATCATAGATAGGTCTGGTAAAAGGCCTACAGTCGTTCAGCTAAATAAAATTCCCGGAGAAGCGAGTGACAAGGAGGTAAAACGGAAACTGAAGGTATTTGGCACAGTGCTTAACCTGCGTAGAAAAGGGCACGAAGGGGATGAATTAATCCAAGTTTTAACAGGGAGGGCTACGGCCCTGATGTACGTGGAAAACCACCTACCACCAGCAATTGTTCTGAATGACAAAGAGAAATCTACGTCTATTACGCGGGCCAACCTAAGGCCTGCTTCATATGCCACGAGGCATCTCACGAGGCAAGACAGTGCCCTCGAAACAGGAACAACCTAAGGAAAAACAGTACCAGAGAAACAATAAAAACGCTGAACCCGACACAAAGAAGGAAGTCAGAGTGCCGGAATGGGAACGAGAGCGATGGGGGGCTCGCTCCATCGGATTTCGGAGTCCATGGTATCGAACAGCTGGATTCGGAAGCAGCAGTAAGCCAGCTGGTCGAGAGAAGAGCCAGGATTGAAAACGGGGTTCCTTACTCCTAAGCAATCCGGATCAGACGGCAAAGCCAAGGACACCCCTGAAATACACCCTTGGACGTAGTAGAGGTGAACCTCGATGAACAGGAGGGGGGTAGCCACTGGGAACCACCCAAAGAGTCGGAAGAGAAGAAAGACAGAGAGCGAGCGGTGGTAAAAGAAACCGGAAATGGCCGTGGAGTGCGAGGTAGTGGGATACCCCACGGTACGAGAGGTGGAAATAGGGGTGGCCAAGGGAGGGGAAGCGCCCATTCCAAAGAAAAAGAGCGAACCAAAGAGACCCCAAAACTGCAGTTGAGTAATATATCGACTACGGAAAGGAGAAAGATCAGTTCGACCAAAAGGAGAAGAAGCAAAAGAGCAACTGAATAAGAAGAAATAACAATTGAAGGATGAAGCTCGTGACTTTAAATCTAAACGGAGCAACGAAAGAAAAAAGACAAAAATTGCTGCTAAAGTTTTTAAAGGACCAGAAAACTGATATACTGTGTGCCCAAGAGTTAGACACGACAAAGTTAAAAGGATTCGCGGAAGAAGAATATGAGCTTGTATCGGGGGGGGATTTCTCCGGACGTGGCATTTATCGTGCGAGGATCAGCTGGCTTTGATAGAAGTTCATTCATGTACGAGGAAAATAGTTCAATTTGTTGTATAACAAAGGAATAAAGATTGTGAACACCCACTAACCATCAGGTACAAATAATGCTAAACGGAGAGATGAAATGGTGAGAAATGAACTGGTGAGGCATACCGAGGATGTGAATACGGTATTACTTAGAGATTTTAACTGTGTGGAAAAATTAAGTGATGTGTATAGTCAGAGTAAAACTAGTCATATGCGAAAAGTTAGTGAGGATTTAAAAGAGCTTGTATGAGCATTCCAGACGAAAGATATATGGACCGAGAAAAATATAGTCCAGGGGTTTACTAGAATCGATAAAAGAGGGGCTAGCAGAATTGATAGAACGTACGTGAGTGAGAACCTTGTCGAGAAAGTGAAAAGAGTAGAGAATGTTTGTGTGCCATTCTCGGACCATCTAGCAATAGTTACAGACCTGGAAGTGCCAAGAAGTGGTAAAAAAAACATGCTGGAAAAAAAAAGAAATGTATATGACTTATAGAGGTATATCTGAACTTGGTTTTCTCTGATGATTAGCCTGGCGAAGACAAGACCGAATTGTCTGGATCAAATATTAGATTTTTGGGATCCCATCGAAACCTTTGGTCTTGTTTTTTGGTTTTATCCTCTGTAAATATTCCTTGGGCCCAAGCTGACTTTGAAACATTTCTTCAAATAAAGTATACAACGGATACGTCAGCTACGATGCTTCATCAGCTGATGACGTATCCGTTGTATACTTTATTTGAATAAATTTGTCCTTTGCTTTGTTCTTTTATTTTGTCCACTCTTTATGGGTAATAAAATCGTTAGTTGCGATTTTGATCGAAGTTCCATTGGCAGTTGCCTTGAGCCGTTTTCGTCTGCCACCAAAGATAAACGTTTGCTTAATTAGCGTTTTTCGGCCCGGTCGCCATTGCAGGCGAAACTCCGAACCTGCTGAAGGATAAGAAGAAAAATGAAAATATAATGGCGAATGATAAAGAAAGGATTTTGGGATTTATCGATTAGAAAAAAAATAGTAGGGGCGAGGGGGGCAGGTTCGTTACGTTTTTGCTTGCCCAAGATTTCGTTTTAGGTTCTGTTGATTCCATTTTTTCGATTGTCTAGAATCATGTCTTAACTATTGTTGTTACTTTGCAGAATCTTGTTACCTGCAACACTTTGTTTGCGAATTTTATTTTCCTATTAGCTACCCCCAGACTGGGAGCAGGTTCGGACATGGCTGGGGCAGCTCTGGACATCATTTTTTTTTAACCCGGAAAAAAGTTGTATACATATTTTTCGTTAGCTTTTGTCACCTCAGTTCAGTTTCGTTAGTTTGCTTCCATTTGGGAAATCCGTACAAGTATACCGTCCAGTTATCAACATTTGTTATTGTCATCCGGATATGCTGTTATCTTGTCTTTTTTTTCTTGTTGTTTTTTTTTTTTCTTAGTTTGTACTCCGTCATTAGGGCTACACGCCCTCCATTGTTCTTGACGGGTAATAAATATATTGATTGATTGATTGATTGATTGTTACCGCTGGATAACGTATTGATTGATTGATTGATTGATTGTTACCGCCGGTAACTCCATGTAACGTAACATCTATCACGGAAATCGTTTTAGATATGGTAGAGCCAATCTTAAACTACCTAAATAAAAATCATCGACGATGTAAGTGGGTTCGGAACTACCAAAATGAGGTGCCATCTTCATGTCGTAGAACTTGCTTTCGTGCAAAAAAGTGACACTAACATCGGTTTGCTATGATTGCAAGAGTGAAGCTGCGGGAATTTTTGACAAAAGAAGCGCATAAGTGTAGTAACCCTGAAAAACATTTTCGCGGCATTTAAATTTCAATAGTGAGGTTTGCAGAGTCGATGTCCGGGCCTGCCCCTATGACGGACCTGCCCCCCTCCCCCTTAGTGCTGAAAAACAAGATATTTAAATGCTAAATCTCATGTTTGCTGAATGTTAACTTTGACCAGCTATGGCGACAAGGAAACGGCGAGCGACCAAAAACAGTAATTATGACGAGACCTTCAAATTTGAAGGTAACCTCAAACTTCGATTCAAAAACGCAGCTACGCTTGGATTTTCCTGAGGTTATGCTTGCAACTTCTCGACGCCAGGGGCATTTTCTTAGCGGACATGACTGAAAGTCCCCAATATTCTGGAAATTCGTAATAAACTAACATCAGAAAGTTATATGAACAGCATCTGATAATGAAAACGCAAGCAATCTAAAAAGTGTTCTGTCAAGTGAAGTTTTGCTGTGCATACGAACGAAGTTGAGATGAACATGTTTTGAGAGCGCAGAGAGCTATTTGAATGAAGGTAAGAGCTGCATGGAGTATGTGAACGTAAGAGAGCGCGGATAAAGAAAGCGGTGAAGAGTGTGTTGTGTTGTGTTGCGAGTCTGATGGGAGTGGGGCCTTTCCCGAGGTGAGCGATTGAGAACAGAGCAACATCTGTGAGCAGATTTCTGAGATTTATCTTTTGTTCTGTTTCTGACACGCCCCTATTGCTTCTTCGACGAATCTGGCAAAGTAAATCTATCTAAGCATGTATGGCCATCGACTAATTAAGCACTATTCTAAAAAAAAGGCAAGATATATTAACCAGATCTAACTGGCATCGGATCGGAGTCCCGTTCCCGTGGGTGGGGGGTCGCGAAAAGAAAGAAGCATCATAAACTGTGTACGAGCTGTATCGAACCAGTGTTAGGTCCCCCCCCCCCCCCTCACCCTTTTCAAAGACTGTCACCCTTAATAAGTTCGTGCTGCTGTAATCTTCGATTAAAGACTTATTCTAAATATCAGTAAATTACATCTATTAATTATTTACGGTCAATGAAAGAAATCGTATCTATGGTTCTTGCAGTATTTTGTCAACAAGTACTATTTCCCATACAGTGCATAAACATCCGTCTAGACCAGAGTGGCGAAGGTTTTCTTGAAACTTTGAAACTATAAAGTGTAAACACATAGGCTAGGTATAGCCAAGGCCTTCTTGAAAACATGGCTATAAAGACAGATAGGCAAACGTTGCCTCAAACCAACAATAGCAACAGCTTTCGTAGGCTTCGTGTGGAGAATCCTTCGGCAGACTTGTCTTGGCTTTCAAAGAGTTCAGTTCTCTTGTAAGAATGGAGTTTATAGGTAAAGTAATTTCTTTTCACATTCGAAGTGCTTGTACACAGTAAAAATAAGCAGTAGCTTTTAAGTCAGTAAAATATTTAAATTATTATCTCTAGTTTACTTTCCTGTCTCTCTGAATAAGGCGATAGTGTTTTGTTGATACATTATTTAGTTTATTTTGTTGTCTGGGTTCATTGTATTTCTTTTGGATAGTGGGTATTTTTGAAGGGGCAGCAAGTACAATCAGTTAGGGCGGAGCCTTTCTTTGCACGGGTACTGGGTTCCTTCGGTTTCGCAAGCCATCTTGTACCAAGGGTGGGCATATTGGTCTCGATTAACTAAGGCGTTCTTGGCCCTAGCTCTCTTTGAGTGTATGTTCCAGAGGCGTCATTTGGGGGGGGGGGGGCAGCTGCCACCCCCTGGCTTTCCAAGGGGGCCCAAAGCTACCCATGAAAAATCATAAAATCAACAGGAAACAAAGTTATTTGACAGCATTACGACAGACAGTTGCGTAAAACGAATTTTAAGAAGGTCATCCCAAGCTTTGACCTTTATAAGCCGAGCTAATGACCCATTGTTCAGGGATTATTTTCGAGGTAGGTGAGCATAGTTCGGTTTTTGAGGTCAGATGTGTGTCAGAAGAGGTAGAGAAAGGATATGAAATTTGCATAATGGCGTCCAAGCCCTAGTTATCAGGAGTGCAGAAACGAAAACTATCAGCAGCAAGAAAAGACAAAGAGAAAAGGTCCCAGCCAAAACTCAGTGCCTTCTTCAAGAAACCAAAGCTGGATTTAGTTGTTATAACCGTGAGGAACTCATTTGTCTTTGTTTTTCTCCAACCGTAAATATTCAGCTTTTAGGCCCGTATAGAGAGATACAGGGCCCTCGGAGCCCCACCTTTTTAAGTAGTTTTGCTTAAAATATACGTTTTTTTTTACATTTGACATACCCTAACGGCAATTAGACAAGCAGACTCAGAAATGAAAGAGACAACTACCGGCTGTATTTTTTTACGTTTGGATATAAGACGATATCACAGTGCTACGTGACAATGTTGCAGCTATTTCCACACATTTTCTACAGTAAAAGACTGTCGGGTTCTTATCTAAGAAAGAACAACTCGCTATTCTCATTCGGTACTTTTCTGACGGCGTGGTCAAAGAGCGGGCGATCGGCTGTTATCACATGGAGCGACTGGACGCTGCCAGTTTGGCCGACTTCATTTACAATGAGGTAAAAGATGCATTCACTGCCATGCCCACAGGCTAAACCTCGTCATTGGTGATAGCGTGAAACAGCTCGGAGAGCTTTCGTCTTTCTTTTCTGTTTTACAGGGCATTTATGCTTTTATTTCCAATAGCAACACTAGGTATCAGCTGTTCGTTGAAGCCCAAAAGTCTGCTAACCTTCCTGTTCTTCAACATGAAAGAACTGCTATCACGAGGTGGGCCTATACTCTATATGGCTAAGTCCAAAACACGCCAGTGATTCTCAGGAAGAAGGAGTAAACGTGTCCGTAAGGACTCAAACTCAACGACTCAAATCCTGAGTCAGCGCGGCTTGGACACCGTTTCTTCCTTTCTTCCGCAGGTACCTGGAGATTCTGCATCGGCAGGGAGAGATAGTCATCAAGAGTATTGGTATCGCTCTGTGTCAAAGGTAAAATTGCGATATGAGTGTATATTGGCTGTACTCCTGGTGACGAGCGACTCTGCAAACCCAGACGCTGCGGCTGGGGCGCGTGGTTTCAGAAAAAAAGGTTGAGTCTTTTCGGTTCGCCGTGCAGCTTCACGTCGCGGAAAGCATATCGAGCGCAACAAATTCGGTGTCTGAGCAACTTCAAGCCACAGACTGCTCATCTCGAAGGCGTGTTCTTTGATTAGAACAACTTTGAACGAGCTCCGTGAAATGCGCAAAGAACAATCTTTTCGCTCTCTCTTTGCGAAGTCTCGAGTGTTCGCTGTGAATCTGGGCATTGAAGTCGAGCAAGAGGAAGCCGTCCTAACCAGCAGTGGGGCTGCCTCTCAAGGCAGACCCAAGCGCGCACAGAAAATAGACTCTCACCTCAAAAGCTTTCTGACCACATCAACCCTGGGCAAGAACTTCATCGATAGCGCCGACCGTACGATTTCTTTCGAGGAGAAAATTCGAAAGGAATATTACGAACTTTTTGATCGGTTCATCACAGAGTTTGAAAACCGGTTTTCAAACAATTTGCCACTTTTAGAAGTGATCACAGCCCTTGACATCGAGTCTCCTCGTTTTATGGAATCCGATCTGCTATGTCAAATTTGTTCTCACTGTGGGGGTCTCGGAATAGACGAAATACTTCTGAAGTGTCAAGCGTCTGTTGCAAAACGATTCCTCGCCGAGACGCCTGACAGACCGAAAGATCTCTTTCAGCTGTACTTTAAGCTGAAGGATCTCTCAGTTGCGTATTCTGAGTTACTGAAGATCCTGGAAATCGTGATAACTCTTCCCGTCACTACAGCCGGAAACGAGCGTTTCTTCTCTGTGCTGAAGATCGTCAAGACATACCCCCGGACAAGCATGGGGAATGATCGGCTTAGGCACCTTCTTCTGATCTTTTCAGAAAAGTCTTTGGTAAAGAGTTTAAACTTCGAAACTCTGGTTGAAACTTTGCCAAAATGAAACCCAGGCGTTTCCCCCTATTACCATGATTTTTTCTGCTGTTTCTGTCTTTCCAGAACACCTTTGTAAAGCCTGCCACCAGACCATGGAGCCTTGACGAGGAGCGAATCCGAAACAGACTACACTGCTTGAATACAAAAAGTAAAAGTAAAAAAAAAAGTTTTTGGATAGAATATTCTTGTAAAATATACCTTATGCATGTTGTTAGCCACTTTTGTATTTCTGGTCTTACCTATGCAGTTCCGAACATGAAAATGGCAAGGGGGGCCCAGAAGGATGTCACTGCCACCCCCTAGATTTTCCCGAAATGACGCCTCTGGTATGTTCCATCTTGTAACAAGGGTGGGTATGTTGGCGCAGATTGCAAGGGGGAGTTCCTGCGTACGTGCTTATCAAGGTTGTCCGCGTAGGTGTAAATTCACTGGGACATAAATTCAGTGACATACCGTGATCACTCTTATCTTTTTCATCTTTTTAGTTCTTCACTTCTTTTTATAAATAAAACTAATTGCCGGCATCTACTCTTCTTGTATGGTTCTGCTATAGTTCCTGGGCGGAGGGGCGGCCTTCCGGGAGGGTTTATCATCCGGCGCCTTGCTCGCACTACCTAGTTAATGCTCCCGGCCGGCGATTATACTGCTACAGCTGGTAGCTGCAGAGCACAACTTGCTATTTTCGCCACTTGAAGACAAAACATTTGACCCACCTATATCGAATTAATATCGTCTAAGACAAATAACGTTATCATAAGTATACCCGTCATTGACGAGATCCATACAAGGGCTAGGGATGGATGAGAGCTGCAGTCCAACTGCCAGCCTACCGCGCACCCCGCTCTCAGAACGAGGTAATTCTCGAAAATACACAAAGGACCCATCTCATTGTACAAACCACTGCCACATTTCGTAAAAGGGCAATCTTCCAGAAGACAGACCGGATAGTTCAGAAACAAAGGGAAAGTCGTCATGACTTCTCGAGCACCCCTCCCCCCTTTTATGTTTGTTTAGTATCTATTCAAGAAATGACGCAAACGGGAACCCCCCTAAATAGGAATGGTGAGTCCTGGGGGGGAAGTCCTGCATGCTAGGGTCGAAGACCCAGTAGCATAAAATGCGTAGTCAATATTGCCCTTGTGTCGAAGGAGGAGGTGGGGAACAGCAACTGCATGCTATATCATCTAAGAATGCGAATATGTAATAAAAACCTTAAAGGACTCGTCGTGTCTTTGATGCCAATGCAACCTACTTCCGTAACTTCCTTCATTATTCTTAAGCCCGGAGACCCAAATTTTATATGTTGCATTCTAGGCCCGCTAACGATACCTCACTAATCTTTGCAATTGCCACGATTCACGATTTTTCATGCACTCTTGACGAGTATTCGCGTATCATGCAACTGATGCGTACAAGGTAGAAGTCAATGGACCTTAAAAAGGATAAATATTCCTTCAGCCGAAGCTGACTGCGAATCATATCTGATAGTGCAGGACCCTTGCCAAGAAGGGCCGAAATATAGCTCCAATAAAATTCAGCTGACGTATCCGTTTTGCACTATCAAACTTGGAAAAGGCTTAAAACAGTCAAAGCTGCGGACAATTTGTTCAAATAGTATTAAACATTGGAACATAAACAGTAAATAGTGCGAGGTATGCTTTAAAGAAAAACTCTTACTAGAAATGATCTTTCTGCTACAAAACAGTCCAGAAGTATCGTTTTTAGTGGAGTATTTCTTGGAACAATCCACTATTGCGAGCGCTATAGAAGCTTTCGACTTCCGGTTTTCGGTTTCCGGTTTCCGGTCCCGGAGCTAACATGTGTTCTCGCGTGGAAGGTGTCAGATGAGAAACACTTTGAAAATGTGTGATCTTGTCATTAGGATGTTCGAGCAAGGTAGTAAACGAAGTGTGTTGGAACAAACCTACAGTACTCACAGCAAGCATAACTGATTGTATGGGAGATGGCCTGAGCCGTGTTTGGAGATTCTTTGAGAGCTCAACTGTTAGTTTCACGGATAACTAATATTAAACGTTACGGAAAGGGAGTAATCTAAGTCACTTCAATTCATTCTTTTACAATCCACGTCTGAGCGCTTGCGCACTTGTTGAAAATACCAATACTTCCCCCGATAAATCAGCGATTTTCTAGTTAGTACTCGTTGAGTCTGTCAAGACTTCTTGCTCTCCGAAACGGAGCTTCGATGCAAAATATTTGCCATGGTTAAAGAACAACTCTTACTAAAAATTATAAAATGGCTCAAAAATATCGTTTACAAAAATACCATTGCTTCCATGAGAATTTAGCGGTTTCCTTGTTAGCGCTTGTCCACTCTGCCCAACCCTCCCTCTTTCCGACGCGGCGGCTGGACGCAAAATATTTGGTAACTGAACGCGCCTTGGTTAAATAAGACCAGAGGTTTCGATGGGATCCCAAAATTTCAATATTTGATCCAGACAATTGGGTCTTGTCTTCGCCAGACTTCTTGAACATTTTTAATATCAAAATTCATCAACTTCAACTTCAATCAACTTCAAAGAAAGTTCAACTTATAACAAATTTTCCGGTTCCAGCCGGAGTCCGGGCGAACTATATGTCCGGGTAAAAAGATGATTGTCATATACGGATTCAGCATCTCTTCTTACCCCTAAATCGGATATCTAATCAATTACAAATAAAAGTTTGACTTTTATCAAATTTTCCAGTTTTGGCCCGATTCCGGACGAACTACTTGTCCGAGTAGAAAATGATTTTCACAGAAGTGTTCAGCATGTCTTCCCTAAATCAAACAACTAATCAACATCAAATAAAACTTTTCTTTTAACAAACTTTCCGGTTTCTGCCGGATTCAGGACGAACTACTGGTCCAGCAGGAAAATGGTTTTCATCATCGTGTTTAGCATGTCTTCTTACCCCACAATCAACTATCACATTAGCTGTTTAAAAATATTTTGTTTGCCCCTTAATCTATACCCCACCCCTAAATGCGGGGCTACAGAGCCCATCTACGAACTTGACCTTACCCTTGACCCAAAGAATCCTCACACCAAGTTTCATGAAAATATCGCATTCCCTTCGGGAGTTATCGTGCTTACAGACGGACAGACAGACGCCCGACAGACGGACAACTTTTGCAATATTCCTCCACTTACGTTTTGGGATCCCAAAATTGGTTAAACCATGCAAAACAAAACAAGTCCAAACAGATGGTAGGCTAGATGTCTTTCAAAATGAAAATAGTACTCTGAAACTTCGTATGTCCTACACTCAGAAAAATTTTTGAAGGGAAAAACCGTTCAGGAACAGAAAAATTTCGGCAACAGGCGTTGCAGTACTTCTTCCGTCTGTGTACGGAAAGTTTCTGAAAAAGCGAGCCAAAGCAACTTTGGTCAGTGACGGAAAATTTCCGTAATACACTTTCCGTTGACGAGCAGGAGCTTCCCGTTTTCAAAATTTTGGAAAAATTAGTAAAAACGGAAAGTTTCTGCGCCCAAGCGGAAACTTTCTGCTGCTGAACATAATATTCCTGTCCTGCTGCAGCAGTATTCTGTCGAGGAACTGAAGTTTCTCGCAAAGACACGGAAATTTTACTGTACAGGGACGGAAAATTTTTTCGAAAATTTTTCACAAACTATAGTTTGTGAAAGTGTCCATGTCTAACCTTGAAGCTTTCGGTGAAGTCTGCGTTGCATGACTGTCAAAACTCGGCTAGGCCGAAAAGCGCTAAGAAGTCACAACAAAACAATTGCAAAAGGCGGGGATTTCAGAATTCTATAAATCCCAAGCTAGGGATAATATGAAAGGCAGATAAGCGAGAAGGTTCCTTTAACAACTGGAAAACAATGAGTAAAAGAAAAGTAGCCAGAAGAACAATATATACATGTTAGCCTTCAAATCCTCCAATTAAAACAAAACTCTGAAGCCTCTCATATCCTTATTTTTTTACCATGAAGCTTTCACGAAGTCTGAGCTGCTTGACTGGCAGCTAAAGACCGATTAAGAGTTTTAGGTGCAAAACGAAACAATGGCAAAGGGCGTGGATTTCTGAAGCTTAAAATTCCATGGAGCCCGTATGGAAATAATTCAAGTCATTGTATTATGGGACATTTTTCCAATCGTAAACAATTGAAAACAATTGGAAACGATCGTAAACAATTGCTTTTTACGATTTGAAACAGTTTTTTACGATAGGAAACACTTGTTTACGATTGTAAACAGTTGTTTCCAATTGTTTCCAATCGTTTGCGATTGTAAACAGTTGTTAACGATTGTATTTCTACGATTATCCCATATACATATACCCCCAAATATCCCATAATACAATGACTTGAATTATTTCCATACGGGAGGAGCTAAGATTTAAGAGGCGAAATTATTACGAGAGGTCTTTTAAGTAGGAGAATTATCGAGTTAGGAACGTAAGTCACTGGACAATCTATGCTAACTTCTTCCTTCGCCGTATCATCTAAAGATTCTAAACGACTAGAACGTAAAGCCAGATGGCCCTAGAGTGATGAACGAAAGTCGCAGGGAAATCTGTACCCGCTTTTCTTGTGACCTTATCATCTAAACGACCAGAACCTTCAACCAGATAGTCCTGAACTGGGCAATCTATGCTTATTTTCCTCTTGACCGGGAGAGCCGGGGAGGGCACCCGAAAAGCACAACTACACTGTAAAAAAATTCTTGCAGTATTTGCTACTGGGATTAATCTTTCTACTCAGATAAGATTATCTCTAATTCGGATTAGTCTTGTCCCAGTAAGGATAAGATTAATCCCAGTAGCAAATACTGTAGCTAACTTTAATCCTTACTCAGAGAAACTTTTTACAGTGTAGACCCTTTTGACTGCATGTAATCCAAATTTAACCAAATGAAACAAATAATTCAGGAAATCTTGCCCTCTTGCCCCAAACCAGGCCTTGATGAGGTGGGCAACACGCAAACATAGACCCAAAAGCTCACTTCGCGAGTCAGAGTCAGATAGTGCTAAGCGATATTTGGATTTTTTCGATATATCGATATTTTCACTTTTGACAATCGATATATCGATATTTCTTTACCAAGTTTCGCTATAGGATACGTCTCGTTTCGCCAAAACTTAAGAACAAAATTGTCGTTAAATAGCATCTTGCATCATCTCAAACTACGAATAAATAAGAAATAAATTACGGAAAACATATTGCCAAAATTTCGGATATATAAATCCAGGTTCTGTTAGATTATTTACAATAATTATGAATGAAAAAATTTCGTTTTCGATATCGATATTTACGTTTCGATATCGATATCTGGTCCGATATATCGATATATCGTTATCGATATCGAATATCGCCCAACACTAGAGTCAGACCAACAGAAAGCCGACTACACTGTTCACAGTACTGCACTGTCGGCACATTTTTTTCTAGACCCAGATCGTCGACCAGGCAAATAGTTGGTACTTCTCAAACATAACACTCATGGAATCAAATACAGTAACCAACTAAAATACAAGAAATTGTGTCTTTAAAAATAATCCAACCTAACAAACAAGATACGCTGTTTAGAATCTTTATGATGCGTATTACAAAATTTCTTCGGATGCCAGGTCTGGTAGATTTTAGCCCGGACTGGTTCGATTCTGTGGACTTTTGTGGCTGCCGCTCTTTCAGCTAAACACTGTTCACCATACCGTATTTGACTGATTCATTGATTGAGCAGTGTCCGTAAGTACGGAGTAACATATACAAAATAAGATAAAAGGTTTCGATGGGATTCCAAAAAAAAAAATTTGATCCAGACAATTCCGTCTTTTAGATATCCGGTCTTCGCCCGACTCCTTGAAAAGTTTTACTATTAAAATTTAGAAACAGATTAAGGTCAATGGCTAATCATCTGAGAAAACCTTAAGTATACGTCATATCTACATTGACGAAATTGATCGAAACTTCCTGCCTTACTTCTGCCAAATTTCCGGTTTCGGCCGGATTCCGGGTGAACTACTTGTCCAGCAAAAAATTAAAGCTCAAAACGAATTCAGCGTATCTCCTTAGCCCGATATCGAAGATAAACTTCAACCTTTATAAATTTTTCCGGTTTTGGCCGGATTCCGGACGGATGTCCGGAAAGAAAATAATTTTCATATGTGGATTCGGCATGCCTCCTTACCTCGACATCGAACCTCTAATCAACTTCAGATAAAACTTAAAATCGTCCTGTTCCAGCCCGTTCCGGGCGAACTATATGTCCGGATAAAATGATTGTCATATACGGGTTCAGCATGTATTGTTACCCCTAAATCGAACATTTAATCAACTTCAAATAAAACTTTTATTTTCAACAAATTTTGGTTTCTGCCGGATTTCGGACAAACTAATTGTCCGGCGAGAAAATAAGTTTCATCTATGGATTCAGCACGTCTCCGTACCCCTCGATCGACTAATCTCATTGGCTTTTTAAAACTATTTATTCGTCCCTTAATCTGAAACCCCTCACCCCTCGTCACACCTACCCCTAAACAAGAATAAATAAGGGAAGAACTGAGAAGACTTTGAATCATGGGACATTGTTTTTTCCCGATTCTCAAGTAGCGGGGGTATTTGAGTATTCGGCGCCTGTCCCGACCAGAGAGTAATTATTGGCGCTATTTCTTCTGATCGCCGTTCTTCGCGTCAAGAAAGTGCGCCGAATTCAAATTAAACAGAAAGAGGCCGACATTTTGCCCTTCTCCCTCCAACAACTTGCAGCTACCACTAGTTTAAGAGACGGGGTAAGGGGCTAAAGTACACTGAGAGGATAGAAGTCGTGCAATCCTACATTCAAGGATGACAAAAATCGTGATAACATAAGATTCATATATTGAAAATCTGATTGAAAAGTAGTTTCCATTCCTATAATCCTCAGAATCGGCACTGTTTGAACTTCCCGCCTTTTCTGACTGCTTCATCACTTTTGCTCTGGAGGTAACACTTAATACTGCAAGAGCCAACACGCGAAGCTCCACCCAGGCTCCACCCCCGATACATAAGATCGGACAAAAAGAGATCCAGGATGCTGACATCGAGGTTATGTGAGTTCTCAATTCTTCCCTTATTTATTCTTGCCCTAAATATACAGCAATGGGGCCCATCTGCAAACTTGAAGTGTACTTTGACCCATCGGACAGTCACACCAAGGTTGAAAAAAATATCTCAATCTCTCAATGCCTCCGCTCGTTTGCATCGGGCAGGGTATAGGGATATATTTGACACCGCATGGTCGATTACAGAGATGAGACGGAGAATCTGGTGCTTCTTTGTCCTTACTCTTAGTAACTGTTCGTGACGATCAGGAATCGCCGTGTCCCTAGCAAAGACCCGGAAACGTCACCACAGCAGCTCCCAATAATCGCTGTTGATATTACTTGATTGGTTGATATCGGATTTGAATCATCGTTCGGATGATGTTTTTCGTTCTCCCCGAGGTTCAGACGGACAACTTTTGCGATGTCATAGGTGGATCTCCACTTACGTTTTGGGATCCCAAAAACTGCGATAACGCTGTTTCAGCTTTTCACGATTCCATTCGTGTCGGATATGAAAAAATAGTTCCAAATAGAGGAAGGTATAACAGAAAAGCCCTTGGTTGGTAGTTTATTTAATAGTTTTTGTTCTCCCTCTGTCTGCAACCTTTCCGGAATTTTTGGTATTCTGAGACGAAAAGATTTAAAATGTATCAGGGCTTATTATTTCAAATATTGTAAATTTCTCTTGTACCTTCCTCGACGTTATCGGAATTCCCGTATAACTGCAACTTTTTTGCCCTCTGACCCTTGTGCAAAGTCATCTTCAATTTCCCAGGACCTTCACGTTTCTGCCCTTGGGCATTTCTCAGCATTCCATCTAAGGAGAAGATTTTTTAGACCCGATTGGCCCCTTTTCCTTTTTATCTTGTGCATTTACTACATTACTGAAAGCTAGGCGTATTTTTTCCATTTATTTGTCTGTACTATTTTCCTCTTCTTAAGTGCGTAAATAAAATTTCATCATCATCATCATATTGAGCAATACTGTCGTAATACCCTAAATGAATGTGTGTGTATGTAGCCTACTCTATCTGTCCGTATATATATATATATATCTATATGTCCGTATGTTCTGTGGCCTAATGGAGGACAAGCTGAAAGAATTCCACTTTCCCGGCTTCAAGACAATCTAGAAATCCCCATCAATTCCATTTCCCTCCCATCATCTGAATCTCGATAGAAAATAACCGTTGAAAGTAATTGATTGAATAGGAAGCGTGAAAGAAGCCGCTTAGTTCAATCAAGACTTGATCAAGGAGAGCGATGGGTACAGACATAATTCCCTTTAGGGATTTAGTTGGTGTAACGTGTAAGGAATGAGAAGAGTGTGGGTGGCATTTTGCAAGCAAAGCAAAATTACCGAGGCGGTTACGAAAGCTGACAAAGAAGTAATCATCTTTGTGATTAAAAAATTGGAAGATTTCCTCAAATATTGAGGGTACGGTACAAATACCAGAGCGATATAAACCACGAATTTTCTGCAAAAGCCTAGGCTGAAAGAAAACCAATGTTTATAGGAAATATTCGAAGAAAAAAAAAGTGAAATCTGGTGTAGTGGTAAATCCCAATTCAGTTTGATGGTTTGGATCTGGAAGGTAATGGTTATTATTATCTCAAGTGTTACATCAGGCTCAATTTTGTACATTCGGTATATGTGCATCGGTATATGTGCAACTGTAGTGCATCGGGAATGTTTGTTGGTGAAGGGCTTCCATCTTTTGGTGAACTTCGGAGGCGGTCAATTCTTTCCCTTCAAACGAGGATCCTCCGATCCCCTAGCCCACTTCTTAGGATCCTCTGTGGGCCTCAGATGTGGCTTTCTCTGCCTGTATGGCTTGCGTGGACTCGTGAGTTGTACGCGGGGCTTTTGACTGGAGTCACGGAAGTGACCTGGTATTTACATTTGTTTGTTTGTTGAGTGTGTTTTGTTATATTGTGGCCCATGTTGGCCTTATTTAAAATAAATTGAAAATTGAAAATATTTGAGTGTCTGTCATTTGGTCTCAAGCCCTCTCTCTGCTAAATTGGCTGTTTTAATTAGATCCATAACAGAAAGAACTTGAATTTGGTGTAAATGTGTGGAATTTCCTTCAGGGAATTAGGGACTCGAAAAAATCGTTTCATTGAAAAAAAAATATTATCTGGGAAGGACAACTAGGCTATTATAATTTGTATTTGGCAAGATGCAAACGATCCAGAATTCTTAAGATTTTCTTTAGATTCCCAAGGAGTGGGATTTGGGAAAAATGGTTGGTGAAGAAAATTCTTTGGCTTCAGGTGTTACTGAATATAAAGATCTGTCTGCAGGGGCGTCACGACCAGGAGGGGACCCCCCCCCCCCCCAATGTTGTCGGCCAGTTGGCAAAAAATAACCGAGTCGTTGTAACCGAACAGTTGATTTTTTATGGCACTTGCAGCCTTTGGCTCAAGTGCCATATACCGATCACAATTCCGTCTGTCGGTCTGTCGGTCGGTCCGAGTTTTTTGTCACACTTTTTCGAGTTAGGGTACTTCCAGATGTGCTAGGACAATGAAACTTGGCAGGCATATCAGGGACCCGACATAACTAACCTGGAAATAATCAGTTTCCCGATCCGACCATATGCGGGGGAGTGGAGGGCGCTGGAAACTTGAAAACTGAGGGCATTTTGTCACACTTTTCGAGTTCGGGTACTTCCAGATGTGCTAGGACAATGAAACTTGGCAGGCATATCTGAGACCCGACCAAACAAACTTAGAAATAATCAGTTTTCCGATCCGACCATTTTGTGGGGGGAGTGGAGGGCAGGGGAATCGGGGAAATTGAGTATAGTGTGTAACTTTCGAACGGGTGATCGGATTGTCATGAAACTTAATAACTGAATAGATTATATATCTGTGATGTCCCGTTTAAAGTCTTGACCGGATTCGGTAGCCAGGGGGGAGTTGGGGGGGGGAGACCGGAAATTTTAAGAAACGGTTAGAATGGAGGGATCGGAGTGGAACTTGCCGGGAAGAACAAGCATCTGCTCTAGATAAATCGTTTAGACAATTTTACTGGATCCGGACACTTAGGGGGGGGGTCCCGGAATTCCGGTGATGGCGGTTTTGGGGATTTCCACGATGAAACTTGGCAGGCATATCAGGGACCCGATCAAACTGACTTCAAAATAAACTTTTTGTCGATCTGATAATGGTGGGGGGGGGGAGTGGAGGGAGGGGAATCCGGAATATTTAGTCATGCTTAACTTTGGAACGGGTGATCGGATTCGAGTGAAATTTAAGAATTGAACAGAGGACATTTCTCTGGTGATTTTTTTCATATCAGGATCGGATCCGGCAACTATTTGGGGGGGGGGGGCGGAAAATACGTGACCTGCTTAGAATGGAGAGATCGGAATGGAACTTTGTGGGAAGAACAAACAGACGCTCTAGGTAAATCATTTACTGAATCGGATTGGCTACGGTCACCGTGGGGGATTTGGGGGGGGGGACCGGAAATCTCGAGAAATGGTTAGAATGGAGGGATCGGAGTGAAACTTGCTGGGAAGAACAAACATCTGCTCCATGTAAATCTTTTACACAATTTGACTGGATTCGGACACTTGAGGGGGGGGCGGGGGTTTCCCGGAATTCCGGTTTTTGGGATTTTCACGACAAAATATTAGAATATTAGAGATTCAACAACATTTGCTTAGAAATTGCTACTTCCCACATCCGATTATTCCTTAAAGCACCAATCTTGACCGCAAAGTAAAAAAAAATGCTTTTAAGCAATACATGCATTTTCATGATGCCCATCAGCCCATTATCATTTTTGCCTCAAGGGTTTTGCTTACAAATGAAGTTCTAGCTCCCTTAGAGTGGGCATCTCAACCGCAAAGTCGAAACTTACTTTTGATCAATCAAAACATCTTAACCCATGCAAGTGCCATATGAACTTACAGCTCTTGTTTTCATTAAACAGTCGATTTTTTCGAAACTGTCGTTTTTTTCTTGAAGACAGTCGTTATTTCTGCAAAAACAGTCGGTAAAAATTACCAGCCAGTCGGTAAATTCCTTGCCCCCCCCCCCCCCAAACATTTTGGCTAGTAACTCCTCTGTCTGTCTGTACTGAAATATTCTTCCTTGCGCTCAAGTTGGAAATATGAACTCGTGGGAAAACCACAAGTTCGTATTTCCAACTTAAGCGGCTTTGAGCCTGAAGAGAACCCTTGCGAAGAAGGGCCGAAATATAGCTCTAATAAAATTCAGCTGACGTATTCGTTTTGCACTATCAAATATATATGCCTTGCTCAGGTAACCGCTTTCAGTTTTACCAGAGGAACTTATGTGTTTGTTTCGTAAAATGTTCGCTTGTTTTCCGAGCTGAAAAAGGTAAATAAACCAATCAGTAAATATTTATCTTTCTAGGTATTCCATAGTTTCTCAGTTGACTATTCTCGTGGCTCTCACATATGGGGTGTTTGGAAGCACCCAGGTGGTAGCGCTGGAACGTAGCAACATTCGAACATTTGTATGTTAAACTCCGACCTGACATTTGGCGCAAGCGAAGAACATGAAGAATCAGGGAGGACGAATCATGAACCCTTCTATTCCAACACAATTCCCCCGACAGTAGATAGAACAAACAAATTTCATCTTATAGAAGATACATTTACTGATCTAGGTATTCTGATTATTTTCAGCAAAAAAAACTAATGTGCGAGGCAGACCATTTACCTCAGGTTTGTCCCCCATTATTCCATGCTGCCTGACTTTGTCTTTGTTCATCAAAAAAGTTAGAGGACCTGTCTTACTCTTGACCCGAAGGACCCTGACACCAAGTTTCATCAAAATATCTCATTCCCTTCGAGAGTTAAGCTAAGTGCACACACAGTCCGGTAAGATTCCGCACGCGAAAACGCGAATACGAAATTCGCGTCACGATGCCCGACAGGTTTTTCAGATAAAACGAAATTCAGAAGGGGAAACTTGGCCCCAGGTTTGAAAAATCCACTGCTTAGCCTACAGTCAGATGATGCTGATTGATTGCCGAATGAATGAATGCAGCTGACATTAAATAGGTCGTATAAACAGTTGAAATTTCATACACAGCTTCTAATTTTTCCATTCTCAAGGCACAATTTAGCATGCGTTTAAAATTCGCTCCGGTAAAAGTAGAATATTTTCTACTCAAATCGGAACGAAATTATCGGACCGAATCCGCATGCGATGCGTCAAAATTCCGGAGCGGAGAAGGAAATTCGCACCGGACTGCGAGATTCGGACTGTGTGTGCACGCTACTTTATAGTGCGCACAGACGGTCAACTTTTGCGATTTCATAGGTATCCCGCCACTTACGTTTTGGGATCCCAAAAACAAAGTATTGGCAGTGACATTCCCATACCACAATCAATTTTTTAATTCAGTCGATGACAAACCTAGGATTAAATAGACTTACGTCAGAAGACAAAATGACAAACAGAATTCGGAGGCAGGCAGCAAAAGGCAAGACTTTATAAGCCTTTAGGAGAACAGCTTCTTTCGTCAAGTACCCACTGTGTCTCATGCGTGGTCACGTTGCTACTCCCAACCAACTACCTTTTAGCAGTACGTAAGGTACCACTTACGTTTTGGGATCCCAAAATTAGGGGTTTCGCTCAGAACCAGATTAAAATCAAAGTAATCAGATCAAATACTTCAGATAAAATGAACAGAATACAACTAGACCAACATGAATATTGACGAAAAGGGTATTTTTTTCGAATAATACCACCTTTCTAAAATGTACTGCATAGGTACTACTTTTGTCAAATGTATTACCAGTCAGCGTTTCCACTTTGACGGATTTTTCCGTCAAAAATGGATTTCTTGGTCTTTGACGGATGAGAATTTCTTTTGTCGGATTTCGGTTTTTTGACGGATTTCTGAAGATCTTGCAAAAAATCGGAATTTCTACTTGATTTTTCTGAATTTTCTTAACATTGGTGAAAGATTTCGCGAACATTTTATCATCAAACACTACTCCTGAAAGACGCTGTGATTACAAGTGTATCCAAAAATTTCGCCTGCGGTGCCTTTTATAGTATAATAACCGGGATTCGGTAGTTATACAGAATCCCAAATAGGCTATCCGGTCTAAACTTGTTCGATATAATAACTGGGATTCGGTAATTTATTTGGTAGAATTGCCAAGATTCGGTAGTTACCACGAACCACGATACTTGAAGAGGTCGAGTGAAGCAATGGTTGCAGACAAAAGCACTGATCATCGACAGTCCTTACTTTTATTCTGGATCCCAATAAGACGCTCCAATCAACAATGTTTCGAAAATTCCGCCTGCGGCGCTTTTTTATATTCTCTATTTTATGGAAGGGCGCGTCATTTAACTGGGCTTTAAGCCAGTTTTAGGATTGGGATTTGAGAAACATTAAAAGCTAGAACCTGCATGGAAATAGTTTAATTTGGCATGGAAAAAAAAACTTTGAAAAATCTCGCCTGCGGCGCTCACATTATTTTATCTTCGGTAGTGCTGAATTGCCTACTGTACCTGCTGCTGTCGGGATGTCGGTCTATCTTGGAAATTCTTAGGATCTTGGTGATCCACGGTAAAAGATAGTACTTAAATGAGAAGCAGTTAAATTGTAACCAACAGAAACAAAACTGGATTTAGGAAAATTTCGCCGGCGGCGCTCGATTTAATTTTCTCGGGGCATATATCGTGTCCGGCAATATATTGTCGAAGCGGGTTTCGCAAAACCGACGCCTATAGTAGCTGGCTAATCATCTTCCATGCTGCCCTTTAGCGTTACTCTTTGCATGTAAACCTTTGTGTTCAATAATTTAAAAAAAATTAAAAGCTCGAATTATCAGTTTCTAGGATTCAGTAAATTTTTTGAAAGATCCGGTAAAGCTTTGGGTCTTCACCCCCACTCCACACACGAAAATGCACTTGGACGCCCCTGGTTGCAAGACCTATTATTGCGAAAGACATTTTATCTAATCTTAAAAGAGTTCTAAGAATCTGTTGTAATATTTTTTTGAAATTCGTAAGAAAAAAAGATCACCCTTGGTTCTGCGTTTCTTGTCTATTGTTTCTACCAGTAAATTCTTGCGATTTGCCGGGCTTTAGTTTCGATGGGTTGACAATTTCAGCGTTTGGTCGTTAGCGACGAAGCGCTAGCGAACAAAGGTTGCTGCACCACTTCGCACCTTGCCTAGGCTCCGTAGATCTAGTTTTGTTTGCTCAACTCTTTCCTAATAGCAAGAATTCCACATCGGTATTTATTGCGTGCTAATTGACCCTATCTACAGAACACACTATTCTGCATGAAACAACTTCCATATATTACTGCTTAAAGTAGCGTGCACACACAGTCCGAATTTCGCAGTCCGGTGCGAATTTCCTTCTGCGCTCCGGAATTTTGACGCATCGCATGCGGATTCGGTCCGATAATTTCGTTCCGATTTGAGTAGAAAATATTCTACTTTTACCGGAGCGAATTTTAAACGCATGCGAAATTGTGCCCTGAGAATTGAAAAATTAGAAGCTGTGTTTGAAATTTCAACTGTTTATACGACCTATTTAATGTCAGCTGCATTCATTCATTCGGCAATCAATCAGCATCATCTGACTGTAGGCTAAGCAGTGTATTTTTCAAACCTGGGGCCAAGTTTCACGTCTGAATTTCGTTTAATCTGAAAAACCTGTCGGGCATCGTGACGCGAATTTCGTATGCGCGTTTTCGAATGCGGAATCTTACCGGACTGTGTGTGCACTTAGCTTAAGTCTTTTTCTACGGACTTCTCGTTCGCAAATATCGGATTTTTGGACTACAAGAATGGAAGACCTGACATCACGAAGTGGAAACACTGCTACCAGCTCCAGTGCTTCCAGTGCTTACACTTCTCCTGATTTATCAGGAGATCCACTTTGTTTTTAGGTCTCATCCTGATTTATTTTTGAGTCTCCTGATCTACTGATTTTCTACTGATATTTCGTATTCTACCTAATTTTCTCCTGATTTTCCGAACGGCTATATATTCTTAATTCGTCTTTATTCGAGCATGGCTTGGAGGCTATAACTCATTACCGTAGCTAGAATCTGGATGGCAGGAAAAAGCTAACTTTAAAAAAATCTCGCCTGCAGCGCTCGCTTTGTGTGATCATAGGTAGTATTGACTAGACTACAGTAGCTGCTGCTGCCGGAACGTCGCTCCATCCGGTTTCTGGAACTTCTTAGAGTCTTGTATTTAATCCACGGTAAATGACTTTTAAGAGCAGCAGTTAAGTTTTAGCCTACAGAAGAAGAAAAAAAATGGATTTCGAAAATTTTCGCCTGCGGCGCTCGATTTAATTTTCTCTTGGGTATAATAGATAAAAGCTGTTACTGCACTCGTGCCCGGCAATATATTCTCCAAGTGGGCTTCGCCAAAACGCCGCCTAATCGTAGGCTTATAGTCTTTCATGCTGCCCTTTAATGTCATTCTTCCTACGTAGTCCTTTCTGTTCCATAATTTAAAGCTCGAATTCTCAGTTTCTAGGATCCGGTAAAATTGTTGAGAGATTTGGCTCTGCACCCCCCCCCCCCCCCCCCCTCACAACTACAATGCACTTGCGACGCCCCTGCACCTATACTTTGAATATTCCCCCCTTTGACAAATACACAATAAATACAAATTTCCTCCTAATATCTCCTTATAAACTCCTGATTTTTTGGATTACTGAATCTCCCGATTTTTGAACTGAGTCTACGTGTTTTCAAAATTCTGGAGTGGAGGCACTTCAAAAATCAGGAGAGGAGATTGAGTAAAATTAGGTAGATATCGAAATATCAGTTGATCAGGACACTCAAAAGTAAATCAGTAGGAGGCATCAGAAAAATCAGAGATTTACTGTTAAACCAGGGGTAGTGACAACAATGATAAGGTCACTGCCTACTACGCATCTAAGAATAAACTGACCCCAAAGGGTCATCAAAAATTGTCATAGACTCATCAAGTGCCCCTCCCCACGGTAATCTTTAGTAAAAGGCGAAAGATTAACTCGATCTGAGGAGAGGCCAGAGCATACCGATGTCACGCTGTAACACGGATTTATACTAAGCGCTGAGAAAGGGTAAGAAGAGATCGCGAAACTTTTGAAACCGAAACTACTTTTTTCGTGATTTAGTTAGTGATAATTTGAAAAATCCATAGGATAAACTACAATACTAGCATTTTAATGCATTTTGTCAATTTTTTTTATCCTCCTGATTACGCCCAAACTGCGTATATGAGAACAACAAAGGCGGCGAGGTCTCAGTTATTAATTAGCCAGTCAACACACCCATTCGGGTCTGTATTCCGTACTATGTGCGAACAACGGATAATATAACACAAATATGAGTTGCGTTTTTGCAGATACCATGGTATCTGTTACCACGGTAACTGGATCTGCAATTAGTTGTTTTTGCTGTTACCATGATATCTGATATATAGTTGCTCTGCAAAAACGACAATTGCCGAAATTGCGCTTTTCGAAGTCATCCCAAAAGAAAAACTGATGTTCAGTCACATCACTAAGTGCCAAACTTCTTTCCCACCAATTTGACAAAATTGATGAAAGTGAGATGACTTTCTGAGATACCACGGTCGGTCCGTGGTATCTAGATATCAGATACCACGATAACCGACGATAACTGGCCAGATACCAAGATAACTGCAAAAACGCCTTTTGACCGTGGTATCAGATACCACGGTCAGAGGCGTTACGAGCCAAAATGTTTGGGAGGGGGCCTCGGGGGGGGGGGGGCAAGGCATTCACCGACTGGCTGGTAATTTTTACCGACTGTTCCTGCAGAAAAACGACGTGTTTTCCAAAAAAAATACAGTTTTGAAAAAAGTCCGACTGATTTTCAGGAAAAACGACTGTTTTGACCTCGGTTTTGACGAAAAATTGGCTGATTTTCAGAAAAACTGACTGTTTTCATGAAGAAAATAAACTGTTTTAACGAAAAATCGCGGCACCAACTCAGTTATTTTTTAGCGACTGGACGACAACATTGGGGGGGAGGGGGAGAAAATAAAAAATTCAGCTGAAAAATAAAATGCTAAAAAACACAAATTTTGCACCCCGCTAGGTTTCTCGACTTTTGATATGTTGTGCAGTTTTGTTTATCTCTACAAGACGGTGTAAAAATCATTTCTGTTGCAATTTGTTTGCGGTCAAACCTTATATTGACTGTGCTATTAATTACCGTTCTTGCTATTACTACAGACTGGCCAAATTTTTTTTTTTTTTGGGGGGGGGCAAGGTATTCAACGACTGGATGGTCGTTTTTACCGACTGTTTTCCTGAAAAAACGACGATTTTGACGAAAAATCTACTGATTTTCAGAAAAACCGACTGTTTTTAAGGAAAAGGACAATTTTTACGAAAACTCGACTATTTCCAAGAAAAAAATCGACTATTTTTACGAAAAATCGTGGCGCTTCGTTTCGAATTGGTATTTTTTAACGAACGGCCAACAACATTCGGGGAGGGGTCCCGACCCCTATACGTGACGCCCCTGATCTGCAGTCTGTATAATACCAAGGACCCATAAATTTCCTGTAATGACTCGCCATTCACGGGGGCTTGTCAATAAGAGAGTTCTGATGCGCTCTTGACCGAGCGTCAGTTAGTTCAAGAAATACCCACGGGGATAAAATACCCGACTATCCAGAAAGACAAAACTTTTCGCAGCTGTTGTGCTGAACTAGGATCATTTCTCTGTAATGGGAGAGTATCCTGGATCTTTTGTCCGAGCTTAAGTACCTGGTGGCATGGTGGCAAGACTTTAAACGGGACATTACAGATATATATTCTATTCAGTTATGAAGTTTCATTACAATCCGATCATCCCTTCGAAAGTTACACACTTCTCAATTTCCCGGACTCCCCTGCCCTCCACCCCCCCCCCCAAATGGTCGGATCAGAAAACTGATTGTTTCTAAGTTTGTTTGGTCGGGTCTCTGATATGCCTGCCAAGTTTCATGGTCCTATCACAACTGGAAGTACCCTAACTCGAAAAAGTGTGACAAAATGCCCTAAATTTTCAAGTTTCCAGCGCCCCCACTTCCTCGCATATGGTCGGATCGGGAAACTGATTATTTCCAGGTTAGTTTGGTCGGGTCCCTGATATTCCTGCCAAGTTTTATTGTCCTAACTCATCTGGAAGTACCCTCACTCGAAAAAGTGTGACAAAATGCCCTAAATTTTCAAGTTTCCAGCGCCCCAACTCCCCCGCATATGGTCGGATCGGGAAACTTATTATTTCCAGGTTACTTTGGTCAAGTCCCTGATATTCCTGCCAAGTTTCATTGTCCTAGCTCATCTGGAAGTACCCTAACTCGAAAAAGTGTGACAAAATGCCCTAAATTTTCAAGTTTCGAGCGCCCCCACTCCCCCGCATATGGTCGGATCGGGAAACTGATTATTTCCAGGTTCGTTTGGTCGGGTCCCTGATATTCCTGCCAAGTTTCATTGTCCTAGCTCATCTAGAAGTACCCTAACTCGGATATGTGGGACAAAAAACTCGGACCGACCGACAGACGGAATTGTGATCGGTATATGGCACTTGAGCCAGAGGCTGCAAGTGCCATAAAAACGAAATAGAACTTTTTGAAGGCACTGAAAATTAAGAAAATAGATTAAAGTTAGTCTGAACATTTTGTTTTGGAAAGAGTACGTCAAGTTATATTATTTTATAGTTATTGCGACAAGCTTTTAGCTTACCGTTTTTTTGAAATAACAAATAAATAAATAAAGAGTTCAAGGAAATATTACGATCACCGGGTGGGAATACTAACCCATTGTCGTAGCCCTAAAAGTAAAAAATTTTTTTTTTTTTTTAAACTGCTCTGCGAGCTAAAATGATAGTAAACTAAAAAAAGAAAAAGGAAGAACCTGAAAGTAGTTAACTGTCTCGGCAGTAAATCTACGGACTCTGCAGCGTTTATACTTGATTTCACCATCTAAAATAGTTTTGAGATGCAGCTTGTGAGAAACCCCCTCTAAACCCAGCCTCTTGAAGCCCACTTCCGAAGACAAGGTAGCCCCGAGGGGTTACTCACTCCTAAAATGGTTGTACAGTGGTGCCCAGGGAGGGTGTACAGTGGTGCCCAGCGAGTGAGCAACCCCTCGGGTAGCCCACCCCTATAGAGTCTTCCGCCAAGGGTTCGAGCTTAAGGTTGCTCATTTGAAAAGCACAGGAATGATCGGCGAGTATAAAATAAATGTGTGTGCCGAACACAAACGCATGAATTCGGTGATGACTTCCAGCCTCCAGGCCAGGCTGGACAACAGAATAATTAAGAATATATAGCCGTTCGAAGGTAATCCGGAGAAAATTACGTAGAATAGCGAAAAATCAGTAGACTCAAAACTAAATCAGTAGGAGCCCTCAAAAAACAGTAGATCTCCTGATAAATCAGGAGAAGTGGAAGCACTGAAAACAACCTCAAGTTGGATCACTATGTTTTTCAAATTAACCGTAGTTTAACAATAAAATGAAGGACAACGGCAATGACAAATGTGAGTGAGTTAAAATTCCTACCTGTTCAGTTTATTCTCGCTCTGTTTACATAATTACGAGGGACCGCGCGAACGCAGTCCCCCACTACCAAAAATTATACTGTCGAGTTGCCCCCATTTGGGGCAATCGCAGGGGTCAACCCAACCTAAGTGCAATGGAAGGGCCTCGCCCTGGGAGCGCCTCCTTGTTGATCAAGGCAGCTCCCCAGCCAGGTAAGTATGAATTGATGGAGGTTTCCACAGTATTGATACATAAACTTATAAAATTTTGAGAAAAGACCGTGCCGGCTTTTACTTTCAGATAACGATTTTCAGACTGAAAAACTTAAAAAGCTCAGATTTACAATGTCGAAAGACTAGTCCCAAGTCTGTTTTGCATTTAACGATAATTCCAAATTATCCACCATTAACAGAGCAAAGCGAAACCAACTTGCAAAACTATGGCAATGGTTTTTGACTCCACTCTTGGAAAGACCGCAGGGGTCGGGTACTCTTTGTGGCGATAGTGTAAACAGTCCAGTGTCCGAGACTCCGAGGCGGTGTGCCGGCCGGCGCACACTGCTCTGTCGGATCGGATGACCGGATGAGGCAGGCAATATTACCTGAATAAGTAATAACACATTCGCGCTAGTGTTGGGCGATATTCAGATTTTTCGATATATCGATATTTTCACTTTCGATATTATGTACCATGTTTCGTTATAGTATACGTCTCGTTTCATAAAAATTTAAGAGCAAAACTGTCATAAAAAAGCATCTTGCATCACCTCAAATTTCGACTAAATAAAATGGTGATTCCGAAGAACACATTCTCCAATTTCGGTCATAGAAATGTAACTTATGAATAATAATTATAAATGAAAAAATATCGTTTTCGATATCGATATTTACGTTTCGATATACGATATCGATATTTGGTCCGATATATCGATATATCGTTATCGATATCGAATATCGCCCAACACTAATTCGCGCCTGAACGAATATCTAAATATAGGTGGATTTTGAAAAAGCAAGTATTTGAACTTGATCTGATCTGGGACTTCTCAACTTTTATGCTGCAGACAGTAGACCAGGATTTCCCCGGCCACATTTTCTGAACATTCATAAGAAAGTTGAAAAAATCTCAACTTTTCTGTACGGAAAATGACGATTGTGCCGATACAGGAATTCCAGTCCGCGACCAACCGACCCTGGCCGTCTTTACCAGTGCTTCCACTTCACACAACACTTGGGATGTAATCTGTTGTAACGTTGAAAACGTTATGCATTAAATGTTATGCATTACAAGCATTGCCAGGAAGGGCTGAAACAAAAAAATGTGTCGTCTAATATAGGAAAAGTCAGCAGATGCTTTTTTGGCGGTTTTCCGGCTCTTCCTGGTAATGCTTGTAACACATAACATTCGATGGATACAGGGGGGGGGGGATTCACCCCCCCCCCCCCCTACCTTTTGCTAAGTCGTATCAGTCATTTATTTCGGCCTCACCGAGGTTCCGGGCATTAATTTTAATAAAAATGAACTATGCGAGTCGTTTAAAAAAAAATTGTTAATTTTGGCTGTGCACAGCTTCAGTCGTAAGCCCGTCCCTAAATACAAGTCCGAGACGTTCAAACCAGGTTTCGTAACCCCGATAGGTCTGAGGCATGGTTCATGGAGGCAGCAATACGGCTACCTGTTCTACTCCCATGGGATTTATATCTGCCTCACTTGGGTCTTTCAGATGTCGGCCTGTCAAAATTACAATAGGTCAGTTGTTAACAAGACCAAAGGTGTCGATGGGATCCCAAAAATCTAAGATTTGATCCAGACAATTGGGTCTTTTCTTCGCCAGATCCAGTCTTCGCCAGGCTAATCATCAAAGAAAACCGAGTTCAGATATTCCATCTATCTATCAATCTATACCTCTATAGGCCATATCTATTTTGACGATACTGACCGAAACTTCCTGCTTTACTTCTGTCAAGTTTGCGGTTTCGCCCGAATTCCGAGCGAACTAGTAGTCCAGCAAAAAAAGAAAATTCAGAAACGAATCCAGCGTATCTCCTTATCCCTATAAAGAACATTTAATCAACATTACATAAAACTTTGACTTAAAAAAAATTCGGGTACAACCGGATTGCAGACTAATTATATGTCCGGGTGAATGAAGATTGTCATATAGAGACTCAGCGTCTCTTCTTACCCCTAAATCTAACATCTAATCAACTTCAGATATAACTTCTGCTTTTGACATATTTTCCGGTTTTGGCCGGATTCCAGGCGAACTAGTTGTCCGGCGAGAAAATGATTTTCACCTTCGTATTCAGCATGTCTTCTTACCCCTGAATCAAACATTTAATCAACTTCAAATGAAACTTTTACTTCTAACCAACTTTCCGGTTTTTGCCGGATTCCGGACGAACTACTTGTCCAGCGAAAAAATGTTTTCAACCATCGTGCTCAGCATGTCTTCTTACCCCTAAATCAAACATTTAATCAACTTCAAATGAAACTTTTACTTTTAACGAACATTCCGGTTTTGGCCGGATTCCGGACGAACTACTTGTCCGGCGAGAAAATGATTTTCACCATCGCGCTCAGCATGTCTTCTTACCCCATAATCGACTATCGCATTAGCTGTTTAAAAATATTTTGATTGTCCCTTAATTTGAACCCCCACCCCCAAATATAGGGCTACAGAGCCCATCTACGAACTCGACCTTACCCTTGACCCAAACAATCCTCACACCAAGTTTCATCAAAATATCTCATTCCCTTCGAGAGTTATCGTGCTTACAGACGGTCGGACGGACAACTTTTGCGATGTCATAGGTATCCATCCCTCCACTTACGTTTTGGGATCCCAAAAAGGACAAGGAAGATTTTAATATACACCAGAAATTAGTTTCCCAGGACAGGAGGGTTCTGCAGACGCTGGAATAGCTCATTCTAGTCGGGAGGTAAATTTTTGGCCCCTATGCTAGCAGAGGCGCTACTATCCAAAATATTGGGGGGGGGGGGGGGCGGGGGGGCAAGGTATTTACCGACTGGCTGGTCTTTACCGAAAACAGTTTTGACGAAAAATCGACTGATTTTAAGAAAAAACGACCGTTTTTAAGATAAATCGACTTGCGAAAAGCTATTTTTTACCGACTGGCCGCTAGTTAATTAATTAATTAATTTATTTTTTTAACCCGCTAAATGAACAAAAGCGGAGTATAAACAAAAAAAGAAAAAATACAACAGAAACGACTAAATACACAACAAAAACACTTGATTAATTAAGGAGGCGGACAAACCCATGATGAGCTGGGAGAGCCTTCACTGTCTGGGGGAGTTTGTCAGCAAGCGCAACTAGCTTTCCGGTTATATCTGGAAACCCGAAAACTGAACTGTTAAAGCACATCTGAAAAGCCTTTGTAAAATTCAAGATACTCATACAACTCGAAAATGATCTCTTTTATGTTTAAGTTATTCTAAAAGCGAACTTCTTGTTCTTCATTTGTTATGTATAGCATCTTCCGAGGCATCTTCTGTCGCGTATTCGGACGCGTATTTCGTTCTCGTACCTAATTTCGTGGTAAGGTCGCAGATGAAGACTGAGGCAGAATATGCTGCATTGGGCAAAGATATAGTGTTCCTATCGGGCGGAAGACGAAAGTTTGTTTCGTCAATGAATTGGGGTTTGTTTTTCACAGAAAGAATCAAATTTTGCAAACCAGTTTTAAGTTGCAATTTTTCAGATGTAGCTCACTGTAGCTTTACCTGCTTTAGTTTTCGTCATGAAAGTACAGGGTGTCGAATGACAAATAAAACGGTACACGCTACTTTCATAATGAAACAAAAGTACATCAAAACTACAGTGAAACTACAACCGGAAAAAACGCAACTCAAGTCTCGTCAGCGAACCGGAGTCTTTTTCTATCTGTACACTCCTGTCGGGCGAAGACCAAAAGTTTGTTACGTCCGTAAATCCGGATTGTTTTAAATGCACTGGCAAACCTGTATTCCTCCTTTCGTTTCTGAGGAAGTGTGTTTCTAACGTGAAAATTACTTCTTTTGCTAATAGTTTGGAGCAAATCTACTTTGTTTTTGATGGGCACTATTTTGTCCCTTTTTTCGATGGACAGAGCGTGATTTCATGGCTATTCTTTACTTTTTAATGGGATCGCAAAAAGACGCTCTGCTCCTCGGCGTTTTACAAAATTTCACCTGTGGCGCATTTCGTAATATTCTCTGTTTAGAGGAACGGTGTGACAATTACGTGGCGATTAGGCTCGGAATTTTTTAGATTTGAAACAAACTAAAGGCTAGAATCTTTCTAGGCAGATTAAAGAATTTCGCCTGCGGCGCTTGCTTTAATTTGTCTGGATACAGGCGTTGAAAGCTTTCCTCTTTAGCGAAAGTTGAAATGTAAAACTGAGGCTATGAAGGTATGTATACAAAAGTTTTGATTACAAGAATAGTTTCAGCTGACGCATTGCAGCTAGTTTTACACCGACTCTGTCATTTGTTGGTGGGGAATGTGCGCCATTGCCGCGTAGTGGCAACAGTTCATTTTTGTCGGTACGTGCGAGTCGTATGTTACGATCCAGGAGTCGTTGAAATGAGGGTTCTCACCCCCCTGGCCTGAGCGCTTCGGGCCACCCCTGAATGCATACAGTTTTAAAATCAACAAATTATATCCCAAGTTCTGTCTATTGAAACTGCGCATCCTTGTGTTATCTGCTATAAAACTTCTGTCAATATTCTTTAGGCTACTGCAGGTCTACTCTATTTAACCATTCTACTCTCGATTCTACTTTACTACAACTACTTATATGTTTACTGTAAATTCCGCACAGATCTACTTTTTTCTAATAATTCTGGAGGACCACTACTTTGTTTTGGAGAGGGTCGAGTGGAAGCACTGTTTTCTATACCTGTTTCCCCTCAGTTCTCGTATATCACGTGATAAACCACAACTCTTACTAGAAATGATCTGTTGCCTATGAAACGGATCAGAAAAAAGGTTTTCGAAAATACCATTACTTTCCACCTGAAATTAGCGATTCTCTTTTTAGCGCTTGTCGACTATATCCAGCCTTCCTGCTCTACGACGCGGCGGCTGGGGGCAAAACATTTGAAAACCGAACGCGCTTTGGTTAAAAAATGGGAAAACTAAGCAAATAAAAGAAGTAATAAAGAGAAGATTATCACATCCTTCTGGGTGAAAGAGTTGTCAGCGGACGTTAAAGATTCCGGCAAAATTTTCGTTGGGTGACGGGAAAACTCGGCAAGGCCGAAAAAGCGCTAAAATTCGTAGTTACGAAACGAAACAATGCAGAAAGGTGGGGATTTTAGAAGCTTATAATTCCATATAGGAGCTAAGTATATTATAAAAGGCAAAATAAGCAAGAGGGGTCCTTAACCATTCTGGCACCATATTCCGCTTCCTCTTGGAGTGCCAAGAGCTTTCGCATTTGAGAGTAACATTTTTGGGGGGGGTAGGCAGAGGCGTTACTAGCCAGTGTGTTTGGGGAGGGGGCGAGGCATTTACCGTCTGGCTGGTAATATTTACCGACTGTTTTCAGAAAAAAAGACTGTCTTCAAGAACAAAATGACAGTTTTGAAAAAAAATGCGACTGATTTTCGGAAAAACCGACTGTTTTCATGAAAATAATCAACTGTATTGACAAAAAATCACGGCGCTTCGCGCCGACTCGGTTATTTTTTACCGACTGGCCGACAACACCGGCTCCCCCTCCAGTCGAGACGCCCCTAGGGGTAGGTTAGTATCGCTTCCCCGTATCCTGAAATCTACGAACCCCAAATGTATCGTAGATGTTTGTAAATATAAATATGTGACTGAAGGATTTAGTCTCAGCAATGAAAGTTTAACCAGGGACCCATAAATTTCCTGTAATGACTCGCCATTCAGGGGGCTTGTCATTTCCTATGCTTCTATGTTGCTATGTTGCCCGAGCCTCACCTTGTTTCCGAAAATTCCGCTTGGGTCGAATCGGCGTTCTTGCTCAGATAGACAACATTTGTTGGGACTATTCAAATGACACCAGGTACCTAAGCTAGGACAAAAGATCCAGGATACTCCTCCATTACAGAGAAATATTCCTAGTTCAGCACAACAGCTGCAAAAAATTTTGTCTATCTGGATAGTCGGGTATTTTATCCCCGTGGGTATTTCTCGAACTATCTGACGCTCGGTCAAGAGTGCATCAGAAATCTCTTATTGACAAGCCCCTGAATGGCGAGTCATTACAGGAAATTTATGGGTCCCTGGTTTAACTTAATTTACGTAGCATAGTACTTCTAGAGGTGTAATAGTTTATTTGTGAAGTGTATTAAATCTTGTATGGCCTTTTGGCTCAATGAACAAGCGTTATTATTATTGCGTGTCAACCCCACCAAAACCGACCGAGGGGTTATCAACTCTCCGGTACCGGCGAAAACGCCTATGGCCTTTATAACACCTATATAACGCCGTTTTTACGTCTATGTTTAACAGTGCCTAATTTTTTTGTTTTATGTAATGTTCTTCAACTGCAAATTAGCATAGAGCTACGAAAGTTGTACAATAAACCGCTCTCTCTCTCTCTCTCTAAACCAGGGGTGCCGGCCATAAATTAGGCGATTCACCTTCCAAAGGCTTCTAAACATGGTGGTTTTGATGTTTTAACAAGTGGAAACCGCTGCCGGCACCGGCCTCGCACTTGCTGTCCACTAAAATCGAGAGTGAGCAACCCCTCGGAACCGGCGTCCGCGCTGTATTAGTTGCGTTTTTGATCGAAGTTTTGTTCGCCGTTCGCTTAGCCGGTTGCATAATTTCCGTTTTCGAACGTCGTCGAAGTTCACCGTTTGCTTAATTAGTGTTTTTACGACTCCGGCGATCCTTGCCCGGTCGACGTTTCTTGGATGGTTCAAGCAAACTTCGAACTTGCTAGCTCACGAAGTTCGACGGTCAGGGTCTGAAGGACAAAGACATTGTGACCGGCGACCAAAAACGGTATTTAAATAGAGACCTCTGAGTTTGAAGGTAACTTCAAACTCCGATCAAAAACGCAACTATTGCTATATCGGTTCAGGCGAGGCCATAGAAGCCATCCATTTATTAATACTCAAGAGTTTTGTAACAGAAATTCAAGAATAAAGATCACTGTTTTTCTAGAAAATATCTCAAACTCGCCCAATGAGCCAAAAAATTGTGACAAGGAGACCAAGAAGAAACATAGGTAGCGTTCCAGCGACTTATTATTAGTCACGATTGTTACTATTCTTGTTAGTATTGCCGTTCCAGAGCCCGCCGTAATAAGTAATTTGGCTCCTCCCAGTTTTTAATTTCTTTCCACGACTGTAGCGATTGTTACAATTTACCTATGATGGTTGCGAGCATCATAAGTGATAATAACTATCGGTTCTGCAGGAACTCCCGTAGGAGTGATGACGTATGTTCGCGTTGTTATTATTTTCGTTCCACAGAGCGTGATAACTATCACAAAACCGCGCTCGCCCCTCCTCTTATCATCGTAACTTGTAATAGAAGGCTACCATAGATAGTTAAAGTATTATCGACAATAGTGTTTTGCAGGTTAAGAAATTACTTAGCCCAAGGGTGACGGACAGTTCAAGCAGACCAGGAATCTTCTTTCTGAAGGGGCTATTATGCAGAGAAAAAATGAGATTACCCTTCAGCTTTTAAATTGCTTTATGCGTATTTTCTTTTTGACTTTTGCCATACAGAATTTGCATCGCATCCACTGATCTTCGCAATTACAATATTCGTTTTATTTTGTGCATTCACTTCGTTACTGAAAGCTCAGTTTGACTTTTACTTATTTCTGTGTACTGCAGTATTTCAATTTACTATTCAGATTTCATTCTTTCACCTTCCTCGACGTTATAGGAATTCCCATATAACTGCAACTTTTTTGCACTCTGACCCTTGTGCAAAGCTATCTTCAATTGCCAAGGACCTTCACGTTTCTGCCCTTGGCCATTTCTCCGCATTCCATCTAGGAAGAAGATTTTTTAGACCCGATTAGTCCCTTTTTTTAATGTTGTATTTTTGTATCTTGTGCGTTTACTACATTATTGAAAGCTCAATGTATTGTTTCCTTTTATTTCTCTGTACTTTGCTATTTTTCTCTTCTTAAGTGCGTAAATAAAATTTCATCACCATCATTTTTGACGGTGCCAAGCGGACAAGTCAGCTACATTTTATCCGTTTGGCATCGTCAAATATGATTCGCAGTCAGCTTGGGCTGACGGAATACCTATCATCATCATTGAAATCAACCTGACCATTTGGGCCTTCGTTACAGACTTCCAGACAAACTACTAAGCTCCCTTCCTCGTAGAATGTCTGGGGACGCCTTCAAGCACGTCGTATACCTCTTGAGATTCCGCTTCCCTCCATGGTTTACGACCCACTCAGAAATAACCCTCTGCTTGACTCGGTCAAACTTTTGTCACTTAGCTTTCTCAGTGAGGACCTCGAAACTTTCAACTTTATTTGATTCTTGTCTTGGAATATTAAACTGGGTGCACGAAAACGTTTACGCACGTCGTGAATGGAGGAAAAAAAGCTTTAGTTGCCTCAATCTCTTTAAGTGTGCCTCTCTCATAAACGGAAAATCATATCGGACACATGACGGAGAGAAAAGTCTATGATGCAAGTAAGAGATATACGATGAACTGTCCGTAATTAATTTAACCAGTAGCAATTTTTCGAAGAAAAAAAATTAGTTTGTTGACGCCCTTGAGATGGAAACACTTAATAACTAGTGAACTGAAAGACAAAAATGCTCCTCAGCCTGGATTTGAACCCAGGACCCTCTGCTTACAAGGCTGCCTTCACTGTAAAAAGTTTCTCCGAGTAGGGATTAAAGTTAACTGCAGTATTTGCTACTGGGATGAATCTTATCTCTACTGAGATAAGATTAGTCCGAATTAGATATAAGATTATCTTTTTAGAGACAAAATTAATCCCAGCAGCAAATACTGCAAGATTTTTTTGTACAGTGTTGTAAGCAGAGGGTCCTGGGTTCAAATCCCGGCTGAGGAGCAGTTTGTTTACGATTTTCAAATTAGGTTTCGGACCTACTCCTCACTTTAGAAAGAAAGCCGGATGTTTGATAAATAATAATTAAGTAAGTAAGTAATTTACTTGTAACGCTCCATTTTCAAAAGCGGAGTAAATGAAATAAATAAATAAAACACATAAGAAACGGAACACATAATTTTTAATGTTTATTTATTTATGACATTATTTATTTACTGAGGAGTACTCTTTGGCCAGGAACAGTGGAGAAACGTCATGCCCTGGTTGAGCCCAGTTGTACGTGATTTTGGTAGTGACGAGGAAACTTCCAAAAGAGCTTTGCATCTTGAATTTATGACTTCTCCATTATGTCTTAAATTATGTCTAAATCTTGTGTGTTTATACTGTTATTTTTCTTGTGTCGTTTTTTGTTGTTCTCTTTACTTCGCTACCACCTTGTGTATTTGACGGGTTACAAATAAAACATATTAGCGGGTGATAATGTTGCAATTCTGACCAACGGAGCAGATGCTTCAGATACGTAAAAAAAGCACGATCTCATCTTTAGGATCTCCTTCTTTCATTCCAAAGAGATATCGGTTACTCATCATTGCTCCATCTATTTATTTATCTTCATGCCATAACTGTGGCGACAAGCTAAAAGCTTAACGCCAAATGTAATAATAAATAAATAAATAAATAACTAGGATTGTAGGATTTTCTTTTTTTAACTTCGGGCATAACTATGATTCTAGGGCTGGTGGAACTGCCCAATCAGACAAACTTGACAATATGGCAATTGAGACAGACTAGCTTAGACAGGCTTTTCTCTGTAAACCTAATGTACTTTAACGGCTGATCCAGAATGAAGACAGAAATTTTATCCAGGTTACATCTTCCATGTCTCATTGTTCCGAATGTAGTCTTGCGAAAACAGAGCAGAACAGATTTATTTTCAATCAAATAAAACCATTTTTTCTCAAGCTGCTTTCTCTGCAGAAGTTTGTTTATCTCGTCTCTTGACAAACGGTCAAAGAACTCTCTGTAGGGACAAAGACAGCAAGAAATCCCATTTGAATAATAAGATGTATTTCTGCTGAGAGGCTCAAAGCTATAGGCTAGTGCTAGCAGACACAGTATTTGCTGGCATACTGGATGCAAGAGATTCAAGCTTCACAAAAAGTGGCAAACAGTTTTTTACTGCACTGATGATTACCATCAATACCATCATGCTTAGGTGGTGAGTTTGCCCCGCGTAGGCATAGCCTACACTGTAAAAAAGTTTCTCCGAATAAGGATTAAAGTTAAGTGCAGTGTTTGCTACTGGGATTAATCTTATCTCTACCGGGATAAGATTGATCCGAATTAGGGATAATCGTCTCTCAGTAGAGACAAGATTAATCCCAATAGCAAATACTGCAAGATTTTTTTTACCGTGTACATGCTCATACTACTGACAGTCAGCAGGACCAACAATTCACATAAGGAAAAACAAGAATAATGAATGTGGCAAAACACAAATGTTTACTAATGTGGGCTAAATAGAGAGCAAAGCCCTTTATGCAGTGTAAAATCATCTGTTAGAAGCACATATCTAGTGAATCTTCTACATTGACTTGTTTGGAAATGTTATATGCTAACAATTATGGTTGTTTGTTCCCCGTCATTCCTCTATTCCCAAATATCAGGCTCTAATATCTGCATAGCTTTGTACCGCACCTGGTTTATCTTGCCTAGATACTGCAGTTAGTGGATTTTGCTGTCATACTGAGCTTCAGCAAAATAAAACAGTGGGCCTGGATTGGGCCTGTCACATCAACTGCAAACAGAATGCAAGAAGGGGTTCCAACCAAGGGCATCCAAGTATGGGGGGAGGAGGGGACCCCCCCCCCCCCAATGTTGTCAGCGAGTTGGCAAAAAACAACCGTATCAGCGCAAACCACCATATTTTTGGTAAAAACACTTGATATTTTCATGAAAACAGCAATTTTTTCTGAAAAGAAGTCGGTTTTTCATCAAAAACAGTAGAATCTTTCTTTTAATCAGATGGTTTTTCTGAAAATCAGTAGATTTCTCATCAAAACTATTGTTGTTTTATAGAAAACAGTAGTTTTTTCTGCAAAAACAGTCAGTAAAAATAACCAGCCAGTTGGTAAATACCTTGCCCCACCCCAAACATGTTGGCTAGTAATGCCTCTGGTTCCATCCTCACCAGACATATATCTGGTCAGTATCTGGTATCTGAATATCCAAATAAAATTGGAATATTTGATATCTGAAGAACCTGAAGCAAAAAAATGTTGCAAGTTGTGAAACAGTTCTTGTGACACACTTACTTGGACTTGCACTGACCTGGCACTGACTTGGGCAGCTTGGCAGTGTTAAAAAGCTTTTTGGCAAAATAGTTCAACAAAAGAATTCAACACCGCTGAATTATTTTGACAAAAAGCTTTGGGCATACTGTACATAAAAAAAAGGAAAAAAAGTGCAAAACAATTCCTGCCCCCCTAACCAACCTGTAACCAACAATGGTGAAGTTCAGATCAAGGCAGGATCAAGGTAACAGGAAGTAAGTTTAAGGGCATTCCTCCCTTCCCTAGATGTGAACGTCAATCTGGAAAAAGAAATTTTGCTTGCACCCCATTCTTTTTCAGTTTCTGTAACGACCTGAATAAACGGTAGGTATAAATATAATATATAAGTAAATGATAAACTTGGCTAGGCTACCCATCTAAAATACGTTTTCAAAAAAATAATTACCTAAGCTTTAGTTTTACCGGCAAATCCATTCGCAAATCTCAGTACTGCCCCACCAAATCAACACAACAAATGAACACTGCACTAAGTCGGTACTTTTCACTTCATCTTTTCTTCCAACACCTTCAAAAGTGCGCGGGCTTACGGAGACCGGTAAGAGTGCTATATTGACGAAGTAAATTCCTCACTAGGAAACAAATCTCATAAATTTTATCGGAGGATTTTGTTCATTAAATTTCTTGCTTTTTCCGAGCGTACAGCAGTAATAAAAATAAGTTTCAGTATTTTTATCTTTATACCAATAGGAATGACCAGACAGAGAACAAAGAGCGAAAATTTGCTAGGCTTCTGCGGATTTGGGCCAGATTAGGGCTAAACGACTGATTCACCGAGAAAGACATGGAGAAACATATAAGGCCTATTCTCGCCGTGAGGACCCGTCTATTCGTCTACCCGTCGATTCGCCCAACCGTCATTATGCCCAAAAAATACGTTACATCCCCCACTTTTTCCGACAGTTCGCCTAACCATCACAAGACCCAAAATATCCGTCGATTCGCCCACCCGCTGATTCGCGGTGGTGAATTCACAAGTCTGGAATGGGTCAAATGACTTTGAGGGGAGTTGGAGGGGTGGGGGGGGGACGGAAATCGGTTGGTATCTTCAGAGTGGACGGATCGGGATGAAACGTGGTGGGAAGAATAAGCACAAGCCGTAGATACATAGTTAAAAAGACCGGACTGGATCCGAGCACTGTGGGGGGAGTTGGAGGGAGGGTTCCAGAATTACCGTGATCCCGACTTAAGATGTTTACACATATGCTGGGACGATGAAACTTGGCAAGCATATTGGCGACTCCACAATTTTAACCCTCGCATTATTTTCTCTCTTTAAAACTAGGCTGTGCTTCCAACAAATAACCCACGGCTTTTGCTGTTTTAAGCCTTTTCCGCGACCCGTTGACTGTAGCGAAGACACGGAAACAATTTACAAAACCGGTTTTTCTGATGGAAAAACTTCTCGCAGACAACCGTCGACACGTGATACACATCGAAGGTAGCAAAACACGGCAAGTGAGAAAATCCGCATGGTTTTGTTGGAGGGACTAGAATGTACCGTACAAAGTTTGGGTCGTCGGGCTTAGAAATATCTGAAGTGATTATGAAAGTAGGTTGCGTTAGCATTATAGGTAAGACAGGTCCTTTACGAACAGTCGTTTTTCCGATTTGACAACCGTGGGGTGTGTGGAGGGAGGGGGAATCCAGAATCTTGAGGTATGCCCAACTTTTGAACGGGTGGTCGGATCTTTATGAAACTTGATATTCGGAAAGAACTCATGTCTCAGATGTCCCATTTCAAGTTCGGACAGGATCCGGTCAATGTGGGGGAGTCGGGGGGGGGGGGGGACGGAAATTTTGTGACACGCAGTATTGCTACCAGCAGCAAAATTCTACAGGATCTCTGTACCGTCGTTCGACGGACTGGTGTGTCCATGTAGTGCCGATCAATGTGGCGTCGTATTCATGTAGCGTCGTTCGATGTAGCATCGAATTCATGTAGCGTCGTTCGATGTAGCATCGTATTCATGTAGCGTCGTTCAACATACTGGCGTGTCCACGTAGCGTCGGTTTTTTCTTGTCGAAGTAGTGTCGGGAAATTGCTCCAAGTATTGTCGGATTTGCCTAGAGTCTTATCTTCGAAGGGGTAATTAAGCACCCTTAGTCTATTTAGAGTATCTAGAAAATTTCGTTTGAAACTAATAGAAAAAATACAAATATTTAGTAAAAAACTAAAGGAGGAAATTGTGTCATTTTTCATGAATTCAGTGAAAATGTGCAAACATATCAGGATCTGTTGTTCCTTCTCACTCTCTCTGCAGCTTGCCCCATTCACTCACAGAAGCCAGAGCGACAGTTGTCAATTTCGTCAGTCATCGAAACCAAAGATCGGAATAAGCTCCTTATTCCTGACGAAAACCAACCAGCTCAATGTCAGCTTCTCAAGTGGTGTTGATGACTACGTGATGCCGAAATTAAACTAGTAAAAAATGTTAAAGGACCTGTCTTACCTATAATAGTACCGTGATCTTCAAAACTGTGCTAACTACATTTTCATAATTTTTGGGTCCAGTTGTGTGTATGCCATCTGCACGAAGAAAGTAGGAGCTCAGAAAGTTAAAACTAATCTACCTTTTAGATGGTGCTCATATCGTCTTCTAACACTTAGCACAATTTTACAGAATACCAAATCAGCTATGTAATTTCCAATGGTATAGATAACTCAGTTTTCGAAAAATTTTCAGTTAGCACAGTTTTGAAGAACACGGTACTACTTCCGTTATCACTCCATATATTCCTAAACCCGGAGACCCCAATTTCGTACGGTACATTCTAACACCCGCTGTCGACGGTTCTCTGCGAGCAGTTTTTCCATCGGAACAAGAGCTACGAGCTCATATGGCACTTGTTACGAGTAGGCGGTACACAAAAGTAGATGAGAACGTCACAAAATGCACCCGCCATCCAAAAACGCGGTTCGGAAATAGAAATAGGATATTTAGTTTCACTCAATTCTGAGCAGTTCTGGCATCGTCTCGGATTATCTGTAGCAAATGAGAATGACTGTTCAAACTTCCAAGTTTCAGCCCAATTAATCCACTAGTTTGATACCTAGTTTGATCCCATCTTCTTTTATACCATTTCAAAGATGTGAATAATACAAGTGCTTGTTTTAAGTCTTTAAATTTGCTCAACGTGGGCCAACTACGGGATTATCAAGCGACAGTTTTCGTTTTCCAGTGCGTGCATAATCTAGTCCCAAGTATTTTTCGTGATACTTACCGTGCTAACAGTGATATTCATGAATATGATACGAGGAATAGTGATAACTTGGTGATTGAGCTTAAGAGTAGCACAAGCTCAGGATTTCGATTGCAGTTTCTTTGAAATGCAGTCTGGAATTCTCTACCAGTGAGCATCAGGGCGGCTGAGCATCTTTTAGAGTTTAAGAGAAAATTAAAAGAATATTTAATAAAAGATGGTTGAGTAATGTATTTATTTGTTATGGGTAGGGGGTGGTAGGGAGGTCTGGTTGGTAGGGAGGAACGGTTGGTTGGGGGTTGTAGAGAGGAATTGGTGGACGGGTGGTCGGGGTGGTAGGGTGGGAGTAGGGATGTTAGGAGGTATATGTTAATTTCGGAGGCGATAATGTGAAGGGGTTTGGTCTGTAATATTTTTTTTTCTGGTCTGTTCTTTGCTTTTTTTCTTTTTTTTTAGTTATTTATTATGTTGTTTGTTGGTGTGTTTAGAAAATCGTTAACCTTACTGCTGCACGCCAGCAAAAACGTAGGTTTTTCCATTAGGGAATTGACTTCAATCTTGAAGAAAAGAATGTCGACACTGCAAATAAGTCAAATGCTCATCTTCTTGATATAGTGCAGACCCTACCACCTCTCCCTAAGGAAGAAATTCCAGAAGTGCCCCCAAGTTTCAAAAATCTTCCCTTGATAAACCCCCAAGATGTGGAACGTAAGCTCAAAGCACTAAAAAGAACGAGCATAACCCCAACTGATTTCAGCAATTAGTTTAATAAAAGCTTTTCCCGATAAAATTTCCAAGCCCCTCTCTCAAATATTTAATGAAATAACTACATCTGGAAAATACCCTTCTTTTTGGAAAAGTGGATTTGTCACCCCTATCCCAAAGAAAGATTCCCCAAATGACTTAAGTGGTGTCCGTCCTATAACAATTACACCATTTTTTAGTAAGGTTTACGAGCAATTCCTATCATCTTGGCTCAAAGAATCGATTCTAAAACATATTGACCCAATGCAGTTTGGTAATCTGCCAAAAACCTCTACAACCCATTTGATAAGTTGAACTCAGTTGATAAGATTCTTAAAGGACCCCTCTTGCTTATTCTGCCTTTTACAACATACCTAGCTCCCTTATAAAATTACAAACTTATAAAATCCCTATCTTTCTCCATTGTTTCTTTTCGTGCCTATGACTTTTTAGATCTTTTTCGGCCGTGCCGAGTTTTGCCTGTCACACAACGTAAAGTTGCAGAAATTTTTATCGTCCACTGACAAATCTTTCACACATAAGGGTGTGAGAATCTTCTGTTTTTTTTTTACTTTTTTTATTTGCTTAGTTTCCCGTCTGTTTAACCACGGCGCGTTCAGTTTTCAAATATTTTGCACCCAGCCGCCGCGTAGGAGAGCAGGAAGGCTGGATAGAGTCGACAGGCGCTAACAAGAAACTCGCTACATTCAAGTGGAAAGTAACGGTGTGTCGAAAAGACGTTTTTTCTGGCCCATTTCATAGTGAAAAGATCATTTCTAGTAAGAGTTGTGCTTTAAAAAGTTAGATATACGTGACCATTGGATCAACCTTATTGCCATCGATTTAAAAAAAGGCGTTTGATCTCATTACCCACAGCAAGCTCGTGGATAAACTTTTAAATAAATTTAATGTTGATCCCTTTCTAGTTAAGATAGTGGCCAATTTTTGAACCGGTAGAACTCAGCGAACAAAATACAAAGGGGTCTTTTCAGATAGTTTACCAATTTTCTGCGGTGCCCCTCGAGGGACACTTTTGGGTCCTTTCTTGTTTTTAGTAATGATTAACGAGCTTGCAACGTCTTTTTCTGATCGTTGGAAATATGTTGATGACTTGTTTGTTTTGGATGTCTGCCGTAAGAATTTTAAGAGTTCCGCAAAAGTTATAATTGATGAAATATGCGATGAAGCGGCAGCGGATTGTATGTTCGTGAATATGGACAAATCGGTTGTCCTAACTTTTTCTTTTTTAAAAGCCAACCTCAGTTTTTATGGCACTTGCAGCCTCTGGCTCAAGTGCCATATACCGATCACAATTCCGTCTGTCGGTCGGTCCGAGTTTTTTGTCACACTTTTTCGAGTTAGGGTACTTCCAGATGAGCTAAGACAATGAAACTTGGCAGGAATATCAGGGACCCGACCAAACTAACCTGGAAATAATCAGTTTCTCGATCCGACCATATGCGGGGTAGTGGGGGCGCTGGAAACTTGAAAATTTAGGGCATTTTGGCACACTTTTTCGAGCTAGGGTACTTCCAGTTGTGCTAGGACCATGAAACTTGGCAGGCATGTCAGAGACCCGACCAAACAAACTTAGAAATAATCAGTTTTCTGATCCGACTATTTTTTTTTGGGGGGGGGGGAGTGGAGGGCAGGGGAATCCGGGAAATTGAAAAGTGTGTAACTTTCGAATGGGTTCCACACATGGAACCCAATAGCAAGGATAATATTTATTCAACTATTTAATCTCTTAATCCTAGCTAAAGAGAGAGAGAGAAGAATCGAAACCTGTAAGCTTTATGCGTCCAGGTAAATTTCAAGAAACGGTTAGAATGGAGGGATCGGAGTGAAACTTGCTGGGAAGAACAAGCATCTGCTCTAGATAAGACCATTAGACCATTGTACTGGATCCGGACACTTATGGGGGGGGGGGGGGGGGAAGGGGTTTCCCGGAATTCCGGTGATGGTGGTTTTGGGGATTTTCACGATGAAACTTGGCAGGCATATCAGGGACCCGATCAAACTGACTTCAAAATAAAAATTTTGTCGATCTGATAATGGTGGGGGGAGTGGAGGGAGGGAGGGGAATTCGAAATTTTCAGTCATGCGTAATTTTGGAATGGGTGATCGGATTCGAGTGAAATTTAAGAACTGAATGATCTTTTTCATATCCGGCATCTATTGGGGGGGGGGGGGAATACGTGACCCGTTTAGAATGGAGGGATCGGGATGGAACTTTGTGGGAAGAACAAACAGATGCTCTAGGTAAGTCATTTACTGAATTGGATTGGCTACGGGCACCGTGGGGGAGCTGGGGGGGGGGGACCGGAAATCTCGAGAAACGGTTAGAATGATGGTATCGGAGTGAAACTTGCTGGGAAGAACAAACATCTGATCCATGTAAATCTTTTACATAATTTGACTGGATCCGGACACTTGAGGGGGGGAGAGGAGGGGGTTTCCCGGAATTCCGTTTTTTGGGGGATTTTCACGACGAAACTTGGAAGGCATATCAGGGAGCCGGTCAAACTGACTTGGAATAAAAAAAAAAATCATCGATATGATAATCTTGGGGGGGGGGGGGTTGAGGTAGGGGAATCCGGAATATTGAGTCATGCGTAACTTTGGAACGGGTGATCGGATTCGAGTGAAATTTAATAATTAAACAGAGTACATTTTTCTCTGGTGATCTTTTTCATTTCCGGACCGAATCCGGCAATTACTGGGGGGAGGGCGGAAAATACTTGACCCGCTTAGACTGGTGTGATCTGGATCGAACTTCGTGGGAGTGACAAACAGATGCTCTGGATTATTTACAGAACCGGATTGGCTCCGGGTATTGTGGGTGGAGTTGGAGGAGGGGGTGGGGGGTCTGGGATTCCGGTGATCGCGCCTTAAGGTACTTCCAGATGTGCTAGGACGATGAAACTTCGCTGGAAAATTGGAGACTCAACAACATTTGCTTAGAAATTGCTACTTCCCAAATTCGATTATTCCTTAAAGTACCAATCTTGACCGCAAAGTAAAAAAAATACTTTTAAGCAATATATGCATTTTCATGATGCCCATCAGCCCATTAGCAGTTTTGCCTCAAGGGGTTTTGCTTACAAATGAAGTTCCAGCTCCCTTAGAGTGCGCATCTCAACCGCAAAGTCGAAACTTACTTTTGATCGATCAAATCATCTTAACCCATGCAAGTGCCATATGAGCTTACAGCTCTTGTTTCCACCCCTATCCCAAATTCAACTAGCCGATGAGATTGAACTTCTTGGTGTTTACCTAACAACAGATCTAAAGTGGAAAAAACAAACAGATTCGATACTGAAACGAGGGAACATGGCCATCCGTTCCCTTAAGCTACTTTTTCGCTTTGGCGTTCGAACTGAACAACTGCTTAAAATTTATTTTTCGTTTGTCCGTCCCATTTTAGAGTACTGTTGCCCTGTTTGGCATTTTGGGCTTACTCGCGACCAGTCCGACTCGCTTGAAAGAATCCAATATAGAGCGCTAATCGTTGCATCTAAATCTCCCCTTGTATCAACCTTTTAAAAACTTTCAATCTTAAGAATCCAATATAGAGCGCTAATAGTTGCATCTAAATCTCCCCTTGTATCAACCTTTTAAAAACTTTCAATCTTAGTACATTAGCGAGTCGTCGTGAAAAATTATCGGTAAATTTCGGTCTAAAAACTCTTGAACACCCAATCCTCCGTAAAATCCTCCCTCCTGATTTTGAAACCGAACGGCCAAGACCTCGAAGACTAGATGCAAACCCAGTTCCAAAACTGCAACCTGTCCAATGCACCCACGTAAGATACAGTCACAGCTTTGTTCCGGCATTTGTAAAACTGTTTAACGCTTTATCCACCATTAAAGAGCCCACATGATTTTATGTTGGTTTTTAAGTAAATATGTTTGACCGTTTAGTAGAGTGTAATTAATTTTGTATTTTTTTTTCTGTTGTTTCGATGCAAATCGAAATAGCAGCTGACTCGGCAGTTACGCTTGCATTTTCTTATTTATATATATTGATTTGTATTTGTATGCTGACGTTGGAATCAGTTAGTCGGCACACGCCTTGAGTAAGATTCTGAATGAATAAATGATTTGATTTGATTTAGTGCAGTAGATGTAAATAGTAAAGAGTTAAATTGTGTTTATTAATAAAATTAGTATCAAGTATCAAGTTTCACTCGAATCTGAGCATTTTTGGAAAATTCCGGTACCCCCCCCCCCCCAACCACCACCGTTGTCGGATCCGGTTCAGACCCTAAAATATGTCATCTAGGGTATATGCTCTCTCTATATTCCCAGTTTCATTTAAATTGATGCACTCATTTGACCCCTATGCGAGCCTTAAAGTTTCCGGCAATCTCCCTCGTACTCCCCCCAATTTGGCTGAAGAGGACTTCGTATCTCTTAATCCCCTCTTCCCGTCCATCAAGTTTTACTGAATCGGAGCATAGCCTATCTGCAAACTTCCGGTACCCCCCCCCCCCCCCACCTTGGCCGAATCCGGCCCGGACGCCAAATAACAAATCTAGGCCGCATAAACTCGGCACTGTCGAACTTGCATCTCATTCGGTCCATCCGTTTGGTTTTTGTACATGTCAAAAGTCCCCCCCCCCCCAATTCCCCCAACGGTGGTCGTATATAGTTCGAACGCATGTCTTATATGTCTACGTCATTGGTTCTTATCACCCATTAAGTTTCACTCGAATCAGACCACTCGTTCGCAATTAGCAGAAGCCAATTTCCATATTTACCTTCCCTCGCTCCCCCAAAAATGCTCGGATCTAGGAACGTAAGTTTCCGGGGGTATGTTGTGTCAGGTTCTTAAGTCAAGTAAGTCGGGTCATTAATACGCCTGCCAAGTTTCGTTGTCTTAGTACATCTGGAACTATTCTAACTCGCGACTACCGGAATTCCAGGAAACCCCCTCCAGCTCCCCCGAAACCATCTGGCTCCGTCAATTTCATATCTAGGCCTAATGCTTGTTCTCTTCATTAAGTTCCGTCCCAATCCTTCTGCTTTAAGTGTTTCTTGAGTTTTCTACCCCCCACCCCCACAGGTATCGGACCCGACCCGGACTTGACACTGAACATCTGAGGCGATAGCTCTTTCCACCTGACAAGTTTCATTCAAATCCGATCACCCGTTCAAAAGTTATGCATGCAACTAGATTCCGGACTCCCCATCCATCCACTCCCCCCATGGATCGGAGAAACGACTATTCTCAAGTCAATCTGTTCGGATCCCTGACATACCTGCCAAGTTTCATGGTCCTATCACATCAGGAAAATCCGCCCCCCCCCCAACTCCCCCAAAGTGCCCGGATCCAGTCCGGTTATGTCAATGACGTATCTAGGACTTGTGCTTGTTCTTCCCACCAAGTTTCATCCCGATCCCTCCACTCTAAGCGTTTCTCAAGATTTCCGGTTTCCCCTCCAACTCCCCCCAATGTCACCGGATCCGGTCTGGTTTTAAAATGGAACGTCTGAGACGCGAGGTCCTTCCATATATCAAGTTTCATTAAGATCCGATCACCCGTTCGTAAGCTAAGAATACCTCATTTTTCCGGATCCCCCCTCCCTCCACTCCCCTCGAGATCGGAGAAGCGACTATTTCTAATTTAATCTGGTCCGGTCTCTGATAGCCTGCCAAGTTTCATCGTCCTAGCTTATCTGGAACTGCCCGAACTAGCAGAACCGGGACCGACTGCCGAACAGAAATTACAATAGCTATATGGCACTTGGCCGAAGGGCAAGTGCCATAAAAACCGGTTATGTAGATTGTTTCACTGTTTTTGCAACAAGTTAACGGGTCTCGGAAAAGGCTTAAAACAGCCAAAACCGTGGGTTGTTTGTTCAAAGCACTGCATAGTTTTAAAGTATTCTGACATTTTGAAATACTGTAAGTTGAAGAGTAAATACTGGGAGGGGTCCTTTAAGATCAGGCAAAGGGCGATCGCAGGAATTCACTTTCAAAAAAGCAAAGCGAGAATCAGCAGAGCGCCAGAACTAACGGAAAGTGGCTGCGCCTCTGCTGCGCTTTACAACTTCTCGCTGTTTCGCACTTTCCACGTACGGAGTGGGTTTACTTTCCAAAACTATCGGACCGCAAGAAAAGTCTCGGAAAGCGAGGGGAATTTTTGCCGAGTTGCAAGAGCACATGGCGGATGAACCAGCGGAGCTTTCCAGACCGCCGGAATCACCCTTAAGTCACTAAATACAATCAGGGGCGTCACTTATAGGGGAGGAGGGGGAGGGACGCCCCCCGAATGTTGTCGGCCAGTCGGTAAAAAAAATAGCCGAGTCGACACGAAGCGCCGCGATTTTTTGTAAAACAGTAGATTTTTTTTCTCGGAAAAAGTCGAATTTTTTAAAAACGGTCGGGTTTTTCTTCAAAACGGTCGAATTTTCGTCAAAATGGTCGTTTTTTCTGCAAAAACAGTCGGTAAAAATGACCAGCCAGTCAGTAAATACCTTGTCCTCCCCCCCCCCAAACATTTTGGCTAGTAGCGCCTCTGAATACAAGTACACTCAGGCCCGAGACAAATCAGTACCTCAAAAGAGCTTTTATTTACCTAAACACAGACTAGCATTTTATTCACTAAATCTACACTTTCAGCTTTTTACGCCCTTTAAACGCTTTCATCAGAGTCACCAGCACTGCACAGTTACACAAAAAGAAGGTTAAGCACCCCAAGGATACCCAGAAATGGACCGGCATTTCTCTGAACTCTAGCAGGTAGGCGGGGAGCAAAAACGCACCCTGACTCAAGTACCACATACAGCCTAAAACAACTGCTTTTTTCGGAGAAATTTCAAACCGGTACCAAATCAAGGGTAGGAGGCTCAAGTACCACAAGAAGTACTGTGACGTCACCACTTTGTTCAGTGTAACAAACGCGAGAACTGTCGAAAACACTCCGAACTCCAACGAGTCCAATTCCTTATACTTTACCGAAAGTAACGACACGGCCAAAACCTGGGCTATGAACGGGACGTAGCCCAAGAAGTAACTTGGGGACCCCTCGGTGAGATACATAAGATACCAGAATAAGGAGAAGTTGTGCTTGAAATCCTGCCGGTAGATGTGGTACAAGTAGGTTTCATCAAGAAATTTCCAGCCGTAGAGATAATAGCTTACGGTAGTTGCTAGTAGAAACGAAACGGCCGAACCAATAACTAACTCAACCTGCCTTTTAGTTATTTGAAACTTCCCTGATCGTAAGGATAGTAGTAACAGCGGCGAGTATACTAGCGGGTATATTTTGAAATGGACCGCAAATCCATGTACTAGACCCGCTTTTACATATTTACCAGACTTCACACAGTATAAGGTCGTAAGTACCAAGAATACGATAATCGACTCGGAACTACCCCGAGTACAAATACCAACGGGTAAAGGGTTATACAGCCAGAGGAGGGTACTTTGAAAGCTCAACTTTCTATCTTTAGTGTTCAGTAGCACAATTTTGTAAATCATACAGCATATTAACATATCAAAAACCACAAATAGAATTTTCCCAAAATCCGTGTGGAAAGCAACATTGGGTATTAGCGCGATTGCGAGAAGCGGCGTGTATCGATATGTATCGCGGTCATAAGGAGACCCACCATCGACGATACGCTCGGCAGCGTCTGTGTATATTGTATAGTCAATATCGGTGTACTTTAGCTGGAAAAGGGAATCATGGACTCTGCTATAGGCTACTAGGGTGAGCCGAATGATAAAACCGAGAAGAAAGTGCAATTTTAACATGCTATCGTCGAAAAGCTTCTCCGAAACACGCTTTGGCATTTTAGCACTTTTTATTACCTCCGTTAGAAAGGGGGTTTCCGGCAGGTAAAAATCCTACAGCAGTGAGTAGAAATACTATTTTAAATCCTGATTTACTAGAGCTCAATACTTCTACTTTTAGTCTATCAATGTCACTAAGTCGTATGTCGCTATATCACCCACTCTGATCAGCTGTCTTTAAAGCCTGATTTACTAGAGCTCCGTACTTCCACTTTTAGTCTATCAATGTTACTAAGTCGTATGTCGCTATGTCACCCACTCTGATCAGCTGTCTTTAAAGCCTGATTTACTAGAGCTCCATACTTCCACTTTTAGTCTATCAATGTCACTAATTCGTCTGTCGCTATGTCACCCACTCTGATCAGCTGTCATACCAGTTCACAATTTGACTAAACTGCACTATTGTCTTTCCTTATTACTTAAAAACCCAAAAACTCCTTATAGAAGGCTTCCAAGGTTTCCTGTTTCACTAAATTTTATTCTCTACCTTTTCGCTAACTTCTTCGCTCTAATTGTTTCTTACATCCTTGTTCCCATCTTTTTAGCAGCTTCACTCAAACACTTCTTAAACACTCTAAATTCTTCTGCGCAAAGGTCTTTTTTCACATTATCATGTTGCTGCGCAACACAGCGCCCGTACAGTGTTGCCACATCGGTGCAAGTTGCAAAGAGCGCGGGATAGGAGCGCATTCGCGATGTAGCCTTTTTGACTGAATCCATTTTGAATTGTTAATATTAAGCTGGTGCTGCGTTTATTCAGGATAGCTGCGTTCGCTTGGTTTGGTAAGGTGATTTTTTTTATCAGAAGAATGTTTCAAGCGGACGAGGGCACTAATACTTTCAAGTCTTATAAGGTCACAGTCAAGTTGGGAATCTTAAACTGGTAAGCGGCACGTCGCACAATCACTAAAAAAGAACAAGGTCACTCTGGTAAGTCGCTAGCGGTAAGGCCGGTAAACTCTCAATCCAGAGCTAATGCTTGCAAATTCGACCGGCCGGGTAAGCGGCAGCCCGTTTTTTGTTATCAGAAAGCACAAAGAATAAGCACTGTCCAGAGGTAAGTTCTAAATATTCACTTCGGTTGGTAAGCCGGCTGCTTCCTTCTTTCCCTCACTTCAGTTGGATCTGGTGCAGTGATGACCTGGTAGATAAATCCACCGTAAAGGACAGCTATTGTGAAAATCACGGACCCGATAATGACCGGGCGAGGATATCGGATTAGTAAGGATTCGAAAATACCAACTTTCCTTCCTTTGTGCTCACTTTTTGACCAGGCACGACGACTCAGATCGGAACTCTGAAAAGGAAAGTAAGAGAATTAAAGCAAAACTGAAAATCATTTTTATCACTGAGTGTAGTCCTACACTGTAAAAAGTTTCTCCGAGTAAGGATTAAAGTTAACTGCAGTATTTGCTACTGGGATTAACCTTATATCTACAGGGATAAGTTTAATCCGAATTAGAGATAGTCTTATCTCGGTAGGTACTAGGTTAATCCCAGTGGCAAATACTGCAAGATTTTTTTTTTACAGTTTTTTAACTCTGAAAAGGAAAGTAAGAGAACTAAAGCAAAACTGAAAATCATTTAAATCACTGCAGATGTAGCGTTTACACGGACAAGAAATCCCGTCGAGTAGAAAGGGATTCCGGTCGTGAAGACGACTAGAAATAAAGCCTACGGGAATTCCTTTCAAGATAAAAGGAATTCCGGTCTACTTGTAGGGAATCGCGTCGACGGCGCTGGTGAAAAGACTAAATAAAAGTATAGCTAGCTTTTGGGAGCAGCAGTCATTAGTACTGATGTCATAAATGATATCAAAACATTTTTGTGTTAGCTAGTGAATTTATTTTTGGCAGATTTTCTAGTTTCAAGAATTATTTTTTTTCCTTTGCGTGTATAAGCAAAATCTTGTCACGAAAACCGGATTCTGTTCTAGTTTCCTGTACTTGTTAACGCTACATGAGTGGAAGTCCTATGCAAATTTTGGGAACAATTTACGACCCACTTATCTATCACCGGCACTTTTGAGGCATCAGCCGTCAAGTCAGCTTGGCGATATGACCTTGATTATTGTCAAGCTCCCCAACCCCAAGGACAAAGTGCATTCGAAACCCATAGTTTCGGAAGAAGAAGAAGAATTCGGAAAGGGTTCGTGGATCCCGACGACTATACATTGGAAAGAAGAAGAAGAACTCAACTTGGGTACTCGGGAGACCAGTGGCGGAGAAAATTAAAGATGTTGAATTGAGATGTGGGTTGGTAGTTTACCACTTGGGCAAGGAGGAAATATATTGGTAGAGCAAAAGAGAGAATTGGTCCTTACTTCTGTCCTATGTGTGGTCATGAGGATGAAAGCGTAGTTCATTTGATGTTGCTTGTGTGGAAAGGAGGTATTTGGTTTATAATGAAGAATGGATGGTAAGGATGACGAAGGATGAATCTTGTTGTTAATGTGAACAAACTTGGACGTTACTTGAGGCTTGTGATGGAGCACAAAACGAGATTTTTAGAACAGGAGCAGTGTGTGTTCTGTAAGGTAGTGAATTTTTGTATAATTTTTGTTGCCACGGCACACGGGCTTTTTTGTGTAATACATTCTATTCTATTCAATGGCGCCTTCCAAGTCAAAAACCAACGACGTTCTGATCCTCTTGACTACCCCCTACCTTTGTCGATTACCGAGCATGACAAGATTCATATCAGATCAACCTAACAACCGTATTAATTCGATGAAGAGGAGAGCCTTTGAGGCGTGTTCCCGACACCTCGGTGCATACGACTTCCACTAGGTGTCCAACGTGCGGCGAGGGAAATGAGGGCTCATGAGGGTCTTATTCATTTTACGTGTGGGTATTTAAGTAAGTAAGTTATTTATTTATAACCCGTCATTTTGAAAAAGCGGAGTCAATGAAAGAAAATAAATAAAAGACATAAACACACAGATAACGACACTTAATTTTCGATCTTACGGCCAGGAAGCAGTGGATAACGTCGTGCGCTGGTTGGGCCCTGTTGTCCATGATTTTTTATAGCGACGAGGAAACAATCCAAAAGGGTAACACTTGTTTTTGTAACACAATTTTGAACTTCTCCGTCAATGTACGGTTATGACCTAATTTCGACAAGTGGAGCTTTGGATATTTAAAATAACATGATCTCATCTTTTTAATCTCCTTCTTTCGCAGACCAGGACGAAATAGTATAGAAGGAGCGCATATAATTGGGTGTGTAGAACTGGAGGAGTTAAAGCGTTGGCGTCTGCAGTTTCGGCTTATTACTCGTGGCGTGCTGTTTATGCTGCAGAAGAAGTAATAAATTTTGATACTACTTTGTCTTACGCAAAATCATATCGCTTGTTTGAGTTCTACCAGCGAGAGAGAGAGACAAATTTAATGGAATTTTACAAAAAAAAAAAATGAATATCACAAGAGACTTGCCACGTGAAAATCTATACAGATTTGTTTGTGGCAGGACTCAATAATTTAATTACTTAGCATAATTATATTGGGAACGATAAAGAAAAGGGGAAAAATAAATGCAATACTATACAACGGGGGAATACTATATGATACTATACGAACAATATGTACGAACGGGGGAAAGAATGGAACATCGCCAGGGTTGCCATGGCTTTGTTGACAGTTGAATTGAAAAAAAACATCTTCAGAAGAACCCGTTGTGTTTTGTTGCGACTCTCCTCGCTGACCAAAAACAAAGCTTTTGAGGATCATGCGGTTGCTTTGAACGCCGTTTCTAAAATGGGTCGATTATCTGGATAACGAATTTCAGTCCAATAAATATAATATTTTTGGGATCCCATCGAAACCTTTGGTCTTGTTTCAGTGCAAGAAACCTGGCGAGGTTCTAGTGGCTAGTCTACACAAGGAAAGGTGTTTCAGTGGTGTTTAGTGTGCAACTGTGTGTTATTTTTTTCTTCATTTATATTTATATATTTTGCTTGCTATGACCCTTGGGCTTTAAACGTATTCAAATATCATGTCATATATCCTCACCACCAGGTCATCCTGTCTCGATGTTTTCTGATCAGTCGTTCCTGTGCTAGGGAAATTCGATAGTTTGCGAAAGTGTTTGTAGGAGAATCCTTAACCAGTGACCATTTTAACCGCGTACCCGATGAAAAATTTATCTCAAAATAGTACTAGGAAGTAGTCCGAAAAAGTTGCATGCAGTACTAACGATGCTACTACATGCTTCTACTTCAAGGCTACCGTGTTACTGTATACAACTATATGGTACTATTAGCAAGACTGGATGTTACTATTTAGTATTACTATTACTAGTTACTATTTAGTTACATTTAGTATCGCAGTGAATCGGGTAATTTCAAATTTCCAGGGGAAATGGAACCACCCCTGGCTTAAACACTTCTATAGTTTAGAAATAAATACTTTACTTACTTACTTACTATGGCAAGACAGGATGCTACTGGATACTACTACATAAGATTGGACCAGTCTGAGGTACATTAAATGATAGTATTCTTTGCTATTACATAGTATTATATGCAACGTTTTCGTACTACTACCATACTACTACGCAGGCTACACATTTTTCATCGGGTAATCCGGACCTGCGACGGCTGTTTTTAGCCTCTTTCCACGCACCTTACATTAGATGACGATCTTGGCAAAACGTGCATAACCTGTTTTCGGGAAACACCTCCCGGGAACAATGATCGGGCGCCTGATACGTCACGTTAAAGGCCTGATCCAAACATTATGTTTACCTTCTCTTACTGATCGGAAGCCACCAAGTTTATTTAGATTTGAACTTGGTTGCCGGGTTGCTGTTTTTGGCTCGAGCAAAAACCCACGCAGAACGTCTTCTTTTCCAGATGATGAAATTTTCCATGTTTGATTAGCAAAGAATTATAAGACCTAATTGGTCATTTTTCAATGTATTCAGGAGTACCACACTGGTCTTGGTTTTTTAATTTATTTGTATTTGTAATAAACAGTTGGAGCATTAGATGGAAATTATTATTTTGATCCTTGCCTCCCTACGTGCCATAGCGGCTGTCCCGGACAATCGGCTGAGATTTGGTCCAGACCGACTTATTTCAAACCTAGGAAATTTGGTGTTTTCTTTTAATTTGCCTATTGTTCGACGGTGTTCTTTGTGGTTTTGAACATTCATAGTGGCAGTAGGGAAGGTTATCATAGTGTGTGTGGTAGAAAGACCATTTTTTGTGGTCCGCTTTTAGAGAAGAAATCGTGGCAAGCTTGATAATCAGTGTATTACTAATAGCGGAGACAGGATACACTTCAGGGGTGGAGAATCTCCGGAACGAGAATCGATGGAAATACTCCCGAAGTCGAATGAATTACTACCACATGTATGACGTGTCCTTTAAAGGAATCCGTCTCTAGATACTGCTGTTTTTCTCAAGTAGCCTATAATCTGTGTTCCTTCTTTCTAATCGCTCTCGAACTTTTTACATTCTAGTACACGCAGTGCTGCAGTAAATGGGGGGGGGGGGCTGGAGAGGGGCTTAGATATGGATGGGAATGTATCCCGATCAATTTGATTGGAAAGTGAAAGTTGGCTAAAATGACAGGATTGAATCAGGAAAAGCCTCAAATGAACGATTTGGTGGGAATCCGGAAAAACCATAAATTTACGGATGATCCTAACTGACCTTTGAATATGAATCCCTTTTTCCGCCTATCACATCAAAAGCGATCACCAAATATGAGGATCTCGATTTGCCGACAGACTTTCCGATCAACGGCTTTTCTGACAAGCCCGATGGTACCAGAAACGTAACGAGAAAGGGATTTGTCACTGCTTCCGTCAATGATTGAAATTATCAACAAAACTTTCGCCGATACCAGAGACGGAGGAAAATAGGAAACAGGTTTCGTCGGCGCTTCTGATTCGCTAACGGTAATTTTTCTAGACTAATTACTAGAATTATCAACACGACTTTCGTCGATACCAGAAACGGAGGAAAACAGGAAAACAGGTTTCGTCGGTGCTTCCGACTCGCTGACAGTTATTTTTCAGTCATCTCATCGCAAAATGACTATCAAACGAACACAAGGTCTTTTCCGCACATCGCTGTGTGGCACAATCATTCATACGTGGGTCGTTCCAGGGTGCGACGACCAATGGACGGGACAAGGAAAACCGGTACTCCACAGCTCTAAACAGAATGTCGGCAACGACTGTCTTTCAAATCTTGCCACCGAATTACCGGTTCTGCAGCTACTCTTCCGTGCTGACCTCCACCCGTGTCCCGCAGCACGAAAACAGACCTAAAGACGTGCAAGAACCCACCACCCTTGGATTTCCGGAATCGACAAACATTCTGATTGTCTTCAGAGCCGATTCGGCCACCGAATTTCCAGTTCGGCAGCGTCCCTTGCTGCGAACTCAACTACCTTTGGATTTCTGGAATCGGAAAAAATTAGGATTATCTTTTCAGCCGATTCGGCCACCGAATTTCCCAGTTCGGTAACGTGCCTTGGCGCTACTTGGGGCATGTTATCCGTATAGCGGAAGATAGACTCCCCAGAACGGTACTGGGGTGGCAACCAGAGGGAACCCGAAGAAGAGGAAGGCGGGACCTAAAACACATCATTTGATAGTCCAACCCCAGTGGGAAGACGTCTGGGCAGCAGCACATATGGGGGACGACTGGCGGCTCTTTCTAGACGCCCTGGGTGCCGCTGGCGGCACAGGAGGAACTAAGGTCTAAGGTAAGGTAACGTGCCTTGCTACGAACTCTACTCTTACTACCCTTGGATTTCCGGATCGACAAAAATTCGGATTCTCTTTTCAGCCGATTCGGCCACCGAATTTCCGGTTCGGCCAGCCTGCTGCGAACTCCGCTTTCCAGTGCTGAAAACCGCCCGTGTCCCACAGCACGACAACAGACATAAAGACGTAGAACCCACCACTCTTGGATTTCCGGAATCAATAAAGAATAAGATGTTCTTTCCAGCCGGATCGGTCACCGAATTTCCGGTTTGGAAGCGTACTTCGCATCCGACTTCGAAATCCGAACTATTTTACTCTATGCGCTGTCGACCCAGTGGCGAACTTCTCCCTGTGACCCGAACTCGGACATGGCCCGGGCCAGAGGCCGAAGTGGTAAACAGAAAAAGTATAGCTAGCACGTCTGTTTAATTTCTAAGTCTGCTATTCTTTGAAAGGGCACCTCTTGCTTATTCTGATGGAATTATAAGCTTATGAAATCCCTGTTTTCAGCCGTTCTTTCGTTTTGTACTCAAGGCCTTTTAGCACTTTTTCGGCCTAGTCGCCCGTCACGCAGCGCCAAAAGCTTCAAGGTCCACCGACAACTCTTTCACAAATAAGAATATGTGAAGCTTCAAAGTAATGTTTCCATTTAAGTAAGTAATTTATTTCTGACCCGCCATTTGAAAAGCAGAGTTCTATCTTCTGTTTTGAACTTCTCTTGTATTGCTTGGTGCTGCCAATTTTTTTTTTACCACGGTACGTTGATTTTTCAAATGGTTTGAGTCAAGCCGCGTCGGAGAGCGGGAAGGCTTGATAGAGTTGACAAGTGCTAACAGGAAAATCACTCATTTCACTTGGAAAGTAATAGTATTTCGAAAGCCGATATTTTTAAGCCATTTCATCGTACAAAGGTAATTTCTAGTAAGAGTTGTGCTTTAAGTCATAGTAGGCTATACGCTAAATAATGCTAGGACTGAAATACAATGGTTAAGAAGCTTCCCTCCTCCTATTAAGACTTGGGCCACTCTATGTCCGCCGGGAAAACATAGAGATACTCTGCCCGATCTAGCACCGGCGACAGGACGGACGCGACACCAAAATCTCCTGGTGCCAGTTAAATGTCGCACTAACTGGTATTCGAATTCCTTTGTACCATATTTTACTGAAAAAGTTAACAAAAAACGAGTGAATTCCAAGTGATTTATTTTCTTTTATGTAATGATTGTATATATTCAAGTATTTTAACACATCAAATGTAATGGTCGACGTATTTACTGCCATGTCGGCGCTACGAATTAGATCAATAAACATATCTATCTATCTAATAATACAAGAAAAATATGTGAAGTTTTTTCCACATTACGAAAAATGGGATACCGACTATGTTTGCTCCCAGGATCTCTTTGTCCGGGCTTGTGACCACAACCCATGTCCCGCAGCACGAAAGCAGACACAGAGACGTGAAAGAACCCACTTCCCTTTCTTACCGGCGACGCCAGTGAACAATAGATCATGCTTATCACTTACCATTCCTTCTTGGGGACCTGATTCCGGAAGCCTTCACAGGAATTGGAGCGATCTAGCCAATCTTTACAGCACTCAATCATGCGTTCGAGATAGAATCTGCACTTATTCTCTTGGTAACCGTTCGCTGGAATGGAAAAAAAACGATTGGAAAAAGTTATCTACAGTCACAGACCTATAGAAAAACTTCATCGGCCTTTCGTAAAAATCTTGTATTTGAAAAACACGTCCGCTGGAAGGGAATGAAACGACTGGAAAAAGTAAGATCCACAGAAAATTTCGCCAGGTTTATGTATAAATCCTGTTTTTCAAATAAACTGTTCGCTGGACGGGGGGGGGGGGGGGATGGAAATTAAGACATAAAGAGAATTTCACAAAGTTTTCGTGAATGACTTGTATTTAAGAAAAAACTGTTCGCTGTAAAGGAGAGAAGCGAGTGCACGAAGTTTTCTACAATCACAAACCTACAGAAGGACCTGTATGTAAAAAGCAAGACCTGTATCGAAAAAAAAGCTTACTAGACCTAGACGACTATCTATATGATCACATATTCTTATAGTCTAGCAGATAGTTCGGCATAGTATATCATACTACATTTTTTCCCGAACAGGTGTGTAATGCATATTATGTCCCACAGCTATATTACGACAATATTCACACAGAAAGTTATACTGAGTTCCACCCTACTTACCGTAGTTACTACGCATGACGTCACGAGTTCTGGCTGTTTGCCGTCAAGGCTGGAACGATTTTTCTATTTTCCAGCAGAATATCATGCCACGGGCGAATCCGACCAATCACGTTACAGAGATTCGTAGTTACCGCGATTACTACGCTCCCGAGCATGGTAAGCAAATAGTTAATATTAGTTACTATTTCGAGAAGGTTGGAACGAACAGCGTAGTAACTTTTCATGAGGTTGGAACGAAAATAGTAACTAATAGTTACTGTTGTTAGAAGGGTGCAACACGCTCACTACCACAATCTTTAACTGGCAATTCTAGAGGTTGATATTAAATGTATAACAACATCTATAGCCGTTATTATTAATTTCATAACAACCTCTCTAGAGGTTGATTAAAGTCATATCAACCTCGGCACAAGTCAGAAGCTGGTAGAAGAAGTTAGGAGCTGACCTCTAAAAAGTTACTCTAACCAAAGTGAGATGAATGAGCGATTACCGCAAAGAGAATCACGCATAGTTGATGGTTCCGTTCAAAAAATTGTGAAAGTTAATTTTCATCCACCTAGGTTAATAGATAGATAGACAGATTTAAAGCATAAAAGCCGACAAGGACCATCGCACGAAAACAACAAGAAAACAAGTGTGCAAGCGCTCAGACGTGGAGTGTGAAAGTAAAACGTTTATCACATTTTATACACAAACAGCTTTAGTACCAAGACATTTGACATCCCCAATAACCAAACAAGTACTGAAATAGCCTAATTTGTAATTATCCCACTTTAAAACCTTTAAATGTAAACAAATCGCAAGTATAAATCCAAAGAAACGTTGAATATCTTGCACGAATAGCTTGAGTTTCAACAATGGTCTGCCAGCCAGTACGACCCTTCAAACCTCTTTTCAATTAGCAAGGTAATAACAAGTGGAATAAACCAAATCGTAGCAGCCTAATACCCCCTTTGTCACAATTCACTAAGAACGGCATATCATCGATCATACGACAAAACAGTCCAGTTTCCAACTGTTCATTATAGATTAAAGTACGTCGCATCGTTTTATTTGTTGCTGTTACACCAAAACCCTCATCCATACATACATCAACCCGAACATACAAGAGTTGGACTTGAGACCTGTCATAGACGAACTTCGCTCATTGGATATCTGTGCCCAGCTGCCCATGAACGGGAGGGGGGGGGGGGGGGGGTCGGGACCCATAAAAATGCGTATTTACACCTTTTTTCGTCAAGTATACACGCTTAGAGTTTGATTCCAGTCACGCGTTAAAAACTTTTTTTCATGGGCAACTGGGCCCACTTGCCCATGAGCGAGGAGGGGGGGGGGCAACTCCACATAGATATCCTCAACCCCTATGATCCAAAAGCACAAAGGAATTTCATCGCCTTATATCCAGTTATTGTCAAGTTAAAAACATTACAAAATGGGCAATCTCAGCCCAATTGCCCCTGAACCAAGTGGGGGTGGGGTTTGGGACCCGCAAAAAGTAAAACGAGACCCCAATACGCAAAACCTACCAAGTTTCAACTTGATACCTGTCACGGGGAACGAACTTTCCTCCTGGGCAATCTGGGCCCAGTTGCCCATGAACGGGGTGGGTGGGGGAGATGCAACTTTAAAAGCAATTTCCCAGCCCCAGGATCTACATGTACAAGGAATTTCATCGTCCTATGAAGCTATGAACATTATTCACTGGGCAATCTGGGCCCATTTGCCCCTGAACCGGGTTGGGGTGGGACAACCGAAAGGGACAACTAGACCCCAATACCCACTAGTGTACCAAGTTTGAACTTGATACCGAGGGGTTGCTCTCTCTCCGCCACCGGTGTACACCTCGGCACGGCACCGGCGCGGCACAGGCACGGCACCGACACGGCACCGGCGCGCCTCCGGCACGGCACTGGCACGATACCGCCGGCCACCGACGAATTTTCTGCAGATTACTATTCGCCATCTGGCGCCCAGTAACGAAGGTACTTGAACGAAAGAATTATCGAAAACATGCTGCCGAAGAAGAAGCAGAACTAGATGTGAGGAGGATGCTGTTGACCAAAAGCGCCAAGTAGCCAACCATGTTTCTGTGCTAGTGTTGGGCGATATTAGCATTTTTCGATATATCGATATTTTCACTTTCGATAATCGATATATCGATATTGATATTTGTTTACCATGTTTCGCTATAGGATTTCGTTAAATAGCATCTGTGCAACAGAGGTATGCTTTCATGCACTTGCTATGGCTAAATATATGTACCAGTTAGCCAAAGTTGGTAATTAAGGATTGACAAGATTGGTTTATAAATTCTCATTTTATAGAGCCATTCACATTCCTTAAAGTACTCATCTGAAGCAAAAAAGTACAGAAAATACTTTGGAGCAAAACATATATTTTCATGATCCCCATGAGCCCATGATCATTTGTGAAACAAGGGTTTTGCTTCAAAATGAATTTCCAGCTCCCTTAAAGGACCCCTCGCACTATTCACTCCTCAACTTAAAGTATTTTCAAGTATTTGAATACTTGAACTACGCTGTGCTTTCAATAAATAACCAACGGTTTTGGCTGTTTAAAGCCTTTTCCGAGACGCGTTGACTTGTGCGAAACAGGGAAACAATTTACATAACCGGTTTTCCTGCGTGATACACATCGAAGGTAGCAAAAAACGGCAAGTGAGAGAATCGGCGAGGTTTTGTTAGAGGGGTTAGAATGTACCGCACGAAACGTGGGTCTCCGGGTTTAGAAATATATGTAGTGGTTACGGAAGTAGGTTGCATTAGTATTATAGCACTGTCAGAAGTTTCATAACAGATTGCGCATAACACTTTCAAGAATAACACCTTTTCACTTAGAAATAAAGTGTTATGACCAATTAAGTTTACACTATTTCGTGCCTAGATCTCCAACAACACCTTCAACTGGTATAAATACTAACGGGAACGAAAGAAACATAACATATAACATCCCAAAGTGTTATCAGTTGAAACCGCGGAACCTGCTGTTGTCGTTATGTAACTTCTGACAGTGTAGTATTTTTACCTATTGAAGGTGTTGTTGGAGATCTGGGCACGAAATAGTATAAACTTAACTGGTCATAACACTTTTTTTCTAAGTGAAAAGGTGTTATTCTTGAAAGTGTTATGTGCAATCTGTTATGAAACTTCTGACAGTGAGGTAAGACAGGTCCTTTAAAATGCACACCTTAACGAAAAAGTGAAAAAAATACTTTTGACCAAACGATAAATATTCATGATGCCCAAGGGCCATGATAATTTTTGCTTCAAGGGTATTGCTTATAAATGAATTCCTTAAAGTCCAAAAAATAATTTTGAGCAAAATATACATTTTCATGATCCCTCAAGAGTCAAGGGATCCTTCATGATGCCTCAGGCGTTTTGCTTTCAGATGAATTTCTAGTGCCCTTAAAGTGCAAAAATAAGATACTTTTTACCATATCATTCTCTTGATTTTCAAGGGCCCATGATCATTCTTATTTCAAGGGTATTGCTTATAAATAAACACAAGAAACCCAAGAATTTGCAAATTCCCAAATTTCATCCTATCACCCAGCCTTGCAAGTACCAATTGTGCAAGTATTCAACCCAAGCTCATGAGCATTGTAGGCTTGCTTCATTTTTTGCCAATATCTGATGAAATTTGTTTACACGTGCATCAGAAATCATGGTTTATCGCAATATTTTAATTTGAAAAAAACCCACGGCACCGGCTCGGCACCTGCACGGCACCGCGGCACGCGCCACTTGGTGTACATCGTTTTTGGGAGTGAGCATCCCCTCGCTTGATACTTGCACTGGTTCACGAGTTATAAGCTGAACAAAATACAGTGAAAACCGGAAACCGAAAGCCGGAAGCTGCTACAGCGCTCGCAATAGTGGATTGTTCCAAGGAACACTCAACTAAAAACATATAAAACACGAACACCGTGCCTATATTTCAAACTACAGGGATACACAATTTTTCCTGTGTGCTAATCCTATCCGGAGCCTACGAACAGTTAAATAGCCTGGAAACTTTTATCTTTCCAAAGAATAACAATCTCGACGGCCATTTTAAAATATCAACCTCGCTTCACTCTGATAGGTTATTTCCAGTTGCCGTCTCGAAGTTATGGTCCTTGACGCCGGAGTTTAACCTTAAATAGTTGAATGCACTAAAACTGGTTTATTAAAATTTGTTGTTTTAACCGTATTGGGAGTAGACCCCGAAGCCGCGACGATTTTATTTTTGACGGCGGCGCGCCGTTGTTTGGCGCCGTCTTCGGACTTTTTTTTAACTAACATCTTGGAACCTTTGGGCCATAATTCGATATTTTCGTTCCTGAATTGGCCTTATATGTAGATGATTAGTATAAAAATATTGGTTGACTGACCAGCCAGGCAGCCTATCAACAGAATTTCAGCTATTCTGGTATGAGGGGTCATCTCGGCGTTTCCTACATTTTCGCTTGTACTAGGGACTCACTTCCCCCTTTCTCATGGTTTCCCACCGACGGCGATTGCTCCAATTATCATTACTAGAAAATAACCCCTTTCGGATTCGGTTTGGAGTCGATTTGGGGAGTTGCTGGTGTCGTTGGTTTACAAAATGAAAACAGGTTTTACGAATGTTAAAATAAATTTCTAAGATCAGTGTGTAAAATGTGCAGTTGTAAAATTAAAGCACAACTCTTACTAGAAAAGATCTTTTCCCTATAAAACGGATCAGAAAAAAAAAACGTTTTCGAAAACACCACTACTTTCCACCTGAAACTGGCGATTATCTTGTTAGCGCTTGTCGAATATATCCAGCCTTCTTGCTCTCCGACGCGGCGGCTGGGCGCAAAAGATTTGAAAACTGAACATACCTTGGTTGTAAAGTGGGAAAACTAAGCAAATAAAAGAAGTAATAAACAGAAGATTATCACATCCTTCTGTGTGAAAGAATTGTCAGCGGACAATAGAGATTCCGGCAAACTTTTCGTTGGGTGACGGGAAAACTCAGCAAGGCCGAAAAAGCGCTAAAAATTCGTAGTTACGAAACGAAACAATGGAGAAAGATGCGGATTTTAGAAGCCTATGATTCGACATGGGAGCTAAGTATATTATTAAAGGCAGAATAAGCAAGAGGGGTCCTTTAAGTAAGCAAATCAAATCAAAGAAAAGCTAAAATAAAGGGGACCATAGCTTTTACAGACTAATTTTGATTTGTGACCTAAATGAGTTCAAATAGATCAGCAAGTTTTTGAACAAAAATCGATACACATACATTCCATGTTCTCGTCGTTTTCAGCCTCGATAGTGCCCAGGAAGTGACTCCCTCTCTTCTCCTGGCTCCCCTCCACTCGTCAGAGAGTCCCGGGGAAACAGCGAGAGTACTGACAACAAATAGGGCAATTAAGGAGTAGGTTATTAGGCCTATAGCCTACAATAACACTCACTTTTCAAACGTCTAGGCAAACTGAATGAAACAGAGATAAATTTCATCAGAAATTCGATTACCACCGTAAACTTTAGTTAAAACACGATATACCCCCCCCCCCCTGCCGAAAATGGGATCCTGAATGAAGGTGTCAGCATTTTCCGGGTCCTTTCTGCGCATAACCAGTTAAAACCCTCGACCAATACTGATTGATTGAATCGAATGTCAATGAAAAGCAGTGACCGTGTTCTCGATATTGTTCTTTGCTGACAAGTAAATCTGGTGACGATTTACGTGATTCACGTGCTTTGTTCTGTTCAAGTACCATAACAGCTATCGCAACGTCTGTCTTTCCGTCCAACTTGTGCTAGTTCGGGCGCTTCCAGATATCCCAGATTAAAAAATGGAGAGCTTGACTAAGTCATTGGAGTTTACCGTGAGGTTAAGGAGGTGTTTGGGCCGGAATTTTATTTATTATAAGATAAATTTACCTCCGAATTTTTTGAAGTTATGGATCCAGGCCAGAGATAATTCCCTCCCTTTGTTAGGTAGATTTAGATTTTTTGATACGGATAGGACTGGTTCAGACGTGAAGTATAATTGCCAACTTTGCAAATCTGGGGAAGACGAAAACATGGACCACTTTCTTAATCGATGCTAGGAGGTTTGGGAGCTAATAAGATCAGTCTTTAAGGGTAAAGTTTTGCTTCTTCCTGGTATCCTGAGCAGCACCACGGAACGAGTTATAATCAATGTATTGTGATGGAGTAGCCATTCCCTCGCACCAAGTTCTCCGGTTCTCTGAATGGGAATCCTAAACCAATCAGGAGCCAGATGACGCATAGTGCATGGGGTTGGCTACTCCACTCATTCTATATACCGGTAGGTAGCACCAAGGTAGGTTTTGATTTTTTTTTTTAAATCAACTTCCGGACGCTGATATAACTTCATATCAATCTCTCTGTGTGGAGTCATCTCACCCCCACAAGAGGTTGATATGACTTCACATTAACCTCCTGTGATGTAATCAATGGTGATTACGACAATTACGAAGATTACGCAACTCGAGATTGATTGGCAACCACGGCGTAATTGATGTTCTTAAATCAAAGGAGGCTGATATGACTTCATAACAATCTCTCTGTGTGAAGTCATGTCACCCTCTACAGAGGTTGATACGAAGTCATATCAGCCTCCCGAGAGGTTGATCCAACCGTACCTCGACAAGATCACTCGGCATCCACAAAGCCGTGGCGGATGCATCACAGGGACTGTCTTCTTCTCGAACATCCATCACTACATCAGGATGCGGTCTTATTTTACGCGCATGATACCGCTTAGTTTTCGAACACAGTGTTTATATGTATTTGGAATTGTTAAGCTGCACGAAATGCAACTTGTGCTCTCACGATAAGACCACGCGGACAGGTACGTTTTTCCCTGCAGGCACATCTTTAGTTCGCGATAAGTCGATTACTTACCGAAAATTTACTTCTATAAATAGAGCGGTAAGCTATTTTGCGTATCGTGCACTCATATTATGCGTCTGGGATGCTCCCAGTTCAATTTAATTAGCACAGTTTTGCAGGATTTGATGTTCAAGGTAGGAGAAAACTTATTTACCTCTCCTCAAAATTAATTCTCGAGTCACACTGCAACAATTGTCAATTTTCAAGAATGGTGAATTTCAAGAACCAATTCAAATCTATGGAAGTCGGAAGCGAAGTGATGATTCCAGCGAATTGCCCGCATATTTATGCTATTTCGATCCTAGTACGGCAGAAACAGCAGACAAATTTGGAAAGCACATTACAAGTGTGGCTTCTGATTGATAAGGTACTGTACGATAAGTGTGATCGATACTAAATTTACTCAGTTCTATGTCACTTACCTTACATTCAGAGAACCGGAGAGTTGGTTAACTTTTGTACTTTTGATTCAGATGTTGTTAGACAACTGATCAGTAAACTTGTCATTTGTAGAATATTTCAGTGAGAGTTATAGGCCAAGGGTTAAGCTTTCGCATGTATAGGATCATGTAGACAGCGCACTGAAACTAAGAGCCATCAAGCTACGAAGTGAAGCTCCATAGCCGCATGGAATTTCTTTTTAGTAATGTGTCTTTGTTTTGTATATGGCCCTTGGCTTTCAAATGCAATTATTATTATTAATGAGCAGGACCTCCTTAGCGAGAAGGTCCCAACCATTTATTATAAAATATTTATACTAACTGTAGAAACATTAAGAAACTCATAAAGTCTGATTACTGCATGCTCTCAAATCATCCGTAGGAGCTGCCTTTGCACCAACACAAGTTACATCAAAGTTTGGTGTGGCTTAATGTGTACTAGGAAGTCGTATGCTAATTATTGCCTATGATTTTTTTTAAATATGCTTTACTCACATTTCAGACAATCCTGGATCTCACAAGCAAATTTCTTACAGGGATCTGTGGCAGCAGGCATTCATGAAAAATGTTGACATGTCTAGCAACCTGCAAAGAAAACAAGAAATAGAATCAGTGATGTATCAGATTAAGTGATCAGATTTCATCAGTGAACAGTGATCAGAAATCAGATTCAATGAAGGAATGATACAGCGGATTCATGGTGGTTAGAATTGCGGCCACAATCAGGATTCTTTTGTCTTAAAAGTGGCCGTTAATGGTAAATGTTTGTTTAACTTATATGTTTTTTGATGAAATAAAAAAAAAATGTCATGTCTAAAAAAAAAAAAAAAAAAAAAACAAGCTAAAAAAACCTTTTGTTAGGCATTGATTATAACAAACGCTCAATAGACCCAGTGTCTGACATAGACTATCCCAGTCGACCACAAATCCCTGATTTTTGGATACCCTATGCCAAACGGCGGATTTATCTAATGTTTAGCATATCCTATTCCTAAATCTGGATACCCTATGCCAAATGCTGGATACCTGTTTTCAATTTAACCCTGATCTATCCCACTACAGATAAATTCTGATTGGTTGATTTCTGAGCTTCAGTCAAATCATTAATAATTTACTGGGTTAGAGTATCCAGCATTTGGCATAGTGTATCCTGGGTTATGCAGAGGGTATGCAAAACACTTGATATACCCAGCATTTGGCATACCGTATCCAAAAATCAGGGATTTGTGGTAGACTGGACTATCCCAAAATCAAATCAGAGATTTGTGGTAGGCTGGAGTATCAGCATAACTTTAATGTAAGCCAACCTGTTGTTGTCTTACTGTCTGGTATGGATCGGGTCCAATCCACGGGTCTAACCCCCCCCACCCAAAATAATTCCTTGATCTGAACCTGTTTCTACAACAGTTTTTTTTTGTATTTCACCTTAGATGAACTAAATTATTAGAGAACTCCCATTCAAAGTCCAAACAAGGCCATAATAAGAAGCTCCAACTGATCAGCTGTAAGAGGAATGAGCAGTATGTTTTTTCTGTCTGGAACTTAGTAGGACTCTCGAACAGCCTGAATGTCAATGTCAACGGTTCCTTCCTGGTTGGCTTCAAAGAGGTGTGGAGGACGACTGGAAACATTTTTGACAATGTAAAGCAGATACATCGGCTACATTTTGCTATTTGGCACATTTTCATTTTTTTAAATGTAGCTGACACCTCTGAAAACACCTGAATAGGTCAACAGGTATTTCGGATCTTCATTCTACCATTTAGTCCAAAACTGCACCATTCACCTTAAGTAACTGTACAAATAAGCATGCCATAACCTCTTCTACTGTAAGTTAATTAAAGTCACACGATGAAACCGAAAGCAGAAATCCAATTAACAGTGTGAACAGGTGATACCTTTGACAAAAGCTAAGCAACCTGAAACAAACCTTCCTTGAAGCTTCCTTTGCTATCCTGACTAGAACTAGGCTACCCCTCCCAACTAGGAGCTAGGCTACTCATCTTTCACTTTGCCAAACCAAAACCAAATACAGTAGGAATAAAAAAAATGAAGTAGACAAAAAGAGATTTTTTTTCTGAGCCCCTAGTCTGCATCCAGTGCACTGAAGCTATTCAACTGGTTCTGCTAATGGTAATAGTTGAAGGGTAGCCTAGGCCCAGCCTAGGCCCTACCTAGGCCTAAATTATTTAATTTTCTTGTCCATGCTTACCGAAACTTTGAAACACATGCCTTTTCAAACGACCATAGTGCTGCCATAGAGCAAACAAAAATGTTTGGCGACGGCGGAAACTTTGAACCATCTAAGAACATGTGCCTGAGCTGACAAATAGTATAGCCTCTACTGTGGATCTGTTGTGTACTAGTATTCAGTCCTTGACCATTCGTACTCAGGGGGTTTCATATCTCTATTGCTAAAGCAGATTATCTTCATCTAGCCGTCTTCAAATCAGTCAAGAAATGGAAAGACAGCAGAGCCTGGATGCAATCGAAAAAGATATTGCATCTGCCCTACAGTTTGCTGGTAATTAGAAGTCTTGTAGAATCGGCAAGAGATGAAGCTGGATGAAAATCTTTTATCCCACTTTCTTGTTACTCTCATATAAGCTCTCTTAGGGACTACTAAAAAACAAAAAAACAAGTCACAATAAAACTTTATATCTGTACTGTAGGCTAGATTACACGACAAGCTGGTATACATACTGCCAGTATTAGAGGCATCCCAAGCCTTTCTTCATTGGGGGGCAAACCTGGTAAAATTGATCCGTACCTGTTTCTGTCTAATTTATTAATCCAGTCTAAAGAGAAAATTTGGCACATTTTCACATTACCTTTGAGGAACGTCCAGTTTTGTCAATATGACATGAAAATGTGCAGACCTAAATGCTGTTGCTGCCAGGTTGCTGCAAAGCGACAAGATCCAGTCTAGTACACTAGCCCCTTTTCAGGCATGGTGCTCAAATGTCTAGCACCATGCCTGGGTGCTAGACGTTCAAGCACTGTACTATGGTAAACAAAAATAGTGTAGTGTACGGGGTTCAAGTTACGATAGTAGCGTGTGGCGGGCGAGCATGATATTGGCTACTGGTTTAGATGTTAGTGCACCGAGTCTTTTCGAAGGCGATACTCAGTTCGTAGGTCAATAACTAAAGCACATATATTTCGTATTTACTTACATTGGAGTTAGGTCAATAGCACTTGTCACTAGGTCAACTGTGTCGGAACTGTGGCTCGAGTCGAACCCCAAGTCGAACTCGCTCGGAGCTGAACTGGCTCGAACTCGCTCAGAGCTGAACTGATTTTCCAACTGCCAACTCGGTCCTTTTAAACCGCCTTGGAAATGTCAACTGAGTGCCTTAACGAATAGGGTTGCTTTCCCAACGTCCTAGCAAATCTCTATCCAGTACGAAAGGGTTGGTGACCAACGGAGTAAGTTTGTCTAGGTTCCTGATGGGGAAAAGAATTCCTTGATTGGAGGAAAGGAAATAAACTCTTTCCGTCGGAGAAAAGCGTGGGCGTTAGAGCTAGTCGGAAATAGAGAGAGTTGAGGATAGAGCTTGTTGAATAAGTTTTGTTCAAGATATTTGTTTGTACTAGATGTATCCTCACATTACGCCCTCCCTCTGAAAAATTCGAGCTCCCGCGAGATAAAAAAGAAATGAAAAGGTTTTCACTTCAACTTTAAGCTTTCAGGAATGACAAAAATACTTATGATATCGCACTCAGAATTATAGTATTTACACGATATTTAAGTTGTATTTTACAATAATTTTTCTATTACTACTAACATTTGAAACTATTTTTTTTTTTCTCTCATTTTATGTTATTTAATTTTTTTTTTGAGTTTTTGCTTTCGATATACTCAGGATGAATACAATTATCACGTAGATTAATATGAATAACACAGAATGACACATCAGAAGACGACTTAACTGTACAGTGTTCCAGTCATATTTCACAAATTGTCTTTCAGAACAACTTTTTGGGAGTTGCTCGGTAATGCTTCACGAAATTAAGTGTTCAGGGGGATGACCGCTTACCATTTCTCCGGGTCATCAATCTGTCACTGTTAGCGATCCCGCAGTATAACTTCACTGAAATAACTGTTCATGTTATGCCTGCTTGCACTTCTTAAGATCAGAAGTAATCACTGTTAGCTGTAGTGCTAGGCACAAAGCTGTCACATTAGGTTATATCCGTCCGTTAACCGTAATGCACTAAGTTTCAGCCACTGTTCAAAGTTTCAATCACTTTTGTCATATCATCACTCCATGTAGATGGGACTCGTCGAGTTTCTTCTTGGTTCTTTGGCTAAAATCGAACCGACGTCTTCTTCTTAATAGGATGACCAAACGAAGTAGTAGTCTGCTGGGTGTTGGTAGGTCAGTGGGTTCTCGACCTCATGTCAGCACATAGACATGTCAGTATATAGACGTGACTGGCGTTCTATGCTCGTTTGCATTAGAAAAGATTATCTTTCTTTTCTTGTTGTTTTAGGGTTTAACTTTTGGGTTTTTCAGTATTTTCCTTGTTTCTCATAATTTTTTTTTTCGTTGTTAACAGTTGTATTTTACCGAGAAGAAATTAATCACCTTCATTATTAATTTATTATCACTCTCTCCTTGGAATAGTATTTTTCCTTTGGGTATGGTTTGCGATTCATTTGCCCTAGCAAGTCATTTTTGCAGAAGATAATACCGGGTACTGAGCTCCGATTCTTATTGTTTTCTTGCTTTGCGTCCAAAATTTCGCCAGCATTGTCTTGTCGTTAGCATTGATTTATTTTGCCCCGTCTCTTCGCGTCTGTGCTCCCCTCAGAAGATTTGATATCATTACGAGTTTTATGTCCTTTTGGCTGACGAGGGATACGATTCGTCGGCATTCCCTCCTAGTCAATCTTGTGAGTCCATGCGTTTCGTTGCTTATCCGATTTGGAGCTGGATACTTTTCGTATTGGATTTTTACCAGCATGCTAACATTAGCATTTCAGAGTCGTAAGTAAGCTGGAGTACGTAGCCTATACTCATATGTAAATTGTGGTCTTTCCACCTATTATCTGTTTCGTCATATCGCCTATTAGCACTCATTTCCTGTTATATTTTTGCCTCTGGCGCGTTTAGGAACTTTTGAAATAGACCATTCTAGCTTTGTTTTCACCCTTTTTTTTTGTTTGCCACCTTTGTTGTTCTCTTCTTTATAAGCAATATTTTGTAATCCGACGGTTCTTGATTTGTTGGGCCGTAGAGCGGTAGAATTTCCTGGAAGGTTAGTTTAACCCGGATTTTCGATTTTTTCTCTTCTATTATTCACCCTAGTACAAAATTAAATTTTGTTTTGAATCGTGCAGTTAGTCAAGGGGACCAACATTGACCGAGCTCACTCGAGGTTTACCGGTGCATGACGTTACTGTACGGGATGAGTCTGATCCGCACGGAAAAATAGGCTTATACGATCAAGTGAGCGACAGTTCATGACGCTGCTGATCACTGGACGCGCATAAACTATTAGTAGTGCATTGATGATTCAAAATTGATAATTGGTTAGCATTATTTGAAGAATGTTATGCTTTTGATTGTTTTTTTTTTCTTAATATTTTCGTTAGTACCATTCCTTTTATTAGTTGTAAAGCTTGGTGGTACATTTTTTTCTATTCTTCAAATCTTGTATATTTAGCGATGTTCGCATTAGCGCTCTGTGTCTTCCCATTATTTCCCTCAGTTTCGACATCAGATGAAAAGTTAATGCGGGTTTCTGTTCAAAATTGTGGCAAATCATAAAGGGGATCACATCGGATTTTCTTTTTTTTTTCATTTCTTCTTCTTGACTGGACCTGCATACTTTTACAATTTTTTTTTTTTTTCGAATGTGCAATTTTCCGCTTCTGTTCCTCGTAAATCTGTTTTGTTATTTCGCGATAGCCCGTTTTTGGGCACCCTCGTCTTTTGTGCTTCCATAATTTGCTAATTGGTCCTTTTCTGACCAATCCCCTTACATAGCTGCACAATGTTTCAGGACTGCTGTGCTCAGTAGTTTGAACCTAATTTGATGCGGCTTCCTTTTATTACGTCCATTTGGCCGATCTAATTTGGGCTGATTTTCCGGTTTGTTTGACACGGGTGGGTTTCTGGCTTTAAAGCATTTAGACATTTAGTCTTTTGGGAGGTTTTGACACGCGGCCTGAACGAGTCCTGACTTCCTCGGTTCCAGTTTCGTATTGCTTTTTTGGAGCTTTCTCGGTTTTTTCAAAACTGTCCGTTACTAGCCGCTTTTGGGGTCTTCCTAGATCAGGATCTCTAGAAGAGGATGGGGTCGTTAGGTTTCCCCATGCTTGTGACAGGCGTCCCTTTAGTGCCTTAGCTTTTTCCGATAACTTTCGCGCTTGTTCCGCAGCTGACGTTTGAGGGGTTGTATATTGGTATGTTTCCGGCGGAATGTTTCGTGAGGGCAGTCCACTGGGCCCTGGCTCATCTGGATTAAGTACGTATTCTGTTGGTGTTTCTGGCTGAGGCTCTCTTATCATTTCGGGGGCTCGGTAATTTGGGGCAAAGGGATTCGTCGTTTGCCACTGAATAGGTTCTTCGTTTTTTGATGCTTTACTGGCGGATTCTGGAGCTTTAAATTCCGGAGCAAATGGGTTTAATCTTTGTTGTTTATCCCTTTTATATTCCTGCAACAGTTCGGTAGGGGAAATAAGCATGTATTTTCGGGAGCCCGCTATCTCTGGTTTCAATTTCCAGTGATCATAATTAACCGGACTGTCAAAACTTTGCCATTTTTTGTCAAAAGTCAGGGTTGTTGGAAAAATAGCTTGTTCTAGGGTATTGGTCTCTTGTTCGTCTTCGCTTGATGGGTACGCATCATTGGGTGAAAGGCGGTAAAAATGCCGTGAGGAATTTAGTTTTGGTTTTACTTCCTCAGGTATTTCATAATCAATTTCCGGAGAAGGTGTTCGAAAGTACGGAATTCCTATGTCCGTCGGGTGGTTGAGATGGATGGGCGAAACATTTTCTTCTACCATTAAATCCGGTTGATTTCTTCCACGTTTTGGGCTAGAAATGCGCGAAGGGAAGAATTGCATTTGATTTTGTTGTGGCTGTAAGAAACTTGGGACTTCAATATCTGAATCAAACTGCAAGCTAGGGTAACCGTCGGGGTCTGGTGGAGAGCTTGCGCGTGAAAGCTGTGATTGGTTGTTAGGCACTATTGCGACATTGCTCCCAGTTAAAGGTGCTCCAGAACTGGCATAATCATTGAACTCATCATCGTCAAAAATGGTAGGCATAAACAGGTGATGCGGTTTCATGTTCTTTAAGCGGTTTGCTAATATTGGACCTTTCTCGAATAGCGATGAGGTTTTGTTTGTTTCCGGTAGGGGTTCGGTTGTCCATGGGCTCTTTTGGTACGCTCTTTTTAGACGGTTGTGATGAGCGACATAAGGTTTACCGGTTTCCGTGTGTCTCAGTTGATAAGTTAGATCATTTTTCTCTCTTTTTTCGACACGATAAGGTCCCTTGTATCTGTCGGCCAGTTTTCCATCTTTTTGGATTTCGAGAAATACTAGATCACCGGGTTGGTACGTATGGAAGTTACGGGCTTTCCTATTGTAGTACTCCGTATGGTTATTTTTTGCCTTTTCGAGATTTTTCCGTACAGTCTCATAGCAGTAACGCATTCTTGCTATTATCTCCGATTTGAAGTTCGTATCCACATTGTAGAATTTTCGGCACCCAAGTATTTCATTTATAGCTGTTTTAGGTTCCCGTAGGAAGAAAACATAATGGCTCGAATCACCTAGCGATTCCCGGTAGCTGGTATTTATAGCAAAAACTACCATTTGCAGGTATTTATCCCAGCTTGTTGGATCGTCCCGGCAAATTATGGCTAAGCTATCTCCCAGTGTTGAATGAAATCTCTCTATCGGATTTGCTTTCGGATTTGCCGCACTTGTCAGTAAGCGATCGACGCCCAGGATTTTAAAGAGCTCCGCGTTCAGTGAATGTAGGAAGTACGTTCCTCTGTCTAATAGGATTGCCGACGGAAAACCATATTTACAGGACAACTGATCTACTAGGGCTTCCGCTATATCTGATGCTTTTTCTCCGTAAAGTGGCAATGCGAACAAGAATTTCGAAAACATATCGGTTACAGTGAGCACCGCCTTGTACCCACGTTCCGAGGGTGTTCCAGCTTTCCATATATCCATGCTTAGTATTTCGTAGGGTCTATTTGGGGTTGGGGTCTTACCGAGAATTTGGATTGGTCTAGTGGGAGTCAACTTTCTTAGATTACAGCCTGTGCAACTTAGAATGTATTCTTTTACCTTGCTGTAAGCGCCGGGGCGATAAAATTCTTCCTTGAATTTGTGGTAGGTTTTTGCTAGTCCCAAGTGAGCTAAATCTTTGTCATGGATTTGCTTGATTGCTTCCACGAGTAGGATTAGTGGTAAGACCGGTATCATTTTTATTTCTGCCGATTTATAGGGCTGTGGTGCCGTATAATATTTGCAAAGTACACCACTTTCATCAACAATATATTGGTCCACGTCTTTTTCGAAGGATTTCAAGTCGAGCGGTAAGGTAATTGAGGACTCAACACGGTCTATCAGGTTTTTGCAGAAGTAATCGGTATGCTGGAATTTCCGCAGGTTTTCTATGCGCAAGGGCGACCTTTTTTCTAGCACGGAAACGTCAAGTGAATTATCAGTGTTTAAGTCGGTAGGTAAGCCTTTGTATTGATCGATTGGATCCGGAAAAGGGTTTTTGGAAGAAGTTTTCTCTTTTGCCGGTTTTTGGTTTTTAGCCGTTTTTTCACCTTTCTTCGCCGTCATTTTTGGTCCAGCCGCATTAATGGCTAGTACTGCTTCCGTTCTTTTTTCGGAGTCCAGGATATCAAGCATATTTTGCAGTTCCGTCAGGGAAAATGTTTGGGGTTTCTCTTTTGGTGTTTCTTGATCACAAGACTGTCGCGAAAGAAAGTCTGGAATTCGATTGAATTTTCCTGGTAAATAAACGATTTCGTAGTCGTACTGGCTGAGCGTTAGGACCCATCGCGTTATTCTTGAGTTCTTTGGTTCGCGCAAACATTGGAGATATTGCAGTGGTTTGTGATCCGAGTAGATTTTTATTTTTTTCCCCAGAATATAGTGCTTCCAGGTTTCGATGAATGTGATGATGGCTAGAAATTCCTTCTCCAAAACTGAATAATGGGTTTGAGCCGTATTTAATGTTCGGGATCCGTACTCAATTATTTGCTGACCTTTCCCATCCGGATGATAAAGTATTGCTCCTATACAGTCTTTCGATGCGTCCGTCGCCATTTCTATTTCTAGTTCCGGCTGATAGAGGGTTAAAACTGGTTCCGATGATATAGCGATTTTCAGAGCCTCAATGGCCTGTATTTGTTCCGGTCCCATGTGGATTTCTGCTCCCTTTTTTAGCATATTAGTAAGAGGTAAGGCATGTTTGGAATAATTACGGATGAATTTCCGCAGGTATGACGTCATTCCTAGAAAGGCTCGCAGTTTGGTTATGTCAGTGATGGATTTTGGGTCAAAATTTGTTATCGCACTGATTTTTGCGGGATCTGGCGAAATTTGTCCCTCACTGATTACATGGCCTAAGTAAGATATTTTTCTTTTCAAAAAGAAGCATTTTGAAGCTTTCAGTTTCAGTCCAGCATCATGAATTTTGGTCAAGGTTTGCTTAATGACTTCTTTATGGCTCTCGAAGTCTTTGGAGAAAGCACAGATATCATCCATGAATAAGCAGATGTTTTTGTTCAGTAATCCGCGGAAGATTTTTAGCATAAGCTGAACAAAAATTCCCGGAGAAGTTTTCAATCCGAATGGTAATCTTTTGTACTGAAAAAGTCCCATGAATGGTACGGCAAATGCTAATTTTGGCCTGTCTTGTTTTCTCACTTTTATTTGGTAGAAGGCTTGGAACAGATCTAGAGTGCTGAAAATGCATGCACCTCCCATTGCTTGAAGATTATCTACCGTCAGTGGATTTGGGTTACTGTTGCCCTTTAAAACAGTATTTAGGCGTCGGAAATCTGTACACATGCGCAGTGAACCGTCTTTCTTTGATACGAGTACCACCGGAAAAGACCAAGGTGAGGCCGATTCCTCAATCAAATCAAGATCCATCATTTCATTTATTTTACTTTCGACCCAAAATTTATGTTGGTGTGGTAGCTTATAGGGTCGTATGGATATGGGCTCAGCATCACTAGTATCAATTGTGGCTTCCAGCAAATTTGTACAACCTATGTCTTTTTCGTCCCTGGCGAAGCTCCATCTGTGATCCCAGAGTAAAGATCCAAATTCTTCTTTTTCTTTTTCATTTCTTGCTTCGTTTAAATCAAACTGAGACAAAAATGCTTCTTTTGATATTCCATAATCATCATCTGAAATTTCAATTTCGGTTTGTTCATTATTCTGGATAGATGCTATCACGTCCGGAATTAAAATTTCGTCTTGCCCGTCGGTAAAAATCGTTGCTGTGCCAATAGGTCCTGCCGGCAGTTTCATTGGGTGGTTTTGGCCGTTTAGAATTTGTACTTTTGCCTGTCCATTTTCAGCCGATATCAGTTGGTCGTCAATTATGACTTTCGAGTAGCCTTCGAGTGGGAAACTTTCGATTATAAAATCGCCAGTAGCTCTACTGTGTGTGCCAGAATTTTCGTGTATTACTTTAACGCTTACAGTTGAATTGGTACCCGCGGAAAGTGTGGTTCGTTTTTCCAGTATTACGAGCAATCGTTCGGGGCTGTCCCATTCATTTTCTGCTTCCACTGGAGCAGCTGCAATATTTGCTATTAAGTGTGGTTCCGGACTGGTGGTTTGGTTGCAAGGGGTGGTCTTTGGTTCATGGCTCATTATATCAGTTGACGATATGCTGCTTAATTTGAGGTTTGACCGGTTGATGTTATTCAGCGCTTCAATTATTGACTGTATTTGCGCGTCTCTATCTGGAAGTTTGGCAAGTATAGTCTTGGGGAAGGGGATCCGAGTTTTACGACCGTCTGCTGGCGTCCCCCTTGCAATTTTATGGGCTGTGTGGCAGGTATTGATCGTAGTTCGCGAATTTCTTTTCAGGCGGTTTCCATAGCCACCGTGGTAAGTTAGCGGAGGAAGCGTCTGAAGACTGAAGGGTGTCTGAATATTTTTCCGCTGAAAATTTCGGTTATTTGGCCGGTCGTGGTTTGCTCTTTCGAAATTTCGTCTATTTTGCTGATTTTCCCGGTAAACATTATTCACGAAGACTAAGGTTTTTTGGTAGTCTTTCCGTCTGTTTTGGGGCTTTGGTCTGTCTCGTCTCGTATACACGCTGCAAATTCGGTCAGATTGTGCATGATCGCGAAATTCCCTTGAAAAATCTGATTTGAAGTGCACGGTTTTATTTTCCGCATCTAGGAAAATACTGTTTTCTCTCAGAAACGGGAAACCAAGTACAACTTCGTAGGGTATATTAGAACATATCAAAAACTCAGTAGGCATAATTCTCCCTCGAAATTTAACGTTCACATACGCTAATTCACGAGCTTTGAGAGAGTGGCCTGTAATTGAGCTAAGTTGCCGAGTTACGGGTCGGACTTTTCGTCTTTCGTCAGGTTTAAATTTTTCAAAAATATCTGATCTCATTAAACAACATGATGCACCGGAATCAACTAATGTTTTGGCTCTTACATTATTAAACGTGAAGCTATTTACAATCGGCAAGTCAAAAAATTCGTCAAAAACTTCATTCAAATAATAATGATTATTAGCATTGTGCTGTCTACCTCGCTGCTGTCCTATGCTCCTCTTGGTCCAGCAGCGAAATACTCGTTTTTTGGATCACGGCTGTTGTTTCTTTCGGATCCTGGTGTGGCATTTCCCGGAAAATGGCTCCCTCTGTCGCTCGGATGCTGTCGTGGAAAATTCCGTTTGATCTCCGGGGAGTATTGATCGCGGTTTGGCTTCGGGAAAACCTGAGGTCGTGTCTGGGAACGGGAATACGAGGAAAATTCGTTCGGTCGGGAGCGGAAATGAGAGTACCGAGTTGCCGGTGATTGGTAAGCGACGTCCCGCTCGCGTTTGAAGCAATTTCGCTGGATGTGTCCCTTCTTATTGCAATAATAGCAGATAATTGCCCTTTTGTTTGAGAAATTGGGTTCGTTTTGGGGGTTATTTTGGGGACTCGACTGGTCATTTTCGTGGTTTTCCGCGAAAGACACTCTACGGGGCCGGACATCGGTTGGTCTTTTGGGGGTTTCAGGTGACCGATCTCTGGTTGGGGTTTCGTAGCCTGGAGGTGATGAGGATCTTGATCTAACATTATCTGGAGCCACTCTTGATCCCGCTGCGTTGATTGACAATTTTCGATGGGCTCTTACCAGATTTTCTATAGAGATCTCATTTTCAACCGTTTCAATTGCTGTTTCAAGGTTCTGAATTTGTCTGCTGACGCAGATTTTAAACAGGCGTTCTGGTAAGCCGATCTTGAAGTTCTCGAATACTGCCCTTGTGAATGTATCGTTAACCGTGTCACCCAAAGTTATAGCTGTTTTGCGTCGGACCAAGTCTGCGTAGTCTCTGACTGACATGTGGGGAAGCAAAGTTGGGATATCATATTTCAGTTTTTCGGAATCGGTCGTTTCTTTAAACCTCTTCTTGAACAAGTCAACGAACTGGCTGTATGTCAGGGTATCTGTCATTATCGTGGCTACATATTTTAGTGCATTCCCTTTTAGTCGTAAGGGTAGTATAGTTTTTGATGTTTGCCCATTCTGCGTCTCCACCCGTGTAGTTCATAATGTAGTCAAGAATTTGCAAAAATTCCGATACGTCGGTGTCTCCTTGATATTCCGGGATGTTTTTCAGTAGGTTTGTTTTTTGAGCTTTTTCGGACGCTCCGTAAAAACGTTCTTCAGCTGTTGCCATTTTTCTCAGATTTTATGTCACAGAAAAAAAAATCGGGGTATTTAATCGCAGAAATCTTTAACTTGGACAAAAATCAGAATATTAGATAATTTTCGGTTTCATGAATTTCATTTTGGGCTTCGGTTTTATACATGTGATCGGGTATTTATGGGTTTAGTAGAATTTGTCATAATTGATGAACAAAAAAAAATTGGTTTGATTTGGTGTTTTATTCATGGTCTGAAGATCATGTCTTTAAAAATCGTCGTTAAACATGGGTGATTGATTCATGGTTAAAAATCATATGGGTATTAAATATTATATATCATCATACGAATATTTCGGATGTCCAATTCTTTTAGTTATTGACCGCGCATGTCACCAAATATGGTAAACAAAAATAAGGCGTGTAGGGGTTCAGGTTACGGTAGTAGCGTGTGGCGGGCGAGCATGATATTGGCTACTGGTTTAGATGTTAGTGCACCGAGTCTTTTCGAAGGCGATACTCAGTTCGTAGGTCAATAACTAAAGCACATATATTTCGTATTTACTTACATTGGAGTTAGGTCAATAGCACTTGTCACTAGGTCAACTGTGTCGGAACTGTGGCTCGAGTCGAACCCCAAGTCGAACTCGCTCGGAGCTGAACTGGCTCGAACTCGCTCAGAGCTGAACTGATTTTCCAACTGCCAACTCGGTCCTTTTAAACCGCCTTGGAAATGTCAACTGAGTGCCTTAACGAATAGGGTTGCTTTCCCAACGTCCTAGCAAATCTCTATCCAGTACGAAAGGGTTGGTGACCAACGGAGTAAGTTTGTCTAGGTTCTTGATGGGGAAAAGAATTCCTTGATTGGAGGAAAGGAAATAAACTCTTTCCGTCGGAGAAAAGCGTGGGCGTTAGAGCTAGTCGGAAATAGAGAGAGTTGAGGATAGAGCTTGTTGAATAAGTTTTGTTCAAGATATTTGTTTGTACTAGATGTATCCTCACAGTACCTTGGGTTTCATGCGTGGTGCATGGGTTTCAGGATACAGTGCATGCATGAAAAACACAGTTTCTGTCATCACAACTGAGTACCAGCTCGGACAGGGCGGAAATTACTACCATGAATTAGAAAAATCAAAGATAATCCTTATCGGATTTTTCACAACAAAAACAAAAGGGCTCGACTGATGATGGAGATGCAAAACCTAACGGCACCCTATCTATTTTCCACGTAGAGTGCCCCAAGAGCCAATATTCTGGTTGGCTGCTAGGTAGAAAAAGCTGAGGCACAGGACACTTTGCATGCAAAACCCTTGAATATGTAGAAAAGGAAAGGAGGTTTTCACGTCTGTCATCAGCCGAGCAATGTTGTTTTTGTTATGAAAAATTTGATAAGGATTGTCTTTGATTTCTCTAATTCATGGTAGTAATTTCAACCCTGTCCGAGCTGGTGCTCAGTTGTGATGACAGAAACTGTGTTTTTCATGCTTGCACTGTATACTGAAATCCATGCACCATGCATGAAATCCAAGGTACAGTGCTTGAACGTCTAGCACCCAGGCATGGTGCTAGACATTTGAGCACCATGCCTGAAAAGGGGCTAGTGTACTAGACTGACAAGATCCATAACGGTAGTACCCAGTACAAATTAAAGCACCACAGGCAAAATTTCTTTAAACCACTTCTTTTTCTGTCAACATTTATCTACTTTCCATGAAAATTCTAGCTTTTAATGTGGTTCAAGCCCCCAAAATTCCAAGCCTCAAACACCCAACTAAATGATGCATGCTTCTTCTGAATACTGAAGACTGCAAAATGTACAGCTCAGGGTTGTCATGATGGAGGGGGGACGCCCGCCCCCCAATGTTGTCTTCCAGTCAGTAAAAAATAACTGAGTCGATTTTTCTCCAAAACAGTTGATTTTTTGCATTGAAACATTTTTCTGAAAATCAGTCGATTTTTCTGAAAATCAGTCGATTTTTCGTCAAAACAGTTGTTTTTTCTGAAAATCAGTCGATTTTTTCGAATCAGTCATTTTTTCTGCAAAAACAGTCGGTAAAAATTACCAGCCAGTCGCTAAATTCCTTGACCCCCCCCCCCCCAAAAAAAAAATTTTGGCTGGCCAAACGCTGGCAAAATTTTGTGGAAACACTGATGAAACAAGTGCTGTTTCGCGATCCCAAGACTAACTATTAAACCAGGGTTAAGTAGATATAAAGTACATTTATTCTGAATTTACAGCAAGAGCTAAAGAAATGCCACTTAAATTACCGAACTTATTAACTGGGGTTCGAATAATGAATTTCTATTACCAAAAAACTAACTAAAAAAATAAGGAACAGATCAGGAGCGGTATGCTATAACAACCGAATTTCGTAATGGAATAAAACTCTTGTTTGAGCAACCGAATGTGACAAGTCTGGTAGTAGATACAGGCTAAACAAAATCCGGTGAATTACCGAATTCCGTAACAAATCAGAACCAGATGAATCTGATTAATCACCGAATTATGAAATTGTGACCAAATTATGGCCGAATGCAATAGAACATTCCGGTGAATTACCAAAAACTTTAACGAATGAGACTGAATAAACCTGTTAAATTGCCAAATGTACAAAGGGACGACTGAATGCGGTGAGATCGATGTGGACTGAACAAAAGTAGTTACCAAATTCGGTAAAAGAATGGGAACCAATAAACCTGTTAATTACGGCTCACGGCTTCGGCCCGGTGCCGTTTCGACCGGAATTTTCGCCTTCGACGAAAATTTGAACGAATGCCCCAAACGTAGGGGTGGGCCCCCCTCGGAACGCCCCTGGCCGATATACAGCTTATGAGTAGCCAAATATACATTTTTAGACAGTCCATTCAACCACAACTCTTACCCTGTCTATGCTGTACCTATGGCTAACTCAGGATACCCATGCCCCATGCCAAATGCTGGATACCTGCTTGTGCTGTAACCCTGACCTACTACGCTGTAGAAGAATTCTGACTAGTTGATTTCTGCAGATCTCTGAGCTTCACTCAACTCGAGTCAAGTCATCTATATTTCATTGGGTTAGACCTATCCAGTATTTGGCATAGTGTATTCAGTATTGGGCATATGGTATTCAGAACTCTAGGTACACCCAACATTTGGCATAGGGTATCTAAAAATCAGGGACTGGGAGAGTCTACCACAAATCCCTGATTGTTCGATAGGCTGTTCCAAATTTGGTTATACTCTAATTTTTGTTTGGAATAGCTTATGCCAAAGTTTATAGTTTATCATAGGCCCTTTAGATCAAACACTGGTAGATTCTAGGAATCTCAGTCCTATATATACTCAAAAAGACGATGATCGTTAGCTTTCCATTTTTTAAAATTTACGTTGATTTCTTTCACTCATCTCTTGCCTCCCATCATTCATTTGCATTTTTATTTTTGTCTCCTAAATCTATTGTCTCTATGAGCCCTTCCAGAATCGGGAACCTCAAGATTTTTTTGTGGTACCATAGAAAAAAAACTATAAAACTGACAACCTGTCCTGGAAATAAAAAGAAAGTGGATAATGTTAAAGAAACTCTGCAAATAGGAGACTATTTACTGTGGTGCACTGCCTAGAGTGGGTTGTACTTCCACTAGCATAGTTTCTCCATCTAATACAAGTTCCGCCTACAGTGAAGAGTAGATGTTGGTGTGTCCACTCTATTTTGGAACATGGTTTGTTTTTACTTGTACATTTGCTTGTATGTTTATTTTTACCTGTGTTGTACCCTATTGTACTTTTTTTCATTCTTATGAATTTTGTCTATCACTACCCGTAAGGAAAATCTACACCTCGAATCTAGGTCGAAACGGCCTCGTACATTTGAAACACAAACTAGGTCATTTTCGCCGCCTATTCCCTCTCGTTTTTCACCTCAAATCTGGGTCAAAACGGCCTCGTACATTTGAAACACAAACTACCTCGTTTTCTCTCTCGCCTCATTTGGTAGCGGATCTACCTCGTACATTTGATACAAAAACGACCCCGTTTTCTCAGTAGGCATCACGGTCGAAACCAAATAATGTTGGCAAAAATCGACCTGGTATAGAAACAAAACTTCGTATCCTTAGATCTATTATAGAACTGAGTCACAGACAGTATTGCCACTCGAACAAAATTAATGGTACTAATCAGAACGGCAAAAAAGTACTACTTTGAAAATAAAGTACTACCGGTACTTCCCAAAAAAATTGCGCTTCTTTCCCATCTTCTGTTCATCTTTTTTTTTGTTATTAATAACGGCCACTTTTCTCAGCAATTGCTTGGAAATCCCAGGTATTTTGAACTGACAAACTGACAATTCGAGCTTTAAATTATCAACCAGTAAAACGTACAAACACTGAAAGGCAGCCCGAACGATGATTAGATAGCCACTAGGCATCTTTGACAGTGCAAAACGGATACGTCAGCTGACCTTATTAGAGCTAAATTGACATAATTACTATATTGACAAGTTCATTTTCCAACTTGAGCCTGAAAGGACCTTTGCCAAGAAGGGCCGGATTATAGCTCTAAAAAATTCAGCCAACGTATCCGTTTTGAACTATCAAATATGATTCGCAGTCAGCTTGGGCTGAATGAATATCTATACTAGGCCTTTTGCGAATACCACTTGGACTATATTGGAGTATATTGCCCGGCACGATCTAGCAGCAGCTTCTAACTACTATAACCAAGTCAAATGAAACTGAGTGCAGCAGGCGAAATTCTCAAGTTCGCATAATCTTTTCCTGTAAAATTCAGCTGCTTCCTATTCTGGCTCTTAATGTGGACCAAACCCCAAAATTTCAAGGATTTCCAGAATCTTTATCACCAGAGGAAGCGAAGCCCCGAGCATTTCCGAGAGATTGTTCCCAAGAACATGTTAAAATGAGCGTAACACGCGATGCTTTTTTAATCTACCTTTTTGCTGCCAAAATTTCCCATGCAGGTTCTACCTTTAAATGTTTTCCAAAGCCCAAGCCTAAGGCAAGCTAAAACCCACCTAAATGATGCGCCCATCCATAAAATAGCGCATACTACGAAAGGCGTTGGGTACTACTACGCCTGAGATCTTGAAGTCTGCTACAGGAATTTAAAAAACCTAACAGCAGATGCACAATGTAGTGAAAAATCTAGAAGTCAGCAACGACACGAAATGATTTGAAAAATTATTTAACAAGTTCCATTTTAGGACAAAAAAGTACTACTTTTGCGAAATAGTATTAAAAAGGTACTACTTTCCGAGAAAGAATTCAATTTCAATAAGTGCTACTTTGATCAAAAAGTAGTACTTTCGTATTACCCGTGGCAACCCTGGTCACAGACCCACATAGCTGACAACCAGGTAGGGCCCGGTAGGCAGGGTTGCCACCTGCTCCTGTCCAAAGTGTGCTATTTTTATCGAGAACAGGGTGCCACATAAGTGCTACACAAAATTTTTGTTAAATATGCAATTTTCGCGTAATCCTGCTTGGTGTTGATCAATTAACTTTTAGTCGCGTTTTCGGTCGCACAAAGATTACAGCATTTCTACGAATACCTTTGTTATTTTCACTAAAGCACTGTACGCACATGCGTCATAAGCTGCGTGGCGCTTAGAGTTGCCACCGATAGAAAAATTGTACTGTTTTTAGTCCAGACAGCCGTTTTTGTCGAGATCTATTTTCCCTTGTGCAGCATACGCGGCGCGTTTCGAGTACAAACTACGGCTGCGGCAGTGCAAAACGTCTTCTTGCACCTTCTTACTCATATTTGAACTATGTTTTCGAACCAGTTTTACTGTAGCTGTACAGGTTATCAAGTTGCAGTTGAATTGTATGTATTCGAGAGTAGTTTACGCTAGTTTCGAAAAGTCTGTCGAAAATTGTAGCACTAAGGTGCTGCATTTTTCCAGATTTTCCGAAATAGTGCTACATTTTACCCTGATCGTGCTACGGTGCTATTTAGACAAAAATGGTGCCACAGTTAGCACTATAGTGCTACAGGTGGCAACCCTGCCGGTAGGGGCCGAAACGCGAGACCGTCTTGATGTATCAACGATAGATGTAAAATTATACTGAAGATAGAAGACAAAACTGTGTTTCTTCAAACTATCGATTTAGGACTAGTAACTCTCGAAATTTTTCGGGTGATGCTTTTGCACCATGGTTCAAAGTCGGAAGCTGCTTCTGAAATTTTCTGAGCTTCACAGTATAGCAATATTTTCAAAGCTATAGACGGCAGGGCTTAAATTAAAGCATTTCCGTGGCTCTTACAATTAATAGTTTGTTTTCCTGTCTCGAAACAAGCAATTAGGGAATAAGGTAACAGATACTGCGTAGATTGGATTTGATTATATTTAGTGATACATAAAATCGGACTGGATTGCTCTTTGCTCCTAGGTTTCTAGCAAACGTAAAGCTCGAAAGTACTTTCTCTCTCATTATAGATATTCCCTCAGCCCGAGCTGACTGCGAATCATATTTGACGGTGCAAAACGGATAAGTCAGCTACATATTATTAGAGCTATATTTCCACCCTTCTTGGCAAGGGTCCTCTTCAGGCTCAAGCCGCTCAAGCTGGAAAATGAACTTTCTGCAAAATGGAAAATTCTGAGAATGAGCTGGAAAATGAATATTTATTTTCCAGCTTCAGCGGCTTGAACCTGAAGGGGACGCTTGCCAAGAAGGGCCGAAATATAGCTCTAATAAAATGTAACTGACTTATCCGTTTTGCACCGTCAAATATTCTTTCTCATTGCTCACCAAATGCAACTGCCTCTGCATCTCGTCGATTACCTTGTCAGTGGAAACAAAAGTCTAAGTTCTATAGGAAAAGTCTTTCACTATCACCTGATGGCAACTTCGCAGTGAAACTATAAGGTTACCCTCGCACTTCACCAAAAACGAGGCGGAGATGAAATCTCCCTGATATTTCGCAGCGAAAACAAAGCCGAAGTTGAATACATGAGGCGGAGGTAGAATCTTCCTCTCTTTCGCCATCTTTTTCGCAGCGAAAACTAAGGTCGAAGGGAAATCGCCTTCGCCCTTTACTAAACACGATAGCGAACGCGAGATCTCCCTCTCCTTCGCCTTCATATTCGCAGCGAAAATGTGGCTCGAAGTATAATTCGCCATCAATATTCGTCCTCGCTATACTTTCGCCCACATTTTGCTACCAAAAATTCCGTTTCGTCGTCGATTCAAGGTGTAAAATGGCATTCGATGTGGAGATTTAACGGGTAGGAAGATAAATACTATTTTGTGTTGATACCCAGCAGTCGAGCTGGTCATCCCATTTGGGCAAGTTGATTTATTTGATTGACAATGATTTTTCTTTTGAAAGTAAACCTGAAAAGAAAACAAACAAAAATAGACTTCTCTGAATACCAACTTCTGAACTGCTGATGATGGGCCCTTGCTGATAGAGGCAAATGCTGATTTTTGTATTGTTTCAGGTAATGCGCTTATGGAGCTAAGCAAGGACAAGTCAAGCATGAAACAAGTGGAAGGGCATGCCACTCAGTTTCTAAAGCTGCTGAACCACGTTGAGAGAGAGTTGAACAACCAGATTAGCTACTTGACCCAAGTTTCTACTGGTAAGCAGAGGCATTACTAGCCAAAATGTTTTTTTTTGGGGGGGGGGGGGGGGCAAGGTATTTGCCGACTGGCTTGTCATTTTTACCGACTGTTTTTTGCAGATAAAAAAGACTTAAATTGAAAAAAACGACTGTGTTGACGAAAAATGGGCTGATTTTAAGAAAAATTACTATTTTAAATAAAAAATCGACTAGTTTTACGAGAAGCCCAAAATTTTTAACAAAAAATCGACCGTTTCCAAGAAAAAAATCAACTGTTTTTACGAAAAATCGCGGGGCTTCGCGCCAACTCACCTTTTTTTTACCGTCTGGCCGACAACATTCGGGGGGGGGGGCGTCCCCCCTCCCCCCCCCCCTAGTCGTGAGGCCCCTGCTGGTAAGCGTAGGCGTACAGAGCTCAGAATTTCTCTGTGACTGACCAGAACAACCAGGTTAAGCCCTTGTCATTGTCACAGACTGCTATTACATTGGTTTATCCCTTAGTTCGTGATAAACCTTATTTGCGTTTTTGCAGATATCGTGGTATCTGATTCCACGGTCTAAAGTCGTTTTTGCAGTTATCGTGGTATCTGATACCACAGCAGTTATCGTGGTAACTGGCGAGTTATCGTGGTATCTGATATTCAGATACCACGGCCCGACCGTGGTAACTGATCATGGTATCTGAAAAAGTCATCTCACTGCCATCAGTTTTTGTCAAATTGGTGGGAAAGAAGTTTGGCACTTAGTGATGTGACTGAATATCAGTTTTTCTTTTGGGATGAATTCGAAAAGCGCATTTTCGGCAATTGTCGTTTTTGCAGAGCAACCGTATATCAGATACCACGGTAACTGCAAAAACGACTAGTTGCAGATTCAGTTACCGTGCTAACAGATACCATGATATCTGCAAAAACGCAACTCTTGATATGAAATGTCCTTTGTCAAGCTGGCAGTGTTCAAGTGAACATAAACAAGCCGCTGTCGGGCCTGTTGGTGTCTTACATACAGAATACATTACGTTTATAGGCAGCTTAGGTTTTTACCCTATTTTTCGGTATCTGCCGGACCTTCTACCCAGAAGGAGCGCACTTGTTTAAGCCTTTTAGTCCCATAGAGTTTAAGCCTTTTATGAAAAGCAGTGACTGTTGACTGTTGAGTTTTCTATTTAAGCATCAAAAAGGTAAATATCAAACAGGTAAATGATTAAGTATCTATCGTGACCCAAGCACCTACAGAACAAATATAAAATAAGTAATATAATAAGTTAGAAATATTTATGTAAGATCCCTTTAACTGGAGAACTTCGCAGTGACAACATGAAGATAAGGTGTGAGATTGGGGTGTTGGGATCTATTGGCAATTTTTTATGGTTGCAAATGCTTTTATCTGTTTTCAAAGGATAGGCTGACTTTAAACCAGGTTTTCAAGAACTAACAAGAAACAGCTTTGAGCAATACATCTTAACCGTCAGAAGTTGCATAAAAAATAACACAAGGATGCGCAATTTTGGCAGACAACATTTGGTATGTAATTTTTTGTGATTTTGAAACGTTATGCATCAAATGTTATGCATAACAAGCATTGCCAAGAACAGCCGAAAAACCGCCGGAAAAGCAACTGTCGGACTTTTTTGTTTGCCGTCATGATATCAGAGAAGTCATCAGATGCTTTTTCGGCGGTTTTTCGTCTCGTAATGACAATGCTTGGTATGCATAACATTTATGCATTAACATTTGCATATTGCATGTTAATGCATAATTATGCATATTAACATTTATGCATTATGTTTTCAGAATCACAGCAGATTACATCCTCATCCTTGTGCTATCTGTTATGAAACTTCTGACAGTGAACGAATGAATGAATGAAAGAATTTATCACGTGTGAATGAACGCTTAACAGTAAATACAGAGGGTGCACGAAATCTACAGCGACAACAAAAGATAAATAATCGCAAAACAAGAAACACACAAGGAAACACGAAAAGAACAACAAATTTACTGCATTAGCTGGCGCATTGGGCAATGGGCAGGAAGGCGGTTGAATGATGGCAGAAGATGTTCACTTATTTCTTTTAGATAGATAGATATCGCTTTTATTCTTTTCGAATTATCGTGGTGGAATCCAAATTAGTCGAAATCATCATATATACATGCAGATACTCATATATAGATATGTCAACGTCATATATAAAAGTAAACACTAAATGAGATTAAAAATTTTAACGAAAGATGGTACAAACGTCTTTTCATACCGTACATGGTCACATTTTACGTGTTGGAGTTTTGGGATCACCACTGAGGCCGCTCTTGCAGGTCGTTGGCGAGCAGTATTGAACGGTGGCGGAAGTATATACTTATGGATAGGGTGCTCAAGCATTTTCTTACCGGAAGCCATTTAGCTTGACAGTTGGGTCCAAGACAAAAAACTTCTCCGTGATTCGATGATTGCGCATGCGACGAGGAAGGTACAGAAGAAAACACAGAAGGTAAAAGAAGAAAACAATGTAGTAATGGACTGCGCTTTCCTCTTGAACATGTACTGTACTTAGCTTATCTCCTCATTCAGGTCACTCCCACGAAGGCTCCTCCTATGCTTCCCAAAAGTCTCATGAGCTAGCCCGATTTCGATTGGATTGCATGAGGTATCATATCAGTGAGCTTGATAACCTGAAAAATAGTAGAGCTGGCCGAATTGCTACTGCAGCTGCCCTGGCACCTCCCCCTCCGCCACAAGTTCAGCCGGAAAGTATGCAGCAGCAAACTCAGGTTAGCTTAACTTGGAAAGTTCCCTCTGGATATGGGTTCGAGGACACCGTCACTTTCTTCTTAAAATGTCTAACAGAAAAGGGTGGTTTGCTACTACTTGTGATATAAATACTCTTATCGAAAAACTGTTTTATATGTGGAATTACGACGGTACTTTTTGTAGTAAGGTGTATACTTGCTATTTTTAATTTAGCCTACCTTTTTGCTTGATTTTGATGTCAAGCTTTTTAAGACACTATTTATATGCCACTTGCAGCCACGCTTAAGTGCGATATATCGATCATTTTTCGGTCGGTCGGGCGGTCTGTCCACTGTTCGCGAGTTAGGGTACTTCCAAATGTGCTAGGAAGATGAATAAAGATCTTGCTTTGCTTGTAAAAGAATTTGTAGCGCCCTTAAAGTGCGCATCTTAACCTCAAGTGAAAAAAAAGAAGTAGTTTTCACCAAAAGGTACATTTGCACAATCCCTAGGGCCCATGGTCATTTGTGCCTTTAGGGTTTTGCTTACAAATGAATTCCTAGCCCCTTCAAAGCGCGCATCGTGTAAAAAATACTATTGATCAAACGATAGATTTTCATGATCCACAAGGGCCCATGATCATTTGTGCCTCAAGGGTTTTGATTACTAACGAGTTCCTTAAAGTTCTCATCTTTAACAAAATATACTTTCGAGCAAAGGATACATTTTCAAGATCTCCAAGGGCCTACGAACATTCTTGCCTCAAGGGTTTTGTTTATAAAGGAATACAGTAAGCCCATGAGTTGACAAATTCCCACAGTCATACTCTGACCCAACTTTGCAAGTACCATACGAGCTTCTAGCTCTTGTTTGACTGTAGTGTCTATTGGACGCGGTAATCGATACCTTGATATAAGCACATTCGCTTACAAAGACAATACATCATTCTGTCTCTTCCAAATCTTACAGGGACATAATTTGTGTGTGTGTGTGTGGGGGGGGGGCACCCTACCTAAGGTTTATGAAAAGGTCCCGGGTGCTCTTTCTTGTCCGTTTCTGATATGTTAGAGAGGGTCTTTATTGTTCATGGGTTCACAAGTCATTAACTGGAGGTAGTGTTTTGAGGATCCCCTGGCGACTTTCTAGATCGTGCCGGTATAAAGCTAACTCGTTTGTGAACTCTTCTCGGCTTATCACCGGGAAGGAGTCGAGAAGATGTCGAAACTGGGGTAGACGGTACCGTGATATTATTCTTGGGACAGTATTTGTAGTTGGAAACGATGTAAATACCAACCTAAAAACCCCAATACCTAAATACCAACTTAATACGTCGCTCCTTTTAGATGATGCAGCAGCAAGCCCAGACTCCACCGTCCCAACAGTCCCAGCAAAATTTTGCCCCCCAGCAAATGGGCAACCAGAACATGATGGGTGGCATGCAAATCCCATCCGGGCCTATGAGTGCAGGGCAAATGGGACCCATGCCTTCAATGGGCAGCGGTGGGCCCATACCAATTGGCCCCATGAGCCAAGGGCAAATAGCAGGTGGTCAGATGGGACAGGGGCAAATGGGCCCAGGGCAGATGGGGTCCGGGCAAATTCCTTCCGGTCCCATGAGTTCTGGACAAATGGCAGGTCAAATGGGTCCAGGCTCAGGACAGATGGGTCAACAGCAGATGTTCCAGCAGCAGCAAATGAATCAGCAAATACCGCAGTATATGAGCCCGCATCATTCCATGGGACACCACAATATGATGAATCAGTGAACGCGTGTGGATCAGTGTTATATGCGATAGGTAGAGGTGAACAGGTCTCGTACTTAGGCGCCGAATGTGTTCTGGACTTCAGTTATGTCCTGTCTTACACGATCTTATACCAGTCCTATACCATAGTTGCGTTTTTGCAGATACCATGGTCTAAAGTCGTTTTTGCTGTTACCGGGGTATCTGATACCACGGTCAAAAGGCGTAACACGGTCTAAAGTCGTTTTTGCTGTTACCGTGGTATCTGATACCACGGTCAAAAGTTATCGTGGTATCTGGCTAGTTACCGTGGTAACTGATACCATGGTATCTGCAGAACGCAACTCGTATAGAAGTTTTTCGTGGTCGTTTATTTCGCGATGGAATGAACCGGACATAACTTGAGAACAAGTTGTCGTACATTGATGGCCGCTCTTGCTTTATGACGGTTGGCACCATCGTAGTTTCTTCAGTGCCTCTTCTATCTTACGGGCAAATTGAGTGTTTTCTGGAATAATATAAGCATATTCCATTTCATTTGTTAAGGTTTAGTGCGAACCATAGCTTATTATTAGTTGCGTTTTTTGCAGATTCCATGGTATCTGATACCACGGTCTAAAGTCGTTTTCGCAGTTACCGTGGTATCTGGCCATTGTATCGTGCCATCTGATATTCAAATACCACATCCCGACCGTGGTATCTGAAAAAATCATCTCACTTTCATCATCACCAACAATAGAGTCTAGGGTTTTGTCAAATTGGTGTGAAAGAAGGTTGATAGGAAATCAGTTTTTCTTTTGCGATGACTTAAAAAACTCAAATTTGGCAATTGTCGTTTTGGCAAAGCAACCGTAATTTCAGATACCACGGTAATTGCTGAAACGATAAAATGCAGAAACAGTTACCGTGGTATCAGATACTATGGTATCTGCAGAAACGCAATTATTGTAAATCGATGTTTGATCTCGCTTTCGAACAGTCAGTAGTTCATGCTGTCGAAGCTATAGAGTATAGAGGGATTGCATCCTACTGAACGAAAACGGACATTCCCACATCATCATCAACAAGATTAAAGGCTTCGATGTGATCCCAAAAATTTAATATTTGATCCAGAAAACCGGTCTTGTAAATATCCGGTCTTCGCCAGACTCCTTGAACATATTTACTATTAAAATTTAAAAACAAAATAAGGCCATTGGCTAATCATCTGAGAAAACTAAGTTCAGATATGGATTCAGCAGCATGTGTATTTACACCTATTCGTCATATCCACTTTGACGAAATTGATCAAAACTTCCTTCCTTACTTCTGCCAAATTTCCGGTTTCAGCCGAATTTTGGCCGAACTACTTGTCCGGCAAAAAAATAAAGCTCAAAAACCAAATCAGCACATCTCCTTACCTTATATATCGAACCTCTAATCAACTTCAGATAAAACTTGGATTTTTAAGAAATTGTCCGGTTTCCACCGGATTCCGGGCGAATTGTATGTCCGGGAAGAAAATGATTGTCGTATACGAATTCAACATGTTACTTACCCCTAAATCGAACATCTAATCATCTTGATATATAACTTTTACTTTTAAAAAATTTTCCGGTTCCGGCCGGATTCCGGCGAACTACTTTTGTGACGAGAAAATGATTTTCAATAAACGTTCAGCATGTCTTTTTACCACCAAATCGAACATCTAATCAAATGGTGTTCAAATTCATGTTCAGCATGTCTCCTTACCCCTAAATCGACAATCTCATTAGCGAATAAAAAATATTTTTTTCGCCCCTTAATAACCCTTCCCCCGCCCCTAAAATGTAGGGCTATAGAGCCCTTCTACGAACTTGACTTGTCCCTTGACCCAAAGAATCCTCACACCAAGTTTCATCAAAATATCTCATTCTCTTCGAGATCGTGCTCACAGACGGACGGGCAAATTTTACGAAATCATAGATATCCCTCCACTTACGTTTTGGGATCCCAAAAAAGATTAACATTGTGTAATATAGGATTTTCGTCGGAATTCTTGGAGTGATAACCTTTCAGAATCTGCAAGTGATTGGAAACATTTCCCGACCCTTTATTGATTGTTTAATCATGGTACTGGAGAAAATGGGAACATTGGAGAAATGAGATCCTGAAGACTTAAATCTCTTTCCAGAAAGCAAGTCTAGCGTGCCATTGGTCGATTTTTTTACTCCGGGTCAAAGCCTAGCTTCTTAATTGGTCAATACTAGTATTGTTGACTCCGATCCGTTTTCGTTGTCCGGTAAGAAACAGTTCACTTTGTTCCTCCACGGGCAATCTTAAACCACACCTCGCACTATTTACTGTTTACGTTCCAATATTTGAAACCATCTAAAGCTAGGCCCTGCTTTTAAAAAATTACCCACGGCCTTGCCTGTTTTAAGCGCTTTCCCAGGCCCATCGACTTCTAGCAAGATCTCGGCAAAATTCAGAAAACCAGTTTGACCGCATCAATAGCATGATACGCGAGCACTCGTCCGAAGCTTAAGGTCGGGCTTCACTACCCAGACGCCCCAGAATCTGGGGTCCGGATGATGTGAAGACGGTCCCGGAAACTAGAGCAAACTGAGCTCAGATTTCAGCGCCAATTTCAATTGTAAATGATGACAGTGTCATTTCAAGATAGGCTATTTTGCCGTGCTCTCACTTTGTCAGGAATCATAGACAAGGATGAGCACTTGTTCTTCTAAATTTAGTCAGGTCCTCTCTTTGCCCTAACCTGGTACGCAAGGGTCTGTCTACAGGTCAGGTCTCACTACCCAGGTTTTTCCCAGAACAACAGCCCATCTGTCTGTCATCTGCTATTATGCTACTACCCTTCTATACAATGCTGTAAACCTTTGATAGATTCAATAAAATAATCCATGATGGTTTTCATTGGTTGGTCTAACATTGCTGGTTTCTGGTCACCAAACTTCCCCAAACAGAAATCAAACCAAATGTCTCTTCTGCAGTTCACTTTTGGGCATTTTTCAGCACTTCTGTAATTTTCTTCGATTTTTCCATTTCAACACAATTTCTCCAAATGAAAACTACTTTCAAAGTCCCGCTTCTTTTCACCCAGAATCCGGGAATCTGGTAGATTTTTTCTACCAGATTCCCGGACGCGTCCGGGGTGCTTTCAGACCTGTTTTCACTACCCAAACTGATATCGAAGAAAACGGGTACCCAGAATCCGGGCGAAAAATCGAGCCCGACCTTTAATGCTCATGGAAACTAGTGAAGCGCGGCAAGTGCAAAGATACTCTATATGACTCCAAAACACGCCAATGATCCTCGGGAAGAAGGAGTAAACGTCTCCGTAACGACTCAAACTCAGCAACTCAAATCCTGTGTAAAACAATACGGCTCTTCCGCTAGGTACCCGGCGATTTTGCATCGGCAAGGAGAGTTAGTCATCAAGAGTATTGCTGTGACGTCAGCGGGTCCAGTAATCTTGGCCTCATCAAATTAAGAACATTCTTAACAGATGGGGCTGTCTGAATTATGAATGAATGAATGAACGAAGGATTTATGACGCACTGCCCAAGGGCGTAAGTGCAGTAAAAAGGACAAAGAAATATAATGTAATCACAAAACACTCAAAAATATTTTCACTAATTTAGAATCACATTGATGGGATCGTGGACAGGTAAGTTTCCAATCGGAGAACACAAATTAGAGGAGAGGGCTTATGGAATGGTGGCGTTGGAACTTCTTTACAGCATGGTGAAGTGTCGCGTAAGATGGAGCAAATCCTTGGCGATCAGGAAATTCAGGGTTGGCAGTGTCGGAAGGCTGAGTCGGTGTCTCTACGATTCTATGCAAAGGCGAAAGATGTTTGTGGAGAGGAAATTTATTTTAAAGCAGGGTTGTAGGGAGTAGATTTAAAGTGGATGGTGAGTTTAAGGGAGGGAGGATTAGCTATTGGGAATAAAAGAAGGTTTATAGGAAAAAATAGGTTAAAAAATGGCCCTTACTTTTGCCCGATGTGTGGAAAGATGGATGAGGATGTGTTCCACTTTATGTGTGAATGTGAAGGACTGAGTGATAAAAGGGTCGAAGTATTTGGTGTGGGAATTACTAGGGAGGAGTGGCTATTAGAAAAGATTGGAAGTACAAATATGGGGGATATCCGTAAGGTCGCTAGATTCCTTCGTGTTGGTTTGTCCAATAGACAGCGATTTTTGTAGTTTGTTGTGTTTTCTTTTTGTTTTGTTGCCATGACCCCATGGGTTTTTTCGTGCAATAAATTCATTCATATAGGATTTGGATCTCGGGGTTTAAGAAATAATGAATGATGTTACGGAAGTAGGTTGCATTGGGGCATTATAGGTACGATAGGTCCTTAAAGGCCGTCGTAATCGTATTCGTCAAGACGGACGTGCTCTCATTGGCTGCAAATCGCCAAAATGACAGCTACTTCAAACATAATCGGACCCAGGGGCGTCAGGAATGGGGGGGGGGGGGAAGACGCCCCCCCCCCAATCTTGCCGGCCAGTCGGTAAAAAAATAACCGTCGGCTCGAAGCGCTGCGATTTTTCGTCAAAGCAGTTGATTTTTTTCATGAAAAGAGTCGGTGTTTCTGAAAACGCCTCTGATCGGACCTATGTGAGGTCACAAACAGAAGCACGGACTTGTCTTGCCAGAGTCCCCACCGTTTCTTAAAGAACCTGTCTTACTTATGATACTAACGCAACCTACTTCCATAATCACTCCATGTATTTCTAAACCCGGAGACCCCAGTTTCGTACTGTACATTCTAACCCCTCTAACAAAACCATACTGATTTTCTCACTTCACTGTACAAAAATTCGGATTAATCTTATCTCAGTAGAGATAAGATTAATCCCAGTAGCAAATACTGCCATCAACTTTAATCCTTACTCGGAGAAACTTTTTACAGTGTTGCCGTGTTTTGCTGCCTTCGATGTGTATCACACTGTAGACGGTTGTCTGCGAGAAGTTTTTCCATCAGAAAAACCGGTTATGTAAATTGTTTCACTGTTTTCGCTATAAGTCAACGGGTCAGGGAAAAGGCTTAGCCAAAACCGTAGGTTATTTGGTGAAAGCACAGCCTAGTTTTAAAGTATTCAAATATTTTAAAATACTGCAAATTGAAAAGTAAGTAGTGCGAGGGGTTCTTTAAGCACCGAGACAGCTGCCTATTCAAAACCCTAATTTGCGAATAACTTTTTATTACCACTTTCTTTCTCCACCGAATCTAAACACAACCGCTTTCAAATTACAAGAAAAGATCTATTGTGCTAGAAGATTTACATACAACAAAACTATTTTCACCATTCGTAGCCCGTGATTAACTACGAGGATACCGGTATTAATAGCAGGTACACCAAGAATACCGTGAGTTGAAAACACTAACGCCAAGGACACACAGCATTTTCGTCCTATCCTGTACAATAGAGGTATGCTAACGAGATCTCTAACTCTTTCACTACCCTGGCTTTGTTACTTGCTTACAAGACAGCCAGCCACATGGAAAGGAAAAATAACAAACCTTATATCAGCTAATAGCCATTTTCAGGGTTATCCTATTTCAGGGTTATCCTGGCATATTCTTCGAGTACGAATTCAATTAAATTTTATGAATTTACGAATGTGCTTCTTCTATTTGATGCGTCTGTGGTTCGAACCGCCATCTTCTTGGTTGGAGGTGCGTTCCTCTTGGTAAATGGCAAAGTATTCAAATTGTGAAAGGACAAGTTGGCAGTTGAGTCACTATAACAGCAAAATATTCAAAAAGTGATAGAATCATGAGAATGGAAAAAACATTTTTGGCAAGTATTTTACAGTAAAAATGCACGGTTTGGGTTATTTCTTCGGTGACCGTTGAATGTTCGGCGACGTTTATAAAAGCATACCTCTACTGTAGAACTTTTATCTCGGCTTGATTCGGTTCATATTCGTTTTTCGCATAGCCAAATACTTATGGTCGCGCCCTCTCGTTAAAAAGCACCGCGATGGTTCCGGTGTAAGAGTAGGTAAACTTGGCCGTAAATTAGCATGAAGCCCTATGCTTCGCAATGAAAGTAACGTCACTAAGTTGTAAACGTTACGCTTAGAAAAAGGTAGCGTGCCAGTTTTCGCGTCATGTCGTGGTCAGAATAGTTTTGCCTGAACGAAGATCATGAGCCTGTTCCACCCTACTGACCATGGTTACTACGCATGAACTAATAGTTACTATTGTTAGAAGGGTGGAACACACTCCAGGTTGCTGACCTTGTAATTCCGATCCGAAAAAAGAATTGGCTTTGCAGGTTTAAAAACTGGTTGCATACTTTCTTGTTCGATGTCCTCAATAGGATTTATAATCTCACTAGTTTTTTTCTCCCACTTCTTGTCTCGACGAGACTTGATCGTTGCCATGGATCCGACAAAACTGGCTTTGCCGGTTTGGCCTCCGGGTTTTAAAACCGCTTGCACCCAAATCTTCTCCTTTTATCTGACTTCGATTTCTAATCTACCACTGGTTTGAAAGGAATAGTACTTCCACCTAAATTTTCCCTTTATTTTGACAAATCAGTCGCCTGGGAAATTCGACCCCATTTGTTCAGTAGAGGGATGCTTTTTGGGATGTCTCCAAAATTTGAACGGCACGAAAGATCCAGTCAAAGTCAATCCTAACAAAGACCGATCCGACAGCCGAGACAGAAACGCTTCTTTCAGAACAGTAAGTAATATAAAGAACCGATAAGCTAATAGAACCTCCGTCTTTGGTCCCATGCACCGACTATGAATACGCCGACAAAACTGAGCAGAGCTAGAGCTACTTGCTGAGCTTTGAGTTGACGTCCGTCTACTTCTTTCTTTGCCGCTGCGCATTTCAGAGGAAAGACCGTAGCAGGCGTGCATGACCCGCCTCTGCAGCGCACCACACGGAACGTCGCAATGGTAGGGAACAATCGCCTGTTTACTCTCGACTTTTCTTCTCCGGGGCTCTACTGCGATGAGCTGTTTGTACAGGTAATGAATTGTGATGTTCCTAGGCTCGGCTCGTTTGCATCGGGTCGGGCTTCGGGAAAATACTCGACTCCGCATGGTCGTATTACAGAGATCGGGAGACGGAGTTTCTACTTCTTATTTGTTTTTGGTAATACGAAGTCAGACAGATCACCCTGAAATTTGGATAACGTTTTCCCTGGACAGTCTGGTCTACAGCGAACAATGTTTAAGACGAACTCTAGGCTAATGGCCTATTTTGTGCACTGTAATTTTTTTTCTTTTCCATTTTGACCGCCCTCTGAATAGCATCGGAAGTTTCATAATGGACTGTCTAAATTTTATACTGAATTCGATCGGATGAAAATCGAACTTCCCGATCTAATCGTACCAATTCGGATTTTTTTCTGGGCAAAATCTCGCCCAGTCAGAACACAGCTTAAGGGACTACTAAACGCCCTCCAGAAGCAAGATACCACGAAAATGCTGTGAGCCATTACTAACCATTAAAACAAAAATACTATCCGTCACCACTACTTAATAATAAAAGAACAAGGCATGTCAAGGTAAAATATCACATTTTTTAGCAATACAGATTCAACAAACTTAGATACATATTATGCTGCTCCCATCCTAAACTTCAGCTATACGCACGCGTGTCGCGGTGAATTTCACACTTGTCACGCGGGGTTCTTAACAAAACCACAATCCTCGAAAAAAAAAGTGGGCCGTGATGCGACGGACTTACAGCCTAGACATGCAGTATCTAATCACTTCGTGTTTCCGGATGGGCGTACTCCTGTAGAGGTTCAATAAAGTGAGTCCACTGCCATCAATAAAATCTGCTGAGACCCATCATGGCGCTGGAAATATCAACATTTACTGGTTGCCCCGGTCAGACGCGTTACCAGCCAAAATGTTTAGGGGGGGGGGGGGGGGGGGGGGCAAGGTATTTATCGGCTGGCTGGTCATTTTTACCGACTGTTTTTAAGATTCACGAAAAATCGGCAGTTTCCAACGAAGAACTGCGGCAACTTTAGGGGGCGCCCCCCCCCCCCATACGTGACGCCCCTGGCCCCGGTTGGCTTAGAGCTTCTCTCGAAGTTTTCTCACAGATTGGGTCCATAGCGTTACGTTCTGCAACAAACTCAAAAGGTGAACTAATCCAACTCGAAATAACACCGTTGAGACTTTTCTTGTCGCAGGACTCAGCGTTCTAACGCAGAAATGTGTTTTTTCTGAACCAGGGTTCTAGGTGAAGTCCAACCGAGCTCATTCGTTGCCGCTTCACCTGCTAATTCATTCAATAACTGAATTAAGGGATCCAAATGGAGCAAGAAATTTTGGATCCCTACATCTAGGCTGAGCAACTGTCAGGCATCTTGAGGAGTTCCCACTTCTTTCGCCCATATCTCTTCTCGTTCAATTCCGCAATGCAATAACGGCTGCCGTACATGTGATTTTAAATCGTTGAAATTCACACTCAACCTGGGGTTCAGTGACATGAACAATCTAAGCCTGATCATCAGAACACACGACTACAGGTGCTACCGACCTGTAAAATGCACATCCGACGTGTAAACCAGATTTTCATAGTGATAGAAGATACACAAACTGATCAAACCGTGATTCTCGGAATAAATATTCATGTGTTTCTGGATCTTGAAATGATCACTGCACTGAACCTCCACATCTGGGATGGCTCTAGGCTAACAGATTGGTTTAATGAAAGGAGACTAGTCACGAAATATTCTGAATAGGGAATGAATCATCGATCACAAAATCTTCCCTTCTTGTTCAACTCACGAAAAGAGCGTGTTAGTGTAACAAGGGAGGGTGCACAGAGTTTCAGAACCTCATTCTGTTAGTATGGGTTATTAGTGCTCTGGCGAGCCTCTGCAGCGCAGCACACACGTCGTTTCACATCTACATTCGTGAATCAATTACTTAAGTAACACAGGTTTGAACATAGCTTCTCTACGCCTAATTTTCAGTTTTGATTCTGATTTCCAGCATCACGAACGAATCTGAATTTATAAAATGGCGTTATCCATCCTTTCATTTTCCGCTTCGAACATTTTGACGTGATCCAGCTCGTTTCTGAAGTAATCAATTGTCAGCTGTAGTCCCTCTTTTAGAAGTACCTGAAAAAGATAAAGCCTATTACGCTCGGCACGATTTTAGTACGTATGTCTGATCAATTTATGAAACCAGATTGACCGTTACTCTTTTTATGGCACTTGCAGCTTCGCTCAAATGCCATATAACGATCACTTTTCGGTCTGTCAGTCCACTGTTCTCGAGTTAGGGTATTTCCAGATTTGCTAGGCCGATGAAACTTTGCTTGAACAATAGAAGACTTGACAAGATTGAATTAAAAATAGTTAGTGAAACGATCCGACCATCGTGGGGGGAGTGGAGGGAGGGGGAATCCTGAATCTTGAGGTATGGTATAACTTTCAAACGGATGATCGGATCTTAATGAAACTTGATATTTGGAAAGACCCCGTGCCTGAAATGCCCAATTTCAAGCCCGGGCCAGATCCGATGAATGGGGGGGGGGGGGGGGGGGTCACAGGGGAGAACCGGAAATCTTGTGACAAGCTTGGAGTAGAGCGATCGGATGAAACTTGGCGGGAGGAACAAGCACAAGCCTTAGATACATCAGTGACAGAACCTGACCGGATTCGGGCCCTGTGGGGGGAGTTGGAGGGGGGGGGGGGGTCTGGAATTCCGGTGATCGCGAGTTAAGGTGCTTCCAGATGTGCTATGAGGACGGGACTTGGCCTGAACATTAGAGACTTGACAAGATTGGCTTGGCAATCGTCATTTCTTGGATCCACCATCCCTTTAAAGTACTCGTCTTAACCGCAAAGTACAAAAAATACTTTTAAGCTAAATATACGTTTTCATGATCTCCATGAGCAAATGATCATTTTTGCCTCAAGGATTTTGCATAGAAATTAATTTCTAGCTCCCTTAAAGTTAGCACCTTCATCGAAAAGTAAAAAAAAAAACTTTTTATCAAACAATATATATTCATGATCCCCCAGGGCCCAGGATCATTTTTGCCCCAAGGGTTTTGTATTACAGATGAGTTTCTAGCACCCTTGAAGTGCGCATCATCACAGCCAAGTGAAAAAATAAAATACTCTTTACCAAATGATACATTCTCGATTTCCAAGGGCCTACGGTCATTCTTATCTCATGTTTTTTGATTACAAATGATCACAACAAACCCTCAAATTGACAAATTCCTACTTTTATCCTTCGACCCAGCCTTGCAAGTGCCATATGAGCTTCTAGCTCTTGTTTTTGTTGGGTATCAAACGAGGCAAACAGAATTAAGTCTACAGCATATTTCTGATTCAGTGCTTAGTAATGTATAAAAAGGAACAACAACATGTCAATCAAACTCACACACACTTACATACTAATAAACAGCTGACCGTTAAAGATAAATTACCCTACTAAATCTACAACGAAATACAATGGAAAAAAAAACAAAGTTCAAAATAAACAAACTAATCAGGCCGCTTTTTAGTGAAAAAAGGAAAAAGATTGTGATGAAGAAGAATGTTGTCAGCCTTTTTATGAAAGTTTTGGATTTTACTATTTAAAGTTTCCAAAGGATTCTTCACTTTAAAATTAGAAGTTAGGAAAGAGTTACTCATATAGTATCAGTATTCCTCAGTAATAAGACAATTTTTAGTAGGGAGAAAGGCGGTTCGGGGGAGACGAACTCTTAGGCCTCTCTGTAAGGTTGGGGGAGAGGGGGGGGGGGGAATTTGGCCCACTTCCTCCTCCAGTGTTCCGTCTCCGAACGAGTATCCCGTCCTATACCACACATTAGGGATGTAGTACATCCCGCATTCGAAGATCCGCTCGTCCGGCCTACGCTACCATATTAGGTCTCTGATCCCGGCGGAGGTTTACGTTTACCAAGCTAGGAACCGCTCCAGTTAACCCTGGACACCCCAGTTAATACTACGGTAAAAAGGGTGGAACACGCTCATAAGCTTACCTTAGGTTCCCAGCCCAGTTCAGTCTTTGCCCTCGTAATATCCGGTCGGCGTTTTTGCGGATCATCAGTCACCGCAGGCAGATGTTTAATCTGACTCTTGCTACCGATCACATCTCGAATATGGATGGCAAAGTCGCCAATCGTCCTTTCAATGGGATTTCCTATGTTCACTGGTAGCGTGAAGTTCGAGTTCATAAGACGTACGAGGCCATCCACGAGGTCGCTGACGTACTGGAATGACCTGGAATGGAATGAAACAAAAATGATAATCCTCAAATGCGAAGCAAAAGTCGGCTGGGTTTCTAGCTGAAATGGATAAAACCAAGAACAAATAATCAGATAGAGCCTCTGTCCTTAGTCCCATGCAGCGACTATGGATACCCTGGCAAAACTGAGCGGACCTAAGGCGTATTCTCGCCGTTCCCCGAGGACTCCACTTGAGGAGTCCCCGCGTTTTTGTTTGTCCCGGGGACTCACTCCCCGTATTCTCGCGAGTCCCCACGGACGGGGAATGCTCAGGTTATCATCACCATCATCAAAAAGGACTCCCTTTCAAATTCGGTGGGGAATCAATTTTTGCTGTTGTAGGTGCTATGTAAAATTAATTAAAAAGAATCAGAATAAAGAAAACCAAAAATGAAGTGGATCTAGACTAATTTTTTCAGCTGCATACTCATTTTTCGAACAAAATCCATTTTAGAAGCATTCCCCGTATTCTCGCTGTTTCTGTACGCGGAGTCCTCGCGGAGTGACTGCATCTATTCTCGCCGTTCCCTTCGATTCCCCGAGGAGTCCTCGGGGAACGGCGAGAATACGCCTCTAGAGGTATTTACTCGAGCTTTGAGCTGATGTTAATACCTTTTCTTTCGTCTTCGCCGTTGCTCATCGCAGAGAAAAAAAATGCAGAAGGTGTGCTACGCGCGCTGACCCGCTCTGGAGCACGTCCACAGAACCAATCAGCTTTGACTTCTACTTTTCCTCAATGCGGCTTCACAGCGACTAAGCTATTTGTGGAGGTAACGAAACATGATGAGGCACGAAGCTACTAACCGACGCTCGTTCGCAGCGGACAGGGTACGGGGAAATATTCGACTCTGCATAGTTATATTACGGAGATGGGGAGACGGAGGTTCTATCCCATTATTTGTTCTTGAAAAAAACCGTCTCCTAGCGAAACATCCCGACTGACCCCGACAAAACGCTTCAGTGAAAAAATCATCACGGCGAAATGTCACCGTGTCAAAATAGTAAGTCAGTAAGTAATTTATTTGTAACCCGCCATTTCGAAAAAGCGGAGTAAATGAACATAAAGACACAGAAAAAGACATTGATTTTCAATCTTCGGCCAGGAAGCAGTGGAGAAGGTCGTGCGCTGGTTGGGCTCTGTTGTCAATGATTTTTGATAGCGACGAAGAAACATTCAAAATGGTAACACTTGCATTGAATTTTGAACTTCTCCGTCAATGTATGGTTATGGCATAATTTCGACAAGTGAAGCAGGTGCTTTGCATATTTAAAATTAACATGATCTCATCTTTTTAATCTCCTTCTTTCGCAGAACACGAGTTCGCAGAACACGTTTTTCTGCACTGTTATTTTTTCTGTTGACGACTTATTTTATTTTGTTTATGAATAAAAAACATCGTTTTTGGGCACTACCCACGAGAGATATATTTTGCTTTATTATCAAATACATTGAATTAAATTGAAATTAGAACGAGATAGTATAGAAGGAGCGCAGAAGGTTGTCCCCATGACGAAACGTCCCCATGCCGAAACGTCCACATGAAAAAATATACCCAAGCAATGATTTTGTGGTTCGCCTCGGTTTTCAGGCGCATAACTGGGTAAAACGCGAAGTTTTAAAAACGTCCCCTTGACAACAAAACGTCAAAGAAAAAAGTCCCCAAGGATTGACAATCGGAGCTAAATACGACAGCCGCCATATTCAAGGAGGGAAAGAAACAGCTTCGTTCCCGAAACCATCAGCAAACTGAAACTGAACTGAAGCGTTCAGTTCTGAAACCATTCTCGCAGACCAAGAACCTACCCAAAAAGCCATATACGCCCCTTGGCTGACCATTCAATTTTCTTCGAAGAAATTGATGAGAAAGCTTGTTCTAGTAGCTTAAATCTCATAGCCGTAATGTCCCATTTTGAATTAACTACCCGGCGTCTGTCAAGGGTTGCCAACACCTCAAATCATAAAAGTGTCACAATTGAGGAAACAGGTGATGTCTGACACCGTGATTTTTTTGTGCATTCCGCTGCACAACGCGCAGAATTGGCAATAACTGAATTTAGCTGCGTTCGATTTGACTCCTCCTTGTCTCGGTCCTGTCTTCTTGTTACTGCCCTGTCACGGTTTAAACCCGTTTTATTTACCCTTGTCAGGTGAATGACTCAGCGGACAAGCATCGCAAATAAAACGCAATCGAGAAATCTACCCGTGACAGGACCGAAACTTGCTCCGAGAGCATGTCATCATTCACGGCGTCCTGTCTGACAGGGCACTGACAATTGTCAGCTGACAGGACAAATAAAACGGCATCAAGCGGACAAGGCAGTTAAATAAAACGGCGTTTGGATGACAGGACTGAGACAGGACCGGGACAAGGCTAAATCGAACGCGGCTTTTGTAACAAAGTTTAATCGGCAATGAGCGTCATTTAAGGCTTCAAACTGTTTTTGTGTACAAAATCTATGTAAAGTACATGTTTTGGCAGTGTTTTGGGGGCGGTAATCCATCACTTTGGTAAAGTGAATGAAAAAGTGCTTTTCTGACCTAAAAAGTGTCATTCGTAAAAAAAGATGTCACTTAAAAAAAAAGTGTCACGGTGTCACCAAGAGACAAAAAGTGTCAAAAAGCACCGAAAGTGTCACACTCGGCAACACTGCGTCTGTCTGTTAACATCACCAAGAAGATAGTCGACCTTGACTAGGCTACAAAGCCGTTTAAATACAAACCGGACGATGAGCTCATTCCGCTAAAGACGTATTCTCGCCGTTCCCCGAGGACTCCTCGGGGAAACGAAGGGAACGGCGAGAACAGAGGGAGTCACTCCACGCGGACAATTTTGTTCGAAAAAAAAATACGCACTTGACGAAATTAGTCTCGATCCACCTTATTTTTTGTTTTGTTTATTCTGATTGTTTTTAATTAACTGTACATTGCACCAACACCAGCAAAAATTGATTCCCCTCCAAATCCGAAAGGGAGTCCTTTTTGACGATGGCGATGACATTTGTAGCATTCCCCGTCCGTGAGGACTCGCAAGATTACGGGGAGCGATTCCCCGGGATAAAAAAAAAAACGCGGGAACTCCTCGAGTGGAATCCTCGGGGAACGGCGAAAATTCACCTTAAAAAATAAACATGTCTGCCACAACAAGCTGTCTAGCGTAATCAAAGGATTCATAACGACTGCATAGTCGCTTTTAGGATAAACGCTGCTGAGTCCATGGGGCGGAGCCGGGTTCGCTGAGGGGCTTGGGACTCCCCTGTCGACTCCGTTCGCTACTTTGGAATTGGAAGAATTTTAGCCAATTAACAGCAAAAAAATCAACTGAAGGAAAAGGTTTAGTTTACTTTATTCACAAAATGAATAATGAACTTTAACCACAAAACGCCTCAAATGTTCAAAGGACCCCATACTGTAAAAACCCCATGCCCACACTGTAAAAAGTTTCTCCGAGCAAGGATTAAAGTTAACTGCGGTATTTGCATAATCTTATCTCTACTGGGATAGGATTAATCCGAATTAGAGATAATCTTATCTCATCAGAGACAAGATTAATCACAGTAGCAATTACTGCAAGATTTTTTTTTTTACAGTGGAGAAAGAATCAAATCCCTTAACATCCCCACAATGACCTACCAAATAGTGGTGATATGATTGCTGTGCACAAACATTTGAGCAACAACATCCCACCCAACATTTTTGTGCCAAACACAGGAAGAACCACCAGGGGCCACCCAAAAAAGCTGACGAAGAGGCCTGTACGAACAACATGAGCAACAACATCCCACCCCACATTTGTGTGTCAAACACAGGAAGAACCACCAGGGGCCACCCAAAAAAGCTGACGAAGAGGCCTGTACGAACAACATGAGCAACAACATCCCACCCCACATTTGTGTGTCAAACACAGGAAGAACCACCAGGGGCCACCCAAAAAAGCTGACGAAGAGGCCTGTACGAACAACATGAGCAACAACATCCCACCCCACATTTGTGTGTCAAACACAGGAAGAACCACCAGGGGCCACTCAAAAAAGCTGACGAAGAGGCCTGTACGAACAACATGAGCAACAACATCCCACCCCACATTTGTGTGTCAAACACAGGAAGAACCACCAGGGGCCACTCAAAAAAGCTGACGAAGAGGCCTGTACGAACAACATGAGCAACAACATCCCACCCCACATTTGTGTGTCAAACACAGGAAGAACCACCAGGGGCCACCCAAAAAAGCTGACGAAGAGGCCTGTACGAACAACATGAGCAACAACATCCCACCCAACATTTTTGTGCCAAACACAGGAAGAACCACCAGGGGCCACCCAAAAAAGCTGACGAAGAGGCCTGTACGAACAACATGAGCAACAACATCCCACCCCACATTTGTGTGTCAAACACAGGAAGAACCACCAGGGGCCACTCAAAAAAGCTGACGAAGAGGCCTGTACGAACAACATGAGCAACAACATCCCACCCCACATTTGTGTGTCAAACACAGGAAGAACCACCAGGGACCACTCAAAAAAGCTGACGAAGAGGCCTGTACGAACAACATGAGCAACAACATCCCACCCCACATTTGTGTGTCAAACACAGGAAGAACCACCAGGGGCCACCCAAAAAAGCTGACGAAGAGGCCTGTACGAACAACATGAGCAACAACATCCCACCCAACATTTTTGTGCCAAACACAGGAAGAACCACCAGGGGCCACCCAAAAAAGCTGACGAAGAGGCCTGTACGAACAACATGAGCAACAACATCCCACCCCACATTTGTGTGTCAAACACAGGAAGAACCACCAGGGGCCACCCAAAAAAGCTGACGAAGAGGCCTGTACGAACAACATGAGCAACAACATCCCACCCCACATTTGTGTGTCAAACACAGGAAGAACCACCAGGGGCCACTCAAAAAAGCTGACGAAGAGGCCTGTACGAACAACATGAGCAACAACATCCCACCCCACATTTGTGTGTCAAACACAGGAAGAACCACCAGGGGCCACTCAAAAAAGCTGACGAAGAGGCCTGTACGAACAACATGAGCAACAACATCCCACCCCACATTTGTGTGTCAAACACAGGAAGAACCACCAGGGGCCACCCAAAAAAGCTGACGAAGAGGCCTGTACGAACAACATGAGCAACAACATCCCACCCAACATTTTTGTGCCAAACACAGGAAGAACCACCAGGGGCCACCCAAAAAAGCTGACGAAGAGGCCTGTACGAACAACATGAGCAACAACATCCCACCCCACATTTGTGTGTCAAACACAGGAAGAACCACCAGGGGCCACCCAAAAAAGCTGACGAAGAGGCCTGAACGAACAACATGAGCAACAACATCCCACCCCACATTTGTGTGTCAAACACAGGAAGAACCACCAGGGGCCACCCAAAAAAGCTGACGAAGAGGCCTGAACGAACAACATGAGCAACAACATCCCACCCCACATTTGTGTGTCAAACACAGGAAGAACCACCAGGGGCCACTCAAAAAAGCTGACGAAGAGACGTGCACTGAAGCGGCATACACAGACCTTCTTCACAAGTAGATTAATCAACCGGTGGAACGCACTAGCAGACTCCACTGTTACCTGCCAAACAACAAATAGTTTCAAACAACATTTGGTCAAGGAGTGGTCAGGCAAACCGTGGATGTTACGAAGGGTCTTCATATGTTTATCAGTAGCATATTTATAGTTCTCATCTGATTCAGATATCCTCGATCATATGACAAAACCGTCCAGTTCCCAACTGATCATTAAAGGACTGAGGTACGCAGCGTGGTCCTATTTGTTGCGTTACACCAAAATCCGCATCTATACATATATATCCAGTTTGATTCCGGTCACACGTCAAAATCGGGATCGACTAAAAAGACGCACAGCACGGGACATTGTTTCCGAACCTGGAAATATTGTTTCTGAATTCGAGACTGTAACCCTTTAAAAGGAAATATTGTTTCTGAATACACCCGTATTTACCCATCATTTTTGTGTGTATTTTCTCTTTCATTTTTATTCTCTTCTTTATTTTCTCTATAGTTCACCTTGATAATATTTTTTTTTTAAAATTCTTCCGTGTTTTTGTCTACTATTTTCTTCCCTTCCTCTTTCTTTCTTTTCAGTGTATTTTTCTTCTTTTTTTGCCGTTAATGTTGTAATGTGAATATTTTCAGTGTAGGGTAGTGGATCCTCAACAAGATAGCTTCAGGGGTCTTGTTTCTTGCCTTATATTCATATTAAGTAGTTTGTGTTGTACGAATAATTGAATGAATGAATGAATTCGAGACTGCAACACTTAGAAGATCGAGAAAGAGTTTGCGGTCAGAAGCGGGAGATGAGCAGGTGATCAGTGGGAGTTGAGCAAGGCGAGTTGATGTCAGAGAAAGAGTATATAAAAAGCCTTTTCTAGTAATTTTCGAAAGAGATCATAGCAGATCAGGTGACGACTTGCAGTGAAAACATATCAGTGAGTAAAGATTAATAAACCTGAACCTGAACTTAGCGAGAAACCATTCGAACAAATCTATGCCTTCGTTGAACGCTATCATATTGAAAGAGCTTGTCAACAACTGAGTGAGCTGAAAGGAAGAGCTCCTACTTTCAGGCTACTCAGTTGGACGGCTACCGTTTAGCCAGAAGCTATAACAGTAATACCCTAACACTATGACGTAAAACCAATTGTTTTATGGAGATTCAAAAGCAAACCTGAACAAGACAGCACCCATGAAGTCGTATATTAGGAGGAATCCTATTCGCCTGCAGTTGCAAATTTGCATTTAATTTGCAGGTAATGAATGAAGAATTTACGACGCACTGCCCAAGAGCATAAGTGCAGTAAAAAGGACAAAGAAATATAAAACATTTAAATATAAAATTTAATTCATATTTTAATATGACAATTTAACTTCTCCCGCCCCACCGCAAGGCTACCACCTGATAGTACGGACAGACGATAAGGTTTTTCCGGCCGGATTGTCTAAACTTTCCATCACAAAGTAGAAACACAATCTCAACGCTTTCCGTACGGAACTGACGATGATGACGAGCATCCTGAAATGAATTACGTGACCGTCCAACGTCTATCAACACCCTGACAATGGGTGGCACTTAAAAGGACGAGTAACCAAATCGTAGCAGACTAATACCCCCTTTGTCAGAATTCATTAAGAATCGATCGATCATATGACAAAACAGTCCAGTTTCCAACTGTTCATTAAAGGACCCCTCGGACTATTTACTCGTCAACTTATAGTATTTAAAAATACTTGAACACTTTAGAACTATGCTATGCTTTCAACATATAACCCACGGTTTTGGCTGTTTTAAGCCTTTTCCGAGACCCGTTGACTTGTAGCGAAAACACGGAAACAATTTACATAACCGGTTTTACTGATGGGAAAACTTCTCGCAGACAACCGTCGACAGCGTGATACACATCGAAGGTAGCAAAGCACGGCAAGTAGAGAAAATCAGCGTGGTTTTGTAAGAGGGGTTAGAATGTACGAAATTGAGGTCTTTGGTTTAGAAATGTGGAGTGGTTATTGTGACAACCTCAGGAGGACCATCCACCTTTGTCGCTGGAGATTGCGATTTAAGGTAGTTTTAAGGTAATTATGGAAGTAGGTTGCATTAGTATTATAGGTAAGACAGGTCCTTTAAAGATTAAAGTACGTCGCGTCGTCTATCTGTTGCTGTTACACCAAAATCCTCATCCATAGATATATCTCCCCGAATATACAAGAGTTGGACTTGAGGCCTGTCATAGACGAACTTAACTCATGGGAAATCTGGGCCCTGCTGCCCATGAACGGGAGGGGGGGGGGGGGCGGGACCCGTCAAAATGCGTATTTACACCTCTTTTTCCTCAAGTATACCAGCTTCGAGTTTGATTCCAGTCGCGTCAAACAAGAACACATTAAAAGCCGAAAAGATAACTCCGGAAAAATTCAACCAATGGCAACCCTTGGGTTTGCTTTGCGATCACAACTAAAACCTACTTATATATATATCTTATAGTCCTTCAGCCCAAGCTGAATATTTGATGGTGCAAAACGGATAAGTCAGCTACATTTTATTCGAGCAATATTTCAGCCCTTCTTGGCAAGGGTCCTCTTCAGGCTCAAGCCGCTCAAGCTGGAAAATTAACTTATTAATTTTCTTTCCAGTTAATATTCCAGCTTGAGCGGCTTGCCTGAAGAGGACCCTTGCCAAGAAGGGCCGAAATATTGCTCTAATAAAATGTAGCTGACTTATCCGTTTTGCACCATCAAATATATATATATATCTTATTTGTACCCGCCAAATACACAAGGTGGTAGCGGAGTAAAGAGAACAACGAAAAACAACACAAGATAACAGTATAAACACACAAAATTTAGAAAGAATTTCTAACTGGGCCTGAAAGATTCATGAAAAACATCATGTAGGCCTACTCGATTATTTTATGGACATACCTAGTTTGAGATCCATCTCCATAAATTGTGATATCCTCCCCTTGCAAGGCTTGGATGATAAAGTTGGAGACAACGCGGCCATCATTGAGATGCATGCGAGGTCCATATGTGTTGAAAATTCTTGCCACTCGAACGGACACATTCTCTTGCTTGGCGTAGGCATAACTGAGCGTTTCAGCAACACGTTTACCCTCGTCATAACAGGCTCTTGGACCTGAGAAGGAAAAAAACTCAAAGACAAGTTTTATTTATTTATTTGTGACCCGCTTTTTGTCGAGGGGTTGCTCACTCGCTGGGCACCACTGTACACCCTCGCTGGGCACCGGCTGGGCACCACTGTACAACCATTTTGGGAGTGAGCAACCCCTCGCTTTTTGTATAACAGCGGAGTATGAAAAACACAAAGAAGTGCGCAATCGCTCAAACTGTGAAAGTAAAATGTTTTATCATATCTTATATACAAATAGCGTTAGAACCAAGACATTTACCAAATAACCAAACAAGTATTGAACTAAGCTAATTTGAAATCATCCCGCTTTAAAAGCTTTTAATATTAACAAATCGCAGGTAGAATCCAAAGATCATCTTGCAAGAACGGTTTCAATCCGGGGTTGGTCACCAAAAGTAACTTCGTACACCCTGGAAAGTAACCGAAAAGTATCTCAAAGTAACCCAATGTAACCCAATGCAATGTAACCCAAAGTAACCCAATGTAACCAAAAGTAACCCAAAGTATCCTGAAGTAACTCGTACACCCTAGTTTAGTTTTTGGTGACCAACCCTGGGTTTGAATTTCAGTCCTGAATTTCTTGCCTTGCCAGTCCCTTTGCTCACTACCTGGATGCGGTTTGGCGACGCCAAAATTCGTAACTTCTATCCGTGACAATAACAAATCATCACTGAATATAGGCAATGCAATATCTGTGATTTCAAATTACAGCATTTCCTCTCTGCCCTTTGTGAATTTGTGTCCCGAACAGGACGGCTGTCTTACGTGTGATTTCAAATCACTCTTTTTGATCATTTTAGTTGTTATCTGCCAAAATATTTACAACTCCTTTTAATATACTATTTTTTAAATATTCTTTTAAATATTTTTTTTCACGTCATCGCCCCAATCGTGCAGCAAAAACAGCGTCCGTGTCAAAAATTAAATCTCAGGACTACTTTGTTCATTACAGTGGTACACTGTAAAAAGTTTCTCCGAATAAGGATGCAGTATTTTCTGCTGGGATTAATCTTATCTTTACTGAGAAAAGATTAATCCGAATTAGGGGTAATCTTATCTCAATAAAGATAAGAATTATCCGAGTAGCAAATACTTAGTAGCAAATAATTTACTTTAATAAGATATTTATAGTTGGTAGAAGCTTCAGTTATTTATTACAGGTTTGTTTCCTTCCCCGACGTTAACCCAGAGGATTGACAGCCTGACGAGGACCCTTGCCAAGAAGGGCCGAAATATCGCTGATGAAGAATCGTAGCTGACGTGTCCGTTGTAAACATTGTTTGAGTAAACTCCTTTTAGTTTGGTGGCGTACTGTTTTGACAAAAAATCGACTGATTTCCAGTTCTTAAAGATTTTTTTTCATAATTGTTTTAGAAAAAATCGACTATTTCCAAGCAAAAATCGACTGTTTGTACGAAAAATACGCGGAGCTTCGCGCCGATTCGGTTGTTTTTTACAGACTGGCCGACAAAATTGGGGGGGGGGGGGAGGGGTGAAAAATTTGTAGCCTGTGTAGTCGTATGATAGTTTTACTAACAGGTCGCATGTATTGATATGTAATAGTACAGAATATTATCATTTAATGTGTCTCACATTGGGCCAATCTTAAGCAATAGTATCCAGTAGCATCCTGTCTTGCTACAGTAGCATCCTGTCTTGCTACAGTACCATCCAGTCTTGCTAACAGTAGCATGCAGTGGTAAAAGTTACTACTGTATGCTATTCAAACTTGCAACTCCATATAACTAATTCTTGAAAAAATTTCAATGGGGGGGGGGGGTCCTCCCTCTCTCCATACGTGACACCCCTGCCCAGAAGAAAATGTAGGTTTGTCAAGCAAACGCCGAAGATTGGAATCGGACTAGTATGTCCACGGTTTTATACGGAATTTAGAATTTCCTGCATGAAGTGTGTGTAGTTACAGCGTTGGTATGAAAACTGGCTAAATCCATCAATTTAGTCCCTACAGCAGTAAGTTCAGGATATGCCCCCTTTCAATATCTCGTAAAGACCGAGGGGTTACCAACTGTCGGGCACACTCTGTACCGGGGAGTCAGGCACAGTCGCAAATTTTGCTCCATAGATGGCTCGGCTTCTGCTGCGACTTGTTAATTTAGTATCTTCGCATTCTGTGTTAGAGAGAAGTTTCAGAAGAAAATTTCAACATCTCATTGGGGCTCTGTAGTCCTAAATGTCGGGGTGGGGGTTCAAATTAAGGACAAACAAATATTTTTAAACAACTGATGTGATAGTCGATACTGGGATAAGAAGACATTGCTGAACACGATGGTGAAAACCATTTTCTCGCCGAACAAATAGTTCGTCCAGAATCCGACAAAAACCGGAAAGTTGGTTAAAAGTAAAAGTTTCATTTGAAGTTGATTAAATGCTCGATTTAAGGGTAAGAAGACATTCTGAACACTTATGTGAAAAGCATTTTCTACCCGGACAACTATTTCGCCCGGAATCCGGTCAGAACCGGAAAATTTGTTATAAGCAAAACTTTTATTTTAAGTTGATTAGATGACAGATTTAGGGGTAAGAAGAGACGCTGATGTAGACGCTGTATATGACAATCATTTTTTACCCGGACATATAATTCGTCCGGAATCCGGTTGTAACCGGAATTTCTTGTACAAGTTAAATTTTTATTTGAAGTTGATTACATGTTCTTTATAGGAATTAGGAGATACGCTGAGTTCGTTTCTGAATTTTCTTTTTTTGCTGGAGAGTAGTTCGCTCGGAATTCGGCCGAAACCAGAAATTTGGCAGAAATAAAGCAGGAAGTTTCGGTCAGTATCATCAAAATAGGTATGGCTTATATAGGTTTATAAGAAGTTGTTTTTTTCTGATGATTAGCCTGGCGAAGAAAAGACCCAGTTGCCTGGATCAAATATTAGATTTTTGGGATCCCATCGAAACTTTTAGTCTTGGTCTATTTGAGGCTTATGTTGGCAAACCCCCATCTTCTTGGTTGAAGGTGCTGTTTTGAGTTTTAGTTTTTGGGATCCCAAAACGAAGTGAAGGGATACCTATGACATCGGAAAAGTTTTCCGTCTGTCCGTCCGTCTGTGAGCACGATAACTCTTGAAGGGAATGAGATATTTTGATGAAACTTGGGTTTGGTTCTTTGGGTCAAGAGTAAGGTCGAGTTCGTAGATGGGCTCTGTAGCCCTATATTTAGGGGTTGGGGAGGGGGTTCAAATTAAGGGGCAAACAAAATATTTTTAAACAGCTAATGTGATAGTCGATTACGGGGTAAGAAGACATGCTGAACACGATGATGAAAACCATTTTCTCGCCGGATAAGTAGTTCGTCCGGAATCCGGCAAAAACCGGAATGTATATACGGATGCGTCAGCTACGATTCTTCATCAGCGATATTTCGGCCCTTCTTGGCAAGGGTATTCGTCAGTTGGTTAAAAAAAAGGACCGGAAAGTTGGTTAAAAGTAAAAGTTTTATCTGAAGTTTATTAGATGTTGTGAATACGATGATGAAAACTACTTTTTCGCCGGACATGAAGTTCGTCCGGAATCCGGCAAAAACCGGAAAGTTGGTTATAAGTAAAAGCTTTATTTGAAGTTTATTAGATGTTCGGTTTAGGGGTAAGAAGACACAATGAACACTTTTATGAAAAGCATTGTCTACGCGGACAACTAGTTCGCCCGGAATCCAGCCAAAACCGGAAAATTTGTTAAAAGCAAAATTTGATTTGAAGTTGATTAGATAATAGATTTAGGGCTAAGAAGAGACGCTGAGTCTGTATATGACAATAATTTTTTACCCGGACATATAATTCGTCCGGAATTCGGTTGAAACCGGATTTATTTTATAAGGTAAAGTGTTATTCGAAGTTGATTAGATGTTGATTAGTTGAGGAGATACGCTGAATTCGTTTCCCAGTTGAATTCGTTTCCCAGTTTTCTTTTTTTGCTGGACAAGTAGTTCGCTCGGAATTCGGCCAAAACCGGAAATTTGACAGAAGTAAAGCAGGAAGTTTCTGTCAGTATCGTCAAAATAGATACGGCTGATAGAGGTATGCTGAACTTGGTTTTCTCAGATGATTAGCCTGGCGAAGACTGGATCTGGCGAAGATAAGACCCAATTGTCTGGATCAAATATTAGATTTTTGGGATCCCATCGAAACCTTAGGTCTTGTTGTTTAGGAGTTTCAGTTCCTGGCAAATCGAAATTTGATCTGAACTTATTTCACTTGCCAAATTTAGGCTAACTAAATTGAACGTGTTAACAAAACAGATTGAAGTAATGTCATATTCAGTATTTTCTTCAAGTGGTTAGTAACTAGTGTTATGGCTTGACTCAACACTATTCGTCTTCTATTGGCACAAACAGAGATGTTTCGTAACATTTCGTGATGGCCCTGGATAACTGGAGAACTGTTGTGAGTCCAAGATCAAGAATCTCTGCCTTTAATCAGTCAGCTAAAAAAAAATCCTTTCTTCTTAAAAGATGGTGTCAGGGTTGAATACTCCTTGAGCCAAAGCTGACCTTGAAACATATATTCAAATAGTGCATAAAACGGATCAGCTACGATGTTTTGGCAGCGATATTTCAGCCCTTCTTAAAAAGGGTCTTCGTCAGGCTGTCGAGACCCCTTGCCAGTGAAGGCAGAAATATCGCTGCCAAAGCATCGTGGCTGACCTATCCGTTTTATGCACTATTTGAACATACGTCAAGGTTATTCGTCGTACACCGGTAAAATCATTTGCTTCCCTTCTTTTGGATTGATGTGATACAACCCAGCTTCCACAACATCGAATAACTTCCGGGCTCACTAATGACATTATAAGTATTTGCAAGGGTTGTACATATTGTGTAACCTATTGTTTGTAATATGTTTTTACGTTACTCTACTGTGCATATATGCCTACAGTTAATATACTTTGTGTCCATGAGCTTTTTCTCAAGATTTGCAGATTCGTCGTTTTGACAAAATTTTGATCGTAAACGACGACTTTGGTACTGAATCGTGCACAGTTGGGCACAGTCGGGCACACTCAATTGTCGGGCACACCTGTACCCCAATTTTGGGAGTTGCCAACCCCTCGGTATAGACGAAGCAAAACACGCGCTTTGTTCCTGATGACAAAACATGCGTGTGTTCTTGATCTGAGATGACGAATATTACCTCTTAACATAACTTACACCAAAGATTTTACGAAGAACACCTGTTAAGTATTAGATTTCTACATCCTTTTTCGGCAATTCGCCAAGACGAATCGCTCTGTGATGTATTTTCAGAACACATCAAAATCAATGGTGATTACTTGTTCAAGATGCACATATGAAGTCGCGACCCGAGGGATTACTCACGTGGGAGGCACTGTACAGAATCCGTGGGTACCGTCTGGGCACTTACTGTATAGCCATTTTGGGAGTGAGTAAGCCCTCGCCGTGACCTTCAGACTCTTGTTTTTCAAGAAATCGGCCCTTCTTTACGAATTCATGCCTAAATCCAATGGACCAAGGGCAGACATTTTGATGAGATTAAAAGCCAACGAACTTCCGACACTCCTTGAAATCTGAGCCAAATACAGAATTATAGTTTCTACCTCTGACATTTAGAATACAAATATATTCATTGTTTTCAAAAATAATAGTTGCGTTTTTGCAGATACTATGGTATCTAATACCACGGTCTAAGTCGTTTTTGCAGCTACCGTGGTATCTGATACCACGGTTAAAATGCGTTTTTGCAGTTATCGTGGTATCTGGCCAGATACCGTGGTATCTCATATTCAGATACCACGGTATACCGTGGTATCTGAAAAAGTTATCTCACTTTCATCGTCACCAACAACAGAGCCCAGGATTTTGTCAAATTGGTTTGAAAGAAGTTTGGTACTTATGCGGACTTTAGGGGACTAAGCTCTCTAGCTTCCAATATGATCTAGAAAGAAACTAGAGTTGCGTTTTTGCTAATACCACGGCATCTGTTACCACGGTAACTGGATCTGCAATTAGTCGTTTTTGCAGTTATCGTGGTATCTGATATACGGTGCTCTGCAAAAACGACTATTGCCGAAATTGCACTTTTCGAAGTCATCCAAAAAGAAAAACAGATATCCAGTTACATCACTAAGTGCTAAACTTCTTTCTCACCAATCTGACAAAATTTGATGAAAGTGAGATGACTTTTCAGATACCACGGCCAGTTACCACGGTCGGACCGTAGTATCTGAATATCTGATACCACGATAACTGGCCAGATACCACGATAACTGCAAAAACGCCTTTTGACCGTGGTATCAGATACCACGATAACTGCAAACACGACTTTAGACCGTGGTAACAGATACCATGGTATCAGCAAAAACGCAACTTAGATCTACGTTGCCTAGGCTACGTGAAATGGTTTTGATTTTTTTTTTCTTCGCTATCGGTTGAATGCTGAAGTTGTCAACCCATCGAGGTTTTCAAAATGTTATGTTCCAAGAGGAATTATTTTCTGAAATGACGACACAATCCGTAATTACATGGCTATCCCTCAGCGCTGAAAAAACAACAGAATATCGAAGTAGGGACTAAATTGACTTTGCAGCCAGTGGAACTTTTATCTTTTTCAATCTTAGACACCGCGACTGGTGACAACTTGGAACATTATCTTGAATAACTTAGTTGGTATTATAAAGCTATCCGTTACTTTTCAGGATCAAAATACCACAGATGCCACTCTACTAATTATTGCGAAACTATGTCATTGTTTTATATTATCGTTTGCATCCGCTGTGTAAACACTTAATTCTAGGTTACAGTGATAGACCATCACCACTGACCATTCTAGCACCTCATGAAAATGACAATGCTTCAGCAACCGATTCTTTCTACAAGTCCACCTCCTGGCGATAGACATGGAACCAAACTTTTCTTATCATCAAAAACCCCGGAAACAAAGTAGGTACACAAACTGGGAACTCCTCAACACCGAAGGCGATTATGGTCTAACAGCCAGTTATTACTTACAACTGGCATGTCTTACAATTGGGCTCCACCTACTTTTTGCTTGGGTGTGTACCCTATCACTGAAGTTATCAACCCCTCTAAACTTTAACATGATCAAAGGCCATCCCTCAACGTTGTAAAAAAATAACAACATTGTCGGAAGAAGGGACTAAATTGACTTTGCAGACAGTTGAACTGTATCCTTTTTAATCGTTCATCGTTACGAACGAAAACTTAGAACATTATCTTATATAACCTAGTTGGTACGATAAAGCTATCCTTAACTCTTCAGGATCAAAATACAATAGATGCCACTCTACTAATTATTGTTTTACATTCCATTTGTGCCATAGCGTAAAAACTTAATTTTAAGTTAAAGTGATAGACCGTGCGACTAATTTTCTTACCCTCAGACTTACCCTCCCAATTCGGTTAAAATTTATAGGACACCTCTTGCGTATTTGGCCTTTAATATTATCCCTAGCTTTTTTATGGGCTTATAGGCTTCTAAAAAACCCACCTTTCGCCGTTTATTCCTACAACTTCTTAGCGCTTTTTCAGCCTAGACGAGTTTTGACAGTCACGCAACGCAAATTTCACAAACTTCAGCTGACAACTCTTTCGCACATGAGGACATGAAAAGCTTCAAATACTGTTTCCATTTTGGAAAATATGGTAGGCCTGTTTTGTTTTGCTTGGTTTTCCCACTTTTTCACCACTGCGCATTCAGTTTTCAAACGTTTTGCGTCCAGCCGCCGCGTGGGAGAGCAGGAGGGCTGGACCGAGTCGACAAACAATGCAATGCAAACAATGCAATTCACATGGCAAGTAAAGGTATTTTTGAAAAAACGATATTTCTGAGCCATTTCATCGTGAAAAGATCATTTCTAGTAAGAGCTTTGTTATTACAGAATTTTACAAATGTCTTTTACCACGGCCCTGGGCTTTTCGGGCACCAAATTCATTCATTTATAGAATATATACGTACATCCAATTTTACTGTTAGACTATTTGAAAAGGGTGATTTTTCGATTATATATATAGCCTATATATTTTATTTGTAACCCGCCAAATACACAAGGTGGTAGCAGAGTAAAGAGGACAACGAAAAACAACAAAAGATAAATAACAATATAAACGCACAAAATTTAGACATGATTTCTAACTGGGCCTGAATCTGAGTTACGTTCTAGCTTTTCTTTTTTACTTTATTCTGTCTCCTGGGCCAGAGCCCTCAATTTCTCGAATTGCTGTGCTCGTTGTACTGGTATTTCGTGGCGAACTACGTGACCTCATTACCAAACGATACCGTCCACTCGAGTGATTTCAAAGCCACGACAGTAACTCGAGAGAAAGACAATTTGACTTACAACAACTGTTTGAAGTCATTAAGTTTCAAAGTTTTGATTACCGTGATATTACGGTACTATACTAAGCCAAGCCTGGTAAAGTAGACCAGATTAATGAACGGCACGGCATTAGACCTGCATAGCGCGTTTTCATTGACGGCGGCTTCATGCAAATTACAATCATATCGCTTGTAGGCATATCTTCTTCTTCAACCCAGTGTAATAGCTCGAAGAATTTGGATAGGTATATACCAAAAGGAGTACAGTAATCTTCTGATTAAAACCCAAAATCCAGAAGGAGGAAACTGCACTGTCAGAAGTTCCAAAACCAACGGATGAGCAAAAATCGTCACGACTGGAATGGACCGAAACGAATTACTTTCGTTGGGATTCGCCGGATCCACCGCGCTAACACGATTTTTTTCCGTTTGCGAAAACTGAGACTCGGCGCGAATAAAACACGAATTAGGCCCAATTCCCACAGAGAGCGAATTTCCCCACGCCTGGCAATATTCATCACGCCAGGCGTTGAAAAAGCGCTTCGTCAGGTAAAAAAAGATTCGGCTCCGAGCCATGTCCCATCTATAACTGAAATACAGAAAGGGATGCAGAACAGCTAATCAGTTTAGTTCAGAGTTACCCAGTCATTTATGATATTGGTCTCAAAGAATATCAAGACAATGGAATAAGAGAAAGTACGTGGAAGGAAATTAAATTCGAGCGAATTCGCTCTTCATTTGTTATCCCCCGCGATTAGGCCTAGAATTCGACCTAAAAGCGAATTTAATAGGAATCGGATTCGCCAGATTCACCTCGCGCTAACGCGATTTCTTTTTTCCGTTTACGAACTGAGATGCGCCGCGAATAAAATTCGACTTAAGCCCAATTGGCACATATGGCGAACTTCCCCACACCTGACGATATTTGTCACACCAGGCGTTGGAAAAGCGCATCGTCAGGTAAAAAAAGATCTAAGGTTTCGATGGGATCCCAAACATCTTATAGCCAAAAATTGGTCGACAAATTTTGTTTCCGGTTTTCGCCGGATTACGGGTGAACTACTTGTCCGGGAAGATAATAGTTTTCATATTCGGATTCAGCATGTCTCTTTACCCCTAAATCAACTATCTCATTACCTTTTAAAAATATTTTTTTTGCCCCTTAATTTTAAACCACCTCCCCCACCCCTAAATGTAAAGCTACAAAGCCCATCTACGAACTTGACCTTACCCTTGACCCAATGAATCCAAGATACCAAAATATATCATTGCCGGACATCCATATACAGACTCAGCTCTCTTCTTACCCCTTAATCTGTCATCAAATCGAACTTTCGCTTTTAACAAATTTTCCGGTTTTGGCCGAATTCCGGGCGAACTAGTTGTCCGACGAGAAAATGGTTTTCACCATCGTATTCAGCATGTCTTTTTACCCCTAAATCGAACATTTAACAACTTCAGATGAAACTTTTACTTTTAACCAACTTTCCAGGTTTCACCGGATTCCGGACGAACTACTTGTCGGCGAAAAAATGATTCTCACCATCGTGTTCAGCATGTCTTCTTACCCCTAAATCGACCATTTAATCAACTTCAAATAAAACTTTTACTTCTAACCAACTTTCCGGTTTTTGCCGGATTCCTGACGAACTAATTGTCCAGCGAGAAAATGTTTTTTGCTATCGTGCTCAGCATGCCTTTTTACCCCATAATCGACTATCACATTAGCTGTTTGAAAATATTTTGTTTGTCCCTTAATTTGCACCCCCTCCCCCACCCCTAAATGTAGAGCTACATAGCCCATCTACGAATTTGACCTTACCCTTGACTCCATGAATCCTCACGGGATCAAAATATCTCATTCCCTTCGAGAGTTATCGTGCTCACAGACAGACAGACAGACGGACATTTTTGCGATGTCATAGGTATCCCTCCACTTACGTTTTGGGATCCCCAAAAAACTTGCTCCGCCTGGATTCGGCTCCAGGCAGAATAAAAATCGCACAAGTCCCCCATATAACTGAAATACAGAAACGATGGATGTAGAACAGCTAATCAGTTTAGTTCAGAGTTACCCAGTCATTTAAAATATTGAGATCAATAAGTATAAAGACCTGATAAAGACAACGGGATACGAGAAATCCATTTCTGGAAAAATTTCGGGTGAATTTGCTCCCCGTCTGTCATACCCTTCGATTTCACTTAGACGTGGCGAAGGGTATTCTAGCCTGAGACGCCCTCTGTGTGAATTCCGCATTCGACTTGAAACGGTACTGCGCGAGTTTTGTGGCCTTATTTGTGGCCTGACGACGCGGATTTTTTCCACTCGCGATGCTGAATTCGGCTAGCGAGCACGAATTCAAGCTCTGTGGGCAACTAACATTATAGTGTGAACATGCTGTTAGGATTTTCAGGCCGGATTTCATCATCAAGTTTAACACAAAAACTAAATCTTCCATATGAAATTGATGATGGTGCCAAAAATACGGACAGGAACTCCAGTCCGGGAGCACCCAAAATGTGCTAAGACATATAGTTGGCCCAGAATCCGGCTAAAACCAGAAAATTTGTTAAAAGTTAAAGTTTTATAAATACGTACATGTTCAATCCATATCTGAACTTGATTTTGTCAGATGATTAGCCATTGGCCTTCTTCTGTTTCTAAATCTTAATAGTAAAAATGTTCAAGGAGCCTGCATGGCGAAGATCGGATATCTACAAGACCCATTTGCCTGGATCAAATATTACATTTTTGGGATCCCAAGGGGCCTTTGGTCTTGTTAGTTATGTGATTAACGAATTTGACGTGAGCCATGAAAGGTTTTCGTGAATAAAAAGGTCCATCTGTAGATATTCCTTCAATATAGCTTTAATAAAATGTAGCTGACTAATCCGTTTTGCACCGTCAAATATAGTCCATCTGTCTATCTATTAATACTTGCGTTTTTGTAGATACCATGGTATCTGATACCACGGTCTAAAGTCGTTTTTGCAGTTATCGTGGTATCTGATACCACGGTTAAAAGGCGTTTTTGCAGTTATCGTGGTATCTGACCAGTTATTGTGGTATCAGATATCCAGATACCACGGTCCGACCGTGGTAACTGGTCGTGGTATCTGAAAAAGTCATTTCACTTTCATCAGTTTTAGTCAAATTGGTGGGAAAGAAGTTGGCACTTAGTGATGTGACTGAATATCAGTTTTTCTATTGGGATGACTTCGAAAAGCACAATTTCGGCAATTGTCGTTTTTGCAGTGCAACCGTATATCAGATACCACGGTTACTGCAAACACGACTAATTGCAGATCCAGTAACCGTGGTAACAGATACCATGGTATCTGCAAAAACGCAACGAATGTAGTTGGTCGAAGCCACGCGTGATCTATCTAGAAACACTGAAGACGGGAAGAAATATTTGAGCAATCACGCTTGACTCTTGAGATAACTATACGTCCCTCATAAAATCCGATGACGAATTGCCGCCAGACGCGCTAGAGGAAATAACAATCACACGTGACATCTTGGTATAAGTTATCTGAAGGGTGAATAAGCGATTAGGCTTTCGCTTCATATCGAGTCGCGTATTAGCCCCTTGGAAAAGTGAGCCAGCACTCAGCACTGAAGTCACTTGACGTCACTTGATGACGCTTGACAGAACAGAGTTGGTTAAAGCAAAAATAGAGGAAGTGGTATTTTGCACAGTTTTAAACATGGCTAGGCATAAGAGGACTTGAAAATAGCCAAACAGACCCGGATAAACGTACACCAAGAAGTAACGTGTAGTTGTTTTCTTTACGATAGCGCACCTATCGGACAAAAAAACTAATCTGAGAGGAATTTTATGAGGGACGTATAAACTAGACAGCATGGGCTCTTGTCCATACGCTCCGTGAACACAAAAATAAGGATTTGACTTGAATAAGGAATTGTGTTTCAATTTACTCAATTTCAGTGTCTCAGGACCTGATCCTACGGCAATAAGGAAATCGCTGAAGCCTGACCATAGTTGCAATATTCTTCAAGCAATATTCACGCTGTTACCCACTTTGATGGACGAGAATAACGGTTTGGGTTTCCATTATGAGGGTATCTAACTGCACGACACAAGTCGCCGCAGCCAACAAAACGCTCGGATTTCATACCCAAATATTTACAACGAAATATGGAGCAGGCAACATCTTGGCTCTATAAGCTTGGAGCCCACAGAACGCGAATTCGCGTAAAGATAGGTGCCCACAGAAAGCGATTTTTTTCCGCCAACGAATTGCGTTCTTTCGCGCCGCTCAGCGAATTCGTTTAGACCCCACGGGCAGCGAGTGCGCAAGGGAATTCGCCAGGACTAGATACGTATACCTGGATACGATACGTAGGACTAGAACGAAAATAGGGGGAAAGTCAACTTATGGCCATATACTCTGTATCTGGTTATATACTCTACTTTGGCCAGGTTGATTGTTGATTTCCTGAATTTCCTCAGCGTGAACTGAGGCGACGCGAAAATAATTCGACTTGGGACTGCGCGAAATTTTTGTCTAGCGAAGCTAATTTTTTCACCTAGCGACGTCAAATTTGCCTCGGCGAACGCAAATTCGCATTCTGTGGGCACCAATCCTAAGGAGTCACTAGCGGAAAAAAAAAATCGCGCCACGCCATTTTAACTCCATGTCGATTTTGCGTCACGTCGCGGAACTTGGACACCAAGCTTGACATACAAGGAAAAACGGAATTTGCGATTTGAGCCTCTTGGAGCTCTCAGCCTTCACTCTCGTGGCATCCGAGCTCTATAACCGGACTGAAATAAGCAGTCACATCTGGCAATTCGGTTGCTCGTTTACACGACAGCATCGAACTCGACAGAATCTCGAATGGGACTCCCTGGGAACCTAGCTTTACACGGCAACGGCCATTAACTAGACGCACCGCTAAACAGCCAACCTTTTTAATTTAATCAATACTACTTCTAAATACGGTAGCATACTTAATTTGTATGCTGTCTGGAGACTCTGCACTGGGAAACGAAGCTAACTGTTTTGTTGCTTTGGTATTTTGCTATCATAAACATTGCAGGCTTTGCTGAGTACGGAACTAAAGAATTCGTCCCATAAGTCTACTACACGAAGGGGGGGGGGGGGGGGATTAGTTGGTTGATTAATTCGATTTCTTTCGCCCCTGTCCTGGTGATTCTTTTAGTAGGCTTACTCGTTTAGCTTGGTCTTTGTGCGGCAAGCAGGGGCGTCACGTCCGGGGAGGAGGGGGGACGCCCCCCCTCCAATGTTGTCGGTAAAAAAATAGCCGAATCGGCGCGAACAGTGTTGCCAGATGGTTGGAGTGGAATTGCGCAGCCTCTTCCAAAAATTGCGCCCAATGGCGCATTTTTTCCTAAAACCCAATTGGGCGCATTTTTGGCAAAATTGCGACTTTTTTTAATTTTAGAAACGTGATATAACTTCTAGTATATAAGGTTGTGGCCGACTACCCACATTTTCCCAATTCTCCAGTTGCCATTGACTTGTTGCAACAGACTTTTTCAACCAGACGCTTACGGAAATACGGTAGAAAATACAGCGATTCTTCAATTGCGGGTTGTTCAATCGCATTCAAATTTACCGCCAACCCGGTAGCGTTTTTTTTTTTCAAGCATTATTCGATCGAATCGCTCCGAGCGGGACATATTACATTCAATACACGCGATTGTTCTTTTGGGAAAAAACAAAACAAGGCAGGAAGTGTGAAATGTCGTTTCTGACGGGTTTGTAGCAGGCAACCGAAAATGCGCCCAAAAGCGCCAGTTGAGTTCCAGAATTACGCCCAAAAGTGCGCAGGCGCATTTCTGGAAAAAATATGCGCCACGGAATTTCAAAATGCGCCCAAATGGCGCAATTGCGCCCAATCTGGCGCGAAGATCCACGATTTTTCGTAAAAACAGTCTATGTTTAAAAATGACCAGCCAATCGGTAAATACCTTGCCTTCCCCCTACCCCAAACATTCTGGCTAGTAAAGCCTCTAGCGGCAAGTCAGCTATGCCTTTATTTCGCCACCAAGCCCAGCTAACAGAGGAGGCCACGCGCGCCCGCCCGTCCTGGTTCAAAGTTAAAACAACACTTTCGTGGGTTTCGGTTCGGACTAGTACTGCCCAGAAACCGTTGGGGTCGCCCTTTTCGCTCCTTAGACCCACAACACAAGCACACACTACACACAAGGGTCAATGTTAGTCAATGAGCTTAACTTTGAAAAACACGACTCTGAACATCGAAATGTGCCAGGGAAGAAAAAGAAGAATTGCACCAACAGGGGTCCTACCACAAGGAACAAAAAGAGAATCAGAACAAGGGTCCTGCCTTTCTTCGTGCACCACCCTCTTACCCAGAGCTAGTGGACTCGGACTCTGGACTCGTCTCGAGACGCCTTTTTCAAGGACTCGGGCTCGCCTTGGACCGTCTTTCACGGAGCTGTCCGTCCGCCGGAGCTGTGGACTCGGACTCGTCTCGAGACGCCTTCTTCAAGGACTCGGATTTGCTGGACTCGCAGCAGCTCTGCTCTTACCTCACTATTCGTGTTCTAGTGTATCTCTGTTCTCTACATGGCTTTTTCCAGTATTTTCTTCATTATTTGTTTCAATTTACTCAGTTGTTGCCGTGACTCTAACCTCAATAAGACACATGACAAAGGGCTAACAGAAGTTAACTTACCAATTGGGTTTACATGTCCCCAATATGTCTCCGGTTGGGGGTGGACTTCCGGGTCTCCATACACCTCCGAAGTACTTGCAATCAGAACCTTCGCCCCCACTCGTCTTGCAAGACCGAGCATATTAATCGTGCCAACGGTGTTGGTCTTGATGGTCTTGACCGGATTGTACATATAGTGGGGTGGACTAGCCGGGCTAGCTAGGTGGTAAATTTCGTCAACTTCGATAAAGAGGGAGTTCACTATATCGTGGTGGATTAGTTCGAAGTTTGGGTGGCCGATCCAGTGTTCTACGTTTCTTTTCCTACCAGTGAAGAAGTTGTCAGCGACAATCACCTCATGTCCTTCTTCCATAAGGCGGTCAACGAGGTGAGAACCAACAAAGCCGGCGCCACCAGTGACCTGAAAGTGAAACAAATCAGGCTCGGCAGAAGGGGTGAAAATAGGGGCGTCAGGACCGGGGGGGGAGGGGGACGCCCCCCCCCCCCCCAATGTTGTCGGCCAGTCGCTAAAAAATAACCGAGTCGTCGCGAAGCACCAAGATTTCTCGCCAAAACAGTTGATTTTTTTAATTAACAGTCGATTTTTCTGAAAATCAGTCGATTTTTCGTCAAAACAGTCGTATTTTTCTGAAAATCAGTCGATTTTTTCGAAACTGTCGTTTTATCTTGAAAACAGTCGGTAAAAATCCCCAGTCAGTCGGTAAATTCCTTGCCCCCCCCCCCCAAACATTTTGGCTAGTAACGCCTCTGGGTGAAAACACTATCTAATAGAATTCCAAGCTCCAAATTTAGAAGCGAGACGGACATCCACAGTTTAGAACTGATCGCGCTCGAACCCGAGTTTCCAAAATATTTGTTCAAATCTATATTTCACCCCTCCCCCCCCCAAAAAAAAAAAAAAAACACGCTTACCCACAACAAATCAGAATTAGTCCGAACTCTCGCCAATCCCCAAAACAGAGAGGTATAAAAAAGCTTTATACGGAATAAATAGTACTTCCTATCATTTTCTCTAGTAGTGTTTAATTTATGGATTTATTATTCCATTTGGCGTTAAGCTTTTAGCTTCGAAGTTTCCAATTATTTGTGCCAGACGACAAAACAAATAACATATCATCATCACTTACATAGCAGGAAGCTTTTGCCACGCGTTTCTAGTGGCTTGTACCCACTGAAAACCACTCTTTAACTCGATAGTGAATAAGTCAACTCTGGCAGGAGGCAGTGAAGTCACTACAATACTGATGTAAACCTCAGATATTGTATGGCTAGGCGACTTGGGCATAACTGAATGTTTTGAGGAAAAAATGTAAAACCATCCAGAATCAATTTGTTCTTCTGAATTCGGCAGTGAACTTAAATGAATGAACTGTCACCTACCAAAATATAGTCTAAGACACAACGCCTTGAATAACAGATTTTCTTAAATTTCAAACATGAGAAGAGGATATTAAAAATACCTTTTCTAATTGTCCGAATTATCTGTATCTTGAATTCATGTTTCTGCATAAATGGCAATTTGGTCAACAACTGAACATATTCTACAAGATTTATGTAAATTTCGAATGTGAATCCAAGGTTGTTGAAACAGTTTATATAACACTGAATTTAATGATGAACCCAAAATATTAAGAAAACTCTAATATATTTAAAATTCTTTAAACCCCTGTTGCTGCACTTCTGGTACCTAATTTAATAATGAGTTGAAAATACTGAGTATGGTAATGCAGTTTTAAAATTTCCAAATTTGCACACTTTACCACTCGCGCTAATAAACTCCTCAATAATGAAACCAAAGCTACTGAAACAGTAGCTGCGCTCCCCCGTCACCCCCCTCATGAGCCTACTAATGATGGTCTCTGGTTTTACCAATAAGGAGTTATGTATTCACTGGTGGCTGCTCCCCAGTCTTATAACCCGTTTCCGGATTAACAAGTGTCTAATTACTGTAGAGTGCAAGACGTAAGTTACCACATGGTAAGTTACCACTGGGTAACTTACCCGGTAATGGTAAGTTTCAGGTCAAACTTACCGGTAAGTTTCTCACAAGTGGTAAGTTTAAGTTTTTCGTGTACAAAAATGTTCTCAGTTAAACCTAATCCATCCCTAAGAGAGCTGGGACTTCGGAACAATCTTTCGCATACATTTTTAGTCGTCAGATTCAATGCGTGAGTCATTTACTGTACTTCCGCTCAGTGTCATTTCCTGTTGGAAAAGGGTGGGCCAATCAGCACGTCTTACATTTCTTGTCGTAACCAATAAGAAACGGGTCTGCGCGAACAAAAATACGATGAGTCAGTCTGCACTCTGCAGTCATTCAGATGGGTTAGATGAGGACTGAGGAGGGGGAGCAGCTCTAACTTGTCTATTTTTATTACAAAGTTATATGATCTGAAACCTAAAGTGCCATTTTGTTCAATTTTTTCTCACTTTTGAGACATGTAACCGAAGTAGCATATAATTCAATAAAAATTATACAAACAAATGAATATTCTTTAATACTCTCTCAAAGGGGAGGGGATACAACTCCTTAAATACATTAGTATCTGAAACTTACCACTTGGGTGGTAACTTACGGTAACTTACCAAAGTTACCGGTAACTTACTCGGTAAGAGTAAGTTTCGAAACTTACCGGTAATTCTTGCACTCTAAATTACTGCTAACCGACCGGTCCGGACTTACAGAGCCTGCTCGGGAGGTCGGCTCTAATAGGATTACCGATGAGACTAAAAGCACGTTATAGGATAAGAACGGGATACTGGTGAGGAAAGACTGGACACATGATGGGCTTAACATCTTGACAAACCTTTTGTAATTTGTAAATTCTTGTTGCTGCATGCCTGGAAATCCACTAATGAGTTGAAAATATCCCCCCATTACGAAGTAGAAAAAAGGTTTTTGAAAAGAATAGGTCTTTGCCGGTGGCCGAGTGTGCTTGCCGATCTTGTGGTGAGGTAGAAGAGAGTTTATGCCATCTGCTGACGGGGTGTCGGGGGGTGAAGGAAATTAGAGATAGTTTTTTTTTTTTTGGGGGGGGGGTACCCATACTATTTCCTGGATTTTGGAGTCGACGAATCGTCAGGTAATTCGGTCTGTATGTGAATATTTTAAGTGTATACTGGAAGTTTAGATTGGAGGTAATTTGGTTAATAGTAATCTTGTTGTATGTAATAGTGAAGGTCAATTTTGTTGGTTAAGTGCGAGAATGAATGCTGAAGTATGGCCCATTGTTGGCTTTAATAAATAAATTGTAATGCATGGTAAGGCAATATTTTAAATACCCAAATTCGCAAACTTTGCCGCTCACGCTAATAGTATCCTAACAAAACTACTCAATGTCACAAGTAAATCCTTGACGAAACCAAAGCTACTGAAACAGTGTACTCACCAAAATCCTTTTCCGTTCTTTGTAATTCCTGAACTTCACTTGCGGGAAACTCCGGGGAACTTTGTCAAACTGACTCAGCTTTTTCTCCAGTTTCGAAATTGTACTCTTTAACTGGATAATTTCATCTTCAATAAAATCCTGGTTTGACACAGCACTTTCCTTCAAATTCCGACTAGCTGATCTTCGGTGGTCATTACCTTCATTCAACTTGTCGGTCAACTGGAGTGACACAAATACTGAAAAGTTAAACAGGTTTAATAATAAATCCACTCTTATATACATTTTATGAATCAAGGATTATTTCCTTGAAGGTACGTCTCTGGCAAGTCTAAGAAGACCCTAGTTTCGATGGGATCTCAAAAATCTAATATTTGATCCAGACAATTGGGTCTTGTCTTCGCCACATCCAGTCTTCGACAGGCTAATCATCTGAGAAAACCAAGTTCAGATATACCTCTATAAGCCATTTCCATTTTGACGATACTGACCGAAACTTCCTGCTTTACTTCTGCCAAATTTCCGGTTTCAGCCAAATTCCGAGCGAACTACTTGTCCAGCAAAAAAAAAAACAATTCAGAAACGAATTCAGGGTATCTTCTTATCCCTATAAAGAACATCTAATCAACTTCAAATAAAACTTTAAATTATAAGAAACTTCCCCTTTCAACCGGATTCCGGAAGAATTATATATCCGGGTAAGAAATGATTGTCATATACAGACTCAGCGTCTCTTCTTAGCCCTATATCTGTCATCTAATCAACTTCAAATAAAACTTTCGCTTTTAACAAATTTTCCGGTTTGGCCGGATTCCGGGCGAACTAGTTGTCCGGGTAGAAAATACTTTTCACATAAGTCATGTCTTCTTATCCCATCGAACATCTAATCAACTTCAAATATAACTTTTAATTTTAACCAACTTTCCGGTTTTTGCCGGATTCCGGACGAACTACTTGTCCGGCGAGAAAATGGTTTTCATATTCGTGTTCAGCATGTCTCCTTACCCCATAATCGACTATCACATTAGCTGTTTGGAAATATTGCGTTTGCCCCTTAATTTGAACCCCATCCCCTAAATGTAGGGCTACAGAGCCCATCTACGAACTTGACCTTAACCTTGACCTTAAACTCAAAGAATCCTCACACCAAGTTTCATCAAAATATCTCAGTCCCTTCGAGAGTTATCGTGCTGACAGACGGACAACTTTTGCGATGTCATAGGTATCCCTCCACTTACGTTTTGGGATCCCAAAAAGTGAGTTGTCTCTCGGAGGAAGAGAAAAGGAATGTATAAAAAAGTGTGCTGAATTGGTACCTCCTAGGACAAAGAACTTTTTTTTTGAAGATGTGATATTTCTGCAAGGACAGCACACTAAATATGTTTAAGAATAACTGACTCCCAAACTGGAATTGTCTGGATGAATCGTGGATGAATCAAGACAAACATGCACAATGGTTTGTCTGGTTTTCTCTGATCTTTACAATCAGATTTTAAGCTTATCTTCTTTTCTAACATTTCCTCCACTCTTGTTTCTGTCTTATGAGGAGGCAAGACAAACACTTTCAGGACTTGAGACCTGGATCAGGTCTAGGCGCATTCCCCCTGGACATATCCTCCCCCGTGAAAAAAAATCTGGCGACCCCACCCCGACGAAAACCCCACAGGTACCAAAACCCCCCTGGCGAAATAAACAGTATACCCCCCCCCCCCCCCTCCCCGAATGCAAATATATAGGAGATTATAAAATCTTGTTAAAAACTGCAGTTCTGACTGCAAGCACTTAAAGCACAACTCTTACTAGAAATCATCTTTTCCCTATAAAAGTGGATCAGAAACAGCGTTTCCGAAAATACCATTACTTTCCACCTGAAACTAGCGATCCTCTTGTTAGCGCTTGTCGATTACATCCAGCCTACCTGCTCTCCGACGCGGTGACTGGGCGCAAAAGGTTTGAAAACTGAACGTGCTTTGGGTAAAAAGTGGGAAAACCAAGCAAATAAGAGAAGTAATAAACAGACGATTATTCATCCTAATGTGTTAGAGATTTGTCAGCGGACAATGAAGATTCCGGTAAAAGTTTTCGTTGGAAGACGGGAAAACTCGGCAAAGCCGAAAAAGCGCTAAAATTCGTAGTTACGAAACGAAACAATGGAGAAAGGTGGGGATTTCAGAAGCTTATAATTCCATGTGGGAGCTAAGTATATTATAAAAGGCAGAATAAGCAAGAGGGGCCCTTTAAGGACGCAAGTTAAATGTAAACTTGTGACGGCGGCTCGCTGGCCCCTCGTCTCTGTATATGTTATTTTCATAATTTTTTTTGTTTTCCAAAATATTATCAGCACGTCTAGACATATAAATAAGAAACTGCTGACTGTTCTGACTGGAAAAGCTGCTCATTGGGGAGACAGTAAGGACAGTTCTTCCCGAACAGAGGCATACATCCTAACATAAATCCCTGATTTCTTGATAGGCCATGTCAAACATAGCTATGCCAGATACTGGGCTTCCATAAGTCAGTGATTTGGGGTATACTGGTGTCACACCACCGTAGAATTCCTATTCGAAAGCCAAGGAATTCTAAGCCACTATAAGCTTAATGGTCCTTCAGTCCCCATGAGTTGCCAGATGTCCTATCTTTCAAAGAAGGATTTAGACGGAGACTGGGCCACCCAACACTGACCCAGGCCCGGGAGAGAGTTTGAAGCACCCTGGAAGCACCAATCTACCACAAATCCCTGATTTATGGATCTCTACTAGCATTTAGCATAGCATATGCCTAATGCTGGTTACTCTATGCCAAATGCTAGGTACCTGAGGGATGCCACTGGGTACCCTAACCCTGACCTACTCCTCTACAAAGGACTTCTAATTGTTTCAGGTAAGGTACAATTTTAATGGCAAATATAAATAAACCTGGTGTTTCTCAAAAGCATCAGACATGCCGTGGCATAAAAAACGACGCTTCACTAATTCTAATGGGTTTGTAAAAATTATTAATACAATTCTAGCCTAAGGCATTGTAAAGAAAAAACAAACGAACAACTATCACCCATCAACACTAAAATTTAAGGACAACACGAGAATTTATGACAACAGACATATGACTAAAGAAAAAATGAAAAATAAAAAAGGTATGCAACATGGGTCTGAACTCTGTTTGGTTTCTGAACTCACATCATCAATATTTTACTGGGATATTTCAGTCATAAACAAATCCTCAATTTTAGGACACACTGCTCCAATGTTAGGGCATGCTTCAATGTATGAGCACCTATGCTCACATGATCAGGCACCTTGCCCTAGAGCAAAGGGCACAGTACCCCATAGAAATCTGTTTGAAAAACAAATTTTTATTTCAGATCTTAAATTAAACAGATTTTCTGGAACCTTTGCTCCAGGAGATTGTGCCATAGTGCTGGAGCAGTGTGCCCCCAAAACTTAGAATTTTATATGACTGGTTAGGGCACCGAAAGCTTTGGCACAGTCTAACCAGTGTTAGTCATAAGCTAGGCACAGACTGTGCCAAATGACAGATATGGCCTACCTGGGCCCTTAGCCTTTGGGCACCACCATAAATCAGGGATTTTGGGTTGACTTGGAAAACACCCAACAGGATCTGAACAGGATCAAGTCCTTATCCTTATTTTACGTCAATGGAAACATAAGCTAGGTCTGCCACTAAATAAAAAAAAAATAATAAAAACCTGAGCCTATGACATCAGAATGTCATTCTCATACCTTTTAGCTATGGTTTGACGCCAAAATCATGTCAATAATTTAGGATACTTTACTGCTGGCCTTATTAAATAGATACAGGAGGGGTATCCGACCTCAAATTTATATGACTTCGAACTTGGCCTGAAAACCATGCCAGGAAATTTCTGTGCAGTCCAAACAGGTCCTGGGTCACTCAGGGTTTCCTTCTTTACAGATAGGGTCTTTTTGTACTGCACTGAACCTTTTTAGGCCAGGTTGAAGGTTGTGTAAATTCGAGGTTGCATACCCCTCCTGTAACTGCATCCTGAATACAGCGGTATATTTCAAATGTTTCTAGCACTACTGCCGACTGTCCTTTTTGTTCCTATGCTATTTAAGCTAGGCCGAAAATACTTTTAAGGGTTAAAACAAAGAAGTATGTCAGGAAAAAAAAGAAATGACAGACCTATAATATCATATGACAGAGCATTAGGCTTTGAAGCCAAAGCATTAAAGATATCAAACGGATCTGACCAGATAGCAGAGAAACTTACAGAGGAAAATCACAGAAACAAAGACAACTCCAACAAATCTCTTCAGCTGTCCCATTGCTGATGCACAACTATTATCAGAGAAATTTACTATGCAATCCTTTGGATTATTTCTTCACTAAATTACACAACATAACTGATCAATGACAATGACTGTTTCATCTCCTTGCTTGGATGTTTGATAATGTGACTGAATACATTTGAATTTTATGCCGAGAAGTTCTCGAACTAGAGGAGAAGATCCTTGAAAATTACTGAACGATAATTATCTATTTTTGTGTAAACACGAACGGCTTCGACTTAAAACACGAGAACGTCTCAATAAATGCATAAATTTAAATAAGTTGTTTTATTTTCAGTTTCAGTCTATAATTTGTTTGGTGGGTTGCTGCGTCTGCGTCTATGTTTTTAATTTTGGTAAGCCCCTTGTAAGTTTCAGTTCCTCTGACACACGACAACCAATCATCAAACCGTGCTTGGCGAGTCATTCAAACTTTCCTAGCGTGTAAGTTTAGACTAATCTAGTTTCTATCTGAAATAGGGAGAGATCTAAGACTGTGAACTTTGTGAAGAAAGTGTCTCATTCAACTCGAAACCCTAGTAGAAGTAATTGATCAAACCGAAAAGAAGAGAGTTATAAGGCCCCTATTGGCAGGGGCGACTTTAATCCCTTGTGGCCTTGGATTGGATCATGCATGATTGGATTGGATAGACTAGTCTAGACCAACATATTGCCTACAGACAATGATTTATCTAAGATTTAGAGACAAAAAAAAGTGTCAACTATATTGTATCTGAATTCTATACAGTTGTGACACGTACATAGTGAATGTCATGTGATTGAAGACCCAAAATAGTATTTGATTGTCCCTAGGTTGTTTTATAAATGTAAACATAACCAGCACCTCGCTGGCACTCTCAGCCGCTGTGATCTATATATTTATATTAAAATATATATTCACAGACAGGGATAGATCAAATGGGTGTGATGTCATGCTTTTATGGAATTCCTATACAACTTAGTTTGAACCTGCTTTAGACCAAAAATAAAACAAGTGTTCTGTCTATGTAGAAAAATTGCTATGTACCTTCTGTCTCATGGGTCACGTTTCTTACCTTAAATTACCTTAAATCGCATCGTCCAGAGACAAAGGTGGATGGTCCTCCTGTGGTTGTCGCTGGTTTGAGTGATGTTAGTCACACATGGTGTTGGGACTGGCTTTTGGTTAATGTCATTTATTTATATTCCTGTCCTTTATGGTTGTGAGTTCTGACTGAAAAACTGAGATAGGCTTAAACAGACTTGATTTCGCGGTTCTTTTCCTGTTTTCTTTCTAAAAGATATCTAAATTTCAGTGACAACAAAAGTGGATCGCTTCTTCTTAAGATGAAAAATGCTATTTTTTAACCTTGTTCAGTTCTCCCAGATCTGGACGGGATCAGAACCAAATCAGTGCTAGGTCTGTGCTGGGTAGCAAGCCAGTCTGGTTCCTTCTATCTTGTACTTATAAAAAGTATATCCATGCATCTGTGTGCTGCTATTGTGTATAGCTTCGACCTCCATATCTGTGTGAAACTCAACAATGTTTCTGCTCTTCCCCGCTTGAAAGCTTAGATGCCATTTCGGTGCACATGTATTGTTACATCTTAGACATCCATCTTTTACTCCACTGAGTTTGACTAACGAGAGCATAATATTTAAAAGTTGTCATACCTTAGCCATAAGATGTGATAGCTTGCATTGAGTCGTGAATGTCTTACAGCGCACTGATCCAGTGGATTTATTCGTTTAGAAAACCCATAGCAGAATGCTATGTTAGCATCCAGTGTTTGTGAACCTAAACGGATGGAAAAAGAATTAACTTAGATCTCTGGTATGGCGCCGCTATGCTACATTATGCCCTTCTCATCCAGTGATTGCAAGATACCTATTAGTGCCTAAACTTTTTGAGTCAAAATATTATTTTTAGGTTGTCAGTTAAGCAACAGAGATGTTCCTTTCCTCTTGTGTGAAAATGTGCCAGGCTATGGACAAAGGGAAAAAGGTTGAAGTGGTCGAAAATGAAAGTAGAGTAGCTTCAAGGCTTGCAGAGATCCTTGAAGCTGAAGCTGAAGAAGTATTGCGAGACAAAGATGTCATCAATGTAGGCCTATCAGGTTGGTTTCCTATTTATTTTTTGGGATCCCAAAATGTAAATGGAGGGATACCTATGACATCCCAAAAGTTGTCCGTCTGTCCGTCCGTCCGTCTGTCAGCACCAGAGGCGTTACTAGCCAAAATGTTTGGGGGAGGGGGCCAAGGAATTTCCCGACTTGCTAGTAATTTTACCGACTGTTTGTGCAGAAAACGACTGTTTTCAAGAAAAAAACGACAGTTTCGAAAAAATCGACTGAGTTTCAGAAAAAAACGACTGTTTTGACGAAAAATCGACTGATTTTCAGAAAAATTGCCTGTTTTAATGAAAAAAATCAGCTGTTTTGGCGAAAAATCGCGGCGTTTCGCGCCGACTCGGTTATTTTTTACCGACTGGCCGACAACATTGGGGGGGGGGACGCCCCTGGTCAGCACGATAACTCTCGAAAGGAAAGATATATTTTGTTGAAAATTGGAGTGAGGATTCTTTGGGTCAAGGAAAAGGTCGGGTTCGTAGATGGGTTCTGTAGTTCGTCCGTCTGTCAGCACGATAATTCTCGAAGGGAAAGAGATATTTTGATGAAACTTGGTGTGAAGATTCTCTGGGTCAAGGGAAAAGTCGAGTTTGTAGATGGACCCCAGAGCTTTATATTGAAGGGAGGGGGAGGGGTTTCAAATTAAAGGGTGAAGAAGAAATATTTTCAGAAGCTAATGAGATAGTCGATATAGGGGTAAGGAGACATGCTGAATCCGAATACGAAATATGATTTCTCGCCGGACAAGTAGTTCACCCGGAATCCGGTAAAAACGGAAAAATTTGCAAAAAGTAACAGTTGAATCTGAAGTTGAGTAGAGGATCGATTCAGGGGTAAGGAGACATGCTGGATCCTAGTATGAAAATTATTTCCTTGCCAGACAAGTAGATCGCCCGGAATCCAGAAATTTAGCATGACGTTTTGAAACCCAATTACATAGTTGATAAAGGGTGAGGAGACATGCTGTTTAGCTTTCGAACATACTAAAGATAAACAAAAAGTGTATGCGATCAGTTTGTTCTCATATATATATATATATCGTTTATTCACCAAAATAGCAAAGATAGCTAGCAAAGGTAAGTCAATATAGCACTTTCAACGGGATATAAAAATGGCCAATGGCAAATGACAAATATTACAAGATAAACACGCCTTAGAACTATTAAACGAACGAACAAAGTACGGCACAAACGAGTTAACATATCTTTCAGTTGCATCCGCTGGATAATTTGTTAATTTAGTTTTGTTTGAGTGGGTTTGAGTACGCGTGTTGGGCCTGTTTTTATTTTGTTCTACATACTCAGGCAACACTGATCTGTGAAGTTCAGAATTGAGACATTTGTGGCCAAAACTTATTGTTAAATGGTGCCTACGTTGCTCAAGGGAAGGGAGACCGAGACTTGACAGGCTCTCTTCATAACTAACGTACACTGGGCCCAGGATAATCTTAATTGCTCTTTTCTGGATTAGCTCCAGTCTACTGGATTGCTCCTTAGTCAAACCGGGATGCCGTACCTGGCAGCAATATTCAAGACAAGGTCTGACATAACAACAATAAATTAAGACTAATTGTTGCACGGGAATCTTAAATCTCTTCAGGACCGAGAAAGATTTCAGCAGATGCGACCCATTTCTAACAAGAGCGTCAATGTGAGTATTCCATTTGAGGTCACTCAGGATATACACACCAAGTAGTTTAACACAGTTTTGTGTACTCAAACCAACATCTTCAATAACCGGAACATCTTTCTTGAGGAATGAAAATCTCATAACAATACTCTTCACGCTGCTTACCGTTAATCTAACTCGGCTTAGTTCGGGCTGGAGATTTTCATAAATATCACTGAGCGTGGTTGTATGATCAGAATGATTTGAAAGGTTTCTCAATGAAAGCACAGATAGGTCATCAGCAAATTTAAAACGGTCACGAATTGAAGTTAAAATGCGATTAAAAACAATCAAAAAAGACAATGGTCCTAGCTTAGTCATAAGTCGACAGGCAGTCTGTAGTGTCGGGGGTTGAGATATGTTGTTCAAACTTCGTATGAGGATTCACTGGCAAAGTACAGGCTGGTGAACACCAACGCTGGTGAACACAATTTTTTTTTTTCGCCGGACAAATACCTCGCCCGGAATCCGGCCAAAACTGGAAAATTTGTTAAGAGTAACAGTTTTCTCTGAAGTTGATCGGAGTTTCGATTTAGGGGCAAGGGGTGTTTATTTTCTTGGCGAACAGGTAGTTTGCCCGGAATCCGGGCGAAACTATAAATTTGGCAGATGGACGTAGGTTCTGAAACCCAATTTAGAGGTGCGCATGAGGGGGTTAGAACATGCGATGGATCCATTTGCGAACTTTATTTTCTTGTCAGAAAAGTCTTTCAACGAAATTTGCCCAAACCAGAAAATTTGGCAGCCTAGACCCAAAAACTTACATTTTTAAGTCGACTATTGAAATTGTTTATTGCTAAGTCGGAAAGTCTCAAACACACAGAGAAGGTTAGCCCAGCCGTTAGAGCTCCTGCATATTGAGAGGCTCTTGGTTTGCCTCTACATGTCACCAGCTGTATTGTTCTGTATACATCCTGCGAATTTTGGAGCTGCTCAGATGATCAGCCGTTTGGCCGTAATTTGTCCATGAAACACCACTACGGTACTCAAGGCCGTATCCAGGGGGGGGGGGGGGTCAGGGGGTTGACCCCCCCCCCCCCCGAAACATCCAAAAATAACCGTTTTTATAGGCTTTTCCCTCTGATCTATTTCTTTTTGTACTTTTTTTTGTCAAACCCGCAGGCAGACCCCCCCCCCCCCCCCCGAAATAAATTCCTGGAGAAGGGCCTGACGCGGTACCATTTATGTTCGTTTTCAAACGGCTGATTATGGTTATACGGTAAAGTAAGGATGATGACAAAATTTGATTTACGCACTTAAGAAGAGGGAAATAGTGCAGTACAGACAAATAAAAGGAAATAAATACACTGAGCTTTCAGTAATGTAGTAAATGCACAAGATAAAAAAATAAACATTGAAAAAAAGGACTAATCGGGTCTAAAAATTCTTCTTCCTAGATCCCGATGATAAATTTGTAGCCTGCGTAGTAGTATGATAGTAGTGCGTTGCATGTAATACTATGTAATAGCAAAGAATACTATCATTTAATGTGCCTCAGACTGGTTCAATCTTATTTAGTAGTATCCAGTAGCATCCTGTCTTGCCATAGTAACATCCAGTCTTGCTAATAGTACCATATAGTAGTATGCAGTAACACGGTAGCCTTGAAGTAGAAGCATGTAGTAGCATCGTTAGTACTGCATGCAACTTTTTCGTACTACTTCATAGTACTATTTTGAGATAAATTTTTCATCGGGATGGAATGTGGAGAAATGGCCAAGGGCAGAAACGTGAAGGTCCTGGGCAATTGAATACAAGGATCAGAGGGCAAAAAAGTAAAAAAAAAAAATTTAAAAGAAAGGACTAATCGGGTCTAAAAATTCTTCTTCCTAGATGGAATGCGGAGAAATGGCCAAGGGCAGAAACGTGAAGGTCCTGGGCAATTGAAGATAACTTGATACAACGGTCAGAGGGCAAAAAGTTAAGCCGACTTAAAAGTGTTTAAGGCGTCTGACGAAGGTCAGATCTCTACAGGACCCGACTGTCTGGATGAGGAAGTCCAGTAAATTTTACATTTTTGGGATCCCATTGAAACCTTTGGTCTTGTTTACAAAGAGATGAAGCCTATTGTGATCTTAGCGGATCGGCGTAGTTTATGACGAGCTCCAGTGGCAAGGGGAGAACATACAGGCAGGCCGATTGGATAGGTCGTTTTATACCAAAGTGTACCATAGCATATCCATCTAGACTTCTACTGTGGATGCTTGTTACCCGGAAGCAGCTCTGTTATAACGTAAGAAACAAGACCAATGGTTTCAATGGGATCCCACAAATTTAATATTTAATCTGGATACTTGGGACTTTTAGATATCCGCACTAATAATTAATAATAATAATTTATTTGTAACCCACTGCACAAAAACAATGTGAAGATAGTGGAGTAAAGAAGAGAAAGAAACAAATAAACAAGTGAAGAAACACTAGTACAACGAAATACACAAAAATCAACAGAACAAACGGATGAGCCCGTGATATGGAGTTAGCCGTTCATATGCTTGTCCAGATAAATCATTATGAAGCTCCTGGAGTTTCTGGTTTCTGGAGCACTGATCTTTGATACGCTGGTAGTTTGTTCCATGGAAGTGCCATAAACACTGAAAAAACATGCATTCGCTTACTCAAGGTTGCTACCCTCAAGCGGCTATCCACCTCGCTCATCACGTAGACGAGGTTTGGCGACGCCAGTGTTCTTAATTTCCCTCCACGAGCATAAAGAATCATCATTGAACAATTAGCAGTGTATTATCTGTAATTTTTAAGTATCATCATGTAATAAATTCATCCATACGAATACTTGTAATTTCCTCTTTCGTTTTTATTGCTCTTCTTGTTCGAAATTGGTTTCTATGCAGGAGAGTAGGAAGTAGGTGTGTGACAAGCAGGAGCGGGAGATTAAATTATGACTAGTTCCAACAAGTTTTGGTAAGTCAGCTGAGATTTAGTCTATCGAACTTTTTGGCCGCTCTTGGCAAGGGTCCTCTTCAGGCTCGAGGAGCTAGGAAAATGAATATGTGATCAGTAGATCGGTTGCTAGAAATCAGAATAGATCTGAGCTGACTTATCCGTTGACAGCTATAATCAGTAGACAGGTTGGGCTGTAAGAATATATCCACGGCCGGCCTGGAGGGGATCGAGCGCCCGTTAATGCTTCCAAGCCAGATGCTGTAGCCACCCGCTTCCTGACCTAGCCAGACCCTCTCGACCTTCAGAACCAATCGTTATCCCCAAATTAAGGATCCAGTTTGCCGATTTACCTTACCTACATTCGTCTATCGCCTAGAGGCTGTTCACCTCCCGTACGGAAAATCTACACCTCGGATCTAGGTCGAAACTGCCTCGTACATTTCAAACACAAACTAGGTCGTTTTCGCTGCCTCTTCGCTCTCGTTTTTCCCTCCCTTCGCATTAATCTTCGGAGCGAAAATGTGGGTCGAGGTATAATTCGCCATCAATATTCGTCCTCGCTATACTTTCGCCCGCACTTCGCTACCAAAAATTTCGTTTCGTCCTCGATTTGAGGTGTAAAACGGCATTCGAGGTGGAGATTTTCCGTTCGGGCTTGGGGACATTTTGCGGATATTGGAATCATATATATATATTCCTGTAGGTGGCTCCTTGGTGAATTTCTTGTGTCAAGGACTTCCTTCGATCCAGACGAAATGGTCCAAATGGCGTTTCTTCTTCTGTGATGAAAGGTTGGTCCCTATGGACGATGCCGAATCGACATTTGGATTGTATCGGCGAAAACTTATAGGAACCGTCCCGGTCAGCGAATCCCAGTTTGTTGTCGTAAACACTAGTCTCCCAGGTTAGTAGCTTTGAAGTTTGCTTGCCAACCCCTCTTCAGCCTAATTTGTGAAAAGTGTTTCCCAGGTTAGTAGTCTTTGAAGTTTGCTTGCCAACCCCTCTTCGGCCTATTTTGTGAGAAGTGTTCACTTTTTGCCTTTCAAATAGTTTTTCATGTGTGCCAAAAAGGACCCTCGTCATAGTTTTTTGTTTTTATTTTGAGCTGTTTGGTATTTGCCGTATAGGCCATCTTCCCGTGTTATTAAGCCGCTAGTTCATACAAAAACTGCATTTCCCAGTAGCCCACTGCATTGGACTTCGGCTTCCGGAAATCCGGATACCAGACAGCTGAGGCTTCCGCTCAACCAAGCCAGCCCTTCCGAGTTTTTCGTGATTTTCGTTAGATAACGAGATCAGTGTGAGTAAAATCCGAGCGTATTAACGTTCGATTTTGGTGCTAGAGAAATTTGGTGCCCAATCACAACTGCCAACACACTTCCCTTTTCCTCGACTCCGCCCGTAGTGTCCCTCCAGAACAAATTAGAAAACAAGAGCTGTAAGCTCATATGGCACTTGCATGGGTCAAGATGATTTGATTGATCAAAAGTAAGTTTCGACTTTGCGGTTGAGATGCGCACTCTAAGGGAGCTGGAACTTCATTTGTAAGCAAAACTTGAGGCAAAACTGATAATTGGCTGATGGGCATCACGAAAATGCATATATTGCTTAAAAGTATTTTTTTTACTTTGCGGTCAAGATTGGTACTTTAAGAAATAATCGGATTTTGGAAGTAGCAATTTCTAAGCAAATGTTGTTGAGTCTCCAGTATTCCAGCGAAGTTTCATCGTCCTAGCACATCTGGAAGTACCTTAACGCGCGATCACCGGAATCACAGACCCCCCCCCCCTCCTCCAACTCCACCCACAATAACCGGAGCCAATCCGGTTCTGTAAATGATTAATCCAGAGCATCTGTTTGTCATTCCCACGAAGTTCGATCCAGATCACACCAGTCTAAACGGGTCAAGTATTTTCCGCCCTCCCCCCAATAATTGCCGGATTCGGTCCGGAAATGAAAAAGGTCACCAGAGAAAAATGTCCTATGTTTAATTATTAAATTTCACTCGAATCCGATCACCCGTTCCAAAGTTACGCATGGCTCAATATTCCGGATTCCCCTCCCTCACCCCCCCCCCAAGATTATCATATCGATGATTTTTTTTTTATTCCAAGTCAGTTTGACCGGGTCCCTGATATGCCTTCCAAGTTTCGTCGTGAAAATCCCCCCAAAAACGGAATTCCGGGAAACCCCCTCCTCCCCCCCCCCCCCTCAAGTGCCCGGATCCAGTCAAATTATGTAAAAGATTTACATGGACCAGATGTTTGTTCTTCCCAGCAAGTTTCACTCCGATACCATCATTCTAACCGTTTCTCGAGATTTCCGGTCCACCCCCCCCCACCCCCCAGCTCCCCCGCGGTGCACGTAGCCAATCCGATTCAGCAAATGACTTACCTAGAGCATCTGTTTGTTCTTCCCACAAAGTTCCATCCCGATCCCTCCATTCTAAACGGGTCACGTATTCCTCCCCCCCAAATAGTTGCCGGATCCGGTCCGGATATGAATAAAATCATCGGAGAAATGTCCTCTGTTCAATTCTTCAATTTCACTCGAATCCGATCACCCATTCCAAAATTACGCATGACTGAAAATTTCGGATTCCCCTCCCTCCACTCCCCCCACCATTATCTGATCGACAAAATTTTTATTTTGAAGTCAGTTTGATTGGGTCCCTGATATGCCTGCCAAGTTTCATCGTGAAAATCCCCAAAACCACCATCACCGGAATTCCGGCCCCCCCCCCCCCCCATAAGTGCCCGGATCCAGTACAATGGTCTAAATGACTTATCTAGAGCAGATGCTTGTTCTTCCCAGCAAGTTTCACTCCGATCCATCCATTCTAACCGTTTCTTGAAATTTCCGGTCTCCCCCCTCCCCAACTCCCCCCTGGCCGCCGAATCCGGTCAAGACTTTAAACGGGACATTACATATATATATTCTATTCAGTTATGAAGTTTCATTACAATCCGATCATCCGTTCGAAAGTTGCACACTTCTCAATTTCCCGGATTCCCCTGCCCTCCACCCCCACCCCCCCAAAAAAAATGGTCGGATCAAAAAACTGATTATTTCTAAGTTTGTTTGGTCGGGTCTCTGATATGCCTGCCAAGTTTCATGGTCCTAGCACAACTGGAAGTACCCTAACTCGAAAAAGTGTGACAAAATGCCCTAAATTTTCAAGTTTCCAGCGCCCCCACTTCCCCACATATAGTCGGATCGGGAAACTGATTATTTCCAGGTTAGTTTGGTCGGGTCCCTGATATTCCTGCCAAGTTTCATTGTCCTAGCTCATCTGGAAGTACCCTCACTCGAAAAAGTGTGACAAATGCCCTAAATTTTCAAGTTTCCAGCGCCCCAACTCCCCCGCATATGGTCGAATCTGCAAACTTATTATTTCCAGGTTACTTTGGTCAGGTCCCTGATACTCCTGCCAAGTTTCATTGTCCTAGCTCATCTGGAAGTACCCTAACTCGAAAAAGTGTGACAAAATGCCCTAAATTTTCAAGTTTCGAGCGCCCCCACTCCCCCGCATATGGTCGGATCGGGAAACTGATTATTTCCAGGTTCGTTTGGTCGGGTCCCTGATATTCCTGCCAAGTTTCATTGTCCTAGCTCATCTAGAAGTACCCTAACTCGGAAAAAACTGACAAAATGCCCTAAATTTTCAAGTTTCCAGCGCCCCGCACTCCCCCCCCCATATGGTCGGATCGGGAAACTGATTATTTCCAGGTTAGTTTGGTCGGGTCCCTGATATGCCTGCCAAGTTTCAATGTCCTAGCACATCTGGAAGTACCCTAACTCGGATATGTGGGACAAAAAAACTCGGACCGACGGACAGACCGACAGACGGAATTGTGATCGGTATATGGCACTTGAGCCAAAGGCTGCAAGTGCCATAAAAACTAAATTTGCTTACAGTAAAAATAAAAGTTCTTTTGTTAAAGTAGAATGGTATGAAATACAATAGCCTATTCTGCTTTAGAATAAAGTAGAAGTGCAACTGTGGAAGCACTGGCAGACGGTCGGAACGCTGACTACAATTTATGTTCGGCACCATCATCATCTTCTGTACGAAAAAACTGCGATTTTTCAAGTTATTTGAAGGTGCAGAAAATGCGGCCGGGAAAAACCTGGTCGACTGTCTGCAGCGTAAGATTTGAATAGTCCCATCCCAGATTAACATCATAAGTAGGTAATTGAGTTACAAGTTGTTTGAACAAGCACAAAAAGATTAAACTTCCTTTGTCACTTTTTGCTCCAGGGGCTCCAACCTCCAGGACCAGTGTTCTGCGGGCAATCGTATTGCCTCGTCCGATCCGAGAGAGCACCGTGCAGCCGGCACAACATCTCTTGCAGTAGTCGCGTTTTTTTTTTGCCAAAAGAGCTGAAAGTCCTCCGAAGTCCTCTGTCCTTTCTGGCCGTTTTTGGCAGAGAGATGTTAGGGGGTGGCTCCCAAAATCACCACGATCTTTTTGCCCACTCTCAAAATGCCCACCACAGTCACAGTCCCGAGTTTTCGGGGATTTGCCGGAAATTCCAGAACCCCCCCCGACAACAGAATGGCGTTCCCAGAATATATTTCTTCTCCCTTAAAATTCACCGACAACAGAGTTACCCTTGGTTCACACTGCTGCTTCGTATGCGACACGATTTTTTTTTTTTGATGTTCCGACATGCGACAGAATCGCATGAACCATCCCATCACCACGCAGACGCAAAAAGGAAAAGGAAATTTTTCGTCGAGATTATCCTGCAAAAGGGCAAAGAAGCCCTTGGGGAAACCGACCTCTGAAGATTCTGGGAGATTACCATCTGAATACCACCCAGTATTAGGAAATTTTCAATCAAAGCCATATGTCATCTTGTTCAGAACAGGTTAATACAAGTTTATTCAGAAGATATTTTTCATTCAGCCATGCTAGGATTACAGTCAGAACAAGGTAGAGCAATTTTTAGTCTTGAAAACTAACTAATCTTCGTTTTTCCTTTTCTTTCCCTCAAAAAATCGCATGCCTTCTGTCGGATCAGTTGAAATATTTCAACGCATCCGACCCTGCGACAAACGCAGAGTTCTGCGTTGCTTGTCGCACGATTTGTGTCGTATCTCGCATGCCGCAGAATTTTGCGCGAAATCGCAGCAGTGTGAACCAGGGGTTAGTGGATGGCTCAATTCAGCCTTCGAGGTTTGTTCCACAGTTTGCCAGTGCGTGTTAGATCATTACATAAAGTCAACTGGCTTCCTCATCCCAAATAGTGCATTTTTGTGCAGAAGAAACTGAAATCACAATTAAAAATCGTCAACGTGTGCGGTAAAACAACATCGATTTTTACTTTTTTTTTTGCTTCTGCAAAAAAAATGCGATGTTGCTACTAACTGCGTCCCCGATCTTTTCACCGAAACTCGAGTTTGTATGTTGTCTCCCCGAATTTCTAAGGCTTGTTCCCGGATTTGAAATAAAGAAAGTGGAAGCACCGATGGCCACGAAGGCCTTAGTTGCAGTGTTTCAGCTTCTCTTTTTGGAAAATCCCAAATTCGAGTAGAAAAATTTTTCTTCAAAGAAAAGTTCCTTGATAAACCCCTCTCCTGTGTCCTGCAACGCCACGCCCGATAATAACGCCCGTCCGTGTGTGCGTTTATGTGTGGGTGGGTGGGCTAAAAACGTGGCTGAATAATGCCCGCCAAGGCTCAAAAATTCTACCGGTACATAGACATTGGGCAAGAAACACAGCATCAGACACAAAATTGTACAATTTCAGGAAATATAAAGACCGAAATTCAGTAGGCACTCATTTCAGCCTTCGCTGGTGAAAGCCAAGCTCCATTGGTAGTTTTTTATCGACTCGCACAAGAAAATTTTAACCTGAGCGGTGTAGGCGAAAATGTTCAAATCCGCCTTTTTTACTGAAAAAAAAAAATCCAACTACTTCCTGTAAAAATTCCAGCTTTTATTGTGGCTCAAACGGACCGTAAAGGTTCAATCGATTGTTCAGTATCCCATCCACTAAAGTATTTCTTCTGGATTTACAGTGAAAAAAAAGTAGTCAAATCGTCTGTTCATCATTTTAGCTTTTACCAGTGCTTGCAAACCACTGGTGCAGTGCAAACAAGCACTGCATGTTCGAATTTTTGTTCTCCACATTGCTTGTATAATGTATTTGTATTTTTGTGTAAAATAAAAAAAAAAAAAAATAAAAAAAAATTGAACTTGAACCCGAATTACATTCAAACTTTATCCTATCAGGCTCTTTTATGCTAAAATACAAAGATTTTTGTACAAAACTAAGTAATTGTAAAACTCTGCGGTGCAGGGAAAAATTACGAAAATCCAGCGAAAATCACCCTATTTTTCATTAAAATATAGAGATTTTAGCGCAAAAACAGTCTCCACCTGTTCGCCACATGGTGAAATTCACGATTTGTAATTCTAGCAAGATCAAAACATATGACTGTCATTCTAAACATACGATTGTCTTGTAACGTACGACAAGAACATCTCTTCGCAACTAAACGACTAGAAGCAAGTGATTCTCGGGCAAAATTCACAATTTGTAACTGCGCTTATATAACTCGGACAAGCTCAAAACATCGCTCAAACGCTCAAAAAGTAGAGAGTATGAACAAGACCAAAGGTTTCGATGGGATCCCAAAAATGTAATATTTGATCCGGACAATTTGGTATTGTAGATATCCGGTCTTCGCCAGACTCCTTGAACATTTGTACTATCAAGATTTAGAAACAGAAGAAGGTCAATGGCTAATCATCTGAGAAAACCAAGTTCATATATGGATTCATCATGTGTGTATTTACCCTTAGGCTATACGTCATATCTACTTTGACGAAGTTGATCAAATCTTCCTGCCTTACGTCTGCCAAATCTCTGGTTTCTGTCGGATTGCGGACGAACTATTTTTTTTTGCAAAAACATAAGCTCAATAACGAATTCAGCATATCACCCGAGAGGTTGCTTTCTCTCCGCCACCGGTGTACACCTCGGCACCACGGCACTGGCACGATAACGCTGGCCACCGACAAATTTTCTGCAGATTACCGTTCGACATCTCGTGCCCAGTAACGAAGGTACTTGAACGTAAGAATTATCGAAAACATGTTGCCGAAGAAGAAGCAGAACTAGATATGAGGACGATGCTGTTGACCAAAAGCACCAAGTAGCCAACCATGTTTCTGCGCTAGTGTTGGGCGATATTTGGATTTTTCGATATATCGATATTTTCACTTTCGATATTCGATAATCGATAAATCGTCTTTTCGCTTTCGATATTCAAAAATCGATACATCGATATTTTCACTTTCGATATTCGATAATCTATAAATCGATATTGATATTTATTTACCATGTTTCGCTATAGGATACGTCTCGTTTCGCCAAAATCTAAGAACAAAATTTTCGTTAAATAGCATCTTGGATCATCTCAAACTTCGAATAAATAAGAAATGAATTACGGAAAACAGATTGCTCCAGTTTTGGACATATAAGTGTAGGTTAGGTTGGATTATTTACAATAATTACGAATGAACAAATATCGTTTTCGATATCGATATTTACGTTTCGATATCGAAATTTGGTCCGATATATGACCTACCGATATCCGACAGATCGGATCTTGGATCATCTCAAACTCCGAATAAATAAGAAATGAATTACGGAAAACATATTGCTCCAATTTCGTATATACAAGTGTAGGTTATGTTGGATTATTTACAATAATTACGAATGAAGAAATATCGTTTTCGATATCGATCAGATACCGATATTTACGTCTCCATATTTGGTCCGATATATCGATATGTCGTTATTAATATCGAATATCGCCCAACAGGCGTTACTAGCCAAAATGTTTGGGGGGGGGGGGACGAGGCATTTACCGACTGGCTGGTAATTTTTACCGACTTTTTCTACAGAAAAAACGACTGATTTTCAGAAAAAAACGACTATTTTGACGAAAAATCGACCATTTTTCAGAAATTCAGAAAAATTCGACTGTTTTGACGAAAAATCGCGGCGCTTCGCGCCGATTCGTATTTTTTTTACCGACTCGCCGGCAGCATTGGGGGGGGGGGGGGCGTCCCCCCCTCTCCCCCCCCCAGTCGTGACGCCCCTGCTAGAGTCAGCTTCAGTATATTTTGCTTCTGATGAAGGTAATTCAGTGGCGACCAAACTTTTTTTCATATGTTTAGGATGTGCTAAGAATGAAACTTGGCAGGCGTGTTTAACTTGGACAAAAACGGTTTCCCCATCAGACCCTCTGGGAGTGCAATAGAGGTATGCTTTCATGCACTTGCTGTGGCTAAATATATGGACCAGTTAGCCAAAGTTGGTAATTAAGGATTGACAAGATTGGTTTATAAATTCTCATTTTATAGAGCCAATCACATTCCTTAAAGTACTCATCTGAACCACAAAGTACAGAAAATACTTTGGAGCAAAACATATATTTTCAGATCCCCATGAGCCCATGATCATTTGTGAAACAAGGGTTCTGCTTCAAAGTGAATTTCCAGCTCCCTTAAAGGACCCCCCGCACTATTCACTCCTCAACTTACAGTATTTTAAAGTATTTGAATACTTTAACTACGCTGTGCTCTCAATAAGTAACCAACGGTTTTGGTTGTTTAAAGCCTTTTGCGAGACGGGTTGACTTGTAGCGAAACAGGAAAATAATTTACATAACCTATTTTCCTGATGGAAAAACTTCTCGCAGACAACCGTCGACAGCGTGATACACATCGTAGGTAGCAAAACACGGCAAGTGAGAGAATCAACGAGGTTTTGTTAGAGGGGTTAGAATGTACCGCACGAAACGTCGGTCTCCGGGTTTAGAAATATATGTAGTGGTTACGGAAGTAGGTTGCATTAGTATTATAGGTAAGAAAGGTCCTTTAAAGTGCACATCTTAACGAAAAAGTAAAAAAATACTTTTGACCAAACGATAAATATTCATGATGCCCAAGGGCCATGATAATTTTTGCTTCAAGGGTATTGCTTACAGATGAAAAGTCCAAAAAATGGTTTGAGCAAAATATCCATTTTCATGATCGGCTTGAGCCCATACTCATTTTTGCCTCAAGGGTTTTGCTTTCAGATGCATTTCTAATGCCCTTAAAGTGCAAAAATAAAATACTTTTTACCTGATCATTCTCTTGATTTCTAAGAGCCCATGACCATTCTTATGTCAAGGGTATTGCTTATAAATTAACACAAGAAACCCAAGAATTTGCAAATTCCTAAATTTCATCCTCTGACCCAGCCTTGCAAGTACCATATGAGCTTCTAGCTCTTGTATTCAAACCCAAGCTCATGAACATTATAGACTTGCTTCGTTCTTGGCCAATATCTGAGGAAATTTGTTTACATGTACATCAGAAATCATGGTTTACCGCAATATTTTAATTTAAAAAAAAAAAACACTTCACCGGCTCGGCACCGACACGGCACCGCGGCACGCGCCACTTGGTGTACGTCGCTTTTGGGAGTGAGCAACCCGTCGGTATCACCTTACCCCTATATCGAACATCTAATCAAGTTCAGATAAAACTTTAACTTTTGGCAAATTTTTCGGTCAGCCGGATTCCGGCGATATGTCCGGGTAGAAAGTGATTGTGAAAAGCAGGTTCAGCATGTCTTCTTACCCCTAAATTGAACATTTAATCAACTTCAGACAAAACTTTTACTTTTAAAGAAATTTCCAGTTTCGGACTGATTCCGGGCGAACTACTTGTCCGACAAGAAAATGATTTTCGTATAATTGTTCAGCATTTCTTCTTACCCCTAAATCGAAGATCTAATCAACTTTATATAAAACTTTTACTTTAAATTGTTTTTCCGGTTGGCCGGATTCTGGGCGAACTACTTGTCCGACGAAAAATCGGTTTTCATATTCGTGTTCAGCATGTCTCATTATCTGTTTAAAAAAAATAGTTTGCCCCTTAATTTGAAACTCGTCCCCACCCCTAAATGTTGATCTACAGATCCCATCGACAAACTCGACCTCTCTCATGACCCAAAGAGTCCTCACACCAAGTTTCATCAAAATATATCATTCCCTTCGGGAGTTATCGTGCTTACAGACAGACGGACAACTTTTACGAAGTCATAGGTATCTATAGGTATACCCCTTCACTTACGTTTTGGGATCCCAAAAAAAAGAAGAAAACTTCGCCCTGTTTGCTAGAAAGGCGAAAACAAATAATTAAAGTCTTTGATTCATGTGTGCCGAGAAGGTGGGAGTAACCATCATTTCTCGATGGGTCGGATTTTAACGAACACACAGTTACCTTTGTTTTCCCCAAAATCACCACGGTAGCCAACGTTATCCACAAAATACTTGAACTCTATTCACTCCTGAACGCCAGTCCGCCATTGCTAATTAACTATTCATTGATCTCCTGCCGCTGGTCACAAGATTACTAGAACCTTCGAGAAGATTGAGTGGGGGGGGGTCGCCTTTCGGGGGGGGGGGGGGGGTTGCCTGCGGCTCGGACAAAAAAGTACAAAAAAGACATAGGCCTATATCAGAGGGAAAAGCCTGTAAAAATGATTACTTTTGTATGTTTCAGGGGGGGGGGGGGGTTAAACCCCCTAACCCCCCCCCCCCCCCTGGATACGGCCTTGGTGGCATGTAAGAGGATTAAAACAACTAAGTATATCACCATGTGGACGTTTAGATATGTCGGAAGAAGAAATCATCGGCCAGTTTGACATTTTTGGGTCTCGGAAGCTGATATTATTTAGCTCAATTGCAGAATCTTCAAGAAATCACTATAACGGATTTAGTATAGTTTACGGCGTTCGTTTATTGTGATCTAGCTTACATCCTTAATTAACAAGAAAAAACAGAAAACAAAACACTTAAAGAAATCGATAATGCAAATAATTAGTTTGATTTTTCTATACATTTTCCATGTGCCTCCTAAAATAAAAACATTTTGTTTGATCCATAGTCAAACTATGATTTCATCCTCCCCATGTCTGGCGCTTCCGACCCGTACCGCTAGATGACCCAGCGGTCGGATCGAGTCGTGGACTCATCTTGGGTCTTGGGGGGGGGGGTCTGGACGTTGCAAGCAGGGGCGTCACAACCGGGGGGGGGGGGCGGCGCCCCCCCCCCCTAATGTTGTCGGCCAGTCGGTAAAAAATAACCGCGCAACGATTTTTCGCCAAAACAGTTGATTTTTATGGCACTTGAGCTTACTCAAGTGCCATATAGCGATCGTATTGTCTGTCGGTCTGTCCGTATTTTGCTAGTTTGGGCGCTTCCACATGACCCAGGACTATAAAGCTTGGCACGCATATCAGGGACCCTAGCGGATTAACTTGGAAATAATCACTTCCCCGATCCGACCATCAATGGGGGATTGGCAAGATGGGGAATCCGGAAATTAGTAACATTCATAACTTTGGAACGGATAATCGGGCGTGCATTAAACTTGACAGGTATCAAGAACAAATGTCTTGGATGTTCATTGTCAAATTCGGATCGGATCCGATAACTGGGGGGGGGGGGGCTGGAGAGGGACACCCGAAATCTCTTGAAACGCTTTTTCTAGTTTTTGTCAAACCCCTACCCCTTTCTTCACACTAGTATAACTCTGCGCGTGGATGAGTCATTCTTCCTTCACACTAGTATAGCTCTGCTCGTGGATGAGTCATTCTTTGCTTAAATTCGTTCGGAGAGAGCTAGAGCAATCGAAGGTCGAAGGGGTTGGTATATGTTGAACCTTAGTAGGGGTTGATAGAGATTAGGGACTTCCACACAACCTAGGACGATGAAACTTCGCAGGCGTCAGGGACCCGACCAGATTAACTTACAAATAATCACTTCCCCAATCCGACTTTCCCTGGATCCGGGAGTCCGGAAACTAGGAACGACGGTAGCAAAAGGAAGCTAAAAGAGCGCTCCCCAAATGCGGTATCGATCCGCGGACCTCTGTGGCGTAGGTACAGTGCTCTACCACGGCACTACGAGTTGATGTATTTAGAAGCGAATGCGGGAAGAAATACGGTTTAAAGATTAAAGTAAGACTAAGTGGTCGGAACGAATGCTAAATGCTAACCAGAACAAAATAACTAGAGCTATTTTGCTCTGATGCTAACTAAACTTAAACTAAACAAATCTCGTGAAACACTTCCAAATAAGCTAGGACAATGAAACTTGGCTGGCATATCAGGGAATAGACCAGATTAACTTGGAAATAATCACTTTCCAGATCCGATCATAGTGGGGGGGAGTGGAGGGATTGGAAATCCGGAAACTATTGACATGCATAACTTTGGAGAGGGTAAGCGGACATGCGTGAAACCTGACATGTGTCAAGAACAAGTGTTTCGGGTATTCAGTTTCGAATCCGGACCTGTGGGGGTGGTGGCTGGAGGGGGGCACAGGAAATCTCCTGAGACGCTTCCACATAAGCTAGGACAATAAAACTTGGAAGGCATGTGAGGGAACCGACCAGGTTAACTTGGAAATAATCACTTCCCCGATCCAGCCATCGCGGGGGGAGATGAAGGGATGGGGAATCCGGAAATTAGAATCATCCGTAACTTTGGAACGGGTAATCGACATGCAAGAAACTTGACAAGTGTGAACAACAAGTGTCTCAGATTTTCAATTTCAAATCTGGCTAGAATCCGATAACTGGGGGTGGGGGTAGAGGGGGGACCGGAAATCTTTTGAAACGCTTAGGGTCGAGGGATCGGGATGGAACTTGAAGGGAAGAACGAGCATTAACCCTAGACACTTTATTGACAAAATAGGACCGGATCGTGTCGTAGTGGAAGGTGTCGGAGGGGGTTTCTTGGATTTCCGCGGTAATCACGAGTTTGGATACTTCCAGATGTACTATGACCATGAAATTTGGCAGACATATTAGGTCGACCTCTCCTAGGTCGACTTGAAAATAGTTCCTTCCCTGATACGGTGATGTTGGGGGGAGTGGAGAGGTGGGGAATCCAGCATCTAGTGACATGTATAACTTTATAACGGGTGATCGGACGTGAATGAAACTTGAAAAGTGTCAAGAACAAGTGTCTCAGATGATCAATTTCAAGTTGGGAACGAATCTAATGACTGGGGGGGGGGGGGAGCTGGAGGGGGGGGGTGCAAGAAATCTCGTGAAACGCTTAGAGTTGAGAGATCGGGATGGGACTTGGAGGAAAGAACAAGCATAAGCCGTAGAGACAATACTGACAAAACAGGACCGGATCTCGTCGCAGTTGGGGGAGCTTGAGAGGGTTTTCCACAATTCTGGTCATCACGAGCTGGGGTACTTCCAAATGTGCTATGACCATGAAACTTGGCAGTCTGTGCTATGACCATGAAGCTTGGCAGGCATGTTAGGGACTCTGTCAGATTGGCTTAAAAATAGTCCCTCCCCCGATCCGATCATCGTTGTGGGAGAAACAGTTATCAGTGAGTGCAAGAACCATTTCAGACTTAGTAGATCAAGCCGATTTTCTGATGAAATGAATATGGGGAGAGAGATGCAGCCTTGACAACTGCAAACCGTATCTGACAAACATGCTAACTGTTTTTACAAGTGCCATATGAGCTTTCAGCTCTTGTTTTCATTAAAACAGTCTATTTTTCTGAAAATCAGTCGATTTTTTTTTTCTGAAAATCAGTCGATTTTTTCGAAACTGTTGTTTTTTCCTTGAAAACAGTCCTTTTTCCTGCAAAAAAAAAAGTTGGTAAAAATTCCCAGCCAGTCGGTAAATTCCTTGCCCCCCCCCCCTCAAACATTTTGGCTAGTAACGCCTCTGGTTGCAAGTGCTAGAATGCTTATGAAATAACTCGTTTTAGATAATGAGGAGACAAACAAACAAAACGCGCTTCAAAAGAGCCCTACAGTTATTGTGAAGTTGATGGATATTTCCCTTGAGACTTTGAGACAAAAAATCCCGGGGAAGCCTTGGAAATCCCATAAAAAAGGATAAATCCCTCGAAGTGGAAATACTACTTAGTAGATAGGTGACAAAAAACGCGACTAGTGTTTGTGCTATTGCCACAAAGAGTACCCGACCCCTGCAGTCTTTCCAAGAAGGGAGTCGGAACATTAGCGCAGTTTTGTCAAGTTCGTTTCGCTCTATACTGGCTGCTGTGGGTATTTTGGAATTTTCTTAAACGCAAAATAAACTTTGTACTATTCTTTCGACATTGCAGTTCTGAGCTTCGTAGGTAGTTCAGTCAGAAAATCGTTGTTTCGGTGTACAGGCAAAGCCGGCCTTTTTCCCGAAATTTTGACATTTATCAATAAAGACTCTGGGAACTTAATCATATTCATACTTACCTGGCTGGGGAGCTGCCTTGATCAACAAGGAGGCGCTTCCAGGGCGAGGCCCTTCCATTGCACTTCGGTTGGGTTGACCCCTGCGATTGCCCCAAATGGGGGCAACTCGACAGTATAATTTTTGGTAGTGGGGGACTGCGTTCGCGCGGTCCCTCGTAATTATGAAAGAAAAACGATGCCAACAAAAGTGCTATGTTACAGCTCTTTTATATGCTATCTATGGCTTCAGTGCTTCCACTCCAGAATTTTGAAAAAATGTAGACATAGTTCAAAAATTAGGAGATTTATAAGTAGAACTTCTAGAAATCAAAAGTTTTATAAGAAGATATTAGGAGGAAATTTGTATTTATGGTTTATATGTCAAAGAGGGGAATATTCAAAGTATAGGTGTAGCGTGCAGGGGCGTCGCAAGTGCATTTTCGTATGGGGGGGAGCAGAGCCAAAATCTTACCGGGTCCTAGAAATTTAGAATTCGAGCTTTAAATTATGGAACAGAAAGGATTACGTAGGAAGAGTAACATTAAAGGGCAGCATGAAAGACGATAAGCCAACTATTAGGTGGCGTTTTGGCGAATCCCACTTGGAGAATATATTGCTGGGCATGATTGCAGTAACAGCTTTTATCTATTCTACCAGGGACCCATAAATTTCCTGTAATGACTCGCCATTCAGGGGGCTTGTCATTTCCTATGCTTCTATGTTGCTATGTTGCCCGAGCCTCACCTAGTTTCCAAAAATTCCGCTTGGGTCGAATCGGCGTTCTTGCTCAGATAGACAAAATTTGCTGGGACTATTCAGCATACCACCAGGTACCTAAGCTAGGACAAAAGATCCAGGATACTCTTCCATTACAGAGAAATATTCCAAGTTCAGCACAACAGCTGCGAAAAATTTTGTCTATCTGGAAATTCGGGTATTTTATCCCCGTGAGTGTTTCTCGAACTATCTGACGCTCGGTCAAGAGCGCATCAGACATTTCTTATTGACAAGCCCCCTGAATGGCGAGTCAGTACAGGAAATTTATGGGTCCCTGATTCTACACAAGAGAAAATTAAACCGAGCGGCGCAGGCGAAAACTTTCGAAATCCCATTTTTTTCCTTCTGCAAACTAAAATTTAACTACTGCTCTCACAAATTCTATCATTTACCGTGGGTTAAATACAAGACTCTTTACTACCGACGATAATTTAGCTTTTTCCTGCCAAATTTAACTATTTCTATTCAGATTCTAGCTTCGGTGATGAGTTCCAGCCGAGGTTCCAGCCTCCAAGCCATGCTCGACAAAAGAATAATTAAGAACATATAGCCTTTTGGAAAAATCAGGAGAAAATTAGGTAGAATAGCGAAATATCAGTAGAAAATCAGTAGATCAGGAGACTCAAAAATAAATCAGTAGGAGACCTAAAAAAAACGTAGATCTCCTGATAAATCAGGAGAAACGGAAGCACTGGATAGTTGGGCATTTTTGATAAAAACGCAACCATAATGGAAGCTCTATTTAAGCTATATGGCTACGGTCGATGTTCTGTTTTTGACCAAACTCCTTTTTATCAAACAAGAGCTGTAAGCTCATAGGGCACTTGCAACCCATGTAGTAGGTAAGGGCTCTGTCAGATTGATCGGATCCCTAGTATGCCTGCCAAGTTTCGTCTGGAAAAACGCCATCATAGGAATTCCGGAAGGCACCCCCCGCCCCCTCTCCAAGTGCCCGGATCCAGTCCAACTGTGCAAACGATTTAACTAGAATAAATGCTTGTTCTTCCCAGCAAGTTTAACTCCGATCCCTCCATTCTAACCGTTTCTTGAGATTTCCGATCACCCCCTTCCAACTCCCCCATAGCTGTTGAATCCGCTATCATAAGCTGAGATGAAACATTTTATAGGAAGTACTTTTCGACTTTGCAGTTAACATGCGCACTTTAAGGGAGCTTTAACTTCATTGTAAGCAAAAGCCTTGAGGCAAAAATGATAATAGGATAGAATAGATAGATATAAGTACCTTAACTCGTGATCACTAGAATTCCGGACCCCTCCTCAATCTCCCCCACAGTCGCCGGAGCCAATCCAGCCCTGAAAAAGATTTGTCCAGAGCATTTGTTTGTTATTCCCACAAAGTTCCATCCCAATCTCTCCAGTATCAGCCAGCCACGTATTTGCCGGTCTCCCCCCCCCCCCAAACTGTTGTTGGATCAGGTCCGGACATGAAAAAAGATCACCAGAGAAATGTCCTCTGTTCAGTTATTAAATTTCACTCAAATGCGATCACCCGTTCAAAAGTTACGCATAACTCAATATCCCGGATTTCTCCTCCCTCCAGTCCCCTCACGACTATCGGATCGAGTAAATTTCTATTTACAAGTCAGTTTGATCGGATCCCAGATCCGATTTCTGATGTACCTGTAAACAAATTTCATCAGATATTGGCCATGAATGAAGCAAGTCGACAATGTTCATGAGCTTGGGTTGAATACAAGAGCTAGAAACTCATATGGTACTTGCAAGGCTGGGTCAGAGGATGAAATTTAGGAATTTGCAAATTCTTGGGTTTCTTGTGTTTATTTATAAGCAATACCCTTGAAATAAGAATGATCATGGGCCATAGGAAATCAAGAGAATGATCTGGTAAAAAGTATCTTATTTTTGCACTTTAAGGGCATTAAAAATGCATCTGAAAGCAAAACCCTTTTTTTTTTTTTTTTTTTCCGCGTAGCTTCTTTTTCATTTTCCTTGCTTTAGATCGAACTAAACCAAGTGGCTACGTCTCGTCTCCCTTGAGGCAAAAATGATTATGGGCTCAAGCGGATCATGAAAATGGATATTTTGCTCAAACTATTTTTTGGACTTTTCATTTGTAAGCAATACCCTTGAAGCAAAAATTATCTTGGCCCTTGGGCATCATGAATATTTATCGTTTGGTCAAAAGTATTTTTTTCACTTTTTCGTTAAGATGTGCACTTTAATGGACCTGTCTTACCTATAATATTAATGCAACCTACTTCCGTAACCACTAAATATGTTTCTAAACCCGGAGACCCACTTTTCGTGCGGTACATTCTAACCCCTCTAACAAAACTTAGCTGATTCTCTCACTTGCCGTGTTTTGCTACCATCGATGTGTTTCACGCTGTCGACGGTTGTCTGCGAGAAGTTTTTCCATCAGGAAACCGGCTATGTAAATTGTTTCCCTGTTTCGCTACAAGTCAACGGGTCCCGAAAAGACCTTACTGCTCCAGCGCAAGGGCCGGGAAGCTAGGATAACATAAATCTTCCTGGCCATCCTACCATATTTCTAAAATTCAGAATCAAGGTACTTGAAACTCACTCATCTGAAGAAGTAACACGAAGCCCAACTTAAAACCCGATGTTTCCAAACTCTTTAACTTAAAGCACAACTCTTACTAGAAATGATCTTTTCCGTATGAAATGAATAAGAAAATACGGTTTTGGAAACACCATTACTTTCCACCTAAAACTAGCGATTCTCTTGTTAAAGCTTGTCGACTATATCCAGCCTTCCTGCTCTCCGACGCGGCGGCTGGGCGCAAAACATTTGAAAACTGAACGTGCATTGGTTAAAAAGTGGGAAAACTAAGCAAATAAAAGCAGTAATAAACAGAAGAGTATCACATCCTTATGTATGAAAGAGTTGTCAGCGGACAGTGAAGATTCCGGCAAGCTTTTCGTTGGGTGACGGGGAAAACTCGGCAAGGCTGAAAAAGCGCTAACAATTCGTAGTTGCGAAACGAAACAATGGAGAAAGGTGGGGATTTTAGAAGCATATAAATCCATATGGGAGCTAAGCATATTATAAAAGGCAGAATAAGCAAGAGGGGTCCTTTAACAGAAACTAGAACATAGCAGCAGGATGGATTGCGGCGAGGCTTTTTAAACGATTCTGTGGCTTTTACTTTTTTTGGTCTGAATGAGCCGTTCTTCAAATTAGGCAAAAAAAAAAGTACAACTGAAGATGGCTACTGATGCTTTCGAACTTACTGGGCATTTTCAACTTAGAACAAAACCGGTTGTTTCTACTCGAGAACGATTGGAAACAGTTTTTTATAAGTTCCTTGTTGTTCAACGGCACTCAGGGAGAAGCGAAATCTGTTAATGTTGCGAGAGCAACACTTTGGTTTTGTCCCGGTTGTTATGTCACTTGCCTTCCGGCCAAGTGCCAGATACCGATCACTTTTTCGTCGGTCGGTCGGTCGGTCCGGTGATCGCGGGTTAGGGTACTTCCAGATGTGCTACGACGATGAAACTTGGCAGGCATACCAGGGACCCGTCCAAACTGACTTGAAAATAGTCACTTCCCCGATTCGACCATCGTGGGGGAGTGGAGGGAGGGGGAATCCGGAATATTGAGGCATGCGTAACTTTTGAACGGGTGATCGGATCTGAATGAAACTTGATAAGTGGAAAGAACACATGCCTCGCATGTCCCGTTCTATGTCCGGACCGGATCCGATCAGGATGAAACTTGATGGGAAGAACAAGCACGGGTCCTTAATACATCGTTGCCATTTACCGGATCGGATCCAGGCACTGTGGGGGGAGCTGGAAGGTTGGTCCCGGAATTCCCGTTATCACGGGTTAAGGTACTTCCAGATGTGCTAGGACGATGAAACTTGGAAGGCGCCTACGACCATGGGGGGGGGGGAGAGGAGGGAAGGGAAATCCGGGGTCTTGAGGCAAGCACAACTTTCAAACGGGGCATCGGACACGAATGAAACTTGACAGTTGGAAAGAGCTCGGGTCGCGGAAGTCGTACTGTTAATTGGAATCCCGATTACCAAAATTTTGTGTGATGCAAAACTTTTGAACGGTTGATTGGACCCAGAGAAAACTTGATAACTGACAAGAGGACATGTTTCTGATCTAACGATATACTTTCATGATCCACAAGGGCCCATGATCATTTGTACCTCAAGTATATGATTACAAATGAGTTACAAATGAGCCCCCTTAAAGTGCATATATATGAATGAATGAATGAAAAAATTTATTTCCCATCAAAATTGGCCCGAGGGGACCTAGACGGAGTAAACAAAATAGAATAGAAGAGAAAAAACAACAACAACACGCAATACAACATTTTAACATAACAACAATCTAAGGGATACGAACATTAGCACGTAAATGAGTTGTATAAACCGTGGGATCTGTTTAATGAACTTTCAAACTTCTTTATTCTTGCCTCAATCGCAGTCACAGGATCGGCAAGATGGTATTTTGTACTCTGAATCCAAAGTGAAAAAATACTTTTGACCAAAAGAAGGACCCAAGGACCAATGATCATTTCTGCCTCAAAGGTTTTGCCTACAAATGAATTTCTAACTTACTTAAAGCGCCAAATATTCCTTGAGCCCAAGCTGACTTTTAAACATATATTCAAATAATGCATAAAACGGATATGTCAGCCACGATACTTTGGAAGCAATGACTGCAGGTTTGTTTCCTTTCCCGAAGTTGACCCTGAAGTTTGACAGCCTGACGAGGACCCTTGCCAAGAAGGGTCAAAATATCACTGACGAAGCATCGTAGCTGACGTATCCGTTGTATACATTATTTGAATATGTGTTTCAAAGTCAGCTTGGGCTCAAGGATTATTTATTAATATATTCATTAATTATTAATGTGTGGCAGTCTTATTTTTCTTTCCGAATGGAACAATCCTGTACAGTATTTGACGGTGCAAAACGGATAAGTCAGCTACATTTTATTAGAGCTATATTTCGGCCCTTCTTGGCAAGGGTCCTCTTCAGGCTCAAGCCGCTCAAGTCTTGTCTCAAGTCAAGTCAACTCTTGAGCGGCTTGAGCCTGAAGAGGACCCTTACCAAGAAGGGCCGAAATATAGCTCTAATAAAATGTAGCTGACTTATCCGTTTTGCACCGTCAAATATGATTCGTTGTCGGCTTGGGCTGAAGGAACATCAATCCTGTACAGTAGCGTAATTTGTTTTAAGCTCAACGAAAAACTTCACGCTTCTTGCTAAAAAAAAAAAATCCGTATCCCAGCCTAAAAATAAATACAAATTGTTCAGGTGGTGAAGTTTCCTGTTGCTGGACGAAAACTGTCCGAATATTAAAGGAAAACTTCCCACTTCTTGCTAAAAAGAAAAATTCCGTATCCCAGCAAACAAATAGATATAAATTGTTCAGGTTGTAAATTTTCTGGAGCTCAACCGAAAACTTCCCGTTTCTTTCTTAAAAGAAAAGTTCCGTATCCCAGCATAAAAATATAAATTGTTCAGGTACTGAAGTTTCTCGTTGCTGAACGTACATTTTCTGGAGCTCAACGGAAAACTTTCCGTTTCTTGCTAAAAAGAAAAGTTCCGTATCCCAGCATAAAAATAAAACAGTTCAGGTACTGAAGTTTCCTGTTGCTGAACGGCGCGGGGAGAACCCACATCTTATTTTTCTTTCAGAACGGAATAATCCTGTCTATCAGCGTTCATTTTCTGAACCTCAACAGAAAAATTGCCGTTTCTTGTTAAACGGAAAATTTCTGCGTACCGGCGTAAAATGTCTGAAACAAAACAGAAAGCTTTCCGTTTCTCGAGAAACAGAAATTTGCCTTACACCAGCGTGAAAATTTCACTGAACTTCACCGCTCGCGTACGGAAAACTTCAAATGGATCTAAATGGAAATTTCGGCTTCAATAGAAATATTCCAGTTGGCAAACGGAGATTTACAGTACTTGAACAGAAAGATAAAGCGGAGTAAAATAACTTTTGGCAGACGGAAAACTCCCGTCTGGGAACGGTTATTTTTGTGAGTGTGCTTGGCGCTTTTGGTCAACAGCATCCCTCTCATATCTAGTTCTGCTTCTTCTTCGGCAGCATGTTTTCGGTAATTCTTTCGTTCAAGTACCTTCGTTACTGGGCGCCAGATGTCGAACAGTAATCTGCAGAAAATTTGTCGGTGGCCGGCGGTATCGTGCCAGTGCCGTGCCGATGCCGTGCCGGTGCCGTGGCGAGGTGTACACCGGTGGTGGAGAGAGAGCAACCCCTCGTGCGCTACCTGCACTACCTGCACTAATGAGTTGGCGGAAAACATACGGTGGCGATGGACCTACCAAAATCTTTGACCCTTTCGTCTAACCCAACTAATCCTCTTAATGATTCAAGATTTCCTGGGTCGCGAAAAGCATATGGTGGCGCAGGAACACGGCGGCGTTGGGACACCCACTTCTGGTTATGTATAACAATAATAATAATTATAATAATTTATTGGAAAAAGCCTAATACGGCCATACAACAGATTCCTGAGGCGCCAACAACAATTTATAACACTAAAAATGAAACACAAACTATTTTCTTCTTTTCATTGCATTTAAAACGAAAGAAACTACCTCACGGATTACACTTTTATTTGTCGACTTTAAGATACCAGGGAAGAGAACACCACCAACCATCCCAGCTAAACCCAATGAAGGAAGCTCTTGGCACTGTCCTAGAAGGTGGTCAATGCTATTTTGCCCAGTGCAACAAAGTGGGCAATTGTAATTCTCCTCACCGACCTGTTTTCGCCTATCAAAAAATTTATTTCTGTACCGTAATGGAAGAGAGTTAGTCCGGAGTTGGAACCATACCCTAAGTACCTGCGCCGACAATCCCAATTTAAAATAATATTCAATCCAAAAGTATTTTTTATTTCCCTATAATAAAATAGTGTCTCTGATTTATCTAGTGCTGCCTGCCAATTTTGAATTTCCTGATCCCGTAATACCTGCTCAAACTGTCCCAGCAACTGTGGCTGATCATCTGGTCCCAAACCATCGTTCCAAGCCAAAGATAAACCTGCTTTATCAAGCATGGCTTTCACTTGGAATGGCCAAGACCGAGAACCCTTCGACTCCATTAATTCATTATATGCAATTTTTAGTAACCTGTCTTCGGGTAACCGAACTAACTTAAGCCAAAATCTAAGAATCTGAGCCTATGATTCCTCATAGATTGAATCCCAAGTTCACCTCTTACTGCCTGGGTATGAGTTGTTGGATGTAATCCAATCAGTCTGTTGTAGTGAAGCAGTTGAATCGACTCCAATTGTACCGCAGCTTCGAATCCCCAAATTTCAGCCCCGTCGTGAATTGTAGGAAGGATTTTTGATTGGAAAATATGTTTATGCATTTTTAGGTCTTTTAATCCCGAAACCACTGAATTTCTCAGTAGAGCCGAAGAAGTCATCCTCCCTCTTCTGTTCATTTCAAGGAGGTGATCCTTCCAACCCCCATTCTGGGATAAAGTAACCCCTAGGTATTTAAACTTAGCCGACTGTTGTATTCGGTGACCTCGGTAATAAAAATTCGACTCCTCACTAGGTTTTCTTCCCGTGAAAACATCTTTTCAGTCTTTTTTACATTTAAATTTAATTTATTTCCTTCCAAATAATCTGAAAGGATGTTTAATAAAGTTTGGAGATCCTCTGGAGACGTCGCCGCCAGTACCGCGTCATCAGCGAAAAGCAACACAGACAATACGGACATACCTAGGTTAAAGGAGTTATATCATAAGCATTCTAGCACTTGCAACGTCTAGAACCCCCCCACCCAAGACCAAAGATGAAGCCACGACTCGATTCGACCGCTGGGTCATCTAGCGGTGCGGGTCGGAAACGCCCGTCATGGGGAAGATGGAATCAAGTTTGACTTTGTATCTAACAAAATGTTTTTATTGTAGCAGGCATATGGAAAATGTGTAGAAAAATTAAACTAATTATATGCATTATCGATTTCTTTAAGTATTTTGTTTTCTGTTTTTTCATGTTAATTCCCGTAAGTCCAAAGAATTAAGGATGTAAACTAGATCACAATAATCAAACGCCGTAAATTATACTAAATCCGTTATAGTGATTTCTTGAAGATTCTGCAAATGAGCTAAATAATATTCAGCTTCCGAGACCAAAAAATGTCAAACTGGCCGATGATTTCTTCTTCCGACATACCTAAACGTCTACATGGTGATATACTTAGTTGTTTTAATCCTCTAGCACGCCACTCAATCTTTTCGAAGGTTCTAGTAATCTTGTGCCCAGCGGCAGGAGATCAGTGAATAGTTAATTAGCAATGGCGGATTGGCGTTAAGGAGTGAATTGTGTTCAAGTATTTTGTGGATAACGTTGGCTACCGTGAGGATTTTGGGGAAAACAAAGGTAACAGTTTGTTCGTAAAAATCCGACCCATCGAAAAATGATGGTGTTTCCATCTTCTCGGCCCACATGAATCAAAGACTTTAACCGTTGGAGCCCATCGCTTTTGGAAATACTCTGCCATATCATTTATATAAAGGCAGAAAAGCTTAGGGGACAATGAACTACCTTGTTTAACTCCCTTAAACACTTCAATCAGAATTTAGAATTTTCTTTTCCTAAAACCTTCACCGACCACCAACCTAATTTACAAATGTCCGCCATCAGTTTAACTGTCAGCCTTGGAAGGCCTATTCTTAACAACTCAAGACAAAGAAGAATCTGGTTTACCTTATCAAATGCTTTCCCCAGGTCCAGGAACGCCACAAACAGCCGTTTCTTGCCTCTGCCATGGCGTTCTATTAACGACTTCAGTACAAATACCCTATCTACCGCACTATATTCTTCTCTAAAACCTGCCTGTTCTTCCCTGAATATCCGGACAGCCTCGATCCAACTGGTTAACCTATTATCCATAATCTTTTCAAGTATCTTACTTATAAACGGAGCTAAAGAAATCGGTCTATAATTTTCATGAAGTTCAGGGTCACCTTTTTTAAAAACTGGGCAAATAACTGAAGTTCTCCAGTTCATAGGCCACTCAGATGAGCTAACTATCAAGTTGAACATTGACATTAATACCGGCATAAACACTCCCAGGAATCTTTTAAAAACTCCAGTGGGGATTCCATCCACCGCTGGCGCGGAATTTCCTTGCATTTTCTTAATTGCCTCAGCCACCTCTTCTGTAGTTACCTTAAATTATACTCCTGCTCTTTTAATGGGCACCCTGATTTCTTTTTAATATCACCAAACTCTTCCTTATACCAACTATCGATATTAGGTTCCTCCTTTTCATTTTCACTAAAGTATTCTAGCCAACTATTTGGATCAGGAATCTTATTACATTCCGACTTACCTGACTGTCCCCTAACTAATTTCGAAAAGATTTCATATTACTCTCAGCATACGATTTCTTAAAAGCTTAACTGAAAAGGGCTGGGATAGGACAATCTATTTGCCCATCACTTATCCACTTAAATTGGCTTGAAGACCCGCTGAAAATGCGTTACTTCGTTGTTCCGCTATTCACGAATAATCGATTTTCAAATAGTGGAATTTCCGTGTGATTTGGGGTACCTCTATGCGCTTGTATCTGTGTTGTATGCCTTACCAGAAAGATTTATGTTTTTTCTTTGTTCGGGCACTAAGCAGTCTTCACAAAGCTCACCACTCCACACTGAAAAGCCGCGTTTGTTTTGAGATTAAAATTTCCCGCGTCATAGTAGAATTTACGCTGTGGAGACGGCCAGGGATATTCTGAACGTCATAACTAGAGCAGATAGTGGAAAATAAAAAATCCCTTAGCAGAATCCAAATTAATCAGTGTATTCAATTAAATGACACAAAAATAAGTTGGCTTTTCAGTTAAACTTTAACTTTCTGTCTCTCTTGCTCCTCTAAATACCGCTTCTTCACTTTCTTGTAAACGCTTATATGATTTCCTCCTTTCTCTATACACATCTAAAGCCTGCTGTGAAGTATGCATTCTTAATTTTGATCGAACTAATTAAATCTCTTTTTGCTAGGACACACTCCTCATCAAACCAACCTTTATTTTTCTTTGCATTCTTTTTACTTACCTCTAAAAATCTAGAGACTCATGGATAGAGTCTCATTCGAAAGTGAAAGCCCAAGAACGGAGACGAAAAAAAAAATGAATTCTTGCATTTAATAACTCCCACCAACTGATAAACTATCAACCTCCCGTACTCCCGTTGCGCGCCTCGTATAGTATTGCGAAGAGTATTCGACCCCTGCAGACAGCCCTACAGTCTTTCCAATTTACGAGTCAAAACGTTAGCGCAGTTTTGTCAAGTTCGTTTCGCTCTAGACTGGCTGCTACCGGTATTTTGAAATTGTCTTAAAAGCAAAACAGACTTTGTACTGTTCTTTCGACATTGTAAATCTGAGCTTTGTAATTTTTTCAGTCTGAAAATCGTTATCTCAAAGTAAAAGCCAGCCCGGTCTTTTCTCAAAATGTTCGGCTTTTGTCAATAAATACTCTGGGAACCTCTGAAATCTCATACTTACCTGGCTGGGGAGCTGCCTTGATCAACAAGGAGGCGCTCCCAGGGCGAGGCCCTTCCATTGCACTTCGGTTGGGTTGACCCCTGCGATTGCCCCAAATGGGGGCAACTCGACAGTATAATTTTTGGTAGTGGGGGACTGCGTTCGCGCGGTCCCTCGTAATTATACGAATTATGACGGAAATATCAGGCTTGTCGATATTAAGATGCGCTGGAGATCATAACTTTTGTGGATTTGGATTGTTTCGGCAACAACATTTAAGACAATTAAACTTTTCGAATTGTCAAGACAGAATATTGTACAGTCAATCTAGCGAAAAAATATGACTCGACCGCAAACAAATTGCAACAGAAATAATTTTTACACCATCTTGTAAAGAAAAAAAACTGTGCAACATATCAAAAGTTGAGAAACCTAGCGGGGTGCAAAATTCGTGTTTTTTAATGTTATCTATTTGAATTTTTGTTTTTCAGCTGAAATTTTCTACTTTCTTAAGGCTTCTTGTTTACTTCATGGGAAACATGTTTCTGGTGTGGTTTTATGTTCTGAACTCGAATATCACATCAGATTCAAGATAGGGTCAACCGAAAGTGTTTCACATTCATCATCGTACAAGAAATTGGTGATTATATAATAGCACAATCGTTTGACCGCATATAAATCGCAACAAAAATGATTAAACCATTTTGTCGAGACAAGGAAACTGTTCTGTGTCGAAAATTGGAAATCTGTCTCAAGGAAAAGCTCGTGTTTTAAAGCGTTTTATATTTTTCAGCTGGTATTTTAGATTTTCTAAAAACTTACCGTTTTCTTCATAGGATACATGTTTTAAGATACTTTTCTTTGCTGAATTCGAATGATACAAGATATGTTCAACCTAAAAGTGTTTCACATTCATCACCACACAAGCCGTTTCTTCGGAACTTATTATTTATCGAATGGATCAGGAATGGATACTACAGAATTCTTCAAAAGAGTCATGTTCGTCATTTTTCAGTTATTAACTAAAGACTGAGAAGTTAGTCCCTTCCAGTCCAGCGCAATAGATATGCACACTTTTTTCCGCACTGTACTTACACATTATCTAGAGTGCTATAAGAGGGTTTTTCCGGCGAGCGAAGCGCATCCCATAAATTGTGAGAAGGCGATTCCTGGAATCACTTTCCACTTTCCCTAGGACCGGTCGCGAAACCGCATGGAAAGCTGAAGTCGCCGGGAAACTGTTGAGTTCCAAACCTTTCAGAATAAATATGGTTCACTGGATGTTTCTTCCATTATCATATAATTGAAAGACATCATCCTCAATGACGCTTATATTTTTTTTTATTTGTTTCGGTTTGTTAGTGACACTTTTTTTCATCAGTTTCAAGGTTCCTGCGGAAGCATTCAGTTTCCCGCGGAGCTTTCCTCGATCTTTCTGGAATCACTATCCGGGAAAGCAGCTTCGGTTTCCAAGCAGTCCGAAAACCACTGGAAAGAGATTCCGACTTTGCTTTCCCGCTCGCGAATACCTTCTTTATATTTAGTCTCACTCGATTCGAGTGTCTGGTCTTCAACGCATACCAATATTTATGATGGAGGGGCTGAAACCTAGAATCCTAACCTTAGAATCGCTAGACGACAGGCAGGTTAGCCAAACCGTATGTCGTCTCGGACCATTCGTAACTAAACCATCACAAAAATGAGACGATGAACACAACTAAAAATCGGCCTACACCAAGAAGCCAAGGAAAAAAATGTTGCTGATGTAGCGAAACACAGGACGGAGAAATGACGGAGCAGCAAGTACTGACTAGGAAGTACCGAGGTAAACGGCGCAACATGGGGGAATCTGTTTCAGTTAAAAATTTCCGCGAAGAGAAGAGACCGCAGAGTACCAGCAAGTACCACAGTACCCTTCTCTAAAAGAAAAGGTCCACCCAGGGGCGTCCCGACACCGTCCTGATAGGGGGGGGGGGTGCGGCTTCAGAATTTTACTGGAATTTTTCCAGGTTTTAGCCGAAATGTCTCCGTAATGAACATCTCTGCAGAAACTCTAGCATAGACCTACTGTTGTTTTCTGAGTTCTATTATGTTATACAAACAACAAAAAATAGGTTCGGTGAAGTTTTACTTAAGATTCAGCTTATTTTTCAGTCTGATATTTGAATACTGAAATTTTTTGACACATCTGAGAGATTTTGTATTTTTCGTTAAAGCGTTCAGAGCGTTCGCTGCTTGCATGACAAACCAAACTCATCCAGACGCTGAGATTTTAAACTTTAAAAAAACCTGCATTTCTAGGACGATAGATACGACACCGGAGAAGTTACGCCTGTAGAAAAGTAGGAAAATAATTGTAGGATATGTCTTGCAATGAATCTCATATTTTTATTTTATTTTTCGGCAACGGCTTACATTTCTAGTTGGTAAATATTTCAAGCGTAGAGGGACAGTACATAGAGGTATGACAAATCCGAAAGAAGAAGTTCATTCTATGAAATTGACTATCCCTGGATAAAGGAGAAATGAAAGAAACGCATTTTTATCAGGTTTTCAGAAATATTTAAGTGAATGGGTGAGATGTTACTAGACCTGCTGGACCTCACGCCTATTCGGTTAAACTTTAAGATTGTCACTTAATACTAAAAAGTCTTCGACCTTCAACCCACCCTACACATTTATTCGTCGCCTTTTCCATTTGTTCACAACACATCCAATTTCACATTCGACAACTAGTTCGGTTTCACATGCGATTAGTAACAGACGCTGGTCAGCCAATGTTGAACGCAAAGTGGTGAACAACACTACGCGTAATAAAAAGTCTTTCCCCTTTTTCTGAGATAACATGGATTGTCTTGGCCATTTGAACGCTTTCGATACTAGTGGTAAAACATCTTTCAGTTCACGAAAAACTTCGAACATTTTCTTTTTGTTTGGTTCGAGGCTTTCCTTACGACATTTGAGATCATGTCAGTTTCAGTTTCAGTTTCATTGGACTATATTTAAAAAACAAATGAATACACAATTTACATTGAACAAGGCTAACTCGTCGTTGAATTCTTCTCGGCTTTTCACCGGAAGGGAGTCGAGAAAGCTGTCGAAACTGAAGTAGGCGGCACCGTGATATTATTTCTGGAAGAGTATTTGTAGTTGGAAATGATGGATTTCAGAAGGTTGCCTAATTCTTGAAAGCTACAGAAACTTAGGAGAAAACCGGAATCGCTCGATAAATGTACTCGTCACTCGTCACACAATGTTGTCTGTCTCCAAGAATTACTCTGGTAAGTTATGTGCCGGGTTCATCCCGGTAAGCTGTGAATCTATACTTATCCGGTAAGCAACAAAATTCCAGTGAATTCCCTGAGCCAAATTCTGGTTGATTCTATGGAGCAAAGTCCGGTAGATTCCCAGATCCAGCCTCTAGTAAAATCACCGAGACAAGTTCCGATAGATTCCTTGAGAAAGACTTCGGTATTTTCCCTGAGCAAAATTCCGGTAGATTCCCTGAGCAAAATCCCGCTAGATTCCAAAATTCTAGTAGATTCCGTTGGGCGAAATCCGGTAGATCCCCTAATCCATCCTCCAGTAGAATTCCCTGAGACAAGTTCCGGTAGATTCCTTGAGCAAGATTTCGGTGAATGCCCTGACAAAATTCCTGTAGATTCCCTGAGGCAAAATTCCGGTGGATTCCCTGAGCAAAATTTCGGTAGATTCCCTGAGCAAAATTCCGGTAGATTCCCCGAGCAAAATCCCGGCAGATTCCAAAATTCTAGTAGATTCCATCGGGCGAAATCCGGTAGATACCCTAATCCATCCTCCAGTAAACTCCCTGAGACAAGTTCCGGTAGTTTCCTTGAGCAAGATTTCGGTAGTTTCCTTGAGCAAGATTTCGGTAGATGCCCTGAGCAAAATTCCGGTAGATTCCAAAATTCGAATAGATTCCGTTGGGCGAAATCCGGTAGATCCCCGAATCCATCCTCCAGTAAATTCCCTGAGACAAGTTCCGGCTGATTCCCTGAGCAAAATTCCGGTAGATTCCCAAAGCAAAATTCCGGTAGATTCCCTGAGCAAAATTCCGGTAGATTCTCTGAGGAAAATTCCGGTAGATTCCCTAAGCAAAATCCCGTTAGATTCCAAAATTCTAGTAGATTCTGTGAGGCAAAGTCCGGTAGATCCCCTGATCCATATCCACCAGTAAATTCCCTGAGGCAAGTTCCGTTAGATTCCTTGAGCAATATTCCGGTAGATGCCCTGAGCAATGATCCGGTAGACTCCATAAAAATCATCAACTTCAGCTGAATGACAAATTCTGACTGGCGCGGCTTCGCCGCACCAGTCAAAATTTACCGGAATTTTTCCCCGGAATAGTGCCCTGCACAATGCACCAAAGGACCCCAAGGTCCTAACCAACAACGCAAACCAGTCTCCACGAAGCCCCAAATCGCTAATCTCCGTAACGACTATAAATTCCAGGACAACCCACGACCTGTCTCCAAGAAGAACCTGAGCCCCTTAGAACTGTGAGCGAGAAAATTATTCTTCAACTGAGTAACTATGAAAAAGCTGATTAAGAGCGTAAGAATCAGAGACAACACATACACTCCTGCCACCTAAGGGGACCAAGAAATCCAGGACTCTGCTCCTTAGAGCCTGAAAGAACTAGAGGCCGTAAACTGAATAATCGAAAGGGAAGCTGAGACTAAGATGGACGCAGCTTTCGTAGAACTCATAGATGTGCGACTGATCCCGCCAGCGGAGGCAGCCATCCTAAAGTTCCCTAAGAATCTAGTCTCAAACGACGATCAAAGGTTGCTGAACTTACTTGCTAGAGGCAACCGTAGACCCAAATTTGTCGCTAGAAGAGATGCCGCAGGGGAACATACCTCGAAGAGAAAATCAGCCAAGACCGGGCGAGGACAATTTTGATAATTACATATATGTAAGCTTTATACGCATATATTATAAGTATATATATATACCAAAGATTATCAACTGGTATGTATATAAAACGATCAATAATTGGTGCTACCCGTAAAACTTGATATCGAGTTTATATCCTTGGATAACTACGACTATTATTGGGTAAGCCAGTCTTAGACCTGTTCAGGTTAAGCTTTACTCACCCCACACATAGGCTTGAGTAGACAATAAAGGACAGCCCGTTTTGTCTTAGGGTCGAAAACGGTTCGACATGAAAAAGGATAGATTACTCATATCGCAATTGAAATTCGCCCCAGTTTTCGCACTCATGAGCCTAACAAGGAGGGGCAAATGATGACTCTAAAATCAGTGACGTCGACCACATACAGAATATTGATTAAGTAATAAGTAATTATCAATAATGAATACAGTATAGTTATTATTTGGCCATTCAACACATCCATTTGGGTCTGTATTCGGTCGTAAGTGCGAGCAACGGATAATGTAATAGAAATATGGATTGCTGGAATAGTGATGAATGTGTGCCCGTTATCCACAAATTACTTGAACACAATTCACTCCTGAACGCCAATCCGCCATTGCTAATTAACTATTCACTGATCTCCTGTCGCTGGTCAAACGATTACTAGAACCTTCGAGAAGATCGAGTGGCGTGTAAGAGGATTAAAACAACTAAGTATATCACCCTGTGGACGTTTAGATATGTCGGAAGAAGAAATCATCGGCCAGTTTGACATTTTTTGGTCTCGGAAGCTGAATATTATTTAGCTCAATTGCAGAATCTTCAAGAAATCACTATGACGAATTTAGTATAGTTTCGTATAATTTACGACGTTTATTTATTGTGATCTAGTTTACATCCTTAATTATAATACATAGATGGCACTTTACACAAGGGACTTGTACCGTGACCAATAAACCGGAAACATTTTTTCGAATATAATTTAGAAGTCTAGGACTCCATTGTCGGAGCCACGTAGACATACCAGGACCCACAAGACGGGGTCTCATGGTGAAAACCAAATATATAATTTTAATGGGGAAGACGCCCTTGGGGGTGTGAACTGGTTAGATAAATTTGCTTTCGGGCGGGATCACTGTTCCTATGGCCGGCTTCGACCAGACTATTGTAGTGGTTTGCGAAATCTGTTGCGAAACAAGCCCCTCAGTAGCTCAGATGGTAGAGCGACTGCCTTGTAAGCAGAGGGTCCTGGGTTCAAATCCCGGCTGAGGAGTATTTTTGTCTATCAGTTCACTACTTATAAAATCGTTAATTCTTTTGACTTACTGGAATTAAGAAGAAAAGTCAGAAAACACAATACTTAAAGAAATAGATAATGTAAATATTAGTTTAATTTTTCTACACATTTTCCGTATGCCTGCTACAATAAAAACATTTTGTTAGATCCTAAGTCAAATTATGATTCCATCCTCCCCATATCGGCCGCTTCCAACCCGCACCGCTAGATGCCCTAGCGGTCGGATCGAGTCGTGGCTTGATCTTGGGTCTTGGGTGGGGGGTTCTAGACGTTGCAAGGGCTAGAATGCTTATGATATAACTCCTTTAATGCTCTAACACGTGGCAACCGGTGCCGGGTCGCGTTAGCAGGTGCCGGCACCGGCCAGGCACCTCGTCACCGGGCACTTGCTGTACACTCAAATCGCGAGTGGGCAACCACTCTGGCAATACTTGTTGTGCATAACGTTTGCAAAGTCACAACAGATAACATCCAACGTGCTATCTGTTGCGATCTGATGAAACCGCGCATTCTTGTGTTATCTGTTATGAAACTTCTGGCAGCGTATTCTTCACTTCATAAGTGTATCCTATCTCTTCTGTTAGTAATACACTGATTAACACGCTTGCCACTAGACGTCTGACTATTGTTTCCGAGGAGCTTATTCACCCGAAGACCGGTTGTGCAAATTTTGCCAAGATTGTCATCCAAGGCAAGGATATGGAAAGAGGCTGTAATTTTCTCTAATCAGTGCTTAGTTGTAAAGTGGTCAACTATCACAACATCTCTGCAGAAACACTATTTAAGCGAGGTGTCCTTTAAGATGATTAATGGTAACAAATTTTCTGCCAAGTTATTTCTAGGTCTCGAACGAATGATAATTTTGTCAACGAACGAAACTACATGAGGACCAGTCGAGTATTATACAAAAAAGTTAAGTAAAAGAAGCAGAAAAACCAGGGGCGGTTCGATTGGGGGGGGGGGGGGGGTGACTCACGAGAATCTACTCTCAGTCGTATGTTTTGAGCTTGTCTGAAAGACAGTCGTATGTTGTGAGCTTTTCAGAATGTCATACAGGCAGTTACCAAACGTGAATTTCACTCACAAATCTCATCTTTTAGTCGTATATGGCTACGAAGAAATTTGAATTCGTATGTTTTCAGATTCACAGTTGTGTGTTCTGAGTTTTCCAGAATGAAAGTCGTATGTTTGAGCTTGCCAGAATGACATCAACCACGAATTTCGCCTGAAAAGACCCGTTTCCTGTCGTACTTTACGAAGGAATTTTCTAGTCGTAAATTAGAGACAGTCGTAAGTTTTGACCTTGCCAGATAAAGGCAGACAAAGCAGTTAGATAATCGTGAACTTTGCCCTCAAATGACCTGTTTCTGGTCGTATCGTTCCATAGAGATTTTAGTTGTATTTTTGAACTTGTCAGATTCACAGTTTTGTGTTCTCAGTTTGTCAGAATCACAGTCGTATGGAACTTACCAGAATTACATCAACCGTGATTTTTCCCAGAAAATGACCCGTTTCTTGTTGTATTTTACGAAGAGATTTTCTATTCGTATATTAGAGACAGTCGTAAGTTTTGAGCTTGCCATATGAGACCGTTAGGTGAATTCGACAGCAAATGACCTATTTCTGGTGGTATGGTTGTATAGAGATTTTCTATTATATTTCGTTCGATATCTCTATACAACCATACGACCAGAAACGTATTTCGTTACGAAATATCGTGTGTTTTGAGCTTGTTAGAATGAAAGTCGTATGTTTCGAACTTGTCAGAATGACATAAATGCCGTCACCAAATCGTAATTTTCATGGCGCTGAAAACAGGCTGATTTTCGAAAATTTCGCCTGCGGCGCGACGTTTCAACGTTTTCGACGTTTTTTGTGAAAAATCTCTTATCTTAACAAGAAATAGGTTGTTTTTTTTTTAAATGGCGTGCGGATTAAGGTTTGCACATAGACCGGCTTTGTAACGACTGTATGACGGGCCTGATGATTGCATTTTTTGTTTTTTTTTGTCTAAATTCAAAGTGTAAGCACTACCACGTAACAACTTCCGGGAAAATATCCCATTCCATTTGCGAATTATCGAGGCAAGGACAGATATGTGCTAGAGTAGGCAGACTTTAATATGTTTCGCAAAACTTTACCTGTGCCGTCTTTCATAGTAGCCTACTCGCAATCTGGTTGAATGGCCCGTAATTTAGGTGAGGTGCTGGGCCTAAGATTCAGCCACCTTAAAAGCTAAAAATGCCCGAAAAAGGTCGGATTGCAATATGAAGCTTATGTTGTCACGACCCTTCACAAAGACGGTGAAGCCCAAGAGAATGCGGCATTTGATGACTCAGGGGAGCAATTAAGCAACTTGAACGTTGAAGGATAGACCTAACACGCATGCATTTAGTTCAGATTCAATAGGATAGGACTGGCGTGAACGCGAGGGGTTGCTCACTCCCAAAATGGTTGTACAGTGGTGCCCAGCCGGTGCCTAGCCGGTGCCCAGCCGGTGCCCAGCGAGGGTGTACAGTGGTGCCCAGCGAGTGAGCAACCCCTCGGTGTGAACATTAGTAATTTTATTTTGGTCTTCTCAGGACTGTAAAGAATCGCTTCTGGAAAAGGTATTAAGCTTGGACAATATTTAGCTGTCGAAATTCCCTTATTTATTCTTGGTCCTACCCTATTTCCATTTAGTTGAAGTGTGCATCATTTATGTGTGGTTTTAAGCTTGAGATTTGGTGTCTAAGCTACATTAAAAGGTAGAAGTTGTAAAGGAGTAGTTGAATTTAGCTCGGATTGGACAAATTTCGCCTGCGGCGCTCACTTTAGGTTGTCTTCAGTAGATATGTGAGAAGTTGGTACCGAGGCTTGCCTTCTCTCCAGGGAAATTTGACATGAACGGCATCGTCTAATTCTTGTTACTTACTTGTTTATTATTTTATTACTGCAATGGCATTTTCCGTAACGTAACTTAATAACGATAATATTTCTTGAGCCTGCTGGTTCTGTGTTTTTAGCCAGTCGTATATTTTTAAGTCCTCACCCCCAACCCCCCATGCCCTTCGAACCGCCCCTGAGAAAAAGCAAAAGTCGTGAACAAAAAAAAAATATAACATCAAAACAAGAACGTACATCTTGATCACGTGATAATTTCTCCAGTCACATTCGGCAGGCGGTAAATCCGGGGGTGATAGCGAAAGAAGGATGCATCAGACTATGAAACCTCGTCGGCTTTTTTGTTCTTACATGAGCAGTTTGGGCGAATTCAGGATGATAGAAAAAATTGACGAAATGCATTAAAATGCTAATATTGTATTTTATCGTGTGGATCTTTCAAATTATCACCAACTAAATCACGGAAAAAGTAGTTTCGGTTTTCAAAGTTTGACGATCTCATCTTCCCCTTTCTCAGCGCTGAGTTTAAATACGTGTTACAACGTTTAAACGATATGCTTTGGCCTCTCCTCAGATCGAGTTAATCTTTCGCCTTTTACTAAAGATTACCGTGGGGAGGGGCACTTGATGAGTCTATAACAAATTTTGATGGCCCTTTGGGGTCAATATCGTTTTCGCTTTATCATTTCCTGTCAACCATACCGACGGCTTTATCGGGATCCCAAATGTTAAATATATGAATTTGATCTAGACATTTGGATTTTCAGTGAAACGCTGTGTAAGTGGAGACTCGGTCCATCCCCACAATGTAGAAACCAGCGTTGCCACTCGACTTGTTAAAAAGCGGCATTTCCGCGGTATCCTTCAACCAAAATGCGGTAAAATTCGGGGCATGCCCAAAAGACTCGATTTTTCTATTTGGGTGAGAAAGGGTCACAAATTTTATGTGGTGAGCACAGGCTTTACGAGCCAAAATGTTTGGTGGACGGGACAAGGTATTTACCGACTGTTTCTTACAGAAAAAGAATTTTTTTTTTCGAACAAAACGACTGTTTTGACGAAAAATCGACTGATATTCAGAAAATCCAACTGTTTTTAAGAAAACATCTATTAATTTTACGAAAAACCGACTTTTTTTACGGAAAATCGGGGCGCTTCGTGCCGAATTGGTTATTTTTTTTAACTGGCCGAAAACATTCGAGGTGGGACGTCGCCCCTACCCCCACATATGTGACGCCCTGGTGGTGAAAATCGAGTAAGTGCGCGAAAACACGTGTTGTCTACCCCATAGACGGTACCTGGAGCTTTTTTTTTAAGTCTATGCTTCGAACTTCATCATTTATCGGATAAGATTAAAATAACGACTATATCCTTTTGAAAACGGATATGGTATGGCTGGCTCTGGCCTTTTGCTAAGGAGTGGTTATCACCTGATGACCCCACTTGAGCCATACTACCCCTCCGAACGTCGTATACCGACACATCACACCCACCAATACGTTATTATTTCTGATTTCCACTTGCGAATTAGAATTCAAGCAGCATATCTCTATTTGCCGAAACATTTAGCTCTATACCCATCCCACAGTAGGCTAGATTATAACCCAAAGCACTTTCATCCTGACCACTCCTTCCGCACATTTGTACCACCCCATTATATCCACTCAGAAAGTACCATTTCGCTTGTGGATCAAAACTACCGCATATCACCGATGTCTGCAGAAAAAATGTATCCCCCATAGCAGCTATGAGCAATGCCCTTCTTGGTTTCTGGTGTCCTACATGCAAATTCAGGGTTAACTTGTGTTTTTAGGCATAAGATCACAGGCCATGAGCCCCCCCCCCCCCCCCCCCCCTACGAGTTAAACACAACCGTATACAGCAGAAAAGCCGCCTAGGATAGGTCAGGTCCTTTTGGGTGTCCTTTCAGGTCCTATACGTGTAGTATATATAATTATCTAATAAACTCTCTCTGACCTGATGATTTATGCCTAGATATAGTTTCCATCAAGAAATCCTGTCACGGAAGACAAGCCAGCCCCTTATTGTTAGCTACAAAACAAAACTATCTAGTGGAAATGGACTATTTGGGCTGACAGATGCATCATAAGAGCTGAGAAAGAGAATCTCAAACCTGCGATCTCATCCCAGTGTCGAGAATAATGATCTCCCACGGGACAAGCTGCCGACTAGGGTCAATAATTAAGGTCCGTAGTTGACTTCCGTGAATCAACGCGGCTTTGAAATTCCTGCTTTTCTTGCCAGACAAAAGACAGGCAACTTCAGTTGGACAAGCTAAGTATGGCAACGAAAGCGGTATAAAAAGCCATTTTGCGGCATAATTGCGGTATGCGGCATAATCAAAATTTTATGCGGCCTTTTCGTCAGAATTGCGGCATCAGTGGCAACATGGTAGAAACTGCGTTGCGGAGGAAGAAACCCTGCAACACATCCTGTTCCAGTGCAGAAGCAGTGCTTCCACTCCAGAATTTTGAAAAAACGTAGACATAGTTCAAAAATCAGGATATTTATAAGGAGATGTTCTAGAAATCGAAAGTTTCTAAAGAGATTTTTTGTTAGGAGGGGATTTGTATTTATAGTTTATTTGTCAAAGAGGGGAATATTTAAAGTAGCCTATAGGTGTAATAGTGCGGACATTGACAAATGGATACGTCAAATGAACTTTATGAGAGCGATATTTCGACCCTTCTTGACAAGGGTCCTCTTCAGGCTCAAACCATTCAAGCTGGGAAGTGAAGTTCAGTTTCCTGCCCGAGTTCAATTCCAGCTCTATCGTTTAGAGCCTGAAGAGGACCATTGCCAAGAAGGGCCGAAATATCACTCGAACAAAGTTCAGCCGACGTATCCGTTTGTCACTATCACTGTGATTCGCAGTCAGCTAGGGCTGAAAGAATATTTAGGTGTAGAGTGATCGGCAATTGAAGGAAAGGAAGCCTGCGGTGGAAGGGCTCCTCTAAAAGGAACAGCAAATTTAATATTAAATAAGTATTAAAGTACAAGTACTCTGGACACGATCGTCATGAATATTATAGAAAAAAAATGTGATTCTTTTACGATTTAACTAGAATTTTTTGTAGTTTGAAATATTTGATTATTAAATATTTTTCTAGTTTTCATGGTTTTGTGTCTGGTGAGTTATTTTTCATGCGTAGTGATTTTGTTGGGGTTGGAGTTCTTATGAGTGGTTTGATGGTTTGGAGATCTGCGGAATATATGCAAATTATTAACGAAAATAAGAATTATAAGTAGAAACGATAAAGAAATTTTGTGGAAGTTAATTGGAAATTTAAAGAATAGTTTAAAGTTCGGATGAATATTTTGTTTTTGAAAGAGTTGGTGGTGTTCAAGAGTTTAAGGAAATATTACAGTCACCGAGTTGAAATATTACACCGAGTGCAGCCCATTGTCATAGCCCAAAGAAAAAAAGTTTTTTTTATAAGAAAGGACACTAGCCAGTCTCAAAAGAATAACAAAAAAAAAAAAAAAAAAGTAAGAACTTAGACGCAGATATCCGTCTCAGCACCACCACTTTGGCATATAATGCTACAATCCCAACGTCAGAATATTAGATCTTATTATTATCGGTACGCCAAGTATCTGTTGAGTCTCCCCCCATGGGCAAAGAATACAAAAATCAGTACAAAATACCATCTTGCCGATCCTGTGACTGCGATTGAGGCAAGAATAAAGAAGTTTGAAAGTTCATTAAACAGATCCCACGGGTTATACAACTCATTTACGTGCTAATGTTCGTATCCTCTTAGATTGTTGTTATGTTACAATGTTGTATTGCGTGTTGTTGTTGTTTTTTCTCTTCTTTTCTATTTTGTTTACTCCGTCTAGGTCCCCTCGGGCCAATTTTGATGGGAAATAAATTTTTTCATTCATTCATTACTGATTGACTTCCCCATTTTAATCAAGCAAGTTTATTTTTCAAATAGCTTAAAGCTAGAAGACGAATAAAAATATTTTATTCGCCTTTTGAGATACCGCCTCTAACCCCAGTCTCTTGAAGCCCGTCCCTCCCCCACAGAATCAAGGAGTCAAGCGTAAGGTTGCTTATGTGAAAAGTAGAGGAATGCTGGACGAGAATAAAATAAACTTCTATGCCGAACAGAAACACATAACTTCGGTGATGAGTTCCAGCCTCCAGGCCAGGCTCGACAAAGATTAGTTAAGAATATGCTATTCGGAAAATCAGGAGAAAATTAAGTAGAATAGCGAAATATCAGTAGAAAATCAGTAGATCAGGAGACTCAAAAATAAATCAGTAGGAGCCCTCAAAAAAACGTTGATCTCCTGATAAATCAGGAGAAGTGGAAGCACTGTGCAGAAGTACTAGCCCGATGACGTCGCAACTCAATATCCTGTGCAGCGAGCTCAATTTCCCCAGATCGATCAACTCAATCACCTCAACGATTTCCCCGAAGAAGACCGAGCATCAGATCTACAAAGCCCTAGTCAGTGTCATCCTGGAAAAGAAAATATACCAGTGATTACAGTGGTAATCTGCCCTAACCAAAAGAAAGGCCGAAAGGGACCGACGCAACGTTGGACCCAGTGGCTCTACATTTTTGGGATTGGATTTTTGGATATTGCCTTCTGTAATCGCCAGAATCCAGACTCATTGAACGTTTTTACTATTAAAATTTAGAAACAGATTAAGGCCAGATAGGTAATCATATTCATATGAGAAAACCAAGTTCAGATATGGATTTATTTAGCATACGGTTGTTTCGCATACAGCATACGGCATATCGGTTCATATCTGTTTCGACGAAACTTTTTGCCAAATTTCCAGTTTCGCTGGAATTAGGGAAATACTTATCCGGCGAAAAAATAGCTCGAAAACGAATTCATCGTATCTCCTTACTCCTATATTCAACACCTAATCAACTTCAAATAAAGATTTAACTTATAACAAATTTTCCGGTTTCAGCAGGATTACTGGCGAACTAATATATCCGGGTGAAAATTGATTGTCATAATCAACTACAAATACAACTTTTGCTTTTAACAATTTTCCGGTTTTGGCCGGATTCTGGCGAACTACTTGTCCGGGCAGAAAATGATTTTCACATCGTTCAGCATGTCTTCTTACCCCTAAATCGAACATCTAACCAACTTCAAATAAAACTTTTACTTTTAACAAACTTTCCGGTTTTGACCGGATTCCGGGCGAACTACTTGTCCGGCGAGAAAATGGTTTTCAAAATCGTGTTCAGCATGTCTTCTTAGCTGTTTAAAAATATCTAGTTTGCCTCTTAATTTGAACCCCTACCCCAAATGTAGGGCTACAGAACCTACGAATTCGACCTTTCCCTTGACCCAAAGGATCCTCAAACCAAGTTTCAGCAAAATATCTCATTCCCTTCGAGAGTTGTCATGCTTACAGACGAACACTTTTACGATGTCATAGGTATCCCTCCACTTACGTTTTGTGATCCCCAAAATGGATTTCTTGGGTCGTTGACGGCAGTGTTACAATACAACCCACCAGTGTTTCCACTTCGTGGTAGCGGGGGGGGGGGGTAAACATCGTGACACGCTTGGACTGGAGGGATCAAGATGGAACACATGCCGGGAAGAACAAGTATATACTCCAGATGAATTATTTATAGAACCAGACTGGACCCGGGCACTGTAGGGGGAGTTGGAGGGGGGATCCTGCAATTCCGGTGGTCGCGAGGTAAGGTACTTCAGGATGCGCCAGGATGATAAAACTCGGCTGGCATATTGGGGACCCGATCAGATTGACTTGGAAATGGTCACTTTACCATTCCGACCATCTTGGGGGGGGGGGGCTGGAGGGCAGGGGAATCCGGAATCTTGTGTCGTGCATAATTTCGAACCGGTTATCGGATTCAATGAAGAGGACTTGTCTCTGGTTTTCCATTTCAAGGCCGGACCAGATCCGACAACTGGTGGGGTAATGGGGGGGTGGGGGTGGAGACCATAAATCTCTTGACACGCTTACACTGGAGGGATCGGATGGAACTTGCTGGGAAGAGCAAGCATATGATCTAGATGAATCGTTTACAGAACCGGACTGGATCCGGGCACTGTGGGGGGAAATCGAGGGGGGGGGGATCCGGAATTCCGATGATCGCGACTTAATGTGCTGGGACGATGAAACTTGGCTGGCAGATCAGGGACGCTATAAGATTTGACTTAGAAATAGTCACTTCCCAGAAGTTATGAGTATCGCCTCGGGGTCAACGATTGAGGTGATTGGACTGAAACTCGGAATGTCGAAAGTTCATGTGCCCTAGATGATGTGTTTTGGGGTCCGGACCGGATCCGACCACATTGGGGGGGGGGGGGGGAAGGACTACCGGAATTTTCTGAATACTGCTTAGACTTTAGTGAAACTTGATGATTGATAAAATACCCTAGATCACCTTTTTTATGTGTCCAAACAGGGTTCCACAGAGTGAAACGTGGGCAAGCGTACAAAGGTCATATGCTCTAGATGATCTGTTTGTGTTCCCGGCCGGGTCTCGGCTTGGTTGGCAGAGTTGGAGGGGGTACTGGAAATTTCCCGGAAATGCCCAAACTCAGGTGATAATACATGGGTTGTACAAACAGATGCCCTAGATATCCCATTTCTAGAGGCGTATTCTCGCCGTTCCCCGAGGACTCCTCCGGGAATCGAAACGAATGGCGAGAACAGAGGGAGTCACTCGACGCAGACTCCACCTAGGAAAACAACGAGAACACGAGGAATGCTTCTAAAACGGGTTTTGTTCGAAAAAGAAATATGCAGTTGACGAAATTAGTCTGGATCCACTTTATTTTTGGTTTTGCTTATTCTGATTCTTTTTATTAATTTAACATTGTACCAACACCAGCAAAAATGATTACCCTCCAAATCTGAAAGGGAGTCCTTTTTGATGATGGTGATGCTAATCGGAGCATTCCCCGTCCGTGGGGACTCGCGAGAACGCAGGGAGTGAGTCCCCCGGACAAACAAAAACGCGGGGACTCCTCAAGGGGAACGGCGAGAATACGCCTTAGGTTCGAACCGTATCTTTCAACGGCGGGGGAGTTGGAAGTTTGTGTTTTGTAACAATCTCATTTATTTAATGTAGCCTATCACCTATCCGTACCAAGTGCCATATGAGCTCGTAGCTCTTGTTAAGTGAACTTACTCGAAACATGCTGCTATGTAGGAGAAGGATCTTTTATGCCTAGAATCCTGGCTGTTATTGATGGTGACGTGAAACAGAGGGAAGTTTGTACAAGCGGTGGTTACGCACTCCCTGGCACCTGCTGTATACCCTTTCCCTGCACTGGACGAAACCAGCGTTGTCGGCCATAAATTAGACGATTCCCGGCTTCTGAAAATATTCTGATGTCCTAACATGTGGCAACCGGTGCATTTCCTGTACACAAAGTGGGCATCCCCTCAGTATCAAGCAGAAGTTGAAGACAGGACTAGGGTTAGGATCCGACATGCCGATAGGCTGTAGGCTGGGTTAAGGTTTTAAAACATAATCCGGTTTGGATCCACCGTAGCCTTTGATTTCGTCGCAAGATATATCCCAAAATGTCGAAATTAGTGAGGTAAAATTGAAATTTAACTGAAAAGCCAACTTACTTTTGTGTCATTTAATTGAATACTCTGAATAATTTGGATTCTTCTAAGGGATTTTTTTTTTATTTTCCATTATCTGCTCTAGTTATGACGTTCAGAATATCTGCGGACGTCCCCACAACGTAAATCCTACTATGACGTGGGAGATTTTAATCTCAGGGCAAAAGTGGCTTTTCAGCTGGCAGTGGTGAGCTTGGTGAAGACTGCTTAGTGCCTGAAAAAAAAATCATAGAGCTTTCTGCTAAGGCATACAACACAGATACAAGCTCATAGAGGTACCACATATCACACGGAAATTCCACTATTTGGAAATCAGTTATTCGTGAATAGCAGAACAACGAAGTATCGCATTTTCAACGGGTCTCCAAGCCAATTTAAGAGAACAAGAGTGATGGTTAACTAAATTTTCCTATCCCAGCCTTTTCAGTTAAACTTTAAGTTTTTTGTTTTGTTTTATAGCGAACGAATCCGCGACCGACTATGAAGAGAAGCTTCGTCTCCACTTCGGCGATGGTATTCCAGTTTTCGATGTGTTGCTGCTGGGAATGGGACCTGATGGGCACACTTGCTCCCTCTTCCCCGGTAAGCTTCGCATACATTCTCAGCGACTAACACTAGCATATTGAAAGTTACGATAATATCTTTATTGAAAATCCCGAAGGCCATATACAGTAAAAATAAACAACAAAATAGAGATGATAAAGAAAACTAGCAGCTAGTACTTTTCAATTAAAGTGCTTCATGAACAAAATTATCACCTAGAGAGTGAACTTTCATAGCGAAAATTATAATAATATAGACATTGTAAATTTCGAAGGCCATATAAAGTATAAATAAACAACAAAATGGACAAAATAAAGAAAAGTAGAAACTATGAAACAGTACTTTTCAACTCGAGTGCTTTATGAACTAAATTACCTCTCAGCGAGTGCACTTCCGTAACGAAACTTATGATAATATCTATATTGAAAAAAAAAAAAGGCCATAGAGTATAAATACACAACAATAGAATCAAAACATAGAAAGCTAAGAAACAGTACTTCTCAACTCAAGTGCTTTATGCATAAAATTACCAAAAGAAACGATAGTTGCGTTTTGCATATACGATGGTATCTGTTACCACGGTAACTGGATCCGCAATTAGTCGTTTTTTAGTCGCAATTAGTCATTTTTGCAGCTACCGTGGTATCTGTTACCACGGTCTAAACTCGTTTTCGCAGTTACCGTGGTATCTGAATATCAGATATCACGTACCTTGCCATAGATACCACGTGGTATCTATGGCAAGGTACCGTACGGTAACTGCAAAAACGCCTTTTGACTGCGGTATCAGATACCACGGTAACTGCGAAAACGACTTTAGGCCGTGGTATCAGATACCAAGGTCTCTGCAAAAATGCAACTACTAGGCTAACTCTTGGTGACGTATAGTTCGTTGGATACCGAGAAGCTGTTGACCTTTCCCACAAAATAATGAACCCTCAAATGCGTTAGCTCCTGACGCCGGAAGAGAAAATGGTCCCATCGTCATAGAGGATAAATACGTATGCTATCCACTCTCTTCCTATTTTTCCACGCATTACCAGCACAAAGCGTCAAACAGTTTGCTCGCACCTGAATCCAGCACTCTAATACTCTATATGACTAAGTCCAAAACACGCCAGTGATCCTCAGGAAGAACGAGAAAACGTCACCATAACGACTCAAACTCAACAACTCACATGCTGTGTCAACCAATCACGGCGATGCTTGGGAGCAGCTGTGATACCGCTCCCGGCTCTTCCGCTAGGTACAGGGCGATTTTGCATCGGCAAGAAGAGTTAGTCATCAAGAGTATAGCCATGATTTACTTATTTCTACTATACTCTTCTCTCACTTCCCGAGTCCTGTTCGTCCTTTTTGCGGTTCTTTTTAGTCATAATGGCTTCATCGAGCTGACCAATCAAGACTCGGGATTCGCATATCAGGATTTGACGGCCTTAATGTGCTTTAGGAGAATCAAAACATGCTTCATTTTATTCGGATTTACGGTGCGGAAAGACGATTAGGTTTTCCCGCCCGGGTTTTCAGACTTTCGTTAAAAGCTGAAAACATCTCGACTTTTCCGTACGGAATTTATGATCGTGTCGAAAATCCTGGAAGGACTTCCTGGCCGCGACCTTTGTCCCTGGTCTTTTTTCCGCTCCGCTAGATGGCTGCAAATGTTTATACTATATGCACGATTACGAGTTACGAGCCAATGAGGGCGCTGTCGACTTACACAATTTTTTCCTTTTATATTACACAACTTTTTCGTTTTATATCTATATTACCTAGCTATATTTCTTTACCTAGCTCCCTTCTGGCAAATATTCTTAACTAGTGAAAAAAAATAAACTCTGTTCCAATTTCTTCAGAGTTTCTAAATACTTACTTTGTCTCCACCTTGGACAAGGAATACTAAAATCATGAAATATATAACATAAAGGACCCTGAGCTTGCTATTTTCAACCTGGTACAATTAAAAAATCCAGTCCCACCCCCAGGGTCGTCGCAAGTGCATTTTCGTTGGTGGGATGCAGAGCCAAAATTTCACCGAATCTCAAAAATTTTACCGAATCCTACAAACTGAGAATTCGAGCTTTAAATTATGTAACAGAAAGGATTGAAAGGCGATGGCACGGCACGGCATGAAAGACGATAAGGCAACTATTAGGCGGCGTTTTGGCGAAGCCCACTTGGAGAATATATTGCCGGGCACGATTGCAGTAACCGAGGCAGTAACAGCGCCGCATGCGAAAATTTCCGAGACCCAGTTTTTTTTTTCATGTAGGCTAAAATTCAACTACTTCTCTTACAAATTCTATCATTTACCGTCGATTAAGTACCGAAACTCTAAGAAGTTCCAGAAACCGGATGGAGCGACGTTCCGGCAGCAGCAGCTACTTAACTGTAGTCTAGTCAGTACTACTCATGATTACATAAAGTGAGCTCCGTAGGCGAGAGTTTTAATTTAGCTTTTTCCTGTCAAATTTAACTATTTCCATCCAGATTCTAGCTTTTAATGTTTCCAAATCCCAATCCTAAAACTGACTTAAAACCCCAGTCAAGTGACGCTCCCTTCCACAAAATAGATACTATTACGAAAAGCACCGAATTCGGGATTTTCGAAACATTTATGGTTATAACTTCTTTTTGGGATCTAAATATTTGAAATGGGCTCTTGTTGGTGATATTAACACTGATCTTCTAACTTCTTCTGTACGGACTGATTTATTTTTCGATTCTTTACCGGTAGCTCACAGTCTCATTGAGAAGTCTCTACCCTTTTCATATAGACATAATCGTGGCGCTAATGTTTCAAACCTTGATCATTTGATTGTTCCTGAAACAAGTCTCATTGACGGTATTGTTGAGGTTGATGAGGAGAAAGTTGAGGACGACCATCTGCCTCTGTCTTTCTGTTTGGTTGTCCCTGTTGCTCGAATCAGTCGTCCAAATCCCAAGAAGGCTTGGATCCAAAAGCGTAACTGGAATTGTATAGATACTGTGCTCTACATTTCTACATTAACTATTCTTCTCTCGCTTTTAAAAGTTCCTTTTCACCTTCTTCAGACTGGTATAGCAGCTACTACTTCGTCCGTTGATATTAATTGTTATTATAGCGAGCTTGTCCATTGCTTGAAATTGGCAGCCGATATTGCTGTACCGACTGAGAGAATTCGAGTTGGTACAAGGAAACCTATTTGGAAAGTCAGTCCTGAAGTTAAGAAGGCAAAAAACACGGCAAAATTTTGGCTAAAAATTTGGATTGCTTGTGGACGCCCAGGGAATGGTACTGTTTTTAATCTAAAAGCTAAAACAAAGCGTGAATACAAATCTTCACTTAAAAATGCTCGTTTGAATGGCTTAGATGCTCCCAGTGACAAAAAAGCGTGGCAAAAGGTCCTTCGTACAGATAAAGGTTCAGCTGTACCACCTTCCGCGCTAACTATGGCTGACTGGACCAACCACTACCGTGGTCTATTCAGTGGTTGCAAAAACCAGATTCAGCAGCACTTTGAAAATTTACTTCTTAAATACCTACCAAGGAAAATATTTCAACCTTCTGTTCTTCCCGTTACCTGTTCTTCCATCGAAATTGCTTTCCGAAAATTAAGAAGAACTGGTTCTACAGATTCTGATGGCCTTAGTGCCGATTTTTTCAAAATTGAGTGTCCAGCTTTAACACAACACCTTCAGCTGCTATTTCAAATTTGTTTATGCCAGGGTTTGGTTCCGAATAGTTTCCTCCCGGGTACTATAACATCGGTGATTAAGCGAGGGAAAGACGCGGACCTTTGCAAAAGCTATCGGCCAATTACAGTTTCTTGTACCATAAGCAAAATCCTGGAATACGTCCTTCTTCCAGAACTAGTTGAAAAATGTAGCTTTGGTTCAATGCAGTTTGGATTCCGTTCGAGCGCCAGTTGTGCGCATGCTCATCACATATTGACAAAAATGATGAAACAGGCTACCCGCGACAAGTCTTCTATGCATATATGTTCTATAGATATAGCTGGTGCTTTTGACAATATAACGCATTCTCAGGCCCTATTTTCTCTCATTACTTCTGGCGTGAATCTGTCTGTCGTCTATCTGTTAAAATTTTGGTATGGTCATTCTTCAGTAAGGTTCAAATGGCAAGGTAGCTTGTCAGAGATTATTTCTGTCCGAACTGGTGGTCGCCAAGGGGGAGTCTTATCTCCCTACATCTTCAAATCGGCCATATCTTCTTGTCTTGATTCTTTGCTTCCTGCTTACCTGCATTTCAACCCTTCGTCAAATTGTTCGAGTGCATCTAAAGCTTCTATATCTCTTGGATCGTTCATCGTCAAATCAACAGACTCTCTACGGTGGCTCGGCATAACACTCAAATCTTCATTATCAAAATTTTGCTCATCGGTTGTTCAAGAAGTTTATAAGTCGATCCGTAGCGCCTATGGGCGCATCGTCCCCAACCGGGGGCGCTATAATCGTAAAGCTTTGGGAAATTTGTACAGCACCTTCTGCGCTCCTTCTATACTATTTCGTTCTGGCGTCACTCATGTTCTGCGAAAGAAGGAGATTAAAAAGATGAGATCATGTTATTTTAAATATGCAAAGCACCTGCTCCACTTGTCGAAATTATGTCATAACCATACATTGACGGAGAAATTCAAAATTACCCTTTACCTGTTACCCTTTTGGATGTTTCGTCATCACTTTCAAAACTCATAGACAACAAGGCCCAACCAGCACACGATGTCGTCCACTGCTTCCTGACCGAAGATTAAAAATTAAGTGTCTTTTTCTGTGTGTATATATGTGTTTTGTTTATTTTCTTTACTTTTGTCATTTACTCCGCCTTTTCAAAATGGCGGGTCATAAATAAATTACTATTACTTACTTACTTACTAATAAAAGTAAGAACTATTGATGGATTAGATTAGTCCTATTGTCTGTGACCAGTGCTTCACTCGACCTGTTCCAAGGTCGAAGTTCGTGGTAACTCCCAAATCCTGGCAATTACACTGAAACAAATTACCAAATCCCAGTTATTATGAAAAATTCATTCATTCTGACAGTTCTGGCATACGTGTAATGTGACGTCATTCGTCGAAATGCATAATTCGTCGTAACTCTTGTTTATGCTATAGTTATTTGATTTTCAGTTCTGATATAAGTGTGATTGTAAATGATCACTTGCTGTGATTCGAATTGTATATAAATTTATTATTTATGACAAAATTATGACAAAGATTTTGATGTTACTATATTTATGACGAAAAATCCAATGTTCGGCTCGCCCATGAAGGAATTTTGAAAATAAATTGAATTGGATTGAAAAAAAAATTGACACCGATAACGATATTTGATATTGCAAAACGGATAAGTCAGCTGAATTTGATTAGAGCTATATTTCGGCCCTTCTTGGCAAGGGTCCTCTTCAGGCTCAAAGCCCTTGCCAAGAAGGGCCGAAATGTAGCTCTATTAAACTTTAGCTGACTTGTCAAACACGCTTCGCAGTCAGCTTGGGCTGAAGGAATATGAAAACGATATTTCTTCATTCATATTAATTCTAAATAATAGCCTACAACAAAACCGACATTTAAATATCCGAAATTGGAGCAATATGTTTTCCGTAATTCAGTTCTTATTTATTCGGAGTTTGAGATGATGCTATTTAATGACATTTTTGGCGAAACGAGACGTATTCTGTAGCGGAACATGCTAAAGAAATATCGATATATTGAAAAATCCAAATTGCGTCCAACACTCTAGAACATTTCCCGGTTTATCAACCATGTCTACGTTTTTTCAAAATTCTGGGGTGAAAGTGGTGGCTTGGTGCCGATTGGAAGCACTGTATCTTAACCACAAATGAAGACAACGTAATGAACTCAGGTTAGGAAGAGAATTAACGCCTCCTAATTAGGTTCAGTCAAAAATTATTTTAGTTCACTGGTGTGCCCAGGTAGGGCCGAAACCCATCCTGGTACCCAAGTACGCAAATTGTTGCGACTAGTCACTCTACTTAATATAGAAGATCAAAGCAAATTTTCCGAAATTATCGTGTAAAGGCCAATGCCCTCACAATTAGTGGGGGAGTGCTTTGATGCCACGTATGAAAGGGACGGAGTTCCGGCTTGTTTATGAAAATTTTCGCACTTTAAAGAACATCGATTTTGGCAAAAATACAGTTGCCAGTGCTGCATCCGGAGCATTTTAACGGCTTTTCAAAAACTTAAATCACAACTCTTACTAGAAGTGATCTTTTCACTATGAAACGTTTCGAAAATACCATTCGTTTCCATCTGAATTTAGCGATTTTCTTGCTAGCGCTTGTCGATTCTGTCCAGCCTCCCTGCTCTCCGACGCGGCGACTGGGGGCAAAACATTTGAAAACCGTATATGCGCCGCTGTTAAAAAGTAGGAAAATTAAGCATCAAAGAAATAAAAAAAGATATTATCACATCCTTGTGCGTGGAGGAGTTGCCAGCAGACATTCAAGATTCTGGCAAACTTTGCGTTGTGTAACCGGCAAAATTCGGCACGGCCGAGAAAGCGCTAAAATGTGTAGGTACAAAACGAAACAATGCAGAAAGGTGGGGATTTTGGAAGCTTTTAATTCCATAAGGGAGCTAGGTATATTATAAAAGACAGAATAAGCAAGAGGGGTCCTTTAAGACAGAGGATGGAGGCACTCAAGATTTTGCATTATTCTGTAACCTTCACGCGGGGGTACGAATGTTCAAATCAGAGCAAAGTAACACCGAGGGGTTGCTCCTCCCAAAATGATATACACCAAGTGGCGCGTGCCACGGTGCCGTGCCGTTGCGGTGCCGTGCCGGTGTCGTGTTTTTTTTTTTTCAAATTAAAATATTGCGATAAACCATGATTTCTGATGTACATGTAAACAAATTTCATCAGATATTGGCCATGAATGAAGCAAGTCCACAATGTTCATGAGCTTGGGTTGAATACAAGAGCTAAAGCTCATATGGTACTTGCAAGGCTGGGTCAGAGGATGAAATTTAGGAATTTGCAAATTTTGGTTTCTTGTGTTTATTTATAAGCAATAGTCTTGAAATAAGAATGGTCATGGGCCCTTGGAAATCAAGAGAATGATCTGGTAAAAAGTATCTTATTTTTGCACTTTAAGGGCGCTAGAAATCCATCTGAAAGCAAAAATTATCATGGCCCTTGGGCGTCATGAATGTTTATCGTTTGTGAAAAATTAATAGATTTTACATTTATTGCCTACCCGTGTCCGACTTGCGACAGAATCGACTTAGTCTCAGTCATTGATAATAATGGTAATTGATAATAATAATAATGGTGAATGGATACTGACTACGCCCCAAGTTGACTGCGAATCACAAAAAAACTATGGAAAACGGAAAAACCGGCTAAGGTTTTCGTCAGAGATATTTCGGCCCTTCTTGGCAAAGGTTCTCGTCAGGCTGTATAGGTGAAAGAAACGAACCTGCAAATATTTTTTTTTCGACAATGACTTCTACGGTGAATTGGGCTTTTCAGTTCTCGTCATGGCCAGGTACACACTGTAAAAAGTTTCTCCGAATGAGGGTGCAGATTTGCTACCGGGATTAAACCTTATCTCTATTGGGTTAAAATTAATCCGAATTAGGGATAATCTTACCTCAACAAAGACAAGATTAATTCCAGTAGCAAATACTGCAAGATTTTTTTACACCATATTTTTTATTTTTATAAATTCATATTTAGGCTACACCAGATATTTTTACCATAGGTGCACCTGTGTCAGACCACTGAGCGGTGAGCCTGTTAAAGCACACCTCGCACTACTTACTGTTTATGTTCCCGTATCCAAAACTAGTTAAATACTGTAAAACTAGGTTTTGCTTTTAACAAATTACACACGGCTTTGGGTGTTCAAGCCTTTTCCCAGGCCCAGTGACTTCTAGCAAGAACATGGCAAATACAGAAAACGGGTTTTACGCATCGATAGCAGTGAAACGCGGCAAGTGTGAAAATCTAGGTATCATTAGCGGGTTAGAATGAAACATATGAAATTCAGGTCTCCGGCTTAAGAATTAATGGATGTAATTACGGAAGTAGGTTGCAATGGGATTGTACGTTCAACAGGTCCTTTAAGGGCTTTCACGGCTCTAGCGCCAAGAACTACTGATTCTCCTTCTCCTTGGCCCTCACTGCGTACACCAATTTTTGTAGTCTGGAATCCCTCTAGTATATGTTGTACTTTGATTTCAATCATTTTCTCCTGGTTCGGGTGGTTTGTTTCCACTTTTAAATGAGGAATTCACAAATTTTTAGGAATTTTTAGATGAGGAATTTTTCATTAAAGTTCGTTTGTACCTGGAAAATTGAAGAAAAAAAGCAGTCAGTCAGTCATGCCGAATTATTGAGCCTATTTTTATTTAGGTCATAAGTTGCTCGGCGTGGAAGATCGCAACGTCGCACCGATCGAAGACTCCCCCAAGCCTCCCCCCTCGAGAGTTACTCTGACATTCCCGGTTTTAAATGCCGCAAAGTTGTGTATTTTCGCAATGGCTGGAGAATCGAAGGCAGAGATGGTGAAGGTAAGCCCCGCGCTCCTCGTCCAAATTTCATCAAAGCTAAGCGTAAGGCAGGGAATGCAGCACTCCTGTAGTAGAGAACATATTTGCAAAAATAAAAGTCAAAATCAACCTAGAAAGGCCCTAAACTAGAGGTTGAGCAGCTATAGACTACTATACTGAATAATTATCAAAAGAATCCACAAGACCGACCTAGAAATGCCAGTACTTGACCTGACCTGGACTGCACCAGCTGTGCACCACAGCTATAGGCTAGTCAAATCCTAGGCTAGTCAAACCAGACATGAGTTTCTTCCTTTTTTCTATCAGACTAGGTGCGATAGTTTCGATACCGCAATATTCGACACATCTGATGTATCGTATCGTTGCATTGTCCTGGTTTTAACCCGGCGTTTCGCAAACGAGATTTTGAACTTCCCAAACGTTCTATTGAACTCGGAAATTTTTCGCTTGGCGTGTCCAAACTGTGATTTTTTAATGAAAGTTTCGCAAAATTTAATATCTGTCGTGTCATCTCAACGGGAAATTCAATGAAACGTCTGCGAATTCAATATGATTTCTGGGACTTCAATGAAAGCTCTGTCATTGACTACAGGTTTGTTTTCTTCCCCGACGTTGACCCAGAGGATTGACAGCCTGACGAGGACCCTTGCCAAGTAGGGCCGAAATATCGCTGATGAAGAATCGTAGCTGACGTATCCGTTGTAAACATTGTTTGAATAAAAGCTCTGTCAATTCAACATAAGTCTTGGGAATACAATACAACTTTTGGGAATTCAATATAACTTTTGGGAAGGTGTATTGTCCACTTTTGCCCCTTCGTAGTTTACGCGTAAATCAGCCGCTGGTCGACAATCGGCCGCTGCTTCAGCCCCATATGAAGAAGCTATGCTCTAAAGATTCTTCCTTTCCTTCAGAGAGTCTTACGAGACGAAGAAGACCTTCCAGCCACCCGCGTCCGACCGACCGACGGCACTGTCCTCTGGCTTCTGGACGAGAAGGCGGCGTCACTCCTACGCTCAGACTAGTGCTGCCATCTACCGACAGTTGCGGACTTTAGTTCGTGAGAAAGCGGGAACGAATGAAAATATTTTTTTTTTCGAAGTAACTGGTAATACTGTGATTGGACATTAACCTTCAGAATTATTATGAGCAATGAAATGAATATGCATATGCTGCATTGTTTCAGACGAACATAGATACTCATTCAGCCCAAGCTGACTGCGAATCATACTTGACAGTGCAAAACTCTCGATAAATGTAGCTGGCGTATCCGTTTTGCACTGTCAAATACGAATGAACACGTCTGGCTGGAATCTGGTAAGAACCAGAATATGGAAACGAATGAAATATGCGTATCGGACAGATTTCAGACCAGGTGTGATAGGAGCTTGACGGGCTTGAACTATTGGATTCCACTTTATATTGGCTGTCGGTCCGGAATCTGTATTCAGCAAGCAGTCCTCGTTCGTTTCGAGCTAACACAAATACAGATAAATAATGACGTTTCCAGAAACTTGTGATTTTAGAGTCAGATACTGATTTACAACCGAAAATGATTTTAGTATTTCCGAGAACGTGCCTGCGACCAGCAATTTCCAAGCCCTCGTTCCAAATTTCAAGCTCCTACTCGAACGAATCCTAAAGTTTGGTGGTGGTGGGGGGGGGGGGGGCTATTTTTAAGAAACCAACCATAGAAGAACCTGTGCTTCCGAACAGCCTCGTCAGCTCCTGATTCACAGAAAATCAGCCACTGCGCAACCCCTCATAATAAAATAAACAACGGATGTACCAATTCTTTTATTTGCGACAAATAAGTCCAGTACATGATCACACGTAAAGGCAAAACTTTCTAAATTCCGGCGAAAAAATACAAAAAATAAATCTTAAACACTTCACTTCAGCGCTCTTTTGTGACTGAAGCCCCATTCACAGATGATCTTTTATTCTCTGCTAATGTAAGAAGCGACAAGATAGGAAGGTTCAGCGGGACTGATGAAATGCACACCGTGGTCCCAAATAAAATCTGATAAGCGTGGCCGCTTATCCCCCTAGCAAATGAAATAGAGATCACGCAAGCCGTTCATTGTTTACCGTTATAAGTTGCTGGACGTAGTCCCAGAGCGTGTTCCACCCTACTTACCGCAGTTACTACGCATGACGTCGCGAATTCTGGCTTCTTGGCGTCAAGGCTAGAACGCATTTTTCTTATTTTCAGCAAAATATCGTGCCACGGGCTAATCCGACCAATCACGTCACAGGGATTCGTAGTTACCACACTGGGAGCGTGGTAAGCAAATAGTTACGATTAGTTCCCGACGAAAAATTTATCTCAAAATAGTAGTAAGAAGTTGTACGAAAAAGTAGCATGCAGTACGAACTGATGCTACTACATGCTTCTATGTCAAGGCTACCGTGTTACTGCATTCTACTACATGATACTATTAGCAAGACTGGATGCTACTATAGCGAGACAGGATAATACTGGATACTACTGCTTAAGATTGGCCCAGTCTGAGGCACATTAAATGACAGTATTCTTTACTATTACATATTAATACATGCAAATTTTTCATACAATTATAATACAACTACGCAGGCTACACATTTTTCATCGGGTTACTATTTCGAGAAGGTTGGAACGGTTAGCGTAGTAACTTTTCATGAGTTTGGAACGAAAATAGTAACTAATAGTTACTATTGGAAGAAGGGCGGAACGCGCTCCTAGCGACATCTGGTACGTTGGTTAACTCGTGTTTTGGAGTTCCGCCGCGGTAGTGATCAAGACTTGACCTTGAGACCGCCTGTGAATGCGGCTTTAGTTTTTTCCTGTTTATGTAACTATTTCAAAGTGCTAAGTTCCTAAGTACCCGCCTCTGATATATATTCAAATTATCGCTACAACCAAAATCGTGATTCAATTCTCGATTCTTCGGCCATCTTTACTTGAAATATTACTCTCCGGTAAAGGCCTATGACCTTTGAATTCCCTTCACACCGCTTAGCACGGACCCTCTGCTAAACAAAAGAGAAAACAATAGCACTGAAGGCAGTGTGATTTTCGAGTGTTAGCGCACTAAATGTTTTCGTGCAGGCAATAAACATGTAAAATCAAGGGCACGTGATTTCTCGGTCACCTCTTGCGATTTTTGAGAGCGGGCCTCTCCGAAAATATATCTGCAAATATATCTTCCAGACCTTATAGTATATCTATAATATATTATATAAATATATCTGCAAAATATATATTCCAGACCTAGAGGTTTCGCCTCATCATCGCAGACATCACTTTACCCGCGAGATCAAGGAGGGAACTCTTGATAGTACGTCACCGCAAAAATCTCTCCGCTTTTCTTCTAGACGGACAGGTTTCCCCTATACTCTTGATGACTAACTCTCCTTGCCGATGCAAAATCACCGGGTATCTAGTGGAGGAGCCGGAAGCGGTATCACAGCAGCTCCCAAAGATCGCCGTGATTGGTTGCCACAGGGTTTGAGTTTGAGTCGTTACGGAGACGTTTACTCCTACTTCCTTAGTATCACTGGCGTGTGTTGGACTTAGTCACATAGAGTATTCACACAAGATGATGCCAACTTCACGAGGGCAAGGAGGGCGCACCGCGGGAAAGGAAAGGGGTAGGTAAAAGCCAAATCCATACCACAGTATTAAAGCATTCGCAGCGACATGCACCGTTTTCCACCCCCATTAGCCCAACGAGTGATGTGGTGGCACGGCCACCAACTAAGAATGCCACCTACGGCGATTTCGACCCTGTATCGACAAACCAAAGCGCTCAAGGAACCGCGCCAGATGGCAGGATAACCTACTTTATTTCCCGTCGCGATCTTACTTATACCCTACTCACGGTAGTTACTACGCATGACGTCACGGATTTTTGCTTCGGGCCGGAGCGAACTTTTCTTTGTTTGGCAAAATATCGTGCCACAGGCTATCGAGCCAATCACGTCACTGTTACCACGCTCCTGGTGGCGGTAGGCAAATAGTTACTATTCCGAGAAAGCTGGGCCGGTCAGTGTGTATTAGGAGTTAAGAATAAAAAAATACTTGAGCTAGTAACTTTTCGCGAGGTTGTAAAGAAAGTAGTAACCTTTAGTTACTGTTGTTAGTAGGGTGTAACACGCTCATGGTCCTCGTCGACGCAGCAACGGCTAAGAACCAATAACCAGCCATGGTGAGAACAGTACCTTCCCTCTCTACGCGGATAGCTAAGTGACATTCCCAGACGAATCGCAAGCGATAATAGAGAAATCACTGGCCTCAGTACAATGAAAGAGATTTTCGAACCCTAGATTAAATATCTGTACAGAATCACCTAAAAGGACTGATGTTATGTCATCTTCACGCCCAGCTGTTGCCGCATTTTTTCGTAAACCAGGTAGCTGATGGAAACCGCTGGCGCCACCTAGAAAAAATTGGTTATAATCGCAGTTTCCCCCTATTATAGTCCGTCGAAACGACGAGTGAACACATTAGTTGCGTTTTTGATTGCCGTTCCTGATCTCAGTTCTTCCAGGGACCCATAAATTTCCTGTAATGACTCGCCATTCGGGGGGCTTGTCATTTCCTATGCTTCTATGTTGCTATGTTGCTCGAGCCTCACCTAGTTTCCAAAAATTCCGCTTGGGTCGAATCGGCGTTCTTGCTCAGATAGACAAAATTTTGTTGGGACTATTCAGCATGCCACCAGGTGTACCTAAGCTAGGACAAAAGATCCAGGATACTCTTCCATTACAGAGAAATATTCTCTGCTGCGAAAAATTTTGTCTATCTGGATAGTCGGGTATTTTATCCCCGTGGGTATTTCTCGAACTATCTGACGCTCGGTCAAGAGCGCATCAAAAATCTCTTATTGACAAGCCCCCTGAATGGCGAGTCATTGCAGGAAATTTATGGGTCCCTGGTTCTTCTTATTCCCTCCTTTTCGATCACCTTCCGAGTTCGCAGTTTGCTTAATTGTCGTTTTTGCTGAAACGGAGACCGTGTCAGTTCTCGGTTCTACAACACCTGCAAGTGAAACGGCGAACTGTGACGCAGACGCAGTTCCCGGTCCGAGTTCCCCTGACATGAATAAATTAGCCCAACAAAATTGAAAGTCTTGGAAAGTGTGTTTGGAAATGGCGAGGGAAATGGATGATTGCAACTTGTATATTTTCACTACAATAATACACTCTTTACTGTCAAATGTAACTACCCTTTCTTACTTATTTAGACGATTTAAGAATGATTTGCCGGGAAGCAGATTTTCCGTTTTTATTCAACGTCCTGCGTCTTGAAACGGCGAAGGCGTCAGTCGAACTGAGTGTAAAAACGGAAATTAAGCTGCAACGGCGAACTCACAGAGGAGCTTACACAGGCGATCAAAAACGCAACTTTGTACTACACTGTAGAAAGTCTCTCCTTTATCGGACTTTAGTAGTTGTGCGTCACCGATTTCGGGCATTTTTATTCCTAATTCGGAGAATTCAAATCCGAATTCGGAGAGTTATAATCCGATTCAGGATCAAAATGCTTCTATCTGCAATGCTTCTATATGCATCGGATTATAACTCTCCGAAATACCTGCAGTATTCTGCATTCTAGCGTTTTAACCCTGCATCGGATTATAATTCTCCGAATTCGGATTATAACTTCGGATTTGAATTCTCCGAATTAGGAATAAAAATGTCCGAAATCGGTGACGCACAACTACTAAAGTCCGGTAAAGGAGAGACTTTTTACAGTGAACTGTAGCCGAAAGGGAACGACGCCGAAGTCGCACCCAATGGCTTGACTTTTTGAACGAGAAGTTCGAATCCTCACTCAGGGAACTTTGAACGAATGAATAAATGGTCTTATTCAAACAAACAAACAAAATCTTTAGTGCCCAGAGGCTAACCTGTAAGGGACCAATTAACCCTAAAACATCAACGAAAGAAATTGCTTTAAAAAAGGAAGGAAACAGAAAAAGAAAAAAGAGAAAGAAAATACAAATTACCTCGGAAAACAAAGTTTGGGTCTGCATGGGATCACGCGAGATGTCCAGTTGAACAATTAACAAGAATCGACTTATTTACGAATCGTTTGGTTCCGTAACGCAAGTTGATTTGAGTTCCACCGTTTCGGAAATAATGTTGCGCCACCTAGCGTTTTGGGGACACGAGTACTCGCCATCTAGCGGTCATTTTAGCTTCCTTACAATTATTAACAAGTCGCATTGAAATTGTACCGTGTTCTTCAAAACTGCTAGCTACAGTTTCATAATTTTGGGGCCCAGTTTTGTGTATGCCATCTGCATGAAGAAAGTAGGAACTCAGAAAGTTAAAACTAATCCACCTATTAGATGGTGCTCACGTCGTCATCTAACACTTAGCTGAGACCAAACCAGCTAAGTGTTAGATGACGACGTGAGCACCATCTAACAGGTAGATTAGTTTTAACTTTCTGAGTTCCTACTTTCTTCATGAAGATGGCATACACAAAACTGGGCCCAAAAATTATGAAACTGTAGTTAGCAGTTTTGAAGAACACGGTACAATTGTCAGCGGTTTGGCGCTGGAAACTGAAGGGTTCCTGATTTTGAGTGTATTTCTACGTTTAAATAAAAAACGTTTCGAAACGTTGAAGAGCTAGAGCGAGCTAGGGTCGTTTCCGACACCACTAAATTCATATCCATTTTCAACAAAAAAATATAAATAAAAAAGAAGAAATACCTTCATAAAATTGGGTACAATTCCTCTGTACAATCCGGGAATGCCTTCAGTTGCAATGATGTGTTTCAGCTGACCGGTCATGGTTAACAACTCGGGAGGAATCGGGGTTGAAGGAGACCCAGCCGGGCCGACTGTCCGCAGGGCAGCTGGAAAAAACTTTTTTGTTAAAGTACAACTCTTACTAGAAATCATCTTTCCACTACGAACTGAATCAGAAAAACCGTTTTTCGGGAATACCATTACTTTCCACCTAAAATTAGCGATTTTCTTTTTAGCTATTGTCGACTCTGTCCTGTCTTCCTGCTCTCCGACGCGGCGGCTGGGCGCAAAACATTTGAAAACTGAACGCACCGTGGCTAAAAAGTGTGAAGAATAAGTAAATAAAAGAAGTAAAGAGGAGATTTCCATATCCTTTCGTTTGAAAGAGTTGTTAGCGGACGCTGAAGATTCCGGCAAACTTTGCTTTGTGTGACGGGTAAAACTCGGCACGGCCGAAAAAGTGATAAAATTCGTAGGCACAAAACGAAACAACGGAGAAAAGTGGGGATTTTAGAAGCTTAAAATTCCATGAGGGAGCTAGTTATATTATGACAGGCAGGATAAGCAAGAGGGGTCCTTTAAAGTCGAAGTTTAAGTTCGTCGGGTAAAAAGTGCGCTTCGCTCCCAGTATAATATGGTTGATAGTAAATTGCTGTTCGTTCTGCTCCGGTTTCCACTAAATTCTCATCAGTCAGGCTTCGAAAATTTGTTTCATCACACTACCTAGCCTCTTCTCGCTTCTCGTGGCGCGATTTTCTAAAGGTCAGGCTTCACTACCCAGATTTTTCGCCCGGATTCTGGGTTCCCGTTTTCTTCGATATCGGTTTGGGTAGTGAAGACAGGTCTGAAAGCACCCCGGACGCGTCCGGGAATCTGGTAGAAAAATCTACCAGATTCCCGGATTCTGGGTGAAAAGAAGCGGGAATTTGAAAGTAGATTTGGAGAAACTGAGTTTTTTGGATTGGATTGAATTGTGTTGAGATGGTAAAATCTAAGAAAATGACAGAAGTTCTGAAAAATGCCCAAAAGTGGACTGTTGAAGAGACATTTGATTTGATTTCTGGGCTCATTTTGCTCTGGTTTTCGGGACCGGCTTCACATAATCCGGACCCCAGATTCTGGGGTGTCTGGGTAGTGAAGCCCGACCTTAACTGATTTTCTAAACTTATTTGCCTCTTTCTGTTTATTTTTTTTTAATTCTGCGCACTTTCTTGACGCGAAGAATGACGATCAAAAGAACCAGCACCAGTAACTACTCTGTGGTCGGTACAGCCCGATGAAAAATTCTTTCAGTGTAGTTCTACGAAAAAATTGCATGTATTGATATGTATGGAATACTCTGATTTAACATGCCTCCAGCTGGGTTATTCTTAAGTAGTAGTATCCGATAGCATCCAATCTTGCTGTAGTAGCATCCACTTTGCTAGTAGTAGCATGCAGTGGCAACAGTTAAAGGACCCCTCTTGCTTATTCTGCCTTTTATAGTATACCTAACTCCCTTTTGGAATTATAAGCTTCTAAAATCCCCACCTTTCTCCATTGTTTCGTTTTCTTCCTACGAATTTTAGCGCTTTTTCGGCCATGACGAGTTTTGCCCGTCACACAAAGCAAAGCTTGTCGGAGTCTTTAATGCCGCTGATAATATATGGGAACCTTCTGTTTTTTACTTCTTTTCTTTACTTGGTTTTCTAACTTTTTAACCACGGCGCGTTCAGTTTTCAAACATTTTGCTCCCATCCGCCGCGTCAGAGAGCAGGAAGGCTGGTTAGTGTCGACAAGCGCTAACAAGAAAGTCGCTAATTTTAGGCGGAAAGTAATGGTATTTTTGAAAAAAAAAAAAATTCTTATCCCTTTCATAGGCAAAAGATCATTTCTAGTCAGAATTGTGCTTTAATACTGCATGCTACTTTTTCGTATGCATGCAGTGGCCAGAGTTACTATGCATGCTACTTTTTCGTACAACTCCATACGACCAATTCTCGAAAAATTTTCATCGGGAGGCACCCCGTAGGCTCCACCCCCGGTACACGACTTGCGAGAAAAAAAGTCGTCAGCTTGATTCAAGTCTTCTCAATTCTCCCCTTATTTATCCTTGGTTGAACGAAGCATATCTCTACTATAGATTAGGGGTTGGCAAAGGGGGGGGGGGGGGTGGATTACCTGCTGCTTGCAGCCTGGTTCGAACCAAGGCCAAGGGGTAAGAGGCGAGTTGACCGCAGGTTGACGAGACTGTGCCACAGACGAGAAGCAGCATAACACCGGGGTTGTCTCCGTTGCCATGGGTCTTTAACCAGTTACCCTTCAGTGTCTGAAAAGAAACTTCCGCTTGAAATACCTAAGTCAGTTTCTTTGGTTTGTTTCCCTTAAGACTATGAGCGTGTCCGAAAGCTCGGAAACGAACGAAAATGCTGAATTAATTCAGCATTTTATGCAGCATTTCGCTTTCGGACTTAAATTTTCGCTCAGTTAATGCAGCATTAATTCAGCATAAAATTCATCGAAAAATTCAGCGAAGATGCTAAATTTTACGCTGAATTTTCAAGAAGAAACTGGGGAGCTGGCGATTAAGGCTAAATTTCGGAATTAGAAGTGTCAGAGAAGAAATAAAGAACGTGTCCGAAAGCTTTTAGTGCTGTAAATGCTGCATTTAATGCTGCATATGAGGTAAGAGCTTTCGGACGAAAATAAAAATAAAAATGCAGCATTAAATACAGCATTTACAGCACTAAAAGCTTTCGGACACGCTTTATATGAATAAAGAATAAACCCCGCCCATTGCCAGGCCTTATGTTAGGCCTTCTGGTGAGGCCACAAAGAGTTAATGGTGTTTTTATTTTTTATGGATAAACTAAAACTGAAACATTTTCAGCGCGAGAATCTTTTTTTGCTAAACCTCAACACTCCTCCAGTGCAAGATACCAGATCGAGGTCAACTTACGACCCGGCAAAAAGTTCGGCCACGCTCACTGAACACAAATAACGCTTCGACTGACCATGAGCATGTTCCACCCTACTTACCGTAGTTACTACTCGTGACGTCACGAATCCTGGCTTTTTGCCGTCAAGGCTAGAATGACTTTTCTATTTTCCAGCAGAATATCATGCCACGGGCGGATCCGGCCAATCGCGTTACAGAGATGCGTAGTTACCACGCTTACTACGCTCCCGAGCAGGATTCGAGAAGGTTGGAACAGTCAGCGCGGTAACTTTTTACGAGGTTGGAACGAAAATAGTAACTAATAGTTACTATTGTTTGAAGGGTGGAACACGCTCCACGTTACAAGCCTTTTTCCAATCTCGCAGCGTCATTTGTGTAAAATGGCACGCGGTCGCACTCTTTGCCAGCGAATAAGCCGCGCTCGATTCTACGCAGTGAAAAGTCGTCCCTACTAGAACGACGCAAAATTTCTCTTCGTTATTTTTTTTTTTTTCTTAATTCAAGTGATTACATGTGCAACCTGTCAGATACCAATACCAAGAACAAATAATGAAATAGAACCTCCGTCTCCCCATGTCTGTAATATGACCATACGGTGTCGAGTATTTCCCCGTACCTTTTCCACTGTAAACGAGCGGAGGTTACTAGCTTCGCGGCACATCATGTTTCGTTACCTCTAAAATACCTATATCGCTGTGAAGCCGCGTATAGGAAAAGTAGGAGTCAAATCTGATTGGTTCTGTGGACGCGCTCTAGAGCGGGTCAGCGCGCGGAGTACGCCTCCTGCATTTTCTTTCTCTGCGATGAGCAACGGCGAAGACGGAAGTAGAGTAGACGGGTAAAACGCTACAGTAAATCCCTCTAGGTCCGCTCAGTTTTGTCGGGGTATTCATAGTCGCTGGATGGTACTAAAGATAGAGGTTCTATCTGATTATTTGTTCTTGCCAATACGTATACTTCAACATGGGTGATGAGTAACCAATTCTTGAAAGACCAATAGAGTCGACCCATTTTACGGCAACGCAGAAAATTGGCCAAAACACTAAAAAGACTTACCTCATAAACAGCCAAGTCAATCCCAGCATACGGAATGATACCGAGCAAGTTGGGAATGTACCCTCTGTAGAAACCCTTCACCCCCTCGGCTTTGAATATTTTCGTGGCGGCATCTGCTATACTTTTATACTGTCCTGTCGTTCGAATGGCTAATCGTGTCTTCAACACCTGAAAGAGGCAGATGAATGTTGACCGGGACGACCATGTGTATGATACTGCACTCGAAGTACACACGCCATGGATCATGTCAAGACAATGTAAGCGCGTAACGTATCCCTATAAATCAATGGAATTTATTCAACCAAACTGCTTAAAGGACCCCTCGCACTATTTACTCTTCAACTTAAAGTATTTTAAAATATTTGAATACTTTAAAACTATGTTGTGCTTTCAACAAATAACCCACTGGTTTGGCTGTTGTAAGCCTTTTCCGAGACCTGTTGACTTGTAGCGAAAACAGGGAAACAATTTACATAACCGCAAAAATGTCCGTCTGTCTGTGAGCACGATAACTCTCGAAGGGAATGAGATATTTTGATGAAACTTGGTGTGAGGGTTCTTTGCGTCAAGGGTAAGGTCAAGTTCACAGATGGGCTTTGTAGCCCTACATTTAGGGGTGGGGGGGAGGGTTCAAATTAAGGGGCGAACAAAATATTTTTAAACAGCTAATGTGATAGCCGACTATGGGGTATTCGATTTAGGGGTAAGAAGACATGCTAAACACTTATGTGAAAAGCATTTTCTAGCCGGACAACTGGTTCGCCCGGAATCCGGCCCAAACCGGAAAATTTGTTAAAAGCAAAAGTTTTATCTGAAGTTGATTAGGTACGTGACTGATTTAGGGGTAAGAAGAGACGCTGAGTCTGTAGATGACAAGCGTTTTTTTCCGGACATATTATTCGTCCGGAATCCGGTTGTAACCGGAATTTTTTTTTTAAGTTAAAGTTTTTATTTGAAGTTGATTAGATGTTCTTTACTGACAATTACTTCTTTGCTGACAATTAGTTCACCCGGAATTTGGCCGAAACCGGAAATTTGGCAGAGGTAAGACAGGAAGTTTCGGTCAGTGTCGTCAAAATAGATATGGCTTATAGAGGTATATCTGAACTTGTTTTATTTCTGATGATTAGCCTGGCGAAGACTCATCTGGCGAAGACAAGACCTAATTGTCTGGATCAAATATTATATTTTTGGGATCCCATCGAAACCTTTGGTCTTGTTTCTGCTGAAGTAATATAATTAAACGCATCTCCTAGCAGAATTTTAGTTGAAAACTGATGTCGGTGACGATCGTCGGGGACTAGTAGAAAATAACACCTCATGGTGGCTCTGAACTGGACTGTTTGGAGACAAGAATCACGTTTTTTCAGCGTCTATTTTTCTTTTTTTCAAAGGACCTTAGTATATAGTAAATTGTTTATCCAACTGTTCAATGGCAGATAAGGAAACAAAATTCCCTGATAAGAAAATCAAGAGTCTGAGTAAACAAATGTAATCAATTTAGGGTGTGTCCTCTCCGGGATTGACAATATGCTTTCGGGGTTTTTGCGAGAAATTGTCACTTGAGAAAAATTCATCTACTCCCTTCTTGAAGGGCAGTAGGTTTGCGGACCAGGTCACACCTTCGGGAAAATCGTTCCAGTGCTGAACAACTCGGTTGCCAAAAGTCCAGCGGCGAAACTTTTTCGTCAGATATCACGGCAACCAGTAAAAGCCAGGCTTCACCTTCCAGATTTCCAGATATTCGGGCACTCCGCATAGTCAAGCCACCCTATCCAGATTTTCATGATAATGATGACAGCTAATTTTGCCATTCTTCAGCATTTCCTAGATTTTCCCTTCGCATTTCAAATATCTCTTGCATCCCGGCCACAACTGTCAATCACTTTCCCTTTCCTTCCTACATTTGGATATTTACTACGTCTCTCAAACGAGTTGCCTCTGTGGCACCTTCCAGACATCCGAAATCTGGGGTGTCCAACACCCCGGACTTCCAGACGTTTTTGGCCTGACCTTCCAGATACGTCTCGACGAAAACGGCTGTCTAGAATCCGGAAGAAAAACCTGGAAGGTGAAACCTAACCTCAAATAGTCAGACATGCATTTCTTAGTGGGCCAAATTGAGGCGTACCTAAGCGTCGGCCAGTCGGTAAAAAATAACCGTTCGATTTTTCGCCAAAACACTTGATTTTTTTCATTAAAACAGTCGATTTTTCGCCTAACAGTCATTTTTTTCTGACAATCAGTCGATTTTTTCGAAACTGTCGTTTTTTTCTTGAAAACAGTAGTTTTTCCTGCAAAAACAGTCGGTAAAAATTACCAGCCAGTATGTAAATTCCTTGCCCCTCCCCCCCCCAAACATTTTGGCTAGTAACGCCTCTGCCGGCCAGGTCATGCTTTGAGGTTTTCCGAGCTGAACTAGAGGCCACCACTAATATTATGATGCAAACCTGCTATAGTGCAGGCTCGTTTCTTCTAGCTAGGCTACAGCCTGACGAGGACGCTTGCCAAGAGCTACAGAAATATCGTTACCCTCTTCAGAGCTTGGTCACACTGGGCTCATTTCCTGGCTTTTGGGGTTGCAAAAGTAGAAAAAAGAAAAAGAACAAGATCCAACTAATTCTGAATGTTAAATTCAGGAGATCAATTAGACCAAAACAGCGTGTATAATTATGTTCCAGGAACCCTAATTGACCCCTAATTGCAGTCTGCTCATTGTTCCCAAGCTGCCACAAGGCCCATCAAATCTCACGTCCCCTAGGGATTTTCAGTTGTTTGTCCAATAGGCGGCTTTTTGAGACCAGTGTGACCAAGCTCTCACACAACAGACAACCAATGTCGAAATCTTTAATTAAACATTATGAGAATCTGCAATTTCATTCTTTTGTGACCCTTTTAAATGCTATCTCTTCATTAAACATACCATTTAAAAGGGACATAAACCGAAATATCCTTGGTACTCAACATAACATTTAAAGCACACATCGCACTATTTACTGTTTATGTTCCAATATTCAAAACTATTTGACTATTGTAAAACTAGGCTCTGCTTTGAACACATTATCGACGGCTTTGGTTGTTTTAAGCGTTTTCGCAGGCCCATTGACTTCTAGTAAAAACTCGGCAAAATTCAGATAACCGGTTCTACGTATCAATAGCATGATACGCGAACACTCATCGGGAGCATTATGCGCATGGAAAATTGTGAACCGTGGCAAGTGCAAAGATTAGTGAGGTATCGTTGGCGGGCTTGGAATGTAACGTATCAAATTTGGGTCTCCGAGCTTAAAGGACCTGTCTTACCTATAAGACTAGCGCAATCTACTTCCATAATCATTCCATATACTTCTAAACCCGGAGACCCCAATTTCGTACGGTACATTTTAACCCCTCTAACAAAACCACGCTGATTTTCTCACTTGCCGTGTTTTGCTACTTTCGATGTGTTTCACGCTGTCCACGGTTGTCTGTGAGAAGTTTTTCCATCAGAAAAAACGGTTATGTAATTTTTTTTCCCTGTTTTCGCTGTAAGTCAACGGGCCTCGGAAAAGGCTTAAAACAGCCAAAACCGTGGGTTATTTGTTGAAAGCACAGCCTAGTTTTAAAGTATTCAAATATTTTAAAATACTGCAAGTTGAATAGTAAATGCTGCGAGGGGTCCTATAAGAGTTAATGAATGCAGTTACGGAAGTAGGTTGCATTGACATTATAGACACGACGGGTCCTTCAACACACGGATGCGCAAACTTATATTATCTGTTATCAGACTTCTGGTAGTGTAAAGCAAATCTTAGCTGACTTATCCGTTTGCCGCTATCAACTACGAAACTAGCTTTACAAGACTTATTACGGCTGTGGTTCGTGCCACATCTTACACATTACCTAGTGAAAAAGAAGGATCCTTGAGGATCCTCCCCTTTCCTCTTCCCCTCTTATACCAGCGTCAGACTGAGGGGTATATTTGCAGTTAGTTTCTCTCCATATCCTGCACATTCCTCTAAAATAAGCAGTTATACAACATGACTTATCTTGGGATTTTTTTCTGAATAGTCCGGATGAATCCGTACGTACTTTCTGTATTAACTTAACTACAGATTACTGAATGTGAATGTGTATTGGCCCCGGTCAACGCAACCTCACTAGCGCAAGATAAAGCCCATCCGCACTCCCTGATTACCCCCCCCCCCCCCCAGTTCACTCCACTGCAGTGACCGGATATAATGCCTCAGGCTATACAACGGTATTGATCATGGTATACTGTATACATAGTATACAACTGGCATGTTAGCGCTTTACTGAACCTATTGCTATTTCCATTTCAATAAAATGCTACTTCACTTAATGAAAGAATACAAATTGAACTCTTGAAAAATCAAACCAAATCATATCCTGTACGGTTACGTATTTGCCCCCCCCCCCCATACGTTTTCGCTTGCTCTCCTATTTGGTTGTAAGGATGCAAACTAAAATCTTGAAAAATTAAACCGATTCATATTTTCGCCTGGTGACACTTCGCGACCCCCTATCGTCTGGTAACGAACTTGGCTACCCCTATGTTCTGAATTCTCCGTATCTGACTGAAATGATGCAAATTAAACATTTGGAAAATTAAACCAATTCTAGGAAAATCTAGGTGGGGGGTAGGGGGGTCACACACACACACCCGAAACAAGCAAAAATACTCGTTTTTTTATGGGCTTTAAACTCTGCTCTATGTCTTTTTGTAATTTTTGGTCCGACCCCTCCCCCCCGAAATAAATTCCTGGATACGGACCTAACTGGCGCCCCCTTATGTAATCGTTTACTTCCTACCTCCATAGGGTAGATCACCGACTGCGAAAATCCACCAGCAAAGGATCCCGCTGCGAATCTCTCGTACATCCCCAGTTCTTTGCACGTATCTCTTCGAATGACCTGCTTTGCCCTCTCATAGGCTGCAAACTTGAGTGCCGACTCTGGCGCTATCTTGAGAACATTTACGAAGTTCCCCCGCCACAAACTTCTGGCGCCACCTTCTACTAGCATGTGACGTAGGCATGCTGAGAGTGAACCGAATTTCTCGAGGCCGTGAACCTAAAATAAGAAACAAATTTAACCAATATTGTATTACTCAAGGCCGTATCCAGGGGGGGGGTGTTAGGGGGTTGACCCCCCCCCCCCCGAAACATACAAAACTAGTCATTTTCCCTCTGATCTATGTCTTTTTTGTACTTTTTTGTCCGACCCGCAGGCAACCCCCCCCCCCCCCCCCCCGAAAAAAATTCCTGGATACGGGCCTGGTATTACTATAAATGCATTATGAAGGCATTGAAGACCCAATGAAAAATTTATCTCAGAATAGTAGTATAAAGCTTTATGAAAAAGCAGAATGCAGTACGAACTGCTGCCGCTTCGTCAAGGCTACCGTACTGCATGCTACTATCAGGGGCGTCACGACTGGGGGGAGGGGGGGGGGTACGCCCCCCCCCCCCCCAATGTTGTCGGCCAGTCGGTAAAAATAACAGAGTCGGCGCGAAGCGCCGCGATTTGTCGTAAGAACAGTTGATTTTTTTCATGAAAACAGTCGTTTTTTCTGAAAATCAGTCGATTTTTCGTCAAAACAAGCGTTTTTTCTGAAAAATCAGTCAATTCTTTTTCAAAACTATCGTTTTTTTCTTGAAAACAGTCGTTTTTTCTCAAAAAACAGCCCGTAAAAATAACCATCCAGTCGGTAAGTACCTTGTCCCACCCCCCCAAACATTTTGGCTAGAAACGCCTCTGGCTACTATTAGCAAGACTGGATGCCACTATAGCAAGACATGATGCTACTGGTGCTGTACTGCTTAAGATATTGGCTCAGTCTGAGGCACATTAAATGATAGTATTATTTACCATTGCATACTAATACATGCAACTTTTTCGTACAACTGTCATACAACTACGCAGGCTACAAATTTTTCATCGGGGATACCGCGAAACCCCTGGTTACTTTCTCCCAGCGTTTCTCGTCAGGTATAGATAATATACAAAAGGGGTCTGCTTCTTTGACATGTTAATTAACTTTTGAACAGTGCAATGTTCATCAGCTTGCTGTGCCTTTAATCAACTACCAAACATTCAAAGACTCCCAAGAACACCCAAGTCAGTTTTTGGGTCTTCGTTTTACGATTTAGCCCAAAACCGCACTGTTCAAAGTTAACCAACGTTCAAAGAAGCATATCTCTACTGTACAAATTTGAACAAAAAAAAATAGCCTAGCTTGTCAATGTAAGTAAAAATGAATAAAAGACTACTACGTGCCGACAGGGGCGTCACGACCGGGGGGGGGGGACCTGATGTTGTCGGCCTGTCGGTAAAAAATAACCGAGCCGGCGCGAAGCGCCGCGATTTTTCGCCAAAATAGTTGTTGTTTCCATTAAAACAGTCGATTTTTCTGAAAGTCAGTCGATTTTTCTGAAAATCAGTCGATTTTTCTGAAAATCAGTCCATTTTTCGTCAAAACAGTCGTTTTTTCTGAAAATAAGTCGATTTTTTCGAAACTGTCGTTTTTTTCCTGAAAACAATCGTTTTTCCTGCAAAAAAAAGTCGGTAAAAATTACCAGCCAGTCGGTAAATTCCTTGCCCCCCCCCCCCAAACATTTTGGCCATTAACGCCCCTGCGTGCCGAGTATCTGGGATTTCCACATATCTATAATAATATTATATATAACATTATATATAATATTTGATGGTGCAAAACGGAGTAGTCAGCTACATTTTATTAGAGCTATATTCGAAATATAGCTCTAATAAAATGTAGCTGACTACTCCGTTTTGCACCATCAAATATGATTCGCAGTCAGCTTGGGCTGAAAGACTATCTATCACCACAGTACGGAACTTCAAATCGCCCATAGATGCCGCCAACAAGTAACCATCTTAGCTGGAACGAAGAAGAAGAGACAGGTGACTCCAAAACCAAAATGCAGAAGAATATCTACCCTTTTGACGACCCAATCGAACAGCAAAAACAGCAGCCGTGTCCAGAATGAAATCACAGCACCAGCTTTAACTCCAACCAGTTTCAGAGAAGAAGTTCATAAAGTCAGATATTTAAGGAAGAATCTTTCATTGTTTTTCCACAGTTAATTTTCCAGGTTGAGCGGCTTGAGCCTGAAGAGGACCCTTGCCAAGAAGGGCCGAAATATAGCTCTAATAAAATGTAGCTGACTACTCCGTTTTGCACCATCAAATATGATTCGCAGTCAGCTTGGGCTGAAAGACTATCTATTATATAGAATATTATGTATAACATTATATATGGGATTTCCATATATAATGTTAGAAACGTGTCGCACGGCTGGATGTGCGATAAAAAAACGTGATAAAAAGCGATAAAAGACGCATGCGCAGGCTGGCATTTTGGTCTAACTGCAGATCAAAACTCAGGGACCGAAAGAATCCAAAAACGCGCTCTCCATATTATCCATAAAGACCCAAAAGTACCCTACCCCCTTCTTATAAGCTCGTACGCAATTAATACCTTGGAGAAACGGAGACCGAACCTATGCCTTGCGATCGGTAAAAAAAAACTGTATTTCGCACCCCATCTACAATGAGTTTCTCCCTCCCCCATACAACAATGTAAGGGAAAGGCAAGAGCGAGCAGTCTCTACGAAGGTTCCAATATTCCAACCAGTGTTGCCAACGCTTCGAAAGAAAAGGTACCACAAAACGCCCAAAAAATGTACCACTGACCAAGAAATTGTACCATGTCCCATTTTTTTTGCAGTGCATTTAACGGGGTTCGAATTTTAAATGCACCTGGGATAGGAATTTCAAATGCAACCCCAAAATGACTTGATCGCAACATGTAAGTATCTGCATAATCTAAAAACAAAAAAATCAAATCTGCCTCTGCTTGCTCACTAGGTCAGTTTTCTTTGATATACGTACAACAAAAATACTTTTGTACCACATTGTACCAACTTCTGAAACGTACCAACAAAATTGTGATTGTGCCGTATTGTACCAGTAGAGATGAAATGTACCAAAATGGTACAATTGTACCGCTGTTGGCAACACTTCCAACTAGTAGCGGCCAAACACAGCCGTTACCAAAATAGTTTTATACCAATGATTATTGAAATTTTAAATAGTCTTTGACCATTTGTACTTACTTTTAAATGTGTATGTTATACTGATCAATTTGTGAATGACAGTACTCGCCAATTTTGGTTTTGTAACCGTGAAAGTGTGAGCGAATAAATTACTATTCTATTCTATTCTATTTATCGCATGGATCAGCCTCTGACGGAAGTGTTAACGGAAGTGTGACGGAAGATGTGAGAAAAAATCTCGTCGTCTCCTGGGTCGTCTCTGTTGACCATAAGTGATTGACATGTTCCTACAGGGAGGCCAGAAGGCCTGTAGTATATTGTATTAAACAGCCATTACTCGCAATAATTCGTACTTCAAATTCGCCAGACTCCTTGAATATTTTTACTATTAAAGTTTGGAAACAGGTTAAGGCCAATGGCTAATCATCTGAGAAAACCAAGTTCAGATATGAATTCAGCACGTGTGTTTACCCCTACACGTTCTATCTACTTTGACGAAACCGATCAAAACTTCCTGCCTTACTTCTGCCAAATTTCCGGTTTCGGCCGGATTCCGGGTGAACTACTTGTCCGGCAAAAAACTAGAGCTCAAAACGAATTCAGCATCCCAACCTTACATCGAACCTCTAATCAACTTCAACTTTTTTTATTTTAACAAATTTTCCGGTTTTGGCCGGATTCCGGTCGAACCAATTGTCCAGCGAGAAAATAAGTTTCAGATATGGATTCAGCAGGTCTCCTTACCCCTAGATCGATACTATTTTTTCGTCCCTTAATTTGAAACCCCTCCCCCACCCCTAAGTGACCTGTAACGGATCATCATACCGAGTTTCAACAAAATATCTCAATCCCTTCGAGAGTTATCGCGCAAATAGACAGACGGACGGACGGACAACTTTACGAACCAATGGGTATCCCGTCACTAACGTTTTTGGATCCTAAAGATAGAATGGCAATGATTCAGATGGATAAATGGATGAGAAAGCGAGCCAATAGAAGCCCATATCCTGCCTGGTTTCAAACCCCATCGTGAAGGTTCTTCGACCTTTTACAACCCCAAAAGTACCTAAAACTAAGTTCAACAACCTTTGCGGGTCGATACATCCATACATGTGCAGCTTCTGAACCTATAGCCTCCATGCAAATGTTACTCATTGCATCCAATCCCGATCGAAAAGACAGATCCCCAGGCTCAAGCATGCAAACTACGTACATTGGGGATTTGTAAGGAACGCGTCGTGATGGTCCAACTGCATTTGCCTAATATTGTAAAGATTAATGGCCTAATATGTGCATTGTAATGTAATTTAATGTTTTTTTTTACCCACCGTACAGGAAAGAAAAATTATAGAGTCTATGAAAAGTCAAGTAAAGATACACAGAAAAAGACAACACAAAAAAAGAACAAGAGCTACGAGCTAATATGGTACTTGTTACGAGTAGGCGGTACAAGAAAGTGGATGAGAACGTCACAAAATACACCCGCCATCCAAAAATGCGGTTCGGAAATAGAAATAGGATATTTAGTTTCACTCTTGAGCAGTTACGGCATCTCTCGGATTATCTGTAGCAAATGCGCATGACTGTTCAAACTTCCAAGTTTCAGCCCAATAAATCCACTCGTTTGATCCCTAGACCTGCTACACGACTTCCGGTACTCCCTCCATCTCCCCCTACCGTGGCCGAATCTGGTTCGGACTCAAAAATGGATCATCTAAAGCATCTTTTTTTATACCATCTATCAAGTTTCACTGGAATATGAGCATTTTTAGAAAATTCAGGCACCCCCCCCCCACACACTGTTGTCGGATCTGGTTCGTACATTCCAAGTTTCATTTAAACTGATTCACTCGTTTGACCCCTATACGAGCCTCAAACTTTCCGGCATTCTCCCTCCAACTCCCCCCACTGTGGCCGAAGAAGACTTGGAAACATAAACATCGTATCTCTTAATCCCCTCTCCCCTTTCATTAAGTTTTACTGAAATCGGAGCATAGCCTATCTTCAAATTTCCGGACCCCCCCCCCCTACCTTGGCCGAATCCGGCCCGAACGCCAAGTAACAAATCTAGGCCGCGTAAACTCGACACTGTCGAACTTGGATCTCATTCGGTCCATCCGTTTGGATCTTGTGTATGTCAAAAGTTACCCCCCTCCCCCCCAATTCCCCCAACCGTGGTTGCATTTAGTTCAAACGCATGTTTTACATGTCTAGGTCATCGATTTTTATCACCCATTAAGTTTCACTCGAATCAGACCACTCGTTCGCAATTTGCAGAAGTCAATTTTTCCCTTCCCTTGGTCCCCAAAAATGCTCGGATCTAGGAACGGAAGTTTCCGGGGGTATGTTGTGTAAGGTTCTTAATTCAATTATGTCGAGTCAATAATATGCCTTTCGTTGTCTTAGTTAATCTGAAACTTTTCTAACTCGCGACTACCGGAATTCCAGGAAACCCCCTCCAGCTCCCCCCACAGAGCCCCGAACGCATCTGGCTCCATCAATTTCGTATCTAGGCCTAATGCTTGTTCTCTCCATTAAGTTCCGTCCCAATCCATCTGCTTTAAGCGTTTCTTGAGTTCCCCCCCCCATCCCCCCACAGGTATCGGACCCGAACCGGACTTGACACTGAACATCTGAGGCGATAGCTCTTTCCACCTGACAAGTTTCATTCAAACCCGATCACCCGTTCAAAAGTTATGCATGCCACTAGGTTCCGGAATCCCCATCCATCCACTCCACCCACGATGGTCGGATCGGGGAAACGACTATTCGCAATTTGCTTGCGGGATCGCTAGAAATCCCCCCCCCCCAACTCCTCCACAGTGCCCGGATCCGGTCCGTTTATGTCAATGACGTATCTAGGACTTGTGCTTGTTCTTCCAACCAAGTTTCATCCCGATCCACCCACTCTAAGTGTTTCTCAAGATTTCCGGTTCCCTCCTCCGACTCCCCCCAGTGTCATCGGATCCGGTCCGGATTTAAAGTGGGACGTTTGAGACACGAGGTCATCCTAAATATCAACTTTCATTAAAGATCCGATCACCCGTTCGCAAGTTAAAAATACCTAAATTTTTGGCTTCCCCCTCCCTCCACCACCCCCCAGATGGTCGGATCGGGGAAGTGACTATTTCCTATTTAAACTGGTCTGGTCCCTGCCAATTTTTATCGTCCTAGCACATCAGGAAGCACCGACCTCGCGGGATCACTAGAAATTCGGACCCCCCCCCCCCCCAACTCCCCCAAAGTGAGCGGATCCGTTCCGATTATGTCAGTCACGTATCTAGGAGCTATGCTTGTTCTTTCCACCAAGTATCATCCGGATCTCCACTCTAAGCGTGTTCTAAGATTTCCGGTTTCCCCCTCCAACTCCCCCCAGTGTCACCAGATCCGGTCTGGATTTTAAATGGAACGTCTGAGACCCAAGGTCCTTCCACATATTAAGTTTCATTAAGATCCGATCACCCGTTCGTAAGCTAAAAATTTCTCATTTTTCCTAATTTTTCCGGATTCCCCGCGGGGAAACGACTATTTCTTATTTAATCTGGTCCAGTCCCTGATACGCCTGCCAAGTTTAAACGTCCCAGCTTATCTGGAAGTATCCCAACTAGCAAAACCGGGACAGACAGACCGACCAACCGACTGACGGACAGAAATTGCGATCGCTATATGGCACTTGGCCGAAGGGCAAGTGCGATAAAAACAGAAAACCAAAGACAGAGAGAAAAATCACACTGATAATTCAACAAGTTGTCGAAGAACAATCCCTTGCCACTCATGGCCGCTCTGACTACACTATAATCGTTGGCATGGCTCGTCGAGTTCCGGATTGGGTCAACAATACCATATTTCTGGGTCATGTAGGTATTGCGCGTCGTAGTTATTGCGCGTGCGCATGGTGTTTTTTATTATTGCCATGTGAACTAGTAAGATACAGACTATTAATGAGAGTCTCAGACACTTTGTCTTTTCATCTCTCACGAGCAGAGGCGTTACTAGCCAAAATGTATTTACCGACTGGCTAGTAATTTGTACCGATCGTTTTAGCAGAGAAAAAAACTGTTTATAAGAAGAAGAAGACTGTTTCAAGACATAGTCGACTGTTAAAAGGAAAAATTATTATTTTTAAGACAAATCGAATATTTTTAAGAAAAATCTACTGTTTTTACCAAACAGGAGTCGAACAACACTGGCGAGGAGCCCCCCCCCCCCCATACGTGACGCTTCTGGTCGGCTTGCGAGCCCTCTCTTGTTTTTTTACAGATTAAAAATAAACTGAATTTAATTGAATTGTCGCAACTTGGCAATATACTGGTGTTAGAATCTGTACCGCTAGGAACGACACTGGTACGTCCACGGGAGGCCTTTTGCGTCACTACTGTTTCGGCTGTTTCGTGCGCTGCACCACTGGCAAAAACCCCGCAATGTGAAACTGTTTACCATCAACACTGTTCAGTATAGACAGGGGAAAGCCAACTTAATTTTAGACACGTCTAGACCCCATGCGTTCCGGAAGGATGAACCGAAGAAGAATGAGTCATCGTCAAATCGAAGTCGAGTCTGCGCAGGGTTGCCACGAGTGATGGTGATCAACTGATATTGTCATTATCACCATACCAAATAGTCAAACGTGGTGATTTTGTCTTTTTTTTGTTTCCAAATTACTTATTTTGGTGATTTTTGGCAAAAAAATGCCGCAAAATTCTGAAAAACGCAGAAAATTTCAATAATTTTGAACAGGTGATTTATTTTTGTCTGGCATGGTACCCGCCTGGGGCGTTTCGAGCAATAAAATATATCAATATCATACTGTACTGTTCACTCGACTGTTCATGGCCCAAGGGTTTTAATAAGCATATACTTATATAGCCTCAAGTGTTATAAAATAACGATGTGAGTGAATATCCGAATTTAAGGCGGACCACAAAAAATGGTGTTTCTGCCACACACACAATGATAACTTATCCCTACTGCCACTATGAATGTTCAAAACCACAAAAAATACCGTCAATTTATGAGCCAATTACAAAAAAATTCCTAGGTTTGAAATAATTCGGTCTGGACTAAATCTCAGCCGATTATCCGGGACAGCCGTTATGGCATGTAGGGGGCCAAGGATCAAAATAGTAATTTCCATCTAATGCTCCAACTTTTTATTGCAGATACAAATAAATTAAAAATCAAGACCAGTGTGGTACTTCTGAAGACATAAATAAAAAGTACATAAACAAAAATAATCAATTAAGTCTTATAATTCTTTGCTAGTCTAAGGTGGAAAATTTCGTCATCTTGAAAAGAAGACGTTCTGCTTTTTTTTTCTCGAGGCAAAACAGCAACCCGGCAATCAAGTTCAAATCTAAATATACTGGTGGCTTGCAATCAGTAAGAGAAGGTAAACAGAATGTTTGGACTAGGTCTTTAAATTCTAACAAATTTAGACCTGTTTGGTAGCGATGAAGCAGCAATATTTCTGGAAAAAAATGGAAGGTGCCCGATGCGTGCCTCTAACCAGTTTAGGTACTTTATCGTTTGAATTCTAAATTACGACGCAGTTTCAAAGTTCGGGCAGCGTTTGGTTATTTTTACATCTTGGTTTGTATGGGACAATTTCCTAATTTGTTTGTGTAACTCTGACTGGTTCTTACAAGCAGAGAGATAAGAAGCTAAGATCCTTACCGGTGGGAGATAATTAAAGTTTAACCGAAAAGGACTGACATCCAACAATCTAGTAACATATCACTTATTCAATTAAACATTCTTGAAAACTCGATAAAAATGCGTTACTTCGTTTGTCCGTTATCCAGGGATATTCTTTGCGATTTCAACCAATCAAACAATCAAGCTTAATCCAAATATGTAAAAGCTAGTAGACTAATACAAACTTACGAAATACACAAACACGAAATAAATTAACTAATACACTTGGAAGATATGACCAGAAATAAATGATGGGATGAAACTACGTAAAAATTGGGCAGAAGAATTAGCAGGATATGGAGAAAACTGATTGCCAGTATTCCTCTCGGACCTACGCACGAAAGACGGGAGGGGAGGGGGGAATAGATGAGCCATCTGGGGACAACACATTATCTTAGTTCCAAATTTGTTTGAAAGAGTCTTTCTACTTTATTTGTGGTACCTCGATGTGCTGGTCCCTCTACGCTCGCAATGTTTACCAACTAGAAATGTAAGCCATTGCTCATTGCAAGGCATATCCTTAAATCATTTTCCTATAGGCGGAACTTCTCCGATGTCGCATCTTTAGCCATGGAAATGCTGGCCTTTGTTTAAATTCAAATCTCCGCGTCTGGATGAATTTTGGTTGGTCGTGCAAGCAGCGCACACTCTGAACGTTATTACTAGAGCCCCCGGTGGAAAAATACAAAATCCCTCAGATGAGTCAAAATATTTCAGTGTATTCAAATATAAGATGTGAAATTTAACTGTTTTTTTTAGTTAAACTTTAAAGGACCTGTCTACCCCATACTTACGCAACCTACTTCTGTAATCACTCCATATATTTCTAAACCCGGAGACCCCAATTTCGTACGGTACATTCTCACTCCTTTAACAAAACCACGCTGATTTTCGCACTTGCCGTGTTTTGCTACCTTCGATGTGTACCACGCTGTTGACGGTGGTCTGCGAGAAGTTTTTCCATCAAGAAAAACCGGTTATGTAAATTGTTTCTCTGTTTTAGCTACAAGTCAACGGGTCTCGAAAAAGGCTTAAAACAGCCAAAACGTGGGTTATCTGTTGAAAGCAACAGCCTAGTTTTAAAGTATTCAAATATTTTAAAATCCTGTAAATTTAAGAGTAAATAGTGCGAGGAGTCCTTTAACGGAATAACAAGCAGCTCTAAGAAATTCTTTAGAAAATTCGTGGAAAACTACTTAAACCACAGCTATGATCATCCTCGACAATTAAACCGCCAACATGTGTTACATACAGTCTACTTCTGAGCTGTTTGTATGCATTGTCTTATTAACAAAATGTTGATGAAATAAGCGACATAAGAATTCCTGACAACGAAGAAGTAATTAATTTAATTAATTTATTTCTAACCCGCCATTTCAAAAAGCGGAGTAAATAAAAGAAAATAAATAAAAGACATAAATACACAGAAAAAGACACTCATTTTCAGAAGTGAGAGACACCTACCTGGAGGAAGACTTTCAGCCTATCCAAGGGCGCTGTGCAGGTCCGGGAGACTGCACCGGCAACTCCACCGGCCACAAGATGTCTCCACCACATCCCGGTGACGAGCTCTTGTACTGTGAAATCATCTGGGACTGCGTTACAGTCCAGTGAGACATCTAAAGACTGCAAAAAAGAAATACAAATCAGATACAAAAACATATACCTAATAAAATATATACATTAGGTATAATAAAATATACCTAAAAAAATATATCTAAAGGGAGAATTGGGCATGAGGATACGTTCATCGGTTCTACAGATGAGGAGTCCAAGATATAATTTAGATAATTTATTTCAGCACAGTTTTTGGCACATGTTTTAGTAGGCTCCTACGTTTTTTACTGCAAGCACTTGAGGGTGTTCCCTAGACCAGTGGTTCCTAACCGGTGGTACGCGTACCCAAAGGGGTACGCGAAGGTAACAAAATCAGTTTAGTCTGTAGCTTCAAAACTTGCCTAACTCACCTTTGATTGGCGAAAGTCTAGTATTACCAGTAGAAGGCAGAGGCATCAGTAGCCATAATGTTTTTTGGGGGGCACGGTATTTTTACTGACTGCTGGTTGGTCATTTTTACCAAATTTTTCTTTTGCGAAAAATCGCGGCGCTTCGCGGCGCTTCGCGCCGACTCGTTTCTTCTTAACCCTCCATGGCCGACCACTATGGTACTGTTCAGGGTTACGAATTAAGCTAACGAAAATGTTTGCGATGCAGCTTGATAAAAGCATGAAAGACATCAAAATCCAAACACAAAATCAGGTTGACTGGAAAAATATTGTCGTTGCCGAGGCAATTACTGACATCGAGCCGAGATTTGACAAAATTTTGGCTACAAAGCAGCCTCACGTGCCTCATTTTTTTGTATATATACATATATCATTTATGAAAATAAATATCTTCTTTTCACGTTCTGAAAAAGGGGGTACGCGACCTTTTCGACCCTTAATTAGGGGTACGCGGTACGGAAAAGGTTGGGAACCACTGCCCTAGACAAGCGAGTTAAATGGAACCACGTAACGACGAGCCGTTCGCCTCCATCACATACTTTTCATAAAAATATATTTTTATTTCCAAAACTTTATCAGCACATATAGACATTCTATAAGGAAAAGTTTATAGGGAAAGTTAAGTTATGTTCTGGTCCTTACTTTTGCTCTATGTGTGGTTCACTAGGGGAGGATATATTTCGTTTCGTGGGTAGATGCGTTGAGCTAAAAGCTTTGTGAACAGAGATTTTGGGGCATGAAAGGATGGAGGAAGAGGATTTGGTTAAGATTATGGGGAAGAAGAATTTTGGAGACCTTCGTCGGCTTGGGAGGTTCCTCAAACAGGCTACGGAGCATCGGGAGCTTTTTTTTGGAGTAAGGGTTCCCTGCTTTTTAGTTGCGTTTTGGCCGATACAATGGTATCTGTTACCACGGTAACTGGATTTGCAATTATTCTTTTTTGCAGTTTCCGTGGTATCTGATATCACGGTTGCTCTGAAAAAACGACAATTGCCGAAATTGCGCTTTTCAAAGTCATCTCAAAAGAAAAACTGATATCCATGTCACATCACAAAGTGGAAAACTTCTTTCCCACCAATTTCACAAAACCATAGGCTCTATCGTTGGTAATAAGTGAAGTGAGATGACTTTTTCAGATGCCACGACCATTTACCATAGTGTGAATATCAGATACCACGATAACTACAAAAAGTGCAAAATCGCCTTCTGACCGTGGTATCAAGGTAACTGCAAAAATGACTTCAGACCGTGGTATCAGATACCATGTTATCTTCAAAAACGCAACTATTGAGTTTTTTAGTGTTATTTTGTTTTCCCACCATGGCCCCACGGGCTGTTTGGAATAAATTTATTCATTCGTGTCACATAAGGGGCTACTGACTCTGTGTGTTGGGGGGGGGGGGGGCAGGATAGCCGAATCAACCAATATCAAATCAAATCAATTTATTTGTTATCGTTATTGTGATTGCCAATTATTTCAACTCAACTTGTCTGTCCCTCTTTAACGTTAGCAAAATCTAAGAAGTTAAATCAAGTAAAAGCCAGGGACCGGTCAAAAGTGTCCACCTTATCAACCAAAGCAGGGATAAAATTAAAACAGAAAAAAAGCGAAAGATTTCTACGGCTGCCACAAATTCAAATCTCATCCCCTATGGCACTGCAAACAAAAACAAAATCTTAGCGAATTCAACATTACTCTCCGTAAGTCTGAAGGTTCCCGAACAAAAATTTATAAAGACATATTTTCAGCAAGGAGATTTTGGGGCATTGACAGTGAAAACTGTCACAACCTAACCAACTTCTACTCTTTACTCATTGCTGAGCTGAATAGCAAGGCGATGAGGTAACAACCCCCACAGGGCATGTGGCCCGCCGCGTAGACATGGCTTGTTTCATCCCATGAAAAAGCGTGTTCTTCGCACATTCTTTCAACGTGCATAATTCCTTTGAGACGACAATCACATTGATTTGTCTAGAACCTTTCTCTGCACTGCGCTATTTCCCTCAGTGCTTCCACTCCAGAATTTTGAAAAAACGTAGACATAGTTCAAAAATCAGGAGATTTATAAGGAGAAGTTCTAGAAATCGGAAATTTATAGGAGATATTAGGAGGAAATTTGTATTTATGGTTTATCTGTCAAATAGGGGAATATTCAAAGTATTAGTGTAGCGCGCATATCTGTCAAATAGGGGAATATTCAAAGTATTGGTGTAGCGCGCAGGAGCGTCGCAAGTGCATTTCCGTTGGGGGGGGGGGGGGGTTGTGCAAAGCCAAATTTTACTAAATCTCTCAAAAATTTTACCGGATCCTAGAATTGAGAATTCGAGCTTTATATTATGGAACAGAAAGGATTACGAAGGAAGAGTAACACTAAAGGGCAGCATGAAAGACGATAAGCCAACCATTAGGCGGCGTTTTGGCGAAGCCCACTTGGAGAATCTATTTCCGGGCACGACTGAAGTAACAGTTTTTATCTATTATACCCAAGAGAAAATTAAATCGAGCGCCGCTGGTGAAAACTTCCGAAATCCATTTTTTTTTCTCCTGTAGGCTAAAATTTAACTGCTGCTCTTACAAATTCTATCATTTACCGTGGATTAAATACAAGACTCTAAGAAGTTCCAGAAACCGGATCGAGTGACGTTCCGACAGCAGCAGCTTCTGTAGTCTAGTCTTTACTAGTTACGATCACATAAAGTCAGCGCCGCAGGCGAGATTTTTTTTTCAAGTTAGCTTTTCCTGCCAAATTTACCTATTTCCATTCAGATTCTAGCTTCGGTGATGAGTTCCAGCCTCCAAGCCGTGCTCGACAAAAGAATAATTAGGAATATATAGCCGTTCGGAAAAATCTGGAGAATATTAGGTAGAATAGCAAAATATCAATAGAAAATCAGCAGATCAGGAAACTCAAAAATAAATCAGTAGGAGACCTCTACTTCATTAGAAGACGAGACGAAGAAAAGGTTCGTGTTTGCAATTTGGTGTTGGGCGATATTTGAATTTTCCGATGTATCGATATTTTCACTTTCGATATTCGATAATCGATATCAGTATTTCTTTACCATGTTTCGCAATCGGATATGTCTCTTTTCGCCAAAATTTAAGAACAAAATTGTCGTCAAATAGCATATTGCATCATCTCAAACTACGGAAAACATATTGCTCCAGTTTCGGATATATAAATGTAGGTTATGTTTTATGTTGGATTCTTTACAGTAATTATGAATGAACAAACATCGTTTTCGATATCAATATTTGGTCCGATGTACCGTTATCGATATCGCCCGATACTATTGCAATTGCAGATCTGTATATTTGGAGGATTCAATCAGCGACCCAAGCTTGTTGCACAAAGAATGCGGATTCTGCATCCCTGCGGAAAATTAGCTTCGTTTGTTTAGCCTGGTGGAAATCAGAATAGCCGTAATCGAAAGGATATTATGATGAAATTTTATTTACGCATTAGACAAGAAAAGGGAATCGGTTTCATATAGAACTCTTGACTTTTAGATATTCCTTCGGCCCAAGCTGACTGCGAATCATATTAAGTCGGCTGCATTTTATTAGATCTATATTTCGGCCCTTCTTGGCAAGGGCCCTTTTCAGGCTCAAGCTGGAAAATAAACTTGGGGAAAACAATGATAGATTCTTCCTTAAATATCTGATTTTGTATTCTTGACTTTTGCATATGGATGAACGAAATGTATTCCCAAAAAAGCCCTGTGGGCCATAGCGGGGAGCTAGGAGCTTCAAACGTAGGAATCAGGGATTTCGGACGAAATGCTTTTTTTTACAAACTAACCAATGTGAATAAGACCTGGTGAATCTGAAAAGCCCTGATGAATGTGAAAAGCCCTGATGAACGTATTTGTTCTACGCTACCTTAAAAGAAGATGCACTCAACTTTGCATACAAACAACTTTACCCCATGAGACTTGCCGGTGTTCACTGACTGTTAAAGGACCCCTCGCACTATTTACTCTTCAACTTACAGTATTTTAAAATATTTCAATACTTTAAAACTAGGCTGTGCTTTCAACAAATAACCCACGGGTTTGGCTGTTTTAAGCCTTTTCCGAGACCCGCTGACTCGTAGCGAAAACAGGGAAACAATTTAAATAACCGGTTTTCTGATGGAAAACTTCTCGCAGACAACCGACGACAGTGCGATACACATCGAAGGTAGCAAAACACGGCGAGTGAGAAAATCAGCGTGGTTTTGTTAGAGGGGTTAGAATGTACCGTACGAAATTGGGGTCTTCGGGTTTAGAAATATATGGAGTGATTATGGAAGTAGGTTGCGTTAGTATTATAGGTAAGACAGGTCCTTTAAATGACAATGACTCAAAGAATGAATGCTGATAAAAGGACAGTGGTATTGATTATTCAACAAACTGTATCTGCAATCAACAATGGTTGCAACCCATAACCACAAGGGAAAACGAGCGAAAAAAATAGTCGAAATAACCGAGGGGGTGCTCACTCCCAAATAGTTGGGAGTGTTATTGGGAATAGCTAAGTGCCCAATTCCAGCCTGTGCCCATGGAGGCTGTACAGTGTTATCCGCCAAATGCGCACCCCCTCGGAAATGACTAGACACACACTGGAACACGAAATGGGGAGTAAGTGTGACGTAATTGCGAAATGCTAATCCCGACAGTTTCCTGTGAAGCACTAGGCCAGTGGTTCCCAACCGGTGGTACGCGTACCCAAAGGGGTACGAGAGACCTTCGCAAGGGGTACGCAAAGGTCCCAAAATCAAGTTACTCTGTAGCTTTGATACCCCGCATCAGTCGTTTTTGAGTCCCCTAACTCAGTTTCTGTAATGCCTCAATATCAAAGACCCCATCGTACACATTTTCAGATTTACATGCCTGATCACTGATGACAATAAATATCGTCATTTTGACGTTTCGATCGTGGTAAAATATATTAAAACAACAATTCGTCAAAAAAGGGGTACGGCCCCTTTTTGAACCTTGATTAAGGGTACGTGGCACGGAAACGGTTGGGAACCACTGCACTAGGCTACAGAAGAGGTTGCCAACCTCAAATTAAGTAACCTCGAAACTGCCTGGATCTCTTAGCAAAATGTTGATGCCCTTTGACCTAGTTAGGGATGCAGCCCTGCACGGAAGTTTCCATTTAACATCATCCAGGCCAATTCCGATGCTACGTAACTCGAGATCAGCGACCCTTCCTGAAGTGTGCCGGGGAATGTCACCTAGAAACAATACCCCCCTTCCTTTGGCAACAGAGGGGGAGACCGGAATACACCTGGCAATCCCTACCTTCAAACAGAATGCCCTACGACACCGAACAAACCAAACGAGCGGCCAGACAACTATGCGACACATCACCGGGGTCTATCACCGCTGTTCTTTCAACACTTCTGAAAATCAAACTCATTCTATTCGGTTTCTGATAACCAACTGACATGACCTATCCAGGACCAAAGCTGCGAAACAAAACGCCCTCACGTGACGTCACCCACAAACGCTCCCAGCAAACGACGGACTCGCACCACCACTGAGGGGTTGGGCTTGTTGTCGAGTTGTGTAATAAACTAACGACAACAGTTCCAAATAAAGGTTTAGCGGAAATATATACGTATTAACTGGTGAATCAGTGACAAAGACCTAGAAAGTAAATCCCAAGTGAACTACGTTTATAGGCTATCGGGGAGGCTTGGATCTGAATCCGCTGAGTTCAGATTTCCACATCTGATGTATTCTCCGAATTTGATTCAAACTGCAGAAAGCGGGAGTGTAGAGAATCATAAGATCAACTCTAGGGAGACCTACGAAGGTTTCTAACTACTGCGAGGCATGCACGGCGGGTCAACATCCGTAAACCAAGACGCACTGGTATCCCCCGGAGTAGTCGACGTGGCGGAAGTTAGAGACCATCTGGCAAATCCTCTAACCAGGTATGGACTCGTTTTCAGCTTCCTAGATTACGTAACACAACCTTCGAGAATCCAGGGAAGGGCCGAAGAAAAATACCTAGTCGACACGCACGGTATTCGTTGAAATGAAATATCTTCCGTTGTAAAACCCAAAAAATCAGCTCGACAAAGAAGCTCTTGGAAGAGCAACAAGCCTCAATGATATGTCTGGTACCGCCAGTACCACACAAGGAAGATTTCCCAGGCAGAGAAAAGTGCAAGTGCTGCGCGTATAAAGACAGCGCCAATACTACTCCCAAAACGCCCCCCTCTCCCCCCCAAAAAAGTATAAAAACAGTAAAGCAGTAAGTGAATAGCAAAGCGCAGAGATTTAATTCTGTCGTTTTTGTGTGTTAGTCTTTGCTGCCTGACTGATCTCAGTAAACGACCTAGAGTTGCTAATGGTAAAGTTAGGGACGATCAAGGTTGCTCCGGAAAGAACTTCGGGACTTCTTCGTCTTCTTTTCGTGGCGAGCATTGTGTATTTCCCATTTTCTAAGCCACCGGTCCCACAACCGTCTTTTCTGGATAGAAGGTTTGGTCCCATGATCTGTAATGACAAACTTCCTATTTTACCTAGAGAACAATTCGGCCGAACGAAGTTCAGCCGAAATACACAATCTAAAGTTCTGGTTTTCCCACGGGACGTTTTGTCTGGGACGTTGCGCTAGGCGTTGGGAAAGTTCTGTCATGTGGACGCTTTGCCTAGTTTGGCCATGGAGACGTTTTGTCATTGGGACGTTTCGCCATGGGGACATTTTTTCTCGGGGAAGTTTCGCAACTATGCACGAACAAACAAGAGGTGAAGGTGATCACGGGAAGGACAGAAGTAAATCTGTAATGTAATTATTACTGATGTAATTATCTTTAAATGTATTTATAGATGTGCATCAGATAAGATTTAATCGGGACTTCGAAACCGATAGTATTTTTTAGGTACTCCTAAAAGGGAGGCTATAACGAGATATTCGAGAAACGACAATCCAAGAGAGGACGATAATAAGAGTTTTCGGACGCCCTGATTTACTTGTCGAGAAATTCAAAACGTTATCGAAACGGAACGGCGAGACCTGAGGCCATGCTTGAACCTACGGCATCTTTTTTTCTGGACGCGGCGTGCCCGACACTTTCCGGAACCCTGCCACAGACCCTGAATCAAACTGTCTGACTGTGAAGCTGTCAACCCCTTAAAGTAGCATGTGGCAGAAGATAAAATGAGCATGCAGAGACGGCAAGCACAACTCGGCCCAGAGGCATGAGTATACAATCCAAGTTCATGCAAGTTCACACTAACACTAGACTGGCGATAGCAGGGGTCAACGGCCGCATGGGGATACTTCTGTATTAGTTGCATAACAGACACAGAATAGTGGCGTAAGGAGCGGCAATACTTTTGGCTCTTGAAGTTCGCAATTTGATACACTTCATAGTGCTGGAATAGATATCAGGGTAGATTTCTACACTGTCAGAAGTTTCATAATAGATTGCGCATAACACTTTCAAGAATAACACCTTTTCACTTAGAAATAAAGTGTTATGACCAATTAAGTTTATACTATTTCGCGCCTAGATCTCCAACAACACCTTCAATTGGTAAAAATACTAACGGGAACGAAAGAAACATAACACATAACATCCCAAAGTGTTATCTGTTGAAACCGCTCATCCTGCTGTTGTCGTTATGTAACTTCTGACAGTGTAGTATTTTTACCTATTGAAGGTGTTGTTGGAGATCTGGGCACGAAATAGTATAAACTTAATTGGTCATACCACTTTTTTCTAAGTGAAAAGGTGTTATTTTTGAAAGTGTTATGCGCAATCTGTTATGAAACTTCTGACAGTGTAATGGCCACCAAACTGAGCAACAATTGTAAGTTTACCAATGTAAAGAGTACTCGTTGAAAAAGGAAAGAAAGAAGAAAAAGACTAATGTGGGTGTATTACATGCCGCAAGCGACCTAAGTGGCGCTGTGGGTGGCAATGTTATTGCCTCGTTAGCTCGTAAGTTACAACGCCGTTTGGTGACTGAGAAATGTTGTATAACATGTATTACCGCCCAGGTGGATCAATAAAATTAATTATTGGAGGGAAATTATAAAAATAGCAGTATCGAGAGTCCTCAGCTACAGAAAGTAATCACCATTAATGATGCTTCCCCTTAGTGATTCTTGCCGTGTTTATTCCACACTTTCAAATTCAGCTTTCCGCGGAGCTTTCCAATAACTTTCTGGGATCAATACAGGACAGGTATACAGAATGCATATGAGTGAGAGGTCACATTCTTGAGCCACCTGAACAGGAACCTCACAACAGGGTGCCGACATACAACTGACGTTCACATGAGTTCATACACAACCAGTGGAAGCAGGGACCCATAAATTTCCTGTAATGACTCGCCATTCAGGGGGTTTGTCATTTCCTATGCTTCGATGTTGCTATGTTTCCCGAGCCTCACCTAGTTTCCAAAAAATCCGCTTGGGTCGAATCGGCATTCTTGCTTAGATAGACAAAATTTGTTGGGACTATTCAGCATGCCACAAGGTACCTATTACAGAGAAATATTCCTAGTTCAGCACAACAGCTGCGAAAAATTTTGTCTATCTGGATAGTCGGGTATTTTATTCCCCGTGGGTATTTCTCGAACTATCTGACGCTCGGTCAAGAGCGCATCAGAAATCTCTTATTGACAAGCCCCCTGAGTGGCGAGTCATTACAGGAAATTTATGGGTCCCTGGTGGAAGTAATGGTACGTACACACACTCGATAAGATTTCGCATGTGAAATTCGCATTACTATGCCAATTGTTTCATTTCTGTCTTAATAATAACTATCTGTAGTAATTCTGGATACAGAAAACAATTTTCGCTCGCATTTGAAATTCGCTCCGGTTAAACTCGAATATTTCCATAGTGACATCGGATCAAAGCATGTAATGCATCCGAAATACGGAGCGAAGGCGGAACAGAAGCGGTTCGAAGAGGGCGCAGGGGGGCCGTTTAGGTGGTCACAGACAGACGGACAGATCGGTGATATCACAGGCAGCCGTTAGTTCCGTTTGGAATCCAAAAAAGACTCCGATTACAACTGTTTCCAAAAACTTCGCCTGCGACGTCTATCACGGTAGCCTGATTTAGCGAGGTTTAGCGAGGTCATTTAGGTCAGGTTTCAGCTTGGAATTTGAGTCGCGTTAAAAGCAAGAATTTGTATGGGAAGGAACTGAATTTTGCCAGAAAAAAAGCGGATTAAAAAAATTTCGCCTGCGGCGCCTTTCTTAGTACCCTTCTATTTAGTTATTTAGCTTGGGTTCCAGGCTTGGGATTTTGGGGTCTCAGCCACATTGTAGCTAGTATTTGTAGCCAGAGACAAAACAATGAACGGTACGCTGGAATACCTGTTATTTTTTATTTTTTTTATTTTACTCCTGTAATGACCTTTTTCCTAACCTTTTCGGTGTTCTGTGTTAACACTTCTTGAAATCGTACAATTTGTCACCTGTGGTGCTGTAATTTGTGTTGTTTGTAATCGGTATTATTGCCGGGCTTTCCCCAATCGTATGTTTTGAGGGGCGTCGTGCTACAACAGCTGACTTCCTTTCCATTTCCACCAAAAAGACAATAAATCAGAAAACACACGCGGAATCCCAGGGAAATTCAATGTAAAGCTCAAATTTCAAAACAGAACTGAACTAGCTTCAGGCTTATTCAAGTCCATCCCTCCAAGCAGATTAGTTTCTGTTTGTCCTTCCTCCCCTCATTATCAACAACCGTCACACAGAGATAGTACAATAGATCTATAAATTAATGAACATAAAAGTAAGGTTTTTACTTTTCAACTGAAGGGTGGTGCAAAACTCTCTTCATCTGGCGATTTCGCACCCTTTTTCTCCTGAAGGAATATAATTACACACATATCGTATCAGAATTTAATTAAACGTTGATGATGGTGATGAATTGATGACCATTCAGGGAGGAACTAAAGAAGTCCTGAAGTTTTTCCGGAGCAACCTTGATCATCCCTAACTTACCATTAGCAATTCTAGCTCGTTTACTGAGATCAGTCAGACAGCACAGAAGACGAAACCCCGAAAGTCCCTACTGCGTACAAAACCACAATCATTATCGCGACAGACTAGAATAAGGGGAGCTAGAAAGCAGAGATTTCTGGAACATTTATCTCACCAAAGACTTCTTCTCCAATTCGAAGCACTAAGAGTAGAAAATATCTAGAAATATGACAAAAATGCTTAAAGGACACCTGAACAATGAAACCATACTTGAACACACCATGGAGAATGCATTTACAGACATGGCCACGGAGAGCATTCTTTTCCTGAGCGTGACGTTTTCAAAATAGGGATGTTCGTTTCTGGAGGTTTGCACATGCAGACTCCAAGACAAAAAGCGCAATTCATTCAAATCTTGTACAGCGCTGGCCGGATCGTATTGGAATTTCTTCTAGATACACGTTTGGGCTTAACTGGTTAAAAAATATTCCAGAAGAAGGGTCGATTGGAGACATTTGTTCATTTCTAAAATTGTTCGGTAATGAAATAAGGACAGATGCAAAATGGAGCAAAAATCATAGCTTGGAAACACTATTTCGTATTTGGATTTGGTTTTCTGCAGGCAATGTTAACGAAAGTCATAGAGATAGGGATGATACTTGGTACTCTTCATTCAGGTGTCCTTTAAATACAAATAAACATTTTCTACGAAAATCTTGCAACTGACGTAAACCGTTTAAAAATCGACCTATACCACGTAGACCACGTAATATATTCAGCACGGCATAAACAATGACAAACATTCGAACCTACGTCATTTTCTTCATTTGTCGTTTTGGTATCCGTTTCACCCATTCAAAAGAGCTGTCACACAAAAACGCGCCGGACCAGTGGCCTTGTCGGGAGACTACCGAAAAAAGACAAAGTCTACGATTTCTCCCGACGTTTGCCTATCCGTGTTTTTCCCATGTCTACATTCTTATCAATAACTAAAGAATAGACTGAAGGAAAGATTAAAGCTCTCAATGAGAATTACGAGCCAAAAATTCTAAGTTATCCTGGCAACAAGTCCAAGCACGAGGTCTATTCCGAATGCGAAAAGCGTAGAGCCTAGAGTTTCCGGAAGGTACTTTCAAAGATCCAAACGCACGCAGATCCTTAAGCCCTCCTTCGTTCAGGGTTGCCATCTGTAGCACTATAGTGCTAATTGTAGCACTATTTTTGCCTATATAGCACCGTGGCACAATCAGGGTAAGATGTAGCACTATTTGGGAAAATCTGGAAAAATGTAACACCTTAGTGCTACAATTTTCGACAGACTTTTCGAAACTAGCGTAAACTACTCTCGAATTGTATGCAGTGTGTAATGCAATGCAACTGCAACTTGATAAACTGTACAGCTACAGTAAAACTGGTTCGAAAACGTAGTTTAAATATGAGTAAGAAGGTGCAAGAAAACGTTTTGCACTGCCGCAGCCGTAGTTTGTACTCGAAACGCGCCGCGTATGCTGCACAAGGGAAAATAGATCTCGACAAAAACGGCTGTCTGGACTAAAAATGGTACAACTTTTCGATCGGTGGCAACTCTAAGGCCACGCAGCTTATGACGCATGTGCGTACAGTGCAAAAAGTTAATTGATCAACACCGAGCAGGATTACGCGAAAATTGCATATTTAACACAAATTTTGTGTGGCACTTATGTAGCACCCTGTTTTCGAGAAAAATAGCACACTTTGGACAGGAGCAGGTGGCAACCCTGCCTTCAGTATGACCGGGGCAGGTCAAAGAAAAATATGACAGATGGCAGAGCAATACGTGCCACAAAAGCACTAAAAAGTGGAATGAATCCTCGTGTGCAGGCAATTATCTTGCCGTTACTGAAATGTACTCTGTTTAGAGAGAGCGGTTTATTGTACAACTTTCGTAGCTCTTGGCTAATTTGCAGTTGCAGAACATTACATAAAAAATAGTCGTAAAAAAGGGCACAAACGAATTAGCATAACGGTTTGTCCGCACACGTATAGGGTTCAGTTAGAGTTTCTGTCTGGTTCTGCTGTTTGGTGGGGCGTCTGCGGGTAGGATGTCTCGATGGGTTGGGTTTGAAAGCAATGCCTCATGATGAGCTCGCACAATCTTTGTTCTAGGAGCTGGATGTTAAGTTTAGTGAGTGCTTTAGATAGTATAGTGATGGTTCATCTGTAAACAGATAAATAAATATTCTTTAAAGAACCTGTCTTACCTATAATACTAACGCAACCCACTTCCATAATCACTCCATGTATTTCTACACCCGGAGACCACAATTTCGTATGGTACATTCTAACCCCTCTGATAAAACCACGCTGATTTTCTCACTTGCCGTGTTTTGCTACCTTCGATGTGTATCACGCTGTCGACGGTTGTCTGCGATAAGTTTTTCCATCGGAAAAAACCGGTTATGTAAATTTTTCCATGTTTTCGCTGTAAGTCAACGGGTCTCGGAAAAGGATTAAAACAGCCAAAATCGTGGGTCCTTGTTTTGAAATATTCAAGTATTTTAAAATACTGTAAGTTGAGTAGTAAATAGTGCGAGGGGTCCTTTAAAGGTGAGTGGGGGGGAGGCGTCAGTTATATTTTGAAAGATGAATGCGGATGAACTCAAAACAAGAGATGTGTCTGCACCTTCCGTATCCACCTACCAACCATACATACATGCGATTTTAAACTTCAAGCCATCCTGGCAGCAAGAGAAGAACAAATAATCAAATAGAACCTTCGTCTCCCTATCTCTGTACTATTACTATGCGGAGTCGGGTATTTCCCCGTACCTATTCCGCTGTGAACGAGCGGAGGTTGCGAAATAATGTACAGCATGTCCACCAGAGTGTCAAAGGCGGAAAGAGTAGAAGCGAGTCCCCCCTCTTCTTTTCGGTCACCAGCGAAACCGTTCGGACATGGAACATTCCCGCACTACGTAGTTGGTACAAAGTATCAAACTTCAACCAAGGACAGAAATAGAAATGAAAGGAGAAATGTTGCATGCTGATACTACAACTCAAATAGGCTATGTTACATTACTAATCCAGTGCTAATTATCTTCCTTGAAAACATCGTAAGCAAAGTTAATTATATTAAATAATTAAATAAAAAAAACTGATTTTTACTTTGTTTTAGACACTTCTACTAACTAGTTTTCTTCGATTGTGGCCATCTCTTTTTAGCGCGTTAATTTTTCTAGCTAATTCTGTGAACAAATAATACGATAAGGATTCTGATAGCATCTTTTTGTATTTTTCTAAGTCAGTTTCGGTTTTGCATGGCATATCAGTAGGACAAGACAGTCCGAACCAACCCCTTCAAAACTGTCCGAACCAACCCCACCCTGACTGACATAACAAAGTTGCGTACTACAGGAAAACTAACGACCGAGCTTGAAAATACTAAGCAGGCTACATACCCCAGTTACTAAGCTGTCTATTGTCATTTAATCACCTCCCAATTATCGCTAATCTTCGGCGTACAGGTTTTTAACCGAACATGAGCTAAAAACTTTTAACTCAAGAAAACCAATATTTTCAACTTTTTGCCAAAACAGCGCTCATGGAAGAAAATTAAAATTCCAGCATCACCGAACCTGGTTCAGATCTTTTTTTTTAGTCCTTATGGTACTTTCCTGGAAGGCAAATGTTGCTGCTTTCACGACTGAGGCAGTGTACTCAAGTTTTAAATCCTCCAGCTCCAGCCAGGAATTCGATGACGGATGACAGGCTACCGGAATCGGGTCGGAAAGTACAAGGCTTCAGATAATATCAATAATGGGTTGTTTTGAAATCAAGTTTACGAAGCCGAAGTGAAAACTAGACTATTCTCACATCATCCATGTCCTTAAATGCTTATCACACACGTACAGGCGATAACAGATATGCTATGCATGACACAATCCGGGAATGTTCAGGATTGTTTTTAACGATGTTCAGAAAAACAACCCTACAAACCTTTTTCACGTCAGTCGATCCATAGCAGGTCACTTGTTATCACTAGCGGAAGATACGGTACGGCCTTTCGTAGTCAAATGACTATTTCAGACAACAAGACCAAAGGATTCAGCGGGATCACGAAAGGGGGATGATTTGGGCGATACTGTAAAATGTATTCAAATAATGCGTAAAACGGATATGTCAGCTACGATGCTTTGAGCAGGGCCGAAATATCGCTGCCAAAGCATCGTAGCTTGACATATCCGTTTTATGCATTATTTGAATATATGTTTCAAAGTTAGCTTGGGCTCTGGGAATATTTACTGTAAAATGCCCAGACTTCGGTCGAACTTCTGATCCGTTAAATAGGTTTATTAAGTACACAGATTTGGCTTGTTTTTCAGCATCCGCAAGCTTCCCTACATTAACTCTAAATTCGACTTCAGTCCCCCCCCCCCCCCCGCCTTTAGTTCTCCGAATTTCTGGCTTTCGCCGGATTCCGGTGAGCTTCTCGAACCTCATCTGTACTAAGACACAAGGGTCCTTACGCAGAGTGCGATCCAAGTTTCTCATCTCATTTCTGGGCAAACTGAAATACGAACAGACAGCCGGACGGTCAACTTCACGATGCCATAGTTATCCCCTCACTGGGCTAACAAAATTCTTCTTGTTGTGTTGTCTCCGATCGCATCTGATAACCAGAGCATCATACCCTAATATCTGCTAGCCCATGGATAATTCCAGTGACCCAAACATCCTCAGATAACATTTCCACATCTAGTCGTAAGATAAAACAAGAGTAACAACCTCTAAAGTCAATGGTTGTGCAACGAGCAAGATGTTGCAGATATGCTGTTTACACGAATTTACTGGTTCGATATGTTTACCACCCGGTAATTAGGTTTGAGCTTCGCCCCCTCATTCGTCACCTTGCGAGGGTGTAAAAACCTACCGCCACTATTTGTGAAAAATGTACATTTGCAAGGAATACCCATTCTCATGAATCGTTTCGTCCCTTAACTCTCCGCGCTGTGTTGTCAGATCGCGGTCCAAGAAAGGCCTAATATATAATGTCTTTGAAAATACGCCAGAATTTCTTTTAACCCAAAATTGCAAGGACTGTCAGTAGAACCAAGAACAAATAACGAGATAGAACCGCTGTCTCCCTATCTCGGTCATACAAACATGCTGAGTCGAGTAAAATACGGCCGACTCCCGTCGCAAGCGAGTGAAGGTTACTAGCTTCGCACCACACCATGTTTCGTTACCTCTACAAATAGCTATATCGCTGTTAACTCGTTGGAGAGGAAATCTAGCAGTCAAAGCTGATTGGTTCTATGGACGCGCTCCAGAGCGGGTCGGCGCGCGAAGTACGGAGTACCCCTACTTCTTGTCGGATAAGCAACGGTGAAGACGGAGAGGAGTAAACCGGTATCAACATCAGCTCAAAGCTAGAGTAAATACCTCTAGGTCCGCTCAATTTTGTCAGAGTTTGCATAGTCGCTGCATGCGACTAAAGACATAAGTTCTATCTAATTATTTGTTCTTGGTAGAACCCAGACAGTTTTAATACGCCAGTTAATAAGAGAAACAGCCAAGTTTTACGCCACATGCCAGTTGAAAAAATGGTTACGCCAATTTGGCGTAAAATCCACCAGTCGGTCGTAAAATCCGCCAATTTTCAACAGTGTCTCCGCGCTTCATACATAGTTGCATGCCATCTAGTGTTAACGGTAGCCCGTAGCCTACAAACTGAAGCGATTTCAATAATGCATGACATATTTAAGTGTTTGCTGTGGAAACTGAAAGTAAACTATTCCCTCAAATCAAAATTAAATTTCATACATTTAATAATACTGGATTGTACGACCACAATGACTGAAGTACTGATTTTATATTTGTCGCAGGGTCTGATTCTGACCTTTTTTCTTCAGAAAAAAAAATCAATCACAAAACAACTTCGGCAAGCATCATCGTAAAGCTAGGACATTCCCAACACCGCTTCTACAGTTGGGATGTCGATCTCTCATTCCGTATGGGGATGTGCCATATGAAAGAGCAATAGCCACTATTCCCTTTGATTAAATTAAATTCATATCTTTAATAATACTGGACTGTAGAACCAGGGGCGTCACGACTGGGGGGGGGGGCGCCCCCCCCCCCGAATGCTGTCGGCCAGTCGGTAAAAAATAACCGAGTCGTCAAAACAGTCGATTTTTTTCATGAAAACAATCGGTTTTTCTGAAAATTCGTCAATTTTTCGTCAAAATAGTCGGTTTTTCTGAAAATCGGCGGATTTTCTGAAAATCAGTATTTTTTTTCAAAAATGTCATTTTTGTTGTTGAAAACAGTCGTTTTTTCTGCAGAAAAAGTCGGTAAATGCCTCGTCCCCCCCCCCCCCCCAAACATTTTGGCTAGTAACGCCCCTGTGCAGAACCACAATGATAAAGAACTGAATTTTATTTTTGTTGCAGGGTCTGATTCTGAGCTTTTTCTTCAATCAGAAAAAAATCAGAAAAAATAAGGGTACTCGCCGTGGCGTGTCACCAAAACTTCAAAATATCACTAATGTTTCCACTGGTATGAAACTGGAAAAAAAAAATAAAAAAAATAAGGGTACTCACCGTGGCATGTCGCCAAAACTTCAAAATATCACTAATGTTTGCACTGGTATGAAACAGGAAAAAATCTCTCCACTCGGAAAACGTGACCTCCAATGTACCATCCTGATCAATCCTGAAGAGAAAAATAATAAAATATAATTCTACTTAAATCACATACGACATCTTTTAGCTGATTTATACTTGGCCTTTAGCTGATCTTTACACGACCTTCTCTCTAGTCACTATGAGCGTGTGTTCCACCCCTCTATTAATATTTGACGTTGCAAAACGGAAAGTCAGCTACATTTTATTAGAGCTATATTTTGGCCCTTCTTGTCAAGGGTCCACATCAGGCTCAAGCTGGAGAGGACCCTTGCGAAGAAGGGCTGAAATATAGCTCTAATAAAATGTAGCTGACTTATCCGTTTTGCACCGTCAAATATGATTCGCAGTCAGCTTGGGCTGAAGGAACATCTACCTTTTAACAATAGTAACTATTAGTTACTATTTTCGTTCCAACCTCGTAAAAAGTTACTACGCATCTCTGTAACGTGATTGGTCGGATTACCCCGTGGCATGAAATTCAGCTGGAAAATAGATAAATCGTTCCAGCAAAATGCCAGAATTCGTGAATTCATGCGTAGTAACTACGGTAAGTAGGGTGGAACACGCTCTGTATGTCACTTATTAAACCACAGGATATGTTTCCAAATAAACCAAGTAGAGGGCTTACCGGTCGGGTTCGTAACCTTTAGAGAGTTTAGAGCTTGGTCACACTGGGTTCAAAAAGTCCCCTATTCCGCAAGCAACTGAAAATCCCTAGGGGACGTGAGATTTGATGGGCTTTTTGGCAGCTTGGGGATAACGAGCAGACTGCAATTAGGGGTCAATTAGGGTTCCTGTAACATAATTATACACACTGTTTTACTCTAATTGATCTCATGAATTTTGTTCGTTTTCTTTTTTCTACTTTTGCAACCCAAAAAGCCAGGAAATGAGCCAAGCGTGACCAAGCGCTTACGGGACACATTGGCGGGAAGATTCAAATATGTGTGTCAAATATACGACGGCGATTTTCGACACTACTTCTAGTGCACAACATGTGCTGATCAGAAATTATCGTTTTATGTTTGTCTAGCTAAAAATATTGTGGATCAAGTCTGTGATGGCGTGTGTTCTAAAACTGGCGACTCGAACTGCCGGGATTGTTTTCTACATCTTTCCACTTCCTTGTTTTTAGAGTCCAAAAAGCAATACAATTAAATTGTCAATTTACGTGAATGGCTTTTTATGGGTCGAAGCGGGGAACTTGTTTTAAGTATCCTCGATCCTCGAAACAGGAAATGCAATTTTTATGACAAGTTTTTTTGGTAGAAGTACCTGGTCTGGCCCATGGAATTTAAAGTTAATGGCAGGACAATCTAGTTACCCATCACTTGTTCACTTAAAGAAGCTTGAAAACCCGGCGAAAATGCAACACCGGTTGCGCCCAGTGCTTCCACTTCCACTCGAAGTAGAATACTTTACTTTGATCATTCTACTTTACAATTTTCTATTCTTCTTTAATAGTCTATTTCTACTTGTTTCATCTTTTGGTTGGGTCACGAGGTGGAAGTTGAAATTTGAACTCTTTGCCTGCGTTGTTTGAACACAACCTGCTTGTTTTTGTGCGTGTCAAGATCTCGGTATTTTAGAAGTTTTTAATTTGTTCCTGCACTGTAAGGTTTGAACATAAATCGGCTTGGTCGGCATGGAGAGTAGGCGAAATGACAGGCCTGATGATTGTGGTATTCCTGTATTAAAGTTAACTGAAAAGGTCGTAGATAGGACAATCTAGTTCCCCACCACTTATTCACTTAAAGAAGCTTGAAAACCCGGCGAAAATGCGTTACTTCGTTGGTCCGCTATTCACGAATAATCGATTTTCCAAATAGTGGAATTTCCTTGTCTGATCTCTATGCTCTATGCGCTTGTGTTGTATGCTCGACGAAAACAATTTACGAAAAATAAGTGTTCATGAAGTGAGCTACCTTCCGTAAGCTGATCACTGGCCACTGAAAGCCGCGTATGTATTGAGATTCAATTTTTCTGCGTCATAGTAGAATTTTGCGTTGTGAGGACGACCGTAGATATTCTCTTTCTAGAGCAAATAGTGAAAATAAAAAATCCATTAAAACGATCCAAAAGTCCAGTGTATTCAGTTAAATGATACAAAAAAAGTTGGCTTTTCAGTTAAACTTTAAGTGAAAGTTCAGTGACTGAAAATACACACCCGGAGAAGAAGAAAAGAATGAATGGGCATAGTAAATGTGAAAACCTGAGCACATATGAAAACCTGAACAACTACTTTGCGATCTTCTGCAATCTGATTTCTAAAAACATATCCCCGTAGAAAAGTTGTCATCATTTCTATTCGCGTGTATACAGTACTGTCGACGTAACGCCCAGGCTGTTTTATTTATTTGTTCTTTCATCCCTAGAAAGGACAGAACAGGAGAGTTTAGCGGCGTAACGAATTGTGTGTGTGTGTGGGGGGGGGGGGGGTAGCGGCAACCCAGCGGGGGTAGCGGCCCCAACATGAGAAGGAAATCTGGAAATCCACAGTTTTGTAAAAAAAAAAAGGCTTGTCGAAAAAAAATGTTTGTCAGTCAAATAATTGTCGGCAAAAAAATCAGCTCCTGAGTGTCTATGGCAGTTTCATGGAGCGAAAAGCTGGTATCCCGATATAAATTTATTTATATATTTATTTATACACGATATTTTTATCTATTAAATAAATAAAGAAAAGGGTTGGTTTTGAGCAGAAACGGCGTACTTGGAGGTTGAATTTAGCAAAGCTTCCGCACTCGATACCATGAGAGGAAAGAATCTACTTTGGCTATCCCAGACCAAGAACAAATAACGAGATAGAACTGCTGTCTCCCTATCTCGGTCATACAAACATGCTGAGTCGAGTAAAATACGGCCGACTCCCGACGCAAACGAGCGGAGGTTACTAGCTTCGCGCCACATCACGTTTCGTTACCTCTACAAATAGCTATATCGCTGTTAAGTCGCTGAAGAGGAAATCTAGCAGTCAAAGCTGATTGGTTTTATGGACGCGCTTCAGAGCGGGTCGGCGCGCGAAGTAAGTCATCGAAAAAGAAAAACAGATATTCAGTTACATCACTAAATGCTAAACTTCTTTCTCACCAACCTGACAAAATTTGATGAAAGTGAGATGACTCTTCAGATACCACGACCAGTTACCACTGTCGGACCGTAGTATCTGAATATCTGATACCACGATAACTGGCCAGATACCACGATAACTGCAAAAACGCCTTTTGACCGTGGTATCAGATACCACGATAACTGCAAAAACGACTTTAGACCGTGGTAACAGATACCATGGTATCAGCAAAAACGCAACTATGGTCGCTGCATGCGACTAAAGACAGAAGTTCTATCTGATTATTTGTTCTTGTTCGGACGGATGTATTCTGGCATTCAGCATGTATTTCCGTCTCAACGCGAAAGGAAACCATAAAACCCACATTAATTGTGTTTTTGATCGAAGTTTAAAGTTACCTTCAAACTCACAGGTCTCTATTTAAATGCCGTTTTTTTGTCGCCGGTCACAGTTTCTTTGTCCTTCAAACTCGGACCGTCGAACTTCGTGAGTTAGCAAGTTCGAAGTTTGCTAGAATCGTCGAAGAAACGTCGACCGGGCAAGGGTCACCGGAGTCATAAAAACACTAATTAAGCAAACGGTGAACTTCGACGGCTTTCGAAAACGAAAATTTTGCAACCGGCGAAGCGAACGGCGAACAAAACTTCGATCAGACACGCTAAACATCGATCAAAAACTATTTATAAGTAGTGAAACTGAAAGACAAAAGTGATCCCCAGTCGGGATTTGAACCCACCCTGAGGCTCCGCCATGTGGGTCCTGGCTTGCCTACTAGGCTCGGACATGGGAGTCCAGACCTCTAAATTCAATTCAAAAAAATTTGCTTCTGGTTAATTTGTCACGGTACAAGTCCCTTCTATAAAGCGCCATCTACGTTATATAGAGGACCTACGTGGTTGGTCTGGTAGAAAAAAAAAATACAAACCTACGCAGTAGTTTCTCTGCCTCCTTTTTATCAATTCGTATACCAAAGGTTGAAAAGGCCTCTGTCAGTTCACGCATATCCACAATTCCTGAAAACAAAACGAAATCAACACCTTTCTTTTTCTATTTGTTTTCGGTTCGATGACGCAATCATAATGATTGGAGGGTATTTAGCTTTTACCAGTTACCTGACTTTCCTCTTACATTAGGGTTACCTCTTACATTAGTTGCGTTTTTGATCCGAATTCTCCTCGCAATTCTCCTATTTCGCGTTTCTGAACTATTCAGATGAACCGAATTGTCCTTTTCTTGCGTCTTTGTCAGGATCGAGGACGGGGAAAGGCTCGCGATTCTGCAGAACCGAGAAGTTGCTCCGATACTGATAGTGAATTCTCGATTCTCCTCTCTCCGTTCTCCTCCATGATTGGTCAGAAGAGTGCGGTTGCTCAATATGCATATATCGGGTTCAGACGAGGTCCAAATTAGTGTTTTTGTCAAAAGCGAGAATGGAGAAGCGAGAGGAGCAAAAACGGTAATTTGTACGAGAATCGAGAATCAAAAATCCAGAAGCGAGAACGGACAACTGGGAATTCAGATCAAAAACGCAATTAATGATTGGAGAGTATTCAGCTTTTACCAATAACGTGACTTTCCTCTTACATTAGCCGGGTCTCCAGGTCCAGTCCTGGACCTGTGCGGTGTCTTCTCGGCCTTCTCGTGCCCTGCGCTCTGCTGGATTTGTGCAAATTTTATTCTGTAGAAGTAGTTATATCAATAACAGTCTTCTAACAGTCTTCTATTAAACCCAATTAACTTCGCGCGTACCCACGCGACCGAAGTCACTCCAATCCACTAAACTTCTCCAACCAAATCCAATAAACTTCAGTCACCACCCCACCCTCCTGGGTCCATAGATTAAACAGGTAAAATCGCAAGTAAAACTCAACAGGGTGTGGACTTCAATCTCGATGAAAGTGAACCGGAGACTGCAAATAAGTTAAACTCACACCTTGCAACAATTGTTCAGACCCTCCCTCCCCTCCCTATACATGAAATACCCAGAATTCTTGGATTACCCTGAAATAAGTCCCGCTGAAGTTAGTATTAAGTTAAAGAAGCTCAAAAGGGAAAGTATAACCCCCTTTGATATCCCAGTAGATCTCCTTAAAGCTTTCCCTGAAGAAATAAGTGGCCCTCTTTGTAGTATTTACAATAAAATCACAAAAACTGGGCAATATCCTTCTGTGCGGAAAAATGGGTTTGTTACACCTATCCCCAAGAAGGACTCACCTAATGATTTCACTGGTGTTCGTCCCATTACAATGACCCCTATTTTTAGTAAAATTTATGAACAGTTCCTTTCATCGTGGTTGAAGGACAAAATTTTGAAGCAGGTGGATCCAAAGCAGTTTGGTAATCTGCCAAAGACTCCAACGGCTCATTACTTAGTTAGTTTACTTGACAGAATTTTACAAAATTTGGATGCACCTGGCAATTGGATTAGTCTAATTGCAACTGACTTAAAAAAGGCTTTCGATCTGATTAGCCTCGTCGAGAAACTATTAAATAAATTTAAAACTGATGTTTTCCTCGTACGAATTATTGCGAATTTCCTGTCAGATCGGACGCAACGTACTAAATATAAGTCAACCTATTCGGATAGCCTCCCCATTTTTTGCGGTGTCCCACAAGGCACTCTTCTTGGCCCTTTGCTTTTCCTTGTGATGATCAACGAGCTTGCCGTAACTTGCCAAGACAGATGGAAGTACGTAGACGACTTGTCCATTTTAGAGATACGTTGTAGTGATATAACAAGCCGTGCCCAATTATTGTTAGATAATATTTGTGTTGAAGCCGCTGCTGAGCAAATGGTTGTTAACATGGAGAAATCAGTGGTTCTAACAATGTCCTTTTTAAAAAGTAACCCTGTTTTTTCCCCTCCAATTCCTCACTCTCAGCATGTTAAGGAACTTAAACTCTTGGGAGTTCACATAACGGCGGATCTGAAGTGGGATAGACAGGATGAATGCCGTTGATGCTGAATCGATCAATAGCTTGAAGTGTATTATGAATCAGATTCCTAACTGTGCTCAGTACTATTACTATTATACTTTTAAATACTTTTATTACTGTACTACTACTATTACTGCCAACTTCATCGAGTTTTGCTGAGGCGAAAGCCTGTTTTATTATTAAACAACAAAGTACCCTCGAATTCAGGTTATTTTCAGATTATCTCGGTTCGAATTATTTGCTTGTCAGGGTGGATTGTCGAGGTGGAGGCGAAGTTTAATTCGCACTGCAACTACACCAAACATACAAAATTATTGTTTTCACACTTTAGCATTTCATTACCTTGGAATTTGATGAACATGGGATACTGATGAACATTTATCATTTAAAGAACATCCTAACAGGTTAAGAATCAAACTGGCTCAGGGCGTGGGAGTAATAAATAGGCCCAAGAGTGTTTTTACTTACGAAATTCTTAGGCTAATTTATTTTGCTCCTGTTCCTTCGCATCTCACATATTTCCCTTTAATATACTTGGCTACATTTAAAACTCATCTTAAACTATTACAGATTTTACAAAACCTTGCTTTGCGATCTTTTTATCATCCCAATCGTCACTTCCTGGGATACCTCAAACAGAAACTCTTTACTTTAGTTGCGTTTTTGCAGATAACATGGTATCTGATACCACGGTCCAAAGTCGTCTTCGCAGTTACCGTGGTAACTGATCGTGGTATCTGAAAAGTAATCTCACTTTCATCAAATTTTGTCAAATTGGTGAAAAAGAAGTTTATCACTTAGTGATGTAACTGGATATCAGTTTTTCTTTTGGGATGACTTCGGAAAGTGCAATTTCGGCAATAGTCATTTTTCCTTAGCAAGTGTGTATCAGATACCACGGTAACTGCAAAAACGACTAATTGCAGATTCAGTTACCGTGGCAACTATTCTGATTAATATCTGCCCGTTAAAGTTCGGATAGTAAGAAAATCCTACAGATGCTTCCTGGTACGATCTGGCTATTCAAGAATGGCGTTGACCCTTCGGACGAACTAACGCTTGGGCTAGACCGCGCCCAGACGGAGGCAGCTGTCGAAAACCCACTCCTATTCCCTCTGCACTGGAAGTACCTCCGGAAGGAGCCGTAAGTCAGTTACCCTATCAGCTATTTATTATTCACTCGTTCTGCCATCATTCAACCGCCTTCCTGCCCATTGCCAAATGCGTCAGCTAATGTAGTAAATTTATTGTTCCTTTCGTGTTTCATTTTGTATTTCTTGTTTTGCGTTTATTTATCTTTTGCTGTCGTTGTAGATTTTGTGTACCCTCTTTATTTCTTGTTAAGCGTTCATTTACCTAGTTTCTGTAATTTTCTTTTTACTAGGTACACGGTACACGTACTAGGTACATAGTACTAAATTCATTCATTCCTAGAACGATTTGAGACTGCCAACACACTGCATGCAATCAGCAGTTACATTCGTATTTTTTGCTTCAAATGCTAGATGTCGCCTTTCAGCAATTTAAGTCTTATTTCTCATTGCAAGCGGACTACCGTCACTCGCGGCGGGAGGAGGGGGAGGCCCAACCCCCTGAGGAATATACTCGCATTTGCACTTTCGTCAGACCTAAACCTGACTATGACAATGGTAGTTATGGTAACAAAAAATCTGAACTATTAAAAAAAGTTTCCCGCGTCAGGATTTGGCGGCGGGCCACGAATTCTTATTTGGATCTGAATATGCCACCAAATTTCGAGCTTGAAAACCAAAAGTCTGCTCGAGCGTGTTCCACCCTACTTACAGTAGTTACTAGTTTAGTTTATTTTACTACGCATGACATCACGAATTTTGGCTTCTTGCCGTCAAGGCTGGAACGCCTTTTGAAATTTCCGGAAAATATAACTCCACCGGGTAATCCAGCCAATAACGTTACAAAGATCCGTAGTGTTACCACGCTTACTACGCTCCTGAGCATGGTAAGCAGATGGTTACTATTAGTTACTATTTCGAGAAGGCTGGAATGGTCAGCGTAGTAACTTTTCGTGAGGTTGGAACGGAAATAGTAACTAATAGTTACTATTCTTAGAAGGGTGGAAGATGCTCCTCGAGAGTTATTTTTCAAACCTGAGCTGCAATGCGAGCACGGCAATTGGTCACAGGGTCATACTTGTGGGCTGCAAAAACGGTCGCCGAAAACTGTATTCGAGCCACACAACAGGAAAAAAACGCCCTACGAGAGCGATTCTAAGAAAATGAGAGTCTACGAGCTGAGAGCAGAGAAATAGGTAGAGAAAATGAAAGAATAACCATAATTACTTGTGTTTAGAGTAGGTTAAAATAGATTCAACTTTCACTCTTTAGTTTCACGGGTGTTTAGTTATCTTGGGAATATCCGGTGGGTTTGGCTTGGGTTTGTCCGGGAAGTGATTTAACTAGTTTCAGTACAGTGTGATGATTCAGTGAAGAAGGTCATACGGAGATATATAAGTTGAGCATATATAATAGTCTAGTAAATGTAAATAAATAATGTAGTAGTTGAGCTCTCAATTCCGTTCAGGAGTAGGATTTGGAACCTGAAAGATAGAGTTCGTACTTACAACCATAGTGTGTAACACTAGTATACATAATCAAGGTCTGCTCCTGTAGACGCTTCAGCCAAAGGTGTTCAGTTGGTATGGCCTCAAACAGTCATTAACTTACCATCATTATTCTGATCTATTGAGGAAAAGACTAGCTTCAAATTCTTCTCATGTTCCTTCAAGTAGACTACGAATTCAGCCATTGTCAAGTCCCCACTTTTGTCCTGGTCCGATTTCTGCATGAATCTCTGAAAAAAATTAGTCATAAGGACAAAATGTATTTACAAAAACATATGCTTTTTCCACTGAGTCTAGGGGCGATTCGAGGGGGAGTGACTCACCCTCTCCATGCCTCATAGGATAGTACCCTCAGCCGCGTGTTTTGAGGTTGACAAAATGACAGTCGTATGTTTTGAGGTCATCAGTGTGACAGTAGTATGCGAGCTTGTCAAGAATGACGGTCGTATGTTTTGAGGTCATTAGTATGACAGTCGTATGTTTTGAGGTCATCAGCATGACAGTGGTATGCGATCTTGTCAAGAATGACGGTCGTATGTTTTGAGGTCATCAGTATGACAGTCGTATGCTTTGAGGTCATCAGTATGACAGTCGTATACTTTGAACTTGTCAAGAATGACGGTCGTATGTTTTGAGGCCATCAGCATGACAGTCGTATGCGAGCTTGTCAAGAATGACGGTCGTATGTTTTGAGGTCATCAGCATGACAGTGGTATGCGATCTTGTCAAGAATGACGGTCGTATGTTTTGAGGTCATCAGTATGACAGTCGTATGCTTTGAGGTCATCAGTATGACAGTCGTATACTTTGAACTTGTCAAGAATGACGGTCGTATGTTTTGAGGCCATCAGCATGACAGTCGTATGCGAGCTTGTCAAGAATGACAGTCGTATGTTTTGAGGTCATCAGCATGACAGTGGTATGCGATCTTGTCAAGAATGACGGTCGTATGTTTTGAGGTCATCAGTATGACAGTCGTATGCTTTCAGGTCATCAGTATCACAGTCGTATGCTTTGAACTTGTCAAGAATGACGGTCGTATGTTTTGAGGTCATCAGCATGACAGTGGTATGCGATCTTGTCAAGAATGACGGTCGTATGTTTTGAGGTCATCAGTATGACAGTCGTATGCTTTGAGGTCATCAGTATGACAGTCGTATACTTTGAACTTGTCAAGAATGACGGTCGTATGTTTTGAGGCCATCAGCATGACAGTCGTATGCGAGCTTGTCAAGAATGACGGTCGTATGTTTTGAGGTCATCAGCATGACAGTGGTTTGCGATCTTGTCAAGAATGACGGTCGTATGTTTTGAGGCCATCAGCATGACAGTCGTATGATTTGAGCTTGTTAGAATGACGGTCGTATGTTGTGAGGTCATCACCATGACAGTCGTATGCTTTGAGCTTGTCAAGAATGACGGTCGTATGTTTTGAGGTCATCAGTATGACAGTCGTGTGCTCTGAGGTTGTCAAGAATGACGGTCGTTTGTTTCGAGGTCATCACCATGACAGTCGTATCCTTTGAGATTGTCAAGAATGACGGTCGTATGTTTTGAGGTCATCACCATGACAGTCGTATGCTTTGAGCTTGTCAAGAATGACGGTCGTATGTTTTGAGGTTATCAGGATGACAGTCGTATGCTTTCAGCTCGTCAAGAATGATCGTCGCATGTTTTGAGGTCATCATTATGACAGTCGTATGCTTTGAGCTTGCCAAGAATGATGGTCGTATGTTCTGAGGTCATCAGTACGACAGTCGTATGCTTTGAGGTTGTCAAGAATGACGGTCGTGTGTTTTGAGGTCATCAGTATGACAGTCGTATGCTTCGAGCTTGTCAAGAATGACGGTCGTATATTTTGAGGTCATCAGTTTGACAGTCGTATGCTTTGAGCTTGTCAAGAATGACAGTCGTGTGTTTTGAGGTCATCAGTTTGACAGTCGAATGCTTTGAGCTTGTCAAGAATGACAGTCGTGTGTTTTGAGGTCATCAGTATGACAGTCGTATGCTTTGAGCTTGTCAAGAATGACGGTCGTATGTTTTGAGGTCATCGGTATGACAATCGTACGGTTTGAGCTTGTCAAGAATGACGGTTGTATGTTTTGAGGTCATCAGTATGACAGTCGTATGCTTTGAGCTAGTTAGAACGACGTCACTGTAAAAAGTTTCTCCGAGTAAGGTTTAAAGTTAACTGCAGTATTTACTACTGGGATTCATATTATCCCTACTGAGATGAGATTAATCCGAATTATTGATAAGGTTATCTTTTAGGGACAAGATTAATCCAGTAACAAATACTGCAAGATTTTTTTTTTCAGTGATGAAGGATGTATTAACTCATGAATCTCAGGCGCAAATGACCTGTTTCTACTCGTAGGCCTAAAGTTACAAAGAGATTTTCTAGTCGTATATTCTGAGCCTCTAAGAATGGCAGCCGTATGTTACATTGGGTTGGTCATTAATACTTAATTATCGGAAGCATTTTATTCGTAGTTCAGAAAATATAAAAGACATAAAAGAATATTCCATTTCCTCTTGGAAACGCAGAGTTTGGGTAGAACTTCCTGGAAATGGCGGTTTTGAATATCCTGCTAAAAACATAGATTTTAGTAAAGCATCGTGGTTTGTGTGGGTTTTGGAAGAACCGCGATTGTGCAAGCTAACGGAAGTGGTGGTGGTGGAAGCAGGAACTGGAGAGCGGTTTTAGAAACAGATACGTACGAGAGGCGAAGGAGATACGAATTAGAAACAAGCCGAGAAAAAGCTGTTGTGCATTGGACTATTTTGTGACCAGCAATTTATAATACAGTAAGTCAGCTCGAACCACCGAACGAAAGACTACGATCCCAAATACGCCTTTGAAGAGTTGAACGATTCCCCCGTTCGCACGCTACCGTTATGTTCACAAGTCGGGGTTAGCTCTCGGTCGGAGTATCGACATTGAACCAGCAACGAAAGGTCCATCGCGGGAACTCGGAAGTAAAGAGTAATAACACGAGTAATAACCTCTTCGGTTCACTGGTGGCGCGTTTGTCTTTCGTTTGGAAGGGAATCATAGGCTAGATATAGTGTTTTGAGTGTATATTCCTTTAGACCGGGTCAGAATGTCTGAAGATGACACATCAAATATGTCCCTTGGCACACTTTGCAAAATCGCATCTCAAGTCTCCACTTTCTCTGGGAGCGAAGACGTTTTGATATTTATTGAGACGCTCGAAAATTTAAAATTCTGGGATAAGTCTATTCAGAGCGATGAACTTATCCGGTTGGCATTCATGAAAACGAAAGGTCAGGCGGCTAATTTCCTAACCAGTCACGCGAAATTTGAGTCATTCGATGATTTGAAGAAAGCCCTTGCCAGGCAGTTTGAACACACGTCCCTTAGGGCACGGTTGGTCCACGAAACTCTTCGTCTGGAGGATGGCGAAGATCCGTTTCCGTTTTTCGAAAAATTGAAATTAAAAACTTTGAAACTTATGGGTTTGGATCAAGTTCCGTCGGCAACCGAAGGAAGCTTTGATGGCTATTCAAATCTTTTGAAAAACCTCCTCCTAGACAGCCTTTCCCCTCAACTAGGAATGCGGGTGGTCGCGAAGTGTCCCAAAGATTTTGAGGAAGCCACACAGTTTTTGATAAACGATTTTCGTGCACGTGAATTTGCTAAAGCCAAGTCGCCTCATGTGCTTTCTAATATTGCTTCCGCTTCAGTCGAAACTAGGCCTAGTATACTAGCAAATGGAGCCACACGAGATGGCAGGGTCTCAGAAAACATACCAGATAAGCGTACCGACGGCACTATTTTCCGGCGTTCAAGTCGCCCAACGTTTCGCCGTCGGGAACCGTCACAAAGTAACCGACTGTCAAATGACATAAGCAGCTTCAGGGGTAGATCTCGTGAGATGAGAGGGGTTCGGGAAGGTTCCTATGGGAGGTCCGAGTCCCGGAAACCTGGCGGTTCGAATAAGAATTGTTTCAACTGCAACAAAACCGGTCATTTTGCTCGGGAATGTCGCGCACCCCGTACCCTGCGTTGCTATAGTTGTCAAAGAGTAGGGCATTTGGCAAGACAATGTCGCAGCCAATCTGCCGGTCCTCGTCCCAAGGAATGTTTTAAATGTGGGAAACCGGGACATTTCTCAAGGGAATGCCATCTAGCTGAAAACTTCAGTCGTTTAAACTTGTAAGGGGACGCGCACTTCGTCACGTTTCGGTAAATTCTGATGCGCATCCCGTCCCTTATCGTTCGACTAAAATTATGGGAGAAAATTTTATAGCGTCGTATTTTGCTAATTGCAGTGGAGTAAATTGTAAAGTTTTGCCGTATGTTAATGCTTCTGTGTGTGGTGTCTCTGTACGCGCGCTTGCCGATAGTGGCGCCTCGATATCGCTTTTAAGTTACGATATGTTTTTGCAGTTACCCGATTTAGTTAGGTCAAAGATAGTTAAAAACTATAATGATGTTAGCAGTGCTACCGGTCATTCCATGGAAATTATCGGGAGTATTTCAGAGAATGTTAATATTGACGAACATGAATACTTTGAGACGTTTTTGATAAGTGACAAATTGAAAATGCCGATGATATTAGGTTATGGATTCTTGAAGAAAAATGACCTATTAATTGATGCTAAGAATGACAAATTAATCCGTAGAGGCTCTAACGGGGAAAGTCTGCGGTCTGTTTGTGAATTTTCTGACCCGTCGGCAAATCTGGTCAACCTTAAAGAACAAATGAAACCAAATTGTTGTTTTGCTCGAAGCCAGTCCTGTGGTCCACAGTCGATTCCTTGTTCCTCCGTTAGTCCTGTAGTTAATTTACCCCATCCCAGCTACCCTTGTCCACCTCCTATCAATGAAAGTGATGGTTTAAAATCAGAAATTGGGTTAGGAAAACCGGAGGTCGAATCGGCGAAATCGCCGAAACGCATATATAGGCTTCAACTTGTGTCTAGGGCTAGTGTTAATGCCAAGACCAGTAAGCGGTGCGTGTTATCTACTAGTAGGGGGCCAATAGATACGGACGGTTTATTTTTGGTTTCACCTACAAAAGAAATGAGCGAAAGATTCCCAGACTTAGTCCTACCGGAACAGCTTGTAACTACTCAGGATGGCATGTTTCAGGTGTTCATAGAGAACTATTCGGATAAAACTTTGAAAATTCCCCGGTTCTACATGGCAAATGCCGAAGCTTGGGTTCCGGAAGAAAACGTTTGCATGAGTATTTCTGAAACATTGAAACCCACAGAGGTCATTTCGGGTTCTGGTTTACTGCCGAACAATGAAGTGGATGGGTTTCTTAAAATGTTCAAATTAGATCATCTTGCAAAGAACCCAATCCGAAAACAAAATGTTGAGAAACTTCTTATTGATAATCATGACGTGTTTGCGAAAAACGATTTTGATTTGGGCACTTGTAATATTGAGCCGTTTGTAATTGACGTTGGTAATGCTCCCCCACAGAAAATCCATCCTTATCGCATCCCAGTCCACCTAGAACCAATTGCAAAGGCAGAAATAGACCGTATGTTGGCCTGTAAAGTCATAGAGCCAGCAGCTTCACCGTGGCTGGCTCCACTGCTGTTAGTAGGGAAAAAGGATGGATCTTATCGGGCCGTTACAGATTTTCGTCGACTGAATGATGTGACTGTCAGCGATGAGTTTCCCCTTCCCCATATTGCTGCTATTTTAGACAAACTGCATGGTAAAAAGATTTTTTCTGTTCTCGACTGTTTAAGTGGCTATTGGCAGATGACAGTTGACCCGGAAAGTCGAAAATATACAGGATTTTCAGCTCCCGGCTACGAGCAATTCGTATATGCGAAACTCGCGTTTGGTCTAAAAAACGCACCCGCCGCTTATAGTAGAATTATGCATCGAATTTTAAAACATCTGTTTGATGAAGGGGTCGCCGTTTATCTCGATGACGTGATAAACGCCTCCGATGACGACGATTCACACATGATTTTGTTGACTAAAGTTTTTGCAGCTTTTCGCAAAGCTGGTTTGAAGTTGAAAGCGCGGAAATGTGATTTTTTCAAGGAAGAAGTTATTTTCTTGGGTCACCGTGTCGATAAAAATGGAATTCGTCCCGATCCTAATAAGTTAAGTGCCGTACGTGACCTCGCGTATCCGAAAGACGTCAGTGAATTGCGATCCTGCATAGGTCTATTCTCATATTTCCGGAAATTTGTTCCCCAATTTTCGGCCATAGCGTCGCCTCTTATTAAACTCACGAAAAAGGAGGTATTTTTTGTTTTCGGTGATGAAGAAAAGAAGGCTTTTGAACAGCTTCGGTCTAAATTATTGGAAGAACCTATCCTTGGTCTTCCAGATCTTAGTCGAACAGCAAATCCGATGAAAATTTATTGCGATGCCAGCAACAAGGCGTGTGGGGGATTTTTGACACAAATTCAAAATGGGGTACAAAAGGTCTTGCAGTATACATCACGTACGTTCAATGACGCAGAGGTAAAACACGCCGCGGTTCAGAAGGAGGCCTTAGCCATTACGCACTGCATTAGGTCGTTTCGCCCTTACTTGCTTGGTAGAAAATTCATTGTCGCCTCAGATCATAAGCCTCTTCAGTGGTTGATAAAGAGCACAGGGAAGGATCTCACCGGGAAGTGGGCTAGAATGCAGATGGAACTGCAGGGGTACGATTTTGAGATTACACACATTCCGGGGGCCCAAAACGTTGTCGCAGACGCACTCAGTCGCCTTCCGACGGCTGATTCAAATCTCGATATAATGGCCGTGGTACCAGGGGCGGACAGCCAGTTCTCTTCACAGGAAATGCGTAATTTACAAGGGAAAGACGGGTTTTCGTCTGCGGTACGTAACTACCTTCAGCATGGTAGTGAGTTGCCCTCTCAAATCGAAAATCAAGTTTTGCGCGAAATCGAAAATTTTGTACTAGATGATGGCTTACTTTGTTACGTTTACACCCCGTATCAAAACTGCCGTAGATCGGATCTGCGGGTAGTACCGGTTTTACCCCGCTCGCTTATTCCGGAAGTGCTATTTGATTGCCATGATTCTAAAATATCGGGTCATTTTGGGTTCCTCAAGACATATGAACGCGTGCGCAACCGTTTTTACTTCAGAAACATGTACAACGTTGTCAAACAATACGTTCAGTGTTGCCTTGACTGCTGTCAACGAAAAGGTCTTAACCATTTACCTAGGGCACCTTTGGGCACCATTCCCGAATCATCGAGACCACTCGATATGGTAGGCATTGATTTACTAGGTCCCTTACCTGTGTCCAGGCAAGGATCAAAGTATATAGTCGTTATCACTGATCACTTCACGAAATACATTGTTCTTACGGCCATAGCGGATAAAACAGCAAAAGCTGTTGCCAGAGCGTTCGTCGAGAATTTCATTCTGGTTTACGGAGCGTGTGAACGTTTAATTAGCGACCAGGGTTCAGAATTCATAAATGCGGTATTCAAAGGCATCCTTGAACTTCTAGACATTAAGCAGCTTCGTACATCTGCTTACCATCCAATGTGTAACGGGGCGGTAGAAAGACGGAATAGGGATATTGCAAACATTTTAAGCCTTTATGTCAAAGATAGGGGACACTCTGATTGGGAGGATCAACTTCGTTATGTCCAGTTTGCTATGAATACGGCTTTTCATGAATCCATCTCAGATAATCCGTTCTATGCTATGTTCCTTCGCGACGTCCGTTTCCCGACGGACACTGTCATAAACAGTAGAGTTTATTATAATCTGGACACCGATTACAAATCAGAGATGATTACCCGACAAAGAACTGCGTACCAAATGATCAGAGAAAACTCTGACATTGCTCGGGAGAGGCAACGGTTTTATTACAACAGAAATGAGAATCAGAAACCTATAAAAGTGGGCGTTCTCGTCCTGTTGCATACTCCACCCGACGCGCGGCTACGAAAATTAGACAAAATACGATGGGCGGGACCGTACCGGGTATCGGCAATTTTAGAGAATGGGTTAAATTTTGAAATCACACGACTATCAGACGGACGGGTGGAAGTTGTCCATTATAATCGTTTGAAGACGTACGTTCCCAGGAGTTTGTGGGAAAAAGACGTCGTCCAGGATGAACTGATCATACCCCCTGATTTTGACGAAATTCCGCTACCCACACCCATAAATCTCCCGTTATCCCCGCCCACTATTCTTCCGTTACCCACTCTCGCAAAAGAACCGGCCGGGGGAAAACCTGAAAGTTCGCGCACCGGGAAAACAGTTACTTGGTGGGACAACACACCTTCGGCTCAGAAAGCTATTTCAGGTTGCGATCCACCAAACCTGCTTACTGAGGAAATGTATGATATCGGCACGGGTAATTTTACTTCTAGACCGGAATCGCCGGTCTTGGGTTCTGAACCGGGTGAGGATTTCCAAAAATTTCGTAAAATTCCTCTATTGACCCGCCCTTTAACATTACAACCGTATCACACCGATCAACCAAATGAACATGGGGACTGTAAACGACGTTATTCGGTGGGTTCTGAAGATATGGCTTGGGATGACCCCTACACAGAAACGCCTCTTCGGCGTCAAGGTTTAGGAAGTTCTTCAAGTTTCGAGAGTGAGTCACTAGATGACGCACTAGTGAAAAGAGAGCTTTTCACACCGGCGAGAATTAGATGCTCCACGCCAACTTTTGGCGAGGAACCAATGTCAAGGCCAGGTATCACGCCATCTCATGATTACTACGAAAATCTGGAGGGTGCTTGGTTACCGTCACTAGATCCACCTAACTATCGCCTCCAGTTCGAGAGCCCAGTTGTTCCGGATCAGCGTAGTGATCCTGTTAATATTGAGGGTCCATCCGGGGTTATTAACTTTCCCCAGTCCAGTTCACGGGTTGACGGGTCCCCTAAATTTTCCCCTGTCCGACCGGAAGAAGAATCACCTAATCAGACGGTGATCGAGACACCTCAGTCTCGTAATAGTAAAGTGCCACGATTACAAGAAGCCGGAGGGACAAGCCCTCAGGACGAAGGTTCTGGTAAAGACTCGGGTCAGTCCGGACTCGAGTTAGAACCCGGCGTTAGGGTCAATAATGAGGGTAATTGTTCTGGGAGTATGCCTGAATTGAGAGGACCGTTTGGAGAACTCGAATCTGACCACCCATGTTCGGAATGCCCTATTGATCTTAATAGCCCCCCACCAATTTTAATTCGTGACAGAGCTTTAAGCCACCCTACGGTTCGTTCGGAAGCTCTCAGACTACGAACGCAAGCTGCACGTCGAGGTGCACTTCAAGGCGTTAGGTTTGATCTGGCTACGAGAGGTACCAGCCAAACGTCCAGAGAAATTCGCCCCCCAAATAGGTTAGGGTATGGTAAACTTGGAAGCCCTTATTTACCGGAAAATCATAGGCAATAAATAGAAGGGTAAATTAGTAAAAATGGATTCTACGTATAGTAGTTGCAGTGTTTTATTCTAAATTGAAAGAAAAATAAATACGATCAGACAAACATGGAAAGTTAACGAGAGGGATAAGATGGAGGCGCAGATAGCGCTTCAGAAGGAAAAGCTGGAAAACGCGTGAACAAAAGATCCAGTTAGCAATATCAGCAGAAAATCTTAGGTCTAAAATAAAATCTAATAAACGTTAGGCTGAATTAACCAATAGTTGAACTCCGGGGCGTAAAAGGTCACCTTGCAGACGTGCAAGAGCTGCTCTTTGAAGCCCAGGATAAACTCGTTGAGCTATTGCGATTTTTGTTCATATGAAAGATAATAGAATAGTCGTCAGTGGTTGCTAAATTAAATTAGTAATGTTGCTGTTTTACTGCGTAATCGCTTGGCTCATCATAAAATTTAAGTTAGTTAGTAATAGACCCAGAGTTATAACATTAAAGGCCAAATTATGTTTTTACTATTGGTCTATTGTTATGCGACACCCTGGAAAAGTGTTTGAGACAGGCTCGAGCTGTCTCGGCACCGAAGACGGGTACAGTCTAAACTTTTCTAGTCGACCTAAAAATCTAATAAAATAATTTAGAAGCAGTAGGCCTAATTAGTAGGAAGTTTCAAACTCTTTTAATCCGTTTCATCGACGTTAAGTTAATTAAATCCGTCACGAAATTTGAAATTCATGTGTGACGTAGTATAGAGCATGACGAAGTGTGTATGACATAAAAGAAGACCTGTAGAGCTTGTGAAGCCAAGATTTTAAATATTGCTACTCCTGATGTAGATCTGCGGTTTGGTTTCAGCCAAACGACCTAGCGGTTTAACTGCATATCGCAACTTTAATTTAATTTCAACTCGATTCGTTTAATGGTCGATTGATCTTGCTTAATTTGTTGTTCTAGTTTTCAGTTTGAGACTATCAGAGAAAGCCCATTAAGTTTGAATGGATTACGTCACGAGTTGAACTATCAAAACTTGCGGTAGAGTTATCATTTGCGTTCTTTTAACGACAAACGAGAAGTCGAGAGAATTTTAAACTGCCACGTAATTTGCGGTCTTGGCATTTGCTATATTTTAAATATCAAAGACGTGGAGTTTTAAATAATACCGAAACACGTGAACAAGTGAAACGTGAAGAAATGAGAAAAATTTGAAAGAAATATGGATTATGAAATTATCACAAAGAGAAGACGTGAGGATATCGCGAAGTAAGCGGTTAAATAACTGTTCTAGATATAATGCGTTTACTATTTTACAGATTTTAATTTAAAGTAGAAGTGAATCCAAGGATTATCAGTGTGTCGCCGTTGTAAGGCGTGATGGAGGAAAGACACAGTCCACATACAATACGGAGAAAGACGGACAAGCGGAATCACCACCCCTCATTGGATTGGGAGTCAACCTGTATGTGGACGAGGAGTTGTCTGCACCGCCAGAGGTTCTTAATGAAGAACCCAGGAGAAACGTAGCTATAAATCAATTTTATTACTATTTCATGTCAAAGTGCGTTTTTATCGCGTCTTTAGACTGATTACGTCATTGCGACACAGACGTCTATCGATCTAAAAGTACAAGTATCCGTTGACCAACTATTGACATTTTCTCGCACACTCCCAGGTAGACTAAGAACAACTGTTTAGAACCGTACCAAGGAGACTGCAACTGAGCAGTTAATCGAAATTCTGTCACTACCCGAAAAACACTCAAGTTAAAAGGGAGATGATAGTGCGACTGTACCATGTTGAGACATCGAATCATAGGTCACTCACAACAACAAGCCTAATGAAAGTAAGAGGTTACGACAACCTATATTACGAAATTGCGTATGAAGTATGAACTTCATCTGTGACATATTTGTCAGAATTGCCATACAGTTCTAACGGCTAAGAGTAAGCCAACTTCTAAAGACGCCAGTGTGTACAGAAGCATGTATATAAGCGAAACTATTTATTCAGCGAAATTATCGAAATGGCCATACCATTATAATGGCCAAACGCCAGCCAACTATTATGCAGTCCCTTATGGCTAAAATCGGGCGTCAGAGGACAGCCGATTCTAGCCATCGGCTAGTAAAGTCTTACTAGCCGGCATTTTATTGTATGCTAATTTGCTTATTTGTTCACAGGAGCTGACGACCGGTTGTATAAAGGAACTTCGTTGCAAACTCATTCAGCTACGCTGGCATAGAGGTCATGGAAGCTGACCGCTTGGAGACACGCCGAGCCGAGCCGAGCCGAGTCCTCGCCGAGCATCAAGAGCCAATGGAGGAGAATACGAAATTAAATATTGATGATTTTAAATTTGACAACTGCTTTGGCAAGGCGAATTTCAGAGTCGTGGTAATGTAGTTCTCGTTCCTTGCGTCGCGACCACAGCTTCTAAGTTTGCACATGGTTTAAGTAGAATTTTAAAAGAGAAAAAGTTTATTCCGTTTTTAATTCTGGGAGGTTGGTTCGAAAGCAAACTTTTCCAAATATTTGATATTTTAAAAAAGTAATTGCGTCGATTTTGCAGTATATCTCATTACATCTACTAAACTTATAAAGTAAAATGGAGTGACCAGACGTTTGTGATACTAATTCTTCTTTGTTGGTAGTTGAGATCGGAGAATCAAAACTCGATTTCGTCGAAATAAAAATAAACCCTACCCCGAACGAGATTTTTCGAAAGGGGGGAGGGATGTAGAATTTATTTTATTGTTTTGAATATTTTATAAAATATTACGCTTTGCCAGGAGAGTAGACAGCTAGTAGTGCTGGAGCACCGACTTCGGGTCCATAAAACCCTGTAGTCACCGCTATGAGAACCCTCAGGCAAAGCAAGAGTTGAGGCTTTTAAGAATTAAGAATCTTATTTTCACAAAGCCGATACTGAAACTAGGTTGACCTGTTGTAACCTCAGGTTAGGCAGATTGACCGATTGGTAGAGTTAAAAATAATTGAAATCAAAATTAAGTTTAAGCAGTAGAAAGCTAAGTAGAAGATATCAAGTTTTGACGTGGTTCTGTTTTGTCGGAGACAAAACTTTTCAGGGAAGGAAGGAGTGTTACATTGGGTTGGTCATTAATACTTAATTATCGGAAGCATTTTATTCGTAGTTCAGAAAATATAAAAGACATAAAAGAATATTCCATTTCCTCTTGGAAACGCAGAGTTTGGGTAGAACTTCCTGGAAATGGCGGTTTTGAATATCCTGCTAAAAACATAGATTTTAGTAAAGCATCGTGGTTTGTGTGGGTTTTGGAAGAACCGCGATTGTGCAAGCTAACGGAAGTGGTGGTGGTGGAAGCAGGAACTGGAGAGCGGTTTTAGAAACAGATACGTACGAGAGGCGAAGGAGATACGAATTAGAAACAAGCCGAGAAAAAGCTGTTGTGCATTGGACTATTTTGTGACCAGCAATTTATAATACAGTAAGTCAGCTCGAACCACCGAACGAAAGACTACGATCCCAAATACGCCTTTGAAGAGTTGAACGATTCCCCCGTTCGCACGCTACCGTTATGTTCACAAGTCGGGGTTAGCTCTCGGTCGGAGTATCGACATTGAACCAGCAACGAAAGGTCCATCGCGGGAACTCGGAAGTAAAGAGTAATAACACGAGTAATAACCTCTTCGGTTCACGTATATACTAAGCTTGCCAAAAGATATAAGGCAGTACCAAATCGTGAATTTCGCCCGCAAGTGACCTGTTTCTTGTCGTATGGGTACGAAGAGATAATCTAGTCTTATGTTACAAGTTGCAGTTGTAAGAGGGTCTCTTGCGCTCTTATTTCTAGTTTTCTCGCTCGAATTTTTCTAAACCATGAGCCACACACACCCTTCATTCTGTCTGACATAATCACAAAACCCTAACTGGACTTAAACAGTCTAGGCCACTCGTATCTTCAAAACAACTGACCAGGCTGCAAAAAATAATGGCAAATGTAGTTATGTTTGCGAGTGTATGTAAAGAAGTTGTTGGTCCAACATCACTGAAAGAACATTCTAATAGGTTAAGAATTGGATTGGATCATGGCGTGGGAGTAATATCTGTTAATTCAGAATTGTACTTTGTATCTACTTTACCCCGGAGGGCCTCTTTTTTGCCAGACAGCTCTGTGGTTTAATAGGCAGTCTTGGGATCGCAAAAAGGTACTTTGATCATAAGTGTTTCCACAAAATTTCGCCTGAGGTGCATTTCGCAGTTCACTATTTAGACGAAGGGTGCGTCATTTCATTGGTGTTTGAGGCTTGGAATTTTGGGAGGCTCCAACCACATTAAATGCTACAATTTCATTGAAAGTAGTTGAATGTTGCCAGAAAAAGGGCGGATTAAAGAACAGTTTCCTGACGAAATTCTTAGGCTAATTTATTTTGCTCTTGTTCATTCGCATCTCACATTTTTCCCTTTAATATGATTGGCTACATTTAAAACTCGTGTTAAACTATTATAGATTTTACAGAACCGTGCTTTAAAGATTTTGCGATCTTTTTTACCATCCCCATCGTTACTTTCTGGGATAAGTCAAACGGAAACCCCTTTTCATTCTGATTAATGTTTGCCCGTTTCTGAACTACGGTATTTAACTTTGTGCCATTCCTATTTAAAACAAAATATGACCGTTGCCAGCTTCCATCATATTTCCGTTCAAATGGTTTCTTTCCTTGCCCACTAAAGCACCAGTACGATAACCATCATTAATGGGAAATGGGAATTCGAAGAGCATCTTCAGAGAGGTCTCGTTGTTTTCCATCTTACTCTATTTAAAATTCATGGTAACTCATATTTTAGGAATTTACGCTATTCTACGAGATTCTACAAAATCCCTTCAAAATTTAAAAATTCTCTTTCCCAAATTCTTATTAATATGGAGAATGAACAGTTACTGAGACTGAATGTATTTCTTATTTATTTATTATTAGTTGTATTTATATGTTTTCCTCTAGCGATGCTGGTTTTCTGTTACTCTTCCCACTTTTTTTCGGGTTTGTTTTTGGATTGATTTCTCTTCGTATTGGCGGTTTCGTGCGGTGATTGTTCTATTCAGCGTTGAGCCGATTTTCTTTTACTGATTTTTTTTTTTACTGAAGGGTTTGAACCATTCCATTCCATGTATTTTTTGTCTCTGGTTCAGACCCTGAAAGAATTGTAAGTGAAGAGTGTTGTGGTATTGATGTTTTTGATATTAGTTACCGTTAAGGTTTAACTGAAAACTGTCATTTTTGTGTCATTTAATTGATTACACTGAATAATTTAGATTCTGCTAAGGGATTTTTTTTATTTTCCAATCTCTGCTCTTGTAAGGACGTTCGGAACATCTGCGGCCATCCCCACAACGGAAATTCCACTATGACGCGGGAAATTTTAATCTCAACACAAACGCGGCTTTTCAGTGGGCAGTGGTGACCTTGGTGAAGACTGCTTAATGCCTGAACAAAAAAAAAATCGTAAATCTTTCTGCGCATAGAGCTACCACAAACCACACGCCCTTTTCAGTTAAACTTTAAGGATGAACAAGAGCTGAAAGCTCATGTGGCACTTGTAAGAACAGTTAGCATGTTTGTCAGATACGGTTTGCAGTTGTCAGGGCTGCATCTCTCTCCCGATACTCATTTCATCAAAAAATCGGCTTGACAAAAAAAAATAGTTTTTAAATGCTATCGAGATAGTTGATTTAGGGGTAAGGAGACATCCTGAATCCGAATATGAAAGTTACTTTCTTGCCGGACAAGTAGTTCACCCGGAATCCGGCGGAAACCGGACACAAAATTTGTCGACCAGTTTTCGGCTATAGCAGTCCCTACCCTTTATTCTCAAACTAGTATAGCTCTGCGCTTGGATGCTGACTTTCATCTGTTTGTTCAGTGTGACGTCGGATAGATCTAGTGTAATCGAAGGTCGAAGGGGTTGGTATATAATGTTCAAGACAGGGGGGTTGATTCATGGTGTACCAAAGAGGGAACTGCTAGGGTACGCGATGAACTACTCGCTGAAAGAAGGGTGAACTGGGTAAGTGAGGGGTTGTTCACTGAAAAAAGGTGTACTTCGTAAGGGAGGGGTTACTCACTGGAAAAAGATGTACTAGATAAGTGAGGGGTTACTCAGTGGGTGTACTAAAGTTGTTTGGGGAGGGGGTAGGGTGAGCCGGTCCCAGGTCCTCGTGAACCAATCCCAGGTGCACGCGAGGGGTTAGGAATTGGGTGTACCCATTAATGGAGTACTCGAGGGGTTAGACACTTGGGTGAGCCAATCCCAGGTGCACGCTAGGGGTGACTCACTTGTGAAAAAAAATCAGGGGTTAGGAACTGGGTCTTGAGGGGGATTCCCCGGGGGAATTATCTAATTTTGAACTTTATTTCCTTGACGGATAAGCTGGCAAAATTTGCAAGGTTCGGCTCTCAGCGTCACCAGATCTTTTGCTCTGCATGCAGTTCGCCTGAAATGCTGCTAAAATACGAGGAATTTGGTAGAAAAACAACAACACAATTCTACAATACTTTTTTGAGGTCGATTAGATATGAGATATTGGAGTAAACATGCTTGTTGAATCCGTATCTGAGCTTGGTTCATTTGATTAGTTGTTTGCCCGTCAGCAAAAAACTTCAAAACGGTAACATTTTTTATTGTAGGCTACATATTCAAGCGGTTGATTATGGATAAATAGCAAAAATGTTAAAGGGGTCTAGCGAAGACTTGGAAATGTACAAGATTCGTTTCCCGATTTCCCATCCCTCCACTCCCCCCACTATGATCGGATCTGGAAAGCGATTATTTCCAAGTTAATCTGGTCGGTTCCCTGATATGCCTGCCAAGTTTCATTGTACTAGCTTATGTGGAAGAGTTTCACGAGATTTGCTTAGTTTAAGTTTAGTTAGCATCAGAGCAAAATAGCTCTAGTTATTTTGCTCTGGTTAGCATTTAGCAGTCGTTCTGACCACTTGGGGCTTACTTTAATTTTTAAACCGTATTTTCTCCCGCATTCGCTTCTAAATACACCCAAGCGTAGCCCTATTGGCAGAGCGCTGGACCTACACCACAGAGGTCGCTGGATCGATACCGCATCTGGACATCGCTCTATTGCTCCACTTTTACTACCGTTGTTCCTAGTTTTCGGACTCCCGGATCTGGGGAAAGTCGGATTGGGGAAGTGATTATTTGTAAGTTAATCTGGTCGGGTCCCAGATATGCATGCGAAGTTTCATCCTCCTAGCTTGTGTGGAAGTGCCCGAACTAGAAAAACCTGGACCGACCGCCCGACCGACGGACGGACAGAAACTGCGATCGCTATATGGCTCTTGGCCGGAGGGCAAGTGCTACAAAAAAACTTGAACCAGATTCCCGACGAATCTTCCATCCAACCGGAAGGCGACGTGAATACTAATTCACGATGTCCTTTTCCCCTACGTCAACCCTTGGTTAATTGCCGTATTATCCCTTCTCAATGTCCGGTTTTTACCGGATTCCAGCCGAATTATCCATCTGATTCGAAAACGAAGAATTTATTCAGTTTCGGCAAGGTGTTTTTGTGTCGGTATCTATGTCAAGCTTTGAACTATCTCTATGCACTCAGCGAAGTGAATATGATCCTCCAGTATTTCTAGTTTTTAACTGCACGAGTGATGATTCAGACTTAAATTCAAGAGACGTAAGTTGCAGCTTGAACCAAGCCTTGATCCAGAGTCGAATTCAAGAGACGTTAGCTACAGCTTGAATCAAGCCTTGACTTAAGCCTTGATTCAAAGCTAACTCACTCGTGCGAAATAGAGTATATTATAAGCTCGTTCCAGTCTTAGCGCTGGGTCATTCATTGTTTATTCGTCATTCGTTAGTTACCAGTCATTCATTATTTAGACTGTCGTTATTATCAACTGTGTTAGTATATACCCGGATTGGGATTTATATTATACAGAGTAAGTCTGAAATAAAATTAGTTGTACGACATCTACTACCACCCTCGTTTACCCTAAGCCTACGGCATACGCTCCATTTTCAGATACAACAGTGGCTTACTGTTAAAACGACCCCTGTTCATAATTATTGAACAATTAGGTTCGTCCATAACTTTATGGCTCTGTCCGGATTTCGGCCGAACTATCCATCCAAGGGAAGATCCCAAAACCGATCTTATCATAAACGTTTCCGACAAATTTGCCTGCGGAACCTTTCGTATTCTACTCTATTTAGTGTACGGGCGCGTCATTTAGATCGGGCTTTAGTCGTGGGATTGTGGGGTTTGAGCCGCCTTAAAAGCCAGAATATTATGGATAATTAGATAGATAGACACAGATAGATAAATCTTTTATTCACCAAAAACTTATCATGAGTCACGCCAAATTTGTGTGGTATAGTCATGGATATAACTTACGAGCACACACACAAATCATAATAGGTCTACGTAGATAGGGCTACAACGGTAATAAATAACAGTATAAATTTAAACTAGCAGCTCAGCTTATGCTTCGTTATACAACCTTAAAGGACACCTGAACAATGAAACCATGCTTGAACATACCATGGAGAATGCATTTACAGACATGGCCACGGAGAGCATTCTTCTCCTGACCGTGAAGTTTTCAAAATAGGGATGTTCGTTTCTGGAGGTTTACACATGCAGACTCCAAGACAAAAAGCGCAATTCATTCAAATCTTGTACAGCGCTGGCCGGATCGTATTGGAATTTCTTCAAGGTTCAAGGTTTAATTTACACTTCTTTATAAAATCAAAATAAACCGAGGGTCAGCCGGGGACACAAGGTCGATTGACAAAAACCCGGTACAATATATAACACACATATTTTACATATAACTAATTATATAAATAAATGTTAATAATTCCATGACTCACCACCAGAGGGGAACCCGCCCCACAAACCCACCGACACTCGGTAGGATCAATCCGAAATCCCACAAAAAAAAACAATGCGCAAGCGAGGGTTACCGATGGCCGGCAACTCAAATAGACCCCAACCAAAACATATCAACATAATACAAATAAGAATTTACTTTATTTTTAATTTTTTTTATCGATGATTCTTGAATTTATTTATAAGTATAGAATGAAGTTGCTTTTTTATATTTGGAAGAGATTTGCTGCAATCAATATGTGGTAGATACAGATGCCATGAGCCCGTGATAGAAAAATATGGTGAGAACCGCGATCTCTCAGTGGTTACTTTAAGGTGCTGCATTTTCCATTTATGACGGGTTTCATAAGCATGGTCAGGTTGCTCAGGGAAAAAATTACTCGAACGAAAGTACGAAGGTAGTTCCGACCTGTCATATTTTACTTTAAATAAAAAAGAATGAAGAGTGAATAATTCTGAAACAGGCAAAATATTAGTTAACAAATATAGAGTTTCAGTTGTAGTTCTGTTAGGAAAAGAAGAAGGGGACGGTAAATATTTTTGTAAAATTCGAAGAGCCCGGTTCTGAAAAGTCTGTATCGGTTTCACATGATATTTGAATGTTGCCAAATAAATCAAAGGACAATACGTAAGATGCGAATGTATCAAAGCAAAATAAATTAGGCGTAGAATTTCATACGGGAAAAAATGTTGAAACCTCCGCATTATACCAACTCCTTGTGCAACTTTAACCCGTGATCTATTACAATGTTCTTTATACGATAGATTTTCATCAATAATTATACCAAGATACCGGAGTGAAGTTACCCTTTGAATTTGAATATCTGTAGCCTGATCAGTTATTGTTGAAATTCCTTTTGCTTTGTGTCCAATTCTACTATAAATGATAAATTTCGTTTTGGCGGCATTTAGTGACAAACGATTAGCTTTTAGCCATACAATCAGTTGGGAAAACACGATTTGCAGCTTCTCTTTGACCTCCTCTTCCGACTGTCCTGCAAGTGTTGATCCGGTATCATCAGCGAAAAGGACATTCAGACTGTTGTTTTCTGTCGCTGATGGAAGGTCATTTATGTATATTAGGAAAAGCAGTGGTTCCAGAATTGAACCCTGAGGGACACCAATATTTGACAATAAGCATGGATCCGAAACTGTCTTATTAATAGTTGTTACTTGGGAGCGACCTGTTAGGTAAGATGCGTTTGGGTAAGCGTTAGGTAAGATATACGTTTGGGCTTAACTGGTTAAAAAATATTCCAGAAGAAGGGTTGATTGGAGACATTTGTTCATTTCTAAAATTGTTCGGCACTGAAATAAGGACAGATGCAAAATGGAGCAAAAATCATAGCTTGGAAACACTATTTCGTATTTGGATTGGGTTTTCTGCAGGCAATGTTAACGGAACTCATACAGATAGGGATGATACTTGGTACTCGTCATTCAGGTGTCCTTTAAAGTAGTCGATTTTTGCCCGATAAAAAGGCGAATTAAAAAAAAATTGCATTCAGCACTCAATATAATCCCGTCTTGGGCACGGTCGTTAGGTGCTGCTGGGGCTTGGCTCCTTCCAGCGAAGGCTGAAACGACGGGCCTGCTGGCATTCCTGTTATTCGTTTTGCTTGCCTTATAAAAATCAGTGTTAATGTTTCTTGAAATTTGTAAAAACTGAGACTTGCCGGCCAATAGCCAGTTGTATATTTTGAGGTCCCCCCCCCCCCACCCAACCCCAGCTCCAAGACTTAGAACCGCTCCTGAATGAGTCATCCCGAATTCCAGTTTCTTTAGAAACAAGACCAAACTTTTCGATGGGATCCCAAAAATTCAATATCTGATCCAGACAACTGGGTCTTGTCTTAGCCAGATCCAGTCATCGCCAGAATCCTTGAACATTCTTACAGTTAAAATTCAGAAACAGATTAAGGCCAAATAGCTAATCATCTGAGAAAACCAAGTTCAGATATGGATTCAGCATGTGTGTTTACCCGTATAAGTCATATCTGTTTTGACGAAAAGTTCCTGCCACTTCTGCCAATTTCCCGGTTTCGGCCGAACTCTAGAACTACTTGTCCAGCGAAAAAAGAAAGCTCAAAAACGAACTCAGGGTATCTTCTTTCCCCAATAATGAACATCTAATCAACTTCAAATAAAAATTTAACTTATAACAAATTTTTTCCAAATGTTTCCAGTAAAGTAGTTAAATTTGAAGAGTTTGAGTGTATTTTGAGTAGCCGGAACGGAAGATGGTAAAAAAAAAAAAAAAAAAAATAACAAATTTTCCGACTCCAGCCGGATTCCGGTCGAACTATATGTCCGGGTAAAATATGATTGTCACACACGGATTCAGCGTCTCTTCTTACCCCTAAATCGGTTATCTAATAAGCTAGAAATAAAACTTTAGCTTCTAACAATTTTCCGGTTTTGGCCGGATTCCGGGCGAACTACATGTCCGGGAAGAAAATTGTTTTCACATAAAAGTTCAGCATGTCTTCTTGCCCTAAATCGGACATCTGATCAACTCCAAATAAAACTTTTAATTTTAACAAACTTTCCGGTTTGGGCCGGATTCCGGGCGAACTACTTGTCCGTCGAGAAAATGGTTTTGACCATCGTCTTCAGCATGTCTTCCTACCTCTAAATCAAACATCTAATCAACTTCAAATAAACCAACGAATCCTCACACCAAGTTTCATCAAAATATCTCATTCCCTTCGAGAGTTATCGTGCTTACAGACGGACGGACGGACAGACGGACGGACAGACGGACAACTTTTGCGAAGTCATAGGTATCCCTCAACTTACGTTTTGGGATCCCAAAAACTTGCAGAACTGCAGAAAGCAGAAGTCATCTGAACACACTGTTTCAGCACCATCTCCCAAAGCATTTACGAAGTGACTGGAACAAGTATGAACCGGGAAAACTATTAGGACGGCCCAGATAATTAATTCCTGTCACCTACCCTAATACCCCCAGGACCGGGACATAGAAATCCAGGGTCTCTCTTTTTGGTAATTTAGTTGCCTAAATCTGACCTGGAAGTACATCTAACCTACCTTGGTACTTCTACCCTAGATGACTTCAAAAAAGGCGTGGATGAAGACTGGAAACATGTTTTTGGGATCCCAAAACGTAAGTGGAGGGATACCTATGACATCGCAAAAGTTGTCCGTCTGTCCGTCCGTCCGTCTGTAAGCACGATAACTCTCGAAGGGAATGAGATATTTTGATGAAACTTGGTGTGAGGATTCGTTGGGTCGTCGTACCAGTCAAGTTCGTAAATGGGCTTTGTAGCCCTATATTTAGGGGTGGGGGTTCAAATTAAGGGGCAAACAAAATATTTTGAAACAGCTAATGTGATAGTCGATTATGGGGTAAGAAGACATGCTGAACACGATGGTGAAAACCATTTTGTCATCGGACAAGTAGTTCGCCCGGAATCCGGCCAAAACCGGAAAGTTTGTTAAAAGTAAAAGTTTTATTTGAAGTTGACTAGATGTTGGATTTCGGGGTAGGAAGGCATGCTGAAGACGATGGTGAAAACCATTTTCTCGACGGACAAGCAGTTCGCCCGGAATCCGGCCCAAACCGGAAAGTTTGTTAAAATTAAAGTTTTATTTGGAGTTGATTAGATGTTCGATTTAGGGCAAGAAGACATGCTGAACAGTTATGTGAACAAAATTTTCTACCCGGACATATAGTTCGACCGGAATCCGGCTGGAGTCGGAAAATTTGTTATAAGTTAATTTTTTATTTAAAGTTGATTAGATGTTCATTATTGGGGAAAGAAGATACCCTGAGTTTGTTTTTTGAGCTTTCTTTTTTCGCCGGACAAGTAGTTCTGGGGTTCGGTCAAAACCAGGAAATTTGCAGACGTGTCAGGAACTTTACGTCAAAACAGATATGAATTATAGGGGTAAACACACAGGCTGAATCCATATCTGAACTTGGTTTTCTCAGATTATTAGCTATTTGGCCTTAATCTGTTTCTGAATTTTAATAGTAAAAATGTTCAAGGAGGCTGGCGACGACTGAATCTCCGGCGAACTACATGTCCGGGAAGAAAATTGTTTTCACATAAAAGTTCAGCATGTCTTCTTGCCCTAAATCGGACATCTGATCAACTCCAAATAAAACTTTTAATTTTAACAAACTTTCCGGTCTGGGCCGGATTCCGGGCGAACTACTTGTCCGTCGAGAAAATGGTTTTGACCATCGTCTTCAGCATGTCTTCCTACCTCTAAATCAAACATCTAATCAACTTCAAATAAAACTTTTACTTTTAACAAACTTTCCGGTTTTGGCCGGATTCCGGGCGAACTACTTGTCCGATTACAAAATGGTTTTCACCATCGTGTGCAGCATGTCTTCTTACCCCATAATCGACTATCACATTAGCTGTTTCAAAATAGTTTGTTTGCCCCTTAATTTGAAACCCCTCCCCTACCCCTAAATGTAGGGCTACAAAGCCCATTTACGAACTCGACTGGTCCGCCGACCCAACGAATCCTCACACCAAGTTTCATCAAAATATCTCATTCCCTTCGAGAGTTATCGTGCTTACAGACGGACGGACGGACAACTTTTGCGAAGTCATAGGTATCCCTCAACTTACGTTTTGGGATCCCAAAAACTTGCAGAACTGCAAAAAGCAGAAGTCATCTGAACACATTGTTTCAGCACCATCTCCCAAAGCATTTACGAAGTGACTGGAACAAGTATGAACCGGGAAAACTATTAGGACGGCCCAGATAATTAATTCCTGTCACCTACCCTAATACCCCCAGGACCGGGACATAGAAATCCAGGGTCTCTCTTTTTGGTAATTTAGTAGCCTAAATCTGACCTGAAGTACGTCTAACCTACCTTGGTACTTCTACCCTAGATGACTTCAAAAAAGGCGTGGATGAAGACTGGAAACATGTTTTTGGGAACCCAAAACGTAAGTGGAGGGATTCCTATGACATCGCAAAAGTTGTCCGTCTGTCCGTCCGTCCGTCTGTAAGCACGATAACTCTCGAAGGGAATGAGATATTTTGATGAAACTTGGTGTGAGGATTCGTTGGGTCGTCGGACCAGTCAAGTTCGTAAATGGGCTTTGTAGCCCTATATTTAGGGGTGGGGGTTCAAATTAAGGGGCAAACAAAATATTTTGAAACAGCTAATGTGATAGTCGATTATGGGGTAAGAAGACATGCTGAACACGATGGTGAAAACCATTTTGTCATCGGACAAGTAGTTCGCCCGGAATCCGGCGAAAACCGGAAAGTTTGTTAAAAGTTAAAGTTTTTTTTGAAGTTGACTAGATGTTCGATTTCGGGGTAGGAAGGCATGCTGAAGACGATGGTGAAAACCATTTTCTCGACGGACAAGCAGTTCGCCCGGAATCCGGCCCAAACCGGAAAGTTTGTTAAAATTAAAAGTTTTATTTGGAGTTGATTAGATGTTCGATTTAGGGCAAGAAGACATGCTGAACAGTTATGTGAACAAAATTTTCTACCCGGACACATAGTTCGACCGGAATCCGGCTGGAGTCGGAAAATTTGTTATAAGTTAAATTTTTATTTAAAGTTGATTAGATGTTCATTATTGGGGAAAGAAGATACCCTGAGTTTGTTTTTTGAGCTTTCTTTTTTCGCCGGACAAGTAGTTCTGGAGTTCGGTCAAAACCGGGAAATTTGCAGACGTGTCAGGAACTTTACGTCAAAACAGATATGACTTATAGGGGTAAACACACAGGCTGAATCCATATCTGAACTTGGTTTTCTCAGATTATTAGCTATTTGGCATTAATCTGTTTCTGAATTTTAATAGTAAAAATGTTCAAGGAGGCTGGCGACGACTGGATCAGGCTAAGACAAGACCCAGTTTTCTAGATCAGATATTGAATTTTTGGGATCCCATCGAAACCTTTGTTCTTGTTCAATTTATTTAATAACAAAGCGAAACATATCTCTCGTGGGCAGGGCCTAAATACGACGTTTTTTTTATCATAAACAAAAATAAAATAAGTTGTCAACATACAACAAATATGAAGAATCCTTTGGAAACTTTAAATGGTAAAATCCAGAACTTTCATAAAAAGGCTGACAACATTCTTCTTCATCACAACCTTTTTCCTTTTTTCACAAAAAAGCGTCCTGATTAGTTGGTTTATTTTGAGCTTTGTTTTTTTTTGCATGTACTTCGTTGTATATTTAGTAGGCTAATTTGTCTTTAACGGTCAGTTGTTTATTAGTATGTAAGTGTGTGTGAGTCTGACTGACATGTTGTTGTTCCTTTTTATACATTACTCTTCAGTTTTGAAGGATTCAAATAAATAATAATAATAATAAAAAGCAGAAAAATGCTAAAGATCATTATACTGCTTTACGAAGCTCGGCACAAAGCTTCTACTGTAACGCATAGTGTTACAGTATGTTTGTGGGTTGACGTTTATAGAGCTTCAGTCCATACACGCTGTTACAGTGGATTGGGGTCAGTTTGGGAACCTTCTCAGCCACTTCTCGGGGGGGGGACGAGATCTTACAGGAACAAAGGGTGGGAGAAGGAAAGAACGGTACATGAGGTGCTGGAGAAGGGAGGAGCCAAAGTTGCGGCATAGTTTTTCGCGGCGGGAAGAAAGGGATTCAATTTTAAATTCTTTAAGGTAAGGTATGTCAAGCCACCTCGCCCCAGAACATCTCTATGCCCAGGAAAGATAGAGACCAGGGTTTACCATCGCGTTCGAGCCAACGCAAATGGACTAGCCCACCAGGCATACCACTACAAAATCAGTCACCCCAACGAAGACCCCCCCCCCCCCCCCTACATCCCCAACATGTCGGATTTGCTGAAACGGCGACGAGACAATGGACCACATCCTGTTCATGTGCAAATCGCTGAATGCACAAACAAACCAGGAACGAAGTAGACTGAAATCCCTACTGACAAGGCTGAAGATTAACCCCGCATGTGCAGATATCACCAAACAGGAACAACACCAGTCAGATGAAATCAAGATCTTCCAACACCTATTTGCGATCCTGCGAGCGTGTGACCTGATCGGAAAGGTCTAGGTCTAAGAAGCCAACAGCGCGCAACAGCGGCGCTAGCAACACCTAGAATCCATTGACGAGGAAGAAGCCTGCGTGGGCATTGGGCCCTTTTGGCGTATTCTTGGAATCTACTACTAAAAAGTGTATGGTGGGGGGGAACCGCCAAAGATAATTTGCAGCGATCTCTTCTACACTCGCTCTATTTTAGCAGTTTCGGTTGAATGTTGGCTACACTGGGATGCCAGTGAGCCGACGTAACAAGAACATCTGCCGATCATGCTAAAAACCAGCTTGAGCCTCCACAGGAGGATCATCCCATCTTTTCTTGCTAGAAGTACCATTTAAGGTATTTTTAGGTGAGGTAGCCCTGTTGTCTCTATGGTGTTTTAAGGCTGCATCACCTACATAGTATAAGGGACCCATAAATTTCCTGTAATGACTCGCCATTCAGGGGGCTTGTCAATATGAGATTTCTGATGCGCTCTTGACCGAGCGTCAGATAGTTCGAGAAATACCCACGGGATAAAATACCCAACTATCCAGATAGACAAAATTTTTCGCAGCTGTTGTGTTGAACAAGGAACATTTCTCTGTAATGGAAGAGTATCCTGGATCTTTTGTCCTAGCTTAGGTACCTGGTGGCATGCTGGCAATTTTGTCTATCTGAGCAAGAACGCCGATTCGACCCAAGCGGAATTTTTGGAAACTAGGTGAGGTTCGGGCAACATAGCAACATAGAAGCATAGGAAATGACAAGCCCCCTGAATGGCGAGTCATTACAGGAAATTTATGGGTCCCTGATAGCATGTAGTAACAGAATGGTAGCAAGGTGGGAGGCAGGATGGTAGCATAATGCCAATGGTGGCAGGATGGTAGCATAAATATCTTGTGGTCTCTATCATAAGTTGCGTTTTTGTAGATACCATGGTATCTGTTACCACGGTCACTGGATTTGCAGTTTGTAATTTTTGCAGTTACTTTGGTATCTGATATACGGTTGCTCTGCAAAAACGACAATTGCCGAAATTGCACTTTTCGAAGTCATCCCAAAAGAAAAACTGATATTCAGCCACATCACTAAGTACCAAACTTCTTTCCCACCAATTTGACAGAAAATGATGAAAGTCAGATGACTTTTTCAGATACTACGACTAGTTACCACGGTCCGTGGTATTTGAATGCCAGATACCACGATAACTGTAAAAACGCCTTACTACGATAACTGCAAAAACGACTTTAGACCGTGGTATCAGATATCATGGTATCTGCAAAAACGCAACTATAGTTTGAGATAATTAACATGTAAGTAAAAATAACTGTGGCAACTTACTGCTGCATCTGACGGAGACAGTCCATAGGATCTAAGGGCATCAGACAAGTCTGTGACACAGATCCTTCCATCTCCATTTTGGTCTAACTGCTTGAAAAGCTTCTTGTATCTAAGTTCATCCTCTGTAGGGAGCTCATACACATGATGAGGCTGTGGTGGAGGAGTGGTATCCCTCTTTCTAGTAGCTACCATTCAATCCAGTGCAGAGATCAGCTAGCGCCTGTAATCTGCATGGTTTAGAGGCATTAGTATTTTGGAAGTCCACTGAAAAGAAGAAAAAACAACTCCTATACATACGTCCTTCATAAAATCTTATGACGAACTGCCGCCAGACGCGCTAGACGAACAATAACAATGACACGTGAGATCTGGGGATAAGTTATCTGACGGGTGAATAAGCGATTAGGCTTTCGCTTCATATCGAGTCGCGCATTAGCCCCGTTGAAAAGTCAGCCAGCACTCAGCACTGAAGTCGGAAGCCAGAAATGATAAACTTGATGACGCTTGACAGAACAGAGTTGGGTAAAGCAAAAAGAGGGGAAGATTTAAACAGTTTTAAACATGGTCAGGCCTAAGAGGAATTGAAAATAGCAAAACAAACCTGGATAAACGTACACCAAGAAGTAACCTATCATTGTTTTATTTACGATAGCGCACCTAGCGGCCAAAAAAGAACTAATCTGAGAGGAATTTTATGAGGGACGTATACAGAGACACTCAAGAAGTTAAGGTTAAAAGGTTAAACATATCATCAGCATAATTTAGAAGCGACAGGTCCAGACCTCGAAAAATAAAACTCATTTCAGCTTTCTTCTGGACGTCGACCACACTATTGTTAAATAGCGGGGATGAAGTTATAGCACCTTGCCGAATACCTTTATGTACTGGAATGGACCTGTCGATTAAATCAGAAGCACTTCCAGAAAGTGACTTAACCTTTACATTTAATCTGCGGTAAATATCACGAAGGGTAGCTATTATTGAAGCGTCCACACCACGATGCAAAGCCGCTAGAAGAATTTGCGGATGGATTCCAGAGTCAAAAGCTCTGCTAACATCGTGTCCAGCAAGAAACAATGACTCCTCGGATGAAGCGGTTTCAAGTAAAATGTTCGCAAGAATGGTGTGGACGTGTTCACGGCTAAGACCCTTTTTAAAACCGAACTGGTTTTCTGGTGTGGAGCAGGTCTGATTTAACATATCAATCACAAGAGATTCCATTAACTTGCACAACACCGGAGAAACAGTTATTGGGCGGTAAGACTTACAATCGGCGCCATGTTTACCCTTTTTACGCACAGGTGTAATGACACCGGTACAAAAAGTATCCGGAACTAACTCACAATTAAAAAGCATTTGATAAGGTAGTTCTAAGTGGCTTATAAGGGATGAAGACCCGTGAACGAGGTGCATCCCGCATAGCTGATCAATGCCACTTGAATGTTTCTTCTTCATTTTCATTATCGCGTCACGGATTTTACGGGTTGTCACAACAAACCCAAAATCACAAGTATGGGACTCGGGGGCCTCATCGAGCTCTAAGTTAAACTTTTTTTCGAGATCATAATCAGGAGAAGCAAACTCACTGGTAAAATGTTCTACCAGCTCATCATCGGTGGGAACAGCTTTATCAGGTGGCGCTATACCAGCCTTCCGCTTTATAAACTTCCAAACGGCTTTTGGATCACTGCGAAGAGACTGGCTATGCTTATCACTTACGCTTGCTATATGCTTAGCAAGACTCTTAGCGAACCGGCGCTTTGTGAATAGGCGAACTTGGTTAGTCACACCTTGCTTAGGCCTACCGCACTCTGACCACAGTTTGAACCAGAACTTAGATCTTTGACAAGCTAATCCCAGACCTGGATTCAGGGACCACGAAACTAACTCCGGACCGAAACGAACGCGACGAGAAGGCACTGCTGCAAGTTCAGCGCAATGAAGAGCGTGCGTTATTTCACTGCAATAAACATTCAATAGGATTTTTTTTTCTTCTTTGGGTTGGCTGCATGTCCGCTGGAGTAGCTAGAATGGTACCTTGATTTTCGAGAGCGTATCGTCAAGCACCGCAGCGTATAGAATTTTATCAGTCTTGTTCCACTCCTTCTTTACTGACCATTTGTAATTCTTGCTGGGGTTTTGGCACTCCGATATAACAATGCCAAAATTGTTCACGATAGGAAAATGGTGGGAAGCGCAAATCGACAAATCGACGTGGCACGGTTTAGGGGGAGCAAGCAGCGGAGAACAAAGCATAAAGTCCAAGGACGAAGTCGAACCTGAATTATGAGTATAAGTGAAAGGGGAGTCATTATGGATGTACTGAGTCTGTGTACACGCAGCAAAAAGAAGTTGCGCTCTAGGGCTGGCCTCATCGGATAAATTACAGTTCATATCGCCAGCAACCACTATGGAAAGACCAAAGGAGGCACAAGAACTTAGGGATCTTGCAAGGCCGGCACAAGCTCGGGTAAATTTATCGTCTGATGCCAGGTCACGATAGTCCGTTGGCATGTAGACGGAATAGATTACTGTCTTCTTTACTTGCACGGCAACAAAGAAAGAGTCCTCTACATAAAGAGTGGGTTCAAAACGCCTGTAACAAGCACGGCAACATCACCAGAAGGCCTACCGCGCCCAGAGGCTCTGGCTGGGACCGAAAACACTTTCGTTACCTCATCAAGCTGCAGCAGACTTAATGATTCAGTTACGAGGAAAAGTTCTTGTAGGCATACGAAATCATTGCAGAAGATCAGGCTCTCGATAAGAGGAATTTTATTTAATGTCCCGCCGTTAATATTCCAGCTGGCAACGCGTACATTTGTTAGAGTCATTGCTTAATTATTTTCTGGACAACAGGGCATTTTATGCTATAGCATGGATGGTCCTTCGAGTTGCAAAGGGCGCACTTAAGGTCGTTTGTACAGGGGGTCGCTTTCGAGTTCGCATGTCCTTCCCCGCACTGAGAGCAGCGCACAGGATTGGAGCATGTGCGTGCATGGTGACCATACTGCTGACAGTTGAAGCACCGTAGTGGGAGAAACTTATATTCTGTAATGTTTAGTCTCTCATAGCCAAAAGTAAGAGGGGACTGGATTGCTTCTGTCAAGTCTTCTTTACTTTCAAAATGCAGCTTGTACGACCGGGTGGAGCGGATTCTCTCGGCACTTGTACTGTTCTTTATGCGGGTCAAAGGTCCTCAGCGGTCACATCCTCAGGGATGTATCGGATTATTCCATAAAACGAGGGACTATAGACTCTAACGGCACCAGGTTTATCTTCACTAGATAGGGCAGATGCGAGCGCTTGGGCTGCCTTTTTGTTGCTCATCACAACGCTCCATTCATTTTTCCTTGGTTTTAAGTCTACAGTATGAGAACAAGACTCACCACATTTACTTTCCAAGAAACTCTTACGTGAAGCAGGGTTATCCAATTCTGCCGGAGGTTGCTTCAGGACGACAGCATAGGTGGGCTTTGGAAGCTCTCGCATAGTTCATTTACTTTTCTTGTCAGGGTGACAGTTACTTCACCCAAGAGGATAGGGACCTCGTATTGTGAAACGCAGGAGGGAAATTTGCAAAACCCAAATGAAGTCGAGAATATTGTCCTGCGGCCCGCGTGGAAATACCCGCAAGAGACCATAGTAGTTCCTTGGCTTGCAAAATAACTTCCAATTCGAAAAACTGGACCGCTTTGATTGCAATTTCTTCGGACCTGTTTCCTGCCTTGCTAGTCTGGAAAACAAAGTTCAGCACAGGATTCCATAAAACCTGCTCCCTCGCCATTCAGTTATGGAATAAATCAAGGGCGCCAGCACTATGAGAGGCGGAGCTTAGTAGCACTGTCACTGTCCACGCCACGAGCGTAATGCAAGAGAGAATCGGGAACTAATCCAACTATAATGATGTGCACTGTTGAAGGACTGAATGAATACCGAATATATATTTGAATATACATATACAGAGCCGAGCAGCCAGCAAGGTGCCTGTCCCGTTTCCATTTATAAGACGACCTAGGGACAATCAAATTCTATGTTGGGTCCTCAATCACATGATATCAACATGACATCACTATGTACAGTAGAGGGATGCTTATGTGAACGTCTGCTAACAGTGAATGATTGCCAAAGAAAAAACTAAAACCCAAATTAGGCATTTTTTACTACGAATACTTCTAATAACCACTCACGCTTTTGTCACTTTTTTAATATTTTGCTAATTCACACCTGAAAATGACTCAACGTCTTAACTGACACTAAGAGCGTGTTCCATCCTCGTACCAATAGTAACTATTTGTTACTATTTCTGTTCCAACCTCACGAAAAGTTACTACGCTGACCGTTTGGGCCTTGTCAAAATAGTAACTAATAGTAACTATTTGCTTACCACGCTCGGGAGCGTAGTAAGCGTAGTAACTACAGATCTCTGTCACGTGATTGGTCGGATTCACCAGCGGCATGATATTCTGCTGGAAAATGGAAAAATCGTTCCAGCCTTGATGACAGAAAGGCAGAATTTCTGACGTCATGCATAGTAACTACGATAAGTAGGATGGAACACCCTCTAACTGACACCTGGTTTGCTTTTATAATTTGAAAAATTTGCCACAAGGAGTCCACCTTCAATAGAGAGTGTGTTCCACCCTTCCATAGCAACTACGGATCTCTGTAACTTTATGGTCAAATTCACCCTAACATGATATTCTGCTGGAAAATAGAAAAATTGTTCCAGCCTTGACAGCAAAAAGCCAGAATTCGCGTGGGAACTACGGTAAGTAGGATGGAACACTCTCAGAGAAGATGGCGGTCTGAACCTGCAGATGACTTGAAAAGAGGAAGGATCTCTTTGTTAAATTCAAAATCAAAGAAAGTTAACGGATTTCTACTTGGCCTTTCCCAGGAAAATTTAGTTGCTGAATGCTGTATTAAACTTAAAAAAAATACAAACCTGTGCCAAAGTCCAAAGTTCAGACTTTCAAATAATACACAACTCTAAAGCTTATAAATTAATATTTAAAGCAAGTAGCAGGCAGAGCAACATCAACAGTAGAATTATACAGAAAAGGTTCAACTTGTTCAAGATCTTAACAGTGGTCAAGGAAAAGTCTGTGGTAAACCGTCGATCAACAGGTTCAAACTTACTAAAGGCACTTAAGGCGTATTCTCGTCGTTCCCCGAGGACTCCTCGGGGAATCGAAGGGAACGGCGAGAATAGAGGGAGTCACTCCACGCGGACTCCGCGTACAGAAACAGCGAGAACACGGGGAATGCTTCCAAAATCGATTTTGTACAAAAAAAAAACGCAGTTGACGAAATTAAGTCTTGATCCACTTTATTTTTGGTCTTGTTTATTCTGGATGTTTTAATTAATTTTACATTGCACCAACACCAGCAAAAATGTATGCCCCTCCGAATCTGAAAGGGAGTCCTTTTTGATGATGGTGATGATAATTGGAGCATTCCCCGTCCGTGGGGACTCGCGAGAATACGGGGAGTGAGTCCCCGGAACAAACAAAAACGCGGGGACTCCTCAAGTGGAGTCCTCGGGGAACGGCGAGAATACGCCTTTATATAGTTGGTTTTAGGCATAGTTCTATATTCCGTGTAGACACTACCGGAACATAAGCTCCAATAAAATAGTTTCCGGTATCACCTACCGGCTCCCTAGCTTCTAAGTACATAATTCCGTGAGACTACCGGACGAGAAGCTGGCATGATGAAGTTTCCGTGAGCTATTTCCATTAACTACCGGAACGGGAGCCAGCACACCCAAGTTTCCGTTAGTCAATGACGTCACATCCCGGAATCGTACCGGTTCCGCAGCCCGTAGGACATAAAGTACGGCTCCCGGTTCCCTAGACAGTGTCTTAAGGCGTATTCTCGCCGTTCCCCGAGGACTTCTCGGGAAATCGAAGGGAACGGCGAGAATACACTCAGAAAAAAATTCGAAGGGAAAAACCGTTCAGGAACACAAAAATTTCGGCAACAGACGTTACAGTACTTCTTCCGTCCGTGTACGGAAAGTTTCTGAAAAAGCAGGCCAAAGCAAATTTGGTCATGGACGGAAAGTTTCCGTAATACACTTTCCGTTGACGAGCAGAAGTTTCCCGTTTTCAGATTTTTGGAAAAACTAGTAAAAACGGAAAGTTTCTGCGCCCAAGCGTAAACTTTCAGCTGCTGAACATAATACTCCTGTCCCGCTGCAGCCGTATTCTGTCGAGGAACTGAAGTTTCTCGCACAGAAACGGAAATTTTACTGTACAGGGACGGAAAATTATCGTACTGAGACGGAAAGATGTCTGTTCACGGGCAGTGTTGCCACTGGTCGCAGAATTCTGCGATTTGTCACAGGTTTTCGATTTCTCCCCAGATTCACAGCTGTGACAACATTTGTCACAGAAGATCGCACTTTTGCCAAAAATGTCACAGAATTCTGCGACAAAGTGAGCCAGAATTCTGTGATTGGCGAGACAAGAAACACTGTTCTTTATATCTCGCCACTTCTGTGTTTTATGGCAATTGCCGTTTAGCCACATAAGCTAAACACTTGACATACGGTACAGAGAATCCGACGAAATGCTCAATGCTCTACGAACTCTTCTCTCTCGGATTCAACCATGGGCAGGTGTGGAGGGATAGGGAATCTGCAACCTTGTGATATACGTAACTTGAGAACGGGTTATGCGATGGTAGTAAAACTCGATGAGTGGTAAGAGAAGATGCTCATATGATCTATCTATGTGTCCGGACCGGATTCAGTCACTGCTGGGAGTTTGGGGAGGGGTCCCGGAATTTGTGCAGATCACCAAGGGGCCAAATGAGTTGAACGATTGGACTGAGACTTGGGTGTAGAAAAATCAGATGCTCTAGAAGATCCATTTTTGGGTCCGGACCGGATCCGACCAAGGTGGGGTGGGGGAGTGTACGGGAATTCCCCGAAAAGTGCTCAGATTTGAGGGGTTCATTTATTGATATACTTACTTCTGCAAAAATAAAAATTTACAGAAATCCGGCAGGGCGCAAAGTACGAAAAAACTTGATAGTTGATAAAAGAAAATACCCTAAGTGAAAAATACCAAACAGAACCAAATGAGTAGATTCATTCGGATGAAATTTGGAGGTTGTAAACATCGTATGGTCTAGATGACCCACTTTGCTGTCCTGGACGTATTTAGCTTCGGTGGGGGAAGTTGAAGGGGGTACAGCAAATATCCCAGAATGCTCAAATTCGAGTGAAACTTGAAGAGTGATAGGAGAAGCCTTGGATGGTTCATTTATGTCTCAGAACCTGATTCGGCCTTGGTATCTGGATACAACCATCGGCGGGTCGTGGGATCTGGAACCTTGTGAGATGCGTAAAATTGCGAACCGGTGGTCCGGTTGGGGTTGAACAGAGGTAAGAGGAGATACCCTAAGTGATCCATTTATATGTCCGAATCGGATTCAGTCACCATAAGTGGAACTTGAGGGAGGCCTCGGAGTTGTGTGGATCGAGCGTGTGGAGCGATTGGACTGAAATTCGGAATGCAGAAAGTTCATGTGCTCAAGATGACTTATTTTGGGTTCCGGACCGGAATTTTCTGAAAAGTGCTCAGATTTCAGTGAAACTCAATGGTTGGCAAACGAAAATACCCTAGACGACCTTTTATGTGTCCGGAAAGGATCAAGAATAGTGGAGGAGTTGAAGCGGGGATTCAGAAATTTTGCGGCATGTCTGGGGATCAAACTGTATAGCGATTCAGATGAAACGGAGAAGGTACGAAGGTCATATGGTCTAGATCTGTTTGTGGTTAGCGGCCGAATTTGGCCTAGGTGGGGAGAGTTGGAGGGGGTACGGGAAATTCCCAGAAAATGCTCAAACTCAAGTGAATTTTGATGGGTTGTACACGATCAGAGGCTTAGATATCCCATTTCTTGGTCTGAACCGTATCTTTCAACGGCGGTGGACGATGTGACGATCTCATTCACTTAGTTGTCCCACCTACTCATAATAAGTGCCGTATGCTGAAGACTCTGGGGACAACTTCTTATGGGAATTTTCATCAAGTTCAAATCTGCTCGAATCAAAGTTACCGAGAAAATATTTGCGTTGGATTGAGGATTGATGTTTTCCTTCAAGAAAAGTCCGATCCCGCAAAATCGCTTGCATTTTGTGCTTGTCGCTCGGTTTATGCCATATGCTGCAAAATGCATAATTTTGTGCAAAATTGCAATAGGGTGAATAGAGGGTTATCGAGCAAAAATAAACTTCTTTTTTTTTTTACTGAACTGAAACCAATTTTCGGATTCACTCACGGCTTAGCCTGTTAAAATAGGTTAGTTAAAAATGCAGTCCTTCAATTCCAAAAATCTTTGAGTTTTTTAATCAACCTGAAAAAAGGACCGAATTTCGGTTGTCACAGATCTTTGGGGCCAAATGTCACAGGTTCCGTTCACGTTCACGTTCACGGGCGGAAGGTTCTTGTACCCAAGCATAAAAGTTCGGTGGCAAAATAGAATATTCCTGTTCCGGTGGTCTAAAATTTACTGTACATGGACGGAAAAGTTCATTTCAGGAACAGAAAAATGTCGGCAACAACCGTTGCGGTACTTTTTCCGTTCCTGAATGGAAAATTATCTGAGGCCTCTCCGCTCCAGCGCAAGGACTTGTGGCTAGCAAGAGATTAATCTCCCTGGACATCTTTCCGTCTGGAGAAGTTTCACCAATATTAGCTTAGCTAGTACTTCAGTGTTGCAAAACCTTTTCGCTGTAGCCTATTTATACCGAAAATTAAGTAAATTCTTTAGAATACCGATAAATGCCAGCACTCATACAAAAATTTGCAAGTTGAGGCTTTGTCATTGTAGACGAGAAATTATATGCTCATATTGATTCAGATTTTTTTTGAACAGAAAATCGAGAAACAGAAAATCGAGCATAGCAAAAGGACGGATTGCAGCGAGGTATTTCAAACGATTATGTGGCTTTTACAAGTCTAAGTAGTCTGAATGAGCAGTTCGTCAAACTGGGCAAAACAAGTACAACTGAAGAACTTAAAACAAAACCGGTTGTTTCTACTCGAGAACGGTTGGAAACAGTGTTTCTTATAAGTTCCTTGGTGTTCAACGGTACTGAGGGAGAAACGAAATCTTTTTGTGTTGCGAGAGCAACACTTTGGTTTTGTCCCACTTTTTATGTCACTTGCCTTCCGGACAAGTGCCATATACCGATCACTTTTTCGTCGGTCGGTCGGCCTGTCTGTCTGTCTGTCTGTCCGTCGGTTGGTCCGGTGATCGCGGATTAGGGTACTTCCAGATGTGCTACGACGGTGAAACTTGGCAGGCATATCATGGACCCGACCAAACTGACTTGAAAATAGTCACTTCCCCGATTCGACCATCGTGGGGGGGAGTGGAGGGAGGGGCAATCCGGAATGTTGAGGCATGCCTAATTTCGAACAGGTGATCGGATCTGAAGGAAACTCGATCCGTGGAAAGAACACATGCTTCACATGTTCCGTCCTATGTCCGGACCGGATCCGACAACTGTGGGGGGAGTTGGAGGTGGAGTACCGGAAATACCGTGACACGCTTGTAGTGGAGGGATCAGGATGAAACTTGATGGGAAGAACAAGCACAGGTCCTAGATACGTCGTTGACATAACCGGATCGGATCCGGGCACTGTGGAGGGAGCTGGAGGGTGTGTCCCGGAATTCCGGTCATCACGGGTTAAGGTACTTCCAGATGTGCTAGGACGATGAAACTTGGCAGGCGCCTACCCGACCATGGGGGGGGGAGGGAAGGGAAATCCGGGGTCATGAGGCAAGCATAACTATCGAACGGGGCATCGGACACGAATGAAACTTGACAGTTGGAGAGAGCTCGGGTCGCGGAAGTCGTACTGTTAACTGGAATCCGGAATACCAAAATTTTGCGTGATGCACAACTTTTGAACGGATGGTCGGACCCGAAGAAAACCTGATAACCGACAAGAGGACATGTTTCTGATCTAACGATGTACTTTCATGATCCACAAGGGCCCATGATCATTTTTACCTCAAGTATGTGCTTACAAATGAGTTTTTAGCCCCCTTAAAGTGCATAGTGCATAGTGAAAAAAAGACTTTAGACCAAAAGATACATTTTTGTGACTCCCAGGAGCCAGTGATCATTTCTGCCTCAAAGGTTTTGCCTACAAATGACTTTCTAATTAAAGCGGCAAATATTACCTGAGCCCAGGCAGACTTTGAAACATATCTTCAAATAATGCATAAAACGGATTAGCTGACGTATCCGTTGTATAAATTATTTGAATATGTGTTTCAGAGTCAGCTTGGGCTCAAGGAGTATTTATTAATGTGCTAAATATGTGCGGCAGTCTTATTTTTTCTTTCCCAACAGAACAATCCTGTACAGTAGCGTAATTTGTTTTGAGCTCAACGAAAAACTTCACCCTTCTTGCAAAAAAAAAATCCATATCCCAGCCTAAAAATAAATGCAAATTTCAGGTACTGAAGTTTCCTGTTGCTGGACGTCAATTGTCCGAAGTCCGAAGCTTAAAGGAAAACTTCCCGTTTCTTGCTAAAAAGAAAAATTCCGTATCCCAGCATACAAATAGATATAAGTTGTTCAAGTACTGACGAAAATTTTCCGGAGCTCAACCGAAAACTTCCCGTTTCTTGCTAAAAAGAAAAGTTCCGTATCCCAGCATAAAAATAAATATAAATTGTTCAGGTACTGAAGTTTCCTGTTGCTGAACGTAAATTTTCTGGAGCTCAACGGAAACTCCCCCTTTCTTGCTAAAAAGAAAAGTTCCGTATCCCAGCATGAAAATAAAACTGTTTAGGTACTGAAGTTTTCTGTTGCTGATCGGCGCGGGGAGAACCCACATCTTATTTTTCTTTCAGAACGGAATACTTCTGTCCAGTAGCGTAAATGTTCTGCACCTCAAGAGAAAAATTGCCGTTTCTTGTTAAGAGGAAAATTTCTGCCCACCAGCGTAAAATGTCTGAAACAAAACAGAAAGTTTCCGTTTCTCGCGAAACAGAAATTTTCCGTACACCAACGTGAAAATTTCCCTGAACTTTACCGCTCGCGCACGGAAAACTTCTGAAATGGATCTAAATGGAAATTTCGGCTTGAACAGAGATATTCCTGTTGGCAAACGGAAATTTACAGTACATGAACAGAAAGATAAAGCGGAGTAAAATAACTTGTGGCATACGGAAAACTCCCGTCTGGGAACGGTTATTTTTGTGAGTGGGGAGGGAGTCACTCCACGCGGATTCCGCGTACACAAACAGCGAAAATACGGGGAATGCTTCTAAAATGGATTTTGTTCGAAAAATGAATGTGCAGCTGAAAAAATTAGTCTAGATCCACTTTATTTTTGGTTTTGCTTATTCTGTTTCTTTTTAATTAATTTTACATAGCACATACAACAGCAAAAACTGATTCCCCTCCGAATTTGAAAGGGAGTCGTCTTTGATGATGGTGTTGATAATCGGAACATTCCCCTAGGGGAACGGCGAGAATACGCCTTTAGTACTAAGATTCTAGTCCGAAAGACGCGCCTTTTAATTCGTTGAAGGTTACAGCTTCTCGAATTTGTCTAGATTCCCAACTAATAGACCATTCATTATTCAACCATCATCAAGCCCCTGTTGGCAGGATTTAATCGACCATCATCATTTACCAGGCAAAAGGACCCTCCCTTGACCCCACCCTTCAAGTTAAGCCAAGTGTCAGCAAGAAAAAGTCAAGAAGGATCAGTGGATTGCTAAGACTATACCATAGAAGGAAGGAACTTGATAGTATCCTAAATCCAGAACTTGGAAGATGTCAGAAGAAAGACTTCCTCATGGCTGGGAAAAAAGAATGAGTCGCTCCTCAGGTATATTGTTAAAGTTTGACCAAAAAGGGCTGGGATAGGACAATCTAGTTACCCATCACTTATTCACTTAAATCGGCCTGAAGACCCACTGAAAATGCATTACTTTACTTTGTGTATTCGTTGTTCCACTATTTACGAATAATTGATTTTCAAATAGTGGTATTTCCCTGTGATTTGTGGTACCTCAATACACTTATATTTTTGTTGTGTGCCTTACGAGAAAGATTTATGACTTTTTTTGTTCAGGCACTAAGCAATCTTCACTGATCTCACCACTGCCCACTGAAAAGTTGCATTTGTGTAGAGATTAAAATTTCCCACATCATAGTAGAATTTACGCTGTGTGCAGATATTCTGAATGCATAACTAGAGCAGATCTGGAGCAGATAGTGGAAAATAAAAATTCCGCTTGCAGAATCCAAATATTTGGTGTATTCAACTTTAATATTCTATGCAAAATGTACTATAGGCTACAGAGAGTACTGTAGAAAAGGTAACACAGTACCATGAATATGATGATCTGACCTCAGTGGGTAGGCTAGATTGTATTTGGCTAGAGAGAAAAAGTCTGAAAAGAAAATTGGAAGTAAGCTGGCTGGTGACGGCTCTTGTGGGTCGCTCATGGGTGCGAACTTAACAGATGATGATGATGAAAATTTATTTATGCATTACACAAGAAAAGGGAAATAGCACAGTAAAGAAAAAGAAAAGGAAAAATTACAATGAGCTTTCAGTAATGGAGTAAATGCAAAAGATAAAAAAATAAACAAAAAAAAAAGAAAATGGACTAATCAGGTGTAAGAAACCTTCCTGCTAGATGGAATGAGGAGAAATCAGGATTGCTATGGTGGTGTGTGAGGGTGGTGGTATCACCCCTCCTCGAAGAAAGAAAAAAACTGAAGTGCGAGCGCTCGACCACAAAAATTGAGCTAAACTGGGCCGTAGTGAGGGGCCGACCACACAACTTCAGCTAAACTAAGTGCTTACCCAGGAAAGATAAATGGGGGGCTGGCAGTGCAGTTGTCAGGTCATGAATTTCACCCTGCAGCGCACAGTTTTAACTCAAATTTTAACTCTCGATTCAAGTAAAAATCAGGCTGATTTTGCTGGTTCAGAGGGCAAAAAATTTGCAGTTACGCAGCAATTCCTATAACGTCAAGGAGGGTTCAAAAGAAATTTGCAACATTTGAAAATAAAGTCCTGATATATTTTAAATCTTTTTGTCTCAGAATGCCAAAAATTCTTGAAAGGTTGCAAAACAGAGGGAGAATCTTCCTCTGTCTGGAACTATTTCTCTACATCCGACACAAATGGAACCATGAACAGCTGAAATAGTGTTATCAAAGAGTTTTTTTAGAGACCGAGCTATGATCATGCCAAGCCATTTTACGGAAGGAGAATTGGGGAGTTTCTCATATAAAAAAAAATATACAGAAATCTTTTGAGCTGTTGAATTTAAGATACTGACATTTAGAAGCGTTAACAGAAAGGCCAATGTGAGATAGACTCTGACATAGCGTTCTTATGTTAGATTCTAATCCAGCTTTAGTTCCGCTTATTAATAGGATGTCGTCTGCATAAGCTATGTAATTAATACTTAGGTATCCAAGGGAAAATGTTGGCAATACACCTGAGAGGCACTATTAAATGGCACTTTTGAAAACAAAGGGAGATAGGGCTCTACCCTGTGCTACTTTATTGCTCACAGGATTGGGTTCCAAAACCGCCCATGACCATTTTGCCTGAACAATAGCATTACGGTACCAAAACCTTCAAACAGAAACAATGAAAGTATTAAAACCCTGATGTAATAAAGAAAGTAGAGCCTGTGGATTTACTACACTGTCAAAAGTTCCAGAAATTTCGATTGCACAAAGATGAACAGCAAATTTGACAAGGCTCTCCTCCTTGAGAATTGTTGGCAGGACTATATGGGCATGGCTACAACTGAGTATTTTTTTTTTGCTAAAGATGCAAGACCCTGTAATTGGACAAACCAAAAAAATTATTGTACGGTCAGAAGAAAGATTTACTGATAGAGCTTTTGTTGGCAGAAATGGAATTATATGTGTTTGCTGATGCTTTGTACTGAGGAACAGTTTCCTGATTAGATGGACAATACCTTTTTGGGGGGGGGGGCAGCTGCCCCCCCTCCCCATGTCCCCTAGTTTCACCACTGGATAGCATGATCCTATGAATGAATGAATAGTTAAATAGCCAACTAGCCCTATGAAATACATGAACATCATAAAACAATCCAATTTATATCATTCAATGCATTCCTTTGTTTAGTTAAAGCATGTTTTAAAAATTGGCAAATCTTACTTATTTTAGCTTTATTTCTCATGTCAAGAACATCATGGAACTTAATGTTTTATCCATTATCCATTAAGAAAAGATTATGAAGCGTGAACCTCATGTGACGGATCAAAAGGATTCATAATAATATCAATCGATCAAGTTTAATATCCAAATAGCTTAACGCTAGAATAGAAATAAAATATTTACGAAATACAAAGACATGAAACAAATTAACTAATACACTTACAAGATATGACCAGAAATAAAGGATGGGATGAAACTACTTAAAAATTGGGCAGAAGAATTAGCAGGATACGGAGAAAACTGATTGCCAGTATTCCTCTCGTACCGACGCACTGAAGACGGGAGGGGAGGGGGGAATAGATGGGCCATCTGGGGACAATACATAATCTTTGCTCTAAATTGTTTTGAAAGAGTATTTCTGCGGTCAATTAATTTAGGAACGTCAATTTTAATGAGAGCCTCTTCATATGAAAAATTATGATCACCCAGAATGATTCTCACTGCTCTCTTTTGGACATTCTCCAGGCGATCAGAGAGCTCTGCAGAAAGAGAAGAATGCCAAACTGGTGAAGCAAATTCTAAATGAGGGCGGATATGAGTTTTAAAATAACAGAGGAGGCATTTAGTATCCAAACCGAAAGATTATATGTTCTAGGTCAATCGTACTACCTCAACACCTACACCAAGGAATCACAGTGGGATATCCCAACCAAAGCAGCCAGCCCCCCTCCACCAGGTGGTCCTGCTCAGGTACAGTGCTCACACTTGCTGGTAAAGCACAGAGATTCAAGACGAGCATCGTCTTGGAGAGAAGAGAGGATCACAAGGACAAAGGAGGAAGCTTATGATCAGCTTATCAGTAAGTACTAAACTTCCTTCAGCTTTTCGAAAAAAGCAAAGCACTTTACCTCAAAATTGACTAGTGCCCCACCATTAAAGGACCCCTCGCACTATTTACTCTTCAACTTCCAGTATTTTGAAATTACTGAATACTTTAAAACTAGGCTTTGCTTTCAACAAATTACCCACGGCATTGGCTGTTTTAAGCCTTTTTCGAGACCCATTGACTTGTAGCAAAAACAGGGGAAAATTTACATAACCGTTTTTTCTGATGGAAAAAATTCTCGCAGACAGCCGTCGACAGCGTGATACGCATCGAAGGTGTCAAAAGGCGGAAAGTGAGAAAATTTATTCAAACAATGTTTACAACGGGTATGTCAGCTACGATTCTTCATCAGCGATATTTCGGCCCTTTTTGGCAAGGGTCCTCGTCAGGCTGTCAATCCTCTGGTTCAACTTCGGGGAAGGAAACAAACCTGTAATCAATTTACAGATTACAGGTTTGCCGGTTTGCCAGGTTTGCCTTCCAATTATACCGGAAACGGTATAATTGGAGCTTGTGTTCCGGTAGTGTCTACGTGGAATACAGAACTCACGGGATAGTTTGGATGAGAGCTAGGATGCCGGGAGCTTCACTGACTTAGAGAAAATAACATGGTAAAAAATTTACTACCGGACCCGATATATTGAGAGCTAAGATACCGGTAGCGACAACTATTTGATTGAAAACGACCAGGTCACGGACACAGATGGCTATGGGCTGGGGTTCCGGTAGTGCCAAAAAAATAAAAAAAATTGGACTCACGGACCCATGTCAGTGCAGACTGGGAAACCTAAAGTGAATATTTTTAATTCACAGAACCCAACTCCTGCGGGCTAGGGTTCCGGTAGTGCCAAAAATAGAATTACAAACTCACGGACACGTGTCAATATGGAATTAGGGTCCGGTACAGCCCACGGGAACCGTGTAAAATATGTTTGTAATTTTAATTTTTGGCACTACCGGAACCCTAGCCCGCAGGAGCTGGGTTCCGTGAGTTCAAAATATTCACTTCCGGTTTCCTAGTCTGACATGGGTCCGTGAGTTCAATTTTTTTTTTTTTTTTTTGGCACTACCGGAACCCTAGCCAATAGACATCTGTGTCCGTGAGCTGGTCATAATTGTTGTTTCCGGTACCTTAGCTCTCAATATATGGCTTCCGGTATTGGATTTTTTCCCGTGTTATTTTCTCTAAGTCAGTGAAAATCCCGGCATCCTAGCTCTCATCCAAACTGTTCCGTGAGTTCTATATTCCACATAGACGCTACCGGATCCCTAGCTTCTGAGTACACAATTCCGTGAGACTACCGGACGAGAAGCTGGTGCGATGAATTTCCGTGAGCTATTTCCACTTACTACCGGAACGGGAGCCACAACATACAAGTTTCCGTTAGTCAATGACGTCAGATCCCGTATCGCAGCTCATTTGGTTTTTTTTTTCCGTAAGAACTACCGGTTCCGTAGCCCGTAGGACAAAAAGTTCGCTCCCGGCTCCCTAGACAGTGCCTCTAACGAAACCTCGCTAGTTTTCTCACTTCCCGTCTTTTGCCACCTTCGATGCGTATCACGCTGTCGACGGCTATTATGGCTATTATAGATAAGACAGGTCCTTTAAGATCATCACATAGTAGTTTATTAAGCATAGAGACCTGGGTTAAGAGAATTGCATTAGGAGGCCAGTGTAGTTCATAGTTGACTTTTTAGCCATTTCCCTCAAAAATGAGGAGCAAAAGGAAATAAATGAAACTCAGTAATTGTAAGCATTTATCAAAACTGCATGTATAGTTTTTCCCGTTCATCGAAAAACTCATGCATTCTTTTGTATATCACGCACTTGTATATTTGCAAGGAGTGTGGAGTGTTTGGTTCAGTAAAAAAAGAAAAATGGACTAACCATCAAGAGGATTCATAAAGAGAAACCAAAACATAATCGATTTTCCACTGAACATCTAGCTGTGAACCGAATCTGTTGGTTGATTAGGACCTTTTGCACTCCATCAAGTCATGTTGGTGGTAATACCAAGAACAAATAAGAAGTAGAACCTCCGCCTCCCGATCTCTGTACTACAACCATGCTCAGTCGAATATATGTGGTCGATTTCCTGTGGAAACGAGCGGAAGTACAGGAGGGGTAAGTGACCTCGTTTTACACTACCTCGATTTTTGGCGCGAAAATGTTAAAATGAGATGTACCGTACATGCTGTCCTGACAGTCAAGAGGCAAAACATAACTTTTTTGGACAGTCATGTGTCCAAAAACATTCGAATTCTGTGCCTTTTCTTTGTTTTGGAGCTGCTTTGAAAAGGGATTTTCTGGCCATTGACTTTGCTAACTTTTCCTTTTTCATCCTTTTGTAGTCAATCGAAGTAAGGTTAGAATGATGGGATCTTGTTTGAAAGAAAATTATGTTTAACTAGAAATATTGAAGCAATATTTATTATCCAATACGTAACCCATTCAATTAGCTTCAATCTAGTATGTTTGTCATATTTATTGGTTCCTTTTTAATCCAGATAGATTATTCCAAAGGAAAGACTTCTCTGGAAATTGGATCTTGTCTGAGGTTGGATACCCCTCCTGTAGGAGCTATGCGGAACATTACAGTTCGTTGACTCTACAAACAGCTCATCGCAGTGGAGCCCCAGAGAAGAAAAGTATGGGGTAAACGACAGTAAACAGACTGTTGGGTATATACCATTGTGGCGTCACACGGCTGCCACGCTCTTTTCCTCTTAAATGCGCAGCGGCTAAGAGGAAAGTAGACGGACGTCAACTCAAAGCTCAGCAAGTACCTCCCCCTCTGCTCAGTTTTGTTGGGGTATCCATAGTCGGTGCATGGGAGAAAAGATGGAGGTTCTACTTGGCTTATTTGCTCTTTGTACCACTAGAGACATGCCTGTGGTAGGATTTAAATGGGAAGCATTTAGTATTTGCAATGTCTATATCGATCACCCCATCCAAGTCGCCAGTTGAAACCATGACTCGGAACGACCGTGGGATCATCTAATGGCGCGATCCGGTAGCACCACATGGGCAAGCTTAGAATAGATCTCACGAAAATCAGACAAAATGAAAACCATTTAACTGGTATGTAACTTAAAAGTAAAATACAGGTAAAATTTGGTATTGTTTATTTCTTTCAGTTATTTGTTCTGAGGCCAAATTGACAGCCAAATTTTCAAGAAGGAAAGATGTATGTGCTAAAGTATTGTGCACTATTTGACCTAATGAATAATTCATTAGCAGGTTGAAATGACGGAGACATTGTTATTAAAGGACCTGTCTTACCTATAATACTAATGCAACCTTCTTCCATAACCACTCCATATATTTCTAAACCTGGAGACCCCAATTTCGTACGGTAAATTCTAACCCCTCTAACAAAACCACGCTGATTTTCTCACTTGCCGTGTTTTGCTACCTTCGATGTGTATCACGCTGTCGACGGTTATCTGCGAGAAGTTTTTCCTTCAGAAAACCAGTTATGTAAATTGTTTCCCTGTTTTCGCTACAAGCCAACGGGTCTCGCAAAAGGGTTAAAACAGCCAAAACCGTGGGTTATTTGTTGAAAGCACAGCCTAGTTTTAAAGTATTGAAATATTTTAAAATACTGTAAGTTGAAGAGTAAATAGTGCGAGGGGTCCTTTAACGAAAATCAAACAAAATGAAAACCATTTAACTTATATATAACTTAATAGTCAAATAGCCTACAGGTAAATATTTGGTATTATTTCTTTCTTTCAATGATTTTTTTTTTGAGGTTTTAACAGCCAAATTTTCAAGAAAGGAAGATGTATGTGCAAAGTACTGTGATCTATTTGACCCAGTGAATAATTCGTGAGCGGGTCGAATTGACAGAAACATTGTTATTAAGGGTTGATGATTTTTCTGCTATTTAGGAGTAACGTTGGCTGGTCTTTTAGAAAGAAAAGGCACAGTGGTGTTTACAGTATCCCTGCAGACTGGTTCTCCCTTATATTACTGGTTCCCCTGGTTCTCCCGTATATTACGCCAAATCAGTTCATCCTTTCAAGAGATAGATATGCTTGCTGTACTAGGGAGAGCTATTCTGGACTGTAGAAGCTTTGCGCACTGAAGTTTCTAGTCGAAAACTGTCCGGGTACCCGATAACCATGATCGCGGCGATATACTTATTGGCAGAGCTGCTGCGAGTCCAGCAAATCCGAGACAAGTCCGAGTCCTTGAAAAAGGCATCTCAAGACGAATCCAGAGTCCGAGTCCATAGCTCTGGCGGACGGACAGCTCCGTGAAAGACGAGTCCGAGTCCTTGAAAAAGGCGTCTCGAGACGAGTCCAGAGTACGAGTCCTCCAGCTCTGCTTATTGGTAGGTTGGAAGTTTGTGTTGGAATTTCTCAGGAACAAATAAGCAAAAGAACCTCGGTCTCCCGATCTCTGTAATACGACCATGCGGAGTCGAATAGATTCCAAATGCCCTGCCTGATGCTAACGGGCGGAGGCTAGGAGCTATGCGGAACTTCCCAATTCGTTACCTCTACAAACAGCTCATCGCAGTAGAGCCCCGGAGAGGAAAAGTTGACTGTAAGCGACTATTGGTTCGTTAAAGTGGACCACAAAAAATGGTCTTTGTACCACCTACACAATGACAACCATCCCTACTGCCACTATCAATGTTCAAAACCAAAAACACCGTCAAACAGTGAGTAAATTAAAAAAAGAACACCAAATTTCCTAGGTTTGAAATAATTCGGGCTGGACTAAATCTCAGCCGATAATCCATATGACTAAGTCCAAAACACGCCAGTGATCCTCAGGAAGAAGGAGTAAACGTGTCCGTAACGACTCAGACTCAACGACTCAAATCCTGTGTCAAACAATCCCGGCGATCTTTCAGAGCAGCTGTGACACCGTTTCTTCATTTCTTCTGCAGGTACCCGGAGATTCTGCATCGGCAGGGAGAGAAAGTCATCAAGAGTATTATCCGGCACAGCCGTTGTGTCACGTAGGAAGCCAAGGATCAAAATAATAATTTCCATCTAATGCTCCAACTGTTTATTACAAATACAAATAAATTAAAAACCAAGACCAGTGTGGTACTCCTGAAGACATACAAAAAAATAATCAATTAAGTCATATAATTCTTTGCTAATCAAACATGGAAAATTCTATCATCTGGAAAAGAAGACGTTTTGCGTGGGTTTTTTCTCGAGCCAAAACAGCAACCCGGCAATCAAGTTCAAATCTAAATAAACTGGTGGCTTGCGATCAGTAAGAGAAGGTAAACAGAATGTTTGGATTAGGTCTTTAACATTGTGACGTCACTGCAGAGGCGGGTCATACACGCCTGCTATGGTCTTTTCCTCTCAATGCGCAGCGGCTCAGAGGGAAGTAGACAGTTTCAGTTTCAGTTGGGTGTGAATGGAATGTAGAATAATGTAAAAATAGTGTTACCACATTATGTAGAATAGAGAAGACTGCCACCTGCGGCCAACAAACCCTTTGGGGCTTTCTTAGCAGGTGCTGTAAAAGTTTTGTATACATGTGTAAAATAAAATCTAATCTAATCTAATCTGATCATTGGGCTATGTTGGACACAATTAACATTCCTGCCAGGAAATCACAAAAGGAGTGCTTGGCTAGGGCAGGGAATAACCAATATTAATCAAACAACAAACAGGATCAACTAACTGAATACTCTATATAAAGAAAAAGGGAGTAGACGAAAAAAATAACCAGTGGTTTCAACTTTAAATGAAAAAGAGAGAAAAATGAGGGAAACAAGGAACAAGAAAGAAAAACACAAAAAAAGAAAAGAAAGAAACAAAAACAGGAGAGGGATCCAAAGGAGGATAACACTAAACAGTTTTCCTGTAATGACCTTTTGATGCTCGCTTGAAGGAAATCAGGTTGTTCGAATTCCTGGCGTCAACTCAAAGCTCAGCAAGTAGCTCTAGCTCTGCTCAGTTTTGTTGGGGTATCGAGAGTCGGTGCATGATACCAAAGACCGAAGTTCTATTGGCTTGTTGGTTCTTGATGTTGTATAGTTTCTTTCCAGTGTTTCTTTCTTCTTGTTTGTTCAAATCCTTAGTTGCGTTTTTGCAGATACCATGGTATCTGTTACCACGGTGACTGGATCTGCAATTAGTCGTGTTTGCAGTAACCTTGATATCTGGTATACGGTTGCTCTGCATAAACGACAATTTTTGCTTTTCGAAGTCATCCTAAAAGAAAAACTGATATTCAGTCACATCACTAAGTGCAAAACTTCTTTTCCACCAATTGGACAAAAATTGATGAAAGTGAGATGACTTTTTCAGATACCACGACCAGTTACCAGATACCACGATAACTGGCCAGATACCACGGTAACTGCAAAAAACGCCTTTTCACCGTGGTATCAGACACCATGGTATCTACAAAAATGCAACTCTTATATCTTCTTGTTTTTGTTTTTAGGCTACCGAGACAGGATTGTCAAAGGACAAAACTCGTTTGCTGAATTGGCCGCTAAGTACTCAGATTGCAGCTCTGCAAAGCGAGGGGGCGACCTAGGTCCCTTCACGCGTGGGGCCATGCAGAAGCCCTTTGAGGATGCTGGGTTTTCCCTGAAAGTTGGGGAAATGTCCGAACCGGTCTGGACGGATTCGGGCGTCCATCTCATTCTTCGCACTGCCTAGTTGTGTGTCCCGTGATTGGTTCCTTTTCCGAAGTATTTTTCCGAAGGACTTCTTTCTGTATTTTAAGTTGTTTTTTTACGCTAGACTATTTGTGAGATTGTACATGTAAGAGATAAAATTATGCTTGAATGAACAAATATCATTGAAAGCTCTGTCGCGGTGTAGAGTAGAGTAGAATTTAATTTAAAAATTACTTTCACAGCAATGATGCCGAATTTGCATTTTTCGTCAACATATTATAAACGAAAACGTTGTCAATGGACATTTACAGCAAATTTGCAGATGTCAATATATATATATATATACAATTTATGCACAACCAAATTATATAAATCCAAATGGAACAAAACGTATTCAGTTTTATTCGTGAGAATTAAAAAGTGTCACGAAAGATGGAACGAAGCTTTTTCTGTATATTTCGTGAGTGCAAACTACTGGTGTTAATTTGGGGACTTTTTGGGATTTTTCCCGGGGGGTCTACTTCTGGGAGGATCGTGAATGGGTGGGAAGAGATCACGGAACCTTGGGTCAGAAAACGCTTGTGTTCCGTAACCATAGCAAAGTTTTTGTCTCCTTTCCTCAAGCGTAGTGAGCCCGAACTTTTTGAGAAGATACAAATAAGGGAGCTTTCCTTCCCGCCCAATAATGTGCAAAGCCCTTTTTTGGATACATTCTATCCGGTCTGAAAGATCTTTAGTAAGACCAAAATGCCATACCGGACAAGCATACTCGAGAACTGGGCGTATAAACGAAGTATAAAAGTGGAGCAAATCTGAAGGGGGGGGATGAAAATTTAACCATGTGTTTTAGGAGGGATAGCGAGGGGAAAGATTGTTTAGTCATAAGGCGTATTCTCGCCGTTCCCCGAGGACTCCACTTGAGGAGTCCCGGAGTTTTTGTTTGTCCCGGGGACTCACTCCCCGTATTCTCGCGAGTCCCCAAGGATAGGGAATGCTCCGATCATCATCACCATCATCAAAAAGGACTCCCTTTCAGATTCGGAGGGGAATAAATTTTTGCTAGTGTTGGTGCAATGTAAAATTAACTAAAACAGTCAGAATAAACAAAACCAAAAATAAAGCGGATCCAGAGTGATTTCGTCAACTGCATATTTATTTTTCCGAACAAAATCCATTTTGGAAGCATTCCCTCTGTTCTCGCTGTTTCTGTACGCGGAGTCCGCGTGGAGTGACTCCCTCTATTCTCGCCGTTCCCTTCGATTCCCCGAGGAGTCCCGGGGGAACGGCGAGAATACGCCTATAGTTTCGACATGGTAGTCCCATTTATGGTCGTTAGAGAGGGACTCGTTAGAGACCTCTCGTTAGAGAGGTCAACGTTCGGTATCGTAAAACGGATGAGAATAAATGTGAAATAACCACTTACATGGAGAGGTATGCAGCATACCCTACGAAAACGGATATTTCTACACTATCGTCGGAAATCGTATCAACGAACAATTCAGCATTCTGACTTATACGACTTTGAGACTGAATTATTCGCATTTCCCGATGAAAAAGTTGTAGCCTGCGTAGTTGTATGATAGTTGTACGAAAAATTTGCATGTATTGATATGTAATAGTAAAGAATACTATCATTTAATGTGCCTCAGACTGGGCCAATCTTAGGCAGTAGTATTCAGTAGCATCCAGTCTTGCTAATAGTAGCATGCAGTAACAAGGTAGCCTTGCAGGGGTGTCACGACTGGGGGGGAGGGGTGGACCCCCCCCCCCCCCCAATGCTGTCGGCCAGTCGGTAAAAAATAAGAGCGAAGCGCCTCGGTTTTTCGTCAAAACAGTTGATTTTTTTCATGAAAACAGTCGGTTTTTCTGAAAATTGGTCGATTTTTCTGAAAATCAGTGGATTTTTCTGAAAATCAGTCGATTTTTTTCAAAACTGTCATTTTTTGTATTTGAAAACAGTCGTTTTTCTGCAGAAACAGTCGGTAAATTCCTCGTCCCCCCCCCCCCAAAAAAAAAAACATTTTGGCTAGTGACGCCTCTGTAGCATCAGTTCGTACTGCAGGCTACTTTTTCGTACAACTTCATACTACTATTTTGAGATAAATTTTTCACCGGGTGGGGAACTGCTGTGAACCTGCAAGTTGCTGAAAACGTTTTTCTAACCCTTTCTTCATTCTTTAGTCACAGTCTTGAGTCTTGGAGTAAAGTTGAATCTGTAATAAGATGGGGAGGTTTCAAACTACTAAATAAGTCTCACATCCTATTGGTCGGTTTTTGCAGTTAGAAGTAAAAGCCTGGCTTCCTAATGGTCAGTACTGCCGTTATCCGTTTCCACTCGGTAGAGTGCAATCCATCTATTGCGTTCACTGTGATTTCGGGATTTAGGATAATATTTTGATTTAATATAATAATAATAATAATATAAGATATTGCTAAAAATCTGGCCACAAAGCCTCTACAAAATAAAAGGATACAAGCTTGTGGGAACAGCTCGTATGGAAACAGGAAAGAATGACCAGAGCTTCAGTTCAGATATTAGAGGCTTGCTTCTTGGGACCTTAATTAACTTTGAGTGGGGCCATTCCCAGTTCCTTTTCTGTGTGTGACTGGCCCTTGAGTAGAACAACCGCTCAAACGTTGTGTGTGAAAGCAATGAAATTAAGGTACTGAAGATAAACTCAATAATTTAATGGCTCAACTGTCACTTCATTTGCTTATCCTCTTATTTTCAAAATGATTAAAGGACCTGTCTTACCAATAATACTAACGCAACCTACTTCCATAATCACTCCATATATTTCTAAACCCGGAGATCCCAGTGTCGTACGGTAAATTCTAACCCCTTTAACAAAACCACGCTGATTTTCTCACTTGCCGTGTTTTGCTACCTTCGATGTGTATCACGCTCGACGGTTGTCTGCGACAAGTTTTTCCATCAGAAAAAAATGCCAAAATTTTCTCTGTTTTCGCTGTAAGTCAACGGGTCGTCGAAAAGGCTTAAAACAGCCAATCCGTGGGTTATTTGTTGAAAGAACAGCCTAGTTTTAAAGATTTCAAATATTTTGAAATACTGTAAGTTGAATAGTAAATAGTGCGAGGGGTCCTTTAACAACCTATAAGTAAAGCTATAAAAGTGTCGACTATCGCGATAAATTCAAACCTCGTTCCTACGGTGGAGAACACACGTCAGGCTAATTAAGATGCCCTTTAAAACGTATCAGAATCGACAGAGATGCCTGATTTTGTATTGCCTACGCCAGTCGGTGGCGTCTACCAAATGCCGATGCCCCGTGATCCCACCGTCACCACTATGAAATAAATTTAACTGGGTATTTAGTTTTGCAGACATCTTGGAATATTTGTATGGTGAGGATGTCCATCATTTCGCACACCCTAGCAGGCGTTCAGCACATTCTTCTATGCCAAAATGCCGACACATTGCATATTTTTTTTTTTTTTTTTTATTTATAACCCATTAACTGTTCGAGGCCAAAAAAGACGGAGTATGGAAAAAATACAAAAAACAAATGAATAGGTAAACAGAGTAACTGAAATACAAAAGAACAACAAAATCCAAATAAGCTTGAGTCAAATCCGTTTCAAGGGACTCCGCATTACACTGTAAAAAGTTTTTCCGTATAAAGATTAAAGTTAACTGCAGGATTTGCTACTCGGATTACTGTTATCTCTACGCAGATACGATTAATACAAAATAGAGATAAGATGGATCTGAGCAGCAAATACTGCAGTTAACTTTAATCTTTTTGCGGAGGGACTTTTTACAGTGTAGTAGTTCGTAGACCTCGTAAACTCTTTACTTCACTATCACGTTCGGACAGAGTAGGCTGTAAGCAGGATGTTTGGCACTCCCACAATTTGCGCACTTCAGAGAGGTTGAGGTGCACGGGCTCTCACGGCTGGATTCGTGGCTCCCACCACACTTAGATTAGAAATAAAATAGTCTATAAACAAAACAAAAAATATGTCAGTTATCGTAGGATGGAAGCTTTCACGTCCTGGCTAGGCTCTAATCGTTTTTTAGGGCACAGGCAGTCGATCAGTTTGATTAGTCCTAGCTAGTCGGAAAGTCGTTACATCAGTCTCATTTCCTGTGTTTTACAACCCGATGAAAAATCCTTTGACTGATTTGTACAAAAAAGTTGCATGTATTGAAACGTAGTAGTATGGAATACTTTTGTTTAACATGCCTGCGACTGGGTTAATCTTAACTAGTAGTATCCGATCGCATCCAATCTTTCTGTAGTAGCATCCAGTTTGCTAGTAGTTGCATGCAGTGGCAACAGTTGGTAGTTACTACTGCATGCTACTTTTTCGCACAACTCCACACGACTATATAATTCTCGAAAATTTTTCATCGGGTAGGCATATTTACTTATGATGCGGTCAGGTTTTCCCCGTCCAGATTTTCTGCATTTCGTCCTCAAGTTCAAAAACTTCCAACTTTTTGGACGGTACGGTACTTTTTTGTACGAAAAGAAGATGGTACCGAAAAGTTTTGCCATGGAACCAGTAAGGGACCCTGAACATTACGATATAGACATCTGATTTTATATCAGATATAGATCTGATTTTACAAAATATCAACGAAGAAACCAACGAAAATGGGGTCACTCGTTCAGGGGCGTCGCGACTGGGGGGGGGGGGAAGGGGGGACGGGGGAATAACCGAGTCGGCGCTTCGCGCCGCGATTTTTCGTCAAAACAGTTGATTTTTTTTTCATGAAAACAGTCGTTTTTTCTGAAAACTGGTCGATTCTTCGTCAAAATAGTTAGTTTTTCTGAAAATCAGTGGACTTTTCTGGAAATCAGTCATTTTTTTCACAACTGTCATTTTTCGTTGTTGGAAACAGCCTTTCTTCTGCAGAAACAGTCGGTAAAAATTACCAGCCAGTCGGTAAATGCCTCGCCCCCCCCCCCCCCCCCAAAAAAAAAAAAAAAAATATTTTGGCTAGTGACGCCTCTGCACTCGTTGGTTTTCTGCTTTCTTTCGTTTTTGTTGGTTGTTCATCTTCATCTTGGTTTTGGCATTTTTCCTCGAAATTTTCTGTCTGCGCTGAAGAAGGGAGGCGGTTGTCCTCCCGAAATATTCGCCTTTTATTGCAGTATACTCGTTGGCCTTTACAAACCCCATTTTCGTTGGTTCGTTGATTTTTTGTGATATGTCAGGCCAGTCTGGTTTACGAAATTATCTGCATCTGATTTTATTTCAAGCGGCAGTCCGGTGACGCCCTTCAGAAGCGCAATACGTTTTTTTTAACTAGCGGAATGATAGGCAGAAGGTTTCACGGCTCAAACTGAAGACTCAAACCGATAGAGTGATTTTTGTATTTTTATTCTTTAGCTGTTTGTGATTTCTCATGCATAAATATACTTTCGCTGTTCTCTGATTTTTTTTAAATGGGGCCCACGAAAGAATTGTGTTGGTTCCTTGGTGAGGGAATAAATCTGGGAATGGATGTTTATCGCAATCCACAGGATTTAGGATCTTAAAGTCACAGAAAACTTGACTACGCAACTTTCGCCCATCAAGCTAAGATACAGGGACTTATTGTCAACAGGACCCCCCTTCTTTGTTATCTCGAACCCCCTGCTTAGTGTTCCCAAAGCTAGCTGGCAGGCCCTTGCCCCTTATGCACTGTAATTATGCACTTATGCACTGTAAAAGTTCGCCTTTGGCCGTGTTGACTAACACATCGGGATAGTAGTCAAGAGGTCGTGCGTTCGATTCCTACTCCCGGCACACAAACCTTTTGCTTTTTTTTCTAGTAACTCAAAAGTCAAATTCTCGGAAACTGCCCGGAAACTGCAATGGTCGTAACGAGAATTTTTCTTACTCCCAATATCGACTCAGGGTACATTCTTGATATGTCAGCTAGCTCCCCGAGTCAAGTTTTCTGTTCCTTTATATAATAGGAATGGTCTATCGTGTCGTATACAGATCAGAAAGTAGACAGGTGCTGAGAAAACTCTAAATAGAACAATAATCGATATTTCTATGTTCGAGATTCGGCAGATTAAGGCACAAGTTGCAGTAGGTACAGTTTCAGTCCCAACATTCTAACATATATGTCTTCATTGAAACCCGCCCGTTTTTGGGATCCCAAAACGTTAGTTTCGGGATACCTATGACTTCGTAAAGTTTGTCCGTCCGTTTGTCTGCCCGTCTGTTAGTACGATAACTCTAGAAGGGCTTGAGATATTTCCTTTGGGTCAAAGTACATGTCAAGTTCGGAGATGGGCTCTGTATCTCTCTGTTTAGGGGTGGGGATATGAAATTAAGGGGCGAATACATATTTTTTAAAAGCTAATGAGATAGTCGATGTAGGGGTAAGGACACATGCTGAATCCGAATATGAAATTTGTTTTCACGCCGTCAGTTCACCCGGAATCTGGCCAAAACTGGAAAATTTGTTAAAAGTAAAAGTTTTATCAGGAGTTGATTAGAGGTTCGATGTAAGGTAATGAGACATGCTGAATTCGTTTTTGGACTTTATTTTCTTGTCGGATAATTAGTTCGCCCGGAATCTGGTCGAAACCGGATATCTGCGAGGAAGCTTACAACCCCTTACAAAGTGAGATAGTCGGTATAGGGTGAGAAGACATGCTGAATCCAGATCTGAGACTAATTCTTGCCGGACAAGAAGTTTACTCGGAATCCGGCCAAACCAGAAATTTGGCAAAAACAAAAGTTCATTCTCTATTCGATTAGAGGTTCGTATCGGGGGTAAGCACACTCGATGAATTCATCTCTGAACTTTATTTTCTCTTCAGACATGTAATTCTGCTGAAATACTCTATAAGACTAAGGTTGCGTTCCAGAGCTTAACGATTGTTAACAAATTGTTAACTGTTTGCGTTCCAGGTTTCTAATTCCGAAATTTAAGCTCCGCCCACCTACTATTTCAGTTCCAGAGCTTAACGATTGTTAACTATTTTGTAACGATGGTCGGTGAGCAGCGTTGGGAAAAGTTAACAGTTGTAGAATTGGGAAAAGTTGACGATCGTTAAAGCGGCAGTTATCTCCGCCCCAAAATAAAGTTGACGATTGTTAACAGTTGTTAAGTTTCTGGAACGCAACCTAAGTCCAAAACACGCCAGTGATCCTCGAGAAGAACGAGAAAACGTAGCACTAACGACTCAAACTCAACAATTAAATCCTGTGTTAACAAATCACGGCGATGTTTGGGAGCAGCTGTGATACCGCTTCCGGCTCTTCCGCTGGGTAGAGGGCGATTTTGCATCGGCAAGAAGAGTTAGTCATCAAGAGTATTTGCCAAAACTCGAAGATTTGGATCGAGAGGTTGTTGGTTCGCCTCTCAGTGTCACCAGATCTTTGGCTGTAGCATGCGCAGTTTGCCCGGAATAGAGCTAAAACGAGGAATTTTGTCAAAGTAAAAGACTTTTCTAAAGTCGAGTAACGTCATGCTGAACCAGTATCTGAACTTGTTTTACTCGTCTGATTAGTTGTTTGGCCGTAATTTGTCAAAAAACAAGAAAACGGTATAATTTTTTATACATTTTCAAGGCGCTTATTATGATAAATAGTAACATGTTAAAGGGGTTTAGCGTAGATCGGAAATCTGCAAGACCCGATTGTCTGGATCAAGAAGACCGATGTATACTAAATTTTTGGGATCCCATCGAAATCTTTGATCTTGTTTGAAGATGACAAATCCGTTCAACCTCACGCTTTAATTACAACCTCCTCGGAAGCAATAAAATCCATCTCGAAAGAACCAAATGCGGAAATCAGCGTAGTGCCGTTGGGTGGATAAGAACGACATGGAAAGTCCGAAGCTGGTAGGATGGATGGAACGACGTAGTGATTTTTTTTTGTTCAGATGCAGAAACACGTGGAGTCAATCACTTGTAGAGGATGGCCTAAAATGAGTCCTTTAAGTAGGCTACTTGGAAACTTTAGGAAAAGACGCTGAAAACGTAAAATAGTCGAGATGGAAAAATCTATCTCCGCCATTTTGAAACGTATCTTTGGAGTGTTTTGATCAATCACAGACCAAGAGTCACTGACTTTAGCCAGTTTTGTTACCTTTGAGTGATGATGGTGGTAATACGTCTTGAATCCCTTCGTTCCAGGTGTGACCAGGATAAGACTTTGGATACTTGGAACCTAGGACGTTCGGAGCTGGTGGTCTTTAATCCGTGGTCTTAAAGGACCCGCCGGACGTATAATGCCAATGCAAACTATTTCCGTAATCTCGCTCCATTAATTAATTCTTATACCCGGCGACTTGAATTTCATTCGGTATATTCTACCCCCCCCCCCCCCCCTATCGTAAGGGTACTACGATAATTTGCCTTGTGGAGAGTAGCGCCAAGACCTATGCTCTCCATGCTTTGCAAACGGAAAAAAAAAACTCGTAGCGCCACCCACTATGCTTGCGGCATTTAAAGTGAGACAAACTTGCGGGTTTAGAAATTTCTAGTAAAGCAAAGGAACGGTCTGCACTCGCCAAGGAAACAATGGAGGCTGTATACTTTTTTTGCAATGTTCAGAATATGAAGTTACCGGAACCAGCGCTGGTGAACGACTAAAGGAGTTTCAGTAGGGATGTTCTCAATCGCTAGTGGTGATAGTATCGCTGCTATTCAGGTGTGTGTCAATTTTGTCAAGTCTTTGCGCTACTCCCTAGTCAGAGTAAAATAACACTAGGGAGTAGCGCCAAAACTTGACAAATTTGACACACTCGAATAGCAGCAATATTAGTACCACTAGCGATAAAGAACGTCCCTAATGAAATTCATTCAGTGGTTCACCAGCGCTGGCTCCAATACCTTCTTATTCTGGACATAGCAAAAAATAATAAAGCTCGTAACAAAGTCTCCGTATCCTTGGTGTTTGCAGGCCGCACCTTTGCTTTACTAGACATTTCTAAACGTGCAAGTTCGTTTCGCCTTAAATGCCGCAAGCGTAGTGGGCGGCGCTACAAGTATGACCCGTTTGCGAAGCATGCAAAGCATAAGTTTTAGCGCTACTTCCTAGTTTTATTTTGCTCTTTGCTCTGGCTTAGCGAAGCAACTAAATCCCAGGCATGGAGCGCGACGATTGCTGCTGATAACCGAGTAGAAAATTGAGAAGAAAAGGCTGAAGTCCGCTGTCCGAAACGGCCATAACCCTACCGAAGAAGAAGAGGCCGAAGTGGCGCATTTGCTGTCCGAAGCGGTCCATATTACTGAAGAAGCCTACTTCCAGATTTACTTAACGACAAAACTCGGATTTCCAACATCACCACAATTGGAAGACATTGCTGCAGGCGCATCGCTTCGTGATGGATGGAGAGGCTTCGTCGACGCCTGAGCAAAATACCATTAGGGAGTAGCGTCAAGACCTATGCTTTCCTTGCTCTGCAAACGGGCCATCCTCATAGCGCCGGCCACTACGCTTGCGACATTTAAAGTGAGACAAACTTGCGGGTTTAGCATTTCTGGTAAAGCAAAGGTGCGGTCTGCACACACCAAGGAAACAATGGAGTCTGTATCACTTTTTTTGCAATGTTCAGAGTATGAAGTTATTGGAACAAGCGCTGGTGCACGACCGACTAGTTTCAGTAGGGACGTTCACTATCGCTAGTGTCGCCGTTATTCGAGTGTGTCACTTTTTTCAAATCTTAGCGCTACTCTCTAGTGTTATTTTGCTCTGGTCGACGCTCTATGCGCCACTGATGCAAGGTAACCGATATCAGCACTAGCCTTGAAAGGCAAAACTGGCGGTAATACATAGACCAACCATACCGAGACCAATAAGGTTTATTAGTCACGGCACAAGTCCGTTGTGTAAAAGTGCAATCTATGCATTAATATAAATTTCCGTGACATGGGGATGTGAACTGGTTAGATGAATTTGCCCGGGCGGGATCACTGTTCCTATGGCCGGCTTCTGCCAGACTATTGTAGCGGTATGGGAACTCTGTTCACAAGCCCCTCGGTAGCTCAGATAGTAGAGCGACTGCCTTGTAAGCAGAGGGTCCTGTGTTCAAATCCCGGCTGAGGAGCATTTTTGTCTCTCAGTTCACTACTTATAAAAACTGGTGGTGGTGATCTATAGGCAATCAACGGTGTAAAAATATTAGATCTTATTACTATCGGTATGCCAAGTATCTGTTGAGTCTCCCCCCATGGGCAAAGAATACAAAAATCAGTACAAAATACCATCTTGCCGATCCTGTGACTGCGATTGAGGCAAGAATAAAGAAGTTTGAAAGTTCATTAAACAGATCCCACGGTTTATACGACTCATTTACGTGCTAATGTTCGTATTCTGTTAGATTGTTGTTGTGTTAAAATGTTGTATTGCGTATTGTTGTTAATCAAACTGGCAGTGCTGATCCCTAGCCAATCAATGGTGTATATTTCTCAATCTCCAGCCAATCATACTGGCGGTACTGATCTCTAGCCAATCGATTCAAGGTGCGGTTGGGGGCGAGCCATCTTGGTACTTTCGCACAACCTATCACCTTCTTCGTATTTCTCCAGGTACCTAAATGAAACAGGGTGAACTTTGGTAGTTGTTCCAGCAACTTATTATTAGTTACGATCGTTCCTATTCTTGTTATTATTGCCGTTCCAGAGCCCGCCGTAATAAGTAAATTGGCTCCTCCCACTTCTTATTTTCATTCCACGACTGTTACGATCGTTACAATTTACTTACGATTGTCGCGAGCATCATAAGTGATACTAGCTATCGGTTCTGCAGGAACTTCCGTAAGAGCGATGACGTATGTTCGCGTTGTTATTATTTTCGTTCCAGAGAGCGTGATAACAACCACAATACGGGGCTCGTCCCTCCTCTTATCTCGTAACTTGTAATAACTTCACTGGAACGCTACTTTTGGCTTGCCTTACACGGTAATACCACTAAGCCCCACCCCAAACAAAGAGAAGATTCCACCGTGGCGAAGCTCTGCTCGCCATCGCCATGCCCGGGTGGAAGAAACTCCTGAGGAGGTCAGCGTAAAACGTGGCCGAGCACCCTCAAGGAAGACCTCGAGCCCATCGGAGGCTGGAGATGGTATCCCTACTGGCTTCAAATCTCGAAGCCATTCCCAGAAGACCGAGATTCATACCATGCCTTGGTCCGTCAGCTGCTGTCGCCAAGGAGATCTGCACAGCTTGCGTCCTGACACAAGTACCCCAAACCAAACGGTCGGCATCACCAAGACTTGAACCAGCGCCCCTGAGCCTGGGAGTCCAGCGCGCTAGCCACTCAGCTGGTAAGGTAAAAAAACCTCCTGTTTCTTTTCCAGTATTTCTACGCCTACACTGTAAAAAGTTTCCCCGAGTAAGGATTAAAGTTAACCGCAGTATTTGCTAGTTGGATTATTTTTAAGATAAGATTAATACGAAAAGAGATACTTTTTACAGTGTAGTTCACCACCGAAGACATTCTAATCACATGAGACATTTTATTGAAAAGTGCGAACGACCACCATGCCAGTGAACACACTCAACTTTAAAATATAAAAGTAATATTTTACACTCGCGGATATATAACATAATCTATATGGTCAAATAAAAAATAGTTAATTTAGAAAGACTCTAGAAACAGTGTGTTCTCATAATGCACAAATATAAGCAATGTCGATATGAACGGGATACGTGCTGTTTACTTTTTTTTTTTTAGGCCCATATAGAAACTTGATAAATGTGTCTGCACAATCTTCAATAGACCACCGAAAATTGATTCCATGATCAAAGGGTTTTTGACCCTCCCCCCCCCCCAATGTCCGTTCAGTTTTGTTTTTCGACGAACCGAATACAGAAAAAAAAGAAAAATCGGGACAAAACCAAAGTGTTGCTCTCGCAACGGAATTCTGCACTGACTTTATGCCTAAATTTTACCCCCCAGTATATTTTGTACAAGTCTGTAAAATCACAACCTGTTACATTAAAGGTACCCTCTCTGATAAGTTAGCCTGCACCTACCATTTTTGCCTATTAATGACCTTACGATTATGAGAACAGGAGACGAAAAATGGAAGTACACAAATACGGGCGAACTTATTCGTCTAAGCAAATTGTGCGGACCATCACTTCTGTAACCTGGTATGGATCAGCATTGGAGGAGGGGCGACGATCCTCCAAATAACCCTTTCGTTCCTCAGCTACGCTTCGTGGGATACGGATACTGCATCCGCGGTTAGCAACCCCTGAAAGAGAGTACACGTTACGTGAAACAGAACCAAAAAAAGTCAGTCAGTGTCTATCGACTATCGTTCCCGGACCTGGAACTGATATCTCAAATGCTACAAATACTCGACCGGTCCAGTGCTCCACCACACAGCCGGATGAAAAATTCTTTGACTGTGTCGTTGTACTAAAAAGTTGAATGTATTGATATCTAGTAGTATGGAATACTTTGGTTTAACATTCCTCCGACTGGGTTAATCTTAAATAGTAGTATCCGATAGCATCTAATCGTGCTGTAGTAGCATCCAGTTTGCCAGTTGTAGCATGCAGTGGCAACAGTTACTACTGCATGCTATGTTTTCGTCCAACTCCATACGAACAATTCTCGGAAAATTTTCATCGGGAGGAGCTAATAGTACTCGATTTGTGGAGTAACGACGGTCATGGGGGCTAGACACATAACACATAAACATATTAAACATAGGGCCATACTACCACCAGTCATGTCGAATCGAGTCGACACTAGGTCTAAAAACAAAGAAAAACTGGTACCGCCTACCGCACTAACAAATCGGTTTTTAAACACGTTCGTTCCGTATTACACATCAGTGTTTAACAAGTGCAGAAGTTTCTGTTCTTAATTTGTGTCGTCTTTTAGTTTGTAAGCCCAAGCGCCATTTAGTTGAGTTCTCTTCTCTATGATAGCTTGTGTAAATAAATGATTCTGATTCGTAGTACACTGTAAACAATCTCTCCTACATCGGACTTTAGAAATTGTGCATCACAGAATTTGGAGATTTTTAAGAGTTCGGAAAGTTGAAATCCGATGGAGGATTAACACGCTAGAATCCAAAACACTTTAGATTAAGCCATCTGAACGCGGGAGTTTATTTTTTACAGTGTGCTCGACCTGTCGAGCATATCACTTATTCCCTTTTTTATTCCTGGAAACCCGAATGCAAGCTTCAGACGCTATTAGTAAATAGACTGTAGTGTCGGGCGATCTTAGGATTTTTCGATGTATCGATATTTTCACTTTCGATCGTCGATCTATCGATATTTCTTTAGCATGTTTCCCTATAGGATACGTCTCGTTTCGCTATAATTTACTAACAAAATTGTCGTTAAATAGCATCTTGCATCATCCCAAACTCCGAATAAATAAGAACTGAATTAGGGAAAACATATTGCTCCAATTTCTAAATATATAAATGTAGGTTATGTTGGATTATTACAATAATTATGAATGAAAAAATATCGTTTTCGACATCGATTTTTACGTTCCGATATTCGATGTCGATATTTGGTCCGATAAATCGATATATCGTTATCGATATCGATATCGCCAAACAATAATAGACTGGTCGAGTACTTGTGTCTTGGGAAGCTAAGAGTACTTGAACATACGGAACTTGGAGCGAGAAAGGAACAGATCGAGTATCTGCCCTCGACCTCGTAAATCTGTAAAGTTGTAAGTTCGAGTAACCAACCCACCAGCGACTAAAAGAGTACTCGACCATATAATGGTTAAGTAAAGTATTATTATACAGTATTATTTAAACTTCAGTCAAAAACGGTCAAAGCCGATTACCCGTGATTCGAATAATTCATGCAAGTTAATTAACTGTAGGCTACAGAGAAATCACTGTATATACTGAATTAATAAAGAATCGCTCGTCGTTCCTTAAGCCGGACCGCGAAAATACGATCTTGATCCGGTTTCTAGCCTTATCCTACCGAACTCTCGATCCAGTAGGGAGAAGCGGATAGATGCCCCAAGATACCTTTTCTCCTAGTACCATTCCAGCATTTTTAGTAATGATTTCCGTTTTCCCAATTTTAGTAATAGCATGTAGTGGCAAAAGTTACTACGGCACGCAATGGTCGGACCGCGAAAATACGATCTTGATCCGGTTTCTAGCCTTATCCTACCGAACTCTCGATCCAGTAGGGAGAAGCGGATAGATGCCCCAAGATAACTTTTCTCCTAGTACCATTCCAGCATTTTTAGTAATGATTTCCGTTTTCCCAATTTTACACACTGTGCTTACTGCACTGTGGCACACACAGTTACACACTGCACTGTGGCAATCCAACTTTTTAATCCAACAACCATCCTCAATCCAACAACCATCCTCAGTAATCTACCACGTTATATGATTACCTTAGATATCAGTGCACTCTGATTTTAAACCATAACATATGTTACATGATCTGATTTTTGTTAGGGTCGGCTTCTAATCCTCACCATGAATATCCTGAATCGGACTCGTACCTAGACTTAGATTCGGATCCTTTCATGATCGGATTCGCCCATCTCTGTGCTCTAGAATCCCTGTCATGGATCCTAAAAATATCTCTATCTTACGAAGAAGTCCGTCCGAAAAAGTTATTGTAATCACGGAGGGACAGATTGACGTTCTTATAGGCATCAGTTCACTTTCATTTGGGATCCGTAAAGTATCTTGCTGCAAAGGCTGCTGTCAAATATTCTCTTCTGGCCGAAACACATAACCCATGACTCTTACTTGATTAAATTTCTGTCCCAAAACAGAATTTCCATGGCGATGAAGTGCAATTACGTTCAAATGAAGTAAGCAGAACAATCTCATGGACTCCACAATACCATAATCAGAAGTCGAGTGTAGGCAATTTCTGAGATAATGAAGTCTTTTATTATCCTCATTAAAGAGAAAGGAGCACTGCCTGTTTTTAAATTGCTTTAACCTTGGAAACATTTAGATATTTGATCTTACCTGATGGACCTCGGCTTCCTGTTGGTGAGGTGAAAAAGGTGGTGGAAAGTTGTTTGTTGGACCAGGAAAATTCAATGTTGGCGAGTGGCCAAGGACGGATCTCTGTCTTTAAGGTTTTGTGCAAAGATCAAAGAGATTTGGGGGGAGGAAGTTTATTTTAAAGCGGGGTTGAAAAGGGAGGAAATAAGGGATTTGATTCGCGTTCCCCGAATTTAACGTGCCCTGACTTTACTGACATAATCCCTTTCCGACGTGAAGTCATTATCGACTCCCCACAAATCAACTATTACGTTCCGTGATCATTTTTAATTAAATCGCATTAAAAACTATACTGAAAATATTTATACGAAAAGAATGTAGTATTTATTTACAATGTTTTGTTTAGTGTTTTAATATGTGTATTTTACTTTGTGTATTTATTCATACTCCGCTGTTAACCAAAAAGCGGGTCACAAATAAATAAATAAAAAATAAAAATTCCGCCAGGAACTTGATCTACTAATAATTTATTTTTAACCCATAAATCGTACAAGACGAAAACAGTGGAGTGCAAAAGAAAATAAGAAGACATAATTAGGGAAAAGACACCACATACAAACAAAATCTACTGAAGAGTCAACAAAAGAAAACTCTTGATGACTAACTCTCCTTGCCGATGCAAAATCGCGGGGTACCTAGCGGAAGAGCCAGAATCGATATCACCCCGGGTATCATAGCTGCTCTCGAAGATCGCCGTGATTGTTTGACACAGGATTTGAGTTGTTGAGTTTGAGTCGTTACGGTGACGTTTACTCCTTCTTCCTGAGGAGCACTGGCTTGTTTTGGACTTAGTCATATACGCCCCTCATAAAATTCCTCTCAGATTAGTTCTTTTTTGGCCGACAGGTACGTATCGTACGCTATCGTAAAGAAAACAATGAACGTTACTTCTTGGTGTACCTTTATCCAGGTTTGTTTTGCTATTTTCAATTCCTCTTAGGCCTAACCATGTTTAAAACTGTTTAAAATGCCTCTTCCCTCTTTATGCTTTACCCAACTCTGTTCAGTAAAGCGTTATCAAGCTTGTCATTTCTGGCTCCCGACTTCAGTGCCGAGTGCTGGCTGACTTTTCAACGGGGCTAATGCGCGACTCGATACGAAGCGAAAGCGTAATCGCTTATTCACCCGTCAGATAACTTATCCCCAGATCTCACGTGTGATTGTTATTGTTCCTCTAGCGCGTCTGGCGGCAATTCGTCATCGGATTTTATGAAGGACGTATAGAGTAGAAGCCCATGAGAGGGCGACAGACGCGCGTACGGCGTTTCATTCTTGTCAGTGGACAGTTGCAAATGGGTGGTGAAACTAGAGGAAGAAGAAGAATAAAGAAATGATGGCACGGTTGAAACATACCAGCGGAAAAGTCGTGGATGGAAGATGTTTCATGCTGGCCGGTGAGACGTCTTTCATTGTCCTTTCCTTCATGGGGGTCATAAGCCCTGATATGTCTCAAGTGATGGCGAGAGAGCTTGTCAATGGCCTTCTCGATTTCCCTGAAAATAAAATTCAAATTAGGTGTCCGTCCGTGGCCGAATGGGTTAGCGCACTGGACTCCCAAGCGAAGGGTCGCTTGTTCGAGTCTCGGTTGTGCCTACCGTTTGGTTTAGGGCGAGGGTTAGTGGCGTTTCCCCGTAAGACAAGCCAAAAGTCGATCTAGCTTCAAATGGGCACCTAGAGAAATCTAGGGGAAAGCACGGGAAGCGTCGGATGATTCGCCCCCAACCACGCATCGCACTCCCTGCACTACGCGGACCTTCAATGGTTTGCATGCGAAAAATTTGCTTTATTTACGCTTGAAAGGTTATAGGACCTGTCTTACCTATAATTTCAACGCATCCTACTTCCATACTCACTCCATACATTTCTAAAGTCGGAGAACCCAATTTCGTACGGTACATTCCAATCGCTCTAACAAAAACCACGCCCATTTTCTCAGTTGCCATGTTTGATACCTTCGATGTGGATCATGCTGTCGACGGTTGTCTGCGAGGAATTTTTCCATCAGAAAAAAACGTTATGTAAATTGTTTTCCTGTTTCCGCTATAAGTCAACGGGTCTCGGAAAAGGCTTAAAATTTAAAACGGCCAAAACCGTGGTTTTTTTTATGAAAGCACAGCCTAGTTTTAAAGTATTAAAATATTTTAAAATACTGTAAGTTGAAGAGTAAATATTAAGAGGGGTTCTTTCACTGATTTCCCTAAAAGTAAAATTCGTATTAGGTATGCTTGAAAGGTTAACTGATTTCCCTAAAATATAATTCATATTTGGTACGCTTGAAAGGTTAATAATAATTATAATTTATTGAGGCCCACTATGCAACAAATGAAAGGGCGGAGTAATAGGTACTGGAAGCAATTTAATCGAAATCCCCGGCAGAACTATTTATATCGGCTATAAAACTGGACACCGTTAAAGCAGCTGTCATATTTTTTTTTTTTTTTTGTTAATGTTAGAGGGTGTGTGTGCATAGCCTACAGTCCGATTCTTACAGTTGGGTGCGAATTTTCCGTTCAATCCGAAACTTTGAACGCATCGCATACAGATTTCCCCATAGTGAGGCGAATTTCGCTTACATATTTTCGGATGCGAAATCTTACTGGACTGTGTGTGCACGTAGCTATATAACAGAGCAAAATAACACTATATAAGGAGTAACGCCGAGACCTATGCTTTCCATGCATCGGAACGAGCCTTACTCCTAGCGCCTCCCACTACCCTCGGGACATCCAAACCGACACAAACATACGGGTTTAGAAAATTCCAGGTACAGCGAAGATGCGGCCTGCAAACATCGGGGAAACAGAGGAGGTTGTATCTTTTTGTTTGCCGTGTTCGGGATTTGGAGTTATCCGAGCCAGCGCTGGTCATGGCAAAATAACACTAGGGGGTAGCACCCGCCCATTACGCTTGCGGCATTTAAAGCGAGACAAACTTGCGGGTTTAGAAGTTTCTAGGAAAGCTAAGATGCGAGTCTGCAGACATCGTGGAAACAAGGGAGGTTGTACCTTTTTTTTCCTGTGTTCAGAATGTGAAGTTATTGGAGCCAGCACGCTAGCGCACGACTGATTGAGTTTCAGTAGGGACGTTCTCTATTGCTAGTGGTGCTAGTTTCGCTGCTATTCGAGTGTGTGTCACTTTTTTGAAGTCTTGGCGCTACACCCTAGTGTTATTTTGCTCTGCTTTATACTTGCCTTTTGGCATACAGCACATACAAGAAGCAGGTAGTTCACACAAAACGCATTCACTTTCTTTTTTACTTTCTTGCACAATCTTCCCATATCAAGTGTCAAATGAGCTAGTTGGCCCTTGTTTTTAATAAGAACCCGGACTTCGAGGGGGGGGGGGGGGGTAAGGTGAGAGAAGCTTCTAAAATGGAGTAATTATCATAGGCCTTCCATTCAACCCACGTCGTTTCGACTTTTTCTGTACCAGAAAATTTGACACTCGTTACTCAGACTTCGGCCCCATGATTGTAGGAACGATTATTAAGGTCACTAGGGAAAAAAAAATCAGAAAAAGGACTAAGTTCGCTTTTCGTTCAGCTCGAACCGGATTTCGGTGTACTTTCATCCGTGTAATCCATGTTTTCTCCGCTCTAACCTTCGGAGTTGTTTTGGTGTCATCGTCAAGATAATAAACACGGTTTCGTACTCCGCTCTTTTCCTCGACCTTTGGTCTTGTTTCTCTGTCGAAGTTGAAAACAGGAGATAGTAAATGTCAAGCCAGACTGACCTATAAAAGTTATATTCTCTTCTTGGCCAGAAAATTTGTTGTCTGTTTCTGTAGGTTGCTAAGTTGGTAAACAGATACTGGGGAACAAATGCGACGAAGTATATAGGAAGCATTCGCGGGAACATCTCCTAAGGCGTATTCTCGCCTTTCAGCGAGGGTTCCTCGAGGAATCGAGCGGAACGGCTAGAATAGAGGGAGTCAGCCCACGCGGACTCCGCCTAGGAAAACAACGAGAACACGGGGAATGCTTCCAAAATGGATTTTGTTCGAAAAAAAATATGCAGTTGACGAAATTAGTCTGGATCCACTTTATTTTTCGTTTTGTTTATTCTGATTCTTTTTAATTAACCTTACATTGCACCAACACCAGCAAAAATTGATTCCCCTCCGAATCTGAAAGGGAGTCCTTTTTGATGATGGTGATGATAATCGGAGCATTCGCTGTCCGGCGGGGACTCGCGAGAATACGGAGAGTGAGTCCCCAGCACAAACAAAAACGCAGAGACTCCTCAAGTGGAGTCCTCGGGGAAGGGCGAGAATACGCCTCGAAGCTCTTTCATTTTGGGCACAACTGTTTCGCTAAAAAGTTGTGCTTCAGTAGCAAGGCGAACCTAGGAATACAAGATGCCACAAAATAGGGCTACTAAGCCCCGTGTTGACCTTTCAAGGCCCTCTGAAGACCCCCTGTGGTGATGTCGGCGGCAGAAAAACAAAAACCAAGAAAGCCGCAGAACCTTTACAATATTTTTATTTTATTTTTTGTATCCCTTCAACACCAATGTCTGCTGTCATTAGTTGTGTTTTTGCTCTGAATTCTCAGTTCTCCGTTCTCGCTTATGAATCCTCGATTCTCGTACAAATACCGTTTTTGCTCCTCTGGCTTCTACATTCTCGCTTTTGACGGAAACACTAATTTGGCAGCTCGTCCGCAACCCGTATACGTGTTTTTGCATACTGAACACCCGCACTCTGTTGACCAATCAGGGAGGAGAACGGAGAGAGGAGAATCGAGAATTCACCATCGGAGCAACTTCTCGATTCTGCAGAATTGTGAGGCTTTCCACGTTCTCGATTCTGACAAAAACGCAAGAAAGGAGAATTCGCTTCATTTGAATAGTCCAAAAACGCGAGATAGAAGAATTGCGAGGAGAATTCAAAAACGCAACTATTCAAAGGTCACCTTGCCGCAATATAATTTAGTATTACGGCGCAGGGGAGTGAAAAAAAGAAAGAAATAAAGCTTTTTGCAGAAGTAACTTGCCAATGTAAGGGAGATACCCCAAGGACTGAAGGGCATCTAACAACAGACAGTGGGACAGATGCGAGTTTTGAAATTAGTTGTTAGAATATTCCTGACCGAACCTATGAAATTTGACTGTTTGTTGAAAAGCCATGTTTATGGTTTTATTAGGTTTCAAACAGAAAATCTTATAACTAGGTAATAGTAATGAAGCAAATGATTTGTAATTTTTAAAGATGGACAGGTTAAAGTAATTATCGTTACAACAATCAGTTATGAAAAAAAACGCGAACTTGCCATTCTGGTCTTGTTATTGTAGTCAATGTTCATTGTTATACCTCAATACCTTTTTCGGCATTTAGAGGACAAGTATTGTTTACAAAGTTACTCGACCACTTTTCAATTAGCAATGGAAAACTGAACAAAAAGGCGAATCTGAATTATATCCTGAGCCGGCCTCGTAGACGAACTAATAGAATGTTTCGAAAACCAAGGGCAAGATCTACCGGTTTGATCGGATGACGTAATGCACGACATAGTAAGCGCTCACTTTTTGATTTTCTTCCACGTGTAATCGCGTGTATCTAAGGTTATTGTTTTCGCACTGCAGGTACCTGTTATGCACAATTGTTTATTTTCATGCGAAGGTTGGCGATCTTAGGCTCAAGTGTCAACGAACGCGCTGCTGGCACTGTGCGAAGCTTGGAACGGAAATTGCCAAGTCAAAGCCCCATCTACTCCTGTTAAACTCGTGAAGAGCCACTCTGTAGTAAGCCCAATTAAGAATTTCAGATTTGCTTTGACAGGTTTCCAGATTTTGTTCATGTACCCTTAGCTTTGGTCTTAACGTTCATTTCAAGGGATCCTGGATCCATATTCCTTGAGCCAGCGTATCCAGGAATTTATTTCGGGGGGGGGGGGGGAGGTTGGTCGCCTTTCGGGGGGGGGGGGGGGGGGGGGGTTGCCTGCGGGTCGGACAAAAAAGGCATAGATCAGAGGGAAAAGCCTATAAAACGGTTATTTTTGTATGTTTCGGGGGGCGGGGGGGGGGGGGGGGGGGGTAACACCGCCCCTGGATACGGCCTTGCTTTGAGCCTAAGCTGACTTTGAAACATATATTCAAATAATGTATACAACGGATACGACAGCTACGATGCTTCATAAGCGAATTTCGGCCCTTCTTGGCAAGGGTCCTGGTCAGGCTATCAATCTTCAGGGTCTGCGTCGGGGAAGGAAACAAACCTGTAATCCTGTAAGTAAGATTACCTGTAGGCAAAGACAAACCTGTAAGTAAGATTACAGGTTTGTTTCCTTCCCCGACGCTGACCCTGAAGATTGACAGCCTGACGTGGACCATTGCCAAGAAGGGCCGAAATATCGCTGATGAAGCATCGTATCTGACGTATCCGTTGTATAAATTATTTAAACAGATCCTGGATCGAGCTCCGAGGTAATTGTTTACAATTCCGTTTAGTATTTGATAGTGCAAAACGGATACTTCAGACGAATTTTATTAGAGTAATATTTTTATTACAGCTATGGTTTTCCCACAAGTTCGTTTTTCCAACTTCAGCGGCTTTGAGCCTGAAGAGGACCCTTGCCTAGAAGGGCCGGAATATAGCACTAACAAAATTCAGCTGACGTATCCGTTTTGCACTATCAAATTATATATCAGATACCATGGTATCTGCAAAAACGCAATTAAAGTTGCGTTCGATTTGAGCCCTCCTTGTATCTGTCTTGTCTTATTGTTACTGCCTTGACACGGTTTATAGCCGTTTTTTTTACCCTTGTCAGGTGAATGACTCAACGGAGAAGCATCGTAAAGAAAACGCAGTCGAAAAATCTACCCGAGACAAGGCCGAAACTTGCTCCGAGAGCATGTCATCATTCGCGGCGTCCTGTCTGACAGGCAGAGCAAGTAACACCAGGGAGTAGCGCCAAGACTTGAAAAAATTGACACACTCTTGAATAGCAGCGACACTAGCACCACTAACGATAGCAAACGTCGCTACTGAAACTAAATCTGTCGTGCACCAGCGCTGGCTCGAATAACATGATATTCTGAACATAGCAAAAAAAAAAAGATACAACCTCCCCTGTTTCCTCGATGTATGCAGACCGCATCTTCGCTCTACTAGAAATTTATAATCCGCAAGTTTATCTCACTTTAAATGCCGCAAACGCGGTGGGCGGTGCTATGAGTATGGCACGTTTGCGAAGCAAGGGTTTTGACCAGAGCAAAATAACACTAGGGAGTAGCGCCAAGACTTGACAAAATTGACGCACACTTGAATAGCAGCGATACTATCATCCCTAGCGATAGAGAACGTCCCTACTGAAACTCATTCAGCCATTCACCAGCGCTGGCTCCGCTACCTTCATATTCTGGACATAGCAAAACAATGATACAGCCTCAATTGTTTCCTTGGTGTGTGCAGACCGCTCCTTTACTTTACTAGAAATTTCTAAACACGCAAGTTTGTCTCGCTTTAAATGCCGCAAGCATAGTGGGCGGCGCTACGAATATGGCCCGTTTGCAAAGCATGGAAAGCATAGGTCTTGGCGCTACTCTCTAGTGTTGCTTTGCTCTGGTTTTGACGCTACTCCCTAGTATTAGTATTGTCTGCTGACAAGGCACTGACAATTGTCAGCTGACATGACAAATAAAACGGCATTTGGCTGACACGACCAAGACAAGGCAAAACCGAACGCGGCTTAATATTACAAGCAGGACGAGCCAGAGTCAGTCAGAATAGCTGAAAAGTACTCACAAGATGCCATTCTCGTCCCTCATCGCCTTTGTAGAGAAGTTGCTATGGCAACCGGCGCCATTCCAATCCCCCTTCATGGGTTTTGGGTCCAATGACACATTCACCCCAAAGTCCTCTGCCACCCTGTGGAGAATGTATCGGGACATCCAGAGGTCATCTGCCATTTTAATTCCCTCACAGGGTCCAACCTATAATGGAAAAAGAAGTCAGACCTCAGTCCACTGTTAAAGGACCTGTCTTACCTATAATACTAATGCCACCTACTTTCATAATCGCCCCATATATTTCTAAACCCGGAGACCCCAATTTCGTACGGTACATTCCAACCCCTCTAACAAAACCACGCTGATTTTCTCACTTGCCGTGTTTTGCTACCTACGATGTGTATCACGCTGTCGAAGGTTGTCTGCGAGAAGTTTTTCCATTCCATCAGAAAAAACTGTTACGTAAATTGTTTCCCTGTTTTCGGTACAAGTCAACGGGTCTCGGGAAACGCTTAAAACAGCCAAAACCGTGGGTTATTTGTTGACAGCACAGCATAGTTTCAAAGTATTCAAATATTTAAAATGCTTTAAGTTGAAGAGTAAATAGTGCGAGGGGTCCTTTAAAGAAACTTCTTTCCAAGTTTCATGTCCACCCTTTTCTGGCACGAATTGTAGCTAATTTCCTTTCAAACAGAACACAGCGTACTAAGTACAAGTCAACTTTCTCTGATGAATTGCCTAACTTTTATTTTAAATTAATTCAGAAGTATCGACTGTAATTATATATAATAATAATAATTTATTTTTAACCCAAAAATCGTACAAGACGAAAACAGTGGAGAACAAAGAATATATGAAGACGTAATTAGGGAAAACACAACACATACAAACAAAATCTACTCAAGAGTCAAATAGACGAATAAGCCCATGAGAGGGCGACACTGGCGACAGACGCGCGTACGCCGTTTCGGACAGTTTTCTGGGGAGAACAGACAATTTCTCTGTGATATCCGGTAGCGAGTAATTACTAATAATTTTAGAATTTCTTTACCAAGGAGGGAGAAAAAGAAGAATATATATTTTTATTGACGACCAAACGAATATTCGGCTTAACGTTTTATAAATAAACTGAATTGAATATACCTCCAACGACTCCTAGATCCCCTGAGATTTAAAGGAGTGTGTTGATAAGGAAGAAAATGGGGGAGAAGCCAGTCGAAAGGACTGATTTTTCACGTGGGGGGGGGGGGTGCATGGCCCCTTGGAACTGGAAGGGGCCCAAAATCCGAGGCTTTTTTTATATTCCTTGTTGTTTGACATGCTGACATAAAGGCATTTACCAAATCGTAGATTTCACACAACATCGCACAGTTTGTAACCTGGGTTGCGTTTGCGACAACAATGAGTTCAACACCTGTGTGCAAATACCCATTTTCATCCCAGCGTGTTTACTCTTGAGTATAACGTCTGAACACGTAATGTAACTTGCTATTCGGGAGAGTTGCGTGTTGTGGATGATCGGTGTTAAACCCGCCCATAACACGAAGGCCTAAAACGCCTAAAACACAATAACACAGAGCGTGTTCCACCCTCGTACCAATAGTAACTATTAGTTACTAAATCCGTTCCAACCTCACGAAAAGTTACTACGCTGACCGTTCCAGCCTTCTCGACAGGAAATAGTAACTAATAGTAACTATTTGCTTACCACGCTCGGGAGCGTAGTAGGAGTAGTAACTACGGATCTCTGTCACGTGAATCTTACCCTATAAAAGAAAAAAAATCTAGAATGGGGTCAAAAATGGATGTTGAGGTTTACTGAAATGGCGCGGTGAAATGGTTATGAGAGCCAGTCCTTCACTAGACGTCTAAAATATTGCTCCTAACCCTTAAAGTTTAACTGAAAAGGTCTTAGATGGGACAATCTAGTTACCCATCCCTTATTCACTTAAAGAAGCTTGAAAACCCGGCGAAAACGAGTTCCTTCGTTGCTCCGCTATTCACGAATAATCAATTTTCCAATAGTGGAATTTCCTTGTCTCTAATAAGTGTTCACGCAGTGAGCTACATTCCGTAAGCTGATCACTGGCCACTTACACGCCGCGTTGACTTTTTTCTTCCTGAATAAACGGCAGTTAATTATCCAACTATCTGTACTAAGATTCAATTCATAGTAGAAATTTGCGTTGTGAGGACGACCGTCGATATTCTGAACGTCATTCTAGAGCAAATATTGAAAAATAAAAAAAAAATCCCTTAACACAATCCAAAAAATGCAGTGTATTCAGTTAAATGACACAAAAATAAGCTGGCTTTTCAGTTAAGCTTTAAGGACTCGGGACAGGCTACAGGACTTAAGATACGGCGTATAAGAAGCACTTGGGGTTTGCGACAGGCCTGGAAAAGTGACGGCTCATGCTAAATCACCCAACCCACCTGGTATTCCCACTGGCTGGGCATGACTTCGGCATTGGACCCGCAGATTTCCACGCCTGCGTAGAGAGATGCGCGGTAGTGGGCTTCGACAATGTCTCTGCCGAAGACTTTGCTGGCACCAACTCCACAGTAGTACGGTCCCTGAAAGTACATAAAATGTTTGATCGTCTTTTCTCCCGTCTTCTTTAGAGCGTATTCCACCCTTCTAACAATAGTTACTATTAGTTACCCGAATCCGGTCCGGTTCTGTTATTGATGTATACATGGTTTATGCTTGATCTTCCCATCAAGTGTCATCCCAATCGCAACACTCTAAGCGTGTAACGGAATTTCCGCCCCCCCCCCCCGACTCCCCCACACTGATCGGATCCTGTCCACACTCGAAATGGGACGTCTAAGACATGATTTCTTTCCGAATATCAAAGTTTCATTAAGATCCGATCACCTTTAAAAGTTCGACATGCCTCAAGATTCCGCATTCCCACTCCCTCCACTTCCCCCCACGATGGCCAATTCGGAGGAACGACTGTTCTTAAGTTAGAATTGTCGAGTCCCTGATATGCCTGCCAAGTTACATCGGCCTAGGACATGTGTAAGCATGCCTGCCAAGTCACATCGTCCTAGCACATGTGTACGCATCTTGAGTCGGGATCATCGGAATTTCGGAACACTCCCTCGTCCCCCCCCCCCCCCCACCCCACAGTGCTCTGATCCGGTCTGGTCTTGTCAACTATGTATCTAGGGCTTGTGCTTTTTCTTCCCACCAAGTTTCATCCCGATCCGTCGACCCTGAACATGTCACACGATTTCCGGTTTCCCCCTCCAACTCCCCCCAAAGTCACCAGATCCATTCCGGAAGTGTGACATCTGAGACGCGAGGGCTTTCCAAATATCAAGTTTCATTCAGATCCGATTCCCCGTTCAAAAGTTATACATACGTCAATATTCCGGATTCCCCCTCCCTCCACTCTCCCCACGGTGGTCGGATTGGGGAAGTGACTATTTTCAAGTTAGTTTGGTCGGGTCCCTAATATGTCTGCCAAGTTTCTTCGTCCTAGCACTTCTGGAAGTACCCTAACTCGAGAACAGTGGCCTGACAGACCGACCGAAAAGTGATCGGTATATGGCACTTGAGCGAAGCTGCAAGTGCCATAGACACACTGGATAATTTTGTTGTTGTTTGAAGCAAAGGCTGTTGTTGTTTCACTGAAGCAATGGTATCAGGGAAAATCGGTGGTACAGGCGCTTTAATCGAGTAGGCTATTTAATCCTTCTCTCCCATGAAAGACAATCCAACTGGAATTTGTCCGCTCTTTTCCCTCTCTTATAAATAGCCTACGGGTAAAGCTCTATGCCGTTTCCACGAAAATAATTTGAGGAGACGAGACAAGATAGGCTACACCCCGGACATGAAGAAAGTCGCCGTACTCCCTAAATCAATAACCTTGGACCGATAAGGAAATCCGAGTACGATAGTCGCCATGGATGTATGGAGGGGGGCTGACTCCTGAGAGTAGTCGATAACGTCGTTACTGATAATGTTCAGGGGAAGAGAGACACTCGACGTGATTTTATGAAAACCAGATTATGTATATGGAAGAAGCAAATATTCTGGGAGAGCAAGCTGGAATTACCTTATGGAAGTGGGGGGCATGAGAAGGGATAGATGCAAAAGGTTGTAAAAAAAAATTGTACCGTGTTCTTCAAAACTGTGCTAACTGAAAAACTTTTGAAAACTGAGTTAACTATACCGTTGGAAGGAACATAGCTGATTTGGTATTCTGTTAAATTGTGCTAAAGGCCTATTTCCGCGACACAATTGTGGGCCACACACTTCCGAGTGTTTGTCGCGGAAACACGATTGTGTGCCACACAGTCGAGCCACAAGTTGAAACTCGCGGAAACGCCATTTTGCCTATTTTTTTTCGGCGGTAATTTCAAATATCTGAAAATAAAAATAAAATTCAGGTAAAATCTCAATAAATATAACTCCATGCCTGTCTCCTTACCATTCTCTACAAAAACTATCCTCAGTTTTAAGTCTATATGCTTGAAAAAGTAGTTAGCTTTATTGTTTACACACTATTTTGTTGCTTAATTTGAATTTCCGCCAGAATCGAGCCACAAAATCGACAATCACCTCGCCAGTTGTTTGTCAAATTTGAGCCACAAAGCGAGCCACGAAAATGTTGTTGGTCGCGTAAACACTCTTGTGGACCGCACAAAAGGCCACGGAAACACACTTTTCGAGCCACAATCGACCCACAAACTGTTTGTGGGAGCACGGAAAAACACCTTAAGTGTTAGATGACGACATGATCACCATCTAACAAGGTAGATTAGTTTCAACTTTCTGAGTTCCTACTTTCTTGGTGCATTTGGCATACACCCTGTCTGTTCCCAGATTGCGTCCCATTCTCCCCGAACTCTACACACCCATCCGCAACAGACCGCAGCGCGACAAGGGTAAAAAAGTACCCAAATTTAATCCAGTCCCCACAAAATATGAAAGGTACCGAAGGAGTTTTGTTCCAAGTTTTGTTGAATTGTACAACAGCAAGTAAACATAGTCACTATCTTCGTTGAATTGTTGGTTTTAGCTTTTGACCCTTTTAGTTATGTTTTATTTTGTTTTATATATGTATTTTAGTGAAATTACTTTTGACGTAATGAAATTACTTTTGACGTAATACTTTTGACGTAAATATATAACATAAGAGACCCTGAGCTTGCTATCTCTAACCTGATTAGCAAGTACAACTCAAAAATCCAGTCCCACCCGTGGAGTAAAATTCTCAGAGTTTAAGTGTTTATGTATGTACTGGTGTTCAGTTTTTAATCAGTCAGAGAGTCTCAGTTTGTAATTGTCGATTACTTGTGTGTTTCATATGAAAGTGTTACGTTTTGCTTTTGTTTTGTTTTTTTCTTTTCGTTTTTGTACTCCGTCCATTTTCTGTTTGAAATGACGGGTGATAAATAAATAAATAAATAAAAAAAATTAAAAAATTGAGTTTGATTGAATTTGGAAAAAATTAAATCATTTCATTAAAGTGATTTTTATTTGTTTTAGAAGTTTTTGGCAAAATGGTCGCCGAATGAGTCTATTGTGTAAATTGTGGTAGATAAGTTTTGTATCGACTTATGAATCTGTTTACGAATTGTGTTGCAATTATTATTGAAATGACAAATTGATTCGAGTGTTTAGTTATGTTTGGACGTAGAAGTCAAATTCGGCGTTCACGCTGTGAAAGTTACTTTTTAGAATTAAAAATCTACTCTACTCTACTCTACACAAAACTGGGCCCAAAAATTATGAAAATGAAAGTTAGCACAGTTTTGAAGAACACGGTACAATTGAGAGGTGGTTACCTGGGGTCCCGGGAAGCCGTTTTTGGGCCATCCGAAGGGGTGGTTGTCCTGGTCCAGGATGGTGTATTCCTGCTCCATACCAAACCAGGGATGCTGGTCGGCAGCCTTCTCCATGGCTTCCAAACAGGTCTTTCTATGGTTCGTGTCTGGAAAATTCAAACGAGTCAAATTTGCCTTTTTCGTTGTCACTTAGAGAGAGAGAGAGAGATAGGTTTATTTAGAAAACATCATAGCTAACAGCTAATTTGCGTTGCTTCACTATTCTTTGAGCCCAAGCTAACTTGGAAACATTTATTCAAACGATGTTTACAACGGATACGTCAGCTACGATTCTTCACAAATTATTACAGGAAACCAATTATTACAAATTATTTACATGATTATTACAGGTTTGTTTCCTTCCCCGACGTTGACCCAGAGGATTGACAGCCTGACGAGGACTCTTGCCAAGAAGGGCCGAAATATCGCTGATGAAGAATCGTAGCTGACGTATCCGTTGTAAACATTGTTTGAATAAATGCGTTGCTTCACTGTGCTAAATAACAAACTAACACAAAAAAAGGAAAATATCACTCGGCTTTGTTTAACAAATCCGTAAAAAAAAGTACAAACGAATCTGCGTGGCGGTTCGTTCGCGAAGCTACTGGAACCAGTTTATTTTGGTGACGCGTACGGTTGTTGGGCGGTGCAGTGGGTGGTAAGATGTCTCGATGCTGGGGTTTAGAGAGAAGAAACTTCCCAAAACCTCAAGATAATCTGCTCGTATCTTTGGGCCAACGTGGGGAGGTCGAGTTGAACAAGCGCTTTACCAGAAGATAGCTGTCGGTCGCCAATAATAATGAACACGGCCCGCTTTTGCACCGACTCAAGTTCTTGGATAAGGAGCTCTTATGCTTCCTTCTGTCTGCCTTTTCTCTCTAGCATGAGTTGCGTTTTCGCAGATACCATGGTATCTGATACCACGGTCTAAAGTCGTTTTTGTAGTTATCGTGGTATCTGATACCACGGTCAAATGGCGTTTTTGCAGTTATCGTGATATCTGGCCAGTTATCGTGGTATCAGATATTCAGATACTACGGTCCGAACGTGGTAACTGGTCGTGGTATCTGAAAGGTCTTCTCACTTTCATCAAATTTTGTCAGATTGGTGAGAAAGAAGTTTAGCACTTAGTGATGTAACTGGATATCTGTTTTTCTTTAGGGATGACTTCGAAAAGTGAAATTTCGGCAATAGTCGTTTTTGCAGAGCACCGTGTATCAGATACCACGATAACTGCAAAAACGACTAATTGCAGATCCAATTACCGTGGTAAAAGATACCATGGTATCAGCAAAAACGAAACTTTGGGCTATCCTTCATCAGTAAAACCCAAACAACCAGGGTTGCCAGGCTAGACATATGGTACCACAGGTTCTTAAAAACAAAATGAAGATACATGCCGCCGACAAGTATCCATCTTATAGTTCGAACACACGATCAGGATCGGGAGCTCCCGAACTTGAATTCCTGCCCGGATTTGTGCCACCATCGTCACATCCTTAGGAAAAAGTTGAAATCGTTTCAACTTGATGATGAGAGTGCAGGAAATCCGGCCGGGAAATCCTGATTGTGTGTTCGCACTTTTAGCTGGAAAGAACAAGAAGAGACAGGTGACTCAAAAACCAAAATGCACGGCCCAATCGAATAGCAAAAGCAGCAGCCGTGTCCAAAATGAAATCAAAGCACCAGCTTTAACTCCGACCAATCTTCAGAGAAGAAATTCACAGAATCAGATATTTAAAGAAGTATCTTTAACTGTTTGTCCACAAGTTCATTTTCCAGCTTGAGCGGCTTGAAGCCTGAAGAGGACCCTTGCCAAGAAGGGCCGAAATGTAGCTCTAATAAAATGTAGCTGACTTATCCGTTTTGCACCGTCAAATATGATTCGCAGTCACCTTGGGCTGAAGGAATATCTACAAAATGAAGAACTCTCGACGAAGCCGAACGGAAAATTTTGTGATTTTTCAATTTGGTTTCGGTCGCATTTTCATGTAAAAATCACAAGAATCCGGTAATTTCGTGATACAGACATAAGAACATCACAAAATTTTGGTGATAAACTACCACCCGCGGCAACCATGTTTACTAACGAGGCTAGTTTCTTGGCGACTTCCTTTCCATCCCCAACCACAAAATTTTCTTTTAAACTCATTGCGACAAGAAGTAAATGATCAATATTTGACGTCTATGAATGCGAAGTACTTTTCCTATATGACCAAAGCTGTCGGCATTCAGCGCCATACTAAAGGCGTATTCCCGCCGTTCCCCGAGGACTCCTTGGGGAATCGAAGGGAACGGCGAGGATAGAGGGAGTCACTCCACGCGGACTCCGCGTACAGAAACAGCAAGAACACGAGGAATGCTTCCAAAATGGATTTCGTTCGAAAAAAAATATGCAGTTGACGAAATTAGTCTGGAGCAACTTTATTTTTGGTTTTGTGTCTTGTGATAGTTTTTACTTAATTTTACATTGCACCAACACCAGCAAAAATTGATTCCCCTCTGAATCTAAAAGGGAGTCCTTTTTGATGATGGTGATGATAATCGGAGCTTTCCCCGTCCGTGGGGACTCGCGAGAATGCGGGTAGTGAGTCCCCGGGACAAACAAAAACGCACGGACTCCTCAAGTAGAGTCCTCGGGGAACGGCGAGAATACGGCTTAAGCAGTGGACGAAAGTGACCAAATAAAGGAGGGATAATATTCAGATAAACAGATTCGAAAGGCCAAAATTAAATTTTGAAAATCGAGTTTTTTTTCTGCAAAAAGCTAAAGGGTTGACATGGCAATTAGATGGCAATTTTAGTTTGTAATCAGACTATCGTGGTCGACTGGGGTGGGGAAGGAGGGGAATATGTCAAACGCGTATTTTCAACAGAAGATATTTTCGGACTGGTTTTACCAAAGTGTCCGCAAGTGTCGGTGGGTCATAACTTTATTTTCTCATGTTAAGATTTAGAAATCAGTACTGTTAAAGTTTAACCGAAAAGGGCTGGGATAGGACAATCTACCCATCACTTATTCACTTAAATTGGCTTGAAGACCCCTGAAAAGTCCGTTACTTCGTTGCTCCACTATTCACGAGTGACCGATTTTCAAATAGTGGAATTTCCGTGTGATTTGTGGTACCTCTATGCGCATGTATTTTCGTTGTATGCCTTACGAGCAAGATTTATGATTTTTTTTTGTTCAGACACTGATTGTATTCAATTAAATGACACAAAAATAAGTTGGCTTTTCAGTTAAGCTTTGAAGCTGTCCAGTAAATCAGTTACTGTTTTCCCTGCTTTATAAAGGACAATAATACGTAAACCCGGCTGGGACCCTGCCCCAAGACGATTGGCCTTTAACATAAAAAATGCAAGCTCTATTGGTCATACCTGTTGGTTTCTTGTTGTACTTGTATGTATCACAGAGAACGAGTTTGTTGTTGCCAAGGGAAAATGGATCCCGGTAGATGGCAACTGGATACAGGTAGATGTCAGAGTTGCTGCCTTCCGCCTGATAGGTAGAGCTGCCATCGTAGTTCCAAATCGGTAGGTCTAAAGAAAAATTGTGTCATCCAAAACCAAAAATTAGCAAAGATCCCCGAAAGGTCGTGGAAAAATAAATGCTGACAGAGTGAATGAGAAAAATGAGAAAAAAATACAGTGGAGGTTTGCTTATTTGAACACATTTTTAACTATTCCACTACCTTGGCTTTGTTACTTGCACATAAAAAAGTAAAATAGAAAATGGGGAATAACAAACTTGATATCAGCTAACAGCCAACTATTTCAGGGTTATCCTGGCACAAACTTGTAGTAGAAATCCAATCAACTTTCTTTGATTTTGAATTTACTAAAAAGGTCCTTCCTCTTTTGAAGGCATCTGCAGGCTCGGATCGCCATCTTCCCCGTTGAAGGTGCGTTCCTCGTGGCAAACTTTTCAAATTATAAAAAAGCAAACCAGGTGTCAGTTGAGTCACTTTCAGCCGTGAACTAGCGAAATATTCAAAAAGGGACAAAAGCGTGAGTGGTTATTACAAATATTCATAGTAAAAATGCCTGGTTTGGCTTTTAGTTTTTTCTTCGGCGATCGTTCACAGTTAGCAGACGTTCACATAAGCATACCTCTAATGTACCTTCAGCATATGCCACTTAGTTAAACTAAAAAAACACTACGGTTCTTAACAATTCCTGCTAAACTTTCCTGAAAAAAAAACACAGATCTAAGGGTGCGTCCCAACCTCCTCCCAATGAACTCCTTGATATTTTTTCTTTTTTTTAAGTTCTGATTTAAAGTCCACATTCTAATCTCAAGAGGAGGCTTGTTAAGAAGCTGATTAATACCTTTGGGCTTTAGCACCAGGTCACCTTGGGCTGAAGAAACGAAAAGCTACTGAAGTTGCAACACACTAATGTAATCATGAGGCTGCAAGGTTGTCTATTTCATTCTCGTCCGTAAACTTGTCGACGATCAGAAAGACATTTGCGCTGTTTCTTTGAAATTTCAGAAGCCAAAGCTCTAATTTCTTGATAAAAGCAGAATTTTTTTAATTCAGAGATTTGGGACCTTCGCGTGCCCCTTACGAGGCTCTCGCGTACCCCCGGTTGGGGACCACTGCTCTAAAGATACGTTTACACGGAGGGTAAAGGTATTTACCCATACTCCGCGGGTGTTTTTCCCCGCAACAGCAACAAAAACCCGGGTATTTTGGACTTCAATTTCACGAACTTTTTACCCGGGTATTTGTTTGTCGAAGGGTATTCTTCGACGTCAGCAACAATAAAATTGTATTTTCGAGGAATAATTTTGATTATGCCCATGTAAAAAGTGGTCCAAATGGACACATGTTGGTATCCACTGTAGAGACATATCCTGAGCCATACAACCTTGTAATTTATTGCCACATGACAGTACCCTCCCTTGAAAAATACCCGAGTACCATGTGAACACTTTCCCTTCTCGTCTCCGGGGAAGAATACCTGCCGTGTAAATGATCCTTAAAGCACAACTCATCGTGCCTTGGTTAAAAAGTGGGGAAACTAAGCAAATAAAAGAAATAATAAATAGAAGATTATCCCATCCTTATCTGTGAAAGTGTTGTCAGCGGACATTGAAGATTCCGGCAAACTTTCGCTGGGTGATGGGAAAACTCGGCAAGGCCAAAAAAGCGTTAAGAATTCGTAGTTACGAAACGAATCAATGGAGAAAGGTGGGGGTTTAAGAAGCTTATAATTCCATATGGGAGTCAGAGGCGTCACTAGCCAAAATGTTTGGGGGGGGGGGGGGGGAGGACGAGGAATTTACCGACTGGCTGGTAATTTTTACCGACTGTTTCTTCAGAAAAAACGACTGTTTTCAACACAAAAAATTACAGTTTTGAAAAGAATCGACTAATTTTCAGAAAAATCCACTGATTTTCAGAAAAACCGACTGTTTTGGCGAAAAATCGACCATTTTTCAGAAAAACCGACTGTTTTTGTGAAAAAAATCAACTGTTTTGACGAAAAATCCCGACTGGCCGACAGCATTGGGGGGGGGGGGGGCGTCCCCCCCTCCCCCCCCCCCCCAGTCGTGACGCCCCTGAATTGGGAGCTAAGTATTATATAAAAGGCAGAATAAGCAAGAGGGGTCCTTTAAGTGATCACATATGCAACAGTTCAGGTGCCAAATCGTACTTTAGGGGAAACCGCAGATCGCAGGAAGGATTACCTGACGGGTGTTTAGGGACAAAGTTGACGGTCCGTGTCTTGCATCGGAGGTATTCTCCGGTACCATCGATCCAGATATAAGTTGCCATCACCTTGTCGTCCGGCTGGGGCAGGTTCATATACCTGTCCAGCACGGACTTGTTGGTGGCAGCGGCATTTGACGTAAGCATCAGAGACATCTTGTGGCTGATTTATTTACTATCTGCAAATTAAACATACATAAGAATATTTATTAGTTCTCGCCTGCTTTACCTTAAAGCACAACTCCTACTAGAAATAATCTTTTCACCATGAACTTTCTCGAAAATACCATTCCTTTCCATCTGAATTTAGCGACTTTTTTGTTAGCGCTTGGCGATTCAGCACAGCCTTCCTGCTCTCCGGTGCGGCGGCTGGGCGCAAGACACTTGAAAGCTGAACGTGCTGTGGATAAAAAGTACGAACTAAGCAAATAAAATTAGTCAAAAACTGAAGATTCTCATATCCTTGTGTGTGAAGGAGCAGTAAGCGGACGTTGAAGATTCTGGCAAACTTTGCGTTGTGTAACGGGCAAAACTCGGCACGGCCGAATAGGCACTAAAAATTCGTAAGCACAAAACGAAAATATGGAGAAAGACGGGGATTTTAAAAGCTTATAATTCCATAAGGGATCCAGGTATATTATAAAAGGAGGAATAAGCAAGAGGGGTCCTTTAACATTCTTATTTGTGTGACAAAAAAAGATACGAAAAAAAAAAAAAAAAAAAACGAAAAGGAACTCAATGTGAAAATCAATAGAAAATTTCGCCAAGAGTAAATGTCCTAATCGATGATCATCTTTTCGATGATATCATTCGACTTTACTGCCTTCTTTCGTATTCTTGTTCTATACAGTATTTTCCTGAACCCCAAGCGGCAATAGGCGACCAATGAATTTGACGTGTTTGGCTCTTTTCGAACAGACTCCCGATCAATGTTTCGTCAAGCTCATTGGCCGTGCAGACCCGTTAGGGATCTTTCGATGTTTCTGATCGAAGTCGCTGAACCCGGATAAAGCGAAACTTTATGAAGAAAAAACAAGAGCAGAATTTTGAGTCATCAATGACTCAAATAGCGCGTTCCGGCCCCCCCCCCCCCTTCCGCGAAAGAGACTGCATAAGATTCTTTGAAATAACGGGACAATCTGATACATCATACGCATGGAATTCGCATAAGATAAGTCTGCACTACCGTTTATGAGTCAAAAGGTGATTGATATGCGAACCACAAACTGCGACTGAGAATTACGTAACGATGAAACTTGCGTCATTATTTTGAAACCGGAAAAAAATGATCACGCTTTGGTTGAGTGGAGAGGATCAGAGCTTTCTCGTTCTAGATCGATAACAAGTACGACCTGTTAAAGAACTAACGGCGTTTGGAGAAGCAGAAGAGAGAAAATATCAAACTCTCGAAATAGACGGACACCGCAAGGTCGATATCACTCTGTAGCAGTTCCGTGCAGGTTTTGGTACCATTTTACGACCTATCGAACAAATATACCGCCGGCCCTTTTGAGGAATGAGGCGGTCGAACCACTCTTACTGGAATTATTTGTCAAGAACACCGCTTAAAAAAACACCCAAAATGCCGTAATGCCTTTAGCTACCCCCTATCCCTGGTCAATAGCAAGAGCTTACTTAGACAGTACTTAGCATTGGGTCATTTTTAGTCAGTGAAAATAGGCCACTCTGATGATAGCAAGGTTCAACCGTCATCATGAGACCGTAAGGTGTGACTGGCGCCGTCGACCATTTCTAAAATACGACAGGCGGATATGGCCTAACCTAATGACTGTCTTAGCGTGTCAAAAAAATAGGGAGCAGTCTGACAAGTTTTCTAAAAAGGAGCACTCTAGCACCCTGAAATGTCTAACCTCATGCTCAATTTGCATGGCCAAATGGTTGGCACCCGCCCATCACTACGCCAGAATTCACACATGGCAATGTTTTTAAGAAGACTGGAGGGCTTCCAAGGGAAAAGTAGGTTAAGGACAAACATGAAGGCCTATTCACGGGGTTCCGTCGTCAAGGGCTCGCTTGTGTTGGTACCTAACACATAAACAGATCAGAAGTATACAAATATTTTCCATTCAAAACGATGAAACTTCTCGAGTTAGTGATTTTTGACTTGGTGATGTCTACCTATGACGTATGTCTATATGACCTTATGACGATGAAACTTCTCGAATTAGTGATTTTTGACTAGGTCAAAAATGTCTATATGTCTATAATGACGATGAAACTTCTCGAGTTTCTGATTTTTGACTTGGTGATGACGTATGGTACGTCTACATATGACGCGAAAAAACAATAATCGGCTGTGCCCGTTGCTTTTTTATAAAGTGAAATTTAATTAAACTGAATTAAAATCCATTGATTCACACTGCTGCCATTTCGCGGAAAAATTCTGCTTTTTGCTACATACCACACAATCGTGCGACAAGCGACGCAAATCAGTATCAGATGCGTTGAGAATTTCCACTCCTCCGACATGACGGGTGCGATTCAGGTGTAAAGAAATAAAGCCTTACTAGCCTTATACTTCTCCTGCACTCCAAGCGGATTAGCCTCTGTATGCCCCTCCTCGCCTCATTATCAGCATCCATCATACAGAGATAGTACAATAGATTCAAAACTTAATGAACAGAAAGACAGAGTACACTTTTTTAAAATGAAGGGCCGTTAACACTCTCATAGTCAGGTAGGTTCGTATCTTTTTTTGCAGAAGGAGCAGAATATAACACTTATCCTATCACACTTTCGGTTACACGATGATGATGGTTTAATCACTGGGAAGGCTAATAGGAACCAAACGGCGGATGGCTCTGAACTGAAGTTTGGAAATCACAAGAAATCAACGAAGAAACCAACGAAAATGGGGTTTGTAAAGACCAACGAATATACTGAAATAAGGCGAATATTTTGGGAAGACAACCGCCTCCCTTCTTCAGCGCAAAATTTCGAGGAAAAATGCCAAAACTAGGATGAAGATCAACAACCAAGAAAAACGAAACAAAGCAGAAAACCAACATAAAACGGAAAACTAAAACCAAAACTGGAAGAACTGAAAGCCTAGAATAAAGACAGCGAGTCACTCACCAATCCCTGCGAATAACAATTAGGACTGTTCTCGTCCGGTACTAGCGAGTGACTCGAGTGTAGTGTTGGGCGATATTCGATATCGATATATCCGAGCAAATACCGAAGATCGAAACGTACATATCGATATCGAAAACGATATTTGTTCATATACAGTTTCGTAAATTATCCAACATAAGTTACATTTATATGTCCGAAATTGGAGCAATTCGTAATTAAGTATTTATTTAGTCGAAGTTCGAGTTGATGCAAGATGCTTTTTATGACAGTTTTGTTCTTGAATTTTTCTGAAACGAGACGTATACTACAGCTAAACATGGTACCGAAATATCGATATCGATTTATCAATTATCGAATATCGAAATTGAAAATATCGATATAATGATATATCGAAAATCTGAATATCGCCCAACACTACTCGAGTAGTTTGGAAAACTACCCAAATCCTGTTTTTCTGTTTCACAACAGATCCTTTTCTTTAGCGCTTAAATTGCTTCAAATTACTTTGATCAAAATTACTTCAAATTACTTTGCCCAAATAGCTATCCCGAAGGAGTGACTGTCAAGTTGGCTTCGAAGGTCACGTCTCCGGTCACGCGCAGTAGAGAATGCGAAGGTCTCAGCAACAAAATGTCGGACTGTCGGACAAAAATGGGGCCTGAACACACTGTACAAAGTTTCTCCGAATAAGGATGCAGTGTTTGCTACTGGGATTAATTTTATCTCTACTTGGATAAGATTAATCCGAGTCAGGGATAATCTTATCTCAATAAAGACAAGATTAATCCCAGTAGCAAATATTGCAAGATTTTTTTTTAGCGGTAGTTCCAATAACTTCATATTCTGAACAAAGCAAAAAAAGATACAACCTCCCCAGTATCATCGATGTGCGCAGACCGAATCTTAGCTACTAGAAATTTCTAAACCCGCAAGTTTGTCTCACTTTAAATGTCTCAAGCGTAGTGGGCGGCGCTATAAGTACGGCCTGTTTGCGGAGTAAGGAAAGCATAGGTCTTGACGCTACTCCCTAGTGTTATTTTGCTCTGGTTATTTATTACAGGTTTGTTTTTTCCTTCCCCGACGGTTGGACTTTGCCAAGAAGGGCCGAAATATAGCTGATGAAGCATCGTAGCTGACGTATCCGTTGTATACATTATTTAAATAAACAGGCACGATTTGTATCTTACTTCGTTGAAAACTTGACGGATGGCATCAGAAAATTGACAAAATGTTCTGTGTTGTTGTCCAAATGGTTGAATGCATTATTTCTCAATGGAACTTTAAAGGAAAATAGATCAAATAATGTTCAGAGGTTTACACCATGATGAGGCGCATATAGGAACAACAACAACAATTTTCCATTGGGCATCTATTACTAAAACTCTTGTATATTGGACAGTAATTACTACGCCTAACGCTACTGTAGAATAACCGTAATTAAACTATCAATACAAACCGTCGGATGATCAAAACGCGAAGACACACGCCTTCTTTTTTTTTTTATGAAATTTGATATAGGTTGAGAATCAGAGGATTGCAGTCGTCCATCATCAGGCTTCTTGAGCCTTCTCCGGGCGGTTGCGTGTTTTTATAGTTTATTTTGTATTTAGTAGTAAATAAAGTAAGTCAAGTCAAGTCAAGACAGAATAATATCATTTTTTTTTTAACTAACTGACTCGCTAACCGAAAGCTCAACGATGTACAGTAATCTACAGCCTATAGGCTAACTGAACTTTTGTGTGAAGGTCAATCTTTTTGCGAAAACCGGAGGTCATGAACAAAAGTTACTTGAAGTTGTTTGGCTACATATCTGTCATGGTTAACAGCAGAGGTATGTTACTTCGGATGTTGGGGTATGGGTATGTTCGAGGGGGCTAAGGTCCAATTACATATGATAACATCAGAGGTATGTTACTTCGGATGTTGGGGTATGGGTATGTTCGAGGGGGCTAAGGTCCAATTACATATGATTTTTTGTTCCATATTTTTTTGTTTTTGTTTAAGTGCATATGATTGGGTTTGGGCTGAAAGAGTATTTCTCAAAAGAATTTGAAGAATTTTACGTTACTTTCATGACTGTTCGAAGTATCCCACCAGAAAAAACAGGACGACTTAGGCTTCTAGACTAATTAGCAACACAGTACGAAACCGATAGGCTACTTCTCTGAGAAGGGTCGTAAATTTGTTATGGAAAGGAAGCAAACTGATAGTTCGAAATTCGTATTTAGGAGCTAAAACATATGGGCCGTGCCACGGAATGCTAGATCATACCTTATCGTTTATCCCCCGTATCAAATCCTTGAGCTGCTACGTATGACCTCGATAGCTTTTATCTCCTTAACTTTTCAAAAGAAAAATCTCTTCACAGATTTTTCTCTTTGTCCCTCCAGTCTAATACTAATTTCTTTGTGCTATTTTCAGAATCACTATAGGCTATACTCATTCCACAGTATGACTGAAGTATTCTTTGAACTTGTTCTCGTCACTGAAACTATATGAATGATGTCCCGTAAAATCTTCGTTCGAGTTTTAAACATTTTGAGTTGGAGCTGCGCCAGAAAACTTCTTGAAGCGGCTTTTAAGAGTTGGTTTTATTTCATCATAAGACATAACCCACCCGTGACGTAAAGAACAGGGTGAAGTAACGGATAAGTGCGCTAAAAATGAGCAAACTATGTCTCAAATCTCGGCTCAAATTGAAGAAAAGAAATTAGAAGGAAACATATGCAAACTTCGGGGGATAAACGCTGGAGTTGAATCTCCGAAGGTTTTCTGCTAGACATGCTTTCAGAAGTTAGGAGCTTAGTGGTTTCCTCTGGGAATGTATACGAAAGCTCTTTGGCAGCAATTTTCAGTTCTTGTTATTTTGCGTCTCTGTTTCTGACTTCAATGTACGCAACATCGCAACAACGTTGGTGTTTTCAATATCAAACCGAGTATGTTCAATTCCATCCTCTTGTCAATAGTCGCTATCACCAGGATATGGTTGGTGATACGGTTATTTTACCTAAAACACTAGCAATTTTTCGATGAAATTGGTGATTCTACAATATTTTATTATACAACAAGAAATCTGAAAGGGTTGGCAGTCGTTACTTAACCGAAGTATCTGTCTACAAATTTTTTCGAACATATACGTAATACATAGCAATCAATCAATCCGTTTATTAGTACCAAAATATCCACTGGATAGCATGGGCCGACGACAAAGTAATCGTACACTACACGGCAAAAGCGACAATTAGATCCTACGACCCAAGGTCAGTTATATTCTCGGTTATATTGCGATAATCGTCACACAAAAAGTTAGCGGTGGATATGGATTCTGGATATGACTTCAAACCAATCTCCAGAGCCGTTGAAGTAGTTTAGACCGTTTTACAGTTTAGTTTGTAGTTTATGACTCACGAACCATGGCAGGCATCAAGTTGAAACTTCGTATACTTGTTGGCATTCGGGTCTAGATGTCCCGCCCCTACACCCACCCGGTTTAGGGGCAATTGGGGTCTAATGACTTAAGTTCGTAACGCAACGGTCCGGCAGGACAAAAAATGCCATGTCACTACAGGTGCTAGGGTCTTGTAGTGACTTTTCAAGTTGGACCTCCCCCACTCTCCCCGATCATGCGCAACTTGTCCCTGAGATGTCCAGTGAGTAAGTTAGTGAATGGCGTCGGCTGTCAAGTTCCAACTTCCTTAGACCTGTAGGCATTGGGATTTCGATGTCCCACGGCAGGGAAGCCGCCCCCCACAACCACCCGGTTGGGGAGAAACTGGTGCCAACTGGACCCACGTTGTCCAGTGATTTGAGTTCGTAAATTACCACGGTTAAAGGTACGACAAAGAAATTTTGTCATGTCTGGGATCATATATCCCTTTCGGATTTGCAACCCCTCCCATTCACACTGACATGGACAGTTTTACACGACCTTAACACGGACAAATTTACCTGACTGTCATCCAGACGGATGAGCTTCTTGCAGGCAATCGTCAGGAGCATATTACCAAGAATAAATAATCAGACAGAACCTCCGTCTCCCTATCTCTGTAATACGACCATGTGGAGTCGAATATTTCCCCGTACCCTGCCCGATCCAAACGAGCGGAGATTAGGAGCTACGCGGCACATCACGTTTCGTTACCTCTACAAATAGCTATATCGTTGTCTAGCCGCGTAGAAGAAAGTTTCAAAGTGAAAGCCGATTGGTTCTCTGAACGCGCTCCAGAGCGGTTCAGCCGCCAGCGTGCCTCCTGCACTGATTGCTCTGCGATGAGCAACGGCGAAGACGGAAGTAGACGGTTATCAACTCAAAGCTAAAGCAATTACCTCCAGCTCTGCTCAGTTTTGTCGGGGTATCCATAGTCGCTGCATGGGACCAAAGACGGAGGTCTTTGCCGGGTTATTGTAAGTTAACGGATTATTGCCCCAAACAGCCGAAAGCAGCCAACAAAGATCAAAGGTCCAAAGAGGGCGAGCCAAACCGTCGTAACAGACGGGCTAAGAAAAACACCACTTTGGGAATTGGGGAAGCTAACAACGCCAGCCTAGGTCAAAACACTAGACACAAAAAAGTTTCATTAGTGGGGCGAGAAAAGCCGAGAGAATTTCGATCTGAAGCACGCCTCCGGCGCATGGACTAACAAAATAGAGAACTGTGCAACTGTCATGTCTCCCTATCCAGTGCCAACTAGACCATCCTCCATGGAAGTACGCCATCTGGGAACTCACGATGAAACGACAAAATGTTGCCGATGACGCCTGAAATTAGTATTGGGCGATATTTGGATTTTTCGATATGTCGATATTTTCACTTTCGATATTCGATAATCGATGTCGATATTTCGTTACCATGTTTCGCTATAGTATATGTATCGTCTCGCCAAAATTTAGGACCAAAATTGTCGGAAGAAAGCACCTTGCATGAACTCAAACTTTAAATAAATAAAAGCTGGATTACGAAGAACATATTCATGCTTTTTCGGATATATAAATGTAACTTGTTTTGGATTATGTAAAATTATTACAAATGAACAAATATTGATTTCGATATCGATATTTACGTTTCGACATTCGATATCGATATTTTTGTCCGATATATCGATATCGAATATCGCCCAACACTACCTGAAATCACGAAGGCAAAACGCCACGTGCAAAGAGATTTTGAATAAACGCCCCTCCGTTCTCGACTACAATTTGAAGCCCGTATCAAAACCAGGACTTCTTAAAGTTTAACTGAAAAGGGCTTAGATAGGACAACCTAGTTACCCATCACTAATTCACTTAAAGAAGCTTGAAACCCGGCGAAAGCGCGTTTCTTCGTTGCTCCGCTATTCACGAATAATCGATTTTCAAATAGTGGAATTTCTTTGTCTGGTTTGTATGCTCTATGCGCTTGTATCCGTGTTGTCTGCTCGACGATAACGATTTACGAAAAATAAATGTTGACGCAGTGAGCTACCTTCCGTAAGCTTATCACTGGCCACTGAAACGCTGGGTATGTATTGAGATTCAATTTTTCTACGTCATAGTAGAAATTTTCGTTGTGGGGACGACCGTAGATATTCTGAACGTCATTCTTGAGCAAATAGTGAAAATAAAAAAAAATCCCTTAACACAATCCAAAAAATGCAGTGTATTCAGTTAAATAATGCAAAAATAAGTTGGCTTTTCAGCTAGACTTTGATGCTAATTCAAATTTGAGCTTCGCTTCGCACAAACCCACCCTCTATTGTTGGCCATGGTCTGGACCAGATAAGTTTCCTATCACTGAATATCCCATTCCAAGTAGCAAATATTTTGGCTTGGAAAAAGCGTTCAGACCACCACCAGTAAAGTAGTTCCAGTAAAAGCTGATATATCCGGCTAATAAAAGGTTTGAAGCGAAGATGACCATTCACTGCAAAAGAAATAGGAAAAACGAGATTTTCGTTTTTTTTAAAAGCTAGTTATCCCTCTAAGATGGTATGCGAGGGATAGAATTTAATTTCGGATATTTCGGTTGCACTTCCCGCAGACCTTCCTCTGCGAAAAACAAACCAAATCATAAAATCCACAGCAACAACAGAAAAACGAAGCGGGACGAACAAACCATAAACCGATATGTAACAAAAACTCAGAAGAACGATGCGGACTGAAGGGCATGCAAATAAAAATAAAATAACGGATATTAAAATGTGCGTGTTTAAAAAAAGTGTACATGTACAAATCTTTGTTTACTTTACAGTTATTCTTCGCTCTTTGTCTATGTACAATTTACTGATTGTTTTTACAACTATTGGCCTGGGAAAGCGCAGATGCTTTCACCCAGAATTCAGCCAATTCCTATAATTCATCTCTCTCACACCACAAATAAACTCTTTAACAGAGCAGAAAAAGAACCCCGAACAATCCCGTTTTTCCTATTTCTTTTTTGGGATCCCAACACGTAAGTGGAGGGATACCTGTGACTTCGTAAAAGTTGTCCGTCTGTTAGCACGATAACTCTCGAAGGGGTTGAGATATTTTGTTTAAATATGGCATAAGGACTCTTTGGGTCAAAGTACAAGTTCAAAGATGGGCTGTAGCCGTATATTTAGGGTAGGGGAGGGGTTTCAAATTAAGGGACGAATTTTTTTTTTTTTAAATCTATTCAGATAATCGATTTATGGATAAGGAGACATGCTGAATCCGAATATGAATTTTCTGGCCGGACAACTGTTTACCCGGAATCCGACAAAAACCGGAAATTCTATGAAAAATAAAAGTTTAATCTAAAGTAGATTAGAGGTTCAATTTAGGGGTAGGAGATCTGAAGGAGGATCTGAAGTTGGGGATCTGAAGTTGGTTAGAGGTTGGATATAGGGGTAAGGAGATGTGCGGAATTAGTTTTTGTAGTAGTGCTGTAGTGCTCGCCAAGAATCCGGCAGAAAAATGAAAAGTTTTGCAGAAGTAAGGCAGCTGGAAGTTTTGATCAATTTCTTCAAAGTATAAATGACGTACAGGAGTAAACACACACGTTGAATCCATATCTGAACTTGGTTTTCTCTGATGGTTAGTCATTGACCTTAACCTGTTTCTAAATCTTAACAGTTAAAATTTTCAAAAAGTCCGGCGAAGACCGGATATCTACAAGATCCAATTGTCTGGATCAGATATGAGATTTTTGGGATCCCATCGAGACCTTTGGTCTTGTTTATATAGCCGGCATCCATGCGTTAGTTTCAGATTAAAAAATCTTTAATTTACTATAGATGAAGTTAAGTAGGCTTCATTCTTAAACGGTCAGTTCTAATTCAGTACAATACTGGAACTGACTATTCGGCGTCTGTGACTCACCGGGTCACCGGTATTGCAGATGACTTTTCCGGGGGGATGCTCACTCTCTGGGCACCACTGTACCGCCTCCCTCGACACCTTGGGAATTTTCGAAGTCAGAATCCCCTCGTTTTTATCACTCTAAGTGGATGAAAACGGCAGAGTCCAAATTAACTAACAAACAAACAAAGAAGCATAGCTTACCTCTATTGCAGTTGACAGTAATATACCTAGGCTACTTTTGGCGGATAGGCTGGAAGCACAGAGAAGAGTTTTTGTAGATAAAATCTATTAGAAGAGTTGATGTTTGTTTTGTATGCGATGGCCCTCGGGCTTTAAGCGAACATATATCATATATAATATCATATCATATACAAGTATACACGATACATTTCGTAAACAATATTGCATCTTCGAAATTGCCTACAGGCTGTAGGCTACAGCTCAATATCAGTGAAGGTTGATTAGCCTCGTTTCGTCTCCCTCCCTTCTCTCATCAGAGGAAGTTCAGACAAACAAAGCTGTGAGAATTCTAGGGGGGGACGAAAGAGGGAAAGCCAGAAGGGGAAAAAACAAATTTACCTTGGGAAGCAATGCAAGACGCAGGTATTTCACTCAGCAAAGCCCTCAGTCGTCGCACTACCACACTGGTACACGGGCCTGATGGGACGAAACTGACGAAATAACAGATTATTCCATGAGAAGTGATGAGAACCCACTTCCGATTATCCTCCCGGTCTCAAGATAAGGATCACATAGCTACACATTTCTTGCAGTGAGAGTGAATTTTACATTCAAAACCTGTCCATCACGAAGGCAAAGATTTGCGTAAGAGCATGGTAAAAGAGCTGAGAAATGATACTGATTTGGTATAAAAAAAGGAAATCGCCGACTGTTGCTAACTATGGCAGAAAATTCTCCGCGAAGATGAAACCCCGCGGAAGGTTTGTTGTACAGGTAGTTCTCTCTAATTTACCAATCAGTAAATGTCTTCGGCAAGCAACCCTGGGGATGTGTACTGGACTGACGAAAACAATGTCTGCATGTATTATGCATGATTGGTGGAAGTACAAGTGGGTTTCAAAGGTCAACAGGTCCATTTTGTAAATTGCTAGTACTCCACGTCACTAGATGAGCTTTTTCGAGTGAATTAACACAAGATGAGCTAACTTGTCAAGCAGCTTGAAATAAAATTTAGTAGAGGCCAATGGCCTATTTTTTGCATCATTTTTATTATTATTAAAATCGAGTATCATTCTAGTACAGTATGGTAGTACAGCCTGGCAGGGGCGTCACGACTGGGGGGGGAGGGGAAGGGGACGCCCCCCCCCCCCAATGCTGTCGTCCAGTCGGTAATAAATAACCGAGTCGTTGCGAAGCACCGCGATTTTTCGTCAAAACAGTCGATTTTTTTCATGAAAACAGTCGGTTTTCTGAACATTGTTCGATTTTTCGTCAAAATAGGCGTTTTTCCTGAAAATCAGCGGATTTTTCTGAAAATCAGTCGATTTTTTTCGAAAACGTCATTTTTGTTGTTGAAAATAGTCGTTTTTTCTGCAGAAAAAGTCGGTAAAAATTACCAGCCAGTCGGTATATGCCTCGTCCCCTCCCCCAAACATTTTGGCTAGTAACGCCTAGGCAACCTGGTGCTCTATTTATTGAGATTTAAGCTGGTTCCTGCCTTGATTGTATTTTGAATTTTAGGCACTTGAACATACCGCAAAAAAGGCAAATCAATGTTTCCGCGAGATTCAACTTGTGGGTCATTATGAGCGTGTTCCACCCTCGTACCAATAGTAACTATTAGTTACTAAACCCGTTCCAGCCTCACGAAAAGTTACTACGCTGACCGTTCCAGCCTTGTCGAAATAGTAACCAATAGTAACTATTTGCTTACCACGCTCGGGAGCGTGGTAAGCGTAGTAACCACGAATCTCTGTCACGTGATTGGTCGGATTCACCCGTGGTGTGATATTTCGCTGGAAAATACAAAAATCGTTCCAGCCTTGACGACAAAAAGGCAGAATTTGTGACGTCATGCGTGGTAACTACGGTAAGTAGGATGGAACACGCTCTATGTGTCGAGTGCGCAACACGTTACCATGATGCCGCAGAATATCTGAAATTAAGAGAGCTGACGGGGCCAGGAGGACATGCGAAATTGCGTATGTGAATAAATCTCTTACTTGACTCATGTGTGTGTGGCCTTCGGTTGACTTGCCCTGTCTCAAATTGCCTGCATGATGATAAGCTTGTGTAGTGACTTGTCTGATGGAAACTCTTATTCAAACAATGTTTACAACGGGTACGTCAGCTACGATTCTTTCTCAGCGATATTTCGGCCCTTTTTGGCAAGGGTCCTCGTCAGGCTGTCAATCCTCTGGTTCAACTTCGGGGAAGGAAACAAACCTGTAAACCTGAATCGTAGCTGACGTACCCATTATAAACATTGTTTGAATAAATGTTTCAAAGTCAGCTTGGGCTCAAAGAATATTTGATGGAAACTTGTCAATTGATCTGTAGCCCAAGAAACGTACCCTACTAATCTTGCCAGTTGAAAGAGGTCTGAAACAGGGGCCTAATTTGCGATGGGGCAGGGGGGGCAACTGCCCCCCCAGCTTGATGTTTGCCCCCCCCCCCAGCTGAAATTCAGCGTCTTTGAAACTCTCGTCGAAACTAAGATAGGCCTACAGAATTCAAGCATCCACAGAAACAGATCGGTTTTCTTTAGTATACCTTTGTCTTTATGGTAAGATTGGAACACGGAAGCCTTGAAACTTTTATAGCGATATGCATGCGCTATGCAGGGTTAACCACGTTAAATACGTCTATGTCAGACACAGAGGCGTTACTATCCAAAATGTTTTTGGGGGGGGGGCAAGGAATTTACCGACAGGCTGGTAATTTGTACCGACTGTTTTTGCAGAAAAAACGACTGTTTTCAAGAAAAAAATGACAGTTTCGAAAAAATCGACTGATTTTCAGAAAAATTGACTGTTTTAATGAAAAATCAACTGTTTTGGCGAAAAATCGCGGCGCTTCCCTCCGACTCGGTTATTTTTTACCGACTGGACCACAACATTGGGGGGGGGCCCCCCCCCGTTCGTGACGCCCCTGGTCAGACGACCGACTAAGTGATCTTTTGATCATTGGTACCCAACCTGAAAATGCGAAGAAGCTCGACGTCAATCGCGCAGTGGACAGTTTCGCGAATTTAAAGAAGCGTCGTTTCGCCTTGGTCGATTAGTAAGACATCTCTTTGTTTTATTTTTTGTGTTTATTACGTTTTTCTTCTTGAAATAAAACTGCTCATTTTCACTTGACTTCGGAAAATCGGCTCCAACTTTGCCCCCCCCCCCCCCCCCCCAGGATTTTGACGAAATTACGCCCCTGGTCTCAAAATGCCTCGCAAAATGCACTCTTGCTTAGAATCATCTCTATACTCTCTGTCAGAGGCGTTACTAGCCAAAATGTTTGGGGGGGGGGGGGGCAAGGTTTTTACCGACTGGCTGGTCATTTTTACCCACTGTTTTTGCTAAAAAAAAATGCCTCTTTTTAAGACAACTACTGTTTCGACAGAAATCGACTGATTTTCCGAAAATCGACTGGTTTTCAGAAAAGCTGACTGTTTTCAAGAAGAACTCTATTATTTTAATCAAAAACCGATTATTTTTAATAGAATCATCTCTATACTCTCTGTCAGATGCGTTACTAGCCAAAATGTTTGGGGGGGGGGGCAAGGTTTTTACCGACTGGCTGGTCATTTTTACCCACTATTTTTGCTAAAAAAAATGCCTCTTTTTAAGACAACTACTGTTTCGACAGAAATCGACTGATTTTCCGAAAATCGACTGGTTTTCAGAAAAGCTGACTGTTTTCAAGAAGAACTCTATTATTTTAATCAAAAACCGATTATTTTTAAGAAAAAAATCGACTGTTTCCCAGAAAACAAGACCAAAGGTTTCGATGAGATCCCGAAAATTAATATTTGATCCTGACAATTAGATGTCATTACATTAAAAATTTAGAAACAGATCAAGCCTTGTAGTGGGGGCTGAAACATTTTCTCAATTTAAAAAAGTGATCGTTTTTTATAGGTTTTCAAAAGAAAGTACAAAAACTGGTAGCCTGGGTGGGGCTTTTTATGTTCAATCTTGGTAGGGCCGTGGTGCCGAATTAATTATGCAAAATTGTCAGTTCTTGGATGTTAAGGGATGCCATGTGATATAGAGTCCTATTGCTTAGTTAGTTTTATTATAGTCCTATTGCTAGGTTCGTTTTCATCCAATATGATGGGAAGCGCTGCTCTTGCATCTGCTCTGCTTTCGAATCTAACTTGTTCCCCGTCCCATCTTGCGGGCATTTCACGTACATTAGTAAGAGTATTAGTGCCACTAGATGCTGCGTGCTTCCGGCGTTTCGTCAAGGAAAATAGTTTCAAATCAGATGAATTTAAAGGAACAGAAAACTTGACTCAAACTTCACTCGGGGAGCTAGCTGACATATCAAGAATGTACCCTGAGTCGATATTGAGAATAAGAAAAACTCTCCTTACGACCATTGCAGTTTCCGGGCAGTTTCCGAGAATTCAACTTTTTAGTCAGTAGAAAAAAAAGCAAAAGGTTTGTGTGCCGGGAGTAGGAATCGAACGCACGACCTCTTGACTACTATCCCGATGTGTTAGTCAACACGGCCAAAGGCGAACGTTTACAGTGCATAAGTTGATAATTACGGTGCATAAGGGGCAAGAGCCTGCCAGCTAGCTTTGGGAACACAAGTTTTCTGTGCCTTTAAGTGCAAATTATAGAATTCCATGAAGACAAGGTAATGTCGGGGTTTATGTTTGAATGATTCATTGGTTTTATTAACCTGTTTTAAGCGCCGAATAGGGTCAATATGAAAGAAAAACTAAAGAAGAACACTTGCCTAAGAAACAAATAAGAAGAACAAAATCCTGCTTTAGAAATGCCAGATCTTGAATATTTATAAGTATGAGCCATGCAGTATAATCTTCTTTTAAGTTCTTGATCGGATTGGACTGTATTTAGTTTTTCGCAAATGAAGTGCTTAACAATACGAATTTTTTCGCAAAGCCGTAGTAAAGTCGCATGATTTTTCTTTTTAAAAGGCTAGGCAAATAGGGTTAATACAGTCGAAGGGTTACCCACTCCCCGGCACCTGCTGTACACCACACGTACGCTAGGTTTCATCAGTCTTCTACCAATCCGATTAACTTCGTGCGTACACACGCGACCGAGTCGCCTTCCTTCCTGGGTCCATAGATTAAACAAAGTGACGTCACTGGTTTGAAGTTATTTTTGCAGTTTTTGTAAATTTGCTGTGATTCTTTAGATAGAATTGAATGCTGAATATGTTTGATAAAGATTTAAGTCAATGACAGTTTTTAGTAAGTTGGCATTATAGTATGTTTATTTGCTGCTGAAAGTCTTACATTGATCTATATGTACCATCGTAACTGATACCACGGTAACTGATACCATTTCAACTGATACCGTGGTAACTGATACCGTAAATATTCTTTGAGCCCAAGCTGACTTTGAAACATTTATTCAAACAATGTTTACAACGGATATGTCAGCTACGATTCTTCATCAGCGATATTTCGGCCCTTCTTGGCAAGGGTCCTCGACAGGCTGTCAATCCTCTGGGTCAACGTCGGGGATGGAAACAAACCTGTAATCAGATTACAGGTTTGTTATCGCTGATGAAGAATCGTATCCGTTGTAAACATTGTTTGAATAAACTGATACCGTGATAACTGATACATTGGTGACTGATACCAGTGTAACTGATACCGTGATAACTGATACATTGGTAACTCATACCATCGCAACTGATACCATGGCTGCCGAAATTGCTCTTTTCGAAGCCATCCCAAAAGAACAAGTTCAGACATGGACTTAGCAAGCATGTTTACTCCAGTACCTCATCTCTAATCGACTTCAGAAAGGTCTTTTAAAAAGTTTCTATTTCCAGATTCCTCGTATTTCAGCAGCAATCCGAACAAGAGCAAAAGAGCTAGTGACATTGAGATCCGAACCTTTTGATCCAAATTTCCGGGTTTTGGCAATTTTTCAAGCTTATCGGTCAAGGAGGTAAAGTTCAAAATTCGATTTAACATGTCTCCTTGCCCCACTACCGAATTCCTAATCGACTTCAGAAACAACTTGAGCTTCAACCAAATGGCCAGTTCGGGCCGAATCCCGGGTGAATCATTTGTCCGGCAAGAAAACTCAGTTCAGATATAGATTCATCGGGCCTCCTTACCCCTTAAACGACTATCTCATTAGCATATAAAACATATTTTTACCCCTAATACGAAACCCCTCTCCTCTGCCTCTAAATAAAGGGCCAAAGAACCCATCTACGAACTTGGCCTGTACTTTGCCAGTGAATCCTCATACGAAGTTGAGCAACATATCTCAATTCTCAACCCCCCGACACGACGGACCAGAGCAAAACAACTGCGACCAAAGACTATTTACACCTAGGGTGTACTAGCCAAATATGTGAACTTCAATAGACGAAACTACATTAAAGGAATACCCTCAACTAAGGCATTACAATTAGTTTTACCTTCTCTTCCTTTGACTGCGACTTAATAAAACTCTGTGACAGACTGCCTGCCTAGTGCCTACCGCCATGTAAATCAAAAGCGCTAGGTGTAAGATATGACGTCCTCGACGCAGAGCTTTCGCTTGTATGGATAAAGGGGTAGGGTAGAGACTCGAAAATTGCTCAACAAATTTTTATTAAATTGTTACCTGATACTTGTCGGAAGCATTCTGACTATTCGACCCAGCAAATACCGGTTGGGACTTCGGAGATAACTAAACTGATCGCACACACTTTTTGTTTATCATTAGTATGTTCGAAAGTTGCAACATCATGTCTCCTCATATCGAATGTGAAAAATTCGTGCTAAATTTCCGGATTCAGTGCGAACTACTTATCCGGCGTGAAAATAATTTTCATATTCGGATTCAGCATGAGCTCCTACCCATGTATCAAACATCTAATCTAATCAACTTCAGATACAGCTTTTACTTTTTCCAAAATATCCGGTTTTTGCCGGCTTCCGAGTGAACTACTTGTCGGCGAAAAAATAATTATCATATTCTGATTCAACATCTCTCCTTACCTCGAAATCTACTATCTCATTAGCTTTTAAAAATCTTTTTTTTGTCGTCCCTTAATTTGACCCCCCACCCCCCACCCCTAAATATAGCGCTACAGAGCCCACCTTCGAACTTCACCTGTACTTTGACCCAAAGAGTCATCGTGCCAAATGTGAACAAAATTCTCAACCACTTCGAGAATTATCGTGCTAATAGACGGACGGACGGACAACTTTTGCGATGTCATAGGTATCCCTCACTTACGTTTTGGGATCCCAAAATCGACTGTTTCCAAGAAAAGTCGCGGCGCCTCGCGAAAACTCGGTTATTTTGTACCGACTGGCCGACAGCATTGGGAGGGGGGGCGTCCCCCTCCCCCCATACGTGACGCCCCTGCTCTCTGTTTCCTAACTTTTTTATCTGTTCCTTTTACCAAAATTTCATAATGGTCTGACGAAGCGTTCACTTCCTTCAGTTTGTTAGCTGCAGAGCGAAATAGGTGATTCCGGTATTCCTAAATTCCTCCCGTGCAGGGGCAGTTCGAGGGGTGGGGGGGTGGGGGCGGGGGCTGACCCAACATGCCTCAGAGAATTGAATTCTCAGTCGTCTGTTTTGAGGTTGTCAGAATGACGGTCGTCAGTTTTGAGCTGATCAGACATCAGCTGTATGTCTTAGACCTTTCAGAATTATAGTCGCATGCTTTGAGCTTGTGAGCGTCAGATAATCGTAGCCTCAGTAGTATGACTTAGATTGTCAGGGTGAGTCTTACGTTCTAAACTTGCCAGAATGACATAAAGACTGTTAAAAATTCGCAAATTGCACCCTGCAGCGTACCGGTTGAACACAATCTGGTTTTTCACATGCTTTAGCAGAAAACAGACTGATTTGCGATTTTGTTGCCTGCGGCGTATGGTTTCAGTATTCAAAAATCTTTGTAGTTTAGCGGAAAAGAGGTTGACTTGAAAAAAAATCCTGTAAGGCAAGGTTTGAATATACCTATTCTGTATAAGCATTTGAGAGAAGCTCAATTGACCGGCCTGATGTGCCCTGATGATTCCGGAAAGCGATAGCACATTGATCGTAAACGCGCGCTATAAATCAGGTCAAGAAAAATGTAAATGCGTCACGTTCCTCTTTGAAGGAGCGTTAGGAGCCTGCACAGGCATAACACGTAAATTACTTAAGAAAACCCAACGATCAATCCAAAAGCCAAAAGCTAATTGCTTGTTGAACTTGCTGGAACGCTTATCACATAGTTTTATTGCATTTCTGGACAGCGCTCTGGAGAGGTCATCTATCTCTTCAAATAGAACTTCGAGACTCGCAAAAAGTTCGCTAGATGGTTCTGTTTTGCATCGCTGTCATCAGTACCACAATGGAGGAAATGTGAAATTTCTCTGTGACCCAGTTTGTGTATTTTAAGGATTTTTTCTAGGTGAGCACTCGGATTTTGGTGATTTTGTTGTATAATCGTAATGCCGAATTTCTTTTACTCACTTTCGTTTTTTCTCTAAATGTGTGGATTACTGCTGGGCTTCTACACGCGAATTTTAGTTGAGAAGGGTGAACTGGTGAACTTGATGGGGACCTAACTTCCCTGTTTTATAAGGTTGGTGTGAAAGTTATCCTGAACAGGCTCTATAGCCAAGGCTTTTGCTCTTTTTTGTTTGTTCATACATTTTTTTATTTGAAGGGGAAGATTTTTTTATTTTCCTTACTTTAGGCAATGGTCAAGAGCTGCACCCTTACTAGTGCGTTCTTGTATACCACTAATTCAAAGGATTGTACAGACAGGAGAGGTTGCTAGTGTTGGGTGATATTCAGATTTTTCAAAATATCGATATATCGATATTTTCCCTTTCAATATTCGATAATCGATATATCGATATTTCGGTAAGATGTTTAGCTACGTCTCGTTTCAGAAAAATTCAAGAGCCAAACTGTCATAAAAAAGCATCTTGCATCAACTCAAACTTCGACGAAATAAAAACTTAATGACGAAGAACACATTGCTCTAGTTTTGGACTTTTAAAAGTAACTTATTTTGAATTATTTACAAAATGGTAAATGAACAAATATTGTTCTCGATATCGATATTGGGTCTGATATATCGATATCGAATATCGCCCAACACTAGAGGTTGCCGCAGGTTGCAGACTTGAAATTACGTAGGCTAGCCTTAGATTACCTTAAATGACCTTAAATCACAGCTTGGAGTGAAATAAGGATTTTCGATCCTGTTGAATCACTCCTTGTGATGACTGTTGCATCTGTGGTTGGTTACAGTCAATTGGAAGATTCTGGTGAGTCCCAGTCAAATCTTCACGGTTTGTCTCTCCACTCAGCATCCAAACGGTGTTTGAATGCTTCTGTCGATTCAGCAGCAACAGTGTCCTCCTTGAGGTTGTTCCAGAGGTTCACAATCCGGTTTGAGAAGAAGTTGCATCTTGCTCCAGTCCTTGCGTGAAGTTTGCGGATACGTTTTGGGCGTCCTCGTGTTATGTGGGAGGGGTCAATCTCAAGGAGCTCATTTTCTTGATTGGTTGAGAGGATTTTGTGTGCCTGGATCATGTCCCCTCGTTTCCGCCTGTAGACTAAGGAGGGGAGGTTGAGTTCCAAAAATTCAGTTTTTACTCCCAGTCTGTTCAAATGATTGCCTTTTCTTTGTTTTATATGTGCTTAAAAAGGATTTTTCTGGTGGATTACTTTGTCGAATCATTCAGATTCTGTCCTTGGGGTAGGGAATTTGAGCTTAGGTGAGAGTGAGAAATACCGTACTTCAAGTTGGAAATACTTGAAATAAGTGCATTCCTCCAACATTTAAACTGTTGTGCTTTAGGCTAGCACTTCTGTCATGTGTTTTTAGTTCCTATCAAGCCATCCTTGTCCTTGATGCAAAGACTTTTCTGGAAATTCAAAATTTTGTTTGAAGTTGGATACTCCATTTATACCATCAAATTGGTGATTTGTGAATAACTGGGACTCCTCTGCAGGAGGGTTATCCAACCTCAAACGAAAATTTCAGTTTACCAGAAAAGCTATAAAAAAGTAAAAAATACTCTTATCGATTGTACTCAAATAACATGTAAAATGGATACGTCAGATACAGTACTTTGGCATTGATATTTTGGCCATTCTTCACAAGGCTCCTCGTCAGGCTGTCAGTCTTCAGGGTCAATGTTGGGGAAGGAACAAACCTGTAATAAATAACTGAAGCTTCTACTGACTATAAATTTTTAGCTTTCAACATATAAACTATTGTTATAGCTTTACGTTAGTACTTCTTTCATGTTTTATAGTTGTTGACATTGACGTTGTTGAACGTTGACCCTGAAGATTGACAGCCTGATGAGGACCTTTGCCAAGAAGGGCAGAAACATCGCTTCCAAAGCATCATAGCTGATTGATCCGTTTTATGCATTATTTGAATATATGTTTCAAAGTCAGCTTGGGCTCTAGGCATATTTATAATCTGTTGAACCTGAGAGAATCGCTTACATGTTATTTTTAGTTTCATACATAGTCACCTCATTCCCACATGAGCTCAAATTCTTGGCAGTGGTTTCAAAATGACAAAAAAACAGTTAAGCTAACATATTTAAAAACTGAAAAACTCTTTTAGAGCGTCCTGGGTGCCTGATGTTCATATCTACCTGTAGGCTACCCCTTATTCAGCAGAAGGGTTAACATTGTACATTAAAGTCATCATAATTACCAAAGTGTTGTATACTGGTACTGTTGGACATATCTTGTTTAGATAAAGCTGCAACTTGAACTTCTTGTTTTTCCAACTTGTCTGGCTTTGAGCCTGAAGAGGACCCTTGTCAAGAAGGGCTGAAATATAGCCCTAATAAAATTCAGCTTATGTATTTTTGCACCGTAAAATTTTCTCTCATCTCATTTTTTTCTTGTATAGCTTGATGGGAGGAGTACTAATAATTGTAGATAGCTCTAAGTTACTCCCAAATTGGAAGATTGCTACGATACCCTCCCCTATGTCTAGTAGGTTTGACCACCTTTCCAATTGCTGGGGTAGTAGGCCTACACCTGCCTAAAACAGCTTGTGGTTTTGAGTTTGTTTCTAGGCACTTGCCTTCCGGCCAAGTGCTATATATACCATCACTTTTCCGTCGGTCGGTCAGTCTGGTGATCGCGAGTTAGGGTACTTCCACATGCGGTACAATGATGAAACTTGGCAGCCGTATTAGGGACCCGACCAAACCAACTTAGTAGTAGTCACTTTCCTGATCCGACCATGTTGAAAGCGAGGAGGGAGGGTGAATCTGGAATCTTGAGGTGTGGATAATTTGAACGGGTGATCGGATACTAATGAAACTTAATACTCGGAAAGACCTGGGGCTCTGATGTACAAGCTGTACTTCAAGCTCGGACCGGATCCGGCGACTTTGGGGGGAGTTGGGAGGGAGAGTCCGGAAATTGTGTGACACTCTCAGAGTCGAGGGATTGGGATGAAACTTGGTGGGAAGAACAAGTACAAACCCTCGATACATAGTTGACAGGACTGGAGAGTTTCCATGCACTGTGGGGGGAGCTGGAGGGGGGGGGGGGAATTCCTGTGATCCCGGGTTAAGGTCCTACCAGATGTGCTAGGACAATGAAACTTGGCAGGCGTCTCAGGGACCCTACCATATTTACTTAAGAAAAGTCCTTTCCCCGGTCCGATCAACGTGGGGGGAGTGGAGGGAGGGGGAATCTGGAATCTTGATGTATGTATAATTTTCGAACGGGTGGTGGGATCTTTATCAAACTTGATATTTGGAAAGAACTCGTGTCTCAGATATCTCATTTTAAGTCCGGAACGGATCCGGGGACTTTGAGGGAGTTGGATGGAGGAAGCAGACACGCTCATAGTTGAGGGATCAGGATGAACCTTGGTAGGAAGAACAAGAACGAGCCCTAGATACATCGTTCACAGAGCCGGACCGGATCCGGGGCCTGTTAGGGGAGCTGGAGGGGTATCCGGCCGGAATTCCGGTGATGGCGAGTTAGGTACTTCGAGATGTGCTAAGATGATGAAGATTTGCTGGCACATCAGAAACCCGACTAGATTGGCTTAGAACACTTTCAAGATCCGACCGTCCAGGGGGGAGAATGGGGGGAGGGAAAGTCCGGAAACTTGAGGCATGCATAATTTTCGAACTGGTGATCAAATATTAGTGAAACTTGATAATTGGGAAGAGTACATGCGTCTGATGTTTCTCATTCGTGCCTCAAGGGTTTTAGTTACAAATGAATTCCCAGTCCTAACAAAGTGAAAAAAATATGTCTGGCCAAAAGATACATTTTCGTTATCTTCAAGGTACCATGATCATTTGTGCGTCAAAGGTTTTGCTTACAAATGAATTCTTAGCACCCTTAAGTACGCATCTTAACTGCAAAGTTAAAAAAAAAACTGTTGACCAAACAGTAGATTTTCAAATATCCACAAGGGCCCATGACCATTTCTGCATTAAGGGTTTTGCTTCCAAATGAGTTTCTAGCGCCCCTATGGATTTAAATATTCCTTCAGTCCAAGCTAAGTGCGAATGATATTTGACACTGAAAACGGATAAGTCAGCTATATTGTATTAGAGCTATATTTCGGCCCTTCTTGTCAAGGGTACAAGTTCATTTTCCAGCTTTAGCGGCTTGAGCCTAAAGAGGACCCTTTGGCAACAACAATTTGCTAATAAAATATAGCTGACTTCTCCGTTTAGCAGTGTCAAATGTAAAACTCACGAGTTGAAAAATTCCAACCGTCATCCTCTGACCCAACTTTGCAAGTGCCATATGCGTGTCTAGCTCTTTTTATCTTTCTTTATTTTTTTCCATGTGTGCAAAGTGGAATTGTTCAGGCACCCAACTTAGTCGACCATGAACAAATCATCAGGAAATAATAGCCCATTTGCTGTAGCCATGTATATTTACTGTTTTTTATTTATAATTATTATTAAAAGGGGGGAGAGGCAGACATTGTTTAAGTTTAGGCTAGTCTTCAAAGGGACCATTGCCTTAGCAGACCTGATTAGTGGCATATTTAGGATTTTGGTTTGAGGGCTGGCCCTACCTAATCTCACTTATCAGCCTATGGTACAAAAAAGAATTTGACTGTCAGGCTCAATGTTTGTGTGGCATATACTGCCATGTTCTCACCTGACCAGTTCGGTGTGTTGCTGTAGTCTTACAGCTGTAATGCATTCTAGTATTTATCTTTGTTGAATTGCCTAACGGTTTAGCTGTGTTTCGTTAGTTCAAATAATGTATACAACGGATATTTCAGCTAAGATGCTTCATCAGCGGTATTTCGGCCCTTCTTGGCAAGGGTCCTCGTCAGGCTGTCAATCTTCAGGTCTAACGTCAGTGAAGGAAACAAACCTGTAATCCTGCTTCTGACGGAGCATCGTAGCTGACGTATCCGTTGTATACATTATTTGAATAAATGTTTCATAGTCAGCTTGGGCTCAAGGAATATTTGTGTTTTGGTAGTTTGAGATCAGTGCTTGAGTGGAACTTCAACAGTAATTACAGAGGCCAGACAAAAAAACATTCTTGATTCTACCCGAGAACCTTGGCGAGTATTGTCCTATTGTAGTCATCAAAGGTGGATTTGTTTCTGAAATTTAGTGAAAATGGTTCCCCCGAACGTTTTGAGATTTTTTTTGTTCCGTTAAAAACTAGGGTAGAATAAATTTGAGATAACAAGTCCCTGACTTGAGTGGAAGGATATTTAAATTCTTTTGTTGGATGATGTTTTAGATAATGATGATATTACCAAGTATTCCTTTGCCCTTTTGTCAAACCTTTTACCGACTGGCTTGTCACTTTTACCGACTATTTTCGGAAAAATCGCAAAAAGGAAAAAATTGGCTCTGCGATTTCAGCTTCTCAATTTATTTTCAACGAGTGGCCGACAACATTATTCCCCCCTCCCCCCGTACGTGACGCCTCTGTCACAAGTACGGCGCCTGATTTAATGATTATTGTGAACTTACTGTGGAAGGATGGTGGGAAGGTACAGCAAGGGGGGGGGGGGGCAACATAGCATCGGTCGGAGGATGCTCGTAGAGAAAATGGTCAAAATCCGACTGACGGCAATCAACTAAATAGTATAGGACGGACGATTTTCTGTAGTAGCGTACAGCAGTGTTGGAATAGAGCATGAATTATCCTTGTACATGTCACTGGTACTTCAAGATCTTATGTTGTACCTACTTTAAGACTGCCACTAATGGGAGATTGAATAAACTATTAAGAATTGTGATATCGACACCGGCGCCACGCCAGCCCACATAGAAAGGATTTTTCTTTAAAGCAGAACTGAAACCTGATACTATTCTATTGTTTTCCTTCTTAATAGCAAGTGCCATCACCAGTCCGCATATTCGATTGTCCTTTCAAAGTTGTTGTTGTTGTTTGAGGTTTGACGCGTTCAACCGAAAGGTCATGTGCGTTCGTATCACTCCTTCTTGCAGAGCTTTATATTCATTAGCTTGCTAGGGCATCACTCCAATATTTTCACTGATTTCGTCTTATGTATATCACTTGTCTTGCTGGTTAGTTGGGGTTGTGTAGCTATGGCACAGTTGTTTTCATGGTTTTGCTCTCTAGCAAATCTAATCTTCCCGTAGAGTTCATTTTCACAATAAAGTGCCGACTGTTGCATCGTTTGTAATTGGTTCGATGGGCGACATGGACTGTACGAATCAAACAGAAACGACGTGCGTTGGCGATATTAGCGCGTAATGGGTAGTGTGCTCTAGAGAGATATTGCGAGAGTTTTCGCACTTTTTTTTTATTCCTGGAAATTTGAACCACCAGACCTTGGCTCCACACGTTAAGCCACCTAAAAGCCGTCACGCTGCGTATTGTTGACTTCCTCCAGTATTGATTCTACCTTCAGAGGCTTTCCGGTATAATCATACGGACGTAGCCTCGCACCACTGGCCGCTCGACCAAGTTCACAAACCAAATGTCTGAACCTGCGGTTCCTCTCGTACTTTGCAGGATTACTATCGCAACGACGTGTAACGTCTATAGCAGTGTTTCCCAACCTTTTCCGTAACGCGTACCCCTAATCAAAGGTTCGAAAAGGTTGCGTACCCCCTTTTTCAGACCGTGAAAAGACGATATATATTATCATAAATGATAAAGCATACATATGTAGAAATATATACAAAATCGACACTTGAGGCAACTTGGTAGACAAAATTTTGTCAAATCTCGACTCGATGTCATTGACGGCAATATTTTGTACAGTCAGCCTGTTTCTGTGTTTGGTTTTGATGTTCTCCGTGCTTTCATCAAGCTGCATCGCAAACATTTTTGTTAGCTTGATTCGCAACATCACTGGCAATGTCTTCGATTGTTTTCTAAGCAATATTGTTTGACACAGGAACAGATTTTACTGCAGTGGGCCAGCTTGTTTTGGAATCAACATTATTTCATTGACTTTCTTTGTGGCTTATAATCAGAGGCGTCACGCAGGGGTTGGCAACACCCCTCCCCCTGAAAGTGGTCGGCCAGATCGGCGCGAAGCGCAGCTATTTTTCGTAAAAACAGTATTTTGTCTTGAAAAACAGTCGATAAAAATGACCAGCCAGTCAGTAAAAATACCTTGCCCCCCAAAAACCATTTTAGCTAGTGTTGCCTCTGCTGGTAATATTAGGCTTTTGGCAATCAAAAATGATTGAGGCGAGATTTTGAAGCTACAGACTAAACCGATTTTGGTACCTTCGCGTACCCCTTGCAAGGGTCTCGCGTACCCCTTAGGGTACGCGTACCGCCGGTTGGGAACCACTGATCTATAGGGTAAAACTAACCTGTCTCACGACGGCCTAAACCAAGTTCACGTTCCCTGTCGGTGGGTGAACAATCCTATGCTTGGCGAATACTGCTTCGCAGCGATAGGAAGAGCCGACATCGAAGGATCAAAAAGCGGTATTCCCGTGGTGGCAAATGTGGACAGTGAGCTCTTCAGTGAACCTTTTAAGAAACGATAGATCGTCTGCAGGGCAACTTGAGTAGCGGTCTGACCCTTTCCCGGATCCTGCCTTGAACCTTATAAAGTAACTGGGGCGCCCCCCTCCCCCCACTCTAGCTGATACAGACAATCGGGCTCGCAGTCAGGTCTTGCAGATTTCTGGTCGTTGCCAGATCTCAAATACATGGTATCAGTATCATCTTAGTTGACCCCTAAAGCAGATCCATTAGTCAGTGGTTTCCCACCGAAAAGATTAATGAGAATTAGGTTCATTCGTAAGATTCCGGTTGTGACGTCCGAGGCGAGAACAGATAATATTTCCGGATTCATCATGTCCTTTCTAATCTTCCAAGCAGTTTTACTGGATACATTTTGTGTCCCGGAATTTCCAAGCCCGCTCCCTGAATGTTGAGGCAAGAATTCCATGTAAGTTGTTAGAGCTCCAAAGGCTAAAATCTGATAGCTCTGATAGGCGATCCACGAACCTCCCGCGTCCTAAGTTGACCACTTTGTATAGGGCACCGGCACTACCTACCACATAGCCTACGCTAGAATGATCAATCTTGGCATGCGTATCAGAACCCGGACAAATGCTCAAAGGACAAGTTTTCCGGATCCGGTGAGAGAGGGGAATCGGTTGTCACGTAACCCGCGTAAGTTGCGAACGGGTGATCCGATGCGACCGAAATTTGATAGATAATCCGAACCGCATCTGACTACGTCTGGGGACTTGGAGCTGGATCTCGGGAATTTTGTGACAGGCGTAGGGACCAAACGGATGAAGAGATTGGGGTGAAGCTTGGATGATACCCAACCCTAAATGTGCCATTTTGAGATATTGTTTTAAGAGTGTACCGGACATTTTCCGTAAGTGATCCTTTATGAGTGGAACTTGATGGTTGGCGGATACCGTATGTGTGCCATTTAGGTGTCTGAACCACATGCGACCACGGCTGGGGGAGTCAGAGGAGTGTCTCGGAAGTTTAGTGAGGTGCTTGGTTAACAAAGGGACAGAGCGATTGGGATGGAGTTTGAACGGTACAAAGGTCATATGACCTAGATTTGCCCTTCTGAGGCCGGATCCGACATCGGTGGGCGCACTCGGAAGGGAGCGCCGGAAATTTCCCGGAAATGCTTCAGTTTGAATAACACTTGATGACGATGTTAGGAGCAGAAACCTTAAATGTGCTATGGTGGCTGGAATGTCATATGTCCTAGATGTGCCATTTTATGTTGGGGGAGTCAGAGGGGTGTCTCGGAAGTTTTGTGCTTAGTTAACAAACTGACAGAGCGATTGGGATGGAATTTGAACAGTACAAAGGTCATATGACCTAGATTTGCCCTTTTGAGGCCGGATCCGACATCGTGGGCGCACTCGGAAGGGAGCGCCGGAAATTCCCGGAAATGCTTCATTTTGAATAACACTTGATGACGATGTTAGGAGCAGAAACCTTAAATGTGCTATGGTGGCTGGAATGTCATATGTCCTAGATGTGCCATTTTATGTTGGGGGAGTCTGGGAGAAGTCAGAGGAGCAAAAACGGTAATTTGTAGGAGAATCGAGAATTCAGAAGCGAGAATTCGGAACGAAGAATTCGGATCAAAAACGCAACTATTGTATGATGTCTGACTCTAATTGCGCAATAGAGTTAGTTTACTGAACGTTGCAGAGATGTGAGAATGCAGGATTTTCGGGTACAGGGACAGAGCTCATTGGGGTCGGGAATTTTATATTCGGAGCCATGAAGAATTGCGAGAAGGAAGAGACGTATGTTCTACGATATCAAGGCGGGCCACCTGTCACTTGTCGCCACTTAATTCCACCCCGAAGGTGGGAAACCTGTCACTTATCGGACATCGTAGTGTTGTAAGTTCTTGGTATAGGTACAAATTTAATTTGTACATATTTGGTGTATTGGGTTGTGCGACAAAGATCTGTACCGTACCTAGAGACGTCACATATGGGGGAGTGGAAAGGGACCCCCCCCCTAATGTTGTCGGCTACTCGGTTAAAAAATCCCGCTTCCCAAAATCTCTAATTTGAAACTTCCAGTATCCTTTCGAAGTAGGCTACGAGATAAATGGATGCTTGTGCATCAGCCTATATTAATGATATTTTTGGCTTATTTTCAACCTACGTTTTCTGTTCTAGGTCTTTGAGTTTTAATCGAGGAATGGTGTGATGGACGCACCGGAGTTCCACGACCTTTTCTTTGGTGGAGATACTTACCCCGTGAGTGAACCCGAATTCAGTCAAGCAAGCGACCCCGTGCAGGACTCCGGGAGCTGGGTTGCTGACTTCGACTTCCAGGACTTCCTTGGCGATGTCCCGACCCTAAACCAGACCTCCTACCCGCCCCCTGCGCAGAACCAGAACGGGTACGGTCACCCCAATGGGTTCGGTAAAACCCAATATCCACATAATGGACTCGGTAACTACTCAGTGCCACCCGCTCAAGAATTGCCGAAATTTGATACGTTCACCAAATCATTTCTTCCGACTGCGCCGAAGATATCTGGGCCGGAAGTGCCCATCCCAGACATAATATGCGGTTCGAACCAGTTTCCAAACCATTTAGACCAGTCTGGTTATAGCCGTCCACCGGATTTGTTCCAAACCCAGCAGAAGCCATCCCCTGTCCAGCCTTATGGAAGTAGGCCTTTGGGTAGCCCATACCAGAAAGTCATAACCCTTCCGCCCAGCCCATATGCAAAGCCCATCGAAAGTCCATATGGTTCTGTGAAGTCTGATAGCCCATATAAGCCTTTAGGAAGCCCGTATAGCCTTGGGAAGCCTGTTGAAAGCCCATATAATCTTGGGAAGCCTGTTGAAAGCCCATATAGTCAGGGGAAGCAAGTGGAGAGCCCGTACAGTGTCAGTAAGCCTCTTGATAGTCCTTATGGCTCGAAACCGACTGAAAGTCCGTACAGCGCTTCGAAGCCGGTTGGAAGTCCATATGGGGTAGCGCGGAGTTTGGGCAGCCCGTTTTCCATTGTGAAGCCTTTAGAAAGTTCGTATGGATACGAAAATGGGCACCGAGGAGAAAACAGTTACCAGCCGATTAAACCGGTAGAAAGCCCGTTTTCTAAACCGGTAGAAAGCCCGTTTTCGAAACCGGTAGAAAGTCCGTTTTCGAAACCGGTAGAAAGTCCATACAGCCTCCCGAGGTCAGTTGAGAGCCATCATATGTTCGGACGCTCTGTGGAAAGTCCCTATGGGATGCCGAGGTCAGTTGAAACCCCTCAGTATACCCCGCGACCTCTTGAAAGTCCATACAGCATGCCCAGGTCCGTCGACAATTCCCTGCTTAGCGGTAAATCGGCAGAAAGTCCTTACGCAATGCCGAGATCGGTTGAGAACCCACAGTTAATGGGTAAAGGCAGCGATATGCCTTCAAACTTGCCTAAATCATGTGATAATCTGCAAACCTTAAGCCGAGGACCAGACCCGTTCAGTTCCTTGAGGCCCATAGATATCCCATTAATTGACCACAAGACTGATCTGTTGGCCGTGCAGCCCATACCAATGCACAAGCTGCCAGATGCAGGATACCTTATTCCAACGATGGTAGAAGATCTGAAGCCGACAGCGCGTCCTACTACGTTTTCTGAGCCTGTAGACGAGTCTGTCCAGGCTGAAAACGCCAAAGATCAGGCGCTGCCAGCCCTTTTGCCGGTTGTGATTCCGCCGAAACAGGACGAAGTCGAAGCCAATCAGACTTTAGACGAAATCGCCCGACTCATCAATAAACAAGTGGAAAACTTCGCCGCGGGCGCTCTCAACGACAGCTTCTGCTCTGATACTAGCGCCACCAATACACCAGAGAAGGTCCTTATTGTACCTGTGACGTCTGAAAGTCCTGCGATTACACACCGTGCCATACAGGAGTTAATAGCCCCTGAGGTGAAAGAACCTGAGAAGGCCGAAAGCATGGAGGTAGAATGCCCCATTGACAAGAAACTTGAAATGCTGTTCAGAGAAGAAAAAGACGAAGTGAAACCAGAGGTCAAGGTGGAGCGGACAGTTATGGATAGTATAGATGAGGTGGAGAGGAAGTTAGAAGCCTTGCATGGGAACACAAGTGAGCCCAAAGCCAAAGCGCCCATAAATCTAGGAATATCTGAGGTATTCCAAACTCCGCCGAGTACCAGCTCGTCCCCGTGCGACCTGCAGTCCGTTCCTTGTGATAAATCCAAACAAGTAGAGGTGCGGCCCAAGCCCGTTGAACCATCCACCAGCGCTCTTCTGTCCCCCTCTTCCAATGAGGGAGACCTGAACCAGAGAGTGAAAAATTGCTCCTGTATCCTGTGCGAGGAACATTTCTCCCGAAGAAAACATCGCAAGAAGCGAAAGAAAGAAGAAAACAGTGACGTCATTTTCAAAAGTGAAGTTTGCACGGACAAAGTCGGGATCAAGCTTAAAATTTCTCGATCAGGTCTCGCCCTTGAGCCATCGCCCCCTCAACTCGAACCCGAAGTGCCAATACTCACCCCGCGGCCTCGGCCGGATTACAGTCTGATGAAGCCAGACTTTTTAAAGGACCCTAACTTTTTCAAAGGGGATTCGGACTACGTGAGGAAGTCAAAAAAGAGTGCGAAAAAGAAGAAGTCCAAGAAAAGAAAGCACCAGTCGAGTGATAGCGATTTTGAAGGATTTCAGGACTGGAGGCCAGAGGATATTCGGTTGCTTAGTCGGCCGGTGCCCACACCCGACGAGGAAGCGACCCCTCGAAGTGATATTGGCGATCAGAGTCCCTGGGCTCACAGTATGCCTCCTGAGTTGTTGGAAAGGATATTTGGGGAGGTTGTAGATGCGGACGGCTGCCTACCAGCGCTCGTCAGGTGAGTGTTAAAACCGGGAGTAGCGTTCGAGCAAGTCACTAAAGGTTAACTTCCGATATCGAGGTTGATACCGGAAAATTAAATTGAGACGGCCATTGAATATAACCTATCCTAGTCGAAGGCAAGGTTAATATTTTTAAATGGCCGTCGAGGTATCATTCCGATATCAACCGAGATGAAGGTTTGTTAACTGTTATAACTTTTTCGAACAGAAATCATCTCTGGAGGCTGACATGACATCATCCTCTCCGGAGGCTGATATGACTTATATCATCCTCTGTGGAGGCTGATATGACTTATATCCTCCTCTCTGGAGGCTGATATGACTTATATCATCCTCTCATATCTACCGCTAACTTTCTGTGTGAAGATTATCGTAATATAACTGACCGTGGGTCATAGGAGGATATGAATTACCTGTTCGAAAAAAGTTATGACAGGTTATGATGATAAGAGGAGGGTCAGCTGTTCATTGTGATAGTTACAGTGCTCTTTGGAACGGACTACAGCGCGGACATAGGTAACCACTCTTACGGGAGTTCCTGCTGTACGATAGTTACCAATCAATTAATCAATCAAATTTATTTCCTAATAGCTGAGAGCTAGAAGAGGAATAAAACATTTACGAATTACACAACAGCGAAACAAATTAACAATCAAACTTGAAACATATGACCAGAAATAAATGATGGGATGAAACTATGTAAAAATTAGGAAGAGGGAATAGCAGGATATGGAGAAAACTGGTTGCCAGCGTTCCTCTCCGACCGACGCACGGACTACGGGAGGGGAGGGGGGAATGGACGGCCCATCTGGGGACAACACATTGTCTTTGCTCCAAAGTTTGTTAAAAGATTATTTCTGCGGTCAGTTAGGAACGTCCAGTTTAATGAGAGCCTCTTCATATGAAATGTTGGTGAACCTCTGAATGACAAATATTCTTTGAGCCCAAGCTGACTTTGAAACATTTATTCAAACAATTTTTACAACGGGTACGTCAGCTACGATTCTTCATCAGCTGATCATCATCAGAACACTAACACTATCAGCTGATCATCATCAGCTGATGAAGAATCGTAGCTGACGTACCCGTTGTAAACATTGTTTGAATAAACCTCTGAATGACGACGGATATAAGTTTAAAATAGCAGAGGATTATTCGCCTAAAATGCTCCGGACCATCATAATTAAAGCGTAACGATCGTAACAGTAGCGGGCGGAAAATAATAAGAGCGAGGAGGTAATTTTCTTTTCCAGCGGCCTCTGGAACGAATATAATAACAATAATACTAATGCATCGCAACTAATAATAACTGGGTGGAACACTACCCACTTGTGTTAAAGGACCCCTCTTGCTTATTGTGCCTTCCATATTATCCGTAGCTCCCTTATGCACTGTCAGAAGTTTCATAACAGGTAACACGAGGATGCGCGGTTTCAACAGATAAAGCGTAAAAGATAACACTTCGCATGTTATCTGTTGTGTTTGAAAACGTTATGCATGAAATGATATGCACAACAAGCTTTGTTGGGAAGAGCCAAAAAAGCATCTACTGACTTATTCCTTATCGTCACGACGTCGGAAAACTCAGCAGATACTTTTTGGCGGTTTTTCGGTTCTTCTGATGGTAACGCTAATTATGCATAACATTTTGAAACACAACAGATAACATCCGAAGTGTTATCTGTTACGCATTATCTGTTGAAAGCGCGCATCCTCGTGTTATCTGTTATGAAACTTCCGACAGTGTAGCATTATAAGATTCTGAAATCCCCGCCTTTCGTTTGTAGCTACGACTTTTTAGCGCTTTTTGGGCCTAGCCGAATTTTGAAAGCTCGCAACGTTATCCTCGCCGAAAGCTTGAAGGTTGTCAACAGCTCTTTCCCGAATAAGCACATGGGAAGCATCAAAGTATTATTTACAAATTGTATACTATATTTGTTGTGTTTTATTTAATTCTTTATTTTATTTTATATACTCCGCTTTCAAAAGGCAGGCCAGAAATAAATTACTTACTTACTATTTTATAAGACCTGGTAGACCATCAGGCCTACATTCCGTTTTGAAGGTTTTCCCACGTTTTAACCAAGTCGCGTTAAATTTTCAAGTATTTTGCGTCCAGCCCCCGCGTCGGAGACAGGGTTGCTGGATTGAGTCGAGAAGCGCTAACAAGAAAATCGCTAACTTCTCGTGGAAAGTATTGGTATTTTTGAAAACGATATTTCTGAGCCATTTCATCTTGAAAAGATCATTTCTACACTGTCAGAAGTTAAATATCCTTCAGCCCAAGCTGACTGCGAATCATTTATGATAATGCAAAACGGATACGTCAGCTGAATTTTATTAGAGCTATATTTCGGCCCTTCTTGGCAAGGGTCCTCTTCAGATTTAATGGTGCAAACGGATAAGTCAGCTACATTTTATTAGAGCTATATTTCGGCCCTTCTTGGCAAGGGTCCTCTTCAGGCTCAAGCCGCTCAAGCTGGAAAATTAACTTTGGAAGTTAATTTGTAGGAAGTTATTTTTTAGCTGACTTATCCGTTTTGCACCATCATATATGATTCGCAGTCAGCTTGGGCTGAAGGACTATCTGGGTCCTCTTCAGGCTCAAAGCCGCTCAAGTTGGAAACCAAAACTTGTGGGAAACCCCCTGACGTATCCGTCAGAAGTTTCATAACAGGTAACACAAGGATGCGCAGTTTCAACAGACAACACTTGGGATGTTGTGATTTTGAAAACTTTGTGCGTTAAATGTTACGCATAGCAAGCATTGCCAGGAAGAGCCGAAAAACCGCCAGAAAAGCATCTGCTGAATTTTTCGATATCATGACGACTAATAAAAAAGTCAGCAGATGCTTTTTCGGCATTTTTCGGCTCTTCCACAGTGCTTGTTATGCATAACATTTCGTGCATAACGTTTTCAAAATCACAACAGATTATATCGTAAGTGTTGTCTGTTGAAACCGCGCATCCTTGTGTTATCTGTTATGAAACTTTTGACTGTGTAGTAAGAGTTTTGCTTTAATAATAAACAGTGCATAAAGAGGGTTAAATAGCCCATGTTTTTTATTTGTTTATTTATTGATCATTTGGATTTAAACATTTCTCGTCACTTGTGAAGCCCGCGAAAACAATTTAACAAGAATTCTTCAGTAGAACAGCTGTCGAGTATTTTGACGCATTGAAAGTAGGTAACCTTTGAAGGAAAGATATTCCAAGAGGCAAAGATTCTTCTGAAAAAACCGATATTCTTCCGGGATGTCTTCCTTGAACTTCGAAGTCATGGCCGCTCGAGCGGATTTCAGGTTGAAATCCAGAACCGAAGACGCTGGAATATTATCGTCAAGTCCGGGCCATAGCTTGCAACTGTCGCAACGGCGAAAGTAGGGGGGGGGGGGGGCTTTACTAGGCAGGAGTTACGGTAGGGTCCGAAGCATAGGGGGAACGTTATTAATGGCGCCAACGTATAGGTCAACTAGTTTTAGTTATTGTTTTTTTTTTTTTAGTTTAGTACGCTTTACTATGCAAACCAACTTTTACATGCTAAACTACATGAATGCACCTTTTGTAACCCTCTTAACATCCTTTATACATGTAGCTGATACTTCTGACTGCAGGAAAGCCCGAATGGGACTGTGGGGGCAGCAACAAAAACAACAAAAAAACTTCACTTCAAATTAATTTTCACATACTTTTTCAAAAAAGAGAAGAAAACTGAAAGAGGAAGAACAAAAAGAAATAAAGGAAGAAAGCGAAGAAAAAAAATACAAACAACAACAACAAACAATAAGTGAGAAACCATGGCGTCGTACCAAAATCAACTGAGATTCTTTTTCAGCGATGTTTCGGCCCTTCTTGGAAAGGGTCCTATTCAGGATGGCATTACGAACCTGCCTTCTTATTATTTATATATACTTATGAGGGGCGGAACTTTTCAAAGCCAAGTTTAGAGAAGATCACATTAAATATTCCTTCAGCCCAAGCTGACTGTGAATCATGATTGACAATGCCAAACGAATACGTCAGCTTAATTTGATTAGAGCGATATTTCGGCACTTCTTGGCCAAGGTCCTCCCCAACCCGCTCAAGCTGGAAAGCAGAGCCAAGCCCTATGGTCTCCATGCTTCGCAAATTGTCCATACTTGTAGCGCCGCCCTCTACGCTAGTGGCACTTACAGCAAGACAAACTTACGAGTTTAGAAACTTCTAGTAAAGCTAAGATGCGGTCTGCACACATCGACGAAACAGAGAAGTTGTATCTTATTTTTGCTGTGTTCAGAATATGAAGTTATGGGAGGCATCGCTGGTGCACGATTGAATGAGTTTTAGTAGGGACGTTCTCTGTCGCCAGTAGCGCTAGTATCGTTGCTATTCGAGAGTGTGAGGTCTTGGCGCTACTCCCTAGTGCAGAGCAAAATAACACTAGGAAGTAGCGCCAAGACTTGAAAAAAGTGACACACACTCGAATAGCAGCGACACTGGCATCACTAGTGATAGAGAACATCCCTAATGTAACTCAATCAGTCGTACACCAGCGCTGGCTCCAATAACTTAAAAATTCTGAACATTGCACAACTAAGATACAAGCTCCCCTGATTCTTCGATGTGCGTAGACCGCATCTTAGCTTTACTAGAAATTTCTAAACCCCCAAGTTTGTCTCGCTTTGAATGCCACAAGCGTAGTGGGCGGCGCTACAAGTATGGCCCGATTGTGAAGCATGGAAAGCATAGGTCTTGGCGCTACCCCCTAGTGTTATTTTGCCCTGCTGGAAAGTGAACTTGTGGAAAAACAACTAAAGCTTAACGACCTGATTTCGGTGAATTTCTTCGTGAGAACTGTTTGGAGTTAAAGTTGGTGCTGCAGTTTTATTTGGACGTGGCTGCTGTTTTTGGGATCCCAAAACATAAGTGGAGGGATACCCATTACATCGCAAAAGTTGTCCGTCTGTCTCATTAGATGTTTAAAAATAGTTTGTTTGCCCCTTAATTTGAACCCCCTCCCCCACCCATAAATGCAGGGCTACAGAGCCCATCTACGAACTCGATCTTTCCCTTGACCCAGAGGATCCTCACACCAAGTTTCATAAAATATTTCCTTCCCGTCGAGAGGTATCGTGCTCACAGACAGATGGACAACTTTTGCGATGTCTTAGGTATCCCTCCACTTACGTTTTGGGATTACGTTTTGGGAACTGGTACTGGAACTAAGTACGCTACTAGGCAGTTTCATCAGCTCAACTTTTTGTGCATGCGTTAGCAAAATGCCATAACGACCCCGTGTCAGTTCTGTTTGAGCCTGGACTACGAGCTTTCTTACTCTCCTGCTGATACTTTTTGAGGAAAGTCCCGGATGTCGAGCTGGCTTCCGAAGGAGATAGAACCAAGCTACCATGAGCTCATGAGCTGCAGTAGCTTTGAATGAATGAAGGATTTGTTAAAAATAACTAGAAAAAAGAGCTTGACTTTCTGCAGTAGCTTTGAATGAATGAAGGGTTTGTTAAAAATCACTAGAAAAAAGAGCTTGGCTTAACCGGTCTGGGACGCCCAACCGAAAAAAATTAAAAAATTAAACGATAATGACTACTAACTATTCAAAACAAAAAACTAACGAAAAACACAACTTAAACGGCTGAGAATAACGCGTCAAATTCATATACAGCAAAACAATGAACCTTTAACATGTTACGAAAATCCAAAAAAAAACACTACCGTACACGACCTTAACTCTGTCGATAAGCCTTCCCATACTAAGGGCCCAACATGTCTAATACTAAATCTCGATCTACTAGTTACTGCAACCGGCCTACTTAGCCATTTCTGCTTGTTGACAAAGGATCACCAGTAAGGAAATGCAACATATATGCAGCTAGTCAAAGGACACCTGAATGAAGAGTACCAAGTATCATCCCTATCTGTATGACTTCCGTTAACATTGCCTGAATAAAACCCAATCCAGATACGAAATAGTGTTTCCAAGCCATGGTTTTTGCTCCATTTTGCATCTGTCCTTATATCTGTACCGAACAATTTTATAAATGAACAAATGTCTCCAATCAACCCTTCTTCTGGAATATTTTTAACCAGTTAAGCCCAAACGTATATCTAGAAGAAGTTCCAATACGATCCGGCCAGCGCTGTACAAGATTTGAATGAATTGCGCTTTTTGTCTTGGAGTCTGCATGTGCAAACCTCCAGAAACGAACATTCCTATTTTGAAAACGTCACGCTCAAGAGAAAAATGCTCTTCTTGGCCGTGTCTGTAAATTCATTCTCCGTGGTGTGTTCAAGTATGGTTTCATTGTTCAGGTGTCCTTTAAATGGCTGAGAATAACGCATCAAATTCATAAACAGCAAAACAATGAACCTTTAACATGCTACGAAAATCCGATAAAACACCACATGACCTTAACTCTGCCGCCCAACATGTCTAATGCTAAATCTCGATCTACTAGTTACTACAACCGGCCTACTTACCCATTGCTGCTTGTTGACAAAGGATCACAAGCAAGGAAATGTAACAGATAAGCAACTAGTTAAATAACGTCGTCATTTACTTCCTTTTACAGTCGTCCCGTAGCAAGTGTCATATGAAGTCGTAGCGCTTGGTTTCTTCGATTCTAAAGACGTAACGAGACCCCCTGCCCCCCCCTCCCCATTAGTTGCGTTTTTGCAGATACCATGGTATCTGTTACCACGATAAATGGATATGCAATTAGTCGTTTTTGCAGTTACCGTGGTATCTGATATACGGTACTCCGCAAAACGACAATCGCCGAAATTGCGCTTTTCGAAGTCATCTCAAAAGAAAAACAGATATTCAGTCACATCACTAAGTGGTAAACTTCTTTCTCACCAATCTGACAAAATTTGATGAAAGTGAGATGACTTTTCAGGTACCACGACCAGTAACCACGGTCGGACCGTAGTATCTGAATATCAGATACCAAGCTAACTGGCCAGATACCACGATAACTGCAGTAACGCCTTTTGACCGTGGTATCAGATACCACGATAACTGCGAAAACGACTTTAGACCGTGGTAGTAGTAGTAGTAGTAGTAGTAGTAGTAGTAGTAGTAGTAGTAGTAGTAGTAGTAGTAGTAGTAGTAGTAGTAGTAGTAGTACGAAACTATTGATTCCTGTATCCTCATTTCTTTTTTTTGCAGGCTGTCAAAAGTCTGTAGACTATGGCACAGCGCCGCGAGCAGTCCCAAACTCTGGCACACCATCGACTTATCCTGCCATTGCATCAAGGAAAAACATAGAACTGAGCGAAAGCTTGTCTGGCTTCTTCAAAACCGACTAAGTGGAGTGAAAGACATCAGTTTAGGGGGGTGGAACTCTGCCCTGCGACCAGGGGTGATTCAACTAATTGCCAGTGGGTGTGTGCAGTTGGAAGGACTCAGCTTTCACGGTTGTAGTGCGATCACACAAGATCATATAATCTACTTGGTGCAAGTGCTTAAGAACCTTCGGCGGTTGGATTTAAGCAATGTTTCGGTTAGTACTTTTGGTTTTTCGTAAGTTTTGGTAGATGTTGAGCGTGTTCCACCCTTCTAACAATAGTAACTGTTTTCGTTCCAACCTCGTAAAAAGTTACTACGCTGACCGTTTCAACCTTTATTCTGTCTTTCGACGAAATAGTAACTATTTTCTCACCATGCTCGGTAGCGTAGTAAGCGTGTTAACTACGCGTCTGTGTAATGTGAAATGTCGGATTCGCCCGTGGCATGATGCTGGAACATAGAACAAAACCAAAGGTTTCGATGGGATCCCAAAAATCTAATATTTGATCCAGACAGTTGGATCTTGTCTTCGCCAAATCCAGACTTCGCCAGGCTAATCATAAGAGAAATTCAAGTTCAAATATCAGAACATCTAATCAACTTCAAATAAAAGAATTCCGGTTACAACCGGATTCCTGACGAATTATATGTCCGGGTAAAAAATGATTGTCATATACAGACTCAGCGTCTCTTCGTACCCCTAACTCTGTCATCTAATAAATTTTTTCAAATTTAACGGATTTCGGGTTTTGGCCGGATTCCGGGCGAACTAGTTGTCCGGGTAGAAAATGCTTTTCACATAAGTGTTCAGCATGTCTTCTTATCCCTAAATCCAACATTTAATCAGCTTCAAATGAAACTTTTACTTTTAATCAACTTTCCGGTTTTTGTCGGATTCCGGACGAACTACTTGTCCGGCGAGAAAATGGTTTTCTTCCTCAGGTTCAGCACGTCTTTCTACCTCATCACATTCGCCGTTTAAAAATATTTTGTTTCCCCCTTGATTTGGAACCCCTCCCCCACCCCTAAGTGTAGGGCTAACAAAGCCCATCTACGAACATGACCTTACCCTTGACCCAAAGAATCCTTACACCAAGTTTCGTCAAAATATCTCATTCCCTTCGAGAGTTATCATGCTTACAGACAGACGGACAACTTTTGCGATGTCATAGGTATCCCTCCACTTACGTTTTGGGATCCCAAAAATCGTTCCAGCCTTGACGGCAAAAAGCCAGAATTCGTGACGCCATGCGTAGTAAGTACGGTAAGTAGAGTGGAACACGCTCGTTATGGTTATTCGACGAAAATCGAATCATATTCCCATTTGGCTTGATGGTGGCGACACATAAACAAAGAGAAGCCGAGTGAAAGTTAAAGGACACCTCGAACTACTTAGTTTTCTCCTAAGATGTTCTGAGATAGTTGACTACTTTAAAACTAAGCTGTGCTCACAGAAAATTACACACGGCTTAGGCTGTTTTAGCCTCTTTCCATGTCCCTTGCCTTCGATGACAATCTTGGTAAAATTTGAATAACTTGTCTTTGGTTCAATAGGCTCCTGGGAAACAATGGTTGGGAGCCTGATACGTCACGTAAAGAGAACAAACGTGGAAAGCGTGATAATCAGTGTAATGTTATTAAAGGAGATAGGACACACCTATGACATTTAGAGTCTCGGGAAAGAGAATGGATGGAAGTATTATTGGGGTTCAATGAATTACTAACATAACTACGAAGCTTGACAGAAATGTAAAAATAACGTTTAAGAATGTCCTGTCGGCCATTCTTCACTCTTTTTAGTCAAAAGCTCGCATCCCTTTGTTCAACTTTGTTAACGCGAACAGAATCCGTTTTCGTCGGGCAGGGTCCAACCCCGTTTTTAAGGAACCCTCTTGCTTATTCTACCTTTTATAATATACCTAGCTCCCATATGAAATTATAAGCTTCTAAAATCCCCACCTTTCTCCATTGTTTCGTTTCGTAACTACGAATTTTTAGCGCTTTTTCGGCCTTGCCGAGTTTACCCGTCGCCCAACAAAAAGTTTGCCGGAATCTTCATTGTTCGCTGAAAACTCTTTCACACATGAGGATGTGTTAATCTTCTATTTATTACTTTTTTATTTGCTTAATTTCCCCACTTTTTAACCAAGGCACGTTCAGTTTTCAAATCTTTTGCGCCCAGCCGCCGCGTCGGAGAGCAGGAAGGCTGGGTGTAATCGGCAAACGCTAACAAGAGAATCGCTAGTTTCAGGTGGAAAGTAATGGTATTTTTTTTTTCTGGTCCATTTTATAGGGAAAAGATCATTTCTAGTAAGAGTTGTGCTTTAAGTTTTTTTTTACCGTAATGAAAGATATTTGAATTTCTCACTTGTAGAAAATAGAAGTAGTGGAGTAACCAAAAGAAAAAATGAAGAAAAGAAGGGATAAAACTTGGATTATAGGCAATATTTGCTCTTCAGGACCGGGGTGCGTAAAAAAACGCTGCAGTCGACAGCTTTTTGTGCAGCTCGTCGAGTCCGATGGATATATTGCAGTAGAGTTCTGCTTCTTTGAACAGTAGACTGTAAAAAAAAATCTTGCAGTATTTTTGTTTCTACTGAGATAAGATTATCTCTAATTTTGATTAATCGTATAAAGTAGAGATGAGCTTAATCCCAGTAGCAAATACTGCAGTTAACTTTAATCCTGACTCGGAGAAACTGTTTACAGTGTAATTAATTTGAACATTGCAGTTTTGGGCTGAATGGTAGACTAAGATCGAAAATACCTTCAGATCATCTCACTGGCCCTTAGTTAGCCATTTGGCATAAATCTGCATTTGGCTGCTTACTTTATAGACAGGTCCGTATCCAGGAATATATTTCGGGGGGGGGGGGGCCTCTGGGAGTTGACTTTTGTCGCAGCAACTGCACGAAAAGGGCACTGTTTCGAAGTCAACACACATTAAAATAACCACATCGCTACTGTAATGACTGGAAATGTGTTGCGCTCAGTGAAAACTTATTCTGAATCTCGCTAAAACTCGGCAGTGGCTAATTTCTCTATGTTCCTGCTTCCTAGTGCTCGAAACCATGCGCGATCCTATCTTTTTTTTTGGGGGGGGGGGATTCACTTTTTCCTTAAACAAATTCTTCATTGCGAAAAATAGCATAGGAAAATGTCAATAAAAATTCACTAACATACAAGTAGCCTACATAATATACGTAATATAACATATACATAATAGTTGTCTTATTCCTGCTAGTTTTCTCTGCCTGGCAAAGGAAATCTGGGTAAAGTTGAAAAAGTCGATTCTTTAAAGGACCCCTCTTGCTTATTTTGCCTTTTATAATATACCTAGCTCTCTTGTGGAATTATAAGCTTCTAAAATCCCCACCTTTCTCCATTGTTTCGTTTTGTGGCTACGAATTTTAGCGTTTTTTCGGCCATGCCGAGTTTTGTCTGTCACACAAAGCAAAATTTGCCGGAGTCTTTAATGTTCGCTGACAACTCTTTCAAACAAAAGGATATGAGAATCTTCTATTTTATGCTTCTTCTTATTTACTTAGTTTCCCAACTTTTTAACCACGGCGCCTTCCGTTTTCAAACTTTTTGCCCGCACCTGCCGCGTCGGAGAGCAGGAAGGCTGGATGATCTCGACAAGCGCTAACAAGAAAATCGCTGATTCCATGTGGAAAGTAATTGCATTTTTGGAAAACTGTTTTCTGATCCCTTTAATAGGCAAAAGATCATTTCTAGTAAGAGTTGTGCTTTAAGTTCTGAGGGACGGACAGTGACTATTTCTGAGTAAGCCCGTGTGTTATTACGTGCTAGGGGCTTTATCAGCCGTTTAGGAAAATTCTTTTTTCCAGGATATCACACAAAGTGGGAAGAACAGTCCGGTGTCTCAAAGTGCAATAACCGAAGTGTCCAAACTCATGGGCGAGAGGTTAACTCACCTCAATCTAGCTGGGAACAGCACTTCTGGGCTGGCGAATGCCATCAACGCAGTGGCTGTAAGTGGAATTTTAAGTTGTTGAAGTCTGGAAGGGTGGGAAAAGTACACGAGACTGCACCGTCAGAAGTTTCATAACAGGTAGCACAAGGATTCGCAGTTTTCAACAGACAACACTTGGGATGTAATCTGTTAATTTTGAAAACATTATGCATTAAATTGTATGCAGAACAAGCATTGTCAGGAAGCGAAGAAGTAGAAAAAGCATCAGCTGACGACAAACAAAAAAGTCAGTAACTGATTACATCCCAGGTGTTGTCTGTTGAAATTGTACATCCTTGTGTTACTTGTTACAACTGGGGCTGCTACACAACGACTCATTTTATATTGGGTCGAACTCACTCAATCAGGATGGGTCGAACCCACAGTAAATTCCTTTCCCCCAAGCCTGCCACAGAGGCAGAGACAGGCGCATTTGCGGACCACACAGAATCACCAGCAGAGGATTGCTCGACGCCAGAATTCGAGACTGGAGAGAAAGAACAGAGGAACGACGGATTTCAGGGAGAGAAGGCCTTCACCAACAAGCATACCCGAAGCACTACAGAGCTGCTGCGAGTCTAGCAAATTCGAGTCCGAGACAAGTCCGAGTCCTTGAAAAAGGCGTCTGGAGACCTTCACGAGACGAGTCCAGAGTCCGAGTCCACAGCTCTCGCGGACGGACAGCTCCGTGAAAGACAAGTCTGTAAGCTCATATGGCACTTGCAATGGGTTAAGATGATTTGATTGATCAAAAGTAAGTTTCGACTTTGCGGTTGAGATGCGCACTCTAAGGGAGCTGGAACTTCATTTGTAAGCAAAACCCTTGAGGCAAAAATGCTAATGGGCTGATGGGCATCATGAAAATGCATATATTGCTTAAAAGTATTTTTTTTACTTTGCGGTCAAGATTGGTACTTTAAGGAATAATCGGATTTGTGAAGTAGCAATTCCTAAGCAAATGTTGTTGAGTCTCTAATATTCCAGCGAAGTTTCATCGTCCTAGCACATCTGGAAGTACCTTAACGCGCGATCACCGGAATCCCAGAGCCCCCCCCCCCCCTCCTCCAACTCCACCCACAATACCCGGAGCCAATCCGGTTCTGTAAATGATTAATCCAGAGCATCTGATTGTCATTCCCACGAAGTTCGATCCAGATCACACCAGTCTAAGCGGGTCAAGTATTTTCCGCCCTCCAGAGACGAGTCCGAGTCCTTGAAAAAGGCCCCTCGAGACTAGTCCGAAGTCCGAGTCCACCAGCTTTGGCGGACGGACAGCTCCGTGAAGACAAGTCCGAGACGAGTCCGAGTCCTTGAAAAAGGCATGTCAAGACGAGTCCATAGTCCGAGTCCACGAGCTCTGGCGGACGGACAGCTCCGTGAAAGACGAGTCCAAGTCCTTGAAAAAGACGTCTCAACACCGTCTCGAGACGAGTCCAGAGTCCGAGCCCGCCAGCTCTGGTTATGACAGTGTAGAACTTTCCGATCACTTGTAAAAAAAATAGGACTTCTGGTCCGGACAGTTACAGTCGGGAATCGTTGGAAAGACTTAAGACGCCAAGAGTTGTTTGAACCACATTGTTGATGACACCAAATGGATAAGTCAGCAGACACCACGTTACAAATTTCAGGATCGGAAAACTCAGTTGAGGTCAGAGCTGGTGGACTTGGACTCTGGACTCGTCTCGGGACGGTCTAGAGACGCCTTTTTTAAGGACTCGGGCTTGTCTCGGACTCGGATTTGCTGAACTCGCAGCAGCTCTGGTTGAGGTGCGCGTGATGAGCGCTATAGGAAGGTAGTGGGCGAAAGTGGAACGCGAAAGAGGCTTGAAAGATAGCATGCGAGTGGCAAGCAACAGCGATGTGGAATGTCAACGTACACTGTAAAACAAAAACTTACAGTATTTGCTACTGGGATTAATCTTATCTTTACTGAGATAAAATTATCTCCAATTCGGATTAATCTTATTCCAGTAGAGATAAGATTAATCCAAGTAGCAAATACTGCAGTTAGCTTTATTCCGTACTCGGAGACTCTTTTTACAGTGTAGGTTGAAGTTTCACAGTCCAGGTGAGACTGTAACACTAGCTTTGTTGAGCACCCAGGCTTTTTCTTCCTGACTTACCAGGAAGTTATGATTTTACAGGCCGGGGAATTCCTCTTCCTCTTCCTCTCCTCTAATTTGTGTTGAAACCTACCTGTCCACGATCCCATCAATGTGATTCTAAATTAGTGAACCTTTATGGAAAATATTTTCTGACTGTTTTACGATTGTTTTATATTTCTTTTTCCTTTTCTACTGCAGTTACGCCCTTGGGCAGTGCGTCATAAATCCTTCATTCATTCACTCATTCGGACATAGAGATCCAGTAAGTGGGGTAGTCGCAGGAGTCGTCTTTTTGGTAATTGAGTAAACAACAAACTTTACTTTTTATTTATTTTACATAACGTACTTTGACATTTTTATTTACCTCTACGGGAGTAAGTAAAACACCTTTCGAGGTTGATAACCTTAGGCAACTTCCTAGTTTGCCTAGCCACATATTCGTTGATTTGTAGCGTATATTCCATGTTGTTGAGGGGAGGGGAGGGGGGTAGAAATCGTACTGGGCGTTCTGTCTCCTACTGAGCCGACAGGCTGAAGTAAACTTGAGGGTTTCAAACCTTTTTTGTTTGTTATCTCAAGATGTGGTTCCATACTCAAGTTCATTTTCCTTTCTATTTTATTTGAACAATACACAAATCCAAGATTATTCAGACGGAAGAAGTGTTCTCTACACTAACAGAAGTTTGATAACAGATAACATATGTTTTCGCATCCTCGTGTTGGATCTTGCGAGAATGTCTCTGTTATGATGTTATTTTTCACGAAACATACATTTAAAAGGGTCGTAACGTAGTTTTTTTTATCGTAACGTGACACTTAAAGCATAACTCATACTAAAAAATGATCCTGTATGGTACCATAAAATGGTTCATATTTCTCGTTTTACGAAACTATCAATAGGCCTACGTGCCCCGTGAAATTAGCGATTTTCTTGTTAGAGCTGTCGACTCTATCTTGGCATCCCGCTCTCCGAAGCGGATGCTGGACGCAAAACGTTCGAAAACTGTGCGCGCCGTGGTTTAAGTGGGAAAGCCAAGCAAAGGAAAGGAGGTCCGAAACACAAGGCAGAGCTTTTGGCCTAGCAAGTCTTCCAAAATGAAAAACAAGATTTTGAAGCTTCTCAGCTCTCTCTCTCTTTTGAAAGAGTTGTTGTCGGACCTTGAAGCTTTTGACGAAGTTTGCGCTGATTGATTTGAAAACTCGGCTCGGTCGAGAAAGAGCTAAAACGTCATGGGAGCAAAATGAAACAATGGCGAAGAGCGGGGATTTCTGAAGTTTGTAATTCCATAGGGGAGCTAATGATAATATAAAAGGCAGAATAAGTACGAGTGGTCCTTTAAAGCACCCCTTTTACTATCTACTCTCCAACTTACAGTATTTTAAATTATTTGAATACTTTAAAACTAGGCTGTGCTTTTCAACAAATCACCCACGGTTTTGGCTGTTTTAAGCCTTTTCCGAGACCCGTTTACGTATAGCGAAAAGAGGGAAACAATCTACATAACCGTTTTTTCTGATGGAAAAACTTCTCGCAGACAACCGTCGACAGCGTGATACACATGGAAGGTAGCAAAACACGGCAAGGGAGAAAATTAGCTTGGTTTTAACTAGAGGGGTTAGAATATACCGTACCAAAGTGTGGTCTCCGGGTTTCGAAATAATAGAGTGATTATGGAACTAGGTTGCGTTAGTATTATAGGTAAGACAGGTCCTTTAAAAGGGTCACAACGGACATATCTTCCTCATCCAACAGAACGAAATCCTTACAATGCTGCATAGATTATTAGATAGATAGACAGATAGATATATATAATGTTCAGCTTTCGCCATAAACATACACTACAAAAAGAAAATAAAGATAAAAATAACAGGGCTAAACAACAACATCCCAGCCATCACTCGAGCAGTGCTTGGTTAATCTTCAGGTTTGAGAAGAGTGGGTCAATTGCATGTTGAACTAGCACATTATCCGACTTGTGGAGTCTCAAAAATAGGCTTGACCTAGCCTTACGGTTTATCTCATCAAATGTTAGACATCGCCTTGAGACCATTTCGCCAGAGACACTGCAAATGGTGGGCAGTCGGGACACTGTTGAATCCTACTTTAGCAGAATTAAGGGACACAGATGTGCACTAGAAACCAGCGCAACTGCGAAGAACTGATTGCAGTAACATTTAAACAGGCGAATCTTTACTCCTTCACTACATGCTTGTATGCTCGTATGCTACTACTATTCTACAATGCTGTACAAGGCAATAGCTGCGTTTTTTGCCGTCATCCAGTTAACTGACCTGCGAGATTTCTCTCTATAAGCCGTTTTCTTTCTTCGGTTAACCGACCTAAATCCTTATAAGCTGTTTTTTCGTGGCCGTTCGTCGGTCGGTTAACCGACTTGTGACTGAGGTCTGAGCTCCATCCAACCGACCTACGCTCTTGGCACGGCGCGAAATTCAAAATTCTCATTGGAGAGATAGGCGCTTGCGACTGGAAGACGCCATTTTTTCTTATAAGCCGTTTTTTAGAACTCAGTCGAACCGACTGAAACGGTCAATAGTGGCAAGTAGGTAGGTTAACCGACCTACGGAGGAAAGGCAAAAAACGCAGCTAATGCCAGTTGTTGTGGGCGTCAGTGAAAGTATCACCTCAGGCATAATGAAGAACAACGAAATTTGTGCTAACTCCCTCATATTTCGGCAAAGAGATGTACGATGCAGTGTTTGTTTTATTATTTTTCCTTCTAGGCGTCGTGCCCAAACCTCGAAGCTCTGGACCTATCCAACGTTCGGACCTACAATCGGGACCACGCCTTGATCAACGTTGAAAAGCTACAGGCCGGTTGCAAGAAAATCAGAGTGCTTCGAATGACAAATATCCAACTCAGGCTAGCACCTTCCTCTTCCAAAGAGCAGGTGGGAAAAGAAAAAAGAAGTTTTCCCCCTCCACCGTAGGGATGAAAATACTTAGAAAGATTAAAAAAGAATAATTTAAAACACATAAATGACAAGACCAAAGGTTTCGATGGGATCCCAAAATTTAATATTTTATCTATAAGACCCGATCTGTGATTATTTACAATTCAACAATTCTAATCACAGATTTGTACATAATACACTTTGAACTCGCACATTTTATCTTTCGTTATTTTACTTTTATCTACATGTCCTTTAGTCCGCATCGTTCTTCTGGTTTTTAGTTACATGTCGTCTTATCGTCTGTTGGTTCCGCATCGTTTTCCTGTTGTTATTGTGGTGGATTTAATGATTTAGTTTTTTTTTTCGCTGAGCCGGAAGTGCAACCGAAATATCCGACATTGGATTTATCCCTCGCATATCATCTTGGAGCTGTAGCTAGCTGATCAAGAAAAACCCCCGAAAATCTCGTTTTTCTATTTTATTCGGACATAGGTCGCTCGGAATCCTGCTGAAACCGGAAAATTTGTTAAAAGTTAAAGTTTTAACTGAAGTTGATTAGATGTTCGATATAAGAGTAAGGAGATACGCTGAATTCGTTTTTGAGCTTTAGTTTTTGCAAGACAAGTAGTTCGCCCGGAATCCATTCGAAACTGGAGATTTCGCTGAAGTAAGGCAGGAAGATTTGATCAATTTCGTCAAAGTAGGTATGACGTATAGCCTAGGGGTAAATACACACATGCTGGATCTATATCTGAATTTGGTTTTCTTAGCTGATTAACCATTGTCCTTCTTATGTTTCTATATCTTAATAGTAAAAATTTTCAAGGGGTCTGGCGAAGACCGGATATCTACAAGACCCATTTGTCTGGATGAAACATTAAAATTTTCGGATCCCATCGAAACCTTTGCTTGAAATCCGGTATGCGCAAGTGAGAACCCATCTCGAATCCTTCCCGGAAACGAAAGGTGCGCTCATTTTTCGGCCAAAAGGAGAGAATTGACAGAAGGAATTTATCTAGTGAGCTCCTTTAATTGTATTCCGGTATTTGTTAGTGTGACGATCAACTGGAGTCGTCTTCGGGGTTATCGAAAGAACGACTACACAGAATCCGGCAAAGTATCAAAGGTGAAGCCGGGCTTTAGGCCATTTTTATAGTATGCCTATCGCCGGCTTTTTTTTTACGCTAATGTACAGGTTTAGCTCGCTAAAGAATCTACTGAAAATTCAGTGAAAGTACTTACCGCAGTCCTCGGCAGGGGCGATCTTGCCAACAAACTTGGCTTTGGCAACAGCCAAAACTAAGTGAAACGAAAATCTTCATATTTGCAGTCCGGGCTGATTCAGCTGACTTCTCGACAAATTCAACTAAACGCGTTTTCTGGCGGAGTAGCAGACGTAAATGGTGCGACGCATCCGACAGGGTTTTGTCTGCGAGTAGCACGGCCGGACAGTGAATCCGGATTTCGGTTTTTAGGGACCGGAAATATGACAGATCAGAGATTGACACCCAGGGTCGTCACATTTTCCTTGATTCAACTACACGATGGCTTGTCAGAGGACTGTCTTATACGCACAGGGGCCTGTTTTACACCCTAATTGCATGACTGAGGTGCAGCGACAAGCGGCCAACCATGAATTCAATAAAATTCAGTTTATCAAAAATCATGTGACGGACAAAAGCGGTTATTTTTTTTTGTCACAAGAAAAATCAAATAAAAAACAACAGACATCTAAGTCACTCGATAAGTGAAAAACCACTCTGGGTAGAAATTACAACATATGTAATTATCAGGTCGAGTGTGGACTCTGTATGACCAGTGTAAAAGCTCCCGCATATTTTCTGATTGTTATATAATATAATAATAAAGTATTTAAAGCCTTAGGGCCATATACAAACAACTAAATATAAAACTTCATAATAAATACTGTTATCACACTACATAAACTGAGCTGCACTTGCCCGATCAACTTGTATTTTTACAGTATTCAGTACGAATCTACATACTGCACTAATTGCACCTGGAGGTGTGCTGTTCATGATATCAGGAAACAGTATCTCCGTATCCCCCCAGCAAGATTTCCATAAAATCGAGCGCTCGCGACACCGTGCAACCAAGTGGGCTAGGTCATCTTCTCCCTCACCGCAAAGGGAACAGGGGCTGTTCGTACTGGGGGAAACTTTTTCTTATCAAGCTTACTTTTCCCGTGTACTGGCACTCTCTACAAAGAAAAACAACGGGAATGCCCTTGGTACAAACAACCGTAAATCGTTCGCGTATTCTGACATCTTTTGACAAACGGGACGTAAATATAAGAATCTTTATCTTGAATACGGACATCTTGTCAATACAGTAGAGGTTGCGCATTTGAACGTCTGGTAAATGTGAACCGATCGATCATTCGCACTTTTTGAATATTTTGCTAATTCACTGATGGAAGTGATTGAACCATCAGCTGATTGCCTTTGTTAATTTGAAAATTTTGCCAAGTGGAACGCAACTTGAGTGGAGAAGATGGTGGTCCGAACCTCCAGATGCAGTCAAAAGAGGAAGAAGATTTTTTTTAAAATTCAAAATCAAAGAAAGTCAGTTGAATTTCTACTTCAACTTTGTGCTAGGATAAGAAATACTTGACTGTTAGCTGATATTAGGTTTGTAATTTTTCTTTTCCATTTTCCATTTTTATATGCAATTGACAAAAGCAAGGTAGTGTAACAGTTAAAAAGGTGTTCAGATAAGCATACCTCTAATGTACCTACTGCAACATTGAGTCCGGCGTTGCTTCAGATTTTTACGCTGTCGGTCGGATGCAAGTTTATCATCCATTTCGAAAGTCTATGACGTTACGGTACTTGCCAGCCATTCAGGGAGGCGAAAGGTAGGGTTGTGGCAAACGTTGTTCGCCGCGCAGTGCGAAACCCTACTCAGGCTCCGTGATATGCCCTTCTGATAAGCAACTATTTCAAATATATTCAAATAATGTATACAACGGATACGTCAGCTACGATGCTTCATCAGCGATATTTCGGCCCTTCTTGGCAAGGATCCTCGTCAGGATGTCAATCTTCAGGGTCAGTGTCGGGGAAGGAAACAAACCTGTATTAAATAACTGAAACTTCTACAGACTAAAAATATCTTATTCGGGCAAATTACTTTCAAATATCACTGTAGGGAAAAAAAACTAGTCCTGAGATTTAATCTTTGACACGGCCGCTGTTTTTTGCTGCACGATTGGGGCGATGACAGGAAAGTTTTTTTTGTCTGTATTTTGATCAACTTCAGTTTTGTTATTAATAAGGGACCGAAAGCTTAATTTTATTCCATTAATGACCTCGTTCCACGTTTAGACTAGGGAGTACACTGTCAGAAGGTTCATAAGAGATAACACGAGGATGCGCGGTTTCAACAGATAATGCGTAACAGATAACACTCGGATGTGATCTGTTGTGTTTGAAAACGTTGTGCATGAAATGATATGCGATCAAAGCTTTGTTAGGAAGAGCCAAAAAAGCATCTACTGACTTTATTCCTTATCGTCACGACGTCGGAAAACTCAGCAGATACTTTTTGGCGGTTTTCCGGTCCTTCCTGATGATAACGCTTATTATGCATAACATTTTGAAACACAATAGATAACAACCGAAGTCCTGTTACGCATTATCTGTTGAAACCGTGCATCCTCGTGTTATCTGCTATGAAACTTCTGACAGTGTACTCATCTGTATCTATCGCTTTTAATAATCAGTTCACGGAAAAAACTAGTGCTGAGATTTAACTAGTTCGAAATACACCCCCAAGCTCCTTCATTTCATTTATCCGTTTTAGGCCCTGTCTCAGGGGTTCCCAGATTTGGAGGAACTCAGTGTTGCCGTTAGCACAAAGAACGACTTCGGCATCGACGACTCAGCACTGGAGCGAATTGTCAAAACGTCGACTAAACTTCGACTTCTCGATGTCCGAGGATGCGTGGCAATCTCCTACTCGAGCTTAGTCCGAGTACCGGCCTGGGACCTCGAACAGCTTTTCTTATCTGGTAAGTCTGCTGCGCAGCAGTGGTATGAATGAGTTTATTAAGGCATTTGCATGGATTACTTAAGCACATCTCTTGACGTGAAAACTACCTTTTTGTTTGTTGTAAATTTAAAATGAATGTCTTTGAGTCTACTTTACCCTGGATGGCCACTACTTTTTTCGACGGGCAGCTCTGTGATTCAATAGGTAGTCCATTTCATAGTTTTATTTGTGATAGAAAATGGGTACTTTGACTAATGTTTCGACTATTTATAGTCTTCATCACTTAGAAGACGGGTGCGTCATTTATTTGGCGTTGGGGGGTTCGAACCATTACAGTTAATTGTTATGGCTCTAAATAAAGCTAGAATTTGTACGGGAAGTATTTGAATTTTGCCAGAAAAAAGGTGAATTAAAAAATGAACGCAGAAATACAGAGGGTACACAAAATCTACAACGACGGCAAAAGATAAGTAAACGCAAAGCAAGAAGTACACAACGAAACCCGAAAACAACAGTAAATTTACTGCATTAGCTGGCGCATTGGGCAATGGGCAGGAAGGCGGTCGAATGATGGCGGAAGATGTTCACATATTTCTTTTAGCTTGACAGTTGGGTCCAAGACATAAAACTTCTCCATGATTCGGTTTGTGCATGCGACGAGGAAGGTATAGAAGAAAACGGAGATATTTGAAAATGAGAGTGTATTTTTGGGAATGCGTAAGTTTCTTATTCTGTATTGATTGATTTATTTAAAACTTAAGCACAAATCGTGGCGCCGCAGTGCCAAACAGCGTACTTACTTTGTCAACAGATGAAATCAGTGCAAATCAGAACGTGCCGCATTATGCCAGGACTGAAAGACAATGGGTACGAAGCTTCCCTCCTCCCAATAAGACGTGAGCCACTCCATGTCCGCCGGGAAAACTTAATCCTTGCCAGTGAAAAACATAGAGATATTCTGCCCGATCTAGCACCGGCGACAGGACGGACGCGGCACCAAAATCTCCTGGTGCCATTTAAATGTCGCACCAACCTGTATTCGATTCCTTTGTACATTATTTTACTGAGAAGATTAACAAAAAACAAGTGAATTCCAAGTGATTTATTTCTTTTATGTAATAATTGTATATATTCAAGTATTTTAGCAAATGAAATGTAATGGTCGACGTATTTAGTGCCATGTCGGCGCTACGAGTTAGATCAATAAAAATATCTATCTATCTATCTATTTCTAAGCTATACAAAAACAAAGATAATCATATTCGTCAAATTATAACTTTCAACATTCCGTCTGCGAAAGCGACAGATTGACGCCTATTTTCGTCCGCGGGCGGGATTGGGATTCATGGCAAGAAAAGTTTTTGTAAAAAAAGACTTATGTTTTCAGCTACTGTTACTCATTGTACTCGAGCAAATGTGGATTGGCAAATGTGTATGAAAAGATGATGACGATGAATTACTTTCCCATTTCGAAGGAGAGAAAATGGGAAAGAAACATTACGTTTAAAGTAGAACTTAAGGCATAGCCTACTCCATTATTTCATTTTACAACCAAGTGCGATCACCCTCTGGATCTCCCTGTCCCAGTTGTTTCCATGTAATAGCACTGTCAATGCGCTTTGAAGTACCTAAGTAAGCGCCCTAAAGTACATTTTGACTTCCTTGGTCCAATCAGTATCCTTTTCGTCAAACATTCTTGCCGGAATTGGAAACTACGGTTTCGGTATAAAAACAATCGAAAGAAAAAGTTGAGGATGTCTTCTCTCACCTTAGGCGTATTCTCGCTGTTCCCCGAGGACTCCACTTGATGATTCCCCGCGTTTTTGTTTGTCCCCGTATTCTCGCGAGTCCCCACTGACGGGGAATGCTCCGATTATCATCACCATCATCAAGAAGGACTCCCTTTCAGATTCGGAGGGGAATCAATTTTTGCTGGTGTTGGTGCAATGTAAAATTAATTAAAAACAATCAGAATGAACAAAACCAAAAATAAAGTGGATCCGGAGTTATTTCGTCAACTGCATATCTTTTTCGAACAAAATCCATTTTGGAAGCATTCCCCGTGTTCTCGCTGTTGCTGTACGCGGAGTCCCCTTGGAGGGACTCCCTCTATTCTCCCCGCTCCCTTCGATTCACGAGGAGTCCTCGGGGAACGGCGAGAATACGCCTCTTATCTGAAAATCCAACAGCTTGGTACAGAAACATCTAGCTGTGTGCAACATTTCCGATTGTCGGTGGATTGCGGTGGAACTACCGATACGATAAACCATTCGGAACTCCGTTCCTGACGGAGTGAAGAAGTAGCATCAGAATATCTGATTACTCTCAGTCAGTTCGGTGTTATATAATGTTTTCTATTGGTATATGCTTTTCTTTCTTATCATATTTTCACTTATTCACTCACGCTATATTTGAGGCTTTATTTTTATTTATGTGTTCAGGGGTTGATATAAAATTAGATACAAAGTTTGGCACTGTTGTCTTACGTCATTAATAAGACCTTGCTGTTTATGTCGCTGGCATGCACTATTTTAAAATTTAGAGGACCCAGCGCACTATTTACTCTTCAACTTACAGTATTTCAAAATATTTTAAAACTAGTCTGTGCTTCCAACAAATAGCCCACGGTTTTTGCTGTTTTAAGCCTTTTCCGAGACCCGTTGACTTATAGCAAAAAAGGGAAACAATTCACATAACCGTTTTTCTGATGGAAAAACTTCTCGCACCAGGAAGGGTCGGGATATCCCCACCGAAAATCTCCCTACAGAGATCCGAAAGCTCTTGGCACCGGCTTAGAAAATGACCGATATCCTCATTTTCTCTACCGCAAAGAGGACACGCATATTTCCCATGCGGATTTTTCTTATTTCTATCAAACACTTTCTTTCTGCCGTGCAGTGGTAGGCAATTAGCTCTCAGTTGGATCCAGTACTTCAAATATATCGCAAGTAGATTAAGCTTAAAATAAAATTCTGGCTCATAAACTGTGTTCACCATACTATAATTTCTAAGGGTATCCGATGAAGAAATAATTCCAGACCATTTCTGTGTTTCCTGGTCTTCAACAACTCTCAGTACTGCATGTATGAAACCTGGAGATTGATCAGGAGGGCCCAATCCAGCATTCCAAATATTTGAGAGTCCAACCTCATCAAGTATGGATTTAACTTGGAATAGCCATGATTTTATTTTCCCTGCGTTTAGTGATTATGGAAGTAGGTTGGGTTAGTATTATCTGTAAGACATGTCCTTTCCTTTTTTCTTTTTTTTTTCACAAACTTATTTTACACAGCCACTCAACATCTAAATGGGATTTCCATTTTAGACCTTCACACATCACCTTCAAGTAATTCACGAGCCAGTAATTTAGCTTTACTTTGTCGACCCACTTTTTCCGTTTCCTTGTTTTCCATATGATCACGCACACACATACGGCAAGGACACATAGTGCCTTTTTTCTTTTCTCATCTTTGTGCGAAAAAGAGAGTTTCAGCACCCTTTTCCTTTGTTCTGTCGTATCAGCATTTACACCTTCTTGCCGGAAAACTGCAAAGAGGTCTGAGCACACGTTTCCACTTGCCGGGCAGTCAACGAACTCGTGGAATAAACCGTCGGTTACTACTTTATGGCAGAAGGTGCACTCCGGAGGTTCGGAGCGTAGCATCCGGCTAAGTCTGTTTCTATAAGGCAAAATCCCGTGTATTATGCTAAAAGCCAATTCTTTATGTAGTTGTTCACATGGTAGGTCGTGCAGGTTCGAAAACGAAAGCTCGAAATCGAAGGAAGGATCTTTCAATTTAGTTTTCAGTTTAGTTCAGTTTAGTACCTTTAATGGTTACCCTGTCTATTCTGTAACCCATATTATATTTGTGAACATGTCGTTAAAGTTGAGAAAGAACAGTGGAGGTTGAGAATAAACATTTTCGTTTTTAGGGTGCAAAGCGACTAGGTACGGTGGCGACGGTCTGGAACTAGTGGCTCGAAAATGGCGGCATAGTCTGGAAATTCTGGATCTTTCCTGGTCTACAGCACCTGAAGCACTTGACCTTGCCCTGGCAACGATTGCGGAGCAGGAAAATTCGCCACTCAAGTAAGTATTTTTCTGTTTTCGTTTAACACATATTTATAATATATTGCTAAAAATCAGGCCACAAAGCCTCTACAAAATTCGCTTAAAGGCACAGAAAACGTGACTACGCAACTTTCGGCCATCAAACCGACCTGGGGGGCTTCGATAAAGATACAGGGACTTATTGTCAACAGGACCCCCCTTCTTTGTTATCTCGAACCCCCTCCTTAGTGATCCTAAAGCTAGCTGGCAGGCCCTTGCCCCTTATGCACTGTAATTATGCACTTCTGCACTGTAAAAGTTCGCCTTTGGCCGTGTTGACTAACAAATCGGGATAGTAGCCAAGAGGTCGTGCGTTCGATTCCTACTCCCGGCACACAAACCTTTTGCTTTTTTTTTCTACTAACTCAAAAGTCGAATTCTCGGAAACTGCACGGAAACTGCAATGGTCGTAACGACAATTTTTCTTACTCTCAGTATCAACCCAGGGTACATTCTTGATATGTCAGCCAGCTCCCAGAGTCAAGTTTGAGTCAAGTTTTCTGTTCCTTTAAAACTGTTTAGTTTAAACATTTCTTCCTGAAACATTCTGTCGATATGACTCTTGAACATGTTGAGTGACTGGCAATTGGCCGTTTCCTCCGGAAGGCTATTCCAGTGAGCAGCTACACGATTCTTGCAACACCATTTCCCAATGTCCTTGTGGAATCTCTCAGCAGTGATTTTTAAACTGTGGCCACGAAGGTCGTTCTGGTTGAAGACCAAACATCTTCAGCATTCATGTTGTCGTACATGCCATGGCACAGCTAGGAAAGCCTCAAATAGGTCACCACGGTGGAACCGGTATACCAAGGTTGGAAGATATGTGTTCTTGTTATCTGTTCTTTTTTCTCGGGGTGGCTGATCCAGTCTACCACAAATCTCTGATTTTTGGAAAGCCTATGCCAAACGCTGGATATTTCCAACATTTGGTATACCCTATGCCTAACGCTGGATACACTATGCCAAATGCTGGATAATGGAACCCAATAAAATATTGATGATTTGAGTGAAGCTCGAAATCAACCACTCAGAATTTACTTAGTGAGGTAGGTCAGGGCTAGGGTGCCAACAGCTATCCAGCGTTTGGCATAGAGTATCCAGCATTAGGCATAGGCTATGCAAAACGCTAGAGATATCCAGTGTTTGGCATAGGGTATCCAATAATTAGGAGTTTGTGGTTGACTGGACCGATCCTTATAACCGGTACGACGTAACAATTCATAGTTGCCATAAAAAAGGAAATACTATAACGATAGATGGCAATAGCCCTGTTCTAGCCTAACCTCGTCTCCCTTTAAGAGACGAGAGAAATGACTCTTTTCTAGCGCACTTCCTCTTCTTCTCGTTTGGAAATGAGAGGAAGAACACCGGTTCTTCCGGTTCGGGAGCAAGTGTCTGGCATTACATGCGCATAGTGCCATTCTACCTGACTTTAAGACCGTAGCAAACAGCAGGTCCAATACGCGACAAAGACAGAGGGATGCTGCTTTCTAGAGAATAGAAAGACCACCCATAAACTCGACCTGAGATCCTTTGTACCTTATTTTACCCAATATTTCAAGCCTAGTTACATCGAATTATATTTTTAAGTTGTACGTATAGATGAAATGTCGGCCTATGTAATTGTCATGTGTTGTTTGCGAGAATGATGATCCAGTACTAGTGTGTGTAATACAGGCTATTAATGAAATAAAGTACATTATTATTGTGTCGCACCCCTTCTTACACCTACTAGAAGAGGATCGGTAAAGTAGACACAATCGTAGAATTATAACTGATACCAGTTAATTGCATAGCAACATAAACACTATTAGTTAACATTAAACATTGAGGTAAGAAATAAGTCGTATATGTTCCTTTAGCCCAAGCTGACTGCGAATCATATTTGACGGTGCAAAACGGATAAGCCAGCTACATTTTATTCGAGCTATATTTCGTCCTTTCTTGGCAAGGGTCCTCTTCAGGCTCAAGCCGCTCAAGCTGGAAAATAAACTTAAGTTTTAAAAAAAGCTTATTTTCCAGCTTGAGCGGCTTGAGCCTGAAGAGGACCCTTGCCAAGAAGGGCCGAAATATAGCTCGAATAAAATGTAGCTGACTTATCCGTTTTGCACCGTCAAACATAATAAGTCGTATCTTTTTGTTCGGACTTTCTGGGGTTGAGATGTATATTTGGCCGGGCTCGATGGTTGGAATTGGGTCGTTCCCGGTAACAGGGATGGGTTGTTCGGACTGGCGAGAACAGGACGTGGACGAAGGCATAAGAGAGGACTCGCTTACCTACCTATATGTTCAAGTTTAACTGAAAAGCCCACTTATTTTTGTGTCATTTAATTGAATACACTGAATAATTTGGATTCTGCCGAGGGATTTTTTTTATTTTCCTCTATCTGCTCTACATTTCGAATATCTGCGGCCGTCCTCACAACGTAAATTCTGCTATGACTAGGGAAATGTAATGTCAACACAAACGCGGTTTTTCAGTCGGCAGTGGTGAGCTTGGTGAAGACTGCTTAGTGCCTGAATAAAAAAAAAAATCATAAATCTTTCTGCTAAGGCATAGAATACAGATACAAGCGCATAGAGGTACCGCGAATCACACGGAAATTCCACTATTTGAAAATCGATTATTTATGAATAGCAGAACAACGAAGTAACGTATTTTCATCGGGTGTTCAAGCCAATTTAAGTGAATAAGTGATGGGTAACTGAACTGTCTTATACCAGCTCTTTTCAGTTAAACTTCCAACATGCAGGAAAAGAGGTTTGATCACTCCGTGAAGACAAATTCCCGGTACACAATTTTCCAGCCAGGTTTAGTATGGAAACGAATGTGGTTGTTGTTTTCCAGAGCACATTTGTAAAAAAAAAACGGAATCTAATTTCTCAGGCTGCTGCAAGCCCAACGAAATTATCTCCTCTTCGATCTGTCTAGTAAACCTGGACCTTTCTCATTCAGAGCCTTCTACTTGCATTTCAAAATTTTTAACTTTCTCAGCGGGTACCCGCATATGTAACGCAAAAAGTTTAAAAATCATAAAGATCCTTGTAAAGCCAGTATAATGTTTACTGCCAGGAATTGGCGCGTCAGTGAAGACACTTGTGCAGTCTTAAATAACTCCCTAGTACATGTAATCGAAGCTTTTAATCACCGCCGCAGGAGCGTTTCAGTGATTTTTTATTCGATCGAACGTTTGATATATCGTTTTATCTTTTTACTGACTATCGATCGATATTAAAGATTAACTTCAGACATCCAGGTTGACATCGGAAATAACACCGAGACGGCCATCGAAAATAACCTATCCGGGCCGAAGGAGAGGTTGATATTTTTTAATGGCCATCGAGGTTGTCATTCCGATATCAACCGCTATGGAGGTGTGAATGAATTAAGGATTTATGACGCACTGTGCAAGGGCGTAAGTGCAGTAGAAAAGGACAAAGAAATATAAATAATCGCAAAACACTCAAAAAATGTTTACATAAAGGTTCACTAATTTAGAATCACAATGATGGGATCGTGGACAGGTAAGTTTCCAATCGGAGAACACAAATTAGAGGAGTATGTTCACTGTTATAACTTTTTCGAACATAAATCATCTCTGGAGGCTGATATGACTTATATCATCCTTTCTGGAGGCTGATGATTATTTATTTATTTGTGACCCGCTTTTTCCGTGACAGCGGAGTATGAATAAAATACACAAAGTAAAATATACAAATTTAAGCACTTAAACAAAACAATGTAAATAAACATGACAACATTCTTTCATATAGATAAAAAACACACTAAATAGACTTAAAGTTTGTACACATTGACAAGCACATTAATAGGGTTCAGGAATGAAAAACTGGCTAATAATTTCATGGGCTGAGAGGGCAGGATGTTTGTGGTGGGAAAATAGATTTGAATGCGAACGAAAAAGTGTATCGATACTATCCTGGACATTAATATTCGAAACCAATTTACGATTACGAAAGATTTTGGAAGATACATCAGAAATTTACAGTACTTAAAGAAACAACTTCTCAAATTATTTACATCTTTTTTCTGTAGGGTATGGTAAATTCCGGAACAATTGTGAATATATGGGCTGCAAAAAGCACTATAGAACCTTCCGAGCGCCAGGCGTGAATATTTTCCTCTATTTGGGACCAAACGCCCGTAACCAGATCAGGTTACGACTTACGACTTATATCATCCTCTCATATCTACCGCTAACTTTCTGTGTGAAGATTATCGTAATATAACTGACCGTGGGTCATAGGAGGATATGCATTACATACCTGTTCGAAAAAAGTTATATGACGTTACTACACTGTCAGAAGTTTCATAACAGATAACACGAGGATGCGCGGTTTCAACAGATAATGCGTAACAGATAACACTTCGGATGTTATCTGTTGTGTTTGAAAACGTTATTGCATTAAGTTTTATGCATAACAAGCTTTGTTAGGAAGAGCCAAAAAAGCATCTACTGACTTTATTCCTTATCGTCATGATGTCGGAAAGCTGAGCAGATACTTTTTGGTGTTTTTTTCGGTTCTTCCTGATGGTAACGCTTATTATGCATAACATTTTGAAACACAGCAGATAACATCCAAAGTGTTATCTGTTACGCATTATCTGTTCAAACCGCGCATCCTCATGTTATTGTTATGAAACTTCTGACTGTAGTTGCGTTTTTGCAGATACCATGGTATCTGTTACCACGGTAACCGAATCTGCAATTAGTCGTTTTTGCAGTAACCGTGGCATCTGATACACGGTTGCCCTGTAAAAACGACTATTGCCCAAATTGCACTTTTCGAAGTCATCCCAATAGAAAAGCTGATATCCAGTTACATCACTAAGTGCTAAACTTCTTTCTCACCAGTTTGACAAAATTTGATGAAAGTCAGATCACTTTTCAGATACCACGATCAGTTACCACGGTCGGACCGTGGTATCTGAATATCAGATACCACGATAACTGGCCAGATACCACGATAACTGCAAAAACGCCTTTTGACCGTGGTATCAGATACCACGATAACTGCAAAAACGACTTTAGACCGTGGTATCAGATACCATGATATCTGCAAAAGCGCAACTAGTGTATCTGTATTTTGAACGCTCTGTAACTCGGTTTCTGTTTTCAGGTCCCTGGATCTCAACGGCTCCACCGTAGGCTATACAGCCGTTAAAAGCCTGCTTGATAAGTGCATCAGCCTTACCAGCCTGAACCTTTCCTCCTGTCGAAGTCTTCCGCGAGGAATGAAGCGAAACTACGCCAATCCGGTTGAAGTTGCGGAGTTGCGATCCGCAATCGAAGCGGGGCGGTTCGACGAGAAACCGGACTCAGACCAGGATGAATAAGCGCTTGTAAAACAGCGCAGAAACTGCGTTTTGCGTGGAATCGCGAAAGGTCAAGCTCTTAGCGTCGCGTGTCCAAAACAAAGTGGCGACTGAGGCTTTATCCGAAGAAGAAGAAGAATTGAAATTTCATGCTGGTGTGTTTACGGGCAGAGGAATGTCTTGATCCGCGTTTCCTTGCCTCTGGGTCAGCCTTTCCCTGGAGCCAACTGCAGTTGATCCGCTTTTGCGGTTCTGTATATCTGAAATTTTGTTCCGTTTTCCCTGTATGTGTAAATCCAAATATGGTCCAGGAAGTGAGTCGTGTTGAATCCGCGGTTCGCGTGATCCGCCCGCAGTGTTCGCCTGATCACATCAGCGTTATCGATCTGTTGTTTGAAGGAAACGCTCGAGGCGAAAATCAGTGAATCCGCTTCATTTTACGCCGCCAGAAACAGTGCAAGCCCGAATCCGCCCTGGAAGTCATCACCCATTTAAAGCGGTTTGGTCGTAAGACCGCTCACTTTTCCATTATGTGTATGGTATGTGTGTTGTAATGCCTTAGCTGCGCGTTCGAGTTAAATCCGCGGATTCGCCGCAAGGCGACGTAGCAATGAAGACCCTTTGCCGATTGGGGTAGTTTTTTTTATATGTTGTGTCGATGAAACTGAAGTTATATGGGGAATTTGAGGCGAAATTGAAGAAAAAATGTAATTGAGTCACGTCCATAATCTTTTCGGGGTTTACGCCTACATACGAAAATCCAGGAACATATTCTATAAAAAGTTGAAAAGATCGGTCGGTCTGTCTTCTCACGGCCTCAGGACTGGGGACTTTAGATCCAGTTGCCAATTTGGGCTAAGATATTCTTCCTTTTTGTAAGAATTGAGAATAAGCGTGAAAGAAGGAAAAGTGTCATTCACGTTGGCGATTTCTGGTTAGGTTTTAAATTTCGCACTGTTCGTTTTAGCATCTTAAGAATATTCGCGTCTAGAATATTCGTGTCTAGATGTCGGATCGGGGTAACCAAACTTGTCCCTGAACAAATATATTCAATCCGATATGTTGGACCTTGACAAATATGTTGGACCCGATTTGTTGGACCTTGACAAATATGTTGGATCCGGTATGTTGGACGTTGACAAATATGTTGGATCCGATATGTTGGACCCTGACTCTGGAGAAGTAATAAGCTGAAATGTCTTCTTCCAGTTCAATTCAATTCAATTCAGTTTTATTTCAACACCAGTTACGGACTAGCCGAATAGCAGGTGGTAATGTCAACATACATTATAAACTAACCAAAATTGTCAACATATACTAGAAAGTGGTCGAATTTCATATAAAATACTGAGAACAAACAATATAAAAACTAACGATTGGGGAAATAGACAACGAGGGGTAAAATAATAACCTATCTGTTACGTAGGGAAACAAAGGAGGGGACAAAGCTATGTAATTTTGTAATTTTGTACAACCTGTAATTTTGACTTGGTCCTAAGCATTCCCAAGTGATGACCCGACTGTCTTGTTTTCTACCTCAACCGCTGTCTGGTACTCTGTACCATGCTACTCTGTACCATGCTACTCTGTACCATGCTACTCTGTACCATGCTACTCTGTACCATGCTACTCTGTACCATGCTACTCTGTACCATGCTACTCTGTACCATGCTACTTGGCTAGTGGTTGACGGTAAGCTTACTGCAGCCAGCTGCGTCGAGTCGAGTGACATGATAGACGTGAACACTCATCAACATCACTTGGATGAAAACAAGAAAGTTGGAACTTAGAAAAATACACTGAGGAATATTTTCGGAATAATGAATCATTCATATTTGAAGCTGCAAAACGGACAAGTCAGCTAGATTTTATTAGAGCTATATTACGGCCCGTCTGGGCATGGGTCCTCTTCAGGCTCAAGCCGTTCAAGCTGGAAAATGAACTTGTGGAAAAACAACTAAAGATTCTTCCATAAATATCTGATTTTGTGAACTTCTTCTCTGAAAATTGGTTGGAGTTAAAGCTAGTGCTGTGGTTTTTAATTTTCAGGGAAGAAGTTCACTAAATCAGATATTTAAGGAATAGTCTTTAACTGTTTTTCCACTAGTTCATTTTCCAGCTGGAGCGGGTTGAGCCTGAAGAGGACTCTTGCCAAGAAAGGCCGAAAGATAGTTCCAAAAAAGTGTAGCTGACTTATCCGTTTTGCACCGTCAAATGTGATTCGCAGTCAGCTTGGGCTGAAGGAATATCTATTGAGTAAGTCTCCGTACTCCATGGTTTGGGTGTTGTGTGAGTCAGGCTTTAGCCCATAAAACGAACAGTCCGACGATTCAAATATGTAACTTGAAATCGCTAAAAATTTGTTTAAGGAAAATGAGGGATTATTTGTGGAATATAGCTAAGTGCATCAGGCGTAGCCAGTGGAGGCACTATTCGCTACTAAATCTAATGGGGTGTTGACTAGACTTTAGCCAATTATCTACGGGTCGTGACGTCACACGGAAAGTCTATTTTCCATTTACTAACGGAACTGATTGTCCCTAGAACGGTTTATAGGTGTAAACGCGTCCGGCGCCTCGCTGGCCGCTCGGCTCTATATATATAGATACAAATATATATCCGGCAACATTAATTTAATCGTATTTTCCTATTTCTTTCATGACGTCACGTAAACGTCACGAGCCGTAGATAATCGTCTAAAGTTTAGTCAATACCTCTATTGGTGCGGACAGGCAGTCTAGAGTTTTCTCGTCCTTATTTACTGCACAGAAGTTGAAAAAATCACACCTTTTCAGTACGGATTAGGTGATGGCATCGAAAACGCTGTCTGGAAATTCAGCCCGCGGTCTCCCCATACTGACTGTCTGTCCGAACCCTACGAGTAAGAGTTCTGTAGTGGCTAATTGATGAGGCGTTAAGCTATCAAAATTGAGAAGGGATATGTGGTTGTGCCTGGGAAGTGGCCTTGTGTCGCCTGTCCAACCAAGAACAGATATGCCCCTGAAGAGAACAGATCTCAACGCGCTTCGTCCCATATGCGCGACCGCGATGAGCTAAGCCCAGGTTTAAATTGTTTACACCATGCTGTGGTTACGGTACAGGATAGGTTTCATTCCTGAGAAAATAAGCCCAATTTTATGAAAGAGTTACTATTCTTGATAAACTGTCATCTGCAGTTGGGTCCGAAGTTTTCACAGCGGAATCGCCTAAATTTCGCGCTAAGTAGCAATCTGTCAGAGCTTGGATAGAACCAGAAGCACGACGAAAAGAGATAGTAGAACATTCGCATCCTATTGGTCGATTTGTTCTGTTTTGAGTCGCTCGCGTCCTATTGGTCACCTTCTTTATTGACTTAGAGCCGTGCTCGCCGGGTAGCGTTACTGAGTTGGGTGTGTGTAGGTTGAAAGTACACTTTATTGTAAAATCTACACTCCGCAGAATCGATAATAATAATAATAATACAAAGCAAAAAAAGGCCATTAGCCTCTCTATTTATTTATTTATTTCCCTCGGAACTGAGGAGTACAAAATATCATGTATAAAACAGAACTATGCCTAAATAAAAAAGACACACGATATCGACAACTAAATTATAATTGTTTACGTACTATATTATTCACTTGTTAAAAAATGGGTACAGGTTTAGCGGGCCACCGAAGCTTTTTTGTTAAGCAATTTTTTATTAAGCTATTTTATATGAAGCTATTTTGAAATCAACCCAAACTCCTGAGTGGCTAGTCGCACTGTATTCATTCCACTTGTCTTTCCTGTTCTGGCGGATGGCTTAGCTCACATTCCTCGTGTGGTGCGGAAGAACCGTAGCAGTGCAATTGCCGAAGTTCATTGCGACATCGATCGTCCAAAGGCTGAGTAGAGAGTAGAGTAGAGTAGAATTTAATTTAAAAATGACTTTCACAGCAGTGATGCCGAATTTGCATTTTTCGTCAACATATTATAAACGAAAACGTTATCAATGGACATTCACAGCAAATTTGCAGATGTCAATATATATAAATATACAATTTATGCACAACCAAATTATATAAATCCAGATGAAACAAAACATATTCAGTTTTATTCGTGAGAATTAAAAAGTGTCACGAAAGATGGAACGAAGCTTTTCCTGTATCTTTCGTGAGTGCAAACTACTGGTGTTAATTTGGGGACTTTTTGGGATTTCTCCCGGGGGGGTCTACTTCTGGGAGGATCGTGAATGGGTGGGAAGAGATCACGGAACCTTGGGTCAGAAAACGCTTGTGTTCCGTAACCATAGCAAAGTGTTTGTCTCCTTTCCTCAAGCGTAATGAGCCCGAACTTTTTTGGGGATTATACTGTTCTCCTCGCATATGCGTTCTTGGTGATACAGCGAAAGGGGTGCTTCCTATTTGATGTTCTTCAAGGTTGTGGCTCGGTTTTTGTGTGTTTGGGGTTACAGTGTAGATGCAAGAGTTGTTTGTGTTGATTGTGTTACCGGGCGCGGTACACAGACGTCCAATGAGCCTGCCGACGAACTGCTTCTTAAGAGTTACATATTTCCTTTGTAGACTTCATCATCGCCTGTGCCATATGTGTAGTAGCCGTGCTTTCCTGGTTACTTTCCTGCAACAAAACTGAAGAAAATTTACTGAACCAGCTAATTGCGGCCTAGTTGCTTAATTAACTGTATTTTCATCCCCGAGTTTCTCAGTTAACATATGAAACGCAGATGTTTTCATAAATCTGTACGTTAAAGTTTGCAACACTGAATTAGAGCGATAAGACTACGCTCGTTAAAGGACACCTGAACAATGAAACCATACTTGAACACACCATGGAGGATGCATTTACAGACATGGCCACGGAGAGCATTCTTCTCCTGAGCGTAACATTTTCAAAATAGGGATGTTCGTTTCTGGAGGTTTGCACATGCAGACTCCAGAAAAAAGCACAAATCATTCAAATCATGTACAGCGCTGGCCGGATCGTATTGGAATTTCTTCTAGATACACGTTTAGGCTTAACTAGTTAAGAAATATTCCAGAAGAAGGGTTGATTGGAGACATTTGTTCATTTCTAAAATTGTTCGGTACTGAAGTAAGGACAGATGCAAAATGAAGCAAAAATCATAGCTTGGAAACACTAAATTGGGTTTTCTGCAGGCAATGTTAACGGAAGTCATACACTGTAAAAAAAATCTTGCTGTATTTGCTACTGGGATTAATTTATCCCAATTTATCCCAATAGAGATAAGATTAATCCCAGTAGCAAATACTGCATCCTTATTCGGAGAAACTTTTTACATTGTACAGATAGGGATGATACTTGGTACTCTTCATTCAGGTGTCCTTTAAGCTCATATTCCGGGACAGGATTTCGCCATTTTTCATGCTGCAGAAGCAGTATCGAACTGCGCCTTAAAACCCATCACTCCACTGCTCTACCTTACTCCTTCGGCTTGGACTCCATGATTTAAATTTATTTAAATGAACTATAGTTTCGACTATCTTGTTTTTCGCGCAATGGCGTCATAGTTCGAACCCCGCATGATCGGTGATTCCTCGCTTTTTGCTGTTAATACTCCTATCTGCTTGTCTGGAGTGAACTTTTTTGTAACGAAGACAAGCTTCGGGCGGCAGGGCGCTCACGTCAGTGTGGCGTCCAGTAGAACGTCACTACTCGAAAATCATGCTAGTCGGATAGAATACATCCTCAAGAACGTTTTGAAATCAAGAATTTTGAGGAACAGGGGAGATAATTACAGCTAGAAAATATTGGTGAACCGAAGCTTAGATCAAACGCTAAGCACTGTTGCCACTTTTTCTAATGGAACCTGTGACTTTTAGCCGGAAAAAACAATGACATTCTGACACCTACGAAACGTGGTCCTTTTCACCAACTATCAACGAGAAATCTCGCTTTATCATCTTCATTATTATGCGCCTCAACTTTTATGCTTCATTTTTGGATTACTGGCGAGGAACCGGTCACAGACTTCTTGCTCGCTTTGTCGAAGAAGCGAAAATGGTCATGCATAAAAGTTTAGGCGTATAATAATGAAGATGATAAAGCGAGATTTCTCGTTGATAGTTGGTGAAAAGGACCACGTTTCGTAGGTACCAGAATGTCATTGTTTTTTTCCGGCCCAAAGTCACAGGTTCCATTAGGAAAAGTGGCAACAGTGACGCTAAGTTGACCAACTGATTTTTTAATCCAGAAGGTAGAGTTGCATTTTTTTTTTCGCTAATCACCAAAGGAGATCTGCGAAGAATTTCATCCGTTGTGAGAACAGATGTCAAAGAGCGAGCTGGGCTTACAAGGTTCTTGGAGTCTTTGAGCGTGATGTCGTTTAGCCCCAAATTTGTGTGTCACTGTCGAATTGCCTTCTTTTCAAGTCCTATCATTCCTTGAAACCAAAGTGTTTTGCTTCGTGCTTTCTTGTCGACCTTCCGCAAGTTTTGATTCTGTTATCGATTCTTAGTTTTATTTTTGCATGATTTACGTTTAATTTTCCTTATTCTTAATTTCCTGGAGTTGTAATTGCTTACTACATTTGTACCAGCAAGGGTCCATAATAAGTTGTTCATAGCTTGGTTATTCACATGGTCCTTCCATTATACCCTTGAAAAGAGCGAGTCTTCCCCTTTTCTCTACGGTCACTTTTCCCGCTGCTTGGAATGGCGCTGACAGTACCCTTTTTGGTCATATAGAATCTTCATACTTAGAAGGTTTTTGTTTTGTTTTGAAGTCAATCAATCAGTTTCCGACTTTTGACTTTCTTTGGCTTTTGGCTTTATCGATTCTTAGTTTTATTTTTTTATTTACGTTCTAATTTCCCTTACTCTTAATTTCCTGGGGTCGTAATTGGTTACTACATTTGTACCACCAAGGGTCCATAACATGTTGTTCATAGCTTGCTTATTCAAATGGTCCTTCCACTATATATCCTGGAAAAGGGCGAGTATTCCCCTTTTCTCTACGGTCACTTTTCCCACTGCTTGGAATGGCGCTGACGGTACCCTTTTTGGTCGTAGAATCTTCATACATAGAGGTTTTGCTTTGTTTTAAAGTCAATTATGAAATTTTTGACTCTTCAAAGAACATTTTGAGGGTAATAAAAATTACCGAATGTGTGTCTTATCGTGAAATACGCTATATAGAATTGCGGTTAACATCGTTAATCAGTTTAGCAATATTAAAACAAAGATTAAAACTGCGACGTAAAATTTTGGAATCATGTTTTTATGGCACTTGCCTTCCGGCCTAGTGCTATATACCGATCAATTTTTCTGTCGGTCGGTCGGTTCGGTGATCGCGAGTTAGGGTCTGGAAGTTTCCAGATGTGCTAGGACGATGAAACTAGGCAGGCATGTCAGGGACCCGACCAAACGACTTGGAAATAGTCACTTCCCGATTCGACTGTCGTGGAGGGAGGGGGAAACCGGAATATTGAGGCATGCGTAACTTTCGAAAGTGTGATCAGATTTGAATGAAACTTGATAAATGGAAATAAGACATGCCTCACATGTCCTGTTTTACGTCCGGAACGGATCCGATAACTGGGGGGGGGGGGGGGGGAGTTGGAGGGGGGGGGGGGGGTACTGGAAATACCGTGAATAGTGGTGGGGAAAACAAGCACAGATCCTAGTTACATCGCTGAAAAAACCGGACGGGATCCGGAGGGAGTTGGAGAGTGAGTCCCGGAATTCCGGTTATCATGGGCTAAGGTACTTCCAGATGTACTAGGACGATGAAACTTGGCAGGCATATCAGGGACCGACCAGATTGACAGGTTCGAACGGATGATCGGACACAAATGAAACTTGACAGTTGGAAAGAGCTCGGGTCCCGGTGTCCCATTTCGTGTCCGTACCGGATCCGATAACTCTGAGGGGAGGGATTGGAGGTGAACCGGAAATCTCGGGACAGGCTTGGAGTGGAGGGATCGGGATGAAGCTTGGTGAGAAGAAGAAGGACAAGTTGTAAATATATTTTTGTTAGAAATGGACCGAATCGGTGCACCGTGGGAGGGGCTGGGGAGGGGGGGAATTAGAGGGGGTTTCGCAATTCCGGTGATCGTGAGTTTAAATATGTTCTCGTAGCGTGGGTGTGGAAGACGTACGGATTGAATCCTTTCAACTGGCTTGGTTGCCAGTCTCTCAGGCCTTAGACAGTCGGGGATAGTATTGTCAAATATTCTATCTGTCCGAAGTAGTGCAAGCAGACCAACGCTTGCCTCTCTGGCAGCGGCGCGTCATATATCGGAAATTGATTAAATTTGTGAGGGGGGGGGGGGGGGGGTTGGCGAGAAACTATGCCAGTGGAAGGCGCTTGCGAATAACTATGAACAACACAACCAATGGACCGTTGATACCACCAATGTAAGTGATGGTTGGAACCCTGACAGGAAGTCCAGTCCGTGGCCACCGTACCCTGATCGTCTGTTGGATGTTCTAAGAAAGGTCCCATCGAGCTGACCTACCTATTAGCTGAACATACATGGAACACGTTAGTGTGATGGTAAAGGAATGAATATATTTATCGCGCTCCTGTTTATATCATCTTATGGTGCGAATCGAGGATCAGGATGCCGGCCGCATTTAGAAAGATCCACCACACTCAATTTATGTTATCCGGGTTAGTTTTAAAGGGTTTGCTCGTGAGCAAGGTACTCAATCTGAGGCCGGCGTTAAAGCTGACCCCGAGTGTTTGTGGACGAATTCCTGTCTTTACCTTTAAGTTTTGATTATGTCGGGGCTTGGGTGAACCGTCAGAGAATACATAGCTTCCTGAAGCGTACATTTCGAAAGCTGCATTCAGAGGCGTTACTAGCCAAAATGTTTGGGGGGGGGGGCAAGGTATTTACCGACTAGCTGGTAATTTTTACCGACTGTTTTTGCAGTAATCCGACTGTTTTCGTAAAAAAAAATCAACTGTTTTGACGATAAATCGTGGCGCTTCGCGCCGACTCGGTTCTTTTTACCGACTGGGCGACTACATTGGTGGGCGAAACGCCCCCTCCCCCCCCCCCAGTCGTGACGCTCCTGGCTGCATTTACACTTAGTCCGAGGCATAGGGCTTTCTGGAAAATTGCGGCAGGTTTGCTGTATCTTTATATTCAGAAGGTGAGCTGTCCTGCTCAAGTTACTGGCACGTTTCTTCTGAAAGTAGTTAAGCGTTCTTCACATGGTTATTATAACTTATATCGACTTCGTTTTATCATTTTTTCTCTTTTTTGTTTTGCTGTTGTTTGTGAACCGCCTTGTCTTAATCGTCGAGCATTAGGTCAGACATGTCAGGTATTTCTGTCGCACCTTTGCTGACGTCTACTTAATTCTTATCAGTTCTCTTCTTTCTTTTTTTGCGGACGCGCTTGTGTCAGCCGTCGAGCATTAGGTTAGGCATGTCTGGTATTTGGGACGCATTTTGGTGCCTGAACTTTTTTAGTTTTATTTTTTGTTGTTTGACGCTTGTTTTAGTCATTGAGCATTGGGTAAGGGACAAGTCGGGTATGGATCGGGACGCACTTTTTAACCAAAGCTAGGTCAATCACGGTGTAGATTTAGAAGAGTAAACCCACCTTGTACTTGCATTTTATGATATTGATGGGTACTAACGAAAATTGTGATGAAATTGTATATACTGTAAATTGTGCCAGATTTTTTTTTCGGGAGTAATTAGTACTTGCTCATTTCGGTAAGGGCTAAGCGATGTAGTTGATATTGTTTTTGGGATGGGGTGTATGGTAGAAGTTACGAAAAGCGAATTAGGGCGGATATCGTTTTTGTTTTTGAGATTTTAAGTGTATTATCATAGCTTAAGATGTTCAGTGCTATGATAAATAAAAGGTCGAACCATACGAGAGATGTACGTTTTAACGTTTGCCCGGAGCTTTTCGGCTATCAGTAGCTGTGAAAGGGCATGCCCCCTCTATGGTTTAGTAGTCTAATCTTATTTATTCAGTTCCAGTGAGCACAACCGTCTTATGGCACTGATCGCGCGCGCCACACTGATAGACATTAAATCCAGAAAAAGACCCAAAATCCAGTAAAAGATGGATTCGAGTCAAAGTGATAACCAGTATGCGGAGGACGGAGACTGTCTCGGATTTTGGGAGTTTGCCAAAATTGCGATTTTTATCCAAGAAAAGCGAAAAGTCTTTAAAGGACCCCTTGCACTTTACTCTTCAACTTAAGCCCCGTTCACAAGCATGCCTAGCCAAGCACGGATGCCAAGGCACGTGCCTAGCATCACCATTCACACCCATGCCTAGGCACAGACTTTGGGCCAGGCACGGAGTTCCAGGCTCTAGAACTCGGTGCCGGGCTAAGCTTGGGCACGTGCCTAGTCCTAATCTGTGCTTCGCTAGGCATGCTTGTGAACGCGGCTTTACAGTATTTTAAAATATTTGAATACTTTAAAACTAGGCTGTGCTTTCAACAAATAACCCACGGTTTTGGCTGTTTGGCCTTTTCCGAGACCCGTTGACTTATAGCGAAGACAGCTAAACAATTTACGGAACTGTTTTTCTGATGGAAAAACTTCTCGCAGACAACCGTCGACAGCGTGATACGCATCGAAGGTAGCAAAACACGGCACTTGACAAAATCAGCGTGGTTTTCTTAAAGAGGTTAGAATGTACCGTACGAAATTGGGGTCTCCGGGTTTAGAAATATATGGAGTGATTATGGAAGTAGGTTGAGTTAGTATCATAGGTATGACAGGTCCTTTAATAGTAACGATAACTTACAAAATTGCGAAAATGTTCAAAAAGGCCTGAAAAAGGATAAAAGCTAAGCCGAAAAGGGAAAGTTAAAAGTCGAACAAAACGCAACTACACTGTAAAAAGTCTCTCCTACATCGGACTTTATTGGCTGCATATCACCGAATTTGGAGAGTTAAAATCCGGTACAGGATTAAAAAGATAGAATGCAAAATACTGCAGATTAGGATAACTTCATTTTAGGATTTTAAAGATGAAAAACCCACAGTACAAATGAAACACAAGCAAAACGGCGTTTCCTAATCTTCACTAGATTAAGATAACTTAATCTGCAGAATTTTGCATTCTAGCATTTTAATCTTGTTTCGGATTTTAACTCTCCGAACTCGGTTATGTGCAACCACTGAAATCGGATGCAGGAGAGACTTTTTACAGTGTATCATCTTACTCCCCCACCAGCAAGATTCCCTTAAATCGCGCTTATATCCTCATTGAGTTCTTCACTGGTTGTTCTTGTGTTCAATGATTCGCGAAAGTTCATCAGAACTTGAATATCTCGGTGGTAAACCAAGCATATATTCTCCCAATTTTTAATAATGACGTCATCCTCCTTCTGTTTGCTCTGAAGGTTCTCCCAGCAAGGTTAAGCAGACAAGTAAGCTGTTTGATTAAACACACAACTTACTAACATGTTTAAGTGCTACAGCGCGACCATAAGGCTGGTATTTTATCATCTACTTATAACCCCCCCCCCCCCCCTCCTCCACCGCTAGTAGATGACAGTATCCTTCCATTCATTTAGTTACGATTGACTCTCCACATGACTATCGACTCTCCGCTACGCTCGAGGCCATTCAGTAAATAGTTACACCAAGAGGGGAGAAGTGGATATGAAATGATAGCAGTACCGTGCCAATGGCCAGAGCGTCATGTTATATGCTTTTTTTACTAGGCTAGTGTGTGAATAAAGAGTGTTCAAAACCTCTAACACTAAGCCATTCATGTAAAATCTGAGCAGTGCTGCAGGATGGAAAATCCTTCAGTTTCTCCAAGCTTTAATTTCAGGGGCGGTTCGAAGGGGGATGGGCGCGAGTGGGGGGGGGGGGGGTCTCATCCCCCATGCTCCAGAGAACCTTCTTTCAGTGAAGAAACCAACGAAAATGGGGTTTGTAAAGGCCAACGAATATACTGTACTAAAGGACGATTATACCTCCTGGAGCACTGGCTCCATTCGAGTTCATTTGAGATAGACGTGGCAACCTTTCGGCGGGTAGCATGTCAGTTGATGCGGAGAACCCGTCCGGCGTGGTAGTGAACTGATAAAGTGGATATTTCCTTTTGTCAGAGTCAGGTAGATTATTTAGTTATGGATTAGAGGTCAAACGAAGACAGCGTCAAGATGCAAGAATGTGAAGAAGAAAAGCAGTAAGTAAGTAAGTAAGTAAGTAATTTATTTATGACCCGCCATTTTGAAAAGGCGGAGTAAATGACAAAAGTAAAGAAAATAAACAAAACACATATATACACACAGAAAAAGACACTTAATTTTTAATCTTCGGTCAGGAAGCAGTGGACGACATCGTGTGCTGGTTGGGCCTTGTTGTCCATGAGTTTTGAAAGTGATGACGAAACATCCAAAAGGGTAACACTTGCGTCTTGAATTTTGAATTTCTCCGTCAATGTATGGTTATGACACAATTTCGACAAATGGAGCAGGTGCTTTGCATATTTAAAATAACATGATCTCATCTTTTTAATCTCCTTCTTTCGCAGAACATGAGTGACGCCAGAACGAAATAGTATAGAAGGAGCGCAGAAGGTGCTGTACAAATTTCCCAAAGCTTTACGATTATAGCGCCCCCGGTTGGGGACGATGCGCCCATAGGCGCTACGGATCGACTTATAAACTTCTTGAACAACCGATGAGCAAAATTTTGACAATGAAGATTTGAATGTTATGCCGAGCCACCGTAGAGAGTCTGTTGATTTGAAGATGAACGATCCAAGAGATATAGAAGCTTTAGATGCACTCGAACAATTTGACGAAGGGTTGAAATGCAGGTACTCACATTTTGAAAGGTTAACTTCAAGGCCAATTTTCAGAAGTTCTGACGACAGCTTACTTACATTTTTTGTGAGTGTGGATCGGCTACGGCTTACTAAGAGCAAGTCGTCCGCATAGGCTATGTAGCTGAAGGCATAGTCTTTATAGAAGTAAGCAGGAAGCAAAGAATCGAGACAAGAAGATATGGCCGATTTGAAGATGTAGGGAGATAAGACACAGATAAGACACAGGGAGATAACACCAGTTCGGACAGAAATAATCTCTGACAAGCTACCTTGCCATTTGAACCTTACTGAAGAATGACCATACCAAAATTTTAACAGATGGACGACAGACAGATTCACGCCAGAAGTAATGAGAGAAAATAGGGCCTGAGAATGCGTTATATTGTCAAAAGCACCAGCTATATCTATAGAACATATATGTATAGAAGACTTGTCGCGGGTAGCCTGTTTCATCATTTTTGTCAATATGTGATGAGCATGCGCACAACTGGCGCTCGAACGGAATCCAAACTGCAGTGAGTAGGTTGAGACAGGATTCAGTGTTCAAGGTAAAACCTTTCCTTGCTTCAGAAGTGGACAAGTTGTTGGATTGTCCAATCGACATTCGATGAACGATTAAACCATTATTTGACCTACTCTAGGTCAGCCGAGATTTGTTCTGGCGATAGCCTATTCCCTTTGTTGGAAAGATTCCTCTTTCTGTTTTTTAGTCAAGTATGACTCACAGAGTTGGAGCACAAGGAATAATTATTAAGGCCCTGCTTGAGAAGTACGTCCTTACAGAAAATCCGAAAAATATGATTCTTTTTCAGGAAAATTAGAGCTGAGCTGTGGAGAATATTCTCGAAAGCAGCCGATTAGGTCGAAACTCGGAAGTACATGTTCGGGGAAGCCAAGGTGTTCCTCAAGGTTGCAAACATCTTTTTAACCCTTTACCAAACTTAAAAGCATCGTCTATTGATTCTGTTGTAGGTGCGCCTGGCCTTATGAATTCCGCTAGTAAATCTAGTAATATGGCATTAATTGACCGGCTTTATGATTTAGAGCAATATCAAACTCCGCCGTCGCCTCTGGCTTGTGTGACAACATTAAAATTAACCGTACTTGTGTGACAGTATTGGAATTAACCGGCGGTTTGCTTTGAAGCAATAAAGAAACCCCGCCGTCGCCTCTGGCATGTGTGCCCCACGACAAAGTAACGAAGCGATTACATACCCGAAAGCTGGCGTCAAAGCCAAAACACGAGATGCGATCGCTGTATGACATTGGGACGACAAAGCTAAAGCCGCAATGCGTTCCGTTACCATATAGTTCGAGAGGCCGCGAAAGAAGCAACGACTTCGAGCAAAAAGCTCGATTCGACAGTCCGAAAGCGAGAGCTGTGGACGCCAAGAAATAAATTTCATAAGGTTCTCACTCTCATATTTATTTACTTTATGAGTGAAAGCATTCTGGGTGGAACCCTGAATCGTACTACCTCTCTAATTAGAAATTTGTACGGTGATACAAGCTAAAGCTTATCACCAAAAGTATAATAAATAAATATAATGTTACATATTTTTGTTCTTGTGTGTTTTAATTGAAGATCCTTCGAATCTGTCAATTGTCTGAAAAGGGACAACCATTGTACGAAAAAATTCCTTGTATTTTGGAACAGGCGAACAGGTGTAAACGAAACATCTTAGTATTTAAATCATTACAACAGAAACTGTGTCAAGGAAAAAATAGAAAACAAAAAAAAAATGAAGAATGAGCAAGTTATGACCTCACGGTCCACAGTCTCTCCTGCTTTCTTGGTTTGAGAAGAGATATTGATTTACTCTGGTTCATTATATATATATATATATATAAAAAAAAAAAAAAATTCGACAACATAGTATCATTTCAAAATGAATGGGATGGGATGTTTTTTGTGAGTAGGCTTAGTTGATGCATATCATTGTGTTTAAATTATCAGAAAGTGACAAAGATTTGATCTATTTGAATATATGTTTATTTCATGCGGAACAGGAAAAAACTTCCGTAAACATTAAACTTAATAATTTTGGATTGACCGAAATTATTTGAATTTTCGCGCCATGCCGTAAGGCCTTTCTTAGGCACTTCACACATTTTGCAAGGTTGCAAAATCTTACGTCTGGACGCCTCCGCTCAGTCGGTTATTGTCGTCCGTACTTTTGATGATTTTCAACTTGGTGAGCAGTAGCTCAAGTGTGTAGCCTACCTGTCAGATGTAACAGCTGCTGTACTGTTTTTATTCTTATGTAGTAAACCAAAAGCAAACTTGTATGACGGCCAATCCGAGGGATCGTCGTATCCAGATCAGAAGTCATTGCGGTATCTTTGCTTCTGACAAAAGAAAATATGTTCAGAAATGCCAGATCAATTTTGGTTAATATGTTTAATAGTTAATGGTTAAGACCACAATAACTTGGAATTTGAATGAATTATTTCAATTTTTTATGCCATGCCACAAGGCCTTTTCTTAGGCGCAAATATATTTACCAAGTTATAAAATCTGCGGAATTTCTACGTACGGAAAGCTGAATGTCTTATAGGTTTAGTATGCCATCTTTCCCAGTTCTCAGTATGGTTTTAATTTTTGGTGATATTTATAAAATGAGAAACAGAACTTTGTGTTTCGAAAGGGTAGCTTTGACTTCAGATGTCCCCTAGTGTTGAAGGGCCGAACACGATTTAGCATGGTGACTCGATATTTCGCGGAACACGTGTAAACTGATCGGCAATAAACCCGTCAATCAATTTTGTTTTGATGCCAGTCGCAACCCCAGGCCCAAGCTGAATCATTTTAGGTATTGATGATATATTAAACATAGGATATGATCGGTCTTTTTTTAAGAAGTTAATGATCATATTAATATGTTCGAAGTTTAACAACAGGTATTTGGGTGTCCAGAATATATAAGGTGAATGATAAGGTGGACAGTGATGCATTTAATATAATTAATCACATTAATGCGACGAGTGGAAGCAAGTCATTGTTTTGAAAGTAAATAGCGAGATAAATTTGGTATTTTGTTTTTTAATGTAACCCTGCAACCAGAGCAAGCAGAAAATTCAACAGCGACGCGTAGGGTAGAAATTATCTCCCAACGTGTTTCACTTGTTAAGTGAATTTCGTTAAAGACAGAAACCCTGCAACCAGAGCAAGCAGAAAATTCAACAGCGACGCGTAGGGTAGAAAGTATCTCCCAACGTGTTTCACTTGTTAAGTATGTTTTCAGTGAGAATTTCACGATTGACTTTTTAGCCTCTCGTTTGAACGATAAAATGAGGCCTTACTTCTCGTGGAAACCTGATCCGAAGTCCACCGTGATTGGTGTTTTCACGTTGAGATGGTTTAAACGGAGATATTACGCATTTCCTCCTTTTAGCGAAAGTGCTAAGCGACCGGGTACAATTGGGATCATATCCTTCCAAACTGATCCAATTCAGTTATTTATTTTATTTTTTTATTTTGTAATCGCGTTGTCAGTTCTACTGATCGTTGCATCCTGCTCCCTGTAAACCCTCCATGGCATGTCTGATCTCATAGAATCCCTTGAAGGCAGACGATTCGAGGACGTATAAGCAGCATGACTTCTTGTTCAGTTTTTGGAGAAATGTTTAAAAACGATATCCAAGTTGTATTAAAAGTGGAAGGATACTGTTTGTAAAGAGGAATCAGTCATTCACTTCCAGATTCAGCCCAAAGTGTCATTGAAAACTAGTTGTAGTCAAATTGACACAGCAAGATCTCTAGTATTTTTCGATCAACTCCCAGTTGATTGATGGGAAATTAATCAGTAGGTTAACCACAAGCCGTCTCTTCTAAGGTACACGGGAACTAGGGATGTTAAAGTACTTTTGGAATGCTTCAAACGTTAAATTCTATGGTTATAGAGAATGTCCATATAAAGGATATATCCTTAAAGACGGCAGTATTAGTTTGAGTTTCCAGTGTTAGAATTCAGAAACTTTGAAAATGTTGTCTTTCAAGATGACAAGTGTACACAGTGGGGGAAAAGGTTCATTAACACGTTAAATTTGAACTTTCCATAAATGGTAACCCCTCTTAAGTTTTCGGCCAGAATGAACTGTGTTCTTTGATCCGGCTGGATTCGATGTTCGCAAAATGTGTATACTAGGTTAAGCCCCTTCTTGTACTAAATCTCTTCTTGTTTTGTATTTAGTACCCGTACAATCATACAGCAAACATCATGCTCTAAAATCTCAAATGAAGTCGAATGGAGCCAGTGCTCCAGGAGGTATAATCGTAGGATTAAATGGACCTACCTTAGGTGAAGTTTGATCCTGGTTATGCCGACTAATAGGAGCACTGGCGTAATGAGGGTTCATTTGCCCTCCCTTCCCTCCCATTTGTTTATGATGTTAGCTGTATGAATCTCTCTAAATCCTGACATACTACCCGCCGAAAGGTTGCCACGTCTATCTCAAATGAACCCTCATTACGCCAGTGCTCCTATTAGTCGGCATAACCAGGATCAAACTTCACCTAAGGTAGGTTCATTTAACCCTACGAATATTTCGGAGGACAACCGCCTCCCTTCTTCAGCGCAAACAGAAAATTTCGAGGAAAAATGCCAAAACAAAGATGAAGATCAACAACCGAGGAAACCAAAACAAAGCATAAAATAAACAAGAAACCGAAAATTGAAACCAATGTTGGAACAATTGAAAGCCTAAAATAAAGACAGCAATTCTTCGTTGATTTTTTGTGTGACTTTCAGTCGTATAATTTAAGCTTGTCTGTCTGACAGCCGTCTGTTTGGGATCGACTAAAAACGGGAAAGAAACGGAAAGACACGGTGCAGGAGCAACGCGTACTAAAAACGGGAACAACGTACTAAAATCTGCAACACTGAACTAGGAGAAACACTACTAAAAGGGGGGACGCTGCAACGTCCTTCCTTTTTTTAGTAGTTCGCTTTCGTACGAGTTCCAGATCATTCCCGTGCACATTCGCACGAGGGGTAATAGTAAATATTTTAGTAATTGGTTCTCATGAAAGTTGAACCAAGTGCCAAGAACAGGGGTCCTGCATTCCCTTTTTAGTAATTGGTTCTCATGGAAGAGAGTGCTAAGGAACAGGGGTCCTGTCGTTCCCGTTTTTATTACTTATTCCTCCTGCAACGAGGGCGCTGCGTGCAAGCGGCTTAGCGAAGAAAGACGACAATTAAAACAGGGATCGTGCACCGGAATGAAAGAACAGGGCCCTGCCCCTCGTGTGAATGTGCACAGGAATGATCTGGAACTCGCACGAAAGCAAACTTCTAAAAAAGGAAGGACGGTGCAACGTTCCCCTTTTTAGTAGTGTTCCTCCTGGTGCAGTGCTCCAGATTTCAGTACGTTGTTCCCGTTTTTAGCACGCGTTCCTCCTGCATCGTGTCGTTCCGTTCCGTTCCCGTTTTCAGTCGATACCCGTATGTTTTGAGCTTTTCAGAATGACATACAGGCCTTTACAAAACGTGAATTTCACCCACAAATCGTATTTTTTTTGGTCGTATGGCTAGGAAGAAATTTCTAGTCGTATATTTTAAGATTCAAAGTTGCGTGTTCTGAGTTTGCCAGAATGACAGTCGTATGTATGAGCTTGCCAGAATGACATCAACCGCGCCTGAAAAGGCCCGTTTCTTGCCGTACTTTTCTAGTCGTAAATCTTAAAGGGATTTTCTAGTCGTAAATTAGAGGTAGTCGTAAGTTTTGTGCTTACCAGATCAGGCAGTTAGCTATACGTGAACTTCGCCTCCAAATGACGTGTTTCTGGTCGTCTGCTTAAGTAGAGATTTTAGTAGTTGTTTCAGGCTTGTCAGATGCATAGTTTTGTTTTCTCAGTTTGTCAGAATGACAAGCGTTTGTCTGAACTGGCCAGAATCACATTAACCGTAAATGTTCCCTGAAAATGACCCGCTTCTTGTTGTAAAAGATTTTCTAGTCGTATAATAAAGACGGTCGCATGTTCTGATCTTGCCATATGAGGCAGTTAGGTGAATTTCGACAGCAAATGACCTATTCTGGTCGTATGGTTGTATAGAGATTTTCTGTAAGTCATTATGTTACGAAATATCGCGTGTTTTGAGCTTGTAAGAGTTGCAGTTACCAAATCGTGATTTTCACTCTGTAGCGCAGAAAACAGGCTGATTTTCGAAAAAATTTGCCTGCGGCGCAACGTTTCAGCATTCTCCCTATCTTAAGAAAAAACAGGTCGATCTGTTTTTTTTTTTTAATGGCTTGCGGAGTAAGGTTTGCACATAAACAGCCTTTGTAAGCACTGTATGACGGGCCTGATAATTGCACTAATTTCTTAGTCTAAATTCAAAGTGGAAGCACCACCATGTATCAACTTCCGGGAAAATATCCCACTTCCTTAGGGAGTTATCGGGCCACGGACAGATCTGTAATATCGTAGGCAGCCCTTACTTTCGTTTGGAATTCGAGAGAGACTCTGATCATAAATGTTTCCGTAACTTATCAGCGCCGTCTTTCATAGCAGACTACTCGCTTATCTGATTGAATGGCCCGAAATTTAGGTGAAGTCTTGGGCCTAAGACTTCAGCCACCTTAAAAGCTAGAAATGCCAGTAAAAGGTAGGATGACAAGAAAATCGCCTGCGTCGCTCAGTTTAAGTTTGTCTTGGGTACATACATTAATAGCTACTGCTTAATTGGGATCCGAGCCACGTTAAAAACAAGACTTTGTGTGGGAAGTCGTCACATTTTGCCGAATATAGGCCAATATAATAAATTTTGCCTGCGGCTCTTTCGTAGTCCTACCCTGTTTCTATTTAGTTGAAGTTTGCGTCATTAAGGTGCGGTTTTCAGCTTGAGATTTGGGGTCTAAGCTACATTGAAAGGTAGAAGTTGCATAGGAGTAGTTGAATTTTGCACGGATTGAAAAAATTTCGCATGTGGCGCTCGGTTTAATTTTGTCTTGAGTCGATATGTTAGAAGCTGGTACCGCGGCTTGTCTTCTCTCCAGCGAAATCTGATAAATCCTCTATGATGAATCCTCTAATTCCTGTTACTTCTTTGTTTATTATTTTATTACTACAATGACATTTTCCATAAGGTTTTGAAACTTATAACGCTAATATTTCTTGAGTCTGTCGTGCTGTGGTTTTAGCCAGTCGTATATTTTGAGGTCGTCACCCCCCCCAGCCCTCCCCCCATGCTAAAGCTCTTCGACCGTCCCTGTATAATTTAAGGAACTTAAAGTATTGCAAAAAAGGAAAATTTTATTTTTAGTTATTGGTTTGACAATGGCTGTTTTACGTTATCGTGTAGACGATCCTAGTTTCTGGTCCGGTGAATTGGGGATTTTCAAGAAGAAGAAGAATGCTTTAAACGATGGAATTCGTCGTGGCAACTAACTGGTTGGCGTACTGTCGAAACAGTTTCGAAGTGCAAATCATTAGTAAAACTAAAGCGATCGTGTACAGACGGATTCTTGGTGGTCCAAGACGGGTTCACGAGTTAACAGAACGTTGTGTGTGTGTGTGTGGGGGGGGGGGGGAGGAATTCGTGGGACCTCGTTTGAGATACTACAGGGACAGCGGAAGAAAATGTTCTGCTAAGACCTTATGTGTTATTGCTTTTGACTGTCTAGAATAGGTTGAATGAAGAGGTTTAGTGCTGGTGACTGAATGTTTATGGGCCTGTTCTTTGGTGGAAGTAAACCTTAGTCGGAAAAACAGGAAACTCCCTTCAAAGCGTGTCGTTGAAAATACTCTTGATGACTATTTGACGGAGTCAGCCACAAGAAGCTAGCCAATGGGAGTCCACCCTATTCACTTTAGTTTTGATCCATTTCAGTTGTTGATTTTTGGTTAGGAATAAATCTGCTTGCGTAACGATCGGATATATCCTAGGCAGGACACGACATATGGTGACAGCGGTGGGATTATTTCCTACAGAAACGTTAACAAGATTGTTTATCGTGTTGATATATTTGAATTCATTTAAGTGTTGCAGTAGCTGACGCTCGAAGCTATTGCGCACTGATGTGATCGAATCGGAGGAAGTCCTTTCGTTTCGTAAGAAGCAGCAATTTTGTTAGGAACTAAATTGAGTTTTACTCAAGATAGGGGCGAAAACAAATGCGGGTAAGCTCCCGGTTAGAAGCGAAGCTCATGGTGGATAAGCAGCAGGCCGACGAGATTCGTTACAGAGAAGAGAAAGACCGTCTCCTAGCGCAGTTAACTAAGCCAAGTAACCCCAGTCTTCAGAAGATGAGCCCTTCTGATGATTTACTTGTTTTCTGAGCGCGTATGAGAACACGGACAATCTTTGTGGGTGGGACGACGCAACTAAGGTTTTGAAGCTGACGCCTTTACATTCTGGGAAAGCTCTCGAGGCAGTTTCTAATCTAAGCCAAGCGCAACTCACCAACTTTAAAACAACGAAAGCCACGATGATAAAAAAGTACAACATTACGCCGGAAACCTACCGTCGCAAATTCCGTGAAGCTAAAATGTCCGGGAACATGAGTTTTCAGGAATTAGTGGATAACCTGGAGCATTTTTGCAGAAAATGGCTGCAAATTTTAGAATCCGCAATAGCCAAGCTGTCGGTTCTGCTGCTTCTATTTTGGTTGAGCTGATAACCGCACTTGTATTAGAGCAGTTTGCTAATAGCGTTACCTTTCCAGGATTGAAGGTTTTCCTGAGGCAAATAGCTCCAAAAACTACGGAAGAAGCCATTGCAACAGCAGAAAACTACGCAGACGCCCACAAAGTAGGGCGAATGAGAGCCGAGGAACCTACCAGAGAGCCAACGCCTGGCAAAAGGAAAGCTTTCGGCAAGTCAGAGAGAGAAGTCTCTTGCTTCGAATGTCATGGTAGCGGACATTACGCCAGGAACTGTCCTGAGCAGCGTTAAGATTCAAGCTCAGACTCGAGATTTCAGAAGCACGGCAGGGCCGGGCCCTCAAGAACCGCAGTAGCATTCTCAAAAGCGAGAATGTCAGAAGACGGCATTGTTGTGGCGTGCCAAAGCGGTATTAACGATTTCCTCTTACCTTCTTCAAGGGCGCGCCAACAATCAAGAAGTTGAAATTTTGATTGACAGCGGGAGCGAGTTAAGCCTCGTTCATAGCGACGTCGTACTGGCAGGGATTTTGAACAAGGGGGACATGTTCAGCGTAGGCTGCGTTCATTCGGATGTTCGCACTTTCCCTTCGGCTTTGGTAGAAATTAGAATACATCCCCCAAGCAAGACTCTGATTAAGAAACAACGAAAGTAGCGGTGTCAAGCTCACTGCCCTATCACGTCATCATAGAAAGAAGTCTTCCAAACGTTTCTATCCTTGCAGCAACCAACGACGATGCTAATGACAGCCCAGCATCGAAGGCCTCATCTCAGACGACTACTCATCTGACGACCAGAGAGAGCCGGCCGAAGCCCAAGAAAGGCAAGTCAGCACGTTAGATGGCAAAGCTGGCACACGCTGAGAGCCTGGCTGCAAGGACAGCTAGTCCGTCGAGGGACGAGGACCTAGCAGCTGCCCAGAAGGAAGACCTTCCCTACAAGCACTTTGGAAAAAGATCCATTCGGTGGAGGAAGAAAATGCAAAGTTGAAGGATAGACTGAAGCACATCCACGAAGTGTCACGTGACCAACAAGCAATAGCCGCAGAAAGGCAAAGAACCTACTACGACGCGGGCGTCGAGCTCAACGAAAAACCTAAAGATAGGAGACAAGGCGCTAGTTCTTCCTCCGATGGAAACAACAAGCTTGAGAGACGTTTTATTCCACAGAGATACAATGCAATTGCTAGCGAGTCGCTTCTAAAGAACAATCTGGTTTTGCAGCCTATTATGAGGGTAAATAAGAACTCTGACCAATATGTTGAGATAGAACTGTTCACTCAGTAATATGGTGGTATCATATTTTGATAAAAATGAAAAATGCAAAAATAAAAAAAAGAAGTAGTATTTGTAGTAGTTTATATGTAGTAAAGGGTAATATTTCCTATTTCTTGGGTCCTTTATTTGGGAAGTAAGAAAATAAAAATATCTTTAAAAAGGTGGATAATTCGGAAAAAAGGATGTAAAAATTTCAGAAATTGATGTTAAAATGGGGTTTTGAAATTAGGGGGCGGGTGAGCTAGAATCCGGTTTATATAACTACTGCTGTCACGTTTCTTTTGAAAGTAGTTAAGCGTTCTTTGGATAGTTATTATAACATACATCGACTTTTTTTTGTCATTTTTTTTTATTTTGCCGTTTTTTTTTTTTTTTTAATTTCAAAATAAATGCGGCACAACATTTCATGCGCGAGCAAATTAATTGGCACTTGTCATTAACCTACAACTAAAACATATATACAATTGTCATAAAATAAATACAGCAATTCAAGTAAGGTTGTTATGATACAAGGTAAACTGAGGCACAAAACTATTCCGGTACCTTTCAGTTTTACAAGCGACAGGTGTGAGTTTTGGTACTTTCATAGCTGCTTCTCTTGGAGGTCTGTTTCTTTCCGGTTTAAAGGGTGGAGGAAGCATATTTCGGTAGAAAGGGTGGGATAACAGATTTGTTCCGAAACGTTGGCACAGCTGTTCTCTACGAACAGAAAGGGGTTCCAGCTTACACTCCTTTAGGAGATACGAGTACGGCATTTTATGGCCACCAATTATAATTTGAACAGCGCGTTTTTGGATTCTTTCCAACTTATCTGAGTCACTCTTTGTAAGTCCATAATGCCATGCTGGACAGGCATATTCAAGTAGTGAACGGACAAACATACAATACAAATCTTTCATTCTTTCTTTAGGGACTTTGAATTTCTTTAGGATTTTTAACATACTCATGGAAGAGTTAGCTTTCTTTAAAATATACTTGGTATTTTCCTCCCAAGACATATCAGAAGATATAATAACGCCAAGGAGTGTAATTTGGTCAGAAGTAAGGTTATCAGGAATGGGAGGGTGGAACTGTGGGAGAGTTTTAAGAAATGAAATTGTTAGTATTGTAGATTTGTCACTGTTCACTACCATATTCGACCGAGAAGCTTCTGTAGCAATATCCTGGATTATACCCAAAGATTGACTTTTTGAATTCTTTCCCACAACTTCTGCCAGTGATAAATCGTCTACGAATTTCCATCGCTCATCGATGTCCTGAGCAACATCATTTATCATAATAAGAAAACACAGAGGACCAAGCACAGTTCCCTGGGGCACCCCACAAAAAACTGGAAGCGCGTCTGACATGCACTGTTTATACTTTACAATTTGTAATCTATCCGTTAAAAATCCCCGTACTATATTTACAATAAATTCAGGTACATTATTCTCAATTAACTTATTTAACAGTATTTGGTGGTCTACAAGATCAAAAGCCTTCTTAAAATCAATAGCTATAAGGTTAATCCATTTATCTGGGGTGTCCAGATTCTTCAGGATAAAATCTATAAGACTTACTAAATAATGTGTTGTAGAAGCCTTCGGGACGTTTCCATATTGATGCTGGTCAATGACTGATGCTAAATGTTTTTTCAACCATGCAGCTACAAAACCTTCATACACGCGGCTAAAAACTGAAGTCACAGAAATGGGCCTTACCCCAGTAAAATCATTGGCACCACCCTTCTTTGGTATTGGTGTAATAAACCCCACTTTCCACTTCTTAGGGTACTGGCCACTTCGTGATATTTTATTATAAATGTTGGTCAGCGGAAGGGCCAATTCAGCTGCAAAGGCCTTAATTAACGTCACTGGGATATCAAAAGGCGTAACTGCAGTTCTTTTTAGCTTGGACAGCTTAAGTTTAACCTCGGATATCATTATTTCAGGGAGGTCTTGAGGAGGAATACTGTGTACTTGGGATATAATGGGCCCATTAGCAGAAGGGGTCTTTGGAGAAAGTGGTGGGTAAGACTGAATAATTGCGGCAAAATGGGCATTTAAATCATTGGCTGTTTTGACAGGCAGTTCGTCTTTCTTAAAATCAACAGGTGAAGGATTTTTACCTGCCAGCTTTTTCATTTCTTGAAAGAACTTCGCCGGTTTAGAAGCTAAAAGGTGATCAACTTCGTTCAAATAAAAATCAGCTTGGGCTTTCTTAATTTTTTTCTTTATTTCATTTCTCAGCTTGTTGGCTTCTTCACGCTTTCCTTCTTTAAAAAGTTTTAATTTCTTCTTTATAAGATTTTTTGTTTCTGAATTTAGGTAAGGGTTTGTCAGAAGAACAAACCTTTCTTTTCCGTTCAGGAAAAGAAGATTCAAACTGTGTTATCAGTTTTTTGTGCATGCACTCAGTTTTGGCATCAACGTCTTCAATATGTAACACATCAGTCCAAACCTCGGAAGTAATCCAGTCACCAAAAGAGAGGAGACCAGCACCCGTGATTGGCCTGCTGGTAACTTCCGTGACCGAGTAGGCTATTTTTATTTTATCTAACGGATTCCATTGGACCATATAGTGGTAACTCCCCCCCAGTGGGGCCAATTCACTAGGGGTTTGGTAATATTTATTGAGATCGGTAAGGATAACATCAAGCTGTGTACCCCCTTTCGTAGTTGGGAAATTTATTACATTTTTCAAACTGAGTGACGACGCTAGGGATCGAGTGTTTAAATCGTTTGCATCGCCTAACATTGCCAATGCGTATAGTGGGTTTTTCCTTTGGATAAAATCAGCAGACTCTTGGAGTTTTTCCCAAAAAGCATTTCGTGCAGAAACAGGCTGCCCTGGTGAAAAGTAAAAAACGCATACTGCAATTCCCGATAAAGGTCTAGGAAGCCGCTTAGGATGGAGTGTAATCCAAGTAATTTCATCATCCAATTCCAAACCCGGTACTTCAACGACTCTGGGCTTCAGACTCTCATGCACAAAAGCCATAACGCCACCACCTTTTTTCCCTAAAGGGTGGCTATCATGGCGCAGTTTTACGAATGATTCAAAATTATTCATCCGGAGAGTATTAACGTCTTGCCTGTGTACCTCAGTAACACAAATTACCCCAGAACCAAGCATCCCAGCCGTGACCTCTAGTTCAGTGAGCTTCTCAAGGTTCAGGCTTTCAGCATTACAGTATAGAAACGATGGGAAAACGTAACGTTTATCACTGTACTCCCTAGAAAACAACTTTTCTTTAATAACATTTGGACGAAGGAGTAAGGGGGGCGTTGACGCATGGTAAAAATTTTCACTTGCTTGACTAGAAAGTACATTTAGATTAGACTTACTAGAGGAAACTATTGCCGGATCCAAAACCCACGCAGTCGATGTGTTCTCTACGGATCCAAGATCCAAATTTCCGTAGGTTGCGTCCTTGGGTAAGTCATCGGTCACAACCTCGATCAAGCAATGAATTTTTATCAATAGTAAGGGACATAGGGCCAACTGAATCACTAAGTTCTACGTAATCATCTAAACCAGGGTTGTCGTCATCGCACTCGAGACAAGAGAACGAGTTGCGTAAGGAGGGTATGGGGGACGCAGAATATGCGGAAAAAACTGTGAAGTACGACGTGCAGGAGGCAAAACAGGATACATATCCGCGGTTAGGGGTGGGGGAGGAATAGGCTCTAAAATACTTCGTAACAGGGGACGACTAGTAGAATACTTTGGTACAACTGGCATACGTATAGCCTTGCTCTTTTCTTCGGCTGATCTAGGCTTAACGGTGGATACAACATGGACATTTTTACAAGTGTTAGAGAAACAACGCCCACTGGAGAACTTTTCGCAAATCTTTGAGTGGGTGAGCCCACACGAATTATCGCACTTGTCAAACATAAATTTTGTGCAAACGTGGGAAAATCTACATGCGAGGCCGCGATTACACTTGCCTTTCAAAAGGAATTTGCACGCAATATTTGATCGTGGTTTTTCAACACCAGCAGTGTCTATGTCTGTCTCATGCAACTGTGAATGCGAAAACCTGCAATTCTTACCTTTGGAACAATTTCCAAAGGCATAGTAGCGACACTGTTTCACACTCTTTCTTTCCTTCTTTGACTTTACCATGGTCCAAGTATTTCCTCTCGTCGATACGCTAATTGGGGTTACGTCATGATCGAACTTGCAAAAATCGCCAAATTTGCACTTGCCCATTGAAGTCAGGTAAAAACAGGTTTTGTTGGTGGGAACGGGTAAACTAGTTCGATTGCCAGAGGGTTGTTCAATCACGATCGGTCCACTTGATACGTCATCATGCATTTCAGTTCGTGGGGAATTAAGGCGGTTTGGCAAGGTATTTTCACTTGGATGACTTCCGAGATCAGAAGAAATATTCCTTGTAGCAGTTGCCAACAGTTCGGTAATTTGATGGTTTAAGGACGTGATCGTATCAGAATCAGTTTTTTTCCCTTCGACGAGTTGATCTATATCAGACTGCAGGGTAGACTGGACACATCGCAACGAATCGTTTTCGGTTCGTGCAGTAGAATAGTTATTTTCTATCATTCCTATTTCTTTTTCCATCGTAGTAATCACCAAGTCTTTCTCCGCAATTTCGGTCATAAGGCTCTGGCATTTTAGTTCCAATTCTGCCAGCATTTGAGCGGTTATGGCACAATTTTTGCAGCGGTCAGAAACAGGGCTCGTAACAATTGTCGGATGATGATAGCTCGAATTATTGTCTTTTGATTTATGTTCAGGAGCTTGGATCATCACAGCCTCACTATTATGACGGGGAATCTTCTCCGAAACTGCAGCTGGGATTGGAGTCTTAGTTCCGCAGTCAAGGCATTTCCACGTATCAGTCCATTCGGCAGTTTCGATTTTTGCGCATCGGTTTTTACCGGCATGGAGCCACAGAGAACATGATGTACATCTGACTGAGTTTGACGAAACGCCAGCATGGCATTCAGGACATACATGCTTGGCAGGCTTCATTTTGCAGCCTTGATTATGAGAATTCCCAAGGAAAAATTTGTTTCCTTGTCGCTGTGCGCTAAGGAAATGGTAAGGGGGCTACCCCAAAACCATCACCCCGTATCCCGATTGGGCCATAAACAGGCCAGAAAGAAATTCTACCGGCTTTAAATAATATAAATAGTCTTTATGTAGCGATCAATTCTCACCAGCCGAATGATTATCCAATTCAAGGCACTACACACGAATCATTCCGTGAATCTTTTGGTGAACCGCCTGTCTTAATCGTCGAGAATTAGGTCAGACATGTCAGGTATTTTTGACGCACCTTTGCTGACGTCTACTTAATTCTTTCCAGTTCTCTTTTTTGCGTCAGCCACCTAGCATTAGGTTATGCATGTCTGGTATTCGGGACGCATTTTTGGTGCCTCAACTTTTTTAATTCTATTTTTTTTTTTTACGCTTCTGTTAGTCATGAGCATTGGATAAGGGACAAGTCGGGTATGGATCGGGACGCACTTTTTAACCAAAGCTAGGTCAATCACGGTGTAAATTTAGAAGAGTAAACCCACCTTGTGCTTGCATTTTATGATATTGATGGGTACTAACGAAAATTGTGATGAAAACTGAACATACTGTAAATTGTGCCAGATTTTTTTCGGGAGTAATTAGTACTTGCTCATTTTGGGAAGGGCTAAGCGATATAGTTGATATTGTTTTTGGTATGGTGTGTATGGTAGAAGTTACGAAAAGCGAATTATGGCGGATATCGTTTTTGTTTTTGACATTTTAAGTATTCTCATAGCTTAAGATGTTCAGTCGACAAAAGGTCGAACCATACGAGAGATACGTTTTAACATTTGCCCGGAGCTTTTCGGCCGTCAGTAGCTGTGAAAGGGCATGCCACTCCCTATGGTTTAGTAGTTCAAGCGTAGTGGGCAGCACTGTGAATATTGCCCGTTTGCAAAGCATGGAAAGCATAGGTCTTGGTGGCACTTGGCACTACTTCCTTGTGTTATTTTGTATGTATGTATGTATATTCTTTATAACCCGTTACATTCAAACTGAACAAGAACGGAGTAAATGGAAGAAAAAGAAATAAAGAACAAAAGAGAGAAAAGACAATTAGCGATCAATGACAAAATATATACAGCACTAAAGATGAAGTAAAACACAAAGGGCGAGTTAATCAGTGGTCATCCATTGGGCACAAAGTACTGGTAACCACGGGTGTGCGGCGGTTCCAAGAACTTTCTGAACTAACTTATCTACAGCCTCATTTGGTTCTACCAGGCTGAATTTTCTTATTAGGTACCTGTTGCGTGTCCACGGTGACATTTTTAGCAAGTATTTTAGGTAACGAAAATAAAGCGAACGGACTCGAGACTGCTCGGTGGTCGTGAATAGTTTCCAAAATCGAGCCGGATATAAAACGTGGGGTAGCGCCACAGCGCTGTAGAGTTTGGCGAGCAGACTGCGTGAAAAGTGGACTACGCTTCGATCGTGACAAATAAGGTCTGTCATGGATCATCAGTTCCATATTGTCTGTATGGAACTGATCGCGAGGGCTACGCTGATGGACGTTGTTATCAATGTCTGATTTGCGTTTTTTTTGCCGTAGATACTGCCCTACTTCTTTACCCGTCTTCGATTCTCCGTGTCCTTCCTCCCCTGTAGCCTACTGACTATGACGTCAGCATATCAAATCCACGGTTTTGCAGGATTCCGGCAGAAAGGCTTTAGACAGATGAAACCTGACGTTGACACAAGCCGCCGCGAAAAACGCAGGAAATCTGTTCTGGTTGTTTTCTTCTCCTTCTTCCTCAAGACAGGTGCCCTATTCTGAGGCAGGAGCCCTGTTCTGATTGACAAGGAGAGGGCAATAGGCCTAGTCCTGTGATAGGCATTAGCCCTGTTTCAGCAATGTTAGCGTCACTGACAAACGAGGCTCCAACTACTAAAATTTGATTAATACTATTAACAAACTACTTTGGACAAATTCTTTATCAAATATTGTTTAGATTTTGTTTTTTAATAAGTTACCGTGCTTAACGACGGACGGACGGACGGAATAACCATGTCGTTGTTACTGCTGAACCATCAACAGGCTTAGACAAATGAAACGTGAGGTCTGGATGACCTAAAGGATCGCCATACAAACTTTCATGATCAGGTCTTGATTGATTCAAGAGTGACTGTGCTTACCGATGGACAGACAGACTGAGGGAGGGACAAATTGACCATGTTATTGGCGATTTTATTCGTTTCGCATCCCAAAACGTGCGTCAGACTCGATTCGTAAATCAGTAAAGCTGTGTTTGCTTTCCTTCCTGCAGACGTCTGGGTGACGTAAAAGATAACCCTATGCACTTTTGAAAATCCTATGACATCAGTTTTTTACAGTAGTGCGAAACACTATTTGAAAATAGATTAGTCTTATCAGTTGTCTGAAGTCTAGTAATTTTTCTTCGAATGGCATGAGAAATCTGTCCTTGGACCCCACGCGCCGTTGCTGTTTCCACGGGATCGACTAAAAAGAGGCAAGGCACGGCACGCCATAGTGTAGGAGATGGCACGAGTAATATAAAGAGGAACAAAAACTAAGAGGACCCTTTCAGGATCCAGAGTGAGGGAGGGGCAGGGACGATGGTCTACCGTGCCTTCTTTTAGGCTCTAGAGTTACTTACTTGTCTACTTCCTTTGTTTGCTAATATCTTTTTGTTGCCCGTGCCTCTTACGCCAGACTGTGCCGTGCCGTGCCGTGCCTCTTTTTAGTCGATCCCTGCCGGGAGAACCTTCCAGAGCAAACAGAAGGAGGATGACGACTAATTATTAAAAATTGGGGAAATCTGCTTGGTTTGCCACCGAGGCATCCAAGTTCTGATTTCACGTGTTATTTCGGAATCACTGAAGAGAAGAACTATTTGCCACTCAAAGGAGATATGTTGGCTGTGGGGCCGGGTAACTGCCACATATATTTAACACTTGTAGATTTTAGTCCATCTTCGATTTGAAACTGGTGCCTGCCTGCTTGCGTGCTAGAACGGAGCTTTCCACTCGAAAGCAGAAACATGGTTTGATGAAACGAAAGGTTCGCTACACAACTTCAGATGGTCCTCTCTGACATTGGCCATATGACTCCACTTCACTTCGCACACCGTAGGCTCTGGCTCCAGGACATTACCAGATCCGCTGCCCAGACTTTGATCGCAGGATGATCATTCTCGTAGATGCTGCCGCAGAAGGTTTGGGGCTAGTCGGGTCCCAGTGCTACGATGACGGGGAACATCCGTTTATCTTCATGGACATGGCACTAACCCCCGCCGAAAAATCCTTTTCGGCGTTTGGGAGGGAATGACTCGCCATAAAGTTCGTGGTAGACAAGCTCTACTACTATGTGGAGGGACGCCCCCTCACGCTAGTCAGCGATCATGCTCCATTAAAGTGGCTACAGACTATGAGGAATGCAAGCCCAAGGCTTGCCAGATGGGCCATGTCCCTTCAGGGTTTCCATACGCAAGTCGGAACGGGGGCCGATAAGATAACGGAAACGCGGATGGGCTTTCCCGCTCCTTTCGTTAAGACGCGACCGAACACGCGTTAAAGTCGCGTGTAAATAATGTAAATTTTAAAGTGAAGAATCCTTTGGAAATAATCTAATTTTAAAGTGAAGAATCCTTTGGAAACTTTAAATGGTAAAATCCAGAACTTTCATAAAAAGGCTGACAACATTCTTCTTCTTCACAACCTTTTTCCTTTTTATCACAAAAAAGCGTCCTGATTAGTTGGTTTATTTTGAGCTTTGTTTTCTTCCATGTACTTCGTTGTATATTTAGTAGGCTAATTTGTCTTTAACGGTCAGCTGTTTATTAGTATGTAAGTGTGTGTGAGTTTGACTGACATGTTGTTGTTCCTTTTTATACATTACTCTTCAGTTTTGAAGGATTCAAACAAATAATAATAATAATAAATATTCTTTTTGCAGAAATAAACTCGGCAGAGCGCAAGGCTCTAAGCGAGCTCGCTACCATATGCCCCAAGGTTGCGAGCGAACAGGGTCTGGAGGCCTTACGCAAGGCAACGTGGAAAAACATAGGCATAACTAAGTTCATGCGGGCCGTTGCTACGAGCTCCGACAGAGCTGACGTCATAGTGAATGAAGTAGAAGGGTTCCTCTTTCGATACTTTCGACGTAGTGAAGTTTCGTTGATCGTCCCAGGAGGTTACCGGAGCAGACTGATCGCCAATACTCACGAGCGAAACCACCTTGGCTCCTTGAGAACCTATCTACAGCTGAGGGCCACATCCTACTGTCCGGCCCAACAGCGCGACGTCACGACCAAATTCCACAAATGTCCCTGCAATGAAGAATCTAAGGAGGGGGAGAATCAGATGTGACGGAGTCAGCCGCAAGAAGCCAGCGAATGGGAGTCCACCCCAGGGGGGCACTAGTCTTAAATTCCAGGGTATTGGGCTGGGTGGGGGTGGGTCCTTTAGTGCTCCAAAAGGCACTTTTCATACCCATGTGGGGTGGTCCAAAGTATTATGTTTATTATTATTTCATACCTGTTTTAGGGGTGGGGTGTCAAATTTCACTCAAAAACAAGAATTTCTTACACAAAAAAAAATAATTTCATACCTACATTTTCCCAACATTTTCGTTTAAACATACAAGACGACTATTCAATCGTTGGAGCGAACGATGTTAAGAAGCGTACAACATCTCGTGGTTGTTACCAGGTTTTCACTGCCCAATATACACCCGATTAAAAAAATAAACAACAAAATGAAATTTAACCAAACTGATCGAGCTACCTTTGCCTTTTTACCTTTGCATCCTCCTTCTTTATTATTTCATATAAACAGTATACATGCATTGAGGCTCCGTTGCCTGTTTTCCAGGGCTTTGGGAGTAGTGCCGAGCTCATGACAAATGACATGTTCAGTTGTTTTTAATAAATATCTCAAGAACTGATACAGACACAATTTTGATTGACCCACCAAAGAAAGGTCAGGATTCTGGCTACAAGCTCTACACTAAGGGTTTCAGAGGATTCTGTAGGCTAATAAACTTACAATCTGTCAAGCCTGGTCCTGTAGAGAACATATGCAGAAAGAATCATCAAAATCAACCTAGAAATATCTTGACTGGGAAGGCTGCTATATGGAATAATTATGGAAAGAAAACAGTCCCTACCATCCATGGTTTCAATTCAAGAAGCTTCTATATACGGCATGTAGGATTTATTTGAACTTTTTGTGTTTTTTTTTACATACTGATTGGTGAAACAAGCTTAACATGTCAGAACGTTACAGTCCACAGTCAAATACCAAAGATTTTCAAGAATAAAGCAAAATCTTACAGGCAGACAACCTTAAGACTAAAACAGTCAAACTCCAAACTGACTCCAAATACAAATATCATTTACTGTTTCGATCAATGCATTTTTGGAGTGCATTTTAAATTCCATCTCCGTTGGATACGCTGAAGAGTTTAATTATTTTTCGGAAGGTCAGATTATGTGTGTAATAAACTCGGCTTTACTACCCCTAGTGCTCTTCTGGGGTGCTACGATAGTTGCTATTGGCTCGTACTTCTTATAATCGGTATATTCGCCGGGCATTAATGTGTCGCAAGTTTCGAGCTTGTCACCCCTCCTCCTCCATGCCCAAGCACTTCGAACAGCCCCTGTCCCCATGAGCATGGTGACACACCATAGCTGACGAAATACTTGAAGAAGGTATCGAAAATCTGCAACTGCGAGTGCCGCCCTCCTTTGTAAATCGGATGAAAACCTTTAATGCACTATTTTTTGTCGCTTTCGTTGTATAGTTTTGTTTGAAAATACTCTAGTTTCTACGTTGACCATTCCAAATAGTGGCCTAACTATTTGCTTACCATGCTCGGGGGCGTAGGAAGCGTGGAAACTACAAGTATCTGTAACGGGATTGGCTGGATTACCCCATGGAGTGGGATTTTACAGAAAATTAAAAATGCGTTCCAGCTTGACGCCAAGAAGCCAAAATTACTTACGAGTAGGTATTGCAAGGAAATAGATGAGAACGTCACGAAATACCCCCCTTCATCCTCATAGGATCGGACTTAGAAATAGGATGTCTAGTTTCACTAGAGGACGAGCATTCCCGGCATCACCTCGATCATCTGGAGCAAATGTCAAATGTCAAATGTCATCTGGAGCAAATGTGGTATTTACCCACGGTAACTGACAGAATTTGTAAGAGAAGCAGCTACATTTTAGCATACAGGGACAAAAAAATTGATTTCCAAAATTTTCGCCTGTGGCGCTCGATTTACTATTGGCTATAACAGATAGAAGCTGTTACTGCAATCATGTCTGGGACTAACTTTTGCCCTAACTTTTTAACTTCTTCAAGTAGGCTTTCGCCAAACGTCGCCTAATAGTTGGCTTATCGTCTTTCGTGCTGCCCTTGATTGTTACTCTTCCTACGTAATCCTTTCTATTCCATAGTTTGAAGCTCGAATACTCAGTTTCTAAGAAACATTTTTGAAAGATTCGGTAAAATTTTGGCTCTGCCCCCCCCCCCCTTTGAAAATGTACTTGCTATGCCCCTGGCCATGTCCCATATACGCCCCTCATAAAATTCCTCTCAGATTAGTTCTTTTTTGGCCGCTAGGGGCACTAGGGGCGTGAATCTGTCTGTCGTCTATCTGTTAAAATTTTGGTATGGTCATTCTTCAGTAAGGTTCAAATGGCAAGGTAGCTTGTCAGAGATTATTTCTGTCCGAACTGGTGTTCGCCAAGGGGGAGTCTTATCTCCCTACATCTTCAAATCGGCCATATCTTCTTGTCTCGATTCTTTGCTTCCTGCTTACTTCTATAAAGACTATGCCTTCAGCTACATAGCCTATGCGGACGACTTGCTCTTAGTAAGCCGTAGCCGATCCACACTCACAAAAAATGTAAGTAAGCTGTCGTCAGAACTTCTGAAAATTGGCCTTGAAGTTAACCTTTCAAAATGTGAGTACCTGCATTTCAACCCTTCGTCAAATTGTTCGAGTGCATCTAAAGCTTCTATATCTCTTGGATCGTTCATCGTCAAATCAACAGACTCTCTACGGTGGCTCGGCATAACATTCAAATCTTCATTGTCAAAATTTTGCTCATCGGTTGTTCAAGAAGTTTATAAGTCGATCCGTAGCGCCTATGGGCGCATCGTCCCCAACCGGGGGCGCTATAATCGTAAAGCTTTGGGAAATTTGTACAGCACCTTCTGCGCTCCTTCTATACTATTTCGTTCTGGCGTCACTCATGTTCTGCGAAAGAAGGAGATTAAAAAGATGAGATCATGTTATTTTAAATATGCAAAGCACCTCCTCCACTTGTCGAAATTATGTCATAACCATACATTGACGGAGAAATTCAAAATTCAAGACGCAAGTGTTACCCTTTTGGATGTTTCGTCATCACTTTCAAAACTCATGGACAACAAGGCCCAACCAGCACACGATGTCGTCCACTGCTTCCTGACCGAAGATTAAAAATTAAGTGTCTTTTTCTGTGTGTATATATGTGTTTTGTTTATTTTCTTTACTTTTGTCATTTACTCCGCCTTTTCAAAATGGCGAGTCATAAATAAATTACTTACTTACTTACTTACTTACTATCGTAAAAAAAAACAATGACACGGTACTTCTTGGTTTACGTTTATCCAGGTTTGTTTTGCTATTTTCAATTCCTCTTAGGCCTAACCATGTTTAAAAATGTTTAAAATGCCTCTTCCCCTCTTTTTGCTTTGCCCAACTTTGTTCTGTCAAGCGTCATCAAGTTTGTCATTCCTGGCTTCGGACTTCAGTACTAAGAGCTGGCTGACTTTTCAATGGGACTATTGCGCGACTCGATATGAAGCGAAAGCCTTCGTTTAATCACCTGTCAGATAACTTATCCCCAGATCTCTTGTGTGATTGTTATTTTATTCCTCTAGCGCATCTGGCTGCAATTCGTCATCAGGTTTTATAAAGGACGTATTGTGCTAATTTGGAGCTGAACCCAACCTGACCTCGGTCGGGGAAAGCAGGGTCTGATAAGTATTTTCATCAAAGAAATGGGAAAAAAAATATCTTGTGTTGTAGGCTACTGTTCGTTAGTAGCGCAACGCGCGGGAAAATTTTTTGGACGTGATATAAGGCGTATTCTCGCCGTTCCCCGGGGACTCCATTTGAGGAGTCCCCGCGTTTTGTTTGTCCCGGGGACTCACTCCCCGTATTCTCGCGAGTCCCCACGGACGGGGAATGCTCCAGTTATCATCACCATCATGAAAAAGGACTCCCCTTCAAATTCGGAGGACAATCAATTTTTGCTGCTGTATGTGCTAAGTAAAATTAATTAAAAAGAATCAGAATAAACAAAACCAAAAATAAAGTGGATCTCGACTAATTTTCTTAGCTGCATATTCATTTTTCGAACAAAATCCATTTTAGAAGCATTCCCCGTATTCTCGCTGTTTCTGTACGCGGAGTCCGCGTGGAGTGACTCTCTCTATTCTCGCCGTTCCCTTCGATTCCCCGAGGAGTCCTCGGGGAACGGCGAGAATACGCCTATAATGTTTTTGTTAGTTAGCACATTTTTCGGGCGTTTTCGGGTACCTTTTCTTTCAAATCGTTGGCAACACTGGTAATGAGTGGCAATAAATATGAATATACAAATGCATGTGAGTACTGGTGTGCTAAGGCACCAAAGATTCCTGGCATCTGTCCGGCAGTAGGGTATGTAAAGACCAGATTTTGCATGTCGAGTCTGTGTGTAAGGAGGTCATTTTGAAAAGTTCAGATTTTGGACAAGGGGTTGGGGAGGTCATTTTGAAATGGCTTAAAAAGGAACCAAAAATTAAGACAAAGATACTAGATTGAAGCAAATAGAATGGTTTACATACTGAAGTAATAAATTTTGCTTCAATATTTATAGTTAAACATTTGTTTTCCAACAATTCTTCCTCATTGGTACCTAAGTTTGTATTCCTTCGGATTTTGGATGTGGGGGGGGGGGGGGTCATTTTGAAAAGTTCAGATTTTGGATGTGGGGTGGGGTGGGGTCATTTTGGAAAGCCAAATTTTGTACGTAGGTCAAGGGGTGAGGTGGGTGGGTTGTAGAAAGAATGACCTATGTAGGAGTGTATACCCTAGGATTTCATACCAGTGCCCCCTGGTCCACCCCATTCATTTCAGTTTTGATCTATTTCAGTTGTTGATTTTTAGTTAGTTAAATCTGCTTTCGTAACGATCGGACATATCCTAGGCAGCCCACGACAGACAAACTCTCCTTGCCGATACAAAATCGCCGTGTACCTAGCCGAAGAGCCGGAAGCGGCACCACAACTGTCCCGAACAAGTGCTGTGATTGATTGACACATGATTTGAGTTGTTGAGTTTGGTTCGTTAGTGAGACAATTTCTCGTTCTTCCTTAGGATCAGTGGCGTGTTTTGGTCATATAGTTACCACGTGGATGTAAAGACCTAATCCAAACATTCTGTTTACCTTCTCTTACTGATCGCAAGCCACCAGTTTATTTAGGTTTGAACTTGATTGCCGGGTTTCTGTTCTGTTTTTTAATTTATTTGTATTTGTAATAAACAATTGGAGCATTAGATGGAAATTATTATTTTGATCCTTGGCTCCCTACGTCACCCTACGTGCCATAACGGCTGTCCCGGATAATCGGCTGAGATTTAGTCCAGACCGAATCATTTCAAACCTAGGAATCTTTTTTTTTTTAATTTGCTCTTTGTTTGACTGTGTTTTTTGTGGTATTGAACATTCAAAGTGGCAGTAGGGAAGGTTATCATTGTGTGTGTGATAGAAAGACCATTTTCTGTGCTCCGCTAGGGAAAAAGTTTTTTCCTACTCCGGAAAAACGACAATTTGGAACCATTTACCGTTATTTAAAGTTTAATCGAAAAGGAATGAGATACGACAATTGCCCATCACTTATTCACTATGATTGGCTTCAAGACCCGCTAAAAATGCGTTACTTCGTTGTTCCGCTATTCACGAATAATCGATCTTTAGATAGTGGAATTTCCGTGTGGTTTGTTGTAGCTCTATGCGCTTGTATTTTTGTTGTATTCCTTACGAGAAAGATTCGTGATTTTTTTTTATTCTAGAACTAAGCAATCTTCACCAATCTCACCACCGCCCACTGAAAAGCCGCGTTTGTGTTGAGATTAAAATTTCCCGCGTATTGTGGGGACGGGTGCAGATATTTTGATCGTCATAACTAGAGCAGATAGTGGAAAATAAAAAAAAATCCCTTTGCAGAATCCAAATAATTCAGTGTATTCGATTAAATGACACATAAATAAGTTGGCTTTTCAGTTAAACTTTAACGAACGAATATCACCGTGATTGTCGAGACTCATGGAGCTTTTGACAATCTCCTTCCCACTGCTAAAAGGTCGTTTGTTGGGAGTAGCGACGTGACCACGCGTGAGACACAGTGGGTACATGACCAAAGAAGCTGTTCTCCTAAAGGCTTGTAACTTCTTGCCGTTTGCTGCCTGCCGCCGAATTCTGTTTGTCATTTTTGTCTTCTGACGTAAGTCTATTTAATCCTAGGTTTGTCATCGATTGAATTAAAAAATTGATTGTGGTATGGGAATGTCACTGCCAATATTTTGTTTTGTAAGTGGCTGGATACCTATGACATCGCAAAAGTTGTCCGTCTCTGCACGCTATAACTCTCGAAGGGAATGAGATATTTTGATGAAACTCGGTGTGAGGATTCTTTGGGTTCGTAGATATTGGGCTCTGTAGCCCGAAATTTAGGGGTGGGGAAGGGGGTTTAAGTTAAGTGGCAATTGAAATATTTATAAACAGAAAATGTGATAGTCGATAATGGGGTAAGAAGACATGCTGAACACGATGGTGAAAACCATTTTGTCATCGGACAAGTAGTTTGCCCAGAACGGAAAGTTTTTTAGAAGTAAAAGTTTCATTTGAAGTTTCTTAAATGTCTGTTAAAAGTAAATATTCTATTTGAAATTGATTAGATGTTCGATTTAGGGATAGGAAGACATTCTGAACACGATGGTGAAAACCATTTTCTTGCCGGGCAAGTAGTTCACCCGGAATTCGGCTAAAACCGGAATGTTTATTAAAAGTAAAAGCTTTATTTGAAGTGGATTAGATTTTCGATTTAGGGGTAAGAAGAAATGCTGTACACTTATGTGAAAAGCATTTTCTACCCGAACAACTTGTTCGCCCGGAATCAGGCCAAAACCGGAAAATTTGTTAAAAGCAAAGGTTGATTAGATGGCAGATTTAGGGGCAAGAAGAGACGCTGAATCTGTACATGACAATCTCTTTTTTTACCCGGACATATAGTTCAATCGGAATCCGGTTGAAACCGGATTTTTTTTTTATAGGTCAAACTTTTACTTGAAGTTGATTAAATGTTTTTTATACGGATAAGGAGATACGGTGAATTCGTTTCTTAACTCTCTTTTTTTCTGGCAAAATATGGTAGTTCGTTCGGAATTCGGCTGAAACCGGTAAACACACACGCTGAATCCATTTCTGAACTTGGTTTTCTTAGATGATCAGGAATTTGGCCTTAGTCTTGTTTCTAAATTTTAAACGTTAAAATTTCCGAAAAGTCCGTCGAACACTGGAACCGGACAAAACAAAACCTAAGTGTCTGCATCAAATATTCAGTTTTTGTGATCCCATCAGAACCTTTGGTCTGTTTATCTTTGCCGATCTTTTTCTTTGAAGGCGTCGTCATCGCCAAATTTCGTTTGTTATTTTTGTGTTCTGACGTAAGTCTATATTGAATCCTAGGTTTTGTCATCGACTGAATTAGAGTTTATGACTGTACCGATAGCCTGATGCCACTTCTTTGTTTCGTGGTCAGATTACAGTAGGCTTTGAACCACGGAGTAGAACATGCTCTTAGGAATATATCTTTTCGCATTTGGTATGTTTGAATTTTTATAAATGTTTTTGTTATTACTATAGCCTTTGTTTCCCTCAAACTAGTCAACAGGAGGGTACAAAATAAGTAAAACAGAGATTTCAATTTCACAATTAACATACATGGAAGCAAAACAATTTAGAAATGCAGCCACACAAATAGCTAAAAAAAAACCAGTACAATTATTGTTGTACAAAAAACGGGAAAAGATTGAGGTATGGGAACGCCGTCACCTTCCTAATTTCTGTTTTTTATTTTTTGCCGATCTTTTTCTTGAAAGGCGTCGTCATCGGGCCTTTGAGTTAAAAGTCTTCGGTGGGTTAAGATCCTCTGTTCAGGTTAAAAAATATCCTGGCATATTTTTCTCTTTTTCTTACCCTTAGTTAAATATATATCAGTCAAAAGGCTACCTCAGTTTCGCCATTCTTCGGTCCGTCCGGATTCGCGTCGAGTTAGTGGACTGAGTTGGCAAGACATTCTAACTCGTCCCATTAAGCCACCGTGCAGTTCAGTTTGTCTTAATTAAAAGTTGCTTTGTGGTCAATTTGTCGGTAAATTTTAATACTAATTCACTATTTGTTATTTTATTTTTGCAGGAGCAGCCTCTGCTACGTCTCTAAAGGTAATTTATGTTTCCTATTCTGTCTCTCAACTACACCCCCTGATTTATCTGTTTACCGAGGTTGTCGTTGTTATGTTTTTAGGATGTTCCGATATTTTCTTGAAACTAGCAAGTTTTTGACAAAATACTTCAACTGCTTCCGGAGCTATTGTACTAATGACGGTTGTACAGACAGACGGACGGACAAGCCTTACGAAGTCATAGGCGTCCGCAGGTTCAGAAATAGATATTCAGGGCTCCAAACTAGTTAACGGGGCCCCCTTTTGGCCCCCCCCCCCAGGGCGTTCCGCCCTTCTAACACTAGTAACTTCAGTCATTATTTTCGTTCCAACCTCGTGAAAAGTTACTACGGTGATCGTTCCAACCTACTCGAGATAGTAACTATTGTAACTATTTGCTTAACACGCCCGGGAGGGTAGTAAGCGTCGTAACTACGATATATGTGACGTGATTGGCTCGATTAGCCCGCGGAGAAATATTCAGCCTAAAATAGAAAGATTCGTTCCAGCCCAGACGCTAAGAAGCCAAAATTCGTGACGTCATGCGTAGTAGCTACGGTAGGGTGGAACACGATCGAGACAAGTACCAACTATACATTTTGTACACATTATACTTTCTACAACTTCGTGTAACACATACGCCCCTTCCAGTCCCCTTCCGAGGTTGTGGCCCTGGCCATATTGCCATAGGGGCGATGCCAGATTGCCATAGGCAGAGGGTCACCACCGAAGTCACCAGCCGGAAATTTACAATTTGGTATCCCAAATATGCATTAAGTTAACAATTATTTGTTTTAGGTTGGCGATGATGAGTTTGTTGGATTCCTGCCAAATTTCGAATGCCCTCTACCTTCCGGCTTCTTTTCCTTCCCGATTTGCGACAAATATGTAATCTGCATCGATGATGAAGCGAATTTATGGCAGTGCAAATTCGATTACTATTACGACCTCGATTACGCTGCGTGTAACTTTCCTGAATCGACGGATTGCAGTAACAGGACATTACCTGGTAAATACATCTAGTTGTTGTAGCTGGTCTCGTAGATAATATAAATTACTTATTTATTACAGCATTGCTATAATAGTCATTTATAGTTTCTTGATCGTTCTCTTGGTTCGTTTTCCTTTCATTGGCAAATATACTGCATTCACTATTTTATCATATCAAAAACAATTCAGTAAACCTGGGTTGGGGGTGGGGAGTGAAAGATTTAAATTTTTGGATCCCTATTCCAGGTTCAAAATTTAATTACACGTTTTGTGTTAAATATGAAGTTGTAATCGAACACACCTAAAAGTAAGGCCAATTCTCTGCATTTTGCTTTTTGGCGCCTATTTAGGCGCCGAAAATTTGTAGCCTTTCAAGATAGAAGATTTTGTGCCACTCTACAATATCCAACCCCCCACCCTCCAAATCGTGGCCACTGGCCACGATCCTCCAATTTGTCATACGTGTTTTATGCTTCCTTGCAGGAACAGCAGCAACAACCCAAACAACTACAGTCGCCACAAACCCTACGTTCGTGTGTCCGGAGTCGGACGGTAAATTCAGCAGTCCTTACGATTGTGAATCCTTCTACTTATGTACAAGCAACTACCCCATGCTAGTGGTAAGCTGAGTCTATATTTCTTCTGTATTGGTTCGTGCTTCTTCCCACGCCCACTCTCTACCTTGAAGATACATTTTTATTTCAATTTAGATTATACATTTGTATATTTTGTTTCACATAGTCCATCTTTCCCATCAAATGAGGACCCGCCTTGTTTGCCCTGGGCTGTCTACCAGGCTCTGACATTGGAGTCCTACTGCCCTAGGTCCTAGACTTCTTAATTTAATTCAGATTCCTACATTTCATAAAGTTCCGTCTTTACGTAATATTCTGTAAGTTTTGGGGTAAATAGCTTAGCTGTTAAGTCGATGGAATTTCATCTGCAGTAATCACATAATCCAATTCTAGGCCGGATCTCTTTATATCTGATCAGATTGTTCCGGACCTGTTCTTCCTTTCCGTTTCCTGTCTTCCTGCTAATAAGGTCTTCGGCTTGGACCAGAATTGGGTTGATTGAAGACTTGTCCGACCCCCTCTACTCGCATCACAGAACATAGTTCAAATGAGGCAATGATACCCAACTCCTGATAGATCCTTTGGGTTTGTTTTAGATATGTCCGGCTGGTCTTCTTTTCAACCCCGATTCTGGCAGCTGTGAAGCCGCAGAAAATGTGGACTGCGCTGCCACCCCAACCCCAAGTAAGAACCCTTAAAGGAGCCCTCGCACTATTTACTCTTCATTTTAAAATATTTGAATACTTTTAAAACTAGGCTGTGCTTTCTTGCTGTTTAAGCCTTTTCCGATTCCCGTTGACTTGTAGCGAAAACAGGGAAACAATTTACATAGCCGGTTTTTGACAAACGCTGACAAACTTCTCGCAGTACGAAATTGGGGTCCCCAGATTCCGGATATCTGGGTGGAGTTATAGAGGAAACAGATTCGACATAATATACAATACATATGCACATTGGATGGAGAAAAAGTAAGAGTGATTGAAAGTTGTGATCGGCAGGTATATCGAGGATATGTTGAAGAATAGCAAAATTTGCGGTCATCATGTTCATGAAATTCCGGAAGTGTTGACTTGACTGTGTGGGAGCCTCAGATATAAGTCGCATTCATAGGCATGCCTAGCCAAGCACGGATGCCTAGGCACAAGCCCAAGCTTAGCCAGGCGCCGGGTTCTAGAGCATAAAGAACTATTTGAACAGGCCTACTGTCAAACTAGGCTCTGCTTTTAACAAATTATCCACAGCTTTGGCTGTTTTAAGCTTTTTCCCTGGCCCATTGCCTTCTAGCAGAAACTCGGATAAATTCAGACAACCGGTCTTACGCATCAATAGTATGATACCCGAACACTCGTCGGTAGCATGATGCGCATGTAAAATAATGAATCGTCGAAAGTGCAAATGTTAGTGAGGGTCGTTAGCGGGCTTAGCATGTGAGATATGTAAATTCGGGTCTCCGGGCTTCAGAATTAATGAATGCAACTAAGCAAGGTGTATATGGTACGACAGGTCCTTTAAAAGGAACCATCGTTTCTATTATACCTAAGCTACGCTCACACATAGTCCAACAAAGTTTCACAAGCATCACAAATATGCATGCGATATTCGCGTCACGACGGGGAGACCTACAAGCGTACGTCAGAATTTTGGAGCGAAGAAGGAAATTTGCATCCGACAGTGAAAATCGGACTTTGTTCACTCCATTTCCGTAATCCTTCGACCTATTCTTCTGCACGAGATACTAGTTTTCATGTCTGTTCTTTCCCCTCTTTTTGGCACTGCATTGGTTTTTACAGTTGACGTGTTTGTTTCCGATAAGCTTCTTTGCCAGAAGCCGTTCTGCAAATTTTGCCACGGTTGTCCGCCAAGGCAAGGGGCCTTGTGTAATTTGCTTTAATTAGAGCTAAGTTCTAAAGTATTCAGTCATCTCAGAACGTCTTAGCAGAGACGTGACGTGGTCCGAAATGTGCTATTAAGAGTACTCAGGGAAGTGATTTGGCAATAGATGAACAGAGATGGCGAAAGCTTACAATATCCACCTAAGACAAGTGGCCACAGGGGCACCAATTTTCTTTTTTTTTTTTGGGGGGGGGGGGGGGGGGCATGGCTCCCGCAGCTTTCAGAATCCTCCTCCTTGGTGCAATTTTTGCCGCTAAATGGTGTTCGAAAAGCAGTGCCTACTGGATATTCGAAAACTGCTTTGCATTTACTCTAAAATAGAGTAATTAACTTTTTCGTATATGCAATAAACCTGGGACTGGAGCACAAAATTGATCTTTGCCCCCCCCCCCACCAGTAAAGTTTACTGAAATGGTGCCACTGTTGGCAAATTTATATTTTGTAAATCTCTCACTGCAATTGACCTTAACTTTCTACCCGCAAACAGCTGTCCAAGTCACAACAACTGCTCAAAGAACGACAACGACTGTGAATATATGCCTTGGAATTGCGAACGGGATACTTCCTAACCCAGATGCTTGCGATGAGTATATCCTGTGCTCGAATGGTCAGCCAAATTATAAGGTTAGTCGGACAGTTACGGTGGCAAATCAGTCCGTGGGGTGGAGACAGTCTACTTCCTAACGTTTCGACTTAAAATTAAAAGTGGTTTCTCACGTTGGAAACATTTGTAAAGTCGTGCCAAAAAAGACACCAAAGTCGTCCAAATTTTGGCAGGTTATGTTGGGATCAACTAAAAAGAGGCACGGCAAGGCACGGCCCGGCATGGCGCAGGAGGCACGAGTAATAAAAATAGATTAGCAAGTAATAGGAGTAGACAAGTACGTAAGAGTTCGCAACTACAGAGCGTAAAAGAAGGCACGTTATAACATTGTTCCTGCCCCTCACTCCAATGCCTGAATGGGCCCTTTTAGTTTTGTGCCTCTTTTTAGTACTCGTGCCTCCTAGACTATGCCGTGCCCTGCCTCTTTTTAGTCGATCCCTCCTCGCAATGTAAGAGGTCGTCGATTATACAGGGGATCGACTAAAAAGAGGCACGGCACGGCACGACTAATGTAGGAGGCACGAGTACTAAAAAAAGGCTCGAAAACTAAAAGCATCCTTTGGGTTTCAGAGGGAGGGGCAGGAACAAAGTTCTAACGTGCCTTCTTTCAGGCTCTGGGTTTACGAACTCTCACTTACTTATCTACTCCTACTACTTGCTAATCTCTTTTTATTACTCATGCCTCCTGCGCCATGCCGTGCCTCTTTTTAGTCTATCCCATTATACAGCTCCTGTACTGTCACTGCAAGCTCTTAAAATTCATTATGATCTTCTGCGTATTCACCATCTTTATGTAGTAGGTACATCTTTCCAAACTGTTTCTTGAGGGATCGACTGAAGTAGGAAAGGAAAGGCAAAGAGAAAAGCAGGCAAACATCTTACAACAAGGAAGGGCAAACGAAAACGGGGAAAGAACTACCAGAAATCGAGGATTCAAAAACTGGCAAGCCTTTCCTCTTTTTAGTATCTTGTGAGGGGTCCGCTACTTAAATTTTTAAAAGTTCACATTTTCCTCCTTTTAGTATTTGAAAAAATGGCAAGCTCCATCGTGCCTTTCCTCTGTTAAGTATCTCGTGAGGGTTCGGCAACTTACATTTGTAAAAGTTCACCTTTTCTTCCTTTTAGTACCCTGTCTTAGGCGACCAAAATCATCCGAGTCCAACGAGGGGTCAGTAACTAAGATATTTCAAGTCCACCATTTCTTTCCTGATTTTAGTAACTTGTCACGGAAAGTACCTTAGAGTACTAAAACGAGGAAAGAAATTGAGAATTCTAAATTATTTTTCTTTGGTGGGTCGAAAACTATCAAAGTTCATAGTTCACCGTTCCCGACCTCGGTTTGCTATCTTTGAGGGGTCGGCAACTAAGATATTTCCAAGTCCACCATTTCTTCGTTTTAGTACCTGTCACGGATAGTTCCTTAGATTACTAAAACCAGGAAAGAAATTGGGAATTCGAAATTATTTTCTTTGAGGGGTCGAAAACTATAAAAACTCATAGTTCACCGTTCCCTTCCTCGGTTTAGTATCTTTGAGGGGTCGGCAACTAAGATATTTCAAGTCTACCATTTCTTCGTTTTAGTACCTGAACCCTCAGTGATACTAAGACGAGATTTTAGTCGCCTACCGACAGGGTAGTAAAAAGGATGAAAAGGTGAAATTTTACTATTGTAAGTTGCCGACCCCTCAAAAAAGGTGAACTTTAATAAATGTAAGTTCTCGACCCCTCTACGGGGCGCTAACCAGAGGAAAAGCACGGTGGAGCTTGCCAATTTTTCGAATACTAAAGGAGGAAGAGTTGAACTTTTACAAATGCAAGTTGCCGACCCCTCACGAGATACTAAACAGAGGAAAAGCGCGGTGCAGCTTGCCAGTTTTTCGAATACTAAAAGGTAACTTTTAAAAAATTGAAGCTGCCGACCCCTCACAAGATCCTATACAGAGAAAATGCTTGCCAGGTTTTCAAATCTGGGATTTCTGGTAATTCTTTTCCCGTTTTAGTTTGCCCTTTGTGGTTGTAGTATCTCTGCTTGCTGCTCTTTGACTGGGTAGAATAGACAGGATTGCCAAGAGCTCGACTCATAAAAGTATCACAGTTGCTGACAAAAAGGTGCTTTAACACACTTTGATTTTTTTTTTTTACATTTCGCAGCACAACGCGCAAACTTGGTAATAAGTGAATTTGTAGCGACATATTTCAAAAATTTCTTAATGGGATCGACTAAAAAGAGGCACGGCACGTTATGGCGCAGGAGGCACGAGTAATAAAAAGAGATTAGCGTTAAGTCATAGGAGTAGACAAGTAAGTGAGAGCTCGTAACTCCAGAACCTAAAAGAAGGCATGTTAGCACATTGTCTCTGCCCCTCACTAATAGGCCTGAAAGGGCCTTTTTATTTTTCGTGCCTCTTTTTAGTCTCGTGCCTCCTACACTGTCGTGCCGTGCCGTTCCTCTTTTTAGATGGTCCCTTTCTTAATTGTTACATCACAGTTTTGTAACAAAATTTAATCGGAAATGAGCTTTATTTAAGGCTCTGACTGTTTTGTGTACAAAATCAAAGTAAAGTAAATATTTTGGCAGTTTTCTGGGGGCAGTAATCCTTCACTTTAGTAAAGTAAATGAAAAAGTGATTTTCTGACCCAAAAAGTGTCATTCGCAAAAAAAGGTGTCACTTTCAGAGAAACAGTGTTTCACTCGGCAACACTGAGAATAGACATATTTATTGTCACCGAGTTGGTATACTTTATATGGTTGCGTTGGTAAATTCGAAAACAAATTTGACTTTCCACCTTCTTTTGCGATTTACTCTGCTTTCTCTTCCGCAGTGCAGCTACCTTCATGCGACTTCACTATCTCATTAATGAGATCTTGTGCTCTAGATTAAGCTTCCATATTTGTTTATAACTAGGCACACAAGCTCGTACAATCTGGTTATTCCTGATCTTTTGAACGGCACTGTCTCAGTCACGCGCAATAAGTTTGGCCTTCAAACCTCAAATTTATGGGCTGCGACTTCCCCAAGAACTTCCCACCCCCCTTTCTACGTCTGTGATAACAGCCTTTCCTTTAACAGACATGCCCGCCCAGCCTCGTGTTCAACCCCGTTTTGCTGGTCTGCGATTACAAGTACTACGTCGCCTATCCCTGTGGAACGTGCGCTACCTGCTGAATAGGAATCCGTTGATTTTCGACAGGATCGATTAAAAAGAGGCACGGCATGGCACGACTTAGTGTAGGAGGCACGAGATTAAAACGAGGCACGGAAACCAAAAGGGCCCTTTCAGGCTTCATAGTGAGAGGCAGGAACAATGTTCTAACGTGACTTCTTTTTGGCCATGGAGTTACGAAATCACACTTACTTCTCTTCTTCTACTACTTGCTAATCTCTTTTGTTACTCGTGTCTCCTGGGCCATGCCGTGCCGTGCCAACTTACGTAATTTAAGTAAATAAGTCGTTAAGGTTATTATATTCAGGTGATTACGTTAAGGCAAATTATATCAAGGCAATTTACGGATTTGATGTGAAGAAAGTGAAAATGGTTTGTCGGATGCAAACAGCCTTTACAATGCCGCCAGATGCGCTTGCGAAACTCGCATTACCGTCGATTGTTCTTGTAGTAGTATTACATATTAAGAGATACTCTGTATTAATTAATTTTGCCAATAAATGAGAGATAAAAAAGACATCGGATAGCTATAGCGTGAATTCTGACGGCGGGGAATTTTCTATCCCGTGAAATAAAGCCGAAGATAAGTGATCACATGACATCTACCGAAATATCGATCTCGGTCGGTAAATGCAACGGTACCGACTGGAAACAATACAGTGGATAAAAATGAATAAGCCAGTCAATAAAATACCTTGGCCCCTCCCAAATATTTTGAATAGTAGCGTCTCTAATCAACTGCGGTCTCGATTCCCCGATCCCAGAAACATTATTTTCTTATCGGGGAACGTTAGCCCCTGACACTCCGATTCCCCGATCTCAAAATCGATTATTTGATTATGAGGGAACATTAACTTTGGACACTTCGATTCCCAGACCTAAAAAACCGTTATTGCTTATCGGGGAACATCACTCCCTGGCACTTGCATTCCCCGACCTCAGCTAAAAAAAAACAAAAAACATTGCATTTCGTGGAACATTAGCCCCTGACACTTTGATCCCTCGATCTCAAAATCGATTATTTGAGGAAACATTCGCTCCGGACACTTCGATTCCCCGACCCCAGAAACCAATATTGCGTATCGGGGAACATTAGCCCAAGATTTGTTTTACAGTGCAATTGATCAGGCGTTGAGCTGTCAGAATTGAGGAGGGATATGTGGTTGTGCCTGGGAAGTGGCCTTGTTTCGTCTGTCCAACCAAGAACAGATATGCCGTCGTGGAGGGAGGGGAATCCGGAATATTGAGGTATGCGTAACTTTTGAACGGGGGATCAGATTTGAATGAAATTTGATGAATGAAAAGAACCCATACATCACATGTCCTGTTTTACGTGCGGAATGGATCCGATAACTGTGGAGGGAGTTGGGGCGGGGTGTCGGAAATACCGTGATACTTGATGGGGGAGTTGGGGGGGGGTCCCGGAATTCCGGTTATCATGGACTAAGGTAGTTCAGATGGGCTAGGACGATGAAACTTTTGCAGGCGTATAGCAGGGTTGCCACCTTCTCCTGGCCAAAGTGTGCTGTTTTTCCCGAGAAAAAGGTGCTACATAAGTGCTACACAAAATTTGTGCTAAATGTGCAATTTTCGCGTAATCCTGCTTGGTGCTGATCAATTAACTTCTAGTCGCGTTTTCGATCGCACAAAGATTACAGCATTTCTACGAATACCTTTGTTATTTTCACTAAAGCATTGTACGCACATTCGTAATAAGCTGCGTGGTGCTTAGAGTTACCACCGATAGAAAAATTGTACTCTTTTTAGTCCAGACAGCCGTTTTTGTCGAGATCTATTTTTCCTTGTGCAGCATACGCGGTGGCGTTTCGAGTACAAATTCCGGCTGCGGCAGTGCAGAACGTCTTCTTGCACCTTTTTACTCATATTTGAACTATGTTTTCGAACCAGTTTAACAATAGCTGTCCAGTTTATCAAGTTGCAGTTGCATTGCAGTACACACTGCAAACAATTCGAGAGTAGTTTACGGTAGTTCGAAAAGTCTTTATCTTTCAGTGAACTGAACTTAGTGAACTGTGGTCAGTTTTAGAGGCAAAGATTTCCGAAGCTAAAGGTTTTTTCTATCGGAAATAAACAAGAGAAAAATACACTCGGATTTAAGCAATGCGTGAAGCATGTGGTCGAAAGCAGGACTGTTATTCGACTCATCTATCAAAACTTGACAGTAAAGAGGCTCACTTTCTGAGTTTGATCCTAATATTTTTTTTCCCGAAAATTGTAGCACTAAGGTGCTACATTTTTCCAGATTTTCCGAAATACTGCTACATTTTACCCTGATCGCGCTACGGTGCTACATAGGCAAAAATAGTGGCAACCCTGGCGTATAGGGACCGACCAGATGGACTTGGAAATAGTCATTCTCCGATCCAACGATCGGGGGGGGGGGGGATAAATCCAAACGGGGCATCGGATACAAAGGAAACTTGACAGATGGAAAGGGCTCGGGTCGCGGTTGTCCCATTTCGTGTCCGTAGCGGGTCGGATAACTCTGGGGGAGGGATAGGAGTATTACGACGAAGCACTCTCAACCTGATGTTATGGCGAGGGGTGTAGTAGGCCGGACATAAATGGTAAATGTCCTTATATACAGTCATCGGAGTCAGGACAGCCTAGGGCGTCGGGTGGCCTACTACACTTGCAAACTTCACGGGTTCATTGTGGATTCTCCCGGTCGATTCATACTAAGGTCTGCGTACCGAAACGCAATAGGCTATATACCACCCATCATACACTAGGCTTTACAGGCCAGCCCATTCTAAGGAGCCTTAAACAAGACTCATAAGAATGACCTAAGGTCCGTAAATAAACAAAAGGTTTTATTCTGTGGTATGAAAGGTACTTACAAAATAAACAACCTTTAGGTCAAAAGGGTTGTTCCCCGTCGAGGCCCGAAAAAGAAGTGTGTGAAGAAGGTGACACATGTTCGGCGATGGGTCATGAACATGAGGTAATAAATATTACGAGAGCCGCGACAGTATAAAGGATAAAAAATACTGAACGGAAAGGGATTAGCGCTCCCTAACGGCGGCACAAGTGGGTAGTGCGGGGTGCAGATGGCACCACCGAAACATACCTCTCCTCCTTATTTAGTCCGTGACCCACGGACTTAAAAGTTAAGCACCAGATTAACAAAATTTTGGCACCCATCTGCTAAAATTTAACCAAAAATGTTTCATAAATCTGACCTTACACCCAAATTAGAAAATATTATTTTTAAAGTTTAAAGAAAATACAAGAGGGTGGACGGGCGATGTAGATTCGGTATGGTGGTTCGACAGCTGGTGGTTTGAGGGGTCAGCTGTTACGAGCGTAGCAGAAGTCGACAATGCTGATGATGAAGCGCTGGAGTGGCGTACGTGATGTTGGTTTTGTTGCATAGGCAGGCGGGAAAGATGTTGGTGGAATATGTAGAGCTGATTAGTTAGAAGGACTTCAAGTCGGCTGGGAAGGTGGGGCGTACGCTGGCGGGATGTGCATCGCAGAGCTGGTACGGGAACTGTAGCAGAGCGGGTACGGGAACTGTAGCAGAGCTGGTACGGGAACTGTAGCAGAGCTGGTACGGGAACTGTAGCAGAGCTGTTACGGGAACTGTAGCAGAGCTGGTACGGGAACTGTAGCAGAGCTGGTACGGGAACTGTAGCAGAGCTGGTACGGGAGCTGTAGCAGAGGTAAGATGATGTGTGGTTTGCTGAGTTGATGCTGTTTAAAGCTGGAGGTGGCGCTGAGTAGTTAGAGTTGGGTTGGCAGGTACAGAATAGGACGGAACAGAAAACGCTGGAAATTGTGCTGCGTATGCTGGTGATGGCGCTGCGTTTGCTGGATGCGCTGGGCAATTGATTTGCTGGAGCAGGCGGAAATGGTGCTGCGTGAGCTAGAGGTGGCGCTGAGTAGTTAGAGCTGCGCTGGGTCGATGATGTTCCGCAAATTGATCCACCCTCAGGGGACCATTAAAACAGGAACAGGGAATTGTTTTATAATTAATTAATTTGATGTATAAATGTTAAATGAATTCTAAAAAAAAGAAAAGAGAAAGAATTGGTCAGATTCTTCGTATATAAACGATACGAAAGTGAATATACCACCCGATAAAAGAAAAAACACCCGAATGCCAGTTTGAGGTTAACAGGTGCCAAACTCCTGAGTCCATCAAAACTTATATAAATAAATAATTTTATATTAACCAAAGTCGTAATTAGCATAAGGCTTACTTTAATGTAAGGGCAAAATGCCAAAGTTAAATTTATATAGAGGCAGAAGGCCAACATAACAAAACAATATATATATATAAGAGTGACAAAGTGCCACAAAATCCATCATAAAATCAGGAATATCAGCAAATATTTTGCCAGAAGGGCATAATTTGCAAAAAAAAAAAAAAATACACCACAAAGGCAACAACAAAGAAGGAACTTAAACTTGAACTTTTCAGGAGGACAAAGAAATGTACATTAAGGCGAAACCGGCCTCGGCCACACAGGCAGTACGTAAATAAATAAAAATAAAGATGAAACACTACCGGCGGCTTGTAGACCATAAAGGCGAATTTACAGGGAGCCGAACCGAAATCAGCCACACAGGCAAATACAAACAGTGCCGAACCGAACTCGGCCAAACAGGCTATACACACTAGGTAATAAGCGATCTGCCATGAGGCCATGGAACTGGAGTGGCCGCAAATACACAAAAAAAATCGTCAAACAGGCGCAAAAACTGGCGCAACTGTTAGATGGCGCAGAAACTGGCACAAAAGTTCACTCGAAATCCCGGAGCACTGCGTTGAGTCGCACTGAAATATTTATAGTAAGAGGCGCAACGGCGCAAAAATATGTACACATATCGTTAGGGTTGAGAAACTGTCACCTTTTCTGGAGGACAGTTTTAATGTCTATAGTCGTTGGAGGAATACCGCTCAGGTGGATTGCGGTGCCTGGCCGAACGTCGCAGCTCCGACATGGGCTGGGTGGAGGTTGGTGTGTTGGTGCAGTGAGGCGCTGACGCAGTCAGGACTGGGGCGTTGAAGACTGGAGAAGGGATAAGATGGGTCTGTCCTGCAGCGTCTGGGACGGCAAGGGAGTTCCATACCAAGACGAAGCTGCGTCGGCTCGAACTTGTCGCGTTGGATAGCAGCAGGCGGATTTATTGGGGAGTCAGTAGTTATATAAAGCCGACTCTAGCTCAACCTCCCCCCCAATTTCAAAACCCCATTTTAACATCAATTTCTTAAATTTTAACATCCTTTTTTCCAAATTATCCCCCTTTTTAAAAATATTTTATTTTCTTATTTCCAAAATAAAGGCCCCTGGTAATAGGAAATATTACCCTTAAAGACATATAAACTACTACAATATACACTAAAATACTACTTCTTTTTTTATTTTTATTTTTTTATTTTTCATTTTATATCCAAATATAATACCAATTCTGAACCACATCACTGGTAAATCAACGATTGCTCAGAGATTTTGTTTACCCGTGTAATAGGCTGCAAAATCAGATTTTTCCTTTTTCTATTTTTATTCAAATATAATACCAATTCTACATTATATTACTGAGTAAACAGTTCTAAATCCACATATGTTTCTTTTGTAAAAAATCTCGTGAATCTTAATCAGATACCAATTGCTGAAATAGACGGCTAACATTCCCTTCTATGCGAAGAGCGCCTTGAAAACGGGTAACTCATTTAGTCGAAACGGAGTCCTGTCATGTGTTTGGGGTTGAAATTTTACGCGAGTTAGTAACAGGACAGTCTAGATTATTAACACTAGGCCCACTAGAATGTGCAGAGTGCGCATCTAGTTCAGAATTAGACCGGGAAAAACAAGATGGCCGGCTGTGACTACTGTCCATTGATCCTCGAGAAGAGCCGAGAACAAGCGAGGTCCCGAGTTCGCAGGAGCCGTTTGACGGGCTCACCTGTAAAACGAACAAGTCTGGGGCTTCACCCCCTAAAACGTGTCTAATATCTGGCATGGCGTCAGCATTAGACAGTCATAGTTCAGCAGCCAGCGGGTCATGGGGCACATGCGGCGAACTGCGATTGTCCGCGGGCGACAGAGGCCTAAAAGGTGGAGACAGAGACCACGAGGAAGGAATTTGGGAGACCGAGGGAGATACGCGTTCCAACGGCGGAGAAACTCCTCTCTGGGCGTGGATAGAGGATACTGCTTGCAGAGTCTCGGGTGTGCCGGTTGAAGAGTTGAAAGCGGTGTTATTGGAAACCGGAATATATTCAGTTGAACAAAGGCGGATAAGATGCTACTGGTATGAAAGTGTTTGAAGAGCGGGCGCAAAACACTCATTTCCCGAGTCCAAAAGGGGACTGCCATCGGCCAAGCAGGGTATGAATGAATCTATAGTATGGTTGAACTAAAAAAAAATGAATACTGTTGTTAAGAACAAAGAATCAGGTGTATATTACCTGAAACTTTGTAATAGAACCACAGAACCCACAGAAACCACAAGCAATAGAAGGAGTTTGACAAGGAAAGCGAGCCTCCTGTTTACTTGTTCTTTAAACGGATCCTTGTACTCCGATTCCGTTGACACAATCGCCACCATGTCAACTTCCTTGGGGTCCAACTCCTCCGAGCACATCACTTGAGCCATGCCTTTAGCTGGCTTCGATGGCACGGGTTGTGCTTCGTGGCTCTCTTCAGCCTGTGAAGGTGGCTCTGCTAGGTTTATTGGTAGGGGATTCCTGAAATCAGAGTTAGATTGCAAGCTAGGCTCGTTGGTTCCCCCCGGTAGCGCGGTTGGTTCAGTCATCTGACTTGGCGGAAAGTCAGATGTCGGGAGCGACGTAAATTGAAGGGAAGAAGCCCGCCTTTCCGTTTGTGATCCCAAACCACCAATCTTTGTCGTGTTCACCAATAAGAAAAACAAAGTCTCCAGCGACTAATTTAAGTTCGTCTTGATATTCTGGAGCGTAACTGAAAAGTACTGTATGTCGAAGATACATCTTTTCAGCCTGTTCAAAAGACAGGGGTGGTCGCATTATCTGACTTGGTGGATATGGGATAATGGGAGCCACTCAACTACCTTTGGTACAAATTCAGGAGCGACGTAAATCGACGGGAAGACGCCCATCTTTCCGTTAGGGATCCCGAACCACCAATCTTTTTCGCATTCATTCATAAGAAAATTGACATCTCCGGCAACCAATTTTAGTTCGTCTTTATGTTGTGGAGTATAACTGAAAAGTACCGTGTAACGAGCAAACATCTTTTCAGCCTATTGAAAAGACAGGGTTGAATCAAGACCTCCTTGTATCTCATTTGTCTCAAAGGGATCGGTAATTTGGGTAGGGATTGAAACCACCTCAACGAAGCATTCATGGAATATCCCTCTTTTTTTTTAGAGAGTTCCTTCTCATAACCCATCGTCTATTTTGACAATGTCTTTGATGACATCTCCTCGTCTAAATGTCAACTCATCACAATCTTCTGATTTATGATCGAAAAGAACGAACGCTTCATAATTTAATCCATCTATTTCAAAGAGTATTTCAGTTTGATGTCTCGTTTTTTCTGAAACAACCTTGACAAAGTGGTTAGGAAATATCCCTCTTTTATTTTTAAGGGTACCTTCCCACCAATTACCTTCCAGTCTTAGAACACTTTTGATGGTATCACCTTGTCTAAGTGCCAGTTCGCCATGAAATTTTTGGTCGTAATCAGTGACAACCAAAACTTCTTTCAATACTTCCGAGATTTTAACGAACATTTGAGATAAATAAGTTCAGAATGAAGTGATTTACAGTAAGATTTGACAGTTAGAAACAAATATTTTAAGTTCTTACTTGAATTTAGTATTTAATTTGAATTGAAAAATCTACTTTTTGAAGAAAAAAGGAATCATCAAGTGAGATTCGAAAAAAATAGAAAACAGAGCAGACTGACCAGGGACCAATATAAAATGGGGGCAACAACCCACTCTAAGGAGCCTTAAACAAAACTCATAATAATGACCCAAGGTCCGTAAATAAACAAAAGGTTTTATTCTGTGGTATGAAAGGTACTTACAAACAACCTTTAGGTCAAAAGTGTTGTTCCCCGTCGAGGGCCGGAAAAGAAGTGTGTAAAGAAGGTGACTCATGTTCGGCGATGAGTCGTGAACATGAGGTAATAAATAATGCGAGAGCCGCGACAGCATAAAGGATTAAATATACTGAACGGAAAGGGATGAGCGCTGCCTAACGGCGTTCCAAGTGGGTAGTGCGGGGTGCAGATGGCACCACCGCAATAGGAGGGGGACCGGAAATCTCGGGACAGGCTTAGAGTGGAGGGATCGGGATGAATCTTGGTGAGAAGAACAAGGACAAGTTGTAAATTTATTTTTGATAGAAACGGACCTGATCGATGCACTGTGGGTAGGGAAGTGGGAATTAGAGGGGGTTTCCGTAATTCAGGTGATCGCGAGTTGAGGTACTTACAGATGCACGGAGGGAAAACGTGTTCTCGTACCGCGCGTGTGACAGACAGAATCCTTTCAACTGGCTTGGTTGCCAGTTTCTCAGGCCTTAGACAGTTGGGGATAGTATTGTCATGTATTCTGTCTGCCCGAAGCAGTGCAAGCAGACCAACGCTTGCCTCTCTTGCAGCGGCACGTCATTTATCGGAAATTGATTAAATTTGTGAGGTGGGAGGGAGGTCACCGAGAAAAGATACCAATGGAAAGCACTTGCGAATAACTATGAAGAACACACCAATGGGCCGTTGATACATGGGATTGCGTTAGTGTTATTCGCGCATATTTATCGCGCTCCTGTTTATGTCATCTTATGGTGCGAATCAAAGATCACGATGCCCAACGGACTTAGATAGATCCACCACACTGAATTTATGCTATCCGGATGAGTTTTAAAGGGTTTGCTTGTGAACAAGGCACTTATTCTGAGGCCGGCGTAAAAGCTGGTCCTGACTGTTTGTGGTCGAATTCCTGTCTTTACGTTTAAGTTTTGATTATGTTGGGGCTTGGGCGAACCGTCGAAGAATATACCTAGCTTCCTGAAGCGTACATTTTTCAAGCTGCATTTACCCTTCGTCCAAGGTGGAGCAAAATAAAACTAGGGAGCAGGGGCGTTACGACGGGGGGGGGGGGGGGGCGGGGACGGCCCCCCGTCAATGTTGTCGGCCAGTCGTTAAAAATAGCCGAGTCGGCGAGAAGCACCACGATTTTTCGTCAAAACAGTTGATTTTTTAACATTTTTTTTTCTGAAAATCCGTCGATTTTTGTAAAAACAGTCAGTTTTTCTGAAAATCAATCATCTTTTTCTTGAAAACAGTTTTTTTTCTGCAAAAATAGTCGGTGGAAATTACCAGCCAGTCGGTCAATGCCTTGCACCCCCCCCCCCCCCCAAACATTTTGGCTAGTAACGCCTCAGCGCCAACACTTGAAAGAAGTGACACACACTCGAAAAGCAGTGACACTAGCACCACTAGCGATAGTGCAAGTCCCTAATGAAAATCAATCAGTTGGGCACAAGCGCCGGCTGAAATAACCCCATATTGTAAACACAGCAAAAGAAAGACGACCTCGGTGTCTCTTCAATGCGTACAGACTGCATCTTAGCTTTACTGGAAGTAGTTAAATAAATCCGACTCTAGCTCACCCTCCCCCCAATTTCAGAACCCCATTTTAAAGTCAATTTCTTAAATTTTAACATCCTTTTTTCCAAATCATCCCCTTTTTTAAAGATATTTTTATTTTCTTATTTCCAAAATAAAGGCCCCTAGTAATAGGAAATATTACCCTTAAAGACATATAAACTACTACAATATACACTAAAATACTACTTCTTTTTTCTTTCTTTTTTGTATTTTCCATTTTGTATTCTAATATAATACCAATTCTGAACCACATCACTGGTAAATCAACAATTGCTCAGAGATTTTGTTTACCCATGTAATAGGCTGCAAAATCAGATTTTTCCTTTTTATATTTTTATTCAAACATAATACTAATTCTACACCATATTACTGAGTAAACAGTTCTAAATCCACATATTTTTCTTTGTTCTTGTTTTCCCGTACAATCGGTTGCAAAACTAAATTTTTCTTTACAAGCAACTCGTTAGCAATAGCATTATATTTCTGAGTTATAAACAAATCACATGGTTTGTCATTATGATTAATGACTACGACCAGCTTATCACCGTATTTTGTCTAGGCAATTCTCATTTTATATACATTATATTTCTTTGCTAATACCAATGCTTCTTTTTTGATTGTCTCATTGTATTTGCTTATTCTGATCGTATTCAAGACTTCCTTTGTGGACTCCATTTATTAGCGGATGATTTATTAAATAAAAATCCAAATCGCTTATAAATATCTGATAACAGAAACCGGACACTACATGTGAGAGATTAATTCATTATAGACGTGGTACTGAGTTTGCGTGATAATTTGATGATTACCCATTTTGAACTTAACGAAATAATTTTGCAAAACCCCACACCCCCAGACTTTGAAAATTAGAGGTGTGATGTTGGTACACCCCGATTGGTTTAGTGTTTGTGGTGATGTAACCTTAGTTTGGGGGGCCCTGATCGGGGAACCCGCAAGTTTTTATTACCACCCCACTATCGACAAACAGAAACTGCGGTCAGTGGGATTCGAAGGTCTGATTGCAGGTGAATCAACGCTCGGCCAAGCGCTAACCAGTTCTGCTATCGGGTCCTCGTCTAATTCGCCAAGTTTCCGATTTAAGATGCGTTAGTCATGCTGGAGACTGAAATTACATCACAAATTGGCGGCGGGAACTTTGAATGGCGCAGCTCGTTAATGCGCGTAGGAAAGAAAGATATGTTTGACAGGTAGGAAAGAATATTCAGTATAGCAATAGACTACGTTTTTGGTAATTTCTCTTGACTTTTTATAGATTTATTAAAATATTTATAACCATTCAAACGGACTTATTTCATGTATTTTTCGCGAGGAAAAAATCTGAACGTTTTACGCATTTCAGTTTCACGTTGAATACCTCCTCAGTTGTTAATTGCCCGCATTTTACCAACGACAGCAGCTCAGTATAGAAACTGTACTTAGTTCTATATTCTGCTTTTCTATCAGCAATGCTTAACTGCTTTTCAATTATTTCAACAATGACAGCACCAAACTTAACGATGCAAGAGGTAATAGAAGAAACGCACTTAATCCAGATGCGGAAAAGAGGAATTTGGATAAAAGTAAGCAATTACTAACATTATTGTACTTGTAGCTTCGGCGATACAAAAACATTTTCTTTTCTAATTCTTCCATTTATGACATAATTAAATTGTTTAAAAAAATTATTTATTAAGGGCATCTCCATACTAAATGACTTCGAAACACCAACATTTACGCCATCTAGGTAACTTTTACAGACTGATTTTCTTGCTCTTGTGCATCAAAGTTGGAGAAATAGATAGCGTCAACCTGAACATTTATGCCATCTAGGTAACTTTTGCAGAATGATTTTCTTGCTCTTGTGAATCAAAGTTGGAGATATAGATAGCGTCTACTTCGTGTAATGCATACCGATCAAACGATTTTATTCACATCTAAGTTTTCTCAATCGAGAGAAATTCATTAATAAAAATATCCCCCTATTAAATGATGAAAACTGCAGAGGTTATTCAGCGTTGTAAAACCATTTTATCAAACAACGAATCGGTTATACGAAGTTTACCGCAATACCGAATTAATGAACTGCGGACATATGCGAAAATTAATAAAATCAAAACAAATGGAGCTAAGAAAAATGAAATAACAAATAGTATAATAAACCATCTTAATAAGAATATTTTGCTAGCTGAAGATACAACGAATATTCGACGCAGAAACGAAAGAATCCATAATAAAAACAGACCATCCGACTACAAGCCAGAACCTAAATTACGAACCATTCTGGAAGATGAGATAAAAGAAAATAATATCGCTATTACAAAAATAAAACAAGAGAAGAAAAAGATAAAAGAAAAAGATACAAGTGAGTTAAAAAGATTTAAAAAAAACAAAAATCTATCCACCCGTGGAAACCGAGATGAAGTAATACAAAGCGTTAAAGGATACTATAATAAAATTATTACAAAACATGAAGATTCCGTAAGGGAAAATAGAGATATCATAAGAGATCAAGCAGAAAAAAGTGATAAGAATAAACACAAAGTAATCGATTTATCAACTCTCTTCATAAATAAAATACGGATTAAAGAAGAAACTACCATTCCTAATGATTTATTCAAAATGAAAGAAGAACAGCAGCATACTATTTCTAGGGAAAATGAAAATTTGTATACTGTAAACGTTTCTGTTGAAAGCAATGGAAGAGAAAAACATACTCTTATTGCTTTTGTTTTTGATGATTTACAGCGAAGAATGAACGAAATAAATCAATATAGAGTTCAGTTTGTAACTCGTGTTATATTCTATAGACAGGAGAATGATGAAGAAGTAGTAGTGTTTTACAACAGTACTTCTTGGATTTTAAATAAAAATAGCATACTTCCTCATAATCATTTGGATGATAATAACAAGAGACTAAGTTCTTTAAGTAATACCCCTCGATCTGGGCTACAATTTAGTCGGTATGAAGGAATTGATTATAGGATGACACGAATATAATCTTACATGGGAGGAACGTTTAAAACACTGCCAGATTTCGTAAAAAATAAAAAAGCGTGCATAAATATAAAAAATTTAGATCACAATTACTTTCTTTGGCGTATCTTAGCACATTTATACCCAGCCAAGGACAGCGCTGACAGAACTTCGAAATATAAAAAATATGAGAACGAATTTGATTTCAAAGAGGTTACCAACTTCCCGATGGATACAAAAGGCATCCATAAATTTGAAATAAATACAACATTAAGATTTGCTTATTTCAAATTGACAAAGAGAAAATAATCAGAAGTCATATACTAAAGAGTACAATCAGTTACAAAACAGCAAAACAGGTTATTCATTTACTATATTTTGATAATCATTATGTGCTAGTAAAGAATCTGAGCAGACTAGTTGGTTCTGAAATATCTACAAGACAAAAAAAGACATACCTCTGCACTTTTTGTGGAAGGCATTTTACAAAAGAAGAACTATATGAAAAACATGAAGTAAAAATAATTGCGAAGATCCTGATATTATAATGCCTCCTGAAGACTCAAGTATACAATATAAAAATATTTCAAAACAGATGCAAGTACCTTATTGTATAATAGCAGACTTTGCGTCTTATAACGAAGAACACAATCAGGTAAACGAAAAGAAAACAATAAAAGTGGCCGAACACAAACCATTTGCTTATGGATTTCAAGTTTGCTGTTCGTTTGATTCAAACCAGAACAAATACTATGACTATTTCGGCGAAGATGCTGCAGAACATTTTGTTAAATCGATTAAAGAAGTATCCACAGAAATTGCAAACAAATATGAAAGCAGACAAATAAACCACAGCTATACAAATACAGAAATTGCAGAAAAATGGAATAAACTAATTAATAAGACTTGTCATATCTGTAAAATTGAAATAACTGAAAATCTCCACTTTGATCACGGCCACATGACAGGAGAAGATGGAGGATTTGCTCATGCTGAATGTAATATTAAATACAGGATTCCCAAGCATATCCCTGTAGTGATGCATAATTTATCAAAATATGATTCTCGTCTATTTGTGAAAGAGTTGATACCTGATAACGGAATATTTGAAAGTGCAGAAAGTTTCGTCTCATTCTCGAAATCAATAAGTATCCCAAGACAGGATAAGGAAATAAAATATGAAATCAGATTCATAGATTCCATTCGATTCATGGCTTCATCGCTGGACAAGTTATCAGCAAATTTAGCAAAATGCGATTGCAAAGTATCCTGTAATCATCTGAGAGAGAATTTCAAGTATACATCGAATAGTTTAAAAAACAATGAAGAATTCAAAGAAATAATTAAAAAAGGGGTTTATTCGTATGAATTTGTAGACAGTTTCAGTAAAATGAATTGTACAAACTTACCACCCATGGAAAGCTTTTACTCTAGGTTAACGGGAAAAGGTATTGACAAAACTGATTATAAAAGAGCGGTGTCTATTTGGAAGCAATTTAATTGTAAAACATTACTTGATTATACCAAGCTGTACCTAAAAAGTGATGTGTTAATTCTATCAGATGTTGTAGACAATTTCAGAAATGCGTATATACGGAATTATGACTTGGATCCACTTCATTACTTCTTAGCTTCAGGACAAACATGGGAAGCTTTCCTAAAGCATTCGAAAGTAGAATTACCGTTATTCTCAAAGGAAGACATGTATACATTCACTGAAAAGGGGATAAGAGGTGGTGTATCTCAATGTATAAATCAAATAATAAATATATGAGCAGTTATAATAAGAATAAACCATCTAATTATTTAGTGTATTTAGACGCTAATAATTTGTATGGTTATGGGATGTCGCAAAAATTACCAGCGAATAATTTCCAATACATTCCAGTACCGGATGATTTGAAAGAAAGAAATGAAAACACATCAATCGGGTATTACAACCATCTAAAAAATCATGTTAACTCGGTGATACAATTACCGAATGTAGGTGCTTATTATGACGTAAATCTTGAATACCCGAAAGAACTTTTCCACTTTGACAAAGATTTACCATTAGCAACCGAACATTTTAATGGTAAGCTTTGCACCACATTATTAGATAAGCACAATTACGTAGGTCACTACAGGAATGTAGAATTATATTTACAAAAGGGTTTGATATTGAAAAAAGTACATAGAATACTAGGATTCACAGAAAGTGCTTACTTAAAAGGATACACAGATCACAACACAGCACTTAGAACTAAAGGTACAAATGATTTCGAAAAGGACTTTTTTAAGCTGATGAATAATGCTTGCTTTGGAAAAACTATGGAAAATGTGAAGAAACTAGCAGATATGGAAATAATAACTGACAATAAAACAAGAGAAAAAATAATAAAGAAGCCCAACTTTAAATCTGAAATACTTTTCACTGAAAACTTTTCAGTGGCAAGAATGTCAAAGGAAAAGATAAAATTAGACAAACCAATGTACATCTGCTTTGCTGTATTAGAACTATCCAAGTTATTGATGTATGAATTCCATTATGATTATATGAAGCCTAAATATGGAGATAAAATTGATTTGTGTTATATGGATACTAATGGCTTTATATATGATATTAGAACCGAAGATTTCTATCAAGATATCAAACAGGATTTAAATGAGAGATTTGATACGTTTGACTATGAAAACGATGTAAATAAGAAAGTTATAGGAATGATGAAAGATGAATTAGGTGGACAGGTTATGACAGAGTTTGTTGGATTACTTTAAAAAGTATATGCTTATTTAAAGGATTATCAAGATCAATCAAAAGCTAGCAAAAAACTGAAAGGAATAAAAACGAATATAGTTAAAGATCAAATTAAAATTCAAAACTATAAGGATGTACTATTTGGACAAATTGAAAACCTTTCTAAGGATGGATGGAACTTTTGAATATACAGTTTATTTATCAAGTCTACAAAAAGCGAAGCTGAAGAAATGTTTTGACGCGAAACAAAAATGTCAGATTCGTGTTAGTCATAATAAACAGAATGAACGAGAACCAGTAAAACTACATTTACGTAAACGACCGATTGATAAAATTGAAAAACTTAAAAGTATTGACAAAGGTTGTGATATTGATATATCGTACAAGCAGATGAGGGTAGCGACTCAAAAAGGAGGATTACTTCCATTTTTAATACCGCTAGCAATTACACTTGGCAAGGCAGCTTTAACAAGCGGTGTTGCTGCTTTAGGTACATTCGCAGGTAAGAAAATAGTGGATAAAATAACCAACACAGGTGGAGCGCTAAAACTTCCTTGAACACAAAGAGTTGTGGGTAATGGTGTACGTGGTAGACCTAAGAAGGAAAAAAACGGGGGAATTCAAAAAGAAGCAAAAGTAAAATAGGACCTATAACTAATTTTGATATTATGGATGAACTAGGAAATCTGCCCGATTTCAGATGTGTTTTCTCTATAGATACGCTACGCAAACAGATTAATAGTATAGAATGTGGTGTAGTTTATTATGATAAACGTGGAATGCCTGGAACTCACTGGGTTGCTTATTGTAATCTACCTGATAGTCCCTACGTAGAATTTTTCGATTCTTTCGGTATTCCACCAGGAAAAGAAATAATTAAATATCTAAAAACTTCAAAGAAAAATAGCATATGAAAGTATTGCAATTCAAAATATAGATGAATTAAACTGTGAATTTCATTGCATTTACTACATTAAAAACCGAATGACCTCTCTTGGTGAAAAATAAATTTCATTTATAAATTTTTTTTCTTATAAATGGAGATTTATTGTTTGAAATGTAGAGAAAGAACTAACACTGAATCAATGTTTAAGACAGTGTCGAAGAATAACATGCCTATGCAGAAAGATAATTGTGTTATTTGTGGCTCAATGAAATGTCAATTCTTAAAAACAAACTCAACGCAGAAAAAGAAATATTAAATATGTATTATTCTAATTACTCAAGTGTTGATGATATTTACAGAAAATTAAAAGAAAAGGAATTGAATGTTTCTAAGAATAAAATTAAAAAGGTTTTGCAAAATGAGGATGTTTATACTTTACATAAACCCTCGTTTCACAATTTTGAAAGGAGGCGAGTCTTTGTTCACTTTGCTGATGATCAATGGCAAGCTCATCTTGTTGATATGCAGAAATTTAAAAAAGAAAACAATAAAACAAATTACATTCTAACTATTATTGATTGCTTTAGTAAATATGCCTGGTGTTACCCTTTGAAAGATAAAACTGGTGTTGAAATAATAAACGCATTAAGTAATATATTTAAAGAAAGAATTCCTAAAAAGCTACAAACTGATAAAGGTAAAGAATCTGTAACGAGAAATGTTCAAACTTTCTTGAAAAATAATAACATTCATTGGTTTACATCTGAAAGTGAACTGAAAGCACAAATCGTTGAACGATTCAACAGAACGCTGAAAGAAAAGCTGTGGAAATATTTTACTCACAACAATACAAATAGATGGATTGATATTTTATCTGTATTCGTTGATAATTATAAATAACTCGTATCACCGCTCAATACAAATGAAACCAGTTGATGCTAGTAAAAAGGTAAATCAGAAAAAGGTTTTTAATGTTTTATTTCCTCCATATGATTACAAAGTCACAGGAAATTACAAAGTAGGAGATTTAGTTAGAATTAAAAAAGAAAAAAGTATTTTTGATAAAGGTTATTTACCTAACTACACGAATGAAGATTTCCAGATAGCAACCTTTAGACCTACCACCCCTATTACTCACGAAATATCTGACAGAAATGGGGAATTAATTCGAGGGGGATTTTGTGAAAAAGAACTTTCAAAAATTATTATTAAATAAAAGTAAGTAGTATATAAATGGATTCAAGACGCATGAGTGATATTTTATCAGGCACAATTAAGAACAGAGAAATTCGAAGAAAAAAGGTTCAACAATACGAGATGGAGAAAGCAGGGTTTCGGGAATATGCTTCAGAATTGAACGCTCCAGTTGTTGCAGCAGAAAAAGAAAACACTAAAGACACCATCAAAAAATTACAAGAAAACGCTGAAGCTATCATTAATAAACTACAGGAAGATGATACTAATTCAAGAAGTGGTGGTGGAACGTTTAAAACAGCTTTACAGATCCCAGATTCACAAGAAGCGAGTCGAGCACCGAATCCTGCTTTAGAAGCAAGTCTAGAACAATCATATGACGTAAATGTAAACTTGAATATTGATGTAGAATTATTACACCAAGCAAATTTAAAGCATAAAGAAGACTGGAATGATACTGATGATTATTTTAAAATGCCTCATTATTACCTTAAGTATCCTAACGAAATAGATGAGGCTCTAGACCATTTAACAACTACAAGTCAAAGTTATGGTGGTCTGAAAAGTAAAAGTGTTTCTATTAGGTATGATAAACAAATTGATTTTATAGAAGAATACAAAAATAGGTTAAAAGCCATTCAATTTAATATGTCATTAGTCAAACAGCAAGGAACTGGTATATAGATGAATCAGGATGAAATGAATAAAAAATTATACACTTTGATAGGTAGTAGAGTAAATGGAAATACATCTGATGAGGAGGGTAATGAGGCGGTTGATATTATGAATTCATTTCTGCGAAATAAAATCCATACAAAGAAACAACATAATTTATTGTATAAAAAATCTTTCTACTAAATGGTGTTGTTAAACATTGTAGGTAATGAAAGTATCATTGATACAACATTTAGTCAACCAATTGAATTGAATCGTCATTGCGATTATGGCATAATATAAGTGATAAATTTGAAAATAATACATTTCAGTATAGGAAATCTGGAGAAGAGGAATGGATTAATGTTACAATTCCTAATGGGATGTACAATGATGATTGTTTCAGTTATTTTTTCTGTCAGTACTTTGATACTCCAAAAGATAAATGTCCCGTTGTAATTTCATCAAATCGGCATCTATGAGATTTGTAATTTTATTACAAGAAAAATACGTGTTTAGATTTAATAGCGACTTGTGTCAGATTTTAGGATTTGAGAAGGAAAATTGAGATTTCTAGGAAAATCAATGAAGGTGCAAAGCTTCCGAATATTACAAGAGGCGTTGATAAAATTCAAATTCACTGCTCTCTTGTAAACAGTTCTATAGTAAACAAAAGTAAATCAGACGTAATTTGGACATTTGTTCCGAATACAGAACCGGGTTGTCAAATTGTTGAAAATCCAAGACATTTAATTTATCTTCCTATCAATAGGAAAGAGTATATTTATTCCTTGAGAATGATAATTACTGATCAATTAGGAAGACCTGTTGATCTGAATGGAGATAACGTTGGATACGTATTGCATTTAAGAAAAACTGAAAGGATTATTGAAATAAATTTATTTACTTATAAATTTTGATTAATAATAAGCGATTACTTTATAAAAAGCAGTATGGAAGTGGAATTGGTAGTATATTCAAAAACATTGCAAATTCACAGTTATTCCAAACGTCTGCAAAACAAATAAGAGATGGGGCATTATCGATGTATAATAAGTAAGTAAGTAAGTAAGTAATTTATTTATGACCCGCCATTTTGAAAAGGCGGAGTAAATGACAAAAGTAAAGAAAATAAACAAAACACATATATACACACAGAAAAAGACACTTAATTTTTAATCTTCGGTCAGGAAGCAGTGGACGACATCGTGTGCTGATTGGGCCTTGTTGTCCATGAGTTTTGAAAGTGATGACGAAACATCCAAAAGGGTAACACTTGCGTCTTGAATTTTGAATTTCTCCTTCAATGTATGGTTATGACATAATTTCGGCAAGTGGAGCAGGTGCTTTGCATATTTAAAATAACATGATCTCATCTTTTTAATCTCCTTCTTTCGCAGAACATGAGTGACGCCTGAACGAAATAGTATAGAAGGAGCGCAGAAGGTGCTGTACAAATTTCCCAAAGCTTTACGATTATAGCGCCCCCGGTTGGGGACGATGCGCCCATAGGCGCTACAGATCGACTTATAAACTTCTTGAACAACCGATGAGCAAAATTTTGACAATGAAGATTTGAATGTTATGCCGAGCCACCGTAGAGAGTCTGTTGATTTGACGATGAACGATCCAAGAGATATAGAAGCTTTAGATGCACTCGAACAATTTGACGAAGGGTTGAAATGCAGGTACTCACATTTTGAAAGGTTAACTTCAAGGCCAATTTTCAGAAGTTCTGACGACAGCTTACTTACATTTTTTGTGAGTGTGGATCGGCTACGGCTTACTAAGAGCAAGTCGTCCGCATAGGCTATGTAGCTGAAGGCATAGTCTTTATAGAAGTAAGCAGGAAGCAAAGAATCGAGACAAGAACATATGGCCGATTTGAAGATGTAGGGAGATAAGACTCCCCCTTGGCGAACACCAGTTCGGACAGAAATAATCTCTGACAAGCTACCTTGCCATTTGAACCTTACTAAAGAATGACCATACCAAAATTTTAACAGATAGACGACAGACAGATTCACGCCAGAAGTAATGAGAGAAAATAGGTCCTGAGAATGCGTTATATTGTCAAAAGCACCAGCTATATCTATAGAACATATATGTATAGAAGACTTGTCGCGGGATAGAATTATTAAACCGAGATTTGAGTCGTTGAAAAACAGAGCGACAGAATATGGGAAGGATTTGATTGATGTAGACCAGAAAGAATTAATTGATGTCATTCAAAAAAAAAATCAATGAAGGATCTTCTCGGTGCAAATATTAGAATTTTAAATCAAAGAAGCCAAGACTTATTCAAAACGTTAATGACTGGAAGTGGTTTGAAGATTCTGAAATAATTTTTATTTAATAATTTCCTTTTCATATAAATGGCAGTAAATAAAATTGTTAGTCCGCAGTGGAACATATTTGACGAACCACTTTTTGATGATACAGTGGTAAAATATGAATTTATAGAAATTCGAGAAACAGATGTGAACGTATCGAATAAATCAGAGTTTGAATTTGTGACTAAGAAATTAGATTCCTGGTTCTATCCAAGTGAAAGTTATCTTGATGTTAGTGCAAGAATAGTAAAAGAAAATGGGACTAATATAGCTGCAACTGATGTTGCTACTTTAACGAATTATGGATTTAATTTATTCAGTACCGCTGAGTATGTGATAAACGATGAATCAGTTGAAAAAATTAATCATGTTGGTATTACAACTACTGTTACGAAGTTGATTGAATACTCTGATGATTATTCTAGAAGTGCAGCAAGAAATCATTTCTGGTATAAAGATTATAATTAAGGAAAAGAAATCATCCCTGTAGTTGCTTCGTTTACTCCAAGTGCAGCAGCAGCAGGGACTGGAACAGTCAGTTTGACAAATAATAATAATTATAATAAAGGATTTGAAAAAAGATATTACAGAACAAAGAGCAGTAAATTAGTAAATATGTATTTACCATTATCAGAATTGCTTGGATTTTTAAAAGGAAACAAACGATTCTTCAAAGTTGCATCGCATAAAATATTTCTAAAAAGAAATGATGATAACAACATGATTATAAGAAATGGAAATACTAATTTGAAAGTAGTAATTGGGTATTTAACCTGGAAAATCCCTATCGTAGCTCCTAGTATTGAAATGATGAGCGAAACGGAAAAGGGATTGGCAAAGGGCAGAAAGCATAATCTGATGTGGGAAGCATGTAATACTTATAAAAGCGATATTAGCCAAAATAAGGACCACACGTGGAAAGTTATTTCTGAGAGAAACAATCCAACAAAAGTAGTTGTAATATTACAGAAAAATGAAAAGCATAACAACCGATTAATGAATAATATGGTGTTTCATCATATGAATTTAATAGACATAGAATTAATGGGGATAAATATCCTAAAGAACCACTCAAATGTGATTTTAGCGATGAGAAATGCAAATACTCGAATCTCTACAATTCGATACAATACTTATAACCCCATACATATGGGTTATAAGCAATTAGCTTTTGATACTGGTAGCGTTGTTAGTATAGAAGAATCTAAAGAAGTGTATCCGCTATTCTGTTTCGACGTTTCCAGACACGAATCAAGTATATTAAATGGAACAACTGCTGATATTGAAATAAGTTTAACATTGAAAGACGCTCAACCTGTACCGTATAATGTTTACTGTGTTCTATATTATGAAAGAAAAGCTACATTAGATATTATCAATAAAAATATGTATGTGAGTTTGTGAGGATTTAATAAAATCATCCGCTAATAAATGGAGTCCACAAAGGAAGTCTTGAATACGATCAGAATAAACAAATACAATGAGACATTCAAAAAAGAATCATTGGTATTAGGAAAGAAATAAAATGCATATAAAATGAGAATTGCTAAGACAAAATACGGTGATAAGCTGGTCGTAGTCATTAATCATAATGACAAACCATGTGATTTGTTTATAACTCAGAAATATCATGCTATTGCTAACGAGTTGCTTGTAAAGAAAAATCTAGTTTTGCAACCGATTGTACGGGAAAACAAGAAAAAAGAGACATATGTGGATTTAGAACTGTTTACTCAGTAATATGGTGTAGAATTGGTATTATATTTGAATAAAAATAGAAAAAGGAAAAATCTGATTTTGCAGCCTATTACACGGGTAAACAAAATCTCTGAGCAATTGTTGATTTACCAGTGATGTGGTTCAGAATTGGTATTATATTTGGATACAAAATGAAAAATACAAAAATAATAATAAAAAAAGAAGTAGTATTTTAGTGTATATTGTAGAAGTTTATATGTCTTTAAGGGTAATATTTCCTATTACTAGGGACCTTTATTTTGGAAATAAGAAAATAAAAATATCTTTAAAAAGGGGGGATAATTTGGGAAAAAGGATCTTAAAATTTAAGAAATTGATGTTAAAATGGGATTTTGAAGTTGGGGGGAGGGTTTGCAAAGCATGGATAGCATAGGTATTGGCGCCACTCTCTAGTGTCACTTTGGGCAGTTCTTTTCATTTAGAAAGCGAGCTGCGACCCTGCTCAAATTGCTTGCAAGTCTCTTCTGAAAGTAGTTAAGCGTTCTTCGAATGGTGATTATGACTTACATCGACTTCATTTTATCGTTTTTTTCTTTTTTTGTTTTTTCCAGTTTTTGATGAGCCGCCTGCCGTAATCGTCGAGCATTAGGTCAGACTTCTCAGGTATTTCTGACGCAGAACTGATTCTGATCAGTTCTCATCTTTTCTTTTTTTTCAGTTCTCATCTTTTTATTTTTTTCATCTTTTTTTTTGCGGACACATCTGTGTCAGTCGTCGATCATTAGGTTATGCATGTCTGGTATTCGGGACGCACTTTTGGTGCAACAACTTTTTTAGTTCTATTTTTTTGTTGTTTCAAGCTTGTGTTAGTCATTGAGCATTGGGTAAGGGACAAGTCAGATATGGATCGGGACGCACTTTTTAACCAAAGCTCGGTCAATCACGTTGTAGATTTAGAAGAGTAAACCCCCCTTTTACTAGCATTTTATGATATTGATGGGTACTAACGAGAATTTGTGACTTATTGACGACTTACATCGACTTCGTTTTATCGTTTTTTTTTCTTTTCTGTTTCTCCGTTGTTTGATGAGCCGCCTGCCATAATCGTCGAGCATTAGGTCAGACTTGTCAGGTATTTCTGACGCACCTTTGCTGACGTCTACTTCTTATCAGAAGTAGACGTGTATCAGAAGTAGACGAAGTAGACTTTCTATCAGAACTGATTCTGACCAGTTCTCATCTTTTTCTTTTTTTCAGTTCTCATCTGTTTCTTTTTTTCATTTTTTTTTTGCGGACACATCTGTGTCAGTCGACGTAGGTTATGCATGTCTGGTATTCGGGACGCATTTTTGGTGCAACAACCTTTTTAGTTCTATTTTTTTGTTGTTTCACGCTTCTGTTAGTCATTAAGCATTGGGTAAGGGACAAGTCGGATATGGATCGGGACGCACTTTTTAACCAAAGCTCGGTCAACCACGTATTAGATTTCGAAGAGTAAACCCCCCTTTTACTTGCATTTTATGATATTGATGGGTACTAACGAGAATTTGTGATGAAAATTGCATATATTGTAAATTGTGCCGGATTTTGTTTTCGGGAGTAATTAGTACTTGCTCATTTCGGTAAGGGCTAAGCGATATAGTTGATATTGTTTTTGGGATGGGGTGTATGGTAGAAGGTTACGAAAAGTGAATTAGGGCGAATATCGTTTTGATTTTGAGATTTTAAGTGTATTATCACAGTTTAAGATGTAAGATGTTTCAGTGCTATGATAAATAAAAGGTCGAACCATACGAGAGAAACGTTTTAAAATTTACCCGGAGCTTTAACTCGGCTGTCAATAGCTGTGAAAGGGCATGCCACTCCCTTCGGGTTAGCAGTATAATCTTATTCCTTTCCAGTGAGCACAACCCTCTTATGGCACTGATCGCGCGCGCCGCACTGATCGACACTATTTAGCAATACCTAATTTCCGGTGTGTCCTGATTGCAACCAAACTGAGCTATCCGCCACGATTGCATTCTTCTTCTGTCCCAGGGCGGGTTTTTACTTGTGAGAAGAATTACTATATGTCACTGATCATGCGCGCCACGCTGATAGACGCTATTCAGTAATACTGAATTCTCAGTTTGCCCGGATCGAAGCCTAAGCTGATATATTCGGCATGACTGCAATCTTCTTCAGTCTCTGAGAGGTCTTTTACCTGTACAGTCAACTATATTATTATGGAACCAGAGCAAAATAGCATTAGGGAGTAGCGCCAAGACTTGGAAAAATCGGCACACATCCGAAAAGCATTGATACTAGCACCACTAGCGATAGTGAACGTCCCTAATGAAACTCAGCGTGAACCAGCGCTGGCTCCAATAACTTTATATTCTGAAGTCAGCAAAAAAAGAAAAAACTCCACTTTTTCCTTCATGTGTCGAGATCGCATCTTAGCTTCACTGGAAATTTTTAAACCCGGAAGTTTGTCTCGCTTTAAATGCCGCAACGTAGTGGGCAGCGCTGTGAATATGGCCCGTTTCCAAAGCATGGAAAGCATAGGTCTTGGTTGCACTTGGCCGCCCTACTCCCTGGTGTTATTTTGGTCTGTATGGAACTGATCGCGAGCGCCGCGCTGATGGAGGTTATTATCAATGTCTTATTTGCTTTTTTTTGCCGTAGATACTGCCCAACTTCTTTACCCGTCTTCGATTCTGTATGTCCTTCCTCCCCTGTAGCCTACTGACTCTGACGTCAGCATGTCAATTCAACCGTTTTCGCCGGATTCCGGCCGAAAGGCTTTACACAGATGAAACCTGACGTTGCTGCGAAGTGAAAAACGCGAAAATCGTTCAAGGGCAGTATACCTGTTCTGGTGGTTTTCTTCTCCTTCTTCCTCAAGGCAGGAGCCCTATTCTGAGCAGGAGCCCTGTTCTGATTGACGAAGAAAGGGCAATAGGCCTAGCCCTTTTTTGGTAGGCACTAGCCCTGTTTCAGCAATGTTAGCCTCACTGACGAAGGAGGCTCCAACTACGAAAATTTGATTAGTACGTTTATCAAAATACTTTCGAGCGAATTGTTATCAAATATTCAGTGGTTCAGAGAATTACCGTGCTTAGCGACGGACGGATGGACGGAATCCAGTGCTGGATTCCATGAACTGGCAACACTGTTTAGCTGATCAGGTGAAAATTATAAAACAAGTCAATTATTTCCAAGTTCCGAGAGGATTCCAGAGGAAGAAGAAATTTGGATACCTGTTATAGTGCATCTTGAAGAAAGCGGGGGGTCATTCTAGTACCCCCCTCGCCCGTAAGTCTTCGTTTCCGTGGCTTTCCCGAACATTTATTCCATACATTTATTTAAACACACTGCCGACACCGCAGTGGCGACACAACAAACGTCTCCGAAAATACTGTGGAAAGAGAGCAGCCCCTAGCCCCACTTTCATCTACGTCTTTATTCGAAATGGGCGCCAAAAAAGTGGCGATAGCACTATTTTTGTGACTGTTCCATAGTGCATTATTGCTGGCCCCCGCCTTTCTTTCAGGTACGCCGGGAACAGCGTTGCCTTTCGACTGAAAGCCGTAGCTTCGACGTGAAGTTATCAACAGAACACCAACACGGCCAATTACGAGAGGGTTGCCACCAGCTAGAACGTTACTAAACTTCAGAGAGTGCTGCGGCTGGTTTCACTTTAATTGTGCCTTAAGGCGTATTCTCGCCGTACTCCTCGGGGAATCGAAGGGAATGGCGAGAATAGAGGGAGTCACTCCACGCGGACTCCGCGTACAGATACAGCGAGAACACGGGGAATGCTTCCAAAATGGATCTTTGTCGAAAAAAACTATGCAGTTGACAAAAATTAGTCTGGATCCACTTTATTTTGGTTTTGTATATTCTGATTGATTTTTACTTAATTTTCCATTGCACCAACACCAGCAAAAATTGATTCCCCTCCGAATCTGAAATGGAGTCCTTTCTGATGATGGTGATCGGAGCCTCCCCGGGATACACAAAAACGCGGGGACTCCTCAAGTGGAGTCCTCGGGGAACGGCGAGAATACGCCTTTAGTAACGTACAGCAAAGATACAATGGAAATGCTGAAGGGAAAGTGGCTCTGTCAGCAATGCAAATCTAAATCCGGCACTCCCAAAGGCACTCCAGTACAAAACAAATCCGCTTTAACACCAACTGATGGACGTTCGGTCACCCATCCACCAGGAACTCCGATCCCGGTGTTCATTCCTACAACAGTCACAGGCTTGGATTCTTCTCAGTCAACTTCCACGTCCCAGCAAAATGACCCTGCGTTATTAAACATGGCAGACACTATCCAGGAAAAAAACACTGGCGACTGCTCGTACTGTCACAAAGTGGCAGAACATTGCTCCTCGTTGCAGTGCTTTTTCTGCTCGGAATGGGAGCACGCAGGATGCAGATCATTGCATGCAGATTTATTCCTAGCGATTAAGTCTCTCCGAATTCGGATTTCAACTCCCCGAATTCGGAATAAAAGTCACCGAGTTCTGTTGTGTGCAACCAGTGAAGTCCGATGTAGGAGATACTTTTTACAGTGTAGTATCTCCCTCCCCTACCAGAAAGATTCCCATATAATCGTGCTTATACCCTCACTGAGCTCGTGACTCGTAGTTCTTCTCTTCAGTGATTCCGAAATAACGCGTGAAGTCAGAACTTGGATGCCTCGGTGGCAAACCAAGCAGATTTCCCCAATTTTTAATAATTAGTCGTCATCCTCCTTCTGTTTGCTCTGGAAGGTTCTCCCGGCAGGGATCGACTAAAAAGAGGCACGGCACGGCACAGTCTGGCGTAAGAGGCACGGGCAACAAAAAGATATTAGCAAACAAAGGAAGTAGACAAGTAAGTAACTCTAGAGCCTAGAAGAAGGCACGGTAGACCATCGTCCCTGCCCCTCCCTCAGTCTGGATCCTGAAAGGGTCCTTTTAGTTTTCGTGCCTCTTTATATTACTCGTGCCATCTCCTACACTATGGCGTGCCGTGCCGTGCCTCTTTTTAGTCGATCCCGTTGAAACAGCAACGGCGCGTGGGGTCCAAGGACAGATTTCTCATGCCATTCGAAGAAAAATTACTCGACTTCAGACAACTGATAAGACTAATCTATTTTCAAATAGTGTTTCGCACTACTGTAAAGAACTGATGTCATAGGATTTTCAAAAGTGCAAAGGGTTATCTTTTACGTCACCCAGACGTCTGCAGGAAGGAAAGCAAACTCAACTTTACTGATTTACGAATCGAGTCTGACGCACGTTTTGGGATGCGAAACGAATAAAATTGCCAATAACATGGTCAATTTGTCCCTCCCTCAGTCTGTCTGTCCATCGGTAAGCACAGTCACTCTTGAATCAATCAAGACCTGATCATGAAAGTTTGTACTGCGATCCTTTAGGTCATCCAGACCTCACGTTTCATTTGTCTAAGCCTGTTGATGGTTCAGCAGTAATAATAGCAGTAGCAATAGCAGTTTGTTAATAGTATTAATCAAATTTTAGTAGTTGGAGCCTCGTTCGTCAGTGACGCTAACATTGCTGAAACAGGGCTAATGCCTATCACAGGACTAGGCCTATTGCCCTCTCCTTGTCAATCAGAACAGGGCTCCTGCCTCAGAATATGGCACCTGTCTTGAGGAAGAAGGAGAAGAAAACAACCAGAACAGATTTCCTGCCCTTCCTCGTTTTTCGCGGCGGCTTGTGTCAACGTCAGGTTTCATCTGTCTAATGCCTTTCTGCCGGAATCCTGCAAAACCGTGGATTTGATATGCTGACGTCATAGTCAGTAGGCCAGGGGAGGAAGGACACGGAGAATCGAAGACGGGTAAGGAAGTAGGGCAGTTCTACGGCAAAAAAAAAACGCAAATCAGACATTGATAACAACGTCCATCAGCGTAGCCCTCGCGATCAGTTCCATACAGACAATATGGAACTGATGAGCCATGATGATCCAAGACAGACCTTATTTGTCACGATCGAAGCGTAGTCCACTTTTCACGCAGTCTGCTACTCTACAGCGCTGTGGCACTACCCCACGTTTTATATCTGGCTCGATTTTGGAAACTATTCACGACCACCGAGCAGTCTCGAGTCCGTTCGCTTTATTTTCGTTACCTAAAATACTTGCTAAAAATGCCACCGTGGACACGCAAAAGGTACCTAATAAGAAAATTCAGCCTGGTAGAACCAAATGAGGCTGTAGATAAGTTATTTCAGAAAGTTCTTGGAACCGCCGCACACCCGTGGTTACCAGTACTTTGTGCCAAATGGATGACCACTGATTAACTCGCCCTTTGTGTTTTACTTGCTGTATATATTTTGTCATTGATCGCTAATTGTCTTTTCTCTCTTTTGTTCTTTATTTCTTTTTCTTCCATTTACTCCGTTCTTGTTCAGTTTGAATGAAACGGGTTATAAAGAATACATAATATACATAACACAAGGAAGTAGTGCCAAGTGCCACCAAGACCTATTCTTTCCATGCTTTGCAAACGGGCAATATTCACAGCGCTGCCCACTACGCTTGAACTACTAAACCAAAGGGAGTGGCATGCCCTTTCACAGCTACTGACGGCCGAAAAGCTCCGGGAAAATGTTAAAACGTATCTCTCGTATGGTTCGACCTTTTGTCGACTGAACATCTTAAGCTATGAGAATACTTAAAATGTCAAAAACAAAAACGATATCCGCCATAATTCGCTTTCGTAACTTCTACCATACACACCATACCAAAAACAATATCAACTATATCGCTTAGCCCTTCTCAAAATGAGCAAGTACTAATTATTCCCGAAAAAAATCTGGCACAGTTTACAGTATGTTCAGTTTTCCTCACAATTTTCGTTAGTACCCATCAATATCATAAAATGCAAGTACAAGGTGGGTTTACTCTTCTAAATCTACACCGTGATTGACCTAGCTTTGGTTAAAAAGTGCGTCCCGATCCATACCCGACTTGTCCCTTATCCAATGCTCATGACTAACAGAAGCGTAAAAAAAAAAATAGAATTAAAAAAGTTGAGGCACCAAAAATGCGTCCCGAATACCAGACATGCATAACCTAATGCTAGGTGGCTGTCACAAAAAAGAGAACTGGAAAGAATTAAGTAGACGTCAGCAAAGGTGCGTCAGAAATACCTGACATGTCTGACCTAATTCTCGACGATTAAGACAGGCGGTTCACCAAACAACGGCAAAATAAAAAAAAATTACAAAACAAAGTCGATGTATGTTATAATAACTATCCAAAGAACGCTTAACTACTTTCAAAAGAAACGTGACAGCAGTAGTTATATAAACCGGATTCTAGCTCACCCGCCCCCCAATTTCAAAACCCCATTTTAACATCAATTTCTTAAATTTTAACATCCTTTTTCCAAATTATCCACCTTTTTAAAGATATTTTTATTTTCTTACTTCCCAAATAAAGGACCCAAGAAATAGGAAATATTACCCTTTACTACATATAAACTACTACAAATACTACTTCTTTTTTCATTTTTGCATTTTTCATTTTTTATCAAAATATGATACCACCATATTACTGAGTAAACAGTTCTATGTCAACATATTGGTCAGAGTTCTTATTTACCCTCATAATAGGCTGCAAAACCAGATTGTTCTTTAGAAGCGACTCGCTAGCAATTGCATTGTATCTCTGTGGAATAAACAAATCACAGGCTTTGTTATTATGATTAATAACGACAACCAACTTATCACCATATTTTGTCTTAGCGATTCTCTTAGCAATTTGCGAGTGGAGTTGAAAGTGAACACTTTGGATGTTAATTGTTATGTTTCAAAATGTTATACACAATAAGCGTACCATCTGGAAGAACCGAAAAACCACCAAAAAGTATCAGCTGAGTTTTCCGACATCATTAACTTAACATTAACTTAACATTAACTTAAGTACTTAACGTAAAGTCTTACGTATTCAATGTGAAGGGGCTTTAAATTAACCTATCAGGTCACCCTAATGTAACATTTAAAGTGTGAAGTAAATAAGCGCTCCTCAAAACTTCAGAGGCCGCTGACAGCTCAGTGATAAAGCTGGCCTGTAACTTCTACCATACACACCATACCAAAAACAATATCAACTATATCGCTTAGCCCTTCTCAAAATGAGCAAGTACTAATTATTCCCGAAAAAAATCTGGCACAATTTACAGAATGTTCAGTTTTCCTCACAATTTTCGTTAGTACCCATCAATATCATAAAATGCAAGTACAAGGTGGGTTTACTCTTCTAAATATACACCGTGATTGACCTAGCTTTGGTTAAAAAGTGCGTCCTGATCCATACCCGACTTGTCCCTTATCCAATGCTCATGACTAACAGAAGCGTAAAAAAAAAATAGAATTAAAAAAGTTGAGGCACCAAAAATGCGTCCCGAATACCAGACATGCATAACCTAATGCTAGGTGGCTGACACAAAAAAGAGAACTGTAAAGAATTAAGCAGACGTCAGCAAAGGTGCGTCAGAAATACCTGACATGTCTGACCTAATTCTCGACGATTAAGACAGGCGGTTCACCAAACAACGGCATAAAATAAAAAAAAAATACAAAACAAAGTCGATGTATGTTATAATAACTATCCAAAGAACGCTTAACTACTTTCAAAAGAAACGTGACAGCAGTAGTTATATAAACCGGATTCTAGCTCACCCGCCCCCCAATTTCAAAACCCCATTTTAACATCAATTTCTTAAATTTTAACATCCTTTTTTCCAAATTATCCACCTTTTTAAAGATATTTCTATTTTCTTACTTCCCAAATAAAGGACCCAAGAAATAGGAAATATTACCCTTTACTACATATAAACTACTACAAATACTACTTCTTTTTTATTTTTGCATTTTTCATTTTTTATCAAAATATGATACCACCATATTACTGAGTAAACAGTTCTATCTCAACATATTGGTCAGAGTTCTTATTTACCCTCATAATAGGCTGCAAAACCAGATTGTTCTTTAGAAGCGACTCGCTAGCAATTGCATTGTATCTCTGTGGAATAAACAAATCACAGGCTTTGTTATTATGATTAATAACGACAACCAACTTATCACCATATTTTGTCTTAGCAATTCTCTTAGCAATTTGCGAGTGGAGTTGAAAGTGAACACTTTGGATGTTAATTGTTGTGTTTCAAAATGTTTTACATAATAAGCGTACCATCTGGAAGAACCGAAAAACCACCAAAAAGTATCAGCTGAGTTTTCCGACATCATTAACTTAACATTAACTTAACATTAACTTAAGTACTTAACGTAAGGTCTTAGGTATTCAATGTGAAGGGGCTTTAAATTAACCTATCAGGTCACCCTAATGTAACATTTAAAGTGTGAAGTAAATAAGCGCTCCTCAAAACTTCAGAGGCCGCTGACAGCTCAGTGATAAAGCTGGCCTGATACAAACCGATGGTGGGGTTCAGATCATAGCCTGGAGCACTGGAGCGCTAGCTCCTTCCATTCCGGATTTACTTTCCACATATGGAACCCATTAGCAAGGAGCGCTAGCTCCTTCCATTCCGGATTTACTTTCCACACATGGAACCCATTAGCAAGGAGCGCTAGCTCCTTCCATTCCGGATTTACTTTCCACACATGGAACCCATTAGCAAGGAGCGCTAGCTCCTTCCATTCCGGATTTACTTTCCACACATGGAACCCATTAGCAAGGAGCGCTAGCTCCTTCCATTCCGGATTTACTTTCCACACATGGAACCCATTAGCAAGGAGCGCTAGCTCCTTCCATTCCGGATTTACTTTCCACACACGGAACCCATTAGCAAGGTACAAATTTAAGGTTGTCGTTATTATGATTAATAACGACAACCAACTTATCACCATATTTTGTCTTAGCAATTCTCATTGTAACGATGTTCCAGTGAATGAATGATGGTCAATGATGGTCCGAAGAATCCAATTTCTTCGTTACGAATTCAAACTCTGATTTATTGGATACATTCACATCTGTTTCTCGAATTTTCTTTAAATTCATGTTTGACCACTGTATCATCCACAAGCGGTTCATCAAATTGTTCCATTGTGGATTAACAATTTTATTTACTGCCATTTATAGAAGAAAGAAATTATTAAATAAAACTTATTTCAGAATCTTTAACCCGTTTCCAGTCATTAACGTTTTGATCGTCTTGACTTCTTTGATTTAAAATTCTTTTATTTGTACCTATAAGATCCTTTATAGATTTTTTATTTCCAATTACATCAATGAGTTCTTTCTTGTTTACATCGATCAGATCTTTCCCGTATTCTATTGTTCTATTTTTCAACAACTCAAATCTCGGTTTAATAATTTTGTTATACCAATGCTCCATCTTTTATTTGTTTTGCTGACGTTTGAAAATAACTGGGAATCGGTAATATTTTTGAATATACTACCGATTCCACTTCCATACTGCTTTTTTAAAGTAAGTGCTTATTATTAATCAACATTTATAGATAAAAAATTTTATTTCACTAATCCTTTAAGCTTTTCTTAAATGCAAGACGTATCCAACGTTATCACCATTCAAATCGATAGGTCTTCCCAACTGATCAGTAATTGTCATTCTCAAGGAGTAAATAAAGTCTTTTGTGTTAATAGGAAGGTAGTTTAATTGTCTAGGATTTTTAACAATTTGACAATCTGGTTCTGTATTCGGAACAAATGTCCAAATGACGTCTGATTTACTTTTATTTACGATAGAACTGTTTACAAGAGAGCAGTGAATTTGAATTTTGTCAACGCTTCTTGTTATATTCGGAAGCTTTGTACCTTCATTGATTTTTTTAGAAATCTCACTATCCTTCTGAAAGCCTAAAATCTGACACAAGTCACTATTAAATCTAAACACATATTTTTCTTGTAATATGATGAAAAATCTCATAGATGCTGGATTGGATGAAATTACAATTGGACATTTATCTTTTGATTTATACGCAAAAAATAATTCAAACAATCATCGTTATACATCCCATTAGGAATAGTAACAATCAACCATCCCCCCTATTCATCTTTCCTATATTGAAATGTATTATTCCCAAATTTATCACTTATATTATGCCACGAATACCACAAAGTACACTGATTCAAACCTATTTCATAATCACAATTACGATTCAGTTATATTGGTTGACTAAATGTTATATCAATGATACTTTCATTACCTTCAATGTTTAACAACACCATTTATTAGAAATATTTTTTATATATTGAATTGTAAACTCTCTTTGTAAGAAATTTATTTCGCATTAACGAGTCCAAAATATCAATAGCTTCATTCCTCACATCATCAGATGTATTCCCGTTTACTCTACTACCTATCAAAGTGTACAATTTTTTAATCATTTCGTCACAATTCATAAATATTCCAGTTCCTTGTTGTTTGACTAATCTCAAATTTTTTTGAATGGCTCTTAACCTATCCTTGTATTCTTGTATAAATTTAATAATTTGGTCATGGCTAGAGTAACCTTTACCACCATAACTTTGACTTGTATTTGTTAAATGATCCAGAGCCTCCTCTATATCCGTAGGATGACTAATTTAATACATCGGCATTTTAAAATAATAATCATTGCCACCCCGCGATTCATGTTTTGAATTAATCTGATTTAACAACTCTGGATTAATATCTGTATTCATATCAATGGATGGTGGTCCTAAAGCGGGAGTTGGTTCTAAAGCAGGAGTTGGCGCTCGACTCGATGCCTCTGAAGCAGTCTTAAATGTTTCACCTAATCTTTGAAACCGTCTGCTTGAATTTTCATCACTCTTCTGTAATTTCTTAATGATCGCTTCAGTGTTTTCTTTTTGTGCCAGAACAACTGGAGCTTTAAATTCTGAAGCCATTTCCTGAAATCCTGCTTTTTCCATCTCATATTCTTGAACCTTTCTTCTCTGAATTTCTCTGTTCTTCACTATACCCGATAACATATCACTCAAGCGTCTTATTTCTTAATAAATTTTGAAAGTTCTTTTTCATAAAACCCTCCTTGAATTAATTCCCCACTTTTGTCAGATATTTCATAAGGAATGGGGGTGGTAGGTCTAATGGTTGCTATCTGGAATACTTCATTCGTATGATTCGGTAAATATCCTTTATCAAGAATACTTTTTTCTTTTTTAATTCTGACTAAATCCCCTACTTTCTAATTTCCTGTGATTTTGTAACCATCTGCTGGAGGAAACAGAGCATTGTAAACCTTTTTCTGATTTACCTTTTTACTAGCATCAATTGGTTTCATTTGTATTAAACGATGATAAGAGTTATTATAATTCCTAACAAATAAAGGTAAAATATCAATCCATTTAGTAGTGTTATTGTGAGTAAAATATTTCCATAACTTTTCTTTCAACGTTGTATTGAATTGTTCAACGATTTGCGCTTTCAATTCACTTTCAGATGCAAGCCACTGTATGTCGTTATTTTTCAAAAATGTTTGAACATTTCTCATTACAAATTCTTTACCTTTATCAGTTTGTAGTTTCTTAGGAGTTCTTTCTTTAAAGATATGACTGAATGCGTTTATCATTTCAGCACCCGTTTTATCTTTCAAAGGGATACACCAAGCGTATTTACTAAAGCAATCAATAACAGTCAAGATGTAATTTGTTTTATCATTCGCTTTTTTATATTTCTGGAGGTCAACTAAATCAGCTTGCCATTGCTCGTCAACATGGTGAACATAGACTCGCCTCATTTCAAAATTGTGATAGGAAGGAATGTGTAACGTATACACATTCTCATTTTGCAAAACATGTTTTATGTTATCTTTAGAAACGTTCACTCCATTTTCTTTTAATTTTCTGTAAATATCATCAACACCTGAATAATTTGAATAATACGTATTTAAAATATCTTTTTCTGCGTTGAGGTTTTTTTTAAAAACAGATTTTTCCTCGATCCGAAAATAACACAATTACCTTTCAGCATTGGCACATTATTTTTTTGTGACACTGCCTTAAACATTGATTCAGTGTCAGTTTTCTTTTTACATTTCATACAATAAATCTCCATTTATTAGAAAACAATTTTCTTAAACGAAAAGCTACCAACCTCACCATTCCTCACCTCATCAGATGTATTCCCGTTTACTCTACTACCTATCAAAGTGTACAATTTTTTAATCATTTCATCACAATTCATAAATATTCCAGTTCCTTGTTGTTTGACTAATCTCAAATTTTTTTGAATGGCTCTTAACCTATCCTTGTATTCTTGTATAAATTTAATAATTTGGTCATGGCTAGAGTAACCTTTACCACCATAAATTTGACTTGTATTTGTTAAATGATCCAGAGCCTCCTCCATATCTGTAGGATGACTAATTTAATACATCGGCATTTTAAAATAATAATCATTGCCACCCCGCGATTCATGTTTTGAATTAATTTGATTTAACAACTCTGGATTAATATCTGTATTCATATCAATGGATGGTGGTCCTAAAGCGGGAGTTGGTTCTAAAGCAGGAGTTGGCGCTCGACTCGATGCCTCTGAAGCAGTCTTAAATGTTTCACCTAATCTTTGAAACCGTCTGCTTGAATTTTCATCACTCTTCTGTAATTTCTTAATGATCGCTTCAGTGTTTTCTTTTTGTGCCATAACAACTGGAGCTTTAAATTCTGAAGCCATTTCCTGAAATTCTGCTTTTTCCATCTCATATTCTTGAACCTTTCTTCTCTGAATTTCTCTGTTCTTCACTATACCCGATAACATATCACTCAAGCGTCTTATTTCTTAATAAATTTTGAAAGTTCTTTTTCATAAAACCCTCCTTGAATTAATTCCCCACTTTTGTCAGATATTTCATAAGTAATGGGGGTGGTAGGTCTAATGGTTGCTATCTGGAATACTTCATTCGTATGATTCGGTAAATATCCTTTATCAAGAATACTTTTTTCTTTTTTAATTCTGACTAAATCCCCTACTTTCTAATTTCCTGTGATTTTGTAACCATCTGCTGGAGGAAACAGAGCATTGTAAACCTTTTTCTGATTTACCTTTTTACTAGCATCAATTGGTTTCATTTGTATTAAACGATGATAAGAGTTATTATAATTCCTAACAAATAAAGGTAAAATATCAATCCATTTAGTAGCGTTATTGTGAGTAAAATATTTCCATAACTTTTCTTTCAACGTTGTATTGAATTGTTCAACGATTTGCGCTTTCAATTCACTTTCAGATGCAAGCCACTGTATGTCGTTATTTTTCAAAAATGTTTGAACATTTCTCATTACAAATTCTTTACCTTTATCAGTTTGTAGTTTCTTAGGAGTTCTTTCTTTAAAGATATGACTGAATGCGTTTATCATTTCAGCACCCGTTTTATCTTTCAAAGGGATACACCAAGCGTATTTACTAAAGCAATCAATAACAGTCAAGATGTAATTTGTTTTATCATTCGCTTTTTTATATTTCTGGAGGTCAACTAAATCAGCTTGCCATTGCTCGTCAACATGGTGAACATAGACTCGCCTCATTTCAAAATTGTGATAGGAAGGAATGTGTAACGTATACACATTCTCATTTTGCAAAACATGTTTTATGTTATCTTTAGAAACGTTCACTCCGTTTTCTTTTAATTTTCTGTAAATATCATCAACACCTGAATAATTTGAATAATACGTATTTAAAATATCTTTTTCTGCGTTGAGGTTTTTTTAAAAATAGATTTTTCCTCGATCCGAAAATAACACAATTACCTTTCAGCATTGGAACATTATTTTTTTGTGACACTGCCTTAAACATTGATTCAGTGTCAGTTTTCTTTTTACATTTCATACAATAAATCTCCATTTATTAGAAAACAATTTTCTTAAACGAAAAGCTACCAACTGAAATCCTTCAGTTTGCGCTGGATTTAGAAAATACAACGAAATCCACAGTTTAATTCATCTATATTTTGAACAGCAAGATTCTCATAAGCTATTTTTTAGATATTTAATTATTTCTTTTCCTGGGGGTATACCGAAAGAATCGAAAAATTCTACATGGGGATGATTAGGTAGATTACAATACGCTACCCAGTGAGTTCCAGGCATTCCACGTTTATCATAATTAACTACACCACATTCTGTACTATTTATCTGTTTGGGTAGCATATCTATAGAGAAAACACCTCTAAAATATGGTAAATCCCCTATTGCATCCATAATATCAAAATTGGTTAGAGGTTCTAATCTACTTTTGCTTCTTTTTTGATGTCCCCGTTTTTTGAGTGGGTTTCCTTCCTAGGCCTTCCACGTACCCCATGACCTACAACTTTTTGTGTTCCAGGAAGTGTAAGTGCACCACCTGTGTTGACATCATCGGTTTCCTTCTTAGGCCTTCCACGTACCCCACTACCTGCAACTTTTTGTGTTCCAGGAAGTTTAAGCACCCCACCTGTGTTGGTTATGTTATCCACCAATTTCTTACCAGCGAATGTACCCAAAGCAGCAGCTCCGCTTGTTAAAGCTGCCTTTCCAAGGGTAATTGCCAACAGTATTAGGAAAGGAAGTAATCCACCCTTTAGAATCGCTTCTTTAATCTGTTTGTATGATACATCAATATTACAGCCCTTATTATTCATTTTACATGTTTCAATTTTATCAATTTTTCGTTTACTTAAAAGTAACTTTACTGGTTCTCGTTCATTCTGTCTACTATGACTAACACGTATCTAACATTTTTACTTAGCACCAAAGCATTTCTTCAGCTTTTCTTTCTGAGGCTTTGACAAATAAACTGTATGCTCCATTGTTTCAACCATTTATTAGAAAAATAATTTATCATATTAACTTCTTATTTACCAGCCATCATTTTTTCTATTCTAGAAACGAATGGTTTGTCAACAGGTTTTTTCTCTAAAAGCCGATTTAAAATGTTTACGATTGCTCTTTCTATATTATTGATGTGGGTTTCTTGGTCAGAAATCTTTGTTTCCATACTTTTACTAAGGGTTTGTTGGTGATAAATCTTTTTATCATAATCTAAAAGATTCATAGTTAGCGTTGCTAAATTAACAGCATCATTTTTGTTTTTAGGGTTTTGAACATTTGTTATCAATTTGTTTTCAGCGTTAATTTCTTTATCATTAACTAGAATTATTTCTTTTACAAATAGCCCTTTATCTTTAATCCTTACCAATAAATTATCAAGAGAATCATGTACAGCAGTTAATCTGTTGATATCTTCGCTAAAATACTGATTTATCCCCACTTGTTGTGCGGTAATTTCTTCTTTAAATTGGTTCAAAATAATAGACATAGATCTGAAACTAATAGCGTCCTGGTCTGCTTTAGCATCCCCTAAGTTAATAATTCTCTTATCTTGTAGGTTAATATTACCGTTGTCATCAGTAACTCTCTTTTCATTCGACTCGTTCCTAACCTTTTTTCGACCACTACCAAATTTATTCATTTATAATAGAAACAAATTATCCAGTAAATTTTTCAAAGTTTTTTCTGTACTTCAGGGTTTTATCTTTTGTTTTTAAATCAATAAAGAAAAATCCGTAACTTTTAGTTGCAAGCTCGAATTGTTTCAGAAAGTTCTCATTGTCTATATTAGATACATGATTTTGCCTTGTCTTGTCTCCAATTCTGTCTACAATCAGAATGAATAAATACAATGAGACAATCAGGAAAGAAGAACTAGTTCTAGGATTGAAATATACCATCCTTAAAATGAGAATTGCTAAGACAAAATATGGTGATAAGTTGGTTGTCGTTATTAATCATAATAACAAATCCTGTGATTTGTTTATTCCACAGAGATATAATGCAATTTCTAGCGAGTTGCTTCTAAAGAACAATCTGGTTTTGCAGCCTATTATGAGGGTAAATAAGAACTCTGACCAATATGTTGATATAGAACTGTTTACTCAGTAATATGGTGGTATAATATTGTGATAAAAAATGAAAAATGCAAAAATAAAAAAAGAAGTAGTATTTTTAGTAGTTCATATGTAGTAAAGGGTAATATTTCCTATTTCTTGGGTCCTTTATTTGGGAAGTACGAAAATAAAAATATCTTTAAAAAGGGGGATAATTTGGAAAAAAAGGATGTTAAAATTTAAGAAATTGATGTTAAAATGGGGTTTTGAAATTGGGGGGCGGGTGAGCTAGAATCCGGTTTATATAACTACTGACAGCAACTTGAGCAGGGTCGCAGCTCGCTTTCTAAATGTAAAGAAACAGTAAACCTGCCGCAAATTTTCAGAAAGTCCTCTGCCTCGGACTCAGACCAAAGTAACACTAGAGAGTAGCGTCAATACCTATGCTGTCTATGATTTTCAAACGGGCAATACTCGTAGCGCCGCTCACTACGCTTGCTGCATTTAAAGCGAGACAAACTTGCGGAATTTGACATTTTTAGTAAAGCTAAGATGCAGTCTGCACACGTTGAGGAGACAGTGAGGTCGTATTTTCTTTTTGCTGTGTTTAGAATATGGGGTTATTTCAGCCGGTGCTTGTGCACGACTGATTGAGTTTCATTAGGGACGTTCACTATCGATAGTGGTGCTAGTGTCGCTGCTTTTCGAATGTGTGTCACTTCTTTCAACTTTTGGCGCTACTCCCTAGCAGATGCATTACTAGCCAAAATGTTTGGGGGGGGGGGGGCAAGGCATTTACCGACTGGCTGGTAATTTTCACCGCTGTTTTTGCAGAAAAAAACATTTGTACCGTGTTCTTCAAAACAGTGCTTACTGAGAATCTTTTGAAAACTGAGTTAACTACACCATTGGAAAGAACATAGCTGATTTGGTATTCTGTTAAATTGTGCTAAGTCTTAGATGACGACATGAGCACCATCTAACAGGAAGATTAGTTTTAACTTTCTGAGTTCCTACTTTTTTCCCGCAGATGGCATACACAAAACTGGGGCCAAAAATTATGAAAATGTAGTTAGCACAGTTTTGAAGAACACGGGACATTTGTTTTCAAGAAAAAAAATGGCTGATTTTCAGAAAAACTGTCTTTTTTTACAAAAATCGACGGATTTTCAGAAGAAAAAAAAATCGTTAAAAAAATCAACTGTTTTGACGAAAAATTGTGGTGCTTCGCGCCGACTCGGTTATTTTTAACGACTGGCCGACAACATTGAGGGGGGGGCCGACCCCCCCCCCCAGTCGTAGCGCCCCTGCTCCCTAGTCTTATTTTGCTCTTCCTCTTCCTCGGACGAAGGGTAAATGCAGCTTGCGAAATGTACGCTTCAGGGAGCTAGGTATTCTTCGACGGTTCACCCAAGCCCTGACACAATCAAAACTGAAAGGTAAAGACAGGAATTCGTCCCCAAACAGTCTGGATCAGCTTTTACGCCGGGCTCAGAATAAGTAGTACCTTGTTCACAAGCAAACACTTTAAAACTCACCCGGATAACATAAAATTAGTGTGGTGGATATGGCATGCATTTTGGGTCAAAATTGGTAAAAATGTTGCCGAGAATACATGAAAAGTCGCCGAGAATGCATGAAATTTAGCCGAGAATGCTGTTTTTGTCGCCCAGATTTTGTCCATGTATCCGAGACTCCAATGTTTGTTCCCGAGAATGACAACTTTAAGTAAGTAAGTAAGTAATTAATTTATTTCTGACCCGCCATTTTGAAAAGGCGGAGTAAATGACGAAAATAAAGAAAATAAACAAAACACATATATACACACAGAAAAAGACACTTAATTTTTAATCTTCGGTCAGGAAGCAGTGGACGACATCGTGTGCTGGTTGGGCCTTGTTGTCCATGAGTTTTGAAAGTGATGACGAAACATCCAAAAAGGTAACACTTGCGTCTTGCGTCTTGAATTTTGAATTTCTCCGTCAATGTATGGTTATGACATAATTTCGAAAAGTGGAGCAGGTGCTTTGCATATTTAAAATAACATGATCTCATCTTTTTAATCTCCTTCTTTCGCAGAACATGAGTGACGCCAGAACGAAATAGTATAGAAGGAGCGCAGAAGGTGCTGTACAAATTTCCCAAAGCTTTACGATGATAGCGCCCCCGGTTGGGGACGATGCGCCCATAGGCACTACGGATCGACTTATAAACTTCTTGAACAACCGAAGAGCAAAATTTTGACACTGAAGATTTGAATGTTCTGCCGAGCCACCTTAGAGAGTCTGTTGATTTGACGATGAACGATGATGCACTCGAACAATTTGACGAAGGGTTGAAATGCAGGTACTCACATTTTGAAAGGTTAACTTCAAGGCCAATTTTCAGAAGCTCTGACGACAGCTTACTTACATTTCTTGTGAGTGTGGATCGGCGACGGCTTACTAAGAGCAAGTCGTCCGCGTAGGCTATGTAGCTGAAGGCATAGTCTTTATAGAAGTAAGCAGGAAGCAAAGAATCGAGACATGAAGATATGGCCGATTTGAAGATGTAGGGAGATAAGACTCCCCCTTGGCGAACACCAGTTGCCATTTGAACCTTACTCAATTCAATTCAGTTCAATTCATTTATTTGTATCCGCCAAAGCTGGCGAGTAAAGAAAATATAATAAAATTCACACAATCGGTCCACAGACTAATAACTAGACCATATACTTTCATACAAACTCTACTTCATTTAAAAAAAAAACGAAAAAAAAAACAATTACCCTGAAGAATGACGACACGAAAATTTTAACAGATAGACGACAGACAGATTCATACCAGAAGTAATGAGAGAAAATAGGGCCTGAGAATGCGTTATATTGTCAAAAGCACCAGCTATATCTATAGAACATGTATGTATAGAAGACTTGTTGCGGGTAGCCTGTTTCATCATTTTTGTCAATATGTGATGAGCGTGCGCACAACTGGCGCTCGAACGGAATCCAAACTGTATTGAACCAAAGCTACATTTTTCAACTAGTTCTGGAAGAAGGACGTATTCAAGGATTTTGCTTATGGTACAAGAAACTGTAATTGGCCGATAGCTTTTGCAAAGGTCCGCGTCTTTCCCTCGCTTAATCACCGATGTTATAGTACCCAGGAGGAAACTATTCGGAACCAAACCCTGGCATAAACAAATTTGAAATAGAAGCTGAAGGTGTTGTGTTAAAGCTGGACACTCAGTTTTGAAAAAATCGGCACTAAGGCCATCAGAATCTGTAGAACCAGTTCTTCTTAATTTTCGGAAAGCAATTTCGATGGAAGAACAAGTAACGGGAAGAACAGAAGGTTGAAATATTTTCCTTGGTAGGTATTTAAGAAGTAAATTTTCAAAGTGCTGCTGAATCTGGTTTTTGCAACCACCGAATAGACCGCGGTAGTGGTTGGTCCAGTCAGCCATAGTTAGCGCGGAAGGAGGTACAGCTGAACCTTTATCTGTACGAAGGACCTTTTGCCACGCTTTTTTGTCACTGGGAGCATCTAAGCCATTCAAACGAGCATTTTTAAGTGAAGATTTGTATTCACGCTTCGTTTTAGCTTTTAGATTAAAAACAGTACCATTCCCTGGGCAATCCGAATTTTTAGCCAAATTTTGCCGCGTTTTTTGCCTTCTCAACTTCAGGACTGACTTTCCAAATAGGTTTCCTTGTACCAACTCGAATTCTCTCATCGGTGCAGCAATATCGGCGGCCAATTTCAAGCAATAGACAAGCTCGCTATAATAACAATTAATATCAACGGACGAAGTAGTAGCTGCTATACCAGTCTGAAGAAGGTGAAAAGGAACTTTTAAAAGCGAGAGAAGATTTGTTAATGTAGAAATGTAGAGCACAGTATCTATACAATTCCAGTTACGCTTTTGGATCCAAGCCTTCTTGGGATTTGGACAACTGATTCGAGCAACAGGGACAACCAAACAGAAAGACAGAGGCAGATGGTCGTCCTCAATTTTCTCCTCATCAACCTCAACAATACCGTCAATGAGACTTGTTTCAGAAACAATCAAATGATCAAGGTTGTGTAAGGCTCCTTCGGTACTTTACTTCTTTGTTGACCCCTTTTAGGGTTAGGTACGCGGGTACGGGTTACGACCGACTGTATCGCACGAGATGGTAGACGCGAAGTCGACCTTACTTGGCGGCTTGGCGAGAAACCGCCGGATTGAGGGGTTGTTTAGGTAGCGTAGACAATAGCGTTCGGCAAGGCGTATATTTAGTTCTTGCTTTCCTATCTGCTGTGGTGAACAATCTACCCGCTTTCTAGGTCGCAAATCGTAAACATTCAAGTCGCAAGTACTTGGTTATTATAATCATACGAGGCTGGTATAAAATGTAATCGGTTGTTAGATAAAAGGTAGACGTCGAGTAAGAAGGAAGAATCAGCAGTATTGCAGAAGGCTGTCATAGGTTGAGTGTATATTAAGTAGAGGTGAGTTCAGCTGGGCAGAGTTCGGCGAGTGCGTCGGAGGAAGATGGATCTAAAGAAATAAACTTACTTTAGTTATACATATTGAATTCCTGTACCAACAAGTGTGCTGGTAAACGGCTAGAAAAAAACTCTCCGAATCCCGCCCGAAAATCTTTCGAGGGAGAAATTCCTTTGGGTGTGGGTCACGTCGTCCAGTTTGCCCTTCAGAAAGGCAAACTCCTGATTGGCTGGCTAAAGCCTTATGATGGTGGTGGCTTTCTTCTAACGGTCTTTTGCCATTTCTGCCTTTTGACCGTGTGACAGTGACCTGGACTTTGTGTTGATTTATTTGGTTGGGTTCAAGCTGTCAACCAACGTCCGTCAGAAAAGACAGGGAAAATAAATCTTAGAGAGGGAGGCCTGTTGTAAAATAATTTAATAAACCAGATGGATTTTACCTATGTTTTTGGGAGAGGTCATCCTTAAGGAGGGTAAGTATCCTTACATACTCCGCGACTAGTTCCGTAGCAACATATTCTGCTTTAGATTCATGATAATGAGAAACAAATCTGAAATTTTCATTAAGTTAGTATATCGAAGTTTTCCTCACCATGTTTATCTGGGTACCGTCCAGTCTTTAGTTATGTTGCATGTTGTCGCAACCAAAAATCTTTAGGAACTTATGTTCACCGTTTCCATGCTAGGAAATCCATTTATTTCAAATTTTCTAATCTGTTTTTGAAATTTATTAACTTAATAATTTTGCAATTTATTTTCTCTTTCTTGACGTCTTAGTCCTTCCCGCAGAGATGCCCGCCTAGTTATTCGATAATTTACCCTAACTCACTAATTTGCCTAATTTCCTTTTCTTTGCGAAAAGCAAACGTTTCGCCTATTCTAATTAGGTCTTGCCCTATTTAAGCATTGCTCTTTTGGAAACCTTTGATCTCCTCACGTGTAATTTATGAGTGGTAGTGCATATGTGCTATATCTGTTTTATGAGGGCAAAGTATTGCTGGCACACATGTAGCCTATTATATCCCATAAAACCCTGACCTTCCGACTGTAAATACACCAATCCGGAAAACTACGACAAAGAACTGTAAAGTTTTAACGATCAAGTACGCCCCTAGATTTCATTTATTGTCACGGGATGTTGAGATTTTTCCTTACTCTGAAGTTTTTTTAATCTAATTGAATTGAAAACTAGATTGAAATTCAAATCATAAAGAAGACTTGGAACCGATATTAAACATTCTCTCTCTTTATTTCTGATATTACGTTACAATTTTTTCTACACATTTAATACCCTGACACGGATTGCAACGTAATGTTAAATCTCGGAAATTTTTTTAGAAAAACTTGTAGCCGATAGGAATGATTATTCTCAGCACAATTGTACCCTGTGTTTCTGCGACGTACACGAGCATGCATTTGTGCTTAAATATTCAGTGCGTTTAATGATATTCGTTGAGCTTAGTGACACATCTTTTCCTCTTTGAATATTGAGAACTGGAGCAGAAAATATTCAAGAATCTGAAAATTAAATAATATTTTGTTTTCTTTGTTTTCTGCTAGTATTGTTTTGGCAGCACCTCGCCTATACACTTCCGAATTTACTCCTTAAAAAGAAACGTCGACGAAAAACACTCTCATAATTGTTTTCAAGGTAAGATAGGCATAGGTCAATATCAGTTTGGACTTATTTGTTACCTCTTTCATTCGTGGCTTGAAGAAGGAAAGTCTGAGTTAAGCTATGCTGATTAACAAATTTTTATATTCTGAAAGGACAGTGGTAGAGATTTGTTTTGTGGAACTGATTATGACTGATCTTTTGAATCGGGTCTTAACGAGTATTAACAAAATAAAGAAACGTCATTTTAAGATACGATCTAATAAGCAGTTGTAATAAAATAAACAAGTTTTCTTTTACTCTTGGAGTGCAGAAAAAAATATTGTATCCTTTATAGCCAGCACTTGTTCTGTCAGTAGATGATCTCTTTCTATAAGCCAATAAATGGCTGTTTACCGAGCGTAATGTACGAAACTGAACTGGGTGTAAGAGTAAAAAGAATTAGTTTACAACCTAATTTCTTAGTTTAGCAACAAATTCATAAATAAAATGACGTGGCAGAGTGTGAGTCGGTCAGAGATTCTGCGAGGTGCAAGAGGAAGATGCTGAATTCCTGACGACAAGTGTAGTTGAGATGAGCATTGGCACGACTAAAACTCCCCCGGGAACACTAATTTAAAATCCCGTGGTTACCATAATTTTTCAGGATTTTCTTCCGCTAACCTATTTCTGTAAAAATGCTTCAGGACTACTGAAGCACAACTGTTTTTGAAATGGTAGTCTCGAGTCAGCGGAAGCAAATCACTAAACCTTACTTGCCTTACCAACCGACAACTACATTAGTGACTTAGCTTTCGAGAACTTAAGGCACTAGAGAGGAACACGAGGAACTAGGACAAATTCGGAATTTCTGGCAATTTCTACATAGTTTGGAGCATTGGGGATGCTCCTTATAGGGATGCCTCTGAATGCAGACAGAGATGCCGCGATTGAGCGATGATTATTAGACCCAGGACGCTGGATGATTATTTACGGCCAGAGTAGCCATAATTATGTCACGTAGTGACCACACTTGTCCACAGGACTGTTTTAAGCCTTGAAAAGGCGGCTGTTTGTCTCTAAGACCAGCTTATTATGATTGAGAAGAATGCTCCGAAGAGAGAATATATATATATATATGAATAAGTCGTACGTACGCCATTGATTCTGCACACGGAAAGGAAAATAAATGGTCCTTTCTGATTATTATTACCGAGCTCGGAAGAAGTATACTTGCACGTGGAATATACGCCATGGCTACGGAAACCAGGGAATGAAATCCGTCGAGCTTCAACCACTGAAAAAGGAATTATTAAGCGCTAATTTCCATCAATTAAAATAATCCTTTTTACATGGTCTTGTTTTCTCAAATTACTGGTATTTGGACGTACATAGTACATCGAAATATAGGTATAGAAATTTCATTCCCTCTGTTTCTGTAAATTTTAATGTCCACGCAAGTCTCACCCCAGGCAAAATTTAATTGAATAGCCTGCGAGGAACTATGCCCCCAGAATGTGCTCAAAGAAAGTAGAAAGAAAGATAAAGGTTGAAAAGCCAGAAAATTAATGTTGTCACGAAAGATGTTCCGATCTCTCCTCTAAGCCTCAAGTTCGAAAAAAATAAATAAATAAAAAGTAGTTTGTAAGCTTGTCTTTTCGTCAGTCGGTGGTTGTATTGACAACCTTGGTAAGTTGATCCAAATTTGGTAAGTTGGAAGTTGGAAGAAAAAAAGGTTACATCCCTCAAGATGTCACTTTATGGGTCGTCACGTTATCCTTTCGGGACTCTATCTTCGTTATATTTATACGAAAAACGCGCATTATCTAAGATTACTATTTTTACTTCTATCGGCCATAAAATTCGCTTTGTTGTCGATAGTGCCTATAAGGGTGATGACAAATTCTCTTCTCTGGCAGGAATGAAGTTTTAGTCCAAAAAAATCTTGGTAAGGTGGGATAAGCTCTGCTTTCGTAGAGAAACAGTTCCTGGTCTCCTTTTATTTGAGGTCGTAGGGTTGAACTGTTTCCAATTGAACTGCAATTCCGAACCCCGCGGTTCTGCACCGTAGTTCACTGTTTGTTTCACTTTTGACATAAAAATAAATAAATAAATTGTTTATCGATGTTCAGGTCCTTGATTCTTGTTATCATCCCCTTTCCAAAGGACTGCAACTTGTCAGCCCTTTTTACCCTCTTAACTTTCTCTTTACTCTTTACACAACCAGCTTCCTGAACAATTATCCTCCGATATTTAAAACCCGGCTTGGAGAAACATGATCCTGTCTATAGTAGAAATTTGTCGAATCTACCTAATTTCTTTCATTCGTACCGTATATCACAATTACCGTTGTCTTTAAACGTAACTTTAGCATCTCTTCATGCAGGTAGGCTAATCATATATAATACAAAATCAAGGAATTCGTTGACTCCCACGAGTAGTCACAGTAACCTATACGAAGGAAAATGTTTATGGTTCTTGTAGATTAATCATAATTTATTTACAGATTGATTACCCAGGTACACGATCAGGTGAATTGTGAGTCCCTTTTGGTGACTTACAAATCAGGTGACTCATGCCAGATTTCCTACGATTTCTTCTTCTTAGCTTGCTTCGTATGTCTTGGCTTTTCTAAAGTTTCCTTATTGCAATTAATATGCTTTTATCGGTCCGCGCATTGCTAGAAAGTTACGAACTTGCGGAAGTTCTTAAGCATAGTGATCCTAAAAGATATCCGATTTCCACTGACCGTTGACAATTACTGATCTTAAAGACATGATTTGTTTATTTACTGCCTGTTTAAAATTATCGTGTTTGTTTTGTCCGAGCAGTTATCTGGAAATTGTAATTTAGCTAGTATTCTGAGCATTTATATCTTATTATTTTGATAGATCTGACATTAACATAAGGCTGATGAATTTTCTGGTGTTAAACAGACGGTTTAAGGTTCTATTTTAGCATTGCAAACCCCTCAGCTAATCCACAAACAGGTACTTTATCTTGTTTGTAAATGGTATATAATCAAATAGTAGTTAGCATCTTCCCTATTTGTACGACTTACTTCATTATACGCTTTGTGTTTTTGAAATAACACGACTGTACTAGGCTATGTTTATACTGAATTTTTCCCTGGATCAATCTTCTCGTTGTTTACTTCGTCTGCTAGCAGTTACAGCAATTACTGTGCGTTCTATCAATACTGTGCTTCAACGCCGCTCCGAAATCCTTCCATGTAAATCAATTCGTTTAGTGCCCTGAATTTTACGGACCGCGACTCTGGTTCAGATTTCTATGCGATATTTCGGCTCTGCTTGACAATGTTTTGTTCAGGTCGTAGTTATGAGCTTGCCATTATGTGTTATGCGCTGAGGAAATGCTTTTATGTGCAGATCGTAACACCACACGATTGTAAGAGCAACCATCAGTGTTTTGAAACTGATCTTAATTAGGGAATTTCAAGTAATTAATCAATTAAGATGGCTTTAAATTATGTTGTAGTCAAGATAGTTGAAATTGACTTGAACCAAATTCAGAGAAATATTGATAAGACATAACCATCTGTGTAATTGGGAATTCTTGGGATGGTGGATAAGACGATACATTGATTATTCGTTTATGAACACAATTTCTGCATTTTTCCAGATTTGACGTATCGAATCCTTTCTGAATGTACCCTAAGGACTCGAGGTTGGTACGATTTTCACGACGAAAGTGAGCTTGCCACAAACGGCAAAGCAAACGCCATCTCATGGATGTTGTAGCTGCTGGGTGCGGGTTGCGTAACCGACCAACACCTAAGTTGCTCCGCTAGATTGTTAGCCATCCTGCATAATTTTGGATCGGAGGTTCTTTCTTTCCAAAACAGGTCACAGGTTTGACCACACACTTGCCAAAATTGGTTACTTCGTTGCAGGTTGAGACTCACTTTAAGGTGTTCTCTGAGATGACTTAAGTTGGTAACAGACTGTTCGATTTGATAAATTTAATCTGGAAATAAGCTTATTTGATATCTTAAGAAAACGAAAACTAGCAATGTATTATCTTGGTTACTCTGTTGATAAATGTCGTTAAAGATTTGAATCTGGATTGAATTTGAGGTCTATTTCTATTTCTCAGAATTTGATCTTGGCTCGCTCCATCTCGTATCTACACAATAATGTAAATGTTAGAGCGTTGATCAGAGCGTTGAATGTATTTGTATTCACTTGAAAAAATAGAAAAAAAGGAGAAAGAATGGAGAAAAGATTGAACTCCAACTTCGATGAAAAAAAAGAAAAAAACTGGAAAAAAATTTGTCCAGATATCGAAGAGAAGAATAGAAGAAAACTAAAGAATGGAAATCTTGGCCTGTTTTCTATGTATGTCTTACCCACATCAAAAATTAAGAATTGGGTAGTTTTAAATATAAATAGTTGGATACTTTTGTTAGATATGTAAAAGACACCGCTGATCACCACTTTGTAAAGCTCCTTCGGTACTTTACTTCTTTGTTGACCCCTTTTGGGGTTAGGTACGCGGGTACGGGTTACGATCGACTGTATCGCACGAGATGGTAGACGCGAAGGCGACCTTACTTGGCGGCTTGGCGAGAAACCGCCGGATTGAGGGGTTGTTTAGGTAGCGTAGACAATAGCGTTCGGCAAGGCGTATATTTGGTTCTTGCTTTCCTATCTGCTGTGGTGAACAATCTACCCGCTTTCTAGGTCTTAAATCGTAAACTCTCAAGTCGCAAGTACAGGGTTATTAGAATCATACGAGGCTGGTATAAAATGTAATCGGTTGTTAGATAAAAGGTAGGCGTCGAGTAAGTAGGAAGAATCAGCAGTATTGCAGAAGGCTGTCATAGGTTGAGTGTATATTAAGTAGAGGTGAGTTCAGCTGGGCAGAGTTCGGCGAGTGCGTCGGAGGAAGATGGATCTAAAGAAATAAACTTACTTTAGTTATACATATTGAATTCCTGTACCAACAAGTGTGCTGGTGAACGGCTAGAAAAAATACTCCCCGAATCCCGCCCGAAAATCTTTCGAGGGAGAAATTCCTTTGGGTGTGGGTCACGTCGTCCAGTTTGCCCTTCAGAAGGGCAAACTCCTGATTGGCTGGCTGAAGCCTTATGATGGTGGTGGCTTTGTTCTGACGGTCTTTTGCCATTTCTGCCTTTTGACCGTGTGACAGGGACCTGGACTTTGTGTTGATTTATTTGGTTGGGTTCAAGCTGTCAACCAACGTCCGTCAGAAAAGACAGGGAAAATAAATCTTAGAGAGGGAGGCCTGTTGTAAAATAATTTAATAAACCAGATGGATCTTACCTATGTTTTTGGGAGAGGTCATCCTTAAGGAGGGGAAGTATCCTTACAGTTGGAAACATGAGCGCCACGATTATGTATATATGAAAAGGGTAGAGACTTCTCAATGAGACTGTGAGCTACCGGTAAAGAATCGAAAAATAAATCAGTCCGTACAGAAGAAGTTAGAAGATCAGTGTTAATATCACCAACAAGAGCCCATTTCATTCCTTTCCTTGAAATGTCTGACAGAAGTGTTCTGATTTTCTAACAAGCCTTAGCAAATGAACTATGTGACGCAATGTTCTGCCGGTCGCAAGGTAAATATACGTTAACAAGAACAATATTGTCCAACTGAACGGCAAGAGCATAACGCCCAGACTGGAACAGTTTTGGTGGTGCTTAACACTCGCTGGCTCGAAGAAAAATGGCTAACCCACCGGAAGGACGACCTCTAGTTTTCATTGCCGCCTGAATGAACACAAAGTGCTCAGGTGATCGGCGCAAACTTTCGCTACTAGGGGCGGATAGCAGATGCTCTTGAAGACAAAGAATGTCCGAGCTGCCTAGCAAATCATCAAGTAGAAGACCTTTGTCCTTAGTGCCATTTACATTTAATGACACACAGCGCAGTTTCTTTTCCTGAAAAACCATTATTCGCCAAGACCCACGGCCTTCCTCATAACGCTGCATCTGAGGCTAAAAGAGACAAGACAGCCGTCGCAGTTGGCACACTTTGGAGGCAGTGAGCAAGGGGAATCTTTGCTGTAACTGTGGCAACCAGCACAACGAGCGCATTTTGGAGAATCAGACGGATGTGGACATTTGGCTACACCGTGGTTTGGGGATTGACAGCGAAACCAGCGCTTGGGCATTCCGTGGAATTCATGAAGATGAAAAATTTCATACCCGATTTTTACCCCGATTTTCATAGCTGTTAGGAGACCAACTTGACTTTTGAACCCGATTTTGAAAGAACGAGAGCCCGAAATAGGCACGACTTCACAAGAATCAGGAATCAGGGTCTTCAAGGCGTCGGCCGTAATGGTGACTGGAACACTCCTGACAACACCCAAAAATTTAGGAGAGATAACTTTGGCAGTAGTACCCTCCGGCAAACCCTTGGTGATTGATCTCGCAACAACCTCTGCATAAGAAGCACTTGAAGTGTGGACGATGAGACGATTTCTTTGAGTATTCGCTCTGACATTAGTAATCCCTTCGTTACCAAACGGACATCGTTAGCAACAGCGCTTAGCTTGCTACTCAATACAGAAATGGCAACAGCTGGAACGACCGGAACTTCGCTCGGCAATCGTATGACGAAATCCGGAACAGCAACGTCCAAGTCATCACAGCGACGGAAAGCATCCACAATATCACACAGATGATTGGCCTGGGCATTTCTTCTCGGGGGGAGCTCACTGGGAAAGGCAAGAGCCCACAGAAACTTTTTCGCAGCCACAATCGCGTCAACAGTGAAAAACTCTGCAGCAAACTTTTTGACCGAATTTTTATCAACTCCCGACTTTTCTGAAAAAAATTCAAAACTGGCTGATAAACCAGACTAACTGACATCTCGTCATTGCCTTCACTTGGCGCCATTCCACAAAAGCAGACTTTCAGTAACGGCTTTCACCGGTTTCACAAACAAAAAGTTAACCGGTATTTGCGACTGTTCAGGTCAACGGTCAGTTGAAGACTGACTTTGTAGACAACTTTGACAACTTTGTAGCCGAGATTCCCACTGAAAAGCGTGTCGCCAAGAAATACAGATATCTGTTCGAAACCGAAAATTTCAACGCCAACCTCGGGAACTAAGTCGTCAGTCTCGGCAACAAACAGTTACATCTCGGAAACACACAAGAAATCTCGGCAGCAAAAACAGCATTCTCGGCTACATTTCATGCATACTCGGCAACATTTCTACAAAATTTGACCCAAAATGCATACCATATGGTGGATCTATCTAAATCCGGCGGGCATCCTGATCTTCGATTCGCACCATAAGATGACATAAACAGAAGCGCGATGAATATTCATTCCTTTACCATCATACTAACGTATTCCTGTGTATGTTCAGCTAATAGGTGCGTCAGCTCGATAGGACCTTTCTTAGAACATCCAATAGACGATCAGGGTACGGTGGCCATGGACTGGAATTCCTGTCAGGGTTCCAGACATCATTTACATTGGAGCTATCAACGGCCAATTGGTTGTTCATAGTTATTCGCAAGTGCTTTCCATTGGTGTCTTTTCTCGGTGACCTCCCTCCCACCTCACAAATTTAATCAATTTCTGCAATCAGTTCCCGCTGCAAGAGAGGCAAGCGTTGGTCTGATTGCACTACTTTGGGGCAGATAGAATACTTGACAATACTATCCCCGACTGTCTAAGGCCTGAGAAACTGGCAACCAAGCCAGTTAAAAGGATTGAATCCTTACGTCTGTCACACGCGCGCTACGAGAACACGTTTGCCCCTCCGTGCATCTGTAAGTACCTCAACTCGCGATCACCGGAATTACGGAAACCCACTCTAATTCCCCCCTCCCTACCCACAGTGCATCGATCCTGTCCGTTTCTATCAAAAATTCATTTACAACTTGAACTTGTTCTTCTCACCAAGATTTATCCCGATCCCTCCACTCCAAGCCTGTCCCGAGATTTCCGGTCCCCCTCCAATCCCTCCTCCAGAGTTATCGGACCCGCTACGGACACGAAATGGGACAACCGCAACCCGAGCCCTTTCCAACTGTCATGTTTCATTTGCGTCCGATGCCCCGTTCAGATTTATACCCCCCCCCCCCCCCGATCGTCGGATCGGAGAAATGACTATTCCCAAGTCCATCTGGTCGGTCCCTGATACGCCTGCAAAAGTTTCATCGTCCTAGCAAACCTGGAAGTACCTTAGTCCATGATAACCGGAATTCTGCCCCCCCCCCCAACTCTCCCATCAAGCATCACGGTATTTCCGGCACCCCGCTCCAACTCCCTCACAGTTATCGGATCCATTCCGGACGTAACACAGGACATGTGAGGTATGGGTTCTTTTCATTTATCAAGTTCCATTCAAATCTGATACCCCGTTCAAAAGTTACGCATACCTGAATATTCCGGATTCCCCTCCCTCCACGATGGCATATCTGTTCTTGGTTGGACAGACGACACAGGGCCCACTTCCCAGGCACAACCACATATCCCTCCTCAATTCTGATAGCTCAATGCCTCATCAATTGCACTGTAAAACAAATCTTGGGCTACTATTCCCCGTTACGCAATAATGGTTTCTGAGGTCCGGGAATCAAAGTGTCAGGGGATAATGTTCCCCGAAATGCAATGTTTTTTTTTTTTTTAACTGAGGTCGGGGAATCCAAGTGCCAGGAACTGATGTTCCCCGATAACCAATAACTGTTTTTGAGGTCTGGGAATCGAAGTGTCCAAAGCTAATGTTCCCTCATAATCAAATAATCGATTTTGAGATCGGGGAATCGGAGTGTCAGGGGCTAATGTTCCCCGATAAGAAAATGATGATTCTGGGATCTGGGAATCGAGACCGCAGTTGATTAGAGACGCTGTATTGTTTCCAGTCGGTACCGTTGCAATTACCGACCGAGATCGATATTTCTGTAGATTTCATGTGATCACTTATCTTCGGCTTTATTTCACCGGATAGAAAATTCCGGCGTCAGAATTCACGCCGCAATGTTACTGTGTTTTTTTTTACCAAGTGGTTGTCAACATTGGGGGGGGGGGGGGGGGTCTATTCTGGCCGCAGGTGATGCCACGAATTTCAGGATGAAAAATATAAAGGGATAATCGAGACAACTAACCGTCAAGCTATCCGATGTCTTTTTTATCTCTCATTTATTGGCAAATTTAATTAATACAGAGTATCTCTAAATATATAATACTACTACAAGAACAATCGACGGTAATGCGAGTTTCGCAAGCGCATTTGGCGGCATTGGAAAGGCTGTTTGTATCCGACAAACCATTTTCACGTTCTTCACACCAAATCCGTAAATTACCTTAATATAATTTGCCTTAATGTAGCCACCTGAATACAATAACTTTAACGACTTATTTACTTAAATTACGTAAGTTGTAGTGCGAACACACGATCAGGATTTCCCGGCCCGATTCCGTGCACTTTCATCATCAAGCTGAAAAAATCTCAACTTTTCCAAATGGAAGTGGCACAAATCCGTGCAGGAATTCCAGACCAGGAGCACCCGACCAAAATCTTGTGTTCACAGCATTAACTAGAATAAGTGTGCTGCGTTCCAACCACCTATCAATATTAACTAAAAACATGGTTGTTACAACCTCTATAAAAGTATTTGTCTGTTTGAACGAAGGTGATAGTCTTATTATTTCCTGGCTTCTCCAAAACTGCTCAGGCCATTAAAAAATCTAAACCGGTGCAAAGGCTTCTACACCAACGTGAAGCAATAATCTCTTAGGGCACAGTTGGACGCTCGATCGTTTTATGATATTACAGATGAATTAAGCTAGTAAATAAGCCGGTCGACAGACAAATCAGCTTGGACACAGCCAGATGCGTCGTGAAGTCGCTTTATTCCAGTTCCGTGCTCCAAGTACCAAGGGGAATAGTATCTGAAAATCCTTCATTGTGTCAGTATCAACACCTGTGACAGAGTTACTTAAAAAATGGATCCATAACCATAAGGTAGTGAGCAGCACATTGTAATTTTCACTTTCTATTCCAGAGACAGTGCAAAACCTCAATTGCCCGAGAAGCATAATGTCTGTCACAAGTCTTGATAATGAGGCACAGGGCTTTCAGAAACAAGTCTGCTAGGAAGCCCTGAGCTGCGATATGATGAAGTCTCATCTCGTCAAAAATGGGATCGACTAAAAAGAGGCACGGCCCGGCACGGCATGGCCCAGGAGGCACGAGTAACAAAAGAGATTAGAGAGTAGTAGAAGAAGACAAGTAAGTGGGATTTCGTAACTCCATGGCCTAAAAGAAGTCACGTTAGAACATTGTTCCTGCCTCTCACTATGAAGCCTGAAAGGGCCCTTTTTGTTTTCGTTCCTCGTTTTAATCTCGTGCCTCCTACACTAAGCCGTGCCGTGCCGTGCCTCTTTTTAGTCGATCCTGTCGAAAATCAATGGATTCCTATTCAGCAGGTAGCGCACGTTCCACAAGGATAGGCGATGTTGTACTTGTAATCGCAGACCAGCAAAACGGGGTTGAACACGAGGCTGGGTGGGCATGTCTGTTAAAGGAAAGGCTGTTATCAAATACGTAGAAAGGGTGGGTGGGAAGTTCTCAGGGAAGTCGCAGCCCTATATTTGAGGGTTGAAGGTCAAACTTATTGGGCGTGACGAAACTGTGCCGTTCGAAACATGAGGAATGGACAGATTGTACGAGCTTGTGTGCCTCAGTTCTAAATAAATATGGAAGCTTTATCTAGAGCACAAGATCTCAAAGCGCAAAAGAAGGTGGAAAGTAAACTTTTTTTTCGAATTTACCAACGCAACCATGTAAAGTAGACCAACTCGGTGACAATAAATATGTCTATTCTCAGTGTTGCCGAGTGAAACACTTTCTGTCTGAAAGTGACACCTTTTTTTTAGGAATGACACTTTTTGGGTCAGAAAAGAAATGTTTCATTTACTTTACGAAAGTGAAGGATTACTACCCCTAGGAAACAGCCAAAATATATACTTTTTTTTATTTTGTACACAAAACACTTTGAGCCTTAAATAAAGCTCATTGCCGATTAAATTTTGTTACAAAACTGTGATGTAACAGTTAAGAAAGGGATCAACTAAAAAGAGGCACGGCACGGCACGACAGTGTAGGAGGCACGAGACTAAAAAGAGGCACGAAAAATAAAAGGGCCCTTTCAGGCTTAGGATTGAGGGGCAGAGACAATGTTCTAACATGCCTTCTTTTAGGCTCTGGAGTTACGAGCTCGCACTTACTTGTCTACTTCTAGTACTTAACGCCAATCTCTTTTTATTACTCGTGCCTCCTGCGCCATAACGTGCCGTCCCATTAAGAAATTTTTGAAATATGTTGTTACAAATTCAGTTATTACCAAGTTTGCGCGTTGTGCTGCGGAATGTAAAAATTCAAAGTGTGTTAAAGCACCTTTTTGTCAGCAACTGTGAAACTTTCATGAGTCGAGCTCTTTGGAATCTTGTCTATTCTACCCAGTCAGAGAGCAGCAAACAGAGATACTACAACCAGAAAGGGCAAAAATAAAACTGGGGAAAGAATTTCCAGAAATCCTAGATTTGAACACCTGGCAAGCATTTTCTCTGTATAGGATCTTGTGTGGGGTCGCCAGCTTAAATTTTCTAAAAGTTACCTTTTAGTATAAAAAAAAATTGGCAAGCTGCACCGTGCTTTTCCTCTGGTCAGTGCCCCGTGAGGAGTCGAGAACTTATATTTGAGTAGTCGAGAACTTATATTTATTAAAGTTCACCTTTTTTGAGGGGTCGGCAACTTACATTTGTAAAATTTCACCTTTTCATCATATTTACTACCCTGTCGTTAGGCGACCAAAACCTCGTTTTAGTATCATTGAGGGTTCAGATACTAAAACGAAGAAATGGTAGACTTGAAATATCTTAGTTGCCAGCCCCACAAAGATACTAAACCGAGGAAGGGAACGGTGAACTATGAATTTTGATAGTTTTCGACCCATCAAAGAAAAATAATTTAGAATTCCCAATTTCTTTCCTCGTTTTAGTACTCTAAGGTACTATCCGCGACAAATTACTAAAATCAGGAAAGAAATGGCGGACTTGAAATATCTTAGTTGCTAACCCCTCGTTGGACTCGGATGATTTTGGTCGCCTAAGACAGGGTACTAAAACGAAGAAAATGTGAACTTTTACAAATGTAAGTTGCCGGCCCCTCACGAGATACTTAAAAGAGTAAAGGCACGATGGAGCTTGCCAGTTTTTCAAATACTAAAAGGAGGAAGATGTGATCTTTTAAAAACTTAAGTAGCCGACCCCTCACAAGATACTAAAAAGAGGAAATGCTTGCCAGTTTTTCGAATCCAAAATTTCTGGCAGTTCTTCCCCGTTTTCGTTTGCCCTTCCTTGTTTTAAGATGTTTGCCTGCTTTTCTCTTTGCCTTTCCTTTCCTGCTTCAGTCAATCCCTCAAGAAACAGCTTGGAAAGATGTACCTACTACATAAAGATGGTGAATACGCAGAAGATCATAATGAATTTTAAGAGCTTGCAGTGACAGTACAGGAGCTGTATAATGGGATCGACTAAAAAGAGGCACGGCATGGCGCAGGAGGCATGAGTAATAAAAAGAGATTAGCAAGTAGTAGCAGTAGATAAGTAAGTGAGAGTTCGTAAACCCAGAGCCTAAAAGAAGGCACGTTAGAACTTTGTTCCTGCCCCTCACTCTGAAACCCAAAGGATGCTTTTAGTTTTCGAGCCTTTTTTTAGTACTCGTGCCTTCTACATTAGTCGTGCCGTGCCGTGCCTCTTTTTAGTCGATCCCCTGTATAATCGACGACCTCTTACATTGCGAGACAGGGATCGACTAAAAAGAGGCACGGCACGGCATAGTCTAGGAGGCACGAGTAGTAAAAAGAGGCACAAAACTAAAAGGGCCCATTCAGGCATTGGAGTGAGGGTAACAATTTTATAACGTGCCTTCTTTTCCGCTCTGTAGTTGCGAACTCTGACGTACTTGTCTACTCCTATTACTTGCTAATCTCTTTTTATTACTCGTGCCTCCTGCGCCATGCCGTGTCGTGCCGTGCCTCTTTTTAGTTGATCCCACCATAACGTGCCAAAATTTGGACGAATTTGGTGTCTTTTTTGGCACGACTTTTCATATGTTTCCACCGTGAGAAAGCACCTTTAATTTTAAGTCGAACTTTCAGGAAGTAGACTGTCTCCACCCCACGGACTGATTTGCCACCGTAACTGTCCAACTAACCTTATAATTTGCCTGACCATTCGAGCACAGGATATACTCATCGCAAGCATCTGGGTTAGGAAGTGAATGTATACATGTCTTCCTTTGAGAATAACGGTAATTCTACTTTCGAATGCTTTAGGAAAGCTTCCCATGTTTGTCCTGAAGCTAAGAAGTAATGAAGTGGATCCAAGTCATAATTCCGTATATACGCATTTCTGAAATTGTCTACAACATCTGATAGAATTAACACATCACTTTTTAGGTACAGCTTGGTATAATCAAGTAATGTTTTACAATTAAATTGCTTCCAAATAGACACCGCTCTTTTATAATCAGTTTTGTCAATACCTTTTCCCGTTAACCTAGAGTAAAAGCTTTCCATGGGTGGTAAGTTTGTACAATTCATTTTACTGAAACTGTCTACAAATTCATACGAATAAACCCCTTTTTTAATTATTTCTTTGAATTCTTCATTGTTTTTTAAACTATTCGATGTATACTTGAAATTCTCTCTCAGATGATTACAGGATACTTTGCAATCGCATTTTGCTAAATTTGCTGATAACTTGTCCAGCGATGAAGCCATGAATCGAATGGAATCTATGAATCTGATTTCATATTTTATTTCCTTATCCTGTCTTGGGATACTTATTGATTTCGAGAATGAGACGAAACTTTCTGCACTTTCAAATATTCCGTTATCAGGTATCAACTCTTTCACAAATAGACGAGAATCATATTTTGATAAATTATGCATCACTACAGGGATATGCTTAGGAATCCTGTATTTAGTATTACATTCAGCATGAGCAAATCCTCCATCTTCTCCTGTCATGTGGCCGTGATCAAAGTGGAGATTTTCAGTTATTTCAATTTTACAGATATGACAAGTCTTATTAATTAGTTTATTCCATTTTTCTGCAATTTCTGTATTTGTATAACTGTGGTTTATTTGTCTGCTTTCATATTTGTTTGCAATTTCTGTGGATACTTCTTTAATCGATTTAACAAAATGTTCTGCAGCATCTTCGCCGAAATAGTCATAGTATTTGTTCTGGTTTGAATCAAACGAACAGCAAACTTGAAATCCATAAGCAAATGGTTTGTGTTCGGCCACTTTTATTGTTTTCTTTCCGTTTACCTGATTGTGTTCTTCGTTATAAGACGCAAAGTCTGCTATTATACAATAAGGTACTTGCATCTGTTTTGAAATATTTTTATATTGTATACTTGAGTCTTCAGGAGGCATTATAATATCAGGATCTTCGCAATTATTTTTACTTCATGTTTTTCATATTGTTCTTCTTTTGTAAAATGCCTTCCACAAAAAGTGCATGGGTATGTCTTTTTTTGTCTTGTAGATATTTCAGAACCAACTAGTCTGCTCAGATTCTTTACTAGCACATAATGATTATCAAAATATAGTAAATGAATAACCTGTTTTGCTGTTTTATAACTGATTGTACTCTTTAGTATATGACTTCTGATTATTTTCTCTTTGTCAATTTGAAATAAGCAAATCTTAATGTTGTATTTATTTCAAATTTATGGATGCCTTTTGTATCCATCGGGAAGTTGGTAACCTCTTTGAAATCAAATTCGTTCTCATATTTTTTATATTTCGAAGTTCTGTCAGCGCTGTCCTTGGCTGGGTATAAATGTGCTAAGATACGCCAAAGAAAGTAATTGTGATCTAAATTTTTTATATTTATGCACGCTTTTTTATTTTTTACGAAATCTGGCAGTGTTTTAAACGTTCCTCCCATGTAAGATTATATTCGTGTCATCCTATAATCAATTCCTTCATACCGACTAAATTGTAGCCCAGATCGAGGGGTATTACTTAAAGAACTTAGTCTCTTGTTATTATCATCCAAATGATTATGAGGAAGTATGCTATTTTTATTTAAAATCCAAGAAGTACTGTTGTAAAACACTACTACTTCTTCATCATTCTCCTGTCTATAGAATATAACACGAGTTACAAACTGAACTCTATATTGATTTATTTCGTTCATTCTTCGCTGTAAATCATCAAAAACAAAAGCAATAAGAGTATGTTTTTCTCTTCCATTGCTTTCAACAGAAACGTTTACAGTATACAAATTTTCATTTTCCCTAGAAATAGTATGCTGCTGTTCTTCTTTCATTTCGAATAAATCATTAGGAATGGTAGTTTCTTCTTTAATCCGTATTTTATTTATGAAGAGAGTTGATAAATCGATTACTTTGTGTTTATTCTTATCACTTTTTTCTGCTTGATCTCTTATGATATCTCTATTTTCCCTTACGGAATCTTCATGTTTTGTAATAATTTTATTATAGTATCCTTTAACGCTTTGTATTACTTCATCTCGGTTTCCACGGGTGGATAGATTTTTGTTTTTTTTAAATCTTTTCAACTCACTTGTATCTTTTTCTTTTATCTTTTTCTTCTCTTGTTTTATTTTTGTAATAGCGATATTATTTTCTTTTATCTCATCTTCCAGAATGGTTCGTAATTTAGGTTCTGGCTTGTAGTCGGATGGTCTGTTTTTATTATGGATTCTTTCGTTTCTGCGTCGAATATTCGTTGTATCTTCAGCTAGCAAAATATTCTTATTAAGATGGTTTATTATACTATTTGTTATTTCATTTTTCTTAGCTCCATTTGTTTTGATTTTATTAATTTTCGCATATGTCCGCAGTTCATTAATTCGGTATTGCGGTAAACTTCGTATAACCGATTCGTTGTTTGATAAAATGGTTTTACAACGCTGAATAACCTCTGCAGTTTTCATCATTTAATAGGGGGATATTTTTATTAATGAATTTCTCTCGATTGAGAAACTTAGATGTGAATAAAATCGTTTGATCGGTATGCATTACACGAAGTAGACGCTATCTATATCTCCAACTTTGATTCACAAGAGCAAGAAAATCATTCTGCAAAAGTTACCTAGATGGCATAAATGTTCAGGTTGACGCTATCTATTTCTCCAACTTTGATGCACAAGAGCAAGAAAATCAGTCTGTAAAAGTTACCTAGATGGCGTAAATGTTGGTGTTTCGAAGTCATTTAGTATGGAGATGCCCTTAATAAATAATTTTTTTAAACAATTTAATTATGTCATAAATGGAAGAATTAGAAAAGAAAATGTTTTTGTATCGCCGAAGCTACAAGTACAATAATGTTAGTAATTGCTTACTTTTATCCAAATTCCTCTTTTCCGCATCTGGATTAAGTGCGTTTCTTCTATTACCTCTTGCATCGTTAAGTTTGGTGCTGTCATTGTTGAAATAATTGAAAAGCAGTTAAGCATTGCTGATAGAAAAGCAGAATACAGAACTAAGTACAGTTTCTATACTGAGCTGCTGTCGTTGCTAAAATGCGGGCAATTAATAACTGAGGAGGTAATTCAACGTGAAACTGAAATGCGTAAAACGTTCAGATTTTTTCCTCGCGAAAAATACATGAAATAAGTCCGTTTGAATGGTTATAAATATTGTAATAAATCTATAAAAAGTCAAGAGAAATTACCAAAAACGTAGTCTATTGCTATACTGAATATTCTTTCCTACCTGTCAAACATATCTTTCTTTCCTACGCGCATTAACGAGCTGCGCCATTCAAAGTTCCCGCCGCCAATTTGTGATGTAATTTCAGTCTCCAGCATGACTAACGCATCTTAAATCGGAAACTTGGCGAATTAGACGAGGACCCGATAGCAGAACTGGTTAGCGCTTGGCCGAGCGTTGATTCACCTGCAATCAGACCTTCGAATCCCACTGACCGCAGTTTCTGTTTGTCGATAGTGGGGTGGTAATAAAAACTTGCGGGTTCCCCGATCAGGGCCCCCCAAACTAAGGTTACATCACCACAAACACTAAACCAATCGGGGTGTACCAACATCACACCTCTAATTTTCAAAGTCTGGGGGTGTGGGGTTTTGCAAAATTATTTCGTTAAGTTCAAAATGGGTAATCATCACATTATCACGCAAACTCAGTACCACGTCTATAATGAATTAATCTCTCACATGTAGTGTCCGGTTTCTGTTATCAGATATTTATAAGCGATTTGGATTTTTATTTAATAAATCATCCGCTAATAAATGGAGTCCACAAAGGAAGTCTTGAATACGATCAGAATAAGCAAATACAATGAGACAATCAAAAAAGAAGCATTGGTATTAGCAAAGAAATATAATGTATATAAAATGAGAATTGCCTAGACAAAATACGGTGATAAGCTGGTCGTAGTCATTAATCATAATGACAAACCATGTGATTTGTTTATAACTAATGCTATTGCTAACGAGTTGCTTGTAAAGAAAAATTTAGTTTTGCAACCGATTGTACGGGAAAACAAGAACAAAGAAAAATATGTGGATTTAGAACTGTTTACTCAGTAATATGGTGTAGAATTAGTATTATGTTTGAATAAAAATATAAAAAGGAAAAATCTGATTTTGCAGCCTATTACATGGGTAAACAAAATCTCTGAGCAATTGTTGATTTACCAGTGATGTGGTTCAGAATTGGTATTATATTAGAATACAAAATGGAAAATACAAAAAAGAAAGAAAAAAGAAGTAGTATTTTAGTGTATATTGTAGTAGTTTACATGTCTTTAAGGGTAATATTTCCTATTACTAGGGGCCTTTATTTTGGAAATAAGAAAATAAAAATATCTTTAAAAAAGGGGATGATTTGGAAAAAAGGATGTTAAAATTTAAGAAATTGACTTTAAAATGGGGTTCTGAAATTGGGGGGAGGGTGAGCTAGAGTCGGATTTATTTAACTACTTCCAGTAAAGCTAAGATGCAGTCTGTACGCATTGAAGAGACACCGAGGTCGTCTTTCTTTTGCTGTGTTTACAATATGGGGTCATTTCAGCCGGCGCTTGTGCCCAACTGATTGATTTTCATTAGGGACTTGCACTATCGCTAGTGGTGCTAGTGTCACTGCTTTTCGAGTGTGTGTCACTTCTTTCAAGTGTTGGCGCTGAGGCGTTACTAGCCAAAATGTTTGGGGGGGGGGGTGCAAGGCATTGACCGACTGGCTGGTAATTTCCACCGACTATTTTTGCAGAAAAAAACTGTTTTCAAGAAAAAGATGATTGATTTTCAGAAAAACTGACTGTTTTTACAAAAATCGACGGATTTTCAGAAAAAAAAATGATAAAAAATCAACTGTTTTGACGAAAAATCGTGGTGCTTCTTGCCGACTCGGCTATTTTTAACGACTGGCCGACAACATTGACGGGGGGCCGTCCCCGCCCCCCCCCCCCCCCCGTCGTAACGCCCCTGCTCCCTAGTTTTATTTTGCTCCACCTTGGACGAAGGGTAAATGCAGCTTGAAAAATGTACGCTTCAGGAAGCTAGGTATATTCTTCGACGGTTCGCCCAAGCCCCAACATAATCAAAACTTAAACGTAAAGACAGGAATTCGACCACAAACAGTCAGGACCAGCTTTTACGCCGGCCTCAGAATAAGTGCCTTGTTCACAAGCAAACCCTTTAAAACTCATCCGGATAGCATAAATTCAGTGTGGTGGATCTATCTAAGTCCGTTGTGCATCGTGATCTTTGATTCGCACCATAAGATGACATAAACAGGAGCGCGATAAATATGCGCGAATAACACTAACGCAATCCCATGTATCAACGGCCCATTGGTGTGTTCTTCATAGTTATTCGCAAGTGCTTTCCATTGGTATCTTTTCTCGGTGACCTCCCTCCCACCTCACAAATTTAATCAATTTCCGATAAATGACGTGCCGCTGCAAGAGAGGCAAGCGTTGGTCTGCTTGCACTGCTTCGGGCAGACAGAATACATGACAATACTATCCCCAACTGTCTAAGGCCTGAGAAACTGGCAACCAAGCCAGTTGAAAGGATTCTGTCTGTCACACGCGCGGTACGAGAACACGTTTTCCCTCCGTGCATCTGTAAGTACCTCAACTCGCGATCACCTGAATTACGGAAACCCCCTCTAATTCCCACTTCCCTACCCACAGTGCATCGATCAGGTCCGTTTCTATCAAAAATAAATTTACAACTTGTCCTTGTTCTTCTCACCAAGATTCATCCCGATCCCTCCACTCTAAGCCTGTCCCGAGATTTCCGGTCCCCCTCCTATTGCGGTGGTGCCATCTGCACCCCGCACTACCCACTTGGAACGCCGTTAGGCAGCGCTCATCCCTTTCCGTTCAGTATATTTAATCCTTTATGCTGTCGCGGCTCTCGCATTATTTATTACCTCATGTTCACGACTCATCGCCGAACATGAGTCACCTTCTTTACACACTTCTTTTCCGGCCCTCGACGGGGAACAACACTTTTGACCTAAAGGTTGTTTGTAAGTACCTTTCATACCACAGAATAAAACCTTTTGTTTATTTACGGACCTTGGGTCATTATTATGAGTTTTGTTTAAGGCTCCTTAGAGTGGGCTGGCCTGTAAGGCCTAGTGTATGACGGGTGGTTTATAGCCTATTGTGTTTCGGTACGCAGACCTACTTATGAACCCGTGAATTCCACGCGTGTAGTAGGCCACCTGACGCCCTAGGCTGTCCTGACTCAGATGACTGTATATAAGGACATTTAAAGTTTATGTCCGGCCTACTACACCCCTCGCCATAACATCAGGTTGAGAGTGCTTCTTCACATACAAATACAGTCGTCTCGTCGTAATAATGGTGTCAGAAGTCGGATTGTTAATTTTTTCCCCACATAGTCGTCGAAATAATTGTGTCAGAAGTGGGCTTGTGGATTTTCCCCATACAGTCGTCGTAATAATGGTTTCAGAAGTGGGATTGTGGGTTTTTTTTTCCTCCATTCCTAAAAATTTGATTTTCGATTTTTTTTTCTCCCCACAGTATCATCGTAATTGTTTAAGAGTGGATTTTGGATATTTTTCCCCACACCACTGTTGTAATAACATTGTTAAAAGTAAAATGTTGAATCGCGGAATAAATATTTTAAGCAAGTTTGCGCAGCTTCTAAATTTAATTATTTATTTATGATCCTGAGTGGTTAAATAAAATTGTGACAGTTTAGTAGAAGCCTCAGGATCAAGAAATTACAAAAATCAAATTTTTGAAAAAATTTCTTCGAAGAACGTAGACTAAAATTTTTTTCGAAGAACGTAAACTAAAATTTTAGGGAATTGGTTTGTTTACTGGGAAAATTATAAGCTTAACAGTAGAATGGGGAATTTTCATAGGATTTTAGGGGGATAGTAATCTAAAAATCAAATTTTGGTTGATTTACACTTTGCTTTGCAGTACTGGATATTTTCGTTTAGTGTAAAGGAAGCGTTACCTTATGACAACTTAGGCCTAATATCCCATTTTTTCTGAGGTATACCCCAGATAAGAGAGGCTATTCCTCTACTAATAAGTAGAAAATATTGATGTAACATTTTATTATGGGTAGTCAGGGATATTTATTAGGTGAGGTTCCACTTGTTATACAATTGATGGTGGTATGAATTATGAATTCCCAGAAGTTTTGCAACTTCTTAGCTTGTTTAAAAGCTGGGATGAATGAATACTAGTTCTCATTTGCCCAGTATTTATGATTTATTATTCCCCTAATCAGGAATTTTTCATGAAATACATATATGGTACATTTCCCTAGGTACCTTCCACCAGTGGTTTTGTTGCCATTATTGTTTGTGTTACTTAGGAATCATGACCTGAGCTAACAACTGGCCTCATAGATTGAATTTTGTACAGAGTTGGTTTTTATGTCCATTTTCCTGTGACGACAGGAACTGTGACCTGTTGTGACATTACATATGATGTTTATGGATGAGATAAGTAATATATGGCATGAGCAGGCCTCACATATTTTTTTTTAGTCTCCCCTGTTGATACCATAACGGTTATTATAAGTTGGAGACCGTCCCACCCCCTACAGGCATATTTATGAAGACGAATTGTGGTGCTATTAGTCCCTGTGTAATTATGTTCCCCTCTCCCTGAGATGTAGCACCACTATTCAATAACCTTTGTCAGATGACAAGAAGGTTTTGGCCTTATAAGGCATTATTGAGAGATGATATAGTCACACTGTGACCATGCCCCTTCATGTTATTTTATTATTCCCCCCTCCCCCTTACCCAATGGGATATTCTCTTAATGATAGAGATTTGTATATGACAATAAGGTAATATTGTGTGAATTAAAAACTAATGTCATAGGTTAAGGACCATGTATTTTTCTATGAGGCTGGATGTCAAACAAATAAGGAATAACCCATCTGTGTGAGATGTTTTTCATATAATATGTATTATTCCAGCCATATTTCCCATTAATTTTTTTTTAAATATTCATTAAGAATTCAAATACCTCAGAAAGTGAGAGATTCATGTGGTAATAATTCACATTTTGGTTTGATATAGGTTAGAGTTGGAACCTCACATATTTTTTTTACAAGTTGTCAAATGGTAGTGTTTACTTTATTGGTTGTTGCCCCCATTTTATATTGGTCCCTGGTCAGTCTGCTCTGTTTTCTATTTTTTTCGAATCTCACTTGATGATTCCTTTTTTCTTCAAAAAGTAGATTTTTCAATTCAAATTAAATACTAAATTCAAGTAAGAACTTAAAATATTTGTTTCTAACTGTCAAATCTTACTGTAAATCACTTCATTCTGAACTTATTTATCTCAAATGTTCGTTAAAATCTCGGAAGTATTGAAAGAAGTTTTGGTTGTCACTGATTACGACCAAAAATTTCATGACGAACTGGCACTTAGACAAGGTGATACCATCAAAAGTGTTCTAAGACTGGAAGGTAATTGGTGGGAAGGTACCCTTAAAAATAAAAGAGGGATATTTCCTAACCACTTTGTCAAGGTTGTTTCAGAAAAAACGAGACATCAAACTGAAATACTCTTTGAAATAGATGGATTAAATTATGAAGCGTTCGTTCTTTTCGATCATAAATCAGAAGATTGTGATGAGTTGACATTTAGACGAGGAGATGTCATCAAAGACATTGTCAAAATAGACGATGGGTTATGAGAAGGAACTCTCTAAAAAAAAAGAGGGATATTCCATGAATGCTTCGTTGAGGTGGTTTCAATCCCTACCCAAATTACCGATCCCTTTGAGACAAATGAGATACAAGGAGGTCTTGATTCAACCCTGTCTTTTCAATAGGCTGAAAAGATGTTTGCTCGTTACACGGTACTTTTCAGTTATACTCCACAACATAAAGACGAACTAAAATTGGTTGCCGGAGATGTCAATTTTCTTATGAATGAATGCGAAAAAGATTGGTGGTTCGGGATCCCTAACGGAAAGATGGGCGTCTTCCCGTCGATTTACGTCGCTCCTGAATTTGTACCAAAGGTAGTTGAGTGGCTCCCATTATCCCATATCCACCAAGTCAGATAATGCAACCACCCCTGTTTTTTGAACAGGCTGAAAAGATGTATCTTCGACATACAGTACTTTTCAGTTACGCTCCAGAATATCAAGACGAACTTAAATTAGTCGCTGGAGACTTTGTTTTTCTTATTGGTGAACACGACAAAGATTGGTGGTTTGGGATCACAAACGGAAAGGCGGGCTTCTTCCCTTCAATTTACGTCGCTCCCGACTTTGTTCCAATGTTAGTTGAGCCTCCCACTACCGCATTTCCGCCAAGTCAGATGACTGAACCAACCGCGCTACCGGGGGGAACCAACGAGCCTAGCTTGCAATCTAACTCTGATTTCAGGAATCCCCTACCAATAAACCTAGCAGAGCCACCTTCACAGGCTGAAGAGAGCCACGAAGCACAACCCGTGCCATCGAAGCCAGCTAAAGGCATGGCTCAAGTGATGTGCTCGGAGGAGTTGGACCCCAAGGAAGTTGACATGGTGGCGATTGTGTCAACGGAATCGGAGTACAAGGATCCGTTTAAAGAACAAGTAAACAGGAGGCTCGCGTTCCTTGTCAAACTCCTTCTATTGCTTGTGGTTTCTGTGGGTTCTGTGGTTCTATTACAAAGTTTCAGGTAATATACACCTGATTCTTTGTTCTTAACAACAGTATTCATTTTTTTTTAATTCAACCATACTATAGATTCATTCATACCCTGCTTGGCCGATGGCAGTCCCCTTTTGGACTCGGGAAATGAGTGTTTTGCGCCCGCTCTTCAAACACTTTCATACCAGTAGCATCTTATCCGCCTTTGTTCAACTGAATATATTCCGGTTTCCAATAACACCGCTTTCAACTCTTCAACCGGCACACCCGAGACTCTGCAAGCAGTATCCTCTATCCACGCCCAGAGAGGAGTTTCTCCGCCGTTGGAACGCGTATCTCCCTCGGTCTCCCAAATTCCTTCCTCGTGGTCTCTGTCTCCACCTTTTAGGCCTCTGTCGCCCGCGGACAATCGCAGTTCGCCGCATGTGCCCCATGACCCGCTGGCTGCTGAACTATGACTGTCTAATGCTGACGCCATGCCAGATATTAGACACGTTTTAGGGGGTGAAGCCCCAGACTTGTTCGTTTTACAGGTGAGCCCGTCAAACGGCTCCTGCGAACTCGGGACCTCGCTTGTTCTCGGCTCTTCTCGAGGATCAATGGACAGTAGTCACAGCCGGCCATCTTGTTTTTCCCGGTCTAATTCTGAACTAGATGCGCACTCTGCACATTCTAGTGGGCCTAGTGTTAATAATCTAGACTGTCCTGTTACTAACTCGCGTAAAATTTCAACCCCAAACACATGACAGGACTCCGTTTCGACTAAATGAGTTACCCGTTTTCAAGGCGCTCTTCGCATAGAAGGGAATGTTAGCCGTCTATTTCAGCAATTGGTATCTGATTAAGATTCACGAGATTTTTTACAAAAGAAACATATGTGGATTTAGAACTGTTTACTCAGTAATATGGTGTAGAATTGGTATTATATTTGAATAAAAATAGAAAAAGGAAAAATCTGATTTTGCAGCCTATTACACGGGTAAACAAAATCTCTGAGCAATCGTTGATTTACCAGTGATGTGGTTCAGAATTGGTATTATATTTGGATATAAAATGAAAAATAAAAAAATAAAAATAAAAAAAGAAGTAGTATTTTAGTGTATATTGTAGTAGTTTATATGTCTTTAAGGGTAATATTTCCTATTACCAGGGGCCTTTATTTTGGAAATAAGAAAATAAAATATTTTTAAAAAGGGGGATAATTTGGAAAAAAGGATGTTAAAATTTAAGAAATTGATGTTACAATGGGGTTTTGAAATTGGGGGGGAGGTTGAGCTAGAGTCGGCTTTATATAACTACTGACTCCCCAATAAATCCGCCTGCTGCTATCCAACGCGACAAGTTCGAGCCGACGCAGCTTCGTCTTGGTATGGAACTCCCTTGCCGTCCCAGACGCTGCAGGACAGACCCATCTTATCCCTTCTCCAGTCTTCAACGCCCCAGTCCTGACTGCGTCAGCGCCTCACTGCACCAACACACCAACCTCCACCCAGCCCATGTCGGAGCTGCGACGTTCGGCCAGGCACCGCAATCCACCTGAGCGGTATTCCTCCAACGACTATAGACATTAAAACTGTCCTCCAGAAAAGGTGACAGTTTCTCAACCCTAACGATATGTGTACATATTTTTGCGCCGTTGCGCCTCTTACTATAAATATTTCAGTGCGACTCAACGCAGTGCTCCGGGATTTCGAGTGAACTTTTGTGCCAGTTTCTGCGCCATCTAACAGTTGCGCCAGTTTTTGCGCCTGTTTGACGATTTTTTTTGTGTATTTGCGGCCACTCCAGTTCCATGGCCTCATGGCAGATCGCTTATTACCTAGTGTGTATAGCCTGTTTGGCCGAGTTCGGTTCGGCACTGTTTGTATTTGCCTGTGTGGCTGATTTCGGTTCGGCTCCCTGTAAATTCGCCTTTATGGTCTACAAGCCGCCGGTAGTGTTTCATCTTTATTTTTATTTATTTACGTACTGCCTGTGTGGCCGAGGCCGGTTTCGCCTTAATGTACATTTCTTTGTCCTCCTGAAAAGTTCAAGTTTAAGTTCCTTCTTTGTTGTTGCCTTTGTGGTGTATTTTTTTTTGTTTTGCAAATTATGCCCTTCTGGCAAAATATTTGCTGATATTCCTGATTTTATGATGGATTTTGTGGCACTTTGTCACTCTTATATATATATATTGTTTTGTTATGTTGGCCTTCTGCCTCTATATAAATTTAACTTTGGCATTTTGCCCTTATATTAAAGTAAGCCTTATGCTAATTACGACTTTGGTTAATATAAAATTATTTATTTATATAAGTTTTGATGGACTCAGGAGTTTGGCACCTGTTAACCTCAAACTGGCATTCGGGTGTTTTTTCTTTTATCGGGTGGTATATTCACTTTCGTATCGTTTATATACGAAGAATCTGACCAATTCTTTCTCTTTTCTTTTTTTTAGAATTCATTTAACATTTATACATCAAATTAATTAATTATAAAACAATTCCCTGTTCCTGTTTTAATGGTCCCCTGAGGGTGGATCAATTTGCGGAACATCATCGACCCAGCGCAGCTCTAACTACTCAGCGCCACCTCTAGCTCACGCAGCACCATTTCCGCCTGCTCCAGCAAATCAATTGCCCAGCGCATCCAGCAAACGCAGCGCCATCACCAGCATACGCAGCACAATTTCCAGCGTTTTCTGTTCCGTCCTATTCTGTACCTGCCAACCCAACTCTAACTACTCAGCGCCACCTCCAGCTTTAAACAGCATCAACTCAGCAAACCACACATCATCTTACCTCTGCTACGGTTCCCGTACCAGCTCTGCTACAGTTCCCGTACCAGCTCTGCTACAGTTCCCGTACCAGCTCTGCTACAGTTCCCGTAACAGCTCTGCTACAGTTCCCGTACCAGCTCTGCTACAGTTCCCGTACCAGCTCTGCTACAGTTCCCGTACCAGCTCTGCGATGCACATCCCGCCAGCGTACGCCCCACCTTCCCAGCCGACTTGAAGTCCTTCTAACTAATCAGCTCTACATATTCCACCAACATCTTTCCCGCCTGCCTATGCAACAAAACCAACATCACGTACGCCGCTCGAGCGCTTCATCATCAGCATTGTCGACTTCTGCTACGCTCGTACCAGCTGACCCCTCAAACCACCAGCTGTCGAACCACCATACCGAATCTACATCGCCCGTCCACCCTCTTGTATTTTCTTTAAACTTTAAAAATAATATTTTCTAATTTGGGTGTAAGGTCAGATTTATGAAACATTTTTGGTTAAATTTTAGCAGATGGGTGCCAAAATTTTGTTAATCTGGTGCTTAACTTTTAAGTCCGTGGGTCGCGGACTCAATAAGGAGGGGAGGTATGTTTCGGTGGTGCCATCTGCACCCCGCACTACCCACTTGTGCCGCCGTTAGGCAGCGCTAATCCCTTTCCGTTCAGTATTTTTAATCCTGTATACTGTTGCGGCTCTCGTATTATTTATTACCTCATGTTCATGACCCATCGCCGAACATGAGTCACCTTCTTCACACACTTCTTTTCCGGGCACCGACGGGGGAACAACCCTTTTGACCAAAAGGTTGTTTATTTTGTAAGTACCTTTCATACCACAGAATAAAACCTTTTGTTTATTTACGGACCTTAGGTCATTCTTATGAGTCTTGTTTAAGGCTCCTTAGATTGGGCTGGCCTGTAAAGCCTAGTGTATGATAGGTGGTTTATAGCCTATTGTGTTTCGGTACGCAGACCTTAGTATGAATCGACCGGGGGAATCCACAATGAACCCGTGAAGTCTGCAGGTGTAGTAGGCCACCCGACGCCCTAGGCTGTCTGACTCCGATGACTGTATATAAGGACATTTACCATTTATGTCCGGCCTACTACACCCCGCGCCATAACATCAGGTTGAGAGTACTTCGTCGTAATACTCCTATCCCTCCCCCAGAGTTATCCGACCCGCTACGGACAGGAAATGGGACAACCGCGACCCGAGCCCTTTTCATCTGTCAAGTTTCCTTTGTATCCGATGCCCCGTTTGGATTTATCCTCCCCTCCCCCGATCGTTGGATCGGAGAATGACTATTTCCAAGTCCATCTGGTCTGTCCCTATACGCCAGGGTTGCCACCTGTAGCACTATAGTGCTAACTGTAGCACTATTTTTGCCTATGTAGCACCGTAGCGCGATCAGGCTAAAATGTAGCACTATTTCGGAAAATCTGGAAAAATGTAGCACCTTAGTGCTACAATTTTCGGGAAAAAAGAATATTAGGACCAGACTCAGAAACTGAGCCTCTTTACTGCCTAGTTTTGATAGATGAGTCGAATAACAGTCCTGCTTTCGACCACATGCTTCACGCATTGCTTAAATCCGAGTGTATTTTTCTCTTGTTTTTTCGGATAGAAAAAACCTTTAGCTTCGGAAATCTTTGCCTCGAAAAACGACCACAGTTCACTAAGTTCAGTTCACTGAAAGATAAAGACTTTTCGAACCACCGTAAACTATTCTCGAATTGTTTGCAGTGTGTACTGCAATGAAACTGCAACTTGATAAACTGGACACCTATTGTAAAACTGGTTCGAAATCATAGTTCAAATATGAGTAAAAAGGTGCAAGAAGACGTTCTGCACTGCCGCAGCCGGAGTTTGTAGTCGAAACGCCGCCGCGTTTGCGGAACAAGGAAAAATAGATCTCGACAAAAACGGCTGTCTGGACTAAAAAGAGTACAATTTTTCTATCGGTGGCAACTCTAAGCACCACGCAGCTTATTACGAATGTGCGTACAATGCTTTAGTGAAAATAACAAAGGTATTCGTAGAAATGCTGTAATCTTTGTGCGATCGAAAACGCGACTAGAAGTTAATTGATCAGCACCAAGCAGGATTACGCGAAAATTGCACATTTAGCAAAAATTTTGTGAAGCACTTATGTAGCACCTTTTTCTCGGGAAAAAAAAGCACACTTTTGCCAGGAAAATGTGGCAACCCTGCTATATGCCTGCAAAAGTTTCATCGTCCTAGCACATCTGAACTACCTTAGTCCATGATAACCGGAATTCCGGGACCCCCCCCCCAACTCCCCCATCAAGTATCACGGTATTTCCGACACCCCGCCCCAACTCCCTCCACAGTTATCGGATCCATTCCGCACGTAAAACAGGACATGTGATGTATGGGCTCTTTTCATTCATCAAATTTCATTCAAATCTGATCCCCCGTTCAAAAGTTACGCATACCTCAATATTCCGGATTCCCCTCCCTCCACGACGGCATATCTGTTCTTGGTTGGACATACGAAACAAGGCCACTTCCCAGGCACAACCACATATCCCTCCTCAATTCTGATAGCTCAACGCCTGATCAATTGCACTGTAAAACAAATCTTGGGCTTATGTTCCCCGATACGCAATATTGGTTTCTGGGGTCGGGGAATCGAAGTGTCCGGAGCGAATGTTTCCTCAAATAATCGATTTTGAGATCGAGGGATCAAAGTGTCAGGGGCTAATGTTCCACGAAATGCAATGTTTTTGTGTTTTTTTAGCTGAGATCGGGGAATCCAAGTGCCAGGGAGTGATGTTCCCCGATAAGCAATAACGGTTTTTTAGGTCTGGGAATCGAAGTGTCCAAAGTTAATGTCCCCTCATAATCAAATAATCGATTTTGAGGTCGGGGAATCGGAGTGTCAGGGGCTAACGTTCTCCGATAAGAAAATAATGTTTCTGGGATCGGGGAATCGAGACCGCAGTTGATTAGAGACGCTACTATTCAAAATATTTGGGAGGGGCCAAGGTATTTTATTGACTGGCTTATTCATTTTTATCCAATGTATTGTTTCCAGTCGGTACCGTTGCATTTACCGACCGAGATCGATGTTTCGGTAGATGTCATGTGATCACTCATCTTCGGCTTTATTTCACGGGATAGAAAATTCCCCGCCGTCAGAATTCACGCTATAGCTATCCGATGTCTTTTTTATCTCTCATTTATTGGCAAATTTAATTAATACAGAGTATCTCTTAATATGTAATACTACTACAAGAACAATCGACGGTAATGCGAGTTTCGCAAGCGCATCTGGCGGCATTGTAAAGGCTATTTGCATCCGACAAACCATTTTCACTTTCTTCACATCAAATCCGTAAATTGCCTTAATATAATTTGCCTTAACGTAATCACCCGAATATAATAACCTTAACGACTTATTTACTTAAATTACGTAAGTTGGCACGGCACGGCATGGCCCAGGAGGCAAGAGTAACAAAAGAGATTAGCAAGTAGTAGAAGAAGAGAAGTAAGTGTGATTTCGTAACTCCTTGGCCTAAAAGAAGTCACGTTAGAACATTGTTCCTGCCTCTCACTATGAAGCCTGAAAGGGCCCTTTTGGTTTCCGTGCCTCGTTTTAATCTCGTGCCTCCTACACTAAGTCGTGCCATACCGTGCCTCTTTTTAGTCGATCCTGTCGAAAATCAACGGATTCCTATTCAGCAGGTAGCGCACGTTCCACAGGGATAGGCGACGTAGTACTTGTAATCGCAGACCAGCAAAACGGGGTTGAACACGAGGCTGGGCGGGCATGTCTGTTAAAGGAAAGGCTGTTATCACAGACGTAGAAAGCGGGGTGGGAAGTTCTCGAGGAAGTCGCACCCCATAAATTTGAGGTTTGAAGGCCAAACTTATTGCGCGTGACTGAAACAGTGCCGTTCAAAAGATCATGAATAACCAGATTGTACGAGCTTGTGTGCCTAGTTATAAACAAATATGGAAACTTAATCTAGAGCACAAGATCTCATTAATGAGTTAGTGAAGTCGCATGAAGGTAGCTGCACTGCGGAAGAGAAAGCAGAGTAAATCGCAAAAGAAGGTGGAAAGTCAAATTTGAAAAAACGAATTTACCAACGCAACCATATAAAGTATACCAACTCGGTGACAATAAATATGTCTATTCTCAGTGTTGCCGAGTGAAACACTTTTTCTCTGAAAGTGACACCTTTTTTTGCGAATGACACTTTTTGGGTCAGAAAATCACTTTTTCATTTACTTTACTAAAGTGACGGATTACTGCCCCCAGAAAACTGCCAAAACATTTACTTTACTTTGATTTTGTACACAAAACAGTCTGAGCCTTAAATAAAGCTCATTTCCGATAAAAATTTTGTTACAAAACGGTGATGTAACAATTAAGAAAGGGATCACCTAAAAAGAGGAACGGCACGGCACGACAGTGTAGGAGGCACGAGACTAAAAAGAGGCACAAAAAATAAAAGGGCCCTTTCAGGCCTAGGAGTGAGGGGCAGAGACAATGTTCTAACATGCCTTCTTTTAGGTTCTGGAGTAACGAGCTCTCACTTGTCTACTCCTATTACTTAACGCTAATCACTTTTTATTACTCGTGCCTCCTGCGCCATACCGTGCCGTGCCTCTTTTTAGTCGATCCCATTAAGAAATTTTTGAAATATGTCGTTACAAATTCACTTATTACCAAGTTTGCGCGTTGTGCTGCGAAATGTAAAAAAAAAATCAAAGTGTGTTAAAGCACCTTTTTATCAGCAACTGTGATACTTTTATGAGTCGAGTTCTTGGCAATCCTCTCAATTCTACCCAGTCAGAGAGCAGCAAGGGCAAACTAAAACGGGGAAAGAATTACCAGAAATCCTAGATTTGAAAACCTGGCAAGCATTTTCTCTGTATAGGATCTTGTGAGGAGTCGGCAGCTTCAATTTTTTTAAAGCTACCTTTTAGTATTCGAAAAACTGGCAAGCTGCACCGCGCTTTTCCTCTGTTTAGTATCTCGTGAGGGGTCGGCAACTTGCATTTGTAAAAGTTCAACTTTTCCTCCTTAAGTATTCGAAAAATTGGCAAGCTCCACCGCGCTTTTCCTCTGGTCAGCGCCCCGTGAGGGGTCGAGAACTTACATTTATTAAAGTTCACCTTTTTTGAGGGGTCGGCAACTTACACCTTTTCATCCTTTTTACTACCCTGTGGGTAGGCGACTAAAATCTCGTTTTAGTATCACTGAGGGTTCAGGTACTAAAACGAAGAAATGGTAGACTTGAAATATCTTAATTGCCGACTCCTCAAAGATACTAAACCGAGGAAGGGAACGGTGAACTATGAATTTTGATAGTTTTCGACCCCTCAAAGAAAAATTTCGAATTCCCAATTCTTTCCTCGTTTTAGTAATCTAAGGAACTGTCCGTGACAGGTACTAAAACGAAGAAATGGTGGACTTGGAAATATCTTAGTTGCCGACCCCTCAAAGATACTAAACCGAGGTCGGGAACGGTGAACTATGAACTTCGATAGTTTTTGACCCACTAAAGAAAAATAATTTAGAATTCCCAATTTCTTTCCTCGTTTTAGTACTCTAAGGTACTTTCCGTGACAAGTTACTAAAATAAGGAAAGAAATGGTGGACTTGAAATATCTTAGTTACTGACCCTTCGTTGGACTCGGATGATTTTGGTCGCCTAAGACAGGGTACTAAAAGGAAGAAAAGGTGAACTTTTACAAATGTAAGTTGCCGACCCCTCACGAGATACTTAACAGAGGAAAGGCACGATGGAGCTTGCCAGTTTTTCAAATACTAAAAGGAGGAAAATGTGAACTTTTAAAAATTTAAGTAGCCGACCCCTCACAAGATACTAAAAAGAGCAAAGGCTTGCCAGTTTTTGAATCCTCGATTTCTGGTAGTTCTTTCCCCGTTTTCGTTTGCCCTTCCTTGTTGTAAGATGTTTGCCTGCTTTTCTCTTTGCCTTTCCTTTCCTAATTCAGTCGATCCCTCAAGAAACAGCTTGGAAAGATGTACCTACTACATAAAGATGGTGAATACGCAGAAGATCATAATGAATTTTAAGAGCTTGCAGTGACAGTACAGGAGCTGTATAATGGGATCGACTAAAAAGAGGCACGGCATGGCGCAGGAGGCATGAGAAATAAAAAGAGATTAGCAAGTAGTAGGAGTAGATAAGTTAGTGAGAGTTCGTAAACCCAGAGCCTAAAAGAAGGCACGTTAGAACTTTGTTCCTGCCCCTCACTCTGAAACCCAAAGGATGCTTTTAGTTTTCGAGCCTTTTTGTAGTACTCGTGCGTCCTACATTAGTCGTGCCGTGCCGTGCCTCTTTTTAGTCGATCCCCTGTGTAACCGACGACCTCTTACATTGCGAGACAGGGATCGACTAAAAAGAGGCAGGGCACGGCATAGTCTAGGAGGCACGAGTACTAAAAAGAGGCACAAAACTAAAAGGGCCCAATCAGGCATTGGAGTGAGGGGCAGGAACAATGTTATAACGTGCCTTCTTTTACGCCTGTAGTTGCGAACTCTTACATACTTGTCTACTCCTATTACTTGCTAATCTCTTTTTATTACTCGTGCCTCCTGCGCCATGCCGGGCCGTGCCTTGCCGTGCCTCTTTTTAGTTGATCCCAACATAACCTGCCAAAATTGGACGAATTTGGTGTCTTTTTTGGCACGACTTTACAAATGTTTCCACCGTGAGAAAGCACCTTTAATTTTAAGTCGAAACTTTCAGGAAGTAGACTGTCTCCACCCCACGGACTGATTTGCCACCGTAACTGTCCAACTAACCTTATAATTTGCCTGACCATTCGAGCACAGGATATACTCATCGCAAGCATCTGGGTTAGGAAGTATCCCGTTCGCAATTCCAAGGCATATATTCACAGTCGTTGTCGTTCTTTGAGCAGTTGTTGTGACTTGGACAGCTGTTTGCGGGTAGAAAGTTAAGGTCAATTGCAGTGAGAGATTTACAAAATATAAATTTGCCAACAGTGGCACCATTTCAGTAAACTTTATTGGGGGTGTGGGCAAAGATCAATTTTGTGCTCCAGTCCCAGGTTTATTTCATATACGAAAAAGTTAATTACTCTATTTTAGAGTAAATGCAAAGCAGTTTTCGAATATCCAGTAGGCACTGCTTTTCGAACACCATTTAGCGGCAAAAATTGCACCAAGGAGGAAGATTTTGAAAGCTGCGGGAGCCATGCCCCCCCCCCCCCCCCACCCCCAAAAAAGAAAATTGGTGCCCCTGTGGCCACTTGTCTTAGGTGGATATTGTAAGCTTTCGCCATCTCTGTTCATCTATTGCCAAATCACTTCCCTGAGTACTCTTAATAGGACATTTCGGACCACGTCACGTCTCTGCTAAGACGTTCTGAGATGACTGAATACTTTAGAACTTAGCTCTAATTAAAGCAAATTACACAAGGCCCCTTGCCTTGGCGGACAACCGTGGCAAAATTTGCAGAACGGCTTCTGGCCAAGAAGCTTATCGGAAACAAACACGTCAACTGTGAAAACCAATGCAGTGCCAAAAAGAGGGGAAAGAACAGACATGAAAACTAGTATCTCGTGCAGAAGAATAGCTCGAAGGATTACGGAAATGGAGTGAACAAAGTCCGATTTTCACTGTCGGATGCAAATTTCCTTCTTCGCTCCAAAATTCTGACGTACGCTTGTAGGTCTCCCCGTCGTGACGCGAATATCGCATGCATATTTTCGCTTGTGAAACTTTGTTGGACTGTGTGTGAGCGTAGCTTTGGTATAATAGAAACGATGGTTCCTTTTAAAGGACCTGTCGTACCATATACACCTTGCTTAGTTGCATTCATTAATTCTGAAGCCCGGAGACCCGAATTACATATCTTACATTCTAAGCCCGCTAACGACCCTCACTAACATTTGCACTTTCGACGATTCGCTATTTTACATGCGCATTATGCTCCCTGCGAGTGTTCGGGTATCATACTATTGATGCGTAGAACCGCTGATCTGAATTTATACGAGTTTCTGCTAGAAAGTTATGGGCCAGGGAAAAAGCTTAAAACAGCCAAAGCTGTGCATCATTTGTTAAAAGCAGAGCCTAGTTTGACAGTAGGCCTGTTCAAATAGTTCTTTAGGCTCTAGAATCCGGCGCCTGGCTAAGCTTGGGCTTGTGCCTAGGCATCCGTGCTTGGCTAGGCATGCCTATGAATGCGACTTATGTCTGAGGCTCCCACACAGTCAAGTCAACACTTCCGGAATTTCATGAACATGATGACCGCAAATTTTGCTATTCTTCAACATATCCTCGATATACCTGCCGATCACAACTTTCAATCACTCTTACTTTTTCTCCATCCAATGTGCATATGTATTGTATATTATGTCGAATCTGTTTCCTCTATAACTCCACCCAGATATCCGGAATCTGGGGACCCCAATTTCGTACTGCGAGAAGTTTGTCAGCGACAAGTTTTTCCATCGGAAAAACCGGCTATGTAAATTGTTTCCCTGTTTCCGCTACAAGTCAACGGGTCTCGGAAAAGGCTTAAACAGCAAGAAAGCACAGCCTAGTTTTAAAAGTATTCTATTTTACTATTCTATTTAACTATTTTAAAATGAAGAGTAAATAGTGCGAGGGGTCCTTTAAGGGTTCTTACTTGGGGTTGGGGTGGCAGCGCAGTCCACATTTTCTGCGGCTTCACAGCTGCCAGAATCGGGGTTGAAAAGAAGACCAGCCGGACATATCTAAAACAAACCCAAAGGATCTATCAGGAGTTGGGTATCATTGCCTCATTGGAACTATGTTCTGGTCAAGCCGAAGACCTTATTAGCAGGAAGACAGGAAACGGATAGGAAGAACAGGTCCGGAACAATCTGATCAGATATAAAGAGATCCTGCCTAGAATTGGATTATTTGATTACTGCAGATAAAATTCCATCGACTTAACAGCTAAGCTATTTACCCCAAAACTTACAGAATATTACGTAAAGACGGAACTTTATGAAATGTAGGAATCTGAATTAAATTAAGAAGTCTAGGACCTAGGGCAGTATGACTCCAATGTCAGAGCCTCGCAGACGGCCCAGGGCAAACAAGGCGGGTCCTCATTTGATGGGAAAGATGCCCATGGAATACAACAATGTAAAACAAAATTTACAAATGTATAATCCAAATTGAAATAAAATGTATCTTCAAGGTAGAGATTGGGCGTGGGAAGAAGCACGAAACTATACAGAAGAAATATAGACTCAGCTTACCACTAGCATGGGGTAGTTGCTTGTACATAAGTAGAAGGATTCACAATCGTAAGGACTGCTGAATTTACCGTCCGACTCCGGACACACGAACGTAGGGTTTGTGGCGACTGTAGTTGTTTGGGTTGTTGTTGCTGTTCCTGCAAGGAAGCATAAAACACGTATGACAAATTGGAGGATCGTGGCCAGTGGCCACCATTTGGAGGGTGGGGGGTTGGATATTGTAGAGTGGCACAAAATCTTCTATCTTGAAAGGCTACAAATTTTCGGCGCCTAAATAGGCGCCAAAAAGCAAAATGCAGAGAATTGGCCTTACTTTTAGGTGTGTTCGATTACAACTTCAAATTTAACACAAAACGTGTAATTAAATTTTGAACCTGGAATAGGGATCCAAAAGTTTAAATCTTTCACTCCCCACCCCCAACCCAGGTTTACTGAATTGTTTTTGATATGATAAAATAGTGAATGCAGTATATTTGCCAATGAAAGGAAAACGAACCAAGAGAACGATCAAGAAACTATAAATGACTATTATAGCAATGCTGTAATAAATAAGTAATTTATATTATCTACGAGACCAGCTACAACAACTAGATGTATTTACCAGGTAATGTCCTGTTACTGCAATCCGTCGATTCAGGAAAGTTACACGCAGCGTAATCGAGGTCGTAATAGTAATCGAATTTGCACTGCCATAAATTCGCTTCATCATTGATGCAGATTACATATTTGTCGCAAATCGGGAAGGAAAAGAAGCCGGAAGGTAGAGGGCATTCGAAATTTGGCAGGAATCCAACAAACTCATCATCGCCAACCTAAAACAAATAATTGTTAACTTAATGCATATTTGGGATACCAAATTGTAAATTTCCGGATGGTGACTTCGGTGGTGACCCTCTGCCTATGGCAATCTGGCATCGCCCCTATGGCAATATGGCCAGGGCCACAACCTCGGAAGGGGACTGGAAGGGGCGTATGTGTTACACGAAGTTGTAGAAAGTATAATGTGTACAAAATGTATAGTTGGTACTTGTCTCGATCGTGTTCCACCCTACCATAGCTACTACGCATGACGTCACGAATTTTGGCTTCTTAGCGTCTGGGCTGGAACGAATCTTTCTATTTTAGGCTGAATATTTCTCCACGGGCTAATCGAGCCAATCACGTCACATATATCATAGTTACGACGCTTACTACCCTCCCGGGCGTGTGAAGCAAATAGTTACAATAGTTACTATCTCGAGTAAGTTGGAACGATCACCGTAGTAACTTTTCACGAGGTTGGAACGAAAATAATGACTGAAGTTACTAGTGTTAGAAGGGCGGAACGCCCTGGGGGGGGACCCAAAAGGGGGCCCCGTTAACTAGTTTGGAGCCCTGAATATCTATTTCTGAACCTGCGGACGCCTATGACTTCGTAAGGCTTGTCCGTCCGTCTGTCTGCACAACCGTCATTAGTACAATAGCTCCGGAAGCAGTTGAAGTATTTTGTCAAAAACTTGCTAGTTTCAAGAAAATATCGGAACATCCTAAAAACATAACAACGACAACCTCGGTAAACAGATAAATCAGGGGGTGTAGTTGAGAGACAGAATAGGAAACATAAATTACCTTTAGAGACGTAGCAGAGGCTGCTCCTGCAAAAATAAAATAACAAATAGTGAATTAGTATTAAAATTTACCGACAAATTGACCACAAAGCAACTTTTAATTAAGACAAACTGAACTGCACGGTGGCTTAATGGGACGAGTTAGAATGTCTTGCCAACTCAGTCCACTAACTCGACGCGAATCCGGACGGACCGGAAAATGGCGAAACTGAGGTAGCCTTTTGACTGATATATATTTAACTAAGGGTAAGAAAAAGAGAAAAATATGCCAGGATATTTTTTAACCTGAACAGAGGATCTTAAGCCACCGAAGACTTTTAACTCAAAGGCCCGATGACGACGCCTTTCAAGAAAAAGATCGGCAAAAAATAAAAAACAGAAATTAGGAAGGTGACGGCGTTCCCATACCTCAATCTTTTCCCGTTTTTTGTACAACAATAATTGTACTGGTTTTTTTTTAGCTATTTGTGTGGCTGCATTTCTAAATTGTTTTGCTTCCATGTATGTTAATTGTGAAATTGATATCTCTGTTTTACTTATTTTGTACCCTCCTGGTGACTAGTTTGAGGGAAACAAAGGCTATAGTAATAACAAAAACATTTATAAAAATTCAAACATACCAAATGCGAAAAGATATATTCCTAAGAGCATGTTCTACTCCGTGGTTCAAAGCCTACTGTAATCTGACCACGAAACAAAGAAGTGGCATCAGGCTATCGGTACAGTCATAAACTCTAATTCAGTCGATGACAAAACCTAGGATTCAATATAGACTTACGTCAGAACACAAAAATAACAAACGAAATTTGGCGATGACGACGCCTTCAAAGAAAAAGATCGGCAAAGATAAACAGACCAAAGGTTCTGATGGGATCACAAAAACTGAATATTTGATGCAGACACTTAGGTTTTGTTTTGTCCGGTTCCAGTATTCGACGGACTTTTCGGAAATTTTAACGTTTAAAATTTAGAAACAAGACTAAGGCCAAATTCCTGATCATCTAAGAAAACCAAGTTCAGAAATGGATTCAGCGTGTGTGTTTACCGGTTTCAGCCGAATTCCGAACGAACTACCATATTTTGCCAGAAAAAAAGAGAGTTAAGAAACGAATTCACCGTATCTCCTTATCCGTATAAAAAACATTTAATCAACTTCAAGTAAAAGTTTGACCTACAAAAAAAAATCCGGTTTCAACCGGATTCCGATTGAACTATAGGTAAAAAAAGAGATTGTCATGTACAGATTCAGCGTCTCTTCTTACCCCTAAATCTGCCATCTAATCAACCTTTGCTTTTAACAAATTTTCCGGTTTTGGCCTGATTCCGGGCGAACAAGTTGTTCGGGTAGAAAATGCTTTTCACATAAGTGTTCAGCATGTCTTCTTACCCCTAAATCGAAAATCTAATCCACTTCAAATAAAGCTTTTACTTTTAATAAACATTCCGGTTTTAGCCGAATTCCGGGTGAACTACTTGCCCGGCAAGAAAATGGTTTTCACCATCGTGTTCAGAATGTCTTCCTATCCTTAAATCGAACATCTAATCAATTTCAAATAGAATATTTACTTTTAACAGACATTTAAGAAACTTCAAATGAAACTTTTACTTCTAAAAAACTTTCCGTTCTGGGCAAACTACTTGTCCGATGACAAAATGGTTTTCACCATCGTGTTCAGCATGTCTTCTTACCACATTATCGACTATCACATTTTCTGTTTATAAATATTTCAATTGCCACTTAACTTAAACCCCCTTCCCCACCCCTAAATTTCGGGCTACAGAGCCCAATATCTACGAACCCAAAGAATCCTCACACCGAGTTTCATCAAAATATCTCATTCCCTTCGAGAGTTATAGCGTGCAGAGACGGACAACTTTTGCGATGTCATAGGTATCCAGCCACTTACAAAACAAAATATTGGCAGTGACATTCCCATACCACAATCAATTTTTTAATTCAATCGATGACAAACCTAGGATTAAATAGACTTACGTCAGAAGACAAAAATGACAAACAGAATTCGGCGGCAGGCAGCAAACGGCAAGAAGTTACAAGCCTTTAGGAGAACAGCTTCTTTGGTCATGTACCCACTGTGTCTCACGCGTGGTCACGTCGCTACTCCCAACAAACGACCTTTTAGCAGTGGGAAGGAGATTGTCAAAAGCTCCATGAGTCTCGACAATCACGGTGATATTCGTTCGTTAAAGTTTAACTGAAAAGCCAACTTATTTATGTGTCATTTAATCGAATACACTGAATTATTTGGATTCTGCAAAGGGATTTTTTTTTATTTTCCACTATCTGCTTTAGTTACGACGATCAAAATATCTGCACCCGTCCCCACAATACGCGGGAAATTTTAATCTCAACACAAACGCGGCTTTTCAGTGGGCGGTGGTGAGATTGGTGAAGATTGCTTAGTTCTAGAATAAAAAAAATCACGAATCTTTCTCGTAAGGAATACAACAAAAATACAAGCGCATAGAGCTACAACAAACCACACGGAAATTCCACTATCTAAAGATCGATTATTCGTGAATAGCGGAACAACGAAGTAACGCATTTTTAGCGGGTCTTGAAGCCAATCATAGTGAATAAGTGATGGGCAATTGTCGTATCTCATTCCTTTTCGATTAAACTTTAAATAACGATAAATGGTTCCAAATTGTCGTTTTTCCGGAGTAGGAAAAAACTTTTTCCCTAGCGGAGCACAGAAAATGGTCTTTCTATCACACACACAATGATAACCTTCCCTACTGCCACTTTGAATGTTCAATACCACAAAAAACACAGTCAAACAAAGAGCAAATTAAAAAAAAAAAAAATTCCTAGGTTTGAAATGATTCGGTCTGGACTAAATCTCAGCCGATTATCCGGGACAGCCGTTATGGCACGTAGGGTGACGTAGGGAGCCAAGGATCAAAATAATAATTTCCATCTAATGCTCCAATTGTTTATTACAAATACAAATAAATTAAAAAACAGAACAGAAACCCGGCAATCAAGTTCAAACCTAAATAAACTGGTGGCTTGCGATCAGTAAGAGAAGGTAAACAGAATGTTTGGATTAGGTCTTTACATCCATGTGGTAACTATATGACCAAAACACGCCACTGATCCTAAGGAAGAACGAGAAATTGTCTCACTAACGAACCAAACTCAACAACTCAAATCATGTGTCAATCAATCACAGCGCTTGTTTGGGACAGTTGTGGTGCCGCTTCCGGCTCTTCGGCTAGGTACACAGCGATTTTGTATCAGCAAGGAGAGTTTGTCTGATGTGGGCTGCCTAGGATATGTCCGATCGTTACGAAAGCAGATTTAACTAACCAAAAATCAACAACTGAAATGGATCAAAACTGAAATGAATGGGGTGGACCAGGGGGCACTGGTATGAAATCCTAGGGTATACACTCCTAAATAGGTCATTCTTTCTACAACCCACCCACCCCACCCCTTGACCTACGTACAAAATTTGGCTTTCCAAATAGACCCCACCCCACCCCACATCCAAAATCTGAACTTTTCAAAATGACCCCCCCCCCCACCCCACATCCAAAATCCGAAGGAATACAAACTTAGGTACCAATGAGGAAGAATTGTTGGAAAACAAATGTTTAACTATAAATATTGAAGCAAAATTTATTACTTCAGTATGTAAACCATTCTATTTGCTTCAATCTAGTATCTTTGTCTTAATTTTTGGTTCCTTTTAAGCCATTTCAAAATGACCTCCCCAACCCCTTGTCCAAAATCTGAACTTTTCAAAATGACCTCCTTACACACAGACTCGACATGCAAAATCTGGTCTTTACATACCCTACTGCCGGACAGATGCCATGAATCTTTGGTGCCTTAGCACACCAGTACTCACATGCATTTGTATATTCATATTTATTGCCACTCATTACCAGTGTTGCCAACGATTTGAAAGAAAAGGTACCCGAAAACGCCCGAAAAATGTGCTAACTAACAAAAACATTATAGGCGTATTCTCGCAGTTCCCCGAGGACTCCTCGGGGAATCGAAGGGAACGGCGAGAATAGAGGGAGTCACTCCACGCGGACTCCGCGTACAGAAACAGCGAGAATACGGGGAATGCTTCTAAAATGGATTTTGTTCGAAAAATGAATATGCAGCTAAAAAAATTAGTCGAGATCCACTTTATTTTTGGTTTTGTTTATTCTGATTCTTTTTAATTAATTTTACTTAGCACATACAGCAGCAAAAATTGATTGCCCTCCGAATTTGAAGGAGAGTCCTTTTTCATGATGGTGATGATATCTGGAGCATTCCCCGTCCGTGGGGACTCGCGAGAATACGGGGAGTGAGTCCCCGGGACAAACAAAACGCGGGGACTCCTCAAGTGGAGTCCCCGGGGAACGGCGAGAATACGCCTTATATCACGTCCAAAAAATTTTCCCGCGCGTTGCGCTACTAACGAACAGTAGCCTACAACACAAGATATTTTTTTCCCATTTCTTTGATGAAAATACTTATCAGACCCTGCTTTCCCCGACCGAGGTCAGGTTGGGTTCAGCTCCAAAAATAGCACAATACGTCCTTTATAAAACCTGATGACGAATTGCAACCAGACGCGCTAGAGGAATAAAATAACAATCACACAAGAGATCTGGGGATAAGTTATCTGACAGGTGAATAAACGAAGGCTTTCGCTTCATATCGAGTCGCGCATTAGCCCCATTGAAAAGTCAGCCAGGACTTAGTACTGAAGTCCGAAGCCAGGAATGACAAACATGATGACGCTTGACAGAACAAAGTTGGGCAAAGCAAAAAGAGGAGAAGAGGCATTTTAAACATTTTTAAACATAGTTAGGCCTAAGAGGAATTGAAAATAGCAAAACAAACCTGGATAAACAAAACCAAGAAGTAACGTGTCATTGTTTTTTTTTTACGATAGTGCACCTAGCGGCCAAAAAAGAACTAATCTGAGAGGAATTTTATGAGGGGCGTATATGGGACATGGCCAAGGGCATAGCAACTACATTTTCAAAGGGGGGGGGGGGGGGGGCAGAGCAAAAATTTTACCGAATCTTTCAAAAATGTTTCCTAGAAACTGAGTATTCGAGCTTCAAATTATGGAACAGAAAGGATTACGTAGGAAGAGTAACAATCAAGGGCAGCACGAAAGACGATAAGCCAACTATTAGGCGACGTTTGGCGAAAGCCTACTTGAAGAAGTTAAAAAGTTAGGGCAAAAGTTATTCCCAGGCATGATTGCAGTAACAGTTTCTATCTGTTATAGCCAATAGTAAATCGAGCGCCACAGGCGAAAATTTTAGAAATCCATTTTTTTGTCCCTGTATGCTAAAATGTAGCTGCTTCTCTTACAAATTCTGTCAGTTACCGTGAGTAAATACGAGACTCTAAGAAGTTCCAGGAATCGGATGGAGCGACAACCCGGCAGCAACTGTATTCTAGTCAATATACTACCAATAATGACATAAAGTGAGCGCCGCAGGCTAGATTTTTATTTGCTTTTCCCTGCCAATTTTCATTTCCATCCAAATTCTAGCTTTTAATGTTTCGAAATCTCGATCCAAAAACTGGCTTCAAGCCACAGTAAATGACGCGCCCTTCCAGAAAATAGGGAATATTTCGAAAAGCGCTGCATCCAAAATAAAAGTAAGGACTATCGATGAAATCATAGATCATCCCTTTTGTCTGCGACGAGTGCTTCACTCGACCTCTTCGTGGGTTCGTGGTTCGTGGTAACTTCCGAATCCTGGCAATTATAACGAATAAATTACCGAATCCCAGTTATTATACCAAATAAGTTTAGACCGATAGCATGTTCGGGATTTTGTTTAACTACCCTATCCCGGTTGTTATATCGAATTGTTTTGGTATCGAAAGACTACCGAAAAATATTCATATTCGGTATACTTTCGTCGAAACTGGAACAAAGGTCGAGATTCGTGGTGAACTTCCTAATCCTAAAATTATACAGAATAAATTATCGAATCCCGATCATGATACCGAATAATCTTGAACCGGTAGGTTATTCGGGATTCTGTGTAAGTACCGAATCTCCATAAATATACCGAATAGTTCCGGCATCGAAAAATTACCAAATGGTTTGACAGAATTCTCTCACCAAATTCGTGATAAATACCGAATACTGGCAATTATACTGAATCCCGATCATTATACCAAAGAGATTTGTACCGATAGCCTATTTAGGATTCTGTATAACTACCGAATCCCCCTAAATATATCGAACAGTTCTGCTATCGAAAAAATACCGAACAAATGTTAGTCAGATTTTGGGCCTCCGGCCTAAAATTTTACCGAATTTCAAAGAGGGGGCAAGGGGGGGGGGCGGGTTCTGCCTCCTCCCCCCCCCTTGCGTCGCCCCTGGACATTAATCAGTTATTTCGTCTTTCATTTTATTTAGTTTTTATGGCACTTCCCCGATCCGAGCATCGTGGGGGGAGTGGAAGGAGGGGGAATCCGGAATCTTGATGTATTTATAACTTTTGAACAGGTGATCGGATCTTAATGAAACTTGATATTTGGAAAGATCTCATGCCTCAGACGACCAACTTAAAATCCGGACTGGATCCGGTGGCTTTTGGGGGGAGCTGGAGGGAGCAACCGGAAATCTTGGGAAACGCCATGAATGGAGGAATCGAGATGAAATTTGGTGGGAAGAAACCAAGCAAACAGTAGTATCATCATTGACATAACCGAACCGGAATCGGGCACTGTTTAGGGGAGTTGGGGGGGGGGGGGGTCCGGAATTCTGGTGATCCCACGAGTGTGGTACTTCCTGATGTACTAAGACGAAGAAACTGGGCTGGCGTATCAAGGACTCGAACAAACTGACTTGAGGATAGTCGTTTACATGATCAGACCATCGTGGGGGGAGTGGAGGGATGGGGAATCCGGAATGTAGTGGTATTCATAACTTCTGAGCGGCCGATCCGATTTGAATGAAACTTCACAAGTGGAAAGAAGTGTCGTCTCCAATCTTCCATGTCAAGTCCGGGCCGCATCCGATACGTGTGGGGGGAGTCGAAGGGGGGCACCGGAATTTTCCTGAAACGCTTAGCGTCGAAGGATCGGGATGGAATTTGGTGGGAAGAACACACATAAGCCCTAGATACGTTATTGACAGAACTAGACCATATCGGGGCTCTTTGGGGGGAGTTGGAGGGGGTTTCCCAGAATTCCGGTGATCGTGAGTAAGAATACTTCCAGATGTGGTAAGGACGATGAAACTTGGCAGGCATATTAGTGACCCCACCAAATAGACTTATGGACCTGACACAATGCCCTAGGAAAACTTCATTTTCTTGATCCAACCATTTTCGGTGGAGTTAAGGGGACGAGAATTCGGAAATTACTGATTTTTCTAGGTTGTAAATGGGTGGTCCGATTCGAGTGAAACTTTTCTGGTGATAAGAACTAATGACCTAGACAGGCGAGACATGTCTCTGAACACCATGCGGCAATGGTTGGAACAGTTGGAGGGGGGGGGGAGGTCAGGAAACTTTGTGACATGCACAAAAATGAAACGAATGTACCGAATGGGATGCAACTTTGACAGTACCAATTTTATGCGACCTAGTTTGTTTTTTACGATTCAGGCCGGATCCGACCAGGGTAGGAGGAGGATGAACCGGAAACCGGAAATTCGCATATGGTAGCGAGCTCGCTTAGAGCCTTGTGCTCTGCCGAGTTTATTTCAGCAAAAAAAATATTTATTATTATTATTATTTGTTTGAATCCTTCAAAACGGAAGAGTAATGTATAAAAAGGAACAACAACATGTCAGTCAAACTCACACACACTTACATACTAATAAACAGCTGACCGTTAAAGACAAATTAGCCTACTAAATATACAACGAAGTACATGGAAGAAAACAAAGCTCAAAATAAACCAACTAATCAGGGCGCTTTTTTGTGAAAAAAAAGGAAAAAGGTTGTGATGAAGAAGAATGATGTCAGCCTTTTTATGAAAGTTCTGGATTTTACCATTTAAAGTTTCTAAAGGATTCTTCACTTTAAAATTACATTATTTCCGAAGGATTCTTCACTTTAAAATTTACATTATTTACACGCGACTTTAACGCGTGTTCGGTCGCGTCTTAACGAAAGGAGCGGGAAAGCCCATCCGCGTTTCCGTTATCTTATCGGCCCCCGTTCCGACTTGCGTATGGAAACCCTGAAGGGACATGGCCCATCTGGCAAGCCTTGGGTTTGCATTCCTCATAGTCTGTAGCCACTTTAATGGAGCATGATCGCTGACTAGCGTGAGGGGGCGTCCCTCCACATAGTAGTAGAGCTTGTCTACCACGAACTTTATGGCGAGTGATTCCCTCTCAAACGCCGAAAAGGATTTTTCGGCGGGGGTTAGTGCCATGTCCATGAAGATAAACGGATGTTCCCCGTCATCGTAGCACTGGGACCCGACTAGCCCCAAACCTTCTGCGGCAGCATCTACGAGAATGATCATCCTGCGATCAAAGTCTGGGCAGCGGATCTGCGTCAGAAGTGAGCCGACTTTTCAGCTCATCGAATGCTTCTTGGCATTCGCGTGTCCAACAGACAAGTGTCGGTTCGTCTTTGTGCGCCAGGGCGGTCAAAGGACATTTGATGCTTGCGCAGTCTTTGATACAAGCTTATATGGATCAGATCAATCCTAAGAATGCCTTGACATCCTTCTTAGTCCGAGGGACAGCGAAATTCCTAACTACGCTAGCTTTGTCTTCAGTGACTCGCATTTTTCCGTTCCCCACTACAAACCCTAGGTAAGAAACTTCTGGAAATCCGATGCGGCATTTGCTTGGATTTACGATAATGCCGGCTCCCTTGATCCTTACGAGTACCATTCGTAGTTAGGCTAGGTGCTCTTCCCTTGTTCCATTCGTAAATATGATTATGTCATCTATGTACGCAAAGTCTTTCAAATAGTCGCAATAGACGAAAAGTCTTTCAGTCCCTCAAGGACTTCATTCATGAGGCGCTGGAAGGTTTGACTTGAATCCTTCAACCCAAACGGCATTCTTAAAAGGTGATAATGCCCAAATGGAGTTACTATTGCCGTTTTCTTTACACTGTCATTGTGCATTCCAATTTGAAAATAGCCCTTCGTGGCATCCCCCACCCGACTTAGCATTCTATCGATTCTTGGCATGGGGTAAGGGCTCGTGTTTAGGGTGATGGAGTTCAACCCTCTAAAATCGCAGCAGATGCGCAAGCTGCCATCTGTTTTCGGTACAACGAATATCGGAGACCCCACGCGCTCTTTGACGGTACTAGGACCCCGGCTTCGACCATTCTGTTGATCTCAGCTTTTACCGCTGCTTGGCGGCTTTGTGGGATCCGGTAAGGCTGCCTTTTTATCGGTTCTGAACTGCCTGTGTCTAACTTGTTCTGTGCGAGGTTAGTCATCCCCGGAAAGTTGCTAAGGACGTCTTTAAAGTCTCTTAAGAGATTTCGTGCCTGCTCGCGCTGCTTGTTGGTTAGTTCTGGATTTATTGTCACTAACCTGCGTTCGTCAGTTGACGCTTTGTTGAACGTGACCAGTCTAGGCCCTCGTTCGTCATCATCTGGGCCTTCCGCCAGATCAATTGAGAAGAGGCAAGGTAACGGCTCGTTAAACTTACTTAGCAAGTTTACATGTAGGATCTTTTTCCGTTTTCGACCCTCAAAACCTGTGACTTCGTAATTGTACTTACTCAGTTTCCAGAGGATTAACACCGGGCCTGTCCAACGCCTTTCAAGCTTGTTGTTTCCATCGGAGGAAGAACTAGCGCCTTGTCTCCTATCTCTAGGTTTTTCGTTGAGCTCAACGCCCCAGCGTCGTAGTAGGTTTTTTGCCTTTCTGCGGCTATTGCTTGTTGGTCTCGTGACACTTCGTGGATGTGCTTCAGTCTATACTTCAACTTTGCATTTTCTTCCTCCACCGAATGGATCTTTTTCCAAAGTGCTTGTAGGGAAGGTCTTCGTTCTGGGCAGCTGCTAGGTCCTCGTCCCTCGACGGACTAGCTGTCGTTGCAGCCAGGCTCTCAGCGTGTGCCAGCTTTGCCATCTTACGTGCTGACTTGCCTTTCTTGGGCTTCTGCCGGCTCTCACTGGTCGTCAGATGAGTAGTCGTCTGAGATGAGGCCTTCGACAACATCCACGACGAAGTTTTCGGCTGGACTGTCATTAGCATCGTCGTTGGTTGCTGCAAGGATAGAAAAGTTTGGAAGACTTCTTTCTATGATGACGTGATAGGGCAGTGAGCTTGACACCGCTACTTTCGTTGTTTCTTAATCAGAGTCTTGCTTGGGGGATGTATGCTTATTTCTACCAAAGCCGAAGGGAAAGTGCGAACATCCGAATGAACGCAGCCTACGCTGAACATATCCCCCTTGTTCAAAATCCCTGCCGGTGCGAGGTCGAGGAGAAAATTTCAACTTCTTGATTGTTGCGCGCACCTTAAGAATGTAAGAGGAATCGTTAATACCGCTTTGGCACGCCACAACAATGCCGTCTATTGACATTCTCGCTTTTGAGAATGCTACTGCGGTTCTTGAGGGCCCGGCCCTGCCGTGCTTCTGAAATCTCGAGTCTGAGCTTGAATCTTAACGCTGCTCAGGACATTTCCTGGCGTAATGTCACTACCATGACATTCCAAGCAAGAGGCTTCTGTCTCTGACTTACCGAAAGCTTTCCTTTTACCAGGCGTTGGCTCTCTGGTAGGTTTTTCGGCTCTTATTCGCCCTACTTTGTGGGCGTCTACGTAGTTTTCTGCTGCTGCTATGGTTTCTTCCTTAGTTTTTGGAGCTATTTGCTTCAGGAAAACATTCAATCCTGGAAAGGTAACGCTATTAGCAAACTGCTCTAATACAAGTGCGGTTATCAGCTCAACCGAAATAGAAGCAGCAGAACCGACAGCTTGGCTATTGCGGATTCTAAAATTTGCAGCCATTTTCTGCAATAATGCTCCAGGTTATCCACTAATTCCTGAAAACTCATGTTCCCGGACATTTTAGCTTCACGGAATTTGCGACGGTAGGTTTCCGGCGTAATGTTGTACTTTTGTAACATCGGGGCTTTCGTTGTTTTAAAGTTGGTGAGTTGCGCTTGGCTTAGATTAGAAACTGCTTCGAGAGATTTCCCGGAAAGTAAAGGCATCAGCTTCAAAACCTTAGTTGCGTCGTCCCACCCAAAAAGATTGTCCGTGTTCTCACACGCGCTCAGAAAACAAGTACAACATCAGAAGGGCTCATCTTCTGAAGATTGGGGTTACTTGGCTTAGTTAACTGTTCTAGGAGACGGTCTTTCTCTTCTCTGCAACGAATCTCGCCGGCCTGCTCCTTATCCGTCATGAGCTTCGCTTCTAACCGGGAGCCTTTCTTGAGTAAAACTCAATTTAGTTCCTAACAAAACTGCTGCTTCTTACGAAACGAAAGGACTTCCTCCGATTCGATCACATCAGTGCGCAATAGCTTCGAGCGTCAGCTACTACAGCACTTAAATGGATGCAAATATATCAACACGATAAACAATCTTGTTAACGTTTCTGTAGGAAATAATCCCACCGCTGTCACCATATGTCGTGGCCTGCCTAGGATATATCCGATCGTTAGGCAAGCAGATTTATTACTAACCAAAAATCAACAACTGAAATGGATCAAAACTAAAACGAATAGGGTGGACTCCCATTGGCTAGATTCTTGTGGCTGACTCCGTCAAATAGTCATCAAGAGTATTTTCAACGACACGCTTTGAAGGGAGTTTCCTGTCTTTCCGACTAAGGTCTTTACTTCCACCAAAGAATAGGCCCATAATCATTCAGTCGCCTGCACTAAACCTCTTCATTCAACCTATTCTAGACAGTCAAAAGCAATAACACATAAGGTCTTAGCAGAACAACTTCTTCCACTGTCCCTGTAGTATCTCAAACGAGGTCCCACGAATTCCTCTCCCCCCCCCCCCCCCCACACACACAACCTTCTGTTAACTCGTGAACCCGTCTTGCACCACCAAGAATCCGTCTATACACGATCGCTTTAGTTTTACTAATGATTTGTACTTCGAAACTCTTTTGACAGTACGCCACCCAGTTAGTTGCCACGACGAATTCCATCGTTTAAAGCATTCTTCTTCTTCTTGAAAATCCCCAATTCACCGGACCGAAAACTAGGGTCGTCTACACGATAACGTAAAACAGCTGTTGTCAAACCAATAACTAAAAATAAAATTCAAAATTAGCATAAGGGAATTTTAAATATACCCTAGCATTTCTACCGATAGCTCTTTACCTAGTTTATATTTTTTTTCCTTTTTTGCAATACCTTAAGTACCTTACATTATACAGGGACGGTCGAAGAGCTTTAGCATGGGGGTAGGGGGGGGGGGTGACGACCTCAAAATATACGAGTGGCTAAAACCACAGCACGAAAGACTCAAGAAATATTAGCGTTATAAGTTTCAAAACCTTACGGAAAATGCCATTGTAGTAATAAAATAATAAACAAAGAAGTAACAGGAACTAGACCTACGTTGCCGTGACAACGTGAAGTTTTGCATCAACCTTTGTTCGGCTTCGCCGACGAAAGTGTTGCGAGAGCAACACTTTGGTTTTGTTTCTTCGCTATCGGTCTACTCGAAAGCAGGAACATGGTTTGATGAACGAAAGCTTGGCAAAGACTTAATTCTAAGTTACAGAGACTAATTTTCATACCCTCAGATTTAAAGAGATCAAATAAAATGTGCACCAATTTGCACTAGTTTCTAGCCCCTTATGAACCCCTGCTAGTAACCAATTCCTACTTAAGTCCATCTCCCCGTGATAGTTTCTCGATCCGACCATCTGGGGGTGGGGGGGGGGGGGGGGGGTGGAGGAAAAATTGAGTAGTGTGTAACTTTCGATCGGGTGATCGGATTGGAATGAAACTTGATGAGTGAATCAAGAAATATCTCTGATGTCCCATTTGAAGTCCTGACCGGATTCGGTAGCTATGAGGGAGTTGGGGGGGGGGGAGACCGGAAATCTGGAGAACGGTTAGAATGGAGGGGTCGGATAGAAACTTGCTGGGAAGAACAAGCATCTGCCCCAGATAAATCGTTTACATAATTGGACTGGATCCGGACCCTTGGGGGGGGGGTGGAGGGGAGTTTCCCTGAATTCCGGTGATGTCAATTTTGGTGATTTTCACGACAAAACTTGGGAGGCATATCTGGGATCCGATCAAACTGACTTGTGAATAAGAGTTACTCGATCCGATAGTCGTGGGGGAGTGGAGGGAGGGGGAATCCGGAATGCTAGGTTATGCGTAACTTTGGAACGGGTGATCGGATTTGAGTGAAATTTAATAACTGAGCAGAGGACATTTCTCTGGTGATCTTTTCCATGTCCGGACCTGATCCGACAACAGTTGGGGGGGGGGGGGGGCGGGAAATACGTGACTGGCTGATACTGGAGAGATTTTGATGGAACTTTGTGGGAATAACAAACAAATGCTCTGGATAAATTTTCCAGAACTGGATTGGCTCCGGCGACTGTGAGGGAGTTTGAGGGGGAGGGGGGGGGGGGGGTACGGAATTCCGGTGATCACGAGTTAAGGTACTTCTAGATGTGGTAGGACGATGCAAGTTGACTGGAATATTAGACATTCGACAAGATTGGCTTAGAAATCGCCACTTTCCCAATCCGACTATTCCTTAAAGTAACCAATCTTGACCACAAAGTAAGAAAAATACTTTTAAGCGAAATATACATTATCATGACCCCCATGAGCCCGTTATCATTTTTGCCTCAAGGGTTTTGAATAAACATGAAGTTGGAGCTCCTTTAAAGTGCGCATGTTAACTGCAAAGTCGAAAAGTACTTATTATCAAGTGATGCATCTCAGGTCATGATAGCTGATTCAACAGCTATGGGGGAGTTGGGAGGGGTGATCGGAAATTTCAAGAAACGGTTAGAACGGAGGGATCGGAGTTAAACTTGCTGGGAAGAACAAGCATTTATTCTAGATAAATCGTTTGCACAGTTGGACTGGATCCGGACACTTGGAGGGGGGGGGGGGGGGAGGGGGGCCTTCCGGAATTTCTGTGATGGCGTTTCTCAAGACGAAACTTGGCAGGCATACCAGGGACCCGACCAATCTGACAGAGCCCTTACCTACTACATACAGTTGCAAGTGCCATATGAGCTTACAGCTCTTGTTTTTTTTCCTATGACTCCGATTTGATTTTATTCCTAGTAACTGGTAAGGGTCTAATCTGTGAAGAAAGTGTGGACCTTAGGCCGGATTGACGAATATGACATTACATTTCGGAAAGCTCCGTAGAACTCTTGCCTGGGGCCAATAAGGATGGTTTTTGTTTGTCCTGGAGCCAGAGCCTACGGTGTGCGAAGTGAAGTGGAGTCATATGGCCAATGTCAGAGAGGACCATCTGAAGTTGTGTAGCGAACCTTTCGTTTCATCAAACCATGTTTCTGCTTTCGAGTGGAAAGCTCCGTTCTAGCACGCAAGCAGGCAGGCACCAGTTTCAAATCGAAGATGGACTAAAATCTACAAGTGTTAAATATATGTGGCAGTTACCCGGCCCCACAGCCAACATATCTTCTTTGAGTGGCAAATAGTTCTTCTCTTCAGTGATTCCGAAATAACACGTGAAATCAGAACTTGGATGCCTCGGTGGCAAACCAAGCAGATTTCCCCAATTTTTAATAATTAGTCGTCATCCTCCTTCTGTTTGCTCTGGAAGGTTCTCCCGGCAGGGATCGACTAAAAAGAGGCACGGCACGGCACGGCACAGTCTGGCGTAAGAGGCACTGGCAACAAAAAGATATTAGCAAACAAAGGATGTAGACAAGTAAGTAACTCTAGAGCCTAAAAGAAGGCACGGTAGACCATCGTCCCTGCCCCTCCCTCACTCTGGATCCTGAAAGGGTCCTTTTAGTTTTCGTGCCTCTTTATATTACTCGTGCCATCTCCTACACTATGGCGTGCCGTGCCTTGCCTCTTTTTAGTCGATCCCGTGGAAACAGCAACGGCGCGTGGGGTCCAAGGACAGATTTCACATGCCATTCGAAGAAAATTACTAGACTTCAGACAACTGATAAGACTAATCTATTTTCAAATAGTGTTTCGCACTACTGTAAAAAACTGATGTCATAGGATTTTCAAAAGTGCAAAGGGTTATCTTTTACGTCACCCAGACGTCTGCAGGAAGGTAAGCAAACACAACTTTACTGATTTACGAATCGAGTCTGGCGCACGTTTTGGGATGCGAAACGAATAAAATCGCCAATAACATGGTCAATTTGTCCCTCTCTCAGTCTGTCTGTCCATCGGTAAGCACAGTCACTCTTGAATCAATCAAAACCTGATCATGAAAGTTTGTATGGCGATCCTTTAGGTAATCATTTGTCTAAGCCTGTTGATGGTTCAGCAGTAATAACGACATGGTTATTCCGTCCGTCCGTCCGTCGTTAAGCACGGTAACTTTCTGAACCACTCAATATTTGATAAAGAATTTGTCCAAAGTAGTTTGTTAATAGTATTAATCAAATTTTAGTAGTTGGAGCCTCGTTTGTCAGTGACGCTAACATTGCTGAAACAGGGCTAATGCCTATCACAGGACTAGGCCTATTGCCCTCTCCTTGTCAATCAGAACAGGGCTCCTGCCTCAGAATAGGGCACCTGTCTTGAGGAAGAAGGAGAAGAAGACAACCAGAACAGATTTCCTGCCCTTCCTCGTTTTTCGCGGCGGCTTGTGTCAACGTCAGGTTTCATCTGTCTAAAGCCTTTCTGCCGGAATCCTGCAAAACCGAGGATTTGATATGCTGACGTCATAGTCAGTAGGCTACAGCGGAGGAAGGACACGGAGAATCGAAGACGGGTGAAGAAGTAGGGCAGTATCTACGGCAAAAAAAAGCAAATCAGACATTGATAACAACGTCCATCAGCGTAGCCCTCGCGATCAGTTCCATACAGACAATACGGAACTGATGATCCATGACAGACCTTATTTGTCACGATCGAAGCGTAGTCCACTTTTCACTCAGTCTGCTCGCCAAACTCTACAGCGCTGTGGCGCTACCCCACGTTTTATATCTGGCTCGATTTTGGAAACTATTCACGACCACCGAGCAGTCTCGAGTCCGTTCGCTTTATTTTCGTTTCCTAAAATACTTGCTAAAAATGCCACCGTGGACACGCAACAGGTACCTAATAAGAAAATTCAGCCTGGTAGAACCAAATGAGGCTGTAGATAAGTTAGTTCAGAAAGTTCTTGGAACCGCCGCACACCCGTGGCTACCAGTACTTTGTGCCCAATGGATGACCACTGATTAACTCGCCCTTTGTGTTTTACTTCATCTTTAGTGCTGTATATATTTTGTCATTGATCGCTAATTGTCTTTTCTCTCTTTTGTTCCTTATTTCTTTTTTTTCCATTTACTCCGTTCTTGTTCAGTTTGAATGTAACGGGTTATAAAGAATATACATACATACATACAAAATAACACAAGGAAGTAGTGCCAAGTGCCACCAAGACCTATGCTTTCCATGCTTTGCAAACGGGCAATATTCACAGTGCTGCCCCCTACGCTTGAACTACTAAACCATAGGGAGTGGCATGCCCTTTCACAGCTACTGACGGCCGAAAAGCTCCGGGCAAATGTTAAAACGTATCTCTCGTATGGTTCGACCTTTTGTCGACTGAACATCTTAAGCTATGAGAATACTTAAAATGTCAAAAACAAAAACGATATCCGCCATAATTCGCTTTTCGTAATTTCTACCATACACACCATACCAAAAAAAATATCAACTATATCGCTTAGCCCTTCTCAAAATGAGCAAGTACTAGTTACTCCCGAAAAAAATCTGGCACAATTTACAGTATGTTCAATTTTCATCACAATTTTCGTTAGGACCCATCAATATCATAAAATGCAAGTACAAGGTGGGTTTACTCTTCTAAATCTACACCGTGATTGACCTAGCTTTGGTTAAAAAGTGCGTCCCGATCCATACCCGACTTGTCCCTTATCCAATGCTCATGACTAGCAGAAGCGTAAAAAAAAAATAGAATTAAAAAAGTTGAGGCACCAAAAATGCGTCCCGAATACCAGACATGCATAACCTAATGCTAGGTGGCTGACGCAAAAAAGAGAACTGGAAAGAATTAAGTAGACGTCAGCAAAGGTGCGTCAGAAATACCTGACATGTCTGACCTAATGCTCGACGATTAAGACAGGCGGTTCACCAAACAACGGCAAAATAAAAAAAAAATGACAAAACAAAGTCGATTTATGTTATAATAACTATCCAAAGAACGCTTAACTACTTTCAAAAGAAATGTGACAGCAGTAGTTATATAAACCGGATTCTAGCTCACCCGCCCCCTAATTTCCAAACCCCATTTTAACATCAATTTCTTAAATTTTAACATCCTTTTTTCCGAATTATCCACCTTTTTAAAGATATTTTTATTTTCTTACTTCCCAAATAAAGGACCCAAGAAATAGGAAATATTACCCTTTACTACATATAAACTACTACAAATACTACTTCTTTTTTTATTTTTGCATTTTTCATTTTATCAAAACATGATACCACCATATTACTGAGTAAACAGTTCTATATCAACATATTGGTCAGAGTTCTTATTTACCCTCATAATAGGCTGCAAAACCAGATTGTTCTTTAGAAGCGACTCGCTAGCAATTGCATTGTATCTCTGTGGAATAAACAAATCACAGGCTTTGTTATTATGATTAATAACGACAACCAACTTATCACCATATTTTGTCTTAGCAATTCTCATTTTAACGATGGTCCAGTGAATGAATGATGGTCAATGATGGTCCGAAGAATCCAATTTCTTCGTTTCGAATTCAAACTCTGATTTATTGGATACATTCACATCTGTTTCTCGAATTTTCTTTAAATTCATATTTGACCACTGTATCATCCACAAGCGGTTCATCAAATATGTTCCATTGTGGATTAACAATTTTATTTATTGCCATTTATAGAAGAAAGAAATTATTAAATAAAACTTATTTCAGAATCTTTAACCTGTTTCCAGTCATTAACGTTTTGATCAAGTCTTGACTTCTTTGATTTAAAATTCTTTTATTTGTGCCTATAAGATCCTTTATAGATTTTTTATTTCCAATTACATCAATGAGTTCTTTCTTGTTTACATCGATCAGATCTTTCCCGTATTCTATTGTTCTATTTTTCAACAAATCAAACCTCGGTTTAATAATTTTGTTATACATTGACAATGCTCCATCTTTTATTTGTTTTGCTGACGTTTGAAATAACTGGGAATTGGTAATATTTTTGAATATACTACCGATTCCACTTTCATACTGCTTTTTTAAAGTAAGCGCTTATTATTAATCAACATTTATAGGTAAATAATTTTATTTCACTAATCCTTCAAGCTTTTCTTAAATGCAATACTTTAATGCAATTCTTTTATTTGTACCTATAAGATCCTTTATAGATTTTTTATTTCCAGTTACATCAATGAGTTCTTTCTTGTTTACATCGATCAGATCTTTCACGTATTCTATTGTTCTATTTTTCAACAACTCAAATCTCGGTTTAATAATTTTGTTATACATTGACAATGCTCCATCTTTTATTTGATTTGCTGACGTTTGAAATAACTGGGAATTGGTAATATTTTTGAATATATTACCGATTCCACTTCCATACTGCTTTTTTAAAGTAAGCGCTTATTATTAATCAACATTTATAGGTAAATAATTTTATTTCACTAATCCTTCAAGCTTTTCTTAAATGCAATACGTATCCAACGTTATCACCATTCAAATCGATAGGTCTTCCCAACTGATCAGTAATTGTCATTCTCAAGGAGTAAATAAAGTCTTTTGTGTTAATAGGAAGGTAGTTTAATTGTCTAGGATTTTCAACAATTTGACAATCTGGTTCTGTATTCGGAACAAATGACCAAATGACGTCTGATTTACTTTTATTTACGATAGAACTGTTTACAAGAGAGCAGTGAATTTGAATTTTGTCAACGCTTCTTGTTATATTCGGAAGCTTTGTACCTTCATTGATTTTCTTAGAAATCTCACTATCCTTCTGAAAGCCTAAAATCTGACACAAGTCACTATTAAATCTAAACACATATTTTTCTTGTAATATAATGACAAATCTCATAGATGCTGTATTGGATGAAATTACAATTGGACATTTATCTTTTGGTCTATCAAAATACTGACACAAAGAATAATTCAAACAATCATCGTTATACATCCCATTAGGAATAGTAACATTCATCCATCCCCCCTCTTCATCTTTCCTATATTGAAATGTATTATTCCCAAATTTATCACTTATATTATGCCACGAATACCCCAAAGTACACTGATTCAAACCTATTTCATAATCACAATTACGGTTCAATTATATTGGTTGACTAAATGTTATATCAATGATACTTTCATTACCTTCAATGTTTAACAACACCATTTCTTAGAAATATTTTTTATATATTGAATTGTAAAGTCTCTTCGTAAGAAATTTATTTCGCATTAACGAGTCCAAAATATCAATAGCTTCATTCCTTACCTCATCAGATGTATTCTCGTTTACTCTACTACCTATCAAAGTGTACAATTTTTTAATCATTTCATCACAATTCATAAATATTCCAGTTCCTTGTTGTTTGACTAATCTCAAATTTTTTTGAATGGCTCTTAACCTATCCTTGTTTTCTTGTATAAACTTAATAATTTGATCATGGCTAGAGTAACCTTTACCGCCATAACTTTGACTTATATTTGTTACATGATCCAGAGCCTCCTCTATATCCGTAGGATGACAAATTTAATACATCGGCATTTTAAAATAATAATCATTGCCACCCCGCGATTCATGTTTTGAATTAATCTGATTTAACAACTCTCGATTAATATCTTTATTCATATCTATGGATGGTGGTCCTAAAGCGGGAGGTGTTTCTAAAGCAGGAGTTGGCGCTCGACTCGATACCTCTGAAGCAGTCTTAAATGGTTCACCTAATCTTTGAAACCGTCTGCTTGAATTTTCATCACTCTTCTGTAATTTGTTAATGATCGCTTCAGTGTTTTCTTTTTGTGCCATAACAACTGGAGCTTTAAATTCTGAAGCCATTTCCTGAAATCCTGCTTTCTCCATCTCATATTCTTGATTACATTATTTCTCATTACAAATTCTTTACCTTTATCAGTTTGTAGTTTCTTGGGAATTCTTTCTTTAAAGATATGACTGAATGCGTTTATTATTTCAACACCCGTTTTGTCTTTCAAAGGGATACACCAAGCGTATTTACTAAAGCAATCAATAACAGTCAAGATGTAATTTGTTTTATCATTCGCTTTTTTATATTTCTGGAGGTCAACTAAATCAGCTTGCCATTGCTCGTCAACATGGTGAACATAGACTCGCCTCCTTTCAAAATTGTGATAGGAAGGAATGTGTAACGTATACACATTCTCATTTTGCAAAACATGTTTTATGTTATCTTTAGAAACGTTCACTCCATTTTCTTTTAATTTTCTGTAAATATCATCAACACCTGAATAATTTGAATAATACGTATTTAAAATATCTTTTTCTGCGTTGAGGTTTTTTTTAAAAACAGATTTTTCTTCGATCCGAAAATAACACAATTACCTTTCAGCATTGGAACATTATTTTTTTGTGACACTGCCTTAAACATTGATTCAGTGTCAGTTTTCTTTTTACATTTCATACAATAAATCTCCATTTATTAGAAAACAATTTTCTTAAACGAAAAGCTACCAACTGAAATCCTTCAGTTTGCGCTGGATGTAGGAAATACAATGAAATCCATAGTTTAATTCATCTAGATTTTGAACAGCAAGATTCTCATAAGCTATTTTTTTCTTTGAAGTTTTTCTTTTCCTAGGGGTATACCGAAAGAATCGAAAAATTCTACATGGGGATGATTAGGTAGATTACAATACGCTACCCAGTGAGTTCCAGGCAATCCACGTTTATCATAATTAACTACAACACATTCTATACTATTTATCTGTTTGGGTAGCATATCTATAGAGAAAACACCTCTAAAATATGGTAAATCCCCTATTGCATCCATAACATCAAAATTGGTTAGAGGTTCTACTTTACTTTTGCTTCTTTTTCTATGTCCCCGTTTTTTGAGTGGGTTTCCTTCCTAGGCCACCACCTGTGTTGACATCATCGGTTTCCTTCTTAGGCCTTCCACGTACCCCATTACCTACAACTTTTTGTCTTCCAGGAAGTTTAAGCGCCCCACCTGTGTTGGTTATGTTATCCACCAATTTCTTACCAGCGAATGTACCCAAAGCAGCAGCTCCGCTTGTTAAAGCTGCCTTTCCAAGGGTAATTGCCGACGGTATTAGGAAAGGAAGTAATCCACCCTTTAGAATCGCTTCTTTCATCTGTTTGTATGATACATCAACATCACAGCCCTTATTATTCATTTACATGTTTCAATTTTATCAATTTGTCGTTTACTTAAAAGTAACTTTACTGGTTCTCGTTCATTCTGTCTCCTATGACTAACACGTATCTGACATTTTTGTTTAGCACCAAAGCATTTCTTCAGCTTTCCTTTCTGAGATTTTGACAAATAAACTGTATACTCCATCGTTTCAACCATTTATTAGAAAAATAATTTATCATATAAACTTCTTATTTACCAGCCATCATTTTTTCTATTCTAGAAACAAATGGTTTGTCAACAGGGTTTTTCTCTAAAATCCGATTTAAAATGTTTAAGATTGCTCTTTCTATATTATTGATGTGGGTTTCTTGGTCAGAAATATTTGTTTCCATACTTTTACTAAGGGTTTGTTGGTGATAAATCTTTGTATCATAATCTAAAAGATTCATAGTTAACGTTGCTAAATTAACAGCATCATTTTGTTTTTAGGGTTTTGAACATTTGATTTCAAATTGTTTTCAGCGTTAATTTCTTTATCATTAACTCGAATTATTTCTTTTACAAATAGCCCTTTATCTTTAATCCTTACCAATAAATTATCAAGAGAATCATGTACAGCAGTTAATCTGTTGATATCTTCGCTAAAATACTGATTTATCCCCACTTGTTGTGCGGTAAGTTCTTTTATAAATTGGTTCAAAATAATAGTCATAGATCTGAAACTAATAGCGTCCTGGTCTGCTTTCGCATCCCCTAAATTAACAATTCTCTTATCTTGTAGGTTAATATTGCCGTTGTCATCAGTAACTCTCTTTTCATTTGATTCGTTACTAACCTTTTTTCCAACACTACCAAATTTATTCATTTATGATAGAAACAAATTATCCAGTAAATTTTTCAAAGTTTTTTCTGTAGTTCAGGGTTTTATCTTTTGTTTTTAAATCAATAAAGAAAAATCCGTAACCTTTAGTTGCAACCTCGAATTGTTTCAGAAAGTTCTCATTGTCTATATTAGATACATGATTTTGCCTGATTAATTTTATTTCTTTTGGATTAGAACACTGAAAGAATGCGAAATAATTACATTGAAGTCTTACCACCTTTGGGGTTTTATGATAGCTCTGTGAAAAATAAACAATTGAGGCATTTTTCTTTCTTCCTCTTATGAATAAATCTTCTATTTTCTTCTGGTCTTTTCAGTAACAAAATCATCAAAGATAATCAAGTTTAGGTATTTCGGGTCTAGGTCGTCAACATCAATAACATCATTAATGTCATTACTTACTGATAAAATATTCGCTTTACAATGAGATTCCAAAGTGTTTAAATTGTCTATAAGGTCTTTATATTTATCTTCTTCAAGATCTTTTGCATACAAGTATATTCGGTTGAAACAGATATAAATATAAATAGATATAAATTCAAGAGTAGATTGGTTTTCCCTGTTCCTGAACTTCCACAAATTAATTAACTAAATGGCCACTGAGGTGCAAGGCCGTGCTTGTTCTGATAGTTATTCTTTTCGCTAAAATAATATACTTTGATTGGTGCCTTTTCATTCATTTATTTAGGAAGAATTTTTCATTATAAGATTTACCGAAGTAGGTACTTGAATTTTTTAAGTAGGTACTTGAGTATTTTAAGTAGGTACTTGAATTTTTGAAGTAGGTACTTGAATTTTTTCAGTAGGTACTTGAATTTTTTCAGTAGGTACTTGAATTTTTTGAAGTAGGTACTTGAATTTTTGAAGTAGGTATTTGAATTTTTTGAAGTAGGTACTTGAATTGTTGAAGTAGGGACATGAATTTTTTGAAGTAGGTACTTGAATTTAATGTTTATAACCTAGAGGTAAAGTTGTAATATTATCGCTTGTTACTATCCTTTTATCATCCTTAGGATCTAACGCTTTTTTATTCTGTTCTTCTAGAAACATATTGTGTTTGTATGATCTTAAGTTATACTGGGTTACAGAAAGGTTTTCAGTTTTATCAAACAGTACATCCTTATAGTTTTGAATCGTAATTTTATCTTTAATTATATTCGTTTTTATTCCTTTCAGTTTTTGCTAGCTTTTGAAGGGTCTTGGTTGTCCTTTATATTAGAATATACTTTTGATCGTAATCCAACAAATTCTGTCATAATTTGTCCTGCTAATTCATCTTTCATCATTCCTATCACTTTCATATTTACATTAGGAAACCCGTATGGATTATCTTTCGTATAATCAGATGTATCGAATCTCTCATTCAGATCTTGTTTGATATCTTCATAGAAATTTTCGGTTCGAATGTCGTATATGAAAGAATCAGTAACCATATAACATAAATCTATTTTATCTTCATATTTAGGTTTCATATAATCATAATGGAATTCATACATCAGTAGCTTGGATAGTTCCAATACAGCAAAACCAATATACATTGGTTTATCTAGTTTTATCTTTTCCTTTGACTTTCTTGCCACAGAAAAGTTTTCACTGAAAATAATTTCAGATTTAAAGTTGGGTTTCTTTATTATTTTTTCTCTTGTTTTATCATCAGTTATTATTTCAATATCAGCTCGTTTCCTTACGTTCTCCATGGTTTTTCCAAAGCAAGTGTTATTCATCAGCTTAAAAAAATCCTTTTCAAAATCGTTAGTACCTTTAGTTCTAAGTGCTATGTTGTGGTCTATGTATCCTTTTAAGTAAGCACTTTCAGTGAATCCTAGTATTTTATGCACTTTTTTCAGTATCAGACCTTTTTGTAAATAGAATTCTAGGTTCCTGTGGTGAACTACAACGTTATTTTTATCGAATAAGGTAGTACATAGTTTGCCATTGAAATGTTCTGAATGTAATGGTAAATCTTTGTGTAAGTGGAAAAGTTCTTTGGGGTATTCAAGATTTACTTCATAGAAAGCACATACATTCAGTAATTGCATACCAAGTGAACATGATTTTTTAGATGGTTGTAATACCCGATTGATGTGTATTCATTTCTTTCTTTTAAATCATCTGGTATTGGGATAAATTGGAAATCATTCGCTGGTAAGTCTTGTGACATCGCCCACCCATGTAAATTATTCTTATCGAAATACATTAAATAGTTAGATGGCTTACCCTTATCATAACTGCTCATATATTTATAATTTGCTTTAGCGTATCTTTTCATACATTGAGATACACCACCTCTTATCCCCTTTTCAATGAATGTATACATGTCTTCCTTTGAGAATAATTGTAATTGTACTGTTGAATGCTTTAGGAAAGCGCCCCATGTTAGTCCTGGAGCTGAGAAGTAATGAAGTGGATCCAATTCATAATTATGTATACATAGATTTTTGAAATTCTCTACAACATCCGACAATATTAACACATCATTTTTTAGGTACAACTTGGTATAATCAAGTAATGTTTGACAATAAAATTGCTTCCAAATAGACACCGCTCTTTTATAATCAGTTTTGTCAATACCTTTTCCGTTAAACTAGAATAAAAGCTTTCTATTTGTGGTAACTTCGTACAATCCATTTTACTGAAACTGTCTACGAATTCATACGGATAAACCCCTTTTTTAATTATTTCTTTGAACTCTTCATCGTTTTTGAAACTATCAGATGTGTACTTGAAATTCTCTCTCAGATGATTACAGGATACTTTGCAATCGCATTTAGCTAAATTTGCTGATAGCTTGTCCAGCGATGAAGCCATGCATCGAATGGAATCTATGAATCAGATTTCGTATTTTATTTCCGTATCCTGTCTTGGAGAATGATATGAAACTTTCTGCACTTTCAAATATTCCGTTATCAGGTATCAACTCTTTTACAAATAGATGGAAATCATATTTTGATAAGTTATCACTACAGGGATATGCTTGGGAATTCTGTATTTCATATTACATTCAGCATGAGCAAACTCAAAGTGGGGATTTTCAGTAATTTCAGTCTTACAGATATGGCAGGTCTTATCCATTAGTGTGTTCCATTTTTCTGCAATTTCTACATCGGTATAAGTGTGTTTTTTCTGCCTGTTTTCATATTTGTTTGCAATTTCTGTGGATACTTTTGTAATGGTTCTAACAAAATGTTTTGAAGCGTCTTCACCGAAATAATCGTAGTATTTGTTCTGGTTTGTATCAAACGAACAGCATACCTGAAATCCGTAAGCAAAAGGTTTCTGTTCAGCTACTTTTTTTGTTTTTTTCCCCATGTACCTGATTGTATTCTTCGTTATAAGACTCAAAGTGTGCTATTATACAATAAGGTTCTTTCATTTGTTTCGAAATATTTTTATAGTGGAGGCATTATAATATCAGGATCTTCGCAATTATTTTTACTTTCATGTTTTTAAATTGTTCTTGTTGCGAAAAATACCTTCCACAAAAAGTGCATAGGCATGTCTTTGTTTTATTTTTAGAGATTTTAAATATAATAATTTTTAGAAATATAATAAATGAATGGCATGTTTTGCTGTTTTAGTATATGACTTCTGATTATTTTCTCTTTATCAATTTGAAATAAGCAAATCTTTATGTTGTATTTATTTTCAAATTTATGGATGTCTTTTGTATCCATCGGGAAGTTGGTAACCCCTTTGAAATCAAATTCGTTCTCATATTGTTTATATTTCGAAGTTCTCTCAGCGTTGTCCTTGGCTGGGTGTAAATGTGCTAAGATACACCAAAGAAAGCATTTTTGATCTAAATTTTTTATATTTATGCACGCTTTTTTATTTTTTACGAAATCTGGCAGTGTTTTAAACCTTCCTTCCATGTAAGATTCTATTCGTGTCATCCTATAGTCAGTTCCTTCATACCGGCTAAATTGTAGCCCAGATCGAGGGGTATTACTTTAAGAACTAAGTCTCTTGTTATTATCATCCAAATGAGTATGAGTAAGTATGCTATTTTTATTTAAAAACCAAGAAGTACTGTTGTAAAATACTACTACTTCTTCATCATTCTCCTGTCTATAGAATATAACACGAGTTACAAACTGAACTCTATATTGATTTATTTCGTTCATTCTTCGCTGTAAATCTTCAAAAACAAAAGCAATAAGAGTAGGTTCACCTCTTTCATTGCTTTCAATTGAAATGTTTACGGAGTACAAATTTTCAATTTCCCTAGAAATAGTATGCTGCTGTTCTTCTTCCGTTTTGAATAAATAATTATGAATGGTAGTTTCATCATTAATCCGTTTCTTATTTATAAAGAGAGTTGATAAATCGATTACTTTGTGTTTATTCTTATCACTTCTTTCTGCTTGATCTCTTATGATATCTTTATTTTTCATTACGGAATCTTTATGTTTTGTAATGATTTTATTATAGTACCCTTTAACGATTTGTATTACTTCATCTCGGTTTCCACGGGTGGATAGTTTTTTGTTTTTTAAGAATCTTTTTAACTCACTTGTATCTTTTTCTTTTATCTTTTTCTTCTCTTGTTTTATTTTTGCAATAGCGATATTATTTTCTTTTATCTCATCTTCCAGAATGGTTCTTAATTTAGGTTCTGGCTTGTAGTTGGATGGTCTGTTCTTATTATGGATTCTTTCGTTTCTGCGTCGAATATTAATTGTATCTTCAGCTAGCAAAATATTCTTATTAAGATGGTTTATTATACTATTTGTTATTTCATGTTTCTTAACTCCATTTGTTTTGATTATATTATATTTGGCATATGTCCGCACTCCATTAATTCGGTATTGCGGTAAACTTCGTATAACCATTTCGTTGTTTGATATAATGGTTTTACAACGCTGAATAACCTCTGCAGTCTTCATCATTTAATAGGGGAATATTTTTATTAATGAATTTCCTCCGTCTGCGTTTTCTCAGCCGTAAAGAAAATCATTGAATTTTGTATACCTTACTCTTTCTCTGTGAGAAAAATGTGTGCACGGGTTTCGCACATTCTTCACTACTCTTCATGAGACATATATGCCCGCTTAGGTTTTTTCATTACCTTACTACTCGTCATGAAAATTTTGATTCAACCAAATAATTTTTCGAAACAACTTTATTATATAATAAATGGAAGAATTAGGAAAGAAAATGTTTGTGTATCGCCGAAGCTAAAAGTATTACAATAATGTTAGTAATTGCTTACTTTTATCCAAATTCCTCTTTTCCGCATCTTGATTAAGTGCGTTTCTTCTTTTACCTCTTACATCGTTAAGTCTGGGTGCTGTCATTATTGAAATAATTGAAAAGCAGTTACGCACTGCTGATAGAAAAGCAGAATATAGAACTAACTACAATTTCTATACTGAGCTGCTGTCGTTGCTGAAATGCGGACAATTAAGAATTGAGGAGGTAATTCAACGTGAAACTGAAATGCATAAAACGTTTAGATTTTTTCCTCGCGAAAAATACATGAAACAAGTCCGTTTGAATGGTTATAAATATTGTAATAAATCTATAAAAAGTCAAGAGAAATTACCAAAAACGTAGTCTATTGCTATACTGAATATTCTTTCCTACCTGTCAAACAGATCTTTATTTCCTATGCGCATTAACGAGCTGCGTCATTCAAAGTTCCCGCCGCCAATTTGTGATGTAATTTCAGTCCCCAGCATGACTAACGCATTCTCATCTTAAATCGGAAACTTGGCGAATTAGACGAGGACCCGATAGCAGAACTGGTTAGCGCTTGGCCGAGCGTTGATTCACCTGCAATCAGACCTTCGAATCCCACTGACCGCAGTTTCTGTTTGTCGGTAGTGGGGTGGTAATAAAAACTTGCGGGTTCCCCGATCACGGCCCCCCAGACTAAGGTCACATCACCACAAAAACTACACCAATCGGGGTGTACCAACATCACATCTCTTAATTTTCAAAGTCTGGGGGTGTGGGGCTTTGCAAAAATATTTTTTTAAGTTCAAAATGGGTAATCATCACATTATCACGCAAACTCAGTACCACGTCTATAATGAATTAATCTCTCACATTTAGTGTCCGGTTTCTGTTATCAGATATTTATAAGCGATCTGGATTTTTATTAAAGAAATTCAGCCGCTAATAAATGGAGTCAATGAATGATGTCTTGTCTACAATCAGAATGAATAAAAACAATGAGACAATCAGGAAAGAAGAACTAGTTCTAGGATTGAAATATACCATCCTTAAAATGAGAATTGCTAAGACAAAATATGGTGATAAGTTGGTTGTCGTTATTAATCATAATTACAAAGCCTGTGATTTGTTTATTCCACAGAGATACAATGCAATTTCTAGCGAGTTGCTTCTAAAGAACAATCTGGTTTTGCAGCCTATTATGAGGGTAAATAAGAACTCTGACCAATATGTTGATATAGAACTGTTTACTCAGTAATATGGTGGTATCATATTTTGATAAAAAATGAAAATGCAAAAATAAAAAAAGAAGTAGTATTTTTAGTAGTTCAGATGTAGTAAAGGGTAATATTTCCTATTTCTTGGGTCCTTTATTTGGGAAGTAAGAAAATAAAAATATCTTTAAAAAGGGGGATAATTTGGAAAAAAGGATGTTAAAATTTAAGAAATTGATGTTAAAATGGTTTTTTGAAATTGGGGGGCGGGTGAGCTAGAATCCGGTTTATATAACTACTGACAGCAACTTGAGCAGGGTCGCAGCCCGCTTTCTAAATGTAAAGAAACAGTAAACCTGCCGCAAATTTTCAGAAAGTCCTCTGCCTCGGACTCAGACCAAAGTAACACTAGAGAGTAGCGTCAATACCTATGCTGTCCATGATTTTCAAACGGGCAATACTCGTAGCGCCGCTCACTACGCTTGCTGCATTTAAAGCGAGACAAACTTGCGGAATTTGACATTTTTAGTAAAGCTAAGATGCAGTCTGCACACGTTGAGGAGACAGTGAGGTCGTATTTTCTTTTTGCTGTGTTTAGAATATGGGGTTATTTCAGACGGTGCTTGTGCACGACTGATTGAGTTTCATTAGGGACGTTCACCATCGATAGTGGTGCCAGTGTCGCTGCTTTTCGAATGTGTGTCACTTCTTTCAACTCCTGGCGCTACTCCCTAGCAGATGCATTACTAGCCAAAATGTTTGGGGGTGGGGGCAAGGCATTTACCGACTGGCTGGTAATTTTCACCGCTTTTTTGCAGAAAAAAATATTTGTACCGTGTTCTTTAAAACAGTGCTAACTGAGAATCTTTTGAAAACTGAGTTAACTACACCATTGGAAAGAACATAGCTGATTTGGTATTCTGTTAAATTGTGCAAAGTGTTAGATGACGACATGAGCACCATCTAACAGGAAGATTAGTTTTAACTTACTTTTTTCACGCAGATGGCATACACAAAACTGGGGCCAAAAATTATGAAAATGTAGTTAGCACAGTTTTGAAGAACACGGGACATTTGTTTTCAACAAAAAAAAATGACTGATTTTCAGAAAAACTGACTGTTTTGACAAAAATCGACGGATTTTCAGAAGAAAAAAAAATCGTTAAGAAAATCAACTGTTTTAACAAAAACTGTGGTGCTTCGCGCCGACTCGGTTATTTTCAACGACTGGCCGACAACATTGAGGGGGGGCCGACCCCCTAACCTTGTTCACAAGCAAACCCTTTAAAACTCACCCGGATAACTTAAATTTAGTGTGGTGGATATGGCATGCATTTTGGGTCAAATTGGTGAAAATGTTGCCGAGAATACATGAAATGTCGCCGAGAATGCTGTTTTTGTCGCCCAGATTTTTTGCATGTATCGGAGACTGCAATGTTTTTTTTCCCGAGAATGACAACTTTAAGTAAGTAAGTAAGTAATTAATTTATTTATGACCCGCCATTTTGAAAAGGCGGAGTAAATGACGAAAATAAAGAAAATAAACAAAACACATATATACACACAGAAAAAGACACTTTAATTTTTAATCTTCGGTCAGGAAGCAGTGGACGACATCGTGTGCTGGTTGGGCCTTGTTGTCCGTGAGTTTTGAAAGTGATGACTAAACATCCAAAAAGGTAACACTTTCGTCTTGAATTTTGAATTTCTCCGTCAATGTATGGTTATGACATAATTTCGAAAAGTGGGGCAGGTGCTTTGCATATTTAAAATAACATGATCTCATCTTTTTAATCTACTTCGTTCGCAGAACATGAGTGACGCCAGAAGGAAATAGTATAGAAGGAGCGCAGAAGGTGCTGTACAAATTTCCCAAAGCTTTACAATTATAGCGCCCCCGGTTGGGGACGATGCGCCCATAGGCGCTACGGATCGACTTATAAACTTCTTGAACAACCGAAGAGCAAAATTTTGACAATGAAGATTTGAATGTTCTGCCGAGCCACCGTAGAGAGTCTGTTGATTTGACGATGAACGATCCAAGAGATATAGAAGCTTTAGATGCACTCGAACAATTTGACGAAGGGTTGAAATGCAGGTACTCACATTTTGAAAGGTTAACTTCAAGGCCAATTTTCAGAAGCTCTGACGACAGCTTCCTTACATTTCTTGTGAGTGTGGATCGGTGACGGCTTACTAAGAGCAAGTCGTCCGCGTAGGCTATGTAGCTGAAGGCATAGTCTTTACAGAAGTAAGCAGGAAGCAAAGAATCGAGACATGAAGATATGGCCGATCTGAAGATGTAGGGAGATAAGACTCCCCCTTGGCGAACACCAGTTGCCATTTGAACCTTACTGAAGAAAGACGATACCAAAAGTTTAACAGATAGACGACAGACAGATTCATGCCAGAAGTAATGAGAGAAAATAGGGCCTGAGAATGCGTTATTTTGTCAAAAGCACCAGCTATATCTATAGAACATTTATGTATAGAAGACTTGTCGCGGGTAGCCTGTTTCATCATTTTTGTCAATATGTGATGAGCGTGCGCACAACTGGCGCTCGAACGGAATCCAAACTGCATTGAACCAAAGCTACATTTTTCAACTAGTTCTGGAAGAAGGACGTATTCCAGGATATTGCTTCTGGTACAAGAAACTGTAATTGGCCGATAGCTTTTGCAAAGGCCCGCGTCTTTCCCTCGCTTAATCACCGATGTTATAGTACCCAGGAGGAAACTATTCGGAACCAAACCCTGGCATAAACAAATTTGAAATAGCAGCTGAAGGTGTTGTGTTAAAGCTGGAAACTCAATTTTGAAAAAATCGGCACTAAGGCCATCAGAATCTGTACAACCAGTTCTTCTTAATTTTCGGAAAGCAATTTCGATGGAAGAACAAGTAACGGGAAGAACAGAAGGTTGAAATATTTTCCTTGGTAGGTATTTAAGAAGTAAATTTTCAAAGTGCTGCTGAATCTGGTTTTTGCAACCACTGACTAGACCGCGGTAGTGGTTGGTCCAGTCAGCCATAGTTAGCGCGGAAGGAGGTACAGCTGAATCTTTATCTGTACGAATGACGTTTTGCCACGCTTTTTTGTCACTGGGAGCATCTAAGCCATTCAAACGAGCATTTTTAAGTGAAGATTTGTACTCACGCTTCGTTTTAGCTTTTAGATTAAAAACAGTACCATTCCCTGGGCGTCCACAAGCAATCCAAATTTTTAGCCAAAATTTTGCCGTGTTTTTTGCCTTCTTAACTTCAGGACTGACTTTCCAAATAGGTTTCCTTGTACCAACTCGAATTCTCTCATCGGTACAGCAATATCGGCTGCCAATTTCAAGCAATAGACAAGCTCGCTATAATAACAATTAATATCAACGGACGAAGTAGTAGCTGCTATACCAGTCTGAAGAAGGTGAAAAGGAACTTTTAAAAGCGAGAGAAGATTAGTTAATGTAGAAATGAAGAGCACAATATCTATACAATTCCAGTTACGCTTTTGGATCCGAGCCTTCTTGGGATTTGGACAACTGATTCGAGCAACAGGGACAACCAAACAGAAAGGCAGATGGTCGTCCTCAATTTTCTCCTCATCAACCTCAACAATACCGTCAATGAGACTTGTTTCAGAAACAATCAAATGATCAAGGTTGGAAACATTAGCGCCACGATTATGTATATATGAAAAGGGTAGAGACTTCTCAATGAGACTGTGAGCTACCGGTAAAGAATTGAAAAATAAATCAGTCCGTACAGAAGAAGTTAGAAGATCGGTGTTAATATCACCAGCAAGAGCCCATTTCATTCCTCTCCTTGAAATGTCTGACAGAAGTGTTCTGATTTTCTGACAAGCCTTAGCAAATGAACTATGTGATGCAATGTTCCGCCGGTCGCAAGGTAAATATACGTTAACAAGAACAATATTGTCCAACTGAACGGCAAGAGCATAACGCCCAGACTGGAACAGTTTTGGTGGTGTTGAACACTCGCTGGTTCGAAGAAAAATGGCTAACCCACCGGAAGGACGACCTCTAGTTTTCATTGCCGGCTGAATGAACACAAAGTGCTCAGGAGATCGGCGCAAACTTTCGCTGCTAGGGGCGGATAGCAGATGCTCTTGAAGACAAAGAATGTCCGAGCTGCCTAGCAAATCATCAAGTAGAAGATCTTTGTCCTTAGTGCCATTTACATTTAATGACACACAGCGCAGTTTCTTTTCCTGAAAAACCATTATTTGCCAAGACCCACGGTCTTCCTCATAATGATGCATCTGAGGCTAAAAGAGACACGACATCCGTCGCAATTGGCACACTTTGGAGGCAGTGAGCAAGGGTAATCTTTGCTGTAACTGTGGCAACCAGCACAACGAGCGCATTTTGGAGAATCAGACGGATGCGGGCATTTGGCTACACCGTGGTTTGGGGATTGACAGCGAAAGCAGCGCTTGGGCATTCGGTGGAATTCATGAAGACGAAAAACTTCATACCCGATTTTTACCCCGATTTTCATAGCTGTTAGGAGACCAACTTGACTTTTGAACCCGATTTTGAAAGAACGAGGGCCCGAAATAGGCACGACTTCACAAGAATCAGGAATCAGGGTCTTCAAGGCGTCGGCCGTAATGGTGACTGGAACACTCCTGACAACACCCAAAAATTTAGGAGAGATAACTTTGGCAGTAGTACCCTCCGGCAAACCCTTGGTGATTGATCTCGCAACAACCTCTGCATAAGAAGCACTTGAAGTGTGGACGATGAGACGATTTCTTTGAGTATTCGCTCTGACATTAGTAATCCCTTCGTTACCTTCAACGGTGTCAATGTGTTGCGTCCTGGAATCAATGTTAAGAAGATCCGACGGGACATTACTAACAACAACAGTGTGCGTATCTGAAGGTGGTGAGGGAGGGATGGCCGTCAAAGCCTCGGCACGAGTGTAAATAGCAGTGAAGCGATCAAGAGTAGAAACTGCTTCAGCAATAAAACGGACATCGTTAGCAACAGCGCTTAGCTTGCTACTCAATACAGATATGGCAACAGCTGGAACGACCGGAACTTCGCTCGGAAATCGTATGACGAAATCCGGAACAGCAACGTCCAAGTCATCACAGCGACGGAAAGCATCCACAATATCACACAGATGATTGGCCTGGGCATTTCTTCTCGGGGGGAGCTCACTGGGAAAGGCAAGAGCCCACAGAAACTTTTTCGTAGCCACAATCGCGTCAACAGTGAAAAACTCTGCAGCAAACTTTTTGACCGAATTTGTATCAACTCCCGAGTCAAGACTTTTCTGAAAAAAATTCAAAACTGGCTGATAAACCAGACTAACTGACATCTCGTCATTGCCTTCACTAGGCGCCATTCCACAAACGCAGACTTTCAGTAACGGCTTTCAACGGTTTCACAAACAAAAAGTTAACCGGTATTTGCGACCGTTCAGGTCAACGGTCAGTTGAAGACTAACTTTGTAGACAACTTTGACAACTTTGTAGCCGAGATTCCCACTGAAAAGCGTGTCGCCGAGAAATACAGATATCTGTTCGAAACCAAAAATTTCAACGCCAACCTCGGGAACTAAGTCGTCAGTCTCGGCAACAAACAGTTACATCTTGGAAACACACAAGAAATCTCGGCAGCAAAAGCAGCATTCTCGGCAACATTTCTGCAATATTTGACTCAAAATGCATGCCATATGGTGGATCTATCTAAATCCGGCGGGCATCCTGATCTTCGATTCGCACCATAAGATGACATAAACAGAAGCGCGATGAATATTCATTCCTTTACCATCATACTAACGTATTCCCGTGTATGTTCAGCTAATAGGTGCGTCAGCTCGATAGGACCTTTCTTAGAACATCCAATAGACGATCAGGGTACGGTGGCCATGGACTGGAATTCCTGTCAGGGTTCCAAACATCATTTACATTGGTGGTATCAACGGCCCATTGGTTGTTCATAGTTATTCGCAAGCGCTTTCCATTGGTATCTTTTCTCGGTGACCTCCTTCCCACCTCACAAATTTAATCAATTTCCGATAAATGACGTGCCGCTGCAAGAGAGGCAAGCGTTGGTCTGCTTGCACTACTTTGGGGCAGACAGAATACTTGACAATACTATCCCCGACTGTCTAAGGCCTGAGAAACTGGCAACCAAGCCAGTTGAAAGGATTCAATCCTTACGTCTGTCACACGCGCGCTACGAGAACACGTTTGCCCCTCCGTGCATCTGTAAGCACCTCAACTCGCGATCACCGGACTTACGGAAACCCACTCTAATTCCTCCCTCACTACCCACAGTGCATCGATCCGGTCCGTTTCTATCAAAAATTCTTTTACAACTTGAACTTGTTCTTCTCACCAAGATTTATCCCGATCCCTCCACTCCAAGCCTGTCCCGAGATTTCCGGTCCCCCTCCTATCCCTCCCCCAGAGTTATCGGACCCGCTACGGACACGAAATGCGACAACCGCAACCCGAGCACTTTCCAACTGTCATGTTTCATTTGTGTCCGATGACCCGTTCAGATTTATCCCCCCCCCCCCCGATCGTCGGATCGGAGAAATGACTATTCCCAAGTCCATCTGGTCGGTCCCTGATACGCCTGCAAAAGTTTCATCGTCCTAGCAAACCTGGAAGTACCTTACTCCATGATAACCGGAATTCTGCCCCCCCCCCAACTCTCCCATCAAGCATCATGGTATTTCCGGCACCCCGCTCCAACTCCCTCACAGTTATCGGATCCATTCCGGACGTAACACAGGACATGTGAGGTATGGGTTCTTTTCATTTATCAAGTTCCATTCAAATCTGATACCCCGTTCAAAAGTTACGCATACCTCAATATTCCGGATTCCCCTCCCTCCACGATGGCATATCTGTTCTTTGTTGGACAGACGACACAGGGCCCACTTCCCAGGCACAACCACATATCCCTCCTCAATTCTGATAGCTCAACGCCTCATCAATTGCACTGTAAAACAAATCTTGGGCTACTATTCCCCGATACGCAAAAATGGTTTCTGAGGTCGGGGAATCAAAGTGTCAGGGGATAATGTTCCCCAAAATGCAATGTTTTTTGTTTTTTTAGCTGAGGTCGGGGAATCCAAGTGCCAGGGACTGATGTTCCCCGATAAGCAATAACGGTTTTCGAGGTCTGGGAATCGAAGTGTCCAAAGCTAATGTTCCCTCATAATCAAATAATCGATTTTGAGATCGGGGAATCGGAGTGTCAGGGGCTAATGTTCCCCGATGAGAAAATAATGATTCTGGGATCGGGGAATCGAGACCGCAGTTGATTAGAGACGCTGTATTGTTTCCAGTCGGTACCGTTGCAATTACCGACCGAGATCGATATTTCGGTAGATTTCATGTGATCACTTATCTTCGGCTTTATTTCACCGGATAGAAAATTCCGCCGTCAGAATTCACGCCGCAATGTTACTGTGTTTTTTTTACCAAGTGGTTGTCAACATTGGGGGGGGGGGGGGGTCTATTCTGGCCGCAGGTGATGCCACGAATTTCAGGATGAAAAATATAAAGGGATAATCTAGACAACTAGCCGTTAAGCTATCCGATGTCTTTTTTATCTCTCATTTATTGGCAAATTTAATTAATACAGAGTATATCTAAATATATAATACTACTACAAGAACAATCGACGGTAATGCGAGTTTCGCAAGCGCATCTGGCGGCATTGGAAAGGCTGTTTGCATCCGACAAACCATTTTCACGTTCTTCACACCAAATCCGTAAATTACCTTAATATAATTTGCCTTAATGTAGCCACCTGAATATAATAACTTTAACGACTTATTTACTTAAATTACGTAAGTTGTAGTGCGAACACACGATCAGGATTTCCCGGCCCGATTTCGTGCACGTTCATCATCAAGCTGAAAAAATCTCAACTTTTCCAAATGGAAGTGGCACAAATCCGGGCAGGAATTCCAGACCAGGAGCACCCGACCAAAATCGTGTGTTCACGGCATTAACTAGAATAATTGTGCTGCGTTCCAACCACCTATCAATATTAACTAAAAACATGGTTGTTACAACCTCTATAAAAGTATTTGCCTGTTTGAACGAAGGTGATAGTCTTATTAACTCCTGGCTTCTCCAAAACTGCTCAGGCCATTAAAAAAGCTAAATCGGTGCAAAGGCTTCTACACCAACGTGAAGCAATAATCTCTTAGGGCACAGTTGGACGCTCGATCGTTTTGTGATATTACAGATGAATTAAGCTAGTAAATAAGCCGGTCGACAGACAAATCAGCTTGGACACAGCCAGATGCGTCGTGAAGTCGCTTTATTCCAGTTCCGTGCTCCAAGTACCAAGGGGAATAGTATCTGAAAATCCTTCATTGTGTCAGTATCAACACCTGTGACAGAGTTACTTAAAAATGGATCCATAACCATAAGGTAGTGAGCAGCACATTGTAAATTTCACTTTCTATTCCAGAGACAGTGCAAAACCTCAATTGCCGGGGAAGCATAATGTCTGTCACAAGTCTTGATAATGAGGCATAGGGCTTTCAGAAACAAGTCTGCTTGGAAGCCCTGAGCTGCGATATGATGAAGTCTCATCTCGTCAAAAATGGGATCGACTAAAAAGAGGCACGGCCCGGCGCAGCATGGCCCAGGAGGCACGAGTAACAAAAGAGATTAGAAAGTAGTAGAAGAAGACAAGTAAGTGGGATTTCGTAACTCCATGGCCTAAAAGAAGTCACGTTAGAACATTGTTCCTGCCTCTCACTATGAAGCCTGAAAGGGCCCTTTTTGTTTTCGTTCCTCGTTTTAATCTCGTGCCTCCTACACTAAGCCGTGCCGTGCCGTGCCTCTTTTTAGTCGATCCTGTCGAAAATCAATGGATTCCTATTCAGCAGGTAGCGCACGTTCCACAAGGATAGGCGACGTTGTACTTGTAATCGCAGACCAGCAAAACGGGGTTGAACACGAGGCTGGGTGGGCATGTCTGTTAAAGGAAAGGCTGTTATCAAAGACGTAGAAAGGGGGGTGGGAAGTTCTCGGGGAAGTCGCAGCCCTATATTTGAGGGTTGACGATCAAAATTATTAGGCGTGACTGAAACAGTGCCGTTCAAAAGATGAGGAATGGACAGATTGTACGAGCTTGTGTGCCTTAGTTATAAACAAATATGGAAGTTTAATCTAGAGCACAAGATCTCATTAATGAGATAGTGACGTCGCATGAAGATAGCTGCACTGCGGAAAAGAAAGCAGGGTAAAGCGCAAAAGAAGGTGGAAAGTAAACTTTTATTTTCGAATTTACCAACGCAACCATGTAAAGTAGACCAACTCGGTGACAATAAATATGTCTATTCTCGGTGTTGCCGAGTGAAACACTTTCTCTCTGAAAGTGACACCTTTTTTTAGTAATGACACCTTTTGGGTCAGAAAAGAACTGTTTCATTTACTACGAAAAGTGAAGGATAAGGAAACTGTCAAAATATATATTTTTTTTATTTTGTACACAAAACACTTTGACCCTTAAATAAAGCTCATTCCCGATTAAATTTTGTTACAAAACTGTGATGTAACAGTTAAGAAAGGGATCAACGAAAAAGAGGCACGGCACGGCACGACAGTGTAGGAGGCACGAGACTAAAAAGAGGCACGAAAAATAAAAGGGCCCTTTCAGGCTTAGGATTGAGGGGCACAGACAATGTTCTAACATGCCTTCTTTTAGGCTCTGGAGTTACGAGCTCGCACTTACTTGTCTACTTCTAGTACTTAACGCCAATCTCTTTTTATTACTCGTGCCTCCTGCGCCATAACGTGCCGTCCCATTAAGAAATTTTTGAAATATGTTGTTACAAATTCAGTTATTACCAAGTTTGCGCGTTGTGCTGCGGAATGTAAAAAAAAAAAAAAAATTCAAAGTGTGTTAAAGCACCTTTTTGTCAGCAACTGTGATACTTTTATGAGTCGAGCTCTTGGCAATCCTGTCTATTCTACCCAGTCAGAGAGCAGCAAGCAGAGATACTACAACCAGAAAGGGCAAACTAAAACGGGGAAAGAATTACCAGAAATCCTAGATTTGAAAACCTGGCAAGCATTTTCTCTGTATAGGATCTTGTGTGGGGTCGGCAGCTTAAATTTTCTAAACTTTCCTTTTAGTATTAAAAAAATTGGCAAGCTGCACCGTGCTTTTCCTCTGGTCAGTGCCCCGTGAGGAGTCGAGAACTTATATTTATTAAAGTTCACCTTTTTTGAGGGGTCGGCAACTTACATTTGTAAAATTTCACCTTTTCATCCTATTTACTACCCTGTCGTTAGGCGACTAAAACCTCGTTTTAGTATCATTGAGGGTTCAGGTACTAAAACGAAGAAATGGTAGACTTGAAATATCTTAGTTGCCAGCCCCACAAAGATACTAAACCGAGGAAGGGAACGGTGAACTATGAATTTTGATAGTTTTCGACCCATCAAAGAAAAATAATTTAGAATTCCCAATTTCTTTCCTCGTTTTAGTACTCTAAGGTACTATCCGTGACAAATTACTTAAATCAGGAAAGAAATGGTGGACTTGAAATATCTTAGTTGCTGACCCCTCGTTGGACTCGGATGATTTTGGTCGCCTAAGACAGGGTACTAAAAGGAAGAAAAGGTGAACTTTTACAAATGTAAGTTGCCGACCCCTCACGAGATACTTAAAAGAGTAAAGGCACGATGGAGCTTGCCAGTTTTTCAAATACTAAAAGGAGGAAGATGTGAACTTTTAAAAATTTAAGTAGCCGACCCCTCACAAGAGGAAAAGCTTGCCAGTTTTTCAAATCCTCGATTTCTGGTATTTCTTCCCCGTTTTCGTTTGCCCTTCCTTGTTGTAAGATGTTTGCCTGTTTTTCTCTTTGCCTTTCCTTTCCTGCTTCAGTCGATCCCTCAAGAAACAGCTTGGCAAGATGTACCTACTACATAAAGATGGTGAACACGCAAAATATCATAATGAATTTTAAGAGCTTGCAGTGACAGTACAGGAGCTGTATAATCGCCGATCTCTTACATTGCGAGACAGGGATCGACTAAAAAGAGGCACGGCACGGCATAGTGTAGGAGGCACTAGTACTAAAAAGAGGCACAAAACTAAAAGGGCCCATTCAGGCATTGGAGTGAGGGGTAGGAACAATGTTATCACGTGCCATCTTTTAGGCTCTGGAGTTGCGAAATCTTACGTACTTGTCTACTCCTATTACTTGCTAATCTCTTTTTATTACTCGTGCCTCCTGCGCCATGCCGTGTCGTGCCGTGCCTCTTTTTAGTTGATCCCAACATAACCTGCCAAAATTTGGACGACTGTGGTGTCTTTTTTGGCACGACTTTACATATGTTTCCACCGTGAGAAAGCACCTTTAATTTTAAGTCGAAACGTTCAGGAAGTAGACTGTCTCCACCCCACGGACTGATTTGCCACCGTAACTGTCCGACTAACCTTATAATTTGCCTGACCATTCGAGCACAGGATATACTCATCGCAAGCATCTGGGTTAGGAAGTATCCCGTTCGCAATTCCAAGGCATCTATTCACAGTTGTTGTCGTCCTTTGAGCAGTTGTTGTGACTTGGACAGCTGTTTGCGGGTAGAAAGTTAAGGTCAATTGCAGTGAGAGATTTACAAAATATAACCTTGCCAACAGTGGCACCATTTCAGTAAACTTTAAGGGGGGGGAGTAAGATCAATTTTGTGCCCCAATCCCAGACTTATTCCATATATTAAAAAGTCAATTAAAAGAATATCCAATAGGCACAGCTTTTCGAACACCATTTAGCGGCAAAAATTGCGCCAAAGAGGAGGATTTTGAAGGCTGCGGGAGCCATGCCCCCCCCCCAAAAAAAAAAAATAAAAAAAAATTGGTGCCCCTGTGGCCACTTGTCTTAGGTGGATAGCGAAAGATTACAGTAACTGTAATCTTTCGCCATCTCTGTTCATCTATTGCCAAATCACTTCCCTGAGTACAATTAACAAGACATTTCGGACCACGTCACGTCTCTGCTGAGACGTTCGAAGATGACTGAATACTTTAGAACTTAGCTCTAATTAAAGCAAATTACACAAGGCCCCTTGCCTTGCCGGCAACCGTGGCAAAATTTGCATAACGGCTTCTGGCCAAGAAGCTTATCGGAAACAAACACGTCAACTGTGAAAACCAATGCACTGCCAAAAAGAGGGGAAAATAGCTCGAAGGACTAGAATAGCTCGAAGGACTACGGAAATGGAGTGAACAAATTTCGAATTTCACCGTCGGATGCAAATTTCCTTCTTCGCTCCAAAATTCTGACGCACGCTTGTAGGTCTCCCCGTCCTGACGCGAATATCGCATGCATATTTTCGCTTGTGAAACTTTGTTGGACTGTGTGTGAGCGTAGCTTTGGTATAATAGAAACGATGGGTCCTTTTAAAGGACCTGTCGTACCAATAATGCCAATGCAACCTGCTTGCTTAGTTGCATTCATTAACTTAAGCCCGGAGACCCGAATTTACATATCTTACATTCTAAGCCCGCTAACGACCCTCACTAACATTTGCACTTTCGACGATTCACTATTTTACATGCGCATCATGCTACCGACGAGTGTTCGGGTATCATACTATTGATGCGTAAAACCGGTTATCTGAATTTATCCGAGTTTCTGCTAGAAGGCAATGGGCCAGGAAAAAAGCTTAAAACAGTCAAAGCTGTGGATAATTTGTTAAAAGCAGAGCCTAGCTTGACAGTAGGCCTGTTCAAATAGTTCTTTAGGCTCTAGAACCCGGCGCCTGGCTAAGCTTGGGCTTGTGCCTAGGCATCCGTGCTTGGCTAGGCATACCTATGAACGCGACTTATGTCTGAGGCTCCCACACAGTCAAGTCAACACTTCCGGAATTTCATGAACATGATGACCGCAAATTTTGCTATTCTTCAACATATCCTCGATTTACCTGCCGATCACAACTTTCAATCACTCTTACTTTTTCTCCATCCAATTTGCATATGTATTGTATATTATGTCGAATCTGTTTCCTCTATAACTCTATCCAGATATCCGAAATCTGGGAACCCTACTTTCGTACTGCGACAAGTTTCTCCATCGGAAAAACCGGTTATGTAAATTGTTTCCCTGTTTTCGCTACAAGTCAACGGGTCTCAAAAAAGGCTTAAACAGCAAAAAAGCAAAGCCTAGTTTTAAAGTATTCAAATATTTTAAAATGAAGAGTAAATAGTGCGAGGGGTCCTTTAAGGGTTCTTACTTGGGGTTGGGGTGGCAGCGCAGTCCACATTTTCTGCGGCTTCACAGCTGCCAGAATCGGGGTTGAAAAGAAGACCAGCCGGACATATCTAAAACAAATCCGAAGGATCTATCAGGACTTGGGTATCATTGCCTCATAGGAACTATGTTCTTTGATGCGAGTAGAGGTTGGTCGGACAAGCCCTCAATCAACCCAATTCTGGTCAAGCCGAAGACCTTATTAGCAGGGAACAGGAAACGGACAGGAAGAACAGGTCAGGAACAATCTGGTCAGATATAAAGAGATCCGGCCTGGAATTGGATTAAGTGATTACTGCAGATAAAATTCCATCGACTTAACAGCTAAGCCATTTACCACAAAACTTACAGAATATTACGTAAAGACGGAACTTTATGAAACGTAGAAATTTGAATTAAATTAAGAAGTCTAGGACCTAGGGCAGTAGGACTCCAATGTCAGAGCCTGGTAGACAGCCCAGGGGAAACAAGACGGGTCCTCATTTGATGGGAAAGATGGACTATGTGAAACAAAATATACAAATGTATAATCCAAATTGAAATAAAATGTATCTTCAAGGTAGAGAGTGGGCGTGGGAAGAAGCACGAACCAATACAGAAGAAATATAGACTCAGCTTACCACTAGCATGGGGTAGTTGCTTGTACATAAGTAGAAGGATTCACAATCATAAGGACTGCTGAATTTACCGTCCGACTCCGGACACACGAACGTAGGGTTTGTGGCGACTGTAGTTGTTTGGGTTGTTGTTGCTGTTCCTGCAAGGAAGCATAAAACACGTATGACAAATTGGAGGATTTGTGGCCAGTGGCCATCATTTGTAGGGTGGGGGTTGGATATTTTAGAGTGGCACAAAATCTTCCATCTTGAAAGGCTACAAATTTTTGGCGCCTAAATAGGCGACAAAAAGCAAAATACAGAGAATTGGCCTTACTTTAAGGTGTGTTCGATTACAACTTCATATTTAACAAAAAACTTGTAATTAAATTTTGAACCTGGAATAGGGATCGAAAAATGAAATTTTTTTCTCCTCACCGCCATATCAGGTTTACTGAATTGTTTTTAATATGAATAAAACAGTGAATTCAGTATATTTGCGAATGAAAGAAAAACGAATCAAGTGAACGATAAAAGACACTATAAATGACTAGTATAGCAATGCTGTAATAAATAAGTAATTTATATTTTCTACGAGACCAGCTACAACAACTAGATGTATTTACCAGGTAATGTCCTGTTACTGCAATCCGTCGATTCAGGAAAGTTACACGCGGCGTAATCGAGGTCGTAATAGTAATCGAATTTACACTGCCATAAATTCGCTTCATCATTGATGCAGATTACATATTTGTCGCAAATCGGAAAGGAAAAGAAGCCGGAAGGTAGAGGGCATTCGAAATTTGGCAGGACTCCAACAAACACATCATCGCCAGTCTAAAACAAATAATCGTTAACTTAATGCATATTTTGGGATCCCAAATCGTAGATGACCGGATGGTGCCTTCGGTGTTGACCCTCTGTCTATTGCAATCTGGCATCGCCACTATGGCTATCTGGTATCGCCCTTATGGCAATATGGCCAGGACCACGAACTCGGAAGGGGACTGGATCGAGATTGATCTGTTACACGAAGGTGTAGCAAGTATAATGTGTACAAAATGTATAGTTGGTACTTGTCTCGATCGTGTTTCACCCTACCGTAGCTACTACGCATGACGTCACGAATTTTGGCTTCTTGGCGTCTTGGCTGGAACGGAATATTGCGCCACGGGCTAATAGTGCCGTGCACGTCATATTGATCGTAGCTACGACGCTTACTACCCTCTCGGGCGTGGTAAGCAAATAGTTACAATAGTTACTATTTCAAGAAGATTGGGACGGTCACCGTAGTAACTATTCACGAGGTTCGAAAATAATAACTGAAAGTTAGTAGTGTTAGTAGGGTGGAACACTAGGTCCGTATCCAAAAATTACAATACTTGATACTTGATACTTATTTTATTAATAAACACAATTTAACTCTTTTGTATTTACATCTACTGCACTAATGGAAAAACCTACGTTTTTGCTGGCGTGCAGTAGTAAAGGTTAACCATTTTCTAAGCACACCAACAAACAACATAATAAATAACTAATAAAAAAAACAAAAACAGACATATAGACAGACATATAGATCAGAGGATAAAGCCTGTAAAAAAAAGATTATTTTTGTGTGGAAGGGGGGGGGGGGGGGGGGGGTGAGAGTGACCAAAAAGGGGGCCCTTTTAACTAGTTTGAAGCCCTGGATATCTTTTTCCGGACCTGTTGACGCCTATGACTTCTTAAGGTTTGTCTGTCCGTCTGTCTGCACAACAGTCATTAGTACCATAGCTCTGGAAGGAGTTGAAGTATTTTGTTAAAAACTTGCTAGTTTAAAGAAAATATCGGAACATCCTAAAAACATAACAACGACAACCCCGGTAAACAGATAAATCAGGGGGTATAGTTGAGAGACAGAATAGGAAATATAAATTACCTTTAGAGACGTAGCAGAGACTGCTCCTGCAAAAAGAAAATAAAAATTAGTGAATTAGTATCAAAATTTACCGACAAATTGACCACAAAGTAAATTTTAATTTAGACAAACTGAACTGCACGGTGGCTTAATGCGACGAGTTAGAATGTCATGCCAACTCAGTCCACTAGCCCGATGCGAATCCGGCCGGACCGGAAAATGGCGAAACTGAGGTAGCCTTTTGACTGAGATGTATTTAACTAATGGTAAGAAAAAGAGAAAAATATGCCAGGATACTTTTTAACCTGAACAGGTGATCTTAAACCGCCGAAGACTTCTGAGTCAAAGGCCCAATGACGACGCCTTTCAAGAAAAAGATCGGCAAAAAATCAAAAACAGAAATTAGGAAGGTGACGTTCTCATACCACAATCTTTTTCCCTTCTTTGTCCAACAATAATTGTACTGTATTTTTTTAGCTATTTTTTTGGCTGCATTTCTAAATTGTTTTGCTACCATGTATGTGATTTTACTTAATTTTTTGTACCCTCCTCTTGACTAGTTTGAGGGAAACAAACAGCAATAGTAATAAAAAAAAAGTTTATAGAAATTTGAACATACCAAATACGAACAGATATATTCCTAATAGCATGTTCTACTCCGTGGTTCAAAGCCTACTGTAATCTGACCAAGTAACACAGAAGTGGCATCAGGCTATCGGTACAGTCATAATCTCTAATTCAATCGATGACAAAACCTAGGATTATATATAGACTTACGTCAGAATACAAAAATAACAAACGAAATTTGGCGATGACGACGCCTTCAAAGAAAAAGATCGGCAAAGATAAACAAGACCAAAGATTCCGACGGAATCACAATCGGACTTTTTGGACATTTGGACAAATAAATCCTTTGCTTTTAACAAATTTTTCGGTTTTGGCCTGGTTCCGGGCGAACAAGTTGTCCGGGTAAAAAATACTTTTCACATAAGTGTTCAGCATGTCTTCTTACCCCTAAATCGAAAATCTAATCCACTTTAAAGAAAACTTTTACTTTTAATAAACTTTCCGGTTTTGGCCGAATCTCGGGCGAAATAATTGCCCGGCAAGAAAATGGTTTTCACCATCATGTTCATAATGTCTTCCTACCCCTAAATCAAACATCTAATCAACTTCAAATAGAATATTTACTTGTAGCAGACTTTTTGGTTTTGGCCGGATTCCGGGCTAACTACTTGTCCGGCGAAAAAATGTTTTTCACCATCGTGTTCAGCATGTCTTCTTACCCTTAAATCGAACACCTAATCAACTTCAAATGAAACTTTTACCTCTAAGAAACTTTCCGGTTTTGGCCGGATTCCGGGCTAACTACTTGTCCGGCGAAAAAATGTTTTTCACCGTCATGTTCAGCATGTCTTCTTACCCCTAAATCGAACATCTAATCAACTTCAAATGAAACTTTTACTTCTAAGAAACTTTCCGGTTTTGGCCGGATTCCGGGCAAACCACTTGTCCGATGACAAAATGCTTTTCACCATCGTGTTCAGCATGTATTCTTACCCCATAATCGACTATTACATTATCTGTTTAAAAATATTTCAATTGCCACTTAACTTAAACCCCCTCCCCCACCCCTACATTTCGGGGTACAGAGCCCAATATCTACGAACTCGATCTTACTCTTGACCTAAAGAATCCTCACACCAAGTTTCATCAAAATATCTCATTCCCTTCGAGAGTTATAGCGCACACAGACGGACAGACGGACTACTTTTGCGATGTCATAGGTATCCCGCCACTTACGTTTTGGAATCCCAAAAACAAAATATTGGCAGTGACATTCCTATACCACAATCAATTTTTTAATTCAACCGATGACAAAACTAGGATTAAATAGACTTACGTCAGAAGACAAAAATGACAAACAGAATTCGGCGGCAGGCAGCAAATGGCAAGAAGTTACAAGCCTTTAGGAGAACAGCTTCTTTGGTCATGTACCCACTGTGTCTCATGCGTGGTCACGTCGCTACTCCCAACCAACGACCTTTTAGCAGTGGGAAGGGGATTGTCAAAAGCTCCATTAGTCTCGACAATCGCGGTGATTTTCGTTCCTTAAAGTTTAACTGAAAAGCCAACTGTGTCATTTAATTGAATACACTGAATTATTTGGATTCTGCAAAGGGATTTCTTTTTATTTTCCACTATCTGCTCTAGTTGTGACGTTCAAAATATCTGCACCCGTCCCCACAACGAAAATACTACGATGACGCGGGAAATTTTAATCTCAACACAAAAGCGGCTTTTCAGTGGACGGTGGTGAGATTGGTGAAGATCGCTTAGTGCCAGAATAAAAAAAATCACAAATCTTTCTCGTAAGGCATACAACAAAAATACAAGCGCATAGAGCTACAACAAACCACACGGAAATTCTACTATCTAAAAATCGATTATTCGTGAATAGCGGAACAGGAAGTAACGCATTTTCAACGGGTCTTGAAGCCGATCATAGTGAATAAGTGATGGGATGGATTGTCGTATCTCATTCCTTTTCGGTTAAACTTTAAATAACGATAAATGGTTCGGAAATGTCGTTTTTCCGGAGTACGGAAAACTTTTTCCGGCTGAGCATGCCGTGGTGAAATTCCGAAGGGTCAGAGACCAGGAGCCAGAAGCTCAGTGGATTGGATTGGATGTGTGAAAAAGTGGGGAAAGCCAAGCAAAAGAAATACAGCCCGGGAACAAAAGATAGACCTTTCGCCTACCAAGTCTTCCAAAAATGATAAACAAAATGTTGAAGCTTCTCATGCGCTTATATTTTTTTGTTTTTTTTTAGGGATGTTTGCAGACCTTGAGGCTTTTGGCGAAGGTTGCGCTGCTTGACTTGTAAACTTGTCTAGGTTGAAAAACTACTAAAAAGTCAAAGGTGCCAAATGAAACAATGGCGAAGAGCCGATAGTTTTGAAGCTTATGATTTCATGTGGGAGCTAATGTTAATTTAAAAGGCAGAATAAGTACGGAAGATCCCTTAAAAGCCACCGCTCCGTTGACATTTCAACCGATCGTGCTGCAAAAAATTTTACTCAAATTTCACCTTGTATTATGTTTTTCTCAAGAGCAATAGATAACACTGTGTAAATGTACTTTATGCTAGAGAGTATGCATCAAAAGCTGTTGTGTTTTGTGAACTTTCGTGTCACTTAACAAAGTGGAGAATATAAAATGGTCTTTCTGTCACACACATAACGATAACCTTCCCTACTGCCACTGTGAATGTTCAGTACCACAAAAACACCGTCAAACAAAGAGCAAATTAAAAAAACACATCAAATTTCCTAGGTTTGAAATAATTCGGTCTGGACTAAATCTCAGCCGATTATCCGGGACAGCCGTTATGGCACGTAGGGTGACGCGTATGGAGCCAAGGATCAAAATAATAATTTCCATCTAATGCTCCAATTGTAGCCCATATTACAAATACAAATAAATTAAAAAAACAAGACCAGGGTGGTACTCCTGAAGACGTACAAGAAATAATCAATTAAGTCTTGAAATTCTTTGCTAATCAAATGTGGAAAATTTCGTCCTCTGGAACAGAGGACGTTCTGCGTGGGTTTTTTCTCGAGCCAAAACAGCAACCCGGCAATCAATTTCAAGTCTAAATTAACTGGTGGCTTGCAATCAGTAAGAGAAGGTAAACAGAATGTTTGGATTAGGTCTTTACATCCACGTGGTAACTACGCGCCGTCTAGCGTTTGCAGTCAGAGGTCCAAACACTAGACAGCAGGTCTCTTCAGCTGGTCAATACTCTATATGACTAAAACACGCCAAGTCCAAAACACGCCAGTGATCCTAAGGAAGAGCGAGAAATTGTCTCACTAACGAACCAAACTCAACAACTCAAATCATGTGTCAATCAATCACGGCGCTCGTTCGGGACAGCTGTGGTGCGCTTCCGGCTCTTCCGCTAGGTACATGGCGATTTTGCATAGGCAAGGAGAGTTTGTCTGTCGTGGCCTGCCTAGGATATGTCCGATCGTTACGAAAGCAGATGTATTACTAATCAAACATCAACAATTGAAAAGGATCAAAACTGAAATGAATGGGGTGGACTCCCATAGGCTTGCTTCTTGCGGCTGACTCCGTCACATCTCCCCCTCCTTAGTTTCTTCATTGCAGGGACATTTGTGGAGTTTGGTCGTGACGTCGCGCTGTTGGGCCGGACAGTAGGATGTGGCCCTCAGCTGTAGGTAGGTTCTCAAGGAGCCAAGGTGGTTTCGCCCGTGAGTATTGGCGATAATTCTGCTCCGGTAACCTCCTGGGACGATCAACGAAACTTCACTACGTCGAATGTATCGAAAGAGGAACCCTTCAACTTCCTTCAGTTTGACGCCAGCGCTGTCGGAGCTGGTAGCGACGGTCCGCGTGAACGCAGTTCTGCTTATGTCTTTCCGCGTTGCTTTGCGTGAGTCCTCATGACCATGTTTGCTCGCAACCTCGGGGCATATGGTAGCGAGCTCGCTTAGAGCCTTGCGCTCTGCCAAGTTTATTTCTGCAAAAAGGATATTTACATTATTTACACGCGACTTTAACGCGTGTTCGGTCGCGTCTTAACGAAAGGAGCGGGAAAGCCCATCCGCGTTTCCGTTATCTTTACCGGCCCCAGTTACGACTTGCATATGGAAACCCTGAAGGCACATGCCCCATCTGGAAAGCCTTGGGTTTGCATTCCTCATAGTCTGGAGCCACTTTAATGGAGCATGATCGCTGACTAGCGTGAGGGGGCGTACCTCCACATAGTAGTAGAGCTTGTCTACCACGAACTTTATGGCGAGTAATTCCCACTCAAACGCCGAAAAGGATTTTTCGGCGGGGGTTAGTGCCCTGCCGATGAAGATAAACGAATGTTCCCCGTCGTCCTAGCATTGGGACCCGACTAGCCCCAAATCTTCTGCGACACCATCTACGTGAATAATCATCCTGCGATCAAAGTCTGGGCAGCGGATCTGCGTCAGAAGTGAGCCGACTTTTCAGCTCATCGAACGCTTCTTGGCATTCGCGTGTCCAACAGACAAGTGTCGGTTCGTCTTTGTGCGCCAGGGCGGTCAAAGGACGGATGATACTTGCGCAGTCTTTGATACAGCTTGCGTAGTAAGATATGGATCAGATCAATCCTAAGAATGCCTCGACATCCTTCTCAGTCCGAGGGACAGCGAAATTCCTAGCTACGCTAGCTTTGTCTTCAGTGACTCGCACGCTAGCTTTGTCTTCAGTGACTCGCATTTTTCTGTTCCCCACTACAAACCCTAGGTAAGAGACTTCTGGAAATCCGATGCGGCATTTTCTTGGATTTACGGCAATGCCGGCTTCCCTGAGCCTTACGAGTACCATTCGTAGTTAGACTAGGGGCTCTTCCCATGTTCCATTCGTAAATAAGGTTATGTCATCTATGTACGCAAAGTCTTTCAAATAGTCGGAATAGTCGCAAAGTCTTTCAGCCCCTCAAGAACTTCATCCGTGAGGCGCTGGAAGGAAGGTTTGACTCTTTGACTGTGGTAGGACCACGGCTTCGACCATTCTGTTTTTGCCTTTTTATCGGTTCTGAACTGCCTGTGTCTAACTTGTGCTGCGCGAGGTTAGTAATCCCCGGAAAGTTGCTAAGGACGTCTTTAAACTCTCTTAAGAGCTTGCTTGCCTGCTCGCGCTGCTTGTTGGTTAGTTCTGGATTTGTTGACACTGCCCTGTGGTCGTCAGTTGACGCTTTGTTAAACGTGACCAGTCTAGACCCTCGTTCGTCATCATCTGGACCTTCCACCAGAACACATGAGAAGAGGCAAGGTACAGGCTCGTTAAGACTCCTTGGCAAGTTTACGTGTAGGATCTTTTTCCGTTTTCGACCCTCAAACCTGTGACTTCTTAATTTTACTTACTCAGTTTCCGGAGGATTAACACCGGGCCTGTCCAACGTCTCTCAAGCTTGTTGTCTCCATCGGGAGAAGAACTAGCGCCTTGTTTCCTATCTCTAGGTTCTTTCTGAGGTTATTTGTTGTTGGTCTCGTGACACTTCGTGGATGTGCTTCAGTCTCTCTTTCGTCTTTGCATTTTCTTCCTCCACCGAATGGATATTTTTCCAAAGTGCTTATAGGGAAGGGTCTTCCTTCTGGGCAGCTGCTAGGTCCTCGCCCCTCGACGGACTAGCTGTACTTTCTGGGCTTCGGCTCTCTCTGGTCGTCAGATGAGTAGTTGTCTGAGATGAGGCCTTCGACACAGTCGTCGACGAAGTTTTCGGCTGGGCTGTCATTTGCATCATCGTTGGTTGCTGCAAGGATAGAAAAGTTTGGAAAACTTCTTTGTATGACGACGTGATAGGGCAGTGAGCTTGACACCGCTACTTTCGTTGTTTCTAAATCAGAGTCTTGCTTGGGGGCTGTATGCTTATTTCTACCAGTCTCTCTTTCGTCTTTGCATTTTCTTCCTCCACCGAATGGATATTTTTCCAAAGTGCTTATAGGGAAGGGTCTTCCTTCTGGGCAGCTGCTAGGTCCTCGCCCCTCGACGGACTAGCTGTACTTTCTGGGCTTCGGCTCTCTCTGGTCGTCAGATGAGTAGTTGTCTGAGATGAGGCCTTCGACACAGTCGTCGACGAAGTTTTCGGCTGGGCTGTCATTTGCATCATCGTTGGTTGCTGCAAGGATAGAAAAGTTTGGAAAACTTCTTTGTATGACGACGTGATAGGGCAGTGAGCTTGACACCGCTACTTTCGTTGTTTCTAAATCAGAGTCTTGCTTGGGGGCTGTATGCTTATTTCTACCAAAGCCGAAGGGAAAGTGCAAACATCCGAATGAACGCAGCCTACGCTGAACATATCCCCCTTGGTCAAAATCCCTGCTGGTACGAGGTCGCTATGAACGAGGCGTCACTCGCTCCCGCTGTCAATCAAAATTTCAACTTCTTGATTGTTGACGCGCCCCTTAAGAAGGTAAGAAGAAATCGTTAATACCGCTTTGGCACGCCACAACAATGCCGTGTTCTGACGTTATGAGAATGAACTGTGGTTCTTGAGGGCCCGGCCCTGCCGTGCTTCTAAAATCTCGAGTCTGAGCTTGAATCTTGACGCTGCTCGGGACAGTTCCTGGCGTAATGTCGACTACCATGACATTCGAAGCAAGAGACTTCTCTCTCTGACTTACCGAAAGCTTTCCTTTTGCCAGGCGTTGATAGGTTCTTCGGCTCTCATTCGCCCTACTTTGTGGGCGTCTGCGTAGTTTTCTGCTGTTGCTATTGTTTCTTCCATAGTTTTTGGAGCTATTTCCTTCAGGAAAACCTTCAATCCTGGAAAGGAAACGCTATTAGCAAACTAATTCTAATACAAGTGCGGTTATCAGCTTAACTGAAATAGCCGCAGCTGAACCGACAGCTTGGCTAGTTTTGGATTATAAAATTTGCAGCCATTTTCTGCAATAATGCTCCAGGTTATCCAATAATTTCTGAAAACTCATGTTCCTGGACATTTTATCTTCACGGAATTTGTGACGGTAGGTTTCCGGCGTAATATTGTACTTTTTTAGTATCGCGGCTTTCGTTGTGTTAAAGTTGGTGAGTTGCGCTTGGCTTAGATTAGCAACTGTCTCGAGAGCTTTCCCAGAATGTAAAGGCGTTAGCTTCAAAACCTTAGTTGCGTCGTCCCACCCACAAAGATTGTCCGTGTTCTCATACGCGCTCAGAAAACAAGTACATCATCAGAAGGGCTCATCTTCTGAAGATTGGGGTTACTTGGCTTAGTTAACTGCGCTAGGAGACGGTGTTTCTCTTCTATGTAACGAATCTCGTCGGCCTGCTGCTTATCCACCATGAGCTTCGCTTCTAACCGGTAGCCTACGCGCATTTTTTTTTCGCCCCTTTCTTGAGTAAAACTCACTTTAGTTCCGAAGAAAATTGCTGCTTCTTACGAAACGAAAGGACTTCCTCCGATTAGATCACATCAGTGCGCAATAGCTTCGAGCGTCAGCTACTACAACACTTAAATGGATGCAAAAAAGTCAACACGATAAACAATCTAACACGACTACTAGAACAGGGATCATGGAAAGGAATGAAAGAACAGGGGCCCTGCCCCTCGTGCGAATGTGCACGGGAATGATCTGGACCTCTTACGAAAGCGAACTACTAAAAAAAGGAAGGACGTGGTGCAGCGTTCCCCCTTTTAGTAGTGTTTCTCCTAGTGCAGTGTTGCAGATTTGAGTACGTTGTTCCCGTTTTTAGCACGCGTTCCTCCTGCAACGTATCGTTCCGTTCCGTTCCCGTTTTTAGTCGATCCCGAAATGTCCGGCCAGCGGAGAGTCGTGGAAAAACTCAAGCGTTTCCCTTATTAAGCTCGTCGGCAAAACTGGTACCACCTTGATATCCAAGCGACGGCACTTGTTTGTTGGTATCGAGAGGTAACAAACAAGTTATTGACTTCGTCAATAACGAAATTCTGAATTTCTCGCAGTATCAGTCTTTCAGTTTCCTGCGGCATTCTTTTTCCAGTACTCAAATGATCGCGAATGACTTTGCAGAAAACATCCTTACTGCAAATCTCGCATATGAGCTGTTGACGTAACTGGTAAGTCACTGATACTCGTCAAATTGACATTTACTGTAGGCAACCTTGACAGTGCATCTGGAACAATGTTCTTAGGACCGGGTATGTATTGAATGTCGAAATCGTACCCTTGGAGCTCCATCTGAAAACGCGCCCATTCACCCGTAGCGTTATTCTTATTCATAATCCAAGTTAAAGGTCTATGGTCGGAGAAGACGGTGAACTTCTTGCCAAGCAGATAAGGTCTAAATGTCCGAATATGGTAAACAACAGCGACCGCTTCTTTCTCGGTTGCTGAATGCTTTCGTTCTGCAGTATTCAAGGTTCTGGACGAGAAAAGAAGGATACTTTCTTGCCCATCCTGAACTTGAGCAAGCACCCCACCATTAGCGACATCTGAAGCGTCTACTTTCAGGATCATAGGGTTAGCTCCAGGACTGAAATCATTAAGTCCTAAAAAGGGTTCGATCGCAACTTATCGAAAGTCTCTCGCTGTTCCAGTCCGAAATCAAAATGTGTTCCTTTCTTGGTCAGGCGGGTAAGGCATTCTGCTATTCCGGAAAAATTTCTGATGAATTTACGAAAATAGGAAAACAATCCAAGTGCTGAACGAAGCTCATATAGGTTCTTCGGGTAAGCTAACTCTTCGATAGCAGTTACCTTTCTTATCCCTTTCCTGGATATCTGATATCCCAAGTAAGTCAGTTCTTCCTTGAAAAAGGAACACTTTTTACCCTTGAGCTTCAGATTAGCCCTTCTAAGTGCCTCGAAAACCTTTGACAATCCAGCAAAATGTTCTTCGTCTGTCTTGTTAGCAGCCAGAATGTCATCTAGGTAGACTGAGATACCTAGCCGAAACAGGTGATTCAGTATCCTATTCATAGCCTAGAGTAATGCGCAGGTGCGTTGGACAGACCAAAAGGCATCTTCTTGAACTGGTAAACCGGTGTGCCTGGCGCTGAAAAGGCTGTGATCGGTCTCGAGTCTTCATCGATAGTACATTGCCCGTATCCAGAGATGGCGTCCATGCTGCTGTAGAGACTGCATGCATGACGTCTATCCAGCAGCTGGTCTATGGGCAGTTGATAAGAGTCTTTCCTGGTAAGACTATTGATCTTCCGTAAGTCAATGACTGCCCTCTTTGACCCATCTTTCTTCGGTACTATCAGCAGAGGACTGAACTTGATTCTTCGATTACTCCGCACTTCAGCATCATCATTTACAGATGTCTCCAGGTGAGCAGGAATTCTGTAAGGTCTCATACGGCTTGGAGGAGTGTTGCCAACGTCAATAGTGAATGGTTCCAGGTCACATTCACCTAGGTCAAACTCATCTTTCGCGAAAATATAGTTGTTGTTAACCAGGAAATCTTCAACGACCTTTTTCCTTCTTGCGTTCTTCTGTAGATGGTCCAGCTTGAACTGCGAAAGAAAAGCTTCGCGCTCTCTTTCTGTCATTGGTCGACACTTCCTGCGATTTTCTGACGTCAGAGTTAAGCTGTTGACCGTCACACAGTCTTTCTGTTCAAATTTCGTCCCAGTAGCAACACTCATCCGAGGAACTTTAACGACTGCGTCTGATGAATTCTCTACATATATCGAAACCAGCCCTTACTCAGGTGTCGCAACTTGATCTAAGATTACCAACTGAGGAAACTTTTGAACAAACTGATCCGCTGCAACAACCAAAACCACTCTGAAATCCCACAGTCGACGTGGAACCAAACATAACCTGCATATCGAAAACGGCAGTAACTTGAATGGCAATACTGTTGTCAGCTCAACAACGGTGCTATCTGACACATCCTTGACTTCCGCAACAACATTGCAAGACCTAGTGGAATCCTTCCTAACATGCGAGTCTCTCTCAGTGTCAACGTAAAAACTATGTCGCTTCATAAACGTGTGTCCTAATATCATCGGAATCCTTAAAGCACCACTGACGAAAAACTTTTCCTCGCAGCGTTCGACTCCTATCTTAACAAAATCCGTGATGACACCTCTGACGTCCAAACCGTTCCCAGGCGCACTCTCAAGACCTCTTGACCAGCAATTCCTTGCGATGTGCCCGACGTTGGCACATTTCGCACAAATCGGTTTCCTACTAGCGTCCCAGGCGTTTGCGTTTATGTTTTCTGTTTGCCTGGTGTGGGTATGAATCTTAGTGTTTTGTTTCTGCCATGTAATTTGGCCTCGGTTATTACTTCTCTTGTCAGGTGCATTGCTCGGAGTGTATTTCTGATTTCTGAGAAATGACTGTGCCCGCGGTAGCGCTAGTTCCTGAGACTTACCGTTCAGTCACCTGTTATTGTTATGGTGCACCCTCGTATCGCTCTTGCTTTCGTGTTGCAACTTAACCTTTTCCCGAGCGCGATACCATTTTATCAAGCACTCCTTAGTGCAGTGGTTCCCAACCTTTTCCGTACCGCGTACCCCTAATCAAGGTTCGAAACGATTGCGTACCCCCTTTTTCAGAACGTGAAAAAGACGATATTTAATATCATAAATGATAATGCATCCATGTGTAGAAATATATAACAAATCAATGAGGCAATCACTAGAGGCTGCTTTGTGGCTAAAATATTGTCGAATCTCGGCTCGACGTCATTAACGGCAATATTTTTTACAGTCAGCCTGTTTCTGTGTTTGATTTTGATGTTCTCCGTGCTTTCTTCAAGCCATCGCAAACTTTTTCGTTGGCTCATTTCGCAACCTGAATGACAATATCACTTGCAATGTCTTTGATTCTTCTTGAAACAATATTGTTGACACAGGAACAGATTTTATGACAGCGGGCTAGTTGTTTTGGAATCATCATTATTTCACTGACTTTCATAGGGCTTGTAATCAGAGGCGTCACGCACAGGTTGACAACACCCCTCCCCCCAAAAAGGTCGGCCAGACGATTAAAAAGAAAAGATTCTGCGCGAAGCGCCGCGATTTTTCGTAAAACCAGTTATTTAAAAACAAAAGTCGGTCAGTAAAAATACCTTGCCCCTTAAGATACATTTTTGCTGGTGATACTCTGCTGGTAATATTAGGCTTTCGGCAATCGTAAATGAGTAAGACGAGATTTTGAAGCTACAGACTAAATCAGTTTTGGTTCCTTCGCGTACCCCTTGCAAGGGTCTCGCGTACCCCTTGGGGTACGCGTACCACCGGTTGGGAACCACTGCCTTAGTGACTTCCCAAGAATCGGGTTCCCGCAAATATACCTTTTTGCTCACACCTCTTGTCAACTGATCATGAACCATTGTTTTCAGGAGCGACTGCAAAAGCTGAAAAGAAGAACCTAGTATATTGCTCGCTGCTGGCATAGCATCTAGACCAAGTTGGTTCTGCGCCTTTAGCTCGATCCTTTCGACAAATTTGAAAGGTTCCTGCCCCTCTTCCAAAAATAATTTTTCGTATAAAAGCCGATCTTTCTTTGACGTGTTTTGGAAACATTCCTTGAATGTCGTCCGAAGTGCCACAAAAGTTGTGAATTTTCCTTCACTAGCCCTGAAAATGTCTAACGCCACCCCGCGACATTTGTGTCGAACATTTTTTTATCAGCTCGGGATCCTTGATTTCATCTTCATCCCAGGCAGTCATCCCGATACATCTCTAACTTTATCCAAAAATTCATCCACATCCGTCCTACCTCAAAATAATCGACCATCTCGGCCGCTTTTAAAAAGAACTCAATTTTCCCTGCCATTTCGAAACAAAACCGTCAAAAATTCTGTCCTATCGGAAACCAAACGGAACTCTCCCTTCCACAGCAGAACGATGCCACAAGTGTTAAATTCTAGCCTGGCGATGAGCTTGATGCAAGACGCCGGCCCCTGAACCGATCGTTTCGAAAGTCGTTAAGGTGGTGCAGAAAGAATGTGGAGAGCCTGAAAGCATCCGCCCTTGCCAGGTCTGAATCATCACAAAGTGCCTTTACTGCCTCGACATTCCACTTGATCGAGTGGCAGTTGTAACTAGCGATACGGATGAGACTCATTGATTTTCAGCGGAGCTACAAGCCTGCTCACTGGGCCTCGGGTCGTAAAATCGTCGGATAAGGATCTCAGCAGGCCAGAGATCAAGAGATAAAGCACGAGCCTGGTAAATGCTACACTCACAAAAATAACCGTACCCAGACGGGATTTTTCCGTATGCCATAAGTTTTCTATTCAAGCCAAAATTTCCATTTAGATCCATTTCAGAAGTTTTCCGTACGCGAGCGGTGCATTTCAGTCAGATTTTCACACTGGTGTACAGAAAATTTCTGTTTCACGAGAAACGGAAAGTTTTCCGTTTCACGAGAAACGGAAAGTTTTCTGTTTTGTTTCATTCATATTTACGCTGTTACACAGGAATTTTCAGTTTAACAAGAGTAGTATAGAAAAGGGGTTTCTACCCCATCCAGTCCTAAAAAATAAGATCCCTAATTACATAAAATTTACCAATTATAACATTTTTATATCAAATTAACCACCTTTTCAAAGATATTTTTATTTTCATAATTAAAAAATAAAGGCCACCAGAAATAAAAATCTTACCCTTTAATCTCAATAAACTATTGATCTATTTATACTATAAAAAAAACGGTATCATATTAACTACTGATATATACCCTATTAAAAAATAACGGTATCCTATAAACTACTGATATTTGTACTATAAAAATAACGGTATCCTATAAACTATTGATATATATGCTATAGAAAAATAAATGGTATCCGACACACTACTACTGGGTAAACAGTCTAAATCGGTTCTACCCTAGTATAGAAAGGGGGCTCCCACCCACCCAGCCCCCAATAAAATAAACCCCTAATTATATGAAATTTACCAATTTTATCATATTATATATCAAATTATCCCCCTTTTCAAAGAAATTTTTATTATCATAATTTAAAAATAAAGGCCCCCAGAAATGAAAATATTACCCTTTAATCCCAATAAACAATTGATATATATACTATGAAAAATAACGGTATCCTATACACTACTACTGAGTAAACAATTCTAAATCCACATATCGGTTGCAAAACTAGATTTTTATTTAAAAGCAACTCGTTAGCAATAGCATCATATTTCTGAGTTATAAACGAATCACATGGTTTGTCATTATGGTTAATTACTACAACCAACTTATCACCGTATTTTGTTTTAGCATTTCTCAGTTTATATACATTATATTTCTTTCCTAATACCAATGCTTCTTTTTTTATTGTCTCATTGTATTTGTTTATTCTAATTGTATTCAAGACTTCCTTTGTGGGCTCTATTTATTAGCGGATGATTTTATTAAATAAAAATCCAAACTCACAAACTCACGTCTTTCAATATTAACTTATTTCAATATCAGCAGTTGTTCCATTATATATACTTGATTCGTGTTTGGAAACGTCGAAACAGAATAGCGGATACACTTCTTTAAATTCTTCTATACTAACAACGCTACCAGTGTCAAACGCTAATTGTTTATAAGCCATATTTATGAATCTATTGTAGAGATGCGAGTATTTGCATTTCTCATCGCTAAAATCACATTTGGGTGATTCTACAGGATATTTATCCCCATTAATTCTAAGTTCTGTTAAGTTCATATGATCAAACACCATATTATTCATTAATTGGTTGTTATGCTTATCATTTTTCTGTAACATTACACCTACTTTTGTCGGATTGTTTCTCTCAGAAATAACTTTCCGTGTGTGTTCCTTAATTTGACTAATATCGCTTTTATAAGTATTACATGCTTCCCACATCAGATTGTGCTTTCTATCCTTTGCCAAACGCTTTCCCATTTCACTCATCTTTTCAGTACTAGGAGCTACGATAGGGATCTTCCAGGATATATATTCGATTCCTACTTTCAAATTAGTATTTCCATTTCTTATAATCATGTTGTAATCATCATTTCTTCTTGGAAATATTTTATGCGATGCACCTCTGAAAAGTCGTTTGCAAACAAATCGGATAATGGTAAAAACATATTTACTAACTTACTGCTCTTTGTTCTGGTATGTCTTTTTTCAAACCCTTTATTATAATAATTATTATTTGTTAAACTGACTGTTCCAGTCCCTGCTACTGCTTCATTTGGAGTAAACGAAGCAACTACAGGATTGGTATCTTTTCCTTGATTATAATCTTTTTACCAGAAATGATTTCTTGCTGCACTTCTAGAATAATCATCAGAGTATTCAATCAACTTTGTAACGGTAGTTGTAATACCAACATGATTAATTTTTCAACCGATTCATCGTTTATTATACATTCAGTTGTACTGAATAAATTAAACCCATTATTGGTTAAAGTTGCAACATCGTTTGCATCTATATTAGTCCGATTTTCTTTTACTATTCTTACACTAGCATCAAGATAACTTTCACTTGGATAGAACCAGGAATCTAATTTCTTTGTTAAAAATTCAAACTCTGATTTATTAAATACATTCACATCTGTTTCTCCAATTTCTTTAAATTCATATTTTACCACTATCTCATCAACAAGCGGTTCGTCAAATATGTTCCATTGCGAACTGATAATTTTATTCACTTCCATTTAGATGAGAAGTAAATTATTAAATAAAAATTGTTTCAGAAGTCATTAACGTTTTGAATATGTCTTGATTTCTTTGATTTAAAATTCTTTTATTTGCACATAGAAGATCCTTCATAGATTTTTTGTTTTGAATGACATCAGTTACTTCCTTCTTGTTTAGTGCTCTATTTTTCAACAACTCAAATCTCGGTTTAATAATCCTATTATTCATCGATAATGCGCCATCTCTTATGTGTTTTGCATACGTTTGGAATAAATGTGAATTAGCAATGTTTTTGAATATACTACCAATTCCACTTCCATACTGCTTTCTTATAAAGTAATCGCTTATTATTAATCAACATTTATAAGTAAATAAATTATTTTCAATAATCCTTTAAGCTTTTCTTAAATGCAATACGTATCCAACGTTATCTCCATTCAGATCAATCGGTCTTCGTAATTGATCAATAATTATCATTCTCAAGGAATAAATCTACTATTTCGTGTTGATAGGAAGATAAATTAATTGTCTTGGATTTTCTACAATTTGACAACCCGGTTCTGTATTCGGAACAAATGTCCAAATTACGTTTGATTCACTTTTGTTTACTATGGAACTATTTACAAGAGAGCAGTGAATTTGAATTTTATCAAAGCTTCTTGTAATATTCGGAAGCTTTGTATCTTCATTGATTTTCCTATAAATCTCACTTTCCTTCTCAAATCCTAAAATCTGACACAAGTCGCTATTGAATCTAAACACGTATTTTTCTTGTAATAAAATTACAAATCTCATAGATGCCGCATTTGATGAAATTACAACAGGACATTTATCTTTGGAGTATCAAAGTACTGACAGAAAAAATAATTGAAACAATCATCATTATACATCCCATTAGGAATTGTAACATTAATCCATTCCTCCTCTTCCGATTTCCTATACTGAAATGTATTATTTTTAAATTTGTCACTTAAATTATGCCACGAATTCACAAAGTGCATTGATTCAAACCTATTTCATAATCGCAATGACGATTCAATTCGATTGGTTGACTAAGAGTTGTATCAACGATACTTTCATTACCTTCAATGTTTAACAACACCATTTATTAGAAATATTTTTTAATACAATAAATTGTATTGTTTCTTTGTATAAATTTTGTTTCGCAGAAATGAATCCATAATATCAATCGCCTCATTCCTCACCTCATCAGATGTATTTCCATTTACTCTACTACCTATCAAAGTGTATAATTTTTTACTCATTTCATCCTGGTTCATATATATACCAATTCCTTGTTGTTTGACTAACGACATATTAAATTGAACGGTTCTTAACCTATTCTTGTATTCTTTTATAAATTCAATTTGTGTATCATACTTACTAGAACGACTTTTACTTTTCACACCACCATTACTTTGACTTATAGTTGTTAAATGATCCAGAGCCTCATATATTTCCCGAGGACGGTTAAGGTAATAATAAGGCATTTTAAAATAATTATCAGTATCATTCCAGTCTTCTTTATGTTTTAAATTAATTTGATTTAATAATTCTACATCAATATTCAAGTTTACATTTACGTCATCTGATTGTTCTGGTTTGGGTTCTAAAGCAGGATTTGGTGGGGCTTCAGGTCATTACTTACTCATAAATATTCGCATTGCAATGTGATTCCAAAGTGTTTAAATTGTCTATAAGGTCTTTATATTTATCTTCTTCAAGATCTTTTGCAAACAAGTATATTCGGTTGAAACAAATGTATTCATAAATTAAATTCAAGAGTAGATTGGTTGTTCCTAAATATTCTTTGAGCCCAAGCTGACTTTGAAACATTTATTCAAACAAACGAAAAATGTCCCCTTATAGTTCGAACAAACGATCAGGATCGGGAGCTCCCGGGCTGGAATTCCTGCCCGGATTTTCGGCACCATCACCACTTCCAGGCCCGTATCCAGGAATTTATTTCGGGGGGGGGGGGGGGGTTGCCTGCGGGTCGGACAAAAAAGACATAGATCAGAGGGAAAAGCCTGTAAAAATGATGATTTTTGTTTGTTTCGGGGGGGGGTTTGTTTGAATAAATGGTTGTTCCTGCTCCAGAAATTCCACAAATTAATAATCTAAATGGCCAGTGAGGTGCAAGTTTGTGTTTTTCTGGTAAGTATTATTTTCACTAAAATCATACACTTTGATCGGAGCCTTTTCACTCATTTATTAAGCGAACATTTTTATTATAAGATTTACCAACTACATACTTTAACTTTTTAACTATATACTTGAGTTTCTTAACGATATACTTGAATTGTTTAACTATATACTTGAATTTCTTAACTATATACTTGAATTGTTTAACTATATACTTGAATTGTTTAACTATACACTTGAATTTCTTAACTATATACTTGAATTGTTTAACTATATACTTGAGTTTTTAAGGTCATAACCTAAAGGCAAAGTTGTAAATTTGTATGATCGTTACGGAAAGGTTTCCAATTTGTCCAAACAGTACATCCTTATAGTTTTGAATCGTAATTTTATCTTTAACTATATTCGTTTTTATTCCTTTTAGTTTTTTCCTAGGTTTTGATTGATCTTGATAATCCTTTAAGCAAGCAAATACTTTTGATCGTAATCCAACAAACTCTGTCATAACTTGTCCAGACGATTCATCTTTCATCATTCCTATAACTTTATAATTTACATTAGGAAATCCATCTGGATTATCTTTTTCATAATCAGACATATCAAATCTCTCATTCAAATCCTGCTTGATATCTTGATAAAAATCTTCAGTTCTAATATCATAGTATCCATAGAACACAAATCAATTTTATCTCCATATTTAGGCTTCATATAATCGTAATGGAATTCATACATCAATAACTTGGATAGTTCTAATACCGCAAAACCGATGTACATTGGTTTGTCGAATTTTATCTTTTCCTTCGACGTTCTTGCCACTGAAAAGTTTTCACTGAAATTATTTCAGATTTAAAGTTGGTTTCTTGATTATTTTTCTCTTGTTTTATCATCGGTTATTATTTCCATATCCGCTCTTTTCCTTACGTTTTCCATAGTTTTTCCAAAGCAAGCATTATTCATCAGTTTTAAAAAATCCTTTTCAAAATCATTTGTACCTTTAGTTCTAAGGGTTATGTTGTGATCTATATATCCCTTTAAGTAAGCACTTTCAGTGAATCCTAGTATTTTGTGTACTCTTTTCAATATTAAACCTTTTTGTAAATAGAATTCTAGATTACTGTGGAATTAGTTGTTTTTATCTAATAATGTGGTACATAGTTTACCGTTAAAGTGTTCCGATGCTAATGGTAAATCTTTGTGAAAGTGGAAAAGTTCTTTCGGGTATTCAGAATCTACTTCATAGATAGCGCCCACATTCTGTAACGGCATCACCGAGTTAATATGAGTTTTTAGATGGTTGTAATACTCGAGTGGTTGGTATTCATTTCTTTCTTTCAAATCATCCGGTATTGAAATAAATTGGAAATTATTTGCTGGTAAATTCTGTGACATCGCCCACCCATATAAATAGTTTTTATCCAAATATAGTAAATAATTAGATGGAGTATTCTTATTATGATTGCTCATATATTTATTATTTGCTTTTGCGTATCTCTTTATACATTGCGATACACCACCTCTTATCCCCTTTTCAATGGATGTCTTCCTTCGAGAATAACGGTAATTCTACTTTTGAATGTTTTAGGAAAGCGTCCCACGTTAATCCAGGAGCTGAAAAGTAATGAAGTGGATCCAAATTATACTTATGTATACAAACATTTCTGAAATTCTCTACAACATCCGACAATATTAAAACATCACTTTTCAGGTATAACTTAGTATAATCAAGTAATGTATCACAGTTAAATTGTTTCCATATGGATACCGCTTTTTTATAATCACTTTTGTCAATACCTTTCCCTGTCAACCTAGAATAAAAGCTTTCTATTGGTGGTAACTTTGTACCATTCATTTTACTGAAACTATCTACGAATTCATAGGGATATACCCCTTTTTTAATTATTCCTTTGAATTCATCATCGTTTTTGAAACTGTTAGATGCGAACTTGAAATTCTTTCTTAGATTTTTACAGGATACTTTGCAATCGCATTTTGCTAAATTTGCTGATAGTTTGTCTAAAGATGAAGCCATGAATCTAATTGAATCTAAACCGGATTTCATATTTTATTTCCGTATCCGTCTTTGTAATACTTATTGATTTCGAGAATGATATGAAACTTTCTGCACTTTCAAAAATTCCATTATCAGGTATCAATTCTCTAACAAATAAATGGGAATCATATTTTGATAAATTATGCATTACTACAGGAATATGCTTAGGAATCTTGTATTTTATATTACATTCAGCAAGAGCAAATCCTCTATCTTCTCCTGTCATGTGGTCGTGATCAAAGTGTGGGTTTACAGTAATTTCGGTTCTACAGATACGACAAGTCTTATTAATTAGTTTATTCCATTTTTCTGCAATTTCAGAATTTGTATAACTGAGGTTTCTTTGTCTGCTTTCATATTTGTCTGCAATTTCTGTGGATACTTCTGCATTCGTCTTCGCCGAAATAGCCATAGTATTTGTTCTGTTTTGAATCAAACGAACAGCACACCTGAAATCCGTAAGCGAATGGCTTCTGTCCAGCCACTTGTACTGATTTCTTACCGTGTACTTGATTGTATTCTTCATTAGAAGACTCAAAGTCGGCTATTATGCAATAAGGTACTTTCATTTGTTTTGCTATATTTTTATATTGTGTACTTGAACCTTCAGGAGACATTATTATATCAGGGTCTTCGCTATTATTTTTACTTTTATGTTTTTCAAAGTGTTCTTTCTTCTTCAAATGTCTTCCGCAATAAGTGCAGAAGTATGTTTTAGTTTTCTTTTTAGAGATTTCAATACCAACTAATCTGCTCAGATCCTTTAACAATACATAATGATTATCGAAATACAATAAATGAATGACATGTTTTGTTGTTTTCCCATTGATTGTAGTTTTTGGGATCCCAAAATGTAAGTTGAGGGATACCTATGACTTCGCAAAAGTTGTCCGTCTGTCCATCCGTCTGTCCGTCCGTCTGTAAGCACGATAACTCTCGAAGGGAATGAGATATCTTGATGAAACTTGGTGTGAGGATTCGTTGGGTCGGCGGACCAGTCGAGTTCGTAAATGGGCTTTGTAGCCGTACATTTAGGGGTGGGGGAGGGGGTTCAAATTAAGGGGCAAACAAAATATTTTGAAACAGCTAATGTGATAGTCTATTATGGGGTAAGAAGACATGCTGAGCACGATGGTGAAAACCATTTTGTAATCAGAAAAGTAGTTCGCCCGGAATCCGGCCAAAACCGGAAAGTTTTTTAAAAGTAAGAGTTTTATTTGAAGTTGATTAGATATTTGATTTAGAGGTAGGAAGACATGCTGAAGACGATGGTCAAAACCATTTTCTCGACGGACAAGTAGTTCGCCCGGAATCCGGCCCAAACCGGAAAGTTTGTTAAAATTAAAAGTTTTATTTGGAGTTGATCAGATGTCCGATTTAGGGCAAGAAGATATGCTTAACTTTTGTGTGAATATAATTTTCTTCCCGGACATGTAGTTCGCCCGGAATCCGGCCAAAACCGGAAAATTGTTACAAGTTAAAGTTTTATTTCTAGCTGATTAGATAACCGATTTAGGAGTAAGAAGAGACGCTGAATCCGTGTAACAATCATATTTTACCCGGACATATAGTTCGACCGGAATCCGGCTGGAGTCGGAAAATTTGTTATAAGTTAAATTTTTATTTGAAGTTGATTAGATGTTCATTATTGGGGAAAGAAGATACCCTGAGTTCGTTTTTTAGCTTTCTTTTTTCGCCGGACAAGTAGTTCTAGAGTTCGGCCGAACCCGGGAAATTTGCAGAAGTGGCAGGAACTTTTCGTCAAAACAGATATAACTTATACGGGTAAACACACATGCTGAATCCATATCTGAACTTGGTTTTCTCAGATGATTAGCTATTTGGCCTTAATCTGTTTCTGAATTTTAATTGTAAGAATGTTCAAGGATTCTGGCGATGACCGGATCTGGCTAAGACAAGACCCAGTTGTCTGGATCAGATATTGAATTTTTGGGATCCCATCGAAAAGTTTGGTCTTGTTAGTATATGACTTCTGATAATTTTCTCTTTTTCAATTTGAAATAAACAAATCTTTATGTTGTATCTATTTTCAAATTTGTGTATATCTTTTGTTTCTTTTGGGAAGTTGGTAATCCTTTTGAAATCAATATCATGTTCATATTGTTTGCATTTGTAAATTCTTTCCGCATGAGTTTTAGCTGGAGATAGATTTGCTAAGATTGACCAAAGAAAGCATTTCTGATCGCTATTTTCAATATTCAGACGAGCTCTTTTATTTTTTACGAGATCTGGTAGTGTTTTAAATGTTCCATCCATGTAGGATTTTATTCGAGTCATCCGATAATCAGTTCTTTCGTATCGACGAAATTGTAGTCCAGATCGAGGGGTATTACTTAAAGAACTAAGTCTCTTGTTATTATCATCTAGATTGCTATGCAGAAGTACACTATTTTTATTCAGAATCCAAGAAGTGCTACTGTAAAATACTTCTACTTCTTCATCATTTTCCTGTCGACAGAAAATGTCACGGGTTACAAACTGAACTCTATATTGATAACTCTCATTCATTCTTCGTTTAAAATCTGCGAAAGTAAAATCACTAAGAGTATGTTCATCAACTCCATTACCTTGAATGGAAACATTTACAGTATACATATTTTCACTTTCGCTAAAAATAGTACGTTGTTGTTCTTCTTCCGTTCTAAACAAATAATTAGGAATTGATTTTTCTTCTTTGATTTATTTCTTATTTATAAAGCGAGTGGATAAAACGATTACTTTGTCTTTATTCTGATCACTCCTTTCTACTCGGTTTCTTATGAATTTTCTATTTTTCTTTATAGATTCTTCATGTTTTTGCTTTTTACTTTCTTTTTACTTACTCTCTTTTTACTTTACTCTCTTTTTACATTCTTATATCTCATCTTCCAGAAGTGTTCTTAATTTCGGTTCTGGCCTATAGTCGGATGGTCTATTCTTATTATGAATCCTTTCGTCTCTCCGTAGAACATTAATTATATCTTTAGATATTAAAATTTTCTTCTTAAGGTGATTTGTAATACTACTTGTTATTTCATTTTTGTTTCTTCCATTTGTTTTGATATTATTAATTTTTCGCATACGTTTGCAGTTCATTATACGTGTATTGCGGTAAGCTCTGTATAATGGATTCATTGTTAGGTTTAATCCTTTTAAAACGTTGGATCGCTTCTGCAATGTTCATCATTTACTGGGGAAACATTTTTATCAATAAATTTCTCTCGATTGAGGAAACTTAGATGTGACTAAAAGCATTTGATTGGTATGCATTACACGAGGTAGACACTTTCTATATTTCCAACTTTGACGCACAAGAACAATAAAATCATATTGTAAAAGTTATCTAGATGGCGTCAATGTTGGTATTTCGAAGTCATTTAGTCCGGAGCTACCCTCAATAAATAATTTTTCAAACAAAATTATTATGTTCTAAATGGAGGAATTGGAAAAGAAAATGTTTGTGTACCGCCGAAGCTACAAGTATAACAATAATATTAGTAATTGCTTACTTTTATCCAAATTTCTCCTCTCAACAGCTGGTCTAAGTGCGTTTCTTCTATAACCTCTTGCATCTTTAAGTCTGGGGGCTGTCATTATTGAAATAATTGAAAAGCAGTTATGCATTGCTGATAGAAAAGCAGAATATAGAACAATTTATGATTTCTACACTGAGTTGTTGTCGTTGCTAAAATGCGGGCAGTTAACAATTGAGGAGGTAATTCAGCGTGAAACTGAAATGCGTAAGACATTTCGATTTTTTCCTCGCGAAAAATACATGAAACAAGTCCGTCTGAATGGTTATAAAATATTGTAATAAATCTATAAGAAGTCAAGAGAAATTACAAAAAATATAAAATTTTTGCAAAACCTCCCACTCCAGACTTTGAAAATTGAAGATATGTTTTGGGTAGCCCCGTATGGGGAGGAAAATCATCTCTGAGTTTTTTTCGCCATCACTCACTATCAACGGATTGCTAGTACTTAGATTCGATCTCACGACATCGTTGATACCATGGTTACTAAGTTTGCAACGACTTAGATCATTCTGCCAACGAGGCCCGAAAAATCTCCGCAACGAAATGTTTTGTGATGTGAATGCTTACGTCATCTAATGAGCAAAAAGATTTCCTGATTTTTGTTGCCCAAGGAGCTTTATCAGTACTAGAGGTATAATTGTTGGATACGTTGAGGAGATTTTAATCTGATGATGTGATGAATATTTATTCGGATTTTTATTTAATAAAATCATCCGCTAATAAATGGATTCAACGAAGTAGGTCTTGAATACAATCAGAATTATCAAATACAATGAGACACTAAAAAAAGAAGCATTAGTATTAGGAAAGAAATATAACGTATACAGAATGAGAATTACTGAAACAAAATACGGTGATAAGTTGGTTGTAGTAATTAATCATAATGACAAACCATGTGATTTGTTTATAACTCAAAAATATAATGCTATTGCTAACCTTTTAAAGAAAAAACTAGTTTTGCAACCGATTGTACGGGAAAACAAGAACAAAGAAAAATATGTGGATTTTGAATTGTCTACTCAGTAGTAGTGTATAGGATACCGTTAATTTTTTTTTTATCAAAAGTTTATCGGGATTAAAGGGTAATATTTTCATTTCTGGGGGCCTTTATTTTTAAATTATGAAAATCAAAATTTCTTTGAAAAGGGGGTTAATTTTATCTATAATATGTTAAAATTGGTAAATTTCATGTAGTTAGGGGTTTATTTTATTGGGGGTTGGGTGGGGTGGGAGCCCCCTTTCTATACTAGGGTAGAATCGATTTAGACTGTTTACTCAGTAGTACTGTATAGGATACCATTATTATTTTATAGTATATATATCAATAGCTTATAGGATACCGTTATTTTTTATACTACATATGTCAGTGGTTTATAGGATACCGTTATTTTTTAATAGGATATATATCAGAAATTTATAGGATACCGTTATTTTTTTATAGTATAAATAGATCAATAGTTTATTGAGATTAAAGGGTAATATTTGAATTTCTGGTGGCATTTATTTTTTAATTATGAAAATAAAAATATCTTTGAAAAGGTTGTCAATGTGATATAAAACATATTAAAATTGGTAAATTTCATGTAATTAGGGATCTTATTTTTTAGGACTGGGTGGGGTAGAAACTCCCTTTCTATACTACTAACAAGAAACGGCAATTTTTCTGTAGTGGCTCAGGAAAGTTATGCTACAGTACAGGATTATTCCGTTCTGAAAGAAAAAATAAGATTTGGGTTCTCCCCTCGCCGTTCAGCAACAGGAAACTATATGCTGGGATACGGAACTTTTCTTTTTTTCAAGAAACGGAAGTTTTCCATTGAGCTCCAGAAAATTTTCGGTCAGCAACAGGAAATTTCAGAACGTGAAAAATTTATATTTATTTTATGGGGGGGTACGGAATTTTTCTTTTTAGCAAGAAAATGGAAGTTTTCCATTCAGCTACAGAAAATTTACGGTCAGCAACGGGAAACTGCAGTACCTGAACAATTTATATTTATCTTTATGCTGGGAGACAGAACTTATTCTTTTTAGCAAGAAACGGGAAGTTTTTGGTTGAGGTCCAGTAAATTTACGTCAGTACCTGAACAATTTATATCTATTTGTATGCTGGGATACAGAATTTTTCTTTTTGGCAAGACACGGGCAGTTTTCCGTTAAGCTTCAGAAAATTTACGTCCAGCAACAAGAAACTTCAGCACCTGAACAATTTGTATTTATTTTTATTCGGGGATACGGATTTTTTTTTTAGCAAGAATCGTGAAGTTTTTCGTTCTTTCAACAAATTACGCTACTGTACAGGATTGTTCAGTTCGAAAAGAAGACTGAGACTGCCACACATATTTAGGATATGTGTGGCAGTTGACAGTTGGAAAGAGTTGGGGTCGCGAATGGCGTACTGTTAATTGAAATCCGGATTACCAAAATTTTGTGTGATGCACAACTTTTGAACGATTGGTCGGACTCGGAGAAAGCTTGATAACTGACAAGAGGACCTGTTTCTGATCTAACGATGGACTTTCATAATCCCCAAGGGCCCAACGATCATTTGTACCTCAAGATATGCTTACAAATGAGTTTTTAGCCCCTCTAAGGTGCCTATATATCTTGACTCCAAAGTACGAAAAGATCCGTTTTTGTGATTCCAAAGGGCCCATGATCATTTCTGCCTCTAGGGTTTTGCTTGCAAATGACTTTCTAACTTTATTAAAGTGCCAAATATTCCTTTAGCCCAAGCTGACTTTGAAACATATAATGTATACAACGGATACGTCAGCTACGATGCTTCATCAGCGATATTTCGCCCTTCTTGGCAAGGGTCCTAGTCAGGCTGTCAATCTTCAGCGTCAACTTCGGGGAAGGAAACAAACCTGCAATCATCGCTGCCAAAGCATCGTAGCTGACGTAGCATCGTAGCAGAAATGATCATGTATCTGCCGTACTTGCCAAAGAGAAGTGTACGGGAACGACGATTTTTTTGGAAAGTAGTACTTTTTTTCAAAGAAGTACTTTTTTGCCGTTATTATTAGTACCATTTATTTTTTTCGAATGGCAACCCTGATTACCGGAGGACTGGAAGGATGGCGAGGAAGAATAACATCTTCCTAACCGCCGGCCCTTACGCTTGATCGGAAAGGTTTCAGATAATTTTCCGTTCAGGAGCGGAAAAAGTACTGTAACGGCTGCGCCGACATTTTTCTGTGAAATGAACTTTTCCGTCTGTGTTGGGACAGGAATATTCTCTTCTGCTACCGAGATTTTATGCTTGGCTACAAGAACTTCCCGCCAGTGAACAGAAATCTGAACGTCTCAGTACATAATTTTCCGGCCCCGTACAGTAAAATTTCCGTTTCTGTGCGAGAAACTTCAGTTCCTCAACAGAATACTGTTGCAGCGGGACAGGAATATTAACGGTTAAGCAGCAGAAAGTTTACGCTTGGGCGCAGAAACTTTCCGTTTATACTAATTTTTCCAAAATTCTGAAAACGGGAAACTTCTGTTCGTGAACGGAAAGTGTATTACGGAAATTTTCCGTCACTGACCAAAGTTGCTTTGGCTCGCTTTTTCAGAAACTTTCCGTACACGGACGGAAGAAGTACTGTAACGCCTGTTGCCGAAATTTTTCTGTTCCTGAACGGTTTTTCCCTTTGAAAATTTTTCTAAGTATAGGCAGCAAGGTAGCTCAGTTTTAAAGAAGATAATTTCGTAAACCACTTTGGCCTGACATATCACAAAATATCAACGAAGAAACCAATGAAAATGGGGTTTTATAGGCCAACGAGTATACTGAAATAAAAGGCGAATATTTCGGGAGGACAACCGCCTCCCTTCTTCAGCGCAGACAGAAAATTTCGAGAAAAAATGCAAAAACGAGGATGAAGATCAACAGCCAAGAAAACTAAAACCAACAAGAAACCAAAGATTAAAATAAAATTGAAAGAATTGGTAGCCTAAAATAAAGACAGCGAGCCACTCACCAATACCTGCGACTAACAATAAAGATTGTTCTCGCTCGGTACTAGCGAATGAATGCTGAAAATTCCATTCCACAGGCAAGCGACCGTGCCGAGCAGCTCGGGCGTTACGCCATATTTCGTCTAATTTTAATAGCTGCTTCTCGTGCGAAAGCTCTTTTTGATCTGAGGGGGTGAGGACTTGAATCCGTATCTTGTGAATGCATAGATGATTCGAGGCTGATCTCAGGGACCACTAAACGTTCAGCTTCTCGTTTGGGAAAACCAAAATATGAATCGCTAATTCTTATATCACCAGTGTCTCTGTTCAGGGCTAGACCTAAATTTTGGTATTTGTAAATCTCGAGAGCCTCTTGGTAGTGCTGAACGATGCCTTTGTCATGAGAAATAAAATCAGCCTGATCAAATAAAACAATATGGGTTGGTTTTTCATAAAATGTGATCAGCGAGGGCCGAGTCGAAAATATTTGGTCTTGTTCTTCTCTTGAGGGAATGGTGCTGAGCTATTCTGTCTTTTAACCGTTGTTCTGTTCTGCCGATGTACCACAAATTGCAAGAACCAGGAATCCTGTATATACCAGAAGTTTAAGTCTTAGGGATAGGATCCTTTCCTTGATACAGCTTTGACTTTATGGTTTTCCCGGGTTTGTAGTACGTGCAAATATTGTTTTTCTTCAGATTGTCCGCAATATTGTCTGAAATACCTTTAATGTAGGGCAGACCTAGATAGGCTATTTTCTTATTTTCGTCTGCACTTTGTGTGTTGGTTTTTGACAGTTTTTGAATACGCTTTTCGATGAAAGAATTAATCAAAGAGATCGGACATCCATTCCCAAACAAAATGTCTCTATGGTGGTCAACCTCTGAATAAGGAAGCGTGGTGAACAAACATGTAAAGCTCTGTCAACTAGAGAAATAATATGATTTGATGAAAAATTCAAGTATCGGTCACTATGTGTGGGTTTTCTGTAAATGCCAAATTCAAAGGATGTGTCATTACGATGAACCAAGACATCCAAAAAGGGAAGACGCCTCTCTACCTCCGATCCCTTACTAAATTTAATCCTTTGATCGATAGAGTTGAGCAAGCAGAAGAAGGTTTCAAGAGATTCTTCGCCGTGATCCCACAAGTAGAAAATGTCGTCTTTAAAACGACCCCAAAATCCAGGTTTATCAACAGCTAACGAGATGACCCTTTCTTCCAAATCCCGCGACCCGCATAATAAGATCAGCTTCCGTGGGTGAAAGAGGAGCACCCACTGGAAGCCCGTACTCTAGTTTGTAAAAAGATTCTCTGAAGCGGAAATAACATGAGGTTCTGTTACAGAGGGCAGTAAGATAAAGTAACGCCTGATTTTAAAAAATGGACTTCTCAGAAACAGAAGGATTGGCAGCAAGTTTCTGCTCCAGAATGAGTTCGGCCTTTTGGGGATCACAATTTGTGTACATAGATTTCGCGTAAGCATACTCGTTGGCCTATAAAACCCCATTTTTGTTGGTTTCTTCGTTGTTTTTTTTTCTCAATTCCAAACGAACGGTAAGACTCAGACTTCGTCTGTAGCTGACGGCACTCTACACTGCAGCAAAGAGACTTCGACAGGAAGTTTGTCACCTCACTAACCGTTGTCTTCGGGGCAAGCCTGGAGGCAACTAATTTTGACTGACGAATCGTTGCCGTAGATTGAAGGGGACACTTCTTGAAAGAAGCCCAACCACAGTGGACTTCGTCGTAGGTCCGGCTTTGCTATTAGCCTCACGTCGAGGTTGCTTTCTGGATCGCACTGGAAAGAACCCTTCCGCATCAGCACGGGGAGCCCCACTTATGTACTGACTCTGCGTAAGTTCGCCGATTATCTCCACGCTTTCCAACAATTGGACGGGCACCGAGTTTGCTTGAGCGCCAACTTCAAGGACGCTTAGATGCGGAGTACACTCAATTGTATTCTCGACAACTTGAACACTAGATGGCGCGCTCTGCCCGCATGCCTGAGCGTCAACTAAGCTCTGGACGAGTTGCCTCAGGGAGTCCAGCTCCGAATTGATATTATCATATGACGCAAGGACTGTTGCTAGGTCCAAATGCGTGATTTTCAAAGCGGGAAGGCGCTTGAGATCCGCACGAGTTGCCTCAGGGAGTCAAGCTCCGAATTGATGTTATCATATGACGCAAGCACTGTTGCTAAGTTGAAATGCGTGATTTTCAAAGCGGGAAGGTGCTTGAGATTCGCAGCAACGAAGTAGGTAGGGAAGACCGATCAGCTTGTAATAACATCGAGTAAACTTCTGCCAGAACAGGGGTTTTACTGGTCTTGCCCGATCCAGTGCTAACAAAATCAGGAAACTCTTTCGTTAGAGCGACAACGAGTGTCCCAGGAAGGCACGGAACCAGGTCACTTTTAGCTTTGGCTATTTCCACAGGGGTGTAGAAATCAGTGCAAACCTGGAGCAAAACATCTCTAGGCATTCCGGAGTCCATCCTGGACATCATAAAGCATAAAAGCTCGTTGACAGTAATTGCCATGGTAACAACAGGTGGAGCAGCCCCACAGGTAGAGCAGCCCCACGGAAGGCGGTGGCAATCACCCTTAGAAAGGTGGCCCGGTGACACGTGGGGTACTGCAACTTGATTTGTCGCCGTACTCTAACAGCCCAGTCCAGTCTCCACAAGCAAATCAAAATCCAACAAGACGCAAAAACTACACAACCTGATTACAGCAATGTTTGCTGATCAAGCGCTGGATTGCTACTTTACGTCATCTTGTGGTGCGACTAGAAGATCAGGTTACCGGCCGGATTTGGACAGATCCACCACACTAAATTTAAGTTATCCGGGTTAGTTTTAAAGGGTTTGCTCGTGAACAAGGTTCTTATTCTGAGGCCCGCGTTAAAGCTGATCACGGCTGTTTGTGGACGAATTCCTGTCTGTACCTCAAAGTTTTGATTCTGTCGGGGCTTGGGTGAACTGTCAAGGAATACCTAGCTTCCTTAAGCGTACATTTCACAAGCTTGATTTACCCTTAGTCCGAGACCGAGGGGTTTCTGAAAATTTGCAGCAGGTTTACTGTATCTTTAAATTTAGAAGGTGAGCTGTGACCCTTCTCAAGTTCTTCTGAAAGTAGTTAAGCACTTTTTGGATGGTTAGCCTATTATGACTTATATCGACTTCGTTTTATCACTTTTTTTTTCTCTTTTTTGTTTTGTTGTTGTTTGTGAACCGCCTGTCTTAATCGTCGAGCATTACGTCAGGTATTTCTGACGCACATTTGCTGACGTCTACTTAATTCTTTTCAGTTCTCTTCTTTCTTTCTTTTGCGGACACGTCTATGTCAGTCTTCGAGCATTAGGTAAGGCATGTCTGGTATTCGGGACGCATTTTTGGTGCCTCAAATTTTGATGGCACTTGCAGCCTCTGGCTCAAGTGCCACATACCCATCGCAATTTCTTCTGTCGGTCCATCGGTCTGTCCGGTTTTTTGTCACATTTTTTCGAATCAGGGTAGCCTACTTCCAGATGTGCTAGGACGATGAAAGTTGGCAGGCTTATCAGGGACCCGACCAAACTAACTTAGAAACAATCAGTTTCTCGAGCTGACCATCTGAGGGGGTGGGGGGGGGGGAGATCTGGAAAATTGAGTAGTGTGTTACTTTCGAACGGGCGATCGGATTGGAATGAAACTTAATAAGTAAATCAAGGACATAGCTTTGAAGTCCCATTTGAAGTACGGATCGGATTCGGTAGCTATGGGGGAGTTGGGCGGGGAGATCGGAAATTTCGAGAAACGGTTAGAATGGAGGAATCGGGTGAAACTTGCTGGGAAGGACAAGCATCTGCTCCAGATAAATCGTTTATACAGTTGGACTAGACCCGAACCTTTGCCGGAGATTCCGGCTTTTTGCCGTCATGGCTGGAACGATCTTTCTATTTTCCAGCAAAATACCATGCCACGGGTGAATCCGACCTCACGTTACAGAGATGCCTAGTTACCATCCTTACTACTCTCCCGAGCATGGTAAGCAAATAGTTGATATTTCGAGAAGGTTGGAACGGTCAGCGTAGTAACTTTTCACGAGGCTGGCTCTGACATAGTAACTAATAGTTACTATTGTTAGAAGGGTGGAACACGCCGGTAAAAGATACTTTGCACTTTTGAAACTCCTCTGACGTCCGTTCGTGACAATAGCGCGAACCACTATTTGAAAAGAGATTAGTCTTATCAGTTGCCTGAACTCGAGTAATTTTTCTTCGAATAGCTTGAAAAAACATGTCCTTGGACGCCACGCGCTGTTGCTGTTTCCGCGGGATCGACTAAAAGAGGCACTGACACGAAAAGGCCCCTTTCATGCTACATAGTGAGGGGCAGGAACAATCTTCTAACGCAGTGGTTCCCAACCGGTGGTACGCGTACCCAAAGGGGTACGCGAGACCCTTGCAAGGTGTACGCGTAGGCACCAAAATCGGTTTAATTTGTTCATTCATAATCTCGCCACACTCATTTCGATTGTCGAAAGCCTAATACTGCCAGCAGAGGCATCACTAGCCAATTTTTTTTTGATGGACAAGGTATTTTTACTGACTGGCAGGTCATTTTTACCGACTATTTAAAAACAAAAACTGCTTTCACGAAAAATTGAGGCGCTTCGCGCCGAGGCGTTTCTTTTAAACCGTCTGGCCGAGCACTTTGGGAGAGGGGTGTTGCCAACCCGTGTTTGACCCCTCTGTACAAGCCCTGATGGAAGTCAATGAAAGAATGTTGATTCCGTACCAGCCAGCCTACTGCGGTAAAATCTGTCCCTGTGTCAAACAATATTTTTGAGGAAGAATTGAAGACATTGCAAGTGATATTGTCATTCAGGTTGCGAATTAAGCTAACGAAAACCTTTGTGATGCAGCTTGATGAAACCACGGAAACTAAACTCAGGAACAGGCTGATTGTAAAAATATTGCAATTAATGACGTCGAGCCGAGATTTGACAAAAATTTAGCTACAAAGCAGCCTCAAGTGTCTCAATGATCTTATATACATTTCTACACATGGATGTCTTATCATTCATGATAATAAACATCGTCTTTTTCGCTTTCTTAAAAAGGGGGTACGCAACCTTTTGGAACCTTGATTATGGGTACGCGGTACGAAAAAGGTTGGGAACCACTGTTCTAACGCAGTGGTTCCCAACATTTTCCGCAACACTGTTCTAACGCAGTGGTTCCCAACATTTTCCGTACCGCGTACCCCTAATCAAGGTTCGAAAAGGTTGCGTACACCATTTTCAGAACGTGAAAAAGACGATAGTTATCATCAAGTACTGAGTAAATTTTTAGGAAACTTAAGATTTTGAAGGTAGGTCAGATTAGAGATTTCCAAATTGGTATTTTTGTGTTCCAGAGTCTGAATGGTTTCGCGCCTGATGTTTTTAGAAATTTTTTTCGTTTAACTCAGTTTATCACGGACATGCTACGAGGCATGCTGGAGACCTGGTAAGTGAGCTAAGAAGTACGGTTCGTTCTAGCTATGTGGCAAGGCATTCAGGTACGGTGGTCTGGAATACTTTTCCAGACTCAATTCGAGAAGCGAAAAGTGTACCGCAATTTATAAATCGGTTAAAGAAACATCTCCTTGAGGGTAGTTGGTGAGTGGAGGGTTTGGAAGACGAGAGAGGACAAATTGACAAATTAATTATTTACTTTTTAGTTTATTTTAGTGAAAGTTTGGTTAGAATATGATAGTAAATCTATACTGGTTGCGTTTTTCAAGCACGTATGTGCTTTGTGTGCAACCGGTCGTCAAGCCGGAATGATTTTTTTTTTAGTAAAGTTGTTGAATCCTGAATCCTGAATCCATAAATGATAAGGCATGCATGTGTAGAAATATATAAAAGATCCATGAGGCTATCACTTGAGGCGGCTTTGTACCTCGACTTCATTAACGGCAATAGTTTTTACAGTCAGCCTGTTTCTGTGTTTGGTTCTGATGTTCTCCGTGCTTTCATCAAGCTGTATCACAATATTTTTTTTTTGCAATCTGAACGACAATATCACTTGCAATGTTTTCGATTCTTCTTGAAAACAATATCGTTTGACACAGGAGCACATTTTACGGCAGTAGGCTAGCTTTTTTGGAGTCAACATTATTACATTGACTTTCACTAGAGCTTGTGATCAGAGACGTCACGATAGGGTTGGTAACACCCCTCCCCCTAAAGTGGTAGGCCCGACGGTTAAAAATAAAAGAGTTGGCGCGGAGCGCCGTGATTTTTCGTAAAAGCAGTTGTATTAAAAAAAAAAATGTCGGTCAGTAAAAAGACCCTGCCCTTTAAAATACATTTTGGCTGGTGATGCCTTTGCTGGTTATGTTAGGCTTTCGGTAATCAAAAATGAGTGACGCGAGATTTTGAAGCTACAGACTAAAATCAATTTTGGTTCCTTCGCGTACCCCTTGCAAGGGTTTCGCGTACCCCTATGGTATGCGTACCATCGGTTGGGAACCACTGCACTAGATCACTAAACATTAGGCGGGTCAACGAAAACCCGGTCAAATGCAGAAGGTCCGCGATGCAGCATGCTTTCCTACTGCCTCACACTTTATGAATGAATGAAAGATTTGTTTGCATATTGACGACAGAAGGCCATCAACCAAAAAAAAATGATTCCAACATGCTGTTGACGCTGATACATACTTATTAAACCACTTTCCAAACACCCAGAGGCGTCACTAGCCAAAATGTTTGGGGGGAGGCAGGGGTGGCCCGAAGCACTCAGGCCAGGGGGGGGGGGGTGAATCCCCTCATTTCAACGACTCCTGGATCGTAATATACGACTCGCACGTAACAACAAAAATGAATTGCTGCGACTACGCGGCAATGGTGCACATTCCCCACAAAAAATAATAGAGCCGGTGTAAAACTAGCTGCAATGCATCAGCTGAAATTAGTCTTGTAATATTTTTTTTTTTTATACATATGGTCAGCTTTACATTTCAAACATTCGCTAAAGAGGAAAGCTTTCAACGCCTGTATCCGGGACAAATTAAAGCAAGCGCCGTAGGTGAAATCTTTGTAATCTGCCTTTGTCTAGAAAGATTGTAGCCAGCCTTTAATGTGTTTCAAATCTGAAAAGTTTCAAGCCTAATCGCCAAGTAAATGACACCCGTTCCTCTAAATAGAGAATACTACGAAATACGCCACAGGCGAATTTTTGTGAAACGCTGAGGAGCAGACCGTCTTTTTGCGATCCCATTGGAAAGGAAAAAATAGCTTTGAAGTCACAAATCTGACCGTCCAAAAAAGCGACAAAATAGTGGCCATAGAAAACAAAATAGACACAAATTAGATTTGTTTCAAATTAAAGCAAAAAAAGTAATTTTCACGTTAAAGACACGCTTATTCAGAAACAAAACGAAGAAGTTTGCCAGTGCATTAAAAGAAAGAAAAAATCCGGATTTATGGACGTAAACGCCGAGGAGCAGAGCGTCTTTTTGCGATCCCAATAGAAAGTTAAGAATAGCTATGAAATCACGACTCTGTCCATCGAAAAAAGTGACAAAATAGTGCCCATAGAAAAGGAAGTAGATTTGCTCCGAACTAATAGCAAAAAAAGTAATTTTCACGTTAAAAACACACTTCCTCAGAAACGAAAAGTTTGCCAGTGCAAAAAAAATCTGGCTTTACGGACGAAACGAACTTTTGGTCTTGGCCTGACAGGAGTTTATAAATGGAAAAAGACGCCGGTTCGCCGACGAGACTTGAGCTGCGTTTTTTTTTCAGGGTGATTTGATGTACGTTTGTTTCATTATGAAAGTACCGTGTACCGTTTTATTTGTTGTTCCACACACTGTACTTTCATGTTGAAAACTAAAGCAGGTAAAGCTACAGTGAGCTTCATCTGAAGAATTGCAACTTAAAACTGGTTTGCAGAATTTGATTCTACGCGACAGAAGATGCTATACACAGGAAATGAAGACGAGAAGTTCGGTTTTAAAATAACTTAAGCATAAAAGATATCATTTTCGAGTTGTATGAGTGTCCTGAATTTTGCAGAGTCTTTTCAGATGTGCTTTAACACTAGCATACAGGGGAGCCACGTATGGGGGGGATGCACCCCCCCCCCCCCCTAAGATGTTGTTGGCCAGCCGATAAAAAATAGCTGAATCGGCGTTAAGCGCCGCAATTTTTCGTAAAAACAGTCGATTTTTTTTGGAAACAGTCGATTTTTCTTCAAAACCGTCAGTTTTTCATAAGTCGATTTTTCTTAAAAACGGTCGGTCTTTCTTTAAATCAGTCGATTTTTCATCAAAACAGTTGTTTTTTTTTGCAAAAAAGCCGGTAAAAATTACCAGCCAGTCGGTAAATACCTTGCTCCTCCCATATTTGATAGTGCTATGATTCGCAGTCAGCAGTGATACATATGATTCGCAGTCAGCTTGGGCTGAAGGAATTTTTTGCTCCTCTCCCCCCCCCCCCAAACATTGCTAGCATAGAGGCCAAAAATTTACCTCCCGAAGCTATTCCAGCGTCTGCAGAACCCCTACTGTCCTGGGAAACGAATTTCGGGTGTCTATTAAAATCTTCCTTGTCCTTTTCAAGCGTTGTACCCACCTCAGCCTCTCTTTGTAATCGACACTTTTCCTTCTGTTCTCGGCATACTTGTTTCGCGGGTCTCCTGTCATTTGATTTCTGATGGCTTTTCCATTCTGTTTAGAAATTCTATTCCTTCTTTTTTCACTTATAGCCAAAGATGACCAACAATCAATGCACATAACCTTGTCTCTCGCTTTTGGTCTGTAAGGTACATCAATGTTACCCAGTCAGACTTCACTTTAACAACTAACCAATTGTAATTTTGACAGGCTAAAATCTGAAAGACCCAAGTGAGGCTGACCCAAATCCCATGGGAGTAGAACAGGTAGCCGCATTGCTGCCCCCATGAATCATGTCTCTGACCTGTCGGGGTTACAAAACCTGGTTTAACAACTCGACAACTTGTCTTTATGGACTGGCTTACGACTGAAGCTGTGCAGAGACAAAATTAACAATTTTTTTTTAAACGACTCGGATTGTTTTCGGTTAAAATGAATGCGAGTCGTGCTTTTGCTAAGTCGTATCAGTCGTTTATTTTGGCGAGTCAAAAATACACGACTGATACAACTTAGCAAAAGACCAAAAATAAACGACTGATACGGCTTAACAGAAGGAAGGAGGGTCGAATCACCCCCCCCCCTTCGGGCCACCCCTGGGTGGGGGGGGGGGCAAGGTTTTTCCGACTGTTTTTGCAGAAAATTGACTGTTTTCGAGAAAAAACGACAGTTTTGACGAAAGATCGACTGATTTTCAGAAAAAAACGACTGTTTTTAAGAAAAGACCTACCGTTTTGATGAAACATTGACTGATTTACAGAACAAGACCAAAGGTTTCGATGGGATCCCAAAAATCTAATATTTGATCCAGACAATTGGGTCCTGTCTTCTCCAGATCCAGTCTTCGCCAGGCTAATCATCAGAAAAAAACAAGTTCAGATATACCTCTATCAGCCACATCTATTTTGACGATACTGACCGAAACTTCCTGCTTTACTTCTGCCAAATTTCCGGTATCACGCGAATTCCAAGCCAACTACTAGTCCACCAAAAAATAAAAATCAGAAACGAATCCAGCAGATCTCTTTATCCCTATAAAGAACATCTACTCAACTTTAAATAAAACTTTGAAAACAATCCGGATAAAACCGGATTCCGGACTAATTATATGTCCCGGTAAAAAATGATTGTCATATACAGACTCGGCGTCTCTTCTTACCCCTAAATCTGTCATCTAATCAACTTCAGATAAAACTTTCGCTTTTAACAAACTTTCCGGTTTTGGCCGGATTCCGTGCGAACTATTTTTCCGGTGAGAAAATGGTTTTCACCATCGTGTTCAGCATGTCTTTTTACCCTTCAATCGAACGTTTGATCAACTTCAAATGAAACTTTTACTTATGCCCAACTTTCCGGTTTTAGCTGGATTCCGGACGAACTACTTGTCCGACAAGAAAATGGTTTTCACCATCGTACTCAGCATGTGCACCCCATAATCGACTATCACATTAGCTATTTAAAAATATTTTGTTTGTCCCTTAATTTGAAACCCCTCCCCCACCCTCAAATACAGGGCTACAAAGCCCATCTTCGAACTTGACCTGTACTTTGACCCAAAGGATCCTCCCACCAAGTTTCATCAAAATATATTGTTCCCTTCGAGAGTTATCGTGCGGACAGACGGACAGACAGACGGACAACTTTTGCGATGTCATAGGTATCCCTACACTTACGTTTTGGGATCCCAAAAACCGACTGTTTTCATGAACAAATTCAACTGTTATTAACGAAAAATCGCGGCACTTCTCGAAAATTCGGTTATTTTTTGCCGACAACATTGGGGGAGAGGAGGGCGTCTCCCCTCTCCCTCCCATTCGTGACGCCCCTGCGTACACCATCGATATACACAACCTCCCCAGAAGAAGAAATTTTCCGGTGTTCGAAAGATAACTTTGAAACTTTTCTAGTATCTTCTATTATATCTTCTAGTATCTATTTCTAGTATCTTTCAAATCTTTGTTCTCATTATTTTTATAATCCATGTCTTATGCATACCCATCCCCCACTCATCTGTAGTCATCTGTATTCCTGTAACTCTCTACATTCACACGAAAAATGGCATATAACATTAAAAATAATGTATTTAAAGCATTAGGGTCAGGCAGTGTCGTCAGTGACGAGTTAACAGAAGGTTTTGTGTGTGTGTGTGGGAGGGGATTCGTGGACCTTGTTTGAGATACTACAGGGACAGCGGAAGCAGTTGTTCTGCTAAGACCTTATGTGTTCTTGCTTTTGACTTTCCAGAATAGGTTGAATGAAGAGGTTCGAGCTTGTGACTGAGGGATTATGAGCCCTTTCGTGGGTGGAAGCAAAGACCTAAGCAGTCGGAGAGGCAGGAAACTTCCCTCAAAGCGTATCGTTGAAAATTGGCCTTCAGCGCTCCAAGCGGACTAGTTTCTGTAAGTCCCCCATTGCCTCATAACCAACACTTGTGTACAGGGGCGTCCTGATACCTTCCTGATCGGGGGGGGGGGGTGCAGCTTCAGAATTTTACCGGAATTTTTCGAGCTCTTCCCGGAATTTTTCGAGGTTTTAACGAAAATTCTCGTAGTGACAATCTCTGCAGAAAGTCTAGAATACTGTCGTGTTCTGACTTCGATTACGTGTTGTAAACAATAGTAAACAAAAAAAAGGCTCGTTAACACTTAAAACAAAACAAAAATCTGACATTCAACACACCCTACACATTTATTCGACGCATTTTAACCATTTTCCATTCATCCTCAACACATCCAATTTCACACTCATCAACTAGATCTGTTTCACATATTATTAATATCAGACTTTCAAGACGCTGGTCAGCCATTGTTGAACGCAAGGTGGTGTTAACCACCTTCATCTTGCTAAAAATTCGTTTCCCTTTTGCTGAGGTAACAGGGATTGTCTTAGTCAGCTTGAACGCTTTCCATACTAGTGGTAAGACGTCTTTCAGTTGACGAGAGACCTCGAATATAGGCGTATTCTCGCCGTTCCCCGAGGACTCCACTTGAGGAGTCCCCGCGTTTTTGTTTGTCCCGGGGACTCACTCCCCGTATTCTCGCGAGTCCCCACGGACGGGGAATGCTCAGATTATCATCACCATCATCAAAAAGGACTCCCTTTCAAATTCGGTGGGGAATCAATTTTTGCTGTTGTAGGTGGTATGTAAAATTAATTAAAAAGAATCAGAATAAAGAAAACCAAGAATGAAGTGGATCTAGACTAATTTTTTCAGCTGCATATTCATTTTTCGAACAAAATCCATTTTAGAAGCATTCCCCCTGTTCTCACTGTTTCTGTACGCGGAGTCCGCGTGGAGTGACTTCCTCTATTCTCGCCGTTCCCTTCGATTCCCCGAGGAGTCCTCGGGGAACGGCGAGAATACGCCTTATATCTTCAAACTTTTTGTTTGTTTCGAGGCTCTCCCGGCGACTTTCTACATCACGTCGAAACAAGGCTAATTCGTTTTTATGGCACTTGCAGCCTCTGGCTCAAGTGCCATATACCGTCGCAATTCCGTCTGTCGGTCGGTCCGGTTTTTTTGTCGCACTTTTTCGAGTTAGGGTTCTTCCAGATGTGCTAGGACGATGAAACTTAGCAGGCATATCAGGGACCCGACCCAACTAACCTTGAATAATCAGTTACCCGATCCAGTCATCTGCGGGGGAGTGGAGGGCGGGGAAATCTGGGAAATTTAGGGCAGCTGGTCACACTTTTTCGAGTTAGGGTACTTCCAGATGTGCTAGGACGATGAAACTTGGCAGGCATACCAAGGTCCCGAATAAACAACTTGGAAATAATCAGTTTTTTATCCGATCATCTGGGGGGGGGTGAAGGCGGGGAAATCTGGAAAATCGAGTAGTTTAAAAAAAATTGGCTTAGAAATCGCCACTTTCCAAAGCCGTTTTTCGTAAAGTGCCAATCTTGACCGCAAAGTAAGAAAAATACTTTTAAGCGAAATTTGCATTGTCATGATCTCCATGAGCTCATTATCATTTTTGCCTCAAGGGTTTTGCTTAGAAATGAAGCTCCAGCTCCCTTAAAGTGCGCATGTTAACTTCAAAGTCGAAAAGTACTTTTTATCAAATGATTCATCTTAACTTATAATAGCGGATTCAACAGCTGTGGTGGAGTTGGGAGGGGGTGATCGGAAATCTCCAGAAATGGTTAGAATGGAGGAATCGGAGTTTAACTTCCTGGGAAATACAAGCATTTATTCTAGATAAATCGTTCGCAGAGTTGGACTGGATCCGGACACTGGGGGGTGGAGGTGGAGGGGGGCCTTCCGGAATTCCGGTGATGGCGTTTTTCAAGACGAAACTTGGCAGGCAGGCATATCAGGGACCCGTTGAATCTGACAGAGCCCTTACCTACTACATACAGTTGCAAGTGCCATATGAGCTTACAGCTCTTGTTGAACTCTTCTTGGTTCACCGGTCTCACCGGAAAGGAGTCGAGAAAGCTGTCGGCAATTTTGGATTCACATTCAGCCGAATTCCGGTAGATTCTGTGGAGTAGATTCCGGTAGATTCCCTGAGCCGAATTCTGGTAGATTACGTGGGGTAAATTACGGTAGACTCCCTCAGACAAATCCCGGTTGATTCCTTGCGAAAGATTTACCGTAGATTCCATGAGCAAAATCCGGTACTTCCCTGAGCTGAATTCTGGTAAATTTCGTGTGGTGAATTCCGGTAGATTCCCTGAGACAAGTTCCGGTAGATTCCTTGTGAAAGATTTAGCGTAGATTCCATGAGCAAAATCCGGTAGGTTCCCTGAGCAATAATCCGGTAGATTCCCTAAAAATCCTCAAGTTCAGGTGAAATTACCGGAATTTTTTCCCACAGGCTTTCTGGGGGGGGGGGTGCTGCACCCCCCCCCCCCCTTCGGGACGCCCCTGCTTGTGTAGACAGAGTGAAAAGTCGGATCAATAGGGTAGTGGGTCACTTTCACTTTCTGCTGCTGAGACGTATGCAAAACGTCCATTACCTGTGACACAGATGACAGGTTTTCCGCTCACTAACCTGTGGATCTATTTTACCATGTCTGATCTAAGTGCTGACGGTGAGGCATAGGGGGATTAACAGAAACTAATCCGCTTGGAAACGCTGAACAGGAATATGGCCAATTAACCAGCTCGAGGGACCCGCTGCCTAGCGTTTGGACCCCAGACTGCAAACGCTAGATGGCGTGTAGTTAGCAAGTGGCTAAAAATTTGCTAAAAATAGTAAAATAAAAACAAAAAACAGTGGATACAATTGTTTTTGTATCAAGAAGGGAAAAAGATTGTGGTATGGAATGTCACTGCCGATTTTCTGTTTTTATGGCACTTGCAGCCTCTGGCTCAAGTGCCATATACCGATCACAATTCCGTCTGTCGGTCTGTCGGTCTGTCGGTCGGTCCGAGTTTTTTGTCCCACATATCCAAGTTAGGGTACTTCCAGATGTGCTAGGACAATGAAACTTGGCAGGCATATCAGGGACCCGACCAAACTAACCTGGAAATAATCAGTTTCCCGATCCGACCATATGGGGGGGAGTGCGGGGCGCTGGAAACTTGAAAATTTAGGGCATTTTGTCACTTTTTTCTGAGTTAGGGTACTTCTAGATGAGCTAGGACAATGAAACTTGGCAGGAATATCAGGGACCCGACCAAACGAACCTGGAAATAATCAGTTTCCCGATCCGACCATATGCGGGGGAGTGGGGGCGCTCAAAACTTGAAAATTTAGGGCATTTTGTCACACTTTTTCGAGTTAGGGTACTTCCAGATGAGCTAGGACAATGAAACTTGGCAGGAATATCAGGGACCTGACCAAAGTAACCTGGAAATAATAAGTTTCCCGATCCGACCATATGCGGGGGAGTTGGGGCGCTGGAAACTTGAAAATTTAGGGCATTTTGTCATACTTTTTCGAGTGAGGGTACTTCCAGATGAGCTAGGACAATGAAACTTGGCAGGAATATCAGGGACCCGACCAAACTAACCTGGAAATAATCAGTTTCCCGATCCGACCATATGCGGGGAAGTGGGGGCGCTGGAAACTTGAAAATTTAGGGCGTTTTGTCACACTTTTTCGAGTTAGGGTACTTCCAGTTGTGCCAGTGGGCAGGGGAATCCGGGAAACTGAGAAGTGTGTAACTTTCGAACGGATCATCGGATTGTAATGAAACTTCATAACTGAAGAGAATATATATCTGTAATGTCCCGTTTAAAGTCTTGAACGGATTCGGTAGCCAGGGGGAGTTGGGGGGGGGGGGGGGGGGGAGACCGGAAACTTCAAGAAACGGTTAGAATGGAGGGATCGGAGTGAAACTTGCTGGGAAGAACAAGCATCTGCTCTAGATAAGTCCTTTAGACCATTGTATTGGATCCGGACACTTATGGGGGGGGGGGGTCCCGGAATTCCGGTGATGGTGGTTTTGGGGATTTTCACGATGAAACTTGGCAGGCATATCAAGGACCCAATCAGACTGACTTCAAAATAAAAATTTTGTCGATCAGATAATGGTGGGGGAGTGGAGGGAGGGGAATCCGCAAGGGAATCCGGGAAATTGAGAAGTGTGTAACTTTCGAACGGATGATCGGATTGTAATGAACCTTCATAACTGAACAGAATATATATCTGTAATGTCCCGTTTATAGTCTTGACCGGATTCGGTAGCCAGGGGGGAGTTGGGGGGGGGGGGGAGACCGGAAATTTCAAGAAACGGTTAGAATGGAGGGATCGGAGTGAAACTTGCTGGGAAGAACAAGCATCTTCTCTAGATAAGTCCTTTAGACCATTGTACTCGATCCGGACACTTATGGGGGGGGGGGGGTCCCGGAATTCCGGTGATGGTGGTTTTGGGGATTTTCACGATGAAACTTGGCAGGCATATCAGGGACCCAATCAAACTGACTTCAAAATAAAAATTTTGTCGATCAGATAATGGTGGGGGGAGTGGAGGGAGGGGAATCCGAAATTTTCAGTCATGCGTAATTTTGGAATGGGTGATCGGATTCGAGAGAAATTTAAGAATTCAACAGAGGACATTTCTCCGATGATTTTTTTCATATCCGGACCGGATCCGGCAACTATTGGGGGGGGGGCGGAAAATACGTGACCCGTTTAGAATGGAGGGATCGGGATGGAGGGATTGTGGGAAGAACAAACAGATGCTCTAAGTAAGTCATTTGCTGAATCGGATTGGCTACGTGCACCGCGGGGGAGCTGGAGGGGGTGGGGGGGGGGGGGGGTGGACCGGAAATCTCGAGAAACGGTTAGAATGATGGTATCGGAGTGAAACTTGCTGGGAAGAACAAACATCTGGTCCATGTAAATCTTTTACATAATTTGACTGGATCCGGACACTTGAGGGGGGGGGGAGGAGGGGGTATCCCGGAATTCCGTTTTTTGGGGGATTTTCACGACGAAACTTGGAAGGCATATCAGGGACCCGGTCAAACTGACTTGGAATAAAAAAAAAATCCTCGACATGATAATCTTGGGGGGGGGGGGGTTGAGGGAGGGGAATCCGGAATATTGAGTCATGCGTAACTTTGGAACGGGTGATCGGATTCGAGTGAAATTTAATTATTAAACAGAGGACATTTTTCTCTTGTGACCTTTTTCTTTTCCGGACCGAATCCGGCAATTATTGGGGGGAGGGCGGAAAATACTTGACCCGCTTAGACTGGTGTGATCTGGATCGAACTTCGTGGGAATGACAAACAGATGCTCTGGATTAATCATTTACAGAACTGGATTGGCTACGGTTATTGTGGGTGGAGTCGGAGGAGGGGGAGGGGGTCTGGGATTCCGGTGATCGCGCGTTAAGGTACTTCCAGATGTGCTAGGACGATGAAACTTCACTGGAATATTGGAGACTCAACAACATTTGCTTAGAAATTGCTACTTCCCAAATCCGATTATTCCTTAAAGTACCAATCTTGACCGCAAAGTAAAAAAAATACTTTTAAGCAATATATGCATTTTCGTGATGCCCAACAGCCCATTAGCAGTTTTGCCTCAAGGGTTTTGCTTGCAAATGAAGTTCCAGCTCCCTTATAGCGCGCATCTCAACCGCAAAGTCGAAACTTACTTTTGATCAATCAAATCGTCTTGACACATGCAAGTGCCATATGAGCTTACAGCTCTTGTTATTTTTGCCGGTGTTTTTCTTTCAAGGCTTCGTCATCGAGCCTTTGACTTAGAGGTCTTCGGCGGGTTAAGATAATCTGTTCAGGTTAAAAAATTTCCTGGCAGAATATTTTCTCTATTTCTTACCATTAGTTAAAAAGATCTCAGTCAAAAGGCCACCACAATTTCGCCATTTTCCGGTCCGGCCAGATTCGCATCAACTTAATGGTTGATGACAAGGCATCCTAGCTCGTAGCATTCTATTTCTCGACTTTACCCCTGATTTGTCTGTTAACAAAGTTCTTGCCTTTTGCTGCCTGCCGCCGAATTTCGTTCGTCATCTTTATGTTCTGACTTAAGTCTATTTAATCCTAGGTTTTGCCATCGATTGGATTAGAGTTTATGGCTGTTCCGATAGCCTGGTGCCACATCATCCGTGTTACGTGGTTAGATTATAGTAGGCTTTGAACCACGGAGTAGAACATGCTCTTAGGAATATATCTGTTCGTATTCGGTACGTTCGATTTTTTAGAAATGTTTTTGCTATTATTATTGCTGTTTATATCCCTCAGACTAGTCAAGAGGAGAGTAGGAAAAATTAAATAAAATAGAGATATCAACTTACATCACAGTTAACATACATGGTAGCAAAACAATTTAGAAATGGACCCAAACAAAGAGCTAAAAAAAGAACAGTGGATACAATTATTGTTGTACAAAGAAGGGGAAAAGATTGTGGTATGGGAATTTCACTGCCGATTTTCTTTTTTTTATTTTTGCCCATCTTTTTCTTCGAAGGTGTCGTCATCGGGCCTTCGACTTAGAAGTTTTTGGTCATCTATTCAGGTTAAAAATTTTCCTGGCACAACAAGTTCTCTTTTTCTCACCATTAGTTGAATAAATCTCAGTCAAAAGGCTACCTCAGTTTCGCCATTTCGGATCTGGCCGGATTCTCATCGAGCTAGTGGACTGAGTTGGCAAGACAACCTAGCTCGTCCGTGTTAGCTCTTCCGATTAAGCCACCGTGCAGTTCAGTTTGTCCAAAATAATAGTTACTTTGTGTTCAATTTTGCGGTTTATTTTAGTACTTATTCACTATTTTTCACTTTGTTTTTGCAGGAGCGGCCTCTGCTGCGTCTCTAAAGGTAATTTATACTTCCGATTATGTTGCTCAACTTCCCCCTGATTTATCGGCTTCCGAGGTTTGTCGCGGTTTGTCGTTGTTATGTTGTTAGGATGTTCGTATACTTGCTTTAAACTAACAAGTTTCGGAGCTATCGTACGAATAGACGGTTGTGTAGACAGACGGACGGACAAACCTTACGAACTCATAGGCGTCCGCTGGTCCGGAAAAAAATATCGACCAGGGCTCCTAACAAGTTAACGGGGCCCCCTTTTCGGTCACCCCCCCCCCCTCTCAACCCCACCATACAAAAATAATCGTTTTTTACAGGCTTTATCCTCTCATCTATATGTCTTTCTTGTACTTTTGGTCCGACCCACGGGAAAAAACACCTCCGCCAAAATAAATTCCTGGATACGGACCTAGTGTTCCACCCTACACTATTAATTATCAGTTATTTTTTTCGTTCCAACCTAGTGAAAAGTTACTAAACTGACAGTTCCAGCCTTCTCGAAATAGTAACTATAGTGATAATATGCTTACCACGCTCGGGAGGGTAATAAGCGTCGTAACTACGACAATGTGACGTGATTGGCCCGATTATCCCTAGGCGCGGTATTTTGCCTAATATAGAATATTCATTCCTGCCCTGACACCAAGAAGCAAAAATTTGTTACGTCATGCGTAGTAGCTACGGTAAGTAGGGTGGAAGGGTCCAACTATACATTTTTTACACAGTATACTTTCTACAGCTTCGTTTAATGTAATACATACGCCCCTTCCAGCCCCCTTCTAAGGTTGTGATCCTGGGCTGGTGCCTAGATTGGCATAGACAGAGGATCGCCCCCGAAGGCACCACTGAGCATCCAGTCATTTACGATTTAGGATCCCAAAATACGCATTAAGTTAACGATTATTCGTTTTAGGCTGGCGATGATGAGTTTATTGGAGTCCTGCCAAGTTTCGAATGCCCTCTACCTTCCGGCTACTTTTCTTTCCCGATTTGCGACAAATATGTAATTTGCATCAATGGTGCTGCGAATTTATGGCAGTGTAAATTCGATTACTATTACGACCTCCTATACTCCGGGTGTAACTTTCCTGAATGGACGGACTGCAGTAACAGGACATTACCTGGTAAATACATCTAGTTGTTGTAGCTGTTCTCGTACAAGATATAAATTATTTATTTAGTTCAGCATTGCTATAATAGTCATTTCTAGTTTCTTGATCGTTCCCTTGATTTGTTTTTCTTTCGTTGGTAAAGAAAATGCATCCACTCTTTTACTCATATTAATCAACATTCAGTAAACGGTGGTGGGGGGATTTCAATTTTGGATTTTGGAACTCCAGGTTCAAAGTTTAATTACTCGTTTTGGGGTTAATTTTAAGTTGTAACTGAATACACCTTAAAGTAAAGTCAATTCTCTGCATTTTGCTTTTTCCAGCCTATTTAGGCGCCGAAAAATAGTAGCCTATCAAGATGGAAGATTTTGTGTCATTCCAAAATATCCCCCCTCCCCCAAATGACGGCCTCTGGCCACGATCTTCCAATTTGTCATACGTGTTTTATGCTTCCTTGCAGGAACAACGACAACAATCAAAACAACTACAATCGGCTCTGTAACAAACCCTACGTTCGTGTGTCCGGAGTCGGAGGGTAGATTCAGCAATCCTTACGACTGTGGATCCTTCTATTTATGTACAAGCAACTACCCTGTCCTAGTGGTAAGCTGATTCTATATTCCTTATGTGTTTTAGTTTTTCCCATGCCGACTCTCCACCTTGACAAAGTGGGACTTTCACATTTCGGTATTGTCACTACATAGGGGTGAAGTTACATTAAGTAAGTAAGTAAGTAATTTATTTATGACCCGCCATTTTGAAAAGGCGGAGTAAATGACAAAAATAAAGAAAATAAACAAAACACTTATATAAACACAGAAAAAGACACTTAATTTTTTATCTTCGGTCAGGAAGCAGTGGACGACATCGTGTGCTGGTTGGGCCTTGTTGTCCATGAGTTTGGAAAGTGATGAGGAAACATCCAAAAGGGTAACACTTGCGTCTTGAATTTTGAATTTCTCCGTCAATGTATGGTTATGACATAATTTCGACAAATGGAGCAGGTGCTTTGCATATCTTGCATATCTCCTTCTTTCGCAGAACATGAGTGACGCCAGAACGAAATAGTATAGAAGGAGCGCAGAAGGTGCTGTACAAATTTCCCAAAGCTTTACGATGCGCCCCCGGTTGGGGACGATGCGCCCATAGGCGCTACGGATCGACTTATAAACTTCTTGAACAACCGAAGAGCAAAATTTTGACAATGAAGATTTGAATGTTATGCCGAGCCACCGTAGAGAGTCTGTTGATTTGACGTCTGTTGATTTAGTTTCAGTTTTGATTATATATTTGAATCATCCTTGAAATGAGGCCCCGCCTCTTTGCCCCGGGCTGTCTACGAGGCACTGACACTGGAGTTCTACTGCCCTAGGTCCTAGTCTTCTTAATTTAATTCAAATTCCTACCTTATCTGAAATTCCGTCTATCCGTACACTGTCAGAAGTTTCAGAACAGATTGCGCATAACACTTTCAAGAATAACACCTTTTCACTTAGAAAAAAAGTGTTTTGACCAATTAAGTTTATACTATTTCGTGACCAGATCTCCAACAACACCTTCAATAGGTAAAAATACTACACTGTCAGAAGTTACATAACGACAACAGCAGGATGCGCGGTTTCAACAGATAACACTTTTGCATGTTATATGTTATGTTTCTTTCGTTCCCGTTAGTATTTTTACCAATTGACGGTGTTGTTGGAGATCTAGGCACGAAATAGTGTAAGCTTAATTGGTAATTACACTTTACAGTGGAGGTATGCTTATGTGAACAGTTACTTTAATGTGAACAGTGCAGTTTTGGGCTAAATGGTAGAAAGAAGATCCAAAATACTTATACAGGTTTTTTCAAATGCCCTTAATTACCTACTTTGGCTAGCTGGTAGTTAGCTTTAGACACAGCAAGTGCATGGAAATTGCAAAGTCCACTGTCAACAAACGTTCACATAAGCATACCTCTACTGTATTTCTAAGTGAAAAGGTGTTATTCTTGAAAGTGTTATGCGCAATCTGTTATGAAACTTCTAACAGTGTAATATTCTGTTTGTTTTTTTTTTCTTTTTTTGGAGGGGGGAGGGGGTAAATTGCTTAGCTGTTAAGTCGATGGAATTATATCTGCGGTAATCACTTAAATTGATTCCAGGCCAGATCTCATTATATCTGATCAAATTGTTCATGTCCTGTTCTTCCTGTCCGTTTCGTGTCTTCCTGCTAACAGGGACCCATAAATTTCCTGTTAAGTTTACTTAAAGGACCCCTCTTGCTTATCCTGCCTTTTAGAACATACTTAGCTCCCATATGGAATTATAAGCTTCTAAAATACCCACCTTTCTCCATTGGTTCGTTTCGCAACTACGAATTTTTAGCGTTTTTTCGGCCTTGCCGAGTTTTCCCGTCACCCAACGAAAAGTTTACCGGAATCTTCATTGTCCGCTGACAACTCTTTCACATCTTCTGTTTATTACTTCTCTTACTTGCTTAGTTTTCCCACTTTTTACCCAAGGCACTTTCATTTTTCAAATCTTTTGCGCCCAGCCGCCGCGTCGGAGACTTGACTTGACTTGACTTACTTTATTTACTACTAAATACAAAATAAACTATAAAAACACGCAACCGCCCGGGGAAGGCTCAAGAAGCCTGATGATGGACGACTGCAATCCTCTGATTCTCAACCTATATCAAATTTCATAAAAAAAAGAAAAAAAAGAAGGACAAGAACACTCTCTCTCAATTAACCTTTAATACCAAAATTTAAAAAGAAAAAAAGAAATCTAAGAAAAAAGAAAAAAAATAAGAAAATTAACTCCCTTCTCCCAATAAATGTTTTTTAAGTTTTATTTTAAATGACCCAATGTGTTCAGCCTCCCGAATGACAACTGGGATATCATTCCAAATAGTCGGAGCTAGATACCTAATTCCGAAAACTGCACGTGTGGTGTCTTGGTACTCAACAACAAAATTATCCGTCTCTCTAGTCGCATACCTGTGGAGTGAACGATTTGCGTGAAAAAATTCAGTATAAACTGCAGAACATACATCATTCCAGCATCGATACGCAAAAACAGCAGCTTGATAATCGCGGATCTGACCAATGTTAAACACTCGTAATTTCTTAAAGCATGACGCGGTATCATTCACATTTTCTACATAATTACCAAGAAGACGTAATTTATTAAGAAGATCAATTATTAATTAATCGTCTTCTTATTAATTAATTATCAAGAAGACGGAGAGCAGGGAGGCTGGATGTAATCGACAAGCGCTAACAAGAGAATCTCTAGTTTCAGGTGGAAAGCAATGGTATTTTCGAAAACATTTTTTTCTGATCCATTTTATACCGAAAAGATCATTTCTAGTAAGAGTTGTGCTTTAAACTTAACAGGAAATCTATGGGTCCCTGCTGCTAATAAGGTCGGATTTGTTTCAGGTCTGTCAGACTGGTCTTCTTTTCAACCCCGATTCTGGCACCTGTGAAGCCGCAGAGACTGTGGGCTGTGGAGAATCTCCCACCCCAAGTAAGAACCCTGAAAAGGCTTACAATATCAAAACCAGGCTTCACCTGACAGACGTCCATACAGCCACGTTCCCAAGCATGCCTTGCCAAGCACGGATGCTATAGGCACGTGCCTAGCATCACTGTTCACGCCTGCCTTCAGGCCGGGGATTTCTAGGCTCTCGAACTCGACGCCTGGCTAAGCTTGGGCACGTGTCTAGGCATCTGTGCTTGGCCAGGCATGCTTATGAACGTGGCTTATGTCAGAGGCTCCCACACAGTCCAGTCAACACTTCCGGATTTTCGTGAACGCAAATTTTGCGGTTCTTCAAAATTCTTCAACACATCCTCGATTTACCTCCCGATCACAACTGTCAATCACTCTTACTTTTTCTACTACCCCATCCAATTTGCATATTTATCGTATCTGTCAAATCTGTTTACTCTATCAGTCCATCCTGATATCTGGAATCTGGGGAGTCGAATACCCCGGGCTTCCAGACGTTTTCGCTTGGCTGGGCCTTCCGATTCCGTCAGGACCAAATCGGATGTCTGAAATCCGGAAGAACTTGGAAGATGAAGCCTGGCTTTAATGTAGGTCTTGATCGCGTGGAAGGAGGATTAGGACTAATGCAGGAGCAAAATGAGTGTCAAGGGAAGAGATGTGTTATGAGCCAGATTATACCGCCCAGATCTGTGGAATCACAAAAGAAAAAGCTAGGCTTTACCTTCCATATTCCCAGATATCCGGACCGTCCGCACAGTCAAGCCAACCTTTCCAGGTTTTCATGATAATGATAACGGATGATTTTGCCATTCTTCAGCATTTCCTAGATGTCCTCTTTGCATTTCAAATATCTCTTGCAACCCAAGCACAACTGTCAATCACTTTCCCTTTTCTTCCTGCATTTGCATATTTACCACGTCTCTCGAACGAGTTGCCTCTCTGGCACCTTCCAGACATCCGGAATCTTGGGTGTCCAACACCCCGGACATCCAGACGTTTTTGGCCTGGCTTCACCTTCCAGATCTGTCTCGACGAAAACGGCTGTCTGGATTTCGGAAAAAAAATCTGGAAGGTGAAGCCTGGCTTTGACAGAACGCTTAAATGGCAAACCCAAGAAACGAAGCTTGACTACGAAGCTACGTAATTTTTTGTTTTTTCTTCTTTAGAAGCAGCTTACCATCCGGCAGCTCATGAAAATCCCATAGTCTGCGGTATAGACGATAACTGCGCAGAACGACACAGAATTGTTTTCTGCAGGGGTCTTACGATGTTGGATGAGGTTGTGCCGAACACTGAGTATGCGACTGCGAAGTACTTCAATTTTTTATTAGTTCTTTTTGCATCACCCGCCCGTTCGATGCAACTGAGTAACACAGAACAAAACAAACAAACACATTTCCGTTCTTTAAATACACACAGTGATACAAGATTTTGACATATTAATACTAAACAGGGTCTGGATTAACGAAAAAAAAACAACTGGCGAAGAATGTCATGGCAGGATGTTGGTGCATGAATATATCAATCAATTTTATTAATTTAAAACAATATCAAGGGGGGTTAACTTGAGGAAAGGTTCTGCGGTAAGGGTGATTTTGTGCATGAGCTAGTGCAAGTCCTCATAAGCTTTCTAGCCCTCACTCCAACTACTACTGCACTAGTCAGTTTCAGTTTCATAGACTATATTTAAAGACAAAAAAAAAAAACACAATACTCTTGATGACTATCTCTCCTTGCCGATGCAAAATCTCCGTCCTCTCCGGGTACCTAGCGGAAGAAAGGACACAGGATTTCAGTCGTTGAGTTTGAGTCGTTACGGAGACGCTTTCTCTTTCTTCCTGAGGATCACTGGCGTGTTTTGGATATTGAGTATTAATATTCCTGCCAGGAAAGCACAAAATGAGTGCTTGACAAGGGCAGGGAATTAACCGATATTAATTCAACAAGAGCTGTAAGCTCATATGGCACTTGCATGGGTTAAGATGTTTTGATTGATCAAAAGTAAGTTTCGACTTTGCGGTTGAGATGCGCACTCTAAGGGAGCTAGAACTTCATTTGTAAGGAAAACCCTTGAGGCAAGAATGATAATGGGCTGATGGGCAACAGGAAATGCATATATTGCTAAAAAGTATTTTTCTTACTTTGCGGTCAAGATTGGTACTTTAAGGAATAATCGGATTTGGGAAGTACTTACTTACTTTACTTGTACTTGAACGGGACCAGACGATTGCCGCCTAACCCGGCGTCCATGAGTTGCCGAACGGTGGTGTCCCAGTTGCCTCTATCTTGCGCCAGCTCCTGGGCGAAATCTAGCCAGCAGCTGTCCCATCTTCTGCCGAAGCGGCGGAAACCGCCTACAGGCTCAAGGTTTATTCAAACAATGTTTACAACGGGTACGTCAGCTACGATTCTTCATCAGCGATATTTCGGCCCTTTTTGGCAAGGGTCCTCGTCAGGCTGTCAATCCTCTGGTTCAACTTCGGGGAAGGAAACAAAACTGTAATCTGACGTACCCGTTGTAAACATTGTTTGAATAAATGTTTCAAAGTCAGCTTGGGCTCAAAGAATATTTAGGCTCAAGGTCCTTTTTGACGGTCGTCCACCAATTCTTGAGTTGACCACCCGGTCTCCTTCGCCAAGAGGGAAGGGGTTCTGCTAAGAGAACTTGTTTGACTAGGCGGTCATTTGGGCGCGGGAGGACGTGACCAAGCCAACGTAGGCGACGGGTTTTGATGACGGCTGTGGCTCTTTCTATTAGCTTGTTCACACGGGACTGAAATAAGCGCGTAAACAGCGGCTGATCTGTTCAGACGACAGATCAACTATTTGGGGTTGAAGGAAGAAATAAAAAGAAAAACTTACTTCCGAATATTCTTTTTGTTTGTAACAAAATATATGAGATTAACACAAACATCTTGTGAGTTTGTCAAAGTCAAATATAGTTGACTTGTGGTCTTTAGACCAGAAAAAGTCACTAGTTGAATATTGACAAATTTCAGGCGACTCCGCATTTTAATATAAAAAACAAATAAAATTTATTTAAATATTTTTGTGCTTCAATGAGAACAAGTTTCATTACAATCCGATCACCCGTTCGAAAGTCACATTCCACTCAATTTCCCGGATTCCCCTTCCCTCCACTCCCCCCAAAATGGTCAGATCGGAAAACTGATTATTTCTAAGTTTGTTTGGTCGGGTCTCTGATGTGCCTGCCAAGTTTCATATGGTCCTAGCACATCTGGAAGTACCCTAACTCGAAAAAGTGTGACAAAATGCCCTAAATTTTCAAGTTTCCAGCGCCCTCCACTCCCCCGCATATGGTCGGATCGGGAAACTGACTATTTCCAGGTTAGTTTGGTCGGGTCCCTAATATGCCTGCCAAGTTTCATTGTCCTAGCACATCTGGAAGTACCCTAACTCGAAAAAGTGTGGCAAAAAACTCGGACAGACTGACAGACCGACAGACAGACAGACGAAATTGTGATCGGTATATGGCACTTGAGCCAGAGGCTGCAAGTGCCATAACAACAAACAGAATCAACTAACTTGAGTAGGCTACTCTATAAAGAAAAAGGGAGGAGACGAAAAAAATAACCAATGTTTTCAACTTTAAATAAAAAGAGAGAAAAATAAGGCAAACAAGGAACGAGAAAGAAAGAAAAAAAAAAAAAAACATGGGAGGGATCCAAAGGAGGATAACCCTAAAAAAATTTCCTGTAATAATCAAGAATATATCAACAGCAACTCCTACCCAGCTCTGGACAACATCGCCTATCCCGGTTTCGACTACACTGCCTAACCTCACAACATCCTCCCCTTCTAATGTCACAACGACAACAGCATCTACAGGCGGTACGCCATCTTTCGTCTGCCCGAGTCCTAACGGCAACTTCAGGAATCCGTATGACTGCGGAAGTTTCTATATGTGTTACAACAACAGCCCGACTCGTGTGGTAAGTCATAATTTTGTAACGGATTTTCCATTTCTCCTATACTGTTCCGGGGTATTATTCGTAACCCGATGAAAAATTGGTAGCCTGCGTAGTTGTATGTTAGTTGTACGAAAAATTTACATGTAATACTATGTAGTAGCAAAGAATACTATCATTTAAAGTTCCTCAGACTAGTCCAATCTTATGTAGTAGTATCCAGTAGCATCCTGTCTTGCCATAGTAGCATCCAGCCTTGCTAATAGTTGCATGCAGTAGTATGCAGCAGCACGGTAGCGTTGAAATAGAAGCATGTAGTAGCATCAGTCAGTACTGCATGCTACTTTTTCGTACAGCTTCGTACTGCTATTTTGAGATACATTTTTCATCGGGAAAGAAGACATTAAATTCCGAAATTTGAACCTAAAAGGGGTAAGAGACGACAATCTAGTTATCCATCACTTGTCCACTTTCAGAGAAGTCCCGATGAAAATGTGTTACTTCGTTGCTGACGAATAGCCTAATCAATTTTCAAATAGTGGAATTTCCCAGTCGGATTTGTGTTACCTCTGTGCGCTTGCACCTGCATCGTACGCTTGACAAAAACGATTTACGAAAAAAAAAGTGTTCTCGCAGCATGCTACCTTAGGCGAGCTGATCACGGGCCACTGAAAAGCCGCATTTGTATTGACATTCAAATTTTCCGCGTCATAGTAGACTTTTTCCGTGACTAGACTACTAGAGCAAATAGTGAAAAAAAAATCCCTGAATAGAATCCAAATTATGCTGTGTATTCAATTAAATGATATAAAAATTAGTTGGATTTTCAGTTAAACTTTAAAGTTCAACCGAAAAGGGCTAGGAGACGACAATCTAATTTTTATCACTTATTCACTTGAAGTTTGACTGAAAAGCCAACTTATTTTATTTTCATTTAATTGAACCCCGATGAAAAATTTGTAGCCTGCGTAGTTGTATGGTAGTTGTACGAAAAAGTTGCATGTAGTACTATGTAATAGCAAAGAATACTATCATTTAATTTGCCTCATACTGGTCCAATCTTAAGTAGTAGTATCCAGTAGCATCCTGTCTTGCCATAGTTATGGCATCCAGTCTTGCTGATAGTAGCATGCAGTAGTATGGAGTAACACGGTAGCCTTGAAGTAGAAGCATGTAGTAGCATCAGTTAGTACTGCATGCTACTTTTTCGTACAACTTCGTACTACCATTCTGAGATAAATTTTTCATCGGGACTCAATGCATTATTTAGATTGTGTTGAGCGATGTTTTTTTTTTTTTTTTCAATATACCCTAGTAGTGACGTTGAACGTTGACGAAAATCTCTCTATGGCAGACTCCACAAAGGAAAGTTCTACTATGACGCGGAAAATTTGAATCTCAACACAAACGCGGCTTTTCAGTCTCCGCAGTGGCGAGGTTGGTGAATACTGTGACTCAAGTAGATATGGACGAATGCCAATCACTTCATTGTCAGTTTGACCTGTCCCTCTGCAGTCGATCTCATTTGCCATTTGATATTTATCTTTCGTAAACCGTTTTCATCAAGCATACAACACAGGTACCAGTGCATAGAGATACCACAATCCACTATATTCGTGAATAGTGCAGCAACGTAAAGCATTTTCATCGGGTCTTCAAGCCTATTTAATTGAACAGGTGATGGGTAACTAGATGGTCCTATCAGCCCTTTTCTGTTAAACTTTAAATAATTTTGAAAATCCGATGGAAAAGCGATAGTTTGTTAGTTTCCTATTATAGTTACTATACTACCATAGTTTGCTGCCATAACTATAATCATCGTAAATTCTTAATTTATCTCCCTCGTTCCTGTCGCAAACGTAAGTTGGTCCAGAATTTCGACGTCCAAGATGTCATAACTTTTTTTTTTAAATGAATATATTAAAAATATAAATATGGCTAGCAGAGGATCGTCATGACGTAACATATGTCAAAGCAATGACGTAGAATATATACAGTATATGATAATAATGAATAGGCCTACATAGTACAACACATTTCACACAACAAGAATTAAAATGGTAAATAATATAACCCTATGTACCTATGACATCGCAAAAGTTGTCATTACGTCACTGGAGAAAACGTCGGCGTCTCTACTGTTCGTCATCGTCTACATGTTGTATTTCACAAATTTTTAGGCTCGGTTGGAAATTCTGTCTAAATTATCGTGTTCGTGCTGGTTTTCGGGATCCCAAAACGTAAGTGGCGGGATACCTATGACATCGCAACAGTTGTCCGTCTGTCTGTCCGTCTGTGCCCACTATAACTCTTGAAGGGAATGAGATACTTTGATGAAACTTGGTGTAAGGATTCTTTGAGTCAAGAGTAAGTAAGTAAGTAAGTAAGTAATTTATTTATGACCCGCCATTTTGAAAAGGCGGAGTAAATGAAAGTAAGGTCGAGTTTGTAGATGGGCTCTGTAGCCCTACATTTAGGGGTGGGGGAGGGGGTTTAAATTAAGGGGCAAATGAAATGTTTTTAAACAGATAATGTGATATTTGAGTATGGGGTAAGAAGATATGCTGAACATGATGGTGAAAACCATTTTGTCATCGGACATGTAGTTCGCCCGGAATCCGGCCAAAACCGGAAAGTTTGTTAAATTAAAAGTATATTTGAAGTTGATTAGACGTTTGATTCAGAGGTAAGAAGACATGCAGAACACGATGGTGAAAACCATTTTTTCGCCTGACAAGTAGTTAGCCCGGAATCCGGCCAAAACCGTAAAGTTTGTTAAAAGTGAAAGTTTTATTTGAAGTTGATTAGATGTTCGATTTAGGGGTAAGAAGAAATGCTGAACACTTATGTGAAAAGTATTTTCTACCCGGGAAACTTGTTCGGCAGGAATCAGGCCAAAACCGGAAAATTTGTTAAAAGCAAAAGTTTTATTTGAATTTGATTAGATGACCGATTTAGCGGTAAGAAGAGACACTGAATTTGTATATGACAATCTTTTTGGGATCCCAAAACGTAAGTGAAGGGATACCCATGACATCACAAAAGTTGTCGGTCTGTCCGTCTGTCTGTGAGCACAATCTCTCAAAGGGAATGAGATATTTTGATGAAACTTGGTGTGAGGGTTCTTTGGGTTAAGGGTAAGGTCAGGTTCCTAGTCCCTGTAGTTCTGTCCAGTAGTTCTGTAGCCCTACATTTAGGGGTGGGGAAGGGGGTTTCAAATTAAGGAGTATATTTTTAAAAGCTATTGGGATAGTTGATGTAGGGGTAAAGAGACATGCTGAATCCGAATATGAAAGCTATTTTTTTTGTCGGACAATTAGTTCACCTGGAATCCGGCGAAAACCAAAAACAAATTTGTCGACCAATTTTCGGAGTCCCTACCCCTTTCTTCTCAAACCCATATATAGCTCTGCGCGAGTGCATGGCGACATTTATTGTTTTTTCTATGGACGTCGGAGAGATCTAGTGTAATCGAAGGTCGATATATAATGTTCAAACGAGGAAATATGTTGTTCAAGCGAGGATGTTGTTCAATGAGGATGCACTGGTAAAGTACAGGTCAAGTTCGTAGATGGGTCTTTTAGTCATATCATTAGAGGCAGAAGAGGGGTTTCGAATTTACGGTAAAACATGTATGTCTTAAATGCTAATAAGATATTCATTGAGGGGGTAAGGAGGTCCTTGGAGGTCCTTGGTTTTCTTGGTTCATCACGAATTCGGCTGAAACAGGAAATTTCGTTGAAGCTCAAAGTTGTTTCTGAAATCGATTAGAGATTCGGCATCGGGGCAAGTAGACATGCTGAATCCATTTTTGAACTTTATTTTAACAGTAAAAATATTCAAGGAATCTGACGAAGACTGAATGTCGAAGACATGACCCAGTTGTTTGAATCAAATGTTAGAATTTTGGGATCCCATCGAAACCTTTGGTCTTGTTCTTATCGATTTCGGCGGAATAAAATAAAACATAGCTGCGAACGAACAACTCCGATAAGCTGCTAGCTAGAACTCTCACCTGACCATTTTGTCCACACCTTGAAAACAAAACCAAGGTATCGATAGGATCCCAAAAATTTAATATTTGGTCCAGACAATTGGGTCTTGTAGATATTCGGTCTTCGACGGACTTCTTAAACAATTTTACTATGAACATTTAGAAACAGATTAAGGCCAATGGTAATCATCTGAGAAGACCAAGTTCAGACATGGATTCAGCATGTGTCACCTTATAGCCTACGTCGTATCTACTTCGACGAAATCGATCAAAACTTCCTTCGTTACTTCTGCCCATTGTCCGCTTTCGGCCGGATTCCAGACAAACTATACTTGTCTGGCAAAAATTAAAGCTCCAAAACGAATTCAGCATGTCTCCTTACCCCTACATCGAACTTCTAATCAACTTTAGATAAAACTTTTACTTTCAACAAATTTTCCGGTTTCAGCCGGACTACGAGAGATCTATACGTCCGGTGAGACGATGATTGTAATATACGTATTCAGCATGTACATGTCTTCTTACCCGCAAATTGAAAATCCAATCAAATACAAATAAAACTTTTACTTTAAACAAGTTTTCCGGTTTTGGCCAGATTCTGGCCGAACTAGTTGTCCGGAGAGAAATAAATTTCATATTCGGATTCAGCATGTCTCCTTAACCTCAAACCGACTACTTCAGTGGCTTTTAAACATTACTTTTTGTATCCCTTAATTTCAACCCCCTGCCCAACTCTAGGGCTCGAGAACTTATCTTCGAACTTGACCTGTACTTTGAACCAAAGAGTCCTCATGCCATGTTTGATCAAAATACCTCAACCCCTTCGAGAGTTATCGTGCTAACAGATGGACAACTTTTACGAAGTCATAGGTATCCCTCTACTTACGTTTTGGGATCCCAAAAACGACCCATGAGAATTTGGTGATGAATTGTAATTTTCAGGAATTTAGGAATTTCAGTTTTCCAACTTTACAGAAATGCAGAGATGGTCTCTTGTACAACTCCGACAGTGAAGTCTGCGAATATCCACAGAACGTCGACTGCTCAGATATATCAAGTAAGTGCTGCCGACGGCAACATTTCTTAATGCACAGCTCACACTATTTATTTTTTATTTATTTATTTACCACCCGTCATTTCAAACAGAAAACGGACGGAGTACAAAAACGAAAAGAAAAAACAAAACAAAAGCAAAACGTAACACTTTAATATGAAACACACAAGAAATCGACTGTCATCGTCATCGCTGTCGATGACACTGTCATCGCGGCGAAGCCGTGATGCCCTTTTCATAAAATCGTTTGTCCCCGCATTTCGAAATTGGGTGATTTAACGTGTTTATTGGTTCCCCTTTCTTTATCGAATTTGCTAATTCATCCGACTTGTGTTCACTCTGCATCGATTTCACCGCATTCCGTCTGTCCCTTCGTAAATCCGGTGATTTAACCTGTTTAGTTGGTCTCATTAGTTAGCGAATTCGGTAATTCACCAGACTTTTCTCAAGTCCGTACCTGTTCTATCGCATTCGGTCAGTCCATTTCATAATTCGGTCATTAATCAGATTCATTTGGTTCTGATTCGTGACTCTCTGACTGAGTAAAAACTGAACACCAGTACATACATATACACTTAAACTCTGAGAATTTTACTCCACGGGTGGGACTGGATTTTTGAGTTGTACTTGCTAATCAGGTTACAGATAGCAAGCTCAGGATCTCTTATGTTATATATTTTCATCATTTTGGTGTTTCTTGTCCAAGGCGGGAGCCGAAGTAAGTATTTGGAGAATCTGAAGAAAGTGGAACGGAGTTTATTTTTTGGAGTTTATTTTTATTGTTTATGTTCCACTATTCAGAACTATTTGAATAGCCGTACTGTAAAACTAGGCTCGCTTATTAACAAATCATCCACGGCTTTGGCTGTTTTAACCCTTTTCCCAGGCCCATTGTCTTCTAGCAAAAACTCGGCAAAATTCAGATAGCCGGTTTTACGCAGCAATGGCATGCTACGCGAACACTCGTTGGGAGCATATTGCGCATTTAAAGTAGTAAGTCGACGAAAGTGCAAAGATTAGTGAGGGGTCGTTAGCGGGCTTAGAATGTAAGATGTGTAATTCGGATCTCCCGGCTTAAGGATTAATGAATGCAATGCAACTAAGGAAGTAGGTTGCATTGGCATTACTCGTGCGAGGGTCCTTTAAAAGGACCCATCGTTTCTATTATACTAAAGCTACGCACACACATTCCAATAAGGTTTCGCAAGCGAAATTACGAATGCGATATTCGGGTCACGATGGGGAAACTGCAGACGTGCGTCAAAATTTTCGAGCGAAGAAGGAAATTTGCATCAGACGGTGAAATCATGCTAAGTAAGTAAGTAATTTATTTATAACCCGCCATTTCGAAAAAGCGGAGTAAATGAAAGAAAATAAATAAAACACATAAAGACACAGAGAAAGACACTAATTTTCAATGTTCGGCCAGGAAGCAGTGGAGAAGGTCGTGCGCTGGTTGGAATCTGTTGTCAATGATTTTTTATAGTGACGAAGAAACATCCAAAAGGGTAATACTTGCATCTTGAATTTTGAACTTCTCCGTCAGTGTATGGATATGACAAACTTTGTGTACGTGGAGCTTTATTCACCCATTTCTGTAATCCTTCTGCTCGAGATCCTACTCTATCCCCTCTTTTTGGCACTGCATTGATTTTGACAGTTGATGCGTCTGTTTCCGGTAAGCTTATTGGCCAGAAGCCGTTATGAAAATTTTGACACGGTTGTCCGCCAAGGCAAGGTGCTTGAGATTTGCTTTAATTAGAGCTAAGTTTTAAAGTAATCAATCATCTTAGAACGTCTTAGCAGAGACGTTACGTGGTCCGAGATGTCCTATTAAGTGCACTCAGGGAAGTCATTTGGCGTCAGGAATGAAAGTTTTATTACGATTAAGAGACTGGGGCGATTCCTGAGGACAGCGATGGAACATAGAAGTAGATTTTTGGATTAGGATAATACCAAAGAAATATAGAAAATGGTTACTAGAGAAGAGAAACATTTTAGGAGGAGCTTTTTCTCTCTTTTTGTGTTGTTATTTTGTTTTGTGCGTTTTCTTCTGGTGTGTGATACTTTTTTTTGTGAATTTTGTTGCCATGGTCCTCGGGCTGCTTAGCAATTAATAAATCTAATCTATGCGGTTGTCACTTATAGGTGAACAGAGATGGCGAAAGCTTACAATAACCGTCTGAAATCGCCCACAGAGGCACCAATTTTTTTTTTTTTCGGGGGGGGGGGACATGGCCCCCACAGATTGAAAAATCCTCGTCCTTGGTGCAATCACTGTCCCTACGGCCGGCTTCTACCAGACTATTGTGGTGGTTTGCGAACTCTGTTCACAAGCCCTCGGTAGCTCAGTGGTAGTGACTGCCTTGTAAGCAGAGGGTCCTGGGTTCAAATCCCGGCTGAGGAGCATTTTTGTCTATCAGTTCACCACTTATAAATGTTTCCATCTCAAGGGCGTCTTCCCCAATAAAATTAAATATTTCGTTTTATTTGGTTTTCACCATGAGACCCCGTCTTGTGGGTCCTGGTTTGTCTACGTCGCTCCGACAAGGGAGTCCTAGACTTCTAAATTATATTCGAAAAAATTGTTTATGGTTTTGGTCACGGTATAAGTCCCTTGTCTAAAGCGCCGTCTATATTATTAATTTACGTGACATGGGGATGTGAACTGGTTAGATGAATTCGCCTTCGGGAGGGATCACTGTCCCTATGGCCGGCTTCTACCAGACTATTGTAGTGGTTTGCGAACTCTGTTCACAAGCCCCTCGGTAGCTCAGTGGTAGAGTGACTGCCTTGTAAGCAGAGGGTCCTGGGTTCAAATCCCGGCTGAGGAGCATTTTTGTCTATCAGTTCACTACTTATAAAAAGAGTAATTAACTTTTCGTATATGTAATAAGCCTGGGATTGGGGCCCAGAATTGATCTTTGCGCCCCCCCCCCCCCCCCATAAAGTTTACTGGAATGGCGCCATTGCTGGCAGGGTTCTGTTTTGTAAATCTATCCATGCAATTGACCTTAACTTTTTACCTAGCAACGCCTGGAACACCAGCACCAACAACACAAACAGCTGTCCAAGTCACAACAACCCCTATTCCAACCACAGTCCCTTCTACAACAGCAACATACCCTCCATGCAACAAATTCACCTGCACCGACGCAACAACAACTACTCAAAGAACGACAACAACCCGGACAACAACATCAGCAACGACTGCGAGCTCCGTTGGGTTTAGCTGCAGTGGAAAACTGGACGGGATATATCCTAACCCAGATGCTTGCGATGGGTTTGTCCAGTGCTCGAACGGTCAGCCGAATTATCAGGTTAGTTCCGGACAGTTCCGGTGGGAAATCAGTTTGCAGGGTGGAAACAGTCTACATCTTGAAAATTTAAACTTAAAATTAAAGATACTTCCTGACAGAGGATACAGTTGTAAAGTCGTGCAGAAAAAAATACCGAGCTCGTGCAAATTTTGGCAGATTTTTATTCTGGCCAGGCTCACAACGTAGCTTAGTACCAACAACCGAAAATCCGTACTACGACCTTCACGTCTTGCAATGTAAGAGATCGGCGATTATACAACTCCCGACCCTTCTGCCGTCGGCACTTCTTCAAAACTCCTTTACTGTACGTCACTGCAAGCTCTTGAAATTCATAATGATATTATGCAGATTCACCATATTTATGTAGCAGGTACATCTTGCCAAGCTGTTTCTTGAGTTTCTGTTTCTAAATGTATCCCAAAATCCCACGTGAGAAAAGCAGTTCTTGCTCATGACTTGTTTGTGTATTATTCCGAAGACATCCGGTATTACGATCACCCCACGCGATGCTGTTCTCTTAAACGGTTATAAAGGGTTCAGCTTTGACTAGGTAGAATACATCTCTTAATTGTCACGAGTTGGCCTACTTTATACGGTTGCGTTTGTAAATTTGAACAAAAAGTTGACTTTCCACCTTCTTTGCGCTTTTTTTTCTTCTCTTCCTCAGTGCCGCTATCTTCATGTGACTTCACTATCTCATTAAAGTTTAACTGAACAGCCAACTTATTTTTGTACCATTTAACTGAATACACTGCATTTTTTGGATTGTGTTAAGGGATTTTTTTATTTTTCACTATTTGCTCCTCACAACGCAAATTTCTACTATAACGCAAATAACTACTATAACTTTCACTATTTGCTCCTCACAACGCAAATTTCTACTATAACGCAGAAAATGGAGTCTCAATACATACGCGGCGGTTCAGCGGCCAGGGATCACCTTACGGAAGGTAGCCCACTGCGTGAACATTTAGTTTTCGTAAATCGTTGTCGTCAAGCATACAACAATGATACGAGCGCAGAGAGCATACAAATCAGACAAGAAAAATCTAAAATCGATTATTCGTGAATAGCGGATCAACGAAGTACCGCATTTTCGCCGGGTTCTCAAGCTTCTTTGAGTGAATAAATGATGGATAACTAGATTGTCCTGTCTAAGACCTTTTCAGTTAACTTTAAAGTTTAACTATAGAGCCAACTTCTTTTTGTGTCATTGAATTGAATACATTTAATTATTTGGATTCTGCAAAGGGATTTTTTTTTTCCACTATCTACTCTAGTTATGATGTTCAGAATATCTGCGGCCGTCCCCACAACGAAAATTCTACTATGATGCGGGAAATTGTAATCTCAACACAAACGCGGCTTTTCAGTGGCAGTGGTGAGATTGGTGAAGATTGCTTAGTGCCTGAACAAAAAAAGTCATAAATCTTTCTCGTAAGGGATACAAGCGCATAGAGGTACCACAAAACACACTGAAATTCCACTATTTGAAAATCGATTATTCGTGAATAGCGGAACAATGAAGTAACGCATTTTCAGCGGGTCTTCAAGCCAATTTTGGTGAATAAGTGGGTGGTAACTAAATTGTCCTATCCCAGCCGTTTTCAGTTGAACTTCAAGGAGATCATATGCTCTAGATTAAGCTTCCAGATTTGTCATAACTGAATTTTTTGAACGGCACTGTTTCAGTCCTGCCCTGCAAGTTTGACCTTCAACCCTGAAATTTTCGACTGCGACTTCCCCGAAAACTTCCCACCCCCCTGTGGAACCCGCTTCGTCTGTCCTGAACCGGAGGGAACGTTCGCAAATCCAAACGCCTGCGACTCTTTCTACGTCTGTGGTAACGGCCTTTCCTATAAACAGACATGCCCAGCCGGCCTCGTGTTCAACCCCGTTTGGATGGTCTGCGATCACAAGTACAACGTTTCCTCACCTTGTGGAACCTGCACTACCTGCTGAATAGGAATCCGTTGATTTTCGATAAGATGAGAATTCACCATATCCCAGTTCAATTCTTCCAAGCAGACTTGTTTCTCATCTTATTATATCTCCTGTGCCTCAGTATCAAGTCTTGGGACAGACATTATGCTTTCCGTGCCCTTCAGGTTTTGAAGCTTTAGAGCTCTGGAGCAGAAAGTGAAAGTTACCATGTGCTGCTCACTGCCTTGCTTAAATACCTCTGTCACAAGTGTTGATAATGACACAATGGAGGATTTTCAGATACTATTCCCCTTGGTCCCTAGAGCACTCAACTGGAATATGGCGATTTCACGACTCAGCTCGCTGTGTCCAAGCTGATTTGTCTGTCCACCGTCTTATTTACTAACTTACTTCACCTGTAATATTATAAAACCACTGAGCGTCCAACTCTGCCCTAAAAGCCTTGACAACGGCTTAACTTCACAACTTGAGCAGTTTTGCAGAAGCCAGGAGTTAATAAGACTGTCACCTTCGTTCCAACATGCAAACAGTTTATAGAGGTTGGAACAACCATGTTTTTAGTTAATATTGATAGGTGGTTGGAACGCACCACGCTTATTTCAGTTATTGTCTTGAACACACGACCTTGGTCGGGTGCTCCTGGTCTCGAATTCCTGTCCGGATTTGCGCCACTTCCATATGAAAATGTTGAGACTTTTTCAACTTGAAGATGAAAGTGCACGAAATCCGGCCGGGAAATCCTGGTCGTGTGTTCGCACTATTTAAGTCACGTAATTTAAGTAATTAAGTCGGTTATTATGTTCAGATAATTATATTAAGGCAAATTATATTAAGGTAATTTAAGTAATTAAGGCTTTACGGGTTTGGTGCGAAGAAAGTGAAAATGGTTGATTAGATGCAAACAGCCTTTTTTCAATGCCGCCAGATGCGCTTGCGAAACTCGCATTATTGTCGATTGTTCTTGTAGTAGTGTTATATATTAAGGGATATGCTACTTTGTATTAATTCAATTTGCCAATAAATGAGAGATAAAAAAGACATTGGATAGCTTGACGGTTAGTTGTCTAGATTATCGCTTTATATCTTTCATCCTGAAATTCGTGGCATCACCTGCGTTAAGACCCCCCCCCCCCCCCCCTCCCAAATGTTGACGACCATTCTGTAAAAACAAGAGCTACAAGCTCATACGGCACTTGTTACGAGTAGGTGTGTGAGAAGCGAGAAAGTAAATCTGAGCATTTATCCTGAAATTCCGGTACCCCTCCCCACCGTGCTCGGATCCGGTCCGGACCCTAAAATATGCCATCTAACGCATACATCTCTCTACTCTCCAAGTTTCATTCAAATCACGCCACTCGTTTAACCCCTGTGCGAGCCACAACATTTCCAGGACTCCCCCTCCAACTCTCCCCACTGTGGACGAATCCGACTCGGACACATAAACTTCGCATCTCTGACATTTCCACTTCCCGTCCATGAAGTTTAACTCGAACCGGAGCATATCTTCAAATTTCCGGTTCCCGCTTCATCCTCCCTACTTTGGTCGGATCCGGTTCGGACGCCAAATGACAAATCTAGGCCGCATAAGCTTGGTACTGTCCAACTTGCATCCCATTCGGTTCGGTTTTTGTGCATGTCACAAAGTTTTCGGACCCCCGTCCCCCAATTCCCTCAACCATGGCCGCATAGGGTTCGGACACATGCCTTGCACGTCTACGTTATCAGTTCGTATCACCCATAAAGTTTCACTTGAATCGGACCATATGTTCGCAACCTATGGAAGTCAGTAATTTCCGGATTTCCCCCTCCCTCAATTCCCCGAAAAAAGGTCTTATCCAAGAATGGAAGTCTTATAGGGCATTGTGTCGGGTCTTAAGTCTATTTGGTCGGACCACTAATATGCCTTCCAAGTTTTATCCCTCTTAGCACATCTGGTAGTATCCTAACTCGCGATCCCCGGAATTCCGGGAAACCCCCTCCAACTCCCCCCACAGAGCCCCGACACGATCTGGTTCGGTCAATTACGTATCTAGGGCTAATGCTTGTTCTTCCCACCAAGTTTCATCCCGATCCCTCCACTCTAACCGTTTCCAAAGATTTCCGGTCCCCCTCCATCTCCCCCCAATGTCACCAGATCCAGCCCGGAGTTAATATGGGACATCTGAGGGACGAGGTGTTTCTAAATATCAAGTTTCATTTGAATTCGATCACCCGTTCAATAGCTGAGCACGCACTAGTCAAATTTCCGGATTCCCCATCCCTCCACTCCCCCCTTTCAAGGTCCTACCACATCAGAAAGTACCGAGCTCGCGGGAATCACTAGAAACTTGGACCCCCCCCCCCCCCCCCAACTCCCCCACAGTGACCAGATCCGGTCCGTTTATGTTTATGCCCCGCCAAGTTTTCATCCCGAACCCTCCACTCTAAGCGTTTCCCAAGATTTCCGGTTCCCCCTTCAGCTCACCCTAATGTCACCGGATCCGCTCCATATTTAAAATGGGGCGTCTGAGACACGAAATCTTTTGCTCTAGCAAATTTCATTAAGGTCCGATTACCCGTTCGTTAGTTAAAAATGCCTCACTTTTGCGGATTCCCCGTTCCTCCGCGTCCGCTCGGATCTAGTAAACGACTATTCTCAAGACAATCTGCTCGGGTCCCTGACACGCCTGCCAAGTTCTATCGTCCCAGCACACCAGGAAGTACCGAACTCGCGGGACCACTCGAAATTCGGATCCCCCCCCCCCCCAACTGCCTCACAGTGAGTGGATCCGGTCCGGTTATGTCAATCATGTATCTAGGACTCGTGGTTTTTCTTTCCACCAAGTTTCATCCCAATCTCTCCAGTCTAAGCGTTTCCCAAGATTTCCGGTTCCCCCCTCCAACTCAGCCAATGTCACCGGATCCGGTCGGAATTTAAAATGGGACGGCTGAGACATGAGGTATTTCTATTACACTTTCTATATCAAGTTTCATTAAGATCCTGACACTTCAATTCACCGATCTCACATTCGATTGTTTGGTTATGAGGGAACATTAGCTCTGGACACTTCGATTCCCCGACCTCAAAAACTATTATTGCTTGTCGGGGATCAATAACACCTGGCACTTGGATTCCCCGAGCTCATTTACTCAAAATTAATATTTGCGTTTTGGAGAACATTAGCCACTGACACTTCGACTCCTCAATCTAACAAGAGCTGTAAGCTCATATGGCACTTGCATGGGTTAAAATGTATTGTTTGATCAAAAGGAAGTTTAGACTTAGCGGTTAAGATCCGCACTCTAAGGGGGCTAGAACTTCATTTGTTAGCAAAACCAAAATGATAATGGGCTGATGTGGATCATGAATATGCGTATTTTGCTTAAAAGTGTTTTTCTTACTTTGCGGTCAAGATTGGTACTTTAAGGAATAATCGGATTTGGTAAGTAGCGATTTCTAAGCAAATCTTGTCGAATCTCTAATATTCCAGCGAAGTTTCATCGCCCTAGCACATCTGTAAGTGCCTTAACTCAAGATCACCGGAATCCCAGACCCCCCCCCCCCCCCTCCAACTCCACCCACAATACCGGAGCCAATCGGGTTCTGTAAATGATTTATCCAGAGTATTGCTGTTCCCACAAAGTTCGATCCCGATCACTCCAGTCCCTGATATACGCCAAGTTTCGTCGTGAAAATCCCCCAAAACCGGAATTCCGTGAAACCAACCCCCCCCCCCCCCCCCCCAAGTGTCCGGATCCAGTCCGATTGTGTAAAAGATTTACCCGGGGCAGATATTTGTTCTTCCTAGAAATTTCCACTCCGATCCCTCCATTCTAACCGTTTCTCGAGATTTCCGGTATCCCCCCCCCCCCACAGTGCCCGGAGCCAATCCAGTTCTGTAAATCCAGAGCATCTGTTTTTTCTTCCCACAAAGTTCCATCCCGATCTCTCCAGTCTAAGCGGGTCACGTATTTACCCCCCCCCCCCAACGGTTGTCGGATCCTGTCCAGATATGAAAAAGATCACCAGAGAAATATCCTCTGTTCAATTATTAAATTTCACTCGAATCCGATCACGGGTTCCAAAGTTACGCATGACTGAGTATTCTGGATTCCTCTCCCTCCACTCCCCCCACGATGATCAGATCGACGAAATTTTTATTTTCAAGCCAGTTTGATCGGGTCCCTGATATGCCTGCCAAGTTTCGTCGTGAGAATCCCCAAAACTGCCATCACTGGAATCCGGGAAACCTCCTCCACCCCCACCCCCCACCCCTCAAGTGTACGGATCTAGTAAAATTGTCTAAACGATTTATATAGAGCGGATGCTTGTTCTTCCCAGCAAGTTTCACTCCGATCCCTCCATTCTATCCGTTTCTTGAAATTTCCGATCTCCCCCCCCTCCCCAGCTCCCCCCTAGCTATTGAACCCGGTCAAGGCTTTAAACGGGACATCAGAGATATATAATCTATTCAGTTATTAAGTTTCATTCCAATCCGATCACCCGTTTGAAAGTCACATACTACTCAATTTCCCGGATTCCCCCGCCCTCCACTCTCCCCGAGATGGTCGGATCGGAAAATTGATTATTTCTAAGTTTGGTTGGTCGGGTCCCTGATATGCCTGCCAATTTTCATGGTCCTAGCACATCTGGAAGTACGTCTGTCAAAGACAGACCGACCGACGGAATTGTGATCGGTATATGGCACTTAAGCCAGAGGCTGCAAGTGCCATAAAAATCGATTATTTGATTATGCGGGAACATTAGCTCTGGAAACTTCGATTCCCTGAGTACTCGGGGAATGTTAGCCCAATGCACATCGGTCCCCGACTTCACTGGGAAGATTAGCTTGACACATTGAATCCCCGACAAACGAGGAACAATAGCGTGTGGAGTACCAATTCTCAGATAGAGGAACGATAGATTCTGCCTTCTTTCGAAAAGTTTTTTAAAGGTTTTTCAACCTCAGACCTTTTTAACTCACAAATACTGCTGATGACTAACTCTCCTTGCCGTTGAAAATCACCGTGTACCTAGCGGAAGAGCCGGAAGCGGCACCACGCCATGATTGGTTGACACAGCCCTTGAGTTGTTGAGGTTGAGTCGTTAGTCAGACGTTTTCTCGTTCTTCCTGAGGATCACTGGCGTGTTTTGGACTTAGTCATATACAGTATTGAGACGCGACGCGAATAAAATTCGACTTGGAGGTGAAACGGGCGCGGCGCGAGTTTTGCGTTTTTTCGCTTACGATGCCAAAATCGCCTAGCAAACGTGAACTCGCGTTCCATGGGCAACTAGTTTAGAAGGTCCAAGTGTGATAAAAGCATTAAAACCGTGTAATTTGAGGCCATGGACTTTTTTACGCAGCTGCCTCGAAAAGGGAAATTTTGACACTAATGAAATGGCTGATCCTATAGCCAAGGGGGCGTTTCAACAGTAATATCTTTTCACAACGTCTAGCGGAATTGTAACTAGGGATTTTTCGTGGCGATTTGGTAGTGAGTTCACAGGTATGGAAATTTGCTTGTTGATTTCATTTTCAGAACCTCGGCGAAAAAAATGATTTGGCTGCGAGTCTGGGCAAGTGGCAAGCAATTCTGACGCAGGGAACTTTGGTTTATTTGATTACTGATAAAAGAAAATCTCTCACAGATAAGATGAGCTTCAAGAACTGAAGTGGATGACAGCTAGTTCCAAGGGAAAGTGCGATGAAGTATTGCGTTGGATTACTCTTTCTAATTGCAGGTAAAACAAAACAAAATAAATTGAACGCTTAATGGACCCGTCGTACCTATAATCAATGCAACCTACTTCCGTAACTGAGTTCGTTAATTCGTAAGCCCAGAGACCCAAATTTCATATGCAACATCCTGAACGGCCACTGACGACACCTCAAATCTCAATAATCTATGCACTTGCCAAGATTTACTAGTTTCTATGCGCAATATGCTTCCGACTAAAGTAGAGGGATGCTTATGTGAACGTTTGTTGACAGTGGACTTTGCCATTTTCATGCACTTGCTGTGTCTAAAGCAAACTACCAGTTAGCCAAAGTAGGTAATTAAGGGCATGCGAAAACACCTGTATATGTATTTTGGAACTTCATTCTACCATTTAGCCCAAAACTGCACTGTTCACATTAAACCAACTGTTCACATAAACATACCTCTACTGTAGTGTTCACTTATCACGTGGTTGATGTGTAAAAGCGGTTTTATGAATCTTGCCAAGTTTTTGCTTGAAGTCAGTGGGTCTGGGAAAAGGCTTAAAACAGCCAAAGCCGTTGATAATTTGTTAAAAGCAGAGCTTAGTCTTACAGTATTCAGATAGTTTTGAATACTGGAACATCAACAGTATATAGTGCGGGGTGTGCTTTAAAGTTAGTACGCCAGTACTTTTTATTACTCCTGGTCTTTCTGTTGAAAGCAGTGACTTGCGAAAATGATGCTGACATTCTTCTTTTTTAGGGTCTGTGACTTCGCAGCGTGCGGTGAGTTTTTTTTATTATTAAGATAAGGATTTATAAGTTAATTAATCACTGACGTTGAGCACTTTCTTAGTTTCCCTAGTTGTCTCGAGCTCTAGATTCTCTTTCTGAGGTATGGGTTGCGATGTGGAATTTTTATTGTTGTGTAAATCATATCAGGATTTTGTATAACAAAAAATCTAGACTAGCTAGACTAAACTAACCTTTTGTCTCCTCACTTATTCATATGCAGTGTTGCCACTTTTCTCTGACGGAACCTGCGACATTTGGCCGCAGAAATCTGTGACATTCTGGCACCCACAAAATTCGGTTCTTTTTTTCAGTTTCAACAAAAAACTCTTCGACTCTAAGGTTCTAATTAGCTCTTGTAAGAGGACCAAGTACCCGTAAAAAAAAACAAATAAATCCCTTTTCCGATAAGAGTTGCCTTGAAATTGGCCAAATGCTTTTAAATCGCAAAATTTGCGACATTTCGGCAAAAGTGCTATTTCCTGTGACAAATTTTTCACAGCTGTTAATCTGGGAGAAGTCGAAAATCTGTGACAAATCGCAGAATTCTGCGACCAGTGGCAACACTATCCGTATGTACTTTTTCATCACTGTCAGTTTTTGCTTTTTGCAGTTTTTGCTTCCAAAAATCCGCCCTCTGATGCGGGTCACCGTGGAGGATCCATGCACTGTCAGAAGTTTCATAACAGATTGCGCATAATACTTTCAAGAATAACACCTTTTCACTTAGAAAAAAAGTGTTATGACCAATTAAGTTTATACTATTTCGTGCGCAGTCTCCAGCAACACCTTCAATAGGTAAAAATACTACACTGTCAGAAGTTACATAACGACAACAGCAGGATGCGCGGTTTCAACAGATAACACTTTGGGATGTTGTATGTTATGTTTCTTTCGTTCTCGTTAGTATTTTTACCAAGTGAAGGTGTTGTTGGAGATCTAGGCACGAAATAGTGTAAACTTAATTGGTCATAACACTTGATTTCTAAGTGAAAAGGTGATATTCTTGAAAGTGTTATGCGCAATCTGTTATGAAACTTCTGACAGTGTGTCAGCGAGCAAAAGGGGGAAGGACTACGGTATTTACCAATTGGCTGGTCATTTTTAACCGAATGTTTTTCAGCAAATAGACTGTTTTTAAGAAACATGATGGCACTTGCGCTCCCGTTGTATATTTTCGGTCACTAAATTCTCATTTCACAGCATTTCTTTTAAACACATGCTTACACATGCTCATGGACAAGCAAAATATTTGGCACTGCTCAGGATTGAACCCGACTAAAGGCCTTTTTCCGCGACACAACTGTGGGCCACACACTTCTGAGTGTTTGTCGCGGAAACACGATTGTGTGCCACACAGTCGAGCTACTAGTTGAAACTCGCGGAAACGCCGTTTTGTCTTTTTTTTTGCGGTAATTTCAAATTTCTGAAAATAAAAACAAAATTAATGTAAAATCTCAACAAATAGAAGGTCTGTACAAAAAGTATCCTCAGTTTTAAGTCGACATGCTTGAAAAAGTAGTTAGCTTTATTGTTTAGACACTATTTTGCTGCTTAATTTGAATTTCCCGCCCGAATCAAGCCACAAAATCGACAATCACCCCGCCAGTTGTTTGTCGAACTTGTGCCACAAAGCGAGCCACGAAAATCTTGTTGGTCGCGGAAACAGACTTTTTGAGCCGCAATCGACCCACAAACTGTTTGTGGGAGCACGGAAAAACGTCTTAAGTGTGAGAATTTGAAAGCATATGACATCACAGTAATTGCGGATTTTCTTGAAAAGCACGTTGGTTTACTCTGTCAGTTTCCTGTTATGTGGTTAAGGGTATGAACAACAAAAGAAAACAAGTGCAAAATAGTTCTGACTATTCGAGTCGCCAATATGATAACACGCACAGTCACTGACTTCTCGAACAGAATTTTTAGCCAGAAAACAGAAAATGCCATCTATCAATCAACTGATAGTCGTGGAATGCAAGTTGTGTAAAAAATATCTGCTTTGTCCGAACATTTTTAAAAATACTCCGCAGAAGAACGACACAGTTTTCAGAGCGACCGTGATCCCTCTACGTGGATAACTGAGAAATACAAATTTTTGTGAACTTATAATACCTGCCTATAAATCAGTCTGAAAACCTTAAAATACTGTCACGGGTGCTTTAAGGCGAGAAAAGATTTCAGAAATCAAATATACATGTAGTCAATAGCAATAAATGTCGATTAGTAGTTCTGTGAAACTAGCTGCAGAAGACCAAGCTGCGAAAAGATATCAACAGAAATCTATGGAAAAGCGCGCGGAAGCCTTCGAGACTAGCCGCCCCCACCCCCACCCCCCCCCCATTTGTTGAAAGCACAGCGTAGTTTTAAAGTCTTCACATATATTAAAATACTGTAAGTTGAAGAGTACAGAGTGCGAGGGGTCCTTTAAGCGGGAGGCGGAAAGCGGCTTGCAGACGATTATTTATTTTTAGGTTTCAGTTTGCTAGTCACACTTTTGCGCAGAGGAGGGTTGTAGTTCGAAGAGAAATTAAGCTCACTTCTTTAGTGAGTGGAAGGAGCTTTCATGAGTATTCTCGCAGTTCCCCGAGAACTCCTTGGGGAATCGAAGGGAACGGCGAGAATAGGGGAGTCACTCCACGCGGACTCCGCCTAGGAAAACAACGAGAACATTCTCTTCGACATCCTCTTCCGACTGTACTGCAAGTGCTGATCCGGTATCATCAGCGAAAAGGACATTCAGACCGTTGTTTTCTGTCGCTGATGGAAGGTCATTTATGTATATTAGGAAAAGCAGTGGTCGCAGAATTGAACCCTGAGGGTTTAAGGTAATTAATTAAAGTAATTAGCACTATACTGTGTGAATGTGGTATTAATATATATAGGCTTTTCGGCTATCAAAAGTTCTGTTCTGTCCACCGAACGACTAATCCACTGTTCCAGGGACAAGAAGATGAGCTAATTACCGAGTTCCTCCCAGACTTCAACTGCTACAATATCGTCGGTACATTCTCTTGGAACGAATGTGACCGCTACGTCAGATGTATCGAGTGTCTTGGTCCCGACTGTGATACTGAATTTTCAGCTAGTGTCTGGCAGTGCAAGCTCGACTACTTGTATGACTTTGGCAACAGAGGCTGCAACCGTCCAAGCCTGGTTGACTGCGTTAATAGAACAAGACCAGGCAGTAAGTTGAGATGTTTTTTTTTCCCATTGCGCCTACTCAGAGATTATCAGTAATAAATATTCCTTAGCCCAAGCTGACTGCGAATCATATTTGATAGTGCAAAACGGATACGTCAGCTGAATTTCATTGGAGCTATATTTCGGCCCTTCTTTTCCCACAAGTTTGCATTTCCAATTTGAGCGGCTTCGAGCCTGAAGAGGAACACAATCCCAGTTTTGCCTCGGCACAGTGACCGATAGATAGAAGTTCCTATCATTATTGATAAGTGTTTGATAGTGCAAAACGGATACGTCAGCTACATTTTATTGGAGCTATATTTCGGCCCTTCTTGGCAAGGGTCCTGTTCAGTTAAATATTCTTTGAGCCCAAGCTGATTTTGAAACATTTATTCAAACAATGTTTACAACGGATACGTCAGCTACGATTCTTCATCAGCGATATTTCGGCCCTTCTTGGCAAGGGTCCTCGTCAGGCTGTCAATCCTCTGGGTCAACGTCGGGGAAGGAAACAAACCTGTAATAAAGTCAGCTTGGGCTCAAAGAATATTTATCTACGAAGTACGGAACTTTCACAGCCCAGACATGCAGACAATTATCCAATTTGGCCGGAGGAAAAGACAAGTGATAAACCAACTGAAGTTTTTAGTAAGATGCAGAGACAATGGACTAATCCCAACTTCAATGCTTCACAACATTGGACACCCGGACTCGAGACATTTTTGATTACATGTTTGTTTCCTTCCCCGACGTTGACCCAGACGATTGACAGCCTGACGAGGACCCTTGCCAAGAAGGGCCGAAATATCGCTGATGAAGAATCGTAGCTGACGTGTCCGTTGTAAACATTGTTTGAATAAATGTTTCAAAATCAGCTTGGGCTCAAAGAATATTTAACTGAACAGGACCCTTGCCAAGAAGGGCCGAAATATAGCTCCAATAAAATGTAGCTGACGTATCCGTTTTGCACTATCAAACACTTATCAATAATGATAGGAACTTCTATCTATCGGTCACTGTGCCGAGGCAAAACTGGGATTGTGTTCCGTAAATACTGAGCGGAGCTTATATCAGACATTCTGTGCGCTAGGGACCATATGGTTAGGGTACTGAACTTCGCTGAGACTGAGGCAGTTTCGAATACATCAATCACATCAATCAATCAAGTTTAATGTCCAAATAGCTTAAAGCTCAAAGAGGAATAAAATATTTAAGAAATACACAGACACGAAACAAATTAACTAATACACTCACAAGATATGACCAGAAATAAATGAGGGGATGAAACTACGTCAAAATTGGGCAGAAGAATTAGCAGGATATGCAGAAAACTGTTTGAGAATTGATTATTCGGAGCAAGGATGCATTGCGCGAATGACGTGGTTTGCTATCAAGAACAAATAAGCACAAGAATCTCTGTAATACCTATCTCTGTAATACGACCACGCGGAGTCGAACAAATTCCCGATACCCCTATGTAAACGAGCGGAGGGTAGAAGCTACGTGGAACATCGCAGTTCGTTACCTCTACAAACAGCTATATCGCAGGAAAGCTCCGGAGAAGAAATTTCGAGATCAAAGCCGATTGGTTATCTACCACTGTGGCGTCACATGTGACGCGCTGCAGAGCGGTTCAGCACGCCAGCTGCACTTTTTCCTCTGATATGTGCAGCGGCGAAGAGGGAAGTAGCCTCGAGCTCATCAGCTACCTCTAGCTCTGCTCTTTTTTGTCGTGGTACACATAGTCGCTACATGGGACCAAAGACAGAGGTTTTATTGGCTTCCTTGTTCTTGGTACTATATTGTATTATAAGTTCTTAGTTTGGTGCACCGCTGCTTGAAGGCAGTGTTGCCACTTTTCTATGACGAAACCTTTGACATTCTAGCGCCTGGGAGATTCAGTCAGAACAAAAGAAAGAGTTTTTCCTGCAGTTTACGGACCAGTCAGTCGTTACTTTGCCAATTCACTAAAATCTTCAAGGTCAAGTTAGCCAGAACAGAATTTCCAATCTTGTTAGGTCAAAACATTTTCAGAGGTACTAGTCCCCCCCCCCCCCCCCCTGCGCCGCAGTCCCAACTTTTTCTTGAGGTGACATTGGTTAATAGCCGCGACTGACTGAAAAATAATAATACATAGATGGCACTTTACACAAGGGACTTTTGTATATATTATTATTAATTTCAGTGCCATGGGGATGTGAACTGGTTAGATGAATTCGCCTTCTGGCGGGATCACTGTTCCTACTGCCGGCTTCTACCAGACTATTGTAGTGGTTTGCGAACTCTGTTCACAAGCCCTTCGGTAGCTCAAATGGCAAGAGCGCCTGCCTTGTAAGCAGAGGTTCCTGGGTTCAAATCCCGGCTGAGGAGCATTTTTGTCTTTCAGTTCATTACTTATAAAATGACTGAAAAGTCAAGAGCTGATTCCTCTTTGTTCAAGAAGTGTGTAAACTGTTCGGCCATTTTGGAGGATCTCTTTCATGTCCGAGCAATGCTTGATATTCTGTTATTCCTAGCCACAACGGCCTCAGTGATCACAACTCTCCGAACCACGACAGCATCCGTAACAACGACTAGAACAACAACAACCCCCGCAACGACTATTAGTACAACAACAGCAAATTCTGCAACAACTACGCAAAGTACTGGAAGTACTCCGGTCTTTGTCTGCCCAGGGGACGGCAACTTCCCGAATCCGGTGGACTGCAGTTCATTCTACAACTGCAACAATGGAATTCCTAATCTGATTGTAAGTACCATCGTTGGAGCTATATATGTATTAAAGGTTAACTTCAGACATCGAGGTTGATCTCGGAAAATAACAACGAGACGGCCATTGAAAATAACCTGTCCGAACCGAAGGCGAGGCAGGTTATGAAAAATATCAGCCGAGCGCAGCGAGGTTGATATTTTTAAATGGCCGTAGAGTTTGTTATACTGATATGAACCGGGATGCAGGTATGTGAACTATTATAACTTATTCGAACAGAATATTTGTATAGGTAGATCTTACTCTTCTTTGCTAATGGGGTAGGGAATTTTATTTTAGTAAAGTAGCAAAAGCCTACTCTTGACCTACTAAAATGACTACTGTTAGGACCTAAGCACTTTAGTTTCTACCAATGTAGCCTTTTACTTATTGGACGATTCAGATGCCAACTAGCGGTCGTGAAAGCCTACTCTAGATCTACTAAAATGCCATATTCTAGGAGTCGTGGACGCAAAAAGTAGACAATGACAAACCCCACCCCACGTGTTGATAATTCCAGAACCAAGACAGTAGTTGCGTTTTTTGTCTCTGTTCTCTTCGCTGTTTTGTCTCTGTTTCATATTTTTCCCGTTTTTGTCAAAACAGGGATCACGCTGTTTCTCATTTTCCCGTTTTTGTACGCTGTTCTGTGTTCTGTGTTCTCTGTTCCGCTGTCTGTTTTGCAAAACACGGAACTTGCTTTCCTAGCATGTTTTATCACTGTTCAGATAGAAAATTGCAGAGAGAATCACAGATAGAAAAGAAAGAATTGCAGAAGTTTGGAGGATAAAGCTGGGTCGTAAAGTATGGTCGTTTTGGAATATGATTTGCATTTTAACAGATTTTCCACTTAAGAAATGCTAAGGATCCTAAATTTGCGTTTTCGTCAGAACAGCGACAAAACAAGAAACCCGGAATAGCGTAAGCAAAACGATTTTTGGATCCGGACCCTTGGAGGGGGAGGTGAAGGGGAGTTTCCCTGAATTCCGGTGATGTCAATTTTGGTGATTTTCGCAACGGAACTTGGGAGGCATATATGGGATCCGATCAAACTGACTTGTAAATAAAAGTTTACTCGATCCGATAGTCGTGGGGGGAGTGGAGGGAGGGGGAATCCGGAATTTGGAGTTATGCGTAACTTTGGAACGGGTGATCGGATTTGAGTGAAATTAACAATTGAATAGAGGACATTTCTCTGGTGATCTATTTCACGTCCGGACTTATCCGACAACAGTTGGAGGGAGGGTGGGGGAGACCGGGAAATACGTGACTGGCTGATACTGGAGAGATTGGGATTGAACTTTGTGGAAATAACAAACAAATGCTCTGGATAAATCTTTTTCAGAACTGGATTGGCTCCGGCAACTGTGGGGGAGTTTGAGGGGGGGTCCGGAATTCCGGTGATCGCGAGTTAAGGTACTTCTAGATGTGGTAAGACGATTCAACTTGGCTGGAATATTAGACATTCGATAAGATTGGCTTAGAAATCGCCACTTTCCAAATCCGAATATTTCTTAAACTACCAATTTTGACCACAAAGTAAGAAAAATACTGTTAAGCGCAATATATATTTTCTTGACCCCCATGAGCCCATTATCATTTTTGCCTTAAGGGTTTTGCATACAAATGAAGTTAAAGCTCCCTTAAAGTTTAACTGAAAAGCCAACTTATTTTTGTGTCATTTAATTGAATGCAATGCACTGAAATATTTGGATTCTGCAAAGAGATTTTTTTTATTTCCACCATCTGCTCTAGGTATGACGTTCAGAATGTCTGCGGCCGTACCCACAGAGTAAATTCTACTATGACATGGGAAATTTTAATCTCAACACAAACGCGGCTTTTCAATGGACAGTTGTGAGATTGGTGAAGATTGTTTAGTGCCTGAAAAATCATAAATCTCTGTCCTAAAGCATACAACAAAACAAAAGCGCATAGAGGTACCACAAAACACACGGAAATTCCACTATTTGAAAATCAAGTATTCGTGAACAGGGGATAAATATTCTTTGAGCCCAAGCTGACTTTGAAACATTTATTCAAACAATGTTTACAACGGATACGTCAGCTACGATTCTTCATCAGCGATATTTCGGCCCTTTTTGGCAAGGGTCCTCGTCAGGCTGTCAATCCTCTGGTTCAACTTTGGGGAAGGAAACAAACCTGTAATCATTACAAACCTGAAATCTGATTATATCATAAGCATTCTAGCACTTGTAACGTCTAGAACCCCCCCCCCCCCCCCCACCGAAGACCCGAGATGAAGCCACCACTCGTTCCGACCGCTGGGTCATCTAGCGGCGCGGGTCGGAAGCGCCCGACATGGGGAGGCTGAGATCACAGTTTGACTGTGGATCTAACATAACGTTTTTATTGTAGCAGGCATATGGAAAATTTGTAGAAAAATCTAACTAATTATTTGTATGATCGATTTCTTTAAGTCCAAAGAATTAAGGATGTAAACTAGATCACAACAAACAAACGCCGTAAATTATACTAAATTCGTTATAGTGATTTAGTGAAGATTCTGCAACAGAGCTAAATAATATTCAGCTTCCTATACCAAAAAATGTCAAACTGGCCGATGATTTCTTCTTCCGACATATCTAAACGTCCACAGGCTGATATACTTAGTTGTTTCAGTCCTCTTACGCGCCACTCGATCTTCTCGGAGGTTCTAGTAATCTTTTAACGAGCGTCAGGAGATCAATGGATAGTTAATTAGCAATGGTGGATTGGCGTTCAGGAGTGAATTGTGTTCAAGTAGTTTGTGGATAACGTTGGCTACCGTGAGGAATATTGGGGAAAACAAAGGTAACTGTGTTCGTAAAAATCCGACCCATCGCATGATGATGGTGTCTCCCACCTTCTCGGCCCACATGAATCAAAGACTTTAACTGCAAAGTAGAAAAGTACTTTTTATCAAATGATTCACCTCAGCTGATGATAGCGGATTCAACAGCTATGGGGGAGTTTGGAGGGGTTTATCGGAAATCTCAAGAAACGGTTACAATGGAGGGATCGACATATCTAGAACAAGCATTTATTCTAGATAAATCGTTTGCACAGTTGGACTGGATCCGGACACTTGGAGGGGGGAGGGGGGTGGAGGGGGGGGGGCCTTCCGGAATTCCTGTGATGGCGTTTTTCAAGACAAAACTTGGCAGGCATACCAGGGACCCGATCAATCTGAAAGAGCCCTTACCTACCACATACAGTTGCAAGTGCCATATGAGCTTACAGCTCTTGTTTATGAATAAAACTGAAACTGAAACTATCTGAAGTTGATTAGAGGATGGATGTAGTGTGGCAAGGAGGCATGCTGAACCTATATGTGTATTTGAAGTTGGTTAGAGGTTCGATATAGGAGAAAGAGATATGGTGAATTCGTTTTTTTAGCTTTTTTTAACGGACAAGAAGCTCGCCAAGAGCCCGGCAGAAACCGGAAAATATGTCAGCAGTAAGGCAGCTGGAAGTTTTGATCAAGTTCGTCAAAGTATATACGACGTATAGGAGTAAGCACACACGCTGAATCCATATCTGAACTTGGTTTTCTCAGGTGGTTAGCCATTGACTTTAATCTGCTTCTAAATTTCAACAGTTAAAATTTTCAAGAAGTTTGGCGAAGACCGGATATTATCTAGAAGATCCAATTGTCTGGATCAGATATGAAATTTTTGGGATCGCGTCGAAACCTTTGGTGTATAATAGTGGAAGCACTAGCCAAGAGAAAAGTAATTCGTCCCTCACTGTTTCCGGTACCCTTTCGGCAAAGATTGAGAATCACTGGCACATGTTGGTCCTTCACCTTGCGATGGTTGTTAAGCCCTTGTATGTGTTCAATTATACGTTCATCTCATATTTTTTTAGTTGCCGTTTGAATAGCCCCGTTCAAATCCTTCGCAACAGCTTGTACTGAATGAATATTTTGCATCTGTTCTTTCTTTTTTGATTTACCTGCCGCATCTGATTGAAAGCTCCCGGTGATTCTGAACAAGTTTTACCCTTATCAATATGCGCAAATGTCGGCTTCTTTTTACTTATCCCCTGGGTTTTATTCCCTCTGCTTAATTGCTTTCGGTGACCCAGTCGACGTCGAACTAATAGACGGGTCTAAATCTTTGCGCGTGGTGACGGAGTTTTGTAGGCGAACTGACGTTTATGTCAACGGACGTTTCTGTAAACTGACGTTTATGTCAACTGACGGCAGGCGAACTAACGTGTAGTTAAACTGACGTATAGACGAACTGACGTGTAGTTGAACTGACGTTTTCCGAACTGTCGGATTTTTTGTCTAGGCGAACTGACGTTTATGTGAACTGACGTGTTGCGGTAGTGACAGCGACCCCAAGCTATGACCTAGGTGCTCTAGGGCATATACTGGTTGTCTGATAGAGTAAAATGTTCTGTCATTTTTCAACATTTATTTTATTTCTTATTTTATTTTCATATAATTCTTTAAGTATTTTTTGTTTTTTTTACTGAAAGTATTTTTTTAATTTATTTTTTGGAGGTCAGCTTCTATTTCTCAGTATTTGCGGAAAAGTGCTCGATGAATTCAGTGTTGGAGGAAAAGTGCTCGATGAATTCAGTATTTGAGGAAAAGTGCTTGATGAACATCTGCGGAGGCTGTTCCGGCCTCGTATCAGCCTCTCTGGAGGACGATAGGAGGTTGTAACAACCTCTACAAAAGTAATTGTCATAAAATAACTTCCTGTGGGCATTGCATACCTGTTCGAGAAAAGTTATATATTTGTATTGAAAAACCCAAAGGCTATATGCAGGATAAACAAGCAACTCATAGGAAACTAAACAAAACAACAAATTAAGAAACAACACTTCTCAACTCGAGTGCTTTTTGCACAAGATTACCAAAAGAAACAATCACTCTTGGTGACGTAGAGCGTAAGATACCAAGAAGCTGCCCACCATTCTCAGAAAATAATGAATAATGAAAAGCTCCTGGCACCTGAAAACAGGGAGGTGAATCAAAGAACAGGGATTGCATCATCTTCTGTCTGTCATACCAGCCTTCAAAGATTCAAATGCAACTTTACGTAGGATACAGTTTTAACGCTTGCAGGCTTGCAGCTTCGCTCAAGTGCCATATACCAATCACTTTTCGGTCGGTCTGTCGGTCCACTGCTGTCGAGTTAGGGTACTCTCAGAAGTGCTAGGACGATAAAACGCGGCAGGCATATGAGGGACCCGACCAAACTAACTTGGAAATAGTCACTTCCACGATCCGACAAACGTGGGGGGGGGGGGGGTGGAGGGAGGGGAATCCGGAATCTTGAGGTATGTCTAATTATGGAACGGGTGATCGGATCTTAATGAAACTTGATATTTGGAAAGACCTCTTGTCTCGGATGTGAAACGCTCAGAGTGGAGTGATTGGGTTGAAACTTGGTTGGAAGAACAAGCACAAGCCCTAGATACATCGCAAACGGACCAGATTCGGGCACTTTGGGGGGGGGGAGTTAGAGGAGGAGCCGGAAATTCCGGTGATCGCGAGTTAAGGTACTTCCAGATGTGCTAGGACTATGAAACCTGGCTTAATTATTACGAGATTATACAAGATTGGCTTAGAAATGGTCAGTTCACCGATCCGACCATCGGGGGGGGGGGAGTGGAGGGAAGTGGAATCCGGAATCTTGAGGTATGTATAATTTTGAAACGGGTGATCGGATCACAATGAAACTTGATATTTGGTGTCTCAAGAACTCGTGTCACAAATTTCCCATTCAAGTCTGGACCGGATCCAACGAATATGTGTGTGTGGGGGGGGGAGGGAGGATCCGAAAATATTGTGACACGCTTGGAGTGGAGCGATCGGCATCCAACTTTGTGGGAAGAACAAGCACAAGCCAGTGGCGGAACCAGACTGGATTCGGGCACTGTTGGGGGAGTTGAAGGGGGGTGCGGAGTTTCGGTGATCGCGATTTAAGGTGCTTCCAGATGTGCTAGGGCGATGAAACTTGGCTTGAACATTAGAGACTTGACGAGACTGGCTTAAAAATTGTCACTTTTCGATCTTACCCTCTAGTACAAAAAATACTTTTAAGCTAAATTTACATTTTCGTGGTCCCCAAGATCCCATGATCCTTTTTGCGTCAAGATTTTCGCGTAGAAATTAATTTCTAGCTCCTTTAAAGTTCGCATCTTGACCGCAAAGTGAACAGAAATTGACCAAACGATGTCCGAGGGCCGATGATCTTTCTGCCAGAAGGGTTTTGCTTAAAAATGGATTTCTAGCCCTCTTACAGTGCGCATCTTGACGAAAAAGTCAAAAAATAATTTTCACCAAACGATATATACTCATGATCCCCAAGGGCTCATGATCATTTTCGATTCAAGGGTTTTGCTTACAAGTTAATTCCTTAAAGTGCAAACTATACTTTTGAGTAAAATATACCTTTTCATGTTATCGATGAGCTTATCATCATTTTTGCTTCAAGGTTTTGATTACAGATGGCCTTCTAGCGCCCTTAAAGTGCGCATCACACAGCCAAATGTGAAAATAAAATACTTTTTACCAAAGGATACATTCTAGTGATTTCCAAGGGCCCACTATCATTCTTACCTCTAGGGTTTTACATACAAATGATCGCAACACAACAAACCCTCGAATTGGCTAATTCCTACTTCCAAGAACAGTATGATTATGAATAGAATAGAATTTTTTCAAAAGCAGCTGTCACAGCGTTACCGCCGAATTTGACCTTTACGTCATACAAAATGATGAATAACATAACACTCTATAGTCTTGTCACGAAAAAAAAAAAAAGGACTAACTTATCTGCTATTATACCCAGCCTTGCAAGTGCCATATGAGCTTGTCGTTCTTGTTTTCAAGTGCGATATTCGAAGCCCTATCGGTGAATAGTAGGCTGCAAGATTTATTTTTCAAACGTTTTTGATCCCCAAAAACGAATTCCGCCGATAGATAACGTTTCAAAATAGGCTGAGCCAAAGAAGTGACGCACAAAAGTTTTTATCTGCGGTAACGGGTTTTTAGGAGCCGAGAGGGTTCAACTTAGCACGGTAGTCCAGGATCTGTGACTAAAAACTCTTGATGACTAACTCTTCTTGCCGATGCAAAATCGCCTTAGCGGAAGAGCCAAGCAGCGGTATCACAGCTGCTTCCAAATATCGCCGTGGTTGGTTAACACAGGGTTGAGTTGTTGAGTTTGAGTCATTACATCTACGTTTTCTCGCTCTTCCCGGGGATCATTGGCTTGTTTTGGTCTTGGTCATATAGAGTATTGTCTTTACCTTTTAAATTGTCTTCACCCTTCCAAATTTAACCGAATAGGACTGAGATTCAATAGTCTGCACTGTAAAATGTTTCTCCGTATAAAGGTTAACGTTAACCGCAGTATTTGCTACTCGGATTCATCTTATCTCTATTTGGTATGAATCTTATCTGCGTAGAGATAAGTATTCTTTGAGCCCAAGCTGACTTTGAAACATTTATTCAAACAAAGTTTACAACGGGTACGTCAGCTACGATTCTTCATCAGCGATATTTCGGCCCTTTTTGGCAAGGGTCCTCGTCAGGCTGTCAATCCTCTGGTTCAACTTCGGGGAAGGAAACAAACCTGTAATAAATGACTGAAGCTTCTACCGACTTTACATTACAGGTTTGTTTACAGGATTATTTATTTAATTTATTATTATTATCTTTACATTACAGGATTTATTACAGGTTTGTTTCCTTCCCCGAAGTTGAACCAGAGGGTTGACAGCCTGACGAGGACCCTTGCCAAAAAGGGCCGAAATATCGCTGATTTAGAACCGTAGCTGACGTACCCGTTGTAAACATTGTTTGAATAAATGTAGAGATAAGGATAATAACTAGGGATACAACTTTTTAACAATAGACGAGTCGCACGAACACTGGGTCCAATAGGCAGCCCCACATATGTCAAAGAATCCTTGGGCTTTAGCAACTCACCACCAATATCAATTTCAATAGGCTCTTGAGAACGATAATTAAAAATCATTATTTCAATTTTACTTTTGTTGAACGATAAACCCACTTCTCCATACTCAGCATCAAGAATGCGGAAATTTGATTCTACCCCTTTTACTGTACGGCTTATATTCAAAATGTCGTCCGCGTAATTAGCTATCGGCAAGTTGTGAGCGCTTTTTCCTGAGGTATTAAAACACTATTATTGAAAAGTGGTGGTGAAGTCACTGCTCCCTGTCGGATACCTTTCTTTATAGGAATGGGAGCGGCGAGATTTTCTAGTCCCTGACACTGTACCCTTACTCTTGCACCAAACTTGTTCTAAAGATTTCGCAGCACTCTAATCACAGACGAACTAACTCCCCTACAATGAGCATATTCTTAGGATATGGGCGTGAATACCAGAATCGAACGCTCTAGTCACTACACATAACTTCAATTTTAATTTCAATTTTTACCTCAGCTCTAATTTTAATTTTAATTTTAATTTTCGTTTTGACCCGATTTACAAATTATAAGGCCTAACCATGAAAAAGAAGGGGACGGATCAAGAGAGAAGTTTTCTGAAGAAACCAACAAGCGTCGAAAGGGTCCAAAGGACCAGTGGGCCCACGTGGGCTGTTCGTTTCGATTCGGTAGCGCAAATGTCTGCGACTCCATCTCTATCCTTCATCTCTTAAAATCATCTTTCATCTTTAAAAAAAAAAATTCATCCGTCATTTTTTTAGAAAGTTCACTCTTCTCAGTATACTGGACGTACTGAAGGTTTCTATCATATCTGACCTCAAAATTGTTTTCTAGACTTGCACCCCTGGACTGTTATTCAACCCCGAGCTCGGAGTCTGCGACTACCCTGTCAACGTGGACTGTGAAAACTCGGGAAGTAAGGCATATCTCTTCCAGATTTATGATTCCCAGATTTATGTTCTGTCGCACTGGCTCGGCAAAAGTCACCACGAAGTTATCAAGGAAAAAAGATGGCGAGTTGCGAGGATCATCAGAGTCTTACGCAAATAATTATTTTGACTAGAGGCGTATTCTCGCCGTTCCCAGAGGACTCCACTTGAGGAGTCCCCGCGTTTTTGTTTGTCCCGGGGACTCACTCCCCGTATTCTTGCGAGTCCCCAAGGATGGGGAATGCTCCGATTATCATCACCATCATCAAAAAACGACTCCCTTTCAGATTCGGAGGGGAATCAATTTTTGCTCGTCTTGGTACAATGTAAAATTAATTTTTAAAAATCAGAATAAGCAAAACCAAAAATAAAGTGGTTCCAGACTAATTTCGTGAACTGCATATTTTTTTTCCGAACAAAATCCATTTTCAGAAGCATTCCCTATGTTCTCGTTGTTTTCCTAGGCGGAGTGCGCGTGGAGTGACTCCCTCTGTTCTCGCCGTTCCCTTCGATTCCCCGAGGATTCCTCCGAGAACGGCTTAGACGAGAGGAGGCATCAAAACCACAAAGTATACAAGTAGCACCGATTCTTTCAAACCGGCGTTTTTCTTAACCACTGATTGCTCGCCTCTAGGTCCATCTCCAGTAAAATCAAGTGGGGAACTATGTTAATGAAGGGGCTCTGCGCGATCTAAATGTTGTGCCTCCTGCCTAGTTTGTTTTTCCTAGTTGGTAGCTGTCCTGGGTTGCGTTCCAGAACTTGACGATTGTTAACAAATTGTTAACAGCTGTTAACTTTTTGCGTTCCAAGTTTCTGATTTCGAAATTTAAGCTCCGCCCACCAACAATTTCCATCCCAGAGCTTAAAGGTCCCCTCTTACTTATTCTGCTTTTTATAATATACCTAGCTCCCATAAAGAATTAGAAGCTTCTAAAATCCCCACCTTTCTCCACCGTCTCGATTGTGCCTATGAATTTTGAGCGTTTTTTTGGCCTTGCCGAGTTTGGCCCGTCAAACATCGAAACTTTTGCCGGAATCTTCAAAGTCCGCTGACAACCGTTTCACACATAGGATCTCATAAGCATCTGTTTATTACTTCTTTTATTTGCTTAGTTTTCCCACTTTTTAACCACGGCGAGTTCAGTTTTCAAATGTTATGCGCCCAGCCGCCGCGTCAGAGAGCAGGAAGGCTGGAGGTAATCGACAAACTGTAACAAGCAAAGCGCTAATTTCAGGTGGAAAGTAATGGTATATTCGAAAACTTTTTTTCTGATCCATTTCACTGGGAAAAGATCATTTCTAGTAAGAGATGTGCTTTAACGATTATTAACTATTTAGTAACGATGGTTGATGAGCATCGTTGGAAAAAGTGAACAGTTGCAGAACTGGGAAAAACTAACGATCGTTAAAGCTGCAGTTAGCTCCACCCCGAAGTAAAGTTAAGGATTGTTACCAATCGTTAAGTTTTCGGGACATAAACCTGGTCTCTAGTTGTCCGAAACACGCCAGTGATCCGTTTGAAGAGCGAGAAACGTCACCTAGAAGAATGCTCAACATTGACTCAAATCCTCGTAGAGGCCCATTCACAACGGGTTTTAGCTAATACTCGATACCAGCCAGTCCCGGAAATTGCTCTGAGACCAAGAATTAGCTGGGTTTCTGCCCTTCGCAATTGATCTTGGTACCAGTTTCGGATACCAGCTAGTCTCGCACCCAAGTTGAAATCAGTTCAATTTTCGAGGGTACTAGCCAATCAGATTATTTTGCGGAATATTGAGGAACATTCTGATTGGCTAGTTTCGAACCGAGCCCAATAGATAAAATCACATCCCCTTCTTGCTGTCTTGAAAACCGGAAGTGAATTTAGGTCATTGTTCTTCGGTCTGACGTGTTCAGCGTTAGCCAATCGGAACATATCTGAGAATTCCCCTAAGTAATGTGATTGGCTAGTACCCTGAAAAGTTGAACTGATTTCAACTTGGGTGCGAGACTAGCTGGTACCCGAAACTGGCACCAGTATCGATTGCGCGGGCAGAAACCCAGCTAATTCTCGGTCTCAGAGTGGGGGACCCGTCTATTCGCCCACCCGTCGATTCGCCCAACCGTCATTATTCCCAAAAAATACGTCACATCCCCCACTTTTTCCGACAGTTCGCCTAACCGTCACAAGACCCAAAATATGCGTCAATTCGCCCACCCGCTGATTCGCCCAACCGCTGATTCACCCACTCGTCGATTCAACTGGCTGGTACCGAGTATTAGTTAAAACCCGTTGTGAATGGGCCTTAAACCAATCAGCAACGTTTGTTGTGGTGACGTTGTCTGGCTCTTCGCTAGGCACACGGCGATTCTTTATCGGCACGAAGAGTTAGTCACCAAGAATCATAATAATAATAACGCTTGTTTATTGAGCCAAAAGGCCATACAAGATTTAATACACGTTACACTTCACAAATAAACTAATTCATCAAACTAAACTAATCAATCAATCAAGTCTAATCCAAATAGCTAAAAGCTAGAAGAGGATTACAAATTCACGAAATACACAAACACGAAATAAATAAACTAATACAACCAGCTAATTCATTAACTAATGACCAGAAATAAATGATGGGATGAAACTAAGTAAAAATTGGGCAGAAGAATTAGCAGGATATGGAGAAAGCTGATTGCCAGTATTCCTCTCGGACCGACGCACGGAAGACGGGAGGGGAGGGGGGAATAGATGGGCCATCTCGGGACGACACATTATCTTAGCTCCAAATTTGTTTGAAAGAGTATTTCTACGTTCAGTTAATTTATTATTATTATATTTATTACTATTACACATCTAGAAATACTATGCTACGTAAACTAAGCTAAACTTTCATTCCTGAGACTAAATCCTTTAGTCACATATGATGTGATATGATATTTATTTGCCTTAAAAGCCCAAGGGCCATAACAAACAAACATAAATAAGTACATGTAAATACAAAAATAAACGGTCACACTACTATTCCACTCTAAACCCCACTCAAACAATTTTCCCTGTGAAGCCACTCTGAGGAACCTCGCCAGGATTCTTTTACTAGGAAAATCCCTACTCCGCATAATATTTAACAACCACTTCCTCCCATGAATCCCTCCCTTAAAAATTTCCTCCCTCAGATCCTCAATTTATTTATTTACAAACATCTACGATACATTTGGGGTTCGTAGATTTCAGGATACGCCCCTCATAAAATTCCTCTCAGATTAGTTCTTTTTTGGCCGCTAGGTGCGCTATCGTAAAGAAAACAATACACGTTACTTCTTGGTGTACGTTTATCCAAATTTTGTTTTGCTATTTTCAATTCCTCTTAGGCCTAACCATGTTTAAAACTGTTTAAAATGCCTCTTCCCCTCTTTTTGTTTTACCCAACTCTGTTCTGTCAAGCGTCATCAAGTTTGTCATTTCTGGCTTCCGACTTCAGTGCCGAGTGCTGGCTGACTTTTCAACGGGGCTAATGCGCGACTCGATATGAAGCGAAAGCCCAATCGCTTATTCACCCGTCACATAACTTATCCCCCGATCTCACGTGTGATTGTTATTGTTCCCTCTAGCGCGTCTGGCGGCAATTCGTCATCGGATTTTATGAAGGACGGATACGGGGAAGCGATACCAACCCACCCCCAGCAAATATTACCTCAGTTGAGAAATTTTGGTGTGAAAAATGATCAACGGTGGAAGCAGGCGAACCCTGACGAAGATATCTTGTAGCACTATTTTGTCTCTCCTCTTAGGGTTAGGCGCGAAAGCAGCTTTCGCCTGTTATACAATAACTATTTCCGAAGTTGCATGGGTTCAAGTGGAACGGCAGTCCGTCTTCAATCGGTAAAGTCCTTTTTTCCAGAAATTAGTGGCTTTTCTGCGTCTTCGAACCCGCATTCTCATTCTTGCGTCTTCGACCGGTTGCCGGTTGTTCTGGCTGGGCTGCAAACCACGATAGTGTGAATTGTCACTCTATTTTTTTACTTTTTGTCACTCTTGTCCTACGTAGGACATAAAATGCACTCTGTTTATGTAAATGTCCAGATTTGTCGCACAATAGTCTGACATTTCCAGAAAATACAAAAATAAACGCGGAATTCAACTCAATGCAAGTAATTTTAAGGCATTCCAATCTGTCTAGACGACATAAACAGTTAGTTTTTGCTTTCGGTGAGAGTGAAGAAGGGGACTTTTTTGGGAATTTGTTCGTGCTAGTCATGCTCGGAGGATTTTTTGCAGCAGTGATTCCGAACAAAAATGACCATTTCACGTTTTTTCATGAAAATAGCATTTCACTCCCATTCACTCTCTGTCTCAGCCAAAAGTCACTCTCTAAATTTTTCTGATGTGGCAACCCTGCTGCAAATGTGGCTGACGTTTTCAGTGTGTGTGTCGTGGGACAAGTCGCCGGGCTTTAATACTCTTTGCTGTTAATTTTACCCTTGATAAACTGTAAAAAATACAATACAAAAATATCCGTTTCCCTGCTCCAGCGTAATGGTGCAGGAGTTGGTGTGCACTCTTGGTCAAGCGTCTTGATCCCCCTCAGTCTTTTTTCCTCTGCTTCCATGTTGTCCGTTTTCCCACAGAAGTAAGGTTAATTCGACAACAAGACCAAAGGTTTCGATGGGATCCCAAAAATTTAATATTTATTCGACTTCCTGATCCAGACAATCGAATCTAGCACATTTCCTAGTCTTTGAAAAGCCCCTTTAACATTTTTGCTATTTATCCATAATCATCCGCTTGAATATGTACAATTTTTTTTTGCCGTTTTGGAGTTTTAAGGAGGACAAACAACTGATCAAATGTGACACCAAGTTCAGATATGGATTCAACAAGCATGTTTATTCGAATATCTCATCACTAATCGACTTCAAAAAGGTCTTTTAGATTTTTTTGATTTTTTTTACTAAATTCCTTGGAAGTATTTTTAGCAGGATTCCCGGCGAACTGCAACTATATTTCCGACAGAAAAATTATTTTCATATACGAACTCTGCACCTCTTCTTGCACCTAAATCGGACATCAAATCAACTACAAATACAACTTTTGCTTTTTACTAATTTTCCGGTTTGGGCCGGATTCCAAGCTAACTACTTGTCCACAAGGGCGTCATGATTGGGGGGGGGGAGGCCCCCCCCCCAATCTTGTCGGCCAGTCGGTAAAAAATAACCAAGTTGGCGCGAAGCCCCGTGATTTTTCGTCATAACAGTTGATTTTTTTTCACGAAAACAGTTTGTTTTTCTGAAAATCAGTTGGTTTTTCGTCAAAACAGTCGGTTTTCTGAAAATCAGTCGTATTTTTTTCAAAATTGTCATTTTTATCTTGAAAACAGTCGTTTTTCCGCAAAACAGTCGGTAAAAATTACCAGCCAGTCGGTAAATGCCTTGCCCCCCCCCCCCCCAAACATTTTGGCTAGTAACGCCTCTGCTTGTCCAAGTTCTCCAGCAAAAAAAAAAGAAAGTTCAGAAGCGAAAGCAGTGTATCTCCTTGTCCCTATAAAGAACATCTAATCAACTTCAATGACGAACTATATGTCAGGCTGAAAGATTATTTTCATGTAGGCCTACGAATTCCGCATCTCTTCTTGCCCCTGAATCGGACATCTGATCAACTATAAATACGACTTTCGCTTTTTACAAATTTTCGGGGTTGGGCCGGATTCCAAGCTAACTACTTGTCAGAGGTCTCCAGCAAAAAAAAAGAAAGTTCAGAAACGAATTCAGCGTATCTCCTGATCCCTGTAGAGAAGATCTAATCAACTTCAGATAAAAGTTTATAAAAAAAAATCGGTTTCAACCGGATTCCGGACAAACTATATGTCCGAGTAAAAAATGATTGTAATAAACAGATTGAACGTCTCTTCTTACCCCTAAATCTGTCATCTAATCAACTTGAAACAAAACTTTTGCTTATAGCAAATTTTTCGGCTTTGGCCGGATTCCAGGCGAACAAGTGGTCCTTTTCACTTAACTATTCAGCATGTCTTCTTACCCCAGAATCGAACATCTAATCAACTTCAAATAAAACTTTATTTTTAACAAACTTTCCAGTTTTGCCGGATTCCGGGCGAACTACTTGTCCGGCGAGAAAATGGTTTTCACCATCTTGTTCAGCATGTCTTCTCACTCCATAATCGACTGTCATTTTAGCTGTTTAAAAATATTTTGCTTGCCCCTTAATTTGAACCCCCTCCCCCACCCCTAAATATAGGGCTACAAAGCCCACATCTACGAACTCGACCTTACTGTTGACCCAAAGAATCCTCAAACCAAGTTTCATAGTGAGGGATATCAAAAGTGAATCAAAAGTGAGGGATATCAAAATATCTGATTCCCTTCGAGAGTTATCGTGCTTACAGACGGACATACAGACGCCGGACAGACGGACGAACGGAGAGACGGACAAGTTTTTCGACGTCATAGGTATCCCTCACTTACGTTTTGGGATCCCAAAAACTTTCTATAGTGAGCTAATTTGGTTGTCTTTACAAAATGTCTTTCATTTTAACACTCACAAGTTACAAACAGTAACTGTTAAAACAGTTACAACAGCTATCACAACAAAACTGTTTGTAATACATACAAACAGTTTATCACAATAATACACTGTATATTCTGAATTTTTTCCTTCTTCCTGAATCTTCCCTTCTTTCAACTTAAATGACTCATGATCGACTTCTTTCAACTAAATCTGCTCCCTCAGTTTTACGTTTCAAATTGTCTCCGCGATTTCGACCTCCTCGTGAAGGTCGTCTACCTATGACGACCTTCACGAGTAGACGATGCTCTCGTCCGCATTCACCAACACTGCGGTGGAAATGGGCTAAGTCCCATCGCAGTTGACTGACCAGCGATCTAACTTTCAGCTACTTCAGCCCCTGTAACGACAGTCAGAACCACAACTCCTGCCACCACTACGTCAACCGTAGCAACTACAACTGCGCTAGCTTTCGATTGCCCATACCAAAGCGGGTTCTTTGCCCTACTAGACTATTGCGGACCAGATTATATCGTATGTGCCGGAGATGTCCCATCCATCCAGGTAAGCGAATGATCCTTCAAGATAGTGGTTATGAGGCACCCATACGATACTCAGAAATAGCTTACTGACTTGGTTGCTGTTATATTTCTGTCCCTCGTCATTGATTTGTCAAAACTGTTCAAAAATTCCATTCCAGTTTATTCATATTATGATGGACACGAAACATGCGAGTCGTGAATACATATTATATTGCGGCACTTCTATTCCCAATTGTTCCGGAGTTTAACATATCCTAAGGAAAAAAGATATAAAAAATTTGAGAAACTGATTCTTTAAGTACTGTAAATTTCTGATGTGTCTTCCAAAATCTGTTTGTAATCGAGTTTCGAATTTTAACGTTCAGGATAGTATCAATACACTCTTTCGCTAGCATTCAAATCTATTTACCCTCCAAAAACATCCTGCCATCTCAGCCCATGAAATTATTAGCCAGTTTTTCATTCCTGAACCCGTGCTTGTCACTGTGTAAAAATTTTAAGTCTATTTAGCGTGTTTTTAAACTATATGAAAAGATTGTAGTCATGTTTATTGTTTTGTTTAGTGTTTTAATATGTGTATTTTACTTTCTGTATTTTATTCATACTCCGCTGTTATACAAAAAGCGGGTCACAAATAAGCAAATAAAAATAAATATATAACAGTTGAACCCCAGAGCCAGCGATCCGCATGTGGGTGGCCAGAATCGCTTGGCGGTCCACGACAAAGACAATCCGGTTTAAATTAGACTCCCTTGTCCGTCTGACCCCCATAACAACAATGAGTCAGGACGGTGAGAGCGAGGGGTTAGTGTCTTCTACAAATCGGAAGAAAGACGCACTGGCCACAACAATTGTATTTTTCGTAAGGTATAAAAGAATCAGACGTAAAATTTATCAGATATCAAAATTAATCTAGACGGTGTAAGTTTGTCACTTCCCGAAATTTTGAGTAATACTAACCCTACCGTTATTACTCGAGTGGGTGTGTATATAGACAAATGTTTAGAATTAAGAACGAGTCTGATCGTTTAAGTTATATTTTTGTTTTTTTGTGTATATGGCACTTGGGCTTTTGAAATACACTGATCTATCTATCTATGACAAGCTTCTGGTTCAATTGGCAGTTGGGCCGGGCTTCCCCGATGGAAAATTTGTAGCCTGCGTAGTAGTATGGTAGTAGTACGAAAACGTTGCGTGTAATACTACGTAATATCAAAGAATACTATCCAATTTTTTCAATTTATTTAATAATAGAGCAAAAACATATCTCTCGTGGGCAGAGCCCAAATACGATGTTTTTGTAGTCATGAATAGAGATAAAATAAGTATCATTTAATGTGCCTCAGACTGGTCCAATCTTATGTAGTAGTATCCAATAGCATCCTGTCTTGCCATAGTAACATCCAGTCTTGCTAATAGTACCATATAGTAATATGCAGTAACACGGTAGCCTTGAGGAAGAAGCATGTAGTAGCATCGTTAGTACTGCATGCAACTTTTTCGTACTGCTTCATAGTACTATTTTGAGATAAATTTTTCATCGGGATTCTTGTTCGGGAAGTTCTTATTGTTTTGTGGTTCCGCTTTTTCTGGTTCATAACCTGGGTAGTTGGTTAGAAATCGCATGGTCGTAACAGCATGGTACCAGTGGAATTTGGAAGTCGAAATAAGTTAACATCAGCGGCCCCCGACAAATTCAATTTGCAAGGGTATGCTCTAGATCAGTGGTTCCCAACCTCTTCCGTATCGCGTACCCCTAATTAAGGTTCAAAATGGGTCCGTACCTATTTTTGAAGAATCATTGTTCTATTATTTTACTAAGAGCTGTCCAGATCGGAACAGCAAAAAGACGTCATTTGTTGTCATAAACGGTAAGCAATTAATGTGTGAAGATATATATAAATAAAAGGGATACTTGAGGCTGCAAGGCTGTCAATTTCATTCTCGTTCATAATTTGGTCAAGGATCATTGCGCTGTTTATTTGAAACTTCGTAAGCCCAAAACTCTAATTTCTTGACGAAAGCAGACATTTTCGAATTCAGAGATTTGGGAACTTCGCGTACCCCTTACGAGGGTCTCACGTACCCCTTTGTGTACGCGTACCCCCATTTGGGAACCACTGCTCTAGATGGAACCTTGATTTTGACGAACATCGCAGGACTTTGTTGGGTACAGAGGAATGACAGTGACGGTCACGACATGAATAATTCATAATTATAATTATTATAAGAAAGGTGAGCGACATTTTTCAAATTTTACAAGAACAATGAAAAACCCAGAGGCGTTCCTAGCCAAATTGTTTGGGGGGGGGGAGGAATTTACCGACTGGCTGGTAATTTTTACCGACTGTTTTTGCAGAAAAAATCGACTGATTTTCAGAAAAATTGACTGTTTTTCATGAAAAAAATCAACCGTTTTGGCGACTCGACTCGGTTATTTTTTACCGACTGCCCCCCCCCCCCCCCCTTGGTCGTGACGCCCCTGGAAAAACCTGTCACTAACTGGCCACAATGTGGCACTTGTCACCTTTGACAAAACTATGTATCTCTGTATCGGTTGCTACGATTTAATATAATATTATAACTGCAATAATAATGCATTCGCCTCTATAAATTTCTTGGGACACTTTACACACTAAATTTATTCAAACAATGTTTACAACGGATACGTCAGCTACAATTCTTCATCAGCGATATTTCGGCCCTTCTTGGCAAGGGTCCTCGTCAGGCTGTCAATCCTCTGGGTCAACGCCGGGGAAGGAAACAAACCTCTCTTGCAAGTTTTATACTAATCTTAAGAATAATACATGAAGACTTTTTTTTGAAGACTTTTCGATCAAATCACCTTCTAGAAATCTGTAAGATAAACTGGGTAATCCTAATTTTTGAAGCCGGTTTTCCCAAGGCAGATGGCGAAGGTTTGTTTCCTTCCCCGACGTTGACCCAGAGGATTGACAGCCTGACGAGGACCCTTGCCAAGAAGGGCCGAAATATCGCTGATGAAGAATCGTAGCTGACGTATCCGTTGTAAACATTGTTTGAATAAATGTTTCAAAGTCAGCTTGCGCTCATAGAATATTCACACTAAATTGAATTTCGGCCAGGTGGTAGTCGACACCTGCTTTGAATTAGGTGCTGTTTTCGAAATCTACAACACTTTCTGGGAGATTATTCCAATATTTTCTCTTCGGTTTCTAAAGCTCCATTTTCCAACGTCTTTTGGGAATTTCTTACCACTCACTTTGAGGTTGTGTCCTCTGAGGCCGTTTTGGTTGAAAGTGAGGACATCATCAGGCCTTATGTTTTCATAATAACTATGGCAAATTTTAAAAGTTTCGATCAAATCACCTTGTAGAAATCTTTAAGATAAACTGGGTAATCGTAATTTTTGAAGCCGGTTTTCATAAGGCAGATGGCAAATGGCTGGAACTTTTTGTGTTGCTCTTCTTTTAACTTGCTCAATGGCGATGATATCCTTGATATAAAACTACTTTTTTTAATTTTGGGAAATTTTTATGCCGGTTTTCGAAATACCAATCCAGTTCTTTTATGATGGAAAATTATGGTTTAAAAAACCCCACTGATATTCTGAAAAAGAAACGGGAAACATTTTTTTCAAAAATTTATTCCATAAAGCACACTTTGACCGATGCGTTGCGTTGATTGTATTTTGGTTAAAGTTTAGGTAGACTTCATTGAGGATAGCGTAGGCTAATTGTTTTTTTTTCTTTCTTTTTTTGTTTAAATGAAGTAGAGTTTGTATGAAAGTATATGGTCTAGTTATTAGTCTGTAGACCAATTGTGTGAATTTTATTATATTTTTTTTACTCGCCAGCTTTGGCGGATACAAATAAATGAATTGAATTGAATTGAACATCCATATCCATATCGATAATATCCTTGATATAGAAGGGCCTTTTCGTTGATTTGGGTGAAACTTTTACCATACATGCAGGATACACATTTTGTAGGAAAATTTTACTTTATCACCTTTTGGAAAACATCGTCGAGGTGTACCGTCTCCCTAGTTGCTTTAATTCATTTAACACAGAGGAAGAGGGCCATACTCTGGTTGAATGCGAGCAACTCTCAGACCCTAGGAGACGCTTTCTTAATGGGTATAATATCAAGTTCCCCGATGGCCTTGAAACAAAAAATAAAGCGAAGATACTTAAAATATGCCAATTTTTAAAGAGTGTATTAGTTAAATAAAGATATTGAGTGTATTGTATTGAGTGACGTAAAGTGTATAGTAACCATCATGGTTTTGTACGGCCAATTGGCTACTAATATATATATTCATAATATATTCATACTCGCGTTCCGGAACTGTTTACGCGGCTCAGAATGCTTACTTTCATATGTTCATGAAAGTAATTCATCGGTTCATCTCTGTCTCTTCTCTTTATAAATTATTTAACTTGTTTTAGTAAGAAGTTAGCATTCCTTCAGCTTAGGCCACAACTTGGTGTTATTATTTTAATTCATCGGTTCATCTCTGTCTCTTCTCTTTATAAATTATTTAATTTGTTTTAGTAAAAAGTTAGCATTTCTTCAGATTAGGCCATAACTTGGTGTTATTATTTTTTTTTTTATCGTGCGGAGAATTTGGTATGGCGTGTGTAATCATACGGAATGGAACGAGTCTTTCTTTCTTTTGTGTGCGTATTTACAGTGGAACGACTCACTTATATTATCTACATATAGTCAGTGTTTAAAATGGGGCCGAGCTAACGAGCTCGTAACCCTGCCGGCCCCAAATGATCAAAATATACTGTCACGAAGTATTTTAGAAATTAAAGAACCTGAACCTGAACCTTCTCTTCATTGGTTCATCTCTTTACTCCCTGTTCAAGGAGGTGCGTGTTTAATTTAATTGTTTGTTATTTCAGACATGCCCGGAAGGTTTTATCTTCAACCCCATCAAGCTCTACTGTGACACCCCGGAGAATGTCGCCTGTTTCATCGACACAAACCCAACATAATTAATGTGAATAACTTATATGTGAACCATACTTTTATGAATATATGCTTTTCGGTATTAGCCTAGCCCCACTTGAATCTGATGGTGGCTCTGGGGGCAAAGACAGTCGAAAGACAGGAAACTCCAGTACACTGTAAAAAGTATCTCCTTTATCGGACTTTAGGAGTTGTGCGTCACCGATTTCGGACATTTTTATTCGTAATTCGGAGAATCAAAATCCGAATTCGGAGAGTTATAATCCGATGCAGGACTAAAAGGCTAGAATGCAAAATACTGAGGTATCATCATTACGAATAAAAATGTCCGAAATCGATGAAGCACAATTACTAAAGTCCGATAAAGGAGAGACTTTTTCTGGTGATACTTTATATTACTAAGTTCGAAACACGCCAGTAAACCTTGGGAAAAATAAGAAACGTCACCTAAACGAACACTCGCAATTGAACCAAATCTGTGTAGACGAATCAACAACGCCTGTTGTCGTAATGTTTCTGGCTCTTCGCTGGGCACACGGCGATTCTTCATCTGTGCGAAGAGTCAGTCATCAAGAGTAAAAGCCCGCAAACAATCGGCAACAAATAAGTCGTAAGCAATCGGCGACGTTTAAGCATTAGTTCAAATAGGTATAATAAGGTGTATAACGTGTATTACAGATTCCTCTTTTCCTCGGGGCCCTCTTTTCCCGGGTTATATCTTCGCTTATGCAGAGCCAATCAGATCGTTTGGTCGGCTCCGCTAGCAGGCCGAGGAAAGAAGCAGCGTCATCAGGGTTGCCACGGGCACTGAAGTGCTACTTTGCTGTAAGTTGTAAGCTGCTGCTACGACTGTTTATTGTTAGTTCGAGGACCAATGCCGTCCATCTGTTAATTTATTAGCTTTTTACAATATAATGGGCGTCAAATTGTACTCACTCGTGTACTTCAATTAGTAGGCCTAGTAAGAACACTTTTTCTGATCTTCAGAAGCGCAAAAACTGTAACCGCGCGGCAACGCCAAAAACAGAACTGATAAGAACATTTTCACCACCTATTTGAACAATGCTTTAGCGGTTAGATTTTGCTGATGTTTTGTCGGATCATTCCAGAAAATCATCATCAAATAACAGATAGAGTTTTATGTTAATTGATTGTTTATGCTCATGTTCATCCTTTAGCGTTTGAAATTCGTACCAAAACCAAACGCTAGGTAGCGGGCCGCTCGATTTGTCGATTGAAAACTTGTCAAGTGAGATGTAGCCGTTGACGCGGCCAACAAGATCCTTCGCTGAACATGTTAGCCACGACGTTTACGGCGTCTCTTCAGCATTGTTCAAATAGGTGTAATAAGCTAAATAGCGCTGGACGCGACGTTTACGTCTTAATACACACGCCTGTTCAAACAGGAACCCAAAAGGTTCTTATCAATGCAGCGTTCGGTGCCGCCACACTGAAACAATTTTTCGAGGTTCTAAAGATCAGAAAAAGTGTTCTTTAGCACTACTTGAAGTACACGAGTACAATTTGACGCCCAATATATTGTAAAAAGCTATTAGATCTACGGATAGACAGCATTGATCATCGAACTAACAATTAGCAAATAGTTCAAAAAGGAACCCAAAAGGTTCTTATCAATTTAGCGTTCGGTGTTGCCACGCTGAAACAATTTTTCGAGTTCCTAAAGATCAGAAAAGGTGTTCTTTAGAACTACTTGAAGTACACGAGTACAATTTGACGCCTAATATATTATAAAAAGCTATTAAATTGGTCCATTAGTCCTCGAACTAACAATAAGCAGTCATAACAGAACAAAACGTATTCTTTTGAAGAAAAGTTGTTTCTTCAGCTTCGAACAAAGTAGAACTTTAGTGCTTCCCGTGGCAACCCTCCTCGGCCCGCTGGCGGAACCAACCAAGCGATCTGATTGGCCCTGCATCAGCGAGAATAGAACGCGAGTCTGTTCTCCTTCTTACTGCGCGCTCCGACTAAAAGAGGATTCCGCAATAAACCTTATACGCCATCTTAGAACTCCTATTTGAACAATGCATTTTGGTGGCTCATGATAGAAGGTATTTGAGTCATTGGCCTGACGTCTGGTGCTACGCGCGATATGGTGCTATCGCAAATCAGGTAAGAAAAGTTCAAGTAGTGCTTCTTTAGCGGTACTTAACTGGCAAGCATTAACTTGTATCAAGCTGGGAAGGGCCAATAATGTCAATAGAATTATCGTTTTGTATTATAGCGGTATGGGAAACACACAAAACTAGCTAAACTGGGATATCTCAAGGTCTACCACGAAGCGTCAACAGAGGCACACCCCCAGGGGCGTCACGACTGGGGGGGAGGGGTGGGCGCCCCCCCCCCCCCAATGCTGTCGGACAGTCGGTTAAAAAAAACGAGTCGGCGCGAAGTGCCGCGATTTTTCGTCAAAACAGTCGATTTTTTTCATGAAATCAGTCGTTTTTTTCTGAAAATTGGTCGATTTTTTGTCAAAATAGTCGGTTTTTCTGAAAGTCAGCGAATTTTTCTGAAAATCAGTCGATTTTTAATGTAATTTTTGTTGTTGAAAACAGTCGTTTTTTCTGCAGAAAAAGTCGGTAAAAATTACCAGCCAGTCGGTAAATGCCTCGTCCCCCCCCCCCAACATTTTGGCTAGTAACGCCTCTGCACACCCCATTCAGTTTTTGACTTCATCTTGTGGTAACATATCGACACTTTACCTAGTTGCGTTTCTGATCGAAGTTTGAAGTTACCTTCAAACTCAAAGGTCTCTATTTAAATAGCGTTTTTGGTCGCCGGTCACAGCTTCTTTGTCCTTCAAACTCTGACCATCGAAGCTTTAATCGTCGAAGAAACGTCGACCGGGCAAAGATCGCCGAAGTCGTAAAAACACTAATGAAGCAAACGGTGAACTTCGACGGCGAACGAAACTTCGACCAAAAACGTAATTAAAAGGTCGTATCTCCATTTTTGGGACAGACTGAGTTAAGTAGCGTGCACACACAGTCCGAATTTCGCAGTCCGGTGCGAATTTCCTTCTCCACTCCGGAATTTTGACACATCGCATGCGGATTCAGTCCGATAATTTCGTTCCGATTTGAGTAGAAAACATTCTCCTTTTACCGGAGCGAATTTTAAACGCATGCGAAATTGTGCCCTGAGAATTGAAAAATTAGAAGCTGTGTTTGAAATTTCAACTGTTTATACGACCTATTTAATGTCAGCTGCATTGATTCATTCGGCAATCAATCAGCATCATCTGACTGTACGCTAAGCAGTGGATTTTTCAAACCTGGGGCCAAGTTTCACGTCTGAATTTCGTTTTATCTGAAAAACCTGTCGGGCATCGTGACGCGAATTTCGTATGCGCGTTTTCGAATGCGGAATCTTACCGGACTGTGTGTGCACTTAGCTTTACCCCAGTCGTTAGATTCTTCGCTCAAAACTACGCATCTCCATGTTCTTGTCAACAATATCCGACGATCTATGAGCTGACGATCTAAGAGCCATCTAGAGCCTCTGACCAAAAAGATTTATCATAAGACAGGTCGCATCTTCCGACCAAAATTGACGTCTCACGTAAAACTGACAAATGGGGAGATACGATCTTTTGATAACCAAGTAATGGATACGTCAGCTACGATGCTTTTTGATGATTTTTGTTCGGGTAGAGATTTTTCTGCATTTGGGTTGACTTTTGTTGCGTATCCGTTTTACACTATCGAACAAGAAAATATATTTATTAAATGTCACAGGAGTTCATTCTTACTACATATTTTATCGGTCAAACAAACCTCCTTCTTCATACCAGAGCAAAATAACACTAGGGAGTATCGCCAAGACCTATGCTTCCCATGCTTAGCAAACGGGCCATACTCGTATCGCCGCCCACTACGCTTGCGGTATTTATAGCGACACAAACTTGTGTGTTTTGAAATTTCTAGTAGACCAGAGCTGCGGTCTGCTAACAGCAAAGAAACAATGGAGGCTGTATAATTTGTTTGCTATATTCAGGATATGAAGTTATCAGAGCCAGCGCTGGTGAACGACTGAATGAGTTTCAGTAGGGACGCTCTCTATCGCTAGTGGTGCTAGTATCGCTGATATTCGAGTGTAAGTCTTGGCGCTACTCCCTAGTGTTATTTTGCTCTGCTTCATACCTACTTCACACGCCCACAAGTCAGAATCCTCTTAAATGCCCTTCGGAAGTCTTCACTACTTACAGCGTAAATGATAGGGTTGAAGGAAGAATTGAGGTACGCCATCCAATAGGCAAACTCCGTATACCAGTCTGGGAAGAAGTCGGGAAAAAATGGGTCGATAATAAACAACACGTAAAAGGGCAACCAGCAGATCAGGAAACAAACAACAATATGTCCTAGAGTCATGAAAGCTTTCCTTTCTTTGTTGGCTCTGATGGTTGCTGGATTTTTTGCTTTGGGAATCTTCGTTTCGGGCTGGGCAGCGGTGACGTCACTAGAATTTTCGTCGCTAGCGGGACGATAGGCCACGGTCGGAACCTGTAAAATGTCAATTTTTATGACGCAAAATGATGAGATTTATCCTAGTGATATTTCGGCCCTTCCTGCAAGCAGGGGAGTCACGGCGGGGGGGGGGGGGGGAGGGGGACGCCCCCCAATCTTGTCGGCGAAGCGCCGCGATTTTTCGTCAAAACAGTTGATTTTTTTCATGAAAACAGTCGGTTTTTCTGAAAATCAAATGATTTTTTGTCAAAACAGTCGGTTTTTCTGAAAATCAGTCGACTTTTTTTCAAAACAGTCATTTTTTCGGCAAAAACAGTCAGTAAAAATTACCAGCCAGTCGGCAAATACCTTGCCCCCCCCCCCCCCCCCAAACATTTTGACTAGTAACACCTCTGCTTGCAAGGGTCCTCTTAATTTTTCGTCAAAACAGTTGATTTTTTTCATGACAACAGTCGTTTTTTCTGAAAATCAAATGATTTTTTGTCAAAACAGTCGGTTTTTCTGAAAATCAGTCGACTTTTTTTCAAAACAGTCATTTTTTCGGCAAAAACAGTCAGTAAAAATTACCAGCCAGTCGGCAAATACCTTGCCCCCCCCCCAAACATTTTGACTAGTAACACCTCTGCTTGCTAGGGTCCTCTTCAGGCTCTAGGTCGAAAACGAACCTGTTTTTTTTTTTTAAATGTCCTCTTCGGGCTCTGAAGAAGGCAGGCTGATCTTACTACTAGAGCCTGAAGAGGACCCTTGCCAAGAAGGTCCGAAATATCAGTGGAATAAATCTAAGCCAGGCTAGACAAAAACGGATCACCAAAAGAAGAAATAGCAGCGAAATCAAAATATGTCGATTTGATTTGTGACGGTGCAAAGCGGATAAGTTAGCTACATTTTATTAGAGCGAAATATAGCTCTAATAAAACAGATAGTCATTCAGCCAAAGCTGACGGCGTATCATATTTGACAGTGCAAAATCACAGCACCATCTTTAACTCCAATCAATTTCCAGAGAATAAGTTCATAAAATCAGAGATTTCTTCTATTGTTTTTCCAAAAGTTCATTTTTCAGCTTGAGCGGTTTGAGTCTGAAGAGGACCCTTGCCAAGAAGGGCCGAAATATAACTCTAATAAAATGTAGCTGACTTATCCGTTTTGCACCGTCAAATCTAATAAAATATAGGTGACTTATCCGTTTTTTACCGTCAAATATGATTCGCTGTCAGCTTGGGCTGAAGGAATATCTATCGATCTGAAAAAAAGTAATCTAAGACTTCACTTATATTGTAAAAAACAGATACTTCGGTTAAATAATGACTGCCAAGCCTTTTAGATTTTTTTTATAGTAGTATAGCAAAACCAAACATTTTGCCGGTTTTTCTTAGGTAAAATCATTAAACGATCAAACACATAAAATTGAAAACTTGGTAAAAAAAATCACCAGATGTGGCCACCCTCATCTCACCTGACTTATCCGTCTAACACTGTCTATGTTTGGTTCCAGAGCAAAATGACAGTAGGGTGTAGCGCCAAGATTTGAACAAATTGACACACTCTCGAATAGCAGCGACACTAGCACCACTAGCGATAGCGAACGTCCCTACTGAGACTTAATCTGTCGTGCATCAGCGCTGGCTCGAATAACTTGATATCCTGAACATTGCAACAAAAAGATACAACCTCCCCTGTTTCCTCGATGTGTGCAGACCGCATCTTAACTATATTAGAAATTCTTAAATCCGCAAGTTTGTCTCGCTTTAAATGCCACAAACGCAGTGGGTGGTGCTACGAGTATGGCCCGTTTGCGAAGCAAGGGAAACATAGGTTTTGACGCTACTCCCTAGTATTATTTTGCTCTGGTTTGGTTCACTAATGAGAGCCGTTTTTAAAAATTCTGTCGTTTTAAAAATGTTTAACTCCCTCCCCTCATCGGCCGGGAGCGGGTTGGCACTCGACCATCGATGGAGTCAGTGGCGAGGTTCTACAAGACTAGCCAGAACCTGTAAAACAGATAGGCCTACTTTGGGAGACCTAGGGTAAACAGGGAAAGCGTCGGATGGTGTGCCGAGGACAGTGAAACAAGAGCAGATCAAAATAACACTAGAGAGCAGCGCGAAGACCTATGCTTTCCATGCTTTGCAAACGGGTCATACTTGTAGCGCCGCCCACTACGCTTTGGGCATTTAAAGAGGGACAAACCTTCGGGTTTAGAAATTTCTAGTAAAGCAAAGGTGCGGTATGAAAACACCAAGGAAAGAATGGAGGCTGAATAATTTTTTGCTACCTTCAAAATATGAAGTTATCAGAGCCAGCGCTGGTGAACGAGTTTCAGTAGGGACGTTCTCTATCACTAGTGGTGCTATTATCGCTGCTATTTGAGTCTGTGCCAATGTTGTCGCTACTTCTTGGCGTCCGTCCGTGGCCGAGTGGCTAGCGCGCCGGGCTCACAAGTGAAGGGTCGCTTGTTCGAGTCTCGGTAGTGCCTACTGTTTGGTTTGGGACGGGGGCTAGTGGCATAACCCTGTACGACAAGCCAAAGTCCACCCAGCTTCAAATGGGTACCTGGAGAAATCCGGGGAAGGTGACAGGAAGGGTGTGTGAAAGCACAGGATGGCTGGCCCCCAACCCTTCATTGCACTTCCTGGCTGAGGGCTGAGAATCGGAGATCAGCACCGCCAGCTTGGCCTGTCAAAGCTAGTGCTGATACCTTTACCTTTACCTTCTTGGCGCTACTCCCTGGTGTTATTTTGCTCTGAACGGGAGACGGAGGGCGGTGAGCTGCGTTACGCGAGCCTTTAACTGGTTTGCGTGCGAGAGTTTGTTTGTTTCTTTCGTTCACCACAAACAAAATGCATCTTAAGTTAAGCATTGTCCTAATAGGTGTAATAAGGTGAATAGCGTTATACGCGATGTTTAAGCATTGTCCTAATAGGTGTAATAAGGTGAATAGCGTTATACGCGATGTTTAAGCATTGTCCTAATAGGTGTAATAAGGTGTATTACCGCGTAAAAGACTTATTACAGATTCCTCTTTTCCTCGGAGCGCGCTGTAATAACGTGAATAAGGAGAATGGACTAGCGTTCCATTCTGGCTTAGGCAGGGCCAATCAGATCGCTTGGTTGGTTCCGCCAGCGGGCCGAGGAAAGGAGCAGCGCCGCCAGGGTTGCACCGGGAAGCAGTAAAGTTCTACTTTGTTGGAAGCTGAAGAAACAACTTTTCTTCAAAATAACACGTTTTGTTCTGTTGCGACTGCTTACTGCTAGTTCAAGGACTTGTGCTGTCCATCCGTAGATTTACTTGCTTTTTACAATAGATTGGGCGTCAAATTGTACTGGTGTACTTCAAGTAACACTAAGAGCACTTTTCTGATCTTTAGAAACTTGAAAAACTGTATGAGCGTGGCAACACTGCGCGCTGCATTGATAAGAACCTCTCTGGTTCGTATTTGAACGGGCATGTGTATTAAGACGTAAACATCGCGTATAGCGTTATTCAGCTTATTACACCTATTAGGACAATGCTTTACGTCTTAATACACACGCCTGTTCAAATACAACCCAAGAGGTTCTTATCAATGCGGCGTTCGGTGTTGCCAAGGTAATAGAATTTTTCGAGCTCTAAAAATATCCGAAAAGGTTCTTAGTAGAAGTACAGGAGTGCAATACAACGCAAAGTGTACTGTAAAAAAGCTATTAAAATAAGGGATGGACAGCATTGATCCTCGAACTGACGAAAAGCAGTCGTAATATAACAAAAACGTGTTTTTAAGAAAAGTTGTTTCTTTAGCTTCCAACAAAGTAGAACTTTTGTGCTTTCTTTGGCAACCCTGACGACGCTGCGCCTCTCCTCGGCCCGCTGGCGGAACCAACCAAGCGATCTGATTGGCTCTGCATAAGGAAGAAAAGAGCCGAGCTCTATTTTCCAAATTCGCGTTATTACAGCGCGCCCCGTGGAAAAGAGGAAGTTGTAATAAGCCTTATACGCGGTAATACACCTTACAACACCTATTTGGACAATGCTTTACGACTTTAACCAGCCATAGTTAGCGAATCCCATGGTTGATTTGAATGAATTAATTTATTACGCGTTACCTGATACCGGGGACAACAATTCTGTTTGATCCGATTTTCAGAACGGGTTGGTAGTTTTTCGTTCTGAGTATGAAGCTCGTGGAATCTGTTCAATTTGGCATGCACTGTTGCCACCATACTACCGTTTTCTGTTTCTTTGCAGACACATGACTTAAAGGAAGGTGCGAAACTATAGTTTTTAGCTAACTTAGCATTTAGAATCTGATAGCACCTTTTTCATCATGATTCAATTCCTTCAACAGTTGCGTTTTCAGCAATTAGCGTGTTGAACTTGAATCCTAACACACTGCGCTGTCACCCGTTTTCTGCGCCCGTGTTTTGTATAGGACAACCCGGCACAGGAGCTGCGTTCGTTGCACTCCGGGCTGTCTCTGGTGCTTAGTCACCAATGTCCGGTTCTTCCCTTAAAACGCCTTTTTTTTTGTTCACTGATGAGTCGATGAAAACTGGCTAATTCCTCGCTGAAGCCGGGCTCACGAGCAGGTTCTGGTTAGTCCGCACCGGTGAGATAAAACCGGACGTTGGTTAGTTCAAAAACGGGTTATAAGACCGGTGAGAAGTCACCGGTGGATGCAAAAAAGGCTGATAAGAAAAACTGGAGACCACCGGTGAGAACTCCCGTGACAAAGAACGCAGCTAGGATTTGATACTCTACCGAGTCCTTTTGTGTTTGGATTTGGTGTTGAACTCGAAAGAAACACGGGAGCTAAAATGCTTGAAGCCACAGAACACGGAACCCCTGTTAGGATGCACCCTGGATGCGCTCCGTAAAGTATTGTCCAAATAGGTGTAAGAAGCTGAACAGCGCTATACGCGATGTTTACGTTTTAATACACACGCCTGTTCAAATAGGAACTCAATAGGTTCTCATCAAGGGCAACCCTGGTGGGGCACGTGCTGATCTTGACTTCAAAAAGCTCTGAGATTTTCTGTGGATTTCCCATATAGAACAGGCCTGTGAAGTGTTTAGTGTGTCTCCAGTGATAGCAGGCATACAGGTGTTTAGCTGGAAGTCTGTCTTTTCGCGAAAGTTTGTGCGAAAAAGCAGTTTTCATTCCTGCGCTGTGTGACGTCAGTCACATGACGCGGGTTTTGTTCTTGTTCAGTGCTGCCGGCTGTACAAAAATCGGTCGTGTGAGTGAAAGGCCAAAAGTGAGTGGGTCGTTTTTGGACTTTTTCTGGTGATCGGTAAAAAAAAAAAAAAAAAAAAAACTGTTCCGTGTTTAGTATATCTTATGATTGTAAAATGGCGAGAAGTACAGTGCGTTTTGACTTTAGTGCTATGCCTGAAGGAGTTCTGAAAAACCTAGAAAGTGTGGTAGTTCACCGTTTTCTGAAGTCTCTCGGTTTATGTGTGGCAAACGTCCGCGCAATTGACGCCGATGATCTCAGGAGATATGGTACGGTACAGGTAACGATGATGAGCGCAATCCTTGTGGAGGATTTGGTAAACCGTTTGCTCCGTAAGATTCCGGGTGAGTCAACGGATGATGACCTGGGAGCGGCTCTGAGACAGTATGGCCAGGTGTTAAACATTCGGAGAAAAGTTTTCGAAGGAGACGATTACATACCTGTGTATACGGGACGCGGTACTACGCTAATGTACATTGAGAATCCCTTTGAGAACCCCCTCCTCCCCCCCCCCATCAAGTGTCCGGATCCAGTCAAATTATGTAAAAGATTTACATGGACCAGATGTTTGTTCTTCCCAGCAAGTTTCACTCCGATACCATCATTCTAACCGTTTCTCGAGATTTCCGGTCCACCCCCCCCCCCCCCCTAGCTCCCCCGCGGTGCACGTAGCCAATCCGATTCAGCAAATGACTTACCTAGAGCATCTGTTTGTTCTTCCCACAAAGTTCCATCCCGATCCCTCCATTGTAAACGGGTCACGTATTTCCCCCCCCCCCCCCAATAGTTGCCGGATCCGGTCCGGATATGAAAAAATCATCGGAGAAATGTCCTCTGTTCAATTATTAAATTTCACTCGAATCCGATCACCCATTCCAAAATTACGCATGACTGAAAATTTCGGATTCCCCTCCCTCCACTCCCCCCACCATTATCTGATCGACAAAATTTTTATTTTGAAGTCAGTTTGATTGGGTCCCTGATATGCCTGCCAAGTTTCATCGTGAAAATCCCCAAAACCACCATCACCGGAATTCAATTCAATTCCATTCGATTTATTTTCAAAAATTCACTCACGGACGAAGCCGAACACTGAATTTCTTCCGTCATGTATAACTTAACGATTAACAACAACTAACCGGGACCCCCCCCCCCCCCCCCATAAGTGTCCGGATCCAGTACAATGGTCTAAAGGACTTATCTAGAGCAGATGCTTGTTCTTCCCAGCAAGTTTCACTCTGATCCGTCCATTCTAACCGTTTCTTGAAATTTCCGGTCTCCCCCCCCCCAAACTCCCCCCTGGCCACCGAATCCGGTCAAGACATCAAACGGGATATTACAGATATGTATTCTATTCAGTTATGAAGTTTCATTACAATCCGATCATCCGTTCGAAAGTTACACACTTCTCAATTTCCCGGATTCCCCTGCCCTCCAACCCCCCCCCAAGATGGTCGGATCAGAAAACTGATTATTTCTAAGTTTGTTTGGTCGGGTCTCTGATATGCCTGCCAAGTTTCATGGTCCTAGCACAACTGGAAGTACCCTAACTCGAAAAAGTGTGACAAAATGACCTAAATTTTCAAGTTTCCAGCGCCCCCACTTCCCCGCATATGGTCGGCTCGGGAACTGATTATTTCCAGGTTAGTTTGGTCGGGTCCCTGATATTCCTGCCAAGTTTCATTGTCCTAGCTCATCTGGAAGTACCCTCACTCGAAAAAGTGTGACAAAATGCCCTAAATCTTCAAGTTTCCAGCGCCCCAACTCCCCCGCATATGGTCGGATCGGGAAACTTATTATTTCCAGGTTACTTTGGTCAGGTCCCTGGTATTCCTGCCAAGTTTCATTGTCCTAGCTCATCTGGAAGTACCCTAACTCGAAAAAGTGTGACAAAATGCCCTGAATTTTCAAGTTTCGAGCGCCCCCACTCCCCCCCATATAGTCGGATCGGGAAACTGATTATTTCCAGGTTCGTTTGGTCGGTTCCCTGATATTCCTGCCAAGTTTCATTGTCCTAGCTCATCTAGAAGTACCCTAACTCGGAAAAAAGTGACAAAATGCCCTAAATTTTCAAGTTTCCAGCGCCCCGCACTCCCCCGCATATGGTCGGATATGGAAACTGATTATTTCCCGGTTAGTTTGGTCGGGTCCCTGATATGCCTGCCAAGTTTCATTGTCCTAGCACATCTGGAAGTACCCTAACTCGGATATGTGGGACAAAAAACTCGGACCGACCGACAGACCGACAGACGGAATTGTGATCGGTATATGGCACTTGAGCCAGAGGCTGCAAGTGCCATAAAAACAAAAGCCGAATGAGTGACGAGCTTTTGGATCTGATAAAAGTTTTCAAGTTGAAGGATGTGTGGAACGAAAAGCAAGCTAAAATTGCTTTTACAAGGATCGACCGAAGAGGGGCAAGTCGTATCGACCGAGTATACTGCACTGAAGACCTACTCGGAGGTATCTCGGGAATATCGAATGTGGTATGTACCTTTTCCAACCACACGTCTCTAATCACATTCTTTAAAAAGGTAGAAAAAGGGCCACCGCGTACAGGGAAGAAGTGTTGGAAAATGGACCCAAATATGTTAAAGAATAAGGAAAATTGTGAAAAGATTAGGGGAAAAGTAGAAGAGTTCCTAAGTGAATATATTGAAAATAGTGAGAAGGTGACCTTTTGGTTAGAATTTAAGAAGAAGATAGGTTTTTTTTTTATCAAACACCGGAGCTAGAGTCAAAGCGGCAAGATGCCAGCTATAAATGTTACCTGTCCCATGTACTCTACGACCTGAAAGCTGAAGCTAACACTGGAAAAGACGTCTGGTTCGAATTTAATGAAGTAAAACAACAAATTAAAAAAGTTGAAGAAAGTGATTTTGATCGTTTTAAAATCCTAAACCGTCTAAGTGAAGTTGATGAAGTGAGACAGTTAACATTAGCAGCTAAAATTAGAGCAAAGAAGAACAGGGATGAAAATTTTATTCAGCAAGGAAGAAAAATCAACGGACAACTGTCATCTGATGCCTGTGAAGTTAGAGAACAGGTTCTAATTACGTATGAGAATCAATATAAGAAGCCAGAAATAAGTGAAACATCCGCCATGTTTAGTGATTTCCAGTGCAGAAAAACAGTTCAAGAAGCTGAAAATGAGAAGCTAGAGAACAAGTTTACTAGACCCGAGGCTGAGAAGGTGGTGCAAAATCTGAAAGTGGGTAGATCCCCAGGAGCTGATGGGTTGGGGTCTGATTTCTATAAGAAGTTCTGGGGAGTACTTGGTGATATTTTGTTGAAAATATGAATGAGTTTGTAGAAAAGGGTTACCCTGAAGAGGAAGTGGGGGTTATATCGTTGATACATAAGAAGGGTGAGAAGAGTGATTTAAGAAATGGAGACCTATCGCGTTGCTAAATTGCGATTACAGAATATGCAGCAAAGTGCTGACAAAAAGACTGGAAGAAGTACTTATTTTGTTGGTAGGCGATTATCAATTTGGTGCTTTGAAAGGAAGGAGAGCCCAACATATTTTAAGCGTTATCAGAGACCTTATCATGAGAAGGGACGAAATGATACGAAAAAAGATTACAGAGTGGGACCTCCTAGCCGTTAAAGCATATGACTCGGTGATACGTCAAATATTGTGGGTTCTGATGAAAGGAAAGATGTTTTTTTCGAGTAAGGCTATAAGAAGGTTTGAAATGCTGTATAAACACCCACAGCTAGTAATTAAAGTTAATGGTGGACTAACCAGAAGGTTTAGTATGGAAAAAGGCCTCAGACAAGGAGACCTTTGTTCAGGAGCACTATTTGAACTCTACATCGACCCCCTTTTCCGATATGTTGAGGAGAGAATTGTTGACTTAGAACTAGGTTCTTATAGACACCTAAAATGTGCTGCGTTCCTCGATGATGGTAACTTTGTGACAACATCCGTTGAAGACGTGAAAAAGGTCTGTGAAGGTCTTCTGTGGTTTGAGAAACATTTTCACGTGCAGGTCCATAAACAGAAAACCAACATCCTACCGCTTAACACCAACAGTGATTATTCAGACGTTCTAGCAAATTGCTGGCTACCAGAAGTTGCCCGGATGAAAATTCTGGATATTACTTTTGAGCCACTGATGTCAGTAGAAAAACTATGGAATGAGAAAGTCGCTACGATAACTGGGAGTATCAACGGAAATGGACTCCTCGAAACAGCATTTGATAGAGCTTTGTTCATAAACACGTATTGCCTACCTCACCTATTTACTTAGCTCCGGTGTACCCTCTCCCCGAAGAACAAGCAAAAAATCGAAAGAACGATTTGGAGATTTGTGTGGATGGGAAAACTAGAGAAACTACGCATTAAAATGCTATATGTCCCATTAAAACTGGGTGGGCTTGGCGTCTTGGATTTCCGGTAAATCTCTTTTCTTGAGGAATATTTGTGAGTTGGTAGTAAAAGATGAAGCCCCGTCTACGCTAGTGCGACAGTGGTTGCTCCCGGTTATTAACCAAATAGAAGATGAAACCGCTGATGAAATGTCAAAATCCTTACCAGTCCCCCTACAGTGTTCCATGAGTGATCTGAGGAAACTAAAGCAAGCCGGCGCATTTTCAGCTACCGGCAAGGATGATTTGAAACAAATTGTAGCTTCAACACTGACGAATACTGACCCCGTCAGCTTTAATGCTAAAGTGAAAGAACCTTCGTTCGATTTCGAGCTTTCGTTTTCGAACCTGCACGACTTACCATGTGAGCAACTACATAAAGAATTGGCTTTTAGCATAATACACGGGATTTTATCAAATAGAAACAGAATTAGCCGGATGGTACGCTCCGAACCTCCGGAGTGCACTTTCTGCCATGAAATAGTAACCGACGGTTTATTACACGAGTTCGTTGAATGCCCGGCAAGTAGAAACGTGTGCTCAGACCTCTTTACAGTTTTCCAGCAAGAAGGTGTAAAAGCTGATACGACAGAACAAATGAAAAGGGTGTTGAAACTCTCTTTTTCGCACAAAGATGAGAAAAGGAAAAAGGCACTATGTGTCCTTGCCGTATGTGTGTGCGTGAACATATGGAAAACAAGGAAACGGAAAAGGTGGGTCGACAAAATAAAGTTAAATCATTGGCTGGTGAATTACATGAAGGTGATGTGTGAAGGTCTAACATGGAAATCCCATTTAGATGTTGAGTGGCTAAAATAAGTTTGTGAGAAAAAAAAAATGTAAATAAATAATTGTAGGCTAAAGATTTTAAAATTTGTAAATATAATTTTGATGTATGTTTTTGTTTGATCATATTTGAGCAGTTATGTATATGTTTTATGGTGTTTTGTTCCATGGTTGTTTTGAATTTTTGTTAAGATAGAGTATTTTATTTGTAGGTCATTTCTTGGTTGGTTTGGGAGGTTGGAATGAGGTTTTAGTAAAGTGGTGAAGAGCCGTAAAAGGATTTTTATATTATTTTATTCATGGTAAATTTGTTCACGGTGGAAGGGGTTCCCTATGCTGGAAGGGCACCCTGCGATACCGGTTGAGCCACTATTTTATTGTGAATGATACAGACTGATTATAGGATACGGCTCTTTTTGAGTTTTTTTAGTTTTAACTGCTCAAGCAAAATTAAAAGAATGATGATAAATTGAAGTAGGAAATAAGTAATAATTTGATTTTAGTGTATCAGTTAAGTGTAGGTGACGTAGAAAGATAAGAAATTTCAGTTGTAATAACAAAGAAAGTTGCGTAACTGAGAGGAGTGCAGGTGGGACTAAAAAAATAAAAAAATAAAAAATAGGTTCTCATCGATGCAGCGTTCGGTGTTGCCACGCTGATACAATTTTTCGAGCTTCTAATGATCAGAAAAAGTGTTCTTCAGTACAAGAGTACAATTGGACGCCCTGTATATAGTAAAAAGCTACTAAATTAACGCATGGACAGGCACTGGTCCTCGAAATAACAATAAGCAGACGTAACAGAACAAAATGTGTTCCTTTGAAGAAAAGTTGTTCCTTCAGCTTCCAACAAAGTAGAACTTTAGTGCTTCCCGTGGCAACCCTGACGATGCTGCTCCTCTCCTCGGCCTGCTGGCAGAACCAACCAAGCGATCTGATTTGCTCTGCATAAGAGAAAATAGAAACTGGCTCTATTGTCCTTATACGCCTTATTACTGCGCCCCGAGGAAAAGAGGATTCTGTAATAAGCCTTATACGCCGTAATACACCTTATAACACCTATTTGGACAATGCATACCGAGTCCTTTTGTGTTTGGATTCGGTGTTGAACCCGAAAGAAACACGGGAGCTAAAAACGCTTGAAGCCACAGAGTACGGAACTCGTGTTAGGATGCGCTCCGTAAAAACGACTAGTGACGAACACAGGTTGAGAATCACAAGCCTGAAAACGCAACTTAAAGGACTTATCTTACTTATAATACTAATGTAACCTATTTCCACCCGTATCGAAATAATTCAAGTCGTAAATGATCGACTTTTTTCCAATTGTATTATGGGACGTTTTTCCAATCGTAAACAGTTGGAAAGGATCGTAGTTTTACGATTGGAAACAGTTGTTTACGATTGTGAACAGTTGTTTCCAATCATTTGCGATTGTAAACGGTTGTTTCCAATTGTTTGCGATTGTATACAGTTGTTAACGATCGTATTTTTACGATCAAAACCAGTTGTTCCCAATCGTATTTTTACGATCGGAAACAGTTGTTTACGATCGAACCGATTGTTTCCAATCGTTATTTTACGATTAAAAACAACTGTTCCCAATTGTAGTTTTACCATCTAAAACAATTGTTTCGGACGATCGATACGATCGGAATTTCCGACTGCAGATTATTTTTCCCCCAGCCATATGCCCTAAACTGTAGATCGTCGATAACTGGAAGGTCTTCTACTTCTCTCCAGCTTCAAGTAATGCTTAATTTTCTGTGATTCAGTTTAGTCGACATTATTGAGGAGGATCGATATTCGCAGTGTGTTATATAGAGGCAAATATTTTTAGTTCAAAATTATCAATTAAACGGCAGCACTCTAAAAAATTACCAGAAGATGCTTTAGCAGTATAGAGGGGGCCTCGACTGCGAAAGCTTCTTTTGAATTATTTTGCGCTTCAAAGAAAAGTTAAAATAGCAAAAACACGAATTACAGCTCTCAAATTTAAGCATTTCCACGTCTTTTAAACTGTTCGAAAAAAAACAATCGTAAACAGTTGTAAAATTACGATTGGAAACAGTTGTTTCCGATCGTTTACGACTAGGATTTCAGATTCGCCGTTTCACTTAACTATTTTGATCGTTTATAACTCAACAAAATTCAACTTCTCTACTACTGTTGTTAGAAATCAGGTCTTGTTTCGGGACTTGAAAACCAAACCAACCGTTTCCGATCGGAAACAACTGAAAACGATCGAAAACAACTAAAAACGATCGTAAACAGTTATTTCCAATCCTTTGCGATTGGGATTTCAGATTCACCGTTTCAGTTAAACTATTTTGGTCGTTTACAACTAAAAAAAAAAAATCAGCTTCCCTATTACCGTTGTTAAAACTCAGGTCTGTCTTTCACGGCTTGAAAACAAAACCAACTGTTTCCGATCGAAACCAATTGAAAACGATTGGAAACAATTGAAAACGATTGGAAACAGTTGAAAACGATCGTTTTGAATCGGTACGAAAAAAAACATCGGAAAATTACGATCGGAAACAACTGTTTCCAATCATTTACGATTGGGATTTCATATTCACAGTTTCACTTAAACTATTTTCATTGTGTAAAACTAAAAAAAAAAAAAACTTCCACATAACCGTTGTTAAAAATCAGGTCTGTATTTCATGATTTGAAAACAAAACCAAGTGCTTCCGATCCAAACAACTGAAAACGACTGGAAACAACTGAAAACGATTGGAAAAAACTGAAAACGATTGGAAACAATTGAAAACGATCGTTTTGAATCGATACGAAAAAAACGATCGTAAAATTACGATCGGAAACAACTGTTTCCAATCGTTTACGATTGGGATTTCAGATTCACAGTTTCACTTGAACTATTTTCATTGTGTAAACTAAAAAAAAAATAACTTCCCTATTGCCGTTGTTAAAAATCAGGTCTGTATTTCATGATTTGAAAACAAAACCAAGTGTTTCCAATCGAAACAACTGAAAACGATTGGAAACAATTGAAAACGATTGGAAACAATTGAAAACGATCGTTTTGAATCGGTAAGAAAAAAACGATCGCAAAATTACGATCGGAAACAACTTTTCCAATCGTTTACGATTGGGATTTCAGATTCACAGTTTCACTTTCGAAACAACTGAAAACGATTGGAAAAAACTGAAAACGATTGGAAACAATTGAAAACGATCGTTTTGAATCGATACGAAAAAAACGATCGTAAAATTACGATCGGAAACAACTGTTTCCAATCGTTTACGATTGGGATTTCAGATTCACAGTTTCACTTGAACTATTTTCATTGTGTAAACTAAAAAAAAAATAACTTCCCTATTGCCGTTGTTAAAAATCAGGTCTGTATTTCATGATTTGAAAACAAAACCAAGTGTTTCCAATCGAAACAACTGAAAACGATTGGAAACAATTGAAAACGATCGTTTTGAATCGGTACGAAATAAACGATCGTCAAATTACGATCGGAAACAACTGTTTCCAATCGTTAACAATTGTTTACAGTGGTTAACAATTGTTTCCAGTTGTCAACGATCGTAAACAATTGTTAACCACTGTTTACGACTTAATTATTTCCATACGGACATAATCACTCCATACATTTCTAAACCCGGAGACCTCAATTTCGTACGGTACATTCTAACCCCTCTAACAAAACCACGCTGATTTTCTCACTTGCCGTGTTTTGCTACCTTCGATGTGTCTCACGCTGTCGACGTTTGTCTGGAGAAGTTTTTCCATCAGAAAAAACGGTTATGTAGATTGTTTCCCTGTTTTGGCTACACGTCAGCGGGTCTCGGAAAAGGCTTAAAACAGCCAAAGCCGTGGGTTATTTTTTTAAAGCACAACCTAGTTTTGAAGAATTCAAATATTTTAAAATACCGTAAGTTGAAGAGTAAATAGTGCGAGGGGTCCTTTAACAAAATACTCACTGTCAGGGTGTTCCCCGCCTTCAGCGAAGCTACCTGCATCCGCTTCCTCATCACATAGAATATCCGAGAGTAGGCTAATAGCATCGTGATAAGCGGCGTATAGTAGCCTAGAGCCCCCATGTAGATGACCTGAAACAAGGGGTTGGATCACACTCACAGATATCATGTAATTTTCAGGCAGTCAAACGACAGGATGTCGAGGTTCATTTTTCCCAGGAGAACAAGATCAATATTTATAAGTAGTGAACTGATAGACAAAAATCCTCCTCAGCAGGGATTTGAACCCAGGACCCTCTGCTTACAAGGCAGTTACTCTACCACTGAGCTACCGAGGGGCTTCTGAACAGAGTTTGCAAACCACTACAATAGTCTGGTAGAAGCCGGCCATAGGAACAGTGATCCCGCCCGAAGGCAAATTCATCTAACTAGTTCACATCCCCATGTCACGTAAATTAATAATATAGATGGCGCTTTAGACAAGGGACTTGTACCGTGACCAATACCAAAAACAATTTTTCAAATATAATTTAGAAGTCTCGGACTCCCTTGTCAGATCCGACGAGGGAGTCCTAGACTCTCCTTGGAGTCAGGATCCGAGTTCGTTGAGTGAAATTTGACTAAGTCCAACTTGGAGTCAGGATCCGAGTTCGTTGACTGAAATTTGACTAAGTCCAACTTGGAGTCAGGATCCGAGTTCGTTGACTGAAATTTGACTAAGTCCAACTTGGAGTCAGGATCCGAGTTCGTTGAGTGAAATTTTGACTAAGTCCAACTTGGAGTCAGGATCCGAGTTCGTTGACTGAAATTTGACTAAGTCCTGACTCAGCCCGGCTGAGGAGCATTTTTGTCTATCAGTTCACTACTTATAAATGTTTCCATCTCAAGGGCGTTTTCCCCATTAAAATTATATATTTGGTTTTCACCATGAGACCCCGTCTTGTGGGTCCTGGTTTGTCTACGTGACGAAAAGGGAGTCCTAGACTTCTAAATTATATTTGAAAAATTGTTTATGGTATTGGTCACGGTACAAGTCCCTTGTCTAAAGCGCCATCTATATTAACAAGATCAAAGATTCCATGGGATCCGAAAATCAAATTTTTGGGGGGTTTCGTCATCCAGGCAATCGGGCATTGTACTAAAACTTGAACTAAAAGTCTAATGTAGCGTTTACACGGACAAGAAATCCCGTCGAGTAGAATGGAATTCCGGTCGACTCGAAAGGATTCCGTTCGCGAAGACGACTAAAAAAAAAAGTCTAGCGGGACGAGAATCCTTTCATGATGGAAGGAATTTCGGTCTACTTGAAAGGAATCTCGTCGGCGGCGCTGGTGCAAAGACAAAAAAAAAGTCTAGCTAGCTTTTGAGAGCAGCAGTCATCAGTAATGATGTCATAAATGCTCTCAAAATATTTTTTGTTAGCTATTGAATTTATTTTTGTCAGATTTTCTGTTTGAAAAATTTATTTTTTTTCCCTCTGCGTGTAAACATAATCTTGTCGCCAAGATTGGATTCTGTTCAAGTTTTCCTGTACTTGTAAACGCTGCATAATCTTCTTCAAAGTGCGACCTATAGTGAAGAATTTTCTCTTCACAGCTTATTGCATTCCACTTTGCGTTCTTATGGCTTTTATAAAGTCCTCCTGTCAAGAGAGGGAAACAAAATTCAAAAATTTCACGGTCTTCCCCTTAATTGCAGTGCTTTCGGGATATTCTTTGATCCTCTGATCCGCCTCTCATCTTTTCCGGAACTCGCCACTTGCTGCTGACGATCCGCTCCTTCTGATACTCAAACACATATTCAAACAATGCATAAAAAGTGTTTCGGAATTAGTCATATATAGTATTCCTATTCAACCCTTTAACCAGATCAATTAGGAAATTCCTTTCTGTCTTTAGTTTCCGGTCCATCCCAGAAAGGGCGATTCTGGCGGTCTGGAAAGCTCCGCGAGCTTATGCGCCGGCTGTTCTTGCGACTTCGGCTAAAAGTCGCTTCGCTTTCCAGAGCGGTTCTCGCGCTCCGCTAGATTCCGCCAGCACTTGGAAAGCGAATCCACTTCGCGAGTGGAAAGTGGTTTTGGCAAGTCAGCGAGAAGTTGTAAAGGCGCAGCGACTTTTTGCTTGTTCTTGCGCTTGGCGGATTCTCGCTTTGCTTTTCGGAAAGCGAATCCAAGAGATCGCCAGAATCGCCCTTTATGTCGGCTATATCAATGCTAGTCGAACACTCATAGAAAATGCTGGTCCAACAAGTTCTGTATATGCATCTACATCACCTAATGAGTTTTATCGAATGATTTAGTCTTTTCCAAAATTTCCGGGTCACATTAGATCACCTCAGAATAGGGATCCTGACTTAACGAAGAAGAAGAAGACCAAAAGAACAGGCATTCTGACTTTTTCGTTTTTCGACGTAAAACAAGGTAGTATACACGGTAGTAAAATATGGTACCAAATCAAAGCCAACTGGCCATATAAACAAGGTAGGCCATAAAACAAGGTAGTATACATGGTAGTAAAATATGACACCGAATCAAAGCAAACTGGCCATAATGCAAAAATGAAATTTGGTAAAATCATAATATCACTTTAAACTGTAAGACATCTCGGTTGAGTAGGACTCGAGCACAAACCGTTTAATTTTTAAAAATGTCAGATTTTATGGGGCTCCGCGGTAGATGGAAAACGATATGGGCATAAGTTTCTAGCGGTTTCCGCGATGCGTCTCAGTCCCACACAAACAGATTGACAAAGACATTTATTAGATCAAAGAGTAGCCGGAGAAATACAGGGGCTCAACACTAGGAAAGTCAAAAATAGAAAAAAGGTGCGATATTAAGGAAATTAGTTTATTCGGTAGTTTATGTTCGATTTAGGGGTAAGAAGACATGCTGATCACTTATGTGAAAAACATTCTCCGGCCAAAACCGGAAAATTTGTTAAAAACAAAAGTTTTATTTTAAGTTGATTAGATGACAGATTTAGGGGAAAGAAGAGACGCTGAATCCGTATATGACAATAATTTTTTACCCGGACATGTAGTTCGTCCGGAATCCGGCTGAACCGGAAAATTTGTTATAAGTTAAAGTTTTGTTTGAAGTTGATTAGATGTTCTTTATAGGGATAAGGAGATACACTGAATTCGTTTCTGAACCTTCTTTTTTGCTGGACAAAAAGTTCGCTCGGAATTCGGAATTCTTTTGATAATGTGGATAGAGTATTACTGATAGAATGTTTGCTAGGGATAGGCTTGCCAACCTGTAATCGACGAGGACCCTTGCCAAGAAGGGCCGAAATATCGCTGATGAAGCATCGTAGCTGACGTATCCGTTATATACATTATTTGAATACATGTTTCAAAGTCAGCTAGGGCTCAAGGAATATTTGTCTTTTAAGCTTTTGTTTGTCTGCCGGTGTGTGTGTGTGGGGGGGGGGGGGAATCGCTCGGGAAAGGTACATTATTTGAATAAAAGCTTAAAAGACAAGCGTGTGCTACAAAAAAGCGCGAATAGCGAAGCACTCAAAAGAAGTAGGTCGTCCGCATACGAGATGTAGCTCAGGTCAAGCCCGTCCATAGAGAAGCTTCCTTGCAGGTTTCGCGTAACAGAATATACTGCACTGTTAAATAGGACAGGGCTCAAGAAAAATCCGATAGGGTAACAATGTTGGTATTAAAAGTTATTACCTGCTGCCATCAGTTTAACACAATTTATCTGGCCCTGGTGATCTCAAGCTGTCGGGGCCTCCGTATCCCCTCTAGTAAAAGCTTCAACGCCAGGCCCGACCTGGAGGGTTTTATGGGTGAACAATAAAGGAATACATAAGTGCGAACACATGATAGGTTTCATGGCGGGATTTTCTTCACTTCCTTCATAAATCTGAAGAAAATCGCAACTTTTCATTCATTCATTCATTTATTCGTACTAGTTAGACTAGTATGTTCTAGATGGAAGTGATGACGGTGCCGAAATCCGGTCAGGAATACCGGTTTGGAAACACACGACCCTGATCGGGTGTTCAAACTGTAAACCAAAGAGATAGGTGTCCAGTGTCCAGTTGTCTGGTGTCTGCTACGTCGAGAGGAGAGAGGGGAGAGAAGGCAGACTGCTTCGGCTCCTGTGAAGAACAGGGGTAGGACTGTTCCAGGGGGGGTGGCCCTAGTGACTACTCTTAATCCTAGCTAAAGAGAGAGAGAGGAAGAGATTCAGATCTTATCTTTATCTAAGCTTTGAGGGAGGGGGAGCCACACACTCCCCCTGGACGCATAAAGCTTACAGGTTTCGATTCTTCTCTCTCTCTCTTTAGCTAGGATTAAGAGATTAAATAGTTGAATAAATATTATCCTTGCTAATGGGTTCCATGTGTGGAACCCATTACATTACAATACCATTGGAATACATTACATACCCTTGAAATATTCTTTCCGGGGTTCCATTGGCAATCTCCTTTGTCATATGTGTTAACAAGACGATCGTAAACAAAGGATGGTAGCCATATGGTGTTGACGGTGACCCAAGTCGCGATGATGATCAAGAAAGACTTCCGGCCGGAATTGCTATTCCGGTAGTGAATCGTCCACGTGACGGACCAAAACCGGTCGATGCTGAAAATCAAGGAGTTGGTCCAAATGATACGGTTCTAGGCGAGGTCGTTAGCAGGGTTGTGTGGTCCTTGCTTGTAGCGGGGTAGGTCTTTGAACTGGCGGCAGTTATTGCAAAATATAAAATTGGAAGAGTAGGTGTCACACTTGTGTAACTGAGAGGGAAAAAAATTCCCACATGCTTTACTATAATGAGACGGTACTGATGCTCCTGCTATTGAACTCAATTCTAACTGGACGCTGATATCGTCTGCAATGCCCAAGTCCCGCAGATACCGGATTCAGTAAATGGACCGGCAATTTGGAGACCCGTCAGGGAAATTCAATGCCAGCCGAACTGGAAAACGCCTCGAAAAAATTCTCTCGAGTCTAGTAAACTTAAACACTGCCGCCAACATTTAAGATCAACAAGACCAAAGGTTCCGATGGGATCCCAAAAATCTAATAATTGATCCAGACAAATGGGTCTTGTCTTCGCGAGATCCAGTCTTCGCCAGGTTAATCATCAGATATACCTCTATAAGCCATATCTTTTTTGACGATAGGCTACTAACGGAAACTTCCTGATTTACTTCTGCCGCTTTCGGCTGAATTCCGAGAAAACTAATTGTCCAGAAAAAAAAGAAAATTCAGAAACGAACTCAGCGTAGATCCTTGTCTCTATAAAGAACATCTAATCAACTTCAAATAAAACGGTTACAACCGGATTTCGGACGAATTATATGTCCGAGTAAAAAATCATTGTCATATACAGACTCAGCTTCTCTTCTTACCCCTAATTCTGTCATCTAATCAACTTCAAATAAAACTTTTACTTTTAACAAGTTTTCTGGTTCTGGCCGGATCCCGAAATAGTTGTCCGGATAGAAAATGCTTTTCATAGAAGTGTCCAGCATGTCTTCTTAACCCTAAATCGTACATTTAATAAACTTCAAATGAAACTTTTCCTTTAAACAACTTTCCGGTTTTTGGACAATTTTTTTGGATTCCGGACGAACTACTTGTCTGGTGAGAAAATGGTTTTCACCATCGTGTTCAGCATGCCTTCTTACCCCATGATCGACTGTTCGGTCGGACAACTTTTGCGATGTCATAGGTATCCCTCCACTTACGTTTTGGGATACCAAAAAGTTATTTGTAACATCATTTTTTTGTTGAAAAATCTGGATTATTGTGAAAATCGAATTTCACAAGACATGTTGCTCTAACTACGGGTGTTACAAGCAAACAGGTAAGATAATACAAAATAGTTGAACCTTGTTGGATATTGCCAAATACTAGAAAACGTCAAGACTTTCGACAATAATGGTAGACTGGTTGGGTTAATTCCGATATAATAATTTGCTCCGTTTAACCCGATGAAAAATTTATCTCAAATAGTAGTATGAAGTTGTACGAAAAAGTAGCATGCAGTACTAACTGATGCTACTACATGCTTCTACTTCAAGGCTACCATGTTACTGCATACTACTGCATGCTACTATGGCAAGACAGGATGCTATTGGACCAGTCTGAGGCACATTAAATGATAGTATTCTTTGCTATTACACAGTATTACATGCAACTTTTTCGTACAACTACCATACAACTACGCAGGCTACAAACTTTTCATCGGAAAATTAAACGCCTCTGTTTCCTACTATGAACAGAGCCATCGATCACTGAAGACAATCCGCGGGGTTGTCCACTCTCAATTTTAGTGTGCAGCAAGTGACCGGTACAAGCACCGGTTACCATCTGTTAGAACATTAGAATCAGTAGGTTTAGAAGCGGGAATCCCATATTGTATGGCCGGCATCGCTGGTTTCAGTCGGTGCCGGGAAAGGGTGTACGGCAGGTGACGGGGAATGGTTAACGCCCGAGGGGTTGCCCACTCAGGTTTTGGGTGAACAGCAGGTGCCCGGTGCCGGCTTGGCCTTATACCAGTCCACAGCTACCAGCAGGTTAGTCTAATGTCTGCCTCCCACCTTCCCGGTCTAAACTAAGTTGTATCGTAATTCCATATAAGCGTGACGTCACACCCATTTGCTCTATTTTACCTCAGAAAACGAAAAACTGTAGTTTATTCCTATCGGTGAATATATATTTTAATACATATATATAGAGCATAGCGTCCAGCGATCCGCCGGTCCCTTTTAAATTTATAAAATGGCCTAGGGACAATCAAATCCTATATTTTGATGATGGTGATGATAATCGGAGCATTCCCCGTCCGCGGAGACTCGCGAGAATACGGGGAGTGAGTCCCCGGGACAAACAAAAATCCAGGGACTCCTCAAGTGGGGTCCTCGGGAACGGCGAGAATACGCCTTATGTTGGGTCCTCAATCACACGACGTCACTATGTACGTCACGACTGTATGGAGTTTCGATACAACTTAAGGCGTATTCTCGCCGTTCCCCGAGGAGTCCTCGGGGAATCGAAGGGAACGGCGAGAACAGAGGGAGTCACTCCACGCGTACTCCACGTAAAGAAACAGCGAGAATACGGGGAATGCTTCAAAAATGGATTTTGTTCGAAAAATGAATATGCAGCTGAAAAAATTAGTCTAGATCAACTTTATTTTTGGTTTTCTTTATTCTGATTCTTTTTAATTAATTTTACATAGTACCTACAACAGCAAACATTGATTCCCCACCGAATTTGAAAGGGAGTCCTTTTTGATGATGGTGATGATAATCTGAGCATTCCCCGTCCGTGGGGACTCGCGAGAATACGGGGAGTGAGTCCCCGGGACAAACAAAAACGCGGGGACTCCTCAAGTGGAGTCCTCGGGGAACGGCGAGAATACGCCTTTGGTCGACACCCCCTTCTCTCGCCTCACTATCAGCTTCCATGCGTGCAATGGATCCATTACTCTATATGACTAAGTCCAAAACACGCCAGTGCTCCTGGGGAAGAAAAAGAAAACGTAGCACTAACGACTCAAACTCAACAACTCAATCCTATGTTAACCAATCACGGTGATGTTTGGGAGCAGCTGTGATACCGCTTCCGGCTCTTCCGCTAGGTACAGGGCGATTTTGCATCGGCAAGAAGAGTTCGTCATCAAGAGTATCAATGAACAGAAAAATAGAAGCTTTCCCTTTTTAAACTGAAGGGTATGCAAAACTTTCATCATCGGGAGATCTTTTTTCTGCTGTTTTTTTTCTAGCCTAAGCCTGAAGGGGACCCTTGCCAAGAAGGGCCGGAATATCTCTGGAACAAAACATCAGCTGGCGTTTAGCGCAGTCAAATATAAACACATATCTAGGCAGATTTTGAGTCAAACGTTGATGATGGTGATGATCATGGGGAACTAATGGAACTAAGAGCGTGTTCCACCCTTTTTACCATAGTTACTACGCATGACGTCACGAATTCTCGCGTCAAGGCTGGAACGCATTTTTCTACTTTCAGCAAAATGTCGTGCCACGGGCTAATTTGGCCAATCACGTTACAGAGATCCGTAGTTACTTACTCCCCAGCGTGGTAAGCAAATAGTTACTATTTCGAGAAGGTTGGAACGGTCAGCGAAGTAACTTTTCACGAGGTTGGAACGAAAATAGTAACTAATAGTTACTATTGTTAGAAGGTTGGAACACGCTCTAAAGCGCATGGTGGCTGTGAAATAGGGAATACTGCACCCACTCTCACAGGTGAGAACCTTCTGGGAGAAACATCTTTAGAAGTTTTAATGTTGTATATAGAGCGTTCCCACCCTTCTAGCATTAGTAACTATTTCTGTTCCAACCTCACGAAAAGTTACTACGCTGACCCAGCGCTGACCGTTTCAACCTTATCGAAATAGTAACTAGCTGCGTTCTTTGTCACAGGAGTTCTCACCGGTGGTCTCCGGTTTTCCTATAAGCCGTTTTTGCATCCACCGGTGACTTCTGACCAGTCTTATAACCCGTTTTTGAACTAACCCGTGTCCGGTTTTATCTCACCGGTGCGGACTAACCAGAACCTGCTCAGGAGCCAGGCTTCAGCGAGGAGTTAGCCAGTTTTCATCAACTCATCGGTGAACCAAAAAAACGCGTTTTAAGAGAAGAACCGGACACTGGTGACTAAACGCAAGAGATAGCCCGGAGTGCAACGAACGCAGCTACTATTTGCTTACCATGCTCGGGAGCGTAGTAAGCGTGGTAACTACGGATCTCTGTAACGTCATTGGCTGGATTACCCCGTGGAGTAATATATTGGCGAAAATAGAAAAATACTCCAGCCTTGAGGCCAAAATTCGTGACGTCGTGCGTAGTAACTACGGTAAATAGGGTGGGACACACTCAGTGCTGTAAAAAAAATTTCTAGCAATATCGAAAAATTAAAAGAACATGAAACTGATACGATCTGCTCAGCACCTTAATATTTTCTTACCTGATAACACAGAGGGTAAAAACCGACTCGAACGTCATAGTATAATCCGCCCAGACCCAGAATCCACACCAATAGTTATTAAGCGGAAAATAATCGTACAGGTTGTTCACTGTGTACAATATCATAACACTGAGTCCGACGTTCATATCTGATACTGCCAAGTTTAGTACATAGTAGTTGAAAGGGGTCTGCAGTTTCTTTTCAGTTGCTACAGACATAACGACCAGTAGGTTGCCAAGTACAGTATTGGCAATTACTAGTATCGATACGAACAGTAGTCCAACTTTCGAAAAGCTCCAACGGATCGGAGCGCCATAGTTGCTAGTCGCGTTAATCATCGAGTGGTTCAGAACCGATACATCTTCAACATCGTAATAGTAGTCAACCGTTTGGTTATCACTCGAGTTTCCATAATGGGAAACAGTAACGTTATCGTACACTAAAGTCGCGAAAATAACCAACACTTTTTCCGTCACCGCGTTCATTGTCGTGCCTACACGCCAAATCGGAAGGCCAAATTAAACTGGCCTGGAATACTCGTCACGACAGGTGCGCCTCTTAAGGTGAGCCTGCGTATGATCAGAGCTTTAAGGCAAGCCTTCGTGTGGAATAGAAATTAGAAGAATGGAGGCTTAGCTGGATGGACTTAATGGAAAACCAAACTATAGATTTGCAGGAAAACATTGGGAACAACGCTTGATGAATAAATAAAGAATCGACCATGATGCCATATAGGTTACTGGGGTCATTCCCCCTAGCTAAAAGTAGGGGATTATCCCGGAGCGTTTCTGGGGATAAAGATATAGTTTGCACGGAGACCGGTAATGAAAATTGTCTAAGAGGTGGGGGGGGGGAGAAGGGGCTACCGCTAGTGGTAGAGTGTAACTACATGACAATATGCAGGTGAATATACACTGATCATTCAGGTGTATTACAAATCCGTGGTTCATTTGCTTTGCTTAGTTCATAAACTATTTAAACATTTGATTATAACACTAAAATGGGGACATCCACTTGCAGGGGCGTCCCGAGGGGGGGGCAGCCCCCCCCCCCCCCCTACGATTTGGGCATTCGGTCAAATTTTCGCCGAAGGCGAAAATTCGGTCAAAATGGGCATCGCGGCGAAGCCGTGATGCCTATTTTATAAAATCTTTTGTACCCACATTTCCAAATTAGGCGATTTAACGTGTTTATTGGTTCTCATTCTTTATCGAATTTGGTAATTAATCCAACTTTTGTTCAGTCCGAGTCGATTTCACCGCATTCGGTACGTTCCTACGTAAATTCGGTTATTTAACGTATTTACTTGGTCACACAACGTATTCATTTGGTCACACTCGTTAGCGAATTCGGTTGTTCACCGGACTTTTCTCAAGTCCGTATCTGTTCTATCGCATTCGGTCAGTCCATTTCATAATTCGGTCATTAATCAGATTCATTTGGTTCTGATTCGTGACCGAATTCGACAATTCATCTAACTTTTGTTCAGTCCGAGTCGATTTCACCGCATTCGGTACTACGTAAATTCGGTTATTTAACGTATTTATTTGGTCACACTCGTTAGCGAATTCGGTTATTCACCGGACTTTTCTCAAGTCCGTATCTGTTCTATCGCAATCGGTCAGTCCATTTCATAATTCAGTCATTAATAAGATTCATTTGGTTCTGATTCGTGACCGAATTCGACATTTCATCCAACTTTTGTTCAGTCCGAGTCGATTTCACCGCATTCGGTACCGTTCTACCTAGATTCGGTGATTTAACGTATTTATTTGGTCTCATTTTTTTAGCGAATTCGGTTGTTCACCGGACTTTTCTCAAGTCCGTATCTGTTCTATCGCATTCGGTCAATCCATTTCATAATTCGGTGATTAATCAGATTCATTTTTCTAATTCGTTACCGAATTCGGTAATTCACCTAATTTTTGTTTGGTCCGCATCTGTTACCAGACTTACCACATTCGGTTGTTTTAGGTGGTTCTACCAAGAGTTTTATTCAATTCCAAAATTCGGTCGTTATACCGCTCCCGATCTGCTCCTTATTTTTTAGTCAGTTTTTCGGTAGTACGAATTCATAATTTGGTTCACCCCAGTTACTGAGCTTGGTAATTTAAGTGGCATTTATTTAGCTCTTGTTCTTTACCATTTAACGGTAGCTTCAGCTGGTTTCCATTCATTACTTAACTTATACTTCTAATGATTTGCAGAACTTCAGGAATAAGCACGTCTCTTGACGTGAAAACTAGCCTATTTTTGTTTGCTGTAAATTCAGAATAAATGTACTTTACATCTACTTTACCCTGGATGGAACCTTTTTTCGCCAGGCAGCTCTGTGGTTTAGTAGGTAGCCTTGAGATCACAAAAAGGCACTTTGATCATGAGTGTTTCCAAAAAATTTTGCCTGCGGTACATTTAGCGGTAATCCACTATTTAGAAGAAAGGTAGCCTACGTCATTTAGTTGGCGTTTGAGGCTTGGAATATTGGGGGGCTCGAACAACATTAAAAGCTAGGGTTTGCCAGAAAAAAGGCGGATTCAAAAAACTTTGCCTGCGGCGCTTTAATTTTTCCTGGGTACAGCCGTTCACGACGCTGTCGCTTGGCAGCAACTGCGTTTTTTGTCGGCACATTTTCAAGTCCTGTTAGCAGAAACTGAGATCCCCCAAAGGTAAAAGGCTAGTGACTGCATATTCCAGAAAAAAAAACAGAAGTGGAAGAGCATGAAAACACGCCAAATTTTCTCTTTAGACTTGATTTTTTACATACTATGCAGCTTTTTACATTATAGCCAATTGAAGGCAACTCGCTGTGTTTTAGAAACACATTGTAAATTCGGTCAATATCAGGTACCGATTCGGTCAATGTTTATCAGGTTCGCCCCCCCCCCCAATGAAGAAAGGCTCGGGACGCCCCTGTCCACTTGTATAGGCTACTTAATACTAAAGGCCGAACTGAAAAACGACTCTTTCTACTATCTCACTTCTCATTAGCCATCGATATCAGCAGCCCACCTAGTCTCGACTTTCCTTTGCAGCTGTTTTCGTGCGTTTATTCTTAAAGCACAACTCTTACTAGAAATGATCTTCTCACTATGAAATGGGTCCGAAAAGTCTTTTCCACAAACAAAATTACTTTCCAAATAAAATTAGCGATTTTCTTAATATCACATGTCGACTCTATCCAGCCTTCCTGCTCTACGACGGGCCAGCTGGGCGCGAAACATTTGAAAACTGAACGCGCCGTGGTTAAAAAGTGGGAGACTAAGCAAATAAAAGCAGTCAAAAACAGAAGATTTGCATATCCTTATATGCGAAAGAGTTGTCAGCGAACCCTGAACATTCCGACAAACTTTGCTTTGTGTGACGGGCAAAACTCGGCACGGCCGAAAAAGCGCTAAAAAATCACAGGCACAAAACGAACAATGGAGAAAGTCGGGATTTTAGAAGCTTAAAATTCCATAAGGGAGCTAGGTATATCATAGATTAGATTAGATTTAGATTATATATGGGGTTTATTGGAAAAAAATACTAAGAACTACAAAACCCTCTAGAAGTTTACACTTGTTAAGAGGTTTAACAAACCCCCTTTGAGAGATTAACCAACATAACACTAAGGCAGAATAAGCAACTTGGGTCCTTTAAGTCTAGTCTCAATATTCTAATTTGTAAGATTGTAGGTTCGTTTCTTCCAGTCCAGCGACAGCCTGATGAGGACCCTTGCAAAGAAGGGCCGACATATCGCTGCCAAACATCGCAGCTGGCTTTCTGTTATTATGGTACTGTTTTAATATATTGTTCTTAGGTCGCATCCAATCTCCCCACCGTCTCATGCGAATGAAACAGAGGAGTTCCAACTATATTTCTTTTTACACATTATAATTAGCACTTTTTTTAATGAAAGAAGGGTTTATTTAAACAAACAAGAGCTGAAAGATCATATGGCACTTGCAAGAATAAGCAAAATGTTGGCGGGAGTTTTTTGTTTGGGAGTTTTGTACAGAGTCGAATATTATTTTATTAGACACTAGTAAGTAAAAAGTAATGTAAAAGGCATTTCTAGAACTCCTCTTCTTCGTTGGGCGGTTCAATGGTCTTCAATATGGTTTCGACATTTCTATCAAGTACGTTTCTTCTTTGAATTGTTGCTGCGTAATTTCCCGTTTTAAAGGCGCTAGAAATGCATCTGTAAGCAAAACCCTTGAGGCAAAAACGATAGCAGGTTCGTAGGGATCATTGATATATACAGTTTGGTCAAAAGTAGAACCCTTGTGGCACAAATGATCATGGGTTGAGATGTATCGTTTGATAAAAAGTACTTTTTGACCTTGCGGTGAAGATGCGCACTTTAAGGGAGCTAGAACCTCATTTGTAAGCAAAACCCTTGAGGCAAAAATGGTAATGGGCTCATGGGGATCATGGAAATGCATATTTTGCTTAAAAGTATTTTTCTTAATTTGCGGTCATGATTGGTACTTTAAGGAATGGTCGGAACTGGAAAGTGGCGAATTCTAGGCCAACCGTGTCGAATTTCAAATATTCCAGCCAAGTTTCATCGTCCTAGCACATTTGGAAGTACCTTTACTCGCGATTACCGGAATTCCGGACTCCCCTTAAACTCTCCCCACAGTCGCCTGAGCCAATCCGGTTCTGTAAATGATTTATCCGGAGTGTCTGCTAGTTATTCCCACAAAGTTCCATCCCGATCTCTCCAGTCTAAGCCGGTCGCATATTCCCCCCCCCCCCCCCCAGTTGTTGTCGGATCCGGTCCGGACATGAAATAGATCACCAGAGACATGTCCTCCGTTCAATTACAAAATTTCACCCAAATCCGATCACCGATTCCAAAGTTACGCATGACTCAATATTCAGGATTCCCCCTTCCTCTACCCCCCCCCCCCCCACGACTATCGGATCGCGTAAATTTTTATTTACAAGTCAGTTTGATAGGGTCCCTGATACGCCTCCCAAGTTTCGTCGTGAAAATCCCCAGAACCGCCATCAATGGGATTCCGGGAAACACCCCTTCACCCAGCCTCCACCCCCTCCAACCCAAGTGTCCGGATCCAGTCCAATTGTGTAAACGATTTATCTGGAGCAGATGCTGGTTATTCCCAGCAAGTTTCACTCCGATCCCTCCATTCTAACCATTTCTCGGGATTTCCGGTCCCCCTCCCCCCTCCAACTCCTCCATAGCTGTCGAGTCCAGTTCTGACTTCAAATGGAACATCAGAGATATGTCATTTATTCAGGAATTAAGTTTCATTTCAATCCGATCACCCGTTCGAAAGTTACACACCACTCAATTTTCCGGATTCCCCCACCCTCCACTCCCCCAAGATGGTCGGATCGGGAAACTGAGTACCTCCAGGTTGGTTTGGTCGGGTCCCTGATACGCCTGCCAAGTTTCATCATCCTAGCACCCCCTAATCTATATCAACCTCTACCAAGGTCCAACAACAAATTTTGCCAACCCCTTCGACCTTCGGTTGATCTATCTCTCTCCGAACGAATTCTTGCAAAGAATTCACGAGCAGAGTGTGATGAAAGAATGATTCATCCATGCACAGAGCTATCCTAGTGCGAAGAAAGGGGTAGGGGTTTGACGAAAACTAGAAAAAGCATTTCGGGTGTCCCCCTCCAGCCCCCCCCCCCCCCCGCCCCGTTACCGGATCCGATCCGAATTTGACAATGAACATCCAAGACATTTGTTCTTGATACCTGTCAAGTTTAGTGCACGCCCGATTATCCGCTATATCAACCCCTATTAAGGTTCAACAAACATATTTTGTCAACCCCTTCGACCTTCCATTGATCTATCTCTCTCCGAACGAATTCTTGCAAAGAATCCACTGAGCAAAGCTATACTGGTGTGATGAAAGAATGACTCATCCATGCGCAGAGCTATCCTAGTGCGAAGAAAGGGGTAGGGGTTTGACGAAAACTAGAAAAAGCATTTCGGACGTCCCCCTCCAGCCCCCCCCCCCCCACAGTTACCGGATCCGATCCGAATTTGACAATGAACATCCAAGACATTTGTTCTTGATACCTGTCAAGCTTAATGCACGCCCGATTATCCGCTCCAAAGTTATGAATGTTACTAATTTCTGGATTCCCCATGTTGCCACTCCCCCATTGATGGTCGGATCGGGGAAGTGATTATTTCCAAGTTAATCCGGTTGGGTCCCTGATGTGCGTGCCAAGTTTTATCGTCCTAGGTCATGTGGAAGTGCCCAAACTAGCAAAATGCGGACAGACCGACAGACACTACGATCGCTATATGGCACTTGAGTAAGCTCAAGTGCCATAAAAACTAGAATCTTCAATGCCAAGAGGCGAACCTGTAAGGGACTAAGTAGCATGCAGTACTAACTGATGCTACTACATGCTTCTACTTCAAGGCATACTACTGAATGCTACTATTAGCAAGACTGGATGCTACTACGGCAAGACAGGATGCTACTGGATACTACTACTTAAGATTGGACCAGTCACAGGCACATTAAATGATAGTATTCTTTGCTATTACATAGTATAGCATGCAACTTTTTCGTACAACTATCATACAACTACGCAGGCTAGAATCGAGTTGACCTCCGGCCGACTATCTAGACAGTTCTCAAGTTCTGAGACTACACTGTAAAAAAAAAATCTTGCAGTCTTTGCTACTGGGATTAATCTTGTCTCCACTGAGATAAGATTATCTCTAATTTCGACTAATCTTATCCCAGTAGAGATAAGATTAATCCCAGTAGCAAATTCCGCAGTTAACTTTAATCCTTACTTGGAGAAACTTTTTACAGTGTAGCAATTGACTACCCCAGGATCGTCACCTCTCAGTAGTGTAAACTCAACGTCCAGCATACACTCGGTAGAAGTTTTCATATTTCACTTCGAAATTTCATTTTATGTTTATTCAAATAATGTATGCAACGGATACGTCAGCTACGATGCTTCATATTTGATGGTGGAAAACGGATACGACAGCTGAATTTTATTGGAGCTATATTTCGGCCCTTCTTGGCAAGGGTCCTCTTCAGGCTCAAAACCGCTCAAGTTGGAAAAACGAACTTGTGGGAGACACAAAACTAAAGATTCTAGCCTAAGCTTAAATATTCAACTTCGAAAATTCCTTCGTGAGTCTTGCTTGGAGTTAAAAAGGTTGCTGTGATTTCATTTTGGACACGGCTACTGTTTTTGCTGCTCGATTAGTTCGTTGGTCAGGTAGAGATTTTTCTGCTTTTGCGTTGAGTTTCGTCTGAATTTCCTCTCACTGATGATGCCTTTCCATGTTTCTGGTAGTGAGTGTTCGCCTGTGTCTCTGTTGATCCCTGAACAGTTTTTCATAATTTCAACGGCTTCTCTTATAGTTTGATGAAGTCCGGTGCATGTTGCAAGAATCTGTGCTTTTCCAAAATGTACAACGTGGGATGGGTTTTCGAAAACGTGTTCCGCCAGTGCTGATTTGAAGATTTAATTTGGACGGTGTCCATTGGAAAGGGCGTGGCCGCGATGCTTCATCAGCGATAGTTCGGCCCTTCTTGGCAAGGATCCTCGTCAGGCTGCCAATCTTCAGGTCCAACGTCGGGGAAGGAAACAAACCTGTAATCTGTAAAACCTGTAATCAGATTACAGGTTTGTTTCCTTCCCCGACGTTGGACCTGAAGATTGACAGCCTGACGAGGACCCTAGCCAAGAAGGGCCGAAATATCGCTGATGAAGCATCGTAGCTGACGTATCCGTTGTATACATTATTTGAATAAAATTTTTAAAATCAGCTCCGGCTCAAGGAATATTTATTCATTTTCTGGCCTGGAGCAAACTTTCCAAAAATCACGACATCAGGGTTCAGAACTTTCAAGTGCATCGTTGGTTTTCAGTTTTTATTTAACTTGACATCTATTTTCTACGATAACAAATAATCCACTTCACTCCGCCTACAGAAAGTTAGCCTAGAACGCGGAATGTTCGAAGTGTGCGCATGTCTGCCAGAATAAACTTAAAAAAGGAGAACAGCAGTACAGAACTCGATGAAATTGCTATAGCCTGGGAAGACCTCTAAGGCATAATAAATTTTGGATCTTTGCGAAGGAGCGAACTGGATGCCGAAGGAGTGAAAACTCTACATTTACCTGCGCGGAAGGGAGTGAAATCCTCCCCTGGGAGGAGCCAACTCTTACCCATCAGCCAATACGGGGACCGAGGGGCGGAGCCAGGAAGAAAGTCGAAAAGGAGTTAAAAAGTAGAGAAAGCCAAGCAAAAGAAAAGGAGTCCGAAACACAAGATACACCTGTGGGCCTCTCAAGTCTGCCAACCCGAAAAACAAATATTAATGACAATAATAATAATATATTACAAAACAAATAAGACCACAAAGCCTCTACAAAATAAGGCCACAAAGCCTCTACATGTATATTGAAGCTTCTCATGCCCTTATTTTCGAATATGTTGTCGGGCGACCTTGAAGCTCCAGCGAAGTTTGCACTGGTTGACTGGCGAACTCGGCTCGGTCGAACAAGCATTAGAAAGTTTTAGATGGAGAACGAAATAATAGCGAAGAGCACGGATCTCTGAAGCTTACAATTCCGTAGGGGAGCTAACGAAAATATTTTATTTATTTCATCTTATTTATTTTTATAACCCGCTGAAAAAACAAAATAGCGGAGTACAAACAATAAAAAAAAACACAAAACACTAAAGTTCACTATAGAAGAAGGGACAAGCCGTGATGTGCGGGGAAGCTGAGATGGGACGTTATGGAGAATGTTTACTTAGGGCCGAAAGTTTCAGCGAAATATCATGACGCTTGTAACGCGAAATCAGATGTCTGTTTTTACACCAGGGGGGGGGGGGGGTAGGAAAAGGAGGAGTTTTGCATATCGGAAATAACAAGAACGGAGGAATGAAGATCTTTTTTCTTTAAGACTGAGGAGAGGCCAGAAAGAAATATATGCAAAGTAGAATAGGTAAGAGGGGTTCTTTAATTCGGCGTACCGCACGAGACCAACCTCACCTCTACGCGCGGATACGAAACTCACTCTTCCAACCGGGGTCTTCCACTCTACTACTCACCCTGGCAGATCAACAGCGAATCACAGAAAAGAAAGTATCCAGGACAGATAGAAACAATTTCTTCACGAAATAAAGACGAGTGCTACTATACCACATCTGCCAGCACAACAAGATATGCAGTAACATGGGCTCTGTTAGTACAAAAAATTCACTTTCTGTATCATTCTGATTATTAAGCACCTACTATTCCTACGAATTTCCAACTTACTGAAATGTAATGAATCCAGCGCAACTTTTAGGCTTAGAGCTTGGTCACACTGGACTCAAAATGCCGCCTATTCTACAAACAACTGAAAATCCCTAGGGGACGTGAGATTTGATGGGCTTTGTGGCAGCTTGGGGATAATGAGCAGACTGCAATTAGGGGTAAATTAGGGTTCCTGTAACACAATTATACGCGCTGTTCTGCTCTAATTGATCTCCTGAATTTAAAACGGCAACATTCAGAATTAGTTGTATCTTGTTCTTTTTCTTTTTTCTACTTTCACATCCCAAAAAGCCAGGACATGAGCCAAGTCTGACCAAGCTCCTCTACAGCAAGTAAAAAGATACGAACACGCGCAGTCCCGAGTCATTATGCGAAAACCTGCATGCCATCAAGAACAAATAGGCCAAGCAGAACCTCGTCTTTCATCCCATCCGAGTTAACGTCTCACTAACTCAACAACTCAAATCCTGTATCAACCAATCACGGCGATCTTTGGGAGCAGATGTGATACCGCTTCCGGCTCTTCCGCTAGGTACCCGGCGATTTTTGAATCGGCAAGGAGAGTTAGTCATCAACAGTATTGCGATGTTCCGCGTAGCTCCTACCTATCGGGAATCGTCCATATATTATTCGACTACGCATTTTGTAGTACAGAGATAGACAAGAGACGGAGGTTCTACTTCTTATGTGCTCCTGATGCGATGGGTCAAAATTTCGGAGCGAAGGAGGAAATTCGCATCCGAGTGTGAAAATCGGACTGTGTGGATTGGTAGGCTATTGACAAGATAGGTGCACGCACAACGCGAATTTATTCCGCCAGCGAATTTTGTTCTCTCGCGCCGCTCAGAGAACACTTTCGTAGACCCCACTGGCAGCGGATACGTGAACAAATTCGCCAGGACTAGATATGTATACGGGGATACGATATGTAGGACTAGAGCGAAAATAGGGCGAAAAGTGAACTTTATGGTTATGTACTCTGTATCTGGTTATATAGGCTACTCTACTTTGGCCAGGTTGATTGTTAATTTCCTGAATTTCCTCAGCGCGAACTGAGGCGACGCGAAAAGAATTCGACTTTGAACTGAAACGGCGCGGCGCGAAATTTGTGCCTAGCGAAGCGAATTTTTTCCGCTAACGACGTCAAATTCGACTAGGCGAACGAGAATTCGCGTTCTCTGTGAACCTATTTTTACCGTTCCATACCGCCCAGGAAAGAGAATTTATACAGCCAAAAGCGGCGGCTAAATTTACTATAATAATATAACTGCATCAAAAGGCTTTCGCCTATGTAGGCTTAGCGGGGCAGAGCCTGCACCAGCAAAGAACCAATCAGAGCCTCGTTTTTGTTGCAATAGTGCTGCCGCATCGCTGCAGCAGCCCTTAAGATGCGTTTTTGGATCACAATCTCTTCTTGGTTGAAGCAGCAACAGCAGCACCTTGCAGGGAAGCATGGACTTGGTCGGTAAGCAAGTCCGCGATCCCCGAGAAGCGCTGCCGTCTTCCGCGGAAGCGCTGCAGTGCAAAAACGAATGAAGAAAGAATCAGTCCGGAAGCGGACGTGCAGCGTGCAACAAAAACGAGGCTCAGGTTTCATGCAGTGAGGTTGCGTTTTTCCTACCTAATTATTAGTAGTATTTTCTCGTTCCTTTTTTTTTACTCCTGAGATGAAGCCAAGTTTCCGCTCCTTGCGTTTTTGTCAAAACGAGAACGGGGAAAAGCTCGCAATTCTGAAGAATCGAGAGGTTGGTTGGATAGCCACTTTTTCATTTCACCGCTTGTCGCTCTCGATAGTCTTCCCTCAATCAAAGACGCTAAAGCATTGTCCAAATAGGTGTAACAAGCTGAATAGCGCTATACGCGATGCTTACATCTTAATACAGACGACTGTTCAAATAAGAACTCAATAGGTTCTTATCGATGCAGCGTTCGGTGTTGCCACGCTGATACAATTTTTCGACCTTCTAAATCAGAAAAGGTGTTCTGAAGTACACGAGTACAATTTGACGCCCTTTATATTGCAAAAAGCTACTAAATTAACGGATGGACAGGCATTGATCCTCAAACTAACAATAAGCAGTCGTAATAGAACAAAACGTGTTCTTTAGAAAAGTTGCTTCTTCAGCTTTCAACAAAGTACAACTTTAATGCTTCCCGTGGCAACCCTGACGATGCTGCTCCTCTCCTCGGCCCGCTGGCGGAACCAACCAAGCGATCTGATTGGCTCTGCATAACGGAGAATAGAGCCGAGCTCCATTTTCCTTATTTACCTTATTACAGCGCGCCCCGAGGAAAAGAGGAATCTGTAATAAGCCGTAATACTCCTTACAACACCTATTTGGACAAAGCTTAATGCGTAAGAGAACTGGGAAATGAGAAGCGACAACTGAGAAATGAGATAAAAAAACGCAAATCCTGACGGGGTTACTTTTAAATCATGCCAATCGCACAGTGAGATACGCTCATTCCACCGCAACGCAAGCTGGAAATTTTTATCTACCGCTGACGTACTGAACAACGTAACTGCAACAATTAATGGAACACACTACACTGGTATTTCGACTAGAATCTCCTGAGATGTCCCTAGTTAGCAAAGATATCTCCCACTGGGAACCAAATACACTTTGTCTGGATGGAATTCTTCATAAACTCAACGCTCTGACCTTGTTCATCACTTAGCCAGTTCCTTTCGAGTCCGTAGCTGACCCAAGTTCGCTTCATATTGGACGAGGACTTGAGCTCCACAAGCTTAGACCCTTCCGCAGAGCCGAAATACCAAAGACCTGAAATTGATAAAGACAGAACTGCAATGCAACCGTATTTTCTTTCGGAATGAAAAGCTATTCAAGGACAATTCCGGTAATCTCAAAAATCGACTAGTTTATACGCGGGTTATTTCGACTTCTGCTAAAATTCGCTTTGCTTTCGCTCTCCCAGTCTTGCGAATGCTTTTGCTTTCGCTCTCCCAGTTTTGGGAAGTGAAACCACTACAGGCCGTTATTCTCGCCGTTCCCGAGTACTCCTCGGGGAATCAAGGGGAAAGGCAAGAATAGAGGGAGTCACTCTACGCGGACTCCGCGTACGGAAAATCGCGAGAAAACGGGGAATGCTTCCAAAATGGATTTTTTTCGAAAAAAAAATATGCAGTTGATGAAAATAGTCCGGATCCACTTTATGTTTGATTTCTTTACCTAGATTGTTTTCAATTAACTTTACATTGCACAACACAAGCAAAAATGGATTCCCCTCCGAATCTGAAAGGGAGTCTTTCTTGATGATGAAGATGATAATCGGAGCATTCCCCATCGATGGGGACTCGCGAGAATACGGGGAGTGAGCCCCTCGGACAAACAAAAACGTAGGGACTCCTCACAAGGAGTCCTCGGGGACGGCGAGAACACGCCTTACGTGAGCGGAAAGTGATGTCGTTAAGTTGCAAAGGCGCGACCACTTTCCGTGAGTTTGCGGTCGGCTGATTCTCGCTCTGATTTTTGGAAAGTGAACCCGTAAGAACGCCCTTAAAGGACCCGTCGTACCTCCGATGCCAATGCAACCTACTTCCGTAACTGCACTCAATAATTCTTAACTATCTTACCTAACATACTAATGCAACCTACTTCGATAATCACTCCATATGTTTCTAAACCCGGAGACCCCAATTTCGTACGGTACATTCTAACCCCTCTAACAAAACCACGCTGGTTTTCTAACTTGCCGTGTATTGCTATCTTCGATGTGTCTCAGGCTGTCGACGGTTGTCTGCGAGAAGTTTTTCCAGCAGAAAAAACGGTTACGTTAATTGTTTCCATGTTTTCGCTACAAGTCAACGCGTCTCGGAAAAGGCTTAAAACAGCCAGAAGCACAGCCTAGTTTTAAAGTATTCAGATATTTAAAATACTGTAAGTTGAAGAGTAAATAGTGAGAGGGGTCTCTTAACCTAGAGACCCAAATTTCACATGATACACTCTACCCACTAACGACACCTCACTAATCTTTGTGCTTGCCACGACTCATTATTTTCCAGGTGCCTTATGCTCCCGACGAGCGCTCGTGTACCATGCAATTGATGCGTAAAACCGGTTATCTTTTTTTGCAGAGGCTTTGCTAGAAGTCGACGGTCATAGGAAAAGGCTTAAAACAGCCAAAGCCGTGGATAATTTGTTAAAAGCAGAGCCTCGTTTTACAGTGTTAAGATTGTTATGAATACTGGGACATAAACAGCAGATTCGCTGATTTATCTTGGTCTACCGATCGGGAGGTCGGTCAGGGAGACCAGAGCACTGTTGATCAAACATATTCGCAAAAAGATTGCTGCAGCTTATGGTTCCATTGTGGCGAATAAGTTGCGTTTCGACCGTCTTATTCTCGCCACGATTTTTAAACTCGGTGGCCCTGCCTTACATTTTATACATCGCACCTTTCTGGCGAATGTTAACTAACACTGATAAAAAACAAATTCGCTCTATTTACTTTCGTTTCTGTAAATTCCTGCTCCGCCTCCCTCCTTGGACCCGAAATAGTAAAATCCTCACTACTTACAGCATCACTGACCCACTTACAGCAGTTGGACAACTTATATAGAATTACAACAATAAGATTAAGCATCAATGGGAGAGCATTCTTCTACAATAGGATAGTTTTATAGATAGTATAATTTAGTCTCTATGTTGTGTCTGGTTTCCTCTTATTATAGTGTTTCCTTGTTATAGTGTTTCCTTCTACTTTTCTTTCTTTATTCATACTCCGTCTATGCCATGTGCTTTTTGATGGGTGAAAAATAAAATTATTTTTATTATTATTATTATTATTAAACAGTGTATAGTGCGAGGTGTGCTTTAATGCACTTGATGAACTCAGTGTTCGCTAATGTGTCAGTTGTGTGTCAGATCTTCTGTTTCGTGTGTTATGGAAGTTTGTTCTTCTGTCAGTGTATAACTGTGGCCCTTCGCTGAAATAAAGGTATACTAATAATAATATAATAATAATTGTGAGATACCACTAGCCCGAAAGTTTAGAGAGAGTGGTGGGGGATAAGAAGCCGTGATGCGTGGCAGCGGTATTCCTTTGAGCTTTCCTTCATAGATTCCTGATGTCATGTTTAAACGTCTATTTATTTATTTTAAACTAGGAAACGAACAACTAGGGTAAAAAGATGACAAATTTGTAAGCTTTCGGGTATACTATCATAGCGTTTATTGAGCGCTGTAGCAAAGGAGTATTATTTATTGGGAAACCAGGTGGAAAAGAAGTTTTTTGAGCGTTTAGAACACTTGTCCAATCATAGCAAAAGGTACTACAAAATGGGCTATCAACCGTCCATTCCAAATTTTACATCTGCTTAATTATCTTAACGAAACTGATAGGAAGATTTCAGTTTGCCACGTGGATTAGAACAAACAGTTCTAACCATTCTCCGTAGCCAAAACTTCTAATCGCCATAAATTCCTGTGAAACTGGAATGTTTGTCAGAGCATGCCTGCCTCTAGACATTGCTTTATGGCAACGATTTTTTGTTTGTTTTTCACTTAGCAAAGTGCAAGTGCCTTTCGATATCTGGTAAAGCTTTAGTTGCGTTTTTTTATCGACGTTTAGTTCGCCGTTCGCTTAGCCGGTTGCTTAATTTCCGTTTTTGAACGGCGTCGAAGTTCGCCGTTTGCTTCATTAGTGTTTTTACGACTCCGGCGATCCTTGCCCGGTTGACGTTTCTTCGAGGATTCAAGCAAACTTCGAACTTCCTAGCTCACGACGTTCGACGGTCCGAGTCTGAAGGACAAAGAAACTGTGACCAGCGACCAAAAACGGTGTTAGAGACCTTTGAGTTTGAACGTAACTTCAAACTTCGATCAAAAACACAGCTTTTGTTTTAAACTCTGTTGACGTGTAGTCGTGTTTGCAGTTATCGTGGTATCTGATACCAAGGTCAAAAGGCGTTTTTGCAGTTATCGTGGTATCTCATATTCAGATACCACGGCCCGACCGTGGTAACTGATCGTGGTACCGTGGTTAATATCGTGGTTAATACCAAAAGAAATTCTTAAAGTTGTATACTGTAGCTATGTTAGACCTTGCCTAGAATACCCTTGTCCCGCTTGGCACCCCGGTCTGACCAAGGAACAATCTGCTCAAATTGAGTCGGTTCAAAAAAGGGCTCTGAAAATAATATTGGGCCCCAACTACACGAACTATGACAGCTCACTAACAGAACTTGACTTACTGTCATTGGAAAAACGCAGACATGAACTAACTGTCAGATTTGGACTGAAATGTCTTGACTCACCCTTCCACCGTCGACTACTGCCAGACTTCGAAAACCCTACTGTTGACGGACCGAGGACAAGGCGTCGAGAAAAGACAAAGAGTTGTCAACTGATATCGTCTTACCCTGCGACTAGTACTCAACGTTGAATCAAGTCATTCGTTGCGTACTTTACTGATTATTTCAAACAAGCAACGCTAAATCAAGAATTCTGATATATTTTATTTTAATCTCTATGTATTTTCGTAGTTACACACATTTGCGTTGAAATATTTAGTGTGGTATGATTTATGTATTGACTCGTGTGTTTGACGTACCTGCGCTAGCTAACGCTATTTTGGTAAAATAAAGCATTCATTCATTCATTCATACCTGAAAAAGTTTTGAAAACCGGTATGTTTCCTTCCCCGACGTTGGCCCAGAGGATTGACAGCCTGACGAGGACTCTTGCCAAGAAGGGCCGAAATATCGCTGATGAAGAATCGTAGCTGACGTATCCGTTGTAAACATTGTTTGGATAAAAGTCATCTCATTTTCATCAATTTTTGTCAAATTGGTGGGAAAGAAGTTTGGCACTTAGTGATGTGGCTGAATATCAGTTTTTCTTTTGGGATCAATTCGAAAAGAGCAATTTCGGCAATTGTCGTTTTTGCAAAGCAACCGTATTTCAGATACCACGATAACTGCAGAAACGACTAATTGTAGATCCAATTACAGTGGTAACAGATACCATGGTATCTTCAAAAACGCAACTCATAAAATCCATCGTACAAAATTCAAAGCTTCGGAGGTGTGTCGGACCGAGCCACTAGCGAAGAAGATTTGACCAGTAGCCTACTTCACGAACTTAAATTCCCTTTTAGGTTTTGGCTAAGCTTTGCTCCTTCTTCACGAGAAGATAGTTTCAGATCCGAGACAAACGTGGACTCCCCTTCATTAACTTAAATCGCATTGTCCAGCGACAAAGGTGGATGGTCCTCCTCTGGTTGTTCGCGTGGAGTGACTCCCTTTATTCTCGCCGTTCCCTTCGATTCCCCGAGGAGTCCTCGGGGAACGGCGGATACGCCTCAAGTGATTAGTCTCAATAGCCTACCTTGTACATCTTCGGCACCTCCCAACTGCGGCACCAGCTCAGCCGCATCGCCACCCACTGCTTTATATGCCGGCAGGCCAGCAGCGATATCCAAGACTGACTTTGGAACCTTCTTACTTGGAACAGCCAATACGAAGTTTCCTCGAGATGAGGCGGAACCAATCAGTGAGCAGAATGCCGCAAAAGGCGTAGCATCAGGAGTAAATACACCAATCACGCCTATGGGCTCATTAAGTTGCATGGCTAGAGCTTTGTGAGTCGTTTCCATGATTTCACCCGCGTGCTTATCGGCAAGGGCTGCCCAGTAATGGAGGCAGCTGACGCCAACACTGAACTCCAAAGCTGCTTCGTCAGCTGATACGCCTGTCTCCTTTTCTAGATCAGCGATGATTTGAGCTTTAAGCCCATCCACCTTCTCTGCAAACGCGTACAGTCTAAGCGCGCGCTCATGTCCAGACAGAGCACCCCATTTTTCTTGCGCTGCATTTGCTGCCTGGATCGTCTTCACCAGAGCTGAATCAGGAACTGAAGTTGCTGCAGCTAAGACATCAGCATTACAAGGCTGTTTTTCATTCGCCCACTTCGGTTGGAGGAACTCGAGCATACAATCCTTTCCTCCTTTATTTCCCGTTCCACTCTGCTTAACCCCTCCCCAACTACAGGCCGGGTCGGTCGTGCCGTACGAGTTGACCCAGATGCACCCCGTTTTTAGCTTTTTTGCTGTCTCAATGGCGAGGGCAGAGTTTTCCGTGAAAAGCGCAGCAGCCTGACCGAAGATGGAGTTGTTAGCCATGGCAATTGCTTCTTTCGCCGTACGGAACGGGAGGACGCATAGAACAGGCCCTGGGATTTGCTCCTGTACGACCCGCGATGCAGTCTGGATGTCCTTGATGAGGACGGGGGCGCAGAAATTCCCAGGAAGTGTAGCAGCACTGATAACCTCTGCGTTTTCCGTCCTGGCAAGATCAATGTAAAACTTGATTCTTTCAAGCTGCTCAAGAGTCGGTACAGCTCCGAAATCAGCATTGCGATCCAACGGTTGTCCAACTTTTAACTGGGCCAGTCGTGACTTCAGTTTGCCAAAGAAGCTGTCACAGACGGATTCCTGAACGAGTATCCTGGAAGGAGCTAAAGTGGGGTTCGAACAGAGAGCGGCGATGATGGTTTCGCACGCCGAATCCAGGTCTGCTGTATCGAAAATAATAGCTGCATTTTTGCCACCAAGTTCCAAATTAACCCGCTTGCCCCAGCCGGCAGTCGAGTCGCGAATGTGCTTGCCAAGCCTCAAATTACCATCCATACAGAGCATCTTAACATTCGGGTTTTCAGCAAGGGTCCTCCCTACTGCTCTCCCACCAAATAAGACGTTCAGAACCCCGGCTGGGAAACCTGCTGCCTTGCACATCTCAGCAAATAATACATTGGGTAGAGCTGTGGAATTTGACGGCTGGATGACAACTGTATTGCCAGCTGCCAATGCTGGGATTACCTTCGAGGACAGGAATGTAAGAGATGTTGCTGGCATGATAGTGGCAACAACGCCTACGCTTTTATACCTCTGGAATTCAGTACTGCAGAGACGCGCCCAGCCCGCATAGTGGTAGACAGTGCGTAGTGCTGCCGCCACATCAGTCTCAACTACTTTAATGTTGCGTCCAGTGTTGAGCGATTCAAGTACGGCAAGTAGCTTCTGGCGTTTCTCCAACTCTTTCGCCAGCTTTGTAAGGACAGCTGCACGCAAATTTCCATCGGTTTGCCAGGATTCCAACGCAGCTTGAGCTGCATCAACTGCTAGATCCACATGGGAGGCTTCCCCTGTGACAGCTTCTAGTAGTGCTTCTCTGCTAGCTGGTGCAAGAATAGGTGCAAAGCTGCCATCTTGGACGACAAAGTCTCCACCAATAAAGTGAGTCACCTTCTTTTCGTGGGAATCAATCCATTGGGTTGCAAGGGACATTCCTTCTTCAGACGTAGCAAGGGGAAGAGACTCCATTGCTGCAAGTAGGTTCTCCCCAGTTAACGGCATTTGGGGCTATGGCACCTGAAATATAAAAAAGGCACATGTTACAAGCATTGCGCATCACAATGTAGGCAAATTTAGGAGTGTTGAAGCCTTCCACCAATGTTCACCAAGAGCTGACATAACCCTTCCAAAATATCGATATATAGATTTATTGCTAAGCAGTCAATGGCAATAGGCCCTAGCAATAATGCCTGTATGTTAGTGAATTTTTATTGACATTTTCCTATGCTTTTTTTCGCAATGAAGAATTTTTGGATGAATAAATTGAATTTGAATTTGAACTGTAGACTGTTCTGTAGACTTTTATCAGGCTCTCGTCGACAAAATCAGGATTTTTTTACACGTATGACATCAATTCCGAAAACTTTTGTCGGGCGACGACCGAAAGTTCAAATCTCGTCGGAAAATCCGTTTTTTTTTCCACCCAAAAGAAATCAGATCAAATTTTGATCTTTGGGGCGAAGACCGAAAGTTCAATTCTCGTCACGCCGAAAAACAGAAAAAATAAAATTCTGTCCACTTTTGTGGGGCTCTCGTCGGCAAAATCGGGATTTTTTCTTGTTTGTTTTACAAAGAAGACATCAAATTCTGTATACCTTTATCTGGCGAAGACCAAAAGTTTAAATCTCGTCAGCAAATCCGAATATTTTGGGAAATCCGGGAATATCGGGGAATCAAATCTAATTCTCTAGACTTTAGTCTGGCGGAGACCGAATCTAAAGTCCCATCGGGCCGACAAACTGTCAGTCTCGATTCTCGTAGGCAAATCTGGATTTTTTTTTTAAAACATTAGACATCAAATTTTGTAAACTTTGTCTGGAGAAACCTGAAAGTATAAATCTCGTCACCGAATCAGGATTAGTTTTTTAACCTACACAAAAGAAATCAAATCAAATTCTGGGCTTTAGTTGGCAAAGCATTCTTGTAGATAAATCAGGATAGTTTACATCAAAAATTAAATGCTGCAAACTTGTGTCTGGCATATCTCAAAAGCTGAAGTCTCATTGGTACATCCGGATTTTTTTTTTTATTCTACATATAACAAATCAAATCAAATCCCGTAAATTTTTGTCTGACGAACACCTAAAGTTTAAGTCAAATCAGTAAATCTGGATTCTTTTTTTGATAACTGTAATGTCAAACACTTTTTCTTTCCATTCCGTTCCTTGTGGGTAAATCAGCCACACAAGGCAAATATGCTTTCCCTGTTTCATTGATGGGTCTTTTGTCTGTTCGCAACCACAAATTAAATTCGGGATCCATACTTTGTTTGTTGGTCACTTTTCAATGTGGTTAATAAAGTAAAATGGGAAATGATGGACCTAAAGATTGCAGTACTTCAGAATAAGCACTTCTATTTTTGCTGTAAATTCAGAACAAATCTATTTGTTTCAAAGATGACGAGGGTTGTGCCCCAAGATGTCGATGCTATGGATTTCAACTTCAACATTAATGAAAAACTATTCAAAGCTGCTAGACGCGTCATTGACGATACTGGGAGTGTGATCAGGGCAAACATATCCTTGACCTTTGGGTAAAAGGGCTACACACAAATTATTACAGCTGGCTTTACAAGGACTTTGAGCCCATCCTGCTCTTGCCTCGCCAGTTTCAGCATTATATCCAGTAGCCTACAACACTTCCGTTCTTCATTAAAGGATTTTCCAACCCATTGCTTTTGAAACAAACAAGTATTCTCTTGTAAAGGAGTTAGCTGGATACCTCGCTAATCATGTCACTCCCCCAACCATGCCCGCTTTGATCGCATTGGGCATTTTGTTGAAGAAAACGAACTCTGCTGCCAGAATCATGCCAAAAATCCGAAACAAGATATGTATCAAGCATGACAACATTCTCAGATCTCTCGCGGTTGATCGCTATTACTTTCTGCAGTTCCATTGTAAATAAATAATCACCCTCAGTAACTTTTGTGTAATATACCTTAATACAATATGTACATGCCCTTAAGGAACAATGCAAGACCAATGGACTCATGTGGGTCATAACTCCACAACTTCTACTCCAATTTTTTTTAAACACAGATTCGAAATCTTTGTATTTTGCCTTGGTCAGCTGACTTTTTTGCACCAGTATTTCATAACGACATAACTCTGTACCAAAAAGGTTAATTACCTATTTCGGCTAACTGGTAGTTAACCTTCATAGCAAGTGCATGAAAATAGAAAAGTTCAAAGTTAACAAATATTCAAATAAGCATATAGGCTAGTAGCTCTACATTACAGTAGAGGTATGCTTATGTGAACGTTTGTTGACAGTGGACTTTGCCATTTTCATGCACTTGCTGTGTCTAAAGCTAACTACCAGCTAGCCAAAGTAGGTAATTAAGGGCATCTGAAAACACCTGTATAGGTATTTTGGATCTTCATTCTGCCATTTAGCCCAGAATTGCACTGTTCACATTAAAGTAACTGTTCACACAAGCATACCTCTACTGTACATGGATGAAAGGCAGTGCAAGCCGCAAGCAAACATCTCTTACCAATCACCTGTGACCAGCACAGCCCAGGGCCAGGGTTGCCACATGTTGCACGATAGTGTGAATTGTCACTCATTTTTTTTAATCAATCTTGTCCTACGTAGGACAAAAAATTCACTTTATTTATGAAAATGTCCAGATTTGTCGCACAATAACCTAGTGTGACAATTCCAGAAAATACAAAAATAAATGTGGAATTCAACTTAATGCAAGTAATTTTAAGGCATTCCACTCTGTCTGTACTACATAAAGAGTTAGTTTTTACTTTCAGTGGGAGTGAAGAAGGGGAATTTTTGGGAATTTTCTCGTGCTCGTCATGCTCTCAGGATTCTGAAACGATTGAGATTCCGCCAACAAGCATTTTTGCAGCAGTGCTTCCGACCAAAAATGACCATTTCACATTTTTTTTCATCAAAATTGAATTTCACTCCAAATTCACTCTCTGTCAGCCAAAAGTCACTCTCTAAGTTTTTCTGATGTGGCAACCCTGCCCAGGGCACCTTAAGGATCTATTCTGATAGTGATCTTTTCAAGTCAAAGTAATCATATGAAAGTGGCATAAAGGTCTGGCTTCACTACCCAGGTTTTTCGCCTGAATTCTGGGTACCCGTTTTCTTTGGTATCAGTTTGGGTAGTGAAGACAGGTCTGAAAGCACCCCGGATGTATCCGGGAATCTGGTAGATTTTTCTACCAGATTCCCGGATTCTGGGTGAAAAGAAGCGGGAATTTGAAAGTAGTTTTCTTTTGGAGAAATTGTGTTGAGATGGTAAAATCGAAGAAAATGACAGAAGTGCTGAAAAATGCCCAAAAGTGGACTGTAGAAGAGACATTTGATTTGATTTTTGTTTGGGGAAGTTTGGTGACCAGAAACCAGCAATGTTTTAGACCAACCAATGAAAACCATCATGGATTATTTTATTGAATCTATCAAAGGTTTACAGCATTGTATAGAAGGGTAGTAGCATAATATCAGATGACAGACAGATGGGCTGTTGTTCTGGGAAAAACCTGGGTAGTGAGACCTGACCTGTAGACAGACCCTTGCGTACTAGGTTAGGGCAAAAAGAAGACCTGACTAAATTTAGAAGAACAAGTGCCCATCCTTCTCCATGATTCCTGGCAAAGGTGAGAATACGGCAAAATAGCCGATCTTGAAATGACACTTGTCATCGTGCCTGTTTACAATTGAAATTGGCGCTGAAATCGCGGCTCAGTTTGCTCTAGTTTCCAGGACCATCTTCACATAATCCGGACCCCAGATTCTGGGGCGTCTGGGTAGTGAAGCCCGACCTTAAGTGTTAGGCTACAGCTGTACCGTACAGAGTAAAGAACAACACGACCACCAGACTGATTTGATTTCAATGAGATTTGAGCTAAGAAACAGCAAATACAAATATGTACCACGTGAAAACACTTTACTTCACATAGGAACTTAAGCTTTGACTGTTTGTACTTATAGAAAAAGAGATGCTGTACTTACAGTAATTTTAATCCTTGAGCTCTCTAAGCAAGATTTTCGGAATTTATTATCAACGTCGTTTTAATCTATCTGACCAAATCTGCGGACTAAATCGTCAAGTCCCGTATTACCACTACAGATGGCATAAGTCGCGTTTTACAGATCGACTGGCGATTGGGACTTGTTCCCGGGCTCATCCAGTTGACCGTTTTTTGTCGCTTTATAGGGGAGCGAGAACAAGCCTTCGAAAAACGGTCTAAGAAAACTTCTCCCTTTCCATCCCCGCAACTCTTTCTTGGGCAGTCTCTGAAACTGCTGCAGTACTGGCGCTTCCTGAGGTGTAAATTATCGTTTTTGGGTTCACATGTTTCAATTTTCAAAATTGGCACCAAGTTTGACTGGACCTCCAACAGAAAAGTGCATCGGATCGACTGTTGACTTTGTTCCCAGTCGATGTCCAGTCAAGCGACAAAAAACGGATCGACTGGACCTCCAGTCGACAGTCGATCGCAAAAAACGGCCACTTTCGTTCCCAGCGATCGCAAAAAACGCGGCTACAGTAGTCATGACTTGAAATAACTGATAGTGATAAATAATTCACGGCGGTTGAAGGACCACTTTTGCATGCAGAGCCGTGCTAACTATCATATTGCCGAGGACAGTAAAGGCGCGTTCTCGCCGTTCCCCGAGGACTCCTCGGGAAATCGAAGGGAACGGCGAGAATAGAGGGAGCCACTCCATGCGGACTCTGCGTACAGAACAGCAAGAACACGGGGAATGCTTCCAAAATGGATTTCGTTCGAAAAAAAATATGCAGTTGACGAAATTAGTCTGGGTCCACTTTATTTTTGTTTTTGTTTATTCTGATTGTTTTTAATTAATTTTACATTGCACCAACACCAGCAAAAACTGATTCCCCACCGAAGGGAAGGGAGCCCTTTTTGATGATGGTGATGATAATCGGAGCATTCCCCGTTCGTGGGGACTCGCGAGAACAATACGGGGAGCGAGTCCCCGGGACAAACAAAAACGCGAGGACTCCTCAAGTGGAGTCCTCGGGGAACAGCGGGAATACGCCTTAAAGCATTTTACAAATAGGTGTAATGAGCTGAATGGCGCTTTACGCGATGTTTACGTCTTAAAGGCACAGAAAACTTGACTACGCAACTTTCGGCCATCAAACCGACCTGGGGGGCTTAGATAAAGATACGGGGACTTATTGTCGACAGGACCCCCCTTCTTTGTTATCTCGAACCCCCTCCTTAGTGTTCCCAAAGGTAGCTGGCAGGGCCTTGCCTCTTATGCACTGTAATTATGCACTTATGCACTGTAAAAGTTCGCCTTTGGCCGTGTTGACTAATAGCTTGTTCACACGGGACCGAAATAAGCGCGTAAACAGCGGCTGATCTGTTCAGACGACGGATCGACTGTTTGGGGTTGACGGGAGAATTAAAAAGAAAAACCTAATTCCGAATATTCTTTTTGTTTGTTAACAAAATATATAAAATTAAAAAAAAAACATCTTGTGAGTTAGTCATAGTAAAATCTAGTTGACTTGTAGTCCTTATACGAGGAAAAAGTCACAAACTGAATATTGATAGATTTAAGGCGATTCAGCAATTTTTAGTTAAAAAGCAAATAAAAATAATTTAAAGATTTTTATTTTTGAAGGAGAACCTAAAATATAATTAATAATATAGATGTAAATAATATGAGAACAGTATGCAATCCTTTACTGATGTTCAGTTACATTTCAGTGAAGGTTGAATGAAAAAGTTATTCAAATTATTTAATTTTTTTTAAGAAAAACAACGAAAATAAATGTTAGACATAAACAGAACATACGCTGCTGTAATTAGAAAATTATTCTACCTTTTTTTTTGCAATCTTTTAGTAATCCTGAGATGCTTAGTGTACAACCATGTTATGTTCACATCAGTGTGACAGAATTTGAACTGGATTGACCTAAACCTTACCAAGTTTGAACTAATTCTCCTAATTACGGTCTGTTTACTGTCCCTAGAGTCATCAAAGGTCACATTCCAAAGGACTTAGTTTATCCCGATCGGAGAACGCGATGAAAATAAGCGCCTATTCGGAAAATCAGCGGCTGATTTTTAGATTTTTTTCAACCACTATTTACGCGCGTAAATCAGCCGCTGATCGAGAATCGGCCGCTGTTTCAGCCCCGTGTGAACAAGCTATAATACATCGGGATAGTAGTAGAGAGGTCGTGCGTTCGATTCCTACTCCCGGCACACAAACCTTTTGCTTTTTATGGCGCTTGAGCTTACTCAAGTGCCATATAGCGATCCTAATGTCTGTCTGTCTGTCGGTCTGTCCTCATTTTGCTAGTTTGGGCACTTCCACATGACCTAGGACGATAAAACTTGGCATGCATATCAGGGACCCTACCGGATTAACTTGGAAATAATCACTTCCCCGATCCGACCATCAATGGGGGAGTGGCAAGATGGGGAATCCGGAAATTAGTAACATTCATAACTTTGGAACGGATTATCGGGCGTGCATTAAACTTAACAGGTATCAAGAGCAAGTTTCTTGGATGTTCATTGTCAAATTTGGATCGGATCCAATGACTGGGGGGGGGGGGGCTGGAGGGGGACACCCGAAATCTCTTGAAATGCTTTTTCTAGTTTTTGTCAAACCCCTACCCCTTTCTTCACACTAGTATAACCCTGCGCGTGGATGAGTCATTCTTTGCTCAAATTCGTTCGGAGAGAGCTAGAGCAATCGAAGGTCGAAGGGGTAGGTTTAATTTGTTGTCGAACCTTAGTAGGGGTTGATATAGATTAGAGACTTCCACACAAGCTAGGACGATGAAACTTCGCAGGCATATCAGGGACCCGACCAGCTTAACTTACAAATAATCACTTCCCCAATCCGACTTTCCCCCGATCCGGGGGTCCGGAAACTAGGAACAACGGTAGCAAAAGGAGAGCAAAAGGAAGCAAAAAGAGCGCTGCCCAAATGCGGTATCGATCCGCAGACCTCTGTGACATGGTCCAGTGCTCTACCACGGCGCTACGACTTGATGTATTTAGAAGTGAATGCGGGAAGACATACGGTTTAAAGCTTAAAGTAGACTAAGTTGTCAGAACGAATGCTAAATGCTAACCAGAGCAAAATAACTAGAGTTATTTTGCTCTGATGCTAACTAAACTTAGACTAAACAAATCTCGTGAAACACTTCCCCATAAGCTAGGCCAATGAAACTTGGCAGGCGTATCAGGGAACCGACCAGATTAACTTGGAAATAATCACTTCCCCGGTCCGATAATAGTGGAGGGATTGGAAATCCGGAAACTATTAACATGCATCACTTTGGAGAAGGTAATCGGTCATGCGTGAAACTTGACATATGTGAAGAATAATTGTATCGGATATTCAGTTTCAAATCCGGACCAGATTCGATACCTTTGGGAAGGGGGGGGGGCTGGAGGTGGGCACCGGAAATTTCCTGAAACGCTTCCACATAAGCTAGGACAATAAAACTTGGAAGGCAGATGAGGGAACCGACCAGTTTAACTTGGAAATAATCACTTCCCCGATCCAGCCATCGTGGGGGGAGTGGAGGGATGGGGAATCCGGAAACTAGAATCATACATGACTTAGGAACGGGTAATCGGATATGCATGAAACTTGACAAGTGTGAAGAACAAGTGTGAAGAACAAGTGTCTCAGATTTTCAATTTCAAATCTGGCCCGATTTCGATGACTGGGGGTGGGGTCAGAGGGGGGACCGGAAATCTTTTGAAACGCTCAGGGTCGAGAGATCGGGATGGAGCATGGAGGGAAGAACGAGCATTAACCCTAGATACTTTATCGACAAAATAGGACCGGATCGTGTCGCAGTGGAGGGTGTTTCTTGGATTTCCGCGGTGATCACGAGTTAGGATACTTCCAGATGTACTATGACCATGAAATTTGGCAGAAATATTAGGTACTCTCCTAGGTCGATTTGAAAATAGTTCCTTCCCCGTTACGGTGATGTTTGGGGGAGTGGAGGGATGGGGCATCCAGCATCTAGTGGCATGCATAACTTTAGAACGGGTGATCGGACGTGAATGAAACTTGACAAGTGTCAAGAACAAGTGTCTCAGATGATCAATTTCAAGTTCGGAACGAATCCAATAACTGGTCGGGGGGGGGGGGCTGGAGGGGGGTGCAAGAAATCTCGTGAAACGCTTAGAGTCGAGCGATCGGGATGGAACTTGGAGGAAAGAACAAGCATAAGCCGTAGAGACAATACTGACAAAAACAGGACCGGATCTTGTCACAGTTGGGGGAGTTTGAGTGTGTTTTCTACAATTCTGGTCATCACGAGCTGGGGTACTTCCAAATGTGCTATGACCATGAAACTTGGAGGTCTGTGCTATGACCATGAAACTTGGCATGCATGTTAGGGACTGAGATTGGCTTGAAAATAGTCCCTCTCCCGATCCGATCATTGTTGTGGGAGAAACAGTTATCAGTGAGTGGAATAATCATTTCAGATTTAGTAAATCAAGCCGATTTTCTGATGAAATGAATGCAACTGCAAACCGTATCTGACAAACATGCTAACTGTTCTTACAAGTGCCGTATGAGCTTTCACCTCTTGTTTTTTCTACTAACTCAAAAGTCGAATTCTTGGAAACTGCCCGGAAAATGGAATGGTCGTAACGAGAGTTTTTCTTACTCTCAATATCGACTTAGGGTACATTCTTGATATGTCAGCTAGCTCCCCGAGTCAAGTTTGAGAACTCAGAGTTACGAGTAGAACTCCTAGAACTCATCAGTTACGAGTCAATTGCAAGGAATATTACACTACATATTTTAACTGAAAATAATACATTTATGAAGCAACCGGTCGTCAATCTTTCCTGCTAATCAGGAATGTTCCCACAACTATAATGCACACTCTGAAGTTGTTTTACCTCGATCATGCACCTTAAGATCGAGGCGAACTTAAAAATCTATGCTTGGGGACGTTTTGCCGTGGGGACGTTTTGTCATGGGGACGTTTTGTCACGGGGACGTTTTGTCATGGGGACGTTTCGTCGGTAAGCCGCAAAATCTCCCTTTTAACCAGAGCAAAATATCACTAGGGAGTAATGACAAAACTCAAATAAAGTGACCCAGATTTCGAATTGTAGCGACACCAGCATCACAAGTGACAAAAGACTGGTCCTACTGAAACTCGTTTAGTCTTTAGCCAACGCTGGGTCCGTGCGGAGCTCGGAACAAACTTATCGCGTCGTGATAGATTGAGGCAAGAGAATTTGTGAATAAGTGAAGTAGTAGGCCTTGCCATGATAAAATGGGAAAAAGTTGTTTATTTAAAGCAGAGCAAAATTACTCGGCATATGAAAACTCTGTAAATGAGTTCTTGCATCAATCTTGCAAAATAACAGAAACATTGGATTTTCCCTTTCGATGCCCGAATTTACCCAAAGAGAAACTTTTGGCTTATTTATTCCGAATGCGCTTCCATTATTTTGATGAAAGTCGAAAACCGATCGATCAATCGTAAGAACAATAATGGAAAATACTAGGTAGGACGAGCACTAGATCTTCTCCTACATACACCCGCAAGGTTAGAGTCAACTGAAATATGATTCATGCATGGATATGAAACTGTCTGAATTAACTGTACATACTATAGTCTTAACTCAGTTTGAGTTTTATATTATCAAGGTTGTCTTTTGGCATATCTTCAAGTTGTTCCGTCTCAGGTTTTTAGTTTTCTTTGATGAATTTGAAAGTTGTCTTTTTCGCCATTAAATTTGTGGCGGCATCAAGTTGTTCCTAACGCAATCAAATTTTAAGGCTCTCATAGGTACCACACGTATTTTTTTTGTAAATAGCCATTTATCCAGTTCTACTTTTCGTTGTTGAGCGAAATTTGGAGAAATGTTTAAAGGTTTCGTTTTCGATATTAAGTTTGTAGCGTAATATATTTGTTCCTAACGCTCTCAGAGGTAACACAAGGTATTATATGTGTTTCCGATAATATTTTTTTTCGTTGTTCTTTTGCTTAAAGAGAAAGTTGCATAAAATGCACTTATCGTCATCACGCTTCCTGATAACTTCCATTGTCCCAACACAGAAAAAAAAACTCCCCTGTCTCCTCGACGTGCACAGCGCATCTTGGCGGTGCTACAATTTTCTCAACCCGCCCCTGCACGAAAAGACCGCTCGCTGAAGTTTTGACGCCTCGAATACCTTGAGCGTAGTGGGAGGAGCTGTGACCATGACCCGTTTTCATGCATGGGAAGCATACAGCTTGTCATTACTCCCTAGTGCTATTTTGCTCTGCTTTTAACCGTGGTGTTAAATACCACGGTAGCTGCAAAAACGACTTTATACCGTGGTACTGGACACCATGGTATCAGCAAACACGCAACTATTGACCCTACCGAAGAACGAGAAAAGTCACCCAAACGAATCCTCAAAACTGACTCAAATCTTACTTAAACCAATCAACAACGTTTGTTGTGGCGACGTTTCTGGCTCTTCGCTGCACACCCGGCGATTCTGCGTCGGCGCGAAAAGTTAGTCATCAAGAGGCGGCAAGTGGAGACGTGGAGTTCTCCATTACTTGTTTCAAGCTCAGTGGCGAACTTCGGCCTATATGCTAATTAGGGAGCTGCCTAGGACCCAACCTCGGAAGCGGCTGGATAGGTAAAACGTAAATTTATAATGTGTAAAAAACATAGTTGGTACTTGTCTATTTCATTTTTAAAGGACCCCTCGCACTATTTACTCTTCAACTTACAGTGTCTTAAAGTATTTGAATATTTTAAAACTAGGCTGCCCTTTCAACGAATAACCCACGGTGTTGGCTGTTTTAAGCCTTTTCCGAGACCCGTTGACTTGTAGCGAAAACAGGGAAAAAATTTACATAACCGGTTTTTCTGATGGAAAATCTTCTCGCAGACAACCGTCGATAGCGAGATACACATCGAAGGTCGCAAAACACAGAAAGTGAGCAAAAATCAACGTGATTTTGTTAGAGGGGTTACAATGTGCCGTGCGAAATTGGGGAAGGAGGTTGCGTTAGTGTTAAAGGTAAGATAGGTCCTTTAAGTCTGCTTGTCTATTTTCTAAGTACGTTAAATAAATAAAAGTAAAGTTTGCTTTTTGCTAAATTGCCACAAAAGGGGCCCCGATTCTATTAATGGTCTAGGGTCTCTGGATCTCTATGTCCCGGTCTGTCCATACTGAAGGTCCATGGCGTCCACCAAACTACGACATGCGACCTTCAACCCATGCAGGTCCTGCGTAGCCAGCTCTGTAAGGGTAGCTATTGGGTGTCCCGTCGTCTCCAATACCTCCTACAGCCTCCGGTGGGTTCATGGTCTGCCTTGACCGCCAGAAGCCAAGTCTTTCGCTGGCCTCCTGTTCGCTTCTTTCAACCTGTTCACTTGAGACATCATTTGGACCAGAGCAAAATAACACTAGAGAGTAGCGCAAAGACTTGAAAAAAGTGACACACGCTCGAATAACAGCGATACTATCACCACTAGCGACAGTGGACGTCCCTACTGAAACTAAATCGGTCGTGCATCAGCGCTGGCTCCAATACCTTCATATCCTGAACAAAGCAAAAAAAAATATACAACCTCCCTAGTTTCCTCAATGTGTGCAGACCGCATCTTAGCTTTACTAGAAATTTTTGAACCCGCAAGTTTGTCTCGCTTTATCTGTGGCAAGCGTAGTGAACGGCGCTATGACTATGGCCCGTTTGCAAAACAAGGAAAGCACAGGTCTTGACGCTACTCCCTGGTGTTATTTTGCTCTGATCTGGACAGTATTACTCAGCCCAAGCTGACCGCGAATGATATTTAACACAGGCAAATACCCTTCTAAGAGTTTTATCGAACGTAAAGGCAAATATTCTGATAGCAGGATTAAGCTAACTTCTAGGACCCCTAGAATCTATTGGTGGATAGCGTCGGGAACGTGGATATCTACGGTAAGTTCGACCAGTTAGCTTCCATTATTCAAGACGAGCTCCCATTACTCTCCCTACTTAAAACAACTGTAGACTACTTCAAACAAATTCCATTTCCTAATATCTTACGTTTAAAAAATTTCCTTCCAAGAAAGTGTCGTAAATAGAATATAACAGCATTCACTTGCTTCGGGTTGTTGAATGCAGATTCTCTAACCAGGTGCGTCGCAAGTGCATTTTCGTTGGAGGGGGGGGGGGGGGGGGGTCAGAGCCAAGTTTTTACCGAATCTCTAAATTTTTTTACCGAATCCTAGAAACTGAGAATTCGAGCTTTAAACTATTAGTGGAGGAAAAACACGGTTTGACCTCGGGGAAATTGCAACAGAATTTTTTTTACACAGAAATTTTCAGAAAAATCAGCTTAATCACATTAAAAAAATCTCCCCGAATCCCCCTTGCACAACCACCCGAAACCCCCGTTGAAGGGGGAAAATCGGAATTTCTATTTGGACGTATTTTTGGGCTTAAGGGGTCGTTTTCTATGAAATCAAGCATGATGAATCCGAATCCGACGTCAGAAATCAAGTTTTCCGTACCCCAGTATCAATTTTCACGGAACGGGGGGGGGGGGGGGGGAGTAAAGAACGCAGATCATTATTTGCCGGATTCCTGCGCCTAAAGGGTCATTTTATATCAAACAAAGTACCGTATTGCCAATATGAGGTCAAAAAGCAGTTTTTTTTTACTATTTACCTCATTTCCCCCTTTAAGGGGCCTGTAATATGAAGGGTTGCTAAGTATAACATCTTGAAAAAACACTTCTTTAATCGAGATCAAAACTTAAGATCAATCAGTTAAAAAAGGAACGTTTAGAACTCAGATAAATTAATCACAAGAACATTTTGATCTTAAAGCACAACCTAAAGCTAATTAATTATAAATTTCCTGCTCGTCTTCGTTATCGTCCTCATCCTCTCTTGCTGCAGCGTTAGCGCATAACGCCCCTTTACACTCCCCGCAGGCAAAGCTGCAGGGCAAACCGTTCCGACGGCAGCTTCATCTGAGCGACTCGCACCCGCTGGTGCACTGGCACCGCACCATCTTCAGCAGGTTCTCCAGTGCTGGTGAAGCATCTGTCATTATGGGAAGATACATATTCTGTGACGAAGAGAGGCGCCAACCCCCCTCTTCCGGCTTTAGCGAATTGGACGTGTCTTGTCACTTCATCATTTGCAAATAGCACCTGTAAAAGTGGTACTTTGCGGCAGCCAAAGTCGGCGGAAACCGCTCTGCCTAAACGAAAGCATTTGCACTTGCAACCCGCATTGTAAATGCTCGCACCCACCCTTCAGGGTCTTCTCATTGCTTTTCCCTTTGTAGATGCGGAGCAAAGCTTTCTCTCCAGCTTCGGCGACCTCCTGGTGGTTGGATCCTAGTGTCATGAAGATCTTGCAAGCATCTTTAACAAGACCTAAGGTTTCGGTGGGATCCCAAAAATCTAATATTTGATCCAGAAAACTGGGTCTTGTCTTCGCCAGGCTAATCATTAGAGAAAACCAATTTCAGATATACCTCTATAAGCCATATCTATCTTGACGATACTGACCGAAACTTCCTGCTTTACTTCTACCAAATTTCCGGTTTCCGAGCGAACTACTTGTCCAGCAAAATAAGAAAATTCAGAATCGGTATCTCCTTATCCCTATAAAGAACATCTAATGAATTTCAAATAAAACTTTTGCTTCTAAAAAAAAAATCGGTTACAACCGGATTCCGGACGAATTATATGTCCGGTTAAAAAACGATTGTCATTTTCAGACTCGGCGTCTCTTCTTACCCCTAAATCTGTCATCTAATCAACTTCAAATAAAACTTTCCGGTTTTGGTGGGATTCCGGGCGAACTAGGTGTCCGGGTAGAAAATGCTTTTCTAATAAGTGTTCAGCATGTCTACTTACCCACTTCAAATCAAACTTTTACTTTTAACCAACTTTCCGGTTTTTGCCGGATTCCGGACAAACTACTCGTCCGGACTCAACGACTCAAACTCAACGACTCAAATCCTGATCTTTGGGAGCAACTGTGACACCGCTATTTAATTTCTTCCGCAGATACCCGGAGATTCTGCATCGGCAGGGAGAGATAAGTTGCGTTTTTGATCCGAATTCTCCTCACGGTTCTCCTCGCAATTCTCCTATTTCGCGGTTTTGGACTATTCAAATTCTCCTTTTCTTGCGTTTTTGTCAGAATCGAGAACGGGGAAAGCCTCGCGATTCTGCAGAATCGAGAAGTTGCTCCGATGGTGAATTCTCGATTCTCCTCTCTCCGCTCTCCTCCCTGATTGGTCAACAGAGTTCGGGTTTTCAATCTGCAGAAACACGTATACCGGGTTGCGGACGAGATGCCAAATTAGTTTTTTTTTGTCAAAAGCGAGAATGGAGAAGCCAGAGGAGCGAAAACGGTAATTTGTACGAGATTCGAGAATTCAGAAGCGAGAACGGAGGACTGAGAATTCAGATAAAAAACGCAACTAATTTTCACTGCTTCTGAATGGTTAGAAGACACAAGAATTTTATATAAAAAAAGAATTATAAAAGCCGAATAGTTAAATTTCTATCGTCTACTTCTTCTTGAAAAAGCTCATAATGGAGGCCTGTTTCTTCTTGAGAGGTGGTGCTTTGGGCGGAGACACCGTCGATGCCTTCTCCACTGGGGCTGGTGCCGGTGCATCGGCAATCTCTTCGTCCGAACCTTCAACCGGCTCCATCTCCTTCTTGGTTACTAGCAATCAAAGAAGAAATTAGCTAATCTGGGGTCGCTTGGTACACGGTAAAGGTAAAAGGCGACACAATCACCACAAGACAATTTTTGAATAAGCCAGAGCTGATTGGTCATATTTAAAATAACGTAATAACCTGACAAAATTAAAGAGGCTCTTCCCCTCTCTGCACTTGGAATCTGCTAAAAAATAGCCACTGCCCAACAACTTTTAACTATAGTTGAGACACGTTTCGAAGAAAGATCTTGTGTATGCAGAATTTTAGAACTATCATTATGGCTAGCCAGAACTGTCCGAATGGTATCGCATGGGGCAAGGACCGAGCAGAGATGGGCGAATCCGAATCCGGATGCGGATCCAGTGGCTTCGGATTCGGACTCAGATTAGTCGGATTCTAAGCCTTGAATCTTACGAATCCGCTGCAATTTCACAACTTTTCCCAGTTTTTACACACTATGCTTAAGGTACTGTGCTGACCCATATTATAACAAGCACACATGAAAACCTGGAAATGTGGCTCACATACCGTCTCGTTTGCTTTAGGCATCAATGTTTTTGTCGCCTCTGATTTTTAAACTGTAGCCTATGTACATGATTTGGATTTTGGGATCTCTCGAAGGGAATGAGATATTTTGAAGAAACTTTCGGGTCAATGGACTCTGCAGCCTACATTTAGGGGTAGGGGTTCAAACTAAGGGGCAAACAAAATATTTTGAACATTATGAAAACCATTTCCTCGCCGGACAAGTGGTTACCCAGAATCCGGCAAAAACCGGAAAGTTTGTTAAAAGTAAAAGTTTTATTTAAGTTGATTAGATGTTCGACTTAGAGGTAAGAAGAGATGCTGATCACTTATGTGAAAATCATTTTCTACCCGAAGAAGTAGTTCGTCCGGAATCCGGCCAAAACCGGAAAATTTGTTAAAAGCAAAAGCTGTAATTTTAGTTGATTGAATGTCTATTCAGAGGTAAGAATGGATACTGAATCCTTATTTGACAATCGTTTTTTACTCCGACATATAGTGTGCCCGGAATCCGGCTGAAACCGGAAAATTTGTTGTAAATTAAATTTGTATATTTAGTTGATTAGATGTTGGATATAGGGATAAGGAGATACGCTGAATTCGTTTTCCCTTAATTTTTTCGCCGGACAAGTAGTTCCGGGATTCCGCCCGACCGGAAAATTGGCAGAAGTAAGGCACACAGGAAGCTTCGATCAGTTTCGTCAAAATATATGTGACCTAACACACATGCTGAATCCATATGTGAACTTGGTTCTCTCAGATAATTAGCTATTTGGAATTAATCTGTTTCTAAATTTTAATAGTAAAAATATTCAAGGAGTCTGGTGCAGACTGGATCTGACGAATACCAGTCCCAACTGTATGGATCAAATGTTGATTTTTTGGGATCCCATCGAAACCTTTTGTCTTGTTCTTAAAGTCTGATTCAAATCCGGGTTCGAATTCTCAGCATAAATTGGTGGATTCGGAATCGGATCCGTACCTATAGCCCCGGATTCGGATTGGAATCCTTATGATCGGATTCGCTCATCTCTGGGACCGAGACGGAACTACAATTTCACTCTAAGCATGCCACAAATTTCCTATTCCGCTCTAACTCCCAAAATAGCCGTCGGATCCAGTCCGAACCTGTAAATGGAACAGTTGGGGTATGTAGCCTACTCTCCACCCTAAACGCTTCGCAAGATTCTCGCCACCCCCCACGGTGGCCGAATCCGGCCCGAACCTGTAAATGTAATAGAGTGGTGTTTATTTATTTAGCCTCGAATAATATAATACACAGATTTTTATATACACGACGATATATTAATGGATTGAAAAATAATGATCCTACTACATATAAACTATCTCCTATTTAAATTCCCCCTCACATATTCTACCACCGCTTTAATAACGTTGTCTTTAGTCGACGTCAATATATGCAATATACACTGTAAAAACACATTATTTGCACAGTATTTGTATTTACTACTGGGATTAATCTTGTGTTCTACTGAGAAAGATTATCTCTAATTCGGATTAATCTTATCCCAGTAGAGATAAGATTAATCCCAGTAGCGAATACTGCAGTTAACTTTAATCCTTACTCGGAGAAACTTTTTACAGTGTATGCTGGCAAGATTTCACTCTCATGAGCGCTTTTGAGTACACAATTTTTCGGAGCCCTGAATCTGTCTCCATGCCACAAAGTTCGAAATTCAAACCGTCTAGACCAGACTGATTAATGGTTTTCAGACTACACTGTATAACATTTTGTCATAAGAACCGCGAGGCCAAAAATTTAAAAATGAACGTTAATATTCGCGGAGACTACTTTGTCGAAAGAAACGTACGTCTGGGATGAAGAATAACAAGGTTGAGGAACTACTGACTTCAAAATCACTCAGGTTCAGGTGCTTTAATTCATAATACTTCGTGACAATATATTTTATTCACTGGGGCCAGCAGGGATACGAGCTCGTTAGCTCAGCCCCATTTTAAACACTGACTATATGTAGATAATATAAATGAAAATGTAAATGAGTCGTTCCTCTGTAAATACACACACAAAAGAAAGAAACACTCGTTCCATTCCGTATACTTACACATGCCATACCAAATTCTCACACGATAAAAACAAAAATAATAACACTAAGTTGTGGCCTAAGCTGAAAGAATGCTAACTTTCTACTAAGACATAATTAATAATTAAAGGACCTGTCTTACCTATAATACTAACGCAATCTACTTCCATAATAAACCCATATTTTTCCAAACCCGGAGACCCCAATTTCGTACGGTACATTCTAACCCCTCTAACAAAACCACGCTGATTTTCTCACTTGCCGTGCTTTGCTACCTTCGATGTGTATCACGCTGTCGACGGTTGTTTGCGAGAAGTTTTTCCATCAGAAAAACGGTTATGTACATTTTTTCCCTGTTTTCGCTATAAGTCAACGGGTCTCGGAAAAGGCTTAAAACAGCCAAAACCATGGGTTATTAGTTGAAAGCACAGTCTAGTTTTAAGGTATTCAAATATTTTAAAATACTGTAAGTTGAAGAGTAAATAGTGCGAGGGGTCCTTTAAGGGTTGGGGATTTACCGGGATAACATAAACCGACACTCAGCCCAGTTTCCGAGCATTCTTGCCTTACAACGGTAAGGCAAGAATGCTCGGAAACTGCTAACTACAGGAAACTGACTAACATACAGTAAAGAATGCTTATCTGAACGTCACCTCACATTGAACGGTCACCGAATAAACAAGACCAAAGGTTTCGATGGGATCCCAAGAACTTAATATTCGATCCACACAATTGAGTCTTGTCTTCGCCAAACTCCTTGAACATTTTTACTATTCAAATTTAGAAACAGATTAAGCCCAAGAGCGTGTTCCACCCTCGTACCAATAGTAACTATTAGTTACTAAATCCGTTCCAACCTCACGAAAAGTTACTACGCTGACCGTTCCAGCCTTCTCTAAATAGTAACTAATAGTAACTATTTGCTTACCACGCTCGAGCGTGGTAAGCGTAGTAACCACGAATCTCTGTCACGTGATTGGTCGGATTCACCCGTGGCATGATATTCCGCTGGAAAATAGAAAAATCGTTCCAGCCTTGACTGCAAAAAGCCAGAATTCGTGACGTCATGCGTAGTAACTACGGTAAGTAGGATGGAACACGCTCCAAGTAGCTAATCAACTGAGAAAACCAAGTTCAGATATGGATTCAGCATGTGTGTTTACTCCTATAAGTCACATATATTTTGATAAGACTGATTTAAACTTTAGCCCGGCAAAAAAAGTAAAGCTCAAAAACGAATTCAGCGTATCTCCTTACAGCTATATCTAACATCTAATCAACTTCAAATAGCTAATCATCTGAGGAAAACATGTTCAGGTATGGATTCAGCATGCGCGTTTATGTCGTATCTATTTTGACGAAACCGATCGAAACTTCCTGCCTTACTTCTGCACAATTTCCGGTTTCGGACGAATTCCGGAACTACTAGTCCGGCAAAAAAAACAAAGCTTAAAACGATTCAGCGTTTCTCCTTACCCCTATATCGAATATCTAATCAACTTCTAATCCAACTTCAAATAAAACTTCAACTTATAAAAAAATTTCCGATTTCAGCCGGATTCCGGGCGAATTATATGTCCGGGTATAAAACGATTGTCACCTATGAATTCAGCATCTCTTCTTACAGCTAAATCGGACGTCTAACCAACTACAAATAAAGTTTTTGTTTTTAACAATTTCTCCGGTTTTGGCCGGATTCCGGGCGAACTACTTGACCGGGTAAAAAATGATTTTCACATAAGCGTTCAGTATGTTTTCTTACCCATAAATCGGACATCTAGTCAACTTCAAATAAAACTTTTACTTGTTCCATCAAAATGTCTCATTCCCTTCGGGAGTTATCGTGCTCACAGACTGACGGGCGACTCTTGCGATGTCATAGGTATCCCTCCCTTCCGTTTTGGGATCCCAAAAAGACAAGAAGCATTTTGTATTTTGTTCACAGGTTTCAGAGACAGTACGGGATATTCAAATCCGAGTGATTCCGTACAGATAAGACAATTCGTACTTTATTCACAACATTTTGCTCACAAGCGGTGAAGATGAGCAATGTAGTGGATCCGCACAACACAGCAAATACTTGTCTTAAAGGCACAGAAAACTTGACTACGCAACTTTCGGCCATCAAACCGACCTGGGGGGATCAGATACAGGGACTTATTGTCGACAGTACCCCCCTTGTTTGTTATCTCGAACCCCCTCCTTAGTGTTCCGAAAGCTAGCTGGCAGGCCCTTGCCCCTTATGCACTATAATTACGCACTTATGCACTGTAAAAGTTCGCCTTTGGCCGTGTTGCCTAACACGTCTGGATAGTAGTCAAGAGGTCGTGCGTTCGATTCCTACTCCCGGCACACAAACCTTTTGCTTCTACTAACTCAAAAGTCGAATTCTCGGAAACTGCCCGGAAACTGCAGTGGTCGTAGCGAGAATTTTTCTTACTCTCAATATCGACTCAGGGTACATTCTTGATATGTCAGCTAGCTCCCCGAGTCAAGTTTTCTGTTCCTTAAAAGGACATGTCGTACCTACTTGTGCAACCTACTCCGAAACCGCTCCATACATTTTTAAATCAGAAACCCAAATTCGTATGGCATATTCTAAACCCCCCAACGACTCCACACTGATTTTCACACTTTCCACGTTTCGCTAATATGGATGCGTGTCATGCTCCCGCCGGTCGCTTGCGAGAAGGTTAGTCGCAATTAAGACTGGTTATGCGTGTTTTTCCGTGTTTATGCTAGAAGTCAACGGGACTGGAAAAATGCTAAAATATAAAATACTGGAACATAAGCAATAACTAGTGCGAGGGGTGCTTTAAAGGACACCTGAACAATGAAACCATACTTGAACACACCATGGAGAATGCATTTACAGACATGCGACGGAGACCGTTCTTCTCCTGAGCGTGGCGTTTTCAATATAGGGATGTTCGTTTCTGGAGGTTTGCACATGCAAACTCCAAGACAAAAAGCGCAGTTCATTCAAATCTTGTACAGCGCTGGCCGGATCGTATTGGAATTTCTTATAGATATATGTTTGGGCTTAACTGCGGTTAAAAAATATTCCAGAAGAAGGGTTGATTGGAGACATTTGTTCATTTCTAAAATTGTTCGGTACTGAAACAAGACCAGATCAAAATGGAGCAAAAATCATAGCTTGGAAACACTATTTCGTATTTGGACTGGGTTTTCTGCATGCAATGTTAACGGAAGTCATACAGATAGGGATGATACTTGGTACTCTTCATTCAGGTGTACTTTAAGGCTCGTTTGCAAAAGGCCATTTCAGAGCTCATCTCATCTCCCCTCATTCACAAGTCAGAATGAAACCACGACATCCATTTTTTTGTTCATTAAAATACTGGAACATAACAGTAAATAGTGCGAAGGGTCCTTTAAGGTTCGTTGGCAAAAGGATGTTTCAGGGCTCATCGCACATCCTCCCATTCACAAGTCAGAATGAAACCACGAGATTCGTTTTTTTTCATCATATTCCAACCTGGGATTCCCCCCTATCTGAAACTATACGACTGAGTAGTCACCACGAGAATGAGACCATGTAAATATGTTAAAATATAAGAACATTCTAATCATGGAGAGACGGCTTAGGAGGTGTGCACTTGTAAACAAGAGCTACGAGCTCATATGGCACTTGTTACGATTAGGTGGTACAAGAAAGCAGAAGAGAACCTGACAAAACACCCCGCCATCCAAAAATGCGGTTCGGACTTAGAATTAGGATATCTAGTTTCACTCCAAGTCTGAAAATTTCCGACATCACCTCAAAGCCATCGCAAACCTCCGAAGTTTCAATCCAAGAAATCCACTCGCTATGTCCCTAGACGAGCCCAAGCTTTGCGACACCCCCGTCCAACTCCCCATATACCGTGGACGAATCTGGCCTGGACTCCTAACTGGATCATCTGAAGCGTTTTCTCTTACCACCTATCTTTCACTCGAATTGGGGAACTTCCGGTAAATCCCCCCCCCCCCCCACCTTGGTCGGATCCGGCTCGAACCTTAAAATATGCCATCTACGGCATACGATCTCTGTACCTTCCAAGCTTCATTCAAACCACTCCACTTGTTTGACCCTTACGCTAGCCACAAAAATTTCCGGGACTCCCCTTCCAGCTCCGCCCACCGTTGCTGAATACGACTCGAAAACATAAATGTCGCATCTCTGACTTGTCCTCTTCCTATCCATTAAGTTTGACTGGAATCGGAGCAGAGCCTATCTGCAAATATCCGAGTCTTGCTCCCCCTCCCCCCCACCTTGGCCGGATCCTGTCCGGACACCAAATAACAAATCAAGGTCGCATAAACTCGGCACTGTCCAACTTGCATCCTTTTTTGTCCATCCGTTTGTTTTCTGTGCATGTCAAAACTTTTCGCAACCTCCATGATGGTCGGATCGGGGAAGCGACTATTCTCAAGTCAGTCTGTTCCGGTCCCTGATACATCTTCCAAGTTTTATCGTCCTAGAACTTGAGGGGTCACCAGATTTAAGCCCCCCCCCCCCCCAGCTTCCCCACGGTGTCCGAATGTCCGGTTATGTCAACGATGTATCTAGGACTTGCAGTTGTTCTTCCCACCAAGTTTCATCCCGAATCGTCCACTCTAAGCGCTTCCCAAGATTTCCGGTTCCCCCCCTCCGGCTCCCGTCAAAGTCACCGGATCCGATCTGGATTTGAACTCGGTCGTCTGAGACTCGGCGTCTTTCCAAATATCAAGTTTCATCAAGATCCGATCACCCGTTGGAAAGTTATAAATACCTCAAGATTCCGGATTCCCCCTTCCTCCACTCGTCCCCGGACCTGACATGGAACATCTGAGACGATAGCTCTTTCCAGTTGCCAATTTTCATTCAAATCCAATCACCCGCTCAGAAACTGTCCATGCCACTAGATTCCGGATTCCTAATCCCTGCACTCCTCCCACGATGGACAGATCGAGGAAACGAATATTTTCAAGTCAATCTACTCGGGTCCCTGACATGCCTACCAAGTTTCATAGTCCTAGCACATCAGAAAGTACCCGAACTCGCGCTCTTACTAGAAGTAAGACCCCCCCCCCCACCCAACTCCCCCACAGTGCCCGAATCCCGTCCTTTTATGTCAATGGCGTATCTAGAACTTGTGCTTGTTCTTCCGATCAGTTTTAATCCCGATCCATCGACTCTAAGGGTTTCCAAAGATTTCCGGTTTCCCCCTCCAGCTCCTCCCAATGTCACCGGATCCGGTCTAAATTTAAAATGGGACGCCTGACACACGAGTTCTTTCTAAATATTAAGTTTCATTTCAATCCTATCACCCGTGCAATAGCTGCCCATGCCACTAGATTCCGGATTTACCATCCCTCCACTCCTCCCACGATGGTCGGATCGAGGAAACAACTTTTCTCAAGTCAATCTGCTCGGATCCCTGATACGCCTACCAAGTTCCATCGTCCTAGCAAATCAGGAAGTACCGTACCCCCGCGATCACTAGAAATCCGGACCACCCCCCAACTCCCCCATAGTGCCCGAATTCTGGACTATTACGTCAACAGTGGCGTTTTTGATCGCCGATTATTTCGGCAATAGCGTAGCCGTCTGACTTTTTGTCGTTTTTGACGTTCGTCGGAAGCCGATTGCCGTAGCTGTATCTCTTAATTTCTGTTTTTGTTCTGATCGGCTAACGTCTGTCGCCTGAATTCCTGTCCATTGCCGATCGGCCAAGGACTCGTCGTTTGCCGTAGACGTTGGGGTTTCGTTTGACGACTTGGCGTTTCTATCAAAAATGAAGGGAAAGGAGGATTATGTTCTTTATGTTCTGCGTTATGAGAACAGCCTCTTTGAAGTCCACTGTGAGTAGACATATCTAATGTGTAGTTTATGTTATAACAGAAGTACACTTCCAGCAAAACAAGATCCCGTTTTTGCGCACCCAAAAACAACGGCGAACGCCAAAGGCTGTCGGCTATCGAAAACAGTAAATAAGCACGAATCGGCAAACTCGCTTCGTCTACTGGTGAAATTTCATCGGCGATCAAAAACGCCAGTAATGACTTATCTAAAACTTGTCCTTGTTCTTCCCACCAAGCTTCATCCCGATCCCTCCACTCTAAGCGTTTCCAAAGATTTCCGGTTCCCCCCTCCAACTCCTCCTAATGTCTCCGGATCCCGTCCAGATTTAGAATGGGATCGACATCTGAGGCACGAGGTCTTTCTAAATAACAAATTTCATTTAAATCAATAGCAGAGCTTGCCACTAGATTCCGGATTCCCCATCCCTACACTCCCCGACGGTGGTCGGATCGGGGAAACGACATTCTCAAGTCAGTCTGTCCGGGTACCTGACAAGCCTGCCAAGTTTCATCATCCTAGCACATCACGAAGTACCGAACCCGTGGAATCACTAGAAACTCGAATCCCCCCCCCAACTCCCCCACAGTGACCGGATCCGTTCCGGTTAGGTCATTCACGTATATAGGACTTGTGCTTGTTCTTCCCACGAAGTTTCGTCCCGAACCCTCCACTCTAAGCGTTTCCCAAGATTTCCGGTTCCCCCCTCCGACTCCCCCCAATATGACGGAACCGGTCCGGATTTAAACGCAGGTCTGAGACGCGAGGTCTTTTATAAAGTTTCATTAAGATCCGATCACCCGTTCGCAAGTTAAGAATTCCTCACTTTCCGGATTCCCCTTCCCTCCACCCCCTCCCCCAGATGGTCGGATCGGGGAAACGATTATTCTCAAGTCAACCTGTTCGGGTCCCTTACATCCCTGCCAAGTTTCATCGTCCTAGCAAATCAGGAAGTACTGAACCCACGGGATCACTAGAAATTCGGATCCCCCCCCCCCAACTCCCCCGCAGTGAACGGATCCGGTCCGGTCATGTTAATCACGTTATCCAAGGCTTGTGCTTGTTCTTTCCACCAAGTTTCATCCCGATCTCTCCACTCTAAGCGTTTCCCAAGATTTCCGGTTTCCCCCCTCCAACTCCCCCAGTGTCACCGGATCCGGTCCAATTTAAACTTGGATGTCTGAGACACGAGGTCTTTCTACATCAAGTTTCATTGACCGTTCGTAAAAAAATACTTCAATTTTCCGGATTCCCCCTCCCTCCAGCCCCCCCCCCCACACATAGTCGGATCGAAGAAACGTCGGATCCCTGACATGCCTGCCAATTTTCATCGTCATAGCACATCAGGAAGCACCGAACTAGCGGTATCAATAGAAACAACAGACCCCCCCCCCCCCCCCCAACACCCCAAAAGTGAGCGGATCCGGTCCGGTTATGTCAGTCATGTATCTAGGACTTGTGCTTGTTCTTTCCACCAAGTTTCATCTCGACCTCTCCACTTTAAGCGTTTTCCAAGATTTCCGGTTTCCCCCTCCAACTCCCCCAGTGTCAACGGATCCGGTCTGGATTTAAAATGGGACGTCTGAGACCTCAATTTTCCTTATTTTTCCAGATTCCCCTCCCTCCACTCCCCCCCCCAGATGGTCGGATCGGTGAAGTGTCTATTTCTAATTTATTCTGGTCCGGTCTCTGATATGCCTGCCAACTTTCATCGTCCTAGCTTATCTGGAAGTGCCCGAACTAGCAAAACCGGGACAGACAGACCGATGAAAATGAAAATGATTCACTGGGACCCCATACAAAGTATGTTTGTAGCTGCATGAGCTCTTTTGCGGTTTCCCACACTGGCATAAGTTTCATGATGAATGAATGAATAACGTATAACACTTAAGATCTTAGCAGTTATGTTTTGAATGTTACGCATTCAAACGTTATGCATCCACAAAGAGCCGAAACACCGCCGAAAAAAGATCTGCTGACCACTTTGTTTGTCATCATGATATCGGAAAAGTCAACGGATGCTTTTTCGGCGAATTTTTGGTGGCAGTGCTTGTTACGCATAACATTTTAATGCGAAACGAAACATAATACAACAAAAACACAACATCTGTTGGAACTGCCCGATGAAAAATTTGTGGCCTGCGTAGTAGTATGGTAGTAGTACGAAAAAGTTGATGTAATACTATGTAATAGCAAATAATACTATCATTTAATGTGCCTCAGACCGGTCCAATCTTATGTAGTAGCATCCTGTATTGCCATCGTAGCATCCAGTCTTGCTAATAGTAGCATGTAGTAGTGTGTAGTAACACGGTAGTCTTGAAGTAGAAGCATGTAGTCGCATCGTTAGTACTACATGCTACTTTTTCGTACTACTTCATAGTACTATTTTGAGATAAATTTTTCATCGGGTGGACACACTTGTGTTATCAGTTATGAAACTTGTGACAGTGCATAAACTACGCTAAATGACCTGAAAGACTTCAGACTGGTGTTTATGTCACATTCATATCCGAAAGCAGTTTTGACAATCTCACAGATTTACCTTTCCGTTTTCTAAAGACTTCCGCGCAAAAACTTCCAAAATCAGAAAGCTACTGTGGCGTCAATGCTCTAAGCTGGCCCAAAAAATAACACTAGGGAGATAGCACAAACTCGAATAGCAGAGAAGTAACAGTAGCGATAGATAAACCCACTACTGAAACTCAATCAGTCGTGCACCAGTGCTGGCTCCAAATAACTACATATCCCGAACACAGCCCAAAAATGATACAACCTCCCCTGTGTCCTCGATGTGTGCAGATGGCATATTGGCTATACTAAAATTTTCTAAGCCCGCAAGTTTGTCTCGCTTTTAAAGTCGTGAGCATAGTAGGCGCCTCTCCGTTTCCGTTGCGTGCAGAGCATAGGTTTTGGCGCTGCTCCCTAGTGTTATTTTGCTCTGGCTGGCTCCGATAACTCCCTATTCCGAACACAGCAAAAAAACAAGAGCTGAAAGCTCATATAGCACTTGTAAGAACAGTTAGCATGTTTGTCAGATACCGTTTGCAGTTGTCAAGGCTGCATCTCTCTCTCGATACTCATTTCATCAGAAAATCGGCTTGATTTACTAAATCTGAAATGGTTATTCCAGTCACTGATAACTGTTTCTCCCACAACGATGATCGGATCGGGGGAGGGACTATTTTTAAGCCAATCTGATAGAGTCCCTAACATGCCTGAAAAGTTTTATGGTCATACCGCAGCCTGCCAAATTTCATGGTCGTAGCCCATTTGGAAGTACCCCAGCTCGCGATGACCAGAATTTTGGAAAAACCTCTCCAACTCCCCCAACAGTGACATGATCCGGTCCTGTTTTGCCAGTATTGTGTCGTATAGTCTTTACGGCTTATGCTTGTTCTTTCCTCCAAGTCCCATCCCGATCTCTCGACTCTAAGCGTTTCACGAGATTTCTTGCACCCCCCTCCAGCCTCCCCCCCCCACAGTTATCGGATTCGTTCCGGACTTGAAATTGATCATCTGAGACACTTGTTCTTGACACTTGCCAAGTTTCATTCACGTCCGATCATCCGTTCTAAAGTAATGCATGTCACTAGACCCTGGATTCCCCACCCTCCACTCCCCCCAGTCACAGTCTCGCGGAAGGAACCTATGTATGTTTCACGATGACTGGATCGGGGAAGTGATTATTTCCAAGTTAATCTAGTCGGTTCCCTCATATGCCTTCGAAGTTTTATTGCGCTAGCATATGTGGAAGCGTTTCAGGAGATTTCCGGTGTCCCCCTCCAGCCCCCCCCCCCCACAGGTATCGAATCTGGTCTGGATTTGAACTGAATATCCGAAACACTTGTTCTTGACACACTTGTTCTTTACAAACCCATCAGAATTAGTGAAGCGTCGTTTTTTATGCCACTGGCATGTCTGATGCTTTTAAGAAACACCAGGTTTATTTATATTTGCCATTAAAATTGTACCTTACCTTTGACACACGTCAAGTTTCACACATGTTATGCATGTTAATAGTTTCCGGATTCCCCATCCCTCCACTCCCCCCACTATGATTGGATCTGGAAAGTGGCTATTTCCGAGTTAATCTGGTCGGTTCCCTGATATGCCTGCCAAGTTTCATTGTCCTAGCTTATGTGGAAGCGTTTCACGAGATTTGTTTAGTTTAAGTTTAGTTAGCATCAGAGCAAAATAGCTCTAGCTCTAGCTATTTTGCTCTGGTTAGCACTTGTTGTTACTTTAGTCTTTAAACTGTGTATGTTCCCACATTCGCTTATAAATACAACCGAGCGTAGCGCAGCGGTAGAGCGCTGGGCCTCTACCACAGAGATCGTTGGGTCTATACCTGCTTTGGACATTTGTCTCTTTTGCTCCCCTTTTGCTGCCGTTGTTCCTAGTTTCCGGACTCCCGGATCTGGGGAAAGTCGGATTGGGGAAGTGATTATTTGTAAGTTAATCTGGTCGGGTCCCTGATAAGCCTGCGAAGTTTCATCGTCCTAGCTTGTGTGGAAGTGCCCGAACCAGAAAAACCTGGACCGACCGCCCGACCGACAGACCGACGGACGAACAGAAATTGCGATCGCTATATGGCACTTGGCCGAAGGGCAAGTGCCATAAAAAGGATACAACCTTCCTATGTTTCCTCGATGTGTGCAGACCGCATCTTAGCTGTAGGATGTTATAATTTCTAAACCCGCAGGCAGAGCAAAATAACACTTCCATGCTTTGCAAACGGGCCATACTCGTAGCGCCACCAACTACGCTTGCGGCATTCAAAGCGAGGCAAACTTGCGGCTTTAGAAATTTCTAGTAAAGCAAAGGTGCGGTTTGCACACACTAAGGAAACAACGGAGTATTTATTCAAATAATGTATACGACGGATCCGTCAGCTACGATGCTTCATCAGCGATATTTCGGCCCTTCTTGGCAAGGGTCCTCGTCAGGCTGTCAATTTTTAGGTCCAACGTCGGGCAAGGAAACAAACCTGTGATGGGACCTGAAGATTGACAGCCTGACGAAGACCCTTGCCAAGAAGGGCCGAAATATTGCTGATGAAGCATCGTAGCTGACGTGTCCGTTGTATACATTATTTGAATAAATGTTTCAAAGTCAGCTTGGGCTCAAGGAATATGTAGGAACAACGGAGGCTGTATAAATTTTTTGCAAAGTTCAGAATATGAAATTATCGGAGCCAGTGTTGGTGAACGACTGAATGAGTATCAGTAGGGATGTCCTCTATCGCTAGTGGTGCTAGTATCGTTGCTATTCCAGTGTGTGTCAATTTTATTAAGTCTTGGCGCTACTCCCTAGTGTTATTTTGCTCTGCCCGCAAGTTTGTTTCGCGTTGAACGTCCCGAGCCTAGTGGGCGGGGCTACGAGTAAGGCCCGCTTTCGACGCATGGAAAACATAGATCTTGGCGCTACTCTCTACCGTTATTTTGCTCTGCTATGCTGACTTCTCGCGCTCGTTTATAACTATTGATCTTACGGCATAAGAAACTAAGCCAAACACGACCATTACTACTTTCCCCTGAAAATATACTCAACAAACTGGATCAGAAAAAGAATCCTATAATTGCTTTCTGGCACTTCGGAACTATTTCGCACTTGTTCTAATTTTCGTTTGGCGTGCCCAAAATAATTTAGAAATGTAAAGATAAATGTTTCCTGCCGTCGCCCCAATCGTGCAGCAAAAACAGCAGCCGTGTCAAAAATAAAATCTCAGCATTAGTTTTTCCGCACAGTAATTATTCAAAGTAATAGATACAGGCGAGTACTCCATAATAGAAACGTAGAACGAGGTTAATAATGAAATAATATTTAAGTTTTCAGCCCCTTATTAATAACAAAACCGAAGTTGATCAAAATGCAGAAAAAAACCTTTCTTCTCATCGCCCCAATCGTGCAGCAAAAACAGCGTCCGTGTCAAAAATTAAATCTCAGGACTAGTTTTTTCACTATAGTGGTATCTGAAGGTAATTTACTATAATAAGATATTCATAGTCGGTATAAGCTTCAGTTATTTATTACAGGTTTGTTTCCTTCCCCGACGTTGACCCAGAGGATTGACAGCCTGACGTGGACCCTTGCCAAGAAGCAAGAAGGGCCGAAATATCGCTGATGAAGAATCGTAGCTGACGACTCCGTTGTAAACATTGTTTGAATAAAAGAAATGTAAAGGCAATGTAAGTAATCGGCTTTTTCAAACAATGCTGTTCCACTCTAAGCTTCAAATCCTTTTTTTTTTGGAAAAAGTCGGTGGCGTTACAAATGCTTCTTGTATTAAAATAATTAATGATAAATATTATGACTGTAAATTGGGTTTTCAGTATACTCAAGCTTAATGAGAATCGTAAGTCAAAGTTTAGTACGGGTCAATGTAAATATTTATTAGTGGGTGAATTGTAAAATATCTGAAAATGTCTAAGAGTGTAAAATGCTGTTTCTCTCTCTCATGCTCTATACTTGGTTCCTTTCTGGGACACATTAACTCAATCAGATAAAATAAAAAGTAGAAGGGCTTATTTCGAATATGCAAAGTTATTACTTTTTTCTTTTTTTCGTATTTATACTCCATCTTATGCTCATACTCAATCTCACGGCATTTCCCGTATTCTCGTTGTTTTCCTAGGCGGAGTCCGCGTCGAATGACTCCTTCTATTCTCGCCGTTCCCTTCGATTCCCCGAGGAGTCCTTGGGGAACGGCGAGAATACGCCTTAGATCTTCTTGTTGGGATCCAACTACTATACCGAACTGTTTTGGCAAAATTCGTATTTGGTATAATTTCGTCGAAACTGGAACGAAAGTCGGGATTCGTGGTAACTATACCGAATCCAGAAAATTTATACCGAATAAATTATCGAATCCCAAATTATCGAATCCCAATCACGATACCAAATAACTTTGGACCGATAGCTTACTCGGGATTCTGTGTAACTAACCAAATCTCCTTAAATATACCGAATAGTTCCGGCATCGGAAAATTACCAAATAATTTCAGTAAATTCTCTCGCAGAATTCATGATAACTACCGAATACTGGCAATTATACCGAATTCCGAACCGAATAGATTCGTACCGATAGCCTATTTGGGATTCGGTATAACCGTAAATATACCGAATAGTTATACTATAAAAAAACTGAAGAATTTTAGTAAATTTTGGGCCTCCGGCTCCGGCCTTCTGTGTAACTAACCAAATGTCCACAATATACCGAATAGTTCCGGCATCGGAAAATTATCAAATAATTTCAGTAAATTCTCTCACAGAATTCATGATAACTACCGAATACTGGCAATTATACCGGATTCCGATCATATACCGAATAGATTTGTACCGATAGCCTATTTGGGAATAACTACCGAATCCCCATAAATATGCCGAATAGTTATGCTATCGACAAAAATACTGAACAATTTTGGCCGAAGTTTTTACCGAATCTCAAAAACGTGTGGGGGGGGGGCTGCACCCCATCCCCCTTTGCGACGCCCCTGGTCATAGTTAAAGCACAACTCTTACTAGAAATGACCTTTTCACTATGAAATGGATCAGAAAAAAACTTTGCGAAAATACCATTACTTTCCACCTGAATTTAGGGATTTTTTTGTTAGCGCTTGTCGACTCCATCCAGCCTTCCTGCTCTCTGACACGGCGGCTGGGCGCAAAAATTTTAAAACTGAACGCGCCGTGGTTAAAAAGACGGAAACTAAGCAAATAAAAAAAGGCACAAACTTAAGATTCTCATTTCCTTGTGTGTGAAAGAGTTGTCAGTGGACGTTGAAGATTCAGGCAAACTTTACGTTGTGTGACGGGCAAAACTCGGCAGGGCCGAAAAAGCGCTAAAAGTTCATAGGCACAAAACGAAACGATGGAGAAAGGTGGGACTTTTAGAAGCTTATAATTCCATAAGGCAGCTTGATATATTATAAAAGGCAGAGTAAGCAAGAGGGGTCCTTTAAGACATTTAATTCATACTTTCAATGTCAGACAATCAGGTTCATTCGTAAACATAAGGTTTTAACCTGAGTCCGACTAAACTATCCATCCGAGGGGAGAACAAATGGTGCTTCCGAGTCATCTTTTTCAGGAACCGCACACAAAACCTTTTCCAACCAATTTAGGAGTATTTGTATGCACCTACATGTCTATGCCTGCCCCTTCCCGAAAAAATTCTTAATTTCTTAAACTAACTGATTTACTTTTATTTTAATCAATCAATCAATCAAGTTTAATCAAAATAGCTAAAAGCTAGAAGAGGATTACAAATTTACGAAATACACAAATACGAAATAAATTAAAATTGGTATTTCTACCAAACTTCCGTTTTTTTGCTGGATTCAGAGCGAAATACTTATCCGGCGATGAAACGAAGTTCATCCATGGATTCAACATGTATTCTTACTCCTACATCGGTGTTCCTGTCCAATTTTTTTTACTTCCACCAAATCTGAAGTTTTGGCCGGATTCCGGTCGAACTACTTGTACGGCGTGAAAACTAACACCAGACAAGTAAATTTCTGCTACCAAATTTTCGTTATTGGCCTAAATTTAGACGGTGTTCCGAGCAAAGTTTAGATCTTGATTCAGCATGTCCCCTGGCTCCTAGCCGACTTTAAATTTACCTTCAATATTTGTTTCATTCAATCACTTCATCCGACCCCCCCCCCCCCACTCACTATATGGCTAAGGGGTCCATTCTACTAACTTGGCCTGTACCCCAGGGGACCTCGTACCGTGGACCCCATATACCTCGGACACGTCCTTCGTATGGAAGAGAGCCGCCTTCCTCGAAAGACCTGCGAGTGGAAGCCAGACGGGAGAAGAAAGCGAGGTCACCCCCAAAACATACTGAGGCGAACATATGACCGAGATCTGAGCCTCGTTTTTGTGGCATGCTGCAGGTCCACTTCGTCGATCAGAAATTCGATTGTGGGTAAAAATAAATGCTGAATCCATACCTGAACTTTATTTTCTTGCCGGACAAATACTCTCGGAATCCACACAAAACCGGTTCTTTAATAAGTTCTTTCTGAATTTGATGAGAGGTTCGATATAGGGGTAGGTTTTTTAACTTTAATTCTTGTCGAACAAGCAGTTGTGCCGAATCCACACCTAAACTTTATTTTTGTTGATAGACAAGCGGTTCTGCCCGAATCTGGCCAAAATCAGAAACATGGTGGAAGGAAAAGTATTTTCTTAAGTCGATTAGAGATTCGATATGTTGGTAAAAATTAATGTGGAATCCATATCTGAATTTTATTTTCTTGCCGGACACATATTCTCTGAATCCACGCAAAACTGGAAATTTCGGAAAATAAGTTCTTTTGAATTTGAGTAGAGGTTCGATATAGGGATACGTTTTTAACTTTATGTCTTGCCGGACAAGTAGTTCGCGCGGAATAAGGCCAAAACCGGAAATTTGGTAGGAGTAAAAATTTGTTTAAAGTCGATTACTGATCCTACGTAGGGAGAAGGAAGGGCCTAATAAAATAGAAAAAACGAGATTTTCGGTTTTTTTTCTTGATCAGCTAGTTACCCCTCCAAGATGATGTGCGAGGGATAAATACAAAATCGGATATTTCGGTTATCGGATATTTCGGTTGCACTTCTGCAAACCGTCCTCAGCGAAAAAAACAAAACTAAATCATAAAATCCACCACAATCACAACAGGAAAACGATGCGGAACCAACAGACAATAAGACGACATGTAACTAAAAACCAGAAGAACGATGCGGAATGAACAACATGCAGATAAAAATAAAATAACGAAAGATAAAATGTGCGTGTTCAAAGTGTATATGTACAAATCTGTGATTATTTACAATTCTGAATTCTGTGTATATTTACAATTCCGTCTGGGAAAGCGCAGAAGCTTTCACCCAGAAAATGGCCCACTCCAAAAATCCATAATGTGTTTGACCACTTTCAATAAAACCTTCCACAGAACTTTTTTCTATTTTATTTGAAATGAATGGTCAGCTTGGCTTCAAACCATATAAGTAAGGGCCTTTTCTCATTTGATTAGAGATTTGAAATGAGGCTAGAAATATGTGCTGAATCAATATCTGTCCTTGTTTTTCTTTTTAAGCGGATTAGAAGTTTGGCGTTAATATTTCTTTTATTTTCAAATATTCCTTTTATTTCCAAGCTTCCGATAAATAACATGCTTCCGGGGTCTGACTTTGGAAATCTAATAGACCCTATTGTCTGAATCAAGAAGTCCAATACAAATCCCAGGTCTTGTTAATAATAACCCTATTGTCTGGGTCAAGAAGTCGAATGAATATTCCGTTTTCGGGACTCCATCGAAACCTTAGGTCTTGTTAATAACACAGTCAACCCTTTTTAAAGTTCAATAGGCGGATCAAACAAACGTTTTGCCACATTTTTATCCTCGATTCCTCGATAACTTATTTTCGCTAATATATCGTTACGCCGTTTTTTGCTGACCGCCATACTCCGATTTACCAGCTTCAACAAATATAAGCGGAGTTTCTTCTTTCTTATCCATTCGTTGTTATTATATACTCCTGAATGTTTGTATTGTTGACAAATATTCATATTAACGGTGTTACCTGAGAATTCCTTTTAAGTTCTGGAATCAGCTGCAACTAGGTAGGTTATTTTTGTACATTTTTGGCAGTGTTGTAACTTTACATCCAAAAAACAAAACTTTTCTTTGGTACTTCAAACAACAGAAAGTTTCATCAGATAAAACTAGAGCAATCTGCCAGATACAGAGACGGTTTATTTTAGTAGCCATTGCACTCTCGTCACTCAGCTCTGCAAAACGAGTGATTTTCGTACATAGCTGAGAGTTTTTGAATTTCCGCGCCATGCGTCTCCGCCGATATGCCGAAGAGTCAATGACAAGGGATAACAAGAAAATGGCTTATTTTTGGAGCGCTATTTAGTGGAAGTCAGGAATGTATATGTGTGAAGCATGTTATAAAAATTAAAGCATAGTTAGTGCCCATTGTGCTTTAAAGGCTATATAGGTCTTTGCGTGGGTCTTTGCACGCGTGCGTAACTTAATTAAAATTCCTAATTTAAAATTTTGTACTGTGTCGTTGAGCATTCTTTTATTTTAGACGTATTGCACGCAACTATAGATAGATAGATAGATAGATAGATACTTTAATTTAGCCGTTAGGCCATACACAAAATCATACATTTTTAAACACTTCGAGAGAGCGGTTATATAAACTCACATGTAAAACGCTTTAAACTCCCACCACCAATAACTATTTACATCTCTTTAACGCTTCTTTGACAAAACCTGTAACTGCCATTATCGCTGACCGTGAAGATGACTTTAGGATACCAGGAAAGAGCAACCCATCTTCACCAAAAAATCTTACTCTCAAATCCGAGAGCCCCTTGCATCTTGACAGGAAGTGGGACAGATTCTCCTCTTCCAAACCACATAACGAGCAAGTATAACATGACTTCGGGTTTCGGGAATTTCTTTCAAATAATTTAACCCTACTCTTAAGAGGGAGACTGTTCGCTCGGATCTGGAACCACAAACGCAGGTTTTCAGCCGGTAAACGTAACTTAAAATAAAATTCAAAACCAACCGACTCTTTAATATTCCTATAATCTTTCAGAGTCTCTGAATTAACAGTCTGTTCATGCCAAAGTTGAATTTCCTGATCCTCCTGAACTCGCGCAAAACTGCGACAAAGTTTATCTTGATCAGTTGTAGGACCAAGACCCTCATTCCAAGCATAAGACAGCCCTGCTTTATCAAGTAGGGCTTTCACTTGGAATGGCCAGGATCTCTTCTTTCCCTGCTTTAATAGTTCCAAATACGCTGCCTTCAACAGCCTCTCATCTGGTAGTTGAAGAAGTTTTATCCAGAACCTAATAACCTGGACAGCTCTATCTTTCTGCAAAGAACAGAGCCCTAAATCCCCCTTAAGGGCTAACGTTGGAGTTGTAGGATGGACCCCAATTAATTTCTTATAATGTTGCAGCTGAACGGTTTCAAGTTGCGGGATAGCCTCATACCCCCAAAGTTCAGCCCCATAATGGATAGTAGGGCGAATTTTTGACTGAAATATTTGCTTATGCATTTTTAAATTTTTTATTCCACTTATCACTGAATTTCTCAACACAGCAGCAGACACTGCTTTACCTCTACGAATCATTTCTTTAACATGATCTTTCCAATTTCCTTTTTCATTCAACAAAAACCCAAGATACTTGAAAGTATCACTTCTTTTTAAATCAGTACCTTTATAGAAAAATTTGTGATTATTTTTACTATTACCAAAAACTACTATTTCTGTTTTTTTAACATTCAGCTTCATCTTCTTATTGTCCAAATAATCTGCTAATATATTTAACAAACTCTGCAGTTCTTCGGGGGATTTAGCTACCAGCGCAGCATCGTCAGCAAATAGCAACAGTGATAATGTCAAATTCCCTAGACGCACCGTGGGTGCCCATTTCTCCTGGAAATATTCAACAATATCATTTACATATATACAAAAAAACCTCGGTGACAAAGTGCTTCCCTGCTTCACTCCTACCTCACAATCAAATAAATCTGAAAATCCCTTCCCTGCTACTTTAACCATTCCTTTAGTAAGCCTATACATATCCCCAACTAATCGAACAAAAATGCGGGGCAGGCCTATATTGTCTCCCACTTTTTGATAACTATCTTGTGACGACGATGCGTAAATTAAAAGTTTGTTATAAAAATGCATTCCGTCATCTCCTTTCATATAATCGACGTTACTCTGCTAGTCAAATGTTTTTAGAAATGAAACTGAATCTCTTGAATGTTATGAGACGGATAGCGATAGTTAGTTTTGTTGCAAGGTTAGAAGTCTCCAAAAATCCAATTTTAAAGGCAATTCGTGAGAAAGCAGAATGCCGTTCCGGCCATTTCTACCGCCTTTTTCGTCGACTGTGCTATTGCCCAAGCCACCGAATGGATGAAATGATTGTATATCTTTAGTAAAGAATAGTCTTGTTTGGTTTAATTTTAATATGTATGTGTGTAATGTCATGAATTAGATAAATTGATTGATAGGCTAGACAAATCCTAAGATTCCGTTACAGATGACTCACCTATATAACCTTCCTCGTCCATGTACGTCTTATCAACCAATTTCATCCTTCTCCCTCTACTCGACTGTGATTGGCTGGATTCAACTTCTTGAGTTGAACTGGTAGCCAACGGTGGGGGGATGGGTTCCTCCTCGTGATCACTGTCAACTCGAACTTCAGCCTCTGTAAGAACAATCCAACATTAAGAGCGTGTTCCACCCTACTTACCATAGTAACTACGCATGACGTCGCGAATTCTGGCTTTTTGCCGTCAAGGCTAGAACAATTTTCCTATTTTTCGGCGGAATATCATGCCACGGGCGAATCCGACCAATCAGGTTACAGAGATGCGTAGTTACCATGCTTACTACGCTCCCGAGCATGGTAAGCAAATAGTTACTATTAGTTACTAATTCGAGGAGGTTGGAACGGTTAGCGTAGTAACTTTTCACGAGGTTGGAACGAAAATAGTAACTAATAGTTACTATTGTTAGAAGGGTGGAACACGCTCTAAAGTATTTCGGGAAAACTAGCTACGGCCGTTTTTACACATAGCTCTTCCGAATTACCGTTACAAAAGAAGACCAACCAATAGCCCAATTTGTACTTCAATAAGCTATTTTGTTTCGGCTCGTTTGGCATTAGTTGCGTTTCTGCAGATATCATGGTATAAGAATTTTTTTTCAAAAATTAGTTGTAAGGTTTAATGGCATATAGTAGTAACTGTTACCCCTGTATGCTACTATTAGCAAGACTGGAAGCTACTATAGCAAAACGGGACGCTACTGGATACTACTGCTTAAGATTGGTCCAGTCTGAGGCACTCTGAGGCACATTAAATGATAGTATTCTGTATTATTTCATATCAATACATGCAACTTTTTCGTAAAACTATCATGCAACTACACAGGCTACAAATTTTTCATCGGGATACCACGGTAACTGCAAAATGGACTTTAGACGTCAAAATCGCTTTTAGAAGTCACCCCAAAAGAAATACCTCTTCTAATCCTGCCAATTTCAGACCCTATAGCCGCAATAACTTGGAAAATATTCGTTGAGGAATAAAGGTGTCAAAATTTCCAGAGAGCAGATCAAAAATTCTGAGCCTCGAAATAAATAAATTGAATTTTTATTTTTTAAACTTTTTTTTTATACACGGGTAAATTTTTAATCCTTTCTAGTTTTCCACCGAGATATGTACTTCCACTCACTCACATCACAAGTAAGAAATTTTTCCCGCCAATTTGACAAAAACCTAAGCTCCTGTGTCGGTCATGTTGAAGGTGAGATGACTCGCCAGATACTCAGTATATTTGATAGGGGAGAGGGGGGCGAAACCGTACATTGCCCCTCTCGTCCTGTCTTTGAGCTAATCCATTCAGAAAACCACTGCTAGATGCAATTCACGTAGCGCACATTTGGCGAAGGTTTTGAATTTGCTATGCCACAGAAAACGCAGAAAATGTCAGAAAATCCTTCGAGCCACCCTTGGAAGGGTTTTTTGTTCTAGTTCTTGTTCTGTCGTTGTTGTACTTTCTTTTTATTTTTTGGTTCATTATTATGCTAATTTGTTAGAAGTTAGTTTCGTGTGGTTTTTTACTTTTTTCCTCTTTTTTGGTTTTTTACCTTTTCCTCTTTTTTTGTATTTATACTCCGTCTTTCTCTTTGGGAGTGTATGATGGGTCATAAATAAATTATTTTTATTAGTATTATTATTATTAGAGGCTGAGAAACTTTGATCTGGTCTCTGGAAATTTGACACCATTAGTCCACGCCGAATATTTTCCAAGTTACTGCGGCTATAGGGTCCTAAATTAGCAGGATTAGAAGAGTGTTCCCGCTATTTGCCTGGTAATTTTCATCAATAAATGTCAGGCCGTTCCCTCATAATGGTAAATTTTCAGAATTGCGTAAATAAAGGGCGACTCCGGACGCATTTCGAGGTATCCGGTTTCGCTCCGTGCTGATTGAAGAAAACCAAGTTCAGATATCCCTCTATAAGCCATGTCTATTTTGATGATACTGACCGAAACTTCCTGCTTTACTTCTGCCAAATTTCCGATTTCTGCCGAATTCCAAGCGAATTAATTGTCCACCAAAAAAAAAAAATCAGAAACGAATTCAGCGCATATCCTTAATTCTATAAAGAACATCTAATCAACTTCAAATAAAACTTTAGCAAAAAATTCCGGTTACAACCGGAATCAGGACGAATTATATGTTCGGGTCAAAAATGTAACGGTAATGGGAGTCAAAAACCTGAAGATTCATAAGAATATTTTCAATTCAAAAATTATGCCAGCATTCCATTACGGGGCGGAGTTATGGGGATTCGATCCAGCTATGCAGCTAGAGTCAATTCAGCTTCAATATTATAAAAGAGGATACGGGCTGCACCGAACAACCCACACCCAAGTTCTTAAAGGTGACCTAGGTATATTCTCTATGAAAATCCAAAGGTTATCCCAAACCCTTAGGTTTTGGGTAAAGTTGACTCAACTGCCTGATAATAGGCTTTTGAAAACGGCTTATATGGAACTATTAAAGATAGGAAGAAAGAGAACGTGGCCTTTTAAAGTAAAGAGTCTACTGGAGGAATTAGGCCTAGCGTATGTATGGAATGAAGGCCTTGGCCCAGGTGAAGGTATGCAAGATCTCCTGGCAATAGCAATTAGAGTGCTAAAAGACCAAGAAATCCAAAAATGGGAGGGGATGGTAAGTAGGTCAGGGACATTAAAATATTATAGACAAGTAAAAGAAGTATTTGGTGAAGAGGTATATTTTAAGATAAATTTGCCCCAGTTACATTTGCGGTATTGGATCCAGTTGCGGGCCAACTGTCTATTAGTGCATAGACATAGTTGTTTTTTTGAAGAGAAAAGATGAAGACCAGCCATCTGGGTGTGCTTGCCCTCTTTGTGGTAATGGAGTTGATGATTTGGTCCATGTTCTGTCCCGGTGTCCAGAGCTTTCTGGGTTAAGAAGGGAATTGTTGGGAGGTGAGGTTTTGTTACTTCCTGACATCTTAAAGAGCACGACGCCAAGCATTATATGTAAAATTTGCAGGTTTGTTGATGGTGTGGTGAAATTTCGAGAGAGCGTTGGCGAAGTTTACTTCATGTAAAGTTATTTTGTTTTGTTGTTTTATATGTATTTTCTTGTCTATGGCCTTTGGCTTTGAATACAATTATTATTATTATATAGGCTACTCTACCTGACTCTGAGTCCGATTCCACGACAACACGTTTTCTTCTCTTTGGTACAGGCATTTCCTCGTCATCATCACTACTCCCCACGTGCTTACTCGATTTCGACCTAGAACAACAAAACAATTGCAGGACTTGAGATGATTACCCGATGAAAAATTTATCTCAAAATAGTAGTACGATGTTGTACGAAAAAGTAGCATGCGCAGTACTAACTGATGCTACTACATGCTTCTAGTTCAAGGCTACCGTGTTAATACATACTACATGCTACTATTAGCAAGACTGGATGCTACTATGGCAAGACAGGATGCTACTGGATACTACTACATAAGATTGGACCAGTCTGAGGCACATTGAATGATAGTATTCTTTGCTACTACATAGTATTACATGCAACTTTTTCGTACAACTACCATACAACTACGCAGGCTACACATTTTTCATCGGGTATAAACGTTTGGGTATACAAACAAAAACAAATTAGAAGTGCAAAATGATTCAAAAGAGTCAAATTGGTGGATTACTTTCCCACCCAGTCCGTCAATAAACCCTGGTTCGAAAATATTAACGATAGTGTTTTGCTTATTTTTTTCATTCCGTAAACGAAGTCGCCACAATATTTTTTTTTGGGGGGGGGGAGGGGGCAAGGGCACTTTGTTGAGGGAAGATCGTTCGTTAGTGGATATTTTTTGTCAGTTTGTTATGTCTTCATTCTTCTTTTCTTTTTCTTTTTTTCTCTCCTTTTTCTTTCTTCATTGATTTCTTTCGTTTGTTTCCCTTAAGACTACATGAATAAAGAATAAGCCCCGCCCATTATGGTGGGGCCATAAACAGTTAATGGTGTTTTTATTTTTATGAATAAACTGAAACCGAAACTAGTACCGATAGGTCAAGTCACAGGTTCAGGTTCCTTCTTTAATTTTAGAAACACTTGTTAACAATATAAATCCATCACTGGGGGTCGGCAGAGACACAAGCTGGTTAGGTCGGCCCCCTTGACAATGGTCAAGTTTTGAAAACTGACGCCAAAATGCCATCCATCTTACCACGTCAGAGTCATCTGTCATCCTAACCCTCTTCACATATCAGCCTCACCTGAACCGACGTCAACTCCACGAAATCTTGTTCATTAGTTACATTTTTGCAGATACCATGGTATGCGATACCACGGTTTAAAGTCGTTTTTGTAGTTATCGTGGTATCTGGCCAGTTATCGTGGTATCAGATATTCAAATACCACGGTCCGACTGTGGTAACTGGTCGTGGATCTGAAAAAGTCATTGCACTTTCATCAATTTTAGTCAAATTAGTGGGAAAGAAGTTTGGCACTTTGTGACGTGACTGAATCAGTTTTTCTTGTGGTATGACTTCGAAAAGAGCAATTTCGGCAATTGTCGTTTTTGCAGAGCAACCGTACATCAGATACCACGGATACTGCTAAAACGACTAATTGCAGATCCATGGTTTGAAAAAAAAATATGATTTGGCTTTTGACTTAAAATATTGGGTAAAATAAGGTACAAAGGATTTCAGGTAACGATCAGTCGAGTTTATGGTGAGCTACAAAATTAGTCAAACTCTGTGTAGGAAATGAGCTGTCCCAATTTAGGTACTTCTTCGAACGGTCTTCCGAATAGACGAAGCTAAATTACTCAGAGATAAAACTGTCGCATCTGCGCTGTACAGCACAGCTGAAAACTTAAAGGAACCCTCGCACTATTTACTCTTCAGCTTACAGTATTTTAAAATATTTAAATACTTTAAAACTAGGCTGTGCTTTCAACATATAACCCCCGGTTTTGGCTGTTTTAAGCCTTTTCCGAGACCCGTTGCCTTATAGCCAAACAGGGAAAAAATTTACATAACCGTTTTTTCTGATGGAAAACTTCTCGCAGACAACCGTCGACAGGGTGATACAAATCGAAGGTAGCAAAACACGGCAAGTGAGAAAATCAGCGTGGTTTTGTTAGAGGGGTTACAATGTACCGTACGAAATAGGGGTCTCCGGGTTTAGAAATATATGGAGCGATTATGGAAGTAGGTTGCGTTAGTATTATAGGTAAGACAGGTCCTTTAAAATGCTCATCACTCCGTTACTCGATAAACAGAGACACCAGTTTATTTTTTATCGTAACTGTACGTTGCCATATAAATTGACTTTGTTGAAGTTTGTTGTCGTCTATATATGTTCTTTAATTTTTTTTTGGTTTGGTGTTCTTTTAGGGAAAATAAGAAAAAGTAATAGCAATTACAATAACTAACTGTACTTCAGACTCACACGTCTTTCTTTTGGATTCAACACAGTAAACTTGGCCAGAAGCCGACATTCCTCCCACTCAGCTTTCCTTATTTTCAACCTTAACGAACCATCACTACTTGCGATTGAGTCTTTCACTTTTTTATATTTACTTCATTTACTCTGATCTTTATTTCCAGTTTCCCTCATTTCACCTTCAGTGAACCATCACTACTTGCGGGGGAGTCTGCCACTTTCTCCTTATTTTTACTTCATTGACTCTCGGATTTATTCCAGGGCTGACCGTGATATCCCCCTTCACCGCGCTTGTTCATAACTTTTCAGAACTTTTGGTCTAGTGAACTGGCTCTTTTGTGTTGGCCCCAAAGCTCTTGAGAAAGTACTTTCGTCGGGCGAAGCGGAGCGCCGGCAAACACAGACTAAATGCAATTTTGTACGCTTTTGTTAGTTGTCGTTCGACTCGTAGGCACATCGGGTTCTATTTATCCGCAAGAAATGAAATTCTGCAAACATTTTTCGGGCAAATTATTCCAGGGCTGACCGTGATATACCCCTTCACCGCGCTTGTTCATAACTTTTCAGAACTTTTGGTCTAGTGAACTGGCTCTTTTGTGCTGGCCCCAAAGCTCTTGAGAAAGTACTTTCGTCGGGCGAAGCGGAGCACCGGCAAACACAGAATAAATACAATTTTATACGCTTTTGACAGTTGTAGTTCGACTCGTAGGCACATTCGGTTCTATTTATACGCAAGAAATAAAATTCTGCAAACACTTTTCGGGCAAAACACAGAAGAAATCGAATTCTGTATGCTTTTGTCGGGTCTCGGTATTCTCGTCGGCACATGGGAATCTTTTTATACAGAAGAAACACAGAAGAAATAAAAAATGGATGATTTTGTCTTTTTGTTTATGTTCGTATGTTCGAAAGCTGCAATGGCATGTTTCCTCACCCTATATCGACTAGGGTATGTCATTGGGTTTTAAAACTTTATGCTAAATTTTCAGTTTTGGCCGGATTCCGGGCGAAATGCTTGTCCGGCTAGAAAATAATTTTCATCTTCGGATTCAGCATGTCTCCTTACCCCTAAATCGACTGTCCCATTAGCTTTTAAAAAATATTTGTTTCGACCCTTAATGTGAAATCCTTCCCCCACCCCTAAATATACAAGCTATGGAGCTGAATCCATATCTGAACTTAGTTTTCTTGCCGGAAAAATGGTTCACTCGGAATCCGGCTGAACCTGCACCGACAAACACTGCTTATTTGTCGACAAGACCTGATTTCTCGAAAGAACTGTTGTCGGAAACGGACACTGCCGGTTTAACGACAAAACTTTTCCTATTTACCGAATAGCTCTTGTCGGTACCCGAAACAGAATGCTCACCTGCTCCGCACCGACAGACACTGCCGAATTTCTTACTAACTTTTTCCTGGATTACCGACAATGTTCTTGTCGGTACCAGAAAAAGAGTCCGCAACGACAAACATGGCCGGTCTCGCGACAAGAAGTATCCTGATTTGCAAAAGAGCTTTTCTCGGTACCAACGAGACCAAAGGTTTTGACGGGATCCCAAAAATGTAATATTTGATCCGGACAAATGGGTCTTGTAGATATCCTGTCTTCGCCAGACTCCTTAAAGGACCCCTCTTGCTTATTCTGCCTTTTATAATATACTTAGCTCCGATGTGGAATTATAAGCTTCTAAAAAACCCACTTTTCTCCATTTGTTCGTTTCGTAACTACGAATTTTTAAGCGCTTTTTGGGCCTTGCCGAGTTTTCCCGTCATCCAACGAAAAGTTTGCCGGAATCTTCACTGTCCGCTGACAACTCTTTCACACATAAGGATATGATAATCTTCTGTTTATTACTTCTTTTAGTTGCTTAGTTTTCCCACTTTTTAACCAAGGCACGTTCAGTTTTCAAATCTTTTGCGCCCAGCTGCCGCGTCGGAGAACAGGAAGGCTGGATATAATCGACAAGCGCTAACAAGAGAATCGCTAGTTTTCGGTGGAAAGTGATGGTATTTTCGAAAACGTTTTTTCTTATCCATTTTATAGGGAAAAGATCATTTCTAGTAAGAGTTGTGCTTTAAACATTTTTACCATTCAAATTTACAAACAGATTAAGGCCAATGGTAATGATATGAGAAGACAAAGTTCGGATATGGATTCAGCATGTGTATTTGCCCTATAGCCTACGCCATATCTACTCTGACGAAACTGATCAAATCTTCCTGCCTTACCTTTGCCAAACTTCTGATTTAGGATGGATTCCGGGAGAACTTCTTGTCTGGCAAAAAACTAAAGCTCAAAAATGAATTCAGCATGTCTCCTTACCCCTACATCGAAGCTCCAATCAACTTCACATACAACTTTTGCTTTTAACAATTTTCCGGGTTAAGCGGGATTAAGGGCGAAATAAAATTCCGATGAGAAAATGATTGTGATATTTGGATTCAACATGTCTTCTTACCTGTGAATCCAACATCTAGTCAAATTCAAATAAAACTTTTACTTTTAACAAATTTTCCGGTTCTGGACAGAATTCCGAGTCTTCTTACCCCTAATCGACTATCTCATTAGCTTTTAAAAAATATCTTGTTCCCCTTCCCCCACCCCTAAATATACAGCTATGTGGCCCATTTACGAACTTGACCTGTACTTTGACCCAAAGGATCCTCACACCACGTTTGGACAAAATATCTCAATCCCTTTGAGAGTTAGATGGAGATGGACAGACGGAGAACTCTAGGAAGTCATAGGTATCCCGTCACTTACGTTTTGGGATCCCAACAAGAGCTGTAAGCTCATATGGCACTTGCATGGGTTAAGATGTAGGCCTATTGTTTGATCAAAAGTAAATTTCGACTTTGCGGTTGAGATGCGCACTACAAAGGGAGCTAGAACTTCATTTGTAAGCAAACCCTTGAGGCAAAAATGATAATGGGCTGATGGGCATCATGAAAATGCATATATTGCTTAAACGTTTTTTCTTACTTTGCGGTCAAGATTGGTACTTTAAGGAATAATCGGATTCGGGAAGTAGCGATTTCTAAGCAAATCTTGTGGAATCTCTAATATTCCAGCGAAGTTTCATCGTCCTAGCACGTCTGGAAGTACCTTAACCTGCGATCACCGGAATCCCAGACCCCCCCCCCCCTTCAACTCCACCCACAATACCCGGAGCCAATCCGGTTCTGTAAATGATCTATCCAGAGAAGGTATCTGTTTGTTATTCCCACAAACTTCGATCCCGATCACACCAGTCTAAGCGGGTCAAGTCCCCGATAGTTGTCGGATTCGGTCCGGAAGTGAAAAAGATCACCAGAGAGAAATGTCCTCAAGTGCAATTCTTAAATTTCACTCGAATCCGATCACCCGTTCCAAACTTACGCATGACTCAAAATTCCGGATTCCCCTCCCTCCACTCCCCCCTAAGATTATCATATCGAGGATTTTTGTTTATTTCCAAGTCAGTTTCACCGGGTCCCTGGTATGCCTGCCAAGCTTCGTCGTGAAAATCCCCAAAACTACCATCACCGGAATTCCAGGAAACCCCCTCCACCCCCCCCCCCCCCTTAGTGTCCGAATCCAGTACAATTGTCTAAACGATTTATCTATAGCAGATGCTTATTCTTCCCAGCAAGTTTCAGTCCGATCCCTCCGTTCTAACCGTTTCTTCAAATTTCCGGTATCCCACCCCCAACTCCCCCCTGGCTACCGAATCCGGTCAAGACTTTAAACGGGACATCAAAGATATATAATCTAGTAAGTAAGTAAGTAAGTAATTTATTTATGACCCGCCATTTTGAAAAGGCGGAGTAAATGACAAAATTCAGTTATATAACAGAATATATAGTTTTCTTGATAAATTCAATTTTTTTTCTTCTCTTTTTCTAAATTTCTAAAAAAACACAGCACGGAACATCCTATGTGTATAATAGTTCAGTATATTAATGATTCTCTAGATCGTGGGGAGTCACCGGCCACAATTTTTTTGGATATACAGAAAGCTTTCGACACGATTTCGCATAAAATACTATTTTGTAAACTTACACATTCTGGTATCCGTGGGAAAGCATTTGATCTACTTCAGTCTTATTTGACTGCAAGACAACAATGTGTTAAACTGGGTAATTCCTCGTCTGAAAAGCTAACATTGCCTGCTGTTGGAATTCCACAAGGTTCAGTTTTGGGCCCTTTGCTATTTTTAATATATGTTAATGATCTGAATGAAATTTCTGTTTTTGATTCATCAAAAATTAACACTCAATTCGCAGACGACACAGCAGCTTCTGTGTCTGCTTCTAACCAAGGTGAGCTGGAATCTAACCTCATTTCTTCTTTTTCACTTTTAATGAAATGGTTATCTGCTAACAAACTTACGTTGAACAAAAAGAAAACAAAATTCATAGTGTATAGTCGGACAGGCTGCAAGTTTCCAGATCTGAAGTCCATTCCTGACCCTTGTGGTGATGGTACTATTTTTGAGTTCGCTAGGGTAGAATCTATTCGGTATTTGGGAGTAGTGTTTGATCAGAATTTATCATGGAAATTGCATGTGAATAACATACCGGTAAAAGTTTCTCGTGGTGTTGGTGCTATGAACAGACTAAAGAATTTACTCCCTTATCCAGCAATGCGATCTTTGTATTATTCTTTAATTCGGTCACACCTAGAGTATGCATCTATTGTTTATTTAAATACTTTCAGGTCGCATGTGTCTTCGCTCCAGATTCTTCAAAACAAGGCTTTACGAATTCTCAAAAAATATATCCCTGCCCCAAGTAAATTACCGGGAAAGTCTGAGACAGAAACACTGTATGTTCTCCTTAATATTCTTCCAGTGCAACTTTTGCTATTTCTGCAAGTGTTCATTTTTAAAGTAAATTTAGATCGCCATCTGCTTCCATCATATTTTTCTAATATGGACCTGATAACTCTAGCGCCATCATGTCAAATGTACACGAGATCTAACACTAGCCTTCGGCTCCCAAAAGTTAAGTGTGAAAGATCCAGATTTTCTCTACGATATGCAATACCATCTGTGTGGGAAAAATATAAAAATTATGTTGCAGAATGGTTGGAAGGAAGCCCATCGCTTATCAGGTCCCGACTCAAAGTACTACTGATTCTTAATTTTAAAAAATTATAATAGTTATGTTTGCAATATAATTTATTATGAAATTTATTGTATAAGAATGTGTTTATTAGAGTGTGGTTGGTTAATTGAATGATTGTTTCGTGTGTGGTTGGTTTATGCTGTACGCATTCTCGCTTACTTATGTCAAATAGTTTGTCATTTTTGTTTATTTTTAGCAAGAGGGTAGTTTTCTATTTTTTATTTATTTATTTGGTAGATGGCAGGTCATTTAAATTAAGATATTATACAGGTTAGATAAATTAAGTTATATTATATTATTATTGTTGGATTTATAGGGTACGTTGTTGTTATTTATAGTAAAATTGTTAACAAGCATTGCATGTACGAATTCGTGTTCTCCACAGTGCTTGTGTCATGTATTTGTATTTTTTGTATAATTAAAAAAACTTGAACTTGAACTTGAAGTTGTTAAGTTTCATTCCAATCCGATCACCCGTTCGAAAGTTACAAACTACCGGATTCCCCCGCCCTCCACTCCCCCCGAGATGGTCGGATCGGAAAACTGATTATTTCTAAGTTTGTTTGGTCGGGTCTCTGATATGCCTGCCAAGTTTCATGGTCCTAGCACATCTGGAAGTACCCTAACTAAAAAAAAGTGTGACAAACTGCGCTCAATTTTCAAGTTTCCACCGCCCTCCACTCCCCCGCATATGGTCGGATCGGGAAACTGATTATTTCCAGGTTAGTTTGGTCGGGTCCCTGATACGCCTGCCAAGTTTCATTGTCCTAGCACATCTGGAAGTACCCTAACTCGAAAAAGTGTGACAAAAAACTCGGACAGACAGACAGACGGAATTGTGATCGGTATAAAGTGCCGTAAAAAAAGGAATGAGGAAAATGTTTAGCACAACTGATTTACCGACAACAATTTTGGGTGGGGTGGGGGGCACTCCCTCCCCCCTTTCGCCACTGGTTAAACTTGGTGGAAGGCTGTTAAACGGGAAATAGATAAGATGAATCGAAAAACATTTTGTTCAAGCCTTGAATGGACAGTTTGGTTAGAATCATCGGCGGGAATTTACGAATGAACCTAATTATCAGATATTTTTTTTTGTATTACCTCGAAGTATTACCTGATGGATCTCAATAAGGGATCTTCAAGTTTACACTGCAAGTTTACGGATTCTGGAAATGTGTCACCCGATTATTGTCTGTATCAGGAAGTTCAAAAATATTAAGTTTGATGAGATTGATCAGTCTGACGAGGACCCTTGCCAAGAAGGGCCGAAATATCGCTGATGAAGAATCGTAGCTGACGCATCCGTTGTAGACATTGTTTGAATAAATTAAGTTTTCGGATCAGATCCAAACCTTTGGTCTTGTTCAGAGTCAGAGTAGATGGACTGAGATAGGGGATCGAAGGTAAGCAAAAAGGAAGTCAAAGAAACAAGAGCTGTAAGCTCACATGACACTTGTAATATTAGTTAGCGTCTGGTTAGCAGGGGCAAAAGGGCAGGGGGATGACGCACCCCCATGCCTCATACACTCATTTGTATGTTTCGGGCTAGTCAGAATTAAGGAATGAATGAATTTATTACGTGCAGCCTAATAATGAGGCATTTGCACAGTACATACAGAAAAAAAAGGTAAATGAACGCTTAAGAATAAATACAGAGGGTACACAAAAACTACATCGACAGGAAAAGAAAAATAAACGCAAAAACACGAAATACACAACGAAACACGAAAAGAACAACAAATTTACTGCATTAGCTGGCGCATGGAGCAATGGGCAGGAGCGGTTGAATGGTGGCAGAAGATGTTCACTTATTTCTTTTAGCTTGACAGTTGGGTCCAAGACAAAAAACTTCTCCATGATTCGATGATTGCGCGTGCGACGAGGAAGGTACAAAAGAAAACGGAGATATTTGAAAAAATATGAACGCACTCGACTGTGTCTTTTTTCCTGAGAATCGGGTACAGACCAGCGAGGAAATACCTCGCCCAAATGAATCAGTAGAAGTCGAATGACAGTACTATGTCTTGAGCTTGCCAGAATGTCATTCTTTTTGTATAAGACTAATGTTGCGGGAGAGGGTATAAAATCCCTCTGCGCTGCTCCTTCTCGTTAGAAAGCGCGAGAAGTGCGTCGGTGCCCCAAACCGTTTCATAGCTCTATATTTTCAGTTCCCGCTCCCACCCACTTCCACGTGCAGGAGACTAGAAAGTTCTATAGCCCTAATCATCTAATTTGCGTCCTAAACACAAAAGAAACTAGGTCATAAAATCGATAGGGGCCTAAAGGTCCCTGTCTTGTGAAGTAAATATAGGGTCCACTTTGCAAAACTTAAGGGGGTTTCGCACAAGAGCTTTTCAAGGATTTCCAGGAACTGTTTTCTCGTCCCTTTCCAAGAAATGCAAAATTTTTACCGATGCAAAGAAAAGGGTTCCTTCCAAACACGTGAAAAGAAACTGCTTTGTCCCGATCGAGAGAAATTCGCCTTCAGGGCCCCAAGCAAATTAGTTCCGATGTGCCCCGAGTGTCATTAGTTACGTTTTGCAGATACCATGGTATCAATTACCACGGTCTAAAGTGGTTTTTCTAGGTACTATGGTATCGGATAATTTAAAACGACGGTCCCGACCGTAGAAACTGACCGTGGAATCTGAAGAAGCCATCTCGTTTTCATGATCACCAACACAAGAGCCTGGGTTTTTGTCAGTAGATGGGAAATAAGACCAAAGTTTTCGATGGGATCCCGAAAATCTAATATTTGATCCAGACAATCGCGAACGAACTACCATACTTGACTAGAGAAAAAGAAAGCTCAGAAAAGAATCCAGCGTATCTCCTCATTCGTATAAAGAACATCTAATCAACTTCAAGAAAAACTGTAACTTATAGAAAAATCCGGTTTCAACCGGATTTAGAACGAACTATATGTCCCGGTATATAAAAGATTGTCATATGCAGATTCAGCCTCTCTTCTTACCCCTAAATCTGTCGTCTAATCGACTTCAAATAAAACTTTTGCTTTTAACAAATATTCCGGTTTTGGCCTGATTCCGGTCGAACAATAAGTTGTCCGGGCAGCAAATACTTTTCTCATAATTGTTCAGCATGTCTTCTTACCCCTAAAACGAACATCTAATCATCTTCAAATAAAACTTTTACTTTTAACAAACTTTCCGGTTTTGACCGGATTCCGGGCTAACTACTTGTCCGGCGAAAAAATGGTTCTCACCATCGTGTTCAGCATGTCTCCTTACTACTTGCCCGGCGAGAAAATGGTTTTCACCATCGTGTTCAGTATGTTTTCCTACCCCTAAGTCCAACATCTAATCAACTTCAAATACAATTTTTAATTTTGACAAACTTTCCGGCTGTGGCCGGATTCCGGGCTAACTACTTGTCCGGCGAAAAAATGGTTCTCACCATCGTGTTCAGCATGTCTCCTTACCCCTTCATCGAACATCTGATCAACTTCAAGTACAACTTTTACTTTTAACAAACTTTCCGGTTTCGGCAAGATTCCGGGCGAACTACTTGCCCGGCGAGAAAATGGTTTTCACCATCGTGTTCAGTATGTTTTTCTACCCCTAAATCCAACATATGATCAACTTCCAATAAATTTTTTAATCTTAACAGACATTCCGGTTGTGCCCGGATTTCCGGCTAACTACTTGTCCGGCGAAAAAATGGTTTTCACCATCGTGTTCAGCATGTCTCCTTACCACTTAATCGAACATCTAATCAACTTCAAATACAACTTTTACTTTTAACAAGCTTTCCGGTTTCGGCCGGATTCCGGGCGAGCTACTTGTCCGATGACAAAATGGTTTTCACTATCGTGTTCAGTACGTCTTCTTACCCCAGAATCGACTATCACATTATCTGATTAAAAATATTTCATTTGCCACTTAATTTAAATCCCCTCCCCCACCCCTAAATGTAGGGCTACATAGCCCATCTACGAACTCGACCTTAGTCTTGACCCAAAGAATCCTCACACCAAGTTTCATCAAAATATCTCAATCCCTTTGAGAGTTATAGTGCGCACAGACGACCAGACGGACGGACGGACGGACTTTTGCGATGTCATAGGTATCCCGCCACTTACGTTTTGGGATCCCAAAAATTTGTCGCTTATGATGCAAGTGGATTGAAGTATTTCTTTTGGGGTGACTTCTAACAGCGCGAATTTGGCAATTGTCGTTTTCGCAAAGGAACCGCGGAAAGCGAAAGCGAGTTTTAGCCGAGTCACAAGAACACACGGTGGGCAAACCAGCGAAGGTGTTCATACCGCCAGAATCGTCGACTCCCATTGGCTGAAAATCGCCAACTCTTCAGAAGACTTTAGTTCTGTGAAATTTTTTGTATAGTGATGGGAAAAGCGAAGGATTATATAATTGCTGGGTGAAAGCTTTTGCGCTTTCCCAGGGAATTGGTAAACTGTAAATAGACACAGAATCCAGAACTGTAAAATAGTCACAGATTTGTACATATACACTTTTAACACGCACATTTTAGTATTCGTTATTTTATTTGAATTTGTTTGTCGTTTCAATCTGCATCGTTCTTCTGGTTTTTAGTTACATATCGTTGTATGTTTTGTTGGTTCCGCATCACTTTTCTGTTGGTGTTGTGTTGAATTTTATGATTTAGTTGTTTGTTTTTTTCGCTGAGGACGGTTTGCCGGAAGTGCAACCGAAATATCCGAATTTATATTTATCCCTCGCATATAATCCTCTTGGGGACGCAAGATTTCCTGGGTGGCGGTAAACACCGTTTTCACATTTAAAGATTTAGTATCTAAACTGCCTGCACAGGCTACCTGCACTACCTGAATTAAAAGGTGATGGAGGGGGGGGGGGGTTAAAACTTTGTGACACACGATTGTAGAAGATCCGAATCTGGTACGAAGGTCACGTGACATAGATGTGCAATTCCAAACCGCATCTGGCCTCGGTGAGGGGAGTTGGAGGGGTCCTAGAAATTAGCCCATAGCTGAGTTCGCAACAAGCATATGAGCTCGTATCTCCTATCTCAAGAACGTATCTCGTACCTCCAGAGCTCAATTTGTTGTTTCGGATGCGAGTGCGACCTATTTCTGGAAACTTGTCAGCTTAACAGATTAACAGATAAGTTAACTTAACAGTCAGCTTTACAGATAAATAAAAAAGTCAGCTTAACAGATAAATTACCCTACAAAACCCACCTAGTCACTCTTCTGATAGATTCCTTAAGTCATTTGTGCAATATTTTGTGAAGTTTTTTAACAAGTGAAGAAACGTATAACTTTTTGACAATTAACCTATTATTATGTTTGACATACCGTTTGATTTTGTTACAAAGTTATGAAGTACGTACAAGTTTTAAAATGAATTGTATATATCAATTATATTTTGTGAAAAGCTGACAGTCCTATGTTTTCATGTTGTCAAACAGATATTCAGATACGATGATTGATTGATTCTTTCGAGGATTCGATTTGCTGTTTCGAGTCTGCAGTGCGAAATAGTTTCCGGAAATATCCGTAAAATTAATTAAAGGTATCAACTTGATTGACTCTTCTTATCAAACCCAATTTGTTGTTTCATCCTGTTATTAAACTTCTCCAATGAACTGACTATTAAAGGACCCCACGCACTATTTGCTCTTCAACTTACAGTATTTTAAAATATTTGAATACTTTACAACTATGCTGTGCTTTCAACAAATTACCCACGGTTTTGGTTGTTTTAAGCCTTTTCCGAGACCCGTTGACTTGTAGCGAAAACACGGAAATAATTTACATAACCGGTTTTTCTGATGAAAAAAATTCTCGCAGACAACCGTCGACAGCGCGACACACATCGAAGGTAGCCAAACACGGCAAGTGGGAAAATCAGCATGGTTTTGTTAGAGGGGTTAAAATGTACCGTACGAAATTGGGGTCTCCGGGCTCAGAAATATATGGAGTGGTTATGGAAGTAGGTTGCATCAGTATTATAGGTAAGACAGGTCCTTTAAGAGGAATCAATTTCAATTTCCTCAAACTCCTTGAAGCGCAGAAAGCGTAGACCCTATGATCGCTCAACCGAGAATTTTCATGCAAAAACGAATAAAAGGAAAAAGGTCAACGAACTTACTTCACCAGCTTAGTAGATGCTCTTTCTGCGTTTTTCTCCTTCGCCGACGACTTCCTTTTTACCGGCGCCTTTTCGGACTGCGTTTTTCTAATTTCTATTTTTTTCTCCTCTTCCTCCTTTTCGTTTTCTCGTTTCTCCACCTTTTTGTACGTAATGGGATGTTCTTGCTGCTTTTGGAACATGGATGCTAGGCCCCCCAGCTTCTTGCCGTGGGAAATGGCCAGTTTCGGGTCGTGTTTCTCCCCTTTTTTAATTTCTACCAACTCTTCTTTTTCACTTTCTCTTTTTGCAGACCCGGAAGACCGATTAGGGGCGGGTGCCGAAGACGGCAATCCATTAAGTTTTTTCTCAACCACTTCTTTAACGGAATCGTCCGTTCTGGTTCCAGCGCGTGGAATCTCTTCTTTAGAGCGATATTTGGCAAGAGAGGCTATTGCGGAGTATCTGTAAAATAAAAAAGGAATGTCATACGAATAAAAAATGAAAGACGACTAGACAGGCTTTTGCCTCTGTAAAGTTCTGATACGATAGTCTAGGATCCAGAGCGTGACATCGTCTAAAAAAGGGGGATCGGTTAGGTCACGAGCTGAAGAAGTTTTTTCTAGTCTGCCTTTTAATGCTAAAGTCGTACCCAATTTTCGGCATAAAGACATATTAGGCATGTATAAATCTCCTTTTCATGCTGCTATAATAAGCTCCTTTTCATGCTGCTTCCTATGATTTTCATCCTGCTAACGGAATTAAACAAGGGGGAATTATTTCACCTCTTTTATTTAATGTTTTTACAGATGACCTTTGTAAACAATTAATGGAGAGCCGTGTAGGCTGTAACTTCTCTGGTGTGTTTTTGAACTCGATCGCTTACGCTGACGACATGGCTCTAATGGCGCCGTCGGCGAACGCATTAAATCTCCTGCTGAAGACTTGTGCAAATTATGCAGCTACGCACGACATTATTTTCAATTCTGCGAAGTGTAATTACATGATTTTTATCCCGAAACATTTTTAATCCCTGATATTTCCGGCTATTGGACTTGGTAATTTTGTTTTGAAGAGAGTGCACAAAGTGAAGTACTTTATTTTTTGGACGATGACTTGTATGACGATTCAGCGATTTCGAGTCAGTATCGGGGTCTTTGCGCGCGTGCGAACCACTTAATTCATAATTTTAAATTTTGTACTGTGTCGGTGAGAATTCTTTTATTTAAGACGTATTGCACGCGACTATATTGTCTCCCACTTTTTGATAACTATGCGTGAACTAAAAGTTTGTTTTAACAATGCATTCCGTCAGCTCCTTTCATACAATCGACGTTACTCTGCTAGGCAAATGTTTTTAGAAAATGAAATCGAATCTTTTGATGTTATGAGACGGAAAGCGATAGTTAGTTTTGTTGCAAGGTTAGAAGTCTCCGAAAATCCACTTTTAACGGCAATTCGTGAGAATGCAGAATGCCGTTCCGGCCATTTTTACCGCCTTTTCCGTCGACTGTGCTATTCCCGAGCCACCGAATGGATGAAATGACTGTATATATTTAGTAAAGAATAGTCCTGTGTTAGTGTAATTTTATTATGTGATGTGTAATATCACACTTTGTGCATAACACTTTCAAGAATAACACCTTTTCACTTAGAAAAAAAGTGTTATGACCAATTAAGTTTATACTATTTCGTGCCCAGATCTCCAACAACACCTTCGATAGGTAAAAATACTACACCGTCAGAAGTTACATAACGACAACAGCAAGATGCGCGGTTTCAACAGATAACACTTTAGGATGTTATATGTTATGTTTCTTTCGTTCCCGTTAGTATTTTTACCAATTGAAGGGGTTGTTGGAGATCTAGGCACGAAATAGTGTAAACTTAATTGGTCATAACACTTTATTTCTAAGTGAAAAGGTGTTATTCTTGAAAGTATTATGCGCAATCTGTTATGAAACTTCTGACAGTGCACGAATTAAATAAATTGATTGACTGATGTACGGTGCCAAATGTATAATGGATTATTCCTAGCAGGATCAAATAACCAACTATACATATTCTAACAATGCATATAACGGATACGTCAGCTACGATGCTGTAGCAGCGATATTTCGGCCCTTCTTGGCAGGGGTCCTCGTCAGGCTCCTCAGTGTGTTGACAGCCTGACGAGGACCCTTGCCAAAAAGGGCCAAAATATCGCTGCTAAAGCATCGCAGCTGACGTATCCGTTATATGCATTATTTGAATATACCCGATGAAAAATTTGTAGCCTGCGTAGTAGTATGGTAGTAGTACGAAAACCTTGCATGTAATACTATGTAATAGCAAAGAATACTATCATTTAATGTGCCTCAAACCGGTCCAATCTTATGTAGTAGTATCCAGTAGCATCCTGTCTTGCCATAGTAACATCCAGTCTTGCTAATAGTACCATATAGTAGTATGCAGTAACACGGTAGCCTTTAAGTAGAAGCATGTAGTAGCATCGTTAGTACTGCATGCAACTTTTTCGTACTACTTCATAGTACTGTTTTGAGATGAATTTTTCATCGGGTATGTTTCAAAGTCGGCTTGGGCTTAAGGATTACTTATTTACATATTCCGATTCCTCTTTTCAATGGCTACAGAATTAAGTATTTTGTGTTTTGTCTAACTCATCCATCTCTCTTAGAAACAAAGGGAAAAACAAAAATTCTTCAACTTTTTTGTGGAAAGTATTACTTTTCTAAATTGAATTTAAAGGAAACTTGGATTTTTATTATTCGACTGGGAAGATAACCCCCTTAGCAATTGTTTTTCTAAGCTGGCCACCAAGATTTCATCAATCAGCAAAGGTGGAAATTTGAAACTAAAGTGTTAAGTCAGCTTTTGAAGTGGGGGGAGTTGGAGGGGGGAATCGGAAACCTTGTGACACGCTCAGAGTTGAGGGATCGGGATGAACTTGGTGGGAAGAACAAGCAGTCCTAGACATAAAAGAACCGGACCGGATCTGGGTACTCTGGGGGTTGTTGGAGGGGGTGGCGGAATTCTAGTGATACCGAGTTAAGATACTTCCGGATGTACTAGAACAATAAAACTTGGCAGACACATTAGGACTCGACCAGATTGACCTGATAATAGTCGTTTTCTCGATCCGGCGATCGTGGAGGGAGAAGAGGGAGGCAAATCCAGAAATTGTGGCAGGCACGACTTTCGATCAGATCGATCAGATCTGAATAAAGTTCGAAAGAGCTCGTGTCTCTGATGTCCAATATCATGTCCGGACCGGATCCGACAGATTTGGGGGAGGGACTGAAGGGGCATCGAAAATCCCAACAAGCTTAGACTGGAGGGATGGAGATGAAACTTGGCGAGAAGAACAAGGATAAGTTCTAGATACATTCTGATAGAAACAGACCGGATCGGCGCACTGGAGCTGGAGCTTGTTTTCCGGAATTCCGGTGACGGCGAGTTAAAATACTTCCAAGTGCACTAGGGCACTGAAACTTGGCAGGCGTATTAGGGACCCGATCAGATTGACTTGGGATAGTCATTTCCCTGATCCGGCTATCCTGGAGGGTGAAGGGAACAGGAATTTAGAATGTTTTGTCATGCATAACTTTCGAACGGGTGGTCGGATGCGAATTCAACTTGATAAATGACAAACGGAGCTAGATGTTTCTGATCAAACGAATATATTTTCGTAATCCTAAAGGGCCCATGATCATTTGTACCTCAAGTATAATAATAATAACGTTTGCTTACTGAGCCAAAAGGCCAGAAAAGATTAAATACATGTTTCACTAGACAAATAAACTGTTGCATCTCTAGAACTACTATGCTACGTAAAAACGTAAACAAGGCTAAAATTTCTTTCCTGAGTCAAAACGCTTTGATAACATATTTACTTCGACAATGAAGTTGGGGTTCGTACATTTCAGGACATCGGGAAGCGATACCAACCCACCCCGAAGAAATTTTACCCTAAAATGCGAAAGCGCTTGGCACTCTAAGAGGAAGTGGTTCAACTCTTCCTGCAACTTGCAAAGAGGGCAAAGGTAAGTCTCTCGGAGAATAAATATTCCTTCAGCCCAAGTTGACTGCGAATCGTATTTGATAGTGCAAAACGGATACGTCAGCTGTATTTTATTAGAGCTATATTTCGGCCCTTGTTGGCAAGGGTCCTCTTCAGGCTTGAAGCCGCTGAAGTTGGAAATTTTCCCCCAAGTTCGTAGCTTTTCGTAGCGTTCGCCAGCTTTCCTCCGATTGCTTACAAATTAATTTTAAGCCACCTTAAATTGCGTATCTTAACTGCAAAGTGAAAAGAATAACTTTGACTAAAAGATATATTTTCGCGATTCTCAAGAACCCATGATCAAGTTTGCCTCAAGGGTTTTCTTACAAATGAATTCCTAACTTACTGTATACTTACATAATTGCCAATCTCAGCAGCAAAGGCAAAACCAACTTTTTAGAAAAAATACATTCTTAAGATTCTGAAGGGTCCACAATCATTTGTGCCTCAAGTATTTTGCTTACAAGTTAAATTTCTAGCCCCCTCAATGTGCGCATCTTAACTGTAAAGTGAAAAATATGATTTTGACCGAACTATACATTTTTGTGATCCCAAAGGCCCATCACCATTTGTGCCTCAAGGGTTTTGCTTGCATACGAATTCGTAGCTAGAACAGAATAGACTACATCGGGCCATTCTTTCGAGCAAATGACACAGTTTCACAATCCCAAAGCCCCCAAAGGGCCCATGATCGTGTGTACCTTAGTGTTTTTGCTGACAAATGGATTCCTAGCCCCCTTTAAGTGCGTAGCCGCAAAGTGAAGAACATATTTTTGACTAAACTACCGTATCCATTTTCACGATTCCGAAGGGCTCATAATCAGCACGAATCTTACCGCGAATCTTAGCTGATACCCTTAGCTACTACTTATCCTTGCAAGTGCCATATGAGCTTACAGCTCTTGTTCTGATGAAGGAATACAATCAGACAGATATCCTAGCAGAGCTTTGTTAACATTGATGATGGTGATGATAGGGGGGGGGGGAATAATTGGAACTAAACCGCAAGCAAAACGCCGTACCGAGTTTGACTCTTCTCTTCTCTAGCCTTCCGTATTATGGTGCGTTTGTACCCGATGAAAAATTTGTAGCCTCCGTAGTTGTATGGTAGTTGTACGAAAAAGTTGCACGTAATACTATGTAGCAGCAAAGAATACTATCATTTAATGTGCCTCAGAGTAGTCCAATCTTATGTAGTAGTATCCAATAGCAGCCTGTCTTGCCATAGTAGCATCCAGTCTTGCTAATAATAGTATGCTGTAACACGGTAGCCTTGAAGTAGAAGCATGTAGTAGCATCAGTTAGTACTGCATGCTACTTTTTCGTACAACTCATACCACTATTTTGAGATACATTTTTCATCGGGTATAGTTTTTTCGTTTAATTTCTTTTTTCTTTCCTTAATTGTTTTTCATATACTCCGTATGGGCATGTTTTGTGCCATTTTTATACGGGTTAATAAAATTATTGATTGATTGATGGTAGTTCTTGAGACAATAATCAGAATACACAAAATAGCTCTTTTATCGCTATTTTTAAGTTTCTAGTTTTCCCCGGTAGATGCTCAGAGATCCTATGCTCAGTCGCGATTCAGAGTGAGAAGTGCACTCGACCGCCCGTAAAAATGTCTGGCGAGTGTCCCTTTGCGAAGAAAAAAGTAAAATTACGTACTGGTTCAAGACGGGGATATTCTGCCTCACCAAATCCACATCCGTGTTGTAAAGTGTGTGCAGCCCTTTCAACTGTGTCTTAGAAACGCTGTAAATATGCTCTCCAACGATCCTAACGAACTTTTTTGCTGCCAACTCTTTTTCTTCCTGTCTGGCAAGGAGTACGGTGATTTTATTCGCTTCGCTGACCGGCACTCCATAAAGGCAAAATGTAATCGACAATGTCCCCGGTCTTTTACTGGCGGCAAAATCTTCCAAAATGCTGGAAAAAGAAGAAACTCGGCTTAATCGACCATGGAGGAATAATACTTACCAGATTTCCCGAAGTCCGATGCAACATTAGGATGCGAACATCCCACCGCGTGGCCTAACGTAGCCTACACGCAGAGTTTAGAATTTCGTGAAATAGACAGCAGATCGGAAATTTATGTTCCGGACCCGTCGAAGTGCATCCGAGTATGCACGACTTAAAGGCCCAGAAAACTTGACTACGCAACTTTCGGCCATCAAACCGACCCGGGGGGCTTAGATAAAGATACAGGGACTTATTGTCGACAGAACCCCCCTTCTTTATTATCTCGAACCCCCTGCTTAGTGTTCCAAAGCTAGCTGGCAGGCCCTTGCCCCTTATGCACTGTAAAAGTTCGCCTTTGGCCGTGTTGACTAACACATCGGGATAGTTGTCAAGAGGTCGTGCGTTCGATTCCTACTCCCGGCACAAACACCTTTTGCTTTTTTTCTACAAACTCAATAGTCAAATTCACGCCCCAACTGCCCGGAACTACAATGGTCGTAATGAGAATTTTTCTTACTCTCAATATCGACTCAGGGTACATTCTTGATATGTCAGCTAGCTCCCCGAGTCAAGTTTGAGTCAAGTTTTCTGTTCATTCCAGGCTTCTCTTTAGCATTGTTCAAATAGGTGTAATAAGCTGAATAGCGCCATGCGCGACGTTTACGTCTTAATACACACGCCTGTTCAAATAGGAACCCAAAAGATTCATATCAATGCAGCGTTCGGTGTTGCCACGCTGTTACAATTTTGGAGTTTCTAAAGATCAGAAAAAGTGTTCTTAGTACTATCTGAAGTACACGAGTACCATTTGACGCCCAATATATTGTAAAAGCTATTAAATCTACGGTTCAGGTTCAGGTTCGTTTATTATTTCATTGATTGTACACAGGTAAATTAACAAGTACTCCCGGCAGAGGACAAAGCACGAGTGGCACGGGAGTGATAAATGAAAACAATTACCTTCTTCAAAATACAAGAAAAACAGTAGTACTCACCAGTTCAAACTCGCAATAAATAATAACAATAATCGATAATGTTAATTAATTAATAAATAACTGGAACCAAAAGAGGGGCGCATCGAACATCACAAAACCAAAACAAATCCCTCCCAACCCTAAAACTAAATAAATAATCATAATCTATAATCAATTTAATTTTAATACAACAGTTTTACTTTAATATTACTAATTAAAAATTCTTTGAATGTTTTTTCATACTACCTGGAGACAATCCTTTGATATTATTTTTGTATTTGTTGTAATTAGTGGCCAAACTATACTTCAAGGAAAACCGGGATCGCTCACATCTGACGAAAGGCTGGTGAGCACTTGATGCTTGTCTAGTCATGTACTGATGATTCGGTTCCAGGGGAAGCAGGTCGGACATTTGCAGGAGAGATGGAAGTAACTTTTTGGTATATTTCAATGCAAACAACACTGTCACAAATGGTATGAGTAGTGTACTAGGTAAAATATTTAGGTATGTGTAAGCGCTCTTTGTCGGGGACGATTCTGGTATAAACGACGGTGCAGGCAGGTAGCTCATAAGGATTCGCATGGCTTTATTTTGTAGCACTTGAAGTGGGCGAAGATGGGTCTTGAAGGTATTGGCGTAGACGATCGCACAGTAGTTTGTGTACGAATGAACCAGAGAAAAATAGATGCATCGCATTGCATGGTAAGGTAGAAGATGACGGAGGTGCCTCATTATCCCAACATTTCTGCTCAGCTTGATACGAAGCTTGTCAATGTAGGTCTTAAATGACAAATTTTCGTCCAAAATAACTCCTAAGTCTCATCGTCTCAACTATCTTCACACTTAAGTCACCTTTTTCGATCACAATTTCACTTAGCTCTGTAAACTTTTTTTGACTTCTGGAGTACACAATAAACTTTGTCTTGTCCCAGTTAACAGCAAGTTGGTTACAACTAAACCATCCCATGAGTCGAGCTGAGACATCCGACAGATTTTGTCTGAGAGAGGATTCTTGTCGAGCCTTTACACTTCAGGCCGTATCATCAGCAAAGAGCACGGTCAGTCCTAGTTCCTCTAGTGCATGGGCGAGGTCATTGATGTAAATTAAAAATAGTAGAGGGCCTAAGATAGAACCTTGGGGGACCCCGACACTATTAGACTGTAGCACTTGAGACGACGAAATGTCACCCCCATCTAGATGTTGCTTTCGGTCATTTAAATACGAGGCAATCAGGTCATTTGCTGGGCCTCTGATTCCATATCGATCTAACTTAACCTTCATTATAAAATGAGAAATCGTCTCAAAGGCCTTTTTGATGTCAACAAATATTGTCGCCGCTGTTTCTCCGTTATCCAATGCGTCGTGGATAAATTGAGAGATGACCAAAATGGCGTGTTCGGTGGAGTGATTCTTCCTAAAGCCAAATTGCGATGGAGTGAAGAATCCTGTGCTCATCAAAAACTTTACAATTCTGTTGTAGAGACATCTTTCAAATAATTTCGAAAATGCTGATAGAATAGATATAGGTCGGTAATTTGATGGGTTTGTTGGGTCTCCCCCTTTATGTAGAGCAATGATCCGAGCTGTTTTGAGGCATTGAGGAAATGTCCCCTCCTTGAAACTGATGTTAATGATGTGTGCTAGGACTTCCGCTATTGTCGGGATAATTTGTTTGAGCAGGTTAGTCGTGGATCCATCTGTTCCTGGTGATGTACCATTCTTTAGTAGTCGAGTGATTGTAACCAGTTCTTCTGAACATACGGGTGTAAGAAATATCGACTTTTCACTGACAGGAGGTAGAAAAGACGAAAAGTCTGCGTTATTCTGATTATCACTGGAAGCAATGATATCAGCCGTTTGTTCGCCAATTTCTGCAAAGTGGGTGTTGAGGAGCTCCACTACATCCTGCTTATTGGGGCGCTGGTATTTCCATCCGTCGATTTCATTTCGTGTGGTAAAGTTTGCGTACAAGATTTGCCTAGGTGTTGGTTGATTAGCGACCATGTTTTTTTTGGTGATCCTTCAGCCTCAGAGAAAGCTTTTGTGTAAAATTACTGGTTCACTTTTCTCAGGATAGTCGTGAGTGCATTCTTATACTTAGTGAATTGTAGTTTATTTGCCTCACTCGGTCTCTCTTTGGATAAACGGTAAAGCATATCTTTCCGCCTTATAGATTGCATTAGGCCTTTTGTTATCCAGGGATTTCTTGGGTATCTTCTACCTCTGACTGTTCGGTGAGGACAAGCTTCATCTAAAGCGGACTTAAATTTAGCCATAAATAATTCAGCAGACGTATCGACGTCGATAGCTTCGAAGCAGTCGCTGAAATCGGTTGTTTTCAGTAGAACATTTAGTTTCTCAATGTTTTTTGTTGTAAATTTCTTACTCTTTTAGGTGGTTCTTTCTTTTTTCCTGATTTACTTTCTATGTCTACCATTAGAAGAAAGTGGTCAGAAGAATCTTGGATAATTACGTTGCATGACTTAATCTTTAATTCAGTGAATATATTGTCAATAAGAGTCGCGCACGTTTCTGTGATTCTTGTGGGTACCTTGCATGCAGGCAGTAGACGATTAATTAAGAGTAGTGACATCCAATCAACAGTAGTAGATGTTGTCCTTACTGCCTCATTTTGCAATTCATATAAGTTAATGTTGAAATCCCCCAAATCCCCACGGATGGACAGCAGTGGTCCTTAAGCTAAGAATAAGCAGTCGTAACAGAACAAAACGTGTTCTTTTGAAGAAAAGTTGTTTCTTCGGCTTCGAACAAAGTAGAACTTTAGTGCTTCTCGTGCCAACCCTGTTCACGACGAAAATTTCCTGTGCTGTTCGACTAGTCCAAAATCCGACTTTTCTGATCTGACTGCGAGTTCCTGTAAGAGTAGGACCTAACTATATTATATTATAACATATGTTATGTATTTTAAAATATTAAGGTGCAGTACTATATACTGGACTTTTACTGTGACAAATAAATTTATTTGTCACGCTAAAAGTCTCTTGTATAGCAGTATATCTTTCCGTTATTTATCCAATCCCGTGAGATGGGATTGTGAACTGCTTAGAGCGGTATCGCTGTTCCTACAGTCAGCTTTTATTTGGCGAATGTAGTGGTTTGCGATCAATATTCACAAGCCCCCCGGTAGCTCAGTGGTAGAGCGCCGGCAATAAAAGCCGAAGGTTGTGGGTTCAAATCCCGCATGAGGAGCATTTTTGTCTTTCAGCTGTCCACTCACAGGACTCGGTAGCGTGCTAACCAAACTTGGAAGTAAATATGATAGAATTTCCCAAAATTTACGGATTTTCCGATTGCCTATTCACAAGAAAACGAACTGATGATACTTATTTGGGATCGCTCCATCCGCCTGTGCTGTGCGTTGTCTGTTGGCACAACCTCCCTCGAATCCATCGACTTATTTTGCTGAAACTTGCACTTTCTTTGGGTACAGAGTGCTGTGTACCTGACCAATTGGGGGGGGGGAAGAGGCGGTTTACCTGACCGATTCAGGGGGGGGAGGGTAAAATCTAAGGTCTGAAAAAAAAATTCCTCTTCACACGGATCAGCAAGGGCAACAAGATACAGTGAGTCAAGAGGTGCCTTTTGATTCTTGCCTCGGGTCGACATTTCAACCGGGATCCGGTTCAAACCGGAAATTCTAGAAAATGAGGAGAAATCCGAGTAATTTGATAACAGGCTAAACAATGTAATGAGTCTGACTGAAAGTGCTGTTAGTTTTCAGCTGGGATGGCTGATTCGGCCAGAATCCACTAGAGGAAACTGACTGCAGAGTTCTACAGGGTACTGAGTACAGCACTTGTACTATGAAGGTGAACAAGAGCAGTAAGCTCATATGGCACTTGCATGTGTCAAGATGATTTGATTGATCAAAAGTAAGTTTCGACTTTGCGGTTGAGATGCGCGCTCTAAGGGAGCTGGAACTTCATTTGTAAGCAAAACCCTTGAGGCAAAACTGCTAATGAGCTGATGGACATCACGAAAATGCATATATTGCTTAAAAGTATTTTTTTTTACTTTGCGGTCAAGATTGGTACTTTAAGGAATAATCGGATTTGGGACGTAGCAATTTCTAAGCAAATGTTGTTGAGTCTCCAGTATTCCAGCGAAGTTTCATCGTCCTAGCACATCTGGAAGTACCTTAACGCGCGATCACCGGAATCCCAGACCCCCCCCCCCCCTCCTCCAACTCCACCCACAATAACCGGAACCAATCCGGTTCTGTAAATGATTAATCCATAGCATCTTTTTGTCATCCCCACGAAGTTCAATCCAGATCACACCAGTCTAAGCGGGTCAAGTATTTTCCGCCCTCCCCCCAATTATTGCCGGATTCGGTCCGGTCACAAGAGAAAAATGTCCTCTGTTTAATTATTAAATTTCACTCGAATCCGATCACCCGTTCCAAAGTTACGCATGACTCAATATTCCGGATTCCCCTCCCTCAACCCCCCCCCCCAAGATAATCATATCGAGTATTTTTTTTTTATTCCAAGTCAGTTTGACCGGGTCCCTGATATGCCTTCCAAGTTTCGTCGTGAAAATCCCCCAAAAAACGGAATTCCGGGAAACCCCCTCCCCCCCCCCTCAAGTTTCCGGATCCAGTCAAATTATGCAAAAGATTTACATGGACCAGATGTTTGTTCTTCCCAGCAAGTTTCACTCCGATACCATCATTCTAACCGTTTCCCGAGATTTCCGGTCCACCCCCCCCCCCCCCCAGCTCCCCCGCGGTGCACGTAGCCAATCCGATTCAGCAAATGACTTACCTAGAGCATCTATTTGTTCTTCCCACAAAGTTCCATCCCGGTCCCTCCATTCTAAACGGGTCACGTATTCCCCCCCCCCCAATAGTTGCCGGATCCGGTCCGGATATGAAAAAAATCATCGGAGAAATGTCCTCTGTTAAATTCTTAAATTTCACTCGAATCCGATCAAACATTCTAAAATTACGCATGACTGAAAATTTCGGATTCCCCTCCCTCCACTCCCCCCACCATTATCTGATCGACAAAATTTTTATTTTGAAGACAGTTTGATTGGGTCCCTGAGATGCCTGCCAAGTTTCATCGTGAAAATCCCCAAAACCACCATCACCGGAATTCCGGGACCCCCCCCCCCCCATAAGTGTCCGGATCAAGTACAATGGTCTAAAGGACTTATCTAGAGCAGATGTTTGTTCTTCCCAGCAAGTTTCACTCCGATCCCTCCATTCTAACCGTTTCTTGAAATTTCCGGTCTCCCCACCCCCAACTCCCCCCTGGCTGCCGAATCCGGTCAAGACTTTAAACGGGACATTACAAATATATATTGTATTCAGTTATGAAGTTTCATTACAATTCGATCATCCGTTCGAAAGTTACACACTTCTCAATTTCCCGGATTCCCCTGCGGATTCCCCTCCCTCCACTCCCCCCACCATTATCTAAACGACAAAAATTTTATTTTGAAGTCAGTTTGATTGGGTCCCTGATATGCCTGCCAAGTTTCATCGTGAAAATCCCCAAAACCACCATCACCGGAATTCCGGGACCCCCCCCCCCATAAGTGTCCAGATCCAGTACAATGGTCTAAAGGACTTATCTAGAGCAGATGCTTGTTCTTCCCAGCAAGTTTCACTCCGATCCCTCCATTCTAACCGTTTCTTGAAATTTCCGGTCTCCCCCCCCCAACTCCCCCCTGGCTACCGAATCCGGTCAAGACTTTAAACGGGACATTATAGATATATATTCTATTCAGTTATGAAGTTTCATTACAATCCGATCGTCCGTTCGAAAGTTACGCACTTCTCAATTTCCCGGATTCCCCTGCCCTCCACCCCCCCCCCCCCCCAAATGGTCGGATCAGAGGTCGGGTCTCTGATAGGCCTGCCAAGTTTGATGGTCCTAGCACAACTGGAAGTACCCTAACTCGAAAAAGTGTGACAAAATGCCCTAAATTTTCAAATTTCCAGAGCCCCCACTTCCCCGCATATGGTCGGATCGGGAAACTGATTATTTCCAGGTTAGTTTGGTCGGGTCCCTGATATTCCTGCCAAGTTTCATTGTCCTAGCTCATCTGCAAGTACCCTCACTCGAAAAAGTGTGACAAAATGCCCTAAATTTTCAAGTTTCCAGCGCCCCAACTCCCCCGCATATGGTCAGATCGGGAAACTTATTATTTCCAGGTTACTTTGGTCAGGTCCCTGATATTCCTGCCAAGTTTCATTGTCCTAGCTCATCTAGAAGTACCCTAACTCGGAAAAAAGTGACAAAATGCCCTAAATTTTCAAGTTTCCAGCGCCCCGCACTCCCCCGCATATGGTCGGATCGGGAAACTGATTATTTCCAGGTTAGGTTGGTCGGGTCCCTGATATGCCTGCCAAGTTTCATTGTCCTAGCACATCTGGAAGTACCCTAACTCAGATATGTGGGACAAAAAACTCGGACCGACCGACAGACCGACAGACGGAATTGTGATCGGTATATGGCACTTGAGCCAGAGGCTACAAGTGCCATAAAAACAGTACCTACAAGCTCATATGGCACTTGATACGAGTGGGTGCTGCAAGAAAGTAGATGAGAACGTCAAAAAATACCCCTTTCAACCCCCTAGGTTCGGAGCTCGAGTCTGAGCATCTCCGGCATCGCCTCGGATCATCTAAGACAAATGAATTTTTTACCTTCCGAGTTTAGGTCCACTCGTTTGATCCCTAGACATTCCACACTGTTTCCGATACCCCCACCACCTCCAACTCCCCTGCCGCGGCCGAATCTGGTTCGGACAAATAAATGGATCATCTAAAGCATCTTCTCTTAACGCCTATCAATTTTCACTCGTATCTGCGAATTTTTCCTGAAATTCCGGTACCCCACAGCCCATCGTGTTCGGATCCGGTCCGGACCCTAAAATGCGTCATCTAAGGCAGATGGTCTCTCTAATTTCAAGTTCCATTCAAATCGCTCCACTCGTTTGACCCCTATGCGAGCCAAAAAATTTCCGGGACTCCCCCTTCCAACTCTCCCCACCGTGGCCGAATACCACTTGAACACATAGACTTCGTGTCTCCTCTTCCCGTCCAACAAGCTTGACTCAAATCGGAGCATATCTGCAAAATTCCGGCTCCCGCTTCATGCTCCAGTGGAAAGTTTTCAGTTTCTTTTTAAAACCGTATAAAGTCGCAGACTCCCTGATGCTAGCCGGCAGATTATCCCAAACAGAAGGCCAGTACAAGTTGGACAGTACCGAGTTTATGCGGCCTAGATTTGTTGTTTGGCGTCCGGACCGGATCCATCCACGGTAGCAATCGTGTTGAAGGGTGTGTGGTCTTTTTTTTTTTTCACAGTTGTTCGGGTGGGGCTGAAACTGGTAAGGTTTAAATATTAAGGATTCTTGTTGTGTATAGTTAATTGTCTGTTATTTAAGTCATAGGCTAGGTGGATAATTGTAAGTTGTTGTGATTTTAAATATTTATTTATTAGATACAAGTAGTATTAATAAATTGCAGCACAAGTCCTTAGGACTTTCTTTTTGCTGCAATAGAATATTAGTCATGTTATTTTATTTTATTTTCAATATTTTGGTTAAAAACAAAAACCTACCTACCTACCTACCTCCCTTGCATCCCATTCGGCCCAGTCGTTTGGTTCTTGTACATGTCGAAAAGTTTAGGGATCACCCCTTCAACTCCCCCAGCCATGGCTACATGTGGTTCGGAAGCATGTTTTGCATATCTAGGTCATCAGTTCGTATCACCCGCAAGGTTTCATTCGAATCGGACTACTGTTCGCAGCCTACGGAAGTCAGTAATTTCCGGATTCCCCTTCCCTTAACTCCCTAAAACATGGTCGGATCCAGGAACGAAAGTTTTCCTATGTCATTGTGGTCGGGCCACTAATATGCCTGCCAATTTTCATCGTTCTTAGCACATCTGGAAGTGTCCTAACTCGTGATCACCGGAATTCCGGGACACCCCCTCCCACTCCTCACAAAGAGCCCCGATACGATCTGGTTCTGTCAAGAACGTATCTAGGACTTAAGCTTGTTCTTCCCACCAAATTCCATCCCGATCACTCGACTCTAAGCGTTTCACGAGATTTCCGGTGCCCTCCTCCATCTCCCCCTCCCCACAAGTACCGGGTCCGGTCCGGACTTAAGACGGAACATCTGAGACGATAGCTTTTTCCACTTGCAGGTTTTATTCAAATCCGATCACCCGTTCAAAAGTTATGCATGCCACTAGCTTCCGGATTCCCCCTACCTCCACTCCCCCCACGATGGTCGGATTGGGCGGATTTGGAACGGCTACTTTCAAGTCCCTGTGTTCCGGTCCCTGATACGCCTACAAGTTTGATCGTACTAGTATATCAGCAAGTATTGAAATCGCGAGATCACCGAATTCGGGACCCCCAAGCTCCCCCCAGTGCCCGAATCAGGTCCGGTGAACGATGCATCTAGGACTTGTGGTTGTTCTGCCCATCAAGTTTCATCCCCATCCCTCAACTCTAAGCGTCTCCCAAAATGTCCGCCCCCCCTCCTCTAACTTCCCCCCAAACTCACCAGATCCGGTCCGGATTTGAAGTGGGTCGTCCGAGACACGAGGTCTTTCTAACTATCCAATTTCATTAAGATCCGATCACCCGTTCGAAAGTTTCGGCGAAGTGACTATTTCCAAGTTGATCTGTTCGGGTCCCTGATATGCCTGCCAAGTTTCATCGCCCTAGCTTATGTGGAAGTGCCCGAACTAGCAAAACCCGGACCGACCGACAGGCCGACGGTCAGACGGAAATTGCGATCGCTAAATAGCACTTGGCCGGATGGCAAGTGCCATAAAAAATCCGAAACTTGAATATCTGCTGTGTCTTTACAGCATCCTTTAGACATGTACAGTCTAAGATGCCGATCCTTATTTTTTATTTTTCAGCCGTTTTCAGCGCTTACAATAATCGCAAGCAGGTTCCCCCATAGTGAGGCGAATTTCGCATAGACTACGTATTTGCGCATGCGAAATCTTTTCGGACCATAGTTGCGTCTTTGCAGATACCACGGTATCTGATACCATGGTCTAAAGTCGTTTTCGCAGTTACTGTGGTATCTGATACCACGGTCGAAGGGCGTCTTTGCAGTTACCGTGGTATCTGGTCAGGTATCGTGGTACCTGGTCAGTTATCGTGGTATCTGATATTCAGATACCATGGTCCGACCGTGGGAACTGATCGTGGTATCTGAAAAAGTCATTTCGCTTTCATCATTACCAATAACAGAGACTAGAATTTTGTAACATTGGTGAGAAAGAAGTATGGAACTTAGTGATGTAACTGTATGTCAGTTTTTCTTTAGGGATGACTTCGAAAAGCGCAATTTCGACAATTGTCGTTTTTGCAGGCCAACCGTGGTATCAGATACCACGGTAACTGCAAAACGACTAATTGCAGATCCAGTTACCGTGGTAACACATACCATGGTAGATGTTCCTACGGCCCAAGCTGACTGCGAATCATATTTGACGGTGCAAAACGGATAAGTCAGCTACATTTTATTCGAGCTATATTTCGGCCCTTCTTGGCAAGGGTCCTCTTCAGGCTTTGAGCGGCTTGAGCCTGAAGAGGACCCTTGCCAAGAAGGGCCGAAATATAGCTCGAATAAAATGTAGCTGACTTATCCGTTTTGCACCGTCAAATAACATACCATGGTATCTGCAAAAACGCAACTCATGTGTGCACGTAGCTTAACTAAAGCAATTTGGAACACTCCGCCGCCAGGGTCCATCCTATGAAGACAACTATGGCTTAAATAAACAAAGTAGCACGATAACATTAGAAAGTTGTTTTTATCCATTTAAAGTTTCGAAAAGCTATTACACTAGCAAACTTCCGGAAATTTTCCTAACTACACTGTCAGAAGTTTCTTCTGACAGTGTAGGAAAGCATTGGATTAATAAGCTGTTACGGAATAGCCTTAGGTAAATCGGTGATTTAAAATTACATAAACATTCATTTAAGTCTAAAGTTATACCTGCGATCCACTATGGATCTGAAATATGGGGTTTTGGTAAGGGGGAAAGTTAGAACAATTACAGTTAAGTTATTTCAAAGAATAGTAGGGGTTAGCGACTAAATACGGCTAAATAAGATGTACTTTAGATGGTTGCGGACTGTCCATGTGGTGGAATGATGGCGTGGGTCCTAGTCTGCAATTGGGAAAAATAAAAAAAGAGGTGGAGGCTAGGCTTTTAGACCAAGAAACTCAGAGTTGGCAGGTTGCAAAGGATCTGCCACATTCACTAAGGTATTAGGCTAAGGCTAAAGAAGTGTAGGGGCAGGAAATATTTTTCAAGGTGGGTTTAAAAAGGGAGGAAGTAAAGTTTGTATGGTGTCTTAGGGCAGATTGTTCACCGCTTGGGAGAAGAAGAACGTATACTGGAAGTTCTTCCGAACGTTCTGGTCAGTATTTCTCCTGTCCAATGTGTGGAGATGAGAATGAAAGCAAGATGAAACTGTGGTGCATGTCATGTGTGAATGTGAAGAATTAAGAGAGCTGAGGAATGAAGTGTTTCAGAATGCGTGAGTGTTTTCGATGAGAAATGGATGTAGTATGACTGGTAGCCGTAAGTTTGGTGATGTGAGCTTTTCAACACCGAGAATTATGCCTAGAGTAAGTAGGTTACTGTATAGATCTTTGCTCTCTTTTTTTTTTGCCATGGCCGTCTGGCTTTTTTGTGCAATTAAAATCTTATCTTATCTGAATCTAACAGATGACACATGGATGCGCAGCGTCTACAGATAACACTTGGGACGTTAGCTGTTATGATTTTCCAACATTATGCACTGAAATGTCAAGCATACAAGAAGAGCCTAAACACCACCGGAAAAAGATTTGTTGACCTTTTCTCGTCATCATGATATCGAAGATGTCAGTAAATACTTTTTCGACGGTTTGGACTATTCCAGGGTATGCTTATTACGCATAAACGTTTGAAAAACCATAACAGATAACATCCCAAGTGTTGTCTGTTGAAACTGCGCATCTTTGTGTTGTCTTTTATGAAACTTCTGACAGAGTAGTACTTTAAAGTTTAACTGAAAAGCCAACTTATTTTTGTGTCATTTAACTTAAAACACTGAATAATTTGGATTCTGGTAAGGGATTTTTTTATTTTCCACTATCTGCTCAAGTTTTGCGGCCGTCCCCACAACAAAATTCTACTATGACGCGGTAAATTTTAGTCTCAACACAAACGCGGCTTTTCAATGGGCAGTGGTGAGCTTGGTGAAGACTGCTTAGTGCCTGAACAAAAAAGATTCATAAACTTTTCTGGTAAGGCATACAACACAGATACAAGCGATAGAGGTACCACAAATCACGCGGAAATTCCACTATTTGAACGTCGATTATTCGTGAATAGCGAAACAACGAAGTAACGCATTTTCAGCGGGTCTTCAAGCCAATTTAAGTGAATAAGTGATGGGTAACTAGATTGTCCTGTCCCAGCCCTTTTCAGTAAAACTTTGAAAAGCTCAAATAGGAATCTGTAAGATACACCCCAGTCTGTTCGGCAGAGATAATACCTGAAAAAAGAAACGGAGCAACACGTCTTTCCTGCAGTAAACTAAAGGACAGAAAATAAAGTTTTCTCTTGTTCCAACGAATGAAAATAATGAGCACATGTTGAAATATGGAGATTATGAAGAAGAGATTACCTTTTAGCTTCATTCACGGGAACTCCAAAACTTAATGACAACCATTTATATGTCAGCTGAAAGAAAAAATGGACGTTTTAAACCATGCACTCGTTCGGGCTTTAAGGAAACATTAGACTGGTGATAGAAATCTCCTTATTCCCTAACTGTTCGTCATTAGTTGCGTTGTTGCAGATACCATGGTATCTGTTACCACGGTAACTGGATCTGCAATTAGTCGTTTCTGCAGTAACCGTGGTATCTGATATACGGTTGTTCTGCAAAAACGACAATTGCCGCTTTTCGAAGTCATCCCAAAAGAAAAACTGATATTCACTCACATCACTAAGTGTCAAACTTCTTTCCCACCAATTTGGCAAAAATGAGAGTGAGATGACTTTTTCAGATACCACGATCGGTTAACACGGTCGGACCGTGGTATCTGAATATCAGATACCACGATAACTGACCAGATACCACGATAACTGCAAAAACGCCTTTTGACCGTGGTGATACCACGATAACTGCAAAAACGCCTTTTGACCGTGGTATCAGATACCACGAAAACTGCAAAAACGACTTTAGACCGTCGTATCAGATACCATGGTATATGCAACAAGAGCTGTAAGCTCATATGGCACTTGCTTGGCTTGAAATGTGTTGATTGATTAAAAGTAAGTTTCGACTTTGCGGTTGAGATGGGCACTCTAAGGGAGCTGGAACTTCAAAACCCTTGAGGCAAAAATGCTAATGGGCTGATGGGCATCATGAAAATGCATATATTGCTTAAAAGTATTTTTTTTTACTTTGCGGTCAAGATTGGTACTTTAAGGAATAATCGGATTTGGGAAGTAGCAATTTCTAAGCAAACGTTGTTGAATCTCCAATATTCCAGCGAAGTTTCATCGTCCTAGCACATCTGGAAGTATCTTATCGCGCGATGACCGGAATCCCAGACCCCCCCTCCAACTCCACCCACAATACCCGGAGCCAATCCGGTTCTGTAAATGATTAATCCAGAGCATCTGTTTGTCATTCCCACGAAGTTCGATCCAGATCACACCAGTCTAAGCGGGTCAAGTATTTTCCGCCCTCCCCCCAATGATTGCCGGATTCGGTCCGGAAATGAAAAAGATCACCAGAGAAAAATGTCCTTTGTTTAATTATTAAATTTCACTCGAATCCGATCACCCGTTCCAAAGTTACGCATGACTCAATATTCCGGATTCCCCTCCCTCAACTCCCCCACAAGATTATCATATCGAGGATTTTTGTTTTATTCCAAGTCAGTCTGACCGGGTCCCTGATATGCCTTCCAAGTTTCGTCGTGAAAATTCCAAAAAACCGAAATTCCGGGAAACCCCCTCCCCCCCCCCCCCCCTCAAGTGTCCGGATCCAGTCAAATTATGTAAAAGATTTACATGGATCAGATGTTTGTTCTTACCAGCAAGTTTCACTTCGATTTCCGCCCCCCCCCCCCCCCCACAGTTCCCCCACGGTGCCCGTAGCCAATCCGATTCAGTAAATGATTTACCTATAGCATCTGTTTGTTCTTCCCACAAAGTTCCATCCCGATCTCTCCATTCTAAACGGGTCACGTATTCCCCCCCCCCCCCCCCAATAGTTGCCGAATCCAGTCCGGATATGAAAAAGATCACCGGAGAAATGTCCTCTGTTCAATTCTTACATTTCACTCGAATCCGATCACCCATTCTAAAGTTACGCATGACTGAAAATTTCGGATTCCCCTCCCCCCACTCCCCCCACCATTATCAGATCGACAAAAATTTTATTTTGAAGTCAGTTTGATCGGGTCCCTGATATGCCTGCCAAGTTTAATCGTGAAAATCCCCAAAACCACCATCACTGGAATTCCGGCAACCCCCCCCCCCCCCCATAAGTGTCCAGATCCAGTACAACGGTCTAAAGGGTTTATCTAGAGCACATGCTTGTTCTTCCCAGCAAGTTTCACTCCGATCCCTCCATTCTAACCGTTTCTTGAAATTTCCGGTCCCCCCCCCAACTCCCCCTGGCTACCGAATCCGGTCAAGCCTTTAAACGGGACATCACAGATATATAATCTATTCAGTTTTTAAGTTTCATTACAATCCGATCACCCGTTCGAAAGTTACACACTTCTCAATTTCCCGGATTCCCCTGCCCTCCACCCCCCCCCCCCCCCCCAAAAAAAATGGTCGGATCGGAAAACTGATTATTTCTAAGTTTGTTTGGTCGGGTCTCGGATATGCCTGCCAAGTTTCATGGTCCTAGCACAACTGGAAGTACCATAACTCGAAAAACTGTGACAAAATTCCCTAAATTTTCAAGTTTCCAGCGCCCCCCACTCCCCCGCATATGGTCGGATCGGGAAACTGATTATTTCCAGGTTAGTTTAGTCGGGTCCCTGATATTCCTGCCAAGTTTCATTGTCCTAGCTCATCTGGAAGCACCCTAACTCGAAAAAGTGTGACAAAAAACCCTAAATTTTCAAGTTTTCAGTGCCCCCCACTCCCCGCATATGGTCGGATCGGGAAACTGATTATTTCCAGGTTATTTTGGTCGGGTCCCTGATATGCCTGCCAAGTTTCATTGTCCTAGCACATCTGGAAGTACCCTAACTCGAAAAAGTGTGACAAAAAACTCGGACCGACCGACAGACGGAATTGTGATCGGTATATGGCACTTGAGCCAGAGGCTGCAAGTGCCATAAAAACGCAACTATTATTTCTTAGCTTCGAAGACGTATCCGATCGAATTTCTGATTGATTTTGCTTTTGACGCGACTGATTCTTTTCCAGACATTTTGACTGCTACAGTGCCCGCATCTTCATAGTAATCTTGGCTTTTGCAGTTCCCACTAACTGCGTCATTCATTCTGTGTCTCTGATGTCGTTGCGTTTTTTCGGTCATTAAATTCTGTTCTACCGGAATCGCAGTCGACTTTCTTCATCCATTCTCTGTTCTTCTCCCGTTGAGTATTTTCGGTATTCACAAAACTTCTGTTCTACATGGTAACGCAGTCTGTCTTTTTCCATTCATTCTTTGTCTCTACTTACATCGCGTATTTTCGGTCACTATATTCTTGTTTTGACAGAATTCTGTTCTATCCGGGATCGCAGTCGGTTTTTACTTCCATCGTGCAAAACGACGTCAAACAACATACGGTTTTCCTTGAAAGAATATTTGTTTAGCCTACTTTGGTTTAATTTTATGTGGTTACAAAAACGAAAAACGAACAGGAAACAAGAACAAATTAATTGTGACCTTTCGAATTGCCAATTTTACTACCAATTTCAGTAGGAAACACGCGCAGTCATTAACTTCTCTTCTATGTTTTTATCCAGGAAACAGAAACTGCAATGTTCGGTTAGCTGTTAGTTGTGCAAGTAGTAGCTGCGTTCTTCGTAACGGGAGTTCTCATCGGTGGTCTCCGGTTTTTCTTATAAGCCGTTTTTGCATCCATCGGTGACTACTCACCAGTCTTATAACCCGTTTTTGAACTAACCGTTGTCCTGTTTTACCTCACCGGTGCGGACCAACCAGAACCTGCTCGGGAGCCCGACTTTAGCGACGAGTTAGCAAGTTTTCATCAACTCACCGGTGAACCAAAAAACGCGTTATAAGAGAAGAACCGGACGCTGGTGACAAAACACCAGAGACAGCCCTTTGTGCAACGGACGCACCTAGTGTCTACAATCTCTCGCCTAAAGAAGAACACCACACTTCAGAGCAACTGTGAGTCCTCTATGTGGTTAACTGAGATATGCTATTCTGGATGCTTGCTTTAATGAGCTGAGTGAACAAATAAATCAGCTGAAAAACTAAAAATTATGTTATCAGTGCTTTAAGGCCTTTAAGACATTGTATTAAATAAATATAACCATAGTAAACTTGTAATGTACCAGGCTTGGTAGGGTCAGAAGAGCAAGCTAATCCAGAAGTTTGTCGTTCAGGATGTAACTGAACCTTTCGAGAGAATGTCAGCTTCTCTGTTGTACGACCCATGTCATCCAGCACATCGTCCGCATGATTTCTTCAATGAATTCTTCAGGCTCAATTAGAAACACCACCTAAATTTTCTTGTTTCTTCTTCTACAACTTTTTTTTGTATGCATTATGGAGCAGAGTTTGGGGGTTTAATGTAGGTGCCAGGTTGAAGCTGTAGGCTACTAAGAGCGTGTTCCACCCTATTTACCATAGTTACTAAGCATGATGTCAGAAATTATGGCTTTTTGCCATCAAGGCTGCAACGATTTTTCTATTTTCCAGCAAGTTACAGAAATGCGCAGTTACCACGCTTACTACACTCCCGAGCATGGTAAACAAATAGTTCCTATTAGTTATCCTACTATCTCGAGAAGGCTGGAACGGTCAGCATGGAAACTTTTGACGAGGTTGGAATGAAAATAGTAACTAACAGTTACTATTGTTAGAAGGTTGGAACACGCTCGAAATAGATATTTTAAACGAATTCTAGGATTATGAGAGAAGAGTTTTAAGGGTGATCTACGGTTACTTTCATTTAATATTTTGTCTGAGAATGTGAAGTAATAACTACTGAGACGGGAAAACTGAAACACAAGATAAACAGTGAATATAAACAGTGGGTTTGTCAAAAGCTAACAGACTTTTATGAGCTAGTAAAATATTTAGCAACTAGTTGGCAGGGCGTCACTAGCCTTTTACCTTTCGGGGGGGACGTCCAGTTTGTGCCGACGAACTAAAATATGTGCCGACAAAATGCGCCGTTGCGGCCGCGGCAACGGCGTACATTTCCAACCAGCATCGAATAGAACCAAAACTAATCGTAATGCATCAGTTGAGATATTCCTTTGATGTAATTTCGTATCTTAAAATTCAATATTCGGATTTTCATTTCAGCTTTCGCTAAAAAGCGAAGCTTCAAACGATTATTCCCAGAACAAGTTTTCTGAACAAAATTTTTGTAATCTGCCTTTTCTTCGAACTGTTTTTTCCATACCTACCATACAAGTTCTAGCTTTTAACGTGTTTCTAACCGCCAAGAGTGTCAAGCACAAAACTATTAAATTATATACTACAGAGAATACTACAAAATGCGTCGCAGGCGCAATTTTGTGTAAAATTAATTGTGATGTATCAGTTTAGGTTATTCCTTTAATGTAATTTCGTCAATAAAGTTCACATATTCGGCTTTTCATTTCAGCTTTCGCTAAAAAGCGAAGCTTCCAATGACTGCACACAGAATAAGGTAAACTACTTCATATTTAGTGCTGTATATATATTTTGTCATTGATCACTAATTGTCTTTTTTCTCTTTTGTTCTTTATTTCTTTTTCATCCACTTACTCCGTTCTTGTTCAGTTTGAATGTAACGGGTTATAAAGAATATACATACATACATACAAACTAGCGCCCGCAGGCGAAATTTTTTTTATTCTGCCTTTCTTCTGGAAACACTTTTGCTATACCTACCATACAAGTTCTAGCTTTTAACGTGTTTAAAACCCCCAAGAATGTAACGCCGACTAAATGAAACACCGATCTTCCAAATAAATAATATTACAAAATGCGCTGCTGGCGAAATTTTATGTAAATCGAATTTTAATGCTTCAGCTGAGATTGTTCCTTTAATATAAATTCGTATATTTGTATTCACAAATTCGTCTTTTCGTTCCAACTTTAGCTAAAAGGCGATGCTTCCAACGAGTATACCCAGAATAATTTGAACTAAGCGCAGCATGTGAAATTTTTTAAATCTGTATTTTTTCCGTTAAAAATTTACCCGACAAATGTTTGCAGTCTTGATTTCTTACATATAAAAAGAACCCGATGTGCCGAAAGAACATCGACGCCCGACAAAAGCATTCATAATTCGATTTCTTTTGTATTTTGCCCGACAAGACTGTAAAGATCTTTATTTCTTACATGTAATCAGAATCCGATGTGCTGACGAAACTTAACACTTCCGGGATGCGCCCGGTAAACGTTTACAGAATTTGATTTCTTATGTGTAAAAAGAACCCGATGTGCCGACGAGAATACCGAAGCCTGGAAAAACCACACAGCATTTGATTTCTTCTGTGTTTTGCCCGACTGTATTGTCCGAAGTTGATTTCTGACGTGTAAAAATAATCCGTTGTGCCGACGAGACTTGAAATTCCTGGGTGCGCCCGACAAAGTTTGCAGAATTTGATTTCTTACAATTAAATAGAACCCGAGGTGCCGACGAATTGACGACGCCCGACAGAAGCATATAAGTTTGATTTTTTTCTGAATTCCTTATGTATAAAAAGAACCCGATTTGCAGTAGAGAATACAGAGGCCCGACAAAAAGCATGCAGAATTCGATTTCTTCTTTGTTTTGCCCACAAATGTTTGCAGGATTTTGTTTCTTGTGTATAAAAATCACTCGATGTGCCCATGCCGACTATTTCTTCTGTGTTTGCCAGCGCTCCGCGCCGACAAACAAGTGACTTTTGCTGGGCTTCGCCCGACGAAAGTGCTTTCTCAAGACCTAAGTCTAAAGAGAAAAATTGGCGCGTTTTCACGTTTTTCCACTTCATTTTTTTTTCTTTCATGGATATGCTGTCACTAGCCTTTTGCCTTTGGAGGACCTTTCCAGTTTTGCCAACAGGAATTTAAATAATCGCAAAAAACGGCGTTGCTGCATGGCGACAGCATCTGTACCCAGGATTAATTAAGGCCCTGCAGGCGAAATTTTTTGAATCCGCTTTTTTTTCTGGCAGCATTCTACTTCCCATGCAAATTCTAGCTTTTAACATGGTTCAAGCCCCCCAAACTTCCAAACCTTAGACGCCAACTGAACGATGCACCCTCTGTCTAACTAGAGAAGATTGCAAAATGCAACGCAGGCAAAATTTTGTGGAAACACTGATGATAAAAGTGCCTTTTTGCGATCCCAAGATTACCAATCAAACCCAGAGCTGTCTCGCGAAACGAAAGGGGCGATCCACGGTAAAGTAGATACAAAGTACATTTGTTTGGAATTTACAGCAAACAAAAGTAGGCTAGTTTTCACGTCAAGAGACTTGCTCATTCCTGAAGTACTGCACTCCTAAGAAGTAAAAAAATTAAGAGCAACCGGCTTAAGCTACCGTAAATGGTAAAGAACAAGAGTTAAATAAATGCCACTTAAATTACCAAACTCAGTAGGCTCAGAGATGGGCGAATCCGATCTTGAAAGGATTCGAATCCGAATCCAAATCCAGGGCTAGGTACGAATCCGATTCCGAATCCACCATTTCATGCGGAGGATTCGTATCCAGAACCAAATCCAGATTTGAATCCGACCTTAACAATAAATCAAATCATTTATGGTTTAAAATCAGAGCTGACACAAAACACTGATATCTAAGGTAATCAGATAACATGATAGATTACAGAGGATGGTTGGTGGTGGAGACGAAAAAGTTGGATTACCTAAGCACACTGTATAGAAACTGGGAAAACGGAGACTGGAAGGATGAAGTCTAGGAATTTGAGCGGATTCGTAAGATCCGAGGAGAGGGTTTGGAACCCGAGTCCGAATCCGAATCCAGCCTGACAAGCAGAACATTCTACTCCAGATTCGAATCCGACCAAAAGGACGAATCCTGGATTTGAATCCGAATCCGGATTCGGATTCGCACATCTCTGAGTAGGCTCAGTAGAGGTATGCTTATGTGAACACCACTCTAAATTTTTCCGTACCTTGTCTTTGTTTCTTGCTTCTAAAACAGTCAAACAGAAAGGAAAAATAACAAACTTAATATCACTGAACAGCTAACTGTTTCAGCAATCTTTTTGGCACTAAAGAACAACTAGAATATTTTTTCTTGAATAAAACTTCTAGTTTAAAAACTTCTCCTTCTTTCTTTTGCTGGTTTGGATTCAACATCAGCGAAGTAAATAGCTTTGGATAGAGAAATCTGTTGGTTCGGACTCGCTCCTCTTGCAGAAAAATTACGCCGTTATCTCAACGAGATGTCTTGCAATCCGCCATTGCTCATGGGTATTTATTGCGTTATTTAGTTTGTGTTTATGTGTGTGATTAATTAGTTTTAAACAAATAGTTCCAAAAACCTGTTAAACGACCATACTGAACCAAATAAGATCTCTACCACAAATATGAGCTGACTCCATCAGGCTCCGTAGCCAGTCCACCCCTGATGAAAGATTGATACAAACAAGATGCCGACAAGATGCAGCAGTTCAGGTCAGATGATCATTTCAAAGTCAATGATCATGCTCAGTCAACAAGCAAAAAAGGCTTTACATGGACACAAGTCATTTGGAAGTATACTTAGTCTTACACCACTACTTACAATAACATTCTCATCTTCTAAGGCCTCTTCTAAATCTTTAATATCAGGACGCATTTTAACTTTTTTAACTTCCCGCCACAGCGATTCACCCACATAGAGCTAAAGAAGAAATGTCATAGAGATTTCAGCCTACCCGACGAAAACGGAAAAAAGTAAAAAAGGAGTAATTTAACATTGCAATGTATAGGATTTCCCAAATTGAGAGTGATTTATCCATCTCTAATAAGCATTCTGAGCCTGTAAATTGTTGGAAAACAGTTCTTGACTCTTTCTTAATTGTAGAATTACAGCTTTTAGAAAAGTTTGATCTGAAATGGGAGCTTCAAGCCTTCAAACTTTCCGTACAAAAAAGATTCATGCTTCCTGGATCCGGACTTCTAAAAACGCTTCATAAGCGACCAATAGGATACGAGACTCCATCTTTTTTACAAACTTTGAAGCCTTCAAACTCACATTATCAAGAAAACTCTTTTGCAAATTCTTATTATACCAACAAGAAGAAGCCAGGAACTCACTGGTTCAGAATGTTACCAAAGGCCGATAATTTAGTCTCAAAGTCGAAAGTCCTATACCTACAAGTGTTAAATTTTTTGGGATCCCGAAACGAAATTGGAGGGATACTTATGACTTCGTAGAGGTTGTCCGTCTGCCACAACTCTCGAAGGGGTTGAGATATTTTATTCAAATTTGGCATAAGGATTCTTTGGTTACAGTTACACGCTACTACACTACAGGCTACAGTTAGGGGTGGGGGAGGGGTTTTAAATTAAGGGACGAACAATTTTTTTTAAATCTAATGAGATAGTCGATATAGGAATAAAGAGAAATGCCGAATCCGAATATGAAAATTATTTTCTCGCCGGACAAGGTAGTTCGCCCGGAATCCGGTCCAAACCGAAATGATTGTTTGAAGTAAAAATTTTATTTGAACTGGATTAGATGTTGGATTCAAGGGTAAGAAGACATGCTGAATCCGTATAGGACAAACATTTTCTACCCGGACAGAAGAAACCGTTCGGAATCCGGCTGAAACCGGAAAATTGTCATAAGTAATAGTTTTATCTGAAGTTGATGAGAGGATCGATCTGGTGATAAGGAGGCATGCTGAATCCGTATATGTTAATTACTTTGACACCGGGTAAATAGTTTGCCCGGAATCCGGCCAAAACCTGAAAATTGTTTAAAAGTTGAGTTTTATCTGAAGTTGGTTAGAGGTTCGATATAAGGGTAAGGAGATATGCTGAATTCGTTTTTGAGTTTTTTTTTAACGGACAAGTAGCTCGCCAAGAATCCGGCAGAGACCGGAAAATTTGTCAGAAGTAAGAATTTCGTCAAAGTCCATAAGACGTATAAGGTAACACACGCTGAATCCATATCTGAACTTGGTTTTTTCAGACGGTTAGCCATTGACCTTCTGGCACCTCATTGACCAGTCTGGCGAAGACCGGATATCTACGAAATCGAATTATCTTGATCAGATATGAAATTTCTGGGGTTCTGGGCTCCCGTGATGATGGTGTAGCAATGTACGTTTTCTTCGCGTAGGGTGCAACCTCTCTATTAAAAGTTGAAGAGTTGTCACAACAGTGACAAACAGCTCACAGCGTGTAAAGATAGAAGAGAGAACACTCCCATTTTGGGATTTCAATACGTTACTCATGGGATAGCCTACCTATGACTCTTCACAACTTGTCCGTCCGTCTGTCGGTCATTAGCACGATAGCTCTCCAAGGGGCTGAGATATTTTGTTCAAACGTGGTGTGGGGTATCCTTTGGCTCAATGTAGCCTACAGGTCAAATTCGTTGATGCGCCATGTAGCCTAATATTTATGGGTGACGGAGCATATTAAAGTCTGAACTTCATTATCTCACCGGACAAGTAGTTCGGAAAAAACTGATAGAAATTTGACTTGTAGTTTGGTAGAAGTCAAAATTTATTCTGAAGTAGATTAAAGATATAGAGGTAAGAATATTTGATTTGGCTGTACTTTATTTTCTCGGACAAATAGTTCGACCGGTATCTGGCGAAAACCGGACATTTTGCAACAGTAAAATTTGTTTCGGAAGTCGACTTGAGTATCGATACCGGGGTAAGAATACAAGCTAAGCTCATTTCTGCACTCTAAGTTCTCGCCGGAAAAGTACATCGACTGAAATCCAACAAAGCTCGAAATTTGGTAGAAGTAAACAAAAATATCCGGAGTCGACCGGTGTATCGGTCTTGTTTATTTAAAATGTTTCTGGTTAACGGCAAACTGGTAACGAAGACATGTCTTAATCTGACGTCAAACAGGAGCGCCGTTTTCTGTTTCCCGTTCCTACGACTGCAGAGAATATGGATCTGGACGGTTTTGCGAAAATACAAAAAAAGACGTGATTGCATTTTCAGTATTTCTAGGGTTATGGAGCAACGGAAAGTGCAAAACAGCAAGAACAAGATCAAAGGTTTCGAAACGATCCCAAAAATCTAACATTTGATTCAGACAATTGGGTCATGTCTTCGCCATTCAGTCTTCGTCAGATTCCTTGAAAAACTTTACTGTTAAATAAAGTTTAAAAATGGATTCAGCATGTCTCTTTACCCCTAAATCAACTATCTAAATAGCTTTTTTTGCCCCTTAATCTGAAACCCCTCCTCCACCCCTAAATGTAGGGCTATAGAGCCCGTCTACGAAATCGACCTTACTCTTGGCCCAAAGAACCCCTCACACCAAGTTTCATCAAAATATCTCATTCCCTTCGAGAGTTATCGTGCTCACAGACAGACAGACAAACGGACAACTTTTGTGATGTATCCCTCCACTTACGTTTTGGGATCGCAAGAACCTCAAGTGCCTATTACGTTACTCAAGCAATCAACTTTACTGAACCAAATAGAACTGTCTGCAATTCTTGCCAATTGTGAGCAATCAACTTTACTGAACCAAATAGAATTGTAAACAATTCTTGCCAATTGTGAGATACGTTTGGGATCCCAAGAACCTCAAGTGACTATTACGTTACTCAAGCAATCAACTTTACTGAACCAAATAGAATTGTATACAATTCTTGCCAATTGTGAGATAGCATCAAAGGCGTGTGTCATCGTAATCATACGTCATTGCTATTACATCCTGTAGTCTGCTTAGTCCGAAAATACCACATTATTGGCTTATCAAACGCGGACGCGATCTTGTTTAGACTACTATAAGGCGATCCCGGATATACCAGCAGATACAGATAACTAGTTGACGTCACTTTGAGATCACTGTTGGACGAGAGTACTCGAAGTACAACAATTACCGCGTTACTGATTACCTATCATCGCTGGAACTTGCAGCTGAACTGCGTAGAAAAAAAAACTCCTTAGGCCCGAAAACATTGACACCAGAGGCGAATGAGGGCAAAGATGAATTCGAGGTTTTTCAATTTAAATGTCATCTGTCCGAGGTTTTTTACTCAAAATTTTGGAAAACGCCTTAACGGCGCTCGAAGATTGACATGAAGATGACAAATTTAGAAAACAACTAGAAGAAACAAGTCCAAAGGTTTCAGTGAATTTCATGATCAATTAAATATCAGCTCTGCCGAGAAAAGCAATAGAACTTGGCTGCGTAAATGTCTGTCGTACGTAAACTGCAGAGGCTGGTCCAGATAACATACCCTGCGAAAGTTTCGCCGGACCCCGGGCGAATCATTCATCCGGTGACAAACTGTCGAAAAAAATACATACCAGGTCTTCTCTCTTCCGTGTCTGCAAATCTTACAAATTGGTAAAGAAATACTCAATTTTGTCAAAATCAAGGTTTTTGCCGGACACAAATTAGCCTACTGGTGTGATTGCAAAACGATGCGGATAAACATCAACACAGTTTCTGAAATCACGATGAGAGTCAGCAAGACGCTGAAGAGTCTTCCGTAGTTCTGCAGTATCTTCGGCACCTGTCGCGCTTGTCGCAAGCCAAGCCATCTCCACGAGTTGCGGTTCCCGGTAATTGACCTCTATGGTGGCCTTTTGGGGCCAAAAAATACGAACGCCTTCTCACGAGCTGTCTTGTCGGTAGTTTACTGATTTTGGTTTGTGTATTTTGGAACAACCATTTGACATTTCTGAATTATTCTTAAAACCGTCAGAGTGTAAGTTTGGAATTTCTTACTTTTCGTTGCAAACTTTGAAACCTATTCATGAAACTGTTATGAAACTTGTAAACTTGGCTAAATTTGGGAAAATTGGCTAAATTTGGCTAAATTAACGTTGGACCGTGGGGTTCACTCAGTGGTAAACGAAGAAAGCCAAAGCCTTGGATCCGCTGAACGCTGTACAATAATGTAAATTTTACATGTTAGCAAAACGATAACCGTTTTCCTTTTTGTTTATTTCTCCGCCAAGTGGAAACACCGATCATCCCAGCTTTTTCTGTTTTCACCAAAAACGAGAGCTAGAAGCTAATGTGGCACTTGCAAGGATGGGTCAGAGGATGAAAGTAGGAACTTGCCAGTTCGTGTTTGTTTGTGTGATAATTTTTAAGCAAAGCCCTTGAGATACTTTAAGGGCACTAGAAATTCATCTGTCAGCAATACCCTTGAGGCAAATATGAGGATGGGCTCATGGGGATAATGAAAATGTAAATTTGCTCGAAAGTAATTTTTGTACTTAAGGAATAACTTATAAACAAAACCCTTGAGGCAAAAATGATCATGGACCGTTGGGGAATATGTATCTGTTTGGTCAAAAACATTTTTTTCTCTTGTCGGTTAAGATGTGCACTTTAAGGGTGCTAGCAATTCAGGTGCGTGTAAGCAAAACCCTGGCACAAGTGATCATGGGCGCCTTAGAGATCATGAAATGTATCGTTTGGTCAAAAGTATTTTTTTTTCACTTTGCGGAAACAAACACTTTAAGGGAGCTAAAAATTCATTTGTAAGCAAAACCCTTGAGGCAAAAATGATCACAGACTCGTTGAATCATGAAGATACATAATTTGCTTAAAAGTATATTTTGTAGGCTACTCTACGGCTAAGATGAGTAGACTACTTTAAGGAATGGTCGGATCTGGGAGGCGACAATTTCTAAGCTCATCGCCCTAGCACATCTGGAAGTACCTTAACTCGAGATCACCAGAATTTCGCCCCCCCCCCCCTCCAGCTCCCCCACAGTACCCGGATCGAATCCGGTTCTGCAAATGATTCAAAAGAGCATTTGTTTGTTCTTCCCACCAACTTCCATCCCGATCTCTCCAGTCTAAGCGGGTCACGAATTCCTTCCCCCCAACAGTTGTCGGATCCGTTCCGGAATTGAAAAATAACATTAAAGACATGTCTCTATTCAATTACTGAATTTCATTGGAATCCGATCACTCGTTAGAAAGTTACGCATCACTCAGTATTCCGGATTCCACTCCCCCCACGATTGCCGGATTGAGAAAATTACCATTTCCAAGTCAGTTTGATCGGGTCCCTGATACGCCTGTCAAGTTTCAACGTGAAAATACCCAAAACCACCATCACCGGAATTTCGGAAAACCCCCCTCCACCCCCACCCAAAGGCCAAAAGTGTCCGGATCGAGTCCGGTTGTGTAAACGATTTATCTAGAGCAGATGCTTGTTCTTCCTTCCAGCAAGTTCCACCCCGATCCCTCCAGTCTAACCGTATCGTGAGGTTTCCGGTTCCCCTCCAACTCCCCCACATTTGTCAAGTCGGGTCCAGAGCACATCTGAGATATGTCTTCTGTTCAATTATCAAGTTTCACTCGAATCCGATCACCAGTTCGAAAGTTAAGCATGACTCAATATTTCGGATTCCCCCTCCCCAGATGGTCGGATCGGAGAAAAGACTATTCTCAAGGCAGTCTGTTCGGGTCCCTGATATGCCTGCCAAATTTCATCGTCCTAGTACATCAGGAACCGAACTCGCGAGATCGACAGAATACCGGTCCCCCCTCCAGCTCCCCGCACAGTGTCCGAATCCGGTCCGGTTATGTCAGTGATATGTTCAGGACTTGTGTTTGTTCTGCCCACCAAGTTTCATCCCGATCCATCCACTCTAAGCGTTTCCCAAGATTTCGGGTTCCCCCCTCGAGCTCCCCCCAAAGTCCCCTGACTCGCTCCGAAATTGAACTGGATCGTCTGCGACACGAGGTCTCCAAATTACAAGTTTCATTAAGATCCAATCACCCGCTCGAAAGTGATACATACCTCAAGTTTCCGGATTCACCCTCCCTCCACCCCCCCCCCCCCAGATGGTAAGTGACTTTTTCCAAGCTGATCTGGCCGGGTCCTTGATACGTGTGCCAAGTTTCATCGTCCCAGCTTATGTGGAGGTGCGCAAACTAGCAAAACCCGGAGCGACCGACGGACGGACAGGAAAGCGATCGCTATATGGCACTTGGCAGAAGGGCAAGTGCCATAAAAAGGGATGGTTCATGGTTGAATAGACTGTCGTTACACTTTAAAGACCCGTTCACAAGCATGCCAAGCCAAGCACGGATTCCTAGGCACGTGCCTAGCATCACCGTTCACATCCATACCTAGGCACAGATTTTGGGCAAGTCACAGAGTTCCATGCGTTAGAACTCGGTGCCTTGCTAAGCTTGGTCACGTGCCGAGGCATTTGTGCTTGGCTAAGCATGCTTGTGAACGCGGCTTAAGCAGACAGGCAGGCAAGCAGGTTCAATGGTCGAAGCTCGTCCTGTCCTATATCTTCTTGTATTTTATTGGAATATTGTAATTCATACATATAAAATGCCGCAACGAATAATTATAACAGGCATAAAAATGGAAAATCAGGAATTGGCAATTATTACGTATATAAAACGCATCGACTGACAGCAATAGAACTGTGTACAATTGGCTTCCAAGTCAAGGGATCAAATTAAACGCACATCCAAGAACACTATACGCGAACTCGAGCAAATCTTTCGTTCATATATAATATCAGTAATTAATGCAGCCGTGAAAAACAAACTGGGTCACAGCATTAATTTGGAATGGATTTGAGGCTAAATACGTCGAAAATGTATTCGAGAATCCCTCAAATGTCTTCGAGGAATCGGTGTTTGTGTTCGAGAATCGATAAAAAATCTCGAGAATGTTTTAAAAGTATTTGACATTTGAATAAATTAGGTATTCTAATACATTTGTGTCATTCTCGAGTTACTTATTTCAATTTAAATGTCAAACACAGCTTAGAAATTCTCAGATACTTTTTATCTTTTCTCGAATACTTTTTGTTGTTTCTCGAAGACCTAAAAATAATATCGAAAACTTTTTGACGATACTCGAATACAAACACCAATTCATCGAAGACATTGAAGGGATTCTGGTATACATTTCGGGGATTCTTGAAAGCATTTCGACGTATTTAGCCTCAAATACATTCCATAATTAATCACTGATATTACATCATACAAATCTAAGGGATTGTCAGCTACCTCACCTGATGTGCACTTCTGCAGAGAATCCCATAGAGGAATCACATGATCACGCTCTGAGCCCTTAGTCATCATATTTTAAGAGAACTTTCTTATACTTTCATAGAAGGTGACGTCACATCACATGAGTAGCTACCAATATTCCATATGACTAAAACCAAAACACGCCAGTGAGCCTCGGGAAGAACGAGAAACGTCGCCCGAATGATGACTCAAGTACGTGTCAACCAATCAACGGCGTTCGTTGGGGTTAGCTGTGGTGACGATTCCGGCTCTCCGCTAGGCACACGGCGATTCTTCATCAGCACGAATAGTTAGTCATCAAGAGTATACGCTTCAGTGGATCAAGGGATGACGGCAATAGGTTCAAAACGTGTCCAAAGTACACTGTCAGAACTGTCATAACAGATAACACGAGGCTGCACGGTTTCAACAGATAATGCGTAACAGATAACAATTCTGATGTTATCTGTTGTGTTTGAAAACGTTATGCATTAAATAATGTGCATAACAAGTTTTGTTAGGAAGAGCCAAAAAAGCATCTACTGACTTTATTCCTTATCGTCATTATGTCGGAATACTCAGCAGATACTTTTTGGTGGTTTTTCGGTTCTTCCTGATGGTAACGCTTATTATGCAGAACATTTTGAAACACAACAGATACCATCCGAAGTGTTATCTGTTACGCATTACTTGTTGAAACTGTGCACCCTCGTGTTATCTGTTATGAAACTCTTGACAGTGTAGGAATTGCTGGTGGACCCAAAACAGTTCCTACGACTGAGAAGACGCACGGAACGCGAAGACGATCGTCGAAACTTTCGAAAAGGTACGCTAGAACAGGGCTCCTGCTCCTCAGCTCTAAAGGCGCGATTTGAAAAACGACGACGGACAGGAGCCCTTTTCTGTCACACTCCTGAGGTCAGGGGTTATGAGCCCTGTTCTAGTGCAATTCTTCTTTTTCAAACAGAACTTTTTCGACGATTCTCCCATACTTATTGGTCCTCACCCCCCCCCCCCCCCAAGTAAAATCACAACGGATCCAAAATTGGAACAGTAGGCTGGTAGCATATCCTATGAGTATATATCGTCACTTACTTCACTGTACTCAGGCAGGCACATTACATATAAAATTAAGAAAAACAACAAAATGAATCCTAAAATATCTAAGAATGAGAATCAGTAATAAATGCAAAAAAATGAGATGCACTGATCGGTCGTGTTTGGAGTAAAGTTAAAACCAAATATTTGTTCTATTTTCACATTCTTTCTGTCAGCCATTCAAGCCATCTAGCGACGATTTTCTCGCAATGAACTATGTTTTACTGTTTTTCCTCAGAATTGAGAGATCACTGCATTGACCTTTCGGCAAATACTGAATTTTTCCTAGGAGGAACTGGGCACTAGCACATAAATGATGTCGACTGTACATGTTCAGTCACATATCGTTAACGAAAACATGCAAGGTGACACTGAGAAATCTGCACCGGATTCGCTCTCAGAAACACGAACCACATTTTCTGAGCAAATCCGGTGCTGTGTTCTTCTCTGGACAAATCCGATTCTGTGGGGGAGTCTTGGCATATGTAGCTTGGCAAATCGACATATTAGTTGACACTACAGCTAATTATGCTGCTCATCAACAGACCAAGCTGACAGTCCATGTTTTATTGCGAATGATTTGTTTTCTTCTTAGACTGTCAGAAGGTTCGTAGCATTTGAAAAGGATGCACAATTTTTCAAAAAAGATATGAGATAGCACACTGTCTATAGAGCACGGACTCACGTTCTTGCGGGAAAACCCCTCACCGCTAGCCGAAATATCCAAAACAATTTCAAAATCCGTGCCGACTTTTCCCATACCGAAGATTCTTTATGTTTAAGATTCATTTGCCGTTATTTTGCAAATGGCGAATGAGAGCCCTTGCCCCCAAACAACACACAATGAGCGTGTTCCACCCTTCTAACAATAGTAACTATACTTACTATTTTCGTTTCCAGCCTCGTAAAATTTACTACGCTGACCGTTCCAACCTTCTCGAAATAGTAACTAATACTAACTATTTGCTTACTCATGCTCGGGAGCGTACGCATCTACGTAACTATGCATCTCTGTAACGTGATTGGTCGGATTCGCCTGTGGAATGATATTCTACTGGAAAATAGAAAAATCGTTCCAGCCTTGACGGCAAAAATCCAGAGTTCGTGACGTCATGCGTAGTAACTACGGTAAGTTGGGTGGAACACGCTCGTAGAACACAACGAAGGGCAAAATACACCACTTCTGATCCCTTCTGTCTGAACCTGTCTAGTACCAATGAATTATAAAGCGAAAGAAACAAACGAAAGGCAGTGGTCTAAAAAAAAATTTACAGCAAGTCTCTCTCAAACAAATTGAAGTCACTGGTAGGGATGAGTGTCGGTCCTGATTTCAGTTAAGACTTTTTACTGGTCTCAGCGGCCCAGGGTGTCTTATTTGAGGTATTTTATTTAAATAATATAAAATAAGTTAAATTAGAAAAGATGCTACGGGTATTAAAAAAAAATGTTTATATGTAATTTTTTTAAGGTAAAAAAAAAAGGCCCAGGGCCTCTTGCCCATGTCCAACGGATCAAATGTTTTGGTGGGATACCAAATTGGGAGTGATTTCCTTGATCCAGTCAATATCAGTTTTGAGGAGAAGAGATATGGAAAATGACCGCAGATGAAATAGGAATGAGTTAAACTAAAGTTGCCGATCCTGAACATGCTTTTGATCCACCTAACTTCGACTCTCTAATCAGATTCACCGGGGAATTAAGTTCATTCGTATTCAGTTTTGACCCGAATCCCGGACGGTTTACAAATAAAAGGCAAGTAATGGTAATTCCTGATCCACCATGTCCTTTAACTCCTACGCCCACCTTACGATCAATTTACTAAGGATACCCTACTAACTTCGCAGACCCTACCCCACCCCTGAATGTTCATGTACGAAGCCCATTTCTAAAATTGACTTCAGACTGATCCGGGGCTACACGCCAACGTTCATCAACCTATTTCAATCCGTTCGGAGGTCATCAACAGGGTTGCCACATCGAAACAAATTAGAGAGTGACTTTTGGCCGAAAACAGAGAGTGATTTGGGAGTGAAATTTTTTTTCATGCAAAATGGAAAACGGTCACTTTTGGTCATAATCAATGCTGCAAAAATTACAGATGATAATTTAGTGTCCTTGAAAAACGTGAAATGATCAGTTCTAGTTGGAATCACTGCTGGAAAATGGCACCTCGGGACGTTTTTTGAAATAGAGTGAATTTTATGTCCTACGTAGGACAAGAATGGCAAAAATAAAATAGAGTGACAATTCACTCTATCGTGCGACATGTGGCAACCCTGGTTATCATTGTCAAAGACAGACGGACACACGGATGATTCGATTGACGTTGTCATGGATATCCCAAAATACCATTGGGGACCCCAACACTGGATCGACTAAAAAGAGGGACGGCACGACATAGTGTAGGAGGCACGAGTGCTAAAAAGAGGCACGAAAACTAAAAGGGCCCTTTCAGGCTTTGGAGTGAGCAGGAACAATGTTACAACCTGCCTTCTTTTAGGCTCTGGAGTTGCGAACTCTCACTTACATGTATACTTCTATTACTAGCTAATCTCTTCTTAGTACTTGTGCCTCCTGCGCCATAACGTGCCGTTCCGTGCCTCTTTTTAGTCGCCCCCCCCCTCAACAATGAATACGACCCTTAAATGCAGCTTATTTAACTCCTTCAACTAGTAAATTTAAAATGGTGTCAATGTAGCTATAAACTTAGCATTTCTGTCGCAAAGTGGCCTTGATTTTTCAACAAGCAAAACTATCCTCCCTCCATCAACATTTTTTACATCACTATGAGCGTGTTCGACCTTCTAACGTTCGACCTTCTAATCGTAACTATTAATTACTATTTTCGTTCCAACCTCGTAAAAAGTTACTACGCTGACCGTTCTAACCTTCTCGAAATATCAACTAAAAGTAACTATTTGCTTACCATGCTCGGGAGCGTAGTAAGCATGGTAACTACGCATCTCTGTAAGGTGATTAGTGGGATTCGCGCGTTGCATGATATTCTGCTGGAAAATAGAAAAATCGTTCCAGCCTTGACGGCAAAAAGCCAGAATTCGTGACGTCATGCGTAATAACTACGGTAAGTAGGATGGGACACGCTCTATGAGTTCAAATTATTTGCCCTAACCCCTCATTCATCGCCAGAGACACCGCAATCATTACAAACACGTTCTATTCTCTACTGTCTAACTTCGTATACAATGTTGACTAGTGGTGCGCTAGAAATGAAGGAAAAAAAAACAGGGAATAAGGGCAAAGCAACCATTCTTCAAAATACTAAAGCATAAGGGAATCTCAACCCTAATCCAATGTGGTTATGTGGTCTCTCTCTTTCTCTTTCGTAGTTGATACACCTTTCCAGCTTATCGACCCCCCAAAAGTTTTGACTTCTTTAAAGGACCCCTCTTGCTTATTCTGCCTTTTATAATATACCCAGCTCCCTTATGGAATTATAAGCTGCTAAAATCCCCGCTTTCTCCACTGTTTCGTTTTGTGTCTAGGAGTTCTTAGCGCTTTCTCGGCCGTGCCGAGTTTTGCTCGTCAAACAACGCAAAGTTTGCCGGAATCTTTGACGTCCGCTGACAACTCTTTCACACACAAGGACATGAGAGTCTTTTGTTTTTATTCTTCTATTGGCTTAGTTTTCTCATTTTTTGTGTCACGGTGTGTTCAGTTTCAAATGTTTTGCGCCCAGCCGCCGCGTCGGAGAGCAGGAAGGCTGGACAGAGTCGACAAGCGCTAACAAATCGCTAATTGCAGGTAGAAAGTAATGGTATTTTCGGAAATATTTTTCTGACCCATTACATAGGGAAAAGATCATTTCTAGCAAGAGCTGTGCTTTAACAAAAATGTTCGAGAAAGACCCGCAAGAGCAGTGGCAGAAGCTGTACCTCTCATACAGCATATTCAGGTGTCTCGAAACCGATATCTGAAAAGCTTTGTTCCCTCCTTTGTCAAGTTTTTTAACGCCAGTGCTAGTAAGTAATTGTGTACCTGAGCTTAACTCTTTTTATTAAATGTATTGGACGATTACTTTTATTTTAAATTAATTCGTAAGCGTTGACTGTAAATTGTATATATATGTTTATTGACGACCAAACGAATATTCGGCTTGTCCGCTTCCCGTTTCAGAAATAAATTGAAATTGAAGTTCGCGACAAAATTCTTTTCCTTTCGTTGGATTAGTTATCTAGAGATCAGGAAGATTGGCGCTGAGCTAGTGCTATATCGAAGTTACCAGGACCAAAGACCTTACCAGTCGGAAAGACAGGCAAATCCCATAAGCATCACGAGTGGCAATAATCAGAGTAATGTTTGGAATTCCTTTCAAATCACGGCTCTGTCGACACCGATGGCTGTGCAAAAATCGTCATCAACCAATACAGGTTGTAATATATTTATATTATACAACATTGTATTAATTGTATCTATGCCACACAGTAAGCATCAACTCCAAGAAGCTGTAAGACCATTTTTCTGTTCCCAAGAATTTTTTTGTCTCGCAATCAATCTTCATTTGTTTACATTCACGTGATAACGATCACGTCGTCTAGCGTTTGCAGTTGGGGGTCCAAATGCTAAGTAGCGAGTTGCTGGAGCTACTCGATTTCTGGGTGTTTTCGTGTGCTCGGTTCGTGCGAGCTCGTAATTTTCGTGCGTGATCGAGAGTTTTTGAATTTTCCGCGCCTTGTAAGTGCAATCTCCAAAATCGCCTCAGCCGTGACGCCGAAGAGGTAGAAAAGGCAATAACAAGAAAATGGCGTATTTTCCATGCGCCATCTAGGGGAAGTCAGAAATTTGTATTTGTGAAGAATTTTATTCCGTCTTCGCCGTTGCTCATCGCAGAGAAAGAAAATGCAGGAGGCGTACTCCGCACGCTGACCCGCTCTTGAGCGCGTCCAAAAAACCAATCAGCTTTGTCTTCTACTTTTCCTCAAGGTGGTTTCACGGCGATATAGCTAATTGTAGAGGTAACGAAACGTGATGTGGCGTGAAGCTACTAGCCTCCGCTCATTCACAGCGGAAAAGATACGGGGAAATACTCGACTCCGCATCGTCATAGTTCAGAGATAGGGAGGCGGAGGTTCTATTTGATTATTTGTTCTTGGTTTCCTGTTTGACGGGTCTTTAACTGTTGCACCCAAAGGGCTGAAGTCGAATGGGAGAAGCCGATAAGCTGGAAATACGGCTTTGAATCGACCCTTCATAGGTAAAGCTAGAATAAACATTCCGCCAGAGTTAGAAAAATACCTGACGCATGCACGGTTTAAAGCCACAATTCGCTTGCATTTCCAGATCTTATTCCAGAACAATGCTTGCGGAATAGGTCAGTTTAAGGATCGAAGGGATTTGAACCTCTCCTCTGTATGGCACAATTAGCTTCAAACAACGTTTAAAAGTAAAGCTCCGTTCCCATAGGAGCGAAATTGGCAGGCCACGAGCTGCGAACTTTTTCAATCGGGGCGAAATTTAGCTGGTCGAGCGGAAACTGCCTTTCGAATTTTTCTTCAGCTGTGTGTCAACAAAACGCGCAAATTATTCGCTAGGTGCTGCATGAAGTACTAACGACGCCTGCAAACCGCTGCGTTGGTGGCATTGATTGTTTGATTATTTTAAATCCGCACACCCGTCCAATATAAGTCAGCAAAAAAACGTGACACAACTAAAGGTTCCACAATCTACCTCGTCTTTTGTTTTCGGTAACGGCATTGCAAAAAAGAAAACAATTATGGCGACAAGATACTATGGCAAACGGTCCCAACTGGCAACATATATGAGAACACTTAGCAAAAACAGGTACGTAATATATACGGTAAAGGTGTACTGCTTTGAGCGGTAGTTAGCTTTGAAAGTGTAGTTTTGGGCTGAATTTAAAATGAAAAACCAAAACACCCGTTCAGCTTTTCTTAGGAGCCTTAGCTAGTTTGGCTGATGGTGGGTTTACACACTGCGTAAAATCCTAGCGTATTTTACGCAGTGTGTAAATGGACCATCACTGGTCCTCCGGAATCCGACCAAAACCGGAAAATTTGCTTTTGAAATCGGTCAGAGATCCGGTATTAAGGGGAAGGAGACATGCTAAATTCATGTTTGGACTTAAGTATCTTGTCAGGCTTGCAGAACAGTTCGCCCGGAATTCTGCCAAAACCGAAAGTTGACTTTTGTTACAGCTAGTGGACACTGTTCAAAGTTAACGAACGTTCATAGAAGCATACCTCTACTGTGCTGAACATATCGAGAAGCTACTTCTAGTATAATATAAAGCGTATAAGAGGTATCTATCAACGCACTTCTATCCTTAAAGGAAATGCAGGACTATACCACTAGTTGTGTTTTTGCAGATACCATGGTAACTTGATTTGCATTTTATCGTTTTTGCAGTTACCATGGTATCTGATACTATGGTTGCTTTGCAAAACGACAACTGCAGAATTTTGCAGAAACCATGGTAAATTCTTTTGCATTTTATCGTTTTTGCAGCTACCATGGTATTTGATACTATGGTTACTTTGCAAAAACGACAATTGCAGAATTTATATGTTTAGAAGTCATCCCAGACTTTCCCACCAATTTGACAAAAACCCAGACTTCTGTGTTGCTGATGATAAAAGCAAGATGAATTTTTCAGATACTTCGGGCGTGGTATCTGAATGCCAGTTACCACGGTAACCGCAGAAACGACTTTTGACCGTAGTATGGGATACCACGGTCACTGGGAAACCGACTACTGTCTCCATTCCCAGCAGTTCTAAAAAAAACGTTCTCGAGCTCAGAAAAAAAAAACAGAATCGAGTGTCCGCATTTCGACATTTTTCTGGTCGCCTTGGTGCGGGATCCGTGACAAACTGGTTTCCCACTCTAGTACTGCATCTCCTTTAAGTGCGTATCTAGCCACCGTGTGTCGTATACAGTCACACTTGCCGAGATACATAGCTTGAGCACCGCTTGGGTCAGCCGACAAACATACTGACCCGATCTCGACCAAGAGTTTGGTTCACCGGATAGCACCATGGCGCACTTACTGGAAAGCCGCGCTTGAGTGATTGGCTCAATTCCGGCCAATCACCGCAATTCATTTCTCTTTGGTTTAAGAACTGGCGTACAATTTGAACTATAAGCACGTGCTGAAATCATACCACTTCAGTCTCACCGGGCAAGCAGATTTTCCGGTCGAAGGGTTGTTTGAGGGAGAGATTCCTTTCAAGCCGCCGGATTTTCTTTTGGCATCCGGTTCCGCATTTCGGTTTGAGTTTTTTCTCTCTCCTGGTGAATTTTCGGAGATCTTCTGCAGAGAAGAAGAAGAAGGTTGTTAGCCAAAGTCACAGATTTGCTCATTTGCCTTCGTTCCAGGACATTCTACTTCTACGTCGAGACTTTTAATTGTAGAATTTGGGAAGTAGTTTGTATCCCGTAACATGGGTGTTCCCACAAAGCCCACGTCCTAAAATCTGCAATATCTAGTCTGACCTAGGCCTGACATCAGGTCTAGGTAGTCACTGAAACGAACGGGAAAATGAAACTATATCCACTAACGCTTATCCTTTGAAGTAAGTATTGGCACCAGACAAGTTGCACATGTATTTAGTAATAAATGCTGATAAATATTCAGTTTATAAACAGGGTTGCTAGTATATTCAAGTTTAATGATGAATAAAGTTTGTTGCCAACCAATTGTTGCGTTCAGGCAAAATTTGAAACAAAAAAAAAAATCTTGAAAATAGCCTAGTTTTGTTGACCTTTTCTGGATCCCAACCTTTTTTCAACTTCGTTTTCATCCAGCGGCCACCGCGTGATCGCGACCACATTCACTTCGTTTCCATGCAGTGGCCGCTGCATGATTAGCAACCCTTGTCCAACTTCATTTTCATACAGCGGCCACCGCGTGATCAGCGACCCCGTTCGAACTGAATTAAGCAGGCTAATTGAATTAAGTTTGTGTTTTAACAAGGGTCAATGTAGATATTAATTAATTTCGAGAATTTGTTAAAGGACACCTGAACAATGAAACCATACTTGAACACACCACGGAGAATGCATTTACAGACATGGCCACGGAGAGCATTCTTCTCCTGAGCGTGACATTTTCAAAATAGAGATGTTCGTTTCTGGAGTTTTGCACATGCAGACTCCAAGACAAAAAGCGCAATTCATTCAAATCTTGTACAGCGCTGGCCGGATCGTATTGGAATTTCTTCTAGATCTACGTTCGGGCTTAACTGGTTAAAAAATATTCCAGAAGAAGGGTTGATTGGAGACATTTGTTCATTTCTAAAATTGCTCGGTACTGAAATAAGACAGATACAAAATGGAGCTAAAATCATAGCTTGGAAACACTATTTCGTATTTGGATTGGGTTTTCTGCAGGCAATGTTAACAGAAGTCATACAGATAGGGATGATACTTGGTACTCTTCATTCAGGTGTCCTTTAAAGTTTAACCGAATAGGGATATAATCCGACAGTCTAGTTACAATTCACTTATTTACTTAAATAGGCCTGAACACCCGATAAAAATTCGTTACTTCGTTTGTCCGGTGTCCAAAGACAATCGATTTCACCAAACGGACTTATTCTTTCTGATTTGTGGTACCTCTATGTGCGTGTCCCTGTATGCTTGAAATATTCAGCAGGAGAGAAGGTAAGCCATTGCCGAAAAATAACAGATATAATTTAAAGACTCTTATCATGACTTTCTTACTCCATTCAGAGGAGTTATTTCCTCCAATTTTCCGAGCCTAGCATCGGTAACACATGGAAATGCAGTCTTTTGTCGAAATTCAAATTCCCCGCGTTCGACGAATTTCCGGTTGTCGTGCAATTAGCGAACATTCTGAGCGTTATTACTAGAGCCCCGGGTAAAAAAAATACAAACTCTCTTCGATGAGTCAGAATAATTCAATGTATTCAAACATCACATGTAAAAATAGCCTGCCTATTCAGTTAAACTTTAAAAACGTGAACAAGTATCCTTGCCCCCACGGACGGGGAATGCTCCGACTCTCATCACCATCAAAGGACTCCCTTTCATAGATTCGAAGGGGAATCAATTTTTGCTTGTGTTGTGCAGTTTAAAATTAATTAAAAAGAATCAGAATAAAGATACCAAAAATAAAGTCGATCCATACTAATTTCATCAACTTCATATTTTTTTTTGGAACAAAATCCATTTTGGAAGCATTCCCGTGTTCTCGCTGTTTTCTGTACGCGGAGTCCGCGTGGAGTGACTCCGTCTATTTTCGCCGTTCCCCTTGATTCCTCGAGGCGAGAATACGCCTAATGGTGTCCGAGATTGCGCTGATTGCAACAATAGTGTCAAAAGAAAATTTACAAGTATTATTACAGCCCATGCTGATTACGAACCGCGCTAAACGCACAAATCAGCTGAGAGAAAATGGTATTGAATATACAGGAGGGGCATCCAACCTCAGACAAGATTTCAAATTTCCAGAGAAGTCTTTCCTTCAGAATAATCTATCTATCCTTTTTTTTTAATCCCGCATAGCATCTTTTCTATAAAATAATCCTCTTTTCGAATTTTTGGGCTACGACTCCTCCTCCACTCGGCAAAGTTAATATTTTCTTAAACTCTTTAACGTCACCTACTCTTTCCATAACAAAAAATAACTACAGATTTATACTTCAAGACAATAATCTTTATTTCAATTATTAAACTATTTTATGACTTTCAATTGCAAATCGAAATTTTATCTGTTAATCATTTCTCCTATAATTTTTCCTAAATCTTATTTTGTTTAATAGTTTTTATACTTTTTTTTTCTCTTATCTACAAACGCGTAATCCATCACCACTATATATAAACTCCAACCGTACTCAATTGTTACAAACTATCTCCAACAAACACGCAACCACGATATCGAAAAACAACCTACTTTTCAAAATCTAAAATTCAAACTTCAATATGTAAATTATGACCTATATTACAAATTCTAATTTAATCATTTTTTTACTTCCTTAATTTTATTTTTTAATTTTTGAGCAATTAACTTAAAAATTCATGAGCCAAACCAGGTTACCCTTAAAACTTATCACAAAAATCCATTTGCACTTCCTGTTTCGAGGATCCCTTCCTCCATAGGCTAGGGTCATTTCCATCAGTGGCATCTATCTGGCTTAAAGGAACCAACAAATATGGCAAACATACTTCGTTTACTCCGCTTTTTCAAAATGGCGGGTTATAAATAAATTACTTACTTACTTACTTAATAGATTGAAGCTAATTGAATGGTTTACATATTGGATAAATAAATATTGCTTCAGTATTTCTCGATAAACATATTTTTTCTTTTCAGACAAGATCACCTCATCCTAACCTTAGCTCGATTGACTTGCAAAATGATGAAAAAGGTAGAGCTTGCAAAGTCAAAAGCCAGAAAATCTCTTTTCAAAGCAGCTCGAAAACAAAGAAAAGGCACAGAATTTTAATATCTTTGAACAAATCACTGTTGAAAAAAGTCCTATTTTGCCTCTTGACTGTCAAGACAGCATAGCCTCGTTTTTGTTTCATCAGCGCTTCCGCATCGCTGCTGCAGCACTTCTTTGCTTTTGCACAATATGCGTTTTTGGATTCAATTTCTTCTTGGTTGAAGCGGCAGTGCTGCAGCATCTTGCAGGGAAGCACGGAGTTGGTCGGTGAGCAAGTCCGTGATTCTTGAGAAGCGCTGCCGTGCAAAAACGGATGTAGAAAGAATCAGTCCGGAATCGGCGCAGAAGTGGACCTGCAGCATGCAACAAAAACGAGGCTCATGTACATTTTGTTTCAATATTTTCGCGACAACATTCAAGGTAGTGTAAAAACGTGGTCAGGTCATGGTCAGGTACGTTCTGTACTATAAGCGAATACACTGTTTCAAATTTTATTGCTTAGATATAAGGGGGAAACACATCCGAGAAATTAGAGTCGCTAAAGCTGGCGATTAAATCGCTGCTCTCTACCCTAGCGTGATTTCTTTCTGCACGCAACTCACCGCCGGCAGCAATCTGAAAATTTAGTCACCGACACTATATAAATTTAATTAACTGAATTCCAAGGAAGGACAATAAAAAAATAAAGAAATCAAAGATGATGCCACGGTTCGGTCACGCAACCCACGTGGACAGAGAAGCATGGCATGCGCCAAAACAAAACAGCTTTCTAGGAATTTCGTAACAGTCAACGAACTTTTCTGTCCAAAAGTAATGAGGTAGATTTTGATAGAAAGAAGGTGAGAAGAGAAGAAAATGGGATGAAAGAAGAGTTTCAACGTCAGCTTGTGTCTCAAGCTGGGTGAAATTTAGATAGCAAAAAGCAAAACATACAGTAATTATTTTCGTGGAGATAGAAGATGAGAAGAGAAGAAAATGGGATGAAAGAAGAGTTTCAACGTCAGCTTGTGTCTCAAGCTGGGTGAAATTTAGATAGCAAAAAAGCAAAACATACAGTAATTATTTTCGTGGAGATAGAAGATGAGAAGAGAAGAAAATGGGATGAAAGAAGAGTTTCAAGGTCAGCTCCCGATGAAAAATTTATCTCAGCATATTACTATGAAGTAGTACGAAAAAGTTGCATCCAGTACTAACGATGCTACTACATGCTTCTACTTCACGGCTACCGTGTTACTGCACACTACTATATGGTACTATTAGCAAGACTGGATGTTACTATGGTAAGACAGGATGCTACTGGATACTACTACATAAGATTGGACCAGTCTGCGGCACATTAAATGATAGTATTCTCTGCTATTACATAGTATTACATGCAACGTTTTCGTACTACTACCATACTACTACGCAGGCTACAAATTTTTCATCGGGCTTGTGTCTCAAGCTGGGTGAAATTTAGATAGCAAAAAAGCAAAAAATACAGTAATTATTTTCGTGGACGATCTAAAACCTGAATTTCCAGAAACATGCTGAATACTGCGTGTCAAGAAGCATATCGGTAGCATACAAAAATATTTCCTTGGCGTTGCGGATCCGCACGCAGAGGCGTTACTAGCCAAAATGTTTCGGGGGGGGGGGGGGGGCAAGGAATTTACCGACTGGCTGGTAATTTGTGTTTTTGCAGGAAAAAAGGCTTTTTTCAAGAAAAAAACGACAGTTTCGAAAAAATCGACCGATTTTCAAAAAAAATCGACTGTTTGAATGAAAAAAATCAAATCGAGGCGCTTCGCGCCGACTTGGCTATTTTTTACCGACTGGCCGACAACATTGGGGGGGGGGGGCGTCCCCCCCGATCGTGACGCCCCTATTCGCACAATCTTCATTTCTCTTGGCATTTGTAAAGGCAATTGTACCGTGTTCTTCAAAACTGTGCTAACTACATTTTTTTATTTTTGGGCCCTGTTTTGTGTATGCCATCCGCATGAAGAAAGTAGGAACTCAGAAAGTTAGAAATAGTCTACCTGTTAGATGGAGCTCATGTCGTCATCTAACACTTAGCACAATTTAACAGAATACCAAATCAGCTATGTTCTTTCCAATGGTATAGTTACTCATTTTTTTAAAAATTTTTAGTTAGCACAGTTTTGAAGAACACGGTACAATTATCAATGTGAAAAAAAAATCTTGCAGTATTTGCTATTGGGAATATCTTATGTCAGTAGAGATAAGATTAATCCCAGTAGCAAATACCGCAGTTAACATTAATCCTTACTGGGAGGAACTTTTTACAGTGTAAACGCAATCGACCCCCTTGCATTCGGCGGCGCGATCACTGTTCTAATGATCGAAAAGACAAATCAGGGAAATGCATGCCGGTTTGTTTGGTACCGGGCAAGCGATCCGGGCAAGCAGTGTTGCCACTGGTCACGGAGTTCTGCAATTCGTCACTGTTTTCGACCTCCACAAATTAAAAGCTGTGAGAATATTTGTCGCAGGATATCGCACTTATGCCAAAATTATCCCAGAATTTGGCGATTACAAAGCTTTTTGGCAAATTTCCAAGGCAAATCTTTTCGGCGAAAAAGGATTTATTTGTTTAAAAGCAAACTGAAAATTTAATTTCTTTTTGTGTTTTTACTTTTGAATACGTGGCGTATCTTGTTTTTTTTTTTTTAAATCAGATCTGCAATCGTTCCATTTCCACGTGAGGCCCGGAAATAGGGGTCAGGGGTTCACGGCTACCTTTTTTGGTAATTTAGCAAAACATAATCATTACTGTTATTTTTTATTTATTAACTTAGGCTACTTTGACTTTAGAAACCGTCCCAACGTCCCAACCGTCAAATGCCGAACTTAAGCCTAACAATACGGAATGTAGCCTATGAACGTGTTCCATCCTCGTACCAATAGTAACTATTAGTTACTAAATCCGTTCCAACCTCACGAAAAGTTACTACGCTGACCGTTCCAGCCTTCTCGAAATAGTAACTAATAGTAACTATTTGCTTACCACGCTCGGGAGCGTGGTAAGCGCTGTAACCACGAATCTCTGTCACTTGATTGGTCGGATTCACCCGTGGCATGATATTCCGCTGGAAAATAGAAAAATCGTTCCAGCCTTGATGACAAAAAGGCAGAATTTGTGAAGTCATGCGTGGTAACTACGGTAAGTAGGATGGAACACGCTCTATATTACTGCAGAATTCCGAAAGGAATTAAGCAGTTTATTCAAATAATGTAGACAACGGATGCGTCAGCTACGATGATTCATCAGCGATATTTCTGCTCTTCTTGGCAAGGGTCCTCGTCAGGCTGACGAGGAACGTCATATAACCGTGAAACGAGGTTATTAATGGAATAAACTTTAAGCTTTAAGTCCCTTATTAATAGCAAAACGGAAGTTGATCAAAATACAGAAAAAAATAACTTTCCTATCATCGCCCCAATCGTGCAGCAAAAACAGCGGCCGTGTCAAAAACTAAATCTCAGGACTAGTTTTTTCCCTACAGTGATATTTGAAAGTAATTTGCCCGAATAAGATATTTATAGTCGGTAGAAGCTTCAATTATTTCTTACAGTAGTGGTTCCCAACCGGGTGTACAGGAGAGCCTCGTAAGGGGCGAAGGTCCCAAATCTCTGAAATCAAAATGTCTGCTTTTGTAAAGAAATCGGCTTTCGAAGTTTCAAAGAAACAGCGCAAATGTCTTTCTGATCCTTGACCAGTTTACGGACGAGAATGAAATTGACAGCCTTGCAGCCTCAAGTATCCCCTTTATTTGTATCTATTTTTACACTAATCCCTTACCACTTATGACAATAATTGACGTCTTTTTGGCCTTCTGGTCTTGACAGATCTTATTAGAATTCTTATTTATATTATTCTGATTCTTCAAAAAGAGGTACGCAACCTTTTTTGAACAGGGCGTAATTTGCTATAGGGCAGGGGGGGGGCAACTGACCCCTCCCCCCCCCCCCAGCTTGATGTTTCCACCCCCCCCCCCCCCCCCAGCTGAAATTTAGCGTCTTCGAAACTCTCGTCGAAACTAAGATAGGCCTACAGAATTCAAGCATCCACAGAAACAGATCGGTTTTCTTTAGTATACCTTTGTCTTTATGGTAAGATTGGAACACGGAAGCCTTGAAACTTTTATAGCGATGTGCATGCGCTATGCAGGGCTAACAGGTCTATGTCAGACGACCGACTAAGTGATCTTTTGGTCATTGGTACCCAACCTGTAAAAGCGAAGAAGCTTGACGTCAATCGCGCAGTGGACAGTTTCGAGAATTTAAAGACGCGTCGTTTCGCCTTGGTCGATTAGTAAAATATCTCTTTTTTTTTCTTTTTTTTATTACGTTTTTCTTCTTGAAGCAAAACTGTTCATTTTCACTTGACTTGGGAAAATCGGCTCCAACTTCCCCCCCCCCCCCCAGGATTTTGACGAAATTACGCCCCTGTTTTTGAACCTTAATTAGGGGTACGCGACACGGAAAAAGTTGGAAACCACTGCATTACAGGTTTGTTTCCTTCCCCGACGCTGGACCTGAATTAAGCAGATTGCTTGGTAATGACGTGCTAATGGCATACCTGTATCAGAGAAAAACTTCTGAAACTGCGACACGAGGGGGTAACTCATCAATAGTCACTTTACGGTTACCGAAGGGCACAACAACCCATTTAATAATCAGCCCAACTCACCATCTCAGAACTACATTAAAGGAGTTATGTCGTAAGCATTCTAGCACGACTCGATCCGACCGCTGGGTCATCTAGCGGCGCGCGCCCGACATGGGGAGGCTGAGATCATAGTTTGACTATGGATCTAACAAAACATTTTTATGGTAGCAGGTATATGGAAAATTTGTAGAAAAATCAAACTATTTATTTGTATTATCGATTTCTTTAAGTATTTTTGTTTTCTGTTTTTTTTCTTGTCAATTCACGGAAGTCCAAAGAATTAAGGATGTAAACTAGATCACAATAAACAAACGCCGTAAATTATACTAAATTCGTTATAGTGATTTCTCGAAGATCCTGCAACTGAGATAAATAAAATTCAGCTTCCTATACCAAACAAGAGCTGTAAGCTAATATGGCACTTGCAGGGGTCAAGATGATTTGATTGATCAAAAGTAAGTTTCGACTTTGCGGTTGAGATGCGCGCTCTCAGGGAGCTGGAACTTCATTTGTAAGCAAAACCCTTGAGGCAAAACTGCTAATGGGCTGATGGGCATCACGAAAATGCATATGTTGCTTAAAAGTATTTTTTTTACTTTGCGGTCAAGATTGGTACTTTAAGGAATAATCAGATTTGGGACGTAGCAGTTTTTAAGCAAATGTTGTTGAGTCTCCAATATTCCAGCGAAGTTTCATCGTCCTAGCACATCCTCAAGTACCTTAACGCGCGATCACCGGAATCCAAGACCCCCCCCCCCCTCCTCCAACTCCACCCACAATAACCGGAGCCAATCCGGTTCTGTAAATGATTAATCCAGAGCATCTGTTTGTCATTCCCACGAAGTTCGATCCAGATCACACCAGTCTAAGCGGGTCAAGTATTTTCCGCCCTCCCCCCAATTATTGCCGGATTCGGTCCGGAAATGAAAAAGGTCACAAGAGAAAAATGTCCTCTGTTTAATTATTAAATTTCACTCGAATCCGATCACCCGTTCCAAAGTTACGCATGACTCAATATTCCGGATTCCCCTCCCTCAACTCCCCCCCCCAAGATTATCATATCGAGGATTTTTTTTTATTCCAAGTCAGTTTGACCGGGTCCCTGATATGCCTTCCAAGTTTCGTCGTGAAAATCCCCCAAAAAACGGAATTCCAGGAAACCCCCTCCTCCCCCCCCCCCCCTCAAGTTTCCGGATCCTAAAAGATTTACATAGACCAGATGTTTGTTCTTCCCAGCAAGTTTCACTCCGATACCATCATTCTAACCGTTTCCCGAGATTTCCGGTCCACCCCCCCCCCCCCCTCCAGCTCCCCCGCGGTGCACGTAGCCAATCCGATTCAGCAAATGACTTACCTAGAGCATCTGTTTGTTCTTCCCACAAAGTTCAATCCCGGTCCCTCCATTCTAAACGGGTCACGTATTCCCCCCCCCCCCGAATTCCGGTCCGGATAAGAAAAAAATCATCGAAGAAATGTCCTCTGTTCAATTCTTAAATTTCACTCGAATCCGATCGCCCATTCCAAAATTACGCATGACTGAAAATTTCGGATTCCCCTCCCTCCACTCCCACCACCATTATCTGATCGACAAAATTTTTATTTTGAAGTCAGTTTGATTGGGTCCCTGATATGCCTGCTAAGTTTCATCGTGAAAATCCCCAAAACCACCATCACCGGAATTCCGGGACCCCCCCCCCCATAAGTGTCTGGATCCAGTACAATGGTCTAAAGGACTTATCTAGAGCAGATGCTTGTTCTTCCCAGCAAGTTTCACTCCGATCCCTCCATTATAACCGTTTCTTGAAATTTCCGGTCTCCCCCCCCCCAACTCCCCCCTGGCTACCGAATCCGGTCAAGACTTTAAACGGGACATTACAAATATATATTCTATTCAGTTATATATTCTATTCAGTTATGAAGTTTCATTACAATCCGATCATCCGTTCGAAAGTTACACACTTCTCAATTTCCCGGATTCCCCTCCCTCCACTCCCCCCACCATTATCTGATCGACAAAATTTTTATTTTGAAGTCAGTTTGATTGGGTCCCTGATATGCCTGCCAAGTTTCATCGTGAAAATCCCCAAAACCACCATCACCGGAATTCCGGGACCCCCCCCCCCCCATAAGTGTCCGGATCCAGTACAATGGTCTAAAAGACTTATCTAGAGCAGATTATTGTTCTTCCCAGCAAGTTTCACTCCGATCCCTCCATTCTAACCGTTTCTTGAAATTTCCGGTCTCCCCCCCCCCCCAACTCCCCCCTGGCTACCGAATCCGGTCAAGACTTTAAACGGGACATTACAGATATATATTCTATTCAGTTATGAAGTTTCATTACAATCCGATCATCCGTTCGAAAGTTACACACTTCTCAATTTCCCGGATTCCCCTGCCCTCCACCCCCCCCCCCCCCAAATGGTCGGATCAGAAAACTGATTATTTATAAGTTTGTTTGGTCGGGTCTCTGATAGGCCTGCCAAGTTTGATGGTCCTAGCACAACTGGAAGTACCCTAACTCGAAAAAGTGTGACAAAATGCCCTAAATTTTCAAGTTTCCAGCGCCCCCACTTCCCCGCATATGGTCGGATCGGAAAACTGATTATTTCCAGGTTAGTTTGGTCGGGTCCCTGATATTCCTGCCAAGTTTCATTGTCCTAGCTCATCTGGAAGTACCCTCACTCGAAAAAGTGTGACAAAATGCCCTAAATTTTCAAGTTTCCAGCGCCCCAACTCCCCCGCATATGGTCGGATCGGGAAACTTATTATTTCCAGGTTACTTTGGTCAGGTCCCTGATATTCCTGCCAGGTTTCATTGTCCTAGCTCATCTGGAAGTACCCCAACTCGAAAAAGTGTGACAAAATGCCCTAAATTTTCAAGTTTCGAGCGCCCCCACTCCCCCGCATGTGGTCGGATCGGGAAACTGATTATTTCCAGGTTCGTTTGGTCGGGTCCCTGATATTCCTGCCAAGTTTCATTGTCCTAGCTCATCTAGAAGTACCCTAACTCGGAAAAAAGTGACAAAATGCCCTAAATTTTCAAGTTTCCAGCGCCCCGCACTCCCCCGCATATGGTCGGATCGGGAAACTGATTATTTCCAGGTTAGTTTGGTCGGGTCCCTGATATGCCTGCCAAGTTTCATTGTCCTAGCACATCTGGAAGTACCCTAACTCGGATATGTGGGACAAAAAACTCGGACCGACCGACAGACCAACAGACCGACAGACGGAATTGTGATCGGTATATGGCACTTGAGCCAGAGGCTACAAGTGCCATACAAATGTCAAACTGGCCGATGATTTCTTCTTCCGACATATCTAAACGTCCACAGGGTGACATACTTAGTTGTTTTAATCCTCTTACACGCCACTTGATCTTCTCGAAGGTTCTAGTAATCTTATAACCAGCGTCAGTAGATCAATGAATAGTTAATTAGCAATGGCGGATTGGCGTTCAGGAGTGAATTTTGTTCAAGTAATTTGTAGATGACGTTGGCTACCGTGAGGATTTTGGGGAAAACAAATGTAACACTGTGTTCGTAAAAATCCGACCCATCGAATAATGATGGTGCCTCCCACCTTCTCGGCCCACATGAATCAAAGACTTTAACCTGAGAAGAAGAGACGACTGCGGTGGTTAGTCTTTAATTGCACTTTGCCTCCCCACTGCGAAAGTAACAAGGGGTTACCGAATCCCTGGCACATGCTGTACACCCTTTCCCGGCACCGGCCGAAACCAAAATAGGCGATTCCCGCTTCTAAACATGCTGATTTTAATGATGTAATGCAACACGTGGCAGACGGTGCCGGCGCCGGCCGCGCGCTGGGCACTTGCTGTACACTAAAATCGAGAATGGGCAACCCCTCGGAAAATAAGTCAAGTGTAACACCAAAACTTGTCTACAACTGGTTTGAGAGAGCAACGTGCCACTCGCAAAATTCTCCATGTAACGATTGAGCTGAGTTCCTGTTCTTCGCCTGGAATCCGTTCGGATTCTCAACTTACGGAGCACAGCCCCAAAAATCCTTGCCACACCTACAGGAGGTGTTGTAAAGTCCGTTTACCCCCACACCATCCTGTGGCAGAGCATGCCGGATAACGGTGTGCCTTGCACACATGCCACTGCGTAAAGAAGAGGTGACTATACAGGCGGGCCAGTGACAGCGCTAATTTCTTAGGGACAAACTCCTGGGAGACGCCTTCATTTGAGCTTTAAGGTAACAAAGATACTTACTTGTAGAGGAGGCACCTATCGTGTGAAACCGGAACCTCTGCTTAAGGGCAATCATCTGGTCCTTGGTAAGATCCTGGACCTTATACGTGATTCCAGCAGTTTGAATCATCCACAGATGGTGTTCTATGAATCCGGGGCCAGTGTTCTTCACACCAGTTGGGGGCACACGTTGAAAGATATACTAAAAAAGGTGAAATTTTTTGTGGGTTTTTTTTCTTAGGACAATGTAGAAGTATGTTTCTGGGTACGCTGTCCAACTCAAGACAAGGCCGAAGGAGGGCTATATTTTGGACACATTTGATCCAACTGAACAGATTTCCAGTTTTCGCCGAGCAAAACGGGGGTGGGGGGGATAACGAACTCAAGGCAAGGCCGAAGGATATTAGGTTTCAATGTGTCTTAAACCACAAGAATTTCAAGCCTAAAACGCCAACTAAATGCAAAACCGTTCTTCCAAATAGAGAATACTAAAATGCGCCATAGGCGAAAATTTTGTGGCACTTGCAGCCTTTGGCTCAAGTGCCATGTACCGATCGCAATTCCGTCTGTCAATTTGTCGGGCAGTCTGTCACAATTTTTCGAGTTAGGGTACTTCCAGATGTGATAGGACGATGAAACTGGGCAGACCTATCAGGGACCCGACCAAACTAACTTGGAAATATTCAGTTTCCCCATCCGACCATCTGGGGGGGGGGGGATCCGTAAAATTGAGTAGTGTGTAACTTTCGAACGGGTGATATATCGGATTGGAATGAAACTTAGTAATTGAATAGATGACAAATCTCTGATATCCCATTTGCGGTCCCGACCGGGTTCGACAGGTATGGGGGAGTTGGGGAGGAGACCGGAAACATCTAGAAACGGTTAGAATGGAGAGATCGGAGTGAAACTTGCTGAAAAGAACAAGCATCTGCTCCAGATAAATTATTTACACAATTGGACTGGATCCGGACACTTGGGGAGGGGGGAGGGGTGCTTTCCGAAATGCCGGTGATGGTGGTTTTGAGGATCTTCGCGACGAAACTTGGCAGGCACATCAAGGACCCGATCAAACTGACATGGAAATAAAAATTTCCTCGATCCGATCATCGTGGGGGGAGTGGAGAGAGGGGGAATCCGGAATATTGAGTCATCGTAACTTTGAAACGGGTGAAAGGACTCCATTAAAATTTTATACTTGAACAGAGGACATGTCTCTGGTGATCTTTTTCATGCCGGAGCCGAACCCGACCACTATTTGGGGGGGGGGGGGAATACGTGACCCGCTTAGACTGGAGAGATCGGGATGGAACTTTGTGGGAATATCAAACAGATGCTCTAGACAAATCATATACAGAGCCGGATTGGCTCCGGACAATGTGGGGGAGTTGGAGGGGGGGGGGGGGGGGGGGCGGAATTCCGGTGATCGCCATTCAAGGTACTTCCAGATATGCTACGACGATGAAACTTGGCTGGAATATTAGAGATTCGACAAGATTGGCTTAGAAATCACTACTTCCCAAATCCGACTATTCCTTAAAGTAACAATCTTGACCACAAAGTAAGAAAAATACTTTTAAGCAAAATATACATTTTCATGATCCCCATGAGCCCATTATCATTTTTTCCTCAAGAGTTTTGCTTACAAATGAAGTTCTAGCTCCCTTAAAGTGCGCATCTTAACCGCAAAGTCGAAAAATAGTTTCGATCAGACGATACATATTAGCCCATGATCATTTGTGCCTCAAGTGTTTTTCTTAAAAATTTATTTCTAGCACCCTCAAAGTGCGCATCTTAACCGAAAAGTAAAAAAAAATACTTTTGACCAAACGATAATGACCCCCAACGGCCTGTTATCGTTTTTGCCTCTAGGGTTTTGCATAGGAACGAATTTCTAGCGCCTAAAAGTGCGCATCATTACAGCCAAGTTTTAAAATAAAATACTTTTTACCAAACGTCTCGTGATTTTCAAGTCCATGATCACACTTATCTTAAAGGTTCTTCTTACAGATGATCAGAACAAACCCACGAAAAGTCAAATTCTACATTTCGTCCTCTAAACCAGCCTTGCAAGTGCGAAATGAGATTCTAGCTCTTGTTAACTTTCACAGTTGCACCTCTTAATCATACTGTATGCGCAAGTGGGGCAATTGTTTAACATTGTATGAGTCGCAGTATGCTATGCATGCAAATGTGTTTTATGGTTATAATAGTCAAACTGCTATTCAAGATTGGCGTCGATGTGTCATGCCCTCTTGAAGATACAGCACGGAAGTTTGACATTAAAAAAAAAGAGAAAAAATAATCACAACAGCAAAGGAAAGTAGAAAGAATCTCAGTTCTTATGGGATCGACTAAAACCAGGAAGGGAAGGGAACGCGAGAAAAGCAGGAAGGCATACTAAAACCAGGAAGGGCATACTAAAACGAGAAAGGCTGTCGCCAGAATCCAAAACTGGAAAGCCGCACCGTTCCCTTCCTCTGTTTAGTATTCTTTGAGGGGTCGGCAACTTTCCAAATTCAAAGTTCACGATCCCTTCCTCGTTTTAATATCCTGTAGTATCGGTCGTTTTAGTATCCGTCTGAACTACCAATGAAAAGGTGAATTACAATTTTGATAGTTGCTGACCCCTCACTGAACTTAATGCCTACCCATGCCAGGATACTAAAACGAGGAAGGGATGGTGAACTTTGAGTTTGAAAAGTTGCCGACCCCTCGAAGAATACTAAACAGAGGAAGGGAACGGTGCAGCGTTCCATTTTTTCGCAGCCTTGAATTCCTTCCTCGTTTTAGTATACCCTTCCTCGTTTTAGTATGCCCTTCCTGGTTTTAGTATGCCTTCCTGCTTTTCTCGCGTTCCCTTCCCTTCCTGGTTTTAGTCGATCCCAGTTCTTATGTAGTATTGGCGTTAAAGACACCTCGCACAACATAATAGCTGCGTTCGTTTTCGTCGTTCGGTTCGCCGTTCCATCCGTTCGTGATCCATCCCCTTCGTTCGTGGACGGCGGCCGAGAATAAGGGGTTTTCTTTGTTCGGTTGAACCGCCGTTTCATTCGTTGTTCCTAAAACGACGAACGGAGGCGGAAGGTCTATTTCAACATCTCGGTTCAGTAATTAGTCGCGAAGTTCAAAATTTTCGGCAAAACAAATTAAACTTGTAAACTTTTTTTTTTACAACAAAAAAGTGGAAAACGGAGGAAAAAAGAAGAATATAGATAACGTATCAACGAACTAAAAGGAACAAGCATCTAGACTTCGATGTATGCGACCGTCTACACGCTCGCCGCTCAATTTCTGGTAGGCTTCCAACTGGATCAATAACATTGAAATAACGCATAATACCTGTGTTACTATGACGGGCAGGTAGGTACATGAAATATTTACAGAACTTAAAATATGTCTTCCTTAAGCGCGACAGGTCATTTGAAGACAGTAGGTCACTCACCCCGGATAAACATGTAATGTGGGAAGCTACACAAGCAGAAAAAATTCTTCCCAGGTCTCTTCTTCCAAACTTACCGCGATTTGGTATAATAGATGCGTAAGCAATTCGGATGGAATCAGCCATCTGTCCACATAATAATGTTCTAGTTGATCGCAGCTTATTCGAAAACTGAGCACCCAGATACGTAAAAGCCTCAACGGGGCTAAGAACTGTTGAGCCCAAAGTGATTTCTACAGGACAGTCACAATTAAATGCCATAAACTCACATTTCGAAACGTTAATTTTTAGACTAAGCTTAACAAGAGCTGGAAGCTCATATGGAACTTGCAAGGCTGTGTCAGAGGATTAAAGTAGGAATTCGTCAATTTGTGGGTTTGTTGTGATCATTTGTAAGCAAAACCCTTGAGATAAGAATGGTCATGGGTCCTTGGAAATCACGAGAATGTATTGCTCGTAAAATCTATTTAATTTGTGCATTTGACCGTGATGATGCGCACTTTAACGTCGCTACAGATTTATCTGTAATGCACACTCTTGAAGCACAAATGATGATAAGCTCATTGGAATCATGAAAATGTATATTTTGCTCAAAATTATTGTTTGTATTTAAAAAAAATTCAGTTGTAAGCAAAACCCTTGAGGCAAAAATGATCATATATATTGTTTGGTTAAAGAATTTTTCTGACTTTTCGGTAAAGAAACGCACTTTAAGGGTGCTAAAAATTAGTTTTTGAGCAACACCCTTGAGTTAAAATGTATACTATGCTTAACAGTATTTTTTTGTACTTTGTGGTTAGTATTAGTACTTTAAGGTTAGGATTAGTACTTTAAGGGATGGCCGGATCTGAGAAGTGACAATTTCTAAGCCAATCTTGTCAAGTTGCTAATGTCCAAGCCAAGTTTCATCGTCCTAGCACCTCTGGAAATACCTTAACTCGCGATAGCCGGAATCCGGACTCCCCACTCTAACTCCCCCCACAGTGCCCAAATCCAATCCGGTTCTATCACTGACGTATCTAGTTCTTGTGCTTGTCCTTCCCACCAAGTTCCATCCCAATCACTCCACTCTAAGCGTGTTAGAAGATTTCCAGTCCCCCCCCCCCCCCACATTCATCGGATCCGGTCTGGACTTTAAATGGGTGATCAGAGACACGGGGTCTTTCCAAATATTAAGTTTCGCTAAGATCCGATCACCCGTTCCAATGTTATACACTCCCCCCACGGTGGTCGGATCGGGAAGTTGACTATTTCCAGGTTAATCTGGTCGGATCCCTGATTTGCCTGCCAAGTTTCATGTCCTAGCCCACCTGGAAGTAACTTCACCGGAATTCCCGGACCCCCTCCAACTCACCCCACAGTGCACGAATCCGGTCCGGTTCTGTCAATGATGTACTTAGGGCTTGTGCTTGTTCCTCCCACCAAGTTTCATCCCGATCGCTCCACTCTAAGCGTGTCACATGGTTTCCGGTTCCCCCCTCCGACTCCCCCCCCCCCCCCCCCACATTCATCGGATTTGGTCCGGACTTGAAATGGGACATCTGAGACATGACGTCTTCCCAAATATCAAGTTTCATTAAGATCCGATCACCCGTTCGAAAGTTATGCATGTCACTAAATTCCGGATTCTGGCTCCCATCACTCCCCCCACGATGGTCGGATAAGGCAAGTGACCATTTCCAAGTTAGTTTGGTCGGGTCCCTAATATGCCTACCAAGTTTCATCGTTTTAGCAGATCTGGAAGCACCCTAACTCGCAAACACCGGACTGACCGACCTACCGACCGACCGACCGACGGTAAAGTGATCAGTATACGTCTCTTGGCCGGAAGGCAAGTGCCATAAAAAAACAGTGGGCATGCTGTACTAAAATCCATTCTTGTACTTTATTACAGATGCTGTTGTTAATATTAAGTTAGTTCGACTATTAACGTTTTCGTATCGACTTCGTTAGTGAAACGACGTTTATAGAACGTGCCAAAGAAAACACTAATATGACAAAATTTAAAAGACGTTTTCGGTACCGACAACGATGCACGACGAAAACGAACGGGCTGTGTTTTCTGCTCAGATGTCCTCAGATAGTTGACCATTTTACAACAAAGCTATGCTTATAGAGGCTTACATACGGCTTCGGTTGTTTAAGCCTCATTCCGTGTCTCTGGCCTTAGATAATAATCTTGGCAAAATTTGCATAACGAGCTTTCGGACTAAGAAGCTCCACGGAAATAATGACAGAGCGCCGAGATATCACGTAAAGAGAAGAAAGGTACGCGGCATGCGTGATAATCAGTACTTTGCCAATAGTAAGATAAGATACACTTATGAAGTGAAAAACCTCGGGAACGAGAATGGATGGAAATTCTACTGAAGTAGAATGAATTGCTATCATAAGTGCGACATGTCCTTTGAGGAGCCCCGCACTATTTAGTCTTCAACTTTCAGTAGTTTATATTTTTGAATACTCTAAACTAGGCTGTGCTTTCAACAAATAACCCACCGTTTTGGCTGTTTTGAGCCTTTTCCGAGACCCGTTGACTTATAGCGAAACAGGAAACCAATTTACATACCGTAACCGGTTTTTCTGATGAAAAAACTTCTCGCAGACTACCGTCGACAGCGTGATACACGTCGAAGGTAGCAAACACGGCAATTGAAAAAATCAGCGTGGTTTTGTTAGAAGGTTTAGAATGTACCGTACGAAATTGGTGTCTCCGGGCTTAGAAATATATATAGTGATTATGGAAGCAGATTGCGTTAGTATTATAGGTAAGACAGGTCCTTTAAGGTGAAAGATCAGGGAGACAAACCTGTATAAATTCCGAGGAGTTCCCGCCTCCTTGTGCACGGTACACAACAACGTCAAGATTAGCTGGCAAGCATACAAGTTCGGATCTCTGTTGCGATGCCGTGTTGAACATTTTGCTGGATGGGCTAGCAGCCGTGCCTGTAAAAAGAAAAGGTTAGGAAAGGCTTACCAATAAGGGACGGGGTGGGGGGTTGGTGGTGGTCCCGATGAAAAATTTTTGGGGCCTGTAGTAGTATGATACTACTACCCCCGTGAATTGTATGTAGTAGCAATGCAACTTTTTCGTAGACCTCTATGCTATTACACTACTTCATAGTAGTATTTCGAATGTAGTATTTCATGCTACTGCGTACTATTAACATGAAGCGCCAAGGTACTATGCAATGCGACTACGTGGTGCGTGGGAAATCTGTTCCGAACTCGCTGCGTCTGTACTCCATACCACTGCATAGGATTCCGGGCTATCGCTGCGTCTATCCTCCATTCCACTAGATAGAGAATTACGGAAGTATATACAAGATGCGGAACTGCAGGTGCTTAATGGGCTATCAATCGTGCATGTAACAAGAAACGGTATGGGAAGGTTCAACAATGAGGAGGGGGCTAAGGAAAGCCAAAAGTAAGATACGGAGCTAGAGGTCGGTCGAAGGGTTAAACACACTTTTTCGGTAAATTTCTAAACATGGAACTAAAGGTTCATTATGAATCTCGGTTCCCTAGCATCAAGTTGAACCTGCAATGGACAGCAATCGACATCGTAATTCTGCCTAGACTTGGTCTCGCACAAGAGTCAATTCATTTTGGGGATCCCAAAAAGTAATTTATGGGATACCTATGACTTCGTAAAGTTGTCGTTACGTCCGTCCGTCCGTCTGTTTGTTAGCACGATAACTCTCGAAGGGGTTGAGACATATATTTTCAGGGGTGGGGTTTCAAATTAAGGCACGATTTTTTTTTAAGCTAAATTTGGGGGTAAGGAGACATGCTGAATCTGAATACGAAAATTCTTTTCTCGCCGGACAAGTACTTGTCCTTCTTTGTCCTTACTTGTTTCTTGCGTATAAAAAGAACCCGAGGTGCCGATGAGTCGTTTGTTTGATTTTTTTCGGTCGGAAAATTTCTAAAAAGTAAAAGTTGAATCTCAAGTTGATTGGAGGTTTGAGGTACGGCAACATGCTGAATCCGAATATCAAAATGATTTTCTTGCCGGAAAAGTAGTTCGCCCGGAATCCGGAAGTTTAGCATGAAGTTTTTGAACCCAATGATATAGTCGATATAGGGTGAGGAGACATGCTGTTGCAGCTTTCGAACATACTAAAGATAAACAAAAAGTGCATGGGATCAGTTTACTCATCTTCAAAGTCCCAACCGGCATTTATTGGGCGGAAAACGCAGAATGCATGCGAAAACTGTCTGGTGAACAATGAAGTAAAATTTGTCGACCAATTTTCGGAAAAAACAGTTCGTACTCAACCCCTTTATCCATACAGGCGAAAGGTCATCGCGCGTCGGTGAGATACTCTTTGTTTAATCTATGGAAGCCGAAGGGATGCGCAATGTTTCCTTCGTTTGAACAAAGACTATTCGCACCTAGCATACATATTCTTTGGGTTTAGTCATAGCAGTCTGTCGTGTCGGGGGGTCGAAGGGGTTGAGATATGCTGTTCCAACTTCGTATGAAGATTCACTGGCAAAGTACAGTCCAAGTTCGTAGATGGGTCATTTTGCCCTGTATTTAGAGGCAGAGGAGGTGGTTTCGAATTAAGTTAACAAAAAAATAGATTTTGCAAGCCAATGAGGTCGTCATTTTAGGGGTAAGGAGGCCCGCTGAATCCATATCTGAACTTTGTTCTCTTGCTGGTCAAATGATTCACCCGGAATTCGGCCAAAACTGGAAATTTGGTTGAAGTTCAAAGTTGTTTCTGAAGTCGATTAGAGATTCAGTAACTGAACTTTATTTCCTTGACGTGTAAGCTGGCAGAATTTGCCGGATCCATCTTGTGTTTTGGAATTCTTTTCTTTTGTTTGGTTTTCCCATTTCTGGGATCCCAAAACGTAAGCGGAGGGGAGGGATACCTATGACATCGCAAAAGTTGTCCATCTGTCCGTCCGTCTGTAAGCAGGATAACTCTCGAAGGGAATGAGATATTTTGATGAAACTTGGTGTGAAGATTCTTTGGGTCATCGGACAGGTCAAGTTCGTAGATGGGCTTTGTGGCCCTACATTTAAGGGTGGGGGAGGGGGCTCAAATTAAGGGGCAAACAAAATATTTTGAAACGGCTAATGTTATAGTCGATTATGAGGTAAGAAGGCATGCTGAACACAAGGATGAAAACTATTTTCTTGCCGGACAAATAGTTCGTCCGGAATCCGGCAAAAAACGGAAGGTTTGTTAAAAGTAAAATTGTTATTTGATGTTCGATTTACGGGTAAGAAGAATTGCTGAAGACTTGTGTGAAAATCATTTTCTACCCGGACAATTAGTTCAGCCGGAATCCGGCCAAAACCGGAAAATTTGTTAAAAGTAAAAGTTTTCTTCGTAGTTGATTAGAATTCCGATTTAGGGGTAAGAAGTGATGCTGAATTCGTATATGACAATCATTTTTTACCCGGACATATAGTTGGCCCGGAATCCGGATGGAACCGGAAAATTTGTTATAACTTAAACTTTTATGTAAAGTTGATAGATGTTCGATATTGGGGAAAGAAGATACGCTCAATTCGTTTCTCAGCTTTGTTTTTTCACCGGACAAGTAGTTCCGGAATTCAGTCGAAACCGGAAAATTGGCAGAAGTAAGGCAAGAAGTTTTCGTCAAAATAGATATGACTTATAGGGGTAAACACACATACTGAATCCATATCTGAACTTGGTTTTAACAGATGATTAGCTATTTGGCCTTAATATGTTTCTGAATTTTGATATTAAAAGTGTTCAAGGAGCCTGGCGAAGACTGGACATGGCGAAGACAAGACCCAATTGTCTAGATCAAATATTGGATTTTTTAACCACGCCGCGCAGCTTTCAAATATTTATCGTCCAGCCTTCGAAAGCGGGAAGGCTGAATAGATTCGACAAGCGCTAACAAGAGAATTGCTACTCTCACGTGGCAAGTATTGGCAGCCTATTTACGAAAAGCTATGTTTCTTAAAGGGCCCCTCTCACTATTTACTGTTCAACTAACAGTATTTTAAAATATTTGAATACTTTATAACTATGCTGTATTTTCAACAAATAACCCACGGTTTTGGCAGTTTTAAGCCTTTTCCGAGACCCGTTGACTTGTAGCGAAAACAGGGAAACAATTTCCAGAACGGTTTTACTGATGGAAAAACTTCTCGCAGACAACCCTCGACAGCCTGACAAACACCGAAGGTAGCAAAACACGGCAAGTGAGAAAACCAGCATGGCTTTGTTAGAGGGGTTAGAATATATGTACTGTACGAAATTGAGATCTCCGAATTTAGAAATATATGGAGTGATTATGGAAGTAGGTTGCATTATTATTATAGGTAAGACAGGTCCTTTAACATTCTCACCGGCAAAGATCATTTATAGTAAGAGCTGTGCTTCAAGGAACATTACTCGAGCATAGTAGCTAAGAGAAACTATCGCAGGATTCACATGTTAATTATACCATATAAATGAAAACTATTAATAATGCCATCACCATGGAGAGAAGTAGCAACTGTGGCTACCAAGGAACACTCATACAATTATTTGTATCTTATCAGACTGCTTTCTTTACGTCAGAGCAAGATTTTGTTATCTCAAATGGCTTTTCCGGGACCGCCCTTTGCCTCTGAATGTCACAAACCCACAGGCAATTTCGTATCTTTTCTACGTAATGTCACAGATGAATTCTTAAACTGACCTTTTCCTGCAATTGTTACAGCGGACCACAAAATGGTCTTTCTACCACACACACAATGATAATCATGGCTACTGCCATTATGAATGTTCAAAACCACCAAAATCACCGTCAAACAGTGAGCAAATTAAAAAAGAACAACCAAATTTCCTAGGTTTGAACAAATTCGGTCTGGACTAAATCCCAGCCGATTATCCGGGACAGCCGTTATGGCACGTAGGGAGCCAATGATCAAAATAGTAATTTCCATCCAATGCTCCAACTGTTTATTACAAATACAAATAAATTAAAAACCAAGACCAGCGTGGTACTCCTAAAGACATAACAAAAATAATCAATTAAGTCTCATAATTGTTTGCTAATTAAACGTGGAAAGTTTAGTCATCTGGAAAAGAAGACGTTCTGCGTGGGTTTTTTCTCGAGCCAAAACAGCAACCCGGCAATCAAGTTCAAATCTAAATAAACTGGTGGCTTCCGATCAGTAAGAGAAGGTAAACAGAATGTTTGGATTAGGTCTTTAAAGCAAGCTGTTCAATCAACAAGAGGTCTGGAAGTTTGAAAACCAATGCAGCAAGAAGCTTTCCCACCCCAGCCATTCTACCACATATAACTTATTTTTGGGGTCCCAAAACGTAAGTGGGGGGATACCTCTGACTTCGTAAAAGTTGTCCGTTTGTCTGTCTGTCCCTCCGTCCGTCTGTCTGTAAGCACGATAACTCTCGAAGGAATGACATATTTTGTTCAAACTTGGTATGGAGGTTTTTTGGGCCATTGGACAGGTCAAGTTCGTAGACGGGCTCCGTAGCTCCATATTTTGGGGGTGGGGTTTTGGGACCAAAAAATATTTTTTAAAAGCTAATGAGATAGTCGATTTAGGGGTAAGGACTCAAGCTGCATCCGAATATGATAATTGTTTTCTCACCTGACAAAGGGTTCGCCCGGAATCCGGCCGAAACCGGAAATTTGGTTTGGTTACATGGTTATATAGAAATTTGGAACATGGTTTTTTAATTTGTTTGTATTTGTAATAAACAGTTGGGGCTTTAGATGGTAATTATTATTTTGACCTTGGCTCCCTACGTGCCATAACGGCTGTCGCGGATAATCGGCTGAGATTCAGTCCAGACCGAATTATTCCAGACCTAGGAAATTTGTTCTTTTTTTTTAAACTTACTCATCGTTTGACGGTGTTTTTTGTGGTTTTGAACATTCATATTGGCAGTAGGGATGGTTATCATTTTTGTGTGGTAGAAAGACCATTTTTTGTGGTCCGCTTTAAGAAAGCAATAAAGAGAATCTATTGACGACTTCGATGGATATAATTTGGGGGAAGGCAGGTAACTACAAAAGACCGACAAATTCTTTGTTTTGTTGTTTTGAAGCTTGCGGTGTATCACTTCATGTTTTTGCTGTTGTTATTATTGTTTTTGCTTCGACTCTCTTTGACGACCTCTTCTAGCGGTATACTGTTTATTTAATACAGATGACTGATCCTTGCAACGGAGTCATGTATAGGGAGGGGGGAGGCACCCCCGATGCAGTCGGCCGCTCGGTAACAGAATCGTCATTTTTCTCAAAAACAGTAAATTTTTCTTGAACAGTCGGTAAAGCGGTGACAAACTAAAAGCTTAACACCAAATGTGATAATAAATAAATAAAAAAAAATGACCAGCCAGTCGGTAAATAACTATATATGTTTGTAATGAGTTTACTGTAAAGTTTTGCTACGTGCGTTTTCTTTCTTCTTTGTTTTCTTTTTCTTTTGTTGTACTGCATCAATAGGGCTACAATCATGCCCTCCATTGTTTCCTCTGACGGGTTATACGTGAACTGAAGTGAATTGTATAATGACGGATTCCGAGAGCACTTTAAGCGTTTTCTTTTCACGAAACCAGCCTCCCACGTCACTTCTTCTTAGCCTCACTAATTGTGCTTTAGGAAACACCCTAAGGATATGTTAATTAGTTCATACCGTATTTTTAGAAACGAAAAAAAGGTTGAAGAAGGGTCTTGTAGATGAAATACGAGCACCTTCTGTCAATTAGCCCTTAAAATCTAACAAGACAAGAGATCAGAAAGATGAACACACGCACGAAGCGGCTGGAGTGTGTGGGTGTGAATGCTGGGGGAGGACGTTGTAAATACAGTCTTTGTGCTGATGTTTGGATAGCTTACCGAGTCTCATGTAAAAAGTTGCAGTAAGGTTTAATCATTTGTATAGTGATGCTAATTAGTATTCTATAAAGCTTATCAAGATCTGACATTTTAAATGTTAACTGAATGACTTAACAGGCGCATTCTTGGTGGTCAAACGAAGGGCTTAGCGAGGGGTTGCCCACTCTCGATTCTAGTGTGAAGCAAGTGCCCGGCACCCAGCAGGTGCCGACACCGGTTGCCACGTGTCAGAACGTTAAAATCAGCATGCACTGTAAAAAGTTTCTCCGAGAAAGGATTAAAGTTAACTGCAGTATTTGCTACTGGGATTAATCCTATCTCTACTGGGATAAGATTAATCCGAATTAGAAATAATCTTATCTCAGTAGAGACAATACTAATCCCAGTAGCAAATACTGCAAAAAAAAATTTACAGTATGTTTAGAAGCGTTTGAAAATAAATTTATCGCCGATGTCGCTTGTTTTTTTCGGTGCCAGGAAAAGGTGTACAACAGATGCCGCAGAGTGGGTAACACCTGAGGGCTTAGGTGTTTGCTCTGCGGCCGTGGGGTGGTAGGGTGGTTTCGCTCTCCTCTGTGGCGTAATAGTGATGCTAATCATGTGACACCCTAACACCCCCCCCCCCCCTTATGGATACGGCCTCGACACTTAGCGACCATTTTAAACATTTACATAATTTTTTGATATCTTATGATACAATTAATATAGGCTATAATACAAGTAACTTTTAAATATTTGCATACAAAAATCAGTATTTTGCAGCTACCCGCGAATTTCTGAACCATGGAGCGAGCCTGAGAAAATATTAGCGAGCTTGCAGAAATCTTGATGCAATACGCCAATCAAAAAGGGCTCGTCTTACCTACATTACTGCTTAAAGGACCTGTCTTACCTGATACTAACGCAACCTACTTCCATAGTCAGTCCATATATTTCTAAACCCGGAGACCCCAATTTCGTACGGTACATTCTAACCCCTGAAACGAAACCACGCTGATTTTCTCACTTGCCGTGTTTTGCTACCTTCGATGTGTATCACGCTGTCGACAGTTGTCTGCGAGAAGTTTTTCCATCAGAAAAACTGGTTATGTAAATTGTTTCCATGTTTTCGCATAAGTCAACGGGTCTCGGAAAAGGCTTAAAACAGCTAAAACCGTTGGCTTATTTGTTGAAAGCCCAGACTAGTTTTAAAGTATTAAAATATCTTAAAATACTGTAGTTGAAGAGTAAATAGTACGAGGGGTCCTTTAACTCTATGCCTCTGATCGCTCCATCCATTCCCATTTCAGGGGTTTTGAACTTCACATGTAATTTTTATCCACCCAACAGCACTACGGTGATTTTTGCATTTGCCGTGTTTGGCTATTTTTTAGGCCGACCAAGATCTCACTTATTGCTATCAGGGTGTTATAGGCGAGAAATACTGATTATGCAGGTTTTACCGAGTTTTTCATCAAAACGAAAGGGAGCTGAAACCGGTCGGCGCGTGCTTGTTTCGAAGGGCCTTATAACAAGGGCTCACGTATTTTAGAATATTTGAATATAAAGTGTATCTATTGCGACCTCTGCTATAAGCCCGAGTGGAACCTTTGTACTGTTTGCTTGGAACATTAAAGGACCTGTCGTCGGTACAATGACAATCCAACCCTCGATCCAACATATTTTCGTAACATCATTCATTAATACTTAAAGTCTTTGATTCATGTGGGCCGAGAAGGTGGGAGACACCATATGATGGGTCGGATTTTTACAAACACACTGTTACCTTTGTTTTCCACAAAAACCTCACGGTAGCCAACGTTATCCATAAATTGCTTGAACACAATTCACTCCTGAAAGCAACCATTGCTAATTAACTATTTATTGATCTGCCGGCGGTGGGCAAAATAGTTAGTAAAACCTTTGAGAAGATGAAGTGGCGTGCAAGAGGATTAAAAACAACGAAGTACTAGACGTTTAGATATGTCGGAAGAAGAAATCATCGGCCAGTTGGACATTTTTTGGTCTCGTAAGCTGAATATTATTCATCTCAGTTTCAGAATCTTCAAGAAATCACTATACGAATTTAGTATAATTCACGGCTTTTGTTTATTGTGCTCTAGTTTACATCCTTAATTCTTTGGACTTACGGGAATTAAGAAGAAAAGACAAATTATTTAAAGAAATCGATAATGCAAATAATTAGTTTGATTTTTCTACACATTTTCCATATGGCTGCTACAATAACAAGACCAAATGGTTTCGATGGGATCCCCAAAGTTCAATATTTGATCCAGACAATTGGTCCTTGTCTTCGCCAGTCTCCTTGAACATTTTTACTATTAAAATTTAGAAACAGGTTAAGGCCAAATAGCTAATCACATGAGAAAACCAAGTTCAGATATGGAACAGCATGTGTGTTTACCCCTATTAGTCATATCTACTTTGACGAAACAGATCGAAACTTCCTGCCTTACTTCTACCAATTTTCCGGCTTCGGCGGAATTCCGGAACTACTTCTCCGGCGAAAAAATAAAGCTCAAAAACTAATTCAGCGTATCTTCTAACTCCTATATATCCAACATCTAATCAAATTCGAATAAAAATTTAACTTGTACCAAATTTTACGGTTTCAGCCGGATTACGGGCGAACTATATGTCCGGGAAAAAATTTATTGTCATGTACGGATTCAGCATCTCTTCTTACCCCTAAATCGGACATCTAATCAACTACAAATACTACGTTTGCTTTTAACAAATTTTCCGGTTTTGGCCGGATTCCGGGCGAACTACTTGTCCGGGTAGAAAACGATTTTCACATCAGTGGTCAGCATGTCTTCTTACCCCTAAATCGAACATCTCATCAACTTCAAATAAAACTTTTACTTTTAACACACTTTCCGGTTTCGGCCGGATTCAGGGCGAAATACTTGTCCGGCAAGGCGATGTTTTTCATAATCGTGTTCAGCATGTTTTCTTACCCCATAATCTCATTAGCTGTTTAAAAAGATCTTGTTTGCCCATTCATCTGAACCCCCTCCCCCACCCCTCAATGCAGAGCTACAGAGCCCATCTAAGAACTCGCCCTTTTGATTGACCCAAAGGATCCTCACACCAGGTTTCATCAAAATATCTCATTCCCTTCGAGAGTTATCGTGCTTACAGACGGAACACTTTTGAGATGTCATAGGTATCCCTCCACTTACGTATCCCAATTTTTTTTGTTGGATCCATAGTCAAACTATGATTCCAGCCTCCCCATGTCGGGCGCTTGCGACCTGCGGATCGAGTCGTGGCTTCATCTTGAGTCTTGGGTGTGTGTGTGTGTGTGTGGCGGGGGGGGGGGGGGGGGGGGGTAAAAGTAAATCGTGCTAGGTGTGCTTTAAAGATTAACCAAAACGGGCTGAGATAAGACAATCTCGTTACCAATCACTCATTCACTACTTGAAGACCCGATGAAAATGCGTTACTTCGTTGGTCCGCTATTACCGAATTTTTGGTGTTCATACAGTGGAATTCTCCCATCGGATTTGTGGTACCTTTATCAGTGAGCTACCTTCCGCGAGCTGATCAGCTGATCTGGCCACTGAAAAGTCGCGCTTGTATTGAGATTCAAATTATCCGCCTCATAGTAGAATTTTGCATTGTGAGGACGGCCGTAGGTATTCTGAACGTCATACGAGAGCAAATAGTGAAACAAAACAAAAAACAGTAACACAATCCGAATAATGCAGTGTATTCAGTTAAATTATACAAAAATAATTTGGCTTTTCAGTTAAACTTTAATGTCCGAAAATCTAGTCTTTTTATATTAGTCTGAAACACAGCGATTTTAGACGAAGTCGTCTGCCTGCTACATTCAGCATAGCCTCAAGGTGCTCTCACACTGAATCTGTAAGGCAAGTTTATGTGAGTCTAAACGACCCCCCCCCCAGAAAAAAACAACCCAACAACACGAATGTAAATATATGGGTAATTAAAGAATCTTATTAACAAGTCGCCTCTATATACTTTAAATAAAAATATTTTTCATTACAAAAATCGATCAGCACGTTTGGACATGCCCGATAAGGGACTACTGACTGTGTGTGTGGGGGGGGGGGGGGGGGACCCAGTTACCCTTACGTTTTTTACGCTACGAAAACACTCCGCGCCATATAGGCATATTATCGCCGTTCCCCGAGGACTCCTCGTGGAATCAAACGAAACGGCAAGAATAGAAGGAGTCACTCTACGCGGACTCTCGCTTACAGAAACACCGGGAACACGGCGAATGCTTCCAAAATGGATTTTGTTCCAAAAAAAACATGCAGATGACGAAATTAGTCTGGATTCACTTTATTTTTGTTTTTTTTTATCCTGATTGTTTTTAATTAATTTTATATTGCACCAACACCAGCAAAAATTGATTCCCCTCTGAATCCGAATCTGAGTCCCTTTTGATAATAATCGGAGCATTCCCCGTCCATGGGGACTCGCGAGAATATGGGGAGTGGGTCCTTGGGACAAACGAAAACGCGGGGACTTCTCAAGTGGAGTCCTCGGGGAACCTTTCACACCGGGACGGAGTTAACTACTTGAGTCGAGAATGTCAAATTTCTAGGCTATCCTATCTAGGTACAGTAGTGTAGCCTACCCAGTCCAGGGCCAACTGTGGTCGCCACTACTTTCCTGGCGAAGATTCCTAATCATTTATATAAACAAATTATTTTTGTAATGTTTCATTTTTCGCCCATTGTACAGGAAAAAGAAAATTATGGAGTACAATGAGAAAAGTAAAATAAAGAAACACTGAAAGAGACCACATAATATAAGAAAACAAAACACAAAGAGAAAACCACACTGGTAATTCAAAAAAATGATCATGTGGTCAGTATGCTTTGGTGGACCAAATAGGCACTTCTCACAAGGTCAGGGACGATCTCGAGCCTCGTTTTTGTTGCAATGCTGTCGCTTCGCTGCTGCAGCACTTCTTTGCTTCTGCACAAGATGCGTTTTTGGATTCACTTTCTGCACGATTTCTTCTTATTGAATGTAGCACCTTGCAGGGAAGCACGGACTTGGTCGGTAAGCAAGTCCGCGATCCTCTAGAAGCGCTGCCGTCTTCCTTGGAAGCACTGCAGACTGCAGCGCAAAAACCAATGTAGAAAGAATCAGCCCGGAAGCGGCGGAGAAATAGACCTGCAGCGTGCAACACAAACAAGGCTCCGGTCGAAACTGCAAATGCTTCCGATTTAACTCCTTTAATGATGATCGTGTAGATTGGCGTACGATGAGGTAGAAAGGGTTCCCGTTGACACTAGTCGGATCAAAATCCACGCAACAAAATCCTATATGGATTTTGACTTCCTCGCTAACAATACTTGACAAAACAACGCAATTTTCGCTGATTAAAACTGGCACTTTTGCAGTAACAAAAAAAAAATCAATTTAACTAAAGCATAAAATGTTGACAGCTCAAATGATTTACAATGAGACAGCTGGACCGTGCTGAGAAATTGATGTCCTTTTTATAGAGACCGTTCTCTAAAAGCCTATTAGGCAGTTGAAATTTTATGTGCGATAAAAGATTTTGGGGAGCGTGTAATCATAAAGGACTCCAGTAGAAACACGATTAAGAGGCCGCGTCAAGCAGCGTAGCTATCGACACCGACAATGTGTCAGATAACATAAAGACACAGTCAGATTATTAGAGGATCGGCCCTACCGAAACCGAGATTTCGGTATCGTACACACCTACCCCCCAAAATGTAGAAGCATAGGAGCACACTATCAGAAATTTCATATCAGATAACACTACACTGTCAGAAGTTTCATAACAGATAACATTAGGATGCGCGGTTTCAACAGATAATGCGTAACAGACAACACTTCTGATGTTGTCTGTTGTGTTTCAAAATGTTATGCATAATAAGCGTTAGCATCAGAAAGAGCCGAAAAACCGCCAAAAAGAATCTGCTGAGTTTTCCGACATCATGACGACAAAGAAGAAAGTCATTGGTGCTTTTTTGGCTGTTTTTGGATCTTCCTAGCAAAGCTTGTACTGCATAATATTTCATGCATAACATTTTCAAACACAACAGATAACACCCCATGTGATATCTGTTACACATTGTCTGTTGAAACCGCGAATCCTTGTGTTATCTGTTATGAAACTTCTGACAGTGTAGGATGCGCGGTTACAACAGATAACACTTCGGATGTTATCTGTTGCGTCTGAAAACGTTATGCATGAAATGTTATGCATAACAAGCTTTGTTAGAAAGAGCCAAAAAAGGATCTACTGACTTTATTCCTTATCGTCGTGATGTCGGAAAACTCAGCAGATACTTTTTGGCGGTTTTTTGGTTCTTCCTGATGGTAACGCTTATTATGCATAACATTTTGAAACACAACAGATAACATCCTCGTGTTATCTGTTACGCATTATCTGTTGTAACTGCGCATCCTCGTGTTATCTGTTCTGAAACTTCTGACAGTGCAAGAAACAACTCATTTACATTTTGTCTACTGCAAGCACGGAAATCGAGAAAACTTGAAGTTCAATCGAAAAGGGCTAAGACCCGACAGCCTACTTATACATCACGTATTCACTAAATAGGCTTGCAAATCCGACAAAAATGCGTTACTCCGTTTGTCCGCTGTCCACAGATAATGGATTTCACCAAATGAACTAAATCTTCCGGATTTGTCGTACCTCTATGTGCCTGTCCCTCTTGAAATATTAGAAAACCAACCAGCTGAAATATTAAGCCATTGCCGAATAATAAACGCCCGCTTTTCGTCTTTAATCCTTAAAATGCAGGCTTGTTTTCAATTTCAAAATCCCCGCGTTTGGATGAATTTTAGGTTATCGTGCAAGCACCGCATATTCTTAACGTCATTACTAGAGCCTCGGGTAAAAAAAAAAAAATGCAAAATCCCTTAGATGGGTCAAAATATTTCATGTATTCAAATATCAAACGTAAAAATAAGCTACCTTTTCAGTTATGTTTAAAAAAAAAAATTACTTTGTGTGACATTTCTTATTTTTCCTTTTCTATACTCCGCATTTAAAAATGGAGGGTTATTTACTTAGAATGGGGGGGGGGGGAGATCTCCGGAAATCCGAACTAGTGGATCAATAGCTACGAACAAATATTCCTAGGTCAACCAAAGAACAGACGATTGATCCACATTAGAACAGTCCACTAGTGTTCAACTTCTGTTAACACTAGTGTTGACTGTTGAACAGCATTCGTCAGGGCATACGAGTTATTCTACTACTATTCTAACGGACATGCAATCTGCATAAATGGTAAGCGAGTCGAGTCCACCGAGTCCATCTAAGACAGTGGTTCCCAACCCTTTCCGTACCGCGTATCCCAAATTAAGGTTCAAAAAGGTTGCGTACCCTTTTTGAAGAATCATTTTTCTACTATTCTACTAAGATCGGTCGAGATCAGAACGCCAAAAAGACGTCATTTATTGTCATAAATGGTAAGGGATTATTGCGTAAAAATATATACAAATAATTGGGATACCTGAGACTGGAAGGTTGTCAATTTCATTCTCGTCCGTAAACTAGTCAAGGGTCAGAAAGACACTTGTGCTGTTTCTTTGAAACTTCGAAAGCAAAAAGTCTACACTGTCAGAAGTTTCATAACAGATTGCGCATAACGCTTTCAAGAATAACACCTTTTCACTTAGAAATAAAGTGTTATGACCAATTAAGTTTACACTATTTCGTGCCTAGATCTCCAACAACACCTTCAATTGGTAAAAATACTAACAGGAACGAAAGAAACATAACATATAACATCCCAAAGTGTTATCTGTTGAAACCGCGCATCCTGATGTTGTCGTTATGTAACTTCTGACAGTGTAGTATTTTTACCTATTGAAGGTGTTGTTCGAGATCTGGTCGCGAAATAGTATAAACTTAGGTCATAAAACTTTTTTTCTAAGTGAAAAGGTGTTATTCTTGAAAGTGTTATGCGCAATTAGTTATGAAACTTCTGACAGTGTAATTTCTTGACGAAAGCAGACATTTTCGAAATCAGAGATTTGGGGCCTTCGCGTACACTTACGAGGGTGTCACGTACCCCCGGTTGGGAACCACCGATCTAAGAGATGTAATGCATAAAGAGTCCGTCATAACTTTTCTGATAGTTCTATGCCTCGAACTGAAGATGCGGTCACTGCCCCTATCAACCATTATTCTTCTGGAGGTTGAACATTCTCGGCGGTGTTAATTATCGGTTCTCGGCTAAACAAACTGAGTACAAGGACACTAGCAAGCAAGGATGTTTGTTTCAAACTTGTTTGAAAAAATGAGAGAAAAGAATAGAACGTCTCGTACTGGAGATTCCATTTTCCATCCTATTGCCATTGCCCCTAGGAACCATTATGCTTATGGAGGATGAACATTCTCAGCGGTGTTAATTATCGGTTCCTGGCTAAATGAAGGGACTACAAAGAAACTAGCAAGGAAGCACACGTTCATTTTAAACTCGTCTGTTTGAAATAAGAAAAATAATAAAGAACTTACCTTGCATTTCTGTTTCCAGTGGACATACCGGGCAGCACCTTCCCGTCACTTTGACCGGCTTTTCGCACGGCATGCGCTGAGGACATTCAAGCCTGTGGCACTCTATTCTGCCGCTGCGGCACTGACATATGACGCAATCCATGGGGCCGAAGGGACCCATGACTGGGTGCCATGTAGAACCGTGCAGATAATACCTAAAAAAAAGACAAGAGATGTAAGCTCATATGGCACGTGTAAGCATATGTAGTAGAATAAGCGTACCAGCTAAGATTTGCGATGTCTTGGGGTAAAGACGATTATGGGCCTTTCGGATTCATGAAAATGTATGGTTTAGTCAAAAATATGCTATGCAGTTTGGGGTTACAACGCGCGCTCGAAGGGGGCTAGGAATCCATTTTTATAAGCAAAAGCACTGGTACACAAATGATTTCTGATCGGGTCACTAATACACCTGCCGAATTTCATCGTCCTGATGCATCTGTAAGTACCTTAACTCGCGATCACCGGAATTCCGAAAAATCCCTCTAATCCCCCCCCCCCCCCTTCAGTGCGCCGATCCAGTTAGTTTCTGTCAAAAATCTGTTTACAACTTGTCCTTGTTCTTCCCACCAAGCTTCATCCTGATCCCTCCATTCTAAACCTGTGTCGAGATTTCCGGTCCCTCCAATCTCTCCCCCAGAGTTATCGGACCCGGTCTAGACACGAAATGGGACATCCGCGACGCGAGCTATTTTCAACTGCCAAGTTTCATTTCTTTCCGATGCCCCGTTCGGAAGTCATGCTTGTCTCTTGATTTCTGGTTTCCCCTCCCTCCTCTACCCCCAAGATGGTCGGATCGGGGAATTGGCTACTCTCAAGTCAATCCGGTCGGGTTCCTCATACGCCTGCCAAGTTTCATCGTCGTAGCACATCTGGAACTACCTTAACCCAGGTTACCGGAATTCCGGGACCCACCCTCCAACTCCCCAAGCAGTGCCCGGATCCGATCCGGTTATGTCAACGTTGTGTCTATGATCTGTGATTTCAAACAATATTTACACCTAGCGTACGTATTCTTTGGGTTTAGACAAGGCAGTCTGTCGTGTCGGGGGGTCGAAGGGGGTGAGATATGTTGTTTAAAATTCGTCTGAGGATGTAGTGGCAAAGCACAGTCCAAGTTCGTAGATGGGTCCTGTAGCCCTACATTTAGAGCCAGACGAGAGGTTTCGAATTGAAGGTAAAAAGTAAAATAAATTAGCTAATGAGGGGTAAGGAGGCCCGCTGAATCCATATCTGAACTTGGTTTTTCTTGCCAGAGTTGTTTCTAAAGTCGATTAGAAATTCGGTGTCGGGGTAAGGAGACATGCTGAATCGAATTTTGAACTTTATTTCCTTGGCAGATAAGCTGGCGAAATTTGCCAAAGCCCGTAAATTCGTACTGAAAGGTTCTCCTCTCAATGTCACTAGGTAGTTTGCTGTGCATGCAGTACGCGGGAATGCTGCTAAAATACGAAGAATTTAGTCAACGTAAACGACCTTTCTGAAGTCAACTAGAGATGAGTAAAAGTCCTTGCTGAATCCATATCTGAACTTGGTTTCTCATCTGATTAGTTATTTAAGTTGCCAAAAATTCCAAAACAGTAACATTTATTTTTGTACATCTTCAAGCGGTGGATTATGGGATAAATAGTAAAATGTTAAAGGGGTCTGGCAAAGACTACATCTACAAGATTCGATTGTCTGGATTAAGAAGTCCAGTAAATATTAAACATCTACAGGATTCAATTGTCTGGATCAAGACGTCCGATAAATATTAAATTTCTGGGATCCCACCGAAACCTTTGGTATTGTTCTTCAAGTTTGTTTTTTCCAACCAAACGCTGTTCCACATGTTATTGCTTTGGAAACTTTTTGGCTGTTGTCATAGTGAAAATAACCTTCGGAAGTGTTTTATAAAGTATACACATAAAACATGTGAAGTATTTGCTACGGGTTCCGCCATGGACAATTGACAAGGATCTTTCCTGTAAGTATGGAGTAGCACGACCCACCTGAAGTACTGGAAAGGAGAGGGCGCTTAAGCATAATCTCAACCCAGCGCATACCCATCCCCAACCCAGATTGCAAGTTTCAATTAGTTCTTCATTGCTTCTACTTACTTCCTTATTGAACTAATCCATTTGTGTTTGTATTTTGATGGGAAATAACCAATAATGACAATAATCTAATCAATCCGATTTGCTTGATGTGGAGTTCTCCATGAACAAACAATAACAGTGAATAAAAAGTAGCCAAGACAAGTTTAAAGTTTGACTGAAAAGCCTACTTACTTTTGAATCATTAACTGAACACACTGCATTATTTGGATTGTGTTAAGGGATTCTTTTTTCGCACGGAAATTCCACTAGTGGAATTTCCGAATATATATGAAAACCGTTTTTATAATGAAAATAGATATATGAAAATCGATTATTCGTGAATAGCGGAGAAACGATGTAACGTATTTTAATCGGTCTTCAAGAATAACAGATGGGTAACTAGATTGCCCTATCTCATCTCTTTTCGATTACCCTTTAACAAGCAATAAAAGTAGGATATGGGTTAACATGGTCCGTACCTGTAGCTCTGGAAAGGCGAGAGCGCTATTATCGCAGTCTCGACTCTGGCCATAATCTATATAATATAGTTTCCTCTTCCGCTTTGCTGTGACGATAATTTTTTTTTTCTTTTCAAAATATTCCTCCTGTTTATACATTTCTTTAATGTAAAAGGAAATAATCAATAGTAGTAACCATACAAACAATAACTATAAGGAAAATAATGAAAGAAAAACAAATAATGAACATCATAGAACAAAAGCACAACAAATCTGTGCACAGCGTGTATTGTTTCAAAAGCAGATGTATCGACAGACAGGACTAACGGACAGTATCGACAAGAGATATATTAGTACTGTTTTTATACCATGTTTATTTTTTTAAATATTACCATGTTTTCTCTTAATATCAAATGCAAAAAAAAACCTTTTTCTCGAAGCCCGTAAGCTCATTGCTTCATATTAGCTAAAATCCTCTGAACAAAATATAAATCCGTTTCTTGTTGCGAGTTACACCGCAGTGGGTAGTTCTCTCTGTCTTGGCCATGTACTTTTACTTAAACTATTTTCTTATGAGAGATCTTTACTTTTTACAGTAACTAAATACTAAGACTTAAAGGACCTGTCGTACCTTTAATGCCCACGAAACCTACTTCTATAACAGCATTAAAATTGGTTCTTAAACCCAGATACCCAAATACCATATGTTACATTTTGAACCCGCCAAGGACACCTCACTAACCTTTGCACTTGCCACGATCCACTAGTGTCGTGCGCATTATGTTACCGACGAGTGTTCGCGTCTCATGCTACTGATGCCTACAACCGGTATTATGAATTTTGCCGAGATTTTGCTAGAAACCAATGGGTCTTGGATTCTCTGTGCTTCTCTGCAAAAGCTCATTCTCTGGTCTATGAACCCGTTGGTGGTTGTCCTGGATAGGCCGCAAATGAGACTGTTGCTCCCAATATGGTTGTCGTGGGGGAAGTTGCTGTTTTACAACTTTTCCCCGGTTTTGAGTAAGTGTGTTGTTATTAATTTAGTTTTTTGTTGTTGTATATGGCCTTTGTTGGCCGTTGATTTCGTCAAATAAATAAATAAATAAAATGCTTAAAACAGCCAAGGCCAGCAATAATTTGTTAGAAGCGAAGCATATAGCTTTACAGTATTCAGATAGTTTCGAATATTGGAACAGAAACAACAAATAGTGCGAGGTGTACTTTAAGAAGTATTCAGATTTAGTTCGAACAAACCGAAAAAACGAACCTGCAAAAAAAGATTCGTGTCTTCCAGCAACAGCCTGAAGAGGAACCTTGCCAAGAATGGCCGAAGTTTCCAGCAGTTCTAGCTGACTTATTCATTTTGACTCTTAATAAAGTCTCTCATTTACTACTAAACGCGAGTGTATTAATTCTGTTCTCTTGCTCAGCTACACTGTAAAAAGTATCATCGAATAAGGATTACGGTTAACTGCAGTATTTGCTCCTGGGATTATTCTTATGTAAGATTAATACGAAATAGAGATAAGATGAATCCCATTAGCAAATACTGCAGTTAACTTTAATCATTACTCGGAGATACTTTTTACAGTGTATGTTTACAGAATTCAACTGGAAACAGAAAAAAAAGGAATCTATTTTCTCGCTTTTCACGAGCTAGACGCTCGTCTCCAAGCCAAACGAACTGAATTGTAAAACACTCCCGAAAATTGGCACCGCTTTCAAGTAAATTTACTTTACTGGAACGATAACACCAATTTTGCTTGCCGCCATAAACTTGCAAAAAACATTGCAATGAAATCGGATCCGAAGGAAATCAAATAAATTTCGGAAAATATCGAGCCAAAACGCTTCAATTTCGTAAAAATTATAATATCGACGCAATCCCCACTTCAAATGAATAAGACATGACCAATCCTGCGTTTTCAGAGAATTTGCGTGACTCTCTGGGACGCCTGGTTTGCCATGGCTTTCGCCAAGCTTGGCGAAAATATGAAAGCTGAACGATAAGACCAATTTTGTTTTTGCCGGATTCCGGGCGAACTATATGTCTGGGTAAGAATTGATTGTCATATACGGATTCAGCATCTCTTCTTATCCCTAAATCGGACATCTAAGGCGAGAAAATGGTTCTCATAATCGTGTTCATCATGTCTTCTTACCCCTTAATCGACTAGATAATTAGGTTTAAAAATACTGTTTGCGCCTTAATTTGGACCCCCCTCCCCACTCCTAAATATAGGGCTACATAGTTCATCTACGAACTCGACCATTCCCTTGACCAACGGATCCTCCCACCGAGTTTCATCAAAAATATCTCATTCCCTTCGAGAGTTATCGTGCTCACTGACGGACAAATTTTGCGATGTCATAGACGGGCAGACGGGCAACTTTTGCGATTTCATAGGTATCCTTCCACTTACGTTTTGGGATCCCAAAAATAGCTTCGTCCAGTGCAGGAAGAGTCGGCGTCGAAAACTGGGAAATATGAGCAAAAATAGAAACGATAACTCGCGTGTGAAAATAGCCTAATATGTCAACCTTATTTCAAGGATGAGAGAGTCAAGTCAACATCTTCGCTTCACATTTTAATTTTGGGTCGTTCATTTGAGAAACTTCAGTGGAAAGAGGGTGATTAAGGCAAAAAACCGGAAATACGCCATCCCCAACGTCCTTCATGATCTTAACTGTAGACAGATGTCACTCCCCGAAACCAGACAATTCTGTGCCACAACGGCACACTAATTTGAACTCAGGAGGCGAAGAACCTTACCAAATTTAGGATTTACAATCGCGCTTTAAGCAAGAAAACGGTGGAAAACTTTCACCCGAGCCGAACCGGAAACAATAGGACTTTCAGCAGCATTGGTTTCTGCAAAACCAACGCTCACTTTTTCAGGATGGTACAATTAGTAGTCTACTGTCACTTCCACATCATAAGTAATTAATCAGCGATTGATTTAAGATGTCAGAGTCTTAAGGTTTTCAGTACCTATTGATTAACTCATTCAAGACAATGTTCTTCTCTACGCGTCTCTCTACTCCTCTGTATCTTGGTGGTTACAAACAAATTATTATTATAACATTCTTCGTTAGAAATTACTTCGGGGCAGGAATATAACGATGGTGGAGGTGCAATGGTGCATTCATGGATTGAGTCAAGGCCGTGTTCAGAGTTCAACCCCCACCCCCAAAACGATTTCTTGGATACGGCCCTGAATAGAGTACACCTAGAAACCTGTAGGCCGGAGTTGTTTGTTCCTGGAATCTCCACTAAGGAAGATTCATTTTTTATTCCTCGGGAGGGGGGATTTCTTGCAATGAGACATGTTAAGCGCGCGAAACATCCGGGCGTTTGAGAGCCTGCTCACACGGGGCTCAAAACGCGGCCTGTTCGACAAACAACTGAAAATCCCTAGGGGACGTGAGATTTGATGGGCTTTGTGACAGCTTGGGGATAATGAGCAGACTGCAATTAGGGGTCAATTAGGGTTCCTGCAACATAACTATACATGCTGTTTTGCTCTAACTTATCTCCTGAATTCAAAACGACAACATTCAGAATTAGTTGTATCTTGTTCTTTTTCTTTTTTCTACCTTTGCAACCCAAAAAGCCAGGACCATGCTCTGAGGTGATTTTCCTGCGGTGAGGCGGTGGGAGGAGACTTTCTGGAGGGGGCTCGGATGATAATTTCACTTCATGACGAATTGTCTGAGCAGGGTTTTTTTCCGAGCTCGGTCTGGTAGTCAAACTGTTATTATCAGAGATGAGCAGAACATACTGATCATGGCCGTGGGGCCGTTATGTCCACTTTTGAATGAATGAATTAATGATTTTATTAACCCATTCTAAACACAAAATGTGACAAATGGAGTATAAGAAGGGAAAAAAAGAAGAACAAATAAACAGAGAATTAGCACAACTTGCCTATACTTTAGAAATGCCTGGTACAGGCTGTGCTGAGGATCCAGGGACTGTAGAATCTTTTCCCTACGGATGTTGATGACATCAGGGCCGTATCCAGGGGGGCGGGTAGGGGGTTTACCCCCCCCCCCGAAACATAACAAAAATAATCATGTATTGTAGGATTTTCCCTCTGATCTATGTCTTTTTTGTCCGAGACGCAGGCAACCCCCCCCCCCCCCCAAATAAATGGATACGGGCCTGGATGACATCCATGGGATCAAGAACGTTGTATTGAACAATTAGTGAAGTATTTCTCGTTCAAAGAGGTACTCCAAGCAAAAACTTCGCAAACTTGAAATAAATAACTCTTATTGCTTTCTTTTCCTTCAGTGTGAAAAGTATCCAAAAAGGCGACAGAGCGGGATTGTGCGGGATAACCAGAGCGGTATAACATAACATACAACGATATTTCCAGGATACAACTGAACAAACCAGAAAATCAAAGGGAACGAAAATACGTCAAGACAAAACTGCATATCCTGTTAATTCTTCTGCCCAATTTTGACGTAGTTTCATCCCATCATTTATTTCTGGCCATATCTTGTAAGTGTATTAGTTAATTTGTTTCGTATCTTTGTATTTCATAAATTTGTTCCTCTTCTGGCTTTTAGCTATTTGGATTAAACTTGATTGATTGATTAAAAAAAAAAAAAAAAAAGGGAACGAAAAACTGAATAATTAATTAATTTCAGAAAGAATTTCGGTCAAAGATTTGTAGATAGCCTACCGTCGAATTCGAGGCATATTCGGCAATTCGGCCGCGAAGTCAGTTCCATTCCATTCGTATATTTTTTTGTACCGGTAGAATCCGGTAGTTTGTTTGCCTTTTTTAAGAAACAATCCCACTCGCCGCGTTTATAGTTTTTTGCAAAACCATGCGAAGTGTAAATAAACAGAGAGACGTGGGCTCTGAGTGTTGTATAGGAAACTTGGCGAAGAAATTTGGCGCCTGTGGTTATTTTTGAAAAATGTTTCCGTGATATTTCTGTAAAAAGTTGTCAGAGGGAATTTGATTAATCAGTTGGAGCAGATCCAGCGATGTCTATTTTGTTCCAGTGTCGTCGAAATGTCATCGGAAAACAGGTTGTATAAGAATCCTTCCGGTTTTTTCCGCATTCATTTCTAGTATTCTGGCCAGGGTTGCCACATCGAAAACTTTAGAGAGTGATTTTTCGTCAAAAACAGAGAGTGAATTCGGAGTGAAATCATATTGTCATGAAAAAATGTGAAATGGTGACTTTTCGTCTGAATCAATGCTGCTAAAAAAAACGTGAAATAGTCACTTTTGGTCAGAATTACTGCTCGAAAATGACACATCTGGACATTTTCCGAAATAGAGTGAATTTTATGTCCTACGCAGGGCAAGAGTGACAAAAACAAAAAAGAGTGACAATTGACACTACAGCGCGACATGTGGCAACCCTGATTCGGGCGAGCCATTTTTTTAACGGTGCATGTCTGCACGGCTTCCCATATCGGAGCGACTCATGCCAGATTCACTGGCAGTTTCTCTGAAAAATATCGTAAAACAAATCAGAGCGGCGCGTGCCGTGGCTTAGTCCATGTGACAAATATTTTTTTTATTTTGAGATTTAGTAGAAGGGAGGTGAATGGGTCCTAGAAAAAGTGGGAGACACATGGAAAAAACTGCACCGGGGGCGGGATTTGAACCAAAGCCTGGAGATTGTAGTAGTGTGGTTAAGTTCGTATTATAAGGTGAAAGAAAAATATGGTGAACAGTTTTTTTCAAATTAGGGATTCCAAAAGAGGTCGTGGATGCAGGTGCGAGCGAACTGTCTCCCTCTTTATGGTGTTTGGAAAAAAAGGTGTTACCCGGAAATGCGGTATACTTGCCCTATTTGCGGTGATTTTGATGGGCTGCACCATTTTCTTTTTATATGTAAGGGGCTAAGCGAGGTAAGAGGGAGTTTTCTTGGGGATGGTGTTCTTGGAATTTTGAAGTCGACGTCGAAAGTAAATATAGTAGCAGTTGGAAATTTTCTCCGGAAAGGTCTTATTATTCGAAAGTTGAGCGTTACATGATTTTGTTTGGTAGTTGTTTGTTGTTGTATATGTATGTATACGGCCTGAAAAATGGCTTTAAATACAGACATTCATTCATTCAAAGCCCCTCAGTAGCGCAGTGGTAGAGAATTGGCCATTGCGGCAGTGGGTTTGAATCCCACCACAATCATTTTTGTATTTCAGTATCTATGATTTTTTCATCGAAAGGGCGGTTTCAATGTTCTATTTTTTCAACACTGAGCGAAAACCCTTGACCAGGTGATCAAGGAATGTGTCATCAGAATTCTGAGGTTGCTACAGAACACAGTAAATTTGGTTCGTTTCTACTTAGACCTAAAACCCACTTGAGACGTAGTGACGCCCAGGTCGTCAATGAAACCTTATGTTGGTTATCCACCCCATTCGCTTCTACTTAGACCTACTGCGAAACCAGTGTCGCATAGGTGACGCACTGCTATGTACATCTCGTCATCCTAGTCATCGAGTACATGAGGTTTTTCATGAATTTTTCAGGCCCAGTTAGAAATTATGTCAAAATTTTGTATGTTTATAGCCTGCCAGGGCCGTATCCAGGGGGGGATACGGCCCCCCCCCGAAACATATATCACTTTTATAGGCTTTTCCCTCTGATCTATGTCTTTTTTGTACTTTTTTGTCCGACAAGCAGGCAACCCCCCCCCCCAAATAAATTCCTGGATACGGGCCTGTAGCCTACTGTTATTTATCTTGTGTTTTTTTTCATTGGTCTCTTTACTCCGCTACCACCTTGTGTATTTGGCGGGTTACAAATAAAATATATCTCTAGGACGTGTTCAGAAGCCTCTACAGTCATCATGGAACTGTGGATGCAGTGATATCCTCCCCCTTTTGTATGAGGACATGTTGCCCTCTTTCAAATCCTGACCTCAGCCTGCCTCCGCAGTTTTTACCTTGGTCGTCTTCCTCTTCCTTCAAGCTGCAGAGTTATGAGGACCTGTCGTCTTTGCAGAACATAGTCCTAAATACGTCTATCTTTGTTTCTTCATACTCGTCTCGTCTTCGTCTTCCTTCAAGCTACACAATTCTGAGGGCAGTCTGTCTTCTTTGCGCAGAACACAGTCCTAGACACGTCCATCTTTGTTTCTTCATACTCGTCTCGTCTTCGTCTTCCTTCAAGCTACGCAATTTTGAGGGCAGTCTGTCTTCTTTGCGCAGAACACAGTCCTAAATACGTCCATCTTTGTTTCTTCATACTCGTCTCGTCTTCGTCTTCCTTCAAGCTACGAAATTTTGAGGGCAGTCTGTCTTCTTTGCGCAGAACACAGTCCTAGACACGTCCATCTTTGTTTCTTCATACTCGTCTCGTCTTCGTCTTCCTTCAAGCTACGCAATTTTGAGGGCAGTCTGTCTTCTTTGCGCAGAACACAGTCCTAAATACGTCCATCTTTGTTTCTTCATACTCGTCTCGTCTTCGTCTTCCTTCAAGCTACGCAATTTTGAGGGCAGTCTGTCTTCTTTGCGCAGAACACAGTCCTAAATACGTCCATCTTTGTTTCTTCATACTCGTCTCGTCTTCGTCTTCCTTCAAGCTACGAAATTTTGAGGGCAGTCTGTCTTCTTTGCGCAGAACACAGTCCTAGACACGTCCATCTTTGTTTCTTCATACTCGTCTCGTCTTCGTCTTCCTTCAAGCTACGAAATTTTGAGGGCAGTCTGTCTTCTTTGCGCAGAACACAGTCCTAAATACGTCCATCTTTGTTTCTTCATACTCGTCTCGTCTTCGTCTTCCTTCAAGCTACGAAATTTTGAGGGCAGTCTGTCTTCTTTGCGCAGAACACAGTCCTAGACACGTCCATCTTTGTTTCTTCATACTCGTCTCGTCTTCGTCTTCCTTCAAGCTACGCAATTTTGAGGGCAGTCTGTCTTCTTTGCGCAGAACACAGTCCTAAATACGTCCATCTTTGTTTCTTCATACTCGTCTCGTCTTCGTCTTCCTTCAAGCTACGAAATTTTGAGGGCAGTCTGTCTTCTTTGCGCAGAACAAAGTCCTAGACACGTCCATCTTTGTTTCTTCATACTCGTCTCGTCTTCGTCTTCCTTCAAGCTACGCAATTTTGAGGGCAGTCTGTCTTCTTTGCGCAGAACACAGTCCTAAATACGTCCATCTTTGTTTCTTCATACTCGTCTCGTCTTCGTCTTCCTTCAAGCTACGAAATTTTGAGGGCAGTCTGTCTTCTTTGCGCAGAACACAGTCCTAGACACGTCCATCTTTGTTTCTTCATACTCGTCTCGTCTTCGTCTTCCTTCAAGCTATACAATTTTGAAGGCAGTCTGTCTTCTTTGCGCAGAACACAGTCCTAAATACGTCCATCTTTGTTTCTCCATAATCGTCTCGTCTTTGTCTTCCTTCAAGCTACGAAATTTTGAGGGCAGTCTGTCTTCTTTGCGCAGAACACAGTCCTAGACACGTCCATCTTTGTTTCTTCATACTCGTCTCGTCTTCGTCTTCCTTCAAGCTATACAATTTTGAGGGCAGTCTGTCTTCTTTGCGCAGAACATAGTCCTAAATACGTCCATCTTTGTTTCTTCATACTCGTCTCGTCTTCGTCTTCCTTCAAGCTATACAATTTTGAGGGCAGTCTGTCTTCTTTGCGCAGAACACAGTCCTAAATACGTCCATCTTTGTTTCTCCATAATCGTCTCGTCTTTGTCTTCCTTCAAGCTACGAAATTTTGAGGGCAGTCTGTCTTCTTTGCGCAGAACACAGTCCTAGACACGTCCATCTTTGTTTCTTCATACTCGTCTCGTCTTCGTCTTCCTTCAAGCTATACAATTTTGAGGGCAGTCTGTCTTCTTTGCGCAGAACATAGTCCTAAATACGTCCATCTTTGTTTCTTCATACTCGTCTCGTCTTCGTCTTCCTTCAAGCTACACAATTTCGAGGGCAGTCTGTCTTGTTTCTTCATACTCTTCTCGTCTTCGTCTTCCTTCAACCTACGCAATTTTAAGGGTAGTCTGTCTTCTTTGCGCAGAACACAGTCCTAGACACGTCCATCTTTGTTTCTTCATACTCGTCTCGTCTTCGTCTTCCTTCAAGCTACGCAATTTTGAGGGCAGTCTGTCTTCTTTGCGCAGAACACAGTCCTAGACACGTCCATCTTTGTTTCTTCATACTCGTCTCGTCTTCGTCTTCCTTCAAGCTATACAATTTTGAGGGCAGTCTGTCTTCTTTGCGCAGAACATAGTCCTAAATACGTCTATCTTTGTTTCTCCATAATCGTCTCGTCTTCGTCTTCCTTCAAGCTACGAAATTTTGAGGGCAGTCTGTCTTCTTTGCGCAGAACACAGTCCTAGACACGTCCATCTTTGTTTCTTCATACTCGTCTCGTCTTCGTCTTCCTTCAAGCTATACAATTTTGAGGGCAGTCTGTATTCTTTGCGCAGAACACAGTCCTAAATACGTCCATCTTTGTTTCTCCATAATCGTCTCGTCTTTGTCTTCCTTCAAGCTACGAAATTTTGAGGGCAGTCTGTCTTCTTTGCGCAGAACACAGTCCTAGACACGTCCATCTTTGTTTCTTCATACTCGTCTCGTCTTCGTCTTCCTTCAAGCTATACAATTTTGAGGGCAGTCTGTCTTCTTTGCGCAGAACATAGTCCTAAATACGTCCATCTTTGTTTCTTCATACTCGTCTCGTCTTCGTCTTCCTTCAAGCTACACAATTTCGAGGGCAGTCTGTCTTGTTTCTTCATACTCTTCTCGTCTTCGTCTTCCTTCAACCTACGCAATTTTAAGGGTAGTCTGTCTTCTTTGCGCAGAACACAGTCCTAGACACGTCCATCTTTGTTTCTTCATACTCGTCTCGTCTTCGTCTTCCTTCAAGCTATACAATTTTGAGGGCAGTCTGTCTTCTTTGCGCAGAACATAGTCCTAAATACGTCCATTTTTGTTTCTTCATACTCGTCTCGTCTTTGTCTTCCTTCAAGCTACACAATTTCGAGGGCAGTCTGTCTTGTTTCTTCATACTCTTCTCGTCTTCGTCTTCCTTCAACCTACGCAATTTTAAGGGTAGTCTGTCTTCTTTGCGCAGAACACAGTCCTAGACACGTCCATCTTTGTTTCTTCATACTCGTCTCGTCTTCGTCTTCCTTCAAGCTACGCAATTTTGAGGGCAGTCTGTCTTCTTTGCGCAGAACACAGTCCTAAATACGTCCATCTTTGTTTCATCATACTCGTCTCGTCTTAGTCTTCCTTCAAGCTACAAAGTTTTGAGGGCAGTCTGTCTTCTTTGCGCATAACGTAGTCCTAAACACGTCCATCTTTGTTTCTTCACACTCGTCTCGTCTTCGTCTTCCTTCAACCTACGCAATTTTAAGGGTAGTCTGTCTTCTTCGCGCAGAACACAGTCCTAAATACGTCCATCTTTGTTTCTTTTTACTCGTCTCGTCTTCGTCTTCGTTCAAGCTATACAACTTTGAGGGCTGTCTGTCTTCTTTGCGCAGAACATAGTCCTAAATACGTCCATCTTTGTTTCTTCATACTCGTCTCGTCTTCGTCTTTCTTCAAGCTACACAATTTTGAGGGCAGTCTGTCTTCTTTTCGCAGAACATAGTCCTAAATACGTCCATCTTTGTTTCTTTTTACTCGTCTCGTCTTCGTCTTCGTTCAAGCTATACAACTTTGAGGGCTGTCTGTCTTCTTTGCGCAGAACATAGTCCTAAATACGTCCATCTTTGTTTCTTCATACTCGTCTCGTCTTCGTCTTTCTTCAAGCTACACAATTTTGAGGGCAGTCTGTCTTCTTTTCGCAGAACATAGTCCTAAATACGTCCATCTTTGTTTCTTTTTACTCGTCTCGTCTTCGTCTTCGTTCAAGCTATACAACTTTGAGGGCTGTCTGTCTTCTTTGCGCAGAACATAGTCCTAAATACGTCCATCTTTGTTTCTTCATACTCGTCTCGTCTTAGTCTTCCTTCAAGCTACAAAGTTTTGAGGGCAGTCTGTCTTCTTTGCGCATAACATAGTCCTAAACACGTCCATCTTTGTTTCTTCATACTCGTCTCGTCTTCGTCTTCCTTCAAGCTACACAATTTTGAGGGCAGTCTGTCTTCTTTTCGCAGAACATAGTCCTAAATACGTCCATCTTTGTTTCTTTTTACTCGTCTCGTCTTCGTCTTCGTTCAAGCTATACAACTTTGAGGGCTGTCTGTCTTCTTTGCGCAGATCATAGTCCTAAATACGTCCATCTTTGTTTCTTCATACTCGTCTCGTCTTAGTCTTCCTTCAAGCTACAAAGTTTTGAGGGCAGTCTGTCTTCTTTGCGCATAACATAGTCCTAAACACGTCCATCTTTGTTTCTTCACACTCGTCTCGTCTTCGTCTTCCTTCAAGCTACACAATTTTGAGGGCAATCTGTCTTCTTTTCGCAGAACATAGTCCTAAATACGTCCATCTTTGTTTCTTTTTACTCGTCTCGTCTTCGTCTTCGTTCAAGCTATACAACTTTGAGGGCTGTCTGTCTTCTTTGCGCAGAACATAGTCCTAAATACGTCCATCTTTGTTTCTTCATACTCGTCTCGTCTTCGTCTTTCTTCAAGCTACGCAATTTTGAGGGCAGTCTGTCTTCTTTGCACAGAACACAGTCCTAAATACGTCCATCTTTGTTTCTTCATACTCGTCTCGTCTTAGTCTTCCTTCAAGCTACAAAGTTTTACAGGCAGTGTGTCTTCTTTGCACATAACATAGTCCTAAATACGTCCATCTTTGTTTCTTCGTACTCGTCTCGTCTTCGTCTTCCTTCAAGCTACACAATTTTGAGGGCAGTCTGTCTTCTTTTCGCAGAACATAGTCCTAAATACGTCCATCTTTGTTTCTTCATACTCGTCTCGTCTTTGTCTTCCTTCAAGCTACACAGTTTTGAGGTCAGTCTGTCTTCTTTGCGCAGAAAATAGTCCTAAATACGTCCATCTTTGTTTCTTCATACTCGTCTCGTCTTCCTTCAAGCTACACAATTTTGAGGACAGTATGTCTTCTTTGCGCAGAACATAGTCCTAAATACCTCGATCTTTGTTTCTTCATACTCGTCTCGTCTTTGCCTTCCTTCAAGCTACACAGTTTTGAGGGCAGTCTGTCTTCTTTGCGCAGAAAATAGTCCTAAATACGCCCATCTTTGTTTCTTCATACTCGTCTCGTCTTCCTTCAAGCTATACAATTTTGAGAGCAGTCTGTCTTCTTTGCGCAGAACATAGTCCTAAATACCTCCATCTTTGTTTCTTCATACTCGTCTCGTCTTCTTCTTCCTTCAAGCTACACAGTTTTGAAGGCAGTCTGTCTTCTTTGCGCAGAAAATAGTCCTAAATTCGTCCATCTTTGTTTCTTCAAAGTCGTCTCGTCTTCGTCTTCCTTCAAGCTACACAGTTTTAAGAGCAGTCTGTCTTCGTTGCGCAGAACGTAGTCCTAAGTACTCATCTTTGTTTCTTCATACTCGTCTCGTCTTCGTCTTCCTTCAAACTGCCTGTCTGTCTTCGGGTTTTCGCAGAACATGCCCTTAATATGCCCATCGTATTTTCTTAAAGGACACCTGAACAATGAAACCATACTTGAATACACCATGGAGAATGCATTTACAAACATGGCCACGGAGAGCATTATTCTCCTGAGCGTGACGTTTTCAGAATAGGGATGTTCGTTTCTGGAGGTCACATGCAGACTCCAAGACAAAAAGCGCAATTCTTTCAAATCTTGTACAGTGATGACCGGATCATCAATCCGTATTGGATCATCCGGATCATCAATTCGTATTGGAATTTCTTCTAGAAATGGCCTTGGGCTTAACTGATTAAAAAATATTCCAGAAGAAGGGTTGATTGGAGGCATTTGTACATTTCTAATTTTTCGGTACTGAAATAAGGACAGATAAAAATGGAGCAAAAATCATAGCTTGGAAACACTATCTCGTATTTGGATTGGGTATTCTGCAGGCAATGTTAACGGAAGTCATACAGATAGGGATGATACTTTGTACTCTTCATTCAGGTGTCCTTTAATACTCTCTTTGAGTTGAATTTCTTCATTGGGGACTTTTTGCTATCAGCTAATTTTCAACATCATTGAAAGACGGATAATTTCAAATCCAAGGTTGCCTTTCTCGAGTTCCCGACATTCAGTGGCGTAGGACAATGTGGACAGCAAGTTCCTACTTAGCAGTCATGTATGCGAAATGGGCATTTATTGCTTTATTGGTTTCTGCTGCCGAGTTATCATCCACGTGCCGAGTTATAAAGTTTCGTCATTTTTTTGTGTGCCGAGGATCATAAAGTTTCTTCCTTTTTTGTTCACACATCATGATTAGTAAAGTTCAGATGGACAAAGTGCAGCAGCAGTATCCTTTATTCTTCCACTACTTCGTCCAGAATGATGATTGGTTAGCTTACAAGATATAACCATTTCACAGTCCGTTTGCTTTTTCGGATCCCAAAACGTAAATGGAGGGATACCTATGACAACGCAAAAAATGTCCGTCTGTCCGTCAGCACGATAAATATCGAAAGGAATGAGATATCTTGATGAAACTTGGTGTGAGGATTCTTTCGGTCAAGGGGAAGGTCGAGCTCGTATATGGGCTCTGTAGCTCAACATTTAGGGGTGGGGGAGGGGGTTCAAGTTAAGGGTCAAACAAAATACTTTTAAACAGCTAATGAGATATTCGATATAGGAGTAAGAAGACATGCTGAACACGATTATGAAAACCATTTTCTCGCCGGACAAGTACATCGCCCGGAATCCGGCGAAAACCGAACAGTCTATTAAAAGTAAAAGTTTTATTAAAGTTGATTAGATGTTCGATTTAGAGGTAGGAAGACATGCTGAAAACTTAAGTGAGAATCATTTTCTACCGGGACAAGTAGTTCGCCTGAAATCCGGCCAAAACTGGAAAATGTGTGAAAAGCAAAAAATTTATTTGAAGTTGATTAGATGTCCGATTTAGGGGTAATAAAAGATGCTGAATCCGTATTTGACTATCATTTTTTATCGGACATATAATTCGCCCGGAATCCGACTGATACCGGAAAATGTGTTATAAGTTAAAGTTTTATTTGAAGTTGATTAGATGTTCGATATAAGGGTAAGGAGATAGGCTGAATAGGGAAAACGCTTAAAACAGCTCTATTTTTTCACGCTTTTTTTTAGCTTTATTTTTTTTTACGGACAAGCTGTCCGCCCGGAATTCGGCCGAAACCGGAAATTTGGCAGAAGTAAGGCAGGAAGTTTCGATCAGTTTCGTCAAAATAGATATGAATTATAGGGGTAAACACACATGCTGAATCCATTTCTGAACTTGATTTTCTTGTTTTCTCAGATGATTAGCTATTTGGCCTTAATCTATTTCTAAATTTTAATAGTAAACATGTTCAAGGAGTCTCGCGAAGACTGGATCTGGCGAAGACAACCCGATGAAAAATTTATCTCAAAACAGTACTATGAAGTAGTACGAAAAAGTTGCATGCAGTACTAACGATGCTACTACATGCTTCTACTTCAAGGCTACCGTGTTACTGCATACTACTATATGGTACTATTAGCAAGACTGGATGTTACTATGGCAAGACAGGATGCTACTGGATACTACTACATAGGATTGGACCAGTCTGAGGTACATTAAATGATAGTATTCTTTGCTATTACATAGTATTACATGCAACGTTTTCGTACTACTACCATACTACTACGCAGGCTACAAATTTTTCATCGGGAAGACCCAATTGTCTGTATCAAATATTACGTTTTTGGGATCCCATCGAAACCTCTGGTCTTGTTTATGCTGCCAAGTTACTTTTTTTCATAATTTTGTTTTTGTTTCATAAGTCATAATGCCCCAACAAGCATCTATTGCAGCAGTAGCCTAGTCTATCCTTTTATCAGTTTCGACCAAGAAATTACTAACGACGTGCCTTGGGTCCATGTATAGAACAAAGTTGGTACTCCAGCTTGCGTGCGTCTAAAATGAACTTCGTAACTTCTTTTCTTCGTGAGTATCAGGAAAAGCTTGACATGACATGACAGATTTTAATGTTAGCTTGGAAGTTGTTGCAGGCAACTCCAGAAAACTCGTGTAACGCATTGGTTGACCAAAACAATGCTATCGAACATCTTAGTTCTTTACGGTTCGGCTCTGGCCGGTTCGAATGGATCGTAATAGTCGTTTTGTTAAAGTTTAACTGAAAAAGGGATGGGATATGACAGTCTAGTTGCCCATCACTTATTCACTTAAAATTGGCCTGAAGACCCGCTGAAAATGCGTTACTTTGTTATTCCGCTATTCACGAATGATCGATTTTCAAATAGTGGAATTTCCGTGTGATTGTGGTGCCTCTATGCGCTTGTATTTTTGTTGTATGCCTTTCGAGAAAGATTTATGATTTTTTTTTGTGTTCAGGCACTAAGCAATCTTCACCAATCTCACCACTGCCCACTGAAAAGCCGCGTTTTTTGTTGTTAGTAAAGTTTCCCGCGTCATAGTAGAATTTACGCTGTCGGAACGGCCGCAGATATTCTGAAGGTTATAACTAGAGCAGATAGTGGGAAATAAAAAAATCCCTTTACAGAATCCATATAATCAGTGTATTCAGACACGAAATTAAGTTGGCTTTTCAGTTAAACTTTAAAGGCCCTGTAGTGTCTCTAACTCCAATTCAATTGCATTCATCATTGTTATCACCGGAGACCCAAATTTCATACGATTCCTCAATAATCTTTTGCATTGGTCAATGGACCTGGGAAAACGCTTAAAACAGCCAAAGCCGTGGATAATTTGTTAAAAGCATAGCCTAGTTTTAAAGTATTCAAATACTTTTTAAAATAGGAACAGAAACAGCTCTGAAATAATACAGCCACTCAATAAAGGGTGTAGTTGGTGTAAAACTGAAGAAGACTCTGTCTTTTACTGCAACAATCACATAAATCGCACTTTCTTGAAGATTTGGAATTTATGTCTCAGAAAACATGCACCGAAGCAATTTTGAATATCTTGGCTTGTAGCGAGCGTCAATCTCCACCGTACGCTGAAGTACTGAGGTTCTGCAAGAACTCAACAAACCACAAATACTCTTGAGGACTAACTCTCCTTGCCGATGCAAAATCGCCGTGTACCTAGCGGAAGAGCTGGAAGCGGCACCACAGCTGTCCCCAACAAACTCCCGAAAAAAGTTTCGAGAATTAGTCGTATGGAGTTGTACGATAAAGTAGCATGCAGTAGTAAGTGTTGCCACTGCATGATACTACTATCAACAAAAAAAATCAACGAAGAAACCAACGAAAATGGGGTTTGTAAAGGCCAACGAATATACTGAAATAAAGGCGAATATTTTGGGAGGACAACCGCCTCCCTTCTTCAGCGCAGACAGAAAATTTCGAGGAAAAACGCCAAAGCGAGGATGAAGATCAACAACCAAGAAAAAATAACAATGCAGAAAACCAACAAAAAACCGAAACAAAACTGGAAGGATTGAAAGCCTAAAATAAAGACAGCGAGCCCACTCACCAATACCTGCGAATAACAATTATGACTACACTGTAAAAAAAATCTTGCAGTATTTGCTACTGGGATTACTCTTGTCTTTATTGAGATAAGATTATCCCGAATTCGGATTATTTTTACCGCAATAGAGATAAGATTAATCCCAGTAGCAATACTGCATCCTTATTCGGAGAAACTTTTTACAGTGTAGTACCGACGAAATTAACGTATATATTTACGAAATTATCTTCTATGATACTACTAGCAAACTGGATGCTACTACAGCAAGATTGGATGCTATCGGACACTTCTTCTTAAGATCCACCCAGTCGGAGGAATGTTAAATCAAAGTACTAAATACTACTTACTACATATCAATACATGCAACTTTTCGTATAACTACCATACAACTACAGTCAGCGAATTTTTCATCGGGCTAAATCCATAGCTTATATAAACCTTTATAAATCGTAAACCTATTATATACCTTTATAAATCGTAAATCCATAGCTTATGGCTGTCCTTCTAGCCAAGTCCCGATGATTCCTTCACTCTAACCGACCTCATAGGCGAATTTGGGGTTCCGGATTATTTATCTATTTTCCTGATTTTTTTTTTCAACTTGGTTTTTTGTCTATGTTCCTTGTTGTTTGACATTTAAGTATTAGTCAGGAAATTAGTTTTATGTACCCACCCAATTGCAAGTGCTTTTTTGTACCTTTCTTGGGGCGGGTATTGGCATCATAGTTAAATGTATTTTGGTCGTAAAAAATAAACTGAACTGAAAATGCTGAAGTAAAGGCATTTGCCAAGTCGTAAATTTTACACTGCACCACACAGTTAGTAATCCGGTTTTGAACCAAAATCTTTGTATTTTAGCAGAAAACTGGCTGATTTTTCTTTTTTTTGCCTGCGGCGCTCAGTTTCAATATAATTTGGTGTTTTTAGATGTTTTAAGATGTTGACCCCATATCCAGATCCATGAATCCAGATCTACTTCTCGAGATCGCGACAAATCTCGATAGGGTTTCGATCGAAAGCATCAGAGGGTCTAAAGTCGCTTATTCTGTCATATGGGTAGGCGTCAGACTCCAGGTCATAGCATGCTCCAGTGAATATTTTTGTTTCTGAAGGGTCTTTGAACAATGCGTGATTCTTGCATATGCTCATTCTGGGTTGCCACTTGACTCAAATAAAATGCACTACTCAAGTAGGATAAAAGTACTACCAGAAAGGAAAATGTACTACCTAAAAAAACTGTGCGCGCGTTGTACTTCGCGCATTGTTTTCCACTGTTGGTGGTGCAAATCACTTTAGCATGAACCCACCAATATGACCTGAATCGAACATTCGTCAAAAATAGGGGTTTCATTCAGAACCAGATTAAACTTAAAGTAATCAGATCAAATATTTCAGATAAAATGGACAAAATAAAACTAGGCCCACACGAACTTTGACAGAAAGGATATTTTTTTCGAAAAATGCTACCTATCTCAAAATGTACTGCAGAAGTAATACTTTTTTCAAATGTACTACCAACTCAAAAGAGTACAATTGTACTACCGGTGGCAACCCTATGCTCATTACAACCCTAGACACATCTGTGTGTATATATGTGTTTTGTTTATTTTCTTTATTTTCTATATTTTCGTCATTTACTCCGCCTTTTCAAAACGGCGGGTCATAAATAAATTACTTACTTACTTATTATTATAGTATATTGTAAAACTGCTTTAATTTTACCCTAAAAAGTTATTAAATTTTGCGTTTGATCAAAAAAAAATCTGGGATGGGGGCCCAAAATGGATGTTTGCCTCCCCCCTGAGGTTTACTGAAATGGCGCCACTGGATCTGATCAAGAAGAGCCCTACGAGAGCTGAGGTAGAGCCGACGCACCCCAGCTCTAGCTTCGTGCCACTCAGTGACGTCACCTCCGCTACAACAACGTTCAGGCGAATAAATAACTAAGGGAAATACCTTCCGCCGGAGATGCAGTCTTCCATCTTGCTAGAACTCGGTTGGGAGATGACAACCGGAGAGTTTTCCATTTCGTCAATTCGGCCCGCTTCATCTGGAAGAACCGAGTGTTTACGATTATTTTGACTATAACAGTATCTTATGGGACACAAATCTCTTAGCCAAGATTGAGAGATAAAGGATGAATGGTGTCTTGTGAGGATGTATGGCAAGCCCACGGTCACGTAGGTGGATCTCAAAGAAAGAAATATCGAAACGGGTGAAGCAAAGAGTAGCTTGTTTATCAGCGGCAATACTCAGTATAACTAAGAGCGTGTTCCACCCTACTTACCGTAGTTACTACGCATGACGTCACGAACTCTGGCTTTTTGCCGTCAAGGCTGGAACATTTATCCTATTTTCCAGCAGGATATCATGCCACGGGCGAATCCGACCAATCGCGTTACAGAGATGCGTGGTTACTACGCTTACTACGCTCCCGAGCATGGTAAGCAAATAGTAACTATTAGTAACTATTTCGAGAAGTTTGGAACGGTCAGCGTAGTAACTTTTCGTGAGGATGGAACGGAAATAGTAACTAATATTAACTATTGTTAGAAGGGTGGAAGACGCTCTAAGTCGAAAACACGCCATTGATCCTCGGGAAGAATGAGAAAACGTAGCACTAACGACTCAAACTTAACAACTCAATCCTGTGTTATCACGGCGATGTTTGGGAGCACCTGTGATACCGCTTCCGGCTCTTCAGCTAGGAACAGGGCGATTTTGCATCGGCAAGAAGAGTTAGTCATCAGGAGTATTGCAGGAGAGCTGATGATGAGATTGGATTTTCGGAAGGGGTATTGTCACGGTGTGATCAATATCCTCTCGAAGTGGCAAACCCCTCTCCATATCATTCACCTGAGGCAGGCCCGTATCCAGGAATTTCTTTCGGGGTTTTTTTTTGCCTGCGGGTCGGACAAAAAAGTACAAAAAAAGACATAGATTCGAGGGAAAAGCCTGTTAAAATGATTATTTTTGTAAGTTTCGGGGGGGTTTCAACCCCCTAGCCCCCCCCCCCCCCTGGAACGGCCTTAACCCGAGGCAACTGGCAGTAAAATGAATAGGCTAGTTTTACCTTTTTGTTCTGGATTTTATCAGAATACATCTGACCTCGTTAGAGGAAACACCTTTGAGAGTTAAACCGTGGATAAGGTTAGAGAGATAAGGTAAGAGAGTTAAACCGTGGACACAGGCATCATTACTTCCGGACATGAGCGGTAACTAGGGCTCAAGCTTTGGGCAAGCTTAAGTTACATTCTTAAAACATTCTGTTTACCTTCTCTTACTGTTCGGAAGCCACCAGTTTATTTAGATTTGAGCTTGATTGCCGGGTTGCTGTTTTGGCTCGAGAAAAAAACCCACGCAGAACGTCTTCTTTTTCAGATGGCGAAATTTTCCACGTTTGAGCACCATGTTTTCAGCAGTACCACACTGGTCTTGGTTTTTTAATTTATTTGTATTTTTAATGAACAGTTGGAGCATTAGATGGAAATTATTATTTTGATCCTTCGCTACCTATGTGCCATAACGGCTGTCCCAAATAATCGGCTGAGATTAGTCCAGAACCAATTATTTCAAACCTAGGAATTTTTTTTTTTTTTGCTCATTGTTTGACGGTGATTTTTGTGGCTTTGAACATTCATAGTGGCAGTAGGGATGGTTGTCATTGTGTGTCCTGTAGAAAGACCATTTTTTGCGGTCCGCTTTAAAGACCAAGCCTGGATGGTCTAATTCAACATTTCTACACAAAATTTACAGAAATGGAGGGTCAAAGACAGAGACAATATGAATGACAAAAAAACGAAGAACGACGACTTCTTACTCCTAATACAGGTTTTCAGCTTTTGCTTCAAACAGACCCACCCTTTCTGTCCTCGGTCAAGACGACGCAGTATTTCAGGCATTAAATATTTTCTTTCTATCCATGTAGTAAATGAAATAAAACGGATAAGTCATCAAGGACTTCAGCAAAATTTCGGCTCCTCTTGGCAAGAGTCCTCTTCAGTAATAATACATAGACGGCACTTTACACAAGGGACTTGTACCGTAACCAACAAACCAGAAACAGTGCCATCTATGTGGTATTCTTCATTTCTGTGACACGGGGATGTGAACTGGTTACATGAATTTGCCTTCGGGCGGGATCCCTGTTCCTATTGCCGGCTTCTACCAGACTATTGTAGTGGTTTACGAACTCTGTTCACAAGCCCCTCGGTAGCTCAAATGGTAAGAGTGCCTGCTTTGTAAGCAGAGGGTCCTGGGTTCAAATCCCGGCTGAGGAGCATTTTTGTCTTTCAGTTCACTACTTATAAAATGGTCCTCTTCAGGCTGGTGCTGGTTCGTTTCGTTCTTCAAGCGACAGCCTGAAGAAGACCTTGCTCCGGAAGGGTCAAAATATCGCTGATGTGCTAGCTGACTTTTCCGATTATTTTTCTTTTGTATAATTATGATCCCTAGTCGGCTGAGGTTGAAGGGGTATTGGTATTCTACATAGCAACTACGCATTCGAACAAGAAAGATATTAAAAATCAACGAAGACATCCCAAATCTTTTTGTATTTGTCAGAAGTTATTCGTTTCCTTTTCTTTTCGTTTTCTTTGTTTATTACTCCATCAGCGTTGTATTCTTACATTTATGATGGGCAATAAATATGTACACATACATACATTCAAATGTTAATAGGCGAATTAAAGTTTAACTGAAAAGCCAACTTAGTTTGGTATCATTTAACTGAATACACTGTTTTGTATCATTTAACTGAATACACTGCATTATTTGGATTGTGTTAAAGGACCTGTCGTACGTCTAATACCAATCCGAGCTACTTGCGTAACATCATTCATTAGTTCTTAAAGGACACCTGAATGAAGAGTACCAAGTATCATCCCTATCTGTATGACTTCCGTTAACATTGCCTGCAGAAAACCCAATCCAAATGCGAAATAGTGTTTCCAAGCTGTGATTTTTACGCCATTTTGCATCTGTCCTTATTTCAGCACCGAACAATTTTAGAAATGAACAAATGTCTCCAATCAACCCTTCTTCTGGAATATTTTTTAACCAGTTAAGCCCAAACGTATATCTAGAAGAAATTCCAATACGATCCGCCCAGCGCTGTTAAAGATTTGAATGAAATGCGCTTTTTGTCTTGGAGTCTTCATGTGCAAACCTCCAGAAACAAGCATCCCTATTTTGAAAACGTCACGCTCAGGAGAAGAATGCTCTCCGTGACCATGTCTGTAAATGCATTCTCCATGGTGTGTTCAAGTATGGTTTCATTGTTCAGGTGTCCTTTAACTGAATACACTGTTTTGTATCATTTAACTGAATACACTGCATTATTTGGATTGTGTTAAAGGCCCTCTCGTACGTCTAATACCAATCCGAGCTACTTGCGTAACATTATTCATCAGTTCTTAAATCCGGAGTCCAGATTTCAAATGTTACATTCTGACCCGCTAAGAACACCTCACCATCTTTGCACTTGCCGCGATCCGGTTTCCATGCGCACTAGGCTCTGGACGAGTGTTCGCGTATGATGCTACTGATGCATAAAAACGGTTTTCTGAACTTTGCCAAATCTTGCTAGTAGTCGGTGGGCCTGGGAAAATGGTTAAAACAGGCAAGGCCGTGGGTACTTTTTTAAAAGCAGAGCCTAGGTAGGTAGGTAGGTTTTTATTTTTAACCAAAACATTGAAAATAAAATAAAATAACATGACTAATATCCTATTGCAGACAAAAGAAAGTCCTAAGGACTTGTGCTGCAATTTATTAATACTACTTGTATCTAATAAATAAATCAATAAACACAAAAACTTACAATTATCCACCTAGCCTATGACTTAAATAACAAACAATTAAACGTGAACAGTAGACAGAACAAGAATCCTTAGAATTTATTCCTTACCAGTTTCAGCCCCACCGGAGCAACTGTGAAAAAAAGAGAAAAAAAATAGCTTTACAGTATTGCTCCAGTGTGACGTTCATAATCTCTACAGCCGTCCTCATAACGCAAAATTCTACTATGACGCGGAAAATCTGAATCTCAGTACAAACGCGGCTTTTCAGTGGCCAATGATCGCGGAAGGTAGCTAACTGAGTGAACACTTATTTTTCTCGTATATCATTTTCGTCAAGCGTACAACACAAGGGCATGTGCCACAAATCCGACAGGAAATTCCACGATTTGAAAACTGATTATTCGTGAATAGCAACGAAGTAAAGAATATTCATCAGGTCTTGAACATTCTTTAAGCGAACATGGGATGGGTATAGATTGTCCTAGCCCTTTTCAGTTAAACTTTTATAGATTAATAATTATTAATTGTTGATATTCTTAATTGTCGATATTATCAATATCTGATGACATTGATGATTGTATTAGAGGCATCACTAATTGTTGAACGATGATTCGTTATGGTTTCATGAAAAGGATTTGAGAATCCCCGCGTCGCGAAACTGCAAAATAGAGACGCAGGCAACGAGAATAGGGGCTAGATACTCCTCACAAAGAGAAACGAAGGAATGAATGAATTTTTCCCGGTCAAACGTTGTTTTTGCAGTTACTGAGTATCTGGCCAGTTATTGCGGCATCTGACATTCAGATACCACAGTCTCGAGCGTATTAACTGAGCAAGGTACTTTCATCATCCCCAACAGAAGAGCCTAGGTTTTGTCATATTGGTTGTAGAGACGTTTGCCGCTATTGATGTGGGTGAAGTAAGTGTTTCTTCTGGGGTGCCTTCTAGAAGCATTGGCAATTGTCGTTTTTGAAAAGCAACCGTAGTATCAGATACCACGGTAACTGCAAAAACGACAAAATTCAGATCCAGTTACCGTGGTATCAGATACCACGGTATCTGCAAAAATGTAACTATTGTCTATGACACTACTGTGGAAGAACTGAATTTTTCACACAAAACAAATACTAGACTTGTTTTCCAGCAGAAACAGCATCTTTTAAGGCCGTCTTTTATACCGTGTTCTCTGAAAGAAAATTGTGTTCTACTTCTGATCGTGGTGACCCTCTAGGGCTTATCTATACTGAACACTAATTAACACATTTTGGACCTACATGTTTTAATGTGAGTTTGAGTTCAATTACAACTTAGTTTACAATGTCTACTACAATTGCGACCAAAAGCCCATCTGCTTATGACATATAAGCTAACTTCACAAGAAAATATAAAGAAAAATCGTATGCCGGTTGTTCAAAGCTTTGACACTGATACAAGGGGGCATTCCAAGAAGCGACCAGTCAGAACGCGTAACCAGGGCCGTATCCAGGGGCGGGGATACGGCCCCCCCCCCAAAAAAAACATACAAAAATAATCCTTTTTATAGGCTTTAACCTCTGATCTATGTCTTTTTTATGCTTTTTGGTTCGACCCGTGGGCAACCCCCCCCCCCACCACCCCCGAAATAAACTTCTGTATACGGACCTGGCGTCAATGTCAATGTCATGTCATGCTGCCAACTCATGGAATAGTTTTAACCAAAGAAACAGTACTAGCACCTAAAGAGGAAACATTCAAGAAACCGTTAGACATCAAGTGAACTGCCTTGGTGCCACTGGGACGCATCTGATGAAGGGTTGCGAATTTTGGCCCAAAATAGAGAGTGAAATGGGAAAGAAATTTTATTTTCATGAAAAAAAACGTGAAATGGTCCTCTTTGGTCGGAATCGCCTCTGCAAAAATACACGTCCTAATTTGTTTTCATAAAAAATATGAAATAGTCACTTCTAGTCGGAATCCCCGCTGCAAAAATGACACATTTGGACGTTTTATGAAATAAAGTGATTTTTATGTCCTACGTTGGACAAGAGTGACAAAATTAAAACAGAGTGACAGTTCATACTTTCGTGCGACATGTGGCAACCCTGATCTGATGTCCAGCAATCATCAACTAGGAAGTGACTCAACAGATCAAGACGGATCTTAAATCCTCAGAAGTCGTAGACTATTGGTAAGGAATGCAATGTACACGAGCCGCAACTAAGACTCGACATTCCAAATGATATCCTTAACATAGTATAAGGATATCAATAACATTTATTATGGTCAGAGGCGTTACTAGACAAAATGTTTGGGGGGAGGGGGGGGGGGCAAGGTATTTACCGACTGGCTGTTCATTTTTACCGACTGTTCTTGGAGAAAAAACGACTGTTTTTCAGAAAAAAACACTGTTTAAAAAAAAATAGACTATTCCGAAGAAAAATGACGAAAAACCGACTGATTTCCAGAAAAACGACTGTTTTAAGAAAAAATCTACCATTTTTATCAGCTGTTTGCAAGAAAAAACGGCTGTTTTACGAAACAAAAATTTACCGACTGGCCGGCAACTTTGGGGGAGGCGTCCCCGCTCCCCCCCCATACATGCGCCCCTGATTATAGTCAAAAGCGTGGGACCCTATACCGGTTTGGTATTTTGGAGCCCCACCAAAATCCTTGCCTCTCGTCTTCCAAAAGCCCAATTTTCATCCGGTAGGAACAGGACAAGTTTTTTTGCCCCTTGGCTTGCACCTGTGAAAACGTTTACTCGCCAAAAATAACGACAGGCAGCTCGTCTCTCTTCGGCCGAGTTAAATCATTTTAGTATCAACAAAAGACGGCAGACGTTGCGAACCAAAAATCCCCTAGACCTATTTCTGCTAAGAATAAACTAGCAAAAAAATCTGTCTCCTCGGCTTGCTCTCTGGCGTGAAAGTAACAACTCTATTCGGTCTAAAGCAACTAATTTGCCATCAGGGTTGCCAAGAGCTCGACTCATAAAAGTGTCACAATTGCTGACAAAAAGGTGCTTTTTGACACCTCGACTTTTTTTTTTTTGCATTCCGCTGCACAACGCGAAAAATTGGTGATAGCTGAATTTATAACATCCAAAACATTTTTGTAAGAAAATTTAATCGGAAATGAGCTTTATTTAAGGCTTCAAACTGTAGTTGTGTATAAGTCAATGTAAAGTACATGTTTTGGGGGCGGTAATCCGTCACTTTAGTAAAGTAAATGAAAAAGTGCATGTCTGACATAAAAAGTGCCATTCATGAGAAAAGGTGTCACTTTCAGAGAAAAAGTGTCACGGTGTCATCCAGAGACAAAAAGTGTCAAAAAGCACCAAAAGCGTCACACTTGGCAACCCTGTTGGCCATATTACAGTTCGGCGCTCCAAGTGGACTAGTTTCTGTTAGTTCCCCATTGCCTCATAACCAACACTTGCGTAGACGTAAGGCATATTCTCGCCGTTCCCCGAGGATTCCACTTGAGAAGTCCTCGCGTTTTTGTTTATCTCGGGTACTCACTCCCCGTATTCTCACGAGTCCCCACGGACAGGGAATGCTCCGATTCCTTTTAGATTCGGAGGGGAATCAATTTTCGCTGGTGTTGGTGCAATGTAAAATTAATTAAAAACAATCACAATAAACAAAACCAAAAATAAAGTGGATCCAGACTAATTCCGTCAACTGCATATTTTTTTTCGAACACAATCCATTTTGGAAGCATTCCCCGTGTTCTCGCTGTTTCTGTACGCGGAGTCCGCGTGGAGTGACTCCCTCTATTCTCGCCGTTCCCTTCGATTCCCCGAGGAGTCCTCGGGGAACGGCGAGAATACGCCTGTAGTAAAAAGTCGGATCCATAGAGTAGTGGGTCACTTTCTGCTGCTGAGACGCATTCAAAACCTCCATTACCTGGGACACAGATGACAGGTTTTCCACTCAACCTGTGGATCTATTTTACCATGTCTGATCCAAGTGCTGACGGTGAGGCATAGGAGGATTAACAGAAACTAATCCGCTTGGAAGCGCTAAACGGGAATATGACCAATTACACTGTAAAAAGTTTCTCCGAGTAAGGATTAAAGTTAACTGCAGTATTTGCTACTGGGATTAATCTTACCCGATGACAAATTTGTAGCCTGCGTGGTTGTATGATAGTTATACGAAAAAGTTGCATGTAATGATCTGTAATAGAACAGAATACTATCATTTGTGCCTTAAACTGGGCCAATCTCAAGCAGTAGTATCCAGTAGCATCCTGTCTTGCTAATAATGCAGTAACACGGTAACCTTGACATAGAAGCATGTAGTAGCATCAGTTCGTACTTTGTGCTACTTTTTCGTACAGATTCATACTACTATTGTGAGGTAAATTTTTCATCGGGTATCTCTACTGAGATAAGATTAATACGAATTATTTATTTATTTATTAATAGAAAAAGACGATAAGCCGAAGCTTCTCTCTCTACAAGCACATAAACTTTTACTACATTTCCAACACTGCAGTATACACTTATCAAAATACAACAAATATAAACTAAAAAGGGTTCACATACGCGCTATTGTTGAACGTTGCACCAGCAAGATGTTGTTTGAATGAAAGTAGATTTAGTTGGGACACGGTCTCCTCAGATAAACCATTCCATGCCTGGCATGCACGGTAACAGAATGAACGTTGACCAATTTTCCGGTTTATTTTTGGTGGGTATAACCTCAAAGAATGCTGGCGGGTTGACTGATATGAACTAAACTCGAAAAACTGTTTTTTGTCCAAATTATCTACCGAGTGGAGAATTCTGTAAGTGTTCAGAATGTCGTTACGATCCCGACGGAACTCCAATGAGGGTAGATTAAGATGTCTCATTCTGTAATCGTAGGTAGAGTACCGTAGGTATGGAATGAATTTTGTGGCCCGGCGCTGAACCCTCTCTACTCGGGACCGGTCTGTTTTGTTTATGGGATTCCAAACTGAGGAGTTATACTCGACTAATGGTCGCACCATTGTCTTATACAATGTCACAAAATTCCTTGTATTAAACTTAGAGAAACTCCGCTTTATCATCAGTAGACGGTGATTAGCGTTCCTTGAAGCAATACTAGCATTCTTATCAAACTTCAATTCTGTGTCGAAAATTCTGTGTCAATTCTGTGTCGAAAATAAAATAATTGTAACTCACTGACTGTTTTTGAAGGTAATGCAAAACTACGCACTTGTCACTGTTAATTACCATTGAGTTTTTGTTACACCAAACTAGTAATGAATTCAGATCTTCTTGAAGTAGCGCTACATCTACAGGGCAACGAATCGGGCGGTACAGTTTAACATCGTCCGCGAACATTTTATGGAGGCATTCTTGATTACACTTGGTAAGTCGTTTATAAGGATACAGAACAAAAGAGATAAGATTATCTGTGTAGAGACAAGGTTAATCCCAGTAGCAAATACCGCAAGATTTTCTTTACAGTGTATACAAGTCTGGCCTGAAACATGCACTCTTGACACATTGTAGTCACACATTGCAATCACATTGTTATTACTTTGTTGCTCAATTTCTGTAATCCAGCCCAGCAATGATTAATATATGAAAAAGTAATGGAAAATGGTTTTGGATTTCTGGATTTAAAGGATTATGAGCTTCTAGGGTTTAGTTTTGAAGGAAAAGGTGAGTTTTATAAAGAGTGAGACGTTGACAGGTAAGAAATATTCACGTCACCGAGAGAGGTGTCGTAGCCCCAAAAGTTAAAATACGAATAAATAAGAAAAGATACTACGCGGGTTACGTGTGTGAAATAATAAGATAAGCGAACCAGCTAAGCAAAACAAAATTTCAACATAATCCAGAGAATCAAAACGAAACCGGAGCCCAGGCAGGACTACCAAAAAATGCTAAAGCACACAGAAAAAAAAGAAAGAAATCTACCAGATTATTTATATAAATTCCAAAGCAAGAAGAGAAAGAAGGGGATTTTCCTTATATCATATCCGTCTTCCGTGGGGAAAATATTGCCAATTCTTTTTTGGGATCCCAAAACGTAAGTGGAGGGATCCCTATGACATTGTAAAAGGTTGTCCGTGTGTTACCACTGTAGCGCTCGGAGGGTTGAAATATTTTGATCAAACTTGACATGAGGACTGTTTGGGTCAAAGTACAGGGTCAAAGTACGTGCTCGAAGATGGGTTCTATAGCCCTATTACAGGCGTGGGAGGGGTTTGAAATTAGGAAGAACAAAATACTTTTTTAAAGCTAATGAAATAGTCGATTAGGGGCAAGGAGACATGCTGAATACGAATATGAAAATTCTTTTTTCGCCGGATAAGTAGTTTACCCGGAATCCGGCAAAAAAACGGAAAATTTGTGGAAAGTAAAAGTTTAATTTGATGTTGAGGAGGGGTCCAATTTGGGGGTAAGGAGACGTGCTGAGTCCGAATATGAAAATTATTTTCTCGCCGGACAATTAGTTCGGATCTCGCCAATCTAGCCAAAACTGGAAAATTTGTTTACAGTACGTAGAAGTTTAATTTATATTTGATAAGATGTTCGACTTGAGGGTAAGAAGACATGCAGAATACGTATATGACAATCATCTTCTCACCGGACGAATAGATCGCTCAGAATCCAGTTGAAACCAAACAAATTGTTAAAAGTAAAAGTTTTATCTGAAGTTGTTTAGAGATATAGATGTAGGGGAAAGGAGACATGCTGGATTCATTTCGAGCTTTAGTTTTTTGCCCGACAAGTAGTTTGTCGGAAATCCGGAATCCGGCCGTAACCGGAAATTTGGCAGGTAAGGTACAATTTTATTGACAACTGTAGAAAAACTGAAATGGCATTAAAGCGACAGACATGCCAGTGGCACAGGAAAATGACGCTTCTTTAATCCAGACTGATTTGTAAAAAAAAATAATAAAACCCTAGCCAAAGGTGTAAAGTAGGCTTAACACACACATGCACATGCTGAATCCATATCTGAACTTAGTCTTCTCAGATGATTACCATTGGCCTATTCTTTTTGTTGTTTAAGAAGTCTGTCGAAGACCGAATATCTACAAGACCCAATTGTATGGATCAAATATCAAATTTGTCGGATCCCATCGTAACCTTTGGTCTTGTTTTTACAGAAAGTGTAAAGCCCGGTTTTATCTAAAGCCTACATGATTCCAACACATTTCCTTACATCAGTTTGAAAATATGCCATATCTTCTTTTGGAGGAGATTCAAAGTATTTGATTCTGCTAGCAAGAATGGTCTAAAAAAGTCGATTTTCAGTTGTATTTACTGGCCGAACCTCGGGCCTAACTCCATCTGTGGGATCATTCAAAAGAAACTATGTTATCCCTGCTCGGCCTTTTGTCAGGATTTGCTGATCGAGAGGTTTGAACTTTTTATTACCATAGGCAGTTATGAGATGGCACAAGGCACCCATTTTGTAAACACTAGAGGGCCAAACTATAATTTTAAACTGTGTATAAATTTTTCAAAATATTAGGCCAACGGGCAGAAGAATTCCGACAATAATGATTAGTGTTTGATGATACTGTCAACAGAGATTTATTCTAGATATATTTCGACTTCTTGGCAAGAGTCCTCGTCGGCTCTAGCTAGACACGAACCTGCAATAAAATTGCTCTGATCTGGACTCTGTCGAAGTAATAAAATAATCTCAGCTATCATCTAAAATATGCTCCGCCAGGCCCGTACCGCGTAAAACACACTTTTACATCTTGTCCTATCCATTCGGGTACATGCTTTTATTTTCAATATTTTTAATAAAACTGAAACTGGTCAAATTCATATGAACTAGAAGAAAATATAATCAGAGCCACAATCCGTAACTGCTCCAACGTCCGGAAATGATCTGTCTTTCCAGACAAGCAAATACCGCAAAGAAAATGGTAAGCCCCCAAACACCATTAAATTTTAACTGATTGATTGCACATGTCTTTCTTCACTCCACATACGCATTATCTTCACAACGTGGTCGATGAATGTCCTAATAAGACGCAGACTGTATTTTTGGCTAGCAGACTCTTGGCTGGAACCATGCCAAGTGAGTGCGCACAAGATTATACTAACCCGAGAGGAAGTAGATTGAATTGAAGATGGCATGGCCGTAGTTGCGTTTTCCTGCTGATTTCCGGTAAATGCTTATCCTCCTAGCCTTTAAATAGACGTAGTTTTCACCCCAACTTATCGCATATTCGCGTGACGCATCCGGAACAAATTTGAGTCATTCTGTCAAGCAGATTCATTGCAACTTTACACAACACGAGTGACGCATGCGCGATTGACAGGGGCAAAACCACGCATGGGTTTACCCAAGACGGCTTCTGATCGATTCTGAAGGGGTAATGAATAAAAGAACAAATACAGGGATTTTCTGCTATGTCAATTAAACAGATTTTTTTTACTTGATACTTATTTTATTAATAAACAGAATTTAACCCTTTACTATTTACATATACTGCACTAATGGAGAAACCTACGTTTTTGCTGGCGTGCAGTAGTAAAGGTTAACCATTTTCTAAACACACCAGCAAACAACATAATGATAAATAAGTAATAAAAAAAAGAAAAGAAGAAACCACAAAAAAACAGACCAAACTCCTTCACATTATTAGCCTTCAAAATAAACATATACCTTCGAATACCCTACTCCCTCCCTACCACCCCGACCACCCATCCACCAATTCCTCCCTCCCACCCCCAACCAACCGTTCCTCCCTACCAGCCAGACCTCCCTACCACCCCTTCCCCATAACAAATAAATACATTTCTCAACGATCTTTTATTAAGTATTCTTTTAATTTAACAGAAAATAGAACAAACGATTATAGTTACGATTATAGTTACAATATACCTGACAAAAACGACAAATTCGGGAGTCAATTTTGTGAAAGTTCGTTGTTTAATAGCTCATGGCCCTCCTAACGAATTAAATACGGAACGTCCCTGCGACAACATTCCCGGCGAAACGTCCCCGTGGCGAAACGGGGACTATTTAGTAAGTAAGTAAGTAAGTAGTTTATTTATAACCCGCCATTCTGAAAAAGCGGAGTAAATAAAAGAAAATAAATAAAACACATAAACACACAGAAAAAGACACTTATTCAAACAATGTTAACAACGGGTACGTCAGCTACGATTCTTCATCAGCGATATTTCGGCCCTTTTTGGCAAGGGTCCTCGTCAGGCTGTCAATCTTCTGGTTCAACTTCGGGGAAGGAAACAAACCTGTAATCCTACATTACAGGTACATTACATTACAGGTTTGTTTCCTTCCCCGAAGTTGAACCAGAAGATTGACAGCCTGACGAGGACCCTTGCCAAAAAGGGCCGAAATATCGCTGATGAAGAATCGTAGCTGACGTACCCGTTGTTAACATTGTTTGAATAAATGTTTCAAAGTCAGCTTGGGCTCAAAGAATATTTAAAGACACTTAATTTTCAATGTTCGGCCAGGAAGCAGTGGATAACGTCGTGCGCTGGTTGGCCCTGTTGTCCATGATTTTTTATAGCGACGAGGAAACATCCAAAAGGATGAAAAGGATATTTGTTTACATGGGGACGTCTTTGTTGGGGACGTTTTGCCATGGGGACGTTTCGCCAGGGAAGTTTCACTGAGTAGTTTCCAAATGCCCTTCAGATTCAAACGCGTTTTCCCCTTCTTTATTCCTGATCCTCTTAAATTCATTAATTAATTAATTACTTGGTAACCAGCAACTGGCGGGATGGACATATGACATTCGTGAAAGGTTCACAGGGCTGATCGTTCCAATTTTCTACCAAGGTCATATAGTTGCTGCATTTCAGTTCAAATTCCCCGGAAGATAAAACTGATCAGCTCCTTCGCATCTACCCTCACAATTTCTATATATTGTGAAAGCACATGTACTCTATATGACTTAGTCCAAAACATGCCAGGGTGTCCTCGGGAAGAAGGAGTAAACGTCTCCCTAGCGACTCAAATTCAACAATTCAAACCCTGTGTCAACCAATCACGACGATCTTTGAGAGCAGCTGTGATACCTCTTCGGGCTCCTCCGATAGGTACCCGGCTATTTTCAATCGGCAAGAGAGTTAGTCATCAAGAGTATTACGTTACACGCAATCTTGACTAGCACTGCCACCAAACATTGTCTCTGATTTGTTTGCACAGTCGGTACCTCCGGCTCATCCAATCACAACTCTCAATCAACTCTCCATGGGAATTAGGTTTGGCTCGAGAGCCGAGCAAGAACTCGTAACCGGAAATAGGCGGACTGGTGGTGGCACCTGTTATCGAGAAGGTAAATCATGGAATAATACCAGCTTTCAGTTCTGCTTTAAAGAGTAGCATGTGCTCGGACTAAAAGCGACAACAATCTTTTCCCAACATTTCCAGCACAGCTTCACACAGAGGCGTTACCCGATGAAAAATTTGTAGCCTGCGTAGTAGTATGGTAGTAGTACGAAAACGTTGCATGTAATACTATGTAATAGCAAAGAATACTATGATTTAATGGGCCTCAGACTGGTCCAATCTTAAGTAGTAGTATCCAGTAGAATCCTGTCTTGCCATAGTAGCATCCAGTCTTGCTAATAGTAGCATGCAGTAGTATCCCGATGAAAAATTTATTTCAAAATAGTACTATGAAGTAGTACGAAAAAGTTGCATGCAGTACTAACGATGCTACTACAGGCTTCTACTTCGAGGCTACCGTGTTACTGCATACTACTATATGGTACTATTAGCAAGACTGGATGTTACTATGGCAAGACAGGATGCTACTGGATACTACTACATAAGATTGGACCAGTCAGAGGCCCATTAAATGATAGTATTCTTTGCTATTACATAGTATTACATGCAACGTTTTCGTACTACTACCATACTACTACGCAGGCTACAAATTTTTCATCGGGATGCAGTAACACGGTAGCCTTGAAGTAGAAGCATGTAGTAGCATAAGTTAGTGCTGCATGCTACTTTTTCGTACAACTTTGTACTACTATTTTGAGATAAATTTTTCATCGAGTACTAGCCAAAATGTTTGGGTGGGGGGCAATGTATTTACCTACTAGCTGGTCATTTTTACCGATTGTTTTTTATTTATTTATTTATTATTACATTTGGCGTTAAGCTTTTAGCTTGTCGCCATTACCACATAAGTACAAACGGATTAGATACACTTTACATACAGAAACTGACACACTACTAAAGTAAAAAAAGATTCAAACTACAAAAGCAACTGAGCAAAATGGGGTGTCGACTATACCACGCTTAAACGTTTGGATACTGCCTGAATCAACAACGAATCAAGATAAAACGACTATTATTGAGAAAGAACGACTGTGTTGACGAAAAATCGGCTGATTTTAAGAAAAATTACTGTTTTTAAGAAAAAATCGACTATTTTTACGAGAAACCGACTGTGTTTCTCGTGACGCCCCTGTCTTCGCATCTTTCGTCCCTTACCCCGTTACGAACTATGACGAAAATGTTTAAATTTGTAATTTACTACGCAACAAAGTTTGCTTACAGTTTATCTGATTAGTCGGGTATCCTGGGAGAAACATATCCTATTTCTAACCGAAAGGGAAGTAAACTAAACATCCGGGGATTTCCCCAGTGCGTAAATCACTCTCTGGTGTCTTGTTGTTCCCACCTGGAAAGGCCATTCTACTGTAAGGCTAAGCTCCCCCCCCCCTTCCCTCAGACCTGGAGCCTTAATAAATTTACCAGTCCCTCAGGAGTCATTTTTCGTTGAAAAAGTTGGCATAAAAACATTTTCGTAGGCCGACGAGAGATTTATTACATAGGGTAACTTTTGTGGATACGCAGGCCTTACAATAGGTTTAGATGTCAGTAAAGGACCGTTCACTCTTATGTTACAATATGAACAACAAATTATCGGCAAACAAGAGTGATCCTGCGCTGGGCGAAAAGGAGTCGGGCTTACCTGGGCATACTGGACAGCAGTCGTCAGTTACGCGTATTGCGTTTGGACAATCGACCTTTGGGCACTCCTTGAGCTGACACAGCACCATTCCGTTCTGTAAACGAAAGAAAATGTATGTTATAACCCAATCAAAGCAAGTCATTTCTCCAGAGGCGGCTACAGTGATTCCCTTCCCCCCTTTCTCAGAGAACTATAAGTCAATGGGCCTGGGAAAAGCTTAAAACAGCCAAATCCGTGGATAATTTGTAAAAAGCAGAGCCTAGTTCCACAGTATTCACATAGTTTCGAATCTAGGGACATCAATCAATCAATCAATCAATCAATCTTTATTCTTCAAAAACATTCCTTCCGGTATTAACAAAAAAACGAATATTTGTTCTCTCGTCAAACATGATTATATACAATTGTGCTTTAACATAGTCGAATTTTCATAAATTACACAACAACAAAATAGCAACAAATTCAACCGCTAAACTTCAAACATCAGCACAAAAAAAGGAAAAGGATTTTATTTAAAATTTCGCATTGAAAAAAAATCACAATGGAGGGGACAAAACTTCTCTCATACCGCGCATGAATTGCCCGTATGGGTAGGATCATCGGAACTGGTTGTGCTGCCATTCTCTGTGGCCTTATACGGTCAGGAATGTTGGGAGGGGGAAGTATGTGACGATGGGTGGGGTCTTCCAGTAGCTGGTCACCAAACTTAGTAGAAAGTTGGTGACATAAATAGTAAATAGTGTTAGGTGTGCTTTTAGTGTAACAGCACCTTTCGGGCGCAATAAATTATAGGCTACTCTTGAGCTCTTGATATTTCTGTTCAGTTAGCTTCTGGCCAAGTTACAAAGAGTCTGATGGAAGTAATGTCAAGTAAAAGTGACAAAAAGACGTCAAAGCTAATTGGTTACCGGCCAAAATACAATGAATGAGTAGAGTGAAGTTAGTACGAGCGGCCAACTTGGCCTCGGTTATTTCTCTGACCAGCCAGACAAGAATAAGAACTCGATTATGGTAGCAATTTCAGATTGATAGGTGGAGCCTGATGAGGACCCTTGCGAAGAAAGGCGAAATACCGTATCGTCGAAATGAAATATCAGCTAACTGGTCAGTTTAACAACACCGAAATAGGGGCGTCACGTATGGGGGGGGGCGGACGCCCCACCCAATGTTGTCGGCCAGTCGGTAAAAAATAGCCGAGTCGGAGCGAAGCGCCGCGATTTTTCGTAGATACAGTTAATTCTTTTCTTGGAAACAGCCGATTTTTCTTCAAAACAGTCGGATTTAAAAATATTTCGTCTAACAATCGATTTTTTCTCAGAACAGTCGGTTTTTTGTTGTTGCAAAATCAGTCGGTAAAAATGACCAGTCAGTCGGTAAATACCCCCCCCCCCCCCCCCCCCCCCCAAACATTTTGGCTAGTAACGCCTACGCACCGAACTCGAAATAGTAAGCCTACGCGAATAATCGTAAGTAGATATCACCAAGACCACTGAAGAAACTTACCGTTTTTTGCCATTTATTTAAAATGAAAACTTATCTTTGATTATTTTTCTAAAAATATTGCTCACCGAAATTTTGCTCTGTTTATAACATATCGCAAGCTTTGTGTGATATAAAACACGCACCTGTAGTCCAAAACGTTATTTTCTTCAATAGTAGATAGATAGATGGATAGTTTATTGCTATAAGCAGCCCGAGGGCCATGGCAAAAATTTAACATACAAAAACACAAACACTAACGTATAATAATACTCGTTTCCGTTTAATTTGTTTCACTTATTCCAAAAACCCACTTCTGTGTTCAATCGCTAGCCTCAAAAATCGCCCATTTTCTTTATACCAGCAAAACACTCATCCTTAAAAATTTGTTTTAACCACTCTTCATCAAATATGCACACATCGTACTCTTCTTTTCTCCAGTCAACTCCAGCTCAATACAATCGCAAAGCATGTGAATCACACTCTCATCCACGCACCCACACATCGGACAAGAGTAAGGACCGAACTTCTCCTTACAATTACCAATAAATTTCAACAAATCCATAACTGACACACTTACCAATATATGGCTAGGTTAGACATATTTCGGCCATTCCCATATTTCAATTTCATTAAGAATGTAAAGGAAGTCGGCAATTCACATACGGTACAAGTTAAGAGGAGGCAAATTATTTCATTTCGGTCGAAGTCCCTTTTTTTTCGCCGTTCAGTGTTAACGGCCACCGCTTCCGACAAATACATGCCTTTGCTTTCAGTTTTTCCTGCGTTTGATTTGTATACCCCCCCCCCCTTCGTTAACAAAGATGACGACATATTTGACAGTGCAAACAGGATACGTCAGCTGAATTTTATTAGAGCTACATTCTGGCCCGTCTTGGCAAGGGTTATCTTCAGGCTCAAACCATTCAAGCTGGAGAGTGCACTTGTGGACAAATAGATATTTTTTTCTGAATTGTGTCAAAACAGTAATTTTGTTATGAAAACAGTCGGTAAAAATGACCAGCATATCAATACCTTGCCCCGCCCACCAAATATTTGGCTAGTAACGCCTCTAGTAACTTCTCTCCCCAAATAGAAAAAGTCGAGTCGTTTGAGAATTTTGGGCATGACCATCAAAGAAGATGACCCGAATTTTACCGCATTTTGGTTGAAGGGTACCGCGGAAATGCCGCTTTTTGACGAGGCCGGCAAGCGGTGCCGTTCGAGTGTCAACCCTGGGACAGAGTCTTAGCTGAGTCGTCAAATAAAGAACATCCCATAGTTCTAACATTAGTCAACCAGCTCGGGATTCGAACACTTTGCTAAGAGCCTCCGCGGACCTGCAAAGTACAAAGGGTTTGCAAAACCTACAAAACCAAAGGTAAGAGTAAACTTTTTCAGTCAATTTCCATCTCTGGGTCCCCGGGATCCGAAACGGAATAACTTGGTAGATTGTTCTTCTTTTCGCTCAGTCTGTGCTTGGGTCTCCGCGATCCTACGCAGATTTTTGCATTTTAGACTTCCGCATTCTGGGTCTCTGAGATCCAAAACGAAAACACGTAGGCGAGCTTGTAGCACCTAGTTCGCTTAATCTGTGCTTGGGTCTCCGCGATCCTACGCAGATTTTTGCATTTCAGATTTCCGAATCTTGGGTCTCCGCGATCAGAAATGGAAATAAGTAAGCAAGCTTGTAGAACTAGTTCGCTTAAATCTGTGCCTGGGTCTCCCCGATCCTACACAGATTCTTGCACTATTGTACCGTTTTCTGGGTTCCGCGGTTCAAAAACGGGAGCCAGGAGGTAGGCATGTAGCCTCTGGTTGGCTTGCTTTAAGCTGTGCTTGGGTCTTTGCGATCCTGCACAGAGTTTTGCAGTTTACATTTCCGTATACTGGCTCTCCGCTATCCAAAACGGGAACAAGTAAGCAAGCTTGTAGAACTAGTTCGCTTAAATCTGTGCCTGGGTCTCCCCGATCCTACACAGATTCTTGCACTATTGTACCGTATTCTGGGTTCCGCGGTTCAAAAACGGGAGCCAGGAGTTAGGCTTGTAGCCTCTGGTTGGTTTGCTCTTGTTGGTCTTTGCGATCCTGCACAAAGTTTTGCATTTTTCATTTCCGTATCCTCCACGATCCAAAACGGGAATAAGTAAGCAAGCTTGTAGAATTAGTTCGCTTAAATCTGTGCCTGGGTCTCCCCGATCCTACACAGATTCTTGCACTATTGTACCGTTTTCTGGGTTCCGCGGTTCAAAAACGGGAGCCAGGAGTTAGGCTTGTAGCATCTGGCTGGTTTGCTCTGGTTGGTCATTGCGATTCTGCACAGAGTTTTGCATTTTACATTTTCGTATCCTCCGCGATCCAAAACGGAAATAAGTAAAACAAAACAAGTTCGCTCAATTTGTGCTTGGTTCTCCGCGATCCTACACAGATTCTTGTATTTATTTTCATGCTTCCGAAGGGTCTCCGCGATCCAAAACGTAACGCCTAGTTAGGGCATACAATTTGCTGGATCTCCGAGAACCGCAATTTCCCCCTTCCCCCACACGGACGCACTCTGGCTGTGGTTCCGTCTGGCTGACCAAGAACCAAAACCAATCTATGGCCATCGTATGGCCATACGATGATCGTGGCAGTGTGATTGGAAAGTAATTAAGTAAAGTAAGTACGTTATTCTTTAAAAATCACGAACAGACTGTATTTATTTGTATTTTTCCGTCAGCAATAACACTGATACAATAAACTCAATAACAACAACTGGTGTTGTGTGTTTCTGGATAATTTCTATTATAGTTTTGTTTTTCCAGCCACGACCCCTCGTTTTTTCTTGGAAATAAATTCGTTCATTCATTTGTACGCAGATTGTTTTCTGTCTTAAAATTAAACTCAAATATCATTCAAATTTATTTGTAGGTTAGTACAGACAAATCGAACAGGCTTACGTCCAAGACTGCGGGATGGCAGTTGCAAAAGAAAGAATAAACTTCCAAGAAAGTAAGAAGTAAGTAAGAAAGTAAAGTAGAAGAAGAAGAGTGAAGTAGAAGAAGTAATAATAAGTATGTTAGAATATACTGGTTGATCCAGATTTGAAAAAAAAAAAAAGTTCTTTCGCCTGTGAACACTGGAAGCATTTTACCGCGATCACATGAAGAGTCTGTGGCTCAGTTGACCCTTCGTTTGGCTTGGCCCCCTTTGGCCTCGGTGGCCCTTTTTACGGCCCATAAGTCCGTTTCCGCGACCAATGGTTTCTGTGACTCAAATCTGATACAACTCTCCAGGTGATTTCTTTTTTGAGGCTCGGCTGAAGCGAGCAATTCAAATTTGGCGGCAAATTAAAGTTCAAATAATAAAATTAACTACTTAACCAAGAAAATACACATAAAACTGAGGATCCTACCAGTGCAGAATGGCAAGGGCGTAACCTTTGAGTAAAATATGCATTTCCGTGCTCCCGATAAGCTCATCACAAGGCCGTATCCAGGGGGGGGGGGGTAGGGGTTGACCCCCCCCCCCCCCCGAAATATACAAAAATAACCCTTTTTTATAGGCTTTTCCCTCTGATCTATGTCTTTTTTGTGCTTTTTTGTCCGACTCGCAGACACCCCCCCCCGAAAGGCGACCCCCCCCCCCCCCTCCCGAAATAAATTCCTGGATACGGACCTGGCTCATCATCATTTTTGCTTCAAGAGATGCTTCGAAAGTTTCAGTTGAATTTCTAGCGCCCTTAAAGTGCGCATTTCACAGACAAATGCATTACCAAACGATCTCAAGGGTTTTGCTTACAAACGATCACAACAAACCCACGAATTGACGAGTTTTTCGCTTTTTGCTTATTCGAAAAACGGTCGAATAAGTCGAATGCTCTATATAACCATGTCCAAAACACGTCGGTGATCCTCGGGAAGAACGAGAAAAAGTAGCACTAACGTCTCAAACTCAACAACTCAACCCTGTTACCAATCATGGCGATGTTTGGGAGCAGCTGTGATACCGCTTCCGGCTCTTCCGTTAGTTACAGGGCGATTTTGCATCGGCAAGAAGAGTTAGTCATCAAGAGTATTCCTGTCATAACAAACATTTAGACTCACCTCGCAAACACACTGGATGCACTGATTGCTATGATCTACTTGAAGACCAATAGAAGTGGATGTAAATTTCTCTTTATTCTTGAAAACCTGACCACTATGTAGGCAGGATGCATCATTGGCTTCGTTTGACTGAGTGGTGGAGAAGGCAGGGGGAGCAGGTCGAAGAGCAGCCGCCATAGGTGAAGTGCCACCCACTAACAAGGTGGCAGCAGTTTGTTTGGTGGACTCTAAAAAGGGGAAAGAAGGTGTCGTGAACGGCCGAAACTGTGTTTTCGCAAATGTTTTGAATAGTCAGCAGCATTATGACTGTTAATTTGTTAAATTTTAACTGAAAAGGCAGCTTACTTCTACATCTGATATTTGAATACAATGAAAAACTTTGACCATCTAAGGGGTTTTGCATTTTTTCACCCGAGAATCTAGTAATGACGTTCAAAATGTGCGCTGCTTGCACGACAACGCAAAATTCATCCAGGCACGGAGATTTTGGATTTGAAAACAAGCCCGCAATTTGCAGGATTAAAGACGATAAGCACTCGCTTATTTTTCTGCAATGGCTTACCTTTGTAGTCCGTAAATATTTCAAGTATAGAGGGACAGTGGACAAAACGGAGTTACGCATTTTTATCGGGTTTTCGGGCCTATTTCAGTGAATACAAGATGTGTAACTAGATGGCACTTGACACAAGGTACATGTACTATCTATGTATTATTATTAATTTCCGTGACATGGGGATGTGAACTGGTTAGATGAATTTGCCTTCGGGCGGGATCACTGTTCCTATGGCCGGCTTCTACCATACTATTGTAGTGGTTTGCGAACTCTGTTCACAAGCCCCTCGGTAGCTCAAATGGTAAGAGCACCTGCTTTGCAAGCAGAGGGCCCTGGGTTCAAATCCCGGCCGAGGAGCATTTTTGTCTTTCAGTTCACTACTTATAAAATTCAACTAGATTGTCGAGTCTTACCCCTTAAACTTTAAGCATTCCTTCAGCCCACCGTGGCTTTTCAGCTGAGTTTTACTTGAGCGATATTTCGACCGTTCTATCCAAGGTTAAACAAATATTGGGAGCTGAAAGTTTAATATAATTTTTTTTTAAGATTTCTTAAAGGACCCGTAGTACCTATAATGCTAATGCAGCCTACTTCCGTAAGTGTATTCATTACTTTTTAAATCCGGAGACCCTAATTCCACATGCCACATTCTATGCCCGCTAACGAGACCTCATTAATCTTTACACTTGCCGCGATTCACTATTTTCCAGGTGTGTTATGAGTGCAGTGACACCAGGTTTCTGTAACAGTACGTTGGAAAGTAATGGTGTTTTGGAAAAAAACATATTTCAGACCCGTTTCATCGTGAAAACATCATTTCTAGTAATAGTTGTGCTTTAAGGTGACCATGAGTCACATCACAGGGAAGTTTGTTTGTTCATAGATGTTGAGGCTGCGGTTTTTTTTTCTTATTCCCATGGCCCTTTATGCTTTTACCGAATAAATGTTATGTTCAGGCTCAAACTAGAAAAAGACCAAAGGTTTCGATAGGATCCCAAAATTTAATGTTTATCAGACTTCTTGATCTGCAGATCACAGTCAAATGGGAGCCCTGTTCATGCCAAGCTATTTTATCGTAGAAGAACTGGGACAGTTCCTCGTTTTCCAAATTGATAGTATTAAATGAGAATCGTATTAACTGAGAATTATCTTCCAAAATCTTTTCGTAATCGTAAAGTGGTTTCGAATTTTAATGTTCAGGATAGTATCAATACACTTTTTCGTTCGCATTCAAATCTATGTTCCCTCCACAAACATCCTGCCCTCTCAGCCCATGAAATTATTAGCCAGTTTTTCATTCCTGAACCCGATTAATTTGCTTGTCAATGTGTACAAATTTTATTTGTTATCTTTTGGCAGTTCATGAGTTATAGTGTTTTAGCCGAAATTTGTCAGTGTATAATTGATTGATTGATTGATTGAAGTCTATTTAGTGTGTTTTTTATCGATATGAAAAGAATGTTGTCATGTTTATTTACACTGTTCTGTTTAAGTGTTTTAATTTGTATATTTTATTTTGTGTATTTTATTCATACTCCGCTGTCACGCAAAAAGCGGGTCACAAATAAATAAATAAACAAATAAAAATAAAAATTGCTTGCACATTTCAGCTTAAACTGCAAGTAAGTCTATTACATCTGTAAATTCTGGCACTTCTGTGACTGTGCATCCAGAAATCAAAACTTTCCTTTTTTTGGTGTTAAAATTGTTGGTTTCTAGTTGTCTTCGACGACCTCTTCTATTTGGAAAATAAAACTGATGACCGATTGATTGAAAACATTTGAAGGAAGAGCAAAGGAAATGGGAGTAGGCCTAGGCAGCCAGGCCCAGGCGACACCACGAACTAGGAAAACAAGCACTCGAGCTTGCTGACGTAACAATCGGGATGACTAGAGGCAGTGTTTTCACTAGTCGCAGAATTCTGCAATTTCTTACCCCAAAAAATGTAAACCATATGATTCTGGAGCTATAAAAACGAGATTTCTCGTTCCTATCCGGAACTAGTTCCGTCGACACTAGAATATGTTACGTTTTTGCGGCCAAATGTCACAGGTTCCGTAACGGTAAGTGACAACACTGACTGGAGGCCTAACCTATCGACAAAACCATCGGGATGACTAGAGGCATTGTCTTGACTAGTCGCAGAATTCTGCAATTTCTTACACAAAAAAATGTAAACCATATGATTCTGGAGCTGAAAAAACGAGATTTCTCGTTCCTATCCGGAACTAGTTCCGTCGACACCAGAATATGATACGTTTTTGCGGCCAAATGTCACAGGTTCCGTAACGGTAAGTGACAACACTGACTGGAGGCCTAACCTATAGACAAAACCATCGGGATGACTGAAGGTAGTGTTTCCACTGGTCACAGAATTCTACGATTTGTCACAGGAAAAAAAGGTAAAGCATATGATTGTGAAGCGAGATTTCTAGTTACTAACTGGTAAAATAACTGAGTTCGGTAGACGCCAGAGCATGACAGTTTTGCGGCCGAATGTCGTAGGCAGGCCCGTATCCAGGATTTTTTTCGGGGGGGGGGGGGGTTGCCTTTCGGGGGGGGGGGGGCTTTTGCCTGCGAATCAGACAAAAAAGTACCAAAAAGACATAAATCAGAGGGAAAAGCCCATAAAAATGATTATTTTTGTACGTTTCGGGGGGGGGGGGGGGTTCAACCCCCTAACCCTGATACTTCCAAACCCTCGGACACAAATGAATTCTGACCATTTGACAAAAGATTAACGATTCCATTCTCACTTACTTGTGCAGTACTTGCAGCACTCATTCGTTATGGCTGCAGGACCAGTGCAGTCAGTAGAGCACTGATGAATCGTGCAATTCATTTTACCACCCTGAAATCATAAATAAAGTCAAGTGTCTCAAGAAAAGGGTAAAGGCAGGTGTAAAAGTGCCCCCTACACAGCTCGTCACCTACAACAATAAAGCTTTGGATGAGTTCCGACAAACTGAATATTTATCGGACTTTGCTTTGGAGTCTTACCGTTTTGTAATCTGGCAAATTACGGTCAAACAACTAAACAGATGAGAAAACCAAGTTCAGAATAGATTCAGCATGCATATTTACCCCTATTATTCTCATCTCTAATCGACTCCAGAAAAGTCTTTTACTTCGACAAAATTCCTTTGCTGTATTCCGGGCGAACTGCATACAGAGCAAAAGAGCTGGTGATACCGAGAGGCGAACCAAGAACCTTTCGATCCAAATTTCCGAGTTTTGGCAAATTTCGGCAGAATTACTTGTCTGACGAGGAAATACAGTTCAGAAATGGATTCATCAAGTGTTGTTACCCCCAGTACGAACCTCTAATGGAATTGAGACTGAACTTGTGTTTTTAACAAATTTCCAGTTCGGCCGGATTTCGGGTAAACTTCTTATCTGGCGAGAAAATTAGTTTCAGATCTGGATCCAGAATATCTCGTTGGGCTTCAAAGCTTCCTGGTAGATTTCCGGTTTCGGCCAAATTTTGGGCGAAATAGTTATCCGTCAAAAAATAAACTTCAAAACCGAACTCAACATGTATCATTACCACTACATGGAACTTCTGATCAACTTCTGATAAAACTTCTTTTTTTTACAAATTTTCCGGTTTTGGCCGGGTGAACTACTTGTCTGGCGTGAACATAAATGTTATATTCCGATTCAGCGCGTCTCCTTACCCCTACGCCGACTAGCTCATTAGATTTTTAAAATGTTTTGTTCACCCCTTAATCTGAAACCCCCTCCCCCACCCCTAAATACAGAGGGACAGAGCCCATCTACGAAATTGATCTGTACTTTGGTCCAAAGAATCCTCATAGGCCTACCAAGTTTGAACAAAACATATCAACCCCTTCGAGAATTGTCGTGCTAACAGGCGGACGGACAACTTTTACAAAGTCACAGGTATCCGTTCACTTACGTTTTGGGATCCCAAAAACCTGAGTGGATTACTGTAAAATTTGTAAGCAACACAAGTAATGTAGAGCATTTATAAGTATTTATCTAACATTTTCCCCCCTTCAAATTAAATCTTTGGTCTGTGGGTCCTCCTTTGTTTAAGGGGGCTACGACATCGTAGTCACAGACTTGTAAATTCAATTAAAAATTTACTTCTGATTGCAGGTTCGTTCCTTCTCCAACGTTGTCCCTGAATTTCGACAGCCTGACGAGGACCCTTGCCAAGGAAGGCCGAGTCGCTGCCAAAGCATCATAGCTGACGGTATCCGTTTTATGCATTGTTTGAATATAAATCTACCGTCTCACCGTCTTGTCTAATAATGTAAAAACGATGGAGCGTGAAAGAAAAGATAAAATACACACGATATGCTTTATTTATTTTCATTTACTCCGCTTTTCCAAAATTGCGCGTTATAAGTTAATTACTTAAAGTTCAATGGGCAGATCAAACAATCATGATACCACATTACCACCCCCTAGAATACAATGTTACATCACAAATCAGCCGATTCCTAGACAACCAACCTTCGCTAATATATCGTTACGGGTTTTTTTGCCGACTGCCATACTCTGATTTACTAGCTTCGACAAATATAAGCGGAGTTTCTTTTTTCTTATCCATTCGTTGTTATACACTCCGGATTATTTGTATTGTTGATAGATATTCATATTAACGGTGTGAACTGAGAACTCCTTGTAAGCTCAAGAATCAGCTGCAAGTAAGTGGGTTATATTTGTACATTTTTGGCAGTTTCGTAACTTTACACCCAGAAAACAAAACTTTTCTTCGGTACTACAAACAACAGAAGTTTCATCAGATAACACTAGAGCAAGCTGACAGCTTTAGAGACGGTTTATTTTAGCAACAATGGCACTTCGATCACTCAAGCTCTTCAAAATGATTGATTTTCGTACATGGCCGATAATTTTTGAATTTCCGCGCCTTGCAATACCCTGCTCTGAAATCATCTCCGCCGAGACGCCGAAGAGGTATTTACAAGCGATAACAAGAAAACGGCTTATTTCTGAAGCTCTCTCTCTAAAGGAAGTCAGAAATTTGTATGGGTGAAGCATTTTATAAAAATTAAAGCATAGTTAGTGCCCATTTTGCTTTAATTACTTACTTACTCTGCAAAATGCAGGAAAAATTACATCATATATTGTTAAAGGGAGTGTGTGTCAAAGACATTCCCTACATATCTCTGGATTCGTTAACCTGTTCCTGCACTCGGCTATGTCATACTAGCTGCCTTTTTGCATTCCTGTGGACTGTAGCCGTAGCAGTTGGCCTGTGTGCTTATAAGGCGTTTTTGCATGCTCCGTTTTTGAAAGGAACCACAGGCTAAGGCTAAGGACAACGGCATCAAGAAGGCCTTTGGCCGTAGCCTGTGGATTTCGTTCTTTGGCCGTTGGACCAGGGACCCATACATTTCCCGCAATGACTCGCCATTCAGGGGGCTTGTCATTTCCTATGCTTCTGTGTTGCTATGTTGCCCGAGCCTCACCTAGTTTCCAAAAATTCCGCTTGGGTCGAATCGGCGTTCTTGCTCAGATAGACAAAATTTGTCGGGACTATTCAGCATGCCACCAGGTACCTAAGCTAGGACAAAAGATCCAGGATACTCATCCATTACAGAGAAATATTCCTAATTCAGCACAACAGCTGCGAAAAATTTTGTCTATCTGGATAGTCGGGTATTTTATCCCCGTCGGTATTTATCGAACTATCTGACGCTCGGTCAAGAGCGCATGAAATGACAAGCCCCCTGAATGGCGAGTCATTGCAGGAAATTTATGGGTCCCTGGTTGGACTGAGGAGCAAAAACGCCTTATAGGCAAACAGGCTACAGGGAAAGGTTTGCCAAAACACCTAAGCCTCGTTTTTGTTGCATGCTGCAGGTCCACTTCTCCGCCGATTCCGGACTGATTCTTTCCACATCCGTTTTTGCCCTGCAGCGCTTCCAAGGAAGACGGCAGCGCTTCTCAAGAATCACAGACTTGCTCACCGACCAAGTCCGTGCTTCCCTGCAAGATGCTGCAGCGCTGCCGCTTCAACCAAGATGAAATTGAATCCAAAAACGCATATTGTGCAAAAGCAAAGAAGTGCTGCAGCAGCGATGCGGAAGCGCTATTGCAACAAAAACGAGGCTCTAATAAGCTCAGCTGCCACTCACAGGCGTACTGTAAGGCATGCAAAAACGCAGCTACTGAGTTTGCACAGGTATTAGGCTATGTTAGAGCAGTAGTCCCCAGCCGGTGGTACGCGTACCCTAGGGGGTACGAGAGACTGTCGCAAGGGGTACGTGAAGGTCCCGAGATCAAGTTAATATCTCGCATCAATCGTTTTTGAGCCTTCTGTCTCAGTTTAACGATCTTCCTCAAGAAAGACACCCCATCGTACCCAATTCAGATAATCATTTATGCCCCCTTAACACTTTGCTCCGGGGGTGTGTCAATACCTGAGGAGGTAAGGGTTGCGTCTACCCTTTCAGCTTTCAAGTCATGAGCCAAGTCCTTTTTCTAATCGAAAATATAATCTCCTTTCTACTTCTTTTTTCCTTCTTTTTTTTGTGGGCGGGGGCGGGGGGGGGGGGGGAGGGCGCTTGATGGAAGATCGTTCATTAGTGGACTTTTCTTGTCAGTGTGTTATGTCTTCATTCTTATTTTATTCTTCTTCTTTTTGTCTCTCCTTCTTTTCTTTTTTTTGATTTCTTTGGTTTGTTTCCCTTAAGACTATATGAATAAAGACTAAGCCCCGCCCATTGCCAGGCCTTATGTTAGGCCTTATGGTGGGGCCACAAAGAGTTAACGATGTTTTTATTTTTATGAATAAGTTGAACTGAACCGTAAAAACAAAAACCTTGCCACTGATGACAACGAATACCGTCTTTTTGACGTTCTGGTTGTGGTAAAAAATCATAAAACAACGATTTGTCAAAGAAATGGTATGCAACATTTTTGAACCTTGATTAGGAGTACGTGGTACGGAAAAGGTTGGGAACCACTGTGTTAGAGAACCCGGAGGCGTCACTAGCCAAAATGTTTGGGGGGGGGGGGACGAGACATTTACCGACTGGCTGGTAATTTTTACCGACTGTTTCTGCAGAAAGAACGACTGTTTTCAACAACAAAAAATGACAGCTTCGAAAAAGATCGAATGATTTTCAGAAAAGTCCATGATTTTCAGAAAAACCGACTATTTTGACGAAAAATCAACCAATTTTCAGAAAAAACGACTGTTTTCATGAAAAAAACAACTGTTTTGACGAAAAATCGCGGCGCTTCGCGCAGACTCGGTTATTTTTTACCGACTGGCCGACAGCATTAGGGTGGGTGGGGGTGCGTCCCCCCCCCCCCCCCCAGTCTTGACGCCCCTGAGAGAACCAGTGATTGTGTCTACTCGATTAATCTGTTAGACCTTCAGGTTCACTTTATTTTCAAATACTGTAAAACAAGGAGTCTCAAACCCCTCCGCGTAGAAGAGCAGGCTCGATTACGAGGGCCTTCCCACTCCCCGGCACCTTCTGTACACCCTTCCCCGGCACCAGCCGGCACCCACCAAAACCAGCTGTGCCGACCATAAACTAAGCGATTACCACTTATAAACATATTGATTTTAATGTTCTAACACTTGACAACCGGTACGGCATCGGGCTGCCGTACACCCAAATCGAGAGTGGCAAACTCCTCGGGTGATCATTCGTAAATGGATAAGTTACGCTAAAGTGGCTTCACTAAAAATCAGTCTAAATAGAAAAGTTTTGTCACGTCTTTATTCAGCAGTTGCTTTACCAATTATTTATTATGTTTCGCCAATGTGGAATGGGATATCTAATACAGAGAAAGTAAAGATTAGATCAGCTTTCTTCTAGTACCTGAAGTTTCTCCTCCGACTCCCTCTTTACACCAGAAATACATACCTGGAGAATGAGTAAAGCGGCCTCTCTGAATGTGTATGTACATATTTGGTCTACTGTGCCGTTTGCTGAATGTTCAACTGTTCGTGTTTTTATATATGTTAATACGAAGTTTTCTTTTTAGTTTATTTTTTTCTCGTTCTTTATTTACTCCGCCCATTCCTCTTTTGTCGTTGTTTGGCGGGCTATAAAGAAAATTCATTCATTCATTCATAAAATAGTTTCAACCCCAATTTGATCCGAGGTTTGATCATTATGACTCTATGGGATCCTAAACTAGAGTGACCCAGTGACCCATGCCCATGGCTTTATGTGATCCTAAACTAGAGTGACGGGACACCTGAGACATCGCAAATCTGCCCGTCTGGTTGTCTGTCGATTTGTCTGATTTCGTCATATTTTGGCTAGTACCGTGACAAATAAACCAAAGTAAATTTCTGAGCTGAATTTACGACTCCAAGTTGGAGCTCCGTAGAAAAAGACTTGTGGGACCTGGTTTGTCTTCGTGGCTCAGACCTTGGAGTCCTAGACTTCTAAACTCGATTCAAAGATTTGCTTTGGGTTATTTGTCACGGCACAAGCTCCTTGTATAAAGCACCATCTATGGAATCAAGGCCGAATCCAGGGGGGTTAGAGGGGTTGAATCCCCCCCCCCTGAAACATACAAAAATAATCATATTTATTGGCTTTTCCCTCTGATCCATGTGTTTTTATACTTTTTGTCCGACCAGCAGGCACCCCCCCCCGAAAGGCACCCCCCCCCCCTCCCCGAAATAAATTCATGGATACGGGCTTGTATGGAATATATATATTTATTTTCCGTGACATGGGGATATGATCTGATTAGAAGAAATCGTATTCGGGCGGAATCATGCAATCTTCACTTCCTATCTGACTCTATTGTAGTGGTTTGCGAACAATGTTAACAAGCCCCGCGGTAGCTCAATTGGTAGAGCGGTCGCCTTTTAATCGGAGGGTCCTGGGTTTGAATCCCGGCTTAGGAGCATTTTTATGAAGTGTATATAGTGTTTCGTTTTCTTTGTGTGTAATTCATTTTTCTTACTTTCTATTACTCAGCTCTTTCATTTGTTGTATAGCGGTCTCGATAAATTAATACTACTATTTTGTCTTTCAGTTCACTACTTCTGTACGTCTGATGTCAGGTTTAAGATCGGCACCGTATAGGGCATGCTCAACAATTTTCTTGCCAGACCGGTGCTTACACCCGAAAGCTACTGAAAATCCGAATTTCCAAAAAATATCTCATGTCAAGGGATAATATAGACTTCTGATGAGATTTATAGCGAAATTTTAGGTTCCACGTGTCGCTAATCCTCCCTTTCCTGTCTGAAGCCTAACAACATTTTTTGCAAGGCCCCAGTTCGCAAAGAATCCCTCACTTGCCTGGATTCTTCTGTCATGCCTCTACTCAGATTAAACATATTTGGAAACCAAACACCAAGCGAAACCGGGATTTAGTAAAGTTGTCCCTAGTTCCTCAAACGAATACAGAGCACACGTGCATGGAACTACATATATTTTCTTTTTTTTCTAATTTTCTTTTTTCTTCTCTTTCTTTTTTCTTAGTTTTTTTTTTCTTTTTAGATTTTGGTATTAAAGGTTAATTGAGAGAGAGTGTTCTTGTCCTTTTTTTTTATGAAATTTGATATAGGTTGAGAATCGGAGGACTGAAGTCGTCCATCATCAGGCTTTTTGAGCCTTCCCCGGGCGGTTGCGTGTTTTTATAGTTTATTTTGCATTTAGTAGTAAATAAAGCAAGTCAAAGTCAAAGTCACTGGAAAAAGTCTCTCCTTTATCGGACTCTACTAGTTATGTGTCACCGGTTTCGGACATTTTTATTCCTAATTCGGATAACTAAAATCTGAATTCGGAGAGTTATAATCTGATGCAGGATTAAAAAGCTAGAATGCAAAATACTGCAGAGTACACTGTAAAAAGTTTCTCCGAGTTAAGATTAAAGTTAACTGCAGTATTTGCTACTGGGATTCATCTTATCTCTGCCACGACAAGATTAATCCGAATTAGAAAGACACTGTAAAAAAAATCTTGCAGTATTTGCTACTGGGATTAATCTTGTCTCTAAAAAGATAATCTTATCTCTAATCCCGATTAACCTTATCTCAGTAGAGACAAGATTAATCCCAGTAGCAAATACTGCAGTTAACTTTGATCCTTATTCGGAGAAGCTTTTTCCAGTGTAGTCTTATCACAGTAGAGGCAAGAATAATCCCAGTAGCAAATCCTGCAAGATTTTTTGTACAGTGTAAGTATTTTGCATTCTAGCATTTTTATCTTGCATCGGATTATAACCGTCCGAAATCGTTTATTCAAACAATGTTTACAACGGGTACGTCATACAGGTTTGTTTCCTTCCCTGAAGTTGAACCAGAGGATTGACAGCCTGACGAGGACCCTTGCCAAAAAGGGCCGAAATATCGCTGATGAAGAATCGTAGCTGACGTATCCGTTGTAAACATTGTTTGAATAAATGTTTCAAAGTCAGCTTGGGCTCAAAGAATATTTATCTCCGAAATCGGATTTTAATTCGGAACAAAAATGTCCGAAATCAGTGAAGCACAACTACTAAAGTCCGATAAAGGAGAGACTTTTTACAGTGTACCGGACAGAGAGAATACAGCTCCCATTCCAGGGGTTGGTCGCCTCGATCCTTTTCTGGATGTCAGATGTCAGTCCCAGTACTATGGCCAGAGGATTCAAGCTTACCAAGCTTACCTTTATTCTCTATTCAGGAGCTATTTGGGGGGGGGGGGGGGACGCTGAACCCTAAGAAACCTTCACGAGGGGTCACAACAAGTCTTATGAGCCCTTACGAACTAGCACGTCAACGTTTTCTTTCCATGGATAAAGCTCATATGGCCCTTGCAATGCTGGGTCAGAGGATGGAAGTACGGAGTGGTATCCCTCCACTTACGTTTTGGGATCCCTGAAAAAAAAAAAAAGACGACCCACGAGGCAAAGAAAAAGGTTTTCTTACCTCCTGACAGATACAGGCTACACAGTTCTGCGCCCCAGGTTGTCCCAAACGAGGATACCACACTTCACCAATGGTGTATGGGCGTGAAGCGAACGTACAGGTATCGGCAGTGCTAACTCCTGGAAAATAACAGATATTGATTCGGTTTAAGACCGATTTTCCTTCTCCTTCCTTAAAGCACAACTCTTACTAGAAATGATATTTTCACTATAAAACGGGTCAGAAAAACGTTTCCCGAAAATACTATTACTTTCTATCCAAATTTAGCGATTTTCTTTTTAACGCTTGTTGACTCTATCCAGCCTTCCTGCTCTCCGATGCGGCGGCTGGGCGCAAAACATTAGAAAACTGACCGCACCGTGGTTAAAAAGTAGGAAAATCACGCAAATAAAGAAGTGGAAAGCAGAAGATTCTCATATCCTTGTGTGTGAAAGAGTTGCCAGCGGACGCTCAAGATTCTGGCAAGCTTTGCGTTGTGCAACCGGCAAAACTCGGCACGGCCGAGAAAGCGCTAAAAATTCGTAGGTACAAAACGAAACCATGGAGAAAGGTGGGGATTTTAGAAGCTTATAATTCCATAACGGAGCTAGAAATATTATAAAAGGCAGAATAAGCAAGAGGGGTCCTTTAGTAACTACATTACCATTGCCATAAACCCATTTATAGTTCTGATGTCGTTGGCGAGGTGGCTGTCGAACCGACTAGTTCCGAAATGACCGTCTGCTTTTATCTCTTCAAGGTTAAGGCTCACCCACTGTATCACATTTTTTGTTTATTCTGCTGATTTGAATAAATGAATGAACGAATGAATGAAAAAGTCACAAACGGAGTGCACTGTAAACAAAAATCTTGCAGTATTTGCTACTGGGATTAATATTGTCTCTACTGAGATAAGATTATTTCTAAGTCAGATTAATCTTATCCCAGTAGAGATAGGATTAATCCCAGAAGCAAATACTGCAGTCAACTTTAATCCTTTCTCGGAGAACTTTTTACAGTGTATGAAAGAAAACAAAGAGAAAAGACTTGTTTTGTAGGCAACCTTCACATGAAAGCCGCTAGTCATCTAAAATAATGTATTTCCCAATAAAGTCGCTCGAAAACAGTACCCATTCTACAGTGGCGGGTTTTTCAAAACCATCAGTTCCGGCAAAGATCGTTGTCACTATTTTCGACGGCGCGCGGTAAGCGCGTGACCAAAACATGGCCGTTACTCGGCAAATTGTTTTTCGGAAAACACAGTTATACAGTCTGCGACTTGTGTGGCCCCAATTGTTTTGCACTTGCTTCCTTTTTTAATAAGAATTCGTTTATTTCCTTAATAGCATTTACAACTGCTAGCTGCGGATCGTCAACATAACAAATTACGAATCACGACTGATTGATATTCTGACAGTTAAAATTACGAATAAAATAAGGCTCAAACGAAGATAAATACCTTTCGGCTGAGTTTATGGGGGGTTGAAGAAGCCGTGGCTTGTTAGTGTTAGCTAGTCTTCCCCTTGTGTTCGGTCTGGCCTGGTCTGGAGTTTCGAAGTCTGGGAAAATAGTCCGGTGTTGGTCAGAAGTTAAACATTTTTTTTTCCACAGTTCATCGTCAGTTGATACATCCTATCCGCAAGGGTCGGCAACTGAAGCTTGACCAGAGCATCCTCATAGGAAACATGATCCGGACAAAGCATCACTTTGCACGACCTCTTCTGGATAGACTCGAGTCTTTCTGCCTGTTCTGCTGTCAGTCCGGAATGCCATACAGGACACGCATATTCCACGTATATGTTTTTAATGTCTTAAATCTCACAAACTGAAACAACAAAGTATGCATACGATTTTCACAAGAAAAAACGTAGGCGTTTTAATGTCGTTTGCTTCAAGATTCCCAAGTTTGGTCTTAGAGTCGATAATATGATCATGCTCAGACCATAATAATCCGCAGTCAAGGAGATCAGTCGATGGGAATGATTACTATGATTACTATTGTACAATCCAGAGGCGTCATTTCGCTAAAAATTTACCAAAGATTTCGCTGGGATCCCAAAAATCGAATATTTGATTCAGACAATTGGATCTTGTCTTCGGCAGGCTAATCATCAGGGAAAACCAAGTTCGGATATACCTCTATAAGCCATATCTATTTTGACGACACTGACCGAAACTTCCTGCTTTACTTCTGCAAAATTTCCGGTTCCGACCGAATTTCGAGCGAACTAATTGTCAACGTATATCCTTACCTCTATAAAGAACATCTATCAACTTCAAATAAAACTTTAACTTATACAAAAATATTTATGTCCGGGTAAATAACCATTGTCATATACAGACTCATCGTATCTTCTCACCACTAAATCTGTCACCTAATCAACTACAAATGAAACTTTTACTTTTAACCAACTTTCCGGTTTTGTCGGATTTAGGACGAACTACTTGTCCGGCGAGAAAATGGTTTTCACCATCGTGTTCAATATGTCTTTTTACCCCTTAATCGGCTATCACATTAGCTGTTTAAATATATTTTGTTTTCCCCTTAATTTGAACCCTTGCAGCTTGAGCGGCTTGAGCCTGAAGAGGACCCTTGCCAAGAAGGGCCGAAATATTGCTCGAATAAAATGTAGCTGACTTATCCGTTTTGCACCATCAAATATGATTCGCAGTCAGCTTGGGCCGTAGGAACATCTATCACCGAAGTACGGAACTAATCGCCCATACATGCCGCCAACAAGTATCCATCTTAGCTGGAAAGAAGAAGAAGAGACAGGTGACTCTAAAACCAAAATGCAGAAGAATCTCTACCCTTTCGACGACCCAATAGAACAACAAAAACAGTCGCCGAGTCCAGAATAAAATCACAGCACCAGCTTTAACCCCAACCAACTTTCAGAGAAGAAGTTCTCAAAAGCAGATATTTAAGGAAGAATCTTAAGTTGTTTTTCGACAAGTTTATATTGCAGCTTGAGCGGCTTGAGCCTGAAGAGGACCCTTGCCAAGAAGGGCCGAAATATTGCTCGAATAAAATGTAGCTGACTTATCCGTTTTGCACCATCAAATATGAACCCCCACCCCTAAATGTAGGGCTACAAAGCCCATCTATGAACTTGATGTTTACCCTTGACTCAAAGAACCCTTACACCAAGTTAATATCTCATTCCCTTAGAGAGCTCCCTTAGAGAGCTATCGTTCTCACTGACAACCAGACAGACGGACAACTTTTGCGTTGTCTTAGGTATCCCAAAAATTAAGGGGCGGCAGTGGCGGGGTCCCAGGCCCACTTCGGGGACGCCATGTTGGGGCTGGAAGCCAAAACCTTAAAGTAAACAGAGCGTACTACAAAAGGCGTCGCAGGCGCGGAAATTTGGAATTATTTATGATCAGAGTGCGTTTTTGGATCACAAATGAAAGCACGGGAGATCAGAGATCAGCTCATCATAGTGCTTAGTCACGACACATTTCAAACAGTATGGGACATTTAACTGAAAATTGGTACTAATAAGGGTGCTTCAACTTGACCATTTACAAATAAAACAACCATCCGAAACAAAACTGAAACAGAGTAACCTTTGCTGCAACCCACGTTAAACACATTAAAAATTTCAGTGGAAAAGGCACTGAGTGTTTATGCTGACCCTCTCCCCTTGCTCCTCTTATTATTTTGTGCTCCTTCGGGACGGTGCCTCCACTTGAATTTCCAAGGGGGCTTTTTGCTATCCAGGAAAAAATCACAAAGTGATACTCGACGTCGTGTTACAAAGATAATGCCTCTCCTCTCTTCGTTCATGTTCAGAGTTCACACAATTGATCCAGGCTCAATTTCGCTTCGCGAGTGACCTTGGTCAACTGATATGGCTTATCCAGGTGTCACAATTCTGATGAGAAATGATTTCTCGGGCTATTTTTATGTTTTTCCTGCGATTTTCCTTCGAAAGGACTGCGATCAGAAGAATCAGCGCCAATAATTACTATGTTTTCGTGACAGGCACCGGGTAGGGTCCACCCCCGGTAAATCAGAGTCGCAAAAAAACCTACTCAGTTTGATCAGGGACCCATAAATTTCCTGTAATTACTCGCCATTCAGGGGGCTTGTCAGTAAGGGATTTCTGATGCGCTCTTGACCGAGCGTCAGATAGTTCGAGAAATACCCACGGGGATAAAATACCCGACTATCCAGATAGACAAAATTTTTCGCAGCTGTTGTGCTGGACTAGGAACATTTATCTGTAATGGAAGAGTATCCTGGATCTTTTGTCCCAGCTTAGGTACCTGATGGCATGCTGAATAGTCCCAACAAATTTTGTCTATCTGAGCAAGAACGCCGATTCAACCCAAGTGGAATTTTTGGAAACTAGGTGAGGCTCGGGCAACATAGCAACATAGAAGCATAGGAAATGACAAGCCCCCTGAATGGCGAGTCATTACAGGAAATTTATGGGTCCCTGGTTTGATTCAAGTCTTCTCAATTCCGAGGGGTTGCTCACTCCCAAAATGGTTGTACAGTGGTGCCCAGCCGGTGCCCAGCGGTGCCCAGTCGGTGCCCAGCCGGTGACAGCGGTGCCCAGCGGTGCCCAGCCGGTGCCCAGCGAGGGTGTACAGTGGTGCCCAGCGAGTGAGCAACCCCTCGCTCAATTCTTCCCTTGTTTATTCTTGCTTCCAGATATCAGGGGCTTCCGTAGAGCCACGCCAGCCTTTCCGTATTTTAATGATAACGATGATAGCTAATTTAGCTAATGCCACTGTCCTTCAACACGTCCTAGATGCCCCCCTCGAATAAATGTTGCTTCCCAGTCACAACTGCAATCACTCTCTCCTTTTCTGCTCCACTCACTTGCATATAATTTGCATATAATTTATCGGGTCCCTCAATAGTATTGCCTCTATGTCACTTCCCAGACTTCCGGATCTGGAATGTCCAACAGGGGCGTGATTTCGTCAAAATCCTGGGGGGGGGGGCAAAGTTGGAGTCGATTTTCCCAAGTCAAGAGAAAATGAGCAGTTTCATTTCAAGAAGAAAAATGTAATAAAAACAAAGAAACAAAGAGATATTTTACTAATTGACCAAGGCGAAACGACGTTTTTCAAATTCGCGAAACTGTCTACTGCGCGATTGACGTCAAGCTTCTTCGCTTTTTCAGGTTGGGTACCAATGACCAAAAGATCACTTACTCGGTCGTCTGACATAGACGTGTTTAACCCTGCATAGCGCATGCACATCGCTATAAAGTTTCAAGGCTTCCGTGTTCCAATCTTACCAAAAAGACAAAGGTATACTAAAGAAAACCGATCTGTTTCTGTGGATGCTTGAATTGTAGGCCTATCTTAGTTTCGAAGACGCTAAATTTCAGCTGGGGGGGGGGGCAAACTGGGGTCGGGGGGCAGTTGCCCCCCCCCCCCCCTGCCCCATAGCAAATTATGCCCCTGATGCCCAACACCCCGGACTTTCGACGTTTTTGGCATGGTTTCACCTTCCCTCTCGACGAAAACGGAGGTCTGGAATCCAGAAGAAAGATCTGGTACGTGAAGCATGGCTTTTAAAAACCGAGTAGCCTATACCTACTCATCCAGCAAAACTATTTGCACCATTAAGTACGAATGATCACTATTTCCATACTATTTCCTGGTATTATGGAGTCGACGAATCGTCAGGTAATTCGGTCTGTATGTGAATATTTTTAAGTGTATACTGGAAGCTTAGATTGGAGTTAATTTGGTTAAGAGTAGAAGGGTAAAAAGGAATAATTTTATTGTATGTAATATTGAAGGTCAATTTTGTTAGTTAAGTGCGAGAATAAACGCTGATGTATGGCCCTTTGTTGGCTTTAATAAATTATTATAAATTATTATTATCATTCAGGTACCTCACTGTTTTCCTCTTGGGCTATTGGCGGAATTTTAAGCAGGAATGCCGCAACAAAACTCAAAACAAGCTACCAAAAGAAATAGAGTGTTTGAATGTTTAGCTACATTATTTTTTTAATTCGCATATCAGCTAAATTCAGTTCAATTCATTTATTTATATCTGCCAACGCTGGCGAGTAAAACAAATATAATAAAATATAAACAATAGGATTAGAACTGAACAATAACTAGACCACATACTTTCACGAAATCAACATTCAGTTCGTTTAAAAAAGTTGCATTAGCCTACATGAATATCCACCTAAGACTTTAACCAAAATAAAACAATCAATCAATCAACGCAACGCACCAGAAAAGTGTGATGTTTTTTCTTTGTGAAATGTTTTTCCTTTTGTCCGAAAAATTTATTTCAAAGCAAACTTGAGTAGAGAGGAACGGCAGTGGGTGATTTCTATGAGGGCCAATGGTTTGCCGTTGGTTCAGAAAGGAATATGTTTTGGGAAAGCCCCTGGCACTTGGATCCCACGACCTCAATCCAACGAAATCAATATTTACATGTCGGGGAACATTAGTCCCTGACACTTCGATTCGGTTCGGTCTGTCTTACCAGGGCTTATGCTTGTTCTTCCCACCAAGTTTCATCCCAATCACTCCACTCTAAGCCTGTCACACATTTTGCGCCCCTCCCCCCCCCCCCCCTCTGAGTCCTCCCACACTCATCGAATCCAGTCCGCACTTGAATGGGACATCTGAGACATGAGTTCTTGCCAAATATCAAGTTCAATTAAGATCCGATCAACCGTTCAACTTTGAATATACCACAAGATTCCGGATTCCCCCTCCCTCCACTCTCCCCGCGATGGTTAAATCTAAAAGACTATTCTTACGTTAAAATCGCTGAGTCCCTGATATTGCCTGCCGTCTTAGCACACCTGGAAGCACCTTCACACTGGATCACCGGAATTTCAGAACTCACCCTCCAACTCCCCCCACAGTGCTCGGATCCGGTCCGGTCTTAAAAACTATTTATTCTAGGGCTTGTGCTTGTTCATCCGACCAAGTTTCATCCCGATCCGTCCACTCTGAACATGTCACAGAATTTCCCGTTCCCCCGTCCAACCCCCCCCCCCCCCCCCAAGTCACCGGATACGTTCCGGACTTAAAGTGTGACATCTGAGACACGAGGTCTTTCCAAATATCAAGCTTCATCAAGATGCGATTCCTCGTTCAAAAGTTCTACATACGTCATTATTCCGGATTTCCCCTCCCTCAATCCCCACAAGGTGGTCGGATCGGGGAAGGGACTATTTCCAAGCTACGTTTGATCGGGTCCCTAATATGCCTGCCAAGTTTCATCGTCCTAGCACATCTGGAAGTACCCTAACTCACGATCGCCGGACTGACCGAGCGACGGAAAAGTGATCGGAATATAGCACTTAGCCGGAAGGCAAGTGCCATAAAAACGAGAGAGGTAAAATAAGCGGCATGCAAAAACCGAGACTGGTAAAAACCGCGCCCGGCAAAAAGGACAATTCTCTAATGTCATGGGTTCGGGATAGCATTTAATACTTTTTTTAAACTTCCGTGCGGATAGTTTCTTTGCCATTGGTTCGACTCATCGTTTGTGGGAAGATTTGTCAGCTAAAAAGGCCCAACAGAGACCTTAGAGTAACTTAGCGCAGGGGCGTCACGACTGGGGGGGTGGGAGGGGGGACGCCCCCCCCCCCCCGCCCCCCAATGCTGTCGGCCAGTTGGTAAAAAATAACCGAGTCGGCGCGAAGCACCGCGATTTTTCGTCGAAACAGTCGATTTTTTTCGTGAAAACATGGTCGATTTTTCGTCAAAATTGTCGTTTTTCTGAAAATCAGCGGATTTTTCTGAAAATCAGTCGATTTTTTTCAAAAATGTCATTTTTGTTATTGAAAACAGTCGTTTTTCTGCCGAAAAAGTAGGTAAAAATTACCAGCCAGTCGGTAAATGCCTCGCCCCCCCCCCAAACATTTTGGCTAGTAACACCTCTGACTTCGCGTAACTATTGTCATGTACGCTTCCAAAAGAGTAGTACGAAGTTATCTCAGACGATGGTGCCACGAGGTTTTTCTATGGCCGTCGAAGTTGTTATTCTGATATGTAAGTAAGTAATTAATATTTTTAAAACCCGTATTTTTTCACTTAGAACAAAACGGAGTAAAGAAGAAAATAAAGAAAAAGAAAGAAGAAGAGAAATTTAAGGCACAACACAGATACAGACTCAGGACGTCTTACATAACAGTTACGCAATCAAGAACTATAAAATTGCTTAAGACAGGGGTGGTTCCATTTCCCCCGGAAATTTGAAATTACCCGATTCACTACGATACTAGGGTCCGCAATCAGGTGTTTTTCAATCATGTAAGTGTTCCTCGTCCACAACGGACAACGAAGCAGAAACTTTGCAAACCTGAAGTAAAGGGACCGGAGCTTACGTTTTTGAGTCTCGGTTAACAAATTCCAAAACGGCGCGATATACAGACCATGCGGCAGGGCGACAGCGTTATACATGATCGCGAGATAGTGTCGGCACAAATGAACCGAGATGGAGGTATGTTAACTATTATAACTTTTTCGAACAGAATATTTTTATAGGTAGTACTTATTCTTCTTTTGTTGCACTTTTTTGCTACTGGGGTAGGGAATTTTACTACACACTACATCTCACAAAAACACGCGGAAAGTTTTCTCAGACGACGGTGCCACGATAGTTCTACACGAAACATTACATCGCACAAGAACACGCGGAAAGTTATTACAGACGATGTGCCACGAAATATTTCTACACTACATCTCACAAAAACACGCGGAAAGTTATCTCACGCGATTGCCACGAAATATAGTTCTACATTACATCTCACAAAAACACGAAAGTTATCTCAGACGATGGTTCTACGAAATATAGTTCCTACACTACATCTCACAAAAACACGCGGATTCTCGTAGCGGAACGGATGAAACCCGATGTAGTGCAGTGCTGTCAGTCTCAAAGACTCAGACCGTAGAGACTCTTGTATCCCTCACATCTATGGGATTATTAAGACAAGTGTATAATATATGATATAATATATATTTGCACAAAAAGCCCGAGGGCCATGGTATTACACTACAAAAAAAAACAACAGAACAATACATTAACCTAAACAAATACATTATCTTATCGCCAAATTCCAACTATATAAACTTTTCTCGATGCTTCATTGAAAGCTTAAAGGAGCCCTCTTGCCTGCCCTACCTTTTATATTATCCCTAGCTTTCTCACGGGATTATAAGCTTCTGAAAACCACATCTTTCACCGCTGTTTCGTTTTGTACCTACGACTTCTTAGCGCTTTTTCGACCTAGCCGAGTTTTGACAATCACGCAACTGAAACTTCCCTGAAAGCTTCAAGTTTCGCTCGACAACCCTTTCCCACATGAGGACATGAGAAGCTTCCAATTCTTTTTCATTTTGAAAGGCATTGTTCTGTTTTGCACTTCTGTTGTTTTGCTCGGTTTTCCCACTTTTTAACGACTGCACATTCAGCTTTCAAATATTTTGCGTCAAGCCGCCGCGTCGGAGAGCAGGGAGGCTGGTTAGAGTCGGCAAACGCTAACAGGAAAATCCCTCATTTCACGTGACAAGTAATGGTATTTTTGAAAATCGATACTTCTGAGCCAAATCATCGTGAAAAGACCATTTCTAGTAAGAGCTGTGCTTTAAGAAATCTTCCCATCTGGCGAACTCCGTAAAGCATTCATCCCTTAGGCGGTGCCTTAGGCTGTACCGGAATGACTTTCACGGTTTTGACCGTCGCTGTTTTTGTTTTAGCCGTTTTGACATGTAACTCCTCTTTGAATGGTTTTTCTCCCACTCCTTGTCCAGACGAGATTTGAATGTTGCCATGGGGTTCAGACATGGCGGTTTCTTCCCTTAGCCGATTCCAGTCGTTCACCGCCTTCGTCGCGAAGAGTTTTTTCACTCATGTAAAAATATTATAGAAACGTCTCAGCAAGATGGCGAAAACGCTAATAGGCTATTGATATCACAGACTTAGGTGTATCTGTAAAGTATAATGCAGAACTACATCACAACCAATTATTTTTGTAAGTACAGGAAGGGGGTTTCTACTGTTTTCTGGAACGTCTTCTTGTTCTGTGTTGGTGGACGATAGGGAAAAGAGCTTGGAAGCATGGGGGCCACCCACTCCTCCACAAAAAATCAACGAAGAACCCAACGAAAATGGGGTTTGTAAAGGCCAACAAATATTCTGAAATAAAGGGCGAATATTTTGGAAGGACTCCCTTCTTCAGCACAGACAGAAAATTTCGAGGAAAAATGCCACTGTGAGGATGAAGATTAACAACCGAGAAAAAAGAACAAAGCGGAAAACCAACAAGAAACCGAAACTTAAAAGCACAACTGGAAGAATTCAAAGCCTAAATAAAAACAGCAAGCCACTCCGCAATACCTGCGAATAACAAATGACTGTTCTCGCTCGGTACTAGCGAGTGACTAAGCGAGTACTAGCGACCTCGTTTTGACATTTTTCCTCGAAATTTTCTGTCTGTGCTGAAGAAGGGAGTGGGTTGTCCTCCCGGATTATTCGCCTTTATTTCAGTATACTCGTTGGCCTTTACAAACCCAGTTTTCGTTGGTTTCTACGTCAATTTTTATGGCACTTGCAGCTTCGCTCAAGTGCCATATACCGATCACTTTTCGGTCTGTCGGTCCACTCATCTACGGGTTAGGGTACTTCCAGAAGTGGTAGGACGATGAAACTTGGCAGGCACACTAGGGAACCGACCAAACTAACTTGGAAACAGCCACTTGCCCGATCCGACCATCGTGATGGGAGGGGGAGGGGGCGGAAACCGGAAAATAGAGACATGTACAACTTTCGAATGGGCGATAGGATCTTAATGAAACTTGATATCTGGAAAGGACCTCGTGTCGCAGATGTTTCATTTCAAGTCCGGACCGGATCCGATGAATCTGGGGGGGGGGGGGAGTCGGTGGGGGGAACCGGAAATCGTGTGAAAAACTCTCAGAGTTGAGCGATGGGAATGAAACTTGGTGGGAAGAACAAGCACAAGCTCTAGATACAAAACTGACAGAACTGGAACGGATTCGTCTACTGTGGGGGGGGGGGGAGTTGGAGGGGGGTTCCGGAATTCCGGAGATCCGTAGTTAATGTACTTCCAGGTGGGTTAGGACGATAAAACTTGGCAGGCATATCACGGACCCGACCAGATTAACTTGAAAACAGTCTTTCGCCCGATCAGAACTTCGTGGGGAGAGGGGGAGACGGCGGGATCCGAAAATTAGTGACATGCATAACTTTCAAACGGGTTACCGGATCTTAATGAAACTTGATAACTTCGTGGGAAGTACAGGCACAAGTCCTAGGTGCATCAGTGACAGAATCGGACCGGATTCGGGTACCGAGGGGGGGGGGGACTCTAGGGGGGGTTCCGGAATTCCGTTGATCGTGAGTTAAGGTACTTCCAAATGTGCTAGGACGATAAAAATTTGCTGAAGCATTAGAAACTTGACATCATTGGGTTAGACATCGTCACTTCTCCGATCCAACCATCCCTTAAAGAACTCATCTTAACCATAAACACAAAAAATACTTTTAAGTAAAATTTACTTTTTCACGATCGCCATGAGCACATCATCCTTTTTTCCCCAAGGGTTTTGCTTAGAAATTAATTTTTAGCACCCTTAGTGTGCATCTTAACCGAAAAGTGAAAAAAAAACTTTTGACCATCACTTCCATCCTCTGACCCAGCCTTGCAAGTTTGGCGCATCTTCACCGAAAAGTGAAAAAAATGCTTTTGACCATCAATTTCATCTGACCTAGCCTTGCAAGTGCCATACGTGTTTCCAGCTCTTATTTGTGATATGTCAGGCCAATCTGGTTTTCAAAATTATCATCCTGTATCTCCACATATGGATCATGTCACTCAGACGACAGGAGGAATGGCCAGCGATCAGAAAGAGTGGGAGAGACCGGTAGGCTGCATTAGAAACCATCATAGCTTAATAACTAATTTTAGTTTCTTACAATGCAATTACTATGACTTCGTAAAAAAGGCGCAAACGAGACTTGTTTGGATTTTCGGGGGTTGAAGTTTATTTTGATGTCGGTTTCGATGTTTTGGAAAAGCTGTTGGCAACAGCGATCGGTGGTTTGTAACACAAAACATGATGACTTCATCTTAAAGGACACCTGAATGAAGAGTACCAAGTATCATCCCTATCTGTATGACTTCCGTTAACATAGCCTGCAGAAAACCCAATCCAAATACGAAATAGTGTTTCCAAGCTATGATTTTTGCTCCATTTTGCATCTGTCCCTATTTCAGTACGGTATCGAACAATTTTAGAGATGAACAAATGTCTCCAATCAACCATTTTTCTGGAATATTTTTTAACCAGTTAAGCCCAAACGTATATCTAGAAGAAATTCCAATACGATCTGGCCAGCGCTGTACAAGATTTGAATGAATTGCGCTTTTTGTCTTGGAGTCTGCATGTGCAAACCTCCAGAAACAAACATCTCTATTTTGAAAACGTCACGCTCAGGAGAAGAATGCTCTCCGTGGCCATGTCTGTAAATGCATTCTCCATGGTGTGTTCAAGTATGGTTTCATTATTCAGGTGTCCTTTAAACACTGAGATAAAAAAAACAGGCACGAAAGAGATCCGTTCGGATTTTCATAGGTTGAACTTTATTCTGTCGCCGGGTTCGATGGTTGGGAGAGGCTGTTTCCGGTAACGGTGATCGGTTGGTTTGTTCGCTACGCTAAATGCTGTACTCCATTACCCAATAAAATGCTGATAATCATAATAAGAACAAATATCATTCCGGGCCACAACGACGAGACATAAGGGAATACATATAAAAGTTACACATAATTCACATACTGACGTTTCCTGATCTTTAAACGGACAAATCTCTAACACAAAATAATAAAAAGAGCTACGAGCTCATATGGCACTTGTTACGAGTAGGTGGTACAAGAAAGTAAATAAGAACGTCGCAAAATACCCAGCCATCCAAAAATATGGTTCGACCTATAGATAGGATATGTAGTTTCACTCAGGTCTGAGCATTTCCGGCATCGCCTCGGATCATCTATATTAAATGACTTTCTACCTTCCAAGTTTCAACCCAGCAGATCCACTCGTTTGGTCCCTAGACATGCCAAACGATTTTCCGGATTCCCCTTCCCTCGACTCCCCTAAAGATGGTCGGATCCAGGAACACAAGTTTTCTTAGGGAATTGTGCTGGGCCCTTAAGTCATCTGCAAAGTTTCCTCGAGGACATTGGCGATCACTGGAATCCCGGCAAAGGCCCTTCAACTCCCCCCACAGAGCCCTGAAACGATCTGGTTGTGTCAATTAGGTATCTAGGGCTAATGCTTGTTCTTCCCACCAAGTTTCATCCCGATCCCTCCACTCTAAGCGTTTCCAAAGATTTCCGGTTCCCCCCTCCGCCTCCCGCCGAAGTCACCGGATCCGATCCAGATTTTGAACTGGGTCGTCTGAGACTCGGCGTCTTCCAAATATGAAGTTTCGTTAAGATCCGATCACCCGTTGGAAAGTTTTAAATACTTCAAGGGTCCGGATTCGCCCTTCCTTCACTCCTCCCCGGACCTGACATGGAACATCTGCGGCGATAGCTCTTTCCACTAACCCAATCACCCGTTCAAAAAATGCCCGTGCCACTAGATTGCGGATTCCCAATCCCTCCGCTCCTCTCAAGATGGTCGGGTCGAGGAAACGCCCGTCCTATTATGTCAATGACGTATCTAGAACTTGTGCTTATTCTTCCCGCCAAGTTTCGTCCCGATCCCTCCACTCTAAGCGTTTCCAAAGATTTCCGGTTTCCCCCTCCAACTCCCTCCCGATATCACCGAATCCGGTCCGATTTAAAAATGGGAGGTCTGAGGCACGAGGTCTTCCTAAATATCAAGTTTCATTTAAATCCGATCACCCGTACAATAGCTGCCCATGCTAATATATTCCGGATTCCCCATCCCCCCAATCCTCCCACGATGGTCGGATCGAGGAAACGACTATTCTCAAGTCAATCTGTTCGGGTCCCTGATACGCCTACCAAGTTTCATCGTCCTAGCACATCAGGAAGTACCGAACTCGCGCGATCACTAGAAATTCGACCCCCCCCCCCCAACTCCCCCACAGTGCCCGAACATTGCCCCACAGTCACCGGATCCGGTCCCGATTTAAATTGGGACGTCTAAGGCACGAGATGTTCTAAATATTAAGTTTCATTTAAATCCAATTACTCGTTCAATAGCTGAGCTTGTCACTAGATTCCGGATTCCCCATTCCTCTACTCCCCCCACGATGGTCGGATTGGGTAAATTACATTGTCAAGTCAATCTGTTCGGGTCCCTAACAAGCCTGCCAAGCTTCATCGTCCTAGCACATCAGGAAGTATCGAACTCGCGGGATCAATAGAAATTTGCCCCCCCCCAAACTCCCCCACAGTGATCGGGTCCGGTATGTTTATGTCATTCACGTATCTAGGACTTGTGCTTGTTGTTCCCAAAAAATTTCATCCTCAACCGTCCACTCTAAGCGTTTACAAAGATTTCCGGTCCCCCCCCCCCCTCCAACTCCCCCAATGTCACAGGATCCGGTACAGATTTAAAAGGACGCGAGGTCTACCTATACATCAACTTTCATTAAGGTCCGATCACCCGTTCGTACGTTAAAAATACCTCACTTTTCCGGATTCCCACTCCCTCCACGCCCTCCGATCCGGTTATGTCAATGACGTATCAAGGACTTGTGCTTGTTCTTTTTACCAAGTTTCATCCCAATCTCTCCACTCTAAGCGTTTCCCAAGATTTCCGGTTCCCCCGCTCCAGCTCCCCCCGAATGTCACCGGATCCGGTCCGGATTTATAATGGGACGTCTAAATCACAAGGTCTTTCTATATATCAAGTTTCATGAAGATCTGATCACCCGGTCGTAAGTAAAAAATAAGTAATTTTCCGGATCCCCCCTCCCGCCACTCCCCCGACGATGCCCGGACCACGGAAGAGACTATTTCCAACTTAATCATTTGGGGTCCCTGATATGCCTGCCAAGTTTCACGTTGTAGCTTCTGTGGAAGTGACCAAACTAGCAAAACCTGGACCGACGGACCGACGGACGGACAGTGCCATAAAAAAGTAGATTGCAAATGGAAATACAAACAAGACCAAAGGTTCCAGACAATCAAACCTTGCAGATTTCCGAGTCTTCGCCAGACCCCTTTTGCATTTTGCTATTTATCCACAATCAGCCGCCTGAATATGTACAAAAATGTTACCGTTTTGGAGTTTTTTGACAGCTTAGGGCCAAACAACTAATAAAATGAGAAAAACAAGTTCAGATTTGGATAGCAAGCATGTTTACTCCAATATTTCATCTCTATTCGACTTCAGAAAGGTCTTTTAGAAAGTCTTTTTTATACCAAATTCCTCGTATTTTAGCAGCATTCCCGGCGAGAACAAAAGAGCCATCGACATTGAGACGAATCTTTCATACTTAATAAATTTCGTATTCGGGTTCAGCATGTCTCCTTACACATAAATCAACTATGTCATTAGCTTTCAAAAAATATTTTATTTCATCCCTTAATTTGAAACCCTCCCTCCTCTAAATATGCAGCTATGATGCCCATCTACGAACTCAACCTTTCCCTTGATCCTCACACCAAGTTTCATCAAAATATTTCCCTCCTTTGAGAGTTATCGTGCTCACAGACGGACGGACAACTTTTACGAAGTCAAACGTCCAATAAGGTTTGGATCCCAAAAGCAGTAATAACGAAGAAACAGGCTCCAAATCCAAAAAGAAACTAAGAAGCTTAAATGACTTGTCTTACCTATAGATAATACTAACGCAACCCACTTCCATAATCACTCCATATGTTTCTAAACCCGGAGACCCCAATTTCGAATGATACATTCTAACCCCTCTAACAAAACCAGGCTGATTTTCTCACTTGCCGTTTTTTCCTACCTTCGATGTGTCCCACGACATCGACGGTTGTCTGTGAGAAGTTTTTCCATCAGGAAAAACGGTTATGTAATTTTTTTCACCGTTTTCGCTGTAAGTCAACGGGTCTCGGAAAAGGCTTAAAACAACCAAAACCGTGGGTTATTTATTGAGAGAACAGCCTAGTTTTAAAGTATCCAAATATTTTAAAGTACTGTAAGTTGAGTGGAAAATAGTGCGAGGGGTCCTTTAACAATTTCCGAAATTTTAGTACCCAGCATTTGGCATGGAGTAACCGGCGCTTGGCAGAGGCTATTCAAAACTATTGGCGTTCGCGAAGTTCGGCATAGCCTACTCGAAAGACAGGGGTCTGCGGTAGACTTCGGGGAAAGGGAGGATTAGCAGGGTACATTCCGTCGGAGAAGTATATAAAATTGGGTTTATTGTAAGTTAGGATTTTTGTCACTGGCACAAGTTTCATAAAAAAAAAGAAAACTAACACCAGGATACCCAATTTCAACAGATAACAGACAACACATCATGTGTTAACATTACAGAAAAATTGTTTTATGAGCCTTTAAGTGTTTTTGTAAGACATGACTCTCGTATAATAAGACATGACTATAAATGAGGTTTGCAATGTTATTTTTAACAAAAGAAAAGAATTAAAAAGTCGTAACAAAAATAGTCTGGAACACTTGTGATAAGTGTCATGTGTCGGAATTGCTCATCCTTGTGTTGTGTGTTATTACACTTCTGACAGTGTAGCAAAGGCCTTAATTGACCCTTGCCAAGGAGGGATGAAGTATATAGGGAAGTATAGAGGGATAGTCATTCATATTGGACATTAAAATCCCCACAACCAATACACCATGGATACACCCCAGGGAAGACAAGTAATAGAAAGCAGCTACTACGAAAGGGAACTTGGTGTGCTTATCGATGCCGAGCTCAAGTTTCACAAGCACACGCAACACGTCGTACGTAATGCCAATCTAGCACTTGGAATCATCAAGCGAACTGTGAGCAGTACGAGTGCTAAGGTGATCAGCAAGTTGTACACCTCACTCGTCAGGCCCAAGCTGGAAGTTGGAGTCTCACTAGCATACCCGTAATACGAGGTGGACAAACACCTTATCGAAGGTGTCCAACGACGCGCCACGAAAATGGTCAAAGGAATGCAAAGCACCCCATATCCAGAAAGACTCAAAGCCCTTAACATCCCCACATTGACCGCATTGACCACATTGACGTGGTGATATGATTGCTATGTACAGAAATCTGAGCAACAACATCCCACCCAAAATTTTTGTGCCAAACACAGGAAGAACCACCAGGGGCCACCCAAAAAAGCTGACGAAGAGGCCTGTACTGAAGCGGCAGGCACAGACCTTCTTCACAAGTAGATCAGTCAACTTGTGGAACGCACTAGCAGATTCCACTGTTACCTGCCAAACAACAAATAGTTTCAAACAACATTTTGACAAGGAGTGGTCAGGCAAACAGTGGAGATTCAACTGGAAACCTGAACAAGACAGCACCCATGAAGGCGCATATTAGGAGAAATCCTATTCGCCTGCAATTGCAAATTTGCAGGTGATTTGCAGGTAAGTATAGCTGGAAATTTAAGCTGACAACGTTTTCCACTTGCGTCAAAAATGTTATCCCGTCACTTGTAGAACTTACTGTCAGCAAACTATTTCTGATTCAACTTTTGACGCACAGACATCCTGGCAGACGATAAAATCGTTTCCAAGAAATTTTCCTCTCGTTCGCACTTCCTGATGGTGCCAAGTTGAGCGCAATAACTCAAGAAATACATACCCAGCTAACTCGTGGAATGACTGAGCCTCTTCGATGCCAAGGACCCAAACGACAATTTTGACATTTCATTGAAGATTTTGAGTCTCCTGCTACCCTCGAGATGTGGATGTAAAATCACTAGTTGCGTTTTTGCGGTAACCTAGAGTAACTGTTACCCGGTAACTGAGTGCACTCTTGTCGTTTCTTCAGATACCGGGTTACTGATACCCGGTAACTGAAATCTTACCTAGGTCAAATCCATTAGAAACAGCTTCTTCAGGCAAAAAGCTGATAACCGTGCCAGAGTCGTCCATCAGAATAAACTTGCCCCTTGCAAAGGCAGTTAATTCCCAAGACATATTTTGTTTGTTTGTGTGATGAAAAGTATGCAGTTACCAGGTTACTGAATTTCGGTAACCCCGAGCTCGGCAGGGTTACTCCGTTCCAGATACCAGAGTTACTGGGTGACTGAGAAAACGACAATTCGCCAGGTTAACAGATACCCGGTAACTGCGAAAACAACAATTGTTCAGAGTTACAGATACCCGGTTACCGCAAAAACGCAACTACTGTGTGGCCCTTACAAGTCCTAATCTGGTTTTCAGTTTCTAAGGGATATGGAGAGCAAAATGCGCGCCGAAATTTAGGGAAATACGCAAATTTGGCGCAATGCCCACACCTGAAAAATTCAAAGCGCAGCCGCCTCTAAAAAGCGCCCAAATGGCGGAAATGCGCAGCATCTGGCAACACTGCTTCGAAGTCGAACATAAAGTTTTGTAGAAATTATGAAAGATTAAAGAACCTGTCTTACCTGTAATACTAACGCAACCTACTTCCATAATCACTCCATATATTTCTAACAAAACCACGCTGATTTTCTCACTTGCCGTGTTTTGCTACCTTCGATGTGTGTCACGTTGTCGACAGTTGTCTGCAAGAAGTTTTTCCACGAGAAAAACCGGTTATTTAAATCGTTTCCTGTTTCGGCAACAAATCAACGGGTCTTGGAAAAGGCTTAAAACAGTCAAAACCGTGGGTTATTTGTTGAAAATACAGCCTGTTTTGAAGTATTCAAATATTTTAAAATACTGTAAGCTGAAGAGTAAATAGTGCGAGGGTTCCTTTAAGGATTTCCTAACGACAGTAGGACGTCCTTCCCTCAGTAGGAAGGGTAATGTTTTTTTTTAAGTTTCAAGTGTTTTTGGTTTACACAGTTTTTGAAAGTTTTTTGACTATTAATACTGATGTTTTGGGTTTATATTGAAAGAAATGTTAAAGTATGACAGGGTATTAGATTAATTGATAGTTTCTGGGTAGTAGATTAGTTATTGGGACGAAACATGTTTGTGTGATGGTGGGGGTCAACTGAAATTAATCAAGAATTGGTCATTTCCAGGTTGGAGACAAAGTAAAGAAAAGGATTCTGGAGCATGGAGAAGAAATGGAATGCAACAACCACTCCAAAAGTTCGAACATTTTCTGGTTTTAGTCACATGTCGTTTTATGGTTTGTTGGTTCTGCATCGTTTTTCTATTAGTATTGTGTTGGATCTTATTATTTACTTCTGTTTTTTCGCTGAAAACGGTTTGCCAGAAGTGCAACCGAAAAATCCGAAATTATATTTATCCCACATCATCTTAGAGGGATAACTAGCTGATCACGAAAAACCCTGAAAATCACGGTTTTCGATTTCTTTCGTAATGAATAGTCAGCTTGGCTTCAAAACTTGTACACGTGCCAGATTCCTCATTACAATTTGTTACATGACCAATCCCACGCGAAAGTCGTTCCACGACGATCCATCCCGCGGACAGTTTGTCACTCGGATAGTTCTTCCAGCGGACAATTTATTCCGTGAACAATTCTTCCAACGGACAGTTCTTCCCATGGGAAATTGTCCCACGGTAAATTCGTCACGTGGAAAATTGTCCCATGGTCAATTCGTCACGTGGACAACACGTTCCGCTGACAACTCGTCTCCTGGAGATGGTCGATACCCGATAAAAAAATGTGTAGCCTGCGTAGTTGTATGATAGTAGTACGAAAAAGTTGCATGTAATACTATTTAATAGCAAAGAATACTATCATTTAATGTGCCTCAGACTGGTCCAGTCTTAAGCAGTAGTATCAAGTAGCATCCTGTCTTGCCATAGTAGCATCCAGTCTTGCTAATAGTAGCACGCAGTATTATGCAGTAACACAGTAGCCTTGAAGTAGAAGCATGTAGTAGCATCAGTTAGTACTACATGTTACTTTTTCGTACAACTTCATACTACTATTTTGAGATAAATTTTTCATCGGGTATGAGACAACATGTCATAAGAGACAATTCAACCCATTGATATTTCGTCACAAAGAAGATGCTTTGCAGAAAAATCATACGTGAAATGAGATACAAGTAGTATCCAGAGACAAAAGCAGAATGCTTCATAGCCAATTCAGTGTGACCCTGATTTTCTTACAGCAACTGGGAAGACTTTCCAGACGCCACGAGAAACGGGTAAAAGTGAAAATCGTAAATCAGAAGTTCTCAGTTTCCGTAAATGCTAATTTTCGCCGAGAGATAAATTTGCATTTCCGGTAAGGCATTAGTCTATTTGTTGAAGAAGATTTAACTGGCAGTTTAGTCTGCAGTCAGCTCTGCAGGTGCTCTCTGCTTTAAAAAGGATGGTGTTATTCACGAGGAAACTTTATGTGTTGAGGTACCAATATGAGGTAAATCCTGCCATGTCGATGTATTCTTAGTTATTGTTGCTTTTAATTGTTGTATTATGTGACTATTATCATATGCATGACCAAAAATCGAATGGTCGGCTTCGTCTGTGAGGGTATTTCAAAAATAAAATGTACTGAGTTGAATTCAACCGAATCAACTTTCGGATCCAAGTAGCTTGCAGCCTGACGTGGCAGTCGAGTTAGAGGGGAGCAAAGAGTCTCACGAAATATAGCCCACAGGCTTTAGTCGGATCCACAAGAGACTGGATTTGGATGTTGTTGGTCCAGTCGATCTTGTAGATTCTCGTTTTTCACCGGATTTTGAAAGCCTTGTCCGAAGTCGCGCCTGGGGACTACTAGAATGCTGTTATTTCGAAAGGAATCCCAGAGCCGAGAGAATCAGCAGATTAGAGCCTTGGGAGCAAAATATCAACAACAAAAACTTAAAATACGACCATCGATAATTTCAGATGCCAATATTTGGGCATAATAGAAATTATACATTCTGGAAGAACTATTCCGAACCATGCTGTGATCTATTATCAAGAAAGAATAATCCTTTAATTTAATAATCTAAACAAAAAAATTTATTCCAAGAATAATCATTCAAAGAATAATTTAGCAATCACTACTTTATCCATCTATTATCCACCATCACATGTTCGAAAATCTAAAAATATGTCAAAGAAAAAAAAATCTCAGAGACGGGATCATCAATCTTCTATTTCACAAATTCCAGGCCTTTGGTAGACCTCACAGATTACCTTTCCCCTCAGCACGATATCAACCGAAATATACAAGGCGGTACAAAAGGGTAAATATTGAAGGAACGATTCTATTAATAGGCCATCTACCCAGGCGTTGTCCGACAAGGCCTGAACATTTATCACGAGAAGAAGCCCAAAATAGTGAGCGCATGAGCATTTCTTTCTCAGGGAAACTAAGTTATTATTTGAGAACAGCATGAATCTAACAAGCTCGCTTCCCTAACGACATCTAGACACGTAGAAAGATCAGGTCTTGCGAACGGTCCCAAATGTTAATGGATTCATAGGCAGCTGACATTTGAAATTCAAAGGAAAGTGCTTGAGAGGAACCCGATAAAAAATTTATCTCAAACTAGTAGTACCAGGGACCCATAAATTTCCTGTAATGACTCGCCATTCAGGGGGCTTGTCATTTCCTATGCTTCTATGTTGCTATGTTGCCCGAGCCTCATCTAGTTTCAAAAATTCCGCTTGGGTCGAATCGGCATTCTTGCTCAGATAGACAAAATTTGTTGGGACTATTCAGCATGCCACCAGGTACCTAAGCTAGGACAAAAGATCCAGGATACTCTTCCATTACAGAGAAATATTCCTAGTTCAGCACAACAGCTGCGAAAAATTCTGTCTATCTGGATAGTCGGGTATTTTGTCCCCGTGGGTATTTCTTGAACTATCTGACGCTCGGTCAAGAGCGCATCAGAAATATCTTATTGACAAGCCCCCTGAATGGCGAGTCATTACAGGAAATTTATGGGTCCCTGGTAGTACGAAAAAGTATCATGCAGTACTAACTGATGCTACTACATGCTTCTTCTTCAAGGCTACCGTGTTACTGCATACTACTATTAGCAAGACTGGATGTTACTATGGCAAGACAGGATGCTACTGGATACTACTACTTAAGATTGGACCAGTCTGAGGCAAATTCAATGATAGTATTCTTTACCACTACATAGTATTACATGCAACTTTTTCGTACAACTACGCAGGCTACAAATTTTTCATCGGGAATAGCTGCAGTGGGGCGATGAAGGGGGGTTATAAAATTGAAGGTTCCATGGAAGATGTAAGTTCACAGAAAATCAACGAAGAAACCAACGAAAATGGGGGCCAACGAATATACTGAAATAAAAGGCGAATATTTCGGGAGGACAACCGCCTCCCATCTTTAGCGCAGACAGAAACTTTCGAGGAAAAATGTCAAAACGAGGATGAAGATGAACAACCAAGAAAAACGAAACAAAGCAGAAAACCAACAATAAACCGAAAATTAAAACCAAAATTGGAAGAATTCAAAGCGTAAAATAAAGACAGCGAGCCAATCACCAATACTGCGAATAACAATTAGGACTGTTCTCGCTCGGTACTAGCGAGTGATATATCTTAGATATAAGTTGCATTTTCGCTGATAAAGTGGTATCTGTTACCACGGGAACTTGATCTGCAATTAGTCGTTTTGCAGTTACCGTACGGTATCTGATACTACGGTTGCTCCGCAAAAACGACAATTGCCGGATTTGCGCTTTTAGAAATAATCCAAAAAGAGATACTGATACCCACTGACATCTAGAGTGATATGACTTCTATGGAACCAATTCTACAAAAAACTAGACTCAGGTGTTAGCGATAATGAAAGCAAGATGAATTTTTAGATAACCCGATCAGTTACCACGGTACCTGGCCAGATACCACTGTAACTGCAAAAACGTCTTTTGACCGTGGTATCAGATATCACAGTCTCTGCTAAACGACTCTAGACCGTAGTATCAGATACCATGGTGTCCACAACAACGCAAGTATAGTAAGCTCTACAAAATCTAAATGACCCCTCTTGCATATTCTGCCTTTCATATCATCCTCCTAGCTCCCTTTTGGGATTATAATTAATAAATGTTTTAACCTTTTCCGAGACCCGTTGACTTGTAGCGAAAACAGGGAAACAATTTAAATAACCGGTTTTTCTGATGGAAAAGCTTCTCGCAGACAACAGTCGACAGCGTGATACACATCGAAGGTAGCAAAACACGGCAAGTGAGAAAATCATCGTGGTTTTGTTAGAGGGGTTAGAATGTACTGTACTAAATTGGGGTCTCCGGGTTTAGAAATATATGGAGTGATTATGGAAGTAGGTTGCGTTAGTATTATAGGTAAGACAGGGCCTTTAACACTTTTTGGGCCTAGCCGAATTTGAAAGTCACGCAAAGCAAACTTCGCCAAAAGCTTCAAGGTCCATACAACAACTCTTTTCCAAGTAAGCACATGCGAAGTCACAGAAGTGCCAAAAATGTACAAATATAACAGATTTCAGATTCCAGAATGCGCAAGAAATTCTCGGTTAATTTAATTCATTTCAATTCAAGACTTTTATTCCGGCCAGAAGCCACACTCTCAGAAGTTTCATAACAGAGCAAACGAGAATGCGCGGTTTCAACAGATAATGCGTAACATATAACACTTCGGATGTTATCTCTTGTGTTTAAAAACATTATGCATGAAATGTTACGCATAACAAGCCGATTTCTTAGAGATGTACGATGCGCGTATGCCAACTGCGAAAACTTCATAACGCGGTAACTGTTGAACATCTCTGTAGCACTGCAAAAACGCGGGAGACGGTGAAGAAATCGAAAGCTATCATTGTAAGCAATGCGTATCTCTATCAGGGGCGTATTTTCGTCAAAATCCTGGGGGTGGCAAAGTTGGAGGCGATTTTCCCAAGTCAAGTTAAAATGAGCAGTTTTATTTCAAGAAGAAAAACGTAATAAAAACAAAGAAACAAAGAGATATTTTACTAATCGACCAAGGCGAAACGAAGCTTCTTCAAATTCGCGAAACTGTCCACTGCGCGATTGACGTCAAGCTTCTTTGCTTTCTCAGATTGGGTACCGATGACCAAAAACAAACAAAAAACACCTAGTCGGTCGTCTGACATAGACGTGTTTAACCCTTCATAGCGCATGCAAATCGCTGTAAAAGTTTCAAGGCTTTCGTGTTCCAATCTTACCATAAAGACAAAGGTATACTAAAGAAAACCGATCTGTTTCTGTGGATGCTTGAATTCTGTAGGCCTATCTTAGTTTCGACGAGAGTTTTGAAGACGCTAAATTTCAGCTGGGGGGGGGGGGGGGACAAACATCAAGCTGGGGGGGGGGGGGGCAGTTGCCTCCCCTGCCCTATAGCAAATTACGCCCCTGATCTCTATCTCTTAATACCATCAATGGAATTATTATCAATAAAAGACATAGGGCGTATTCTCGCCGTTCCCCGAGGACTCCTCGGGGAACTGAAGGGAACGGCGAGAATAGAGGGAGTCACTCCACGCGGACTCCGCGTACAGAAACATCGAGAACACGGGGAATGCTTCCAAAATTCATTTTGTCCGAAAAGAAAATATGCAGTTGAAATTAGTCTGGATCCACTTTATTTCTGGTTTTGTTTATTCTGATTGTTTTTAGTTCATTTTACATTGCACCAACACCAGCAAAAATTGATTCCCCTCCGAATCTGAAAGGGAGTCCTTTTTGATGATGGTGATGATAATCGGAGCATTCCCCGTCCGTGGGGACTCGCGAGAATACGGGGAGTGAGTCCCCGGGACAAACAAAAACGCGGGAACTCCTCAAGTGGAACGGCGAGAATACGCCTATAATTCGGAGTGTATGATAACAACGAATGGATGATAAAAAGAAACTCCGCTTATATCTGTCAAACCTGAGGCGTATTCTCGCCGTTCCCCGAGGACTCCACTTGAGGAGTCCCCGCGTTTTTGTTTGTCCTGGGGACTCACTCCCCGTATTCTCACGAGTCCCCACGGACGGGGAATGCTCCGATTATCATCACCGTCATCAAAAATGACTCCCTTTCAGATTCGGAGGGGAATCAATTTTTGCTGGTGTTGGTGCATTGTAAAATTAATTACAAACAATCAGAATAAACAAAACCAAAAATAAAGTGGATCCAGACTAATTTCGTAAACTGCATTTTTTTTTTGAACAAAATCCATTCAGGAAGCATTTCCCGTGTTCTCGCTGTTTCCGTAGGAGTCCGCGTGGAGTGAATCCCTCTATTCTCGCCGTTCCCTTCGACTCCCCGAGGAGTCCTCGGGGAACGGCGAGAAGACGGCTGTAGTAGGCTACAGTTTTTTGGTTGGGTGTTGGACCGAGAACCGAGTAAGTGTATAAGTTTGTTTCTTTTTTTCTTTTCTCTTCCTCTCTTTTTTCTTATTTCTTTCTTTATTATAGTGTTATGTAGGTTAATCTCTCAAAGGGGGTTTGTTAAACCTCTTAACAAGTGTAAACTTCTAGAGGGTTTTGTAGTTCTTAGTATTTTTTTCCAATAAACCCCATATATAATCTAATCTAATCTAATCTAAATTAGAGGATGACAGACAGCAAGAATCGCAGTAACGATAGACATGCAAAAATAAATTATTTAGGAATCGGCTGATTTCTGATGTGATATTACATTCTTGGGGGTAGTAATATGACATATGATAATTTGATCTGCCCACTGTACTTTAAGTTTAGTATTTTTGTATTTATTAGTTGCACTTAGTATTTGTTCGCACCTTCTATACTATTTCGTTCTGGTGTCACTCATGTTGAAAGAAGAAAGAAGGAAGATTAAAAAAATCAGATAATGTTGTTTTAAATATGCAAAGCACCTGCTCCACTTGTCGAAATTATGTCATAACCATACATTAACGGAGAAGTTAAAAATTCAAGATGCAAGTGTTGCCCTTTTGGATGTTTCCTCATCGCTTTCAAAAATCATGGACAACATGGCCCAACCAGCGCACGACGTTATCCACTGCTTCCTGGCCAAAGATTGAAAATTAAGTGTCTTTTTCTGTGTGTTTATGTGTTTTATTTATTTTCTTCATTTACTCCGCTTTTTCAAAATGGCGGGTCATAAATAAATTAATTACTTACTTATTACTTACTTACTTTGTTAGTTGCAGCACAAGTTCTTAGGACTTTCTTTTGCTGCATTCAAGTTCTATTTAGTTTTATTTGCTGTTTACTGTTTGGTTAAAATAAAAAACTACCTACCTACCTAAAACGTTCTTGTACCTACTACTGAACGACCGATATCGAGCATAGGCAGGAATAAAACTGAAAAGAGACACTGAAAGTATTTGCCAGTATTGCCAGCAGTATTCAATGTTTCTTACGTAATAATCATTCAATGTTTCTTACGTAATAATCATTCAATATTTCTTACGAGGATGGTCTAGTGAAACTTCAGCTGCAGACCCTTGCGGATAGAAGACATCAACTGACGATGAACTTAGGAAAAAAAATTGTTTAACTTCTGACCACCATCGGACTATTTTTGCTGACTATGAGACTGCAGACCAGAACCAACCAAACACAAGGAGAAGAATAGCCAACATTTACAAGCCAAGGCTACATGCAGTTTTTCAGTACAGTGTTTGTTTTAAGCAGAAAATACGCATAGTGAGTCCCTCTTTAACAACATTTTTTTTCAAAACTTTTTATTATTTTAGAGAACCTACAGATTTGGCACCTTGAGTTTTTCAAGAAATAAGAATACAGGGAAAATGAATAAACTGAGTGAAAAAAAGAGATATCTTTAGTAATAAATACGAGGAAAAAAATTGTGTAGATATAGGGCAGTACCTACGCCATAGAAGACGAATTTGAACTCAATTAAAAAAAAAATTGTTAGACGAAAGATTGAATTCGTGGGCATTTAACACACACAGAAAAGCATGTTTGACGGTGCAAAACGGATAAGTGAGCTACATATAGCTCACTTATCCGTTTTGCACCGTCAAATATGATTCGCAGTCTGCTTGGGCTGAAGGAATATTTAAGAAAGCATGATTTTTGCCCTTTTGTACATAGGCCTACTTCCCATAACCAAATTCCATAAAACTATCGTAATCTGATAAGGTACAGAGGGGTTACTATCCAAAATGTTTGGGGGGCGATTTTTACTGACGGTTTTTGCAGATAAAAACGACTATTATTGAGAAAAAACGACTGTGTTGACGAAAAATTGGCTGATTTTAAGAAAAAATCTACTGTTTTTACGAAAAATCGCGGCGCTTCGCCCCCACTCGGCTATTTTTTACCGAATGGCCGTCCCCCTCCCCCCCCCTTAGTCGTGACGCCCCTAATAAGGGGTTGTCGAGCCCATAGAGAGACTCCCATTCCCGTTTGAGATCCCGTCGACGCCTTCGTCCTTGATTTCCAAGCCAAGAAAAACGTAAACGACGCTATCGAATTACGCGGTTCATCTCGGATCGCCCTATGCCTGCGGTTCTGTTTTCTACAGGAAACCGGTTTCCTATAGAAATTCCACCGGGGAGGCAACACGTGTAATAGACCTGCTCTCCTGTTTCATCCCCAGCCAAGATGTACCAATCGGATATTCCATTCCAAGAGAAAAGTAAAATGACAAAAGGTTTCGATGGGATCCAAAAATGTAATATTTGTTCCAGACAGTTGGGTCTTGTAGATGTCCAGACTACTTGAACATTTTTACTACTAAAAATCTTGAAACAAATTGAGGCCAATGGCCAAGTTCAGATATGGATTCAGCATGTGTGTTTACCTCTAAACGTCATATATACTTTGACGAAATTGATCAAAATTTACGACCATACTTCTGCCAATTTCCCGGTTAAGGCCGGATCCCGGGCGAACTACTTGTCCGGCGAAAAACTAAAGCTAAAAAACGAATTAAGCAGATCTACTTACCCCTATGTCGAATCAGCGTCAAATAAAACTTTAACTTTTAACATGTTTTCAGGTTTTGGCAGGGTTCCCGGCGAACAATTTGTCCAGCGAGTGTACTTACCACCATATCAAACTTTTAATTAACTTCAGATAAACTTTTATTAAAAACAAATTTTCCAGTTTCAGCCGGATTTCGGGCGAACTGTATGTCCGGATAGAAAATGAATGTCATATATGGATTCAGCATGTTTTTAGTGAAGTGTTCCTTGGAACAATCCACTATTGCGAGCGCTGTAGCAGCTTTCAGCTTGGACATGTAGATCCTAGGGCTGGGAAATTGCTTCTTTTTTTTTCACCTCCCCCACCCACCCCGTTCATGGGCAACTGGGCCCAGATTGCCCAGGAGTAAAGGTCGTTACCCGTGAAAGGAATCAACAGGTATCAAGTTGAAGCTTGGTAGGATCGTGAGCATTGGGGTCTCTTTTCACTTTTTCGGGTCCCAAACCCCACCCTCACTTGGTTCAGGGGCAATTGGGCACAGATTGCGCATTTTTTAATGTTTTTAACTTGACATTAACTGGAGATAAGGCGATGAAATTCCCTTATGCTTTTGGATCATAGGGATTAGGTAGAGTTGAACCACCCCCACCCTCCCCGTTCATGGGCAAGTGGGCCGAAATTGCCCATGAAAAAAGTTTTTGGCCCGTGACTGGAATCAAACTCCAAGCAGGTATACCACGTATACTTGAGGAAAAAAGGTGTAAATACGCATTCTGACGGGTCCCGACCCCCCCCCCCCCCCCTCCCGTTCATGGGCAGCTGGGCCCAGATTTCCCATGAGTTAAGTTCGTCAATGACAGGTCTCAAGTCCAACTCTTGTATCTTTGGGGAGATGTATCTATGAGGATTTGCTGTACAGCAACAAATAGAAGACACGACGTACTTTGATCTTTAATGAACAGTTGGAAACTTGACTGCTTTGTCATATGGCCGATGATATGTCGTTCTTAATGAATTGTGACAAAGGGGACATTAGGCTGCTACGATTTGGTTTATTGCACTTGTTATTACCTTGCTAATGAAAAAGAGGTTAAAGGGCGGGACTCGCTGGCAGACCATTCAGTGTTCGAACCAATGCTATTCGTGCAAGACCTTCAACGTTTCTTTGGATTATACTGGCGGTTTGTTGACATTTAAAGCTTTTAAAGTGGGATGATCACAGATTAGGTTATTTCAATCCTTGTTTGGTTATTGGGGATGAGAAAGGTCTTGGTTCTAAAGCTGTCTGTATACAAAATGTGATAAACATATTACTTTTAAACTCCACGTCTGAGCGCTTGCGCACTTGTTTACTTCTAAATCGAACATCTAATCAACTTCAAATAAAACTTTTACTTCTAACAAATTTTCGGGGTTAGGCCGGATTCCGAGCGAAATACTTTACGGCGAGAAAATGATTTTCATACACGTGTTCAGCATGTCTCCTTACCCCTCATTACGCCCCTTAATTTGAACCCCCACACCTAAATGTAGGGCTACAGAGAACATCTACGAACTCGACCTGTCCTTTGACCCAAAGAATCCTCAAACCAAGTTCCATCAAAATCTTTCACTCCCTTCTAGAGTTACGGTGCTGTTAGACGACGAACAACTTTTACGAAGTCTTTTACAACTTTTACCGTATCCCTCCACTTTCGTTATTTATACTGAAACCTACGACTCTCCGAAATACGGTACTAAACAAATAATAGACTTTTGGAAGTTTTTATTTCGTTGCTAACTATTTACTTGAAGTGAAGCCTATAATTTCGTGTATCGTGGAAACAAATTAACTCTCCCGAACAGAACTGAAATGTCAGTCATTCACAAAGAACGCTCCAAAAGTTATAATTACTGAAATGAAATAGCTTTAACACAAGCACCTGTTACATACAATGTGAGAATGATTGATAGCGCAAACTATCAATTTTGATGCGAGAAACGCGGGTACGCGGTCGGATATCGAATTTCGGGATTGCGACGCCAAAAAAAAACAAGACCAAAGGTTTCGATGTGATCCTAAAAGTTTAATACTTTATCCAGGCAATTGTGTCTTGTCCGGTCTTCGCCAGCCTCATTGAACGTTTTTATTATTAGAAATTCCTTCAGCCCAAACTGACTGCGAATCATATTTGACGGTGCAAAACGGAGAAGTCAGCTACATTTTCTACATCATTTCAAACATCTCTTCTTGTCTACAGAGAATAAGTTCACAAAATCAGATGTTTAATGAATAACATTTAATTCTATTTCCTCAAGTTCATTTTCCAGCTTAAGCGGCTTGAGCCTGAAGAGGACCCTTGCAAAGAAGGGCCGAAGCACAGGCTAGCTCTAATAAAACGTGGCTGATTTATCCGTTTTGCACCGTCAAATATTTTGTATTGTTAATTAGAAACTAACTCCAATGGCCAATCATCTGAGAAAACTAAGTTCAGATATGGATTCAGCATGTGTGTTTATCCCTATATGTCATATCGACGATATTGTTCAAGACTTCCTTCCTTACTTCTACCGAATTTACAGTTTCGGCCGGATTCGGGCCGAACTATATGCCTGTCCGGCAAAAATCTAAAGCTCAAAAACGAATTCAGCATATCTCCTTACCCCTATTTCGAACCTCTAGCAATTGTCTAGCTGTCCGGCGAGAAAATAACTTTCATATATATAGGCTACGGTTTCAGCATGACTCCTTACTACTTCATCGAAACTCGAATCAACTTCAGATAAAACTCTTCCTTATAAGAAATTTTACAGTTTCAGCGGATCCCGGGCGAACCATGTGTCCGGATAGAAAATGATTGTCATATACGGATTTAGCAGGTTTTCTTATCCCTGGATCGATCAACTTTAAATAAAACTTTTGCTTTTAACAAATTTTTCGTTTTTGGACGGATTCCGGGCGAACTACTTGTCCGGCGAGAAAAAGATTTTGGCAAACGTGTTTAGCATGTCTTCTTACCCCTAAGTAGACCACCTCATTAGCTGTTAAAAAAATTTTGTTCGCCCCTTGATTTGAACCCCCAGCCCTAAATATACAGAGACCATCTACGAACTCGATTTGACGAACGGACAGACGGACGAACGGACAGCTTTTACGAAGTCATAGGTATCCCTCCACTTTCATTCTGGGATCCCAAACAAGAGCTAGAAGCTCAAATGGCACTTGCAAGGGTGGTTCAGAAGATGAAATATAGATTTTGCCTTTTCGTGGGCTTGTTCTGATTCTTTGTCAATAAAACCCTTGTGGTAAGAATAATCACGGACATGGATATCACGAGAATGTATCGTTTGGTAAAAAGTATTTTATTTTTGAACTTGGCTGCAACGATGCGCACTTTAAAGACGCTATAAGTCCATCTGTAAGCAAAACCCTTGAGGCAAAAAGGACATGTTGAGGCAAAAAGGACAAGGGCCCTTGAAGATCATTAACATACACCGTTTTGTCAAAAGTATTTTTCACTTTTCGGTTAAGATGCGCACTTTAAGGGTGCTAGAAATAAATTTTTAAGCAAAACCCTTGTGGCAAAAATGATCAAGGGTTGAAATTTATCGTTTGATCAAAAGTACTTTTCGACTTTGTGGTTAAGATGCGCACTTCAACTTCATTTGTAAGCAAAACCCTTAAGACAAAAATGATAATGGGCTCATGGGGATCAAGAAAATGTATATTTTGCTTAAAAGTATTTTCTTACATTGCGGTCAAGATTGGTACTTTAAGGAATAGTCGGATTTGGAAAATGACGATTTCTAAGCAAATCTTGTCTAATCTCTAATATTCTAGCCAAGTTTCATCGTCCTAGCACATCTGGAAGTACCTTAACTCGCGATCACCGGAATTCCGGACCCTCCCTCCAACTGCCCCAACAGTGCCCGGAGCCAATCCGGTTCTATGATGATTTATCCAGAGCATCTTTTTTTTATTTTGTTAGTCCCACAAAGTTCCATCCCGATCTCTCCAGTCTAAGCCCGTAACGTATCCCCCCCCCCCCAATAGTTGTCGGATCCGGTTCGGACATGAAAATGATCCCAGAGACGTGTCCTCTGCTCAATTATTAAATTTCACTCGAATACGATTACCCCTTCCATAGTTACGCACGACTCCCCTCCCTCCACTCCCCCACGATTATCGGTTCGAGAAAGTTTTTACTTCCAAGTCAGTTTGATCGGGTCCCTGATATGCCTGCCAAGTTTCGTCGTGAAAATCCCCAAAACCGTCATCACCGGAATTCCCAAGTGTCCAATTGTGTAAACGATTTATCTAGAGCAGATGCTCGTTGTTCCCAGCAAGTTTCGCTCCGATCCTTCCATTCTAACCGTTTCTCGAGATTTCCGGTCTCCCCCCCACCAAACTCCCCCATAGCAGTCGAATCCGGTCCGGATTTCAAATAGGCATGAGAGATATATCATCTATTCAATTCCTTCAATCCAATCACCCGTTCAAAAGTTACACACTACTAAATTTTCCGGATTCCCCCGCCCTCCTCTAACCCCCCCCCCCCCCCCCAGATGATCATATCGGGAAATACCGATTAATTCCAAGTTAGTTTGGTCGGGTCTCTGATACGCCTGCCAAATTTCATATATCGAAAAAGTGTGACAGACTGCCCTCAATTTTCCTGATTCTCCCGCCCTCCACTCCCCCGCAGGTGGTCGGGTCGGGAAACTGATTATTTCCAGGTTAGTTTGATCGGGTCCTTGATACGCCTACCAAATTTCATCGTCCTAGTTCACCAGGAAGTAGCCTACCCTAACTCGAAGAAGTGTGACAGAAAAACGGACAGACCTGTAATATGACTAGATCTGTTCTGTACTGTACCTGTTACTGTACTGTACTGATTTCTATACTTGGTCCGAACTTCCGTATGTTCCGGTCCCAAGCAGAAACATTAAAAACAAGATCAAAGATTTCAATGGGATCCGAAAAACTTAATATTTGATACAGACAACTGTGTCTTGCCTTCGCCAGGTCAAGGTTTCGTCAGACTCGTTGAACATTTGCTATTAAAATTTAGAAACAGACTAAGGCCAAATAGCCAACTATCTGAGAAAACCAAGTTCAGATGTTGTTTGTTTATGATGTTGTTCAGCATGTGTGTTTACCCCTATAAGTCATATCTATTTTGACGAAACTGACTGAAACTCCCTGACTTACTTCAGCCATATTTCCGGTTTCGGCCGAATTCCGGGAGATCTGCTTGTCCGGCAACAAATAAAACTAAGAAACGAATTCAGCGTATCTCCTTATCGAACATCTCCCGATTTCGAACATCGAATCAACTTCAAATAAAACTTTAACTTATAACAAATTTTCAAATTTTCTGATTTCTTTAATTGGGGCTAAACACTCCGCCAACGGCTACCTAATCCTCATAAGCCAGAGCAAATTACAGAAATTATCAGGTCAAATTCCGAAGCTAATGCTCAATTATGCAGACACGACGATAGGGGAGGGGTCGAATTGCAATTCCCTGAATCGAATTCTTTTATCCAATCTGCTACGTATTGTCGGTCTAATCAATCAGATTTGCCATGTTTTATCATCGGACGCTAAGTATTGGGGCCTATTATGCATTCCACACCTGACGAAAACAACCACACCCCTCACATTCTAGGGGCTTCGGTTTTACCTGTTGCGTTCAAAACAGCTTATTCGATAGCCATTCAAGAGTGAAGGCCGTACGACTTAAGCCATGTAGCCTGTAGTCTGGTCTGAAATCCGGACCGAAATCCGGCTGAACCGTGAATTTAGGTACAGGGGAAATCGAACACCCTACCCCTCCTGGACATGGCCCTGGCATCCGGTTACCGGAATCGGTTACACGGAAAATATGAGAATGACGAATCAGGGCACCTTTTCCGGGTTAGTAAAGAGTTAAATTAAACTGTTAATGTTTGTTTTTGCTTCATAGTAGAGCCGGAATCCAATGAGCGACAATTTAAGAACGAGCAAATTTTAATTATTTACGGAATTTTGGCAGAAACAGCATGCTAGCAAAAAAAGCACGGTTGTCACCCATTATATGTGTGAATGCAAAGAACTAAGAGTTTTCTGCATAACGTCTACTCCCTAAACGTCCCCATGACAAACCGTCCCTTACCGGATTTCCATGAGCAAAAATTTAGGAACGAGCAAATTACCGGAATCCGGCAGAAATCGAAAATATGTGAAAGACGAATTAAAACATCTTTTCTGGGTTAGTAAAGAGTCTTATTAAACTATTAAATGTTTGTTTCTGCTTTGGGTTCAGCCGGAATCAAGTGAGCGAAAATTTAGGAAGTAGCAAATTTGTATTATGAAAGAAAATTCGGCAAAAACAGCATGCTAGCAAAGAAAGCACGAGCACGATCGTTTTGACCCCCCCCCCCCCCCCCTCGTCACACATTCTATGTGTGAATGCAAAGAGCTAAGTTTTCTGCATAACCTCTACTCCCTAAACGTCCCGATGATAAAACGTCCCCAGCCTATAACTCTGATGTTATAAGCCGTTATTCTTGATCTAATAGGTAGCGTTTTTGAGACTTATGATCGAACACTCTGTTCTTTATTCCCAGAGAGTTAACGGGATACAGCTCTTTATTGGCAGAAGTATTACGTAACACTAAATACAAAATGTAAAAAGACGACCAAGACCCCCATCCCGAAACCCTGATTTTCCAGCTGTAACCCACAAGTAAAGACTCTAAGGAAACATAAATTGCCGGGCTGGAGACAGATTAATGTGACAAGGCAGTTTGAGTCCAGCCCCCGAAATAAGTCTAAGAACAGCAAAGAGTAAAGCAATAATAAGAAGTCGATAGCAAAGTGCACAGATTCTGTAGCATGGCCCAGCAAGGGCCCATGACACCGTAAACCTCACTCGAAATCATACGAGTCTCTCTCTGCAGCGAGAGAGAGAGAATTTGATTGATAAGGCAGAATGAACTCATGTAAGCTCTCACCTGTCCCAAGGGGCGACTGCACCGTAAAGAGCCGTAAATTTATACTGCACTTCTTAATCATGTCACAACGAAGAAAAAAAGAAATAAAGGAACGGCAGGGAGAATGCCAACAAACACGCCAGAGACATCCGGCGGGTGAGGGGGTCCACCCAAACAAAACCAATTAAGTAATATTGACCATCTTTTACGTAAATATTGACTAATATTAACCATAGTTAATATTAATACTTGTCGCTTGGCATCTTTTACGGAAAAAATACCGACAGTTAAAGCACCCATGACGTGACTAATGTTTTTAAGTTAGTTTTATAGGCCTTTGGTCTTCAAGCCTTCGCACTAAAACAACTTTTCTCCAGTTTCCTGTTAAAACACAGCTCTTACTAGAAATGCTCTTTTACCGAAGAAATAGTTCGGAAATATCGCAAAAATACCAATACTTCGTGAAATTACCAGTTTTCTTGATAGCGCCTGCCGATCTATCCAGGCTTCCCGCTTTCCGAAGCGGCGGCTGGACGCAGAATATTTGAAAACTGTGCGCACCGTGGTTAAAAAGTGGGGAAAACCAAGCAAAACAAAATAAGTCCAAAACACGAGATGGAAATGGCCTACGAAGTCTTTAAAAGGAAAAACCAACAATTTCAAGCTTCCCATGTCCGATGTGTGAAAGAGTTGTTGTTTGCGTTTCACGACTGGCAAAACTCGGCTCGGACGAAAAAGTGCTAAAATTAAATATTCTTTGAGCCCAAGCTGATTTTGAAACATTTATTTAAACAATGTTTACAACGTATACGTCAGCTACGATTCTTCATCAGCGATATTTCGGCCCTTCTTGGCAAGGGTCCTCGTCAGGCTGTCGATCCTCTGGGTCAACGTCGAAGAAGGAAACAAACCTGCCATCTTCCTTCCTCGACGTTGACCCAGAGGATTGACAGCCTGACGAGGACCCTTGCCAAGATGGGCCGAAATATCACTGATGAAGAATAGTAGCTGACGTATCCGAATTTGAAAATTTGAAGTGCGCGGTCATCGCAAAACAAGATTACCCCAGTGTTTCAAAGTGTAGGCTGATTGTGGTTGACAAACGTTGCAAATGATCTACAGGAGAAATCGTGGTAATATGATTGCTGTGTACAAAAATTTGAGCAACAACATCCCACCCAACATTTTTCTACCAAACACAGGAAGAACCACCCCGGGCCACCCAATAAAGCTGACCAAGAGGCCTGTACTGAAGCGGCATGCACAGACCTTCTCCACAAGTAGATCAGTCAACTTGCGGAACGCACTAGCAGATCCCACTGTTACCTGCTAAACAACAAATAGTTTCAAAAAACATTTGGACAAGGAGTGATCAGGCAAACAGTGGAGATTCAACTGGAAACCTGAACAAGACAGCACCCATGAAGGCGTATATTAGGAGAAATCCTATTCGCCTGCAATTGCAAATTTGCAGGTAATTTGCAGGTAATACTGGCACATACAAAGTGAAAGCATCCCTCGACAGAGGTATCCGAAAAATTATGGGCCCTTACTTCTAGCTACGTCCGATGAATTAAGAGCCCATTCCGCCCAGCATTTTTGCAAAACAGGTCAATAGCTGTGAAACTTGTGATACTGAAGTGATTCACCTTACCTGCAGGATAGAAAATAACCAGCAGAATGCTAAGAGTCGTCCAGGAAGCCCAGGCATCTTTGTGAGAAAATCCACCAAGCTGCGCCACCGACATTGCCTAGAAATCAATTTTGATTAAATCAAGTCAGTTCATTTCTTCGGCAAGCCCAAGCCCAGAAAGCATCAATGAAACTTTTTTTCAGATGTTTTGTGTTTTCGGTTTAGTCAACCTTTGCGTGTAAGCCACGACACTGTAAAAAGTTTCTCCGAGTAAGGATTAAACTTAACTGCAGCATTTGCTACTGGGATTAACCTTGTCTCTACTAAGATAAGATGTAATCCGAATTAGAGATAAGACTATCTTTTTAGAGACGACACAAGATTTTTTTTACAGTGTAGTTCATAAAAGAAACGCATTTTCCTAGTCAAAAATTTTGTTCCGAAGACAGTTATGGCACGGTTCTAAATTGGCGACTCGAATGGTCAGAATTAATTTAAACTTATTTTTAGTTGTTTTTTTTTATCTCGAAACCACACAAATAAACTGCCAAAGTAAGTGCATGGCTATTCAAGAAAAAACGTGGTTCTTTAAATGTCATTTCTGACATTCAAATATTATGCTTAACATGTTAAGCATTTATTGATATTCTTTCATTTACTCCGCTTTTTCGAAATGGCGGGTTAAAAATAAATTACTTACTTACTTACTTACTATGATATAAAAAGACTGATTGCGACTAAGGTTAATAACAAAATTTTGTGAAAAGTGAGAAGTTAGTGACAGAAAATACACAACGGGAGCTGTGAAAAAGGATAAATGAGCTTGGTTAGTGGCATGGACCGTTTAAAAGATTGAACCTGAAGAATTCTTCCTCCTTGTTTTGTAGAAGCTTAGTATCCTAGAACGTACACAGGACGAGTTCACTGTAAAAATAAATCTTGCAGTATTTGCTCCTGGGATTAATCTTGTCTCTGAAAAGATAATCTTATCTCTTAATCGGATTCATCTTATCTCAGTAGAGATAAGATTAATCCCAGTAGGAATGACTGCAGTTAACTTTAATCCTTTATCGGAGAAACTTTTTACAGTGTTAGTACCGCGAATGATTTCACGTTCGCATGGAAGCATTAAAACACACGTTTCGGGGCAACTAGAAATTTTCACCACTCGAATTAAAATCTATCAGCCTTCTGCACCTTTTTTAGCTCTTCCTTGGTAGAAGTCTGTGCAGCTTCTTCTTGCAGTTTAGGCTGCTCTTGACATCGACCGACACCTTCAGTTCGCCACTTTCACCCTTTCCAACGGTGATGGCAGCCATTTCCCCTTCCTGGACTTCAGTTCGAAAGTCGCACGGAACTTAAAGCGCAGTCTTACTAGAAATATCTGTTTCATGATAAAATGGTCCGGGAGAAGTGATTTTCAAAAATAAGCATACTTACCTCGTCAAAATTACGGATTCTCTTGTTAGCGCTTAGCGAACCTGGCCGGGCTTGGCACAAAATACTTGGATCTCGCGAAAAAATTTAAAAGAAATGCGTGCCGTCTTTATGAGCGTATTCCACACAATAGTAACAATAGTAACTATTAGTTACTATTTCCGTCCCAACCTCACGAAAAGTTACTATGCTGACCGTTTCGGTTTCAACCTTCTCGAAACAGTAACTATTTGCTTACCATGCTCGGGAGCGTAGTAAGCGTAGTAACTACGGATCTCGGTAATGTGATTGGCTGGAATATCCCGTGTAGTGATAATTTGGCGAAAACAGATAGATGTGTTCCAGCCTTGACGCCATGAAGCCAAAATTCGTGACGTCAATGCGTAGTAACTACGGCAAGTAGGGTGGAACACGCTCTATGAGTAATCATTTGCTGGGTAATCATACAGCGAACCACAGCGTGGCCTTGGTGATCAACCCAACGTATTACTCTATATCAGTGGTTCCCAACCGGTGGTACGCGTACCCCAAGGGGTACGCGAGACCCTTGCAAGGGGTACGCGATGGAACCAAAACTGATTTAGTCTGTAGCTTCAAAATCTCGTCTTACTCATTTATGATTGCAGAAAGCCTAATATGACCAGCAGAGTATCACCAGCCAAAACGTATCTTAAGGGGCAAGGTATTTTTACTGACCGACTATTTTTTATTTTATTTTAAATAACTGTTTTTACGAAAAATCGCGGCGCTTCGCGCAGACTATTTTCTTTTTAATCGTCTGGCCGACCTTTTACGGGGGAGGAGTGTGAAGTAGTGCACCCTACTCCAGTAGGAGTGCACCCTAGTGCAAAGTCAGTGAAATAATGTTGATTCCAAAACAGCTAGCCTACAGCCGTAAAATCTGTTCCTGTGTCAAACAATATTGTTTCAAGAAGAATCGAAGACATTGCAAGTGACATTGTCATTCAGGTTGCGAAATGAGCCAACGAAAAAGTGTGCGATGCAGCTTGATGAAAGCACGGAGAAAATCAAAACCAACACAGAAACTGTAAAAAACATTGCCGCTAATGACGTCTAGCCGAGCTTCGACAAAATGTTAGCTACAAAACAGCCTCTAGTGATTGCCTCATTGATTTTGTATATATTTCTACACGTGTATGCCTTACCATTTATGACAATTAATATCGTCTTTTTCACGTTCTGAAAAAGGGGGTACGCAATCTATTCGAACCTTGATTAGGGGTACGCGGTATGGAAAAGGTTGGGAACCACTGCTCTATAACACGCCGAAACACGCCAATGATCCTCAGGAAGAACGAGAAAACACCTCACTAGCGACTCAAACAGAACAAGTCAAATTCTGTGTCAGTCAATCACGGCGATCGCTGAGGACAGCTTTGGTGCCGCTTCCGGCTCTTCCGCTAGATACACGGCCATCTGAGAGTTAGTCATCAAGAGTATTAAGGTAAAACTAAGTTATAATCTGGCAACCAAGGAAAATCTCGGGCGGCCTAGCGCGGAAAAGCGAAAAATTCAAATAAAGTGATTCGCAAGGATTTTGCAGAGGGAATTTTAGAGGGTACATCGTCACTGGGCGTGTCAAAAAGAGGGAAAAGGAGGAGCCTTCCTTTGAGCGAAGTATCGTTGAGAGACAAGACAAGCACAAAGTCTCCGCCCAAATTTATCGGGAACCAAGAGATAATTTCTTAGAAGAAATACAATGCTGAATGTTGTGAAGATTATCAAGGGGTTGACAAAGTATAGAAGAATACTTGCTTGCGTCACTTGTGCTTTAAACGAGTTAAATGGCATGCCGGAAAATGGGGGAAAAGCATTCCAATCGATAGGTATGAAGTTAACTACACCTTTTCTTTCTGCAAAATTCGAAATACTAGTCAAGTTGTCAAGTTGTTTCCCACAAGTTCGTCTTTCCAACTTGAGCGGTTTTGAGCCTGAAGAGGACCCTTGCCAAGAAGGGTCGAAATATAGCTCCAATAAAATTCAGCTGACGTATCCGTTTTCCACCATCAAATATACTAGTCAAGATTTTTTTTTTTCCTTTAGGAAAGATATTCGGCCGGAATCCGGCAAACACAGAGCAAAATAATACTAGAGAGTAGCGCCAAGACTTGAAAAAAGTGACAAACACTCAAATAACAGTGACACTAGCACCAGTAGCGATAGTGAACATCCCTACTGAAACTCAATCGGTCGTTCACCAGCGCTGGCTCCCCTAACTTCATATTCTAAACACAGCAAAAAAACGATACAGCCTCCATTGTTTCCTTGGTGTTTGTAGACCGCACCTTTGCTTTACTAGAAATTTCTAAACCCGCAAGTATGTCTCGCTTTAAAGGCGTAAGTGTAGTGGTGGCACTACCAGTATGGTCCGTTTGCAAAGCATGGAAAGCATAGGTCTTGACGCAGCTCTCTAGTGTTATTTTACTCCGGCAAAAACGGAGTTTCGGTGATGCTTCTAATTTTTTGGTCAATTGCGTTAGAGTATCTACAGGGGTAAGTAGACCTTCCGAATAAGATATGTCTTCTTTGTTTTCTTTGTCAAATTCATTACTTCCATTATTTCTCTTTTTACAGCTTTTCCTGCCTTTACAATGATAATAAAGCTGCACCCATCATTCTTTATTGTTTCACTACTGGGGATAGTACGATCATAATCTGATGTAAACCGTAAACTTCGGAAAGAACAAAATCCTCAGCTAAAATTTATTTACAGATTAAATTTACAGGTTACAGATTAATTACATTTACAGCTTAAAACACTTATAATAGTGTATAGTAATACGTATAACATTTACAGATTAAAAACGTGCCGGATCGAAATACAATACTGATTTTCGACTACAATTGATATTCCGATTGTAATCAGAATAGACCGGAAATTGAAAACGGAAAGGAATTACCTAATGAATCTGGTTGGGCGATTGATAGGATACCATAAATCTACACGACTTAAAGGACCCCTCTTGCTTATTCTGCCTTTTATGATATACGTAGCTCCCTTACGGAATTATAAGCTTTTGAAATCCCCATCTTCCTCCATTGTTTCATTTTGTGCCTACGAATTTTTAGTTTCTTTTCGGCTCTGCCGAGTTTTGCCCGTTACACAACGCAAAGTTTGCCAGACTCTTCAACGTCCGCTGACAACTCTTTCACACACAAGGATATGAGAATCTTCTGTTCTTGACTAATTTATTTGCTTACTTTTCGTACTTTTTATCCACGGCGCGTTTAGTTTTCAAATGTTTTGCGTCCAGCCGCCACGTCGGACAGCATGAAGGCTGTACAAAGTCGTCAAGCGCTAACAAGAAAATCGATAAGCTCAGATGGAAAGTATGGTATTTTCGAGAAAGTTTTTTTTCTGATCCATTTCATAGTGAAAAGATCATTTCTAGTAGGAGTTGTGCTTTAAGCGTCGATCTGGATGAAGAAGTCAATTCACATTCCCATTTGGCATCCCATCGAATCTTCTTGCCTTGTTCTAAGGAGTTGGGGCGATGTAACACGCTCAAAGGATCGGGCAAAAACCGAAAACGACACGATTGTCTGGACCCGGAAGTCCGATCAATATTCCCGTTTGGGATCCCATCGAGCATTTCGTTCTTGTTCTGAGAAAGTGATGTTTTGCGATTTTGAGCGATATCACGCTAGCCAGCGAGGACAGAGACGTCTAATAAAATAAAATGAGTTATTTCCCCCTTCTAGAGAACGGCCAATAAAAAGAGTCGTAAACCCTGTCTAGTTGACTGCCACTACCAGCAGAGCTGGGATGAGGATTCGTTACGGTTTCTTGATATCAAATTCAAATCTGACGGACCAAGGTGGCAAAAAATCTAGTCTCGACGATCCAACGCCTGTATTAACAAGAATAGGATTAACTCGCAGGGGTCCGCCACTCCGAGAGTTTGCACCGCGGGTCATGAAATGAGAATGTAAAATAAAATGGTTTGCTATTCCTCCGCCAGGGAAGGTACACGAGTAGTCACCACGGTAAGTATTTAATCAGGTCTCGACACTGCCAGAAGTTTGATAACAGATAACGCATGCTTGCGTATCATTGTGTTAAACATTATGAGAATATATCTGTTATGACCCTTTTAAACGTTACGTTTCGAGACAAAACTTTGGTTATGACCCTTTTAAGTGTTACGATTCGCGAAAAGATAACATTTGAGAGGGTCATAACAGACATGAAAGAAAAACAAAAAAACAAGATTTCCGGGTCTGCTTCTTGATAAGCTGGCTTGGCTTCAAAACTTGTATTCGTCATAACTTCTGACAGTATAAAAAGGTAGGCTAGTTCTGATCAGAAGGCTAAGTACACTTACAATCGATTTTTTAAAACGTTTTAACGTCAAGTTTTCATAATTCATTATTAATCACAATAATATATTGCAAAGACAATAAGGCCGCAAAACCTTAAAAATTATTTTTCAAACATGTAGGGTTGTACACGTGAGAAAGAAAGATAACGACCAAAAATTATTGGGCAAATCAATTTTTCCAACTAGATTTCTAATTTTCAGAGCAGTGCTTCAAGAAAAGGCTAGTTGTTTGACAGTATTTCGGAGTATGATGGTCTATTAAAAGACTGCACTGATAGTCGGAAAATAAGAAGAAGCCATTATCGGTCGACAAGAATGATTCGTGTAAACGTAAGTAAATCAACTTTAAGGTAATTTTACGTACGGGTAAATAGCGTGTAAGGTAATTAAACGTAACTCTAAAGTTTAACTGAAAAGCCAACTTATTTTTGTGTCATTTAACTGAATACCGTACAATGAATTATTTGGATTCTGCAAAGGGATTTTTTTTATTTTCCACTATCTGCTCTAGCTGCGACTTTCAGAATATCTGCGACCGTCCCAACAGCGTAAATTCTACTATGACGCGGGAGATTTCAATCTCAACACAAACGCGGCTTTTCAGTGGGCAGTGGTGAGATTGGTGAAGATTGCTTAGTGCCTGAACAAAAAAAAGTCATAAATCTTTCTCGTAAGATATACAACAAAACCACAAGCGCATAGAAGTACCACAAATCCCACGGAAATTCCACTATTTGAGAATCGACTGTTCATGAATAGCGGAACAACGAAGTAACGCATTTTCAGCGGGTCTTCGAGCCAATTTAAGTCGATAAGTGATGGGTAACTAGACTGTCCTATCCCAGCCCTCTTCGGTTAAACTTTAAGGGTAATTCCTCTCTGAATGAATGATTTATCATTATTATTACGCACTGCTGAGGGCAGTGAGTAATACGGCAAATGCCCTGTCTTTAATTTTCGGTGTAGTCCAGATTACGGCGGATTCTCCATTTTAGTCGAAAACTCACATAATATTCTGATTCTGCACCTTTACACCACCTAACCGATTGCACCTGATTTTTTTCTTTCAGAATTTTCCAGTTATATTAGATTCCGATCGCAGAATTTGCCCAGTAGTAAAACAAAATAGACTGACGGAGTCAGTCTTATTCTCCGTATATTGACAGGAGCAGCTGGATATTATAACAAATGAATTTCCCTTTTTCGACGCAATCTAGTCGAAATGTCTACTTCGTAGAAAATCTAAGCTGGACGATTTATATGTATTTTTTTTTTCACCTTCACCTGGATCGAAACTTCAAACACATAAACTAATGACACGATGCCTACCGAATTTACCACCGAAACTCACTTGATCAAGGAATCATAAGCATTCCACAAATTTCGCTTTTGCCGGATTCCGCTTTTGCCGGATTCCTACCCAATATAATTCCAAAGGAAAAGAAAGTGAAGTATTCTGACCCAGCTTTTTTTTTATCCCTAACGATAATCCAACCTACTTCCGATAAAGATTTTACTTCTCACAAAATTCTTGTTTTCACAAGATTCCAGGCTAACTACTGGTCGGACACGAAAACAAAGCTCACATATGGATTCAGCATGTTTTCTAACCTCTGTACCAACAGGCCATTTAGCTTTTCAGAAATATCTGTTTCGCTCATCCACAACTAAATAATAACTAGGGTTCATTTACTATCATGCAGATTCGTCATACAAAACAGATACTAAACGTTGGGATGGATGCCACGGTTTTAGTTTAGATACTAACAACATTAAATAGTGACGGGAAGGTTTTAGCGAAATAATTTCACTAGACTGCACCCCCGCGAAACTTTTTCTCCTTTCTCCTCAGTAAAGTACGACCCTTTACTAAAAGTTACAAATCCGGGCAGTGTACATGCATTTCATGTAAAAAGTAGCCTACTGAAAGTATGAAACGACGCTCTAAAAACATGAAGTAATAACCGATAGGCCTACAGACAATATTATGAAAATTTGACAACGTATTTTAGTGTTTTATCGTATATCTAGCACTGTATATTAATTAATTTGACAAACCAACTGTATATAACTATTTTAATTGTTTCTCTTGTCGTGTAGTGAACGATTACTTACCTATGCTATCCAAGGGATAATTTGGTGTTAATAAATGATTGTCTGAAATACTGCCTTGGTCGGCAGCACTGCACTATCAAAACTTTGACAAAATTAAGGCATTCGTTTGACAAAAGGTTTTTTCAAAGGCATTCTCCACACTGTCAGAAGTTTCACAACAGGTAACACGAGGATGCGCGGTTTCAACAGATAATGCGTAACAGATAACACTTCTGATACTATCTGTTGTGTTTGAAAATGTTATGCATGAAATGTTATTCATAACAAGCTTTGTTAGGAAGAGCCAAAAATGCATCTACTGACTTTATTCCCTATCGTCATGATGTCGGAAAACTCAGCAGATGATTTTTGGCGGTTTTTCGGTTCTTCCTGATGGTAACGCTTATTACGCATAACATTTTGGAACAGAACAGATAACATCCGAAGTTATCTGTTACGCATTATCTGTTGCAATCGCGCATCCTCGTGTTATCTGTTATGAAACTTCTGACAGTGTGGAGAATGCCTTTAAGAAATGGGAGACGGCGGGGGGGGGGTACTCTACTGATGTAATAACATTTACAATATACTACTTTGATATCCTCCATTTCATACTTTTTAGGTTCATGGCAGATAATCAATTTAATGTCACGCGGTTTGGAATAAGAGACGGCCTACGGTGTTCGGGTTTGTTAGGGAGTACATAACCCCTTCGAAAAATGGTCAGGACAGCCACTGTTGCCATGCAGAGGGTTGTAAATGATGAACAGAGCGTGGGCAGAACACATGACATGAGAAGATACAAGCAATTAATCCACAGAAAACATGACCAAAGGTTTCCGAGGGATCATAAACGGGAAAACAAACTGGACTCCTTATTGATCCGGATTTTCGATTTTGCCAGTTTCCGTAAATGTGTATCACGGCCCTGAACTTCTCGTATAGCCCGGATTATTACCAGATTGTCGATACCAGTCCAACTCATAGAATGTTTTCGTTCAGACCGTTTGCTATTTATATTTGCACCAGCTTATTTATTATACACCACCGTAAATATTTTAACACGGGATATTGTACTTCCCAAAATTTTATATGGCAGAAAACGAAGCAGATCGACGAATGACCATTAGAACCAAAATTTATATTCCGCATGTTTCTGCCGACATTGACAGCTTGACACGAACTACTAATGTTCCTATTTTCGCCGGATTCCGGCCGAACTACCGGCCGAGTCCAAAAAGAAGCCGAGAGCTAAGCCGGAAGGTCAATTTTGCATGTCTTCTTACCACTACATCGACAATTTAATAATAATAATACTTTATTGAGGCCCGCTATACAACAAATGAAAAAGCGGAGTAATAGAAAGAAAGAAAGGTGAATTACGCACAAAGAAAACGAAACACTATATAAACTTTATAAAACTTACAGATAAGTTGGAAGTACTGGAAATTGGGCGACAAATTTTATCAAACTGTTGCCTGCATTCTGACTTTTCGACCCAGTAAATGCCGGTTGGGACTTAGAAGATAACTAAACTGATCGCATACAGTCTCTGTTTATTATTGGTATGTTTGAAAGTTGCAGCAGCATGTTTCCTCACTCTATATCGACTATGTCGTTGGGTGTTAAAATTTCATGCTAAATTTCCGGGTTGATGGCGAACTACTTGTCCGAGGTTAAAATAATTTTCATGTTCGGATTCAGCACGTCTTCCTACACCTGAATCGAACTTCTAATCAACTTCAGATACAACTTTTACTTTTTCCAAATTTTCCGGTTTCTGTTGGATTCCGGGTGAACTACTTGTCGGGCGAGAAAGTTTCCTCGGGATCCCCCCCCCCACAACTCCCCCATAGCTGTCGAATCTGGTCCTGACTTCAACCAAGACATCAGAGATATATTATCTATTCATTTAAAAAGTTTCATTTCAATCCCATCACCCGTCGAAAGTTACAGACTACTCAATTTTCCAGATTCCCCCGCCTTCCACTCCCCCCCCCCCCAGATGGTCGGATCGGGAAACTGGTTATTTCTCGGTTAGTTTGATCGGGTCCCTGATATGCCTGTCGAGTTTCATCGTCCTAGCACATCTGGAAGTACCCTAACTCGAAAAAGTGTGACAGAAAAACGGGCAGACCGACCGACTGACAGACGGAATTGCGATCGATATATGGCACTTGAACAAGAGGCTGCAAGTGCCATAAAAACGAGGAAACCACGTGTTGAAAGCAACACGACAACAAATAAAAGTAAGGAGGGTCGTCAGATAAAGGCTCCTCGGATAACCGGTAAAGCCCGGAGTCAATTCCGTGACCTGCTTTCACTGAAAAGCAAGGGGAAACTCCGGTTTTAAATCGCTCTCGAAGAAAAAGCCCCAATTCCAGCCCACATTCCCCACAGAGACATCAACAGACGGACGAGTGGTTTCTTACTCAACTAAAGGCTGAATATGCTACGGCAAAACTATGAAAACAAGCAGCAAAAAACAATTATGCGTTCCTGCAATATCGGAATCCATATTGATCGTAATATTCGAATAAAAAAAAATCAGTTTATTATGAATTGGCTAAGCATCACTCTCAAGCAGAAATAACGGATTCAACTACAGACAAGGTATTTGGGACAGGACACGTTTTCTCGATCGTTTCTTACTGTGATTTATTTGAATTAACTGAAGTGTTGTTTATGTTAATTTCGAAGAAAAGCTAAATCAAAACCATGTTTAAAAAAATACATGACAGCAAGGACGATTTGGGTTGTAAGTTTTAACTGTTGCCGGTGGCATCCCCCAAGACGGGATGCTACTCCTTGAAGTTTAACCAAAAAGGGCTGGGATAGGAGAATCTAGTTACCCATCACTCATTCACTAAAATTGGCTTGAAACCCCGCTGAAAATGCGTTACTTGGTTGTTCCTCTATTTACGAATAGTCTATTTTCAAATAGTGGAATTTCCGTGTGATTTATACGCTTGTATTTTTTTGTATGCCTTACGAGAAAGATTAATGATTTTTTTTTTGTTCAGGGCACTACGCAATCTTCACCAATCTCACCATTGCCCCCTGAAAGGCCACGATTGCGTCGAGATTAAAATTTCCCGGGTCGTAGTAGAATTTACATTGTGGAGACAGCCGCAGATATTATTATAAATCTCTTTGCTGAATCCAAATAATTTAGTGTATTCAATTAAATGACACAAAAATAAGTTGACTTTTCAGTTAAACTTTAAGACGCTACTGCAACGCTCAGAACGTCCTGATGAAAAATTTGTAACCAGCGTAGTAGTATGGTAGTAGTACGAAAACTTTGCATGTAATACTATGTAATAGCAAAGAATACTATCATTTAATGTGGCTCAGACTGGTCCAATCTTATGTAGTAGTATCCAGTAGCATCCTGTCTTGTCATAGAAGCCTCCAGTCTTGCTAATGGTAGCATGTAGTAGTATGCAGTAACACGGTAGACTTGAAGTAGAAGCATGTAGTAGCATCGTTAGTACTGCATGCAACTTTTTCGTACTACTTCATAGTACTATTTTGGGATAGATTTTTCATCGGGGTGCGCTGCTCGCACGAGAACCCAAAATTCACCTAGACACGAAGAATTTGAATTTCAACAAAAGCCTGCAGTTGTTCGATTGGGTCGTCGAAAGGGTAGAGATTCTCTACCCTTTCGACGACCCAATCGAACAACAAAACCAGTAGCCGAGTCCAGAATGAATCACAGCACCAGCTTAACTCCAACCAATTTTCATAGAAGAAGTTAAAAAACAGATATTTGAGGAAGAATCTTCAATTGTTTTTCCACAAGTTTATTTTCCCGCTTGAGCGGCTTAAGCCTGAAGAGGACCCTTGCCAAGAAGGGCCGAAATATAGCTCGAATAAAATGTAGCTGACTTATCAGTTTTGCACCGTCAAATAGGATTCGCTAGCTTGAGCTGAAGGAACGTCGAAGAGCATGTAATTTGCATTTTAAACATATACACCCATAAATAAAAAGTTAAAGGGACCAACAAGATAATGTCCAGAAATCAATCCGGAACTAAGAAAAAAAAGGACAAGAAAATTTGTGTGGTAACTGTGGTAAGTATGAAACATGTATTTGAACGTATTAGGTCAAATAGACACTAAAGAAGGAAATTAAAGGAGTTATGTCATAAGCATTCTAGCACTTGCAACGTCTAGACCCCCCCCCCCCCCACCGAAGACCCGAGATGAAGCCACGACTCGTTCCGACCGCTGGGTCATCTAGCGGCGCGGGTCAGAAGCGCCCGACATGGGGAGGCTGAGACCATAGTTTGACTATGGATCTAAAAGAACGTTTTTATTGTAGCAGGCATATGGGAATTTTGTAGAAAAATCTAACTTATTATTTGTATGATCGATTTCTTTAAGTATTTTGTTTTCTGTTTTTTCTTGTTAATTCCTGCAAGTCCAAGGAATTAAGGATGTAAACTAGATCACAACAAACAAACGCCGTAAATTATACTAAATTCGTTTTAGTTATTTTTGAAGATTCTGCAACTGAGCTAAATAATATTCAGCTTCCTATACCAAAAATTGTCAAACTGGCCGATGATTTCTTCTTCCGACATATCTAAACGTCCACAGGGTGACATACTTAGTTGTTTTAATCCTCTTACGCGCCACTCGATCTTCTCGAAGGTTCTAGTAATCTTTTAACGAGCGTCAGGAGATCAATGAATAGTTAATTAGCAATGGTGGATTGGCGTTCAGGAGTGAATTGTGTTCAAGTAATTTGTGGATAATGTTGGCTACCGTGAGATTTTGGGGAAAAGAAAGGTAACTGTGCTAGTAAAAATCCGACCCATCGCATAATGACGGTGTCTCCTACCTTCTCGGCCCACATGAATCAAAGACTTTAAAGTTATCAACGAGGGAATCTGGAATACTAATATTAGTACAGAAATAACAAGACCAAAAGTTTCGATGGGATTCCAAAAACTGAACATTAACTGGAATTTGGCCCAGGCAATCGGGTCACCTATATTTCCGATCTTCGCCAAGCCCTTTTAGCATGTTGATGTTTGTCCATAACAAACGCTTGAAAATGTATACAAAATATAACGTTTTGGGATTTGTTGACCAATTGCGGCCAAACAACTAATCAGATGAGAAAACCAAGTTCAGATATCCGCCCTCATTTAGTATATGCTGCACCGGTTTGACATTCTTTTCTTTCTGCAGAGCTCTCGGATAGCCTGGAAAATGTCCAAAAGAGGGCAGTGAGAATCATTCTGGGTGATCAAAATTTTTCATATGAAGAGGCTCTTATTAAACTTGACGTTCCTAAATTAACTGACCGCAGAAATACTCTTTCAAAACAATTTGGAGCAAAGATAATGTGTTGTCCCCAGATGGCCCATATATTCCCCCCTCCCCTCCCGTCTTCCGGGCGTCGGTCCGAGAGGAATACTGGCAATCAGTTGTCTGCATATCCTTCTAATTCTTCTGCCCAATTTGTACGTAGTTTCATCCCATCATTTATTTCTGGTCATGTCTTGTAAGTGTATTAGTTAATTTGTTTCGTGTCTTTGTATTTCTTAAATATTTTATTCCTATTCTAGCTTAAAGCTATTTGGAAATTAAACTTGATTGATTGATTGATATGGGTTCAGCATGGATGTTTATCCCCCTACATCTCGTCCCTAATCGACTGAAAAGTCTTTTAATTTGACTACATTCCTCGTTTTAGCTGTGTTTCGAGCAAACTGCATTCGGAGCAAAAGATCTGATGACATTGAGAGGCGAACCAAGGACCTCTCAACCGAAATTTCCGAGTTTTGGCAAATTCCGGCAGAATTACTTGTCTGTCGAGAAAATAGTTCAGAGATGGATTCATCGAGTGTTCTTATTTCCGATATGAGCCTCTAATCAAATAAATAATGAGCTTATGTTTTTACCAAATTTCCGGTTTGACCAGATTCCGGGTAAACTTCTTGTCGGGCGAGAAAATTAGTCTCAAATCTGGATTCAGCATATCACCTCACCGTATATCAACTATCTCAACGGGTTTTAAAACTAAGTTCAAAAACGAATTGTCTCATTACCCCTACATCAAACCTCTAATCAACTTCAGGTAAAACTTTTACGTTTAAAAAATTATCCGGTTTTGACAGGATTCCGGGTGAAATACTTATCCGGCGAGAAAATAAAATTTCATATTCGGATTCGGATTCTCCTTAGCTTTACAAAAATATTTCTTTCGCCCTTAATCTGAGACCCCCTCCCCCACCCCTAAATATAGAGGTACAGAGCCAATCTACGAACTTGACCTGTACATTGACCCAAAGAATCCTCATGCCAAGTTTGAACAAAATATCTCAACCCCTTGATAGTTATCGTGCTAACAGACGGACGGACAAACTTTACGAAGTCATAGGTATCCCGTCACTAATGTTTTGGGATCCCAGAAATGAAAAGAAAATACACGATGAAAATTTTCTTTTAATATTCTTAGCCTCAAGGGTTCTTTTTAGAAATCCTATTCTAACATTGTTTTTCAGGCTGTGATATTCAAGATAAAAGGGAGGCTACAAGTGGCCCAAATCTCTGAAAGCCTTGTCAACTACAAACTGCCTATTCAGCTTGCGAAGAACAAAATCATTCAGATAAAGAGCATGTTGGATCAGAGTAGGCTATTGCAAGAGTTTTCGACAAAACTGATATTCCGGTCGTAATCTGGGATAGACCGGGAACGGGTACAGAAAAGAGCTTTAAAGATCTGGTGAGGCAGTTGATTAGAGACAAATATCATGACTAGGGGGCCTGGCGAGGACATTGAATCTACAAGACCAGATTGTCTGGATGAAGAAGTTCAATAACTATTCCCTATAGGATCCCATCGAAACCTTTGGTCTTGTCTACAGTGCACAACGTACGGCCTCAGATTCCCCTGGACAATTGATCCGCTGAATAAGTGAAGCTGAGAGATAAAACCAAGATGTGACGTACACTGTAAAAAGTTTGTCCCTATAAAGATTAAAGTTAACTGCAGTATTCGCTACTCGGATGATCCTTATCTCTACGCAGATAAGATTAATACCAAATAGAGATAAGACGAATCCTAGTAGCAAATACTGCAGTTAACTTTAACCTTTATACGGAGAAACTTTTTACAGTGTAACTGGGATACCTTCCCTTCGATTCTCCCACCCATATCAACCGAAGGTCTTATGCATACAATCTAAGGATGTAGGATCAGCAATCGGAATCAATTTTTCGTTATACCAAATTTCAATTTTCTACGGACTACCGATACAACCCCTACGAACTTTACACACACATTAGGCCGAGTCCCGGGGTTATTACATCTAAAACGTTCAGAGTGACTTTTGGCCCAAAACAGAGAGTGAAATTTACTTTTCATGAAAAAACGTGAAATGGTAATTCTTGGTCCTGAATCGCCGCTGCAAAAATAACACATCTTAATTTTATTTTCATGCAAAAACAGGAAATAGTCACTTCTGGTCGAAATCCCATGATGTAAAATGAAACATTTAGATGTTTTCTGAAATAGAGTGATTTTCAGGTCACACATAGGATAAAGACAATTCACACTATCGTGCGACATGTGGCCGAGTCCTCTTCGAACCTTCCACCCAACCGAACGTTTACTTACCACAATGTTGTAGTAGAACCCCGTTTAGAAATCCGTTTGATTAGCCTATGTGTATCCCTTCCACTGAGGTCCGTTTCATACAACGTCGACAATCCTACTGCTTTAAATTGGGAGCTGCGTCCGCCTATATTCCCAAAGTTTCTCGTGCCTCTTCTCCGGCCTTTGAAAACACCGCGCATAAGTAAACTATTCATCAGTAGCGCAGCAACCGATGACCGACGCTTTAAGCTAATTTCTTTTTGCTGAAGGAGTTGAATCGGAAGCATTCTAGCGTTTGCAACATTTAGATCCAAGTGGCTAGTCCAGACAAGAACTTGGTGCAACCGTGGAATCATCCATTCATCTTACTCATAGGAGACGGGCTGAATCCATATCTGAACTTTATTTTCTCGTCGGACAAGCAGATCGCCAAAAAATGATAGAGGGTCGACAACGATATCTTCAGTTCGTTTTCGGATCCCAAATAGTTAGCGGCGGATAAAATTATACGTCCGGCTGATGAACGTTTTATTGTAGGCTGATGTTGTGGTAGGGATAGTTATTTATTAGTTTGATAGTTATTTAGTTATTAGAATAATCCTAATTAATAATTCTCAATAATATAAATAAAAAATATATAAATAAAAATAAAAATACAGAAATAATATATAAAAAATAACATAAATAAAAAAAATAATTCTAAAACCCTTAGTTATTAGAATAATTCTAATAACTAAATAACTATCAAACAAACTATTCAAAACTCATAATTATTATGAGTTGAGTGTTGAATATTTGGACTGGTACAATGCAGTTGGAGTGCTTATTTATTTTTGTATTTTTGTCCCGCTACGGCCCACAGGGCTTGTTTGGGAATGCATTCATTCATTCATTCATGATCAATCTTTTAGGGACTAAGATATTTTTGTTCAAATGTGTGAGGATCCTTTAGGAGAACTGCAGGCCAAGTTCGTAGACGGTACCAGTAGCCCTGCATTTCGGGGTGAAATGGGGGGTCGCATCAAGTGGTGAAAAAGGTATTTTTCAAACAAATAAGATAGTTGATTCAGGGATAAGCTGTGCCGTCTTTACCCTTAGGCCGGCTAGGCCTGTGCTGGGGGGGGGGGGGGAAACGAGAGGTCAAGCGGCCGGTGTAAATTGTTGAGAATGAGGCTACGGTTGCTAGCCATGTTGCCTTGTTCATTACGATCCAGGTGTGACCGACTATGTTGCACCGTCATTTACGTTACCGAAATTATGCTCAGATGTGACCAGTGTGGCTCGACCAAGAATCATGTGTGCTAATGTGCTGGCGTTTTTACAATTTTGATTCATGAAAAGGGACCAAAAACCCATGGATGGCCTAGGGCAGTGGTTCCCAACTGGGGGTACGCGTACCCAAAGGGGTACGTGAGACCCTCGTAAGGGGTACGCGAAGGTCCCAAATCTCTGAATTCAAAAATGTCTGCTTTCGTCAAGAAATTAGAGTGTTGGGGTTATGAAGTTTCAAATAAACGGCGCAAGCGTCTTTTTGATCCTTGACCAGTTTATGGACGAGAATGAAATTGACAGCCTTGCAGCCTCAAGTATCCCTTTTATTTATTTATGTTTTTACACATTAGTTGCTTACCATTTATGACAATAAATGACGTCTTTTTGCTGTTCCAATCTGGACAGCTCTTAGTAAAATAATAGAACAATGATTCTTCAGAAGGGGGTATGCAACCATTTTGAACCTTAATTAGGGGTACGCGATACGGGAAAGGTTGGGAACCACTGGCCTAGGGTCCACCAACAGTAAAAGACGGCAGTGGTGATACGGAGACATGCTGAATCAAAATCTGAATTTTATGTAGTAGTTTGCCCGAATGCGACGAAGACCGAAAAGTTCTGAGAAGTAACAGATTTATAATAAATATAAAATCGGTGAGAGTGTCAAAGTACATGTAGGAATCCAGGAATCCACGCTGAATCCGCAACCGAACTTAATTTTCTCGCCTGACAATTCGTACGTCTGAAATTCGGCAGAAATTGGAAATTTGGTAGACGTAAAAGTTAATATTCTCTGGGTCAAGGAAAAGGTCGAGTTCGTAGATGGGCCCGATAGCTGCTATATTATGGGAGGGGTTTCAAATTATAAGGCTAAAAAAAACATTTTTAAAAGCTAATGAGATAGTCCATTTAGGGGTACGGAGACATGCTGAATCCGAATATGACATTTCTTTTCTCACCGGACAAGTAGTTCCCCCGGAATCCCGCAAAACCCGGAAAATTTGTAAAAAGTAAAATTGAATCTGAAGTTGATTAAAGGATCGATTCAAGCGTAAAGGGACAGGCTGAATCGGAATATGAAAATTATTTTCTCGCCGGACAAGTATTTCGCCCGGAATCCAGAAATTTAGCACGAAGTTTTCAAAGCCAATGAAAATAGTCGATATAGGGTCAGGAGACATGCTGTTGCGGTTTTCAAAAATACTAAAGATAAACAAAAAGTGTATGCGATCAGTTTAGTTATCAGAAGTCCCAACCTGTATTTACTGGGTCGAAAAGGCACATGCATCCGACAACTGTCTGGTGAACAATTTAATGAAAATTTGTCGACCAATTCTTGGAGAACACAAGTCCCTACCCTACCCCTTGATCCATATAAGCGAAAGCTCAGCGTCAATGACGACAGACTGTCGTCTTGGGTTGGGAGGTTGAGTTATGCTTGTTTGAATTTCGTATGAGGAGTCACTGGCAAAGTACAGTCCAAGTTCGTAGATGGGTCCTTTAGCCCTATATTCAGAGGCAGAGAAGGGGAGTTTCGAATTAAGGGTAAAAAATATGTTTTATAAGCGAACCATAAGCGAATCGTTTAAGGGGTAAGGAGGACCGATGAATCACGATTCACCCGGAGTTTGGGAATTCGGAGACTGGAAATTTGGTTTAAGCTCAAAGTTGTTTCTGAAGTCTGAATTAATCTCTGAATTAGAGATTCGGTACTGGGGTAAGGAGACATGCTGAATTGAATTTTAAACTTTATCTCCTTGACAGATAAGCTTGCAAATTTGCTAAAACCCGGGAAAGGTTTCGGATCTCACTGTCACTACCTCTTTTGCTCTAGCCGGGAATGCTGCTAAAATACGAGGAATTTGGTACAAGGACACCTGAATGAAGAGTACCAAGTATCATCCCTATCTGTATGACTTCCGTTAACATTAACTGCAGAAAACCCAATCCAAATACGAAATAGTGTTTCCAAGCTATGATTTTTGCTCCATTTTGCAGCTGTCCTTATTTCAGTGCCGAACAATTTTAGAAATGAACGAATGTCTCCAATCAACCCTTCATCTGGAATACTTTTTAAACAGTTAAGCCCAAACGTATATCTAGAAGAAATTCCAACACGATCCGGCCAGCGCTGTACAAGATTTGAATGAATTGCGCTTTTTGTCTTGGAGTCTACATGTGCAAACCTCCAGAAATGAACATCCCTATTTTGAAAACGTCACGCTCAGGAGAAGAATGCTCTCCGTGGCCATGTCTGTAAATGCATTCTCCATGGTGTGTTCAAGCAAGAATAAATTCTTGGTTCAAGTATGGTTTCATTGTTCATAACATAAGCTTGCAAATTTGCTAAAACCCGGGAAAGGTTCGGATCTCACTGTCGCCAGCTCTTTTGTTCTAGCCGGGAATGCTGCTAAAATACGAGGAATTTGGTTCAAGGACACCTGAATGAAGAGTACCAAGTATCATCCCTATGTGTATGACTTCCATTAACATTGCCTACAGAAAACCCAATCCAAATACGAAATAGTGTTTCGAAGCTATGATTTTTGCTCCATTTTGCATCTGTCCTTAGTACCGAACAATTTTAGAAATGAACGATTTCTCCAGTCAACCCTTCTTCTGGAATACTTTTTAACCAGTTAAGCCCAAACGTATATCTAGAAGAAATTCCAATACGATCCGACCAGCGCTGTACAAGATTTGAATGAATTGCGCTTTTTGTCTTGGAGTCTGCATGTCCAAACCTCCAGAAACGAACATCCCTATACGTCCTTCATAAAATCCGAAGACGAATTGCCCCCAGGCGCGCTAGAGGAACAATAACAATCACACGTGAGATCGGGGGATAAGTTATCTGACGGGTGAATAAGCGATTCGGCTTTCGCTTCATATCGAGTAGCGCATTAGCCCCGTTGAAAAGTCAGCCAGCACTCGGCACTGAAGTCGGAATTCAGAAATTACAAACTTGACGACGCTTGACTGAACAGATTTGGGTAAAGCAAAAAGAGGGGAAGAGGCATTTTAAACAGTTTTAAACATGGTTAGGCCTAAGAGGAACTGAAAATAGCAAAACAAACCTGGATAAACGTACACCAAGAAGTAAAGTGCATTGTTTTCTTTACGATAGCGCACCTACCAGCCAAAAAAGAACTAATCTGAGAGGAATTTTATGAGGGGCGTATTTGAAAACGTCACGCTCAGGAGAAGAATGCTCTCCGTGGCCATGTCTGTGTTCAAGTATTGTTTCATTGTTCAGGTGTCCTTTAAAAAAAAAATTCTGAAGTCGATTAGAGATGAGATACTGGGGTAAAATACTTGCTGAACTCTTCTGAACCTGGTTTTCTCAGTCTCACTGTTTGGCCGTAAGTTGTCAAACAAGAGTTAGAAGCTCATACGGCACTTGCAAGGCTATCTCAAAGGATGAAAGTAGGAATTTGCCAAATCGTCGGTTTGTTCTGATCATTTGTAAGCAAAACGCTTGAGATAAAAATGATCATGGGCCCTAGGAAATCACGAAAATGTATCGATTGGTAAAAAGTTTTTTATTTCTACACTTGGTTGTAATGATGCGCACTTTAAGGGTGCTAGAAATTCATCCAAAAGTGACCAAAAGCCCTAAGGCAAAACCGATAATGGGCCCTTGGGCACTAATATGTATCGTTTGGTCAAAATTATTTCTTTTTGACTTTGCGGTTAAGATGCGCACTTTAAGGAAGCTAGAAATTCAGTTGGAAATTCATGAAAATGTATATTTTTGCTTAAAAGTATTTTTTTTTACTTTGCAGTTAAGATTAGTACTTTAAGGAATGGTTGGATTTGGGAAATGGCAATTTCTAAGCCAATCTTGTCAAATCTCTAATTAATTCCATCCAAGTTTCATCGTCCTAGCAAATCTGGAAGTACCTTAACTCGCGGTCACCGGAATTTAACTCCCCCCCCCCCCTTCCAACTCCCCGCAGTGCCCTGATCCAGTTCTTCTCTGTTAATGATTTATCTAGAGCATTTGTTTGTTATTCCCACAAAGTTCCATCCCAGCCTCTCCAGTTTAAGCGGGTCACATATTTTTGATCGGGTCCCTGATATGGGGCGGGGCAACAGTTGTCGTATCCGGTCCGGAAATGAAAAAGAACACCCGTTCGAAAGTTGCGCATGACTCAATATTCCGGATTCCCCTTCCCTCCCCCCCCCCCACGGTGATCGGATTGAGAAAATTATTATTTACAAGTCAGTTTGATCGGGTCCCTGATATGCCCGCCAAGTTTCGCCGTGAAATTCTCCAAAGCCGCTATCACCGGAATTCCGGGAATCCCTCCTCCCCCTCCCCCAGTGTCCGGATCCACTCCGATTGTGTAAACGATTTACCTAGAGATTTATCTTCCCAGCAAGTTTCACTACGATCCCTCCAATCTAACCATTTCCCGAGATTTCCGGCCCCCCCCCCCCCCCAATTCCCCCACAGCTATCGAATTCGGTTCAGACATTAAACAGGACTTTAAGAGTCTTCTATTCAGTCATTAAGTTTATATTACAAAATATTACAGCAAATATTGCTCCGTAATATCGTTGACTGAACTGAATCACAGAAAATTAATTATTAGTTCAATTTGGAGAGAAGTCGAAGTCCTTCCGGCTTCCAGTCTTTCGTTCTAGTCCAACTGTTTTAGGGGTGGGGTCAGTGTTGTCAAGTGTGAAACTTTTGGTGCTTTTTGACACTTGAAAGTGACACCGTTTTTTGACGAATGACACTTTTTAGGTCAGAAAAGCACTTTTTCATTACCTAAAGTGATAGATTACCGCCCCCAAAATACTGCCAAAACATACTTTACTATGATTTTGTACACAAAAACAGTTTGAAGCCTTAAATGAAGCTCGTTTCCGATTAAAGTTTGGTACAAAACTGTGATGTAACAGTTTAGAAATGTTTTGAAATTTTTTTTTTCAAATTCAGTTATTACCAATTTCGCTCGTTGTGCAGCGGAAAGCAAATAAAAATTCGAGGTGTCAAAAAGCACCTTTTTGTCAGCAATTGTGACACTTTTATGACTCGAGCTCTTGATAGCCCTGGTGGGGGTGGAGGGGGTGTTAAAAAAGAATTTGCAGTCGGATATTCCGACCGTAAAAATATGACTGGAAACAACTGTTTCCAATCGTGAAATTGCTATTGAAAATAATCGGTTTCAGTCGTAAACAACTGTTTTAGAGCGTAGAAATACAATTGGAAACAGTTGTTTTCAATCGTAAAATAACGATTTGGAAACAATCGGTTTCAATCGTAAAAATATCTGTTTTCAATAGGAAACAACTGTTTACAATCGCAAACGATTGGAATCAACTGTTTACAATCGCAAACGATTGGAATCAACTGTTTACAATCGTAAACAGCAAAATGTCCCATAATACAATTGACAAAAAAACGATCGCTTACGATCGTTTACGATTTGAATTATTTCCATACGGGCATCTCCTTACCCCTGCACTCTAACCAACTTAAGATAAAACTTTTCCGGTTTTGGACGGATTCCTGGGCGGTGATGGGCGAAGGGACCGATCTACTAGCACGACCTTTAGCCTACTTATGACCCAAAATATCTCAACCCCTTGGAAAGACAGATGGGCACACTTCACTAAATCACAGCCCACGGGTATCCCGTCACTAACGCTTAGGGATGCAGAAAAGTAGGCACATATACTAAAAGAAGGCACGACACGGCAGCACCCATTGTCTACGAGGCGAGATGAAACTTCATTTCTATTTCTACACGTCATTTCCGGGTACGCAAACCACCGAACCAGTTTTCTTGTAGACCTTTTTGTGTCCCTAAATTTATAAGCATATCCCTCCGCTTAACCTTAATGCACAACTCTCACTAGAAATGATCTTTTCCCACTGAAATGGATACGAAAAAACATTTTCGAATATGGGTCTAGGCAAGACCCCCCCCCGGTGCCAAAACCCCCCGACCAACCCCCCCCCCCAAATCCTTTACATTTAATACGAATCCAAAACATTCAACTTGACTTCCCGTGATCTTAGTCTAAGTAATAATGTAAAGTAATGTAATAACTCTACTCCGGCCAAATACCATAACCTACACTCTACAATACAAACTTAAACAAACATAACATATGTTTTTTATAACAGTCATGTGGACTTCTGGTACAAAAAGAAAACTAACTAAACCTAACTGTACCTAACTACCTAAACTTAACTGTATCTTCCTCGCCAAGAAGGGGAAGGAACTGGGAAAGGATTTGTTGGGGGGGGGGGGGAGGGGGGGGGGTCATTACATTGAGTAGCACGGGTTTTGATTTTGATCTTTCACTTTTAACACCTCACTGACAAGAGCTTAAGGATTCTTACACCAGTTACTGGATACCCACTTTACTTCAGACATTATTGTACAGTCAAGTTGGCGAATGAAGTTGCATCCAGTTATCCTACTCTTGTGTATCCGTCAGTAGGTACATGAGCCAATCCGGGTAGCCAGCTAATAATAATAATAATAAGAATTTATTCATGACCCATCATACACTCACAAAGAGAAAGACGGAGTATAAATCCCTTGTACTATTCGTGGCGTAGGGGTTATTTGGGACTAGGAGATTATTTTCGTATTATCTTTTTTTTATTAAGGCGTGGGGGGTTTCGCCGGGGGGGGGCTGATATCTGGGGGGTTTAGTCCGGGGGGTTTTCGCCGGGGGGGGGGGAGGGGTCGCCGTTTTTTTGTCAAAACCCTTCGAATATACAATTACTTTCCACCTACAATTAGCGATTTTCTTGTTAGCGTTTGTCGATTATCTTCAGCCTTCCTGCTCTCCGACGCGGCGGCTGGACGCAAAATATTTGAAAACTGAACGCGCCGTGGTTAAAAAGTGGGTTATCAACAGGGTCATAAACAGATACTTCTGAGATCTTTATGTGTGAAAGAGTTGTCAGCGGACGTTGAAAATTCCGGCAAAAGTTTCATTGTGTGACGGGCAAAACTCGGAAAGGCCAAAAAAGTGCTAAAAATTCATAGGCACAAAACGACAGTGGAGAAAGACAGGGATATTAGAAGCTTCTAATTCTGCCTGGTACCTAGGTACATTATAAAAAGCAGAATAAGCAAGAGGGGTCCTTTAAGATAAGAACTCCCCTGTCATCCGTTGCTTTTTTCGAGTTCCCAAAACGTAGTGGAGGGATACCAATCCACGCCCGTCTGTCCGTCGTTCGCACGAGATCTCTCGACGGGGTTGAGATATTTTTTGTAAATTTGGGGCGAGGATCCTTTGGGTCATAATTACAGGTCATATTAGTAGATGGGCCCCGTGGCCCAATATTTAGGGACGGGGAGTGGGATCAGGGGTGAACAGAATTTTATTTGCACGCCAATGAGAAATAGGGGTGAAAAAGACATACTGAATCCCAGTCTTCACTTTCTTTTCCTGCAGGATCGATGAATGAATGAATTTATTCCCAAAAAGCCCATGGGGCCATGGCAGGATAACAAAATAAACACAAAATAGTACTGAAAAATACAATATTTACACCAAAAGGAGGGAACACTTACTAAAAAAAAAAAACGCTCCTGATGCTCAGTAGCCTGCTTGAGGAACCTCCCAAGCCGACGAAGGTCTCCAGAATTTGTCTTCCCCAAAACCTTAACCAACTCCTCTTCCTCCATCCTATCATGCCCAAAGATCTCTTTACGCAAATCATTTAACTCGACGCATCTACCGACCAAATGCAAAATATCCTCCCCTAGTGAACCACACATTGGGGAAGGACCATAACCTAACTTAACTTTCCCTATGGACTTTCTTCTTACCCCCAATGGGAGAGAATCCGCCCACAGACTAACCATCCATTTTAATTCCTCTGGTCTGAGACCCGCTTTAAAAACAGTTCCTTCCCCCACGCCTCTTTAGACAAGACGCACCACTTCAGAGAAGAAGAATTCCGTACTCCGCAACTCCACAATTGAATCTCCTGGTCTTTAGCCTATCTTTTACAATATTAGCTATCTCCCCTAATGGATATGATAGCCCTGCTAAAGTTTGTTAAGAGTAAAATTTTTATCTGAAGTTGATTGGATGTTCGATTTATGGGTAAGGAGACAGACTGAATCCGCTTTTGACAATCGTTTTCTACCCAGACATATAGTTCGCCTGGAATCCGGCTAAAACTGGAAAATTTGTTAAAAGTGAAAGTTTTATCTGAAGTTGATGAGATGTTCGATATAGGGGTAAGGTGATACGCTGAATTCGTTTTTGAGCTTTAGTTTTTGCCAGACAAGTGGTTCGCCCGGAATCCAGTAGAAACCAGAGATTTGGCAGAAGTAAGGCAGGAAGATCTGATCAATTTCGTCAAAGTAGATATGAAGTATAGCCGCGGAGTAAATACACACATGCTGAATCCATATCTGACTTGGTTTTCGCAGATGATTAGCCACTGACCTTCTGTCTTAATAGTAAAAATGTTCAAGGAGTCTGGAGAAGACCGGATATAAACAAGGCCAAATCGTTTAAATATTACATTTTTGTGATCCCATTGAAACCTTGGGTCTTGTTTACAGAGATATTTAACAAAGTGAACAGTGTAATCTCACCTAGTATCTACAGAGGGCATCAGCTTTGTTTCCGTGTTTTACCTAGTGTAATATATTTTATTTCCTTCATGCAAATGATCAGCATAATTTAGCATCATCTGCTGAAGAAAGCTACGAAGTTGGTTTGTCAATAAACGATTCGATTCCGACTTCTAGACTTGAACTTGAAGACTGGAAATAACTGTAACGGTTCGTTTAGGGCTATAATAACAGGCTTACTCGATCTGGTGAAGACCCTAAATCTGCAAGACTCGATTGTCTGAATCCCGTCGAAAATTTCGACCTGTTTTCATTGCCGTGTTTAGTTCGGCTGTCCTCCGGCAAAACCTATAGTATCTACCAAAAAATCAAATTTTAGTTAGAAGTTGAACCCACCTAATTACACCACGAAAAATCCAATGGTACAAACAGATTTTGTCTCCGATGCTTAGTTTCGGACATCTCACCTAGTATCTACACAGGGCCTCAGCTTTGTTTTCGTGTTTTACCGAGTGCTTAGATACTACGTTTTCGCGTTTTTCTCGGAAGTTACTCAGATGTAGATATTAGGGTTTGCCGGAGGACAGCCGAGTTTATGTCGGGTTTCACGCACTGTCAGAAGTTTCATAACAGATTGCGCATAACACTTTCAAGAATAACACCTTTTCACTTAGAAATAAAGTGTTATGACCAAAAGTTTACACTATTTCGTGCCTAGATCTCCAACAACACCTTCAATTGGTAAAAATACGAACGGGAACGAAAGAAACATAACATATAACATCCCAAAGTGTTATCTGTTGAAACCGCGCATCCTGCTGTTGTCGTTATGTAACTTCTGACAGTGTAGTGTTTTTACCTTTTGAAGGTGTTGTTGGAGATCTGGGCACGAAATAGTATAAACTTATTTGGTCATAACACTTTTTTTCTAAGTGAAAAGGTGTTATTCTTGAAAGTGTTATGTGAAATCTGTTATGAAACTTCTGACAGTGCGAGGCTCGCAATCGGCTTCAGGGAAGTTTACTAGGCAGGAAGCTCTGTTATTCAAATTCTGCCGTATTTAATGATCGAATACGAGGGACCCTCGGAATGATTTAAACAGCGAAGCCGCGTGGGATTTTTCAAAACAGATCAGAGCTTTAGAGGAGTTTTAGTATCTTAAAGTACAGGAACACGAAAAGTATCTTGACACCGACATTGTCTTTTAATGCTCGTCGGTCGTATTTAAATGGTATAAAAACAGGTCGTTCTGAGGGTACTGTATTTTCGTTATCTTTGCTCCTTCTGTAAAATCGTATGCACGAGACAACAGGGCCCAACCAGGCCCAACCGTGTGATTTGTGGGCACCTGTATGCGCTTGTATTTTTGTTGTATGCCTTACGAGAAAGATTTAGGATTTCTTTTTTGGTTCAGGCACTAAGCAATCTTCACCAATCTCGCCACTGCCCACTGAAAAGCCGCGTTTGTGTTGAGATTAAAATTTCCCGCGACATAGTAGAATTTTCGTCGTGGGCTGTAGATATTCTGAACGTCATAACTGGAGCAGATGGTGGAAAAAAAAAATAATCTCTTTGCAGAATCCAAATAATTCAGTGTATTCAATTAAATGACAAAAACACAAGTTGGCTTTTAGTTAAACTTTAACGTGAATGCTTGCCCTCAAGTCAAAGCTCTAGACGACTTCAGAATTATCTTCCACTTTTATGAGATTTCTGTGTTACAGAATTCCGAACGAATTCCTTGTCGAATGAATGAATGAAGTTCAGATATGGATTCATCATTTATCTTTACTCGTGAATCAAAACTCTAATCGACTTCTAATCAACTTTTGCTTGAAGGAAATTCCGGTTTGGTCGGATTCCAGGCGAATGGATATCTCTCCTTCCCTCTATATCGAATCCTTAATCGAGTTCAGAAAATAACTTTAAATTCCACAAAATTTTCAATTTCGGCTGGATTCCAGATGAACTACTTGTACGGTAAGAAAATAATGTTCAAAACTGGACTCAGCATGTCTCTTTACCCATTACCGAACATCCAATCGACTTCAGAAACAACGTTGAACTTCCACCAAATTTTGGATTCCGGGTGAACTACTTGTCCGGCAGAAACGACTATCTCATTAGCTTCAAAACAGATTTTATTTCATCCCTTAATTTGGAACCCCATCCCCCATATTGCTAAAGGGCTCATCTACGAGCTTGAGCTTGAACTGTAGCCTACTTTGACCCAATGGATCCTCATACAAAGTTTGAAGTAAGTATCCTACCCCCCAAGGCCGTATTCAGGGGGGGGGGGGGGCTAGGGGGTTGTTTGACCACCCCTTTGACCACCCGAATATAAGGTTTGAAGCCAAACTGACCATTCATTTCAAACAAAATAGAAACAAGAGTTGTAAGCTCATATGGCACTTGCATGGGTCAAGATGATTTGATTGATCAAAAGTAAGTTTCGACTTTGCGATTGAGTTGCGCGCTCTAAGGGAGCTGGAACTTCATTTGTAAGCAAAACCCTTGAGGCAAAACTGCTAATGGGCTGATGGGCATCACGAAAATGCATATATTGCTTAAAAGTATTTTTTTTACTTTGCGGTCAAGATTGGTACTTTAAGGAATAATCAGATTTGGGAAGTAGCAATTTCTAAGCAAATGTTGTTGAGTCTCCAATATTCCAGCGAAGTTTCATCGTCCTAGCACATCTGGAAGTACCTTAACGCGCGATCGCCGGAATCCCAGACCCCCCCCCCCCCCCTCCTCCAACTCCACCCACAATAACCGGAGCCAATCCGGTTCTGTAAATGATTAATCCAGAGCATCTGTTTGTCATTCCCACGAAGTTCGATCCAGATCACACCAGTCTAAGCGGGTCAAGTATTTTCCGCCCTCCACCCAATTATTGCCGGATTCGGTAAGGAAATGAAAAAGGTCACAAGAGAAAAATGTCCTCTGTTTAATTATTAAATTTCACTCGAATCCGATCACCCGTTCCAAAGTTACGCATGACTCAATATTCCGGATTCCCCTCCCTCAACTCCCCCACCACCCCAAGATTATCATATCGAGGATTTTTTTTTATTCCAAGTCAGTTTGACCGGGTCCATAATATGCCTTCCAAGTTTCGTCGTGAAAATCCCCCCAAAAACGGAATTCCGGGAAACCCACTCCTCCCCCCCCTCAAGTTTCCGGATCCAGTCAAATTATGTAAAAGATTTACATGGACCTTATGATTGTTCTTCCCAGCAAGTTTCACTCCGTTACCATCATTCTAACCGTTTCCCGAGATTTCCGGTCCACCCCCCCCAGCTCCCCCGCGGTGCACGTAGCCAATCCGATTCAGCAAATGACTTACCTAGAGCATCTGTTTGTTCTTCCCACAAAGTTCCATCCCGGTCCCTCCATTCTAAACGGGTCACGTATTCCCCCCCCCATATAGTTACCAGATCCGGTCCGGATATGAAAAAAATTATCGGAGAAATGTCCTCTGTTCAATTATTAAATTTCACTCGAATCCGATCACCCATTCCAAAATTACGCATGACTGAAAATTTCGGATTCCCCTCCCTCCACTCCCCCCACCATTATCTGATCGACAAAATTGTCATTTTGAAGTCAGTTTGATTGGGTCCCTGATATGCCTGCCAAGTTTCATCGTGAAAATCCCCAAAACTACCATCACCGGAAATCCGGGACCCCCCCCCCCCTCCCATAAGTGTCCGGATCCAGTACAATGGTCTAAAGGACTTATCTAGAGCAGATGCTTGTTCTTCCCAGCAAGTTTCACTCCGATCCCTCCATTCTAACCGTTTCTTGAAATTTCCGGTCTCCCCCCCCAACTCCCCCCTGGCTACCGAATCCGGTCAAGACTTTAAACGGGACATTACAAATATATATTCTATTCAGTTATGAAGTTTCATTACAATCCGATCATCCGTTCGAAAGTTACACACTTCTCAATTTCCCGGATTCCCCTGCGGATTCCCCTCCCTCCACTCCCCCCACCATTATCTGATCGACAAAATTTTTATTTTGAAGTCAGTTTGATTGGGTCCCTGATATGCCTGCCAAGTTTCATCGTGAAAATCCCCAAAAGCACCATCACCGGAATTCCGGGAACCCCCCCCCCCCCCCATAAGTGTCCGGATCCAGTACAATGGTCTAAAGGACTTATCTAGAGCAGATGCTTGTTCTTCCCAGCAAGTTTCACTCCGATCCCTCCATTCTAACCGTTTCTTGAAATTTCCGGTCTCCCCCCCCCCCAACTCCCCCCTGGCTACCGAATCCGGTCAAGACTTTAAACGGGACATTACAGATATATATTCTATTCAGTTATGAAGTTTCATTACAATCCGATCATCCGTTCGAAAGTTACACACTTCTCAATTTCCCGGATTCCCCTGCCCTCCCCCTCTCCCCCCCAAATGGTCGGATCAGAAAACTGATTATTTCTAAGTTTGTTTGGTCGGGTCTCTGATATGCCTGCCAAGTTTCATGGTCCTAGCACAACTGGAAGTACCCTAACTCGAAAAATTGTGACAAAATGCCCTAAATTTTCAAGTTTCCAGCGCCCCCACTTCCCCGTATATGGTCGGATCGGGAAACTGATTATTTCCAGGTTAGTTTGGTCGGCTCACTGATATTCCTGCCAAGTTTCATTGTCCTAGCTCATCTGGAAGTACCCTCACTCGAAAAAGTGTGACAAAATGCCCTAAATTTTCAAGTTTCCAGCGCCCCAACTCCCCCGCATATGGTCGGATCGGGAAACTTATTATTTCCAGGTTACTTTGGTCATGTCCCTGATATTCCTGCCAAGTTTCATTGTCCTAACTCATCTGGAAGTACCCTGACACGAAAAAGTGTGACAAAATGCCCTAAATTTTCAAGTTTCGAGCGCCCCCACTCCCCCGCATATGGTCGGATCGGAAAACTGATTATTTCCAGGTTCGTTTGGTCGGGTCCCTGATATTCCTGCCAAGCTTCATTGTCCTAGCTCATCTAGAAGTACCCTAACTCGGAAAAAAGTGACAAAATGCCCTAAATTTTCAAGTTTCCAGCGCCCCGCACTCCCCCGCATATGGTCGGATCGGGAAACTGATTATTTCCAGGTTAGTTTGGTCGGGTCCCTGGTATGCCTGCCAAGTTTCATTGTCCTAGCACATCTGGAAGTACCCTAACTCGGATATGTGGGACAAAAAACTCGGACCGACAGACGGAATTGTGATCGGTATATGGCACTTGAGCCAGAGGCTACAAGTGCCACAAAAACGAGATTTTCGGGTTTTTTTCTTGATCAGCTAGTTACCCCTCCAAGATGATGTGCGAGGGATAAATACAATTTCGGATATTTCGGTTGCACTTCCGGCAAACCGTCCTCATTGTATTTATCCATCGCACATCGTCTTGGAGGGGGTAACTAGCTGATCAAGAAAAAAACCCGAAAATCTCGTTTTTTTCTATTTTATTTGACCACTCGCTCGATATTTACTGTATACAATCGTATGGCATAGTTTTTGGGATCCCACAACGTAAGTGAAGGGATACCTATGGCATCGCAAAAGTTGTCCGTCCATCCGTCCGTCCGTCTGTAAGCACGATAACTCTCGAAGGGAATGAGATATTTTGATGAAACTTGGTGTGAGGATTGTTTGGGTCAAGAGTAAGGTCGAGTTCGTAGATGGGCTTTGTAGCCCTATATTTAGGGGTGGGGGAGGGGGTTTAAATTAAGGGGTAAGCAAAATATTTTTAAACAGCTAATGGGACAGTCGATTATGGGGTAAGAAGACATGCTGAAACGATGGTGGAAACCACTTTCTCGCCGGACAAGTAGTTCGCCCGGAATCCGGCCAAAACCGGAAAGTTTGTTAAAAGTAAAAGTTTTATTTGAAGTTGATTGGATGTTCGATTTAGGGGTAAGAGGACATGCTGAACACGATGGTGAAAATCATTTTCTCGCCGGGCAAGTAGTTCGCCCGGAATCCGGTCAAAACCGGAAAATCTGTTAAAAGTAAAAGTTTTATTTGAAGTTAATTATATGTTCGGTGTAGGGGTCGTAACACATGCTGAACACGATGGTGAAAATCATTTTCTCGCCGGGCAAGTAGTTTGCCCGGAATCCGGCCAAAACCGGAAAATCTGTTAAAAGTAAAAGTTTTATTTGAAGTTAATTATATGTTCGGTTTAGGGGTAGTAAGACATGCTGAACCCGATGGTGAACATCGTTTTCACTGGGCAAGTAGTTCGCCCAGAATCCGGCCAAAACCGGAAAATTGTTAAAAGTCTTCGTAGTTGATTAGATATCCAATTTAGGGGTAAGAAGAGATGCTGAATCCGTGCATGACAGTCATTTTGTACCCGGACATATAGTTTGCCCGGAATCCGGCTGGAACCGGAAAATTTCTTTTAAGTTAAATTTTAATTTGAAGTTGATTAGATGTTCGATATAGGGGAAAGAAGAAACGCTGAGTTCGATTTTAGCTTTTTTTTTGCCGGACAGGTAGTTCCAGAATTCGGCCGAAACTGGGAAATTCGAAGAAGTAAGGCAGGAAGTTTTTGTCCAAACAGATATGACTTATAGGGGTAAACACAAACATGCTGAATCCATTCTGAACTTGGTTTTCTCAGATGATTAGCATTTTGGCCTTAATCTGTTTCTGAATTTTAATAGTAAAAATGTTCAAGGAGTCTGGCGAAGACTCGATCTGGCCTAGACAAGACCCAATTGTCTGGATCAAATATTGGATTTTTGGGATCCCATCAACACATTTGGTCTTGTTTTTCTCGGCATAGTTGCTGACGGCAGGTCCGCATCCAGGAATTCGTTTCAGGGGAGGGGGGTCTACCTGCGGGTCGGACCCAATCCATATCAAACAGTAAGTCAAGAACATGGATTCGAGGTTAAAGTCTTTGATTCATGTGGGTCGAGAAGGTGGGAGACACCATCATTATGCGATGGGTCGGATTTTTACGAACACAGTTACCTTTGTTTTCCCCAACATTCCTCACGGTAGCCAACGTTATCCACAAATTACTTGAACACAATTCACTCCTGAACGGCAATCCACCATTGCTAATTAACTATTCATTGATCTCCTGACGCTCGTTAAAAGATTACTAGAACCTTCGAGAAGATCGAGTGGCGCGTAAGAGGATTAAAACAACTAAGTATATCACCCTGTGGACGTTTAGATATGTCGGAAGAAGAAATCATCGGCCAGTTTGACATTTTTTGGTATAGGAAGCTGAATATTATTTAGCTCAGTTGCAGAATCTTCAAGAAATCACTATAACGAATTTAGTATAATTTACGGCGTTTGTTTGTTGTGATCTAGTTTACATCCTTAGTTCTTTGGACTCACAGGAATTAACAAGAAAAAACTAAAAACAAAATACTTAAAGAAATCGATGATACAAATAATTAGTTAGATTTTTCTACAAATTTTCCATATGCCTGCTACATTAAAAACGCTCTGTTAGATCCATAGTCAAACTATGATCTCAGCCTCCCCATGTCGGGCGCTTCCGACCCGCGCCGCTAGATGACCCAGCGGTCGGAACGAGTCGTGGCTTCATCTCGGATCTTCGGTGGGGGGGTTCTAGACGTTGCAAGTGCAAGAATGCTTATGATATAACTCCTTTAAAGCCTATGAAAAAAAAGATTAGTTTTGGAACGTTTCGGGGGGGGGGGGGCGAACCCCCGACCCCCCTTGCCGAAAGACACGAGTTCTTATCACTGTCCTTTCCTGATGTTACGTAACAGACTGAATATGACTTTTGGTACGTAGTCCGAGGAGGAAAATCCCCTTCGCATCCTGTTCATAATGACAGACCATTCTCTTCAACTTGAAACTTGTTACGAGTGTTAATTGGTAGTGCGGCTTTAGCTTCATTTGTTATTTTAAATAATTCTCTTAAGCTGCAACGTCACTTGCACTGAGGAATTAACTTACAGCTGTAATCTTAGGTCATTTTCTTTACAATTTGTTTCAATCTCGCATGAAGCTTGTTACGCAACGTTCATTGGAAGCGCGTCGTTAGTTTATACTTAGTTTTCTATCACCTACGCTTCAGTTTTCGATTGTGTTTATTTTCAACATGCCATTTGGCCTCAAGCCACTTTTTGTGTAAACCTAAACCTAAAAGCTTGTTATTTCAAATAATTGAGTATGCATACCCTAATCCTAATAAGGAATTATGATACCTCGGCAACAAAGTATGCCAAACGGAATTGTTTGAACCAGAAAAGTTAAAAACATCGCAAACCGCACTGCGTAGTACAGAATGGTACTAATGGGACATTCCTAAAATCCAACGACAAATTGCCGCCATATACGCTAGAGAAGCAATAACAATCGCATGTTAGATATTGGTAAAAGTTATCTGAAGGGGGGGGGATAAGCGATTAGGCTTTCTGTTCATACAGAGTATTAGTCCGGTGGAAAAGTCAGACAGCAGTCAGCACTAAAGTCGGAAAGCGGAGTTGACGTGCTTGATGGAGTTTGATGTAAAAGACTTGGGTAGAGGCAGGGGGGGGGGGGGGGGATTTACCGACTGGCTGGTCATTTTTACCGACTGTTTTTGCAGAAAAAAACTATTTTTAAAAACAAGACCTAAGGTTTCGATGGGATCCCAAAGATTTAATATTTGATCCAGACAATTAAATATTTGTACTTTTAAAATTTAGAAAAGATAAACGGTTATAGTGGAGTATAACAGGCGAATCTTTTGGAACATTTTATCCGAGTATTTTGTCTTTATCCCAAATCAAAGTAAGGGCTCGTGCCTTTATTTTATTTGTAGTTTATAATTATGCCAGTGTTTGTTACCTATTTTGTCATTCGTTTGGCCCTAGTTGGTCCTATCCGAGTTTAAACAAATAAATAACAAATAAAAATACATCTATCCATTTGACTTTATTTCTGTTAAAACAATGCCCTCCAGGAATTTTTATTAACTCAACCCACTTTTCAGCAACAATAGAGAGGAGTGTGGACAAAATCAAACAATGTTGAAACTATGCGCCGCAGGGGAAAATTTCGATTTTCACAAAGATTAAATGATCAGATAATAAGCAGGAGACAGCAAAATAAGTAGGAACTTGATTTAAAAAACCTATACCTTTTTCTTAACACGTGTAATGAGAATGGTATAGGCATGTCAGTAACAGATGCGTTCAGTAGTTCGAGCCTCTAAGTTATATGCAGGACTGGTGCATTTTTTTACCATACATCAGGAAAATTAAAAGTATGTAGAGTTAGTTTTAAGAAGGATTAAGTTAATTTAGTTCGAAGAAGACGAGATGTGAAAAAATTTAAATTTCGCAAGTATACTGTCTGCACATACTGTTCATGTCCGAAGGGCTTCAATAAACATAAATCTGTTCCTTTACCCCAAGCCGACCGAGAATCCTGTATGATGGCAAAACACCGATTACTGAGTTCATATTTTTAACTATGGACTCACGAGGAATATTTCCGGAACAAATTCCCGTATCTTTCACCCGTCATTTCAAAAAGAAAAAGGACGGAGTAGGGGACCGGTTGGAGGCCTGGGACAAAAGTCAGTCTTCGGACCATAGCGTCAAAACTGAGTGAGTTAAAACATTGTGCAATAGACCCAACTTTAGCTTAAGGATTCGGCTAAGACTCTTAATTTTTTAATTATTTTTCTCCTTCTGCATTGTTTTTATTAGAAAAAAAGAGCTGAAAGCTCATATGGCACTTGTCGGAACAGTCAGCATGTTTGTAAGTTTTTCCTCTTCCACCTCCCCCCCCCCCCGTGATCAGACCCACACCGGACTTGAAACTGAACATATGAGACAATCGTTCTTGACACTTGTCAAGTTTCATGCATTTCCGATCACCCGTTCCTAAGTTATGAATGTCACCTGATTCCGGATTCCCCATCCCTCTACCCCCCCCCCCCCCCCCCACGATGGTCGGATCGGGGAAGGGACTATTTTCAAGTCAATATGTTAGAGACCCTAATTGGCCTGCCAAGTTTCATGGTCCTAGCAAGTCCAAGTCCAACTACGATGCCTCGACTTTAAAGCGATTCACAAGATTTCCGGTGCCCCCTTCACCCCCCCCCCCCCCAGTGATCAGATCCAGTCCAGACTTGACGCTGAACATCCAAGACACTTGTTCTTAAGACTTACCAAGTTTCATGCACGTCTGATCACCCATTCCAAAGTTGTCAATGTCACAAGATTCCGGATTCCCAACCCCTCTACTCCCCCCACGATGATCGGATCGGGGAAGGGACTATTTTCAAGCCAATATGGTAGAATCCCTAAAATGACTGCCAAGTCTCATGGACCTAGCACATCTGGAAGTACCCTAACTCGAGATGACGGGAATTCCGGTAAACCCCCTCCAACTCCACCCACTGTGACAGGATTCAGTCCTGTTTCGTCAGTAATGTATCTAGGGTTTAAGCTTGTTCTTCCCACCAAGTTCCATCCCGATCCCTCGAATCTGAACCTTTCAGAAGATTTCCGGTGCCCCCTTCCAGCCCCCCTCCCAGGCATCGTATCTGGGCCGGATTTGAAAAGGAACATCTGAGGCCCTTGTTCTTGACACTTGTAAAGTTTCATGCACGTCCAATTACCCCTTCCAAAGTTATGCATGTTACTAATTTCCGGATTCCCCATCCCTCCACTCTCCCTACGATGGTCGGATCGGGGAAACGACTATTCTTAAGGCAGTCTGTTCGGGTCCCTGATATGTCTACCAAATTCCATCGTCCTAGTACCAAACTCGAGGGATCACCGAATTCCCCCCCCCCAACTCCCCCCACAGTTCCCGAATCCGGTCCGGTTATGTCAACGATGTAGCTAGGACTTGTGCTTGTTCTTCCCACCAAGTTTCGTCCCGATCCCTCCACTCTAAGCGTTTCCCAAGATTTCCGGTTCCCCCAAAGTCACCGGATCCGATCCGGATTTTTAATGGGTCGTCTGAGGCACGAGATCTCAACAAATATTAAATTTCATTGCTATCCGTTCACCCGTTCAAAAGTTAAAAATACCTCAAGATTCCGGATTCACCCTCCCTCCACTCCCCCAACGATCGTCGGATCGGGGAAATGGCTATTTTCAACTTAATCATTGGGGTCCCTGATATGCCTGCCAAGTTTCATCATCCTAGCTTATGTGGAAGTGCCCGAACTAGCAAAACCGGACCGACCGACAAACCGACCGACCGACGGACGGACAGAAATTGCGATCGCTATATGGCACTTGGCCGAAGAGCAAGTGCCATAAAAATGTTTGTCCCAATGCTTGAGGACCGGTGGAGGTCTGAGACATAATGGTGGGGTGGATTAGGACACAATGTACTGGGACTTCGCTTCTGTAAAGAAAAGAATTAAATAGAAAAAAACAACCAAATACTATAAATATAGATATTTTTTACGAAACAATCTTGCTCTGTACAACTCTGAATCCCTCCACTGGAAGTTGGAGTTGGCTGCTTCGACAACCGTAGCTTTCAGCTCAAATGATTCCACTTTTATCATAACACACGTTGTTCGAGGCTGAAACCTATTTCATGCTCTTAAGATGCTTAAGATGTAGGCCTAGTGAACATACTGTCACTGATTGGTTCACACGACTGCTATATCAATGCGAAGACATTATCCATGAATGTATATATATATGTATATATATCTGTATTGAAAACCCAAAGGCCATATACAGGTTAAACAAACAACTCATAGGAAACTAAACAAAAGAACAAACTAAGAAACAGCACTTTTCAACTCGAGTGCTTTTTGCACAAAATTACCAAAAGAAACAATCACTCTTGGTGACGTAGAACGTAAGATACCAAGAAGCTGCCCACCATTCCGAGAAAACAATGAACCCCTTAAGTCCGAAAGCTCCTGGCACCTGAAAAGAAAATGATCCAGACCATCCCCATCAAGATTGCAAAGAGGACAAAAACGTACTCCATCCGGACACCTGGAATTCCACGACTTACCACCACATAGCGGTAAACAGTTTGCTCGCACCTGAATCCAACACTTCAAAAACTTAAACGGTATTCCTAACTTGAAATAAAATTCACTACCGAAAGACTCTTTAACTTGCTTGTAATAAACTAAACTTGGTGACTCATCTAATGCGGACCACCATTTTTGATTTTCTTGGTCATCTAAACGTGTCTTAAAACTTCGATAAAAATCGGAAGGACCATTTGTCGGAGAAAAACCTGTTGTGTTCAATATATTTTTGATTATGTAAGGCCGTGATGATTTTTTACCCTTTTGAACCATTTCATCATAACCTGCTTTTACGAGCCGGTCATTAGGTAGTTCAATTATCCAAAATCCAGTTATCAAGTTATACGAGAGAACGACTGTGAAAGTATAATCGACACTAGACCTGCAAATGTCGACCTAGTCGACACGACGGATGTGCAGCACGGACAGTGATGGTGGCAATTAAGTACAACTTATTCAGTGTAATACAAACTTCAGTTTAAAGCGGAACAAGAAGTGTAATCTAGGACATAATGAAATGGCTTCGGCTAAACTAAAGATATTTAGAGCGGCAAGTGCTGCCGAAGAGTTGTAACACCTTCAAAGCATTTTCCGTCAATCATAGCTTCTTTTACGGCTAATGAAAGCACAAACTAGAAGCAGAGACGGACATAAATATTGAGTCTTAATCACTTAGTCGCTTTGAGGAGGTATGGGACACAGTGCCCCAATCGTATTGACTTTGGGGCCGCGTGTCCCAATGCTCCTCGCTGTACCATGTCCCAGTCCTCCTCGGACGGTCAAATTTCAGTTTTTTCACAAAATGTCAGAAGATGGCAGCAGTACATTAAAAACAAAGGGGCTAGTTTGTGCAGCATTGACCTAGCTATGAAACAAAACAACAACGAAAATCCAGACTCGATAGACAAAGACGTGCCTCGGGTGTAAAGTCAGCACAAGATCCAGGAAATGACCGCGAAAAACTTACTTTTGATAAATTTCTGAAATGAAAGTTATACAATCGTACTAAACGTTATCTGACTAAAATGGCCACTAGATAGTGCTTATTCAGTCCAATTTTCAGAATTTTCCTATCAGCTGGATGCGAGAAAGTACACGTCTCCCAGACCTACTTGTGTCCCAGACCTCCACCCGCTTCCCAACAAAAACGAAAAAAAAATTGTGTATATGTCATATGTGTGTGTATGTATACATGTATTTAAAAGCTGTTAAGCCAGACGCTTGACATTCTTAAGTCACAAAAACATACCAAAATGTCCTCACTTTTCTGCACATTCCTACCTTGCTAACACCTACAATAGTAAAAGCTTTCTACTAAACTTATAAATTTTCAAACATTTTTCCAAAACAAACTATATAAACCTAGGTGACGTAGACCTTAGGATACCTGCGCACTATGAAACATCTGTACAGATTTTTTCGCATCGCGGCTTCAGAAAAGCCGCACAAAAGAGATCGGAAGGCCCCCACTAATAGCCCAAATCTCGAAACCCCTCAACAAGAAGCTGAATCCAATAGACCTTACGGTCGTAAATCAATGAAACACGTTTTTACAGCAGCCTAGCAACAGGGCTATACTTTTCCAATGGAAGGATACAAGAGGGATCGAAGTGTGACTTCGAGAGTAACAACAAAAAAAAAGTCGAAATGAAATTGAATTAGCGCCTATTATTTCAAAGAGGTTATTGACCATAGGCGTATTCTCGCCGCTCCCCGAGGACTCCACTTGAGGAATCTCCGCGTTTTTGTTTGTCCCGGGGACAAATTCCCCGTGGACGGGGAATGCTCCGATTATCATCACCATCAGAAAAAAGGACTCCCCCTTTCAGATTCGGAGGGGAATCAGTTTTTGCTGGTGTTGGTGCAACATAAAATTAATTAAAACCATCAGAACAAACAAAACCAAGAATAAAGTGGATCCAGATTAATTTTCGTCAACTGCACTTTTTTTTGTTCGAACAAAATCCGTTTTGGAAGCATTCCCCGTGTTCTCACTGTTTTCTGTACGCGGAGTCTGCGTGGAGTGACTCCCTCTATTCTCTTCGTTCCTTTCGATTCCCCGAGGAGTCCTCGGTGAACGGCGAGAATACGCCCCATGTCTTTCTAAATCCGTCACTTTTTCTTCTGCTTAAACCTGCCGAAAAAGTATACTACTCCTTGACCAATTCAATACTGTATTTATTTTTTTCCTTTCCAGTAATCACGGTGAGAAATTCGCGCTAAGGTGGGAATGAGGTGGATCTGTGGGAAATTCAGTAAATATTTTAAAGTCCGTATACAAACAAGGACTTCTAAATCCCAATTTAAAAAAGTCGGAATGAAATTGAATTAGCGCCATTTAAAAGAGGTTATTGACCATGTCTTTCTAAATCCTTCATTTTTTCTTCTGTTTAAACCTGCCGAAAAATTACACTACTCCTTGACCAATTCAATACTGTATTTATTTTTTTCCTTTCCAGTAATCACGGTGAGAAATTCGCGCTCACGTGGGAATGAGGTGGATCTGTGGGAAATTCAGTAAATATTTTGAGTCCGTATACAAACAAGGACTTCTAAATCCCAATTTAATCTTCAGCTTTTGCTTCTCTCAAATCCGTCAATCGTTCCGGGCAAAACAAGATTCAGGTATCAAACCTTCCGCCCTCATGATGATGATGATGGAGTTTTATTTACGCACTTAAGAAGAGGAAAATAGCGCAGTACAGACAAATAAAATAAAAAATACAGTGAGCTTTCAACAATGTAGTAAATGCACAAGATAAATAAATAAACATTGAAAAAAAGAAAAGACAAAATTGATTGGCAATATGTTTTGTACCTCAATACCAACCCGTTTCGATAAGACAGAAAACGAAAATTAAAAGACCCCTCTTGCTTATTCTGCCTTTTACAATATACTTAGCTCCCATATGGAATTATAAGCTTCTAAAAATCCCCACCTTTCTCCATTGTTTCGTCACTGCGAATTTGTTACGCTTTTTCGGCCTTGCCGAGTTTTCACACATAAGGATGTGATAATCTTCTGTTTATTACTTCTTTTATTTGCTTACTTTTCCCATTTTTTAACGAAGGCACCTTCAGTTTCAAATCTTTTGCGCCCAACCGCCGCGTCGGAGAGCAGGAAGGCTGGATACAATCGACAAGCGCTAACAAGAGAACCGCTAGTTTCAGGTAGAAAGTAATGGTATTTTCGTAAACGTTTTTTCTGACCCATTTTATAGGGAAAAGATCATTTCTAGTAAGAGTTGTGCTTTAAGGAAGACATCGAAAATGTTAGCAAGCACCAACTGACACGAACTTGTCTAAAATGACAAATATGCCATTGCTAATTCATAGATGATTTTTACCACTCATAGAGGGAATTTAAGAATCCCTACATCACTTAATCGCTCGAAATGAGCGACAAGTGATGCGCAAGGGGGCTAGAGACTCTGCTGTTAACAACTGAAGATAGTGAATCAAGTCTCATTTTTTTCACAATATTTTGATACTATTTTTTTTCACAATATTAAAGCATCGTAGCTGACCTATCCGCTAAGCCTTAAAGCACAATTCTTAATAGAAATGATCTTTTCATGATGAAATAACTCAGGGGTATCGTTTTTCGAAAACACCAGTACTTTCCACGTGAGATTAGCGATTTTCTTTTTAGCACTTGTCGACTCTTTCCAGCCTTCCTGCTCTCCGACGCGGCGGCTGGACGCAAAATATTTGAAAAGTGAATGCGCCGTAGATAAGAAGTGGGAAAACGAAGTAAAACAAAATAATTAAAAAACAGAACAACGACCTGGTGGCCTACCATGTTTTGCAAAAAGAAAAACAACACTTAGAAGTATCTCTAGACCGAAAACTCGGCTCGACCGAAAAAGCGCTAAAAAGTCGTTGGTAAAAAGGGAAGCAATGGCGAAATTCGGGGATTTCAGAAGCTTATCATTCCATAAGGGAGCTACGGATATCCTAAAATGCAGGATAAGCAAGCTTTAAGAAAATCCAAATTTTCCGCTTAAAAAAAAAAGAAAATGAAAATTAAAAATTTATATCAAACGCAAAAAACACGTACTGTGCACCCCGCTAGGTTTTGCAACTTTTGATATGTTGTACATTTGTTTGTTTTTTTCGCTACAAGAAGGTGTAAAATCATTTCTGTTGCAATTTGTTTGCAGCCAGGTCCTATTCAAAGCTAGATTGACTGTACTAAGAGCGAACAGTATAGTCCACATATTCTTATAGTCACCACACAAAACAATGTATACGTGATTGGCATAAGTTTTTTACGATTTACACGAGGTTCTGAAGTTTCTATGGTCCGATTCTTTGTTAGCGCTAACCCTTTCGAGGAACATGCCGTCACATTGCCGTAGACATCTAACTACACTATAAAAAGTCTCTCCTTTATCGGACTTTAGTAGTTGTGCGTCGCCGATTTCGGACACTTTTGTTCCTAATTTGGACAGTAAAAATCCGAATTCGGAGGGTTATAATCCGATGCAAGATAAAAATACTAGAACGCAAAATACTGCAGTATTCTTTAAGAAATGTAAGACTGGTGAATATGGTTAGGTTTTGGGAAAGGATTGTTAGGATGCCACGTGTTAGATTATTAAAATCTACATATTTAGAAGCGTTGAAAGAAGAATCGCCTACCTCATGGGCATATCTAGTAAAAAAAAGATACTGGATGATTGCGGAGCTGGAGAATTGTGGAATGATGGATTAGGAAAGGAGGAAGGAGTGAGTAAGGTAGTGAAAGAAATACTTAAGAGCCAGGAAATACAGGTTTGGCACGCCCAGAAGGATCAGTCGGAATGTTTGGGGTTTTATGCTGCGGTAAGGGAGACATGGGGTGAGAATATAATGTTTAAAGCGGGTCTTAGACGGAATGAGTTAAAGATAATTATTGAATTGTTGGCAGATTGTCTACCAATTGGGGGTAGAAGACGTTAGATTGGTAATTATAAGCAGAAGTTCGGTCCTTACTTCTGTCCGATGTGTGGGTGCGTGGATGAGAGTGTGATTCACACCGCTTTGCGAATGTATTGAGCTGAGTGACTGGAGAAAAGAAGAGTATGATGTGTACGTATTTGATGAAGAGTGGTTAAAACGAATTTTTAAGGATGAGTGTTTTGCTGGTATAAAGAAAATGGGCGATTTTAGAGGCTAGCGATGGAACACAGAAGTAGGTTTTTGGAATAAGTAAAACAAATTAAACGGAAATGAGCATTATTATATGTTAGTGTTTTTTTTGTTGTATGTTAAATTTTTGCCATGGCCCTCGGGCTGCTTACAGCAATACACTATCTATCGATCTATCTATATTCTGCAGAGTTTTGCATTCTAGCGTTTTAATCCTGCATCAGATTATAACTCTAGTAAGTCCAATAAAGGAGAGAGTTTTTACAGTGTAGCTGACAGTTTTGTCATACGGAGAAATCACGCGAGAACATTGAAAAAGTGTAGTATTTATTCTTTGTTCCTTGAAACCAGAAAAGCCCATCCCAAACTTTTGGCTACCCTCAGTACCTTGTCAGTAGAGATCAAAACCTTCAGGACCAAACAATATGACACATCTAATCTGGCAAAGGGGAAAACTAAGGCAGAGCCAACAGATCCCAGATATAGCTCATTGCCACTGGGTGGAATAAGGATGTCGTCTTAGGGAGCCCCACAACACCTTGGATGTCTCGGACGGAAGGGGCCACTACGGACAATCTGGGATTGTAAGGTTGATTGAGCCGTCTGTACGTTTTCCTCTCGTGACAAACTTGAAACGTATATATGGCTTACCGACAAAACGTCCCCATGGCAAAACTTCCCTAGTGAAACGTCCCCGTAGCAAAACGTCCCATGGGCGAAACGTCCCCAAGATCTTCAAGCTCGCCTTGGTGTTCAAGCGTGTGACCGACATAAAACAACTTCAGAGTTCGTTTTACAAATGTAGGAGCATTCTTTATTGTTGGACAACTTACACTGTGCTTTAATACACACATTTTCTGGTTGAATGCGAGCAACTCCCAGGCCCCAGGAGACATTTTCTTAAAGCATAATTCTTACTAGAAATGATCTTTTCCCTATGAAAGGGATCAGAAAAAACGTTTTCGAAAATACCATTACTTTCCACCTGAAACTAGCGATTCTCTTGTTAGCGCTTGTCGACTATATCCAGCCTTCCTGCTCTTCGACGCGGCGGCTGGACGCAAAACATTTGAAAACTGAACGTGCCTTGGTTAAAAAGTGGGAAATGAAGCAAATAAAATAAGTAATAAATAGAAGATTATCACATCCTTATGTGTGAAAGAGTTGTCGGCGGACGTTGAAGATTCCGTCAAACTTTTGGTTGAGTGACGGGAAAACTCGGCAAGGCCGAAAAAGCGCTAAAAATTCGTAGTAACGAAACGAAACAATGGAGAAAGGTGGGGATTTTAGAGACTTATAATCCCATATGGGAGCTAAGTATTTTATAAAAGGCAGAATAAGCAAGAGGGGTCCTTTAATGGGTATACTATCAAGTTCCCCGATGTTCTTGAAACAAAAAATAAAGCTAAGATACTTAAAATATGCTAATTTTTAAAGAGTGTATTAGTTAAATAAAGATAAGTATCGAGTGATGTAAAGTGTATTGTAACCATCATGTATTTGTACGGCCAATTGGCTATTAAATATATTCATCATTCAACAATAACATTAAGCATCAATGGGAAGCATTCTTCTACAATAGGACAGTTTTGTAGATAGGATAATGTTGTCGTTGTCTCTATGTTTGTCTTGTCTCCTCTTTTTATAGTTTTTCCTTCTTCTTTTCTTTCTGCTTTTTGATGAGTGAAAAAAAAAATTATTACTATTGTTATTTATAGGCAGCAAAGAGCGGACGTGGGACCAGTTGCTTCAGATATGCAGCCGTTTCTCTTCAAAAAATATTAGATATATATATAATATATAGGGTAATAAGCCTTACCCAGGGGTCTGAACTAATCGGTAGTACATAGGCTAGTTCTATTTCGTTTAAAGGAGCATGCATAACCGGTAGGCTATTTCTATTTCTTATTCCTATTTCTTTTTACCAATAAGTTCCTCGGAGGAAACAAGCGGAAGCGTGATCTGGCTCAAAAAGAGAATGCAAAAATCAGCGTAGTGCGGTTATGGTGCATGAAAATGAGACGGGAAGTTCAAGATCTTTTTTAGTGAGCCGTGTATTTCTTGGGATAATATTCAAATTGTAAATATAGGCGATTTTAATCTCTTATTTCCATGCCCTGGTCCTAAATAAATGCGCTCTGAAAGTACGTAAAGGTCTGATACCAAAAAATACCATACTTTGGTTATTCGTTCATTTAGCTGGGGACGTTTCGCCATGGGACGTTTATTCATGAGGACGTTCAGCCACGGGGACGTTTTTTCATGGGGCCGTTTTGTCACGGGGACCTTTCGCTTGGGACGTTTCTCAGGAACATTTCGATTGGGGGCGTTTTGCCGCCAGCGTTCCTCTGGGCTCCTGACAGGTCCATTAGCTCGTATTTGAATGAAAAGGGGATTTCCCCCTCCATGCTGACTCCACGAGACAAACATAAAATTGTTAGGAACCGTATGGTTCGGGACCATTTGAGAATTGCGACAGTAGTTCCCGTGCCTGGCAGGAATCTTAGACCGTTCCAAAAAAACGCAAAATGAGAGGCAATAACTTGGTCCGATCCAGAGCACAAATTCAAAGAAAAAGGAAAGATTTCGCGATGAGCGAAAGATCAGGCTTCCAACGTCTGCTGGATATACAAGAGTCGATGGGCAACGGAATCCGGATCCTACGACGGAGACACCCTATTTCACTGTATGCTCAGGTAATCCCAGGTAACAGCCTAATATTATCAATAATCAATCAATTATTTGTTTATCTTTAAAGACCTTCTTCAATTCGTTAGATGTGATTCATCAGACGTTCGGTTAAAAAACAGTAAATCTTGTTTTCAGCCAGAATATGCTTGGGACTACCCGAAATCGAGGCTTCCTCACCCCGTCCTACGCGACTGGCTAGGATGGCGACTCCTGCGCCATCTAGAATACAGCAACTTCGAACTTTTTCAAGAATGGTACGAGAAGAGTTTCATTTTTTCTTTAAAAACGAAGTCGGACGCAGCCGATAATTGGTTTTAGTCATAGTAAAAAAAAAAACTATGAAAAAAACAGCTACCTATATGCATAGCCACCCATGCGTTCGACACAACTGTGACAGGTTAAATACTAAAAAACTCTTTTGCAGTTTGAGCATGGTATCGGTATTATACCATTTTACGAAAGAATGAATGAAACTCTCCTCCAGTGCTTCCACTTTGTTCCTACCAGATTTACGTTCGGTCTGTTTAAAAATCCTGAAAATTCCGACACCCGACCACAGAAAATCTGACTAAACTGGTCCGAAATCCAACAAATGTCCGACTCAGACCGAAAAATCTGACAAAATTCCGACTTCAAGAATGAAGTTTCTCATTTTCTACAAATTTATTGACCCGTTCCCTCGCTCTTTTCTGTGGGAAGAAGGCTTGAGCCCTTCTTTTTGCAAGCAGCCGCGCAAGAAGTTCCTTGCGCCGACGTAGATTTTTACGGTTGGGTCGCTGTGGACCATGGGCCGATGGGCCTTATGTGGTAAGGGGTTTTTGAAAATCACTAACAGAACGGCCACGAATGTTGCTAGTTTGAAAATCCTTCTCCAGTAAAAAAAAAAACATCTAGAACCATTCAGAATCGGAAAAATATCCGTTCCTTATTGAAAATCCGACAAAATTCCGACACTATTTTTTTTTTTCCGACGAGAGGACCAAAAATCCGACAATGTCGGAAAAATCCGACATAGTGGAAGCACTGCTCTCCTCGTACCATGCGTGAAAAATTCGAAGTTGCTGGATTCTAGATGGCGCAGGAGTCGCAATCCTAACCAGTCGCGTAGGACGGGGTGAGGAAGCCTTGATTTCGGGCAGTCCCAAGCAGATTCTGGCTGAAAACAAGATTTAACTATTTTTAATCCGAACGTCTGATGAATCACACCTAACGAATTTAAGAAGGTCTTATTATGTGATACCTCTTATTAGGTTGAAACATGTCCTCTTTCCCCCTTTCCTCACAGAATGAAGATCGACAAATGTCATAGTAAATTGACGACCCATTTAATGAGGCGGAAAAACGATCAGGTTTTCCCGGCCGATTTCCTAGGTGGAAACCAAACCTTGGCTTATTATCTTCTGCCCCCCCGATGAAAAATTTGTAGCCTGCGTAGCAGTATGGTAGTAGTACGAAAACGTTGCATGTAATACTATGTAATAGCAAAGAATACTATCATTTAATGTGCCTCAGACCGGTCCAGTCTTATGTAGTAGTATCCAGTAGCACCCTGTCTTGCCATAGTGGCATCCAGTCTTGCTAATAGTAACATATAGTAGTATGCAGTAACACGGTAGCCTTGAAGTAGAAGCATGTAGTAGCATCGTTAGTACTGCATGCAACCTTTTCGTACTACTTCATTGTACTATTTTGAGATAAATTTTTCATCGGGCCGTAACGTTTCCGTGAATATTTTTATTTATTTATTTATTTATCACCCGTCATTTCAAACAGAAAATGGACGGAGTACAAAAACGAAAAGAAAAAAACAAAACAAAAGCAAAACGTAACACTTTTATATGAAACACACAAGAAATCGACAATTACAAACTGAGACTCTCTGACTGAGTAAAAACTGAACACCAGTACATACATAAACACTTAAACTCTGAGAATTTTACTCCACGGGTGGGACTGGATTTTTGAGTTGTACTTGCTAATCAGGTTAGAGATAGCAAGCTCAGGGTCTCTTATGTTATATATTTTCATCATTTTGGTGTTTCTTGTCCAAGGCGGGATATTTGTCTCTACATATACAGAGCCGAGCGGCCAGCGAGGCGCCGGACGCGTTTGCACTTATAAACCGTTCTAGGGACAATCAGTTCCGTTAGTAACTGGAAAATATAGACTTTTCGTACCTCACGAGCCGTAGATAATCGACTAAAGTTTAGTCAACGCCGTTTCCTAGTTGGAAGCGTCCCGGAGTAAGAGAGAAGTAGACATCAGGTCTGAGACGAGCGTTCGAAAGAAGTAGAAAATACCACGTTGTATGACTGCCAACAACTCCACGCGGGCCAAAACAAACAGACGTCAGAAAGTATTATCCTTTGGCCACTAGACGTCACACGTCGCTTCCGGCTGAGGGTGACATTGTGTCGTAAATTCGTACTAGTTGCATAACTGACCACCTCGTTTGTCCAAGGCTCATGACTAAGTGCGTACACTGTAAAAAGTTTCCCCGAGTAAGGGTTAAAGTTAACTGCAGTATTTGCTACTGGGATTTATCTTATTTTTACTGGGATAAGATTAATCCAAATTAGAGATGATCTTATGTCAGTAGAGACAAGATTAAAGACCTAGACCAAACTTTATGTTTACCTTCTCTTAGTGATCGCATGCCACGGGTTTGTTTAGATTTGAAATCGATTGCCGAGTTGCTGTTTTGGCTTGAGAGAAAAAAACCACGCACAAAGTCTTATTTTCTAGATGACGGAATTTTCCAGGATTGATTAGCAAAGAATTATAAGACCTAACTGATAATTTTTTTATGTCTTCAGAGGTACCACAATGGTCTTGGTTTTGTAATTTATTTGTATTTGTAATAAACAGTTGGAGCATTAGATGGAAATTATTATTTTGACCTTTGGCTCCCTACGTGCCATAACAGCTGTCCGGGATAATCGGCCGAGATTTAGTCCAGACAGAGTTATTTCAAACCTAGGAAATTTGTTTTTTTTTAATTTGCTCATTGTTTTACGGTGTTTTTAGTGGTTTTGAACATTTATAGTGACAGTAGGGATGGTTAGCATTGTGTGTGTGGTAGAAAGACCATTTTTTTGTGGCCCCTTTTAACCCCAGTAGCAAATACTGCAAGATTTTTTTTTTACAGTGTCTGTATGCTCCTGCTGGGGAGACAGAAGCTGTAGCTACAGGAGACAATTCCCATCTGCCATTTGAAGGACCTGTCTTACCTATGACACTAACACAACCAATTTCCGTCATCACTCCATCCGTTTGTAAACCCGGATATCCGAATTTCGTACCGTACAGATTCTAGCCCCTCTAACAAAATCTCGCTGATTTTCTCTCTTGGCATGTTTTGCTACCTGCGATGCGTATCACGCTGTCGACGGTTGTCTACGAGATGTTTTTCCACCAGAAAAAACGGTTATGTAAGTTTTTCCCTGTTTTGTCAACGGGTCTCGAAAAACGCTTAAAAGAGCCAAAAAGGTGGGTAATTTGTTGAAAGCAGAGCCTATTTTAAAGTATTCAACTATATTAAAATACTGGAAGTTGAAGAGTATGCGTGGGGTCCTTTAAGAAGAGACTTCTTTGATTAAAAAAAAGTAACTGCAATTTATTTAAAACAAATCTAAAGCTCTACCTAAAATGTGTTGCGTCATTTCTCAGTGAAGTTGCTTTTTGTCGAATGTCGTGATCACTTTGAATTATGACATTGTGGATATACTGTACTGCTGTAAGACCACTACTATAATGTACCCGTCAAGTAACAGAAGATTACTGGTTCGAAAACAGCCTATTAACTGTTATCCTAATGAAAGGCTATCTCCTTTAACCATATCTTTTACACGACTAGTTCGGCTCACTGCAAAATCCGAGGAAAAAAATTTTCCCAGTGTTTTTCCGTGCTCAAGAAAGAGTTTGTGGGTCGATTGTGGCTCGAAAAGAGCACTTCCGTGGTCTTTTGTGCGGGTCACAAGTGTGTTTCCGCGACCAACAAGGTTTATGTGGCTCGCTTTGTGGCTCAAATTCGACAAACAACTGCTGAGGTGATTGTCGATTGTGTGGCTCGTTTCTGGTGGGAAATTCAAATTTAGTGGCAAAATAATGTCAAAGCAATAAAATTAGCTACTTTCTGAAGCATGTAGACATAAATCTCAGCTTACACAGAATGGTAAGGTCGAACGTCTTAAGTTCTATTTGTTGAGATCAAGGCCGTATCCAGGGGGGGGGGGGTTGATCCCCCCCCCCCCGAAATACCGAAAACAATATCGGTTTTTATATGCTTTAACCTCTTCAAGAAACTCACACACTAGAAAAGAACCTGGACTAAGGAGAATAAAGGCAGATTTTTGGAAAAGGCCTTCCCACGCTGGACTCGAGGTTTGACATAAATCTGTCTCCAGGAATTTATTTGTTCGGTCAATCAAAGTTATGTGTTACGTCTGGAAAATGGGGGTATCTAGACCCGGACCATAGATTCGTCTTACCCGATTTGTATTTAGTTTGTCGTTACCCTTCTTCGAATAAAGAAATGTGTCTTCACGTAAACATCTGACGGCTTAGTGATTGCCTTGAACTGAGAGCAACAGACTCGTTAGGATTAGTAAATCATCTTATGCCCGCTTGAATTCGGCAGTCTTCTTAGTTGATACAATACAGGTCAGTTAAAAACTTTATTAAAATAAATGGAATCTTGTTCACTTCCATCTACCAGAAGAAGTTTCAGGATCTCTATCAAACATGCTGGAAGTTAGAGCTAGGCCTAGTTTTGCCTTTTTAGGCTCCAAATATGGTTCAACCCCTGTGGGAGGAGGGAGTCTTTGAATGTTTCCAGATTCGTCGAGTTCTTCAAGCATTGCTTTAATGTGTTAGCCACTCAAAATAGTTGAAATTGATTTGGTTTACTAGATAAACTTTTCCATAACTTGAGTCGTTACTAGCTAAAAATGTTAGGGGGAGAGAGGACCAAGGTATTTAACCTTCTGGCTCGTTATTTGTACCGACTACTCTCATGAAAGCCAACAATTTTTCAGAAAACCATTTTTCAAAAATATTTCGATGCCTCCTCGCCGTCTAATTTTTTCCTTTACCGAGTTTCCGACAACATTGGGGGAGGCGTCCACGCTCCCCCCCCATACGTGACGCTTCCGGTTTAGACTTAAAATATCTAATCCATGTTCTTGTTTGGGAGTAAGGTTTGGATTCGGTCCGACCCACAGGAGACCCCCCCCCCCCCGAAAAAAATTCCTGGATACGGCCTTGGTTGAGATATTATCTGAATTTTATTTTATTTTCAGAAATTTTAAGTTACCGCCCTAAAAATTCTCAAAACGGCGTTTCCGTGAGTTTCAACTTGTGGCCCGACTGTGTGGCACACAACCGTTTTTCCGCGACAAAGATTCAGAAGTGTGTGGCCCCCAATTGTGTCGCGGAAAAACGCCTTTAGGAGGTCCGCGGGAAACAGGAGACTCTCCAAAGATCTCGAAAAAGACGACATTGATAACTCAAATCCCTATAGGCGTTTTTCCGTGCTCCCACAAACAGTTTGTGGGTCGATTGTGGCTCAAAAGTGTGTTTCAGCGGCCTTTTGTGTGTGTTTCCGCGACCGACAAGATTTTCGTGGCGCTTTGTGGCTCAAATTCGACAAACAACTGGCGAGGTGATTGTCGATTTTGTGGCTCGATTCTGGCGGGAAAATCAAATTAAGCAGCAAAATGGTGTCTAAACAATAAAACTAACTACTTTTTCAAGCATGTCGACTTAGACTGAGGATACTTTTTGTACAGAATGGTAAGGAAATAAGCATGGCCTTCTATTTGTTGGAATTTTACATGAATTTTGTTTTTATTTTCAGATATTTTAAATTACCGCCAAAAAAATAGACAAAACGGCGTTTCCGCGAGTTTCAACTAGTGGCTCGACTGTGTGGCACACAATCGTGTTTCCGCGAAAAACACTCAGAAGTGTGTGGCCCACAATTGTGTCACGGAAAAAGGCCTTATATGCTACCTAGTTCTCGACACTCCTAGCGTAAAAGTAAGTATGCTCTGCCGACTAAAATGGACAAACTAAAGTGGACAGACTAAAGTGGACAGATAGTCGACAGAATAAGGTGGAAAGACTAAAGAGAAGATTTAAAACCACCACCAATCAGGGGGAAAATCAGTGTAATCAGTAGTATAATCTATGTATATTATACTCAAACCCCCATGGTTATTCCTTCTTCATTTTCCATGATCCATTCTTAACCGATTTTGAGCCATTGGCTTGTTTTCTGAGTCAGCTCCGTGTTTTCGGCATATGGCTCCATTTTAGCCCAATTTTGTATTTTTTCCTGTGCTGTTGTGGGATCTTCCACGTGGGGTTCCATCTTTGACCGATTTTGTGGGGGTGTACGGTTGCATCCACTTTGGACCGATTTCTTTGGGAACAGGTGTTTTGTTTGGTCGTTAATGCGAGAAGAGACGCTGCGGTTCATTTTGGGCCGACTTGGAATCGAGGAAATGGAAAGTTTGATTTTGTGGGTAGAGTTCAATCCAAAATCGGTAGGGCTGAAGTGTTGGACTTAAGACTTAAGTCCACTGACTTAAGGAATAGATGCTGAGATTCAGCACAGACTCGTACTGTCCAACTTGCAGCAAAATTCAGACAACCAAGTTTTATGCATGAATAGTATGACACGCGAACACTCGTCGGAAGCATAATGCGCATGGAAAATAGTAGATCGCTACAGAACTGGTTTGCAGTTAATATTTTTTTTTTATTTACGAACATAGCATTTTTTACAAAATTGTATCCCTTTGTTACAAAACAAAGACAGTGGTTTGAAATCAAGACGAACGATAAATCTTCTTGTTAGCAGATTTCCATCAGATAGTTGTTAATCGGAAGAACACAACAAAGGATACGATATGACACTTGTTATGAGTAGGTGGTACAAAAAAAGTAGATGAGAACGTCACAGAATACCCCGAGGGGTTGCTCACTCCCAAAATGGTTGTACAGTGGTGCCCAGCCGGCGCCCAGCCGGTGCCCAGCCAGTGCCCAGCGGTGCCCAGCCGATGCCCAACGGTGCCCAGCGGTGCCCAGCGGTGCCAGCGGTGCCGGCGACCAGCGGTGCCCAGCCGATGCCCAGCGGTGCCCAGCGAGGGTGTACAGTGGTGCCCAGCGAGAGAGCAACCCCTCGGAATACCCCGTCGTCGGGAAATGCGGTTCTGACGCAGAAATAGGATATCTAGTTTCACTCAAGTCTGAGCATTTCCGGCATAGCCTCGGATCATAACTAGGGCAAATGGTTTTCTTCCTTCCAAGTGTTAGCACAATGGATTCACTCGTTTGATCCCTATAGACCTCCTGCACGATTTACGGTACCCTCTCAAACTACCCCTATCGCGGCAGAGAAACAGAAAAACGTCTACTGAATCATTACGAACCTGAAACTCGTTCAAAAGTTATTCATGCCAAAAGATTCTCCATCCCCCTTTCTTCCACTCAGCCCTGGATAGTCGGATCCGGGAAGTGACAAATCTACAAGTCAATCTGGTCAGGTCCCTAATATGCCTGACCAGTTTCATCCCCCACCTTCCACTCCGCCCTAGATAGTCGGATCCGGGAACTGACAATCTACAAGTCAATCTGACCAGGTCCCTAATATGCCTGACCAGTTTCATCCTCTTAGCAGGGCCCATCCAAGTCCAAACTTAACTCCAACTTAACTCGCGTGACACAAGATTTCTGGACCCCCTCCCCCCCTAGAACTCCCCCACGGTAATCGGATCTAGTTAGAACATGTAAACTGAACATCTAAGACGACGAAGTGTCAACAACCCAGACTATTTGTATCACAAACAGTCCGACACGAATTCATATGTGAAAACAGGCATGCGAATTCGTCAATGTGGAGTGCGGTGAGGAGACACGAGAAGGATTCGACCGGATTGTTATCACTTTCATCAGCGCGTTGAAAACATCTCTATTTTTCCGTACGGCATCGACGATGGTGATGAAAATCCTGACAGGAAGTCCGTGATCGCCTGACGCTGATCGTATGTTCACAGAGGAAGCCTGCAGTCGATACGTCGACATTTCGGGAGCGAAAGACGAAATTCGCACCCGGCTACGAAAATCGGGCCCGAGCCTGCACTTAGCCCAGCTATCACCCTTACATTCGGTGGTGTTACAACATCTTCAACCACAGTCTCAATCAGAAAAACCGTAGCGGTAAAGTAATGAAAACACGTCCCCAATCAATTGACCGAGACAACTTTGTTTAACATTTCCAGGCACGAACAAAAAAGGTGCCAAAGACTTGACGTCACTCTGTGCAATTAGTTGCCAGAAGTTCCCAACAATGTTATCAGTCTACACCCACACTCCGTCCGAACCAACTGCTCTAGTAATCCGAAAGAGAAACAAATTCAGCGCAAGAAAATAATGACTTTCATGGAAAAATAGGCAAATTTCAACAAGGCGTGGGTGTCCCCGCTATCTTTTCCCTTAAAGGACACCTCTTAATATTTGCTGTTTATGTTCCAATATTCTAACAGATTCTGCTTTCAGAGGGGCTTTTTCCCGGCTTTGGCTGTTTTAGGCCTTCCTCCAGGCTCGTTTACTTCTAGCAAAAATACAGACAGCTTTGCGAACCGGTTTACCTTAAAAATAAGATCACTGCGTACCATCCTCGAAAGAATGATTTCCATCGAAACAAGACCAAAGGTTTCCATGGGATCCCAAAAATCTAATATTTGATCCAGACAATTGGGTCTTGTCTTCGCCAGATCCAGTCTTCGCCAGGCTAATTATCAGAGAAAACCATGTTCAGATATATCTCTATAAGCCATATCTATTTTGACGATACTGACCGAAACTTCCTGCTATACTTCTCCTGCTATACTTTCCGATTTTGGCTGGATTCCTGGCGAACTACTTGTCCGGTGAGAAAATGGTTTTCACCATCGTGTTCAGCATGTCTTCTTCCCCTAAATCGAGCATTTAATCAACTTCAAATGAAACTTTTACTTTTAACCAACTTTCCGGTTTTTGCCGGATTCCGGACGAACTACTTGTCCGACAAGAAAATGGTTCTCACCATCGTACTCAGAATGTCTTCTTACCCTACAATAGACTATCACATTAGCTGTTTAAAAATATTTTGTTTGTCCCTTAATTTGAAACCCCACCCCCACCTTCAAATATAGGGCTACACAGCCCATCTTCGAACTTGACCTGTACTTTGACCCAAAGAATCCTCCCACCGAGTTTCATCAAAATATCTCGATCTCCTCGATAGTTATCGTGCGGACAGACGGACAACTTTTGTGATGTCATAGGTATCCCTCCACTTACGTTTTGGGATCCCAAAAACGAAACGCGGTAGGCGTAAGTGTAAAAGTCAGCGTGGTGTCATTAGGGGGGGGGGGGGGAGGTTTGAGTGTACAGCATAAATTTGACTATCCTGGTTTAAGGAGTGGAGCGATTACGGAAGTAGGGAAGTAGGTTGCATTAGTATTCTAGGTACGGTACGACGGGTCCTTTTATTTATTTATTTATTTTTATAACCCGCTGAAAAGACAGAATAGCGGAGTACAAACAATGAAAAAGAACACAAAACACTAAAATACACTAGAATTCACTCTAGAAGAAGGGACAAGCCGTGATGTGCGGGGAAGTATCCTACTTCCCCGGGAAGTATTTAGTATCCTACCTGGACGCTAAGGAGTTTTTTTTACTCCCAAAGAAGAATTTTCTCACTTGCCGTGTTCTGTTACCTTCGATGTGTACCACTTTGTCGACGGTTGGCTGCGAGAAGTTTTTTCCATCAGAACAAGACCAAAGGTTTCGATGAGATCCCAAAAAATCAATATTTGATGCAGACAATTGGGTCTTGTCTTCGCCAGATCCAGTCTTCGCCAGGTTAATCATCAGAGATATACCTCTATAAGCCATATTTATTTTGACGAAACTGACCGAAACTTCCTGGTTTCCTTCTGCCAAATTTCCGGCTTCGGCCGAATGCCGAGCGAACTAATACTGTCCAGCAAAAAGAGAAAATTCAGAAACGAATTCAGCGTATATCCTTAGGCTATCTCTATAAAGAACATCTAATCAACTTCAAATAAAACTTTAACTCGTAAAAAAAACATGGTTACAACCGGATTCCGGACTAATTATATGTCCGGGTAAATAATGATTGTCATATACAGACTCAGCGTCTCTTCTTACCCCTAAATCTGTCACTAATTAACTTCAAATAAAACCTTTGCTTTTAACAAATTTTCTGGTTTTGGTCGGATTCCGGGCGAACTAGTTGTCCGGGTAGAAAATGCTTTTCACATAAGTGTTCAGCATGTTTTCTTACCTCTAAATCGAACATTTAATCAACTTCAAATGAAACTTATGTTTTTAACCAGCTTTCCGGTTTTTGCCGGATTCCGGACGAACTACTTGTCCGGCAAGAAAATGGTTTTCACCATCGTGTTCAGCATTCGCTGTTTAAAATATTTTGTTTTCCCCTTAATTTGACTCCCCCCCCCCTAAAAGTAGGGCTACAAAGCCCATCTACGAACGTGACCTTACCCTTGACTCAAAGAATCCTTGCACCAAGTTTGATCAAAATATCTCATATCCTTCGGGAGTTATCGTGCTGACAGACAGACGGACAACTTTTGCGATGTCATAGGTATCCCTCCACTTACGTTTTGGGATCCCAAAAACCGGTATGTAAAACGTTTCCCTGTTTTCGCTACAATTCAACGGGTCTCAGAAAAGGCTTAAAACAACCAACACCGTGGGTTATTTGTTGAAAAGGACAGCCTAGTTTTAAAGTATTCAAATATTTTAAAATACCGTAAGTTGACGAGTAAATAGTACGAGGGGTCCTTTAAAGGACCCCTCTTGCTTATTCTGCCTTTTGTATTATCCCTAGATCCCACATGAAATTTTATAAAGCTTCTGAAATTCCCAACTTTCGCGATTGTTCAATTTGCACCTAAAACTTCGCAGCGCTTTTTCGGTAGAGCCGAATACTCTATAATTAAGTCCGAATTAAGCCAATGAACCTCGGGAAAAACAAGAAACGTCAACCAAACGAACCCTCAAAAAGATTCGAATTATGTGTAAACCAATCAACAATGTGTGTTGTCATGACATTTCTGGCTCTTCGCTGGGCACATGGCGATTCTTCGTCGGCAGTTAGTTACTCATCAACAGTATACGCCCCTCATAAAATTCCTCTCAGATTAGTTCTTTTTTGGTCGCTAGGTGCGCTATCGTAAAGAAAACAATGACGCGTTACTTCTTGGCGTACGTTTATCCAGGTTCGTTTGGCCATTTTAAATTCCTCTTAGGCCTAGCCATGTATTAAGCTGTTTAAAATGCCTCTTCCTCTATTTTTGCTTTACCCAGCTTTGTTCTGTCAAGCGTCATCAAGTTTGTCATTTCTGGCTTCCGACTTTTCCACTGGGCTAATACCCGACTCGATATGATGCGAAAGCCTAATCGCTTATTCACTCTTCAGATAACTTATACCAAGATCTCACGTGTGATTGTTATTGTTCCTCTAGCTAGCACGTCTGGCGGCGATTGGTCATCGGATTTTATGAGGTACGTGTTTGGTAGTCACGGGACGTAAACTAAGACGAGAGCTTCAATGTCCGCCGACTGCCGCGACTCTCTCACACATAAGGAACTGAGCTTAAAAGTGGTTGGCTTTCATTTCGGGAGACATGAGCTGCGTTTTTGAAGATATCATAGTATCTGATACCACGGTCTAAAGTCGCTTTTGCAGTTACCGTGGTATCTGGCCAGTTATCGTGGTATCAGATATTCAGACATCCCGGTCCGACCGTGGTATCTGAAAAAGTCATCTCGCTTTCATCAATTTTAGTCAAACTGGTGGGAAAGAAGTTTTGCACTTAGTGACGTGATTGAATATCAGTTTTTCTTTTGGGACGACTTCAAAAAGCGCAATTTCTGCAATTGTCGTTTTTGCAAAGCAACCGTATATCAGATACCACAGTTACTGCCAAAACGGCTAATTGCAGGTCCAGTTACCGTGGTAGCAGATACCATGGAATCTGCAAAAACGCAACTATGGTAAGCCGTCAGGGTTATCTTCTGTTTTGCTTAGTTTTCCCACTTTTTAACCACGGCGAGTTTCGTTTCCAAATAGTTTGCGTCCAGCCGCCGCGTCGGAGAGCGAAAAGGATGTATAGAGTCAACAAGCGCTCACAAGAAAATCTCTAATTTCACGTGGAAAGTATTAGTATTTTCGATACACGATGTTACTGAGCCATTTGTGCTTCAAGACTGACGGACGGATTTCTCTCTGTGTTTCAGGCCTAAACCCCTCTCATTCCGATATTACGAATCCTGCACTGCAAAAAGTTTTGTGATTGCTGGGTGGGAAATTTTGTAATTGTTGTAATTTAATTTTGTAATTGCTGTAAAACCTGCAGTATTTGCCACTCGGATTACTCTTATCTCTACGCAGATAAGATCAAATAGAGATAAGATGAATCTGTGTAGCAAATACTGCAGTTAACTGTAATCTTTATACGGAGGGACTTTTTAAAGTATGGGTCCATCTACACAGTCAAAAAAATTTGGCAGTATTTGCTACTGGGATTAACCTTGTCTCTAAAAAGATAGCCTTATCTCTAATTCGGATTACCTTATCTCTATTCGGACTCAACAGAGATAAGACTGATCCCAGTCGCAAATACTGCAGTTAACTTTAATCCTTACTCAGGGTGGAAGCACTTCATATCCTTCAAGAAGAAGCTGCGAAAGTGGGACTACATGTCAACTGGGACAAAACCAAGATTATGGTCGTAGATCCATCCTCTAACAACGCCAATCCTCCTGTGGCCCTGGACCAAACAACTACTGTCGACGTGGTTCAGCAGTTCATCTACTTGGGCTCTGTCATTGCTGCAGACGGCTCGCTTCTCCCTGAACTACAAGCAAGAATAGCCAAGGCATCTGCTGGAATGGGGAGGTTAAATCGTCACCTCTGGCGGAAACCAAGTATTAGTCGGAACACGAAGCTGCGAATCTTCAACGCCCTGATCGGGTCTGTAATTCTCTATGGAACAGAGACCTGGCCGGCCACAATCACAGCCCTCAAGACAGTAGACGTGTTCCAGACCAAAAGCCTTAGGAGGATAGAAGGCCTGAAATGGTTCGACTTCGTCAGCAACGAGAAGTTACTGCAGACACCGTTGTCCACCCCAATTGCAAAGCGCACCCTACGATGGTACGGTCACCTCCTCAGAATGCCATCACATCTACCTGCGAAAACCGCGCTGGACTTCAACCCCGCAGAAGCCGACTGGAAACGACCCCGTGGCAGACCGAAATATCGATGGTCCAATAGTCTTTCCAAGCTGGCAAATATTGATATCCACGACACACCAGCGCTAGCTGCTGATCGCACCAGTTGGAGGAGGCTGACATGACTCTCTACGCTGAGCGAGGCCCGGCAGGAGGCATAAGTAAAACAAAAAAGAGTCTTACTAAAGTAGGTCTACTAAAGTAGAGGTATGCGTATTTGAAGGTTTGTTCATTTAGAACTGCGCCATCTTCACGCACTTCCTGTGACTAAAGGGAACTACCAGCTAGCCAAAGAAGCTAATTAAGGTCCCCTAGGCGCCTGAATAGGTATTTTGGATCTTCATTCTACCATTTGGCCCAAAACTGGATAGTCCACAACTAAGTGACTGTTCAAGTGAGCAGAAATATTCCTTGAGCCTAAGCTGACTTTGAAACAATTCAAATAATGTATACAACGGATACGTCAGCTGCGATATTTCGGCCCTTCTTTGCAAGGGTCCTCGTCAGGCTGGCAATCTTCAGGGTCAACGTCGGGGAAGGAAACACACATGTAATAAATAACTGAAGCTTCTGATACCGACTATAAATATCTTATTCCGGCAAATTACTTTCAAATACAACTGTAGGGAAAAAAACTAGCCCTAAGATTTAATTTTTGACACGGGCCAGCTGTTTTTGCTGCACGATTAGGCCGATGATAGGAAAGGTTTTTTCTGGATGAAGCATCGCAGCTGAGGTATCCGTTGTATACATTATATCAGTGTTTCCCAACCTTTTCCGTACCGCGTACCCTTAATCAAGGTTCAAAAATGCTGCGTACCCCTTTTTTGATGAATCGTTATTTTACTATTTTTTACACGATCAGAATGTCAATAAGACGATATTTATTGTTATCAATGATGAGGCATAAACGTCTTTCTGAAATTGCGTGCGATGGAGTATGTGATCTTCAGGACAACTAAGTCAGAAGACTCAAAAACGATTGAGGGAAGATAATAAAGCTACAGATTAACTTTATTTTTGGACCTTCGCGTACCCCTCTCGCGGGTCTCTCGTACCCTTTTGGGTACGCGTCACCGGTTGGGAACCACTGCATTATATGAATACAAGTGTATGCTGTACAGGGCCACTGATTTCATCTCCATGTCTGTCCACTTGCTTAAGCCTGAGAAACCAAACACAAACAAAGCTTCAATGGAATCACGGTTTTATTTTTCTTCTTTCCATGCGGAAATAATAGAAAAGGCATCTTTCGGACCAATAACCACAAAACTCAGCGCTGGCATGAATCCTTTTAAGCAGGTCAGGAATTAGCACTTCTCTTCGATCAAGCCATGCTTGAAGAACATGGCTACTGGTCGGTTCTCCCCGTTGATATCACGATATTCAACTAGAACGACCATGCTGTCGCAATCTAGGGACTCGCCTAGAAAATAAAATATATTCATTAAATTTACAGTACGGATCGAAAGATAGATTCTACTAAAAGGCATCTTGTTTCCCATGTCCTTTCTGAGTCCAATTTCAGTGTTACGCAACTTTACGGCGTTACTGATCCCGTTGTGGCGGTGGCCAAACGCCGTGCCGAGTTTAAAGGACCCCTCTTGCTTCTTCTGCCTTTTATAATATACTTAGCTCCCATGTGGAATTATAATCATCTAAAATCCCCATCTTTCTCCATTGTTTCGTTTCGTAACTACGAATTTTTAGCGCTTTTTCAGCCTTGCCGAGTTTTCCCGTCACCTAACGAAAAGGTTGCCGGAATCTTCATTGTCCGATAACAACTTTTTCACACATAAGGATGTGATAATCTTCTGTTTATTACTTCTTTTATTTGCTTAGTTTTCCCACTTTTTAACCAAGGTACGTTCAGTTTTCAAATCTTTTGCGCCCAGCTGCCGCGTCGTAGAGCAGGAATGCTGGATATATTCGACAAGCGCTAACAAGAGAATCACTAGTTTCAAGTGGAAAGTAATGGTGTTTTCGAAAATATTTTTTTTGATCCATTTTATAGGGAAAAGATCATTTCTAGTAAGAGTCGTCCTTTAACGCTTCTCGAGACAGGTGCCATTCGTATAATAGTGCGTTTGTATAGTCGTTTCCTTTAGATCTTTTTCTTTCCTTTATTATTCTTCATTTACTCCGTATGGGCATGTTCTGTGCCATTTTTAAATGGGTCAGTAAAATTATTGATTGACTGAGTGACGAGACTGCTATTCAACTTCCCCATAAAAGACTAGTTCGAGATCAATCACTTAGTAAATTTGACCATTTCACAGGCTAATGGTGCAGTTGGAGATACAAAGCCGAAATCACCGCCCAAGGAGCTTCCCCACTCCTTAGCGCCACCCACTCCACTTGCGGCATTTAAAGCGAGACAACCTTGTGGGTTAAAGGACCCCACTTGCTTATTCTGCCTTTTACAATATACTTAGCTCCCATATGGCATTATAAGCTTCTAAAATCCCCACCTTTCTCCACTGTTTCGTTTCGGAACTACGAATTGTTAGTGCTTTTTGGCCTTGCCGAGTTTTCCCGTCACCCAACGAAAAGTTTGCCGGAATCTTCAACGTCCACTGACAACTCTTTCACACATAAGGATGTGATAATCTTCTGTTTATTACTTCTTTATTTGCTTAGTTTTCCCACTTTTTAACCAAGGCACGTCCAGTTTTTAAATGTTTTGCGCCCAGCAGCCGCGTCGGACGGCAGGAAGGCTGGACATAGTCGACAAGCGCTAACAAGAGAATCGCTAGTTTTAAGTTGAAAGTAATGGTATTTTCAAAAACATTTTCTCTGATTGGTTTCATAGGGAAAAGACCATTTCCAGTAAGAATTGTGCTTTAAGAAATTTCAAGTAACGCAAAGGTGGGGTCTGCACACACCAGGGGACTATATAATTCTGTGCAATAATCAAACTATGAAGTTATCGGAGCCAGCGTTGGTAAACGACTGAAGAAGTATCAGTAGGGACGTTCTCTATCGCTAGTGGTGCTAGTATCGCTGCTACTCGACTGTGTGTCAATTTTGTCAAATCTTGGCGCTACTCCCTAGTGTTATTTTGCTCTGATACAGCATCTCTAGATCTCTTCTGGAAGTACTCAACAGCTCCTCGGGCCGAGATGTCCAGTAAACAAACATCCCCTCAGGGCGATTCTGTCGGTGTGGAAAGCTCTGCTGGCTAATCCGCCGCGTGTTCTTGCGACTGCAGCCAAACCTCTCTTCGCTTTCCGATGCTGTTCCTGTAGTCAACTACTCTTGGAGAGTGAATCCACTCCGTGAGCTCCGCTACTTTTGGTAAAGGCGTATTCTCGCCGTTCCCCGAGAACTCCACTTGAGGAGTCCCCGCATTTTTGTTTGTCTCGAGGACTCACTCCCGGTATTCTCGCGAGTCCCCATGGACGGGGAATGCTCCGATTGTCATCATCATCATCCAAAAGGACTCCCTTCCGGATTCGGAGGGCTGGTGTTGATCAGAATAAACAAAACCAAAAATAAAGTGGATCCAGACCAATTTCGCAAATCCATTTTGGAAGCATTCCCCGCGTTCTCGCTGTTTCTGTACGAGGAGTCCGCATGGACTCCCTCTATTCTCGCCGTTCCCTTCGACTCCCCGAGGAGTCCTCGGGGAACGGCGAGAATACGCCTTAAGGGATTCAACTCCGTACGTGTTAAAGTGGATTCGACAAGCCCAGCTAGAAGCTATCAAGGCGCAACGACCTGCCTGCCGGTTGCTCTTGCGCTCGGCGAATTCTCGCTTTGCTCCGTGAGAACGCGAGAATCGCCTTCTTACTGTAGGGAGAGAAGAAGGACAAAGCGCCAAGTGATACCAACTTACGCGGAGGTGAGGCATGACTAAGAAGCTGTGAGCCAAGACACACATGACGGGCTCAATTCAAACTAAAAGTGTCCCAACCAATCACTGTATACGGAAAAACTGCAGAACGTTAGCCAAACCTTTGGGATAAAAAGCACCAGTCTAAGTGGGATAAATTCAGACATTACCCGTCATAAATGCACTGGCTTGCTACACCAAAATCAGTTGCCAACATCACAAAAGTAAATCTATTATTTGCCTCGTTAATGAATTCGCGTGTCATCTAATTCGTCTCAGCGCAACTTCGAGACCTTTAACACGCTGCCAATTTCAAGAAACAAACCAAGGAGGGAGGTTCCAAAAGCGTCACTACTATGTACATCTCCTCATCCTGCTCATCGACTGCATGATGTTTTTCATGAGTTTTTCAGGCCCAGTTAGAAATTATGTCTAAATTGTGTGTTTATACTGTCATCTAATTCGTCTCAGCGCAACTTCGAGACCTTTAACACGCTGCCAATTTCAAGAAACAAACCAAGGAGGGAGGTTCCAAAAGCGTCACTACTATGTACATCTCCTCATCCTGCTCATCGACTGCATGATGTTTTTCATGAGTTTTTCAGGCCCAGTTAGAAATTATGTCTAAATTGTGTGTGTTTATACTGTTATTTATCTTGAGTTGTTTTCATTGTTCTCTTTGCTCCGCTACAACCTTGTGTTTTTGGCGGGTTATAAATAAAATATATATATATATATAAACCGTAGTGACGTGATACATATAACTTCGTAAAGTTTGTCAATCAGCGTCAGTCTGTCGTGTCTGTTTCCACGACATCCTTTGAATTAATTGGTCTATTTCGTCTAAAGGCCCCTCGCACTGTTTACTATTTTAAAATAGTTAAACATTTTAAAACAAAGCTCTGCTTTGAACAAATTACCCACGGCTTTGGCTGTCGTAAGACTTTTTCAAGGCCCGTTGACTTCCAGCAAAGACAGGGAAAGATTTAGATTACCTGTTTTTCTGATGAACAAACCTCTCGCAAACAACCGTCGACAGCGTGATACGCACCGAAGGTAGCGAAATAGGCAGGTGAGAAAACCGTTAGGTGGAGAATTAACCGTATGAACGTCGGGTTTACGAGGTTAACAACGGATGGAGCGATCACAGTAGTAGCTTGCATTAGTTTGGCAGATAAGACAGGTCTTTTAAGTCTTGTTTGAGGGTCTTTACGTCAAAGAGCAGGGAAATTTTTGAGGCGTGCCCGTAGCCCTATAATTAGAGATGGGGTTCCATATTAAGACGTGAACAATCGACAGTCTCCTCAAACGACAGCAAAATAACACTAGGTAATAGCGCCAAGACTTGACAAAATTGACACACACTCGAATAATAGCGATACTAGCACCACCTTCGACCGATAACGTCCCTACTAAACCTCATCAAGTCGTTCACCAGCGCTGGCTCCTATAACTTCATATTCTGAACTGGAAATTTCTATACCCGCAAGTTTGTCTTGCTACCAGAAATGATCTTTTCCCTATAAAGTGGATCAGAAAAAACTTTTCGAAAATACCATTACATTCCACCTGAAACTAGCGATTCCTTCCTGCTCTCGGACGCGGCGGCTGGGCGCAAAAGATTTGAAAACTGAACGTGCCTTGGTTAAAAAGTGGGAAAGCTAAGCAACTAAAAGAAGCAATAAACAGAAGATTAGCACACCCTTATGTGTGAAGGAGTTGTCAGCGGACAATGAAGATTCCTGCAAACTTTTCGTTGGGTGGCGGGAAAACTCGGCAAGGCGGAAAAAGCGCTAAAAATTCGTAGTTACGAAACGAAACAATGGAAAAAGGTGGGGATTTTAGAAGCTTATAATTACATATGGGAGCCAAGTATATTATAAAAGGCAGAATAAGCAAGAGGGGTCCTTTAAATGCCGCAAGCGTGGCCTAATGGGGGGCGTTACGAGTATGGCCCGTTTGCAAAGAATGCGAAGCATAGGTCTTGCGCTACCCCTTAGTGTTATTTTATTCAGCCTCAGACTGGCGCTTCAGAGATAAAGAGACATGTTAAATCCATATTTTCTGAGCTTTGTTTTCGATCTGGGCAAGTAGTTCACCCGGAATCAAGAAAGTGAGAAAGCGATATTTTATAATTAGAAACCGTGCATGTGTCGTTTTCGAAATCGATATTTACGTTTCGATACTGATATTTGGTCCGATATGTCGAATATCGCCCAACGCTATCCTTAGTCGTAAACCCGAGGTCGTATGGACGGCCGCATGCATGCAAAAACCGGAATTTCGGCATAGCTTGTAATTCCTTTATCCAATCGTTTAGTGCCGAAAGAGGGGTAAAATGGCATGTTTAACCGATTTATCTAATTTGTTGTCCTTCTTGGTTAATATTTCAGATGGTGATCCGGGGAAAACCTGAAAATTCCATAATATGCATCGTCTGTATCAGGTGTTGCGAGTTTCAATCTAGGGCAAAGACGAAACAGAAAACTGGCATTCCCCAGAGATGCTCCGAATGTGAGATTCGTGGGTCCAAGCCGCACCCGGCCACGGTGGAGATGGTGGAGGAGAGGGCCTAAAAATGTTGTTTTTGGACCAAAGACAACCAAAGACAAGAGGTCGCATGCGATATATTTACTATTCTGATGTCCGTCCTGGATCTGATTTTGGTACGGGGAAGTAAGTAAGTAATTATTATTAAGTAAGTATTACCCGAAAATTCACATGGAATTAGGACGGAGTATGAAAATGAAAAAGAAAAGAAGAATCACACTACGGAACATCATCAAAAGTATTTACACACTATGTACATTAACAAGACTACTGGCACAGGATGGCTAGCCACGGGTTCGCTCTTTCCTTGGCCTTTTCCAGAAAATTCACAACGACACGGCTAACACAAACTGTTAGATCGGATACACCGTACGTACGCATGATATAGGAATTCCTCGTCCACGGGGGAAGTCTCAGAAGGAACTTCGCGAATCGAAAAAAAAGAACTCTTACTTTTGCACACTGGGCGGACGACAAGTATTTCCAAAAAGGTGCTATATACAGTACATGTGGAAGAGCAATGGCATTATACAGCGACGCGAGGTATCTACGGCAGAACCGATGTCTGTTACCAATAATTGACCCGTACGCAATCCGGATTTTCGCCTCTACGTGTCGTACAAGCAGCGTTGCGGTGGAGTGGAGGCTTTGACCGATTGGTAAACCAAGGTAGGTAATACTCTCAGAAGTTACGACAGCGTAACCGGTATTTAACTTTCAATGTGAATGGCTGAACCAGATGGGTGGTACGAGTATTTTTAAGCCTGGTGTACCTTCTTTCATTATTCCATAACAGTGCCAGTTGAGCTCGAAGTCCTTGTTTGGTAGTGTCTTTGCATGGGTTTACCTCGTAAGTTTTGATGACACTCCCACCTGGATCAGTTGTATGTTTAGGGCCCTACTGTACCAGACGCAAACGAAACATTCGGCAAATGTGCTGTGAAATTGTTATAACAAACAAATTACCCTCATCATCGTCAACCCCAGATGGTAAAGACCAGCAGAACACAGCTGATTCCAAGTCGGTAGACCCTCAACAGCAAAAAAAAAACGGAGGAGATATAATTTCGACAGATTGGAATTAATGCCACGAGTTCCGTTGGCCATCATACCGAGGGGAAAGTTTTTATGACAGCCAGGACAAGATTCCGGGAATAACAGAAAAGCTGATTTAGCGGAAGCGAACTCACCCCCCCCCCCCCCCACGATCTACACGGAGATAAGGCTCGCTGATGACCTAACCGCAGTCCCTAAAAAGCCGTGAGAGGTTCGTTTCCGTTGTTTCTTATCCAGCCAAGTGGAAAGCTTAAACTTCGTAAAAAGAAACCGCGAGGAAAAATAATTCAAACACGCGCTAAGAGCTCATATTGCATTTCTTACGAAAAGCCGGTGCAAGGAAGTAAATTAGGACGCCATAAAATCCTCACCTGAGCTCCCTCAGAATCGTCGGATGCGGTTCGTACATACTGAATATTTAGGACATACCATAGGCTCATACCACCGATAAAAATTTCACTCGGTCGTATCACCAATTAAAATTACAATTCGGTTTATTTATCCAGAGATATCTTTTACAAACAAAAATAGTGCTGGACATGTCATTACTGTTAAAAAGATCGATCAAGGGATATATTTACAATTGTAACATATGATTTACATATACAATTCATGACTTAAGGTAAAATTCATAAAAAAACGAATGCGAATTAAAATGACAACGCTTAAAAAACAATTATAAAAATCGTTCATCATAAGTTTAATTAAACTCATCCGTATTGAAAATAGTATTTATGGGGATATCCAGTACAATCTGCAGTGAGTTCGGATCCGAACCGAATTTCAGATGGCCGATCTAGTGCATATGGCCTACGTATCGCGAAAATTTCAATCTAATCCTGTACTGACTTGGTCTCAACGCTTGTAACAACATTTTCTGACCCCCCCCCCCCTCGAACTCCTCCCACCGAGGTCGGATCCTGTTAATGTTTCGAAATGGCAGATCTAGGGCACATAGAACTCCGCCCATCGAGCTCGTGTCCAGGCCCGGACCTCAAAATGGCAAGTCTAGGGCACACAACCGTTGTACCATCTGTAAGATTTGTCCCAATCGCTCAACCCGTTTGGTCCCTAAGCAATGCAGCCCTCCCCCCCCTCCCCCGCTCTACCAGCGATCTCACTTGTATCAAATCGGAGCAACACCCCCAACGTGGCCAGTTGCGATTCAGACACATAAATGGCGATAAATCGTATTTCAGTCACTTTAAGAACAGGCAATCAGTCATATGATCAGGTACTGTCATCGTTGAGAATCTCGAGCTTCTTCAACCGAAAACAAGAACTAATACTAAAGTTTGGTTAAAATGCTGTTGAAGAACGAGAAGTATCGATCCTTGCTCCCCCTGATGCCCCGAAACACAGCCAGACAAGACAACAAAATCAACTAGTCCATGTCAGAGATCGAACCTCAAGGTTTGTGAACTCTGAACTGCCATTTTTTGCAGAGTTTTAAAGGAACCCCCGCACTATTTACTCTTCAACTTCCATATTTTAAAATAGTTGAACTACTTTAAAACTGGGCTCTGCTTTCAAGAAATTACTCACGGCTTTGGCTGTTTTAAGCCTTTTTCGAGATCCTTTGACTTAAAGCGAAAACAGGAAAATAACATAACCGTTTTTTATGGCACTTGCAGCCTCTGGCTCAAGTGCCATATACCGATCACAATTCCGTCTGTCGGTCTGTCGGTCTGTCGGTCGGTCCGAGTTTTTTTGTCCCACATATCCGAGTTAGGGTACTTCCAGATGTGCTAGGACAATGAAACTTGGCAGGCATATCAGGGACCCGACCAAACTAACCTGGAAATAATCAGTTTCCCGATCCGACCATATGGGGGGGAGTGAGGGGCGCTGGAAACTTGCAAATTTAGGGCATTTTGTCACTTTTTTCTGAGTTAGGGTACTTCTAGATGAGCTAGGACAATGAAACTTGGCAGGAATATCAGGGACCCGACCAAACGAACCTGGAAATAATCAGTTTCCCGATCCGACCATATGCGGGGGAGTGGGGGCGCTCGAAACTTGAAAATTTAGGGCATTTTGTCACACTTTTTCGAGTTAGGGTACTTCCAGATGAGCTAGGACAATGAAACTTGGCAGGAATATCAGGGACCTGACCAAAGTAACCTGGAAATAATAAGTTTCCCGATCCGACCATATGCGGGGGAGTTGGGGCGCTGGAAACTTGAAAATTTAGGGCATTTTGTCACACTTTTTCGAGTGAGGGTACTTCCAGATGAGCTAGGACAATGAAACTTGGCAGGAATATCACGGACCCGACCAAACTAACCTGGAAATAATCAGTTTCCCGATCCGACCATATGGGGGGGAGTGCGGGGCGCTGGAAACTTGGAAATTTAGGGCATTTTGTCACACTTTTTCGAGTTAGGGTACTTCCAGTTGTGCTAGGACCATGAAACTTGGCAGGCATATCAGAGACCCGACCAAACAAAATTAGGAATAATCAGTTTTCTGATCCGACCATTTTGGGGGGGGGGGGTGGAGGGCAGGGGAATCCGGGAAACTGAGAAGTGTGTAACTTTCGAACGGATGATCGGATTGTAATGAAACTTCATAACTGAAGAGAATATATATCTGTAATGTCCCGTTTAAAGTCTTGACCGGATTCGGTAGCCAGGGGGGAGTTGGGGGGGGGGGGGGAGACCGGAAATTTCAAGAAACGGTTAGAATGGAGGGATCGGAGTGAAACTTGCTGGGAAGAACAAGCATCTGCTCTAGATAAGTCCTTTAGACCATTGTACTGGATCCGGACACTTATGGGGGGGGGCCGGAATTCCGGTGATGGTGGTTTTTTGGATTTTCACGATGAAACTTGGCAGGCATATCAGGGACCCAATCAAACTGACTTCAAAATACAAATATTGTTGATCAGATAATGGTGGGGGAGTGGAGGGAGGGGAATCCGTAGGGGAATCCGGGAAATTGAGAAGTGTGTAACTTTCGAACGGATGATCGGATTGTAATGAAACTTCATAACTGAACAGAATATATATCTGTAATGTCCCGTTTAAAGTCTTGACCGGATTCGGTAGCCAGGGGGGAGTTGGGGGGGGGAGACCGGAAATTTCAAGAAACGGTTAGAATGGAGGGATCGGAGTGAAACTTGCTGGGAAGAACAAGCATCTGCTCTAGATAAGTCCTTTAGGCCATTGTACTTGATCCGGACACTTATGGGGGGGGGGGGTCCCGGAATTCCGGTGATGGTGGTTTTGGGGACTTTCACGATGAAACTTGGCAGGCATATCAGGGACCCAATCAAACTGACTTCAAAATAAAAATTTTGTCGATCAGATAATGGTGGGGGGAGTGGAGGGAGGGGAATCCGAAATTTTCAGTCATGCGTAATTTTAGAATGGTTGATCGGATTCGAGTGAAATTTAAGAATTCAACAGAGGACATTTCTCCGATGATTTTTTTCATATCCGGACCGGATCCGGCAACTATTGGGGGGGGGGGGGAATACGTGCCCCGTTTAGAATGGAGGGATCGGGATGGAACTTTGTGGGAAGAACAAACAGATGCTCTAGATAAGTCATTTGCTGAATCGGATTGGCTACGTGCACCGCGGGGGAGCTGGGTGGGGTGGGGGGGGGGTGGACCGGAAATCTCGAGAAACGGTTAGAATGATGGTATCGGAGTGAAACTTGCTGGGAAGAACAAACATCTGGTCCATATAAGTCTTTTACATAATTTGACTGGATCCGGACACTTGAGGGGGGGGGGGGAGGAGGGGTATCCCGGAATTCCGTTTTTGGGGGATTTTCACGACGAAACTTGGAAGGCATATCAGGGACCCGGTCAAACTGACTTGGAATAAAAAAAAATCCTCGATATGATAATCTTGGGGGGGGGGGAGTTGAGGGAGGGGAATCCGGAATATTGAGTCATGCGTAACTTTGGAACGGGTGATCGGATTCGAGTGAAATTTAATAATTAAACAGAGGACATTTTTCTCTTGTGACCTTTTTCATTTCCGGACCGAATCCGGCAATTATCGGGGGGGGAGGGCGGAAAATACTTGACCCGCCTAGACTGGTGTGATCTGGATCTAACTTCGTGGGAATGACAAACAGATGCTCTGGATTAATCATTTACAGAACAGGATTGGCTCCGGTTATTGTGGGTGGAGTTGGAGGAGGGGGAGGGGGGTCTGGGATTCCGGTGATCGCGCGTTAAGGTACTTCCAGATGTGCTAGGACGATGAAACTTCGCTGGAATATTGGAGACTCAACAACATTTGCTTAGAAATTGCTACTTCCCAAATCCGATTATTCCTTAAAGTACCAATCTTGACCGCAAAGTAAAAAAAATACTTTTAAGCAATATATGCATTTTCGTGATGCCCATCAGCCCATTAGCAGTTTTGCCTCAAGGGTTTTGCTTACAAATGAAGTTCCAGCTCCCTTATAGCGCGCATCTCAACCGCAAAGTCGAAACTTACTCTTGATCAATCAAATCATCTTGACACATGCAAGTGCCATATGAGCTTACAGCTCTTGTTTCTGATGGGAGCACTTCTCGCAGACAACCGTCGACAGCGTGATACACATCGAAAATAGCAAAACATTGCAAGAGATTTTGTTAGAGGGGTTAGAATGTACCGTACGAAATTCGAATCTCCGGGTCCAGAAATGGGTGTGTAATTACGGACGTAGGTTGCATTAGTATTATAGGTAAGATATGTCTTTTCACTAAGTGAACAACTGTAATGACCAGCGAACTTTCGCAATTTACCGAAATAAAGCTGGATTATTATTCAACGATTCGATTTTAACAACTAATAACTTTTTTCGAACAGGTGTGTAATGCATTTCCTCAGAAAGTTAGCGGTAGATATGAGAGGATGATATAAGTCATATCAGCCTCCAGAGAGGATGTTACAAGTCATATCAGCCTCCAGAGGGGATGTTATAAGTCATATCAGCCTCCGGAGAGGATGTTATAAGTCATATCAGCCTCCAGAGAGGATGCTATAAGTCATATCAGCCTCCAGAGATGATTTCTGTTCGAAATAGTAATAACAGTTAACACACCTCCATCTCGGTTGATATATGAATGATAACCTCGATGGCCATTTAAATATATCAACCTCGCCTTCGGCTAGGTAGATACTTTTCATAACCTACCTCGCCTTCGGCTCGGACCGTCTCGGTGTTATTTTCCGATACCAACCTAATATCTGAAGTTAACCTTTAATATCAATAAAACAGCAGATCATCTGGTTGTTAAGAAGTTTTCTTGGAAGCTAGAACCCCTGAGAACCGGCCTGCTACCACACCCTTCAACGTATACAACGTCTCTGTCCAGAAAAAAAAGATATCCCGGCTCGTCGTCAAGTTCGCTGTCCCAAGAAACTGCAAAATCTCGAGAATCTCCCGGCGTAAAAAATAAAATCCGACAAGAATCGCTCACTCATACGCTCTAGCAAGAGAAAACCAACGGCGAAATTCCCCAAGCGCTTAAGCAAAACTGCGAACCACGGTTTCGGAAACTGATTGATACACGTTCTCTCAACGGGGTGTAGTTAGTGTTCCGGAATAACGACCGGGCAAAAACTGAAAACTCGCGTTGCAGAAAAATGGACGACTGACATTCCAATTGCGAGTTGCCGCTCGGTAACAACACGCCGACTCGCTAATGGCTGGAACAAGAGGCAGAAAAAGAGGGCCGCTCGCAAGGGTGATCGACAAGAAAGGAGGGTGGCAGGAAGTCCCTACACGAGTACGCAAGGATAACAATGATACGAACAGCTTTGGTGGCCCAACTTACTTGTGTGTCATTTAATTGAATACACTGAGAGCGTGTTCCACCCTCGTAGCAATAGTAACTATTAGTTACTAAATCCGTTCCAACCCCACGAAAATTTACTACGCTGACCGTTCCAGCCTTCTTGAAATAGTAACTAATAGTAACTATTTGCTTACCACGCTTGGGAGCGTGGTAAGCGTAGTAACCACGAATCGATGTCACGTGATTGGTCGGATTCACCCGTGGCATGATATTCCGCTGCAAAATAGAAAAATCGTTCCAGCCTTGACGACAAAAAGGCAGAATTTGTGACATCATGCGTGGTAACTACGGTAAGTAGGATGGAACACGCTCTGAATAATTTGGATTCTGCTAGGGGATTTTTTTTTATTTTCCACTGTGTGCTCTAGTAACGACGTTAAAACACATGTTACTAGAAATGATCTTTTTCCTATGAAAAGAATCAGAAAAAAGTTTTTGAAAATACCATTACTCTCCACTTAAAACTAGCGATTCTCTTGTTAGCGCTTGTCGACTATATCCAGCCTTCCTGCCCTCCACGCGGCGGCTGGGCGCAAAACTTTTGAAACCTGGATGTGCCTTGGTTAAAAAGTTGGAAAACTAAGCAAATAAAAGAAGCAATAACAGAAGATTGTCAAATTTTTATGTGTGAAAGAGTTGTCAGCGGACGTTGAAGATTCCCGCAATTTTTTCGTTAGATGACGGGAAAACTCGATAAGGCCGAAAAAGCGCTAACAATTCGTAGTTACGAAACGAAACAATGGAGAAAGGTGGGGATTTTAGAAACTTATACTTCCATATGGGAGCTAAGTAAATTGTAAAAGGCAGAATAAGCAAGAGGGGTCCTTTAAGAGTATTTGCGGCCGTCCTCACAACGTAATTTCTACTATGACGCGGCAAACTTTAATCTCAACACAAAAGCGGCTTTTCAGTGGGCAGTGGTGAGCTTGGTGAAGACTGCTTAGAGCCTGAACAAAAAGAAAATCATAAATCTTTCTGCTAAGGCACACAACACAGATACAAGCGCATAGAGGTACCCCAAATCACACGGAAATTCCACTATTTGAAAATCGATTACTCGTGAATAGCGAACGAACGAAGTAACGCACTTTCAGCGCGTGTTCAAGCCAATTTAAGTGAATAAGTGATGGGTAACTATCTCAGCCCTTTTCAGTTAAACTTTCAACATCGCAGACAGATAAACTTTGGGTTCCCACAAAAGGCGTATTCTCGCCGTTCCGCGAGGACTCCTCGGGGAATCGAACGGAACGGCGAGAATAGAGGGAGTCACTCCACGCGGACTCCGCCTAGGAAAACAACGAGAACACGTGGAATACTTCTAAAATTTTGTTCGAAAAAAAATAGTTGACGAAATTAGTCTGGATCCATTTTATTTTTGGTTTTGTTTATTCTGTCTTTTTAATTAATTTTACATTGCACCAACACCAGCAAAAACTGATTCCCTTCCTAATCTGAAAGGGAGTCCTTTTTGATGATGGTGATGATAATCGGAGCATTCCCCGTCCGTGGGGAGTGAGTGCCCCGGGACAAACAAAAACAGATTACTCAAGTGGAGTCCTCGGGGAACGGCGAGAATACGCCTAAAGAATTGGGTGCGAAATTTCTATTTCGTTGTAATTTTGCAGCAGCTATAAATTCGCAGCAAGGTTCACACGCAACGATTCAGCTACAAAGGGTGACAAATAATCCAAGTCAAAAGCTTGCAATGGTACTATATCTCTTGAGGGGAAGAGCCTCGTCCAATCTGACAGCTAATATCAGTTTCAGTTCTTTTGTACCTGCATCCATTTTTCGTATTGTCTGGCGCGAAATTTGTATCTGTAGTTGAAATGTTCCAACTACAGCGATTCTCCGAAACATCGCGCCATTTTGCGAATATTCGCGTCGGTCTGGACCGACAGAAACACTGCAAAAAGGGACTCAGTTCAACATTTTCCCAATCTGAAGTAAGAAGACATAATTTATGAATACCCAATTTGTTACTCTTCGAGGCTATAGGCAAATTTTTGCCCCCCCCCCCCATCTAGGGCCTATAAGCGTTCTGTCCGCCAAGTTCCGTCACGATCCAAACACTTAAAGCGGGTGACAAGGTTTCCCGAACCCCCTTCAACTCCCCTCACAGTAGCCAGATCCAGTCCAGACCTGAAACGGAACATCTGGGACATGTGCTCTTGCTAACTATCTAGTTACAACCAGATCTCGGATAGCTCGAAAGTTGTGCAAGCCGATTCACCCTCCCTCCTGTATCGTCGGATCCAGGAAATGACAATTCCGAGTACATGTGGAAATACCGTGACCCACGTTCAGTAGACCGACCGATGGCAACAAGATCTGCATATAACAAACACTACAAACCGACTACGACCGACCCCAGTACCGATTCACGATCATATCGAAATAAGCAACACAACGGCCTACTTTGGTTTAACTGAAAAAGCCGGCTTACTTTTATATCTTGGATTCCAGTCCTCTGCTAGGGATTTTTTTTCCATCTTGAGCTCTAGTACTCTAGTAGTTACGTCCATAACGTGCACTGCTGGCTGGACAAAACTAAGTGCGGAATATTTGAATTTCAATAAAAGCGTGCATTTTAATAGTTAATAAAGAGAAAAATGTTCGCAAATGTTCAATCCCACACCGTACGGTCACTTCTGAAGAAAGCCCGCTATCACATGTGACCCCCCCAAAAAAAATTTCGGCAATTGTTTAAACCGCTTTCACATTGACGCGTTGTCATCTTTCGTATCTTTCACACCTGCGAGACAAGCTTCCACGCCTGAGTTGTATTTCCGCTTTCCTTTCTCGGTTTCTTATGCTCAATTCTCGTTTCTTTCATCATTACTAAGTATCTCTTCGTCGTTAATGGGTTTTCTCCAGTTTGTCTTCAGAAACTTACATTTTTCACTGAAAAATCTGATGCGTATGCGTCGACGCAACGCAAGAATAGAACTTGGTTATATCCTTGCGTTGCGTTTTATTTGTCTGCGCAAGCCTCAACGCGTCAGTGTGAAAGCGGCTTTAATGTTGTAGTTCCTCAATATTTCAAGCACAAAGGTGAAGCACATAGAGGTTTATTTCATTCCATGGAAATCGATTATATAAATAAAGGAGCATCCAAGTAACGCATTTTCATAGTGTCTCCTTTTAAGTAAATAAATGATAGGTAATTGTGTGGTAATTCAGCCTGTTCAGTTAAAACTTAAAACCTTCGGGAATACGCAAGATCGATCGGAACACAGAACATCCTAGCCTAAACAAATCCACGCCAGTAGATTTCTGACTCACGGGATTGCAACTTGATGGATTGTCTTTCCGGCAACTACTCATTGGCTTTTGAACTGGATAAGTCTGCCAATATCTCAGAGCCAAGTCGGGAACCGTCACTAAACGTGCACCCACGATCACACAAGATTATATACATCACGAACTGTCATGACCTCATCCCAGTCCCATCCAACAGGTGAAATGTACAAACGGAAAGTGACGACTGGTCATTAGTCTCATCCTGGCTGGCATATTTCCCTATCATTACCCGTATCACTCCTAGAGCGTGTTCCACCCTACTTACCCTAGTTACTACGCATGACGTCACGAATTCTGGCTTTTTGCCGCCAAGGCTGTAACGATTTTTACTTTCCAGCAGAATATCATGCCACGGGCGAATCCGCCCAATCACGTTACAGAGATTCGTAGTTACCACGCTTACTACGCTCTCGAGCATGGTAAGCAAATAGTTACTATTTCGAGAAGGTTGGAACGACGTAGTAACTTTTTACGATGTTGGCAAGAAAATAGTAACTAATAATTACTATTGATAGAAGGGTGGAACACGCTCCTAAGGTCGGCTAAAATTCTCCCTTTGCAAACGAGTCAAGAAAACAAGTCATACATATATCCTTTATTTTAGGGCTTGTCCCAACGTATGAGCATCGGTGACCGTAAGTTTGGCACCGCCATACGTTGGGAAAATGAAAACAAATTTTCATATCAGATTTCAATCCACAAGATTTCTATGAGGGTACTATGCCCTTGCCACACGGCATGGTACCAAATGTTGGAGCACTGCACACAAAATGAGGATTTGTGTACGACTCAAGAAAAAATCGCTTTCACACAACCTGACTCTCCCCCCCCCCCCCAAACTGAGCAATTTACGATATTACTAACACCGAAATAGAAATAGCCAGCGCTGTAAATAGCAATGATAACAATGCCGATCTCACCCTTACAATCACGCTTTCTTTCTTGCCATGGTCTCAGGTAATTTATGCTATAACATTAGTTGCGTTTTTGTAGATACCATGGTATATGTTACCATGGTAACTGGATCTGCAGTTAGTACTTTTTGCAGTTACTATGGTATCTGACACTACGGTTGCTCTGCAAAAACGACAATTGCCGAAATTGCGCTTTTCGAAGTCATCACAAAAGAAAAACTGATATCCTGTCACATTACGAAGTGCCAAACTTCTTTCCCACCAATTTGACAAAATCCTAGACTCTATTGTTGGCGATGATGAAAGTGTTCCAGTTGCGCTCAGTGCTTCCACCCGAAGTAGAATACTTTACTTGGATCATTCTACTTTAATTGTTTATTTCTACTTATTTCATCTTTTGGTTGGGTCATAAGGCAGAGTAGAAGTTGAAATTCAAACCTTTTGCCTGCGTCGCAGCTTGAACACACACTGTAAAAAGTTTCTCCGAGTAAGGATTAAAGTTAACTGCAGTATTTGCTACTGGGATTAATCTTATCTCTACTGGGATAAGATTAATCCGAATTAGAGAAAATCTGATCTCAGTAGAGACAAGGTTAATCCCAGTTACAAATGCAAGATTTTTTTTTTACAGTGCAACCTACTTGTTTTTATGTATGTCAAGATCTCGGTATTTTAGAAGTTTTTAATTTGTTTCTGCACTGCAAGGTTTGAACATAAATCGGCTTGGTAGGCATGGAGAGTAGGCGAAGTGACAGGACTGATGATTGCAGTATTCCTGTATTGGGTCTTAAATGGGACAATCTAGTAACCCATCACTTATTCACTTAAAGAAGCTTGAAAACCCGGCGAAAACGCGTTGCTTCGTTGCTCCGCCATACACGAATGATCGATTTTCAAATAGTGGAATTTCATTGTCTGATTTGTATACTCTATGCGCTTGTATCTGTGTTGTGCGCTTGACGAAGACAATTTATGAAAAATAAGTGTTCAAGCAGTGAGCTACCTTCCGTAAGCTGATCACTGGCCACTTATACGCCGCTTATGTATTAGGCACTGTCTAGGGAACCGGGAGCCGTACTTTATGTCCTACGGGCTACGGAACCGGTAGTGTTCACGGAAACCAAACCATATGAGCTGCGATTCCGGGATCTGACGTCATTGACTAACGGAAACTCGTATGTGCTGGCTCCCGTTCAGGTAGTAAGTGGAAATAGCTCACGGAAACTTCATCGCAACAGCTTCTGGTCCGGTAGTCTCACGGAATTGTGTACTCAGAAGCTAGGGAGCCGGTAGTTGATATCGGAAACTGTCTAATCGGAGCTTGTGTTCCGATTGTGTCTACGTGGAATATAGAACTCACGGAATAGTTTGGATGAGAGCTAGGATGCCAGGATTTTCACTGACTTAGAGAAAATAACATGGTAAAAAATTCACTACCGGAACCCATATATTGAGAGCTAAGGTACCGGTAGCAATAACTATTTTTGATTGAAAATGACCAGCTCACGGACACAGATGGCTATGGGCTAGGGTTCCGGTAGTACAAAAAAAAATCAACTCACGGAACCCAACTCCTGCGGGCTAAGGTTCCGGTAGTGCCAAAAATTAAAATTACAAACTCACGGACACATGTCAATATGGACTTTGGGGCTGGTAAAGCTGACGGAATCTAACTTCTATGAGTTTGTAATTTTAATTTTTGGCAGCTTCGGAACCCTAGCCTGCACGAGTTGGGTTCTGCGAGTTAAAAATATTCACTTCCGGTTTCCTAGTCTGCACTGACTTGGGTCCGTGAGTTCAATTTTTTTAATTTTTTGGCACTACCGGAACCATAGCCATCTGTGTCCGTGAGCTGGTCATTTTCAATCAAACAGTTGTTGCTACCGGTACCTTAGCTCTCAATATATGGGTTCCGGTAGTGAATTTCTTACCATGTCATTTTCTCGAAGTTAGTGAAAATCCCGGCATCCTAGCTCTCATCCAAACTATTCCGTGAGTTCTATATTCCACGTAGACACTGCCGGAACACAAGCTCCAATTATACAGTTTCCGGTATCAACTACCGGCTCCCTAGCTTCTGAGTACACAATTCCGTGAGACTACCGGACCAGAAGCTGGTGCGACGAAGTTTCCGTGAGCTATTTCCACTTACTACCAGAACGGGAGCCAGCACATACACGTTTCCGTTAGTCAATGACGTCAGATCCCGGAATCGTAGCTCATATGGTTTGCTTTTCGTGAACACTACCGGTTCCATAGCCCGTAGGACAGAAAGTACGGCTCCCGGTTCCCTAGACAGTGCCTATGTATTAAGATTCAATTTTTTGCGTCATAGTAGAAATTTGCGTTGTGAGAACGACAGTAGATATTCTGAAATAGTGAAAAATAAAAAAATGCCTTAACACAATCCAAAAAATGCAGTATATTCAGTTAAAAAAATTAAACACTTTCTTAATGTGGAAATAGCTTCTTTTTAACTTTAAGTCCATAAAAATTTAACTCGTATCCATTTTATTCTGAAGTAACTTTTCACAGGAAAGGGTTGAGTCGAAAAAATGTTGACGCCAACACTGACTAGGGCTGATCTTCTACTTACTCTAAAGCCAAAAGACTAATTACACCACTGACCAATTGACAACAATTTTGCCCATTACATGTTTTCTAGAGAAAAAGAACAAAATTAACAACAGTCCTTGATCTTCCTTCTTAATTTTACAGTTCTTACCTGTGAAGAACTGGAGGTCCTTGAATCGTCCTAGCAATTCCTTCATGTACTTGTTGATGTTGGCCTTGAAGGTGTCAACTTCCTCGGGGGCCTCCTTTGCGAGCCGGTCGACAACCCTAAAATTATAAGTTAATTTGTTTCAAGCGTAAGTCGTTTAAACAATGCCATCCCGTCATTCAAGCACAGGTCTTACAGGAAATGATCTTTTTACGATTATATGGTTGGAAAATACCCCAAAATGACCTTTGGAAATACCCCGAAAAAAATGCCCCTTGAAATCAGCGATTTTCATTATCTGCGTGTGTCAACTCAGTCGAGAATTCTGGCTCTCCAAAGCGGGGGTTCGACATGGGGTGCCGGTTTAACAAGTGGACAAGTCAAGCAAAAGCAAAGGAGTAAGAAACACAAAACAGGTCTGCTGGCCTTCCAAAACAAAACAATTTTTTGAAGCATTTCCTGCCCTTATTTCTAAAGGAGTTATCGGGTGACCTTGAAACTTTCGGCCAAGTCCGCACTGCTTGACTGACGAACTCCGAGTTGGCCGGAAAAGCGCTAAAAGTTGTAGGACTAAAACGAAACAATGGCTAAGGTCTGGGATTCCTGAAGCTTATTATTCCACCGGGGAGCTAGGGATAATATAAAGGCAGAACGGGTCCTTTAACGCCCTGACTTGTACAGGCAGGAATAAAATATTATACTATTGACAGTGATACATAGAAGTGACGAAGGCTGAAGTATTAGTGTTATACTGTTTCCTTCCAGGGTCTACATTATGTTTAGTCCGTACACCACCTTCACTGAACAGAGAAATTGCAGTAGGAATCTCAAATGTAAAAAAAAAGGATTTCAAGGCAAAAAATTCTATTCAGATTCACCCATACCGTGTCTCAGGTTTCAACGTTTAGTCTATGGTGTCGCAATCTTCCCAAACCATGAAGGTATGTGATCCTACAAGCTACCAAAAAGGCTTGGGAGACTAGAAGTAGCACTAGCATGATCCAGTTACTTCGAAAATAAGCAAAACTTTCTTTTTCAGCTACCCAGAGGCTACCAAGCAAGGTTGTTACTTTCATATTTGTTGGCATCGTCCATAGTGTCCCCATCTCTTCAGTTTTTCCGAAAGATGAGATTTAACAAACACAGCTCACAAGCTAGATGGCGACTTGTATGAAAAATGCTAGTCATGTGGAAACTAGGTTCCGTATCGGGACAATTTGAGCAGGGGTTATTACAGAGGAAGATCACGAGAGGGTCCTCTTACACCATGCGACAGTGTGGGAGGATAAACGCTTGTACCCAAATGGAGATCCTTTGTCATCCTGCAATTTTGCTTCACTTTACCAGAAGCTGGATGATATGATCCCAATTTAACCCTATAGCAAAGCAAAATTGCTCTTGGTTGTGGTCTGGTTTCTCGCAAAGCAGAAATATTTGCTCTGGCTACACTTAAACGACCCCTCGCACTATTACTCTTTAACTTACAGTATTTTAAAATATTTTGATACTTTAAAACTAGGCTGTTCTTTCAACAGGTAACTCACGGTTTTGGCTGTTTTCAGCCTTTTCCGAGACAGTGGACTTGTAGCGAAAACAGGGAAACAATTTACATAGCCACTTTTTGTGATGGAAAAAATTCTCGCAGACAACCGTCGAACAGCGTGATACCCATCGTAGGTAGCAAAACACGGCAAGCGAGAAAACCAGTGTGGTTTTGTTAGAGGAGTTAAAATGTACCGTACGAAATTGGGGTCTCGGGCTTAGAAGTATATGGAGTGATTACGGAAGTAGATGGCATTAGTATTATAGGTAAGACAGGTCCTTTAAGTAAAGCAAAATATGCAGGAAAAGCAGAATTAGCTCCATGGCACAGGCTAACCTCTTCATGTATTCCTTGAGGTAAAGGGTGTAGGACTTCTTGTCTCCAAAGGCAAAGCACTCCTGCAGTCTGTGGTTGAGGACAAGGTCACAACCAGATTCGACAGCTTCTTCAGTACCCTCATCAGCTTCTTCAGCAGATGGGTTGGAACCAGTCAATTGAACATCACCAACTTTTCTTGTTACGAGCTGCAAAATTAAAGGCATGAGTCTATAGTTGTCGCGCAGCCGCTCAGAAGTGGAGTGTGAAAGTAAAATGTTTATCACATTTTATATACAAACAGCTTTAGAACCAAGACATTTCACATACACAACAACCAGACAAGTATTGAAATAACCTATTTGTAATCATCCTACGTTAAAAGCTTTAAGTGTGAACAAACCGCAAGTAAAAACCGATCGTTTTACGAAAAAATCAACCGTTTTTACGAAAAACAACTTGCGCCGATACGCCCGATACGATACGATACGACCTACCCCATACGTGACGCCCCTGGCCACATGATGCTCTCCTTTACTACTGGCACTCAGAAGACAGACTGGAGAGCTTTTTCCAGGAAACCTTGCCTGGGATGCACAGATGATACTCTCTTCATTGATTACTTCTTTCCATTTTGACATGCACCACCGTGCTTTTTGGGTTTCCAACATAATGAGCTCTTGGTACAGATAAAGAACAGTCCAAAACGAATATGTGATAGGAGGCAAGTTGGCCAGGGACTTAGTATTTGGTCAGTTTTTCTGTCGCTAATGTATTCATAGAAATTTGCTTGTGATGCAGTAACAGCCAGAGAGGATGAATGCCATAAAAGTACTTACACGTCCAGTAACTTCATACATGACTCCATCAACAAGCTTCATTGGGTAGGTGTCAGAGAAAAGTTCATCCTCTAGAATAATAACAAAGTTCAACAATGAGTTACCAACAAATTCCCACAACCTGAGAAACAGTCCTACGCACCTACCTGTGTTTTCAATGAGGCCACACAATTTTTATTTAATTTTTTCATTGTTATCAAGGCTGTAGCAAAGGGTTTATTTTTCTTCTGTTGTTTTGCAATCGACGATAGCCTACTTATATGATTGGCACTGAAAACAAAGAGACATATGATCTGTACTAAAAACTCTGTTTGCCTCCATTTTACATAGGACAGGCAAAAAATAACAAAAAAAAACACGTAAACAATATAAATCATGTAGCAGCAAGTCTGCAAACACTAACATGCAAATTCTTTGACAAATTTGTAAGCCAATAAAGCTGCCTATACTGCTTCTCTGGAGACATGAGGAGATGAATGGTGCTCTTATTTCACAACCTTTCAAAAATACAACCCGTAGTATAGAAAAAATCCACAGAAATAACCTTCAAGGCCATTTTAATTAGAATTTCCTTTGATTTTACCCCTAGCCAAAAAAAGACAAGTGTTGCTAAGTAATTTGAATGAGTTTGTGTATGAAACAAGATCCTTTGATTTTGAAGAGCCATTCCAAACAGGATGCCTAATTGCTCATACTATCAAAACAGTATCCATAAATATAAATCTAAATATGTAATCTTAAAGGAGTTAAATCATAAGCATTCTAGCACTTGCAACGTCTAGAACCCCCCCCCCCACCCAAGACCCACGATGAAGTCAAGACTCGATCCAACTTCTGGGTCATGTAGCGGTGTGGGTAGGAAGCGCCCGTCATGGGGAAGATAAAATCATAGTTTGACTTTGTATCTAACAAAATATTTTTATTGTAGCAGGCATATGGAAGATGTGTAGAAAAATTAAACTAAATATTTGGATTATCGGTTTCTTTAAGTATTTTTTTTCTGTTTTTTCTTGTTAATTCCCGTAAGTCCAAAGAATTAAGGATGTAAACTAGATCGCAATAAACAAACGCCGTAAATTGTACCAAATCCGTCTTAGGGATTTCTTGAAGATTCTGCAACTCAGCTAAATAATAGCTGCATTCTTTGTCACGGGAGTTCTCACCGGTGGTCTCCGTTTTTTCCTATAAGCCATTTTTGCATCCACCGGTGACTTCTTACCAGTCTTATAACCCATTTTTTAAACTAACCAGTGTCCGGTTTTATCTCACCGGTGCAGACTAACCAGAGCCTGCTCGGGAGCCGGCTTCAGCGAGGAGTTAGCCAGTTTTCATCAACTCACCGATGAACCAAAAATAAAACGTTTTGAGAGAAGAACCGGACACTGGTGACTAAACAACACAAACAGCCCGGGAGTGCAAAGAATGCAGCTAATATTCAGCTTCCAAGACCCAAAAATGTCAAACTTGCGATGATTTCTTCCGACATTCCTAAACGTCCACATGGTGATATACTTAGTTGTTTTAATCCTTTTACACGCCACTCAATCTTCTCAAAGGTTCTAGTAATCTTGTGACCAGCGGCAGGAGATCAAGGAATAGTTAATTAGCAATGGCGGATTGGCGTTCAGGAGTGAATTGTGTTCATGTATTTTGTGGATAACGTTGGCTACCGTGACGATTTTGGGGAAAACAAAGGTAACAGTTTATTCGTAAAAATCCAACCCATCAAAAAATGATGGTTTCTCCCACATTCTCAGCCCACAAATGTGATCCTCTGAATTCAGGCCTTTCTGTTGATGGTAAAGTTGACAACATGGGAGAATGGTTGAGCCAAAGACAATGCCATGAACTGGAAAATCCAGTTTAGGGTGGTGCCTTCATGCAACACTCCTTTACCATCCTATGTAGAAAGGATACTCAGCTTGATGTCTAGGAGCTTATGAAAGTAGTTAATTTTTTTGTTTTGATAATATTTTGCTGTTAAATCTGACCTTTCTGCCAGAATCAAGGCCACACAAAATACACTCGTGGGCCACACTAGGCTAAAGACCACAGACACTGCCTTTTCACGCCAAAATACTTCACCGACAAACAGATTGTGGGAGCACAGGAAATACCTCAGGTTTACTTGAAATCCCATCTCCATCACTGAATGGCACATTCTTTTGGGGCAAAATAACTGCACAAGTTATTGGTGGCATTGCATATATGTCCTCAGTACAATTTATGTTTCATAGACAGCTCAGGCTCAAGCAGTATTTAGAAACTAAACCAAAGAACTAATTGGTGTGGCTCTTTCGTTCACAATGATAAACATCATGAATGGACTACACGGACAAATTTGGATATTCCATGCATCTAGATGAATTTTATTGTGGCATGATGAGACATAAGAAATGTGTGCCGCCATATTTGAAATTTGACAGATACATGGAATAACATGACTTAGGTCAGTGGGATACGGGTCAATTCATCTTAAAATGCTTTCACATATGTATGATTCTGATCAAATAATAACATTAAAAATACCAAAGGACTAACCATTGAAGCAATCCTTGTAGATCTTCATTTTCTGACGATTAAAAGGGATTAAAACCGCAAAATGTTCCCTTTATTTTGAATTTCGTGATGAATGTGAAGGTAGAAGTGAAAGAAAACGGACAGAACGTGGAACCTGTGGTATAGAGGCTAGTCCAACACGCAAGAAATACAACAGTATATAAGAAACGAGCACCGATATTTATCACCGACTGAATATGCGGAAGCCCCGGACGTCAGGTAATCTGGAAGATGAAGCCTGGCTTTAACCAGTCCCCTTCTTCTTCTTGGTTAGGTAGGCCTCTTGGACGGCTGCTGCTCCAAAGGCCTTTTCTTTTTGGTCGTCAGTCAGGCAATGCGTTTTCGGCTAGATGAGATGGTCTATCTGTCTTTGCTTCGGAGGAAGATGTTATGGCTCGAATGAGGGATTTCTCCACTTTTCTTGGCATTTTTGGGATCCCAAAACGTAAGTGGATGGATACCTATGACATCGCAAAAATTATCGGTCTGTCCGTCCGTCTGTGAGCACGATAACTGTCGAAGGGACTGAGATATTTTGATGAAAGTTGCTGTGAGGATTCTTCGGACCAAGGGAAAGGTCGAGTTCGTAGATGAGCCACAAAGCTGTATATTCAGGGGTGGGGCAGGGGTTTCAGGTTTAGGGGTGAAAATAAATATTTTTTTAACGCTAAGATCAAGTTAGGGATAGGGATCAGGAGTCTCCCTTATTCGTCAGAACAGTTATTTTTTCATGAAAACAGTCGGTTTTTCTGAAAAGCAGCTGATTTTTTGTCAAAATAGTCAGTTTTTCTGAAGACCAGTTGACTTTTTTTCAAAACTGTCATTTTTTCTAGAAAACAGTCGTTTTTCCTGCAAAAACATTCGGTAAAAATTACTAGCCAGTCGGTAAATGCTTTGCCCACCCCTCCCCAAACATTTTGGCTAGTAACGCCTCTGAAAAGGAGACATGCTCAATCCGAATATGAAAATTATTTTCTCATCGGACAATTATTTTCGTAAATCTGTAAAAAGTAAAAGTTGGATCTGAAGTTGATTTAGATGTTCGATTTGGGACATGCTGACTCCGAAGACGAAAATCATTTTTTCGCTGCACAAGTAGTTCGCCCGGAATCCGGAAGCTTGGCATGAAAGTTAAAACCTAATGACATAGTCGATATGGGGTGAGGAGACCTGCTGTTGCAACTTTCGAACATACCAAATATAAACAACAAGAGCTGTAAGCTCATATGGCACTTGCATGGGTCAAGATGATTTGATTGATCACAAGTAAGTTTCGGCTTTGCGGTTGAGATGCGCACTCTAAGGGAGCTGGAACTTCATTTGTAAGCAAAACCCTTGAGGCAAAACTGCTAATGGGCTGATGGGCATCACGAAAATGCATATATTGCTTAAAAGTATTTTTTTTTATTTTGCGGTCAAGATTGGTACTTTAAGGAATAATCGGATTTGGGAAGTAGCAATTTCTAAGCAAATGTTGTTGAGTCTCCAATATTCCAGCGAAGTTTCATCGTCCTAGCACATCTGGAAGTACCTTAACGCGCGATCACCGGAATCCAAGACCCCCCCCCCTCCTCCAACTCCACCCACAATAACCGGAGCCAATCACACCAGATCACACCAGTCTAAGCGGGTCAAGTATTTTCCGCCCTCCCCCCAATAATTGCCGGATTCGGTCCGGAAATGAAAAAGGTCACCAGAGAAAAATGTCCTCTGTTTAATTATTAAATTTCACTCGAATCCGATCACCCGTTCCAAAGTTACGCATGACTCAAGACCCCCCCAAGATTATCATATCGAGGATTTTTTTTTTATTCCAAGTCAGTTTGACCGGTTCCCTGATATGCCTTCCAAGTTTCGTCGTGAAAATCCCCCAAAAAACGGAATTCCGGGAAACCCCCTCCTCCCCCCCCCTCTAGTGTCCGGATCCAGTCAAATTATGTAGCAAGTTTCCCAGCAAGTTTCACTCCGATACCATCATTCTAACCGTTTCTCGAGATTTCCGGTCCACCCCCCCCCCAGCTCCCCCGCGGAGCACATAGCTAATCCGATTCAGCAAACGACTTACCTAGAGCATCTGTTTGTTCTTCCCACAAAGTTCCATCCCGATCCCTCCATTCTAAACGGGTCACGTATTTTCCGCCCCCCCCCCAATAGTTGCCGGATCCGGTCCGGATATGAAAAAAATCATCGGAGAAATGTCCTCTGTTCAATTCTTAAATTTCACTCGAATCCGATCACCCATTCCAAAATTACGCATGACTGAAAATTTCTGATTCCCCTCCCTCCACTCCCCCCACCATTATCTGATCGACACAATTTTTATTTTGAAGTCAGTTTGATTGGGTCCCTGATATGCCTGCCAAGTTTCATCGTGAAAATTCCCAAAACCACCATCACCGGAATTCCGAGACCCCCCCCCCCCCCACAAGTGTCCGGATTCAGTACAATGGTCTAAAGGACTTATCTAGAGCAGATGCTTGTTCTTCCCAGCAAGTTTCACTCCGATCCCTCCATTCTAACCGTTTCTTGAAATTTCCGGTCTCCCCCCCCCAACTCCCCCCTGGCTACCGAATCCGGTCAAGACTTTAAACGGGACATTACAGATATATATTCTATTCAGTTATGAAGTTTCATTACAATCCGATCATCCGTTCGAAAGTTACACACTTCTCAATTTCCCGGATTCCCCTGCTCTCCACCCCCCCCCCCCAAAATGGTCGGATCAGAAAACTGATTATTTCTAAGTTTGTTTGGTCGGGTCTCTGATATGCTTGCCAAGTTTCATGGTCCTAGCACAACTGGAAGTACCCTAACTCGAAAAAGTGTGACAAAATGCCCTAAATTTTCAAGTTTCCAGCGCCCCCACTTCCCCGCATATGGTCGGATCGGGAAACTGATTATTTCCAGGTTAGTTTTGTCGGGTCCCTGATATTCCTGCCAAGTTTCAATGTTCTAGCTCATCTGGAAGTACCCTCACTCGAAAAAGTGTGACAAAATGCCCTAAACTTTCAAGTTTCCAGCGCCCCAACTCCCCCGCATATGGTCGGATCGGGAAACTTATTATTTCCAGGTTACTTTGGTCAGGTCCCTGATATTCCTGCCAAGTTTCAGTGTCCTAGCTCATCTGGAAGTACCCTAACTCGGATAAGTGGGACAAAAAACTCGGACCGACCGACAGACGGAATTGTGATCGGTATATGGCACTTGAGCCAGAGGCTGCAAGTGCCATAAAAAGTATATAGTTAACTTCAAAGTCCCAACCGGCATTTACTGGATTAAAAACGGAGAATGCACTCGACAACTGTCTGGTGAACAGTTTAATACAGTTTATCCACCAATTTTCGAAATCAAATGGCTAAACCAGTCCCTACTCTACCCCTTTATCCATACAGGCGAAAGCTCTGCGCGTCCGACGGTAGGGGAGCGGGTGGAGGTCTGGGACACAAGTAGGTATGGGACACGTGTACTTTCTCGCATCCAGCTGATAGGAAAATTCTGAAATTTGGACTGAATAAGCACTATCTAGTGGCCACTTTAGTCAGATAACATTTAGTACGATTGTATAACTTTCATTTCAGAAATTTATCAAAAGTAAGTTTTTCGCGGTCATTTCCTGGATCTTGTGCTGACTTTACACCCAAGGCACGTCGTTGTCTATCGAGTCTGGATTTTCGTTGTTGGTTTATTTCATAGCTAGGTCAATGCTGCACACACTAGCCCCTTTGTTTTTAATGTACTGCTGCCATCTTCTGACATCTTGTAAAACAAGAGCTGTAAGCTCATATGGCAATTGCATGTGTTAAGATGATTTGATTGATCAAAAGTAAGTTTCGACTTTGCGGTTGAGATGCGCACTCTAAGGGAGCTGGAACTTCATTTGTAAGCAAAATCCTTGAGGCAAAAATGCTAGTGGGCTGATGGGCATCATGAAAATGCATAAATTGCTTAAAAGTATTTTTTTTACTTTGCGGTCAAGATTGGTACTTTAAGGAATAATCGGATTTGGGAAGTAGCAATTTCTAAGCAAATGTTGTTGAGTCTCGAATATTCCAGCGAAGTTGCATCGTCCTAGCACATCTGGAAGTACCTTAACGCGCGATCACCGGAATCCCAGACCCCCCCCCCCTCCCCCGACTCCACCCACAATACCCGGAGCCAATCCGGTTCTGTAAATGATTAATCCAGAGCATCTTTTTGTCATTCCCACGAAGTTCGATCCAGATCACACCAGTCTTAGCGGTCAAATTTTTTCCGCCCTCCCCCCAATAAGATCACCAGAGAAAAATGTCCTCTGTTTAATTATTAAATTTCACTCGAATCCGATCACCCGTTCCAAAGTTACGCATGACTCAATATTCCGGATTCCCCTCCCTTAACCCCCCCCCCCAAGATTATCATATCGAGGATTTCTTTTTATTCCAAGTCAGTTTGACCGGGTCCCTGATATGCCTTCCAAGTTTCGTCGTGAAAATCCCCCAAAAAACAGAATTCCGGGAAACCCCCTCCTCCCCCCCCCTCAAGTGTCCGGATCCAGTCAAATTATGTAAAAGATTTACATGGATCAGATGTTTGTTCTTCCCAGCAAGTTTCACTCCGATACCATCATTCTAACCGTTTCTCTTCTCGAGATTTCCGGTCCCCCCCCCCCCCCCCAGCTCCCCCACGGTGCCCGTAGCCAATCCGATTCAGTAAATGACTTACCTAGAGCATCTTCTTGTTCTTCCCACAAAGTTCCATCCCGATCCCTCCATTCTAGACGGGTCACGTATTTTCCGCCCCCCCCCCCCCCAATAGTTGCCGGATCCGGTCCGGATATGAAAAAGATCATCGGAGAAATGTCCTCTGTTTAATTCTTAAATTTCACTCGAATCCGATCACCCATTCCAAAATTAAGCATGACTGAAAATTTCGGATTCCCCGCCCTCCACTCCCCCACCATTATCAGATCGACAAAATTTTTAATTTGAAGTCAGTTTGATCGGGTCCCTGATATCCCGATGAAAAATTCATCTCAAAATAGTACTATGAAGTAGTACGAAAAAGTTGCATGCAGTACTAACGATGCTACTACATGCTTCTACTTCAAGTCTACCGTGTTACTGCATACTACTATATGCTACGATTAGCAAAACTGGATGCTTCTATGGCAAGACAGGATGCTACTGGATACTACTACATAAGATTGGACCAGTCTGAGGCACATTAAATGATAGTATTCTTTGCTATTACATAGTATTACATGCAATGTTTTCGTACTACTGCCATACTACTACGCAGGCTACAAATTTTTCATCGGGATGCCTGCCAAGTTTCATCGTGAAAATCCCCAAAACCACCATCACCGGAATTCCGGGACCCCCCCATAAGTGTCCGGATCCTATCTAGATCAGATACTTGTTCTTCCCAGCAAGTTTCACTCCGATCCCTCCATTCTAACCATTTCTTGAAATTTCAAGACTTTAAACGGGACATAACAGATATATATTCTATTCAGTTATGAAGTTTCATTATAATCCGATCACCCGTTCGAAAGTTACACACTTCTCAATTTCCCGGATTCCCCTGCCCTCTACTCCCCCCCCCCCAAAATGGTCGGATCGGAAAACTGATTATTTCTAAGTTTGTTTGGTCGGGTCTCTGATATGCCTGCCAAGTTTCATGGTCCTAGCACAACTGGAAGTACCCTAACTCGAAAAAGTGTGACAAAATGCCCTAAATTTTCAAGTTCCAGCACCCCCACTCCCCCGCATATGGTCGGATCGGGAAACTGATTATTTCCAGGTTAGTTTGGTCAGGTCCCTGATACGCCTGCCAAGTTTGATTGTCCTACTACATCTGGAAGTACCCTAACTCGCGATCACCGGACTGACCGACAGACAGACCGACCGACGGAAAAGTGATCGGTATATAGCACTTGGCCGGAAGGCAAGTGCCATAAAAATTAAGAGTCTTAACCGAATCCCTAAGCTAAAGTTTGGTCTATTGCACAATGTTTTAGCTCACTCAGTTTTGACGCTATGGTCCGAAGACTGACTCTTTTCCCTGACCTCCACCCGCTCCCCTACGCTTTGTCTAATCTAGGGGCGCCGGAGGGAGCCACGTTTCTTGTACGTATTCTTTGTGTTTAGGCATGGATGGAAGTCTTTTGTGTTGGGGGGTCGGAATATGTTTTCAAACTTCGTAAGATGACTGGCAAAGTACAGGCTGAGTTGTATATGGGTCATTTAGATATTTAGAGGCAGAGGAGGGGGTTTAGAATTGAGGATAGAAAAAGGCATGTTTTATAAGCTAAAGAGATAGTCGTGTAAGGGGTAAGGAGTCCCGCTAAATCCATATCTGAACTTAGTCTTCTTAGCGGACAAGAAGACTTCTTGCCGGGCAAGTGATTCACCCGGAATTCGGCCGAAACTGGACGTTTGGTTGAAGCTCAAAGTTGTTTCCGAAGTCGATTAGAGATTCGGTATCGGGGTAAGGAGACATGCTGAACTTAATTTTGAACTTTATTTCGTTGACAGATAAGCTGCTGGCAAATTTGCCGAAACCCGGAAATTTAGATGAAAGGTTCTCCTCTCAACAGGGGCGTCACCATGGGTATGGGGGGGGGGGGGGGAGGAGGAGGGACTCCTCCAAAGGTCTTGAGAAAATACTTTCGTCGGGCGAACACAGAAGATGTATAATTTTCTATGCTTTTGTCAAGCCTTGGTCAACTCGTCGGCACGTCGAGTTTTTTTTTATACACAAGAAATAAAATCCTGCAAACATTTGTCGGGCGAAACAAAGAAGAAATCGAATTCTGCGTGCTTTTTGTCGGGCATCGACATTCTCTACGGCATATCGGGTTCTTTTTGGGATCCCAAAACGTAAGCGGAGGGATACCTATGACATCGCAAAAGTTGTCCGTCTGTCTGTCCACACGATAACTCTCGAGGGGATTGAGACATATTTGATGAAACTTGGTGGGATGATCCTTTGGGTCAAAGTACAGGTCAAGTTCGAAGATGGGCTCTGTAGCCCTACATTGGAGGGTGGGGAAGGGGTTTCAAATTAAGGGGCAAAAAAATATTTTTTGAAAGCTATTGAGATAGTTGATTTAGGGGTAAGGAGACGTGCTGAATTCGAATATGAAATTTATTTCTCGCCGGACAAATAGTTCACCAGTAATCCGGCGAAAACCGGATAATTTGTGAAAAGTAAAAGTATAATATGAAGTTAATTAGAGGTTCGATTTAGGGACAAGGAGATGTGCTGAGTTCGGGTATGAAAATTCTTTTCTCGCCGGACAACTAGTTCGGTCGGAATCCGGTCAAAACCGGAGAATTTGTTAAAAGTAAAAGTTTTATTTAATTTTGATAAGATGTTCGTTTTGCGGGTAAGAAGACATGCTGAATTCGCAAATGAAATCGTTTTCTGACCGGAGGTATAGATCGCTCGGAATCCGGCTGAAACCGGAAAATTTGTTAAAAGAATTGTTTTGAAGTTGATTAGAGGTTGGATCCAGGGTAAGGAGACATGCTGAATTCGTTTTTGAACTTTAGTTTTTTGTCAGACAAGTAGTTTGTCCGGAATCCGGCCGAAAATCGGAGGTTGGACAGAAGTAAGGAAGGAACGAGATACGACCTAGGCCATAGGGTAAACCATATGCTGAATATCTGAATGTTAGACAGCGCAAAACGGATATCTGAATATATCTGGACTTGGTGAAATTCAGCTGGCGTATCCGTTTTCCACTGTCAAATACGATCTTGGTCTTCTCCGACTATTACCATTGGCCTTAATCTGTTTGTAAATTTTAAAAGTAAGAATGTTTAAGAAGTCTGTTGAAGACCGAATATCCACAAGACCGAATTGTCGGGAGCAAATATTAAAATTTTTGGATCCCATCAAAAACCTTTGGTCTTGTTATACATGAGGAATAAGAAAAGAAAATCAAACTTGAATGCTTTTTTCGGGCGTCGTCGACTCGTCGGCACCTCGGGTTCTTTTTATACGCAAGAAATAAAATCCTGAATGCTTTTGTCGGGCCTCGGTATTGTCGTCGTTACACAGAGGAAATAGAATTTTCTATGCTTTTGTCGAGCTTCGGTCGACTCGTCGGCACATCGAGTTCTTTTTATACACAAGAAATAAAATATTGCAAACATTTGTCGGGCAAAACAAAGAAGAAGTCGAATCCTGCTTGCTTTTTGTCGGGCCTGGGTATTCTCTACAGCATATCGGGTTCTTTTTATCCATAAGGAATATAGAAGAAATAATTTTGTATGCCTTTGTTGGGCGTCGGTCGACTCGTTGGCACATCGGGTTCTATATAACTGTAAGAAATCAAATTCTGCAAACTTTGCCGGGCGCACACAGGAAGTTCAAGTCTCGTCGGCACAACTGGTTATTTTTACACGTCAGAAATCAATGTACAATACAGTCGTCTTACATTTACATGTAAGAAATAATGACTTTTTACAGTCTTGTCGGGCAAAACACAGAAGAAATCGAATTCCTAATACTTTTGTCGGGCGTCGAGGTTCTTTCGGCACATCGGCTTTTTATGGCACTTGCCCTTCGGCCAAGTGTCATATGGCGATCGCAATTTCTGCCCGTCTGTCGGTCTGTCAGTCTGGCGGTGGGTCCGGATTTTTCTAGTTTGGACCCTTCCACATAAGCTAGGACGATGAAACTTGGCAGGCATATCAGGTACCCCAAAAGATTAAGTTGGAACTGGTCACTTCCCCGGTCCGAGCATCGTGGGGGGAGTGGAGGGAGGGGGAATCCGGAATCTTGAGGTATTTACAACTTTTGAACGGGTGATCGGATCTTAATAAAACTTGATATTTGGAAAGACCTCGTGTCTCAGACGAACCACTTCACTCACTTGACTTTGGGGGGGAGCTGGAGGGGGGAGCCGGAAATCTTGGGAAACGCTTAGAGTGGAGGGATCGGGATGAAACTTGTTGGGAAGAACAAGCACAAGTCCTAGACACATCATTGACATAACCGGACCTGATTCGGGTACTGCGGGGGGAGTTGGGAGGGAATTCTGGTGATCCAGCGAGTTCGGTACTTCCTGATGTAATAAGATGATTAAACTTGGCAGTAATACGAGCGATCCGAATAGGCCGCCATGAGAATAGTCGTTTGCACGATCCAAACATCGTGGGGGGAGTGGAGGGATGGGGACTCCGGTATCTAGTAGCATTTATAACTTTTGAACGGGCGATCAGATTTAAATGAAACCTGGAAAGTGAAAAAAGCCGTTTTCTCAGATGTTTTATGTCAAGTCCGGACCGGATCCGATGCTTGGTTGTGTGGGGTCGGAAGGGGGCACCCGAATTTTTGTGAAACAAGCATAAGCATTAGATACGTTCTTGACGGAGCCAGATCATATCGGGGCTCTTTGGGGGAAATTGGAGTTGATTTCCCGGAATCTGGTGATCGCGAGATAGGATAATTCCAGATGTGCTAAGGAGTAGAAAAATAGGCAGGCATATTAGCGATCCGACCAAATAGACTTAACGACCCAACACAATACCCTAGAAAGACTTCCGTTCCTTAATCCGACCGTTTTTCGGGAAGTAGAGGGAGAGGGAATCCGGAAATAACTGACATCCGTAGGTTGTGAAAAAATGGTCCGATTCAATATGAAACTTTATGGATGATAAAAACTGATGACCTAGATATGCAAAGCATGTGTACGAACCCATCCGGCCATGGTTGGGGGAGTTGGGGGGGGGGGGGGGGTCGGGAAACTTTTTGACATGCACAAAAACCAAACGGATGGGCAGAATAGAATGCAACTTGGACAGTAGCAAGTTTATACGGCCTAGATTTGTCATTTGGCGTCCGAACCGGATCCGACCAAGGTAGGAGGAGGATGAAGTAGGAACCTGAAATTTGCAGATATGCTCTGATTCGAGTTAAGCTTGATGGACGGGGAGAAGAGATGTTAATATGTGTCCGAGTCGTATTCGGCCACAATATAGGGGGGGGGGGCCGGAAATGTTGTGGCTCGCATAGGGGTTAAACGAGTGAACTGATTTGAATGAAACTTGGAAAGAAGAGAGAGTGTCTGCCTTAGATGACATATTTTAGGATCTGGACCGGATCCGAGCACGGTGGGGAGGGGTATCGGAATTCCCGGAAAAATGCTCAGATTCACTTTCTCGCTTTTCACACCACCTTCTCGTAACAAGTGCCATATGAGCTCGTAGCTCTTGTTATACATAAAGAAATCAAATACTGCCAACATTTGTCGGGTGCAAATTTTTACGAAAAAAAAAAAGATTAAAAAAAATTCGCATGCGGTGCTTAGTTCAAACTATTCTGGGTATAATCGTTGGAAGCTTCGCTTTTTAGCTAAAGTTGAAACGAAAAGGCGAATGTGTGAACTCAAATATACGAATTTATATTAAAGGAACAATCTCAACTGATGCATTAAAATTACTTTAAACAAAATTTCGCCTGCGACCCATTTTGTAGTATTTCTCTATTTGGAAGACCGGTTTTTCATTTAGTTGGCGTTTTAGGCTTGACATTCCTGGGGGTTTGAAACACGTAAAAAGTTAGAACTTGTACGGTAGGTAAAGCAAAATGTTTCCGGGACAAAGGCAGAATAAAAAAAATTTCGCCTGTGGCGCATACTTTAACTTGTTCTGGGTACACTCTTTGGAAGCTTCGCTTTTTAGCGAAAGCTGAAATGAAAAGCCGAATCTGTTAACTTTAGTAGACGAAATAACATTAAGAAATAACCTCAACTGATGCATTACAATTAGTTTTACACAAAATTTCGCCTGCGACACATTTTGTAGTATTCTCTGTAGTATGCAGTTTTAGTAGTTTTGTAGTATTCTAGGTAGTATCGGTGTTTCGTTTAGTTGGCGTTTTAGGATTGACGTTCTTGGGGGTTTGAAACACGTTAAAAGCTATAACTTGTATGGTAGGTACAGCAAAATGTTTCGGGACGGAAGGTAGAATAAAAAAATTTCACGTGAGCACGCTTACTTTAACTTGTTCTGGTACAGTCGTTGGAAGCTTCGCTTTTTAGAGAAAGCTGAAATGAAAAGCCGAATATGTGAACTTTAATATACGCTCGGAAATTACATTAAAGGAATATCTCAGCTGATGCGTTACAGTTAGTTTTACACCGGTTCTATTCTATGCTGTTTGGGATATGTACGCCGTTGCCGCGAGCGCATTTTGTCGGAACGTCTTTTAGTCCGTCGGCACAAACTGGACGTCCTCCCCCCAAACGTAAAAGGCTAGTGACGCCCCTGCCTCTCAATGTCACTAGCTCTTTTGCTCTGCACGCAGTTTGCCGGAATACGTCCTTCAAAAAATTCGATGACGAATTGCCACCAGACGCGCTAGAGGAACAATAGCAATCACACGTGAGATCTGGGGATAAGTTATCTGACGGGTGAATAAGCGATTAGGCTTTCGCTTCATATCGAGTCGCGCATTAGCCCCGTTGAAAAGTCAGCCAGAACTCACCACTGAAGTTGGAAGCCAGAAATGAAAAACTTCATGACGCTTGACAGAATAGAGTTGGGTAAAGCAATAAGAGGGGAAGAGGCATTTTAAACAGTTTTAAACATGGTTAGGCCTAAGAGGAATTGAAAATAGCAAAACAAACCTGGATAAACGTACACCAAGAAGTAACGTGTCATTGCTGTCACCGGTATGAAAAGAATGTAGTCATGTTTATTTACATTGTATTGCTTGGTGTTTTAATATGTATATTTTACTCATACTCCGCTGTTATCAAAAACCGGGTCACAAACAGAAAAGAAAAAGAAAAAAAAATATTCAACCGACATTACCTTACTTCGTACACGACTTCAGTTCTATGCTGTAATTAACAATGTAAACTGTATATATTATGGGTAAATTGTATCAAAATGTTTTATACAGTGTTATTGTACGTAATAGTTGTTAACTGTATGACGATCCAATGCTAGCGAGTAAATTGTACGAGCTATTGAGGAAATTAAAGATTACTATTATCAAGGACCCATAAATTTCCTGTAATGACTCGCCATTCAGGGGGCTTGTCAATAAGAGATTCCTGATGCGCTCTTGACCGAGCGTCAGATAGTTCGAGAACTACCCACGGAGATAAAATACCCGACTATCCAGATAGACAAGATTTTTCGCAGCTGTTGTGCTGAACTTGAGTATTTCTCTGTAATCGAAGAGTATCCTGGACTTTTGTCTAAGCGTCGGTACCTGGTGGCATTCTGAATAGTCTCAACAAATTTTGTCTATCTGAGCAAGATCGCCGATTCGACCCAAAAGGAATTTTTTGAAAGTAGGTGAGGCTCGGGCAACATAGCAACATAGAAGCATAGGAAATGACAAGCCCCCTGAATGGCGAGTCATTACAGGAAATTTATGGGTCCCTGCTATTATGATAGAGCAGTGGCCATAAAGTCGAAGGTCGTGGGTTCAAATCCCACCTGAGGAACACTTATTGTCTTTCAGGTAACTACTTAAAACATTCATTAACACATTTCTAGAACGCAGCTTCGTATTTACCATTTATTAACTTGCACTACCAAACACTAAGGTATCTTGCACACACTACACTGGTATTCGCATCCAGACCTAAACTTCGGACTGAAAGTCCACGTAAATCTTTCCATCCACTGCGAATATTCGGACCTTAAATAATGATTAAGTTAACTCCATAAACACATAACAAAAGAAACTTCAACAAAAAAGACATGCGTGGACACAAATCTGAGTTACGTGCACACACAGTCCGAATTGGAATTTTGACGAATCACAAGCAGGGCCCCCGCCCCTCGTAAAGAAATTTCCCGCCTGAAATCGACCCAGACAAAGTGAAACAGATTTCGACCCGGTTTCAGGTTAGTTCTTCCTCGGATCGACGAGAATTTCGGCCTCGGGCGATTCGGTGGGTTGATGTCGAACGGAATATCGGCATCGGGAAAAGTCGAGGTCGGAATTCCGGTCCTTCCGAGGAAGAAACTACACTGTAAAAAAATCTTGCAGCATTTGCTACTGGGATTAATATTGTCTCAAAAACGATAATCTTATCTCAATTCGGATCAATCTTATCTTAGTAGAGATAAGATTAATCCATGTAGCAAATATTGCAGTGGACTTGAATCCTTCCTCGAGGAAACTTTTTACACTGTAACCTGAAATCGGGTAGAAATCTGTTTCACTTTGTCTGGGTCGATTTTCACATGCGAAATTTTATCGGACTGTGTGTCCACGTAGCTTAGGATGTGTGGGTCAAATTAGCAAAATTAGTGAGCTTGTGGTAGAACGTTCCATATTCAAAATGAGTATATGTATATAGTTTATATATATAAATATATAAACTTCTTGGACAATCTCTACTCAGAAACAGTAATGAGCAGTGTTTCAGACGTATTTTATGTAGGCCCATCACTTTTTTTGCATTAAGTTACTATCAAAATGACATTCGAAACACTGTCAGGAGTTTCAAAACGGGTAACACAAGGATGCGCGGTTTCAACAGACAACACTTAGGATGTTAACTGTTGTGTTTTCCAAACGTTACGCATTAAAACATTACCCGATGAAAAATTTGTAGCCTGCGTAGTTGTATGATAGTTGTACGAAAAAGTTGTATGTATTGATATGTAATAGTAAAGAATACTATCATTTAATGTGCTTCACACTGGGCCACTCTTAAGCAGTAGTATCTAGTACACTGTCAGAAGTTTCGTAACAGATAGCGTATAACACTTTCAAGAATAACACCTTTTCACTTAGAAATAAAGTGTTATGACCAATTAAGTTTACACTATTTCGTGCCTAGATCTCCAACAACACCTTCAGTTGGTACAGATACTAACGGGAACGAAAGAAACATAACAGATAACATCCCAAAGTGTTTTCTGTTGAAACAGCGCATCCTTCTGTTGTCGTTATGTAACTTCTGACAGTGTAGTATTTTTACCTATTGAAGGTGTTGTTGGAGATCTAGGCACGAAATAGTATAAACTTAATTGGTCATAACACTTTATTTCTAAGTGAAAAGGTGTTATTCTTGAAAGTGTTATGCGCAATCTGTTATGAAACTTCTGACAGTGTAGCATCCTGTCTTGCTATAGTAGCATCCAGTCTTGCTAATGGTAGCATGTAGTAGAATGCAGTAACACGGTAGCCTTGACATAGAAGCATGTAACAGTTCATACTGCATGCTACTTGTGGAAAAACATGCTACTTTTCGTACAACTTCATACTACTGTTTTGAGATAAATTTTCATCGGGTATGTATCACAAGCATTGCCAGGAAGAGCCGAAAATGCATCTGCTGACTTCCAATATCATATAGTGACAAACAAAAAAGTAAGAAGATTGTTTGGCGGTGTTTCGGCTCTCAGTGTGTGCATAACGTTTTAACGCGTAAAGTTCGAAAAACATAACAGGCAAATAACAGCCAACATCTTAAGTGTTATCTGCTGAAACCACGCATCCTTGTGTATTCCGTTGTGAAACTTCTGACAGTGTACGGTTAGCACTGCATGGGTAATGAAACAGACGCACAGGGATCCTAACAGACTTGAACTTACTTCGACTTCCTCTGAACTAACCATCAGGCTGTAGCCCTGACGCACTCCTCCCACGGCAGAATGAGATGCGGCTGTGCGCAAGTCTCTTATACTATCATAACACTAGCGTTACAGGAACTCAAGAGTGAAGCACAAAATAACCGGTTAAATCATATGGCGGATTCTGGTCCAGCTTTGCAGAGAATGTTACAGTGCTTTATTGAATGGGGGTTACGTAATTTGTTCATTCAAGCATAGCTCTGAAGTCCCTGACTGTACCTTTAACGTAATTAAATATTCCTTGAGCCCAAGCTGACTTTGAAACATATATTCAAATAATGTATACAACGGATATGTCAGCTATGATGCTTCATCACCGATATTTCGGACCTTCTTGGCAAGGGTCCTCGTCGAGAGGACGAGAGTTTCTTATGCGCCTGGCTGAAAGATCACATACTCGAGAACATCGACCCCAGGCAGTTTGGCAACATGCCAAATACTTCAAAATCACATTATCTGGTAAGCCTGGTGGATACCATCCTAAAACACTTGGATGAACCAGAACGATGGGTCAACCTGATAGCAATAGACCTCCAAAAAGCGTTTGACCTTATCTACCGTAGTGTACTTTTAAAGAAACTTCTCGAGAAATTTGACATCCAACCTTTTATTGCAAGAATTGTAGCGAATTTCCTTTTAAATAGAACTCAACGTACAAAATACAAGACCAGTTATTCAAGTCCCCTACCGATTTTTTGTGGAGTTCCACAAGGGACTTTATTGGGACCTCTGCTCTTCCTGGTCATGGTAAATGACCTAGCTAACAATATGCCATATCGCTGGAAGTTCGTAGAAGATATTTCGTTGACAGAGCTATGTTACAAGAATACTCAAAGTGTTGCCGCTACGATAATGAGTGACGTGTGCAAGGAAGCGGCAGAGGGTAAAATGACCGTAAATTTCGAAAAATACGTTGTTTTAATGTTTCTTTTCTAGAGTATAATCCTTCGTTTCAGCCCGACATACCAATATCCTGGCAAGTACGCAAGCTGAAGTTACTTGGAGTATACTTCACGTCGGACATGAATTGGGGAGAACAAGTTGACACAATGCTTAAGAGGGCTAACATGGGAATTGCGTCCCTAAAACTGTTATCCCGTCATCGAAGGCCTCCCCAGCACCTGTTACGCTTTTATTTAGTTTTCATCCGTTGCTTCCTAGAATATTGTTGTGCCGTGTGGCATTTCGGACTGACGCAGGGGCAGTCGGGTCGTCTTGGGAGAATCCAGTACCGAGCCTTGCTTGTAATTTCAAAATCCCCCTAAGTCCCATACCTAAGCCTCCTCCAAGAATTTAAACTAGAAACCCTATCCACACGCCGTCTTAAGTTGTCCCTTAAATTTGGTAAAAGTATTCTAGCGAACCCCATCCACCGAGATATCATCCCACCAAAACATCAACCTACACGAGTTCGTCCACAACGAGCTGTGGCTGAGATGGTACCACGCCTTGCACCAACAAGGGTTTCTCACTCGCGATACGAGCATCGTTTCGTACCTTCGTTCGTCAAGTTTTGTAATGCCCATGACGAATTGTGAATATGAACATTGAATGTACGCAAGTTTGAGTTTTAACTGTATAGTTATGGTCAAACTGACGATTGGGATTTATTATATAGGCCATTGACGATAATACTGCTTTTCCGCATGTCCGTGGAAAGTATTTTGAAATTAAATTGAAATTGAATTGTCAGGCTGTCAATGTTCAGGGTCAACGCGGGGGGAGGAAAAAAAACATGTAATCCTTTTTTTTCAGTTTACAGGTTTGTTTCCTTCCCCAACGTTGACCCTGAAGATTGACAGCCTGACGAGCACCCTTGCCAAGAAGGGCCGAAATGTCGCTGATGAAGTATCGTAGCTGACGTATCCGTTGTATACATTTTTTTTAATATACCTTTAATGTAAGTCACTGATCGTTTGAACGAAGGCTAAGCGGGGCATTTCCAGCGTACCGGTTTCTCCATCGGCATTTCCAGTTACTTTAATCAAGATATTGCACTGTCATAAGTTTAGTAACATATAACACATTTATACACATCCTCGTTTTAACGTCATGAGAACATATCTGTTACGACCATTTTAAATATTGTTTTTTTTTTCGAGACACATTACACTTGAAAGACCCCAGAGCAAAATAATACTTGGGAGTAGGGCCAATACCTATACTTTGCAAACGGGTCATACTCATTGCGCTGCCCACCACGCTTGCGGCATTTAAAGCGAGACAAACTTTCAGGTTCAAAAATTTTAGTAAAGCAAAGGTGCGGTCTGCGCACACCAAAGAAACAATGGAAGCTGTACGGTATAATTTTTTTGCTATGTTCAAAATGTGAAGTTATCGGAGCCAGCGCTGGTGAAAGACTGATTGGGTTTCAGTAGGGACGTTCTATATCGCTAGTGGTGCTAGTGTCCATGCTATTCCAGTGTGTCAATTTTGTAAAATCTTGGCGCTACTCCCTAGTGTTATTTTGCTCTGAAAGGCTCATTACAGATATATTCTCATAACGCTTAACACAAGGGCGTTATCTGTTATCAAAACTTCTGAGAGTGTGACAACGAAGTTTCTTGACATCATTGGGCTGGGCCGCAATGATATGCTACCGATCAAAGATCGAAGCTGACGATACTATCAACTGGACCAAGAATAAATAATCAGATAGAAGCTCCGTCCTCCCTATCTCTGTACTATGACTATGCGGAGTCGAGTATTTCCCGTGCCTTTTCCGCTGTGAACGAGCGGAGGTTAGTAGCGTCGCACCCCATCACGTTTCGTTACCTCTACAATTAGCTATATCGCTGTGAAACCACCTTGAGGAAAAGTATAAGACACGGCTGATTGGTTCTTTGGACGCGCCCAAGAGCGGGACAGTGCGCGGAGTCCGCCTCCTGCATTTTCTTTCTCTGCGATGAGCAACGACGAAGACGGAAGTAGAGTAGACGGGTAAAGAGTTACAGTAAATACCTATAGGCCAGCTCTGTTTTGTCGGGGTATTCATACGAAAGACAGAGGTTCTATCTGATTATTTGTTCTTGGTTGGACGAGGAGTATCAGGCCCGAACTTCAGTTAAACGACGAACTGCAGACGCTGGCACTCAACGGTTGGTCCGCTGCGACGTCATTATGGGTGCCGGTCTCAACTCCAAACGTCTAAACACACAATTATCGGAATACTTCTATGGACAGTCGAAAATGAGGAGAGAAAAGCCGGTAAGCTGGTGATATGTGCTTGAGAAACTGCGGGCCCTACCAAAGACACGACTAGAGACCTAGAGACTCTTCCCTCTAGAGACCCAGATCCTCGAGGTCTTCCGGAGGACAGACGGACATCCCTCGGCGTCGAATGTAGGTGTCCAAGTCTTTCATCTACAAAATAGAAATCAATACTTGTAGCCTTTGGATCAAGTGCCATACAGCGATCGTCTGTCCCTCTGCCCGAATTTTGCTAGTTTGAGCCCTTGCATGTAAGCTACGATGACGAAACTTGGCGTACATATAAGGAGGAAATTAAATATAGGCAAACACAGAAGCAATAAAATTTTGTATGCTTTTGTCAGGAGTCGGTCGATTCGTCGGCACATAGGGTTTTTTTTTATCGCAAGAAATTAAATCCTGCAAACACTTGACGCTAAAGCCTTATTATTACAATTGTATTATTATTATTATAATTATATTATTATTATTATTATTGAGATGAGGGCTGATAGTTTAGCACTCGGGGCAAGGAGAAAATAAATTGGTAAAGTAAAAGTGAGGGGTCCATACTTCTGTCCTATGTGCGGTCATGAGGATGAAAGCGTAGTTTATTTGATGTGTGAATGTGTGGAATTAAATGAGTGTAGAAAGGAGGTATTTGGCGAGAGAGTATTTAATGAATAATGGATGGTAAGGATGATGAAGGATGAGTGTTTCGTTACTATGAAAAAACTTGGACGTTACTTGGGGCTTGCGATGGAGCATAGAACGAGATTTCTAGAACAGGAGGAGTTTGTTAGTCATAGAAGTATGCTTATTTATTTATAACATTTTTGTTGCCATGGCCCAGGGGATTTTTTGGTAACATATTCTACAATACAGGACATGAGCCAATCCTAAACGAAAATTTCTTCACCCGGCTCCAATAATCCGTGTGGGGTGGAGGGAGGGGGAATTTGGGATCTTGTGACCTGCGTAAGTTCCGAACGGGTGATCCGATTCGAGGAAACTTGGTGGGGAGTCGGGGTAGATGCCCGAGATGGTATATTTACGGTCCGAACCGCATCCGACACGGTGGGGCGAGACGGAGGAGGGGTCTCGAAAATTTTGTAACACGCGGAGGGACCAAACGGATGGAGGGATTGAGATGAAACTTGGACGGTACAAAGGGTGAGAGTCTCACATCTGATTATTTTGGGATTCGGATCGAATCCAGCCTCGGTGGGGACAGTTGAAAGGGTGTGTGTAAATCTTGTTATAAGCTTAGGAACAAACGGATGGAGGGATAAGACTTGAACGTGCAAAGCTCATGGGCACTGGATATGCAATTTGAAGTCTGGACTGGATCTGTGGGGGAGGGGGGGGGGGACATATTCCGGAACTTTTCAGTTTCCAGTGAAACTTGATCCCCATAGTAGTAGTAAATCCTCTAGATGTGACATTGATGCGTCCGAATCAGATCCAACCTCTGTAGGGGAGTTGGAGGAAGTACCAGAAAATTTCCGGAAATTAATTGTGGCATGAACGAACGACTAATCCATCTAAATGAAAATTTACAGTTGACAAGACAACGTGCACAGTTGACAAGACAACGTGACAAGTTGTTCCGTCCAAGGGCCCTGACTGGACCCGGCGAGTATTTGGTGAGTTGGAGGTGGGCGCCTGAAATCTGTGAAGTACAGTATTTCATCCGCACACACACATTCAAAATTGTCTTTCTTGCTTCGAGGGCGGATGATTTTGCCACTGGTCAGAGAAGGGTCATTTCTATTGTCCGATGTGTGGAGGGAAAGTCTCCTCCACTTGACGTGTGGGTGTGAGGAATCGTGTGAGTTAGGGAGGGAAATATTTATTAGGATGGAGTATGGGGAAGACTGGATAGTTGAAATAATGGGGACAAACATTTTTGGGGAAATAAGGGGATCATCTATGGTACATAGCTATGAACCATCGTGGTAACTTTTTCTGAATATGGTTGATAGTAAACGTAGTGGTTGTTTTGAAGTCGATACATTTCGATGGTTGTTGTGGAGTTGTTATGTTTTTATTGGAGTGTTCCTTGGAACAATCCACTATTGCGAGCGCTGTAGCAGCTTTCGGCTTTCGGTTTTCACCGTATTTTGTGGAGCTCATAACTCGTGAACCAGTGCAAGTATCAAGTTCAAACTTGACCCCCCCCCCCAACCCGGTTCAGGGGCAAATGGGCCCAGATTGCCCAGTGAAGAAAGTTCATAACTTGCCCAGAAATGGAGATAGGACGTGTAGGTCAGAGGGCTGGAAAATTGCTTTTAAAGTTGCACCTCCCCCACCCACCCCGTTCATGGGCAACTGGGCCAGTTTGCCCAGGAGTAAAGTTCATTACCCTTGCCAGGAATCAACAGGTATCAAGCTGAAACTTGGTAGGATTGTGAGCACTGGGGTCTCTTTTTACTTTTGCGGGTCCCAAACCCCACCCCCACTTGATTCAGGGGCAATTGGGCCCAGATTGCCCGTTTTTAATGTTTTTAATTTGACAATAAATTGAGATAAGGCGATGAAGTTCCTTTGTGCTTTTGGATCATAGGGGCCGAGGAGAGTTGAACCACCCCCACCCTCCCCGTTCATGGGCAGCTGGGCCCAGATTCCCCATGAGTTAAGTTCGTCTATGACAGCTGTCTCAAGTCCAACTCTTGTATATTTGGGGCGATATATCTATGGATGATGATTTGGTATAACATCAACAAATAAGACGACGCGACATACTTTAATCTTTAATGAACAGCTGGAAACTGGACTGTTTTGTCATATGATCGATGATATGCCGTTCTTAATGAATTGTGACAAAGGGGGCATCAGGCTGCTATGAATTGGTTTTTCACTTGTTATTACCTTGCTAATGGAAAGAGGTTTAAAGGGTGGGACTGGCTGGCAGACCATTTAGTGTTCGAACAAATGCTACGTGCAAGATCTTCAACATTTCTTTGGATTTATACTGGCGGTTTGTTTACATTTAAAGCTTTTGAAGTGGGGTGATTACAAGGTTAGTTCAATACTTGTTTGGTTATTGGGGAAGAGAAATGTCTTGGTTGTTCTGTTATGGCCTGATCGGCTTTCTTTTGGAATTAAATATCATCGTTCTTTTTGTTTTGTGAAGTGTTTGTTTTGTTTCTTTTATTGATATTCCGCTCTGATTTTTTGTAGCGGGTCAAAAATATATTATTAGTATAAAAAGAATCACTCAGCAAGAAAATCCCCTATACGGACCTTCCATACCTTTCATCTTTCAAGTGTAATAATTTTCACTATTAAAAAAAATACTTATATATTCATTGCCAATTCCTGGAGTTCAGTTACAGTTCAGAGCTTGGAGAATCCAGTGTCGTGATACAAATCTTATGTTCTCTGTGTGCCACATTTCGTATCACAAAAGCTGAAATAGCGCCTTCTCGTTATATACAAAAGACGGACGAAGTTGACAGAAACCTCGGCTCTACGATCCTATCGATTAAGCGACTTACCCTTTCCTGCTCATCGAACAATCCTGATGGATCTGACAAGTACTCATCACTCCCACTGAGATCCTTCCCGATATTCAATTCTGTATCAGTATCACTGCTTTCTGTGTCGCTATCGAAATCAACCGCGGGCTTTTTGACAGAGGCGATCATCTGAGCCAAATCGGTGAATGACGCCAGAGCTGGCGTCTGCTGGGTGCTTTTGGAGGGATCTTTCCAAACTTGGTATTTCTATAAAAACAAAACCACACTGAAGCACCCACGACCTGATTGCCTGCTAATTCCTGTAGTACTCCTTGGGGCTGACTTTACAGGCGTTTTCCCCCGACTTCTTAATTTCATTAAATGTTATAAGAGGCCTAAAACAGGTTGTTCGGGGGCTCAGTTATATTGTTACTCTCTTGTGACTAACCAATCTCACAAGCGCGTAAAGACCTTTCGCGTCCTGTATAACAACTCTTTCCGGTGGTTACATGGGTTTAGATGGAACTGCTTCGGGTGTTTGTTGGTGAAGGAGTCCCTTCTCTCTCTGAAATCCGTTGTTCCTCCGTTCTTTCTCTTCCGTCTCGAATTCTGGCGTCGAGCAATCCTCTGCTGATGATTCTGTGTGGTCCGCAAATGCACCTGTCTCTGCCTCTGTGCAAGCATGGGGGGAAGAAATTTACTGTGGGATCGACCCATCCTGATTGAGTTTTGTGTACTTTGTTTGTTGGAGGCTTCGTGCCTTCAGCAAATTTTTTTTTTCTTTTTAGTGTATATAAAATGAGTTGGTATGTAGCAGCCCCGGTTGGCTACATTTTGAATTAAATAGAAAATAAATATTCACAAGGGCCTTCAACTACATATCTTTCAATATAGCGAACTTCTTCCCTCTTAGTTGCAGTTTAGTCCCCATTAGGGTTTTTCATTGCCTACCCGATGATAAATTTATCTCAAAATAGTAAAGACAGACATTTTTTTAAAGACATTTCTTTTTAATTTCATCAAAAAACATATAAATTAAACAAACAATTTACCATTAACGGCCACTTTTAAGACAAAAGAATCCTGATTGTGGCCGCAGTTCTAACCACCATGAATCCGCTATATCATTCCTTCATTACCCCCCCCCCCTTGGGGTGAAAAAAAAAAAAAAAACTAAATAAATAAAACTAAATAAATACCCTTTCCTCTTATCACACTTCTTTCCTTTTCGAAGAATTCCTTTTAAAAAAATTTCAAAGAAATTCAAAGTACTATGAAGTAGTACGAAGTTGCATGCAGTACTAACAGTTCTGCTTCAAGGCTACCGTGTTACTGCATACTACTATATGGTACTATTAGCAAGACTGGATGCTACTATGGCAAGACAGGATGCAACTGGATACTACTACATAAGATTGGACCAGTCTGCGGCACATTAAATGATAGTATTCTTTGCTATTACATAGTATTACATGCAACGTTTTCGTATTACTACCATGCTACTACGCAGGCTACAAATTTTTCATCGGGTAGCCACCGCTGAGGGCACCTTTTTTGGTCAGATTGAACATAGCACCGCCTTCGAAGGAATCCATCTTGTTTCATTTTCGATAAGATAAAATTAATTTTCTACCGGTCCAAAGCAGAGCGCACATACCACCATCTACTTTTTGTCGATTGCGCGTCATCTAGCGTAAACCAAAGAAACTTATAAGGGGTAAATATTCTTTGAGCCCAAGCTGACTTTGAAACATTTATTCAAACAATGTTTACAACGGGTACGTCAGCTACGATTCTTCATCAGCGATATTTCGGCCCTTTTTGGCAAGGGTCCAGGAAACAAACCTGTAATTACAGGTAACCTGTAATTACAGGTTTGTTTCCTTCCCAGAAGTTGAACCAGAGGATTGACAGCCTGACGAGGACCCTTGCCAAAAAGGGCCGAAATATCGCTGATGAAGAATCGTAGCTGACGTACCCGTTGTAAACATTGTTTGAATTAACTTATAAGGGGGTGGAAGGGGATCGCAGAGAAATCACGACAGCGGATGACCTTGTCAGATAACAAATATGAACGAATAATCATGGCAGTTCAAGCCAAGTTAACGCGTATTTGGAAGTGTAGATATGATATGACAACTTGTCGAACAAAACATATTTTCAAATTACCAAACATCGTCCTATGCTGCCTTTAGAGTTTTCTACTCCCCAGATATGGGCAAATCCGAATCCGGAATCGGATTCGTACGTAGCCTTGGATTAGGATTCGAGTCCCTTCATAATCGGATTCGCCCATCTCTGCTCCTCCACAGTTGCAATACAAGACAGAAATCTTTTAAAAACATCCTCGAAAAACATAAGCTTATTTTGTAACTGTAATTTTCACTTTCACAGACGATGAATAAAAAAAAAAGAATATTAAGCTTTCCTTCATTCCAAGTTGACTGTGAATCATATCTGATGGCAATAAACTTATTCAGCGATAATTTGTCCCTTCTTGGCAAGGGTCCTGTTCAGGTTCAAGATACATCGCAAGTTCGTTTTTCTAGCTTCAACCAGAAGAGGACTCTAGCTAAGACGGGATGAAGTATAGAGCGTGTTCCACCCTTCTAACAATAGTAACTATTAGTAAATATTTGCTTACCACGCTCGGGAGCGTAGTAAGCGTGCTAACTACGAAACTCTGTAACGTGATTGGTCGGATTATCCCATGGCATGATATTTGGGCGAAAATAAAAATGCGTTCCAGCCTTGAAGCCAAAATTCGTGACGTCATGCGTAGTACACGGTAAGTAGTGTGGAACAGCAAATCTCAGCTGACTTCATTTGTTTATCACTATCGAATAGAAAAAGAACGAAACATACACAAAATAACAATATTACTCTAGTGGGTCGGCCATCATGCTGTGCCGAACGTGGCTACCCTTCCCATGGCAAAACCCATGAAAGGGGGTAAGGTAAGGTTAGGTATAGCCCAGGGTAACTTTCTAACAACGCCTACCTGTAGGAGGGGTGAGCTTCCTCCCACGGATTTCAGCGAATCAGATGAGTGGGACCAGGGGAAGGCCACGCCCCCTCGGTTTCGACCAATGAAGTATGTTTTCCCGTGATGGTATCCAACTTCCAAAATGTCATCGAAACTTCCGAACTGGAGAGTCTTGTATTTGTCGATTGGAGGTCTTATGTACTCACAGTAGTCAGAGTTTTTAACTTCCTAAAGAAGAAGAAAAGCTTACTCGCACCAAGAAAAATATAATATTTCCTAGTTCCGCTTTAGAAACAAATAGAAAACCGTGATTTTCTTTTTTTTTGTTCTTGATCAGCTAATTATCCCTCTAAGATAGTGTGCGAGGGTCCCTCGCACATCATCTCGCCGAGGGATAAATATAATTTCGGATATTTCGTTTGCACTTACGGCAAACCGTTTTTAGTTACATGTCGTTTTATGGTTTGTTGGTTCCGAATCGTTTTTCTGTTGGTATTGTGTTGGATCTTATGATTTAGTTTTGTTTTTTTCGCTGAGGACGGTTTGCCGGGAGTGAAACCGAAATATTCGAAATCATATTTATCCTTCGCATATCATATTAGAGGGATAACTAGCGGAACAAGAAAAAAACCCGAAAATCACGGTTTTCTATTTTCTTTCGTAATGAATGGTCAGCTTGGCTTCAAACCTTATATAAGGCTGATTCCGAATTATTGCGCCCAGCACAATATTTGTCTTTCCTGAGATCTGCAGAAAGGATCAACCCCACGCGCTCACCGCCCTGGCTAACAGTTATTAGGTCGAGATCGGGTGGACAGGGTGATTCAGTCGAATTCATTCCGGTTTGTTTTTAGTCGCGATCAGGCAAAATAACACTAGAGAGTAGCGCCAAGACCTACGCTCTCCATGCTTTGCAAACTGGCCATACTCGTAGCGCCACCCACTGTGCTTGCGGCATTTAAAGTGAGACAAACTTGCGAGTTTAAAAATTTCCAGTAAAGCAAATGTGCGGTCTGCACACACCAAGCAAACAATGGAGGCTGTATTATTTTTTTTAATGAAGTTATCGGAGCCAGCGCTGGTGAACGACTGAATGAGTTTCAGTAGGGATGTTCTCTATCGCTAGTGGTGATAGTATCCCTGCTATTCAGGTGTGTGTCAATTTTGTCAAGCCTTGGAGCTATTTCCTAGTGTTATTTTGCTCTGGTCGCGATCAGGCAAGTGTTCTGGCCACATGCTGATTGGGCCCTCTATATATACGTAATTTCGCGACCAGTGAATGTTCTTGTAACCTTTCTGACCAAATAAGGGACATAAAGCTAACATTCACCCTACGTTATCTGTTGCGAAACAGATATTCCGGAATAAACATGACTGATTGTAAAAAAAAATAAAATCCAGTAAGGTGCTTACCTCTAGCTGACGTACGCAGGAGACATACGCCAATCTTGACTGAATATCTGGTAGATTCAGGACCTTTGCTGGTGTGGTAAAAGGCCACCACTTTTTCCATAACACCCACCACCCCGAAAGGCTGTCGCCGTAGTTTGTGTGGTCCGTGTCCTCCTGTGACCCGACATCTATTGCTAGGATATGTTTTGCTCCGCGACTGCGCATAACATCCGCTAGAGAAATGAGAGGGCCTTAAACGCTTTCCGATTCATCATGGTATCTCGTCCTCTCCACTCCCAAATCCTCCCTCCCGATACTAAAATGTTAGAAATCAACCAGAACGAGTGGTAAGTTCTAGCGTTCCCAAGCTCTGTTCTCTACCTACAAAACATGCTAGATGTGCAAAAAGTTTTATTCCTGAGTTCGTGCAATTTTTTAACGAAGCGTGAAAGATTTTTAGGTATACTGACATTTGAAACATGTGTTGTAATTTGTTCTATTTGTTTTCTTCTTTTTTTTACAATGATCGCAAATTTGGTTTATAATCACGAAAATCGATTTGTACAACAAACTTTCTATCTATCTACTCTCATTGGCCAATCTTATGACCTATGATGTGTTGTCCTTGGTCATTCACAAAATTCTCCACAACGTCCCATCTCCGCTTCCCCGCACATCCCGGCTTGTCCCTTCTTCTATAAACTTTAGTGTTTTGTGTTCTTTTTTATTGTTTGTACTCCACTTTCTTACCCCGTCTTTTCAGCGGGTTATAAAAATAAATAAATAAAAAAGACATTCAAATAGCATGATCTTGACATTTTTCCTTGCCAATTCCTCGACTTCCGCAAGATGGAAGCAGATGGTGCTCTGTGCGCTATCCTTTCGACAGGTTGAAAACTGATTTGATCTTTACGAAAAGAAAACATGAATAAAAATGTTATCTTATCAGGCAGCGGACCAAGCGGACTTAAATAAAACGGGAAGAAAATCGCTTTATTCGAAGATGGTTAAAGGTGAGTCTTCACCTTCCGGAATCTGGGTTTCCAGATTTTCCGAGATTTTTTTTTGAATTTCTTCTGCGATACTTGATGAATGAATGAATAACTTTATTGTAAATATCGCGAGGATAAATAAAACAATATATGTTACACAAAATAAAATGTCTGTCACTTATTAAATTTTTCCACAAAATATTGTCTGAATGACTGCCTGTATCTCGTCGACGCACCAGGGTTGCATGGTTCCAAAATTTTTTTTAATTCCCGGATACTTAAAAAATCCGGAAATCTGGAAGTTCAAAAGCCCCTTTTTTCCGAATTATTCTGATATACTTTTGGACCCGTTCATATTGCCGATGCAATTTAAAGAAGACGTCAAAGAATAATCTAGAAGCCCAGATTCCGGAAGTTCCGGGAGGTGAAGACCGGACTTAACGGAAGGTCTTTGCGAATGGCTAAGTTTCAACACCTTTTCTGAGCGGCTGTTTCGACTAAATTGTTCTCTGGCCGAAATAACTGGCGAACCCCACAACATGAAAATATGCCAGACAAGATACTATACTCTTTTGGATCAACACGAAAATAAATAAACTATGGGAATTCTTCTTTGGTTTGGAACGAGAGGGCTCCCGTCGAAGGAAAGGAACCAGGCCCGGAACCAAACAGAAGTGATGCACGATCTATCTGGCTATTTTTCTTCTTCTCCTTCTCTTTTGGTATTTACGTATTTGGCGTTTGGTTCAAGAATTTGAAGTGTAGTCGTCTACTAAGCTCATCTTTTTTTTTCATAAGTAGTGAACTGAAAGACAAAATGCTCTCGCAAACCACTACAATAGTCTGGTAGAAGCCGGCCATGGAACAGTGATCCCGCCCGAAGGCAAATTCATCTAACCAGTTCACATCCCCATGTCACGGAAATCCTAGACTTCTAAATTACATTCGCAAAAAAAAACTGTTTCTGGTTTATTGGTCACGGTCAAAGTCTTTTGTGTAAAGTGCCATTTACTTATTAAGCTCATCTGCATTTGATGTCTCATTCAAAGAAGCGAAAGCCTTCATTGCTTTTTGCCGTCTCCCCTTAACGTCTGCTATTCCCGTTACTAGACGTGTCTTGACTTCTTGTTTTCTGTTATCGTACACGCCTAACGGGAGTTCCGACCATAACGGAAACAGGGACTCGAAAACACGTGTCAACATTACCAACGATTACCAGCCCAAAACGGTAGCGAGAGCTTAAGCAATCAGACGTCAGATCACCCAGGTAAAGTTGAATCCTATATATTTTGGCACCTACGCACAATGCAGCAGAAATACAGGGCTATGTCAGGTAGGCCTACTATCGGTTCCAGCGAAAACGTTCCAGCACAGACTACAAGGGAAGCTCTCTCCTGGCACTATCGCACTGTCAGAAGCAGAGCAAAATAACCCTATGGAGTAGCGCCAAGACTTGACCCTTTTTTCTCGACGTGTTCAGACCACATCTTAGCTTTAATAAAAATTTCTAAACCCGCAAGTTTGTCTCGCTTTAAATGCTGCAAGCGTAGCGGGCGGCGCTGTTAGTATGGCTCGTTTGCGAAGCAAACGAAAGCATAGGTCTTGACGCTACTCCCTAGTATTATTTTGCTCTGGTCAGAAGTTTGATAACAGACAATACAAGGTTGCGCAGTTTCTAAAGATAACACTTTAATGTCAGCTGTTATGATTTTCAAACGTTACGCACTGAAACGCTATGCATACAAGAAGAGCCGTAACACCACCGAAGAAACACTTGCTGACTTTCGAAAGTCAGCAAATGATTTTTCGGCCGTCTTCCTACTCTTCTTGGCAATGCTTGTTATGGATAACGTTTAATGAATAATGTTTGCAAAATCATAACAATTTCAAGTATTGTCTGTTGAAACTGCGCATCCTTGTGTTATTTTTTTATGAAACTTCTGACTGTCCAGTCGGCAGACACACAGGGACGTTTCCACTGCAACAACTGAAGACTATCAAAAGGGGAGGGGGGGGGGGGGGGAGTGCATACCAGGAAGAAAACGGTTGACTTACCAGGCACATTGTTAATATAACACCCGTCAACGAGGTAATGTCCATCTATCGGATCACAGAGAGGGGGCAAAAGGCTAACCACGGACATCGAGGAACGCACATATCGCCAAAGGCACCCTTCAGAATGCCAAAAGAATCAAAACAATTTTAGTATTAGTGCCACATGACTACTACCTGAAGAACTAATTGAGCTGTATGGATAGCTGAAACGAAATCCTTAAGATAGTTAAAGAGATTCCGAGAGGATTTGCACGTTTGGTGCGTAATGACTCCACAAGATTCAGAATTCGAGTTATGACATATGTAAAAAGACCATTAACTTGATTCACGCTTACGACCCTCTGCGGACATTTTTTCTTATTGATGCTGGTTAGCTTGTTCATGTTTTGTTTCTTTTATAATACTCGGTATTTTGTGTTTTACACTTTACGGGTAATAAAGTTCATTCATTCATCGCGTAGGCGAGTCTCAGTCTGCTCTGCTCAGCATGCCTAAGACTCGCCAATACTCTTGATGACTAACTATTCGTACTGACAAAGAATCGCCGTGTGCATAGAGAAGAAACAGAAACGCCACAACAACAAACGTTATTGATTGGTGTACATGGGGTTTAAGTCAATTTCGAGGATCTGTTCGGGTGACTTTTCTTATTCTTCCCTAGGATCACCGACGGGTTTCACCGAAGGGTTTACCGGACGGATTTTCTTCACTTTCATCACGAAGTTGAAAAGAATCTCAACTTTTCCATATGGAAGTGACGATGGTGCCAAAAATCTGAGCAGGAGTTCGAGCCCGGGAGTACCCGACCCTGATCGTGTGTCCAAGGATTTAGTCATATAGAGCGTGTTCCACCTACTTCCCGTAGTTACTACGCACGACATCACGGGTCCTGGATTCTTGGCGTCAAGGCTGGAACGCATTTGCTTTTTGGCAAAATATCGTGCAACGGGCTAATCGGGCCAATCAACTCACAAAGATCGTAGTTACCACGCTTACTACGCTCCCGAGCGTGGTAAGCAAATAGTTACCATTACTTACTATTAAGAAAGTTGGCACGGTCAGCGTAGTAGCTTATAAAAAAAATAGTAACTAATAGTTACTAATGTTAGAAGGGTGGAACACGCTCATAGTTTATCCTCTAGTTCGTCATGATGTAGTGCGTATGCACGTTCTAGATGCAGGTGTATCTTACAGCGCGACTTCTTGATTAACTTTCGCGTTTTGTTTACAAATTTTACAAATTCGGTCTAAAGTCGCTTTTGCAGTTATCGTGTATCTGATACCACGATCAAAAGGCGTTTTTGCAATTGTCGTGGTATCTGGCCAGTTAGCGTGGTATCTGATATTCAGATACTACGGTCCGACCGTGGTTACTGGTCGTGGTATCTGAAAAGTCATCTCACTTTCATCAAATTTTGTCAGATTGGTGAGAAAGAAGTTTACCACTTGGTGATGTGACTGAATATCTTTCGGCAATTGTCGTTTTTGCAGAGCAACCGTTTTTCAAATATCACGGTAACTGCAAAAACGACTAATTGCAGATCCAGTTACCGTGGTAGCAGATGCCATGGTATCTGCAAAAACGCAACTAGGGTCTCGCATGCGAGGTATTCTTGACAGTACGCTAGCCGGCTGTGTGATGGACTTTTCTCCTGATTTTTTTTTATAGACGTACAGAACCAGACGGCAAACTCCGAGGTAGCTATCGACTACTTGACCGCACCAATACCGGCCCTTACAGTGACTGCTTATAACGCGTGATATAAAGCATAAGGTGACTGCTTATAACGCGTTTTAGCATTCACCTGTGACTGCTCGTCGATCTTATAAAACGTTTTCGGATAAACGAGCGTCTGGTTATTGCGCACTCATCTGCACGAAAGTCTGTCAGAAACGGCGTATCGGCGTTTGTCGCCTCACCGCGGTTTGATCCGTTTGTTTTATTAATGTTACTGTACATTTTCTTTTTTGTTTCATGTCTTTTTCCGTTTTTCTTCAAGTTTCTACTCCACTACTAATCTTTTTTATGCAAGTGGGTAATAAATAAATGTCACCGGTTGCGGACTAACCAGAACCTGCTAGGGAGGCACGTTCTAGCGACGTCACCGCTGAGACCAAAAACGCGCAATAGGACAAGAACCGAACGTCGGTGAGGAGAGACCAGTTGGCTCCTCCTAGTGGAGTAGTCAAGTGATGACAAGTGACAGCTTTTGTTAAGCCCCGCCTTAGGGGAGGAGCCACACCGTGAGGCAATGATGCTGCAACGTGCAACGAACGCAGCTAGTGAAAGGCATATAATTTGGTTCCTTTGACATTTCAGAATGTACTGAAGAAGAAAAAAAAAGCTGCTTTTCGTGGTTTGTTCGGGTATCGACGATGGCAAGAAATAGTTTTTTTGCCACCAATCAACAAAGTCGAAAGAAGTTGGTCAAAAGGTCAAGAGGCAAGTTCGAAAGCAGCAAAACCGGGTGGCGCTTCTGCGACCTCGAATCATGAGCATTGGAAGCTATAAGGCGTCATTACGTACCAAACCGGCAAACAGGGATATCTTCAAACCATTCTCAGCCCTCTATAACAGAAGTAAAAACTCTTTCATACAAAAAACGTCGTTCACTCTTTCATGCTTAGCCTCTTCTCCCCCCTCCGGATTAAAAAAAAAATCCGCCATCGGCTTGCCATGCGACAGTGCAGGTATCTAGAAAAGGTGGATATCGCACTGGGGGAAACCATGCGCAAAATCAAACTGAGCTTTGTGCCGAACTCGAAATAAACTGGAACGCCAATATGAGCATCAAAACTCTTCCAATGGACTTTTACAGATGCGCCTGGTTTCCCATCGTATTGTCTCCACAGGTAAGCAACCGAGTGCGCTACGTCTATAATACCTACTAAGTCTACAAGCTCTTACTGAACCACGGTCAGCTGCATAGCCATAATATGCAAAGTCAAACTGTTTCTCAACTAATCATAGAAACGGCTTAGCTCCAGCAGTTGCAAATTCAATTCAAAAGTTTCGTGTGAATCTCTTTACAGCAGGTAAAATCTACAATGAACGGACAGGATCGCTCTAGTTAAATGCTAGCTAGCCCCCTCACGAATTCACAACTTGCCACATCCGCATAATTCATATTACATAAAAGTCGAGCCCTCTGAAGAAATAAAAGCATAATTTCTTCATCTTTAGTCATACAGAGACTTTCAAACCGTTGAAAAATCTGCTTCCATTACGAGAGCTGACTTTCCTAAGCAGGCCACGACAAACCGACTAGCAAATTTATTCTTACTCTTAGCAGTTCGGTTCTCGCCAAGCTGCGATAAATTCGGTCGGGCTTTGTCCCATTTCAATCATGCCCACTTGTATGGGTTAATTTTTTAGTTAAACTTGCATGCTTACTTACTTATTCATCGCAGTGAATGGTGTGATTTCAAATTTCCACGCGAAATAGAACCACCCCTGGCTTAAACTCTTTTATAGCTCTTATGTTCTGTAAAATGTCATGTGTTTTTATCTGTTTTGTGCCTTAAATTTCTCTTCTTTTTCTTTTTCTCTTATTTTCTTCTTTACTCCGTTCTGTTCTAAGTAAAAAATACGGGTAATAAATACTCTACTTACTTAATTACTTACTACAGTAGTTACGCACTGAGTTTCCGGAGCAATATGCTATTAAAGGATTTTCGCTTTTCTAGTGCTCAGCGGCTAGATCCCGAGCACACCTTTGAAGTTGTGAATTCAGTATCTGGTTAAGGCAGCTTTACCAAAGGTGTAGGAAATTCACAAGAAACTCGAAGAAGCAGTGGCTAGGATTGTCTACTACAAGAAAATTACCAGGCAGGTTATTGACGTATCCGCCATCTAGTAGCAAATGGCCGTCAATGGGGTCGCACAAGGGTGGCATATACCCCGAGAGCGACATGGAGGAACGCACGTAGCGCCATACAGACCCTACAACGAAAAAAGTCAGTTCTGCACCTGCCGGCAGGAACTTGAGCTTATCGCAGGAAAAAGAAAAAAAAAAAACAATGGAAAAGCTACTCTGTCCGGGTCGAGCAGAAAATTGCAGATCGTCTGTTCTGCTCAAAAACCCTGGGCAGCATATAGCTGCGAACTCACGATTATGGTTCCCCGGTCAGATTTTCTCTACTTTCATCATCAAGTTGAAAAAATCTCAACTTTCCATACGGCACTGATGAGAGTGCGGAAAATCCCGACAGGAATTCCAGTCCGCGATTGCCCTACCCTCGTCCTCTGTCAGCGGCATGGGACTTTACTTCGGATTACCGGTACCACCATAATATCCGTACGGAAATACTGAGATTTTTTCAACTTCCACTATAACGAAAGTGCGAACAATCCGACCGGAAAACCTGATCGTCATTCCGCCCCACTTGAGAGAAGGGGAATGTCATTTCCGGCGCCGCCCTTCCTTAGTCTGCACCGCGACCGTGTCATGAGTTCTGAGGGTATGAACGAAACCAGTAAATCTGAAATTTTCTGAACGGATCGGGTCGATCAGAAGGTCAAAAGTAACATTCTAATTGCCAAGATTTCGGTTCCTATTAATTTTCGTAGATCTGTTTATTCCGATTTTCGGCCTGACTTGGGATAAAATCGGGTTTCATATTATTATTTTCTAAAAGAAAAAAAAACCGATCACATAAGTATAATGTTCCCTCGAAAGAAGAAGACGACAGAAGGAGGAATCCGGTGGTTGCTCTGGCAGATATTTTCCGCCACCGGAAAATATGAGTACTGACAACCACAGGCAAGGCACGACACACTGTACGGAGAACATTATACTTCAATATAACGTTTGAAGCCAAGCTGACCATTCATTACGAAAAAAATAGAAAACCGTGATTTTCGGTTTTTTTTTATTGATCAGCTAATTATCCCGGTTTGAGGACGGTTTTCCGGAAGTGCAACCGAAATATCCGAATTTATATTTATCCCTCGCACATCATCCTAGAGGGATAATTAGCTGATCAATAAAAAAAACCGAACATCACGGTTTTCTATTTCTTTTATTATTTATATATTTATTATATATATATTTTCTTTTATTATTATTATATATGATCCTTCACCGTAAGAATAACACCGAAAGAAAAACAATACAAGACTAGTAACCAATCCAAATGGGGGCGGTAAAGGCTGCAACCAATCAGGATAGTAAAAATATAAATAAAACTAATCTACCCATTTCCAACAAATACTACTTACGGGTGACTAAAGACATGGAATAAAACATGAATATAAACTACTGGAATCGCCTAGCCATGAAAGAGTGAACCGACACGAAACAATTAACACATAAATAGATACAAAGTATCTCTATAGGCTAGCCTACAGATTTTGAGAAGAGACTTGACAGAACCATTTAAATTAATCAACGGAAGTTATGACAACTTTGAAGTGACAGAGGTAACTTCAGCGTTAACCGTTACCACCAGGGGCGTCGCAAGTGCATTTTCGAGGGGGAGGGGATGCAGAGCCAAAATTTTACCGAATCTTTCACAAATTTTACCGAATGTTAGAACTGAGAATTCGAGCTTCAAATTATGGAACAGAAAGGATTACATAGGCAGGGTAAAAAAAAGGGCAGCATTGAAGCGGTAACAGCTTCTATTTATTGTAGCGAATAGAAAATTAAATCGAGCGCCGCAGGCGAAAATTTTCGAAATCCATTTTTTTTTCCTGTATAGGCTAAAATTTAACTGCTTCTCTTAAAAATTCTATCATTTACCGTGCATTAAATACCGAGACTGTAAGAAGTTCCAGGAACCGAATGGGGCGACGTTCCGGCAGCAGCAGCAACTGTACTCTAGTCAATATACTAGCCATAATCACAAAAAGTGAGCGCCGCAGGCGATATTTTTTTTTGCTTTTTCCTGCCAAATTTAATTAAATAATGTTTCGAAATCTCAATTCTAAAACTGTCAAATGACGCGCCGTTCAACAAAACAGAGAATATTACGAAAAGCGCTGCAGGCGGAATTTTCGAAATATTTATGATCAGATCTTCTTTCTGGGATCCAAAATAAAAGTAAGGACTATCGATGAAACCATAGACCATCCCTTTTGTATGCGACCAGTGCTTCACTCAACGTTTTCCGAATTTCGAGGTTCGTATCCTGGCAATTATAACGAATAAATCACCGAATCCCAGTTATTTTACAGAATAAGTTGAGACCGGTAGCATGTTCGGGATTCTGCATGACTACCGTATCCCGATTATTATACCGAATTGTTTTGGTATCGAAAGACTACCGAACAATATTCATATCGGTATACTTTCGTCGAAACTGGAACTAAAGTCGGAATTCGTGGTTAACTTCCTAACCCTGAAAATTCTACCGAGCAAATTACCGAATCCCAATCATGATACCTAATAATTTTGAACCGATAGCTTATTCGGGATTCTGTGTAACTATCGAATCTCCATACATATACCGAACAGTTCCGGCATCTAACAATGACGAAATGATTTCAGTAATTTCTCTTACCAAATTCGTGATAACTGCCGAATACTGGCAATTATACCGAACCCCGATCATTATACCGATAGCCTATTTAGGAATCTTATAACTACCGAATCCCCTGTATCGGATAGTTCTGCTATCGAAAAAATACCAAACAATAATTTTGCCGAATCTCAAAAAGGAGGGGGGGGGGAAGGACCTTCCGACGCCCCTGGTCAACACAGGGTGCATTCTTATCTCCAAGGAGATAAGATTTATACGAAATAGAGATAAGATAAATCCCAGTGGCAAATACTGCGATTAACTTTAATCCTTACTCGGAGATACTTTTCACCGTGTAGATACAAAATTTCTCTATAGAAATCCAAGACTCCTTATACCTGCTAACCATTCACCGGCCAAAGAACCATTTTTCTAGTTTCAAGACGGCTACAAACAAATAATTAAACAAGAACTGGAAACTCATATGGCACTTGCAAGGCTGGGTCAGAGGATGAAAGAGAGAGAGAGAGAATTCGTGGGTTTGTTGTGATCATTTTTAAGCAAAACCTTCAAGATAAGAATGATTATGGGCCCTTGGAAATCACGAGAATTTATCGTTTGGTAAAAAGTATTTTAGTTTTGCACTTGGCTGTGATGATGCAAACTTTAAGGGCGCTAGAAATTCATCTGTATTCAAAACCCTCGAGGCAAAAAGGATCTGGGCCCTATATTAGGATCATGAATATATGTTTGGTCAAAAGTATTTTTTGACTTTTCGGATAAGATGCGCACTTTAAGGGTGCTAGGAATCCATTTTTAAGGAAAACCCTTGGGGCAAAATGATCATGGGCTCACGGGGATCATGAAAATGTATATTTTGCTCAATATTTTTTTTACTTTTCGTTTAAGATTAACTTTAAGGGATGGTTGTATCTGGGAAGTGCTAAGCCAATCTTGTCAAGTCACTAATGTTCAAGCCAAGTTTCATCGTCCTAGCACATCCGGAAGTCCCTTAAATCGCGATCACCGCAATTCCCCCCCCCCCCCCCCCCCCCCCCTCCGTCCACCCCGCCCCAGAGTGCCCGAATCCGGTCTGGTTCTGTCACTGATGTATCTAATGCTTATGCTTATTCTTCCCACCAAGTGTCATCCCAATCGCTACAGTCTAAGCGTGTCACAAAATTTCCGTCCCCCCGACTCCCCCCGCATTGATTGGATCCTGTCTGCATCTGAAATGGAACACCTGAGATATCAGTTCTTTCCGAATATCAAGTTTCATTAAGATCCGAACACCCGTTCACAAGTAGGACATGCCCCAAGATTCCGGATTCCCCCTCCCTCCACACCCCCACGACGGTCAAATCGGGGAAACGATGGCGAGGTCCCTGATATGCTTGCCAAGTGTCATCGTCCTGGCACATGTGGAAGCATCTTAGCTCGGGGTCACCGGAATGCGGAACCCTCCCTCCAACTCCCCCCCACCCCCCCACAGTGCCCGGACGTCTTATCAACTATCGATCTAGGGCTTTTGCTTGTTCTTCTCACCAAGTTTCATCCCGATCCATCCACTCTGAACATGTCACACGATTTCCCGTCCCCCACCCATCCAACTCCCTAAAAGGGAACCGGATCCGTTTCCGACTTGAATGTGACATCTGAGACAACAAATATCAAGTTTCATTAAGATCCGATTCCCCGTTCAAAAGTTATACATACGTCAATATTCCGGATTCCCCCTCCCTCCACTCCCCCACGGTGGTCGGATCGGGGAAGTGACTATTTCTCAGTTAGTTTGGTTGGGTCCATAATAGGCATGCCAAGTTCCCTCGTCCAAGCACATCTGGAAGTACCCGTAAGTCGCAATCACCGGACTGACCGATCGACCGACAGACCGACGGAAGGTTTTCAAGAGGAGACCTTCGAATTTGAAAGTAACCTTAAACTTCGATCAAAAACACAGCTAGTGACCAATGAGTGCGTTTGACAAGAAAGTAATTTTGGACAGCCTGCCGGATTTTCAGCTCTGTCCAAAATCCGACTTTCAACATTTAACAAACCCCTCGATAATCGAATTTTCAAGCGAACACGAGACATTTTTTTCTGATACCAAGGGATTTCGGAAAGGCTTTAGTACATTATAGTATGTTTCTTTGGACGTTAGTTTGTGCTTTCAAACACTTGCAGTTTGTAAGGGGTCCGAAGGGGCGAAGATGGTGGGTAGGATTTTTGTGTTATCACTTAGCCAAAAAATGGAAAAAGACCCGTCTTTTGTTTTTCCTGCCACGATTGCTTTGAGATTTGGCGATAGGAGCGGTTTGGGCGATTATAGAAGAACAGTGACCCAGCACTAGAAGTAATGCATTTTCAAGAGTTAGGTAGCCTACAATGAACATATATCTTTTATAAGTAGTGAACTGAAAGACAAAAATGGTCCTCAGGGGGGATTTGAACCCAGGATCTTCTGCTTACAAAGCAGACGCTCTTACCATTTGAGCTACCGAGGGGCTTGTGAGCAGAGTTCGCAAACCACTGCAATAGTCTGGTAGAAGCCGGCCATAGGAACAGTGATCCCGCCCGAGGCAAATTAATCTAACCAGTTCCCATCCCCATCTCACGGAAATTCATAATAATACATAGATGGCATTTTGCACAAAGGACTTGTACCGTGACCAACAAACCAGAACAATTTTTTTCGAATATAATTTAGATGTCTAGGACTCCATTGTGGGAGCCACGTAGACATACAAGGACCCACAAGGCGGGGTCTCATGGTGAAAACCAAATAAAACAAAATATATAATTTTAATGGGGAAGACGCCCTTGCAATGGAAACATTTTATAAGTAGTGAACTGAAAGACAAAAATGCTCCTCAGCCGGGATTTTAACCCAGGACCCTCTGCTTACAAGGCAGGCCGACTCGTGGGTCCTGGTATGTCTACGTGGCTCCGACAATGGAATTCTAGACTTCTAAATTATATTTGAAAAAATTGTTTCTTGTTTGTTGGTCACGGTACAAGTCCCTTGTGTAAAGTGCCATCTACACTGTAAAAAAAAATCTTGCAGTATTTGCTACTGGGATTAATATTGTCTTTATTGGGATAAGATTATGCCGTATTCGGATTAATTTTATCCCAATAGAGATAAGATTAATCCCAGTTGCAAATACTGCATCCTTATTCGGAGAAACTTTTTACAGTGTATGTATTATTACTGAACATCTATCTTCTAACGAAAGCGGGCCAGGCTGCAAATTCACTTTTCGTTAATAATCGTGCGTCTTTAAGAATTTTACACCGACGGCACCCCTACCATACTTATCGGGAGATGCCGTCAGGGTTGGGAGGTGCGAGACTTATGTACCATATACCAGACAGTAAAAAAAAGTCACCCTACCGTGGGTATGAATCCGCATCTGACTAGATGTTATGTCCGTCGTCACCGTGAAATAAGGCAGCCATAGGTCTTCAATTTGAATCTCACCAAAGACTTCGCTGATGAAAGCGTTAAAGCACTTCCCACTAAACATAGAGGTAACCGGGTATGTAAGATCAAGAAGCTGTCGCCAGAGTTGCGTCATTTTCTGAAGAAAAAAAAAGCTTTAAAGCACAACTCGTACTAGAAATTATCTTTTCCCTATGAAATGGATCAGAAAAGACGTTTTCGAAAATACCATTACTTTCCATCTGAAACAGGCGATTCTCTTGTTAGCGCTTGTCGACTATATCCAGCCTTCCTGCTCTCCCACGCGGCGGCAGGGCGTAAAACATTTGAAAACTGAACGTACCTTGGTTGAAAAGTGGGAAAACCAAACAAATAAAAGAAGTAATAAACAGAAGATTATCACATCCTTATGTGTGAAAGAGTTGTCAGCGGACGTTGAAGACTTCGGCAAACTTTTCATTGGGTGGCGGGAAAAGTCGGCAAGGCCCAAAAAACGCTAAAAATTCGTAGTTACGAAACGAAACAATGGAGAAAGGTGGGGATTTTAGAAGCTTATGATTCCATATGGGAGCTAAGTATATTGTAAAAGGCAGAATAAGCAAGAGGGGTCCTTTAAAGCAAAATTACATCATCTTTCGATCTGTGGGGTCATCAGCAGAAATAATTAACCCCGGTTACCTATTTTTTTTGCCCTTTCAAAGGTAACGGTTCGGTAGGTCAGCGTGGCTATTAACCATGCATCCGGATACACTTTCGATAAGTCTTTCTTTAATTACCGGAAGTTTTAGCAAATGCCTCAAAACTTCGAAAACGGTCAGAACGTAAAGCACCCCATACACAGAAAGACACCTGTGAGGATACATCTAGTACAAACAAATATCTTGATCAAAACTTAATCAACAAGCTTTATTCTCAACTCTCTCTATTTCCGACTAGCTCTAACGCCCACGCTTTTCTCCGACGGAAAGAGTTTATTTCCTTTCCTCCAATCAAGGAATTCTTTTCCCCAGCAAGAACCTAGGCAAATTTAATCCGTTGGCCACCAACCCTTTCATACTGGATAGAGATTTGCTAGGACGTCGGAAAAGCAACCCGATTCGTTACGGCACTCTGTTGACATTTCCAAGGCGGTTTAAAAGGACCGAGTTCGCAGTTGGAAAATCAGTTCATAGCTTGTTCACACGGGACCGAAATAAGCGCGTAAACAGCGGCTGATCTGTTCAGACGACAATCAACTATCTGGGGTTGAAGGGAGAAATGAAAAGAAAAACCTACTTCCGAATATTCTTTTTGTTTGTAACAAATTATACAAAATTAACACAAACATCTTGTAAGTTTGTCAAAGTCAAATCTAGTTGACTTGTAGTCTTTAGACTAGAAAAAAGTCACAAATTGAACATTGACAAATTTCACGCGACTCGGCAATTTTAAGTTAAAAAGCAAATTAAATTCATTTAAATATTTTTGTTTTTCAATGAGAACACAAAATATAAATAATAATAAATATAAATAATACGAGAACAGAGTGCAATCGTTTGTTGTTGTTCGGTCACTTTTCAGTGAAGGTTGAATGAAAAAAACATTCAAATTCTTAATTTTTTCAAAGAAAAACATCGAAAAAAGCTAACAGACATAAATTGAAAATACTCTGTTGAAATTAGAAAATTATTCTACCTTTTAGGTTCCAGGTAGAATAATTCCAAGAAGGTTCCATTACCTTCCAGGTTCGTTTGGTCGGGTCCCTGATATTCCTGCCAAGTTTCACTGTCCTAGCTCATCTAGAAGTACCCTAACTCGGAAAAAAGTGACAAAATGCCCTAAATTTTCAAGTTTCCAGCGCCCCGCACTCCCCCGCATATGGTCGGATCGGGAAACTGATTATTTCCAGGTTCGCTTGGTCGGGTCCTTGAAATTCCTGCCAAGTTTCATGGTCCTAGCTCATCTAGAAGTACCCTAACTCGGAAAAAAGTGACAAAATGCCCTAAATTTTCAAGTTTCCAGCGCCCCGCACTCCCCCGCATATGGTCGGATCGGGAAACTGATTATTTCCAGGTTAGTTTGGTCGGATCCCCGATATGCCTGCCAAGTTTCATTGTCCTAGCACATCTGGAAGTACCCTAACTCGGATAAGTGGGACAAAAAACTCGGACCGACAGACAGACCGAATTGTGATCGGTATATGGCATTTGAGCCAGAGGCTGCAAGTGCCATAAAAACTGACAGTTTTGAAAAAAATCGACTGACTTTCAGAAAAACCGACTGTTTTGACAAAAAATCAACTGATTTTCAGAAAAAACCGACTGTTTTCATGACAAAAAATCAACTGTTTTGACGAAAAATCGCGGCGCTTCGTGCTGACTCGGTTATTTGTTACCGACTGGCCGACAAGATTGGGGGGGGGGGGGGGCGTCCCCTCCTCCCCCCCGTCGTGACGCCTTTGGTACCATGCAGCTGACTTATCCGTTTTGCACCGTCAAATACTTACAAATTTGCAGGCAACAGACCCTGCGCGCAGCTCAATATTGATTGTTTCGAAGAAATCGACAATGCTTGAGTCAACATCCCTATACTCACCATGGACCAGCCCTTTGCCTTAGCTTTCACACGGTCGATATCCCTCTCCATACACCATAGCGCTCCCATGAATGCTCCGATGCTGACTCCTCCGACCATATCGATAGGGATACCAACTTCACGGAGAGCTTGGATCATTCCCACGTGGGCTGCTCCACGAGCTCCTCCTCCGCCGAGAACGAGACCGACGGATTCACCTTAAATAATAAAACATGCTTAGGAAGCTAATAAACATTTAGTACTACATTAGTTGCATTTTTGCAGATACCACGGTCTAAAGTCATTTTTGCAGTTATCGCGGTATCTGATACCACGGTCAAAAGGCATTTTTGCAGTTATCGTGGTATCTGGCCGGTTATCGTGGTATCTTCTATTTAGATACCATGGCCCGACCGGGGTTACTGATCGTGGTATCTGAAAAAGTCATCTCACTTTCATCAATTTTTCTCAAATTGGTGGGAAAGAAGTTAGGCACTTAGTGATGTGACTGAATATCAGTTTTTCTTTCGGGATGAATTTGACAAGCGCAATTTCAATCAACCAATCAATCAAGTTTAATCCAAATAGCTAAAAGCTAGAAGAGGATTACAAATTTACGAAATACACAAACAGGAAATAATTAACTAATAAACTTACAAGATATGACCAGAAATAAATGATGGGATGAAACTACGTAAAAATTGGGCAGAAGTTTTAGCAGGATATGGAGAAAACTGATTGCCAGTATTCCTCTCGGACCGAGGCACGGAAGACGGGAGGGGAGGGGGAATAGATGGGCCATCTGGGGACAGCACATTATCTTAGCTCCAAATTTGTTTGAAAGAGTATTTCTACGTTCAGTTAATACGTTCAGAGCAACCGTAGATCAGATACCACGGTAACTGCAAAAACGACTAATTGTAGATCCAGTTACCGTGGTAACAGATACCATGGTATCTGCAAAAACGCAACTACTGTCAGAAGTTTCATAACAGATAACAGATGGATGCGCAGTTTTAACAGACAACATTTGGATGTAGTCTGTTGTGATTTTTCAAACGTTATGCATAACAAGCATTGCCGAAGAGCCAAAAAAGTATTTGCTGACTTTTTTGTTCGCGGTCATGATATCAGAAAATCCAGCAGATCCTCTTTTAGCGGTTTTTCGGCTCTTCCTGGCAATGCTTGTTATGAATAACATCTCATGTATGGCCTCAAGGATTTTGCACACAAATGATTTTCCAACATACTCAAAGCATAGGTGTTACCGCAAAGTTGACATTTTTTTTTTTAAGAAACTAAACATTTTGAAGAATGGGCCTACGATCATCCGTGCTCCAAGTACTTTGCTTCCAAATTCAGTAATCCATATTTGATGGTGCAAAACGGATAAGTCAGCTACATTTTATTAGAGCTATATTTCGGCCCTTCTTGGCAAGGGTCCTCTTCAGGCTCAAGCTGGAAAATACTTGTGAAAAAATAATTAGAGATTTTTCGTAAATATCCGATATTGTGAACTTCTTCTTTGAAAATTGGTTAGAGTTAAAGCTGGTCCTGTGATTTTATTCTGGACATGGCTGCTGTTTTTGCTGTTTGATTGGGTCGCCGAAAGGGTAGAGATTCTTCTGCATTTTGGTTTAGGAGTCATCTGTCTCTTCTTCTTCTTTATAGCTAAGATGGGTACTTGTCGGCGGCATGTATGGGCGATTTGTAGTTCCGTACTTCGGTGATAAATGTTCCTTCAGCCCAAGCTGACTACGAATCATATTTGATGGTGCAAAATGGATAAGTCAGCTACATTTTATTAGAGCTATATTTCGGCCCTTCTTGGCAAGGGTCCTCTTCAGGCTCAAGCCGCTCGAGCTGGAAAATACTTGTGAAAAAACAATTAAAGATTCTTCGTAAATATCCGATATTGTGAACTTCTTCTTTGAAAATTGGTTAGAGTTAAAGCTGGTCCTGTGATTTTATTCTGGACATGGCTGCTGTTTTTGCTGTTTGATTGGGTCGCCGAAAAGGTAGAGATTCTTCTGCATTTTGGTTTAGGAGTCATCTGTCTCTTCTTCTTCTTTCCAGCTAAGATGGGTACTTGTCAGCTACATAAAATGTAGCTGACTTATCCGTTTTGCACCATCAAATATGATTCGTAGTCAGCTTGGGCTGAAGGAACATCTATTCAGTAATCCATTTTGTGAGCAAATGCCCTGACAAATCATCAGGGTCCTTGGGTCCCGAAAGTACATCCTTCGCTGGAAAGTATAATTTCGTTTTCCAACTTGAGCGGTTTTGAGCCTGAAGAGGACCCTTGCCAAGAAGGGCCAAAATATAGCTCCAATAAAATTCAGCTGACGTGTCCGTTTTGCACCATCAAACATATCTCATGTACAACGTTTCAAAACCACATCCCAAGTGCTATCTGTTGAAAATGCGCATCCTTGTGTTATCTGTTATGAAACTTCTGACAGTGTAGTAATATTTAAGCCTGGGGTTGGCTCGCGTGGAGCGACTACGCCATCATCCTGTGAAACCCAAATGGACAACTCCGGGGATCGAGAATTATCCGGTCAAACCCGAACGGGTGCGTCCGCAAAGAATATACGCGGAGCAAGTCAAGGCGCTGCTTTCACATTGACGCGTAGCTGCGATGCGTTGCGTATGCGTATATCTTGCGTTGCGTATAGGTTGCGCAGAGTATCTTTCACACCTGCGCGGAAAGCTTCCACGCTGGATGCTCATTTACATTTTCCCTTCTCGGTTTCTTCTGCTGTATTTTAATTTCTTCCACTATTAGCAAGTTTTCTTCATCATCAGCATGTTTTTCTAGTTTTTCTTCAAAATCTTCCATTTTCGACAAATATGATGCGTACGCGTCGACGCAAAGCAACAATGGAACTTGGTTCTATTCTTGCATTGCGTTTTATTTGTCTGCGTAAGCTCAGCGTTGCGTCGACGCAAGCGCCGCGCAAGGCTTGTGTAGCTCAGTGTGAAAGGCAAACGCGTCAATGTGAAAGCAGCTGTACCCTCTCCAGCCGCAATGACTCGCAGGGTTGCACATGTAGCACGATAGTGTGAATTGTCACTCTATTCCGTTTTTGTCATTTGTCCTACGTAGGACATAAAAATCACTCTGTTTCACAGAATGTCCAAATCTTTCGCTTTTGCAGCAGGGGTTGCGACCAGAGTGACTATTTCACGTTTTTTCATAAAAATAAAATCCAGATCTGTCATCTTTGGAACGGCGACTCTGATTAAAAATGCCCGTTTCAAGTTTTTTCGTGAAAAGAAAATTTCACTCCCAATTCACTCTCTGTTTTATCCCAAAGGTCACTGTCTAAATGTTTGGATGTGGCAACCCTGGCAATGAGCGGTACCGTAACAGTCGTATGCCTAAATTCATGCTCGATTTTGACAATGAGTTATAGTTTGTTTTTCTGCGTCTATGGTCTTTAAAATTATACTAATTATGAATCCTTGACAGTCTTACCATTTATTAATGCTGATTAAGCGAATGTTTAAAATGCCACTTAGTTTCACGTTCTTTGCTTGGTTTTTATGTGAGATTATTTTAAGTTTGTTTTGATTGATCTTTAAACTATTGACAATAAATACAATGTGTTATCTGCAAGTCTTATAGAATATTTCTGCCGTGAGCTTTTTAGTGTTGTTTCCGGCAAATGCAACAATTAATATGGTTTGTATTGTTACTTCACAAAAAATATCAACACCAAAAAGGTCATGACAAAATACTCTGCAACTCCTGCAAATAACATCCTAAGTGTTATCTGTTGAAACTGCAAATCTGTCAAATTTGTATATAACTTCGGGCAGTGTAGCGTGCCATTCCATCTATTATCAAAGTTTGGAGTTCTGCTGCACATTTTCTTTGGTTGCAGCTAACCCCCCACCAAAACTTCCCCCGACCCCCCCCCCCCCCCTCCGGGAACAGTCCCCCGGACATACTAGACGTGCTGATAAAATTTCGAAAATAAAAATATATTCTGTCATGAAACGTACATGTACAAGAGAGCGGCCAGCTTGCCGCCGTCACGCGTTTACATTTAACTCGCGTGTCTAGGGGAAGTCCTGAAGTGCTCGTCTAGGTAGAGACGGAGTAGCCTATGGTAATGTGACAGTTTCGTCACAGTTCGTAACCCCTCGCGAGCAAATGTTGGTCCAGCATCCAAAGCGATCGAGAGGTGCCGAAGTTGAGTGGAATAGTTGTTGTTTGCCTTTTTGGGATCCCAAAACGTAAGTGGAGGGATACCTATGACATCGCAAAAGTTGTCCGTCTGTCCGTCCATCTGTAAGCACGATAACTCTCGAAGGGAATGAGATATTGATGAAACTTGGTGTGAGGATTTGTTGGGTCGGCGGACCATTCGAGTTCGTAAATGGGCTTTGTAGCCCTACATTTAGGGGAGGGGGAGGGGGTTCAAATTAAGGGGCAAACAAAATATTTTGAAACAGCTAATGGGATAGTCGATTATGGGGTAAGAAGACATGCTGAACACGATGGTGAAAACCATTTTGTAATCGGACAAAACCGAAAAGTTTGTTAAAAGTAAAAGTTTTATTTGAAGTTGATTAGATGTTCGATTAAGAGGTAGGAAGACATGCTGAAGACGATGGTGAAAATCATTTTCTCGGCGGACAAGTAGTTCGCCCGGAATCCGGCCCAAACCGAAAAGTATGTTAAAATTAAAAGTTTTATTTAGAGTTGATCAGATGTCCGATTTAGGGCAAGAAGACATGCTGAACTTTTATGTGAAAATAATTTTCTACCCGGACATGTAATTCACCCGGAATCCGGCCAAAATCGGAAAATTGTTAAAGTTAAAGTTTTATTTGAAGTTGATTAGATAACCGATTTAGGGGTAAGAAGAGATGTTGAATCCGTGTGTGACAATCATATTGTACCCGGACACATAGTTCGACTGGAATCCGGTTGGAGTCGGAAAATTTGTCATAAGTTAAATTTTTATTTGAAGTTGATTAGATGTTCATTATTGGGGAAAGAAGATACCCTGAGTTCCTTTTTTTGTTAGCCGATTTCGCAGTCCAGCCGGGACAAATCAGCTAATGGTTCAGAAGGCGCTTCTGCAGAGAAAGAGCAGAAAAGCGACTAATTTCTAGAAATGAGGGAAGCACTTCTCCAACGAACGATAGCGATAAATAATGCGGTGTAAGTACAGGCATAGAGCCGGGAGTTCCTAGTCTATCACCCATCTAAATACCAACTGATCCCGACGTTGTGTATCGTCAGAGGAGAATGGAGATTTTTAGCGTGGAAAGATGGAAATTTCCACTACGACTGTCATTTACGGATGACTAGGAGCGTGTTCCACCCTTCTAACCAAATCACACCAAACAATCAATAACTTATCCAGCGGTGCCTCAAATTAACATAATGTCAAACTTCTCATCTGATAAGCGCACCAATCTGTAAAAGACAATTAGTTTTTAAGTATCGTTCCTAAATATCACAATTAAATTGTTTATTTATCTACATTATATATTAGATTTTTGGGATCCCATCGACACCTTTGGTCTTGTTTGTTGAGAATTGAATCAGAATAAAGTTGGGCTTCAGCCAGAGAAGATGTTGACATACGATGTTAGAAAGTGGAACTTTCGTGTATTAGGCATTACTCCTTCACAGGTAAGAAATGAAAAAAGAAAGAAACAACACAACAACAACAACCAAAATAATTAAAAATTAACTAAACCGAATCATCATGGAGCTCGATGGGTGATTTCAAGTTTGCTTCCTTCAGTTGATAGATCTCAGGACAGGCGCAGATGGATCAGATATACGGGAGCTACACGGGGAGGGGGGGGGGGGGGGGGGTATTTGGAAACCGAAAGAAAAATGAGAGATTCCGACGAAGATTTTTGTTACTGAAGATGGTCCGGAAAGTGGAAAGGTACAGAACGTAGGGAAGGGCCGTGGCATTGTAGGAGTACGCAAGAATCTTCCGGTTAAATCGCAACTTTCCGGAAACGATACGGGCTTAGGCTCCACTGACGCCTAATAGCAAATGGGCTATCGAAATTTTCGAGTGGTTTTAACTGAATCTCCCATCGGCAGTGAGACTGGACTTGGGTTTTCGCGAGATCTCGGAATCACTTTCCGGCGAGCGAAGCGCATCGCGAAAACTGTGGGAGGATGATTCCTGGAATCACTTTCCACTTTCCCGCTGGACTGATCGCGAAAACGCATGGAAAGCTGATATCGCCAAGAAAATGTTGAATCAGAAACTTTTTCGAATAAATATGGTTCACTAAACGGTTCTTTGATTCTCATATATTACATTGAAGTCACCTTAATTTCGATTGCAATTTTTTTTAATTTATTAGTGACACTTGCACTGTTTTTTCTCCACACCTTTGAAATTTCCGCCGAAAGATTCAACTTTCCACGGAGCTTTCCAATAACCTCGTGGAATCACTTTCCGGGAAAGCTGCTTCTGTTTCCAAAGCGCGAAAACCGGGTTGGAAAGTTGGGCAACTTTCCGAAGTAGCGCGAAAACCATTGGAAAGTGATACCGACTTTGCTTTCCAGCTCGCGAAAACCCTCCTTTGATCTAGGCTTGGAATCCTATAAGGTCGAGACCGTTGGCTCTCTCGAATGGTTATTAAACATCAAGAATTCCGTTATTCCCTTGTCAAATTCAAATCCGATGTTTCATATTCCGAAAAAGATTTCCAGATTTACTATACGTTTGCATTCAGATTTGACAATGCAGAACGGATACGCCAGCTATATTTTATTAGAGCTGTATTTCGGCCATTCTTGGCAAGGGTCCTCTTCAGGCTCAAGCCAAAAAGGGCCGAAATATGGTTCTAATAAAACCTATCCGTTTTGCATTGTCAAATTTCGCAGTCAGTTTGGGCTGAAGGAATAGTTATTTGCATTTGGGGGGGGGGGGGAGGTACCTGGGGGGGTCAACTTAGTTTTCTTTTTCTACCCGGGGGGGAGGGGGGTCGCCGGGAGAGGTAGCGGGGGCTTATGTCCGAGGGGGTTTCGCCGGGAGGGAGGGGGGGGGGGGGCGCTTCCTGATGAAAAATTTGTAGCCTGCGTAGTTGTATGGTAGTTGTACGAAAAAGTTGCATGTAATACTATGTAATAGCAAATAATACTATCATTTAATGTGCCTCAGACTGGTCCAATCTCAAGTAGCATCCTGTCTTGCCATAGTAGCATCCAGTCTTGCCAATGCAGTAGTATGCAGTAAAACGGTAGCCTTAAAGTAGAAGCATGTAGTAGCATCAGTTAGTACTGCATGCTACTTTTTCGTACAACTTCGTACTACTATTTTGAGATAAATTTTTCATCGGGTTAGCCCAATTTCCTTACCTGTGAGCCACCGAGCAAGCCTTGAGAAGTCTGAATGCAAATCAGGTTGAGAGACGAGAACCTTCCGATATTGCTCGTGCTGAAACAAAAAATAAGACAAAACAATAATTTTTCCAGCAGAATAGTTACGCAGAAGCTGTAGAGGCAAAAAACTATCATTCAGATTCACTTTTAAAGTAGATCTACAGCCTACCGTGTTTGCTTGTTGTCGCTTCAGACGCAACGTCTTTAGGGGGGAGGGGTTCCAAACATCGGGAGATACAGGATTTATTAGCGCTAAACGGACGTTTTCGAAGCGCGCGACACAAGAAATGGTACTCAAACACTTTATTAGCCCTTTCAGATTCTTCAAAGCGATTCTGGAACCAGCAAAATTGTAATACTGCCTTTCTTCTACTCTGGCACAGTACTCCATCTCACGATTCTCGGGGGGTCGGGTAAATTTGGCGTGTGTTTGAGCGTGCCCGATCTTGCAAACAAGGAATAGTCACCATCAGCAACTGCATGCGGATACTCTATCCTCATTGCTAGCAAATGCAATTTATGTTAATAAGTTGCGCGGAGTCGAACTGAATTTGCTTAACAAAACCTATGTTATGATAACCATGATTTGCCTGATATTAAAGGACCCCTCGCACTATTTACTCTTCAACTTACAGTATTTGAATACTTTAAAACAAAGTTGTGCTTTCAACATATAACCCACAGTTTTGGCTGTTTTAAGCCTTTTCCGAGACCCGTTGACTTATAGCGAAAACAGGGAAAAAAATTACATAACCGGTTTTTCTGATGGAGAAACTTCTTGCAGACAACCGTCGACAGCGTGATACACATCGAAGGTAGCAAAACACGGCAAGTGAGAAAATCAGCGTGGTTTTGTTAGAGGGGTTAGAATGTACCGTACGAAATTGGGGTTTCCGGGTTTAGAAATATCTGGGGTGATTACGGAAGTAGGTTGCTTTAGTATTATAGGTAAGACTGTCCTTTAACGGTGTTTTTGTCCTGCTGTTTTTGCCACGGTGTTTTTATGGAACTTGCAGCCTCTGGCTCAAGTGCCATATACCGATCACAATTCCGTCTGTCCAACTTTTTTGTCACACTTTTTCGAGTTAGGGTACTTCCAGATGTGCTAGGACAATGAAACTTGGCAGGCATATCAGGGACCCGACCAAACTAACCTAGAAATAATCAGTTTCCCGATCCGACCATATGCGGGGGAGTGGAGGGCGCTGGAAACTTGAAAATTGAGGGCATTTTGTCACACTTTTTCGAGTTAGGGCACTTCCAGATGTGCTAGGACCATGAAACTTGGCAGGAATATCAGAGACCCGACCAAACAAACTTAGAAATAATCAGTTTTCCGATCCGACCATTTGGGGGGGGGGGGGGTGGAGGGCAGGGGAATCCGGGAAATTGAGTAGTGTGTAACTTTCGAACGGGTGATCGGATTGTAATGAAACTTAATAGCTGAATAGATTATATATCTGTCACGTCCCGTTTAAAGTCTTGACCGGATTCGGTAGCCAGGGGAGAGCTCGGGGGGGGGGGGGTGACCGGAAATTTCAAGAAACGGTTAGAATGGAGAGATCGGAGTGAAACTTGCTGGGAAGAACAAGCATATGCTCCAGATAAATCGTTTAGACAATTGTACTGGATCCGGACACTTAGGGGGGGGGGGGGGGGGTCCCTGATTCGGTGATGGCGGTTTTGTGGATTGTCACGATGAAACTTGGCAGGCATATCAGGGACCCGATTAAAGGGAGGGAGGGGAATCCGGAATATTCAGTCACGCGTAACTTTGGAACGGGTGATCGGATTCGAGTCGGATTTCGAGAATTGAACAGAGGACATTTCTCTGATGATCTTTTTCATATCCGGACCGGATCCGGCAACTATTGGGGGGGAGGGGGCTGGAAAGTACGTGACCCGCTTAGAATGGAGAGATTGGGATGGAACTTTGTGGGAAGAACAAACAGATGCTCTACATAAATCATTTACTGAATCGGATTGGCTACGGGCACCGTGGGGGAGTTGGGGGGGGGGGGGGGGGGGTACCAGAAATCTCGAGAATTGGTTATAATGGGGGGATCGGAGTGAAACTTGCTGGTAAGAACAAAGACATGCTCCATGTAAATCTTGTACACAATTTGACTGAATCCGGACACTTGAGGGGGGGGGGGGTTCCCGGAATTCCGTTTTTGGGGATTTTCGCGACGAAACTTGGCAGGCATATCAGGGACCCGGTCAAACTGACTTGGAATAAAACAAAATCCTCGATATGATAATCTTGGGGGAGTTGAGGAAGGGGAATCCGGAATGTCGAGTCATGCGTAACTTCGGAACGGGTGATCGGATTCGAGTGAAATTTAATAACTGAACAGAGGACATTTCTCTCTGGTGATCTTTTTCATTTCCGGACCGAATCTGACAATTACTGGGGGGGGGGGGGAATATTTGACCCGCTTAGACTGGTGTGATCGGGATCGAACTTCGTGGGAATAGCAAACAGATGCTCTGGATTAATCATTTACAGAACCGGATTGGCTCCGGGTATTGTGGGTGGAGTTGGAGGGGGGGGGGGGTCTGTGATTCCGGTGATCGCGAGTTAAGGTACTTCCAGATGTGCTATGACGATGAAACTTCGCTGAAATATTAGAGATTCAACAACATTTGGTTAGAAATTGCTACTTCCCAAATCCGATTATTCCCTAAATAATCCTTCAGCCCAAGCTGACTATTACGATTATTTTGACTATGACGATTATTCCTTAAAGCACAACTCTTACTAGAAATTATCTTTTCACTATGAAACGGCTCAGAAAAAACGTGTTTGAAAATACCATTACTTTCCACCTAAATTTAGCGATCTTCTTGTTAGCACTTGTCGACTCTATCCAGCCTTCCTGCTCTCCGACACAGCGGCTGGGCACAAAACATTTGAAAACTGACACGCGGTGGTTAAAAAGTGGGAAAACTAAGCGAATAAAAGAAGTCAAAAGCAGAAGATTTTCATGTCCTTATGTGCGAACGAGTTCGTTGAAGTTTTCGGCAAACTTTATGTTTGTGACGGGCAAATCACGGCACGGCCGAAAAAGCGCTAAAAATTCGTAGGGACAAAACGAAACAACGGAGAAATGTGGGGATTTTAGAAGCTTATAATTCCATAAGGGAGCTAGGTATATTATGAATGGCAGAATAAGCAAGAGGGGTCCTTTAAAGTACCAATCTTGACCGCAAAGTAAGAAAAATACTTTTAAGCAATATATGCATTTTCATGATGCCCATTAGCCCATTATCATTTTTGCCTCAAGGGTTTTGCTGACAAATGAAGTTCTAGCTCCCTTAGAGTGCGCATCTAACCGCAAAGTTGAAACTTACTTTTGATCAATCAAAACATCTTAACCCATGGAAGTGTCATATGAGCTTACAGCTCTTGTTGTTTAAAGTTTAACTGAAAAGGCAGATTATTTTTACGTCTGATATTTGAATACACAGAATTATTTTGACTCATCTACAGGATTTTGTTTTTTTTCAACCGAGGCCTTAGTAATAACGCTCAGAATGAGCTCTGCTTGCACGACAATTCATCTTATTTCTATAAGTAGCGAACTGAAAGACAAAAATGCTCCTGAGCCGGGATTTGAAGCTAGAATTTGGATGGAAATTAAATTTGGCAGGAAAAAGCAAAAAAAACAGTTGCTGCTGCTGCCGGAACGTCGCTCCATCCGGTTTCTGGAACTTCTTAGAGTCTCGGTATTTAATCACGCTCAGAATGAGCTCTGCTTGCACGACAACCCAAAATTCATCTTATTTTTATAAGTAGCGAACTGAAAGACAAAAATGCTCCTGAGCCGGGATTTGAACTCAGGACCCTCTGCTTACAAGGCAGGCGCTCTTACCATTTGAGCTACCGAGGGGCTTGTGAACAAAAACTGTTTCTGGTTTATCGGTCACGGTAGCCTACAAATCGCTTGTGTAAAGTGCCATCTGTGTATTTATCAAAATTCATCCAGATGCGGAGAATTTGAATTTCAATAAAAGCCTGCATTTTCATGGGTTACGGAAGCTAAACTCGTAAAATTGGACGAAGCAACTCCTCTGAAGGGAGTCCGGGGCAGGAAAGTGACGATAAGACATGTCTTTATGAATGAATGAATGAATTTATTTCCAAAAAGACCGTGGGGCCATGGCAGAAAATAACATAAACACAAAATAACACTCACAAACACAACGTTTACACCAAAAGGAGGGAACCTCCGAGGAAATTTAATGGATACTCGCCCAACAAGGAGTATTTCTAGGGCAGCTAAGAAAGTTCAGCTAATGAACCCGCCCGCCTATAGCACTGAACGCTATATTAACTCATTTGTGCCTTTTTTTTTATCCGTAATTTTAAAGTGAAATAACCCAATTGTAATTTGACAATCCCGTGCATTTTGTTTTATCAGAATTTTGGGAATAAATGAATTGAATTGAATTTACTCCAAAAAACGCTACCGATGCTCCATAGACTGCTTGAGAAACCTCCCAAGCCGACGAAGGTCCCCAAAATTTGTCTTCCCCATAACCTTAACCAACTCCTCTTCCTCCATCCTACTATGTCCGAAAATCTCTTTACGCAGATCATTTAACTCAACGCATCTACCCACCAGATGCATGATATCCTCCCCTAGTGTGGCTTACCTTTGTAGTAGCTGAATATTCCAAGCACTGAGGGACACGCACATAGAGGTACCACAAATCCGAAAGAATAAGTTCTTTCGATGAAATCTATTATCTATGGATAGGGGACAAACCAAGTAACGCATTTTTATCAGGTTTTCACGCCTACTGAAGAGCGTGTTCCACCCTTCAAACAATCATAACTATTAGTTACTACTTCCGTTCCAACTTCACGAAAAGTTACTACTCTGACCGTTCAAACCTTCTCGAAATAGTAACTAGTAGTAACTATTTGCTTACCATGCTCGGGAGCGTAGTAAGCGTGGTAGCTACGAATGGTAACGGGATTGGCCCGATTACCCCGTGGAGCTGCCGTGGAGCGATATTTTACCGAAAATTCAAATGTGTTCCAGCCTTGACGCCAAAAAGCCAAATTAGTGACGCCATACGTAATAACTACGGTAAGTAGGGTGGAACACGCTCTAAGTAAATAAGTGAAGTGGAACTAGACTTTAGGATCTCAGCTCTGTTCGGCTAAACTTAGAGAAGCCAGTCCACTCAGTATTTACAAAACTCGCATGAAAACATAAACAAAATACCACGACACACACAAACACGATAGAATCACGGCGGCTTTTTTTTATTCATTTATTTCAAAATACAGTCAACATATTACATTAATTTAGCGTTGCTCGTTCATTTGGCAAGATAGAAACAAAAATTGTTGAATAGAAACGCCGCTAGTCGCGGCGAACACTACATTTTGTTGCGCTTGTAGGCTATACCACAATTTTTATACAGCAAGAAAAAAAGTTTGACCCTGACAGTGACGGCAACCAATTATGGTTACTCAAGTCTGATTTAATTACTGTATAGTGAGTCGTTAATATAGCGAGTCATTCAAATGTGTTTCGAGTATTGGTTGTACGTTACGTCACAATCAACAAGACCAAAGCTTTTGATGGGATCACAAAAGTTCAATATTTGAGCCAGACATTTGGGTCTTGTCTTCGCCAGATCCAATCTTCGCCATACTCCTTGAAATTCTGACCCAAAGGATCCTCACACCAAGTTTCATCAAAATATCTCATTCCCTTCGACAGTTATTGTGCCTACAGACGGACGGGCAACCTTTGTGATGTCATAGGTATCCCTCCACTTACGTTTTGGGATCCCAAAAAGAAACATATTCGTGGTTGAAAGTGATCAAGACTTACCACTTTATGTATGGATTTGCCCTGAAGCTGGAACATTCTCCTTGGTGCTAGAATGTGGTGATGGGAGGAGCACCAGCTCCTAATATTGAGCCAGGCGGCAGTATTACGAGGGCGCGGGGCAGGTCCGCCCTTTTCTGGCTCTTTGTGCAAAAGAACTAATTCTTTTTGTGTACGTATGGCAATGTTCTCAAGTTTTGTTTCGATCTGAAAATAAAGAAGTAACGAATTAAATTGGACCATGTTTCAGGGCCACTCTAAGGGCTTTGACTTGGCCCTCGTCATTTACGTTGTGGGCATTCCGAAATAAGGGGGTATGTAGTAGTACGAATGCCTCGGGTTGTTACTGAAAGGTCCAGGTTCTGTCTTCGGTATCTCATTCCTCTTCACTGGGAGAGTGTGAAGTTATTTATGGATTTAACGGTAGGAAAGCTGCTATAAAATCACGGCTTAGAAGAATGCTGATCGAGAATTACAGAAGTTAGGTATGTGATTCTCACTTTCCGGTTTTCTCTTATTTTGTTATTTTCATGAAGTCTATCGATATTCCCATACTTGTCTGCTTTTATTTCTTATTTATATATTTATTTTTGTTTAACTGCGACGGTGCCTTGGCCTTGCTTTCGCTTAGTTTTATGATTATTTAGCGGATGGATATTACTGGGTCATGACATTCGTCATGTTGAAGTTATTTTGGTTTTATTTATTTTTTCGTGTGCGCTCGAGCTCTGCTCTCAGCAGCGGAAAGTGCTAATGATAATTTTTTTCGTAAATAAAGATAACCGTGAACCTTGAAGTAGTAGTAGTTTATTACGCTAAAGCCTTGCGGCCATGGTAATCACAAAACAATAGAACAAAATTGACATATGTTCCCGACACAATCCGAACATAAAACAGTACTAAACTATAGAAAGTGTTCCCTGTGCGACATCCCATGCAGACGAACCTTCCAAGATTTTTCATTCCAAGAAAAGATTTTGCTCCCAACCTCTGTACCAACCATTCTTTGGTCGGTACACAAACCTGTAAGCTGATGATTCTAAGCTTGTTGGCTGAGTTTAAAGTACAACCAGGATCGCATCCATGCACAACAACCTAGATCACCTTACTGATTGAGCGCCCGCCTGGCTACTTGAATTCAACGTTGAACAAGACCAAAGGTTTCGATGGGATCCCAAAAATGTAATATTTACAGACAATCGGGTCTTGTAGCGGTCCAATGGTAACCATCGGAGAAGGCGAAGTTCAAATATGGATTCAGCATGTGAGTTTACCCCTATAGCCTGCGTCATGTCTACTTTGACGAAAGTTCCTGCCTTACTTCTGCCAAATTTCCGGTTTCACCCGGATTCCGGGCGAACTACTTGTCTTGCAAAAAATTGAAGTTCAAAAACAGATTCAGCGTATCTCCATACCATCCATATCTCCATAATCAACTTCACATAAAACTTCAACTTTTAACAAAATTTCCGATTTGAGCAGGATTCGTGGTGAAATGTGTACAAGTATAAAATGATTGTCATACACGAATTCAGCATACCTTCTTACCCGTAAATCGAACACCTAAGGAAATTCATATAAAACTTTTACTTTTTACAGATTTTCCGGTTATGTCCGGATTCCGGGCGATCTACTTGTCCGGCGACAAAATAATTTTCATATTCGGATTCAGCATGTTTCACTATCCTTAAATCGAACCTCTAATCAACTTCAGATTAATCTTTTATTTTTGACAAACTTTCCGGTTTTGGCCGGATTCCAGCATATCTACTTGTCCGACGAGAAAATCATTCTCATATTCGGATTCAGCATGTCGCCTTACCCCTAAATCGGATATCTAATCAACTTCAGATAAAACTTTTACTTTTAACAAACTTTCCGGTTTTAGCCGGATTCCGGGTGAACTACTTGTCCGGTGAGAAAATGGTTTTCATATTCGTGTTCAGCATGTCGTCTTACCCCGTAATCAACTATCTCCTTAGCTTAAAAAAAAAAAAAAATAGCCCCTTAATTTGAAACCCCTCCCCCTCCCCTAAATATGCAGCTATCGCGCCCATCTACGAACTCGACCTTTCCCTTGACTCATCCTCACACCAAGTTTCATCAAAATACCTCATTCGCTTCGAGAGTTATCGGGCTGACAGACGGACGGACGGACAGACGGACAACTTTTGCGATGTCATAGGTATCCCTACACTTACGTTTTGGGATCCCAAAAACGTGAAGTTCTACACATTGGCAGAAAAATCCTGAAAACGCGTATTTAATGGTTGATGGGAAGGGTCTTAGATATAACCTGGAGTCGGTCACTCATGAGCGGGACCTTGGAGTAATTATTGACAACAAGATGAAATTTGATCTGCATGCAAAGTAGGCTACTCTGCATCTAGTGCAAACCAGGCCCTTAGAACCATCCGCAGGACCTTCACAAGCCGCAGCCCTTTGTCATATCTAAGCTATAAAAATCCATGGTCAGGCCAAGGGTTGAGTTTGATATGGTTGCCAGTCCTGCTTTCAAAAAGGATAAATTCCTCCTTGAACGTGTGCAGGATCGCCTCAAAAACGATCCAAGGCTTGAAGGATCTCCCGTACAATGATCGATTACAGAGGTCGGATCTCCCAAACCTAACATACAGACGAAGAAGAGGAGACGTCATCGAGGCCTACCAGCTGAAAAATTTGTAGCCTGCGTAGTTGTATGTATTGATATGTAATATTAAAGAATACTATCGTGCCTCAGACTGGGCCAATCTTAAGCAGTAGTATCCAGTAGCATCCTGTTTTGCTACAGTAGCATCCAGGTCTTGCTAATAGTAACATGCAGTAACACGGTAGCCTTGACATGGAAGCATGCCGTAGCATCAGTTCGTACTGCATTCTACTTTTTCGTACAACTTCACAATTTTGAGAAAGAAAAAGAAACTACACAATTTTGAGAAAAAATTTTCATCGGGTATAAGATCCTCCAAACTAGCCATTCTCCCAGTCTTCGCGCCAAACCCAGCCGCCCACAGTAGAATCTAAAAACCCCATGCTTCAACAAGAATCAGACATCAGTTTTTCTCTACCAGAGCAATACCCCTCCGTACTTCCCTCTCCGAAAAAAACAGTAAACTGCGAAACAGTTGAATCTTTCGAAACTCCGTTAATAAGGAGTGGAACGACATCGAGTGGAAGCTGATATCGCATGCCATTGATACCAGTATCAACGTTTGAAGTTTAACCACAAAACAAACAAACCATCATGCATTCCAACCAACCAGAGTTAGCTACGGAGCGAATCCTACATGAGAAATCCTTATTTTGCTCCAATCTGCAATTTAAGGTAAGGTAATTAGAGTTCAACGTTGAGGAGATAATTGAGTCACTCGCACCTTGGACTGTGGAGGGATTCTTACGTGACACCAAGGCCGTACGATGATGATGATGACGCAATTACGCACTTAAGAAGAGGAAAATAGCGCAGTACGAACAAATAAAAGGAAAAAATACACTGAGCTTTCAATAATGTAGTAAATGCAGAAGCTAATCGGGTCCAAAAACCTTCTTCCTAGATGGAATGCGGAGAAATGACAAAGGGCAGAAACGTGAAGGCCCTGGGCAATTGAAGATAACTTTGCACAAGGGTCAGAGGCAAAACAGTTGCAGTAAATTTAAGTTGCACTATCTGATCCTTGTACCATTCAAGTGGCATCCCAATCGCACCATTTTGTCTCATATGTGCCAGAAGATTCCGTGATCCCCCCCTTAACTCCGCCCATCGTCGCCAAACCAGGTTCTGACTCATAAACAGCAAATCTTGGGCATCTCCTCTTGCCAGCCATCGTGTTTCACTCGACCCAGAAATCGGAGCTTTTCTAAAGCCTTGAATCGGGTCCTTTTCATGCGTGCTATGTTTCACCCTCTTAGCTTATCTGAGCTAGACCAAGCTAGAAAAGGTGCGACAGACATACCAACGGACGGACAGACGCTGCGATCACTACATCGCACTTACGGAGCGGCCGTAAGTCCCAGAAACATCGAAGAAAACCAAAACATTTACCTAAATATTTCCTAGAAAAAAGAGCATCGTTATGGTGTATCCAAATCCAAAAGGTTTGTTGAAATATCACGAGACATCAGTTGCATTTTTGCAGATATCATAATATGTGATACCATGGTCTAAAGCCGTTTTCGCAGTTACCGTGATATCTGATACCGTGGTCAAAAGGCGATTTTACAATTATCGTGGTATCTTGACAGTCATCGTGGTCTCTCATATTCAGATACCACGGTCCGACGTGGTAGCTGATCATGGTATCTGAAAAAGTCATCACACTTTCATCATCACCAACAATATAGAGCCTAGGATTCTGTCAAATTGGTTGGAAAGAAGTTTGGCACTTAGTGATATGACTGGCTATCAGCTTTTCCTTTGGGATGACTTCGAAAAGTGCAATTTCGGCAATTGTCGTTTTTGCAGAGCAACCGTGGTATCAGATACCACGGTAGCTGCAAAAACGGCTAATTGCAGATCTAGTTACATTGGTAACAGATACCATGGTATCTGCGAAACGCAACTATCGTAAATACCAAGGAGTTCAATGTTAGGACAGAACCGACGATGAGCTTATTTAACTACGTTGCGCTAAATGAGAAATTTTGATGCGTTTTACTTTAACCTTTATGTATTATCTTAGTTACGCAAATTTGCGTTGAAATATTTAGTGTGGTTTTATTTATGTATTGACTCGTGTATTTATCTATTGACATGCCTGCGCTAGCTAACGCTATTTTGGTAAAATAAAGCATTCATTCACTTCACTGAACTTTTAGACTGTTAAAAAAACCTGGACTCTTCACCACTGAAAACTGTCACATTGTCCTTGTCTTTCAATGTCCTTTTGTCTTTCAATATGATACAAATTAAATAAATAAAATACCTTTCCCACGGATGGCTCCGCTTCCGCCATCCCAATAATCAGAATGCAATCGGCTTGACGAATGCACCTTTTCGACCAAGGCGTGAGATCAGTATCGCACTGGTAGATGACGATTCTGTGCTGGTCTTCTTGCTGCGCCAGCCACGTTGATAGGCGATATTCATTAACTGTGTCTAGAATCGCGTGACCTAGGTCTCCTTTAACGACCTCGGATGTGAGAAGTAGGGCAGGACCTAGTGGGAAAAGAAACTTAAATGCCACTACATTCAAAGTTGGGCAAAAATAGGTATTCAAGTATTTATTTATGTACTAAAATGCTACAACACTGGACAACTCGATCGATTGGCCTAGAAGGAAAAGAATCTTGTGTAGGCATAGCTAAACTACAACTATTAAAGGAAATGAAACAATATGGAATATATAGGTATAGAATATATATAGGTAATAAGTAATATATAGGCCTCTCTCTCTTTAGCTAGGATTAAGAGATTAAATAGTTGAATAAATACTATCCTTGCTAATGGGTTCCATGTGTGGAAAGTAAATCCCGAATGGAAGGAGCTAGCGCTATATATATATATATAGGTACAGAATAGAATAGAATTTTATTTTTCAAAAGCAGCTGTCACAGTGTTACCGCCGAATTTGACCTTTTCGTCATACAAAAATAATGAATGACATAACACTCGATCACTCTCGTCTTGTCACAAAAGAAAAAAAAAATGAAAAGGACCTAACTTATCGGTTATTGTGCAACTCAACAAATGCTGACAACTTACTATCCGAAGAATCTTCAACTTCAGCAACAGTAATGGTTCGAGGCGAAGTAACTTCGTTGGTAGTTTGGTTCTTAAGTCCTTGGTTTTTATGTTTCTATTTATTTATTATTGAACGAAAGTTGTGCATCGCTGTTAAATAAATATTGATTGTATGTAGATGTTTTATGTTTATTCTTTTTGTCTTGTAATGACCAGAAAACAATTATATGCAGCGCCCAGATTCGGTTTTATAACAAATTGTTGGTTGTATTGGCAATGCTACGTCAGGTTTACAGTATCGACAAGGAGGAAAATAATAATAATAATAATAATATTTATTTGTAACCCACTACACAAAAACAATGTGAAGATAGTGGAGTGAAGAAGAGAAAGAAACAAATCCACTTGTCGAAATTATGTCATAACCATACATTGACGGAGAAATTCAAAATTCAAGACGCAAGTGTTACCCATTTGGATGTTTCGTCATCACTTTCAAAACTCATGGACAACAAGGCCCAACCAGCACAAGATGTCGTCCACTGCTTCCTGACCGAAGATTAAAAATTAAGTGTCTTTTTCTGTGTGTATATATGTGTTTTGTTTATTTTTCTTTATTTTCGTCATTTACTCCGCCTTTTCAAAATGGCGGGTCATAAATAAATTACTTACTATTACTTCCTTAAATAAACAACTGAAGAAACACTAGTACAACAAAATTAACACAAAAATCCAGAACAAACGGATGAGCCCGTCATATGGAGTTAGCCGTTCATATGCTTGTTCAGATATTATTATGAAGCTCCCATAGGATGTTTTAGCAAGCTGGAAAAAAGGGGAACACTTGCGACGATGCCAGTTAAAAAATGTTCTCAACCTTACCGCAGCGCTTTTCGCGCTCTGGAAATCGTCGCAGTTTTCCCCGAAGTTGTTCCCAGACGCTTAGCAAAAAGCTCCAGAGAACGTAGCAAGTTTTAAGAAACTTTGAACAAGATGCGAATTTCGACAGGAACTTTCATCACTTCAGGAACCCGTCGTTTCTACAATACTGATTAACCACGTCACAAATAACTTAATGATAGATATGCCCCTTCTGATCTATCACCCTTCTGACAATAGTAACTATTAGTTAGGATTTCCGTTCCAACCTCTTGAAAAGTTATTACGCGGACCGTTCCAACCTTCTTTAAATAGTAAATAACAGTAAAATATTTGGTTACCAAGCTCGGGAGCGTAGTAAGCGTGGTAACTAACATCTCTGTGACGTGCTGGCACGACTAGCCCGTAGCACGATATTTTGTCGAAAATATAGAAATTCCCTCCGGCCCTGACGCCAAGAAGCCAAAATTCTTGACGTCATGCGTAGTAGCTACGGTACATAGGGTGGAACACACTCTTAAGCGATATTCCACATTGAATAAATAGCACTAAACATCTTGTAGCAAAAATAAAACACTTAAAGGTCACAACCGAAACATTGTGTTACGCCAGCAGATGTGTTATCTGATAGCTGTTTGAAACACATACACTGTACACGTATTCGCTACTGGGATTAATCTTGTCTCTACTGAGATAAGATTATATCTAACTGGATTAATCTTATCCCAGTAAAGATAAGATTAATCCCAGTAGAGAATACTGCAGTTAACTTTAATGCTTACTCGGAGAAACTTTTTAAAGTGTACATGTTATGAAGCTTCTGACACTGTAGCACCGTCTAGTTTAGGATACCAGGCGTGCAAAATTCATACTTACCAATGGCAGTAAGGGAGTGGTACATCTCATAGCTGAACTGAAGTAATGGCACATCATCGCTAGCTGGCACTACAGCTACTGTGGTGAAGTTGCAAAGGGAGGGTCGCTGCTCGATTCTGGTTCCAAGAGAGGATTTCCAGCTACCCAGGATTCGATGACCCAGAAGGTTGATCAGTCGGGAGACGACATTTGGGTACTTTAACTTAATATAGTTCAGTAGGCCATCGTGCAGTCTGGCCAGTTCGGTGTCTCGGACAGCCATGACTGTTGTACTTCTGGATGTCTGAAAGAAAAATGGGGCATATGTTATGACGACTGTATTTGTGGGTGTTGAAGACTACATCCTTGAACGGATTTTATTGCGAGGGGTGTAGTAAACCGGACAAACGATGGTAAATGTTCAAGATTGATATCTATGCAATAAAACATCTATTAAAACACTCAGTATTCTATGATTTGTTACTGCAAACTATTGTTTCAGTCTTAGTAATATTTTTTTTCTATCATGGTGTTTACTATTTAATGTATAAACTGATTTAAGTATTTTTTTTTCTTTTTACTAATCCTCACTTTTGACGGGCATAAACAGATGTGACGGACATAAACAGATGACGATGTCCTGGTGTTGACTAAACTTTAGCCGATTATCTACGGGTCATGACGCCACACGAAAAGAAAAGTCAATATTTTCCCATTTACTAACGGAACTGATTGTCCCTAGAACGGTTTATAAGTGTAAACACGTCCGGCGCCTGCCTGGCCGCTCGGCTCTGTTTATATAGATACAAATATATATTCTGCAACATTAATTTAATCGAATTTCCTATTTCTTTCGTCACGGGCCGTAGATAATCGGCTAAAGTAGTCAATAGGGATGTCCCTGCTGCTACACTTCTGGAATTCAACAAAAATTCCAATTGGGGAGGAGTTACGGGTTGACGAGTGACAGTTTTTTAGCTAAGCCCCGCCCTGTGGGAGGAGCTACACAGTCGATGAGTGATGCTGCGTTCCTGGATATGACTTCAAGCTGTAGGGCTGGCCAATGGTCATTCTGGTTATTCTCGAGCCGAGACGAACTACTGAAATATCCTAGGGGTTACTGACTCCCAAAAAGGGCTGTAGGGTGAGTGCCGGGTGCCTCGTCTGTGACCACGGAGGCTTATTCAGTGGTGCCCAACATGGCAGTATAGACCCTCGGGAGTATCCTTGCACCTGACGTCGTAACATATGCGTCTGTAAATGGTCCAAAGAATCGTTGGATACGCCGAAAAAATTATAGAAAAAAGTGTTTCACACAGAGCCCCATGGCGACTTCTTGCATTGTGTTAGTATGACTGTTAATATGTTAATTAAGTGTCTTTTTCTGTGTGTTTATGTGTTTTATCAATTTTCTTCATTTACTCCGCTTTTTCAAAATGGCGGGTCATAAATAAATTACTTACTTACTTACTTACTTACGAGGGACAGGTTTATATCATCCCGACTTTGTCTTCAAGAGTTGGCCTTAAAGTTTAACCGAATAAGTTAAAGTTCTTTTATTATTTAAATATACATATTTAAAAATATTTACATAACATCCCCAGCAGGGAGACTGGCTCGAAAGCCGGGCGACAAACGAGATAAACAAACAAACCCAGAAGAACCGGATGCCATCACACTTCTCACTCTATCTCACACCAATTATTATTATTATTTATCCGATAGCTGAAAGGCCGGGAAGCTACTCACAAACTAATATTCATCAATAAGTACAGCTTTAATTTTAGCTTTTATTGTTGTGAGCGACAATAGGGTTCAGATATGACAGATAGTCCTTCAGCCGAAGCTGACTGCGAATCACATTTGACGATGCAAAACGGATAAGTCAGCTACATTTTATTAGAGCTACATTTCGGCCCCTCTTGGCGAAGGTCCTCTTCAGGCTCAAGCCGCTCAAGCTGGGAAATGAACTTGTGGAAAAACAATTAAAGATTCTTCCTTAAATATCTGATTTTATGAACTTGTTCTCTAAAAACTGGTTGGAGTTAAATCTGGAATCAGCGGCCGTGTCCAGAATGAGATCACAGCACCAGCTTTAACTCCAACCAATTTTCAGAGTCGAAGTTCATAGAATCAGATATTTAAGGAAGAATCTTTGATTGTTTTTCAACAAGATCATTTTCCAGCTTGAGTGGCTTGAGCCTGAAGAGGACCCTTGCCAAGAAGGCCAGAAATATAGCTCTAATAAAATGTAGCTGACTTATCCGTTTTCCACCGTCAAATCAGATATGACAGTCTCGTTGTCCATCACCTATTTGCTTAAACAGGTCTAAAGACCTAATGAAAATACGTTAATTCATTTCTACGCTATTCATTCAATCGATTTCCATCAAATGAACATTTTCTTTAAGATTTGTGGTACTTCTATATGGTTGTACCTCTATGCTCGAAATACTTAGAAACTACAGCCGTAAACGATTGCCGAAAAATACACATATTTTGGGTCACACAGGATAGCGGGCTTTCTTCAGCAGTGACCTTGCAATCTAGAATTGAACATTTCACGAGCTTCGCTTCATTATCCATCGAAATGCACGCTTTTGTTGAAACTCAAATTCTCCGCGTCGAGATGAAGTTTGTCTTGTCGGGCCAGCATTCTGAATGTCACTACTAGAGCCCAAGGTTAAAAAAAAATCAAAATAATTTAGTGTCTTCAAATCCAAAATATAACAATAAGCTGGTTTTTCAGTTAACCTTTAAAGTTTAACGGAAAAGGGCTGGGATAGGACAATCTCGTTACCCATCACTTATTCATTTAAATTGGCTTGAAGACCCGCTGAAAATGCGTTACGTCGTTGTTCCGCTATTCACGAATAATCGATTTTCAAATAGTGGGATTTCCGTGTGATTTGTGGTACCTCTATGCGCTTTTTTTTTCTTGTATGCCTTACGAGGAAGATTTATGATTTTTTTTTGTTCAGACACTAAGCAATCTTCCCCAATCTCACCATTGCCCACTGAAAAGCCGCGTTTGTGTTGAGATTAAAATTTCCCGCGCCATAGTAGAATTTACGCTGTGGGGACGGCCGTAGATATTCTGAACTTCTTAAATAGAGCAGATAGTGGAAAATAAAAAAAATCCCTTTGCAGAATCCAAATAATTCAGTGTATTCAATTAAATGACACACAAATAAGTTGGCTTTTCAGACAAACTTTAAGAAGTTCCACATTTTGTATGGGTTTCTTGTTTATATTTACCGCTTCGACTAAAGGACAGGCGAACGGCAAACGCTGCGAGGAAAAGGTTGTCCGCGATCTGGCGAGTTTTTGTCAAGTGTTCTAAACTTGCTTTTTTTTTACGAAAAGGTGATCAGACACGATACTTCGGGTGCATCTGTGTCGTATGGTCTACACTGTAAAAAGTTTCTCCGAATAAGGATTAAATAATAACAATAACTTTATTTTCAACACATCAAAAAGCAAATGGCTTAGCCCGATGAGAAATTTGTAGCCTGCGCAGTTGTACGAAAAAGTTGCATGTAATATTTATTCAAACAATGTTTCAAAGTCAGCTTGGGCTCAAAGAATATTTTGCCTGTAATACTATGTAAGAGCAAATAATACAATCATTTAATGTGCCCCAGACTGGTCCAATCTTATGTGGTAGTATCCAGTAGCATCCTGTCTTGCCATAGTAGCATCCAGTCTTGCCAATAGTAGCATGCAGTAGTATGCAGTAACACGGTAGCCCTGAAGTAGAAGCATCTAGTAGCATCAGTTAGTACTGCATGAGACTTTTTCGTACAACTTCGTACTACTATTTTGAGATAAGTTTTTCATCGGGAGGCGGAGTAGGAATAAAGAAAGAAAAGAAGAAGGAAACACTATAGCAACAGGAGACCACACAAACATAGAGACTACGACAACATTATCCTATCCACAAAACTATCCTATTGTAGAAGAATGCTCTCCTATTGATGCTTAATGTTATTGTACTTCTGTCTAAGTTGTCCAACTGCTGTAAGTGGTTCAGTGATGTAAGTACTGACGTTTTTACTATTTCGGTCCATGGAGGGAGGCGGAGCAGGAATTTACAGAAACGAAAATAAATAAAGTTAACTGCAGTATTTGCTACTGGGATTAATCTTATCTCTACTGGGATAAGATTAATCCAAATTAGAGATAATCTTATCTCACTAAAGACAAGATTAATCCCAATTACAAATCCAGCAAGATTTTTTTTTTACAGTGTAGTCTCGGAGTAGGCTACAAAACTACTGGAACCGCGGCGAGAAGCGTGGCGGCTCATCGAGAAACAAAATTTCGGCACGTTGCCACCTTTGGGCTTTTTTTTTACAATAAAAGAATTCGAAAAAACAACAACAAATAAACAAGCTCACCTGTGTCAGACACTCCACAATTCCCACCAAATCCCCACGGCCGTACTCCCCCACGAGTTCCTTCTTTCCATCGCTGTGGGCTGCGACGGACCTGAGTCGTCCGCTTAAGACGATATACGTCGAATCGGATTCGTCATCCTGACGGTAAAGTGCTCGACCAGACTCGATGAAGTGCCAATCGAGCGCGAAGTCGATCTGTCGGACGAAGGGGGAGAGGCGAGAGACCACGGTTCGGCTGATGAAGAGGACGACTTCCGGCTTTTCTCTCATGATTCTGAAGAAAATGGAATAAAATAAACTGTGGTCATGGATAACATAATTCTTTTAGAATAACCGATAACATAATGGGCTATTTCCTGACCATTTAAAGTATAACTGAAAAGCCAACTTATTTCTGTATCATTCAACTGAACCCACTACATTATTTGGATTCTGCTAAGGGATTTTTTGATTTCCTACTATCTGCTCTAGTAGGGACGTTCAGAATATCTACAGCCGTCCCCACAACGCAAATTCTACTATGACGCAGAGAATTTGAATCTCAACACAAACGCGGCTTTTCAGTGGCCAAAGTAATCATGGTGAAGACTGCTTAGTGCCTAAACACAAATTTTCGTAAATCTTTTTCGTCAAGCATACGACACAGGTACAAGCACATAGACGTACCACAAATCCGACAGGGAAATTATAGTTCACTAAAATTGTTCGGTATTTTTTCGATAGCAGAACTGTTCGATATATTTTCGGGGATTCGGTAGTTATACAGAATTCTAAATAGGCTATCTGAACAAATCTCTTCGGTATAATGATCGGGATTCGGTATAATTGCCAGTATTTGGTAGTTATCACGAATTTGGTGAGAGAATTTACTGAAATCATTGGTAATTTTTTAAAAACTGATTATTCGTGAATAGCGGAGCAACGAAGTAACGCATTTTCATCGGGTCTTCAAGCCTATTTAAGTGAATAAGTGATGGGTAACTAGACTGTTCTATCTCAGCCCTTTTCAGTTGAACTTTAAGTAAGACAATTAAACCTATGTTAGGTTAGTTTGAGGTTGAGGGAAGTTGTTTACTCAGTTGATTAAAAGTTCGCTCGTATACTGAATGTAAAGGTTGTACTGTTTTTGTTCATGGCCCAAGGGCTTCATTAAACATCTATCTATCTATCAATCAACTTAACAAGATCTCAGATTCCCATTCCTTCATTCCCCCCACGATGCTCGGACTGGGGAAGTGACTATTTCCATCTTAATCATTAGGGGTTCCTGACAAGCCTGCCTAGCTTCATCGTCCTGACCCATGTGGAAGTGCCCGACCGGGTTTATAAATAAATAAAACCTTTTATTCCATAACAGCTCATATGATTTACTCTCTGCGTCGGATCGTCATGCGATTTACAACTAATAAGCCCATAAGACACCAAGTGAATAAATTTAGGAGATATGCAATTTGGAAGAAAAAAATCTACTTTATTAATCAAGCATCTCACATAATAGACTCGAGAGCTGTACGAAGTAGGGTATGAATGACGAGCGACTCACAGCGCTTCAAGAAAGACGTCGGCAGAAGACAGTTTGGAAATTGCATTATAGATAAATTTTCTTTGAGCCCAAGCTGACTTTGAAACATTTATTCAAATATTGTATACAACGGATATGTCAGCTACGATGCTTCATCAGCGATATTTCGCCCCTTCTTGGCAAGGGTTGCAGCCTGACGGGACCCTTGCCAAGAAGGGCCGAAATATCGCCGATGAAGCATCGTAACTGGCGTATCCGTTGTCTACATTAAAGCATTATAGTGACCTGGAACCGTCATCCGTCATTTAGCCGTCGCCTTCAAAAAAGCGCTTGACGACCATGCTGGAAATGATAAATTTCCAGATAAATTTCGATTTCTGTAGAATTTTCTAGAGGATTTGATGGTGCAAACGGATACGTCAGCTGAATTTTTATTGGAGCTATATTTCGGCCCTTCTTGGCAAGGGTCCTCTTCAGGCTCAATACCGCTCAAGTTGGAAAAACGAACTTGTGGGAACACACACAAGTGTGCTTGTTGTGTCTTGGACGTGTAGATCCTACGGCTGGGAAATTGCTTTTAAAGTTGCACCTCCCTCACATGGGCAACTGGGCCCAGATTACCCAGGAGTAAAATTCGTTAACCGTGACAGTAATCAACAGGTATCAAGTTGAAACTTGGTAGGATTGTGAGCATTGGGGTCTCTTTTTACTTTAAACAGGTCCCAAACCCCACCCCCACTTGGTTCCGGGGCAATTGGGACCAGATTGCCATTTTTTAATGTTTTTAACTTGAAATTAACTGGAGATAAGCGATGGAATTCAGCTTGGGCTGAAGGAATATTTTTTTCTAGAGGATTGCACCAGTATAAGAAATTACTCTGAAGAAGCCTGTGTGAAACTTACCCGTAAAACGTATCTTTCGACATCATTCCTACGATAGCCGTGTGTTTGGATCGAACCGTGAAGAAGCTCGGTTCTCCAGTAAGGACGGCGAGTCCACCCACCAGTTCTCCTGGATGCGCAACGAACATGTTTGCGTCCTCTTCCTTGCCTGTGACCTTCTGGGACACGCTGAGGCACCCGGTGATAACGTACACTAAAGCTGCATCCTAGAACAGAAAGAGAAACAACTATTAAAGCACCCCTGACACTTGACAATGATGGGCATCTTTTCATTTGTCTTGCAGAGTCTCATGTTATGTCCCTTTCGCCTTTTTGGATGGGGACCATCCGGTAATGGGGATTTGTTGATGGTCACACATGAATAAATGCATAAAATTTAATTTTTATTTTGTATTTTAATTAGTTCTTTTTCTAATAATGTCATGTGATGTTTTGTTAGTTTTAGTTTGGTGCTAGAACAATAGTTAGACAAGAAACTGAGTATTTTAAGTTCATTAGTTTTTAAATTATTGCAGGAAAATATCCTCTAAATTTTCCTCCATGGATTAGCAAACTTTTACAACTTCATTTGTAATAGCCTGGAAAGTTTAAATAGAAAACGTAGCAACACGAAGACTACCCACAGCATTTGTACAGTCCGCTAACCAGACTTTTGTTATTTATTATATTTATTACACATTACAACATATTAATCACAACACTTTTGTGATTTTGGCGTTTTGATATATTAGGCTAACTATAGTGCCTAATATAACGAAGACGTTTCTACTCCTTTCATTTACTATCTTGCTGGTACCGTGGATGAGTAAGTAAACATGTTAACTTATGTGGTTTTCCTGGTTGTTTTCTCCGCTTATCCCAAAGGCGCCCATGCAGCTAAGCTACTATTATCTATGAATCTGAACTCCTTACCAACAAGAGGCTTAACGGAGAGGCTTTGTAGAAGCTTAACGGCCTGCTATCCAATTAGCGAATCTATTATTATTATAAGACTGTAAACAAAAATCTTGCAGTATTTGCTACATGGGATTAATCTGTCTCTAAAAAGATTATCTTATCTCTAATCCGGATTGATCTTATCTCAGTAGAGATACGATTAATCCCAGTAGCAAATACTGCAGTTAACTTTAATCCTTATTCGGGGAGAAGCTTTTTACAGTGAAGATCGCATTCTAATATCTCATAGGTGGCTTAAGAACCGACCTTAACAGCAGCGGGTGCATTCCACCCCGGGGGGGGGGGGGGGGGGGGGGGGTTGCCGAGGGTCAGCTGGACAGAGGCGTTACTAGCCAAAATGTTTGGAGGGGGGGGGAGGTATTTAGCGACTGGCTGGCCATTTTTACCGACTGTTATTGCAGGAAAAACGACCGTTTTGACGAAAAACCGACTGATTTTAAGAGAAAATCGACTATTTTTACGAAAAACCGACTGCTTTGAAGAAACAGGAGCTGTAAGCTCATATGGCACTTGCATGGGTCAAGATGATTTGATTGATCAAAAGTAAGTTTCGACTTTGCGGTTGAGATGCGCACTCTAAGGGAGCTGGAACTTCATTTGTAAGCAAAACCCTTGAGGCAAAACTGCTAATGGGGCTGATGAGCATCACGAAAATGCATATATTGCTTAAAAGTATTTTTTTTACTTTGCGGTCAAGATTGGTACTTTAAGGAATAATCGGATTTGAGAAGTAGCAATTTCTAAGCAAATGTTGTTGAGTCTCCAATATTCCAGCGAAGTTTCATCGTCCTAGCACATCTGGAAGTACCTTAACGCGCGATCACCGGAATCCCAGACCCCCCACCTCCTCCAACTCCACCCACAATAACCGGAGCCAATCCGGTTCTGTAAATGATTAATCCAGAGCATCTGTTTGTCATTCCCACGAAGTTCGATCCAGATCACACCAGTCTAAGCGGGTCAAGTATTTTCCGCCCTCCCCCAATAATTGCCGGATTCGGTCCGGAAATGAAAAAGGTCACCAGAGAAAAATGTCCTCTGTTGAATTATTAAATTTCACTCGAATCCGATCACCCGTTCCAAAGCTACGCATGACTCAATATTCCGGATTCCCCTCCCTCAACTCCCCCCCCCAAAGATTATCATATCGAGGTTTTTTTTCTATTCCAAGTCAGTTTGACCGGGTCCCTGATATGCCTTCCAAGTTTCGTCGTGAAAATCCCCCAAAAAACGGAATTCCGGGAAACCCCCTCCTCCCCCCCCCCCCTCAAGTGTCCGGATCCAGTCAAATTATGTAGAAGATTTACATGGATCAGATGTTTGTTCTTCCCAGCAAGTTTCACTCCGATACCATCATTTTAACCGTTTCTCGAGATTTCCGGTCCACCCCCCCCCCCCCCCCAGCTACCCCACGGTGCCCGTAGCCAGTCCGATTCAGTAAATGACTTACCTAGAGCATCTGTTTGTTCTTCCCACAAAGTTCCATCCCGATCCCTCCATTCTAAACGGGTCACGTATTCCCCCCCCCCCCCCCCAATAGTTGCCGGATCTGGTCCGGATATGAAAAAGATCATCGGAGAAATGTCCTCTGTTCAATTCTTAAATTTCAGTCGAATCCGATCACCCATTCCAAAATTACGCATGACTGAAAATTTCGGATTCCCCTCCCTCCACTCCCCCCACCATTATCTGATCGACAAAATTTTTATTTTGAAGTCAGTTTGATCGGGTCCCTGATATGCCTGCCAAGTTTCATCGTGAAACTCCCCAAAACCACCATCGGCGGAATTCCGGGAAACCCCCTCCCCCCCCCCCATAAGTGCCCGGATCCAGTACAATGGTCTAAAGGACTTATCTAGAGCAGATGCTTGTTCTTCCCAGCAAGTTGCGCTCCGATCCCTCCATTCTAACCGTTTCTTGAAATTTCCGGTCTGCCCCCCCCCCCAACTCCCCCCTGGCTACCGAATCCGGTCAAGACTTTAAACGGGACGTTACAGATATATATTCTATTCAGTTATGAAGTTTCATTACAATCCGATCATCCGTTCGAAAGTTACACACTTCTCAATTTCCCGGATTCCCCTGCCCTCCACCACCCCCAAAATGGTCGGATCAGAAAACTGATTATTTCTAAGTTTGTTTGGTCGGGTCTCTGATATGCCTGCCAAGCTTCATGGTCCTAGCACAACTGGAAGTACCCTAACTCGAAAAAGTGTGACAAAATGCCCTAAATTTTCAAGTTTCCAGCGCCCCCACTTCCCCGCATATGGTTCGGATCGGGAAACTGATATTTCCAGGTTAGTTTGGTCGGGTCCCTGATATTCCTGCCAAGTTTCATTGTCCTAGCTCATCTGGAAGTACCCTCACTCGAAAAATTGTGACAAAATGCCCTAAATTTTCAAGTTTCCAGCGCCCCAACTCCCCCGCATATGGTCGGATCGGGAAACTTATTATTTCCAGGTTACTTTGGACAGGTCCCTGATATTCCTGCCAAGTTTCATTGTCCTAGCTCATCTGGAAGTACCCTAACTCGAAAAAGTGTGACAAAATGCCCCAAATTTTCAAGTTTCGAGCGCCCCCACTCCCCCGCATATGGTCGGATCGTGAAACTGATTATTTCGTTTGGTCGGGTCCCTGATATTCCTGCCAAGTTTCATTGTCCTAGCTCATTTAGAAGTTCCCTAACTCGGAAAAAAGTGACAAAATGCCGTAAATTTTCAAGTTTCCAGCGCCCCGCACTCCCCCGCATATGGTCGGATTGGGAAACTGATTATTTCCAGGTTAGTTTGGTCGGGTCCCTGATATGCCTGCCAACTTTCAGTGTCCTAGCACATCTGGAAGTACCCTAACTCGGATAAGTGGGACAAAAAACTCGGACCGACCGACAGACCGACAGACGGAATTGTGATCGGTATATGGCACTTGAGCCAGAGGCTGCAAGTGCCATAAAAACAGACTGTTTCTAAGAAAAATCGCGGAGCTTCGCGCCGACTCGTCCGACAACATCGGGGGGGGGGGGGGGGGGTCACCCCCCCCCCCATACGTGACGCCCCTGCAGCTGGAGGTCTGAAACCTTTCATCTGGGGTTACACAAGTACACCTGCCATGTAACATATTTATAAAAATAAAAGGAGCATTACTTGCCTTTTGCGTGTCTTCTTTCATAATGTATGAGCCACCACTTAGCTCTCGGACCTCAATTTTTCCGCGAAGATAGTCCTCACTGTCCAAGCCAAGAATTCTAAAATGAATATTCATGTCTAACATTTTGTCCATACCTTCTTTCGAAACCAAACGGGGGTGGTCCCAAAATCAGCACGATCTTATTGCCCACTCTCAAACTTAAATTGAATTAAATTTTATTTGTAACCCGTCGAGATGAAAAGATGAGAGGAACAACACAACAATAACAGCAACCAAATAGTTAAAATTCAGTAAACCGGGACACCATGGAGCTCCGTGGGTGGTTACAATTTTCCTTCTTCCTGTTGATGGATTTCAGAACAGCCGCAAACGGGTCAGCTATACGGAACTTTCGATGAGATGGCTGTTCCTTGTCCAGGGGGGGGGGGGAGGGCAATGGCCACGCTCAGAATGCCCACGATTTAGAATGCCCACGGCTCAAAATGCCCACAAGTCAAAATGCCCACAAGTGAGGTAGAAGACGCCGAAATCGTCCAAAATGACGACAGGGGGAATTCACTGTGAATTTTCGGGTAGTAAAATTACTTACTTACTAATAGTCCTGGTTCGTAATGCCGACAGGCCAAAATCATCCTGGGACAATGGACAACGCGATTAGGGACGGGACTACCACGGAAAAGGTATTGAAAGGAATTATTTTATTGTTTGTTGATGTTAAATATGTAAAATGTAAATAAGTGTCCGTGCTTTAGTGTATCTTGTGATTTTGAATTCAGTTAGTATCCACACTTTGTACCGAATAGTGAAATAAAGTAGTGTTATTCTTTCCATGTTTATAAGACAATAATAATTATGAGTGTTAGCCCCAAACGTACCTACGGCAGTCATTTCAACTTCTGGCGGGGAATTTTAGTAATAGTGTTAATTTAACTTTAATATAAATATATCCAGTTAGAGATCGCAAAAAAAAAGCGATGCTCATTTGACCCGTATACCGTGTAAAAACGAAATATAATTCCAATTTTACGAACACAAAATACCCAAGTCCAGAATCTCGTTAAGCGTTATGCAACACCCCTAAGAAGCTGGTCTCCTTTCCCTTTCTATAAAATTAAAACCCGAGTCTTCGGATAAAAACGTGCCTGAGCTGAAAGTTTTAAAACCCTGTATAGCCTACTTTAAAGTTCAACTGAAAAGCCAACTTATTTTATACGTTTGTTTTGATTACACTGAATTACTCATATAAGGGATTTTTGTTTTTTACGTCGCGTAGTCTAGTAGTGACGTTTGGAATCTCCGCTGGTTGCACGAAAAATAACTTTACAGCGATTCGCGGAAAATTTGAATGTCTGCAAAAGCGTGTGTTACAATGGCTAACAAAGCGAAGATTCTGGAATCCTCGATTCCAGATTGCAGAATCACATCCGAAGATAGCCCTCTGTTCCGTGCTACCCCGAATAGGTTTCCTTTGTGGAAGGACACAGTCAACAGAGAATTTGGCCAGCATTCCACCAAGTTGATTAGCAAGTTCGAGTTTTCAACTGGTCATGTTCTTCCTTCATGGCGAATGCCAAGTTCTTCCTCGTCACTTTCACTCCCCATGTTACTTTCATCTTCCTGGCTTGAAGAATGTATATCCACCATGACTTGTTATTACGGCAATTGACTGCCGCTGTAGTTGCTAAACATTTAACATGGATCTACGTCCGTATAGAGGTACAACAGTTACGGAAGAGAAATTACGTCAGCTAAATTTAAGAATCGTGGATAACAAAGTAACGAAGTAACGCGTTTTTGTCGGTTCTTCTAGCCTAATTAAGTAAAAATATGATGGGTAATCAGACTGTCGCATCTTAGCCATATTCTGTTAACCTTTAAATGCCACGTTCAGTAGTGGAAAACGTGAAAAATTAGCGGCGCCGGCGGAAATGTTTAAAGTTTAAGCGAAAAGGACTGGGATAGGGGATCTACGACAATCTAGTTACCCATCACTTATTCACTAAAATTGGCTTGAAGACCCGCTGAAAATGCGCTACTTCGTTGTTCCGCTATCCACAAATAATCAATTTTCAAATAGAGGAATTTCCGTGTGATCTGTGGTACCTCTATGCGCTTGTATGCCTTACGAGAAAGATTTATGACTTTTTTTTATTTAGGCACTAAGCAATCTCACCAATCTCACCACTGCCCACTGAAAACCCGCGTTTGTACTGAGATCAAAATTTCCCGCATCGTAGTAGAATTTTCGTTGTGGGGACGGTCGCAGATATTCTGAACGTCATAACCAGAGTAGATAGTGGAAAATAAAAAAATCCCTTTGCATAACCCACATAATTCAGTGTATTCAATTAAATGACACAAAAATAAGTTGGCTTTTCAGTTAAACTTTAATTCAAGGTTTTTTGCTGCAAAATTCTAGGCCCTTCGGTCAATGTCAAATGAAAGCTAATGTGATCAAAACAATGTCGGTGTTAGAAACCTCGGGAGTGTAGGAGTCGAAACTTCCAAATGACTATTATATCCTCCCTCAAAACAAACCAACACAAAAATTCGTGTTTTGGGCCTTAAACCGATTAGTCGTCACAAATATTTTGTTCCTGCAATATCTCGAGTTGCGTTTTTGCAGATACCATGGTATCTGATATCACGGTCTAAAGTCGTTTTTGCAGTTATCGTGGTATCTAATAGCACGGTCAGTTATCGCGGTATTTGGCCAGTTATCGTGGTATCTGAATGTCAGATTCACGGTCCGACCGTGGTAACTGATCGTCGTGGCATGTTAAAAAGTCATCTCACTTTCATCAATTTTTGTCCTTTTGGTGGGAAAGAAGTTTGTGATGTGACTGAATATAAGTTTTTCTTTTGGGATGACTTCGAAAAGCTTCGGCTTACCCACAGGTATCGAATCTGGTCCGGAATTGAAACTGAATATCCGAAACACTTGTTCTTGACACATGTCAAGTTTAACGCATGTCCACTCCCCTCCCCCCACTATCCTCCACTCCCCCCACTATGATCGGATCTGGAAAGTGATTATTTCCAAGTTAATCCGGTCGGTTCCCTGATATGCTTGCTAAGTTTCATTGTCCTAGCTTATGTGGAAGAGTTTCACGAGATTTGTTTAGTTTAAGTTTAGTTAGCATCAGAGCAAAATAGCTCTAGTTATTTTGCTCTGGTTATTTTGCTCTGGTTAGCATTTAGCATTCGTTCTGACCAATAATTTTTAGACCGTATTTGTTCCCCCATTCGCTTCTAAATACACCCAAGCGTTCGGCAGTTACCGAAGTCACCACGGTAACTGCAAAAACGACTAATTGCAAATCCAGTTACCGTGCTATCAGATACCATGGTATCTGCAAAAACACAACTTCGGTTCTTGGCGAGAGTTCTGTTCAAGTCGTAGCTAACGACCTAAAAACTTACTTGGTAAATCCAGCAAGTCCTAGCTCAGTGGCTTTCGCCATATCGATGGGTTCTGAATATCCGAAGCTCGTCTCACGACGCGGTCGTGGCGGTGTAGAAAGGGAACTTCCCTGAAGAAAGAAAAATTCAGGTGTAATATTCAGAATCTTAGCTGATAATGGACGTACCTCGCCTACAATGCCAAATGCAACCTAGTCCGTAATCGCTCCAACCATTCTTCAACCCGGGGACTCGAATTTCATACGATGGGTTTTAACCCCCTTAACGCCCCACTAATATTCAAACTTGCATTGCTTCGCATTTTCGAAACTAATTGCGAGAAGCTCATTCGTCAGAAAAAAACGATTCTCAAAATATATCCACGTTTTAGCTAGAAATCAACGGGCCTCGAGAAAGGCTTAAAGGACACCTGAATGAAGAGTATCAAGTATCATCCCTATCTGTATGACTTCCGTTAACGTTGCCTGCAGAAAACCCAGTGTAAATACGAAATTGTATTTCCAAGCTATGATTTTTGCTTCATCTTGCATCTGTCCTTATTTCAGTACCGAACAATTTTAGAAATGAACAAATGTCTCCAATCAACCCTTCTTCTGGAATATTTTTTAACCAGTTAAGCCCAGACGTATATCTAGAAGAAAATCCAATACGATTCGGCCAGCGCTGTACAAGATTTGAATGAATTGCGCTTTTTGTCTTGGAGTCTGCATGTGCAAACCTCCAGAAACATGGGGTATTTTACCGCAAATTTACGAACCCCCTCAAAATTAGTATGTTACATACCAATCGTAAATGCGTAATTAATGGTATTTTACTAACATCTTTACCGTCCAGGGATTAAAGGGAGTTCGAAAAAAAATCAGGAAGAATTTAGGGTAATTTATCAGATCGAATCAATCATATCGTTTATTGGTAAACCAGCCTGGAAGCTTTCTTATGTAGAAGATGCTAAATTTAGCAGTAATAAGATAATAAAATATAAAATAAATCATTACAGTAGGCTAATAAAATAAAATATATCAGCGGAGCGGGTGGAGGTCTGGAACAAACGTGTCCCCGAACCATAGCGGCAAAACTGGGTGAGCTAAAACATTGTGCCACAGACCAAACTATAGCTCAGGGACCCGGCTAAGACTCTTAATTTTTACTTCTTCTCCATCTGTATTTTTTGGGATCCCAAACGTAAGTGGAGGGATACCTATGAAATAGCAAAAGTTGTCCGTCTGTCTGTGAGCACGATAACTTTCGAAGGGAATGAGATATTTTGATGAAACTTAGTTTAAGGATTCTTTGGGTCAAGGGTAAGGTCAAGTTCGTAGATGGGCTTTGAAGCCCTACATTTAGGGGTGGGAGAGGGGGTTCAAATTAAGGGGCAAACATCCGATTATTTGGTAAGAAGACGTGATGAACACGATGGTGAAAACCATTTTCTCGCCGGACAAGTAGTTCGTCCGGAATCCGTCAAAGCCCGGAAAGTTGGGTAAAAGTAAAAGTTTCATTTGAAGTTGATTGAATGTTCTATTTAGGAGTAAGAAGACATGCTGAACACATATGTGAAAAGCATTTTCTACCCGGGCAACTAGTTCGCCCGGAATCAGGCCAAAACCGGAAAATTTGTTAAAAGCAAAAGTTTTATTTGAGGTTGATTAGATTACAGATTTAGGGGTAAGAAGAGACGCTGAGTCTGTATATGACAATCATGTTTTACCCAGACATATAATTCGTCCGGAGTCCGGTTGTAACTGGAATTTTTTTTATAAGAAAAAGTTTCACTTGAACTTGATTAGATGTTCTTTATAGAGATAAGGATGTAAACTGAATTCGTTTCTGAATATTCTCTTTTTGCTGGACAATTAGTTCGCACGGAATTCGGCCGAAACCGGAAATTTGGCAGAAGCAAAACAGGAAGTTTCGGTCAGTGTCGTCAAAATAGATCTGGCTTATAAAGGTATATCTGAACTTGGTTTTCTCTGATGATTAGCCTGGCGAGGACTGGTTCTGGTGAAGACAAGACCCAATTGTCTGGATCAAATGTTTGATTTCTGGGATCACATCGAAACCTTTGGTCTTGTTTTATTAGGAAAAAAAATGACGCCATCCATTTTGTCCCAATGCTCGAGGACCGGTGGAGGTCCGGGACATAATGGTGGGGTGGATTGGGACACAACGTACTTGGACTTCGCTTCTTCCCTGGTATCTTAAAGTCGACAAATAAAAGTATAGTTTGTGAGGTCGTTTTTTTCGTTTTGAATGCAACGAAAACAAAGAAAATAGTTCGTGTTTTAAATCTTAGTTGTATAAATTGTTGTTGGCGTCTCATGGGTCTGTAGTATGGCCGTGTCAGGCTTTTACAGTAAATTATTATTATTATTATTATTATGTAAAGAAAAAGGAATTACAAAACAAAACAAAAATGCTATCAATACAAAGATTTTTTACGAAACCCCTCCACTGGCAGTTGGAGTGGACAGCTATTTCGTGCTCTTGCAGCTCGGAACACCCTGTCACTGATTGGTTCACACGACTGTTATATCTATGCGAAAACACAATACATTAATATACTGACTGAATTAAACAGGGAGTACGAGAGAACGACTGTGAAAGTATAATGGACACTAGACCTGCAAGTGTCGAGCCTAGTCGACAAGACGAACAATCTATTCAGTGTAATACAAACTCTAGTTTTAAGAGGAACTAGAAGTATAATCTAGGAATGTACAAGACGGCTTCGGCTAAACTAAGAATATTTACAGCGGTAAGTGCTGCTGAAGTGTTGCAACAAAACATATTTCGTACATATTTCGTAAATCATAGCTTAATTAATGACCAATGAAAATATAAACTAAAAGCACAGACAGACACAAATACTGAGTATCATAAATTTGTCTGTTTGGGGAGCAATGGGACACAGTGCCCAGTCACTTTCATTTTGTGGCCTCCTGTCCCAATGCTCCTCACTGTACCGTGTCCCATTCCTCCTCGATCGGTTAAATTTCTGTTTTTCTCAAAATATCCGAAGATGGCAGCAGCACATTAAAAATAAAGGGAGCAGTATGTGCAGCACTGACCTAGCTATGAAACAAAACCACAACAGAAGTTCAGGGTCGAAAAAAAAAAGATGTGCATCGCGCGTAAACTCAGCACAAGGTCCAGGAAACGACCGCGAGAAACTTGACTTAGATAAATTTCTGAAATGGAAGTTATACAATCATACTGAATGTTATCTGACTAAAGTGGCCAACAGATAGTTCTCATTCGGTCAAATATTCAAAATTTTCCTATCAGCTGGATGCGAGAAAGTACATGTGTCCCATACTTCACCCGCTCCCCTACACTGTAAAAAAAAACTTGGCAGTATTTGCTACTGAGATTAATCTTGTCTCTAATGAGATAAGATTATCTCTAATTCGGATTAATCTTATCACAGTAGAGATAAGATTAATCCCAGTAGCAAATTAGCAGTTAACTTTAATCCTTACTCGGAGAAACTTTTTACAGTGTACACTAACTATTTACTTCGTCAAAAATCTCTGTGCAAACAAGAAGGCACAAACAGTTCACGAACCTTGAGGTTCTTCCTCTGGCCGGTAATTACTTATTTAGTTCCCGATAAAAAATTTATCTCAAACTAGTACTATGAAGTAGTACGAAAAAGTAGCATGCAGTACTAACGATGCTACTACATGCTTCTACTTCAAGGCTACCGTGTTACTGCATACTACTATATGCTACTATTAGCAAGACTGGATGCTACTATGGCAAGACAAGATGCTACTACTTACTACTACATAAGATTGGACCAGCCTGAGGCACAGTAAATTATAGTATTCTTTGCTATTACATAGTATTACATGCTACTTTTTCGTACTACTACCATACTACTACCCAGACTACAAGTTTTTCGTCGGGTTTGCTGTCTTGTCCTGTTATTTTTCGGGACATCAGGATCAGGGGGAGCAAGGACTCGTGTTTTACTGGGATCCTTACACTTGTTCCCGCGCAAAACCACCCAGGTACTACAGGGAGCAGGGAGGCATCATATAGAGCGTGTTCCACCCTCGTACCAATAGTAACTATTAGTTACTATTTCCGTTCCAACCTCACGAGAAGTTACTACGCTGACCGTTCCAGCCTTCTCGAAATAGTAACTAATAGTAACTATTTGCTTACCACGCTCGGGAGCGTAGTAAGCGTAGTAACTACGGATCTCTGTCACGTGATTGGTCGGATTCGCCCGCGGCATGATATTCTGCTGGAAAATAGAAAAATCGTTCCAACCTTGACGACAGAAAGGCAGAATTTGTGACGTCATGTGTAGTAACTACGGTAAGTAAGATGGAACACGCTCATAGAGTTTGAAATGACTTCCGATTTTTAAAGGGACAACATCGTCAACGGAAGGGTGAAATTCAAAATAAACTGACAGTAGCCTATTACTAACTAACTGTGCAGGTCTGCAGTGGGTGGTGTTACGAGCAGGTGCGACGTTGTTAATCATTTAGCTAAAGGCGTATTCTCGCCGTTCCCCGAGGACTCCACTTGAGGAGTCCCCACTCCCCGTATTCTCGCGAGTCCCCGCGGACCTGGAATGCTCCGATTATCAGCACCATCATCAAAAAGGACTCCCTTTTAGATTCGGAGGGGAATCAGTTTCTGTTGGTGTTGGTGCAATGTAAAATTACTTAAAACAATCAGAATAAACAAAACCAAAAATAAAGTCGATCCAGACTAATTTTGTCAACTGCAAATTTTTTTTCGAACAAAATCCATTTTGGAAGCATTTCCCGTGTTCTTGCTGTTTCTGTACTTGGAGTCCGCGTGGAGTGACTCCCTCTATTCTCGCCATTCCCTTCGATTCCCCGAGGAGTCCTCGAGGAACAGCGAGAGAACGGCCTTAAGTGTTATTAGTGTTTTAGGCATGCGCTCTTAAAATAGCCTGAAACGAAATGAAAATTTTATACAATTTTTAGGAAATTCAGGGGTGCATTTACAAGATTTTCCTCTCTTTCGTTGCGGTACAGAAAGAAAGTTTTGATAGGAGAAAACAGGTCGGTAAGGGGAATTATGATTGCCCACTTTGTTGCACTGGGCAAGGTACCATTGACCACCTTCTAGGACAGTGCCAAGAGCTTCCTTCGTTGGGTGTAGTTGGGATGGTTGGTGGTGTTCTCTTCCCTGTTTTCTTAAAGTCGAAAAATAAAAGTGTAATTCTTGAGGTCTTTTTTTCGTTTTGAATGCAATGAAAAGAAGAAAATAGTTTGTGTTTTTTATTTTTAGTGGTATAAATCGATATTGGCGCTTCATGCGTCTGTTGTATGGCCGTATTAGGCTTTTTCCAACAAATTATTATCATTATTATAATTTTTCAGAAATACGTAGACGTGAACGCCTGTTCACGATTAGAAAATTAAATATTATTATGATTCTAAGGCCGATCGTGACTTACCATTCCGCCTGCTTCCACCACATCCGGCCTTCCCTCTTGCAGAAGAGGTAGCGGCTTGAGTTCTCCGTCTGAATATTTCGCGTGAGCTAACTCACGAAGCTTCAGTCGGATCGGTGAGGCGTAGTTGGGGTTGATGCTTTGACTATGTTGCCGCATCGCACCGTGGGACTTGACCAGTTCAGAACTAAGACCTAGAATGAGGAGATAGTCATTTCATTTGTTAGGCTAGTGTTTCTAATTTTTTCGTTCTCTTTATTCCTAATATGTCACACTTTTGTGCATGAAACGGGTAAATAAAACCATTCATTCAAATACAAGGCCGACTCAAAACAGCGACTTAGCACATACTAGCAGATTTAATTTGACGATCCCTTGCATTTTGTTTAATTTGACAATCCCCTGCATTTTGTATTACGAGAATTTGGTAATAAATGAATTGTAATTGTAATACCCGTGGATACTCGTGGTAACACGCGGGCTCATGGAAAACATCAATTTTTGGGATCCCAAAACGTGAGTGACAGACTGACGGGATACCTACGACTTCGTAAAAGCTGTCCGTCTCTCTGTCTGTCTGTTAGTCCGTCTGTCAGCATGATAAATGTCGAAGGGAATGAGATATTTTGTTCCAAGTTGGTGTGAGGATTCTTTGGGTCAACGGACAGGTCGGATTCGTAGATGGGCTCCGTCCCCCTATGTTTAGGGGGTTCAATTTAGGGGCAAACAAACTATTTTTTAAAAGCTACTGAGAGTCGGTTTAGGGATAAGGAGACATGGTGAATCCGTACACGAACATCATTGTCTCCCCATGCACATAGTTCGCCCGGAATCCGGCGAAAACTCGAAATTTTGTTAAAGTAAAAGTTTTATCTGAAGCTGATTAGGGGTTTGATGTACAGGTGAGGAGACATGCAGGAGTCCGCATACGAACATTATTTTGTCGCCGGAAAAACAGTTAGCCCTGAATCCGGAAAAGAAACGGAAAATTTGTTAATAGTAAATTTTTTATCTGAAGTTGATTAGAGGCTCAATGTAGGGGTATAAAGAACTGTTGAATGCGTTTTTAAGCTTGAGATTCTTACCGGACAAAGTAGCTCGCCCGGAATCCGGACAAAAATGGAAATTTGGCAGAAGGCAGGAAGCCCGATGAGATAGTCAATACAGGGTGAGGAGACATGCTGAACGTAACTCTGAAACTAATTTTCTCGCCGGATAAGTAGTACATCCGGAATCCGGGCAAAGTCGGAAATTTGGTAAGAAAAAAGATGTCATGCTTAAGTCGATCAGAGGTTCGCATCGGGGGTAGCGGCACGTGAAGTTTCACAAAACACGTTACATTTTTGAATCGCTATTGAAATTGTTTAGTGCAAAGTCGGCACGTCTAAAAGTAAGACAGAGGAGGTCAGCTCAACCGTTAGACCGTAAGTTTGCCCGGAATACAGCTAAAAACTAGGAATTTGGTCAAAGTAGGTATGAGATGGACGGATGAACATACATGCTGAATCCATATCTAAACTTGGTTTTCTCAGATGATTGGCCGTTTGGCTGTAATTTATATAAAAAAAAAAAAATACGGTATCATTTACGTTTATTTTCAAGCGACTGGTTAGTGATAAATAGCAAACATTTTTAAGGAGTCTGCCGAAGACACGGATATCTACAAGACCTTCTTTGGATGAAGAAGTCCCATAAATATTTAACCTTTGGGATCCCATCGAAACCTTTTGTCTTGTTTTTCTTGCGGAATTATTTTTTGCTATCCAGACGCCATCTAGCAGTTTAGTCAAAAGAGAAACTAGATGGCAAATACTCGTGGTAGCACGCGAGTTACTGGAAAACATCAACATTTCCGTATGCTTGTGGAAGATTTTTTTTACTACTCAGACCAAGATTGGCACGTTGTCAAGTTCTTTTCCAAAACGGCACTAGGAAACACAGGGGCGGTATGAACTGATAAGATATCTTCACCCCCAGAACTGCGCAGTTCATTTACTCCTATTTTCCAGACAATTATAAACTTCGTGCACAAAACCTTTCGCGCACCGTGTGTTAACTTCCTCGATGTATTACATTCTATACTCAGGAAAAAGGACCTTCGACGCATACGCTCTACATACTTCAGATATGTGAGATTTCTTCTCTACCTACCAAGGCGCACGCGGAACCGCTACCTGATCCGCCGTTTGTTAATATCCGACCCATCGTTGACGCTTGAAGCCCTCTCCTCTAATTGCGTTCTCCGGTCAGAAACTTACCTGTCCACGATCCCATCAATGTGATTCTAAATCAGCGAACCTTTATGGAAAATATTTGTTGAGTGTTCTACGATTATTTTATATTTCTTTGTCCTTTCTACTGCACTTACGCCCTTGGGCAGTGCGTCATAAATCCTTCATTCATTCATTCAAAATCCGAAAACGAGAAAACATATTTAAAACTGTTTGAGGCTGCGGTCAACTCAAAGCATGTCGGGTCTCTTTCTTCCAAGTAGCGATTTCCCATGGTAAAAGTTTGATATCATTTACACTACGTTTAACATCCCCGTGTTAATGTCATCACAGATGAGCAGGTAGGTTATGAACTTTTTAGTGTTAATACTCGGGAAACATAACACTACAACTAACTTGATGTGTTATTTCTTGCGTTGAGTTGACAATATTTGATACAACATGCATACCTTTGTTCGCGTTATCAAACTTCTAACGGTGCACCAAGCTTTCAGACTTTGTCACATCCCGTCCGAACTACTGGTCAGATGGGAAAACGAAGAAACCAGTGTCTGATTTTGAGCCAAATCAATCCATCTATACCTGTGTGTCGATCTAGAGGATCGATACAGAAGCAGGACATAACGTCGAAAGACCAAACTCATCTTGTACTTAGTTGTGGATTTTCCTCTTTTTTTTTTTTTTTTACCAAATTTTATCCAAACTGTCTGACTGAGATCGTTACCTAGGTACTGGTGAAGAGCAAGGAAGGTGACCCTCTGCAGTCGGACCATGCATGATTGATCAGTCGATTTTTTCTTGTCAACGGTCGATTTTTTCTTCAAAACAGTCGGTTTTTCATAAAAATCGACGATTGTTTCTAAAAAACAGTAATAATAATAATAATTTATTTGTAGCCCACTGCACAAAAACAATGTGAAGATAGTGGAGTGGAGTAGTGGAGTAGAGTAGTTTTTTCTTAAAAATCAGTCAATTTTTCGTCAAACCACTCGGTGGCTGGACGACCTCAGTTGTGGATTTTCCTTCCTTTTTTTCTTTTTTTTTTTTACCAAATTTTAGCCATCTGTCTAACCGAGATATTGGTGAAAAGCAAGGAAAGTGACCCTCTGCAGTCGGACCATGACGATCTGGAAGACCTTAGTTGTGGATTTTTTTATTTTTTTTTTACCAAATTTTAGCCAAACTTTCTAACCGAGATCGTTACCTAGGTACTGGTGAAGAGCAAGGAAGGTGACCCTCTGCAATCGGACCATGACGATCTGGACAACCCTAACGAGGCTTTCTGGGTGACGTCTGAACACATCTTGAAAGGCAGTGAGCGGTAGACGTAGGACGATTGAGCTTTCACAGGCTCGGGCTGAGACTGTCTTGAATACACTTGGCTCGTGCTGGGAACAAATAATCAGTCAGGGTCACAACCAGAATCAGAATCATTTATTTAGACAAGCTATCGTAGTCAACACGAGAACTCAACTAAATTGCGCTTGGGCTTACAAACTAAAAGACGACACAAATTAAGAGTTGCGTTTTCAGCAATTAGCGTGTTGTACTCGAATCCTAACACGTTGCGCTGTCACCCGTTCTCAGCGCCCGTGTTTTGTATGAGAGTACCCGGCCCGGATACTCTACCGAGTCCGTTTGTGTTTGGATTCGGTGTTGAACTCGAAAGAAACACGGGAGCTAAAAACACTTGAAGCCAAGGAACACGGAACCTGTGTTAGGATGCGCTCCGTAAAAACGACTTGTGACGAACGACTTGTGAATCGCGAGCCTGAAAACGCAACTCAAGAACAGAAACTTCAGCACTTGTTAAACACTGGTGTGTAGTACGGAACGAACGTGTCTGAAAACCGACTTGTTCGTGTGGTATGTGATCATGTAGATTAGCAAAAAATATTATTTCTGTGTAATGGATTACTGGGTCGTCGAAAGGGTTAGAGATTCTTCTGCATTTTGGTTTTGGAGTCACCTGTCTCTTCTTCTTCTTTCCAGCTAAGATGGATACTTGTCGGTGGCATGTATGGGCGAAAAGTAAAGCACTATCCATTACACACTCAAGCTCATGCAGAGAAGTCGCTGGCACGGAGAGTCCATAGCGCCATCTCAATTCAGCTGTATCTACTATATGCGACGCTAATTTGTAAATTAAACTAGACTTACCAGCAGGGCCGTATCCAGGGGGGTTAGGGGGTTCACCCCCCCCCGAAACATACAAAAATGATCATTTTTTGTAGACTTTTCCCTCTGATCTATGTCTTTTTTGTCCGACCGCGGGCAACCCCCCCCCCCCCCAAGTAAATTCTTGGATACGGGCCTGCTTACCTGTAAGGTGAAGTTTGATTATAATTAGCGTCGCATATTAGAGTAGATACAGATTAAATGCCCCCCCCCCCTCCACTACCAGCTCTCAGCTTGTACATGACTGTCGAACTTGTCGCTTTTCTCAGGTACGTGTACGCACGCTACAATATTCTTGATGACTAACTCTTCTTGCCGATGCAAAATCGCCCTGTACCTAACGGAAGAGCCGGAAGCGGTAAATCAGCTGCTCCCAAACATCGCCGTGATTGGTTAACACAGGATTGAGTTGTTGAGTTTGAGTCGTTAGTGCTACGTTTTCTCGTTCTTCCCGAGGATCACTGGCGTGATTGGGACTTGTTCATAGAGTATTACCACAATAAAGCTATTGTTCGGAAATGACCCTTCGAAAGAATTATGAAAAGGCTGCGACAGGGAAGCACAGTAGAGTTGCGACCTAGCAAATTAGTTGACTGGTTACCAGATGTGGTAAATGTGGGGGGGGGGGTCCCTGGGGTAAGGTATAGGAAGTTAAAAAGGAAATTGGATAGTTTTTTTTTTGTAAATTGAGAGGTAAGGTTGTGTCTGAGAGTAGGAGCAGTGACCACTCTAAAAATGTAAAGATTGTGGTTCTCCGCGTCCAGGAATGGATGGAGTGTTTTGATTATGTGTGATTTATCTTCTTATTTGTTAATAAATCCATTGAACTTGAACTAGTTTGTTGAGATGCGTGTGTTTTTGTTCCAATTTGTGGATCTTTGCCAACAAATGTTCACAACTTTGACAAAATGTCGGAGGAGTGCCCTGTCCGACATACTGTTGATTCAATACGGGATCAGGTAAATGCACTCAAACTAATTAGTCAGGCCTGGATGGATGTTTCAGTGTGGTTATCGGTTAGACATTTTACCGGAGTAGACAGACACCCTTGAGTAAACAACTGCTCACTTCTGAGGAATCACGGCACTCAGCGAAAAGCCGAGTCGGCGATTAATAGATACAACTCGTTGGTGAGGCAAATGGAGTATTCATGGTTCAAAATTCATACGTCCCGTGCGTATGCCTATCGAGCGTTGGCAGATGAATTTGAATGTATTACCAATAAAGCCCAAGGGCCATGACGGGAAACATAACACAATAACAAAAAACAAAATATCATACATTCCGAAAACAAACCAAAAATCAACTTCTATAAAAACAGTTCACGGTGGGTCATAGCTAGCTTCAGGAATCTCCCCAGCCTTCGGAGCTCACCAAAACACTTACTTCCCCTACTTGAAACCAAATCCCTTTCCTCCCAAGCCTCCCGACCAAACACTTTCTTTCTTAATCCTTTCAACTCCTGACAATTACATTTCAAATGTACCGCATCCTCTCCTTCAATCCCACACATTGGACAAAAATAAGGACCAGTACCTTTCCTACCTCTACCAATATAATTTCTCTGCATCCCCACCGGAAGAGCGTCCGCCCTAAGACTCATCATCCATCTGAATTCTGCCCCCCCCCCCCCAATCCCAACTTAAAATATAATTCTTCTCCCATAGATCCTCTGTTTCGATAGTCCACCGGGAATTTAGTACGAGGTTGGGCGCTAGTCATCGCGTGTTTCCCGTATTTTCCCGAAGAATACCCCAGATACCCAACGAAAAATTTTAGTAGTATGAAGTTGTACGAAAAAGTAGCATGCAGTACGAACTGATGCTACTACATGCTTCAATGTCAAGGCTACCGTGTTACTGCATTCTACTGCATGCTACTATTAGCAAGACTGGATACTACTATAGCAATTCAGGATGCTACTGGATACTACTGTTTAAGATTGACCCAGTCTGAGGCACATTAAATGATATTATTCTTTACTATTAAATATAATTACATGCAAATTTTTTGTACAACTATCATACAACTACAAATTTTTCATCGGGTAGCAAATTTCCGGGTTAGTAAAACACAGTAGCTATACTGTCAGAAGTTTCATAACACCTGACAGAACGGTTCCCAATTTCAACGTAAAACAGACAACGCGCTACCTATTTACATTACAAACATTTTATATTATGAGCCTCTAAATGCTACATTTTCGTTAAACATAACACTAAAAATAGTTTGCACTGTTAAGGTTCAAGTTTAACCGAGAGGGTGGAGATACGACAGTCTAGTTATCCATCATCTACTTACTTTAATACGCTTGATGGCCCGATGAAAATGCGTTACTTTGCTGTTTCCGAATAATCGATTTTTATCAAATGAGCTTATTCTTACGGACTTGTCATACCTCTACGTCGCTGTACCTCTATGCTCAGAATTGTTTACTTTCAGTCCTCAGTCGCCCTCACCTCTCGCCTTGATCGTGCTGCGTGATCATAAGCTTCCCTGTTGGCTATTGAAATCCATGTTTTTTCTGACATTCAAATTCGCCGCGGCTGGATGAATTTTTGACTTGTCGTGCAAGCAGCATATATTCTGAACGTTGCTACTAGAGCCCGAAGAAAAAATAAATCCCTTAGAAGAGTCAAAATAATTCAGTGTCTTCAAATTAAATTGGCTTTTCAGTTAAACTTTAAGGAACACGTAACACTTAAATGGATCATAACGGGAACATCCTTTAGCACTTCTACAATAATATCTAATGTGTTGTCAGCACGTCCTTGTGTTATGTTAAATGTTATAAAAGTTCTGACAATATAGTCTTACAGTGCACGTCACACGTCCCAATCACAAACCAAGGGTCTCAGAGAGGACTGGAACTCGGGCCCACACCCGTTATAGTTAACAAGACCAAAGGTTTCTATGGGATCCCAAAGGTGAATATTTATTGGAGTTTTTCATCCATACAATCAGGAATCGATTTTCGAGACGATCTTCTGTCTTCGCCAGATCCCGTGAACATCTGGTTTATCCCTAGGTCACGTTAGTCAGATTATGGTCAGAATGCGACTGGTTGCTAGTCCAGTAACAATGCTATAATAGTCGACAAGCTTTGAAAGTAAGAACAGATATGGATTCATCGTTAAAGGTTCATTCATTTACAGAGCTTCGAAGCTGTGGAATAAACTAAGTAAAGGTATTAAGGAAGTAGATAATTTTAACCAATTTAAGTCTGATTTACGTATGGAGTTGCTCGGCAGGTATACCTTCGAAACTGATTAAACAAATTTTTTTTCAGGTTTGTTTTTTTGTAAGATTTATATAATTTTTCTTTGTTGTGTTTTGTTGTTTGGGGGTCACGTAAGGTAATGTTTTTCGTTAATGTTTTGTTTTGTTTTGGTATCGGTACATGGTCTCATTCTCCATACTCGCTCTTCTCTTCTTTTTTTTTCTGTTACAAGTTAGCACAGCCTTGCAAGCCCCGCTTTTGTTGTGCTACTGAAAACAAAATGTTTATTTTCAATAAAACTGTTCTACTACTAAAGGACCCCTCGCACTGTTTACTATTCAACTTACAGTATTTCAAAATATTTGAATACTTTAAAAACCAGGCTGTGCTTTGAACAAATAACCCATGGTTTTGGCTGTTTTAAGCCTTTTCCGAGACCCGTGGACTTACAGCGAAAACAGGGAAACAATTTACATAACCGGTTTTTCTGATGGAAAAACTTCTCGCAGAGAACCGTCGACAGAGTGATACACATCGAAGGTAGCAAAACACGTCAAGTGAAAAAATCAGCGTGGTTTTCTTAGAGGGGTTAGAATGTACCGTACGAAATTGGGTCTCCGGGTTTAGAAATATATGGAGTGATTACGGAAGTAGGTTGCGTTAGTATTGTAGGTAATACAGGTCCTTTAATACCTGCCGCAGAATCAAAGCTCTACATGACTTCAGACTGAACTTTCAGTTCTATCGGATTTCACGGTTTAAAAAAAAATAATTAAAATTTTTTTAAAAGGTAAAAAAATAAAGTTCATATATCGATTCAGCATGCATATTTACTCCTACAACGAATATGTAACCGACTTCTTATAAACTTTAACTTCCACCAAATTTCCGGTCTTGGCCAGATTCCGGATAAACTACTAGTCCGGCAAAAACATAATGTCTAGAAGTGGGTTCAGTTTCAGCATATCTCCTTACCCCTACACCGAATCTCTAATTGAACTCAAATGGATTCAGCATGTCTCCTTAGTCACATATCGAATCTCTAATCTTATTCAGAAATAATCCTTAATTCAAATTCAAATTCAAATTCAAATATTTTATTGACCTCCAAGATCGGAGAGTATAAAGTGAAGTAAATACATACAAACTGGCCCAACATGTAATACCGCTCAAAAACAATCTGGCCAAACCATACTAAAAATAAAAAAAAAAATAAAAAAAAAAAATTATACACACGCGTAGAACTATAGTAACTCTTTAACCGCTAAATATAGGTTATGAGTAAGAGAAGACATTTTAAACAGAAATTTTTGTTGCTTTTTCCGCATAATTTGAAGTGGATCTTTCAAATGGTACAAATTTATAGCGGATGAAGTAGAATGGAATTTTGAAAGTCGACACAAAAATTTACCAAAATTAAAAAAAGTAGTTCGGCTTGTCCAGATTCCGGGCTAAGTACTTTCCCAGCAAAAAAAAAGGTCAGATATGGATTTAGCGTGTACCCTTACCCCTAAAAGGTCTGTCTCATTAGCTTAAAAAATAGTATTTATGTGTCACTGAATGGACCAGATGGTTTAGGCATGGTTCTGTTTTATAAATTAATTTCTACTCCTCAGTTCTGAGGGAAATAAATGAATAAATAAATAAATTTCCTTCACCCCTCAATTTAAAACCCCCTCCCCACCCCTGAATATAGGGCTACAGGGTCCATCTGCGAACATGAACTGTACTTTGACAGAATGTACCCTCATACCATGTTTCAACAAAATGTCTCCAACCCTTCGAGAGTTATCGTGCTAACAGACGGACAGACAGACGGACGGACAAACTTCACGAAGTCATGGGTCACTAACGTTTAGGGATCCCGAAAAGGGATTCCGCACGTGCGGAAGGTTGCGTTTAAGAACGAAGGTCCGCAAGAGCACTTACTGTGAGAACGTCAATGAAGCTAAGAAGTGACGTCACGGTGTCACCTGGTTTAACTACTTTGACAACCATCTGGGAACCATCTGGTTCGGTGACGTAGACGTCCAATTTTCCTTCTTGTAAAACGTACAGGAATTCATCCGGGTCCCCTGTAAATAAGCTAATATTACAAAACCAGTTCACACCAATTTAGAGAACAAGCCATCCAAAATAGCAAAGAGACATTGGCTTCTTCATCCTGGAAGCGGAACTCGAGCAAAGAAGACTTCAAACGTGACAACGTGTTTATTCACGTCCAAGTCCAAGGGAAAAATCGGATCGTCCAAAAACTTTAAAGGAAAAGTCTCGCCGACCATCCTTTGTCACCCTTATCCACCCTAACGACGCTTGCTATGCTGATTTCCAGCATTTTGCCGCTTGGTTCTTTTTAGGCTGATCAGGCTTCGGTAGTTCCAACCTCATTGGTCAGGACTACCGAGCTTTGCAACAATTTGCCAAGTGAAAACCCACCTTTTAACCTTTATTCTATTTCGTGTTTATGAACTTCCTTTTCCATTTTTTTAGGACTTTCACATACTTTCAATATTATAAGTATACTGAAAAAGACAGAGACTTATACAAAGACAATGTTATTAAAATGGTGGTAGAATATGTGAGGGAGAGTTTAAATAGGAGATGGTATATTTATGTGTCGTAGAATCATTATGTTTTCAATGCATTAATATATTTATATGTCGTGTATATAAAAACCTGTGTATGGCCCATTCGAGGCTAAATAAACACTATTCTATTCTTTGATATGATTCGATATATATTACTTAAAGCACGAGGGCCATTACATACATAAAAATAACAAGAGCTGTAAGCTCATATGGCACTTGCATGTGTCAAGATGATTTGATTGATCAAGAGTAAGTTTCGACTTTGCGGTTGAGATGCGCGCTATAAGGGAGCTGGAACTTCATTTGTAAGCAAAACCCTTGAGGCAAAACTGCTAATGGGCTGATGGGCATCACGAAAATGCATATATTGCTTAAAAGTATTTTTTTTACTTTGCGGTCAAGATTGGTACTTTAAGGAATAATCGGATTTTGGAAGTAGCAATTTCTAAGCAAATGTTGTTGAGTCTCCAATATTCCAGCGAAGTTTCATCGTCCTAGCACATCTGGAAGTACCTTAACGCGCGATCACCGGAATCCTAGACCCCCCTCCCCCTCCTCCAACTCCACCCACAATAACCGGAGCCAATCCTGTTCTGTAAATGATTAATCCAGAGCATCTGTTTGTCATTCCCACGAAGTTCGATCCAGATCACACCAGTCTAAGCGGGTCAAGTATTTTCCCCCCTTCCCCCGATAATTGCCAAATTCGGTCCGGAAATGAAAAAGGTCACAAGAGAAAAATGTCCTCTGTTTAATTATTAAATTTCACTCGAATCCGATCACCCGTTCCAAAGTTACGCATGACTCAATATTCCGGATTCCCCTCCCTCAAGTCCCCCCCCCCCCCCAAGATTATCATATCGAGGATTTTTTTTTTATTCCAAGTCAGTTTGACCAGGTCCCTGATATGCCTTCCAAGTTTCGTCGTGAAAATCCCCCAAAAACGGAATTCCGGGATACCCCTCCTCCCCCCCCCCCTCAAGTGTCCGGATCCAGTCAAATTATGTAAAAGATTTATATGGACCACATGTTTGTTCTTCCCAGCAAGTTTCACTCCGATACCATCATTCTAACCGTTTCTCGAGATTTCCGGTCCACCACCCCACCCCACCCAGCTCCCCCGCGGTGCACGTAGCCAATCCGATTCAGCAAATGACTTACCTAGAGCATCTGTTTGTTCTTCCCACAAAGTTCCATCCCGATCCCTCCACTCTAAACGGGGCACGTATTCCCCCCCCCCCCCCAATAGTTGCCGGATCCGGTCCGGATATGAAAAAAATCATCGGAGAAATGTCCTCTGTTGAATTCTTAAATTTCACTCGAATCCGATCAACCATTCTAAAATTACGCATGACTGAAAATTTCGGATTCCCCTCCCTCCACTCCCCCCACCATTATCTGATCGACAAAATTTTTATTTTGAAGTCACTTTGATTGGGTCCCTGATATGCCTGCCAAGTTTCATCGTGAAAGTCCCCAAAACCACCATCACCGGAATTCCGGGACCCCCCCCCCCATAAGTGTCCGGATCAAGTACAATGGCCTAAAGGACTTATCTAGAGCAGATGCTTGTTCTTCCCAGCAAGTTTCACTCCGATCCCTCCATTCTAACCGTTTCTTGAAATTTCCGGTCTCCCCCCCCCCCAACTCCCCCCTGGCTACCGAATCCGGTCAAGACTTTAAACGGGAAATTACAGATATATATTCTGTTCAGTTATGAAGTTTCATTACAATCCGATCATCCGTTCGAAAGTTACACACTTCTCAATTTCCCGGATTCCCCTGCGGATTCCCCTCCCTCCACTCCCCCACCATTATCTGATCAACAATATTTTTATTTTGAAGTCAGTTTGATTGGGTCCCTGATATGCCTGCCAAGTTTCATCGTGAAAATCCAAAAAAACACCATCACCGGAATTCCGGGCCCCCCCCCCCCCCCATAAGTGTCCGGATCCAGTACAATGGTCTAAAGGACTTATCTAGAGCAGATGCTTGTTCTTCCCAGCAAGTTTCACTCCAATCCCTCCATTCTAACCGTTTCTTGAAATTTCCGGTCTCCCCCCCCCCCAACTCCCCCCTGGCTACCGAATCCGGTCAAGACTTTAAACGGGACATTACAGATATATATTCTCTTCAGTTATGAAGTTTCATTACAATCCGATCATCCGTTCGAAAGTTACACACTTCTCAGTTTCCCGGATTCCCCTGCCCTCCACCCCCCCCCCCAAAATGGTCGGATCAGAAAACTGATTATTCCTAATTTTGTTTGGTCGGGTCTCTGATATGCCTGCCAAGTTTCATGGTCCTAGCACAACTGGAAGTACCCTAACTCGAAAAAGTGTGACAAAATGCCCTAAATTTTCAAGTTTCCAGCGCCCCGCACTCCCCCCCCCCCATATGGTCGGATCGGGAAACTGATTATTTCCAGGTTAGTTTGGTCGGGTCCGTGACATTCCTGCTAAGTTTCATTGTCCTAGCTCATCTGGAAGTACCCTCACTCGAAAAAGTGTGACAAAATGCCCTAAATTTTCAAGTTTCCAGCGCCCCAACTCCCCCGCATATGGTCGGATCGGGAAACTTATTATTTCCAGGTTACTTTGGTCAGGTCCCTGATATTCCTGCCAAGTTTCATTGTCCTAGCTCATCTGGAAGTACCCTAACTCGAAAAAGTGTGACAAAATGCCCTAAATTTTCAAGTTTCGAGCGCCCCCACTCCCCCGCATATGGTCGGATCGGGAAACTGATTATTTCCAGGTTCGTTTGGTCGGGTCCCTGATATTCCTGCCAAGTTTCATTGTCCTAGCTCATCTAGAAGTACCCTAACTCAGAAAAAAGTGACAAAATGCCCTAAATTTGCAAGTTTCCAGCGCCCCGCACTCCCCCCCATATGGTCGGATCGGGAAACTGATTATTTCCAGGTTAGTTTGATCGGGTCCCTGATATGCCTGCCAAGTTTCATTGTCCTAGCACATCTGGAAGTACCCTAACTCGGATATGTGGGACAAAAAAACTCGGACCGACCGACAGACCGACAGACCGACAGACGGAATTGTGATCGGTATATGGCACTTGAGCCAGAGGCTGCAAGTGCCATAAAAAACAAACAAGCAACTCTTCTAATGAATCCTAACTACAAAAACTCTTCTATGTGGTTCCAACCTATCCGCAAAGACTTTCCATGTTGCCTAACCCTAAACAGACCTCCTTATACTTTTCACCCAACCATCCTTCCCCAAAATTTCGCTCCCGAAATATTTCAACTCTTAAATCATTCAACTCCACACATTCAAACACTCAAACAAATTCTCATCCACACAACCACGCTTTGGGCAGAAGTAAGGACCGCTAGACCGTCCGTGTAAGGCCTTTGGTCAAGTACAGACGCAGTTCATGGCCTACCTATGATTTGCTGACTATGATATATATTTATTTACTACAGACTGATTCAATCGTGGGCATTCTGAACCGTGGACAATTTCGAACCGTGGCCATTTGAACCACGGGCACTTTGAGTCGTTGGCATTTTGAACCACGGGCATTTTGAGTCGTGGGCATTATGAGTGTTAGCCCTTTAAACTTCTCACATATTTTCTCCGAATTCCCAGGGGGAGGCTATCGCTACGAGCGCTAAACATCAATTATAATTTTAACCTTAAAGCACAACTCTTACTAGAAATGATCCCTATAAAATGGATCAGAAAAAACATTTTCGAAAATACCATTACTTTCCACCTGAAACTAGCGATTCTCTTGTTAGCACTTGTCGATTATATCCAGCCTTTCTGCTCTCCGACGCGGCGGCTGGGCGCAAAAGATTTAAACTGAACGTGCCTTGGTTAAAAAGTGTGAAAACTAAGCAAATAAAAGAAGTAATAAACAGAAGATTATCACATCCTTGTGTGTGAAAGAGTTGTCGGCGGACAATGAAGATCCCAGCAAACTTTTCGTTGGGTAACGGAAAACTCGGCAAGGCCAAAAAAGCGCTAAAAATCCGTAGTTAGGAAACGAAACAATGGAAAGGTGGGGATTTTAGAAGCTTATAATTCCATATGGGAGCTAAGTATGTTATTAAAGGCAGAATAAGCAAGAGGGGTCCTTTAAAGAACATTTCTAAACCCCAGAACTCTTTGGCCTTATAGCGCAAAGATACATCGACGACTTAGAATCTTTCTTGGGTACAGTTTTTGGATTTCTTGGTCTTCTGGGACCCATCCTGTAGGTCAATATTTCATGATGGAGGTTGGGCTTTTCAGCTACACACTGACTCTACTCCAAAAAACTAAATACTTTTAACAGAAGATAATTTTGACAAAAAGGTCTTACCAGTTTTGAAGAGGAACTGGCCAGGAAGCAAATCGACTGGTTCCATCTGTTTTACAATCTCCAGAAATACTGGCTTACGAAAGTGACCGAAAATTCTGAAACAGAAAAAAAAACAGTCAAGCCTATAAAAAGCGCACATGTCAGTCATAAAGGCAATGTTGCCACTAGTGCAATGTCTTACCTATAATACTAAAGCAACCTACTTCCATAATCACTCCATATTTTTCTAAACCCGGAGACCCCAATTTCGTACGGTACATTTTAACCCCTCAAGCAAAACCACGCTGATTTTCTCGTGTGCGAAGTGTATCACGCTGTCGCCGGTCTGCGAGAAGTTTTTCCATCAGAAAAACCGCTTATGTAAATTTGTTCACTGCTTTCGCTGTAAGTCAACGGGAGTAGTATATAAAACCGGGTTCTACCCCACCCTCCCCCAAATTTCAAAACCCCATTTTATCATCAATTTCTTAAATTTTAACATCCTTTATTCCAAATTAACCCCTTTTTTACAGATTTTTTAGTTTCATAATTACACGAAATAAGGTGCCAAGAAATGATAATATTACCCCTTTAAGACATATAAACTAATACAATAAACCCTAATATATAAGTACACTTATTTTAATAACTATTACAACAATTCTAAATCATATCACTGGTAAACAGTTCTAAATCCACATATGTTTCGTTACTCTTATTTACCCGTACAATCGGTTGCAAAATCAGGTTTTTCTTTGCAAGTAATTCGTTAGCAATAGCATTATATTTCTGAGTTATATAAACCGGGTTCTACCCCACCCTCCCCCAAATTTCAAAACCCCATTTTAACATCGATTTCTTCAATTTTAACATGCTTTTTTCCGAAATTTCACCCTTTTTATAGATATTTGTATTTTCTTTTTTTCCAAATAAAGGTACCAAGAAATAGGAAATATTAACCTTTATACTACATATAAATTACTACTTTTTTTTTTTGCTTTTTTCAATTTTTTATCCAAATACCCCCCAATTACTGAGTAAACAGTTCCAAGTCAACATATTGTTCCGAGTTCTTATTTACACGCAAAATAGGCTGTAAAATAAGATTGTTCTTTAGAAGTAACTCATTAGCAATAGAATTGTATCTCTGCGGTATAAACAAATCACACATCTTCTTGTTATGATTGATAACTACAACTAACTTGTCACCATATTTTGTCTTAGCTATTCTCATTTTAACGATGGTATATTTCAATCCTAATACCAACTGTTCTTTCTTGATTGTCTCATTATACTTGTTTGTTTTGATTGTATTCAAGACCTCCATTTATTAGCGGCTGATTTTCTTTAATAAAAATCTAAACTTCACTTTTCATCACATCATCAAAATTAAATCTTCTCAACAAACCCAAAAGATCTATCTCTAGTACGGAAAAAGCTCTTTGGGTGAGCAAAAAATAGAAAATCTCTTTGCATTCACATCATAAAACACTTGGTTCCGGAGAGCTAAGAGGCCCCGTTGGCGTAATGGTCTAAGCGATTGCAAGCTTACCAACCATTGAATCAACGAAGGCGTGAGATCGAATCCCACTGCTAGCAGCTTGTTAGAAGTAAGGACTTCGGAAAAAAAACCTGGCGGGTTTCCTCCCCTCACGGGGCTGCCCCAGACACACCAATAAAAAAATAATAAACAACACCAAATTTTCCAACAGTTACATTGTCTGGGGCGGGAGGTTTTACAAAAATTTTCTATTTTTCCCATTTTTCTTTACTTTTTTGTTGATTCCTTTTTACAGTATTTGTAACCATTCAAACAGACTTGCTTCATGTATTTTTCGCGAGGAAAAAATCTAAATGTTTTACGCATTTCTGCTTCACGCTGAATAACCTCTTCAACCGTTAACTGACCACATTTTAGCATTGATACCAATTCAGTGTAAAAATTATACGTGGTTTTGTATTCAGCTTTTCTATCTGCAATGTTTAAATGTTTTTCAATTATTTCGATAATAACGGAACCCAAACTTAAAGACGCTAAAGGTAGTATAAGAAACGCACTTAATCCTGCTGCTGAAAAGGCAAATTTGGATAAAAGTAGACCGTTACTCACATTATTGTAATATTTATAGCTTCGGCGATATACAACATTTTCTTTTCCAAATCTTCCATTTATAATAAAACTAAATTGTTTCAAAAATTACTTCTTTAGGTTTGCCTCCAAATTCAGGAACACATACGCCATCTCGTAAACAATACTGCAGATAGCATGATCAGTCGGATGTAATCCAGACGGTGCATACTACGTGAACGCAAAACACTTCTGCCACCTGCGCAACTCCACTATTTCTTTCTTAACTGGTCAGAGGCAATCTAGATCGCGTATGCTCCGAGAAATACAAACAAATCAGCCGTCTCGGCAACTGTGCTCTCTGTGCATTGAGCCTTTGCTCCATGAAACACATACTGAAACCAGTGAATTTCTTTACGGCTGAGAAAACGCAGTCGGGAGAAATTCATTAATAAAAATATTCCCCTAATAAATGATGGAAACTGCAGAGGTTATTCAACGTTGTAAAACCATTATATCAAACAACGAATCGGTTATACGAAGTTTACCGAAATACAAAATTAATGAACTTCGTACATATGCAAAAATTAACAATATCAAAACAAATGGTGAAACGAAACAGGAAATAACTAATAAGATAATAAAGCAACTTAATAGGAATATTTTGCTTGCGGAAGATACAATTAATATTCGGCGTAGAAATGAAAGGATTCGGAACAAAAATAGACCATCAAATTATACACCAGAGCCAGCATTAAGGAAGATTTTGGAAGATGAAATAAAAGTAAATAATATTGCTATTGGAAATATAAAAACAGAGGAGAAAAGGATACTCGAAAAGGATACAAGTGAATTAAAAAGGTTTCTAAAAAACAAAGGCCTACCCACTCGTGGGAACAGAGATGAAGTTATAGAACGCATTAAGGAATACTATGGTAGGATAATTAATAAGCAGAAACAAACTATGGATAAAACTAGAGGTATCCTGAGAGATCAAACAGAAAGAGGTGATAAAAATAGACACAAACTAATCGATTTATCTACTCTCTTTATAAATAAGAAACAAATCAAAGAAGAAACATCGATTCCCAAATATTTGTTTAAAACAGAAGAAGAACAACACCCCACTATTGTAAGAGAAAATGAAAACATTTACACAGTAAACGTATCGATTGAAAGCAACGGTAGAGACGAAAATACTCTCATTAGTTTTGTTTTTGAGGATTTGCAACGAAGAATGAATGAAATATACCAGTACAGAGTTCAGTTTGTTACCAAGGTTATTTTCTATCGACAAGAGAATGATGAGGAAGTAGAAGTATTTTACAACAGTACTTCTTGGATTTTAAACAAAAATAGTGTCCTAACTCGTAGCCATTTAGATGACAACAACAGGAGACTTAGTTCTTTGAGTAATACCCCTCGATCTGGATTACAATTTAGGCGATATGATGCAATCGACTATAGGATGACTCGAATCGAATCCTACATGGGAGGAACCTATAAAACACTGCCAGATTTCGTAAAAAATAAAAAAGCTTGCCTGAATATTGAAAATAAGGATCAAAAATGCTTTCTTTGGTCAATCTTAGCACATTTATACCCAGCTAAAGATCATGCAGAAAGAACTTCGAAATATAAACAATATGAGAACGAATTTGATTTCAAAGGGGTTACCAACTATCCGATGGATACCAAAGATATCTACAAATTTGAAAATAAATACAATATCAAGATTTGTTTATTCCAATTGGATAAAGAGAAAATAATCAGAAGTCATATACTAAAAAGTACTATCAATGGGAAAACAGCAAAACATATCATTCATTTACTGTATTTCGATAATCACTATGTACTAATAAAGGATCTCAGCAGATTAATTGGTAGTCAAATCTCTAAAAATAAAACAAAGACATACCTATGCACTTATTGCGGAAGGCATTTTTCGAAACAAGAACACTTTGAAAAACATGAATTGAAAAAAAACTGTGAAGATCCTGATATTATAATGCCTCCTGAAGGTTCAAAAATACAATTTAAAAATGTTTCGAAACAGATGAAAGTACCGTACTGTATAATAGCAGACTTTGAGTCTTATAATGAAGAATACAATCAAGTCCACGGAAAGAAAACAATCAAAGTGGCTGAACAGAAAGCGTTTGCATACGGAATTCAGGTGTGCTGTTCTTTTGATTCAAAGCAGAATAAGTACTATGATTATTTTGGTGAAGACGCTGCAAAACATTTTGTGAAAACCATTACAGAAGTGTCCACAGAAATTGCACACAAGTATGAAAACAGACAAAGAAATCACACTTATACCGGCGAAGAAATTAAAGAAAAATGGAACACACTAAAGAACAAGACTTGCCATATCTGTAACACAGAAATTACTGAAAATCCCCACTTTGATCACGACCATATGACAGGAAAGGATAGAGGTTTCACACACGCTGAATGTAACATGAAATACAGGATTCCCAAGCATATCCCTGTAGCCCTACACAACTTATCCAAGTATGACTCCCATCTATTTGTGAAAGAATTAGTACCTGATAACGGGATTTTTGAAAGTGCTGAAAGTTTCATTTCATTTTCGAAATCAATAAGTATTCCAAGACAGGATAAGGAAATAAAATATGAAATCAGATTTGTAGATTCTATTCGATTCATGGCTTCATCACTGGACAAACTATCAGCAAATTTAGCGAAATGTGACTGTAAAGTATCATGTAATCATCTGAGAGAGAATTTCAAGTACACATCTGACAGTTTCAGAAACGATGCTGAATTTAAAGAAATAATTAAAAAGGGGGTGTATCCTTATGAATTTGTGGATAGTTTCAGTAAAATGGATTGTACAAAGTTACCACCCATGGAAAGCTTTTATTCTAGGTTAACGGGAAAAGGTATTGACAAAGCTGATTATAAAAGAGCGGTGTCCATATGGAAACAATTTAATTGCGAAACATTACTTGATTATACCAAGTTGTACCTAAAAAGTGACGTTTTAATACTATCAGATGTTGTAGAGAATTTCAGAAATGTATGTATTCATAATTATGATCTGGATCCACTACATTACTTCTCAGCTCCAGGACTAACATGGGATTCTTTCCTAAAACATTCGAAAGTAGAACTACCGTTATTCTCAAAGGAAGACATGTATACATTCGTTGAAAAGGGGATAAGAGGTGGTGTATCTCAGTGTATAAAAAGATATGCGAAAGCAAATAATAAATATATGAGTAATTATAATAAGAATAATCCATCTAATTATTTGATATATTTGGATAAAAATAATTTATATGGGTGGGCAATGTCACAAAAATTACCAGCGAATGATTTCCAATTCATTTCCATACCAGAAGCTTTGAAAGAGAGAAATGAAAACAGTTCACTCGAGTATTATAACCATCTAAAAAATCATATTAACTCGGTGATGCAATTACCGAATGTAGGTGCTATCTATGAAGTAGATTTGGAATACCCGAAAGAACTACACGAATTACACAAAGATTTACCATTAGCACCCGAACATTTCAATGGCAAACTATGTACGACCTTACTGGATAAAAACAACTACGTAGTTCACCACAGGAACCTAGAATTCTATTTACAAAAAGGTCTGAAACTGAAAAAAGTACATAGAATACTAGGATTCACTGAAAGTGCTTACTTAAAAGGATATATAGACCACAACACATCACTTAGAACTAAAGGTACAAATGATTTTGAAAAGGACTTTTTTAAGCTGATGAACAATGCTTGCTTTGGAAAAACTATGGAGAATGTGAGGAAACGAGCAGATATGGAAATAATAACTGATGACAAAACAAGGGAAAGAATAATCAAGAAACCCAACTTTAAATCTGAAATCATATTCAGTGAAAACTTTTCTGTAGCAAGAATGTCAAAGGAAAAGATAAAATTAGACAAACCAATGTATATCGGTTTTGCTGTACTGGAACTATCCAAACTATTGATGTATGAATTCCATTATGATTATATGAAACCTAAATATGGGGATAAAATAGATTTATGTTATATGGATACAGATTCCTTCATCTATGACATACGGACTGAAGATTTCTATCAAGATATTAAACCGGATTTGAATGAGAGGTTCGATACATCTGATTATGCGAAAGATAATCCATACAGGTTTCCTAATGTAAACAAGAAAGTGATAGGAATGATGAAAGATGAATTAGCAGGACAAGTGATGACAGAGTTTGTTGGGTTGCGGTCGAAAGTATATGCTTATTTAAAGGACAACCAAGACCTTTCAAAAGCTAGCAAAAAACTAAAAGGAATAAAAACAAACATAGTAAAAGATAAAATTACGATTCAAAACTACAAGGATGTTCTGTTTGGAAACGTTGGAAACCTTTCAGTAACCCAGTACAACTTAAGGTCATACAAACACAATATGTTTCTAGAAGAACAGAATAAAAAAGCCCTAGATCCTAAGGATGATAAAAGGATTGTATCCAGTGATAAATTCACAACTTTTCCATTAGGTTACAAACAATAAATATTCAAGTACCTACTTAAAAAATTCAAGTACCTAGTTATAAAATTCAAGTCCCTACTTAAAAAATTCAAGTACCTACTTAAAAAAAGTCAAGTACCTAGTTAAAAAAGTCAAGTACCTAGTTAAAAAAGTCAAGTACCTAGTTAAAAAATTCAAGTACCTAGTTGGTAAATCTTATAATAAAAAATTCCTCATAAGTAAATGAATGAAAAGGCTCCAATCAAAGTATATGATTTTAGCGAAAAGAACACTTATCAGAATAAGCACGACCTTGCACCTCAGTGGCCATTTAGATTATTAATTTGTGGAAGTTCAGGAACAGGGAAAACCAATTTACTCTTGAATTTAATTTATGAATACATCTGTTTCAACCGAATATACTTGTATGCAAAAGATCTTGAAGAAGATAAATATAAAGAACTTATAGACAATTTAAACACTTTGGAGTCACAATGTAAAACGAATATTTTAACTGTAAGTAATGACCTTAATGATATTATAGATGTTGATAACCTAGACCCTAAGTATCAGAACTTAATTTTCTTTGACGATTTTGTCACTGAAAAAGACCAGAAGAAAATAGAAGATTTATTCATAAGAGGAAGAAAGAAAAATGCTTCAATTGTTTATTTATCACAGAGCTATCATAAAACCCCAAAGGTGGTAAGACTTCAATGTAATTATTTCGCATTCTTTCAGTGTTCTAATCCAAAAGAAGTAAAATTAATAAGACAAAGCCATGTATCCAGTATAGACAATGAAAAATTTCTCAAACAATTCGAGGCTGCAACCAAGGGCTACGGTTTTTTCTTCATAGATTTAAAAACAAAAGATAAAACCCTGAAGTACAGGAAAAACTTTGAAAAATTTACCGGATAATTTGTTTCTATTATAAATGAATAAATTTGGTAGTGTTGGAAAAAAGGTTAGTAACGAATCGAAAGTTACTGATGACAACGGTAATATTAATCTACAGGATAAGAGAATTATTAATTTAGGGGATGCGAAAGCAGACCAGGACGCTATTAGTTTCAGATCTATGACTATTATTTTGAACCAATTTAAAGAAGAATTTACCGCAGAACAAGTGGGGATAAATCAGTATTTTAGCGAAGATATCAACAGATTAACTGCTGTACATGATTCTCTTGATAATTTATTGGTAAGGATTAAAGATAAAGGGTTATTTGTAAAAGAAATAATTCGAGTTAATGATAAAGAAATTAACGCTGAAAACAAGTTGATAACAAATGTTCAAGACCCTAGAAACAAAAATGACGCTGTTAATTTAGGAACGTTAATTACACATCTTTTAGATTTGGAAAAAAAGCTCGAAACCCAACAAACCCTTAGCAATACTATTCTAACAAAAATTGCTGACCAACAAACCCATATCGATAATATTGAAAGAGCAATCGTAAACATTTTAAAAAGGCTTCTGGAGCAAAAACCTGTAGACAAACCATGTGTTTCCAGAATAGAAAAAATGATGGCTGGTAAATAAGAAGTTTATATGATAAATTATTTTTCTAATAAATGGTTGAAACAATGGAGTATACAGTTTATTTATCAAAGCTTCAGAAAGGAAAGCTGAAGAAATGTTTTGGTGCTAAACAAAAATGTCAAATACGTGTCAGTCATAACAGACAGAATGAACGAGAGCCAGTAAAGTTACTTTTAAGTAAACGACAAATTGATAAAATTGAAACATGTAAAATGAATAATAAGGGCTGTGATATTGATGTATCATACAAACAGATGAAAGAAGCGATTCAAAAGGGTGGATTACTTCCTTTCCTAATACCGTTAGCAGTAGCCCTTGGAAAGGCAGCTTTAACAAGCGGAGCTGCTGCTTTGGGTACATTCGCTGGTAAGAAATTGGTGGATAACATAACCAACACAGGTGGAGCGCTTACACTTCCTGGAACACAAAAAGTTGTGGGACGTGGAAGGCCTAGGAAGAAAACCGATGATGTCAACACAGGTGGTGCGCTTACACTTCCTGGAACTCAAAAAGTTGTAGGTCATGGTGTACGTGGAAGACCTAAGAAGTCAAAAAACGGGGACATCAAAAAAGAAGCAAAAGTAAAGTAGGACCTCTAACCAATTCTGACATTATGGATGCATTAGCAGATATACCACATTTTAGAGGTGTTTTCTCTATAGATACGTTACCTAAACAAATAAACGATTCGGAATGTGGTGTCATTAATTATGATAAACTCGGAATGCCTGGAACTCACTGGGTGGCGTACTGTAATCTACCTGATAGTCCTTATGTAGAATTTTTTGATTCTTTCGGTATACCCCCAGGAAAAGAAATAATTAAATATCTAAAAACTTCAAAGAAAAGAATAGCTTATGAAAATCTTGCCGTTCAGAATATAGATGAATTAAACTGTGGATTGCATTGTATTTCCTACATTAAGCGCAGTTCTTAGTTTATTCATCTCTCGTCTTTTTGTTTATAAAAATTGTTTTCTAATAAATGGAGATTTATTGTATGAAATGTAAAAAGAAAACTGACACTGAATCAATGTTTAAAGCAGTGTCACAGAAAAATAATGTTCCAATGCTGAAAGGTAATTGTGTTATTTGCGGATCGAGGAAAAATCGATTTTTAAAAAAAACCTCGACGCAGAAAAAGATATTTTAAAGGCGTATTATTCGAATTATTCAGGGGTTGATGATATTTACAGAAAATTAAAAGAAAATGGAGTGAACGTTACTAAAGATAACATAAAACATGTTTTGCAAAATGAGAATGTTTATACGCTACACAAACCTTCCTATCACAATTTTGAAAGGAGACGAGTCTATGTTCACCATGTAGACGAGCAATGGCAAGCTGATTTAGTTGACATGCAGAAATATAAAAAAGAAAATAATAAAACAAATTACATCTTGACTATTATTGATTGCTTTAGTAAATATGCTTGGTGTGTCCCTTTGAAAGATAAAACGGGTGCTGAAATAATAAAAGCATTCAGTCATATCTTTAAAGAAAGAATTCCTAAGAAACTACAAACTGATAAAGGTAAAGAATTTGTAATGAGAAATGTTCAATCTTTTTTGAAAAATAACGACATACACTGGTTTGCATCTGAAAGTGAATTGAAAGCGCAAATCGTTGAACGATTCAATAGAACGCTGAAAGAAAAGTTGTGGAAATATTTTACTCACAATAACACTACTAAATGGATTGATATTTTACCTTTATTTGTTAGTAATTATAATAACACTTATCATCATTCAATACAAATGAAACCAGTAGATGCTAGTAAAAAGGTAAACCAGAAAAAGGTTTACAATGCTTTGTTTCCTCCATGTGATTACAAAGTCACAGGAAATTACAAAGTAGGAGATTTAGTTAGAATTAAAAAAGAAAAAAGTATTTTTGATAAAGGTTATTTACCTAACTACACGAATGAAGTATTCCAGATAGCAACCGTTAGACCTACCACCCCCATTACTTATGAAATATCTGACAAAAGTGGGGAATTAATTCAAGGAGGGTTTTATGAAAAAGAACTTTCAAAATTTATTATGAAATAAAATTACTTGTATATAAATGGATTCAAGACGCTTGAGTGATATGTTATCGGGTCTAGTTAAGAACAGAGAAATTCAAAGAAAACAAGTTCAACAATACGAGATGGAGAAAGCAGGGTTTCGGGAATATGCTTCAGAATTAAACGCTCCAGTTGTTATGGCACAAAAAGAAAACACTAAAGATACCATCAAAAAATTACAAGAAAACACTGAAGCTATCATCGAAAAATTAGGTGAACCGTATAAATCAGCTTTACAAAGACAACCATATCAGATTCCAGTTTCAGAGGTAGAAACGCAGTCAACACAATCGACCGCTTTAGAAGCATCTCCAGATTTACCAACAAGTATCAAAATCGTTGATATGGATCCAGGTGTTGATAAAGAGTTATTAAAAGCACTTAATGTAAAATATAGAGAGAATCATACAAGATATAAAGGAGAATATTTTGAGATGCCTAATTATTACTTTGATAACCCAGAGAATATAGAAGATGCTTTGTCTGAATTAACACCTATAAGTCAAAGTTATGGTGGTTTGAAAAGTAAAAGTAGTTCTAGTAAGTATGATAAAATTATTTTATTTATTCAAGACTATAAGGATAGATTAAAAAAAATTCAGTCTAGCAGACCCTTTATCAAACAGCAAGGAACTGGAATATTTATGAATTGTGATGAAATGATTAAAAAATTGTACACTTTGATAGGTAGTAGAGTGAACGGAAATACATCTGATGAGGTGAGGAATGAAGCAATTGATATTTTGGATTCGTTAATTCGAAATAAATTTCTTAAGAAGAGAGTTTACAATTCAATATATAAAAATTATTTCTAATAAATGGTGTTGTTAAACATTGAAGGTAATGAAAGTATCATTGATATAACATTTAGTCAACCAATCGAATTGAATCGTAATTGGGATTATGAAATAGGTTTGAATCAGTGTACTTTGTGGTATTCGTGGCATAATATAAGTGATAAATTTGGAAATAATACATTTCAATATAGGAAAGATGAAGAGGAGGGATGGATGAATGTTACTATTCCTAATGGGATGTATAACGATGATTGTTTGAATTATTTTTTGTGTCAGTATTTTGATACTCCAAAAGATAAATGTCCTATTGTAATCTCATCCAATCCAGCATCTATGAGATTTGTCATAGTATTACAAGAAAAATATGTGTTTAGATTTAATAGTGACTTGTGTCAGATTTTAGGCTTTGAGAAGGATATTGAGATTTCTAAGAAAATTAATGAAGGTACAAAGCTTCCGAATATAACAAGAAGCGTTGATAAAATTCAAATTCACTGCTCTCTTGTAAACAGTTCTATCGTAAACAAAAGTAAATCAGACGTTATTTGGACATTTGTTCCGAATACTGAACCGGGTTGCCAAATTGTTGAGAATCCTAGACAATTAATATATCTTCCTATCAACACAAAAGACTTTATTTACTCCTTGAGAATGACAATTACTGATCAGTTGGGAAGACCTATCGATTTGAATGGTGATAACGTTGGATACGTTTTGCATTTGAGAAAAGCTTAAAGGATTAGTGAAATAAAATTATTTACCTATAAATGTTGTTAAATAATAAGCGATTACTTTACAATAAGCAGTTCGGAAGTGGGATCGGTAGTATATTCAAAAACATTGCTAATTCCCAGTTATTCCAGACGTCAGCAAAACAAATAAAAGATGGAGCATTGTCAATGTATAATAATATTATAAAACCGAGATTTGAGCTGCTGAAAAACAGAGCAATAGAATATGGAAAAGATTTGATTGATGTCAACAAGAAGGAACTGATTGATGTGATTGGAAATAAGAAATCGATGAAGGATCTTATAGGTACAAATAAAAGAATTTTAAATCAAAGAAGTCAGGACTTGATTAAAACGTTAATGACTGGAAATGGTTTAAAGATTCTGAAATGATTTTTATTGAATAATTTCCTTCTTATATAAATGGCAGTAAATAAAATTATTAGTCCGCAATGGAACATATTTGATGAGCCACTTGTGGATGATACAGTGGTCAAGTATGAATTTAAAGAAATTCGAGAGACAGATGTGAATGTATCCAATAAGTCAGAGTTTGAATTTGTAACAAAGAAATTAGATTCCTGGTTCTATCCAAGTGAAAGTCATCTTGAGGTAGGCGTAAGAATAGTTAAAGAGAATGGAACTAATATAGCTGCAACTGATGTCGCTACGTTGACGAATAATGGATTTAATTTATTTAGTACCGCCGAGTATGTCATAAACAATACACCAGTTGAAAAAATTAATCATGTTGGTATTACAACTACCGTTACAAAGCTGATTGAGATGATTACAAAGATGATTACTCTAGAAGTGCTGCTAGAAATCATTTTTGGTATAAGGATTATAATCAAGGAACTGATATCAACCCTATAACTAGTTCATTTACCGTACCTGCAGGTGGGGTACTAACAGCAGGAAATATGAATGTCACTTCTAAGCCTAACCCCAATTATAATAAAGGATTTGAAAAGAGATATAATAGAACTAAAAACAGCAAATTAGTGAATATGTATTTACCATTATCAGAGTTGTTTGGATTCTTGAAAGGAAACAAACGATTTTTTAGAGGTGCATCACACAGAATATGTCTAAGAAGAAATGATGATAATAATATGATTGTAAACAATGGAAATACTAATTTTAAAGTCGTCATTGAGTATTTATCCTGGAAAATTCCTGTTATAGCTCCTAGTATTGAAATGATGAGTCAATTGGAAAAGGGTTTGGCAAAGGATAAAAAGTATAATTTGATGTGGGAAGCTTGTAATCCTTATAAAAGTGATGTTAGTCAGAATAAGGAACACACCTGGAAAGTTGTGTCTGAGAGAAATAGTCCTACGAAAATCGTTGTGATGTTACAGAAAAATGAAAAGCATAACAACCAAACAAATAATAATATGGTATTTGATCATATGAATTTGACGGATATAGAGGTTAGAATTAACGGGGATAAATATCCAGAAGAACCCCTCAAATGCGACTTTAGTGAGGAAAAATGCACATACTCGAATCTTTACAACAGATACATACACATGGGTTATAAGCAATTAGCGTTTGATACTGGTAGTGTAGTCAATATCGAAGAATTTAAAGAAGTATATCCACTATTTTGTTTCGATGTTTCTAAACACGAGTCAAATATTTATAATGGAACCACTGCTGATATTGAAATTAGTATAACTTTAAAAGATCCTCAACCCGTACCATACAATATTTACTGTGTTCTATATTATGAAAGAAAAGCTACATTGGATATCATTAATAAAAATATGTATGTGAGTTTGTGATTTGGATTTTTATTAAAGAAAATCAGCCGCTAATAAATGGAGGTCTTAATACAATCAAAACAAACAAGTATAATGAGACAATCAAGAAAGAACAATTGGTATTAGGATTGAAATATACCATCGTTAAAATGAGAATAGCTAAGACAAAATATGGTGACAAGTTAGTTGTAGTTATCAATCATAACAAGAAGATGTGTGATCTTTTTATACCACAGAGATACAATTCGATTGCTAATGAATTACTTCTAAAGAACAATCTTATTTTGCAGCCTATTTTGCGTGTAAATAAGAACTCGGAACAATATGTTGACTTGGAACTGTTTACTCAGTAATTGGGGGGTATTTGGATAAAAAATTGAAAAAAAAAAAAAAAAAAAGTAGTAATTTATATGTAGTATAAAGGTTAATATTTCCTATTTCTTGGTACCTTTATTTGGAAAAAAAGAAAATACAAATATCTATAAAAAGGGTGAAATTTCGGAAAAAAAGCATGTTAAAATTTAAGAAATCGATGTTAAAATGGGGTTTTGAAATTTGGGGGAGGGTGGGGTAGAACCCGGTTTATATAACTCAGAAATATAATGCTATTGCTAACGAATTACTTGCAAAGAAAAACCTGATTTTGCAACCGATTGTACGGGTAAATAAGAGTAACGAAACATATGTGGATTTAGAACTGTTTACCAGTGATATGATTTAGAATTGTTGTAATAGTTATTAAAATAAGTGTACTTATATATTAGGGTATATTGTATTAGTTTATATGTCTTAAAGGGGTAATATTATCATTTCTTGGCACCTTATTTCGTGTAATTATGAAACTAAAAAATCTGTAAAAAAGGGGTTAATTTGGAATAAAGGATGTTAAAATTTAAGAAATTGATGATAAAATGGGGTTTTGAAATTTGGGGGAGGGTGGGGTAGAACCCGGTTTTATATACTACTAACGGGTCTCGGAGAAGGGTTAAAACAGCCGAAACCGTAGGTTATTTGTTGAAAGCACAGCCTAGTTTTAAAGTATTCAAATATACTATACGCTGAATAGTAAATAGTGCGAGGGGTCCTTTAAGGGAGTCATCCAGCGAGACTGGAAGAAAATTTAGTGGTCGGGAAGAAATCATGTTTAGTAGTGTTAAACGGATTGGTTTCGCAAGGGGTTGCCCGGTGATGAATTTTGGTGTTCAAGACCACGCGCCTACGGTCCAGCTCCATGCTTGTTCGTGTACCCCAGTTCCCCTGGCTTCATACTTCCAAAGTAGCCTACGCACAGTTTTGGGACCCCAAAACATTAATGACGGGATACATAAGACTTCGTAAATTTCGTCCGTCTGTCAGCACGAGAACTCTCTTTTAAACAAACGCAATAGTCAGCTTTAAAGTTCAATCGGCGGATCAAACAATCATGATGCCACATTACCACCCCCTAGAATACAATGTTACATCAGAAACCAGCAGATTCCTAGACAACTTATTTTCGCTAGTTACTGCGTTTTTCGCTGGCTGCCATACTCCGATTTACTAGCTTCGAAAAATGCAAGCGGAGTTTCTTTTTTCTTATCCATTCGGTGTTATTATATAATCCAGATTATTTGCATTGTTGACAGATACTCACGTTAACCGTGTTAACTGAGAATTGCTTGTAAGCTCTGGAATCAGCTGCAAGTTGGTCGCTTATATTTGTACATTTGTCAGTTTTGTAACTTTACATCCAGATACAAAACTTTTCTTCGGTACTACAAACAACAGAAAGTTTAATCAGGTAACCCTAGAGCAATCTGCCAGCTACAGAGACGGTTTATTTTAGCTGTGATGGCACTTTCAACACTCAGCTCTACAAAATAATTGATTTTCGTGCATGGCCGAGAGTTTTTGAATCTCCGCGCCTCGCAGAACCATGCTCTGAAATCGTCTCCGCCGATACACCGAAGAGTCAATGACAAGAGATAACAAGAAAACGGCTAATTTTTGAAGCGCTCTTTATTGGAAGTCAGAAATGTGTATGTGTGAAGCATTTTATAAAAATAGAAGCATAGTTAGTGCCCATTGTGCTTTAATTTTCTTTGGCAATATTTCGCCCTTCTTGGCAAATCTGATAGCAAGTTTTAAATTTTTAGCCGACGAATTCGTTTAGCGGAGAAATCCTTAAAGTTTAACTGAAAAGGCAGCTTATTTTCATAGCTTGTCTTGCAAACATTAAAGCTCAAACACGAATTCAGCGTATCTCCTTACCCCTATATCCAACATCTAATTCACTTCAAATGAAGATTTAATTTATAACAAATTTTTCGATTTTAGCCGGATTCCGGACGAACTATAAGTCCGGCTAAAAAATAATTCTGATATACGGATTCAGCATCTCTTCTTACACCTAAATCGCACATCTAATCAACTACAAATATAACTTTTGCTTTTAACAAATTTTCCGGTTTGGGCCGGATTCCGCGCAAACTACTTGTCCGCGTAAAAAGTGATTTTCACATAAGCACTCAGTATGCCTTCTTACCCCTAAATCGAAAATCTATAATCAACTTCAAATAAAACTTTTACTTTGAACAAACTGTCCGGTTTTGGCCGGATTCTGGGCGAACTACTTGTCCGGCGAGAAAATGTCTTGCATATTCGTGATCAGAATGTCTTCTTACTCCTTAATCGACTATATTATTAGCTGCTTAAAAATATTTTGTTTGTCCCTTAATTTGAACCCCCTCCCCCACCCCTAAATATAGGGCTACAGAACCCATCTACGAACTCGACCTTTCCCTTGCCCCAAAGGATCCTCCCACCAAGTTTCATCAAAATATCTCATTCCCTTTGAGAGTTATCGTGCTCACAAACAGACAGACAGACGGACAACTTTTGCGATGTCATAGGTATCCCTCCACTTACGTTTTGGGGTCCCAAAAAACCAGCATAGTTGATTTTATGAGTTGTCGTAGCTGTTCGGACCCAGAGTTCACAATTTATACTGATGAATGTGCACTGCCGTTTCTAGACCCAACAAAATTTTTGGGAGTGATTCTCGATGAGAAATTATCGTTTCAATTTCAATTCAATTCAGTTATATTCAAGAAAGCCATAACATGGACAAGCCGACTAGTAGGTTTCGTGTCACATCAACATAGTACAACAAAATAAGAAACAGACATAAGAATTCAGCTGACAACAGCTCGGTCAGTAGATTTGTCCACTTCCGATAGTTAAAACAGACAGCAGATGTCGCATCTGGCGTCAATGGTCTCCAGGCAGTCCTCAATGCTGCAGAGAGCGAATCAGGTCTTTGCTCCGGATGTCATGTTGATGTTATAAAATGCTTTTGTGGTACCATACTTAAGCTTGGGGAAATACGTATAAATCTTACTTAAAGCCTTTAATGACCGCACAAAACCGTTGTATCAAAGCAGCATTTCGCCTTCCTAAGCTGTGACCTAGAGATCAACTCTATAATGACACGGGCATCAAACCGCTCAGCGAGATAATCACCGCTCAGACTCTTCGCCTGGCCCACTCCGCTTCACTCGATAAATTACCCACTTCTCTCCAAAATTATTACGTGCCTTGCCGTACTGTATACCAAAATCGTTACCCAAGTTCTACTCTCCATCAATTTATTCTTCCTTTAAGACTGACAACTGCCTACAGAAATTCTGCCATATACAAAAGCATTAGACTGTGAAATAGTATACCCACACATCTCCACAATCAACAGAATTCAACACCTTTTTCAAAAATACCCATACTCCCTTACTCAGTTTCTCTCAATAAATCTCTTTTTCTTTTTTTTTTCCTTTTTCTTTTGTTCCGTTTTCCTCTTTTTTGTGTCTTTTTCGGTTGTGTTTCATTTCCTTTAACCTTTTAAGTTGCAGTTTAGCTAGGCCTACACACGATTCTTTTCCTTCTACACCAATAGATCAACTTGTCCAGTGTTGTATCATTTTAGTACATAAATAAATACTTGAAAAGGTTAAACCAAAGTCTAGATAACATGAGTCTCAAAAAGCGACAGAAGGATGTTGGTAAACCACGAAAGGTTATTACTACTAATACTGATCCCAAAAGCTCGAATTATTCCAACTATTAGTCTAATTTTGATACTTAATATTCTAATATACTATTCGTCACACGTGTTGTCCCAGAGACGGAATTTCTGTGTTCAAGCAAAGATAACCGTTGTTCGATTTTGGCTTTTTAAAGCGATCTCGAATTAGCGTTGAGACGAAACTTCCATGCCTAACACGGTAACAGCACGGTATTGATGATGCTTTAAAGGACACGTCGTACTTACGATAGTACATTCTACTTCAGTAGTATTTCCATCATTCTCGTTCCCGAGATTCTTCACTTCATAAGCGTACGCTCTCCTCTATTAACAATGCGCTGATTATCACGACTGCCGCAATTTCTTCTCTTTACTTGACGTATCAGGCGTCCGATCACTGTTTCCGAGGAGCTGTTCCCGTCAGAAGACCAATTATGCACATTTTGCCATGATGGTCCCCCAAGGCAAGGGGCATGGAAAGAGGCTAAAAACAGCCGAAGCCGTGTGTAATTTTAGTTGGTTGTAAAGTGGTCAACTATCTCAGAACATCTGAGCAGGAACACTATGCAGTGCGAGGTGTCCTTTAAAGTTTAACTGAAAATTCGACTTATCTTTGTGTCATTTAACTGAAAACACTGAATTATTTGGACTCGGTAAAGGGATTTTTTTATTTCCCACTACCTGCTCTAGTTATGACGTTCAGAATATCTGCGGCCGTCTATTCTACTATGAGACGGGAAATTTTAATCTGAACACAAACGCGGCTTTTCAGTGGGCAGTGGTGAGATTAGTGAAGATTGCTTAGTGCCTGAACAAAAAAAAAAGCATAAATCATTCTCATAAGGCATGCAACAACAAGAGCTGTAAGCTCATATGGCACTTGCATGGGTCAAGATGATTTGATTGATCAAAAGTAAGCTTCGACTTTGCGGTTGAGATGCGCGCTCTAAGGGAGCTGGAACTTCATTTGTAAGCAAAACCCATGAGGCAAAACTGCTAATGGGCTGATGGGCATCACGAAAATGCATATATTGCTTAAAAGTATTTTTTTTACTTTGCGGTCAAGATTGGTACTTTAAGGAATAATCGGATTTGGGACGTAGCAATTTCTAAGCAAATGTTGTTGAGTCTCCAATATTCCAGCGAAGTTTCATCGTCCTAGCACATCTGGAAGTACCTTAACGCGCGATCACCGGAATCCCAGACCCCCCCCCCTCCTCCAACTCCACCCACAATAACCGGAGCCAATCCGGTTCTGTAAATGATTAATCCAGAGCATCTGTTTGTCATTCCCACGAAGTTCGATCCAGATCACACCAGTCTAAGCGGGTCAAGTATTTTCCGCCCTCCCCCCAATTATTGCCGGATTCGGTCCGGAAATGAAAAAGGTCACAAGAGAAAAATGTCCTCTGTTTAATTAATAAATTTCACTCGAATCCGATCACCCGTTCCAAAGTTACGCATGACTCAATATTCCGGATTCCCCTCCCTCAACTCCCCCCCCCCAAGATTATCATATCGAGGATTTTTTTTTATTCCAAGTCAGTTTGACCGGGTCCCTGATATGCCTTCCAAGTTTCGTCGTGAAAATCCCCCAAAAAACGGAATTCCGGGAAACCCCCTCCTCCCCCCCCCCCTCAAGTGTCCGGATCCAGTCAAATTATGTAAAAGATTTACATGGACCAGATGTTTGTTCTTCCCAGCAAGTTTCGCTCCGATACCATCATTCTAACCGTTTCCCGAGATTTCCGGTCCACCCCCCCCCCCCCCCCAGCTCCCACGCGGTGCACGTAGCCAATCCGATTCAGCAAATGACTTACCTAGAGCATCTGTTTGTTCTTCCCACAAAGTTCCATCCCGGTCCCTCCATTCTAAACGGGTCACGTATTCCCCCCCCCCCATAGTTGCCGGATCCGGTCCGGATATGAAAAAAATCATCGGAGAAATGTCCTCTGTTCAATTCTTAAATTTCACTCGAATCCGATCACCCATTCCAAAATTACGCATGACTGAAAATTTCGGATTCCCCACCCTCCACTCCCCCACCATTATCTGATCGACAAAATTTTTATTTTGAAGTCAGTTTGATTGGGTCCCTGATATGCCTGCCAAGTTTCATCGTGAAAATCCCCAAAACCACCATCACCGGAATTCTGGGACCCCCCCCCCCCCCCCCCATAAGTGTCCGGATCCAGTACAATGGTCTAAAGGACTTATCTAGAGCAGATGCTTGTTCTTCCCAGCAAGTTTCACTCCGATCCCTCCATTATAACCGTTTCTTGAAATTTCCGGTCTCCCCCCCCCCCCCCAACTCCCCCCTGGCTACCGAATCCGGTCAAGACTTTAAACGGGACATTACAAATATATATTCTATTCAGTTATATATTCTATTCAGTTATGAAGTTTCATTACAATCCGATCATCCGTTCGAAAGTTACACACTTCTCAATTTCCCGGATTCCCCTGCGGATTCCCCTCCCTAAACCCCCCCCACCATTATCTGATCGACAAAATTTTTATTTTGAAGTCAGTTTGATTGGGTCCCTGATATGCCTGCCAAGTTTCATCGTGAAAATCCCTAAAACCACCATCACCGGAATTCCGGGATCCCCCCCCCCCCCATAAGTGTCCGGATCCAGTACAATGGTCTAAAGGACTTATCTAGAGCAGATGCTTGTTCTTCCCAGCAAGTTTCACGCCGATCCCTCCATTCTAACCGTTTCTTGAAATTTCCGGTCTCCCCCCCCCCCCCCAACTCCCCCCTGGCTACCGAATCCGGTCAAGACTTTAAACGGGACATTACAGATATATATTCTATTCAGTTATGAAGTTGATTACAATCCGATCATCCGTTCGAAAGTTACACACTTCTCAATTTCCCGGATTCCCCTGCCCTCCACCCCCCCCCCAAATGGTCGGATCAGAAAACTGATTATCTATAAGTTTGTTTGGTCGGGTTTCTGATATGCCTGCCAAGTTTGATGGTCCTAGCACAACTGGAAGTACCCTAACTCGAAAAAGTGTGACAAAATGCCCTAAATTTTCAAGTTTCCAGCGCCCCCACTTCCCCGCATATGGTCGGATCGGGAAACTGATTATTTCCAGGTTAGTTTGGTCGGGTCCCTGATATTCCTGTCAAGTTTCATTGTCCTAGCTCATCTGGAAGTACCCTCACTCGAAAAAGTGTGACAAAATGCCCTAAATTTTCAAGTTTCCAGCGCCCCAACTCCCCCGCATATGGTCGGATCGGGAAACTTATTATTTCCAGGTTACTTTGGTCAGGTCCCTGATATTCCTGCCAAGTTTCATTGTCCTAGCTCATCTGGAAGTACCCTAACTCGAAAAAGTGTGACAAAATGCCCTAAATTTTCTAGTTTCGAGCGCCCCCACTCCCCCGCATATGGTCGGATCGGGAAACTGATTATTTCCAGGTTCGTTTGGTCGGGTCCCTGATATTCCTGCCAAGTTTCATTGTCCTAGCTCATCTAGAAGTACCCTAACTCGGAAAAAAAGTGACAAAATGCCCTAAATTTTCAAGTTTCCAGCGCCCCGCACTCCCTCGCATATGGTCGGATCGGGAAACTGATTATTTCCAGGTTAGTTTGGCCGGGTCCCTGATATGCCTGCCAAGTTTCATTGTCCTAGCACATCTGGAAGTACCCTAACTCGGATATGTGGGACAAAAAACTCGGACCGACCGACAGACCGACAGACGGAATTGTGATCGGTATATGGCACCTGAGCCAGAGGCTACAAGTGCCATAAAAATACAAACGCGCAGCGGTACCACAAATCCCACGGAAATTCCACTATTTGAAAATTGATTATTGGAATAGCGGAAAACCGAAGTCGCGCATTTTAAGCGGGTCTTCAAGCCAATTCAAGTGAATATGTGATGGGTAACTAGATTGTCCTATCCCAGCCCTTTCGGTTAAACTTTAAGGAACGGCGAACTTGAGAACCCGAGCGATGAACAGACAACCCTGTTTGCTTGGTGGGTTTACACCGTAAAAAGTATCTCCAAGTAAGGATTAAAGTTAACTGCAGTATTTGCTACTGGGTTTCTTATCTTTATTTCGCATTTATCTTATCTCCGTACAGACAAGAATAATCCCAGTAGCAAATATTGCAATTAACTTTAATCCTTACTCGAGTGTACCCCTAAACTTACAGTAACCTTACCGAAGTGATTGCAGCATGTACAAAACTTCACTTGGTAGCTGCGATTCATTAATTTCAAGTTCTTCTTGAAGGTACTCAGCTGGTGGTTCCATATTCTGGAACGAAAAATAATATAGCAATAGTAATAAAGCATAGATGTATAAGTGTTTATGTTTTAATTATAATAATCCTCTACAATGTACGTCTAAAACACTTCCAACAGTCCACCATTCTGTTTCAGAAAGACCATCTATCAACGTCTTTGGAAAATCGCCCGCCATTCAGCTTGAAGTCGTGTTCGCGCAGACCGTTCTTGTTAAAACTAAGAAGTGTATCAGCAGGCACGTTGGCACAATTTTTTGTTGTTTTGTTTTTTCTTGTACGTGATTTTTGTGGCAGTTCCTATGGCCAGTTGGCTTTTTGCAATGAACTTGTGGGAAAACCGTTCGTATTTCCAACTTGAGCGGCTTTGAGCCTGAAGAGGAACCCTTGCCAAGAAGGGCCGATTTGCACTATCAAATATGATTCGCAGTCAGCTTCGGCTGAAGGAATATTTATCATATCGTACCACATATCATATCGTAGTTACTTTGGCAAATTTGTAACATTCAATCAGATCACCATGTTCAAACCGATATGATTGTGAAGGTAAATTAAGGGCCTCGAGTCGTTGTCGATGCTTTGTTTCGCTACGATGGCCATTGTTGGCTTTTGTACATTAAAATCTATCTATCTATGGAAGGTTACGGTGGCTTATGCTTACTGACAGGCGTCAATTCCCGGATGTCATGCGTCAGTTTTCGTAAAGAACTATGAGTACGACATTGTAATCACAGTCTAGTCGTAAAGTTTCATCAGAAATGAGACCTTGAATGTTTCATTCTTTAACCACAAAAAAATTAGAGATCCTTTTGGTCTGCATCTGCACCTTCGAGTCATTTCGGTTGTCCGTTATTCCCGTTTTCAACCGACTGGCAAGACTATATGATCATGCGCCAGACGGATGGCAAACTGGGCAAAAAAAAAGCTACTGGGATTAATCTTGTCTCTACTGAGATAATCTTTTCTCTAATTCGGATTATTCTTATCCCAGTAGAGATAATTAGTCCCAGTAGCAAATACTGCAGTTAATTTTAATCCTTACTCGGAGAAACTTTTTACAGTGAAGACAACTAAGACAGAACGGAAAAAAGTCAGGCGAACAGCGACAGGCGATAAGAATCACAGCTATTATTGCCTTATATCCGATGTTTTTTAGAGGGTGAAATCCCTCTATACCTGGCTGTTCCGGGTCGGGGAAGCAGAGGTAAGAGCTAGGTATTTTACACTCTAGCTTTAGTAGAGAATCGACATGAGTAATGGTGGGTTTACACACTGCATAAAATCCGAGCGTATTTTAGGCACGTATTTGAGCTTAAAAAGACTTCTAGCAATACGGACGTATTGAGATACAAAACGGACCAATTTCTCAAATACGTCCGTACTGCTACAGATCTCAAGCCTAAATACATTCATTCATTTATTTCCCTCAAAGAATATATAATGAGGAGTACTAAAATAAATTTAAAAAACACTGTCACAAATAACTTTCATAACAATAAATAACAATTGACGTATATTAAACAAAACACTGTACTTACTTAACTATTAGCTTTTATCGAAAAACGGAAAAAGATTCTTCAGAGTCAGAATATTATTAGCTTTAGCTACAAAATTATCAAATTTCAGCTGAATGGCCAGGGCAGGATCTTTAACTGAAAGGGAATTAATTAGAGGTGTATTTCTAGCAAATAAAGGGTATCCAAGCAAAAATTTGCAATATTTAAAATAGCACACACGAACACTAGCAATCATACCACGACAAAAAGCTTTCACCACCACCGCTGGAAAAATAACTATTGGTAAAACAGTTGACTGGTATATACGGGCCAGAATATCACGTCTAAGCTTACCCCTCAGATGGATTAAAGCTCCAAACGTCTTACGGATTTTTAGTTCAATAATTTAGTTCAATTTTACGTGCGTAAAATAAGATCGGATTTCAAATACGCTCGGATTTTACGCAGTGTGTAAATGCACCATAAGACCTACAACTAGGAAAATTAAAAGTAAAACAAGAGCTATGCATATGGCACTTGCATGGGTAGTTAGCATGTTTATCAGCTAAGGTTCGCACTCTCACGGTCGGATTTCTGTTCAAAGACATAGCTCCCCCTAAGCATGTGGTAGTCCTGTCTCCCAAGTCCGGTCCCGATCGTTCCCCCCTAAGAGTGTCACAAGATTCCGGGACACTCCCCTAACTCCTCCCACAGTGGCCAGATCTGGCACGGATTTGTAAACATGACATCTAGGGCATATGCTCTTGCCAGCTGTTAAGGTTTCATCCAGATCGGATAACTTGTTCGAAAGATGTGCCTGCCACAAGATTCCAGAGCCTCGTTTTTGTTGCAATAATGCTGCCGCATCGCTGCCGCAGCACTTCTTTGCTTCTGCACAAGATGCGTTTTGGATTCCCTGCCTGCAAGATTTCTTCTTGGTTGAAGCAGCACCTTGCAGGGAAGAACGGACTTGGTAGGTAAGCAAGTCCGCGATTCTCGAGAAGCGCTGCCGTCTTCCTCGGAAGCACTTCAGTGCAAAAACGAATGTAGAAAGAATCAGCCCAGAAGCGGCCGCGAAGTGGACCTGCAGCGTGCAACAAAAACGAGGCTCAGATTCTCACTCCCTCAGCTCCATTGGACGGTGAAGTGTCAAGAAAGTCGACAGGAAGCATGAAAAGGAGGCTGGAGGCACAAAGAGGCAAATTGGAGGCAAAGCATACCAGAGCCTCGTTTTTGTTGCAAGCTGCAGGTCCACTTCTCGGCCGCTTCGGGGCTGATTCTGTCTACATTCGTGTTTGCACTGCAATGCTTCCTAGGAAGACGGCAGCGCTTCTCGAGAATCGGACTTGCTTACCGACCAAGTCCGTGCTTCCCTGCAAGATGCTGCTTCAACCACGAATAAATCTTGCAGGCAGTGAATCCAAAACACATCTTGTGCAGAAGCAAAGAAGTGGTGCAGCAGCATTTCAATTCACTTTATTCGAAAAACATGCGACGGACAGATCCGATCACTAGTTTTTGTTGTCATAAAATAAACATGTATGTCAATCGACGAGCCAAAATTAACATACACAAAAGTATGTTATGCCTGCAAATTTTCGTCGTCTTAGTATTCTAACTATTCTAACTCGCGACTACTGGAATTCCAGGAAACCCCCTCCAGATCCACCCACAGAGCCTCGAAACCATCTGGCTCCGCAAATTTCGTATCTAAGCCTAATGCTTGTTCTCTCCATTAAGTTACGCCCCAATCCCTCTGCTTTAAGCGTTTCTTGAGTCCCCCCCCCCCCCATCCCCCCACAGGTATTGGACCCGACCCGGACTTGACACTGAACATCTGAGGCGATAGCCCTTATTCAAACAATGTTTACAACGGGTACGTCAGCTACGATTCTTCATCAGCGATATTTCGGCCATTTTTGGCAAGGGTCCTCGTCAGGCTGTCAATCCTCTGGTTCAACTTCGGGGAAGGAAACAAACATGTAAAAAAACCTGATGAAGAATCGTAGCTGGCGTACCCGTTGTAAACATTGTTTGAATAAATGTTTCAAAGTCAGCTTGGGCTCAAAGAATATTTATCTGCGATAGCCCTTTCCACCTGACAAGTTTCATTCAAATCCGATCACCCGGCAGCACTATTGCAAAAAAAAGAGGCACAGGAGCCACCAGTGTGCATCTCATCACTAGCATGGACGACTTGAATACAGAAATGCAAGACGAATGGTGACTTACTTTAAGCTGAGTGGTCCCATTTTCTGACTTCAGGTGTAGTAGTTTGCGTGCAATCTTCAACAGAGCTTTCCTTTTTCGACCCGGCTTGCTGCTTTCGCGGACTTCCTGTGAGATCGATTTCACCTGTTTAAAAAAGAGAAAAATGTAGGGATATGGGCTCAGAGTTAAAGACACCTTAAATTACCTTAAACTGCACTTGCAAGCAGTAAGGATCAGAGCAAATAACACTGGGGAGTAGCGCCAAGACTTGACAAAATTGACACACACTCGAGTAGCAGCGGAACTAGTACCACCAGCGATAGAGAACATCACTATTGAAACTTATTCAGTCGTTAACCAACGCTGGCTCCGATAACTTCGTATTCTGAACAATGCAAAAAAATGATACAGCCTCCATTATTTCCTTGGTGTGTGCAGACCGCACCTTTGCTTTACTAGAAATTTTTGACCCGCAAGTTTGTCTCGCTTAAAATGCCCCAAGCGTAGTGGGCGGCGCTAAAGAGTATGGACCGTTTGCAAAGCATGGAAAGCGTAGGTCTTGGCGCTACTTCCTAGTGTTATTTTGCTCTGGTACGGATGTCAGATCCCGATGAGCAGAGATGGGCGAATCCGACCATGGAAGGATTTGAATCCGAATCCAAGGCTAGGTAAAAATCTGATTCCAAATCCACCATTTCATGCTGAGGATTCAAATCCGGAATCGAATCCAGATTCGAATCCGACCTTAACAAAAATCCAATCATATACGTAGGTTATAGTTTAAAAATCAGAGGTGACAAAAATCATTGATATCTAAGTTAATCGGATAACGTGATAGAGTACTGAGAATGTCTGGTGGTGGAGATCAAAAAGTTTGATTGCCTAAGCCGACTGTGTGAAATTGGGGAACGGAATGTCGACTAGAAATTTGAGCGGATTCGTAAGATGGAGGGTTTGGAATCCGAGTCCGAATCCGAATCCAGCCTGACAAGCAGAAGATTCGAATCCGGCCAAAAAGACGAATCCCGGGAATTCGGACTCGCACATCTCTGCCGAAGAGTAGCTTGCGTCGATGACAGGGATACTTTCGGATTTTCGACTAGGGAACAAACCAGTCTTCCATCCACAGCTCAGATTGCCAGTCCTTGTCAAGCCGAATCTAGAAGGATTCGGATGTTTCGCTGGTGACGGTTTCTTCTGACAAAGTATTCCACAAGGGAATTAAGCCGCTTTCACATTGACGCGACGTTCCAATGCGCTGCGTATGCGTTTATCTTGCGCTGAGTACAGGTTGCGTAGCGTATCTTTCACACCTGCGCGACAAGCTTTCACGCTGGACGTGTATTTACGTTTTCCTTTCTCGGTTTCTTATGCTGAATTCTCGCTTTCACCATTACTAAGTTTTTTTTTCATCGTTAGTAGGTTTTCTCCAGTTTCCATCCAACTCTATTTTTCACTGAAAAATCTTACTAGAACTCTTAACTATTACTAGAAATGATCTTTTCCCAATGAAATGGATCAGAAAAAAGTTTTCGAATATACCATTACTTTCCACCTGAAATTAGCGATTTTTTGTTAACGCTTTTCGATTATCTCCGGCCTTCCTGCTCTCCGACGCGGCGGCTGGGCGCAAAACTGAACGCGCCGTAGTTAAAAAGTGGGTAAACTCAGCAAATAAAAGAAGTAATAAACAGATGCTTCTGAGAAACAGTTGCCAGTGGACGTTGAAGATTCCGGCAAAAGTTTTGTTGTGTGACGGGCAATTCTCGGCAAAGCCAAAAATACGCTAAAAATTCCTAGGCACAAAACGAGACAGTGAAGAAAGGCGGGGATATTAAAAGCTTATAGTTCTGTATGGGAGCTAGGTATATAATAAAAAGCAGAATATGCAGGAGAGGTCCTTTAAGAGTCGACAGACCGCAGTAGCCTGCTTAACTTGTCCATACTTACTGGTGATGCTTTGTGAAGTGGTGTTAACGGCTTTGAGAAATGTATAGCTACTAACTCAGCGACGCCTTAAATTTGATTCTGCTTTTCCGGTTCCACCTTACTTTTCCGGAATATGTATGGGCAGAGGCTCGTATGAGACACGACGGGCCACTCCTCTTGGATGCCCTACGCCTCTGTAGGCGCAGGAGAAACTAAGGTCTAAGGTTTACTTTTGTAGTCAAGTCGATGTCGGGGATTCACCTTATAGAATATGACAGAAAAATAGTTACGCAGTTCAACAGGATGAAAGAAAATTGTAACCACCCATGGAGCTCCATGATGTTCCAGTTTACTAAATTTTAACTATTTTGGTTGTTATTGTTGTTGTGTTCTTTCTCTCTCCTTTCATCTCTTCAAATAGAGTGATGAACTTGTAAGTAAGTAAGTAAGTAATTTATTTATGACCCGCCATTCTGAAAAGGCGGAGTAAATGAAGAAAATAAAGAAAATAAACAAAAACACATAAACACACAGAAAAGACACTTAATTTTTAATCTTCGGTCAGGAAGCAGTGGACGACGTCGTGCGCTGGTTGGGCCCTGTTGTCCATGATTTTTGAAAGCGATGAGGAAACATCCAAAAGGGTAACACTTGCATCTTGAATTTTGAATTTCTCCGTCAATGTATGGTTATGACATAATTTCGGCAAGTAGAGAAGGTGCTTTGCATATTTAAAATAACATGATCTCATCTTTTTAATCTCCTTCTTTCGTAGAACATGAGTGACTCCAGAGCGAAATAGTATAGAAGGAGCGCGTTTGTGGTTCGTTGATTTTGATACATTTGTGGTTATGTGTGATATGTAGGCTAGTGATAATGTATTTTTCCTCCGTTTATATGGCTACGGCTGAATTAAATAAATAAAATAAAACAAGAGCTAAAAGCTCATATGGCACTTGCAAGAATAAGCAAAATGTTGGAGGGAGTTTTTTGTTTGGGAGTTTTGTGCAGAGTCGAATATTATTTTATTATACACTAGTGAGTAAAAGTACTGTAAAAGGCATTTCTACGACTCCTCTTCTTCGTTGGGCGGTTCAGTGGTCTTCAATATGGTTTCGACATTTCTATCAAGTACGTTTCTTCTTTGAATTGTTGCTGCGAAATTTCCCGTTTTAAAGGCGCTAGAAATGCATCTGTAAGCAAAACCCTTGAGGCAAAAACAATAGCATCAAAAGTAGAACCCTTGTGGCACAAATGATCATGGGTTGAGATGCGCACTTTAAGGGAGCTAGAACCTCATTTGTAAGCAAAACCCTTGAGGCAAAAATGGTAATGGGCTCATGGGGATCATGAAAATGCATATTTTGCTTAAAAGTATTTTTCTTAATTTGCGGTCATGATTGGTCGGAGTTGGAAAGTGGCGAATTCTAAGCCAATCTTGTCGAATTTCAAACATTCCAGCCAAGTTTCATTGTCCTAGCACATTTGGAAGTACCTTTACTCGCGATCACCGGAATTCCGGACTCCCCCTTAAACTCCCCCCACAGTCGCCTGAGCCAATCCGGTTCTGTAAATGATTTATCCGGAGTAACTGTTAGTTATTCCCACAAAGTTCCATCCCGATCTCTCCAGTCTAAGCCGGTCGCATATTCCCCCCCCCCCCCCCCCCCAGTTGTTGTCGGATCCGGTCCGGACATGAAAAAGATCACCAGAGAATGTCCTCTGTTCAATTACAAAATTTCACTCAAATCCGATCACCGGTTCCAAAGTTACGCATGACTCAATATTCCGGATTCCCCCTTCCTCTACCCCCCCCCCCCACACGACTATCGGATCGAGTAAATTTTTATATACAAGTCAGTTTGATAGGGTCCCTGATACGCCTCCCAAGTTTCGTCGTGAAAATCCCCAGAACCACCATCACTGGATTTCTGGGAAATACCCCTCCACCCAGCCTCCACCCAAGTGTCCGGATCCAGTCCAAATGTGTAAACGATTTATCTGGAGCAGATGCTGGTTATTCCCAGCAAGTTTCACTCCGATCCCTCCATTCTAACCATTTCTAGGGATTTCCGCCCCCCCCCCCAACTCCTCCATAGCTGTCGAATCCAGTTCGGACTTCAAATGGAACATCAAAGATATGTCATTTATTCAGGAATTAAGTTTCATTTCAATCCGATCACCCGTTCAAAAGTTACCGACCACTCAACTTTCCGGATTCCCCCACCCTCCGCTTCCCCAAGATGGTCGGATCGGGAAACTGAGTATCTCCAGGTTGGTTTGGTCGGGTCCCTGATACGCCTGCCAAGTTTCATCATCCTAGCACCCCCTAATCTATATCAACCCCTACCAAGGTCCAACAACAAATTTTGCCAACCCCTTCGACCTTCGGTTGATCTATCTCTCTCCGAATGAATTCTTGCAAAGAATCCACGAGCAGAGTGTGATGAAGGAATGATTCATCTATGCGCAGAGCTATACTAGTGCGAAGAAAGGGGTAGGGGTTTGACGAAAACTAGAAAAAGCATTTCGGGTGTCCCCCTCCAGCCCCCCCCCCCCCCCCCTCCCCCAGTTACCGGATCCGATCCGAATTTGACAATGAACATCCAAGACATTTGTTCTTGATACCTGTCAAGTTTAATGCACGCCCGATTATCCGCTCCAAAGTTATGAATGTTACTAATTTCCGGATTCCCCATGTTGCCACTCCCCCATTGATGGTTCGATCGGGGAAGTGATTATTTCCAAGTTAATCCGGTTGGGTCCCTGATATGCTTGCCAAGTTGTATCATCCTAGGTCATGTGGAAGTGCCCAAACTAACAAAATGCGGACAGACCGACGGACATTACGATCGCTATATGGCACTTGAGTAAGCTCAAGTGCCATAAAAATTTACCATACTCCGTCTTTACCTAGACGGGTTACAATTAAAATTTAATTTAATTTAGTTCCTTATCCCATACGAAAATGTTGCGCCTGGAACATAACCCAGACAAAATGAAACAGATTTGATCCAATTTCCGGTTAGTTTCTTCCTTGGACCGACCGGAATTCAGGAGGGTTGAATTTGCAGAGAATTTACAAATCTAACGGCCAAATCCTATTGGCGGTAAGCCATAAGTTCAAGCTCGGCTACCAGTCTAGGAGCCTAACTCACCTTTTCCTGAACTGACGAAACCTTCCGAAGCATTTTCCTTCCATAATAAATGAATTTATCTCGTTTCCGGAACCGAGGCTTTGATGATACTGATGATGGTTCAGGAATGCTTTCCACAACCTGCACAACTAGAAACAAGAAATGAATGTATTTGTCGTGATTTTTTATTTATTTTATTTTATTTTACATACTCCGCTTTTCAAATGGCGGGTCAGAAGTAAACTACTTACTTGCACTGTAAAAGGTTTCTCCGAGTAAGGATTAAAGTTAACTGCAGTATTTGCTACTGGGATTAATCTAATCTCTACTGACATAAGATTAATCCGAATAAGGGATAAGATTATCTTTTCAGAGGCAAGATTAATCCCAGTAGCAAGAACTGTAAGATTTTTTTTTACGGTTTTCTTACTTACTATTAGCAAATGCCATCGCATATTAAAACAAGAACAAAGGTTGACTATCACATTAGCTGTTTAAAGATATTTTGTTTTTCCCTTAATTTGAACCCCCTCCCCGACCCCTAAATGTAGGGCTACAGAGCCCATCTACGAACTCGACCTTTCCCTTGACCTAAACGATCCTCCCACCAAGTTTCATCAAAATATCTCATTCCCTTCGAGAGTTATCGTGCTTACAGACGGACGGACGGACAACTTTTGCGATGTCATAGGCATCTCTCCACTTACGTTTTGGGATCCCAACAAGATATTACTGCAAGCTCTTCATCAGCATACCATATCCTCACTGCTTGCAAGTACAATTTTAGGCAAGACTTTTGTGTTGGTGGCAGGATAATGAACAGTCGCGCATGTTCAGTGAGACGGTTTTAAGACGATCTCCTGTGTAAGGGACCAGACAAATAGCTTCGAATCGTCAGCATCTTGTGGATTCGGAAGAAGCAGGTGGGATAACTGATGCAGGCTAGGACTCCTTTGTGGGACTCCATTGAGTTCTGGCATTTCAAACGACAGGACCCCCTCACCTGCTGTCCCGACGACACGAACTCTTTGTTTACGTCCAGTCAGCAAATGTATCCCCTTATACAAACAGGAGAAATAGAAAAATGTGATTTTCGGGGTCTTTCTTGATCAACTAGTTATCCCTGTTAGATGATGCGCGAGGGATAAATAAAATTTCTGATATTTCGGTTGCACTTCCTGCAAACCGTCCTCAGCGAAAAACAAACTAAATCATAAAATCCACCACAATGCCAACAGGAAATCGATGCGGAACCAAAAACCATGAAACGACATGTATTTAAAAACCAGAAGAAGAAGCTTGTTTTCGCATCGTTTTCCTGTTGGTATTCACTGTAAAAAGTTTCTCCGTATAAAGATTAAAGTTAACTGCAGTATTTGCTACTCGGATTCATCTTATCTCTATTTGGTATTAATCTTATCTGCGTAGAGATAAGAATAATCCGAGTAGCTAATACTGCAGTTAACTTTAATCTTTATACGGGAGAACTTTTTACAGTGTTGTGGTGGATTTTATGATTTAGTTTGTTTTTCGCTTAGAATGGTTTGCAGGAAGTGCAACCGCAACATCCGAAATTTTATTTATCTCTCGCACATCATCTTAAAGGGACAACTAGTAGGAAAATCACGTTTTTCTTTTTTTTTTTGCAATGAATGGTCAGCTTGGCTTCAAACCTTATATTCTACAAACAGGATAAGAAGCTAATCGAAGGCGTCTACAGCCGACTTTGTAAATACTGTCGCGGCCTCGCAACACTACCCTATGATCAATAGTTGCGGAAACTGAAACTGCCAATGATGACTTACCGGCTTCCGCGCTACTAATCTTTAAACTAATCAACTCTAAACGTCTCCCCTCCGTCTCAGAGGCGTTACTAGCCAAAATGTTTGGGGGGGTGGGGGGGCAAGGTATTTACCGACTGGCTGGTCATTTTTACCGACTGTTTTTACAGAAAAAGACTGTTTTTTAACAAAAACTAATGTTTTTCCGAAAAACCGACTGTTTTTGAGAAAAAATTGACTGTATTTATAAAAAAAAAATAGAGGCGTTAAAAAACGGCTTGACGACGACTGACGTCCGTACTCATCCCAGCGTTACCTCAAGTCGTTTGTACTCTACTTCATCAGAAACTACAACGAAAAAGTGCTAAAACCTGAGATTTCTTAGACGTTTTTTTTTTTTTTCAAAGTTCAGCGCTATTCTCTCGAATATTTGGGACTTTGTAATAAATCTACTCTATTCTATAACCGTGGAGAGAGGATTGGAGCACCTTGAAGCCGGAACCCAGAAATAATCACGGTCATCAACTGCAAGCTATTCATCGTTCATCAGAATACTTTATCCTTACTGCTTGCAAGTGCAATTTAAAGTTTAACTGAAAAGCCAACATATTTCTGTATCTTTCAACTGAACACACTACATTATTAGGATTGTGTTAAAGGATTAATTTTATTTTTCATAATTTGCTCTATTATGACGGTCAGAATATCCATGGTCGTCCTCACAAGGCAAAATTCTACTATGGCGCGGAAAATATGAATCTCAATACAATTGCGACTTTTCAGCGGCTAGTGATCAGCTTGCGGACGGTAGCTCACTGCACGAACACTTATTTTTCGTAAATAGTTTCTGTAAGCATACAACACAGGTAAAAGAACATAGAGGTACCGCAAATCCAAAACGGAAATTCCACTATTCGAAAATTGATTATTCGTTAATAGCGGAGCAACAAAGTAATGTATTCTTATCGAATCTCCAAGCCTTTAAGTGAAGAGGTGAGGGGTACGTAAACTGTCCTATATCGGCCCTTTTCGGTTAAACTTTAAGGATATTTTGGCGATGCCTACCACTAATCTACCAATCCGTACGAACTCGGTCTCGTCCGTCCGTAAATTCGGTGACTCAAGAGGCGTATTCTCGCCGTTCCCCAAGGACTCCACTTGAGGATTCCCCGCGTTTTTGTTTGTCCCGGGGACTCACTCCCCGTATTCTCGCGGGTCCTCACTGCTCCGATTATCATCACCATCATCAGAAAGGACTCCCTTTCAGATTCGGAGGGGAATCAATTTTTGCTGGTGTGCAATGGAAAATTTATTAAAAACAATCAGAATGAATAAAACCAAAAATAAAGTGGATCCAGACTAATTTTTGTCAACAGCATATTTTTTTTCGACCAAAATCCATTTTGGAAGCATTCCCCGTGTTCTCGCTGTTTCTGTACGCGGAGGAGGAGTGGAGTGACTCCCTCTATCTCGCCATTCCCTTCGATTCCCCGAGGAGTCCTCGGGGAACGGCGAGAATACGCCTAAGGTGTTTATTTGGTCTCATTTCCATCCCGTGCATTACGAATTTGTCTTCTCAGCCGGGCTCTGGACATTTTGTTATTTAGTTTGTTATTAAAAAGAACCTGAACCTGAACCTGACATTCGTTACCGAGACCGACCTACCAATGAAAACTATGTCTTACCTCTTCTTTTGAACTTTTTTCCTATGAGAAATCCAAATGCGGAGAGGAAGAAAACAACTCCAAGGAGAACAAAGGAGTTAAGGATCTGCAAAAGAAAAGTATGCTAAGCTTTCATGGTCTGTTTCCATTCTATCTAATATTTCTTTGTATTATCTCTACACTGTTTTTGTGCGTAGATCTTGTATTTGCATTACCTAGCCCTCAACTTTGGCGAGGGTACCTGACCCAGGGGTGTCCCCCCCCCCCCCCCCCTGCGTATTGGGCCGTCGGTCAAATTCTCACCGAAGGCAAAACTTCTGGTCGAAACGGGCATGCCTGTTTTATAAAATCTTTTGTCCCCACATTTCGAAATTGGTTGATTTAACGTGTTTACTGGTTCCCATTCTTTATCGAACTTGGTAATCCATCCAAATTTTGTTCAGTCCTCGTCGATTTCAATACATTCGGTCAGTCCGTTCGCAAATTTAAGGTGTTTATTTCGTCCCATTTGTTACCGCATCCACTTTTCTTAAGTCCGTATCTGCTCTATCGCATTCGGTCCGTCCATTTCATAATTCGGTGATTAATCAGATTGATTTGGTTCTGATTCATTACCGAATCCGATAATTCACCGGAATTCTATTTAGTCCATATCTATTACCAGACTAGCCACATTCGGTTGTTTTAGGTGATTCTAAAAAGAGTCTTATTCCATTACGAAATTCGGTTGTTATGCCGCTCCCGATCTGTTCCTTATTTTTTTTAGTTAGTTTTCCGGTAGTACGAATTCATTATTTGGTTCACCCCATTTACCGAGTTCGGTAAACTTAAGTGGCATTTATTTAGCTCTTGTTCTTTAACATTTAACGGTAGCTTCAGCTGGTTTCCTTTCATTACTTAACTTTTATTCTAATGATTACAGTATTTCAGGAATAAGCACGTCTCTTGACGTGAAAACTAGCCTTGCTGTAGATTCAGAATAAATGTAGCCTATTTTGTATCTACTTTAAAAGGCACTTTGAACATCAGTGTTTCCACAAAATTTCACCAGAGGCGCATTTCGCAGTCTTCACTATTTAGAAGGGTGAGTAATTTAATTGGCGTTTGAGGCTTGGAATTTTGGCGGGCTTGAACCACATTAAAAGCTAGAATTTGCAGGAAAGTAGTTAAATGTTGCCAGAAAAAAGGCCGATTCAAAATATTTCGCCTGCAGCGCTTTAATTTGTCCTGAGTACAACCGTTAGCGACGTTGTCGCTTTGCTGCAATGGGTTTGTCGGCACATTTTCAAGTCCTGTGGGCAAAACTGGACATCCCCCTAAGGATTCAAAATATATTTTTTTATATATATATATAAAAAAAAGTTTCGGGTTCCTAAGGACAAGCTAAAGCTAATGTTTTGCTATTTCATTCGACGCTTAGTCGAATATGATTGTCCGGTTTGGTACTTTGCTCTTACCCAAGGTGAAACTGATAAAATAGAGCGAGTTCAGAAGAGATCGCTGCAAATTATCTATGGCGGTTCCCCCCTACCATACTCTTTTTACCTCAAAGAATTTAAAATTGAATTCCTTTCTTCCCGCCGCGAAAAACTATGCCGCATTTATCCGCCTTGTTATTTTTTTCCTTTAAAACTATATGTTGACAACTTATTTTATCTCTATTTATGACTACAAAAACCTCGTATTTGGGCTCTGCCCACGAGAGATATGTTTTGCTTTATTATTAAGTAAATTGAAAACTGAAATTGAAATTGAAAGGCTAGTGGCGACGTATCCCTGAAAAAAAAGAAGTGAAAGAGCGTGAAAACGAGCCGAATCGTCTCTTTAGATTTGATTTTTCACTTACTATGCAACTTTTTAGATTATAGCTTCTTGAAGGCAACTCGCTGTGTTTTAGAAAGAAAAAAATAATAAATTCGGAAAAATCAGGTACCGATTCGGTCAATTTCACCAGGTTCGCCCTCCCCCCAATGAATGAACGCCCCTGGTCCCATCAGATGATAAACCACCTATTTAGATGATCAACATTGCATGAGTGATTAAACCTCATCGTACAAAGCATATCTGAGTCAGGTTTTTATTTGCTCGTCCGAGTCGCTGAAATGGCTCGGACTTGGCTTCTAATCGACACTGTGTTTAAAGGACCTGTCTTACCTATTTACTGACGCAACGTACTTCCATAATCACTCCATATATTTCTAAACCTGGAGAACCCAATTTCGTTACATTCTAACCCCTCTAACTGAACCACGCTGATTTTCTCACTTGCCGTGTTTTGCTACCTGCGATGTGTATCACGCTGTCGACGGTTGTCTGCGAGAACTTTTTCTATCGGAAAAATTGGTTATGTAAATTGTTTCCCTGTTTTCGCTACAAGTCAACGGGTCTCGGAAAAGGCTTAAAACAGCCAACAACGCGTGAATGAAATAGGAGAAAGTAAGTGGGGTCAAAAGATGTGGATGTGGACTGGTTGTTGAAGATCCGAATGGATGAATAAGTATGGACGGACGAGTGTGGGGGATTGTAAGATTATTTTAAATTTTGATTTGAAACTTTTTCCCTATAATGGTGTAAAGGGAAAACGTTTCAAGGATTGTGGGGTATTTTGGGTTGTGGGAGGTAGAAGTGTGTCGGTTGGTGTGTGTGGAATGATTGGGGTTAGCCAGGGCAGAATATTGTTGTTGTATTTTGGGAACCTCTAACACCACCGTGTTAGAGGTGCCCTAGAGGGGGAAGGGCACCTCTTGAGCGGGTAGAGCAGGGGTTTCGTTGGGATTGTTGAAAGTTGTGGTTAAGTTTGTGCCCTGGGGTTATGATATGAGTGGAAGCGAGTGAGAGGGAAATGAGGGTTGAGGGCGTTTGTGGTTTTGGAAGAGTTGAAGATAAGTATTGTGATGAACGATGGGTATGTGTGAATGATGATTGGGCGAAAAAGTAAGTGGTAAAAAAAAAATTTAATGTTTTTTAGTAGGAATTTGAATGATAAAGATTGGAGAAGAAGATGATTGAGGTTGGAATGATAAATTTATAATCAGTTTATATTTTATATATAGTTATTAGGGGGAAGGACAGTAAATGTAATATGGGTTTTATTAAAAGTTAGGTGACGTAAATAGTTTAAAAGTGGGTAAAAATAGGTTAAAATTAACGTCACTGAGGGATGGAGGAGTAGCCACAAAAAGTACGTAACAGAATTTTCGTTGTTTTATTTAAATAACATAAAAATAAGTTAAATTAGAAAAGACGCTACGGGAAAAAAAAAAAAAAAAAAAAAAACGGGTGTAGAAAGAATCAGTCCGGAATCGGCCGAGAAGTGGACCTGCAGCATGCAACAAAAACGAGGCTAAGATCTTGCAGAAGAAAGCAAAATAGGTGTGGAGAACTTCGCTACGTTAGTTTGTGTCCTGTTAGATCTGATTCTTCATGATTCTTCAGAGAACACATGTTATTCAAAATTCGAAGTAAGAAACTGAGAGACTAAACACATTCTTGTATGTTTTTGCTGTATTTTCGTCTCCCCTTTTTCCAAGTTTCGCTGGATCGAGAGCGGAGACTGCGGACATAGACAGCATAGTTTTAAAGTATTCAAATATTTTAAAATACTGTAAGTTGAAGAGTAAATAGTCCGAGGGGTCCTTTAACTTGCTGTTCCGTAGTAAAAAGTGTATCTTCGTACAGGCCAATCACCGTTGCTCCAGTACTTTGCAAAGTTCTCGAGCTTTTAGTCTAGCTTTTAGTCTTTTAGTCTAAATTCAGCATTCGTGCCGAATGCCTGACCACCAGTTCGGCTTCCGACCAGGTCTAGGATGCGCTCAGCTCTTTTCAGTCTGGCCGCTATTCCAGCTGATTCCGACGATTCTGGTGACCTTATAGTGCTTCTGATGTTGATGATCACCTGATCTGATGACCACCAGTTCAGCTTCCGACCAGGTCTAGGATGCGCTCACGCTCTTTTCAGTCTGGCCACTATTCTAGCTGATTCCCACGATTCTGATAACCTTAGTGCTTCTGATGTTAGTACAGCGTTTGATTCGTCGATTCATGGTTAGGCTCTTTTAGCGGCTTACCAGCAAGGTGTAAACCTCCGCGTCACCCGCGTTTGTATGATATGTTTTGCCGTTTGGAAGCGCGTATAAAGATAGGAAACCGCGTCACTTCAGTCGTTGTTCCGGTAAAGAAAGGTGTTCGCCAGGGTTCAGCATTATCCCCTAGTTGGTACAATAGCAGCGTTTTACATGCCCAGGCAAGTGTCAATGTCTCATTTATCGCCAAGAGTGTTAATGTGTCGCTACTTACATAAGCGGGCGACCTATTAAATCTAAGTCGGTCTACTAGTGGTCTGCAACTGAATTTCGCGATCCTACGTGACCAATACTGAAGAATCGGCCTCGCTTTCGACATATCTAAATCTGCAGTATTGTTTTTAATGACAATTCCTCTCAACCTGAACGCTTCCAACTGGGTAGCGAGTCAATTACTGTTTCGTCTCACGTCGTATACCTTGGTCTGTCGACAGGTCGCAACCTTAACGAAACTCGTCTACTACTCGTTAGACACGCCGAGAAAAACTTCGTACAGCATATGGGTCTCTAGTCGCCAGTAGATTCCTTTTATGCCAAAAGTATCTCGCGAACATGTATAACGCTGTCGCACTGCCGCATGTTTTGTATGTCCTGCCGTTTTGGAATTTGTTAACTGAGACCCAAAAACGTAAGCTCCGATCCCTTACTTCAGGTTTGCAAAGTTTCTGCTGCGTTGTCCATTGTGGGCGAGGAACACTTCCATGATTGAAAAACACCAGAATGCGGACCCCAGTATCGCAGTGAATCGGGTGATTTCAAATTTCCAGGCGAAATGAAACCATCCCTGGCTTAAACACTTTTATAGTTCCTGATTGCGTAACTGTTATGTAAAATGTCATGTGTTTGTATCTGTGTTGTGCCTTAAATTTCTCTTCTTTTTCTCTATTTTCTTCTTTACTCTATTTTGTTCTAAGTGAAAAATATGGGTGATAAATACTTTACTTACTTACTTACTTACTACATCAGTATACAACTTTCTGCATATTCAAGTCAGCTCAACTCAGCCTCTACCAACATCCTCCCGTGTCACTGCCAGCCCAAACCACTCTTTGCCAGACACTTTTTAATCCAGAGCCCATTTAGCTGGTTATTATAAATGACAACATATCAACATTTTATGTCACTGTGTTTGAGTGTATTTAAGGATGTAAATATGTTTGCTTTGTTCTGTATTACAGGAGAGGCCTATCTAATCTCGAACTGATAGCCTACAGCCTCGCCTAAAAAGGTTAAAAAGAAATTTAAGTGCAGTCCTAACAAGGTCCTAATTGTTGAGGAAGGAACAAGGAAGCTACCCTGAATGACCTAGGACCGGTTTAGGAGTGTATACAAGTTTCCTTGACCTTGTAAGATTTTCAGGTCAAGTTCGAGGCTTTACAAATTTGAGGTTGGATACCCTCCTGCAGTGGCGTCGCAAGTGTATTTTCATAGGGGGGGGGGGTGCAGAGCTAACATTTTTACCGAATTTTTTAACGCAGAATGAAAGATGATTGGCCAGCTACTAGGCTTCGTTTTTGCGAAGCTCACTTGGACAATATATTGATTATTGCCGGGCACGATTGTTGTCAGGGTCGTTGTGTTCAACTCGCAGAAGCAGAACAACGCACTCACGTACGCAAGAGAACACCACCTCGACACTGACATATATATATCACCGCCGGAGCCCTGCATCTTGAGACTATAGATCAGATTCGCGTCTGCTTAACATATCTTTATACTTGCTGTGTGAACTACATACTTATTTTTAGTTCCTGCATAGACTAAGCCTTACCACCCCCAACTTGACAATTGGAGTGGCAGCTTCTATTTATTTTACCCCAAGACACAACTAAATTGAGCACCGCATGCAAAAATTTGAAAATTGCTTCTCATAAAAATTCTATCTTTTACCGTAAACTAGGCTAAACACCAAAATCTTAAGAATTTCCAGAAAAAAATTTCCATCGATAAAAATCGTTTGTCCCCGCATTTCGAAATTGGGTGACTTAACGTGTTTTATTGGTTCCCCTTTCTTTATCGTCTTTTCTAATTCATCCAACTTTTGTTTACTCCGCATCTATTTCACCGTATTTTGTCTGTCCCTTCGTAAATTCGGCGATTTAACCTGTAAAAATAAGGAACAGATCGAGAGCGGTATTACAACCGAATTTCATAACGGCCGCATCGATTTCCCCGCATTCAGTCCATCCCTGCGTAAATTCGGTGATTTAACCTGTTTATTTGGTCTCATTCCCTACCGACTTCAGTAATTCGGTCGCATTCGGTCAGTCCATTTCATAATTAAATTCGGTGAGATTCATTTAGTTCTGATTCGTTACCGAGTACGGTAATTCGCCGGATTTATTTTTAGTCCGTTTCTAAGTGACGTTGCGGAGGCAACAGCTACTGTACTGTAAGGCTAGTCAATCCTTCCCGTGATCACATAAGTAAGTAAGTAAGTAATTTATTTATGACCCGCCATTTTGAAAAGGCGGAGTAAATGAAGAAAACAAAGAAAATAAACAAAACACATAAACACACAGAAAAGAAACTTAATTTTTAATCTTCGGTCAGGAAGCAGCGGACGACGTCGTGCGCTGGTTGGGCCCTGTTGTCCATGATTTTTGAAAGCATATGAGGAAACATCCAAAAGGGTAACACTTGCATCTTGAATTTTGAATTTCTCCGTCAATGTATGGTTATGACATAATTTCGGCAAGTAGAGAAGGTGCTTTGCATATTTAAAATAACATGATCTCATCTTTTTAATCTCCTTCTTTCGCAGAACATGAATGACGCCAGAACGAAATAGTACAGAAGGAGCGCAGAACATGACCGCCGCAGGCAAATTCTTTCAAGTTCGATTTTATCCAGCCAAATTTAACTACTTCCATCGAGATTCTAGCTTTTAATAGTTGCGTTTTCGCTGATACCATGGTATCTGTTACCACGGTAACTGGATCTGCAATTAGTCGTTTTTGCAGTTATCGTGGTATCTGATACACGGTGCTCTGCAAAAACGACTATTGCAGAAATAGCACTTTTCGAAGTCACCCCAAAAGAAAAACAGATATCCAGTTACATCACTAAGTGCTAAACTTCTTTCTCACCAATCTGACAAAATTTGATGAAAGTGAGATGACTTTTCAGATACCACGGCCAGTTACCACGGTCGGACCGTAGTATCTGAATATCTGATACCACGATAACTGGCCAGATACGGTACCACGATAACTGCAAAAACGCCTTTTGACCGTGGTATCAGATACCACGATAACTGCAAAAACTAGACCGTGGTAACAGATACCATGGTATCAGCAAAAACGCAACTAATGATTCTCAAATCCCAGCACTAAAACTGCTTCAAGCCCCGGTTAAATACTAGGATGTCCCCGCAGTTGAAACATTTAGAATACCACGAACGGTTGAGGATAGTGAAGCTTCCCAGCCTCTCATATCAACGTAAACGGGGCGACGTCTTGATGGTAAAAAAGCTGTTACACTACGACATTATCTCTGGGTTGTTCGAGAGCTCCCAATCAAAGTCGACGAGAGGCCATTCCAAGAAGCTCCAACTGACCAGCTGTAAACGACGCGAGCGGCACAGTGTTTTCTCTGTACGGAGTGTACTACTCTGGAACAGCCTTTTCGAAAAAACTATCAACGCTGTTACCCCGGATGGCTTCAAAAAAGGTGTGGACAAGGACTGGCGAAATGCTGAACGTCGGCTGCACTGGGATGCCAGTGAGGCGATGTAACAACAACATCTACCAACTAAGGAATGTCGGCTACATTGGAGTACCAGCGAGCCGATGTAACAAGAACAATCTAACAATCAAGCCGCCAACCAGCGCGAGACTCTACAGGAGGATCACACCACCTTATCTCACTGGAAGTGCGATTTAAGGTAATTTCAACGTAAATGACGCACCCTTTAAAACAATAGAGAATATTACAAAAAGCGCTGCAGGCTGAATTGTCGAAACATTTATGATTAGAGCGTGTCTCGGGGATCCTAAGTAAAATTAAGGACTACCAATGAAATCATATATCAGTCCTTTTGTCTGTGAGCAGTGCTTCACCCGACCTCTTTGAGTTTTGAGGGTCGTAGTAATACTACCGAACAACTACCAAATCCTGGCAATTATACCGAGTAACTTAAAGGACCCTTCTTGCTTATTCTGCCTTTTATAATATACTTAGCCCTCCCATGTGGAATTATAAGCTTCTAAAATCCCCATCTTTCTCCATTGTTTCGTTTCGTAACTACGAATTTTTAGCGCTTTTTCGGCCTTGCCGAGTTTTCCCGTCAGCCAACGAAAAGTTTGCCGGAATCTTCATTGTCCGCTGACAACTCTTTCAAACGTAAGGATGTGATAATCTTCTGTGTTTTACTTCTTTTATTTGCTTAGTTTTCCCACTTTTTAACCAAAGTACGTTCAGTTTTCGAATCTTTTACGCCCAGCCGCCGCGTCGGAGAGCAGGAAGGCTGGATATATTCGGCAAGCGCTAACAAGAGAATCGCTAGTTTCAGGTGGAAAGTAATGGTGTTTTCCGAAACGTTTATTCTGATCCATTTTATAGGGAAAAGATCATTTCTAGTAAGAGTTGTGCTTTAACGAATCCGGTTATTATACAGAATAGTTTTGGAACTGAATAATATAAGTGTTTGGTATAGTTTATCGAAACAGGAAATAGAGTCAGAATTTGTGGTAATTACCGAATCCTGAAAATTATACCGAATCCAAAATTATACCGAATCCCAACCACAATACCAAATAATTTTGGACCGATAGCCTATTTGGGAGACTGTGTAACTACCGAATCTCCACAAAATATACGGAATAGTTCTGGTATTGAAAATTACCAAAATTTGCTCACAGAATTCGTGAAGTACCGAATCCTGGCAATTATACAGAATCCCGATCATTATACTGAATAGTTGTGTACCGACAGCCTATTTTGGATTCTGTATAACTACCGAATCCCTGTAAATATACCGAATAGTTCTGGTATCGAAAACATTCCAAACAGTTTTAGTAAAGTTTTGGGCCGGAGGCCTTCTTGAGAGGAGGACCTCTCAAGAAGTTGGGGGAGCTGCCCCCCCCCCCCTTGCAACGTCCCTGCCCTCCTGTACTCCAATGTCACCAAAAAGTGGGTCGTAGATAAATACAGCAAATAATAGTAAAAAAGTGTCAAAGCTGACAAACAGGATGAAAGCATCGGATGAAAAAAAGTAAGGGCCAAGACTTTTGCTTTCTATTTTCATATAATCAGTATTGATGCAATCCTCATTGCACTGGGTGCGTTTTGACAGATACCATGGTATCTGTTACCAGGGTAACTGGATCGGCAAATAGTGGTTTTTGCGGTTACCGTGGTATCTGATATACGGTTGCTCTGCAAAAACGACAATTGCCGAAATTAGCGCTTTTCGAATTCATCTCAAAAGAAAAACTGATATTCATTCACATCACTAGTTGCGTTTTACAGATACCATGGTATCTGATACCACGGTCTAAAGTCGTGTTTGCAGTTATCGTGGTATCTGATACCACGGTCAAAAGGCATTTTTGCAGTTATTGTGGTATCTAGCAAGTTATCCTGGTATCAGATATTCAGATTCCATGGTCCGGCTGTGGTAACTGGTTGTGGTATCTGAAAAAGTCATCTCACTTTCATCAATTTTGGTCAAATTGGTGGGAAAGAAGTTTGGCACTTAGAGAGGTGACTGAATATCAGTTTATCTTTTGGCAAAACCTCGAAAAGCGAAATTTCGGCAATTGTCGTTTTTGCAGAGCAACCGTATATCAGATACCACGGTTACTGCAAAAACGACTAATTGCAGATCCAGTTACCGTGGTAACAGATACCATGGTACCGTATCTGCAAAAACACAACTACTAAGTGCCAAAGTTCTTTCCCACCAATTTGAACAAAATTGAGATGACTTTTTCAGATACCACAATCAGTTACCACGGTCGGGCCATGGTATCTGAATATCAGATACCATGATAACTGCACAAACGCCTTTTGACCGTGGTATCAGAAACCACAATAACTGCAAGAACGACTTTAGACAGTGGTATCAGATACCATGGTATCTGCAAAAACACAACTACTGGAAAGCGATTATATACCTTTAGACTTTTGACAAGTGCTTGCATCCATCACCTTAAATTGATATCAGTGTTGCCAGGTGCTTGACACAAGATTGCACAGCAATCTTTTTTTTACAAAATCAGATCCCTCCCCCCATGCTGTCGACCAGCCGGTAAAAAAACTGAGTTGGCAAAAAGTGCTGCAATTCTTCTTGAAAATAGTTGATTTTTCATAAAACAGCAGATTTTATCGGAATACTAAAACGAAAAGACATTTCAGAAACATTCGGTGTAAGCTATGAGTTACTTATGATTTACACCTTTTTGTGTTAAAGCAGTAGATATTTTATCTTCAAAGCAATCATTTATCGCAGAAACCGTCGCTAAAAATGACCACACTCGATAAATACCTCCCCTCTTCTTCCCATCCATTTTTGGATGATAATGCCTCTGGTTCTGTGACGTGCAAAACAAGAGAAAAGTTAATGAGCTTTTTGAGAAAAAAAAGTAAGGATAATCGAAAAAAAATATTTTTTTATCATGACAATTAAAAACAGTTTTTTCAAAACGATTAAAATAAAAGATTTTTTCTCATAAAAACATAAGGATAATCGAATTTTTTTTTTTTTTTTTATCATGACAATTAAAAACAGTTTTTCTCAAAACGATTAAAATAAAAGATTTTTTCTCCAAAAAACATGTTTGGTTCCAATACTTCCAGATGTGCAGTACATGAAGCTGTCAAGCCCAGCTGCTTACCCGTTACCAGCGAATATACTCTCGTATCCAAATACTGTGCTCCCTGGCTTTCAAGACATGGAGCAGTAGAGAGGGTCAACACATTCTGATCCACCAAGCATCAATTATCAATGTTCCCAAGGACCAAAACTATAATTTTGACATTTCAGTGAAGATTTTGAGTCCCCCACCACAACCATTGAGACCCGGCATTCAGAGATAAAACCAATGCGTGGCCCAGGTGTGGCCTTTACAAATCCTATCTGGTTTTCAATTTCTAAGGGATATGGAGAGCAAAATGAACCCAATTTGCACCAAACTTTAGGGAAATGTGCAAATTTGGTGCAATGGGCACACTTTAAAAATTTGAATCACAGCCATCTCTAGAAAGCGCCCGAATGGCACAACACGCACCATCTGGCAACAATGATTGATATGCTTCATATTTACTGAACTTTAGATTACAATCATATTGTCCTACAAATCTGATAGGCTACAAATGTATGATGACAGCCCAAAGAAGCATAACTCTTCTGTGCTTTATTCGAAGCTTACGTTTAAGCAACACTTCACTCACAGGGGAAGGAAATACAGCAGTTACCTGTGCGTCGACACCAGTAACAACACTCCAATCCATTTTCAATTAAACTGCGTCACGTAGCCCATTCCTTTCCTCTCTTTTGAATTGTCCGGGCATTTTTGTTTTTCCTTTTGCAGTAGTTGCGTTTTTGAGACACATAAGTTGTGTTTTGTGGATGCCATGCTATCTGTTACCACGGTAACTGGATCTGGAGTAACCGTGGTATCTGATATACGGTTGCTCTGCAAAAACACAATTGCCGAAATTGCGCTTTTCGAAGTCATCCCAAAAGAAAAACTGATATTAAGTAACATCACTAAGTGCCAAACTTCATTCCCACCAATTTGACTAAAATTGATGAAAGTGAGATGAATTTTTCAGATACCACGATAACTGCAAAGACGACTTTAGACCGTGGTATCAGATACCATGAGTTGCGTTTTTGCAGATACCAATTGGTGGTCCAATTGGTGGGAAAGAAGTTTGGCACTTAGAAACGTGACTGAATATCAGTTTTTGGGATCCCAAAACGTAAGTGGAGGGATACCTATGACATCGCAAAAGTTGTCCGTCTGTCCGTCCGTCCGTCCGTCTGTAAGCACGATAACTCTCGAAGGGAATGAGATATTTTGATGAAACTTGGTGTGAGGATTCGTTGGGTCGGCGGACCAGTCGAGTTCGTAAATGGGCTTTGTAGCCCTTCATTTAGGGGTGGGGGAGGGGGTTCAAATTAAGGGGCAAACAAAATATTTTGAAACAGCTAATGTGATAGTCAATTATGGGGTAAGAAGGCATGCTGAACACGATGGTGAAAACCATTTTGTAATCGGACTAGTAGTTCGCCCAGAATCCGGCCAAAACCGGAAAGTTTGTTAAAAGTAAAAGTTTTATTTGAAGTCGATTAGATGTTCGATTTAGAAGTAGGAAGACATGCTGAAGACGATGATGAAAACCATTTTCTCGACGGACAAGTAGTTCGCCCGGAATCCGGCCCAAACCGGAAAGTTTGTTAAAATTAAAAGTTTCATTTGGAGTTGATCAGACGTCCGATTTAGGGCAGGAAGACATGCTGAACTTTTATGTGAAAACAATTTTCTACCCGGACATGTAGTTCGCCCGGAATCCGGCCAAAACCGGAAAATTGTTAGAAGTTAAAGTTTTATTTCTAGCTGATTAGATAACCGATTTAGAGGTAAGAAGAGACGCTGAATCCGTGTGTGACAATCATATTTTACCCGGACATATAGTTCGACCGGAATCTGGCTGGAGTCGTAAAATTTGTTATAAGTTAAATTTTTATTTGAAGTTGATTAGATGTTCATTATTGGGGAAAGAAGATACCCTGAGTTCGTTTTTGAGCTTTCTTTTTTCGCCGGACAAGTAGTTCTAGAGTTCGGCCGAGACTGGGAAATTGGCACAAGTGGCAGGAACTTTTCGTCAAAACAGATATGACTTATACGGGTAAACACACATGCCGAATCCATATCTGAACTTGGTTTTCTCAGATGATTAGCTATTTGGCCTTAATCTGTTTCTGAATTTTAATTGTAAGAATGTTCAAGGATTCTGGCGATGACTGGATCTGGCTAAGACAAGACCCAGTTGTCTGGATCAGATATTGCATTTTTGGGATCCTATCGAAAACTTTGGTCTTGTTGTTTTGGCGAAACCTCGAGACCTGTCTTTTTTGCAGAGCAACCGTATATCAGATACCACGGTAACTACAAAAACGACTAATTGCAGATCCAATTACCGTGGTAACTGATACCATGATGGTATCTGCTACCACGGTCTACAGTCGTTTTTGCAGTTGTCGTGGTATCTGGCCAGTTGTCGTGGTCAGGGGCGTCCCGAGGGGGGGGGCGCAGCGCCTCCCCTACGTTTGGGCATTCGGTCAATTTTTCGCCTAAAACGGGCATCGCGGCGAAGCCGTGATGCCCTTTCGATAAAAATCGTTTGTCCCCACATTTCGAAATTGGGTGACTTAACGTGTTTTATTGGTTCCCCTTTCTTTATCGTCTTTTCTAATTCATCCAACTTTTGTTTACTCCGCATCTATTTCACCGTATTTTGTCTGTCCCTTCGTAAATTCGGCGATTTAACCTGTAAAAATAAGGAACAGATCGAGAGCGGTATTACAACCGAATTTCATAACGGCCGCATCGATTTCCCCGCATTCAGTCCGTCCCTGCGTAAATTCGGTGATTTAACCTGTTTATTTGGTCTCATTCCCTACCGACTTCAGTAATTCGGTCGCATTCGGTCAGTCCATTTCATAATTAAATTCGGTGAGATTCATTTAGTTCTGATTCGTTACCGAGTACTGTAATTCGCCGGATTTATTTTTAGTCCGTTTCTATTACTAGACTTGCCGAATTCGGTTGTTTTAGGTGGTTCAACAAGAGTTTTATTCCGTCATGAAATTCGGTTGTAATACCGCTCTCGATCTGTTCCTTATTTTTTTAGTTAGTTTTTCGGTATACTACGAATTCATTATTTGCTTCAACCCAGTTACTGAATTCGGTAATTATGTGGCATTTTTTTAGCTCTCGTTCTTTACCATTTACGGTAGCTTCAGCTAGGTGCTGTTCATTTTTTTACTTCTTAGGATTGCAGTACTTCAGTTATAAGCACGTCTCTTGACGTGAAAACTAGCCTACTTCTGTTTGCTGTAAATTCCGAACAATTGTACTTTGTATCCACTTTACCCTGGATCGCCCATTTCGTTGCCAGACAACTCTGAGTTGAATAGGTAATCTTGGGATAGCAGAAAGGCACTTTCATCATGAGTGTTTCCACAAAATTTCGCCTGCGGCGCATTTCGCAGTCTCCGCTAATTAGACAAAGGTTGCCTCATTGAGTTGGCGTTTGAGGCTTGGAATTTTGGGGGGCTTGAACTGCAGGGGCGTCCCGAACCTCTCTTCATTGGGGGGGCGCACGTGGTAAAATTGACCGAATCAGTACCTGATTTTTACTGATTTATTAAAAAAAAATTGTAAAAACACAGCGAGTTGCCTTCATGAAGCTACAACGTAAAAAGTTGCAGAGTATATACAAACGAGTCTAAAGAGAAAGATTGGCGCGTTTTCACGTTTTTCCGCTTCTGTTTTTCTTTTTCATGGATACGCCGTCACTGCCTTTTACCTCTGGAAGACCTTTCCAGTTTCGCCAACAGGACTTGAAATAATCGCAAAAAAACGGTGTTGCTGCATAGCGACAACGTCTAACCGCTGTGCCCATGATTAATTAAGGCACCGCAGGCGAAATTTTTTCAATCCACCTTTTTTCTGGCAACATTTAACTACTTCCCATGCAAATTCTAGCTTTTAACACAGTTCAAGCCCCCCAAAATTCCAAGCCTCAAACGCCAACTCAATGAGGCAACCTTTGTTTAACTAGTGGAGACTGCGAAATGCGCCGCAGGCGAAATTTTGTGGAAACACTGATGATGAAAGTGCCTTTCTGCTGTCCCAAGATTACCTTCAACCCAGAGTTGTCTGGCAACGAAAGGGCGATCCAGGGTGAAGTGGATGCAAAGTACAATTGTTCGGAATTTACAGCAAAAAGAAGTAGGCTAGTTTTCACGTCAAGAGACGTGCTTATAACTGAAGTACTGCAATCCTAAGAAGTAAAAAAATGAATAGCACCTAGCTGAAGCTACCGTAAATGGTAAAGAACGAGAGCTAAATAAATGCCACTTAATTACATAATTCAGTAACTGGGTTGAAGCAAATAATGAATTCGTAGTATACCGAAAAACTAACTAAAAAATAAGGAACAGATCGAGAGCGGTATTACAACCGAATTCCATAACGGAATAAAACTCTTGTTGAACCACCTAAAACAACCGAATTCGGCAAGTCTAGTAATAGAAACGGACTAAAAAAAAATCCGGCGAATTACCGTATTCGGTAACGAATCATAACTAAATGAATCTCACCGAATTTAATTATGAAATGGACTGACCGAATGCGACCGAATTCGGTAGGGAATGAGACCAAATAAACAGGTTAAATCACCGAATTTACGCAGGGACGGACTGAATGCGGCGAAGTCGATGCGGACTAAATGTTCGATGAACTATCATATTCTCACCCCGTATTCTCTTCTTAGAGGGACAAGTGGCGTCTAGCCATATGAAAGTGAGCAATAACAGGTCTGTGATGTCCTTAGATGTCCTGGGCCGCACCGAATAATAATTCCCGAATAAGTGCGACTAATAACACTACAAAACATTTTGACAGTATATCAATCAATCAATCAAGTTTAATATCCAAATAGCTAAAAGCTAGAAGAGGAATAAAATATGTACGAAATACGCAGACACGAAACAAATTAACTAACACACTTACAAGACATGACCAGAAATAAATGATGGGATGAAACTACGTAAAAATTGGGCAGAAGAATTAGCAGGACATGGAGAAAACTGATTGCCAATTATATTTGAAGATCTACAATCTACACTTAATATATACAATTTCATCGTTAATTAAAACATAGAATTGAATTCGTGTACGAAGTAAGGTAGTGTCGGTTGAATATCTGTTTGGGCGAACAGGGGTGTCACGACTAGGAGGGGGAGGGGGGACGCCCCCCCCCCGAACTTTGTCGACCAGTCGGTTAAAAATAGTCGAGTCGGCGCGAAGCGACACGATTTTTCGTAAAAACAGTTGATTTTTTTTCTTGGAAAGTCGATTTAAAAAAAAAGGCGGTTCCTGGTAAGAATAGTCGATTCTTTCTTAAAAATAGTACTTTTTCTTAAAATCAGCCTATTTTTCGTCAGCACAGTCGTCTTTCTTTTCAATAACAGTCGTTTTTAAGTCGGTAAAAATGACCAGCCAGTCGGTAAATACCTTGCCCCCCTCCCAAACATTTTGGCTAGTAACGCCTCTGTGGGCGAATAAGTTTCGTACAGTTCACAGTTGCTGCTTTGTGTCTGGTGTTTGTTCGAGTCGGGTTTGGTACTTCATAGTCTGGTCTCCAGAGGCGTTACTAGTTAAAATGCTTGGGGGGGGGGGGGGCAAGGTATTTATCGACTGGCTGGAAAATTTCTACCGACTGATTTTGCAGATAAAAACGACTATTATTGGGAAAAACGACTGTGTTGACGAAAAATCGGCTGATTTTAAGAGAAACTTCTATTTTTAAGAAAAAAGGACTAATTTACAAGAAACCGAATGTTTAAAAAAAAAATCAACTGTTTCCAAGAACAAAATCGACTGTTTTTACGAAAAATCGAGGCGCTTCGCGCTGACTCGGATATCTTTTACCGACTGGTCGACAACATTCGGGGTGGGGTGGGGGGGGGGTCCCCCTTCCCTAGTCGTGACGCCCCTGCCGGTCTCTGTGAAGGTCAGGCACTTGCGTCGAAGGGATTGAGATATTTTCTTGAAACTTGGTGTGAGGATTCTTAGGGTCAAAGTACAGGCCAGGTTCGTAGATAGCTCCGTAGCCCATTATGTGGGGGAGGGGGTTTTAAATGAAGGGCGAAAATATATTCTTTTTAGATCTAATCAGATAGTCAATTTAGGGGTAAGGAGACGTGCTGAATCCATATCTGAGACCTATTTTCTCGTCGGACAATTAGTTTGGCTGGAATCCGGCCAAAACCGGAAAATGTGTCAAAAGTTTAATTTTTGTCTGAAGTTGATTATTATAGAAGTTCGATCTAGGGATACGGAGACATGCTGGATTGGGTTTTGAACTTTATTTTCTTTTCGGGAAAGTAGTTCACTCTGAATCTGGCATAAGAAACATTCATTCAGCCCAAGCTGACTGAGAAGTGAGAATCATATTGAACGTTTTGCACTGTCATATTTGGCAGAAGAAAAAGTTCTTCTGAAGTCGATTAGAGAATCGATATGAGTAGTGAAGATACGACTATACCCTCGCCCGCACGCACAGCTTAATTATCCTAGATCCTCAAGATGTGGTCACACAGCCCATTCCTTTCCTCTCTTTTGAATTGTCTGGGCATTTTCCTTTTGCATTATTACGTTTTTGCAGATACCCTAGTATCTGTTACCACGGTAACTGGATCTACAATTAGTCGTTTTTGCAGTTACCGTGGTATCTGATATACGGTTGCTCTGCAAAAACGACCTTTACCGAAACTGCACTTCTCGAAGTCATCCCAAAAGAAAAACTGATATCCAGTCACATCACTAAGTGCAAAACTTCTTTCCCACCAATTTGATAACAAGAGCTGTAAGCTCATATGGCACTTGCATGGGTTAAGATGATTTGATTGGTCAAAAGTAAGTTTCGACTTTCCGGTTGAGATGCGCACTCTAAGGGAGCTGGAACTTCGTTTGTAAGCAAAATCCTTGAGGCAAAAATGCTAATTTGCTGAAGGGCATCATGAAAATGCATATATTGCTTAAACGTATTTTTTTTACTTTGCGGTCAAGATTGGTACTTTAAGGAATAATCGGATTTGGGAAGTAGCAATTTCTAAGCAAATGTTGTTGAATCTCCAATATTCCAGCGAAGTTCCATCGTCCTAGCACATCTGGAAGTACCTTAACGCGCGATCATCGGAATCCCAGACCCCCCCCCCCTCCAACTCCACCCACAATACCCGTAGCCAATCCGGTTCTGTCAATGATTAATCCAGAGCATCTGTTTGTCATTCCCACGAAGTTCGACCCAGATCACACCAGTATAAGCGGGTCAAGTATTTTCCGCCCTCCCTCCAATAATTGCCGGATTCGGTCCGGAAATGAGAAAGATCACCAGAGAAAAATGTCCTCTGTTTAATTATTAAATTTCACTCGAATCCGATCACCCGTTCCAAAGTTACGCATGACTCAATATTCCGGATTCCCCTCCCTCAACTCCTCCCCCCCCCCGAGATTATCATATCGAGGATTTTTTTTTTATTCCAAGTCAGTTTGACCGGGTCCCTGATATAAATATTCCTTCAGCCCAAGCTGACTGCGAATCATAAAAAGCCCAGATTCTTGCAACATGCACCGGACTTCATCAAACTATAAGAGAAGCCGTTGAAATTACGAAAAACCGTTCAGGGATCAACAGAGACACAGGCGAATACTCACTACCAGAAACATGGAAAGGCATCATCAGTGAAAGAAAATTCAGACCCCAAGCTCCTCTCTACAACAAAACGAAATTCAACCCAAATGCAGAAAAATCTCTACCCGACCTACGACCCAGTCGAGCAGCAAAAACAGCAGCCGTGTCCAAAATGAAATCACAGCAACCTTTTTAACTCCAAGCAAGACTCACGAAAGAATTTACGAAGTTAAATATTTAACGCTAGGCTAGAATCTTTAGTTTTGTGTTTCCCACAAGTTCGTCTTTCCAACTTGAGCGGTTTTGAGCCTGAAGAGGACCCTTGCCAAGAAGGGCCGAAATATAGCTCCAATAAAATTCAGCTGACGTATCCGTTTTCCACAATCAAATATGTCCCTGATATGCCTTCCAAGTTTCGTCGTGAATATCCCCCAAAAAACGGAATTCCGGGAAACCCCCTCCTCCCCCCCCTCAAGTGTCCGAATCAAGTCAAATTATGTAAAAGATTTACATGGATCAGATGTTTGTTCTTCCCAGCAAGTTTCACTCCGATACCATCATTCTAACCGTTCCTCGAGATTTCCGGTCCACCCCCCCCCCCCCAGCTCCCCCACAGTGCCCGTGGCCAATCCGATTCAGTAAATGACTTACCTAGAGCATCTGTTTGTTCTTCCCACAAAGTTCCATCCCGATCCCTCCATTCTAAACGGGGCACGTATTCCCCCCCCCCCCAATAGTTGCCGGATCCGGTCCGGATGTGAAAAAGATCATCGGAGAAATTTCCTCTGTTCAGTTCTTAAATTTCACTCGAATCCGATCACCCATTCCAAAATTACGCATGACCGAAAATTTCGGATTCCCCTCCCTCCACTCCCCCCACCATTATCAGATCGACAAAATTTGTATTTTGAAGTCAGTTTGATCGGGTCCCTGATATGCCTGCCAAGTTTCATCGTGAAAATCCCCAAAACCACCATCACCGGAATTCCGGGAAACCGCCTTCCCCCCCCCCCCCCCCCCCCATAAGTGTCCGGATCCAGTACAATGGTCTAAAGGACTTATCTAGAGCAGATGCTTGTTCTTCACAGCAAGTTTCACTCCGATCCCTCCATTCTAACCGTTTCTTGAAATTTCCGGTCTCCCCCCCCCCCAACTCCCCCCTGGCTACCGAATCCGGTCAAGACTTTAAAAGGGGCATTACAGATATTTATCCTATTCAGTTATGAAGTTTCATTACAATCCGATCACCCGTTCGAAAGTTACACACTTCTCAATTTCCCGGATTCCCCTGCCCTCCACTCCCCCCCAAATGGTCGGATCAGAAAACTGATTATTTCTAAGTTTGTTTGGTCGGGTCTCTGATATGCCTGCCAAGTTTCATGGTCCTAGCACAACTGGAAGTACCCTAACACGAAAAAGTGTGACAAAATGCCCTAAATTTTCAAGTTTCCAGCGCCCCCACTCCCCCGCATATGGTCAGATCGGAAAACTGATTATTTCCAAGTTAGTTTGGTCGGGTCCCTGATATTCATGCCAAGTTTCATTGTCCTAGCTCATTTGGAAGTACCCTAACTCGTAAAAGTGTGACAAAATGCCATAAATTTTCAAGTTTCCAGCGCCCCCACTCCCCCGCATATGGTCGGATCGGGAAACTTATTATTTCCAGGTTACTTTGGTCAGGTCCCTGATTTTCCTGCTAAGTTTCATTGTCCTAGCTCGTCTGGAAGTACCCTAACTCGAAAAAGTGTGACAAAATGCCCTAAATTTTCAAGTTTCCAGCGCCCCCACTCCCCCGCATATGGTCGGATCGGGAAACTGATTATTTCCAGGTTCGTTTGGTCGGGTCCCTGATATTCCTGCCAAGTTTCATTGTCCTAGCTCATCTGGAAGTACCCTAACTCGGAAAAGTGTGACAAACTGCCCTAAGTTTTCAAGTTTCCAGCGCCCCTCACTCCCCCGCATATGGTCGGATCGGGAAACTGATTATTTCCAGGTTAGTTTGGTCGGGTCCCTGATATGCCTGCCAAGTTTCATTGTCCTAGCACATCTGGAAGTACCCTAACTCGAAAAAGTGTGACAAAAAACTCGGACCGACCGACAGACCGACAGACGGAATGGTGATCGGTAAATGGCACTTGAGCCAGAGGCTGGAAGTGCCATAAAAACTGATGAAAGTGAGATGACTTTTTCAGATACCACGATCAGTTACCACGTTCGGACCATGGTATCTGAATATCAGATACCACAATAACTGCAAAAACGCCTTTTGATCGTGGTACTAGATACCACGATAACTGTAAAAACGACTTTGAATAGTGGTATCATATACCACGGTAACTGCAAAAACGCAACTATTAATTTCCTGCCATCGAGCAAAATGTGTATCGATCCCGGTCATAAAACAAGAGCTGAAAGCTCATATGGCACCTGCAAGGCTGGGTCATCTGGAAGTGATCCCGATGAAAAATTTATCTTAAAACAGTAGTATGAAGTTGTACGAAAAAGTAGCATGCAGTACTACTGATGCTACTACATGCTTCCGCTTCAAGGCTACCATGTTACTGCATACTACTGCATGCTACTATTAGCAAGACTGGATGCTACTATGGCAAGACCGGATGCTACTGGACACTACTACTTAAGATTGGACCCGTCTGAGTCACATTAAATGATAGTATTCTTTGCTATTACATAGTATTACATGCAACTTTTTCGTACAACTACCATACAACTACGCAGGCTACAAATTTTCCATCGGGATGGTGAATTTTTTTTTCATTTTCGGTTAAGATGCACCAAACTTGCAAGGCTCGGTCAGAGGATGGAAGTGATCGTCAAAAATTTTTTTTTTTCGCTTTTCGGTTAAGATGTGCACTTTAATGGTGCTAAAAATTAATTTCTAAGCAAAACCCTTGAGGCAAAAAGGATCATGTGCTCGTGGCGATCGTGAAAAAGTAAATTTTGCTTAAAAGTCTTTTTTGCATGAGTTCTTGAAGGGGTGGTCGGATCAGTGAAGTGACGATGGTTCACACTGCTGCTTCGTCTGCGACACGATTTTTTCTTTGATATTCCGACGTGCGACAGAATCGCATGCACGTTCCCACCACCACGCAGACGCAAAAGGAAAACGAAATTTTTCGTCGATATTTTTCTACGAAAGGACAAAGAATCCCTTGAGGAAACGACCTCTGAAGATGCTGGGAGATTACCCATCTGAATACCCACCCACTTATTAGGAAATTTTCAGTCAAACCCTATATGTCATCTTGCTCAAAACAGGTTAACAAAAGTCTATTCAGAAGGTATTTTGCATTCAGCCATCCTAGGATTACAGTCAGACAATGTAGAGCAATTGTTAGTCTTGAAAATTAATTAATCTTTGTTTTTTTCTTTTCTTTTCCCTGAAAAAGTCGCATGCGTTATGTCGGATCAGTAGAAATATTTCAACGCATCCGACACTAAGACAATACGCAATGTTCTGCTTTGCTTGTCGCATGATTTGTGTCGTATGTCGTATGACGCAGAATTTTGCGCGAAATCGCAGCATTGTGAACCAGGGGTAACCCAATGATGTCAAGTTTCTAATGCTCCAGCAAATCGTCCTCTCACATCTGGAAGTACCTTAGCTCACGATCGCCGGAATTCCGGACACCCCCCTACAGCTCCCCCCTCGGTACCCGAATCCAGTCCGATTCTGTCACTGGCGCACCTAGGACTTGTGCCTATACTTCCCACCAAGTCCCATCCTGATCGCTCTACCCTACGCGTGTCACAAGATTTCTGGTCCTCCCCTCAGACCCCCCTCCCCCCCAGTTCATCAGATCCGGTCCTGAACTGAAATGGGACATCTGAGACATGAGGTCTTTCAAGATATCAAGTTTCATTAAGATCCGACAACCCGTTCGAAAGTTATGCGTGCCACTAATTTCCGGATTCCGCCGCCTTCCCCTCCCGGATCGGGCAAGTGACTGTTTCCAAGTTAATCTGGTCGGGTCCCTGATGTGCCTGCCAAGATTTATCGTCCTAGCCCACCTGGAAGTACATTAACTACGGATCGCCGGTATTCCAGATCCCCCTCCAAATCCCGCCAGTGTCCGAATCCGGTCCAGTTCTCTCAGCGATGCATCTAGAGCTTGTGCTTGTTCTTCCCACCAAGTTTCATCCCCATCGCTTTACTCTGAGAGTTTCACACGGTTTCCGGTTCCCCCCTCCGACTCCCCCAGATTCATCGGATCCGGTCCGGACTTGAAATGAGACATCTGAGACACGAGGTCTTTCCAGATATCAAGTTTCATTAAGATCCGATCACCCCTTCGAAAGTTATGCATGCCCGTATTTTCCGGATTCCGCCACCTCCCCCTCCCCCCACGATGGCCGAATCGGGCAAGTGACTACGCCCAAGAGAGTTTGGTCGGGTCCCTGATGTGCCTGCCAAGTTTCATCGTCCTAGCACTTCTGGAAGTACCCGAACTCGAGAAGAGTGGAACGACAGACCGACCGAAAAGTGATCGGTATATGGCACTTGAGCGGAGCTGCAAGTGCCATAAAAACTCAACAGATCGCAGAGGCAGTCGGAAAAACATTCGTTTCGTTAATGTTTCGAAAACTCATTCCTTGCTGTTTTGGAAGCTTAAAATGGTCTCAAGATCCCATTGCCAATTAAACTAAAATCAAAACCAATCAATAAGGTCTGGAATATCATATTAAATAACTTACCGGGTCGGAGTACCTACGAAAATAATACGAATAATTCCGTCGTTAAAATAATTCAATTTCAACTTGTGGCTCCCCGACGAAAAACTTATCTCAAAATAGTACTATGAAGTAGTACGAAAAAGTTGCATGCAGTACTAACGATGCTACTACATGCTTCTACTTCAAGTCTACCGTGTTACTGCATACTCCTATATGCTACTATTGGCAAGACTGGATGCTTCTATGGCAAGTTTATTTTCCAGCTTGAGCGGCTTGAGCCTGATGAGGACCCTTGCCAAGAAGAGCCGAAATATTGCTCGAATAAAATGTAGCTGACTTATCCGTTTTGCACCGTCAAATAAGACAGGATGCTACTGGATACTACTACATAAGATTGGACCAGTCTGAGGCACATTCGATGATAGTATTCTTTGCTATTACATAGTATTACATGCAGCGTTTTCGTACTACTACCATACTACTACGCAGGCTACAAATTTTTCATCGGGTCGACTGAGTTACACAATCGCGTTTTCGAGAAGAACATGCAGAGCGTGTTCCACCCTACTTACCGAAGTTACTACATGACGTCACGAATTCTGGCTTTTTGCCGTTAAGGCTGGAACGATTTTTCTATTTTCCAGCAGAATGTCATGCCACGGGCGAATCCGACCAATCACGTTACGGAGATGCGCTGTTACCACGCTTACTACGCTACCGATCATGGTAAGCAAATAGTTACTAGTTGCGTTTTTGCTGACACCATGGTATCTGTTACCGCGGTAACTGGATCTGCAATTAGTCGTTTTTGCAGTTATCGTGGTATCTGATACACGGTGCTCTGCAAAAACGACTATTGCCGAAATTGCGCTTTTCGAAGCCATCCCGAAAGAGAAACAGATATCCAGTTACATCACTAAGTGCTAAACTTCTTTCTCACCAATCTGACTAAATTTGATGAAAGTGAGGTGACTTTTCAGATACCACGACCAGTTACCACGGTCGTATCTGAATATCTGATACCACGATAACTGGCCAGATACCACGATAACTGCAAAAACGCCTTTTGACCGCGGCATCAGATACCACAGTAACTGCAAAAACGACTTTAGACCGTGGTATCAGATACCATGGTATCTGCGAAAACGCAACTACTGGTTCGAGAAGGTTGCAACGGTCAGCGTAGTAACTTTTTACGAGGTTGGAACGAAAATAGTAACTAATAGTTACTATTGTTAGAGGATTAGAACACGCTCGCAGAAAAAGGCTTTATGACTGGACGCCAGACGGGAGAAGAAAGCGAGGCCACCCAAACAACATACTGAGCCGAACCTATATCTGAGGACGGCTGGCACCTCGCTAGTACCTGAATGGGAAGACGTCACCGCTGCAGCATCAATACAGGTCGAATGGAGAGGCTTCGCCGACCTCCCTTCGCCACCGATGGCTCTTAATGAACTAAGGTCTAAGCTAAGGAGAGTTTTGGCAAAAATTAAATAAACCTGAATTTAATAGCAAATTTTGGGAAAACCGACACAATAATTGACAGTTCGCGTCAGTGTACTACATCATCCAAGAAAAAAAAACGATTTTAAACACTTGCTCTTAATCCGTAGATATATTATCACAAAATTCAAGTACAGTAAATATCCCAGCTATCTCACTTTCGTCTATTTCCTCCAGCAAGGATGGTAGCGATTCGGATAAAAATGTTGATGGTGTCCAAGTAGATGGAGATGGACCTACAAAAAGCAGATTAGACAAATTGTTAGATATTCCCCAGGTTGTGTAACAGCAAGTATGACTCGCAGCCGTGATTCTCAGGAATATTACCAGAATTTAAAGGACCCCTCGCACTGTTTACTATTCAACTTACATTATTTTTAAATATTTGAATACTTTAAAACTAAGCTGTGCTTTCAAGAAATAACCCACGGTTTTGGCTATTTTTAGCCTTTTTCGAGCCCGTTGACTTATAGCATAAACAGGGAAACAATTTAGATAACCGGTTTTTGGGATCCCAAAACGTAAGTGGAGGGATATCTATGACATCGCAAAAGTTAGGGAATGAGATATTTGGTGAAACTTGGCGTGAGGGTTCTTTGGGTCAAGGTTAAAGTCGAGTTCGTAGATGGGCTTTGTAGCCCAACATTTAGGGGTGGGGTAGGGGTTCAAATTAAGGGGCAAACACAATATTTATAAACAGCTAATGTGTTAGTTGATTATGGGGTAAGAAGACATGCTAGTTGTGGCTCAGAGGGCCGTCAGTAACGGCAGATTGCCGTTAGATGGCGTATGTTTCTTATCGGCTTTGCGAACTAGTTCGTTACCTGGATGACGCTGATACGTCATCAGCATCATCACGTCCGATAGCCATTACTCATCAACTTACCATCTGTTGACCAAGAGACTTTGTAAATTACTGAGAAGTATACATTTATTTGTTGAGAGAGAAAGAGAAGAGTGCGTCTGAGCCTTAGGCTACCTAGGACATCCCTACCTCTTGTTTGCTGACTGATTATGAGCGTGGATATTAAGGTCAGGCCCGCCGGTCTTCAAGGATTTCCACGCTATCCACAAGGTCCCAGCGACCCTACTCAAGACCTAGCCTTAACCACCACCCTCGAAACCACATCAATGCTGAACACGATGATGAATACCATTTTCTCGCTGGACAAGTACTTCGTCCGGAATCCGGCGGAAACCGGAAAGTTTGTTAAAAGCAAAACTTTTATTTGAAGTTGATCATATGTTCGATTTAGGGATAAGAAGACATGCTGAACACTTGTGCGAAAATCATTTTGTACCCGGTTAACTACTTCGCCCGGAATCCGGACAAAACCGGAAAATATGTTAAAAGCAAAAGTTTTATTTCAAGTTGATTAGATGACAGACTGAGGGGTAAGAAGAGACGCTGAATCTGAACCATTTTTTACCCGGACATGTAGTTCGTCCGGAATCAGGCTGAAACCGTAAAATTTGTTATGAGTTAAAGTTTTATTTGAAGGTGATTAGATGTTATTTATGGGGATAAGGAGATACGTTGAATTCGTTTCTGAACTTACATCTTTTGCTGGACAAGTAGTTCGGAATTCGGCAGAAACCGGAAATTTGGAAGAAGTAAAGCAGGAAGTATCGATCAGTATCGTCATAATAGATATTGCTTTTAGAGGTATTTCTGAACCGCCGACAGCGTAATACACATCGAAGGTAGCAAAACACGGCAAGTGAGAAAAACAGCGTGGTTTTGTTAGAGGGTTTAGAGGGATACGAGTTTCGGTGACGATTTGTCTGGACTTTAGGGGGTTGAAGTTTATTTTGTAGCCGCGTTCGATGAATGGGAGGGGCTGTTTCCCGAAACAGTGACCGGTGCTTCGTACCTGGCGAGGACAGATTTGACGGCGAGGACAGACAGACTGCAATATCAGGTGTTTAAACCGGAATTTAAGCGGTGATAAATTCAGTTTCGCAAGGGCCTGTTTGTTGGGTATGTCGCGGTTTCGGAGTATGATCCTTGTTGCTCTTGTCTGGACGGACTCGATGTCGTGTAAAAGGGACGCTGTGCGGATTGGAGATGGACCCCACACCGGAAACGCGCGCTCCAGCAACGGGCGAGCTAACCAGGTAAGCATGGAGAAGATTTTCAGTATCACACCAAAATCGCCTTATTTTGGTAAGTGTCTGAAGGCTTGCATTAGCCTTGTGGACGGTTAAACTAATGTGGGCACTGAAACTACAGTAACTCGTGAAAGTTACTCCTAAAATTTGTATCTCGTTCACAATCGGGAAGGGGACTACAAGCATATCTATATTCCGCTTTAGGGGGTTGAAACGAATTACCTTCGACTTAGATACGTGGCATTCGGTTTTCAACTGTTCAAATATCTGGCCTGAAAACTGCTTAGTTATGACATTGTGTTCGACTATGAACGTGTTCCACCCTACTTACCATAGTTACTACACATTACGAGCGTGTTCCATCCTACTTACCGTAGTTACCACGCATGACGTCACAAATTCCGCCTTTTTGCAGTCAAGGCTGGAACAATTTTTCCATTTTCCAGCGGTATATCATGCCACGGGTGAATCCGACCAATCACGTGACAGAGATTCGTGGTTACTACGCTTACCACGCTCCCGAGCGTGGTAAGCTGGGAGCGTGGTAAGCAAATATTACTATTAGTTACTAATTCGAGAAGGCTGGAACGGTCAGCGTAGTAACTTTTCGTGAGGTTGGAACGTATCTAGTAACTAATAGTTACTATTGGTACGAGGGTGGAACAGGCTCTACGTCACGAATTTTGGCTTTTTGGCGTCAAGGCTGGAACGCATTTTTCTATTTTCGGCGAAATATCATATTACGGGCTTACCTGGCCAATCACGTTACAGAGATTCGTAGTTACCACGCTCCCGAGCATGGTAAATATAAATATCAAATTTTAATACCACCATTTTATCTTGCGAAAATTGCGAATATTCGCCGGGAAACCGTGAAAAAAATAAAGCAAAGCTCAAAAATAAGATGCTGAGCCAGTGTCTTGTTTCTACAAATTTTCGTATGTCAGATGACAACTGAGGAACTCATTCAAGATTATATTTTTTCTCCCCCTCTCTCACCGACCAGAAGCAAGACCTAAAAGTAGGAGCATTTCCATGCTTGCTACAATCAAAAACTCGATATTTTTTTCCTAACTTCACCACTCTAGAATGACTGGAAGTACCGTTTGCCATTCGTGCGAACAAGAAAGGGCTTTTACGTTGCCAGAACGTTGCCACAAACATTGAGTTTGAGATGATTCGCGCTACTGTCTAGATGACAAAATTACTTGAGAAAACTTGATTCACTCGCATATACCTTATTCTTTTCCATCGCCGTATACTGTTTAAACGAAGAATTTTCGGACCGTAGACTATAGGAGGGTTTTCGCGAGATCTCGGAACCACTTTCCCGCTGCACTGATCGCGAACAGGCATGGAAAGCTGATATCGCCGAGAAAACGTTGAATTACAATTTTTTTCGAATAAATATGGTTCACCCAATGGTTCTTTGACTCTCATATTTTCCATTGAAGTCACCTTAATTACGATTGCCTTTTTTTATTTATTAGTGACACTTTCACTGTTTTTTCTCCACACCTTTGAAATCCCCGCCGAAACATTCAACTTTCCGCGGAGCTTTCCACTAACCTCGTGGAATCACTTTCCGGGAAAGCTGCTTCGGTTTCCAAAGTGCGAAAACCGGGTTGGAATGTTCGGCAACTTCCCGAAGTAGCGCGAAAACCATTGGAAAGTGATTCCGACTTTGCTTTCCAGCTCGCGAAAACCCTCCTTATCGTGCCCATTTCTTAAAATTCCGGTGACAAAAAATAGATATTTCAATGACGACTTAAATTAAATTTACTAAGCAAGCTTAAGGGGGGCTCCAGTGACTCTGTGAAGCTAGCGACTTTCAAGTAAGTTTCAAGCGTTTGACAATACTGAGAGATTTTTTTTACATAGAATTTTATATGTTGAATACATTGCCAAATGCACTTTTTGCTTTGTACGTTTCGATAGAAAGTGTTGAAACAGAAAAAACACGAAAGTTAAAGCACAAGTCGCAGAAGATATAGTTTCCGTCCGAATATTCTAATATACATGACTCCCGTGAACACGTTAAATCACCGAATTGACGAAGGGACGCACCGAATGCGGTGAAATTGATGCCGGCTCAACAAAAGTTGGATGAAATTCGATAAAGAATGGAACCAATAAACACGTTCAATCACCCAATTTAGAAATATGGGGACAAACGATTTTATAAAACGGTTCCCATGACCAGGGGCGTCACTATGGGGGGGGAGGGGGGGGACTCCCCCCCAAAGGTCTTGTGCTTTCGTCGGGCGAAGTACACTAGTTTGTCGGCGCGAAGCACCGGCAAACACAGAAGAAATAAAATTTTGTATGCTTTTGTCAGGCGTCGGTCGACTCGTCGGCACATCGGGTTCTTTTTATACGCAAGAAATGAAATCCTGCAAACATCTGTCGGGCAGAACACTGAAGAAACCGAATTCTGCATGCTTTTGTCGTGCCTCGGTATTCTCGTCGGTACATAGGGTTCTTTTTATACAGAAGGAATCCAGAAGAAATAGATTTTTTATGCTTTTGTCGGGCGTCGAACGACTCGTCGGCACATCGGGTTCTACTTATACGTAAGAAATCAAATTCTACAAACTTTGTCGGGCGCACAAGGAGAGTTCAAATCTCATCGGCACAAGGGGTTATTTTTACACGTATGAAATCAAGTTCTGTACTGTCTAGTCGAGAAAAACACAGAAAAATCAAATGCTCGATGGTTTTGTCGGGCGTCGGTATTCTCTTCGGCACATCAGGGTCTTTTTACACGAAAAAAAACAAAATCAAATTCTGTAGATTTTTATTGTCGGTACATTGTACAACGTAAAAAATAAAGTTCTTTACTGTCTTGTCGGGCAAAACACAGAAGAAATCGAATTTTGTATGCTTGTGTCGGGCGTCGGTATTCTTGTCGGCACATCGGGTCTTTTTATACGTAAGAAATCAAATTCTGCAAACATTTGTCGGGCGCAAATTTTTCCGGAAAGATACAGATTTTAAAAAAAAATTCACCGGCGTTGCTTATTTCAACTTGTTCTGGGCACAGTCGTTGTAAGGTTCGCCTTTTAGCGAAAGTTGAAACGATAAAGCCGAATATGTGAATTTAAATATAACAAGAGCTGTAAGCTCATATGGCACTTGCATGGGTCAAGATGATTTGATTGATCAAAAGTAAGTTTCGACTTTGCGGTTGAGATGCGCACTCTAAGGGAGCTGGAACTTCATTTGTAAGCAAAACCCTTGAGGCAAAACTGCTAATGGGCTGAATGGCATCACGAAAATGCATATATTGCTTAAAAGTATTTTTTTTTTACCTTACCTTGCCAAAATTACCGTAAAACGGAAAGAAGAGTACCTACATAGTTGAACATCTCAAGATTTGAAGTCCTAAAGGTAGGTAAGAAGCTCAAAAAATTTCAAGGTCGTGTTGAATTTCCATGGTTCTTGTCGAATTTTTGAAAAATATTGACTTTTTTCGACCATCAACAACGGAATATTTGGCCGAAAATTTAAGAAATTCATAAGGCCATATACAAGACAATACATATAAAACAACAAAACAAAATAACTTTAGATGAACTAAGCTTTGCCCTCTCGAAATTTCACAACACCATCAACAAATCTGCAAATTTTGCATATAACGCGTGGCGACGTGCTCTTTAAGATGTCAGGAAGTAACAAAACCTCACCTCCCAATAATTCCCTTCTTAACCCAGAGAGCCCTGGACACCGGCACAGAACATGGACCAAATCATCAACTCCATTACCACATAGAGGGCAAGCACACCCGGATGGCTGGTCTTCATCTTTTCTCTTCAAAAAATAACTATGTCTATGCACTGATAGACAAATAGCCCGCAACTGGATCCAATACCGCAAATATAACTGGGGCAAATTTATCTTAAAATATACCTCATCACGAAATACTTCTTTTACTTGTCTGTAATATTTCAATGTCCCTGACCCACTTACCATCCCCTCCCATTTTTGGATTTCTTGGTCTTTTAGCACTCTAATTGCTAGTGCCAGGAGATCTTGCGTACCTTCACCTGGGCCAAGGCCTTCATTCCATACATACGCTAGGCCTAATTCCTCCAGTAGACTCTTTACTTTAAAAGGCCACGTCCTCTTTCTTCCTATCTTTACTAATTCCATATAAGCCGCTTTCAAAAGCCTATTATCAGGCAGTTGAGTTAAATTTACCCAAAACCTAAGAATTTGGGATAACCTTTGTATTTTCACAGAGAATATACCTAGGTCACCTTTAAAGCACAACTCTTACTACAAATGACTCTCCCCAATGAAATGGATCAGAAAAAAAGGTTTTTGAATATACCATTACTTTCCACCTGAAATTAGTGATTTTCTTGTTAGCTCTTGTCGATTAACTCCAGCCTTCCTCCTCCCCGACGCGGCGGCTAGGCGCAAAACGTTTGAAAACTGAACGCGCCGTGGTTAAAACGTGGGAAAACTAAGCAAATAAAAGAAGTAGTAAACAGATGCTTCTGAGATCCTTGTGTGTGAAAGAGTTGTCAGCGGACGTTGAAGGTTCCGGCAAAAGTTTCGTTGTATGACAGGTAAAACTCGGCAAGGCCAAAAAAGCGCTAAAAATTCATAGGCACAAAACGAGACAGTGGAGAAAGGCGGGGATTTCAGAAGCTTATAATTCTGCATGGGAGCTAGGTATATTATGAAAAGCAGAATAAGCAAGAGGGGTCCTTTAAGAACTTGGGTGTGGGTTGTGGGGTGCAGCCCATACACTCTTTTATAGTATTGCAGCTGAATTGACTCTAGCTGCGGAGAACTCCGCCCCGTAGTGGAATGTTGGCATAATTTTTGAACTGAAAATATTCTTATGAATCTTCAGGTTTTTTACTCCCATTAGCGTTACATTTCTAAAAACTGCTGCAGACGCTACCCTTCCTCTATTTGTCATTTCTTTTACGTGCGTCTTCCAGCTCCCATTAGACGACAAATTAAAACCCAGATATTTAAACTTATCTCTTATTTTCAATTCTTCACCTCGGAACAGGAAACTACCAAACCCTTCTTCTTTTCCTGATACTCCCCCATGTTTAAATATATTTACATCACAGAAACAATCTCAACTGATGCATTACAGTTCGTTTTCGGAAGTCTCTATTTGGAAGAATGGTGTATCATTTAGTTTTCGTTTCAAAAAATAGAAATTCTTGGGGTTTGAAACACGTTAAAAGCCAGAAATTGTAGTATTCTTTATTTAGAAGAACGGTGTTTCAGTTAGTTGGCGTTTTAGGATTGAAATTCCTGGGGGTCGGAAACATACATTTGCGTCATTCTCCAACACTTTTCATCTTTTCTTGTATACTTTTTGTAGTTTCTCGAAGAACGTTAAAAGCTAGAACTTGTATGGTAAGTATAGCTAAATTTTTCCGGAAAAAAAGGCAGATTTAACAAATTTCGCCTGCGGCGCTTAGTTTAACTTTTTCTTGGTACAGTCGTTAGAAGCTTCGCTTTTTCGTGAAAGCTAAAATGAAAAGCCAAATATGTGAACTTTAATGTATGAAATTACATCAAAGGAAAAAATCTCAATTGATGCATTACAGTTAGTTTTACCCCGGTTCTATTCTGCGCTGGCGCAGACCGTGTTATTGCATACTACTATTAGCAAGACTGGATGCTACTATGGCAAGACAGGATGCTACTGGATACTACTACTTAAGACTAGACCAGTCTGAGGCACATTAAATGATAGTATTATTTGCTATTACATAGTATTACATGCAACTTTTTCGTACAAATACGCAGGCTACAACTTTTTCATCGGGAGTGACAGCTTGGAAATGAGAATGGATGGAAGGACTAAGGAGACGGAGTGAAGCAGTAATATGGGTAAGACGGGTCCTTTAACTTACGAGTTGACGGGATCGAAAGGTCTTAGTCCATATCCCGGATGGGTTTCAGCGGCTCGGATTATCCTCTGCGTGTCGTAGAGAAGAAATCCAGAAAAGAGTACCAATCCTCCATACACGGATATGGAGTATAGTCCAGCGCCAAGGGCCGTCGTTGGGGGGAGGAACATGCTACCTGCAAAGTTCAACAGGTTTCGAATTATTTCTTTAGTTGTCTAGTGAATGACAATAGTGTAGACAGCCTACGCCACCCATTAGATAATTTGGTATCAATAAATGACCAATCGACTCAGTATTTTGTGTTCATCGTCTTGTCAATAAATCGGAATGATTTTGCAACCACTCTTGGCACTCTAAGGGACGCAAACCTAACACGAACCACACTGTAAAAAGTTTCTCCGAGTAAGGATTAAAGTTGACTTCAGTACTTGCCTACTGGGATTAATCTTATCACTACTAAGATAAGATACTAGAGATCAGATTATCTTTTTAGAGACAAGATCAATCCCCACAGCAAATACTGCAAGATTTTTTTTCATAGTGCAGTGCCATGTTAACGCTATCGCGCTTCACACCCACCATCAATTCCTACATTCATATTATGATGCCAGTGATGAACTTCGATACTATGGTATGCTAAAGGTTGGATACTAAAGGCGTATTCTCGCCTTTCCCGAGGACTCCTCGGGGAATCGAAGGGAACGGCGAGAATAGAGAGAGTCACTCCACGCGGACTCCGCGTACGGAAAACAATGAGAACACGGGAATGCTTCCAAAATGGATTTTGCTCTAGAAATAGATACGCAGTTAACAAAATTAGTCTGGATCTATTTTATTTATGGTTTTGTTTTTGATTAATCTTACATTGCACCAACACCAACAAAAATTTGTTCCCCTCTGAATGTGAAAGGGAGTTCTTTTTGATGATGATGAGATGATCGGAGCATTCCCCGTCCGTGGGGACTCACGAGAATACGGGTAGTGAGTCCCCGGGACAAACAAAAACGCGGGGACTCCTCAAGTTGAGTCCTCGGGGAACGGCGAGAATACGCCTTAACAGAAAGATCTATCACAAAAAGGGACGGAGGCTAAGTGAATCAATGGTTTACCGAGAGATGCAGCGAAGACTACACCCAGTCCGATGGCGAGGGGTCCACCCATCGTAAGGAACTTCTCACTTGGTGCACAAACAGCGACGGTGCTCAAACCACCAACCACTCCGGCCGTGTACCTAAATAAAAAAGCTACGTTCACTAACTGATGGTCAGGGATTCAAGGGGGTCTTAGACAGCTGCGTCTTAGTGAGAAGATCGACAGCGTCACATTCACGGTATGAACGACGACTCGATCTGTGCAATTGCCGTGTAAGGACTATGAGCGAGAACGAAAAAATGTGACTACAGAAACAAAACTGATCGACGGGATATAACAAAAATAAAAAATAAACAAGAGCTGTAAGCTCATATGGCACTTGCAAGCATATGTAGTAAAAAATGAAGGGGGCTGAAAATTTAACCTATGGTTTCACTTTAAATATAAAAATAGGAGAGAAAGCAAAAGAAAACAAGAAGGAAAACAAAAACTGGCAAGGCTGGGTCAGATGGAAGTAATGGTCAAATTTTTTTTTCTTTCACATTTTCGGTTAAGATGCGCCAAACTTGCAATGCTGGGTTAGAGGATGGAAGCGATGGTTAAAAGTTTTTTTTTCACTTTTCGGTGAAGATGCACACTTTAAGGGTGCTAAAAATTAAATTCTAAGCAAAACTTTGAGGCAAAAAGAATCATGTTCTCATGGCGATCTTGAAAAATTAAATTCTGCTTAAAAGTATTTTTGTATTTTGCGGTTAAGAAAGTTCTTTAACGAATGGTCAGATCAAAGAAGTGACGATGTCTAAGCCAATGATGTCTAAGTTTCTAATGCTCCAGCAAAGTTTAATCGTCCTAGCACATCTGGGAGTACTTTAACTCACGATCGCCGGAATTCCGGACACCCCCTAAAGTCCCCCCCCCCCCTAGGTAACCGAATCCGGTCCGATTCTGTCACTGATGCACCTGGGACTTGTGCCTGTACTTCCCACCAAGTTTCATCCTGATCGCTCCACTCTATGCGTGTTATAAGATTTTGCGGTATTCCCCTCCACCCCCCCCCCCCTGTTCATCGGATTCGGTCCGGACTTGAAATGAGGAATCTGAGACATGGGGTCTTTCAAGATATCAAGTTTCATTAATATCCGATAACCCGTTCGAAAATTATGCATGCCACTAATCTCCGGATTCCGCCGTCTTCCCCTCCCCCCACGATGGTCGGATCGGGCGAGTGACTGTTTCCAAGTTAATCTGGTCGGGTCCCTGATATGCCTGCCAAGTGTTATCGTCCTAGTCCACCTGGAAGTACATCAACTACGGATCGCCAGAATTCCGGAACCCCCCTCCAACTCCCCCCCCCCCCCCCGCGGTGTCCAAATCCGGTCCAGTTTTGTCAGTTGTTTATTTAGAGCTTGTGCTTGTTCTTCCCACCAAGTTTCATCCCGATCGCTCCACTCTGAGAGTTCCACACGATTTCCGCCCCCCCCCCCCCGACTCCCCCCACCCAGATTCATCGGATCCGGTCAGGACTTGAGACGAGACATCTGAGACACGAGGTCTTTCCAGGTATCAAATTTCATTAGGATCCGATCACCCATTCGAAAGTTATGCATGCCCCTATTTTCTGGATTCTGCAAACTTCCCCTCCCCCCACGATGGTCAGATCGGGCAAGTGACTATTGCCAAGTTAGTTTGGTCGGGTCCCTGATACTCCTGCCAAGTTTCATCATCCTAGCACATCTGGAAGTACTCTAACTCGCGATCACCGGACCGACGGAAAAGTGATCGGTATTATGGCACTTTGCCGGAAGACAAGTGCCATAAAAACCGAGTAAAAATTGATGACTGAACCTACCATAGCGTAGCCTACTATCAAAAACAAATTATCAGATAGAACCTCTGTCTTTGGTACCATGCAGTGACTATGAATACCCCGACAAAACTGAGCGGACCTAGAGGTATTTACAGTAGCATTTTACCCGTCTACTCTACATCCGTCTTCGCCATTGCTCATTGCAGAGAAAGAAAATGCAGGGGGCGTACTCCGCGCGCTGACCCGGTCCCGAGCGCGCACAGCGAACCAATCAGCTTTGTCTTCTACTTTCCTCAAGCCGGCTTTACAGCGATGTAGATAACTGTAGAGGTAACGAAACGTGATGTGGACTCGACTCCGCATAGTCATAGTACAGAGATAGGCAGACGCAGGTTGTATCTGATTACTTGTTCTTGCTATTATAGAACAGTGAACTAGTTGACAAATGTCTAACTACAATTGCAGTTAGGATAAGCACGGGGGGGAGGGGGGCATGAAGTACAGTTGGTAGCAAGGGCGGTGGGGTAGCCCCAGATCTGAATTTAGTTTGAAAAAGACTTCCACAGCAGTGATACCAAATTTGCATTTCTCGTCAACGTATGGTATGTATCCATACACACATATCCGTATGGTATATCGTAAAAAAACAATACATTCTCAATCCAGCATTTGCATCAGATCCATAGATGTCAATATCGCCAATACATAGACAATATAAGCAAAACCAAATTATAAAACTAAAAATGGGAAAAGAAAATCACTTTTAGTCTTGAAAATTTGAAAGTGTCACGAAAGATGAAACGCTTTTCCTGTATTTTCCTTTTCCGTGAAGATTACCAATTTGGAAGTTATCCCCGCAGGGGGGGATCTACTCCTGGGAGGATCATGAGCGGGTGGGAAGAGGTCCCAGCAACCGGGGTCAGAAAAAGCTCGGGTTCAATAATGTGTTACAGTGTAAATCCCTCAAGCTTTGTGAGCTCGAACCTTTTAAAGTTTAACCGAAAAGCGCTGGGATAGGACAATCTAGTTACCCATCACTTATTCACTTAAATTGGCTTGAATAACCGCTGAAAATGCGTTCATTCTTGTTCCGCTATTCACGAATAATCGATTTTCAAATAGTGGAATTTCCGTGTGATTTGTGGTATCTCTATGCGCTTGTATTTTTGTTGCATGCCCTACGAGAAAGATTCATAATTTTTGTTGTTGTTCAGGCACTAAGCAATTTTCACCAATCTCACCACTGCCCACTGAAAAGCCGCGTTTGTGTTCAGATTAAAATTTCCCGCGTCATAGTAGAATTTACGCTGTAAGGACGGCCGCAGATATAGCTGTACTAGGTAAGTGAGGGAGGGTCTGACAAATTCTAATTTGTCGGGCACAGCACTCCCGCATTAGGTTATACCGTACCCCCATGAAAATCTGTTTGAATTTCATTTCAACAGATTCTCACGGGGGTGCCGCCACCTTGCTTCAGGACACTGTGCTTCAACGTTGGAGCACTGTGTCCTCAAAACTTTAGGTTATACCCTAACGTTTTTTTTTACCGTAATGTCTGAGCAGTTTGCCCAAAAATTATGGCGACAAGCTAAAACCTTAAAGCAGACCTCGCACTATTTACTGTTTATGTTCCAATATTCAAGGTTATCTGAATACTGTAAAGCTAGGCTCTGCTTTTAAAAAAATATCCACGGCCTTGCCTGTTTTAACTCTTTTCCCAGGTCCACCGACTTCTAGCAAGATCTCGACAAAATTCAGAAAACCGGTTTTATGCATCAGTAGCATGATAAGCGAACACTCGTCCGTAGCCTAGTGCGCATGGGAACTACTGAATCGCGACAAGTGCAAAGATGTTTGAGCTGTTCTTAGCGGGTTCAGAATGTAACATAAGAAATTTGGATCTCCGGGTTTAAGAACTAATGAATGATGTTACGGAAGCAGGTTGGATTGGCATTATACGTACGACAACACTGTAAAAAAAATCTTGCAGTATTTGCTACTGGGATTAATCTTGTCTCTAAAAAGATAATCTTATCTCTTATTCGGATTAATCTTGTCTCAGCAGAGATAAGATTAATCCCAGTAGCAACTCTAAAAAAATATTTGTATCTCTTATCTGGACTAACCTTACCTCAGTAGAGATAAGATTAATCCCAGTAGCAAATACTGCAGTTAACTTTAATCCTTACTCGGAGAAACTTTTTACAGCGAGGTCCTTTAAAGTTTAACTGAAAAGCAAACTTATTTTTGCATTATTCAGTGGAATACATCGGGTTATTTGGATTCTGCTAAGAGATTTTTTGATTTTCCACTATCTGCTCTCGTTGTGAGGTTCGGAATATCTACAGCTGTCCCCACAGCGCAAATTTTACTATGACGCGGAATATTTGAATCTGAACACAAACGCGGCTTTTCAGTAGGCGGTCATAAGCTTGGTGAAGACTGCTTAGTGCCTGAACAAAAAAATTTCATAAATCTTTCTCGTCAGGCATATGACAGAGGTAGCACCACAAATCTGACAGGGAAATTCCACTATTTGAAAATTGATTATTCGTGAATAGGGGAGCAACGAAGTAACGCATTTTCATCGGGTCTTCAAGCTTCTTTAAGTGAATAAGTGAGGGGTAACACGACTGTCCCATCTCTGCCCTTTTCAGTTAAACTTTAACGCCAAATGTAATGAATAAACAGCTGGCGTATAAGCGTAAATCTGATTCTAAAACCCACATTCCCCGTTCGGAAGTAATGATACAGGTTGAGAAACGGTTTCCAAGGTTTTCAAGCTAGCATTCCAGCTACAATGCTTAACTTCAATGACTTGCGCAGTCACGATTTTAAGTTGATTGGCTGGCGATCGGATGTTGCATCGGATACCCTTTCAATTGATTAGATAATGAGCGATTCCATCAACGTTTTCAAAAAATCCCTGTGGATCTACAACGGAGGATCTACAACGAGCAATTTTTTAGACGAACTTTACAGATATCAATGGCCTAACTTATGCAGTGTATTATTATTATTATTGTTAGTTCGGCGATGTGCTCTGAAAGCGTTCTAGTACCGGAAATTTTAAAAACTACACTGTAAAAAAATCTTGCAGTATTTGCTACTGGGGTTCATCTTCTCTCTGAAAAGATAATCTTATCTCTAATTCGGATTAATCTTATCTTAGTAGAGAAAAGATTAATCCCAGTAGCAAATACTGCAGTTAACTTTAATCCTGACTCGGAGAAACTTTTTGGTGTATTCCCAACCCTGACTTACCAGGCTGCTCGGGTAAGTAGGGGACCGCCGAGAAGAAGAAGGGGAGCCAACACGGCTCCCACTGTTGCAGCGTGGAGCATCCATGCAAGCTGCTTGGATCCAAATCCCTCCTGGTATGGAATACTTCTGCAAAGCATTCCAGATCCAATCATGGCAGCCATGGATCCAATCATTACCTAAAAGAAACAGTTAAGTAGCCAGATCAAGCAAGTATATCGATTGGAAGAAAGATTAGACCGTCTTATCGAGTTCTAAGTTCCATGGCCTTTACGGGAAAGACATTGAAGTCTAATTGTAAATAATAATAATTTAACTATAACCCACTCTACACGAACAATGTAAAATAGTGGAGTAAAAAGAGAAAAAAAACAACAACAGAAAAACACTAGTGCTCGAACACAACAGCCAACAAGGCAACAGGTTTTATTATAAGTTCTCTAAATTCCTTCTTGGTTTCCCTATTTCTGCAAGTAACTCTTTCCTAACTTCTAATTTTAAAGTGAAGAACCCTTTGGAGACTTTGAATAGTAAAATGTAAAACATTCATAAAAAGGCTGACAACATTCTTGTTTATCACAACTTTCTCATTTTTTTTTACAAAAAAGCTTGATGTTTGTATTTCATTGTAGATTTAGTAGGATGATTTGTTTTAAGGGTCAGCTGTTTATTTTTATGCAAGTGTGTGTGAGCCTGACTGATATGTTGTAGTTTATGTTTTCATGGCACTTGCAGGCCTTGCAGCTTCGCTCAAGTGCCATAGACCAATCACTTTTCGGTCTGTCTGTCTGTCGGTCAGGCCATGTTCTCGAGTTAGGGTACTTCCAGAAGTGCTAGGACGATGAAACTTTGGCAGGCATATCCGGGACCCGACCAAACTAATTTGGACGCTTCCTCGATCAGAACACCGTGGAGAGAGTGGAGGGATGAAGAATCCGGAATCTTGAGGCATGTATAACTCTGGAACGGTTGATCGGATCTTAATGAAACTTGATATTTGGAAAGACCTCGTGTTTCGGATGTACCATTTCAAGGGGGGGGAGAGGGGGGAACCGGAAATCTTGTGACACGCTTAGACTATAGCGATTGGGATGAAACGTGGTGGGAAGAACAAGCACAAGCCATAAGGGATAGAACTGGACCGGATCCGGGCACTGTCGGGGGAGTTAGAGGGTGGGGGGGGGGTCCGGAACCCTAATAAGGTACTTCCAGATGTGCTAGGACGGTTAAACTTGGCTTGCACATTAAGAGACTCGACAAGATTGGCTTAGAAATTGACAGTTCCCCGACCCGACCATCGTGGGGAGAGTGGAGGGAGAGGGAATCCTGAAGATTGAGGTATACATAACTTTTGAACGGGTGATCGGATCTTAATGAAACCTGAGATTTGGAAAGACCTCGTGTCTCAAATGTACTATTTAAAGTCCGGACCTGATCCGATTAATGGGGTGGTGGTGGAGGGGAGAACCGGAAATCTTGTGGCACGCTTACAATGGAGCGATCGGGATGAAACTTGGTTGGAAGAACAAGCACAAGTCCTAGATACGTCAGTGACAGAACCGGAAATCCGGCACTGTTGGGGGGGGGGGGCGATTTCTGTGATCGCGAATTAAGACACTTCCTGATATTCTAGGACGATGAAACTTGGCTTGGACATTAGAGATTTGACAAGATTGGCTTAAAAATTTTCACTTTTCAGAAACCATCCCTTAAAGTAGGCTACATATTCTTTGAGCCCAAGCTGACTTTGAAACATTAGCGATATTTCGAAATATCGCTGATGAAGAATCGTAGCTGACGTACCCGTTGTAAACATTGTCTGAATAAAAGTAGGCTACAATCCTAACCCGAAAGTACAAAAAATAAATTTAAGCAAAATATAAATTTTCATGATCCCCATGAGCCCATGATGATTTTTGCCTCAAGGCTTTTGCTTAAAAATGCTAGCACCCTTAAAGTGCACATCTCAACCGAAAGTCAAAAAAAAAATTTGACCAAACGATATATATTCATGATCTCCAAAGGCCCATGATCAATTTTGCTTCAAGGGTTTTGCTTACAAGTGAATTCCTTAAAGTACAAACAATAATTTTGAGCAAAATATGCATTTTAGTGATCCCGATGAGCTTGCCATCATTTTTGCTCCAAGAGTTTTCATTACAGATGAATTTCTAGCGCAAGTTAAGTGCGCATGAATGAATTTATTAAGTGATTTACATCGCAGCCAAATGCAAAAATAAAATACTGTTTACGAACGATAGATTCTCGTGATTTCCAAGGGCCCTTGATCATTCTTATCTCAAGGGTTTTGCTTACAAATGATCACAACAAACCCACGAATTGACGAATTCCTACTTTCATCCTCTGACCCAGCTTGCAAGTGCCATGTGAGCCTTTAGCTCTTGTTATAAATCACTTTTTCAGTTTTGAAGGATTTAAACAAAAAAAAATCAACAGAAGAAACGGATAAGCCTGTGATACGGAGAAAGCCTTTGGCATGCTTGAGCAGATAACATATCATGAAGCTCCTGGAGTATTGACGTTATATCGGGAGCATTAGTTGCGTTTTTGCAGATACCATGGTATCTGTTACCACGGTAACTGGATCTGAAATTAGCCGTTTTTGCAGTTACCGTGGTATCTGATACACGGTTGCTCTGCAAAAACGACTATTGCCAAAATTGCACTTTTCCAAGCCATCCCAAAAGAAAAACTGATATCAGGTTACATCACTGAGTGCTAAACTTCTTTCTCACTAATTTGACAAAATTTGATGAAAATGAGATGACATTTCAGATAACACGATCAGTTACCACGGTCGGACCGTGGTATCTGAATAGATACCATGAGAACTGGCCAGATCCGACGATAACTGGCAAGATACCACGATAACTGGCCAGATACCACGATAACTGGCCAGATACCACGATAACTGGCCAGATACCACGATAACTGCAAAAACGCTTTTGACCGTGGTATCAGATACCACGGTAACTGCGAAAACGACTATTGTATTTTCGGATTATTCTCCGACTTCGATAGGGTGGAGGCACATAAAGCAGGTATTTATGTTACAATGACTGTTGAGGACATTGCAACTCTCATTCGCCGCCGCCGCTTGTCTTGGTTCGGCCATGTTTGTCGAAGACCGACCGAGTCTTTTACAAACCAAAGCCTACGCTGCACTCCAGCGCCTGATTGGAGGAAACGTCGTGGAGGACAAGTCAAAACCTGGCTCAACACCGTTAAATCTGACCTCGAGCCGATCGGCGGTTTCCAGAGACATGGCCGCAGGTAGGACCCTTCATGGCTCGAAATCGTCGGCCCATTAACCCAAGACCGTAACCTGTGGAACTCAACAGTCTGCCAGATCCTGTCGCCAGGGAGAGCTACATAGCTTGTGTCCTGATCCAAGTACAAGTAAGCAGTAAGTAAGACTGTTGAGTATGGTAACATGGGTCGTCACTCAAACAGTTTTTCGATAGGGTCATTCTATACTATAGACTAACCGCAGAATAACCCGTCGAGCAACCGGAGATCTAATTAGAAAATTCAGCCTGGCAGAACCCAACGAGGCTGTAGATAAGCTAGTTCAGAAAGTTACTGGAACGGCCGCACACCCGTGGTTACCAGTACTTTGTGCCAGATCAATGACCACTGATCAACTTGCCTTTTGTGTTTTTGGGATCCCAAAACGTAAGTGGAGGGATACCTATGACATCGCAAAAGTTGTCCGTCTGTCCGTCTGTTAGCACGATAACTCTCGAAGGGAATGAGATATTTCGATGAAACTTGGTGTGAGGACTCTTTGGGTCAAGGGTAAGGTCAAATTCGTAGATGGGCTCTGTAGCCCTACATTTAGGGGTGGGGGTTCAAATTAAGGGGCAAACAAAATATTTTTAAACAGCCAATGTGATAGTCGATTATGGGGTAAGAAGACATGCTGAACACGAATATGCAAAACATTTTCTCGTCCGACAAGTAGTTCGCCCGGAATCCGGCCAGAACCGGAAAGTTGGTTAAAAGTAAAAGTTTCTTTTGAAGTTGATTAAATGTTCAATTTGGGGGTAAGAAACATGCTGAACACGATGGTGAAAACCATTTTCTCGCCGGACGAGTAGTTCGTCCGTAATCCGGCAAAAACCGGAAAGTTGGTTAAAAGTAAAAGTTTGATTTGAAGTTGCTTAAATGTTCGATTTAGGAGTAATTAGACATGCTGAACACTTATTAGAAAAGCATTTCCACCCGGAAACCTAGTTCACCCAGAATCCAACCAAAACCGGAAAATTTGTTAAAAGTAATAAGTTTTATTTGAAGTTGATTAGATGACAGATTTAGGGGTAAGAAGAGACACCGAGTCTGTATATGACAATCGTTTTTTAACCGGACATATAATTCGTCAGGAATCCCGTTGTAATCGATTTTTTTTTAGAAGCTAAAGTTTTATTTGAAATTGATTAGATGTTCTTTATAGGGAGAAGGAGATACCGATTCTGAATTTTCTTTTTTTGCTGGACAAGTAGTTCGCTCAGAATTCGGCCGAAACCGGAAATTTGGCAGAAGTAAAGCAGGAAGTTTCGGTCAGTATCGTCAAGATAGATATGGCTTATAGAGGTATACCTGAAACTGGTTTTCTCTAATGATTAGCCTGGCGAAGACTGGATCTGGCGAAGACAAGACCCAGTTGTCTGGATCAAATATTACATTTTTGGGATCCCACCGAAACCTTAGGTCTTGTTCTTCAATTGTAGTGCTGTATACATTTTGTCATTGATCGCTATATAATCGTCTTTTCTCTCTTTTGTTCTTTGTTTCTTTTTCTTAAATTTACTCCGTTCTTGTTCAGTTTGAATGTAACGGGTTATAAAGAATATACATACATACATATTTCAGCGGAATAGGTGGGAATCGACAAATGGATAGCCCCAACCACCCGTTTGTTGGACGAGGCGATTGACAAAATGATATCGTTACCTGCTAAATTCGCCGAATAAGGCAAGAACGAAGTCGGCAGGTTTAGTCAGTCATACATCCTCGATTTTTGGGTATGGTGCTCTACGTTGGTGCAACATGCTCTGCAGCAAGGGCATGATACCCCCATGAAAACCGTTGGGTTGAGAGCTTGAAATGGAATTTTTTTTTCTCTTACTCCGCTACCACCTTGTGTATTTGGCGGGTTACAACTAAAAAGAGCCCATCTACGAGCTCGACCTGTCCCTTGACCCAAAGAATCCCAAAACTAAGTTTCATCAAAATATCTCATTCCCTTCGAGAGTTATCGTGCTCACAGACGGACGGACCGACGGACAACTTTTACGAAATCATAGGTATCCCTCCACTTACGTTTTGGGATCCCGAAAACTTCTCACAGACTAAGTGGAAAGACTGTAGTGGAAAGACTAAAGTGGACAGACTAATTTAATTGCTTTTCAAACAGATTTGTATGGAGGTACCATGCCCATGAATTGATGATTTGTGCACGATTGGGTCTAGTATGCTAACGCATGAGCTCTACCTCCGCAATGCAGACTTTTCAGGAGCCTAGATCCTATATTCCCAATCCCCAGTCAGCTTGGGCTCGAGGAGTATTTAGCCTAGATCATGTCAAGAGACTTGTCATTCGTTCATTCAAAGCTTTCTGCAGCTGTATGATTTCTATCTAGATCATGAAGACAATGATTGCCATGAAGAGCAAAAGTATCTCAAGAATAAACCTTATACAATATAAACCTATACTCCCAGTCTCCAGTCAGCTTGGGCTCAAGGAGTATTTACGCCTAGATCATGTCAAGAGACTTGTTATTCGTTCATTCGAAGCTCTCTGCAGCTGTGTGATTTCTATCTAGATCATGAAGACAATCATTGCCATGAAGAGCAAAATTATCTCAATAACAAACCTTATACATTATAAGCCTATGTTCCCGGTCCCCAGTCAGCGTGGGCTCAAAGAGTATTTAGCCTAGATCATGTCAAGAGACTTGTTATCTATTCATTCAAAGATCTCTGCAGCTGTGTGAGATCACGAAGACGATGGTTGCGTTTTTGCAGATACCATGGTATCTGATACCACGATTTAAGTCGTTTTCGCAGTTACCTTGGTATCTAATACCACGAAAAGGCGTTTTTGCAGTTATCGTCGTATCTCGCCAGTTATCGTAGTATCTGATATTCAGATACCACGGTCCGACCGTGGTAACTGATCGTGGTATCTGAAAAGTCATCTCACTTTCATCAAATTTTGTCAAATTGGTGGGAAAGAAGTTTGGCACTTAGGGACGTAACTGGACATCAGTTTTTCTTTTGCAATGACTTCGAAAAGTGCAGTTTCGGCAATAGTCGTTTTGCAGAGCAGCCCTGTATCAGATACCACGGTCACTGCAAAAACGACTAATAGCAGATACATTTACCGTGGTATCAGATACCATGGTATCTGCAGAAACGCAACTAATCATTGCCATGAAGGGCCAAAATATCTTTAGAATAGACCTTAGCTGACTTAGTCGTTTACAGCCATCAACCATAAGGTGTTGTTTCATGGTTGTTCATAAAGGTCTTCAAATAAACCTTAGTAGTCCCGGGTCTATGCCGGAAAGAGACTTACCACCCAGGAGTTCGACGTCATTAGCCTCATCATGGCAGGTGAGCGAAAGATGGCGACAGCGCTACCTGCGGTGAAAAGTAGCGAGCCACCAAAATACATGTACGTCGCTCGAATTCGTTCTTTGACATAGTCTGGCCACAACCTGAAATAGCAATAAACTGAAGCATCTATGACCGTACATGACGATTATGATTAATAATCGTAACCTAAACGTTAATCATTTATTATCAGTAACAACAGTTTTAACTGCAATGGTTTCGATCACTACTATTGGGGATATGGTAAAGGCGAAAACCTGGCCAGAATAAATCTCATCTGACTTGTCTGTTATAGCACCGTAAATATGATTCACAATCTGCTTTAACTGAGGGAATACTTACGTGGAATGAATGCTCATTATATTATCGAGTGGTAGTAGCCTAATTATAATTGTTCTTAATTCAATTTTAACTGCAATGGTTTCGATCGCTACTCTTGGGGAATAACGGTAAGGGCGAAATTTGGCCAGAATATGTCTCATCTGACTTGTCTGTTGTAGCACCGTCAAATCAGATTCACAATCCGCTTTAGCTGAAGGAATACTTACGTGGAATGAATAATTATTACATTATCTAGTGGTAATCGTTTTAACATCATCCGTAATACCTCAGTATCAAAGGAGGATTTTGAGCCGGTGAAGCCATCTACAGCTGATTTGAGTACAAAAATCTTCTTATACAGAATTAATGAACCACTCAAGACAGCCAATGACCTTAACCGCCACTTGGCCTCTATTGTCCAGACAATTCCTCCTCTACCCAGTGATTTCTATATTCCTATTCCCGACAAAGAAGATACCCCCACCATTTCCCGTTCAGATGTATTTGAGAAGATCCGTAAATTAAAAAAAAGTAGTATTTGTCCCAGTGATATTCCTATTGATCTTGTCAAGGCCTTTCCAGATAAATTAACATTTCCCCTTTCTAGTATTTTTTATTCAATAACAAAAACCGGTCATTACCCATCTCAATGGAAACTTGGTTACATCACTCCGATCAAAAAGAAAGGAGGAAAGGATGATTTCACCGGAGTGCACCCTATTACACTGACATCTGTATTTTCCAAGATGTATGAAAGTCTCATCGCTAATTGGCTAAAAAGTAAACTCACTGATTTAATAGATACTAGACAATTTGGTAACCTAAAAGGTGTTTCCACCACCCATTATCTAGTCAGTCTACTAGATACTATTTACAAGAATTTAGAAAAGCCAGACACTTGGCTCAACTTACTGCTAATTGACCTTAAAAAGGCCTTCGACCTGATCAGCCACTCGGTTTTAATTAAAAAGTTGTTGGAAGATTTCAAAGTTGACCCGTTTCTTGTAAATTTGATAGCTTCTTTCATTTCTAATCGTTTTCAAGTTGTAAAATATAATAACATTTATTCTGACCCACTCCCCACCACCTGCGGAGTACCGCAAGGTACTCTTTTGGGTCCCCTACTTTTCCTAGTTATGATCAACACCCTTGCTTCCGAATCACATGAGAGATGGAAATTCGTCGATGACCTCTCAGTTCTAGAAGTTTGCCGACGAAACGAAAAAAGTTCAGCAATGGAGATACTCGGAAACATCACAGAGGAAGCCGCAGAATCAATGACGACCGTCGACACTGACAAGTCAAATAATATGACCATCAGCTTTCTAAAATCTGTTCCTGATTTCTCCCAACCCATTCCCCCAGAAGTAACTCTTTCGGTGGTAAAGCTGTTGGGTGTTACCCTTTCTAACGACCTTAAATGGGACTCCCATGTCGAAACTATGACTAAACAATCTTTCCCCTCGCTATCCCTCCTAAAACCCATGGTTAAATTTAGCATTATTGGGCGGGAAGGAAAGCTCCCTTATTTGTATCTTCTCAAAAAGTTCGGGCTCACTACGCTTGAGGAAAGGAGTTTCAAGTTCAATGGGTTTATTAACAAATACAAAATAAATCATACATAACAAAAACACTCAGTCCATTTCTGGACGCCGAGAACCACAATCTTTACATTTTAGACATAAAACGCAGAGTGGTCACTGTTCCTACTCTCAGACACAACCTTGCCTCTCGAAAAACAAAAAAAATAACCAATTACCTTCCTGCACCTTACCCCAGGGGAAGCCACCCCATCATAAATTTTTTTTCATTATTATTTTATTATTAAGTATATTTTTTTTTATTTTTTTCTTTATTTTATTTTACCAGACCTTATTTAATTGTTCTTCTGTAATGCTAATAAATGATTTTTTACTTTTTTTTTAAATGACGCAAGGGAGCTCCTACCTCTCAGCTCGTCTGGGATCAGGTTCCATATTTTTGCACATGTTATGTTCGGAGCAAAATCTGATCGTACAGTCGGGGTGAAGGGTATGTGCAGGTTTGATGATGATCGGGTCCGATTATGCTGGTCCGAGATAGGTCGAAACAGTGTTTTGAATGAAGATGGCAGCTCACCAGCTAAAAACTTAAAAAGATGGCAGCTCACCAGCTAAAAACTTAAAAACACGAGACAAACACTTTGCTATGGTTACGGAACACAAGCGTTTTCTGACCCAAGGTTCCGTGATCTCTTCCCACCCATTCACGATCCTCCCAGAAGTAGACCCCCCCCCCCCGGGAAAAATCCCCAAAAGTCCCCAAATTAACACCAGTAGTTTGCACTCACGAAAGATACAGGAAAAGCTTCGTTCCATCTTTCGTGACACTTTTTAATTCTCACGAATAAAACTGAATATGTTTTGTTCCATCTGGATTTATATAATTTGGTTGTGCATAAATTGTATATATATATATATATTGACATCTGCAAATTTGCTGTAAATGTCCATTGACAACGTTTTCGTTTATAATATGTTGACGAAAAATGCAAATTCGGCATCATTGCTGTGAAAGTCATTTTTAAATTAAATTCTACTCTACTCTACTCTACTCAGATACCATGGGATCTGACACCACGGTGTTAAGTCGTTTTGCAGTTGCCGTGGTATCTCAAACGACGGTTAAAAGGCGTTTTTGCAGTTGTCGTGTTATCTGGCCAGATACCGTGGTAACTGATCGTGGTATCTGAAAAAGTCATCTCACTTTCATCGTCACCAACAGTAGACCCTAGGATTTTGTCAAATTGGTCGGAATGAAGTTTGGCACTTCCCGCTGTGACTGGATATCCGTTTTCTTTTGTGATGACTTCGAAAAGCGCAATTTCGGCAAAGGTCGTTTTTGCAAGGCTACCGTAGTAACTGATACCAAGGTAACTGCAAAAACGATTAATTGCAGATCCAGTTACCGTGGTAGCATACCATGGCATCTGCAAGAACGCAACTAATGTAAACAAACCGCATTTAGAAATCCAAAGAAGCTCTTCAAAATCTTGCAAGAAGAGTGTTCCAACGGACACTCCACTAAAACCCGAGTAATATGTACGGCCAGTTTTTTTTATTATTTCCGTTGAAATATCTATAAAACATATATTTACTAAAGAAAACTCGACGATCAACCAAGTATCAGTTTAAGCGCTAATACAAAGTAACCATCCTGGCTTCCACTTTATAATCAAAGAACACCAAACAAAACAGTCTACTTACAACGATCTATCGACAGCTCCTAGTTGTGACGATAACCCAAGACCATAGTAGCAAAGTGCTCCGAGGCCAACTGCTGAAGCTCCAGCAACAATTCCCTTTCCAACTTTGAAAGCTGCATAAACAAAGGAATGTATAACGCAGCCATATAAGAATACCTCCTCTCAGATTGATCTTTTCAGTTCAATTCAATTCAAATTTATTAACCATAATAACATAACATAACGAATTTATTTCAAACAACCACTATCATGGCAATGCCAAATTTGGGTATTACGTCAAGCATAATGCACATTTTAAAATCTATACAGTTAATCATCAATTCGTCATCACAGACCTGTTATAATATATAAATGAAAACCATAATATAAAAGGCAAGGCAGTTATAACGTTGACACGTGGACACAATCATTTATTTATTTTCTTTCATTTACTCCGCTTTTTCAAAATCGCGGGTTACAAATAAATAACTTACTTAATACAAGACAAAAAAGAAGTATCTGAAATTCAGGGCTTATCGTCATAAAACTTAGTGAAATACGGCACAAATGTTCTCAAAAATCGCTCAGATGAATAGGCACGAGGCTCGTCAAATTCGTGCACAGGATTATATTTACAAGTATGTCTGGTTTTAACTTCATATGTACAATTCGGTTTAAAATTTGGTAGAATGTTGTGGTGTTGATCGGACCCAAGGCACTAGGGACATGAAGGCATCTACATGTCTTGTCAATGCCCATGTGGTCATGACACCATTTATCTATAGTGAACTATGCGACTTCAAAAAGAAAGCAAGACATAGTTCAACAAAACAAAAAGGAAAGAAACAAGAGTTAGAAGCTCATATGGCACTTGCAAGGCTGGGTAAGAGGACGCAAGTAGGAGTTTGCTGATTCGTGGGTTTGTTGTGATAATTTGTAAGCAACACTCTTCAGATAAGAATGATAATGGTACACTCGAAATCGCGAGAATGTTTCGTTTGGTAAAAACGTATTTTATTTTGCACTTGGCTGTGATGATGCGCGGCGCTAGAAATTCATCTCTAATCAAAACCCTTGAGGCAAAAGTGATCCTGGGCCCTTTAGAATCTTGAATGTATAAGGTTTGGTCGGAAGTATTTTTTTGACTTTTCGGCTAAGATGCGCACTTAAAGGGTGTTTTCTAATCTGGAAGTACCTTACGTCACAATCAGCGGAATTCCTCCCCCCCCCCTCTCCAACTCCCCCCACAGTGCCCGAATCCGGTCCGGTTCTGTCAATGACGAACCTAGGACTTATGCTGGTTCTTCAACCAATCAATAATCAATCAATAAGTATATTTCACATAATATTTCTGTAGAACAAAAATAAACTTGTACGTCAAAACAAAATGGTTTGAAAAATAAATAAAACAACGGTTGATGCAAAGTAAAATAAACTAAGTGTCAAACACTGCTTTGTTACAATTAGATACGAAATACGGTACAAATGATTTTAAAAAAACGCTCAGAAGACTTGAAATCGGGTTCTCTAAGGAGTTGTTTCTTCGCTACTTTTCTTGCTTGCCGCGTGTCGACGGTTGGTTCAGGGGTGTAAAAAGGCGGTAGGATGTCGCGATGATCTGGAGACAGAAGGAGGGAATATCCAAATGCCACGGTGAGATCGTGTCTCCTTTGGTTGAGTGTTTCTAGCTTTAGAGTCTGCAGGCTAGTGTTGTAATCAACGTACATGTGACCGAGTACAATGCGGCAAGCTCTCTTCTGAAGGGTCTCCATTTGGTCGCTTTGTTCACTGGAGAGAGAGCTATGCCATACGCTACATGCGTATTCAAAAACCGGCCGCACATACATCTTGTAGCAATGCGTTATAGCATGAGTGCTGAAACCGAATCTTTTTAGATATGAGAAAGATTTGAGAAGACCACCTGCTTTCCCTACTATGTAGTCTATATGTGGAGCCCAACGTAGGTCATTACTGATGTAAACTCCATGCAGCTTTATGATATCAGAATATTCCAGTAGGGTGTCTTTGGTTTGAGGCAGATATTGTCGCAGGAAACTAACACGGAAAAGTGTACTTTTTTCGTCGCTGATGCTCAGTGTTAGTTCTTCTGCTTCAGATTTTAGGATGGTAAGCATTTGCATAACAGGGTCAGTCAACTGAGGGTCACCGCGACGACGCATAGCATCGAGTGTCAGATCGTCAGCAAACTTGTAACGGTGCTTGATTGCCTCGGATAGACGGTTGGCTACCATCAGGAAGGCAACAGGACCTAGTTTGGTTCCCTGTGGTGCCCCACATGTTATGTCTTGCATCGACGACTCTTCTCCCCCTTGATGAAGTCATTTGCTTCCGCTCGGACAGGAAGCTTGCGAGCATTCTTATGATGAATTCACTGGCTCCCATTATTTTCGCTTCAGTGATGACAGTAAGGGGGTCGAGGTAGTCAAACGCCTTAACAAAGTCTGTAATGATGCTATCGACGTAAGCTGCTTCTAGTTCAAGGTGTGACAGGATATCGTGCAGAAACCGTGTCAAATAGTGAACTGTGCTATGTTTTGGACGAAAGTATTGTCTGGGGTCCAGCTTTGTATTGATTTCAGTCAGGAGCCAGTTTAAAATGAATCCCTCAAAGATCTTAGCAAATGCGGAAGTGACTGATATAGGCCTGAGATCTTTTACAGACATACCCGATGAAAAATTTATCTCAAAATAGTACTATGAAGTAGTACGAAAAAGTTGCATGCAGTACTAACGATGCTACTACACGCTTCTACTTCAAGGCTACCGTGTTACTGCATACTACTATATGCTACTATTAGCAAGACTGGATTCTACTATGGCAAAACAGGATGCTACTGGATACTACTAATAAGATTGGACCAGTCTGATGCACATTAAATGATAGTATTCTTTGCAATTACATAGTATTACATGCAACGTTTTCGTACTACTACCATACTACTACGCAGGCTACAAATTTTTCATCGGGTAGCACCTGGCTTCTTGGGAATAGGCGTAACAGTGGCTAATTTCCACCTTTTGGGGAAGATCCCGTCGACCACACACTGGTTCAGAACTGCAGTAAGCGGTGTAGCGAGCTCCCTTCTGCATTCTTTCACGAGTCTCACCTGGAGGCGAACCTTTTCTTGCGTTGGTCTTGGAAAGAGCTTGGTCAACCTGAGCAGTGTCGATGATAGGTATATCGCTGCTTGGTGGTAGGTCAGGTAGATTTTCAAGCCCTTTATGCTTCCGGCATATAGTGACAAAGTGTTGGTTTATTGACTCCGCAGATAGTTTATTTCCGTTACAGTCTCGGATGTCTGGATGTCGCAAGTCCTTACCGAGGAGCGTCTTGACTGTGTTGTGGAAATTTCGGGGGTCTGTCTCCCACCAAGTGTCATCCCAATCGCTACACTCTTAAGCGTGTCACAAAATCCCCCCCCCCCCCCGACTCCCCACACATTGATCCGCACTTGAAATGTGACATCTGAGACATGAGTTCTTTCCTAATATCAAGTTTCATTAAGATCCGATCACCCCTTCAAAAGTTGGACATACCTGAAGATTCCGGATTCCCCCTTCCTCCACTCCCCCTACGATGGTCAAATCGGAGAAGCGACTGTCCTTACGTTAAAATGGTCGAGTCCCTGATATGCCTGCCAAGTTTCATCGTCCTAGCACATGTGGAAGGATCTTAACCTGGGACCACAGGAATTCCGGAACCCTCCCTCCAACTCCCACCACAGTTCCTGGATCCGGTCCGGTTTTGTCAACTATGTATCTAGGGCTTGTGCTTGTTCTTCCCACCAAGTTTCGTCCCAATCTACTCTGAGCATGCCACACGATTTCCGGAGTCCTCACCACCTCCAACTCCCCCCAAAGTCACCAGATCCGTTGCGGACTTGACGTGTATCATGTCAGACGCGAGGTCTTTCCAAATATCAAGTTTCATTAAGATCCGATTCCCCGTTCAAAAGTTAAACATACGTCAATATTCGGATTCCCCCTCCCTCCATTCCCCCCACGGTGGTCGGACCGGGGAAGTGACTATTTCCAAGTTAGTTTGGTTGGGTCCCAATATGCCTGCCAAGTTTCATCGTCCTAACATATGGAAGTACCCTAACTTCCGATCACCGGACTGACCGACCGACAGACCGACCAACAGAAAAGTGATCGGTATATGGCACTTGGCCGGAAGGCAAGCGCCATAGAAACTACTCTAAATAACCTGCGCTGAACATACACTAGAACTGTTCGCTACATACATTATACATTCAATCTTTTGCTTTACAAATTAAGCTGATAACACTCACACATAACCACCGTAACTCCTAACAGAAACAGTAAAATGATGTTGTACCTGTCTCTCCTGCTGGTGCCATTATAGTTTCTCTTAATGTTCTGGATCGAGCCTGTCTCCTGACAAAGGCATTTCTTGCATTATTTGTGGCTGATCTAACAATCTGGGGCTGTAGGTTAACTGACCTGACAATGCTCTGTTTAAGGACTGGTGCCGTTCGTAAGCATGTTCGACATGCTAGTAGCCTCGCTGTGTTCAACATCGTTTCTAGAAAGATAGTCCATAAGTAGAGTCGTTAGAGCTAGACCTACTCTTAAGCCTAGTGTCAACTCACTTGAGCACTTTTTCTTTCCCTGTTTCTCGTTTTTTAGCAACAAAATATGTGTGTGTTACCATTTTCCACCCATCTAATTTAAAACCCGGAAGTCTGTCTCGCCATAAATGCTGCAAGCGTAACTGGCGGCGCTATGAGTACGGCCTGTTTGCAAAGCATGGAAAGCATAGGTATCGGCGCTACTCCCCAGTGTTATTTTGCTCTGGCATACAGGAGGGGTACCCAAGTTCGAATTTATACAACCCCGAACCAGGCCTAAATAGGTTGAAAGGAAATTTCAATGCAGTCCTAACAAGGTACTAACTGTCAAGCAAGAAACCTTGAATGACCTAAGACCTGTTTTGGACTGCACAGAGGTTTCTTTGTAAGGTTTTCAGGCCAAGTTTGAGGTTATATAAATTAGAGCTTGGATACCCCTCCTGTATGCCTACTTCTATTGCGAATCATATTTGATGGTGCAAAACGGATAAGTCAGCTACATTTTATTAGACCTATATTTATTTAAAATAGCAGCCGCGTCCAGAATGAAATCACAGCACCAGCTTTAACTCCAACCAATTTCACAAAAACAGATTTTTAAGGAAGAATCTTTAACTGTTTTTCCACAAGTTCATTTTCCAGCTTGAGCGGTTTGAGCATGAAGAGGACCCTTGCTAAGAAGGGCCGAAATATAGGTATAATAAAATGTAGCTGACTTATCCTTTTTGCACCGTCAAATATGATTCGCAGTCAGCTTGGGCTGAAGGAATATCTATAACCAAAGTACGGAACTTCAAAACGCCCATACATGCCGCCGACAAGTATCCATCTTAGTTGGACGAAAGAAGAAGAAGAGACAGGTGACTCCAAGATCAAAATGCAGAAGGATCTCTACCCTTTCGACGACCCAATCGAAGCAAAAATAGCAGCCGTGTCCAGAATGAAATCACAGCACAGCACCAGCTTTAACTCCAACCAATTTCCAGAGAAGAAATTCACAAAATCAGATATTTAAGGAAGAATCTTTAATTGTTTTTCCAAGTTCATTTTCCAGCTTGAGTGGCTTGAGCCTGAAGAGGACCCTTGCCAAGAAGGGACGAAATATAGCTCTAATAAAATGTAGCTGACTTGTCCGATTTGTACCGTCAAATATAACCTACCACTACTCTAGACTGAGTACAGATCAGGTACAGATACAGAAGGACCCTGGGGCGTCCCGAGCCTTTCTTCATAGGGGGGGAACCTGGTAAAACTGACTGAATCGGTACCGGATTTTTACCGGATTTGTTACTTTCTTTTCTAATAACACAGCAAGTTTCTTTCGAGAAGCAACAATGTAAAAAGTTGCAGTTGCATGTACAAAATCAAGTCTAAAGAGAAAATTTGGTCCATTTTCACACTCTTTCACTTGCTGTTTTTTCAGTGATATGCCATCACAGCCTTTTACCTTTGGGGGACATCCGGTTTTGCCAACAGGACTTGAAATTGTGCCGAACAAAAACGCCGTTGCCACCAAAGCTACAACGTGGCTAACGGCTGTACACAGGACAAATTAACGAGCCGCATGCGAAATTTTCTAATCCGCCTTTTTTTCTGGCAAATTTAACTACTTTCCATACATATTCTAACCTTTAATGTGGTCAAGAATCAAGAACATGCTTATTCCTGAAGTACTGCAATCATTAAAAGTAAAGGTTAAGTAATGAATGGAAACCAGCTGAAGCTACCGTTAAATGGTTAGCCTACATGGTAAAGAACAAGAGCTAAATAGACCACTTAAATTACCGAACTCGGTAACTGGGGTGAACCAAACAATGAATTCGTACCTACCAAAAAAACAAACTAAAACAAGAGCTACGAGCTCATATGCACTTGATACGAGTATGTCGTACCAAAAAAGTAGACGAGAAATCCAAATACCCCGCCATCTAAAATTGCGGTTCGGAGCTATAAATACGATATCTAGTTTCACTCAAGTCTGAGCATTTCCGTCGCCTTGGATCACCTAGGGCAAATGACGTCTCTACCTTCCAAGTTTCAACCCTAAAGATCCCCTCGTTTGGATCTTTCACATTGCCACACGGTTTCCGGTACCCCCAGCTCCAACGTCCCATACCGAGTCCGAACCTGGTTCGAACTTCGGACTATTAAATGGATTATCTGAAGCATTTTCTCTTACCACCTATCAAGTTTCACTCAAATCTGAGCGTTTTTGGGGAACTTCCCTTAAATCTCCCCCCCCCCTTCCCCCAGCGTGGTCGGATCCAGTTCGGACCCTAAAATATGTCATCTAGGGCATGTGAGCTCTCTAAATTCCAAGTTTCACTAAAATCGCTCCACTTGTTTGACCCCTATGCAAGTCAAAACGTTTCCGGAATCCCCTTCCAAGTCCCCCCAATGTGGCTGAATACGAATCGGAAACATAAACGTCGCATCTCTGACATGTCCTAATCAAGTTAGACTGGAATCAGAGCATAGAATATCCGCAAATTTCCAGATCCCACTTCACCCCCCTCCCCTACTGTGACCAGATCCCATCCAGACACAAAATTACAAATCAAGCCGCATTAACTCGGAACTGTCCAACTTGCATCCCATTTTGTACCCCCCCCCCCCCTCGTCCAACTCTCCTAAACGTGCCCGCATGTGGTTCGGGCCCATGTTTTGCTTGTCTAGGTCATCAGTTCTTAACACCCATAAAGTTTCACTCGAATCGGACAACCCGTTCGCAGACGCCAGTAATTTCCGGGTTCCTCTTCCCTCAACTCCCCAAAGATGGTCAGATCCAGGAACACAAGTTTTCCTAGGGCATTTTGTGGTGTCCTTAAGCCATTAATAGGCCTGCAAAGTTTCATCGTTCTTAGAATTGCTGGAACTATCCTAACTGGCGATCCCCAGAATTCCGGGAAACACCCTCCAACTCCCCCACAGAGCCCCGAAACGATCTGGTTCTGTCAGTTAGGTATCTAAGGCTAATGCTTGTTCTTCTCAACAAGTTCCATCCCAATCCCTCATCTCTAAGCGTTTCATGAGATTTCCGGCCCCCCTTCAATCCCCCCCCCCCCCACAAGTATCTGATTCGACCAGGATTTGACATGGAACATCTGAGACGATAGCTCTTCCCACTTGCCAAAGTTCATTCAATTCCGATCACCCGTTCATAAGTTATACATACCACCAGACTCCGGGCTCCCCATCCCTCCACTCCCCCCACGGTGGTTGGATCCAGGAAAAGACTATTATCAAGTCAATCTGTTCGGGTCCCTGACATGTCTTCCAAGTTCCATTGTCCTAGCACATCCGGAATTACCGAACTAGCAGGATCACCGAAATTCCGGACCCCCCCCCCCCTCGACCCCCCGCAGTGTCCGAACCTGGTCCGGTTACGGCAACGATGTGTCTAGGACTTGTGCTTGTTCTTCCTACCAAGTCTCATCCCGATCCTTCCAATCTAAGCGTTTCCCAATATTTCCGGTTCCTCCCCTCCAGCTCCCCCCTAAGTCACCGGATCCGGTTCGGATTTAAATTGGGTCGTCTGAGACACGGGGTTCTTCCAAATATCAAGTTTCATTAAGATCCGATCACCCGTTCAAAGGTTATAAATTCCTCTATATTCCGGATTCCCCTGCCGCAAATCCCCCCACGATGCTCGGATCAGGGAAGTGACTATTTCCAACTTAATCGTTTTGGGGTCCCTAATATGCCTGCCAAGTTTCATCGTCCTAGCTTATGTGGAAGTGCCCAAACTAGAAAAACCTGGACAGACCGACCGACCGACCGACGGACGGACAGAAATTGCGATCGCTATATGGCACTTGGCCAAAGGGCAAGTGCCATAAAAATAAGAAACAGATTGTGAGCGGTATAACAACCGAATTTCGTAATGGAATAAAACTCTTTTATAGAACCACAAAGAATGACTGTGGTTCTAAGACCGAATTCGGTAGCGATCAGAACCAAATGAATCTGATTAATCACCGAATCATGAAATAGACTGACTGAATGCAATCGAACAGATACAGACTTGAGAAAAGTCCGGTGATCAGGGAATTTGGTTACAGATGAGACCAAAGAAACACGTTAAATCACCAACTTTACGAAGGGAATTCCGGCAATTAATAAAATAAAAAAAAATTACCGAAGCACCACAATTATTTTTCTTAAAGACAGTCTTTGTTTTGAAAAGTCAGCAAAAATAACTAGCCAGTTGTTAAAGACCTTGACCTTCTCCCTCCAATCAATTTTGGCTAGAAATTTGTAGAGAAATAGTAAACAGTAAACTATCAATTTTGTTGAAAATTCAAATTATGCTCTATGTCGTAGCCCTCAGCTTGCAGTTAGTTGCTGGCAAAGCAGTACAGAGGGACATAACATTCTGAACCCGCATGCCCATTACACACTACACTGTACAGAAGGGGTATCAAACAAGATTTAAAATTTCCAGAGAAGTCTTACCTTCAGAATAATCAATCTGTTTTAAAAAGGAAACAATAAATATGACAAACAAACTAGATTGAAGCTAATTGAATGGTTTAAATATTCGATAAATAAATACTGCTTCAATATTTCTAGTTAAACATATTTTTCTTTTCAAACAAGATCCCTTCATTCTAACATGACCTCGATTGACTACAAAAGTATGAAAAAGGTAGAGTTAGATAAGTCAATAGCCAGAAAATCCCTTTTCAAAGCAGCTTCAAAACGAAGAAAAGGGACAGAATTTAAATTTTTTGGATACATCACTGTTCAAAAAAGGTCATATTTTGCCTTTTGACTGTCAGGACAGCATGTACATTTCATTTTAACACTTTCACAGCAAAAATCGAGGTAGTGTAAAAATTATGTCAGGTCTCCCTGCTGTGGCTATTCTCGAAATGAAATTTTGACAACATTCGATAAAGATTGGACTTTGGTATCCCCACTACCCTTGAGCTCTAAATTAAAATGATTCAGCAGTATTTACAAATCAATGTCTGTAGTTTTCACTTTTAAAGGACATCTGAACAATGAAACCATACTTGAACACACATCATGGGTGTGAAATTTTCAAAATAGGGATGTTCGTTTCTGGAGGTTTGCACATAAAGAGATTGCACCCTATCCGATGAAAACGGATATTGCTACATAATCACCACGGGATCATAACAACAAAATATAACATTGGGATGTATAGGACTTTCAACTTTGAAATTAAGTTATCGGCGTTCTATCATCATTCTAAGCCAGGGACTTGCTAGAAATGTTAATTGGGCTATTCCTTAACTGTATAATTCTATTTTTGCAAAAGAGTTTCCATGACAGTACACTGTCAGAAGTTTCATAACAGATTGTGCATAACACTTTCAAGAATAACACCTTTTCACTTAGAAATAAAGTGTTATGACCAATTAAATTTATACTATTTCGTGCCTAGATCTCCAACAACACCTACAATAGGTAAAAACACTACACTGTCAGAAGTTACATAACGACAACAGAAGGATGTGCGGTTTCAACAGATAACACTTTGGGATATTATCGGTTATGTTTCTTTCGTTCCCGTTAGCATTTTTACCAATTGAAGGTGTTATTGGAAATCTAGGCACGAAATAGTGTAAACTTAATTGGTCATAACACTTTATTTCTAAGTGAAAAGGTTTTATTCTTGAAAGTGTTATACGCTATCTGTTATGAAACTTCTGACAGTGTCAGAGCTTGAAGGCTTCAAAGTTTGAACACAAAAAGGGAGTCTTGAATCCTATTGGTCGGTGATGATGCGGATTTGAACGTATGTGTCATGATCTACCAATAGGACGAGACCCCGTCTTTGTTTACAAACTTTGACGCCTTCAAACTCGTACCTCCATGAAAACTCTTTCGCAAAAGTAGAACTATACGGTTAAGGAATAGCCCAGTTAACATTTCCGGCAGGTCCCTTGCTCAGAATGATGTTAAAACGCTGATAATTTAATTTCAATGTTGAAAGTCCTATACTTCCTAATGTTAAATTTTTTCGTTACGATCACATCCCTTTTTGTCGGGTATGGTGAAATCTGTCTATGCAGACTCCAAGACAAAAAGCGCGATTCAATCAAATCTTGTACAGCGCTGGCCATATCCTACTGGAATCTCTTCTAGATATACATTAGGGCTTAACTGGTAAGCCACCTAAAAAAAATTGCTGACATTCTCACTATATCTGGCAACACTGAGTTGTTCAGTTGTTTACCCCTTCTCCTATCCTTTGACTAATTTAGCCACAGCAAGTGCATGCAGTGCATGAAAATCGCAACCACAGCAAGTGCATGAAAATGGCAAAGTCCAAAGTCAACAGACGTTCACATAAGCATACCTCTACTTACCTTACTTGTCTTCCACTAAGAAAACTCTTGTATGATGTGATGATAAGTTTAGGACAAATCCAGACTAATCTGATATGAATATGATGTAATAATCTTTACGTTTCTTCTTCTAATGAACTTCTAGAACTTTGGCGGCAGTGCCATCTGGGTAAAACATCGCGATTTTCATACTTTTGATCCTGTTGCAAGCTGGTCGGATTACAAATGTTGAGCAAAATACAAGCATGAAGCTTATTAAGCAAAAATGTTTTCCAAATGTAAAAAGTTGAGCATAACTTAGAAAACTCGGAAATTTCGAAGTGTTCAATCGGTTTGCATTCGGCAGAAACTAGTAGATGGCGTGGCTTGTCCTGACGCACCGTATGCGTTTAGACGCCATCTTGCAGTATTTTTCTTGAGTTCAGTCCAGTTCAGTCGGAGTGTGCAGTAAAAAAAAAATTTGAACATTTTTCTGAAACTGTGAATTGTGATTTGTGAATGATCTTTAGGCTTGCGCAATAGCCTAACATACAGTGGATGATACCAAGGATACATACAGTGAAGCTGGATCAAGTTAAGAGCGCATGTGGATTATCCAACGGTTCTGATACCTGTCTCACAATAGGCTAGGTAGCCTACTGCCAATAGAATTCTATTTAGCCATAGGCTACTATTGGCTACTACACTACCGGTAACTATCGCTCGGATTCGGGAGGACTTGCAGTACGCAGGGGCGACCCGAGGGGGGGGGGGGGGTGCAGCACCCCCCCCCCCCCCAGAAAGCCTGTGGGAAATAATTCCGGTAAATTTTGCGCGGCGAAGCCGCGCCAGTTAAAATTTGTCAAATTCACCTGAACTTGATGATTTTTAGGGAATCTACCGGATTATTGCTCAGGGAACCTATCGGATTTTGCTCATGGAATCTACGCTAAATCTTTCACAAGGAATCTACCGGAAATTGTCTCAGGGAATCAACCGGAATTTACCCCTCGGAATCTACGAATTTCGGCTCAGGGAATCTACCGGAATTTGTGCGAAATCTTTCATAAGGAATCTACCGGAACTTGTCTCAGGGAATCTACCGGAATTTACCCCTCGGAATCCACAAAATTCGGCTCAGGGAATCTACCGGAATTTCTGCGACATCTTTCACAAGGAATCTACCGGAACTTGTCTCAGGGAATCTACCGGAATTCACCCCACGAAATCTACCAGAATTCGGCTCAGGGAAGCTACCGGATTTTGCTCAAGGAATCTACGCTAAATCTTTCACAAGGAATCTACCGGAACTTGTCTCAGGGAATCTAACGGAATTCACCACACGAAATCTACCAGAATTCAGCTCAGGGAAGTACCGGATTTTGCTCATGGAATCTACGCTAAATCTTTAGCAAGGAATCAACCGGGATTTGTCTGAGGGAGTCTACCGGAATTTACCCTAGGTAATCTACCAGAATTCGGCTCAGGGAATCTACCGGAATTTACCCCACAGAATCTACCGGAATTCGGCTGAATGTGAATCCAAAATCGCCGACAGCTTTCTCGACTCCTTTCCGGTGATACCGGTGAACCAAGAAGAGTTCAACAAGAGCTGTAAGCTCATATGGCACTTGCAACTGTATGTAGTAGGTAAGGGCTCTGTCAGATGGTCCCTGATATGCCTGCCTGCCAAGTTTCGTCTTGAAAAACGCCATCACCGGAATTCCGGAAGGCCCCCCACCACCTCCACCCCCCAGTGTCCGGATCTAGTCCAACTGTGCGAACGATGTATCTAGAATAAATGCTTGTTCTTCCCAGGAAGTTAAACTCCGATTCCTCCATTCTAACCATTTCTGGAGATTTCCGATCACCCCCTCCCAACTCCACCATAGCTGTTGAATCCGCTATTATAAGTTGAGATGAATCATTCGATAAAAAGTACTTTTCGACTTTGAAGTTAACATGCGCACTTTAAGGGAGCTGGAGCTTCACTTGTAAGCAAAACCCTTGAGGCAAAAATGATAATGAGCTCATGGAGATCATGAAAATGCAAATTTCGCTTAAAAGTATTTTTCTTACTTTGCGGTCAAGATTGGCACTTTACGGAAGTCGGCTTTGGAAAGTGGCGATTTCTAAGCCAGTTTTTTCGAAAGTCTAATATTGCAGCCAAGTTGCTTCGTCCTAGCACATGTGGAAGTGCGTTAACTCGTGATCACCGGAATTCCGCCCCCCCCCTCAAACTCCCCTCACAGTCGCCGGAGCCAATCTAGTTCTAAAAAAGAATTATCCAGAGCGTCTGTTTATTATTCCCACGAAGTTCCATCCCGATCTATCCAGTATAAAACTAACATCACCGAAATTCAGTGAAACTCCCCTCTACCCCCCCCCCCCCCAAGGGTCCAGATCTAGTCCAACTGTGTAAACGATTTATTTGGGGTAGATGCTTGTTCCAGCAAGTTTCACTCCGATCCCTCCATTCTAACCGTTTCTCGAGATTTCCGGTCTCCCCCCCCCCAACTCCCCCATAGCTACCGAATCTGGTCCGGACTCCAAATAGGACATCAAAGATATGTCCTTAAGTAAGTTATCAGGTTTCATTCCAATCCGATCACCAGTTCAAAGGTTACACACTACTCGATTTTCCAGATTCCCCCGCCTTCACCCCCCCCCAGATGATCGGATAAAAAAGACTGATTATTTCCAAGTTAGTTTAGTCGGGACCTTTGTATGCCTGCCAAGTTTCATCGTCCTAGCACATCTGGAAGTACCCTAACTCGAAAAAGTGTGACCAGCTGCAGATTTCCCCGCCCTCCACTCCCCCGCAGATGACTGGATCGGGTAACTGATTATTCAAGGTTAGTTGGGTCGGGTCCCTGATATGCCTGCTAAGTTTCATCGTCCTAGCACATCTGGAAGAACCCTAACTCGAAAAAGTGTGACAAAAAACCGGACCGACCGACAGACGGAATTGCGACGTTATATGGCACTTTAGCCAGAGGCTGCAAGTGCCAAAAAAACGAATTAGCCTTGTTTCGACGTGATGTAGAAAGTCACCGGGAGAGGCTCGAAACAAACAAAAAGTTTGAAGATATATTCGAGGTCTCTCGTCAACTGAAAGACGTCCTACTACTAGTATGGAAAGTGTTCAAGCTGGCTAAGACAATCCCTGTTACCTCAGCAAAAGGGGAACGAATGTTTAGCAAGATGAAGCTAGTTAACACCACCTTGCGTTCAACAATGGCTGATCAGCGTCTTGAAAGTCGGCTATTAATAGTATGTGAAACAGATCTAGTTGATGAGTGTGAAATTGGATGTGTTGAGGATAAATGGAAAATGGTTAAAATGCGTCGAATAAATGTGTAGGGTGTGTTGAATGTCAGATTTTTGTTTTGTTTTAAGTGTTAACGAGCCTTTTTTTTGTTTACTATTGTTTGTAATACGTAATCGAAGTCAGAACACGACAGTATTCTAGACTTTCTGCAGAGATTGTCACTACGAGAATTTTCTGTAAAACCTCGAAAAATTCCGGTAAAAAATCGAAAAATTCCGGTAATATTCTGAAGCTGCACCCCCCCGATCAGGAAGGTATCGGGACGCCCCTGGCAGTACGGTACTGTGATACAGTTTAGGTAGGCTTCTTCTTTGGACGTTATTTAGCTTCGGACAGTGCCACTCAGCCTAGTGCAGTAGAGGTATGCTTATTTGAACTTTATGACTTTGCCATTTCAATGCACTTGCAATGGCTAAAGTCAACTGTGAGTTAGCCAAAGTGGATAATTAAGGGCCTCTTATAACACCTGAATATGTATTTTGGATCTCCACTCTACCGTTTAGCCCAAAACTGCACTGTTCACATTTAAGTAACTGTTCAACTCATTCTCAACATACCTCTACTGAACACTACACCCTTTTTTGATAGCCATGCTCAGACGATGGGGCATGCTGGCAGGTTCCAGCTGAGGGGATTTTGGTACTCATACCAAGAGCGCTCATACGTGAGGTAGAGGTACGCTAATCTGAACGTTTGTTGACTTCGGACTTTGCCATTTCCATGCACTTTTTGTGACCAAAGTCAGCCATGAGTTAGCCAAAGAAGGTAAGTAAGGGCCTCTGAAAACACTTGAATTGGTATATGCGATCTTCATTCTACCATTTAGCCAAACTGAAGTGTTCACATTAAAGTAACTGCTTAAATAAACATACTTTTACTGTATGTGAACGCCTTATACGTATTTACGTATAACTGCACAGTACTTCTGGTAGGTAGGCTACACCAAACAAAAATATTTGTACCTTTCTGCGACTGGGGAACAAGGTGTACACATGCTTATTATTACCATGCTCAACCCTCTCAGCATGCCCCAGCGTTGGTGCATGGGTGCTAAAGTGCTTAGTGTGTGCCGTTTCCGTCGACTTGGTCACTTGGTGCGACAAAAGACAATTTACAGTCAGCCCCGAATCAGCAAGATTAGCTCACCAAGGGCTCATGATAACACCTGGGGCCTTGGGTCCACGGCCTACGGATAGCTTTGCATTAGCTTACTGACTAGGTCCATAAGATTATATATATATATAGATGTATATATTAGATATGTATATATATATATATATAGATGTATATATTAGATATGTATATATATATATATTGCAAGTATCGTCCGTCACGATGTCGAAATTCACCGAGCCTAACACACGGTAGCGAAGAAACTAGAACAAAGTGTTGCTTTGGAAGCTGACCAAAGCTTTCTGCAACGCTTCACGTCGCCAGGAAACGTAGGTCTAGTTGATCTTTGGACAAGGCCATTTTCGTCCACTTGTCAACCAACTTTGGCAACAGTTGATGAGTCAGAGTGGTTCCTTAAAGCACACCTCTTACTAGAAATGATCTTTTCCCTATCAAATGGATAAGAAAAAACGTTTTCGAAAATACCATTACTTTCCACCTGAAACTAGCGATTCTCTTGTTAGCGCTTGTCGATTATCTCCAGCCTTCCTGCTCTCCGACGCGGCGGCTGGGCGCAAAAGATTTGAAAACTGAACGTGCCTTTGTTACAAAGTGGGAAAACAAAGCAAATAAAAGAGGTAATAAACAGAAGATTATCACAGCCTTGTGTGTGAAAGTTTTGTCAGCGGACAATGAAGGTTCTGGCAAACTTTTCGTTGGGTGAGGAAAAACTCGGCAAGGCTGAAAAAGCGCTAAAAATTCGTAGTTACGAAACGAAACAATGGAGAAAGGTGGGGATTTTAGAAGCTTATAATTCCATATGGGAGCTAAATATATTATAAAAGGCAGAATAAGCAAGAGGGGTCCTTTAAGGTCTAATAACAATACTCAAAGGAATGATTGTGGTTTTGTCATAGCCATGTTACTTTGCACGCTGTCAAGAACGGATAGCGATAGGAACTTTTGTCTCCCGGCCACTGCACAGAGCGAAAATCGCGCTTCATTCCTTAAAGGACCCCTCTCGCTTATTCTGCCATTTATAGTATACCTAGCTCCCTTGTGTAATTATAAGCTTCTAAAATCCCCACCTTTCTCGATTGTTTCCTTCTTTGCCTACGCATTTTAGCGCTTTTTCGGCCATGCCGAGTTTTGCCCGTCACACAAAGCAAAGTTTGCCGGAGTCTTTAATGTCCGTTGACAACTTTGTCAAACATAAGGATATGAGAATCTTCTGTTGTTTACTTCTTTTATTTACATAGTTTTCCAACTTTTTAACCACGGCGCGTTCAGTTTTCAAAGGTTTTGCTCCCACCCGCCGCCTCGTTGAGCAGGAAGGCTGGGTAATATCGACAAGCGCTAACAAGAAAATCGCTCATTTCAGGTAGAAAGTAATGGTATTTTTGAAAAACTGTTTTGCTGATCCCTTTCATAAACAAAAGACCATTTCTAGTAAGAGTTGTGCTTTAAATGTTGCCCTGGTGTTTGTAATTGAGAGCTTATTGCATGTGGACCATCTGTATCACATTCGCCTTATTCCAGTTCATCGCTTAAATCTATGTAATATATATATTATATCCGTGACATGGGATGGGGATGATTAGAAGCTCTTGCCGGTACTGAAAACGAAATCCGAGCACCGTCTCCGCACCGACAAACGCTGCCGATTTCCAAACCAGAAGTTTCCTGATTTACCTGAAGAGCCCTTTCCGGTGTTGAAAAACGGAATCCGAGCACCGACAGACGTTGCCGATTTCCCTACAAGTTTCATGATTTACCGACAGAGCTTTCTTCGGTATCAGAAACGAAATGAGGAAAGAGTTTGTCAGAGCTTTGGGCAAGAAGACATGCTGAATCCGCTTTTGAAAAATCTATTTTATACCCGGAAAAATAGTTCGCCCGGAATCCGGCTGAAACCGGAAATTTTTTTTAAAAGTCAGAGTTTTATCTGAAGTTGATTAGATGTTCGATATAGGGGTAAGGTGATACCCTGGGTTCGGCAGGAAGATTTGATCAGTTTCGTCAAAGTAGATATGGCGTATAGCCAAGGGGTAAATATACACATTGTGAATCTGTATCTGAACTTGGTTTTCTCAGATGATTAAGCATTGACCTTTTTCTGTTTCTAAATCTTAATAGTAAAAATATTCAAGGAGTCTGGCGAAGACCAGATATCTACAAGACCAAATTGTCTGGATCAAATATTAAATTTTTGGGATCCCATCGAAACCTTTGGTCTTGTTCCGACAGAGCTTTTGTTGGCATCAGAAACGGTATGATAAAAGCGTTTGTCGGTGCGGAGGTGCTTCGCACCGGAAAACACTGCCGATTTACCGAGAGGATTTTTCGTGGGGGGGGGGGGGGGCAGCCGCCCCCCTAGTTCCGCCACTGGTCATATAGTAAGGGCCTTTTAGATATAAAGACACGTAAAGTTACGTTACGTTCACGTAGTCCATCACACCAGCAGCGAATTCCTTCAAACTGGCATAAGCGTAAAATTGCCTATTTTCTCTCATCTTTTTTATCGCTTTCGTCGAACGTAAGTTCTTTAATTGTTTCTGCGAAATCAGTGGTGTCCCCTGGATAAAATGGCAATCCATCTCGCAGAGCAACTCCATTTTTTCAGTTTCTTTTTCGTTTTATTTTATTTTCGTAGGCTACATTACGTGTTCAAATGTGAAAAATTTCAACTCCTGATTCACGGAAAATCTTTCTGTGTACGGATAATTAAGCTTTTTGTCTTTGAATGGTCGTAAGGATCTTCGTGTGAAGGGGGTAAGGTAAGACTTTATTTCATTTCAAAGAGATGATAGATAGCCTAATGCTCATTCAGATCCGGGGTTGCATAGTCGGGCGGTGCAGTTCAGGCTAATTTGGCCAATATCCCGGTTTTGAACAATCATTTTACGAGCAGTCGGAAGGTATTTTGTAATGTTACTATGGGATGTCTATTAGCTTAAATTTGCACAGCGATATGCGCTATGCGCAATACTCAAGGTATGTTAGGATTTGTCGGAAGTACAAATCAAAATCAAAAGTAAGTTCTCTTATGGGGATGTGACAAGCCTAGGGTAGGTGACAGTTCCCGATAAGTGATTTTAAAGGCAAGTTTAGCCTATATTTTTCGGATCATATCTGATCTATCTTTTACAAACGTGTAGTTGTAATTTTGCACATCCTCTCTTGTAGGCTGATGCGATAATAATAATAATATGCAGTAAGCAATTGCTTTCCGCAATACTCTTCCGAAACAGAGAACTAGAAAAGTGTGTAGAGAACTTGAGACGAGAAATGGACTTTTAATGCAAAATATAATAAACTCGCAAAAGTGCAAATACGTTTTAGTCAAAATCTTGTCGCAACCTTCCCATGTTTGGCACCTATTCGAATTTCTGCGTTTAAAATATATAAGTAACGTTTTACACTTCAGATTGTCATACTGCAATTGCATAGGCTTACTAATTCTCACATTGCAAATCTTCGGGTAAGAAATTGGCTCCCCGCCAGCATCGATTCCTGGCCATATAGCTGAAGGCAACAGTTTTTTTTCCTCCAGTTGTTCATTTTGCGAGACTGAGCGTCATTTTACTGCATATTTTTGTTTGTTCTAGGATCCTACTGGCGAGGAAACAATTTGTTACCTGCAACTTGCAGTGAAGATCAAGGCCTACCTAATCACTAACCAAAAAAATCCTGGTCCCAGCCAGTAACGACCTGTGACAACTCTACTGAGTATCTAACAAGCACCGAATCAAGTCAGTAAAGTCCTACACTATTTTGTCTCACACTATGCCTTACGACAGACATAGATTTCAGACTTCTTAAGAATTAGGGCTAAGATTCAAATTCCGTATCCGCGATAACTGCTCTGCTTATGCTTATCACCATAGAGATTATGTAACCTGCGTCATGGGCAGATTTTGATCTTTCAGATTTCAGTAAGTTACAGTTCTTTGTGATAAAATGTATCGGACCTTCTCTCCCCCTTTGTGTGGTTGTAGATGTAGAAGCGGCACTGGGATTTTATTTTGCCCCAAATCTGATTTTGTCAATCTTTCGGACATCTTTCTAGAGGCCTTTGTTGCACTTTATAAGCGACAATCGAAATATCACAATCGTAACGGCACAGCTAGATTTTGTTTAATTTCCATCGAAAAGGTAGGCTGATATTCGCTCGCGACTTTGTGTTTACTGCTGTGGATTCAACCACGGACCTAGCTCGAACTCGAGGTTAATATAGATATTCTTCTCGATTCTTAATACGTGACCAAGATTTTTTCTTTAGCTGTTCTTCACAACCCATAAAATAGCCAGAAGTGAACCGGCGCGTGCCGGTCGTTCTGACTTCAGCACAGATAGGAACAGAATACGAATGTGAACATGTACAAAAAAGCTAATGAACTGCAATTTCATTTAAATATACACGTTATGGCAGCACTAAAATAAAATTAAGGGTAACTATTTCTCTTATCACAAGTTTTGTCTTGTTGACACCACATGGGTAGCGGGCTGTTCGATGCCGTGTTGTCAAATAGTGAAAACAGCCCAGGTACATTCAAGTGCGCCTTACAGGCGATCAGGAGTTCAACACGTGATTTAAGAATTTGAGACATAGCGGTTTCTGATACCTCCAGTCGGAATAGGCTGCATGGAAGTCCACTGGATATAAGTAGGCCGCTTCAGACGGCCTCGTTGAAACCCTTGGGTCGGTAACTGTCTTGTAGCTAAAGTTCACTCTCTCCAGCTTAACCCAGTGGTCCTGAGTGCCTAAACCGCGTAGCATCATAGGGATTGCGATCTCGTCTGTAATGCCGTTCTGAAGCATCAAATTACTCAACAAGTAGAACTTAAGCACATGGCGATTGGGAATATAGAAAAGTGGAACTTTGTCGTAGAAGAGTTTGAAGTCTTTGCCGATGTTCTGACTTAGAGAGTATAGGAAGTCGGCGGCGACCTTGCAAAACTCGATATTGGTGCCTTTGTCGCATTGGAAGTGGGAGAACTCTTGTGGGTCGATGCGGTAGGAAGATTGGTCGCCATACACGTATCCTAGAGGGCCAGTGCCACTCTTGGAGTTTGGCATATGTGCTTGGATGTTCTCTTGCACCACGGAATACAGCTTTGTGATTTCTTCAAGTAGTTCGTCAATCTTCACGTTTCGTTCCTCTTCTTCTGAGATTTTAACCGTTTCGGGATTTGTAAACACTTCAGTGACTGGAAGCGTTCGAGAGTCATGATGGACTTGATCTTCTGTAGTGTCAAATTTCGTCGTATTGACTTTGACCGTTGAGGAGATATTAAGCTCCGGTGATTCAGAATGGTCTTCTACAGGTTTCGAATTTGTGACAACTAGGGGGGCCATGTGATGCCAGTGATGCTCGACCGGTACTTCTTCTTCCTCCATCTCAGTCGATATGTCAGCATTCGCAGCTTCTTCTTCGGTCTTCGAAATTGTGACGTTGACAACGTTCCAATCATCGTCAAAAGGATCGAATATCTCCTTGGCTTCGAGAGATAGTCTGTGAAGTTCTTCGGTAGCTTCAGATGTTGATGGTACTATGCTTTCGGCAGTACTTGTTCGGCCTGGCTCAGTAATAGGAGTATTGTTCTGAGTAGGGAGGCTCTGAGAGGGAGGGTTGACGATCTCATCAGCGCCGTCATTTCGACTTGCTACCAGCAGTTGATGAAGAACTTCCGCGTAGTTCTTCGTTTCCTCTTCGTCTGACTCCTCTTCTTGGGAGCTCTCTGTTACCTCATCGGATGACTCGTTAACAATGGTGCTGTTAACAGCATGGACATCTGATGGCGGTGGGGTGAGTAGGTCGGCTGGAATTGAAACGCTGCTATTCGAGAGGTTGAATTGAGGATCATTGGTACCGTCATTGTCGTTCTCCGTTTCTACCGCTTGTCCCTCGGAGTCAACTTTGAGGGTCTTCTTTGGTAATATATTCAGTGGATCAGCGTGTTCAGAACTTAGGGGAACTTTCACATCCAAAGAATGTGTCGACGTTGCGTCATCTTCGCTTACATCGAGAGTTAGTTGTTCTACAACCGTATGTTTATCCAGAGATGCAATCAGAGGCTGTGCTCTTGCTGAGTGGGCAACTTTGATCTCCTCTCTAATAACTTGAATAACATCGGCGTCGGCTTCTGTAGCTTCCTCAAGATCAGCAGGGTTCGTCTCTACATGACTTCTTTCACTGGCCTCGCGAATGTCTGTAGCTGCAGCCATTTCTTTATCCCCGCTTTCTATAGAGTCGTCTGTATTCTGTGGTGAATCGTTGGCATTGGCAGGATAATTCCTTGCTATTGTTGATTCTTCAGGGTTTACGTCTCTACGCTGGCGATGGTCATATTCTGCAAGGATTTCTGCCTTACCGTCACCAAGCACAGTTTTCTTCAGGAAAGCGAGCACTCTATGGAGACCCTCTATACTACGAGGTAGCTTTTGAGCACCAGGGTCGAGCCCCCTCCATTCCTTACCAGTTACCTTCGTCACGTGGTCTCCACCGTACCAGATCCGAGAAAGATTAAGATTCTTGATCTGCATATGATTGATAAGAGTTTCGTCAGTTGCCAGCATGTAGCCGTCGACTCGGTAGCCCATTTCCAAAGCACCCATCAGGCATTCATAGGTGTATTTCGTATGAGAGGGGAGGAAGCTAACAGTCCGACCTTCTTGACTTTGAAATTTCTTCTTATAAATTTCAAAAGACTCATGTGGAGGTCCACAGAATAGGACGTTCTTGAAATGCTGTCTGTACACAACCTCGAGTAGGGGTATCACATCGTAATGAGGACTAGACATAGCCACGACAAGGAGGATATTAGCACAGCCAGGAGTGTCTGATGAGATGAAGTTAGAATATCCCGGACAGATCGAGTCCGCGGTCTCTTTCACTAAGAAAAGTTCCTGCTCGTGGGTGTAGTTTTTCTTTTTATCTCCCAAGGGCTCCAGAGACTTCCCATAGCGTGATTCTTCGGCGTACTTCTCACTCATGACATCGAACTTGAAGTCACCCGTCGCGCTATCATTGACTTTCTTTTGAAGGTGCTCTAAATACTTGTTCTTCTGGTAATCGTACTCGGCCTCTTCTACAAGTACTTGCTGCAGTGTCTGACTCTTTCGTGCTTGTCTCTCTGTATTTAGAGGAATTGGGGCTAGAGCTGGATGGAAAGACACGCCAAAGAGACCGTCAGCACCGATGCAGGGGTTGAGTGCCCCGCGGCGACGCGTGATGATTGGTGGCTCGTGGTAACGAAGTCGGCGTAGGTCGTTTGTCCAGGCGTTAAGGAAGTTCAGGTCATTCTGACTCATAAAGCCGCGGTGCATCATGTCCTCAACCATGTCGCTGGTGCACTTGAGAATTGAGCGAGTGGAACAGCTGTGCTTGAGCAGGAAGCTACTGTAAGCTTCGACGTCGTAGAATTGACCGCGACCATCTCCCGAGCGTTCGAAGCTGGAAAGAAAATGCCGTGTTAGTTGTTGCAGAAACGTTCATCTGTTGAAAACAGGGTAGCTGCTAGGACATTCACGCCTCTGATATGGGCATTATTTTATTCGAAAGTCGTCGAAAAATCCGTCCATCCGTCTGTCTGTTATCATGATAGCTCCCGAACTCATTAAGGCTTATGAAAGTTCACAAATAGAGTGCCTACTCAAGTGAGGCTTGAGGTTGAGTTAGTAGGTGACCTTGCATGGGTCCGGTTAGGAATAACCAGACACTGGTGGATCCTGAAATGCTTTAGAACAGCGGGGACATCCACCGCACTGTAAGAAGTCTGTTAACAGATAACACATGTTGGCCCAGCCTTGAGTTAAACCTTATTAAAGCTTGTCTGTTATGTCCCCTTTAAGTTATGTTTCGAGAAAAAACTTCCGTTTTGATTCTTTTAAGTGTTCTTTCCCGAAAAGATAACATTTAGAAGGGTCATACCAGATACATTCTCATGACTTTTAAGACAGGGATGCACGAGATAGGTCGGTCTTAATAAAAAAAAAAAAAAAAAAAAAATATTAAACCGTTGGCGTCACCGAGGGTCAGTGGAACCGTAGTCACCGGACCAGTTCATACTGGACGGGAATGAGGTAAAAGATACTACGCGGCAAAAAAAAACCTAGAAAAAAAGAAAAACACAGGGATACGGAACATGTGGTATCTGTTGTGAAACTATTGCTAGCGCGGCCCGGTGCATGCAAAAACTACTTATGGGGAAAACCAACAAGAGCTGTAAGCTCATATGGCACTTGCATGTGTCAAGATGATTTGATTGATCAAAAGTAAGTTTCGACTTTGCGGTTGAGATGCGCGCTATAAGGGAGCTGGAACTTCATTTGTAAGCAAAACCCTTAAGGCAAAACTGCTAATGGGCTGATGGGCATCACGAAAATGCATATATTGCTTAAAAGTATTTTTTTTACTTTGCGGTCAAGATTGGTACTTTAAGGAATAATCGGATTTGGGAAGTAGCAATTTCTAAGCAAATGTTGTTGAGTCTCCAATATTCCAGCGAAGTTTCATCGTCCTAGCACATCTGGAAGTACCTTAACGCGCGATCACCGGAATCCCAGACCCCCCTCCCCCTCCTCCAACTCCACCCACAATAACCGGAGCCAATCCTGTTCTGTAAATGATTAATCCAGAGCATCTGTTTGTCATTCCCACGAAATTCGATCCAGATCACACCAGTCTAAGCGGGTCAAGTATTTTCCGCCCCCCCCCCCCCGATAATTGCCGGATTCGGTCCGGAAATGAAAAAAGGTCACAAGAGAAAAATGTCCTCTGTTTAATTATTAAATTTCACTCGAATCCGATCACCCGTTCCAAAGTTACGCATGACTCAGTATTCCGGATTCCCCTCCCTCAACTCCCCCCCCCCCAAGATTATCATATCGAGGATTTTTTTTTTATTCCAAGTCAGTTTGACCGGGTCCCTGATATGCCTTCCAAGTTTCGTCGTGAAAATCCCCCAAAAAACGGAATTCCGGGATACCCCTCCTCCACCCCCCCCCTCAAGTGTCCGGATCCAGTCAAATTATGTAAAAGATTTACATGGACCAGATGTTTGTTCTTCCCAGCAAGTTTCACTCCGATACCATCATTCTAACCGTTTCTCGAGATTTCCGGTCCACCCCACCCAGCTCCCCCGCGGTGCACGCAGCCAATCCGATTCAGCAAATGACTTACCTAGAGCATCTGTTTGTTCTTCCCACAAAGTTCCATCCCGATCCCTCCATTCTAAACGGGGCACGTATTTCTCCCCCCCCCCCCAATAGTTGCCGGATATGAAAAAAATCATCGGAGAAATGTCCTCTGTTGAATTCTTAAATTTCCCTCGAATCCGATCACCCATTCCAAAATTACGCATGACTGAAAATTTCGGATTCCCCTCCCTCCACTCCCCCCACCATTATCTGATCGACAAAATTTTTATTTTGAAGTCAGTTTGATTGGGTCCCTGATATGCCTGCCAAGTTTCATCGTAAAAATCCCCAAAACCACCATCACCGGAATTCCGGGACCCCCCCCCCATAAGTGTCCGGATCAAGTACAATGGTCTAAAGGACTTATCTAGAGCAGATGCTTGTTCTTCCCAGCAAGTTTCACTCCGATCCCTCCATTCTAACCGTTTCTTGAAATTTCCGGTCTCCCCCCCCCCCCCAACTCCCCCCTGGCTACCGAATCCGGCCAAGACTTTAAACGGGACATTACAGATATATATTCTGTTCAGTTATGAAGTTTCATTACAATCCGATCATCCGTTCGAAAGTTACACACTTCTCAATTTCCCGGATTCCCCTGCGGATTCCCCTCCCTCCACTCCCCCACCATTATCTGATCGACAATATTTTTATTTTGAAGTCAGTTTGATTGGGTCCCTGATATGCCTGCCAAGTTTCATCGTGAAAATCCAAAAAAACACCATCACCGGAATTCCGGGACCCCCCCCCCCCCCATAAGTGTCCGGATCCAGTACAATGGTCTAAAGGACTTATCTAGAGCAGAGCTCGTTCTTGCCAGCAAGTTTCACTCCGATCCCTCCATTCTAACCGTTTCTTGAAATTTCCGGTCTCCCCCCCCCCCAACTCCCCCCTGGCTACCGAATCCGGTCAAGACTTTAAACAGGACATTACAGATATATATTCTCTTCAGTTATGAAGTTTCATTACAATCCGATCATCCGTTCGAAAGTTACACACTTCTCAGTTTCCCGGACTCCCCTGCCCTCCACCCCCCCCAAAATGGTCGGATCAGAAAACTGATTATTCCTAATTTTGTTTGGTCGGGTCTCTGATATGCCTGCCAAGTTTCATGGTCCTAGCCCAACTGGAAGTACCCTAACTCGAAAAAGTGTGACAAAATGCCCTAAATTTTCAAGTTTCCAGCGCCCCGCACTCCCCCCCATATGGTCGGATCGGGAAACTGATTATTTCCAGGTTAGTTTGGTCGGGTCCGTGATATTCCTGCCAAGTTTCATTGTCCTAGCTCATCTGGAAGTACCCTCACTCGAAAAAGTGTGACAAAATGCCCTAAATTTTCAAGTTTCCAGCGCCCCAACTCCCCCGCATATGGTCGGATCGGGAAACTTATTATTTCCAGGTTACTTTGGTCAGGTCCCTGATATTCCTGCCAAGTTTCATTGTCCTAGCTCATCTGGAAGTACCCTAACTCGAAAAAGTGTGACAAAATGCCCTAAATTTTCAAGTTTCGAGCGCCCCCACTCCCCCGCATATGGTCGGATCGGGAAACTGATTATTCCAGGTTCGTTTGGTCGGGTCCCTGATATTCCTGCCAAGTTTCATTGTCCTAGCTCATCTAGAAGTACCCTAACTCAGAAAAAAGTGACAAAATGCCCTAAATTTTCAAGTTTCCAGCGCCCCGCACTCCCCCCCATATGGTCGGATCGGGAAACTGATTATTTCCAGGTTAGTTTGGTCGGGTCCCTGATATGCCTGCCAAGTTTCATTGTCCTAGCACATCTGGAAGTACCCTAACTCGGATATGTGGGACAAAAAACTCGGACCGACCGACAGACCGACAGACCGACAGACGGAATAGTGATCGGTATATGGCACTTGAGCCAGAGGCTGCAAGTGCCATAAAAATCAGTCCTCCGATGACAGAAAAACGCGGCTACCAATGCATGCTTATAGCCGTATTTTTTATTTTACTTTTGGGCGGGTCCATAACTGATATTAAACGAAACTTTTTTATTCTTGATGCCGATAACGGACAAAAAACGGACGTGAAAATGATCTTTCCAATTACTAGGGCAGTTCATAATATTTTAGTCAAGCTATAAGAGAAGAGCGAAACTACTGTCTCTAGTTCGTGACTATAAGCTCTGGTGGAACGAGCAGTTGTCAGTCAAGGTAGACTCGTGGGTTTCAGCTTTGTGTCATTTTCATGGTTGTTGTTTGTCATCTGATCAGAAGGTCTGGAGAAACGATCAAGATTTAGTGGATATGGAGAGAATCCTTGCTCTGTTTTCTGCAAACTCACCCAGGTTTTATTGTGATGATGTTCCGCTCCTTGAAGAAGTATAGAATTAAGAGATTAAGAAATTGTATAATTGTATGATTGAATAGTGTATAGATATGGGTATGAAGTTGGGAGATATGAATAATATGTGAAAGTTTAATTGAAATAGTGAAAAGTGAAACATAGAAAGAAGTTATACGGGTCGTGTAAAGGTGTTATCAACCAACACCTGTAATCGCAAACACTACAAAGAAGAAGAAGAAGGCTTTAGGTCGCTCAGAGAATGTTACTCTATGAGAGCGATCGAATTATACAAGAAGTTGCTACAGGTGGTATGCAAGCACCGTTAGGCTATGTCATGTCTGACAATGCATGTGATTTTAATGTTATTTTGTTCGTCACGTTTCGAAGTCATCAGGTCGTGTTCCGTGAGTGACAAGAGTAAAAGTTGTGGTGGGATCCCACCATCTGAAGCTCTTGATCCAGCCAATGGTTTTGTCAAACTCCAGTAGAACCATCGGTCGATCCTGTGATAAAGCGATCGGAAGGATAGATTGATTTTTCTCTTTCGTCATATCCTCCAGACACCTTGACTTGTAAAATTTCAATGTCAAAATTAATATTTCCGGTTTTCGCTGTAGTCTGATGTGGTAGAACTGGTCTTATGAGAAAATGCGTCTTCACTCGAATCAACCTGATCAAATGGTTGTTCCTTTTGATCAGTTTTCGGAAGTTCGCCGGGATTGAACCAAGCTTGCTCCGGTGAGAAACGGCGAAGCAATGATTCTGAACCAGCAAGTCGTTTTTGATACTTCAGTCAACAGACATTTTTTTTTTTTTTTTTTACTAAGCTTTCGGTTTCAGCCAGTTTCCGGTTGGAACACTACCTAGTAGTAAAGACAAGCAAGAGATACGAAATTCACTTATCTCCTTACATATTAAAGACGCTTCAGTTAAACTGATCGTGAGGTTTCAGTTCCGAAAATTTCCCCGCTTTCACCGGATCCCGGTCCAGCCGTTGGTTACGTAAGGAAAAAACATTAGGAATGACGCCCCTCCCCCGAAATACATGCTATGGGCCCATCTGCCAAGTTTAAAATGTCTCTACCCATGCGTGACTTTACGTGCTTTTTGACGGACAGACGGACGGGCAAACTTACAATCTCGTAGGTTTCCCATTGGTGAAGTTTGGGGTTCCGGAAATTGCCTTCCCTGCTAATACTCGATACTACTCGCTTGCTCCTAGCTAAACTATGTTGATCGTTTTCGAAAAATTCAACTGCTAAAAATCAACGATTGTTTCCAATCGTTTGCGACTGGGATTCAGTTTTGCCGTTACAGTTAAATTATTTTGATCGTTTAAAACTAAAAACATTCACCTGCCCTACTATCGTTGTTAAAAATCAGGTCTTGTTTCAGGACTTCGAACCGAACCAACTGTTTCCGATCGAAAACAACTGTTTCCGATCGAAAACAACTGAAAACGATCGCAAACAGTTGTTAAATAACACTTGAAAAAAAAACGATCGTAAACAGTTCTAAAATTACGATTGGAAACAGTTGTTCCCAATCGTTTACGGTTGGGATTTCGATTCACCGTTTCACTTGAACTATTTTCATTCTGTAAAACTAAAAAAAAATAAACTTCACGATTACCGTTGTTAAAAATCAGGATCCAATCGAAACAACTGAAAACGATTGGAAACTGTTGAACGCGATCGTTTTGAATCGACGAAAAAAACGATCATAAAATTACGATCGGGAACAACTGTTTCCAATCGTTTATACGATTGGGATTTCAGATTCACAGTTTCACTTGAGCTATTTTCATTGTGTAAAACTAAAAAAGAAATATACTTCCCTATTACCATTGTTAAAAATCAGGTCTGTATTTCATGATTTGAAAACAAAACCAAGTGTTTCCGATCGAAACAACTGAAAACCATTGGAAACAATTGAAAACGATCGTTTTGAATCGGTACGAAAAAAAAACGATTGTAAAATTACGATCGGAAACAACTGTTTCCAATCGTTTACGATTGGGATTTCAGATTCACAGTTTCACTTGAACTATTTTCATTGTGTAAAACTAAAAAAAGTTAACTTCTCTATTACCGTTGTTAAAAATCAGGTACAATTGAAGGCGATCGTTTTAAATCGGTACGAAAAATATGATCGTAAAAATACGATCGGAAACAACTGTTTCCAATCGTTAACAATTGTTTACAGTTGTTAACGATCGCAAGAAATTGTTAACAATTTTTTACGACTTAATTATTTCCATACGGGTCGTGATATCGAAAACCATAATATTTCTTCTTTTATGTTAAGCGATTAAATTATTCAGTCCTGCCAGAAACAAATCTGTATAGATTTTCACGTGGCAGGTCCGTTATGATTTTGAAAAATTCTTTGTAAAATTTCATTATATATTAAACTTGTCTCTCTCTCTCTCTCTCTGAAAACAAATCTGTTATCCATTTCCAAAGATTCACAACCCACCACCATACAGATATACACTTCATTCAGGCTTCTAGTTACGCAGTTCCTGGTCACTCTTTTCATCAATTGTCAGTTTGTTGTATAGTACCGCGACCGTGGATTCTGGAACTCGCGTCATGAACTCAGATCACCGTGTCAAGCGTTCATCCCTACACATATTATGGAAAACATTCTGACATTTTTATTTTTGTTCTTGCTTAAAATTAGTTACCATGATCGATGCGGTAAAGCTTGTCTCTCACAGGATTGGTTTGTGTGACGCAGACGCTGATGGATTGATTAGGATCAAGAGTCCAGCTTGTGACAATGTTTGAATTCGAGTTCTTGGAAATTCGATAAACCGAAAGACCGAAATAGATTTGAACACTCGTTCTCTTGACAACCACATCTTGAAAATCAGGTCGAAGGAGCATTGAAATAAATATGAAGTCCCTACGCTATATTGTCGGCATCCATTTCTATTTGTTACTTTCGCAATCCTTTTCATCAGTTCTCGTCATATCGCAGCAGTTCTGCTGAACCAGTGAGTGTGACTTTGCTTTCCTGAATTGGATTCCTGAGATTCAAAATTAGGCAAGCAGGTGCGTGTAGTAGCCTATCATTTGCAAGGTCATGACTTAGCTATCTCAGAGCTGCAAGACAACAAAAGAAAACCGTCGTAAATATCCAAAAATAGCCGTCATGACCCACCCAGTTTATTTGTCTGAAGTGTCAAGGCTAGTTTTAGTAAAGACATTTTTTCCTCAATGTTTTATCTGATTCATAATCTGGGGCCTTCTGTTTGGAATAATCTGCCGGCCAGCATCAGGGAATCTGCCACTTTTTACGGGTTTAAAAAGAAACTGAAAACTTTCCACTTAATTAATACGTGTTGAAGGGTGTGTGGTCTTTTTCTCCTTTTTTTCTCTTCTCTTTTTTTCACAGTTGTTCGGATGGGGCGGAAACTGGTAAGGAATAAATATTAAGGATTCTTGTTGTATATAATATTTACGTTTAATTGTTTGTTATTTAAGTCATAGGCTACGTGGATAATTGTAAGTTGTTGTGGTTAGTTATTTATTTATTAGATATAAGTAGTATTAATAAATTTCAGCACAAGTCCTTAGGACTTTTTTTGTTGCTGCGATAGGATATTAGTCATGTTGTTTTATTTTATTTTCAATATTTTGGTTAAAAATAAAAACCTACCTACCGACCTTTGTAACTTTAGTCTTAAACAAAGGTGTTGTTCTTTGTAATATTGACGTTCATTATTTGGGTGGAGCTATGGGGTGGGTATCAATCAAGAACCGTACGTTCGGATGTGATGTAATTCGGTCTTATTCAGCATAAATAAAATTGTCATTGTTTTCAGTTATTCCCCTGAGAGTAAACAGGAAGGATTTTCACGCTCTAGTGCAATACCATTATGAAATTTGTTGGTATCGGGCCTAGTTGGGTGGGTACTTATTTTGAAAAAGGGGTGCTATATTCCTTAGGTTTTTATGTTTGAAACATTTCGATCATTTTAGACGTTTTGATGTCAGCAATGGCCAGTCAACGCCACCTAGGTTCTTGGCGATATTTTTTTCCCAAAGCCTGTTTCAGAACATGACGAAATTTGGTCCCAGGACAGATAATGTGTCATAATATATCTTGTATTTATTTCTGTCCATTTTTTTTTTAATTTGAACTAAAAAAAAAAAATCCTGATAACATATTGCTAAGTCCTGTTTGGCCACAGGACTAGAATCAGTAGATGTCGGCATATTGTATTGCATTTGTTTCTGTTTTTATTGTTTGCTTTAAATTGTTTGCCCTCATTGTATTTAACGGTATTATTTTGTTTATTGATTCAGCGTTCACTTCATCGTACATACATTCCCAATATAAATGTGTATTCCAGAAGAATGATAATTTTTTTTCCAAATTATAGAGAGGATGAGGATAAATGAGGAAATCAAATCGTAGATTAAGCAAGAGAGCCGTAAGGGAGTTGTAAATCTGGGTTCAACCAGTTTCAGCTGAGTGACGTCGGAAAAATAATGAACTTACCCCCCCCCCCCCCTCCTCTTACTGAAAGCAGATGGCCCTGGAGTTTCAAGCCAAAGTTATGCTTAGTTCTCTGTTAATAAGGCCCAATCTGCAAGCTCTGCTGTTTTCTGCTTATTTCTAAAATAGGAAGGATTAATAATACCCCTAGCCAGGGAGACTCTTTAGGTGTTTTTCATGGCATTGTCCCACGCATTTTTTAATGTTTTGAATGTCGAACATACTCAGCCCAAAAGTCGAAACTCGCAGAAAGGCTATTTCGTCGTTTTTCAATCGTTTTCCAATGTCTGAACAAAAATATCAATAAGCATAATATCAGGCTTGCGAGCTGTCTACTTAAAGGACCCCTCTTGCTTCCTCAGCCTTTTATAATATACTTAGCTCCCATATGGACTTATAAGCTTCTAAAATCCCCACCTTTCTCCATTGTTTCGTTTCGTAACTACGAATTTTTAGCGCTTTTCCAGCCTTGCCGAGTTTTCCCTTCACCCAACGAAAATTTTGCCGGAATCTCCATCTTCCGATGTCAACTCTTTCACACATCAGGATGTGATAATCTTCTGTTTATTACTTCTTTTATTTGCCTAGTTTTCCCACTTTTTAATCAAAGCACGTTCAGTTTTCAAATGTTTTGCGCCCAGACGCCGCGTCGGAGAGCAGGAAGGCTGGATATAGTCGACAAGAGCTAACAAGAGAATCGCGAGTTTTAGGTCGAAAGTAATGGTATTTCCAAAAACGCTTTTTCTGATTCATTTCATAGGGAAAAAATAATTTCTAGTAAGAGTTGTGCTTTAAAGGACACCTGAACAATGAAACTATACTTGAACACACCATGGAGAATGCATTTACAGACATGGCCACGGAGAGCCTTCTTCTCCTGAGCGTGACGTTTTCAAAATAGGGATGTTCGTTTCTGGAGGTTTGCACATGCAGACTCCAAGAAAAAAAGCGCAATTCATTCAAATCTTGTACAGCGCTGGTCGGATTGTATTGGATTTACTTCTAGATATACGCTTGGGCTTAACTGGGAAGGCATTTGTTCATTTCCAGAATTGCTCGGTACTGAAATAAGGACAGATGTAAAATGGAGCAAAAATCATAGCTTGGAAACACTATTTCGTATTTGGATTGGGTTTTCTGCAAGCAATGTTAACAGAATAGGGATGATACTTGGTACTCTTCATTCAGGTGTCCTTTAACAAATTAAACTTATTTTATTATTTGGACTGAATTACCGCTAAATTTGAATTTCCCGCCAAATTTTGAGCCACAAAATCGAAGGTTTCCTGGCAAATGGTGTTTATCAAATTTGAGCCACACTGCATTGTTTCCAATGCAACTATGCTGATTTAAAAAAAAAATGTATTTCTTCCGATCCACTTTCTGCTTCTCTTCCCCTTCTCTCTCTCTCTCTCTCTCCCTTCACTCTTTCTCTTGGCGGCGTATAGATAGAGGTAGTAGAATTAAAAATAGATACGAGGCTCCCCAGGGATGTTGTTGGTTATTGGTCATAGTACGGTACCAAGCAGTCAATTGCCACGGTTTTGCGATAATAATAACCTGGCGTCAAGGTCCTGTGATCGCGATTCGCGGAAATTGAGGCAAACTTTGGTACCCTGCTGAAAACCACAATAACACGCACAAAAATACATATGAAAATTAGAAGGACGGATTGACGTGAGTGAAAGTTTGGGTTAACTCTTAACGATAATGTGTAAAATAGAGTTGCGTGAGAATTGTATTTTGTGTCATGAGCAAGGTTAAAGTACTGAAAGAACGACATTTTCGCTTTGCCAGATAGCAAGCCGGTTTCTGGTCACGATTTTCGATTGTGAGATGAAAATTTTGATCAAACTCATCGTAGTGCGATCTTTCACTATTCGTGTGCAAACTTAAGGATCATTGACTGAAATTCTAGTCCATATCAAAACGTGGGTATGCTTATCCTAACACAATCTTCAGTTTCTAATTGCTGCAGACCTACCCTCCGTTGTTTGATTTCAGGTATGAAATATTCTTCTTCTTCTGCATAGCAACATGTTTCGAGAAACAATAGAAATAAAAATAAAAGGTGAAATCGGGTGGAATTGAAAGTTTTCGTAAAGATGCACTTATCACACGATGGAATAAATAACTCTCATACATGGTGTTGCTAATGATTCGCTGGTTATTCATTTCGCGCATGGAATTAATTTGAAAATCTCGACGTAACCATACTTTGTCTAGGCTATGAGCAAAGGGTTAGACACTTGATAGTAGCAACCTGAAGTTTCGTCGGTAGTTATGATACTTTGGTGGAAGGTAAAGGCATCAGGCATCACGAAATATAGACAAAAGTTTGTTTTAAACAGAAACAGTCTATGTTGAGGTTTTCTTTAAAATAGTGAAACTGAGTTGGTAGTAAATATTCTTTCAGATCATGCTGCCTATGAATCATTTAAAAAAAATGCCTCCGAACGGGAAAGTCAGCTAAGATTTGCTCTAGCGATGTTTCGGCCCTTCTTAGCAAATGTCTCGTCAGGCTGTAGCCAGAAGAATTGAACATGCAATAAACGCTGTTTCTTTTCAGTATCAGCATGGCGCAAGGTCATCCCTGCAAATATCTACAACGTCTCTTTTCATTCTTATTTCCGTGCTTACTCGAAATTAGTTTGCTATGTAGGACAAGAATGTATTTCTGAAATCTTGGCTTGTTGGTATTTATGTTGACCCACAAGACACGTTAGGTTTGTGCTAAGCAGAAGCTGAAGATCGGACTAGGATTAATACGGAATTGAGCTTACGTTAGGACTACCTCAAAACGGGAAGTGAGCTACCAGCTAGTATTTCTCGCCATTCGACTGTATCCTTGTAGGGACCAGTGACACAGGAATTTATCGTTCTGACCCGCTGGCGTTTATTTTTTGCCATTTTGAGTTCCAAAACAGCTCTTCCGTTCACGAAGACTGATTAGGCATTGTTATGTGGAGCTCACTTGTTCCATCGATTATACATGCAAACATTGCAAACTTGATTAGGTTAGGTTATGTAATAAGAATGGCTTAAGGAGCAGCTCATCATTTTGTGTACGCCCCGAACATGGAACCCATTAACAACTAAGGTATGTGTTTGAAATCATCCTTTCTCAAAATGAAGAAGATCGGCTGTATTGGTTGGGTTAAGGAACCCGTAAGCCCTTGAGCCTTGAACGATCCTCCGAGCTGAAACTCAGTTTTAGAGATGATCATAACATTTGCATAAGTGAACGTATGAGTTGATCGGAATTCCGAATGTTGATGCCTGCTTTAACTGCATAAATACGCCTTTAATATGGTATGACCTGAATCTGGTGTTTCTTGTGATGATATCACGGTCAGACGCATCTCTTTCCGTGTTCTGTACAATAACTCCCTCCGGTGGTTGCACGGTTTTCCTTGGAATTGTAGTGCCTCGGCAGTGTTTGTTGGTGAAGGTCTCCCATCTTTCTCTGAAGTCCGTAGATCGGCTTGTTTTTCGCTTTAGAAGGGTTTTGGAGTCCCAAAACTCTCTTTTGGCAGTTCTCTCTAGGCCGCACATGCTGCTATCTATTCCCATTTGGCTGAAATGGGGGGAGTTGGTGTGTAGGCCTACTGTGGGTTCGACCCAACTGATTGTGTAAAGTGTAAGAGTGTATTTTGTTATGTATTATGGAGGTTGGCCTGACATATCACAAAAAATCAACGAAGAAACCAACGAAAATGGGGTTTTTATAGGCCAACGAATATACTGAAATAAAAGGCGAATATTTCGGGAGGACAACCGCCACCCTTCCTCAGCGCAGACAGAAAATTTCCAGAAAAAATGCCAAAACGAGGATGAAGATCAACAGCCAAGAAAACTAAAACCAACAAGAAAACAAAGATTAAAATAAAATTGAAAGAATTGAAAGCCTAAAATAAAGACAGCGAGCCACTCACCAATACCTACGACTAACAATTAAGATTGTTCTCGCTCGATACGAATGACAGGCCTATAATTTGTTGGCCGATAAAAACCCCTTTTCTTTGGTTTCTTCGTTGATTTTTGTGATGTATTATGGACCTAGTCGGCCGGTATTAGACTCAAATAAATAAATCGAAATCACAAGATAAAGGGGGGGGGGGGTCTGGAATTTCGGTGATCGCGAGTTAAGGTACTTCCAGGTGTGCTAGGACGATGAAACTTGGATTGAATATTAGAGAATTGACATGATTTGGCTTATAAATAGTTAGTTCCCCGACTCGACCATCGTGGGGGGGGGGGGACCGGAGGGAGCGGGAATCCGGAATCTTGCGGTATGCGTAACTTTTGAGCGGGTGATCGGATCTTAATGAAGCTTGATATTTGGAAAGACCTCGTGTCTCAAATTTCCTTTTAAAGTCTGGACCTGATCCGATGAATGTTGCGGGGGATGGGGTGGAGGGGAGGACCAGAAATCTTGTGACACGGTTAGAGTGGAGCGATCGGGATGAAACTTGGTTGGAAGAACATATGCAAAAGCCCTCGATACATCAGTGACAGAACCGGACCGGGTTCGGGCACTGCGAGGGGAGGTGGGGGGGGGGTCCGGAATTCCGGTCATCTCGAATTAAGGTACTTCCAGGTGTGCTAGGACGATGAAACTTGGCGCGGACATTCGAGACTTAAAAGATTGGCTTAGAAATTGTCACCTCTCAGATCCGACCATCCCTTAAAGTACTTCACTGTAAAAAGTTTCTCCGTATAAAGATTAGAGTTAACTGCAGTATTTGCTACTCAGATTCATCTTATCTCTGTTTGATATCAGTCTTATCTGCGTAGAGATAAGAATAATCCGAGTAACAAATACTGCAGTTAACTTTATTGTTTATACGGAAAAACTTTTTACAGTGTAACCCTAACAGCAAAGTACAAAAAATACTTTTAAGCAAAATATACATTTTCTTCATCCCCATGAGCCCATGATAATTTTTGCCTGAAGGGCTTTGCTCAAAATTAATTTTTAGCACCCGTAAAGTGTGCATCTTAACCGAAAAGTAAAAAAAAATACTTGTAACCAAACGATATACATTCATGATCCCCAAGGGCCCATGATCATTTTCGCCTCAAGGGTTTTTCTTATAAGTGAACTCCTTAAAGTACAAATAATAAGAAGGGAAACCCTTTGAGCCACGATAGCCATAGACTAATAGCAATAGTACCATCGATGAGTAAAATATTTAAGAAAGTAATAGATAATAGATTAACGCAGTGGCTGCAATTGAAATTAGTATTGAAGGAGGAGCAGGGAGGATTTAGATAGGGGTATGGAACGAAAGATAGAGCATTTTTGTTAAGAACTTTGATAGAAAAATATGTTGGTGGTAAAAATAAACAGCAAAGAAAAAGCAAAGCAAAGAAAATGTCGCGGTTGTTTAATGAGTTATAATTAAAGTCTAATTAAAGGAGTTAAACATGGTAGTACACTGTCAGAAGTTTCATAACAGATTGCGCATAACACTTTCAAGAATACCACCTTTTCACTTAGAAAAAAAGTGTTATGACCAATTAAGGTTATACTACTTCGTGCCCAGAACTCCAACAACACCTTCAATTGGTAAAAATACTACACTGTCAGAAGTTACATAACGACAACAGCAGGATGCTCGGTTTCAACAGATAACACTTTGGGATGTTATATTTTATGTTTCTTTCGTTCCCGTTAGTATTTTTACCAATTGAAGGTGTTGTTGGAGATCTAGGCACGAAATATTGTAAACTTAATTGGTCATAACACTTTATTTCTAAGTGAAAAGGTGCTATTCTTGAAAGTGTTATGCAGCAATCTGTTATGAAATATGACAGTGTAGCCTACATTTTCACCGAAATAATTTTCGTTGTTTATTAATGACATAGTGGAGTTTTTAGAGAGTTGACAGGCACCGACAGTTGAGTTAGGTAATAGAAAATTATGTGTAGTGCTTTTTGCTGACGATGCAGCTTTGATAGCTAAGTCTCCCGAAGATCTACAAACCCTGTTAAATTTTTTGGAAAAATATTTAGACGTAAAAAAACTTAAATTGAATGTTAGGAAAACAGAGGTTGCGACTTTTGGTAAAGAAAAGACAAGTAACCATAAGAGTGTAATGTTTTCGTTCAAAGGAAATGAAATAAAAATCGGCGACCAGGTGAAATACCTTGGACTTATATTCAGAAGTAATGGAAGTTGGAAAGAACATATAAAAGAGATGCGTAAAAAGAGGAAAAGCTGCAATGGCTGCGATATTTAGAAGCCACACTGATGGGAATAAAAGATTTGAAAATGCACAAAAGAATTTTCAAGACTAAAGTATTACCGGTGATGCATTACGGGGAACCCGATGAAAAATTTATCTCAAAATAGTACTAGGAAGTAGTACGAAAAAGTTGCATGCAGTACTAACGATGCTACTACATGCTTCTACTTCAAGGCTACCGTGTTACTGCATACAACTATATGGTACTATTAGCACGACTGGATGTTACTTTGGCAAGACAGGATGCTACTGGATACTACTACATAAGATTGGACCAGTCTGAGGCACATTAAATGATGGTATTATTTGCTATTACATAGTATTACATGCAACGTTTTCGTACTACTACCATACTACTACGCAGGCTACACATTTTTCATCGGGAAGGGTTATGGAGGTACGATGCTGTAAGACAACTTGAGTCGCTTCAGCTGCTGTACTATAAAAGATTAATTGGACTTAATGCAACAGCCCACACTTTAATTATGCAAGGGGACGTAGGCCTATTCTCCCTTAGTCTAGCAAGAAAAGTAAGTATGTTGAAATTGTGGTTGAAAATAATTAGCTTACCTACAGAAAGAATGAATAGGACTGCATATGAAGAGTCACTAAAGACGAATAAAAGAAGATCTTGGCCCTACCAAATTAAAGGTATATTGGACCAAGCAGGTGTGTCATGGATTTGGAATGGAGGCTTAGGACCAACAAAAATGCCAAATGATATAGTAAGAAAAGTCAGGGAGACCAATGGGCGCGGAAAATGGAAAGGTTTGAAACACTTAGGTATTACAAGGTAGCAAAGGTAAGGTTTGGTGAAGAGGTTATTTTAAATTTAACTTACCTTCAAGTGTTTTGCGTTCATGGATTCAGCTGCGAGCAAATTGTCTTCCGGTTTTGGGGAATATTTGAGATATTAAAAGGTCAGGGTCAAGGGATAATCGAAGTTGTAAATTTTGTAAAGTTGAGATATGGGAGCTGGGCCATCTTCTTTATATGTGCCAGGAGATGTCTGTCCTGCATGAGAAGTTTTTGACTGGTAATAGGTCAGTAAAGGATCTACTCAATAGTACAAACCCTAGAAGTATATGCAGGATTGGTGCATTTATGGATCATTTAATTAAGACAAGTATGTGAGATCAGTTGGCGATTGAGGGAAGTTCTTTTTTAAGTTGTATAAAAGTTGGCCCGTGTAATGAATGTAAAGGATGTACTGTTTTGTTTTGTTTTTGTTCATGGCCCAAGGGCTTCATTAAACATCTATCTATCTATCTATCTTCGGCTACGCATGGTCGTCTTACAGAGATGGGTAGACGGAGGTTCTTGTGCTTATTGTTCTTGGTTGTACCAGGGACCCATAAATTTTCTGTAATGACTTGCCATTCAGGGGGCTTGTCAATAAGAGATTTCTGATGCGCTCTTGACCGATCGTCGATAGTTCGAGAAATACCCACGGGGATAAAATACCCAACTATCCAGATAGACAAAATTTTTTGCAGCTGTTGTGCTGAAGTAGGAATATTCCTCTGTAATGGAAGAGTATCCTGGATCTATTGTCCTAGCTTAGGTACCTGGTGGCATGCTGAGTAGTCCCAACAAATTTAGTCTATCTGAACAAGAACGCCGATTCGACCCAAGCGGATTTTTTGGAAACTAGGTGAGGCTCGGGCAACATAGCAACATAGAAGCATAGGTAGTGACAAACCCCCTGAATGGCGAGTCGTTACAGGAAATTTGTGGGTCCCTGGTTGTACTGTGCTTGGATGCGTAGAGGTACGAAGTTACGTAAGATATAGTCTATGAAAAACGTCAAGGAAATCATGGAATTCTTTCAGCTCGCTGTCGACCTTCAGGTCAATTTGTCAAGCCTTGTCGCTTGCAAGCGAGAAATAAGTTAAGAAGCAGAACATTGAGGTGTTTCAGGGAAAACCCATTCTTTGCCTACCCTTGCTGAAGAAAGCCGGCAACCACTCGGCTGGTGCATCAACCTGTGCAAACAGAAGTCGTTCCAGGCTGTTTACTCTATGGTCGGACTTTGTTTGTCTGTGGTTGCTTAGAGTCAAGGTGTGGCTGCGCCATCATCCGTGAATTTCGGCAAAAGAAGAATTGTGCGTACCTGTTTTGGAGGTGGTAATGTGAAGGAGTTTGGTCTGTATTGTTTTTTTTCTGGTATGTTCTTTTCTTTTTTTTTCTTTTTTTTCTTAGTTATTTATTATGTTGTTTTTTGGTGTGTTTAGAAAATGGTTAACCTTTATTACTGCACGCCAGCAAAAACATAGGTTTTTCCATTAGTGCTGTAGCTGTAAATAGTAAAGAGTTAAATTGTGTTTATTAATAAAATAAGTATCAAGTATCCTCCTCAGAAAAATGTCTTCTTTAAGCTGGGAGACTGAGAGTAAAGTCAGAAACGGAGATACTATAGTGCTATTTACTATATTTGATGGTGGAAAACGGATGCGTCAGCTGAATTTTATTGGAGCTATAAACACAAGGTGTTTCCCACAAGTTCGTCTTTCCAACTTGAGCGATTTTGAGCCTGAAGAGGACCCTTGCCAAGAAGGGCCGAAATATAGCTCCAATAAAATTCAGCTGACGTATCCGTTTTCCACCATCAAATATGATTCGCAGTCAGCTTGGGCTGAAGGAATATTTAGCTATTTACTATATAGTTAGAAGGAGTGCCATAGCAAACATTAGGCTACAAATCTAGGCGAAATAAGCGGCAACAAATTTTACTGTTTACTCTTGGTTGTTTTATGTGCGTAAAATGGCCTTCTGCTTATTCAGTTCTCTTAAACTTGTTTAAATTAAAAAATGTTTTTTATGAGAGTTTTATGGATGCAATATTGCATGTTTGATTCTTGTTTATAGTTGAAAATCAGAAAACTTTTGCGTGAAGACTGTTTCTGGACAAGGGCACCAGACTAGTTGTTGCATATCGTGCTTGTTTGGGCAAGTCATAACTGGTTCTATATGAAGTTTAAGGCTATAAAGAAAATGCATGGTGCGCTGTAAACTCAGTTACGGAATTTAGCAGCTTGTAGAATGACATCACCCAAATAAGTGTTGCCCCTAGGTTCTGAATGTGTAGCAAACTCTTTCAGGATCCGAACTTCGATAAGGTTTTGCTTTGGACCATGCCTGGATCCCACCCAGTGGCAAAGAGCTATATCTGGGGTCTGTCGGCTCTACCTCGGCCTTCAAAGAGCCGATTACAAATGGTCTCTACCAGAGTACTAATGTCAGATTGCTGGGTCCCGAAAGGTTTATCTCCCTGACTGACGACAAGATACCGAGAGCAAGATTACTAAGATAATTTGACGGCATTTTCATCAAGAGAGCCGGCGGAAATTGTGGGGTTGTAGAAGGATATATTTCAAGTCGTAGTAAAAATAAAAGTAAGATAAAGATATGAAGTTTCTACTAAAGTTTAAAGAAGCAAATCAAATAATTAAGAATTATATAGCAGTAGAAATGCTACGTAGTGCACTATCTTTCAAAGAGTAGTACCAGCGCTTATCGGTATTTCATTGGAGGGGAAGCTGTTTCATCCTCTGAAATAGCTAAAGACCTGGGAATTTACTTGGACTAGCAGTTAAAGTTTCAGAAGCATGTTTCCCAAATTTTGCGAAATGCGAATTGCAATCTGTTGTGTATTAAGCGGAGTTTCAAAAAGTTCAACCGTCAGAGTTGTATGACCCTGTATAAGACGATGGTACGTCAGTTATTGTCAATCAGTCTGGTATCCGACGAGGAAGTCTGACTCGCAGCTGGTCGAAAGGGTTCAAGACGCTCAACCAAATTCGTACCGTATCCTCGATATTTACCATACGAACGCAGACTGAGAAGCCTTGATCTTCCTCCGTTGCAATTCCGGAGGGATAGAACTAATCTGATTATAATAATAGATTATAATCATGTACAATGATAGATGTGCAGCTAGCCAGAGGCGTTACTAGCCAAATTGTTTGGGGGGGGCGGGAGGGGGGGGCAAGGCGTTTACCGACTGGCTGGTAATTTTTACCGACTGTTTTTGCAGAAAAAACGACTGTTTCAAGAAAAAAAAACAGTTTTGAAAAAGTCGACTGATTTTCAGAAAAACCGACTGTTTTCATGAAAAAATCAACTGTTTTGACTCGGTTATTTTTTACCGACTGGCCTAAGGTTGGGGGGGGGGGGATTCCCCTCTCCCCCCCCCCGCCCAGTCGTGACGCCCCTGCAGGTAGCAGCAGAAGACTGACCAACTTACTTTATCAACGTCGGCAGGGTAGATAGCGATAGTTTGATGCTTCCAGCAATATCACCCAGAAGCGCTTGATTCCATAGACTTCTTGCCAAATGAGGATGATCTAAGAGCAGATGGTCAGAATAACTATCATTTCCGGGTAGAAACGGCAGACCCCAGAAAGCCTCGGCATTGTAAAGGACGTTCCGTGATAAGAACGGAGCCAATGTCGTCCCGGGGATGGTCAGGGGTGGAGCGGCGTAGTCGAAGAAGCCGTCATCGACTTCCAGAAACTAGAAATAGAAGTAGCTTGTTAATGGGTTCAATGGCTCATAGGAACATTGGTTTAGAGTTGAAAGCTCAAAAGGATACAAGAAATGGGATATATTTCGCTTCGTCAAGATAAGTTACGGACGCACGGAGTAGGGTAAAGGCTGCACAGTATTCCGGGGTGTCTAAACCGGCTGGAAAAGACGGGAAGCTTATGTTTTCCAACGGAACTCAAGAAAGCTAAGGCGAGAAGGTGCTAGTGTTAGAAAACTGTTCTTCTCTTATGCAGCGTTTACAAGTACAGGAAAACTTGAACAGAATCCGTTCTTGGCGACAAGATTATGTTTACACGCAGAGGAAAAAAATAATTTTTCAAACCAGAAAATCTGACACAAATAAATTCACTAGCCAACAAAAAAAAATGTTTTGATATCATTTATGACATCAGTACTGATGACTGCTGCTCTCAAAGGCTAGCTAGACTTTTTTTTTGTATTTTTACCAGTGCCGCCGATGAGATTCCTTTCAAGCTGACCGGAATACCTTTCATCATAAAAGGATTCCCGTCCCGCTAGATTTTTTTCCTAGTCGTGTTCACGAACGGAATCCTTTCAAGTCGACCGGAATTCCTTTGTACTTGACGGGATTTCTTGTCCGTGTAAAAGCTACATTAGAAAGATGTTCCTCCGACTTTGGATAGCTTTAACCGCAAGTTGAGGATTGTCTCTTCCACAAGTCCCTCAGTAGCTCGGTACGTAAAGCCGAAGGTTGCGGGTCCAGATCTCGCTTCAGGACCATTTTTTCACTACTGATAATTCACGATCAGAGAGGTCAGCGAATTTCATTTTCGAGGATATGCGCCAACCCTAGTTCAAGTTCCTTCATGCGTTATAGTATAAGATAAGAAGACATATTTACGTAAAAGCTCGAAGGGCCGTGGAAACAAGAAAAAAAAAACATAACCTCAACAACCACTTACAAAAAACTTTCCCTGTCAATAATGGCTACCTTAAAGGACGCCTCTTGCTTATTATGCCTTTTATATAATCCCTAGCTCCTTTGTGGATTTATAAGCTCTGAAATCCCGACTTTCGCCATTGTTTCGTTTTGTAGCTACGACTTCTTAGCGCTTTTTCGGCCAAGCCGAGTTTTGTCTGTCACGCAACGCAAACTTAGCCGGAAGTTTCAAGGTCAGCCGACGACTCTTTCACACATAAGGACGTGAAAAGCTTCAGATTGTTCTTTTTCCTTCCGGAGGACATATGGTAGACCGTCAGGTCTGTCTTCTGTTTTTGCCTTCTTTTCTTTGCTTGGTTTTCCCACTTTTTAACCAAGGCGCGTTCAGTTTCCGAATATTTTGCGTCGCCGCGTCGGAGAGTCGGAAGGCTGGTTAGAGTCGACAAGAGCTAAAAAGAAAATCGCTAATTTCACGCTGCAAGCTATGGTATTTTCGAAAAACCGATATTTTTGAGTCATTTCATTGTGAAAAGATCATTTCTAGTATGAGCTGTGCTTTAAAGTTTAACTGAAAAGCCAACTTATTGTTACATCCCAAATTTGTATGCTGTTTAGTTTGAACGCCATCTACTTGATGAAATTATTTGGCGCTTAGCAAAAAAAAAATCCAAAATTTGAAAGAAGAAAAAAGAGAAGTTAAGAGCAAATATTTCAAAATATTGTTTCTTTTTCGGCATGATTTAGAATACATTGAATTAGTTTGACTCTTCTAAGGATTGCTATTTTTCATCTCGGGCTCTAGTAGTGACGTTCAGAAAATGGGGTGCTTGCACGAAAAGTAAAAATTCATCCAGCCCCGGCGAATTTGAATGTCAGCAAAAGCGTGGATTTCAATAGCCAACAAAGGGAAGTGAGAGATGATCAAGGTGATAGATGAGAACGTCTGAGGACTGAAAGTAGAGCCCGATGAAAAATTTGTAGCCTGTGTAGTAGTATGGTAGTAGTACGAAAACGTTGCATGAAATACTATGTAATAGCAAAGAATACTATCATTTAATGTGCCTCAGACTGGTCCAATCTTATGTAGTAGTATCCAGTAGCATCCTGTCTTGCCATAGTAACATTCAGGCTTGCTAATAGTACCATATAGTAGTATGCAGTAACACGGTAGCCTTGAAGTAGAAGCATGTATTAGTATTGTTAGCACTGCATGCAACTTTTTCGTACTACATCGTAGTACTATTTTGAGATAAATTTTTCATCGGGAGTATCTTGAGCATAGAGGTGCAACGGCGTTGAGGTACGACAAGCCCGAATGAATAAGTTCATTTGATAAAGTCGATTATTCAGAAAAAACGAAGTAACGAAGCAACGCATTTTCATCGAGCCTTCAAGCCTATCTGAGCGAACAGATGATGGATGACTAGACTGTCGTATCTCAGCCCTTTCGGTTAAACTTTAAGGAATCTTTACCAAATTTCCAACATCTCAACACTTCAACTTTTCAACATTTGTTTGAACATTTCGCCCCCTACACTATTTCGGCAAATATTTCCTTCCCCTGGTCTCTTAATTCTTGACATTCACCCACGGATGGAGAATACATTCATTCGTTTTACCGCATATCGGAAAAAAGTTGGGTCAAGTTAAGTATAGAAATAACTGATATATAAAGACTAAATAGTAAGTCAAGAAATAACTGATATTTAAATAAATAAATAACAAAAATGACACCATTTGAAACACGAAATGAAACGGGCCGCAAATAGCTGCCGAAGTTAAATTGGGTTGTTTTCGAGAACATGATTGAACGAAACACGTTCTCTGTTTATAATTTCGACATCGTCGAGCTCCACCTTTCCTGGTTCGAGCCCAAATGTACCGAGGGCGCAAATGTGCATGTGGTTGGGTCGTGCGTTCTTCTTTTTTTTTCAGTTTAGCTATTGGCTGTGTCAAGTTTTCGGTCGGATCTCATGGGCTTCATCGCCCGGGCTTTATCCCAGCAACCGGAGCAGTTATTGTAGAGCTTCCTGTCGAAGATTGTTTTCTTTTTACTTTGAGCGTGTTCCATCCTACTTACCGTAGTTACCACGCATGACGTCACAAATTCTGCCTTTTTGTCGTCAAAGCTGGAACGATTTTTCTATTTCCCAGCGGAATATCATGCCACGGGCGAATCCGACCAATCACGTGACAGAGATTCTTGGTTACTACGCTTACCACGCTCCCGAGCGTGGTAAGCAAATAGTTACTATTAGTTACTATTCCGAGAAGGCTGGAACGGTCAGCGTAGTAACTTTTCGTGAGGTTGGAACGGATTTAGTAACTAATAGTTACTATTGGTACGAGGGTGGAACACGCTCTTTATGACTGCGGCAGCTAAGTTCGAGCTATTTTAGCTTTGTTACAGGAGAGGGAGGCAGCATAAGACATTTATTCCTACCACCCACCAAGTTTCTCTCCCCCACCTACCGAGGTCGGATGAACCCGGACCCCAAAATGGCATATCTAGGGAAAATGACCTTTGTACCGTCAGATTTATATCCCAGTCGTTGAACTTTTTTGGTACCTTCGCGTGTCACAGAATTTTTGGGAGCTCCTACCGTGATCCCTTAACTTCATCGGTTCAGACACATAAATGGCACAACCTGAGCATTTGCCACTGAACAAGTGTAACGACACGAAGTATGTACTTTCACGTATGATTCCACGAAACGCTTTAATTAACAGCCGCGAATTTCCAAGTTCGCAAGAATGACGCATCAGCATTTATTCGCCAGCTTGGGTCAGCTGGAAGATCTTAATACAGTAGCGTCAGCATTTGTTCCTCAACCAAGATATCAGTTGGGAGCCAGCTGATGTTGGTTAGAAGGTTCAGTATTACGGAGTTAGAATTTAGTATGTATATAAGTTGGGAGTTTGAAAAATTTACGAGTCAGTCCTAAGACGAGAGTCAGTCAGTCTTAAAGCACAACTCTTACTAGAAATGATATTTTCCCTATAAACTGGATCAGAAAAAACGTTTTGAAAACACCATTACTTTCCACCTGAAACTAGCGATTCTCTTGTTAACGCTTGTCGATTGTTTCCAGTCTTCCTGCTCTCCGACGCGGCGGCTGGGCGCAAAACATTTGAAAACTTAACGTGCCTTGGTTAAAAAGTGGGAAAACTAAGCAAATAAAAGAAGTAATAAACAGAAGATCATCACACCCTTATGTGTGAAAGAGTAGTCAGCGGACAATGCAGATTCCGGCAAACTTTTCGTTGGGTTACGGGAAAACTCGGCAAGGCCGAAAAAGCGCTAAAATTTCGACGGAACGAAACAATGGAGAAAGGTGGGGATTTTAGAAGCTTATAATTCCATATGGGAGCTAAGTATATTCTAAAAGGCAGTATAAGCAAGAGGGGTCCTTTAAGTTAGTCTTAAGAAAGTAGTGATTAAGGATCGTTGGATTAACAGATGTATTCGATGTATGCAGAACTTCAATATTAAACGTAATTGTGTTTTCTAAACACTGTTTATTGAATGTAGAACCTAGGACCTACCGTCCGAACTTCCCCCTCCACAGTTACGAACCAACCCTTCGAGGATTAAGATCAGAGTACCGGTATAGTCTAATACGTACCAACCGCTCGGGTACACGCTACACGTATATTAGACGCTCGGTTTCGTACAACAAGTTAAAGCAGAAGAGATTAGAGATATTCTTAGTTTAACACAAGTTTCACTGTAACCGGAGAATTTCACCAAAACGCAGAGTCAAAGGCACATGACCGACGTGCCATCCAAGTTTCATCCCATTTCCTCCATCCGTTTGGTCCCTACGCGTGTCTAAATTTCTCCGCCCGCCCCCCCCCCCCCCCCCCAATCCCCTACCGTTGTCGGGTTCGATTCCTAAGAGCCCGGATTCCCCTTCCACCCAGGCATTATCGTGTCAGGTGTGTTGCACCCCTAGTTTCATCGTCCTGGCTTATGTTGGTGCGCAAACTAGTAACAGTTGAACAGCGGGAGAGGCAACAGACCGACAACACTACGATCGCTACATGGTTACTTGGCCACACTTGGCACATGTCCTGAAAATCGAGCAGCAGTGTCAGATAGTTAGTTGTATTCTTTCTGAAACTAGTTTCTCCTTCGCCTCCAGATCTGCGAAGATTCATTGGCAATCGGTTGAACACCAAAGTTTACAGGGACCCGGTCGATGAGCAGGTTGAATAAGTCGAACACTTCAGTCAGTCTTGAAAATAGGAATGACATGTTCTTCAACCGACGTTCTTCTTTATAGGCGTATTCTCGCCGTTCCCCGAGGACTCCACTTGAGGAGTCCCCGCGTTTTTGTTTGTCCCGGGGACTCACTCCCCGTATTCTCGCGAGTCCCCACGGACGGGGAATGTTCCGATTATCATCACCATCATCAAAAAGGACTCCCTTTCAAATTCGGAGGGGAATCAATTTTTGCTGTTGTAGGTGCTATGTAAAATTAATTAAAAAGAATCAGAATAAAGAAAACCAAAAATAAAGTGGATCTAGACTATTTTTTTTCAGCTGAATATTCATTTTTCGAACAAAATCCATTTTAGAAGCATTCCCCGTATTCTCGCTGTTTCTGTACGCGGAGTCCGTTGTGGAGCGACTCCCTCTCTTCTCACCGTTCCTTTCGATTCCCCGAGGAGTCCTCGGGGAACGGCGAGAATACGCCTTATGAATTAATCGTGAAGGTGGAAAATATGAAGTTTCCAAGCCGCCTCGCAGAACCTCTTATCTTCTGTGTGCTTCTTTGCTGCATCTGATTTCGGCCGGATTCCGCCCGAATTATCCATCCGATAAGGAAATTACCAACATATCCTGATTCAGCAGGATGTTTTTACCTTATTTTAGTCACTAATCATGCTCATATGGTAATTAAGTTCATGATTAAATTCCTAGTTCTTTCGTGACCCTGATCGAACTCTGAATAAGTGAAGAAGTAAAGAGACGGCCAATAAAATTTGATCGTGGTGGGGATCACGTCGTTTCAACCGTGGATTCCCGATGTAAAGTTTGTAGGCTAAGATGATCGGTGACGTTATATGTAGTGACATGTGGAAGTAGCCCACGAAATACTTTCATTTAGACTGGGATAATCATAAGCATCAGTTACTGATTTATGCCACTAAAGCCGTTAGTCAAATCGCTCTCTGTGTTTAATCGCACAGTGTGTGGAATGCGAGAGTGAGAGAGGGTGGGTTGGAATGAACAGACAAAGTAGCTGGGCGAAAAGTTGCAGAACTAGAAGTTGAAGTAATTCGCCATATTCCGGTTCAGCGCTTCCAAGCGGACTAGTTTCCGTAAATCCCCATATACCTCACCTGCATCAATTGTGCAGACATAGTAAATTAGATCCAGAGGTTGATGAGTAGAAAATCTGCAATCTGCATCCCAGGTAATGGTGGTTTTGCATATGTCTCAGTAGTAGAAAGTGCAAGTTACCCACTGCCTTATCGGTCCGACTTTTTACTATGTCTACACCACTGCTGAGTATGAGACAATGGGGGACTAACAGAAACTAGTCCACTTGGACCACTGAACTGGAAGCGACTTGTGCGCTCTGACGTGTTGATCTTTTCGGTTGTCATTGAAACCGGTTGTCGTGTTCGAAACTCAACACCGGCCGAGGGATCTGACAAAGATCCCTTTCCCTCTGATTCAGAGTTAAGGCATAGCAAACCATGTTTGATGACTGCGTCTCTAGGAGCGTGTTCCACCCTACTAACCACTTACCATTTCTGTTTTTTTGCCGTCAAGGCTGGAACGATTTTTCTATTTTCCAGCAGGATATCATGCCACGGGCGAATCCGACCAATCACGTTGCAGAGATGCGTAGTTACTACGCTCCCGAGCATGGTAAGCAAATAGTAACTATTAGTTACTATTCCGAGAAGGTTGGAACGGTCAGCGTAGTAACTTTTCGTATGGATGGAACGAAACAGTAACTAATAGTAACTGTTAGAAGGGTGGAACACGCTCTAGATCAGCAGCATCAATTTTTGTTTTGTTGCGCTGCGCAGATGAAAACTGGCCAATAGCCGCTATTTGCCAGGTTTTCCGTGCGTCATTGTTGTTATTGGAAAGTGTCAACGGAGCACCACGTGTATCTTTCGTTAAAATGGAAGAAACCGGATTGAGCTCTATTGGCAAAGTCATGAAGCCATGTGTGGAAAACATTACTGTGGATGCTTCGATCGCGCTAGAATATTTTGCTACTTTTTTAAAGACAGTCTCAAAATACGCTTTTTCTGCTGAAAACCAACTTCAATCTCTATTTTCTGACACCTGTAATTTTTCCTTCTACTATAAGTGTCACAAAAGTGATGACAAAATGGCGAGCACATTCATCTTCTTCAGTTGTTGATTGCAGAGGCTCTAACCCCTTGCTGATCTTGCTGGTCACTCGTTACGAACAATTGTTATGTCTATGTGATGTCTAACTTATGTTCAGTAAAATGATGAGCAGTGAGTGTAAAAATCATCTGTCAATATTTGGCAATGGTATATCGTGATTTTTAGAATAAACTTGTAAGCTGCTAATGCTCGCTCGAATTTGGGAAGTCTTTCTATTTTCTTCTTCATCGAATGGGTTGCTGTTTGAAGACATGAATGTATGATACCTGAAATTCTGTCTCGCCGTGACGGTGACCTCCAACAGATTATGGATCTGAGCGACGCAAAACCCGAATATGCCCTTCATAAAGTTCATTCTAGGTTTTTTTTTTTTGCCGCTTGATGCGCACAAAATAAACAATGACATGTTACTTCTGGGTCTGTGTTTATCCAGGTTTATTCGGCTATTTTGAATTCGTCTTAGGCCTAGTCATGTATAAAACTGTTAAAAATGCCTCTGCCTCTATTCGTGCTCTACCTAATTCTGTTCTGTCAAACTTTGTCAAACTTGAGAATTCTGGCTTCAGACTTCAGTGCTGGCTGAGTGCTGGTTGACTTTTTCACGGGGCTAATGCGCGACTCTGTGCGAAAGCCTAATCGCTTATTCAGTCTTCAGATAACTCATACCAAGATTCACGTATGATTGTTATTGTTTCTCTAGCGCGTCTGGCAACAAATCGTTACTGAGTCTTATGAGGGGCATATAAGAAGTCCATGTTTGCGTACGAACTTTAAATGGTTTAAGAAATGGCGGTTCTGGTGGGTTTATTTTTTGTGGATTCAGACGATAACCCTTAACTTTCCAAATTCAATCGCTGCGGTTTTGCCGTTGGTACTATGTAACCTAGACATGTTGTTTTCGGCGTCATCCAATTAATCTAAAGAAACTGGACTGGTTGCAAAATATACTCCTAGCAGGATGTTTGCGGTGAAATATAGTAAATTCACTCTATTATCCCACTGCACTTGGCATTAGTAAGCAAAAGTGGACTATGGAGAAAGAAGAGAAAGTTGAAAAAATACAAAAAGAAAAAGACAGAAAAATAGAACAAGCTCAAAAAGAGATCAAAGCATTGTCGGGGAGTTTTCTTTTCTCAGCGAACGGGCGTTGTAAGGATTATGAACCCTGTTAATCTGAATCTGCCCTACCCAGTGAATTTCTAGTCCACGGTGGTGCACCTAATAAGAACTTCAAAAATTGATATTACCAGGGCAGAATAGAACGCAACAAAACCTCGAACTGTAAGGAGAATTGTTAGGAAAATCAAGAGGAAAATTGAGACAAAAAACGGAACTAATGCTTCCAATATTAGCTCCTGCATTGTAGCAGCATTGCTATGATCGTTCTGGATTGTCATTGATGAAGAAAAATCTCTCGAGTATGTGGTCAAGTGGCAAGGCGACAAATAGCGGCCAAATTTGCAAGGCAAACATTCCCTTTCGAAATCAGTGTGTCTCCAGTTAGACGGAACCTTGATCATGTAGCGTTTCAAGGTAAACGCTATAATGTTTAGACCATGGGAAATTGCTGTAGCATTCACACGTTTATCTTTTTGTGATTTAAACAATCAAAGTTAAGGGTCGCTGAGTAATTGGATAAATTAATTCTAATGTCAAAAATGGGCTTTGCCACTGACGCAGTTTTGAGAGTTTTTCACAAAATAGGATTTAAAGATGATCGGGGAATAGTTCTCTAAGTCACAGTACAGTAGTAGTAGTTGGTCCGATTCAGAGACAGATTTTCATAGTACTACGTCTATAAATTGGTGGTTTTGTTTTGGTATATGGATTTCACTCTCTACTTCTTCTTCACTTTATTTGGTTGTGTTTTGAAGTAGTACATCCTCGCGTGGAATGCTTTTGTTCTGCTATGGATTGATTCTTTTTTGTGTCCGTTGTAATAAAACTATTCCACGACTACTACTACATGGAAAAAACAGTTATAGAACGCCGATAATCCCCTCTGAAGTTGTCCTGAATCCCTCGTTTCACATTCTTCTCAGTAAACTTATTTTGTTTATTGTTACATGTATTGTTCTTCATTTAACCTCTAGAGACCTATATTTGACAGTACAAAACGGATACGTCAGCTGAAATGCACCGCCATCAATTTTGCACTGTCAAATATGGGTAGCAGTGTTCCACCGCCACTGTACCATGGTTTTCCACCACCTTTTAGTTCAGGTAGCCGGTGCAGGTAGTTTCAGATTTGAATCTTGAAATGTGAAAAGGGTGTTTACCGCCACCCAAGAATCTTACGTCCCTAAGAGGATTAGAGGGTAGGCTCAAATCTTGTCAGACCTAAGTTGCGTTTTTTGGATGTAGTTTCGGCGTAGTTTCGCTTAAAAGCCGTTTTATTTGTCCATTCCATTTGCTGTAGTTTCGAACCTGAAACTACGGAGCTCAAACTAAAAACTACCTCGCAGACGTAGTTTGGTGTAGTTTGGCTTTTCGGAAACAAGAACTCAATAAAACGCAAGTAAGACAAAACAACAGCCAAACTACAAACTTTGACGAAACAGAAGTTAATCCAAAAAAACGCAACTCTAATATCAAGAATAAATATTCTTGCCTTATTCGTTCTTGCTAATATTCTGATGGGGTGTCGAGCGCCAACGGATTAAGTGTCACGGCTACTGAAAGTTAAAATTACGTTATCAAGAAGGAAAGTCTTCAAGAGAACATTTGAATAGTTTGAGGGACTTGAGTTGTTGAAGTTGTACAGTTTCTTTGGTTGGACTTAAAATAAATTATTATTTGAAACATTAAGCTCAGTCTTCGTATTAGCGTATTAACGTATCAACGTCTTAAAGACGTATTAACGTATTAAAGACGTATTAACGTATTAAAGACGTATTAACGTATTAAAGACGTATTATTCGTATTAACGTATAGTTAGTGTTGGTGGCGGTAAACCCCTCTTCGCATTTAAGGATTTAGATCTCGAATTACATGAACCAGCTACCTGCGCTACCTGCACTAAGGAGTTGGCGGAAAATATACGGTGGCAATGGACCTACCAAAGTATTTGACCCTTTTGTCTGACCCAACTAATCCTCTTGATGATGCAAGATTTCTTTCCTGGCGGAAAACATACGGTGGCGCTGGAGCACGGTGGCGTTGGGACGCCAACTTTTCAAATATGATTTGCAGTCACCTTGGGCTGAAGGAAATTTACACTAGAGATCAACGTTAACAACGTTAACTAGAGATCAACAAAAGGCTACAGAAAAATCAAACGCGAACAACGTGTTAAAGACAGCTGAGCAAGGTAGAGGATGTTCCATTCCAGGCTTCAAGGCAAATGGAGAAAGGCATTCTCTAGACGGTCTGTGAGAAAACAGTTTCAGTGGTACAAAGGCCACCGCGAACTGTTTATTCAATAGTCTGTCTTATATATATTTTTTTTTTTTGCATGCTGTTAGTATGTTTATTCAGACCTCTATATTTTTTTTGCCATGGCCTTCGGGCTTTTGTATAAATATTTTCCATTTTATAGCCGTTCCTCAAGAGGAAAAGGGTAGACTACAGGGCAACAAGGCCCACAGATCTGTTATTACACTTTTGGAGTAGATGTGATTGATTGCAAAAACGGAGAATGACGCAATTCTATGTTGTACAGACTTTCAAAAACTGTTGTAAAAAGTAATTTGCCACGAAATATTTCTTACGCAAGGATATCTTTAAAGACCTAATCCAAACATTCGGTTTACCTTCTCTCAGTGATCGCATGCCACGGGTTTGTTTAGATTTGAACTCGATTGCCGAGTTGCTGTTTGGGCTCGAGAAAAAACCCACGCACAACGTCTTCTTTTCTAGATGGCGGAAATTTCCAGGACTGATTAGCAAAGAATTATAAGACCTAACTGATAATTTTTGCATGTCTTCAGAGGTACCACACTGGTCTTGGTTTTATAATTTATTTGTATTTGTAATAAACAGTTGGAGCATTAGAAGGAAATTGTTATTTTGACCCTTGGCTCCCTACGTGCCATAACGGCTGTCCGGGATAATCGGCTGAGATTTAGTCCAGACAGAGTTATTTCAAACCTAGGAAATTTTGTGTTTTTTTTTAATTTGCTCACTGTTTTACGGTGTTTTTAGTGGTTTCGAACATTCATAGTGACAGTAGGGATTTTTGGCATTGTGTGTGTGGTAAAAAGACCATTTTTTGTGGCCCGCTTTAATGTCATTTGTAGTTCCAAGAATTGATATCATGCAGGCCATCGCCGTAGTTTTTTGCCGCGCCTAAAGCTGGGCTTGACTAGTTGCCTGTACCCGGGAATCGAGAATGTGAATGCTCCCCCCTTCCTTTGTACAAACGAAACAACCAACTGATCCCTCATTCATCTTCTAGGTATGGCGAATAAGGAGCTGGAACCTCTCCAAGCAAGACCAGTTTGATAGCCAGTGTGCTATGCAACAGCTAAGATGCAAAAGGACAATCTCCTGAACAAGTAAGAGCATTTTCTCTGCTGAATGCTACTTGCCCCCCCCCCCCCGTCCCCTAGCCTTACCCGCGAAAAAATCCTGGATAGCATGGCGTTGATAGCTAGGTCGTACTTTTCGGATTCTCTTCTTTTATTTTATTTTTTAATAATCAGTCGTGCCTGGTCATTCAAGGTGTTAGCATCTCGCTGAAAACAACCGTGTCAAACCTGTTTTTGCATCAGATTGCTGCGGAATGCAAGGAATGATCTAACGTGATTCGAAATAGATCGTAATTATTGAATCATTTAATGATGGCGAGCGTGAGCAAAAAGGATTTTGAGGACTTCAAAGTTAGCATAAACGCCAAGTTGCTGAAACTGGATAAACTCGATACCATTCTGGCAAACCAAAACGAATTGTCTCTGAAGTTTGCGAGTTTGAAAGCTGATATTGAGGTCATCAAATCGGATGGACTAGAACGTGGTAATAGGATTCGTGAACTCGAAAGTCAACTGAACGCACATAAAGCTTCGTGCGAGTTACTGTCGAAAGAACTACTGCTAATTGACTTAAAAAGCAGAAGAAAAAACCTCATCATTCATGGTCTTCGAAACGAAAAGGGAAACCAAACCCTGGAATCCAACATGAAATCGTGGATCAGTGAAACTCTAGAAATTTCTAGCCCAATTAGCATTGACAATTTGTATCGATTGGGGTCGAAAACGAACGATAACATTACCACTAGGCGAGGGTCATCGAAGACTACGACGTCACAACCAGTTTTTATTTCCCTTAGCAACGACAAAGACGTGCAGTTAATCATGCGCAATGTGGGGAAGCTTAAAGGTTCGGGAGCACGCATTGTGTCTGATCTTCCTCCTAAACTGAACGATATCAGGAACGGCCTTCTTGCAACGGCTAAAGGACTTCGCGAGGCTGGACAATGCGAGTCCTCCAGGATTAAACAAAAGGGAACGGATCTGTGGTTAGAAGTGCGTCACCTGAACTCTGAACAGTGGGTCAAATACGATGACCATCATGAAGCTTAAAAGTGAACTGCGGAAATACGTCTTTAAAAAGACGATTATTCGGTTTTTTTTTTTTTATATTAAGTGACAACAGTATGAATTTCTTCTTTGTGACGGGGTTTTGTCGTGATAAGTGGTGGTTTTTGTTGTTGGTATGGGTGATAAATGTCTTTCTAGAGAAGAATATTTACTTTCTTCTTCTTTCTTTTTTTCTCTCGTCGTCATCGTCGTTGTTAAAAATCAAATACGATCTAACCGAATGAATCATGAGCCTTGCTTTGTGTCTTTTCTTGTCTTCTCTTTTCTATTTTTTGTTTTTCGTTGTAGATGTAGATCAGGTTCTTAGGTGTACTACTGTATTTTATCACATTCAGTTGTTAATTTTCCTGTCTTTGCCCTCTTCTCCTGCCCCACTTGGGGGCACGTCCAGCGATTGTTTATCTACTCAGAATTAATGTCTAAATTTACGGATGGTGGGAATAGGCTTGGCAAACTAGAGGCAAGTCCGCTTGACCTCAAACAAATTCTAGCGAATGGTATGGAGAAAGAGGATTTTGGTAATATGGATGAATCTGTGGCGGCTCTCCCTAAAAATAAATACATCGACGATAATGATATTGATCATGCAGCTACTCCAGGGTCATTTCGAACAATATTTTGGAATTGTCGTGGTCTTATGAGTAAGATGGATTTTCTATCGGCGTTTCTTCCCAGCCATGATATTTTGATGATTGGGGTGTGTGAGACATTTCTTAATGATGGTCTTTCTTCTTCAGTCCAAATTCAAGGCTATAATTTCATTGAAAAGTCGCGAGTGTCGAAAAATAAAGGAGGACTCGGGTGTTACGTACGTCAAGATATTCATTCGCGTAAAATAACAGATTTTGATGATTTATACGAGGAAATGAATTTTGAATTTTTAATTTTACAGTTGAAAATACATAATGAGAATGTTGCGTGTTGCGTTAGTTATAAGCCCCCTCATGTTTCGCCTTCTTCTTTCTCGTCGTCGCTTAATACTCTCATGAAGCTAATATCTTGCAAGTACAAAAGGGTAATTTTGATGGGAGACTTCAACATCAATTTGATTTATGATGCAAATCAGACAATAGATAACGAAATAAGTGAGTGTAGACTTAGCAAAAATGCGATTGATTTTTTATCGATGTGCCTGTCGCATGGTTTATTACCACTTTGTAACATACCTACAAGAATAACTGCAACGTCGGCATCGCTGATTGACAATATTCTAACGAATTTTGAGCCAAACCTAATAAGGGTAGTATTGGTCGACTCGTCTGATCATTTCATGTTATTTTCTGAATTAAAATGTGAGCTTAAACCGAACAAAAAAATTTCCAAAAAGTCACGGATACTTAATAGAAATACGCTACGACTACTAAAAGAAAGATTAAGTATTATGGATGATAATGGACCTTTGGAATCTGAGGATGTCAACCACGCGATGGATTTATTTTTAAAGCAGTTTAAGGAAATATTAAATGAAACATGCCCGGTGAAAAAGATTAGTCTGAGACGATATCAATCCCCAAATAAGCCGTGGATAACGGAAGGCATACTACGATCTATTAAATTTAAAAACCAGTTATTCAGGAGGCAACTTAACTGTCCGACTGATGAAAATACATCTGAATTTAAAAGGTACAAAAATCAACTGTCAAAAATTCTTCGTTTGGAAAAAAGCAATTATTATAAACGAGAGTTTGATAAAGTTCGTTTGTCTCCGAAAAAGACTTGGTCACTGATTAACGAATGCCTTGGTAAAAGGAAGGACCAAAGTCTTGCAGATGAAATGTGCATGCCTGAAAACCAAGTACCCCTTAATGATAAGAAGAAAATAGCAGATGCCCTGAACCGGCATTTTGCTAAAATAGGTGAAAAAACTGCAGAGTCCGTTGCTTCATCGAGGTCAAGTCGTCAAAATAAAAATGATTTTAGAAAATTCCTTCCGCCATCACATGATAAGACAATATTTTTAACACCGGTTTCTGAACAAGAATTAAAGAATGTAGTTACTCTTTTGAAAAATGGTCAGTCTGAGGGTATTGATGGATCATCGACATTTCTGTTAAAAGAAATCTTACCCCGAATCTCGCGCATTTTATGTCACATAATAAACCTGGCATTTAAAAACGGGACGTTTCCTTCGTCATTAAAAGATTCAAGAATATTGGCTCTTTACAAAGGAGGAGAGAAAACAAATCCGTCGAATTATCGGCCAATATCAATTCTGTCGGCTTTTTCTAAAATAATTGAACGTTGTCTGTATAATAGAATAGTGCGTTTTTTAGAACATTTTGAAATGATAAATCAGCTACAGTTCGGATTTCGCAAATGTCATTCTACCGATCATGCGGTCCTGTTACTAACACAGTATGTCCATGACATTCTTGACCGGGGAGAAATTCCAGCTTCTATTTTTCTTGACATTAAAAAAGCTTTTGATACGATATCCCATGATATTCTAATGCATAAGTTGGATCATTACGGTATAAGAGGGCCAGCAAAATCCCTAATAGCATCTTATATTAAGGACCGTTCTCAGTATGTTGATGGAGGTGATGTTTCATCCGAAATGACTCGACAATCTAATATTGCTGGTGTCCCGCAAGGCTCAATACTTGGTCCCTTACTTTTTTTAATTTATGTTAACGACCTGAATAATTCCATGAGAATATTTGGGTTAAACTTGCAATTTGCGGATGACACTGCATGTACTGTGTCAGGGAAAGATATGAACAGTCTGAAACTTGTATTGGAAGAAGCTTTCAACCATCTTCTATTGTGGCTTGAGTCAAATAACCTAGCTCTTAACGCTGATAAAACAAAATTCGTGGTTTTCTCTCGATGTAACGCTGCTGTTCCTGAGCTTCAACTAATTGAGTCAAGTGATTTTAAAATAAAGATTTCACGAGCAGCAGTTATGCGATACCTTGGAGTCCTCCTTGACTCTAATCTATCATGGAAGCCTCACATATCAAATTTGCGTATGAAGTTGGGGAGAAATATAGGGATAATGCGAAGACTCAGGTCATCCCTTCCCCTTGAAGCAATGCGATCACTTTATTATGCTCTTATTCATTCCCATTTAATGTTCTCATCACTTGTATACCTTAACACATTTAGTTCTCATATTGCGCCACTTCAAAGACAACAGAACAAAGCGTTGCGGGTCCTTAAGAATTACCTGCCTTCCCCTAAATTATATCCAGCGAAGTCGTCAACAGATTCTCTTTATTGCTTTCTTAATATCCTTCCTTTAAGACATTTTGTGACTGTTGAATCTATCCTCTTCAAACTGAAGTATGACCGTGGTTTGCTTCCCTCGTTTTTTCGTTCCTCGAACCTTTTCCCGCTTAAAACTATTGAACACGGACATCTAACTAGAAATTTTAATAAACTGTATCAGCCAAGAATTATAACTGAAAGATCGAAATTTTCGCTTCGAAACTCAGTAATTCGGAATTGGAATATTTATACTTCTAATTTGGACATTTCACAGTCAATTCAAACAACCAAACGTAAACTTAAATTTATGTTGTTATATTGAGAATTTGTTTCGTGATAAGTGTGCGGATTGCCTTTGGGAGGTTAAGTTTGTTCCCATTTTATCTGGTTTTGAAGATACTGAGCCTGGGGGATGTGAATACTCAGTCCAGGATCGTTCCTTGGACTGAAATCACTTTCCCTCGGTTCTTGTTATCTTTAGTTTTATTTTTTTTTATTGTTTGTTTCGCTTGACGTGTCAACGGGTGGCGTTGGGGACCGGGTGCTGACGGGGGAATACGCATATTTCCATTTGTATGAACGGCATGTAGTGAAGTATAAATGTTGTATTTATTTAAAGAAGTCTTTCCATCCCGTGCATTACGAATTTGTCTTCTCAGCCGGGCTCTGGACATTTTGTTATTTAGTCTGTTATTAAAAGAACCTGAACCTGAACCTGAATACCCACGTTCTTTAACACCATCGGTCGCTACTCGCAGAACAGTTGCGATGTCTGCTCCTCCCACTCTCGACGTTAGGCTTATACTGAAACCTTCTTTGGTAGTTACAGTTGATTTGGATATTTTCTACTTGCTCAGGTAATCGCTTCTGCTTTTAGAGTAGGAATGAGTTTTTTTTTGTCCATGAACGTTCGTTTGTCTCTGGAATCTTGTACAATAGTAACAGCTCAATCAATATATCAATTAAATGGGGTATACCAGATTACCGTTCACTACTGTTAAAGCCCAACTCTTACTAGAAATGATCTTTTCCCAATGAAATGGATCAGAAAAAAAGTTTTCGAATATTCCATTACTTTCCACCTGAAATTAGCGATTGTCTTGTTAGCGCTTGTCGATTATCTCCAGCCTTCCTGCTCTCCGACGCGGCGGCTGGGCGCAAAACATTTGAAAACTGAACGCACCGTGGTTAAAAAGTGCGAAAACTAAGCAAATAAAAGAAGTAGTAAACAGATGCTTCTGAGATCCTTATTTGTGAAATAGTTGTCAGCGGACGTTGAAGATTCCGGCAAAAGTTTCATTGTGTGACGGGCAAAACTCGGCAAGGCCAAAAAACCGCTAAAAATTCATAGCCACAAAACGAGACAGTGGAGAAAGGTGGGGATTTTAGAAGCTTATTATTCTGTATGTGAGCTAGTTATATTATAAAAAGCAGAATAAGCAAGAGAGGTCCTTTAAGTATTAAAGTTTAACTGAAAAGCCAATTTATTGTTTTGTCATTTATCTGACTACACTGCATTATTTGGATTGCGTTAAGGGATTTTTCTTATTTTTCGCTATTTGCTCTATGGCGTTCAGAAGATCTGTGGGTGCCCTCACAACGCAAGATTCTACTATGACGCAGAAAATTTGAGTCTCAAGACAGACGCGGCTTTTCAGGGGCCAGTGATCATTTTGCGGAAGGTAACTCACTGCGTGAACGCTTAAAGCCAGGCTTCACCTTCCAGATTCCCAGACGTCCGGGGCTTCCGCAAAGTCAAGCAGATCCTTCCAGATTTTCATGATAATGATGACAGCTAAATTTGCTGTTCTTCAAAATTTCCTAGATGTCCCCTTTACATTTTAAATATCTCTTGCATCCCAGTCACAACTGTCAATCACTTTCCCTTTTCTTCCTTCATTTGCATGTTTGTTGTGTCTTTCGAACGCGTTGCCTCTATGGCACCTTCCACATCCGGAATCTGGGGTGTCCAACACCCCGGACTTCCAGACGGTTTTGGCCTGGCTTTACCTTCCAGATCCGTTTCGACGAAAACGGCTGTCTGGAATCCGGAAGAAAAATCTGGAAGGTGAAGCCTCACCTTTATTTTTCATAAATCGTTTTCGTCAAGCATGCAACACAGCTCCAAACGCATAAAGGTGCGACGAATCCGATACGGAAATTTGATTATGTGAAAATAGATTATTCGTCAATAGCGGAGCAACGATTTTCATCGCGTCTTCGAGCCTCTTTAAATGAATAACTGGTGGGTAACTAGATTGTCTTATCTCAGCCCTTTTCAGTTAAACTTCAATGAGTTCTAGTTCTTATATTTTAATCCAAACTTTCTTCTTGTTAATTCCTATAGATTTGCTGTCTGCAGGGCAGCCAAATATTGATGAGTAGCCTAAGACCCACTGATAAAACAGAAAAAGAAACTAGGGAAAACTGGGTGCTCTTCTTGAAGGTTGGATTAACGCCAAGTAGTATGAGAACCTTACTCTATTACGTAACATTAAAAAAAAAACCTCTGTGTTACACGTGTAGGATGCGATTGGTTCACCTGATAAAGCGAGGATTCTTTTCTGTTTACTTGTCTGGATACCAACCGTAAGCCAAATAATTCTGAAAAAGTTGCCTGCTTCGCCTATTACCTAATACTCCAGGTGTTATACTTGTAGGATGATGGCGGACCTGATAAAGTCACGATTTCCTTTTGGTTTACTTGTCTCGATTCCAGTCGTTAGTTTACTATCCCGGATTTTGGGGTGCCGGATTTTTGGACGCTACAGTGGCTTTTTAGGACCATAGATCGGTACTGCAGTGAGCTTTGAGTTTTCTGAAATAAGTTTTTTTAAAGGACCCCTCGCACTATTACTCTTCGACTTACAGCATTTTAAAATATTTGAATACTGTAAAACTAGGCTGTGCTTTCAACAAATAACCCACGGTTTTTGCCGTTTTAAGCCTTTTCCGAGTCCCGTTGACTTGTAAGCGAAAACAGAGAAACCATTTACATAACCGGTTTCGTTCAATCGTTGACAGCGTGATACGCATCGAAGGTAGCAAAAACCGGCAAGTGAGAAAATCAGCGTGGTTTTGTTAGAGGGGTTAGAATGTACCGTACAAAATCGGGGTCTCCGGGAATATATGGAGTGATTATGGAAGTAGGTAGCGTTAGTATTATAGGTCCTTTAAATATTTGAACGCAAATTATTCAACACACGAAGCCGAGAAGAGCGAAGTCCTATCGCGGTTCTTCACGATTACATTATCTTTGACATGATCTACGGCTTGAGTACTAGCCGAAGAGGCACACTGGAGGGATCGGGGCGGGACTTGGCGGCAGGACATTCATAGGACCTATATTTCGATTTGTTCATCCGGACCGGATCCGGTCACTGTTGGGAGTTGGGGAAGGGGGGGGGGGGCTATACCAGAATTCTTGTGGTGTGCATAACTCTCGAATGAGTGATTTGATTCGGATGGAACTTAGGGATGGAACTTTAGATGTTCCATTTATACGTCCGGATTGGATCCTATTATGGTGGGGGGAGTTAAAGGAGTCTCTGAAATCTTGTGGCACGACTAGAGTTGAGGGATCGGGACGTAGCTTGGATGGCAGGGCAGGGCAGGACCATCATTTGCCCTAGATTTACCGTTTATAGATCCGGAACGTGGAGTGTGGGGGAGGTGGAGAGGTTTTGCGGGAATCTTGTGGCGTGCAAAACCCTAAAACGATTGTCCGGACAATCCTGTCCGGATGGAACTTGATAATTGGCAAGAGCACATGTCCAAGATGTTCCACTTACAGGTCTAGACTGGACCGGATCCGTTTGGTGAGTTGGGTGCCCGGAATATTCTGGCACGGTTATGCAGTGTTTACAAGTAGCGGAAAACTTGAAAAGAATCCGGTCTTCGTAAGGTTACGTTTACACAGAGAGGGAAAAAAATTGTTTCCTCAAAACAGAAAATCTGACAAAAATAAATTCACTAGCCAACAAAAATACTGATGATTGCTGCTCTCAAAAACTAGCTAGACTTTTTTTAGTCTTTTTTTTACCAGCGCCGCCGACGAAATTCCTTTCAAGTAGACCGGAATTCCTTTCATCGTGAAAGGAATTCTCCCCCGCTAGACTTTTTTTCTAGTCGTCTTCACAACCGGAATTCCTTTCTTCGCGACGGGATTTCTAGTCCGTGTAAACGCTACGCTAGGGTTGAGGAACTGGGGTGGACTTGGCGGCCAGAAGATCACACTAGTGTTTACATTTGCCATACCTGTCGACTGATTTCTCCCCTAGTTTACGCAATATCAATTCGCCCCAGTAATGGAATTTTCGTGATCATCCGAAAATCAAAGTGTTGGCTTCACTGTCTTAGAGGTGTAGAATCTGGGTATTTAAAGCCGGTTTTTACCGGCCAAGGTGGGAATTTCCAACTCGTGCAACCGGTAAGATGGAATCGGTGATTTTTCTTTCGCGTGCTACGCTGCTAGAGCTTGACAATCACGCGTGGTAGACACGCTGTAAAGCTGAGCCATGATTCTAAAAGGATGCGCAAATGATAATGGGTTCGTTGTCGGAATGTCGGAAGCAACGTCAAAATCATCATTCGTTCCAGGAAGCAGATTTAGTTGAATAGAAAGAAATGATCGGGTTTAGATTGGACTTGCCTTGAACTAGACAGAGCCACGCCCACTGACGGCGTCACGCAGTCATGATTATGATTCACCAGCTTCGATGGAAGCCAAATATAAACATATTTCGAAACCTATTTATAGTTTAACCGAAAAGGGCTGAGATAGAACAGTCTAGTTACCCATCACTTATTTACTTAAGGCTTGAAGGCCCGTTCAAATGCATTACTTCGTTGCTCACTATTCACGAATGATTTGAATTTCGAATAGTGGACTTCCTCTGTCGGATTTGTGGAACCTCTATGCACTTTTACTGTGTTGTGTGCTTGAAGAAAAAGATACACGAAAAATTTGTATTCAGGCACTAAGCATTCTCACCAAGCTCACAACTGTCCACTGAAAACCCGTGTTTGTCTTGAGGTTCGAATTTTCCACGTCATGGTAGAATTTGCGTTGTGGGGACGGCTGTAGATATTCTGAACGTCACTGCCAGATCAGATAGAGGAAAAATCAGAAAATCCCTTAGCAGAATCCAAACAGTTCGGTACATTCAGTTAAATGATACAAAAATAAGTTGGCTTTTCAGTTAGACTTTAACAGCGCAAAAGTGTCCCACTTGGATAGTTTAGAAATGAATGTTGAAAATAACATTCCGTGAAAAAAAAAGTCGAATGTCTCAGTCTTAATGAAATCTTCGGCTGTTGCTTCGAACCAGTTCACCCTCTTCTGTGTGCCAGGCTAGGACGAGACATTGTTTCAAGCATGAAACTTTCGTATCCTTCATAGCAAGTATTAAGCAAGAAAGAAAACAAAAATGTAAGAATAGCAGTTATTCTCACAGAAGGAAAATTTAGAGTCTGGGCATCGTGGAACCGCCCAAAAGAGTGGAAGACCATGAGCAAAGGAGTCAGAGCTCTATAACTAAGAACGTGAAGGAAGTGAATACGTTTTCAGTTTTGTCGATGTTCTGGGTTGGAACTTCCATTACCACCAAGAATTAGGGTTCAGTGAAAATTCCCATTATCCTTCCTTCACATGGCTTTTTCAGTATTATGATCCCCAAACGTTCCGTTTTTGAGGTCTGATGTGTCATATGATGGAATTAATTTTTTTCGCGAAACTGTAAACTTACCGAGAAGATGTGCACATTCAGATTAAAATACAGTCAGGGTTATAGCTACTTACTTTCTCGATTGATGGAGGTCTCGCTTCGCAAATATGATACATGAAGTTGTTGCTGTCTCTTGTATGGGTTCTCTTGAACCCAGCTGCCCACATATCAGGCCGTCCGAAGTGGTTGTATGGGTTGGAAACTCTCTTCAGAAACGGCCTTTCCGCAACCAGCCCTATCGAGACGGCTAAGGTAACGTTATGCAGATGACGCTGCATCTCCTTTTTGAGGCCATTTGTGGAAATGTTCGCCTTCCGGTAGTTGTGGTGGTAAGCATCGAAAATGTGACGAGCGCCATGCTGAATGGCATGGAGGTAAGCCACGTTTCGCCTCACAAGTCGGGAGTCGGACTTTAAATACTGGACGATTTCGAAGGGGGCGTTCTGGATTCGCACGTCGTCGAAGTTGACACAGGGTAGTTTCCTGGAACAGACTTTTTTGTAACGACCTGTGGTAGCAGAGTTCCCGAGGAACCTAGTGGCTTTTCCTTCCAACTAAAAGGTGCAGTGGAACACGTGGATGTATGTGGTTATCGGTCTACATCAAATACATTAAAGACTCTCGTCTACACTATCTCTCGCAGAATTGTGATATACCCATTCGCTTCAGTGGGGAAAGGGATGAAGATTTGCAAAACTGCTCTTCCCATAAATTTGCAGCAGTGGTGTCTAAGATACGTCTGGCCCGGTAGAGTTATGAGAAAGGTTCGATTTCACTGGATGCAAAGATGTTGTTAGAGGCAGAGGTGTTACTAGCCAAAATGTTTTTTTTTTGGGGGGGGGCAAGGTATTTTCCGACTGGCTGGTCATTTTTACGGACTTTTTCTGCAGATAAAAACGACTATTATTGGAAACAAAAGCTAAGAGCTCACATGGCACTTTATACGAGTAGGTGGTACACGTAAGAAGACGAGAACGTCACAAAATACCCTGCCATCCAAAAATGTGATTCGAACCTAGAAATAGCATATCTAGTTTCACCCAAGTCTCAGCATTACCGGCAGTGCCTCGGATCATCTAGGGCAAATGAGTTTTCTACCTTCCAAGTTACAACCCAGTAGATCCACTCATTTGGGTCCCTAGACAAGCCCCACGGTTTCCGGTCCCCACCTCAAACTCCCCTTACCGAGGCCGAATCTAGTCCGGACTCCTAAATGGATAAACTGAAGCATTTTCTCTTACCGCCTATAAAGCTTCACTCAAAACTGAGCGTTTTTTTGCGAACTTCCGGTAACTCTCCCCCCTCCATCACCGTGGTCGGATCCAGTTCGAACCGTAAAATATGTCATCTAGGGCATGTGGTTCTCTACATTCCAAGTTTCATTCGAATCGCTCCACTTGTTTGACCCCTATGCGAGCCACATCATTTCCGGAACTCCCCTTCCAGTCTCCCCGCTGTGGCTGAATACGAGTCGCATAGCCTATCTGCAATTTTCCGATTCCCCCTTCATCCCCCTCCCCTCCCCTACACCCTGACTGAATCCGATCCAGACGCCAAATAACAACAAGGCCGCAGAAACTCGGTAATCTCCAACTTGCATCCTTTTCTGTCCATCCGTTGATTTTTTGAGGATATCAACAAGTTCTCCCCCTCCACCCCTCCAACTCTCCCAACCGTATCCACATGGGGTTTGGACGCATGTTTTGCTTGTCTAGGTGAACTGCTCTTCAGCCCATAAAGTTTCCCTCGAATCGGATCACTTGCTCGCAGCTTACGGAAACCACTGATTTCCGGATTCCCCTTCCCTCAACTCCCAAAAGATGGTCGGATCCAGGGAAACAAATTTTCCTAGGGCATTATGTCGGGTCCTTTAATTCACTAATACGCCTGCAAAGTTTCATCGGTCCTTAGAAGATCTGGAACTCTCCTAAATGGCAATCACCGGAATTCCGGGAAACATCCTCCAACTCCCCCCATAGAGCCCCGATTCGATCTGGTTTTGTCAGTTACGTATCTAGGGATAATACTTATTCTTCCCACCAAGTTCCATCCCAATCCCTCAACTCTAAGCGTTTCACGAGATTTCCGGTGCCCCACTCCAATCCCTCCCACAAGTTCCGGATCCGATCAGGACTTGACATGGAAAATCTGAGACGATAGCAGCTCTTTCCACTTGCCAAGTTTCATTCAATTCCAATAACCCGTTCAGAAGTTATGCATACCACTAAATCCGGGCTCCCATCCCTTCACTCCCTCCATGATGGTTGGGTCGGGTAAACGACTATTTTCGAGTCAACCTGTTCGGGTCCCTGATTCGGGTCCCCCGCCCCCCAAGTTTCATCGTCCTAGCACTTCAGGCAGTCCCGAACTCGCGGTTTCACCAGATTCCGACCCCCCCCCCCCAACTCCTCCACAGCGCCCGAATCTGGTCCGGTTATGTCAGCGATGTATTTAGGACTTGTGCTTGTTCTTCCCATCAAGTTTCATCCCAATCCCTCCACTCTGAACGTTTCCGAAGATTTCCGGCTCCCCCCTCCAGCTTTCCCCCAAAAATCACCAAATCCGGTCCGGATTTGAGATGGGCCTTCTGAGACACGGGCTCTTTCCAAATATCAAGTTTTATTGAGATCGTCGTCGTTCTCTTGGAATAACATAACGACGACCAAGGCTTCTTGGTCATGAAGCAAGTATTATAGCTACTATGTTCGTTGTAAGTTTTGGATCAGGGGCTCATAATATGTTGTACATCGTTATCCACCACTTGTTGTATGTCCATGTGCTTCAGAGAAAAGCGATGTATTTTAGGTATCAGTTCTTCCGACTTTATGGGTTCAATTGATCAGCAAACAGTTTTTTTTTAACCAATATTGGCGGGCTATTAAAGACCTAACCCAAACATTCTGTTTACCTTCTCTTAGGGATCGCATGCCACGGGTTTGTTTAGATTTGAACTCGATTGCCGAGTTGCTTTTTTGGCTCGAGAAAAAACCCACGCGCAGCGTCTTCTTTTCTAGATGGCGGAATTTTCTAGGATTGATTAGTAAAGAATTATAAGACCTAACTGATAATTTTTGTGTGTCTTCAGAGGTACCAAACGGGTCTTGGTTTTATAATTCATTTGGATTTGTAATAAACAGTTGGAGTATTAGATGGAAATTATTATTTTGACCCTTGGCTCCCTACGTGCCATAACAGCTGTCCGGGATTATCGGCTGAGATTTAGTCCAGACGGAGTTATTTCAAACCTAGGAAATTTGGTGTTTTTTTTTAATTTGCTTATTGTTTTACGGTGTTTTTAGTGGTTTTGAACATTCATAGTGACAGTAGGGATGGTTAGCATTGTGTGTGTGGTAGAAAGACCATTTTTTGTGGCCCGCTTTAAATGATAGATCGTAATCGTATTGTTCTTTCCTGCGGTTTTCCTAGGCTTGCCTGTGTATTTTTGAAAAGGAAGTAAGCCAGAAGTGTAATAAATCTTTCTTTTCCGGGTTTTGGGTGACCAGGCGTGAATATGTTTTGGCAAAATAGTGACTGTGATGATTGTGATTTCATGAGGTTTGGCATTTTGTGTCGAGACGAAATTCTGCTTGATTTGTTGACTAAGTTTCAGGCAACAAAAAACAATGGAACGAGAGTCTAGGAAAATTCCAAGTTTGCGTTGTATGACAGGCTTGGATAGGCCGACAAGTGCTAAAAGCCGTGAGTACGAAACGAAAGAACGGCGAAAAGTGGGGATTTCAGAAGGTTATGATTCCGTAAGGACAATAATAAGCAAGTGGTGTCCTTTAAAAAAAGCGTGCATTTCAGTGGCTAATGAAGAGCGAAGCTCAGGAAAAATCCAGTTCCAAACTGTAAGGCCGAGCCTAAAGAAAGACCGCTATTCCGTATGGCAAAAAAGCATTGCCAATTCGATTGTGATGATGATGAAATTTTATTTACGCACTTCAAAAGAGGAAAATAGTGCAGTATAGACTAATAAAAGGAAAAATACACTGAGCTTTCAATAATGTAGTAAATGCACGAGATCAAAAAATAAACTTTTATATGAACAGCGGAGCAACGAAGGAACGGATTTTCATGGGGTCTTCGACGCTACTTGAGTGAATGAGTGTAATAAGACTGTCGTATCTCAACTATTCGAATAACTTTAAGGACATTTTTCTCGACTAAAACGCGAGCTTCAGGCTACTGGGAAATATTGGGTATAAAACCTAGGAAAAGAATTCCGACCTAATTTTTACTTTTTGTGTGGGTTATCGGATCGTTTAAATCTGCCTTGAAATTACTAAGGTCTCTTATTAGAAGCATATCACTTCTCAATAACACCTGACCGTGCAAGAACAGATGCTGAAACGCTGTAAATAAGCTGAAAAATTTGTAGCCTGCGTAGTTGTATGGTAGTTGTACAAAAAAGTTGCATGTAAATACTATGTAATAGCAAAGAATACTATCATTTAAATATTTATTCAAACAATGTTTACAACGGGTACGTCAGCTACGATTCTTCATCGGCGATATTTCGGCCCTTTTTGGCAAGGGTCCTCGTCAGGCTGTCAATCTTCTGGTTCAACTTCGGGGAAGGAAAAGGGGAAGGATTACAGGTTTGTTTCCTTCCCCGAAGTTGAACCAGAAGATTGACAGCCTGACGAGGACCCTTGCCAAAAAGGGCCGAAATATCGCCGATGAAGAATCGTAGCTGACGTACCCGTTGTAAACATTGTTTGAATAAATGTTTCAAAGTCAGCTTGGGCTCAAAGAATATTTATCATTTAAAGTGCTTCAGACTGGTCCAATCTTATGTAGTAGTATCCAGTAGCATCCTATCTTGCCATAGTAGCATCCAGTCTTGCTAATAGTAGCATGCAGTAGTATGCAGTAACACGGTAGGCTTGAAGTAGAAGCATGTAGTAGCATCAGTTAGTACTGCATGCTACTTTTTCGTACTACTATTTTGAGATGAATTTTTCATCGGGATGAAATGCAGCTGACATATCCTTATTGTGATATCCTTAATGTGATTCGCAGTCAGCTTGGGCTGTAAGGAATACTTAATGATTTGTCATTAAATAACTGGAAATGTAATTTCTGTGAGGTTCAGATATCATCGTGCAATAAATTCCTCCCTATGAATATTTTCAGTGTCTCCTTTCATTTTCTGGGATCCCAAAACGTAAGTGGAGGGATACGTATGACATCACAAAAGTTGTCCGTCTGTCCGTCCGTCCGTCAGTCCGTCTGTAAGCACGATAACTCTCGAAGGGAATGAGATATTTTGATGAAATTTGGTGTGAGGATTCGTTGGGTCGGCGGACCAGTCGAGTTCGTAAATGAGCTTTGTAGCCCTACATTTAGGGGAGGGGAGGGGGTTCAAATAAAGGGGCAAACAAAATATTTTGAAACAGCTAATGTGATAGTCGATTATGGGGTAAGAAGACATGCTGAACACGATGGTGAAAACCACTTTGTAATCGGACAAGTAGTTCGCCCGGAATCCGGCCAAAACCGGAAAGTTTGTTAAAAGTAAAAGTTTTATTTGAAGTTGATTAGATGTTCGATTTAGAGGTAGGAAGACATGCTGAAGATGATGGTGGAAACCATTTTCTCGACGGACAAGTAGTTCGCCCGGAATCCGGCCCAAACCGGAAAAATTGTTAAAATTAAAAGTTTTATTTGGAGTTGATCAGATGTCCGATTTAGGGCAAGAAGACATGCTGAACTTTTATGTGAAAACAATTTTCTACCCGGACATGTAGTTCGCCCGGAATCCGGCCAAAACCGGAAAATTGTTAGGAGTTAAAGTTTTATTTCTAGCTGATTAGATAACCGATTTAGGGGTAAGAAGAGACGCTGAATCCGTGTGTGAAAATCATATTTTACCCGGACATATAGTTCGACCGGAATCTGGCTGGAGTCGGAAAACTTGTTATAAGTTAAATTTTTTTTTGAAGTTGATTAGATGTTCATTCTTGGGGAAAGAAGATACCCTGAGTTCGTTTTTAAGCTTTCTTTTTTCGCCGGACAAGTAGTTCTAGAGTTCGGCCGAAACCGGGAAATTGGCAGAAGTGGCAGGAACTTTTCGTCAAAACAGATATGACTTATATGGGTAAACACACATGCTGAATACATATCTGAACTTGGTTTTCTCAGATGATTAGCTATTTGGCCTTAATCTGTTTCTGAATTTTAATTGTAAGAATGTTCAAGGATTCTGGCGATGACTGGATATGGCTAAGACAAGACCCAGTTGTCTGGATCAGATATTGAATTTTTGGGATTCGAAAACTTTGGTCTTGTTTCTGTTGTTGCTGTAAATATTGGTTGCTATGTAGGACAGGAATGGTTCATGCCTGAAATCTTGGGTGGTATTGATGGTGACTCACACGATAGGGTGGGTTTGTGTCGGTCAGGACTGAAAATTGGATTAGGATTAGTATGTCAAGGTTTTGATTCGACTTGAAATGGTCAGAAATTGTAAACCTCCTTTCCTTGACCTGCAGTTGACAACATTTCGGCTGATCTTTTGCACGCTTTGTCTGGACGAGAGTGATAGATCTGAAAGCGGACGACGGGTGGGGGGTGGCATCAAAACTTGGATCCGTCAAGAAGCTAAAAACTCGTACACGAAGAATTGACTTTCCGAAAATGTTCCGCTTTCATAAGCTTACTGCTTGGCATCGAAGTGAGTTTAGCATTCGTTTGGAATTTTCGGAGAGCCACACGAGTGTCCAGGGAAAAATCCATGAGAAGCACGAGGACTCTCATACCCTCGAAATTTGTAGTCCCGATGCGTTATCCTGTTACATGTTCTCGACAGACCAGAAGATACCTTAATTCTGTAATTCGCACTTCGGTGCGGATCAGGTCCGTGAAGGATCTTTAGTGCTCTGACTCTAATTGTTTTTTCTTGAGTAGTCATTCGCTATAAATTTTTAATAGTACTTCAACAAGTCTGATAATCCCATTCAAATTTGAATGGGTATTTACTCCCACTCTTTGTCCAAACGAGATGAGGATGACTCGTTCTTCTACTATTTGTGCAAACAAACATATTGTGCAACTTTTCTCGAACAGGTATTTCGCGGTCAAATCTCACGAAAATCTTCACACAGAAAGTTAGCGGTGGATATGACTTTATATCAACCTTCAGAGAGGTTGATATTAAGTCTTATCTACCACAAGAGATGTATTAAGGAATATATACCTGGCTGTTGGTTTCCAGCAGCCTCTAACTTTGTTAATACTGGTCTATACTAAACAGTTCTTGACTCGAGACCCGTCGTACGCTTAACGTAGAGCATAGCTTTATACTATATTTATAATTTTTTATTATTATTAAAGCCAACAAAGGGCCATACATCAGCAGTTATTCTCGCGCTTAACTAACAAAATTGACCTTCAATATTACATACAATAATATTACTCCTTTTTACCCTTCTACTATTAACCAAATTACCCCCAATCTAAACTTCCATTATACACTTAAAATATTCACATACAGACCGAATTACCTAACGATTCGTCGACTCCATAATACCAGGAAATAGTATGGGTACCCCACCAAAAAAACTATCTCTAATTTCCTTCACCCCCCGACAATCCGTCAGCAGATGGCATAGACTCTCTTCTACCTCTCCACAAAATCGGCAAGCACACTCGGCCACCGGCAGAGACCTATTCTTTTCAAAACCTTTTTCCTACTTCGTAATGGGAGACAGTTCGCCCGGTGTTGGAGCCACATCTTTAAAGGACCCCTCTTGCTTATTCTGCCTTTTATAATATACTTAGCTCCCATATGGAATTATAAGCTTCGAAAATCCTCACCTTTCTCCATTGTTTCGTTTCGTAGCTACGATTTTTTAGCGCTTTTTCATCCTTGCCGAGCTTTCCCGTCACCCAACGAAAAGTTTGCCGGAATCTTCATTGTCCGCTGACAACTCTTTCACACAGAAGGATGTGATAATCTTTTGTTTATTACTTCTTTTATTTCCTTAGCTTTCCCACTTTTTATGGCACTTGCAGCCTCTGGCTCAAGTGCCATATACCGATCACAATTCCGTCTGTCGGTCTGTCGGTCTGTCGGTCTGTCGGTCTGTCGGTCTGTCGGTCTGTCGGTCGGTCCGAGTTTTTTTGTCCCACATATCCGAGTTAGGGTACTTCCAGATGTGCTAGGACAATAAAACTTGGCAGGCATATCAGGGACCCGACCAAACTAACCTGGAAATAATCAGTTTCCCGATCCGACCATATGGGGGGGAGTGCGGGGCGCTGGAAACTTGCAAATTTAGGGCATTTTGTCACTTTTTTTCTGAGTTAGGGTACTTCTAGATGAGCTAGGACAATGAAACTTGGCAGGAATATCAGGGACCCGACCAAACGAACCTGGAAATAATCAGTTTCCCGATCCGACCATATGCGGGGGAGTGGGGGCGCTCGAAACTTGAAAATTTAGGGCATTTTGTCACACTTTTTCGAGTTAGGGTACTTCCAGATGAGCTAGGACAATGAAACTTGGCAGGAATATCAGGGACCTGACCAAAGTAACCTGGAAATAATAAGTTTCCCGATCCGACCATATGCGGGGGAGCTGGGGCGCTGGAAACTTGAAAATTTAGGGCATTTTGTCACACTTTTTCGAGTGAGGGTACTTCCAGATGAGCTAGGACAATGAAACTTGGTAGGAATATCACGGACCCGACCAAAGTAACCTGGAAATAATCAGTTTCCCGATCCGACCATATGGGGGGGAGAGCGGGGCGCTGGAAACTTGAAAATTTAGGGCATTTTGTCACACTTTTTCGAGTTAGGGTACTTCCAGTTGTGCTAGGACCATGAAACTTGGCAGGCATATCAGAGACCCGACCAAACAAAATTAGGAATAATCAGTTTTCTGATCCGACCATTTTGGGGGGGGGGGGGTGGAGGGCAGGGGAATCCGGGAAACTGAGAAGTGTGTAACTTTCGAACGGATGATCGGATTGTAATGAAACTTCATAACTGAAGAGAATATATATCTGTAATGTCCCGTTTAAAGTCTTGACCGGATTCGGTAGCCAGGGGGGAGTTGGGGGGGGGGAGACCGGAAATTTCAAGAAACGGTTAGGATGGAGGGATCGGAGTGAAACTTGCTGGGAAGAACAAGCATCTGCTCTAGATAAGTCCTTTAGACCATTGTACTGGATCCGGACACTTATGGGGGGGGGGGGGGGCGGAATTCCGGTGATGGTGGTTTTTTGGATTTTCACGATGAAACTTGGCAGGCATATCAGGGACCCAATCAAACTGACTTCAAAATAAAAATATTGTCGATCAGATAATGGTGGGGGAGTGGAGGGAGGGGAATCCGCAGGGGAATCCGGGAAATTGAGAAGTGTGTAACTTTCGAACGGATGATCGGATTGTAATGAAACTTCATAACTGAACAGAATATATATATGTAATGTCCCGTTTAAAGTCTTGACCGGATTCGGTAGCCAGGGGGGAGTTGGGGGGGGGGGGGGAGACCGGAAATTTCAAGAAACGGTTAGAATGGAGGGATCGGAGTGAAACTTGCTGGGAAGAACAAGCATCTGCTCTAGATAAGTCCTTTAGAGGCCATTGTACTTGATCCGGACACTTATGGGGGGGGGGGGTCCCGGAATTCCGGTGATGGTGGTTTTGGGGATTTTCACGATGAAACTTGGCAGGCATATCAGGGACCCATTCAAACTGACTTCAAAATAAAAATTTTGTCGATCAGATAATGGTGGGGGGAGTGGAGGGAGGGGAATCCGAAATTTTCAGTCATGCGTAATTTTGGAATGGGTGATCGGATTCGAGTGAAATTCAAGAATTCAACAGAGGACATTTCTCCGATGATTTTTTTTCATATCCGGACCGGATCCGGCAACTATTGGGGGGGGGGGGGGAAATACGTGCCCCGTTTAGAATGGAGGGATCGGGATGGAACTTTGTGGGAAGAACAAACAGATGCTCTAGGTAAGTCATTTGCTGAATCGGATTGGCTACGTGCACCGCGGGGGAGCTGGGTGGGTTGGGGGGGGGGGGGGGGACCGGAAATCTCGACAAACGGTTAGAATGATGGTATCGGAGTGAAACTTGCTGGGAAGAACAAACATCTGGTCCATATAAATCTTTTACATAATTTGACTGGATCCGGACACTTGAGGGGGGGGGAGGGGTCTCCCGGAATTCCGTTTTTGGGGGATTTTCACGACGATACTTGGAAGGCATGTCAGGGACCCGGTCAAACTGACTTGGAATAAAAAAAAAATCCTCGATATGATAATCTTGGGGGGGGGGGGGGGGGTGGAGTTGAGGGAGGGGAATCCGGAATATTGAGTCATGCGTAACTTTGGAACGGGTGATCGGATTCGAGTGAAATTTAATAATTAAACAGAGGACATTTTTCTCTTGTGACCTTTTTCATTTCCGGACCGAATCCGGCAATTATCGGGGGGAGGGCGGAAAATACTTGACCCGCTTAGACTGGTGTGATCTGGATCGAACTTCGTGGGAATGACAAACAGATGCTCTGGATTAATCATTTACAGAACAGGATTGGCTCCGGTTATTGTGGGTGGAGTTGGAGGAGGGGGAGGGGGGTCTGGGATTCCGGTGATCGCGCGTTAAGGTACTTCCTGATGTGCTAGGACGATGAAACTTCGCTGGAATTTTGGAGACTCAACAACATTTGCTTAGAAATTGCTACTTCCCAAATCCGATTATTCCTTAAAGTACCAATCTTGACCGCAAAGTAAAAAAAATACTTTTAAGCAATATATGCATTTTCGTGATGCCCATCAGCCCATTAGCAGTTTTGCCTCAAGGGTTTTGCTTACAAATGAAGTTCCAGCTCCCTTATAGCGCGCATCTCAACCGCAAAGTCGAAACTTACTCTTGATCAATCAAATCATCTTGACACATGCAAGTGCCATATGAGCTTACAGCTCTTGTTAACCAAGGCACGTTCAGTTTTCAAATCTTTTGTGCCCAGCCGCCGCGTCGGAGAGCAGGAAGGCTGGATATAATCGGCAAGCGCTAACAAGAGAATCGCTAGTTTCAGGTGGAAAGTAATGGTATTTTCGAGAACGTTTTTTCTGATCCATTTTATAGGGAAAGATCATTTCTAGTGTGCTTTAATATTTCTGCGGGTAGACCTAGCTTAAATAAAATTCTAATCCAAATAAATTCTTAAACTTCGGATAATTAGTGAGCGACTCCGACTTCCGAATAGCCTCATTCCATAACTGAGTTTCTTGTCCTGCAGTACTGAAGGAAATTTTCCCATCAAATTTTCCAAATATTCGGCATCATCATGGCCATCATTCCAAGCATGCGACAGACCAACTTCGTCCAACAGCTTTTTCACTGGCCAAGGCCAAGAACTCTTCTTTTTTGATCTTAGTGCCTCTAAGTATGCCACTTTCAGCAGCCTATCTTCTTGGAGACTTACTATTTTTAACCAAAATCTAACTACTTGCACTAGCCTACGCGTTCTAAGAGACCCTCACATGCACACCCTAGCGTGCATGGACTGGTAGTATAAGATATGGAGTCAACTTTAACCCCATCCAGTGCCTCCCTGTATTCCTAGGACTTCAGTCTCCTTCCTTCCCAAATCTCAAAATCGCATAAATAGCAGTCAACTATTTATCATGTGAACACTTGCATCAACATTCGCTTGTTGTTCATCTTGTTCCCTTCCTTTGTCCCAATCAATCAATAATTTTCTTAAAAAATGCATCAAACGTAAGTTTCTACTGCTGAATTTGATACTTCGTGTTACCGTAAGAAAGAAGCAAATTGTTCGGATTTTTTTCTGGATTGTTTATTTTACGATTGTGCAATGTAGAAGCCACTTTCAAAGTGCATGCAAAGTACTCATTTTTTTTGCAGCACCTAATTGATTGATTATTTATTAGGCCTAGCAAATGGAAACGTAATAATGCTTGGTAGTAAAGAAAAACACTACAGTTCTATAGTGAAATTAAATGAAAAATCTTTAAGCTTTAACAGAAAATATTTGACAATGCAAAATGGAGACGTCAGCTTAAAATCTCTGCCGTGTTGATGCTTTTTTGGGGCCTGCGTAAAGACCATACCCTCTAGGATTACCACCGAGACTGGGCCGAAGAAAAAATCAGTTTGTAAAATCTGAACCAACAGGTTAGGTCAGCTTTTCACTTTTTATGATATCATTAGCCACACGTGCTAGCTGGGTCGATGAACAGACGGATATCCGTCCACCCATCAACAACCTTGGGTTGTAAATTGTCAGTTAACTTGTTTTTGATTTGATCCTTTTCTTGTCACTGGCATGCTCGGTGACTGAACAAATTGCTTCAAAATTCCGTGGGTTGTCAAATTAATGAACAGTTTGTTTAATATTTCGTCAACTACACGGTCAGAAGTTTCGTAAGAGATAACACAAGGATGCGCGGTTTCAACAGACAATACTTGGGATGTAATTTGTTCTGATTTTGAAAACGTGATGCATTAAATAATAAGCGTTGCCAGGAAGAGCCGAAAAAGGCCGAAAAGCATCATCTGACTTTTTTGTTTGTCGTCATGATATCGGAAAAGTCAGCGGGTTTTAGGTGGTTTCTCGGTTCTTCATGGCAATGATGATGATGATTTTATTTATGGCCCGTCAAAATAAACACAAGGCACAAAGACGGAGTAACAATAAGGAAAAAATAAAAAAATAAAGGAAAACACGAAAGAGAACTAACTTACAAAATACACAACATAACTTTTAACCTAAAACTAAACCGAGAGGGTTTTCCAGTCGTGATGGATATTTTGGCTATAAGTTTCTATTTGTTTATCCACTGCTATTAGTGGATCACTAATTTGAAAATGACCGGGAATTTTCGAGTTTCTCGTCCAAGGCGGGAGTGGTAATATATATTTAGCAACACGACAGGATATTGACCGGATTTGTTTTTTGTCTGATTGGTGAGAAGTCTCCAGAAAGGTGCAGTATACAGGACGTGAGGAAGCCGATTAAATTGTAGATAGCCGCGAAGACGGGACGTTGAAAACGTATCTTATTAGATACCACAGATCCGTATGCACCTGCAATTCGTTTACATATTTGCTTTATAAGTAGTGCATGTTTTTTTTTTATGGATTTGCCAACACGTAACCCCAGGAAAATTAGCGAACCCAGTGGCTTCACATGAACACTTCCCAGTCGTACTGTTACGTCCGGGTTAGATTTCCAGTTGAAAAGTACAACTTGGGATTTATCTGCGTTGAAATGCATTCCAACGTGACCATATTCTCTGCTAAGGATATTGAAATTTTCCTCCAAACGAGTAACGGTACGGCTGGGGTTAAGGATATCATCAGCATACCCTGTCAGGCTAACATTCACACCCCGTGGCCTACAATACATGCAGGTTTAATTTTACTTTGCGGTTCAGTTATTGCATTGTTAACAACTCGGGTGAAACAGTAGACCCCTGTCTTACTCCCTTCCCTTCCTTCAACTTGAATTGGCGTTGGGTCCAAGTTGTTGTCGGTCCTTCTGCCTTTTTTTCATCCGATGTCCTCCTTGAATGCTAGGACGCTCCTGATGATTGCACGACTTTGACAATCTCGGCGTACACTATTCACATTGGGCACTATATTGACGACATTTGTAGCGGTAGCGGCATCGCAAATCTCTGTTTTCATGAGCGAGATACGGATCTGATAGTTGAAGAACGCGTAATTTAAAGCACAACTCTTACTAGAAATGGTCTTTTCCCTATAAAATGGATCAGAAAAAACGTTTCCGAAAATAACGCTGCTTTCCACCCCAAACTAGCGACTCTTGTCTATTATATCCGGGTCTAGGCGAGAACCCCCCCCCCGGCGACCCCCCCCCCCCGGACAAAACCCCCCGGTACCAAACCCCCCCCCGGCGAAACCCCCCCGGCGACCCCCCCCCCTTTCATTTGCCCCTTAACTTATACCCCCTCCCCACACCTACATATAGGGCTACAGAGCTACGAGCTCGACCTTACTCTTGACCCAAGGAATCCTCACACAAAGTTTCATCAAAATATCTCATTCCTTTCAAGAGTTACAGAGCGCACAGACGGACAACTTTTGCGATGTCATAGGTATCCCGCCACTTACGTTTTGGGATCCCGAAAAACTAACGGCAACTAACTGCAGCTTCCTCGGCAAGAAGGGGAAATAATTGGGAAAGGATTTGTTGGGGGGGAGTCGTTACACTGAGTCGCACGGGTTTTGATCTTTCACTTTTAACACCTCACTGAGCACAGCTTCAGGTGAATGCGTGTGTTAGCACTTCAGCAATTGTTATGTCACCGTCAACCATCACCTTCGCTTTACACTCCCCTCCCTTGGATATATTTGTTCTGCCCACGCTTACATTCAAAACTAAGAACACATCCAGCCAGCACTTTTTGCTTCACATATACAACATACCCTTTGTGCAAGCACAAGCTCATTCTTACACGTGTTACTCGATATCTACTGTACTTCAGACATTATTGTACAGTCAAGTCTGCGAATGAAGTTGCGTCCAGTTATTCCTCTTATATGTCCGTCAGAAGGTACATGAGCTAATCCGGGTACCCAGCTAATCCCTTGTACTATACGTAGCGTAGGGATTATTTGGGACTAGGAGATTCTTCTAGGATTGTCTTTTTTTATTAGGATTCCACTTTTTTAAGGGTTCGGGGGGGGGGGGGGGGGGTTGGTACCTGGGGTTTTTTGGTCGGGGTTTTTTTGTCACCAGGGGGGTTTTGGTCGGGGGGGGGGGGTTGGTACCGGGGGGGGGGGGGGGGTTCAGCCGGGGGGGGGGGGGGGTTCGCCGGGGGGTTTTGGTACCGGGGGGGGGGGGCGGGGGGGTTTTGTCCGGGGGGGGGTTCGCCGGGGGGCTTCCTGCTCTCCGACGCGGCGGCTGGGCGCAAAAGATTTGAAAACTGAATGTGACTTGGTTAAAAAGTGGGAAAACTAAGCAAATAAAAGAAGTAATAAACAGAAGATTATCACATCCTTATGTGTGAAGGAGTTGTCAGCGGGCAATGAAGATTCCCGCAAACTTTTCGTTGGCTGACGGGAAAACTCGGCAAGGCAGAAAAAGTGCTAAAAATTCGTAGTTACGAAACGAAACAATGGAGAAATGTGGGGATTTTAGAAGCTTATAATCCCATGTGGGAGCTAAATATATTATAAAAGGCAGAATAAGCAAGAGGGGTTCTTTAAGGGAAATGCCGAATGAAATAGATTGTCACAGGCCTCCGTCTTATGGATTCTGGATTTAATCGCCTATTTTTACTGCCATCTGTTTTACTGTCATCTGTTTTGACGTATCTTCAAACTGTTGGTGGCTGCGATTTGTTGGAGGGAGGGTGGCAATTTAAGACAGTGGCAGGTTCTTCGGAGTTTAGTTTAGTTCAGTTTCAGTTTAGTTTAGTTTAGTTTATTCATGAACAATAAAAACACCATTAGCTCTTTGTGGCCCCACCATAAGGCCTGGCAATGGGCGGGGCTTATAGGTGTTTGCTGGGCCTCAAAGAGGATGTGCTGCGCCGTTTCATCCTGCTGGTTGCAGAGTCTGCAGTTTGGAGTGTGAAGAAGGCCCCAATCAAACAGGGTTTTGTCGAGCAGCAGGGTTTTCGCTTTGCGACGGTAGAAAAGGCAGGCTTGTCTCTTGAACTGAAGGGTGTGGTTGCCCAAACTGAGACGGGGTCTAGTTAACAAGCTTCTGGGTCCGCAGAGCTCGAGAAAATAACAGTGGATCGTGAACCATGGCATGAAGCATATTGGCCAGCTACTTGGCTACTTAATCTTATAGCGTGTTCCAGCCGTATAACAGTAGTAGCCGTTCGTTTCTATTTTCGTTCCGACCTCGTGAAAAGTTACTACGCCGACCGTTCCAACGTTCTCGAAATAGCAACTAATGGTAACTGTTTGCTTACCATGCCCGGGAGCGTCGTTAGCATGGTATCTACGATCTCTGTGATTGGCCCGATCAGCCGGCGGCACAGTATTTTGCCGAAAAAAAAAATGCGTTCAGGTCTTGACGCCAAGAAGCCAGGATCCGTGACGTCATGCGTAGTAACCACGGTAAGTAGGGTGGAACACGCTCATGATATGCCAAACATATGATCTACAAACAATCCGGCGAAAGCACCCCGCAGTAGTTCCGTAACACGATCGCAGGTGCTTGGCGCAGTGGCTGAAGTTGTAAACCATCCGCCCTTATATTATCGCGGATTTTGGCTAGGCCCAGTTGAAGAAATTCCCTGCGATCAGGGACCCATAAACTTCCTGTAATGACTCGCCATTCAGGGGGCTTGTCAATATGAGATTTCTGATGCGCTCTTGACCGAGCGTCAAATAGTTCGATAAATACCCACGGGGATAAAATACCCAACAAGCCAGATAGACAAAATTTTTCGCAGCTGTTGTGCTGAACTAGGAATATTTCTCTGTGATGGAAGAGTATCCTGGATCTTTTGTCCTAGCTTAAGTACCTGGTGGCATGCTGAATTGTCCCAACAAATGTCGTTTATCTGAACAAGAACGCCGATTCGACGCAAGCGGAATTTTTGGAAACTAGGTGAGGCTCGGGCAACATAGCAACATAGAAGCATAGGAAATGACAAGCCTCCTGAATGGTGAGTCATTACAGGAAATTTATGGGTCCCTGCTGCGATGTTGGTATGCCATAGACTACTGGCGTTCTACAAGCTGTAGGATCTAAGCTGGAACGAACGTGATCACAGATGCTTGACGCTGTGGCTGAAGTTTTTAAATCATCCGCCCTTATACTGCTGAATTACTCAGGAAAAAAAGGAAATTAAATATCGCTATATTTCAGAAAAGTGGTAAAAGTATCTTAAATTAATGTCACTGAGGGAAGGAGGAGTAGCCACAAAAAGTAACAAACGTGATTTCATAGTGTAAGAATAATTCAAATTACAAAAGATGCTACGGGTTAAAAAATATTGTTAAAAAAAAGGTACTGGGATAGAACTAGAACTTACTGACAACAAGATGCGTTTCCAATTAGTATAGGTTTCCAGCCTGAATCTATGGAAGCATCTACGATGGCGCATGCCATGCTCTCATCGCCATCTGTTGCCACTACCACCCAACGGTCATACGATAGCAAATCTTCACCAAGCCGAGTGTTGACTCTTAAAAGCTTCTTCGAGTGGCTGAAATGAAACAGAAGTTGTTAGGAGAAGTGCAAAAATATTCTCTTGTTGGCAAAAACTGTTTGGTAAATTGCAAAAATATTTTCTGGAATATGTTTTGATTCCATTTTATTGGCTTTTGCTGCCGACGCAAATCTTCTAAATCTTCTAAACAGTCATTTTTCGTTTAAATCAGTCGATTTTTCTTCAAAACAGTCGTTTTTTCCGCAAAAAAAGCCGGTAAAAATTACCAGTCGGTAAATACCTTGCTCCTCCCATATTTGATAGTGCTATGATTTGCAGTCAGCAGTGATATATATGATTCGCCGTCAGCTTGGCATTCCACATCAAACTTCACGGTGAGTATTTCCATAAACGAACGAAAAAGCCCTTCTTTGTGAAGGAACCAGCGAGAGTTGAGCCCCGTTGACAAGCATGCCTAGCCAGGCACCGATTAGGGATAAGACAGAGGAAAAGAAAACTAAGGAGTAGGGCCAAGATCTATGCTTTCCATGCTTCGCAAACGGGCCATATTCGTAGCGCCGCCCACTACGCTTGCGGCATTCAAAGCGAGACAAACTTGCGGGTTTAGAAATTTCTAGTAAAGACAAGGTTAGGTCTGCACACATTGAGGAAACAATGGAGGCCGCACCATTTTTTTGCTATGTTCAAAATATGAAGTTATCGGAGCCAGCGCTGGTGAACGGCTGAATGAGTTTATGTAGGGACGTTCTCTATTGCTAGTGGTGCTAGTATCGCTGATATTAGAGTGTGTGTCAATTTTGTCACGTCTTGGCATTACTCCCTAGTGTTATTTTGCTCTGGGATAAGATCTACTGATTAAGGGTAAGGATCTACTGAGTAAATCGCTCTTGCTACAATACGATGTTACCTTCCTCCTGGAGCACCTGTTAACCAGCGACCACATGGATGCCCTGCGTCGTTCTAAAGATCATTCCAGTTTCAAGCAGCTAAGAAGACCAAAGGTAGACCTTCCGGCGGACTTGCAACCTTTAGCCGACTTAGATAGTCCTTCAGAATGCAGAAGAATCTCTACCCTTTCGACGACCCAATCGAACAGCAAAAACAGCAGCCGTGTCCAGAATGAAATCACAGCACCAGCTTTAACTCCAACCAATTCTCAGCGAAGAAGTTCATAAAATCATATATTTTAGTAAGATTCTTTAATTGTTTTTCCACAAGTTCATTTTCCAGCTTGAGCCTGAGAGGACCCTTGCCAAGAAGGACGAAATATAGCTCTAATAAAATGTAGCTGACTTATCCGTTTTGCACCGTCGAATATAGCCGACTTAGCTTAGCTGTGTACATGCATCCACTCTGACCACAACGTCCTAGCCGTTCGGCTTGATGATCTGGTTCTTGTTAATGTCAGCGATCGGAAAAACCAAGCATCTCTTGCGTCATTTGCAAACACTTGCAATAGGCTACCCAGAAAAAGTTAAATTGGCTCATTGCTGGAGATTTAAATTGCAACTTGTGAACCGACAGCGTTAGAAGCAACCTTCTCCGGTCATCCTTTCCCTTCGGCTTCGCCCTTATTCCTAAGGATCTGGAGGATTCCTACATTCACAACACCTTTGGAGCTACATCAAACCTCGATCACGTCATTGCATCCAACCCCTCAATAGTCTTAGGTGATGTCCACGTTGACGAAGAAAAAATCGATAATGATTACCTCGGTTGCGTTCCCTCAACTTAACAATTGTTAACAATCGTTAACTTTACTTCGGGGCGGAGCGAACTGCAGTTTTAACAATCGTTAACTTTTCCCAGTTCTACAGTTGTTAACTATTTTGTAACGATGCTCACCGACCATCGTTACAAAATAGTGAACAATCGTTAAGCTCTGGAACGGAAATTGTAGATGGGCGGAGCTTAAATTTTGAAATCGGAAACATGGAACGCAAAAGTTAACGATTGTCAACAGTTTGTTAACAATCGTTAAGTGGCGGAACGCAACCCTCTTTCTTACTAGCCTGTTCCAGTGCACCTATAGCCTAAAACAAGCCGATACAAATTCGAAAGGGATAACTCGACGGAACTGGGACAATATAGACACAGCATTATATCTGCACACCCTTATGACGCTTTTGGCTTCCAGCCAAATCCCTTTTCACCCCAATTTCATCCCAACGTCAATTCCATTTTCTTACGCCGCATTAGATCTGAACTCCTATTACCATCAAGTTGTTTGGTGCATGCGCCGAGCAGAGGTAGTAGCAGTTCCTACTGAGAAAATTCGAGTTGGCACAAGAAAATCCTTTTGGAGAATTAATCCTGGAATTAAGAGGGCCAAAAACAAGGCTAAATTCTGGCTCTGCATTTGGATAGCCTGCGGCCGTCCTGACCCTGGATCAAGCAGGAGACAAAAACAGAACTCAAATCGGCTCTTCGCAGCCACCGCATTAGTAGTAACCCGATGAAAAGTGTGTAGCCTGCGTAGTAGTATGGTAGTAGTACGAAAAAGTTGCATGTAGTACTACGTAATAGCAAAGAATACTATCATTTAATGTGCCTCAGACTGGTCCAGTCTTATGTAGTAGTATGTAGAAGCATCCTGTCTTGCCATAGTAGCATCCAGTCTTGCTAATAGTAGCATATAGTAGTATGCAGTAACACGGTAGCCTTGAAGTAGAAGCATGTAGTAGCATCATTAGTACTGCATGCTACTTTTTCGTACTACTTCATAGTACTATTTTGAGATAAATTTTTCATCGGGAAGAACGGCCCTGCTGATGCCAAATCCTGGTCTGATGTCAAGTCTCGGTCTCCCTTCCCTTGAGCAACGTTGAACAATAAGTTTTGGCCACAAATGTCTAAATTCTGAACTTCACAGATCAATGTTGCCTGAGTATGTAGAACAAAATAAAAACAGGCCCAACACGCGTACTCAAACCCACTCAAACAAAACTAAATTAACAAATTATCCAGCGGATGCAACTGAAAGATATGTTAACTCGTTTGTGCTGTACTTTGTTCGTTCGTTTAATAGTTCTTAGGCGTGTTTATCTTGTATTATTTGTCATTTACCATTGGCCATTTTATATCCCGTTGAAAGTGCTATGTTGACTTACCTTTGCTAGCTATCTTTGCTATTTTGGTGAATAAACGATACATATATATACATATATTCGTTCTGATAGATTCTGTCCTGAACTCCCGTTCAAGTCTAAGGGCATCTGATTGGTTTTCTCACAACCAGAGAAAGTAAATGCAATGATCAGGTTACTGATGATTTTTGGAACTTCGATCTAGTTACCCATCACTTATTCACTTAGATAGGCTTGAAGACCCGATGGAAATGCGTTACTTCGTTGCTCCGCTATCCACGAATAACTGCTTGTCGAATAGTGGAATTTCCTGTCGGATTTGTTGTACCTCTATTTGCTTGTACCTGCGCTGTATGCTTGATGACACAAATTTACGGTTGTGTTCTGCCACTAAGCAGTCTTCACCGAGATCACCACTGGCCACTGAAAAGCCGCGTTTTTGTTGAGATTCAAATTTTCCGCGTCATAGTAGAATTTGCGTTATGGGGACGGCTGTAGATATTCTGGACGTTACTACTAGAGCAGATAGTGAAAAATCCAAAAATCACTTGGCAAAATCAAAATATTTCAGTGTATTCAGTTAAATGATACAAAAATAAGTTGCCTTTTCAGTTAGACTTTAAGTGATGTCCAAAGAGCAATTCGGACCATGATGAAAGAGAGTTGTCCCGATTCCGATGGCCTCCGATCTGATCATTTTAAATTCAACCTTTCCGAATTGAACTACCACCTACAGCTCATATTTCAGATGATACTTGTCACTTCTACAATCCCTAACAGCTTTCTAACTGGCATAGTTACACCTGTACTCAAAAGAGGAAAAAACTTAAATGCAGCTCATACCGACCTATCACAGTGTCTTGTATCGTGAGCAAAATTTTCGAGAATGTCATCACGGAATACATAATATCGAAATGCAATTTTGGCGAATTTCAGTTTGGCTTCAGTAAAGGCATTGGTTCGCCCCATGCCCACAGATCAGTTGTCAACATTTTGAAACAGGCAACACTGAGCCTCGTTTTTGTTGCAATAGCGCTGCCGCATCGCTGCTGCAGCACTTCTTTACTTTTGCACAATATGCGTTTTTGGATTCACTTTCTTCTTGGTTGAAGCGGCAGCGCTGCAGCATCTTGCAGGGAAGCACGGACTTGGTCGGTGAGCAAGTCCGTGATTCTCGAGAAGCGCTGCCGTCTTCCTCGGAAGCGCTGCAGTGCAAAAACGGATTCAGTCCGGAATCGGCCGAGAAGTGGACCTGCAGCATGGAACAAAAACGAGGCTCTGGAGAACGAAATTATTCACTTGCGTGCGGTATGCACAGCCGGAGCCTTTGACAATCAAGCCTTATTTTCATTATGTCGAAACGGTGTTAACAGGGCTTTAGTAAAGGCTCTTCACTTCTGGTATTCGAACTCGAGAGTTCTTATCAAATGGGACGGTAATCTTAGTAACCACAGTATCTTAGGAACCACACATCTTTAAATGCGCAATAGCAGATTGTTTAAACAACCTAACACCTACTTATTTTGTCCAAGGTTTTGGAATCAGTTACATTGCCTACGCAGACGACATACTTTTAATCAGCAGATCTACGAAAAGGTTACAATAAAATCTTGAATCACTTTTCAAGGACCTTAGCAGCATCCGGTTATCTATTAATCTCGAGAAGTGCCAATGTCTCTGTTTTAATCCGCCTAAAGGTTCTGCTTCTACCCTTAAAGTCACAAACAACCTTCTGCAACCACGAACCTCAATCAAGTGGTTGGGAATTTCGGTCTCAACAACCCTCAGAGCAAGAGCTACGAGCCCATATGGCACTTGTTCCGAGCAGGCGGTGTGAGAAACGAGAAAGTAAATCTGAGCATCTTTCTGGAAATTCAGGTATCCCTCCCCACCTTGCTCGGATCCGGTGAGAACACTAAAATATGTCATATAAGGCATGCGACCTCTCTAATCTCAAAATTTCATCCAAACCACTCCACTCGTTTAACCTCTATGCGAGCCACAACATTTCCGGGACATTTATTCAAACAATGTTTACAACGGATACGTCAGCTACGATTCTTCATCAGCGATATTTGAAGAGTCCTGACGAGGACTCTTGCCAAGAAGGGCCGAAATATCGCTGATGAAGTAGCGATATCGTAGCTGACGTATCCGTTGTAAACATTGTTTGAATAAATGTTTCCAAGTCAGCTTGGGCTCAAAGAATATTTCCGGGACACCCGCTTCAACTTCCCCATTGTGGCCGAATACGACTCGGACATATAAACTGTGTCTCTAACATCTCCTGTTCCCGTCCGTCAAGTTTAACTTGAATCGGAGCATATCTGCGAATTTCCGGTTCCTGCTTCCTCCTCCTCCTACCTTGGTCGGATCCCTTTCGGACGCCAAATGACAAATCTAGGCCGCATAATCTTGGTACTGTCCAACTTGCATCCCATTCGGCCCATCCGTTTGTTTTTTGTGCATGTCACAAAGTTTCCAGACCCCCCCCCCCCTCCCAACCATGGCCGCATAGGGCTCGAACACATGCTTTGCATATCTAGGTCATCAGTCTTTGTCACCCATAGGGTCTCACTTGAATCGGGACCATTTGTTCGCAACCTACGGAAGTCATTAATTTCGGGCCGATTCCCCATCCCTCCCCGAAAAATGCTCAGAAGTCTTCCTAGGGCATTGGGTTGGGTCCTTAAGTTTATTTGGTCAGGTTACGAACATGCCTGCCGAGTTTTATCGCCTTTAGCACATCTGGAAGTATCCTATAACCGCGACCACCGGAATTCCGGGAAACCCCTCCAACTCTCCCCAAAGAGCCCCGATATGATCTGGTTCTGTCAAGAAGGTATCCAATGCTTATGCTTGTTCTTCCTACCAAACTCCATCCCGATCCCTAGACGTTAAGCTTTTCACGAAAATTCCGGTGCCCCCTTCCAACTCCCCCCCCCCCCCAAATATCGAATGTGGTCCGGACTTGAGATGGAACATCTGAGACATTAGCTCTTTCCACCTGCCAAGTTTCATTCAAATTCGATTGTCCGTTCAAAAGTTATATATGCCACTGGATTCCGCATTCCCCATCCCTCCACTCCTCCGATGATGTTCGGATCGTGCAAACAACTATTCTCAAGTCGATCTATTCGGATCCCTCATATTCTTTCCGAGTTGCAACATCGTAGTACATCGGGAAGTACCGAATTCGCTGGATCATCAGAACCCCCCCCCCCCCCCAACTCCCCCACAGCTAGTGCCCGAGTTCGGTCCGGTTATTTCAATGAAGTGAAGGACTTGTGGTTGTATGTTCCACCAAGTTTCATCCCGATCCCTCCGCTCTAAGCGTTTCCCGAGATTTCCTGCTCCCCCTTCCAACCCCCCCCCCCAAAGTCACCGGATCCGGTCCGGATTTGAAGTGGGTCGTCTGAGACACGAGGTCTTTCCAAATATCAAGTTCCATTAAGGTCCAATCACCGATTCAAAAGCTATAAATACCTCAAGATTCCGGATTCGCCCTCCCTCCACTCCCCACGATCGTCGGATCGGGGAAATGACTGTTTCCAAGTTAATCATTTCGGGTCCCTGATATGCCTGCCAAGTTTCATCGTCCTAGCTTATGTGGAAGTGCCCGAACTAGCAAAACCCGGACCGACCGACGTACGGACAGAAATTGCGATCCCTATATGGCACTTGACCGAAGGGCAAGTACCATAAAAATGTGCAGCTGTTCTGTCAACTGCAAATGCCACGAGGATGGTTTATGGGAACATCGTTCCAACAGAACCAGATGCAACCGACGAGGTCTAGCAAAAATCTACACAAGTTTTTTCTCCTCCTCTCTGCTTTTCCTCGCTGGTTTGTACCCGATTCTCAGTAAAAAAGACACCAGTCGAATGCGATCATTTTTTTCAAATATCTCCGTTTTCTGCTGTACCTTCCTCATCGCATGCGCAATCACCGAATCATGGAGAAGTTTTTGGGATCCCAAAACGTAAGTGGAGGGATACCTATGACATCGCAAAAGTTGTCCGTCTGTCTGTCTGTCTATGAGCACGATAACTCCCGAAGGGAATGCGATATTTTGATGAAACGTAGTGGGAGGATCCTTTGGGGCAAGGGACAGGTCGAGTTCGTAGATGGGCTCTGTACCCTACATTTAGGGGTGGGGGTTCAAATTAAGGTACAAACGAAATATTTTTAAACAGCTCATGAGATAGTGGAGTAAGAGGTAAGAAGATATTCTGAACACGAATATGAAAACCATTTTCTTGCCAGACAAGTAGTTCGTCCGGAATCCGGCCAAAACCGAAAAGTTTGTTAAAGTAAAAGTTTTATTTGAAGTTGATTAGATGTTCGATTTAGGGGTAAGAAGGCATGCTGGACGCTTATGTGAAAATCATTTTCTACGCGGACAAGTAGTTCGCCCGGAATCCGGCCCGAACCGGAAAGTTTGTTAAAAGCAAAAGTTGTATTTGTAGTTGATTAGATGTCCGATCTAGTGGTAAGAACAGATGTTGAATCCGTAAATCACAATCATTTTTAGCCGGACGTATAGTTCGTCCGGAAAATTTGTTATAAATTTAATCTTTATTTTGGGGGTATAATCTTTATTATGGGTAAGGAGAAATGCTGAATTCGTCTTTGAGCTTAAGTTTTTGCAAGACAAGTAGTTCGTCCGGAATCCAGTCGGAACTGGAGATTTGGCAGAAGTAAGGCAGGAAGATTTGATCAATTTCGTCAAAGTAAATCTGACGTATAGCCTAGGGGTAAATAAACACATGCTGAATCAGTATCTGAACTTAGGTTTTCTCAAATTAGCCATTGGCCTTCTTCTGCTTCTAAATCTTAATAGTAAAAATGTTCAAGGAGTCTGGCGAACACCGGTGTCTGTAAGACCCATTTGTCTGGATCAGATATTAAATTTTTGGGATCCCATCGAAACCTTTGGTCTTGTATGTCGTGGACCCAGCTGTCAAACTAAAAGAAATAAGTGAGCATCTTCTGGCATCATCCAACCGCGTTCCTGCCCATTGCCCAATGCGCCAGCTAATGCAGTAAATTTATTGTCCTATTCGTGTTTCTTTGTTTGTGTTTATTTATCTTTTGCTGTTGTTGTGCATATTGTGATAATGCCGCTCTGTATTTCTTCTTAAGCGTATATTTACTTATTTTCTTGCAAATGCCTTATTATTAGGCTGCTTGTAATAAATCAGTTCATTCATTCAGAACAGTGGCTTTGCGATTATTTTGGGAATCCCAAGCAATTTGCGAGATGACGTCGCTTTTTTTGGTTTCGCCAATTTGAATAGCGTGACTGCAGAAATTGAAAAATGTGCCCCACCCTCTGTCCATAAGAGGCTCAGTCCAGCAAAACTTTTCATCTGAATTTAATGCATCAATGAGCCTTGGAGAAATTCATTTGAACGATTTAATTGATGGAGCGGAAAATAGGGGAGAAACTATTCCACACTGTCAAAAGTTGAATAACAGATAACAATTGCTTGCGCATCCTCGTCTTATTCATTATGAAAATGTATCTGTTATGGCCCTTTTTCGTGCCCTGTCCGCCACCCTTAAGGATCATTTACATGGCGGGTATTTTTCCCGGGCGACGAAAGGGGAAAGTGTTCACACGATACCCGGGTATTTTTCAAGGGAGAGTACTGTCATGTGGCAATAGATTCCAAGGTTTTAAAGCTCAGGATATCTATCTACAATGGACACCAACATGTGTCCATTTGGAACACTTCTTGTATGGACATAATCAAAATTATTGCTCGAACACCCGATTTTGTTGTTGCTGACGTCGAAGAATACCCTTCGACAATCAAATCCCAGGGTAAAGAGTTCGCGGAACTGAAGTCCAAAATACCCCGGGATTTGTTGCTGTTGCGGTGGAAAATACCTTCGGAGTACGGGTAAATACCCTCCGTGTAAACGTAGCTTTAGGGAAGAACCTTCGTTGGTCCACAAACACTTTTTTGTAAAGGTAAAACAGTCGGTGTTACATATACTGTTTGACTTCATTTCCTGATTTTATTGCACTAGACTAGAAACAAGTGGAAACGAGCGTGAAGATCGGGGAACGGAAATCCGACCCCTACGGACCGGGTTGGCGCCCGGAGTACATTAAATAAGCTTACATGTGTTATCTGTTATCAAACTATGAACTTCTGTGGCAAATATACTGCATTAAGTGTTATGATTCGAGCAAAAACTTCTGTTATTACCCTTCGGATTTATAATGCTTCGCGAAAAGAGCCATAATAGATATGTTCTCAAAACGTTTAACACGAGTAGGCTATGCGTAAACATGTGTTATCTGTTATCAAACTTTCGACAGTGCTGTCAGTATGAACTTCAGTGTGAACTGCACTTCCTTCTCTTCTCATTGATTCATCTGAAAATGGCTATAGTCTTCACATTTGTGCACTAGATCTTTCTAAGGCTTTTGATTATATTGTGGATTCTCAAGCTCTTTATTACCTTTACAGTAATGGCATTAATCTTTCCATAATATTTCTTCTTCTTTATTGGTATGGGAAATCTTACCTCCGAATAAAATCTAATGGTTCTGTTTCAGTTTCAAAGATTCCTGACCGTTGTGTTGTAGGCTACTTTCTCCTAGTAGATTCAAAATGTGCATTTCTGATACGCTTACAAATATGTCCGAGGGGTTGCTCACTCCCAAAATGGTTGTACAGTGGTGCCCGGTGCCCAACCATTTTTCATTTCGGGGCGAGAGCCGGTGCTCTGTCGGTGCCCAGGGAGGGTGTACAGTGGTGCCCAGCGAGTGAGCAACCCCTCGAATATTTCTTCTTCGTATCTCCATGGTTTTTCAAATATTTCATTTCTTGATATTTCGGCCCTTCTTGGCAAGGGTCCTCGTCAGGCTATATACACAAGACTAACGAGGAACCTTGCCAAGAAGGGCCGAAATATCGCTGCCAAAGCATCGTAGCTGACGTATTCGTATTATGCATTATTTGAATATATGTTTCAAAGTCAGCTTGGGCTCAAAGGAATATTTATTGGTACTAAAAGATGTAATATTCTGTAAAATATATATTTTTGCATCTAGAAAGTTTGTAAAGTTATAAGTACCAACCATTATCTTGACCGTAACATTCCGGGACGGTACTAGCGTATGGTTTATTTTAAATTTGAAAGAAGTCACGTCTAACATAAACGTTCTATTGATTATACTAAATCTGACGTAAAGTTGTTATAGTGTGTTTTCATGAATAGAAAGTGACCAACCAATTTTCGTTTGCCTGTGAATTTTGTGTCTTTACCTACTTTTCCCATCCGCTAACTTCTAACCTTCTAGATATAGACAGTCGCGAGAAATCCGGCGTAATGTAAAAGCCTCGCTAATTATGCAAAATCTTATATGCAATTCAGATTCTTATTGCTACGTGACGATAAATTTGGAGATAAAATTCCCGTACTGAAGTGAGAAAGCTGACCGGATCTGTAGCAGTAGAAAACAAGTTTCAGCTGTCTCTGCGGACTTATTAAAGATTTTGCAATCTGTCAAGGACTTGAATATTCTCATCCACCTAAGTAGTGTACTCTTGAAGTTTTAAATCCTTAATCCTTAAAGCACAAATGAAACTGAGAAGGCGTTCTGTGTCACTCAACCAGGAATCTTTATAGTATTTAACCGTGAAATGAAATCTATCAAGTACTTGTGGGAAGTCTCTAAGTTCTGTGACACTGATTTCGCAAAGCGAGCCCTATCCTTAAAGCACACATGAAACGAAAAGCCATTATTTTTCCCTGAACGAGAGATCTTGAAACTGTTTAACCTCGATAGAACTCGCGCAGGGTATTCACGCAATCCTTACATTTCAGCAGTAACGCTTACTCGATTCTTATCAGGCTTAGGACGTGGCTTCCCGAGTGAAAATAAAGATAGAGACAATTTTATAGTTCCTATGGCCCTATTGTCACGAGACAAACCTTGTATACGTGATTGGTCATTGTTTTGTATTGGTTCTATTTGCGTCTAAAGTTGCTATAGTCTAATAGTTTTGTATCGTTCTCAATAGCTACCTGTCAATCATTAATGAAGCGGCTTTTATGGTCTGGTATGGGAGCAAAAAGGTTTAGTGCTCCTGGGGGGATCGAGCCCTCAGTCCCAAGTCACTTTTGTTCTGAAGCAAAATGGTGACGGACCGAAACGGGATCGATCCTGCGTCCTCTGTGACGAGCACCCTGCACTCTAACTCTCACGGCTACCCTGACTTGGTAGAAGGGCTGATTGTATGAATTGTTACAGTTTATGGATCAAAATAAGACCGAAATTATTTTACTTGCTGTCTGAGGAAGTTTGCGAGGAAATGTGTTTAAAAGAAATAGTTTGGTACAATTGGTCCTTGAATTATACATGTTTAGATAGTCCGCCTTATGTCTGAATTTTGCGAGGAATTTAAAAGTAGATGGTCGTTTCTTCTGATAGGCGGCGTCACTTCTGAAATGCAGTAGCATTTTTTTCGGCTTTTGCCTTTTCCCTTTTCGGCTGTAGCTTTAAGCTTTTTTGCAGATTTCCACCTTTTGCCAAGTCTTCTTTTCTTCTAAGTACTTATCACTTTTTCTTGGATACAAATTTAAGTTTTGACAGATAGTGGTCAACTACAGCGAGTTACCTTTTTGCAAGGCCCGAAGAAAGGCGAAAGTCGCCGTTTGCCTTTGTGACAAAACCGGGATATGGTCATTCAGTTCCAAGGACCGTGCAGGAAAACGCAAAAATAAACAACAAAAAGCCGCTAAAACCGCAAGTGAAAAGGCGAACAAAGACGCACCAGCAATTGGAATCAATCGCTAGCTGATTCCTTCGGATTCCGACCTATCTCTCTTTTCTTAGTAATACGTCTGAATACTCATTGACTCTAACCAGACTTGGAATCAGATGTAATAAATGACTCAAAACGGGTTGAACAAAATTGGTCAGTTAGAAATTATGTTCATAGCGATATTTTGATCCTTCTTGGCAAGCGTTTAAAGCTTTTCAAACCGAAGAGTATCCTTACTAGATAGGGCTGAAATGTCACCGTGGAATCTGTACATTTTAAGTTATTTCTTATTCGATTATACTTTTATAACAAGTAAGTTGGAGAAGACCTAATTATTGCGAATATGACATCCCCAAGAAAGGGAAGCGTAATTTCAGTTTCGCAATGTGGATTTTATTGTTAACTTACTTTGAGTTCTTGTATAGTCTTTTGTTCTACGTTACTTTGATTCTCTGTAGTTTCAGTGTCGAAAGTATTGGGGATATTCAGTGCTTATGGGAAATCATTTAAACATGCATTAGTTGTCTTTGGACGTTCCCGTAATCCAGCGACCGGCAAACACGAAACGATTCCCCTCATACCTAGGAACATTATGTACATCTACCAGAAGACGTCCTTGCAATCCGAAGACCGTAACATACGTAACCATTCAGCTCATACCTTGGAACATGCCCATTAGCTAAGATCCGCTATAGTTTCACCGTCGGAAGATAAAATACAATCAGTTCTCTAAGGACGTATAGACCAGCACTCGGGAAATCTGAGGAACCTCAGAAACAATACGAGCATTGGCATTTTGATATGGTTTATCTATAGTTCTCTGTCTTTTTGTTTTGTTTTTGTCCAATCACAAGAAGTTCTAATAGACAAGTTAGACAACTCTTACATCGTTTCTGCGTTCTACCAGGGACCCATAAACTTCCTGTAATGACTCGCCATTCAGGGGGCTTGTCAATATGAGATTTCTGATGCGCTCTTGACCGAGCGTCAGATAGTTCGATAAATACCCACGGGGATAAAATGCCCAACAAGCCAGATAGACAAAATTTTTCGCAGCTGTTGTGCTGAACTAGGAATATTTCTCTGTGATGGAAGAGTATCCTGGATCTTTTGTGATAGCTTAGGTACCTGGTGGCATGCTGAATAGTCCCAACAAATTTCGTTTATCTGAACAAGAACGCCGATTCGACGCAAGCGGAATTTTTGGAAACTAGGTGAGGCTCGGACAACATAGCAACATAGAAGCATAGGAAATGACAAGCCCCCTGAATGGCGAATCATTACAGGAAATGCATGGGTCCCTGGTTCTACCAAACAGTCGGAGCAGATGTCAAGAAGAAAATGTATCTACTAAGCTAGCGGTTCCCAACCGGGGGTACGAGTAACCAAGGGGGTACGCGAAGGTCCCAAATATCTGAATTCGAAAATGTCTGCTTTCGTCAAGAAACTAATGTTTTGGCTCACGAAGTTTCAAAGAAACAGCCCTAAGTGTCTTTCTGACCGTTGACCAGTTTACGGACGAGAATGAAATTGACAACCTTGCAGCCTCAAGTATCCTATTTATTTGTATATATTTTACACATTAATCCCTTACCATTTATGACAACAAATGACGTCTTTTTGGCGTTCTGATCTTGACAGATCCTGGTAGAATAGTAGAACAATAACCCCTGGTTCACACTGCTGCGATTTCGCGCAAAATTTTGCGTCATGCGACAGACGACACAAATCGTGCAACAAGCAACGCAGAACTTTGCGTTTTGTCACAGTGTTGAATGCATTGAAATATTTCAACTGATCCGACACAACGCATGCGATTCTTGAGGGAAAGAAAAGAAAAAACAAAAACTAGTGAATTTTCCAGACTAAAAATTGCTCTACCTTGTTCTGACTGTAATCCTAGGATAGCCGAATGCAAAATGTCTTCTGAATAAACTTGTATTAACCTGTTTTGAACAAGATGACATATGGGGTTTGACTGAAAATTTCTTAATGTTGGGTGGTATTCAGATGGGTAATCTCCCAGATCTTCAGAGGTTGTTTCCCCAAGGGTTTCTTTGTCCTTTTGCAGAAAAATCTCTTCGAAAAATTTTGTTTTCCAGTTGCGTCTGCGTGGTAGTGGGAAGGTCCATGCGATTCTGTCGCACGTCGGAACATCAAAGAAAAAATCGTGTCGCATACGAAGCAGCAGTGTGAACCAAGGGTAATTCTTCGAAAAGGGGTAGGCAACGTTTTTGTACCTTAATTAGGGGGTACGCGATAAGGAAAGGGTTGGGAACCACTGTACTAAGCTATACTGTACTGTCTGAATTCCCGAGGGAGAATTGGCGCACTCATTATGGGCGGACTAATTTTCCTCTTAGTTGCAAATAATGTTCGCTGGTGTTAGGGTTTTTCAGAAAGAAATGTACAGTAGTGTTTACAATAATCGTCCCTGTCAACTGGTAATGGCTTCTCCTTCTCTATTTACATATCAATTGAGTCGTTTAGCGAGAAACAGGTGTGATTCTGAAATCTGGAAGCTAACGATCTAATTTGACGGTTAGTGGCTGAACAATAAAATGAGAAAGTATATCTTTTGAGGTTTTCTCCAGGCGTTAAAAGGAACAAAAATCAGTCCATTGTCTAGTAACTCTCTCTGTCATGCAAATACTCCTGAGGCGACTAATTTAAAAATGTTGATATTGGTTGCATTCAGTTCTTTTAGAATGATATTTGATCGTGCAAAACGGATACGTCAGCTGAATTTTATTAGAGTTTTGCACTATCAAATATCATTTGCCCACTGTCAGAAGTTTCATAACGGATAACATGAGGATACGCGGTTTCAACAGATAATGCGGAATAGATAACACTTCGAATGTTATCTGTTGTGTTTCAAAATGTTATGCAGAATAAGCGTTACCATCAGGAAGAACCGAAAAACCGCCGAAAAGTATCTGCTGAGTTTTCCGACATCATGACGATAAGGAATAAAGTCAGTAAGCCTAGAGGCTTTAGATAGATAGATGGATAGGTAGTTTATTGTTGTAAGCAGCCCGAGGGCCATGGCAAAAATTTAACAAACAAAAAAGACAAAAAAACACTAATACATAATAATACTCATTTCCGTTTAATTTGTTTCACTTATTCCAAAAACCCTACTTCTGTGTTCCATCGCTAGCCTCAAAAATCGCCCCATTTTCTTTATACCAGCAAAACACTCATCCTTAAAAATTCGTTTTACCCACTCTTCGTCAAATACGCGCACACCATACTCTTCTTTTTCTAACAAAGCTTGTTATGCCTAACATTTCATGCATAACGTTTTCAAACACAACAGATAACATCCGAAGTCTTATCTGTTACGCAGGATCTGTTGAAACCGCGCATCCTCGTGTTATTTCTTATGAAACTTTTGGCAGTGCAGTCAGATTGTGCTGAAGGAATATTTATCTTTTAAAATGAATGAAATGCATCATTGTTAAGGGGTTGTCTACTCTGTTTGTTTATTCTAATATCTTGTGTCCGGTCGTTCCAACTAGACCGATTCTCTGTCTGCGCTCAGTCTTCAGGTATGGGAGTAACGGCGAAAGAAAAATCAGGAAAAGAGTGCCAGAAAACTGTCGACATTACACTGTCAGAAGTTTCATAACAGATTGCGCATAACACTTTCAAGAATAACACCTTTTCACTTAGAAAAAAAGTGTTATGACCAAATAAGTTTATACTATTTCGTGCCCAGATCTCTAACAGCACCTTCAATAGGTAAAAATACTACACTGTCAGAAGTTACATAACGACAACAGGATGCGCGGTTTCAACAGATAACACTTTGGGATGTTATATGGTACGTTTCTTTCGTTCCCGTTAGTACTTTTACCAATTGAAGGTGTTGTTGGAGATCTAGGCACGAAATAGTGTAAACTTAATTGGTTATAACACTTTATTTCTAAGCGAAAAGGTGTTATTCTTGAAAGTGTTATGCGCAATCTGTTATGAAACTTCTGACAGTGTAGTTGCGTTTTTTGCCTTTCCTCCGTAGGTCGGGTAACCTACCTACTTGCCACTATTGACCGTTTTTTCGTCTCGCCGGTCGGTTTGACTGAGCTCTAAAGAACGGCTTATAAGAAAAAATGGCGTCTTCCAGTCGCAGGCGCCTATCTCTCCAATGAGAATTTTGAATTTCGCGCCGTGCCAAGAGCGTAGGTCGGTTGGATGGAGCTGAGACCTCTGTCCACAGGTCGGTTAACCGACCGACGAAAAAACAGCTTATAAGGATGTAGGTCGGTTAACCGAAGAAAGAAAACGGCTTATAGAGAGAAATCTCGCAGGTCGGTTAACTGGATGACGGCAAAAAACGTAACTATTGCTTCGGAAAACGCACTTGTCACGGACGGGATACTAAGTGTAATTTTAGTCTACCAGTCAGGCTTTTTAATTCTCAGATAGCATTCGGTTAACGTGACAAAAAAAAAATTGTGATAAGTGGCAAAAAAATTGGAGTGGGAAATGATTAAAAAGAGTTGAAAAGTTGCTCTTTGCTCGAACGAAGTTTTTTGATGTGGTAGAAATAGCTGAGACATATAAAGCATACACACTATTTACCGTTTATGTTCCACTATTCGAAACTGTTTGAATACTGTAAAACTAAGCTCTGTTTTTAACAAATTATCCACGGCTTTGGGTGCTTTAAGACTATTCCAAGGCCCATTGACGTGTAGCAAAAACTCGTCAAAATTCGGATAACCAGTTTTACTTTCAGAGAAGGAGTTCACAAAAGCAGATATTTAAGGAAGAATATTTAATTGTTTTTCCACAAGTTTATTTTCCAGCTTTAGCGGCTTGAACCTGAAGAGGACCCTTGCCAAGAAGGGGCGAAATATAGCTCGAATGTAGCTGACTTATCCGTTTTGCACAGTCAAATATGATTCGCAGTCAGCTTGGGCTGAAGGAACCTCCAGTTTTACACATTAATAACATGATACGCGAAGACCCATTGGGAGCACGATGCGCATGGAAAATAGTGAATCGTGGCAAGTTCAAAGATTAGTTAGGTGTTGTTAGCGGGTTTGGAATTTAACATTTGAAATTTTAGTCTCCGGGTTTAAGAATAAATGAATGCAATCACAGAAGTAGGTTGCATTGGCATTATAGGTACGACGGGTCTTTTAATGCGGTCTGTAAAACGTGTATATAATATTATAGAATAATGATTCGACCAGCACGGTAGGGCTTATCAAGATTTTATTGGCACATCTCGATTTTTCCAAAATAGCTTTGTCCTTCTATGTGAGGTATACAAAACGTGGGTCTAGGCTACACCCATGATTGTTTGTTGTTGTAGGCCATCAGCGCAAGAATTAATGTATTTGGAATAATCACAAGGCAACATCATAATTGACGGTACTAAACGGGTAAGTCAGCTGAATCGCAACCGTATTCGGCACCTTGCGGTGGAGTTTTGGGTTTCGGAACCAACTACAAAGCCAAGCGCATTACCATTGTCCCGTGTGTCAACTTGTTCAGTGAAATTTTCCATTTTGCTTTTAATTTTTTTAATTTTATTTACTGAAAAATGCCTAACACCCCCGATATTAGGGTTCACTTAATACATTCATTCATTAATAGAATATTCCCCACCGCAAAGTTCTCCCTGAAGGATACTTAGTTTCCGGTCTGAGAAAATCAGATCAACCCTGTGGTATGCAAATGATTCATACTGACGTTGAGGTTGAAGGACGGGTCAGACTGTGTTCTTGAAGTGCGTAAAACCGTTCGAGAAGGCATCCAAAACAATAGTTGCGTTTTTGCAGATACCATGGTATCTGTTACCACGGTAACTGGATCTGCAATTAGTCGTTTTTGCAGTTATCGTGATATCTGATACAAGGTGCTCTGCAAAAACGACTATTGCCGAAATCAGGCCGAAATTACACTTTTCGAAGTCATCCAAAAGAAAAACAGATATCCAGTTACATCACTTAGTGCTAAACTTCTTTCTCACCAATCTGACAAATTTTGATGAAAGTGCGATGACTTTTCAGATACCACGACCAGTTACCACGGTCGGACTGTAGTATCTGAATATCTAATACCACGATAAGTGTCCATATACCACGATAACTGCAAAAACGCCTTTTGACCGTGGTATCAGATACCACGATAACTGCAAAAACGACTTTAGACCGTGGTATCAGATATCATGGTATCTGCAAAAACGCAACTAATATTTTAAAAGGAATTTGAGAACTGAAAAATGCGGATATGGTGTTTATTATGGTGTATATCTGGTAATAATAAGGTCAAATAATTTAAAACTTTTTTCAAGAATATTTTTTTTGTATATTTCTGTTGTTGTTGATTTTTCTTGAGGTGTTTTAAAAGGAAATTGAGAACTGAAAAATGCGGAGATGGTGTTTATTATGGTGTATATCTGGTAATAATAAGGTCAAATAATTTAAAACTTCTTTTCAAGAATATTTTTTTTTGTATATTTCTGTTGTTGTTGATTTTTCTTAAGGTGAGTTAGGAAGAAAAGGTTGCTTATTGGATTATATATTATTTGAAATTGATTTATTTTATCATTAGATTTAGTTCGAGTTTATTTGTTGGAAGCTACTGTTTTTTATCTGAATATTAACCATGGGCCATCAGGTCTTTTAATGTTAATACACATCTATCTATCTATTTTGTGGTAATAATGACATGGCGACAAGGTAAAAGCTTAACGCCAAATGTAATAATAAATAAATAATACGGTAGAATAGTTTAAAAAAAAAATCAAGAATAAATTGCCACACAAATTTTCGTAAAATTGACAAGGTTGAGTTCTCATCTTAGCGGCGAAAAATTTTACAGACGCCGTCTGACTCGTCCTTAAGAGGGGAAGAATTACTTTAGTCACATTTTTCAGTACATATTTACACCATATGTGGTCCGGGAAAGCACCTCATCAACCACACATATTCGCTTAGCTCTTACCATAGTTGCATAAATACATGTGTTCCATTTCAAATCCTGTATGTGTTATTGCAAATATTGCAGTAGTGGATTGCAAATCAGTCAGACGAGTTATCGTCAACAACCATTAAATAAGGGTAATATATACTTCATAATGTACTGCCACCATAAAATGAATGGCAATAAGCAGTAAGCCCATAAACATTGATCCAGAAGTTGAACTGGATTGGCTGAAGAAGAAGGGACTTTTAGGCCTATATCATCCTGTTGCGAGGGCAATACAAGAAAGACAAGTTTTATCGCATATCTGGAAAGTAACGACTAACCATTCGCTGAAAGGTAAGCTTTGTTAGCTCCCATATCACACTAGCCTTGTTATATGAGTACTATCAGGGACCCATAAATTTCCTGTAATGACTCGCCATTCAGGGGGCTTGTCATTTCCTATGCTTCCGTGTTGCTATGTTGCCCGAGCCTCACCTAGTTTCCAAAAATTCCGCTTGGGTCGAATCGGCGTTCTTGCTCAGATAGACAAAATTTGTTGGGACTATTCAGCATGCCACCAGGTACCTAAGCTAAGACAAAAGATCCAGGAGACTTTTCCATTACAGAGAAATATTCCTAGTTCAGCACAACAGCTGCGAAAATTTTGTCTATGTGGATAGTCGTGTATTTTTATCCCCGTGGGTATTTCTCGAACTATCTGACGCTCGGTCAAGAGCGCATCAGAAATCTCTTATTGACAAGCCCCCTGAATGGCGAGTCATTACAGGAAATTTATGGGTCCCTGGTACTATCATATTGTAGCTGCGTTCTTTGCCGCTTGAGTACGCAGTGATCTCTGTTTCCTTGTAAATTGATTATGGATCAACCTCTGGCTACTCCTTGGTGTTGTCAACCGCTTTTGTGCTCACCAGTGTCTGGTTTTACCTCGCATTGAGTGTGGACACACAAGATGAAGATTGTAGTCAAAAGTCACCGGAAGATGAGACCAAAGACAGTAAAAGTGGGAAAGACCGGAAACTCCCGTAAGCCCCGTGAGTCACAACAATCAGCGCCGTTTAGAGGATGTTCTTTCGTTAAAAAATCGCTCTGTTGACATTTTCTTCCATCGCTCTCCGCAGAATCATCATCAAAGCACGTTTTGTTGATTTTTTTTCGTTTCGTTTATGATGAGCATCCTCTCTCCATTCAGACTTCCTCTTTAATTGGTATAAAAAACAAGTAGGAAAAGAATAAATCGCTTTTTATGGAAAAAAAATGTTGAATTCACGGTTTTGGATCAATTAATATTGACAGATATGCCTACTCACGGCCTCTTGCTTTGATTATATTACTCATCTACCGCTCGAAATTGGACAAAGTCCAAACGCTAGTCGGCACTCCGATCGATTTTCAGAGACCCGATTTTAGCGAAGTCACCGGTCTTTCCCACTATTATTGTCTCTGGATGAGACCAAAAAATCTCCTTATAGAGAAAAACAAGACACTAGTGAGTTAAAAACAGAAACTTCTAGGCTTGCAACGAACGTGTCTTGTGGTTCCCCTTCCCGCTACCATGGTGCGCATGTGGGGCTGAGCTAAGCGGTGGTGGTGGCAGGTTTGCATTTGGCACCAAATAAAAATTCACTCACGTTTTTCTGGCAGTCTCGAAAATTTCGTCTTGATGCAATCTCTCAGCTATTTTATTGTCTTTCGCACGGTAAATTCCAAGCAGCGCTCCAACCGTAATCAGAAACACGACAAGTATCGACAATACCTTCCATTTAACACGTCTGAACAATTCGACCATTTTGCTTGAAATTTGATTAATCCAGATCACAAATACAGATTTTGGTAAGAAATCACAACCACGTTTCACTTACACCTTCAGGATTGTTACTGAAAGGTCCTCAGCCTCTTCGGCGGGTAGTGTTATTTACCACTGCTCCCGCGATGATATAGCTGGCATCGAAGCAGAAATTACCAGTACGACGGTATTTACCAACTATTCCATACAACGGGTTGGTTTACAGGGAATATGGTTTGTTTCGATGAATAATTCGATGACATTCTTAGTGGGCTATTTGCTTGACGTGATTTTTTTATCCACACGACGCAGAAAGCATTAATGGTGGATCAACAAAACAAACAGAGTAACAGGACTGAAGAAAAGAAAAGTCGTCGGAAAAGTCAACCCAAAATTTGGACAAAAATATATTGACATAGTCAATAGTAGGCGAGTTCAAAAGCTTTTTATGCAGTCTCTCATTTTTCGGTTTTCAGATTTTGACGAATAAAAAAGCAAAGGTTTCTAGTCACTATTCTGTGGCTTAAAGGACAAAATACGTTTTGTTTTGCTAAATAAATCCTTTTAGCAGCATGTATGTGTTTCAGAAATAACAGAGCACAAAGCATGTTAGGGGACCCGTCGTGTCTGCAATGCCAAGGCAACCTACTTACGGAATTTCATTAATTCTTAAGCCGGGAGACGCATATATTTTATGTTACATCCTAAGCCCGCTAACCATACTTCACTAATCTATACACTTGCCACAGTTCACTGTTTTCCATGCGAACTATGCTAACGACGAATGGTCACATATCACACTATTCATACGTAAAAACGGATATCTGAATTTGGCCGAGTTCTTCGTCCTGGGAAAAGGCTTAAAATAGCCAAAACCGTGGATATTTTGTTGAAAGCAGAGCCTAGTTTTACAGTATTCAAGTGCAGGTGTCGAACATTGGAACGTAAACATTAAGTACTGTGAGGTGTGCTTTAATTATGTTTACAATAAGAGCTGGAAGCTCATGCGGCAATTCCAGTTTCATGGTAGGAATAAATCATACACGTTTGCACATTTACAAGTCGGTAGGAATGAATTTGTTAACGCAACTACACCTTTTGTGCAGACAACGAATTAACCTTTTGTAGCAACATGCCAGTCTTCGTTGCCGGCGCCGGCTACTAAGCTTCTGAAGTGTCTACTCACCTTTTTGGGACCCCAAAACGTAAGTGACGGCCTACCGATGACTTCGTAAAAGTTGTCCGTTTGTCCGTCAGTCTGTCAGCACGATAACTCTCGAGGGGGTTGGGATATTTTGTCCAAGCTTGGTCTGAGGATCTATTGGGTCGAAGTACAGGCCAAATTCGTAGATGGGCCCTGTAGCCAAATATTTAGGGGCGGGGGGAAGGGGTTTAATTAAGGAATGAACAAATATTTTTTCAAGCCGATCTGAGATTCGATTTAGGGGTAAGAAGACATGCTGACTCCAGAAATGAACTTCTTTTTCTCACCGGACCACTAGTTAGCCCGGAGTCCGGAAAAGACAGAAATTTTGTAAAAGTATAAGTTCTGTGTGAAGTTGAAGTAAAGTTCGATGCAGGGACACAGAGACATGCTGAAGTTGTTTTTCATTTTACATTTTTCGCCGGACAAGTAGTTTGCCCGGAATTTGGCGGAAACCGGAAAATTGGTAAGAGTGAAAAGTCTTGAAGTTGATTAGGATTAGAGATTAAACGTTGGTCAATTAGAGCGTCGATTTAGAGGTAAGTATTAATTTTGAATCTGTATATTATAAATGCTTGGGCGCTTTTAGCTCTTTTGAAAAATGGAGTAGAGCCACAAATTGTCCGAGTTCTACAAAATTGGTATCGTCGGTGCTTGTTGAGAGTTCGGTGGCGCGGTTCTGACAGCGATTTTAAAATAATAGTAAAAAGAGGACTGAGACAAGGGAGTGTTCTGTCACCGATTATTTTCGATGTTACATTGGCACTTTGCCTGAAAAAAACTTAAGACTACCCTTGTTTTCGGTAAAGGGATTTTTCTTTCTTGGTTGGCGTATGCGGACGATGTACTCTTGCTTAGCAGAACTTTATCATCGCTGCAAAAAAATATATCACTTTTTTCGGATCTACTGAAATCGCGTGGGCGTTTTTTGAACCCTGCGAAATGTAAACTTATGGTATTTGATAAGAATGGTGACAAAACAAGTTTCTCTTATGAGTAAAGTAATAACTTGCTTCAATGTTTTGACTTATCTTGGTTTGCCTTATTGTTCTACTTTGAGTCAGACCCGTGCATCAATGGTAAAAGAAGCTGAGAGAAGAGTGGCTGCTAGTTTTGGGTCGATTGTTGGATTGCGTGAGCTTCTGAACCGGCGAAGGCTTGCAAATGTTTTTAACGTAACAGCTTTGCCACAGTGTCTCCTAGCTTCTTCGTTCCTCCCAGTTTTTCGGCTTGCTAGTACTTCGCATATTAAAACCCGATACTTTACTTTTTCTAAGTGGTTGTGTCGTTTTAGCAGGTATGAGTCGAATACTAAGATGATGGAGACTTATGGTCTAAAAAACCCTCTTGAAATTATGACGAAAAAGCCTGAAAAGTGTAGACGTAAGTTGCAAGGGCTCAAACATAATTTGTCATCTTTCCTCCACGAATTTTAAATTATTTTTATTAATTTTTTTGTTTTATATTTTGAATTTTTAAATTTTAATGTTTTTAAAGTTATTGTCTGCGGTGTTTGATCTTCCTTAGCCATTTTCATGTATTGTTGTTTATTTTAGTCGTTCCGATGGATTGTAATTTGCTTAAGTGTTGATCTGTTTTTGCATATTTATATAATCATTTATTTTGTTATCATCAATTTTGGTGGACCAATAAAACATCATCGTCCTTCGAACTTTATGTTCCCGCCTGACAAGTAGAATGACCGGAATCTGGCGAGAACCGGAAATTTGGTAGGAGTAAAGTTTATTCAGAAGTCGATTGGAACTTCCTTATAGGAGCAAAAATACAAGCTGAATCCATTTGTGAACCTGAATTTTCTCGCAGGATAATTAGCTCATCTGGAATCCGGCAGAATCCGGAAATTTGATAGAAGTAAACATATTGTTCAAGTCGATCGGAGCAGCGATAAGGGGCTAACAATGTATGTTGAATCTAAATACGAGCTTATTTCTTACCGGACAAGTAGTCTGACCAGAGTCCGGCCAAAGCCGGGAATTTCTAAGAAGGAAAATAAGATTTTGATGTCGATAAAATTTGGTAGGAGGAGGTATGTGTACCCGAAAATGACACGGTGATCAGGGCATATTGTTTTTTCTCGCCTCGGATGGATAGACCTGTGGGATCTAGTCAAAACCCGATTTTGTCGAATGAGCCTGATTGTTTGATATGCTTTTCAATCAATTCAGTCGATCAATTAGCTTTATTTCAGCACAAGTGCCATAAATAACAAAAAATAAAAACAAATAAAACCACTAGAGAACATAAGAATTGTCGTTTAACGACCGCCAAATGGGTAAATACAAAAATATAGGCTTAGAAGCAAGCGCGATAAGCTCAATATCACACAGTTTAAGTCGTGACAATAGAGACACTTGTGCTATTTGGCGAATTTCAGTAAACGTGTAACAGTGATTCGACACTTGCGCAGAGCTAACAGTGCAAATACGCGGAAGCCGAAAGAGCTGACGATATGCATTGTTGTAGCACATTTTCATACTTTGCATGCCCTTAACAGTGGGGTTGATCACCATACCGAGTGCAAAAAAGCTATAGCAGTATGTCCAGGGACCCATAAATTTCCTGTAATGACCCATTAAGGGGTCCTCACCTAGTTTCCAAAAATTCCGCTTGTGTCGAATCGGCGTTCTTGCTCAGATATATATAGATAGCCATCTTCAGTCAGGACTAGTAGTTATATAAAGCCGATTCTAGCTCACCCGCCCCCCAATTTCAAAACCCCATTTTAACATCAATTTCTTAAATTTTAACATCCTTTTTTCCAAATTATCCCCCTTTTTACAGATATTTTTATTTTCTTACTTCCCAAATAAAGGACCCAAGAAATAGGAAATATTACCCTTTACTACATATAAACTACTACAAATACTACTTCTTGTTTTATTTTTGTATTTTTCATTTTTTATCAAAATATGATACCACCATATTACTGAGTAAACAGTTCTATATCAACATATTGGTCAGAGTTCTTATTTACCCTCCTAATAGGCTGCAAAACTAGATTTTTCTTTAAAAGCAACTCATTACCAGTAGCATTGTATCTCTGTGGAATAAACAAATCACAGGCTTTGTTATTATGATTAATAACGACAACTAACTTATCACAATAATTTGTCTTAGCAATTCTCATTTTTACAATGGCATATTTCAATCCTAGAACTAGTTCTTCTTTCCTGATTGTCTCATTGTATTTATTCATTGTGATTGTAGACAAGACTTCCTTCATGGACTCCATTTATTAGCGGCTGAATTTCTTTAATAAAAATCCAGATCGCTATTCATCACATCATCAAATTCAAATCACCTCAATGTACCCAACAGTTCTATCTCTAGTGTGGATAAAGCTCTTTGGGCAAGCAAAAAATAAAAAATCTCTTTGCGCATTAGCATTCACATCGGAAAACAGTTGGTCCCGGAGATATTACAGGCCCCGTTGGCATAATGGTCTAAGTCATTGCAAGCTTAGTAATCATTGCATCAACGATGTCGTGAGATCGAATCCCGCTACCAGCAATCCGTTGATAGTGAGCGATGGCAAAAAAACTCAGAGATGAGTTCCTCCCCTCACGGGGCTACCCCAGACATATCTGTATATGTGTGTGTGTGTATGGTATTTTGACAACATCTTCAATCTTCATTGTCTGGGGTGGGAGGTTTTGCAAAAATGTTATATTTTTTGGTAAATTTTCTTGTTTTCTTATAGATTCATTCTTACAATATTTATAACCGTTTAGGCGAACCTGTTTCATGTATTTTTCGCGAGGAAAAAATCGAAAGGTTTTACGCATTTCGGTTTCACGCTGAATAACCTCTTCAACCGTTAATTGCCCACACTTTAACAATGATAACAGTTCAGTGTAAAAGTTATAAGCGGTTTTATACTCTGCTTTTCTTTCTGCATTGTTTAGATGTTTTTCGATTATTTCGATGAGAACAGCACCCAAACTTAAAGAAGCTAAAGGTAGGACTAGAAACGCAGACATTCCTGCTGCCGAAAAGAGGAATTTGGATAAAAGTAAGCTATTACTTATATGATTGTAGTACTTGTAACTTCTTCGATGAACAAACATTTTCTTTTCCAATTCTTCCATTTATTATATAATAAAATTGTTTCGAAAAACTATTTGACTGAATGAAAGCTTCGCGATTCGGAACACAAGCGCCACCTGCGAAGCTCTACTTGCTCTTTCTTGATCGGTCGGAGACAATCTAGACAGCGCTTTCTCTGTAAAACGCAAAACACATCCGGCATCTAGGAAACTCTACTGACTCTTGCTTGACTGGTCAGAGGCAATTTAGACGGCGCTTGCTCCGTGAAACACATATTGAAACCAGTGATTTTCTTTACGGCTGAGAAAACGCAGACGGGAGAAATTCATTAATAAAAATATCCCCCTAGTAAATGATGAAAACTGCAGAGGTTATTCAGCGTTGTAAAACCATTATATCAAACAACGAATCGGTTATACGAAGTTTACCGCAATACCGAATTAATGAACTGCGGACATATGCGAAAATTAATAAAAATCAAAACAAATGGAGCTAAGAAACATGAAATAACAAATAGTATAATAAACCATCTTAATAAGAATATTTTGCTAGCTGAAGATACAATTAATATTCGACACAGAAACGAAAGAGTCCATAATAAGAACAGACCATCCGACTACAAGCCAGAACCTAAATTACGAACCATTCTGGAAGATGAGATAAAAGAAAATAATATCGCTATTACAAAAATAAAACAAGAGAAGAAAAAGATACAAGTGAGTTAAAAGATTCTTAAAAAACAAAAAACTATCCTCCCGTGGAAACCGAGATGAAGTAATACAAAGCGTTAAAGGATACTATAATAAAATTATTACAAAACACGAAGACTCCGTAAAGAAAAATAGAGATATCATAAGAGATCAAACAGAAAGAAGTGATAGGGAAAAAACAGAAAATAATCGATTTATCAACTCTCTTTATAAATAAGAAACGGATTAAAGAAGAAACTACCATTCCTAATTATTTATTCAAAACGGAAGAAGAACAGCAGCCTACTATTTCTAGGGAAAATGAAAATTTGTATACCGTAAACGTTTCTATTGAAAGCAATGGAAGAGAAAAACATACTCTTGTTGCTTTTGTTTTTAATGATTTACAGCGAAGAATGAACGAAATAAATCAATATAGAGTTCAGTTTGTAACTCGTGTTATATTCTATAGACAGGAGAATGATGAAGAAGTAGTAGTATTTTACAACAGTACTTCTTGGATTTTAAATAAAAATAGCATACTTACTCATAATCATTTGGGTGATAATAACAAGAGACTTAGTTCTTTAAGTAATACCCCTCGATCTGGGCTACAATTTAGTCGGTATGAAGGAATTGATTATAGGATGACACGAATAGAATCTTACATGGGAGGAACGTTTAAAATACTGCCAGATTTCGTAAAAAATAAAAAAGCATGCATAAATATAAAAAATTTAGATCAAAAATGCTTTCTTTGGTGTATCTTAGCAAATTCATACCCAGCCAAGGACAATGCGGAGAGAACTTCGAAATATAAACAAATGAGAACGAATTTGACTTCACAGGGGTTACCAACTTCCCGATGGAGACAAAAGACATCCATAAATTTGAAAATAAATACAACATAAAGATTTGCTTATTTCAAATTGATAAAGAGAAAATAATCAGAAGTCATATGCTAAATAGTACAATCAATGGCAAAACAGCAAAACAGGTTATTCATTTACTATATTTTGATCATCATTATGTGCTAGTAAAGAATCTGAGCAGACTAGTTGGTTCTGAAATATCTACAAGACAAAAAAGGCAGACCTCTGCACTTTTTGTGGAAGGCTTTTTACAAAAGAAGAACAATATGAAAAACATGAAAGTAAAAATAATTGCGAAGATCCTGATATTATAATGCCTCCTGAAGACTCAAGTATACAACATAAAAATATTTCAAAACAGATGAAAGTACCTTATTGTGTAATAGCAGACTTCGAGTCTTATAACGAAGAATACAATCAGGTAAACGGAAAGAAAACAATAAAAGTAGCTGAACAGAAACCTTTTGCTTACGGACTTCAGGTATGCTGTTCCTTTGATACAAACCAGAACAAATACTACGATTATTTCGGTGAAGACGCTGCAGAACATTTTGTTAAAACCATTACAAAAGTATCCACAGAAATTGCAAACAAATATGAAAACAGGCAGAGAAAACACACTTATACCGATGTAGAAATTGCAGAAAAATGGAACACACTAATGGATAAGACCTGCCATATCTGTAAGACTGAAATTACTGAAAATCCCCACTTTGATCACGATCACATGACTGGAAAAAATAGAGGTTTTGCTCATTCTGGATGTAATATGAAATACAGAATTCCCAAGCATATCCCTGTAGTGATACATTTATCAAAACATGATTCTCATCTATTTGTGAAAGAGTTGATACCTGATAACGGCATATTTGAAAGTGCAGAAAGTTTCATCTCATTCTCGAAATCAATAAGTATCCCAAGACAGGATAAGGAAATAAAATATGAAATCAGATTCATAGATTCCATTCGATTCATGGCTTCATCGTTGGACAAGTTATCAGCAAATTTAGCAACATGCGATTGCAAAGAATCCTGTAATCATCTGAGAGAGAATTTCAAGTATACATCGAATAGTTTCAAAAACAATGAAGAATTCAAAGAAATAGTTAAAAAAGGGGTTTATCCATAAGAATTCGTAGACAGTTTCAGTAAAATGAATTGTACAAACTTACCACCTATAGAAAGCTTTTACTCTAGGTTAACGGGAAAAGGTATTGACAAAACTGGTTATAAAAGAGTGGTGTTTATTTGGAAGCAATTTAATTGTAAAACATTACTTGATTATACCAAGTTGTACCTAAAAAGTGATGTGTTAATTCTATCAGATGTTGTAGAGAATTTCAGAAATGTAGGGATACATAATTATGACTTGGATCCCTTTCAATACTTCTCAGCTCCAGGACTAACATGGGACGCTTTCTTTAAACATTCGAAAGTAGAATTACCGTTATTCTCGAAGGAAGACATGTATACATTCATTGAAATGGGGATAAGAGGTGGTGGATCGCAATGTATAAAGAGGTACGCAAACGAAAATAATAAATATATGAGTAATTATAATAAGAATAATCCATCTAATTATTTAATATATTTGGATAAAAATAATTTATATGGGTGGGCAATGTCTCAGAATTTACCAGCGAATAATTTCCAATTCATTCCAGTACCACATGATTTGAAAGAAAGAAATGAAAACACATCAATCGGGTATTACAACCATCTAAAAAATCATGTTAACTCGGTGATAAAATTACCGAATGTAGGTGCTATATATGATGTAGATTTGGAATATCCAAAAGAACTACACGAATTACACAAAGATTTACCATTCGCACCAGAACATTTCAATTCCAAACTATTTACCACATGATTAGATAAGCACAATTACGTAGTTCACCACAGGAGTCTAGAATTCTATTTACAAAAGGGTTTGATATTGAAAAAAGTACATAGAATACTAGGATTCATTGAAAGTGCTTACTTAAAGGGATACAGAGACCACAACACAGCACTTAGAACTAAAGGTACTAACGATTTTGAAAAGGACCTTTTTAAGCTGATGGTTAACTCTTGCTTTGGAAAAACTATGGAAAATGTGAGGAAACAAGCAGATATGGAAATAATAACTGACGATAAAACAAGAGAAAAAATAATAAAGAAACCCAACTTTAAATCTGAAATTATTTTCAGTGAAAACTTTTCTGTGGCGAGAATGTCAAAGGAAAAGATAAAACTAGATAAACCAATGTACATCGATTTTGCTGTATTGGAACTATCCAAGCTATTGATGTATGAATTCCATTATGATTATATGAAACCTAAATATGGGGATCAAATTGATTTATGTTATATGGATACTGATTCTTTCATATACGACATTAGAACCGATGATTTCTATCAAGATATCAAACAAGATTTGAATGAGAGATTCGATATATCTGATTATGCGAAAGATAATCCATATGGGTTTCGTAATGTAAATAAGAAAGTGATAGGAATGATGAAAGACGAACTAGCAGGACAGGTTATGACTGAGTTTGTAGGATTACGATCAAAAGTATATGCTTATGTAAAGGACAACCAAGACCCTTCAAAATCTAGCAAAAACTGAAAGGAATAAAAAACGAATATAGTTAAAGATAAAATTACGATTCAAAGCTATAAGGATGTACTGTTTGGGAAAACTGAAAACCTTTCTGTAACCCAGTATAACTTAAGATCATACAAGCAAAATATGTTTCTAGAAGAACAGAATAAAAAAGCGTTAGATCCTAAGGATGATAAAAGGATAGTAACAAGCGACAATATTACAACTTTACCTCTAGGTTATAAACATTAAATTCAAGTCCCTACTTCAACAATTCAAGTACCTACTTAAAAAAAAAATTCAAGTACCCACTCCAAAAATTCAAGTACCCACTCCAAAAATTTAAGTACCTACTTAAAAAATTCAAGTACCTACTTCGGTAAATCTTATTATGAAAAATTCTTCCTAAATAAATGAATGAAAAGGCACCAATCAAAGTATATGATTTTAGCGAAAAGACTAACCATCAGAACAAGCACGACCTTGCACCTCAGTGGCCATTTAGGTTATTAATTTGTGGAAGTTCAGGAACAGGGAAAACCAATTTACTCATGAATTTAATTTATGAATATATCTGTTTCAACCGAATATACTTGTATGCAAAAGATCTTGAAGAAGATAAACACTTTGGAATCGAAATGTAAAATGAATATTTTAATTGCAAGTAACGACCTTAATGATATGACCTAGACCCCAAGTATCAAAACTTGATTATCTTTGGTGATTTTGTAACTGAAAAAGACCAGAAGAAAAGAGAAGATTTATTCATAAGAGGAAGAAAGAAAAATGCCTCAATTGTTTATTTGTCACAGAGCTATCATAAAACCCCAAAGGTGGTAAGACTTCAATGTAATTATTTCGCATTCTTTCAGTGTTCTAATGCAAAAGAAATAAAGTTAATTAGACAAAGCCATGTATCCAGTATAGACAATGAAAACTTTCCCAAACAATTCGAGGCTGCAAGCAAGGGCTACAGTTTTTTCTTCATAGATTTAAAAACAAAAGATAAAACCCTAAAGTACAGAAAAACACTTTGAAAAATTTACTGGATAATTTTTTTCTATTCTAAATGAATAAATTTGGTAGTGTTGGAAAAAAGGTTAGTAACGAATCGAAGGAAAAGAGAGTTACTGATGACAACGGTAATATTAACCTACAAGATAAGAGAATTATTAATTTAGGGGATGTGAAAGCAGACGAGGACGCTATTAGTTTCAGATCTATGATTATTATTTTGAACCAATTTAAGGAAGTAATTACCGCAGCACAAGTGGGGATAAATCAGTACTTTAGCGAAGATATCAACAGATTAACTGCGGTAGATGATTCTCCTGATAATTCGTTGATATGGATCAAAGAAGAAGGATTATTTGTAAAACAAACAATTCAAGTCAGTGAAAACGAAATTGATGCTGGGAATAAAGTGATAACAAATGTTCAAGACCCTCGAAATAAAAATGACGCTGTTAATTTAGGAACGTTAATTACGTATCTTTTTGATTTTGACAAAAAGCTTCTTGACCATCAAACCCTTAGCAGTTCTATTCTAACAAAAATTTCTGACCAAGAAACCCACATCAATAATATTGAAAGAGCAATCGTAAACATTTTAAAAAGGATTCTAGAGCAAAAACCTTTTGATAAACAATTCATTTTCAGATTAGAAAAAATGATGGCTGGTAAATAAATTTATATTATAAATTATTTTTCTAATAAATGGTTGAAACAATGGAGTATACATTTTATTTGTCAAAGCTTCAGAAAGGAAAGCTGAAGAAATGTTTTGGTGCTAAACAAAAATGTCAGATACGTGTTACTACCCGTCACTACCCAGTAAAGTTACTTTTAAGTAAACGACAAATTGATAAAATTGAAACATGTAAAATGAATAATAAGGGTTGTGATATTGATGTATCATACAAACAGATGAAAGAAGCGATTCAAAAGGGTGGATTACATCCTTTCCTAATACCGTTGGCAATTACCCTTGGAAAGGCAGCTTTAACAAGCGGAGCTGCTGCTTTGGGTACAATCGCTGGTAAGAAATTGGTGGATAACATAACCAACACAGGTGGGGTGCTTAAACTTCCTGGAACACAAAAAGTTGTAGGTAATGGGGTACGTGGAAGGCCTAAGAAGGAAACCGATGATGTCAACACAGGTGGTGCGCCTACACTTCCTGGAACACAAAAAGTTGTAGGTCATGGGGTACGTGGAAGGCCTAGGAAGTCAAAAAACGGGGACATCAAAAAAGAAGCAAAAGTAAAGTAGAACCTCTAACCAATTTTGATACTATGGATGCAGTAGGGGATATTCCATATTTTAGAGGTGTTTCTCTATAGATACGCTACCCAAACAGATAAATAGCATAGAATGTAGTGTAGTTAACTATGATAAACTTGGAATGCCTGGAACTCACTGGATTGCCTATTGTAATCTACCTAATCAACCCTATGTCGAATTTTTCGATTCCTTCGGTATTCCCCAAGGAAAAGAAATAATTAAATATCTAAAAACTTCAAAGAAAAAAATAGCTTATGAAAATCTTGCTGTTCAAAATATAGATGAATTAAACTGTGGACTTCATTGTATTTCCTACATCCAGCGCAAACTGAAGGATTTCAGTTGGTAGCTTTTCGTTTAAGAAAATTGTTTTCTAAGAAATGGAGATTTATTTATGAAATGTAAAAAGAAAACTGATACTGAATCAATGTTTAAGGCAGTGTCACAGAAAAATAATGTTCCAGTGCTGAAAGGTAATTGTGTTATTTGCGGATCGAGGAAAAATCTGTTTTTGAAAAAAACCTCGACGTATTATTCAAATTATTCAGGGGTTGATGATATTCACAGAAAATTAAAAGAAAATGGAGTGAACGTTTCTTAAGATAACATAAAACATGTTTTCAAAATGAGAATGTGTATACGTTACACAAACCTTCCTATCACAATTTTGAAAGGAAGAGAGTCTATGTTCACCATGTTGACGAGCAATGGCAAGCTGATTTAGTTGACCTCCAGAAATATAAAATAACGAATGATAAAACAAATGACATCTTGACTGTTATTGATTGCTTTAGTAAATACGCTTGGTGTACCCCTTTGAAAGATAAAACGGGTGCTGAAATAATAAACGCATTCAGTCATATCTTTAAAGAAAGAATTCCTAAGAAACTACAAACTGATAAAGGTAAAGAATGTGTAATGAGAAATTTTCAAACATATTTGAAAAATAACGACATACACTGGTTTGCATCTGAAAGTGAATTGAAAGCGCAAATCGTTGAACGATTCAATAGAACGTTGAAAGAAAAGTTATGGAAATATTTTACTCACAATAACACTACTAAATGGATTGAAATTTTACCTTTATTTGTTAGGAATTATAATAACACTTATCATCGTTCAATAAAAATGAAACCAGTAGATGCTAGTAAAAAGGTAAATCAGAAAAAGGTTTACAATGCTTTGTTTCCTCCATGTGATTGCAGAGTCACAGGAAATTACAAAGTAGGAGATTCAGTTAGAATTAAAAAAGAAAAAACTATTTTTGATAAAGTTTATCTACCTAACTACACGAATGAAGTATTCCAGATAGCAACCGTTAGACCCACCATTCCCATTACTTATGAAATATCTGACAAAAGTGGGGAATTAAGGCAAGGAGGGTTTTATGAAAAAGAACTTTCAAAATTTATTATGAAATAAAATTACTTGTATATAAATGGATTCAAGACGTTTGAGTGATATGTTATCGGGTATAGTTAAGAACAGAGAAATTCAAAGAAAAAAAGTTCAACAATACGAGATGGAGAAAGCAGGGTTTCGGGAATATGCTTCAGAATTAAACGCTCCAGTTGTTACGGCAAAAAAAGCAAACACTAAAGATACCATCAAAAAATTACAAGAAAACGTTGAAGCTATCATCGAAAAATTAGAGGAGGTGGATATTAATTCAAGAAGCCGGCTTCTCCAATTAGGTGAAACGTATAAAACAGCTTTACAAAGACAATCATATCAGATTCCAGTTTCAGCGGTAGAAACGCAGTCAACACAATCTACCGCTTTAGAAGCATCTCCAGATTTACCAACAAGTATCAAATTCGTTGATATGGATCCAGGTGTTGATATCGAGTTATTAAAAGCACTTAATGTAAAATATAGAGAGAATCATACAAGATATAAAGGAGAATATTTTGAGATGCCGAATTATTACTTTGATCACCCAGGGAATATAGACGAAGAATTTACACCTATAAGTCAAAGTTATGGTGGTTTGAAAAGTAAAAGTAGTTCTAGTAAGTATGATAAAATTATTTTATTTATTCAAGACTATAAGGATAGATTAAAAAAAATTCAATCTAGTAGACCCTTTATCAAACAACAAGGAACTGGAATATTTATGAATTGTGATGAAATGATTTCAAAGTTATACACTTTGATAGGTAGGAGAGTAAATGGAAATACATCTGATGAGCTGAGGAATGAAGCTATTGATATTTTGGATTCGTTAATGCGAAATAAATTTTTTACGAAGAGAGTTTACAGTTCAATATATAAAAAATATTTCTAATAAATGGTGTTGTTAAACATTGAAGGTAATGAAAGTATCATTGATATAACATTTAGTCAAGCAATCGAATTGAATCGTAATTGGGATTATGAAATAGGTTTGAATCAGTGTACTTTGTGGTGTTCGTGGCATAATATAAGTGATAAATTTGGGAATAATACATTTCAATATAGGAAAGATGAAGAGGGGGGATGGATGAATGTTACTATTCCAAATGGGATGTATAACGATGATTGTTTGAATTATTTTTTGTGTCAGTATTTTGATACTCCAAAAGATAAATGTCCTATTGTAATTTCATCCAATCCAGCATCTATGAGATTTGTCATCATATTACAAGAAAAGATGTGTTTAGATTTAATAGTGACTTGTGTCAGATTTTAGGCTTTGAGAAGGATAGTGAGATTTCTAAGAAAATCAATGAAGGTACAAAGCTTCCGAATATAACAAGAAGCGTTGATAAAATTCAAATTCACTGCTCTCTTGTAAACAGTTCTATCGTAAACAAAAGTAAATCAGACGTCATTTGGACATTTGTTCCGAATACAGAACCAGGTTGCCAAATTGTTGAAAATCCTAGACAATTAATCTACCTTCCTATTAACACAAAATACTTTATTTACTCCTTGAGAATGACAATTACTGATCAGTTGGGAAGACCTATCGATTTGAACGGTGAGAACATTGGATACGTTTTGAATTTGAGAAAAGCTTAAAGGAGTAGTGAAATAAAATTATTTACCTATAAATGTTGATTAATAATAAACGATTACTTTATAAAAAGCAGTATGGAAGTGGAATCGGTAGTATATTCAAAAACATTGCTAATTCTCAGTTATTCCAAACGTCAGCAAAACAAATAAAAGATGGAGCTATGTCAATGTCTAACAAAATTATTAAACCGAGATTTGAGTTGTTGAAAAATAGAGCAATAGAATATGGGAAAGATCTGATTGATGCAAACAGGAAAGAACTCATTGATGTAATTGGAAACAAAAAAAAAATCAAAGAAGTCAAGACTGGATCAAAACGTTAATGACTGGAAACGGGTTAAAGATTCTGAAATAAGTTTTATTTAATAATTTCTTTCTTATATAAATGGCAGTGAATAAAATTGTTAATCCGCAATGGAACATATTTGATGAACCGCTTGTGGATGATACAGTGGTCAAATATGAATTTAAAGAAATTCTAGAAACAGATGTGAATGTATCCAATAAATCAGATTTTGAATTCGTAACGAAGAAATTGGATTCCTGGTTCTATCCAAGTGAAAGTTATGTTGAAGTGGGTGTAAGAATAGTTAAAGAGAATGGAGCTAACATAGATGCAACCGATGCCGCTACGTTAACTAATAATGGATTCAATTTATTTAGTACCGCTGAGTATGTAATAAACGATGCTCCTGTTGAAAGAATTAATCATGTTGGTATTGCAACTACCGTTACAAAGTTGATTGAATATTCCGATGATTATTCTAGAAGTGCAGCTAGAAATCATTTCTGGTATAAGGATTATAATCAGGGAACCGAGATCAACCCTATAAGTAGTTCATTTACCGTACCTGCAGGTGGAGCACTAGCAGGAACTGTGGTTGTCAGTTCGAAACCCAATCGAAATTATAATAAAGGGTTTGAGAAGAGATATAAGAGAACTAAAAACAGCAAATTAGTAATTATGTATTTACCATTATCAGAGTTGTTCGGATTCTTGAAAGGAAACAAACGATTTTTGAGAGGTGCATCGCATAGAATTTGTCTAAGAAGAAATGATGATAATAACATGATTGTAAGAAATGGGGATACTAATTGTAAAGTAGTCATTGAGTATTTATCCTGGAAAATTCCTGTCATAGCTCCTAGTATTGAAATGATGAGTGAATTGGAAATAGGTTTGGCAAAGGATAAAAAGTATAATCTGATGTGGGAAGCTTGTAATACTTATAAAAGTGATGTTAGTCAGAATAAGGAACACACCTGGAAAGTTGTGTCTGAGAGAAATAGTCCTACGAAAATTTTTGTGATGTTACAGAAAAATGAAAAGCATAACAACCAAAAAAAGAATAATATGGTGTTTGATCATACGAATTTGACTGATATAGAGGTTAGAATTAACGGGGATAAATATCCAGAAGAACCCCTCAAATGCGACTTTAATGATGAGAAATGCACGTACTCTAATCTGTACATCAGATACATACATTTGGGTTATAAACAATTAGCGTTTGATACTGGTAGTGTAGTCAATATAGAAGAATTTAAAGAAGTATATCCACTATTCTGTTTCGATGTTTCCAAACACGAGTCAAATATTTATAATGGAACAACTGCTGATATTGAAATAAGTATAACATTAAAAGATAATCAACCAATACCATATAATATTTACTGTGTTATATATTATGAAAGAAAAGATTGATATTATAAATGAAAATATGTATGTGAGTTTGTGAGTTTGGATTTTTATTAAAGAAATTCAGCCGCTAATAAATGGAGTCCATGAAGGAAGTCTTGTCTACAAACAGAATGAATAAATACATAGAGACAATCAGGAAAGAAGAACTAGTTCTAGGATTGAAATATGCCATTGTTAAAATGAGAATTGCTAAGACAAAATATGGTGATAAGTTGGTTGTCGTTATTAATCATAACGACCTGTGATTTGTTTATTCCACAGAGATACAATGCTATTGGTAATGAGTTGCTTCTAAAGTAAAATCTAGTTTTGCAGCCTATTATGAGGGTAAATAAGAACTCTGACCAATATGTTGATATAGAACTGTTTACTAAGTAATATGGTGGTATCATATTTTGATAAAAAAAAAAAAAAAAAAAAAGTAGTATTTGTAGTAGTTTATATGTAGTAAAGGGTAATATTTCCTATTTCTTGGGTCCTTTATTTGGGAAGTAAGAAAATAAAAATATCTGTAAAAAGGGGGATAATTTGGAAAAAAGGATGTTAAAATTTAAGAAATTTATGTTAAAATGGGGTTTTGAAATTGGGGGGCGGGTGAGCTAGAATCGGCTTTATACGACTACTAGGACTATTCAGCATGCCACCAGGTACATAAGCTTGGAAACAAGAGCCAGGATACTCTTCCATTACAGAGAAATATTCCTAGTTCAGCACAACAGCTGCGAAAAATTTTGTCTGTCTGGATAGTCGGGTATTTTATCCCCGTGGGTATTTCTTGAACTATCTGACGCTCGGTCAAGAGCGCATCAGAAACCTTTTATTGACAAGCCCCCTGAAAGGCGAGTCATTACAGGAAATTTATGGGTCCCTGGTATGTCTGACATGGTCGCGTCTTAACACGACCATCTTAACATCTTAAGAGCCGACGATATGCATTGTTTTAGCAGACTTTCATACTTTGCATGCCCTTAGCAGTGGGGTTGATAACCATACCGAGTGCAAAAAAGCTGTAGCAGTATGTCTGAAATGGTCGCGTCTTAACGCGACCATCTTAACATCTTAAGAGCCGACGATATGCATTGTTTTAGCACACTTTCATACTTTGTATACCCTTAGCAGTGGGGTTAATAACCATACCGAGTGCAAAAAAGCTATAGCAGTATGTCTGAAAAAGTCGCCGTCTTAACATATCAGCCACATAGAACTTACGAGTTAGAACGTTTGCTCTCTTGCATAGGCTACCCATCATATGTTTAACGTGTAAATCATCCCGAAGGTTAGACTGAAAAGTACATCCAAGATAACGAAAATGTTCAAAATATGACAGGTTTCTGTTAGGAAGTTTCACAGCTTTTTGGGGGGCACGAATTCCAAATTTCCATCATACTGCAAATCTGTCACAAATACGAAGAAGGATGTGCAAACCAAAGCAAGTAGGGGCGAGCACAACCAAGTCATTAGCAAAGAAGACATGATTATAGCACTTGTCCCCCACATAGCAACTGGAAAGTATGACTTAGCGGCTGTTGTTCAGTGGTGTGTTAGAATGATATTAAATGTGCACGGATTCGGCAAAGACTGATCACAAGACTGAACAACCTCCGGCCAAGTGCCATAGAGCGATCGCAATTTCTGTCCGTCCTTCGGGCGGTCGGTTCAGGTTTTCCTAGTTCGGGCACTTCCACACAAGCTAGGACGATGAACCTTCGCAGGCATATCAGGGATCCGACCAGATTAACTTACAAACAATCACTTCCCCAATCCGACTTTCGCCGGATCCGGGAGTCAAGAAACTAGGAACAACGGAAGCAAAATGGGAGCAAAAGAGCGATGTCCAAATGTGGAATCGATCCAACGACCTCTGTGGTGTAAGGCCAGCCTCTACCAATAGCTCTACGCTTAGTTGTATTTAGAAGCGAATGCGGGAACAGATACGGTTTAAGGATTAAAGTAAGACCAAGTGGTTAGAACGAATGCTAAATGCTAACCAGAGCAAAATAACGAGAACTATTTTGCTCTGATGCTAACTAAACTTAAACTAAGCAATTCTCGTGAAACGCTTCCACATAAGCTAGGACAATGAAACTTGGCAGACATATCAGGGAACCGATCAGATTAACTTGGAGATTATCACTTTCCAGATCTGATCATAGTGGGGGGAGTGGAGGGATCGGAAATCCGGAAACTATTAACATGCATAACTTTGGAAACGGTAATCGGACATGCGTGAAACTTGACACGTATCAAGAACAAGTGTTTCATATATTCAGTTTCAAATCCGGACCAGATTCGATACCTGTGGGGGGGCCTGGAGGGGGGCACCGGAAATCTCCTGAAACGCTTCCACATAAGCTAGGTCAATAAAACTTGGAAGGCATTTAGGGAACCGACCAGATTAACTTGGGAATAATCACTTCCCCTATCCAGCCATCGCGGGGGGAGTGGAGGGATGGGGAATCCGGAAACTAGAAACATACATAGCCTAACTCTGGAACTGGTAATCAGACATGCATGAAACTTGACAAGTATGAAGGACAGGACAAGTGTCTCAGATTTTCAACCTCAAATCTGGCCAGAATCCGATAACTCGGGGTGGGGGGTAGAGGGGGGACCGGAAATCTTCTGAAACGCTTAGGGTCTGGGGATCGGGATGGAACTTGAAGGGAAGAACGAGCATTAACACTAGAAACTTTATTGACAAAATAGGACCGGGTCGTGTCGCAGTGGAGGGGGTTTCCTGGATTTCCGCGGTGATCACGAGTTAGGATACTTCCAGATGTTCCAGGACAATGCAACTTGGCAGGCATATTAGGTACTCTCCCAGGTCGACTTGAAAATAGTTCCTTTCCCGATACGGTGATGTTGGTGGGAGTGGGAGGATGGGGAGTCCAGGATCTAGTGACATGCATAACTTAAGAACGGGTGATCAGACGTGAATGAAACTTGACAAGTCTCAAGAACAAGTGTTTCAGATGATCAATTTCGTCCGGAACGAATCCGATAACTGGGGGGGGGGAGCTGAAGGGGGGGGGGGAGCTGAAGGGGGGGGGGGGAGCTGGAGGGGGGAGCTGGAGGGGGGTGCAAGAAATCTCGTGAAACGCTTAGAGTCGAGAGATCGAGATGGGACTTGTAGGAAAGAACAAGCATAAGCCGTAGAGACAATACGAGACAATACTGATAAAACAGGACCGGATCATGTCACAGTCGGGGGAGTTTGAGAGGGTTTTCCAAAATTCTGGTCATCACGAGCTGGGGTACTTCCAAATTTTCTATGACCATGAAACTTGGCAGACTGTGCTATGACTATGAAACTTGGCAGGCATGTTAGGGACTCTATCACATTGGCTTAAAAATAGTCCCTCCCCCGATCTGATCATCGTTGTGGGAGAAATAGTTATCAGTGAGTGGAATAACCATTTGAGATTTAGTAGATCAAGGCGATTTTCTTATGAAACGAGTATCGGGAGAGAGATGCAGCCTTGACAACTGCAAACCGTATCTGACAAACATGCTAACTGTTCTTACAAGTGCCATATGAGCTTTCAGCTCTTGTTTTCACTTTTTGTTCGTCAGCCAGATAAATGTTTTATTTTTATGGCACTGACCTTCCGGACAAGTGCCATATACCGGTCACTTTTCCGTCGGTCGGTCTGGTGATCGTGAGTTCGGGTACTTCCAGATATGCCAGGACGATGAAACTTGGCAGGCATATGAGGTACCCGACGAACTGACTTGGAAATACTCACTTCCCCGATTCGACCATCGTGGGGGGAGTAGAGGGAGGGGGATCCGGAATATTGGGGCATGCGAAACTTTCGAACGAGGATCTGAATGAAACTTGACAAATGGAAAGAACACATGCCTCACATGTCCGTTCCGGACTGTATCCGACAACAGTGTGTGGGGGGGGGGGTATGAAGGGGGGGGGGGTATGGAAATATCATGACATGCTTAGATGGAGGGATCGGGATCAAACTTGATGGGAAGAACAAGCACAGAACCTAGATACATTGTTTGACATAACCGGATCGGGTCCGTGCACTGTGGGGGGAGTTGGAGGGTGGGTCCCGGAATTCCTGTTATCAAGGGTTAAGGTGCTTGGACGGTGAAACTTGGCAGGCATATCATGGACTCGATCAGATTGACTTGAGAATAGTCACTTCCCCGATCCGACCATCGCGGGGGAAGAGGAGGGAGGGGAAATCCGGGATCTGGACACAAACGCAACTTGAAAGGGCCGGGAGGGAATGGATAACTGGTGGGAGGGAGGGATTGGAGAGGGAGTGGAAATCTCGGGACACTGGACAGGTTAGAGTGGAGGGATCGGGGTGAAGCTGGGGGAGAAGAACAAGTGTAAATACATGTTAGATAGAAACGAAATGTGTGTGTGTGGGGGGGGGGGGGGGGGGGTAAAGGGGTTTCCGGGAATTCGGGTGATCGTGAGTTAAGGTACTTACAGATGCACTAGGACGATGAAATTCGGGCAGGTGTATTAGGATCAGATTGATTTAGAACATTGATTTTACAGAAGGAAGAAGGCTACTTCCGAACCGCTCCACGAGGTCACACCGTGATCTGGTTCTAACTAGCGGCTTGATTGTGGGTGACCTGGACACTAAAAATACGATTTTGCTTCCAAATTGATTCCTTTAATGTCATTTGGGCTGGTCTGGTGATCACGAGTTAGGGTACTTCTGGTTGGCTTGGAAAACGAAACTTGGCAGGCTTATTGGATATCTCGCCAGCTTCGCTTGGAAACCGTCATTCCCAAGCTTCGACCATCTGCGGGAGGGGTGGGGGAAACTCTTGAGGGGGGGGTTTGATTCTTATTACACTTGATAGTTAGTAAGAGGCTAAGAGCATGATAGAGCATCTGCCCCCGATAAGATGTGAGGACGTCGGAGGACGTGTTTGAGGTCACAGCAACTCTCGCAAGGAGATCCACTAAGTCAGATATTTAACGCTAAGCTAGAATCTTTAGTTTGTTTTTCCACAAAATCGTTTTTCCAACTTGAGAGGCTTTAAGCCCGAAGAAGACCCTTGTCAAGAAGGCCCGGAATATAGCTCTAATAAAATATCAGCTGACGTATCCGTTTTGCACTGTCAAATATGGAGTAGTCCTGAAAATTTTGTGGCTCGCATAGGGGTCAAACGAGCGGGGTGATTTGAATGAAACTTGGAAAGTAGAGAGACGATGTGCCCTAGATAACATATTTTAGGGTCCGGACAGGATCTGAGCACGGGGGCGGGGCGGGGGGGGGGGGGGGGTTACCGGAGTTTCCCCAGTGAAACTTGATAGCCGGTAAGAGAAGATGCTTTAGAAGATCTGTTATGTGTCTGAACCAGATTCGGCCGCGGTAGGGGGAGGAGTACCGGCAATAGTGTGGCACTCCTAGGGATCAAACTTGTGGGATGAAACACTTGCCCTAGATGATCCGAGGCGATGCCGGAAATGTTCAGAGTCGAATGAAACTAGATATGATATCCTATTTCTAGTTCCGTTCCTAGGGGGTTGAAGGAGGTATTTTGTGACTTTCTAATCTACTTTCTAGCAGCACCTACTCGTTGAAGACAAGTTGAATCCGAAAATGAAGTCAGATTTGGCGTATAAAGCACCATAAAAAAAAGTTAATGTCATTTTCTCAACCATTTGGCAAAAAAGTATAAATTTTCGTACTGGTCCGATTTTCTTGAATGAAAGTACAATCCTAACATAGAATCCCGAGCTGAGACCGAAAACGGAACCAAACTGGGTGTCGAGTGTACCAGAAATAAGTTTCATCATCATCAACATATGATCTCTACGAATTTTTAAAACAAGAAAATTATTAAGAAAAGTCGATTACGAACCAAACTGGTTTTCAAGGTCAATGCTCGAAATCGTGATTAACACCCTTCGTTTACCTTATAAATTGTTTTCAAAAGAGTTAATGAAATTGCCACTACTGTTGACTAGTGTTCACAACTTCGTCTCTTGGAATATGGATTAGGCTACCGACTAAGCTTTTGGGTTTTCTGCATCATAGTAGTTGTTAATAGTAAGAACACATTGTCCCCTTGCAGGTTCTGCATGCTGGAGTAGAAACTAAAATCGTTTTTTTTAAGGCGGGTACATCCCTCTGAAATACACTACTGCAGTCGAAATGAGCACTTAACGATTTTTAAGAGTGTGCGCGGAGCTTGTGGAAGGTCATTTGCTAACGGGTACAAGAAGTAATCTTGATTCTTCCATCCCCATTTCCTCGATTTTCAATTGAGGATCAAGATCCCCGGTTCATACCTAAACTGATAAAAAAAAAACAATCAACCGTTGGTGGTGACTGTTCTGGGTGAACAAACGAACTTGTCGTTGTCACTTTTTCGAAAACTTCCCTTTGGAGCTTATTCAGGTCTCCTCCTTTCGACGTAACATAGATCATGAGCAGGTCGTGTTCATCAGAAGTCTTGACTTCCCATTATTCAGATCGTTCACGTTTTATGAAGTTTCGCAGTGTCGAAGCATCTCCAAATACTGGAACCACTGCTTTGACATCGATACTGGAGCAGGTTTATTCCGGAGTTTGGAGTTCTGCCACATAAAAGCAAATATTTTCATGGAAAGTAGTTGAATTTTGTCAGAAAAAAGGTGAATCTAAAAACGTCGCCTGGTGCTCTCTGCTTAACTTTCTCTTGGGCAGAGTGGCTAGTAACTGTTGGCATGGCTTAGGTCGAATACCTTAGTCGACTCGCTATTCTGACGTAGTTACGTTATGGGGTATGAGCAGTTGATTAGGTGGAAGTTGATCAGGTGGCAGACTTAGGGGTAAGAAGAGACGCTGAGTTTTTTCCCGGACATATAATTCGTCCGGAATCCGGTTGTAACCGGATTTTTTAAAAGTTTTATTTGAAGTAGAATAGATGTTCTTTGTAGAGATAAGGATATACGCTGAATTCGTTTCTGTATTTTCTTTTTTTGCTGGACAGTTGGTTCGCTCGGAATTTCTGAGATTTGAAAAATAAAAAAGAAATAGTGTTAGGTGGGCTTTAACAATGGCGTGCTTTCTCAGTTGATTCCATGACTAATATGCAATATTTGAATAATCAGCAATGGTATATTTCTTGTTTTGCATATCAGTTTAAAGAGTTTACCTTTACCTTTACCTTAAAGGACCGTTTGTATCTAGGATATACAACCAATCTTCTTCCATTGCGTTCCGGGATGGTATAAGTAGGTCAGGGACATTGAAATATTATAGACAAGTAAAAGAAGTATTTGGTGAAGAGGTATATTTTAAGCTAAATTTGCCCCGGTTATATTTGCGTTACTGAATCCAGTTGCGGGCCAACTGTCTATCAGTGCATGGACCTAGTTATTTTTTGAAGAGAAAAGATGAAGACCAGCCACCCGGGTGTGCTTGCCCTCTATGTGGTAATGGAGTTGATGATTTGGTCCATGTTCTGTGCCGGTGTCCAGAGCTGTCTAGGTTAAGAAGGGAATTATTGGGAGGTGAGGTTATGTTACTTCCTGACATCTTAAAGAGCACGACACCAAGCGTTATATGTAAAATTTGTTAATGATGCTTTGAATACAATTATTATTATTATCTTAGTAAATGCAGCAGCCATATTGGCAGAGACTCTAGTTAACCAGAGGTAAGTAGTGGACAGTCGCTGACAAAATACTTACGTTATAATCCAGCAACTGCAAATACAGTCTCTGACGTCAAGCGAAAAGTTCTGGCGTCCCCCCCCCCACACCCTAGGTTGGTAGTTACCCCTTGAAGAAGGGTGAGGGGGTCATGTACTTGGTAATATGCTTACCTTCTTAACGGCTAATCTGGTTCGGGTGAGATTTGATAGTTGATACGAGCACATATCCAAGATAATACTTTCTCAGCGTGTTCCATCCCTCTAACAATAGTAAATCTCAATTACTATTTCCGTTCTAACCTCGTGAAAAGTTACTACGCTGACCGCTACCTTTTTAAAATATTAACTATTTGTACCACGCTCGGTAGCGTAGAGTGTGTTCGGAGTTACTACGCATGACGTCACGGACTTTGGCTTCTTGGCGTCAAGGCTGGAACGAACTTTTCTGTTTCCTGCAAAATATCATGCCACGGGTTAATTGGACCAGTCACGTCACTGAGATTCGTAGTTACCAACCACGCTTACTACGCTGGAACGGATTTGGAACGTTCCAACCGTTCCAACTGGAACGGTCAGCGTAGTAACTTCTCACGGGGATGGAACGACATTAGTAACTAATGGTTACTACAGTTAGAAGGGTGAAACACGCTCGTAGTAGGCGTGGCAACCTGGTGGCAACTACGTATCTCTGTGACGTGATTGGCTCGATTAGCCCGTGCACGATATTTTGCCGAAAAAAGAAAGTGCGTTCCAGTCTTCCCCACTTCTCAGACCCACCCACTGTGCATTGTCATTTGTCTGACGTACAACTACACGCCGTGAATACTCTTGATGACTGACTACATGCCGACGGAGAATCGCCGTGTACCAAGCGGAAGAGCCAGAAGCGTCACCACCGCTGTTTCCCGACGAACGCCGTTTATTGGTTGACGCAGGATTTGAGTCATCGTTCGGGCGACATTTCTCAATCTTCTCGAGGTTCACTGGCGTGTTTTGGACTAAGTCATATAGAGTATTTGCACGCCAGGTTCTCGAAAGCCAAAATGGCACAGTGTAGGTTTGTCTTTCTCGGGTTTCAGTTTGTTCCGCCTTTGACTTGCAAAGTGTCGGTATGTCGAGGACTGGAATGTGTATTTAAACGAATATAACTTTCACGACACTAGAAATAGGAAAAGTTTAGTGGCCTTGGAATTAATTTTGTTGGTGCTTTTCTGTTTCTTGGCTGTAACCAGACTTTATCTTACGTTTTCTTCCATTGAAACGCAAAACTCTCTTTTAACAAGTCCAAAACAGTCGAAGGGGTCTCAAACTATGCCGTGTGTTTCCCCTTGTGAATTCTGACGGAGATAGATGCCACAAGCACAGGAATATTGATCTTGCAACGTTAACCCCTTTCTTTTGTTTGTGCACGCTATTACCTAGCGTAACCCCTTGTACCTAGCGTAACTGATACAGCCTGGAAATGCTGCAGACCAACAATTGTTTTAGCCTTTGTCTTACTTTTGCGATGACATTCTTTAGAGGCAACCGAGCATTTCGCAATACTGCAAAACTAAGCTTGCTTTTAATCTCTGCAGTGCAAAGATTAGTGAGGTGTCGTTACTGGGTTTAGAATATGACATAAAATGTGAGTCTCCGGGTTCAGGAATTAAGTTACGGAAGAGTCACGGAAATAGGTTGCATTGCAAGGTATGACGGGTCCTTTAAGCTTCGGAAGGCTCTGTCCTGTCGTTACAAGAACCAAGGTTACTTGACATTATGTTCGAATTTAGAGCGTTGCTTGGGGACACTTGACGCTGTTGGCCATGGTCTGTTTTGTCTATTAGGGATCGTTCGAGGTCAAAGCGGATACCCGTTTTCATGTCGGTTCTACGTGGCATTTCCGTCGTTATTGCCTTTCACGTTATCCGCCATTTTATAAAACATCTGTGGTAAGCCAACATGCTTGTGTTCCCACTTTCCCACTTTTTGGGATCCCAAAACTTAAGTGGAGGGATACCTATGACATCGCAAAAGTTGACCGTCTGTCCGTCTGTAAGCACGATAAATTTATTCAAGCAATGTTTAGAACGGGTACGACAGCTACGATTCTTCATCAGCGATATTTACGATAAATCTCGAAGGGAACGAGATATTTTGATGAAACTTGGTGTGAGGACTCTTTGGATCAAGAGAGAGGTCGAGTTCGTAGACGGTTTCTGTAGCTCAACGATTTAGGGGTGGGGGAGGGGTTTCAAATTAAGGGGCGAACAGTTATTTCTTAAACAGCTAATGAGATAGTCGGTTTATGAGTAAGAAGACATGCTGAACATGAATATGAAAATCATTTTCTCGCCGGACAAATAGTTGACCCGGAATCTGACCAAAACCGGAAAGCTAATTAAAAAGAAAAGTTTTATATAAAGTTGATTAGATGTTTGATTTAGGGCTAAGAAGACATGCTGAACATGTATATGAAAATCATTATCTTGTCGGACAAGTAGTTCACCCGGAAACCGTCTGAAACCGGAAAATTTTTTAAAAGTAAAAGTTTTATCTGAAGCTGATTAGATGTTTGATTTCGGGGTAAGGTGATACGCTGAATTCGTTTTTAAGCTTTAATTTTTGCCGGACAAGTAGTTCGCAGGGAATCTGGTCGAAACAATAGATTTGGCAGAAGCAAGGCAGGAAAGTTTCTTCAGTTTCGTCAAAGTAGATATGACATATAGCCTAGGGGTAAATACACACATGGTGAATCCATATCTGAACTTGGTTTTCTCAGATGATTGGCCATTGACCTTCTTCTGTTTCTAAATCTTCCTAGTAAAAATGTTCAAGGAGTCTGGCGAAGACCGGATATCTACAAGACCAAGTTGTCTGGATCAAATATTATTTTTTTTGGCTTCCATCGAAACCTTTGGTTTTGTTGAAAACTGCGCGCATAGTTTCCAAGTATTTTGTGTCAAACCTCCTCCACGGAAAGTAGAAAGTCTGGACATGGTCGACAGTTGCCAACAAAAAAATCGCGAACTTCACAGAGCAATTATTAGTGTTTTTGTAAAACGATGTTACTGAACCAATTCATGGTGAAAAATATATTTTCTAGTTAGAGCTGTGCTTTCACTCTTCGTAAGAAGGTTTTCTACTAATTTATGGCTTATCATTAGCTTATCCAACTAATATTCCTAAGCCTAAAAATTACATAACTCGGTTATTACTTCACTTGATAATACTTAACACAAATGTGCTAACACTAGTGTAGTCCTTTGTTATACGTAACACTTAAAACAACATTTGAAATGGTTTTCATTGTTATGTTTTACGATAAGGCAACACTTGGAAGGGTCACAGATAAGTATCCTGACATTTTGCAAAACATTCAACATGCGAATAAGCTTGTTGTGTTAATCAAGGCCCGATACGGTCGTATTGTATTAAGGCCTCTGTGGATCGTATCAAGGCCCAAGTGGATCGTATCAAGGCCCGATACGATCCACCGATACGGTGCTTAGCACAATTTTTTGTTGGTTAGTGTGTTCCCGATGAGAAATTTGTAGCCTGCATAGTTGTATGATAGTTGTACGAAAAAGTTGCATGTATTGATATGTAATAGTAAAGAATACTATCATTTAATGTGCTCCTGACTGGGCCAGTCTCAAGCAGTAGTACCCAGTAGCATCCTGTCTTGCTATAGTAGCATCCAGTCTTGCTAATAGTAGCATACAGTAGAATGCAGTGACACGGTACCCTTGACACAGAAGCATGTAGTAGCATCGGGTTGTTGCTGATTACGCGCTGGATGAAGCGCTGGTAGGCACGGTTTTCTCTCTCGTCCACGAAGAAGGAGACCAAAGGTTTCGATGGGATCCCAAAAATTTAATATCTGATCCAGACAACTGGGTCTTGTCTTCGCCAGATCCAGTTTTCGCCAGACTCCCTGAAAATTTTTACTGTTAAAATTCAGAAACAGATTAAGGCCAAATGGCTAATCATCTGAGAAAACCAAGTTCAGATATGGATTCAGCATGTGTGTTTACCCCTATAAGTCATATCTGTTTTGATGAAAACTTCCTGCCACTTCTGCCAATTTCCCGGTTTCGGCCGAAATCCGGAACTACTTGTCCGGCGAAAAAAGAAAGCTAAAAAAAGAACTCAGGGTATCTTCTTTCCCCAATGATGACCATCTAATCAACTTCAAATGAAATTTAATTTATAACAAATATTCCGACTCCGGTCGGATTCCGGTCGAACTTTATGTACGGGTAAAAATGACTGTCATACACGGATTCAGCATCTCTTCTTACCCCTAATTCGGATTTCTAATCAACTACAAAGAAAACATTACAATTTTTCCGGTTTTGGCCGGATTCCGGGCGAACTACATGTCCGAGTAGAAAATTGTTTTCACATAAGTGTTCAGCTTATCTTTTTGCCCTAAATCGAACATCTAATCAACTCCAAATAAAACTTTTGATTTTAACAAATTTTCCGGTTTTGGCCGGATTCCGGGCGAACTACTTGTCCGTCGAGAAAATGGTTTTCATCATCGTGTTCAGCATGTCTCCCTACCCCTAAGTCGAACATCTAATCAACTTCAAATAAAACTTTTACTTTTAAAAAACTTTCGGTTTTGGCCGGATTCCGGGCGAACTACTTGTTCGGTGACAAAATGGTTTTCACCATCGTGTTCAACATGTCTTCTTACTCCACAATCGACTATCACATTAGCTGTTTCAAAATCTTTTGTTTGCCCATTAATTTCAACCCCCTCCCCCTTCCCTAAATGTAGGGCTACAAAGCCCATCTACGAACTTGACTTGTCCGATGACCCAACGAATCCTCACGCCAAGTTTCATCAAAATATCTCATTCCCTTCGAGAGTTATCGTGCTTACAGACGGCCGGACGGACAGACGGACAACTTTTGCGATATCATAGGTATCCCTCCACTTACGTCTTGGGATCCCAAAAACACCGTTACTTGTCAACTTGTGAAAATTTGTTGTTGACTTGTTGTCGAGTTCACTTTGTTAGTGACATGTTTTGCCCTCACATCTCAGTGAAGTTTGAGCATTCGTAAGCGCATTGAGAGTGTTAGAAGTTCGCTTTGCCGTCTGTCCATTTTCACATTCAAAAGGTTGTTTTTCAAGCAAAAGTTTAGCGTGACGCTCCGAATTTCATTCGGCTGTCAGAGCTGTCCCACGTTTTGGGATCCCAAACGTAAGTGGAGGGATACCTATGACTTCGCAAAAGTTGTCCGTCTGTCTGTCCGACTGTAAGCACGATAACTCTCGAAGGGAATGAGATATTTTGATGAAACTTGGTGTGAGGATTATTTGGGTCAAGTCTAAGGTCAAATTCGTAGATGGGCTCTGTAGCTCTATATTTAGGGGTGGGGAGGGGGTTCAAATTAAGGGGCAAACAGATTATTTTTAAACAGCGGATGTGGTAGTCGGTTATGGGGCAAGAAGACATGGTGAGCACGATGATGAAAACCATTTTCTTGCCGGACAAGTAGTTCGTCCGGAATCCGGCAAAAAAACGGAAAGTTTGTTAGAAGTAAAAGTTTTATTTGATGTTGATTAGATGTTCGATTTGGGGCGTAAGAAGACATGCTGAACATTTATGTGAAAATCGTCTCTAGCCGGACAAGTAGTTCGTCCAGAATCCGGCCAAAACCGGAAAATTTGTTAGAATTAAAAAAAAAATTTGTAGTTGGTTAGATATCCAATTTCGGGGTAAGAAGAGATGCTGAATCCGTATATGATAATCATTTTTTACCCGGGCATATAGTTCGCCGGGAATCCAGCTGGAACCGGAAAATTTGTTATAAGTTAAATTTTTATTTGAAGATGATTAGATGTCCGATATTGGGGAAAGAAGATACGCTCAATTCGTTTTTTAGCTTTCTTTTTTCGCCGGACAAGTAGTTCTGGAATTCGACCGAACCAGAAATTGGCAGAAGTAAGGCAGGAAGTTTTCGTCGAAATAGATATGACTTATAAGGGTAAACACACATGCTGAATCCATATCTGAACTTGGTTTTCTCAGATGATTAGCTATTTGGCCTTAATCTGTTTCTGAATTTTGATATTCTGATTTTGACCTGGCGAAGACAAGACCCAATTGTCTGGATCAAATATTGAATTTGAATTTTTGGGATCACATCGAAACCTTTGATCTTGTTGGTGTAAGCAGCTTACCACGAGTAAGAGCGATGGTTTTTCGAGCGCAGCTCTTGATTCTTTCTTATCACAAGTACCCTATCGCCATCTTCTACAACCCCAGCCGGTCCAAAACAGAGTGGGAGGGAAATATTAATTTCATGAGAAAAAGTGAAATGGTTACTTTGGTTGGAATCACTGCAGTAAAATGACAGATGTGGATGAAAATAACGTGAATTACACGTCATACGTAGGACAACAGTGACGAAAAAAACAAGAGCTGTAAGCTCATATGGCACTTGCATGGGTTAAGATGTTTTGATTGATCGAAAGTAAGTTTCGACTTTGCGGTTGAGATGCGCACTCTAAGGGAGCTGGAACTTCATTTGTAAGCAAAACCCTTGAGGCAAAAATGCTAATGGGCTGATGGACATCATGAAAATGCATATATTGCTTAAAATTAATTTTTTTACTTTGCGGTCAAGATTGGTACTTTAAGGAATAATCGGATTTGGGAAGTAGCAATTTCTAAGCAAATGTTGTTCAATCTCCAGTATTCCAGCAAAGTTTCATCGTCCAACACATCTGGAAGCAAATGAACTCGCGATCACCGATCACCGCGAGACCCCCCCCCCCCCCCTCCGACGCCACCCGAAATACCCGGAGCCAATCCGATTCTGTAAATGATTAATCCAGAGCATCTATTTGTCATTCCCACGAAGTTCGATCCAGATCACACCAGTCTAAGCGGGTCAAGTATTTTCCGCCCTCCCCCCAATAATTGCCGGATTCGGTACGGAAATGAAAAGATCACCAGAAAAAAATGTCCTCTGTTCAGTTTATTAAATTTCACTCTGATCCGATCACACGTTCCAAAGTTACGCACAACTCAATATTCCGAATTCCCCTCCCTCAACTCCCCCCCCCCCTAATATTATCATATCGAGGATTTTTTTATTCCAAGTCAGTTTGACCAGGTCCCTGATATGCCTGCCAAGTTTCGTCGTGAAAATCCCAAAAAACCGAAATTCCGGGATCCTCCCCCCCCCCTCAAGTGTCCGGATCCAGTCAAATTGTGTAAAAAATTTACATGGATCAGTTGTTTGTTCTTCTCAGCAAGTTTCACTCCGATACCATCATTCTAAGCGTTTCTCTAGATTTCCCCCCCACCCCACCCAGCTCCCCCGCGGTGCACGTAGCCAATCCGATTCAGTAAATGAATTACCTAGAGCATCTGTTTGTTCTTCCCACAGAGTTCCATCCCGATCTCTCCATTCTAAGCGGGTCACGTATCCCCCCCCCCCCAATAGTTGCCGGATCCGGTCCAGATATGAAAAAGATCACCGGAGAAATGTCCTCTGTTCAATTCTAAAATTTCACTCGAATCCGATCACCCATTCCAAAGTTACGCATGACTGAAAATTCCGGATTCCCCTCCCTCCACTCCCCCCACCATTATCAGATCGACACAAATTTTATTTTTAAGTCAGTTTGATCGGGTCCCTGATATGCCTGCCAAGTTTCATCGTGAAAATCCCCAAAACCGCAATCACCGGAATTCCGCCCCCCCCCCCATAAGTGTCCGGTTCCAGTACAATGGTCTAAAGGATTTATCTATAGCAGATGCTTGTTCTTCCCAGCAAGTTTCACTCCGATCCCTCCATTCTAACCGTTTCTTGAAATTTCCGGTCTCCCCCCCCCAACTCCCCCCTGGGTACCGAATCGGTCAAGACCTTAAACGGGACATCACAGATATATAATCTATTCAGTTATTAAGTTTCATTACAATCCGATCACCCGTTGGAAAGTTACACACTTCTCAATTTCCCGGATTCCCCTGCCCTCCACTCCCCCACAAAATGGTCGGATCGGAAAACTGATTATTGCCAGGTTGGTTTGGTCGGGTCCTTGATATGCCTGCCAAGTTTCATTGTCCTAGCTCATCTGGAGGTTCCCTAACTCGAAAAAGTGTGACAAAATGCCCTAAATTTTCAAGTTTCCAGCGCCCCCCACTCCCCCGCATATGGTCGGATCGGGAAACTGATTATTCCCAGGTTAATTTGGTCGGGTCCCTGATATGCCTGCCAAGTTTCATTGTCCTAGCACATTGGAAGTACCCTAACTCGAAAATGTGTGACAAATAACTCGGACAGACCGACAGACCGACAGACGGAATTGTGATCGGTATATGGCACTTGAGCCAGAGGCTGCAAGTGCCATAAAAATGAGTGACAATTCACACTATAATACGACATGTGGTTATCGTGAACCCCAGTCCAGTCTCACTTTGGCAAAGTTGACTACTCTCCTATGGCTCTGAATGCGTCCACGCGCTCCAACCCGGAGAATATGCGATTGTCGCCCTAAGCTGAGTGCCCACAGAACGTGAATTCGCGTTCGCTAGGCGAATTTGGCATCGCAAGGAGAAAAAAATCCGCGTCATCAGTACAAGATTAGCGCCGATCCGTTTCCTTCTGCCGCTCCACTCGATTTTATTCGGATCGCGTGAGCGGAAAGAAATCGATGTGGGCATCAACCTTCACCCGGCGTCTGTGAGTTGGTTGTAAAATTGCATCTTAGACGTACGTCTCCATCTTGCGCCAGCTCGGGCTGAAATCGATTCAGCAGGAGTCCATTCTTCAATCAAAGCGGTGCAAGACGCCTAGAGGCTCAAGATCTTTCTGGGATCCCAGAACGTTTGTAACTATCGTCCGTCTGTTAGCACGATAACTCTCTAAGATGATGACATTTTTCGGTTGCTGAGAGGATCCTTTTGGTCAAAGTACAGGTTAAACTCGTAGGACTATACTCAGAAGGGAGGGAAGGGGCTCGGTTTGGGGGGTAAGGATCGAAACTTTGTTTCCTCGTCGGAAAATAGTTCGCCCAAAGCTGGTGAGACTTTTGAATTAGTGGTAAGAAAACATGCTGGACCATATGTTTATTTCAGTTCCGTGTCGTAACGTTATTCGTCCTGATCCGATAAAAACTATTGATAGAAATTCAGTAGTTTGGTCTTACACAGGTCTTACATGTGTTTTATTCGGGCTAATAGCTAAAATAGATTCACCGGATTCCGGTGGAAACGGCGATTCGGTGTCTCTACCAATGGCAAGTTGTTCGAAAGCTGTTTCAAAAGCTATATCACACTCCTGAGAAGATTTTATGGACTCCTCAGCTCAAAGAGAGATCTATTATTTAACTAGTAATCTACTTTTTGGTTTATAACTGTTATGGCACGTTCACGACATAAACTTCGGGACTTTTTCTTACACTGAAAATAATTTATTACCTCCTCTTGGCTCTGACGCGAAACAGAACTTTCACTGGCTGTTGGTGAATAACGTAATGTATGTATGTATGTATGTATGTATGTATATTCTTTATAACCCGTTACATTCAAACTGAACAAGAACGGAGTAAATGGAAGAAAAAGAAATAAAGAACCAAAGAGAGAAAAGACAATTAGCGATCATTGACAAAATATTTACAGCACTACAGATGAAATAAAACACAAAGGGCGAGTTAATCAGTGGTCATCCATTGGGCACAAAGTACTGGTAACCACGGGTGTGCGGCGTTTCCAAGAACTTTCTGAACTAACTTATCTACAGGCTCGTTAGCTTCTACCAGGCTGAATTTTCTTATTAGGTATCTGTTGCGTGTCCACGGTGGCATTTTTAGCAAGTATTTTAGGTTACGGAAATAAAGCGACCGGACTCGAGACTGCTCGGTGGTCGTGAATGGTTTCCAAAATGGAGCCAGATATAAAACCTGGGATAGCGCCACAGCGCTGTAGAGTTTGGCGAGCAGACTGCGTGAAAGTGGACCTTATTTGTCACGAATCACGATCGAAGCGTAAGCGGATCGAAGTCTCCGCGTTTTGTAAAAGGAGATACCAATGTCTTATCTACCGCTCTCTAGCTGATTGCTGTGTGGTGAGCTAGGTTATTGTTGCGGTGGATATTCGTTAGATGACAGTATTGTGGAACTGAGCTTTAACTGAATCCCCGATGAAAAATTTGTAGCCTGCATAGTTGTATGATAGTTGTACGAAAACGTTGCATGTAATACTATGTAATAGCAAAGAATACTATCATTTAATGTGCCTCAGACTGGTCCAGTCTTATGTAGTAGTATCCAGTAGCATCCTGTCTTGCCGTAGTAGCATCCAGTCTTGCCAATAGTAGCATATATAGTATGCAGTAACACGGTAGCCTTGAAGTAGAAGCATGTAGTAGCATCGTTAGTACTGCATACAACTTTTTTGTACTACTTCATAGTACTACTTTGAGCCAAATTTTTCATCGGGTCAGCACCAGGCGAAGAAGATTGAAGCCTTTCTGAGAGCTGTTGTGTAGCTCCAGCATGCTGGACTGGCAGGATGGAGGGAAAAAAAGACCCAAGGTTTTGGTGGGATCTCAAAAATAATATTGAATCTAGACAACTGGGCATTGTCTTCGCCAGATCCAGTCTTCGCCAGGCTAATCATCCGAGAAAACGAAATTTCAGAGAAAAGAAAACTCAGAATCGAATTCAGCGTATCTCCTTATCCCTATAAAGAACATCTAATCAATTTCAAATAAAACTTTAACTTATAAAAAAGAACGGTTACAACCGGATTCCGGACGAATTATATTTCCGGTTTAAAAATTAATGTCATCTACAGACTCAGCGTCTCTTCTTACCCCTAGATCTGTCGTCTAATCAACTTCAAATGAAACTTATTGCTTTTAACAAATTTTCCAGTTTTGGCCGGATTTCGGGTAGAAAATGCTTTTCACACACGGTTCAGCATGTCTACTTACCCCTAAATCGGACATTTAATCAACTTCAAATGAAACTTTTACTTTTAACCAACTTTTCGGTTTTTGCCGGATTCCAGGCGAACTACTTGTCGGACGAGAAAATGTTTTGCATATTCGTGTTCAGCATGTCTTCTTACCCCATAATCGACTACCACATTAGCTGTTTAAAAATTTTTCGTTTGCCCCTTAATTTGAACCCCCTCTCCTATCCCTAAATTAAGGGCTACAGAGCCCATCTACGAACTTGACCTTACACTTGACCCAAAGAAGAGTCGCACCAAGTTTCATCAAAATATCTCATTCTCTTCGAGAGTTATCGTGCTAACAGACGGACAACTTTTACGATGTCATAGGTATCCCTCCACTGACGTTTTGGGATCACCCCCCAAAAATAACGGTTTGAATCACGGCGAAGCATTTGCTTTATATTCTGCCTTACTGGAAAGATATAAGTACGCAGTGAATCCTTCGGCTACTGAAATCTCTCATTTTCAATAAGTAACCAAATTTCTAGTACTTGCATGCCACACTCCAGGCTAGATACGGATGTAGGACATGTAATTCCAAAAGAAAGCACGTCGGACCATAACGAAAAAAAAACCCACAACAACAACCTTTGAAAATATATCAACTTCAAACCAATACAGTTATATTTAACATCCATGCTCCTTAGCTATCTTCACGAATCTCCTTAGTCCCCTTTGACGCACATCTACGAATGAATGAATGAATGAATGAAGGGTTTATTAAAAAAAAAAATGGAATCTTCAATGCCCAGAGGCGAACCTGTAAGGGACTAATTACCCTCGAAACAAAACATTAACAACAACAGAAACTTCGACACAAATAAAGGAAAAAAAGGGAAAGAAAGAATGAAATGAGCTTGACTTACCCGGTCTGGGACGCCCAACCAGAAAAAAAAAACACATTTTCAACCAGAATCACTATTAACTATCCAAAAAAACTTATTGAAAAAACACAACTTAAACGGCTGAGAATAACGCATCAAATTCATATACAGCAAAACAGTGAACCTTTAACATGCTACGAAAATCTAGTAAAACAGTACATGACCTTAACTCTGTCGATAAACCTTCGAAAATGATAAAATGGTACTGGGCCTCTCAGACCAACGAGCTTCCACGGAATCATTTTGGAGATCATAAGAGCCACTGATGGCAGACTTGAAAAGGTAGAGTATTGCCGTTAGGGTGGATCAATATTAGCTGCGTTCTTTTTTTTTATAGAAGTTCTAGGTTACCTTCAAATCCGAAGGTCTCTTTATACCGTCTCTTTATAACTTTCGGGATGCGCCCGATAAACATTTTCAAAACTTGATTTCTTACGTGTAAAAAGAATCCTATGTGCCGACGAGAATACCGAATCCCGACAAAAGCAGACACAATTCGATTTCTTCTGTATTTTGGCCCACAAATGCTTGCAGAATTCTATTTCTTGCGTATAAAAAGAATCCGATGTGCCGACGAGTCAACTGACGCCCGACAAAAGCATTCACAGTTTTATTTCTTAAGAGTGTTTCACTCTTCCTTTGTCGCCGTAGCTGGTCGACGTTAACTTTTTAGCAAAAAATAAATTTGGTATTTTGGCACGAATAGCACTAATCCTTTTTGTCTAATGGATAAATTCCAAAATCTCTATCTTTATCCTTCTCCATTAGTTTGTCTTTCTCATTTTCTAGTTTGCCTAAAAGGAGGATGAAACGGAGATCGGGCAAGGGTTGCCGAAGTTGAAAAATGCTAATTAAGCAAACGGTGAACTTCGACGGCTTTTCATAACGGAAATCAAGCAAACAGCCAAGCTGAAGGCCAACTAAACTTCGAGCAAACACGAAACTGTCGAGTATGAAATTTGGAATCTCGTGAAAGCTGTTAGGGATCGACTAAAACCAGGAAGGGAAGGGAACGCGAGAAAAGCAGGAAGGCATACTAAAACCAGGAAGGGCATCCTAAAACCAGGAAGGCTGTCGCCAGAATTCGGAGAACCGTTCCCTCTATTTAGTATTATTTGAGGGGTCGGCAACTTTTCAAAGTTCACCATCCCTTCCTCGTTTTAGTATGCCCTGTCTGGTTAGTCGCCTACCGTCAGAACGAGAAATGAAAAGGTGAATTACAATTTTTATAGTTGCCGACCCCTAAATGAACTTAATGCCTACCCATGTCAGGATACTAAAACGAGGAAGGGATGGTGAACTTTGAATTTGAAAAGTTGCCGACCCCTCAAATAATACAAAATAGAGGAAGGGAACGGTGCGGCGAATTCTGGCGACAGCCTTCCTCGTTTTAGTATGCCCTTCCTGATTTTTGTATGCCTTCCTGCTTTTCTCGCGTTCCCTTCCCTTCCTGGTTTTAGTCGATCCCAAGCTGTTATGGTTCTTGAGCCCAAGCGGACTTCGAAACATATTAATTATTCCAAAACTGAGTATCCTGTATTTAATGGACGTGTTAATAACGATTCGCGGTTGCTTGTAAATGAAAATACTGTTTACCTCAGTCTACTAAATACTAAAATCTACTAGTCTCCTAAATCCTAAATACTTGGGCCTTGTGACCGGTTCTGATATCCGTGTGCTCAGAGGACGTATCTCGGATACCGCTTACAGAGGTATTTGTATTGGTTACGGTAAAGCTGTCGCAATAATGAACACAGCAAATAGACTAATCCTAGGGCGTCTCTTCAATGCTTTGGTCACACCGCACTTTCTGTACATTTCTCCATTCTGGGATTTGCTAAACATTTCCGTGAAACGGCAAATTTGGACAAAATATTAAAAACTGGCAAAATACCTTCTCGGACTCCCCCCATGGGATTCCAATTCAGCCCTGTCGAAGAAGTACCACAATATCGATGCTTCCGCAAAGTGCGAAACCATAGAGTGTCGTGCTAGATTCCGGGCTTTCAAAACAATATACGAATCGCCGTTGACTCGTCTAACGTATCTTGGTGTGCAATTCATTTTTCTTTCTTTCTACTACTCCGCTCTTTCATTTGCTGTATAGCGGGCCTTCCCAACCGTCTAGAGATAATTGTTACTGGTAACATTTACCTGAGAAGCTGATCATTTAAAAGATCAGTTCTCTAAAATCACATGGGAACAAAGAATGTTGGGAGTCATGGGCAGGGCCGTATCCATGGACGGGGGGAGGGTTAGGGGTTTCACCCTCCCCCCCCTCCATGGGATCGTTTTTTTATAGGCTTTAACCCCTGATCTATGTATTTTTTGTACTTTTTGATCCGACCCGTGGACAACCCCCCCCCCCCCCCCCCGAAATAAATTCCTGGATACGAACCTGATCATGGGTGTGTAATAATCTTAGGTATGATAGATATTTTATTGCAAAAACGAATAAGCCATGGTAACAACAAATACACTAAAAAGAAGAAAACAAAATCACATAGGCCTACCCAATAAAAGAAAATTTATTTATTACATAAAGTCTTCTTGATTTATTCAAACAATGTTTACAACGGGTACTTCAGCTACGATTCTTCACCAGCGATATTTCGGCCCTTTTTGGCAAGGGTCCTCGTCAGGCTGTCAATCCTCTGGTTCAACTTTGATTATTACAGGTTTGTTTCCTTCCCCGAAGTTGAACCGGAGGATTGACAGCCTGACGAGGACCCTTGCCAAAAAGGGCCGAAATATCGCTGATGAAGAATCGTAGCTGAAGTACCCGTTGTAAACATTGTTTGAATAAATGTTTCAAAGTCAGCTTGGGCTCAAAGAATATTTGTCTTCTTGATGCTTCACTGTTATCCGGATGAACCTCGCAAATTTTTTAATAATCTTGAAACATTTATTCTCCTTTGAGTCTATTGACTCTCCTTTAACCAATTAGCCAACTCTCCCCTAAAATCCCCACTACGAAAAGTTTTCTCCCTTAGTTTTCAGTTCGTGGCATTCACACATTAATGCTTACATCAATCACTCCGCACATCGGACAGAAGTAAGGACCATCACTTCTCCTATTTATTCCTAAAAACATTTATTCTCCTTTGACTCCTAATTAGCCAACCCCTAAAATTTCAGTTCCAAAAAATTCCTCCCTTAGTTTTCAGCTCGGTGCATTCACACATAAATGCTTATAAAGCTTACATCAATTTCAGAAGCAAGGACCAGCATTTATCCCATTTATTCCTATATACTTCCTTTTCAGCCAATTTCGAGGGCGTTACATTTTCAACTAATACACAGCTCCAACCCTTAGCAGTCTAGGCCTGCCCTAAAATAAGCTTCTCCCCCAACTCTCGTTTGGTCTATGCATAAACTTTCAGGACAAACAAGCTGTTCCTTCATACATTTCTACCTTTGCCGACCTTTGCTTGATGATTCTACCCCCTTCCTGTCACTGATGGTGGACTTACTTGCCTCATTTCAATTTTTTCTCATTTCTCATTCATTCAATTCACCCTCATTTCAAAATAAAGCCATTCCACATTCATTCACTACTTACTTTATCTTGTTTGCTTGACTGACTAACACATGAATCAGAATATTCAACATAATCGTCAATTTTTTCAGATTTTTGCGCACAAAGGTTACCACGCAGCCTTTTTGAGCCTTTGCATTCACCGCAGAATGCTGAAATCAATCAATCAATCAATCTTTATTATTCGAGAAACATTCCTTACGGTATTAACAAAAAACGGAATATTTGTTCTCTCGTCAAACATAACAATATACAATTGCGCTTTTACATAGTCAAATGTTCAATAATTACACAAAAATAAGAATTGCAACATATTAGAGCGCTAAACCTCAATAATTAACATATAAAATAGGAAAAGAATTTAAAATTTCGCGTTGAAAAAACTCACAAAGGAGGGGATAAAACTTTTTTCGTACCGCGCATGAATTGCCCGAATGGGTTGTATCTTAGGAACTGGTTGTGCTGCCATTCTCTGTGGCCTTATGCGGTCGGTAATGTGGGGAGGGGGAAGGATGTGCCGATGGTTGGGGTCTTCCAGTAGTTGGTCACCAAACTTGGTAGAAAGTTGGTGCCTACGGTTTGACAAAGATGCGAGACCAAACTCGTTTAGAAGGAAAATGTACGGGATTTGGGGGATTTTGATACTATTAGTAAAGATCGGTACTCGATCCTCTCGAGGCGTTCCGACTGCTCCCGTGTTAAACCAAAATGCCGTACCGGACAGCAGTATTACAACCATAAATACAACCATATAAACTGTTCTCTTTTGTCCTTGCCCAAAACCATATAAACTGTTCTCTTTTGTCCTTGCCAAACCGAAGAAGGCTGAAATAAAGCCCTAGAAACTGTGGAGAAACTTTTTCTCCTTTGTCCTTGCCAACCCTTTCCGGAAGTCCCCACGTGGCAAAGATAGGCTAGAGGGACAATCGTAGGATTTGTATCTATTTAGGAATTGGCATGGTAGATTGGTACCTATACATCCCCTGCCCTAACAGGATGTTCGAGAATTGGACTAGAGCCGAGTTGCCAGATCTGATCCACTAGCTATTTAAGGGACAGTTGTTCGAGCTTTAAATTTTTTTTCAAATCAAATCAAGTTTATTAATTAGCCATAATTATCCAAAAACGAATAGCACTGGCACAGACCCCGTGACTTATTTATGTGTTAATCGCTTGCAGTTCCAAAGAGCTTTTAAACACCCAATGCTGTAAAGTTTAATTAAAAAGCCAACTTATTTTTGTTTCATTTAACTGAATACTCTGCATTATTTGGAATGTATAATGGGATTTTCTTTATTTTTCACTATTTGTTTAGTATGACGTTCAGAATATCTACGGCCGTCCTCGCAGAGCAAAATCCTACTTCACAACGCAAAATCCTACTATTACTCGGAAAATTTGAATCGAAATACACACGCAAGTGCGGTTCGAAGGGCTTGGGCATGGGGGTGGGGGGGGGGTTATGACCTCAAAATATATGACTGGCTAAAAAACAGCACCACAGTCTCAAGAAATATTGACTTTATAAGGCTCAGTTAAGGCTCAGTTTATTTCTTACGACCAAAATACATTTAACTATGATGTATGGATGAGAATTTAAAACACTTGTTGTGTGAATGTGAAAATTTGAATGAACTTAGGTTAGAAATTTTTGGAGTAAATGAAGGAGGGGTAGATGAAGAATGGATGTGTAGGATCATGGGAAATAGTTGTTTCATGAGTATTAAACAGTTGGCCAGGTTCCTCAGGGTAGCCCTAGCCCATAGGGATAGGTGCTTATAGAAGGTATTATTTTTGTTTGTTTGAGTTTATTTTTCATGTATTTGCCATGGCCTTTGGCTCTTAGTGTAAATAAATCTTATCTTAAATCTTATCTTATCTTATCTTTAACTATGATGCCAGTACCCGCCCCAAGAAAGGTACAAAAAAGCACTTGCAATTGAGCGGGTACATAAAACTCATTTCCTAACTAATAATTAACTAAAAACAAAACATAACAGAAAAGAGCACTAAAATAAGAAATAATAACCAATCTCTCATTAACTCATTTAATAATAATAATGAGAAAAAAGAAAATAATAAGAAAAATAGGAAAAAATAGAAAAAAAATAGAAGTTTTAAAAAGTTATGGAAAATGCCATTGTAGTAATAAAATAATAAACAAATAAGTGACAGGAATTAGACGATACCGTTCATATCAAATCTTGCTTGAGAGAAGACAAGCCTCGGTACCAGCTACTGACATATATACCCAAGACAAACTTAATTTTTTTCAGTCCGAGCAAAATTCAACTACCTAAACAACTTCTACCTTTTAATCTAGCTTAGACCCCAAATCTCAAGCTTAAAATCGCACCTAAATGATGCACACTTCAACTAAATAGAAATAGGGTAGAATTACCGAAGACCCGCAGGCAAAATTTTTTTAATCGGCAATATTCGACTACTTCCAACACAAACTCTTGCTTCTAACGTGGCTCAGATCGCAAGCAGCAGCTTTTAATGTATGTACCAAAGACAAATTTAAACTCAGCGCTGTCGGCGATTTTTGTCTAATTCGACCTTTTACTGGCATTTCTAGCTTTTAAGGTGGTTGAAATCTTAGGCCTAAGACCTCACTTAAATCATGGGCCATTCAACCAGATACACTGTCAGAAGTTTCGTAACAGATAACACGAGGATGCGCGTTTTTAACAGATAATGCGGAACAGATAACACTTTGAATGTTATCTGTTGTGTTTCAAAATGCTATGCATAATCTGCTGAGTCTTCCGATATCGTGACGATAAGGAATAAAGTCAGTAGATGCTTTTTTGGCTCTTCCTAACAAAGCTTGTTACGCATAACGTTTCATGCATAACGTTTTCAAACACAAGAGATAACATCCGAAGTGTTGTCTGTTACGCATTATCTGCTGAAACTGCGCATCCTCGTGTTATCTGTTATGAAACTTAGACAGTGTATCTGGTTGAATGGCCCATAATTTAGGTGAGGTCTTAGGGCTAAGATTTCAACTACCTTAAAAGCTAGAAATGCCAGTAAAAGGTCGGGTTACACTAAAATCGCCGACAGCGCTCAGGTTTAAATTTTTCTTTGGTACATACATTAAAAGCTGCTGCTTGCGATCTGAGCCACGTTAAAAGCAAGGTTTGTGTGGGAAGTAGTCAAATATTGCCGATTTAAAAAATTTTGCCTGCGGGTCTTTGGTAATTCTTCCCTATTTCTATTTAGTTGAAGTGTGCATCATTTAGGTGCGATTTTAAGCTTGAGATTTGGGTTCAGCTACATTAAAAGCTAGAAGTTGTATAGGTAGTTGAATTGTGCTCGGATTGAAAAAATTTCGCCTGTGGCGCTTAGTTTAAGTTTGGTTGGCTTGGGTACATATGTCAGAAGCTGGTACCGAGGCCTGTCTTCTCTCCAGCAAAATTCGATTTGAACGGCATCGTCTAATTCCTGTTACTTATTTGTCATTTTACTACTACAATGACATTTTCCATAACGTTTTATGATCGATTTTCACATAGTGGAATTTCCCTGTCGGATTTTTGGTACCTATGCGCTTGTACCTGAGTTGTACAAATGTTCGTTGCTGACCCCTCACGGGATACTAAACAGAGGAAAGGCTTGCCAGTTTTTTCAGATACTAAAAGGAGGAAAAGTTGACCCTTAACAAATGGAAGTTGCAGACCCCTCACGGGATACTAAACAGAGGAAAGGCTTGCCAGTTTTTTCAAATGCTAAAAGGAGGAAAAGGTGAACCTTTACAAATGGACGTGGCAGACCCCTCACAGGATACTAAACAGAGGAAAGGCTTGCCTGTTTTTCGAATCCTCGATTCCTGGCAATTCTTTCCTCGTTTTAGTTTGCCTTTTCTGGTTTTAGTATTCTTTCCTGCTTTTCTCTTGCTTTTCCTTTCATGCTTTTAGTCGATCCCGAGTTGTATGCTTGACGAAAACGATTTACGAAAAATAATTGTCCACGCACTGAGCTACCTTCCGGGAGCTAATCCCTAGCTACTGAAAAACCGCGAGTGTACTAAGGCGGTTCGAAGGGGGGGGGGGAGGAAACCCCACCTGCTCCAGAGAATCTACTCTCAGTCGTATGTTTTGAGCTTGTCTGTATGACACTCGTATGTTTTGAGCTTTTCAGAATGAAATACAGGCAATTACCAGATGTGAATTTCACCCACAAATCCCATTTTTTAGTCGAATTGCTACGAAGAAATTTCTAGTCGTATGTTTTCAGATTCATGGTTGTGTGTCCTGAGTTTTCCAGAATGACAGTCGTATGTCGAGCTTGCCAGAATGACATCAACCGCGAATTTCTCCTGAAAAGACCCGTTTCTTGTCGTACTTTTGAAAGGGATTTTCTAGTCATAAAGTAGAGACAATCGTAAGCTTTGAGCTTGCCAGACAAGGCAGTTTGCTAATCGTGAACTTCGCCTTCATATGACCTGTTTTTGGTCGTATTGTTACATAAAGATTTAGTAGTATGTTTTAAGCTTGTCAGATTCACAGTTTTAGGCTCTCAATTTGTCAGAATGACAGTCGTATGCCTGAACTTGCTAGAGCCCAGAGTGAAATGAACCGTGAATTTTCCTGAAAAGTACGCTTTCTTGTCGTTCTTTACGAAGAGGTTCTCTAGTCGTATATTAGAGACAGTCGTAAGTTTTGAGCTTGTCATATGAGTCAGTTAGGTGAATTTCGACAGCAAACGACCTATTTGTTAATCAAATCAGAAAAAAAGTCATTACGTTGCGGAATGTCGTGTGTTTTGAGCTTGTTAGAATGAAAATCTGACTGGCAATGGAATGACAAGGACTGGTGAAAACTTGGAACATTATCTTATATAACCTAGTTGGTATTATAAAGCTATCCTTAACTTTTCAGGATCAAGATTCCATAGATGCCACTCTACTAATCATTGCGAAACAACAGCGTTGTTTTAGATTTTAGACCATCCGATGAAACGAAAGCTTGGCTACGCAACTTCAGATAGTCCTCTCTGACATAGGCTATACAACTTCTCTTCACTTAACATACCGTAGGCCCTGGTTCGACGACAAGCAAAAACCATCCTTTTTGGCCCCAGGCAAGAGTTCTACAGAGCTTTCCAAAATGAACTTGACAAGTTCAATGAACTTGACAAGTTCATTTTCCAGCTTGAGCGGCTTGAGAAGAGGAAACTTGCCAAGAAGGGCCGAAATATAGCTCTAATAAAATGTAGCATGACTTATCCGTTTTGCACTGTCAAATCTGGAGAGGACTCTTGCCAAGAAGGGCCGTAATATAGCTCTAGTCAAATTAAGCTGACTTATCCGTTTTGCACTGTCAAATATTCAATATTTAAGCTGCTTTCACATTGACGCGCTTGCCTTTCACACTGAGCTACGCAAGCCTTGCGTTGCGCTTCCGACGACGCAATGCGGAGCTTGCGCTTAAAAAATTGACACAACGCAAGAATAGAACTGAGCTCTATTTTTACGTTGCGTCCGACGCGTACGCATCAGATTTTTCAATTTGTTTTTCATTTGAAATGTAAGTTTCTGAAGAAAAACTAGTAAAACTAGTTCAAGAGAGACCTGGACTATATGATAAAAAGGTCCCTGACCTTTTGTGGTCACCATTTGGGATGGGGGGGCGTGCCCCCCCCCCCCCCCCCCCCGATTTTTAAAGGGGCCCAAAATCAGAGGTTTTTTGTCTATATTCCTTGTTGCTTGATATGCTGAAGTAAAACCATTTACCAAATCGAAAATTTCACACTGCACCGCACAGTTTGTAATCTGGCTGTGAACCAAAATCAGCAGAAAACAGGCTGATTTTTTTTGGTGTTTGTTAGATGTTTTAAGATGTTAACCCCATGTCCGAACTCAAAAGATTTTATGAATCCAGATCTACTTCTCGATATCGCGACAAACCTCGATAGGGTTTCGATCGAAAGCCTCAGAGGGTCTAAAGTCGCCTATTCTGTCAAATGGATAGGCCTCAAACTCCAGGTCAAAGCATTCTCCAGTGAACATTTTTATTTGTGAAGCGTCTTGAACAATGCGTGATTCTTGCATATGCTCATTATGGTATATTTTAAAACTGCTTTAATTTTACCCTAAAAAAGCAATTAAATTTTGCGTTTGAGCAAAAAAAAAAATCTAGGATGGGGGCCCAAAATGGACGTTTGCCCCCCCCCCCCCCCTGGGGCTTACTGAAGTGGCGCCACTGTGACTATCACAGCAAGACTTTCATTAATAATGCATGGTTATCCATTTGTGAAATCATCAGCAAGTGAGTTTAGCATCATATCAGCATGACTGATAAGTTGACCCTACTTTGTATCACATTACATCAATTGGACCTTGTCTCCTCAAGTAGCAAATAGTAATAATAAAAAATTACCTATAAACATTCTGGCAACTGTCTGAATTTGCCTATAGGCTCCGTGTTCAGTCCAGGCATCATTTTAAGTCTTCATCAGAACTAGCCATTTTCTGAAAACGCAACGCACAAGCCTTCACGGTGTGAAAGGTCCGACGCTGACTCTACGCAAGTGCAATGGAAGCGTCTTGCGTTCTTAGTGTGAAAACCGTATTAGGGGGGGGGGGCATTTTTCCTAACACCTGTATACACGGAGACGAGTTCGGCTCAATCAAAGGGTTCTTAGTTGTGGTGTAGCCTATTGTGTTCAAGGTCCTCTCCGGACAAGCGTCCTCGTCCCCGACGCCAAAACGAACCATTCGCAAGCCCTCTCTCTTCTCAGTCACCAATATAGAACCTTTAATGAAAATATTCTTGCTAAGAGACACTTCGCTTTTCTCATTTGTGTGTTATTAATTGGCTGACGCTGCCGAGCGACGTCATTTGCAACAATGAACAATATTCTCATTATGTCATCGCTCTAGACACTCATTAGCATTCTGTACAGCTAATTGCGCATTCGCCTTCGAAATTTAGAGGGGTTTTGAAAATAGGCCTTAGAATTATTTTCTGTCATACCGTTTCAGAAACGAGAAATGCCGAGCGTTTGCTGAGCTTGATAAGCATACGAAGAAAATGCAAAGAATATTACTTTCTTTCGTTTTGGAAAGTAATACTTTTCCTTGCTTAAGACAGAAAAATCTCAGGTCCATTTCTCTAGCTCTAGCCTGGAAAGGACCTTTGCCAAGAAGGGCCGCAATCTCGGCCGAATAATGTTAAATTAAATGTCAGGTGACCTATCTGTTTCGCGTCATTAAATAAGACCTTCGAAGATCGAGAGATGGTCAGTCGTAAAGAAAGTCAACTTCATTGCTTCCATATTAGAATAACTTGTGACTGGCCGGTCGAAACCACCTAGTACATGCAGAATTCGCGGTTCAAGACCGGCTAAAAAAAGCTATTTCTGCTCAAAGCAAATCTGCTATCTGTTTCTTGGTACCTTTAACTCAAATTCCACCAAAGTACCAAGGTACTTTGTAGTACCTTCTTACCCCTAAATCGAAGATCTGATCAACTTCAAATAAACTTTTACTTTTAACAAACTTTCCGGTTTTGGCCGGATTCCGGTTCAGCTACTTGTCCGGCGAGAAAATGGTTTTCATAATCGTGTTCAGCATGTCTTCTTGCCCCTTAATCGACTATCTCGTTAGATGTTTAAAAATATTTTGTTTGCCCCTTAATTTGAACCGCCTCTACTACCCCTAAATGTAGGGCTACAGAGCCCATCTACGATCTCGACCTTTCCCTTGAACCAAAGGAGCCTCACACCAAGTTTCATCAAAGTATCTCATTCCGTTCGAGAGTTATCGTGCTCACAGACGGACAACTTTTGCGATGTCATAGGTATCCATCCACTTCCGTTTTGGATCCCAAACAAGAGCTGGAAGCTCATATGGCACTTGCAATGCTAGGTCAGATGAAAGTGATGGTCAAAAGTATTTTTTCACTTTTCGGTGAAGATGCGCCTAACAGTGTCCCCTCTCGTCCGATATCTCGTCATCACTGACTTGCTACAATTGAAGCTCTTATAATCCCAGTAAAAAATAATAAAGAGTTAAAAGTATGAAACCATTGTACTTTGCAAGGCTGTGTCAGAGGATGAAAGTGATGGTCAAATTTTTTTTTTTCACTTTTCGGTTAAGATGCGCACTATAAGGTGCTTAAAATTAAATTTGTAAGCAAAACCCTTGAGGCAAAACGGATCATGTGCTCATGGCGATCGTGAATAAGTAAATTTTGCTTAAAAGAATTTTTTTTTTTTTTTTAAGATGAGTTCTTTAAGGAATGGTCGGATCGGAGAACTGACGATGTCTAACCCAATTATGTCAAGTTTCTAATGTTCCAGCAAAGTCTTATCGTCCTAGCACATCTGGAAGTACCTTAACTCACGACCACCGGAATTCCGGACACCCCCTAGAGCCTCCCCCCCCCTCGGTACCCGAATCCTGTCCGATTCTGTCACTGATGCATCTAGGACTTAAGCCTGTAGCCTACTTCCCACGAAGTTTCATCCTGGTCGCTCCACTCCACGCGTGTCACTAGATTTCCGGTTCTACCCTCCGCCGCCCCCCCCCCCAGTTCATCGGATCCGGTCCGGAGTCGAAATGGGACATCTGAGACATGAGGTCTTTCAAGATATCAAGTTTCATTGAGATCCGATAACCCGTTCGAAGGTTATGCATGCCACTAATTTCCGGATCCCGCCGTCTCCCCCTCTCCCCACGATGGTCGGATCGGGCGAGAGACTGTTTTCAAGTTAATCTGGTCGGGTCCCTGATATGCCTGCCAAGTTTTATCGTCCTAGCCCACCTGGAAGTAAATTAACGACGAATCTTCGGAATCCGTTCCAGTTCTGTCAGTTATGTATCTAGAGCTTGTGCTTGTTCTTCCCACCAAGTTTCATTCCTCTCGCTCAACTCTGAGAGTACGATTTCCGGTTCCCCCGCCGACTCCCCCCAGATTCATCGGATCCGGTTCGCACCTGAAATGAAACATCTGAGACACGAGGTCTTTCCAGATTTCAAGTTTCATTAAGATCCGATCACCCATTCGAAAGTTATACATGTCTCCGGTTTCCGCTACCTCCCCCTCCCCCCACGATGGTCGGATCGGGAAAGTGACTATTTCCAAGTTAGTTTGGTCGGGTCCCTAATAAGCCTGCCAAGTTTCATCGTCCTAGCACTTCTGGAAGTACCCTAACTCGAGATGAGTGGACCGACAGACGGAAAAGTGATCGGTATATGGCACTTGAGCGAAGCTGCAAGTGCCATAAACAAGAGCTGGAAGCTCAAATTGCACTTGTAAGGCTGGGTCAGATGGAAGTGATGGTCAAAAGTATTTTTTTCGCTTTTCGGTTAATACTTGCAAGGCTGGGTCAGAGGATGGAAGTGATGGTCAAAAGTTTTTTTTTCACTTTTCGGTTAAGATGCGCACTTTAAGGATGCTAAAAATTAACTTCTAAGCAAAACCCTTGAGGCAAAAAGGATCATGTGGCGATGTTGAAAAAGTAAATTTTGCTTTAAAAGTATTTTTTGCACTTTGCGGTTAAGATGAGTTCTTTAAGGGATGGTCGGATCGGAGAAGTGATGTTGTCTAACCCAATAATGTCAAGATTGTCAAGTTTCTAATGCTCCAGCAAATCGTCATAGCACATGTGGAAGTACCTTAACTCACTATCACCGGAATTCCGGTCACCCCCATACAGCCCTCCACCCTTTCGGTACCCGAATGCGGTCCGATTCTGTCACTGATGCACCTAACACTTGTGCCTGTACTTCCCACCAAGTTTCATCAAGACCGCTCCATTCTATCCGTGTCACAAGATTTCCGGTTCTCCCATCCGAACTCCCGCTCCCCAGTTCATCCGATCCGGTCTTGAATTGAAATGGGACATCTGAGACGTGAGGTCTTTCAAAATATCAAGTTCATTAAGATCCGATACCCCGTTCTAAAGTTATACATGCCACTAATTTCCCGATTCCACCGTCTCCCCTCCCCTCATGATGGTCGGATCGGATAAGTGACTGTTTCCAAGTTAATCTGGTCGGGTCCCTGAGATGCCTGCAAAGTTTTATCGTCCTAGCCCACCTTGAAGTACATTAACAACGGATCGCCGGAAATCCGGAACCCCCCTACAACTCCCCCCACAGTGTCCGAACCCGGTCCAGTTCTGTCAGTGATGTATCTAGAGCTTGTGCTTGTTCTTCCCACCAAGTTTCACCCCGATCGCTACACTCTGAGAGTTTCACACGATTTCCGGTTCCCCCTCCAACTCCCCCCAGATTCATCGGATCCGGTCCGGACTTGAAATGAGACTTCTGAGACACGAGGTCTTTCAAGATATCAAGTTTCATTAAGATCCGATCACCCGTTCGAAAGTTATGCATTTTCCGCATCATTATGCATCATCCTATTTTCCGGATTTCACCATCTCCCCCTCCCCCACGATGGTCGATCGGGCAAGTGACTATTTCCAAGATAGTCTGGTCGGGTTCCTAATACGCCTGCCAAGTTTCATCGTCCTAGCACTTCTGGAAGTACCCTAACTCGAGAACAGTGGACCGACAGACCGACCGACCGACCGAAAAGTGTTTGGTATATGGCACTTGAGCAGAGCTGCAACTTGCAAGTGCCATAAAAAAGAAAAAAGGCAATCTGAGTAAATAAAAAAAAAATCAAATTGCTCGGTTTGAGTGTGAATTTGGTCCTGCCGGGACGCCATCTCAACGTCACTACGAGAGTCTAGCCTATTGTGAAAAGAACAAGCCTACGAAAATCAGCCGGCCTAGTTAAACTTTAAGACAGTAGCGAAAAACTCGTCTGGTGTGAGATAAACTTGGAAATTGGGAGACATGTCAGGGAGACAATAGGAAAGGTCAGAGGCTTCGATGACGTACTGAGCGGGGATATGTTTCCCAATTTACCTTCTCTAACGTCCCACATAATGGTACCACGTTTTACCGATAATATTGAGTATACAATATGTATATATAATATGAGTAGAAATTATGCAATATTTTAACTCAGCTGCCCGAGCTTAAAGATCATGCTCGCTCAAAAGTTCTAAGCGGTATTTCTGAATGAATGAATGAATTCATTCCCAATAAAGCCCAAGGACAATGGCGGGGAACATAACACAATAACAAAAACAAAATATCATACACTCCAACAAAAAACCAAAAAATCAACTTATATAAAAATAGTTCACGGTGGGACATTGCTAGCTTCAGGAATCTACCCAGCCTTCGGATCTCACCAAAACACTTACTTCCCATACTTGAAACCAAATCCCTGTGTATATACATGTTTGATCTACTGTGCCGTTTGCTAAATGTTCGATTTTTCGGGTGTTGTGTATTTGTTAATACGAAATTTTCTTGTTAGTTTATTTATTTTATTTTTTCTCGTTGTTTCCTTACTCTGCCCATTCCTCTTTTGTTGTTTGGCGGGCTATAATAGAAATCATTCATTCATTCATTAAACCGGAAATTCCAGAATGGACTGAATTGCTTCTTGGCAACACTAGGGCTTGGATAAACGGTAACATCACGTTCAATCAAAATACGCTATTATCCTTCACTAGGAACTGGCCGGAATCTGGTGAAAGCCGGAAATTCAAGAACCGACTAAATAGTCATACAAACCTCGGCTAAGGAAGTCGTCAAAGGGTAAATCAACATGCTGGACTGCAGATGTGCTGCTTTTAAACTCGGATGGATATGAGCATGTAACCAGGGACCCATAAATTTCCTGTAATAACTCGCCATTCAGGGGGCTTGTCAATCAGAGGTTTCTGATGCGCTCTTGACCGAGCGTCAGATAGTTCGAGAAATACCCACGGGGATAAAATACCCGACTATCCAGATAGACAAAAATTTTCGCAGCCGTTCTACTGAACTAGGAATATTTCTCTGTAATGGAAGAGTACCCTGGATCTTTTGTCCTAGCTTAGGTACCTGGTGGCATGCTGAATAGTCCCAACAAATTTTGTCTATCTTAGCAAGAACACCGATTCAACCCAAGCGGAATTCTTGGAAACTAGGTGAGGCTCGGGCAACATAGCAACATTGAAGCATAGGAAATGACAAGCCCCCTGAATGGCGAGCCATTACAGGAAATTTATGGGTCCCTGATGTAACTGAGTTTGTTAGAATATAGAATGTGCTGTTAATTTTAAGCTTGGTTGAATAAGGAGTATGTAACATATAAGTTTCAATGTACACATATGCACTCGATTGTATTTCAATAGATTTCAGGTTCGTTCCTTCTGGCTACAGATTGGCGAGGGCCCTTGCCAAGAGGGTCGAATCGTCCCTGGACGAAATCTTAGCAGGCCTTAGCCGTTAAAGAAATAACATTAGCGGTTCACATTAATGCGTGCTGCGTGTGATTATTGATATTCGGGTACCCGTAAAGTGCGCATCTTCACCAAACTACTTTTGACCATGGGTCAGCCAGGGCAGAACATCGTTGTTGTATTTGGGAAAGTTAATTGCAACCGTGTTAGAGGTGCCCTAGACGGGAAGGACACCTCTTGAGCGGGTAGAGCAGGGGTCTCGTTAAGATTGTTGAAAGTTGTTGTTAAATTTGTGCCCTTGGGCTATGATATGAGTGGAAGCGAGTGAGAGGGAAATGAGGGTTGAGGGCGTTTGTGGTTTTGGAAGAGTTGAAGATAAGTATTGTGATGAACGATGGGTATGTGTGAATGATGATAGGGCGAAAAAGTAAGTGGTAATTTTTTTTGTTTCATTATTAGGGGGGATTCGGGGGAAGAACAGTAAATGCAATATGGGCTTTATTATTAAAAGTTAGGTGACGTAAATAGTTTAAAAGTGGGTAAAAATAGATTAAAATTAACGTCACTGAGGGATGGAAGTGTAGCCAAAAAAAGTACGTAACATGATTTTCATTGTTTTATTTAAATAATACAAAAAGAAGTTAAATTAGAAAAGATGCTACGGTAAAAAAAAATACATATGCATGATCCCCAAGGGCCCCTGATCATTTTTGCCTCAAGAGCTTTGCTTACAAATGAATTCCATAAAGTACAAAAAATATTTTTGAACGAAATACGTTTTCATGATTCCGATGAGCCCATCAACATTTTTGCCTCAGGGGTTTTGCTTATAGATCAATTTCTAGCGCCCCTAAAGTGCGTATCATCACAGCCAAGTGCACAAATAAAATACTTTATACCAAACGATACGTTCTCGGAGCTTCCAAGGGTCCACAAACTTACGAAATGGCAAATTCCTACTTTTATCCTCTGACCCAGCCTTGCAAGTGCCATATGAGCTTCTAGCTCTTGTTCTCAGTTGGTAGCCTACAGGTGGCCGGGAATTCAGGAATCAGGAAAAAAAATCAGTGAATTTACCTAATTACCAAAGGGTCGCCGTTATCACGCTCACAAGAAAATTCCGGTAGTTCAACCACACGTCAGTTTGCCGACATGTCAGTGCCTTCATAGGTCAGTTTATCCATACGTCATATCCTTCCACACATCACTATCCCCACACGTCACAAGGCCTATATTTTCCGACAGTTCGCCCACACATTATGGCCCATCCGTTAGTTTGATGAACTCGACAACTAAAGAGTGGGAACATAACCCAGGGGATTAATTTGAAGAAGCCAACTTATGTGCGTGTGAATGAGGCCAAGTATTAGTTCAGAATATGGGTGTAGTGGCATGTGAAGCTATGACGATTTCTGAAGTGGGCGAAATGACGGTGGGTCCATTCAAGAATAAATAAGGGAAGAAGTGAGAACTCACGTAACCTCGATGTCAGCATGCTGGATCTTTCTTTTCCAATCTTATTTTCCGGGGGTGGAGCCTGGTTGGAGCTTCTCGTGTTGCCTCTTGCAGTATTAAGTGTTACCTCCAGACCAAAACTGATGAAGCAGTCAGAAAAGGCGGGAAGTTCAAACAGTACTGATTCTGAGGATTATACAAATGGAACTTTTTTAATCTCGGGTCAGATTTGCAATATGAAGCTTATGTTATCACGACGGGCTTCCACGGGCTTCCAGCTTGATTGTAATTTATCTTGGAAGAACCATAGTGATCTTGTTGCAGCTAAAGTTGCTAGAGGTCTGGGAATATTGCGTCGATTAAAGCATGCTTTACCATTATCAGTTCTTTTATTATTGTATCATACTACTGTTGCGCCTTATATTTCTTATGGTTGTGTCCTTTGGTCTAGTAATTTCTACGCAAATTTTAAAAGAGTGCAAATTCTACAAAATAAAACAGTGCGTCTTCTTGGTAATTATGTAGAAAATGTGAATGATACCGCGCCATGCTTTAAGAAATTACGAGTGTTTAACATTGGTCAGATCCGCGATTATCAAGCTGCTGTTTTTGCGTATCGATGCTGGAATGATGTATGTCCTGCAGTTTTACTGAATTTTTTCGCGCAAATCGTTCACTCCACAGGAATGCGACTAGAGAGGCGGATAATTTTGTTGTTGAGTACCGAGACACCACACGTGCAGCTTTCGGAATTAGGTATCTAGCTCCGACTATTTGGAATGATATCCCAATTGTCATTCGGGAGGCTGAACACATTGGGTCATTTAAAGTAAAACTTAAAAAACATTTATTGGGAGAAGGGAATTAATTTTCTTATTTTTTTTTTCTTTTTCCTTAAATTTTTTTCTTTTGAAATTTTGGTATTCAAGGTTAATTGAGAGAGAGTGTTCTTGTCCTTCTTTTTTTTTTTTTTTTTTTATGAAATTTGATATAGGTTGAGAATCAGAGGATTGCAGTCGTCCATCATCAGGCTTCTTGAGCCTTCCCCGGGCGGTTGCGTGTTTTGTATAGTTTATTTTGTATTTAGTAGTAAATAAAGTAAGTAAAGTCAAGTCAAGACCCTTCATAAAGACGATGAAGCCCAAGGGATTGCGGCATTTGATGACTCAGGGAAGCAATTAAGCAACTTGAATGTTGAAGCATAGACATAAACATAACGAATTTATTTCAAACAACCACTATCATGGCAATGCCAAATTTGGGTATTACGTCAAGCATAATGCACATTTTAAAATCTATACAGTTAATCATCAATTCGTCATCACAGACCTGTTATAATATATAAATGAAAGCCAAAAACAGAACACGGACGTTGGAATAATATCACAGACAGCTATCACCATCATTATAAATTTTTGTGAAACTCGGAACGAAGCTTTTCTGGTACCGCGTATGTGTTGCAGGTACGGGGGACAACTTTGGAACCTTTGAACTTGCGACCCTTTCCTGTCGGTTTCTTGTGTTTTCATAAGGAGGAGGAAGGATATCGGATAGAACAGGATGGTGGAGGAGCTTATGACCAACCGCTAAGTTCAGCCGCAGTCTCCGACTCTCAAGGGTTTCCATCTTAAACTTTTTTAGGAGAGCAGAATAGGGAACTTTGGGCTCACGACTTATTATTAGGAGTGCACGTTTCTGTATTCTTTCTATTTGTTGTGTCTGTTCGGCAGTAAGGGCAAAGTGCCAAACAGCAGCCGCATATTCCAAAGTGGACCGAATGAAAGAAACGTAAATTCGGACAAGAACATATCATGAATGCATTTAGTTCAGATTCAATAGGATCGGTTTGAACATCAGTAATTTTATTTTGACCTTCTCAGGACTGGAAAGAATCGCTTCTAGAAAAGGTATTAAGCTTGGACAATTTAAGGTATTTAGCTGTCGAAATGTACTCAATGAGTTATTATGTTTTGTTTTTAGGTTGTGCTCTCTACACAAAATCAAGTTATAAAGTAGTTCCTAATTTGAAATTAATGATTACTGATTGCAAGATATCTTTCAGGACGTGTCACTTTGTGATAACAACTTATTATTCTTGGTCAAAAGTGTATATCATTATCTCGGATAGTTGCACTTAACATCTGGCTAAATTTGTCAAAGGCCTATGCTACTAACAGACTGCTTTTTCGTCATCGTTTTTTTCATTATCATGTTTTTCCATCATTCAAATCCGAATTTTGGACATAGCTGGCGAACTGTACTCAAAGAGTTGTTATGTTTTTTTTAAGCTGTACTCTGTATACAAGCGTCAGAACCTGAGTAGGACCCTTGCCAAGAAGGGCCGAAATATCGCTGATGAAGAATCGTAGCTGAGGTATCCTTTGTAACTATTGTTTGAATAAATGTTTCAAAGTCAGCTTGGGCTCAAAGAATATTTGTAAAATTGATAATTGTACGGTATCATTCAAAACGTCTGCATTTGGGATAACAACTTATTATTTCTGGTCAAAATGTATATCATTATCTCGGGTAGTTGGCTAAATGTTTCATTATTTGTCCTGTTATAGTCTTTTTTTCATCACTAAGAATCTGCCATAGATATTTCATGACTGTATTTGTGTGAAAAAAAGAGTAAATTTTCCTTCCCACTTCTCCAGAGACGGATATTCTGACTTTTTTAAGTCTAGAGTAAAAACATTTGGAAGCATGTCCCTTCCTTCTTTAAACTTATAGTGTTCAGTCCAAATCGTTCCTTTTCTGCCTCTATTTTTGTCATCCTTAAATGTAGGATTGCACGACTTCTATCATCTCACTGTACTTTAGCCCCTTATTTCGTCTTTTAAACTAGTGGTAGCTGCGATTTGTTGGAGGGAGAAGGGCAAAATGTCGGTCTCTTTCTGTTTAATTTGAATTCGGCTCACTTTCTTGACGCGAAGAGCGGCGATCGGAAGAACCAGCGCCAATAATTACTCTGTGGTCGGGACAGGCGCCGAGTAGGCTCCACCCCCGGTACTTGAGAATCGGGGAAAAAACGTTGTCGTCGCATGATTCAAGTCTTCTCAATTCTTCCCTTATCTATTCTTGGTCCATTTACGGTACGGTAGGTTACGTGTGGCAGAACTGGCGCGGGGCCGGAGTGACGTGTTGACGAACTGTCGGAAACGTGGTCGTTAGAATGTCATGGTGAACTATCGGAAAATGTGGGTGTAGTGACGGATTTTATGAGCGTTCTGACGTGTGGGTGAATTGATGTGTGATGGTAGTGACAGGTCTTTACCAAATAGATTTGGTCAAGATGGGGGGGGGGGGGAGTTACTCCGGTCAGACGTTTGCGTTCTTGTCACGTCTGCAATGTTTCAGCCAAGTTAGCACATCTGGAAGTACCTCAATTACCGGAACTCCGCCCCCCCCCTTCCAACTCCCCCCGGAGCCCGAATCCGGTCCGGTTGTGTCACTGATTTATCTAGGTCTTTTGCTTGTTCTTATCACCAAGTTTCATCCCGATCGCTCCACTCTGAGCATGTCACGATTTCCGGTCCCCCCCCCCCCCATCCATCGGATCCGGTCCTGACTTGATGTGGGACATCTGAGACATGAGATCTTTCCAAATATCAAGTTTCATTAAGATCCGATCACCGGTTCGTATGCTTAAAAATTCAGGATTTCCCCTCCCTCCACTCCCCACACGATGATCGGATGGCGGAACTGACTATTTTCAAGTCAATCTGGTTGGGTCGATGATAAGCCTGCCCCATCGTCCCAGCCAACCTGAAAGTACCTTAACTTCGTATTGCTGGAATTTTGGAACCCCCCTCCAACTCCCCCCACAGTGCCCAAATCCTGTACTTTTTTAGCCAGGCACGATAAGAAGTCGGCCGAAAGCCGGTGCAAGACTGGAAGTTTAAGAATGAACAAATTTCCGATCAGATCAATCCGATCGCATCAAAGAAATGTTGGAAACCATATGCTACAAAGCCGTTTAGTTGGGTTTCCAAGCTGGATCAAAACTCCTTCACGTCTTAGAAATCTGGAAGAAGCAGACCGAAAGTTGTGATTCAGTTTTCTTAGCCAATATAGGGAAGGGAGACATGGAACTTCTTTTACTTGATGGTGTTCAAGTTCCGTCATTTACACTACTACACAATAGGATCGTATCCAGGAAAATGCTGGAAACGATATGCAACAAAGCCTTTTGACCGAGTTTTCGAGCCAAATCAAAGCTTCTTTAATACAGTTAGAGAACTTCGAGTCTTATAAAGCTAGAAAAGAAGCGGACCGAAAGTTGTCTTTAATTTTCTCAGCCAACATAGGGAAGGAAGCCACGGGGCTGGTTTTCCTTGATGTAGTTCAAGTTCCGTCAGTTAAAACTCTACATTAAATCCTTCAGAAGTTTGATGTAGCACAAGTTCGGTCAGTTCGGTTACTACGTCAGAACCTTCAACTTCCTTCAAGCGGATATTCGACCAAAATTACGAGGAAAAGTTTGATAAGTTTTGGTTCTTAGTATTTTATGATTCTAGGGGAAGTGATAAGTGGTATACCACTGGTACCACCACACCATTACCGCTTCTTTTCTATGTTTATAAGACTCGAAGTTCTCTAACTGTATTAAAGAAGCTTTGATTTGGCTCGAAAACTCATCCACAGTAAATTTTCCTGTTCTTGGCTACGGGACGACGGGACGAATTTTCATATATCTTCCGCACCTTTAGATTTTAGTCTACTTTCGACTTGAAACTAGTGCCTGCCTGCTTGCCTGCTAGAACAAAGTTTTCTACCTCGAAATCAGAAACTTAGTTTGAACAAACGAAGTCTTAGTGGTGCAACTTTGTACAATCATCCCAGCAATCCTCTCTGACGTAGACTATAAACCGAATTAGTTTTCAAAAGTGTTATCAAGGCATCGGAGTAAAGTGCGTCTCGAGTACACGAATAAGGTCCAGGTCAACAAATCTGAGCTATGGAAACATGTGCTCCTTCCTAAGCCAAGTGGTAGAGCAGTGCTCTGTTGTTCCGGAAGAATGGTGCAGTAACTTTACTAAAGAATTTGACTCCCCGGCTCCCGATATCGCGGCGGAATTTAAGCGGAATTAGATGATTGTCTCAGTAAAAAAAAGTAGAGTTAATTACTAGGTAGTGGAGCGTAGTGTGGTCTTATGTGCTATCAGGAAGTTAAAGAAAAAATGCTCTCGAGGTACTGACGAGACATGCGCGGCTCTCCTAGGAATGGCAAGTTACCTGCTGGTAGATTATGTTTGCATTCTGTTCCAAGTAATCGTAGAAACCGGAATTATGCCTGGCAACTTTTCTGAAGGAAAGCTTTACCCAATTTTGAAAAAAAGGGAAACCTTCTGATTCTTGTAGCTCATACCGCCCAATTACAGTCTCAAATGTATTGTGCAAGCTCTTTGAGCTTGTCACGTTTCCCGAAATTATGTGCCCCCTTGTAAATTCGGGTTCCAAAAAGGACTGGGATGTTCCCACGCCCTTAGTGCTGTTTGTTCCATTCTGTGAGATGCAGAGTCTGGTAAGGAGTCTTTAGTGCTTGCAAGCCACGACGTTAGTAGGGCTTTCGACTCGCTTGTCCATGAGCATATTCTATATTCTGCATGTGAGCGAGGAGTATACCCATCTATAATCCGTGCTTACCGGGACCTCTACGATAATCTAGTCGTTGTTATCCAAATCCCTGGTTTTCCGGATGCTCATGTTGTTGTGCCTGTTAAGAAAGGAGTAAGACAGAGTACGGCTGCCAAATTTGGCATCCTGGCTTAAGTAAAGCTCAGGATGCCGAAATCGAACGACTTCAGAAGAGAGCCTGCAGAATAATACTTGGTCACATTTACACATCTTACAACGAAAGCCTTCAAATCCTCGATATCGAAAAACTGTCTGAAAGAAGACATAAGCACCACAGGACCATCCTTCCGGACTTCTTTACACCCTCTCATGGACCTAACACGCGAAGCAAGGACGACCCAAAACCCAAGCTTGTTCCCCCACCTACGAAATCTTCAGAAAGATACCTAAATTCATTCGTTCCGTATTTTACTAAACATTTTAACTGTTCATGATTCATATTCGTTTCTTATTTATTGTTTGTTAGTTTGTGTTTTATTTGTATTGTTAGCGAGTGTTTATTTTTCCAATTCCCGCCCGTGTTAGTCTAGTGCTATTAGGGTTGAAAATAAAATTGATTGATTGAAGACAGGGATCGGTAGTTTCGCCGCAACTATTCAGTAATGCTGTAATAGAACCTCAAAGTAATGTAAGTCGGGATGTATTATTCTTGGAATTGACGTTAGTCCTGTATGTTACGCGGATGACATTCTAAACCCCAGTCGCACAGTTACTCGTCTTGAAGAAAATTTTGACACGTTAAGTGACGAGTACAGCAGTGTAGGAATGAAATTTAACCTTGAAATAGTTGTTCTATTTAATTGGAGACTTGCCCTGATTTAACTGCACGGCTGGGAAGTTCGAACGTCAGACCAGCAGATTCGCTGATTTATCTTCGTCTACCGATCGGGAGGTCGATCAGAAAGACCAGAGCACTGTTGATCAAACGTATTCGCAAAAAGATTGCTGCAGCTTCTGGTTCCATTGTGGCGAATAAGTTGCGTTTCATCCGTCTTCTTCTCGCCACGATTTTTAACTCGGTGGCCTTGCCTCACATTTTATACATCGCACCTTTCTGGCGAATGTTAACTAACACTGATAAAAAAAAACAATTCGCTCTATTTATTTTCGTTTCTGTGAATTCCTACTCCGCCTCCTTCCTTGGACCCGAAATACTAAAATCGTCACTACTTACAACATCACTGACCCACTTACAGCAGTTGGACGACTTACACAGAATTACAACAATAAAATTAAGCATTGGGAGAGCATTCTTCTACAATAGGATAGTTTGTAGATAGGATAATAATGTTGTCGTAGTCTCTTTTTGTCTGGTCTCCTCTTGTTATAGTTGTTTCCTTCTTCTTTTCTTTCTTTATTCCTACTCCGTCGATGCCTTGTGCTTTTTGATGGGTGAAAAATAAAATCATTATTGTCATTATTATAAAACTCATAAGGCGTATTCTCTGCGTTCCATCAGGACTCCCCGCGTTTTTGTTTGTCCCGGGGACTCACCCCCCGCATTCTCGCGAGTCCCCACGGACAGAAAACGCTCCGATTATCATCACCATCATCAAAAAGGACTCCCTTTCAGATTCAGAGGGGAATCAATTTTCGCTCGTGTTGGTGCAATATAAAATTAATTAAAAACAATCAGAAAAAACAAACCAAAAATAAAGTGGATTAAAATGTAATTTCATCAAGTGCATATTTTTAGAACAAAATCCATTTTGAAAGCATTCCCCGTGTTGTCGTTGTTTTCAGTACGCGGAGTCCGCGTGGAGTGACTCCCTCTATTCTCGCCGTTTCCTTCGATTCCCCGAGGAGTCCTCGGGGAACGGCGAGAATGCGCCTATAGACTATAGGCTCTGGATCTTCCACAGATAAAAAACATCCTTTTTGGCCTCAGGCAAATGCTCTGCGAAGCAGCACGTAATATCATATTTATAAATCCGGGCTTAGGTCCAGACTATCCGTAAAAACCGCAAAGATTAGATCTTACCACTGTCTAGGAATAAGCAGAAATTGGCCAACTACGAAAACAAGACCAAAGGTTTCGATGGGATTCCAGAACTTAATATTTTTAAACTTCCTGATGCAGACAAGAATCGAGTCTGACAGATTTTCTGAATCCGTAAGCTTGCAATCTAAACTTGCAGGCAGATCCCTTATCGAAATCCAGTAGGTAATACTGTCCACCGAAAAGAATATCTGATAATTAGGGTCGTTCCTCGGTCATTCGTAAACTTCCGCTGATGATTCTAATCAAACTGCCCATCCAAGGCCCGAACAAAATGTTTTTCGATTCATCGTATCCATTTCCCGGTTAACATCCTTCCACCAAGTTTAACTGATGACTTTTATATCCCTTTGTTCTTAAAGCAAAGATTAGATCTTACCACTGTCTAGGAATAAGCACTAGAAATGATCTTTTCACTATGAAACGGATCAGAAAAATGTTTCTCGAAAACATCATTACTTTCCATCTGAATTGAGCGATTTTCTTGTTAGCGCTTGTCTATCCTCTCTAGCCTTCCTGCTCTCCGACGCGGCGGCTGGGCGCAAAACATTTGAAAACTGAAGGCGCCGTGGTTGTGAAGTAGGAAAACTAAACAAACAAAAAAAGTAAAAAACAAAAGATTCTCATATCCTTGTGTGTGAAAGAGTTGCCAGCGGACGTTTAAAGTTCTGGTAAACTTTGTGTTGAATAACCGGCAAAATTCGGCACGGCCGAAAAAGCGTTAAAAATTCGTAGGTTCAAAACGAAACAATGGAGAAAAGTGGGGATTTTAGAAGCTTATAATTCCAGAAGGGAGCTAGGTATATTATCAAAGCCAGAATAAGCAAGAGGGGTCCTTTAAGCTCTCCTTCCCTCCAATTCTGGCAAAAACAGTGAACCGTTGAGAGAAACCGTAACTCGCGATTACCGGACCGACCGCCGGGAAAGTAATCGGTATACGGCACTTGGCCGGAAGGCACACTCTAATAAACTTGATAATTAAACTCCAGTTCAACACAGTTTTTTGGGATTCCAGATTCCGGGCGAATTGCTTGACCATCGAGAAAATAAACTTCAGATGTGAGGTCAGCACGTATTTTTACTGCGATATCGATTCTTTAATCGACCTCGGAAAAAATACTTTTTACCTAATTTCCGGTTTGGGCCGGATTCAAGGTGATCTGCTTGCCCGGCAAAAAAAAAAGTTAAAAAATGGACTCCATCTGTCATATCGAACCTCTAATCAACTTCAGATAAAACTATTTGTCGGGCGAGAAAATGATCTACAAATATGGATTCATCCGTCCCAATATCGAACCTCAGATCAGCTTCAGATGAAACTTTGACTTTACAAAAATTTCCGGTTTTGGCCGGATTCCGGGCGAACTATTTGTCGGACGAGAAAATAAGTTTCCGATTTCAATTCAGCGGGTCTCCTTACCCCTATATCAAACATTTAATTTGCTTTTAAAAAATATTTTGTGTCACCCCTTAATCTGAACCCCCTTCCCCACCCCTAAATATAGGGCTACAAAACCCACCTATGAACTTGACCTGTACTTCGATCCAAAGAATCCCTATAGCAAGTTTGAACAATCACTCCCCTTAGCCTACGTTTTGGGATTGCAAAAAAAAAACAAAAAAAAAACAAAGGTCGGCGAAGTTGACCTAGCAAAGTTCACGCAAAGTTCACGTTGACCATTGTCGTGAATGGATGGATGCAGCCCGATGGCCTGCACCACTTTTCAGGCTTCCGTGTCATCAGGAAACACGTGTGAGGGTTAGTTTAAATTCCAGAAATGTTCTTGACACCTCGAGTTCCCCAAGAAAAAGGGGGGCAGTCACCATCGCTCTCTAACAACGAATCACCATGTATCGTTTACGTTATCATTTGATACAAAATCTCTACCCCATCCCACCCTTGTTTAAACAATCGCAAGCTCCTAATTACGAAGGTAATTAGTTATTAGGTAAATAATAAACAATAAGTTGTTAAGGAACTGTGTATCGCACAAGGGCCCCGTGCTTCCTTTCCACCCTCGCAAATGCCTGACCTAATTCGAAATGTACAGCATCATGTAATTGATTGATTTCACCAGGTTAAATCCTCCCTCTTGCGATCGTCCGCGCGAATCGAGAGCAGTGCCATCTATAGTGATAAGAGAGAATATGAGTTTGTGTAGTCTATGCTATCGTCGACTGTCATACCGACGCTAAAAAAAAACGTGGTGTGCCAGGGCCAGGAAATATGAGAATAGTTCTAGGGGGTCAATCTTAAGATTGGGCGCTTGAAAAAAAATAGAATAGGATGATGTGTGACTTTTGTTGTATTCCACAGTAATTCTTGCAGTATTCCAGTATGGTATGGTACCCACAGTATTTAAAGTTAAGGGGCGACACAAATACTTGTTCAAGGTAACTAGGTAGTCTATTAGGAGGCAAGAAGGCGTGCTGAATCCATATCTAAACAAATTTCCGGTTCTCTCGGATTCCTAGTTTACTATACTTAATCCGGCGACAAAACATGGTTCATAACACATTTAGCATGTGTTCTTGCCGAACGACTTCAGAATAAACTATAACTCCTACCAAATTTCCGATTTTCGCCATATTCCGGTCAGTCTCCATGCCCGGCGGGATATTCAGGATGTGTTCTTGTCTCTGTATCGACTAAGCCTAAACGTCTATCAACTTCAGATACAACTTTTACTCTTAGCAATTTTCCGGTTTTGATGTAGTGAACTGAAAGACAAAAAGGCTCCTCAGCTGGGATTTGAACCGACCTTTAGCTTTCTTGGCCAGTGCCCTACCACTAGACTAAACGGCCCCGGCTGAGGAGCGTTTTTGGGTTTTAGTTCACTGCTTATCATATCTTCCCATCTAGATCGATTAGACTCCGAGTTGTAAATAATTATTGTCGAAATAATCTTATTGAGGGAGTGAGTACCCCATTTCTGCAGTTATCACTTCCGATGGGGGATAAGATCAATTCCGATCTTTTTGGTTTCCTAGGTGGATGAGTGACGTTCTTTAGGTTATTGTTTTTGTTCGCATTCTTGTATTAGGATAGTCAATCTGGATTTTCTTTTTCCAAATAAAAGTTTAATCTGACGTTCATTACAGGTTCAATATAGGGCTGTATCCGTTTTTGAACTTCATTTTCTTGCCGGGCAATTAGCTCACCCGGAATCCGGCCCAAACCGGAAGTTTGTTAGAAGTATCAGTTTTACTTGAAATTGATAAGAGGATAAGGAGATAAGGAGACATGCAAAAACCGTATATCCAAATTTTTTCTTCCAGAACATACAGTTTCCCCGGAATCCGGCCAAAACCGGAAATTTGTCAAAGTTAAGGTTTTACGTGAAGTTAACTAGAGGTTTGACACTGGGAGAGGAGGAGGTTCGATGTAGGGGTAAAGAGACATCCTGAATACGGGTAAATGAAAATTATTTTCTCGCCGGACAAGGAATCCGGCCAAAAACCAGAAAATTTGCTAAAATTAACAGTTTAGTCTGAAGTTGAGCCGTTTGGCCGTTATTTTTTCAGTAGAATCACGGTATCATTTATGTATCTTTTCAAATGGCGGATTGTTGATAAATATTAAAATGTTGACGGTGTCCGACGAAGACCAGATCTCTAAAAGCCCCGATTGTTTGGATCTAAAGTCCAGTAAATATTAAATTTAGGGATCCCATCGAAACTTTTGGTCTTGTTACTTCGGTAGTGAACTGCAACTTCCGGGCTTGTTCTTTCTACATTCGTGTTTGCCCTTCGGTGCTTCCGAATAAGACTGCAGCGCTTCTCGAGAATTACGGACTTGCTTACCGACCAAGTCCTTGCTTCCCTGCAAGGTGCTGCTGCTGCCACTTCAACCAAGAAAAATCTTGCAGGTATTTAACCCAGAAACGCATCTTGTGCAAAAGCAAAGAATGCTGCAGCGATGCGGCAGCATTATTGCAACCAAAACGAGGCCCTGATTTGCTTACGAGGCTCCAGTATTGCAGTCCAAGATACCTAAATTCATTTCAAAAACGTGTTTCTAGTTTACGGTTCAAGCCCCTTGCATAACATATTCTACCATACCCGTAATGTCTTTCCCATTTGGCCGGATTCCGGCCGAACCACTTGTCCGGCGAGAAAACAATCTTTATTCAACTTCAGATAAAACTTTTAGTTGTATGAAATTTCCAGCGAATTCCGGGTGAACTCCTTGTCCGGTGATAAAATTAAGTTCATTTCTGGATTCAGCATGGTTACCCCTAAATCAACTCTCACATTAGCTAGATTTTTTTTATCATTTTTAATCTGGAACCCCCTCCTCCACCCCTAAATATAATGCTACGGGGACCCTGCCAGTACTTTTACCTACCCGATGAAATTTTTTCGAGAATTAGCCGTATGGAGTTGTACGAAAAAGTAGCATGGAGTAGTAACTGTTGCCACTGCATGCTACTACTAGCAAACTGGATGCTACTGCAGAAAGATTGGATGCTATCGGATACTACTACTTAATATTAATGTTAAATCAAAGTATTCCATACTACTATGTAACTTTTTCGTATAACACCTACACAGTCAAAGAATTTTTCATCGGGTAATGGATCCTCATATCAATGGACAGAATATCTGAACCCCTTAACAGACGGAAGGACAAATTTAAGGAAGTTGTAGGTGTCCTGTCAAGTGTTGAGACCCCCGAAACAACGTGAAAGATCTCAGCCACTGGCCAGTTTCCATGCCTTTTTGGTGTAGCCTACACAAAGTCCGCCAGTGATCAACCCCTGAACAAAATCCGAAAAGCACTAATTTCTCTCAGAACAGTCTTTCGAAACCTTGACCTTCTGCCATTTCCGTAGTACTGACCTAATGCCAAAACTCTGCAGGGGTAACTAAGTACCCCTCACCTACAACTGCGATTCTCCATTTCACTCTCCGACCTCCCTCGTTCTACGGCATGTGCGTAGTCGTCTCGCATTTTGGTATAATAGGGAGAGTTCGCTCTCCATTGAGGCCATACTCCCGGGAACCGATGCGGGCGGCAGGTGGTTCCTCTGTTCCAAGGTCCCAGAGCAGTTGTTTGTGATTTCATAGCATTACGATAAAATCTGAGTATATTATCTGGAACAGTTTTTTGGCACCCAAAAACTAGACTGATGATCTCAGGAAAAAGTGCGCAAGTTTTTCGGGAAAACGTGTGACATTCCTGGTTGTTGAAGAGTGAAGACTTCGGAACTCAGGTGTCTTTGCGATTTTCAAGTGCTGACACTTTTCCATGATTCTGTAGTGAAACAAATGGAGCCTGAATACCCCTTGGATGGCTTCGATAATAAATTTTCGGCGATGACCGGAAAAAATATTTCCGATATTTGCAACGATACGAACTATTTGCAGAGTTATCCGGATGACATTCGTATGATATCTTTGAAATACTATAGCTATGGTATAGTACTCCCCGCAATTTGCGGCCTTGGAATTGTTGGAAATATTTTGAACCTGATAGTCCTCACAAGGCCAACTATGAAAGGACCGGCGTATGTTTATATGAGAGGTAAAGTTTTTCTTTCTTTAGATGCGTTTTAGGTCGAAGTTTGATGTTAACTTCATAAAGTAAGTAAGTATAAGTAAGTAATTTATTTATGACCAGCCATTTTCAAAATTCGGAGTAAATGAAGAAAATAAATAAAACACACAAACTCACAAAAAAAGACACTTTATTTTCAATCGTCGGCCAGGAAGCAGTGGACAAGGTCGTGCGCTGGCTGGGCCCTGTTGTCCATGATTTTTGAAAGTGACGAGGAAACATCCAAAAGGGTAACACTTGCATCTTGAATTTTGAACTTCTTCGTCAATGTATGGTTATGACATAACTTCGACAAGTGGAGCAGGTGCTTTGCATATTTAAAATAACATGATCTCATCTTTTTAATCTCCTTCTTTCGCAGAACATGACTGACACCAGAACGTAATAGTATAGAAGGAGCGCAGTATTCGATTGTCGCTTCTTCATTGCTGTTTTTGGTCGCCGGTCGCCATAGTCTGGTCAATATTAAAATATAGCAAAAACGAATTTTGTGTTTGGCACTAAATCTAATCTTGTTTTTTGGCACCAATCTTTTTTTGTCTAACGGACCAAAATCGGTATTTTTATCGTATTTTTCTTCTTTTCCTTCTAACTGTGAACGCCGAACTGGGTGAGCTAGCGAGTTCGAAGTTTGCCTGCAAGGTCGAGCAAGGGCACCCGAGTCGGAAAAACGCTAGTTACGCAAACTGCGAACTTTATCGACATTTGAAAACGAAATAAACTGGCCCACTTAACGGCCAACAACACTTCGATCGAAACCTATAATTTTTCATTAACAGCCGAGTAGACTATTAAAATCGACTTTTAATACTTTGTTTTGTTTAATAATAGACGCGTTCGTTTTCGTCGTTGTCGGTACGAAGAACGTCGTTTCAATATTCTTAATATTAGCGTTTTCTTTGGCACGTTCTATAAACGTCGTTTCACGAACGACGTTGATACGAAAACGTTCATAGTTGAACTTACTTAATATTTGCAACAGCAGCTATAATAAAGTACTAAAATGGATTTTAGCATAACAGGACCATTGTTTTTAAACTTGGTTTACAACTTTAATTTGTTTTGTCGAGAATTTTGAAAATTCGCGCCTAATTACTAATTTCATGAAAGACGAAACGGCAGTTCAACCGAACAAAGAAAACCCCTTATTCTCGGCAGTCAAACGCCGTTCACGAACGACGTTATAATGAAAACGCTCATAGTAAACGACGACTGGAACGGCGAACCTAACGACAAAAGCGAACGCAGCTAATAATAATCGTTTATTTCCATCACAGCTTACAACAGCAAGCGTAGAATCGTTTTCTGATAAATATACGGTCGAGTGCGGCCATGCAGTTGTAAACTAAAACATTAAATAACATTTTTCTACTCTGTTGTTAAAGTTTAACTGAAAAGCCAGATTATACTTAGACCTTGGATTAGATCCACTGAATTATTTTGACTCTTCTAAGTGATTTTTTATTTTTTCTCCTAGGGCTGTAGTAGTGACGTCCAGAATATATACTGCTGGCCCAACACGACAAAATTCATTCCAACGCGGAGAATTTGAATTTCACAAAGCGTGCATTGCAATAGCTACTGAAGCGAAGCATGGAGAATGTTCAGCTCTAGACAGTGAATTCACTTCAGAAAAAAAACCCACATTACTTGTGACCCAAAGAAGATTTATTTTTCGGCAATCTTTCACCTTTTTAGTAGCTAAGTGTTTCAAGCATAGAGGTGCAATCACATGAGGTACCACAAATCCGGAAGAAAAAAAATCATTCGATGAAAATCGATCGTACTGAATAGCGGAGCAACGAAGTAACGCATTTTCATTGGGTCTTCAAGCCTATCTAAAGGCGTATTCTCGCCGTTCCCCGAGGACTCCTCGGGGAATCGAAGGGAACGGCGAGAATAGAGGGAGTCACTCCACGCGGACTCCTCGTACAGAAACAGCGAGAACACGGGGAATGCTTCCAAAATGGATTTTGTTCGAAAAAAAGAAATGCAGTTGACGAAATTGGTTTGGATCCATTTTTGGTTTTGTTTATTCTGATTGTTTTGAACAATGCACCAAAACCAGCAAAAATCGATTCCCCTCCGAATCTGAAAGGGAGTCCTTTTTGATGATGGTGATGATAACCGGAGCATTCCCCGTCCGTGGGGACTCGCGAGAATATGGTGAGTGAGTCCCCGGGACAAACAAAAACGCGGGGACTCCTCAAGTGGAGTCCTCGGGGAACGGCGAGAATACGCCTTAAGTGCATAAGTGATGGGTACCTAGAATGTCTTGTCTCGGCACTATTCGGTTAAACTTTAAACTATGTTTGTTCAAATCCACGTAACACCAACTCTCTCCGTTTTCAAAATTCGAAAAACAAGAAAATCTACTCTTTGTCAGTGTTTCAAAATCAAGTGTTGAATATGTTCCGAACTTTGGTAACCCGCTAAATACTTCGATTGTCGAGTCACTGGAATTATTTTTGGAACGAGTAACACTCTGACAAGCCGGACAAAGCGTTTAGTAGCCCGTTCTTTGTAGAACCTACTTACGTTTCCGTCAACAAATGATTACAATATTAGTCCCGAGACATCGCTTACATGATTTAATTTTAAGCTGATCCGTTTACTTTAAAGGGCCAGCTGTACCTCTACTGCCAATCCAAAATACTTCCGTAGCTGCGCTAATTTATTCTTAAAGCACAACTCTTACTAGAAATGATGTTTTCACTACGAAGTGGATCACAAGAACGTTTTTCGCAAATACCATTACTTTCCACCTGAATTTAGCGATTTTCTTGTTAGCGCTTGTCGATTCCATCAGGGACCCATAAATTTCCTGTAATGACTCGCCATTCAGGGGGCTTGCCATTTCCTATGCTTCTATGTTGCTATGTTGCCCGAGCCTCGCCTAGTTTCCAAAAATTCCGCTTGGGTCGAATCGGCGTTCTTGCTCAGATAGATAAAATTTGTTGGGACTATTCAGCATGCCACCAGGTACCTAAGCTAGGACAAAAGATCCAGGATACTCTTCCATTACAGAGAAAGATTTCTAGTTGAGCGCACAACAGTTTTGTCTATCTGGATAGCTGGGTATTTTATACCCGTGGGTATTTCTCGAACTATCTGACGCTCGGTCGAGAACGCATCAGAAATCTATTATCGGCAAGCCCCCTGAATGGCGAGTCATTACAGGAAATTCATGGGTCCCTGATTCAATCCAGCCTTCTTGCTCTCCGACGCGGAGGCTGGGCGCAAAATATTTGAAAACTGAACGCGCCGTGTTTAAAAAGTGAGAAACTAAGCAAATAAGAGAAGTCAAAAACAGACGATTCTCATATCCTTGTGTGTAAAAGAGTTCTCAGCGGACATTGAAGACTCGGGCAAACTTTGAGTTGCGTAACGGGCAAAACTCGGCATGCCGGAAAAAGCGCTAAAAATTCATAGAAACAAAACGAAATAATGGAGGAAGGTAGGGATTTTAGAAGCTTATAATTTCAAAAGAGAGCTAGGTATATTATAAAAGACAGAATAAGCAAGAGGGGTCCTTTAAAGTTAAACCGAAAAAGGCTCAGACCCGACTGTCTAGTTTGTTACGTGTCAAGTACTCGCTTAAATAGGCCTGAAAACCCGATAAAAATACGTTACTCCGTTTGTCCGCTCTCCACAGATGACGGATGTCATAGAATATACCTAATCTTTCGGATCAGTGGTACCCTTGTGAGCAGGGGCGTCACGACCAGGGTGGGGGACGCCCCCCCCCCCCCCCCAATGTTGTCGGCCAGTCGGTAAAGAATAACTGAGTTGGCGCGAAGCGCCGCGATTTTTCGCCAAAACAGTTGATTTTTTTCATTAAAACATTCGAATTTTCTGAAAATTAGTCGATTTTTCGTGAAAACAGTCGTATTTTCTGAAAATCAGTCGATTTTTTCGAAACGTCGTTTTCATCTTGAGAACACTCGTTTTTCTCTGCAAAAACAGTCGGTAAAAATTAACAGCCAGTCGGTAAATTCCTTGCCCCCCCCCCCCCCCCAAGCATTTTGGCTAGTAATGCCTCTGCTTATGAGACTGTCCCTCTATGCTTGAAATATTTACCAACTACAAAAGTAAGCCATTGCCAAAAAATAAACTTAAAATGTCCGGTTCCTTGCAAGACATATATTAACATCATTCTCCTACATTCTTCCGCCGTGACCTTTCCGCGCTTCCCGATGAAAAATTTATCTCAAAATAGTAGTACGAAGTTGTACGAAAAAGTAGTATGCAGTACTAACTGATGCTACTACAAGAGGACCCTTGCCAAAGAAGGGCCGAAATATAGCTCGAATAAAATGTAGCTGACTTATCCGTTTTGCACCGTCAAAGATGATTCGCAGTCAGCTTGGGCTGAAGGAACATCCATGTGTTACTGCATACTACTACATGCTACCATTAGCAAGACTGGATGCTACTATGGCAAGACAGGATGCTACTGGATACTACTACTTAAGACTGGATCAGTCTGAGGCACATTAAATGATAGTATTCTTTGCTATTACATAGTATTACATGCAACTTTTTCGTACAACTACCATAAAACTAAGTAGGCTACAAACTTTTCATAGTGTTAGCGTCTTTGATCCTGCAAATGCAGGCTTGTTTTGAGGTTCAAAATTTCCGTGTCTGGACGAATTTTGGGTTGTCGTGCAAGCAGTGCACATTCTGAACGTCATTACTAGAGCCTCTGGTGAAAAATACAAAATCCCTTAGATAGGTTAAAATGTTTCAGTGTGTTCGAATATCACATGTAAAAACAGGCTGCCTTTTCAGTTAAACTTTAACAAGGAGACCCGGATTTCATAAGTTACATTAAATTAGCCGCGTTCGTTTTCGTTGTCGGTATAAAAACGTCTTTTAAATTTTTCATATTTGTGTTTTCTTTGGCAGTTTCTAAAAAATGTCGTTTCACGAACGAAGTTGACACGAAAACGTTAATAGTCGAACTAATTTAATATTTACAACATCAGCTATACAAAAAATGGATTTTATTATAACATGCCTACTGTTTTGAAGCTTAGTATACAAGTTTAATTTGTTTTGTCGAGAATTTTGACAATTCGTGCCTAATTACTAACCGAGATGTTGAAACTGACTTTCCACCTCCGTTCGTCGTTTCAGAGCCTCGTTTTTGTTGCATGCTGCAGGTCCACTTCTCGGTCGATTCCGGACTGATTCTTTCTACATCCGTTTTTGCACTGCAGCGCTTCCGAGGAAGACGGCAGCGCTTCTCGAGAATCACGGACTTGCTCGCCGACCAAGTCCGTGCTTCCCTGCAAGATGCTGCAGCGCTGCCGCTTCAACCAAGAAGAAAGTGAATCCAAAGACGCATATTGTGCAAAAGCAAAGAAGTGCTGCAGCAGGGATGCGGCAGCGCTATTGCAACAAAAACGAGGCTCAGGAACGATGAATGAACGGCGGTTCAACCGAAGAAAGAAAACTCTTTATTATCGGCAGTCCAACGACGTTATAAAGAAAACGCTTGTAGTTAAACGACGGTTGGAACGGCGAACCGAACGGCCAAAACGAACGCAGCTATGCGAATCCCGCTAACGACACCTCACTAATCTTGGCGCTTGCTAAGATGCAATATTTTCCGTGCGCATAATGCTCCGGAGGAGTGTCTTATAATATAATGTCTTCCTGTTTGTAACACCGGTTATCTGAATTTTGCCGAGTTTTTGCTAGAAGTCAGTGGGCCCGGGAAAAGACTTGAAACAGCCAAAGCGGGTCGTGGATATTTTGTTAAAAGCAGAGCCTAGTCCTACAGTAATTTTGAACACTGGAACATATAGAGTAAAAAGTGCGAGGGGAGCTTTAACAATTCCTGGCCCAACTGCAAGGCGTACAGAGAGCTAGTAGCTTGTTGTAAGAAGAATGAGTTCAAAACGCACCTGAAGCTTCTTGACCAAGTGTATTCTGATCTTTGAGGTCATACTGTAATACTGTTTCCTCTATGTATCGTGAAACTATCGATCCTTGCCTTCAAATACATTCAAATCCTTCAAATTGCTAACCGCAAGTGGCTCCTTGGGTGCGTTTGGGTGCGTTTCGGCGATGCCAGGATTCTAAATTTCTTCCCATGAGCAGAACGAGTCATCATTGAACAATTATCGATCGAAGATTTTAAAGATCAGCGTGCAATAACTATACCTTGCGAACAGTCCCAATGTCTCTTTTCAATTTTATTCTATTCTTACTTAAATTATTGGTTACTTTATATGACAAGAAAATTTTATGCATGAAATCTTGACTGCACTGTCAGAAGTTTCATAACAGATAACACGAGGATGCGCGGTTTCAACAGATAACGCGTAACAGATAACACTTCGGATGTTATCTGTTGTATATGAAAACGTTATGCATAACAAGCTTTGTTAGGAAGAGCCAAAAAAGCAACTACTGACTTTATTCCTTCTCGTCATGATGTCGGAAAACTGAGCAGATACTTTTTGGCGGTTTCCGGTTCTTCCTGATGGTAACGCTATTTATGCATAACATTTTGAAACACAACAGATAACATCCGAAGTGTTATCTGTTACGCATTATCTGTTGAAACCGCGCATCCTCGTGTTAGCTGTTATGAAACTTCTGACAGTGTGGTAGGCTACTAATGGTGACCGATTAGAGTTGGTAGATTTCAGTCAGGCGTGAACTTCGATTGGGATTAGTAGGCCTACGTCCGTATATAACGTGACCTGAACCTGAATGTCCAGGTTTTGATACGGAGTTTAACCATTCGTTAACAAGCGGAGTAACGCTTACTCGAGGCATATTCTCGCCGGTCCCCGAGGACTCCACTTGAGGAGTCCCCGCGTTTTTGTTTGTCCCGGGGACTCGCGAGTCCCCGTGGACCGGGAATGCTCCGATTAATATCACGATCATCAAAAGGACTCCCTTTCAGATTCGGAGGTGAATCAATTTATGCTGGTGTAGGTGCAATATAAAATTCATTAAAAACAATCACTAGAAACAAAACCAAAACTAAAGCGGACCCAGACGAATTTGGTCAACTGCACATTTTTTTTTGTTGAACAAAATCCATTTTGGAAGTATTCCCCGCTGTTCTGACAAAACCACAGTAACTTACCTAGGAAAGAACAAAACCTTACTAGGCTATGTAGTGAAGGGGCGAACTCTGATATTTGGCTTTTCTCAGACAAAAACAGACAACCATATATTTTGGGATGGCACGCGGAAAAACTGACTAGACTGAAATATCGATTGCGAAAGTTAATTAGAAATCTAATTTGGAAACTTCCCTCGTTACTAGTTCTCGCCAGTGTCTCTAATTCACAGAAGTTGCGCCCGATGCCAGGATTCTTTATGTCCTCCCATGAGCATAACCAATCATCATTGAACAATTATCGATCTAATATTTTCCTTGCGAACAGTCCCAGTGTCTCATTTCATTTTAATTCTGTTCTTACTAGAAATTATTGGTCACTTAATATGACAGGAAAATTATATGCTCGAAATCTTGACTGGTAGGCTACTAATGGTGACCGATTGGAGTTGGTAGATTTGAGTCAGGCATGAACTTGAGGTTCGATTAGGATTAGTAGGCCTACATCCGTAGGTAACGTGACTCTGAACGTCCATGTTTTGATACGGACTTTAACCATTCGTTCACAAGCGGAGTACCGCTTACTAGAGGCGTATTCTCGCCGTTCCCCGAGGACTCCATTTGAGGAGTCCCCGCGTTTTTGTTTTTCCCGGGGATTCACTCCCAATATTCTCGCGAGTCCCCATGGACGGCGATAAGCTCCGATTATCGTCAAAAAGGACTCCATTTCAGATTCGGAGGGGTATCAATTTTTGCTGGTGTTGGTGCAATATAAAATTCATTAAAAACAATCACAATAAACAAAACCAAAAATAAAGTGGATCCAGACTAATTTCGTCAACTGCATATTATGTTTTTGAACAAAATCCATTTTGGAAGCATTCCCCGTGTTCTCGCTGTTTGTGTACGCGGAGTCCGCGCGGAGTGACTCCCTCTATTTTCGTCGTTCCCTTCGATTCCCCGAGGAGTCCTCCGGGAACGGCGAGAATATACCTTAGAACACTGTGACGTTAGGGAACACTGTCCTGACGATCAACAGCAAGTTGACAAAACCACAGCAACTTACCTAGGAAAGAACAAAACCTTGGGATCGACTAAAACCAGGAAGGGAAGGGAGCGGAAAAGCAGGAAGGCGTACTAAAACCAGGAAGGGCATACTAAAACGAGGAAGGCTGTCGCCAGAATTCACCGCACCGTTTCCTTCCTCTATTTAGTATTCTTTGAGGGGTCGGCAACTTTTCAAATTCAGACTTTGAGAGTCAGAGTTTCAGAGTTTAGTATCCTGACATGGGTAGGCATTATGTCCAGCGAGGGGCGGCAACTGTAAAAATTGTAATTCACCTTTTCATTTCTCGTTCTTACGGTAGGCGACTTGCCGACCCCTCAAAGAATACTAAGTAGAGGAAGGAAACGGTGTGGCGAATCCTGGCGAAAGCCTTCCTCGTTGTAGTATGCCATTCCTCGTTTTAGTATGCCCTTCCTGCTTTTAGTATGCCCTTCCTAGTCTTAGTACGCCTTCCTGCTTTTCTCGCGTTCCCTTCCTGGTTTAAGTCGATCCCCAGAACCTTACTAGGCTAAGAAGTCAGGTGCGAACTCTGATATTTGGCTTTTCCAAGACAAAATACAGACAACCATATATCTGGGGATGGCACGCGGAGAAACTGACTAGACTAAAATATCGGTTGCGAAATTTAATTAGTTGTCTAATTAGGAAAGTTCTCTCGTTACTAGTCCTTGCCAGTGTCTCGAATTCACAGAAGTTGAGCCCGTTCCTGGTTTTGGTATTCCACTGAAGTTTTTCCCTTTTCTGAGCATAAAGGTACGGGAAGGTTGACTGGAACTTTTTATGAAGAATGATCATTAAAGTAAAAAAAAAACTCGGAAAGTTTCTTGAATTGGCTTTCGGACACAAAACACTACACAAAAAATTGGGAATGCGAATGTTTCATGTTTTTTTAGGTATAAAATATTTGATAATTTTTTTTTGTCATAAAATGTATGTTTATTAGAATTGCTGGTTGGTAGATTGAAAACGTAGTAAGAGAAAATTTGCAAGACGAGTCCTAAAATTTCGACCGCGTAGTGGGCTTCACAGGTTTGGATTCGGTACTGCTTTCTTTTCTTTTTTATGAATGAATGAATGAATTCATTCCCAATAATGCCCATCCCACGGATGGGAAATAATAAAAAATATAAAGCACTTTTACAAAGAAAAATCAACAAAGAAGAAATGTGTAAAGAAATTCACGGTGAAGTTCAAGGTCACCATAACCAAGAACAGATAATCTACAAGAACCTCAGTCTCGCTATCTCTGTAAAGGTGAGGCTTCGCCTTCCAGATTTTTCTTCCGGATTCCGGACAGTCGTTTTCGTCGAGACCGATCTGGAAGGTGAGGCCAGGCCAAAAACGTCTGGAAGTCCGGGGTGTTCCCAGATTCCGGACGTCTGGAAGGTGCCATAGAGGCAACCCGTTCGAGAGACAGACCAAATGTGCAAATGAAGAAAGAAAAGGGAAAGTGATTGACAGTTATGATTGGGATGCAAGAGATATTTGAAATGTAAAGGGGACATCTAGGAACTGTTGAAGAACAGCAAATTTAGCTGTCATCATTATCATGAAAATCTGAAAGGGTTGGCTTGACTATGCGGAAGCCCCGGACGTCTGAGAATCTGGAAGGTGAAGCCTGGCTTTAATACGGACCATGCGGAGTCGAATATATTCTGATACCCTACCCGATGAAAACGAGCAGAGGAATGTAAGATTTGTAATGAATGCTGCGACCCAGTTTGTTCATTGAGTAACTAATTAGTATCTGATCACCTATTCACTTTAAGGTTAAGCCCAAAGCTCATGGGACTTCATTAACTGATTTGAATAATGTCATTCATTCGTCAATCATTTGGTGTCTGTACTGTACACCAGCGCAGATGTCTGTTAATAAACTGTACATAGCAACTATATTATAATAATACATAAAATACTGTAGTAAATGTAATAATATTATATGACAGAATCAGGAGCTACGCATAACATCACAATTTGTTACCTCACAAACAGCTGTATCGCAGTACAACTCTGCAGAAGAATCCGAACGCCGTCTGAGTTGTCCTTTACAGCTGATTGGTTGTCTGCTACTGTGACGTCACGTCGAACTCGCTGCAGACCGCGTTAAATTCTCTAACCCTGCAGGCATCCTACGATTTTTCACCTGGTATGCGCAACGGCGGAGAGGGAAGTAGACGGGTATCAACTTAAACCTCACAGCATGTACCTCTAGCCCCGCTCAGTTATATCGGGTTATCCGCAGGGTTGTCACATGTCGTACGATAGTGTGAATTGTCACTCTATTTTGTTTTTGTCACTCTTGCCCTACGTAGGACATAAAAGTCACTCCATTTCAAATTACGTCTAAATGTGTTATTTTTGCAGTAGAGATTCCGACAAGAAGTAGCTATTTCACTTTTTTTCTGGGAAATAAAATCAAGATTTGTCGTTTTTGCGGAGGCGATTCCGACCAAAAGTGACCATTTCACGTTTTTTCGTAAAAATAAAAAGTTTCAATTCCAATTCACTCTCTGTTTTGGGCCAAAAGTCACTCTCTAAATGTTTTTGATGTGGCAACTTTGGGTATCCATAGTCGCTGCATAGGACCAAAGACGGAGGCTCTGTCATACTTCCCATACTTATACCTTGCTTATACACAAGCGGCATTACAGTAATCTCTGGGCATCAGTTTTGACTTTTGAAGCTTTCTCAGCAAAGAATATCGAATTTCTTGCCGGAGACCACGAGATAAAATCCTCCTGTGAAAGCACTCAGAATAATAGAAACGTCAAGTCGGAAAACGCTAGACCTCTTTTCCACTAATGCATAGTCCTATTGTATATCGTAATCAAGTAGTCGACGGTGTGTCAAAAGTGCTTTGCAGACCAGGCAAAACGAGAAGAACGGACCGATTGCCTGATCTTTCGGTTTTCTCCGGAATATTTCGGTAGGAAGAAAGGGAACATTTGATTCTAATGAAATTTGGAAAAAACAAGTTCTTACGAAGCGAAAAGTGAAAGGAAAACATGGGGATATCGCATTAGAATTTCGTATTTACAGGGGTAAGATTAGTTAAAGGTTTCATAACACCCATGATTCGCACTAGTAGAAAAATTAAATGAGTTAACAAGAAAAATATTTTCACCGATTGTTTGTTCTTGTTGTTTCCTTTTTCTACTTTTCCCTTTTTTTCGAAGTTGATAAAAAAGCTATACAAATAAATTTCTTCTTGAACGATCTTTTTTTCAATAATAACTGATGGTAACCTGCCCTAGCCAATCACTCTTTTCTGTGTTTTCCTGGTTATTACAAGCTATATTGTTGTTATTCTTGTGTAAAGATAAATAAAAGAAACCTCCACGGTGGGAAGACAGGGCACTTTTGATTTTGAAAAAAAAACAAGTTCTTCCGAAGCTGAAAATGGAAAGGAAATCATTGGGAAAATCGTATTAAAGTTTCGTTTTGACAAGGAGAAAATTGGTTGAAGGTTTTGCAATTCCGAGGATTCCTTCTCCACTTGTAGTAGTGGCAAGAAAAACATCGCCTGAGAGGGAAAGCAGTTGAGGAATGTTTTCAGTAATATATTCTTGAAGGTCATAGATAGATAGATAGATAGATAGATACTTTAATGTAGCCGTTAGGCCATACACAAAATCATACATTTTTAAACACTTCGAGAGAGCGATTATATAAACTCACATGTAAAACGCTTTAAACTCCCACCACCAATAACTATTTACATCTCTAGATTAGAAGTAAAGATCATATTTGAATTGTGGTCGGTAATTTTATTTTTATTTATTTATTTGTTGAAAATTAGTGATTGTGGGAGATCGGCGTAGATCTGGAGGTGAACTTTGAGGATGGAGCGATTCTGGTATTAACCCCTATGTAACGGGTCATGGAGCTTTGTACCCGATGAAAAATTTATCTCAAAATAGTACTATGTAGCAGTACGAAAAAGTTGCATGCAGTACTAACGATGCTACTACATGCTTCTACATTTCATTTTTCTATGTTTCAGTAATATATTCTTGAAGGTCATAGATAGATAGATAGATAGATAGATACTTTAATGTAGCCGTTAGGCCATACACAAAATCATACATTTTTAAACACTTCGAGAGAGCGATTATATAAACTCACATGTAAAACGCTTTAAACTCCCACCACCAATAACTATTTACATCTCTAGATTAGAAGTAAAGATCATATTTGAATTGCGGTCGGTAATTTTATTTATTAGCAAGACTGGATGTTACTATGGCAAGACAGGATGCTACTGGATACTACTATATAAGATTGGACCAGTCTGAGGCAAATTAAATGATAGTATTCTTTGCTATTACATAGTATTACATGTAACGTTTTCGTACTACTACCATACTACTACGCAGGCTACAAATTTTTCATTGGGTAGGGGTCGAAATTTATTTTGTTCCTTTATTTTGAATTGAAGGAAACTGAACTGAACTGAACAGAAAGACCGGATCCACGGTTAAATCGGAATCCGGCGAAACTGCCCCGGGTTTTGTGCATTTTTAGTTTCTATTATATATATATTTTTAGTTTCTATTAGTTGTTTCTGTGTACTGCGTATGTCCTGCGGCTTTTCAATACAGAAACTATTAGTATTGTAGGAGATGGGCATCCGCAGGAATGGTGATCGACTAAAAAGAGGAACGGCACGGCACGACATAGTGTAAGAGGAACATACGAGTACTAAAAAGAGGCACGAAAACTAAAAGGACCGTTTCGGGGTCACGAACAATGTTGTAACGTGCCTTCTTTTAGGCTCTGGAGTTAAAAACTCCCACTTACTTGTCTACTTCACTGTCAGAAGTTTCAGAACAGATTGTGCATAACACTTTTAAGAATAACACCTTTTCACTTAGAAAAAAAGTGTTATGACCAATTAAATGTATACTATTTCGTGCCCAGATCTCCGACAACACCTTTAATAGGTAAAAATACTACACTGTCGGAAGTTACATACCGACAACAGCAGGATGCGCGGTTTCAACAGATAATACTTTGGGATATTATATGTTATGTATCTTTCGTTCCCGTTGGTATTTTACCGATTGAAGGTGTTGTTGGAGATCTAGGCACGAAATAATGTAAACTTAATTGGTCACAACACTTTATTTCTAAGTGAAAAGGTGTTATTCTTGAAATTGTTATGCGCAATCTGTTATGAAACTTCTGACAGTGTTCTACTACTTTTTAGTAACTTTAAAGTAACTTTTTATTTTCTTCGGAGAACAGCTTCTACTTTTCAGTATTTGAGAAAAAGTGCTCAATGGACGTCTGCGAAGGTTGATACGGATTAGTATCAGCCTCTCTGGTAGCCGAAGGGCCGTACAGTTATGTCTGCTTTGTTCAATCTAGACGCTTTTTAGTTTCTCGTCATTTACTCTCGTTGTTCATTATCTAGCCGGAACAGAATTTCACACGGGATCCGCAATCTTGAAAATCGCTGTTTAAAAGTTTTTTGTGAAGTGGATAATTAGAGGTTTGAAATAAGGGTGTTAGTTCCACTTTTGTTTTTTTCAACGAATCAGTGGTTTGGCTGTAATTCCCGGAAAACCTGCATTCTCGGTCTCGGAAAAACAAAATGTTTACATTTTCTCGGTTCACATTTCGTGAAGATGCAGATCTTCTTATTTGATTTTTAGCAGTTGAAAAAATGTTAGTCGTATAGGCGGTTTTATGTAAGGAAGCAAGGCTATTCTTGTTTTCGTTGAAATAGCAATATAATGAAAAAAAAATATAAAAAATCTGGATGAATTGGTCAAAGAATGAGGCCGAGACTGAGCTTTTACTTCGACATTTGCGGGAGAGGGAGTGGCTTATCAATTTGGGGACACGGAAAGATCTTCGATAAAATTCTTTTGAAGGTTGGCATTCTGGAAACAGACATGTTGAATCCATAAATAGTATTTGTTTCGCCTCGATTAGACTGTCCGATCGAATCCGGTCAAAGACGGACGTTGACGAATGAACCCCCATTTTTAGTTCAAATTATTAGCCTGCCTAATACTTCTGGTTAGGGGGTTTAATAACATTAGATTAAGTGTTCAAGGGAAGGCTCGTGTCTGTAGGCTATAATGTAAGTAGACCAGCAGATATACTATGGGATCCCATTGAACCTTTGGTCTTGTTTTAATTTCACTGAGGTTCAGAACTGAAGCCAGCTTCCAGACTTCCAGATATCTGGAGCTCCTGCACCGTCAAGCCTACCTTTCCATATTCTCATGATAATGATGATATGCAGTTTTGCTCTTCTTCAACATTTATTCACATTTATTAGGCATCCTCTTCAGATATCTTTTGACTCCTAACAGGGACCCATAAATTTCCTGTAGCGACTCGCCATTCAGGGGGCTTGTCAATAAGAGATTTCTGATGCACTCTTGACCGAGCGTCAGATAGTTCGAGAAATACCCACGGGGATAAGATACCCGACTATCCAGATAGACAAAATTGTTCGCAGCTGTTGTGCTGAACTAGGAATATTTCTCTGTAATGGAAGAGTATCCTGGATCTTTTGTCCTAGCTTAGGTACCTGGTGGCATGCTGGATAGTCCCAACAAATTTTGTCTATCTGAGCAAGAACGCCGATTCTACCCAAGCGGAATTTTTGGAAACTAGATGAGGCTCGGGCAACATAGCAACATAGAAGCATAGGAAATGACAAGCCCCCTGAATGGCAAGTCATTACAGGAAATTTATGGGTCCCTGCTCCTAATCACATCTGTCAGAGCTTTGTCACACTGCGCTCAAAAAGCCGCCTATTCGACGAACAACTGAAAATCCCTAGGGGACGTGAGACTTGATGGGCTTTGTGGCAGCTTGGGGATAATGAGCAGACAGCAATAAGAGGTCAATTAGGGTTCCTTTAACATAATTATACACGCTGTTTTGCTCAAATTGATCTCGAATTTTAAACGACAATTTAGAATTAGTTATATCTTGTTCTATCTTTTTATATCTTTTTTTTCTAGTTATTCCTTTTTCTCCTACCCCTTTAATTTGCATATTTATAAATGTGCGACAAGATAGATAGAATAGACAGATATTTAATGCATAAAAGCCAACAAGGGCCATCGCACCAAAACAGCAAAAGAAAAAAAAAAACAAAAAATAAGAATACTATGCCAGTATTAATAAGGGATATACAATTTTCCCTGTGTGCTAACCCTATCCGGAGGAACCTTCCAAACAGTTGAATAGCCTGGAAACTTTTCTCTTTCATTCTCTCAATTATCCACCCACTCCCACACGCTCTCAATCCAAACAACTCTTGTCTCGACCCATTCAATTCCTCACACTCTCCCACAAAATGACCCATACTTTCTTTGTCGCATCCAAACATAGGGCAAGATTAAGGACCAGTTTTAACTTTACCCAAATAATTTCTTCTTTTACCAAGAGGTAAGCTATCCCCTCTCATACCCATAAATAACACAAGTTCCTCATGGGACAGATCACACTTAAGGTAAATTTCTTCACCCAAACAATATTTTGCCTTGGCGTTAAAGCGCAACGATTCTGCCTAATATATCTTGTCTCTCAAATATATTACCTCTATGACACCTTCCAGATCCCGGGATATGGGGTGTTCAACTTCCTGGCCTGGCTTCACCTTCCATACCCATCTCGAGGAAGATGAATGTTTGGAATCCGGAAGAAAAAAAGGGTAGAAGGTGAAGGCTGGCTTTTAGAAGCTTCGTTTAACATTTCTGGGATCCCAAAACGGAAGTGGAGGGATTCCGATGACTTCGTAACATTTGTCCGTCTGCCAGCACGATAACTCTTGAAATGGTTGAGATATTTGATCAAACTTGGTGTGAGGATCCATTGGGTAGAAGTACAGGTCGGGAGGTACAGGAGGGAGGGGGCTCTAAATTAAGGGATGAAGAAAGTATTTTTCAAACTGATGCGAGAGTCGGTTTAGGGGTAAGGAGACATGCTGAATACAGGACTGAACTTCATTTTCTCACTGGAAAAATAGTACGCCCAGAAACCGGCCAAAATCGGAAAATTTGTTGAAAGTAAAGATTTTTCTTGAAGTTTATTAGATGTTCGATTTAGGAATTAGAAGACATGCCGAATCCGTATATCACAATAGTTTGGTTTATGGTTTATTATTTGTGTATGGTTCGCCCGGAATCCGGCCGAAACCGGAAAATTTCCCATAAGTAAAAGTTTTATCAGAAGTTGATTAGAGGTTTGATGTAGGCTGCTGGTAAGGATATACTCAATCCCTTTACGAAAATAGTTTTCGACAAATAGTTCGTCCGGATTCCGGCCAAAACTGGAAAATTTGCTAAAAAGCAAAAGTATTAACTTTTGAGGAGGATTTGAGGATTGCTTAGAGGACGGATGTATGCGTAAGGAGACACGCTGAATTTTGTTCTTGAGCTTTGTTTTTTGCCAGACAAATAGTTTGCTCAGAATCCGGCCGCAACCGGAAGATCGGTAGAAGTAAGGCAGGATGTTTTGATCAATTTCGTCAAAATAGTTGTGGCCTGTAAGCAGGGGCGTCACGTATGGTGGGAGGAGGGGGGGGGGCGTCCCCCCCCCCAATGTTGTCTGCCAGTCGGTATAGAATAGCCGAGTCAGCGCGAAGCGTCTCAATTTTTCTTCAAAAAGTCAGTTTTTCGTAAAAATAGTCCAGTTTTTCTAAAAAACAGTCGGTTTTTCTTAAAATCAGTCGATTTTTCGTCAAAACAGGCCTCGTTTTTCTTAAAATCAGTATTTTTTTTCCAGCAAAATGACCATTGTGGTCTGTAAATACCCTTCACCCCCTCCCCCCCCAAAAAAAACAACAACAAACAAAACAATTTAGCTAGTAACGCCTATGCATGTAAGGGTAAACAAGCATGCTGTATCAATATCCGAACTTGGTTTTCTCGGAAGATTAGCCATTGGCCTTTATCGGTTTCGAAATCAAAGTTTTAAGAAGTCTGGTTAAGACCGCACATCTACAATATCCAATTGTCTGGAATCTGGATCATATATTAAATTTTTGGGATCCCATCGAAACCTTTGGTCTTTTTACTTTAGGCCGACGCTCTAGCCCTTTGGAGATCTGTCGTCTGATCTACCCATACAGACAAAGAAAGAAACTTTAGAATGCATCGCCTAACGATCAGACCATATAAGATAATTTATAGGGGTAATATACATCGGAATCCCTAACTTTCCAGATTTGTTTCTGGCAGAATATAAGGAGGCTTAACATTTATGATGTGAGGATGGGACATGCCTACTGTCACTGTAAAGGCTATTGTTCCGAAAAATAACGTGTTTTTGCCAGCCATAAAAATGCCGAACTTCAGAAACTGTCAGAAAAAGGCTCTTATTGAGAAAAGAAGGAGTTCTTGGCTTTCTTCATAAGGGTTGATCATTTTTTCTTTTATCTCAGAACGTAATTGATGGGATACCTATGTCATTGTAGAAATTTTCTGTTCGACTATCCGTCTGTCCGGACGATAACTCTTGGGGGGGTTGACATATTATCTTTTCTCTCATTTCCCCAATCCTTCGGGTAAGCATAGCCAAGTTCGGAGGTGACCCCATAGCGCTGTGTGGAAGGGAGGTGTGGGGAGGTGGTTTCATATTGACACGTAGCTTTAATGACATAGATAAGGAAATATGCTGAATCCAAACCTGGATATCATTTTCTTTCCAGACAGGTAGTTCGCCCGCAATCCGGTACAGAACCGGAAATTTATTAGTGGTTTGTAAGTGAAAGAATTTATAAGTGAAAGTTTTGTACAGGTAGACACGTTGGATCGGTATCTTAAGTTCTCTTTCCTGCCTTCTGATGTCCGTCCGGAATCCGGCAATATACAGAGTTTAAAAACTGCTTATAATATATTGATGAAGTCGTTTAGAGTGTCGACAGTGGGGTTTAATGTTGAATCGATATGTTTACTTAGCTTTCATTCTTGGTCGATACTAACTTGAAATTCATTAGTCCTAAACTTTAAAAAAAATTCTTGCAGGATTTGCTACTGGGATTAATCTTGTCTCTATTGAGATAAGATTATCTCTAATTCGGATTAATGTTATCCCAGTAGAGATAAGATTAATCCCAGTAGCAAATACTGCAGTCAACTTTAATCCTTCCTCGGAGAAACTTTTTGTAGTGTTATAATAATGCCTTCGCCAAATTGTTTGTATCGGTATTGAGAGAATTAGTCTGACCCATCAATCTTCTTGGTTTTCGCACGGGGTAAATGTAACGACCGGTAAGGTAGATGCAAAATTTCGGAAAGAATAAAACTGATAAGGTGGTGGATAACGAGACACAGAGAATGCTGAATCCGAATATTCGATTAGTTTTCAAGTCGCACTCATGTTTCTGTCATAATCCGGGCTAGACCAGGAATTAAAGACAGTAAATAATTACGGAATGGATCTGGCCCAGTGTTGCCATATTGGCGGATTTTGCGACCGACTTGCGGATTTTTTTTTGGCTGGCGTATTAAAATTGTTTGTGTACTATCTTTATAAGTTTCTGGGGACTTCTTGCAATTTAGGGCTAAAAAGAAATTTTGGCGTATTTTCAAAGACAGTGGCGTATTTCTTGGATCACGATCTGGCAACACTGATCTGGCCAAGGTGCTGATTTAGTCATGAATAATGAGTTAGCGCGATCTGGCAAAGATTGGAAGTATTCAAGACCCGATTGTCGGTACGAAGAAGTTCAGAAGTACAAGAAAAATAGCTCAAAAGGGATAAAACAGCTAGGATATTCTTTCGCGATATTCCAGCTCTTCTTAGCAAGAGTCCTCTTCATCCTCTGCCTATAAGAAACAAACCCGATAAGTGAAAGCTTAAAGCTACTATAAATATCTTGTTTTGGAGAATTACTTCTTTCGCTGAACAGGAAAATCATCACCGAGATTTCAAAAATCTCAGCACTAGTTTTGAAATTCTAGAAATCGCTAAGGAAAAACATACTTTGTCGATTAGTCCATAATGTTTTTCCCACGGGGATGGAAAAGATCACTCAATAGTTAGAAGCTGGAGCGATAGAGATGGAGTATAAGCGAAGTCCTAGATATCAGACGGCCATGATCTGCCGTTTTCAAGCATCAGACAAGATTATGATGTATGATATTTTATTGTCAATGCCATCAGGACAGAGCTAAAACAAATACACTAAAAAGAAGAAAACAAATCACAAATCACACACCCATAGAGCATGAAGATATTTGTCACATAAAGTCTTCTCAGTGCTTCGCTGCTATTCACTGCCGTTTGTAATTACCCGACAATTTGCTAATTAACCCAAAATTCCACTGCTGTTAGATTTTATTAGTTAGTTTGGTCGTTTCGCGGGCAAGAACGTAAACTCTGTTCTAAAACTTACTGAAAAATATTTCAGGAAGTCCCAGGTTCTATACACAGTTAGGTTCTATTCTTACAGTCGTTTTCACATTGAACCAAAAGTTAAACCTGAAATGCTTCCGCTATTGGTTACATCGATCACCGTTGTTAGATTTGAAAGTGTATTGTAGATAAGACAACCGGGATCGGTTTTCCGATCTTTTACTAAAAGCAATTGTATCTTGGGGTCGCAACGTGTCTGCGGTAGGCTATTGCTCATCCCTTTTTCCTGCCAAAGGGATCGAAAGATCCGAGTTTTGGGATACCACGAAACACTTGGTCTTGTTTCTTCATTCGCACATTATTCGCAACGTTATCTGTCGTGACCAAGTGACTGTCTGTCGGTATGGCAACCTGTTATGTAGGTTGCTCTTACTTTGCATGCATTTCACGGACCACCGGCTTTCTTAGGAGGGAGTAGCCGGAACCGCTGGCACTTGCGAGGACCTTGGGAAAGCTCCAAAGGGACCCTTGTGTCGTAAAGGCCTGATTAATTGAAGGGGATCGAGGTACACCTAGCTTGACAGATTACTGGGATTACAAACGTATTACCTGCACCCTCTTCAGTATGACCTGATGTCAAATTACCTCTGGACTGTGTGCTCTTGGCCCGAACTGGACAGAGAGTGGCTGATAGAAATGCGTTTTTTTTTCTTTCTCTTGGACCAATCGTATTAAATCTGGTAGCATTTGTTATGGTTGTCTGTCTTCGTCAATAGTCGCGTGACACCAGCACACGCCTTTATTGGTAAAAAAAAAAATAGCACAAGCACAACTTTTAACACAGAAGATATAGACGTTCGTAATTTCTATCGAGTGGGGACAATCGAACAGCTAGTCCTTTTGAAGCAAGGAAAGGGTTTACGTTGGACACTGAATCCTGTCTCAACCTACTAACTACTTTTCTACTTCCTATTCTTGCAGTTTAACGTAAGGCGTCTTCGATTCCCCGAGGAGTCCTCGGGGAACGGCGAGAATAGAGGTTCCCCCACCTGCGGGAAGCAACGAGAAAGAGAATGCTTCAAAAAATGGATTTTGTTCGATAAAAAAATATGCAGTTGACGAAATTAGTCTGGATTCATTTTATTTGTGGTTTTGCTTATTCGGATTATTTTTAACTAATTTTACATTGCACCTACACTAGCAAAAATTTATTCCCCTCCAAATCTGAAAGGGAGTCCTTTCTGATGATGGTGATGATAATTGGAGCACTTCCCGTCCGTGGGGACTCGCGAGAATACGGGGAGTGGTTCCACGGGAAAAACAAAAACGCGGGGACTCGTCAAGTGGAGTACTCGGGGAACGGCGAGAATACGCCTGTAGTCTTCGTTTGACCTCCAGTCCATAGTTGAATTACCTATCTGACACTTTATCAGTTCACTACCACGCGCCGGACGGGTTCCACTTCTCTGCATTTTTTAGATTAGATTAGATTTTATTTTACACATGTATACAAAACATTTTACAGCACCTGCTAAGAAAGCCCCAAAGGGTTTGTTGGCCGCAGGTGGCAGTCTTCTCTATTGTACATAATATGGTAATACTATTTTTATATTATTATACATGCCATTCATACACGGTTCACACATATACAACGACATTCTACTTACAAAAAACACTCACGCATCAATTACTATTCTTTTGCAAGATAAAATTTCTTCGCTGCAGCCTTGAAGGATGCCAGATGACTCGAATTTCTAATTTCAACTGGAATTATATCCCATACAGAGGGGGCAAAATTTCTAATCACGAAAGAAGCTCTAGTCGTGTTTCTAAATGGGTGTACCAGATTTGATGCCCCTCGTGTATCATGACTATGGAGATTACTATTAATGGACTGAGTACTGACACGCTTCCCGCCGAACGGTTGCTATGTCTTTCTCAAAGTTCCCAGACGAACCCGAATGGAGCCAGTGCTCCAGACAGTTCAGAAAGTTTCCGCTTCGGTCTTCGTCAGCTACTTCATAAGGTCCTTTCGTCAGATAGCTATAAGCTATAAGGCGAAACTTGATTCAACCCATCTCAATTCGACCAATAACAAATAATTCAATAGAGCGTTCCATGCAGCGATTATGGATACCCCGGCAAAACTGAACTGAGGGTGCTAGAGGTAAAGTTGATACCCTTTTGAGTTGATACCCGTCTACTTCCATCTTCGCCGCCCGAAAAATTTATCTCAAAATAGTAGTATGAAGTTGTACGAAAAAGTAGCATGCAGTACTAACTGATGCTACTACATGCTTCTACTTTAAGGCTACCGTGTTACTGCATACTACTGCATGCTACTATTAGCCAGACTGGATGCTACTGTGGCAAGACAGGATGCTACTGGATACTACTACTTAAGATTGGACCAGTCTGAGGCACATTAAATGATAATATTCTTTGCTACTGCATAGTATTACATGCAACTTGTTCGTACAACTACTATACAACTACGCAGGCTACAAATTTTTCATCAGGCGCTGCGTATACCAGAAGAAAAACTGCAGCAGTCGTGGAGGACTCGCTTTGCAGCGCGTCCCAAATGACGTCACAATGATAGACAACTAATCGGCTGCTGAGGACGACTCAGACGGCGTTCGTAAGGAAATTTCTTCTCCGTGGCTTTACTGCGATACAGCTGTTTGTAGAGGCAACGAATAATGCTGTTCCACGTAGCTCTTACCCTCCGCTCGTCGGTTAGGGTATTGAGAATATATTGGACTTTTCATGGTCGTATTACAGAGATAGGGATTATCTGAGATTTTCTTGTGATTATTCGTTCTTGATTCGACCCATCTTGTGAAAGTCGAATATTTCGACTAGTCGATTATGGTTAGTTGCGGCCTGGAAACGTTACTTGGAATAATTGTTTTCATTGTTAGTTTATTTACCATCACAGTACGTAAGCTTAGGCCTACATACAGGCGGAGTAATTAAACAAGGAAAGGAAAGCAATAGAAAAAACAGAAAAGAACATAAATGGCACAGTCGAAACGTGGCGAGCTTTTAAAAAATTGCATGATAAATAGCCTGAGCTTGTCGATGTTCGACTTAAGATCACTGGGTATCATTATGTTTAGCCCATTAGTTTATTATCAATTATGATACGTAACTTAATGTAGCCTAACGACGAAGTAACTAAATAAAGGAAAACAAAAGAAGAAGAAAAGAGCGCAAATGGCAACATCAGAAACGTGTCTAAAATACGTTATTGTAAAAAAAAATTGTTTCAACTGAGTCGACTTTGTGCTTATTAAGGCCATGGTGTGAAACTGAAGAAAACCAAAATCAAAGAAGCAAAATGAATATACGTGAACATAAGTCTGAACTGAACATTTGCACTATAAATAGTATGAATTGAGTCGATACTACGCTTAAAGCATTCCCCCTTTGTCATTTAGCCAGAATATCCGTGAGGTAAAAAAGATGAATTATTCTTCAAGGAATCGTCAACCATGAAACCTTGCAAACAAATGCGTTGCTGATAGTAAAGCTTCTATGATTCCAAGGCAAAGATACTAACCGTCAAAAATTCATCTGAACTATTTTAACTGAAATGGATAAGAAAATGTAATTTATGCTTTGCGAGGGGTATGATAGATAAATATACTATGATATACTAAAAAAACAAGATAACGAAAGAAACTTAATCTATATCTGAGGGCTAGCTTCAGGAACTTCATCAGCTTCATTTACTCGAGAAAAGAGGGGACGGGACCCCTAATTGACACATCTGGATCCCATTGCCAACAAGTACACCATGTTTCAACATGAAACCTGCCACGGTTCACTAGTTATAAACTCCACGTTAAACTGTTAAAACGGAAAACCGACTGTGCGGCCGTTATAGTGGACTGATCATAGAAATCGTGATAATTGTAACGCAAATTCTTTTCCGTGATAATCGTAACGCAGATTCTTCAAAATATGGGCTTACTGTGGTTCGTTCTGAAAGACAGATTGAGTAGAGAATACTTCGATCCTTACGATTTGCTATCGAACGATATGGTACACATCCTGTTGGAGGTTGGGGTGAGTAACTTTTTGGGATTCCAAAACGTAAGTGGAGGGATACCTATGACATCGCAAAAGTTATCCGTCTGTAAGCACGATAAGTCTCGAAGGGAATGAGATATTTTGATGAAACTTGATGTGAAGACTCTTTGGGTCAAGTTTGAGGTCGAGTCCCTAGATGGGCTCTGTAGCTCAACATTTAGCGGTGGGGGAGCGGTTTCAAATTAAGGGGCGAACAAAATTTTTAATTTCTGATTCTAAAACTTCTAATTTCTAAAAACAGCTGATGAGATAGTCGATTTGGAGTAAGGAATCATGCTAAACACGAATATGGAATCCATTTTCCCGCCGGACAAGTAGTTCGCCCGGAATCCGGCCAAAACCGGAAATTTTTTTAAAAGTAAAAGTTTTATCTGAAGTTGATTAGATGTTCGATTTAGGGAAAGAAGACATGCTGAAACCGCTTTTGATACTCATTTTCTACCCGGACATAGAGTTTGCCTGGAATCCGGCTGAAACCGGAAAATTTGTTAAAAGTCAATGTTTTATCTGAAGTTGATAAGATCATCGATATAGGGGTAAGGTGTGATACGCTGAATTCTTTACTTTTTGCCGGACAAGTAGTTCACCCGGAATCCGGTTGAAACCGGAGATTTGGCAAAAGTAAGGCAGAAAGATTTGATCAGTTTCGTCAAAGTAAATGTGACGTATAGCCTAGGGGTAAATACACACATGGTGAATCCATATCTGAACTTGATTTTCTCAGATGTTTAGCCATTGACCTTCTTCTTTTTCTAGATCTTAATAGTAAAAAGGTTCAAGGAGTCTGGCGAAGATTGGATATCCACAAGACCAAATTGTCTGGATCAAATATTAAATTTCTGGGATCCCATCGAAATCTTTGGTCTTGTTCTTTTTTATTCACATATTTTCGGTGGTTTCTGGGGTACCCCTCAGCAGTTACAGATTTCGTACCATCCAGACGGGAGTGAGTGGGTCCTTTTTCCGTAAAAAGCCAGATTTTAGGCTAGGGGTCTTCAGATTTCATACCATTTCGCTCCTGCTTCAACCCATTTCCTCTCCCGAATTTCAGCAGCAGTTTCATCAGTCCCGACCTCAAGTTCGTATTTCAGATGCAAAAGAGCAATCAATGTCTCGGTCCAGTCGAGCTGATGATTTTTGCCGGACCCCTCAGACCATATTCGGCCGTATCTTTTCACCGAAGAAGTATCGCCGCATTTTCTTTCCTCTTCGTGGGATATTATACACCCCCAAATAGAAAATCCTTGAGACGAGAAATGGATTGAGCCAACGTCTCCCCAGAAATTGGGAAGTAGGGCTATTCGCATAATTGTATCAAATCCGAACTGAAAGGGGGATGAACTTTTGAATCAGGTCCAGATTCTCCCCTAAAAATCCGGCCATTACTTCCCCACCCCCGTCCCACGGTAATGGCCCATGTCTTTCCCGATTCGGGAATCTGAGGCGTCTACCATTTCCTCATGCATAGTACGTCTTGTCAGGGGGGATTTGTAATTTCTGGGCATTTGTCCCTGGACTCTTAGGGTCTTGACGGGGAGATCTCTTTTCCCCTCGTACCCCGTAAATGGACAAATAAACCATAATTTATTGTGGGAGCTGACAAGTCAATTAATCAAAAACGCTTGGAGGCTTTTAATGAGCAATAAAGTATACAAAATAAGCTGTTAACTTGGAAGCGAGGAGATGTTACTAATCAAAGTCAGTAGAGTAGAATGAAGGAAGAGACACCCGTACGTAAACCTTCGAGGGGTTGCTTAAAGTAGAGGTAAGGAGGCACGAGTACTAAAAAGAGGAAAAGTTAAAAGGCCCTTTCAGGCTTCAGAGTGGAGGGGGGGGAGGAACAGTGTTCTAATGTGCCTTCATTTAGGGTATAAGAGTTTATTAACTCTCACTTACCTTACCTGTATACTTCTTCTACTTCTAATCTTTTTTGGGGGGGATCCCAAAACGTAAGTGGAGGGATGCTTATTACTTCGGAAAAGTCGTATAACTCTCGAAGGGGTGAGATGTTTTGTTAAAACTTGGTGTGAGGATCCTTTGGGTCAAAGTACGGGTCAAGTTCGTGGATGGGCTCCGTAGCCCTATATCTAGGAGTGGGGGAGGGGTTTTAACTTAAGGGGCGAAAATAGAAAAAAAAGAAGCTAATTATCTTTACGATTTAGGGGTAAGGAAACATTCTGAATCCATCTGTGAAACTTGTTTTATTGCCGGGCAAGTAGTTCGCTCGGAATCGGGCCAGGACCGCAAAAATTGTAAAACATAAAAGGTTTCCGTAAAACCGTAAATTTATTTTAGTCAAAGAGAATCTGAGTCGTAAAAAAAAAAAAAAATGTGGCATTGTCCAGCTTTAGTCGTAAACTGGTCCCTGCCAAAGGCAAGCTGAGTCGTTTAAACTAGGTTTCATAACCACGTTAGGTTGAAGACATGATTCATGGCGGCAGCAATTCGCCTACCTGTTTTACTCCCATGAGATTTGTATCTGTCTCACTTAGGTCTTTCAGATTTTAGTGAAGTCAAAGTTAAAGTGAAGTCTGATCGGATAACGTTAATAAACCTTATAGACCAAAAGCAAAAGACAAGGTTGTGTCCATGGATTGTGGTCAAACTTTGACTACAAGTGAAAAAGAAGGCATGGAATTCTTAAACAAAATGGAAAAGCTATCAGAATTCAAACGACAGGCGGACAACGTTGGGGAATGGAAGAAAGGAAGCTGTAATAAATAACTGAAACTGCTACCAACTATAAGTAGGCTATATAATTTGTGGCAGTTACTTTTTGGAGTTGTTTCTAGCGGATCGCTTACATTTACAACTTCAAAAGGCCACCATACACAAATGGCCGTGACCGAGAGCCACCAATCAACACATTTTCAAAGGTGTTTTCTTTCGGTTGGAAGGAAAACAAGACCAAAGGTTTCGATGGGATCCCAAAAATTTAATATCTGATCCAGACAAATGGGTCTTATAGATATCCGGTCTTCGCCAGACTCCTTGAACATTTTTACTATTTAGATTTAGAAACAGACGAATGGCTAATTTGAGAAAACCAAGTTCAGAGATTGATTCAGCATGTTTGTATTTACCCTAGGCTGTACGTCATATTTACTTTGACGAAATTGATCAAATCTTCCTGTCTTACTTCTGCCAAATCTCCGGTTTCGACTGGATTCCGGACGAACTACTTGTCTTGCAAAAACTAAATCTCAAAAACGAATTCAGCGCATCTCCTTACTCCTACATCCAACATCTGATTCACTTCAAATGAAGATTTAATTTATAACAAATTTTCCGGTTTTAGCCGGATTCCGGACGAACTATATGTCCGGTGAAAAAACGATTGTGATACACGGATTCAGCCTCTCTTCTTACCCCTAAATCGGACATCAATCAACTACAAATTCATCTTTTGCTTTTAACAAATTTTACGGTTTTTGCCGGATTCCAGGCGAACTACTTGTCCGCGTTGAGAATGATTTTGACATAGGCGTTCAGCATGCCTTCTTACCCCTAAACCAAACATCTAATCAACTTCAAATAAAACTTTACTTTTAGAAACTTTCCGGTTTTGGCCGGATTCCGGGCGAACTACTTGTCTGGCGAGAAAATGGTTTTCGTATTCATGTTCAGAATGTCTTCTTACCCCTTAATCGAATATCTCATTAGCTGTTTAAGTATAATTTTTATGTCCCTTAATTTGAACCCCTCTCCCCCACCCCTAAATATAGGGCTACAGAGCCTATCTACGAACTCGACCTGTCCCTTCCCCAAAGGATCCTCCCACCAAGTTTCATCAAAATATCTCATTCCCTGCGAGAGTTATCTTGCTCACAGACAGACAGACAGACGGACAGCTTTTGTGATGTAATAGGTATCCCTCCTCTTACGTTTTGGGATCCCAAAAACTAAAAAGATTTCAGAAAGATCACGACAGCGAGGTCGCTATGCGGATACGTAGATATGTTCAAGAACATCTCTACATTGTGCAGATGTTCCTCTCCTGGATGTGACCGCGGCTGTCCTGATTCTGACTGAATCGACATTCTTTAATAGGAACCGACAGAACCCACTAACAAAACATTTAGTTGCCATGTTTAGTCGTGTTTTATCATTGCTTGAAGATAGATAAATAGATGTTTAAAGCACAACTCTTACTAGAAATGATCTTTCCCTATAAAAATGGATCAGAAAAAACGTTTTAGAAAATACCATTATTTTCCACCTGAAACTAGCGATTCTCTTGCTAGCGCTTGTCGATTATATCCAGCCTTCCTGCTCTCCGACGCGGCGGCTGGGCGCAAAAGATTTGAAAACTGAACGTGCCTTGGTTAAAAAGTGGGAAAATTAAGCAAATAAAAGAAGTAATAAACAGAAGATCATCACACCCTTATGTGTGAAAGAGTTGTCAGCGGACTATGTAGATTCCGGCAAACTTTTCGTTGGGTGACGGGAAAACTCGGCAAGGCTGAAAAAGCGCTAAAAATTCGTAGTTACGAAACGAAACAACGGAGAAAGGTGGGGATTTTAGAAGCTTATACTTCCACATGGGGGCTAAGTATATTTTAAAAGGCAGAATAAGTAAGAGGGGTCCTTTAACAAAGCCTTTGGGCCATGAACAAAATCAATTCAACATTTACATTCAGTTTACATAAGTTTCACAGTCAGGTTTGGCTCAAGGAGTATTTATCAGGGCCCCAGTGGGTGAAATCGTACATACTGGTGGGTATGTATTTCGGGCAGAGGAGGAATTCCTTCTCTGCCCGAAATCTGCTTTGTTTCTGTTTTGTTCCTGTCGTCTAGCAGCTCTCTGCTCGTTGACGAAATATTCGAAGTAATGCGTTTAAGCGGTTCTGTCAGCAGAGGCTTAAAATCCACTGATTTTCAGGAAAACCGACTAATTTGACGAAAAATCGACCAATTTTCAGAAAAACCGACCGTTTTCATGAAAAAAAATCAACTGCTTTGACGAAAAATCGCGGTGCTTCGCGCCGACTCGGTTATTTCTTACCGACTGGCCGACAGCATTGGGGGGAGGGGCGTCCCCCCCTCCCCCCCCCCTCCCCCCTCCCCCAGTCAGCTTGTCTGCTTGGTCTGCTGAGTAGAAACTGTATCTACTATCCTTAGTCAATTTCGTAGTCACTCTGTATAACGAGAATGTTTAAAATATTTTAGAAGAGAAGCGTCCCAGTCCCAAGCTTCCTGATGTCTAACTAGAGGCCCTTTTCCGCTTCGTTTTTCCGAGACCTTGCCCAATCGATTGGACTCTAGAATAAGATTGATGGGCTTCCCAAATTCTCACTCTGTACTTCCCAGACAGACACGGATCGTTTCCTTATTCCGGAAATAAAACACGGCAGATCTTGTCCATTACTCAAGCGAAGTTGGCGGTGCGAATTCGAAGCCTGCACAAGTCCTTCTGGGATGCTCTTTACCTTCCCGGCGAACTTATCGTTCAGGAAATATCTTTGACTTATCAGCCGTAGCTTGTCAAAAGTTGCCCCTTTTTGGCTTGGAAAAAGCTGAAATCATGTGTTTAAACAAGCCAATCATTTTGGGATATTGGGAAGGAACTATATATGTCTACGTCAACGTGTCCTTTCGTCGACTTGATTGAATTGGGATCATGAAAATCTTTTATAAGAGCAGTCTTAGACTCTCTGATGTCTCTATTTGCAACCAGAGGCGTTCCTCCGGTTTGTTTTTCCGAAACTTTGCGCGATTGATTGGATTCTAGAATTTAATCTGTGTTTTTCCCAGATTCTTGCCGACACCGACCATTTCGTAATTCGGAAGATAAGACTTAGCGATTCGCGTCGATTACTCAAGTGACATTGGCAGTGCGAGTTTGGAAAATGGACAATCATATATGGAATTCTCCTTGTATTATATTCCCGTGATTTATCGTTCTGGAAATATTAACTTTCAGCTGTGCTAGAAGAAGTTTCTACTTTTTTGCCAGGGAACAACTGATGTCATGTCCTAAAGTGGCAAAATCGTCTTACAAGGCTTGTACTAGATATGATTATGTGGACTTCAGAATTGGATCTTACTTTTTCCAGGGATCGACCAAAACCAGGAAGGGAAGGGAACGCGAGAAAAGCAGGAAAGCATACTAAAACCAAGAAGGGCATCCTAAAACGAGGAAGGGAATACTAAAACGAGGAGGGAATTCAAGGCTGCGAAAAAATGGAAAGCTGCACCCTTCCCTTCCTCTGTTTAGTATTCTTCGAGGGGTCGGCAACTTTTCCAACTCAAAGTTCACCATCCCTCCCTCGTTTTAGTATCCTGATATGGGTAGGCATTAAGTTCAGTGAGGGATCGGCAAGTATCAAAATTGTAATTCACCTTTACATTTCTAGTTCTGACGGTAGGCGACTAAAATCCTTAAAATATCAACTCAGATATTTCAAGTCCACCATTTCCTTCCTAGTTTTAGTACTTTCATGGTACTAATACGAGGAAGGAAATGGTGGACTTAAAATATCTTAGTTGCCGACCCCGTGCTGGACTCGGAGGTTTTTAGTTGCCGAAGTTGCAAAGAAGAATAATTTCTGATTTCCTTCCTTGTTTTAGTGCTTTCAAGGAACTAAAACGAGGAAGGAAATGGTGGACTTGAAATATCTTAGTTGCCGACCCCTCGCTGGACTCGGAGGATTTTAGTCGCCTACCGTCAGAACAAGAAATGAAAAGGTGAATTACAATTTGCATAGTTCCCGACCCCTCACTGAACTTAATGCCTACCCATGCCAGGATACTAAAACGAGGAAGGGATGGTGATTTTTTAATTTGAAAAGTTGCCGACCCCTCAAAGAATACTAAACAGAGGAAGGGAACGGCGCGGCTTTCCAGTTTTGCCCTTGCCCTTCGTCGTTTTCGTATGCCCTTCTTGGTTTTAGTATGAATTCCTGCTTTTTCGCGTTCCCTTCCCTTCCTGGTTTTAGTCGATCCCCTTTTTCCAAGACTCTAACCGTAGACTTCAGAGATAAATACGGGACATTTGGTAATTGTATGTTTTTTAGTCAAAAACGAACTCTCACAACATTGACTGCCGAAATGTCGTTTACCCCAGGCACATCGAAATATAAAGCAATAGTCAGGAAAGGGCACGTAAAAATAAAACACTAAAATCTAAAAAATATATTCGTCACACTGTCAGAAGTTTCATAACAGATTGCGCCCATAAACTTTCAAGAATAACACCTTTTCACTTAGAAATAAAGTGTTATGACCAATTAAGTTTATACTGTTTCGTGCCTAGATCTCCAACAACACCTTCAATAGGTAAAAATACTACACTTTCAGAAGTTACATAACGACAACAGAAGGATGCGCGGTTTCAACATTTGGAATGTTATCTGTTATGTTACTTTCGTTTCCGTTAGTATTTTTACCAATTGAAGGTGTTGTTGAAGATCTAGGCACGAAATAGTGTAAACTTAATTGGTCATAACACTTTATTTCTAAGTGAAAAGGTGTTATTCTTGAAAGTGTTATACGCTATCTGTTATGAAACTTCTGACAGTGCAATAGATGCTTTTTTTGCTCTTCCTAACAAAGCTTGTTATCCATAACATTTCATGCATAACGTTTTCAAACACAACAGATAACATCCTAAGTGGTATCTACGCATATCTGTTGAAACCGCGCATCCTCGTGTTATCTCTTATGAAACTTCTGACAGTGTAGCTGTGAATTTTACACTTTTGAGGGCGTTCCGATTTCCCGTCTTATATAGGAATTCCACTCCGCTTCGCACGTAAGGACAGTTTGGTTCTACCAAGGACAAATAATCACAAGGACCTCCGTCTCCCTACCTCTGTAATACGCGGAGCTGAATAATATTCTGATACCCTACCCGATCCAAACGAGCGGAGGAGGAGCCACGCAGAACATCATAATTTGTTACCTCAAAGAACAGCCATATCGCAGTAGAACCACGCAGAAGAATACGAACAGTCGTCTGAGTCGTCCTTTACAGCTGATTGGTTGTCTACCATTGTGACGTCACGTCGAACTCGTTTCAGACCGGGTTCTCCACCACTGCAGGCATCCTACTACAGCAATACCACCAAATATACAATCAAGACCAAAATAAGGAAAAAAAAAAAGATATCAGGGGCACTTTTTTTTAGCTTTTTGTAGGAGTGTTGAAACAAAAAATCCAACATGTAAATCTTAGCAAGATGGGACTTGGTTCAGCGATAGCTCGTAATTTTTCGGAAAATCTTACCTTACCTTCTGCTCGGATAGGTTATTCTCGGTATCCGCCTAGATGTTATTTTCCGACATTAGCCTTGATGCTGGAAGTTAATCCTTCAACAATTGCCAAAGTTTTGTACGTTTAGCAGGATTTTTGGACCTGATCAGATAGCCTGAAATAGTGAGAAGAGCCGATAATTTCGCAGGAGAACTGCCCTCCTTCTTGGTGACAGTGTAGTCCTACAGCGATTCACAAGTTCAATGTTTACTCTTACGTCCGTGCAACGTTCATGGATCAGAGACGTTTCAAGTATTTGTACCATATTGATAATAACAGTGTTTATCCTCACAGGCTACATTCTAAACTTATGCAGTAATTCTACCTACATATTTACATGTGTGAACACTTTAATTACTGTCGCACTTTCTGTGTTTGCGACATACTATGAAACCCCTTGCCATGACATATTATAATTTGTGAAAGTAGATTTTTGGCAATCGCCATTGGGCTGGACTTCATACATAGCTACCATCTTACTTACAGCATTGACTCGCACGATGGCCTGATTACTTTATAGGTCAATTGCCTTTCGCGGATCAGCTTTTGACAATGTCCTGCAAATTATTAGTGGTATTAAATGTTTCCGATTCTTTCCAGGCTATGCTGGAGGAGCACTGTGCGCCATGTTTTTCGCTGTTCCTTTTTCCGGCCGGATTCTTCTCCATAATGAAGTTGGACCGTGGGAGTCATATGTTCAGGCCTTTTTCCATACCCGTTTAGAACTCTACCTAGGCAACGCTTGCATAGGTGAGTTAAAGTTTCAATGAAAAAGATAAGAACACTAATGTCTAGTTACAAATAATTCTTTCACTTAAACAGGTTCAAAAACCGGATGACCAGGCATTCCTCCATCGCTCCGCTATTCCCGAATAACGATTTTTTTATTTGTGTGAAAAATCTTTAAAACCAGTTGTAGCTCTCTTTTGTGGAACCATTCTGAAATTGTTTTGTAGTCAGGCGTATACCAACTTCTTGTATTTTCTGTCGATCGCGTTTTTACTAAGAGGAAAAACCACCTCCTCGATGAAATTCAAATTGCGCGATCTACGACTCTTTTTCAGTAAAAAACGACTTTTTGACGAAAAATCTACGACTTTCAAAACATCGTCCCGATTTTCAGTGCCACTACGCGAAGCCTGCTGCAAAAAACGATATCCCTCAAAAGAGTCAAATTAATTCACAATCTTCAGGTAGAAGGTGCAAAAATAAGCTTGGTTTTTAGTTGAACTTAGTTTTCCATTTTCTTATATAAATAATCCCTCGTTTATATCAATATGGGGTATTCCTTAGTCTTTAATCCTTTCCCCCCGGGGAATAAGTTGCTGAAACAAGAAACGTTACTGGGACTTGTGCAGGGTGTAAGAATTCTTCACCCCTCACTGTTTTCCTCCAAGTGACAGAATTAACCTGCAGCAAATTTCTAACGCATTCGGCCTTCAGACCCCCCCCCCCCCGAAGAAAATTTGTTTGCCCCTTTGGTATGCCGAACTCACAAGCGAAAGGTCGTTGGTTCGAGTCTCGGTGGTGCATACCATTTGGTTTGGGACGAGATTTAGTGGCGTTACCGTCGGTTTCCCTGTAAGGTAAGCCAAAAGTCCAACCAGCTTCAAACTAGGAAAAAACATGGGAAGCGTTGGGTAATTTGCCTCCAACCACGCATCGCACTCCCTGCCGAGTATCAGGAGATCGGCACCTGTGTCACGCCAACCTTAGATGGCGTACTTGCGGAAGTTTGTTTTGTTTCTAGCCCCCCACCCCCCAAGGTTGAAATTTTAATCTGGATGACCCCGTTATCGGTTTTGGGAATCCCAAAACGTAAGTGGAGGGATACCTATAACTTCGTAAAAGTTGGCCGTCTGTTGGCACGATAACTCTCGAAGGGGTTGAGATATTTTGTTCAAACTTGAGACGAGGACCCTTCGGGTCAAAGTCCTGGTCAAGTTCGAAGATGGGCTCTGTAGCCCTATATTTTAGGGTAGGGGAGGGGGTTCAAATTAAGGGACGAAAAAAAATATTTTTAAAAGCTAATGAGACAGTCGATATAGGGGTAAGAAGACATGCTGAATCAGTATTATGACAGTCATTTTCTACCCGGACACATAGTTCGCCCGGAATCCGGCTGAAACCGGAACATTTGTATAAGTAAAATATAGCGGTAAGGAGATATGCTGCATTCGTTTTTGGGCTTTTTTTGACGGACAAGTAGTTTGCCCAGAGTCCGACAGAAACCGGAAATTTGGCAGAAGTAAGGCAGCTGGAAGCTCTGACCAGTTTTGTCGAAGTAGGGATGACGTAGAGGGGTAAACACAAACGCTGAATCCGTATCTGAGCTTTGTTTTCTCAGATGATAGCCATTGGCCTTAAAAGGATTAAGGCCAAAATTAAGACCGGATATCTATAAGATCAAATTGTCTGGATCAGATATGAAATTTTTGGGATCCCATCGAAACCTTTAGTCTTGTTATCATACATTTCTGAGAGACGGCGGTAATCGGTCGAACGTGGCTTAGTCAAATTCATCAAAAATACCTTTCGCCAGGTCTACGTGGGCGTCGGAAACAAAATTAAAACTGCACGACTTCCCTGATCATTTTATATGATGGATCGTGGTCATCCATCCACACCTTGATGGTCATTGCTGAGGATGGAAAAGGGCCGAAAAACATGTCAGTTGGAAAAAATTCGTCGGTGGGAAAACTCTCTTCCTGATTAGATACTTTACTGTATCAACGACAGGAATATCTTAATTTAAGTTCATAGCTTATTAGTGTGCTAGCTGTTGTCGAAGGAAAAGTTTTCCTTTCGAGTAATGCTTTACGAACAAACGTCAAAATAAATCTACTACGGAAATAGGTCCCGCGCATGCAGATGTCATGCTACGTGTCTTTACGCGTTGATCAGACTTGTCGGTAACTGGACAAGAAAGTCGCGATGTGATGTACCGTAGCCGGCTGAGAACCCAACGAGTGTCGTGCGTAAATATAGACGAAATGTGCTATGCATTCTTGACACTATTTACTATTTACTCTTCAACTTATAGTATTTTAAAATATTTTAATACTGTCAAACTACGCTGAGCTTTCAACAAATAACTCACGGTTTTGGCTTTTTTAAGCCTTTTCCGAGCCCCGCTGACTTGTAGCGAAAACAGGGAAACAGTTTATATATCCGGTTTTTCTTATGGAAAAACTTCTCGCAGACAACCATCGACAGCGTGATAAACATCGAAGGTAGCAAAATACGGCAAGTGAGAAAATCAGCGTGGTTTTGTTAGAGGGGTTAGAATGTACCGATTTGGGTCTCCGGGTTTAGAAATATATGGAGTGGTTGTGGAAGTAGGTTGCATTAGTATTATAGGTAAGACAGGTCCTTTAAGGAAGGCTTGGTAATGTAAGAACTTATAGTATGTCTTGTGCTTTCAATCACAACGGACGCTTATCATTTTTCCGGTCAACCAAACAGATTGACCTCACATCGCCGCTACCATTAGTTGCGTTTTTGCAGATACCATGGTATCTGTTACCACGGTAACTGGATCTGCAATTAGTCGTTTTTGCAGTAACCGTGGTATCTGATATACGGTTTCTCTGCAAAAACGACAATTGCCGAAATCGCGCATTTCGAAGTCATCCCAAAAGAAAAACTGATATTCAGTCACGTCACTAAGTGCCAAACTTCTTCCCCACCAATTTGACTAAAATTGATGAAAGTGAGATGACGTTTTCAGATACCACGGTCGGACTGTGGTATCTGAATATCTGATACCACGATAACTGGCCAGATACCACGATAACTGCATTAACGCCTTTTGACCGTTGTATCAGATACCACAATAACTGCAAAAACGACTTTAGACCGTGGTATCAGATACCATGGTATCTGCAAAAACGCAACCTTTGTTAACTGTCGATATGTAGTGTAGATCTGTAGTTGGAGGTTTGGGCGACCTTAGAATAGTCCGTGAGTAGGCAAAGGTTTGCCAGCTCTAAAACTAGGCCCTAAACAGAGAGTGGTTAAAACACTTACTGTATTCAAACTAGAACTTCTTTCTTATTTACAACAGTACACACTTCTAGACTTTATACTGATTGTCGCAGAACTCGAAAAGAAGACCCACATTAACTTCAAACCAATATAACAATTTATCTATTACACTTAAATACGAAAAGACTTCAATTACTAATAGTAACATAAAAGAAGATAATTTTGCACCGAATAATTTTCTCCAAAACATTATATTAAACAAATAATAAGTTTATTTCTATTGATTAGTGTGACTTTGGTAATTCGAGTTCTGTGACAGTTGTTCCCAGCTTGGTTCCGTCGAGTTCAGGGACCTAATTTTGAAGCCATAGGTGGGGACTAGCTCTTCGGTTGCGACAATAATACATTCCCTAATTCGTGGTATAGGACTGAAAAGGTTGAACGGTAGTAAGTATATTGGATCTCGTGTAGCTTTGCATAATTACTGTTTATCACACTGCTACATAAATTAAGACTTCCTTTCTTAAACAAAAGCTACGAGCTCATATGACACTTGTTACGAGTAGGTGGTGCAAGAAAGTAGGTGTTGCACCAATTACCCCCCTTCAACCCCCCTAGGTTCGGACCTAGGAAATAGATATCTAGTTTCACTCGAGTCTGAGCATTTCCAGCATCCCGATGAAAAATTTGTAGCCTGCGTAGTTGTATGGTAGTTATACGAAAAAGTTGCATGTAATACTATGTAATAGCAAAGAATTTAATGTGCCTCCGACTGGTCCAACCCTATGTAGTAGTATCCAGTAGCATCAATAAAAACTCAAAATAAAAAAAAAAATCAGCTGACGTATCCGTTTGCACCATCAAATATCCAGTAGCATACAGTCTTGCTAATAGTAGCATGCAGTAGTATGCAGTAACACGGTAGCCTTGAAATAGAAGCATGTAGTAGCATCAGTTAGTACTGCATGCTACTGTTTCGTACAACTTCGTACTGCTATTTTGAGATAAATTTTCATCTGGATCGTCTTGGATCACCTAGGCCAAATGAATTTGATACCTTCCAAACTTATAACCACACGTTTGATCCGGTCCCCCCCCCCCCTCCAACTCTCCCTACCGCGGTCGAATCTGGTTCGTACACATAAGTGGATCATCGAAAGCATCTCTTACCGCCTATCAAGTTTCACTCAAATCTGAGCCTTATTCGAGAACTCTGGTACCCCCTCCCCACCGTGCTCGGATCCGGTCCCGACCCTAAAATATGTCATCTGAAGCGTGTGCTATCTCTATTTTCAAAGTTTCCTTCAAATCGATCTACTCGTTTGACCCCTATAACAATTCCAAAAAATTCCAGGACTCTCCCTCCAACTACCCCACTGCGGCCGAATACGACTCGGACAAATAAACTTCTCATCTCTGACATCTCCTCGTCCGTTCCGTCAATTTTGACTCGAATCGGAGAAAATCTGCGAACTTCCGTTCCCGCTTCATCCTCCTCCTACCGTGGCCGGATCCGGTCCGGACGCACAATAACAAATCTAGGGCGCGTAAGCTTGCCATTGCCCAACTTGCATTCCATTTGGCCCATCTTTTGGTTTTTGTGTTCCACCCCAAGTTTCCGCCTAGCCCCTCCAACTCCCCCAACCATGGCCGCATATGGTTTCAACACACGTTTTTTAGATCGCAACCTACGGAAGTCAATAGTTTCCGGATTCCCCTTCCCTTAACTCCCTCCAAAATGGTCAGATCCAGGAACAAAAGTTTTCCTATGGCAGTGTGTGGTGTCTTAAAGACTATTTGGTCGGGTCAGTAGTATGCCTGCCATGTTTCATCGCCCTTAACAAATCTGGAAGTATCCTAACTCGCGATCACCGGAATTCGAGAAACCATTTATCTCCCCTCAAAGAGCCCCGATACCGTCTGGATCTGTCAAGAACGTATACAGGGCTTATGCTTGTCCTTCCCTCCAATTCCGTCCCGATCCCTTGACTCTCAAGAATTTCAAGATGTTCCCGGTTCCCCTTCCACACCTCCCCGACAAGTATCGGATCCGGTCCAGACTTAGCACGGAACATCTAAGACGATAGCCCTTTCCGCTTGGCAAGTTTCATTCAAATCTGATCACCCATTCAGAAGTTATGCATGCCACTAGATTCCAGATTTCACATCCCTCCTCTCCCCTACGATGGTCGGATCGGGGAAACGACTATTCTCAAGTCCGTCTGTTGGGGTCCCCGATACTCCTACCAAGTCTCATCGTCCTAGTACATCAGGAAGTTACGAACTTGCGAGACCACCATCCGCCCCCTTCAACTCCCACCACAGTGTCTGAATGCGTTCCGGTTATGTCAACGATGTATCTCGGATTTGCGCTTCTTCTTCCAACCAAGTTTCATCCAGATCCCTCCACTATAAGCGTTTCCCAGGATTTCCGGTTCCCCCCAAAGTGACCGGCTCCGGGCCGGATATGACGTGGGTCGTCTGAGAAAGGAGGTTTTTCCAAATATCAAGTTTCATTAGGATCCAATCATCCGTTCGAAACTTATGCACCCCCCCCCCCCCAGATGGTTGGATGGGAAAAGTGACTATTTGCAAGGTAATCTGACCGGGTCCCTGATATGCCTGCCAAGTTTTGTTGTCCTAGCTTATGTGGAAGTGACCGACGGACGGACAGAAAATGCGATCGCCATATGGCACATAGTGCCACAAAAACGACAAAAATGCTCTTCAGGCCGTATTGAACCCACAACGTTCGGCTTTCAGGCGTCACTAGCCAAAATGTTTGGGGGGGGGGGGGACGAGCCGTTTACCGACTGGCTGGTAATTTTTACCGACTGTTTCTGCAAAAACAAGAGCTGTAAGCTCATATGGCACTTGCATGTGTCAAGATGATTTGATTGATCAAGAGTAAGTTTCGACTTTGCGGTTGAGATGCGCGCTATAAGGGAGCTGGAACTTCATTTGTAAGCAAAACCCTTGAGGCAAAACTGCTAATGGGCTGATGGGCATCACGAAAATGCATATATTGCTTAAAAGTAATTTTTTTACTTTGCGGTCAAGATTGGTACTTTAAGGAATAATCGGATTTGGGAAGTAGCAATTTCTAAGCAAATGTTGTTGAGTCTCCAATATTCCAGCGAAGTTTCATCGTCCTAGCACATCTGGAAGTACCTTAACGCGCGATCACCGGAATCCCAGACCCCCCTCCCCCTCCTCCAACTCCACCCACAATAACCGGAGCCAATCCTGTTCTGTAAATGATTAATCCAGAGCATCTGTTTGTCATTCCCACGAAGTTCGATCCAGATCACACCAGTCTAAGCGGGTCAAGTATTTTCCGCCCTCCCCCCGATAATTGCCGGATTCGGTCCGGAAATGAAAAAGGTCACAAGAGAAAAATGTCCTCTGTTTAATTATTAAATTTCACTCGAATCCGATCACCCGTTCCAAAGTTACGCATGACTCAATATTCTGGATTCCCCTCCCTCAACTCCCCCCCCCAAGATTATCATATCGAGGATTTTTTTTTTATTCCAAGTCAGTTTGACCGGGTCCCTGATATGCCTTCCAAGTTTCGTCGTGAAAATCCCCCAAAAACGGAATTCCGGGATACCCCTCCTACCCCCCCTCAAGTGTCCGGATCCAGTCAAATTATGTAAAAGATTTATATGGACCAGATGTTTGTTCTTCCCAGCAAGTTTCACTCCGATACCATCATTCTAACCGTTTCTCGAGATTTCCGGTCCACCCCCCCCCCACCCCACCCCCCCCCCCCCCCCCACCCCACCCAGCTCCCCCGCGGTGCACGTAGCCAATCCGATTCAGCAAATGACTTACCTAGAGCATCTGTTTGTTCTTCCCACAAAGTTCCATCCCGATCCCTCCATTCTAAACGGGGCACGTATTCCCCCCCCCCCCCCCAATAGTTGCCGGATCCGGTCCGGATATGAAAAAATCATCGGAGAAATGTCCTCTGTTGAATTCTTAAATTTCACTCGAATCCTATCAACCATTCTAAAATTACACATGACTGAAAATTTCGGATTCCCCTCCCTCCACTCCCCCCACCATTATCTGATCGACAAAATTTTTATTTTGAAGTCAGTTTGATTGGGTCCCTGATATGCCTGCCAAGTTTCATCGTGAAAGTCCCCAAAACCACCATCACCGGAATTCCGGGACCCCCCCCCCCATAAGTGTCCGGATCAAGTACAATGGCCTAAATGACTTATCTAGAGCAGATGCTTGTTCTTCCCAGCAAGTTTCACTCCGATCCCTCCATTCTAACCGTTTCTTGAAATTTCCGGTCTCCCCCCCAACTCTCCCCTGGCTACCGAATCCGGTCAAGACTTTAAACGGGACATTACAGATATATATTCTGTTCAGTTATGAAGTTTCATTACAATCCGATCATCCGTTCGAAAGTTACACACTTCTCAATTTCCCGGATTCCCCTGCGGATTCCCCTGCCCTCCACCCCCCCCCCCAAAATGGTCGGATCAGAAAACTGATTATTCCTAATTTTGTTTGGTCGGGTCTCTGATATGCCTGCCAAGTTTCATGGTCCTAGCACAACTGGAAGTACCCTAACTCGAAAAAGTGTGACAAAATGCCCTAAATTTTCAAGTTTCCAGCGCCCCGCACTCCCCCCCATATGGTCGGATCGGGAAACTGATTATTTCCAGGTTAGTTTGGTCGGGTCCGTGATATTCCTGCCAAGTTTCATTGTCCTAGCTCATCTGGAAGTACCCTCACTCGAAAAAGTGTGACAAAATGCCCTAAATTTTCAAGTTTCCAGCGCCCCAACTCCCCCGCATATGGTCGGATCGGGAAACTTATTATTTCCAGGTTACTTTGGTCAGGTCCCTGATATTCCTGCCAAGTTTCATTGTCCTAGCTCATCTGGAAGTACCCTAACTCGAAAAAGTGTGACAAAATGCCCTAAATTTTCAAGTTTCGAGCGCCCCCACTCCCCCGCATATGGTCGGATCGGGAACTGATTATTTCCAGGTTCGTTTGGTCGGGTCCCTGATATTCCTGCCAAGTTTCATTGTCCTAGCTCATCTAGAAGTACCCTAACTCAGAAAAAAGTGACAAAATGCCCTAAATTTGCAAGTTTCCAGCGCCCCGCACTCCCCCCCATATGGTCGGATCGGGAAACTGATTATTTCCAGGTTGGTTTGGTCGGGTCCCTGATATGCCTGCCAAGTTTCATTGTCCTAGCACATCTGGAAGTACCCTAACTCGGATATGTGGGACAAAAAAACTCGGACCGACCGACAGACCGACAGACCGACAGACCGACAGACCGACAGAGGGAATTGTGATCGGTATATGGCACTTGAGCCAGAGGCTGCAAGTGCCATAAAAACGACTGTTTTCAACAACAAAAAATGACAGTCTTGAAAACAAGAGCTGTAAGCTCATATGGCACTTGCATGTGTCAAGATGATTTGATTGATCAAGAGTAAGTTTCGACATTGCGGTTGAGATGCGCACTATAAGGGAGCTGGAACTTCATTTGTAAGCAAAACCCTTGAGGCAAAACTGCTAATGGGCTGATGGGCATCACGAAAATGCATATATTGCTTAAAAGTATTTTTTTTACTTTGCGGTCAAGATTGGTACTTTAAGAAATAATCGGATTTGGGAAGTAGCAATTTCTAAGCAAATGTTGTTGAGTCTCCAATATTCCAGCGAAGTTTCATCGTCCTAGCACATCAGGAAGTACCTTAACGCGCGATCACCGGAATCCCAGACCCCCCTCCCCCTCCTCCAACTCCACCCACAATAACCGGAGCCAATCCTGTTCTGTAAATGATTAATCCAGAGCATCTGTTTGTCATTCCCACGAAGTTCGATCCAGATCACACCAGTATAAGCGGGTCAAGTATTTTCCGCCCTCCCCCCGATAATTGCCGGATTCGGTCCGGAAATGAAAAAGGTCACAAGAGAAAAATGTCCTCTGTTTAATTATTAAATTTCACTCGAATCCGATCACCCGTTCCAAAGTTACGCATGACTCAATATTCCGGATTCCCCTCCCTCAACTCCCCCCCCCCAAGATTATCATATCGAGGATTTTTTTTTTATTCCAAGTCAGTTTGACCGGGTCCCTGATATGCCTTCCAAGTTTCGTCGTGAAAATCCCCCAAAAACGGAATTCCGGGAGACCCCTCCCCCCCCCCCCTCAAGTGTCCGGATCCAGTCAAATTATGTAAAAGATTTATATGGACCAGATGTTTGTTCTTCCCAGCAAGTTTCACTCCGATACCATCATTCTAACCGTTTCTCGAGATTTCCGGTCCACCCCCCTCCCCCCCCCCCACCCCACCCAGCTCCCCCGCGGTGCACGTAGCCAATCCGATTCAGCAAATGACTTACCTAGAGCATCTGTTTGTTCTTCCCACAAAGTTCCATCCCGATCCCTCCATTCTAAACGGGGCACGTATTTCCCCCCCCCCCCAATAGTTGCCGGGTCCGGTCCGGATATGAAAAAAATCATCGGAGAAATGTCCTCTGTTGAATTCTTAAATTTCACTCGAATCCGATCAACCATTCCAAAATTACGCATGACTGAAAATTTCGGATTCCCCTCCCTCCACTCCCCCCACCATTATCTGATCGACAAAATTTTTATTTTGAAGTCAGTTTGATTGGGTCCCTGATATGCCTGCCAAGTTTCATCGTGAAAATCCCCCAAACCACCATCACCGGAATTCCGGGACCCCCCCCCCATAAGTGTCCGGATCAAGTACAATGGCCTAAAGGACTTATCTAGAGCAGATGCTTGTTCTTCCCAGCAAGTTTCACTCCGATCCCTCCATTCTAACCGTTTCTTGAAATTTCCGGTCTCCCCCCCCCAACTCCCCCCTGGCTACCGAATCCGGTCAAGACTTTAAACGGGACATTACAGATATACATTCTGTTCAGTTATGAAGTTTCATTACAATCCGATCATCCGTTCGAAAGTTACACACTTCTGAATTTCCCGGATTCCCCTGCGGATTCCCCTCCCTCCACTCCCCCACCATTATCTGATCGACAATATTTTTATTTTGAAGTCAGTTTGATTGGGTCCCTGATATGCCTGCCAAGTTTCATCGTGAAAATCCAAAAAAACACCATCACCGGAATTCCGGCCCCCCCCCCCATAAGTGTCCGGATCCAGTACAATGGTCTAAAGGACTTATCTAGAGCAGATGCTTGTTCTTCCCAGCAAGTTTCACTCCGATCCCTCCATTCTAACCGTTTCTTGAAATTTCCGGTTTCCCCCCCCCCCAACTCCCCCCTGGCTACCGAATCCGGTCAAGACTTTAAACGGGACATTACAGATATATATTCTCTTCAGTTATGAAGTTTCATTACAATCCGATCATCCGTTCGAAAGTTACACACTTCTCAGTTTCCCGGATTCCCCTGCCCTCCACCCCCCCCCCCCCCCCCCAAAAATGGTCGGATCAGAAAACTGATTATTCCTAATTTTGTTTGGTCGGGTCTCTGATATGCCTGCCAAGTTTCATGGTCCTAGCACAACTGGAAGTACCCTAACTCGAAAAAGTGTGACAAAATGCCCTAAATTTTCAAGTTTCCAGCGCCCCGCACTCCCCCCCATATGGTCGGATCGGGAAACTGATTATTTCCAGGTTAGTTTGGTCGGGTCCGTGATATTCCTGCCAAGTTTCATTGTCCTAGCTCATCTGGAAGTACCCTCACTCGAAAAAGTGTGACAAAATGCCCTAAATTATCAAGTTTCCAGCGCCCCAGCTCCCCCGCATATGGTCGGATCGGGAAACTTATTATTTCCAGGTTACTTTGGTCAGGTCCCTGATATTCCTGCCAAGTTTCATTGTCCTAGCTCATCTGGAAGTACCCTAACTCGAAAAAGTGTGACAAAATGCCCTAAATTTTCAAGTTTCGAGCGCCCCCACTCCCCCGCATATGGTCGGATCGGGAAACTGATTATTTCCAGGTTCGTTTGGTCGGGTCCCTCATATTCCTGCCAAGTTTCATTGTCCTAGCTCATCTAGAAGTACCCTAACTCAGAAAAAAGTAACAAAATGCCCTAAATTTGCAAGTTTCCAGCGCCCCGCACTCCCCCCCATATGGTCGGATCGGGAAACTGATTATTTACAGGTTAGTTTGGTCGGGTCCCTGATATGCCTGCCAAGTTTCATTGTCCTAGCACATCTGGAAGTACCCTAACTCGGATATGTGGGACAAAAAAACTCGGACCGACCGACAGACCGACAGACCGACAGACCGACAGACCGACAGACGGAATTGTGATCGGTATATGGCACTTGAGCCAGAGGCTGCAAGTGCCATAAAAATTCGACCAATTTTCAGAAAAATCCACTGATTTTCAGAACAAGAGCTGTAAGCTCATATGGCACTTGCATGTGTCAAGATGATTTGATTGATCAAGAGTAAGTTTCGACTTTGCGGTTGAGATGCGCGCTATAAGGGAGCTGGAACTTCATTTGTAAGCAAAACCCTTGAGGCAAAACTGCTAATGGGCTGATGGGCATCACGAAAATGCATATATTGCTTAAAAGTATTTTTTTTACTTTGCGGTCAAGATTGGTACTTTAAGGAATAATCGGATTTGGGAAGTAGCAATTTCTAAGCAAATGTTGTTGAGTCTCCAATATTCCAGCGAAGTTTCATCGTCCTAGCACATCTGGAAGTACCTTAACGCGCGATCACCGGAATCCCATACCCCCCTCCCCCTCCTCCAACTCCACCCACAATAACCGGAGCCAATCCTGTTCTGTAAATGATTAATCCAGAGCATCTGTTTGTCATTCCCACGAAGTTCGATCCAGATCACACCAGTCTAAGCGGGTCAAGTATTTTCCGCCCTCCCCCCGATAATTGCCGGATTCGGTCCGGAAATGAAAAAGATCACAAGAGTAAAATGTCCTCTGTTTAATTATTAAATTTCACTCGAATCCGATCACCCGTTCCAAAGTTACGCATGACTCAATATTCCGGATTCCTCTCCCTCAACTCCCCCCCCCCAAGATTATCATATCGAGGATTTTTTTTTTTATTCCAAGTCAGTTTGACCGGGTCCCTGATATGCCTTCCAAGTTTCGTCGTGAAAATCCCCCAAAAACGGAATTCCGGGATACCCCTCCTCCCCCCCCCCCCTCAAGTGTCCGGATCCAGTCAAATTATGTAAAAGATTTATATGGACCAGATGTTTGTTCTTCCCAGCAAGTTTCACTCCGATACCATCATTCTAACCGTTTCTCGAGATTTCCGGTCCACCCCCCCCCCCACCCCACCCAGCTCCCCCGCGGTGAACGTAGCCAATCCGATTCAGCAAATGACTTACCTAGAGCATCTGTTTGTTCTTCCCACAAAGTTCCATCCCGATCCCTCCATTCTAAACGGGGCACGTATTTCCCCCCCCCCCCAATAGTTGCCGGATCCGGTCCGGATATGAAAAAAATCATCGGAGAAATGTCCTCTGTTGAATTCTTAAATTTCACTCGAATCCGATCAACCATTCTAAAATTACGCATGACTGAAAATTTCGGATTCCCCTCCCTCCACTCCCCCCACCATTATCTGATCGACAAAATTTTTATTTTGAAGTCAGTTTGATTGGGTCCCTGATATGCCTGCCAAGTTTCATCGTGAAAGTCCCCAAAACCACCATCACCGGAATTCCGGGACCCCCCCCCCCCCCCATAAGTGTCCGGATCAAGTACAATGGCCTAAAGGACTTATCTAGAGCAGATGCTTGTTCTTCCCAGCAAGTTTCACTCCGATCCCTCCATTCTAACCGTTTCTTGAAATTTCCGGTCTCCCCCCCCCCAACTCCCCCCTGGCTACCGAATCCGGTCAAGACTTTAAACGGGACATTAAAGATATATATTCTGTTCAGTTATGAAGTTTCATTACAATCCGATCATCCGTTCGAAAGTTACACACTTCTCAATTTCCCGGATTTCCCTGCGGATTCCCCTCCCTCCACTCCCCCACCATTATCTGATCAACAATATTTTTATTTTGAAGTCAGTTTGATTGGGTCCCTGATATGCCTGCCAAGTTTCATCGTGAAAATCCAAAAAACCACCATCACCGGAATTCCGGGTCCCCCCCCCCCATAAGTGTCCGGATCCAGTACAATGGTCTAAAGGACTTATCTAGAGCAGATGCTTGTTCTTCCCAGCAAGTTTCACTCCGATCCCTCCATTCTAACCGTTTCTTGAAATTTCCGGTCTCCCCCCCCCCCCAACTCCCCCCTGGCTCCCGAATCCGGTCAAGACTTTAAACGGGACATTACAGATATATATTCTCTTCAGTTATGAAGTTTCATTACAATCCGATCATCCGTTCGAAAGTTACACACTTCTCAGTTTCCCGGATTCCCCTGCCCTCCACCCCCCCCCCCCCCAAAATGGTCGGATCAGAAAACTGATTATTCCTAATTTTGTTTGGTCGGGTCTCTGATATGCCTGCCAAGTTTCATGGTCCTAGCACAACTGGAAGTACCCTAACTCGAAAAAGTGTGACAAAATGCCCTAAATTTTCAAGTTTCCAGCGCCCCGCACTCCCCCCCATATGGTCGGATCGGGAAACTGATTATTTCCAGGTTAGTTTGGTCGGGTCCGTGATATTCCTGCCAAGTTTCATTGTCCTAGCTCATCTGGAAGTACCCTCACTCGAAAAAGTGTGACAAAATGCCCTAAATTTTCAAGTTTCCAGCGCCCCAACTCCCCCGCATATGGTCGGATCGGGAAACTTATTATTTCCAGGTTACTTTGGTCAGGTCCCTGATATTCCTGCCAAGTTTCATTGTCCTAGCTCATCTGGAAGTACCCTAACTCGAAAAAGAGTTCCCCGGATCAGAAAACTGATTATTCCTAATTTTGTTTGGTCGGGTCTCTGATATGCCTGCCAAGTTTCATGGTCCTAGCACAACTGGAAGTACCCTAACTCGAAAAAGTGTGACAAAATGCCCTAAATTTTCAAGTTTCAAGCGCCCCCACTCCCCCGCATATGGTCGGATCGGGAAACTGATTATTTCCAGGTTCGTTTGGTCGGGTCCCTGATATTCCTGCCAAGTTTCATTGTCCTAGCTCATCTAGAAGTACCCTAACTCAGAAAAAAGTGACAAAATGCCCTAAATTTGCAAGTTTCCAGCGCCCCGCACTCCCCCCCATATGGTCGGATCGGGAAACTGATTATTTCCAGGTTAGTTTGGTCGGGTCCCTGATATGCCTGCCAAGTTTCATTGTCCTAGCACATCTGGAAGTACCCTAACTCGGATATGTGGGACAAAAAAATCGGACCGACCGACAGACCGACAGACCGACAGACCGACAGACCGACAGACGGAATTGTGATCGGTATATGGCACTTGAGCCAGAGGCTGCAAGTGCCATAAAAAACGACTATTTTGACGAAAAATCGACCAATTTCCAGAAAAAACGACTGTTTTTATGAAAAAAATCAACTGTTCTGATGAAAAATCGCGCCGCTTCGCGCCGACTCGGTTATTTTTTACCAACTGGCCGACAGCATTGGGGGGGGGCGCCCCCCCCCCAGTCGTGACGCCCCTGCTTTCATGGCCAACGCTCTACCAGAGAGCTATCAAATAAGGGACTTGTAGACATAGTTCGTAAACCGCCAAAACCGCAAGATGGAAGCGGGCTACAGGAACAGGGATCACGCAGTAGTCGTTTGTCTAAGCTTCAGCTTTCGATATTTAAGTAGGTTAAATAATATTGGAAGCCGATCCTTAAAGCGGGCCACAAAAAATGGTCTTTCTACCACACACACAATGCTAGCCATCCCTACTGTCACTATGAATGTTCGAAACCACTAAAAACACCGTAAAACAATGAGCAAATAAAAAAAAAACACCAAATTTCCTAGGTTTGAAATAAATCTGTCTGGAGTAAATCTCAGCCGATTATTCCGGACAGCTGCTATGGCACGTAGGTAGCCAAGGGTCAAAATAATAACTTCCATCTAATGATCCAACTGTTAATTACAAATACAAATAAATTATAAAACCAAGACCAGTGTGGTACCTCTGAAGACATACAAAATTCATCAGTTAGGTCTTGTAATTCTTTGCTAATCAATCCTGGAAAATTCCGCCATCTAGAAAAGAAGACGATGTGCGTGGGTTTTTTCTCGAGCCAAAACAGCAACTCGGCAATCGAATTCAAATCTAAACAAACCCATGGCATGCGATCAATAAGAAAAGGTTAACAGAATGTTTGGATTAGGTCTTTAATTTCTAAGCTTTTCCTTTTCGTGCAGAAACATCGCAGTCTACTCAGTTATTAAAGTTTAACTGAAAAGCAAACTTATTTTTGTACCATTTAGTTGAATACACTGGGTTATTTGGATTCTGCTAAAAGATTTTCTTATTTTCCACTATCTGCTCTAGTGCTGAGGCTCAGAATATCTACGGCTGTCCCCACAGCGCAAATTCTACAATGACGCGGAATATTTGAATCTGAACACGCTTTTCAGTAGGCGGTGATAAGCTTGGTGAATACTGCTGAGTACCTGAGCAAACAAGTTTCATAAATCTTGCTCGTTAAGCATCTGACACAGGTAGTACCACAAATCTGACAGGGAAATTCCACTATTTGAAAATTGATTATTCGTGAATAGCTTCTTCAAGTCTCTTTAAGGGAATAAGTAAGGGGTAACAAGACTGTCCATCTCTGCCCTTTTCAGTTAAACTTTAAGAAAGGTTGAATAGCACCTTCCGTCGTCCGTGCGCCGGTCCGAATCGGTTTTTGTCATGTCCTGCTCATACGTCGACTCGATTTTAAGAAAATTTTATTCAAGCATTTCTTTCAGATCATTTGTCGAATAGTGTGTTAGTTAGTTTGTGGTCTGTGGTTTCTTAGCATTTTTTCTTAAATATTTCGCATGTCCTAGACTGCTTCGACGACTTTTTCAGGCCAAGTTAAAACAACCAACCGTCAAGGCATCGACAAGATATCTCCACTCGTTTGTATCTTTTTTATTCAATGCCATAACGACGCTCTAAAAACATGAAGAAATAACCGATAGGCCGACAGACAATATTATGAAAATTCGACAATGTATTTCAGTGTTTTATCGTATATCTAGCATTGTATTTTAATTAACTTGACAAACCAATTGTATATAACTATTCTTTTTTCGTGTAGTGTACGATTACTTTGTCGTCAGCCTATGCTATCCAGTGGATAATTGTGGGATTAATAAATGATTGATTTTGCTATTTGGTTAAATGAAATAGATTGACTCAATAACCCATACCATTTTTTTTTCAGGTGTCGCGGTTCTTATGCTCATCGCGCTAACAGTCGAGCGCTACGTCGCTGTTTGTCGCTTGGGACAGGGCCGGCCGCTGGCTGCGAAGAAAGCACCGAGACTCGTTTTCCTGATTGTCCTGTTTGCGCTACTCCTATACTCTCCATATGTCATGCGAGCGCTTGTAGTTCCCTGTCCTGACACCAGGAGGACGGAAAAAATGGTTTATAGAATACAGGAACATCCTAGCTTCTCCGATTCAGTACTCTGGGCAGCGTACCTTTGGATCTTGGAAGCTATCTTCAAGGTGAGAATCTGCTACGTTTTGCAATCTTTTATGGAGCGTGTCCCACCCTTCTAATAGTAACTATTAGTTACAATTTTCGTGCCAGTCTTTGAAAAGTTACCACGCTGACCGTTCCAGCTAGTGTTGGTCGATATTCGGATTTTTCGATATATCGATATATTAATATTTTCACTTTCGATAATCGATAATCGATATTGATATTTCTTTACCTTGCGTCGCTATCGGATACGTCTCGTTTCGCCAAAATTTGAAGAACAAAATTGTCGTTAAATAGCATATTGCACTCTCAAACTCCGAATAAATAAAAATTGAATTACAAAAAACATATTGCTCCAGTTTCGGATATGTAAATGTAGGTTATGTTGGATTCTTTTCAGTAATTATTAATTAACAAATATCGTTTTCGAGATCAATATTGACGATTTCGATATCGATATTTGGTCCGATATATCGATACATCGTTATCGATATCGAATATCGCCCAACAGTAGTTCCAGCCTTCTCGAAACAGTAAGTAATAATAACTATTTGTTTACCACGCTCGGGTGCGTAGTAAGCGTGGTAACTACGAATCTCTTTGACTTGGTCCGATTAGCCCGCGGCACGATATTTGGCTGAAAATAGAAAAAATGTGTTCCAGCCTGGACGCCAATGAGCCAGGATTCGTGATCTCAATCTCATGCGTAGTAACTACAGTAAGTAGGGTGGAGCACGTTCATGGTCTTTTTTAGCCTACGTGTCAAGTCTCCTCGTTCGTGAGTCATTTCGTGCTAACACTGTCGATTTCGTCATTTAATCACGCCCACTAAACTCTAATGCATTGTCCAAATAGGTGTTATAAGGTGTATTACGGCGTATAAGGCTTATTACAGATGCTCTTTTCCTCGGAGCGCGCTGTAGTAAGGTAAATAAGGAGAATATAATAGACTCGCGTTCTATTCTTGCTTATGCAGGGCCAATAAGATCGCTTGGTTGGTTCCGCTAGCGGGCGAGGAAAGGGGCAGCGTCGTCAGGGTTGCCACAGGAAGCACTAAAGTTCTACTTTCTTGGAAGCTGAAGAAACAACTTTTCTTCAAAAGAACACATTTTGTTCTGTTACGACTGCTTACTGCTAGTTCGAGGACTATAAATGCTGTCCATCCATAGATTTAATAGCTTTTTACAATATTGGGCGTCAAATTGTACTCGTGTACATGCCACGGGTTTGTTTAGATTTGAACTCGATTGCCGAGTTGCTGTTTTGCCTCGAGAAAAAAACCCACGCACAACGTCTTCTTTTCTAGATGGCGGAATTTTCCAGGATTGATTAGCAAAGAATTATAAGACCTAACTGGTAATGTTTGTATGTCTTCAGAGGTACCACACTGGTCTTGGTTTTATAGTTTATTTGTATTTGTAATAAACAGTTGGAGCATTAGATGGAAATTATTAGTTTGACCCTTGGTTTGCTCCCTACGTGCCATAACAGCTGTCCGGGATAATCGGCTGAGATTTAGTCCAGACAGAGTTATTTCAAACCTAGGAGATTTGGTGGGGGTTTTTTTATTTGCTCATTGTTTTACGGTGTTTTTAGTGGTTTTGAACATTCATAGTGACAGTAGGGATGGTTAGCATTAGAAAGACCATTTTTTGTGGCCCGCTTTAAGAACGCTTTTTCTGATCTTTAGAAACTCGAAAAATTTTATCAGCGCGGCAACACCGAACGCTGCATTGATAATAACCTTTCGGGTTCCTATTTGACTAGGCGTGTGTATTAAGACGTAAACATCGCGTATAGCGCTATTCAGCTTAGTACACCTCTTTGGACAATACTCAACTGTCCATTCTACAAACCATCCAATTAGTGTAATAGAACAAATGGGGAGATGAAAAGCATACATCAGGGTGCAGGTGTACACTCGTCTTATTTGTCGGCTAGTCCCTTGAGGCATCTTGTTTAATAAATTCATTCATTACCATTTAGGTTAGATCTGCGGCACAGTAGTTATTTTCGCTTCCTGGTTTTGTGTGAAAGCTCGAAGCTACCATAGGTGAAGGGAAAGGTGCAGAATTAGCCTTGTCAGGCCAGGAAATGCCCTCAGAGCAGTCTACCACAAACCCATGATTTTGGTAAAGCCTATACCAAACGCTGGGTATATCCAGCGTTTGGTATACCCTATGCCTGACGCTGGATACACTATGCCAAATGCTGGATACTGGAACCCAATAAAATATTGATGATTTGAGTGAAGCTCAGAAATCAACCAATCAGAATTCATCTATAGTGAGGTAGGTCAGGGTTAGGGTGCCATCGTAGCTGACGTATCCGTTGTAAACATTATTTGAATATATGTTTCAAAGCTAGCATGGGCTCAAGGAATTTTTCATTTGAAGTTGATTAGATGTTTGATTTCGGAGTAACAGGACATGCTGAATCCGTATATAACAATAATTTTCTGCCCGGACATATACCGTAGTTCTCCCGGAATCCGGTCGCGACTGGAAAATTTGTTAAGAGTAAAAGTTTTATCTGAAGTTGATTAGAGGTTCGGTGTAGTGGTAAGGAGGCATGCGAATTAAATTATGTTATTGCCTGACAAATAGTTCGCCCGAAATCATGCCAAATACGGAAAATTTGGCAGGAGCAAGGTAAGAAGTTTTGATGAATACCGTCAAAGTAGATATGACGTATAAGGGTAAACACACATGCTGAATCCATATCTGAACTTGGTGTTGTCAGATAATTAGCCATTAGCCTTAATTTGTTTCAAATTTTGATGGTAAAAGTGGTTAAAGTCTGGCTAAGACCGGATATCTGCAAGACCAAATCTAGATCAGATATTAAATTTTTGGAATCCCATCGAACTTTTGGTCTTGTTTCTCCTGATTTTGCTTCGCCAGGATTCCTAAATTCCTAGAAAAATAAATGAATGTCATCTTTGACTTCTCTTTTCTTTCTTGCTGGAAATGTGTTGCAACACAGCACAATAACGTTTGATACCTTGATACCTACGTTTGATGTCGGAAAATAACACCGATACGGACATGCAGAAGAAAATATCCCAGCCGAAGGCTATGTAGGGTATGAATTTATCTACCGAGTGGAGCGAGGTATATCACCTCTATCCACCCCTTTGAGAGGTTGATATTGAAGTAATATCCACTTTACGGAATTCAGTGAGGATTGCAGGGTTCCGGCCCGACAAATGCACGGACAAAGTATTCGATCGCACCAGTCCTTCGGCCAATATGAACAATTTTATCGCTGCCTTAACTTTATTTTCTAATTTCACACTTTTTACTAATAACGCTCCCCTTTTCCTCGTGATTTATCTACTTATATATTTATATACATGTATTTTTATTTTAAACTTCTTTCCCTCGACCTTGCTTACCGTCTTTCGACCAGCAACTGAATTGCCGATCGCTCTCTACGGATTCAGAATAGAATAATATTCCGAATCCTCCGGTCAGGATCGAATGGTTTAGCATCGGAGGGATGCCCGTGAACTCCCTTCATTACTTCCTTCCAACCATTCCCAATCCTAAACACTCCCGGACATATCCCCCGCCAAAAAAGCCCTGACGATACCCCCGGTACCAACCCCCTTGCCCCCCTCCCATCCGACCAATCCCCACACACAGTCAGTAGAATGTCAATAGAAAAAAATATTTTATGAAAAGTATATAGGCTATAGAGTCGAGCCGCCATCGCGTTTACATTCAACTCGCGTGTCTAGATAAAATCCTTAAGGCCCATTCATAACGGGTTTTAACTAATACTCGGTACCAGCCAGTTCCGGAAATCGCTCTGAGACCGAGAATTAGCTAAGCTGGGTTTCTGCCGTTCGCAATCGATACTGGTGCCAGTTTCGGGTACCAGCTAGTCTCGCACCCAAGTTGAAATCAGTCCAACTTTTCAGGGTACTAGCCAATCACATTACTTAGGAAAATTCTCAGGTATGTTCCGATTGGCTAACGCTGAACACGTCAGACCGAATAACAATGACCTAAATTCACTTTCGGTTTTCAAGACAGCAAGGAGTGGACGTGATTTTATCTATTGGGCTTGGTTCGAAACTAGCCAATCAGAATATTCCTCAATATTCCCCAAAATAATCTGATTGGCTAGTACCCTCGAAAGTTGAACTGATTTCAACTTGGGTGCGAGACTAGCTGGTATCCGAAACTGGCACCAAGATCAATTGCGAACGGCAGAAACCCAGCTAATTCTCGGTCTCAGAGCGATTGCCGGAACTGGTTGGTATCGAGTATTAGCTAAAACCCGTTGTGAATGGGCCTTTAGGTGCCTTCAGTGAAAACTGCAGTTTTTAAGAAGATTTCCTAATTTCCTATACATTTGCATTCGGGTTTTTTGGGGCCAGGTTGGGATTGCGTAAAACGGTGAGTGTTGATGCTTTGTTTTGCGTTGGAAAGTTTTAGCTTTTCGTCTGAGGTGTAACTTTATTCCTTTTGTGACTCTTACTACTTTAAATTTTTTAAAGTTTATACAAAGTTTATACTTTTCATAAATACACTGTGAGAGGGCAACTCAACCCACTCACTCTGTGAGGGTGAACTACGACGCTTCGTGTTTTATAGGCGTCTGTAAAAATCTGATATCATTCGGAAAAAATGTTTCCTCTCCGTTCATGGAAAGGCCCATTCACATCGGGTTTTAGCTAATACCAGGGACCCATAAATTTCCTGCAATGACTTGCCATTCAGGGGGCTTGTCATGTCCTATGCTTCTATGTTGCTATATTGCCGGAGCTTCACCTAGTTTCCAAAAATTCCGCTTGGGTCGAATCGGCGTTCTTGCTCAGATAGACAAAATTTGTTGGGACTATTCAGCATGCCACCAGGTGCAAGATAGGACAAAAGATCCAGGATACTCTTCCATTACAGAGAAATATTCCTAGTTCAGCACAACAGCTGCGAAAGATTTTGTCTATCTGGATAGTCGGGTATCTTATCCCCGTGGGTATTTCTCGAACTATCTGACGCTCGGTCAAGAGCGCATCAGAAATCTCTTATTGACAAGCCCCCTGAATGGCGAGTCATTACAGGAAATTTGTGGGTCCCTGCTAATACTCATTATCAGCAGGGACCCATAAATTTCCTGTTAAGTTTCTTACAGGGGGCCACTCACTAAGAGATTTTTGATGTGCTCTTGACCGAGCGTGAGATGGTTCGAGAAATACCCACGGGGATAAAATACCCTACTATCCACATAGAAAAAATTTGTCACAGCTATTGTGCTGAACTAGGGAATATTATTTCTCTGTAATGGAAGAGTGTCCTGGATCTTTTGTCCTAGCTTAGGTACCTGGTGGCATGCTGAATAGTCCTGAGTGAAGATGGCTCATACAGAAAGGTATTATTGGTGTACACTCATTTTTGTGCATGAATGAGGAGTTGTGTTGTGTCAAAGATGCAGCCATTGACAATGTGTGATATGTTGTCTTGTGGTCTTTCGGCATGCATCCAGTAAAAATTTACAGAATTTGATTTTTATGTGGAAAAAGAACCTGATGTGCCGACGAGAATACCGACGCCTTACAAAACCATCGAGCATTTCATTTTTTCTATGTTTTGCTCCACTAGACTGTACAGAACTTGATTTCTTACGTGTAAAATTTAGGCCTTGGACCGATAAGACTTGAACTTCCCTGGTGGGCCCGACAAAGTTTGCAGAATTTAATTCCTTGCGTACTAGCAGAACTCGATGTGCTGATGAGCTGACCGATGCCCCACAAAAGCATACAAAATTATTTCTTCTGGATTACAGAGGCACGATAAAAGCATGCAGAATTTGATTTATTCATTGTTTTGACCGACAAATGTTTGTAGGATTTCCTTTCTTGCGTCTAAATAGAACACGATGTGCAGACGAGTCCGACAAAACATTAAAAGATTAATTCTTCGGGATTATCGAGGCACGACAAAGCATGCAGAATTCGATTTCTTCTGTGTTTTGCCCGAAAATTTTTGCAGGATTTCATTTCTTGCCTATAAAAAGAACCCGATTCGCCGATGGCTTCTGTGTTCTTTGAAACTTGTGGGAACAAATTTTTTCTATCTGAGCAAGAACGCCGATTCGACCCAAGCGGAATTTTTGGAAACTAGCTGAGGCTCGGGCAACATAGCAACATGGAAGCATAGGAAATGAGTGGCCCCCTGAAAGAAACTTAACAGGAAATTGATGGGTCCCTGTTACCAGCTAGTTCTGTAAATCGCTCCAGCTCCGAGGCTTTGCCGGGTTTCAGCCGTTCGCAATTGATACTGATGCCAGTTTCGGGTACCAGCTAGTCTTGGACCCAAGTTTAAAGCGGGCCACAAAAAATGGTCTTTCTACCACACACACAATGCTAACCATCCCTACTGTCACTATGAATGTTCAAAACCACTAAAAACACCGTATAAAAATGAGCAAATTAAAAAAAAAAACCCACCAAATTTCCTAGGTTTGAAGTAAATCTGTCCGGACTAAATCTCAGCCGATTATCCCGGACAGCTGTTACGGCACGTGGGGAGCCAAATCAAAATAATAATTTCCATCTAATGCTCCAACTGTTTATTACAAATACAAATAAATTATAAAACCAAGACCAGTGTGGTACCTCTGAAGACATACAAAATTTATCAGTTAGGTCTTACAATTCTTTGCTAATCAATCCTGGAAAATTCCCCCATCTAGAAAAGAAGACGTTGTGCGTGGGTTTTTTTCTCGAGCCAAAACAGCAACTCGGCAATCGAGTTCAAATCTAAACAAACCCGTGGCATACGATCACTAAGAGAAGGTAAACTGAATGTTTGGATTAGGTCTTTAAATCAGTCCAACTTTTGAGGATAATAGCCAATCGGATTACTTAGGGGAATACTGATTTGCTAGTGCTGAATCACGTCAGACCGAATGACATAAATTTACTTTCGGTTTTCAAGACAGCAGGGAGTCGATTTGATTTTTTCTGTTGGGCTTGGTTCGAAACTAGCCAATCAGAATATTCCTCAGTATTCCCCAAAATCATCTGATTGGCTAGTAATCTCAAAAGTTGAACTGATTCCAGCTTGGGTCCGAGACTAGCTGGTACCCGAAACTGGGACCTGTATGCATTACGAACGCCAGAGACCTGGCAAAGCTTCGGTCTCGGGAGCAATTTTCAGAACTATCTGGTACCAGCTGCGAGTCCAGCAAATCCGAGTCCGAGGCAAGTTCGTGTCCTTGAAAAAGGCGTATCGAGACCGTCTCGAGACGAGTCCAGAGTCCGAGTCCACAGCTCTGGCGTGTTACGAACGGTCGTCACCTCTTTATATTTACAGTCTTTATCTGGTTTACCTTTTAAACTAAGTCAGAATGAAAGGGACATTGTTTCCGAACCTCCAGCCAAGATTTAAAAGGAAATATTGTTTCGCAACGCAAGGCCAAGTTATAATGTAAAAGCTTAGAACTCCGGAGAAGCTTGCGGTTAGTACGGGAGAATCGCTGGGAGATCAGTGAAAGGAGAGCGAGGTGTGATTGACGTCAGAAGAAGTCATAGTCAGGGCTTCTTTAGTAACTTTTACGGCAGAGAGTGGTGAAGCTTCAAAGGAACAACACAACAGTGAGTAGAATATAATAAACGTGTCCTGAACCTGAACTTAGCGAGAACAGTACGAACAAATCCAAGCCTTCGATTAGACGCTACCGAGTTGAAAGACTTCTGGAACTACTAAGTGAGCTGAAAGGAAGAGTCCTTCCTTTCAGACCACTCAGTGGAGCGGCTACGGTTTAGGCAGAAGCCTATAACAGTAAAATCTAACACTATGACAGAAAACGTAATTGTTTTAGGCGGACGGACAGCTCCGTGAAAGACGAGTTCGAGTCCTTGACAAAGGCGTCTCCAGACCGTCTCGAGACGACTCCAGAGTCCGAGTCCGCCAGCTCTGTCTGGTACTGAGTTTTAGCTAAAGCCGCTGTGAATGGGCCTTAATGAGAACTCCATTCAGCTCGATAATGATTTCTCGCATTTCTCGCCTTCCCTCCTGAGATGAAAGCGATTTGATACAATGTTGCCACTACTCGCAGAATCCTGCGACTTGGCACAGTTTTTTCTTCTCCGACAGTGCGAACCAGCGTTCTGTGACAGGTAATCTCGTTAATAATTGGTAAAAAGTGACCGAATTTCATATAAGTGCCGGAATGTCCCAGGCTTTTGCGGTAAAAAAAAAAGAAAAAAGAAAGAAGTTAAGCTGTAAGCTACGCTTACACGGAGGGTATTTACCCGTACTCCGCGGGTATTTTTCCCCACAACAGCAACAATAACCCGGGTATTTTGGACTTCAATTTCGCGAACTTTTTACCCGGGTATTTGTCTGTCGAAGGGTATTCTTGGACGTAAGCAACAATAAAATTGGATTTTCGAGGAATAATTTTGGTTATGCCCATGTAAAGAGTGGTCCAAATGGACACATGTTGGTATCTGTTGTACAGAGATATCCTGAGCCTTACAACCTTGTAATTTATTGGCACATGACAGTACTCTCCCTTGAAATATACCCGAGTACCGTGTGAACACTTTCCCTTCTCGTCTCCGGGAAAAATACCTGCCGTGTAAGCAATCCTTTAGTGAAACCGGCACGAATTTCCTATGGGTTGCGAAAAATGGATGGTGGAGTTTTAATGCAATTTTTTTTTACAGATCGGACCGATGTTGCTTATTGTCTATCTTAACTTTTGCATAATCGTCGCGTATCGGAAAACTTGCGCTAAAAGGAGGAAGATGACTCAGAAAATTAGTAGTCCTGACACAGTCCCGCTCAATAAGGACCCTAACAGCGACTCTCCTAGCGTAAGGTGAGTACTGCCCAGAGCAAAAGGGAGGGAGTAGGGCCAAGATTTATACGTTTCATGCTTTGCAGACGGGACAGACTCGCAGCGCCGCCCACTACGCTTGCGGCATTTAAAGCGAGACCAAATTGCGGGTTTAGAAGTTTTTAGTAAAGCTGAGATGCGGTCTGGACACATCGAGGAAACAATGGAGGTTGCAAGCTTGCGGCATTTAAAGCGAGACAAATTGCGAGTTTAGAAATTTGTAGTAAAGCTGAGATGCGGCCTGCACACATCGAGGAAACAGTGGGGGCTGCACGGCCGTATCCAGGGGGTTGGGTTAGGGGGGTCACCCAGCCCCCCCCCCTTCGAAACAGACACAAATAATCGTTTCTCATAGGCTTTAACCTTCGTTTTATGTCTTTTTTGTACTTTTTGGTCCGGCCTGCCGGCAACCCCCCCCCCCCCCCCCCCCCGAAATAAATTCCCGGGAGATTGTATATTTTTTTTTGATGTGTTCAGAAAATGAAGTTATTGAAGCAAGCGCCGGTGCACGACTGAAGGAGTATCAGTAGGGATGTTCTCTACCGCTAGTGGTGCTAGTATTGCTGCTATTCAGGCGTGTGTCCTCCTTACCTAGTGCCATTTTGCTCTGGTACTACCTGTTTTGACTAAGATCCCGCGATTCACGTCCATTTCTTTGCTGGAGAAGCGAGCGTAGAGGCGATCTGTATAGAATAGATTTGAGGCCAAATGCGTGGAAATCTATTCGACAATCCCTCAAATGTCTTCGAGGAGTCGGTGTTTCTATTCGAGGAACTACAAAAAGTATTCGAGAAAAGATAAAAAGTATCCGAGAATGTTTTGAAAGTACTTGACATTTAAATTTAAATTAGGTATTCGAGAAAGACATAAACGTATTTGAGAATGACAAAAATGTGTTCGAGAGTTTTCATTTTTTAAATGTATTTTTGTCATTCTCGAATAAATTTGTGTCATTCTCGAGTTCTTATTTCAATTTAAATGTCAAATACATTTTAGAAGTTCTCGAATACTTTTTATTATCTTTTCTCGAATACTTTTAGTAGTTTCTTGAAGACTTAATAAAAATCTCGAAAACTGTTCGTCAATTCTCGAATACAAACACCGATTCGTCGAAGATATTTAAGGGATTTTCGAATACATTTCTGGGATTCTCGAATACACTTTCGATGTATTTAGCCTCAAATCCATTCCATAGATTGTGAAAGTCCAGAAGAACTATTCCTTCCAAGCGCATAGCGAATCATCAGTAAACTAGCAGTGTCATATCTGAGAGTTTTAAATGTCACTTGTATGAAGTTCATCATCAAAGGGCACCTCAAATTGCATAGTTTTCTGCTCAGGGGGGGGGGGGGGTCGCCAGGGCGGTTTTGGTACCGGGGAGGGGGTTTCGCCCGGAGGGGGGGGGGGGGCACTGCTAGGCTGACTAGTCCGTTTTGCACCATCAAATATCCTTAGATGTTCTGAGATAGTTGACCACTTTATAAGAAAATTGCACACGGCTTCGGCACGGCTGTCCCACGAGGGGTGACAATCATGGCAAAATTTGCTAACCGATCTCAAGACGAATAAGCTCCTCGGAAACCGTCATTGGGCGCATGACATGTCACGTAAAGAGAACAAACGTGGCAAGCGTGATAATCAGTGTATATTGAAAGCGGTATTTGAAAGACGGTCTCAAAACACGTTGCTTCCAATGGGTTTCAGTCTCCGTGGGTTTCAGTGCCTGGTGCCGCGGTGCCCGTCTGGTTCCTGCACCGTCTGACACGAGCCGGCACTGGTTGCTAGGTGTTAGAAAATTAAATAAGCATGCTCAAAAACTTTTGAAAGGTGAATCTCCTAATTGATAGCCGGCACCACTGATTTCGGTCATTGCCAGCCGGTGCTGGGAAAGGGTGTACGGCAGGGGTCGGGGACTGGGTGACCCCTCTGTTGTTTCTGCTTACAATCAAATTTATCTCTGTTACGCCTTTCCGTCCACCAAAAATAGCATTATGAAAAAAAATGAGATTACATTCACTACTTTCAGTTCTTTCTCGATCTTAGAAAGACGTCAATACTCTTGATGACTAACTCTCCTTGCCGATGCAAAATCGCCGTGTACCTAGCGGAAGAGCCGGAAGCGGCACCACAGCTGTCCCGAACGAGCGCCGTGATTGGTTGATACATGATTTGAGTTGTTGAGTTTGAGTCGTTAGTTAGACGTTTTATCGTTCTTCCTGAGGATCATTGGCGTGTTTTGGACTAAGTCATATAGAGTATTGCAAAAAGTCACCTATGATCGAGACCGTTGCACGCCATAGAATTCAGGGGAAAAATTTAAGAGTAGATTCTCTCAAGATTAAGCTATTATTTGCATCTAGATTAAGCGTCGTTTTTGAAAAGCCATGCCAAACAAAATTTGAACTAAAGTGTAAAATAATTAGCTTCTGAGCACACTAGGACGCAATTCCAGAAGGTTCGTTCCATGCACTTCTCAAACAGTTTCAGGTGGGCCAATAGTAACTATTTTGTTGGTTTGGTTTCCCATCTGGCAACGTAATGCCAAATAACGAGGGTTCTCAAGTCAGCATGGGCTAGTCTTGAATGTTGGCTCGAAGTGAATATCAGTAACGCCTCCGAGTCGTATATTTATTTTGCTAGTAAACTAGTTGTTCTGTGATAAACCCATCTAAACCATATCTAGCTCTCTCAGTTAGTTAACCCTTTTTCTACTAATAAAAATTGACTGTTTTTATGAGAAACCGAGGCGCTTCGCGCCGACTCGGCTATTTTTTTTACCGACTGGCCGACAACATTCGGGGGGGGGGGGGGGGGGTAATATATATCTTTATTGACGATTGTCGCCCAACAGATAATGACGACTGATCCCGTTTGATCTCCGCATCCCGGTTTAGAAGCAAATTCAGTTGAATTCTTTCACCCTAATGTCCACTCATAGGTACGTCCCCCCCCCCCCCCCCGGCGAGTGTTCTGTCACAGATTCGTCATCGTTCACCCATCAGTTCTATAATACTAATAACAATAATAACGCTTGTTTATTGCACCAGAAGGCCAGACAAGATTTAATACACGTTACAATTCACAAATAAACTATTACACCTCTGGAACTATTATCCTTTAGTCACATATTTACACTGATAATGGGTTATAGCAGGGACCCATAAATTTCCTGTAATGACTCGCCATTCAGGGGCTTGTCATTTCCTATGCTTCTATGTTGCTATGTTGCCCGAGCCTCACCTAGTTTCAAAAAATTCTGCTTGGGTCGAATCGGCGTTCTTGCTCAGATAGACAAAATTTGTTGGGACTATTCAGCATGCCACCAGGTACCTAAGCTAGGACAAAAGATCCAGGATACTCTTCCATTACAGAGAAATATTCCTTATTAAGCTGCGAAAAATTTTGTCTATCTGGATAGTCGGATATTTTATCCCCGTGGGTATTTCTCGAACTATCTGACGCTCGGTCAAGAGCGCATCAAAAATCTCTTATTGACAAGCCCCCTGAATGGCGAGTGATTGCAGGAAATCTATGGGTCCCTGGTTATAGTGACGGAATCTCAAGGATAAGAAAACCAGAGCAATGTAAATACCCACAAAAAGCTCATTAGTTGTTTTCGGAATCTTCTTCAGACCATCAGACCTTACTGGTTTAGGGTAACTCCTCAGTTTGCAGACCCATCTCGGCTAATTTGGCCGCGAGCGCTTCCTTAGGCTTCGATGAGAAATACGTGGAAAATTGCATAAAATCGCACCAATGAACGTCTTGGAATCAATGAATGGGAGCCATGATCCGCCTGAAACGAGGGCTGATGTAAAAATCGTTGTAGTGTGTATAGGTATGAGATGCCCTTTAAACGGTCTGTTTCATGTGTTCCTCTCACGTCGTAGATGTATCAACAAAACAGTCATTTTATCGAGGAAAAACTGAAGACAACCTATTACTGTCTCTCTTGTATCTACTATCTAGTCGTTTACCTCCCGTCAGCACTGCGGAGTATAAAATATAAGGTATAAAACAGAACTATGCCTAAACCATCTGGTCCATTCAGTGACGTATAAATACCATAAGAAATACACACGATTTCGACAACTAAATTACAATTGTTTACGTACTACTGTTTTTCCGTTCCACTCCTACCAACGTATCGAAGGAAGGTCAAAAGGTTTTATCCTCAACAATCTGACAGTGAGAATGGTAAAACTTTTAAATTTATAAAAAGCTAGCTTGGACTGTACCAACTTAGCTTAACATGTTAGGAGCCCATGTAGCTAGGGCCTTGTACGTCTCCTGCCTCTAACTAAATTAGCTCAACCAGGTTTGAACTCTAGTCCTTAGTTTATCTTGGTCGGGGCTGGAAAGACATGACCTGGAAACTGACCAGGGATCCAGTGTCAACTTCCAGACCTTAAAGGACACCTGAACAATGAACCATACTTGAACACACCATGGAGAATGCATTTACAGAGATGGCCACGGAGAGCATTCTTCTCCTGAGCGTGACGTTTTCAAAATACGGATGTTCGTTTCCGGAGGTTTGCACATGCAGACTCCAAGACAAAAAGCGCAATTCATTCAAATCTTCTACAGCGCTGGCCGGATCACATTGGAATTTCTTCTAGATATACGTTTGGGCTTAACTTGCTAAAACATATTCCAGAAGAAGGGTTGATTGGAGACATTTGTTCATTTCTAAAATTGCTCGGTACTGAAATAAGGACAGATGCAAATTGGAGCAAAAATCATAGCTTGGAAACATTATTTCGTATTTGGACAGGGTTTTCTGCAGGCAGGGTCAACGGAAGTCATACAGATATGGACGAACTTGGTACTCTTCATTCAGGCGTTTCCACGAGTATTCTACTCGGAATGCCCGGCAGTTGGCGAGTGCCCCCCGTAAAACAACTAGAGCTTCTTTCATAATAAAACACTTTGCTCCGGGGGTGTGGAATTCAATACCTGAGGAGGTAAGGGTTGCGTCTACCCTTTCAGCTTTCAAGTCACAGGCCAAATCCTTTTACTTATCGAAAATATAATTTCCTTTCTTCTTTTTTCCTTCTTTTTCGTGGGGGGTGGGGGGGGGGCGAGGGTGCTTTGTTGATGGAAGATCGTTCATTAGTGGATTTTCTTGTCAGTTTGTTATGCCTTCCTTCTTATTTTCTTCTTCTTCTTTTTTTCTCTCCTTCTTCTTCTTTTTTTGATTTGTTTGGTTTGTTTCTCAAGACTATATGAATAAAGAATAAGCCCCGCGCATTGCCAGGCCTTATGGTGGGGCCACAAAGAGTTAATGGTGTTCTACTGTTAATGAATAAACTAAACTGAAACATAGGTGTCTTTTAAGCAGTCTCCCTCTTAAGAGTAGGGTTAAATTATTTGAAAGAAATTCCCGAAACCCGAAGTCATGTTATACTTGCTCGTTATGTGGTTTGGAAGAGGAGAATCTGTCCCACTTCCTGTCAATATGCAAGGGGCTTTCGGATTTGAGAGTAAGATTTTTTGGTGAAGATGGGTTGCTCTTTCCTGGTATCCTAAAGTCATCTTCACGGTCAGCGATAATGGCAGTTACAGGTTTTGTCAAAGAAGCGTTATAGAGGTATAAATAGTTATTGGTGGTGGGAGTTTAAAGCGTTTCACATGTGAGTTTATATAATCGCTCTCTCGAAGTGTTTAAAAATGTATGATTTTGTGTATGGCCTAACGGCTAAATTAAAGTATCTATCATAGCCTATTGTTATGCAAGTGCGATTCGATGTAATTCAAGCTAACTGGATTAATGATCTTTCTTCTTTAGCACCCTCTCTCAGGAGGAGAGCCGCAAATTCTCGGAAGAGCATCGTCTTGTTATGTTGTTGGGATCGACGTCGGGTCTCTTCTTTATCTGCACAACACCTCAACTCGTGCTGAGTCTTATGATTCACGAAGCAATCTTGAAGTCTTATGCTTTCCAGGTTAGTCTTTTTCTTCAGCTTACTACAGCCTTTTCTAAAAAAAAATTGAGAAGTTGTTTCTTTAAGTACTGTAAATTTCTGATGTATCTTCCAAAATCTTTTCGTAATCGTAAATTGGTTTCGAATTTTAATGTTCAGGATAGTATTCATACACTTTTTCGATCGCATTCAAATCTATTTTCCCTCCACAAACATCCTGCCCTCTCAGCCCATGACATTATTAGCCAGTTTTTCATTCCTGAACCCGATTAATGTGCTTGTCACTGTGTACAAATTTTAAGTCTATTCAGTGTGTTTTTTTATCTATGTGAAAAGAATGTTGTCATGTTTATTTACATTGTTTTGTTTAAGTGTTTTAATATGTATATTTTACTTGTGTAATTCATACTCCGCTGTTACGCAAAAAGCGGGTCATAAATAAATAAATAAATAAAATAAAAAATAAATAAGTGAGCATCAGCGTGTTCTGATTGAACTTGTTTAGTTTCTGTTTTCCAAGGTTCGGGCAGCCCGCTAAGATCGTTTAGTTTTGTTTTGTTTTGCTGAGTGATTGGGTTGTTCTATATTTATTTTATCTATTATCTTGATTTATATTCCGCTTATCATATAGGCTACGACAGAGTAGGCTAACGCAAAATAGAGAAAGGAAAGGGCATGATTGAAAACACTAAACAGGTAACTAAATGCTTACGTTCTTTAAACACACTTTAAACCCAAGCGCCACAGACGATTCTAGGACAATTCGTCACAGACAATGGGGATAATTCGGGAAATTTCGGGGAAAATTCGTCATATGACAATCGGTCACACGGACTATTCGTCACAGGACAATTCGTCACTAGGACAGATCGCCGTATTTTAGGAAATTTTCTATTAGAAAGGTAGTTTGGATCAAATCAAAGATGCCAGCCCTTCAAAAGAGGTTGTTCGAATCCATCTTTGAATCATTATTTTCCTCACCCAGGAGATTCAAGGTATTCTTAGTTAAATGTGGAATTTTCAACCCCTGAGAAGGTCGTGAAAAATATAATGTATAATATTATAATGACAACAATAATAATAATTAAAAGCAAGAGAAAAGACTTTCGCCTCTAAATAACTCTAAGAAATTTTGAGTCTGATCAGAGTGAAAAATCCCATCAACTATGCACTTGAAACTATTGATCAATTCAGCATAAACCGCATCTTCGGTAAGGCTGTTCCAAGGAGCAACAATTCTGTTGCCAAAACCCCACTTGAAACGTCCTTGTGGAATCTTATTTTTGCAAGATTGTTCGCGTGCCCCCGATGATGACGGTTAATGCTGAATCTTACTACATCAGTCAATTCAAAATTGTCATAACTTCCATTGATTAATTTGAATGTTATGAAGGATATTATGGATTACTAATAAAGATATTATATTATTATTATTATGAAGGATTATCTGGTCAGTTTGCTTAAGTGTCCGTAACACATGGAAATGCAGGATCTTGTTGGATCTTGTCCTGCAAGCAGTGCACATTCTGAACGGTGTTACTAGAGACCCTTTTGAAAAAAATACATCCCTTAGGCGAGTAAAAATAATCCAGTGTTTGCCTATTCAGGTATCAGATGTAGAAATAAGTTGCCTTTCAGTTAAACTTTAAGTACTTTAATATTGCCATAGATTAATTGCCATTGGATTAATCCAAGCATTGATTGAAAAGACCTGTTGTTGTCTGCTTGCCATAAATCACTCCAAATCCTTTATCCAAATACCACAGAGGTCCTGGGAATATTTAGTCCAGAAGTCCTTTTACCTTATCTCCTACCTTCTTATATAAGCAGAGAATACCTGTTGTTTTCTTCTTGTCACGGACAAGTCATAGAAGATGTGCAATTGTAAGAAAAACCGTCAACTTAACTGCATCCTCCTGGGGTAATGGTAAACGACGGCGCTTATCCCCGGACCATGCCAACCCGGCATGTCCCACTGTCCGAAAATAGCGAAATGCCGTCTACGAGATCTTTCAGATCATATTTGACGGTGCAAAATGGATAAAGATTCTTCTTAAATATCCGAGAATCTTTAATTGTTTTTTCACAAGTATTTTCCAGCTTGAGCGGCTTGAGCCTGAAGAGGACCCTTGCCAAGAAGGGCCGAAATATAGCTCTAATAAAATGTAGCTGACTTATCCGTTTTGCACCGTCAAATATGATTCGTAGTCAACTTGGGCTGAAGGAACATCTTTCAGATCACTTGTGACGAAACGCAAACACCTTACTTCCGCGTGGAAACAGCTGCAAAATCTGAGTGTATACATCTCACTCACAATGAATGCAGCTAGCTTTGCTTCCATTTCCTGTTTAAGCACTTTTACGGCGGTTCCAACTTTCATCCCATCTACTAACTCGTTCTCAAAGGCACAAAATCTTCCGGCTTTCCTCGATGTTTCTTGGAGTGACAATGATTATAAGTTTGGGGATGAGAACTAAACAAAGCGAAAGAGGAAATATAGACGAAACCGCTGATTAGTTTGTATTTAGACATTTTGTGTTAGGCGAAAATCTTATATTAGAAGCTGAACTGCAAGAGGTACAAAATGTTGCGTGATACCGAACTGACGAGACAGTGAACACGACCACCCCCTCGAATGGTGGAAACAACAAAAATGCAGATACAGAAACTAGATACTAGTATAATTAAAAGTATATGGAATAGTTTAAGAAAACGTTTAGTTTAAAATAAGGTCGAAATTAAACAGAGATTAAATTAATAAAAAAAAAAAAAAACGTAGAACGAGTAAATGACGCAAAAAAAGGGTAATTGAAAAAAAAAAATTCCATCTATGGGGTAGCCTTCTTCATAGCCGACCGTGCTGCATGTTAGAAGACGGCTTGAGGTAGATACCACACGGCTCTTTTTTGGGCGCCAGAATATTATATTGGTTCACCTACAAATATTTGCTGAAATGATGGCGAAACTTGACATTCCCTCTTATTTCGGTAGTTTTGGTTGCCAAGCTCCCTAACGAAGTCGGCGGGCCTAGTCAAGCGTTTATCAATACTCTTGACGACTCTCTCTCCCTGCCGATGCAGAATCTCTGGGTACCTGCAGAAGAAAGCAAGAAGCGGTGTCACAGCTGCTCCCAAAGATCGCCGTGATTGTTTGACACAGGATTTGAGTCGTTGAGTTTGAGTCGTTACGGACACGTTTATTCCTTCTTCCTGAAGATCACTGGCGTGTTTTGGACTTAGTGACATCGAGTATTGGTATTCGTTTCGGAAGCAAGACAAAACTATTTAGCGTCGCGCCTCAGCCTGTCTTAATACAGGCAAGGATTCGAAAAAGGTGAGACCTGCGGCGTCAGCTGCTAGGGTAAGATCATAACGAATCACGAATTGCGGAACTTTTTAAGGTTGCTGACTCGTTGTCGAAAAAAGTTACCAAGTTTCCGACAGAGTGAATTTGGCGATTGCGGGGGGGGGGGGGGGATATTTCCATTGAACTTTTTCGTAATCCAGGTTAGGTAGTTCTGTTGTTTTTGGGGCTTGTGTACAGGCCTTTAGGCGGAAAAGGGAAGAGAATTGACAAATTACAGAAACGAATTTCATCTCTTTTGTGCAAATCGCCCTGCCTTCTTGCCATATCTTAAATATTCATTAGGTTTGTTAATATTTACTTCGTTGAAAATGCGGTGGGTTTTCAATTACAAATATTTATTTGTTTTCCATATAAAGCACTTAATCCTTTTGTGTCTATTGTCAATGCGAGGATTATTATTCTTTTGTATAATTGCCCAGTAGTCGAGCGTATCTCCCCTTCTATACAATGCTTATCTGTTGAAATAAAACCAAGACTAAAAAGCTCTGTTCTTGTAGCAGCCAACAAAAAATATCTTTCTCTTTGATTGTTGTGTCGAGAGATTGAGTCAGTGCCTGAATCAGCCACTAGAATTGAGCAGTGTTTCTGGGTCAACTAGTTCGACTAATTCGTCTCACCTCGCTTCCTGTTCTAAGCGGGAGCACAAAGTATCTGAATTTTCGAAAGATGAGGGGGCCAATAGCTATTGAGGAGTTAAAAAATCGCAAAATACCCCCCCCCCCCACCCCCTCCAACACGTGCTGAGTCCTGATTTGAACTAGCGTCTTGCATTGGGTGATTCAGACACTGCAACTGCGACAATGCTTCCTAAGATACAAAACACGGTAACCATGGTAGACGAACAAATACCAACTGATAAAGACTAGGCCCGTCCACTTCGTTAGGGAGCTTGGCAACTGAAACTACCGATACCAGAGTAAATGTCAAGTCTCGCCACGAGAAGCCTTCCGTCGCCCTTCTTCCAGATTATTTTAGTAATTCCGGCCCTGAAATTATTTCCTTTGGACTTTTCAGGAATCAAGCTTAAGTGGTTCTGTAGATGGTGCTCGGCTGTAGACCTTAGTTAAAAGAATGTCGAAAACGGTAGAGAACCCGCTGAAAAAATTATCTCTAAATAGTAGCATGCAGTACGAACTGATGCTACTACGTGCTTATATGTGAAGGCTTCCGTGTTACTGCATTCTACTGGATTCTACTATTAGGAAGACTGGATAATACTGTAGCAAGACAGGGTGCTGCTGGATATTACTGCTTAAGATTGGCCCAGTCTGAGACACATTAAACGATAGTATTCTTTACTATTACATATCAATACATTTACGCGTTTTTCATCGGGAAACCAGTCGACGTGAACCTCATTACCTCGTTCGTCGTTCCGAGTTATGTTATTAGTAACATGTAAGCAGGAAAAGAAGAAGTTAGAATAAGAAAGAAAACAACAAAAATAAGCATGTGAACATGGGTCACATCAACCTGAAGAGACACCCGAGACCCTTACAGGCGTTAGTGCACGTAAAAATATAACCCTCACTAAAGTAGATATTATGCGTAAATCCAGAGTTGTATTTGCTGGACGTAAGTTATGGTAAAATAAGAAGAAGACGACGAGATTAAAGAAATGGATGTGCTTTATGATTTGCCATTTTGTTGGAGAAAGATCTTGAGTTTACGGGAAGAAAACGCTCCTTCGATGAAAGCGATGAAAATTTTGACCAAAAACAGGTTTGCTGCCTCCCCCAGTCTAGAGGGTCCGTAGCAGGCATTGCAGAGTCGAAGTAACATAAGGGATTACGGTGCTTCATGTTTCTCCGAGGTGGCAATATAAGGACTTTCAAGATAAAAAAAAATCAAACTGGGTCAAATATCTATAGTAAAGAAATTGGAAAAAACGGAAATAAGATCATTTTCTATCAAACTGATGGATCCGGTCGGATTGACATGCAGGTATCCTGTGAGAACCTGGGGATTGACAAAACGCAGGAAAGGAAAGGCATGGGGCTCGAGGCAAGGCTACTAAAAGCAGGAAAGACTACAAAAACCAGGAAAGGTATACTAAAAAGAAGAAGGAAATGGTGAACTTTAAAGATGTTAGTTACCGACCCATCACTGGCCAATAAACAGAGAAAAGGCACGGTGCAGTTTCAGTGTTTTTGTCTCCTTGAGTTATTTGCACGTTTCCTGGTTTTAGTATGCTTTTCTGCTTTTTGTATCCTTGCGTCTTGCACTATACCTTTCCTTTCCTATCCTGCTCTTAGTGATCCCGAGGAACTGTAGTCATGAAAAGAATCCCGAAGCCTCTTACTGCATTTACCAAGTCGCTGGCGTCCTCACGTCTGATCCATGCCGACAAAATATTGTTCGGAAGAACAGTCTCGTCTGGCCGCCTGATTTTCTCTTTTCATAGGCTTCCCAGTTGAATATGTTTTTACGAAAATTAGGTTTTCTCATCACTGAGCCCTTTCATGTTGGAAACAATACTTAGATGATGGGGTGTTTGACTTCTTTTGTCTTTGGTGGTTGACACGAGCAAAGTACTTAAACTTTTCTTTCCAGATAGGATTCTCGAATGTGATTTAAAAACAGAGAAAAAAGGGGAGGGGCTGAAGCAGATCGTAGTAGACATTTTAGATTAGATTATATATGGGGTTTATTGGAAAAATACTAGGAACTACAAGACCTTCCAGAAGTTTACACTTTAAATATATCTCCAATAAAAATTCAGCTGACGTATCCGTTTGCACCATCAAATATAGTTTACACTTGTTAAGAGGTTTAACAAACCCCCTTTGACAGATTAACGTACATAACACTATAATAAAGAAAGAAAGAAGCAAAAAAGAGGAAGAGAAAAGAAAACAAGACCTGGAAGCTTATTTTTCACTTGCAAGGCTTGGTAAAAGGATGAAAGTAGGAATTCGCAATTCGTGGGATTGTTGTGATCATTTGTAAGCAAAACCCTTGAGATAAGAATCACGATGGACCCTTGGAGATCACGAGAGTGTATCGTTTGGTTAATTATGCACTTACTCGGTTCCTGGTCAAATATCCCAAAAAAAGCTATACACTCCAAAACCCCGCCTTCAAAAACAAAACCACGAACAACGTGGTTAGGACTATGGTTACTTTGAGAAAAATTGAGATTAAAATTGGATGCCAATGATGCCAATTGGAAGGAGCAAATAAATTGCCTTTTTTCTTTCCATATAGGCTTTGCAAATCAGATTTTAAAAAGTAGAAAAAAGAAAAAAGGGCGCTGAAGCATAACCTAGTAGCCAGTGACAGTGAAGGACGTTAGGTTGAAGGTTACTTGAACATCAAATCTTCTTCCCCAACCCGTTCGTCATCCAGCTGGATTCCGAAACTTCGAATTATGCCTGTCCCACGTTCAGTCACCTCTGTACGTAATTTGACTTATTAATTTGGTTATTACCCACTCTTACGTTCCATCCTTGTCACACCTGGAACGAAGAAATTCAAGATATATTACCACCATCATCACTCATATGTAAACAAAACTAACTAAAGTCATTGACCGTGGTCTGTGATTGGTCCAATGATACGTTTCAAAATGGCAGAGATGGATTTTTCCATCTCGTCTGTTTTGCGTTTTCAGCGTCTTTTCTTCCCAATTTTCGACCGCAAGACGGTTTTATTACCGGCGTTATTACCAGGTGTGACTATAGTGAGGCCCGGGCATTACCTGCGATATATCCTTCGATTCCTTTTGAGGCCCATTTTATAATTAGATACGTATTTATAGTCTCTCACTAATCCACTACTGTTTCACAGCCCAGGAACATTTTTTGTGAAAGAACTGAAAACCGGTTCTCCTTAGTTTCTACACGGAGGGAAAGAAATCCAAATGGTTGAATATCTGTATGATAGGGATTTTTTTTTTTTTTAAGTCAGCAATGATTATTGAACAAAAATTGGGTGTATTCGAAAAGAAACATACACTGTAAAAAGTTTCTTCGAGAAAGGATTGAAGTTAACTGCAGTATTTCCTACTGGGATTAGTCTTGTCTCTACTGGGATAAGATTAATCCGAATTAGGAATAATCTTATCTCAGTAGAGACAATACTACTACTACAACTAAGCACGATCAGTACGATTCAACGTAAACGACGGCAGGTCCCAGTCTAAAATCTTTAATTGACAGTTCTGAGGGTTTCTGATCCAGTCGACTGGAAAGACGATGGGTAGTGAACCTATAAGTTTACTTGTGATTATTAATATCAGTTCTTCTCACGATTTTCCTATTTCGCGTTTTTTGACTACTGCGAGATCAAACCAGTTTTCCTTTTCTTGCGTTCTAGAAATACGGAAAAGCTTCGGGACTCAGCAGAAACGAGAAGCTGGCTCGGTAATCAATTCTCGATTCCCGTCCCATAGCCCGTCCTTATTGAAGGCCCAAGATTATTTTTATTACAAATAAATATATCTTAAACACTTTCCGCTGCTGAGAGGTGAATAACGTTTACCCAATAATGGGTTCTCGGCAAAACGTCCCCATTCGAAGAAAGTTCCTAGATACATCAGTGATAGAACCGGACCGGGCTCGGTCAATCTGGGGGAGTTGGAGGGGGGTCCAGAATTCCGGTGATCTCAGTTTAAGGTAGGCTACTTCCAGATGTGCTAGGACGATGAAACTTGGCTTGAACATTAAATACTTGTCTTAGACTTATTTTACTACTCAATACAAAATAAACTATAACAAGAGCTGTAAGCTCACATGGCACTTGCATGGGTCAAGATGATTTGGTTGATCAAAAGTAAGTTTCGACTGTGCGGTTGAGATGCGCACTCTAAGGGAGCTGGAACTTCATTTGTAAGCAAAACCCTTGAGGCAAAACTGATAATGGGCTGATGGGCATCACGAAAATGCATATATTGCTTAAAAGTATTTTTTTTACTTTGCGGTCAAGATTGGTACTTTAAGGAATAATCGGATTTGGGAAGTAGCAATTTCTAAGCAAATGTTGTTGAGTCTCCAATATCCAGCGAAGTTTCATCGTCCTAGCACATCTGGGAGTACCTTAACGCGCGATCACCGGAATCCCAGACCCCCCCCCCCTCCTCCAACTCCACCCACAATAACCGGAGCCAATCTGGTTCTGTAAATGATTAATCCAGAGCATCTGTTTGTCATTCCCACAAGTTCATGTTCAAAGTTCAAAGAAAAATGTCCTCTGTTTAATTATTGAATTTCACCCGAATCCGATCACCCGTTCCAAAGTTACGCATGACTCAATATTCCGGATTTCCCTCCCTCAACAAAAATCCCCCCCCCCCCAAAGATTATCATATCGAGGATATTTTTTATTCCAAGTCAGTTTGACCGGGTCCCTGATATGCCTTCCAAGTTTCGTCGTGAAAATCCCCCAAAAACCGGAATTCCTGGAAACCCCCTCCTCCCCCCCCCCCTCAAGTGTCCGGATCCAGTCAAATTATGTAAAAGATTTACATGGACCAGGTGTTTGTTCTTCCCAGCAAGTTCCACTCCGATACCCTCATTCTAACCGTTTCTCGAGATTTCCGGTTCAACCCCCCCCCCCCCCTCCAGCTCCCCCGCAGTGCACGTAGCCAATCCGATTCAGCAAATGACTTACCTAGAGCATCTGTTTGTTCTTCCCACAAAGTTCCATCCCGATCCCTCCATTCTAAGCGGGTCAAGTATTTTCCGCCCTCCCCCCAATAATTGCCGGATTCGGTCCGGAAATGACAAAGGTCGCCAGAGAAAAATGTCCTCTGTTTAATTATTGAATTTCACCCGAATCCGATCACCCGTTCCAAAGTTACGCATGACTCAATATTCCGGATTTCCCTCCCTCAACAAAAATCCCCCCCCCCCCAAGATTATCATATCGAGGATATTTTTTATTCCAAGTCAGTTTGACCGGGTCCCTGATATGCCTGCCAAGTTTCATCGTGAAAATCCCCAAAACCACCATCACGGGAATTCCGGGAACCCTCCCCCATAAGTGTCCGGATCCAGTACAATGGTCTAAAGGACTTATCTAGAGCAGATGCTTGTTCTTCCCAGCAAGTTTCACTCCGATCCCTCCATTATAACCGTTTCTTGAAATTTCCGGTCTCCCCCCCCCCCCCTCAACTCCCCCCTGGCTACCGAATCCGGTCAAGACTTTAAACGGGACATTACAGATATATATACTATTCAGTTATGAAGTTTCATTACAATCCGATCATCCGTTCAAAAGTTACACACTTCTCAATTTCCCGGATTCCTCTGCCCTCCACCCCCCCCCCCCCCCCCAAAAAAAAAAAACGGTCGGATCGGAAAACTGATTATTTCTAAGTGTGTTTGGTCGGGTCTCTGATAATGCCTGCCAAGGTTCATGGTCCTAGCACAACTGGAAGTACCCTAACTCGAAAAAGTGTGACAAAATGCCCTAAATTTTCAAGTTTCCAGCGCCCCCACTTCCCCGCATATGGTCGGATCGGGAAACTGATTATTTCCAGGTTAGTTTGGTCGGGTCCCTGATATTCCTGCCAAGTTTCATTGTCCTAGCTCATCTGGAAGTACCCTAACTCGAAAAAGTGTGACAAAATGCCCTAAATTTTTCAAGTTTCCAGCGCCCCAACTCCCCCGCATATGGTCGGATCGGGAAACTTATTATTTCCAGGTTACTTTGGTCAGGTCCCTGATATTCCTGCCAAGTTTCATTGTCCTAGCTCATCTGGAAGTACCCTAACTCAAACAAGTGTGACAAAATGCCCTAAATTTTCAAGTTTCCAGCGCCCCCACTCCCCCGCATATGGTCGGATCGGGAAACTGATTATTTCCAGGTTCGTTTGGTTGGGTCCCTGATATTCCTGCCAAGTTTCATTGTCCTTGCTCATCAAAAAGTACCCTAACTCGGAAAAAAAGTGACAAAATGCCCTAAATTTTCAAGTTTCCAGCGCCCCGCACTCCCCCGCATATGGTCGGATCGGGAAACTGATTATTTCCAGGTTAGTTTGGTCGGATCCATGATATGCCTGCCAAGTTTCATTGTCCTAGCACATCTGGAAGTACCCTAACTCGGATGAGTGTGACAAAAAACTCGGACCGACCGACAGACGGAATTGTGATCGGTAAATGGCACTTGAGCCAGAGGCTGCAAGTGCCATAAAATATATGCTGGAACGTTACACCGCTAACGGAAAGCTTTCGCAGGCAACAAGCGCATCGTCCGTTTGGACTGACGCGAACACAGACGTCCAGCCTCACCAGTTTGAGGACCCGGCGGCATTACCTATGGTGATTCAGTGATCATTGTTTTGTCGTAACGCAGCGTTTATCCAGTAGTTGAAAATAGTTTGCTCAATAGATTAAACAGTCACTCGCTGAATTTGCTATTTGGGTTGGATTTGGGGGTCAAGGGAGCTGAGTAGAGAGCTTCAAGGGAGTTGGTGCCTTGGTCGGGTCATCATGCTGTATAAAAATGACATGGGAAGCGAGGAAACGAAAGCGGATAGAACGATTAGTTAGGTAGAGAGACATAGTAAATATAGGTTAGACCGGTTTGATCCTTTAATAAAATCTTTTAATAATAAACATCACCAAATTAAATCTCGAACAAAAGCGAGATCAATGAGTTATATCGCAGCGTAAACTAACACACAAAATAAACCAATTAAATAAGAGATAAACCAACAAGAGCTGGAAGCTCATATGGCACTTGCAAGACTTGGTAAATAAGAATGACGATGGACCCTTGGAAATCACGAGAATGTATCGTTTGGTAATTTTTTTAAATTTTTTTTTGCACTTGGTAATTTTTGCTTGATGCAAAAATGATCATGGGCTCATGGAGATCATGAAAATGTAGGTTTTGCTTAAAAGTATTTTTTGTACTTTGCGGTTAAGATGAGTACTTTAAGGAATGGTAGGATCTGGCAAGTGACAATTTCTAATAATTTAACAATTATTAATAACAATTTTTAACTTGATATATGTTGAGAATCAGAGGATTGCAGTCGTCCATCATCAGGCTTTTTGAGCCTTCCCCGGACGGTTGCGTGTTTTTATGGCACTTGGAGCCTCTGGCTCAAGTGCCATATACCATATATCGATCACAATTCCGTCTGTCGGTCTGTCGGTCGGTCCGAGTTTTTTGTCACACTTATCCGAGTTAGGGTACTTCCAGATGTGCTAGGACAATGAAACTTGGCAGGCATATCAGGGACCCGACCAAACTAACCTGGAAATAATCAGTTTCCCGATCCGACCATATGCGGGGAAATGCGGGGCGCTGGAAACTTGAAAATTTAGAGCATTTTGTCACACTTTTTCGAGTTAGGGTACTAACTTTGTGGGAAGAACAAACAGATGCTCTAGGTAAGTCATTTGCTGAATCGGATTGGCTACGTGCACCGCGGGGGAGCTGGGGGGGGGGGGGGGGGGGGGGTGGACCGAAAATCTCGAGAAACGGTTAGAATCATGGTATCGGAGTGAAACTTGCTGGGAAGAACAAACATCTGGTCCATGTAAATCTTTTACATAATTTGACTGGATCCGGACACTTGAGGGGGGGGGGAGGAGGGGGTTTCCCGGAATTCCATTTTTGGGGGGATTTTCACAACGAAACTTGGAAGGCATATCAGGGACCCGGTCAAACTGACTTGGAATAAAAAAAATCCTCGATATGATAATCTTGGGGGGGGGGAGTTGAGGGAGGGGAATCAGGAATATTGAGTCATGCGTAACTTTGGAACGGGTGATCGGGTTCGAGTGAAATTTAATAATTAAACAGAGGACATTTTTCTCTGGGGACCTTTTTCATTTCCGGACCGAATCCGGCAATTACTGGGGGGAGGGCGGAAAATTTTTGACCCGCTTAGACTGGTGTGATCTGGATCGAACTTCGTGGGAATGACAAACAGATGCTCTGGATTAATCATTTACAGAACCGGATCGGCTCCGGTTATTGTGGGTGGAGTTGGAGGAGGGGGGGGGGGGTCTGGGATTCCGGTGATCGCGCGTTAAGGTACTTCCAGATGTGCTAGGACGATGAAACTTCGCTCTAATCTTGGAGACTCAACAACATTTGCTGAGAAATTGCTACTTCCCAAATCTGATTATTCTTTAAAGTACCAATCTTGACCGCAAAGTAAAAAAAATACTTTTAAGCAATATATGCATTTTCGTGATGCCCATCAGCCCATTATCAGTTTTGCCTCAAGGGTTTTGCTTACAAATGAAGTTCCAGCTCCCTTAGAGTGCGCATCTCAACCGCAAAGTTGAAACTTACTTTTGATTAATCAAATCATCTTGACCCATGCAAGTGCCATATGAGCTTGCACTTGCAGCTTCTGGCTAAAGTGCCATATATCGATCGCAATTCCGTCTGTCGGTCGGTCTGGTTTTTTTGTCACACTTTTTCGAGTTAAGGTACTTCCAGATGTGCTAGGACGATGAAACTTTGCAGGCTTATCACGGACCGGAGCAAACCAACCTGGAAATAATCAGTTTCCCGATCCGACCATCTACGGGGGAGTCGAGGGCGGGGGAATCTGGGAAATTTAAGGCAGTTTGTCACACTTTTTCGAGTAAGGGTACTTCCAGATGTGCTAGGACGATGAAACTTGGCTGGCATACCAGGGACCCGACCAAACTAACTAAAAAATAATCAGTTTCCTGATCCGATCATCTGGGGGGGGGGGTGAAGGCGATGGAATCTGGAAAATTGAGTAGTGTGTAACTTTTGAACGGGTGATCGGATTGGAATGAGACTTGATAACTGAATAAAGGACATATTTCTGATGTCCCATTTGAAGTCCGGACCGCGTTCGGTAGCTTTGGGGGCGTCGGGGGGGTAGACCGGAAATGTCGAGAAACGGTTGGAATGGAGGGATCGGAGTGAAACTTGCTGGGAAGAACAAGCATCTGCCCCAGATAAATCGTTTACACAATGGACTGGATCCGGACCCTTGGGGGTGGAGGGGAGTTTCCCGGAATTCCTGTGATGTCAGTTTTGGGGATTTTCGCGACGAAACTTGGGAGGCATATCAGGTATCCGTTCAATCTGACAGAGCCCTTACCTACTACATACAGTTATAAGTGCCATATGAGCTTACAGCTCTTGTTTTATTTTCATCCCACATGCGCTTGTACTCTATCTCTTTCCACCCCAGATTCCACCAGTGTTATTGCCGATCCTGCATGCAGGCTATGGGGTGTTTCACCATCGTACAAATTTAAATTCTTCAACATACTTTTCAGAGCGAATTGCGCGTCATCATAGGGCATTGGCTCAGCGCAGATCTCTTATTTCTAATTTGAGGCAAAGATACCTTCCTTACATTGCCAGATTACAAGCTCTTACGTGCCGCACGTAGTCAAGGAGTGGCGACACAGGACAAATTATCACTGTGCCTGGCCACGGCTTTCATATCAATGAAAGACCCGGATCCAGACTCCCATCTGTTGATGAGGGCTTGATTATCTATCCGAACATCAACGCGCATGTCACGTATTCTTTCCCCAACTGATTTGAGGGCAAACAAAAAGGCTTTTGCTTCCTTTACCGCTATACAAGTGTAGACGTCATTCCCGGTGAACTGGTCACTCAAAATCAGGAAGGATTCACCCGGTTTTTCCAGTCAAGCGCCCTAGGAATGTTTAGAAGCGTCGGAGTAAAGCACGAGTAAGGAATGGTATCCCGACTGCCAAGGGAAAACTCTTTGAGCCGACTCCAAAAACCGACAAAATAGAAGCTCCTCCCTGAGATCCTCCGACATCGGAGTGTTCTTAACCCCTGACTTCGCGGCCTGTGCAACATGTGCAGCGCAACGGGAGATGAACAGCCTCGCATGCAGGAACGCAGGCTGTAGAAGGATGAAATAACCCATGGCCTTTTGTAAAGATTGCAGATCAGTGGTTGAACTAGCAAGTAGCTTATTGATAATACATCTTACTTTTTCGATTTTTTCGCGAGGGATAACGAACGCTGGGGTATTAGTGTCCACGATAAGGCCAAGGTATCTTAGAGTTTGCGTTGGGAAGAAGAGAAGAGGCCTCTCGGGTACGGCATAGAAGGAATATTACCCACATCTGTAATGCACAATCTGAAGTTATTTTACCTCTATCATGCACCTGAAGATCGAGGCGAACTTAAAAACGTTTTGTCACGGGGCCTTTTCACACGGTGACGTTTTGTGATGGGGACGTTTTGTCTCGGGGACGTATCTGTCATGGTGATGTTTTGTCATGGGGATGTTTCACCGGGGCGTTTCGCTAGGGGACGTTTTGTCATGGGAACGTTTCGTTGGTAAGCCCCCAATAATATCTCATCCCCTAAATAGTCATACATCTAACCGAGAGAAAGGCCAGGACACGGACATAATCAACCATGAACAACTATATAAAGAAGAAAACAAAAGTAAACCAAGATGGGAACATCGGTAGACAGAAATGGAAGAACAAAGTAGGAGAAAACCGAAAAGGGAGAATCACTTGCCTTACTTCTGTAGTTCTCGATCAGCTTTCTTCTAAGCCGCAATTTTAGAGGCATTCCTACCGTTAAAAAATTACAATCAACACACAACGCAAAGTTTGCCGGAATCTTCAAAGTCCGCTGACAACTCTTTCACGCATAAGGATATGAGAATCTTGTGTTTTTCACTTCTTTTATTTGCTTAGTTTTCCCACTTTTTAACCACCACGCGTTCGGTTTCCGAATGTTTTCGCATCAAAGAGCACTAGCGCTAACAAGAAAATCTATAAATTCAGGTGAAAAGTAATGATATTTTCGAAGGACGTTTTTTCTGATCCATTTCCTAGTGCATTTCTAGTAAGTGCTTTAAACGAGAACTAAGAAGCGAGAAGAATAAACAAGTGCGCATGCGCTCAGACATGCAAGTGTGGAAGTAAAATGTTTATCACACCGTATGTACAAACAGCGTTAGATCCAAGACGTTTCACATCCCTAACCAAACAAGTATGGAAATAACCTAATTTGAAATCATCCGACCTTAAAAAAGATATTAACGTAAACAAACTGCTTGGAAATCCAAAGAGATCTTGAAGATCTTGCAAGAACAGTTACAATTTCAGTACTGAATGTCTTGCCAGCCAGTCCGACCTTTTAAACCTCTTTTCAATTATATAGCAAGGTTCTTAAAAGTGAGAAGTGAGAATAAGAATTCAAATTCAGACAAAAAAACGCAACTTCGGTCGAGCTCTTCTGGGCTCGCAGCTCTGAATTCGCTTGGGTTTTTCTTTCCAGTAGGAAAACAATCAAATTGTTTCTTTTGCGGAATCAATTAGTGTCAACAGTTTAGAGTGTACAGGTCCCTACCTAAACATAATATTTGTGGTGCTTATCTCAGGGCGGTGAAGAAAAATCGATAGGATCAAGGCTGTTTCCTTAAGGGAAGCCACTGACCGTGTTATTTGCTAAGAGCGATGACTTGAATTCATTTTTTAATATTTTAATATTTAATATCTTATTGATAAATTGTTGTGAGGGCCGGGAGCAATTAAATCGCACTAACGTAGGTGGCTTCATTAGTTGCGAAGTTTTGTTTTTTGTGGCCATTATAAGTCAACATGGAGAGTATTGGCTGGGTTGAATGATAAAACTGTCCGGGCCGTATATCCCAAAGTCGCTGAAAGAACCCCTCGTATGTTCTTGGTCATACCTTGTACTAGTGCTGGGCGATATTTAGACTTTTCGATGCATCGATATTTTCACTTTCTATATTCGATAATTGATATCTCGGTATCGATATTTTGGTAGCATGTTTTGCTATAGTATACGTCTCATTTTGACGAAATTTAAAGGACCCCTCTTGCTTATTCTGCCTTTTTATAATATACCTAGCTCCCATACAGAATTATAAGCTTCTAAAATCCTCACCTTTCTCCATTGTTTCGTTTTGTGCCTACGAATTTTTAGCGCATTTTTGCCCTTGCCGAGTTTTGCCCGTCATACAACAAAACGTTGTCGGAATCTTCAGCTTCGCTGGCAACTCTTTCACACATAAGGATCTGAGAAGCTTCTGTTTATTAATTATTTTATTTGCATCGTTTTCTCACTTTTTAACCACGGTGCGTTCAATTTTCAAATGCTTTGCGCCCAGCCGCCGCGTCGGAGAGCAGGAAGGCTGGACATAGTCGACAAGCGTTAACAAGAAAATCGCTAATTCCAGGTGGAAAGTAATGGTATTGTCAAAAAAAAATTGTCTGACCCATTTCATAGGGAAAAGATCATTTCTAGTAAGAGTTGTGCTTTAAGAATAATATTCTCGTACTTGCATCATCCCGAACTGAATTACGAAAAATATAATACTCCAGTTTCGGATATATAAACGTAACTTATTTTGAATTGCAATAAATGTATATGCACAGATATCATTTTAGATGTCGACAAAACCAAGTTATTGCCTGGCAACCCAGCAAAGTCTCGGCTAGCGATGAAAAGCGAAAAATTCAAATAAATTGGTGAACAAGGTTCATGAAGATGTAGATTGGAGAGGTCAATAGACCACATAAGTCACCACTTGGGGTGTGAAAACCGCGAAGTAATTTTGTACAAAAAATGATGGTAGTCATGAGAATTGACTACCGAGCCTTTCCAGTCCCCCTTTCTTGAGAAGTATAGTTAATGTTGTTGTTGTTCAGCAAGCCCAAGCCCAGTGCCTCGGGAATTTCTCAATGAAACTGCTTCGGCGAAATGGCATTCACATTCTCACAGAGACCAGATCGTTTTAACAAGCAACTGAAGACACCTCGACACTGTGGTCCTTGACGACATCAAACTTCGGAAATTGCTCTTGAAAATTAAAGTGCATTGACAAAATTACATTCAGATACCTCATTCAGAGACCGAATCCCTGCATAAGATTCTTCTTTCTTATTCCTAGAGATCATCTCTAAGAAAGTCTACAGATCGTTCCTCAATCGAACACAGAATTCAAATTACTCAAACCTATTTGTTCGTGCATTGCTTTTTCTTTACGGATGGTTCGATCATTGGTATTTCTTATTCTGAGTGTTCCTTCCTTTCATTTACTTTCTTCTATCAAGAATTCATTTGCAGCAGCTTGAAGCGCTTGGGGATTCAGTGTGTAATATATAGCCTTCTTCTTTTCTGAATCGTGGAAATAGTTTTCCGCTTTCAGCTTATTGTTTGTTGTTGTTTTGGCTCGATTTTTGCCAGATTGTGCTATATTGGAATTTCTAAAGGCCTCTTGGTTTGGGTACTGAGTGCTTATTCATTTTGAAAGGTTTGTTTTTATTTTGCATTTTTGTCAGGTCTAAACTAAGTTCTAAAGTCTGAATTTTCCATTTTTAGTTTTGTTTACTTTTTAGTTAGTTTTACTTTTAGGGGATTTTGTTGTTCATGATTTTCATCAAGATGTTAGAAATAGAGGAGAGATTGATTGGTTTGCTGTTTACGTGTCTTGGCCTATCGGATGTAGCAAGTTGATTTTTTGCTTCCTATTATTTTCAGATACATACCATGATTTCAGTAGTTCAGGCATTTGAAAGATCTAGCGCTGGTAGTAGACCATGCGATCGGCAACAGGTCACTAAGACGGGCCGAAAGTACCAAGAGTACCTGTTCCATAAGGTCGAGGCTATTGTGCGTGTCTCTAGAGTTCAACAGTTACCCAAATAGAATAGTACAATCTAGGAATAGTTACTGAACTGTTAAGCCATTCACGATTAAGGTTAAATTTGTAAGAATCTCGTTAGAATTAGCACCCTGCAGTCTGCAGTGCCAATCCCCTGTTTCAGTAAACTTCTGCTTACTTCCCTTCCTTTTTCTGCCATGATTGTCCTTATGTTTAATTTTTCTTTGTCGTCAGTTTGAAAAAAAAAACATAATTAGCCTAAATGTGTAAGAAAAAATAAAATAATTCTTTTTTTTTAAATAAAAAAATAAATCATAAATCATCGATTATTTGCATAACTGAAATTTAAAATAAATGATTGAACACAAGAAACAACACTTTTTGGATTTTGGCTTGGATTTTCCGCGTTAGACCTGTACAAAGTGCATGTAAATCCCCATTCAGTTTATTTATTTTGAATTTGGTTCCTAGCGTGACCAGTATGTAGGAGGCCATTGGATAAATATTCCTTCAGCCCAAGCTGACTGCGAATCATATTTGATAGTGCAAAACAGATATGTCAGCTGAATTTTATTAGAGCTATATTTCGGCCCTTCTTGGCAACGGTCCTCTTCGGGCTCAAAACCGCTCAAGTTGGAATAAAAAAAAATATAGCTCTGATAAAATTCAGCTGACGTATCCGTTTTGCACTATCAGATAGGCCACTGGTGTCATGATGTCTCAAGGCCTGCTTCGGCTGCCTGAGGTAAATCTTTCGTCGGAATAACCATCTGAAAATGAGTACAAGTTTTGGGCGGGGAACCACACAATCGGGCCTTAGATCATTCTATTTAGTACCACTGGCCGCGTACCGGCACATCTGCGTTTACCGGAATGCGAGTAAACTTATTGAGATTCTCTTTAAGGTGTTTCGGGCGATCGCCAACGTTCTGGAGCTCACCAACTATTCCATCACCTTCTACATTTATTGTCTACTGTCGCGAGAATTTCGTGCTACTATCTTACGAACGTTCCGACTAAGGAGGCCGAAACAGGTTAACCTTGTTGGCCAGGCGTACCTGTGAATCCGATACTCATGGACATGGAATATTGTTCAGGTAAAAGACTTTCTCAGTGTCCATAACTAACATGGCCTTAATCACTGAGCGGCCCGGCGTACTTGTGAATCCGAGATTTGCCGACGTGGTTAATGTGGAACGTTGATGTGGAAGACGTCCTAAATGTCCATGACAAAAAAGTCTTGGCCTTATTTACTGAGCAAACAGAGCTGCTATAATTAACATTCTCAGTGTCTATAATTAACAGGGCCTTAATCACTGAGAGGCCGGGCCTACTTGCGAATCCGACATTCGCGGACGCGGTAAGCATAGTGCATGTGGAAGACGTGCTAAGTGTCCATGTAGACAAAAAATCTTGGCCTTCTTTACTGAGGAAAAAGGGCCCAGGGCTACTTTCGGAGACTTGAAGATACGGGAACTCAATTATGACCCTGCTAGAGTAAGGTTAGGACCAGATGCTAGTGGACTATCTTTCTTTCTCTGTGTTCACAGTCACTGAGCTGCCAGAGACTCGCGATGCCAGAGAATCCGAGACTTGCTGACGTGGTGAACATCGTCTATTCGAAAGACGTGCTCATGTCCATACAAAAATCTTGGCCTTATTTACCGAGTGAAAATGACTCAGCATTACGTCTTTGGAGGCTGAAGCTAAAAGAACTCTATTTCGGCCCTGCCTGATCAAGGGTGTGCTGAAACTGTGACAGTTTATCTGAGTGGACGGGCTAGACTATGGTAATGCCATTTCCTTACTGGCAAATACAAGATCAAGAACAGCTTTGGATATGGCCAGTAAAACCTTTTGAAGTCCTGGCCGGGCTTAATGCTAACCGGCAAGGACCTAGCTTAAAGTTTGACAGTTGGAAGAAAATGTTCTCTGTGCCCACTGGAAAAGGCTACCGTATAGGACGCTCTTGCCTAAAGTTCAATCACCGAGTACTATCTGGAATAGTTTTGCGAAGGAAGCAAGACAAGTTTAAAACAATATCCACAAGGAAAAGCTGGGCAGGGTCAGCTTGCCGCTTACGTGAAAACCCTGGCTTATTTGAATGGCATCGAAAAGGCCTTTTCAATCTTTTTGGACAATCCTCTTTGGTCTACCCGGAGATGTATTTGATAGTTGCGAAGTTTACTTTGACCTGAAGTAGATATTACAGATAGGCGACCAGGATCTGGAGAAACTTAGAATAAGAAGATCTTCGGGTGCTGCTTCGGACAGGGTTGAAACATTAATAAATGCGAGCCGATCATACGGGTAAGACAGAATCAGTACGCCTACCGGAGAGTAAAGAACTACCAGCCTACCATACGCAACAAGCTCTTGTCCAACTTTCTACTAGGTGCCTCTAGGGAAGGCAGTGCCAGATTATGCAGGCTTCTAGACACTTTGAACTTCGCGGCGCTCTTGAAGAGTATCTCCTTTCAGTGTGGATGCCGGTTGGTAGTTGCCGGTCACTACTGCACATTCCACATACATCGTTTACACCGAAGTAGTTTAAGAAAGCTTCAATGTAATTATTTTAAGATCATATCAGTATTACCAACGTTATACTGTACGTCGTCGCGGGCCACTAAAAAGGGCGGGACTCATAGACAGTGCCTCCCCTCCTATTCGGTAATTCGGTACTGAGTTCGATGCCTCGGTAGTATGGTAATATTGTCTGACCCAGCAAGACAATTGTAGAACCTATCACAAGATTCACAAGTTATATAGTTCGTTTTAAGAACCTGAATCCGGTTTTGGTGGAACCGGTTATTCAACTCTTACGAGAAGTGGGTGCTGATTTGGCGGAGCTTGTAGAATAGATTTTCTACCAGTATTCCCAGCACTATTAGTTGGTACGGAAAAACTTGGATTTTGTCAACTTCACAGTCCTAACCGATGAAAAGGGAGAAACTTAGGCCAGGTAGTCTGTCCACGCCATTTACTCAAGCCCCCTTATCGGAACGTTTCACTTGCCTTGTGCAGGGTTCGACTTAGTCTCTCAATCTTGAACTTGGTGTGGACTTGGCCTCTCGATGATATACCCATGCACGCAGGATTGAAACATAGACTGCCTACGTTCTTTGTAGTAAAATATCGCGTCAGCACCGTTGCTTTCCACCTGATTCAGAAAACAGAGAATAAGACGAAAACGGAACTTTCCTCAAACTATGTTGAAGACTTCCGATGCGAAAGATTTTTTTTCCTTTCACGTTGGGCATCATAAGATGAGACCGGTCAGACCCTACAATTCCATACCATACGATTATCAGATAGTTCAGTGGAGATGTTGCTTTAGAGCGAAAAATTAATTGCGTTTTTGATCGGAATTCTCCTTGCGATTCTCCTTGCAACTCTCCTATTTCGCGTTTTTGGACTATTCAGATGAAGCGAATTCTCCTTTTCTTGCGTTTTTGTCAAAATCGAGAACGGGAAAGCCTCGCCATTCTGCAGAATCGAGAATTCTTCTCTCTCCGTTCTTCTCCCGGATTGGTCAACAGAGTGCGGGTGTTCAGTATGCATAAACAAGTATACCGGGTTGCGGATGAGCTGCCAAATTAGTGTTTTTGTCAAATACGAGAATGGAGAAGCCAGAGGAGCAAAAACGGTAATTTGTACGAGAATCGAGAATTCGGAAGTGACAATTCAGAACGGAGAACTCGGATCAAAAACGCAACTACTCACGGAGAACTCACGGTTTTCTCTTCGTTAAAATCGAGATTTTTCTCTTCGTTTTAAATACACGCTGCAACGTAGCCTTAAGGTGGCTAGTTTACTTTTGTAGAGCTTTTACTTGTCACCGTCTATCCCTGCTTGTTGAAGTCATTACAATACACAGTTGCTTCCGGCGAAAGAGCTTTAACTTGCCGAGCAATCCTGTCTTCACTTTGTAACGCAACAAAAATGGCTACTTAAAGAACGCAAGCTATATACTCTATATGACTAAGTCCAAAACACGCCAGTGATCCTCGGGAAGAACGAGAAAACGTAGCACTAGCGACTCAAACTCAACAACTAAATCCTGTGTTAACCAATCATGGCGATGTTTGGGAGCAGCTGTGATACCGCTTCCAGCTCTTCCACTAGGTAAAGGGCGATTTTGCATCGGCAAGTAGAGTTAGTCATCAAGAGTATTCAAGCAATGGATAAAATGGGTACGTCACCACCTACGTTTGGCAGCGATATTTCGACCCTTCTTGGCTCGGGTCCTCGTCAGCCTGTTGACCGCAAGACGAATAATTGTACCGTGTTCTTCAATACTGTGCTAACTACGTTTTCATAATTTTTGGGCCCAGTTTTGTGTATGCCATCTGCATGAAGAAAGTAGACACTCAGAAAGTTAAAACTAATCTACCTGTTAGACGGTGCTCATGTCGTCATCTAACACTTAGCACAATTTAACAGAATACCCAAATCAGCTATGTTCTTTCCAATGGTATAGTTAACTCAGTTTTCAAAAAATTTTCAGTTAGCACAGTTTGAAGAACACGGTATAATTAGAGCGTGTCCGAAAGCTTTCAGGACTGTAAATGCTGCATTTAATGCTGCATTTTTATTTTTATTTTCGTCCGAAAGCTCTTACCTTATATGCAGCATTAAATGCAGCATTTACAGCACTAAAAGCTTTCGGACACGTTCTTTATTTCTTCTCTGACACTTCTAATTCCGAAATTTAGCCTTAATCGCCAGCTCCCCAGTTTCTTCTTGAAAATTCAGCGTAAAATTTAGCATCTTCGCTGAATTTTTCGATGAATTTTATGCTGAATTAATGCTGCATTAACTGAGCGAAAATTTAAGTCCGAAAGCGAAATGCTGCATAAAATGCTGAATTAATTCAGCATTTTCGTTCGTTTCCGAGCTTTCGGAGACGCTCTTAGTCTCAGCTGGTTGCCGTTGTGTTATGGATATTTGTACAATGAAAGCTCTAGCAGTACTAACCCGAAGGATCTTGCCTGTATCTTAGAAAGAACTGGATTAGTTCGATAGGTGTAATTGCTGTGGTTCTTGAGACCCCTTTCGAAGCTGGTAGTGTTTCTAATTTGTACCATTGCTTGTTGCGTCCATAGAATTAGAATTCGAAACGTCTGTTTACTGGAGGTAACATATAGGGAAAATGACCGCTTCCGGTAAATTATAGATATGAACCATTTTCTTCGATGAAGATTGTCTATTCCAGTGAAATTGAAGTCAGAAATCGAATAACAACAACGATTATTTCAGACAGAGGAAGATCCTTACATTTCCACAGACCATTTTTCTTCCGAAGCTGGTGGTGTTTTTAATTTGTACCATTGCTTGTTGCGTCTATAGAATTAAAATTCGAAACGTCTGTTTACTGCACTGTCAGAAGTTTCATAACAGATTGCGCATAACACTTTCAAGAATAACACCTTCTCACTTAGAAATAAAGTATTATGACCAATTAAGTTTATACTATTTCGTGCCTAGATCTCCAACAACACTTTCAATAGGTAAAAATACTACACTGTTAGAAGTTACATAACGGCAACAGAAGGATGCGCGGTTTCAACAGATAACACTTTGGGATGTTATCTGTTAATATTTATTTCGTTCCCGTTAGTATTTTTACCAATTGAAGGTGTTGTTGGAGATCTAGGCACGAAACAGTGTAAACCTAATTGGTCATAACACTTTATTTCTAAGTGAAAAGGTGTTAGTCTTGAAAGTGTTATGCGCAATCTTTTATGAAACTTCTGACAGTGTGGAGGTAACATTTAGGGAAAATGACCGGTTCCGGTAAATTATAGATATGAACTATTTTCTTCGATGAAGATTGTCTATTCAGTGAAATTGAAGTCAGAAATCGAAGACCAACAACGATTATTTCAGACAGAGGAAGATCCTTGCATTTCCACAGACCATTTTTTTATTTTTAGGGATTCTTAATTCTAAACGTCAGTTAGACTTTATTTTCTACCCCTCTGATATTTCAGTCACAGCAAGAACAAATAAGCCAATATAACCTTCGTCTTTAGTCCCATGCACCGGCTATGGATACCCCGACAAAACTGAGATGTCATATAGGAAACAAAGACAGTAAAAGTGGGAAAGACCGGAAACTCACGTAAACCCCATGAGTCATAACAATCAGCGCCGTTTAGCGGATGTTCTTTCGTAAATAAAATCGCTCTGTTGACATTTTCTTCCATCGCTCTCAGCAGAATCATCATCAAAGCACGTTTTGTTGATTTTTTTTCGTTTCGTTGATGATGAGCATCCTCTCTCCATTCAGATTTCCTCTTTAATTGGAATAAAAACAAGTAGGAAAAGAATAACTCGCTTTTTATGGAAAAAAATGTTGAATTCACGATTTCAAATCAGTTAATGTTGACAGACATTACCAACTCGCGCCCTCTTGCTTTGATTATATTAATCATCTACCGCTCGAATTGTACTAAGTCCAAACGCTAGGCGCCGTTCCGATCGATTTTCAGAGACCCGATTTTAGCGAAGTCACCGGCCTTTCCCACTATTATTGTCACTGTTATTGTCTTTGATAGGAAAAACCGTATTGGGCCTGCATGACCCGCCCGCAGCGTGTCACATGTGAGGTCACAATGGCAGACAACAAATCGAATGTTGTTCTCGAAATTTCTTCTCCGAGGCTCTGAATATCACCGTGCTCTAAAGTCTCAAATGAACCGGAGGTAGAGCCAGTGCTCAATGAGGTATAATAGACGGATTAAACGAGGCTTACCTGGTAAGGTGAAGTTTGATCCGTGTTATACCGACCTATGAGCACTGGCGAAAACCGAGGGTTCATACTGCGATATTGCTGTTTGTACACTGTCAGAAGTTTCATAACAGATAACACGAGGATGCGCGGTTTCAACAGATATGGTTTAATTGAAAAATTGCCACAATAGCAAAAGCTAAATAATAGGCAACAAAGAGAAAAAATGAACACACATTAATAACTAACGACATCTAAATAATGCACCATCAACAACAAAACGTAAGACAAAATACAGAAACAAATCAAGAACCGAACATTCAAAAAGGAACAACAAACGTGGAATTTTATTGGTTATTAAGATAATTAGTAACAAGGGAGGAGAAGGAGTGGAGACGACGTGCGGTACTTGATGCTGGGAACGGCTTGAGTAAATTTGAGTGTCTCGTTGAGTAAGTCGGTTCAGGGAGATGTTCGGGAAGGAGGTGGCGGAATCTGTTTGACTGCAAAATTTTCTTACCAAAATCTATTGTTAAATTTAGGCGTCTTTTCTTTAATGGTTCAAGCCGGAGGGTTTTAAGCGCCTGGTCATAATTAGTGTATTCGTGAGAAAGTATGATTTTAACCACCCGCTTCTGGATTGATTCAATCAAATCATGCAATTCAGACGTAAGCACGGGGTGCCAGGCGGCACAAGCGTATTAAGACTTCGGATGTTAACTGTTGTGTTTGAAAACGTTATGCATGAAATGTTATGGATGGCAAGCTTTGTTAGGAAGAGCATAAAAAAGCATCTACTGACTTTATTCCTTATCGTCATGACGTCGGAAAACTCAGCAGATACTTTTTGGCGGTTTTTCGGTTCTTCCTGATGGTAACACTTATTATGCATAGCATTTTGAAACACAGCAGATAACATCCGAAGTGTTATCTGTTACGCATATCTGTTGAAACCGCGAATCCTCGTGTTATCTGTTATGAAACTTCTGACAGTGTAGAGGTAGCAAATTCTGTTGTTCCGCGTAGCTCCTAACCTCAGCTCGTTTGCAACGGTCAGGGTATCGGGAATCTATTCGACTCCGCTTGGTCGTACTACAGAGATAGAGAGACTAAGGTTCTTGTGTTCCGCGTAGCTCCTAACCTCAGCTCGTTTGCAGCGGTCAGGGTATCGGGAATCTATTTGACTCCGCGTGGTCGTACTACAGAGATAGAGAGACTGAGGTTCATGGAACCATCGTTCTTGGTTCGGTGATTTTTCCTTTTGCCATGCTGCAACCAATGGGAAAGTTCCCTCAGGCTTTTATAGAACTCGTTTGAAGTTTTCCCGGAGGACGCTTATCCGTTAGACGTAAGCTACTTTCGTGGTCTGGGGATTCGAGCAACTAGATTACTTCTGAAGCATTTTGAAAATTTGTGTGAGGGATATCTACCGAAAAACAGATACTACGCTTTGATCTTAGCCAAAAAGGCAGAAAAGGACTAGTTGACCGTTGTTTGTTGCGTTGCTCGTATGTAAGCTACTTTTTCGGAAACTAAATTAATTCTGAAGTTTAAACATCCCAAAACTTGAAAGGGATTTTGGGAAAAGGGATTTTTCCCATGGGGTGTGTCGTTAGACGTAAACTACTTTTTAGGATCCCAAAACGGAAGTGACGGGATACCTATGACTTCGCAAAGTCGTCCGTCCGTCTGTCTGTTCGCACGATAACTGTCGAAGAAATTGAGATATTTTGTTGAAAATTGGTGTGAGGATCCTTTGGGTCAAAGTACATGTCAAGTTTTTAGATGGGCCCCGTAGCGATATATTTAGGGGTGGGAGTAGGTTTCAAATTAAGGGACGAAAAAAATTGCTTTATAAACCCAACGAGATAGTTGATTTAGGGGTAAGGAGTCATGCCGAGTCCGAGTATGAAATTTTTTTCGTGTTGGACAAGCAGTTCACCCGGAATCCGGCCAAAACCGGAAAATATGGTTAAAGTAAAAGTTTTATTTGAACTGGATTAGATGTTCGATTCAGGGGTAAGAAGACATGTTGAGTCCATATATGACAATCATCATCCACACGGACATATAGTTCGCATTGAATCCGGCTGAAACCGGAAAATTTGTTGTAATTAAACGTCTTATCTGAAGTTGATTAGATGTTCGATGTAGTGGTAACGAGGCGTGCTGATGCCGTATATGTAAAGTATTTTTTTCGCCACACAAATAGTTCTTCCGGAATCCGGCCGAAACCTGAAAATTTGTTGAAAGTTAGAGTCTTATCTAAAGTTGGTAGATTAGGAATCACTCTTTTTTGAATCATCTGGGATGGCCCTCAGCCGTTAAGTATGCTACTTTTTGGGATCCCAAAACGTAAGTGGAGGGATACCTGTGACATCGCAAAAGTTGTCGCACGATGACTCTCGAAGAGAATGAGATACCCTGATGAAACTTGGTGTGAGGATTCTTTGGGTCAAGGGTTGGTCAAGTTCTTAGATGGGCTCTGTAGCCCTACATTTAGGGGTTGGGGAGGGGGTCAAATTAAGGGGCAATACAAAATATTTTTAAACAGCTAATGTGATAGTTGATTCTGTGGTAAGAATACATGCTGAACACGTTGGTGAAAACCATTTTCTCGCCGGACAAGTAGTTCGTCCGAAATCCGGCAAAAACCGGAAAGTTTGTTAAAAGTAAAAGTTTCATTTGAAGTTGATGAAATGTTTGATTTCGGGGTAAGAAGACATGCTGAACACTTATGTGAAAAGCTTTTTCTACTCAGACAACTATTTCGCCCGGAACCTGACCAAAACCGGAAAATCTGTTAAAAGCAAAGTTTTATTTGAAGTTGATATTAGATGACAGATTTAGGGGTAAGAAGAGACGCTGAGTCTGTGTATGACAATCATTTTTTACCCGGACATATACTTCGTCCGGAATCCGGTTGTAGCCGGAATTTTCTTGATAAGTCAAAGTTTTGTTTGAAGTACGCTGAATTCGTTTCTGATTTTTTTTTTTTGCTGGACTAGTAGTTCGCTCGGAATTCGGTCGAAACGGGAAATTCGGCAGAAGTAAAGCAGGAAGTTTCGGTCAGTATTGTCAAAATAGAACTTGGTTTTCTCTGATGATTAGCCGGGGGAAGAGTAGATCTGGGAAGACAAGACCCAATTGTTTGATCAAATATTAGATTTTTGGGATGCCATCGACACCTTTGGTCTTGTTGTAGTAAGCCAGTAGAAGGCGTGGATATTTTAAGTAATGTTATTTTATCTTGAAGATGATTTTCAGTAGAAGTTGGTTTTAGTAACAGGTTTTTATTCAGTAAAAAAACGTGAAATTTTTTTTGCGGGTTCAGCTCTATAATCTCAGCTGAACTATCACGAACCAGTGCTCTCGTGAGGGATAATAGGAGGATTAAATAAGTCTTACCAAGGTGAAGTTATCCCGAACAAGGAGAGCACTGGCGAAGTGACAGTTCAGCTGCGAATACAGGGAATTAAATGATTCGACAGGAGAAATATTTGCAATAAAATGAGTTTCGTCAGGAATGAATGGGAAGGGAATGGGAATGAATGGAGTTTTGAACTGAATTTTGGAAAAAGTTAAGTTTTGAATTTACTTCGTCATTTTTTTTTGTTCGTCATGCCATGGCCCGTTCTTCTAGCGTAATAAATATTGTATCATATTATATTATAGACTAGTGCTGAGCCTTCCAAAACTAGGCCCGAAAACAAATCCCAAAACCTAATCATGATTGTTTTTGGGGGATTCCATCGGGCACGCTGATAAAACTATGTTAGTTGTCTATGAATGTCGGAGAACAGAACGAAATAGATACATAAAAATTTATCATGTCCGTCTGTCTGTCTGCTAGTAGGCTGCGATAGCTCTTGAAAGGGTGGATACTTTTGTTTGAACATTGTGTCAGGAGAATCTGGGTTAAAGTACAGGCGAAGGTCGTAAATGGGCCGCATAACCATATGTGTGGGGGGGGGGAGGGGGTCGAACTAAATAGTCAAAACAATATTTTTGTTCGAGCTAATGAGAGTCGAGTCGATTTCGAGACAAAAATGCGGAATACTAATCCGAACTTCATTTTTCTCGCCGGACAAGTAGTTCACCAGGAATCCGGGAAAAGCAGGAAATTTGTAAAAAGTAAAAGTTGAAAGAAGTCAGCTGCAGTTCCTAAATAGTGGTAGGAATCGATATCTTCCACTGGATTGATGTCTTTCCATTATTTTCCGTCCTGGTATTCAACCCAATCCGGCAAGACCGTAATTTCTGCAGCGCTTATAATCATTTGAACAATAATTAGGTAACCGACCGGAGTGTCTGCTTTTTGGGATCCCAAAACGTAAGTGGAGGGATAACTATGACATATCGCAAAAGTTTCCCGTCCGTCTGTCTGTGAGCACGATAACTCTCGAAGGGAATGGGATATTTTGAAGAAACTTGGTGGGAGGATCCGTTGGGGCAAGGGAAAGGTCGAGTTCGTCTCTTTATCCCTACATTTAGGGGTGGGGGAGGGGGTTCAAACGAAGGGACAAACAAAATATTTTAAAAAATCTGATGAGATAGTCGATTAAGGGGTAAGAAAACATTCTGAATACGAAGATGAAAACCATTTTCTCGCCGGACAAGTAGTTGGCCCGGAATCCGGCCAAACCGGAAAATTTGTTAAAAATAAAAGTTTTATTTGTAGTTGATTAGATGTCCGATCTAGGGGTAAGCACAGATGCTGAATCCGTAGATGACAATCGTTTTTTTCCCTGACATATAGTTCGCCCAGAATCCGGCTGAAACCGGAAGATTTGTTATAAGTTGAAGTTTTATTCGAAGTTGATTATATGTTCGATGTAGGGGTAAGGATATACGCTGAATTCCTTTTTGGGCTTTATTTTTTTTACGGACTTGTAGTTCCGGGATTCGTCCGAAGCCGGAAATTTGGCAGAAGGTCGAAGGCAGGAAATTTCGATCCATTTCTTCGAAATAGACATGACTTATAGGGGTAAACACACATGCTGAATCCATATCTGAGCTTGGTTTAGCTATTTGGCCTCAACCTGTTTTAAAATAAAAAATGTCTGGCGATGACTGGATCTGGCGAAGACAAGACCCAGTTGTCTGGATCAAATATTAAATTTTTGGAATCCCTTCAAAACCTTTGGTCTTGTCATGTTTTGATTGTGAGATATACATGCGGTGTCCGTGTCTGAACTTGGTTTTCTCGCCGGAAAATTAATTCGTCCGGAATCCGGCAAAACCAGGAAATTTGTAAAAAGTAAAAGTTTCGTCTTAAGTCAGCCAGAGTTCCCAGATAGGGTGTCATGAAGTGACTAAAGTTGTAAGCCCCTCGTCATTCAGTCTTGTACCCTTCGGGGGCAAGGTACACTGTCAGAAGTTTCATAACGGATTGCGCATAACACTTTCAAGAATAACACCTTTTCAATATTCTTTGAGCCCAAGTTGACTTTGAAATATTTATTCAAACAATGTTTACAACGGGTACGTCAGCTACGATTCTTCATCAGCGATATTTCGGCCCGTTTTGGCAAGGGTCCTCGTCAGGACCCTGACGAGGACCCTTGCAGCTGACGTACCCTTCGTAAACATTGTTTGAATAAACACCTTTTCACTTAGAAATAAAGTGTAATGACCAATTAAGTTTATACTATTTCGTGCCTAGATCTCCAACAACACCTTCAATAGGTAAAAATACTACACTGTCAGAAGCTACATAACGACAACAGAAGGATGCGCGGTTTCAATAGAAAACACTTTGGGATGTTATCTGTTATGTTTATTTCGTTCCCGTTAGTATTTTTACCAATTGAAGGTGTTGTTGGAGATTTAGGCACGAAATAGTGTGAACTTAATTGGTCATAACACTTTATTTCTAAGTGAAAAGGTGTTATTCTTGAATGTGTTATACGCTATCTGTTATGAAACTTCTGACAGTGTAGTTCTTGTCATTATATCTCTTTAGTTTTTCTGTGAAATAAGTTAGCAATAAAGTAACCTTCGGCTCGGAATGGTCTACATTATGGCATAGTGGTAGGAAACAATATCTTCTACAGGATCGATATCTTTCTATCTTCCGTCCTAGTATTCCGAAAACCGAACGTCAATCTTACAACTTCATTTTCCTACTAATTGGATAGATTGGCCAGAACCAAGCGAAATCATTCGTTAGTTTTATCAATGTCTTTGTTCAGTTGTTCGTGTCGGTACAAGGATAGCAAGCCTAATCCAAATATCTGCTTCGCATATCTAGTAAATGGTATGACCAGAATCTGGTGGGAACTGGAAACTTCGGTGAAACAAAACCACTGATAAAATGTGTAATAGGTTGTGCTTAAACAAGATGGAAATCCTTATCCCAGAATTCATCTTCCGAATTCTAGTCCAGAATCTCGAAGATAAAATCAAAGAAAAACATATAATGAGTCATGAATCAGATCAAACGATGAAAAAATGGATCAGATATGCTTTTTGTAATCAAAAATAGGAGTTTGTCACTCTCCTAGCTTGACAATCAAGAAAGTTTCTAATAAAACAAGACCCTTCTACTCTACCAGCTTCAACCTCTCTCTTTGTTAAAGCACCAGCCTATTAGAGGTATATGGCATGCTTTTGGGTCAAATTTGGCAGAAATGTTGCCGGAAACAACAACTAGGCGACAAATGCAGCATTCTCGGCTACATATCATGCATATCGGCGACATTACGTGAAATCTCGGCGACATTTCTAGCGATCTCGGCGACACTTTGTTTCATCTCGGGAACTAGATTTTTTGGTTTCGAACACATATCTGTATTTCTCGGCGACACGCTTTTCAGTGGCAATCTCGGCTACAAAGTTGTCATTCCAAGCAACAAACATTGCAGTCTCGACACAAAAAATCTCGGCGACAAAAACAGCATTCTCGGCTACATTTCATGCATTCTCGGCGACATTTCATGTATTATCGGCAACATTTTTACCAGTTTTGACCCAAAATGCATGCCATAAGAGCTAAGTTCTGTTGACAAAGTATTGACGGTGTTTGGAAGACTCGCAAAGGTAGCGGAAATTCGATTTCGCTACGTAATTAGTTTGCGGAGAACACTTAGGGTGGGGAGACTGCTTGTCAACAGAAACCAGAAAAAGACGTGACTCGTGTCGAATGTTATTTACTACGCGATAATACTATACATGTGTGGCGGCAAGGCCGACGGTCTTCAGCAACTTGACGCACGTGGACCCACGACTGAAACAAACAATTATCAAACTGAAGCTGGGCTTATTTTTGGGATCCCAGAACGTAAGTGGAGGGATACCTATGATATCGCAAAAGTTGTCCGTCTGTCCGTCCGTCCGTCCGTCTGTAAGCACGATAACTCTCGAAGGGAATGAGATATTTTGATGAAACTTGGTGTGAGGATTCATTGGGTCGGCGGACCAGTCGAGTTCGTAAATGGGTTTTGTAGCCCTACATTTAGGGGTGGGGGAGGGGGTTCAAATTAAGGGGCAGACAAAATATTTTGAAACTGCTAATGTGATTGTCGATTATGGGGTAAGAAGACATGCTGATCACGATGGTCAAAACCATTTTGTAATCGGACAAGTAGTTCGCCCGGAATCCGGCCAAAACCGGAAAGTTTGTTAAAAGTAAAAGTTTTATTTGAAGTTGATTAGATGTTCGATTTATAGGTAGGAAGACATGCTGAAGACGATGGTGAAAACCATTTTTTCGACGGACAAGTAGTTCGCCCGGAATCCGGCCCAAACCGGAAAGTTTGTTAAAATTAAAAGTTTTATTTGGAGCTGATCAGATGTCCGATTTAAGGCAAGAAGACATGCTGAACTTTTATGTGAAAACAATTTTCTACCCGGACATGTAGTTCGCCCGGAATCCGGCCAAAGCCGGAAAATTGTTAGAAGTTAAAGTCTTATTTCTAGCTGATTAGATAACCGATTTAGGGGTAAGAAGAGACGCTGAATCCGTGTGTTACAATCATATTTTACCCGGACATATAGTTCGACCGGAATCCGGCTGGAGTCGGAAAATTTGTTATAAGTTAAATTTTTATTTGAAGTTGATTAGATGTTCATTATTGGGGAAAGAAGATACCCTGAGTTCGTTTTTGAGCTTTCTTTTTTCGCCGGACAAGGAGTTCTAGAGTTCGGCCGAAACCGGGAAATTGGCAGAAGTGGCAGGAACTTTTCGTCAAAACAGATATGACTTATACGGGTAAACACACATGCTGAATCCATATCTGAACTTGGTTTTCTCAGATGATTAGCTATTTGGCCTTAATCTGTTTCTGAATTTTAATTGTAAGAATGTTCAGGGATTCTGGCGATGACTGGATCTGGATAAAACAAGACCCAGTTGTCTGGATCAGATATTGAATTTTTGGGATCCCATCGAAAAGTTTGGTCTTGTTAAATCTTGTATTTTAATAAACTGAATCTTGGACTTTTTTTTAATCTTGGAATTCATCCGGACCCGGAGATCTCAAATTTCAATAGAAGCATGAATTTCAGTGGCTACTGAAGCGAAGCTCAACAAGTTTTCAGTCCAAGAATAGTGAGGTCACTTCAGAAAGCCCGCTGTTGGGCGTAACACGAAAAAAAAAACCAGTTATGGTTGCTACATATTTCAAACATAGAGGTACAAGTACATAGAGATATCACATATCGAAGAAAAAGCTCATTTGATGAAAATCGATGATGAATCGATAGATTGAATCAATGTCAATAGATACGAATAATATATCTGTCGATCATATCAATAGATATGAATGGATAGATTGAATCGATAATGAACAGCGGAACAACGAAGTGACGCATTTTCATCGGGTCTTCGATCCTATTTAAGAGAATAAGTGACGGGGAACTAGACTGTCGATCTCGTCCCTTTCGGTTAAAGAACTATTTCAGAACTCATTATTAGCTACGCTAGAACTAGGAACGAGTTCAGAATTGTTTTAGCTTCAGAATTTCTTTAGTATTAAAATTTGAATTTCGCCACAAGGACTGATGTTTACACTTGACAACGCATTTATAGTTTTTGGGATCCCAAAATATTGTGGAGGGAATCGTATTGGTATCTTGTGCCTGTCTGTCTGTTAGCTGTCTGTTATATTTTACTTTGTATTTTTTTTACTTATTTTTTTTGCTTGTTTTTGAGATCTCAAAACGTAAGTGGAGGGACACGACTTCGTAAAAGATGTCCGTCTTTCCATCCGTCTGTAAGCACGATAACTCTCGAAGGGAATGGGATATTTTGATGAAACTTGGTGTCAGGATTTCTTAGGTCAAGGGAAAGGTCGAGTTCGTAGATGGGCAAAATAAAATATTTTTGAAAAGCTAATAAGATAGTCAATTTATGGGTAAGGAGACATGCTGAATCCGAGTATGAAAATTATTTTTTGGCCGAACAAGTAGTTCGCACGGAGTCCCGAAGTTTAGCATGAAATTATAAAATCCAATGGTATAGTCGATATAGAGTGAGGAGACATGCTGTTGCAACTTTCTATTCGAGTACACTAAAGATAAACAAAAACTGCATGCGATCAGTCTAGTTATGTCCAACTGGGTCAAAAAGGCAGAATGCATCCCGACAACTGCCTGGTGAGCAATTTAATGAAGATTTGTCGACCAGTTTTCGGAAAACACCAGTCCCTACCCTACCCCTTTATCCATACAAGCGAAACCGAAATGTCGTATCACGACATTTTCATATCGATGACGAGACAGACGCATGGAAGTCTGTCGTGTCGTGTCGGAGGGTCGAAGGGGTTGAGATGTTCAAACTTCGGATGAGAATTCACTGGCAAAGTACAAGCCAAGTTGTAGATGGGCCCTTTAGATATTCAGAGGCTGAGGAGGGCGTTTCGAATCAAGGGTAAAAAAGTTTTGTTTTATAAGCTAATGAGATAGTCGTTTAAGCGGAAAGGAGGCCCGCTGAATCCATATCTGAACTTAGTTTTCTTGCTAGACAAATGATTCACCCCAAATTCGGCCGAAACTGGAAATTTGGTTGAAGCTCAAGTTGTTTCTGAAGTCTATTAGAGGTTCGATATCGGGGTAAGGAGACATGCTAAATTGGACTTTGAACTTTATTTGCATGACAGATAAGCTAGCAAAATTTGCCAAAACTCGGAAATTTGGAATGAAAGGATCTCTCAATGTCACTAGCTCTTTTTGCTCTGCATGCAGTTTGCCGGGAATGCTGCTAAAATACGAAGAATTCTATCAAACTAAAAGACCTTTCTGAAGTCGATAAGGATGATATATTAGAGTAAACGTCCTTGCTGAATCCGTATCTGAACTTGGTTTTCTCATCTGATTAGTTGTTTGGCCGTAAGTTGGCAAAAACTCCGAACGGTGACATTATTTTTTGTGGTGGGCTATGGATAACTAGTAAAACGTTAAAGGGGTCTGGCGAAGACTCACAAATCTGCAAAATCCGATTGTCTGGATCAAGAAGTCAGATAAATATTAAATTTTTGGTATCCCATCAAAACCTTTGGTCTTGTCTTTTACTCCGTCAGCTTGTGATTTATTCACCTGTGACCCGCCAGCGGGTCATAAGTAAGTAAATTTCGAAAGTGTTTAAGTATTTTGATAAGACTTGTTATGAGGGTCTTTTGGGCCAAACAGCGTTGTCAGATTGGGCGCAATTCCGTGGCGCATATTTTTTCGAGAAATGCGCCTGTGCACTTTCGGGAGGAATTCTAGAATTCAACTGGCGCATTTGGGTGCATTTCCACTTTCCCGTTACAAAGCTGTCAAAACAGAATTTTTCACGATTTCGTCATTTAAACACGAAGCGCGAAATCGGAGGATTTTTAGTGCCTTATACTTCAACTGAAACTCCCTGTCAACCCTACTCTCCTAGGCTATATTTCATATCTAATTTGACGAAACTCTTGACCTTAACACTGCCTTACTTCTGCCAAATCTCCGGTTTCGACCGGATTCCCTGAGAACTACTTGTTCGTCAAAACTTAAAGCGCAAAACGAATTCAGCGCATCACCTTAACCCTAGATCGAACATCTCATCAACTTCAGAGAAAACTTTCACTTTTAACAAATTTTCCGGTTTCAGCCAAATTCCTGGCGAACTATATGTCCGGGTAGAAAATGATTGTCATTATCGGATTCAGCATGTCTTCTTATCCCTAAATCGAACATCTAATCAACTTCAGATAAAACTTTTACTTTTTACAAATTTTCCGGTTTCGGACGGATTCCGGGCGAACTACTTGTCCGACAAGAAAATGATTTTCATATAAGTGTTCAGTATGTCTTCTTACCCCTAATCGAACATCTAATCAACTTATAAATAACTTTCCGTTTTTGGTCGGATTGTCCGGCGAGAAAATGGTTTTCAAATTCATGTTCAGCATGTGTTCTTACCCCTAAATCGACTACATCATTAGCTGTTTAAACAAAAATTGTTTGTCCTTAATTTGACCCCTCTTCCACCCCTAAATGTTGAGCTGCTGAGCCCATCTACGAACTTGACCTTTCCCTTGACCCAAAGATTCCTCACACCAAGTTTCATCAAAATATCTCGTTCCCTTCAAGAGTTACCGTGCTTATAGACGGACAGACAGACAGACGGACAGACGGACAACTTTTGCGATGTCATAGGTATCCCTCCACTTACGTTTTGGGATCCCTAAAACGAGAATCCAGAACCGGGCAGAACATGTGGGTGGTCGAGCCCGACCGTCGAACATGACAAATTATCGTGTTGTTTTTAAATCCAGTCTCCCCAACTGTGTCACAAAGACTAATCCATTGATAGACATGGATCGATATCGACATCGGTGGATCCAGCGTTCTTACCCCCAAACCAAAGCTCTAAAAACTTCAGAGTTAAACGTCAGTTCAACCAAATTTCCATTTTTCGCCGGAGTCCCAGTCAATCGAATATCCAATGAGAAAATAAACTTCAGGGATGAATTCAGCATGTTTTTTTACCCCTATGTCGAATCTTCATCAGAAAATAAACAGTTTCACCGTATTTCCGGTTTTGGCCGGATTCCAGGTGAATTACTTGTCGGCAAATAAACAAAGACGAAATCAGCATGTGTCTTTACCCCTTACAAATTTTGTGCTCCTTAATTTGAATCCCCTTCCCCACCCCTAAAATAAATATTTCATCTCCTTCGAGAGTTATCGTACTAAAAGACGGACAAACTTTAAGAAGTCGCATCGGTCATTAACGTTTTAAGATCCCAAAAATGCGCCCAATTGGGCACATTTTCGCCCAAGAAAAACACAGAAACGATCTGGCAACACTGAGGCCAAAGGACGGGTCAGTTTCAAATTAAGGGAGGGGTTGGGTTTCAAATCAAGGGGTTATGAAATAAACAGACTGTCCAGTCAGACGTAATGAAACATGCATTTTATTCCCTCACCCAAAATCCGACTAAAGCCCCAAATCTGTGGGTGAGTTAAAATTTAGTCTGGAGTCGGTAAGAGTGTCAGAAAAGCAGTAAGAAAACACATTTGATCAGTATACTTCACATGGTTTTCCTGTCGGACCAATTTTCGTCCGGAATCGAAAAAAAAGGAATATCGGTAATGCGTTTATTTCTTTATTATCGAGTGGATGAAAGTGTCGCTAGTGGGGTCATCTGCTATGTTGAGTTGATCTATCTGCGTTGTTTTCCTCCTTGGCTGACACGGACATAATCCGGAAAACGCCGGTAAGATTCTACTAGTTTTCTCCTAGCATAGATTTTTCGGTCGCACTCTGGACTAAAGCGGTTGGTGAGGTATAAAGAATAGGCTCACGGGAACTTGTGAGGACTTGAAATCTGCAAGACCCGATAGTCTGGACGAAGAAGTCGAAGAAATATTCTTCTTCACGTTCTCATAGAAACCTTTGATCTTGACGATGCAGAAGGATAAAGCAAGGGGTTCTTTCAAGCGAGAAGGAAAACCTGTCATTCGTGGCATCTACTGAATACAGGTCGAGGAATGGTGGGATTAAAAGCTCTGAAACCCCAAAAATATTGCGTAAACGTTGTCAAGGTAACTTACCGATTTTTTCGATTTGCGGACTTTAACTCTGTCTCTTTAAGCCTGTCTCAAAAGAATCCGTGAAATTCTATCGTGAGATGGCGATTATATACGTTGCTATCTGGTTGCTAGGTTTCCTTGAAAATAGCCCGGAAAGCGGTTTTCATGCTGCCGTTCGAGCCTTCATGTCAAAAGAACGTGCTGAATTGCGCCCATCACCTGGGATTTTGGACCAGAATCGTAAGCTAATGGTCTGTATAGCCTAGCAAATGCTCGATGATATGTCTGTGAGACAGAATTCAAAGGTAAAGGAAACAAGAGCTGGAAGCTCATATGGCACTTGCAAGGCTGAGTCAGATGAAAGTGATGGTCACAAGTACTTTTTTCACTTTTCGGTTAGGATAAGTCCAAACTTGCATGGCTGGGTCAGAGGATTGAAGTGATGGTTAAAGTTTTTTTCACTTTTCGGTTAAGATACGCACTGCAAGGCTGCTAAAAATTATTTCTAAGTAAAACCCTTGAGGCAAAAAGGATCATGTACTCATGGCAATCGTGAAAAAGTAAATTTTGCTTTAAAGTATTTTTTGTATTTTGCGGTTAAGATGAGTTCTTTAAGGGATGGTCGGATCGGAGAAGTGATGATTTCTAAGCCAATGGATGTCAAGTTTCTAATGACCCAGAAAAGTTTTATCGTCCTAGCCCATCTGGAAGCACATTAACTCACGATCACCGGAATTCCGGACACCCCTCCACAGCTCCCCCTCGGTACCCGAATCCGGTCCGATTCTGTCACTGATGAACCTAGGACTTGTGCCTGTACTTCACACCAAGTTTCATCCCGATCGCTCCACTCTATGCGTGTCACAAGATTTCCGGTTCTCCCCTCCACCCCCCCCCCCCCTCCCCAGTTCATCGGATCCGGTCCTGACTTGAAACGGGACATCTGAGACATGAGGTCTTTCAAGTTATTAAGTTTCATTAAGATCCGATAACCCGTTCGAAAGTTCTGCTTGCCACTAATTTCCGGATTCTGCCGTCTCCCCCTCCCCCCACGATGGCCGGATCGGACAAGCGACTGTTTCCAAGTTAATCTGGTCGGGTCTCTGATATGCCTATCAAGTTTATCGTCTAGCCCAAATGGAAGTACATTAGCTACGGATCGCCGGAATTCCGGACCCCCCTCCAACTCCCCCCACAGTATCCGAATCCGGTCCAGTTCTGCCAGTTATTTATCTAGAGCTTGTGCTTGTTCTTTCCACCAAGTTTCATCCCGATCGCTCCACTCTGTTTCACACGATTTCGACCACCCCCCCCCCCCAGATTCATCGGATCCGGGTCGGACTTGAAATGAGACTTCTGAGACACGAGGTTTTGAGACATTAAGATCCGATCACCCATTCGAAAGTTATGCATGTCCCTATTTTCTGGATTCCGCCACTTCTGCCTCCCCCCACGATGGTCTGATAGGGAGAGTGGCTATTTCCAAGGTAGTTTGGTCGGGTCCCACATATGCCTGTCAAGTTTAATCGTCCTAGCACTTCTGGAAGTACCCTAACTCGAGAAGAGTTGACAGACAGACCGAAAAGTGATCGGTATAGGGCACTTGAGCGAAGCTGCAAGTGCCATAAAAAGTAAAGCCGTCATTCATGTAGTTTACTGAACAGAACAAGAGCTGAAAGCTCATATGGCGCCTATACAATGGTGGTTTGCATGAACACCGACCAAGGTTCGCACTGTCAATCTCGGATGCTGTTACCAGACCATATCGAATTCCGTCACACTGATCCGGATCCATAGATCTAAGCATTTGCGGTATAACTAAAGCATTTGCTCCTACCAGCGATCAAGTTTCAGTGGAAGCGCTTCTGGAGAATTTTCGGTCTTCCTTGCTTTCCCCGTCCGATGTTGGATTCGGTTCGGACACGTAATTGCCACATCTAGAGCAATTACTCATACCAATGATAAAGTTTCCCTTGAATTGGAGTATGTCCGGAAATTTCCGGTCTCCCATCCAACTCCCCATCGAGGTCGGATTCGACTCTAACACTTGTCAGGTCTGTCAGTCGTCAAGTCTCAAGTCTGGGGCAGTGCTCCTAGCACCACTCAATGTTTCACTCGAATTTCAGAACTTCCGAGACCCCGCCCGACCTCCCCCCCCCCTAGATAGGTACCACTCCATAAGTTAGACTCCATTAATTAGTCCCTTTTAGTGTTTTTTTTTATCATTCGTTACAAAGTGTTATGCATTCTTCATTTAGTATGACAAAAAGGTCAACTTCGGCGGTAAATCTGTGACAGCTACTTTTGAAAAATAAAATTATATTCTATTCTATTCTATTCTGTACCTGAAACAGCACATCTATAGGGTCCATGACGGAAGTATCGTTAAGTTTCATCACTATTCATCCATCCTTTTGGTAGCTATGCGAGTCACAAAATTTCGCCCTCTCCCCCCACCTCGTGCAGATGCGGCTCGGATACATTAATTTCACATCACATCTTTCCAAACTCAGTTAGTTCCGAGCACTTCGGAGGCCCGTGGTTCTAGATGCGATTCTGATGCAGAAATTTCACGTCTTGGGCATTTCATGGCAGTTCGATATCGTGACGACAAACAAAAAAGTCAGCAGATGCTTTTTCGGCGGTATTTCCGCTGTTCCTGGCAATGCTTGTTATGCATAACGATCAATGCATAACGTTTTCAAAATCACAAAAGATTACATCCGAGTTACGTACAGATTACATCGATTGTTGTCTGTTGAATCCGTACATTCTTATGTTATCTTTTATGAAACTTCTGACAGTGGACTCCTTTCGCAAAACGTCAGTTCCGTTGGCAAGCCTAACCGGAAGGAGGTCTAAGGCACTTAGCCTTAGACCTCCTTCCGTTGCCGCCACATTTGTTATGGATTCACATTTTATCAGCCTTGAATCCACATGTCATTGGACCACTGCTCTTGGACCACAAGCGATTAGAAACAAGACCAAAGGTTCCGATGGGATCCCAAAATCTAATATTTGGTCCAGACAATTGGGTCTTGTCTTCGCCAGATCCAGTCTTCGCCCGAGAATATCAGAGAAAATCAAGTTCAGATATACCTCTATAAGCCATATCTATTTCTGAAGACACTGACCAAAACTTCCTGCTTTCCTTCCGCCAAATTTCCGGTTTCGGCCGAGTTCCGAACAAACCAGTCCAGTCCAGCAAAAATAGAAAATTCAGAAAGGAATCCAGCGTATATCCTTATCTCTTTAAAGAAAATTTGATCAACTTACAAATAAAACTTTATCTTATGAAAATTCCGGTTACAACCGGATTCCGACCAAGAATATCTCCAGGTAAAACATGATTGTCATAGACAGACCCAGCGTCTAATCTTACCCCTAAATCTGTCATCTAGTCAACTTCAAATAAAACTTTTGCTTTTAACAAATTTTCCGGTTTTGGCCGGATTCCGGGCGAACAAGTTGTCCGGGTAGAAAATGCTTTTCCACATAAGGGCTCAGCATGTCTTCTTACCGCTAAATCGAACATTTAATCAAATTCAAATGAAACTCTTACTTTGAACCAACTTTCCGGTTTTTGCCGGATTCTGGAGGAAATACTTGTCCGGCGAGAAAATGGTTTTCACCATCGTGTTCAGCATGTCTTTTTACGCCATAATTGGCTATCACTGTAGTGTTTAAAAATATTTTGTTTGCCCCTTAATTTGAACCCCCACCCCTAAATGTACGGCTACAAAGCCCATCTACGAACTCGACATAACCCTTGACCCAAAGAATCCTTACACCGATTTTCATCGAAATATCTCATTCCCATCGAGAGTTATCGTGCTCACAGACAGACAGACAAACGGACAGACGGACAACTTTTGCGATGTCATAGGTATCCCTCCACTTACGTTTTGGGAACCCATAAACTGATCAATCACAATAAAAGAAGTAAAAAACTAAAAGACCGTTAAAACAAATAGATCAATTATTTTATCTCGACAAATACCTACCGTTTGGTGGTGATTAGAGAAGATTACTGTGAAGTAATTAGATAGTTTTGGTAATCATGTGTGGTCGTTTCCATGTCCGCCGTCTATGTTACGAGTTTGTCTTACTGAGCAGTCGATAATTAACGATATAGTCTTGCCACGACACGCTTGGTATCTGTGCTATTCATATATCACATCGTCATTTTTTGCTTACGGAGACCTGATTTCCCCTCGTGACACCACAGAGGTTATAAATCGAAAAGCGCCTTGGACCTGGCATACTGTTGTCAGCTTGTATTAAGTAAGTAAGCAAGTAAATAATTTGTTTCTGACCCGCCATTTGAAAAGCGGAGTATGTAAAACGAAATAAAAGAAATACTGAGACAATAAAAGATATAAAAGATAAAAGATAGACGAATATCGCTTTTATGTACCCTGAGTCAAGCACCTGTGCGGACTGTAGAATGGGAGTCCTTAATTCATTTTCCCCCGCCTTACGTGCTGTAGTAGAGAGAATTATAATAGAAGGATACATGTGGAACTTTTCCGTGGTCTTGCACATACTCGTATGATGAGACTGTCTTCTTTTGGAAATTATTTAAGAAATACAAAAATAATATACAATTACTATGTTTCGAATATTTCTACTTAGATAGGTTCAATTTCAGTTGAAAAGGCAGGACTAAAATATCGAAAGAGTCGCTAGATCCTATTCATAGATACTACCCAGGATTTATCGGAGGTCGGAAAAAGCTGTTTTTGTATTATATTTATAGCCGGTTGTTTGTGTATGTGGCTCGGTAGCAGAGGCGTTACTAGCCAAAATGTTTGGGGGGGGGACGAGGCATTTACCGACTGGCTGGTAATTTTTACCGAATTTTTCGACAGAAAAAACGACTGTTTTCAGCAACAAAAATGACATTTTTGAAAAAAATCGACTGATTTTCAGAAAAACCTACTGTTTTGACGAAAAATCGCGGCGCTTCGCGCCGATTCTTATTTTTCTTACCGAATCGCCGGCAGCATTGTGGGGGAGGGGGGCGTCCCCACCCCCCCAGTCGTGACGCCTCTGCTCGGTAGATGTAATAGAATTATTAGCGGCTTTCTTTCTCTTTTTCTTCTTTTCTTTTTGTAGTATTTCTTTATTTATTTATTAATAGAAAAAAGACGGTAAGCCAAAGCTTCTCTCTCTACAAGCACACAAACTTTTACTACATTTTTCAACACTGCACTATACACTTATAAACATACAACAAATATGAACTAAAAAGGGTTCACGTACGCGCTATGGCTGAACGTTGAACCACCCAGATGTTGCTTGAATAAAAGTAAATTTGGTTGGGAAACGGTCTCCTCAGATAAACCATTCCATGACTGGCATGCACGGTAACAGAATGAACGTTGTCTTTACCAGTTGGTGTTATGATGGGTGGGTAGAACATTTGTATGCCTTCGTATATATTAACATTTATATCAAGGTCGCGGCTTAGCATTACTTCCCTGGATTCTTGACACTACCACGAGTCCTGTACGGTAAGTTCATACTGTTTTGAATCGTTTCTTTTCTACGCGTCGTATAAGTGGAATCTCGTAGAGAGAACGTTGGGATATGAGAGGATATCTTCTAATTAGATGTGTTACCTCAAAACGAGAAATTTTTTTCTCGTTTGTAATAGGTGAGTAAAAGTTGTGCACTACCGCACAGGACACGGTTGTGCCCATCTTGGGAGCGTTATGTTTGTTGTTTGGTTTAAAGAATGTTGAAATTAAAACGAATTGAAATTAAAATTAATTGAAATTTAAACTGAACTGGAAAATAGGTCTGAGATTTAGCATGTTCTAGTTGCATCTGTGATCTCAATTCTCCTCGCGATTCTCCTCTCAGTTCTCCTATTTCGCGGCTTACCGACGAAACGTCCCCATGGCAGAACGTTCCCGGCGAAACGTCCCCTTGGCGAAACTTCCCCATGGCGAAACATCCACATCTCAAAACGTCCCCATATCAAAACGTCACCATGGCAAAACGTCCCCGGCGAAACGTCCCCTTGGCGAAACGTTCCCATGGCGAAACATCCACATGGCAAAACGTACCCATGGCAAAACGTCCCCGATTCTCCTCTCAGCTCTCCTACTTAGCTGCTTACCGACGAAACATCCCCATGGCAAAACGTACCCTTGGCGAAACGTTCCCATGGCGAAACATCCACATGGCAAAACGTCCCCATATCATAACGTCACCATGGCAAAACGTCCCCGGCGAAACGTCCCCATGGCGAAACATCCACATGGCAAAATTCGCCATGGCAAAACGTCCCCACGAAAAACGCCCTCATGGCATAACGTCCCCGTGGCGAAACGTCCTCAAGATTCTTAACGTCGCCTCTGCTCCCGCCATTACGGATGTAGGGACATTCTTTGTAGGCAGGAAAGGGCGAACGTGTGACCAGTTCAGATATGAGCCGTATCCCTTCAAAATAGATAGTGCATACGCGTTTCCCTGTGCTCCTAACTCATCAGTAGTAGGCTAGTTCTAGGTCGTTTAAAGACCTAATCCAAACATTCTGTTTACCTTCTCTTAGGGATCGCATGGCACGGGTTTGTTTAGTATAACGTTTAGTAATAAAACCAGTACCAGTACAATATCATTTATTTATGTTCCGGACCTTGGGTCATTAGAATGTGTGAAGCTCCTTAGAGTGGGCTTGCCTGCAAGACCTAGTGTATGACCGATGGCCTATCGTGAGTTCGGTCTGCAAAGCACAGTTTGAATTGACCACCGGTCTCGAAAATGAACCCGTGAAGTATTGTTTGTGCAAAAGCAGGGGCGTAATATGCTTTGGGGCAGGGGGGGGGGGGGCAACTGAACTAAACCACTAAAAACTAAACGGGTGCCAGTGGTTAAGGATCTAGGGCTGATCTAAGTAGTGCGGCTGAAAAGTACAGGTGACCAAGGGAACGTATAACCAAAGTTGATCATCGCGGCATCTTGCAGTTGCCAGGCTGAAGTATTGATTGAAATTTTCTGAAACTTTCTTGTCAGGAATGCCGCTGATCCCCTTTTCAGCTGCCTTCCTGTGAGGAGAGCGCTCCTCAGGGACGTGTGTCCTTAGCTCGTTCTAGTGCTTGTTAATTTTTGTTGTGTTTTTGTGCTTATGGTCTTTGGCTGAAATAAAAGTTATTATGATTGTTAAAACATTGAAAAAAAATTATTGATCAAAATGTTGATTTGTGATTTCTTTCTCGACGGAATCATAGCAGCTCTGGAGCTAACAAAATCTAGCACTAACTTTCTGTTGAAAGGTTTATTGACCGTAAACTGAGCCAGCTTGATCTGAAATCCTTTCTAAACTAAACATAGCTCTCGAGATTGTCCAACTTCGCCAGTTGGAAGGTCACATATTGGATGTGAAACACGAACTTTGCAACAAGTTGGAGTAGAGGGAGAAGTCAGGACAACAGATCCGAACATATGTAAACTGTGGACAATGAAGGTCGATGCTGATAGAAGTCTTGCTTCAAATTTCTTGTCTGATGACCGAGATCTCGCTCGAGTTATTCGGTCGTAGAAAAAAAAAATGATAAAACAAGAACTGATTTAAAGTTTGACTGAAAAGCAAACTTACTTTTGTGTCATTTAGGCTAATTGAATACACTGAATTATTTGGGTTCTGAAAAGGGATTTTCTTATTTTCGACTATCTGCTCTAGTTATGACGTTCAGAGTATCTGCATCCGTCCCCACGACAGCGTAAACTCTATGACGCGGGAAATTTTAATTTCAACACAAACGCGGCTTTTCAGTGGGCAGTGGTGAGATTGCTGAAGATTGCTTAGTGCCTGAACAAAAAAAAAATCAAAAGTCTTTCTCGTAATCCATACAGCAATAGTACAAGCGCATAGAGGTACCTAAATCTCACGGAAATTCCACTATTTGAAAATCGATTATTTGTGAATAGCTGAATAACGAAGAAATGCATTTTCAGCGGATCTTCAAGCCAATTTAAGTGAATAAGGGATGGGTAACTAGATTGTCTTATCCCAGACCTTTTCAGTTAAACTTTAGTACCTGTTAATCTACTTCCTTATTTATCATTAACACTCTTGCATTTCCGGACAAAAACGGGAAGCTAATTAAAATGACAAGGGTCTATTGTCTGCGAAAAGTCGAGGGGTGGAGTAAGCAGGACATAACATCGTACCTACATGTCCAGGGTGCTACAAAGTCATCGAGGTAAGGGTGGCCCGGGGCGTTCAGGATAGCCTTTTACACAGGGGCGTAATTTTGTCAGAATCCTGGGGAGGGGGGGCGGCAAAGTTGGAGCCGATTTTCCCAAGTCAAGTGAAAATGAACAATTTTATTTCAAGAAGAAAAACGTAATAAAAACAAAGAAACACAGAGATATTTTACTAATCGACTACGGCGAAACGACACTAACCTTGGAACAATCCACTATTGCGAGCGCAGTAGCAGCTTTCAGCTTTCGGTTTTCGGTTTTCACCATATTTTGTGGAGCTCATAACTCGTGAACGAGTGCAAGTATCAAGTTCAAACTTGGTACACTTGTGGGTATTGGTCTACTTGTGCTTTTTGGGGGTCCCACCTCCCACACCCAACCGGTTCAGGAGCAAACGGGCCCAGATTGCCCAGTGAATAATGTTCATAACTTGACCAGAACTGGACATAGGACGATGAAATTTCTTGGACATGTAGATCCTAGGGCTGGGAAATTGGTTTTAAAGTTGCACCTCCCCCACCCACCCCGTTCATGGGAAACTGGGCCCAGATTGCCCAGGAGTACAGTTCGTTACCCGTGAAAGGAATCAACAGGTATCAAGTTGATACTTGGTAAGATCGTGAGCATTGGGGTCTCTTTTTACTTTTTGTGGGTCCCAAACCCCACCCCCACTTGGTTCAGGGGCAATTGGGCCCAGATTGACCATTTTTTAATGTTTTTAACTTGACATTAACTGGAGATAAGGGATGAAATTCCTTTGTGCTTTTGGATCATAGGGGTTGGGGAGAGTTGAACCACCCCCACCCTCCCCGTTCAGGGGCAAGTGGGCCCAAATTGCCCATGAAAAACATTTTTGACCCGTGACTGGAATCAAACTCTAAGCAGGTATACCGGGTATACTTGAGGAAAAAATGTGAAAATACGCATTTTGACGGGTCCCGACCCCCCCCCCCCCCCTCCCGTTCATGGGCAGCTGGGCCCAGATTTCTCATGAGTTAAGTTCGTCAATGACAGGTGACGAACTTACCTGTCGTGTACGGACTCTTGTATACCCCAAATATACAAGAGTCCAACTCTTGTATATTTGGGGAGATGTATCTATGAGGATTTGCTGTAACAGCAACAAATAAGACGACGCGACTTACTACCTTTAATGAACAGTTGGAAACTTGACTGCTTTCTCATATGACCGATGATATGTCGTTCTTAATGAATTGTGACAAAGGTGGCATTAGGCTGCTACGATTTGGGCGTGGGCATTAAAAAAAAAAAAAAAAAAAATTCCCATTAAGGATATGCTATAAAATGTACATCATACCCCTAACAGAGTACGCATGTCCTGTTTGGCACAGCTCACTCACCGAAGAACAACATGACAAAACTGAGCAGATCCAAAAGAGAGCATGCAAAGTAATATTGGGAATGGGATATGAGGATTATGAAAAAAGCTTGGAGATCTTAAAGATCACGTCGTTAAGACAAAGGAGGCAGATGCTTACCATGAGATTTGGCACAAAAATACTAGCGTCCGAATTACATCGTGACATTTTGCCTGAGTTCTCCGAAAAAAGAAGTTGCCGAAACACAAGAATGACCGAAAATCTCACAATGAATCAGAAGAAGCAACTAATTCCTCCTCCAATACACTCATCCGAGCGTTACCTAAAGTCTTTCGTACCATACTTTATTAAACAGTTTAACTGTTCCTAGCTGCGGTATGCAATTTTGACTTGTTTTTGTTTATTGATGGAGACGATTGTTTTTACGAACTTGATTGTTTTATGTAGAAATTTTATACGAGATACGCTATGTAATTTTGCCTTGTCTTTCGTTTATTCATGTATTTTATTTATGAAATTTTAATGTTATCAGATAAGTAATATTGACCTGTCGAGTTGATTGATAGTACTTGAAGTGTCTTTATTTGTATTGACATATCCAAAGCTATTTTTATGTATTTAAAGATATTACGGATTAAATCAACATTTCATTTCATACTTTTTCAAAAAAGAGAAGAAAACTGAAAGAGGAAGAACAAAAAGAAATGAAGGAAGAAAGCAAAGGAAAATAGTCTTCTCCTAATGAGGCCAAATAGATTAGACAGTATAGGTAATGTGCCCCCGGTAGACGGCGAACAGGTAAATTCACGAGTGCTCTGAGCCTTTCTACGAGGCTTTCTAAAGCAGGGTTTCCAATTTCTCTAACGGAACTAACGTCGTCCTTTCGCCGCAGAAACCTGTGAGATTCTTGTGACGACCAAAATCTGGTCCTTTCCACCAATTAGGCCTACTGACGAGAAATCTCGCTTTTCAGCTTCGTAATCACATGCTTTTGCTTTTTTACGGTCTTGTCAGTAGCAGAATTCTGGCTCGCTGTGTAGAAGAAGTCGGAAACAAAACCTGCAAAAAATGGCAATACTGTTTCTAGAGATAACAAGACCAAAGGTTTCGATGTGATCCCAAAATTCAATATTTGATCCAGACAATTGGGTCTTGTCTTCGATCCAGTCTTCGAGACTCCTTGAACATTTATAATATCAAAACTCTGAAACAGATTAAGGCCAAATAGCTAATCATCTGAGAAAACCAAGTTCAGATATGGATTCAGAATGTGTGTTTAACCCCTACAAGTCATATCTATTTTGACGAAAACTTCCTGCCTTACTTCTGCCAATTTTCCGGTTTTGGCCGGTTTCTGGAACTTCTTGTCCGGCGAAAAAAGAAAGCTAAGTAGGCTATCTTCTTTCCCCAATATCAAACATCAACTTCAAATAAAAATTTAACTTAACACGCAAAGCAAAGTTTGCCGGAGTCTTTAATGTCCACTGACAACTCTTTCAAACATAAGAATATGAGAATCTTCTGTTTTTTACTTCTTTTATTTACTTAGTTTTCCAACTTTTTAACCACAGCGCGTTCAGTTTTTAAACGTTTTGCTCCCACCTTCCGCGTCGGAGAAAAGGAAGGCTGGATAGTCTCGACAAGCGCTAACAAGAAAATCGCTGATTTCAGGTGGAAAGTAATGGTATTTTTGGAAAACTTTTTTTCTGATCCCTTTCATAGGCAAAAGATCATTTCTAGTAAGAGTTGTGCTTTAAGGTGACTTTGATGGAGTATATGAGAATTAAAGAACCTTTCAGTGAACCATATTTATTCGAACAAGTTTGTAATTCAACGTTTTCTCAGCGATGTCAGCTTTCCATGCGTTTTCGCGAACAGTCCAGCGGGAAAGTGGAAAGTGATTCCAGGAATCACTTTCCCACAGTTTTCGCGATGGCGTTCGCTCGTCGGAAAGTGATTGCAAGATCTCGCGAAAACCCTCTTCATAGTGTCATGTCTACGTAGGGCCATCATCCCGTCGTTCCCTCTTCCCGTGCGACTAGAATGACCTCGGAGGTGCATTCCATTATCTGGCGACTTTGTGATCAGTTTACCTTCGAAGCTAGGTCGACAATCGTCAACTCGTGAATGAAGATGGAGGGTGTTATGCATTCACTGTTTACCTTGAAAAGGTCGTCCCCTCTCCCCATGTGACTAGGATGACCTCGGAGGTGCATTCCATTATCTGGCGACTTTGTGATTAGTTTACCTTCGAAGCTAGGTCGACAATCGTCAACTCGTGAATGAAGTCTCGTGATGGAGGGTGTTATGCATTCACTGTTTACCTTGAAAAGGTCGTTCCCTCTCCCCGTGCGACTAGGACGACCTCCATTATCTGGCGACTTTGTGATCAGTTTACCTTCGAAGCAAGGTCGACAGTCGTCAACTCGTGAATGAAGTCTCGTGATGGAGGGTGGGACTTTCAGTAAAAAAAAGGAAGAGGTCGGCTTTCAAGATTCAGCTTCAAACGGGCACCAAGAGATACCTGAGGACATGCGGGGGAAGTTTCGGATAATTTCCCCACAACCGCTCATCGCACTCATGGCCGAAGAGAAAATAAGGAGATGGGCCCCTGGGCTACACAAACCTTGACCAGTTTGCATGCAAAAGTTTGCATTGCTTGCTTGTTCCTTGTACGTTTACGTTACTAGCAAGCTGCAACGACCCAATAAACCGTTGTTTTTTTCAGCTCACCGGGTTTTTTAAGCTATTGATCCTTTTGAAGAGCTCAATCGATAGACTATCTAATGAATTTACGTAATTAACACCATCAACACCATGTCGAGGAAGAAAGCCAAAGGAGAAGACGAGGGACAAAGGAGCAATGCTGGCTTATAATCTATTGTCTCAGAAAACTGTTTCTTATTCTGTTCGTGTTGTAAATTTGGATCTTTCGTGTTAAAGCCATCCAGTAGTTTGCAAGAACTTGTAACCTCCTCCACTCGCCCACAACACAGAAAACGCAAAAGGTTTGGATTTCGTTACCGCACTAAAGTCCTCTCTCCCCATTTCGTGGCGACCTCGGAGATGTACTCCATTATCCGGGGACTAATCTGTTTACTTTCGAAGCAAGGTCGACAGTCCTGATGAAAAAGTCGTGTCCTTGATGGAGAATGTGAGATTTAGAAAAAGAGAAGAAAGGACGTTCCTTGTACGATTCAATCCCTACCGGAGCATTTAGGACACGGTAAAACTTTTTTTTTTTTAATTGAATAAGGTTTGCTAGCTGTTGTTCCTCCTCAAGAGCTTCGCAGCTATTTAATTAGTTCAGTTTAATTAAGATTCTGTCGAGGACGAAAGTTTAAATAGAAGAAGAGAGCAAAAGAGCAATGTCGTTTTAAATCGTCCGTCGAAGAGAACTATTTCGTTCTCTGCCGGCATGGTAAATTTGGATCTTTCTTTTTAGAGCCATCCAGCCATCTCTGGTTTGCAAGATATTCCAACCTCCTCCGCGCGCAAAATAGCCAACGCAAACGGCTTGTAAATACCAAATGTGACGAAGTCCAAAACACGCTAGTTATCCTCAGGAAGAAGGAGTAAACGTCTTCGTAACGACTCAAACTCAACGGCCAACAAACAATCACTGCGATCTTTGGGACCAGCTGTGACACCGCTTCTGGCTTACTTCCGCAGGTACCCGGAGATTCTGCATCGGCAGGGAGAGATAGTCATCAAGAGTATTGTTAAAGGACCTCTCTTGCTTATTCTGCCTTTTATAATATACTTGGATCCCATTTGGAATAATAAGCTTCTAAAATCCCGACCTTTCTCCATTGTTTCGTTCCTTAACTACGAATTTTTAGTGCTTTCTCGGCCTTGCCAAGTTTTCCCGTCACGCAACGAAAATTTTGCCAGAATCTTCAACGTCCGCTGACAACTCTTTCACACATATGGATGTGATAATCTTCTGGTTTGTTTCTTCTTTTATTTGCTTAGTTTTCCCACTTTTTAACCAAGACACGTTCAGTTTTCAAATGTTTTGCGCCCAGCCGCCGCGTCGGAGAGCAGGAAGGCTGGATATAGTCGACAAGCTCTAACAAGAGAATCGCTGGTTTTAGGTGGAAAGTAATAGTATTTTCAAAAACGTTTTTTCCTGCTTCATTTCATAGGGAAAAGATCATTTGTAGTAAGAGTTGTGCTTTAATGCTTTTGAAAGGCGCGGGAAAACCGAGGTGAAAACTGGCCGGCCATTCAGGGTCCGATGCTTCTGGAGTACGAGTCTCGAACATACCCAAGTAAATCTTTAAATCGCTGTGGGAAGGATGTTGCAACACTCATATGACTAAGTCCAAAACACGCCAGTGATCCTCAGGAAGAAGGAGTAAACATGTCCGTAACGCCTCAAATCCTGTGTTAAACAATCACGACGACCTTTGGAGCAGCTGTGACACCGCTTCTTGCTTTCTTCCGCAGGTACCCGGAGATTCTGCATCGGCAGGAAGAGATAGTCATCAAGAGTTTTCATGTTACGGGTTCGAGAGACGATGAATGACGGTTGATTTCTACTAAACGAAACTCGCCTAGAGTGCCAGCTAAGAAGCTGTGGATTCTAGTCCGGGCTAAAAGGTTTGCTATATGAGCATGGTAGCATGTGCCACAAAAAGAGACAGTGTATCTGTTCATCTGTTTTAAAGGTTGCCTCTCAGTGCCTACTTCCAGGACCGTCTGTCACGGATTAATGAGAAGAATCACAAGCCGTGACTAAGATAGTGGGAAACATAAAAAAGTATATTTATTAAATGGTTATCTTTAAATAATAGTTAAATTGTGCATAAAAATAAGGAAAGTGATTTGTGTTTGAAAAGTTAATTAGATAATAGTTATTGTGAATAATAGAATGTTGAAGTGAAGAAGACTATTCAGTCTATTGGAGTAGATATTGATAAAATAAATAATATATAATATAAAGTATCTGATAATAAAGTATCTGTATAAAGTATCTGAGGAGTGTTATGCTTCTTGTGATTAACTAGAGCAGAGCAAAATAACACTAGGTAATAGCGCCAAGACCTACGCTTTTCATGCTTTGCAAACGGGCCATACTCATAGCGCCACCAACTACGCTTGCTATACTCAAAGCGAGAAAACTTTACACTCCAAAATACCGAGAAAAATATATGAATAATATTGATTTTATTGTTAACTATAACAACAATAAAAGAACGATCGACTTGTCCGTCGCATGCTTGTTTTAATAAGAGTGAAATTATTTTTGTTAAAATTGGTACTTTAATACTGTCTAGTTTAAGACACAACTAATTGGTCGTCCTGAACAACTACCGCGTTATCAGTCCCCGTACAACTTCACAAACAAATACAGCGATGCAGATGATAAACCCGCCACCCAAGAGAACAAACGCGGACGCAAGGTGAACGAGGCCGAAGATGATGACGTGGGGTTCTTCTCGGAAAGTCTTAGGACCATCCCGACGACCCGCCAGTTTGATCGCGTCCGCGGTCCACTTCTCCTGCAACCCACTTCCGGCGAGGCGGATAGATACCTTGCTGAACTCGCCCGTCAGCAGAGAGTTCTTCGGCAGTATCGCGACGATTGGGATGTGAGTCAGCGTTTCTTTGAGGACGTGAATTGTTCTGCGTCCGTTTTGATCATGATACACCTCAGATGAAAGGTAATTCAGTGCCTTTTTGACCTCCATTACGGCCCCTTTCCTTTCGTGCACCCATCGATACTGATCCAGCGTCTGGTTCTCTGGTACTTCGATAAATCGTTTGTAAACTTCCTGCACATACTTATCGGTTGTGTTCTTGTAGTTCCAGTAAAAGTCTAACACGGCGAACAAGGGAAGACTAGACTGGGCTAGATCCTTAATCGTGTCAATAGGTTTGGGTAGAATAGGGATCGCCAAGTACCCTGTAAAAAATGCCGAGTGGGTGAAAGACAGGAACATATAGGTCATCCACAAAAACCCGTTGTAAGTCCTCGTCGGCCAAGGACTGAAATCATCAATACCGGGTGTCCTAGTCACAGCGCAAAAGTTGTGAAGGAGAGAGTAGCTTAAATCAGTCCAAATAACATTTCTTCCAAATAAACTTTTATGCACTACCGCAATGAGATACGTCAAGATACCTCCAATTAGAAATATAGCGAAGGCTGCTGCCCAGGTGTCTGGGCTAAAAGGGGCAACGTAAGCATACCAAGTAGGATGTCTTTGGGGTGTCGGTACGGCATACGCTATGTGATCGACAGAATGAGGATAAGAGATTTCTCCGTATTCCTTGGGCACATCGTAGGGCCAGTTTTCAGTTGCCCCGATGTCTGCTTCGCCCCTGGCGATGAGACCCCTTTGACCTAAATGAGAACACAGATTTAGACTTTGTAATACGTGATCATCAGGGGCGTCATGACTAGGGGGGAAGGAGGACGTAATACGTGATCATGTAATACGTGATCATCAGGGGCGTCATGACTAGGGGGGAGGGAGGACGTCCCCCTCCCCCCCCCCCCCCCCCAATTTTGTCGGCCAGTCGGTAAAAAATAGCGGAGTCGTCGCGAAGCCCCGCGATTTTTCGTAAAACAGTCGATTTTTTTCTTGGAAACAGTCGATTGTTTTAAAAACAGTCGGTTTCTCGTAAAAATAGTCGATTTTTATGGCACTTGAGCTTACTCAAGTGCCATATAGCGATCGTAATGTCTGTCTGTCTGTCCGCATTTTGCTAGTTTGGGCACTTCCACACGACCTAGGACGATAAAACTTGGCACGCATATCAGGGACCCAACCGGATTAACTTGGAAATAATCACTTCCCCGATCCGACCATCAATGGGGGAGTGGCAAGATGGGGAATCCGGAAATTAGTAACATTCCTGACTTCGGAACGAATAATCGGACGTGCATTAAACTTGACAGGTATCAAGAACAAGTGTCTTGAATGTTCATTGTCAAATTCGGATTGGATCCAATAACTGGGGGGGGGGGCTGGAGGGGGACACCCGAAATCTCTTGAAACGCTTTTTCTAGTTTTTGTCAAAGCCCTACCCCTTTCTTCACGCTAGTAATAACTCTGCGCGTAGATGAGTCATTATTTCTTCACACTAGTACAGCTTTGCTCGTGGATGAGTCATTCTTTGCTTAAATTCGTTCGGATAGAGCTAGAGCAATCGAAGGTCGACGGGGTTGGTATAATCTGTTGTTGAACCTTAGTAGGGGTTGATATAGATTAAGGACTTCCACACAAGCTAGGACGATGAAACTTCGCAGGCATATCAGGGACCCGACCAGATTAACTTACAAATAACCACTTCCCCAGTCCGACTTTCCCCGGATCCGGGAGTCCGGAAACTAGGAACAACGGTAGCAAAAGGGGAGCAGGCAAAAAGAGCGATGCCCAAATGCGGTATCGATCCGCGAACCTCTGTGGCATAGGTCTAGCGTTCTAACACTGCGCTACGGCTTGATGTATTTAGAAGCGGATGCGGGAAGACATACGGTTTAAAGATTAATGCTAAATGCTAAACAGAGCAAAATAGCTAGAGCTATTTTGCTCTGATGCTAACTAAACTTAAACTAAACAAATCTCGTGAAACACTTCTCCATAAGCTAGGACAATGAAACTTGGCAGGCATATCAGGGAACCGACCAGATTAACTTGGAAATAATCACTTTCCAGACCCGATCATAGTAGGAGGAGTGGAGGGATTGGAAATCCGGAAACTATTAACATGCATAACTTTGAAGAGGGTAATCGGACATGCGTGAAACTTGACATGTGTCAAGGACAAGCGTTTCGGATATTCAGTTTCAAATTCGGATCAGATTCGATACCTGTGGGGGGGGCTGGAGGGGGGCACCGGAGATTTTCTGAAACGCTTCCACATAAGCTAGGACAATAAAACTTGGTAGGCATATGAGGGAACCGACCAGGTTAACTTGGAAATAATCACTTTCCCGATCCAGCCATCGCGGGGGGAGTGGAGGGATGGGGAATCCGAAAACTAGAATCATACATAACCTTGGAACGGGTAATCGGACATGCATGAAACTTGACAAGTGTGAAGAACAAGTGTCTTAGATTTTCAATTTCACATCTTTGTTTTCTAGACGCGCGTAGCAATTTTTCACACCTTACAGGGATCGACTAAAAAGAGGCTCTGCACGGCATGGCGCAGGAGGCACGAGTAATACAAAGAGATTGGCAAGTAGTAGAAATAGAAGTGAGAGTTCGTAACTCTAAAGCCTAAAAGAAGGCACATTAGAACGTTGTTCCTGCCCCCCACTCTGAAACCTGAAAGAGCCTTTTTAGTCGCCCTGCCCCTTTTTAGTACTCGTGTTTCCTATACTATGTCGTGCCGTGCCGCGCCTCTTTTTAGTCAATCCCCTGCGCGGGCATCGACTAAAAAGAGGCACGGCATGGCGCAGGAGCCCAGAGCAATAAAAAGAGATTGGCAAGTAGTAGAAATAGAAGTGAGAGTTCGTAACTCTAAAGCCTGAAAGAAGGCACATTAGAACATTGTTCCTGCCCCCCACACTGAAACCTGAAAGAGCGTTTTTAGTCGCCATGCCCCTTTTTAATACTCGTGCCTCCTACACTATAGGTGTTTTTCCGTGCTCCCACAAACAGTTTGTGGGTCGATTGTGGCTCGTTAAGTATTTTTCCCCGGCCTTTTGTGCGGCCCACAAGTGTGTTTCCGCGACCAACAAGATTTTCGTGGCTCGCTTTGTGGCTCAAGTTTGACAAACAACTGGCGAGATTTTGTGGCTCGATTCTGGCGGGAAATTCAAATTAAGCAGCCAAATATCGTCTAAACAATAAAGCTAACTACTTTTTCAAGCATATCGACTTAAAACTGAGGATGCTTTTTGTACAGAATGGTAAGGAAATAAGCCTGGAATTCTATTTCTTGAGATTTTACTTGAATTTTATTTTATTTTCAGATATTTGAAATTACCGCCAAAAAATTGACAAAACGGCGTTTCCGCGAGTTTCAACCAGTGGCTCGACTGTGTGGCACACAATCGTGTTCCCGCGACAAACACTCAGAAGTGTGTGGCCCACAATTGTGTAGCGGGAAAAAGGCCTTATGTCGTGCCATGCCGCGCTTCTTTTTAGTCGGTCCCCACCTTACAGATGTGAAATCAGACGGCTTTTTATAATCCGTTAGGGTTTGAAATAAATGCACACCAAAGACAGTAAAAGTGGGAAAGACCGGAAACTCCCGTAAGCCCCATGAGTCACAACAACCAGCGCCGTTTAGCGGATGTTCTTTCGTTAAAAAATCTCTCTGGTGACATTTTCTTCCATCGCTCTCCGCAGAATCATCATCAAAGCACGTTTTGTTGATTTTTTTCAGTTTCAGTTCAGTTTCACTGGACTATATTTAAAGACAAAAAAGATATACAATTAACATTCCTGCCAGGAAAGAACAAAGTTAGTGCTTGGCTAGGGCAGGGAAATAACCGATATTAATTTAAACACCAAACAGAATCAACTAACTGAATATTCTATTTAAAGAAAAAGGGAGGAGAGGAAAAAATAACCTATGGTTTCAACTTTACATAAAAGGAGAGACAAAATAAGGGAAAGAAGGAACGAGAAAGAAAGAAAACAAAAGAAAAGAAAAACAGTGGGGGTGGGGTCTAAAGGAGGATAACACTAAACAATTTTCCTGTAATGACCTTTCGCTACTCGCTTGAAGGAAATGAGGTTATTCGAATTTCGGATATCTAACTTCGGTTCGTTTGTGATGAGCATCCTCTCTCCATTCAGATTTCCTCTTTAATTGGAACAAAAAACAAGTAGGAGAAGAATAAATCCCTTTTTTATGGAAGAAAATGTTGACAGACATTGACATCTACCGCTCGAAATTGGACACACCACGACTTCTGCTGCCCGCCAATGCCTTGAACACACGATCAGGCTCCGGTGATCCCGGTCTGGAATTCCTGCTCGAATTTTCGGCACCGTCACACTTCCATTTGGAAAAGTTGAGATTTTTTCAACTTAATGATGAAAGTGTAGGTAATCCGGCCTGTAAATCCGGATCGTGTGTTCGCACTTTAAAATCAAGTAACCCCTTACCTGTGAACAAGCTTTCGTTCGCAACGGACCAGCCGTACCTGATCCCACCTTCTGGCGAAATGTGTTTTATTGTCAAATTGAATCGACCAGCATATGCCTCGACCTGATATGGGTCTGGTCCAGTCCATTTTGTCGTACCATTTAGACCTGGCACAGTTACAACATAAGGCGGGAAGTCCCAGCAGACGTAGACTAATTCAGCGCCACTTAAGCCTTTTAATGTTGTTTCATAGAAGTCGTCTTTTCTTCTGTGAACCTTCAGTTCAGCCTTCCCGCGCACGTCTAGGAACTTTTGGCGGAAAGTTTGAAATTTCGAAGCCTTGTTCTTTTTGAACAGTTCTATGACGTTAGCGACGAGGAATCGACCAATTAGCTTGCTCTGGCGGATTTCCGCCATCTTCTGGCGACTTGACAGAATCACGAAAACGACGTCCGTTGGCTTCAAAAGTCGCGCAGCTAGTAGGGACGTTATGGCGCCGTCCAAGGCTGTAACGTTGGCTGTGTGGAATATGACCATTGGACAAAATACATCGGTGATATCTTGTAGTCCTTTCTTCAGTCTGACGGGTATGCCCAAACCCTTCAGTTTCAACGGTGAAATGGTGGCTGTGTTGTCAGTTATATAGTCTACGCAGGGGTTATATTGAGGCTTAGCGAGATCATTGAAGAAGTCCTCCAATATCTCCTTCATGGTCGCTGTTGATACTGTTCTGATCAGAAATGTTATATATAGAATAACTTTTGCCCACTTCATCTTTGCTGTAGGCCAAACCCAAGTCACCTAAAATTTAAGGACAACTTCAATATTTACTTTTGTCCATAACCACAAACTCTGTTGAAAACAAAAAGGTTTCAGGTCACTTCATGCCCTTTGAACTAGATACTGAAGGGATTCTTTTGAAGGTCTGTGTTTTATAAGTGTTTGTAACAGCGCTTCTCGTCCGTGACCTACTTTGCCACACCTTCTTTAATTAACTTCTCTTGATTTTTAATTTTATCCTCCCTTTGTTAGTTTCCGAAAACGTTAAAGTCATCAGGATTTTTTAATGGGAAAAGACAACGATACTAGTGTTCAGGAATTCATGACTCTATTCATAATTTTTAGTTCTTCTAGAGTGAGAGCCTGGTCACACTGGGCTCATTTCTGCGCAGAATTAGGCCCCGAAGTGGCCACACTAGATCCAAGAAAATACAGCTTTTTCGGTTGCTAAATACAAAAATTAATACAAGTACAAGATACACCTAATTCTGAATGTTGTTGTTTCAGGAGATCATTTAGATCGAAACAGCATTTCTAATTATGTTCCCGGAAATATACTGATATTTGATGGTGGAAAACGGATACGTCAGCTGAATTTTATTGGAGCTATATTTCGGCCCTTCTTGGCAAGGGTCCTCTTCAGGCTCAAAACCGCTCAAGTTGGAAAGACGAACTTGTGGGAAACACAAAATTAAAGATTCTAGCCTAGCGTTAAATATTTAACTTCGTAAATTCTTTCGTGAGTCTTGCTTGGAGTTAAAAAGGTTGCTGTGATTTCATTTTGGACACGGCTGCCGTTTTTGCTGCTCGACTGGGTCGTAGGTCGGTATTTATTCGATACCCTGCGACTGCGAGAAGCGCCATGTTGGCAGGACAGAGAGGACTTTCGAAAAGAGACTCAGAGAACATGAACAGGAGATCGACCACGCCCTTTCCAACGGACACCGTCCAAATTACACCTTCAAATCAGCACTGGCAGAACACGTTTTCGAAAACCCATCCCACGTTGTACATTCTGAAAAAGCCCAGATTCTTGCAACATGCACCGGACTTCATCAAACTATAAGAGAAGCCGTTGAAATTACGAAAAACCGTTCAGGGATCAACAGAGACACAGGCGAATACTCACTACCAGAAACATGGAAAGGCATCATCTGTGAAAGAAAATTCAGACCCCAAGCTCCTCTCTACAACAAAACGAAATTCAACCCAAATGCAGAAAAATCTCTACCCGACCTACGACCCAGTCGAGCAGCAAAAACAGCAGTCGTGTCCAAAATGAAACCACAGCAACCTTTTCAACTCCAAGCAAGACTCACGAAAGAATTTACGAAGTTAAATATTTAACGCTTGGCTAGAATCTTTAGTTTTGTGTTTCCCACAAGTTCGTCTTTCCAACTTGAGCGGTTTTGAGCCTGAAGAGGACCCTTGCCAAGAAGGGCCGAAATATAGCTCCAATAAAATTCAGCTGACGTATCCGTTTTCACCATCAAATATGATTCGCAGTCAGCTTGGGCTGAAGGAATATTTATAAATATACTGATATTTTTTAGTGCTGTTCTCTATAAAAATAATTTAAAATAAGTAAATTTAGCTTGAAAAAAAGGAAAAAGAAATCAAACAGATGCTTCTTGTTATTTTTTGGCAGAAAATGACAGATAAATGTGACTAGTGGCATTCTGACATTTAGATCTCTTTCTCCCCAAATAGCTTAGATTAATCCTGGGATGTTGAAAACATGATAGTTCATACTAGCCCAACATAGTTAAAACTAAATTGTTGCAAAACTGGTCAAGTTTCGATTTTACACCCCCAATAGCAGTCTGCTCATAATCCCCAAGCTGCCCCAAAGCCATCAACCGTCACATCCCCTGAGTTTCAAGAGCGGAACGGGTCTGATCGCTGGGGGGGGGGGCTGGAGGGCGCATCGGAAATCTCGTGAAACGGTTTGGAAGAACAAGCGTAAATCCTAGATATAACATTATTGACACAGCAAGACCGGGTCTTGTCAATGTGCGGGGAGTTTGAGGGGGGTCCGGAATTCCGGTATTGATTAAGGTAGGCTACTTCCAGATTCGAGAAGACGAAACTTGGCACGCATGTTATGGACACGACCAGATTCCTTCCCGACTCGATCGTGATGGAGGGAGAGGGAATCCGGAATCTAGTGAAATATATAACTTTGGTATGGGTGGTCGTCTGTAAATGAGACTTCAGAACAGAGACTCAAGAACAATACTTGTCTCAGATGTTCAATTTGAAGTCTGGACCGGATCTGATAACTGGTGGGGCGGAGCTGGAGGGGGGCACCGGAATCATCGTGAAACACTTAGAGCCGATGGACTGGGATGGAACTTGGCGGGGACAATGAAGATGAAACCTGGATACATTTGTAACAGAGCAGGCCCGGATCGGGGCATTTTGGGTGGAGCTGGAGGGGGTTTCCTGGAATGCCGGTGATAGCGACTTCCAGGTTATCTATGACGAAGATACTTGGCAGTCGCATCACGGACCGGACCAGATTAACTTGGATATAGTCACTTCTCCGGTTATAGTGGCATGTAGAACTTTCGAATGGGTTATATCGGGAGAGAGATCTGATTTTGACTGCTACTGTAAAACCTTGTCTGACAAACATGCTAACTGTTCTTACAAGCGCTATATGAGCTTTCAGCTCTTGTTTGATAACGTTGATGATAGACGGAACATTCCGCGTCTGATTGACTCGCTAGAATACGATCTGCGACATTTGTGAGTCCCTGGGATAAAACAAAAAGGGTCCGCGGGGAACTTGGAGAAACGAGAATACACTTCAGAGTCATCTATCGCTCTAGTCTATCTTGACATTGACAAATTTCTGCCCCTCTGGGTAACTGAATTGTCAAGTTTTGTCAAATGTGGGTAAAAGGGAAAATCAGCTGCAGTCCTCGAGAGTTGAATATTGATGTAGTACTACAGTGCGGTCAGTCATTTCGGTAAGTCTTCATTTAGTTTCGTCGTAACCGCTTTATGGGTAACTAATATCTCAGCCATCTAGGGAAAAAAGTAAGAGACTCGAAAATACTAATTCGACTGCTTTATAGGTGGCGCTGCTTAGAGGATTACTTTTGGGCGAGATGTTTGAAAGCTTTGAAGCGCTCATTAAAGGAACAGAAAACTTGACTCAAACTTGACTTTGGTGCTAGCTGACATATCAGGAATGTACCCTGAGTCGATATTGACAGTAAGAACAGTTCTCTTTACGACCATTGCAGTTTCCGATAATTCGACTTTTGAGTTAGTAGAAAAAAAAGCAAAAGGACTGTGTGCCGGGAGTCTGCCGGGAGTAGGAATCAAACACAGACCTCTTAACTACTATCCCGATTGGTTAGTGAACATGGCCAAAGGCCAAAGGCGAACTTTTACAGTGCATAAGTGCATAATTACAGTGCATAAGGGGCAAGGGCCTGCCAGCTAGCTTTGAGAACACTAAGGAGGGGGTTTGAGATAACAAAGAAGGGGGCTCCTGTCGACATTTTCTCCCTGTATCCTTATCTAAGCCCCCCAGGTCGGTTTGATGGCCAAAAGTTGCATAGTCAAGTTTTCTGTGCCTTTAAAGGAAGGTTTTCGCGAGATCTCAGAGACCCAGAATCACTTTCCGGCGAGTTAAGTGCATCGCAAAAACTGTGGGAAAGTGATTCCTGGGATCACTTTCCCGCTGGACTGATCTCGAAAATACATGGAAAGCTGATATCGCCAAGAAAATTTTGAATTTCAAACTTTTTCGAATAAATATGGTTCACTGAACAGTTCTTTGATTCTCACATATCCCATCGAAGTCAAATTAATTACGATTGCCATTTTTTTAAATTTATTAGTGACATTTGTACTGTTTTTTCTCCACACCTTTGAAATTCCTGCCAAAACATTCAACTTTCCGTGGAGCTTTCCACTAACCTCGTGGAATCACTTTCCGGGAAAGCTGCTTCGGTTTCCAAAGCGCGAAAACTGGGTTGGAAAGTTCGGCAACTTTCCAAAGTAGCGCGAAAACCATTGGAGAGTGATTCCGACTTTGCTTTCCAACTCGCAAAAACCCTCCTTAAGTTCTCAAACAATTATCAAATAAAGAGTGTCACAGATTTGAGGATAGAAGACCCAGGTGACCTAGTAGTCAAGAGGGGTCTTTATTTCGTTCATCATCATCAGTGCTTCTACTAGTTCCACTTCTACTGTATTTCAAAGTTGAATACTGTATTTCGGGCCATTCTACTTTTTAATCTTCTAATCTAATGTACTACTTTATTTCTACTGTTTTGGTATTTTGATTCTTTTTATTTCTACTCTGTTTAGTCTCTGTTTAGAACTTGCAGAAAAGACAATCTGGTTTTGTATCAAATTCTCTCAGTTTTGCTTCACCATGAAAGAGGCTGATATTCACAATTTGTGCCTGCTGTGCGCAGAAGTTCCCTGTTGAACACAGTCTGCACACTGTTATGTTTTCTATTAAAATCTCTGTGTTTTCTTAGAAAACAGAATAAATTTTTCCTCCCGGTGCAAATTTTGGACACAATCTAGTTTTGTATCAAAAATATCAATATTTCAGCAGAAAACAGTGATTTTTTAAGGTTTGCCTGTTGTGCTTAATTTGTGCAGAAAAGAGGAATTTTATTCTGAATTTTTTACTGCAGTGCACAGTTTTGACACAATCTGGTTTGAATAAATATCTATATATTTTTTAGAAAACTGGATGATGTTAAAAATTTTTGCCTGCAGTGAACAGTTTAAATAAAATATGGTTTTATATTAAAACTCTCTTAGTAGACTAAAGGTATTTTATTTAATCTTTGAAAATAAATCAGCTCATGAAGGATTGACTTGTGAAATAACGGGACTGGTGATTGCATTACTCCTGCATTAAGCACTCCTTTTGATATAAAAACTACTTTTATTTTACTATCAATTCAGAAGCAATCTACTTTTATCTACTGTTTTTTAAAGGGCTTCTACTTTATTTTCGAGAGGGTCAAGTGGAAGTACTGATTAGTTTGTTTCCTAAGGTGCAACTTACAGAGGGGAACTCAAACCGATCAGATTAGATTAGAAACACAATTGTTTGATTGATGATATAAAAATAAACGCTAGTAGCTGCACCAGTAGGCACAAAACTGATTGATGATATAAAAATAGATCCTGAAGCTGCACCAGTATTTTTTTATTTATTTATTCTGTGGGGTAGGCCAGACACTCCAGCCGAAACTCAGGCCGCAAGTGGCCCATTGTCTCAATCCCCCAATTCACAACTGATGGCGGTACATCACTCTATAATACAATTGATGAAAACATCACTCTACCAAAACAATTAATAAAAAAAACATCACTCATTTTACCGCTCTTTCTCGCGTTCTTACCTTAAAACCTGTCTAGCCTCCCTGTCAACTGAAGGTACCTGGACAGTTCTTTTAATCTGGCTTTCCTCACTACCTCGGGGAAATCAACATTCGGAGAGTGGAAAGCCCCCAGACGTTGCCTTGACCATGCTGTGCACTCTTGGACAAAGTGGATATTTGTCTCTTCATTTACTCCGCATTTGGTACATATTGGAGACTCAATTTTTCCTGTATTTGAATTGTGTTTTCCAAGGTTTCCTGTTCCAGTAACAACCTGGATGATTCGCCGAATTTGATCTTTTTTTTCATGGCGATTAGCCTTCTTGTCAACGCCTCGTTGCGCGTGGGTATTACACTTCGCGTGGCTCGACAATCCACGCGGTTTTTCCACGTTTGGTCTACCTGTTTTTTCATCCATTCCCGGATTTCTGTTTTCCACCTACTTTCCGAGAAGGGAATGAAGGGCTCAGGTCCATAGGTAACTCTTTTGGTAGTTTCCTTTGCTTGCTAGTGCATCGGCTTCCTCGTTCCCTGGGATACCAGAGTTTCCCGGGACCCACATCAAAGTGATTTGATTTCCATTATTTGCAACTGCATTAATCTTAATAAAGCATTCCATCTCCAAAGGCTGTTTGATTTTCGGGGTTTCAAGTGCTTTTAAGCAGGCTTGATTATCCGAAAATACAAAAATCTCTTCATTAACAGCTCCTTTATTCAGAAGACTATCAATAACTTGCAGAATAGCGAACATCTCAGCCTGGTAGACTGACGAGAACTCCCCCAGGTGAGGGAACAGCCTCTCTAGCTCTACATTAAATCGCGAGCCGTCAGTGTAGCATCGGATCACTTCTGGATTAGTTAAACTTTCCAGAAATCGTAAGGTCTCGGACCTTGTCTCAGTTTTCACTTCAAAGCTCTTTCCACTTTTCATCGTAGTAGTAGTTTGATCTTTAGGCATATTCAGCACTGGCAGCTCCTTCATCCATTTATTGCAAATATCCAAACGGCTTCTCTTACTGATCTGATTTCTCTGGCACCATGTGCCTTGGATCTCAAGTCGGACTCTCGTCCTTAGTGCTTCCCCTCTGAACAAAATCTCAAGGGGAGTTAATTCGAGCTGCATTTCTAGTGATGCTGTGACGGTCCCGGGGAAACCTCCACTAATCATCAAGCATGCTAATCTTTGTACCCTAACCAGGGGCATCATATGCGAATCAGTTTTTGTGCTTCCCAGCCATATTATGCAAGCATAAGAAATCATGGGCTGGGTTATAGCAGTGTATATAAACATCATTCGTTGCGGTGCAAGTCCCCAGGTCTTGCCCACCATCCTTCGGCATTGCATGAGCGTGATTGTTGCTCTGCGTGCTCTTTCAGTGCAGTGTGTTTTCCAACATAGTTTACTACTGAGGGTGATCCCCAAATATCTGACTTGGTTGGTCATTTTTATTTCTTTATCATAGATCTTCAGCGGAAATGGGATTACCCAATTTCGTTTCTTTGTAAAGACAACAGCTTCTGTCTTACTCGGGCTCAATCGTAGTTTTTGTCTGACGCTCCATTGTTCTACTATGTTGAGGATTGCCTGGCCAAGCTCGAATTGCGTGGACAGATTTCGGCCTCTGAGGAGCGACGCTCCGTCATCTGCAAACGCTTGCGAATAGCCGGGTTGTTTTTCCAGCTCTTTCAACAGACTATTCATTACAAGATTCCGCATCCAGGGGGAGCTAACTCTTCCTTGCGGGCACCCTTTACGAATTAGTCGCTTGAGCATTTGTTCCTTTTAGGTTTATGCAGACTTATCTGTTTCTAGTCAAATCTGAGTTCCATCTTTGAACCGCATTCCGAATTCTCCCTCCTCCATCGCTTCTTCTATAGATTCAAAAGTAGCCCCACCAAAGAGTCCTTCGATATCAAGGAAAATGCCAAGAGCAAATTCCTTATTTTCTAGTGCCTGTTCAATCCGCCATACGAGTTGGTGAATTGCGGCCTCTGTGGATCCTCCAGCTCGGAATCCGAATTGTCTATTAGACAGTTTTTCATACTTTACCAATCAAAGTATTGCAAAATGAGAAAAATAATCATAGTTAAAGACTTGATTTCGTTTTATAAAGTCAAAAGAAAGCCAAAGGGAACACAGTTTGCTCTTCGCCGATATCATCTTAATTGTTATTTCCATTTTACCGGTTTAGATACAATAATAAAACCAAGGTGGTCCCAAATATAAAGAAGTCTGAAAAGACTCACCATGTGTTTTCAGAATTGTTTTTCTGTAAAAAAAAAAAAAGAAGAGAAAGTTGGTGTAAGATTCCTGTGAATCCATTGCATCAGATTTTCTTACAGTACTTACTGTCCACATTTCCATTACGCCAGAATCTGTAGAAGAAATTCCTTACAAAACATTAGGAAATTATATTGTGTACACCAAGGGCTTGTAAGGCCTGTGGATTGGAGGAAAGGATTAGTTGACAGCTAAGTATCGTTTCCAGTATTGTCTTGAGTTTGGACGCTACCAATTTGTGTCCGGTCCAATGCGTGAGCCTTGTATGTCCTATAATAAAATGTAGTACTGTGTAAATGTAGTAGCATTTTTTTTAGCTGGACTAGGTCTACAGACCACTGGAAAGGTGTATTTGCTGACAAATTCTGGATCCTCAAACAAGATGCCTCAGCTGTTCATTATGAACTCTTCTTACCAGATGACACTACGCTACCACCAAACAAAAAGTTCAGAGACGACACAGACAGCTGTTCTGAAAGTCTACGAGATTACTTTCAGCTAGATGTGCCCCTTGGTAGGTTTCGACTTTCCAGTTATAAATTTCCTTGAGAGTTTTCTAGACTGTCAGACGTTTGCGCATCCTAGTGCTAAATGTTACGAGAACATATCTGTTATTGCAGTTTTAAATGTTCTTTTCGCGAAACATACCTAATATTTAGAAGGGTCTTAACAGAAGTTTTATCTCGCACAAACTTGTGCTATCTGTTATCAAACTTCCGAAAGTGCACCTTTTACCAGCCTACTAATAAGCTACTATGGTCGTACCAGCCTGTATGTGAGAGAGGGCAGATAGAAGGGCAGCTCCCCCCCCCCCTGCCCACAAAAAATCCCGTCCGTAAGTTGGCAGTATGTGTCGGACAAGCGCTTATCATTCAGTTTCTGATACCGACAAAAGCTCTGTCGATAAATCAGGAAAATTCTTGTTGGGAGATCGGCAGCGTTTGTCGGTACGGAGAGGGTGAGCGGATTCGTTTTTTGGTACCGTTTAGAGCTCTGACAAACTCTTTTCTATTCTTTTTCTGATACCGAAAAAGTCCCGTCGCTAAATCATGAAACTTGTCGTTGGAAAATCGGCAGCTTTTGTCGGTGTGCGGATTCCGTTTTCAGTACCGACAAGAGTTCTGAAAAACACTTTCTTCATTCCGTTTCTGATACCGCCAAAAGCGGTATCGATAATCAGGAAACATCTTCTCTGGAAATCAGAATTTTTCTCGGTGCGAAGATGATATCTACAAAAGCCTTGTCGGGAATTCAAGCCGATGATCGGATCTAGATCCTGATTTCGGTTGCTTTTCATATAGTTTTTCTATACGACGACCTGGAAAAGTTTCGTCGTTAAAATGGGAACTCTCTTTTTTGTTCCATTACACCTGGAATGGATAAAAGTCGTGTCGTTGAATTCAGTAATTGTGAACGGTTTGTCACTGCGAAAACTTTTTGATGTTTTGTAGAAAGTTCTCGTCGGAAAATCAGAAAAAGTTTTGGGTGAAAGCACTAACAAAAACTTTTTCATTCATTTCTGTTCCTTGAAGTTAAACTGACGACACCAGCAAAACTTCCCTTGTTTTGTTGTTAAGTGATTTCTCTCTTTCCACACACAAATTGCCCTTTTGGGTTTAGCTGGCTGTATGGTACACAAAATCCGGAAATGGTCCACTTTATTCGATGACCTATGACTTTCAAACTGTGATACCCCCACCAACTCTGCCCACCGAGGTTCGATCAGGCCAGGATCTCTGAATAACGCACCTAGGTAACATGAACGCACTATCGCCAAGTTTCATCTCAATCGCTTAACTCGAAAATGTCCAGGATTCACCTCTAAATCCCCCACACCACTACCACCATGGCAAGAAGAGGTTCAGACGCATAAATACACATATTTGGTCGGGTTGTCGGCGAAACGTCCCAAATCGAAACGTCCCCATGACAAAACGTCCCCGTGGCTAAACATCTTCATATCAGACGTCCCCATAGCGAAACGTCCCCGGCTTAAATGGACCAACAACCAAAATATGATAAAAATTTGTATGGCACTTGCAGCCTCTGGCTCAAGTGACATATACCGATCGCAATTCCGTCTGTCGGTCTGTCCGGTTTTTTTTGTCACACTTTTTCGAGTTAGGGTACTTACAGATGTGCTAGGACAATGAAACTTGGCAGGCATATCAGGGACCCGACCAAACTAACTTGGAAATAATCAGTTTCCTGATCCGACCATCTGGGGGGGGATGGAGGGCGGGGGAATCTGGAAAATTGAGTAGCGCGTAACTTTTGAACGGGTGATCGGATTGGAATGAAACTTGATAACTGAATAAAGGACATATCTCTGATGTCCCATTTGAAGTCCGGACCGGATTTGGTAGCTATGGGGGAGCTGAGGGGGGGAATCTCGGGAAACGGTTAGAATGGAGGGATCGGAGTGAAACTTGCTGGGAAGAACAAGCATCTGCCCCAGATATATTGTTTATACAATTGGACTGGATCCGGACCCTTGGGGGGGGGGGGGAGGGGAGTTTCCCTGAATTCCGGTGATGTCAGTTTTGGTGATTTTCGCGTCGAAACTTGGGAGGCATATCAGGGATCCGATCAAACTGACGTGTAAATAAAAATTTACTCGAGCCGACAGTCGTGGGGGGAGTCGAGGGAGGGGGAATCCGGAATATTGAGTTACGCATAACTTTGGAACGGATTTGAGTGAAATTTAATAATTGAACAGAGGACATGTCTCCGGTTATCTTTTTCATGCCCGGACCGGATCCGTCAACAGTGTGGGGGGGGGGAGACCGGAAAATACGTGACTGGCTGATACTGGAGAGATTGGGATGGAAATTTGTGGGAACAACAAACAGATGCTCTGGAAAAATCTTTTTCAGGACTGGTTGGTTCCGGCGAATGGACTGTTGGGGGAGTTTGAGGGGGGGGGTCCGGAATTCCGGTTATCACGAGATAAGGTCCAGATGTGCTAGGACGATGCAACTTGGCTGGTATACTAGACATTCGACAAGATTGGCTTAGAAATGGCCACTTACCAAATCCGACTATTCCTTAAAGTATACCAATCTTGACCGCAAAGTAAGAAAAATACTTTTACCCATTATCATTTTTGCCTCAAGGGTTTTGCTTACAAATGAAGTTCCAGCTCTCTTAAAGTGTGCATGTTAACTGCAAAGTCGAAAAGTAATTTTTTATGGTGGAGTTGGGAGGGGGTGATTTGAAATCTCAAGAAAAGGGTTAGGATGGAGGGATCGGAGTTAAACTTGCTGAGAAGAACAAGCATTTATTCTAGATAAATCTTTTGCACAGTTGGACTGGATCCGGATACTTGGGGGGTGGGGGGTGAAGGGGGCCCTTCCGGAATTCCTGTGATGGCATTTTTCAAGACGAAACTTGGCAGGCATATCAGGGACCCGATCAATCTGACAGAGCCCTTACCTACTACATACAGTTGCAAGTGCCATATGAGCTTACAGCTCTTGTTTTTTGTGGGGTGGCGATTTCAGTGTTTAGCCTATATCAGACCCGGCATTCTTTCAAAGCGGATTGATTTAAGACCAGAGTGTGGGAATAAGAGATTAAAATCACCTAGGTCTACAAGTATTATCCCGAGCAATACGAGGTTTACTAAACAAGATCGTGAACTTTCCGTGCAATCTTTATCCGCAATAACGGCACTTCGCTGATTTTTTGTATTCCCCTTGCTTGATTTTTTTTTTTTTTTTAGCACGATCAGGCTTCCGCTTGTTTGCTCGGGGGAGCTTATTGGTAAAACAAAAGACCAATTATGCATGTTGTTTTAAACGACCTAAAACTTGCCTACTAATGATTTGAGCCCGCGGCAAGGCGGGAAATGTTTTGGCGGAAAATGGCGCAAATCTGAAGACTAGTCCCACCTCCGCTCTATAAAGATCTCTAATGCAGACTCTGGAGTTGTTTACCTCTGCCATGCGCCTGAAGACCAAGGCGGACTTAAAGGACCTGTCTTACTAACGCAACCTACTTCCATAATCACTCCATATATTTCTAAACCCCGATACCCCATCGTATGGTACATTCTAACCTCTCTAACAAAACCACGCTGATTTTCAAAAACTGACGTGTTTTGCTACCTTCGACGTGTATCACGCTGACGACTAGTGTCTCCGAGAAGTTTTTCAATCAGAAACCGGTTATGTGGATTGTTTCCCTGTTTTCCCTATAAGTCAACGGGTCTCGGAAAAGGCTTAAAACAGACAAAACCGTGGGTTATTTGTTGAAAAGCACAGCCTAGTTATAAAGTATTCAAATATTTAAAAAGACTGTTAAAGGACCCCTCTTCCTTATTCTGCCTTTTATAATATAGCTAGCTCCCTTGTGGAATTATAAGCTTCTAAAATCCCCACCGTTTTCCATTGTTTCGTTTTCTGCCTACGAATCTTTAGCGCTTTTTCGGCCTTGCCGAGTTTTGCCCGTTACACAACGCAAAGTCTGTCGAAATTTTCAGTATTCGCTGATAACTCACTCACACACAAGGATATGATAATCTTCTGTTTTAACTCCTTTTATTTGCTTAGTTTTGCAACTTAGTAACCACGGCACGTTCAATTTTCAAAGGTTTTGCTCCCAGCTTCCGCATCGGAGAGCAGGAAGGCTGGACAGGGTTGACAAGCGCTAACAAGAAAATCGCTAATTCCAGGTGAAATGTAATGGTATTTTTGAAAAACTTTTTTTTCGACACCTTTCATAGGGAAAAGATCATTTCTAGTAAGAGTTCTGCTTTAAGTTGAAGAGTAAATAGTTCGAGGGGTCCTTTAAAACTCTAGGGAACGTTTCGCCACGGGAACGTTTTGCCATGTGGACGTCATGTCGTGGGGACGTTCCGCCATGATGACATTTTGTCATGGGGACGTTCTGCCATGGGGACGTTTCATCGGTAAGCACCTGCGCCTACCACCCATGAAGGATCACTCGAATCGGAGCATTTCCAAACAATTCCCCAGCCCCACCTTCAACCTAAGGACGTCACATCTGGCTCGGGCCTTACACTACACGCCTAATTCCCACGAATTTTGTAAGTTTCATCCCAATCACTCTGGACGGACATCCTTTTGGCCCCTTCGCGTATTACAACATTTCCGAGACCTCTCTGCAGCACCGTTCTCGATGCGGATAAGTGGAACATCTTGGCAAGTTTATTCGAATCCGAGCACGTTCTAGGGCCCATGAACCTATTTGGTTTGTGAGGCGTATCCCTAACATTACCATGACCTCCACCTTCCACCCACAGTTGTTGGATTTGGTTCGGACACAGAAGCAGCAAATGTTGGACATCTGCTATCGAATGAGGGTTTTCGCGAGATCTCGGAATAACTTTCCGGCGAGCGAAACGCATCGCTAAAACTGTGGGAAAGCGATTCCTGGAATAACTGTCCACTTTCCCGCTGGACTGATCGCGAAAACGCATGGAAAGCTCATATCGAAGAGAAAAAGGTTGAATTACAAACTTTTTCGACTACATATGGTTCACTTAACGGTTCTTTGATTCTCATATATCCCATCGAAGTCACTTTAACTACGATTGCCATTTTTTTTTATTTATTAGTGACACTTGCGCTGTTTTTTCTCCACACTTTTGAAATTCCCGCCGAAACTTTCAACTTTCCGCGGAGCTTTCCACTAACCTCGTGGAATCACTTTCCGGGAAACTGTTTCGGTTTCCAAAGCGCGAAAACCGGGTTGGAAAGTTTGGCAACTTTCCGAAGTAGCGCGAAAACCATTGGAAAGTGATTCCGACTTGGCTTTCCAGCTCGCGAAAACCCTCCTGAAGTGTCCATAGAATCGGATTGCCCGTTCACTTCTTCACCTGTACTTATATGATCAAGCGCATCCTCATCCAAGTTTCAAGAAAATATCTCTCCCCCTTTGAGAGTTATCATGGTAACAGAGGGGCGGGCAGTCACTAACGTTTTGGGATCCCAAAAAGCCGCTAAGTTTGGAAGTGAAAAAGACAGTAATCTGTTGCAGTGTCAATCACTACTTTTATGGTTTGCAAGACCTATTGACTGCATAGTATGTTTTTTGGTTCTATGAGGTAACCATTGTTGCCAGGGAGTGAATGGCTAATTCATTAACTTATCATTAACTAACATTAGAAAAACGTCTCAATTGTTGTATTACAATTTATTATTACAACTGTTGTAAAATACGTGGTATTTGTCGATTAATTGTTAAACCCTGTCGGTAGAATCTGTATTGCCCCCGAACGAAAATGGGCTAGTTTCGCCGCTGGTTGGAACACACCCAGTTTGTTCAGTAATCACACTTGTGTGCTACTGTGTTTAAAGGATGGGGAATTTCAATAAATATGTGACCTTTTATGAAAAATACTGTAGCGTTAAGGCGATGCAGAGCAAGAAATCGATGTGACCGTGATCGCTTCAGGTTGCAATTTTCAATGCAAGATTAGTTAAACTTTTTGAGGGACCATTCAAGAAGTCAGATTCGAATCGAGCATAGAAATAACCCTGTTTCGGAGCTGGTGGAGTCGGACTGACTCGTCTCGAGAAGCCTTTTTCCAGGACTCGGCCTCGTCGTTCAAGGAGCAGGACTCGGACTAGTCTCGTCTCGAAACCCAGCCGAGTCACGAGTCCAAGTGAACGTCTGGGCCCGGTAATTTAAAATAAGACGAAGTCTCCAGCGACCAGTTAAAGAGATCGGCCAATGGATGGTTATGTCGCACCTTTTCCAGCAGGATTAAATCAAGTAATGCCTTCGAGGACTAAGTAATAAAACTCCCTCAAGTCACATGCTGTGCAAAATCCGGTTCGAGCACATAAATACGTTATCGAGAGCGTCTGATCTTACCACCGATACATTTTTAATCGAACCTGAGCATTTCCGGGAAATTTCCGTTACCCCTCACCCCCCCCCCCCCCGCTTGAGGTCAAATCTGGGTCATCCTGAGCATATATCCTTTACACCTTCTAAATTTCATCCCAATCGTACTCCAGTCCTTTGATCCCTAGGCATGCCACAAAATTTCTGGAAGCCCTCACAAACTCCATCCACCGTGGTCATTTCCTGTTCAGACACTTATAAAAGTCATCGATGGTTTCATCTCTTGCCAGGCATAATGTTTCATTCAAATTTGGACAAATTTGGTGGTGGATCAGATCTGAGCCCCAATGTAACCTCCATACTACTAGATTCAGACAAGTTTCATTAATATCACTCCACTCATTTGACCCTATGCGAGCCACAAAATTCCCGGGATTATCCCTCCAACGCCCTGCACTGTGGCCGAACACGACTCAGACACAGAATTGTCGCATCTCCGACATATTTTCTTCCATCCGTCAAGTTTGGCTCTAATCGGAGCACATCTTCCAATTTCCGGGACCCCCCTCATCCCTCTCACCGTTACCGATCCGGTCCGGACGGCAAATGACATATTCAGGCCGTATAAACTACTGTCCAACTTTCTTGTGCGCTTACACATTTTCTGGAAGTCAACTCCGATCTCCCCCAGTCACTGCTGCAAGCGGTTCGGGCAGATTTTATATGCATAAGTTTTCAATCCGCCACCCATAAAATATCACTGGAATCGCACCACCCGTTCGTAACTTACACATCAATAATTTTACGGATTCTCTTCAGTCAACTCCCCCAAAACTGGTAACTACATTAAAGTATCATTTCTTGCGACTGACCAGGATTTAATTTAGGATGACGGTTAATGGTAATCTTAAATAGTTGCTGAATAAATCAGTGTTTCCGCATCAGAAATACGTCAGACCAGTGAGTAACTCTCGCAAACCGTCGTTTGGATATTTCAAAAACCGAACAACGGGACCTTCGGCCTGACGAACTGCCGTGCCAGTCACTTTTACCATTCATTCTTTGTCTCCACTTCTGTTGAGTATTTCGCAAATTTCATTTTTAAATTAATACTGTTTAAATTCTTTTACATTAACATATTTAAACAAGACCAAAGTTTTCGATGGGATCCCAAAAATTCAATATCTGATCCAGACAACTGGGTCTTGTCTTAGCCAGATCCAGTCATCGCCAGAATCCTTGAACATTCTTACAATTGAAATTCAGGAACAGATTAAGGCCAAATAGCTAATCATCTGAGAAAACCAAGTTCAGATATGGATACAGCATGTGTGTTTACCTGTATAAGTCATATCTGTTTTATACGAAAAGTTCCTGCCACTTCTGCCAACTTGCCGGTTTCGGCCGAACTCTAGAACTACTTGTCCGGCGAAAAAAGAAAGCTCAAAAACGAACTCAGGGTATCTTCTTTCCCCAATAATGAACATCTACCTAACTTCAAATAAAAATTTAACTTATAACAAATTTTCCGACTCCAGCCGGATTCCGGTCGAACTATATGTCCGGGTAAAATATGATTGTCACACACGGATTCAGCGTCTCTTCTTACCCCTAAATCAGTTATCTAATCAGCTAGAAATAAAACTTTAACTTCTAACAATTTTCCGGTTTTGGCCGAATTCCGGGAGAAATACATGTCCGGGTAGAAAATTGTTTTCACATAAAAGTTCAGCATGACTTCTTGTCCTAAATCGGACATCTGATCAACTCCAAATAAAACTTTTAATTTTAACAAACCTTCCGGTTTGGGCCGGATTCCGGGCGAACTACTTGTCCGTCGAGAAAATGGTTTTCACCATCGTCTTCAGCATGTCTTCCTACCTCTAAATCGAACATCTAATCAACTTCAAATAAAACTTTTACTTTCAACAAACTTTCCGGTTTTGGCCGGATTCCGGGCGAACTACTTGTCCGATTACAAAATGGTTTTCACCATCGTGTTCAGCATGTCTTCTTACCCCATAATCGACTATCACATTAGCTGTTTCGAAATACTTTGTTTGCCCCTTAATTTGAACCCCCTCCCCCACCCCTAAATGTAGGGCTACAAAGCCCATTTACGAACTTGACTGGTCCGCCGACCCAACGAATCCTCACACCAAGTTTCATCAAAATATCTCATTCCCTTCGAGAGTTATCGTGCTTACAGACGGACGGACGGACAGACGGACAACTTTTGCGATGTCATAGGTATCCCTCAACTTACGTTTTGGGATCCCAAAAATCACATCCGTCTTTCCTATTTCTGGTTTTCTTAGCAAGATATTTTGCCGACAACACTGTGATTTTTGGTTGGCATTCAGATTTGGTTCAGTTGTTCAATGTCCTTACATCAGCTCTTATAATTGATTCTGACTGTTTTTTGTTTTGTTTTATCAAATTGTCTAGCTGTAGATGCGGAAAATGTCGATGCATGCTTTTCTCCTAATATGGTCAATTTCGGCTTCTGTTAAACGGTCTCTCTGATGCCGAACTTTTAAGATATTTTGTTTTCAAATATATTAGCCTTATCCTTGATGAAAATATCTCTCACACTGATTTTTTGGCTCAGAAACTGATCCAAATAATGGTTTGCTAATTACCTCAAACATTTTCTTGATAAAACATCCTTCGGTTGATTTATTTCTCCTGACTTATTCTCATATTCTCATAGTTTTTCATTCCTGAACCCGATTAATGTGCTTGTCAATGTGTACAAATTTTAAGTCTATTTAGTGTGTTTTTTATCTATATGAAAAGAATGTTGTCATGTTTATTTACATTGTTTTGTTTAAGTGTTTTAGTTTGTATATTTTACTTTGTTTTTTATTCATAATCCGCTGTCACGCAAAAAGCGGGTCACAGATAAATAAATAAATAAATATGAAGTCTCTGTATATGAAGAATATAGTTCATTATTCAAAGACAAAAAATATTGTTAGGACTCGGGGCGTGACGCGATTCCATGACAACTCGCCCCACAGACAACTGGGAACCGACAAGTTGCCACACAGACAAGTCGCCACATCGACGACTCGCCACACCGATAACTTGCCACAGCGTCATTTCGCCACAGGGACGACTCGCCACAGATACGACTTGCCACACGACCAACTCGCCACATGAACATCTCGCCAAAAAATAATGTTTTAGTTAAAAAAAAAAGAAAAAAAATATTTCAATAATAGGATAGACATTTAGCTTCAGCTGACCCAAGGGAATTTGGGTCCTCTGGCTAAGTAACCCTTTCAGTTGTTAATCCGCAATAATAATCCTATGTCGCAGTTAAATAGTCGCACAGTGGCAAAATGTCTCTGTGTCAGCTTGTCGCTGTGGCAAGTTGTCTGCGTGGCGAGCTGTCGGTGTGGCAAGCTATCGGTGTGGCAGGTTGTCGCTGTGGCAAGATGTCACTGTGGCGAGATGTCGGTTCCCAGCTGTACCTGTGGTGAGTTGTCTTGATGCGAGATGTCTCGACGCGCGTGACGCAGTCTCAAGACGTCTCGAGGCGCTTTTTTCCCGGACTCGGTCTCGTCTCGAACAAGTTTTGTCGAGGACTCGGACTCGTCTTGACTCGTGAGCGTGACTTCGGTGTCGGACTCGGATATGCGAGAATGTTCTTCACTGATAAGCTAAACGGTTCGTAGTGGCATCAGGGACGTCACGACTAGGGGGGGGGGGGACGCCCCCACCCCCGAATGTTATCGGCCAGTCGGTAAAAAAAAAGCCGAGTCGGCGCGAAGCGCCGCGATTTTTCATAAAAACAGTCGATTTTTTTCTTGGAAACAGTCGATTTTTCAAAATCAGTCGGTTTCTCATAAAAATAGTCGATTTTTTTTTAAATAGTTTTTCTTCAAATCAGCCGAATTTTCGTCAACACAGTCGTTTTTTTCTAAATAATAGCCGTTTTTATCAGCAAAAACAGTCGGTAAAAATGACCAGCCAGTCGGTAAATACCCCCCCCCCCCCCCCCCAACGAATTTTGGCTTTTAACGCCTCTGAGTGGCATGACAGCGTGTTCATAGCTAATAATAGTGCGTATGTACTGTAATTATGGCAGGTTATTTCCATTTCTGTACTCTAAAACTTTGATAATTATAATAAATCTTGTACCCAGCAGAATTGTGGGAATTCACGGTCACATTGATTTGAGTATTTGTTGAAAGTTCTAAGGAGGCTTAGTTGTTTAATATTTTTGTGATTATGCTAAGTAGGTTTTTTTTTGTAGTCCCATTATATGAAACATGGTCCAATGCAGATCCCAAGTTCAAGGAGAAAGCCCAAACATTCTTCGGGGTAAGAATGCTTCGCCAAGATCCGGTTGAGAATGTGTTTTCCTTCATTTGTTCATCCAACAACAACATTCAAAGGTAGGCTTGAGTTCTTATTTTATCGCAGATTCAACTCAGTTCCACTTATTTTCAAACCATTCAAGGACTAGCCGAATTTTCGGTTTTTTGTCAACAAAAATAATTGTGTCAAGATAAAATGACGTCTAACGTAAAGTGAATAAATACGACAACAACAATAAAGGAAAAAAAAAAAATTAGGCTGACAAAAGATAGCCATAGAGAGTACATGTTAGCGATTTGAGTTGGACTCAAAATACGCTGTTTCTGCTTAAAATTAAGTCCCGTCTGTATGTCGTGATACAACCAACCCTCAACAGGGGGTTGAAAACCAATCCACGATAGTTCCATAAACACTGAAAAATCGGTACATAGATTCAGGGGCGTCGCAAGTGCATTTTCGGTGGGGGGGGGGGGTTAATTCTATCATCGTGTTTTTCACTCTTCTTTTCCAAAATTTTACTGAATCTTTCAAAAATTTTACCGAATCCTAGAACTAAGAATTCGAGCTTTAAATTATGGAAAAGAAACGATTACCTAGGAAGAGTGACAGCATGGAAGACGATAAGCCAACTATTAGGCGGCGTTCTGGCCAAGCCCACATGGAGAATATATTGCCAGGCATGATTGCAGTAACAGCTTCTATCTATTATAGCCAATAGAAAATTAAATCAAGCGCCGCAGGCGAAAATTTTCGAAATCCATTTTTTTTTTCTGTAGTCTAAAATTTAACTGCTTCTTTTATAAATTCCATCATTTACCGTTGATTAAATACCGAAACTCTAAGAAGTTCCAGAAACCGGATGGAGCGACGTTTCGGCAGCAGCAGCAACTGTAGTCTAGTCAATATACTACCCATAATCAAATAAAGTGAGCGCCGCAGATGATTTTTTTTTGCTTTTCCTGCCAAATTTAATTTCCATCCAAATTCTAGCTTTTAATGTTTCGAAATCTCAGTCCTAAAACTGGCTTAAAACTCCCGTCAAATGACGCGCCCTTCCACAAAATAGAGAATATTACGAAAAGTGCTGCAAGCGGAATTTTCGAAATATTTATTATTAGATATTCTTTTTGGGATCCAAAATAAAAGTAAGGGCTATCGATGATATCATAGATCATTCCTTTTGTCTGCGACCAATGCTTCACTCGACCTCTTCTGAGTTTCGAGGTTCGTGGTAACTTCCGAATCCTGACAATTACAACGAATAAATTACCGAATCCCAATTATTATACCGAATAAGTTTAGACCGATAGCATGTTCGGGACTCTGTATAACTACCGTATCCCGGTAATTATACCGAATTGTTTTGGTATCGAAAGACTACCGAACAATATTCATATTCGGTATACTTTCGTCGAAACTGGAACAAAGTCAGGATTCGTGGTAACTTCCTAATCCTGGAAATTATACTGAACAAATTACCGAATCCCAATCATGATACCGAATAATTTTGGAACATATAGCTTATTCGGGATTCTGTGTAACTACGGAATCTCCATAAATATACCGAATAGTTCCGGCATCGAAAAATTACCAAATGATTTCAGTAAATTCTCTCACCAAATTCGTGATAACTACCGAATACTGGCAATTATACCGAATCCCGATCATTATACCGAAGAGATTTGCACAGTTAGCCTATTTAGAATTCTGTATAACTACCGAATCCCCGTAAATATATGAACAGTTCTGCTATCGAAAAAATACCGAACAATGTTAGTAAATTTTGGACCCCCGGCCCAAAATTTTACCGAATCACAAAAAGGTGGGGGGGGGGGGGCTGCACCCCCGCATTACCCCCTTGCGACGCCCCTGCATACATTCACTTCCTTCAGGCTGCTACTCACAAATAGCTAACCTCTTTCCTTACCATCTGGATGCGGTTCGGTGACGCTGGGATTCTGAATTTCCTTCAATGAGTATACCGATTCATCATAAAATAACTCAGAAAGCAATATCTGTAATAGGTATTTAACGATCAGCACGTGTAATAATAAGCTCATCCTTCATAACATTTTCTGTGTGTCTCATAATTTTACTTCGTTGCTATGTGGGGCAAGAATGTTTCAAACAATCTTGGCCGTTAACACACTTTCTCTCCAATCAATCAATCAATCAAATTTATTTCCAAATAGCTTAAAGCTAGAAGAGGAAAAAAATATTTCCTAAATACACAAAAACGAAACAAATAATTAATATGCTTACAAGATATGACTAAAAATAAATGATGAGATGAAACTATATAAAAATTGGGCAGAAGAATAAGCAGGATATGGAGAAAACTAATCGCCAGTGTTCCTCTCGGACCGACGCACGGACTACGGGAGGGGAGGGGGGAATAGACGGCCCATCTGGGGCCAACACACTATCTTTGGTTTGTGTAGATAGATAGAAAATTTATTGTACAAATCGACTTTCGTGGTTATAAACCAAATTTGCGATTATTGTAAAAAAAAAGAAAAAAAGGAACAAATTACAACACATGTTTCAAATGTCAGTACACCAAAAAATCTGTCACGCTTCTTTAAAAAATTGTACGAACTCAGGAATAAAACTTTTTGCATATCTAGCATGTTACAGAGCTTGGTAGGGGGAGAAGGAGCATTTGGGAGTGGAGTTGATGAGATACCATGGCTGAACCGAAGTCAGTGCTTAGCTCTTTTATGCGCTCCTGCAGTGTTTTGAGGTTAAAGTGTTTTAAAGGGTATGTGTCTTGTTGTTGACACACAAGAGAAGTTTGTTTCAAGCAGAAGCTGAACATCGAGTTAGGACTAGCATGTCCAGGTTTTCATACGGACTTTAATAAACAGTCGTTGATCATTGCCAATTTCAGAGCATGCGGAGCTGGACAAGCAAGAGCTGAAAATCAGAGCGGTTTTCTATGTCCCCATCGGATTTTAGCTGAGTTATGTCTGATCTTGGCATTTACGTGTCCCAAAATTAATATGACGAAGACTGACTCTGACGACGAAGGACTAACTAGACTGACGAAAGATTGACTACTTCACTTCTTTAGTTTACCCCAACCAAACGCTCCATTTGTTTGTTTGCTGCGGGTTCCGGGTTCCGCGTGGATAGAGAGTGTTTTCCTTTAGTAGTGTTGAATATTGCTTGTAGTATATGGTTGTTCATGTTTATGGCGTAAGCTGAAATACAATTGATTGATTGATTGCTATTTCCAGAATATCTTCAATGGTCGAAAAGTTGGGCTCGAACTATGGTCGGAAGATACTATCTCAAGAAGAAAAAGACATTTTTGCGTTCCCAGATGTCTCTGCACTCTGTGGACCGTCTGTGGAGTCGAACCTTCGGAATCTGGGTATGTTAACTATCTTTGTGGAGTTATAACTGTAGGACTAATTTTTCCGCACTGATCTTAGGGTATCTGGAATAACCTGTCTGACCTACTGTGGTCGACTAGGGGGGGGGGGGGGGGGGGTTGTAAAAAAAGGAGATTTTTTTCTTGGAGACTGTCGATTTTTTTCTTGGAGACAGTCGGTTTCTCGTAATATTAGTCGATTTTGTCTTAAAAATAGTAGTTCTTCTTAAAATCAGCCGATTTTTCGTCAACACAGTAGTTTTTTCTCAATAATAGTTGTTTCTAGCTGCAAAAACAGTTGATAAAATGATCAGCCAGTCGGTAAATACCTTGTCTCCCCAACAAAAAACATTTTGGCTAGTAACGCCTCTTCTGACCTATATTAGGGTTTGTCCACCATAAAGACGCTACACTGATTTTCGCATTTGCCGTCTTTGGCTGTTTTCGAGGCAGAACAGGCTCCCGTTTATGGCTTGCGAGTAGTTCATTCGTCAGAAATACCGCTTATCTAGATTTTTCCTCCTTTCTCGCTAAAACCCAGGGAACCGACCGAGGCTGAAAACATCAGGGACAGGTTTAGGACCAAGAACTAATAAGCACCATAACCTCCGTCACCCTATCTCTGTAATACGACCATGCGGAGTCGAAAAGATTCTCTGTACCCTCCCCAATGCAAACGAGCGGAGAGTAGGAGCTACTCGGATTACTGAAAAAAGGTCGCAAAAAAACGATCCAGCATGCTGACATCGAGGTTATGCGAGTTCTCAATTCTTCCCTTATTTATTCTTGGTTTAGGGATGACTGCCCCGTCATACATAGATTGTCAGTTTTGGTGCAGAGTGCTCCAGCGTTAGGCCATGCCCCAACATATGGGCACAATGTTCATACGTTCGGGCCACTGTCCTGGAGCAAGGCCACAATACCCCATTTTTAGGGATTTACAGATTTGGCTGATTAACATCTTGCTCCAGTGCAAGCCCTAACATTGGTGAATTGTGCCCAAAAATTTAGGATTTATGTATGACTAGGCTTCCCTTTGCCTTATTTGTAAAAACGAAAAGAAGTCAACAGACGAATCCCGGCACTGTCGACATGCCAAAGGCACGAAACGTTCTGGAACTCAAAAAGAATTAATACCTCTCTAAAGAAGAAAAGTTTCATCTCTTACGAAAATCACTTTTGAGTTGTGACAACCCCATCAGCGTCAGGCGCGACAACAATTCCATATATGGAATGCTCTATGACTAACTCTCCTTGCCGTTGCAAAATCGCCGTGTACCTAGCGGATGAGCCAGAAGTGGCACCACAGCTGTCCCCAGCGATCGCCGTGATTGACTGACACAGGATTTGTGTTGTTGTGTTTGAGTCGTTAGTGAGACGTTTTCTCGTTCTTCCTGAGGATCAATGGCGTGTTTTGGACTTAGTCATATACAATAGTCCTCCCAGCTTCCCTCCCTTCGAAGGAAAGCTTATGCACTCGTGATTGAATCTGTGAGAGATATAGTTGAATAAACGAATTCCTGTCTTGCAGGATTCGGATACCGCGCAAAATTCATTCACCAATCGGCGTTAAAGATCCAAGAAAATGGAGGACGGGATTGGCTCCTTGGATTGCGGAATCTGCCGTACCTAGAGGCGAAAAAAAACCTGATGACGCTACCCGGAATCGGGGCTAAGGTACGTTCATCCGATTATTCACAGAATATTATTCGTACCTCAAACCCAGAGCAAAAGAACTCTAGAGAGTATTGCGCGAACTTTGAAAAAGTGACACACAGTCAAATCACAGCAACACTAGCTCCACTAACGGATACGAACATCCCTACCGAAACTCAACCAATCGCAGAGCAGAAATATTTTGCTCTAACCAATCCTTAACGAGTGCTGGCTAGAATCTACGTCCGCCACTGCATGCTAACAAAGCGACGGAGGCCCATTTTCTATGCATGGGAAGGATAGGTCTTCGCGGTACTCTCTAGAGTTATTTTGCTCTGCTCAAACCGCAAGTCGGATGTTTTTGCGATATAAGGCGTATTCTCGCCGTTCTCCGAGGACTCCACTTGAGGAGTCCCCGCGTTTTTGTTTGTCCCGGGGACTCGCTCCCCGTATTCTCACGAGTCCCCACGGGCGGGGAATGCTCCGATTATCATCACCATCATAAAAAAGGACTCCCTTTCAGATTCGGGGGGGGGGGGGGGGGACAAATTTTTGCTGGTGTTTGTCCAATGTAAAAATTAATTAAAAAGAATCAGAATAAACGAAACTAAAAAATAAGGTGGATCCAAACTAATTTCGTCAAGTGCATATTTTTTTTCGAAAAAAAATCCGTTTTAGAAGCATTCGCCGTGTTCGCATTGTTTTCCTAGGGGGAGTCCACGTGGAGTGACTCCCTCTCTTCTAGCCGTTCCCTTCGATTCACCGTGGAGTCCTCGGGGACGGCGAGAATACGCCTATAGTCGGCCTTACTAAAAGTTCAACTGCCAGACAAGAAAAAACTCGTCAAGAGGCGGAGAATTTGAATTTCCAAAGGAGTTTGTATTTCAATGGATTATTAATTAAAAGACACCTGAACAATGAAACCATACTTGAACACCCCATGGAGAATGTATTTACAGACATGGCCACGGAGAGCATTCTTCTCCTGAGCGTGACGTTTTCAAAATAGGGATGTTCGTTTCTGGAGGTTTGTACATGCAGACTCCAAGACAAAAAGCGCAATTCATTCAAATCTTGCACAGCGCTGGCCGGATCGTATTGGAATTTCTTCTAGATATTCGTTTGGGCTTAACTGGTTAAAAAATATTCCAGAAGAAGGGTTGATTGGAGACATTTGTTCATTTCTAAAATTGTTCGGTACTGAAATAAGGACTCGTCAAGACAAAACGACTACTTGACTCCTCCCCTGGGAGGAGCCAACTCCTACTCTCCGCCAATCCGGGGGACCGAGGGGCGGAGCCACAAAGATCATGGAGTCCCCCCTATGCTTCGGACTCTGTCAAATTTGTAATCCTCTTCTAGCCTTTAGCTATTTGGATTAAACTTGATTGATTGATTGAAAAAAAAAAAAGGTGGAGCAAAAATCATAGCTTGGAAACACTATTTCGTAGTTGGATTGGGTTTTCTGCAGGCAATGTTAACGGAAGTTATACAGATAGGGATGATACTTGGTACTTTCCATTCAGGTGTCCTTTAAGGGAAGTTCAGGAATGTTCAATTCCAGACTGAAAGGTCACTTCTGTACAAAGCCCGTTATTGCTTGTGACCCAAAAAAGGTTTATTTTCCGGTAGTGCATTAGCGTTGAAGTTGCTAAATATCTCAAGCCTAGAGATACAGGAACATGGCGTACCACAGTATGGTAAACTAAGCCCGTTTTTTTACAACCATGCTCAAACGCTGGGGCATGCTGACACAGCAAATGCCTGTCAGCATATGCGTGCCGTGGTTTTTTACCCGATTCTGAGACCCTAACAAGTAGCAGGCCAAATACGCGACACAGACAGAGGGACGCTGCTACCTAGAGGCTAGTAAGACAAGCTAGAAACTCGACTGATCGCTATCTGAAAACTGTTATTGAACCCTGTTTAAAAAAAAACAAGAGCTGTAAGCTCATATGGCACTTGCATGGGTTATGATGATTTGATTGATCAAAAGTAAGTTTCGACTTTGCGGTTGAGATGCGCACTCTAAGGGAGCTGGAACTTCATTTGTAAGCAAAACACTTGAGGCAAAAATGCTAATGAGCTGATGGGCATCATGAAAATGCATATATTGCTTAAAAGTATCTTTTTTACTTTGCGGTCAAGATTGGTACTTTAAGGAATAATCGGATTTGGGAAGTAGCAATTTCTAAGCAAATGTTGTTGAATCTCCAGTATTCCAGCGAAGTTTCATCGTCCTAGCACATCTGGAAGTACCTTAACGCGCGATCACCGGAATCCCAGACCTCCCCCCCCCCCTCCAACTCCACCAACAATACCCGGAGCCAATCCGGTTCTGTAAATGATTAATCCAGTGCATCTGTTTGTGATTCCCACGAAGTTCGATCCACATCACACCAGTCTAAGCGGGTCAAGTATTTTCCGCCCTCCCCCCAATAATTGCCGGATTCGGTCCGGAAATGAAAAAGATCACCAGAGAAAAATGTCCTCTGTTTAATTATTAAATTTCACTCGAAGAATCCGATCACCCGTTCCAAAGTTACGCATGACTCAATATTCCGTATTCACCTCCCTCAACCCCCCCCCCCCCCCCCCAAGATTATCATATCGAGGATTTCTTTTTATTCCAAGTCAGTTTGATCGGGTCCCTGATAATATGCCTTCCAGTTTCGTCGTCAAAATCCCCAAAAAACGGAATTCCGGGAAACCCCCTCCCCCCCCCCCTCAAGTGTCCGGATCCAGTCAATTATGTAAAAGATTTAGATGGATCAGATGTTTGTTCTTCCCAGCAATTTTCAGTCCGATACCATCATTCTAACCGTTTCTCGAGATTTCCGGTCCCCCCCCCCCCCCCCCAGCTCACCCACGGTGCCCGTAGCCAATCCGATTCAGTAAATGATTTACCTAGAGCATCTGTTTGTTCTTCCCACAAAGTTCCATCCCGATCTCTCCATTCTAAACGGGTCACGTATTTTCCGCCCCCCAGTAGTTGCCGGATCCAGTCCGGATATGAAAAAGATCACCGGAGAAATGTCCTCTGTTCAATTCTTAAATTTCACTCGAATCCGGTCACCCATTCCAAAGTTACGCATGACTGAAAATTTCGGATTCCCCTCCCTCCACTCCCCCCACCATTATCAGATCGACAAAATTTTTATTTTGAAGTCAGTTTGATTGGTTCCCTGATACGCCTGCCATATTTCATCGTGAAAATCCCCAAAACACCATCACCGGAATTCCGAGAAACCCCTCCCCCCCATAAGTGTCCGGATCCAGTACAATGGTCTAAAGGATTTATCTAGAGCACATGCTTGTTCTTCCCAGCAAGTTTCACTCCGATCCCTCCATTCTAACCGTTTGTTGAAATTTCCGGTCTCCCCCCCCCCCCCCCATCTCCCCCCTGGCTACCGAATCCGGTCAAGACTTTAAACGGGACATCACAGATATATAATCTATTCAGTTATTAAGTTTCATTACAATCCGATCACCCGTTCGAAAGTTACACACTTCTCAATTTCCCGGATTCCCCTGCCCTCCACTCCCCCCCCCAAATGGTCGGATCGGAAAACTGATTATTTCTAAGTTTGTTTGGTGGGGTCTCTGATATGCCTGCCAAGTTTCATGGTCCTAGTACAACTGGAAGTACCCGAACTCGAAAAAGTGTGACAAAATGCCCAAAATTTTCAAGTTTCCAACGCGCCCCACTCCCCCGCATATGGTCGGATCGGGAAACTGATTATTTCCAGGTTAGTTTGGTCGGGTCCCTGATATTCCTGCCAAGTTTCATTGTCCTAGCTCATCTGGAAGTACCCTAACTCGAAAAAGTGTGACAAAATGCCCTAAATTTTCAAGTTTCCAGCGCCCCCCCACTCCCCCGCATATGGTCGGATCGGAAACTGATTATTTCCAGGTTAGTTTGGTCGGGTCCCTGATATTCCTGCCAAGTTTCATTGTCCTAGCTCATCTGGAAGTATCCTAACTCGAAAAAGTGTGATAAAATGCCCTAAATTTTCAAGTTTCCAGCGCCCCCCCACTCCCCCGCATATGGTCGGATCGGAAACTGATTATTTCCAGGTTAGTTTGGTCGGGTCCCTGATATTCCTGCCAAGTTTCATTGTCCTAGCTCATCTGGAAGTATCCTAACTCGAAAAAGTGTGACAAAATGCCCTAAATTTTCAAGTTTCCAGCGCCCCCCCACTCCCCCGCATATGGTCGGATCGGAAACTGATTATTTCCAGGTTAGTTTGGTCGGGTCCCTGATATTCCTGCCAAGTTTCATTGTCCTAGCTCATCTGGAAGTATCCTAACTCGAAAAAGTGTGACAAAATGCCCTAAATTTTCAAGTTTCCAGCGCCCCCCCACTCCCCCGCATATGGTCGGATCGGAAACTGATTATTTCCAGGTTAGTTTGGTCGGGTCCCTGATATTCCTGCCAAGTTTCATTGTCCTAGCTCATCTGGAAGTATCCTAACTCGAAAAAGTGTGACAAAATGCCCTAAATTTTCAAGTTTCCAGCGCCCCCCCACTCCCCCGCATATGGTCGGATCGGAAACTGATTATTTCCAGGTTAGTTTGGTCGGGTCCCTGATATTCCTGCCAAGTTTCATTGTCCTAGCTCATCTGGAAGTATCCTAACTCGAAAAATAGTGACAAAATGCCCTAAATTTTCAAGTTTCCAGCGCCCCCACTCCCCCGCATTTGGTCGGATCGGAAAACTGATTATTTCCAGGTTAGTTTGGTCGGGTCCCTGATATTCCTGCCAAGTTTCATTGTCCTAGCTCATCTGGAAGTACCCTAACTCGAAAAAGTGTAACAAAAAACTCGGACCGACCGACATACCGACAGACGGAATTGTGATCGGTATATGGCACTTGAGCCAGAGGCTGCAAGGGCCATAAAAAGAAGCAAATTTTTCGCATGCAAACCATTTAAGGTTCGCGTTGCGCAGGTGCCGATCTCCTGATACTCCGCCCTCGGCCGGGAGTGCGATGCGTGGTTGGGGGCGAATCTTCCGACGCTTCCCGTGCTTTTCCCTAGATTTCTCTAGGTACCCATTTGAAGCTGGGTGGACTTTTGGCTTGTCTTACGGGGAAACGCCACTACCCCTTGCAACCTTGCAACCAAACGGTAGGCACCACCGAGATTTGAACAAGCGACCCTTCGCTTGGGAGTCCAGCGCCCTAACCCATTCGGATACGGATGGACCTTATAATTCCAGTTAATTTGGTTTTGTTAACACAGTTGTGTTGTTTTCGTGAATGCCGATGAATGTCATGTAGAATACAAGCTGTTAAAGTTTAACTAAAAACCAACTTATTTTTGTAGCATTTAATTGAATACACTGAATTATTTGGATTCTGGTAAGGGATTTTTGGACTCCATGACGCAAATTCTACTATGACGCGGAAAATTTGAATCTCAACCGAACGCGGCTTGTCAGTGGCCAGTGGTGAGCTTGGTCAAGACTGCTTAGTGCCTGAACAAACATTTTCCGTAAACTTTTTTAGTCAAGCATACATAAAAGGTACAAGCGCGTAGACGTACCACAAATCGACAGGGAACGTCCACTCATGGAAAATTGATTTTTCGTGAATAGCGGAGCAAGGAAGTAACGCATTTTCATCGGTTCTTCAACCGGGTGCACGCCCCTACATACACATGACGCTACGTAGACACGTCAGTAAGTGGAAAAGATCCGACGCTACATGCACAAAATTTCCGACACGACGTGGACAAAAAGAAGCCGACACCACGTGGACACGACGGTACATCGAACGACGCTACGGAGACACGATGGTACATCGAACGACACTACGTACACACGCCAGTACGTCTAACGACACTACGTCGACACGCCAGTACGTCTAACGACACTACGTAGATACGCCAGTACGTCTAACGACGCGTCACTAAGAGGACAAAATCCGACACTGCGTCGAAAATAAAAAAGTGTATACACGTAGTGTCGGTATTCATACCGTCGTGTCCATGTAGTGTCGGTACTGTACCGTCGTGTCCATGTAATGTCGGTACTGTACCGTCGTGTCCATGTATTGTCGGTACATGTACCGTCGGTCTATGTAGTGGTAACTTTATGTAGGTAACTTTAAGGAATTATAGTACATTATTGCTATACTCTACCGGCCCTTAATATATTATTATATGCCTCTTCAGGTAGCTGACTGCATTTGCCTGATGTCCCTCGACCACGCTATCGCTATACCAGTGGACACACACGTCTTCCAGATAGCCAAGACTTACATTTCAGAATTGTCAGCTGTGAAGTCCGTCACTGACCGTGTCTACGCTCAGATTAGCAAGTTCTTCCAGGAACTCTATGGACCATACGCTGGATGGGCGCATACGGTATGTTTTATATTCAAAATTCGGCCGGAGAGTAGGCCTGCGACGCCTCAAATACAATAGAAAAAACGAGATTTTTTGGGCTTTTTCTTGATCAGCTAGTTACCCCTCCAAGATGATGTGCGAGGGATAAATAAATTTCGGATATTTCGGTTGCACTTCCGGCAAACCGTCCTCAGCGAAAAAAACCCACTAAATCATAAAATCCACAACAATCACAACAGGAAAACGATGCGGAACCAACAGACAATAAGACGACATGTAAGTAAATACCAGAAGAACGGTGCGGATTGAACGACATGCAAATAAAAATAAAATAACGAAAGATAAAATGTGCGTGTTAAAAGTGTAAATGTACAAATCTGTGATTATTTACAATTTTGAACCCCGAAAATCTCGTTGTTTCTGTTGTATTTGAAATGAATGGTCAGCTTGGCTTCAAACCTTACATTCTGCTACGCCTCGCAGATTACGTAGTTAGAGATACGGACATGAACTTAAGGAGGGTTTTCGCGAGCTGGAAAGCAAAGTCGGAATCACTTTCCAACCGTTTTCGCGCTACTTCGGAAAGTTGCCGAACTTTCCAACCCGGTTTTCGCGCTTTTGGAAACCGAAGCAGCTTTCCCGGAAAGTGATTCCACGAAGTTAGTGGAATTCTCCGCGGAAAGTTTAATGTTTCGGCGGGAATTTCAGGAGTGTGTAGAAAAACAATGCAGGTGTCAGTAATAAAACAAAAAAAATGGCAATCGTAATTAAGGTGACTTCGATGGAATATATGAGAACCAAAGAACCGTTAAGTGAACCATATTTTATTCGAAAAAGTTTGTAATTCAGCATTTTCTTGGCGTTATCAGCTTTCCATGTGTTTTCGCGATCAGTCCAGCGGGAAAGTGGAAAGTTATTCCAGGAATAGTTTTTGCGATGCGCTTCGCTCGTGGGAAAGTGATTCCGAGATCTTGCGAAAACCCTCCTTTAAAAGCACTGCTCTTACCAGAAATGATCGATGCAATGGCGCGGAAATATCGTTTTTCGAAAATACCATTACTTTCTGCGTGAATTCAGCACGATTTTCTTGTTAGCGCGAGTGCAAATAAGCACAATGATCGCAATTCGCAAGAAACTATTATTCATACTTTTCTTCTTTATACTGTTATATTTAGATTGCTTAGTTGGCCAAGAAGGGTTGCAGAGTAACATTATTTATTATATTTAACATTATCAGTAACTACATATTTACAAACTCGACCGGAATGTGGCCAGATTTGCTTGCCGGATCGGTCTCGCATTGACCCGAAGTCTGGCAGTCATTACCTGCAAATTACCTGCAAATTTGCAATTGCAGGCGAACAGGATTTCTCCTAATATACGCCTTCATGGGTGCTGTCTTGTTCAGGTTTCCAGTTGAATCTCCACTGTTTGCCTGACCACTCCTTGTCCAAATGTTGTTTGAAACTATTTGTTGTTTGGCAGGTAACAGTGGAATCTGCTAGTGCGTTCCACAAGTTGACTGATCTACTTGTGAAGAAGGTGTGTGCACAGTGCCGGACCAGAGAAAAAATCTAGGCAGCTGAAAACCAATTTCGCAAAGATCAGGAGTAGCTGACCGATCGCATTTTTGTCCGTCCGTCGTTCCGGGTTTTGCTAGTTCGGGCACTTCCACATAAAGCTAGGACGATGAAACTTGGCAGGCATATCAGGGACCCGACCCGATTAAATTGGAAATAGTCACTTCCGCGATCCGACCATCTGGGGGGGAGTGGAGGGAGGGGGAACCCGGAAAATGGAGGTATTTTTAACCTACGAACGGGTGATCGGACTTGTGTATAGAAAGATTTGTCTCAGACATCCCATTTTAAATCCAGACCGGGTCCGATGACAGTCGGGAGCGTTGAAGCGGGGAATCGGAAATCTTGAGAATTGCTTTGAGTGGAGGAATCTTGCTGAACAAGTAAGTAGATGAGAACATCACAAAATACACCCGCCATCCGAAAATCCGGTTCGGACCTAGAAATAGGATATGTAGTTTCACTCAATTCTGATCATTTCCGGCATCACCTCGGATCATCTGGAGCAATTGACTGTTCTTACTACTTAATTGCCACACGATTCTGGTACCTCCCTCCAACCCCCTACCGCGACCGAATCGGGTTCGGACTCAAGAATGGTATCAACTAAAGCATCTTCTCTTACCATGCAGCTATCAAGTTTCACTCGAATCTGGGCATTTTTCAGTAGATTCCGCCCCCCGCCCCCCGCCCCCCACCGTGGTTGGATCCGGTTCGGACAGTAAAATATGTCATCTAGGGCATATGCTCTCTACATTCCAAGTTTCATTTGAATTGCTGCACTCGTTTGACCCCTATGCGAGCCACGATATTTCCGGGACCCCCCTCCAACTCCCCCTAATGCGGCCAAATACGACTTAAAAACATGAAAGTCGCATCTCTGACATCTCCTCTTCCCGTCCATCAAGTTTGACTGGTATTGGAGCATAGCCTATCTGAAAATTTCGGGTGCTAGCCCCCCCCCCCCCCCCTACCGTGGCCGGATCCGGTCCGGACGCCAAATAACAAATCTAGGCCGCATAAACTCGGTACTGTCCAACTTGTGTCCCATTCGATCCATCCGTTTGGTTTTTGTACATGTCAAAAGTTTCCGGACCCCCCCCCCCCAACTCCCCGAACCCTGGCCGCATTGGTTCGGACGCATGGTTCATTCGAATCGGACCACCCGTTCCCAAATTAGGAAGTCAATTTCCGTATTCCCCTTCCCTGACTCCCCCAAAAATAGTCGGATCCAAGAATGGAAGTTTTCCTAGGGCATTGTGTCCGGTTCTCAAGACAATTAGGTCGTGTCACTAATATGCCCACAAAGTTTCATCGTCTTAGCACATCTGGAACTATTCTGACTCGCGATCACCGGAATTCCGGGGAAACCCTCCTACTCGCCCTACAGAGCCCTACAGAAACCCTACTGCCCCCACAGAGCTCAGATACGATCTGGCTCCGCCAATTGCGCATCTAGGGCTAATGCTTGTTCTCCCCACCAAGTTCCATCCCAATCCCTCGACTCTAAGCGTTTCACAAGTTTCCGCCCCCTCCCCCCCCCCCCCCCCCCCACACACACACAAGTCAAGTATCGAATCCGATCCGAACTGAGACGATAGCTCTATCCACGTGCCAAGTTTCATTCAAATCCGATCACCGTTCAAAAGTTGTCCATGCCGCTAGATTCCGGATTCCCCATCCCTTCACTCCCCCCACGATGGTCGGATCGAATAAAAGACTATTTCAAGTCAATCTGTTTGGGTCCTTGACAGGCTTACCAAGTTTCATCGTCCTAGTACATCAGAAAGTACCGAACTCGCTCAGTCACTAGAAATACGGACGACCCCCCAACTCACCCGCAGTGCCCGAAACCGGTCCGATTATGTCTATGATATATATCTAGGACTTGTGCTTGTTCTTCCCATCAAGTTTCATCCCGATCCCTCCACTCTAGGCGTTTCCCAAGATCTCCGCCCCCCCCCCCCCCCCCCATATCACCGGATCCGGTCCGTATTTAAACTCGGACGTCTGAGACCCCAGGTCTTCCTAAATATTAATTTCCATATAAATCCGATCACCTGTTCCAAAGCCGTACATGCCACTAGATTCCGTATTCCCCATCCCTCCACTCCCCCCACGATGGTTGGATCGGGGAAACGACTATTATCAAGTCAATCTGTTCGGGTCCCTGAAATGCCTGCAAAGTTTCATGGTCCTAGCACATCAGGAAGTACCAAACTCGTGGGATCACTAGAAATCCCCCGCCCCCATCTCCCCCACAGTGCCCGGATTCAGTCCGGCTATGTCAATCACGTATCGAAGACTTGTGATTGTTCTACTTGTAACAAGTGCCATATGAGCTCGTACCTCTTGTTGCACTTTGCTGTCATGATGCGCAGTTTGAGACGCACTAAAAGGGCACTTTAAGGGCACTAAAAATTAATTTGCAACCAAAACCCTTGAAGCAGAATTGACCATGGACCTTTGGGGATCACGAAAATGTATCGTTTGCTAAAAATATGTTTTGCCTTTTGCGGTTATAATCTGCACTTTAAGGAGGTCGGACGGCGAACTGACTATTTCCAAGTTAATCTGGTCGGGTCCCTGATACGCATGCCAAGCTTCGTCGTCCTAGCCCACCTGAAGATACTTTAATCCCCCCCCCCCCACAGTGCCCGTCCCATTCTGGTCCTGTCACTGATGTCCCGAAGTCCTGTGTTTGTTCTTCTCACCAAGCTTCATCGCGATCATTCCACTCTAAGCGTGTTTCAAGATTCCCCCCCCCTTCCCCCCACATATATCGGATCCGGTCCGGATTTGAAATGGACATCTAAGACACGAGCTCTTTCCAAATATTAGGTTTCATTAAGATTCGATCTTCCGTTCGAAAGTTATACACACCTCAAGATTCCGGATTCCCCATCCCTCCACTCCCCCCCACTCCCACGATAGTCGGATAGAGGAACCGGATCATCGCAATTTCGACCCCCCCCCCCCTCTACAACTCCCCCCACAGTTCCCGAATCTGGTCTGGTTCTGTCACTGATGTACCTAGGACTTGTGCTTGTTCTTCCCACCAAGTTTCATCCCGATCGTTCCACTCTAAGCGTGTCACAAGATTTCCGGTTACCCCCTCGGACTCCCCCCCCCCCCCGCATTCATCGGATCCGGTCAAGAATTAAAATGGAACATCTGAGACACTAGCTCTTTCCGAGTAAGTTTCATTAAGATATCAGATATCACCCATTATGCATGCCGATAAATTCAGGATTCCCCCCCCCCTCCCCCCCACGATGGTCGGATCGAGCAAGTGACTATTTCCAAGTCCAAGTTAATCTGTTCGGGTCCCTGATATGCCAGCCAAGTTTCATCGTCCTAGCGTATCTGGAAGTATCCTAACTCGCAATCGTGGGACCGACCGACCGACGGAATTGCGATCGGTATATGACACTTGGCGGTAGGGCAAGTGACATACAAATTATGTTTCGTTCGTCGCATTGATTTTTTTTTTCGATTTTTTATAGGTCCTCTTTAGTGCAGACCTGCGCCATCTAAAGCCCAAACCTGAAACACCGACAAAGAACATGTTAAAAAGACAGGTAGTAATAGAGAAAGATATAGAAGAAACTCTCAAATCAGAAGAAACACTTAAGAAACACGTGAGGAAAGGTAAAATGGAATCGGTTGACATGGTGGTCTCGAAAACCAGCGTGAGGACAACAAAGAAGAGACCAACCACAGTAGAAACCAAAGCAGGAGAAACGGTGCAGGCAAGAGTTGATCGAGCTGTGAAACTTGAAGGAAATGAGAAACCAGAAGGTATGAGGAGAGGAAGGACCAAGAAGAACCAGTGACCAAGAAAAATATGATATAAGAAAAGGGTGCAGGCAAGAGTTACTCGAGCTGTGAAATTTGAAGGAAATGAGAAACCAGAAGGTACGAGGAGAGGAAGAACCAGTGACCAAGAAGAACCAAGAAAAATAAGATATAAGAAAAGAGTGCAGGCAAGAGTTGCTCGAGCTGTGAAATTTTAAGGAAATGAGAAACCAGAAGGTGTGAGGAAAGGACCAAGAAGAGACACAAGACTGTAAAGATCTTAATTTCTTACATGTAAATAGAAGCCGATGTGTCGACAAAATTTAAAACTTTCGGGATGCGCCCGATAAACGTTTACAGAATTTGATTTCTTACGTGTAGAAAGAACCCTACTTGCCGACGAGAATACCGACGCCCGGAAAAACCATACAGCATTTGATTTCTTCTGTGTTTCTGACGTCTAAAAATAACCCGTTGTACCTACAGAAGTTTATTTCTGACGTGTAAAAATAACCCGTTGTGCCAACGAGACTTGAACTTCACGGGTGCACCCGACAAAGTTTACAGAATTTGATTTCGTACAGTTAAATAGAACCCGATGTGCCGACGAGTCGACCGACGCCCAACAAAAGCATACAAAATTTTATTTCTCCTATATTCCTTATGTATAAAAAGAACCCGATGTGCCGACGACAATACCGAGGCCCGACAAAAGCATGCCGAATTCGATTTCTTCCGTGTTTTGCCCGACATTATTCGCAGGATTTTATTTCTTGCGTATAAAGAGAACCCGAGGTGCCGACGAGTCGACGAAGCCCGACAAAAGCATACAATTTCTATTGTTTCTGTATTCTATGTATAAAAAGAATCCGATTTGTCGTAGAGAAAACCGAGGCCCAACAAAAAGCATGCAGAATTTGATTTCTTCTTTGTTTTGCCCGACAAATGTTTGCAGGATTTTGTTCTCGCGGATAAAAAGAGAGAGCATAGAAAACTCTATTTCTCCTGTGTTTGCCTCGCCCGACGAAAGTACTTTCTGAAGACCTTTGGAGGGGGGAGTCCCCCCCCCCCCATAGTGACGCCCCTGTCCTCAAGTATACCAACTTAGAATTTGATTCCAGTCACGGGTCAAAAACTTAACTCATGGGCAATTTCGGCCCACTTACCCATGAACGTGGAGGGTGGGATTGTGGTTCTACTCCAAATATATATTTCCCACCCTAAGATCCGCACAAGCACAAGGAATTTCATCGTCCTATCTTCAGTTATTGTCAAGTTAAAAACATTTAAATCTGGGCCCTCTTGATACCTGTAGATTCCTGTCACGAGTCACGAACTTTACTCTTGGGCGATGAGGGCCCATTTTCCTGTGAACGGGGTGGGTGTGGAAGGTGCAACCTTAAAAGTATTTTCCCAACCTTAGGACCTACAAGTACAAGTACAAGGAATTTCTTCGTGCTATATCCAGCTCTGGTCAAGTTATGAACATTATTCACTGGGCAATCTAGGCCCGACTGCCCCAGCACCGGGTAGGTGTGGGGGTGGGGTCCCCAAAAGGCACAACTAGACCCCAATGTCCACAAGTATACCAGGTTTCAACTTGATACTTGTCATGGTGCACGAGTTATGAGCTCCACAAAAAAAACTCCACGAGCGCCATCTTGAGACGTCTTTAACGGAGCCTCACGCCCTGTCGGATTCCGGCGGAACTACATGCTTAGTGTGGTCTGTAGTTTCGCCAAAAATAAATTGCCAAGTCGAGCATGTAGTTCCACCGCAATTCAATAGATGGTCTCGACGGTGCCTTCAGTTCAATATGATAAAATATTACGTAGAACGAGCATGTAGTTTGGGCAAAACCTGACAGGTGGCATATAAGCTGTCTTAATTTCACGTTAACGATAGGTAGCGTGAGCGCTGCCTCAGTGGTCCAGGACCATTTCCCGGAAATGCTCCGACTCAACTGAAATTTGATGAGTGGTGAGTAAAGATACTCCAAATATTGTCATGTATCTGTCCGATCCGGACCCGGTCTCAGGCATTTCCCAGAAATGTTCCTGTTCTACAGTGAATTCCGCATTCTACAAAACTTGCATGTTGTCAAAGGAAATGCCCGCGGTGTGCCATTATGTGTCTGATACGTATCCGGCCGCGGGAGGGGGGGGGGGATGAAGGGGGTCTAGGAAATTTTGTGACATGCACAGAGACCAGACGGGTTGAGCGGTTGAGACAAAACTTGGACGGTACGAAGGTCATTATGCTCTAGATTCGAGTCGAATTCGACCTCGCGGGGCGGAGTTTGAAGGGGGGCCCGGACATTTCTCGGCAACCTGATGGGTGGTACGTGCTTTACACACGGTAGAATCAGCGGTGTACATTCCTCAGTCTCAAGATTAAAGTAACGTTTACACACAGTCCGATTTTCCCGATTGGATGCGATTTTCCTCCTTCGCTCCGTATTTCCGACGTGCGTGCTTTGGCCCGAAAATCTCTGTCGAAATGTGAGTAGGAAATAATCTACGTTTATTCGAGCGAATTTTAGACGTGAGCCAGACCTGTCTTCTGTACCCAGAGTTATTATAGACAGTTATTGTTAAGGTACAAATGGAAACAAGAGCTGAAAGCTCATATTGCACTTGTAAAGCTGCTTTCACGTTGACGCGTCGTTGCGATGCGTTGCGTATGCGTTTATCTTGCGTTGCGTATAGGTTGCGCAGTGTATCTTTCACACCTGCGCGAGAAGCTTTCACGCTGGATGCTCATTTACATTTTCCTTTCTCGGTTTCTTCTGCTGTGTTTTAATTTCTTCCACTAGTAGCAAAGCAAAATCTTCCGTTTTCGACAAATCTGATGCGTACGCGTCGACTTAACGCAAGAATGGAACTTGGTTCTATTCTTGCGTTGCGTTTTATTTGTCTGCGTAAGCTCTGCGTTGCGTCGACGCAAGCGCAACGCAAGGCTTGCGTAGCTCAGTGTGAAAGGCAAACGCGTCAATGTGAAAGCAGCTTAAGGATAGCTAGCGTGTCTTATCAAGTACGGTTTACGTCATCAAGGCTGGATGTCTCTCCTGAGATCCCTATCGTGGGAAGACTGTGACATTGGGTTGGTAGAAGGAAGGTTGGGTTGGCCAAACGAAATACTAAGATCCCTGTACGCCTTTGAAGAGTCGAGAAATTCCCCCGTTCGCACGCTACCGTTATGTTCGCAAGTTGGGTTTAGCTCTCGGTCAGAGTATCGACACTGAACCAGCAACAAACAAAAGGTCCATCGCGAAACCTCTGGAGCAAAGATGAATAACCTCATGGGTTCAAGACCCATGAGTGATGTAGTGAATTTGGATAGGTAGTTCGATTCGTTGACGACTGTTTCAGCATAGTTGTCCTGGAACCGGAATCACAGAAACGTCCTGTTGTCAATTATCAAGTCTCATTCGGATCCCGATAGAAGCTTATGCATGGCAGAACTGCAAGATCGGCGTTCCCCTTTCCTCCACTCCCCAAAATATGGCAGGATAGGGTAAGTGACTATTTACATGTCAATCAATCTGATCAGGCGCATCTGGAAGTAGCCTACCCGAACTGGGGATCACCGGGATTCGGGGAAACTTCCTCCAACTCCTCCCACAATTCACCGATCCGATATGTTCTGTTAATAATGCCTGGAATGGAACGTCTAAAACACTTGCTCTTGCCATTGGCTAAGTTTCATTCACATTCGATTAGCCGTTCGAAAGTTACGCATGACACAGGATTCCGGAATCCCCCTCCCTCCACTGCCCCAAGATGATCGGATCGGGGAAGTGACTATTTCCAAGTCAATCTGGTCAGGTTCCTGATAACGCCTGCCAAGTTTCATCGTCCTAGCTTATGTGGACGTGCTCAGATTAGCAAAACCTGGACAAAGTTTACTATCGCTATATGGCACTTAAGTTTGCTCAAGTGCCATAGAATGGCATAGCACCGATTTCACATACGAAATCTTTGGTTTATTGGTCAAGTCCCTATAAGGTACAAGTTCCTTGTGTAAAGTGCCATCTGTGTCTTATTATTAATTTCCGTCACATGGGGATGTGAACTGGTTAGATGAATTTGCCTTCGGGCGGGATCACTTTTCTTATGGCCGGTTTTTACAATACTATTGTAGTGGTTTGCGAACTCTGTTCACAAGCCCCTCGGTAGCTCAAATGGTTAGAGCGCCTGCCTTGTAAACAGATGGTCCTGGGTTCAAATCCCGGCTGAGGAGCATTTTTGTCTTTCAGTTCACTAATTCTAAAACGAAATCTTATCGGACTGTGTGCGAGTACACTGTAAAAAGTTCCTCGGAGTAAGGATTAAAGTTAACTGCATTATTTGCTACTGGGATCAATCTTATCTCTACTGAGATAAGATTAATCCGAATTAGAGACAAGATTGTCTTTTTAGAGACAAGATTAATCCCAGTAGTAAATACTGCAAGAGTTTTTTTTACAGTGTACCTTGGGCCCTAACGAACTCAGATCTTAGTATTCCTACATGTATGAATCAAACACGAGCTTAAAAATAATGTGGATAAAAACTGAAGGAACCATACCGCAAAATCACAACTGAAAAACAATTCAGAACGGTCATACACAAGTTAGAAGTCATAAAACTTGGGATATGTTTCTCAACTCAATTCTATTTACACTGCAAGTCGATTCCACTTTAACCACTGTACATTCATACTTCCCAACGGATTTCGGGCAACTCTACGCACTATGCGCCACTGGTGGCTCATAGGGGTCTAAGGTAAGGTCTACTATACATAGTTGATTATCAAAAAGTTATCACCACTCGCGAAAATATTACACGTAGGAATGCACTATTTGTTTCTCAAGTAAGTCTAACTCACTCGGGTTTCGAAGGTATCTAGAACCCCTTGTGGAAATCGTAAATTTAGTCCGCAAAATCTAACTTCAGTTCGGCAGTCGCGAACACCACCTACTGGGATCGTTCACACTTAGCTTCAAAGTTGGCCCTCAGAGATCCCATTCAGGAGACTTGTAAATCTAGAGGTAATATAAACCGGATTCGGAACTGCAAAATCGGACACCACTGCTCCTCTATCACTGTTCCTTTATCAGGCAACTTAAGTTGCCGAACTCTATTGGCTTAGTCCTCCAGCTCTCGTATTTTAAAAAAGTTACTTCAGCTTTTGGGAAGTTGTCTACTTTAGCCCCTTCATACTCCTCAGTGACTCGGCTTCTGTCAATGAGCCTTGGCTGTTAAAGGAAATTTAGTGATTGCAGTACTTATCCAGTTCACTGATCTTTACTGTTCAATGCATTCCGACCCCGAAACTTTGAATTCCGATCCTTCTTTACAACTTTCAACTGGTCGATCGACTCGCTTCGAGACCATTTATCTTTACCACAGGCGTATTTTCATGTACACCGTTTGCGTTTTTGCAGATACCATGGTATGTGACACCACGGTCTAAAGTCGTTTTTGCAGTTATCGTGGTATCTGATACCACGGTCTAAAGTCGTTTTTGCAGTTATCGTGGTATCTGATACCACGGTCAAGAGGCGTTTTTGCAGTTATCGTAGTATCTGGCCAGTTATCGTGGTATCTGAAAAATTCATCTCACTTTCATCAATTTTTGTCAAATCGGTGGAAAAGAAGTTTGGCACTTAGTGATGTGACTGAATATCAGTTTTTCTTTTAGAATGACTTCGAAAAGCGCTTTTGGCAGTTGTCGTTTTTGCAGAGCAACCGTATATCAGACACTTTGGTAACTGCAAAAACTACTAATTGCAGATCCAGTTACCGTGGTAACAGATACCACGGTATCTGCAAAAACGCAACTACTGTTAATATCTTTTTGCCTCGCTTTTCGCACAGAGGCAAACAACACTTAAAAAAAAATCTTTCAATATCTGCTACTCGGATTAATCTTGTCTCTGCTGAGATAATCTTTCCTCTAATTCGGATTAATCTTATCTCAGTAGAGATAATATTATCTCAGTCTCAGTAGAGATAATATTAATCCGAGTAGAAAATACCGCAGTTAACTTTAATCCTACTCGGAGAAACTTTTTACAATGAAGACCCAAGTCTTGGCAGTATTGAAAATAGGGTGTTCTCTGGATTCAAATACAGTTACTCACAGGAAACATTTAAATAGGAAGAAATATTTCAATAGCAGCATTTCCTTTTAATTCCCTCTTCATTTCAGTCGTCCGTTCTGGCCGAATGGCTAGCACGTCAAACTCACAAGCGAAGGGTCGCTGGTTCGAATCTCGGTGATGCCTGCTGTTTGGTTTGGGGCGAGGGATGGTGGCATTTCCCTGTAATGCAAGTGAAAAGTTCACCCAGCTTCAAATAGGTATATGGGAAAAACTAGGGCAAAGCACGGAGAGCGTCGGATGATTTGCCCCCAACCACGCACCGCAATCCCACCCGAGGGCGGAATATCAGGAGATCGACATCGGCATCGGCAAAAGTTTGCTGCTGAGTTTCCTTTAATCCACGCGGTTTGCGGTAATAATGGGAACATCGTTAGTGACCAACCGTATGAAGCTGTATCTAGTATGCACTGGGATTAAACCCCATGTTTTTCCTCTGTAAAAACATCACTATCTCACTGAACTTCGGTCGCCTTGTCGGCTCAATCCTCCAACACTCGGACATCAAATGGTAAAATTCCGGGGGGCATATTAGGGGCCGCGGCAGAACCCCAAGAGCTCCCAGCCCAACTTCGTCGTCACTGTACTTCTTTGCGGGAGAGTTCTTATCCAAAACAGCTGTCAGGATTTGAATGTCTGAGTAAGTCGACCAAGGTCTCTGCTGACACAGATTTAGTATCTCCCACAGCAGGACTCCAAAGGACCAGACGTCAGACTTGTGAGACCAGTCGTCCTAGAGAAGAAAAAGCAGAATTAAATAAACAACCACCAGGGTTTGTGATATTCAATAAGGTCATACAAAGCCTGGTATAGGCTACAACTGCGAGTGTTTTAGCTGGAGCAGAAGAGCTGAAAGTTCTCCTGCAACTTCTGGATAAGCGAAGTGATATTTACCCCCCCCCCCGTGGGAACTGAAGTGTTAGTACCCTGTTTGTGCCCACTCCGTAAATCACCTCGGTATTCGTTGGCCACGTGTTTTAGTCTGGTAGTTTGTAATCCCGTCTCAGAGTTGTGCAGAAGTACCTAGTGAGTTGACACGAGATATGGGGATCTGGTTCATTGATTGATATTTCAGTCAGTTCTCAGTAGTCAAGCAGCCAGAAAGTCAGATGTTTTGTAATTATAAGCGTGTAATAAATGATTCGTTAGATCGGCTCGGAAGAATATAACATGAACCAGGGTTATTTCCTAGGAAAGCTCAACGTTTCCTTCATACCTATGAATGAGTTCCCTTCACGACTGTGCTCACCATTAGACATTCCTGTTTCTACTGACAGTCTGACCAAGACCAAAGGTTTCGATGGGATCCCAAAAATGTAATATCTGATTCAGACAATTGGGTATTGTAGATGTGCGTTCTTAACCAGACTCCTTAACACTTTGACTAATAAGATTTCGAAACAGATAAAGGCCAATGGCTAATCATCTAAGTAAACCAAGTTCAGATACTGATACAACATGCGTGTTCACCCTTATACGTCACTTCGACAAAACTAATCAAAACATCCTGCCTTACTTCTACCGAATTTCCGGTTTCGGCCGGATTTTGGGCAAACTATTTGTCCGGCAAAAAACCAAAGCTTAAAAACGAATTCAGCAGGCCTCCTTCCCCTACATCCAACCTCTAATCAAATTCAGATAAAACTTTTGCTTTTAACAAATTTCCTGTTTTGGCCTGAGTCCGGGCGAACTATTTGTCCGACGAGAAACTATTTTCATACAGGGACTGAGCATACCTCCTTACCAGTAGGTACATGCAACCTCTAATCAACCTCTGATACAACTTTTACTTATGGCAAATTTTCCGGCTTCGGCCGGATTCCGGGCAAACTACATGTCCGGGTAGAAAACACTTGTCATATACGGATTCATCATGTCTTCTGATCCTTAGATCGAACATCTAATCACTTCAAATAGAATTTTTACTTTTAACAAACTTTCCGCTTCTGGCCGGATTCCGGGCAAACTATTTGTCCGGTGAGAAAATGAAGTTCAGTTCCGGATTCAGCATGTCTCCTTACCCCTAAACCTAAACCGAACTTGAACTTGAACTCTCGCACCAGCAGGGGCGTCCCGAGCCTTTCTTCATTGGGGGGGGGGGGCGCACCTGGTAAAATTGAACGAATCTGTACCTGATTTTTACTGAGTTTATTAAAAAAATATTGTAAAAACACAGCGAGTTGCCTTCATGAAGCTACAACTTAAAACGTTGCAGAGTATCTACAAACAAGTCTAAAGAGAAAAAATTGGCGCGTTTTCACGCTTTTCCCCTTCTGCCTTTTTTTCACGGATACGCTGTCACTAGCGTTTTACATTTGGTAGACCTTTCCAGTTTTGCCAACAGGACTTGAAATAATCGCAACCAAATGGTGCTGATGCATAGCGACAACGTCGCTAACGGCTGTTGTGATTAATTAAGGCGCCGCAGGCGAAATTTTTTGAATCCGACTTTTTCTGGCAACATTTAACTACTTCCCATGCAAATTCTAGCTTTCGATATAGTTCGAGTCCCCCAAAGTTTCAAGCCTCAGACGCCAGTTCAATGAGGCAACCTTTGTGTAACTAGTGAAGACTGCGAAATGCGCCGCAGGCGAAATTTTGTGGAAAAACTGATGATAAAAGTGCCTTTCTGCGATCCCAAGATTATATATTCAACCCAGAGTTGTGGGGAATGCGGCGAATCGAATGCGGCGAAATCGATACGGACTGAACAAAAGTTGGATGAATTATCGTGCGAAAATAATATCTTTGTTTGTCTAGTGACAAATGACTTAATGATGTCTGAACGATAGGACATCAGCTAAAGATAATTAGAGGGTATAATCGCGCAAAGCTACTTGTTCGAGGGGACAATTTTTCAGTTTTCAGGAACCGTTTGCTGTCATGCACAATACCTTTCAGTTTTACTGTCCTGAATTAGCGGAACTCAACACTACTTATCAATCGAAATGCAGTAAATACAGTAATGATCCCCGTTTTCTCCTACGACCTATCTAACTTCTTCAGCGGCGTTTTGATACGCATCGTTCAAATACCACGGCCCCTCAACTAGTCATACATTTTCACTACATCAAGCCACCTAACAATCACATTAGCTACAGCATGCAATTCGTGCGGGAGCATCGGTCACGAATCAGAACCAAATGAATCTGATTAATGACCGAATTATGAAATGGACTGACCGAATGCGACCGAATTACCGAATTCGGTAAAGAATGAGACCAAATAAACAGCGAAACCGATGTGGACTGAACAAAAGTTGGATGAATTATCGAATTCGGTCACGAATCAGAACCAAATGAATCTGATTAATGACCGAATTATGAAATGGACTGATCGAATGCGATAGAAGAGATACTGACTTGAGTAAAGTCTGGTGAATTACCGGATTCTCTAACGAATGAGACCAAATATACAGGGTAAATCACCGAATTTACGAAGGGACAGACCGAATGCGGTGAAATTGATGCGCAGTAAACTAAAGTCGGATGAATTAGCAAATTCGATAAAGAAAGGGGGAATCAATAATCACGTTAAATCACCCAATTTCGAAATGTGGGGACAAACGATTTTATGAAAAGGGCATCACGGCTTCGCCGCGATGCCCGTTTTGACCGAATTTATGTTCCTTAATATGACTGAATGCCCAAAACGTAGGATTGGGGGGGGGGGGGCTGCCCCCCCCCTCGGGAAGCCCCTGTGCATCAGCTTTAGAAAATATTTTCTTCATCCCTTAGTCTAAAACCCCCGCCCCTAAACATTGGGCTACAGGGCTACTTGACCCGTACTTCGACCCAATGGATCCTCACACCAAGTTTGAACAAAATATCTCAACCTCTTCGAGAGTTATCATGCTGACAGACGGACAGACAGACAGACGGACAACTGTTACAAGTCATAGGTATCCCTCCCTCCACTTACGTTTTGGGATCCCAAAAACTATGATGTTGTGCCCCCAAAACAAAATTTCGTTGGCACGGAATGTCTCAGTGAACTTCTAATGCATGTTGACGCTTTCGCGCTATTTTCGATAATAAATAATTAATTTCTAGTCCAGCCAATTGGGATAGTCATAGACTCCTAGTTACTTGTACGCCGTCAGGGTTTATATTCTTGAAGTACACCTCGCACTCTGTTCTGTTCGAATGTAACGTAGGGGTAATCAGGCATATAGGTACGTCGAGTTCTTTTATTATATTCTCTGGTTAAATTATGCACAGTTTAGCTTAATAAAACGCTTAATAAGCTTAATAACCACGATATCATCAGATCATTTGTCTTTTGTGAAGAGGCTTTCGCCAGTTCGAGACTTTCGAGGCTTTCGTCATGAAGGCGTATATTAGGAGAAATCCTACCCTCCTGAAATTGCAAATTTGCGCGTAACCGTTTTGGCGATCATAAAACGTAAGTGGAGGGATACCTATGACTTCGTAAAATTTGCCCGTCTGTGAGCACGAGAACTCTCAAAGGGAATGAGACACTTTGATGAATTTTGGTGTGAGGATTCCTTTGGTCAAGGGACTGGTCGAGTTCGGATTTCGTTGCTCGACATTTAAGGATGGGGGAGGGTGTTCAAATTAAGGGGCGGACAAAATATTTTTTTAACAGCTAATGAGATAGTCGATTTAGGGATAAGAAGGCATACTGAACACGAATATGATAATCCTTTTTCGCCCGATAAGTACTTAGCCCGGAATCCGGCCAAAACCGGAAAATTTGTTAAAAGTAAAGTTCTCAAGAGAGCTGCTTAATTCCACAGTTTCATCTTGTTTATTCAATATCCGTCCTGGCCGAATGGTTAGAACATCGAACTCGGAAGCGAAGGGTCGCTGGTTCTAGTCTCGGTGGTTCCTACAATTTGGTTTGGCGGGGTGATAGCGGTGTATCCCTGTAAGACAAGCTAAAATCCACCCAGCTTCAAGTGGGTACCTAGAGAAATCTGGGGAAGGTGGCAGCACCAGGATTGCTACACCCAAACCGCCCATTGCACTTCCTGGCTGAAGGTAGAGAGTCGGAGATCAGCACCGCCAGTTGAGCCTGTATTTGCTGATGCTGATACCTACTTCTACTATTTAGTATAAAAAACAAACAATCTGACAAAACTTCTGTCTTTAGTCCCATGCAGCGACTACGAATACCCCGACAAAACTCAGCGGACATTTAAACAAATTTTTAAAAGTAGAAGTTTTAGAGAGGTTAGACATTTGGGAAGATTCCTTAAGGTGGCTATGGTCCACAGGGAAAGCTTTTTGTAGTTAGTCCTGTTGTTCAGGTTACTGTTCGTTTTGGTGTTGTTTCCATGGCCCTCTGTGCTTTTACGGAGTGAATCTTATCTTACATATCTTATAATAGAGGTTTTTACTCTATCTTTGAGCTGATGCTGATATCCGTTTACTCATTTCCGTCTTCGCCGTTGCTTATCGCTGAAAGGAATAATGAAGGAGGCTAGCAGAAGACGTATACTCCGCGCGCTCACCCGCGCTGGACCTCGCGGAGCAGCTTTGACTGCTACTTTTCCTCGCCGGCGGGTTCACAGCAATGTAGCTATTTGTAGAGGTAACGAAACGTGGTGTGGCGCGAAGCTACTAACCTCTGCTCGTTCGTAGCGGACAGGGTATGGGGAAATATTCGACTCCGCATAGTCATATTACAGAGATAGGGAGACGGGGGTTCTGTCACATTATTTGTTCTTGGTAGTATAAACATCTGTGTTCTATGTATTTCTCCAGCAGCCATTCAGACAGATAACTTGTTATAATCTTTGTAGTTCATTCCAGCTCCTTCCACACGCATATATAAAGCGTACTTTCCTTTTCCATTGAATTGCAGACAATTAGAAACAGGTTGCATCCATTGTAAGAATATATTCCCCTGACTAACGCGTTTCTTAGAACACTTGGGTACACATTTCTAAGTGTGCCAGCAGCTGTGAGCAGCCATTTCTATTCTCATCCAGAGCAGTTCATTCCATTTCTAATTCATTCCAGCTTCTTTCAATTGCCTCTAAGATCTCGGGAAATTAGTTCTCGTAATTTGAGCCTAATACTCCAGGGAAATTTTCCGAGACAGAAGGCCCCCACCGTATTAAAAACATGTCCCTCTTTAAGTGGGGGAGAGAGGAGGGGGATCGCACGTTGTCTGTCTTGAAATATTCGCAAGGGTTTGGAGTCTTGAACTGCAGATCAAGTGTTCAGAAGGCGACTCTATTAATGCCTAGTCTACTAGAGATCCCTGACTTTTGATTAGCCAGTTACCCTATGGCGAATCTTGAGCACCTTAAACCAGTGGCGTTCAGTAGGTCTTCGGGGGGGGGGGGGGGGGGGTCAAAGATCAATCGTGGGCCCCAATCTCAGGTTTGCCACAGAGACTCAAAATTTTCTAGTCTTTTTTGGAAAAAATGTAAAGTAATTTACCTTAAAGTAAAGTCGTTACATTTAGCAACAAAAAAAAACATTAAGGAAGATTTTGAAACACAGGACGATTTTTGACAGGTCATTTCTCCTTCTTACCAATCTTGCCGAGGTTCACTGGCGTATTTCTGGATTAGTCATATTACGCGTACTCAAAGGGGTAGGCGAAGGTACCAAAATCGGTTTAGTCTGTAGCTTCAAAATCTCGCCTCACTCATTTTTGATTGCCGAAAGCCTAATACTACCAGCAGCGGCATCACTAGCCAAAATGTTTTTGGGGGGCAAGGCATTTTTACTGACTGGCTGGTCACTTTTACCGACTGTTTAAAACAAAACAAAAAATGTTTCTACGAAAAATACCCCCCCCCCCCCCCCCCGTATGGCACCACTGAAAGATTCTAAACAGATGTTTTCTAATTTCACCCAACTATAAATATTAATTGGAATTACTCTCACTGCCACCTCTGGCCGTAAGCTATTTTTGCAATATAAATTGATTGATTAATTATCTACCGACAAGTTCAAGTTTTTTTAAGTTCAAGTTTTATTTTTCAACATTCACAAATAAATAAATAAAAAACAACACTTTCGCGCTGGAGAAGAAACCTATGAGCGTTTGCATTCGCGCGAAAGTCCACATAACTACTTACCTATATAAAGAAAAAAAGAAAGAAATCCAAAAGAAAAAAATCCAATCTCTCTCACTCATCAATACTCAACTCCCCCCTCCCCCCATTCTTCCCTCCCAACCTCAACTCACCCCCCTGCCCACCCTTGCCTCCCTAGCCCACCCTTCCTCCCCTAGCCATCCTATCACCAATGATAAAATTCAACATTTATGCCCCAGAAAATAATCTTTTAATTTGTTTTTAAACTGAGGTACGTGTTCCGCCGCCATAATGCTCACTGGTAGTTCATTCCATACAGATGGACCCAGGTGTTTCACTGAAAATGAAGACCGGGTACCATGACGTTAATCCACAACTATATCATCACTATGCCTTGTTCCATAATTATGTAGGTCACTATTTGTTTGGTAAAAACTCTTAAAGTTTAACTGAAAAGCAAACTTATTTTTGTATCATTTAGTTGAATAGACCGAGTTATTTCGATTCTGCTAAAAGATTTTCTTATTTTCCACTATCTGCTCTAGTACTGAGGTTCAGAATATCTACGGCTGTCCCCACAGTGCAAATTCTACTATGACGCGGAATATTTGAATCTGAACACAAACGCGGCTTTTCAGTAGGCGGTGATAAGCTTGGTGAATACTGCTTAGTGCCTGAGCAAACAAATTTCATAAATCTTTTCCTGCATAAGCTGCCTCGTTATGTTAGTGCTACTGAGCTGTGTACTGATTTTCGGTTGCCAACGTTTGATCAGCTCCACTTTCTGCTCGTTGTTCTTTGCGTGAGCGTCTCCTGGCATCTGATAATGAGCTTGTTGAAGTTTTATGTGCCACTCTCCTACGCCTTTCATTGCCAATATGGCAAAAGTTGTATGAGCCTCATGATATCGGCTAGACTATAGCTGTACTTTGCTTAACTTGTTGTTTTTTCGTTCGGTTCCTTTTGTGTTATTTTTCTATAGTCGTTTGGCTGGATTAAAATTATTAGTTGCGTTTTTGCATATACCATGGTATCTGTTACCACGGTAACTGGAGCTGCAATTAGTCGTTTTTGCAGTAACCGTGGTATCTGATATTCGGTTGCTGTGCAAAAACGACAATTGCCGACATTGCGCTTTTCGAATTCATCCCAAAAGAAAAACTGATTTTCAATCACATCACTAAGTGCCAAACTTCTTTCTCACCAACTTGACAAAAACTGATGAAGTGAGATGACTTTTTCAGATACCACGATAACTGCAAAAACGCCTTTTAGCCGTGGTATCAGATACCACGATAACTGCAAAAACGACTTTAGACCGTGGTATCAGATACCATGGTATCTGCAAAAACGCAACTATTGTAATGTATTGTAAATCTTTTTCGTCAAGCATACGACACAGGTAGTACCTCAAATCTGAAAGGGAAATTCCACTATTTGAAAACTGATTATTCGTGAATAGCGGAGCAACAAAAGTAACGCATTTCCACCGGGTCTTCAAGCCTCTTTAAGGGAATAAGTAAGGGGTAACAAGACTGTCCCATCTCTGTCCTTTTCAGTTAAACTTTAAAGACATCGGGGGCTAATCCATTCATACACTGAAACACAAATACTGCAGCCTGGTAATCTCTTATCTGACCGACATGAAGGAGCTTTAGGGACCTGTACCGGTCATAGATACAAACAAACTGATAGAACTGTGTAAGCATTTAGTTCTGCTTTAAAGGATGGCACCTCTTGGAAACTAGGTCCCCCCCCACTTGCTTGTAGACCCCTTGCTAAGTTTGGTTCCGCTAGAGCCCCCCATCCTACCGCACACACGAACTTCTATCACGAAGTTTCGAACTGGGAACAAGGAACATTATAGTCTTAGCTCTCCGAATGGCAGAGAGTATAGTACGAACTTGTTTCATACTTCCCTTTTGCGGTTGCTTTTGTAGAATGCTCATCTGATTATCAAACTTCCTTCGAAGCTTACATGACAACGGTAGCGCTATACAATGCGATTGGATCCCCACTCTTTGTTTGATTTCCACGCGAGAGATCCGAGTTCCTCGGATGTTAATTAGTGGTCGAACAGAAAATTAATTAATCCAAGGGAAACTGGGGGAAGGGTATCCAAACTTGATCTGATACTCATTAAAATGACGGGTAGAACCTGGCTGGAAGTTGTTTTCTTTGTATCTACGTATGTATACCCATCATAACAAATGAAAAGATGGAGTAACATACAACCTTTCTGCCCTTGGCCATTTCTCCGCATTCCATCTAGGAAGAAGACTTTATAGTCCCGATTAGTCCCTTTTCTTTTTTTTATTGCGTTTACTACATTATTGAAAGCTCTGTGTATTTTTTTCTTTTCTTTGTCTGTACTGAACTATTTTCCTCTTCTTAAGTGCGTAAATAAAAATTTCATCATCGTCATCAACAATAACATGACCTAATCAACTAACTCTTCAACTAACCTACACTATGATTTAAACTAAATCGCATATCCCAATGTAAGAAGAAGCATATTTAAAAGTCGACAAAAATACTCATGTCCTATGCTTTTCTTTGGATTCCGTTACTGTAACGTAGCTTGATATAGACTCTTATTTGGCATCGAACGTTGCTTTCTTGTCGCCGCTGTTTGACATCAGCTAAGAAATAAAGCTTCACATTCTATGTGGAGTACGGTCGTGTATTACCGCCCTTGTATGGGGTTTCAATATATATTATAAATTTTTCGAACAGGAATTGACTCGGGGAATTCTATCTGATGCTTTATTTTTTACACTGAGACTAGACTAACTGACCGTGAGCGTGTTCCACCCTTCTAACAATAGTAACTATTGGTTAGAGCGTAGTAGGCGTGGCAACTACGCTTCTCTGTAACGTGACTGGTTGAATTCGCCCGTGGCATGATATTCTGCTGGAAAATAGAAAAATTGTTCCAGCCTTGACAGCAAAAGGCCAGAATTCGTGACGTCATGCGTAGTACACTGTACAAAGTTTCTCCGTATAAAGATTAAAGTTAACTGCAGTATTTGCAACTCGGATTCATCTTATCTCTATTTGGTATGAATCTTATCTGCGTAGAGATAAGTATAATCCGAGTAGCAAATACTGCAGTTAACTTTAATTTTTATACGGAAAAACTTTTTACAGTGTAACTACGGTAAATGCGGTGGGACACGCTACAACTGTCAAAAGTCAAGGAAACGATACGGAAGTGTAGCGTATATATCTTCGCTCGGTAGATATTTGTCATAACATACCTTGCCTTCAGCTCCGATAGGTTATTTTCAGTGGCCGTCTCGGTGTTATTTTCCGATATTAACCTCAATGTCGGAAGTTTATAATTTTATCATTTTTAACCTTTAACCTATGACCTATTTATGAGATCACCTATCTAGAAGGTTCTGGCTGAACTGATCTCAGTGGCTACACCGTCTTTTACGAACTGTATCAAATCCGTCAATGAGTATCGGGCTATCCCGGAGCCAACCGCAAGGGGCTTAGGCTTGCGCAAAGAAAAGAAGAAGTTCCACACACAGGATGGCACTATCATGGTGCCAAACATTGAGTTTACGCCTCTTAAGCCCTTCGTTTAACCTTCAAGCACTTGTCTTATACTCTTAGCCAGAGGCGTTACTAGCCAAAATGTTTTTTTTTTTTGGGGGGGGGGGCAAGGTATTTACCGACTGGTTGGTCATTTTTACCGACTGTTTTTGCAGATAAAACCGACTATTATTGTGGAAAAAATCTGTGTTGACGAAAAATCGGCTGATTTTTAACTTTGAGAAAAAATCGACTATTTTTACGAGAAACCTAATGTTTCCAAGACAAAAATCGACTGTTTTTACGAAAAAACGCGGCGCGGCTATTTTTTACCGACTGGCCGACAACATTCAGGGGGGGGGGCGTCCCCCCTCCCCCTAGTCGTGACGCCCCTGCTCTTAGCCCAATAAACATCTGGGGGCTATGAAGGTAGCACTTACCATCAGAATAACCTCTGGTGGCATCCATCTCACAGGAATTCCATGCTTTCCTCTAAAGCTACAATAATCTCTTGCAAATTCAAGCCGATAAGAAGCGATGTCGGTGATCTTTACCGCTAGATGGCGACCAATCAAAACGTTTCTATAAGAGAGACAAAATGTTAGAAACGGAATGGCGAGTCTATGATATGATATGATATTTATTACTTTAAAAGCCCGGGGTCCATGGCAATACAAAGAAAGACATACTAAATAATTAGAACGATCACTTAAAACTACAAAAAAAATTCTCTATGAGTCATAGACAATTTGAGGAATCTACCCACTCTCCTTATAGTGATAAAACTTTCACTCTTCAGCATTTGCTCCATCCATTCCTGATCACACTCATTTACTCCAAATATTTCTCTCCTTCAATCACTCAGTTCCCTACATTCACACGGGTTGTCGGCAAAACGTCCCTGACGAGACGTCCCCGAGGACAGCTAGGCTCATGACTGCGTCATAAGTTCAGACAAAACATGATCTTGGAATATAAACTTTTGAAAACCACGATGGGTTGACTACTCCAGCATTTAACCGATACTCAAGAAACAAACCAAAGTGTTGCTCCCGGCTATAGCCATTTCTTAAAGAAAGTGCAAAGATTAGTAGTTTGTCAGTTTTCGGTTTATATCTTATTTAATTGGTTTATTTTGTGTGTTATTGTACGCTGCGCTATAACTCATTGATCTCGCTATTGTTAGAGATTTAATTTAGTGATATTTATTATTAAAAATTTTAAAGGATCAAACCGGTCTAACCTAGATTTACTATGTCTCTATACCTAACTTATCGTTCCATCCGATTTCATTTCCTCGCTTCCCATGTCATTCTTATCCACCATAACGGCACTACGCTTATTTTTGCATTTTCCTTGTTTGACTCTTTGAGCCACAGCGGGCTTCCCCATTCTCTGAGGAGCACATTGGTGCTCTTCAGATTGTGCATGTTGCTTCAAATGACCTAGAACTGATCAGTTACGAGTCAATTGCAAGGCATATATTACACTACATAATTTAACTGAAAACAAACCATTTATGAAGCAACCGGTCCTATGTCCGATCTTTCCTACTTATAAGGAATGTTCCCACATCTGTAATGCACACTTTGAAGTTATTTTACCTCTATCAATTCAATTCAATTCAATACTTTTATTCCGGTGACAAAGACCATAATTAATCACTGACAATCAAACAACAACAAACAAAGGAAAAAGAACAATCACGCTTTTAACCATTCTCGATGGGCTCATACAGTTTCAACCAAACTGGAAGTGACAGACGCAGTACCGGAGAACGAAGCGCCAATATCAACTGGTTTTCAGATGCTAAAAGCCGTTCTCGCAGAGACACTCTGTTAGCGTAATGCAGTTGATAAAAATTCAAAACACAAATTTCAGCGCATAACTCCGTAGCACTGCAGAAACGCGGTATTCCGTGAAGGAACCGTATCGTATCATTGTACGCAACACGAAGCTCACGGATTCCGTTCTTAGTGTAACTATGTACAAGTGGGAGACCAAAAATGCTAGTACAATACGAACGGAAAAGAAATGTTTTAACATCAGATGAGCAATGATTGAACTTTCGTAGAAGCATATTACCACGAAGGTAAACCGAGCGGAGTGTGTGACGGACGTGCCCATCATCGAGTAGGTGTTCATTAAAAATGAACCCATGGTACCGAAATTCTTTTACGAAAGTAAGCTCAGTTCCACACAGTTTTACTGGGGGGATAATAGGCGACATTGATCCCCGGGGCCGGAAGCATACGCACTCGGTTTTTGACGTATTGAAGACAATATCAAGCTCAGCAGCGACGCTTTCACAAATTTTTAGCAACAAATTAAGTGAATTAGGACACGTTGCTAGTAACACTAAGTCGTCAGCGTAGCTCAGATTATTGATACATCGAGAAGAAATATGGCAACCAATACCACTAGCAGTAAGACGCCTATAAAGATCATCACAGTAAGCAGTGAATAAAAAAGCAGACAAAACTCCACCTTGGCGCACTCCATTTGACGCAGAAAAAGGGGGGCTAAATTCGGATGCCCAACGTATCGAAAATCTTTGCTCGTTGAACCAATACGAAAGAATGCATAGGTAAGGCACAGGGACACACTCTTAGAATATTAAGGAGCTTCTGGTGATTTACCCGGTCAAACGCTTTCCTTACATCAACAAAAGAAGCATACACGTAACTAGAAAATAACCAATAATATTCTATAACTGATCGGAGAATAAAAATCGCAAACTCCACCGACAGTTTCTTTTTATAAGCAAACTGGTTATCACTAGTTTTAAGATATATACCTATACGTGCAAGAATCAAATGCTCCAACATCCTATCATGCACCCGAAGATCGAGGCGAACTTATCTATACTTGGGGACGTTTTGCCGTGGGGACGTTTTGTCACGGGGACATTTTGACATGGGAACGTTTTGTCACGGGGGCGTTTTGTCACGGGGACGTTTTGTCATGGGGACGTTTTTGTCACGGGGACATTTCGGACATTTCGCAAGGGGACGTTTTGTCATGGGTACGTTTCGTCGGTAAGCCCATTCACAAATAATAATATGTCGCACACACTCATTCATATCTCCACACATCGGGCGGAAGTAAGGATTATTATATTATTATATATGCTTGGTGGGACCTTACCCTAACCGAGTAATTTGGCTTGTCCATCCCGGCTGCATGTGCCTACAGTTTATTGCTGCCAGTACAGTCGACATGGCAAGGATCTCAGTCCTCTATCTGACTAAGTCCAAAACACGCCAGTAATCCTCAAGAAGAACGAGAAAACGTCTCACTAACGACTCAGATTCAACAACAAAAATCCTGTGTCAAACAATCACGTCGATCTTCGGGAGCAGCTCTGATACCCGAGGTGATACTGCTTCTGGCTCTTCCACTAGGTACCCGACGATTTTGCATCGGCAAGGAGAGTTAGTCATCAAGAGTATCCAGGACTTGAAGTCCGTCAACGTTCAATACTCTTGATGACCATCTCTCCCTGCAGATGCAGAATCTCCGGTTACCTGCGGAAGAAAGCCAGAAGCGGTATCACAGCTGCTCCCAAAGATCGCCGTGATTGTTTGACACAGGATTTGAGTCGTTGAGTTTGAGTCGTTACGGAGACGTTTACTCCTTCTTCCTGAGGATCACTGGCGTGTTTTGGACTTAGTCATATGACCATGGCCTTTGGCTCTTAGTGTAAATAAATCTTATAGTGTATTCCAACAGAGTGAGGTTGTAAGGTTCTCCATTCCGCTACCTTTCGGGAGGATACCAGACCAAACGGTTCACGTATTCGCCAGATGCCATCCGTAACACGAATCAAGCAGAACATAACGCAGATCAGTTCAAAAGTGTAGGCTTTGCTTATCCCACTTGTTACGGTGGTGCCATCTGCACCCCGCACTACCCACTTGGGCCGCCGTTAGGCAGCGCTAGTCCCTTTCCGTTCAGTATCTTTAATCTTCTATACTGCCATGATTCTCGAATTATTTATTAACTCACGTTCATGACTCATCGCCGGCGATGAATCATCTTCTTCACACTTCTTTTCCGGGCCTCAACCGGGGAACAACCCTTTTGACCTAAAGGTTGTTTATTTTGTAAGTACCTTTCATACCAGGGAATAAAACCTTTTGTTTATTTTACGGACCTTAGGTCATTGTTATGAGTCTTGTTTAAAGCTCCTTAGAGTGGGCTGGCCTGAAGGACCTAGTGTATGATGGGTGGTTTATAACCTATTGTGTTTCGGTACGCAGACCTTAGTGTGAATCGATCGGGGGAATCCACAACGAACCCGTGAAGTGTGCACGTGTAGTAGGTCACCCGATGCCCTAGGCTGTCCTGACTCCGATGACTGTATCCAACGACATTTACCATATATGTCCGGCCTACTACATCCCTCGCCATTTACCATATATGTCCGGCCTACTACATCCCTTCTTCACATACAAATATAGTCGTCGTAATACAGTAGAGACACTAAACAATTTGATTCAGAGCTAGTAGCACTACCAAACTTTGAGTTTTGATCGGAATTCGGTCAGATGTTGGTCCGGAAGGAAAAATTAAGTTGGGATGTGTCTTCAGTATGTTTCCTTTCCGTTAAACCGGCAGTCTCAACGTAACGTGGACTTGGACCCCAAATAACCCCCCAACGCTTTATGAATAAAATGCCCCAACTCCTTCGAAAGTTATCGTGGAGCAACTGAATAGACATTCAGACAACGGACGGCAAGGGGACTCCGACGGCAAGGGGACGGAGTGAAATCTAGGGAATCCGTCCAGGGAGACCCCCTTTTCCCGGCGGAAAACCGAACACGGAAACACTGGAAGACAGTGCCGGAATAGTAGTATGTTCCAGCGGAAAGGGCAGAAAGGGGACCGGACGGAACGGAACTACGCGGTAAGGAGAAAGGAACCGGAACGGAATACAGGATTTCTGGTTCTGCACCGGCAGAATTCCGCCCAACACGGGAACGAAAATAATCCGTTCCGGTAAAGTTGACCGGACGCCGGCACGGGAAACGGAAATGGTCCATTCCGGTCAATTTGACAGGAAAACCAGAGGAATTCCGCCGGTTTTCCGTTGCAATCAGGTCAAAACACAGGAATTCCGGTCTGCTTTTTCCTATCGGGGAAGGTGACGTAAACCCTTTACTAAGTCTTTAAAAATCCCGCCACTTACGTTTTGGGATCCCAAGACCCACTTAGAAGTTCTTCTTAGACACAAATTACCATTCTGACTATCCGCTATCATCTGGCATCCTAGCCCTATTCAAAGCAGTTTAGTATACAGTTCATCTACGCTGTAAAAAAAAATCTTGCAGTATTTGCTACTGCGCTTAATCTTGTCTCTAAAAAGATAACCTTATCTCAATAGAGATAAGATTAATCCCAGTAGCAAATACTGCTGCAGTTAACTTTAATGCTTACTCGGAGAAATTTGTTACTATGTAATCAAGGTTTACGGAATATGATCAACGGATTTTTGCTCTTTTCGGTCTCTAGGATACACGTCTTTTTGCATCATTATCCATTTTTGTCTGCACTCACCTGGCACTCAGATCGCGATGAATGAATCCTAATGACTCCAGGTATCTCATTGCAGAGGCTACTTGAGACGCAATATACGTCAATCCCCCGAAACTGAAAAACATAAGTTACTGATTAAAACATTCAGGAATGTTTGAAAAGGATGGTTGAAATCCCTTCGTCAGCTATAAGCAAGCAAAAACCAGGCTTCATCTTATAGATTTCACATGTCCATTTCCCGATGAAAAATTTGTAGCCTGCGTAGTTGTATGGTAGTTGTACGAAAAAGTTGCATGTAATACTATGTAGTAATAAAGAATACTATCATTTAATGTGCCTCAGACTAGTCCAATCTTATGTAGTAGTATCCAGTAGCATACTGTCTTGCCATAGTAGCATCCAGTTTTGCTAATAGTAGCATGCAGTAGTATGCAGTAACACGTAGTCTTGAAATAGAAGCGTGTAGTAGCATCAGTTAGTACTGCATGCTACTTTTTCGTACAAAGTCGTACTACTATTTTGAGATAAATTTTTCATCGGGTTTATAAAATTCGTTTTTTTTAATTTTTTAGTCGACTACAGTCGAGGTGGATCCTGAAGACGAAGCCAGACAATAAATATCTGGAAGTAAGTAAGTAAGTAAGTAAGTAATTTATAACCCGCCATTTTGAAAAAGCGGAGTAAATGAAAGAAAATAAATAAAACACATAAACACACAGAAAAAGACACTTAATTTTCAATCTTCGGCCAGGAAGCAGTGGATAAGGTCATGCGCTGTTTGGGCCCTGTTGTCCATGATTTTTTATAGCGATGACGAAACATCCAAAAGGGTAACACTTGCATCTTGAATTTTGAACTTCTCCGTCAATGTACGGTTATGACATAATTTCGACAAGTGGAGCAGGTGCTTTGCATATTTGAAATAACATGATCTCATCTTTTTTATCTCCTTCTTACGCAGAACATGATCACTCATGTATAGTATAAAAGGAAATAGTATAAAAGGAGCGCGGAAGAAGTATTTAAGTCCGGGGCGTTGAAATCAGGTTTGACTTACAGATTCCCAGACATGACCTCGTCTGTTGCCTCTATGACACCCTCCGGGGGTTCAACACCCCGGACCCAGACGTTCATAGCCTGTCTTTTTGGTTCCAGATCCACTTCGACGAAAGAGGATGTCCTCGATCCGGGAGAAAATACTGAAGGTTTAGCCTATACTTCTAGACGTCGGAATCTGAAAGGCAGGGGCGTCACGACTGAGAGGGGGGACCCCCCCCCCCAATGTTGTCGGCCAGTCGGTAAAAAATAACCGAGTCAAGCGCCGCGATTTTTTCGTCAAAACAGTTGATTTTTCCATGAAAACAGTCGTTATTTCTGAAAATCAGTCGATTTTTTTTCAAAAGTGTAGTTTTTCTTGAAAACATTCATTTTTCTGCAAAAACAGTCGGTAAAAATTACCAGCCAGTCGGTAAGTTCCTTTTACCCCCCCCCCCCCAAACATTTTGGCTAGTAACGCCTCTGCTGAAAGGGTGTCATAGAAGCAACAGGTCTGAAAGAAAAAATAAATACACAGATGGATGGGTAGGGGGGAAAGGGGAAGGACTGACATTTCTGACTGGGTGGCTGAATATGTGCGAAAAGATCATGTATGACATTTTGAGCGATGTTGACATTAGTTGCGCTTTTGCAGATACCATGGTATCTGTTACCACGGTAACTGGATCTGTAATTCGTTTTTACAGTTACCGTGATATCTGATGTACGGTATCTCTGCTAAAACGACAATTGCCGAAATTGCGCTTTTCGAAGTTATCCCAAAAGAAAAACTGACATTCAGTCACATCACTAAGTGCCAAACTTCTTTCCCACCAATTAAACAAAATTTGATAAAAGTGAGATGACTTTTCCAGATACCACGATCAGTTACCACGGTCGGACCGTAGTATCTGAATATCAGATACCACGATAACTAGCCAGATACCACGATAACTGCAAAAATACCTTTTGACCGTGGTATCAGATACCACGATAACTGCAAAAACGACTTTAGACCGTGGTATCAGATACCATGGTATCTGCAAAAACGCAACTATTAGTTATCATCAATTTCATATGGCATCCAGGAGGGTTGACTTGACTGTGCACAAGATCCAGATATCTGATAATCTGGAAGCTGAACCATGGACATTAACATGCAGATTCAAAGCCCCAAATAAACTATTTCTTTTTTTTTAATACAAAGTTTATCCAAAACACTATACACGTGTATTATTTGTACCATATACTCTACAACAGTTCATAATTTTATACAATTCCCATGTATCACAATTCATCACCCTCGAGTGTCCCAGATATGACCTCGTGTTAGGCACCCTTCCAGATTCCGGAATCTGGGGGGCTCACACTCTTGATATCACACTTCCCCTTATTTGCAAATGGTTTCCACCTACACAGTTGGGCGACGTTGCCAAGCAAGCTTTACTAATATTTAACATACACAAACACTGATATACGAAAGTTGCAGCCATTCTCTCTCTCTTTGCTTTACATTCCTCCCATTTATTTATCTCACTCAACTCTCTTTGGAACGTCAGTAAGAGCTCTCTGCATCTAAGAAAAGGAAAGTCGAATACGGTAAGAATACGTCCGCTTGTACGATACTGTGTATTACTGAACTAGTTTTAGGGTGTTGGACTTAAATGAATAGCCATGTTACCGCCCGAACGACCGCGGTCTATAACAGTTCAGTATCACCTTTATAGCACAGCTCTTCTCATTTGAGCCAGGGATGGGCGAATTCGAATCCGGACCCGGATTCGAATCCAGGGTTCGTCCTTTTGGCTGGATTCGAATTTTTGCTTGCAGCCTGGAGTAGGATTCGAACTTGGATTCCAAGCCCTCAGTCTTACGAATCCGCTCAAGTTCAAGTTCGTTTTATTTGTACACTAAATTAATACGTAGTTTCTAGGCCTATGGTCCGCTGCGCTCCAATTTCTAGTCTACATCCTTCCAGTTTCCGTTTTCCCAATTTTGTACAGTGGGCTTAGGCAATACAACTTTTTGGTCTCAACCACCAACCATTCTCAGCGACCTATCATGTTATCTGATTCCCTTAGATATCAGTGGTTATTAAAACCTCTGATTTTTTAACTATAACCTATGTACACGATTAGATTTTTGTGGTGGATTCGGAAACGGATTCTTACCTAGTCCTGGATTCTAATCCTTTCATGATCGGATTCACCCATCTCTGATTTGAGCAAGAACTAATAATCCGATAGAGCCACCGTCTTTGGCCCCATGCAGCGACTATGGTTACCCGGACAAAACTGAGATGAGCTAGAGGTATGTGCTGAGCTTTGAGTTGCTGCACGTCTACTTCCCTCGTCGCCGTTGCACATCTCAGAGGAATTAGTGCAGCGGCGCACTGACCCACTCTGCATCGCGTCCAGACAACCAATCGGCTTTTACTTTGGAAATTTCTTCTTCGGGGCTTTACTGCGATATAGCTGTTTGTAGATGTAACGAATTGTGATGTTCCACGTAGCTCCTACACCCCACTCGTTTGTATCAGGTGGGGTACGGGAATTTATACGACTCTGCATGGTCGTATTATAGAGATAGGGAGACGGAAGTTCTGGTGCTTATTTGTTCTTGGTTTGAGAAAGAGAAATCGACCCCGCAGAATATCTACACTTATACTGGCGAAGTATCTTATTTTCCGAGTTTGAGGTTACTTGAATCGAAAGAATAACCATATTATCGTCCGAACCACAGCAATCTAGCAGTGCAACACGATTTTTGTCGTACTCGAGCTATAGCAATACCATCGCACAGCTAGTTGTGGAACACCTGGCCTTATGAGACGCTTAAAGGACCCCTCTTGCTTTTTCTGCCTTTGATAATATACCTAGCTCCCTTATAAGATTATAAGCTTCCAAAATCCCAACCTTTCTCCATTGTTCCGTTTTGTGCCTACGAATTTTTACTGCTTTTTCATCCGTGCCGAGTTTTGCCCGTTACGCAACGCAACGTTTGCCAGAATCTTCGACGTCCGCCAACAACTCTTTCACACACAAGGATATGAGAATCTTCTGTTTTTTAATTCTTTTATTTGCTGAATTTTTTATTTTTAACCACGGCGCGTTCAGTTTTCAAACGTTTTGCGCCCAGCAGCCGCGTCGGAGAGCAGGAAGGATGGATCGAATGGACAACCGCTAACAAGACGCTAACAACGTTTTTTCTGATCCGTTTCATAGTGAAAAGATCGTTTCTAGTAAGAGTTGTGCTTTAAGATTATAATAAGAGTATAAACGCGATTACACGGCATGCGGGTTTTATAATTACTTTCATTTGTGAAGAACCAGAAGAGCACGGTCAAATGAAAGACCGTGGGCGGCCAGCTTGGGTCAGTATGGCTACTGAACCTTACTGATTGCGTTTTGTGTATTTTGTTGCTAATGTCATTTATACATTATTACCTATTTTTGCGCATATTGTTTGCTTTTTCATATTATTCAGCTTTTGCTTAACAAACCAATTTTATATTATATTATACCTGGCATATTCAAAAGAAATATTTTTGTTTTTGGACGAACTAACTTCACCACGGCTAAACTGAAGGCTAACCGAAGACTAAACCGGCTGCTAAAATCGAAAAGGGAGTTGCCGCCACCCCTTAGCAATCCACTAGCTTATTTCACTGAAATCTTGAAGGAAAAGAAACTTCCATCTACTCCAAAACCACAATCCATCAAATCACTAACCGACAGGGGAGCGGGCCTAGAGCCATGTATTCTCCCCCCCCCTTCCCTACATCGGTCAATTTCAGAAGTAAGTGACCCACTCCAATTTAGCAAAGATAGGTGGCAGGCAAGCTCATCATTAATCCTGGTTAGCTACGATTACTTCACTACAAATAAGGTAGAGTATTTCCACCTGAGAACAGATTTACGAGAGGGGTCGCTAGGTTACCTTTGGGGAGGGGCGAGATTTCCTAGCTGGGCTTAGCGCGGCTAACGAGATGTATGACAATATTTCCTTAAAAATGTTGCAGTCCACATAAACTAATTATCATTTGCCTCGAGGCAATTTCTCCTACTCCCCCACAGTGGTCGGTGCGGTTCGGACACATAAACGAAACATCTTGGGCATCTGTTTTTACCACCCATCAAGTTTCACTCGAATCGAACCGCCTGTTCGCAAATGACGCGGGTTACAAGATCCCGAACTCCCCCCCCCCCCCCACGGGCAAGTGCCATAAAAACCGAACCGGGATGCAGCCGATTATTCTTTTTTTGCGGTTACAAAAAAAAAGAATAAACCTAAAACGTTATCCTACAATAGTTACATCCAATAAATAATAATTGAAAACTTCAAATGAATAATAATAATTGAAAACTTCAAATGAATATTTAAACTAAACTACTATAGAAAGAAAGAGGCTAAACTGCGCGTTGGGATCGACTAAAAAGAGGCACGGCACGTCGCAGGAGACAAAACTGCACGAGTAATAAAAAGAGATTAGCAACTGGTAGAAGTAGACAAGTAAGTGAGAGTTCGTAATTCCAGGGCCTAAAAGAAGGCACGTTAGAACATTGTCCCTGCCCCGCACTCTGAAACCTGAAAGGGCCCTTTTAGCTTTGGTGCCTCTTTTTGTCCTCGTGCCTCCTACACTACGTCGTGCCGTGCCGTGCCTCTTTTTTAGTCGATCCCCTGGGCGCTCGCAGATCGCCCAGTCTAAATAAATAAGCTAAACAGGGCGCTCTGTCAAAGTAAATGAGCTAAGCTGGGCGATCGCAGAGCACGCCACCACAAAGGTTGAGCTAAACAGGTCGCTAACTCAGGAAACTTACATGGGAGGCTGGCAGTCAGGGTTGCCACAGTCGCACGATAGAGTGAATTGTCACTCTATTTTATTTTTGTCACTCTTGTTCTACGTAGGACATAAAATTCACTCTATTTCAAAAAACGTCCAGAGGTGGCATTTTCCAGCAGTGATTCCTACCATAAGTGACTATTTCATGTTTTCCAAGGACACTAAATTAAGATCTGTAATTTTTTCAGCACTGATTATGACCAAAAGTGACTTTTCCCCATTTTTAGATGAAAACAAAATTTCACTCCCAAATCACTCTCTGTTTTTGACCAAAAGTCACTCCAATTGTTTTCGGTGTGGCAACCGTGCTGGCAGTGCGCCCGGTAAAGTCAGTAAGGTTAGTTCTGGCTCACCAAGAAACTGGGTGGACATCGGCGGTTCGGGGACCTCAAGTGTGAGACTTAAAGAACTGCATTCTCAGTTAGTGTGTTCCGAGCTGCAAGGTTGACATAAAGAGGCAGACTCTAGTGGGATCTACTAAAAAGAGCCACGGCACGGCATGGCGCAGGAGGCACGAGTAACAGAAAGAGATTAGCAAGTAGCAGAAGTAGACAAGTAAGTGAGAGTTCGTAATTCCAGGGCCTAAAAGAAGGCACGCTAGAACATTGTTCTGCCCCTCACTTTGAAGCCTGAAAGAGCCCTTTAGTTTTCGTGCCTCTTTTTAGTACTACATGCCTCCTACGCTATGTCTTGCCGTGCCGTGCCTCTTTTTAGTGGATCCCGACTCTAGTCGTTTGGATACAAAGAGATTTTTAGTCATGTTTTATCCGCTAGTCAGAATGAGAAGAATGATTGTCGGATTTGAGCTTCCAAGATCAACAAAAGGCAGTTATCAGATCATGAAGTTCATCCGGCAGCTCGCAGTTTTAACCCAAGTTTTAACACGATCTGTTGTGTACCAATATCTCGCGCTTTTTGAAAAATCAGGCTGATGTGGCTTTTGGCGAACTGGAAAGCGTCAAACTGAAGCACTTCCAGCCCAACTTCCAGCAAAGTTTCTTACACTGTCTGCCGTGAACAAGGACAGACCTATGATAAGTGGTCCTTATTTTCATTTGAGACCCGAAAAGACGTTCTGATCTGCGGCGCCTTTCGTAATAGGCTCTATTTACTGGAAGGGGGAGTAATTTTAGGCTTGGAGTTTCGGGGCCTGGGGCCATGGAAAGCTTGAATTCATTGAGGGGAAGTAGTGTTTTGCCCGAAATCATTTCCGTACGCTAGACAGTGGTTAGAAACTGTTGCAAGCCGGCCTATTGCGGAATATTCCTTTCATTACGAACGATCTTCACCTTAACCTTAAAAATACTAGTTTTAATGTTAACAATTTCCTGATGTGCTAGGATGATGTAACTTGGATGGAACATTAGAGTCTCAACAAGATTGGCTTAGATATTGTCATTTCTCAGATCCGACGCATCTTAACCGCAAAATGAAAAAAAAAAAAAAAAACTTTTGACCAAACGATACTATTCATGATCCCCAAGGGCCCATGCTCATTTTAGCCTTAGCGGGTTTGCCTACAAGTGAATTCCTTAAAGTAAAAACAAATACTTTTGAGCAATAGGCTACATTTTCATGACCCCATGACCTCATCATCATTTTTTCCTTAGGGGTTTGTCTTACAGATAAATTTCTAGTGACCTTAAGGTTATCTCAAGGGTTTTGCTTAGAAATGATCAGAACAAACTCACGAATTGGCAAATTCCAACTTTCATCTTCTGACCCAGCCTTGCAAGTGCCATATGAGCTTTTAGCTCTTGTTTCTAACTGGTATGACTCTTGAGTGTTGCAGGACATCCACCAGTCGTATATTCTGAGGAAGTCACCTCCCATCCCCGAACCCTTCAAACCGCCCCTGAGATACGACTACTTCAACGCTTGCAGTTATCACGAATTATACGATAAGCTAAAATGGCTGGAAGGGCACCCACCCCTCGAGTTTTAGCTAGCGACGCCCCCTGACTATTCTACAGTTTTTTCGTCCCTCGGGGACAGAACGAAGATAGTCTTGTTTTTCGAGACCTAAAACCACTATGAGCTCGCATAAACTGTTTTTTTGTTTCACAAAAAAAAATATGAGTCCTTTGAGACTCTAACAGTCACCCTTTTCCCTAACAAAGCCCCATCTCCCCTCTTCGTTGGACATCCTTTGATCCCCAGAAAGTAGTAAATTTCAAACAGGTCTGTTGACAACACCAACGTTATGTCTATCGTTTGTTGTCGGTGTTTCGTGAATCCCCCCTCCAGATTTTCCGCAGGGAATATCCTTCTGATCTCAGGAGTTCCATTCAAAAGCCAATTCAGTACAAGCTGATAACCGCTTGTACATGGCCTCTGGCTTAGAATAAACTACTGCTCCCTTGTTTTTGTTTCAACTTCTATCGCGACTATACTTGAAACTGTGGGGTCCCTACTAGAAACCTTTGATCCGGTGCGTGTGACAGGGGGAGGGGGGGGGCAAGTATTGTTCAAGGAAAACAAAACACCTGACATCGGATTCTCAGTGTACGATGATTGTTCACATGGGCTGAAAAACTCAGCGTGTTTCGCCCCGGTCCAATTAACGCTCCGATTTTCCTTACACAGGTGCTTCCATGTTGTTATATTTCTCCAGTCGATCTAATCAACTATTTATTACACGCTCATAATGACAAAACATCTGACTCGGACACTAGCTGCGTTCTTTGTCACGGGAGTTCTCACCGGTGGTCTCCGGTTTTTCTTATAAGCCGTTTTTGCATCCACCGGTGACTTCTCACCAGTCTTATTAACCCGTTTTTGAACTAACTAGTGTCCGGTTTTATCTCACCGGTGCGGACTAACCAGAACCTGCTCATGAGCCCGGCTTCAGCGAGGAGTTAGCCAGTTTCATCAACTCACAGGCGAAGCAAAAAAACCGGACACTGGTGACTAAACACCAGAGAGAGCCCGGAGTGCAACGAACGCAGCTACTGACTGCATGACTACTGATATTCAAATCAATGTATTCTTGATTCAACCCCCGGCAGAGGCGTCACTAGCCAAAATGTTTGGGGGGGGGGGATGAGGCATTTACCGACTGGCAGATAATTTTTACCGACTGTTTCTGCAGAAAAAACGACTGTTTCCAACAATAAAAAATGACAGTTTTCGAAAAAAATCGACTGATTTTCAGAAAAACCGACTATTTTGACGAAAATCGACCAATTTTCAGAAAAAACGACTGTTTTCATGAAAAAATCAACTGTTTTGACGAAAAATCGCGGCGCTTCGCGCCGACTCGGCTATTTTTTTACCGACTGGCCGAAAGCATTGGGGGGGGGCGTCTCCCCCCTCCCCCCCCCCCCCAATCGTGACGCCCCTGACCCCCGGGGCACTTCAACCCAACTATTCTGTTCGATTACGAAATACCAGACTAAAACACGGGACCAACGATACTGACGGGATTACGGAATACGTGACACAACAATCGAGTAGCGGGTAAAAACACTTCACACGTCAAAAGTAAAAGCAAGCAAGCAAACTTCGTCGAGATCGCGATCTCCTGAATCCCTACCCCGGCTGGGATTGCGATGCATGGCCGGGCAAATCATCCGACGTTTCCCATGCTTTTTCCCTAGATTTCACTAGGTACACGTTTGAAGCTGAGCGGACTTCGGCTTGTCTTGGGAAACGTCACCAACCCTCGCCTAAAACCAACGGTAGGTACTTCCGAGACTCGAACCCCTGTGAGTTAAGCGTGCTAACAATTCGGCTAGGACGTATGGGTTCCAGGGGCTTCGAAAGTCCGACCCGAAGATATCGGTTTATGAAAACTTGCAGATTTGAAGACGACAGGTTTGAATCAGAGGTGCCATTACAGTAAACCTCGGGGGGAGGGGGGGCAAAAATCCATTTTGGCCCCTATCCTAAGTTTTTTTCTTGTTTTATCAAACACAAAATTTAATTGCTGGTTTTGGGGTTAAAATTAAAGCAGCTTTTGGTATACCACAATGAACAAATGCGAGAGTTACGCGTTGTTCAAAGATCCTTGACAAATAAAATGTTCACTGGAGCATGCTGTGAGCTGTACTTTGAGGCCTTCTTTTATGACAGAATATTCTACTTTAAACTCTCTTAGGCTTTCGATCGAAACCCTATCGATATTTGTTGCAATCACGAGAAGCAGATCTGGATTCATAAAATTTGTTGAGTTTGGATGTGGGAATAACATCTCAAAGATCTCACAAACAAATTCTAGCTTTCAAATCGGCTCAAACCCAAAAATTCCAGGCGTAAAGCCAAACCCAAATGACTGACGACAAGATAGGCGCCGCAGACAAAGATGTGTGAAACATTTAGGATCAGACCATAATTTTTTTTTTATCTCAAAAGAAAGCAAGGTCGGGGAAGGAAACAAACCTGTAATCTATATTTGATAATACATTTGATTACAGGTATCAACTCTATATTTGATAATACATTTGATTGCAGGTTTGTTTCCTTCCCCGACGTTGGAACTGAAGATTGACAGCCTGACGAGGACCCTTGCCAAGAAGGGCCGAAATATCGCTGATGAAGCATCGTAGCTGACGTATCCGTTGTATACATTATTTGAATATTAGCGACAGTAGCCAACTCTCAAGCTTACCTCATAGTTCCCGCCGATTCTTCCGTACTGGATATTCTCTGTTGGGAGAGATAATTGCACAAATGTCCATTTTCTAAGTACTCCGTAAATACAATTGTCATGCTACTCGTCTCCACGTTGTCGCTGGCGATTTGCGAAGTCAGCGCCACAACTTTCGCAACGGTGGGATCACGCAGGGAGGATAGATGGCGTATGTCTCGAAGTAACCTCTGCCTAGAATTTGCAAAAAAGTCTTAAAACTGAAATTTGCAAAAAAGTCAACCGTGATTTTTTGAAGGAATTTATTCCACCGATGATGTAAATTGTTTCATTTAATGCAATTATGTTACATTGTCGAATTGTTTACTCTTTCTGTCAATTACTAGATCAATTAGTTATGCTTGTAAAAGACGCGGATAGAAAGTACAGAAAAAAATATGTACTTTTCGGAAGCAAGAATAGGCTTTTCGCTTTTCGATTCAGTGGATTTTCATTATCATATTAAACTAAATTACGTGTAGGCTACACCTGGATACATCGGTAGCCTAGATTCCTCGCTTCCGCATTCCTCTTCCTCTGCGAATGAACAAGATGCGACTGTAATTGTCTTGATGTTTTATTTGTACAGTTTAACCTTTTATATATACGACTTCTTGTACAATTTTCTGTTTGTTCGCGCTGCAGCTTGACATTGTGAGACATTAAGATCCCTTCAGACTGAAAAAGGCTCTCATGTCCACATTATGGCTCTCATGTCCTTTATGGCTCTCATGTCTCATGTCCACATTACGTAAAATTTTTAAAACCCACAGCTGAGATTTAACGCAACGTAAAACGAAGAAGAAGAAGAAATCAATCATATACATACTGTAAATAAAAATTTTGCAGTATTTGCTACTGGGATTAATCTTGTCTTTAATGTGATAAGATTATCTCTAATTCGGATTAATCTTTTCCCAGTAGAGATAAGATTAATCCCAGTAGCAAATACTGCAGTTAACTTTAATCCTTACTCGGACAAACTTTTTACAGTGTAGATTTTCTTGATTAGAAGATTCGCCAGACCATGGATTTATGAGAAGATCTTGGTTTGTGTATTTAGTTTATAATATTTTTGTGTTTCTTTTTTCTTCTTTTGTTCTTATACTTACCGTACTCTGAGTTTGTTTTTTGTCTGACTTTGATGGTTTAAAGTTAAATAATCATCATAACCATAAATTAGTATTACTAATCAAATTTCCAGTCTTCTTAGAAAGCTGACGTGGTAGCCAAACTTTCCGTCTTATCATGAATGCCAGAAGCGCAGTAGAATATCCCATTGCTAATAAAGCTCCCAAGTTTACTTAACCAGTTTTAATTAGGAGGTGTTTACATTACCCTCCCTTCCCCCCCCCCCCCCACTGTTCTTCTCGGATGTGAAAAACAAGGTATTGTGCCAGCGTAATCTGTTTTGAGTCGAGTTCATGAATACAGATTGGTTTTATTTTGCCTTCCATATCGTTTAACATGGGAAAACATTGTAAGAGACACTCGTATCTTAGAGCTCGTGATGTGTATTGTGAGAATCGGAACTTGTTTCTTAGATGGGTGAAGATAGAACAGAAAAACAAAGAACCCGATAGTTGAAATGAACAAGATCGAATCTCTCGCTGGGATCCGAAACAGAAATATATCAAAGTTGTTTTTTCCAAAAGGGGAGAAGCAACGTTTTTCAAGTTTTAGCGATTGTCACTTTTGACACTACTCTGTACATCCGCAGTGGTAGCTCCGAATTCGCTGAATTTTCTACCAGACATGTAGGATACAAGCTCGTATACAAGCCAAGCAGGGATACGGCTCCCTACCAGAAACATGGAACGGGATCATCATTGAAAGGAGATTCAGACCCCAAGCTCTTCTCTACAACAAAGCGAAAGTCAATCCAAATGCAGAAAAATCTCTACCCGATCAACGACCCAATCGAGCAGCAAAAAGAGCAGCCGTGTCTAAAATGAAATCACAGCAACCTTTTTAACTCCTAGCAACTCTCACAATGGAACAAAGTCAAATATTTAACGCTAAGCTAGAACCTTTAGTTTGTTTTCCCACAAGTTCGTATTTTCCAACTTGAGCGGCTTTGAGCCTGGAGAGGACCCTTGCCAAGAAGGGTCGAAATATAGCTCTAATAAAATTCAGCTGATGTATCCGTTTTGCACTATCAAAAAAGGGATACGGCACAATACCAATAGCTTATATCGATTAGCCTATCACCTTTTAGAAAAACACCGTTGATATCTTGGACTTACTGTTTCAGACAAACAGGTCAAATCGAATTCTGAAGTCCCGCAATGTAGGCCTTTTCGATCTAGCTCGGAATATGACCGGTTTTCCAACACAAGTCGAAAACTCGCGCAATATCTGATATAGTTCGTTATGTCTATCTAGTATACGTTTTTGTTTAAGCATCCTGTTCTTCCAAATAAAGGGTATGGAACCCCAATCACTTTTTTTTTTACAAATCCGTTGCATCTAAATACTTTACTAATCTGTATGTAGGCAGGGGCGTCACGACTGGGGGGGGAGGGGGGGGGGGACGCCCCCCCCAATGCTTTCGGCCAGTCGGTAAAAAATAGCCGAGTCGGCGCGAAGCGCCGCGATTTTTCGTCAAAGCAGTTGATTTTTTCATGAAAATAGTCGTTTTTTATGAAAATTGGTCGATTTTCGTCAAAATAGTCGGTTTTTCTGAAAATCAGTGGATTTCTCTGAAAATCAGTCGATTTTTTTCAAAACTGTCATTTTTTATTGTTGAAAACAGTCGTTTTTTCTGCAGAAACAGTCGGTAAAAATTATCTGCCAGTCGGTAAATGCCTCGTCCCCCCCCCCCCCCCAAACATTTGTACAGAATGTACAGAAACAAAAGAAACGCAAGACAGCCAATTCATTAAAAGAGCTGGAGGGAGAGAAATTTCTCATTTCTTAATTACCATTGAAGTTCTGGAACGCGAATTTCGGACCTGAGGCAACAAACTTTCTTGTAAGACTGTTGAGCACTTAACCTTTCATCCGAGCAATTAGATCATTGGAGAAATTAGATCATGACCAGTTGAAAGAATCCCTATTTTTGAAATTACGGCCTCCTCTCCTGCCAGCGTATAATCAGCTCTTAGGAAAGTTTCACCCCTGGGGAAGGAGGGACATTTCTCGGGAGGAGCTCACGGACGGGATGTTTTCAGCGTTCTTTTTTGTCAGCTAATCATTTCGGCTTGAAGTGATTCATTTATACTGAATCCGGTGAAAATATGAAATTTAAGAAATCCAAATAAGAAATAAATAGCCTCTAATGTAGCTGACTTATCCGTTTGCACCGTCAAATATAAATGGAGTACTGTGGTTTCAGCTACGGGCGAACTGCCTGCCAGTACGTGGTCGGAGTAATTGGGATAAAAAGATCTCAAATAGTAAGCGACAATGCTGGCCGTTTTCTGGTTGAATGCGGGCAACTCTCAGACCCCAGGAGACACTTTCTTAATGGGTATACTATCAAGTTCCCCGATGTTCTTGAAACAAAAAATAAAGCTAAGATACTTAAAATATGCCAATTCTTAAAGAGTGTATTAGTTAAATAAAGATAAGTATTGAGTGATGTAAAGTGTATTGTAACCATCATGTATTTTGTACGGCCAATTGGCTATTAAATATATTCATATTCATATTCACATAGTCTGAAAAACAATTCTCTAAATTACGCGTAAAACTCCGGGGATCGACTAAAACCAGGAAGGGAAGGGAACGCGAGAAAAGTAGGAAGGCATACTAAAACCAGGAAGGGCATACTAAAACGAGGAAGGGCATACTAAACCGAGGAAGGCCGTCGCCAGAATTCAAAACTGGAAAGCCGCACCGTTCCCTTCCTCTGTTTAGTATTCTTTGAGGGGTCGGCAACTTTACAAATTCAAAGTTCACCATCCCTTCCTCGTTTTAGTATCCTGTAGTATCCGTCGTTTTAGTATCCGTCTTAACTAGAAAGGAAAAGGTGAATTACAATTTTGATAGTTGCTGACCTTTCACGGAACCCATTAATGCCTACCCATGTCAGGATACTAAAACGCGCGAAGGGATGGTGAAATTTGAGTTTGAAAAGTTGCCGACCCCTTGAAGAATACTAAACAGAGGAAGGGAACGGTGCAGCTTTCCAGTTTTTCGCAGCCTTGAATTCCTTCCTCGTTTTAGTATGCCCTTCCTCGTTTTAGTATACCCTTCCTGGCTTTATTATGCCTTCCTGGTTTTCTCGCGTTCCCTTCCCTTCCTGGTTTTAGTCGATCCCAAAACTCCGTACTGAAGTAAAAGCTCTACTTTCGGACGAACGGCTCAGCCGGAATCCGACAGTCCATATTTACAAACGAACGAATTGTGCAAAAAAAAATCTAAGCTACTATTTAATCTTCAAACAGAAAGTTTAGTCTGGGTTTGTTTAAAGTGTGAGGTTTACCGATTGTGTCGCGATAACTGTCACTCATGTTGTATGGCCTTTCGGCTGAATAAACATTAATACTGTAATATCATTCTGACTCCTGGTTACCACCTCTCTATCCAAAGACAGCACAAACTCTATGAGCAAGGGTACTTAATCCCAAAAGTTCTAAGAGTACAAATACACTACCGGGAAAGGGATTTAGGGATCTGGACAAATTGAAATCGATCATAAAAGCTCCAAATGTCTTTAAAAACAACGAGAAAGCCTTCTCAAATCCGACTGCAGAGGTTTCCAGTGAGTAAATATTGATAAAAGCTTAGGTTCCGTAGAATCCTCAAAAGAAAGTTGAGTATAGGTGCTACGTGGTCTTTACCGCTCTGGAGAGCTAGAGCTTGCTGGAAATGGGAATGTTTATACGGGGAGAAATCGCTTCTCTGGTTCCATAAAGGAGATGCCGATACTGTTCGATATCAAGATGCGGTACGGCGATTATTTATAATTTCACTGGTATCACCTTAGATAAAGTCTGAAGCAAAACCTAGGGTTCTTGACGATCATCTAAACTAACCGTAAGTCGGCAATTTACCATTTCATCGGTAACTCAACGGTTAAAGAAGCCTATAGTAAACGTTAAAGTAACAGTCGAAATTCGTACTAAGTACAAGTTTTTTTTAAGTCAATGCGAAAGTCGAAATAGGAGTAAGACGATAGTTTAGGCTAGGTCGATTGGCCTACTTCGTTTTCCTGCCGGAACGAAATTTGACAGCAACCCGACCAAAAAATGAGGAGTGAAACAATATGGTCAATAAATCCCTTGTTTTTTCTGCCGGATCGAAATTTGACCGGAAATTTGGTGTATTTACCAAATTTCGGCCGGAATCTGGCGAAAACCGGAAATTCAGTGGTATCACCAAAGATAAAGTTGTATCAAAACGTAGAGTTCTTAACGATATTCTAAACTAGCCGTAAGTCGGTAATTTACCATTTCACCGATACCTCCGTAGTCAAAGAAGCTTACAGTTGAAATTCGCACGAAGTCCAAGTTTTTTTAAAGTCAATGCGAAAGTCGAGATAGGAGTAACACGACAATTTAGGCTAGATCGATTGGCCTACTTCGTTTTCCTGCCGGAACGAAATCTGACCGCAAACTGACCAAGAAATGAGGAGTGAAACAATATGGTAAATAAATCCCTTGTTTTTTTCTGTCGGAGCGAAATTTGACCGGAAATTTGGTGTATTTAAAAAATTTCGGCCGGAATCTGGCGAAAAACCGGAAATTCAGTGGTATCACCATAGTAAAACGTAGAGTTCTTAACGATATTCTAACTAAACTAACCATATGTCGGTAATTTACCATTTCATCCATACCTCCACAGTAAAAGAAGCTTTCAGTTGAAATTCGTACGAAGTCTAAATTTTTGTTAAAGTCAATGCGAAAGTCGAGACAGGAGTAACACGATAGCTTAGGCTAGATTGATTGGCCTACTTCGTTTTCTTGCCGGAACGAAATTTGACCGCAACCCGACCAAGAAATGAGGAGTGAAACAATATGGTAAATAAATCCCTTGTTTTTTCTGTCGGACCGAAATTTGACCGGAAATTTGGTGTATTTACCAAATTCAGCCGGAATCTGGCGAAAACTGGAAATTCAGTACTGTTAACTAATTTTTGATCGAGCCCCTTATCCGTAAACTATCTTTTGTTTATTCAATTCAAGCGTTCTTAGAAATTTAGAAAGGTAATTGCAGGCCAAACTTCGGTTCTATGAAGATATGTTTGACTGAAATACACCACTGCCAACCTTTTCGATACCTTTTGGTCAACTACAGTGCAAAAAGTCTACCGGAAGGTATGACAATTCAATCATATTTTGCTTAATCGAAGATAAGAAATGGCAATTTAACCATATTTTGCTTAATAGAAGATAAGAAACTAATCAGAATACGCTGTATTTCTTGAAGATATGACGGGCTTTGAGACCAGAAGCAAATTAAAACTTAAAAAATAACTGAAAGAGACACGGCCGAACATTTAATTTTTTTTTCTTAACGTATTGTCCATCCGCCAGCTAAAAATGTACCTTTCTCTAATTTAGGAGCATTTTTTAGCCATTCCAGCAACACCTATGAATCACTCAATCGATCATCCCACTGTCGATCCGATTCCTTGGTTTGGACTACGACTTGAATGTAGGTGATAAAATTGCAAATGCAAGGTCAGTAAGGCCAATATGTGGTTGGATTTTGACAGCGAAGTCTTATTTTCTGCCCCCCCCCCCCTCCCAACTTAAGACGTGCTCTTATACGTAGTGAACTGAAAGACAAAAATACTTCTCAGCCGGGATCTGAACTCAGGGCTTTATTTTTTGGGGATCCCAAAACGTAAGTGGAGGGATACCTATGACATCGCAAAAGTTGTCCGTCTGCCCGTCTGTTAGCACGATAACTCTCGAAGGGAATGGGATAATTTGATGAAACTTGGTGTGACGATTCTTTGAGTCAAGGGTAAGGTCAATTTCGTAGATGGGCTTTGTAGCCCTACATTTAAGGGTGGGGGTTCAATTTAAGGGGCGAACAAAATATTTTTAAACAGCTAATGTGATATAGTCAATTATGGAGTAAGAAGACATGCCGAACACGATGGGGAAACCATTTTGTCGCCCGACAAGTAGTTCATCCGGAATCCGGCAAAAACCGGAAAGTTGGTGAAAAGTAAAAGTTTCATTTGAAGTTGATTAAATTATTGATTTAGGGGTAAAAAGACATGCTGAACACTTATGTGGAAAGCATTTTCTACCCGGACAACTAGTTCGTCCGGAATCCGGCCAAAACCGGGAAATTTGTTAAAAGCTAAAGTTTTATTAGAAGTTGATTAGACGACAGATTTAGGCGTATGAAGAGACGCTGAGTCTGTATATGACAATCATTTTTTACCATCCGGCTGTAACCGGATTTTTTTTTATAAGTTAAAGTTTTATCTGAAGTTGATTAAATGTTCTTTATGAAGATAAGGATATACGCTGAGTTCATTTCTAAATTTTCTTTTTTTGCTGGACAATTAGTTCGCTCGGAATCCGGCCGAAACCAAAATTTGGCAGAAGTAAAGCAGGAAGTTTCGGTCAAAATAGATATGGCTTATAGAGGTATATGTGAACTTGGTTTTCTTTGATGATTACTGGATCTGGCGAAGACAAGACCGAATTGTCTGGATCAAATATTAGATTTTTGGGATCCCATCGAAACCTTTGGTCTTGTTTTAATTTATCTACGCAGTTTGCATTCCCATGTCACGGGATTAAATAGATAAATTCGAAAAGTTACATCTGGTTTACTTGTCACGGTACAAGCCCTTTGTATAACCCTTCATCTATGTGATATTTAGAAGTCGACCACGAATAATCTTAAAACATAATTTTCGGTTAAGAAATACAAACTGGAAACTTTGCCGGAAGTACGAGCCCAGGAACATTTCTTTTGTCTCGGGACTTATAGCGGCTAATGGGAAAGTTCATTCGAGTTTCAAAGAGCGAGAAAGAAAGCCCGTGGGAGAATCCTGGAAGTTTCTAGCTCTGTGGCTGTCTTCTTCGTTAGAAACAAGAAAATTAGTAATCAAATTTTGATGGGTTTCTAAGAAAATGCAAATTTGATGAATATGGGATGAGGTTAAGACTTAACTACAGTTACGTTCCTATGGACGTCTTGCTATTTCTGTACGGCAAATGCGGTCTTTCGGGAGCCAAATCTTTCAAAAATCTTTTGGGAGCCAAAAATCGACTTCCTTGATCGTTCACTTTTCGCTACAAGTCGCAGTTGATAGGCTACAGTTTATATTATAATATTCTAACATACGTGACTCCTTTGAAAGTCCAACGGCTTTGTCGAGGTTACAAACCTTTCTAGGCTGTTTTAATCTTTACTCTGCTACATTGGACCTGATGAGAAATACGGAGAAAAAAGGTATAGCCGGTATTTCTGATCAACGTAGTGTCGTTAGGGTAAAAAATCTGACATATATAGGAAATTCGAAATCTTCAAAATTTGAAAATCGAAAAATTCACAATTCAAAATTCGGAAATTCAAAATCGTCCCATATCGAATGGTATGGGACGTAGAGTGAAGCAACATACGTAAGGCTAATATTTATTAAAGTTTAACTGAAAAGGGCTTAGATAAGGCAATCCAGTTGCCCATCACTTATTCACTTAAAGAAACAAAAATGCGTTACTTCGTTGCTTCGATATTCACGAAGAATCGATTTTCAAATATTGGAATTTCCTTGTCTGATTTGTATGCTCTATGCGCTTGTATCTGTGTTGTATGCTCGACGAAAACGACTTACGAAAAATAAGTGTTCACGCAGTGAGCTACCTTCCGTAAGCTGATCACTGGCGACTGAAACGCCGCGTAAGTATTAAGATTCAATTTTTCTGCGTTTTTGCAATTTTTCCGCAGATATTCTAGAGCAAATAGTGAAAAATAAAAAAATCCCTAAACACAATCCCCAAAATGCAGTGTACTCAGTTAAATGATACAAAAATAAGTTGGCTTTTCAGTTCAACTTAAAAGTAAATATGTCATAGCTGTTCCATCTTTCTGTTTCGTTTATCAAAGTTCATGCGAAACGTAGCCGAGCGAAGCAAGGCTTTGACACGTTTCCGGAGTAAACAAAAACGAGATACTAAGCGCGGGTATTTATTGTTGGTATAAAATAGCAAGCAGCACAACCTTGGCATCCAATCAGGGTCGATCGTGTTGAAATCAGCCAAGTTTGTCATTTCCCTGAAACATAAATCTTACCTGGCGAATCCAGACCCTTTGGTGAAGATAGTTCGGCCAACAAAGGTCCTTTTGGAAGATACATGACATACATTCCCACTTCCTGGGATCCCCTCCACATCGAAGAGATGGACCTTTAAAAGTAAGTCATCGTAATATCGGTGATCAATCAACAAGAGACCACTCAAACCGTAGCAGATAAACAGTATCCGTCGAATCGATATTTCTCAAAAAATACATAATAAGTTTAGTTATATGGCGAATGTTCAACTTCCAGGACCAGTAGTTCGGAGCGATATGACCGCATCTTCAGTGAGAATGCACTGGGCTTCCTGGACACTATAGGAAAGGTTCTTAGCATCTAACCGTAGCAAGCGCGACGCAAACGTTTTCGGATGCTACATTGCCTGATTTTGCGGGGGTAGTTCGCAGGAACCGGGGATCCATCAGACTCCGGGTTCCAAATAATTATTGCGGAACTAGTCTTATTGAGGGAGTGAGTACCCCTTTTATGCAGTTATCATTATCTATCTGGGATAAGATCAATTCAAATCTTTTTGGTTTCCCAGGTGGATAGGTGATATTCGTTCTTTTACTGTTATTGTTTTTGTTTGTATTCTTGTATTAAGCTAGTCAATGGAATTTCTTTTTCCGGATTAAGCAGTAAGTAAGTAACCCTTCAGTCCTCCGTTGCGTGTCGACTGGGGCAGCTAAGAGTTGCACTGAAATTATCCTTATCCTGTCCAATCCGGTCCGAGATCCGGTCTCACCGCTTTGAAACTAGTACATTACTAAATCGGAATCGTTTATTCTAAAATAGGATTCATTGGCTTCCAAGACGGGTCTGGACGCTAAAACACGCTAATCTTTACAATAAATATAAATACAAAACATGCGCTGCTCAGGACTATATGTAGCATTCGGAAAAAAGAACAAAAAATGTCACGAGTAAGTTGGCAGTTCCGTTTGTTTTGACGGGCACGAGCTTATTGCATCGACGGTCCGACTTTGGGGTCAGATGAGAGCATGTGTATGTAGGCTTCGGCAAAATCTCATAATGAGTTCATTTCTACGATTTTGTATGTGCTCGAAGTTGAACATTCACCATATAACTAGTCTTACTATGGATTCTTTCGAGATATATCAATATACGATACAATATCTGAACATTATCAGGAGGGTAAATTATATATTTCTAGTCCTACATATATCGGAACAGAACGAAAACTACACGCGCCGATCCAACCTCGATGCTCAATTCCTTAAGTCTGGTATCTTTATACAGGGCTGGGGGAGAGACGGGGGCAGGGGCGTCACGTATGGGTAGAGGGAGGAGCCCCCCCCCCCCCACAAACGATGTTGTTGGCCGGTCGGTAGAAAATAACAGAACCGGGGCCAAGGGCCGCGACTTTTCGTAAAAACGGTCGATTTTTTTCTTGAAAACAGTCGATTTTTTTTATAACAGTCGATGTTTCGCAAAGGTATTCGATTTTCCTTAAAAATAGTCGGTTTCCTGAAGAGCAGTCGTTTTTTTCAAAACAGTAGGTTTTTTCCTGCAAAAATGGTCGGTAAAAATGATCAGCTATAGTCGGTAAATACCTTGCCCCTCCCCCAAAACATTTTGGCTAGTAACACCTCGGGACGGGGGTGGTGGTGAAACGTACTGTTAACTCATTTCTTTGTATATCTTTCGCCAGACTGTACACGATTTACTATGCAAGAAACAATCACTCTCCAATGCCCCATTCACAAGCACGTGCCTAGCCAAGCACCGATGCCTAGGCACGTGTCTAGCGTCAACGTTGACATCCAATCAATCAATCAAGTTTAATATCCAAATAGCTTAAAGCTAGAAGAGGAATAAAATATTTACGAAATACACAGACACGAAACAAATCAACTGATACATTTACAAGATTTGAAAAGAAATAAATGATGGGATGAAACTACGTAAAACTTGGGCAGAAGAATTAGCAGGATATGGAGTAAACTGATTGACAGTATTCCTCTCGGACCGACGCACGGAAGACGGGAGGGGAGGGGGAATAGATGGGTCATCTGGGGACAACACATTATCTTTGCTCCAAATTGTTTTGAAAGAGTATTTCTGCGGTCAATTTAAAGTTTAACTGAAAAGGTCTTAGATAGGACGATCTAGCTATCCATCATTTATTCACTCAAAGAAGCTTGAAAACCCGGCGAAAATGCGGTACTTTGTTGCTCCGCTATTCACGAATATTCGATTTTCAAATAGTGGAATTTACTTGTCTGATGTGTATGCTCTATGCGTTTGTATCTGTGTTGTATGCTCAACGAAAACGATTTACGAAAAATAAGTGTTCACGCAGTGAGCTACCTTCCGTAAGGTTATCACTGGCCACTGAAACGCCGAGTATCTATTGAGATTCAATTTTTCTGCGTTATAGTAGAAATTTGCGTTGTGAGGACGCCCTTAGAAATTCTGAACGATATTCTAGAGCAAATAGTGAAAAATAAAAAAATCCCTTAACACAATCCAAAAAATGCAGCGTATTCAGTTAAATTATACAAAAATAAGTTGGCTCTTCAGTTAAACTTTAAGGACGTCAAGTTGAATGAGAACCTCTTCATAAGAAAAATTATGATCACCCAGAATGATTCTCACTGCTCTCTTTTTGACATTTTCCAGGCGATCAGAGAGCTCTGCATCAAGAGAAGAATGCCAAACTGGTGAAGCCTATTGTAAATGAGTTGATGATGATGAATGATTGAGGTGAGAAATTTAAAATAAAAGAGGAGGCATTTAGGTGTCATAGGCCTCCGCTACAACACTCTATTCTTTACAATAAATATGAATAAAAAACATGCACTGCTCAGGACTATTTTTCTTTAATGCAGCATTCGGAAAAAGTAAGTTGGTAAGTTCACAAGTAAGTTGGCAATTTCGATCGTTTTGACGGGCACGAGCTCACTGCATCGACGGTCCGACTATTACTTGAGGTCAGTTGAGAGCATGGGTCTGTCGGCTTCGGAAAAATCTCATAATGAGTTCATTTCTGCGATTTTTTAGGTGCTGGAAGTTCAACATTCACCATATAACTAATCTTATTGTGGATTATTTCGAGAAAAATCAACATACGATACAACATCTGAACATTATCAGGAGTGTTATTATCTATTTCTAGTCCTAAATATATCAGAAAAGAACGAAAACTATACGGACCGATTCGGTCTAGATGCTCATTTCCTTAAGCCTGGTATCTTTATATAGGAGTGGGGGAGAGACGGGGGCAGGGGCTTCACATATGGGGGGGAGGTGGGGAGGCCCCCTCCCCCCCCCCCCAATGTTGTCGGCCGATCGTTAGAAAATAACAGAATCGGCGCAAAGCGCCTCGGAAAAACAGTCGATTTTTTTCTTGAAAACAGTCGTTTTTTTTTCAAAACAGTAGGTTTTTCCCTAAAAAATATGTTTTTCCTGCAAAAAACGGTCGGTAAAAATGATCAGCTAGTCGGTAAATACCCCCCAAAAAAACATTTTGGCTAGTAACACCTCGGGACGGGGGTAGTGGAGAAACGCACTGTTAAACTCATTTCTTCGTATATCTTTCGCCAGACTGGACATGATTTACGATGCAATAAACAATCACTCTCTAGCAGAGGGACAAGTCGGCTATTAAGTTGCGTTTATGAATCTATAAAGAACAGACATTTGTTTTTTGGTGCTGAAGGAATGTCGAGGGCACCTATATCAATCAATTTATTTAATTCGTGATATTACACATCACATAATAGAATTACACTAACACAGGACTATTCTTTACTAAATATATACAATAATTTCATCCATTCGGTGGCTCGGGGCAACAGCACAGTCGACGGAAAAGGCGGTAAAAATGGCCGGAACGGCACTCTGCGTTCTCACGAATTGCCTTTACAAGTGGATTGTCGAAGACTTCTAACCTTGCAACAAAACTAACTATCGCTTTCCGTCTCACAACATTAAAAGATTCAATTTCATTTTCTAAAAACATTTGACTAGCAGAGTAACGTCTACAGAAAACCGGTGGAGAGTCGAATCGTCTAGAGGCTGTTGGCCTTGGGGACATGATGCAGATATCAGCATGGTCGGGTAGAATCGTTCACGTGCACGTGCGTCTTAGTATGTTTAAAGGACCTGTCTTACCTGTAATAATACTGCAACCTACTTCCGTAACCACTCCATATATTCCTAAGCCCAGAGACCCCAATTTCGTACGTGCATTCTAACCCAGTGGTTCCCAACCTTTTCCGTACCGCGTACCCCTAATCAAGGTTCGAAAAGATTGCGTACCCCCATTTTCAGAAAGGGAAAAAGACGATAGTTATTATCAGAAATGATAAGGCATACATGTGTAAAAATATATACAAACTCAATGAGGCAATCGCTAGAGGCTGCGTTGTAGCAAAAATTTTGTCAAATCTCGGCTCGACGTCATTAGCGGCATATTTTTTACAGTCAGCCTGTTTCTGTGTTTGTTTTTTTATGTTCTCCGGGCTTTTATCAAGCTGCACCGCAAAATTTTTCGTTAGCTTAATTTGCAACCTGAATGACAATATCACTTGCACCGTCTTCGATTCTTCTTGAAACAGTATTGTTTGACACAGGAACAGATTTTACGGCAGTAGGCTAGCTGTTTTTGAATCAACATTATTTCACTGACTTTCACTAAGGCGTTGGATCAGAGGAGTCACACACGGGTGACAATACCCATCCCCCCAAAAAGGCCGGCCAGACCATTAAAAAGAAAAGAGTCGGCGCAAAGCGCCGCGATTTTCCGTGAAAGCAGTTACTTAAAGGACCCCTCTTGCTTATTCTGCCTTTTACAATATACTTAGCTCCCATATGGAATTATAAGGTTCTAAAATCCCCACCTTTCTGCATTGTTTCGTTTCGGAACTACGAATTTTTAGCGCTTTTTCGGCCTTGCCGAGTTTTCCCGTCACCCAACGAAAAGTTTGCCGGAATCTTCATTGTTCGCTGACAACTCTTTCACGCATAAGGTTGTGATAATCTTCTGTTTATTACTTCTTTTATTTGCTTAGTTTTCCCGCTTTTGAACCAAGGCACGTCCAGTTTTTAAATCTTTTGCGCCCAGCCGCCGCGTCGGAGAGCAGGAAGGCTGGATATAATCGACAAGCGCTAACAAGAGAGTCGGTAGTTTCAGGTGGAAAATAATGGTATTTTCGAATACGTTTTTACTGATCCATTACCTGATCTCTAGTAAGAGTTGTGCTTTAAAAAAAAACGTCGGTAAAAATGACCTGTCCGCCAGTAAAAATACCCTGCCCCTTAAGATACATTTTGGCTGGTGATGCCTCGGCTGGTAATATTAGGCTTTCGGCAATCAAAAATTAGTGAGGCGAGGTTTTGAAGCTACAGACTAAATCAGTTTTGGTTCCTTCGCGTACCCCTTGCAAGGGTCTCGCGTACCCCTTGGGGTACGCGTAACACCGGTTGGGAACCACTGTTCTAACCCTTCTAACAAACCCACGCTGATTTTCTCACTTGCCGTGTTTTGCTACCTTCGATGTGTATCACGCTGTCGGTTGTCTGCGAGAAGTTTTCCCATCAGAAAAAACGGTTATGTAAATTGTTTCCCTGTTTTCGCTGCAAGTCAACGGGTCTCGGAAAAGGCTTAAAACTGCCAAAACCGTGGGTTATATGTTGAAAGCCCTAGTTTTAAAGTATTCAAATATTTTAATATACTGTAATTTGAAGAGTAAATAGTGCGAGGGGTCCTTTAAAGATTAACCGAATATGGCTGGGATCCGAAAATCTAGTTACACTTCATTTATTTACTGAAACAGGCCTGAAAAGCCGGTAAAAATGCGTTACTTCTTTTGTTCGCTACCCAAGGTAATCTATTTCATTAAATGAAGTCATTCTTCGGATTTGTAGTGCCTCCCCAATGAAAAATTTTGTAGCCTGCGTAGTTGTATGATAGTTGACGAAAAAGTTGCATGTGTTGATATGGAATAGTAAAGAATCCTATCATTTAATGTGCCTCAGAATGGGCCAATCTTAAGCAGTAGTATCCAGTAGCATCCTGTCTTGCAACAATAGCATCCAGGCTTGCTAATAGTAGCATGCAGTAGAATGCAGTGACACGGTAGCCTTGACATAGAAGCAGTTCGTAATGCATGCTACTTTTTCGCACAACTTCATGCTACTATTTTGAGTTACATTTTTCGGTCTATGTGCTTGTCCCTCTACACTTGAAATATTTACCAACTTAGCAACTGCAAAGGTAGCCCATTGCCGAAAAAGTAACACACATAACAAAAAGACATATCTCATCCTTACTTTCCTACTTTCTTGAGCCGGGACTTTTCGGAACTTAGCGTCCGTAACACGAGGAAATGCAGGCTTTTTTTTTAAATTCAGGTTCTCCGCGTCTGGGTGGATTATGGGTTTGCGCTGGATTGTTACCAAAACTATTGGATTCTTCATGAAATCCAAGTCCAACAAAAATATTGACACTTCTCTCTGCGCGTATCCCCAGCCAGCATACTGACAATCAAAAAAATATTCATTCCACTCAAAGTCATCGCACACCCCGGGGGGCAAACGATGTAATATATATACAGTAGAGGTATGCTTATGTGAACAGTTACTTTAAAGTTTAACCGAAAAGGGCTGAGATAGGACAATCCAGTTACCCGTCACTTTTTCACTTAAATTGGCTTGAAGACCCTCTGAAAATGCGGTACTTCGTTGTTCCGCTATTCACGAATAATCGATTTTCAAATAGTGGAATTTCCGTGTGATTTGTGGTACCTCTATGTGCTTGCATTATTGTTGTATGACTTACGAGAAAGATTTATGATTTGTTTTTTGTTCAAGCTCTAAGCAATCTTCACCAACCTCACCACTGTCCGCTGAAAAGCGGCGCTTGTGCTAAGATTAAAATTTCCCGCTTCATAGTAGAATTTACGCTCTGGGGACATCCGCAGATATTCTGAACGTCATAACTATAGCAGATAGTGGAAAATAAAAAAAAATTCCTTCGTAGAATCCAAATAATTCAGTATACGGTATTCGATAAAATGATACAAAAATAAGTTGGCTTTTCACTTAAACTTTAATGTGAACAGTGCAGTTTTGGGCCAAATGGTAAAATGAAGATCCAAAATACGTATACAGGTGTTTTCAGATGCCCTTAATTACCTACTTTGGCTAATTGGTAGTTAGCTTTAGACACAGCAAGTGCATGAAAATGGCTAAGTCCACTGTCAACAAACGTTCACATTAGCATACCTTTACTGTATTTAAAAGCCATTAAGCCATGTACAGAAAAACAAAACAAACAAAAAGCAATCTCAAAATAATAAACAAACATTCAAAACCTCACTTAATATCCTACCGACCTATCGATTTTCTGCTAAACTAATAACTTTTTCTATCATGTTACCAAAACACACTATAGACCTAGGAGTCGTAGTAGGAGTCCTAGTACCTAGAAGTAGCTCATCCCCCCAATTTTGAAAAAGAGTACCCCTTATATTAGAAAGCTCCTCGCACCTCAAGAGAACATTGCTCAGTCCCGCAGCACTCGAATTACAAAAGGACAAGGATACTGCGTTCCCGGAACACCACTTTTCCTTTTCCAAAAACTTCTACCAAGCACTGGTACACTGTAAAAAAAATCTTGCAGTATTTGCTATTGGGATTAGTCTTATCTTTATTGAAATAAAATTATCCCTAATTCGGATTAATTTTATCCCAGTGGAGATAAGATTAATCCTAGTAGCAAATACTTCATCCTTATTTGGAGAAACTTTTTACAGTGTCGACAGTTTGCTCTTGCCTGGATCCATAAACGAATAAATTTTACTGGTATTTTCAACTTTAAATAAAACTCCGCACCAAAATACTCTTTAATTTCATGATACAGTTTTAGACTAGCTGACTTGTGAAGATCATTCCACCACAACTGGTAGCATCCGCTACACCTAGTCAACTTGGGCTAAATGCCGGTAAGAAGTAAACGTAATATAGCATCCGCTACAGGTGGATTAGAGCCCCGGGTGAAAAATACAAAATCCGATAGATGAATGAAAATAATTCAGTGTATTCAAACAGCAGATGTAAAAATAAGCTGCGTTTTCAGTTAAACTTTAAAAGACTCTTCGCACTATATAGGCTACTGTTCAACTTACAGTATTTTAAAATATTTAAATACTTTAAAACTAGTCTGTGCTTTCAACAAATAACCCACGGTCTTGGCTGTTTTAAGCCTTTTCTGAAACCCGTTGCCTTGTAGCGAAAACAGGGAAATAATTTATATAACCGTTTTTTTTTATGGAAAAACTTCTCGCAGACAATCGTCGACAGGGTGATACACATCGAAGATAGCAAAACACGGCAAGCGAGAAAATCAGCGTGGTTTTGTTAGAGAGGTTAGAATGTACCGTACGAAATTGGGGTCTCCTGTTTAGAAATATATGGAGTAATTATGGAAGTAGGTTGCGTTAGTATTATAGGCAAGACAGGTCGTTTAAGGATTGTATTAGTTTGATAATGAAAGTTCGTTTGACAAGATTTTTTGTTCACTGTTATGCTGTTTGACGAGTACCCCCTATTGGGCGTGTCCACGATTTCGGTAACTTAGTCCCGTTCATTCGTGGATCCCCCCCCCCCAAAAAAAAACGCATTGTAATCCCAGCCAGCGCATGTGCAGGCCTTAAAGGACCCGTCAAACCTATATAATTAATCCACTGTAACCCGCTAATGACTATTCATTCTTATTTACACTTCCTATTCTTTCGTATTACGAAGAATCCTATCCCCACTTTCAACAGTTTATTGATTTTTAAGCTCTAGTGTTCGACTCTTCTTGAGGCGTGGTGAGACTAATACTGCGAATATACATTTCTGTACATTTCTTCTGTACATGTACATTTCTCCATTCTCGGATTTGCTAAACATTTCCGAGAAAAGGCAAATTCGGAAAAAATATTACAAACTGGCAAAATACCTTCTCGGACTCCCCCCATGGGAGTCTAATTCAGCCCTGTCGAAGAAGTACCATTACTGATGCTTCAGCTAAGTGCGAAACCATAGAGTGTCGTGCTAGATCCCGGGCTTTCAAAAACACATACAATAAAAATCGCCGTTGACTCGCCTAGCTTATCTATAAGTCTTATAAAGTTTATTTAGTGTTTCCTTTTATTTGTGTGTAACTCATTTTTCTTTCTTTCTATTACTCCCCTCTTTCATTTGTTGTATAGCGCGCCTCAGTAAATTATTATTATTATTATTATATGATCCGTAGGCCGCTGATGATGGTGCCGAACATCGCAGCTACCTACCCCTTCGATGTTATCTACCGTCCGGAAGTCTCCTCCCCTAAGTTTTCCCCGAAATTTCATTTATATCGGACTGAATAAAATATAGTACTATACTAGCCGTTCTGAAGGCTTTTCTCCATAGTTTCTCACTCGCTTCAGCATCACAGAGGGGCCTCAGGCAAAACAAAATCCTTGATGCTACACTGTAAAAAAATATCTTGCAGCATTTGCTACTGGGATTAATCTTATCTTTATTGAGATAAGATTATCCCTAATTCGGATTAATCTTATTCCAATAAAGATAAGTTTAATCCCAGTAGCACATATTGCATCCTTATTCGGAGAAACTTTTACAGTGATACCTACCGTTCCGAAATCTCCTCCTCCAAGTTTCTCCCTTGCCTTAACTTTGCAAAGGGGTATTTCGGGTAGATCAAAATCTTCGACGTTAGATGGTGTGGTTGCTGGCATCAAATACGACGAAAAGCGAAGAGCCGATTCGTCGCCATCGAATTCCTCCTCCAGTGACTGTAGTATTGGCCGGCTTCCCTAAAAAATAAAAAGATACATCAGGGACAATAATAATAATAAATAAAAAAAAAACGCTTTCCAAGAATTGTTCGGCTATTATTCAGGATACCTCTAGGTTGATTCGTATAGCATATGGTCGTTTATGTCCAAACAAAGGTCGCTACAACCGGAAAGCACTTGGGCGAATTTATAGCGCTTTCTGCACTCCTTGAATCTTGTATTGTTCCGGTGTTTATCACATTCTGCGAAAAAAAGATATTAAAGCTTTAAAGACGTGTTATTATAATCACTGTAAATTTTTTATATACCTTCCTCGTTCCTGCCGCAACCACAAATTAGTTCAGAAGTTCGGCATCCAAGATTTGATTCGCTCACTCGAGAAAAGGTCAGCATCACTACTATGTGCATCTCGTCATCCTGGTCTTCGAGTATATGGTGTTTTTCATGAAGTTTTTTAGGCCCAGTTAGTAATTATGTCTAAAATTTGTGTGTTTATACTGTTATTTATCTTGTGTTATTTCGCGTTATTCCCTTTACTCAGCTACCACATTCTGTATTTGGCGGGTTATAAATAATATATATATATATATATATATATATAAATATATAATAATAGATGTGTTGTTTTGTTTATTGCTTTCCGGAGAAAGCCGTTGTCAAAACATAAAAGACACAAGACCGTAGAAGTGTAAGGTTTGAGTCTGGTCAAAAATCCATCGCACCAAGTTCACCCATCAGAGGATCCCCCATCCGATGGCTAATAACCAGGCCCTACTACAAGGCCCTACGCTTTCCATGCTTCGTAAACGAAACTTTTGGTAGCGCCGCCCACTACGCTTGCGGCATTTAAAGCGAGACAAACTTGCGAGCTTATAAATTTCTAGTAAAGCTAAGATGTGTTCTACACGCATCGAGGAAACAGGGGAGGTTGCATCAGTTTTTTTTTTGCTGTGTTCAGGGTATAACGCTATCAAAGCCAGCGCTAGTGCACGACTTATTGAGTTTCAGTAAGGACGTTCTCTATTGCTAGTGGTGCTAGTATCACTAATTTTTTTGTGTCACTTTTTTCAAGTCTTGGCCCTACCACTAGTCTTACAGTATTTTAAAATATTTGAATACTTTAAAACTAGGCTGTGCTTTCAACAAATAACCCACGGTTTTGGCTGTTTTAAGCCTATTGTAGCAAAAACAGGGAAACAATTTACATAAACGGTTTTTCTGATGGAAAAACTTCTCGCAAACAACAGTCGACAGCGTGATACATATCGAAGGTAGCAAACCACGACAAGTGAGAAAATCAGCGTGAATTTGTTAGAGAGGTTAAAATGTACCGTATTAAATTGGGGTATCAGGGTTTAGAAATATATGGAGTGGATTACGGAAGTAGGTTGCGTTAGTATTATAGGTAAGACAGGTTCTTTAAATTCATTCATTCATTTATGGCAACCAATTTCGAGCAACAGAAATCTGAGCCTCAAGAGAGACTGGACCAGGCCCGTATCCAGGAATTTATTTCGGGGGGTTGCCTGCGGGTTGGACAAAAAAGTACAAAAAGACATAAATCAGAGGGAAAAGCCTAATAAAACGGTTATTTTTGTATGTTTCGGGGGGGGGGGGGGGGTTCAACCCCCTACCCCCCCCCCCCCCCTGGATACGGCGTTCGACTGAACACATTCGGAAAAACGAACTTATTGAAATTTAACTAATCGAATTAAAAATATCAACAGATAGGTACATTGCTAATTATTCAATGATAATTCATTGTGGGCTCATGGAAGGGAATAAAGAATCTCAGCGTCGCCGAACCACTTACAGGTGGTGACAAAGGGGGTTACCCAATACCGAGTAGCAAACTGAAGGAATTGAATATATGTGCGTTTTTTATCATATTATAACACTTTCGTAGAAGGAGCACTGTTCAGGTATCACGATACAAAGAGAGGACTTGATTTCAGCCTGATTTTAAGCAGGAACAGCGTATTTTCATTCATTCATTCATTTATTCGTACTAGTTTGACTACATAACATAAATATAAAGCAAGAAAGAAGACCCCCTGAAGCTATCTTGTTTGGGGAGATACTCTTTTGAGATACTCTTTACACTTTTAACACTTTTTTTGCATAAAATTTAATTTCTAAGCAGCTTCAGCGGCGTCACTACCGGGGGGGGGGGACGCCCCCCCCTCAATGTTGTCGGCCATTCGGTAATAAATAACCGAGTCGGCGGGAAGCGCCGCGATTTTTCGCCAAAACAGTTGATTTTTTTCATTAAAACAATCGATTTTCAGTCGATTTTTCGGCAAAACAGTCGTTTTTCTGTAAATCGGTAGATTTTTTAGATACCGTCGTTTTTTTCTTGAGAACAGTCGTTTTTCTGCAAAAACAGTCGGTAAAAATTACAAGCTAGTCGATAAATTCCTTGACCCCCCCCCCCCCCTCCGAACACGTTGGCTAGTAACGCCTCTGAGCAGCTTTAACATTCCACTTACGCCTTACCAGTTTTAACGTTCCACCGTTTTATTTATTATGTCCCACGAAAGGATAACTCTGCATTCTCGATTTCGTTTCATTTAAGTCTACTTTTGTTTAACATAGATACTTACTTAGGTGATAGTCATTATTTTTCGTTAGATCTCACCCTATTCAATTCTGAAAGATGACAAAAGTTAAAATAATAGTAAAAGACGGTGTTATATTTGTTGATCCGACATCAGATACGCTACGCGACAACATGTGATATGTTATCAAAACAGCTACGAATGTTCAATCCCTATGTTCCCTAGCGTTGATGTCCGTTGGGGGGGGGGGGTGCTCAAACTTTATCTCTTGGGTGCAACGAAGGATTTTGGTCAGGGGCTAAGCAGTGACCAACAAGTAATCAAAGAGACTTAGCCCAAGACTAAGAAACTGATCCTGATATCTCACCCATCGATTCCCAGCTGTCAGATATTCGATAGCCCAGGGATCTGTTCTATTCTTATGGGTAAAGACGTCGATTGTTTCCCTGATTAGGGGAAGGACGAGGGACGGAGACTTATGTTCTCTGTTTTCCTCCATCGAGGATTAACGGTCAAATACCCATAGCACAAGAGGAAATGGTCATGCACGATTTGAGGGGAAGGGTAAGGCAGCCAATGAATATATTTCAACTGAATTTTGTTCGATTTATACTGACGACAAAATTAATCAAAACATAGCTCAATATATTTATGCTACCAAAATGTTCATGAAATCGTGATCGAACCTGAAAATAATATAAAGCACGTTGATATTATTCGTGGAATTGATGGCAGACTTGTCTGTTTGATATATAAGGATGAAATTCTAAATCCCAGTAGTACAGTTACCCGGCTTTAAGAGAGTTCGATATTTCAACTGTAAGTACTGTATATTTCAACTGTATATTTCAACGGTATATTTCAACTGTAAGTACGGCGACGCTCGAATGAAATTTGACCCCGAAAATTCCCAAATTTTTAACTTGGAATCTAGCCCTGACATAACCGTACGGCTGGGGAATTCAAATATTTGCCTCTATCTTTGTTTACCGATCGGGAGGTCGACCAGAACACTTCTGATCAAACATATTCGAAAGAAGGTTCCATAGAGGCGAAAACGTTGCGTTGCAACCGCCTTGTTCTCGCAACGTATTTTAAACTCGGTCGCCCTGTCCCATGAGCTATATACCACATCTTTCTGGCAAATGTCAGCTAGCATCGAAAAAAATCGTTTGGTTTTCAAAAAAAGGCACTATACAAGAATCATCCCTGTGGACTGGTAATGGTTTCTCTCCTAGTTCACGGTACATGTTCGTCCGTGGCCGGATGGTTAGCGCGCCGAACTCGTAAGCGAATGGTCGCTGGTTCGAGTCTCGGTGATGCCTACTGTTAGATTTTTGGCGGGGGTTTGTGGCGTAACCCTGTGGCAAGCCAAAGTCCACCCAGTTTCTAATTCCTTATACAAACCTTTTAAAAACTTTCAATCTTAGTAAATTGGCGAGTCGACGTGAAAACTTTTCGGTAAATTTTGGTATAAAAACTCTTAAGCACCCAATCCTCCGTAAAATCCTCCCCCCTGATTTTGAAACCGAACGGCCAAGACCTCCAACACTAGTTGCAACTTAACTCCAAAACTGCAACCTGTCCAATGCACCCACGGAAGATACAGTAACAGCTTTGTTCCGGCATTTGTTAAACTGTTTAACGCTTCATCCACCATTAAAGAGCAGACATTCTTTTATGTTGGTTTAAGTATCTGAAAAAACGCCAAAAATCCAATATACAGTTTAGCGCAAACAAAAAAATATGGCGCGCTAAGCAAGTCTTCCGTTACACAGTGGAGCACGAAAAGTACCTAAACTGCCATCTGGAGGTCCAAAATAAAATAGGTGTTGGTATGTTCTCATACGAGGACAGTATGTGCGAAGGGGAGCACATACGTTTGAACGTTTAGTATAGTGTTTTTCTTCTTTTTTCTCTCTGTTACGAAATATCAGAAATAGCAGTTGACTCGGCAGTTCCGCTTGCCTTTTTTTGTTTATATATATTGATGTGTATTTATATGTTGACGTTGGAATCAGTTAGTCGGCACACACCGTGAATAAGATTCTTAATGAAAAAGACCTAAGGTTTCGATGGGGTCCCAAAAATCTAATATTTGATCCAGATAACTGGGTCTTGTCTTCGCCATGCTAATCATCTGAGTAAACCAAGTTCAGATGTCCCTCTATAAGCCATATCTATTTTGACGATACTGACCGAAACTTCCTGTTTTAATTTTGCCAAATTTCCGGTTTTGGCCGAATTCCGAGCGAACTACTTGTCCAGCAAAAAAAAAAAACAATTCCGAAACGAATTCAGCGTATCTCCTTATCCCTATAAAGAACATCTAATAACTTCAAACAAATCTTTAACTTATAAGATTTCCGGTTTCAACCAGATTCCGGACGAATTATATGTCCGGGTAAGAAATGATTGTCATATACAGACTCAGCGTCTTTTCTTAGCCCTAAGTCTGCCATCTAATCAACTTTCGCTTTTAACAAATTTTCCGGTTTGGCCGGATTCCGGGCGAACTAGTTGTCTGACGTCAAAATGGTTTTCACCATCGTGTTCAGCATGTCTTCTTACCCATAATCGACTATCACATTAGCTGTTTAAAAATATTTTGTTCGCCCCTTAATTTAAACCCCCTCCCCCACCCCTAAATGTAGAGCTACAGAGCCCATCTAAGAACTTGACCTTGCCCTTGACCCAAAGAATCCTCACATCAAGTTTCATCAAAATATCTCATTCCCTTCGAGAGTTATCGTGCTGACAGACGGACGGACGGACGGACAGACGGAGAACTTTTGCGATGTCATAGGTATCCCTCCACTTACGTTTTGGGATCCCAATGAACGATTTGAAGGATGGCTAGCCCCCAACCGCCCATTGCACTCCTGACTGAGGGCGGAGAATCGGAGATCAGCACCGCCAGTTAGGCCTATTGGCTGGTGCTGATACCTCACCTTGCCTTTGTTTCACGCTATATCAATTTACTCTTTGACCTTTACAACGGCGGGATCTCCATTTCACTTCTTCCAGGAATCCTTTGAAGAACCTTGTTTTCCCCCATTTTCTAGGTAATTGAAATAGCCGCGTGACGTGCCTCGGGCATTTTTATGGGTTCCCAAAGTTTAGGGTGGCAAAAAAGCATTTAATGAAATTTAGAGTCGGAAGATGTGATCCCATTTCAAAAGCTCTGGAATGTCGGATATTACAGTATCCAGAACAAGGAGTGTAACAAAATTGTCTGAGTCATGGGGGAAATTTGTGGGTGTGCTGGAGAGATATTCACGAGGATGCCCAAAGAAATCGGCTGGAAATGCATGGAAACGGAAAGCAACAAATAGCACCATGCTGGAGCTACGAAAATGAATGAACGAACAAAATGTATTCCCCATCATATTCTGCAATAGACAGAGTAAAAGTAACAAGACCAAAGGTTTCGATGGGATCCCAAAAATTTAATATCACATCCAAACAATTGGGTCCTGTCTTCTCTAGACTCCTCAAGCATTTTTACTACAAAAATTCAGAAACAGATTAATGTCAAACAGGTAATCATCTGAGAAAACCAAGTTCAGATGTATGTATGTATGGATTCAGCATGTGTGTTTACCCCTATAAGTCGTATTTGTCATGACGAAACTGATCGAAACTTCCTGCCTTAGCTTACTTCTGCCAAATTTCCGGTTTCTGCCAAATTCGGGAACTACTTATCCGACAAAATAACAAAGCTCAAAAACGAATTATCGAACATCTAATCAACTTCAAATAAAGCTTGAACTCATGACAATTTTCCTGTTTCAGCCGGATTCTGGGTGAACTACGTGTCCGTGTAAAAGAATCAACTGTCACGGGTTCAGCATCTTTTCTTACCCTTAAACCGGAATCTCATCAACTACAAATAAGACTTTTGCTTTTAACACATTTTCCGGATTTGGTCGGATTCCAGGCGAACTACTTGTCCGGCGAGAAAACCATGTCTTTCTTTCCTTTAATCAAACATCTAATCAACTTCAAAGAAAACTTTTCTATTAAAAACTTTCCGGTTTTGGCCGGATTCCGGGCTAACCACTTGTCCGGCGAAAAAACGGTTTTCACTATCGTGCTCAGCATGTCTTCTTACCCCATAAACAACTATCACATTAGTTGTTTAAAAAAATACTGTGCTTGCCCCTTAATTTAAACCCCCACCCCTAAATGTGGGGCTACAGAGCCCATCTACGAACTTGACCTTACTCTTGACTTGACCCAAAGAATCCTCACACCAAGTTTCATCAAAATATCTCATTCCCTTCGAGAGTTATCGTGCTGACAGACGGACAGAGTTACTAGTTATTTGACTTTCGGTTCTGATATAAGTGTAATGGTAAATGGTCACTTGCAGTGATTCGAATTGTATATAAGTTTATTATTTATGACAAAATTATGACAAAGATTTTGATGTTACTATGTTTATGACGAAAAATCCAATGTTCGGCTTGCCCGTGAAGGAATTTTGAAAATAAATTGAAATTGAAAAAATTGAAATTGAAATTGAATTGACAGACGGACGGACGGACAGACGGACAACTTTTGCGATGTCATAGGTATCCCTCCACTTACGTTTTGGGATCCCAAAAAGGAAAACACATAAATAATTGATGCGAAAGAGTAATACAGACTTCCGGTACGGCTGCAGAAAGCCGTTTAGAAAGGTTGTTATCTTATTTGTTATGTTTTCTGGACGAAAATGAAACGGCTGCATGGTTTTCAATTTTTTACTTATTTGTTCTTCCTCTACTCATCTTTCAGTGTTCCTTAACATTATTTGCAAAAGTATTTCTTGATTCATTTAAAGTAAGGATTTATTTTGACTACCCTCGCAGGCCCATTCAGGCTCTTATGCAGTCAAAGGTATTGCCTACATGTCTATGGTATAACAAAAGTGTGTTATAAATATTGTTATGTAGTCTATGTTATTATATTCTGTATGTATAATAAAAATTATTAACTTAAAAAAATTATTGAACTTTACAGTTCTCTGGAAGGTTTCATTCGAAGTGCTTGTACATTACTGATGGATTTTTGGAGTTGGCCGTTTTCTGGGTGGAAGCTTCTGCGCTTTCCCAGGCGGATGATTGTACATAAAAGCAGTAAATTGTAATTATACACAGAATTCAGAATTGTAAATAATCACAGTTTTGTACATATACACTTTAAACACGCACATTTTATCTTTCGTTATTTTTGCTTTTATCTGCATGTCGCTCAATTCGCATCGTTCTTCTGCAGAACAAATAACTGATCGGAAGATTGCCTATTGTCCTCTATCCACTGCAGTGTTGCCACCTTTCTCTGACGGAACCTGTGTCTTTTGGCCACAAAAACATGTGACATTCTGGCGCTTACGAAACTGAGTCCTTTTTGCCACTTATTACCGGGAAATCTCGCTCTATCATCTTCAAAATTTTATGCCTCAATTTTCTTGCTTCATTTTTGTATTCACTGGTAAGGAACCGTTTGCAGAATTTTGGCTCGCTTTGTCGAAGAAGCGAAAATCTGTGACAAATCGCAGAATTCTGCGACCAGCGGCAACACTGATATGTAACCAGAGTTAACGCCCAAGCGTGGCAACATGCGTTCAAACAAAATGCTACCGATTCCTTGTAATGCTACACGATTCTTTCACTATTTTGTCGAAGAGCGAAGGGCACCATTTTCCACATTTCGGCTGATTCGTACTTGACCTCAATACCAGAGCATCTTCACAGAGACGCCGCTGGTTTACACTAAAAAAAAACATTTCCTAGTAAACCAAGTAGATGGCTTAGGGTCGGTCCGATGATTTGGTTTTAGTGAAGTTCTAAAACGGAATTCGAAACATATCTTCAGCCTTCAGCTAATTAAAAATTGATTAATTAGTGTTGAAATGAAATTAAGTTATTGTTTAAGTTAAGATGAAGTATCTGTGGTAACCGCCCAGTGCCAGTGCATTTATGTCTTCCCATGGGCGGTTACCTATCATGATGGGTTATTATGTAATTTAGCAATAAAATAATCTAATCTAATCTAATCAATGCTTCAATCCTTGGCGCTACTTATGTTGCACAATATGCAACTGACCAGAACACGTCCTTTTGGTGAAATCAATCAATCAATTCAATTTATTTTCAAAAATTCCCTCACGGACGAAGCCGAACATTGAACTTATACGTCATGTAATTTTTTCGTCATGTCATTTTTTGAATTTTGACAATAAACTGAATTGATTGATTGATTGATTCACCAGTACACTTTTAGCCAGGTGAACAGAAAAGGACATTTTCTGGTCAGTTGCTTATTGCGCAACATAAGTAGCACCAAGAATTGAAGCATTAAATCAGTAAATCAGTGGAGGCGTTCTAAACTGGCAACTTGAATGGTCGGAATTGTCTGCACTTGATTTCTGTTCGTTTTGAATGTTCAAATCACCATAAAACTTAATTGTCAGAGTGTTGACGTCATTTGCTTTCAGACAGTCAAACATCGAGGGTTCGATTCCTGATCAAGACAATTTGTTTGCTTAGAAACGTACACAGTAATAGGGGGTTCCGGCTAAAAAAAACCCGGCGAAACCCCCCCCCGGCTGAAACCCCCCCAGGTACCAACCCCCCCCCCCGGCGAAAACCCCCCCAAATCCTTAAAAAAGTGGAATCCTAATAAAAAAAGACAATCCCAGAAGAATCTCCTAGTCCCAAATAATCCCTACGCTACGTATAGTACAAGGGATTAGCTGGGTACCCGGATTAGCTTATGTACCTTCTGACGGATATATAAGAGTAATAACTGGACGCAACTTCATTCGCAGACTTGACTGTACAATAATGTCTGAAGTACAGTAGATATCCAGTAACACGTATAAGAATGAGCTGTGCGACTCAGTGTAACGACCCCCCCCCCCCCAACAAATCCTTTCCCAATTATTTCCCCTTCTTGCCGAGGAAGCTGCAGTTAGTTGCCGTTAGTTTTTCGGGATCCCAAAACGTAAGTAGCGGGATACCTATGACATCGCAAAAGTTGTCCGTCTGTGCGCTCTGTAACTCTCTAAAGGAATGAGATATTTTGATTAAACTTGGTGCGAGGATTCCTTGGGTCAAGAGTAAGGTCGAGCTCGTAGCTCTGTAGCCCTACATGTAGGGGTGTGGGAAGGGGTTTAATTTAAGGGGCAAATTAAATATTTTGGGATCCCATCGAAACCTTTGGTCTTGTTCTTGTTGTACCAGAAGTCCCCTTGATAGACTAAGATCACGGGTAGTCAATTTAAATGTTTAAATGTAAAGGATTCGGGGGGTTTTCGCCGGGGGGGTTTGGTACCCGGGGGGTTTTGGTTGGGGGGGGGGGGGGGGGGTTTGTCATCGGGGGGTTTTGGTCGGGGGGGGGGGGGGTTTGGTACTGGGTTTTTTTTAGCCGGGGGGGGTTTGGTACCGGGGGGGGGGGTTGCCCGGGGGGGGGGGGGGTTCGCCGGGGGGGTTCTCGCCTAGACCCAGTAATAAGAAGGGCTGACTGGCCTGTGAACCCGATGAAAAATTATCTCAAAATAGTAGTACGAAGTTGTACGAAAAAGTAGCATGCTTTCCTAGTGATGCTACTGCATGCTACTATGGAAAGACTGGATGCTACTGGAGCAAACGGAATGCTACTGAATACTACTGCTTAAGATTAACCCAGTGCGAGAGACATTAAACTAAAGTATATCTGTACTACTGAATGTCAATGCATGCAATTTTTTCGTACAACTACCATGCGACTACACCGGCTACAAACTTTTCATCGGGGACAGGTCTGACTTGTGACACAAGGGGAGCTGACAAAAATAACGAATGTCCGTGATATCTGGCATTGCTCCTTTAAGAACTATGGCAAATGTTTTGAAGTGATCTGTTGTACCATCTTGTTTGCATTCGTAGCTTCATTCCAGGTCGTGCTTGGCCCAGAATACACGAGACTCATAAGTTATAAACCCAGAGGCGTTCCTAGCAAAAATGTTTGGGGGGGGGGCAAGGTATTTATCGACTGGCTGGTCATTTTTACCGAGTGTTTTTGCAGATAAAAAAGACTTTATAGAGAAAAAACGACTGTGTTGACGAAAAATCGGCTGATTTCAAGAAAAACTACTACTTTAAAGAAAAAATCTACTATTTTTACGAGAAACCGACTGTTTAAAAAAAAAAATCAACTGTTTTTGCCAATAACCGCAGTACTTCGTGCCGATTCGGTTATTTTTTTACCGACCAACCGACAATATTCGGGGGGGGGGGGCCTAGTCGTGACGCCCCTGTATAAACCTATATAGTATATTCCACTCATTCCTAGACTCCATACTACGTAAAGAAAGTTCATTACGGGTAAAAGGGACATGTGTCCTCAAAACCACTTAGACCCCCCTCCACCCTCTCACAGGAAGAAGCTGGCTCCATCTCTCGTCGAAGTTGGGCAACACTAACAGAAGATATTTACAAAGTCGAGAGTGAACCTTGAAGTGTTTGTTCCAGAACATCTATCCCCAGAGGAAACAAAAAACCTATTAAGCCTCCCTCCCCTCCGTCCCGCCTCGCCAACATCTATCAGAATGTGCTGACCGCTAGCAATACTTGTCATTTTGAGTTAAGGGGTAAAGGGAGACCGAGGTCAGATGTAAGACTTTAAACTGTCACAGCGTGACATATATTAAAAATGGGAAGCAGTGAAGGAAGTGGGAAGGCTGATAGGAAGAAGTGAAGATTACTTCGAGTTACTCTGTTGTCTTGGCAGAAAATTTGAAATAAGGGGAGTTTCTTCAAGGCGGCTATCTGACAGGATCAGTAGGCCTATTTTAATGTTTAATCAAATGTAACCGCGTTCAAAGTCCCAAGCTCATTTTGCTTAAAGTTCAACTGAAAAGCCAACATATTTTGTATCATTTAACTAAACACCCTACCTTATTTGAATTGTGTTAAAGGAGTGCTTTATTTTTCTCTATTATTCTAGCATGACGTTCAGAATTTCTACGGCCGGCCTCACAAAGCAAAATTCTATGATGACGCGGAAAATCTGAATCTTAATACAAACGCGGCTTTTCAGTAGCCAGTGATCAGCTCGCATATGGTAGCTCACTGCGTGATCACTCCTATTTCGTAAATCGTTTTCGTCAAGCATACAACACAGGTAATAGCTCGTAGAGGTACCGCAAATCCGACAGGGAAATTTCACTTCATTAAAATCGATTATTCGTGAACAGTGGAGCAACGAAGTAACGCATTTTCATCGGGTTTGCAGGCCTCTTTAAGTGAATAAGTGATGGGTAACTAGACTGTTTGACCTCAGCCCTTTTCAATTAATTTTCACATGTTTTGCGCCCAGCCGCCGCGTCGGAGAGCAGGAAGGCTGGACATAGTCGACAAGCGCTAACAAGAAAATCTCTAATCTCAGGTGAAAAGTAATGGTGTTTTTGAAAACGATTTTCCCAATCCCTTCCATAGTGAAAAGATCATTTCTAGTAAGAGTTGTGCTTTAAAGCTTGGTGCCAACATAACGGGACAGTAAAAAAATCGGCTTGAAGTTGAAATTGTGCGGAGCTATTTTTTTCCGCTAACGACGCCGAATAACCACAGGCGAATGCGCGTCAGTGTTCCGTGGGCTCCTAGTTCAAGTTCAAGCTGAAATTTTTATTTTTTAGTTTATTTCAAACTAAATACAACATAAAGAGCCAATTTGGCAGAGGGAAGGCTCGAGGCCAGATGGCGGACATTTTCTTCTACTGCAAACTATAAGAAAATCAACGCACAAGTTCTAAATTAACCATAATCCATCCAATTCCAGATTCAAACGACCAAGATGAACTGGGATCAACCGCGACAAACCATATAAATTTTTCTTAAATTTTTTTATTTTTACTATTATTTATTTTATTCATTTCACATTGTAAGAGAAAAGATTTCATAGCCGATAGCATCGCTAGGTTTTATTAATGTCATTCTGTATAGTAGAGTAGAGTTACAGTAGAGTTATAGTAGAGTTAGAGTATACAGTAGAGTTATGCTTTCTTTGAACGTTAGAGGCCTAGAGGTCAAGATCTAACTACTATTAAGGAATTTCCAAGACCAACAAGAAATAGTAGTCTATCACAATTCCCGGAATATGTCTCTCCCGGTTTTCGCAACCACTTCACCCCTGAAATATTTTATTCCGGAATCTGGCGACAAAAAATCTCCTAAGGCGTATTCTCTCCGTTCCCCGAGGACTCCTCGGGGAATCGAAGGGAATAGCGAGAATAGAGGGAGTCACTCCACGCGGACTCCGTGTACAGAAACAGCGAGAACACGGGGAATGCTTCCAAAATTGATTTTGTTCGAAAACAAAATAAACAATTGACGAAATTAGTCTGGATCCACTTAATTTTTTGGTTTTGTTTATTCTGATTGTTTTTAATAATTTTAAATTGCACCAACACCAGCAAAAATTGATTCCCCTCCGAATCTGAAAGGGAGTCTTTTTTTATGATGGTGGTCATAACCGGAGCATTCCCCGTCCGTGGGGACTCGCGAGAATACGGGGACTTGAGTCCCGGGACAAAGAAAAACGCGGGGACTCCTCAAGTGGAGTCCTCGGGGAACGGCGAGAGTGCGCCTCTACAGATGCGACAGCTTATATAGCGAAATATAACGATATGATAAAGTGCTAAATAATCACTACCACAGGAGTCTCTAAGGCCACCAAGAAATACTAACACAATTAATGGAATATGTTTGTTGCATTTTCCGCGATTAGCTTCACTCTCTAAACTGATCACATTATTCAGATCACCAGAACTGGCGAAAAACCCTACTTCGGGTGACGGCGGAACAGAAGGTAAGAGCTGATGAAGCCATAAAGTTATGCCCAAGTCCTAACGAATTCCGAAGGAGTTTTCTAAGGCCACCGGGAAAGACTGTCTCTTAAAAGGATTCAGGACTTCCCGGGATATCTGAGAAGGGATCAACCCTACTCGGCATGTTTATTTGATTCCAAAGAAAAGAAAAAAATTCTGAAATGAAATTTCTGCAGAATCGTGGCCTGAGAGACTAAATCGAGGCTTAAACATTAAATGCAGAAAAGCCCTTAGCAACAGTAGAGGCGTGATGTTTCCAAGCTACGCTTCCTTTGTCATGGGAAACCTACGAGCTTGCTAGTTTGAAAGGCAATCTTTAAAATAACCTGTTGGCATGGATTTGCAAAATTTCGAAGTGATGTAGAACCACAACAGATCATGTCGGCACTTTGAGGATCAGCAGTCACATTGCGGTATTTAAGAAAACGTCGAAGATGACGACACCCTCAATTTGAATTTCAACAACTTGCGTGGCCATGCGTGATTTTGCATGCTTTGTCGAGCGTCGGTCGACTCGTCAGCACATCCGAGTTCTTTTCATACACAAGAAATAAAATCCTGCAAACATTTGTCGGGAAAAACAAAGAAGACATCGAATTCTGAATCTCACACTCACCGGAGAGAAAGTTCTGCAAAGACATTGGTCCTTGGAGCTTCAAAAATCGCGTGCCTCTTTACTCGAATCAACTGCCCGAGCCATCAGTGAGCCAATTGAAGAAAGCAATTGACGAAATGTTAATTACCCAAATGTATGACACTACATGTTTTAAAAGAATTTTTAGAGGCAGTGGCCTTATTGTTTTTACACTATATTATTATTATTATTGCTTATGACATGTACGATCTCAAATGTATAGTATAGTATCCGTCTGTATCAAGGCTACGGTCAGGTTGTTAAGAGATGGAAGGGCGCTCAAGGCGGCTGCATATAATTTTGGCGGCTACATTATAATTTTGCTTCTTCCGGATATCCTGAATAGCACTTCGGAAAGGGTTATAAGAAAGGTGCGCGAATATATCGACGGAGCGCCGAAGCTAAGAGCGACCAAGCTTAGAAGTGAGGCTTCATAGCCGTAGGAAAATATTGTTGTTGTTTTCTTTTGTAATGTGTCTTATTGTTTTGTTATGTATATGGCCCCTGGGCTTTTAAATACACTTATTATAATTATTATAATGCGTGATGAACCGTACTGGTTGTCATCATTCTCGATCATTAAAACTCTTACAAAATTTAAGGCTCCAGAAAAGTATTGCTTGCACGTTTCTTGTTGTTGTTTATTGTTTTTTTTTATCACAGGTTTTTTTCCTTCCCCGACGTTGACCTAAGGGATTGACAGCCTGACGAGGACCCTTTCCAAGAAGGGCCGAAATATCGATGATGAAGAATCGTAGCTAACGTATCCCCGATGAAAAATTTGTAGCCTGGGTAGTAGTATGGTAGTAGTACGAAAATATAGCATGTAATGCTATGTAATAGCAAAGAATACTCTCATTTAATGTGCCTCAGACTGGTCCAATCTTATGTAGTAGTATGTAGTAGCATCCTGTCTTGCCATAGTAGCATCCAGTCTTGCTAATAGTAGCATATAGTAGTATGCAGTGACACGGTAGCATTGAAGTAGAAGCATGTAGTAGCATCATTAGTACTGCATGCTAACTTTTCGTACTACTTCATAGTACTACTTTGAGATAAGTTTTTCATCGGGTCCGTTGTAAACATTGTTTGAATAAATGCTTCGAAGTCAGCTTGGGCTCAAAGAATATTTATGTTTCTTGGGTTTGAAATCCAGAATTCCGGATTTCGCATGAGGGGTTGCCCACTCCCGATTTTAGCGCACAGCAAGTGCGTGGTGCCGGCACTGGCTGACACCAACCGGCACCGGTTGCTACGTTTTAAACATTCAAATCAGCACGTTTAGAAGCGGAATCACCCAATTTGCGGCTGGCACCGCTGTTTTCGGCTTTGCAGGTCCCGGGGAGTGGGCAACCCTTCGGTTTGGAATCATGGTCTAGAAAAAGAGGATACGGACTACATCGAACGTGTACAGAAACGAGCTCCCAGAACTATATATAGAGCACCTAAAATACACTATCTTTTTTTTGCTTTATCATTTCATACTTGATACCCCACAAAAAGATTGCAGAAAGGTTCAAGGGTCAAGGTTTTTTAATTCTTACTATAACTGATACATAAACATTAGTAATACGATACTCTGCACCCAGGCCCGTATCCAGGAATTTATTTCGGGGGAGGGGGGTCCCTGCGGGTCGGAAAAAAAGTACAAAAAAGACATAGATCAGAGGGAAAAGCCTGTAAAAATTATTATTTTTGTATGTTTCGGGGGGGGAGGGGGGTACCCCCCCCCCCTCCTGGATACGGAATTGTCTGCACTTACAATTATTTCAGGGTTGGAACCGGAGAAAGAAAAACATCGAATCGTTCATTGACTTTGATATCACCCAAAAACTTCGGATCCTTCGAATCCCGGACCTCGGATCCCTTCTGCAAACTCCCTTCCAGCCTGAACGTCCGCAAAGAGAGTGTGCGGTGGGAGCAGTACACTGTCAGAAGTTTCATAACAGATTACGCATGACACTTTCAAGAGTAACACATTTTCACTTAGAAATAAAGTGTTATGACCAATTAAGTTTAAACTATTTCGTGCCTAGATCTCCAACAACACTTTCAATTGGTAAAAATACGAACGGGAACGAAAGAAACATAACATTCAACATCCCAAAGTGTTATTTGTTGAAACCGCGCATCCTACTGTTGTCGTTATGTAACTTCTGACAGTGCAGTATTTTTACCTATTGAAGGTGTTGTTGGAGATCTGGGCACGAAATAATATAAACTTAATTGGTCATAACACTTTTTTTCTAAGTGAAAAGTTGTTATTCTTGAAAGTGTTATGCGCAATCTGTTATGAAACTTCTGACAGTGCAGTTAGCTGGCTGGCTGGCTCCCTTCCCCTGCCGTGCTGGGTGAAAACTTTTACACCCAAGTTCATCTACGTTTTCAACAAAGAGGTTTAGTTTTGTTTATTTGCGTTTATGCTGATTAAGATTATGTTAAATTATAACCGAAAAGGGCAGAGATGGCACAGCTCTTTTACCCCTCACTTATTCACTTAAAGAGGCTCGAAGACCCGATGAAAATGCGTTACTTCGTTGCTCCGCTATTCGCGAATAATCAGTTTTCAAATAGTGGAATTTCCCTGTCAGATTTGTGGGACTACCTGTGTCGCATGCTTGACGAAAAGGATTTATGAAATTGTTTTCTTCAGGCACTAAGGAGTGTTCACCAAGCTTAACATCGCCCACTGAAAAGCCGCGTTTTTCTTCAGATTCAAATATTCCGCGTCATAGTAGAATTTGCGCTGTGGGACAACCGCAGATATTCTGAACTTCACTACGACAGCAGATAGTGAACAATAAAAAAACCTCTTAGCAGAATGCAAATAACTTACTGTCTTCAGTGATTTGTAAATAAGTTTGTTTTTCAGTTAAACTGTGTCCTTGACAACGGTATTATTTTTACTGACCAGTTTAACACAAATTCATTCATATTTTTTGTTCAACTAAATTTAGCTTTGTGTTCTTTAAGTACTTTTATTTTTTTAAATCATAGTCGGTTTGTAAGATTGACATTTCATACTTGACTATTCAATCACTCAGTCAATCAACTTTGCTAATCAAATTGCGTAAAGCACAACTCTTACTAGAAATAATCTTTTCCCTTTGAAATGAATAAGAGAAAACGTTTTTGAAAACTCCTTTACTTTCCACCTAAAACTAGCGATTCTCTTGTTAGCGCTTGTCGACTGTATCCAGCCTTCCTGTTCTCCGACGCGGAGGCTGGGCGCAAAACATTTGAAAATTGAATGTGCCGTGGTTAAAAAGTTGGAAAACTAAGCAAAGAAAGGACGTGATAAACAGAAGATTATCACATCCTTATGTGTGAAATAGTTGTCAGCGGACGTTGAAGATTCCTGCAAACTTTTCGTTGGGTGACGGGAAAACTCGGCAAGGCCGAAAAAGCGCTAAAAACTCGTAGTTACGGAACGAAACAATGGAGAAAGGTTAGGATTTTAGAAGCTTATAATTCCATATGGGAGCGAAGTATGTTATACAAGGCAGAATAAGCAAGAGGGGTCCTTTAAATCTACAATAGGCCGTCGGATACAAAAATAAACCTACCTTCTTCCTATCAACACGCTACATCGCGCTAAAATTGTATTATGCCTAATTTTTCTGAACTACATTTACATCCATTCTAAACTTGGATTTCCCTACAGTTGTGAGAGCTTCCGGTGGTATCCTGATCTCATAAACCCGGGGCCAGGAAAAAGCAATTAGCCCCAAGATTACTCCCGGAAAAGTGGCACTAATCCAGTAACGAAACACAAGGGGATCATGTTCCCCTTGGTTATAATCAATTTCCCGTCTCAGTCCTGAACTTTAGACCCGTTTTCGGACTTCATTTAGTGTAAGGATATAAGGAGGATGCAGAAAGGCATTTTAAAACAGGGGGAGGGCCTGGGATGATTTTGCACCTTAAGGATAAACTGGCTGCTTTAGAAATGAGGAGAGGAGATAATTTCGGAAGAGAACAAGACCAAAGGTGTCGATGGGATCCCAAAATCTAATATTTGATTCAGGCAATCGGGTCTTGTCTTAGCCAGGCTAATCATCAGAGAAAACCAAGTTCAGATATACCTACAAGCCATATCTATTTTGACGATACTGACCGAGACTTCCTGCTTTACTTCTGCCAAGTTTCCGGTTTCGCTCGAATTCCGACGAACTACTAGTCCAGCAAAAAAAGAAAACTGAGAAATAAATCCGGCGTATCTCCTTATCCCTATAAAGAACATCTAATCAACTTTGAATCAAAGTTTGACTCATAAAAAAAATCCGGTTACAGCCGGATTCCGGACTAATTGTATGTCCGGGTAAAAAATGATTGTCATATACAGACTCAGCCTCTCTTCTTACCCCTTAACCTGTCATCTAAACGAACTTTTGCTTTAGACAAATTTTCCGGTTTTGGCCGGATTCCGGGCGAACTAGTTGTCCGGCGAGAAAATTATTTTCACCATCGTGTTCAGCATGTCTTTTTACCCCTAAATCGCACATTTAATCAACTTCAAATGAAACTTTTACTTTTAACCAACTTTCCGGGTTTCGCCGGATTCTGGACGAACTACTTGGGGGCGATAAAATGATTTTCACCATCGTGTTCAGCATGTCTTCTTATCCTTCAATCGACCATTTAATCAACTTCAAATAAAACTTTTACTTTTAACCAACTTTCCGGGTTTTGCTGGATTCCGGACGAACTACTTTTCCGGCGAGAAAATGGTTATCACTATCGTGCTCAGCATGCCTTCGTACCTCATAATCGACTATCACATTAGCTGTTTAAAAATATTTTGTTTGTCACTTAATTTGAACCCCCTCCCCCACCCCTAAATGTAGAGCTACATAGCCCATCTACGAACTTGACCTTACCCTTGACCCAATGAATCTTCACACCAAGTTTCATCAAGATATCCCATTCCCTTCGATAGTTATCGTGCTCACAGACTGACGGACAGACGGACATTTTTGCGATGTTTGACGACACTTGATTGACTTTGGCTTGAACGACGGGGCACATATTGATAGCCCGGTCTCATGTAGTGGGGTGTAGCTGAACCAGCCTGCTGTCCAAACACTGGAGTCGCCGGGTGTGTAGGTAGACAAAATGGAGGGGACCACTTGTTGCCTGCGGGCTCCGAGTCGGCTATTTCCCTCCACTTACGTTTTGGGATCCCAAAAATGCAAGATAGATAATCTTTTGATAAATATGATCTTTTGGTGGTTATGTGCAAAAAGCAGTCGAGTTGAGAATTGCTGTTTCTTAGTTTGTTATTTTGTTTAGTTTCCTATGGGTTTTTTGTTTATCCTGTATATGGCCTTTGGGTTTTTCCATACACATCTTAAAAATGACACATCTTATATATAAGATAAGATTTATCTCCGTCAAAGCACAAAGGGCCACGGAAACAACAAAACAACACCAAAACGAACCATAACCTCAACAACTAACTACGAAAAACTCTCCCTGTGGATCATGGCCACTTTAAGGAATCTTCCCAAATTTCTGACATCACTAAACCCCTGCTTTTCAAAATTTGTTTGAACCTTTCCTTCCCACACACCATTTCCCCAAATATTTCCTTCCTCAAATCTCTTAACTCACATTCACCCATTAAATGGAAAATACATTCATTCATTTTCCCGCACATCGGACAAAAGTAAGGAGCACATAGCACTCTAACCTTACCCAAATATATTCTCTTAATCCTACCGGTAAACAATCTGTCACTCTAGAAGTAAGTGGATATCAGAATTTTTTTTTTTTTTATGATTTCCAAAAGCTAAAATTCGGCAATAGTTGTTACCATGGTATCTGCAAAAAAATCAACTATGGTGAATGTCAGCTGCACTGGGATGGCAGTGAGTCGATGTAACAATAAGATCTACCAACCAGGCTACCAACCACCGAGAGACTCTCATTCTAAAGGAGGATCCCCAGCTTATCTTGCTGTATGTGCGATGTAAAGAAATGAGCAAAACACGATGTAAAACAGGCTCTTCATTCTTTCTAGGCTTCATTTTTTCAACTTTTCTCCGTTTTCCGGATATTCACGAAAATGCAAACAAATACTGAAGTCTGTATGGATATTTGAGAAGGATGATCAACGCGACCTCATCTTGTCGACCGCAAGCTTTATACTTCTTGATCAGGGTTGCCATATCAAAAATATTTAGAGAGTGACTTTTGTTCCAAAACAGAGAGTGAACTAGGAGTGAAATCTATTTTCATGCAATGTTCACTTTGGTCTGAATCGCCTCTGTAAAAATGACACATCTCAATTTTGCTTTCCTGAAAAAATCTTGAAATAGTTATTTCTGGTCGGAATCCCTGCTGCAAAATCACACATTTGGTCATTTTCTGAAACAGAGTGATTTTTATGTCCTACCTAGGACAAGAGTGACAAAAACAAAATAAAGTGACGATTCATATTATCGTGCGACATGTCGCAACCCTCTTGATGGGAGCAATGAGACTTACGTTTATGATGTCGGTGGTAGCGTAGAATCCTTCATTGTGATTTGCTGGTGGATAAAATGACGTCATGCTTTGGGAATGCATCCGATTCAAGGACTGAATAGATGGGGTCAGTTTCACCAATGCGGGATGCAGTATGCCATTCTGGTAAATGCCATTGGTGCTGAATGCTAGGAAGAAAACGTAGAACAACAGAGAGCATTAGAGCCAGTAACTTACGAGACATTGACTAGAGAGGTCGGATTTTCATGTGATTCAAATATACACCTTTTGGTACCAAGCTACTGAAAGGGCTACTCTCCGAAGTATCACAAAAGAAGAAACACAACTTTCAAAAATAAACAGCAGACGAAACAGAAGGAATCAGCTTTCAACTGTTGCGTTTCTGTTCGCCTTTCCATTCGCCGTGCCAATGGCTTTTTACCTGTTTTGCGTTTTCGTAAAATGGTCCTAACCCGATGAAAAATTTATCTAAAAATAGTACTATGAAGTAGTACGAAAAAGTTGCATGCAGTACTAACGATGCTACTGCATGCTTCTGTTTCAAGGCTACCGTGTTATTGCATACTGCTATATGGTACTATTAGCAAGACTGGATGTTACTATGGCAAGACAGGATGCAACTGGATACTACTACATAAGACTGGACCAGTCTGCGGCACATTAAATGATAGTATTCTTTGCTATTACATAGTATTACATGCAACGTTTTCGTACCACTACCATACTACTACGCAGGCTACAAATTTTTCATCGGGAAGCACTGTTTGACAATTTTTCGTTTTTGTCAAAAAGGCAAACGCCGACTTGGCCTTTTCCCTCACTGACTAAACCCAAAAACAAATAATCACAAGAACCTCCGTCTCCCTATCTCTGCAATACGACCATGCGGAGTCGAATATATTATGACACTCTACCCGATACAAACGAGCGGAGGAGGAGATATACAGAACGTCATAGCTTGTTACCTCTCCAAAAAGCTACATCGCAGGAGGACCCCGTAGAAGAACACGAACGCCGTCTTAGTCGTCCTTCACAGCTGATTGGTTGTCTAACTCGCTGGAGGTTCTCCACCCCTGCAGGCATCCTACATTTTTCATCTGGTATGCGCAGCGGCGAGGATGAAAGTAGACGGGTATCAACTCAAACTTTGTCTTTAACGGTTAGCTGTTTATTACTATGTAAGTGTGTGTGAGTTTGACTGTCATGTTGTTGTTCCTTTTTATACATTACTCTTCAGTTTTGAAAGATTCAAATAAATAATAATAATAATAAACCTCACAGCAAGTACCTCAAGCTCCGCTCAGTTTTATGGGTATCCATAGTCATATTTGATAGTACAAAACTGATACGTCAGCTGAATTTTATTGGAGCTATTTTTCGGCCCTTCTTGGCAAGGGTCCTCCTCAAGCTCAAAGCCGCTCAAGTTGGAAAAACGAACTTGTGGGAAAACCTTTTCATAAAATCGTTTCTCCCCGCATATCAAGTATGATTCGCAGTCAGCTTTGGCTGAAGGAATATTTATTATCCATAGTCGCTGCATGGGACCAAAAACGGAGGTTCTATTGGAATATTTGTTCTTGGCTAAGAATCACCATGACACACACTTTTGCATAATATATTATCGAAACAAAAATACTTACATTTCGGTGTTAGAATCACAGGATCTTTCACTATCGACCCGAACTCATCTGGCTTCACCTTAACAAATCCGGCATACGGCTCTTGATAAAGGGTCGAATTCGAGTCGTTATCCCCTTCATTCACAAAAGCGGGGGCAAACAAGTCCCCGGGGCGAATGCTCTGACCTCTCCCCGGCATCAAATGCTTCAAACTTAATGTCAACTTTTTCTCTGCGCTAGATGGGTATACGCCCGTGGCTGAGAAAGACTTCGGAGTATTTTTGTAGCATTTCCGGACGAAAATTACAGTTAATCCGGCAAAAAGAAGAATTCCGGTGGCGAAAAGCCCACTGACTAGGACGATCAGGGTTTGTTGTTTATTTTGCGGAAGTTCTTCGGGCTCGGAGGGTTGCACTGGAAGTCCGGTGGTGGCTTTCGGTGGTTGGTAGCTGATGTCGGGGAGCTGGTGGTTGGTCTCGATGATATCGCCACTGAAATTTTCTGGAAAAAAGACTAGTTACTTTTCTAGTCATAAAACTAGCCGCAGACTCATAAAACTAGTAGGCTATTCTTGGGATACCAAAACGTAAGTGGAGGGATACCTATGACATCGCAAAAGTTGTCCGTCTGTCTGTCTGTCCGTCTGTAAGCACGATAACTCTCGAAGGGAAGGAGATATTTTGATGAAACTTCGTGTGAGGACTCTTTGGGTCAAGGGAAAGGTCGAGTTCGTAGATGGGCTATGTAGCTCAACATTTAGGGGTGGTGGAGGGGTTTCAAATTAAGGGGCGAACATTTTTTTTTTAAACAGCTAATGAGATAGTCGGTTTAGGGGTAAGAAGACATGATGAACATGAATATTATAACCATTTTATCGCCGGACAAGTAGTTCGCCCGGAATCCGGCCCAAACCGGAAAGTTTGTTGAAAGTAAAAGTTTTGTATAAAGTTGATTAGATGTTCGATTCAGGGATAAGAAAACATGCTGAACAATGATAAGAAAATCTTTTTCTTGTCGGACAAGTAGTTCGCCCGTTGTCCGTCCGAAACCGGAAAATTTGTTAAAAGTCAAAGTTCTATCTGAAGTTGATTAGATGTTCGATTGAGGGTTAAGAAGACATGCTGAATCCGCTTTGGACAATAGTTTTCTAACTGGACCAATAGCTCGCCCGGAATCCGTCTGAAACCGGAAAATTTATTAAAAGTTACGGTACAGTTTTATCTGTAGTTGGTTAAATGTTCGATATAGGGGTAAGCAGACATGGTGAATCCGTTTTGAAAATCATTTTCTATCCGGACCAATAGTTCGCCCGGAATCCGGCTGAAACCGGAAAATTTGTTAAAAGTTAAAGTTTTATCTGAAGTTGGTTAAACGTTCGATATAGGGGTAAGAAGGCATTTCCGCTTGACAATCATTTTCTACCCGGACCAATAGTTCGCCCGGAATCCGGCTGAAACCGGAAAATTTGTTAAAAGTTAAAGTTTTATCTGAAGTTGGTTAAATATTCGATATAGGGGTAAGGTGATACACTGAATTTGTTTTTCAGCTTTAGTTTTTGCCGGCCAAGTAGTTCACCGGAATCCGGTCGAAACCGGAGATTTGGCAGAAATTAGGCAGGAAGATTTGTTCAGTTTCGTCACAGTAGATATGAAGTATAGCCTAGGGATAAATATACACATGGTGCCCTAACGTACCAACGCTCAGGCACTCTGTCCCTATGGTCAGGCATACAAAGCATTATACGCCGATTATACGTAATGTTTGTTTTATATAAAAAAAATCATTAAAGTTCGGAAGCCGATCGCGGTCACATCCCGAATTCCCAATCACCATAAACCGCGCTGAATTGTCCAGATCAAATCGTAAGTTCCGAGAGGAGTACTGGCGATCAGTTTTCTCCATATTCTGCTAAATCTTCTGCCAAATTTTTACGTAGTTTCATCCCATCATTTATTTCTGGTCAAATCTTGTAAGTGTATTAGTTAATTTGTTTCGTGTCTGTGTATTTCGTAAATATTTTATTCCTCTTCTAGCTTTAATCTATTTCGATATTAAACTTGATTGATTGATTGATTGAAAAGTCCCAACTCTCACCCCGATATTCGCCAAAATAGAAAAGTATATACAAAAGTTTTCTACGTCATTCAAAACATTATCCTAAGAACACACTTAAAAATTAAAACAATCCAACGATAACCATGGAATGCTGAACAAGAATTCAAACAAGACTTAGGCCTACCAAAGCTTCCAGGGTCTGATGTCATATATGTAAAAAATGATCCCGATTTGCCGCCGAGACGTAGAAATTTTAGGCAGCGCGCGACAAAAGCTTCCAGTACCGGTCTTTACTAATAGTATCAAAATCCCCCAAAATCCCGTTCATTTCCCTTCTTAACGAGTTTGGTCTCGCATCTTTGTCAAACCGTAGACACCAACTTTCTACCAAGTTTGGTGACCAACTATTGGAAGATCCCAACCATCGGCACATCCTTCCCCCTCCCCACATTCCCGACCGCATAAGGCCACAGAGAATGGCAGCACAACCAGTTCCTAAGATTCAACCCATTCGGGCAATTGACGCGCGGTACGAAAGAAGTTTGATCCTTTGCGAGTTTTTTCAACGCGAAGTTTTAAATTCTTTTCCTCTTTTTTGTGTTAATTATTGAAGTTTAGCGCTTTAATTTGTTGCAATTCTTGTTCTTGTGTAATTACTGAATATTTGACTATGTAAAAGCGCAATTGTATGTAGTTATGTTTGACGAGAGAACAAATAATCGTTTTTTTTGTCAATACCGTAAGCAATGTTTTTCGAATAATAAGGATTGATTGACTGACTGAAGAATCTAACTTTTCATGGGTTTGATATGAACGTAATGGGGTAAGTCGAACTGGGCTACTCCGGGTCGAAGGTGGCGGCAATGACGTTAAAGGATAAATAGATAAAACCGAGAATGGCAACCGTGTTGTCCCAAGAGGAACTCGTATTCGCCATTCCTGTAAGCTTAAAATGGAGCGATTCGTCTTTTTATACACAAAAATTGACAAAGAAGCGGGGTCTAATGCTAGGTTGATTTCGACCTGTTTTCGGCCAAATATCAGTCCTTGATTATAACCTTGAAAAAGTTCGGTCGGATTTTCCCTTCACACTCATAGACGAAAGCTCAGGAAAATACTTTCAACTTCAGTAGCACTAAAGACCCTACGTCACGGAATACAAAACCAATAAGCGCTAAGATAATAGGATCACTTAGCCTACCCTTGCAACACTTGACAAGCTTAAGAAACGGCCGATCTATTTTCTCATAAGACACCGTTTATCAAACCTTCTCATGTAAGCAAAATATGAATCACACTTCTCACTCCTCTTGGCTCACTGCCATTCAGATCCCTCTGTAAGTCAATACACGAAAGATCCCCAATCCAGGGGATATTCCCGTATCTCCGGTACCACCCGTTTCCCTGGTTTCCCTAAGAAAGGCGCTCATTACTTCTAAGATCTCCACTTTCCATGTCGATATACAAGGATTCAGAGACAGCAGAGTGAGACACCGCAAACTGTCCGGCACTCCATGTTTAAGAAGGAGAGATACAAACCAGTGGAAAAACCAGGTGAAACCCGTCAACGAATTCGATCCCACCTCTAAACCAAAGAGTATGTATACCTCGATGTATACAAACGAAGGGATTGATAGACTGATTAATGGAAGGAAGGACTGATGGACAGAGGGATGTATGATGGCTAGACCTTTGAAGTCACAGGTATCACTCACTTTCTTTGGGGATAAGAAGGGTCCATTGGGGAAAGCTGTAAAGAACTTAAGATAAAAGTCAGCAAGGCTTTACATAGTTCAGTCTCGAACAATGGATAGAGAACACTGTCAGAAGTTTCATAACAGATAACACAAGGATGCGCAGTTTCAATAGACAACACTTGGGGTGTTGTGATTTTGAAAACGTTATGCGTTAATGTTATGTGTAACAAGCATTGACAGGAAGAACCGAAAAACCGCTAAAAAACAGCATCTTCTAACTTTTCTGATATCATGACGGCAAACACAAAAGTTAGCAGATGGTTCCAAAGTCACCGGATCCGTTCCGGACTTGAAGTATGAGATCTGAAACACGAAGTCTTTCCAAATATCAAGTTTCATTAAGATCCAACTCCCGTTCAAAATAAATACATACATCAATATTCCGTATTCACTCTCCCTCCACTCCCCCCACGATGGTAGGATCAGGAATCAAGTGACTATTTCCAAGCCAGTTCGGTCGGGTCCCTGATATGCCTGCCAAGTTTCGTTGTCCTAGCACATCTGGAAGTACCCTAACTCGCGATCACCGAACTAACCGCGACCGAGGGAAAAGTGACTAGCATACGGCACTTGGCCAAAAGGCAAGAGCCATAAAAAGTAAGAAACCTGATAAAAAGAGGGGTATTAAAAATCTATTTTTCGGTCTCCGAAGAAAAGAGCCACCTGACAACTCTCTTCAAATCCAACTCGTTAATTGACCCATAGGTTTTCAAGCTCGCTGCTTGAAATTTTTGAAAAAATACAGTAATAATATTAATATTTATTATTATATTTTTAAATGAAAACTTAAAACTGGAAGTGAACAAATTTTAAATTGTCTTTATTTTTATCAAGAATTTACTTTACCTCTCGTCCCCGAAAATTAGACCAAATGTTTTTGATTACAGGTTTGTTTCCTTCCCCGAAGTTGAACCAGAAGATTGACAGCCTGACGAGGACTCTTGCCAAAAAGGGCCGAAATATCGCTGATGAAGAATCGTAGCTGACGTACCCGTTGTAAACATTGTTTGAATAAATGTTTCAAAGTCAGCTTGGGCTCAAAGAATATTTATAGACCAAATGAACGAAAAAAATTTGTCAGCAGGGTATATAAAATATTATATTATATATAATATAAAATTCGGTATATAAATGTATATATGGTATATAAAATTCGAAAAAAATATTTTGTCAACAGAGAAAAATATTTGACAGTCCTGATTGGTCGGAAAAATATGCTTTGCAATCCTTCCCAAAACGCAAACTCGAGTGCTATCTGGCTCCCCAGTCAACATAATCGAGAAGTCCACAAAAAGTAGTGTCTGTTTGGGGGGGGGACTCAGCATTCTAATTTCCTCCAAGGTCTGGAAACTACTCTCTCCGTGTGCAAATCGAATCGCTAGATGGAACAATAAGCTTATGCAAACACGTCGGAAATGATATAACGGAAGTTGAGGGAACCTGCGGAGATAGTCGCCGCTCATTCGGAACAGAATCGAAGGAAGACTTGAAACTGTACCCGCGAAGACTTCCTAAGCGAGGGACTACTCAACTCCCAAATTCACGTACACCGGCAGTGCCGGAAAGGTATCAGGAGGGTGCCGGAGAGTGAGTATCCCCTCGTTCATAAGGCGCTGACAAACAAAAGAAAGATTCGGGAGAGGCATTGGATAGAAGTAAAATTTGTGTTGGTGTTAAGAGGGGATTCTTTATATCCGTAACTCGTTCATACTACTTATATCTGCCAAGTCTCAGTATAATCTACGCATAATTACACATAATAGTCATTCCTAAATTAACTGAACGTAGAAATACTCTTTCAAACATATTTGGAGCTAAGATAATGTGTTGTCCCCAGATGGCCCATCTATTCCCCACTCCCCTCCCGTCTTCCGTGCGTCGGTCCGAGAGGAATACTGGCAATTAGTTTTCTCCATATCCTGCTAACTCTTCTGCCCAGTTTTTACGTAGTTTCATCCTATGATTTATTTCTGGCCATATCTTGTAAGTGTATTAGTTAATTTGGTTCGTGTCTGTGTATTTCGTAAATTTGTATTCCTCTTCTAGCTTTTATCTATTTGGATTAAACATGCTTGATTAAATAGTAAAGCTTTTCAATGCTTTTCATCAGCTTTTCAATGCGCGGGTGCTGTCACACATAAAGGTATTTCCCCGTTTTGCGCTCTACTGACAGATGGGAAGAAGCGTTCCTTCCGGTCGTACTACACTGTCAAAAAAAATCTTGCAGTATTTGCTACTGGGGGTAGTCTCGTCCCTAATGAGATACAATTATCTCTTAATTCGGATTAATCTTATCCCAGTAGAGATATGATTAATCCCAGTAGCAAATACTGCAGTTAACTTTAATCCTTACTCGGAGAAACTTTTTAGTCTAATACCGATTACTCTTTTTCAAGTGTAGTGGGTCAAAAAAATACATTAATTAATTCGTTCATGTGTAAAATGGCATGCAAACCGTATAAAGACTCGGCCGGGACTGTGATACATGGTTGGGTGCAACCATCCGACGCTTTCCGTACTTTACAATGGCTCAATAGCTGGCGTAAGAAAAAACATTTGGGAAACCACCCTTCGACAAAAGCATGGACACCAGGTGAGGAGGTTCCGTCACAAGACAAGCGAAGTAATCACTTCACCCTACATTTGCCAGAGGTAGCCTACCCGTTTTACAGCTGGGTCGTCATCCTTTGCACCGTCAGAAGTTTCGTGCGGTTTCAACAGATACCACTTATGATGTTAGCTGTTACGTTTTTCAAACATTATGCAGAATAATAACTGCCATGAAGGGCAGAACAACCGCGGAAAAAGCATCTGCTGACTTTTCCGATTTCATGATGACAAATAAAACTCAGCAGATCTATTTCCACCGGTGTTGCTGTTCTTTTTGCATGCAGAACGTTTTATTGCGTAACGTTTTAAAAAAGGAACAGCTATTGTACTAATTGTTATCTGTTGCAACCGCGCATCCTTGTGTTATCTTTCATGAAAATTCTGACAGTGTAGCCTTAAAGAACATCGAACTTGGTCACATCGACTATTCGGATCCTTAAGCGGATTCGAACTACCGGATTAGTCAGATGAACGTAATTGAGTGGGCAACTTAGCTAGAATTATAAACAACAAACTGAGATTATAACAACAGCAAGATCGTATTTTCGCTACGACCTGAGAAGGTTCCTTGCCAAGAAGGGATGAAATATCGCCGAATAAAAACTAAGCCGACTAATCCGTTCACCACCACCAAACATGATCCCCAGTTTCGACTGAAGGAACACTTATGCTACAGTACGGGTGTGCTTATTTGAACGTAACCTAAAAGGATCCCTCTTGCTTATTCTGCCTTTTATGATATACTTAGCTCCCATATGGAATTATAAGCTTCTAAAATCTCCACCTTCCTCCATTGTTTTGTTTCGTAGCTACGAATTTTTAGCGCTTTTTCGGCCTTGCCGAGTTTTCCCGTCACTCAACGAAAAGTTTGCCGGAATCTTCACTGTCCACTGACACCTCTTTCACATAGAAGGATGTGATAATCTTCTGTTTATTACTTCTTTTATTTGCTTAGTTTTCCCACTTTTTAACCAAGGCACGTTCAGTTTTCAGATCTTTTGCGCCCAGCCGCCGCGTCGGAGAACAGGAAGGCTGGATATAATCGGCAAGCGCTAACAACAGAATCGCTAGTTTCAGGTGGAAAGTAATGGTATTTTCGAAAACATTTTTTCTGATCCATTTTGTAGGGAAAAGATTATTTCTAGTAAGAGTTGTGCTTTAAAAGTAAACGCTGACCAAAAAAATAAAACTCACATCAGGCATTACTGCAAAATACTTTCCTAACTGTTTATTTCATGTCCTGAAATATATTTCGTATGCTTTTGTCAAGTGTCGATAGACTCGTCGGCACATCGAATTCTTGTATACGCAAGAAATAAAATCGTGCAAACATCTGTCGGGCAGAACACAGAAGAAATCGAATTCTTCCTGCTTTTTGTCGGGCCTCGGTATTGTCGTAGGCACATCGGGTTCTTTTTATACATAAGGAATACGGAAGAAATAAAACTTTGTATGCTTTTGTTGGGCATCCTGTCAGCATTATTTTGAAATGTTTGCTCTTAATTTCCTCTGTTTCTTCTTTTAAACTTTGCATCTTTCGCCACGCGGCACGTAGTTTCACCAAATAGATGGCGTCCAAACCTAACAGGACATCTTAACTGAAGAAGAACATGTTTAAAAGCCAACAACAAATGTAAAGAGCAGAATTAGAACGAGAAATTGTATTTGTTTTGTCTGTTGTATGCATTGGATAAGATTATAGAAGACTCGTTGCCTGCCAATCAGATAACAGGAATCATCGGCGGAAGTCACATTACACAGATAAGTACGGTTCAAGACCGAGCTTGTAAAGTCCAAACCGAAAAGGGCAAATTTCAAAGGAAATGTCCATTGCACGTAGACACATATGGAACAATATCCAGGACGATATTCGGCAGGCTCAATTTGACCTCATGAGACCTAAACCAGACCTCATTTAAGACAAAATTCACATCAATCAGGGCTGGAGAACAAACGTTGAAGTCTAAGCACAAGTCAAATTCGGGATCGATTTCAGCCCCGTTTCCTCAGTCCACGAGCTCAAGCCCGAAATCACTATACCATTATCTAAACCATCTTCCTAGGAAATCCTCTTTCCTTAATTTTTCTTCGAAGAAAGAACAAACTTCCGAAAACAAATACAACAAAACGTTATCCCCCTAATAGCTCTCACTCACCCTAATGAAATTCACTCACCGCATTGAAAGTCCATTTCACTGATTAACATCCATTTTCCACTGAAATGGATTCGCAATTTTATTCCAACTGCCATTCTTCCTTCAAGGTCAATCTGAGCCGATCCTGGTTTATTGCGTAGTGACCAATCAGGGGACACAGCAAGCTCGCGAGGCGACCACGTAACGTCATCTAGGGAGAACTGGATGACGATCCGGTCAGGAAGCTGCAGGAAAGAAAGAAAGAATACCCTTCAGACGGACAACAGCTCTTACGTAAGCGTGGCATAGGCGAGGAAATTGTCTGTGATGTATTTGGGAAATTTTCTACGACGTTCGAAGATAGATATGTGTCTGTGAGACAAGTGGTTATTTTTAAATTGTAAATATTATTTATTTTAATTTTGGGAGGCCCCAGAGAGTGTGAATTAATGAGTGATTATGTAATTTTAGATCCATGATTGACCGTGGAAGCGGAAAATAGTGAGAAAAGGAAGAAAGTAAGTGAGGAACGCTTACCCACATTAAGACGACGTCTTGAGACGACCCGTAACCCCTTTACAATATTGACGAAGCCTGCTGGCTAAATATTTCTCTGATCTGTATCTGATCGGAAGGACTAAAGTATTGTAAAATACTTACACTAGTTCACGCATACCCAGTGGTACGAGCGTGTACCAGCTGATGCTCTATAAACGTTAACCTACAAACAACAACAGCTTACGTACTCCCACCGTTATGTCCTTTACGTCGACGAAAAAGGCTTGCGCGGCTTCTTCCGTAACGGCGACAGAAAATCGAAAAAGAAATTTGTTCAACTTCAGAAACGTCCCGGAAAGTGAAGTATGAAGAAGAAGAAATTTAAGAAAATGGATTTGCTTGATGAATGGAGCAAAGAGAAGAAATTCTGGAAGTTCCATTACACAACACAAACGATAACAGCATTCGGATCTGCTTGAAGAGAAGATACTTTGTCCAAGAGAGACCTTGCATTTATGAGAAAAAAAAACAAAGGAACTCGTAAGCTGTTTATTGCTGGTATTGAAAAGAAACTCGGTGTAGCGTAGTCTATGCATTGCTTGATCCGTCGCTCCTTGCAAAGCTCCTTTACAATACTGTGGCATTGTCTCTCTTATTGTTTGTGGCTCAGTTTTTCGATCTTCGATCTGACTCCAAGCATAAGAACTGTTGAGCAAGTTGTTTTTCAAACTTGCTAAGCTTCTTCTTCGACGTCCTAGTTGGTGTCGAACCGGTACTTGATTCAGACGTAACCTAATGTACGGCAGACCTTATTCTAAGTGTTGATGATCTTGTGGCGAACGTCAGCAATAAGGATGATGCTTACCCGTAAACGGATATCCATTTTAATGGGATTCGTTTGATTTTGTATCAAGGTTAATTCTTTTTTCTCATACTTGAACCTGTTCTCCGTTGTGTTGTTGATGGGTATTAAAATATTTCACTCATTTATTCATTAAATAAGATCCTGGTCACACTAAGCTCAACACAGAGCAGATTTCTGGGCGGGCTACCCTAAGCCGCGTTTCTTTTGGATCGACTAAAAAGAGGCACGGCATGGCGCAGGAGGCACGAGTAATAAAAGAGATTAGCGAGCTGTAGAAGTAGCCAAGTAATGAGAGTTCGTAACTCAAGAGCCTAAAAGAAGGCACGTTAGAACATTGTTCCTGCCCCTCACTCTGAAGCCCGAAAGGGCCATTTTAGTTTTCGTGCCTCTTTTTAGTACTCGTGCCTCCTACAATATGTCGTGCCGTTCCGTGCCTCTTTTCGGTCGATCCCTTTGTTTTGCTCCCGTCCTCTCCTGCTAAAGCCGTTGAATTCATTAGTTCTGTCCATCCTATTCTTGTTTTATTTTACATGTCCGCGAACTTCACTGGCTATGTTGTTTAGGCAGGAACAACTTGATCGGGTAGGTAGTTGGGATCTTAGAACATATTCGGGTTACTGGTCCTGTTACGCTTATACCCCCCTCATAAAATTCAATGACGAATTGCCGCTAGACGCGCTAGAGGAATAATAACAATCACACGTGAGATCTTGGTATAAGTTATCTGAAGGGTGAATAAGCGATTAGGCTTTCGCTTCATACCGAGTCGCGTATTAGCCCCCGTGGAAAAGTTAACCAGCACTCAGCACTGAAGTCGGAAGCCAGAATTGACAACTTGATGAAGCCTGACAGAAGAGAGTTGGGTAGAACAAAAATAGAGGAAGAGGCATTTTAAACAGTTTTAAACATGACTAGGCCTAAGAGGAATTGAAAATGGCCAAACAAACCGGGATAAACGTACACCAAGAACTAACCTGTGTTCGTTTTCGTTACGATAGCGCACTTAGCGGCCAAAAAAGAACTAATCCGAAAGGAATTTTATGAGGGGCATATTACTGTTTTGTCGGTTCTTGGTTGCCATCAGGAACAGACACGAAAATGGGATGAAAAAAAAAAAATTTAAGTGAGGAATAGATTGAGACGAGAACAGAACTGAGAAGGCAAAGATCAGTTGGCTCTGCTGAAAAGGAGTGTCTGTTTCTTCGGAGAGTTTTTTAATGGAGCCTATTTTTATCACGGTCACGCACGAGGACACTGAACCCTTTGGGGATGTGACCTCTGATGACTCTGGGGACAATCTGCAAACAACTGATATTTGAGGGTATAAATCAAGCTGGACCAGTTTTTGCGACAATTCAATTTTAATTCTTTTGGACCAAAGTGAATTCCTACGATTTTAGTTTCAAAATTATTTCCCCAAAAAGTAAATAGCTACTTTTAATTATGGAAATGCCACCACTGGCATTTGTTTCATGTCTCGTCTCCGATGAACAAGATTAATACAGAGAAGACAAATAAATTCCACAGTTTCCAAAAATTTCACCAATCTGACGGGGGATCGACTAAAAAGAGGCACGGCACGGCACGGCACGACACGGCACGACATACTCTAGGAAGCATGAGTACTACAAAGCGTACCCTCGTTTGGGTAGCTTAAGAGGATAGCTGTGTTTTCGGTCCAGTCTAGGATCCTCAGCTCGACTAATCCGCTCCTATTGGTGCTTTCTGGGCCTTACTTTAGGCTCTCTCTTCCGCAGTGGAAGGAGTGGACACATGTGCTTTATGCTGTCCCGGTTGAGAGCTAATTTTTGCTGTTGTTTTTGCTTTTATGTTGTTGTTGTTGTTTATTTTTGTGTTTATGGCCCCTGTTGGTCGTTGAAGAAATAAAATAATAATAAAAAAATAAGAAAATAAGAACAAGAAAGAGGCACAAAAACTAAAAGGGCCCTTTCAGGCTTTAGAGTGAGGGGCAGGAGCAATGTTCTAACTTGACTTCTTTCAGGCTCTGGAGTTACAAACTCTCACTTACGTGTCTACTTCCACTATTCGCTAATTTCTTTTTATTACTCGTGCCTCCTGCGCCGTGCCGTGCCGTGCCGTGCCTCTTTTTAGTCGATCCCATCTAAAGGGGTACCGCAAGTCTTTACGTGTCGATCCGAAGGTGGTCTATTTGCATGTGTATTATCGAAATACGAAACTGTGAAAAATATAAACAAACTGAGAAGTCTGGAACTCAAATTTCAGGGCCTCGTAGACAATCCAGGGACTTAATCAGCGAGCCACACGGAAATACCAAAGACTCTACTGTCATTAAAAAATTTATCCGTGAGGGTTCTTTTAAATATCACATCTTTGTCTCGAAACGTAATATTTTAAAGGGTTATATCAGATATATTCTAGTAAGGTCTAACATAAGGATGCATAAATATCGTATTATCTGTTATCAAACTTCTGACAGTGTATACAGTTTACCCTGTTTTTCTTTTCTTTTGTTTTCTTTCTTTCTCGTTCCTTCTTTCCCTTATTTTCTCTCTCATTTTATTTAAAGTTGAAAAAATAGATTATTTTTTTTCCTCTCCTGTTTTTTCTTTAAATAGAATGTTCAGTTGGTTGATTCTGTTTGATGTTGAAATTAATATCGGCTATTTACCTGCCCTAGCCAAGCACTACATTTGTGTTTTCCTGGCAGGAATGTAAATTGTGCATTTATTTGTTTTTAAATATAGTCCAATGAAACTGAAACTGAGCGGCTTCACAGATCCTGTACTCCGCTTCTATTTGGCAATGTGTTCACCATATTGTGGGTCAGTTTGTAGCGTCAAGTCAGTGTTGCTATATTAGCGTATTTTACGGCAAACTGGCGTAGTGTGTCGGGTAATTGTTTTTACAACTGCCGTGTGGCGTATAACTTGGCTATTTTCCTTTTTAGCTGGCTTGTATTTTAGCGTGAAACTCCTTCAAAAATATAATTTAATCATGGAAATACTTGCAAACTCCCGTAACATTAAAAAGATCACAGCTCATGTTTTCCTTAACGTGACTCTTTGTGATAATAAACGAATATGTCTGTTTGACTCTTGAGTAGATTTTGTTTGTATGTGTTTTGTTTTCCCTAATTATGTCTTCATATTTTCTTTTGTACTCCACTGTTTTCGTCTTGTACGATTTGTGGGTTAAAAATTAATTGTTATTATTATTATAAATACTTTTTCTTAGATTGCGAAACTTACTTTGGACAAAAAAACATTCTGGCGTAATTTCCAAAGGCCACAACTTATTTTTTGTACCACGATCTGGCTACACTGTGGCAATTTAAGTGCGCCAGAGGATCTTTTTCGTCTTTCAATCGACAACTTATAAGAGAGATGTTCCGTGCTCGGTTCAGTGTCATCTATAGAGTACAAAACACGCATGAGCATTCCAGATAGATAACTCCTAATCCGCCTCCCTTACTCTATCTTTAAGGTTATCCTTCTGTTTGGTCAATCGTCCATACAGTAGTTGCGTTTTTGATCCGAATTCTCCGTTCCGAATTCTCGCTTCTGAATTCTCGATTCTCGTACAAATTACCGTTTTTGCTCTTCTGACTTCTCCATTCTCGCTTTTGACAAAAATACTAATTTTGCAGCTCGTCCGCAACCCGGTACACGCGTTTATGCATATTGAACACCCGAAGTCTGTTGACCAATCAGGGAGGAGAACGGAGAGAGGAGAATCGAGAACTCGCCATCGGAGCAACTTCTCGATTCTGCAGAATCGCGAGGCTTTCCCCGTTCTAGATTCTGACAAAAACGCAAGAAAAGGAGAATTCACTTCATGAGAGTAGTCCAAAAACGCAAAATAGGAGAATTCGGAGGAGAATTTCGGAGGAGAATTCGGATCAAAAATGCAACTAATGTTACAGTATTAACGCAAACAAGCTCGAGTACTAAAAAGAGGCACGCCCACAAAACGGGTCCTAAAAATGGCATAGACGGTGCTCGTCTCCTGGTGCAGGCATGCCTTCTTTTAGTATGCCCTACCTCTTTTTAGTACGCGTGCCTCTTTATAGTGGGCGTGCCTCCTTCACCACACCGTGCCTCTTTTTAGTCGATCCCCAGGTGAGTGCATCATGACAGGACGAATTTACAACTTCACGAAGTTCCAGATTATCAGGATTAAATGTCTTGGTCTGAATGCCGTACGAAAAGAACGTAAAAACAGACACAAAGGTTTACAACTAATTTAGTCTTTTTCGGGACAATCCTAAGGTATTCATTAACTCCCCCCACCCCGCTACGAGAATGAAACGCAAACCACACTATCTAGTTCGCAATTGTGAGCGAATGAGACAAAGGGTTGGCTTTATTGTCTTCTCCTAATGTTTAAAAGCTGACTTCCTTAAGCCTTCCCCCATAATTACACAGATCCTTTTTCCTTTTTTTCAATTATCACCGGAAAGTTTCCGGACTGCAAAAGTTCCTTATTGGTACTAAGACGAAACACATTTCTGTTTCTCTCTATTAATACTTAACAAGTCAGGAAACAGAAAATTATCCAATTAGAAGTTTTATCATGCGGTTTATATTTCTTTTGATTCCTAGCGTGTCCCCCCTTGACCTTTTTTTCCAGGTGTCGACCTGAATTAAGTGGAAGCATTTATTTATTTATTTACTTATGGCCCGTTTGCACAGAGAGGATAGCGGAGAAGAGAAGATAACAATGAAGGGTTGGAGAGAGAAACAAGTTTATGATGATTCAAATACGATAATGATTATCGAATATTTAGAAATGGAAAGGAAGAAGAATAAGATGTGTACTAAAAGGCTATCAGCTCGTAAAGGAAGAGGATGAAGAGGTACATTAAAAAGGGTTCTTGCCCTTTGACGTTTTTCGCGCGGGCTTGTGATTTGGAATGGAACACGAGAAAAAAAAAGACCTGTTTATTACCTTAATTACTTAAATTTGCATTTCGGAGCGAATAAGGTCCACGGTGGATCTTTTATGCTCCAGTTATGGATTGTTTTCTGGTTGGTATTATGTCTTATACAGTGTTTCGCAAAGTATTACTATTTTTACTTAATTACAAGTACCAAGTCTTCTAGGAAATACTTAACTTAAATATAAGTATCAAGAAATCCTTCAAAAATCTAGTTAAGTAGTAGTACTTTTTAAAGTTTAACCAAATAGGGCTGAGATACGACAGTCGACTTATCCATCACCTTTTCACTTAAGTAGCTTGAAGATCCAATGAAAATGCTGCGTTCCAGGAGCTTAACAATTGTTTACAATCGTCAATTTTATTTCGCGGCGGAGCTAACTGCAGCTTTAACGATCGTTAACTTTTCCCAAATTCAACAATTGTTAACTTTTCCCAACGATGCTCACCAACCATCGTTACAAAATAGTTAACAATCGATAAGCTCTGGAACGGAAATCGTACGTGGGCGGAGCTTAACTTTCGAAATAAGAAACCTGAAACGCAAAAAGTTAACAATCGTTAACAATTTGTTAACAATCGTTAAGCTCTGGAACACAACCTTCGTTATTTCGCGGGATAACTGATCTTTTCGAGTTAACTTTTTCTTTCGGATCTGTCGTACCGTGCTTGTAGCTATATGCCCGAAGTATTCAGCTTTTTCAACGGTAAACAATTCCCGAAAATTTAAACCAAAAATGGCAGCTTTTTAGTCATCGGATTAGAGGGCTTTCTTCGAACGTGATTAAAATCGAGTCTGGGATCGAACATTTCATATTAAATATACATTTCATAATAAATTCGGACTAAAGTGTCTTGCCTCGGAAATGCACCGTGAGATCCTGCCACCCGAAGGTGAAAAAGAATAATTAATCGCCCAACAAGGAGTTTCTCAAGGGCAGCTAAGAAAGCTCAGCTAATGGACCCGCCCGCTCATAGCAATGAACGCTATTTGTACTCATTTGTGTCTTATTTTATCCGCAATTTTAATGTGAATTAACCAAATTGTAATTTGACAATCCCGTGCATTTTGTATTATCAGACTTTTGGGAATAAATGAGTTGCAATTGTAAAACTGTAACTGTAATAAGCTTCGCTTTGTTGACCATTGAAATGCACGCTTTTTCTGACATTCAAGTTCGCCGCGTCTAGATGAATTTTGGCTTGTCGTGCAGGCAGCGCATATTTTAAACGTCACTACCGGAGCCCAAGATTAAAAAAAAATGAAAACCCCTTAGAAGAGTCAAAATAATTCAACGAATTCAAATGCAAGATATACATACAATTTGGTATTCAGTTAAACTTTAAAAGGTATACTTCAGTAGAAATTTTATTTAAGTAGGTAGGCTTGGCTTGGTGGTAGGGTTGAAAAAATGCCTGATCAAAAGATCAACGCTGCAAAACTACGATATCCCATGCGAGGGCACGCATTCCATCCTTCTTTTTTTTCCAGATCACAAAATGTAGTGACAGGATCGGTAGGAAATCTTAAAGGACCTATCTTACCTATAAGACTAACGCAACCTGCTTCCATAATCACTCTATATATTTCTAAACTCCAATTTCGTACGGTCCATGCTAACCACGCTGATTTTCTCACTTGCCGGGGTTTGCTACTCTTCGATATGTATCACGCTATCGACGGTTGTCTGCGAAAAGTTTCTCCATCAGAAAAAAACGTTTATGTAAATTGTTTCCCTGTTTTCGCTACAGTTCAACGGGTCTGGGAAAAGGCTTAAACCAGCCAAAACCATGGGTTATTTGTTGACAGCACAGCCTAGTTTTAAAGTATTCAAATATTTTAAAATACTGTACGTTGAAGTGTAAATGGTGCGACGGGTCCTTTAAGGTTTGTGCTTACGTCTATTGGCAGGATAACTCCAAGGTAAGAAGTCAAGTATTTGGCTCAAACTTATCACGAGGGTTCTTTGGCTCAAGGCACAGGTCAGTTTCTAAGATGGACCCCGTAGACATGTATTAATGCGTGGGGAGGGAGGCTCAAACTCAAACCGAGGCGTGAAAAAAAATCGAACGCAAAAGATTGTCGATTTACGGGTAACATACAAAATAATAGAATGAAAGATGATGGGATGAAAGACACAACTTCGGCTTCGCCACAAATACTTGATTCGTCCGGAATCCGGTGAAAACCGGAAATTCGGCGAGACATAAAAGATTTTAGCGGTGGACACTACCACTGGAAACTGCATAAGTAGGTCAGGGACATCGAAATATTATAGACAAATAAAAGAAGTATTTGGTGAAGAGGTATATTTTAAAATAAATTTGCCCCAGTTATCTTTGCGGTACGTGAACCAGATGCAGGCCAACTGTCTATCAGTGCATAGGCATAGTTATTTTTTGAAGAGAAAAGATGAAGAACAGCCATCCGGGCGTGCTTGCCCTCTATGTGGTAATAGAGTTGATGATTTGGTCCATGTTCTGTGCCGGAGTACAGAGCTTTCTGGGTTAAGACGGGAATTATTGGGAGGTGAGGTTATGTTACTTCCTGAGATCTTAAAGAGCACGACGCCAAGCGTTATATGTAAAATTTGCAGACTTGTTGATGGTGTGGTGAAATTTCGAGAGAGAGATGGTGAAGTTTAGTTCATGTAAAGTTATTTTGTTTAGTTGTTTTATATGTATTTTCTTGTATATGGCATTTGGCTTTGAATACAATTATTAGTATTATCCCTGATTTCGAGAAAGGGAATCTGACTCGTCTATACGAAGTTTTGATGTCTCGTCGATCTTCCACAACTCAAGTGATAAGAAGTGTTTCCCCATCCGCAACGCAACTTTTGGAATTATCAAATGAACCAATCAAGTACGGAAAACCACAACTTACGCCGACATCTAGGGGAGGATAGCTCTTGGCAGCATAGATGACAACAGAGGAGAATTTCTTCAACGATGCAAAGTGAAATGTAATCTCGTTGAAATCAGAGTCATCTTCAGGATCTTTCTGCCAACCAACGAATGGAGTCGCTCCTGAAATCGATATTATTATTATTGTTACTAACATCAAAATAGGCTGCATATTTGTCATTTACAACTTGGACGTCACGTGTGAGGGAAGTTCGTTCCACGCTAAATGAAGAATTTTGATGCGTTTTACTTTAATCTTTGTGTATTATCTTAGTTATGCAAATTTGCCCTGAAATATTTAGTGCCGTTTTATTTATGTATTGACTCATGTATTTATCTACTGACATGCCTGCGCTAGCTAACGCTATTTTGGTAAAAAAAATAAAGCATTCATTCACGTCTTCACAATGCTATTCCAAATTTCCACCAGCCGACGTTTTTCTTGAAGCGCCGTGAGATAAGATTGAACTCGTGGCCCCTAAGGTTGAATAGAGTAACAAGTTTGCCTGAAGCCGACTGTCGTGAGCTACACTGCAAAGCTTTCCTACTTTCATCAGATCTCCTCTGCGTAGGCGGTTCTAGCAAGTACATGGAAGATGTCGTTGACGTGAAACGCCGGAAGCCCCCCCCCCCCCCCCCCCGTCTACGTTTCTAATCGTCTAAGAAAAAACTGATCTACTCCAACCGTTCAGGAAGCCAACTGATGAAGTGGGGGTGAAACAGCTAGAGTAAAAACTGTTCAGGTGACCGTGTAGCAGCTAAACTAACTGTGTTCCTTATTTCTCAGTAGCTGCTTCAGATCAAGCCCATTCAGTGTTTCGTTCGTTGCTAATACTTTTGATGACTAACTCTCCTTGCCGATGCAAAATCGCCGTGTACCTAGCGGAAGAGCCGGGAGCGGCACCACAATCGCCGTGATTGACTGACACAGGATTTGCGTTGTTGTGTTTGAGTCGTCAGTCAGACGTTTTCTCGTTCTTCCTGAGGATCAGTGGCGTGTTTTGGACTTAGTCATATAGACTATTGCTCCAGTGTAATATCACTGTCAGTCAAGAGGACGTTAACTGACCTTGCCATGGCCGGGATGCGTGTCGTGAGCGAATACTCTATATGACCAAGACACGCCAGTGATCCTCAGGAAGAAGGAGTAAACATCTCCGCAACGACTTAAAATCAACAACTCAAACCCTGTGTTAAACAATCACGGCGATCTTTGGGGGCAGCTGTGATACCGCTTCTGACTCCTCCGCTATGTACCCGGCGATTTTGCATCGACAAAGGAGAGTTAGTCATCAAGAGTATTTCAGCGACCCATTGCGACATTCACCTCCAAGAGGGAGTAACAGACCTAGCTGCGGATGTAACTCGCAAGTGAAACTAAAACCAACGTATGTCTGTTTTGTTCAATTTGAACCGAACAGGGCTGAGATACGACAATCTAGTTATTAGTCATTTATTCACTTAAATAGGCTTTAAGACCCGCTGAAAATGCGACACTTTCTTGCTCCGCCATTCATATAATCGATTTTCGTGTTCGTGTACATCTAATGCTTGAAATATTTAGCCACTGAAGGATCAAACGATTGCAGAATAAATCTTTTTGGGGTTAGAGAGAGAGAGAGAGAGAGAGAGAGAGAGAGAGAGAGAGAGAGAGAGAGAGAGAGAGAGAGAGAGAGAGAGAGAGAGAGAGAGAGAGAGAGAGAGAGAGAGAGAGAGAGAGAGAGAGAGAGAGAGAGAGACGGGTTTAATGCAAACAACCGGCAGTGAGACACTGAAAGGGTTGTACAAAAAAAAGAAACATGAATAAGCACTAGATAATTGTTCTAGCCATGAACGGCAGTGCCGAGCGGCGGGAGCACTCCGTGTTACATTTCACCAGTTCCAAGCACTCAATCGCGTTGAACTCAATCGCGTTTTTTTTTCAGAAGTGACCCTACAATCTGGATTTGGATATTCCCTGAGTTCCGCTTCATTAGCAACTAAAATATCCGTTTTTGCCGAAATTCAAATTCTCCGCGTCATGGTGACTTTGCCTTATCGGGTGAGCTTGACAAAAAATTAGAAGTCCCTTAACAGAGTAAAAACTATTCAGTGTACTCAGATCTTCAGATGGTACACCAGATACACTAAAGTACTCATATTTCGAAGAATGTGTCGTTCAGCTTTTCAGATGATCTTTCAAGTGCTTTATTGTTTGGGTCTTTAACAAAGCTCATTTTCCAATATGCAGCCTTGGTGTTTACTTATCACACACATATAAAGTAAATCTCGAATTAATAACCCCTCACGGACATTAAAGGACATTAGAGTTTAACTGAAAAGCAAACTCATTTTTGAATCATTTAGTTGATTACAATGAGTTATTTGGATTCTACTAAGAGATTTTCTTATTTTCTACTATCTGCTCTAGTACTGAGGTTCAGAATATCTACGGCCGTCCCCACAGCGCAAATTCTACTATGAGGCGGAATATTTGAATCTGAACACAAACGCGGCTTTTCAGTGGGTGGTGATAAGCTTGGTGAAGACTGCTTAGTCCCTGAGCAAAAAAATTTGATAAATATTTTTCGTCAAGCATACGACACAGGTAGTTCCGAAATCTGACAGGGAATTCCACTATCTGAAAACTGATTATTCGTGAATAGCGGAGCAACGAAGTAACGCATTTCCATCGGTTCTTAAAGCCTCTTTAAGTGAATAAGTGAGGGGTACCAAGACTGTCCCATCTCTGCCCTTTTCAGTTAAACTTTAACTAGGTGAACTAGATTCCCTCTTGAACGCGATGAGAACAAATTCAAATGACCTTGTTGAGCCTTGTTCAATTTCAAGTTTTTTAATATGTGACGTTAAACTACAAATACATTCAACAAGCACTGTGGGGAATAAAATTCGTACATTCAATGCTTAAACCGTTTCCTTTGTACAACGGAAAACTATTTTGCGGAAGTCACTGCGAATTTTCGGATCATATAACTAAATCTGAGAACAGTAGAAATCAAGGGAAAGACTAAAAAGAGGCACGGAACGGCAAGACACAGTATAGAAGGCATGAATACTAAAAAGAGGCACGAAATCAGGCTTCAGAGTGAGAGGCGGGAACAATGTTCTAACGCGCCATCTTTTAGGCTCTGGAGTAACGAATTCTCACTTACTCACTTACTTCTACTACTTGCTCATCTCTTGTTATTACTCGTGCCTTCTGCGCCACACCATGCCATGCCGTGCCTCTTTTTAGTCGATCGCGAAATCAAGCCTTACGTCCCCAGTGTAAAATCTTATTTAACCGCACGAACATCAACCCTCAACTACAACTGTTATTCGATAGTCGTTTTTAGCGAGGTCGAATACCCTAGAAGAACTTCTCAGCATCTGTGTACCTTCTGGCAGAGGTCGACTAAAAAGAGGCACGGCACGGCACATTACGGCGCAGGAGGCAAAAGTAACAAGACCAAAGGTGTCGATGGGATCCCAAAAATCTAAGATTTGATCCAGACAATTCGGTCTTGTCTTCGCCAGGCTAATCATCAGAGAAAACCGAGTTCAGATATTCTATCTACCTATCTATCTATACCTCTATCAGCCATATCTATTCTGACGATACTGACCGAAACTTCCTGCTTTACTACTGCCAAATTTGCGGTTTCGCCCGAATTCCGAGCGAACTACTAGTCCAGCAAAAAAAAAAAAAATTCAGAAACGAAACCGGCGTATCTCCTTATCCCTATAAAGAAATCTAATCAACTTTAAATAAAATTTTGACTTAAAAAAAATGCGGGTACAACCGGATTCCGGACTAATTATATGTCAGGGTAAAAAATGATCATCATATACAGACTCAGCGTCTCTTCTTACCCCTAAATCTATCATCTAATCAACTTCAGATAAAGCTTTTGCTTTTAACATATTTTCCGGTTTTGGCCGGATTACAGGCGAACTAGTTGTCCGGCGAGAAAATGGTTTTCACCATCGGGTTCAGCATGTCTTCTTACCCCTAAATCAAACATTTAATCAACTTCAAATGAAACTGATACTTTTAACCAACTTTCCGGTTTTGGCCGGATTCCGGACGAACTGCTGGTCCGGCGACAAAATGATTTTCACCATATGCTCAGCATGTCTTTTTACCACTAAATCAAACAATTAATCAACTTCAAATGAAACTTTTACTTTTAACCAATTTTCCGGTTTTTGCCGGATTCCGGACGAACTACTTGTCCGGCGAGAAAATGATTGTCACCATCATACTCAGCATGTCTTCTTACCCCATAATCGACTATCACATTAGCTGTTTAAAAATATTTTGTTTGTCCCTTAATTTGAACCCCCACCCCCAAAAATAGGGGCTACAGAGTCCATCTACGAACTAGACCTTACCCTTGACCCAAACAATCCTCACACCAAGTTTCATCGAAATATCTCATTCCCTTCGAGAGTTATCGTGCTTACAGACGGACGGACGGACGGACAGACGGACGGACGGACAACTTTTGCGATGTCATAGGTATCCCTCCACTTACGTTTTGGGATCCCAATAAAAAGCGATTAGCAAGTAACAGAAGTAGACAAGTAAGTGAGAGTTCGTAATTCCAGAGCCTAAAAGAAGGGACGTGAGAACATTGATCATGCCCCCCACTCCAACGCCTGAAAGGGTCCTTTTAGTTTTCGTGCCTCTTTTTAGTACTCCTGCCTCCTACACTATGTCGTGCCGTGCCGTGCCTCTTTTTAGTCGATCCTCCGCTGGCACGGGTACTAAGTGAAATAACCGAGGTATAAAATCTGGAGCCCTGATTATGGACAAGCATAACTTACGGGTTTGAGATCGACTTTTCCAACGGTCGCATCCCAAACCGTACAGAAATAAAGCGGAATGAATGCTTCGGGTTGTGACTTTGATATATCAAAACATAGCCATGGCAGTTAAAAGGCGTATTCTCGCCGTTCCCCTAGGACTCCCCGGGGAATCTAAGGAAACGTCGAGAATAGAGGGAGTCACTCCACGGGGACTTCACGTACAGATAGCGAGAACACGGGGAATGCGTCCAAAATGGATTTTGTTCGAAAAAAAAATAGTTGACGAAATTAGTCTGGATCCACTTTATTTTTGGTTTCGTTTATTCTGGTTGTATTAATTTTACATTGCACCAACACCAGCAAAAATTTATTCCCCTATAAATCTGAAAGGGAGTCCTTTTTGATGATGGTGATGATAATCGAAACATTCCCCGTCCGTGGGGACTCGCGAGAATACGGTGAATGAGTCCCCGGGACAAACAAAACGCGGGACTCCTCAAGTGGAGTCCTCGGGGAACGGCGAAAATACACCTAATAGAGAGACGTAGACGTTCCGCAAATGGCAAGGCAGGCAAATGCTGTGCTGGGGCACACGCTACAGTAACACTTTTACAAGCGAAAGTCATGGGTCCCCGCGACACTAAGCCTATGGCCACTAGGCCTATCGCACTAACCGGTATTCGGATTCCTTTGTACCATACGCATGCGCAATCACCATACGCAAATATATGCCATTTATAATATATACCATACGCATGCGCGATCACCGAATCATGGAGAAGTTTTTTGTCTTGGACCCAACTGTCAAGCTAAAAGGAAATAAGTGGACATCTTCTGCCACCATCCAACCGCCTTCCTGCCCATTGCCCAATGCGCCTGCTAATACAGTAAATTTACTGTTCTTTTCGTGTTTCGTTGTGTGTTTCTTGTTTTGCATTCGTTTATCTTTTGCTGTTGTTGTAGATTTTATGTACCCTCTGTATTTTTGTCAAGCGTTCATTTATCTTATTTTTTGTATGTACTGTGCAAATGCCTTATTACTAGGCTGCGTGTAATAAATTCATTCATTCATTCATTCATTCATTCATTCTATCTATCTATCTATCTATCTATCTATCTATCTATCTATCTATCTATCTATCTATCTATCTATCTATCTATCTATCTATCTATCTATCTATCTATCTAGGTATCTATCTATCTATCTATCTACGATACAAAGATGTGTCTGCCACCAAGAGCAACAGTGACAAGCCCGCATTCTAATGCCTAGGATAGACGATCAGGGCGGTAGCTCACAAACCAGAATTCCTGCCCGGATTTCCGGCCGCACCATCAATTCCATCCGGAAAACTTGAACTTTATGACCAAAGTGCAGAGAATCCGGCCGGGAAATCCTGATCGTCTGTTCGCACTTTAGAGGCTCGAACTTTAGTCCAATTTCTTTTTCGCGGCAATATTTAAATTTGCAACTTTAAAGCGTCGAACTTCCTTCAACAACTTTAATCCACTAGGGGTTTCATCTGCATTTGGTTTTTGTGGAGATACGAAACCAACTCTTAAAAGCTCTCAAATTTATTACGAAAAGTTAAGTTGTAGCAGGAGCGAGTTCTAGAAAAAGTCAAACGAACGAAACTACCGCACTGGTGGTAGATTTAATCGGTTATCTTTTTGTGGTGTGGACCCCTGAATTATGGGGTCATGAACAATCAAAACAGCTGGAAACGCTCCAGCTGCAATATTTTAAAAGGGTTTTTGGTCTCCATGTAACCACGCATAGTTTAGTAATGAGGGGTGATTTCGGTATTTTTTATTTAAGAAAGATGAGAATCCTGCAAATGATAAGATTTTGGCTAAGGATAATTGAACTACCTAATGACCGGCTCGTAAAAGCAGGTTATGATGAAATGGTTCAAATGGGTAAAAATCATCATGGCCTTACAGAATTAAAAATATATTGAACACAACAGGTTTTTCTTTTGTTTGGAATGAAGGCCTAGGTCCGACAAACGATCCTTCTGATTTTTACCGAAGTTTTAAGACACGTTTAGATGACCAAGAAATTCATAAATGGTGGTCTGCATTGGATGAGTCACCGAGTTTAGTTTATTACAGGCAAGTTAAAGAGTCTTTCGGTAGCGAATTTTATTTCAAGTTAGGAATACCTTTAAGTTTTTGAAGTGCTGGATTCAGGTGCGAGCAAACTGTTTACCGCTATGTGGTGGTAATTCGTGGAATTCTAGCTGTCCGGATGGAGTATGGTTTTGTCCTCTTTGCCATGATGGGGATGGTCTGGATCATATTATTTTCAGGTGCCAGGAGCTTTCGCACTTAAGGGGTTCATTGTTTTCTCGAAATGGTGGGCAGCTTCTTGGTATCTTACGTTCTACGTCACCAAGAGTGATTGTTTCTTTTGGTAATTTTGTGCAAAAAGCACTCGAGTTGAGAAGTGCTGTTTCTTAGTTTTTTATTTTGTTTTAGTTTCCTATGAGTTGTTTGTTTAACCTGTATATGGCCTTTGGGTTTTTCAATACAGATATTTATATATATATAATAAGAGGATTATTTAAGACGGTTGGTATGGTCAAACGGTCCAGTCAAAACAATGAAAACTACTTTTCATCCGTTAAAATTCGGACCTTTGAAAAGATCTCAACTCCATTAGTAAAGTAAAAAATAAATATTTGATTCTTATCCACACTTAGAAGCTCTCAAATATGATGCCGAAAGTTGAGTTACACAACAAAAGCGAGTTTTCGAAAATCCAAACGATCGAAAATCCCCAATGAGCTGGTTTTAACTATTGTTTTCCTTCGAAATAAAATAACAAGTTTATTTGAGACGGTTAATTAAAAGTTGATGGAATCTAAGGGCTCAATTAAAAGACAATGAAAATTAAGTCCCGAAATTCCATAAAAGCTTCGGTAGCCTAAACAGAAAACACTCCAACTCCATTAGCGGACCTTATAAAAAGACCCAACCGAAAACTTTCATCACGAAAACATTTTCCGCCGCACAGTTGTCTGTCAAACTCCGTTGCCGTATTTGCACTCATATTGGATTCCAGGCCCCTTCCAGCTTTATCCAGGGCCTAAATATTATCTCATCAGAGGCTGAGTCAATATTTATTCTTAGAACGTGGCTAGAAAATGGTACAAACCAGATTTCTACCGAGGGACTGCTTACTTCTAAACCGCAGAACAATATTACATTTCCAGCAGCTGTTTAAAGTGTAACTGAAAAGACAACTTATTTTTGTATCCTTTTTTAATCTCCTTAAGAAGGAGATTAAGGAGATTAAAAAGATGACATCATGTTATTTTAAAAATGCAAAGAACCTTCTCTATTTGCCGAAAATATGTCATAACCATACATTGACGGAGAAATTCAAAATTCAAGATGCAAGTGTTACCCTTTTGGATGTTTTCTCATCGCTTTCAAAAATCATGGACAACAGGGCCCAACCGGCGCACGACGTCGTCCACTGCTTCCTGACCGATGATTAAAAATTAAGTGTCTTTTCTGTGTGTTTATGTGTTTTGTTATTTTCTTTATTTTCTTCATTTACTCCGCCTTTTCAAAATGGCGGGTCATAAATGAATTACTTACTTACTTACTTACTTTAGTTAATTACACTGAATTATTTGGATTCTGCTAACGGATCATTTGATTTCCGCTGTATCTCTAGTTCTCTAGTATCTTCTCTGTATCTACGGTCGTCCCCACAGCGCAAATTCTACTATGACGCGGAAATTTGAATCAAATTCAAATTCAAATCGTTTATCCATTAAAAATTTTGCTCACGGCATTTGCCGACTAACCGATTGCAACGTCAACATAATAAATCAATATATATATATAAAAAAAAAGGCAAGCGTAACTGCCGAGTCAACTGCTATTTCAGTTTGCATCGCAACAACAGAGAAAAAAGAAAAACACTATTCTAAACGGTCAAACATATTTGCTTAAAAAACAACTTAAAATCATGTGGGCTATTTAATGGTGGATGAAGCGTTAAACAGTTTAACAAATGCTGGAACAAAGCGGTTACTGTATCTTACGTGGGTGGATTGGACAGGTTGCAGTTTTGGAATTGGATTCGCAACTAGTCTTGGAGGTCTTGGACGTTGGGTTTCGAAATCCGGGGGGAGGATTGGGTGTTTAAGAGTTTTTAGACCAAAATTTACGATAATTTTTCACGATGACTCGCTAATGTACTAAGATTGAATGTTTTTAAAAGGTTGATATAAGGGACTTTAGGAGATTTAGATGCAACAAGTAGCGCTCAATGTTGGATTCTCTCAAGCGAAACGGACTGGTCGCCTGTAAGCCCAAAATGCCAAACAGGGCAACAGTACTCTACAGTAGGACGGATAAAAGAAGAATAAATTTTAAAGAGATGTTCAGTTCGAACGCCAAAACGAGAAAGTACCTTAGGGGAACGGAGGGCCATGTTCCCTCGTTTCAGCATCGAATCCGTTTGTTTTTTCCACTTTAGATCTGTCGTTAAGTTAACACCAAGACAAACGCGGCTTTTCAGTCGGCAGTGATGAGCTTAGTGAAGACTGCTTTGGGAAATGGGCCTGAACACACATTTTTCGTATATCTCTTTCGTCAAGCATACAACACAGGTAAAAAATCCGACAGGGGAAGTCCACTATTCGAAAATCGCGGAGCAACGAAGTAACGCATTTTCGTCGGGTCTTCAAGCCTCTTTAAGCGAATAAGTGACGGATAACTATGAGCGTCACGAATTTTGGCTTCTTGGCGTCAAGGCTGGAACGCACTTTTAAATTTTCGGTAAAATAGTACTCCACGGGGTAATCCAGGCAATCACGTTACAGAGATCCGTAGTTACCACGCATGGTAAGCAAATAGTTACTGTCGAGAAGGTTGGAATGGTCTGCGTAGTAACTTTTCACGAGGCTGGAACGGAAATAGTAACTAATAGTTACTATTGTTGGAAGGGTGGAACACGCTCTATACTGTTCTACATCAGCTCTTTTCAGTTAAACTTTAACACCTTGGTATTTGTATAAAGTTTTTGTTCCGGTTTTGTATAAAGTCCCGTCACCGCAATGACCGGTCGGTACCCATGTAACTTCTAGTCCATGTCAGTTTAAAAACCAATGACCGAATGGCGAGGGGGCGCACACTCTCAAAAATCGCAAACACCAGTGCCGAGGAGTGGGCACCGCCTCGCCGTTTGGTGCAAGTTTTGTCCGGCTGGTGCAAGCAAGTGTCCAACTTGGTGCAAGTTGAAGTATTCCGCCAGCCCAAGCTAACTGCGAATCATGACTAATGGCGTGAATGGGATAATAGTAAGCTGAAACTTATTTCGGCGATATTTAGCCTCATCTTGAAAGGGGTTGTACTACGAATATAGCTGAAATAAGTCTCGAATCAGAAGTGACGTTAATTGTTTCAATTATTAGTATTTTCTGGTTCTTTTAAATTAACTTCGATTTTGAATGTCATTTTTTTTTTATATATATTATGCATATCCTTGCACTGGATTAAAAGGGTTAGGCCTAAACTTTCTCGGCCTTTTACCTATGTGATTTTTGTTACCTATGATTCGAGTTTAATTAATCATTGAGGGATGATGAAAAGGATTATTTTGAAGAATTCTACTTGACATGGTAGTATCCGATCGATAAATAATAAAGAGTTCCAAAGAAACTTCGTGTATGGTGATGAATGTGAATTTCTTTTAGGTTGAACATGTCTGAGGCGATATTCAAATTCAGCAAAGAAAATTACCTTAAAAACCTGTTTCCTATGAAGCAGACGGTCAGCGTCATTAAGTGCAAATAGCCTACTCCTTGAGCCCAAGCTGACAGGGAAACATAAATTTAAACAAAGGCGAAAAACGGATAGTCAGCTATGATGCTTTGGTAGCGAGATTTCGGCCCTTCTTGGCAAGGGTCCTCATCAGGCAGTTGCTGGGCTGGAAGAAACGAAGCTGCAATCCTAAGTCGATATTTATTTATTTATTTATTAAAAGAAAAAAGACGTTAAGCCGAAGCTTCTCTCTCTACAAGCACATGAACTTTTACTACATTTTCAACACTGCACTATACACTGATAAACATCCAAAAAATATGGACTAAAAAGGGTTCACATACGCGCTATGGCTGAACCTTGTACCAGCAAGGTATGAGAGTTATTCGGTATAATTATCGGAATTCAAAATCCCGAATAGGCTATGGGTCCATGAATATATGTCATAGAGAACAATGTTTACAACGGATACGTCAGCTACGATTCTTCATCAGCGATATTTCGGCCCTTCTTGACAGCCTGACGAGGACCCTTGCCAAGAAGAACCGAAATATCGCTGATAAAGAATCGTAGCTGACTTATCCGTTGTAAGCATTGTTTGAATAAATGTTTCAAAGTCAGCTTGGGCTCAAATAATATTATGTCATAGAGACGAGGATGAGTCGTAGCCGCTTGCTATGCAGTTCAACATCTACACGATCTTTTTCATGATTGTTTTAGGCCCAGTCTTAATTGTCTTGCTTTATGTTGATTTTTCCTTTTGTTATTTTTCCTTCTTTTACTCCACTGTCGCCTTGTGCGTTTTGTGGGTCATAAATTAAATTTATATGTATATATATAAAATGCTGAAGAAGTATACGAGGGGCCCTTTAATTCGAGATACTCAGTAGGATAAATATTCCTTCAGCCCAAGCTGACTGCGAATCATAGCTCTTCTCTACCCCCGAGCTCTTCTCTTCCCAGAGACAATGTTTGGAAGCAGGGAACACTTCGCTCGCAATAAATCTCACTGCTTAGGCAAGATGGAAACATAATACTACTTGATTTCATTCACAGAGGAACTCAAGTGGCAAAATTCATTTCCCTTGTTTTGACCCGCGTTAATTGTTTTCCTTGTTAATCTCAACAAAGCGCTGAAGTGGCCGTAGCCCATATTCTAAAGTGGTCTGATGTCTATTCGAGCATGTAGAGGTGGAAGACAGGGAAACGTATGCTGGGGGAGTAAACGTCAGAGGTTTCGTCTTTGGAGTTCATTACCGAAAGCAGGTAAAGTTAGCGTAAACTCACACGAAGAAAGACTAGAAGAAAGACTATTTAGAGCGTGGTTAGACAGCCATTCGAAATTTCAAAGCCCTTTCCATCGAATTTCTCAAGGTCCCTGTTTCATGGCTGGGTCCTACGCGGCTGCGTTCCAGCTGAAATAAAAAAAATGGCGCCCCCCTGCCCCCGGACATGGCCCCTCCCACCCACATGCGGTACCAAAACCCCCGATAATTTTGTGTTGAGAGATGGAAGGGTGGGATAATACACTTGATTTATTGATTGATTAATAATAATGAGGTTCGCAACTTTTAAGGGGCATAAGAGAGGTGGATCTTGCGGACGAATATAATGGATTTAGATGAGTGAGTTATGGATACACACGAGAAGGGAGGCTTCCCTCCTTTTATGCCCAATTTTACATGGCAGCGAGGTTGAAAGTAGAGGTAGAATACTATCCGGGGCGTACTTAACAGACGAGTATCAGATAGTATGGTTTTCAATCAAGAACAGGGAAGGTGTAAGTAACGTAAGTAACGACTGTTTGCAAGTTAATCTTTTCGGGTCCCTGGTATGCCTGTCAAGTTTCATCATCCTAGCTTATGTGGAGGTGCCCGAACTAGCAAAACTCGAACCGACGGACGGACAGAAATTGCGATCGCTATATGGCACTTGGCCGAAGGGCAACTGCAATAAAAACTCTAAAAAGTCAGGAGCGTAACCCGAGTTGGCGGAAAGGTTGTCTAAAAGCTTCGCTGAACTGTGCTCTGGAGCTCCTACCTATCGGTAGACTGGTATAGGTGAGACTGTGCGAATTACAACGAATTACTGGACAGCCATTACCCGTAACCTAAGTACTGAACGTAGGGTCTTACGTACTTGGTGCAAAGAGAGCTGAACTCCATTTGACAAAATGGAAGTCCAACCCTTGCATTGCCCCCCCCCCCATGGGTTTTTTCGTGCAATAAATTCATTCATTAATTCATAACCGTTACTCCAGTTGATAAAACGGACGTCCAATTCTTAGACAGCCATAGTCGTAACTCAGAACGGACGTCCAAGGCTACGCTTGCCTATATTTGGAGTTTCTAGCCCCTAGCACCACTCTGCGAATTACAACGAACTCCTGGACAATCAGATCCGTAACTCGAGACGGTGAGAACCGGATGTGGAACTGTCATATCATTCTCGACCAAAGACCAAAAAAAGCGAGTCAGCTGAAATTCCGATCATCTTTCAAACGAGAGAAGTCTTCTCTAGCATAATTGCAATCTAGCAGTCAGGAGTTATGTCTTACCAGAAAGGCTATTAGCCTACAGCAGGTGTGATGACCTATGAAAGCTCATCGCACCAAAACTACGTAGTTTTCGGTGGAACTTTTCCTTTTCAACTACAACTTTCACCTTTCGAAGGAACTGAACCGAATCTATTCAATGTAACCCTCCATTGCTGGTGCCCAGAAACTGAGGGAAAGAACCAGGAATATTCATTTTAAGATAAAACTCATAATGAATATTCATTCTTAGGAAAGACGACGAAGAAGTTATTCAGATGCCCAACCTCCCCCCTCTCCCGAGAATCAAGCGAAGAACTGCACACGCTCCCTTGTATCACGCTTTGATCTGTGTAACCGAGAATATCAATACCGGTGGAAAAGTAATAACTCATCTCTTGGGGAACAATATAGAACCTACAACAGACTCCCCCTCCCCCAACGGTGAAACAAAGAGTCACCTTCCTCTCTGTCAATCTATCAGTTATGATGATGTTGCGCTCGAACTGGCATTATCTTAGTTTCTGCCCCCTCGCCTCGTTATCAGCATCCATCAGAAAGAGATAGTACAACAGATCCACAAGTTAATGAACAGAAAAGAGAAGTTTTCACTTTTTCAACTGAAGGATAGAGCAAAAAAGTCATAGGCATGTTCAGACGGGACGGAAATAGCCACTGATTCTAGATCAGTTGCAGTTTTGGCGCCTATTTTGTGTGGTGGTTCGCATATATTTCTTAGTGACCAAGTTTCATCCCGATCTCTCCACTCCAAGCGTTTTCCAAGATTTCCGGTCTCCCCCTCCAACTCCCCCTGATGTCACCGGATCCGGTCTGGATTTAAGCTGAGACGTCTCAGATACGAGGTCCTTTCACATATCAAGTTCCATTAAGATCCGATCACCTGTTCGTCAGTTAAAAATACCTAATTTTCCCCATTTTTCCGGATTCCCGCTCCCTCCACTCCCCCCCCCCCAGATGGTCGGATCGGGGAAGTGAATATTTCTAATTTAATCTGGCCCGGTCCCTGATATACCTGCCAAGTTTCATCGTCCTTGCCCGAACTAGCAAAACCGGGACAGACAGACCGACCGACAGACAAGGGCAAGTGCCATAAAAACAGGGGGATACGTATGACTTCGCAAAAGTTATCCGTCTGCCCGTCTATCCGTCCGTCGGTCAGCATGATAACTCTCGAGGGGAATGAGACATTTAGACGAAACTAGTGGTGAGGATTTTTTGGGTCAAGGGACAGGTGTACTTCGTAGATGGGCTCTGTAGCCCCACATTTAGGGGTGGGGGTTCAAATTAAATGGCGAACAAAATATTTTTTAACAGCTAATGAGATAGACAATTTAGGGGTAAGATGACACGCTGAACAAGTACATATAAATTCTTTTCTCACCGGACGAATAGTTCGCCCAGAATCGGGCCAAATCCGGAAAATTTTATAGAAGTAAAAGTTTTATTTCAAGTTGATTAGATCCTCGATTTAAGGGTGAGAAGACATGGTGTATCCTACCAGGACATATAGTTCGCAAGGAATCCGGCCAAAACGGGACTTTAGTTTATAGGTAACAGTTTTATCTGAAGTTGATCAGAGGTTCGACGTAGTGGTAACGAGGCATGCTGGATCCGTGTATGAAAACTATTTTCTCGCCGGACAAGTAGTTCGCCCGCAATTCGGCCAAAACCGGAAAAGTTGTAAAGTATAAGTTTATTTAGCAGCGATTAGCTGCTAAAGCATCGTAGCTGACGTTTCCGTTTTATGCATTATTTGAATATAAACGTGTTATATGAAGTTGATTATTTGAGGTTCGATATAGGGGATATGCTGAATTTAGGTAAGGAAGAAATAAGGCAGTAGTTTTAGATATGACGCATAGGGGTAAACACACATGCTGAATCCATATCTGAACTTGATTTTCTCAGATGATTAGCAATTGTCCTTAGTCTGCTTTCAAATTTTAATAGTAAAAATGATTAAGGAGTCTGGCGAAGACCGAATATCTACGAGACCCAACTGTATGGATCAAATAAAAAAAAATTGGGATCCCATCGAAACCTTTGGTCTTGTTCTATAAGAGACTACGTGCAAATCCATCAAAGGCATCCCCGCCTCAAAATAGTGAAACAAACAACCCCCTCCCCCAAACAATGCTGGCAGTTTTTTTTTTTTTTGCCGTATCGAGCCCATTCGTCTACTCAGTCTTTAAATAGTTCTATAGCCTACCAATGTTTGTTTCAGGGCGTTTTCGTTAATTTTAATTTTATATCTTAAATAGCTTCGTACTAATTCGTGTGTTGATGTTCGCGTATTAATGTTTTTTGTTAACTGTAACTAATGTGATTTTTAACTGTTATGACAGTCACTGCCACTTCTGGCCATAAGCTTTCTCGCAAATGAAATCGACTGATTGTTTCAAACAAAGATCAAATTCCCTCTGTCTACATCGATCACTATCTACATTTCCGAATATACAGCCTCAACTTATCCTGTGTTTAACTAATTACAGTACTAGTTGTTTATTTTGCGGCATACCGACGTCATATCGCATGACGTCATATCCCATTGCGCAACCAAGTTTCAAGGTCAGGATGTCAGTATTACCCTTTCCAAAGTCTCCTGGTCTCTACCAAAAATCAGCAACAACTGGACCCAACCAGCGCATGACCTTTACTCCTGTCTCCTGTCCGAAGATTAAATTTGTGTTATTTTATGTGTTCTGTATTTTTCTTTCTTTCTTTCATTTTCTTAATACTCCGCTTTCCAAAATGGCGGGTGCAAAATTACTTACTTACTTACATTTTGTCAATAACATAAAAAGAATCAGAATCATATATTTTAGACATGCTATCATAGTCAAGAAGAGAACTCAACTAAATGGCGCTTGGGCTTACAACTAAAAGACGACACAGATTTTGAACAGAAACTTCAGCACTTGTTAAACACTGATGTGTAATACGGAATGAACGTTTTTAAAAACCGATTTGTTCGTGTGGTAGGCGGCACCAGTTTTTCTTTGTTTTTAGATTAATAAAATACGACCTTTCATGTGCGCTCCGAGTTATGCAAACGAACAAACGAGGGGACGATACTCTGAGTTCACCTTGTTCGCAAGGTAGCGATCGGCTTCAAACGAGGCACAGACTCGGCAGCTTGACGAGCTTAAAGGACCCCTCTTGCTTATTCTGCCTTTTATAATATACTTAGCTCCCATATGGAATTATAAGCTTCTACAATCCACATCTTTCTCCATTGTTTCTTCTCGGAACTACGAATTTTAGCGCTTTTTCGGCATTGCCAAGTTTTCCCGTCACCAAAACGAAAAGTTTGTCTGAAAACTTAAAACCCTTTTCACACATAAGGATGTGATAATCTTCTTTTTATTGCAGCTTTTATTTGCTTAGTTTTCCCAATTTTTTAACCAAGGCACGTTCAGTTTTCAAATGTTTTGCGCCCAGCCGCCGCGTCGGAGAGCAGGAAGGCTGGATATAGTCGACAAGCGCTAACAAGAGAATCACTAGTTTTAGGTGGAAGGTAATGATGTTTTCAAAAACATTTTTTCTGATTCATTTCATAGGGAAAAGATCATTTCTAGTAAGAGTTGTGCTTTAACGAACTTGGGAGAGGACAAAATCAACGCGGATATACTGAGTATTCATACGATCCGATTTCAAGCCCATTTCGACTTGATTGATATTCAGATGCAGCCCCCGCCCCTCATTCCCCGATCAAGCCAAGAACCGAGGATCCCCTTCACGCTTCCGTACCGAAGATAAACAAGCTATCTAGAATATTCATATCGATAGGAACTCAATCACTCATCTTTTTAGAAGAGGCTGTACCGAAGTTATTCAGGTGCAAGATGCGGATGATTGGTTTGGTCCAATTCCCGATAGAGCTATAGATACTCTCTTATGCTCCGAGAATTCAATTTCCCCGCCGACGGGAAACGGGGTTTAAAGTGTAGGCTATTGCATTTCATCATAATGGGGGAATTGTGACATGAGATAAATTCAAGGAATGGAAATGTCTATTGAAATGAGCTTCGTCAGGCATGAAAGGGATGCTATAGTGCAGAAAGAGGAAAAACATGGTGTAAGCATTAACGGGCAGACAATGAAGCAAAAAGTTGGAACAGAATGTATTGTCATGCAGGGACGTCGCTATGGCGGGGCGTGGGGGTATAAAGTTAAACAGGGCGCTCGCAGAGCGCCTAGTCAAAATGAATAAGCTACACTGTCAGAAGTTTCATAACAGATAACACGAGGATGCGCGAATTCAACAGATAATTCGTAACAGATAACACTTCGGATGTTATCTGTTGTGTTTGAAAACGTTATGCATGCAATGTTATGCATAAAAAGCTTTGTTAGGAAGAGCCAAAAAAACATCTACTGACTTTATTCCTTGTCGTCATGAAGTTGGAAAACTCAGCAGATAATTTTTGGCGGTTTTTCGATTCTTCCTGATGGAATGCTTATTATGCTGATTATGGATACTTATTATGCATGACATTTTGAAACACAACAGATAACATCCTAAATGTTAACTGTTACGCATTATCTGTTGAAACCGCGCATCCTTGTGTTATCTGTTATGAAACTTCTGACAGTGTAAACTGGGCGCTCGCATAGCGCCCAACCACAAAAATGTAGCTAAACTGGGCGATCGCAGAGCGCCCTACCACAAAAATTCAGCTAAACTGGGCGCTCACCCGGGAAAGCTAAATGGGAGGCTGGCAGTATGCCCGGAAAAGTCAGCAAGGCTAGTTCATGGTTACCAAGAAACCGAGTTGACATCCATCTTGGACATCGGCGGTTCTGGGTTCTCAAGGGTTTGAGATTTAAAGCACAACTCTTACTAGAAATGATCTTTTCCCTACGAAAGGGGTCAGAAAACCGTTTTTCAAAAATACCATAACTTTCCACCTGAAATAAACGATTTTCTTGTTAGCGCCTGTCGACACTATCGAGCCTTCCTGCTCTCCGACGCGGCGGCTGGGAGCAAAACGTTTGAAAACTAAACGCGCCGTGGTTAAAAAGTTGGAAAACTGAGCAAATAAAAGAAGTTAAAACAGAAGATTCTCATATCCTTATGTGTGAAAAAGTTGTCAGCGGAATTGACGATTCCGACAAACTTTACGTTGTGTGACGGGCCAAAAAAGCGCTAAAAATTTGTAGGCACAAAACGAAACAATGGAAAAAAGTGGAGAATTTAGAAGCTTTTAATTAGGCCGTACCTAGATGTTTTGATTACTAACAGTGAGTTAGTTATTATGCACTTATTCATTCCCATTTAATGTTCTCATCACTTGTATACCTTAACACATTTAGTTCTCATATTGCGCCACTTCAAAGACAACAGAACAAAGCGTTGCGGGTCCTTAAGAATTACCTGCCTTCCCCTAAATTATATCCAGCGAAGTCGTCAACAGATTCTCTTTATTGCTTTCTTAATATTCTTCCTTTAAGACATTTTGTGACTGTTGAATCTATCCTCTTCAAACTGAAGTATGACCGTGGTTTGCTTCCCTCGTTTATTCGTTCCTCGAACCTTTTCCCGCTTAAAACTATTGAACACGGACATCTAACTAGAAATTTTAATAAACTGTATCAGCCAAGAATTATAACTGAAAGATCGAAATTTTCGCTTCGAAACTCAGTAATTCGGAATTGGAATATTTACACTTCTAATTTGGACATTTCACAGTCAATTCAAACAACCAAACGTAAACTTAAATTTATGTTGTTATATTGAGAATTTGTTTCGTGATAAGTGTGCGGATTGCCTTTGGGAGGTTAAGTTTGTTCCCATTTTATCTGGTTTTGAATATACTGAACCTGGGGGATGTGAATACTCAGTCCAGGATCGTTCCTTGGACTGAAATCACTTTCCCTCGGTTCTTGTTATCTTTAGTTTTATTTTTTATTGTTTGTTTCGATGGACGTGTCAACGGGTGGCGTTGGGGACCGGGTGCTGACGGGGGAATACGCATATTTCCATTTGTATGAACGGCATGTAGGGAAGTATAAATGTTGTATTTATTCAAAGAAGTCTTTCCATCCCGTGCATTACGAATTTGTCTTCTCAGCCGGGCTCTAGACATTTTGTTATTTAGTTTGTTATTAAAAAGAACCTGAACCTGAACCTGAACCTGAAGGAAGTTTTGTCTGCTCAGTCTACAGAAAACCCACCCACAACGATCGATACCTTCCATACGATTCTTACCAGCCCGAATATGTGAAACGCGGAGTAGTTATTTCACTAGTTGACCGAGCCATCAAAATTCGCGACAAAGATCTCCTAGATGACGAACTTAGCCACATTCGGGACGTCCTATTTGGAAACAAATACCCCGTTCAACTGGTTGAACAGATCATCAGAAAACGACTGAAGCTGCATTCATCCCCCAAAGATCCTGTAAGTTCTACTAGTAATGGTGAGGCTGAGGAAAAAAAATGCCCGCGTTTACCTTCCGTACGTCCGCGGAGTAACCGAAAAATTGTCCAAAAGTTTGAAAAAATACAACATCCAAGTCTTTCACAGAACCCAAAATACTTTGCTGTCCTACCTAAACTCCGGAAAAGATAAAGTCCCAAATCAGTACCAAAGAGGCATTTATTCAATACCTTGTGATTGCGGAAAGCGTTACGTAGGAAGGACAGAGAGAACTTTCGGAAAACGACTTGCAGAGCATGAGCAAGAAATTGACCACGCCCTCTCCAACGGACACCGTCATAACTATACTTTCAAATCTGCACTTGCAGAACATATTTTCGAAAACCCATCCCATTCAGTATATTTTGAAAAAGCTGAAATTCTTGCAACGTGCACCGGACTCCATCAAACCATTCGAGAAGCCGTGGAGATAAAAGAAAAACCGAGCAGGCATTGACCGAGATACAGGCGAGTACTCCCTACCGGAAACGTGGAACGGGGTTATTAAGGGAAGAAAATTTAAGCCTCAGTCCCTTATTAACAACAAAACCGAAGTTGATCAAAATGCAGAAAAAAAATGTTTCTTGCCGTCGCCCCAATCGTGCAGCAAAAACAGCAGCCGTGTCAAAAATTAAATCTCAGCACTAGTTTTTCCGTGCAGTCATTATTCAAAGTAATAGATACAGACGCGTACTCGATAATAGAAACGTAGAACGAGGTTATTAATGAAATAATACTTAAGTTTTCAGTCCCTTATTAATAAAAAAACCTAAATTGACCAAAATGCAGAAAAAACCCTTTCCTGTCATCGCCCCAATTGTCCAGCAAAAACAGCGTCCGTGTCAAAAATTAAATCACAGGACTAGTTTTTTCATTATAGTGGTATTTGAAGATAACTTACTTTAATAAGATGTTTATAGTCGGTAGAAGCTTCAGTTATTTATTACAGGTTTTTTCCTTCCCCGAAGTTGAACCAGAGGATTGACAGCCTGACGAGGACCCTTGCCAAAAAGGGCCGAAATATCGCTGATGAAGAATCGTAGCTGACGTACCCGTTGTAAACATTGTTTGAATAAATGTTTCAAAGTCAGCTTGGGCTCAAAGAATATTTATTTAATTAGGGAGTATATTGCAACACGTCATTTGATTTTATTTTGTTTTTTAACTGTAAATTCAGAACAAGTCTACTCTGTTTCAAGTTTTTTTTTTCTTTTCTGGATGATCAGTACCGTACTTCTTTTAAGGAAAGTGAAGCACATTACTAACTTCCGCTAAATGTCTAACTTTTTCTGAATTCGTCGTGAACAAAGACACACGGGCAGGCCCGTGCTGAGTGGTCCTAACCTTCATTTGGGATCCAAAAAGACGTTCTGATCATACAGGATTCCACAAAATTTGCCTGCGGCGCCTTTCGTAGTGGCTCTGTTACTGGAAAGTCGTGTCATTTCGTTCGGGTTTTAGGCTTGGAATTTCGCAGCTTTAGCCGCATTAAAAGCTAGATTTTGTTGGGGGGAAGTAGTGTTTTGCCCGAGAAAGCTCATCGACTACTTAAAAAATTTCACCGGCGGCGCTGATTTTCATTCTTTCCGATATACAGTGATTAGAAACTGCTGCGGGGCGGGCTATTGCTGAATCAAATTCCTGTTATAAAAAATGACGTTCACCTTAACCTTATAAATGCTAGCTTTAATGTTTCTTTAAATTCGTACACTTTCCCGCATCTGGTGCTGTGTTTCTTGGCTATTGTTTCTAACTGATATGACTCTTGGGCTTTGCCGGATAACTGCCAGTCGTATATTTTGAAGTAGTCACCTCCCAAACCGCCCCTGAGCTCGGAGGTACGGCTAGGCTTCTTCAGTCTTAAACGCTTGCATGTATCACGAGTTTTATTATTACATATGCGACAAAAAGCTGAATGGGCGGCGCCCTGCCACCACCACCGACGCGAGTCTTAGCTCGCAATCCTCCTGAAGTCATGGATTTTTTTAATTAAGAAATTCACATTTTTTAATTAAGAAATCCTAGGTAACGCTGTTTCTCTATCTGAATCGCAAAGAGTTTTTTTTTGTTAAAGGACCCCTCTTGCTTATTCTGCCTTTTATAATATACTTAGCTCCCATATGGAATTATAAGCTTCTGGAATCCCCACCTTCCTCCATTGTTTCGTTTCGTAACTACGGACTTTTAGCGCTTTTTCGGCCTTTCCGAGTTTTCCCGTCACCCAACGAAAAGTTTGCCGTAATCTTCAACGTCCGCTGACAACTCTTTCACATATAAGGATGTGATACTCTTCTGTTTATTACTTCTTTTATTTGCTCAGTTTTCCCAGTTTTTAACCAAGGCATGTTCAGTTTTCAAATGTTTTGCGCCCAGCCGCCGCGTCGGAAAGCAGGAAGGCTGGATATAGTCGACAAGCGCTAACAAGAGAATCGCTAGTTTTAGGTGGAAAGTAATGGTATTTCCAAAACGTTTTTTCTGATTCGTTTCATAGGGAAAAGATCATTTCTAGTAAGAGTTGTGCTTTAAGAAATCCTGGGTAACGCTGTTTCTCTATCAGAATCGCAAAGAGTTTTTTTTGTTAAAGCACTTACGAGAACTGATCTTTTCCCAATGAAATGGATCAGAAAATACGTTTCCGAATATAGAAAATACATTTCCGAATATAAAAAAAAAGTGTTTCCCCCAGTACGAACAGCCCCTGCCCACTCTGCGGTGAAGGCGATGATGACCTAGCCCATTTGGTTGCACTGTGCCGCGAACTCTCGTTTTTAAGGGAATCTTGCTGGGGGGGAAGGGAGATACTGTTTCCTGATATACTGAAGAGCACATCTCCAGGAGCAATTAGTGCATTATGTAGATTTGTGTTGCAAAGTATTAAAGTAAAAGTTGACCGGGCGAGTGCAGTTTAGTATATGTAGTGCGATATTAGAAGTAATTATGAAGTTTTTTGTTTTGTTGTATGTATATGGCCCTAAGGCTTTAAATACAATATTATTATACCCTTACTTTCCACCTAAAATCAGCGATTTTCCTGTTAGCGCTTGTCGATGATCTCCAGCCTTCCTGCTCTCTGACGCGGCGGCTGGGCGCAAAACATTTGAAAACTGAACGAGTCGTGGTTAAAAAGTGGGAAAACTAAGCAAATAAAAGAAGTAATAAATATATGCTTCTGAAATCCTTATGTGCGAAAGAGTTGTCAGCGGATATTTTAAGATTTTCGTTGTGTGACGGGACAAACTCGACAAGGCCAAAAACGCGCTAAAAATCATAGGCACAAAACGAGACAGTGGAGAAAGGTGGGGATTTTAGAAGCTTATAATTCTGTATGGGAGCTAGGTATATTATAAAAAGCAGAATAAGCAAGAGGGGTCCTTTGAAGAAGTTTAATGAACAATTTTCATATCCACTTGATCAGGTACAACAAAAAGCTGGAACGGAGCTGGGAACTAGACTTCACAAGGGTGTAGCCCTTGAGCTAATCCGCTGTTCCGGTTCTGGTCCGGTTCTAATCTTTTGCGTAATTCGGATGATCAACCGAAAGCAAAAGACTTGTGTAAAACAAAGCCTCAAAATCCGCCTTCAAATTGTGGACTGAAAGAGATACTGTCAGCGGTTACTTACCAGTTCGATAATATTCTGATCCTGGACCAATAACTGTATCTGTCAGTTTTCCCAGCCCACCAATCAGCCGCCCGCCTTCGACTCCACCGTCATATGAAGAATCAATGAAATCCACAGTGGTTTCAGAGGACGGCGAGCCCTTTCTTGCCGTATATGACTGGAGTCCGCCTAGAATAAGATCACATATATATTTTCTTTTTAATTAGCCTAAAAGGCAGTCAAAAGTGAAAGTGTTAACAATAAATAATACAGCTTATTTTGGAGTGTATTCGCGTCTTACGTCCCAAAAACGTCTCACTACCCTGTCCGCGTTGTAGAGTGTTCCACCCTACTTACCATGGTTACTACGCATGACGTCACGGATCCTGGCTTCTTGGCGTCAAGGCTGGAACGAATTTATCTATTTTCTGCAGAATTATCGGGCCAACAATCATGTCACAGTGATCATAGTTACTACGTTTACTATGCTCCCGAGCGAGGTAAGCAAATAGTTCCAATTAGTTATTATTTCAAGAAGGTTGGAACAATCAGCGTAGTAACTTTTTACAAGGTTTGAACGAAAATAGCAACTAATAATTACTATTGTTAAAGGGTGTAATGGTTATTTTGAGATTTTTCTTTCTGTTTTGTTTTACTTATTACTTTTCTTATTTTAACTCAGAAACGGCCACAAAGGCCAACTTCCAACAACAAGAGCTGTAAGCTCATATGGCACTTGCATGTGTCAAGATGATTTGATTGATCAAGAGTAAGTTTCGACTTTGCGGTTGAGATGCGCGCTATAAGGGAGCTGGAACTTCATTTGTAAGCAAAACCCTTAAGGCAAAACTGCTAATGGGCTGATGGGCATCACGAAAATGCATATATTGCTTAAAAGTATTTTTTTTACTTTGCGGTCAAGATTGGTACTTTAAGGAATAATCGGATTTGGGAAGTAGCAATTTCTAAGCAAATGTTGTTGAGTCTCCAATATTCCAGCGAAGTTTCATCGTCCTAGCACATCTGGAAGTACCTTAACGCGCGATCACCGGAATCCCATACCCCCCTCCCCCTCCTCCAACTCCACCCACAATAACCGGAGCCAATCCTGTTCTGTAAATGATTAATCCAGAGCATCTGTTTGTCATTCCCACGAAGTTCGATCCAGATCACACCAGTCTAAGCGGGTCAAGTATTTTCCGCCCTCCCCCCGATAATTGCCGGATTCGGTCCGGAAATGAAAAAGATCACAAGAGAAAAATGTCCTCTGTTTAATTATTAAATTTCACTCGAATCCGATCACCCGTTCCAAAGTTACGTATGACTCAATATTCCGGATTCCTCTCCCTCAACTCCCCCCCCCCAAGATTATCATATCGAGGATTTTTTTTTTTATTCCAAGTCAGTTTGACCGGGTCCCTGATATGCCTTCCAAGTTTCGTCGTGAAAATCCCCCAAAAACGGAATTCCGGGATACCCCTCCTCCCCCCCCCCCTCAAGTGTCCGGATCCAGTCAAATTATGTAAAAGATTTATATGGACCAGATGTTTGTTCTTCCCAGCAAGTTTCACTCCGATACCATCATTCTAACCGTTTCTCGAGATTTCCGGTCCACCCCCCCCCACCCCACCCAGCTCCCCCGCGGTGAACGTAGCCAATCCGATTCAGCAAATGACTTACCTAGAGCATCTGTTTGTTCTTCCCACAAAGTTCCATCCCGATCCCTCCATTCTAAACGGGGCACGTATTTCCCCCCCCCCCCCCCCCCAATAGTTGCCGGATCCGGTCCGGATATGAAAAAAATCATCGGAGAAATGTCCTCTGTTGAATTCTTAAATTTCACTCGAATCCGATCAACCATTCTAAAATTACGCATGACTGAAAATTTCGGATTCCCCTCCCTCCACTCCCCCCACCATTATCTGATCGACAAAATTTTTATTTTGAAGTCAGTTTGATTGGGTCCCTGATATGCCTGCCAAGTTTCATCGTGAAAGTCCCCAAAACCACCATCACCGGAATTCCGGGACCCCCCCCCCCCATAAGTGTCCGGATCAAGTACAATGGCCTAAAGGACTTATCTAGAGCAGATGCTTGTTCTTCCCAGCAAGTTTCACTCCGATCCCTCCATTCTAACCGTTTCTTGAAATTTCCGGTCTCCCCCCCCCCAACTCCCCCCTGGCTACCGAATCCGGTCAAGACTTTAAACGGGACATTAAAGATATATATTCTGTTCAGTTATGAAGTTTCATTACAATCCGATCATCCGTTCGAAAGTTACACACTTCTCAATTTCCCGGATTTCCCTGCGGATTCCCCTCCCTCCACTCCCCCACCATTATCTGATCAACAATATTTTTATTTTGAAGTCAGTTTGATTGGGTCCCTGATATGCCTGCCAAGTTTCATCGTGAAAATCCAAAAAACCACCATCACCGGAATTCCGGCCCCCCCCCCCCCCCCCCCATAAGTGTCCGGATCCAGTACAATGGTCTAAAGGACTTATCTAGAGCAGATGCTTGTTCTTCCCAGCAAGTTTCACTCCGATCCCTCCATTCTAACCGTTTCTTGAAATTTCCGGTCTCCCCCCCCCCCCCCCCCAACTCCCCCCTGGCTCCCGAATCCGGTCAAGACTTTAAACGGGACATTACAGATATATATTCTCTTCAGTTATGAAGTTTCATTACAATCCGATCATCCGTTCGAAAGTTACACACTTCTCAGTTTCCCGGATTCCCCTGCCCTCCACCCCCCCCCCCAAAATGGTCGGATCAGAAAACTGATTATTCCTAATTTTGTTTGGTCGGGTCTCTGATATGCCTGCCAAGTTTCATGGTCCTAGCACAACTGGAAGTACCCTAACTCGAAAAAGTGTGACAAAATGCCCTAAATTTTCAACCAGCGCCCCGCACTCCCCCCCATATGGTCGGATCGGGAAACTGATTATTTCCAGGTTAGTTTGGTCGGGTCCGTGATATTCCTGCCAAGTTTCATTGTCCTAGCTCATCTGGAAGTACCCTCACTCGAAAAAGTGTGACAAAATGCCCTAAATTTTCAAGTTTCCAGCGCCCCAACTCCCCCGCATATGGTCGGATCGGGAAACTTATTATTTCCAGGTTACTTTGGTCAGGTCCCTGATATTCCTGCCAAGTTTCATTGTCCTAGCTCATCTGGAAGTACCTAACTCGAAAAAGTGTGACAAAATGCCCTAAATTTTCAAGTTTCAAGCGCCCCCACTCCCCCGCATATGGTCGGATCGGGAAACTGATTATTTCCAGGTTCGTTTGGTCGGGTCCCTGATATTCCTGCCAAGTTTCATTGTCCTAGCTCATCTAGAAGTACCCTAACTCAGAAAAAAGTGACAAAATGCCCTAAATTTGCAAGTTTCCAGCGCCCCGCACTCCCCCCCCCATATGGTCGGATCGGGAAACTGATTATTTCCAGGTTAGTTTGGTCGGGTCCCTGATATGCCTGCCAAGTTTCATTGTCCTAGCACATCTGGAAGTACCCTAACTCGGATATGTGGGACAAAAAAACTCGGACCGACCGACAGACCGACAGACCGACAGACGGAATTGTGATCGGTATATGGCACTTGAGCCAGAGGCTGCAAGTGCCATAAAAACACAAGAGCACTCAACCGGAAACAAATTGAAAATAACAACTTCCCAACAACACCCAAAATGAGTGCAGCATCACTGGTGACTGCTCCAGAGTGTAATAAACCGTTTTGGGACTCTAGTCGGTAGTAAGGTTCTAGTGAGAAATCGGTAGGTTTAATCCCGACTTTCTAATTAACTGGTCTTTAATTTCTTGTACAAAATCTAATATATGTTAATGTTCAGTTACAAGTAGGTACTGGTATATTTTCAATTATATTGGGATACCATATAAGTTTAACACCCGTGACAGGTACTGGCACGTATTCAATCAAATTCGACGAGGCCAAGTAACTCCTTATAGACGTAACACCAGACACTAGTGAAAAAAAAAAAAACAAGAGCTGTAAGCTCATATGGCACTTGCATGTGTCAAGATGATTTGATTGATCAAGAGTAAGTTTCGACTTTGCGGTTGAGATGCGCGCTATAAGGGAGCTGGAACTCCATTTGTAAGCAAAACCCTTGAGGCAAAACTGCTAATGGGCTGATGGGCATCACGAAAATGCATATATTGCTTAAAAGTATTTTTTTTACTTTGCGGTCAAGATTGGTACTTTAAGGAATAATCGGATTTGGGAAGTAGCAATTTCTAAGCAAATGTTGTTGAGTCTCCAATATTCCAGCGAAGTTTCATCGTCCTAGCACATCAGGAAGTACCTTAACGCGCGATCACCGGAATCCCAGACCCCCCTCCCCCTCCTCCAACTCCACCCACAATAACCGGAGCCAATCCTGTTCTGTAAATGATTAATCCAGAGCATCTGTTTGTCATTCCCACGAAGTTCGATCCAGATCACACCAGTCTAAGCGGGTCAAGTATTTTCCGCCCTCCCCCCGATAATTGCCGGATTCGGTCCGGAAATGAAAAAGGTCACAAGAGAAAAATGTCCTCTGTTTAATTATTAAATTTCACTCGAATCCGATCACCCGTTCCAAAGTTACGCATGACTCAATATTCCGGATTCCCCTCCCTCAACTCCCCCCCCCCCAAGATTATCATATCGAGGATTTTTTTTTTATTCCAAGTCAGTTTGACCGGGTCCCTGATATGCCCTCCAAGTTTCGTCGTGAAAATCCCCCAAAAACGGAATTCCGAGAGACCCCTCCCCCCCCCCCCCCTCAAGTGTCCGGATCCAGTCAAATTATGTAAAAGATTTATATGGACCAGATGTTTGTTCTTCCCAGCAAGTTTCACTCCGATACCATCATTCTAACCGTTTCTCGAGATTTCCGGTCCACCCCCCCCCACCCAGCTCCCCCGCGGTGCACGTAGCCAATCCGATTCAGCAAATGACTTACCTAGAGCATCTGTTTGTTCTTCCCACAAAGTTCCATCCCGATCCCTCCATTCTAAACGGGGCACGTATTTCCCCCCCCCCAATAGTTGCCGGATCCGGTCCGGATATGAAAAAAATCATCGGAGAAATGTCCTCTGTTGAATTCTTAAATTTCACTCGAATCCGATCAACCATTCCAAAATTACGCATGACTGAAAATTTCGGATTCCCCTCCCTCCACTCCCCCCACCTTTATCTGATCGACAAAATTTTTATTTTGAAGTCAGTTTGATTGGGTCCCTGATATGCCTGCCAAGTTTCATCGTGAAAATCCCCAAAACCACCATCACCGGAATTCCGGGACCCCCCCCCCCCCCATAAGTGTCCGGATCAAGTACAATGGCCTAAAGGACTTATCTAGAGCAGATGCTTGTTCTTCCCAGCAAGTTTCACTCCGATCCCTCCATTCTAACCGTTTCTTGAAATTTCCGGTCCCCCCCCCCCCCCCCCAACTCCCCCCTGGCTACCGAATCCGGTCAAGACTTTAAACGGGACATTACAGATATATATTCTGTTCAGTTATGAAGTTTCATTACAATCCGATCATCCGTTCGAAAGTTACACACTTCTCAATTTCCCGGATTCCCCTGCGGATTCCCCTCCCTCCACTCCCCCACCATTATCTGATCGACAATATTTTATTTTGAAGTCAGTTTGATTGGGTCCCTGATATGCCTGCCAAGTTTCATCGTGAAAATCCAAAAAACCACCATCACCGGAATTCCGGGACCCCCCCCCCCCCATAAGTGTCCGGATCCAGTACAATGGTTTGAAGGACTTATCTAGAGCAGATGCTTGTTCTTCCCAGCAAGTTTCACTCCCATCCCTCCATTCTAACCGTTTCTTGAAATTTCCGGTCTCCTCCCCCCCCAACTCCCCCCTGGCTACCGAATCCGGTCAAGACTTTAAACGGGACATTACAGATATATATTCTCTTCAGTTATGAAGTTTCATTACAATCCGATCATCCGTTCGAAAGTTACACACTTCTCAGTTTCCCGGATTCCCCTGCCCTCCACCCCCCCCCCCCCCCCCCCAAAATGGTCGGATCAGAAAACTGATTATTCCTAATTTTGTTTGGTCGGGTCTCTGACATGCCTGCCAAGTTTCATGGTCCTAGCACAACTGGAAGTACCCTAACTCGAAAAAGTGTGACAAAATGCCCTAAATTTTCAAGTTTCCAGCGCCCCGCACTCCCCCCCATATGGTCGGATCGGGAAACTGATTATTTCCAGGTTAGTTTGGTCGGGTCCGTGATATTCCTGCCAAGTTTCATTGTCCTAGCTCATCTGGAAGTACCCTCACTCGAAAAAGTGTGACAAAATGCCCTAAATTTTCAAGTTTCCAGCGCCCCAGCTCCCCCGCATATGGTCGGATCGGGAAACTTATTATTTCCAGGTTACTTTGGTCAGGTCCCTGATATTCCTGCCAAGTTTCATTGTCCTAGCTCATCTGGAAGTACCCTAACTCGAAAAAGTGTGACAAAATGCCCTAAATTTTCAAGTTTCGAGCGCCCCCACTCCCCCGCATATGGTCGGATCGGGAAACTGATTATTTCCAGGTTCGTTTGGTCGGGTCCCTGATATTCCTGCCAAGTTTCATTGTCCTACCTCATCTAGAAGTACCCTAACTCAGAAAAAAAGTGACAAAATGCCCTAAATTTGCAAGTTTCCAGCGCCCCGCACTCCCCCCCATATGGTCGGATCGGGAAACTGATTATTTCCAGGTTAGTTTGGTCGGGTCCCTGATATGCCTGCCAAGTTTCATTGTCCTAGCACATCTGGAAGTACCCTAACTCGGATATGTGGGACAAAAAAACTCGGACCGACCGACAGACCGACAGACCGACAGACCGACAGACCGACAGACGGAATTGTGATCGGTATATGGCACTTGAGCCAGAGGCTGCAAGTGCCATAAAAACAGAAACTGCCTGGAGTGCGACGGACTCGCTTATTGGTAGGAGACTGGAACTCGGAAGTTTCGACAAACGTGGTCTGCGAAGTGCGACCGGTTAGCAAGAATGATACGGTAGGAATTGTTCTAATAGGTTTATTAAGGCGTTGCCTTATACGACGTTTGCAGTGTGCTGTTTATGTTGCCGAAGAAGTACTAGATCTTGATCCCGTTTTCTCTTACGCAGAGCCAATCAGATCGCTTGTCTGGGTTCTGCCAGTGAGACGGGGAAAGAAAGGAACATCAACATCCCATGTATAAGAACCTTCAAGGAATTCTGCAAAGATGTACTGAGGCAGTTGACTACTTTAAAACTTAGCTACGCTTACAGAAAATTACACAAGGCTTCGGCGGTTTTTAGCCTCTTTCCATGTCCCTTGCCTTGGATGACAAACTTGGCAAAACTTGCATAACCGGTCTTCGGACCAATAAGCTTCTCGGAAACAATGATCGGGAGCCTGATACGTCACGTAAGGAGAACAAACGGGGCAAGCGTGATAATCAGTGTAATGCCAATGGAGGAGATACGATACAATTAGGAAGTAGAGAATCTCGGGAATGAGAATGGACGGAAATACTACTGAATATAAATGAATTAGAATCATAAGTAAAACGCATATAACGTAGATAAATATTCCTTGAGCCCAAGCTGACTATGAAACATTTATTCAAATAATGTATGCAACGGATCCGTCAGCTAAGATGCTTCATCAGCGATATCTCGGCCCTTCTTGGCAAGGGTCCTCGTCAGGCTGTGAATCTTCAGGTCCAACGTCGGGGAACGAAAGAAACCTGTAATAAATAACTGAAGCTTCTACCGACTATGAATATCTTATTCGGGCAAATTACTTTCAAATACCACTGTAGGGAAAAAACTAGTCCTGAGATTTAACTTTTGACACGGCCGCTGTTTGCTGCACGATTGGGGCGATGACAGGAAAGGTTTTTTTCTCGTCTAGTCGGTAGAAGCTTCAGTTAATAATATAAGGGGTTTGTTTCCTTCCCCGACGTTGGACCTGAAGATTGACAGCCTGACGAGGACCCTTGTCAAGAAGGGCCGAAATATCGCTGATGAAGCATCGTAGCTGACGTATCTGTTGTATACATTATCTGAATAAATGCATATAACGCATCTACGCTGGAAAAGCGGAAGCAAGATAGACAGTTGGCCGACTAGTGGTGATTTTTGTGGTATGTGCGGTATGAAGGATGAGACTGCGAAAGTCCCAAGAACTGAGTGAGTAGCGGAAGGAAGTGTACGGAGAGCGTGTCTTCAATTAGGTATGGATGGTAAAGATGATGCAATAATAAGACACAGATGGCACTTTACACAAGGGACTTGTACCGTGACCAATAAACCAGAAACCCTGTCCCTATGGCCGGCTTCTACCAGACCATTTGCGAACTCTGTCCACAAGCCCCTCGGTAGCTCAAATGGTTAGAGCGCCTGCCTTGTAAGCAGAAGATCCTGGGTTCAAATCCCGGTTGAGGAGCATTTTTGTCTTTCAGTTCACTACTTATAAGATGATGCAAGAATGTGAAGAATTTGGGACGTTACTTGAGGTTTCGATGGATCAAGGTCCTTGCATTAATGAGGATCAGGATTGATTAGTATTCTTTACTTTGTATGGTTTTTGGCTGACACGCGGGCTTTTTGTGCATAAAATAATATTTGCTATTTAGATATTTTTTATTATACTTCTAGATTAGATTAGATTAGATAGATTATTTTATTGCTAAACTACGTAATAACCCATCATGATAGGTAACCACCCATGAGAAGACATAAATGAAATGGCACTGGGCGGTTACCACAAACTACTTTAACTTAACTTAAACAAGAACTTAATATCATTTCAACACTAATTAATCAATTTTTTTTCATATAGCACACAAAAGAAAAAAGAAGAAAAAAAGAAAAAGAAAGAAAAAATAAACAAAGAAAGGTAGTTAAAAAGAAAACAATTTTTGGTGTTCAGCCGCCTTAACACTATCTGGGAGGAAGAAGAAGTGTAATTTCCACATAAAAGATCAGAAAAATAAGGGTATCTTATACCTAGTCTAATTCTTCTTCAAGAATAAAAATCTAATTCATTAATTTGCATTTGAGAAACTCCACAATAATGGACTGGCGTAGTCTCCATTTCCGCTTGAATCTGAATCCATTATCGGATAATCACTGCCGCAACAAACTGAGCTTACTCCAACTTCCGTTTCACTGAAATAATCAAGTAAAACAATAACTTGCACTCCCCGTACTTCAAGCGAGAGTCAATATCTATCCCCCAAGATCCTCGGGATCCGTCTCCCTATTAACCTCATTGTATGTACATATCCTCCACGGACTTGACGCTCGGGGCTTGAATTATGGATCTCATCTCCCACACAGAAAATACAAGAGAAAACTTCTTAAGAAGGACCAAGGCGGGGGACAAAGCAGGGAAAGAGATGTGAGAGCATCATGGAGCGCCAAATCTGAGGCTTACTTCTTCGCCCCGCTTCTTTGCATTAGTACGAAAACACTTAAAGTAGAACTGAATTGAAATATTTTCACAGTTGTTTTCATGCTTTTGCTGTCTTGCCAAACTTGATGTTTCCCCGGAGAACTGCCGCTCCGCCTCTCGCAAGTTCAGTCGGATGTACGTAGCCTACTGTACAGACCAGTCAAAGACTATGTTTGTTTGTGATGTTAGTCAAGATTAAAATAAGTAAGTAAGTAATTTATTTCTAACCCGCCATTTCAAAAAGCGGATTAAATAAAAGAAAATAAATAAAATACATAAATCCACAGACAAAGACACTAATTTTCAGTCATCAGCTAGGAAGCAGTGTAGAAGGTCGTGCGCTGGTTGGGCTCTGTTGTCAATGATTTTTGATAACGACGAAGAAACATACAAAAGGGTAATACTTGCATCTTAAACTTCTCCGTCAATGTATGGATATGGCATAATTTCGACAAGTGGAGCAGGTGCTTTGCATATTTAAAATAACATGATCTCATCTTTTTGATCTCCTTCTTTTGCAGAACATGAGTGGCACCAGAACGAAATAGTATAGAAGGAGCGCAGAAGGTGCTGTACAATTTTCCCAGAGCTTTACGACTATAGCGCCGATTATAGCGCCGATTATTACGATTGTGCGTAATCGGTAATATGCTTTGGCAGCGCAGTGACACTGCGAGAGTTGCACAGAGAGCTGATCAGTTTTTTCGTCCCCGGAAATCCAAACTGGAAAGCTGAAACTGTGTGCCCTTGGTGAGAAATTGGATCGATAAGCTCTTCCTTGAACCTTTAAAGCTTAACCGAAAAGGGCAGAGATGAGATTATTACTAGATTACTAGTTACCCATTACTTATTCACCTAAATAGGCTTGAAGACCCGATGAAGATGGGTTACTTCGCTGCCAGGGTTGCCACCTGACTCTAATAAAATGCACTACCCAAGTAGCAAAAAAGTGCTACCAGAGCTACCAGAAAAATTTGCACGCGTTGCTCTTCGCGAATTGTTTTCCGCTGTTGCTGATGCAAATCACTTTAGCATGACCCTACCAATATGACCTGGATCGAACCTTCGAAAAATAGGAGTTTCATTCAGAACCAAATTAAAATTAACGTAATAAGATCAAATAGTTCAGATAAAATAAGCAAAGTACACATGAACTTTGACACAAAGGATATTTTTTTCAAATATGTGCTACCTATCTTAAAATGTACTGCATAAGTACTACTTTTTTCAAATGTAGTACCAACTCACTACTTTGAAAAAATAAACTAAGAAGAGTACTACCGGAGGAGAAAATGTACTACATAAAAAAAATTTGAGCGCGTTGCACTTCGCGCATTGTTTTCCACTGTTGCTGATGCAAATCACTTTAGCATGACCCTACCAATATGACCTGGATCGAACCTTCGTCAAAAATAGGAGTTTCATTCAGAACCAAATTAAAATTAACGTAATCAGATCAAATAGTTCAGATAAAATGAGCAAAGTACATCTAGGCCCACATGAACTTTGACACAAAGGATATTTTTTTCAAATATGTACTACCTATCTTAAAATGTACTGCATAAGTACTACTTTTTTCAAATGCAGTACCAACTCACTACTTTTTTCAAATGTACTAAGAAGAGTGCAAGGCCGTATCCAGGGGGTGGGTTAGGGGGTTGAACCCCCCCCCCCTCCGAAACATAAAAAAATCATCATTTTTACAGGCTTTTCCCTCTGATCTATGTCTTTTTGGTACGCAACCCCCCCCCCCCCCCCCCCGAAATAAATTCCTGGATACGGGCCTGGAAGAGTGGCTACAATTGTACTACTGGTTGCAACCCTGTTCGTTGTTCCGCTATTCACGAAGAATCGATTTCCATAGAGTGGAATTTCCCTGTCGGATTTGTGGTTCCTCTCTGCGCTTGTACCTGTGTTGTATGCTTGACGAAAACAATTTAGGAAATAACGCAGTGAGCTACCTTCTGCGAGCTGATCACTGGCCACTGAAAAGCCACGTTTGTATTGAGATTCAAATTTCCCGCGTCATAGTAGAATTTTGCGCTGTGAGGACAGCCGTAGGTATACTGAAAGTCACACTAGAGGCCTTTTTCCGCGACACAATTGTGGGCCACACACTTCTGAGTGTTTGTCGCGGAAACACGATTGTGTGCCACACACGCGAGCCACTAGTTGAAACTCGCGGAAACGCCGTTTTGTCTATTTTTGGCGGTAATTTCAAATATCTGAAATTAAAAACAAAACTCATTTAAAATCTCAACAAATAGAAGGCCATGCTTATTTCCTTACCATTCTGTACAAAAAATTATCCTCAGTTTTAAGTCGACATGTTTGAAAAAGTAGTTAGCTTTATTGTTTAGACACTATTTTGCTGCTTAATTTGAATTTCCCGCCAGAATCGAGCCACAAAATTGACAATCACCTCGCCAGTTGTTTGCCGAATTTGAGCCACAAAGCGAGCCACGAAAATCTTGTTGGTCGCGGAAACACACTTTTTGAGCCACAATCGACCCACAAACTGTTTGTGGGAGCACGGAAAAACGCCTTAGAGCAAAAGGTTAAAAATATAAAAATATAAAAAAAATGCAGTGTGTTCAGTTAAGTGACACAGAAATATGTTGGCTTTTCAGTTAAACTTTAAAGGAGATGCCGTACTAGATACTACTTCTTAGCCATTATTATAAGGTTATCTTCTAATTTGTAATCGTTCCATAGCTTCCGTATCAGGATACCCCTTCTATTCAAATTAGAATACAACAATGTAGCAGTAATGCAGCAAAACACTTTCGCTTTTTCTGCTTCAGTTCGCTCAATGGCGATGACGTCCTTGTATGAAAGAAGGGACTTTATGTTGCGTTGCCATATCCAATTAGTGGGGAAGTGTCCTTGAACGTAAATATATTCCTGATGTTTTTTTAAGAATGAGATGGTGGTTCCCTTCAATGCTAGATGCTAGGTAAGTTGTAAGACCGGTTCCCAGTTCGACATAGACTCAAGAAAGAACTGTGAAATACAGTTGCGTATGATGTAACCGCATAGGATATGAGTTTATATCAGCCTCCAGAGAGGTTGATATAAAAACATATCAACATCTAACTTTTTGTGTGATGATTGTCATAATATAACTAAATGTAGGACTTGGAATAATTTGCATGTTAATGGTTCAGTTCGAAAAAGTTATAACTTATAACAGTCTCGATTGAAATCGGAATGACAATCTCGACAGACTCGCCTCAGGATCGGATAGGTTCTCCCGATATCAACTTCGATGTCAGAAATTAGCCTTAAATAACTGACTGTGGGTCAATGGATGATATGCATGAAATATCTATTCGGGAAAAGAACAAAAACAGCGACGGCGAAAACCACGACAGCAAAAACTATGCCATGCAATCAGCGACAGGCGAATAAACGTGAGGGTTAAAACAGCAAAAGTATCCCGCGACAATTCGAAATTCAAGACCAAAGGTGTCGATGGGATCCCAAAAATCTAATATTTGATCCACACAACTGGGTCTTGTCTTCGCCAGGGTAATCATTAGAGAAAACCAAGTTCAGATATACCTCTATAAGCCATATCTATGTTGACGATACTGACCGAAACTTCCTGCTTTACTTCTGCCAAGTTTCCGGTTTCGCCCGAATTCCGAGCAAACTACTAGTCCAGCAAAAAAAGAAAGTTCAGAAACGAATCCAGCGTATCTCCTTATCACTATAAAGATTCCGGTTACCACTATTCCGGTTACAACCGGATTCCGAACTAATTATATGTCTGGGTAAAAAGCGATTGACATATGCAGACTCAGCCTCTCTTCTTACCCCAAAATCTGTCATCTAATCAACTTCAGATAAAACGTTTGCTTTTAACAGATTTTCCGGCTTTGGCTGGATTCCGGGCGAACTAGTTGTCCGGCGAGAAAATGATTTTCACAATCGTCTTCAGCAGTTAAATCAACAGTTAAATCAGTTAAATCAACTTCAAATGAAGTTTTTACTTTTAACCAATTTTCTGTTTATTCTCGGATTCCGGACGAACAACTTGTCCGGCGAGAAAATATTTTTCACCATCGTGCTCAGCATGCCTTTTTACCCCATAATCGACTGTCATATTAGCTGTTTAAAAATATTTTGTTTGTCCCTTAAGTTGAACCCCCTCCTCCACACCTAAACGTACGGCTACAGAGCCCATCTACGATTCTGACCTTACCCTTAACCCGAAGAATCCTCACACCAAGTTTCATCAAAATATCTCATTCCCTTCGAGAGTTCTCGTGCTGAAAGACGGACGAACAGACGGACAACTTTTGCGATGTCATAGGTAACCCTCCACTTACGTTTTCGGATCCCAAAAAACATGACAGAGCAAAACCACGCACAACCAAAATTGCCAAATTCATTACCGAAAAAAACAGGCCTACGAGCCAGGCGACTGATCTAACATCCTCTCGAGTTGCATAGCCTAAATATTACGAAACTAACAGCAATTCCTGTAGGTTATATTGGACTCGTCGTTTCCTTCCTGTAGAGGAGGCAATCCGCTGTTATAAGCCTCACTTGACACTGAAAAACCTCACTTAGTGGCACTCTCGTTTTAGGATCATACTTTTTAAAGTTTTATACGAACATCTTAGTTAATCCTTTACAGCTTGATCCTTCAGTTCACTACACTACACTGAAATATACCGCAAAAACATGCCGATTCCAACAATGAGTCTAAGTAAGATTAAGGGAAACATTGATATGAAAGCAATACAGTATCTTTTGCTTTTATGGCCCTTGCCACCTTCGGCTCAGGTGTGATATCTCGATCGCTTTTCCGTTGGTCGAAGACGACGGAAACTGGCAGGCATATTGCGGACCCGGCCAGATTGACTTAGAAATTGTCACGCCACGGATCCAAAAATCATGGGGGTATAGAGGGAGGCGGAATCTGGAATATTGAGGCATGCATAGCTTTCGAACGAGTGGTCTGAACGAAACTTGATGACTGGCAAGACCACATGTCTCAACTGTTCTATTTAAAATCCGGACCAGATCCGACAACTATTGGGGGAGGGTAGTTGGAAGTGGGGCAACATAAATCTCGTGACCGTCTATATATAAAATATTATCTATACAAATATCTGGGTAAGATTAGAGTGCTATGTGGTCCTTAGTTTTGTCCGATGTGCGGGAAAATTAATGAATATATTTTCCATTTAATGGGTGAATGTCAGGAGTTCAGAGACGTGAGGAAGGAAATATTTGGAGAAATGTTGTGGAGGGAGATAAGGTTTAAACAAATTACGAAAAGTAGAAAATTTAGCGATATCAGAAATTTTGGAAGATTCCGTAAGGTGGCCATGATTCACAGGGCCATTTTTTGTCAATAGTTGTTGAGGTTATGGTTCAATTTGGTGTTGTTTTGTTGTTTCCGTGGCTCTTTGTGCTTTAACGGAAATAATTCTTATCTTATCTTGGTTTATCTTATAGCGCAGGTAAATAACAAGTAACATATTTGCGGGGCAAAACGGATAAGTCAGCTACATTTTATTAGAGCTATATTTCGGCCCTTCTTGGCAAGGGTCCTCTTCCGGCTCAAGCGAGGACCCTTGCCAAGAAGGGCCGACATCTGATGGTATCTGATACCACGGTCTAAAGTCGTTTTTGCAGTTATCGTGGTATGTGATACCACGGTCAAAAGGCGTGTTTGCAGTTATCGTGGTGTCTGATATTCAGAAACCCCGGTCCGATCGTGGTATCTGATCAGTTAACTGATCGTCGTATCTCAAAAAGTCATCTCACTTTCATCAATTTTTGTCAAACTGGGTGGGAAAGAAGTTTGGCGCACTTAGTGATGTGACTGAATATCAGTTTTTCTTTTGGGATGACTTCGAAAAGCGCAATTTCGGAAATTGTCGTTTTTGCAGAGCAACCGTATCAGATACCACGGTAACTGCAAAAACGACTAATTGCAGATTCAGCTACCGTGGTAACAGATACCATGGTATCCAAAAAAACTAGTGATTAAACCTCGAAATACATACTCGCATCCGGGCATCCGTAGATCTCCACTCTCAGGCAAGAAGTCCTTGAATGATTGCTGTAGGGCAAGATCCGCAACTTCCTTGCAATCAGTGGCGGGTCCAAACTTTGTTTCAACGCTAGCCAAGGATTTGTGTTACCAGGAAGAATCTAAAAATATGGATTGCTTGCTATCTATATATCTGAATTGAAAATAACAGGATAAACAAACAACTTATAGGAAATTAAACCAAATAACAAACTAAGAAACAGCACTTCTCAACTTGAGTGCTTTTTGCACAAAATTACCAAAAGAAACAATCACTTGGTGACGTAGAGCGTAAGATACCAAGAAGCTGCCAGCCATTCGCAGAAAATACAAATGGTGCCTGCCCATGCACAACGCCCCAGTCTGATTCGTGAATCGTACTGCCGTCTAGAAATTCGTATTTAAATTCGCTTCGGACTGTATAATATGAATGATCCACATATGGCAATTGTTAAAGGAACCCTCGCAGTATTTGCACTTCAACTTACAGTATTTTAAAATATTTCAATACTTTAAAACAAGGCTGTGCTTTCAACAAATAACCCACGGTTTTGGCTGTTTTAAGCCTTTTCCAACCCATTGACCTGTAGCAAACACAGGGAAACAATTTACATAACCGGTTTTTCTGATGGAAAAACTTCTCGCAGACAACCGCCGACAGCGTGATACACATCAAAGGTAGCAAAACACGGCAAGTGAGAAAATTAGCGTGGTTCTGTTAGAGGGGTTAGAATGTACCGTACGAAATTGGGGTTTCCGGGTTTAGAAATATATGGAGTGATTATGGAAGTAGGTTGCGTTATTATTATAGGTAAGACAGATCCTTTAAGGTTCAAATACCCATTCCTTACCATTCTAATCGGTCGATGATAGGCCTATACACGACCTGGGTTGGATGGACTCGAAACAGGTCAGCTCGACAAAACAATACCGTCCAAAAATAAACCCTCGTAAACCGTACCCTGACCACAGTATGAAACAAATCGCTCATCAGGTGTTTCCACGCTGGTATTTGTTTTTGTTAGTCTTACACTGTAAAAAGTTTCACCGAGAAAGGATTAAAGTTAACTGCAGTATTTGCTACTGGGATTAATCTTGTCTCTACTGGGATAAGATTAATCCGAACTAGAAATAATCTTATCTGAGTAGAGACAATATCAATCCCAGTAGTAAATACTGCAAGACCTTTTTTTACAGTGTAGTTCGTACTTGGAAACTCGTTTTTTCCCTGACATGGTGGTTATTTGTTTCATGGATGTCAGGATTTAAACCAGAAGCTTATATTATTCGTTTTCTTTTATTTTTCTGTCATTTTGACGGAATAAACTCTTTACTAATGGCGCGTCCAGCCATGCACAGCACTCCACAACGACGAAAGCGAGGGGGTGTCAACTGGACCGCGTTCATTGGTTTGGATGTACAAGTTAGACGGCTTTGCTTAGAGAATCCAGATTTAGAAAAATCCAGATTTCAAAAGAATCCACATATCCGCCGACTTTCGGATCGCAATTTGTAACGTTACAACTTCAGTTCCTCAGAACCACAACTGTAACAAAATAAAGGGCGATCTCTTGGATTCGCTTTCCGAAAAGCAAAGCGAGAATACGCCGAGCGCAAGAACAAGCAAAAAGTCGCTGCGCCTCAGTTGCACCTTTACAACTTCTCGCTCACTTGCCAAAACCACTTTCCACTCGCGAAGTGGATTCGCTTTCCATTTGCTGGCGGAAACTAGCGGAGCGCGAGAACAGCTCTGGAAAGCGACGCGGCTTTTAGCTGAAGTCGCAAGAACAGCCGGCGCATAAGCTCGCGGAGCTTTCCAGACCGCCAGAATCGCCCTTAAGCCAGTAAACGTCTGTGTCAAAACGTGGTGGTTCTAACTTATTATTCAAATAATATTTACTTTAACCTGTAAATGTTAAAAAATATTAAATAAACAAATTTTCTTCATTTCCGTCAACCTAACCTAAAACAAGAGCTATGGCATATATATGGCACTTGTTACGAGTAGGTGGTGCTAGAAAGTAGATGAGAACGTCACAAAATACCTCCTTCAACCCCCTAGGATCGAACCTAGAAATAGGATATCTAGTTTCACTCGACTCTGAACACTTCCGGCATCGCCTCGGATCATCTAGGGTAAATGTCCCACTAGTTTGATCCCTAGGAGTGCCACACTATTTCCGGTACTCCTCCCCCTACCGCGAACGAATCTGGCTCAGACACATAAACAGATCTTCTAAAGCATCTTCTCTTATCGGCTATCAAGTTTCAAGAGTCTGATCATTTTCGGGAAACTCCGGTAGCCCCCCCCCCCCCCACCGTACTCAGATATGGTCCGGACCCTAAAATATGTCATCTTCGGCACATTGTCTCTCTACTTTCCAAGTTCATTCAAATCGCTCCACTTGTTTGATCCCTATGCGAGCCACACAATTTCCGGGACTCCCCCTCCAACTCCCCCTACTGTGGCCAAACACGAATAGGACTCATGAACGTCGTATCTGTCTCCTCTTCCCGTCCTTTAAGTTTGACTCGAATCGGGGCATATCTGCAAATTTCCGGTTTCCGCTTCATGCTCCATATACCATGGCCGGATCCGGTCCGGACGCCAAATAACAAACTAGGCCGCATAAAATCGGTATTGTCCAACTTGCATCCCATTCGTCCCATTTGTTTGGTTTTTGTGCATGTCACAAGGTTTCCAGACCCCTCCCCCATCCAACTCCTCCAACCATTGCCGCATGCGGTTCGGAGACATGTTTTGCATATCTAGGTCATTAGTTCTTATCAACCAAAAAATTTCACTCGAAGTGGACCACCCGTTCGCAACCTACGGAAGTTAGTTTTCCGAATTCCCCTTCCCATACCCCCCCCCCCAAAAAAAAAATAAAAAAATGGTCAGATCCAGGAACAGAAGTTTTCCTTAGGCATAGTGTCAGGTCCTTAAGTCTATTTGGTTGGGTCACTAATATGCCTGTCAAGTTTCATCGTTCTTAGCGCATCTGGAAGTATCCTAACTCGCGATCACCGGAATTCTGGGACCCCCCCCCCCCCCAACTCCCCCCAAAGAGCCCCGATATGCTCTGGTTCTCTCAAGAACGTATCTAGGGCTTCTTCTTGTTCTTCCCCTCAAAGTAAATCCCGATCTCTCGACGCTAAGCATTTCACGAAAATTCCGGTGGCTACCTTCAACTCCCCCCACAAATTTCATTTCATTTCATTTATTTCTGACCGCCAAAGTTGGCGAGTATAAAAAGGAAAATAAGAATACAACACGGCCAAAAATTACATTAAACGTGGCCCAACACTTACACAATCAAATACTCAACAAATTTTGAAAACAAGAGCTGTAAGTTCATATGGCACTTGCATGTGTCAAGATGATTTGATTGATCAAAAGTAAGTTTCGACTTTGCGGTTGAGATGCGCGCTCTAAGGGAGCTGGAACTTCATTTGTAAGCAAAACCCTTGAGGCAAAACTGCTAATGGGCTGATGGGCATCCACGAAAATGCATATATTGCTTAAAAGTATTTTTTTTACTTTGCGGTCAAGATTGGTACTTTAAGGAATAATCGGATTTGGGAAGTAGCAATTTCTAAGCAAATGTTGTTGAGTCTCCAATATTCCAGCGAAGTTTCATCGTCCTAGCACATCTGGAAGTACCTTAACGCGCGATCACCGGAATCCCAGACCCCCCTCCTCCAACTCCACCCACAATAACCGGAGCCAATCCGGTTCTGTAAATGATTAATCCAGAGCATCTGTTTGTCATTCCTACCAAGTTCGATCCAGATCACACCAGTCTAAGCGGGTCAAGTATTTTCCGCCCTCCCCCCAATAATTGCCGGATTCGGTCCGGAAATGAAAAAGGTCACAAGAGAAAAATGTCCTCTGTTTAATTATTAAATTTCACTCGAATCCCATCACCCGTTCCAAAGTTACTCATGACTCAATATTCCGGATTCCCCTCCCTCAACTCCCCCCCCCCCCAAGAATATCATATCGAGGATTTTTTTTTTATTCCAAGTCAGTTTGACCGGGTCCCTGATATGCCTTCCAAGTTTCGTCGTGAAAATCCCCCAAAAAACGGAATTCCGGGATACCCCCTCCTCCCCCCCCCCTCAAGTGTCCGGATCCAGTCAAATTATGTAAAAGATTTACATGGACCAGATGTTTGTTCTTCCCAGCAAGTTTCACTCCGATACCATCATTCTAACCGTTTCTCGAGATTTCCGGTCCACCCCCCCACCCCCCAGCTCCCCCGCGGTGCACGTAGCCAATCCGATTCAGCAAATGACTTACCTAGAGCATCTGTTGGTTCTTCCCACAAACTTCCATCCCGATCCCTCCATTCTAAACGGGTCACGTATTTTCCGCCCCCCCCCCCCAATAGTGGCCGGATCCGGTCCGGATATGAAAAAAATCATCGGAGAAATGTCCTCTTTTGAATTCTTAAATTTCCCCCCTGGCTACCGAATCCGGTCAAGACTTTAAACGGGACATTACAGATATATATTCTGTTCAGTTATGAAGTTTCATTACAATCCGATCATCCGTTCGAAAGTTACACACTTCTCAATTTCCCGGATTCCCCTGCGGATTCCCCTCCCTCCACTCCCCCACCATTATCTGATCGACAAAATTTTTATTTTGAAGTCAGTTTCATTGGGTCCCTGATATGCCTGCCAAGTTTCATCGTGAAAATCCCCAAAACCACCATCACCGGAAATCCGGGACCCCTCCCCCCCCCCATAAGTGTCCGGATCCAGTACAATGGTCTAAAGGACTTATCTAGAGCAGATGCGTGTTCTTCCCAGCAAGTTTCACTCCGATCCCTCCATTCTAACCGTTTCTTGAAATTTCCGGTCTCTCCCCCCCCCAACTCCCCCCCTGGCTAACGAATCCGGTCAAGACTTTAAACGGGACATTACAGATGTATATTCTCTTCAGTTATGAAGTTTCATTACAATCCGATCATCCGTTCGAAAGTTACACACTTCTCAGTTTCCCGGATTCCCCTGCCCTCCACCCCCCCCCCCCCAAAATGGTCGGATCAGAAAACTGATTATTCCTAATTTTGTTTGGTCGGGTCTCTGATATGCCTGCCAAGTTTCATTGTCCTAGCTCATCTGGAAGTACCCTCACTCGAAAAAGTGTGACAAAAAACCCTAAATTTTCAAGTTTCCAGCGCCCCAACTCCCCCGCATATGGTCGGATCGGGAAACTTATTATTTCCAGGTTACTTTGGTCAGGTCCCTGATATTTCTGCCAAGTTTCATTGTCCTAGCTCATCTAGAAGTACCCTAACTCAGAAAAAAAGTGACAAAATGCCCTAAATTTTCAAGTTTCCAGCGCCCCGCACTCCCCCCCATATGGTCGGATCGGGAAACTGATTATTTCCAGGTTAGTTTGGTCGGGTCCCTGATATGCCTGCCAAGTTTCATTGTCCTAGCACATCTGGAAGTACCCTAACTCGGATATGTGGGACAAAAAACTCGGACCGACCGACAGACCGACAGACCGACAGACGGAATTGTGATCGGTATATGGTACTTGAGCCAGAGGCTGCAAGTGCCATAAAAACAAATAAAAATAACATACCATACTAACAGACACAATCTATTTCAAACCTTGGCCCAGGTTATGCTTTAGGCTATCAAGCTTAATCATGAACTTAGCGTGTTTCTGCTTCAGGATTTCAACCGGATTTTTCATATTATAATCTTTCATCATCAAAGAAGAAGATTCAAATTTCGAAAAACGACATAAGAATTTCCCTAATTTAAAAAAAGTTGTTTTCAGGGAAGTTAAATTACCTTTAGAAAAATATGGCAAAAAAGGAGAACCCAGTAAAACATGTGGTAAAACTACACTATTAAAAATCTTTGCCAGTCGCTTCTTAGACAGATAATCTCTTAGGCAAACAATACTACCAAAACTTCTCGCAATTCTTTTTTCTAGATCAGCTATTATCAAAGAACGAGTTAGTACCATTGACGAACTAATAGGCAAACCTAAGTATTTTAGAGAAAAAACTGGTTTCAAAATAAGATCATCAATCTTAATAAAAATAGACTGCACTAAATCAGAAAAATTTATACTCAAAACAAGAAGCTGGCATTTATGCGGAGATAAAAGCAATCCGTGGGTTTTAAAAACTTGACAAACATAATCAACATTAATTTGAAGGGATTTAAATATCGGATCCGGTCCGGACTTGGCACGGAACATCTGATATGACACTTCTTTCCACTTGCCAAGTTTCATTCAAATCGGATCGCCCCTTCAAAAGTTGTGAATGCCACTAGATTCCGGATTCCCCATCTACCCCCCCCCCACCCCACGATGGTCGGATCACGCAATCGACTATTCTCACGTCAGTTTGTTTGAACTCGCGGGATCACCGGAATTCCGGACCTCCCTAACTCCCCCCAGATTGCCCGAATCCGGTTCGGTCATGTCAATGTTGTATCTAGGACTTGTGCATGCTCTTCCCAGCAATTTTCATCCCGAACCCTCCACTGTAAGCGTCTCCCAAGATTTCCGGTTCCCCCCTCCAGCTCCCCCCAAAGTCACCGAATCCGGTCCGGATTATAAGTGGGTTGTCTGAGGCACGCACAAGATGCTTCCAAATATCAAGCTTCATTAAGGTCCGGTCACCCCTTCAAAAGTTAGAAATACCTCAAGATTTCGGATTCCCCCTCCCTCCACTCCCCCAAGATGTTCGGCTCGGGCAAGTGACTATTTCCAACTTAATCAGTCCCTGATATGCCTGCCAAGTTTCATCGTCCTAGCTTATGTGGAAGTGCCGGAACTAGCAAAACCCGGATCGACCGACAGAACCTGGATCGCTATATGGCACCTGGCCGAAGGGCAAGTGCCATAAAAACGAAAAACATAACTTTTCTACCCTGAAGTTCAACCAGTCAAATTTTCTAGCTTCGATGAGAAATATTCTAGCAACTAAGTTCAATTCCATCTGCGTCCCCCGATGACAAGTTGCGTAAACCTACTAGTTGGGAATATTTAGTTCAAAGTAATTGTGGAAAGCCTACAGTTCCCTCAAATTTGTGTGCCCTTCCGTAGGCAATCAGAGATGAACAACAACCACAAAACTTCGCTGCAAGTTGGGGATGACTTGATTTTGTATGAATATTTTAGAGGAAAGTTTGCAAAACGTGACTATTCTGGGGCGCATCCCCGTAGAGAAACTTGTTTGCGCCTCAACTTGAGAAAGTTTCCACAGAATTTCAAGTTCTCTCGTAGAGTTCAGCATTTTGGAATTTGTTGCGGTGGCATATCTCACAGACATGTTGGCCGCCGACAGTTGACAAAGGGACAAATTGCTTCTCAAATTAAAGTTACAAGAGAAAGGAAAAATTTGCGTAGTCGGCCAAATTAGATTTGTGGACTAGTTCAAAGTCCTGCAGGTGGCCATAAGTTCGAGGATATTTTTCCGTAGCATAAATCCACAAACACCCATCAAAAACATCTAATTAGTGTCACCTACGTTATCCTCTTTCTCTACTTTTCATTTTTCAAAATATTTAACAGTTTCTGTGTACACTTATTTTTTAATTTTCATTATTTTTCTTCACATCTTTAAACCCTTAAACATCTTGTAAGTGCTTACTTCAAACAAACAATATCAATAGTTGCGTTTTTGCAGATACCATGGTATCTGTTACCACAGTAACTGAATCTTCAATTAGTCGTTTTTGCGGTTACCGTGGTATCTGGTATACGGTTGCTCCGCAAAAACGACAATTGCCAAAATTGCGCTTTTCGAAGTCATCCCAAAACAAGACCAAAGGTGTCGATGGGATCCCAAAAATCTAATATGTAATGTAGATAGATAAATAATTTAATTGTAATATTCAGGAACGATACTTAAAAACTAATTGTCTTTTACAGATTGGTGCGCTTATCAGATGAGAAGTTTGACATTATGTTAATTTGAGGCACCGCTGGATAAGTTGTTGATTGTTTGGTGTGATTAGTCCAACATCTAATCAACTTTAAAAAAAAATTTAACTTATAAAAAAAATTTCGGTTTCAGCTGGATTCCGGACGAACTACATGTCCGGCTAAAAAAAAATTGTCATAATCGAATTCAGCATCTATTTTTTCCCCCTATGTCGGACATCTAATCAACTACAAATATACCCCTATAAGTCATATCTGTTTAGACGAAAACTTCCTGCCACTTCTGCCGATTTCCCGGTTTCGGCCGAACTCTAGAACTACTTGTCCGGCGAAAAAAGAAAGCTCAAAAACGAACTCAGGGTATCTTCTTTCCCCAATAATGAACATCTAATCAACTTCGAATAAAAATTTGACTTATAACAAATTTTTCCGACTCCAGCCGGATTCCGGTCGAACTATATGTCCGGGTAAAATATGATTGTCACACACGGATTCAGCGTCTCTTCTTACCCCTAAATCAGTTATCTAATCAGCTAGAAATAAAACTTTAACTTCTAACAATTTTCCGGTTTTGGCCGGATTCTGGGCGAACTACATGTCCAGGAAGAAAATTGTTTTCACATAAAAGTTCAGCATGTCTTCTTGCCCTAAACCGGACATCTGATCAACTCCAAATAAAACTTTTAATTTTAACAAACTTTCCGGTTTGAGCCGGATTCCGGGCGAACTACTTGTCCGTCGAGAAAATGGTTTTCACCATCGTCTTCAGCATGTCTTCCTACCTCTAAATCAAACATCTAATCAACTTGAAATAAAACTTTTACTTTTAACAAACTTTCCGGTTTCCGGGCGAACTACTTGTCCGATTACAAAATGGTTCACCATCGTGTTCAGCATGTCTTCTTACCCCATAATCGACTATCACATTAGCTGTTTCAAAATATTTTGTTTGCCCCTTAATTTGAACCCCCTCCCCCACCCCTAAATGTAGGGCTACAAAGCCCATTTACGAACTTGACTGGTCCGCCGACCCAACGAATCCTCACACCAAGTTTCATCAAAATATCTCATTCCCTTCGAGAGTTATCGTGCTTACAGACGGACGGACGGACAACTTTTGCGATGTCATAGGTATCCCTCCACTTACGTTTTGGGATCCCAAAAACTGATATTCAGTCACGCCACTAAGCGCCATACATCTTTCCCACCAAACAAAAACTGATGAAAGTGAGATGACTTTTTCAGATACCACGATCATCTAAAATATCAGATACCACGATAACTGGACAGATGCCACGATAACTGCAATGACCGTGGTATCAGATACCACGATAACTGCAAAAACGCGACCTTAGAACGTGGTATCAGATACAAAAAAAAAACTGATATTCAGTCACGCCACTAAGTGCCAAACATCTTTCCCACCAAACAAAAATTGATGAAAGTGAGATGACTTTTTCAGACACCACGATCATCTGAAATATCAGATACCACGATAACTGGCCAGATACCACGATAACTGCAATGACCGTGGTATCAGATACCACGATAACTGCATAAACGCGACCTTAGAACGTGGTATCAGATACCAGGGTATCTGCAAAAACGCAAATAATAACCCACAAACATCAACAACAAATAAGATTTGTTCTATATTGCTAGCAGCTTGTTCTGGAAAAATTAGAAAATTGTGTGTGAAGAACGATTCTTTGTATCTGATCCACACCAATGCCGGGATATCTATGAAATGGTAAATTGTCTGCCCGCCTGTCTGTCTGTCTGTAAACACGATTACTCCCCGATGAAAAATTTGTCTCAAAATAGTAGTATGAAATTGTACGAAAAAGGAGCATGCAGTAGCCTACTAACTGATGCTACTACCCCCTAGGTAAGGTAGCTAAGTTAGTGAAAGAAAGGCTAAGAGATCAAGAGATTCAGAGGTGGCAGAGGGGTGTATCAGAGCACCACTCTCTGAAGTTGTATGGTATGGGCAAAGAGACATGGGGAGAAGAATCATATTTTAAGTTGGGATTGGGGGGGGGGCAGACTTGAGGTGGATGGTGAGTCGTAGGGCGGACGCTCTTCCGTTGGGGATGCGGAGAAATTATATTGGTAGAGGTAGGAAAGGTACTGGTCCTTATTTTTGTCCAATGTGTGGTATTGAAGGAGAGGATGCGGTATATTTGATATGTTATTGTGAGGAGCTGAAATAATAAAGAAAGGAAGTGTTTGGTCGGGAGGCTTGGGAGGAAAGGGATTTGGTTTCAAGTATGGGAAGTAAGTGTTTTGGTGAGCTTCGAAGGCTGGTTAGATTCCTGAAGCTAGCTATATATATGACCCACCGTCAGGGGCGTCGCAAGGGGGGGGGGTGCTGCACCCCCCCCCCTCCCCCCACCTTTTTGAGATTCAGTAGAATTTTGAGCCGGAGGCCAAAAATTTGACTAAAATTGTTCGGTATTTTTTCGATAGCAGAACTATTCGATATATTTACGGGGATTCGGTAGTTATACAGAATCCGAAATAGGCTATCTGTACAAATCTCTTCGGTATCATGATCGGGATTCGGTATAATTGCCAGTATTCGGTAGTTATCACGAATTTGGTGAGAGAATTTACTTTCGATGCTGGAACTATTCGGTATATTTATGGAGATTCCGTGGTTACACAGAATCCCTAATAAGCTATTGGTTCAAAATTATTCGGTATCATGAATTTATTCAGTATAATTTCCAGGGTTAGGAAGTTAACCACGAATCCTGACTTTGTTCCAGTTTCGACGAAAGTATACCAAAGATGAATATTGTTCGGTAGTCTTTCAATACCAAAACAATTCGGTATAATAACCGGGATACGGTAGCTATACAGAATCCCGAACATGCTATCAGTCTAAACTTATTCGGTATAATAACTGGGATTCGGTAATTTATTCGTTAAATTGCCAGGATTCGGAAGTTACCACGAACCTCGAAACTCAGAAGAGGTCGAGTGAAGCACTGGTCGCAGACAAAAGGGATGATCTATGATATCATCGATAGTCCTTACTTTTATTTCGGATCCCAAAAAGAATATCTAATCATAAATATTTCGAAAATTTCGCCTGCAGCACTTTTCGTAATATTCTCTATTTTGTGGAAGGGCATTTGACAGGGGTTTTAAGCCAGTTTCAGGATTGAGATTTCGAAACATTAAAAGCTAGAATTTGGATCGAAAATAAGTTTGGCAGGAAAAGCAAAAAAAAAATTCGCCTGCGGCGCTCACTTTATGTGATTATGGGTAGTATATTGACTAGACTAGAGTTGCTGTCGCTCCATCCGGTTTCTGGAGCTTCTTAGAGTCTCGATATTTAATGAACGGTAAATGATTGAATTTGTAAGAGAAGCAGTTAAATTTTAGCTTACAGAAAAAAAAATGGATTTCGAAAATGTTCGCCTGCGGCGCTCGATTTAATTTTCTATTGGCTATAACAGATAGAAGCTGTTACTGCAATCATGCCCGGCAATATATTCTCCATGTGGGCTTCGCCAAAACGCCGCCTAATAGTTGGCTTATCGTCTTTCATGCTGCCCTTTATTGTTACTCTTCCTAGGTAATCGTTTCTGTTCCGTAATTTAAAGCTCTAATTCTTAGTTCTAGGATTCGGTAAAATTTTTTGAAAGATTCGGTTAAACTTTGGCCCTACATCCCCCCCCCCGCCGAAAATGCACTTGCGACGCCCCTGCCCACCGTGAATTATTTTTATAGAAGTTGATTTTTGGTTTGTTTTCGGAGTGTATGATATTTTGTTTTTTGTTATTGTGTTGTGTTTCCTGCCATGGCCCTTGGGCTTTATTGGGAATAAATTCCTTAATTCATTCATTCATGCTTCTACTTCAAGGCTACCGTGTTCCTGCATTCTACTGCATGCAACCATTAGCAAGACTGGATGCTACTATAGCAAGACAGGATGCTACTGGATACTATTGCTTAAGACTGGCTTAAGACTTAAATGATAGTATTCTTTACTATTAAATATCAATACATGCAAATTTTTCGTACAACTATCATACAACTATGCAGGCTACAAATTTTTCATCGGGTCTCGAAGGGACTGTAGAGCTGTGAAGACCTTTTTTGTGTAGGTCAAACTTGTAGATTGGGTAAGTAGGCCTATGTCGAAGAGATGGACGGGGGTAAAAATAAAAAAAGATGTTGAAGCTCAAAGAGTGTCATATCAGTAAACTAGGTGTGAAGACCTAATGTGTCAACGTACTGGTCAAATTTGCAGATAGTATAAGTAGTCCTATATGAATGAATGAATTTGAATGAATTTATTGCACAAAAAAAAACCTTGGGGTCATGGCAACAAAACAAAAAGGAAACACAGCAAACTACAAAAATCGCTCTCTATGGGACAAACCAACTCGGAGGAATCTAGCCACCTTACGGATATCCCCCATATTTGTGCTTCCCTTTTTTTCTAGTAGCCACTCCTCCCTAGTGATTCCCACCCCAAATAATTCGACCCTTAAATCACTCAATCCTTTACATTCACACATAAAGTGGAACACATCCTCATCCATCTTTCCACACATCGGGCAAAAGTAAGGGCCATTCTTTAATCTATTTTTTCCTATAAACCTTCTTTTCTCCCCAATAGCTAATCCTCCCCCCCCCCCTTAAACTCACCATCCACTTTAAATCTACTCCCGACAACCCAGCTTTAAAATAAATTTCCTCCCCCCAAACATCTTTCGCCTTTGCATAGAACCGTAGAGACATCGACTCAGCCTTCCGACACTGCCAATCCTGAATTTCCTGATCACAAGGATTTGCTCCACCTTACGCGACACTTCACCATACTGTAAAGAAGTTCCAATGCCACCATTCCATAATTCAGACAGGCCGCATCTGTTAAGAATGTTCTTAATTTGATGAGGCCAAGCTTGCTGGTCTTCGTCCCACAGCGCCTCCAGGTAGGCTGCTTTAAGCAACCTCACTCGCGGTATCGAACGGAGGGAAGGGGTTGAAACAAATCTGTATACAAGCTCAAGTAATTCCTCAATTCCGTACCGACTATTGGCGCATCGTCCCTAACCGGGGGCGCTATAATCATAAAGCTTAGGGAAATTAGTACAGCACCTTCTGCGCTCCTTCAATACTATTTCGTTCTGGTGTCACTCATGTTTTGCGAAAGAAGGAGATCAAAAAGATGAGATCATGTGATTTTAAAAATGAAAAGCACCTGCTCCACTTGTCGAAATTATGTCATAACCATACATTGACGGAGCAGTTCAAAATTCAAGATGCAAGTGTTGCCTTTTTGGATGTTTCCTCGTCGCTATAACAAATCATGGACAAAGGTCCCAACCAGCACATGACGTAATCCACTGCTTCCTGGCCGAAGGCTGAAAATTAAGTGTCTTTTTCTGTGTGTTTATTTGTTTTATTTATTTTCTTTCATTTACTCCGCGTTTTATGGCACTTGTCCTTCGGCCAAGTGCCATATAGCGATTGTAATTTCTGTCCGTCAGTCGGTCTGTCGGTCTCGGTTTTGCTAGTTCGGGCACTTCCAGACAAGCTAGGACGATGAAACTTGGCAGGTATATCAGGGACCGGACCAGATTAAATTAGAAATAGTCGCTTCCCCGATCCGACAATCTGGAGGGGAGTTGAGGGAGTGGGAATCCGGACAAATTAGGAAAAATTAGATATTTTTAGCTTACGAACGGGTGATCGGATCTTAATGAAACTTGATATATGGAAGGACCTCGTGTCTCAGACGTTCGGAAGGACCTCGTGTCTCAGACGTTCCGTTTTGAATCCAGACCGGATCCGTTGACATTGGGGGGAGTTGGTGGGGGAAACCGGAAATCTAGGAAAACACTTAGAGTGGAGAGATCCGGATGAAACTTGGTGGAAAGAACAAGCGCAAGTCCTAGATACGTGACTGACATAACCGGAACGGATCCAGTCATTTTGGGAGAGTTTGGGGGGGGGGGGGGCGAATTTCTAGTGATCCCGCGAATCCGGTGCTTCCTGATGTGCTAGGACGACGAAAATTGGTAGGCATGTCAGGGACCCGACCAGATTAAATAGGAAATAGTCACTTCCCCGATCTGACCATCTGGGGGGGGGGGTGAAGGGAGGGGGAAGCCAAAAATTTTGATATTTTTAACTTGCGAACGGGTGATCGGATCTTGATGAAAGTTAAAATTTTGGATGACCTTGTGTCTCAGACGTCCCACTTTGAATCCGGACCGGATCCGATGACACTGGTGGGAGTTGGAGAAGGGAACCGGAAATCTTGAGAAACGCTTAGAGTGGAGGGATCGGGATGAAACTTGGTGGGAAGAACAAGCACAAGTCCTAGATTCGTCATTGGCATAGCCGGACCGGATCCGGGCATTGTGGGAGAGTTGGGGGGGGGTCCGGATTTCTAGCGATCCCGCGAGTTCGGCATACTTCCTGAAGTGCTAGGACGATGAACCTTGGCAGGTATGTCAGGGATCCGAACAGATTGACTTAAGAATAGTCGTTTCACCGATCCGACCATCGTGGGGGGAGTGGATGGATCGGGAGTCCGGAATCTAGTGGCATGCATAACTTTCGAACGGGTAATCGGATTTGAATGAAACTTGTCAGGTGGAAAGAGCTATCGCCTCAGATGTTCAGTGTCAAGTCCGGGTCGGGTCCAATACCTGGGGGGGATGGGGGGGGGGGGCTCAAGAAACGCTTAAAGCAGAGGGATTGGGGCGGAACTTAATGGAAAGAACAAGCATTAGGCCTAGATACGAAATTGACGGAGCCAGCTGGTTTCGGGGCTCTGTGGGGGAGTTGGAGGGTGTTTCCTGGAATTCCAGTAGTCGCGAGTTAGAATAGTTCCAGATGTACTAAGACTATGAAACTTTGCAGGCATATTAATGACCCGACCTTATTGACTTGAGAACCTAACACAACATATCCACGGAAACTTCCGTTCCTAAATCCGAGCATTTTTGGGGGAGCGAGGGAAGGGAAATATGGAAACTGACTTATGCAAATTGCGAACGAGTGGTCTGATTCGAGGGAAACTTATTGGGTGATAAGAATCGATGACCTAGACATGTAAAACATGCGTTCGAACTATATGTGACCACGGTTGGGGGTATTGGGGGGGGGGGGCGAAAACTTTAGACATGCACAAAAACCAAACGGACGGACCGAATGAGATGCAAGTTCGACAGTGCCGAGTTTATGCGGCCTAGAATTGTAATTTGGCGTCCGGGCCGGATATGGCCAAAGTAGGGGTGGGGTGGGGGGGGGGGGCCTACTGGAAAGTTGCAGATAGGCTATGCTCAGACTTCAGTAAAACTTAATGGACGGGAAGAGGGGATTAAGAGATACGATGTTTATGTTCCCAAGTCCTCTTCGGCCACAGTGGGGGGAGTTGGAGGGAGATTGTCGGAAACTTTGAGGCTCGCATAGGGGTCAAACGAGTGCATCAATTTAAACGAAACTTGGAAAGTAGAGAGAGCATATACCCTACATGACATATTTTAGGGTCCGAACCTGATCCGACAACGGTGGTGGGGGGGGGGGTACCGGAATTTTCCAAAAATGCTCAGATTCGAGCGAAACTTGATAGATGGTATAAAAGAAGATGCTTTAGATGATCCACTTTTTAGTCCGAACCAGATTCGTCCGCGGTAGGGGATGATGGAGGGAGTACCGGAAATCGTGTAGCACGTCTAGGGATCAAATGAGTGGATTTATTGGGCTGAAACTTGGAAGTATGAACAGTCATGCGCATTTGCTACAGATAATCCGAGAAGATGCCGGAACTGCTGAGAATTGGGTTAAACTAAATATCCTATCTCAATTTCCGAACCGCATGTTTGGATTGCGGGTGTATTTTGTGACGTTCTCATCTACTTTCTTGTATCGCCTACTCGTAACAAGTGCCATATGAGCTCGTAGCTCTTGTTCAAAATTGCGGGTTTTAGCCTAAATAAATTACTTACTTACTTACTTAGGCGTCAGTAAGGTCGGAAAAAAAATACAATGACCACATATCAATTCTTTGATTACCAATTAGTAAAGGGCTTGAACAGTTACAATTAACAAACAGAAAAAAGTGAGCATAAATGTAGTTTTGTCATTAAAGATAAAAGTTTACATGTATCAGATAAAATCAATGTTGAGCCAGTTTTCAACTAAAAAGAATAAAAAGGTGAAAACGAGCAAGACATACCTGCTGTCCTTCACTGTTCTTGTACACGACCCACTTCCCCAGAGCATCTCTCCAGTATTCTAAGACGAACGCCTCCGTGAACTCTTGACCTTGTCCGTTCCCAAACCGACCCTGGGTCTCAATTCCAGTCACGACCTGGTTCGACCTGAGGTCTATCTGGAGCCATTCTCGAACTCCCGGTTGGATTGGCGTGCGCGGACACCAAGCCCCGCTCCCGTTTTCGACGCGCACCCTAGAATAAGTAAAGAATTTAAAGCACAACTCTTACTAGAAATGATCCTTTCCCAATGAAATGGACCAGAAAAAACGTTTTCGAATATACCATTACCTTCCACTTGAAATTAGCAATTTTCTTGTTAGCACTTGTCGATTATCTCCAGCCTTCCTGCTCTCCGACGCAGCGACTGGGCGCAAAAGATTTGAAAACTGAACGCGCCGTGGTTAAAAAGTGGGAAAACTAAGCAAATCAAAGAAGTAATAAACAGATGCTTCTGAGATCCTTATGTGTGAAAGAGTTGTCAGCGGACGTTGAAGATTCCGGCAAAAGTTCCGTTGTGTGACGACAAAACTCGGTAAGGCCAAAACAGCGCTAAAAATTCATAGCCACAAAACGAGACAGTGGAGAAAGGTGGGGGTTTTAGAAGCTTATAATTCTGTAAGGGAGCTAGATATATTATAAAACAGAATAAGCAAGAGAGGTCCTTTAAATGACAGAATATGTCAATCATGCACATCCTCAATTTTCGGGCATGGTGCCCCAACGTCTGGGCATGCCCCAGCGTACGGGCAGCAAGGAGCAAGGGCATGGTTCTCCCATAAGAAGATGCTGAGCTGAGAATCTGAAATGGAGCTTTGCTTTTCAAACAGATTTTTATGGGGTATCATGCCCTTACTGCAGGGTTTTTGTGGCTCTTTTTGTGGTCCGAGTTTGACAAAAAACGTCGTGGGTTTCGATTTTGTGGCTCAATTTTGGCGGGAAATTCAAATTTTGCTGCAAATTCCAGTCCACATAATATTTTCGTTTTTGCAGATACCATGGTATCTGATGCCACGGTCAAAAGGCGTTTTTGCAGTTATCGTGGTATCTGGCCAGTTATCGTGGTATCAGATATTCAGATACTACGGTCCGACCGTGGTAACTGGTCGTGGTATCTGAAGAGTTATCTCACTTTCATCAAATTTTGTCGGATTGGTGAGAAAGAAGTTTAGCACTTAGTGATGTAACTGGATATCTGTTTTTCTTTCGGGATGACTTCGAAAAGTGCAATTTCGGCAATAGTCGTTTTTGCAGAGAACCGTGTATCAGATACCACGATAACTGCAAAAACGACTAATTGCAGATCCAGTTACCGTGGTAACATACCATGGTATCAACAAAAACGCAACTAATAAAATTAGCTACTTTATCAAGCATATGTACATACAACTGAGGATCCTTCTAGCACAAAATGGTAAGGAGTAAGCCTGAAGTTTTATTTATAGAGATTTTATTTTTATTTCAGATATTTGAAATTGCCGCAAAAAAAAACAGGCAAAACATCGTTTTCGCGAGGTTCAACTTGTGGGTCGAGTGTGTCACGCAAGCCTGTTTCCGCGACAGACAATCAGAAACGTGTGGTACAGTAATGTGCCGCAGAAAAAAGCCTGTACATAGCGTTATATAGAGCCTTATCATTATTTATTTATTTGTTTTCTTACCACTAAGAACAACAAAGGTAAATAGCGGAGTAAACTCAAGAACAAAGAAAAAAAAGAAAAAGAGAAACATAAACTCCGAAAAATAAACACATTCAAGACCGTGAAACGGTGGCAGTTGGCTTGCGTTGATATCAGAAAGCTTTCTGCTCAACACGGCAACTTTCGCGAAAACATCGTTCATCCAAATTTAGACATAATCTTCCTATTACGGTGCCAAGGGGGGAGGAAAAGAAGGAATTGCAAAACTGAAAATACTGGACAAGCAAAGAAGAGATATCTTTCTTTTTAGAGGGTAGAAACCAGAAAGGTATAAAACTGCATGATCGCAAAAAAACGAATATAGTTTAGATAAAGCTTTACGATTATATTATATTTATTATTATTTATGTGAGTCGCGCAAACAAGTCATGCGTAAAGTGTGTCTCGTCCACAGACCTGCCTACTCCAACACTATTACACACGTGGGCACATATCTCTCGTTCAAACTTTAGGCACTCCTGATTTTGGTTTTCATTAAAACCTAACGGGGGAGGAGCACATGCAGGAACAATACAATCACCGAAAAAAAGACAATTCTTGGTTCAGGTTCCCGAGGACGTGATATCTCAGGACCGCTGGCTGGGTTCCTCTTTCCAAAATCATTTCCATGGGTTCGGCAATTAACTTCGCCAGTCAGGCGTTACTTGAGATTTCTCCCTTTTTTCCCAAAAAGTATTCCAACTGTCCCCAGAGCTCTGACCTTAAGGACTAGAAACCCTGATTCCTATTATTTCTTTCGATCAATGTCGCATTTTTGGAAAGAAAATAAGCAGAGGGGCTGACGGCTCCCTTCAGTGCAGGCTGGATGAGGAAACTACTTCAGGAAAGCTACGATAACAAGCCTGCTGCAATTTTAACAAGAAAGATCTGCGCGGACATCGTGGCTGGAAATTGTCAGAGGACATTGGCCGATGCTCTTTCGAAAATTAGTGGTGGACTGCCGGAAAAATGTAGACGAACTCTGTCGAGGCGAATGACCTATTTATTATTTGCATTAGATTATTATTACTATTATATAAATTAATTATATAAGAGTTCTTTTAATTTCTAACAGCCAACAGCAATGGCAAATACATAAAAGAAGAGCTGTAAGCTCATATGGCACTTGCATGGGTCAAGATGATTTGATTGATCAAAAGTAAGTTTCGACTTTGCGGTTGAGATGCGCGCTCTAAGGGAGCTAGAACTTCATTTGTAAGCAAAACCCTTGAGGCAAAACTGTTAATGGGCTGATGGGCATCACGAAAATGCATATATTGCTTAAAAGTATTTTTTTACTTTGCGGTCAAAATTGGTACTTTAAGGAATAATCGGATTTGGGACGTAGCAATTTCTAAGCAAATGTTGTTGAGTCTCCAATATTCCAGCGAAGTTTCATCGTCCTAGCACATCTGGAAGTACCTTAACGCGCGATCACCGGAATCCCAGACCCCCCCACCTCCTCCAACTCCACCCACAATAACCGGAGCCAATCCGGTTCTGTAAATGATTAATCCAGAGCATCTGTTTGTCATTCCCACGAAGTTTGATCCAGATCACACCAGTCTAAGCGGGTCAAGTATTTTCCGCCCTCCCCCCAATTATTGCCGGATTCGGTCCGGAAATGAAAAAGGTCATAAGAGAAAAATGTCCTCTGTTTAATTATTAAATTTCACTCGAATCCGATCACCCGTTCCAAAGTTCCGCATGACTCAATATTCCGGATTCCCCTCCCTCAACCCCCCCCCCAAGATTATCATATCGAGGATTTGTTTTTATTCCAAGTCAGTTTGACCGGGTCCCTGATATGCCTTCCAAGTTTCGTCGTGAAAATCCCCCAAAAAACGGAATTCCGGGAAACCCCCTCCTCCCCCCCCCCCCCTCAAGTTTCCGGATCCAGTCAAATTATGTAAAAGATTTACATGGACCAGATGTTTGCTCTTCCCAGCAAGTTTCACTCCGATACCATCATTCTAACCGTTTCCCGAGATTTCCGGTCCACCCCCCACCCCCCAGCTCCCCCGCGGTGCACGTAGCCAATCCGATTCAGCAAATGACTTACCTAGAGCATCTGTTTGTTCTTCCCACAAAGTTCCATCCCGGTCCCTCCATTCTAAACGGGTCACGTATTCCCCCCCCCCCAATAGTTGCCGGATCCGGTCCGGATATGAAAAATATCATCGGAGAAATGTCCTCTGTTCAATTCTTAAATTTCACTCGAATCCGATCACCCATTCCAAAATTACACATGACTGAAAATTTCGGATTCCCCTCCCTCCACTCCCCCCACCATTATCTGATCGACAAAATTTTTATTTTGAAGTCAGTTTGATTGGGTCCCTGATACGCCTGCCAAGTTTCATCGTGAAAATCCCCAAAACCACCATCACCGGAATTCCGGGACCCCCCCCCCCCCCATTAGTGTCCGGATCCAGTACAATGGTCTAAAGGACTTATCTAGAGCAGATGCTTGTTCTTCCCAGAAAGTTTCACTCCGATCCCTCCATTCTAACCGTTTCTTGAAATTTCCGGTCTCCCCCCCCAACTCCCCCCTGGCTGCCGAATCCGGTCAAGACTTTAAACGGGACATTACAAATATATATTCTATTCAATTATGAAGTTTCATTACAATCCGATCATCCGTTCGAAAGTTACACACTTCTCAATTTCCCGGATTCCCCTGCTTTCCCCTCCCTCCACTCCCCCCACCATTATCTGATCGACAAAATTTTTATTTTGAAGTCAGTTTGATTGGGTCCCTGATATGCCTGCCAAGTTTCATCGTGAAAATCCCCAAAACCACCATCACCGGAATTCCGGGAACCCCCCCCCCCCCCATAAGTGTCCGGATCCAGTACAATGGTCTAAAGGACTTATCTAGAGCGGATGCTTGTTCTTCCCAGCAAGTTTCACTCCGATCCCTCCATTCTAACCGTTTCTTGAAATTTCCGGTCTCCCCCCCCCCCAACTCCCCCCTGGCTACCGAATCCGGTCAAGACTTTAAACGGGACATTACAGATATATATTCTATTCAGTTATGAAGTTTCATTACAATCCGATCATCCGTTCGAAAGTTACACACTTCGTAGATAAATATTCTTTGAGCCCAAGCTGACTTTGAAACATTTATTCAAACAATGTTTACAACAGGTACGTCAGCTACGATTCTTCATCAGCGATATTTCGGCCCTTTTTGGCAAGGGTCCTCGTCAGGCTGTCAATCTTCTGGTCCAACTTCGGGGAAGGGAACAAACCTGTAATCTGATTACCTGATTAGGACCCTTGCCAAAAAGGGCCGAAATATCGCTGATGAAGAATCGTAGCTGACGTACCTGTTGTAAACATTGTTTGAATAAATACACACTTCTCAATTTCCCGGATTCCCCTGCCCTCCACCCTCCCCCCCCAAATGGTCGGATAAGAAAACTGATTATTTATAAGTTTGTTTGGTCGGGTCTCTGATAGGCCTGCCAAGTTTGATGGTCCTAGCACAACTGGAAGTACCCTAACTCGAAAAAGTGTGACAAAATGCCCTAAATGTTCAAGTTTCCAGCGCCCCCACTTCCCCGCATATGGTCGGATCGGGAAACTGATTATTTCCAGGTTAGTTTGGTCGGGTCCCTGATATTCCTGCCAAGTTTCATTGTCCTAGCTCATCTGGAAGTACCCTCACTCGAAAAAGTGTGACAAAATGCCCTAAATTTTCAAGTTTCCAGCGCCCCAACTCCCCCGCATATGGTCGGATCGGGTTACTTATTATTTCCAGGTTACTTTGGTCAGGTCCCTGATATTCCTGCCAAGTTTCATTGTCCTAGCTCATCTGGAAGTACCCTAACTCGAAAAAGTGTGACAAAATGCCCTAAATTTTCAAGTTTTGAGCGCCCCCACTCCCCCGCCTATGGTCGGATCGGGAAACTGATTATTTCCAGGTTCGTTTGGTCGGGTTCCTGATATTCCTGCCAAGTTTCATTGTCCTAGCTCATCTAGAAGTACCCTAACTCGGAAAAAAGTGACAAAATGCCCTAAATTTCTCAAGTTTCCAGCGCCCCGCACTCCCCCGCATATAGTCAGATCGGGAAACTGATTATTTCCAAGTTAGTTTGGTCGGGTCCCCGATATGCCTGCCAAGTTTCATTGTCCTAGCACATCTGGAAGTACCCTAACTCGGATATGTGGGACAAAAAACTCGGACCGACCGACAGACCGACAGACCGACAGACGGAATTGTGATCGGTATATGGCACTTGAGCCAGAGGCTACAAGTGCCATAAAAATAAAAAGTAAATCAAAATCGACCTTCTAAGGCACTTGTCACCCTCGGGGACAACGACACAGCTGTGCTCCATGACGCTACCAATCCGTTTTAATTCGGAAATCTTTCATTCGCTCGAAACATTGGTAGCCGTAAGTTCACTCCAACTTTCACATTCACACATCACATAATCTAGTTTCTCATTCATACTACTTAGCACTGGACACTGCAACCACCGGAATGTTGACCGGACAGACACTTATGCTGCGAAGAGACGATCAGGTTCTCCCGGCCGTTTTTTCTTCACTTTCATTATTTGAAAGGACACTAAAAACTAATTAGTTTAAAAAATAATCATTAAATTTAATCGTAAGGCGATTCGGGGCCCGTCATTACGTTTTGCGACTGCAAAATGGTGGGAACCACTCTTACGGGACACCCTCTCCAACTCCCCACAGTGCCCGAATCCGGTCCGGATCTTTCACTGATGTATCTAGTTCTTGTGCTTGTTCTTTCCATCAAGTTTCTTCCCGATCGCTCCATCCTAAGCCTGTCACAAGATTTTCCGACATTCATCGGATCCAGTCCGGAGTTGAAACGGGATATCTGAGATACGAGGTCTTCCCGAATATCAAGTGTCATTAAGATCCGATCACCCGTTCGAAAGTTAGACATACCCTCAAGATTCAGAATTCCCCGTCCCTCCACTCCCCCCACGGTGGTCGGATTAGGAAACTAACTATTTCCAAGTTCTGGTCGGGTCTCTTGATCTGTCTACCAAGTTTCATCGTCCTAGCCCACCTGGAACTACCTGGAGGTACCTTAACTTCGAATCGCGTGCTCCGGAACCCCCTTCCTACTCCCCCCACAGTGCCCAAATCAGATCTAGTTCTGTCAATGATGCATCTTGCGCTTGTTCTTCCCACCAAGCTTCATTCTGATAGCTCCACTCTAAGCGTGTCGCAAGATTTCCAGTTCCCCCGACTCCGCCCCACATTCATCGGATCCGGCCCGGACTTAAAATGGGACTTCTGAGACACGAGGTCGTTCCAAATATCAAGTTTCATAAAGAACCGATCCCCCGTTCCAAAAGTTATACGTACGACAAGATTCCGGATTCCCCCTCCCTCCATTCCCTACACGATGGTCGGATCGGGGAAGACGGACAGACAGACCGACAGACGGAAAACTGGTCACTTGTCCGGAAGGCAAGTGCCATAAAAAGGGGTTATGACAAAAACCTGTAGGGGCGCTAACCTAAAACAAAGAATACTTCAAGAGAGTATTCACTTTTAGTGACTATAACATTACACTGTCAGAAGGTTCATAACCGATAAAGCAGGGATACGGAGTTTGAACAGATTAACATTATTTGAACAACATTAAATATTACGCATAACAAGCATTGCCAGGAAGAGCCTTATAACTGCCGAAAAAGCATCTGCTGACTTTTTTTGTCGTCGTGATATCACGTCACGTTTGTATTCATGATACTGAAAACCTGCATTTTCCAATTGCATTATACTAATTAAAATTTGTACTGATAGTCCAAGCTGGATATTCTTAATATTATTACTATTGTTGTTGTTTACAACTCAATACGAGATCGTGTAATTGCGTCTTTTGATACCGCAGCAACTGATCTAAGGATGTTATTCAAGAAGTTGATGAAAACGAGGCTAATAAGACCATGTTTGTAGAAGAAAACACGAGTTTCCAATTTCCTTAGCGACCGGATAAGTGTAGTGATTGACCTTCTCCAGTTCACTGACCAATTTCTCAAGAATATGAGGAGGATTTGATGGTCAAGAGACCCCTTTGTCGGTGTAATTCGGGTTCGGCAGCGGAAAAGCCACGACTGAGAAGACAAATTTGAACTTAGAATCGAATTTATTTCAAAATACCAGCACAAATCGTGGGTTGGGACCAAATGGCGTGTCGAAATAAAATCAAGTTAAAACATATACTTTGTCGACATATGCACATCTTATATCGACCCATAAAAGAAGACTTAAGGATTCGATGGGTATGGGTATCTTTATCAAGACAATCGGGTCTCCTGATCGCGTTGCTACAAGAGTTAGGGGACATTTTCGCTGGGATGGCTCTGGTCCCGTCGAGCTCGACGGACATTTTCACGTGGATGCCGTCGATCTTTTTGTAATTTTCGCATGCACCGATGATCAGGTGAACGGGCCACCCAGCTCGATGTGCGCCTCCCGTTCAACACCGCTCCGAGGGAAGCGTTAAAGTGAACGCTGATATTGTGTGGACCTTCCCACTCATATGCTCCTATCCAGCTGAATGGGCATTTTCGCGTGGACGGAACCCATCATCCTCAGCCGTTCAATGCCCGATCGAGTCACCCTGGGTCACCCGTTCAGTTCTACAGCCATCCACACGAAAGCGTCCCCTTAGTCATGCAACATGCATCGGACCCCACCAAACTATCGAGAAGCCGTTTAAATAAACAAGAGCTGTAAGCTCATATGGCACTTGCATGGGTCAAGATGATTTGATTGATCAAAAGTAAGTTTCGACTTTGCGGTTGAGATGCGCACTCTAAGGGAGCTGGAACTTCATTTGTAAGCAAAACCCTTGAGGCAAAACTGCTAATGGGCTGATGGGCATCATGAAAATGCATATATTTTTTTTACTTTGCGGTCAAGATTGGTACTTTAAGGAATAATCGGATTTGGGAAGTAGCAATTTCTAAGCAAATGTTGTTGAGTCTCCAATATTCCAGCGAAGTTTCATCGTCCTAGCACATCTGGAAGTACCTTAACGCGCGATCACCGGAATCCCAGACCCCCTCCCCCCTCCTCCAACTCCACCCACAATAACCGGAGCCAATCCTGTTCTGTAAATGATTAATCCAGAGCATCTGTTTGTCATTCCCACGAAGTTCGATCCAGATCACACCAGTCTAAGAGGGTCAAGTATTTTCCGCCACCCCCAATAATTGCCGAATTCGGTCCGGAAATGAAAAAGGTCACCAGAGAAAAATGTCCTCTGTTTAATTATTAAATTTCACTCGAATCCGATCACCCGTTCCAAAGTTACTCATGACTCAATATTCCGGATTCCCCTCCCTCAACTCCCCCCCCCCAAGATTATCATATCGAGGATTTTTTTTTTATTCCAAGTCAGTTTGACCGGGTCCCTGATATGCCTTCCAAGTTTCGTCGTGAAAATCCCCCAAAAAACGGAATTCCGGGAAACCCCCTCCTCCCCCCCCCCCCTCAATTGTCCGGATCCAGTCAAATTATGTAAAAGATTTAAATGGACCAGATGTTTGTTCTTCCCAGCAAGTTTCACTCCGATACCATCATTCTAACCGTTTCTCGAGATTTCCGGTCCACCACCCCCCCCCCCCCATCTCCCCCACGGTGCACGTAGCCAATCCGATTCAGCAAATGACTTACCTAGAGCATCTGTTTGTTCTTCCCACAAAGTTCCATCCCGATCCCTCCGTTCTAAACGGGTCACGTATTTTCCGCCCCCCACCTCCAATAGTTGTCGGATCCGGTCCAGATATGAAAAAAATCATCGGAGAAATGTCCTCAGTTCAATTCTTAAATTTCACTCGAATCCGATCACCCATTCCAAAATTAAGCATGACTGAAAATTTCGGATTCCCCTCCCTCTGATCGACAAAATTTTTATTTTGAAGTCAGTTTGATTGGGTCCCTGATATGCCTGCCAAGTTTCATCGTGAAAACCCCAAAAACCACCATCACCGGAATTCCGGGAACCCCCCCCCCATAAGTTTCCGGATCCAGTACAATGGTCTAAAGGACTTATCTAGAGCAGATGCTTGTTCTTCCCAGCAAGTTTCACTCCGATCCCTCCATTCTAACCGTTTCTTGAAATTTCCGGTCTCCCCCCCCAACTCCCCCCTGGCTACCGAATCCGGTCAAGACTTTAAACGGGACATTACAGATATATATTCTATTCAGTTATGAAGTTTCATTACAATCCGATCATCCGTTCGAAAGTTACACACTTCTCAATTTCCCAGATTCCCCTGACCTCCACTCCCCCCAAAATGGTCGGATCAGAAAACTGATTGTTTCTAAGTTTCTTTGGTCGGGTCTCTGATATGCCTGCCAAGTTTCATGGTCCTAGCACAACTGGAAGTACCCTAACTCGAAAAAGTGTGACAAAATGCCCTAAATTTTCAAGTTTCCAGCGCCCCCACTTCCCCGCATATGGTCGGATCGGGAAACTGATTATTTCCAGGTTAGTTTGGTCGGGTCCCTGATATTCCTGCCAAGTTTCATTGTCCTAGCTCATCTGGAAGTACCCTCACTCGAAAAAGTGTGGCAAAATTGATCCAGTCAATCGGGTCTTGTATATTTCCTGTCTTCGCCAGATCCCGTTAACATGCTGTTTTTCCCCAGCTCAGATAACCTAGACTGGGGTCAGATTACGACCGGAATACCAATACTAGTCGAGACTATCCCGCTCCAACATGTTCCTTATGCATTTCCGATTCTGATCGTCCCATTTACCCGGCAGTAAGACGAAGTAGATCAATTCAGGCCTATTATCTTTATACCGACATATACAAATTTATTAAAATGCAAAAGAGTAAAAGTGCTGGCTTTCCACGTAGGGCTAGACGACTAGTCAGCCGAGGAAACAAATAACTTAATATGAATTTAACACGACTTCAGAATTAACTTTCAGTATCATGAAATTCCTGGGTTGCCGATAAATCCCTTAGCCAATGAAAAAATGAAGTTTAGATACGGATCCATCATTTGCATTGACTTCAAAATCGAATGTCTACTCGACTTCGAAAGAATTTTCTTCCAGTAAAGAAAACTTTTCCTCTAAGAATATTCAGGTTTTGGCCTGATTCCGGGAAACAGCTTACCCGTCAAGGAAACGAAATTCGAGAATTGACTCAACATGTCGAACCCTTAATCGAGTTCAGAAAATAGCTTTTAATTTCACCAAATTTCCGATTCTGGCCGGATTCCGGATACAGTACTTGTATGGCAAAAAAATTATGTTAAAAACTGGATTTAGCGTGTCTCCTTATACCAGTACAGAATATCCAATCAACTTCAGAAATAACTTTTAACTTCTACAAAATTTCCGGTTCTTGCCGGATTCCGGGGGAACTATTTGTCCGGCAGGAAAAAAAGTTCAGATATGGATTCAGCATGTCATCTTACCTCTAGATCGACTCTCATTAGCTTCAAAACATATTTTATTTTATCCCTTAACTGTAAACCCTCTCCCATCCCCTAAGTGGGGCTACAGGGCTCATCTACGTGCTTGACCTGTGCTTTGACCCAGTGGGTCCTCATACCAATTCTGAAGAAAATATCTCTACCCCTTCGAGAGTTCTCGTGCTGACAGACGGACCGACGGAAAACTTTTACGAAGTCATAGGTATCCCGTCACTTACGCTTTGGGATCCCTAAAACAGCACAGGCATAAACCGAGACTAGGGGGAGTATTCCCTACCGGAAACCTAGAATGGTATTTGGTGAAAGAAACCTCAAACACCAGACCCTTATTCAAAACAAACCAAAATGAACGAACATGCGGACAAAATCTTCCATATCAACGACCTTATCGAGCAGCAAAAACGGTGTTAAAAAAACAATTCCTCCGCACTAGTTCCCTACAGCGATTTCTAAGAAGTAATTCCCCAAATCAGGAAAAATTTTATAATTGCAAGAAGTTTTAGTTATTTCTGTTTTTCTCTGGCTACAGTCTGAAGAGACCCCCTGCCAAAAGGGTCAAAATATGCTGAAGTCGAAATATGCATAACGGTTTGAGCCAATTTGGACATAAAATAATTGATAAATAAATGATTAAGATAAATAATATATAGTAATAATGTAAATAATATGATTGATAAAGTGATAAAATGAAGTCAGCTTGTGCTGAAAGAGTATTAATGAATTCGAAAATGAAAATCCGAGCAAGACTATTATTACCTCCGAAACAATTTGAGGGTTTTCCAAGCAGATTCTTTTTTGTTACTATTAGTAGTAACAATAAATGCTAATAATAATGCTATGGTGTTTACACTATTTGCGAAAGAATCCTAAAAATCCGTTTTGCTGTTTTGCTATTAATTTTGTGCTAATATTAATTTTGTGACCTTTTCGGTCACAAACTATAAATAAAACTATTACCTCCTTTTTTTTCTATTTCGGGAAAGGAAACCCGAGAAAACTACACTGTAAAAAGTTCCTCCGAGTAAGAATTAAAGCTAACTGCAGTACTTGCTACTGGGATTAATCTAAACTTTACTGAGATAAGATTAATCCGAATTAGAGATAATATTTCTTTTTAGAGACAAGATTAATCCCAGTAGGAAATACTGCAAGATTTTTTTTTTACAGAGTACTACCTCCTAAATTTTTCGAGATTTCTAGTAAATGCTAATTTTCGCCTGTTAAAAGTAGATTATTAATAGATGTTAATAATACAGTTGCATTTTCACCATTTTCGAAAAAGGAAACCAGAGAAAAACTATTAGCCTTCCTCTTAAATTGTTTCGAACATTTACAAGCAAGTGCTAATTTTGCTATTTATTGTTATTTTCGAAAAAGGAGCACATGAAAAATTATTACATTTAAAGGGTTCAAGTTTTTCCAGTAAATACAAACTTTCTTCTATTAAAATAACAATAAAGGCTAATAAAAGGCTACTATGAAATTTTCACTATTTTCGAGAAAGGAATCCGAGAAAACCTATTAGCCTATCTGCGAAATTTGTCGAGCATTTTTCAGCAACTGCAAATCTTTTTTTTTTTTTTTTTTTTCAATAATAACTTTCATATTTTTCAAATCTTTTGTTGGTAATAGCAATAATATAAAACTACCTCCGCTTTATAATACGAACTAGGTTACATAAGATAATGTTCCAAGTTTTCACCAGTCACGATATTTACGATTGAAAAGGATAAAGTTCAACTGGCTGCAAAGTCAATTTAGTCCCTGCTTTCGATATTTTATTTTTTTTTCAACGCTGAGGGATAACCATGTGATTACAGATTGTGTCATCAGTTTACTTCACGTTGCCCAGGCAAGGTAGGTCTAGTTTTCTTCTATTAAAAGTAGATTAATAATAAATTTTAGTAATAATGTGACTCTTTCCCCATTTTCGAAAAAGGAATCCAAGAAAACTATTACCTCCACTGTGTTTCAGGAAATGCTAATTTTTTGCTATTAACTGTAATAATATTGTTAACAGTAGGTACTACTATGACGTTTCACCATTTTCCAAACGAAAACCCAAGAAAAACTGTCACCTCCAAAATTTTTCAACCATTGTCTTGTTATTTTGTACATTCTTGCTATATTTTACTAAATGCTATTTTTGCTTTTCCAAGCAATAATAAATGCTAATAATACTGTGACGTTTCCACTATTTTTGAAAAGGAAAACCCGAGAAAAACGATTACCTCCGAAATTTGTCGAACATCTTCCAGCAAATGCTACTTTTGTGTCATTAATAGTAATAGTAATACTATGGCGTTTCCACCATTTTCGAAACACAAACCCAAGAAAAATGTCACTTCCGAATTTTTCCGAGCATTTCCCGGCAAAAGGGTTACGAAACCTTCTATTCTTACGCCGCGGTGCGAGATTAACACCTTAGAGGAGCACTTGAGATAAGTCTTATTGCTTCTGGTAGATAAAGGCTAGTAATGGTTTCCGGTCGGAAGTCCAGAACAATAGAGAATTTCTAAGCGTCAGCTTTTGTTGGCCTGATAGGCCGGATCATTTTTCTAAATTGGCTCTGCTCCGATTGATACGGGTCCTCTAGTTATGGTTGAATGAAACTTATGGTTTCTTGAAGATATTGGCAATTGCTTTACTAAGGATCACCGATGGCCAGAATAAGCGTATTGTCCAATTGGCAGACAAGAGAGCAAAGCTGATAACGCCACCCCTCCCCTCTTTTTTCTACGACACGGCTGTAAAGCCGCTTTCACACATTGACGCGTCGTTGTTACGCGTCGCGTATGCGTTTATTTTGCGATGCGTACAGGATGCGTAGCGTATTTTTCACAACTGCGCGAGAACATGTCACGCCGGAAGCGTATTTAAGTTTTCCTTTTTCTGTTTCTTCTGCCAAATTTTCATTTTTTTTTAAATCACTTAGTAGGTTTTTCTTCATCATTAGTAGGTTATTCTCCAGTTCTCTTCACAAACTTCAATTTTTAGTGAAAAGTCTGACGCGTTACGCGTTGACGTAACGCAAGAATAGAACTTGGTTCTATTCTTGCGTTGCATTTGATTTGTCAGCGTAAGCTCTACGTTGCATCGCTGCAACCGTGACGCAGAGGTTGCGTAGCTTAGTATGAAAGGGTCTACGCGTCAACGTGAAAGCGGCTTAAGGAATCAAGTTTCAGACGATGTCGACATAAGACGTTGCAAATATAAGACTGTAATCTGCAATTTTCAGTATTATTCGTATTTATAAGAAATTTCCTTCTTATTTTCTCGGAAGTATGAGCGCATAGAGGTACCACAAATCCCAAGGGTAAATTCACAGTACGAACATCATTTTATTCGTGAATAGCGAAGAACGAAGTACCGCATTTTTATCCGGTCTTCAAGCCTATTTAAATAAATAAGAGTTGTAACTAGATTGCCGTATCTCAGCCCCTTTAGGTCAAACTTTAACCAATCAATTCCAAACTATGCTTGTTTAAGTCCTCTGAACTGGCCATATACTTGTTCAGCGCTTCAAGCGGATTAAGCTTTGCTCAAATAGGTGTATTATGGCGTCTGCAGATTGCTCTTTTCCTCAGGGCGCGCTGTAATAGCAGACCCGGGTTCTATTTCGCTTATGTTGAGCCAATCAGATCGCTTGGTTGGTTCCGTCAGCGAGCCGAGGAAAGGAGCAGCGTCGGCAGGGTTGCCACGGGAAGCACTAAAGTTCTACCTGGTTGGAAGTTGAAGAAACAACTTTTCGTCTGAAATGCCATTTGGGCATGGAATGCATCGTTCAGTAGATTTGTATTTTCGTTTTGCATTGTCAAATATGCTTCGCAGTCAGCTGGGCTGAAAGAATATCTTCAAAAGAACACGTTTTGTACTGTTACCACCGCTTATTGTTAGTTCGCGGACCAAAATTGTCCATCCGTTACTTTAGTAGCTTTTTATAATATAATGGGGTCAAATTGTACTCGTGTACTTCAACTTCGAACACGCACATTTTATCTTTCGTTATTTTACTTTTATCTGCATGTCATTCAGTCCGTATCGTTCTTCTGGTTTTTACTTACATGTCGTTTTATTGTTTGTTGGTTCCGCATCGTTTTCCTTTTGTTATTGTGGTGGATTTTATGACTTAGTTTTGTTTTTCACTGAGGACGGCTTGCCGGAAGTGCAACCTAAATATCCGAAATTTTATTTATCCCTCGCACATCATCTTAGAGGGATAACTAGCTGATCAAGAAAAAACCCCGAAAATCTCGTTCTTCTATTTTTGTTTGCAAATACTATTATACTTCTGACTTAACTCCTTTAACGACAAACCAGTCTTTCATCAGCTATCCATTTATCTAAAGCTGGATTTCCGGATTAAATACGTGGCCCCTTTTCGAGTCACTTCAAACCGAGAGGACAATAAAAGCTATCAAGATAAAGAAGCTGGAAGTCTCCTCCGAACGATAAGGTTAGCGGATTCCTGTGGGGGTTCGTTTTTGAGGGCTTTTGAAAAAGAGCTGATTCATTAATCCATATGAATTTTATTGGGCAGTTTGGATACAGCGGTATTGGGAGCAAGGGAGCTGATCTGAATTTCTCGAAGGCGAGGTAACAAGACTTGATCGATACTTCGTTCGTTAATAAATGAAAAAGCAACGTAAGGCGAAAAACGAGAACCTTAAAGAAATAAGACTCGAGGAACTTTTATTTGTGTGAATGAAAATGAAAGCAACGTTATCACAAAGAAGCTACAGCAAGGTGAACTGAGTCACGCCTATTTCCGTTGCTGACGTTGGGAGCGAAGCAGAAACTCTTCTAGAATTGAACGGCCACAACGAAGGATTCAGGATGCTCTCTACAAACAAGACCATAGGTTTCGATGGGATCCCAAAAATCTAACATTTGATTCAAACAATTGGGTCATGTCTTCGCCAGTCAGTCTTCGTCAAACTCCTTGAACATTTTTACTGTTAAAATAAAGTTCAATAACAGATTCAGCAATCAGCATGTCTCCTTGCCCCGATACCGAATCTCTAATGGATTTCAGAAACAAATTTGAGCTTCAACTAAATTTCCAGTATCAGGCGAACTCGTGATTTGTCCAGCAAGAAAACCAAGTTCAGACATGGATTCAGCGGACCTCCTTACCCCCTCAATGAATATCTTAATAGCTTATAAAACATACATGCTTTTACCGTAAATTCGAAACCCCTCCTCTGCCTCTAAAGATAGGACTAAAGGACCCATCTACGAACTTGACCTGTACTTTACCAATGAATCCTCATTGAAAAACATCCTCGCTTGAACATTATACATCAACCCCTTCGACCTTCAATTACACTCTCCGACTTCACACAGAATGAACAACTGAATATCGGCATCCACGCGCAGAGCTATACTAGTTTGACAATAAAGGGGTAGGGCCTGCTATAGCCGAAAACTGGTCGACAAATTTTGTGTCCGGTTTTCGCCGGATTCCGGGTGAACTACTTGTCTTACTACTTGTATAAATAACTTTCATATTCGGATTCATCATGTCTCCGTACCCTAAATCAACTATCTCAATAGCTTTTAAAAAGTATTTTTTTGCCCCTTAATTTGAAACCCTTCCCCCACCCCTAAATATAGAGCTAAAGAGCCCATCTTAGAACTTTACCAGTACTTTGACCGAAAGAGTCATCGTGCCAAATTTGAACAAAATATCTCAACCCCTTCGAGATTTATTGTGCTAACAGACGGACGAATTGACGGACAGCTTTTGCGATGTCATAGGTATCCCTCCCCTTACGTTTTGGGATCCCAAAAATGATCTCGGAAAATGACGCAATATAATTTATTTTTTCAGAAAAGCATTTTCCGAAATATTTCCGGCATACTCGATGACATTTCCCTGTTTAATTTCCGGCGACGTGTTCCGGATTGCCGTTCTCAAGAACCAGGGACTTCCCCAGCCAAACTGTTAAGTTTTCTTGGACAGTAGCGTTAGTAACTTTCAGCCTAACTGACATAGGCTGTAAGTAGGGCGTAAATTACTTCGGCAGGAATGGCCACGCGTTTGTCCGTCTGCTAGCACGATAAAGCCGCTTTCACATTGACGCGTCGTTGCAATGCGTCTTATATGCGTTTATCTTCCGTTGCGTACAGGTTTCGTAGCGTATCTTTCACACCTGCACGAGAACATGTCATGCTGGATGCGTATGTAAAGCCGCTGTAAAGCCGCTTTCACACATTGACACGTCGTTGCGACGCGTCGCGTCTGCGTTTATTTTGCGATGCGTAGCGTATTTTTCACAACTGCGCGAGAACATGTCACGCCGGAAGCGTATTTAAGTTTTCCTTTTTCGGTTTCTTCTGCCAAATTTTCATTTCTTTTCGTCAATTAGTAAGTTTTTAATTGTCATTAGTAGGTTATTCTTGATCTTTAGTAATTTCTTCTCCAGTTTCTCTTCAGAAACTTCCATTTTTCACTGAAAAATTTGATGCGTAACGCGTTGACGCAACGCAAGAATAGAACTTGGTTCTGTTCTTGCGTTGCGTTTTATTTGTCTGCGTAAGCTTTACGCTGCGACGCCACAACCACGACGCAGAGATTGCGACGCAGAGGCTCTACGCGTCCACGACGCAGAGGCTCTACGGGTCAATTTGAAAGCGGCTTGAGATTGGAGGCTTTTGATTCAAACTTGGTGTGAGGCTCCTTTGGGTCAAAGTACAGGTCAAGAAGGTCGGCCCCGTAAAAAACAGAACATCGGGTATTAACCGGATCCTCGGAGTATAAGAAGACGTAGACAATCGGATTTCCAGTTTCGTTTTCCCAGGTTGGGTAGCACCCTACGGCCGAATTCGCAAGAATGCGATGAAAACGGAAAAATCTTTACTTGTTTTTGTCCAGTTCAACAAGAGGGGAGTACAAGCATTAGTTTTCCTACCAGCCGGAATCTGATTTGAAATATAAATTTTGAAATAAACTATATCCTTGCAGTGGTGTAAGACCGGAAACTGAGGAAGACGAAGATTTACTTACTGGATCGGGTCAAGGTTGATTAGGAATAAATAACATGTTTACGGACTTGTGGTGACCGGAATCTCCAACTGTCTCTTTAATATTCCCCTTTAAGACCCCGTCGAAGTATTTGGTATTTTTAAACAAAGTTGTCGGATCCATCCATCACTCTGTGACTAACGCTGTGGCCTTGCTTGTCAAACCTCAAGGGTACAAATCACGGGTTGTTCCCAAAACAAATAAAAATAGAAAAACGAGATTTTCGGGGTTTTTCTTGATCAGCTAGTTACCCCTCCAAGATGATGTGCGAGGGATAAATACAATTTCGGATATTTCGGTTGAACTTCGGTAAAAACCGTCCTCAGCGAAAGGCACAAAGCTAAATCCCCAAAACCACCACGATCTTCTTACCTCAAGGGTACAAATCACGAGTGGTTCCCAAAACCACCACGATCTTCTTGCCCATTCACAATGCCAACGCTCAGAACGCCCACGTTTAACACGCCCACGGCTCAAAATGCCCACGATCCAGAATGCCCACGACCAAAAACGGTGTTGACTAAACTTTAGCCGATTATCTACGAGTCGTGACGTCACATGAAAAGTCTATATTTTCCATTTACTAACGGAACCGATTGTCCCTAGAATGGTTTATAAGCGTAAACGCGTCCGGCGCCTCGCTGGCCGCTCGCCTCTATATATATATATACAAATATATATTCTCAAACATTAATTTAATCCAATTTTCCTACTTCTTTCATGACGTCATGAAAACGTCACGGGCCGTAGATAATCGGCTAAAGTTTAGTCAATACCCCAAAAACGGAAACGGAAACAAGTGAGGTTAAAGACCACGAAATCAAAATCGTCAAAGATGCCGACAGTTCAAAATGCCCACAGGGAAGGCTAAACTCGTCTTGCCGACGGCTCTAACTTTCCACAAAGGAGGCCAACATCATCCTGGGACAACGGTCAACGAGATTATAAGGGACAGGATTACCACGGAAACGGTATTCAGCTTGTCTGTTCAGAGTTCGGCAGAGTAAACAAAACATTTCAGGATCAGAATTCATGTTGCTTTTTGGTGTAAAGTCTGTCCGTCCGTCTGTCTATTGGGAAGATAACACTCAGATAGGTTTACATATTTTGATCAGGCTTGATGTGTACGGCCTTTGGTCATAGTACAGATCCAGTTTGCCTACTTGCCTACCTATGATATATTACTACTTTACTATGATATATATGTGATTCACATGCTTTGCGATCGTATTGAGCTGAGTGACTGGAGAAAAGAAGAGTATGATGTGCGCGTATTTGACGAAGAGTGGTTAAAACGAATTTTTAAGGATGAGTGTTTTGCTGGTATAAAGAAAATGAGGCGATTTTTGAGGCTAGCGATGGAATACAGAAGTAGATTTTTGGAATAAGTAAAACAAATTAAACGGAAACGAGTGTTATTATATGTTAGTGTTTGTTTTTTTCGTATGTTAAATTTTTGCCATGGCCCTCGGGCTGATAATAGCTATAAACTATTTATCTATCTATCTATACTTACTACAGACTGAACAACTCAAATAATTCAATCGTGGGCATTCTGAACCTTGGGCGTTTTGAGCCGTGGGCATTTTCAGTCGTAGGCGTTTTGATCATCGGCACTTTGAACCATGGGCATTTTGAACCGTGGGCATTTTGAGTCGTGGGCATTGTGATCGTGGGCATTATGAGTGAGCGGCAGTTATTACCGGATGGGCAGTATTTCTCCTTCTTTACACACTGTTGTGGGACGCGTCCCGTCTCGCTCGCTACATAACTATTCCTAGCAAATAGCTCTCTGCTCGGCAACTTGTTCCCAAATTCAACGAATATAAGGTTTAAAGCCAAGCTGACCATTCGTCACGAAAGAAATAGAAAACCGTGATTTTCCGGTTTTTTTCTTAATCAGCTAGTTATCCGTCTAAGATGATGTGCGAGGGATAAATCAACCTAACCCGAAAATCACGGATTTCTATTTCTTTTCCCAAATTCAACGAATTTAAAACAAGTGTTTTCATGAATGAATTAGTTAATGACACGAGGTCGCAATGAGAGAGCAAACTGGGAGGGGAAGCTTACCCATCCAAAATATCATTATCCTGAGGCGGTCGGAAGACTTTCTGTTAGAATATGCCTTTACTGCCGCAATGTAGGTCTGAAACGCTATAACACGGCAAAATCCCAACACACATTTCCTTGGTTTTTTATTGATTTCATTATTATTTCCTTCATTATTTTACAGCCACGAAACGCATCTTTTTTATGGGTCTGAAAGCCAAAACAAGTTTTCGTGTAACTTTCTTCAGAAAACGCCTGTTGGAAACACGACTGCCGTCAGGGGCGTCACATATGGGGGGACGCAGCCCCCCCCCCCCAATGTTGTAGGCCAGTTGGTGAAAAATAGCCAATTCGGCGAGAAGCGCCACGATTTTTCGTAAACCGACCGACTCGTAAAAACAGTCAATTCTTCTTCGAAACAGTCGTTTTTTCTTAAAATCAGTCGATTTTACTGCAAAAACAGTCGGTAAAGATGACCATTCTGTCGATAAATACCTTGTCCCCCCCCCCCCTCAAACATTTTGGTTAGTAACGCATCTGACTGCTCTTCCCCTCATCATACTTACCACCACCCTACTTAGCATAGTTACTACGCATGACGTCACGAATCCTGTCATTTGGCGTCAAGGCTAGAACGTATTTTTATATTTTCAGCAAAATATCTTGCCACGGGCTAATCCAATCAGTCACATGACAGAGATTCGCAGTTACCAGGCTCACTACGCTCCCGAGCGTGGTAAGCAAATAGTTACTATTTCGACAAGGTTGGAACGGTCAGCGTAGTACCTTTTCACGAGGTTGGAACGAAAACAGAAACTAACAGTTACTATTGTTAGAAGGGTGGAACACGCTCATAATATTCCTTTTCTCGGGGAATTGCTCCTTAATCCTAGGTCTCATGAGAACGTGACCACTATGTCCTAAAAGAAATATTTTCCCTGGAAATATTCTTCTTATTAGTTCCCTCTCAGAAATTCTCCTTGTTACTCTTTCCATTAGAGATAGTATTCCTACTCACCTGCCGTGTTCCGGTCCTAGAGTCCTAGCGTAAGACGAGGAGGCCGACAGATCCATATCACGAATATTTCCCCTCTCCATGCCTAGTGCTGTGTCACATGTTCCTGGAAAAAAGGGCGCTGGAATATATTGTTACTATTTCAGCCCTTGGCAGATGTATACCTGAAGATGCTTTCATTCTTCTTGAGACCAACTAAGGAGCATGGGAACGACTCCAGCTTTGTACTTGGTGCTTTTCACAGAAAAGCCAAGATAATATCTTAATATATTTTTGACAATGCAAACGGATACGTCAGCTGAAATTTTGTTAGAGTTTATATATTCCTTCAGCCCAAGCTGACTGCGAATCATATTTGATCATATTTGAACATCGGAGTTTTTATTACAGGTTTGTTTCATTCCCCGACGTTGACCCTGAAGATTGACAGCCTGACGAGGACCCTTGCCAAGAAGGGCCGAAATATCGCTGATGAAGCATCGTAGCTGACGTATCCGTTGTATACATTATTGAATTTATGTCTCAAGCTTGGGCTCAAGGAATATTTTTGCTTAGATACACACTCACACGTTTACTTACAGACAACTAATTTATGTTAACAGAAACAATATTCAAAACAAAATAAAAAGATATAAAAATCACTAGTATCAAAACTACAGTTACATTTAAACTTCCATATTTCAAACTATAATGTATACTTTTAAACCTGGGCCGTGTTCGATAATCTTGATGGACTAAGTCTCCTTGCCGATGCAAAATCGCCGTGTACCTAGCGGAAGAGCCGGAAGCGGTATCACAGCTGTCCCCAACGATTGCCGTGATTGGCTGACACAGGATTTGAGTTGTTGAGTTCGAGTCGTTAGGGCGACGTTTTCTCGTTCTTCCTAAGGGTCACTAGCGTATCTTGGACTTAGTCATATAGAGTGTTTAACAATTATCTATTACTGCAGACTATCAGCACTAGATGCTGTTTGACTCAACTACGGCGCAGCGCTGTTGCTGCTTCTTTAAAAGCTGTAGCTGTAGTTCTACAAAACCTTCGGATAATATCCCAAGTTCCCTACGGATTTTTTTTTCTCTTTGAAATTTCAGTCGAAATTACGTCGATGATGGAAGTAGTTCGCCAGTTGCCGTTCAATTTGCTCTCCGAAAACGAAAATTTTTGTCGACAATGACGTCATTGTTCCTGAAGAAAACGACTAGACAATTTCAGTATAATGAAGATGGTTAACTGTTGCTGAATAGAAGGCGGCTGTAGCCTATAGGCGTAGATCGAAGGGAACGACGAGAATGGAGGGATTCACTCCACGCGGACTCCGCGTATGGAAAACAATGAGAACACGAGGAATACTTCCAAACTGATTTTGTTCTAAAGGTAATTTTCAGAGTTAGTCTGGATCTACTTTATTTTTGGTTTTGTTTATTCTGATTGTTTTTAATTAATTTTACATTACATCAACACCAGCAAAAATTGATTCCCCTCTGAATCTGAGATTGAGTCCTTTTTTATGATGGTGATGATAGTGGAGCATTCCTCGTCCGTGGGGACTCGCGAGAATACGGGGAGTGAGTCCCCGGGACAAACAAAAACGCGGGGACTCCTCAAGTATGGAATCCTCGGGGAACGGCGAGAACACCCTTATACACTAAATAAAACTTTTAGTGAGTTAGTAAAGCTGTTAGGAGGCTGAAACACTTCCTATCCAGAACAACTAAAAACACTAGGTCCGCCGAAAGGCAGAGACTGGGTCTCAGTAGTATGTGCACAAACAATTCAGACTTTCTTTAGATTAGCTGGTTCTTATAGTTTGGGTAAGTTATAATAATAATTTATATTTACTCCACAAATCGTACAAGACGAAAATAGTGGAATTTGATTTATCATATGATAAATCAAAAAGGTTTATTATTTTTGTTGACGTCCTATGCTATTCGTTGTAAAAGAATATTTAGAGAATATAATGAATTTGAATAAAAGAAAATAAAGAAACATGATTAGGGAGACATAACACATACGAAAAATTTGAGGGCTATATTTCGGCCCTTCTTGGTATGGATTCTCTTCAGGCGCAAGCTCGAAAATGAGCTTGATTATGAAAAAAACTACCAAAGAGTCATACAGACGAACATGAGAGGGTGACAGACATGCATACGTCGTTTCGGACAGTTTTCTATGGAGAACAGACAATTTCTCCGTAATATCTGGCAGTGAATACTTACTTATAATTTCAGAACAAATAAGTGGGAGCCTGAACAGCAAATAACGGCATCGGAACTACCGTCTCTGTTAAAAGAAGTGCTAAGAATATTAGAAGACCAAGAAATACAGAAATGGGCAGGTATCGTTGGAGAATCGGAGACACTAGCAAATTATGAAATGGTTAAAGAGGTTTTGGGCCAGAATTTTATATGAAGCTGAACCTCCCAAAAACTTACCTCACTCTCTGGATCCATTTGCGAGCGAACTGTCTGCCAGTACACGGGAAAAGTAAGTTTGACAAGAAAAAAAGAGTTTCCCCCAGTATGAACAGCCTCTGTTCCCTTCGCGGTGAGGGAGATGATGACCTAGCCACTTGGTTGCACGGTGTCGCGAGATCTCGATTTTTAAAGTTTAACTGACAAGCCAACTTATTGTTGTGTCATTTAACTGAACACACTGAATTATTTGGATTCTGCAAAGGGATTTTTTTTTTATTCTGCTCTAGTTATGACGTTCAGAATATCTGCGGCCGTCCCCACAGCGTAAATTCTATTATGAAGCGGGAGATTTTAATCTCAACACACACGCGGCTTTTCAGTGGGCAGTGGTGAGATTGGTGAAGATTGCTTAGTTCCTGCACAAAAAAAAAATCAGAAATCTTTCTCTTAAGACATATACCAAAAACCAAGCGCACAGAGGTATCACAAATCACACAGAAATTCCACTATTTGAAAATCGACTATTCGTGAATAGCGGATCAACGAAGTAACGTGTTTTCATCGGGTCTTCGAGCCTCTTTAAGTGAATAAGTGACGGGTAACTAGATTGTCGTATCCCAGCCCTTTTCAGTTAAACTTTAAGGGAATCTTGCTGGGGGATAGGGAGATACTGTTTCCTGATATTATCCTTATGATCCTGATACTATGTCTTTTACTCTCCGAATTCTGGAGGAATTAAATGAATAGAATTGAATTGAATTGAACTGAATATCATGAAGAGCACATCTCCGGGTGCAATTAGTGCAGTATGCAGATTCGTATTGAATAGTGTTAAAATAAAAGTGTATCGGGCGAGTGCAGTTTAGTTTATGTAGTGTGAAAACAGTATTTATTATGAAGTTTTATATTTAGATGTTTGTACATGGCCCTAAGGCTTTAAATACATTATTATTATTAGTAGTAGTATTGTGCAAAAATCAGCGAAGTGCCGTTAGACTGGATTAAAAAAAAATTACAAAAGAGAGTTTGAATCTCGAAAAATTAGCATGGATGTAAAAATAAGAGACGTTGAGAGAGACAGTAATGTCGGTAAGACGGGACCTTAAGTTAGACTGCATCATGTGCTTTTCTCTTTTTTCCTTTTCAGTCTTCATTAACACTCCATTATTAAAATTTCGTTTTATGATGTGTACAAAAAAATTCATTACTTCAGAACGAGAAGCCGAATGTCTAGATAATATTCATATAATTTCATTATATAGTTGCAAACAAAATAGGAAAACGAGATTTTCGGGGTTTTTTTCATCAGCTAGTTTTCCTTCTCAGATGATGTGCGAGGGATAAATAAAATTTCGGATATTTCGGTTGCACTTTCGGCAAAGATAGCTTTTGCTACTTCGAAACCTGTATTTGAATATAATAATAATAATATATTTGCAAATTGAATGGCAGGCCGTGAAGCCTCTACAAAGACAGGCCGTGGAGCCTCTACTACTCATATGTAGAGCCTGACAAAAATCACTATCCTTCCATGTCTACACGTTTTTCGTGGTCCCGGTAGATGACTCCTATGAGACCGTGTCAGACCGACATAAAATAGAATACAACTGTATTGCTCAAAAGTAGCTATCACAGCCCAATGAAAAATTTATCTCAAAATAGTAGTATGAAGTTGTACGAAAAAGTAGCATGCAGTACGAACTGATGCTACTACATGCTTCTATGTCAAGGCTACCGTGTTACTGCATTCTACTGCATGCTACTATTAGCAAGACTGGATGCTACTGCTTAAGATTGGCCCAGTCTGAGGCAAATTAAATGATAGTATTCTTTACTATTACATGTCAATACATCCAACTTTTTCGTACAACTATCATACAACTACACAGGCTACTCATTTTTCATCGGGAGCGTTACCGTCAAAATTGACCTTTTCGTCATACAAAATAAATAAAATATACTTAAATAAATTACCAGTTTTGTAAAAAAACACTTAAAATGGCTAGCTGCCTTTTACTTTTTCCTAGTCTGCCCCTTCTGTTGTTTGCACAATTTGTTTTAATTAAGGCAGGAACCCTGTTTTGGTTGACAGTCTAAAGGGCAGTAGTCCTGTTTCAGAAACACGAGCCTCATTGGTTGGGTTGGGTGGGGGGGGGGGGGGGGGGGCAAAGAAAAAGAAATGAAAAAGTTAAGACGAGAAATGTGTGTAATCGTTTGTAATAGGTGATTAAAAGTTGTGCACTCCCGCACAGGACACGGTTGTGCCCTTCTTGGGAGCGTTCTGTTTGTTGTTTTGTTTAAAGAATGTTTACATTAAAATGAACTGAAATTGATAAACAAGGATCCAAGGCTCCGACTTTTGGCAGGCAATAAATCTATATCATATCACATATAAAAAAAAAAAATCATTATTCGGGAATAAGCGGAGTAATGGAGCAACGCAATTCTAACTCGTTTAAAGTACAATGAGCGCTAGTTATGCTTTGTTTTTCGTAAAATGCTTCACAAAAAAGAGCCTGACTTCCCCGAAATGACGCTTCGAAAATAAGCCGTTTTCTTGTTACCGCTTGTCATTACCTCTTCGGCGTCTTGGCGGAGACGATTTCGGAGATTGCGCTTGCAAGGCGCGGAAACTCAAAACCTCTCCGTCATTCACAAAAATCGATCATTTTTAGCTGAGTGATAAAGAGTGTAGTGGCTGCTAAAATAAGCCTTCTCTGTAGCTGGCAGATTGCTAAAATACTATCTGATTAGACTTCTGTTGTTTGTAGTGACAAAGAAAAGTTTAAATTTCTCGACGTGAAGTAACAGCAATGCCCAAAAATGTACAACAACGTCCAGAATTTACAAGGAATTCTCGGTTAATGCTATCAACATATTACAATACAGATAAAGATACACTGGCAAAAATAAATTGTCCAGGAATCGGCTGATTCTGGCGTAATGTTCTATTCTAGAGGGTGGTTAAATGACATCATTTTAGTCTGATCCGCCCATTACACTTCAGGTTTAACTGAAAAGCCAACTTATTTCATCATTTAATTGAACACACTGAATTATTTGGATTCTGCAAAGGGATTTTTTATTTTCCACTACATGCTCTAGTTATGACGTTCGGAATATCTGCGGCCGTCCCCACAGCGTAAATTCTACTATGACGCGGGAAATTTTAATCTCAACACAAACGCGGCTTTTCAGTGGGCACAGGTGAGAGTGGTGAAGATTGCCTAGTGCCTGCACACAAAAAATCCTAAATCTCTCTCGTAAGGCCTATAACGAAAATACAAGCGCATAGAGGCATCACAAATCACACGGAAATTCCACTATTTGAAAATCAATTATTCGTGAATACCCGATGAAAAATTTGTAGCCTGCGTAGTAGTATGGTAGTAGTACGAAAACGTTGCACGTAATACTATGTAATAGCATAGAATACTATCATTTAATGTGCCTCAGACTGGTCCAATATTATGTAGTAGTATCCAATAGCATCCTGTCTTGCCATAGTAACATCCAGTCTTGCTAATAGTCCCATATAGTAGTATGCAGTAACACGGTAGCCTTGAAGTAGAAGCATGTAGTAGCATCGTTAGCAGTGCATGCAACTTTTTCGTACTACTTCATAGTACTATTTTGAGATAAATTTTTCATCGGGTAGTATCAACGAAGTAACGCATTTTCATCGGGTCTTCGAGCCTCTTTAAAGGACCTGTCTTACCTATAATACTAATGCAACCTATTCCACTATTTGAAAATCGATTATTCTTGGACGAAGTAACACATTTTCATCGGGTCTTCGAGCCTCTTTAAAGGACCTGTCTTCCCTATAATACTAACGCAACCTACTTCCATAATCACTCCATATATTTCTAAACCCGGAGAACCCAATTTCGTACGGTACATTCTAACCCCTGTAACAAAACCAAGCTGATTTTCTCGCTTGCCGTGTTTCACACCTTCGATGTGTATCACGCTGTCGACGGTTGTCTGCGAAAAGTTTTTCCATCAGAAAAACCGGTTATGTAAATTTTCCCTGTTTTCGCTACAAGTCAACGGGTCTCGGAAAAGGCTTAAAACAGCCAAAACCGTGGGTTATTTGTTGAAAGCACAGCCTATTATTAGAGTATTCAAATATATTAAAATACTATAAGTTGAAGAGTAAACAGTGCGAGTGGTCCTTTAAGTGAATAAGTGATGGGTAACTATATAGTCCTTTCCCAGCCCTTTTCGGATAAACTTTAAGTGAAAAAGTGAGTCGCAACAAGATTTTCACATTTCATTCCTATTTAATGAGCCTTCATACAGAAAATCCTCCATACTGAACAAAAAGACAACGGATTCCACCAGAAGAAATATTTCAAAAATAAAGTTTTCCAGCTTTAATCTCCCGGGTGAGGAGCAAAGCCCTCGGGGCGCGGAGACGAGAATAATTCTATCTCTAGCGAATTAAAAATGACAAACAAGAAAACTTCTTAATTACCTCTATTAGAAGCTGACTCCCCCTTCAACACCATACTTAAGAGTGCAGCTGCTAGAGCAAACATCGACATTTTCCCGTCTCCCAGTTGAATTCTAAGAGACGAGCGTCCGGGGACTGGCCCTAGGGTTACAGGGGGCGTCGGGCGTCGGGCGTCCATTTTATGATCCGGAATGCTGAAGAATATTCTGGAAGGAAAAGGGATTTTTTCAGAATCAGACTGAATATGAAACAGTAATGAGTCATGACTCCGGACTATGAAAGACTTAAAGACTGTTTAACAGGACAGCGACGTATTACTAAGACCCGATAAACAAAAGAAAGAAAAGCACACGGCAAGCGAAAATAAAAGATGAAGGAAACCCCGAAATTACAAAACAAACAATACAGGCAAAAGTTCCTCGGCAGCAAGCCTAATTTGATGGAGCTAAAGATACGGCAAAAATGAAGCAGCTTCTCGGGTGATAAGAATACGAAAAAACAATTATAATTCGCTTAAAAACAGAGCTTTGTTAAAACACCACTCGGCGTACAGTCAATTTGATGGGAACGAACAGTTTAAACAAAAATTACTTGGCAGAAAGAAGTCGGAGAAATCAAGTCAATCCAATCACACAAACCAGTTTACACAGAGAGAACAAGGTCAAGAATGAAATCACATGACCAGCTTTAATTCCAACCAATTTTCAAAGAAGAAGTTCACAAATCGGATATTTAAGGAAGAATCTTTTATTGTTTTTCACAAGTTCATTTTCCAGCTTGAGCGGCTCGAGCCTAAAGAGGACCCTTGCCAAGAAGGGCCGAAATATAGCTCTATTAAAATGTAGCTGACTTATCCTTTTTGCACCGTCAAATATGATTCGCAGTCAGCTTGGGCTGAAGGAACATCTATCACCGAAGCACGGAACTACAAATCGCCCATACATGCCGCCGACAAGTACCCATCTTAGCTGGAAAGAAGAAGAGACAGGTGACTCCTAAACCAAAATGCAGAAGAATCTCTACCCTTTCGACCACCCAATCAAACAGCAAAAACAGCAGCCATGTCCAGAATGAAATCACAGGACCAGCTTTAACTCCAACCAATTTTCAAAAAAGAAGTTCACAAAATCGGATTTTTAAAGAAGAATCTTTTGTTGTTTTTCACATGTTCATTTTCCAGCTTGAGCGGCTCGAGCCTAAAGAGGACCCTTGCCAAGAAGAGCCGTAATATAGCTCTAATAAAATGTAGCTGACTTATCCGTTTTGCACCGTCAAATATGATTCATATAAATTTATTATATAATTGCAAACTAAATAGCTAGTATTCCCTCTAAGATGATGTGCGAGGAATAAATAAAATTTCGGATATTTCGGTTGCACTTACGGCAAGCCCGTCCTCAGCAAAAACAAAACTAAATCATGAAATCCACCACAATAACAACAGGAAAACGACCTGGAACCAACAAACAATAAAACGACATGTAACTGAAAACCAGAAGAACGATGCGGACTGAACGACTTGCCGATAAAAGTAAAATAACGAAAGATAAAATGTGCGTGTTCAAAGTGTATATGTACAAATCTGTGATTATTTACAGTTCTGAATTGTGTGTATATTTACAATTTACTGCTGGTATGAATAATCATCCGTCTGGGAAAGCGCAGAAGCTTTCACCCAGAAAACGGCCAACTCCAAAAATCCATCAATAATTTACATAACACAAACCTTTACAAATCTTCAGCACAACTCCAGTTCTGTCAAAGGTTTTATTCGAAGTGTTTGTAAATTATTGATGGATTTTGATGGATTTACTGAACCGAAATATCCGAAATTTTATTTATCCCTCGCACATCATCTTAGACGGAAAACTAGCTGATAAAGAATACCCCGAAAATCTGTTTTTTCTGTTTTGTTTGCAATGAATTGTCAACTTGGCTTCAAACCTTATAATCAAACATTAGCCTATATTCATTATATAACTCATTAATGAAATTCAGAGAAAAAAAATTCGAAATGTAACCTAGCCTAATATCAACCCCGAAACAACACTCTCTCCCAAATTAAAGAATAATTGCGCACATCCTGTCAAGTGAAACACAATCACCCCTGTTTTCTAAAGCCGCTGAAAATGACTATTGGTTATGAGGGGTTCGAATTTCTATTTTTCTCTCAAGGGGCTGAGAACCGAGAGATCAGCTCTTAGGTAACGGTAGGGACCACCCGGACCAGATGCGAAGTTCCCACAGTTATCAGGTCCAGTGAGAACTGGAACTGGACTCTCTCCATTAATCTTGAAACCTTTTACTAAGTAGAGTTCTTTATCAGAGCGGAAGAAAGCTTCACTATACAGGAAGCGAAGCTTGTAATGGACCGTGTTCGTAAATTCGTCTTCCGATAACAAGACCAAAGTTTCAGTGGGATCCCAAAACGCGAACGTTGATTGATTGATTCATTTAAAATATAGGCAAAAATCGTGGCACAATGCCAAATAGCATATTTACTTAGACAACAGATGAAGCTATATAAAAACAAAAATAATCATATTCGTCAAATTATAATTTTCAGTTTTCTTCTCTTTTTTGAAAAAGTATGTGAAAATTAATGTAACGTGAATATTTTGTTTTGACTGCCCCCCCCCCCCCCCCCCACAGGCCCATTCGGGCTTTCATGCAGTCAGAAGTATCAGCTACATGTATAAAGGATGTTAAGAGGGTTATAAAAGGCGTATTTATGTAGTTTAGCATGTAAAAGTTGGTTTATATAATAAAGAGTATTAAACTAAAAAAAAAAAAAAACTGATATTCCAATTGACTTTATCGCATAATCGGTTTTCACACATTAATCTGTAACCCTATCAACCTCCCATAAACGTAAGACAATGGGGCGCATTTACCAACGGCATGAAGTTGGGCTAGAGGAAATCTACAACAAACCATCATAAAATCCAAACCAAACCAGTTCGAGAGGCATTGTGCTTTATTTGCCGACGGACATATACATAACGATGTCATCGTGATCCTTCACTGACCTTTTTGATCCTGAAAACATGACCCAGTATTGTTTAGCGCACTCATCGCAAATACTATAAGGAACAGATTACCCATAAATTCGGAATGTCTTTTGCCACCGGAAACTAAACCGAAAACAGTCAAAAGTATCAAATTAGGCAAGATAACACTATCTAGCGGTTGCTACCCGATGAAAAATTTGTAGCCTGGGTAGTAGTATGGTCGTAGTACGAAAAAGTAGCATGTAATACTATGTAACAGCAAAGAATACTATCCTTTAATGTGCCTCAGACTGGTCCAATCTTATGTAGTAGTATCCAATGTAACACGGTAGCCTTGAAGTAGAAGCATGTAGTAGCATCATTAGTACTGCATGCTACTTTTTCGTACTACTTCATAGTACTACTTTGAGATAAATATTTCATCGGGTAGGAATTAGCTCTAACCCCTGATTCATTTTGCTGCGTTACATGCGACCTCATATGCGAGTTATGCGACAAGGCTATTTCCTTGAATTTCCGATGTCCGACAGAATCGAATGGATGTTCACATCGTAACGCAAGCGCAGCAGGAAACGGAGCTTTTTTGACAGATATTTTAGCTTCGTATTAATTCATCTAAGAAGATATTTTGTGTTCAACCCAGAGATGGGCGAATCCGATCATGAAAGGATTCGAATCCGAATCCAAATATAGGGCTAGGTACAAATCCGATTCCGAATCCAACATTTCATGCTGAGGATTCGAATCCGGAATCGAATCGGATTCGAATCCGGCCTTAACAAAAATCAAATCATGTACATAGGTTATAGTTTAAAAATCAGAGGGGACAAAAAGCACTGACATCTACGGTAAACAAATCGTGATAGATTGCTGAGGATGGTTGGTAGTGGAGACCAAAAGTTGGATTGCCTAAGCCCACTGTGTAAAAATTGAGAAAACTGAAACTGGAAGGAGGTAGGCTAAAAATTTGAGCGGGTCCGTAAGATTGAGGGTTTGGAATCCGAATCCGAATACAGCCTGGCAAGCACAAGATTCGAATCCTGCCAACAGGACAAATCCGACCAAAAGGACAAAGCCTGGATTCGAATCCGGATTCGGATTCACCCATCTCTGGTTCAACCACCTGAGCATTGCAATATTTTCTTCTTAAAAAGTAAAGCAGCGTTTGGCCTGAAGCTACTCTTTGTTTTTTTCCTTCCTCGTGAATAAAACGCATACGTTTTGACGCACCAGTTCAAACATTCCAACGCATCCAACAAAACAGGCAGTTTGTTTCCTATGTCTCAGAATGCAAAAAAAAACGCACGGCCTTAGCTTTGGTTATAAGCACGGATAAAATTGCGCAACCGCTCTTTCTAAACAAAAAGCTCGTCGAAGAAAATAGCGAGAGTCTGGTCTGCGTCGAAAAGAGCCAGAGTAAAAATCGGTGTAGTGCCAGTGTAACTAAGGTGGGTAAAAGCGATATCAGAGTTTCGAAATCTTTGAAACGAAAATTGGTGGAACGATACGCGTAGAGCGAATCAGTATCTGTTTTCTAGCGGCTGTCATGTAAGTCGATTGTTTCTTACATGGTTTCCGGGGTGGCCAGCCATGCCGTAGTATCACACGTGTATCAGAAACAATTTAAAGGACACCTGAACAATGAAACCATACTTGAACACACCATGGAGAATGCATTTACAGACATGGCCACGGAGAGCATTCTTCTCCTGAGCGTGTCGTTGTCAAAATAGGGATATTCGTTTTTGGAGGTTTGCACATGCAGACTCCAAGACAAAAAGCGCAATTCATTCAAATCTTGTCTGGCCGAATCGTGTTGGAATTTCTTCTAGATATACGTTTGGGCTTAACTGGTTAAAAAATATTCCAGAAGAAGGGTTGATTCGAGACATTTGTTGATTTTTAAAACTGTTCGGTACTGAAATAAGGACAGATGCAAAATGGAGCAAAAATCATAGCTTGGAAACACTATTTCGTATTTTAATTGGGTTTTCTGCAGGCAATGTTAATGGAAGTCATACAGATGGGGATGATACTTGGTACTCTGCATTCAGGTGTCCTTTAACTCTGTCCAAACTCGCCCCCTAGAGTTCTGATCTGATAGGGGGAGGTTAAAACAAATTTCTGAAGAAAAAAAATCCCCCCCCACAACAGAAAATGACTACCCCGCTCTCATAAATATCCCCATCTCGCATTCCCGATCCCGCTCAGCTAGGGAATCACATCAATCCTAAGCTTTATGCCACCATACAGTCTCGGGAGAATTCCTTCAGGCAGCAAAATTATCATAATCTTCCTTGTCTACATGCAGCACTGATCTCTGTGCTTTAATTCTCCAGTTGTTCGCGTGAACTATCCTATTATGTTCCCCGGCAAAATCTGGTCAGCATCATTATCCGTGACACTTGAATTATAGGTATATTGATATTCCACAGCAGTAGGCTATGGTAACTGAGATTGCTAGATTTCGAAGAGACGGTCTATGATTAAACGACCCCTGTTTTTTATTCTGCCTTCTATACTATCCCTTGCTCCCTTTTTTTAGTAGGGGAGATCGGGGTTGAACCGTACGTGTTTCGCTATCGGCTGATAATTCCAATTCTTTAGAATTCGGAAGTTTTTTGAAAAGTGGAAAAGAAAGATAATGAGATTATAATTTTTTGAGAATTTAATTTCAACTCGTTTTGGCGCTAAGATTTTTTGAATTAAAAAAAAACGTCCGGTTCAGACCCACCGGTGGGGTTGGTTCGTACGGGTGGTGTTTACAACCGGACATTGTTAAGATGAGCTCTAAATATGACCGAATAAGTAGTACCACAAAGCTAATCAAGTTTTCATTTACTGGAGAAAAGTAGGACTATGCAAACATTCTGAAAACGAAAACTTTTGAAATATCGAACTCAAAAGAAAGCGCTTGTTGAACACAACTGTTCCACCAAAATCAGTTGATTTCGGAAGCTTGGGTACAACGCCTTTATCTTGCTTTTAAAAGTGCAGTAATTCGTAGATATACTGATCCAGACAGAGTGGGGTTGAACCGGGACCTCTAAAATAATGTCCGATTCAGCCCCCAGAATGTGTCCGGTTCACCCCCACAGAGACCATTTCTACGAAAATGAACACCAACGAAAAACAGAAAGCAGTAGAACCCCGCAACAGGCTAGTAATGCGCAGAATTGAATGTACATTGGATTAAACTATCGCGCACTCACAAAACAGAACTAACTTCTTCTCGAAAAACGAAGTCGGAAATCCGAATAACTCGGTAAAAAAAAAGAAGTCGCCCGGTTGGGAAATGGTTTGCAACTGAGCCGTCAAATTTCGTCCCATGAGTATTTTGCGATTTCACACCTTAGGGTCTGAACAAACTTGAAACTGTCCGGTTCAACCCGCGTCCGGCTCAACCCCGACATCCCCCATAAGCCTCTGGAATCCCCTGCCTTTTGCCAGTGTTTCGTTTTTGTCTTCACCTAGCACTTTTTTGGCAGAGCCGAGTTCTATCATTCACGTACGCAAATCACCGAAAGCTTCAAAGTCCGCCGACCACTCTTTCACACATAAGGACACAAGAAGCTTAAAAGTGTTGATTTTCATTTTCGAGATAGTAGGCCATCAGCTCTATTGTCTGTTTTAGACTCTCCCATTTGTAACTACGGCACTTTCAGTGTTCAAGTAATATGTGTTCAGCCGCCGCGTCGGATTCGACAAGCAGAAAATCGCTAATTTCTGGTGGCAATCAGTAGTATTTTCGAAAACGCAAATACGAAAACTCAGAGTGACGGGTAGGAACAATGTACTGACGTACCTTCTGGGCTGTGGAGTTACGAACTGCCACTTACTTGTCTACTTGGACTACTTGCTAATCTCTTTTTATACCTCTTTTGAGTCGATCGCCACGGATTGCGGGTGGATCCTAATAAAGCCTAATATTTTCTAAAGAAGGTATTTATCATATACACATTCACGCAGAAAGACGTGCTCTAAAATCTCAAATGGAGCCAGTGCTCCAGCAGGTATAACCGTAGGATTAAAACGAACCTACATAAGGTGAAATTTGATCCTGGTTGAGTCGACTAATAGGAGCACTGGCGTAATGAGGGTTCATTTGCACATTTTGCACCTCCCTTTTGTTTGTGATGTTAGCTGTATGCGGCTGTATGAATCCCTCGAAATCCTGACATGCTACCCGTCGAAAGGTTGCCGCTTCTATCTCAAATGAACCCTGATTACGCCAGTGTTCCTATTAGTCGGCATAACCAGGATCAAACAGGATACAAAGGTAGGTTCGTTTAACCCTACGAATCTTCTGCACCTTAGCGCCTCAGCACCTCAGTAAATAAGGAGACTGCGAATCCGGTAATGGTGTACGCAGAACCGGGGCAGGAATTTCTTCTTGAAAGAACATTGTTATATGTGTTGATAGCAGGATTACCTATCGTTGCTGTCACGCATTAAGGGGTCAAGCAACATTTTTCAAAATGTTCAGGAGAAAAAAAACATTGTAAAAATCTATTTTTCAACCGAGCTCGGTGATTTTTATGTTGAATAACATCTTTCTTTACAGCGGGATAGGGGAAAAGAACATTTATTTTTGTTTTTACCGACATGCTAATTTATGTCGCTTAGCTGTTTTTGACCGTTCTCGTAGCGGTTCGCTCTTTTGAGCAACTCGTGTATTTCGGGAACGGCTTGTCGTAGGGCTCTGAAAAATGTACAGTAAATGCAGGAGCTAAGATGGCTTGACTCCCTTAATTCGTGACTGCGACGACATGTCAATGTGCGTCAATACCTTATAAGCAGATGGTAAGTTTGACAACTCGGACGACTTCCTTCAGTTGACAATAGTATCCCTTAGACAAAGCTTTCCAAAGCTTTCCAGTACTGCTCTCTCAACTTCATAGAACATACTGCTCCCTGGCTCTCTTACAAACCAAGCCGCAATTCTGGAGATACTTTCCTGGCAGCAAAAGTTGCGCACTAAGAGGTGTCCAACTTCAGCGAAAAGAGATAGAAGAACACGTCCAGTTGGAAAGTGTTCGACAAAGGAAATGAAAAATTTGGGTCAGGAACGAAATGAAAGCATAAAATGCAACTAAAAAGTATTTTTTTTTCTAGTCCCACGATACTTTCTGACTTTCGAAGAATAGTTAGTAGGGAGAGACATTAGGATGATTCTGGCGTTTCAGAAAAATCTCCTGTAGATTAAGCGCTGGCTGTTTTTACAACTTCGGCTAAAACTAGCTTCACTTTTTAAAGGACATCGTTGTTGTAATTATCCATAATATAGGCTAGCGTATAGGTACTGGATCCCACAACAAGAAAGCTTCAGGGGGTATTGTCTCCAGTGTTGCCAAGTGTGACACTTTTGGTGCTATTTGACACTTTTTGTCTCTGGGTCACACCGTGACACTTTTTCTCTAAAGTGACACCTTTTTTTTACGAATGACACTTTCTAGGTAAAAAAAACACTTTTTCATTTACTTTACTAAAGTGACGGATTACCGCCCCAAAAACATGTACTTTACTTTGATTTTGTACACAAAAATAGTTTGAAGCCTTAAATAAAGCTAATTTCCGATTAAATTTTGTTACGAAACTGTGATGTAACAGTTTATAAATGTTTTGAAAGATGGGAGCAGCCCCTTGCAGTCTTGGGCGTTTTGTTTTTTATCCCTTTGTACCGTTTCCAGTAAAGTAGTTAAATTTGAAGAGTTTGAGTGTATTTTGAGTAGCCGGAACGGAAGATGGAAATTTGTATATATAATGAAAATAATTCGTATGTTTTGTCGTTTTGTCCTTTGTCCTTGTTTTTCTGCCAGTAAAACAGCTGGGGTTGATGACCTGATGTGTGAAGGTGTGTTTACTGAGGATCTTTTATTTTAATGTTTATAAATGTTTAATACCGTACTTTAGATTTAGTTGTTTAAAGAAAACTGTTGTTGTTTGTACTTATACTAATTATTTCAAAAATTTAAAAGAGAGAATTAATTTCCAAATATTAGACGGGAAGAATAGTAAATAAAATATGGGTTTATTTTCAAAAGTTAGGTGACGTGAATAGTTAAAAGTGGGTAAAAATAGATTAAAATTAACGTCACTGAGGGATGGAGGAGTAGCCACAAAAAGTACGAAATCTGACTTCTTAGTTTTTCAAACGATATAAAAATAAGTAAATGAAAAAAGATGCTACGGAAAAAAAAAAAGTGTTTTGAAAACTGTTGTAACAAATTCAGTTATTACCAATTTTGCGCGTTGTGCAGCGGTATGCACAAAAAATTCGAGGTGTCAAACAACTTTTTATCAGCAATTGTGACTTGTCTCTGACTATATAAGTGTTACGTACTATATCTAGTACCAAGAACAAATAAGCACCAGAACCTCCGTCTCCCTATCTCTGTAATAAGACCATGCGGAGTCGAACAGATTCCCTTTCCTGTCGGGTGCAAACGAGCGGAGAGTAGGCGCTACGCAGATCATCACAATTTGGTACCTCTACAACCAGCTATATTGCAGTAAAGAAAAAAATTTCCGAAGTAAAAGCCGATTGGTTGTCTACCATTGTGACGTCATATATGACGCGCTGCAGAGCGGGTCAGTACGCCTGCTGCACTTTTTACTCCGATATGCGCAGCAGCGAAGAGGGAAGTAGACGGGTACCAACTCAAAGCTCGGCAAGTACCAGCTCTAGCTCATCAGAGTTGTATCGGGGTATTCATAGTCGCTGCATGAGACCAAGTACACGGAGGTTCGATCGGCTTAGCTGTTCTTGGCGGTATCCAATAAATGAATGAATGAAAGGGAATCCACGGTGGGAGTGGAAAGTGATCTCGGAAAGTTGTATGGCCAGAGTGGCTTTCCATTACTCTTATGCACGGCAGATATTCGCTTTGTTTTTCGGAAAGCGAATCTGTGAGAACGCCAGATTCGTCCCATATTCACCCATAAACACGTCAGAGTGAAGACATAAAAAACGTTGCGGTTTAAATAAAAAACGGATGGAAAACGCGGCTGCAAGATCTAACAAGACGTGGCACTGTCATCTTGACAAGAGTTAAAATAGAAAGTTTGATAATTATTGCTTTCTTCAGAACTTCTTTTTTACTACCGAATCATTGGAAGACTAGTGATTATTAGAATGCTAATTCGACTAGTGAAATTTGCTACCAGAAACCTTGAAATGATCTATTTTATTTATTTTTTATCCACGTGTAAGCTATCTTTTCCTCTATCTTTACTTTCGACTGAACTATATAGTAAGTGGCTACGACTCCTACTCCACTCAATGACGTTAAAAATCTTACAAGAAAAAACATTAAAAACATAACATTAAACAAAATCAACGTCACTACATATCTTATAAAAAAAAAACAATATAACCCAACTTTTATACTTTTATCCTAAATTAACACCATTATTTCTTACCCCGTTTGTTTCCAACTTTCTGCTGCTATTTCCTTTTCTTGTAAATTACTGACAGAAATCAGATTCCATAGTTTATTTGGATTTTCTCAAATACCGAAATAGGCAGTCTGTTTATAAAACTCTCATCGTATTATCAGAAGAGAGTTAGACGATTCCTTATCCCTGCTGTGGAAAAAGAAGACAAATCTCTACGTCCACAGGCTTTCTGGAAATAGTGGAAGTGGCTGACTTTTCTTCGACAAACCTGTGGAATCTCTGGGGTGAAAACAAAAGCAAGAAGACAGAAACATGGAAAAGAAATTAGCTGAGCGAAGGGCCATAAAAGGTTAGCTTTAACGATAGACGGAAGATCGTTACTGGCAGCTGGATAAAAGGAAGCTGCTCTGAAATGTTTTTCAGTGGTCGAGATAATGAGACCCGAAGGAGGTGTAAGAGTGGACTGGATCGGCTTGCCTTAAAGGACCTGTCTTACCTATAATACTAACGCAACCTACTTCCATAATCACTCCATATGTTTCTAAACCCGGAGACCCCAATTTCGTACGGTGCATTCTAGCCCCTCTAACAAAACCACGCTGATTTTCTCACTTGCCGTGTTTTGCTACCTTCGATGTGTATCACGCTGTCGTCGGTTGTCTGCGAGAATTTTTTCCATCGGAAAAACTGGTTACGTAAATTAATTCCCTGTTTTCGCTATAAGTCAGCGGGTCTCGGAAAAGGCTTAAAACAGCCAAAACCGTGGGTTATTTGTTGATAGCATAGACTAGTTTTAAAGTATTCAAATATTTTAAAATACTGTAAGTTGAAGAGTAAATAATGCGAGGGGTCCTTTAAAGTTTAACTGAAAAGGGCTTAGAAGGACAATCTAGTTAACCATCACTTATTCACTTAAAGAAGCTTGAAACCCGGCGAAAATGCATTACTTCGCTGCTCCGCTATTCACGAATATGGATTTCAAATATTGGAATTTCCTTGTCTGATTTGTATGCTCTATGCGCTTGTATCTGTCAATTTCAGTTTAGTTTATTCATTAAAAACTTGAAACAAGCCGACTAGTTGATTAGACGACTAGTTGAGTAGACGATCGGTTTTGTATGCTCAATGAAAACGATTTACGAGAAATAAGTGTTCACGCAGTGAGCTACCTTCCGTAAGCTGACCACTGGCCAGTGAAACGTATGTATCGTGATTCAATTTTTCTGCGTCATAATAGAAATTTGCGTTGTGATGCGACCGTAGACATCCTGGACGCCATTCTAGAGCAAATAGTGAAAAATAAAAAAAATTCCTTAGCATAATCCAACAAGAGCTGGAAGCTCAAATGGCACCTGCAAGGCTGGGTCAGAGGATTAAAATAGGAATTCGTCAATTCATGGATTTGTTGTGATCATGTGAGCAAAAACCTTGAGATAAGAATGGTCATATGGATCCTGGGAAATCACGAGAATGTATTGTTCATAAAAACTATTTTATTTGTGCATTTGGCCGTGATGATGCATCTGTAATGAACACTACTGGAGCACAAATGATGATAGCTCATTGGAATCATGAAAATTTATATTTTGCTCTAAATTGTTGTTTGTATTTTAAGAAATTCAGTTGTAAGCAAAACCCTTGAGGCAAAAATTATCATGGGCCCTTGGGGATCATGAATATATATCGTTTGGTTAAAGTATTGTTTTGACTTTTCGGTTAAGAAACGCACTTTAAGGGTGCTGTAAATTAGTTTTTGAGCAATACCTTTGAGCTAAAATGTATAATTTGCTTAAAAGTATTTTTTGTACTTTTGTTAGGATTAGTAATTTAAGAGATGGTCGGATCTGAGAAGTGGCAATTTATAAGCCAATCTTGTCAAGTTTCTAATGTTCAAGCCCAGTTCCATCGCCCAAGCACATCTGGAAGTACCTTAACTCGCGATCACGAAATTCCGGACCCCCCCCCCCCCACCAACTCCCCTCACAGTGCCCAAACCCGGTCCGGCTTTGTCACTGATGTATCTAGTTCTTGTCCTTGTTCTGCCCACCAACTTTCATCCCAATCGCTCCACTTTAAGCGTGTCACAAGATTTCCGGTCCCACCTCCCACATTCATCGGATATAAATCATGCCAAGTCTCCAATGTTCAAGCCCAGTTTCATCGTCCTAGCACATCTGGAAATACCTTAACTCGCGATAGCCGGAATTCCGGACTCTCCCCCCCCCCCCCCCTCGAACTGCCCCACAGTGCCCAAATCCGATCAGGTTCTATCACTGAAGTATCTAGTTCTTATGCTTTCCTTCCCACCAATTTTCATCCCAATCGCTCCACTCTAAGCGTGCTACAAGATGTCCGGCTCCCCCCTCCGACTCCCTCCCCCCACATTTATCGGATCCGGTCTGGAGCTTAAATGGGTCATCCGAGACATGAGGTCTTCCCAAGCATCAAATTTCGTTAAGATCCAATAACCCGTTCCAATGTTATACATTCCTAAAGATTCCGGACTCCCCCTCCCTCCACTCCCCCCACGGTGGTCAGATCGGGAAGTTGACTATTTCCAGGTTAATCTGGTCGGATCCCTGACTTGCCTGCCAAGTTTCATTGTCCTAGCCCACCTGGAAAAAACTTTACTCTGTGTCACCGGAATTCCGTAACCCCCTTTCAGCTCCCCCCCCCCCCCCACACAGTGAACGAATCCGGTCCGGTTCTGTCAATGATGTATCTGGGGCTTGTGCTTGTTCCTCCCACCAAGTTTCATCCCGATCGCTCCACTCTAAGCGTGTCATATGATTTCCGGTTCCCCCCTCCGACTCCCCCCACATTCATCGGATTCGGTCCGGACTTGAAATGAGACATCTGAGACATGATGTCTTTCCAGATACCAAGTTGCATTAAGATCCGACCACCCGTTCGAAAGTTATGCATGTCACTAAATTCCGGATTCCGGCACCTCTCCCTCCCCCCACGATGGTCGGATCAAGCAAGTGACTATTTCCAAGTTAGTTTGGTCGGGTCCCTAATATGCCTGCCAAGTTTCATCGTCCTAGCACATCTGGAAGTACCCTAACTCGCAAACACCGGACTGACCGACCGACCGAACAACGGAAAGTGATCGGTATATGGCACTCGGTCGGAAGGCAAGTGCCATAAAAATGCAGCGTATTCAGTTAAATGGTACAAAAATAAGTTGGCTTTTCAGTTGAACTTTAAGGATGACACTGGAGAAACTGAGACTCTGTAAAGAGAGAATCAACCTCAGCTTAACCGGCAGATACTGAGTCAATAATAAGAAATATGGTCAAGCGGAATTGCTCTAGAAAATAAAACTTCTTATTAAATAATTATTTCTTACTTTATTATATACTTATAACTTAATTTTTGTGTTATTTAATTGAATACACTGAATTATTTGCATTCTGCAAAGGAATTTTTTTTTCACTATCTACTCTAGTTATGAGGTTCAGAATATCAGCCCGATGAAAAATTTGTAGACTGCGTAGTTGTATGGTAGTTGTCCGAAAAAGCTGTAATACTATGTAATAGCAAAGAATACTATCATTTATTGTGCCTCAGACTGGTCCAATCTTAAGTAGTAGAGTAGTATCCAGTAGCATCCTGTCTTCCCATGGTAGCATCCAGTCTTGCTAATAGTAGCATGCAAAAGTATGCAGTAACACGGTAGCCTTGAAGTAGAAGCATGTAGTAGCATTCAGTTAGTACTGCATGCTACTTTTTCGTACAACTCCGTAGCCTACTACTATTTTGAGATAGATTTTTCATCGGGTGCGGCCGTCCCCACAACGAAATTTCTACTATGATGCGGGAAATTTAAATCTCAACACAAAAGCGGCTTTTCAGTGGGCAGTGGTGAGATTGCTGAATATTACTTTTGCTTGAACAAAAAAAAAGTCATAAATCTTTCTCGTAAGGCATACAAGCGCATAGAGGTACAACAAATCACACGGAAATTCCACTATTTGAAAATCGACTATTCGTGAATAGTGGGTCTTCAAGCCAATTTTAGTGAATAAGTGATTGGTAACTAGATTGTCCTATCCCAGCCCTTTTCGGTTCAACTTTAAGAACCAGGGTAAACGATTAAACATGTTTTTTTAGACAAATTTTCCAGCATTGTGTCAGGTCATTCCTCTCAAAGTCGACGAGAGGCCATTCCAAGAAGCTCCAGCTGACCAGCTGTAAACGACGCGAGCGGCACAGTTTTTTCTGTGTACCGAGTGTACCACTCTGGAACAGCCTTTCCGAAAAAACTGTCAACGCTGCTACCCTGGATGGCTTCAAAAAAGGTGTGGACGTGAATTGGCGAAATGCTGAATGTCGGCTGCACTGGGATTCCAGTGAGCCGATGTGACAACAACATCTACCAACCAAGGAAAGTCGGCTACACTGGAGCGAGGGGCTGCTCACTCCCAAAAACGATGTACACCAAGTCGCGCGTGCCGCGGTGCCGAGCCGGTGCCGTGTTTTTTTTTTCAAATTAAAAGATTGCGATAAACCATGATTTCTGATGTACATGTAAACAAATTTCATCAGATATGAAGCAAGTCTACAATGTTCGTGAGCTTGGGTTGAATACAAGAGCTAGAAGCTCATATGATACTTGCAAGGCTGGGTCAGAGGATGAAATTTAGGAATTTGCAAATTCTTGGGTTTCTTGTGTTTATTTATAAGCAATACCCTTGAAATAAGAATGATCATGGGCCCTTGGAAATCAAGAAAATGATCTGGTAAAAAGTATCTTGCACTTTAGGGCACTAGAAATTCATCTGAAAGCAAAACCCGTGAGGCAAAAATGATTATGGGCTCTCGGGGTCATGAAAATGTATATTTTGCTCAAACTATTTTTTGACTTTAAGGAATTCATTTGAAAGCAATACCCTTGACGTAAAAATTATCATGGCCCTTGGGCATCATGAATATTTGTCGTTTGGTTAAAAGTATTTTTTTTCACTTTTTCGTTAAGATGTGCACTTCAAAGGACCTGTCTTACCTATAATACTAATGCAACCTACTTCCGTAACCACTACATATATTTCTAAACCCGGAGACCCACGTTTCGTGCGGCACATTCTAACCCCTCTAACAAAACCTCGCTGATTCTCTCACCTGCCGTGTTTTGCTACCTTCGATGTGTATCACGGTTATGTAAATTGTTTCGCTACAAGTCAACGGGTCTCGGAAAAGGCTTAAAACAGCCAAAACCGTTGGTTATTTATTGAAAGCACAGCATAGTTAAAGTATTCAAATACTTTAAAATACTGTAAGTTGAGGAGTGAATAGTGCGAGGGGTCCTTTAAGGGAGCTGGAAATTCATTTTGAAGCAAAACCCTTGTTTCACAAATGATCATGGGCTCATGGGGATCATGAAAATATATGTTTTGCTCCAAAGAGTAGTTATATAAAGGGGTTTCTACCCCACCCTCCCCTCAATTTCAAAACCCCATTTTATCATCAATTTCTTAAATTTTAATATCCTTTATTCCAAATTAACCCCTTTTTTACAGATTTTTTAGTTTCATCATTACACGAAATAAGGTGCCAAGAAATGATAATATTACCCCTTTAAGACATATAAACTAATACAATATACCCTAATATATAAGTACACTTATTTTATTAACTATTACAACAATTCTAAATCATATCACTGGTAAACAGTTCTAAATCCACATATGTTTCGTTACTCTTATTTACCCGTACAATCGGTTGCAAAATCAGATTTTTCTTTGCAAGTAATTCGTTAGCAATAGCATTATATTTCTCAGTAATAAACAAATCACATGCTTTGCCATTATGACTAATAACGACAACCAACTTATCACCATATTTTGTCTTAGCAATTCTCATTTTAACAATGGCATATTTCACTCCTAGAACTAGTTCTTCTTTCCTGATTGTCTCATTGTATTTATTCATTCTGATTGTATTCATGACTTCCTTCAGCGACTCCATTTATAAGCGGCTGAATTTCTTTAATAAAAATCCAAACTCACATACATATTTTTATTAATAATATCAAGTGTAGCTTTTCTTTCATATTATATAACACAGTAAATATTATATGGTATGGGTTGATTATCTTTTAATGTTATACTTATTTCAATATCAGCAGTTGTTCCATTATAAATATTTGACTCGTGTTTGGAAACATCGAAACAGAATAATGGATATACTTCTTTAAATTCTTCTATATTGACTACACTACCAGTATCAAACGCTAATTGTTTATAACCCAAATGTATGTATCTGTTGTACAGATTAGAGTACGTGCATTTCTCATCACTAAAGTCGCATTTGAGGGGTTCTTCTGGAGATCCCCGTTAATTCTAACCTCTACATCCGTCAAATTCATATGATCAAACATCATATTATTCTTTTTTTGGTTGTTATGCTTTTCATTTTTCTGTAACATCACAACGATTTTTGTAGGACTATTTCTCTCAGACACAACTTTCCATGTGTGTTCCTTATTCTGACTAACATCACTTTTATAAGTATTACAAGCTTCCCACATCAGATTATACTTTTTATCCTTTGCCAAACCCTTTTCCAATTCACTCATCATTTCAATACTAGGAGCTATGACAGGAATTTTCCAGGATAAATACTCAATGACTACTTTACAATTAGTATCCCCATTTCTTACAATCATGTTATTATCATCATTTCTTCTTAGACAAATCCTATGCGATGCACCTCTAAAAAATCGTTTGTTTCCTTTCAAGATTCCGAACAACTCTGATAATGGTAAATATATATTTACTAATTTGCTGTTTTTAGTTCTGTTATATTTCTTCTCAAACCCTTTATTATAATTTCGATTGGGTTTAGAACTGACAACCACAGTTCCTGCTAGTGCTCCACCTGCAGGTACGGTAAATGAACTACTTATAGGGTTGATATCGGTTCCCTGATTATAATCCTTATACCAGAAATGATTTCTAGCTGCACTTCTAGAATAATCATCGGAATATTCAATCAACTTTGTAACAGTAGTTGAAATACCAACATGATTAATTTTTTCAACAGGAGCATCGTTTATTACATATTCAGCGGTACTAAATAAATTGAATCCATTATTAGTTAACGTAGCGGCATCGGTTGCATCTATGTTAGCTCCATTCTCTTTAACAATTCTTACACCCACTTCAAGATAACTTTCACTTGGATAGAACCAGGAATCCAATTTCTTCGTTACGAATTCAAACTCTGTTTTATTGGATACATTCACATCTGTTTCTCGAATTTCTTTAAATTCATATTTGACCACTGTATCATCCACAAGTGGCTCATCAAAAATGTTCCATTGCGGACTGATAACTTTATTCACTGCCATTTATATAAGAAAGAAATTATTCGATAAAAATTATTTCAGAATCTTTAATCCACTTCCAGTCATTAACGTTTTAATCAAGTCCTGACTTCTTTGATTTAAAATTCTTTTATTTGTACCTATAAGATCCTTAATCGATTTCTTATTTCCAATTACATCAATGAGTTCTTTCCTGTTTACATCAATCAGATCTTTCCCGTATTCTATTGCTCTATTTTTCAACAACTCAAATCTCGGTTTAATAATTTTGTTATACATTGGCATAGCTCCATCTTTTATTTGTTTTGCTGACGTTTGAAATAACTGAGAATTGGCAATATTTTTGAATATACTACCGATTCCACTTCCATACTGCTTTTTATAAAGTAAGCGCTTATTATTAATCAACATTTATAGGTAAATAATTTTATTTCACTAATCCTTTAAGCTTTTCTCAAATGCAAAACGTATCCAACGTTATCACCATTCAAATCGATAGGTCTTCCCAACTGATCAGTAATTGTCATTCTCAAGGAGTAAATCAAGTCTTTTGTGTTAATAGGAAGGTAGATTAATTGTCTAGGATTCTCAACAATTTGACAACCTGGTTCTGTATTCGGAACAAACGTCCAAATGACGTCTGATTTACTTTTGTTTACGATAGAACTGTTTACAAGAGAGCAGTGAATTTGAATTTTATCAACGCTTCTTGTTATATTCGGAAGCTTTGTACCTTCATTAATTTTCTTAGAAATCTCCCTATCCTTCTCAAAGCCTAAAATCTGACACAACTCACTATTAAATCTAAACACATATTTTTCTTGTAATAGTATGACAAATCTCATAGATGCTGGATTGGATGAGATTACAATAGGACATTTATCTTTTGAAATATCAAAATACTGACAAAAAAAATAATTCAAACAATCATCGTTAAACATCCCGTTAGGAATAGTAACATTCACCCATCCCCCCTCTTCATCTTTCCTATATTGAAATGTATTATTTCCAAATTTATCACTTATATTATGCCACGAATACCACAAAGTACACTGATTCAAACCTATTTCATAATCCCAATTACGATTCAGTTCAATCGGTTGACTAAATGTTATATCAATGATACTTTCATTACCTTCAATGTTTAACAACACCATTTATTTAGAAATATTTTTTATATATTGAATTGTATTCTCTCTTGTTTAAGAATTTATTTCGCATTAACGAATCCAAAATATCAATACCTTCATTCCTCACCTCATCAGATGTATTCCCGTTTACTCTACTACCTATCAAAGTGTACAATTTTTCAATCATTTCATCACAATTCATAAATATTCCAGTTCCTTGTTGTTTGATAAAGGGTCTACTAGATTGAATTTTTTTTAATCTATCCTTATAGTCTTGAATAAATAAAATAATTTTATCATACTTACTAGAACTACTTTTACTTTTCAAACCACCATAACTTTGACTTATAGGTGTTAATTCAGACAAAGCATCTTCTATATTCTCTGGGTTATCAAAGTAATAATTAGGCATCTCAAAATATTCTCCTTTATATCTTGTATGATTCTCTCTATATTTTACATTAAGTACTTTTAATAACTCGTTATCAACACCTTGATCCATATCAACGATTTTGATGCTTGTTGGTAAATCTGGAGATGCTTCTAAAGCGGTCGATTGTGTTGACTGCGTTCCTACCTCTGAAACTGGAATCTGATATGGTTGTCTTTGTAAAGCTGTTTTATACGTTTCACCTAATTGGAGAAGTCGGCTTCTTGAATTAATATCCACCTCCTCTAATTTTTCGATGATAGCTTCAGCGTTTTCTTGTAATTTTTTGATGGTATCTTTAGTGTTTTCTTTTTCTGCCGTAACAACTGGAGCGTTTAATTCTGAAGCATATTCCCGAAACCCTGCTTTCTCCATCTCGTATTGTTGAACTTTTTTCTCTGAATTTCTCTGTTCTTCACTATACCCGATAACATATCACTCAAGCGTCTTGAATCCATATATATACAAGTAATTTTATTTCATAATAAATTTTGAAAGTTCTTTTTCATAAAACCCTCCTTGAATTAATTCCCCACTTTTATCAGATATTTCATAAGTAATGGGAATGGTAGGTCTAACGGTTGCTATCTGGAATACTTCATTCGTATAATTCGGTAAATATCCTTTATCAAAAATACTTTTTTCTTTTTTAATTCTAACTAAATCTCCTACTTTGTAATTTCCTGTGACTTTGTAATCACATGGAGGAAACAAAGCATTGTAAACCTTTTTCTGATTTACCTTTTTACTAGCATCTACTGGTTTCATTTTTATTGAACGATGATAAGTGTTATTATAATTCCTAACAAATAAAGGTAAAATATCAATCCATTTTGTAGTGTTGTTGTGAGTAAAATATTTCCATAACTTTTCTTTCAACGTTCTACTGAATCGTTCAACGATTTGCGCTTTCAATTCACTTTCAGATGCAAACCAGTGTATGTCGTTATTTTTCAAAAATGTTTGAACATTTCTCATTACAAATTCTTTACCTTTATCAGTTTGTAGTTTCTTAGGAATTCTTTCTTTAAAGATATGACTGAATGCGTTTATTATTTCAGCACCCGTTTTATCTTTCAAAGGGGTACACCAAGCGTATTTACTAAAGCAATCAATAACAGTCAAGATGTAATTTGTTTTATCATTCGCTTTTTTATATTTCTGGAGGTCAACTAAATCAGCTTGCCATTGCTCATCAACATGGTGAACATAGACTCGCCTCCTTTCAAAATTGTGATAGGATGGTTTGTGTAACGTATACACATTCTCATTTTGCAAAACATGTTTTATGTTATCTTTAGTAACGTTCACTCCATTTTCTTTTAATTTTCTGTAAATATCATCAACACCTGTATAATTTGAATAATACATATTTAAATATCTTTTTCTGCGTCGAGGTTTTTTTTTAAAACAGATTTTTCCTCGATCCGCAAGTAACACAATTACCTTTCAGTATTGGAACATTATTTTTCTGTGACACTGCTTTAAACATTGATTCAGTGTCAGTTTTCTTTTTACATTTCATACAATAAATCTCCATTTATTAGAAAAGTATTTTTATAAACAAAAAGACGAGAGATGAATAAACTACGAACTGCGCTTAATGTAGGAAATACAATGCAATCCACAGTTTAATTCATCTATATTCTGAACGGCAAGATTTTCATAAGCTATTTTTTTCTTTGAAGTTTTTAGATATTTAATTATTTCATTTCCTGGGGGTATACCGAAAGAATCAAAAAATTCTACATAAGGACTATCAGGTAGATTACAGTACGCCACCCAGTGAGTTCCAGGCATTCCGAGTTTATCATAATTAATGACACCACATTCTAGGCTATTTATTTGTTTGGGTAGCGTATCTATAGAGAAAACACCTCTAAAATGTGGTATATCCCCTAATGCATCCATAATGTCAAAATTGGTTAGAGGTCCTACTTTACTTTTGCTTCTTTTTTGATGTCCCCGTTTTTTGACTTCTTAGGCCTTCCACGTACCCCATGACCTACAACTTTTTGTGTTCCAGGAAGTGTAAGCGCACCACCTGTGTTGACATCATCGGTTTCCTTCTTAGGCCTTCCATGTACCCCATTACCTACAACTTTTTGTGTTCCAGGAAGTTTTAGCGCCCCACCTGTGTTGGTTATGTTATCCACCAATTTCTTACCAGCGAATGTACCCAAAGCAGCAGCTCCGCTTGTTAAAGCTGCCTTTCCAAGGGTAATTGCCAACGGTATTAGGAAAGGAAGTAATCGACCCTTTTGAATCGCTTCTTTCATCTGTTTGTATGATACATCAATATCACAGCCCTTATTATTCATTTTACATGTTTCAATTTTATCAATTTGTCGTTTACTTAAAAGTAACTTTACTGGTTCTCGTTCATTCTGTCTACTATGACTAACACGTATCTGACATTTTTGTTTAGCGCCAAATCATTTCTTCAGCTTTCCTTTCTGAAGCTTTGACAAATAAACTGTATACTCCATTGTTTCAACCATTTATTAGAAAAATAATTTATCTATAAATTTATTTACCAGCCATTATTTTTTCTATTCTGTAAACGAATGGTTTGTCAACAGGTTTTTGCTCTAGAAGCCTTTTTAAAATGTTTACGATTGCTCTTTCAATATTATCGATATGGGTTTGTTGGTCAGCAATTTTTGTTTCAGTTATATTGTTATGGGTATGTTGACCAAGAAGCTTTTTGTCAAAATCTAAAAGATACGTAATTAACGTTCCTAAATTAACAGCGTCATTTTTGTTTCTAGGGTCTTGAACATTTGTTATCAACTTGTTTTCAGCGTTACTTTCTTTATCATTAACTCAAATTATTTCTTTTACAAATAACCCTTTATCTTTAATCCTTACCAATAAATTATCGAGAGAATCATGTACAGCAGTTAATCTGTTGATATCTTCGCTAAAATATTGATTTATCCCCACTTGTTCTGCGGTAATTTCTTCTTTAAATTGATTCAAAATAATAGTCATAGATCTGAAACTAATAGCGTCCTGGTCTGCTTTCGCATCCCCTAAATTAATAATTCGTCTATCTTGTAGGTTAATGTTACCATTTTCATCAGTAACTTTCGATTCATTACCAACCTTTTTTCCAACACTACCAAATTTATTCATTTATAATAGAAAAAAAATATCCAGTAAATATTTCAAAGGTTTGTCTGTACTTCAGGGTTTTATCTTTTGTTTTCAAATCTATGAAGAAAAATCCGTAACCTTTAGTTGCAACCTCGAATTGTTTCTGAAAGTTCTCGTTGTCTATATTAGATACATGAGTTTGCCTGATTAATTTTATTTCTTTTGGATTAGAACACTGAAAGAATGCGAAATAATTACACTGAAGTCTTACAACCTTTGGTGTTTTATGATAGCTCTGTGATAAATAAACAATTGAAGCATTTTTCTTTCTTCCTCTTATGAATCAATCTTCTATTTTCTTCTGGTCTTTTTCAGTGACAAAATCGTCAAATATAATCAAGTTTTGATAATTAGGGTCTAGGTCATCAACATCGATAATATCATTAAGGTCATTACTTACGGTTAAAATATTCGTGTTACATTTTGATTCCAAGGTGGTTAAATTGTCTATAAGTTCTTTATATTTATCTTCTTCAAGATCTTTTGCATACAAGTATATTCGGTTGAAACAGATATATTCATAAATTAAATTCAAGAGTAGATTGGTTTTCCCTGTTCCTGAACTTCCACAAATTAATAATCTAAATGGCCACTGAGGTGCAAGTTCGTGTTTGTTCTGATAGTTGCTCTTTTCGCTAAAATCATACACTTTTATTGGTGCCTTTTCATTCATTTATTTAGGAAGAATTTTTCATTAGAATATTTACTGAAGTAGGTACTTGAAGTTTTTAAGTAGGTACTTGAAGTTTTTAAGTAGGTACTTGAAGTTTTTAAGTAGGGACTTGAAGCTTTTAAGTAGGTACTTGAATTTGTGAAGTAGGGACTTGAAGTTTTTAAGTAGGTACTTGCTTTTTGAAGTAGGGACTTGAATTTTTGAAGTAGGGACTTGAATTTAATGTTTATAACCTAAAGGTAAAGTTGTGTATTTATCGCTTGTTACTATCCTTTTATCATCCTTAGGATCTAACCCTTTTTTATTCTGTTCTTCTAGAAACATATTGTGCTTGTATGATCTTAAGTTATACTGGGTTACAGATAGGTTTTCAATTTTACCAAACAGTACATTCTTATAGTTTTGAATCGTAATTTAATCTTTCACTATGTTCATTTTTATTCCTTTTAGTTTTTTGCTTGATTGTTCTTGGTTGTCCTTATCATAAGCATATACTTTTGATCGTAATCCAACAAATTCTGTCATAATTTGTCCTGCTAATTCATCTTTCATCATTCCTATCAGTTTCTTGTTTACACTAGGAAACCCGTATGGATTATCTTTTGCATAATCAGATGTATCGAACCTCTCATTCAAATCTTGTTTGATATCTTCATAGAAATCCTCGGTTCTTATGTCATATATGAACGAATCGGTATCCATATAACATAAATCTATTTTATCCCCATATTTAGGTTTCATATAATCATAATGGAATTCATACATCAAGAGCTTGGATAGTTCCAGTACAGCAAAACCGATATACATTGGTTTGTCTAGTTTTATCTTTTCCTTTGACATTCTTGCCACAGAAAAGTTTTCACTGAAAATAATTTCAGATTTAAAGTTGGATTTCTTTATTATTTTTTTCTTGTTTTATCGTCAGTTATTATTTCCATATCAGCTCGTTTCCTTACGTTCTCCATGGTTTTCCCAAAGCAAGCATTATTCATCAGCTTAAAAAAGTCCTTTTCAAAATCATTTGTACCTTTAGTTCTAAGTGCTGTGTTGTGGTCTATGTATCCCTTTAAGGAAGCACTTTCAGTTAATCCTAGTATTCTATGTACTTTTTTCAGTTTCAGACCTTTTTGTAAATATAATTCTAGGTTCCTGTGGTGAACTACGTAGTTGTTTTTATCATATAAGGTCGTACATAGTTTGTCATTGAAATGTTCTGGTGCTAATGGTAAATCTTTGTGTAAGTTAAAAAGTTCTTTCGGGTATTCCAAATCTACTTCATAGATAGCACCTACATTCGGTAATTGCATCACCGAGTTAATATGATTTTTTAGATGGTTATAATACTCGAGTGAACTGTATTCATTTCTTTCTTTCAAATCATCTGGTATGGGAATGAATTGGAAATCATTCGCTGGTAATTTTTGTGACATCGCCCACCCATACAAATTATTCTTATCCAAGTACACTAAATAATTAGATGGTTTACTCTTGTTATAATCACTCATATATTTATTATTTGCTTTAGCGTATCTTTTTATACATTGAGATACACCCCCTCTTATCCCCTTTTCAATGAATGTATACATGTCTTCCTTTGAGAATAACGGTAGTTCTACTTTCGAATGCTTTATGAAAGCATCCCATGTTAATCCTGGAGCTGAGAAGTAATGTAGTGGATCCAGATCATAATTATGAATACATCCATTTCTGAAATTCTCTACAACATCAGACAATATTAAAACATCACTTTTTAAGTACAACTTCGTATAATCCAGTAGGTCTTCGCAATTAAATTTCTTTCATATAGACACCGCTCTTTTATAGTCACCTTTGCTAATACCTTTCCCCGTTAACCTTGACTAAAAGTTTTCTATCGGTTGTAATTTTTTACAATCCATTTTACCTAAGCTATCTACAAAGTCATAAGGATATACCCCTTTCTTAATTATTTCTTGGAATTCGTCATCTTTTTCGAAACTATTTGATGTGAATTTGAAATTCTTTCTTAGATGATCACAGGGTATCCTACAATCACATTTAGCTAAATTTGCTGATAACTTGTCCAAAGATGCGGCCATGAATCGAATGGAATCTATGAATCTGATTTTATATTTTATTTCTGTATCCTGTCTTGGAATACTTATTGATTTCGAGAATGATATAAAACTTTCTGCTGATTCAAATATTCCGTTATCAGGTATCAACTCTTTCACAAATAGATGGGAATCATACTTTGATAAGTTATGCATCACTACAGGGATATGCTTGGGAATTCTGTATTTCATATTGCATTCCGTATGAGTAAAACCCCTATTCTTTCCAGTCATGTGACCGTGATCAAAGTGGGGATTTTCAGTGATTTCAATCTTACAGATATGGCAGGTCTTATCCATTAATGTGTTCCATTTTTCTGCAATTTCTACAGCTGTATAAGTGTGATTTCTCTGCCTGTTTTCATATTTGTTTGCAATTACTGTGGATACTTTTGTAACGGTTTTAACAAAATGTTTTGCAGCGTCTTCACCGAAATAATCGTAGTATTTGCTTTGGTTTGTATCAAAGGAACAGCATACCTGAAATCCGTACGCAAAAGGTTTCTTTTTAGCTACTTTTATTGTTTTCTTTCCGTTTACCTGGTTGTATTCTTCGTTATAAGACTCAAAGTCGGCTATTATGCAATAAGGTACTTTCATTTGTTTTGCAATATTTTTATATTGTATACTTGAACCTTCAGGAGGCATTATAATATCAGGATCTTCGCAATTATTTTTACTTTCATGTTTTTCAAAGTGTTCTTCCTTCTTAAAATGTCTTCCGCAATAAGTGCAGAGGTATGTCTTTGTTTTCTTTTTAGAGATTTGAGGACCAACTAATCTGCTAAGATCCTTTACCAGTACCAAATGATTATCGAAATATAATAAATTGATAATTTGAAATAAATTATATAATTTGAAATAAACAAATCTTAATGTTGTATCTATTTTCAAATTTGTGTATATCTTTTGTATCCATTGGGAAGTTAGTAATCCCTTTGAAATCAAATTCGTTCTCATATTGTTTATATTTCGAAGTTCTTTCTGCATGATCTTTAGCTGGGTATAAATGTGCTAAGATTGACCAAAGAAAGCATTTTTGATCCTTATTTTCAATATTCAGGCAAGCTTTTTTATTTTTTACGAAATCTGGCAGTGTTTTAAACGTTCCTCCCATATACGATTCTATTCGTGTCATCCTATAATCAATTCCTTCATACCGACTAAATTGTAGCCCAGATCGAGGAGTATTACTTAAAGAACTAAGTCTCTTGTTATTATCATCCAAATGACTATGAGTAAGTATGCTATTTTTATTTAAAATCCAAGAAGTACTGTTGTAAAATACTACTACTTCTTCATCATTCTCCTGTCTATAGAAAATAACCCCGGTTACGAATTGAACTCTATATTGATATCTTTCATTCATTCTTCGTTGTAAATGAGCGAAAACAAAAGCTATAAGAGTATGTTCATCTCTCCCATTGCTTTCAATTGAAACATTTACGGTATACAAATTTTCAATTTCCCTAGAAATAGTAGGCTGCTGCTCTTCTTCTGTTTTGAATAAATAATTAAGAATGGTAGTTTCTTCTTTAATCCGTTTCTTATTTATAAAGAGAGTTGATAAATCGACTACTTTGGGTTTATTTTTATCACTTCTTTCTACTTGAGTTCTAATGATATCTCTATTTTTCTTTATAGTATCTTCATGTTTTTTAATAATATTATTATAGTATTCTCCAACTCTTTTTAGTACTTCTTCTCGGTTTCCGCGAGTTGATAGGTTCTTGTTTTTCAGAAATTTCTTTAATTCATTTGTCTCTTTTTCTTTGTTACCATTGTATTCTTGTTTTATTTTCTTAATGGCGATATTATTTTCTTTTATCTCATCTTCCAGAATTGTCCGTACTTTTGGTTCTGGGTTATAGTCGGATGGTCTGTTCTTATTATGGATTCTTTCATTTCTGCTTCGAATATTAATTGTATCTTCAGCTAGCAAAATATTCTTATTAAGATGGTTTATTATACTATTTGTTATTTAATGTTTCTTAGCTCCATTTGTTTTGATTTTATTAATTTTCGCATACGTCCGCAGTTCATTAATTCGGTATTGCGGTAAACTTCGTATAACCGATTCGTTGTTTGATATAATGGTTTTAAAACGCTGAATAACCTCTGCAGTTTTCATCATTTAATAGGGGGATATTTTTATTAATGAATTTCTCCCGACTGCGTTTTCTCAGCCGTAAAGAAAATCACTGGTTTCAATATGTGTTTCATAGAGCAAGCGCTACCTAATTATCTCCGACCGATCGAGAAACACAGACAGCACAGTTTCCGAGATGACTCTTGAGTTTTGCGTTTCATAGAGCAAGCGCCACCTAAATATCTCCAACCGATCAAGAAAGAGCAAGTAGAGTTTCGCAGGTGGCGCGTGTGTTCCGAATCGCGAAGCTTTCATTCAGTCAAATAATTTTTGAAACAATTTTATTATGTTATAAATGGAAGAATTGGAAAAGAAATTATTCGTTTACCGTAGAAGTTATAAATATTTCAATACTGTTAGCAATTGTCTTTTTTTGTCCAAAGGTATCTTTTCAGTAGCAGGTTTGTCTGGGTATCTAATGCTACCTTTAGTATCTTTAAGTCTTGTTGCATTCATTATTGAGTTGATTGAAAAACATCTGAATATTGCTGACAGGAAAGCAGAATACAATACCACGTATGATTTTTATACTGAATTGATATCGTTGTTAAAATGTGAACAGTTAACGATTGAAGAGGTTATTCAGCGTGAAACTGAAATGCGTAAAACCTTTCGATTTTTTCCTCGCGAAAAATGCATGAAACAGGTTCGCTTAAACGGTTATAAATGTTGTAAGAATGAATCTATAAGAAAACAAGAAAATTTACCAAAAATATAAATTTTTTGCAAAACCTCCCACCCCAGACTCTGAAGATTGAAGATGTTTATTCGTCGTCTTATTTTTTGTTGGTGAGTCTGGGGTGCCCCGTGAGGGGAGGAAACCCTCTTGTTGTTCGCCATCGCTCACTATCAACGGATTGCTGGTAGTGGGATTCGATCTCACGACATCGTTGATGCAATGATTACTAAGCTTGCAATGACTTAGACCATTATGCCAACGGGGCCTGTAATCTCTCCGGAACCAACTGTTTTGTGATGTGAATGCTAATGCGCAAAGAGATTTTCTATTTTTTGCTTGCCCAAAGATTTTTATCCGCACTAGAGATAAAACTGTTGGGTACATTGAGGTGATTTTAATTTGATGATGTGATGAATAGCGATCTGGATTTTTATTAAAGAAATTCAGCCGCTAATAAATGGAGTCCATGAAGGAAGTCTTGTCTACAATCAGAATGAATAAATACAATGAGACAATCAGGAAAGAAGAACTAGTTCTAGGATTGAAATATGCCATTGTTAAAATGAGAATTGCTAAGACAAAATATGGTGATAAGTTGGTTGTCGTTATTAGTCATAATGGCAAAGCATGTGATTTGTTTATAACTCAGAAATATAATGCTATTGCTAACGAATTACTTGCAAAGAAAAATCTGATTTTGCAACCGATTGTACGGGTAAATAAGAGTAACGAAACATATGTGTATTTAGAACTGTTTACCAGTGATATGATTTAGAATTGTTGTAATAGTTAATAAAATAAGTGTACTTATATATTAGGGTACATTGTATTAGTTTATATGTCTTAAAGGGGTAATATTATCATTTCTTGGCACCTTATTTCGTGTAATTATGAAACTAAAAAATCTGTAAAAAAGGGGTTAATTTGTAATAAAGGATGTTAAAATTTAAGAAATTGATGATAAAATGGGGTTTTGAAATTGAGGGGAGGGTGGGGTAGAAACCCCTTTATATAACTACTCCAAAGGATGTTCTGTACTTTGTGGTTCAGATGAGTACTTTAAGGAATGTGATTGGCTCTATAAAATGAGAATTTATAAACCAATCTTGTCAATCCTTAATTACCAACTTTGCCTAACTGGTACATATATTTAGCCACAGCAAGTGCATCAAAGAATACCTCTATTGTACAGAGGGTCTGATGGGGAAACTGACTTATTCCAAGTTAAAGAAGCCTGCCAAGTTTCATTCTTAGCACATCCTACACGTATGAAAAAAAGTTTGGTCGATACTGAATTACCTTCATCAGAAGCAAAATATACTGAAGCTGACTCTAGTGTTGGGCGATATTCGATATCGATAACGATATATCGATATATCGGACCAAATATCGATATCGAAACGTAAATATCGATATCGGAAACGATATTGGTTCATTCGTAATTATTGTAAATAATCCAACCTAACCTACACTTATATATCCGAAACTGGAGCAATATGTTTTACGTAATTCATGTTATTTATTCGGAGTTTGAGATGATCCAAGATGCGATGTATCGGATATCGCTAGATCGATATATCGGACCAAATATCGATATCGAAACGTAATATCGATATCGAAAACGATATTTGTTAATTCGTAATTATTGTAAATAATCCAACCCAACCTACACTTGTATATCCGAAATTTGAGCAATGTGTTTTCCCTAATTCATTTCTTATTTATTCGGAGTTTGAGATGATCCAAGATGCTATTTAACGAAATCCTATAGCGAAACATGGTAAACAAATATCAATATCGATATATCGAATATCGAATATCAAAAGTGAAAATATCGATATATCGATTATTGAATATCGAAATCGAAAATATCGATATATACGATTATCGTATATCGAAAGTGAAAATATCGATATATCGAAAAATCCAAATATCGCCCAACACTAGCACAGAAACATGGTTGGCTACTTGGCGCTTTTGGTCAACAGCATCCTCCTCATATCTAGTTCTGCTTCTTCTTCGGCAGCATGTTTTCGATAAATCTTTCGTTCAAGTACCTTCGTTACTGGGCGCCAGATGGCGAACAGTAATCTGCAGAAAATTTGTCGGTGGCCGGCGGTATCGTGCAATTGCCGTGCCGGAGGCGCGCCGGTGCCGTCAGGGTTGCCACATATCGCACGATAGTGTGAATCGTCATTCCGACCAGAAGTGACTATTTCAAGTTTTTTTCATGAAAGTAAAATTAAGAAGTGTCACTTTTACAGAGGCGATTTCGATCAAAAGTGAAAATTTAATGAAAATAAATTTCACTCCCAATTCACTCTCTGTTTTGGGCCAAAAGTCACTCTCTAAATATTTTTGATATGGCAAACCTGGGTGCCGTGCCGGTGCCGTGCCGAGGTGTACACCGGTGGCGGAGAGAGAGCAACCCCTCGCACTGGAGTGCCCGTGAGCCGATGTAACAACAACAATCGAAACAATCAATCCGCCAACCAGCGAGAGACTCTACAGGAGGGTCACACCACCTTATCTCGCTGGAAGTGCGATTTAAGGTAATTTAAGGTATAGTGTATTAGTTAATTTGTAAGGAAGTAACGAATTTATTGCAAAAAACCACTATCATGGCAATGCCAAATTTGGGTATTACGTCAAGTGTAATGCACATTTTTATAATATATACAGTTAATCATCAATTCGTCTGTTGTCTGTTTTTTAATGTATTTTTGTAAATGAATGAATGAATGAAATATTTTATTACCTATCAACAACAGAAAGGAGAAAGAGAAGGAGTATGGAAAAAAGGGAAACAGCGACTACAAAAAAAAACATTAACCTAGATACAAAAAAATCAAACAAATCTCATCAGAAAATAACACACATCCAGGGGTGTGCAACATCCTTATCATTAAGGTTACCGTAAGGTTTACCGTACCGGTAACAAGTACCGTTTACGAGACCAACTGCGAAGAAGAAGAAATAGAAGAAGAAATTTAGCAAATTTCAAATACAGCTTTCTTAACACTTCCTTATCCGTGGCATTTAGAATACCGCAAAATCGCATGTCTTTAACTGCTTCGACGACCTCTTTCTAGTTTAAGCTATTTGGCAATAAAGTTGATTGACTGATCAATCAGTCAGGGACGATCATTTCTCGCGGAGATGTTTTATCTTGGGGACTGTTTTCCTGTGGATGTCTTTTCGTTGGGAGATGTTTTCTCAGAGACGTAGATTTCGTACTTAGGCTACTTTACTTACTTTTTATCGGAGAAGTTTTCTATCGGAGACAGTCTATGTAAAAGCCCGTAAATAATGTGCAGTAGCTCGGTACGCCTTCTTTACAACAAGTGCTTTCGGGATCCCAGAACGTAAGTGGAGGGACACCGATGCCATCGCAAAAGTTGTCCGTCTGTCCGTCCGTTTGCACGATAACTCTCGAAGGGAATGAGATATTTTGTCCGTCTGTCCGTCCGCACGATAACTCTCGAAGGGAACGAGATATTTTGACGAAACTTGGTGTGAGGATTCTTTGGGTCAAGGTCGAGTTCGTAGATGGGCTTTGTAGCCCTATATTTAGGGGTGGGGGTTTAAATTAAGGGGTAAGCAAAATATTTTTAAACAGCTAATGGGATAGTCGATTATGGGGTAAGAAGACATGCTGAATACGATGGTAAAAAACATTTTCTCGCCGGACAAGTAGGTCGCCCGGAATCCGGCCAAAACCAGAAAGTTTGTTAAAAGTAAAAGTTTTATTTCAAGTTGATTAGATGTTCGACTTAGGGGTAAGAAGGCGTGTTGAATACTTATGTGAAAACCATTTTCTACCCGGACAAGTAGTTCACCCGGAATCCGGCCAAAACCGGAAAATTGTTAAAAGTTCCAGTTTTATTTGTAGTTGATTAGATATCCGATTCAGGGATAAGAAGATATGCTGAATCCGTGTATGATAAATATTCTTTGAGCCCAAGCTGACTTTGAAACATTTGAAACTGATGAAGAATCGTAGCTGACGTACCCGTTGTAAACATTGTTTGAATAAATCCGTGTACGATTTTATCATTTTATCATGTATCATTTTATACCCGGACATATAGTTCGCCCGGAATCCCGTTGGAACCGAAAAAATTTGGATAAGTTAAATTGTTATCTGAAGTTTGTAATAAGATACGCTGAATTCGTTTTTTAGCTTTCTTTTATCGCCGGACAAATAGTTCCAGAATTCGGCCGAAACCGGGAATTGGCAGAAGTAAGGCGGGAAGTTTTCGTTAAAAAGGGAAATGACTTATAAGGGTAAACAAACATGGTGAATCCATATCTGAACTTGGTTTTCTCAGATGATTAGCTATTTGGCCTTAATCTTCTGAATATTGATATCAAAGATGTTCAAAGAGTCTGGCGAAGACTTGACCTGGCGAAGACAAGACCCAATCGTCTGGATCAAACATTGAATTTTTGGGATCTCATCGAAACCTTTGGGCTTGTTCCATTAGGTTACATTGTTGTGTGCTGGTAAACAGTCTGCTTGGGTTATTTTATTACGATTTGTGTTGTCATTTTTCAATGCTTATTTGGCGAAGACCAAATTCGTCGGCGGAAGGACGATCAAAGTTGCGTTTTCGGCATTTAGCGTGTTGGATGCGCTGTCACCAGTCTTACTGCCTGTGGTTTGCAGTAGAACACGGAACAGGATTGGATTCGTTTTTGAACTCGAAAGAAACAGGGGAGATAAAGCCACAAAACACGGGAACCCGTGTTAGGATGCGCGACGTAACATACCAAAGGTGTCGATGGGACCCTAAAGATGAATATTTGTCGGACTTACTGATGTAAAGACGCAGGCCATCATTGTGCCAATTGTATCCCAGAAACGTCGGTTCAGAGACCTTACCTTAGACCTTTATTCCTCCTGCACCTCCAGAGGCGCTTAGGGCATCCAAGAAAGTCGCCAGTCGTCCCTCATAAGGGCTGCTGCCCATACATCTTCCCATTCGGGCTGGATAGACGCGTTGATATTGTGAAGATCCGACTGGTAGGTAGGGCGAAGAGTGTTCTTCGGTCGCCCTCTTCGTCTGGATCCCTCCGGATGCCGCTGGAGGATAGCGTTGGGGTGTCTGGTGCTTCCCATCCTGATTGTATGGCCAGATACCTCCAGCGGCGGATCTTGATGACTTCAGTAATGAGGGGTTGCACTGTCATCTGGCGAATCGCCAGGTTTGTGACCCTTTCTGTCCAGTGTATGTCAAAGATCCGCCTAAGGCAGGTGTTTCCAAAGACTAAAAGCACCCGTACTTCTGTACGGGTCCGAGACACGTCTCGGACCCGTACAGAAGTACGGAGAGGACGTTGCTGTTGAAAAGTCTCACCTTGAGTCTAAGGGAGTACTTCTTGCTCCTCCATATCTTCTTTAGCCGATTCAGAGGTTCAGAGGCGATTGTTGCTTATTACCAAATTACCTAATAGCACACTGTCAGAAGTTTCGTAACAGATTGCGCATAACACTTTCAAGAATAACACCTTTTCACTTAGAAATAAAGTGTTATGACCAATTAAGTTTATACTATTTCGTGCCCAGATCTCCAACAACACCTTCAATAGGTAAAAATACTACACTGTCAGAAGTTAAATAACAACAACAGCAGGATGCGCGGTTTCAACAGATAACACTTTTGGATGTTATATGTTATGTTTCTTTCGTTCCCGTTAGTATTTTTACCAATTGAAGGTGTTGTTGGAGATCTAGGCACGAAATAGTGTAAACTTAATTGGTCATAGCACTTTATTTCTAAGTGAAAAGGTATTATTCTTGAAAGTGTTATGCGCAATCTCTTATGAAACTTCTGACAGTGCAAATCCTACCCTACCAACCCGTATGGAAATAATTCAAGTCATCGTATTCTCGGACATTTTTCCAATCGTAAATAATTGAAAACAACTAGAAAGGATCGTAACTTACGATGACTTGAATTATTTCCATACGGGAAATTTCCGGGTTTTAGTAAATTCCGGCAGAATTTCTTCGCTGATAAAGTTCAGATACGGTTTCGCCGGAAAACGCGAATAAAATGGTATTTTAGTGAAGAAGTTTAATAGATATTTTGGAAAAAGGGTTCTGGCGAGCCTTTGAGCAGACTTCATGACAAACTGGCAGGAACAGGCCCACGCCAAAACCAACACAGTCCCGTCCCGAATCACGCACTAAGGCGTCACCCAAACTGTCAAACTTCTCAACCGAAACAGGTCATTAGAGAGACATAAATCCCTCTAGCATCCGATTTGTTCAAAAATAATGACACGGGTGGTTGGTTTTGGTGCGAAACGACTCTGTTTACTCGGCTGGAGATTAGGTGGAACTGTCATGACATTCATCTGCCGATCTTCACTGTCCCAACACCACAAACTGCAAATTTTCAGTTAAAAAACTAAATCCTCGCCACTCCCCACCATATAGGCTAGATAATAATAATAATAATAATTTATTTTTGACCCACAAATCGTACAAGACGAAAACAGCGGAGTAAAAAAGAAAATATGAAGACATAATTAGGGAAAACATAACACATACAAACAAGATCTATTCAAGAGTGAGACATACGAATTAGCCCATGAGAGGGCGACAGACGCGCGCACGCCGTTTCGGACAGTTTTTCTGCGGAGAACAGACAATTTCTCCGTGATATCCGGTAGCGAGTACTTACCCCTGGTTCACACTGCTGCGACTTCGCGCAAACTTCTGCGTCATGCGACATACGACACAAATCATGCGACAAGCAAAGCAGAACCTTGCATTTTGTCGTAGTGTCGGATGCGTTGAAGTATTTCAACTGATCCGACGTAACGCATGCGATTTTTGAGGGAAAAGAAAAGAAAAACAAAGAAGTGGGTGGGTATTCAAATGGGTAATCTCCCAGCATCTTCAGAGGTCGTTTCCTCAAGGGCTCCTTTGTCCTTTTGCAGAATAATCTCGACGAAAAATTTCATTTTCCTTTTGCGTCTGCGTGGTGGTGGGAACGTGCATACGATCGCACGTCGGAACATCAAAGAAAAAATCGTGTCGCATACGAAGCAGCAGTGTGAACCTAGGGTTACTAATAATTTTAGAATGTCTTTGCCAAGAAGGGAGAAAAAGAAGAAATTTACAAAAACGAAAGTAAGAGGATCGCATAGCTTTAATATCCTTTTGCGTTCAAACAGGATAACACCAGATAGAAAAAGAATGGAATGGTCACAGAAGGAAGAGTATAGCTTGCCAACTGCCAAGAGCTTTCCGATTGTATTTCCCCCTGTTAGCAAATATTTTCGAATAACCCAGCTGAATTTTTAGTCTACATTCGGAAACCGTCCGGGATCGGAAAGAACGAATATTTTTAGTCATGGTAATACCCAACCACCGAATAGAATCAACACTAGGAATAAACAATCAAGTTATTCCTTCTTCAGTGGTTAATTTGAAGACGTTACCACAAACAAAATATCCTCTGTTCGAATAATTGGTGGAGGGTGGAATCCGCTTGCACCAGCAAAGTTTACGAGACTGTAGAAGAAGAACTGAAGCGATTGCACAGTCCGAGTATAGCATACGAAATTGTAAGAAATTCTAACAGTTTCAAACTGGAAGCGTAACTTCTGATTTTATTTACTGAAAATATAAGTATTTTAATTTTCACACAATAGTGACATGGTCAAACTTTCGGACATGAACTTCAGTTAGGACTGACCTCGTTTAGCCGTCCATCAAATCGATGGGGTTATCAGTTAAACTGTACATCAGCCGCCTTACCGAGTCAATGTCTTTTGCTGTTCGGACCAGCGGTTTTTGTCTGTCGCAGTACTGTTTTCATTGTCACGGTTTGACCGTCATAGTTTTCTTAATGTCGCCGGGTTTTTTTCATATCGCGGTTATTGCTTCCGCGTTTTTGACCGTTGTCATTTTGACACGTAACCCAGTAGAGTCTAAGAGTTTTTGTTCCAATTTAATTTTTTATTTCCAGATTTGGAACTTCGTATGTCACGTTTATCTCCGTTAACAGCCCTGCAACATTTTAGTGCCGCGTTTGGTTCTTTTCCAGTCGTATCTGGTCAGGATCTGGTTTCCACTTTTTGCTCAAAAGGAACACGTTGGTCAGAATGAAGACTATGCAGTTATCTCCATGTTTCTCATCAAAGCTAAGAGGGACGCGAGTGGCTAAAAATGTCCTGGACCGAATTGTATTTTTTTTCACACACTGCACACATTGAAAAGAGCTCGGTATGTTGGAACACTGGAACATAAACTGTACCACAGGAACTGTGCTTTAATTTAAGGCACAAGGACATCATCTTTTGTATCTTTCTGCTGATTTACACTTGTCCTTTAGCTTACCTTAAAACTCACTGATCGATTAACACACTAGACAAGCTTCCAAGAAAACCAAGTAGGGTAACTTTTTTGGGATTCATTGGCAGCAAAGCAAAATAAAATTCGGGAGTGGCAGTGACACACACTCAAATACAGAGCAGAATAACAATAGGGAGTAGCGTCAACTGTCAAGACATATGCTTTCCTTGCTCCGGAAAGGGGTCATACTCATAGCCCCGTGTGACGACCCAGGGTCTCCAAGGACGGTGACACCACTTGACGTCACTACGAGGTCTCTAGCCTAACTGGCGTACTAGACGCCGTCCCGTTAGAGACTTCAAAACCACATAGGCAAAGCCCATAAACCATACAAGTAAGGGGTAAAGCAAGAATACCTTTTATTGGCTCTAGTCAATCACACAAATGTAATACTTCTCAGGTAATTTATACTCACTTAATAATATCTCTCTCAAGAGACCGAAGTTACAGTCTCCTTAAGTTAAACAATCTATTATTTAGAAAAACTATTATCTGGTTAACTTTTCTAACGTAATTTACTTTCCTTATTTTTATACGTAATTTAACTATTATTTATACTTAACCATTTCATGATTATTATTCTCTTTGTTACATTTTCCCGTATCTTACGAATACAGTCACGGCTTGTGATACTTAACAATAAATCCATGACACTCTGTCCATTACGTTTGCGGCAAAGCGAGACAAACTTGTGGGTTTAGATATTTCCAGTGAAGCTAAGATGCGGCCTGCACACATCGAAGAAACAGGGGAAGTTGTACCCTTTATTTTGCTGTGTTCAGAATATGAAGTTACTGGAGCCAGCGCTGGTGCACGACCGATTGAGGTACACTAGGGACGTTCATTATCGCTGTGCCAGTGTCGCTGCTATTTAAGTGTTTGTCACAAGTCTTGGCTCTACTCCCTAGTGTTATTTCGCTCTGCTCGGATAGCAGCGACACTAGCACTAGTAGCGATAGAGAACGTCCCTACTGAAACTCAATCAGTCGTGCACCAGCACTGGCCAATAACTTCAGATCCTGAACACAGAAAAAAAAAAGATACAAACTCCCCTATTTTGTAAATGTGTGCAGACCGCATCTCATCTGTACTAGAAATTTTCTAACCCAAATCTGGCTCGCTTTGAATGTCGCGAACGTAGTGGGCGGCACTAAGAGTAGGCCCGTTTCTTATGCATGGAAATCATGGGTCTTGGCGCTACTCCCTAGTGTTATTTTGCTCTGATTGGCAGGCAATTCAAATATGTGTGACCAAGGTGGTAATTTTTGGCACTACTTATATTGCACAATGAATACTGACTAGAAATTACACGTTTCTCTTTAGCTGGCTCAGAATTTTTTTTGTGAAGTTTATGATGGCGTCTGTTTTAAATTGGCGACTCGAACTCTCGGAATTATTTCGCACAAAAGCAATAAAATATTGTCAATCTACGCATATGGCTTCTAAACAAAATTCTTCTAACAGTTTTAACGTCATCGGCTTCCAGATGAGCGCCCAATCCTGATTAGGAGAAAACATATATAAAGAGGAAAACTTAACAAGAAAGGCTGATGTAATCCCAGATAGGAAAAAAATTATGTGAAAATTATAGTTTAGTTACTGAAAATACACAATGGGAGTGGAGGCAAAGAATGGATCGGCATGGCATGGCTGTTTTAAGCAGCGATTAGGCTGCTATATCCGGGATTAGAAGACCAGCAACAGGATTCTAGGGAGTCTGGCGTGGCTTCATTGATAGATAGTCCTTCAGCCCAAGCTGAATGCTAATCATATTTGACGGTGCAAAACGGGTAAGTCAGCTACATTTTATTAGAGCTATATTTCGGTCCTTCTTGGTAAGGGTCCTCTTCAGGCTCAAGCCGCTCAAGCTGGAAAAGGAACTTGTGGAAAAATAATTAAAAATTCTTGGTTAAATATCTGATTTTATTAACTTCTTCTCTGAAAACTGGTTGAAGAAATTTTTTCTGGACACGGCCGCTGTTTTTGCTGTTCGATTGGGTCGTCGAAAGGGTAGAGATTCTTCTGCATTTTGGATTTGGAGTTTTGGACCTGTCTCTTTTTCTTCTTTCCAGCTAAAATGGATACTTGTCGGCGTTTCATAAAATCAGATACTTAAAGTTTAACTGAAAAGCAAACTTATTTTTGTATCATTTAACTGAACACACTGAGTTATTCGGATTCTGCTAAGAGATTTTTTTATTTTCCACTATCTGCTCTAGTAGTGAGGTTCAGAATATCTACCGCTGTCCCCACAGCGCAAATTCTACTATAACGCAGAATATTTGAATCTGAACACAAACGCGGCTTTTCAGTGGGCGGTGATAAGCTTGGTGAAGACTGCGAAGTGCCTGATCAAAAAAATTTCATAAATCTTTTTCGTCAACCATACGGCACAGGCAGTACCACGAATCTGACAGGGAAATTCCACTATTTGAAAACTGGTTATTCGTGTATAGCGAAGCAACGAAGTAACGCATTTTCATCGGGTTTTCAAGCCTCTTTAAGTGAATAAGTGAGGGGTAACAAGACTGTCCCGTGTCTGCCCTTTTCAGTTAAACTTGAATGAAGAATCGTTAATTGTATTTCCACAAGTTAATTTTCCTGCTTGAGCCTGAAGAGGACCCTTGCCAAGAAGCGCCGAAATATAGCTCTAATAAAATCTAGCTGACTTATCCGTTTTGCACCGTCAAATAGGCTTCATTGACTTTCTTGGTAAACCAAAAGAAAAGAAGTAAGAATTACTGTCTATCATTTACTTTAGGGTATAGAAGCCAATGTTGGGATTTCGGGAGGGGCCCGGACTGGCAGATCTGCAATAGATCTGAGAGGGCGCTCTATGAAGTAGTGGAAAATGTGTAAGAAGTATCCGATAGTTGGTACTAGTCTATTCACTTCCATGTCTGCTTGTCAATTTTCTGAAGTCAAAGTACGTTAAATAAATAAGAAAATAAAAGTAAAGTTTGTTGTTTGCCAAATCAAAAAAGGGCCCTGACTCTGTTAACTCCCTAGGTTTCTTGTATGTCCGGACATGTCTTACGATTCAGTATGTGCTTCGATGTATCAGTCTAGAAATCAGTTTGAAACAACGGATTCTCGGAACGGTTCTTTGCCCCCCCCCCCCCTCCCCCCACTCAGGACAAAAATCTAGATGACACCTCATTCATCACACTTTATCGCAAAAGCCCCCCCCCATACAACACTCCCAAAATATATATATATATATATATATAGACACCATATTATTGTTTAAGTGCACCCGCGCGTGTTAAAAAGATAGTCAGCACAACACAATCGCTGTCTTGCGACAAGCATGAAAAAAACTGATTAAAACAGCCTCAAAAAGAAAATCAGAAAGACTTGCCTTGCTGCAAAGAACTGACAGGGCTTCGAATCTCATCTCCCTCTGTCGTAACTGTCCCTCCTAATCTTGTTTCTTAGACCACTGCTTCTTTCTTTCTGTGACACGCAGTATTAGTGGCATCTATGTGCCCATTTTCTTGCAACGAATCCTTTCTGATTGTTAGATGGCGTCAATGGTTCAACTTCAGAGGAGAAATCCCGAATGAACCAATTACGGATGATGTGAGCAATGCTATGTAAAGAAATAATGGCCCATTTACACACTGCGTAAAATCCGAGCGTATTTTACACACGCTTTGAACTTGAAAACATTTCTAGCAATACGGACGTATTTGAGAAATCGGTCCCCTTTGTATCTAAATACGTATGTTTGTATCTAAATTGTATCTAAGTAAGCCAATAGAACCTCCGTCTTTGGTCCCCATGCAGCGACTATGGATACCCCGACAAAACTGAGCTGAGCAAGAGGTACTTGCTGAGCCTTGAGTTGACACACGTCTACCTCGCTCTTCGCCGCTGCGCATATCAGAGGAAAAGGTGCAGGAGGCGCGCTGACCCGCTATGCAGCACGTCCCGACAAACAATCAGCTTTTACTTTCGAAATTTCTTCTCCAAGAATTTACTGCAATATGGCTGTTTACATAGGTAGAAGGCAAGAAAAAGGTACGACGATACCGGAAAAACGACAAAAAAAATATTGCGCGGTATAGACTTTCAACGTCGAGACCGAATTCAGGGCGTTTCGCTGACATTCTAAGCTAAAGTGTTTTTCCAACCTTTTTTGCGTGATTACATTTAGTTTTGGAAACAAAAGTTTTAATCGGAAATGTGTTTTAGAAGGCTCCAAACTTTTACGACAAAATTAAATCTCGCGATGATGATTTGTAGCAAAATTTTGAAGTCTCTTAAAACACATTTCCGATAATACTTTGTTCTAAAATTGTGTTTAGCCAATTAACAAAGGGTCGGAAAAAGTTTCTACAACTTACAGGTTTAGATTAGTTAGCAAACGGAAACGCCGATAATTCAGTCTAAAATTCGAAAGTCCTATACCTTGCCAGTTCGTCGTTTTACCTTCCTAATGATAGGGAGAATATCCGTTTTCGTCGGGTAGGGTGCAATCTCTCTATTGGACATCACAGCCAATTCCGGTTTAGTTCGGAAGGGGAGACAACAAGCAATACCCGGAATCCTGAATAGCTCTCACTGAGGTGTTACTAGCCAAAATGCATTTTTTTTTTGGAGGGGGGGGGGAAGTATTTACCGGCTGGCTGGTAATTTTTACTGATTTTTTGTTTTTAGAGAAACACACTGTTTTTGGGATCCCAAAACGCAAGTGGAGGGATACCAATGACATACAGCACCTTCTGCGCTCCTTCTATACTATTTCGTTCTGGAGTCACTCATGTTCTACGAAAGAAGGAGATTAAAAAGATGAGAAAGCACCTTCTCTACTTGCCGAAATTATGTCATAACCATACATTGACGGAGAAATTCAAAATTCAAGATGCAAGTGTTACCCTTTTGGATGTTTCCTCATCGCTTTCAAAAATCATGGACAACAGGGCCCAACCAGCGCACGACGTCGTCCACTGCTTCCTGAACGAAGATTAAAAATTAAGTGTCTTTTCTGTGTGTTTGTGTGTTTTGTTTTTTTCTTTATTTTCTTCATTTACTCCGCCTTTTCAAAATGGCGGGTCATAAATAAATTACTTACTTATAGCAAAAGTGGTCCGCCCGTCTGTCCGCACAATAACTCTCGAAGGGAATGAGATATTTTGATGAAACTTGGTGTAAGGATTCTTTGGATCAAGGGTAAGGTGAAGTTCGTAGATGGGCTCTGTAGCCCTATATTTAGGGGTGGCGGAAGGGGTTCAAATTAAGGGGCAAACAAAATATTTTTAAACAGCTAATGTGATAGTGGATTATAGGGTAAGAAGACATGCTGGACACGATGATGAAAACGATTATTTGATGTTCGATTTAGGGGTAAGAAGACATGCTGAACACTTGTGTGAAAAGCATTTTCTACCCGGACAAGTAGTTCGACCGGAGTCCGGCCGAACCGGAAAATTTGTTAAAAGCGGAAGTTTTATTTGAAGTTGATCAGATGACAGATTTAGGGCTAAGAAGAGACGCTGAGTCTGTATATGACAATCATTTTTTACCCGGACATATAATTCGTCCGGAATCCGGTTGAAACCCGAAATTTTTTACAAGTTATTGTTTTATTTGAAGTTGACTATATGTTCTTTATAGGGATAAGGAGGGACGTTGAATTCCTTTCTGAATTGTTCTTTTTTTGCTGGAAAGTAGTTCGCTCGGAATTCAGCCGAAACCGGAAATTTGGCAGAAATAAAGGAGGAAGTATCGGTCAGTGCCGTCAAAACAGATATGGCTTATAGAGGTATATCTGAACTTATAGAGGTATTTCTCTGATGATTAGCCTGGCGAAGACTGGATCTGGCGAAGACAAGACCCAGTTGTCTGGATCAAATATTAGATTTTTGGGAGCCAATTGAAACCTTAGGTCTTGTTTAGGAAGAAATCAACATTTTATAGTAGAAATGATTTTTTTAAAAGAAAATTCGATTTTTTTTTCAGACAAACAATGCTTCGAAAAAATGAGGTTCTTTCAGAAAAAATCGCCTGTTTTCTCGAAAACCCAATTATTTTTCAGAACAAAATCGACTGTTTCTACGAAAAGTAGAGGCGCTTCGCGCCGACTCACTTTTTTTCCGATTGGCTCTTATCGACTGGTAACCCGCTCCCCCCAAGAAGTAACGCCTCTGGCTCTCCTCAATGCCAAACTGACTAGGCGTAGTTCAAAGACTGACGGTGATTTGCTGCACTGGTGTGGCATCAGTACTTCTCAAGGTTGGCTTGCAGTTTTTCTCGGTGGTTTTCTTTGAAACGAGCCGACTCGACGGACGCATCCTACCTCTACAGAATATACTAAAGGGCAACCAACGACATGCTTAATTGCAATCATTCACCATCGAGATTTTAATTCTATGCTAAAAGCAATTGACCTTGACAGCTGTTCAGAAGTAAATATACCCCCCCCCCCCAACTGGACCATAGATAGTTTTTTTGTAGGATAACAAATTTTTGTTTTGTAATTTGCAAGGGATAGCAGTGTTACTTTTAAGCTGGAATGTTCGTGATTTTTATTTTGATTTTATTTCGTTTAAGAAGAATAAATGCACCATACTGTTACTTTTATAGCTTGGCCCCAGCAGTGAGTAGTCCATATCTCAGTTGCCCCCTCCCCTCCCCGTTGGTCTGGCGCTACTGCTGGACTAGCTCTCTGAATAAAAATAGTGGTCCCACATCACTAAAGCATTTTTACAAAGCTATTACTCAACCTATTTGATTACAAAATATAGCTACATTCTAAGACATTCTAGATTCTAAGAAAAAATTTCAGCGAATCCCCCTCCCGTTTGAAATTCTACCCCACAGCCCCATATGGCTTCGCCGACCCCGAAAATGCGACCCCGTGTTCAAATTAAGGCTTCAGTGCCCCTTTAATTTGATACGGTGGGTATTCAACAAGAAGACTTTGAGGTCATTAGCGAGAGTGTGACCCAGGCTCCGAAGCCACAGATTAAATTTAATTGGCAAGTCCGCTCAAGCGAAGCCCCCGTCAACTGACCATGTGGCATCCAGTTCCACGAGGGGGAAATTTATCCGGTGATCTAATCGCTAGACTTCCGATATGGAATATCACCTTTAATGTTTGGAGTAGACAGTGCCGCCTTTACCCTTAGGCCGGTTAGGCCTGTGCTGGGGGGGGGGGGGGGGATACGAGAGTCCAAGCGGCCGGTACAAATCGTTGAGAAATCAGGCAACGGTTGCTAGTCTTGTTCATTACAATCCGTGACCAGCTGATGGTGCATTTACACACTGCGTAAAATCCGAGCGTATTTGAAATCCGAGCGTATTTTACGCATGTGTTTGGGCTTGAAAAGATCTCTAGCAGTACGGACGTATTTTAGAAATCGGTCCGTTTTGTATCTAAATACGTCCGTATTTCTAGAAATCTTTTCAAGCTCAAGTACGAGCGTAAAATACGCTCGGATTTTACGCAGTGTGTAAACCCACCATAAGCAATTATGCTCAGATGTGACCATATAGCGTGGCCAAGGCCGTATCCGGGGGGGGGGGGGGGGTTAGGGGGTTGGACCCCCCCCCCCCCCCCCCGAAACATACAAATATAGTCATTTTTATAGGCTTTTCCCTCTGATCTATGTCTGTTTTGTACTTTTTTGTCCGACCCGCAGGCAACCCCCCCCCCCCAAAAGGCACCCGCCCCCTCGAAAAAAATTCCTGGATACGGGCCTGAGCGTGGCTCACCGATAATCGTGTGTGTTAACGTGCCGGCGTTTTTATGTTTTGGATGGCCGAGGGTCCACCAAAAGTAAAAGACGAAACTGGGGGTAGATGAAGAAGAACAAGACCAAAGGTTTCGATGTAACCCCATGGTTGTTGGACTTCGTGATACAGACAATCAGTTTCTCTCCTCTTAGAAACCGTAACCAGATACAACAACACTCATCACCCAAAAGATTGCCAGACAATCAGGTTCATACTCTATATGACTAAGTCCAAAACACGCCGTCGATCCTCAGGAAGAACGAGAAAACGTCTCACTAATGACTCAACTCAACAACTCAAATCATGTGTCGTTCAATCAAGGCACTCGTTCGACACAGCTGTGGTGCCGCTTCCGGTTCTTCCACTAGGTACACGGCGATTTTGCATCGGCGGTGAGTTAGTCATCAAGAGTATTCGTTTCCTTCCGGTTTTGACAGGATTGCCAACATGTTATTCGGCCAAGACACATCCTTCCTATACCACTCTTCCAACCGGTTTTATCGGATAATCTTACGTTCTTAAATCGATCAACCCTTCCTCTTCCCCCCATTTGAGGTAAACATCCTATATTTAAAACTCGGACCACCAATCATGTTTTCAATCAAAGCAAGAAATTTAAAATTTCGACCAGACAATGAAAATGGACATGGGAATTTCTTGGATCCGGGTCCACTTGGCTTGCCAGCTTGCAGTTAACAAATGGTCCAATTTCTCCGTCACCACAACGTAAAAAGAAAAAAAGAAATAAACTAGTAGGCTAACAGCCGACATGAGACCAAGATAACAATTTAAGTTGGCTGTAAGGGCCAACGGATTAGAAGTCGATCTTCGCCAAAGCAATCGCTCCCCACAATTATCCCAGCGCAATGAGTATTAAGTAAGTAAGTAAGTAAGTACTTTATTTATAACCCGCCATTTTGAAAAAAGCAGAGTAAATGAAAGAAAATAAATAAAAAACATAAAGACACAGAAAAAGACGCTTAATTTTCAATCTTCGGCCAGGAAGTAGTGGATAAGTATTGTAGCGCTGGGATAAATCTAATTTACAAAATTTGTAAATCTTTCTACCAATATGTGAAGTATCTGCTGAGGGTTCCACCTTGGACAAGCGGCAATAGTTTGCTGTCGAAGTATGAGTAGCACGACCTATACCTGTAATTCTGGAAAGTCGAGAGCTTAAAGCGCTTTAAGCTTAACTGAGCTCAATTCTCCGGTTGAATGCGAGCAAATCTCAGACCCCAGGAGACATTTTCTTAATGGGTATACTATTAAGTTCCCCGATGTTCTTGAAACAAAAAATAAAGCTAAGATACTTAAAATATGCCAATTTTTAAAGAGTGTATTAGTTAAATAAAGATAAGTATTGAGTGATGTAAAGTGTATTGTAACCATCATGTATTTTGTACGGCCAATTGGCTATTAAATATATTCATTCATGCTTTAGGTTATAGTCAGTCTAAATTTGTCAAAGTGTTTTCTACGGTTCGTGCGTTTTCTACATTATCCTTGTTGCTAATAATGTTCTTTTTTCTTTCTTTCTTTGTTTTTTCTTCTACATTTAATTACTCCGGTCTTTTTGTACATTTGTGCAGTATGATGGGCAACAAATCTATTATTATTATTGCTGAAAGATTTGTATCAAATTTAAAACGCAATTCAGAGATAAGTTGGTTTGAAGCGGAACAAGACAAAAGACAAAAGACAAAAATTTCATATTTGATCCAGACAATTGGATCTTCTAGATATCCGGTCTTCGCCAGACTCCTTGAAATTTTGTACTATTAAAAAATAGAAAAAGATTAAGGCCAATGGCTATCATCTGAGAAAACGAAGTTCAGATATGGATTAATACCCCTATACGTCATCTCTACTTCGACGAAATTGATCACCTTACTTCTGCCAAATTTCCGGTTTCTGTCGGACTCTGGACGAACTTCTTAACGAATTTTCAGGTCTTGGCCGGATTCCCGGCTAACTACTGGTTCGGCGAGAAAATATAATATAAATTATATGGATTCAGTATGCCTCCTTACCACTACATCGAACCTCTAATCAACTTCAGAAAAAAACTTTTACTTATAACAAATTTTCCGGTTTCAGTCGGATTCCGGGCGAACTGAAACCCCTCCCCCACCCCTAAATATAGGGCTACAGAGCCCATCTTCGAACCTGATCTGTACTTTGACCTAACAAGTCCTCGTGCCAAGTTTGAACAAAATATCTCAACCCCTTCGAGAGTTATTGTGCTAACAGACAGATAACTTTTGCGATGTCATAGGTATCCCTTCACTTACGTTTTGGGATCCCAAAAAGCGTATTTTCTACAGAGCCCATCTTCGAACCTGATCTGTACTTTGATCTAAAGAGTCCTCGTGCCAAGTTTGAACAAAATATCTCAACCCCTTCGAGAGTTATCGGTATATATCGGTCATAGGTATCCCTCCACTTACGTTTTGGGATCCCAAAAAGCGTATTTTCTTTCTCTCTTTAAATCTGTTTGTAAGCTTTACCTTGCCAGGAGGATGTCTGATGCTGACGTTTTGCAACGCTCTTCTAGAAACTCTGGCAAACTCTGTACAGCCAAAGATTCAAAAGCAGTTGCAACAAAGGAAGAATCAGGAAAATACGAATTTCTGAGCAGGAATTATTTCGTGGGGGGGGGGGGTCTACCCTCGGCTCGGACCTAATCCAGAGCTAAATATCATAGATCAGAGGTAACGACGACCTATAGAACAAATGATTTTTTCATTTTTCGGGAGGGGGGGGTCTAACCCCCCTAAAGACGGCCTTGTTTCTGAGGTAACAGTTTTAAGTCGTAAGTGCAGATTCATCAGTAGCCTACATGGTTACGTCAGCTGGTATTCTAGCTTTTAATTTAAACTATATTTCCATATTCAGTAGTACAAATTATTTTTGTTCAGTTCTTTAAGCTTATACATTGCTACAGGCAGACAACAGTCGGACGGACAACAGATTTATCTTTTAGATATCTGGTTATTCAACAAATAGTTCAGGAGAAGGGATAGTCGCTACTATCTTGTCATTTTCATACTTTATGATTCCGTCTCTTCTTTATATAATGCTATATTAACCACATTCATTAATTCACTGTAAAACGTCAAATTTCATCAGAATCCAACGGAAGCTCAATATTTCTTCGTCTAATAACCTCGGCTTAATAGCCAATACCTCGAAGACGGTGGCGATAATCTCCGATTTCAAACGTGTAATAATTCCTTGTCAGATTTCATGATACGACGCACTGTCAATTAGCGTTTACATGTTGTTATTTATCTCTAAGTGCTTAAACGCAGGTACAGTAAACACGGTGTAAGAACTATGCTACCGTACCAACTTCAGTAACAAGATTGTAAGGGTTGCTGAATTTGATTAGATATAATAATGGTTATTTTTCTCAGGCCAACGGAGTCGCTGGATAAGAAATAAAAAAACTATGTTTAGCACGTGTTCGCCATATTGCCAAGTACGATCAACAGTATAGTCGCTGTTCTACTTACATAACTTGTTTCTTGGACAATGTGTTTTAGACCGTGGCAAACCACTTGAGCATTTTGGGTACACAAAAAACGAAACAAAAAACAGAATAACAAAATAATAAAATAACAAAACAAATTTACAGGCTGGTACAGATAGATAGCTAGATAGATAGATATTTTTATTGATCTCACTCGTAGCGCCGACATGGCACTCTCATGGTACTATCCGAAACTCATAAGTATGCCATTTTTAAATATTCACTATCGACTTATTTGGAACATGGAAGAAATCTGAGAATCTCGGTAACGCGGAACTGCAGAACAGGGAGGCAGGCGAAGAGCAACGGGTCAGATACTCCTTAGCACACTAAAGAATTGAATGTTGGCGCTGTTTAGTCACTATTACCAAGAAGAAAAAGCATATTTTGAGGGTCTCTTTAAAGTTTAAATGAAAAGGACTGAGAAAGGACACCTATACCGATCACTCATTCACTTAAAGAGGCTTGAAGACCCGATGAAAATGCGTTACGTCGTTGATCCGCTATTCATGAACAACTGATTTTCATATAGTGGAATTTCCATGTCAGATTTGTGGTACTTCTATTCGCTTGTTCATGTGCTGTAGGACTGACGCACTGATTTACAAGAAATAAGTGTTCATGCAGTAAGCACTCACCTAGTTCACTGCTGGCCACTGAACCCGCGTTTGTGTTGAGATTCAAATTTTCCACGTCAGAGCAGAATTTTGCGTTGTGAGGACGGCCGTAGATACTCTGAACGTCATACTAAAGCTAATAGGGAAAAATAAAAATCCCTTAACACAATCCTAATAATGCACTGTTCAGTTAAATGAGACAAAACTAAGTTGGGTTTTCAGTTAAGCTTTAAGGTTAGAGCCGTTTCAAAAAAATATGTACTGTAAGCTTTCCGGATTGTACTATTTAAAGTTTAACCGAAAAGAGATGTAATAGGAAAATCTAGGTACCCTTGACTTATTCGCTTAAAGAGGCTTGAAGACCCGACGAAAATGGGTTCCTTCATTATTCAGCTAAGCACGAATAATCGGTTTCCAAATAGTGGAATTTTCCTGTGATTTGTAGTACCTCTATCTGCTTGTGTCTGTGTTGTACGCTTGACGAAAACAGTTTACGAAAAATAATTATTCACGCAGTGAGCCACCTTCCATAAGCTGATCACTGACTACTGACCACTGAAAAGCTGCGGTTGTACTGAGGTTCAGATTTTCCGCGTCATAGTAGAATTTTGCGTTGTAAGGACAGCGGTAGATATTCTGGACATCATACTGGAGCAAATAATAAAAATATAAAAATCCCTTAACAGAATCAAAATAATGCAGTGTAGTCAGTTAAATTATGCAAAAACAAGTTGGCTTTTCAGTTAAACATTAAACCGTCCACCTACGTAAATCGGCGTGTGAATGTGAAAGCTTGAGTGAGCTCATGTTGAACTTTTAAGATAATTGACGATTTTTCAAACTAGATTCGACACCACCCTGATGTCTCCTCTTCCCTCGATGACATTAAATCGTAACTTACCCTGATCTTTCCTTATTAGTGTACTCTAATTATATTTTCAAACAACGGCTGAAAACGGATACGCCATCTACGATGCTTTGGCAGCAACATCTCGGCACTTTATGGCACGGGTCCTCTTCAGGCTGTTGACCGTCAGGGACAACGTCGAACCTGGAAAAAACGAGCCTACAATAAATAACTGAAACTTATACTAATCATTTTAAACAAAAAATCTAACAATTTTAGCTATAACCAATCAACTTTTACAACTGTTAAATACCTTTTCTTCATTATCATTAAAGTTTAACCGAAAAGGGCTGAGATAGGACAACCAAGTTACCCATCACTTATTCACTTAAATAGGCTTGAAGACCCGATGAAAATGCGTTACTTCGTTGCTCCGCGATTCACGAATAATCGATTTTAATATAGCGGAATTTCCCTGTTGGATTTGTGGGAAGTCTATGATGTGCTTGTACCTTTGTTGTATGCTTGACGAAAAAGATGTACGAAAATTGGTGTTCAGGCACTAAGCAGTCTTCACCAAGATCGCCATTGGCCACTAAAAAGCCGCGTTAGTGTTGAGATTCAAATTTTCGGCGTCATAGACAGACATTTTTTTAGACAGACATTTCTTTTTAATTTCATCAAAAAACATATAAATTAAACAAACAATTTACCATTAACGGCCACTTTTAAGACAAAAGAATCCTGATTGTGGCATCTTATCACACTTCTTTCCTTTTCAAAGAATGGGATTTAACCATTCTCTTGAATGATGCCAGACTTACAGCCGCTCTGACCGATTCTGGAAGGTCATTCCAGACGCTCACACCTATGTTCCTGAGAACAAATCCTGCTCTTGTTGTATTTCTTCTCTCGTGAGCTAAATCCTCCGAATGTCGGGTAAAATAAGGGTGATAAAACGAGTTAGTGTTAAAAAAAATCATAAAAGTACTCAGGGCTTACCTTATTTACACTTTGAAAAACAAAAATCGCTAGCTGGTAATCACGAAGCTCACCTACGTTCAAAATCCCATTCTTTCTAAAACACTCCGCAGTACTCTGACAATTTTGAAATTCTCCTATGAGACGCAGCGCTTTGTTTTGTATTATTTGGGTTCTTTTATAATTCGCCACGAAATTACTTGCCCAAACAGAACAACCGTACGTGATGTAAGGATGCACAATAGCACTGTATAACAGTTTGACAACTGCTACCGGGATCACTTTTTCAGTAGAATTTGCGAATAGTAGAATTTGCGTTGCGGGGACGGCTGCAGATCTTTTGAGCGTCACAACTGGATCAGATAGCGGAAAATCAAAAACTCCCTTAGCAGAATCCTAATCATGCAGTCTGTTCAGCTGAATAATACAAACATAAGTTGGTTTTTCAGTCAAACTTTAAAGTACTCATATTTGTTTTATTATAAACTTTTCTACCCTTTTATAAGTCCTTTAGGGTAGCCCTAGGAAAGGGACAGGTGCCTTTGAGAGGTCGTAATTTTGTTTATGTTTGTTTATTTTTCTTATTTACCGGTCATAGCAATGAAACCATACTACCAGTCCACAAGAGGGGGGGGGGGGTGTAGAACCAAAATTTTACCGAATCTCTCAAAAAATTTCACCGGATTTTAGGAACTGAAAATTCGAGCTTTAAATTATGGAACTGAAACTGGCAACTTCCTAATTCTCTAAAAATTCACACAGAGAGCGGATCTCGCAGTGTTTCCACTTCGAGGGATTTATCCCTTTCTGAGGGATTTCCAGGCCTTCCTCGGGATTTTTTTTTCTAAAGAGGGATAAGGGATTTTTCATGGATAATTGAGATATTTTGGGATTTTCAATATTAGAATGGAGATTTTTGGAATTTTTTAGTCTCAAGGAAAAAATCCGTCAACTTCACAATAACTGTAGGGGCACTTATGTAGCAGGTTTCGTTCGCTTGTCTCCTTATCAGAAAAAAGCGGATTTGAAAATTTTCGCCTGCGGCGCTCAGTTTTAAATCTCTTGCGTTCAGTCGTCAATAGCTACTACCGAAGCTTGGTTTTAACCAGTGAATGCTGAAATGAGTGAATACTTGATTTTGGTGTTTGTATTTCTTGAAATTTGTACAATTTTAGGTCTAGTGTTTTTAACCGGTAGAATTCTTGAGCCTTAACGGGCATTATCCAGACACACATTTGTAGGTCGTCACCCCCCCCTCCCCGACACAGACACAGGCGGGCGTAATTATAGGATATTGCAGGCGCAGGAGAGGGGTTTATCAAGGGATTATTCTCTGAAGAAAAAGGGATTTTTAGGGATTTTCCTACCTGAATCTGGGAATTGTCAAAAACAGAAGTGGAAACACTGGGATCTCGCTACGCCTGGCCGTATCCGTCAAGCCAGGCGTTGACAAGCCATCGTCCGGTCCAAAAAGAGGCTTCCCCAGACTTCGGCCCCGAGCTGAAGAATTCGCAACACGAGGCAAATAATTTGAAATATAGAAACGATGGATGTAGAACAGCTCAAAAGATCGCACTGTGGATTTACTGCTCTGCCGTTTACAACACCAAGCCTATCGCAATTGCAACTTGTAGTTTTCTGTTCATATTTCTGGGCGAAATTCGCTCCCCGCCTGTCATACCCTGCGATTTCGCCTAAACCTCGCAAAGCGTATTTTTTCGTGACAATACTTAGACGCCCGTTGTGTGAATCCCGCTTAATGGTGGGTTTACACAGTGCGTAAAATCCGAGCGTATTTTGAAATCCGAGCGTATTTTACGCACTTATTTCAGCTTGAAAAGATCTCTAGCAATACGGACGTATTTAGATACAAAAGGGGCCGATTTCTCAAATACGCCCGTACGTCTTTTCAACTTCAAGCCAAATACTTGCGTAAAATACGCTCGGACTTTACGCAGTGTGTAAATATGCCGTAAGTTGTTCATCTGCTGCGCGTTGTGGTTACTGCGAAACAGGTGCTGATATGGCGGCGAAACTGACAATAGGATCTGTGGACAATGGACACCAGGAAATTAAGAAGCTGAATCGAAACTCGAGTATTAAATGCTGGGGGAGTGATGACAATCACACTAAGCACCCTCATAAGCGGTTTGGACATTCGATCCTGGAGGAGATTTCGAAAAGGACAGTTTCCGACAGAGGAAATGAAAGTGTTGGGGGGGGGGGGATGATACCCCTGGATTGGTTTATGTCACTTTAGCAAGCACCCTCTGGTCTAAGATACCGAATGTCTTTTACCAAATGAAAGACATCCGGATATTACAGAGGCAACTTGGTCACAAAGGCGAGGTCACAAAGGAAACGCTATCTCCAAGACAGGAAACAGGATAAAGGGCTCAATGGCCACCGTCAGGAGTAAAGCTTCAATGTCAACACTGACAGTATAAAAGCTACATCCAACAGCGTGTCTACTTGTCAATCTAATACGCCCCTCATAAAATTCCTCTCAGATTAGTTCTTTTTTGGCCGCTAGGTGCGCTATCGTAAAGAAAACAAGGACACGTTACTTCTTGGCTTACGTTTATCCAGGTTTGTTTTTCTATTTTCAATTCCTCTTAGGCCTAACCATGTTTAAAACTGTTTAAAATGCCTTCTTCCCCTTTTTTTGCTTTACCCAACTCTGTTCTGTCAAGCGTCATCAAGTTTGTCATTTCTGGCTTCCGACTGATATGAAGCGAACTGAGCGAAAGCCTAATCGCTTAAGCATTGTCCTAATAGGTGTTGTAAGGTGTATTACGGCGTATAAAGCTTATTACAGATTCCTCTTTTCCTCGGAGCGCGCTGTAATAAGGTGAATAAGGAAAATAGACTAGCGTTCTATTCTGGCTTATGCAGGGCCAATCAGATCGCTTGGTTGGTTCCGCCAGCGGGCCGAGGAAAGAGCAGCGTCGTCAGGGTTGCCATAGGAAGCACTAAAGTTCTACTTTGGTGGAAGCTGAAGAAACAACTTTTCTAAAAAATAACACATTTTGTTCTGTTGCGACTGCTCACTGCTAGTTCGAGGACTTGTGCTGTCCATCCGTAGATTTAATTGCTTTTTGCAATATATTGGGCGTCAAATTGTACTGGTGTACTTCAAGTAACACTAAGAGCACTTTTCTGATCTTTAGAAACTTGAAAAACTGTATGAGCGTGGCAACACTGCACGCTGCATTGATAAGAACCTCTCGGGTTCGTATTTGAACGGGCGTGTGTATTGAGGCGTAAACATCGCGTATAGCGTTATTCAGCTTATTACACCTATTAGAACAATGATATTCACCCGTCAGATAACTTATGCTCCCATCTCACGTGTGATTGTTATTGTTCCTCTAGCGCGTCTGGCGGCAATTCGTCATCGGATTTTATGAAGGACGTATATGCGATACTGAAGCTTTACAGTATAAAAGAAGTATCAAATACAGAAGCGCAGTATCTGATCCAGGAAAGGAAAAAGGGAGAGAACATAAAGGTTAAAGTTGCAGTAGCTAGCCTAGTTTCTGTTCCAGTCTTGTATGGAAACGTTAAAGAAAGCCTGATCTCTCTACATACCCAAACTGAAGAGACAAGCTCACTGACTGGGATAAAAAAAATAACGTATTAAGCGAAAATAGCTTATTAATAAAAAAAAAAAAAAATTCTAGTGACAAAATCATAATAAATAACCGTTTCAAATGAACTTTCCTTGCAAGCAGAATCGCGATTTTTGTATTCCAGTATTCTAACACAGCCTAGTTTGGATTATTCAAAGATTATAAACACGTCACGACTATTTTCAGCCTCTCTCGCCCCCTTGGTTTTGACGACAAACACGGGAAAACTTGCATAACCGGTATTTCTGACTATTCAGCTTCTCCGGAAGCAATTAGCAGACTGATCCGCCAAGACAAAAGAGCTAGACGTGGAAATTAAAGAAATAAGTGTAGTGCTGTCGGCTAGGGGTGGATACAAAGATCTAGGAAGTTCGAATGTAGGAAATAAGAATGATGGAGCATAAGGGATGTAGAGTGAAGCAGCATAAGGTAAGACAAGTACTTCAAGCCCCATGAAAAGCTGAGAGTCCTGGGTCCTGAACTTCCTGGCGGACAAATATTTCGCAATTATGTTTTGTTTAATGTTTCCTTCGTACCTTTGCGGGAAGAGATGACGAATCCGATTATGAAGGATTCAAATCCGAATTCAGGGCTAGGTACGAATTCAAATTCGAATCCTAATCCACCATGTCATCCTGAGGGTCCGAATCCGGATTCGAATCTGACCTCAAAGGAAATCAAAGCATGTACGTATGTTACAGTTTAAAAATCACAGGTGACAAAAAAGCACTTATGCCTAAGGCAAATGAAACGGTTAATTGGACGATGTAACCATATTTCCAGGTTTTCATGTTTGCTTGTTATAGTGTGGGTTTTCTCTCGGAACCAGGAACGAATTTGGGGCTCGTTAAGCACAATGCAGTGTGTAAATTGGGATAAGAGAAGATGGAGCGGATTCGTACAATTCGTGGTTTGGAATCCGAGTCCGAATCCAAATCCAGCCTGACATGCAGCAGATTCGAATCAAAAGTACGAATGCTGGATCCGAATCCGGATTCGGATCCACCCATCTCTGCTTGCGGGTAAAAAATACATAACAAAAACTGACTGCAATAAACGGATACGACAGTTCTATTCTAGCAATATTTCGGCCCTTCTTGGCAAGTGTCCTCTTCAGGCTCGAACTAGAAAAACGGAATTGTTATGTGGCGAATAAAAACTCAGCTGACGTATCCGTTTAACGGAGACAAATACCATTCGCAATAGCCCGTAAATAACCTTACATGTTCGCAAGCTCAAGCTGTAGCTAGTAAATTTAGAAACAAACATGCTTACTAAACCGTCTGTGCCTTTCCCGTAAATAACCTTACATGTTCGCAGCTCAAGCTGTAGCTAGTAAAGTCAGAAACAAACATGCTTACTAAAACGTATGTGCCTTTTTTCGTTGACATGTATAATAAAATGTAAGGGTAACAATGAACGCAAATATTTGTACCGCCGTCTGTGCCGTTATTTGTTAACATATGAGTACCATAATAAATGAAGTCTGGAAAGACACACAAATCAGTGGCTTTTTGTCTTAATAAAAACCTTATTATCCGCAGTCAGCTTGAGCTGAATAATTATAGATAAAAAAAAAAGAAATAAAAAAGGCGAGGTAAGTAAAGGATTATGAAATGTCAGCTTGAAAGAACAATAATTTTTTTCAAACCTCTCGCCTCGTGCATTCTCTAATCGAAATAACCCTTATTATCTAACTCTACTGGAAAAGAATTACTTGCAGGAGATCTGATAAGAATTAAGGAAGTAGCTTCCTGAACAGCCTATATTTACCATAATTATAGGCTGAAATTTTCTTCCTCGAACACTTAATAGCCGGCGATCGCAGTTAATTTTTTGGATAGCTTGATCATATCTTCTGAAGTAACCAACAAGCAGATTAACGAATACCGAAAGCGAAGACGATTAAGGGATTAATAATATTTAAATTTAATACTGCTTAAAGGGATGAGAAAGTTTATTTTTGAATTTTAGGCAGAAATCATTAATGGAACTGAGTTTGAAAAGTTACATGTGGTGATGAGTGCCTTTTTTTTAAGTTATGAGGGTTGATTTTTTTTTTTGGGGGGGGGGGGGGGGGGTCGGAATGAAGCGAAATCTGTTTTACGAAAAACATATTTTTTATATGTTAAAGTTAAGAAATAAAGAAGAAAAAAAAGCGGACTCAGACATTGCTTACGTTATCCACCTTCTGTGTTAATGCAGAGAATTATGGGACTAAGGGAGATTTTGGGGGTAGGGGTAATGGATAAAAATAGACTATTAAATAAGAAATACTGGGAAGTACCTCAAGTTGGCTTTCAAACACCGGGTTTGATCGTGGCAAAGGTAGTTTAGCAAAAAACAACTTTATTCATTTATTTTTAGTTTATTTAGAATACTTACATATTATAGACAAGCAGGCTTAGAAGTGAAATAGACAAGTACCAGCTATATTTTTTTACACATTATAATTAACACTTGCGAGGTTGGGGACCGTAGGTGGCTGCACAATTTACCTAGGCAGGTTCGCCACTGGTGAGCAGACTGACAATGCTATAGCATGGAAATTGATGGTAAAAAAATGTTGTGGACTAGGTGATAGCGCTGGTTGCTGGGAAAAACCGAGGGGTTGCTCACTCCCAAAATGGTTGTACAGTGGTGCCCAGCCGGTGCCCAGCGAGGGTGTACAGTGGTGCCCAGCGAGTGAGCAACCCCTTGGGAAAAACACAGCGAGACACTGCAAGTCTTCAGCTCTTCGCGGCTCTGGCTCGAGCCTGAAGAGGACACCTGCAAAGAAGGCCCGAAATATCGCTAAATGAATCATGCTTAGCACTGCAGACGATTGATTGCACTACTGCTACCTGCCGTTGCATGCTAAACTGGCCAAATATGATACTGGACACTGAATTTATAGTCCTGTATAATACTGATGATAGGAATAGGCGATAGACGACTTGAATACCAAAATCAGATCGTTTAATGGGTATAAAAATTCATCAGCCGCTTTTACCGAATACAGAGCAGCCACTTAGGAATTGGGCGTTTTTGGTCGCGAAATTGTTGTTCTTCTTTATTGTAACTGATGCTTAAAGAAGTGGCGGAACCACTTTTGAGACGAAAAGAGGAAGTGTTGGTGGTAGTTTGGGATGTTAAAGGTCTACGTTTCGGTTAACGATCGTTCCGAAAGAGGAAATCATACATACACAGACGGCACTAAACGCACTGTTAGAAGTTTCGAAAAAGTCGAAAAAGCATCTATTGACTTTTTTGTTTGTCGTCATGATATAATGTTTTCAAAGTCACAACACATTCCAAGTGTTGTCAGTCGAAAACTGCGCATCCTTGTGGTATCTGTTACGAAACTTCTGACAGTGTGATAAGCCTAGCCTACAGCCTCGTTTCATCTACCTACAGCCTGGCAAGAACCCTTGCCAAGAGGAACCGAAACATCGTTGGAGCAAATTTTTGCTGACTTTAACACCATTCTTTGTATATAAGTAGGCTATCCTATTTCTTCCGCCCAAGCTGGCTGCGAATCCGTGGACACAACTGTGAAACGAAAACAGAAAACAGGTAATGGCGCTAATTATTCAGAAGGAACATGATGGAATAGTAGCTGGTTTCGGTTCACCTTTAAATAAATAAGATTGGGGATTTGACTAAATTGTATCAGAATTCCATACAGCCATAACGTACATAGTGACGTCATGTGATTGAGGACCCAACATAAGATTTGATTGTCCTTAGGTCGTTTTATCAATGTAAACGGGACCGGCACCTCGCTGGCCACTCGGCTATATATATGTATATATTAAAATATATATTCACCGATAGGAATAAACTACAATATCTCGTTTTCTGAGGTAAAATAGATCAAATGGGTGTGACGTCAAGCATGTATGGACTCCGATACACCGAAATTGGTAGTTGGTTCCTTGTTCTATTTCACTGAGTGGCGCAGCAACCTTATCGAAGAGTAGCGGGTTTGTTCTGTTTTGAATAAACAAAATAGGCATTTGTTTTCTTGTTCTGTTTCAATGAGGTGCGGAATATCCTATATATTGTATCAGCGTGGGGCCCCCGGGCTTTGAAAGCATAATCATTATTATTATTACATTTCCTACTCAGCATTTTGGGCAAAAGTGTCTGTTTTGCCGAAGTATGCATTTCGTTTGTCAGTGATGCAAACACACATTAGTAATTAATTTGATCGGTTTCAGAGTTTAAATACAACATTATCTGAAATGCCAACACGAGTGTACACTGTAAAAAGTTTCTCCGAGTAAGGATTAAAGTAACTGCAGTATTTGCTACTGGGATTAATCTTATCTCTACTAGATAAGATTAATCCGAATTAGAGCTAAGATTATCTTTTTGGAGACAAGATTAATCCCAGCAGCAAATACTGCAAGATTTTTTTTTACAGTGTAGTGGATTCATTCCCGCTGTGGAAAGCTCTGAAGCACAAACTTTATAGCAGGTGGCCCCCCTCCCAAGGAACTTTGAAATTGTGAAAGATAAGTTAGAAGAAGAGAAAGTATTTGCCTCGCTTTCTAGAAACTCTGGCATTTGCCGTATCCGGAGCATTTATCTTTTTCTTTTCCATTTTACCAGCATTTATTTCAGGATTTTTCGTGAACTGAAATAAAGGTTCACTGAATATTAGATTCAAGATTAGATAGATAGATACTATTAGATACAAGTAGTATTAGTAAATTGCAGCACAAGTTCTTAGGACTTTCTTTTTGCTGCAGTATGATATTAGTCATGTTACTTTATTTTATTGTCAATGTTTTGGTTGAGAATAAAAAACTACCTACCAAAAAAATAGGGCTGAAACACGGAAATCTGGTTTCGAATCACATTTTCAGTTAAACAGATTTGAAAACTGGAATATGCGCTGCTCCGTTGGTATGCTATTACCGAATTACTTTGTTTGTACTTATGTAAAAATCATTCAAAATTGAGTTAGCTCTATGTTACTTTCAAAACATTTAGCAAAAAAATATATAAACATTGTCTGCTGATAGTAACCAAACCTCCTAGGCTGCTGGTCCCGGAACTCTTTTGAGCTTACTGTGCTGCCAGGCGCATAGCAGCGGCTTTGGTTGCGTTCCGGAACTTAACGATCGTTAACAAATTGTTAACACTTGTTAACTTTTTACGTTCCACGTTTCTGATCTCGAAATTTAAGCTCCGCCCATCTACGATTTCCGTTTCAGAGTTTAACGATTGTTAACTATTTGTAACGATGGTCGGTGAGCATCGTTACAAAATAGTCAATAATTGCAGAACTGGGAAAAATTAACGACTGTTAAAGCTACAGTTAGCTCCGCCCCGAAGTAAAGTTAACGATTGTTAACAATTGTTAAGTTTGTGGAACGCAACCTTTGATTCACTGAAGTTGCTATCTTACACGACGGAAAAACACACCCTCGGTGAATTCAAATTGCACGGTATAACTTGGATTTTCGTCATTTAGAGAAGTCGCCCATTTGTGAAGAAAAAAAAAATCCCTCAACTGAGTAAACATAGTTAAGTAAAGTGAGATACAAAAACAAGCTTGCCTTTCGGGATCCCAAAACGTATGTGGACAGATGCCTATGACTTCGTAAAAGTTGTCCGTCTGTCCGTCCGTCCGTGAGGATGATAACTCTTTAAGGGAATTATATATTTTGATGAAACTTGGTGTGAGGGTTCTTTGGGTCAAGGACAGGTCGAGTTCCCAGATGAGCGGCTCTGTAGCCTTACATTTAGGGATGGGGGACGGGTTTCAAATTAAGGGACAAACAAACTATTTTTTAATAGCTAATGAGATAGTCTATTTAGGCGTAAGGAGACATGCTGAACATCAATATGAAAACCATTTTTTCGCCGGACAAGTAGTCCACCCGGAATCCGACCAAAACCGGAAAGTTTGTAAAGGTAAAAGTTGTAGTTGAAGTTGATTAGATGTTCGATTTCTGGGTAAGAAGACATGCTAAACATTTAAATGAAAATCTTTTTTTCGTCGCAAAAGTAGTTCCCCGGAATCCGGCCATAAACGGAAAATTTGTTAAAAGTAAAAGTTATATCTAAGTTTGTTAGACGTTCGAATTCAGGAGTATGAAGGCATGCCGAATCCGTATATGGCAATGATTTTCTACCCGGATACATAGTTCGCCCGGAATCCGGCGGAAAACGGACAATTTCTAAAAAGTTAAAATTTTATCTGAAGTTGATTAGAGGTATGATATAGGAGTAAGGAGATGTGCTGAATTCGTTTTTGAGATTTGTTTTGTTGCCGGACAAGTAGTTCGGCCGAAATTCGGCTGAAACCGAAAATGTGGCAGAAGTATAAGGCAGGGAAGTTGTGATCAATTTATATATGACGTATAGGGGTAAAATACACATGCTGAATCCATATCTGAACTTTATTTTCTCAGATGATTAGCCAATGGCCTTATTCTGTTTCTAAATTTTAATGGTAAAAATGTTCAAGGAGTCTGGCGAAGACCAGATATTTACAAGACCAATTGTCTGGATCAAATATTAAATTTTTGGGATCCCATCGAAACCTTTGGTCTTGTTAGTTAAGCCTTAATGAATTTGTTGTTGCCTCTTTCGATCTCAATTGTAAAAAACCTTCGAATGACTCTTGACTGTCTTCTCTAATTAGATTTATTTGATTATTTAATTAGAGTTAACTGAAGCGAATGGAAGGGGCGCATATTGAATGGGTATGAGGCTAAATACGTCGAAACTGTATTCGAGAATCCCTTATATGTCTTCGAGGAAACGATGTTTGTATTTGAGAATCGATAAAAGTCTTCGAGAAAAGATAAAAAGTATTCCAAATATTTCAAAAGTATTTGACATTTAAATCGAAATTAGGGATTTGAGAATGACATAAATGCATTCGAGAATGACCAAAATGTATTCGCGAATTTTTATTTTCTAAATTTTCGAATGTAGTTTTGTCATTCTCGGATACATTTATGTCATTCTCCAGTTCTTATCTCAATTTAAACGTCAAATACGTTTCAGAAATTCTGGAATACTTTTTAAGTTTTCTCGAATACTTTTTGTAGTTTCTCGAAGACCTAAAAAAATCACGACAACTTCTTGTCGATTTTCGAATGCAAAAACCGATTCCTCGAAGACATTTAAGGGATTCTCGAATACATTTCGGGATTCTCGAATACATTTTCGACGTATTTAGTCTCAAATCCATTCCATAGGCTCGAATCAAGAATGGATGTGTTTCGTCATGGCGAATAGTTGTTTTGGAAACATTACTCAAATTAGGTTCATTAAGGTAGCCTTAGCCCATAGGCATGGGTGTTTATAGCTATTTTGTATTTCTTTGTGTTTATTTTCCTTGGCCATTGGATCTTGCCGTAAACAAAATCTTATCATATCTTCTCTAACCGGAAGCTATTTTACTAAATAAAATAACTGATCAATATTCATTGAGCCTAAGTTGACTAGAAAGCGTAGCCTATTTGGATGTTTCCTCATAGCATTTAAAAATCAGGGACAACAGGGCCCAAACAGCGCACGACGTTATCCACTGCTTTCTGGCCGAAGACTGAAAATTAAGTGTCTTTTCTGTCTTTCATTTACTCCGCTTTTCCAAAATGGCTGGTTATAAATAAATTACTTATTACTTACTATATTAAAACCCTAGCTAAAGACGGAAAGTCAGCTACGATATTTGACAGCGATAGTTCGGCCCTTCTTTGCAAGGGTCCTGGTCAGGCTGAAGAAACGGACCCGCAAGAAGAAAGAAGACCTGAAGACCCCCCCCCCCCCGAAACATACAAAAATAATCATTTTTTATAGGCTTTTCTCTCTGATCTATGTCTTTTTTGTCCGAACCGCGGGCAACCCCCCCCCCCCCCCCCCCCCGAAATAAATTCCTGGATACGGGCCTGGCCGTAGCAATGAACTAGTTGGTTCATCAAAGTATTCTTTCTCACTAATTTTACTAGGTAATTCAGTCGGACCCCCGACTTGCTCACATCTTCTTCCTATGGTAGGCAACTGCAGGAGGTGCGAAGAGGGCTATATATCTACCACCCGCACTTAAGGCCACACTTAGTAAGAATCCCCTCCATCTCCTAAGTACTTCTCAGTACCTTCTCCGTCTGAGCGATTCTGTACAGAAGGGAAAATTCCGGTCGAGAAGGCATGGCTCAATTTCTGACAGCGTTCATTAATCCTGGCAGTTCGACGATAACAGGAAAATCCACTTCAGTTTGTCTCTAAATGCTCCACGCCTCACTCCCAATATTCTGAGTGACAAACGATGCAAACTCAGTCCCGGAATAATTATTGGGAAATAAATCTGGAGCAAGGCATGCATCGCGTCAAAACCGGAGCAATTCGAATTCAAACTACTTTATAAATCAAACATAGCGTGTTGGTGGTCGGGTTTCGTCGGAAGCTTAGTTCTGTATGTAGCTTACTTCTGAAGATGCGAAAGAGGCAAACTGAAAGACATGATCCGAAACACCTAACCCTAGGTTCACAATGCTGCTTCGTATGCGACACGATTTTTCTTTGATATTCCAACGTGCGACAGAATCGCATGCACGTTCCCATCACCACGCAGACGCAAAAGGAAAACGAAATTTTTCGTCGAGATTATTCTGCAAAAGGACAAAGAAGCCCTTGAGGAAGCGACCTCTGAAGATGCTGGGAGATTACCCATCTGAATACCCACCCACTTATTAGGAAATTTTAAGTCAAACCCTATATGTCATCTTGCTCAAAACAGGTTAACAAAAGTCTATGTTTTGCATTCAGCCATCCTAGGATTACAGTCAGACAAGGTAGAGCAATTTTTAGTCTTGAACATTAATTAATCTTTGTTTTTACTTTTCTTTTCCCTCAAAAAAATCGCATGCGTTATGTCGGATCAGTCGAAATATTTCAAGGCATCCGACACTGCGACAAAACGCAAAGTTCTGCTTTGCTTGTCGCATGATTTGTGTCGCATGTCGCATGACGCAGAATTTTGCGCGATATCGCATCTAAGTAAACTTGAGACGGTACCCGCAAAATTTCGACCCGAAACACCTAAAAGAGCGAATGACTTGTAGGTAAACTTGAGACGGAACCAGCAAAATTTCGACCCGAAACACCTAATAGAGCGAATGACTTGTAGGTAAACTTGAGACGGAACCAGCAAAATTTCGACCCGAAACACCTAATAGAGCGAATGACTTGTAGGTAAACTTGAGACGGAACCAGCAAAGTTTCGACCCGAAACACCTACTAGAGCGAATGCCTTGTGTACTTTTAGGTAAAATTGAGACGGAACCAGCAAATTTCGAACAGAAACACCTAATAGAGCGAATGACTTGTAGGTAAACTTGAGACGGAACCAGCAAAATTTCGAACCGAAACACCTAATAGAGCGAATGACTTGTGTACTTGTAGGTAAACTTGAGACGGAACCAGCAAAATTTCGAACAGAAACACCTAATAGAGCGAATGACTTGTAGGTAAACTTGAGACGGAAGCAGCAAAATTTCGAACCGAAACACCTAATAGAGCGAATGACTTGTGTACTTGTAGGTAAACTTGAGACGGAACCAGCAAAATTTCGACCCGAAACACCTAATAGAGCGAATGACTTGTAGGTAAACTTGAGACGGAACCAGCAAAATTTCGACCCGAAACACCTAATAGAGCGAATGACTTGTGTGCTTGTAGGTAAACTTGAGACGGAACCAGCAAAATTTCGACCCGAAACACCTAATAGAGCGAATGACTTGTGTACTTGTAGGTAAACTTGAGACGGAACCAGCAAAATTTCGACCCGAAACACCTTATAGAGCGAATGACTTGTAGGTAAACTTGAGATGGAACCAGCAAAATTTCGACCCGAAACACCTAATAGAGCGAATGACTTGTAGGTAAACTTGAGACGGAACCAGCAAAGTTTCGACCCGAAACACCTAATAGAGCGAATGACTTGTGTACTTGTAGGTAAACTTGAGACGGAACCAGAAAAATTTCGAACCGAAACACCTAATAGAGCGAATGACTTGTAGGTAAAATTGAGACGGAACCAGCAAAATTTCGACCCGAAACACCTAATAGAGCGAATGACTTGTGTACTTGTAGGTAAACTTGAGACGGAACCAGCAAAGTTTCGAACCGAAACACCTAATAGAGCGAATGACTTGTAGGTAAACTTGAGACGGAACCAGCAAAATTTCGAACCCGAAACACCTAATAGAGCGAATGACGTGTGTGCTTGTAGGTAAACTTGAGACGGAACCAGCAAAATTTCGACCAGAAACACCTAATATAGCGAATGACTTGTAGGTGAACTTAAGACGGAACCAGTAAAGTTTCGTTAGAAAATACTTTTGGCTCATGCAAAGCACTAGTATTGTCTGCTTGAACAGACTTTTGGGCATTTTCAAATTTAAAGTAATTTTTCTTGTTTGAATTTCATCAAAGAAAAAAATATTAAACGCGAACAGAATTTACGGCCGATGGCTGCCAGTGAGTGTACAGTTCGGGAGCTCCAAACGTTTTCTATATCCCATCCTTCTGTAGTTTGTTCCCTTTGTCAAACATTTACGAAAATGTGTTTACCTTCTTCACATCAAACTCCTGCTGTACTCAGAATGGACGCAGAACTTAAACCTACTTGAAAAACAAGATCTACGAGCTCATATGGCACTTGTTACGAGTATGTGCAAGAAAGAACGTCACAAAATACCACCTTCAACCCCCCTAGGTTCGGACTTAGAAATAGGATATCTAGTTTCGCTCGAGGTTGAGCATTTCTGGCATCGCCTCGAATCATCTAGTACAAAGGACGTTTTCACCTTCCAAGTATAGATCCACCCGTTTGGTCCCTAGACGAGCCACACTACCCCCCCCCCAACTCCCCCTACAGCGGTCGAATATGGTTCATACATACAGATGGATCATACGAAGTATTTTATCTTACCACGTATCAAGTTTCACTCGAATCTGAGCATTTTTCGGGAAATTCCGGTCACCTGATTCGATTTGGATCCTAAAATATATCATCTGCGTTATATAACCTCTCTACTTTCCAAGTTTCATTCAAATCACTCCACTCTTCTGACCACTATGCGAGCCACAAAATTTCCGAGACTCCCACGCAATTCCCACCACTGTGGCCGAATACGCCTCGGACACACTAACGTCGCATCTCTGACATCTCCTCCTCCCGTCCATCAAGTTTGAATCCAATCGGAGCATATCTACAATTTCCGGTGCCCGATTCATCCTCCTCTTACCGTTGCCGGATACGGTCCGGCCAGCATATAGCAAATCTAGGCCGCATAAACTCAGTACTCTCCAACTTGCATCCCATTCAGCCTATTCTTTTGGTTTTTGTGAATGTCACAAAGTTTCCGGACCCCCCCCCCCCTTTCAACTCCCCCAACCATGGCCACATGTGGTTTTTGACACACGTTTTGCTTACCTAGGTCAGCATTTCTTATCGCCCACCCATAAAGTTTTACTCGAATTGGACATGCCGTTTGCAACCTACGGAAGTCAATAATTTCCGGATTCCAGCCTTCCCTCAATTCCCCCAAACATGGTCGAATCCAGGAACGGAAGTTTGCTAGGGCATTGTGTCGGGTCCTTAAGTCTATTTGGTCGGGTCACTAATATGTCTGCCAAGTTTCATCGTCCTTATAGCACATCTAGAAGTATCCTAACTCACGATCACCAGAATTCCGAGAAACTCCCTCCAACTCCCCCCAAAAGAGCACCGATATGACCTGGTTCCGTCAAGTACATATCTAGGGCTTATGCTTGTTTTTCCCACCAAATCCCATCCAGATCTCTCGACACACTCACGAGATTTCCGGTGCCCCCCTCCAGCTCCCCCCTACAAGCATCCGATCCGGTCAGGACCTGAAATGGACATCTGAGACGATAGCTCTTTCCAGTTGTCAAACTTCATTCAAATCCAATTACCCGCAAAAGTTATGCGTGCCACTAGATTCCGGATTCCCCATCCCTCCACTCCACTCACTTTTGGTTAGATCGGAGAAACAACTATTATCAAGTCGGTCTGTTCGGGTCCCTGGTGTGCCTGTCTGGTTTCATCGTCCTAGTACATTAGGAAGTACTGCTGGACCGCCGGAATTCCGGCCCCCACTCCAACACCCCCCACAGTGCCCGAATCCGGTCCGGTTACGTTAGCGATATATCAAGGACTTGTGGGTGTTCTTCCCACCAAGCTTCATCCCAATCCCTCCACTCCAAGCGTTTCCCAAGATTTCCGGTTCTCCCCTCCAACTCCCCCCAAAGTCACCGGATACGGTCCAGATTTGAGGAGGGTCTTCTAAATATCAAGTTTAATTCAAATCAGACCCACCTTTCAAAAGTTAGAAAATTCCTTAAGATTCCGGATTCCCCCTCCCTCCACTCCCCCCACGATGGTTGGGTGAGAGAAGTAAGTATTTCAAGTTTCATCGCCCTAGTTGGCCGGTATTGGATCCAAATAGATAAAATAAATAAATTGTCAAGCACACCATGGTGGAACCATACACTAGCAAATTAAAGTAGCAAGGCCTATCCAAAGCCTTGGCCTCGTGCAAGGAGACAAACCCTTACGAAGCCTCTTTTAGAGAATGGTAAAGCCGTTTGAGGACTGGGGTGGAGTCGAGCAATCCCAAATTAGGATAATGAGGTAATTCGGACACATTCTTGCATTTGCAATGCCTAGATAGCGAACTTCCAAGACATTAGTTCAAACCAGGACTCAGTAGTAACCATAGCTCCCAGCACAACAGTCAAAGAGGAAGAAAAATGGAAGAAATCTAGTTGGTCAACCAAATTCAAGATAAAATTGGCAAGGCATTTGGCCGCCCCACTCGTTTTCGTCGGCGATACAGAAAAGATATCTTCGGGTCATTGTTCAACGCCTTAGCTTTACTTGTATTCTCTTTTATGCAAAAATCACAGAAAACGTTCGAACTCGACGGATCTGCTATTAATGCTATTAAAATATAATATCTGAAAATTTCGAAACTTCTACAGTAATCAGCGGTTAGTTTCTGATTTTAAAGTAAAAGACCCAGTTTCCATTTTGAAGAAAAAGTTGACAAAACTTTACAACAGGCATCGGAAGCCCTCCAAACCCAAAACCTGTAGCCTACCAATTTTTGCGAAGTGAATAATTTAGTACGTAATAATTTTAATTTAGTTGTCCAAACCATGTGTATTTTTATGGTATTTATAATGTCCACCAATAGCTCAGTTGATTTAGGCATAGGTTTATTTTATATGGTACATGTCATATTTTTATCCGGTCTTGTCAACTGTGTATCTAGGGCTTGTGATTGTTCTTGCCACCAAGTTTCATCCCGATCCGTCCACTCTGAATATGTCACACGATTTCCGGTCCCCCCCCCCCTCCAACTCCCCCCAAAGTCACCGGATCCGTTCCGGACTTGAAGTGTGATATCGGAAACACGAGGTCTTTCCAAATATCAAGCTTCATTAAGATCCGATTCCCAGTTCAAAAGTTATACATACGTCAATATTCCGGAGTCCCCTTTCGTCCACTCCCCCAACGGTGGTGGATTGGGGAAGTGACTATTTCCAAGATAGTTTGGTCGGGTCTCTAATAAGTTCACCGTCCTAGCTCATCTGGAAGTACCCTTAACTCGCGATCACCGGACTGACCGACCGACAGACAGACGGAAAAGTGATAGGTATGCGGCATTTGGCTGGAAGGCAAGTGCCATAAAAAGGGGGGATGCGCGCGACTGAAACAGTTTTGATGGTCTATAATATTTTAACAAGAGCTGTAAGCTCATATGGCACTTGCATGTGTCAAGATGATTTGATTGATCAAGAGTAAGTTTCGACTTTGCGGTTGAGATGCGCGCTATAAGGGAGCTGGAACTTCATTTGTAAGCAAAACCCTTGAGGCAAAACTGCTAATGGGCTGATGGGCATCACGAAAATGCATATATTGCTTAAAAGTATTTTTTTTACTTTGCGGTCAAGATTGGTACTTTAAGGAATAATCGGATTTGGGAAGTAGCAATTTCTAAGCAAATGTTGTTGAGTCTCCAATATTCCAGCGAAGTTTCATCGTCCTAGCACATCAGGAAGTACCTTAACGCGCGATCACCGGAATCCCAGACCCCCCTCCCCCTCCTCCAACTCCACCCACAATAACCGGAGCCAATCCTGTTCTGTAAATGATTAATCCAGAGCATCTGTTTGTCATTCCCACGAAGTTCGATCCAGATCACACCAGTCTAAGCGGGTCAAGTATTTTCCGCCCTCCCCCCGATAATTGCCGGATTCGGTCCGGAAATGAAAAAGGTCACAAGAGAAAAATGTCCTCTGTTTAATTATTAAATTTCACTCGAATCCGATCACCCGTTCCAAAGTTACGCATGACTCAATATTCCGGATTCCCCTCCCTCAACTCCCCCCCCCCCAAGATTATCATATCGAGGATTTTTTTTTTCTTCCAAGTCAGTTTGACCGGGTCCCTGATATGCCTTCCAAGTTTCGTCGTGAAAATCCCCCAAAAACGGAATTCCGGGAGACCCCTCCCCCCCCCCTCAAGTGTCCGGATCCAGTCAAATTATGTAAAAGATTGATATGGACCAGATGTTCGTTCTTCCCAGCAAGTTTCACTCCGATACCATCATTCTAACCGTTTCTCGAGATTTCCGGTCCACCCCCCCCCACCCCACCCAGCTCCCCCGCGGTGCACGTAGCCAATCCGATTCAGCAAATGACTTACCTAGAGCATCTGTTTGTTCTTCCCACAAAGTTCCATCCCGATCCCTCCATTCTAAACGGGGCACGTATTTCCCCCCCCCCCCAATAGTTGCCGGATCCGGTCCGGATATGAAAAAAATCATCGGAGAAATGTCCTCTGTTGAATTCTTAAATTTCACTCGAATCCGATCAACCATTCCAAAATTACGCATGACTGAAAATTTCGGATTCCCCTCCCTCCACTCCCCCCACCATTATCTGATCGACAAAATTTTTATTTTGAAGTCAGTTTGATTGGGTCCCTGATATGCCTGCCAAGTTTCATCGTGAAAATCCCCAAAACCACCATCACCGGAATTCCGGGACCCCCCCCCCCCCCCCCCATAAGTGTCCGGATCAAGTATAATGGCCTAAAGGACTTATCTAGAGCAGATGCTTGTTCTTCCCAGCAAGTTTCACTCCGATCCCTCCATTCTAACCGTTTCTTGAAATTTCCGGTCTCCCCCCCCACCAACTCCCCCCCTGGCTACCGAATCCGGTCAAGACTTTAAACGGGACATTACAGATATAAATTCTGTTCAGTTATGAAGTTTCATTACAATCCGATCATCCGTTCGAAAGTTACACACTTCTCAATTTCCCGGATTCCCCTGCGGATTCCCCTCCCTCCACTCCCTCCACTCCCTCACCATTATCTGATCGACAATATTTTTATTTTGAAGTCAGTTTGATTGGGTCCCTGATATGCCTGCCAAGTTTCATCGTGAAAATCCAAAAAACCACCATCACCGGAATTCCGGCCCCCCCCCCCCCCATAAGTGTCCGGATCCAGTACAATGGTCTAAAGGACTTATCTAGAGCAGATGCTTGTTCTTCCCAGCAAGTTTCACTCCGATCCCTCCATTCTAACCGTTTCTTGAAATTTCCGGTCTCCCCCCCCCCAACTCCCCCCTGGCTACCGAATCCGGTCAAGACTTCAAACGGGACATTACAGATATATATTCTCTTCAGTTATGAAGTTTCATTACAATCCGATCATTCGTTCGAAAGTTACACACTTCTCAGTTTCCCGGATTCCCCTGCCCTCCCCCCCCCCAAAATGGTCGGATCAGAAAACTGATTATTCCTAATTTTGTTTGGTCGGGTCTCTGATATGCCTGCCAAGTTTCATGGTCCTAGCACAACTGGAAGTACCCTAACTCGAAAAAGTGTGACAAAATGCCCTAAATTTTCAAGTTTCCAGCGCCCCGCACTCCCCCCCATATGGTCGGATCGGGAAACTGATTATTTCCAGGTTAGTTTGGTCGGGTCCGTGATATTCCTGCCAAGTTTCATTGTCCTAGCTCATCTGGAAGTACCCTCACTCGAAAAAGTGTGACAAAATGCCCTAAATTTTCAAGTTTCCAGCGCCCCAGCTCCCCCGCATATGGTCGGATCGGGAAACTTATTATTTCCAGGTTACTTTGGTCAGGTCCCTGATATTCCTGCCAAGTTTCATTGTCCTAGCTCATCTGGAAGTACCCTAACTCGAAAAAGTGTGACAAAATGCCCTAAATTTTCAAGTTTCGAGCGCCCCCACTCCCCCGCATATGGTCGGATCGGGAAACTGATTATTTTCAGGTTCGTTTGGTCGGGTCCCTGATATTCCTGCCAAGTTTCATTGTCCTAGCTCATCTAGAAGTACCCTAACTCAGAAAAAAAGTGACAAAATGCCCTAAATTTGCAAGTTTCCAGCGCCCCGCACTCCCCCCCATATGGTCGGATCGGGAAACTGATTATTTCCAGGTTAGTTTGGTCGGGTCCCTGATATGCCTGCCAAGTTTCATTGTCCTAGCACATCTGGAAGTACCCTAACTCGGATATGTGGGACAAAAAAACTCGGACCGACCGACAGACCGACAGACCGACAGACCGACAGACCGACAGACGGAATTGTGATCGGTATATGGCACTTGAGCCAGAGGCTGCAAGTGCCATAAAAACATATCACAGTGTCAAAGGAGTCAAGTATGTTAGAACATAAATTGTATCAACTGCGTTGTGCTTGTTCTTGCCACCAAGTTTCATCCCGATCCGTCCACTCTGAATATGTCACACGAGTTCCGCCCCCCTCCAACTCCCCCCAAATTCACCGGATCCGTTCCGGACTTGAGTGGGATATCTGAAACACGAGGTCTTTCCAAATATCAAGCTCCATTAAGATCCGATTCCCGTTCAAAAGTTATACATACGTCAATATTTCGGATTCCCCTTCCGTCCACTCCCCCAACGGTGGTAGATCGGGGAAGTGACTATTTCCAAGATAGTTTGGTTGGGTCTCTAATAAGTTCATCGTCCTAGCACATCCGGAAGTACCCTTAACTCGCGATCACCGGACTGACCGACCGACCGACAGACAGACGGAAAAGTGATAGGTATGCGGCACTTGGCTGGAAGGCAAGTGCCGTAAAAAGGGGGGGGGGTGCGCGCGACTGAAACAGTTTGAATGGTCTATAATATTTTAAAAACATACAGTGTCAAAGGAGTCAAGTATATTAGGACATAAATTGTATCAACCGCGCCTTTGTAAAGATGACTACGAGGCCTGAATATGCGGCTCTGCACGCCGGACCTTGAGAAACAGAATGATAAATAATCTGGATTCCTAGCTGTACTTTAAGTCTTAGCCCCCCCCCCCCCCCCCCAATTGATTTTTTGTCTTTGGGATTGTGACGCAAGAGCCAGCTTATCTTTTTCTATACAATCTTTCTACCTCCACTCGCTGGATCGCGGGACCTAAGTCGGCAAACATTACTAGGCTGGGAAGAAAATACGAGTATCAGCCTGAATCTCTTGGAGAGGTAAGCTGAGTCTTCACCACAAACTGATACATTGGGAATATTTCAGTCCATATTTAACTGAGATACCCCTAGAGATGGGCGAATCCGAATACGGTTTTGCTTTTGGCCGGATTTGAATCCGGATTCGAATCTTGTGCTTGTCAGGCTTGATTCAGATTCGGATTCCAAACCCTCAATCTTACGAATCCGCTCAAATTTCTAGTCTACATCCTTCCAGTTTCCGTTTTTCCAATGTTTACACAGTGGACTCGGGCAATCCAACTTTTTTATCTCCACCACCAACCCTCCTCAGTAATCTATCACGTCATCTGATTACCTGAGATATCAGTTCTTTTTATCACCTCGGATTTTTAAACTATAACTTATGTACGTGATTTGATTTTTGTTAAGGTCCTCAGTATGAAATGCTGGATTCGATTCGGAATCGGGTTCGTACCTAGCCCTGGATTCGGGTTCGTACTTAGCCCTGGATTCGGATTCGAATCCTTTCATGATTGGATTCGCCCATCTCTGGGTACCCCACACCAATCGCATTTCTCCCGGTTTGTCTGTCGGTGTAGGTCCTACGGTCAGTCGTTCACGAGTTGGAGCATTGAATGAACGAAAGTTTTATCATCCATTTTCACATGAAACGTTAATAATAGAGTGTGAAGAAAAAGAAAAGTAAAATAGAAAAACACAAGATAACATACATTTAAATAAACGTGAGAGCGACTGTTTGATGACTGGATAAAGTCTGCTTCGAGGATCAAGAGATTCGAGAAACGATCTAAAACGACGATCTACAACAGCCTTGGGACTTCAATAATGCCAATTGACTGAATGAACTTGACTGAATAAATGAATGTTTACGTGTAACCAAAGATTCCAACACCAAAGTGGCAACCCAAGCAGGAACTTAGCATATATATAAAGCTTGCTCCTAATAATTATAATATCAAATGTATGGAAAAGTTTCCAGAATGGTGCTAGCGCAAGTGGTTACGGCAAGAGATGGACTAGGGAAGATGGAAGTCGGATTTGTCCAGCTAAACGCAATTACCTTTTCGACTGGCTAGATTAAGCGTTGTACATCCAGCAGATTGTGTGATAAGAATTTGCCAAATTTATTTCTCCTCTACTAGTGAAAGTTTCCTAGCTCTTATTTACAATATGGTCGTCTCTTATTCGCAGGATAGGTTGTTTTTCGTCCTGCATTGTCCTGGTCAGTGGGCTTCGTAGTATTGACAAATATCATATTATAACGTGAAACACTGGACAAAAATATCACCTGAATTTCAAGTAAGTTTAGCAATTGTAAGTTGCATTCTCATAAACACTTTAAAGAACGACAACCAACTGGCCTGAAATCAAATTTCGCTCCCAACCCTCCCCATTTTAGAGTGAACCACCTCTATTTCATGCACAATCTCTCCATTTAAAAGATCTCCAAACTGGATCAAAGAAAATAATATGTCATGTATCAATTTGAAATACGGTAGGCTATGAACTTTCTAGTTCTAACATAGTTCATTTGATACTCTGTCAGAAGTTTCATAACATGTTTCATCAGATAATGCGTAACAGATAACACTTAGGATGTTATCTGTTGTGTTTGAAAACGTTATCCATGAAATGTTATGCGTAACAAGCTTTGTTACTGACTTTATTCCTTATCGTCATGATGTCGGAAAACTCAGCATATACTTTTTGGCGGTTTTTCGGTTCTTCCTGATAGTAAGCACTAGCATAGCATTTTGAACCACAACAGATAACATCCGAAGTGTTATCTGTTACCAGGCCCGTATCCAGGAATTTATTTCGGGGGAGGGGGGGGGTTGCCTGCCGGTCGGACAAAAAAGACAGAGATCGGAGGGAAAAGCCTGTAAAAATTTATTATTTTTGTATGTTTCGGGGGGGGGGGTCGAACCCTCTAACACCCCCCCCCCCCCCCCCCTGGATACGGCCTTGTCTGTTACGCATTATCTGCTGAAACCGTGCATCCTAGTGTTATCTGTTATGAAACTTCTGACACTGTACTCCTAGGGGAAGGGTGGCAAACTTTCTTTTGGAAAAGAATCAAACTGCTTCCCTCAAGACACCAATGTGATTGGCAGATCGAAGGATACCCAACCCTTACTGTTTTACTCCCCATGCACCTCGGGTACCATCAAGCGAGTTAATCTGGAAAAGCGACTTTGACAAATCGCATCTATACACTTTCGCCTCATGTAACAGTGGGCGAGTCAGGACTGACCCGGTAAGACATTTACTAGTCTGATAGGCTGATTCATCACTCAAGTCCGCAAATCCCCAATCGGAAAACCTATGCTGGAGGGGGACACAAAGCCCACCCTATCCCCCGACGCGAGGGGCTAGTGGCTTCACCTGTGGATGTAGTTTTCACAACAAAACTATAGGCTTCCCGAATAGACAATCTCCAGAGCATGACGACTGTAGGTTGAGTGGTTCATTTCAACCGCACTGAATCGCGAACTTCGTTTTTGCTCAGTTGTTCTGTCCTTCTATTTTTCTGGTCGGCGACTTTTATCACTCTTTAAATTCCTCTATCTTCACATTTTGTAAGTGACTGGGACAGGAACAAATTATCATCTATTTGTTTATTAATAAATTTGTTGTTACGCTTTTAGTTCATACCAATTTAAACGAAGAAAAACAAAGAGATTATCTACCTACTTACCTGAAACTGTTTTTTGGTTCAGCGACCCTAATTATTATATATTATAAATCATTCTTATATAAACTGTTGTTACATTTACATCAGACTTCCGTTTGAACTTCTAAACTAATAGAAGGGGTACCACTTCAAACAACTAACTCAAATCAAAACCAAAGAAATAAAACATCACTCTCTCTTAACGTCGTCTGGTCGTCTAACTCTAAATGGCACCGAAAAATATGTTCATCAAACTACCAAAATTAGTAGTAGGTTCCTGCTGGTCCTGCTGGACAGAATAATTGCGTTTTTGTTCGCCTTTTCATTCGCATTTCAATGATTTTTACTTGTTATACGTTTTCGAACAATGGTCGTAAGCACTGTTTGACAATTTACCATTTTTGTCAAAAAGGCAAGCGCAAACTTAAAAGACCTGTCGCAGTTAAAGTGACAAAGCGACTTATTTCATCAATCAATCTATCCTTTCTTAAACCCGAAGACCCAATTTCATACTGTACATTCTAACCTCCTCACAACACGTTACTGATTTTTATACACTAGCCTAATTTCGCTACTTTCGATGCGTATCATGCTTCCAACGACTTTTTGCGAGCAGATCACTCGCCAGAAAAAAAATATTTTCAAAAAAAAAATCCGCGTTTTGGTATAAGTCAATGGGTTTTCCCCGCTGAAAGGGTTGAGACAGCCAAGCCGTGGGTAATTTGTTAAAGTGGAGCCTGGTTTTAAAGTATTCAGATATTTTTAAATACTGGAACATTTACAGTAAACAGTGCGAGATGTCTTTAAGTAATGGCAAAAAAATCAAAGCAGTAATTATTTTGAATCCTTTGCTCTTTGTTAATTTGTTTCTTCTGCAGCCTGTTCCAACTGGGATTCGGTTTCCAAAGAATTGCAAAAGTATAGTATATATTTCATGACCGTCCGAAGTATGAATGAACGAATGAATAAACTTTATTACCCATACAAGTGTAATAAACAATAAACAAAAACGATAGATAACGAAAAAAACAAACTATCAAAACAACATGAACTAGTTAACCAGCATTAATAAGGAAAAAGGGCCGCGGAGGGTCGTAAGCGAAAATCAGGTTGATACTCTTTCTACGTAGGTCATCACTCGAAGTCCGAATCCCAAAGGGCACGTCTATTAGACCAATTCCATTCTTTATTCAAAAAAAGCTGAGACAGTTCTTAGTTAATTAATTAATTAATTCATTTAATTCCATGATATCTTTTAACAAATAGTGGTGGATCGTCATACATGGTCTACATAGTCATAAATAATCACATGTATGTTACAATTTTAAATTTTAAAATACAATCCGATAACAAACATAATTACAGAACATGTCAGTTTAATATTCAGAATTAGCTTAAAGGACCCCTCTTGCTTATTCTGCCTTTTACAATATACCTAGCTCCCTTGTGGAATTATAAGCTTCTAAAATCCCACATTTTTCCATCGTTTGGTTTTCTGCCTACGAATTTTAGCGCTTTTTTAGCCTTGCCGAGTTTTGCCCGTCAAACAACGAATGTTTGTCGAAATATTCAATGTCCGCTGACAACTCATTCACACATAAGGATACGATAATCTTCTGTTTTCTAACTTCCTTTATTTGCTTAGTTTTCCAACTTTCTAACCACGGCACGTTCAGTTTTCAAACCTTTTGCTCCCAGCCGCCGCGTCGGAGAGCAGGAAGGCTGGATAGTGCTGACAAGCGCTAACAAGAAAATCTCTAATCTCAGGTGAAAAGTAATAGTATAAATATTCCTTCAGCCCAAGCTGACTGCGAATCATATTTGATGGTGGAAAACGGATACGTCAGCTGAATTTTATTGGAGCTATATTTCGGCCCTTCTTGGCAAGGGTCCTCTTCAGGCTCAAAACCGCTCAAGTTGGAAAGACGAACTTGTGGGAAACCACGTCAAAATCCCCAAAACCACCATCACCGGAATTCCGGGACCCCCCCCCCCCCCCTAAGCGTCCGGATCCAGTACAATTGTCTAAACGATTTATCTAGAGCAGATGCTTGTTCTTCCCAGCAAGTTTCACTCCGATCCCTCCATTCTAACCGTTTCTTAAAATGTCCGGTTTAGCCGGACACCCTTCCCACTACGGTCGCATTTAATATTATCAGTAATAGCCCCTTTCGCTTTTATGCGGCCATGTTTCCCCTCTTTCCCTTTATGTGGCCATGTTTCCCCCCTTCCTCCCGGATGCTTTGTTTTGTTATTAACTTCTTATTGGCGAAAGCTATTTTCCCACAAGTATCTTTCCAACTTGAGCGGTTTTGAGCCTGAAGAGGACCCTTGCCAAGAAGGGCCGAAATATAGCTCCAATAAAATTCAGCTGACGTATCCGTTTTCCACCATCAAAAAAAAAAAAAGTAATAGTGTTTTTGAAAACGATTTTCCCGATCCCTTTCATAGTGAAAAGATCATTTCTAGTAAGAGTTGTGCTTTAAGTCCTTAACTTATTACTTCAATCCGACAGTTTTAGCAGCAAAAACAAACAAACAAACTGACGTGTTCGACGAAGCATACCTCAACTGTAACGAAGACTAATCCTCCCTCCAGGTTAACTCGTATCACACGGAATTAATTATTTTTACAAGTTTATCCTCCAACTTTGCTACTAATGTATTATCTGGTCATTAAATTCCTAATTCAGTTTCGGACCATGCTGCAAATCCTGAACGACACTAAAGCCGTGCTTACACTTTGCGCTTTCTTCCCGCGTCTTTCCGGTCTCGCCTCCAATTTTGGTCAGAAAACGAATCCGCGATCTCTTTAAGGGCTGATGCATGATCGGCTACCTTATGAAACAGGTTCAATTTCATTTTTTGTCATCAGTAATTCTGAATAAATATATTTACATGAAACCGTTACAGAGCAGAGCACGAAAAGGCCGAACTTTGAAACCTCCTTACCCTACAACTAGGGCCATATCCAGGAATTTATTTCGGGGAGGGGGGGGGTGCCCGCGGGTCGGACAAAAAAGACATAGATCAGAGGGAAAGGCCTATAAAAAATGATTCTTTTTGTATGTTTTGCAAAATCGATTGATTGGTGCAAGATAACTTTTGGGGGTAATGCAAGATAACTTTTGGGGGTAATAACCAGAGCCGTATCCAGGGGGGTTAGGGGGTTCAAACCCTCCCCGAAACATACAAAAGTAATCAATTTTTGTAGGCTTTTCCCTCTGACCTATGCATTTTTTTGCACTTTTTTGTGCGACCGACAACCCCCCCCCCCCCCCAAATAAATTCCTGGATACGGGCCTGGTAATAACACTCCTAAAACGACACGTCGAAAACACGTCGAAATGAATACTCGGCATAAAAAAGTACACCAATTTAAAGAGGCAACATCCCCTCTATTATTGGATATGGTACGCGGGGGTGCCAACTGTACCGGAATGTGAATGAAATGAAATTGGATTAAATCTCAAGCTTGCGACAAATTAGAAAAGTAGGACTATTATTGACCTGAAGTAATTCCATTCGAAAGTGTAACTAATTTCTTAAAACGCGTCCCTTTTATTGGTTTTGGTGTAAGGAAGGTTTAATGCACTGGAAAGAAGTAGCAGATGTGCACAGGGGACGAGGGCCCGGGGATTGATTCTCGAGATCTCCTGACGTTTCCAGTAAAATTAATAGAAAAAGCTTTTTGGTGATACGTACTCACTCGTTTCCAAACAAAATTAAAAGTTAATAGACCTTTAACGTTTAACTGAACAGGCCTGAGATACGACAGTCTAGTTACGCAGTACGCACCACTTAGTCACTTAAATAGGCTTGACGCCTGATGAATATGCTCTACTCGATTACTCCACTATTCCTGTATTTGATTTTCATCGAATGATCTTTTATTTTGGGGGGGGGGGGATGGGGGGGATTTATGGTACCTCTATGTGCTAAGTATATCTTTTTGATGCCAAACATAATAGTGGGCTTTCTTCAGAAGTTTATTAATAATAACAATAATAGTAATTTATTTATGACCCATCATACGCTCGCAAAGAGAAAGACGGAGCATAAATACAAAAACAGAGGAAAAATTAATATACGGAGAGACTTAAAACCATACAAATAACAACACGAAACTAACTTCTAACAAATTAGCCTACTAAAAATAAATATACGGAAAGAGATAAAACCATGCAAATAACAACACGAAACTAACTTCTAACAAATTAGCCTACTAAAACCAAAAAATAAAAAGAAAGAACAACAACAACAACGACAGAACCAGAACTAGACCAAAAAACCCTTAAAAGGGTGGTTCGAAGGGTTTTCTGACATCTTAGAAAAAAGTTTATATGCAGCATCAAGAGGATCCGGCGAACTGTATCTCTCCCGTCTCTCCCGCTTAAATCCAGTATGTAAAATAAGTTGACTTTTCAGTTAAACTTTAAACCCACCCAAGGGTGCGTGTTGGGTTCCTAGGCCGCAGGAAGTCCCAAAACAACTTGAACCTGATTTTCACTGACAGCGACTTCCACTGAAGGACAAGGGTATGGATGAGAAACAAGTCATAGGGCAAAACAACCTAGGATGGGTAGTATATCACTACACATAACTTAACGGATGAAGTTGTATCATACCACAGGCTAAAAATTTTCGTCGGGCGCGTCTCAGGTCAAAGTGAGCTTCACCCAGGCCCGTATCAGGGAATTTGTTTGGGTTGCCCGCGGGTCGGACAAAAAAGACATGAATCACAGCAGGAAGTTCTAGAACGACCTAAGCCTGATTTTCAGTGATACCACTTTAATTGACGGAGATGGGGGGAAGGGAAGGGGTGGGTTATTATTTTTTCCTTTCTGTGTTTTTGATTTTGTTTGTGATTAACTGTTGACATGGCCCTCGGGCTGGTCACCAATCCATAAATCTCTCTAATTATCTATATATACTTGTAGATGGTCCCGAGCGAAGAATTGTCCAAAATTAGTGTAAGCTTTAGTAGCATGCAGCAGTAACTGATGTCACTACACGCTACTATATCAAGACTGGATGCTACTGGATATACTACTGCTTACGATTATCCCAGTCTGAAGCACATTTGAATTGAAAGTATTCCCTACTACTGCATATCACTACACATAACTTAACGGATGAAGTTGTATATTACCACAGGCTAAAAATTTACTTCGGGCGCGTCACCCGTCAAAGTGAGCTTCACCCAGGCCCGTTTCCAGGAATTTGTTTCGGGAGGGGGGGGGGGGGGGGGGGGGTTGCCCGCGGGTCGGACAAAAAAGACATAGATCAGAGGGAAACGCCTATAAAAAATTATTATTTTTGTATGTTTCGGGGGGGGGGGTCTCTGGCTTCACCCATTATGGGAAAAAGACTTCAGTTTCGAATAAGGATGCTTTTCAACGTCCTGTCAATAGTTAGTCTGAACTACCACGGTCGTTCAAACTTGCGATATACTTATAACTAGTATAGTTACTACAGGAATCGTTCCAAACAATTAAAATGGTTATCAGTGATAACTTTCAACTTACTATGCTCGGAGCTTGGAAGGTAGGGGTAGCTTCAAAATATTGGGCCAGAAATTTGGATTTTGAAAAACATAAAGTATAACAGTTTCAGTATCTGGCATTCCACAAAAAGTAAATTAAGGTCGTGAGCTGCAGGTTGTGCTAATATTTGACGAGTTGTTATTCACTTTCCGGAACCTGCTGCATACCCTTCACCGGCACAGGCCGAGGTTGCGTTCCGGAACTTAACGATCGTTAACAAATTGTTAACAGTTGTTAACTTGTTGCGTTCCACGTTTCTGATTTCGAAATTTAAGCTCCGCCCACCTACAATTTCCGTTCCAGAGCTTAACGATTGTTAACTATTTTGTAACGATGGTCTGTGAGCATCGATACAAAATAGTTAACAACTTAGAACTGGGAAAAGTTAACGATCGTTAAAGCTGCAGTTAGCTCCGCCCCGAAGTAAAGTTAACGATTGTTAACAATTGTCAAGTTTTTGGAACGCAAGCCGAAACAAGCGGTGCCGGTCATAATTTAGGCGATGTATCTTTCATTGGCTTCTGAACATGCTGATTTTAATGTTCTAACGCCTGGCAACTGGTGTTAGCCGGTGCCGGCACCGTGCACTTGCTGTACACTAAAAATCGAGAGTGAGCAACCCCTCGGTATTTGAAGATAATTTCGTAAACCACATTGGTCTGACATATGTCAAGAAATCAACGAAAAAAACCAACGAAAATGGGGTTTGTAAAGGCCAACTCTACTGAAATAAAAGGCGAATATTTCGGGAGGACAACCGCCTCCCTTCTTCAGCGCAGACAGACAATTTCGAGGGAAAATGCCAAAACGAGGATGAAGATCAACAACCAAGAAAACCAAAACAAAGCAGAAAACCAACAAAAAAACGAAAATTAAAACAAAACTGGAAGAACTAAAAGCCTAAAATAAAGACAAAGACAGCGAGCCACTCATCAATACCTGCGAATAACAAATACGACTGTTCTCGCCCGGAACTAGCGAGTGACTGACTTTTGAAAGAAATTATCGGTATTTGAGGCACTAAACAGATAAGTCGGCTAAGATATGTTGTAACTTTATATCTCCTAGCCACAGCCTGAACAGGACCTTTGCCAGGAAAGGGCGAAATTTCGTTATAGCAAGTCTCAGCTGACTAATCAGTTTAACGAAGTCAACCGGTGGTACAGGAACACCTTTGTTTGTCGGTACTCTATATGACTAAGTCCAAAACACGCCAGTGAACCTCGGGAAGAACGAGAAACGCCGCCCGAACGATGACGCAAGTTTTTTACCAACCAATCAACGGCGTTCGTTGGGGAAAGCTGTGGTGACGCATCCGACTCTTCCGCTAGGTACATGGCGATTCTCGTCGAGACGAGGAGTTAGTCATACCCGATGAAAAATTTATCTAAAAATAGTAGTATGAAGTTGTACGAAAAGCAGCATGCAGTACTAACTGATGCCACTATATGCTTCTACTTCAAGGCTACCGTGTTACTGCATTCTACTGCATGCTACTATTAGCAAGACTAGATGCTACTATAGCAAGACAGGATGCTACTGGATACTACTGCTTAAGGTTGGCCCAGTCCGAGGCACATTTCATGATAGCATTCTTTACTATTACATATCAATACGGCAACTTTTTCGTACAACTATCATACAACTAAGCAGGCTACAAATTTTGTATCGGGTAAAGAGTATTCGTTCCCTTCTTTCTTTATTACCGTTTGGACGGCGTCTGCAAAATACTCGTGATGACTATCTCTCCCTGCCGATGCAGAATCTCCGGGTACCTGCGGAAGAAAGGAAGAAACGGTGTCACAGCTGTGCTGACTCAAGATCTGAGTCACTGAGTTTGAGTCGCTCCGGACATGTTTACTCCTTCTTCCTGAGAATCACTGGCGTGTTTTGGACTTAGTCATATAGAGTATTTAAAGCAAAGCATCGTGCAAAGAACCTTTGTTTTTACGAGGATTCACCACCCTTCCGCCCCCTTCACAATTTGGATTCAGCAAGCGTAATAAAACAACCTCGCACAGAAGTTGATGGCAAACATGCCAAGATTAATTTTGACGAGGAAGTGTAAATATTCCAAGCAGAGACTGAAAGAATTTTCTGTTTGGCTACCCCTATTCACACAACCTAGAATTATTAAATTGGGTGACAGTTCTTTTGTGAGGGGGAGAGCATTGTTCGACCTGGATGGGGCGCAGCTGGTAGCTTTCGACGCTTCTGTGATAGCTGGCAGCGGCACTAATAAGCACTTTTATCCGGGCGGTGATCTGCTGTTTTTATCGAATAATAAAAGGCCAGGGATGACAGGCTTATTGCCTTGTATCAAAATTGGGAAAAGATGGAATTTTCATGAGAAGGGCGACGTGACGAGAGAAGAATGCGGGGCCGTACTTTTTCCGGAACGGTAGCCAACGTTGATGGGGGTGGTGAATCGATTTTCTCTTCTTATTAAGTTCGTGTTTGTTTGATAGCGCAAAATGGATAGGTCTTTATTAGAGCTATCTTTCTATGTTTAGTAGAGCTATATGGTTCCCCACAAGTTCGTTTTCCAACTTGAGCGGCTTTGGGCCTGAAGAGGACCCTTGCCAAGAAGGGCCGACATATAGCTCTAACAAATCCAGCTGACGTATCCGTTTTGCACCTCGTTTTGCACTATCAAATATGATTCGCAGTCAGCTTGGGCTGAAGGAATATTTGTTAGTGTCTGCTTTTGTTAACTTATTCAGATCATGCTACCTATCCCTTGTGTGTATATTTATTTGCTTTTGGAAGTCAATTTTTTAGCTTTTGCTATTGCGGCAATTTTTCACTGATGCCTTAAACCTTAGAAACAAACCTTACGCATCCTGTGCGTAATACGAGACCAGCTGGCTTTAAAGATGGCCTCAAAATACACTAGTTGCGTCTTTGCAGATACCATGGTATCTGTTACCACGGTTACTGGATCTGCAATTAGTCGTTTCTGCAATTACCGTGGTATCTGATAAACGGTTGCTCTGCAAAAACGACAATTGCAGAAATTGCACTTCAGAAATTGCAATTCATCACAATCACATCACCCACATCACTAAGTGCAAACTTCTTTCCCACCAATCTGACAAAAAGTGATGAAAGTGAGATGACTTTTTCAGGTACCACGATCTGTTACCACGGTAGGCCGTGGTATCTGAATATCAGATACCACGATAACTGGCCAGATACCACGATAACTTCAAAAACGCAACTATTGTTTGAACTTCGAAACGCATTCGGTAACCTGCCCTCTATTCAGCTAACACCTCTTTCTAGGTATATTTCGCCCTTCTTAGCAAGGGTCCTCTATATTTATTCAAACAATGTTTACAACGGTTACATCAGCTACGATTCTTCATCAGCGATATTTCGGCCCTTTTTGGCAAGGGTCCTCGTCAGGCTGTCAATCTTCTGGTTCAACTTCGGGGAAGGAAACAAACCTGTAATAAATAACTGAAACTTCTACCGACTATAAATATCTTATTAAAGTAAGTTATCTTCAAATACTACTATAATGAAAAAACTAGTCCTGTGATTTTATTTTTGACACGGACGCTGTTTTTGCTGGACGATTGGGGCGATGACAGGAAAGGGTTTTTTCTGCATTTTGGTCGACTTAGGTTTTTTTATTAATAAGGGACAGAAAACTTAAATATTATTTTATTAATAACCTCGTTCTACGTTTCTATTATCGAGTACTCGTCTGTATCTATTACTTTGAATAATGACTGCACGGAAAAACTAGTGCTGAGATTTAATTTTTGACACGGCTGCTGTTTTTGCTGCACGATTGGGGCGACGGCAAGAAACATTTTTTTCTGCATTTTGATCAACTTCGGTTTTGTTGTTAATAAGGGACTGAGGCTTAAATTTTCTTCCCTTAATAACCCGTTCCACGTTTCCGGTAGGGAGTACTCGCCTGTATCTCGGTTAATGCCTGCTCGGTTTTTCTTTATCTCAACGGCTTCTCGAATGGTTTGATGGAGTCCGGTGCACGTTGCAAGAATTTCAGCTTTTTCAAAATATACTGAATAGGATGGGTTTTCGAAAATATGTTCTGCAAGTGCAGATTTGAAAGTATAGTTATGACGGTGTCCGTTGGAGAGGGCGTGGTCTATTTCTTGCTCATGCTCTGCAAGTCGTTTTCCGAAAGTTCTCTCTGTCCTTCCTACGTAACGCTTTCCGCAATCACAAGGTATTGAATAAATGCCTCTTTGGTACTGATTTGGGACTTTATCTTTTCCGGAGTTTAGGTAGGACAGCACAGTATTTTGGGTTCTGTGAAAGACTTGGATGTTGTATTTTTTCAAACTTTTGGACAATTTTTCGGTTACTCCGCGGACGTACGGAAGGTAAACGCGGGCATTTTTTTCCTCAGCCTCACCATTACTAGTAGAACTTACAGGATCTTTGGGGGATGAATGCAGCTTCAGTCGTCTTCTGATGATCTGTTCAACCAGTTGAACGGGGTATTTGTTTCCAAATAGGACGTCCCGAATGTGGCTAAGTTCGTCATCTAGGAGATCTTTGTCGCAAATTTTGATGGCTGGGTCAACTAGTGAAATAACTACTCCGCCTTTCACATATTCGGGCTGGTAAGAATCGTATGGAAGGTATCGATCGTTGTGGGTGGGTTTTCTGTAGACTGAGCAGACAAAACTTCCTTCACTGTTGGCAATCAAAACATCTAGGTACGGCAGCTCTTGTGCATCATTTTCAAATTCAATCGTGAACTGGATAGTCGGTTGGATTGAGTTTAAAGTGTCAACGAAACTCACAATGTCTGTTTTTTGGCCTTCCCATGCTGTGAAACCATCATCAACATAACGTTTGTAGAAACTCGGAACCATCGGCGCGATGCTGAAAGCGATTTCTTCAATTTTCCTCAGCGTTAATTCGGCGAGTCCCTGCGAAATGGAGCTCCCCATCGCTGCTCCTTCATGCTGCCAGTAGAATTGCCCCATGTAGATGAAATATGTTGATTCCCAAAAAAGTTTAAAACAATCTAGTATTTGGCTTACAGTTAGGGGGGTTTTGTCTGCTAGTTCGGGATAATTCTCGAGTGCTTCTTTTAGGGCATCCAGGGTGAAATCTTTCCTGAGACTGGTGAACAAAGATACAGCATCAATGCTTGCTTTTTGCGTTTCTTTGGTGACACGGTATTTTCTTAGCTCTTGGACAAAATCAATGGAATTTTTGATGTAATGCGGCCCTGAATCTAGGAGTGGCCTTATTAACGAGGCTAGAAATCTGTCTAATTTCTTAGTTGGGGCTCGAACGTTTGCTACTATTGGGCGAAGGGGTCTACCTGTTTTGTGCACTTTAACTACTCCATAGAAACGCGGTGCTACCGGCCCGGTTACTTTTAGGAACTGTTTCTGGGATTTGGAAATAGGGAGACTTTCTACGAGGTTTCTTACCTTTTTATCAATGGAAGGGGTTGGATCGCTTGGTATTGGGGTGTAGACATCTTTGTCTGCTAGGAGGTTTCGAATTTTCGTGTCGTACTCGTTCTGGTCAAGGACTACAATGGCGTTACCTTTGTCAGCTTTTGTGGTGATGAGAGATCCGTCTTTCCTTAGGCTCTTTAGGGCTTGAAGTTCTTCTTTCGGGAGGTTCGGTTTTGGAGGGATGTTGATCCGGGACTGTAGCAAGTGGGCTGCATCTACTCTTGCTTTTTCAAAGTCATCTACTTTTGCATCTTCATGGAAAAGACCTGTCTCAAAACTTGCTACAAATTCTTCTACTGGTGGCTCACGGGGCGCGATGTTGAATTTTAAGTCGGATTGGTCCTTACTACTGCCCTATGTGTGGGGAGATGAATGAGAATGTGTTGCACCTGATGTGTGAATGTAGTGAATTGGATGGGTTGAGGGATGAAGTGTTTGGAAAAAGAGTGTACGATGAGGAATGGTTGGTTAAAGTAATGAAGGATGAATGTTTTTCGGGAGTTCGCCAGTTGGGAAGATTCCTTAAGCTTTCGATGAAGCATCGTGAAAGATTCATTTAGGTTTATTAGTAATTTAGTGAAAATTTATTTTTATTTTGTTTTGTATTGCCATGGCCCTCGGGCTTTTTGTGTAAATATATATCATATCATATCATATCATCCATGGGACAATGCATTAATTTGTGTTTGAGACAAAATTTTGGAGCTGAAATTTAGTACGGAAGGTCCAGGGAGAACTTTCGGACTGTAAGTCTGGGTTTTACTGTAGTTTTTGTTTTGTAGTCGAGAATATTTTTTACGCAGCTTTTCGCGGTGTTTCCAGCAGGAATTTTCAAATCTAGCAGCGATTACTTTTTCGATTTTTGGCTTGTCATGATGATCAATATTCCATACGATTCTTACCAGCCCGAATATGTGAAACGCGGAGTAGTTATTTCACTAGTTGACCGAGCCATCAAAATTTGCGACAAAGATCTCCTAGATGACGAACTTAGCCACATTCGGGACGTCCTATTTGGAAACAAATACCCCGTTCAACTGGTTGAACAGATCATCAGAAGACGACTGAAGCTGCATTCATCCCCCAAAGATCCTGTAAGTTCTACTAGTAATGGTGAGGCTGAGGAAAAAAATGCCCGCGTTTACCTTCCGTACGTCCGCGGAGTAACCGAAAAATTGTCCAAAAGTTTGAAAAAATACAACATCCAAGTCTTTCACAGAACCCAAATACTGTGCTGTCCTACCTAAACTCCGGAAAAGATAAAGTCCCAAATCAGTACCAAAGAGGCATTTATTCAATACCTTGTGATTGCGGAAAGCGTTACGTAGGAAGGACAGAGAGAACTTTCGGAAAACGACTTGCAGAGCATGAGCAAGAAATAGACCACGCCCTCTCCAACGGACACCGTCATAACTATACTTTCAAATCTGCACTTGCAGAACATATTTTCGAAAACCCATCCCATTCAGTATATTTTGAAAAAGCTGAAATTCTTGCAACGTGCACCGGACTCCATCAAACCATTCGAGAAGCCGTTGAGATAAAGAAAAACCGAGCAGGCATTAACCGAGATACAGGCGAGTACTCCCTACCGGAAACGTGGAACGGGGTTATTAAGGGAAGAAAATTTAAGCCTCAGTCCCTTATTAACAACAAAACCGAAGTTGATCAAAATGCAGAAAAAAATGTTTCTTGCCGTCGCCCCAATCGTGCAGCAAAAACAGCAGCCGTGTCAAAAATTAAATCTCAGCACTAGTTTTTCCGTGCAGTCATTATTCAAAGTAATAGATACAGACGAGTAATCGATAATAGAAACGTAGAACGAGGTTATTAATAAAATAATATTTAAGTTTTCTGTCCCTTATTAATAAAAAACAGCGTCCGTGTCAAAAATAAAATCACAGGACTAGTTTTTTCATTATAGTAGTATTTGAAGATAACTTACTTTAATAAGATATTTATAGTCGGTAGAAGCTTCAGTTATTTATTACAGGTTTGTTTCCTTCCCCGAAGTTGAACCAGAAGATTGACAGCCTGACGAGGACCCTTGCCAAAAAGGACCGAAATAACGCTGATGAAGAATCGTAGCTGACGTACCCGTTGTAAACATTGTTTGAATAAATGTTTCAAAGTCAGCTTGGGCTCAAAGAATATGGTCCTCTATAGATCTGACGATGCAAAACGGATACGTCAGCCACATTTTATTAGAGCTCTAATGAAATGTAGCTGACGTATATCCGTTTTGCATCGTCAAATATGATTCGCAGTGAGCTTGAGCTGAAGGAATATCTATGTCCTATATAGACGCAAGATGATCGTAGGTTCTTCTTTCTGGCTCGAGCTGAAGAAGACCCTTGCCAGGATGTACCAAAAATATTTTCCCGTATAGCGCCATCAAATATGATTGTCAGTCAGCCTAGGCTGAAGGACTCCTTCTGCTCTCTATTTCGAGCTATCTCCAGTTTGTCATAACTCGATGAAAAATTTATAACAATTAGTTGTATGGAGTTGTAAGTTTTAATAGCATACAGTAGTGTCAGTAGTAACTGTTACCACTGCATGCTACTATTAGTAAGATAATAAGATATAAGGATGCTACTGGATACTACTGCTTAAGATTGGCAGAGTCTGAGGCACAGAAGATAACAGCATTTTGTACTATTACATATCAATGCATGCAACTTTCTCGTACAACTATCATACAACTACGCAGGCTATAAATCTTTAATCGGGAAACAACGGCATAGCTGCATGCACAATCAATTCCTTCAGGTTGTTGATCGCAAAGTCACTAACCACTTTGCTGAACTCCCGTCACTGGGTTCCGTTGTTGTGCGATCCCATGATTCAAAAATTCCTTCCCTATCATAATGAAACATCAGGAATAGTTAGATACCATCTTGGAAACACATCGCGCTCGCCAATACTTTATATATCTTCTTTCATTCCTGTTATATTTCTTGCTCACAATGAGTTGCTATTTGGGATAGAAGTTTTAATGCCTGAAACTTTGTATGTTCTTGACCGTAGACCACAACACAGGTTGGACCTGTATGATGCAAAAGCTGAAGGTTGAATTAGGATTGAGAAGTCACGGTTCGGGTACGGACTTTAAGTTCTGTTTTAACATTATTTAATCATCCGAGGTAAGTTAAGATTTTGTTTCTTTTCGGGGCTGTACGCTCGGCCTTCGCCCTAAATGAACTTGAACCGTTTCCAGCCGAGGGGTTACCAACTCTCCGACACTTCATGTACACCCTTTCCCGGCACCGACCCGGCACTAACCGAAACCAATGGTGTCAGCCATAAATTAGGCGATTCGTCTTTCAACGGTTCCAAATATGCTGAATTTGAATATTCTAACACTTGGCAACAGGTGTCGGCTGTGCTGGTGCCAGCATCGGGCACTTGGTGTAAACCAAAACTGAGCGTGGGCAACCCACTATGTCCAGCCTCAACCGCGTAATGTAGAACTCACTCATTCCCAACCCTTGTCACTAGCATTATAAACAAGCAGTAGCGTCTTTCTCACACAGCAACAGCGTCTTTCTCAACACCTTTCTCACATTTTCTTCAAATAATTTATACCCGTTTGGTTCCGTTGCTTCCTTTTGGGTTTTTTTCGGTATTCAAAGTGTTTTTTACAGCAGGCTGACTATCTATCCAAGCCTCTCTATCTTCGTTTCTTTTATTTCACTTTCTACCTTTTGATATTCTGGCAATGTTTCGTTAAAGCCTCCCGCAAAAGACGACCAATCAACAACTGGACATGCAACATTCTGACTTCACGCCATCAATCAGCTAGGCCTTACTCCAAATCATCCGTGTTTATGACTGCCACAAACTCATAAACGGGGATCACCGAAGCTATTAACCTCACTGACACCATTTACCACTTCCCGCCACTTGCCAATCCCACTTGTATTACCCAAAATCAATATAATTACTTCGTATTTCTCAGGATGTTTACACCCAAGTCCAAAGAACCAATATGCACTTCCCGATGAAAAATGTGTAGCCTGCGTACTTGTATGGTAGTTGTACGAAAAAGTTGCATGTAATGGTATGTAGTAGCAAAGAATACTATTAATGTGCCTCAGACTGGTCGAATCTTATGTAGTAGTATCCAGTAGCATCCTGTCTTGCCATAGTAGCATCCAGTCTTGCTAATAGTAACATGCAGTAGTATGCAGTAACACGGTAGCCTTGAAGTAGAAGCATGTAGTAGCATCAGTTAGTACTGCATGCTACTTATTCGTTCAACTTTGTACTACAATTCTGAGATAAATTTTTCATCGGGTTGTCAGTCCGAAACGCACACCGTCAGAAGCTTGATAACACTTTACACAAGGGCACATTCCTCAACAAGTTAAATCTTTGATTTTCTTTTTTTTTCCATGATGCCCGGTCACGTGGACCCGGTTTTGTCAACGATGCTTCGACCTTGTAGTCCTAGACTGCTTAATTCAGTCCAAAATTAACTTCTGGCTTATTTGTAACGGTAAAAGTATAACATTCAATTTATAATAATTATTTATTTATTTTCTCACCGGACAAGTAATTTTCCCGGATTCCGGCAAAAAACGGAGATCTGGTGGAGGTACAAATTATTTCTGAAGCTGATCGAAGTGTTGATATCGGGGTATAAGACTGCCTACTAAAGCCACATATATCCTTAGCATCTTTATTTTAGCATCTTTACTTTAGTATACCTTTGTCTTTATGGTAAGATTGGAACACGGAAGTCTTGAAACTTTGATAGCGATATGCATGCGCTATGCAGGGTTAAACACGTCTATGTTATACGACCAACTAAGTGATCTTTTGGACATTGGTACCGAACCTGAAAAAGCGAAGAAGCTTGACGTCAATCGCGCAGTGGACAGTTTCGAGAATTTGAAGAAGCGTCGTTTCGCCTTGGTCAATTAGTAAAATATTTCTTTGTTTCTTTGTTTTTATTAGGTTTTTCTTCTTGAAATAAAACTGCTCATTTTCACTTGACTTGGGAAAATCGGCTCCAACTTTGCCCCCCCCCCCCAGGACTTTGACGAAATTACGCCCCGGTTAAAAAGGTAAGTAGATAACTGCCGGCGGCATGTTGGAACATAATGACGACGTTGCAAAACATGGCCAAACCATCCTGGATCCGCAACCAAAGCCAAAACGGCCAAATCAAGCAATAAAACTTGTTTGCTTCGCAGCAAGGCTGGCACAATTAGTACCGGTTCCGGACCCCCTTTCCAATATCCCTTTCAATGTCCCCCAGGGCATCTGTAGGGATATTGTACCCCTGTCATTTTTCTGTTATTGATCCCCTTGCTGAATAATTACATCTGACAGGTGAGTTAAAACTTGGATGAAGATGTTTGTACTCACTCTATGACGCCTGGCAGAATATGAAGGATTGAAAGATGGATGTCCGACTCCCGCAAAATAAGAAGTTACCAGCACTGAAACACTATAAAGCATCTTAAAACAAACACTAGGAGCAGAGCAAAATAACACTAGAGAGTAGCGTCAAGACTTGAAAAAAGTGACACACTCGAATAACAGCGACACTAGCACCACTAGCGATAGTGAACATCCTTACTGAAACCCAATCGGTCATTCACCAGCGCTGGCTCCGATAACTTCATATTCTAAACATAGCAAAAAAATGATACAGCCTCCATTGTTTCCTTGGTGTTTGCAGACCGCACATTTGCTTTACTAGAAATTTATAAACCCGCAAGTTTGTCTCGCTTTAAATAGCGTAAGTGTAGTGGGCGGCACTACCAGTATGGCCCGTTTGCAAAGCATGGAAAACATAGGTCTTGGCACTACTTTCTAGTGTTATTTTGCTCTGCTACTCCCTAGTGTGATTTTGCTCTGACCAGGAGCAACTGAACCAAAGTAAACCGTTGACTTCACAGTTTTTCGGCGGATAATTTGAATGTTCAAACATAAAAAATTGTAGAGAAAGGAAGAGCTTTTCCTAGTTCTCTTTCCTAGGACTCCTGTTCCAAGTTATGAACCAAAACTTATCAAAGAATAATTAATTTTTTTCGCAATTACAGATAGATTACTAAATTGGTGGAAATACATATAAAACATGCAAAAATCACAAAATCGCGGCTGACATACATTCAACGGCCGTGCAAAGATGTCAATTCGACATAGCTGTCAAACGAACAGCAAAAGCAACTGAGGAGGTTTGATTCTGAAGGTTTTAAGTCCGAGGGAGTGCGCTATGACCGACCTCGTGTAGGCTACACCATGTCATAAGGGAGGCAGGTTAGCACGAAGGGCTAAGGAGAAGGCACGGACAGGCAAAGTAGAGGTGCAAGAAGGAATTTAAAAAACGTCTGGGATCGCAAAGGCACTCTGGCTGGCTTTTGATGGAGAGGGATTGTTTTATATACATATTCCCGCACACCTTCTTTTTCTTTTCCATTATTTCTTGCTTCAGACCGAACTAAAAGCAAGTGGCTACGTCTCCACCTACAACTAAGTGACGTTGACCCTATTTTCAAAATTTCCAATCTTTCATCAATCATTTTCACATATTTTCAAAAACAAATCGTCTAAACCACCCTACCTATAAAACTCTTTCTAGCATATTTATTACTAAGAGGCTATCTACAATTTTTCGCTCAATTTATTAAATTTTACCCTAATTCTTTTTTTTCTTAAACTGCAAAAAGAGGCAGGGCAGTTAGAGGGTGGTTGGAGTCACAAACTAGCAGGTCGAAGGCAGTTGACCCAGGTGAGCGCTCAACGCCTGAGTAGTTCCAAATTTTACAATTCCTGAACTTTGCATCGCATGCCTTACCCACATTCGCCCTCTTTTGGAATACTGATGCCCGGTATGGGGACCCCAAGTACAAAACACGGTTTATCAATCGGAAGAGCTCGAATCTGTACAGAAACGCGCAACACAAATTAGAATGAGTCCTGTCTATCAGTCTTACGAGCAAGCACTGTCTGTGTTGAGAATCCCGAGCCTCTACAACCGAAGAGCAGAGCTGATACTTAACTTTGGAAAAAAGACTGTTGGCAGATGAGAACAACCGATCATTGCTCCACCCCTGATGCCCCGAAAAATAGCAGGAGAAGATAGCAAAACAAACTAGTGCCTGTCAGAGGACGAACTTCAAGGTTCATGAACTCGCTTGTATCCTTTATTACAGAGATTTTCAAAGGAACTGTCTTACCTATGACACTAACGCAACCTACTTCCATAACCACTCCATATATTTCTAAGCCCGGAGACCCCAATTTCGTACGGTACATTTAACCCCTCTGACAAAACCACGCTGATTTTCTCACTTGCCTTGTTTTGCCTGTCGACGGCTTTCTGCGAGAAGTTTTTCCATCAGAAAAAACGGTTATGTAAATTGTTTCTCTGTTTTCGCTATAAGTCAACGGGTCTCGGAAAAGGCTTATAACAGCCAAAAACCGTGGGTTATTTGTTGAAAGGACATCCTAGTTTTAAAGTATTCAAATATATACTGTTAATTGAAGAGTAAATAGTGCGAGGGGTCCTTTAAATATTACTTGAATTTTGCAAGTTGAGATTTCACTGCCACCCGGATGCGAGTCCTCGCCCCCTCGTTCTATGATGCCTGTTGCGTAGTGAAGGATTGGCGTAAGGAATTTGATTTGGTAAGTGAATACTGTTGATTACCTGAATAGTATCATCTGTAATTTCCGGACACAGCATACTCCCTCGTGGTGTCGAACGTCTATCAACAGAATGTAATGGATCCTCGGCGACTCTCAGAAGTTGGTTGTGAGTCTGTTTTGGTCCACAGGTTTACTCTGACCGATAATCAAATATCAGGACCTAGAAAAAAGGAAGTGATTCGAGGGCGGCTTAAAGTCCGTAAATATGATTCGCAGTCAGCTTGGGCTGAAGGAATATTTATTATTTGTATTTTTATTTGTATCTGTAATCTGTTGTCCTGTTTTGAGTGTTACGGATTATGTCCAATAAGATAAGAAAATTCGATTATTTGTATTGTAAATGCTTTAAGCTTTGTACTTTGTCCTTTTTATTATGTCTTATTACATTTGGCGTTAAACTTTTAGCTTGTCACCATCATCTCGCTTGTCCAAAATCCTTTCATTCATTCAATCACTGACAAACCTGCACATATATTCACGTTTGGGTGCTTCTTGAAAATGTCAAACCCTTTTTCTCACCACCTGAACACTGTTTGGCGAAGCCGGGATTCTTAAATTCCCCCCATGCGCTAATGATTTACAGAATTTTTAAATATCAGTATGAAAAAATGGATGAATGAAGTTTATTGCCCGTAAAGTATAAAACACAAAATACGGAGGATTATGAAAGATACAAAACGATAAATAACGAGAAAAACAACAACAAAACAACATGAACAAGCTAACCAGCATCAATAAGAAAGAATGTCCGCAGAAGGGAATCAAGTTAATGGTCTTTTTGGGATCCCAAAACGTAAGTGGAGGGCACCTATGACATCGCAAAAGTTGTCCGTCCGTCCGTCTGTAAGCACGATAACTCTCGAAGGTAATGAGATATTTTGATGAAACTTGGTGTGAGGATTGTTTGGGTCAAGGGTAAGGTCGAGTTCGTAGATGGACTCTGTAGCCCTATATTTGGGGGTGGGGGTTCAAATTAAGGGACAAACAAAATATTTTAAACAGCTAATGTGATAGTCGATTATGGGGTAAGAAGACATGCTGAGCATGATGATGACAATCATTTTCTCGCCGGACAAGTAGTTCGTCCGGAATCCGGCAAAAACCGGAAAGTTTGTTAAAAGTAAAAGTTTCATTTGAAGCTGATTAAATGTTTGATGTAGGGGTAAGAAGACATGCTGAGCACTATGGTGAAAACCATTTTCTCGCTGGACGAGTAGCTCGTCCGGAATCCGGCAAAAACCGGAAAGTTGGTTAAAAGTAAAAGTTTCATTTGAAGTTGATTAAATGTTTGATTTAGGGGTAAGAAGACATGCTGACCATGATGTGAACATCATTTTGTCGCCGGACCAGCAGTTCGTCCGGAATCCGGCCAAAACCGGAAAGTTGGTTAAAAGTAGCAGTTTCATTTGAAGTTGATTAAATGTTTAATTTAGGGGTAAAAGGGCATGCTGAGCACTATGGTGAAAACCATTTTCTCGCTGGACGAGTAGCTCGTCCGGAATCCGGCAAAAACCGGAAAGTTGGTTAAAAGTAAAAGTTTCATTTGAAGTTGATTAAATGTTTGATTTAGGGGTAAGAAGACATGCTGACCATGATGGTGAACATCATTTTGTCGCCGGACCAGCAGTTCGTCCGGAATCCGGCCAAAACCGGAAAGTTGGTTAAAAGTAGCAGTTTCATTTGAAGTTGATTAAATGTTTAATTTAGGGGTAAGAGGACATGCTGAACCCGATGGTGAAAACCATTTTCTCACCGTACAACTAGTTCCCTGCAATCCGGCCAAAACCGGAAAATATGTTAAAAGCAAAAGCGTTATCTGAAGTTGATTAGATGATAGATTTAGGGGTAAGAAGAGACGCTGAGTCTGTATATGATGATCATTTTTTACCCGGACATATAATTAGTCCGGAATCCGGTTGTACCCGCATTTTTTTAAGTTAAAATTTTATTTAAAGTTGATTAGATTTCTTTATAGGGATAAGGAGATACGCCGGTTTCATTTCTGACTTTTCTTTTTTTTTGCTGGACTAGTAGTTCGCTCGGAATTCGGGCGAAACCGCAAATTTGGCAGTAGTAAAGCAGGAAGTTTCGGTCAGTATCGTCAAAATAGATATGGCTTATAGAGGTATAGATAGATAGGTAGATAAAATATCTGAACTCGGTTTTCTCTGATGATTAGCCTGGCGAAGACAAGACCGAATTGTCTGGATCAAATCTTAGATTTTTGGGGTCCCATCGACACCTTTGGGTTGTTACATAGGTCATTACATAGGTCAAGTCTGAATCCGAGAGGGCACGTCTATTAGTCCAAATCGAGCAATGACTTTTCTGTTTCGGCGCCATCTAGGGAGCCGGAGGAGGAATTTACAATGTTTGAAATAAGCCACTCACAGAGTTTGGCGATCTTTGTTACGAAACAGATGAGCAATACCGACTAAAAACAGTAGCCAATAAGCGTTGTTAAGCGAACAAAGACCATTGCGGTTATAATGGCTTTTGTTTGGGGATATTTTCCCGTAAGGCACGCGTAGGCTTTTTACGGCTCTATTCACAAGGGATGAACACGTAGTGGAAAGCGTTGCCTCGTTGGGCCGAAAGACATACCAAGCCAACTAACGGAAGAAGAACATGGTAGAACTGCACCCCCAGCAACAAGTGGAGCGACCGTACATGGGTTGATTAACCAGTGTGTATTAATTTAATCCTTTTTTGAATTTCTCCTCTCATTCTTATTTCTGTTCTTGATCAAGACATGTTGCTACGTCGGAAAAAGATGTCTCATGCTTGTAATCTTGGCTGTTGGTGACCCATAAGAAAGTGTAGGTTTTATTAAGCAGAATTAGTACGTGTTCAAGGTTAGTACGTCCAGGTTTTGATACGGACTTTAAGCCGCCCTTGAATCATTTCCTTTTTTCTAGGTCCTTATATTTGATTATCGAACTTGTGGGAAAACCCACACCCTACAAGCTTTATTCGGCCCTTCTTGGCAAAGGTCCTCTTCAGGCTCAAAGTTGGAAAAAAAACGAACTTAAAAAAACTCAACAAGTTCGTATTTCCAACTTGAGCGGCTTCGAGCCTGAAGAGGATCCTTGCCAAGAAGGGCCGAAATATAGCTCTTATAAAATTCAGCTGACTTATCCATTTCGCACTATCATATACAATACAAACAATATCGACGAAATAAACCAAGATGACCATAAGCGGCATTTAATTTATCTTGCTTTCCAGAGCTGACCTGGATCGGATCCTTCAAACCTAGGTCATGGACCAACAACCAATTTGAACGATATCGATTATGCTTGCACAGCCACTTGCCAAATTTGAAAAAAGAAGTTTTAAGGCGTATTCTCGCCGTTCCCCGGGGACTTTTCGGGGAATGGAAGGGAACGGCGAGAACGGAGGGAGTCACTCCACGCGGACTCCTCGTACGGAAAACAACGAGAACAGTGGGAATGCTTCCAAAATGGATTCTGTTCGAGAAAAAAATATGCAATTGACAAAATTAGTCTGGTTCCACTTTATTTTTGGTTTTGTTTCTTGTGATTGTTTTCAATTAATTTTACATTGCACCAACACCAGCAAAAATTGATTCCCCTCCGAATCTGAAAGGGAGTCATTTTTGATGATGGTGATGATGATAATGGAGCATTCCCCGTCCGTGGGGACTCGCGAGAATACGGGGAATGAGTCCCCGGGACAAACAAAAACGCGGGGACTCCTCAAGTCGAGTCCTTGAGGAACGGCGAGAATACGCCTCTAATGTGAGAAAGGTTTTAAGAAGTTAGAAAGGGAAGTTTATGATACTTCCGTGGTAAGAACAGGTTGCAGGTATCACGAAATACTGAGAGGACTTGGTTTTGAGCAGAAACAGCGTATTCGGAGGCCCTTTGAAAGTCAACAAGCTTGGGTCGCCGCAGGCCAGATGATGAACTCGGAGTGCACTTCTGGAAGCTGATGAACCACTTATATGAAGGGGTGGGGTAAACCTGTGGGGATTCTGGTTTCCTTCAGTGAGATACAAGAAGGATATTCCTTTCAAGTAGACCGGAATTCCTTTCACCCTGAAAGGAACTACCGTCCCGCTAGACTTTTTTCTAGTCGTCTTCACTAACGAATCCTTTCCCTAGCACTGTCTGTGTTGAGAATCCCGAGCCTCTACAACCGAAGAACAGAACTGATACTAAGCTTTGGAAAAAAAACTGTTGGCAAATGAACAAGCGATCACAGCTCCCCCCTGATGCTCCGAAAATTAGCAGGACAAGACAGCAAAACAAACTAGTGCCTGTCAGAGGACGAACTTCAAGGTTCATGAACTCGTTTGGGCCCTTTTTTACAGAGATTTTAACAAAGTGAATAATTAGTGTAATATATTTTTATTTTATTACTGTATGACAAGCGTAATTTAGCATCTTCTAGGGCGAAGAAAGCTACGAAGTTGGTTTGTCAATAAACGATTTGAAATCAAGTCGACGGGATTTCTTGTCCGTGTAGAACGTTACATAAGGTCCACCGCTGTCCTGTGATCTTCGATTAACGACTTAGGACTTATTTTCCAAAGGTCTGTTAATTAGGGTAAAATTAGTGAAAGTTGGCAAAGATCACGTACCTTTTGCAGTTTCGCTAACCCGGGATTTCAAGGAATATAAGAAGAGGGGGTGCCAACTTAGGTATTGAGCAATGTGGTAAAATCGTTCGCAATACCAGTTCTTATTTCTTTGTCCCCCCTGACCCAGCGTCATAGCCCAAACGTCTTCTCATTCAAGCTGGATGATGTTGCGGATCTCTCACTGGCAGAAGCGTGCATATTCTCGCTGTTCCCCAAGGACTCCTCGGGAAATCGAAAGAAACGGCAAGAATAGAGGGAGTCACCCCACTCGGACTCCGCGTACAGAAAACAGCGAGAATCCTCAACTCTAATTGTCTCCCCTCCCTCTTCGCTCCCGACAACCACTCACGGACTAGGGGCCACTCCCGGAAACTGTCCAGAAGGTCCAACACCTCTCTTGTTCGCCAGCACTTCTTCAGTAACCGAGCTGTTCCTCTATGGAACAGCTTGTCCGAACCAACTGTCACCAGCGAAACACCCGAAGGTTTCAAAAAGCGACTCGACGAGGACTGGCGCGGACAGCCCTGGAAAAAGGACTGGTGCGCACCGGAAGCAGCAACCAGATCATAGCACCATCGTCATCCGCAAGCTACTCATCGGGATACAACATCCTTATTGCTTGCAAGTGCAATTTAAGGTAATTTAAGGTAATACTTCCAAAGCGGATTTTGTTCGAACAAAAATATATGCAGTTGAGGAAATTAGTCTGGATCCACTTTATTTTTGGTTTGGTTTATTCTGGTTGTTTTTAATTAATTTTACATTGCACCATCTCCAGCAAAAATTGATTCCCCTCCTTTTCCTCCTTTTTCATGATGGTGATGATGATCGGAGTATTCCCCGTCCATGGGGACTCGCGAGAATACGGAGAGAGTGAGTCCCCGGGACAAACAAAAACGCGGGGACTATTTACGTTTCGATATTCGATATCGATATTTGGTCCGATACATCGATATGTCGTTTTTTTTCAATCAATCAAGTTTAATCAAAATAGCTGAAAGCTAGAAGAGGAATAAATCGATATCGAATATCGCCCAACACCAGCGATCTGGCCACATGCCGATCGCTGGCCACGGGGTCGTTTGTGAATATGTTATCGTTATATGTATCGTATTATTAATAAACTGGAATGATTTTGCAACCACTCTTGGCAAACTAAGGGACACAAACCTAACAGTTACTTCTCAGACTAAATGTCAAGTTCCATAGACCCACGTTTCCAACCCTGCTATTTTCCTAAACGTTCTCTTTTTTTATATTCTTACAGAAACGTGCTAAAAGTAAACAACCGTCTAAATCAATCAACTCCTTCCTCGAAATTTCTCTAGGAGAGATTTTTAAGATGATCTTTAGGTGATTTGCACATCCGCTCGTCTCAAATTTCGGAAATTCCTTACCTCCCAGTCTACGGGGACAATAATTATTTCAATTCGAAGATAAAACGAAACCCGATTCTTTCTAGCTATTTACGACAGTCAGCTTATAAATGAGGCGAGAACCATTGAGTAAAGGGTTACACTAGGTTTTCACTTGGCATTTACTTGTAAAAAGATTCAGAAGAAATGTATTCTGATAGACATAGCTTATAGATGACGCGAGAACCTCTAAATAAAGGTCACACTAGGTTCTCTTGTTCCATTTCATTTATTAATACTGCATGTATCCACTAAAATTTTAAAAGCACAAATCTTACTAGAAATGATCTTTCCACAATAAAACGGCTCAGAAATATTGTTTTCAAAAATACCATTACTTTTCACGAGAAATTTGCGATTTTCTTGTTAGCGCTTGTCCCCTCAATCCAGCTTTCCCTCACTCCGACGCGGCGGCTGGACGCAAAATATTTGAAAACTGAACGCGCCTTGGTTAAATAGTGGGAAAAACATGCAAAACAAAATAAATCCAAAACAGAAGGTAGACTTGATTGTCTACCATGTCTTTCAAAATGCAAATATTCCTAATATGTATTGAAGCTTCTCATGTCCTAATTTGTGAAAGTGTCGTTAAAGGACCCCTCGCGCTATTTACTCGTCAACTTACAGTATTTTAAAATATTTGAATACTTTAAAACTAGGCAGTGCTTTCAACAAATAACCCACGGTTTTGGCTGTTTTAAGCTTTTTCCGAGACCCGTTGACTTATAGCGAAAACAGGGAAACACTTTACATAGCAGTTTTTTTTTATCGCAGACAACCGTCGACAGCGTGATACACATCGGAGGTAGCAAAACACGGCAAGTGAGAAAATCAGCGTGGTTTTGTTAGAGGGATTAGAATGTACCGTACGAAATTGAGGTATCCGGGTTTAGAAATATATGGAGTGGTTATGGAAGTAGGTTGCGTTAGTATTATAGGTAAGACAGGTCCTTTAACGGACCTTCTTTCGGCGAAGTTTGCGTTGCGTTACTAAAAACTCGGCTAAGCCGAAAAAGCGCTAAATAGGACGTAACTCGAGCAGGAAAGCAATGCATGTCCTCCTATGTATTATATATTCCTATATTCCTATATTATGACAATCTTCAATGCACACCTCGCACTGTTTACAGTTTATGTTCAAACATTTATATTCCTATATTCCTATATTATGACAATCTTCAATGCACACCTCGCACTGTTTACAGTTTATGTTCAAACATTTAAAATATTTGAATACACTGTATCTTGCAGTATTTACTACTGGGATTAATCTTGTCTCTAATGAGATAAGATTATCTCTAATTCGGATTAATCTTATCCCAGTGGAGATAAGATTAAAACCAGTAGCAAATACTGCAGTTAACTTTAATCCTTACTCGGAGAAACTTTTTACGGTGTACTGTAAAACTAGGCTCTGTTTTTAGCAAATTATCCACTGCTTTGTCCGTTTTAAGCCTTTGTCCAGGTCCATTAACTTCTAGCAAAAAACTTGGCAAAATTCAGATAACCGGAGAACACTCGTCGGGAGCATAATGCACATGGAAAATAGTGTGAATCGTGGCAAGTGCAAAGACTAATGAGCTATCATTGGCGGCTTAGAATGTTACGGACGAAGGTTGCATTGGCTTTGCAGTGTTCATGATGAAGGACATGGTGGATATTTATCATGAAATCTGTCGAACTGGATAGGGTCTTCGGATCCACAGAGGTGTATTAACAGGCTTTTCCTTCAAAAATGAAAGGCAGAAGCTGCCCTTTAAATAAAATAAACAAAACAAACAATACTGTCAGAAAACACTGCTGCGCTCGGTAGATATTTTTCATAACCTACCTCGCCATCGGCTCGTTGATTATTTGTTAAGGTCGTCTCAATGATATTACCGACATTCAACTCGATGTCCTAAGTTACGCTTTAATAAGTAAGTAAGTGAGAATTTATTTGTAACCCGCCATTTTGAAAAACAAGCGGAGTAAAAGAAAGAAAATAAATAAAACACATAAACACACAGAAAAAGACATTAATTTTTTACTTTTGGCCAGGAAGCAGTGGATAACGTCGTGCGCTGGTATGGCCTTGTTGTCAATGATTTTTATAGCGACGAGGAAACATCCAAAAGGGTAACACTTGCATCTTGAATTTTGAACTTCTCCGTCAATGTATGGTTATGACATAATTTCGAATTGTGGAGCACAGGTGCTTTGCATATTTAATATTCGCAAAATTTTGCCAAGTGAAGTTTTAAAGGGGAACCAAATGGTGCAATCCGGCCAAAAATTTACTACGACGACCAGATTTTGAGGAATCACAGTACAGTACGAGGGTCGCTTTAACATGACCAAAAGTCGGAGCAGTGCGACGGGATGCGACTGTCTCATTTTATCACTGACACTTCGAGCAACAGAAGACACATTCCGTAATCTATTAGTTTTGCAAAGAAACTTCTTGACATTTCATACTTGGTGACTTTTTATGTGGGACCCATCATTCATCCCTTTTCGGGAACCGCAGACCCGCAAAAGCGAAATCCTGTGGAGGATTTAGGTGTTTTCAGCAATATTAGGTGCAAATGCAATTTGCGAATTTGTGTACTTTTGTAAATCCCATCAGAAGAAAAAACATGGCTTAATTGCGAACTGTCAACCCAACCCTGCATTGTAGCTGAGACGTTTCTGCCTTACAACTGTAAACCCTATTTAAAGCAGAAGCGGTTCGAATCCGTGAATAAATACCGATAAATTATTCGAACGTTATATAAAGTAACGTAAAGTATATAAAGTAAAGATCAGAAGAATACTCTATATGACTAAGTCCAAAATACGCCACTGAACCTCGGGAAGAACGAGAAACTTCGCCCGAACGACGGCTCAAATCCTATAACAACCAATCAACAGCGTTCGTGAAGCTTCCGACTCTTCGCTAGGCACACGGCGATTCCTCATCGGCACGGAGAGTTTAGTCATCAGGGGTATATAAACGACCCGAGTGAGCGAGTAGTCAAGACGTGTCCGAAATTCGTATCCATTATCATAAATAATGTGCACCTTATCATACACGCCTTACAAAGCAAATCTGAACGCCGCGGAAATATTATAGGTCAGGGCATGCAGTAAAGGCTGACCTAAGGCGTATTCTCGCCGTTCCCCAAGGACTCCACTTCAGGAGTCCCCGCGTTTTTGTTTGTCCCGGGGACTTACTATTGATTCTCGCGAGTCCCCACGGACGGGGAATGCTCCGATTATTATCACCATCCTCAAAAAGGACTCCCTTTCAGATTCGCAGGGGAATCAATTTTTGCTGGTGTTGGTGCAATGTAAAATTAATTAAAAAGATATAATATATAAATAGATATAAAGTGGATCCAGGCTAAGTTCATCAACTGGATATTTTTTTTTTAACAGAATCCATTTTAGATGTATTCCCCTTCTTATCGTTGTTTTCCTAGGCGGAGTCCGCGTGGAGTGACTCCCTCTATTCTCGCCGTTCCATTCGATTCTCCGAGGAGTCCTCGGGGAACGGCGAGAATACGCCTCTAGTATTCTCTTCGGTTGGAAATAATTAAGATTAAACAAGACCAAAGGTTTCGATGGGATCCCAAAAATTTCATATTTGATCCAGACAATTTGGTCTTGTAGATATCCGGTCTTCGCCAGACTCCTTGAACATTTTTACTATTAAGATTTAGAAACAGAAGAAGGGCAATGGCTAATCATCTGAGAAAACCAAGGTCAGATATGGATTTACCATGTGTGTACTTACCCCTAGGCTACACGTCATATCTACTTCGACGAAACTGATCAAATCTTTCTGCCTTACTTCAGCCAAATCTCCGGTTTCGACTGGATTCCGGGCGAACTACTTGTCCGGCAAAAAATAAAGCTCAAAAACGAATTCATCCTATCACCCTATCCCTATATCGAACATCTACACGTCATATCTACTTCGACGAAACTGATCAAATCTTTCTGCCTTACTTCAGATAAAACTTTCACTTTTAACAAATGTTCCGCTTTCAGCCGGATTCCGGGCGAACTATATGTACCGGTAGAAAATGATTGTCAAAAGCGGATTAAGCATGTCTTCTTACCCCTAAATTAAAACATCTAATCAACTTCAGATAAAACTTTTACTTTTTACAAATTTTCCGGTTCCGGACGAACTGCGGGCGATGTCAGACAAGAAAATTAATATCATATAAGTCTTCAGCATGTTTTCTTACCCTTAAATCGAACATCTAATCAACTTTATATAAAACTTTTACTTTTAACAAACTTTACGGTTTTGACCGGATTCTGGGCGAACTACTTGTCCGGCGAGAAAATGGTTTTCATATTCATGTTCAGCATGTCTTTTTACCCCTAAATCGACTATCTCATTATCTGTTTAAAAAAAATTTGTTCCCCCTTAATTTGAGGGTGGTGGGGGAGGCCCCACCCTTAAAAGTTGAGCTAAAGAGCCCATCTACGAACTCGACCTCTCCTTTGACCTAAAGAGTCCTCACACCAAGTTTCACTGAAATACGTCGTTCCTTTCGAGAGTTATTTTGCTGACAGACGGACGGACAGAAAGACAGACGGACAACTTTTACGGAGCCATAGGTATCCCTCCACTTACGTTTTGGGATCCCGAAGACCTGAAATGGATGTCCGACAACCTCGGATCGACTGGGATGCATATAATTTGGATAGTGAACGGACAAAATTCGGAAGTCATGCCAAACTCATGCAGGAAAGACTGAAAAAGTTCAGTGTGCATATCTCCTCATCTGGAAAGATAGAGGACGCGACCTATTCAAGACATTTGATGTTGCAGAGGCAGACAAAGATAAAGTTGCACCACGTCCCAAAAAGTTTGGAGATTATGCTGATTTTACAACACTAGTCAACCAGTACCTATACTTAGCGTAAATCACATAATCAAGCGATCAACTTTATCACCAAACAGAAATAGCTTAAAGATAGAATAGGTCTTCAAAGCAAGACATGCGCAAAAATGTTATGCAGTATGTAAATGCACCATCAGCCTCTCAAATTTCCACAGAACCGCTGCTTTAATGCTGTCATGGGTAGGAAAGATTACACCAATAAATACGTATACTGATTATACTGATATCGATGTTACCACACCAGTCAGCTAGTACCTCTCTTTCCCAGGCCCGACGCGTGCTTCAACCCCCCTCCACCTCCTACGATTTACGACCGCTGCCCCCATTCTAACTGAAATATAGCTACAAATGCCTTTCGACAAATTGAATCCGTGTCCCGCAACAAAAGAAAGGGGGATTATCAATGTTTGAGCGTGACTGTGTTGTAGAAGACGGGCAAGACTGACGTGTGAGAAATGCATGTCCTTTTGTTCCGCTAGATGGGGACATCATTCCGGCCTTTAAATGGGCATTACGACGGACGGCAGGATACGGTTTAAATGCCTCACAGAAGCTTTTCACCCCTACTGTCAGTTGCTATCAGACATTATGAATACCGTGGCAAAGTGATGGTAAAAGGCGCTTGAACGAACAAATACCTTACTCAAAACTGCTGGTGACTCGGAAATACCATTTAACGAAGAAGAGTCCTTTGGGGATTTTGAATACAAATAAACAAGATTCACAAGAAAAGATAAGAATTTCCTCGCATCACGACCATTTTTTCCTTCTACTAATTGCAGATTTAGCAGACTAATAAATATGCTTTTAATAGCTTGTAGTCTATTTCAGTTGATGTCGCCTATCTTTATGTACTGTTTACTCTTGCGAAATTTTGAAGGATTCAAATATACAACAATAATTAATAGTCGCAACAACCAAGTTTGTATTTATTCTATGGTCTGACGACGGCCCTTACCCAAAAGGACCAAAACATCTCTGAAACAAACTACCAAACAGCTGACTAATCCGCTTAGCACTAACTCTCTCCTCCAAAAATTAGTAAGACTTTTTGTTTATGAACTCCTTCCATTATTAACCGATATATGCTAAAAAGCGAGACCATTTAGGTGCGGCATCAGCGTCTAGGGCTGGTCGTCGACATGAATAGACGATTGTTGGTGAATCGAAAGCGGTTTTGGAGTGCTCGAGTTCCAACGGAGGTTATTAAATGTATTACTTTTTTTTTTTTTCATTGTAGTTCGTTGTAGATTTAGTGGGCTAGTTTATCTTTAACGGCCAACTGTTTATTAGTATGTAAGTGTGTGTTAGTTAGATTGGCATGTTGTTGTTCCATTTTATATACTACTCTTCAGTTTTGAAGGATTCAAATAAATAATAATAATAATAATTATTAACATATTTCCAATATTATGGCTAAGGTCATTATCTTCATGCTATGGAAGGTTTACTGACACACGATGCCACAATTTGAACAGATAACACAAACCACGCTATCTGTTCATGTCACAGAAAAATTGTGTTATGAGCCTTGAAGTGTTGCATTTTTTTTTTTTTTTAAACATAACACTAAACGTGTTTTCAATGTCAATTTTAACGATCAGATAACGACAGATACAATTTCATAATAGTTGCGTTTTTGCAGATATCATGGTATCTGTTACCACAGAAAATGGATCTGCAATTTGTCGGTTTTTTTCAGTTACCGTGGTATCTGATACTACTGATGCTTTGCAAAAACGAGAATTGCCGAAATTGCACTTTTCGAAGTCATCCCAAAAGAAAAACTGACATCCAGTCATATCATATATATGCCAAGGTTCAAGGTTATCTTCATTTACAAACAAAAGTATCATTAACACTTTCCGCTGCTGAGAGCAGAGCTCGAGCACACACGAAAAAAAAAAAGAAGTAAAACCAAAAATTAACCGAATAAAAATAAAAATAACCAAAATTCTTTCCCATAATTTGACAAAATCCTAGGCTCTTTTGTTGATGACGATGAAAGCGAGAGGCTTTTACAGATACCACGATCAGTTACCACGGTCGGACCGTGCTATTTAAATATCATATACCACGGTAACTGGCCAGATACCACGATAACTGCAAAACCGCCTTTAACCTTGGTATCAGATACCACGTTAACTGCGAAAACGACTTTAGACCCAGATACCATGGTATCAACAAAAACGCAACTAATATCTGTCAGTGTTTTCTACTGAAACTGCGCATCCTTGCCTTAAATGTTATCAAACGCCTGACAGTGCACTTTACTGCCAAAGCGCCCGAACTCGCGGCTGAACTTGTGGCCTCTCGAATTTCCGGAACAATAAAAATCGCCTCGTGCGCACAGCCTGGCATCTTGAAACCCTTCCAAAGACCCTCCGACAACACATAAATCTCCTGAAGCATCAAACCGATCAATCTAACATTTCCTCTAATCTCTTAGAAATATTTACGGGAGCCGTTTTCCGGACGAGATTCCATGTCAGGCTTCGGCTCGTATAGTGAGTGAGACGGACTTACTGCAATCCTACGCGACGGGAAAGTTTCTAAAGCCGAAGTCCAATGAAACGTTTTTTTTTTACTTGGCGATGCGTTTTTAACGCCTGGCGTGACGAATATCGCCAGGCGTGGCGGAATTCACTCTCTGTGGGAATTAGGCTTAAGAAACCAAGGACCAACAACTTAGGTTGTTTTTGTGTGACATTTATTATCATTTGTATGCACTAGCCCTGGTAGTTACATCAGATTATTGGTGTTTTCCTTTATTGGAACTCCGGATCTCTACCAATTCCGTCTTCCGGTGAGCGAATAAAACATGTATCCATACATATTTATTAAAGTGAGAATGGGTAGTTTGGTGGCTTTCTGGGGCAGTAAATGTATACTACACTGTAAAAAGTATCTCCGAGTAAGGATTAAAGTTAACTGCAGTATTTGCTACTGGGTATTTGCTATCTTATCTCTATTTCGCATTAATCTTTATTTCGTATTAATCTTATCTCTAATCCGAGTAGCAAATACTGCAGTTAACTTGAATCCTTATTTGGAGATATTTTTCCATTAAGATTCCTTAAAGTTTAACTGAAAAGGCATCTTATTTTTACTGAGAATGGGTAGTTTGGTGGCTTTCTGAGGCAGTAAATCTATACTACACTGTAAAAAGTATCTCCGAGTAAGGATTAAAGTTAACTGCAGTATTTGATACTGGGTATTTGCTACTAGAATTTGCTATCTTATCTCTATTTCGTATTAATCTTTATTTCGTATTAATATTATCTCTGTAGAGATAAGAATAATCTGAGTAGCAAATATTGCAGTTAACTTTAATCCTTATTGGGAGATATTTTTCCATTAAGATTTCTTAAAATTTAACTGAAAAGGCTGCTCATTTTTACAGCTGATATTTGAATACAATGAAATACTTTGACTCGTCTAAGGGATTTCATGTCTTTCTCAGAATTTATACTTGTATTTTCCAGCGTGCACAATAAATATATACATTTTAACTACATTTTCTTTTAGAGAAGGCATTAATTGTCTATAACTGGTATTTCTTTATCGTTGTATTCCATTTTGTAATCGGGCAATATAGATATTAAAGACCTAATCCAAACATACTGTTTACCTTCTCTTACTGATCGCAAGCCACCAGTTTAATTAGATTTGAACTTGATTGCCGGGTTGCTGTTCTGGCTCAAGAAAAAAACCAGGCAGAAAGTCTTCTTTCCCAGATGACGAAATTTTCCACGTTTGATAAGCAAAGAATTATAAGACTTTATTGATTATTTTTTGTATGTCTTCAGAAGCACCGTACTGGTCTTGGGCTTTTATTTTATTTGTAGGCTACTTATAATAAACAGTTGGAGCATTAGGTGGAAATTATTATTTTGATCCTTGGCTCCCTACGTGTCATAACGGCTGTCCCGAATAATCGGCTGAGATTTAGTCCAGACCAACTTATTTCAAACCTAGGAAATTTGGTGAGGGTTTTTCACTAGCTCATTGTTTGACGGTGTTTTTTGTGGTTTTGAACATTCATAGTGACAGTAGGGATGATTAGCATTGTGTGTGTGGTAGAAAGAACGTTTTTTGTGGTCCGCTTTAAAAAAAAAGTTTTTTTCCACGTCCGCTGTACTCATTATTTTCTGAAATCCGCTCATATTTCGAAGTTACCACTGGATATGTTGGCTGTTTGTAGAAGGTTGGAACAGTAGTTGCGTTTTTGGTCGAAGTTTTGTTCACCGTTCACTTAGCCGGTTCCTTAATTTCCGGTTTCGAACGCCGTCAAAGTTCACCGTTTGCTTAATTAGTGTTTTTATGGCACTTGCAGCCTCTGGCTCAAGTGCCATATACCGATCACAATTCCGTCTGTCGGTCTGTCGGTCGGTCCGAGTTTTTTGTCCCACATATCCGAGTTAGGGTACTTCCAGATGTGCTAGGACAATGAAACTTGGCAGGCATATCAGGGACCCGACCAAACTAACCTGGAAATAATAAGTTTCCCGATCCGACCATATGGGGGGGGGGGAGTGCGGGGCGCTGGAAACTTGAAAATTTAGGGCATTTTGTCACTTTTTTCTGAGTTAGGGTACTTCTAGATGAGCTAGGACAATGAAACTTGGCAGGAATATCAGGGACCCGACCAAACGAACCTGGAAATAATCAGTTTCCCGATCCGACCATATGCGGGGGAGTGGGGGCGCTCGAAACTTGAAAATTTAGGGCATTTTGTCACACTTTTTCGAGTTAGGGTACTTCCAGATGAGCTAGGACAATGAAACTTGGCAGGAATATCAGGGACCTGACCAAAGTAACCTGGAAATAATAAGTTTCCCGATCCGACCATATGCGGGGGAGTTGGGGCGCTGGAAACTTGAAAATTTAGGGCATTTTGTCACACTTTTTCGAGTGAGGGTACTTCCAGATGAGCTAGGACAATGAAACTTGGCAGGAATATCACGGACCCGACCAAACTAACCTGGAAATAATCAGTTTCCCGATCCGACCATATGGGGGGGAGTGCGGGGCGCTGGAAACTTGAAAATTTAGGGCATTTTGTCACACTTTTTCGAGTGAGGGTACTTCCAGTTGTGCTAGGACCATGAAACTTGGCAAGCATATCAGAGACCCGACCAAACAAAATTAGGAATAATCAGTTTTCTGATCCGACCATTTTTTTGGGGGGGGGGGTGGAGGGCAGGGGAATCCGGGAAACTGAGAAGTGTGTAACTTTCGAACGGATGATCGGATTGTAATGAAACTTCATAACTGAAGAGAATATATATCTGTAATGTCCCGTTTAAAGTCTTGACCGGATTCGGTAGCCAGGGGGGAGTTGGGGGGGGGGGGAGACCGGAAATTTCAAGAAACGGTTAGAATGGAGGGATCGGAGTGAAACTTGCTGGGAAGAACAAGCATCTGCTCTAGATAAGTCCTTTAGACCATTGTACTGGATCAGGACACTTATGGGGGGGGGGGGTCCCGGAATTCCGGTGATGGTGGTTTTTTGGATTTTCACGATGAAACTTGGCAGGCATATCAGGGACCCAATGAAACTGACTTCAAAATAAAAATATTGTCGATCAGATAATGGTGGGGGAGTGGAGGGAGGGGAATCTGCAGGGGAATCCGGGAAATTGAGAAGTGTGTAACTTTCGAACGGATGATCGGATTGTAATGAAACTTCATAACTGAACAGAATATATATCTGTAATGTCCCGTTTAAAGTCTTGACCGGATTCGGTAGCCAGGGGGGAGTTGGGGGGGGGGGGAGACCGGAAATTTCAAGAAACGGTTAGAATGGAGGGATCGGAGTGAAACTTGCTGGGAAGAACAAGCATCTGCTCTAGATAAGTCCTTTAGACCATTGGACTTGATCCGGACGCTTATGGGGGGGGGGGGTCCCGGAATTCCGGTGATGGTGGTTTTGGGGATTTTCACGATGAAACTTGGCAGGCATATCAGGGACCCAATCAAACTGACTTCAAAATAAAAATTTTGTCGATCAGATAATGGTGGGGGGAGTGGAGGGAGGGGAATCCGAAATTTTCAGTCATGCGTAATTTTGGAATGGGTGATCGGATTCGAGTGAAATTTAAGAATTCAACAGAGGACATTTCTCCGATAATTTTTTTCATATCCGGACCGGATCCGGCAACTATTGGGGGGGGGGGGCGGAAAATACGTGCCCCGTTTAGAATGGAGGGATCGGGATGGAACTTTATGGGAAGAACAAACAGATGCTCTAGGTAAGTCATTTGCTGAATCGGATTGTACGTGCACCGCGGGGGAGCTGGGTGGGGGGGGGGGTGGACCGGAAATCTCGAGAAACGGTTAGAATGATGGTATCGGAGTGAAACTTGCTGGGAAGAACAAACATCTGGTCCATGTAAATCTTTTACATAATTTGACTGGATCCGGACACTTGAGGGGGGGGGAGGAGGGGTATCCCGGAATTCCGTTTTTTGGGGGATTTTCACGACGAAACTTGGAAGGCATATCAGGGACCCGGTCAAACTGACTTGGAATAAAAAAAAAGATATGATAATCTCGGGGGGGGGAGTTGAGGGAGGGGAATCCGGAATATTGAGTCATGCGTAACTTTGGAACGGGTGATCGGATTTGAGTGAAATTTAATAATTAAACAGAGGACATTTTTCTCTTGTGACCTTTTTCATTTCCGGACCGAATCCGGCAATTATCGGGGGGAGGGCGGAAAATACTTGACCCGCTTAGACTGGTGTGATCTGGATCGAACTTCGTGGGAATGACAAACAGATGCTCTGGATTAATCATTTACAGAACGGGATTGGCTCCGGTTATTGTGGGTGGAGTTGGAGGAGGGGGAGGGGGGTCTGGGATTCCGGTGATCGCGCGTTAAGGTACTTCCAGATGTGCTAGGACGATGAAACTTCGCTGGAATATTGGAGACTCAACAACATTTGCTTAGAAATTGCTACTTCCCAAATCCGATTATTCCTTAAAGTACCAATCTTGACCCCAAAGTAAAAAAAATACTTTTAAGCAATATATGCATTTTCGTGATGCCCATCAGCCCATTAGCAGTTTTGCCTCAAGGGTTTTGCTTACAAATGAAGTTCCAGCTCCCTTATAGCGCGCATCTCAACCGCAAAGTCGAAACTTACTTTTGATCAATCAAATCATCTTGACACATGCAAGTGCCATATGAGCTTACAGCTCTTGTTACGACTCCGGCGGTCCTTGCCCGGTCGATGTTTCTTCGACGATTCAAGCAAACTTCGAACTTGATAGCTCATGAAGTTCGAGTTTGAAGGACAAAGAAACTGTGACCGGCGACCAAACACGGTATTTAAATAGAGACTTTGCGTTTTTGATCGAAGCTTGAAGTACCTTCAAACTCAAAGGTCTCTACTAAATACCGTTTTTATTCGCCGGTCATAGTTTTTATGGCACTTGCCTTCCGGCCAAGTTCCATATACCGATCACTTTTCCGTCGGTCTGTCGGTCGGTCGGTCGGCCAGTCCGGTGTTTGCGAGTTAGGGTACTTCCAGATATGCTAGGACGATGAAACTTGGTAGGCATATTAGGGACCCGACCAAACTAACTTGGGAATAGTCACATGCCCGATCCGACCATCGTGGGGGGAGGGGGAGGTTGCGGAATCCATAAAATAGGGGCATGCATAACTTTGAATGGGTGATCGGATCTTAATGAAACTTGATACCTGGGAAGACCTCGTGTCTCAGATGTCTCGTCTGAAGTCCGAACCGGATCCGATGAATCTGAGGGGGAGCCGGAAATCGTGTGAAACTCTCGGAGTGGAGCGATCGGGATGAAACTTGGTGGAAGAACAAGCACAAGCTCTAGATAAATAACTGACAGAACTGGACCGGATTCGGACACTGTGGTGGGATTTGGAGGAGGGTTCCGGAATTCCGGCGATCCGTAGTTGATGTACTTCCAGGTGGGCTAGCAAGATAAACCTTGGCAGGCATATCAGAGACCCGACCAGATTAACTTGGAAACAGTCACCCTCCCGATCCGACCGTCGTGGGGGAAGGGGGAGACGGCGGAATCCGGAAATTAGTGGCATGCATAACTTTCGAACGGGTTACCGGATCTTAATGAAACTTGATATCTTGAAAGAACTCATTTCTCAGATGTCCCAGTTCAAGTCCGGACCGGATCCGATGAACTGGGGGGGGGGGGGAAATACGCGGTGTGATACGCATAGAGTGGAGCGATCAGGATGAAACTTGGTGGGAAATACAGGCACAAGTCCTAGGTGCATTAGTGACAGAATCGGACCGGATTCGGGTACCGAGGGGGGGGGGGGCTGTAGGGGGTGTCCGGAATTCCGGTGATCGTGAGTTAAGGTACTCCCGGATGTGCTAGGACGATCAAACTTTGCTGGAGCATTAGAAACTTGACATCACTGGGTTAGACATAGTCACTACTCCGATCCGACCATTCCTTAAAGAACTCATCTTAACCGCAAAATACAATAATACTTTTAAGCAAAATTTACTTTTTCAAGATCGCCATGAGAACATGAGCCTTTTTGCCTCAAGGATTTTGCTTAGAAATTAATTTTTAGCACCCTTAAAGAGCGCTTCTTAACCGAAAAGTAAAAAAAAACTTTTGACCATCACTTCCATCCTCTGCCCCAGCCTTGCAAGTTTGGCGCATCTTAACCGAATACTTCCATCTGACCCAGCCTTGCCATATTTTGTTTTCCTTCTTGTTTCCTTTTGCTTTCTGTCTCCTATTTTTATTTTAAAGTGAAACCATAGGTGGAATTTTCAGCCCACTTAATGTTTTCTTGTGGGGTATTACTTATTACATATGCTTGCAAGTGCCATATGAGCTTACAGCTCTTGTTTTGTAGTTCAAACACTGACTGACCGTCGAACTTCGGGAGCTAGTCATTTCGAAGTTTGCTTGAATCTTCGAAGAAACGTCGACCGGGCAAGGATCGCCTAAGTCGTAAAAACACTAATTAAGCAAACGGTGAAATTCAACGGCGTTCGAAAACGGAGATTAAGCAACCGGCTAAGCGAACGGCGGAAAAAACTTCGATCAAAAGCGCAACTTTTGAGTTTGAAGGTAACTTCAAACTTCGATCAAAAATGCAACTAGTTCTTGTCGTAACTTGCGCCATTGCTAATACTTTATATGGCTAAGTCCGGAAACACGCCAGTGCATCTCGGGAAAAACTGACGTTTCTGGCTCTTCGGTAGGCACACGGCGATTCTTCATCGACACGAAGAGTTACAGCGTATCCCATCCTACTTACCATAGTTACTACGCATGACGTCACGAATTCTGGCTTTTTGCCGTCAAGGCTGGAACGATTTTTCTATTTTTCAGCAGAATATCATGCCACGGGTGAATCCGATCAATCACATTGCAGATATCCATAGTTATTACGCTTACTATACTCCCGAGCGTGGTATGCAAATAGTTCCTATTAGTTGCTAATTCGAGAAGGTTGGACGGTCAGCGTAGTAACTTTTAGTTAGGTTGGAACGGAAATAGTAACTAATGGTTACTACTGTTAGAAGGGTGGAACACGCTCTTAGTCATCAAGAGTATTCAGGGATTCAAATGCACAGGAGGGACATGCATCACGTGCTCCAAGATTCTCCGATAGGAATGACAACCACCTAGAATTTTTCGGCGACCGGCTCCAGTGCTTGTCACTGTTAGGAACGTAAAGTGCATGAAGTGTCACAGTTAATCGTCCCGATGTGATTATCAACGGTGTTGATTCGATGACCGAGTTAAAGCACAGAATTCAAATCTAACACGGCATGTCGGAATGTAAATAGCTGGATTTTTGCAGATACCATGGTCTCTGATAACAGTCGTTTTTGCAGTTAGCGTGGTAACTGATAACACGATTTTCCGTTACTGAGTATCTTGCCAGTTACCGTGGTGGCCTCTCTGATATTCAAATACCACAATCCCGACAGCAGTAGCCCTACAAAAGAAAGTCATCACCACCAACAGAAGAGCCTAGGTTTTTGTAAATTGATGGGCAAATTTTGCACTTGTGATATGAGCGAATACAAGTATTTATTTTGGGGCGACGTCTAAAAACGTCAATTCGGCAAATTTCGTTTTTGCAAAAGAAGCCGTAGTGTTGGATACCACGGTATCTGCGTAAAAGCAACTAATGTAAATTAGATTAATGCGTAAGATTACATATTTAATTATAACATTAAAGGAGTTAATCAATATGACGAAAAATGGGATAGAAACAATTACCAGCCGAAAGGAATAATTACTGTGATAGCTACTGCACCGTTAGTTTCGGCAAGCATTCACAACTACACTGTAAAAAAAAAAAATCTTGCAGTATTTGTTACTGGGATTAACCTTGCCTCTACTGAGATAAGATTATCTCTAATTCGGACCAATCTTATCCCAGTAGAGATAAGATTAATTCAATTGATTAATGCAAAAATAAGTTGGCTTTTCAGTTAAACTTTAAGATGTATTTGAACATTCTTTGAGCCCAAGCTGACTTTGAAACATTTATTCAAACAATGTTTGCAACAGGTACGTCAGCTACGATTCTGTCAAACCTGTCAGGTTTGTTTCCTTCCCCGATGTTGAACCAGAAGATTGACAGCCTGACGAGGACCCTTGCCAAAAAGGGCCGAAATATCGCTGATGAAGAATCGTAGCTGACGTACCCGTTGTAAACATTGTTTGAATAAATGTATTTGAACCTTCTTTTTTTTTACTCGCATGCTTCTAAACTTTCCCAGATAGATCCCCCAGTGGTACCGAACCCTGGTTTAACTCTTGACTTGAATTAGGGTTATCTGATGAAGGTCGTCGCCGAACTGCATCCCGGTGGTGAGCATAGGGTTATTCGCTTACGAGTACAAGATAGATCCCACAGGGGTACCGAGCCCTGATTTAACTCTTGACTTGGATGAGGGTGATCTGGACATTGAAAATCGACGAAGGTTGTCGCCGAACTTCATCCTGGTGGTGAGCATGGGGTTATTCGCTTACGAGTAACATCCCCAAGGAAGTGAATTATTTGCGGCAGTTTCGGTAATTATTGCACTAAGGAAAAGGTCGGTGGCATCAAAATATGCAGAAAGGTTGGTTTAAGCAGAACAACTTGTTTTGAGGCCATCTTTAACTATGAAAGAACGAGTGAATAATCGAAATATTCCTGGTCCATCAAAAGAGTGACTGAATTAAAGAGTACAGAAAAGAGAGAAAACGAACAGACAAAACATTAAACCATAGGAACAAATTACAAACATTATCAGATTACTCAAATTCCTTATAAACTGATTTGGCTTAGACGAAAAGCCCCGTCTTGATTAGCCTACTTACGGATTAGCATATCTTTCGGATAATCTCCGGATTTGACAAAAAAGAAATTGTTCGCCCTTAATTCGAACCCTCTCCCCCACCCCTAAATGTTGAGCAACAGAGCCCATCTGCGAACTCGACCTCTCCCTTGACCTAAAGAGTCCTCACACCAAGTTTCATCAAAATACCTCATTCCCTTCGAGAGTTATCTTGCTGACAGACGGACGGACGGACAGACAGACAGACGGACAACTTACGGAAGAGATGTAAGCATAATCGGCCAGAACTTGGGGGCCAGTTCCGGCACTGAACCACATTTTTTCCCTTTTGCGTGTTACGTATGAGTGGCCCTAGTAGCCTGATAGTTCCTTATTAACAATGTTCATATTTCCGAAATCAGTCATGAACTAGTCACACTCTATGCTTCCTGGCCGAAGATTAAGAATTAAGTGTCTTTTTCTGTGTGTTTATGTGTTTTATTTATTTTCTTTCATTTACTCCGTTTTTTCAAAATGGCGGGTTATAAATAAATTACTTACTTACTTACTTACTCGATCCTAGTAAGCTATCCAGAGATTTCTGCTACGTAGGCTAGGCCTACACAATGAATCAGGAGAAAGGAGGAATGTGATGTAGGCCTACGGCATTCAGGCTAAGCGTATTCTTTCTGGCTGCGAATCATGTGTGATTCATTAAACGGGTACGTCAGCCGAGATTTATTCCAGCGATATTTTGGGCATTTCGGAAAGCTGCACTTTCAGATTTCGGCCATTCGGAGGCGATATTTCGGACAGGGGGGCAAATATATCCGGAGGAAATCTCAGCTGGCTTTTCCGTCTAGCGCAATCAAACAGAATAGTAAGCAGGATACGATAGTACTATGTTTCGAACACGACCCCTCCCCCTTTGACTTGGCACCAGAAGCGTCAAGCCCCCCCCCCCACCACCCACCCACCCCCGAATGTTGTCGGACAGTCGGTAAAAAATAGCGCGATTTTTCGTAAAAACAGTCGATTTTTTTCATGGTAACAGTCGATTTTTTTTTAAACAGTCGGTTCTCGTACAAATAGTCGATGCAGTCGTTTTTTCTCAATAATAGTCGTTTTTATCTGCAAAAACAGCCGGTAAAAATGCCAGCCTGTCGGTAAATACCTTGCCCCCCCCCCCCCCCCCCCAACATTTTGGCTAGCAACGCCTCTGCTTGGCACAGCAAAGAACGAATACAAGCCCCACTACCACTTGAAGCTCTGAAGCGTCCATATGAAGGAACGAACATCACTCTTCAGTAAACCTGGATATGCTAGACATAATCATAGTTGAAAGAGAAAGAAAGAAAATATATCATTAAAATACGGTGCTTAATACAAAAAAGACAAGAAGGTACATCAAAATATAGTTTAAAAAAAAAAGAACAAGTAATCTGCCAACTAGACAACACAAAACTGATCACAAAGCACATCGAAATTAAAATTATTATCATTGACAACTTTACGCCCGGATAAGACGGTAATTAAAAAAAGGTAATGATAAAAAACATACAGAGGGCCTAATGAGTAGTCCAATAGAAAGAAGACAGGAAAGTACATCAAAACAAAGTAAGACAAAATAATATATCAACAAAACCACAAAAAACTGGTCAAATAGCATGTCGAAACAAAAATTATTATCGTTAATAATGTTATACCCGTACAAGACGGGAGTCTAATAGAAAGAAGATAAGAAAGTTCATTAAAACGGTAGAGGAACATAAGACAAAAACAATATACCAACAAAACAACAAAATACTAATCAAAAAGTAGACTACATCAAAACTGAGTTATTATCGTCGATTATTTTACGCCCGTACAAGACAGGAAGTCGGAAAAAAAGATAACGACGAAAAACGTACAGATGGACATGTGTGAACCGACCTTTCGCCAAATCGTACGTACCACCTCTGGCGTGGCAGAAACCCTTCAAAATGTCAGCCGTTTCAAGTCACCATGAACACATCAATCGAGGCGTAAACGATTTTGGCGTTCACGATAAATGTTTGGATAGAATTCCACACTTTAGAGAGTCGTCAATTACACGGATCCGCGGAAACGCAGACGGGATTTTCCCAGCTTAGGATTCAGCTTTCCGCTCCGCTGACCTAAGACTAAAGGGCCAAGAGAAACCAGGCGGATGAATTCTAATATTTTTTTGTTTGCCCATCAGACTACAGAGATTATCCATGTGCGCATTTAGGTAGGCTATTCAGATGAAAAGTAGCAAATACCCTAGCAATCACAGGTTTAGTTTTAGATGGAATTCGTAAACGATTCAACGTTCAAACGCGTCTTTTGTTGTTCTATAGATTTAATTTAAAATGTTGATAGTAACACTCAAGTTATAAAGTTGGGAGGTAACGCTCAAGTTATTAAAGTTGGGAGGAGTGTGGTTCGATCTTACTTGAAAGGTTCACTGTTTTTGTGTTGTACTATTTTTCGTCACTGCAATAGGTACCCTACAGCGGAAGGGTACCTCTCAGTGTGGGTTGAGCTTTTTTGTTCAGTTCTTGTTGTTTTGTTTCGTGTTCTTTTTGAAGTTTTTCATCTTATTCTGGATGTATGTATGTGTTGTGTTTTCCCTAATTATGTCTTCATACTTTCTTGTGTATCCCGCTGTTTTCGTCATGTACGATTTGCGGGTTAAAAATAAATTATTATTATTATTATTATAGATAACCTACTGACAAATTTGCCTGTAATTTCTTTTTGTTTATCCATTTTCTTTCTTAAGATCTATTTTGAGCTTGCCCATAAGGGTGCATTGGCACCGCGTAACTAGAGGATATTACGCTCGTACGAGTCCTGGTCTGAAGTCGCGATTTAGGTGGGGGTGATCTAGAGGCTGCAAATGCTTAAATGTGTCCGATTTCACTTTTAAGGCCATCGAGCCACGAACATTATTTTTTTCAAAATTTTTAGTTGCTCCAAAATATAAAGAAAAAACAAAAAGAAAAAAAAATGTACTAAGGTTAGAAGTAAAAAAAGAAGTAAGGATTTGAAGTGAAAAGGAAAGAATAGTTGCTACGCTTGAGTCGCGAAGAGGAGGAGGAGGGATTCAAAAAGAGGAGTTACCTGGTCTGGTAGAAAATGGGGGAGTAACCATTACCACTCGATGGGAGTGATTACTGCTAACACTATTGTTCCTTTCCTAACAGCCAACATTATTCACAGCTAAAAGAAGCTGAATCGACCCTTGACAACGAGCCAGTCTATATAACCTTCTCAAAATACACTGGGTCAGAAAGCATACACCAGATTGCTGTATGCTAAATGCTCTTCTTCATTAAAACATGGCTGACTGTTATGCAGAAATCATATAAAAAGCTCAAAACAAAATATTGAAATAAATAGATAACCTACTGACAATTGGCTGTAATTTTTTTTTTATCCATTTTCTTTTTTAAGATCTATTTTGAGCTTGCCCGTAAGGGTGGTTTGCATCGCGCAACTAGATGACACGACGCTCGTACAAGTCCCGGAAAGCTTACCCAGCAGACGATGTCTTGAGAAAGACCCCTTCTCTTTTAAAGTGTTGACGCAGCCTAGGCAAAAGTTCACTGAATTGAACCAACATATTGGTTTAAAAGTACTGAAGGATATTTAAAAGTATACATAAACCCAGTGGAACGAGCGTGTTTGGGCTGAAGCCCACGTGACGTCAACCTTCAAACAACAAACAACAACAACAGTCGCGATTTAGGTGGGGGTGATCTAGATACTGCAAATGCTTGAATGTGTCCGATTTCACTGATTCAATCTTTCAGCCGTGTGTCATTAGGCTGTAGTTAAGCCTACGCTACTAAACTACAGGCTACTACGGTTCCGCCATGACACAGGTAAATTCTTAATTGCTAGCGCTTAAAAGTCTGTAGTCGGCTTGACTCTTCTGTTGAAGCTTACGATCATGTCCCATATCAGACAATGCTCTAGTTAATATATTAGTCCGACTAGACAGAGAGAGAGATGTGTATTAAGGCCATCGAGCCACGAACACAATCCTAGGCTACTACTCTTGTACAAGCATTTTTTTTTTTTTTCTTCAACAGGGCGATGTAACTACACTAAGTCTCAGTTAAAGTCTCAGTAATATAGCTAACAATAGATTCAGAACAGAACATATTAATGAATGAAATGTTATATTCAACCTAGAACTGGCATATCCTGATCCTGGAACTATTTTTGCGACAGTTCGCCCATGCTTATTTGAAAAATCTTTACCCAAGCACCATGTCGTCAGCTTACTCGAGGACACTTGCAAATCTTCAAACCCTCCGTAAACATTAATCATGCAGCATTGGAGCCATCAATCACTGGATCGAGCTCAACCAGTAGCAAAGAGCATAGGCTATTCAGGGCATATCAGCTTTGTCTCAACCTTAAAAAGGCGCTCCCCTTCACAAGAATAACTGATTTTCAGGAAAAACTACTGTTTTTAAGAAAAATCAACTGTTTCCAAGTAAAATTGTGGCTCTTAGCACTGACTTGGTTATTTTTTACCCACTGGCCATCAACATTGGGGGGGTGGCATCCACCACCCATACATGACACCCCTGGTTGAAAGAACTGTTAGTTAAAGAATTACAGCATGGCCTATTCATAAAAAAAAACAGCTGTAGAATTTCCAAATTCTTCCATCGTGCTGTCAAACTGTGAACTATCTTGAAGGGGCTACAAACGCAAATCAATCAAGACATTCAAAAGATTATTGAAAGTCTATTTTGTCAACAAATCAAGGTTTGCTTCAGATAGAGCAGAGGTCGACAAAACTAGCACAAAACCACTAAGGATTGTTCTTCGTTTTTGAGCCTGTTTATTAAAAACAGGAAACTAAAAACAAGAATTTTGGTGCTGTTTTGTAGGGGGGAAATTACCAAATCTGCCTCGATCTGCCATGCCTCTTTCTACGCTGATAGGTGGATGGAAAAAAAAAGTTTCCAGTTTTGTCCTACAGGCAGCCTAGTCCTACCAGAGTCCTACAGAGGTGCAACATTGGATTAAACAATCTCAAAACTGGCCATCTCCCCCCACCCCAAACCTGCCCCAAACCTATCTCTTGAAATTCTAAAAAACAAGCAAAATAATTGAAAAAGTAAGCAGCAAATGGCTGGATGAAATGCAAATAGCAAAGCTATCAGATACTGATCAGCTACAAGCAAAAGGCAACAAAACTCAGACACAACAGAAACTACTAAGGCCAGGTTTATGGGTCTTTTACCCAGCTTTTGTCAGGCTTTCATCTAAATTTGCCAAACTGAATAAATGACAAATGGCACAAGAAAGGAAACAGAACAGTGACAGAAGCAAAGTCTACAAAGAGGTAGCCTATAAGCTTGCCTAATCTGGACATAAGTAATCCAGTGATGTTTGAGCGATGTTTCGCATCCTTGTATGACATTCTTCTTTTCACTTTTTCCAGAGAATAGAAGGAACAGGCAACAGGTTACCAAATCTGTTCAATCTTACTTAGCTTAGGCTAGTCTTCAATGTGAACAACTACTTCTCATTAGATCAACTCCCACCGACTTTCATTCACTTCTGATGACCCTCTTGCAATTTGATGCACAATTTCCTTCTCAGTACACATGATTTCTCGAATTCAAAATTCACGCCAAGCTTTCGTCCAGCTTTGAAACCAGTGTTTCCACTTCTGTTTTTGAAAAATCCCAAATTCAGGTAGAAAAATCCCTAAAAATCCCTTTTTCTTCAGAGAATAATCCCTTGATAAATCTCTCTCCTGCGTCTGCAATCTGCAATATCTTATAATTACACCCGCCTGTGTATGTGTCAGGGGGGGGGGAAGGGTGACGACCTACAAATATGTGTCTGGATAATGCCCGTTAAGGCTCAAGAATTCTACCGGTTAACATAATAACAATAATAACAATATAACATAATAACAATAGACTTAAAATTGTACAAATTTCAAGAGATACAAACACCAAAATCAAGCATGCACTCATTTCAGCATTCGCTGGTTAAAACCAAGCTTCAGTAGTAGCTTTTGACGACTGAACGCAGGAGAATTGAAAACTGAGCGCCGCAGGCAAAATTTTTCAAATCCGCTTTTTTTCTGATAAGGAAACAAGCGAACGAAACGTGCTACATACGTGCCCCTACGGTTATTGTGAAGTTGACGGATTTTTTCCTTGAGACTAAAAAATCTCCGTTCTAATATTGAAAATCCCAAAATATCTCAATTATCCCTGTAAAATCCCTTATCCCTCTTTAGAAAAAAAAATCCCGAGGAAGGCCTGGAAATCCCTCAAAAAGGGATAAATCCCTCAAAGTGGAAACACTGTTTGAAACTTGCTGTTGGACCATCGCCAAATGCTTATTGCGGTTGTTTCTGCCAACTTATTTGTCGTTTGCACACATAGAATTTACATAGAAAGCACGGTGAGCGCTAGAAGCAAAGTCTCATTTATCTTTTCTTATTAAACTCTTATATGTAAATGTCGGCTTGAATCCGTTTCCAAGTCTGTGTCACCATTATAAAGCCAGGCTTCGCTTTCTAGATTTCCAGGTAGGCTGTTTGGGGCTTTCGCACTGTCAAGCAAACCAGGGGCGTAATTTGCTATTGGGAAGGAGGGGGGGAAGGAAAGAAACCTGTAACATATAACTGAAGCTATATATTATAGTCGGTAGAAGCTTCAGTTTTTTATGACAGGTTTCTTTCCTTCCCCGACGTTGACCCAGAATATTGACAGCCTGACGAGGACCCTTGCCAAAAAAGTCCGAAATATCGCTGATGAAGAATCGTAGCTGACGTATCCGTTGTATGCATTATTTGAATAAATGGGAAAATACCGATATATTATATATATCGAAAAATTCAAATATCGCCCAACACCAATGCAGCGGCAAAGAGGAAAGTAGACGGGTATCAACTCACAGCAAGTACCTCTCGCTCCGCTCAATTTCGTCGGGGTGTCAATAGTCGCTGCATGGGACCAAAGACGGAGGTTCTACTGGTTATTTGTTCTTGATAACAGTACCCAGTAGCGGCAGTGGCATCGAATCTTGATATAGTAGCATGTAGTTGCACCATTTACTGCTACAAAACTTCATCTAGCCTCGAAGGGGTCATGACCTCGAAAGTGGCCTGAACAAAAATTGTTTAGTCCTAACTAGGTCCTAGAAAATTTAGAGTTTTGTTTTTTTGCAGTCAGGACCTATCTAGGACTGCAAAGAAGTTTCCTTTTAACTCTTTCAGGTCAGTTTCCATAGTTGCGTTTTTGCAGGTACCATGGTATCTGTTACCACGATAACTGAATCTGCAATCAGTCGTGTTTGCAGTTACTGGGTATCTGATACACGGTTGCTCTGCAAAAACGACTATTGCCGAAACGACAAAAGTCATCCCAAAAGAAAAACTGATATCCAGGTACATCACAAAGTGCAAAATTTGATGAAAGTGAGATGACTTTTCTGATACCACGATCAGTTACCACGTTCGGACCGTGGTATCTGAATATCAGAATCAGAATCTGAATATCAGATACCACGATAACTGGCCAGGTACCACGATAACGGCAAAAACGCCTTTTGACCGTGGTATCAGATACCATGGTATCTGCAGAAACGCAACTCATATTATGTAATTCGAAGTTGGGCACCTCTCCTGTACATCTAATCTTCAACAATTTTTCATCGGGTCATTTTCGAACTGAACCGTACTTAATCAGCATCTGTTGTGAAAATAATCCCAGTAAGGTCTTACATACAAGATCTATTAAGATTCGCAAATCAGTTAGTAGCTCTAAAACACGAACCCTCTGGTGTTGCTTGTTAGTCGCACAGCGGAAGCTATCGACATAAACCAGTACTATTTAGCATTTTATGAAGTGGCGTGTGACTCACGACAAGATAATCTTAATACGAAGGAAACAAAGATAGAGGATTTTGTGACATTGCTGATTCTTCACTGACGATTCAACATATGAAGCGACTTAAAGGACCTGTCTTACCTATAATACTAACGCAACCTACTTCCATAATCACTCCATATATTTCTAAACCCGGAGACCCCAATTCCGTACGGTACATTCTACATTCTCTTCTGGCTTTTACAAAACCACGCTGATTTTCTGACTTGCCGTGTTTTGCTAACTTCGATGTCTATCACGCTGTCGACGGTTGTCTGCGAGAAGTTATTCCATTAGAAAACCTGGTATGTAAATTGTTTCTCTGTTTTCGCTATAAGTTAACGGGTCTCAGAAAAGGCCTAAAACAGCCAAAACCGTGGGTTATTTCTTGAAAGCACAACCTAGTCTTAAAGTACTGAAATATTTTAAAATACTGTAAGTTGAAGAGTAAATAGTGCGAGGGGTCCTTTAATTATTTGCCCCTATAGATAAAACACATATAAGAAGTTGACCAGTATTTGATCCAGAGGATCCTCAGACCAAGTTGTTCAAAATACGTCAACGTGTCCGAGAGCTAGGCCTACCTTCCTGAAAGAAGGAAAGACAGGTTGGAATTATAACACAGGTATACCGTCACCATAGTTTGGGGGCCAGAAAAAGGTCTTCGCCATGACTCAAAACTTTGTACCAACAGATAAAATACATTTCTGTCAACTCAGACGGCTTGGGCTCTGTTCAAATAGCAGTCAAAACAGCGGTGACAGCCTTTTGAATTCGGAGAGACATGGGGCCAAATTAAGAAGCAGTAGGGTGGAACTTTAATGAGCAAAATGAGCTGATGGTCTGTCTGATTACCTTGATAAATTAAAGATTACGCGACGTGATCATGTCCAGACGAGGCGGGAAAATAAGAAGCTGGGATTATGTTGCCACGCTTGGCTCCTAAATATAGTGCAGTAATATGTTAATTTTGGATGATATATATGGTAAAAACTTGTACAACGCTAGAATAGAATAATAAAGAACCTGAATTAGGCTCTATGCAACATTAGACTACTCAAAGTTATCAATTAGTTCAGCTGGGATATGTGTGAGTTTTAATTCCGACGTCTCTAAACTGTTTTTTCGCAAAGTCAAGAAAGAAAAATAGGCAGGACTAAAGAACAATAAAAGCCTGTTGTTCCTCATTATAGTGTGGTCTGTCGAATTTTCAAAACGTTGTTTCTGCTGGAGATATGACAATTAGAAATGACAATTTTGGTACTTACACTGGACTGTTTAATGGAAAGACAAGTCAATTCAAATATTTTTTAATTTACAACTTGCGAGATTTATTCAAACATATGTGAATTGAAAACTATCTGTGAAGTTAGATTAATTATAAACTTATATTCGATTGAATTTATTTTCCACGTCAGCCTGGGCTCAAGGAGTATTTATATTTATAAATACAAAATTACGTCACAGAAAGGAAAAAGGTCGGTAAAAAAAAACTATAAAGATAACTGATTTTATTACTAAAATTTTCAGTAATTACACACAATATATTCACAATAATATACATCCCAGAGTAACTCACAGGGAACGATGGCAGCTTAACTGTATCTTCCGCTGGTAAGTGTGTAGTTTCCGTCGTTCGCGCAAGTGGTCGGTTCGTACACCTACAAAATATAATTCATATATCAGTCAATCAATCAATCAATTTATTTAATTCGTGATATTACAGATCATATATTAAAATTACATTAACACAGGACTATTCTCTAGCACAGGACCATTCGGGCTTTCCTGCAGTCGGAGTCTAAAGGATGGTAAGAGCGTTACCAAAGGTGTCTTCATGTTGTTTAGGATGTAAAAGTTGAGGTAAAAGTTAGTTTGTATAATAAAGAGTATTACATTAAAAAAGTTGTATCGGGGCACATCAACTTCATCAGCAACATCATCAATCACCTAAAAATGTGTCCATCCTCAGAGTCCACCGTTTCTGAGCCGATCAAAAGCTCTTCCAGTAACTATTAATCATGGCTGCGATCTGATCGGCGGAGTGCAAAACAGTAATTAGATATTCTAATCAAATGGAGAAAAATACAAACTTTAAAGCATCCACGGCTCCACTAGTTTTACCCCTGTTTAGTTAAGATTACTCTCGTTTGTACGTTAATGAACAAAACTCCATTTGTGACCGAGAGTGACATCTAGAGCCACTCATCTAGATCACCTTCATCCGGTGTCGCAACATAATTATATTTTTTTTCCACACAAATTGATTGTTTGATAATTTAAGCAAACACTTACTTTGACACAGATAATAAATGAACATCAAATGGTTGCTAATTATATGAATTATCACGCTGGCAACACTGTTTGCAACTCAAACTACATACTTTTTGTAGCAGTAATCAGTAACTCTATACTACCCGATGAAAAATTTAGTTGTATGGTAGTCGTACGAAAAAGTTGCATGTAATACTATGTAATAGCAAAGAATACTATAATTTAACGTGCCTCAGACTGGTCCAATCTTATGTAATAGTATCCAGTAGCGTCCTGCCTTGCCATAGTAGCATCCAGTCTTGCTAATAGTAGCATGCAGTAGTAAGCAGTAACACGGTAGCCTTGAAGTAGAAGCATGTAGTAGCATCAGTTAGTACTGCATGCTACTTTTTCGTACAACTTCGTACTACTATTTTGAGATAAATTTTTAATCGGGTGAATACTAATAAATCTATACACTGTAAAAAAAATCCACTTTCAGATAACTTCATCTGCAGAATTTTGCATTCTAGCATTTTATTCCTTCATCGGATTTTAACTCTCCGAAGTCGAAATAAAAATCTCCGAATTGGGGGATGCACAATTACTAAATTCCGATGTACACTGCAAAAGTCCCTCCGTATAAAGATTAAAGTTAACTGTAGTATTTGCTACTGGGATTAATCTTATCTCTACTGGGATAAGATTAATCCGAATTAGAGATAAGATTATCTTTGTAGAGACAAGATTATTCCAAGTAGCAAATACTGCAAGATTTTTTTTTACAGCGTAGGTAGACCAACACTGTAAAAGTCCCTCCGTATAAAGATTAAAGTTAACTGAAGTATTTGCTACTCAGATCCATCTTATCTCTATATGGTATTAATCTTATCTGCGTAGAGATAAGAGTAATCCGAGTACCAAATACTGCAGTTAACTTTAAGCTTTATACGGAAAAACTTTTTACAGTGTAGGACAGACTTTTTACAGTGTATAGAGAAAATTCTTCCATAACTCACCTTTAGGATATTTGAGGATGCGTAGTGCTTTTCCGATATCATTTTCGTAGGTGTCGTATACGGCGAGTAGACGCCGGGGGTCTTCGAAATCGGCTGAAATGGGTACCGAGACATCCCAGGAGACGTGACGCTCCGACTCGATTGCGTTTGGAAACCTGGAAATTAAAGCATTTTAGAAATGAAGCTGTTCTCGGAATATTTGCAATTAAAAGCTTTTGATTGAATAATGTAGCAAAAAGGTACAATGCTACTGTTAGGTTTGTGTCCCATAGTTTGCCAAGAGTGGTTGCAAAATCATTCCAATTTATTGACAAGAAGATGAACACAAAATATTGAGTCGCGAATACAACATATTTACAGACGACCCCGGGGGCAGCGATCAGCATGTGGCCAGATCAGTGCTTCCACTTTCTTTTTCTGAAAATCAGCAACCGCTCCGAAAAAATCGGGAGATTATCGGGAGACATTTTTAAGAAATCGGTTAAAAATTCGGGAGTTTTAAAAACGGTGGTTATGACTTAAAAAGAAATTTTATGGTTAGCTTTGTTACAAAAAAAGGCATTGAGTTAACTGCATTCAACTTGTTAGCACGTAAAAATACCCATTTTACTCGTCATACTTATGATTTCGATGCGCAAATGCTACACATATAACCGGTTTGCTAGCAAGGCTGATATTTCCGTTTTCACCTCTAAATTTAAAGGACACTTAAAAGGTTCCTCGGTGCTCTGAGGTCCACTTAAATTTCTCTTTGCGTTTCCATAAGAGCTGGGGCCCCAAACATTGCAAATTTAAGAAACAGTGGGGCTTTCTCGACTGAAAATTAGTCGAATTTTCTGCGTAGGCTGATGGAATGGGTACGTTCTTCGGTGAGGAAACTGAAAATCTTTGGTAACCCGACCGTTTACACCCTGGGGACAGTCAACAGACTGAAATTAGAGGAGTTATCCAGCTATTTAGTTTAAATTCTGTCGAACCGATACAAACTCTTCAAGCTTCCCAGGGCTTCTGATAAAGACCTTTGAACCCTTAGTTGTCAAAAGCATCCATCAGACATCTTTGTCATCAGGGGCTTCGCAAGTTCATTTTCCTTTTGGGGAGGGGGGGAGCCAACAAAATTTCACGAATCTGCCAGTAATCTACCGAATTCTTGAAACTTACAATTTGAATTATTTCAAATGTTTAATTGCAAAAATGAAGCGACTACATGGACCGTCCTACATGTCTTACTCCACACCATTGCAGCGGCAGTTTCTAACTTCTGTACACACGACGAGAATAAACTGAGAGTTCCATGAAAAATTCTTGAAGTCCACATTTCGCACAACTGCTTACCATGCAAATTCTGGGTTTTAACGTTGATCAACCCTAAGATCCCGAGGATTTCCAAAAATATTTCAAATGAAGAGAGCGAGGTTTCCACAGACTATGTTAAAGCCATCGCCTCCGGCAAAATTTCAAATTCGTTTTTTTCTGGGCCAAAATTCAGCTATTTCCCAAATAGATTCTAGTTTACAATGTTCACAGCCTTAAACTGTCTGAAACCCCACCTAAATGACGTGCCCTTCCAATAAATGTACTATGAAAGGCGCCGCAGGCGAAGTTTTGGGATGCATTTATGATCGCTATCTTTTGAGATACATAATAGAATGGCAGTGACCAGAATTTTACTCGACCATCTTCTCTCAATGCTTACAAAGAGGGGCGGATTATTTTTTAAATCAATTTACTTTTCTGGAAAAAAAACGTATCTTTTTGCACAAAGGCAAATAATGTTGCAACCATGCGCCGCAGGCGAAAATTTCGCAACTCGGCCATTTCTCCGCTGAAATAAAGAGATTTTGGTATAAACCCGACTCTGAAATCCAAGAATTGTGACCTTATTGTCATTTTGGCAAGATTAGGAAAATCGGGAGATTATCAGGAGAAACCTTTTTGTCGGGAGATGTCCAAAAAACTCGGGAGATCTCCCGAGAAATCGGGAGGAGTGGAAGCACTGGCCCAGATCGCTTGCCGATCCGCGACTATAATCAACCGGAATGAATCACTCTGACTTGTCAATCCAGCCTCGACATAACTATAATGAGTCACGACGGAGAGCGCGAGGGGTTAGTGCCTTCTGAAAATCGCAAGGAAGACAAAAGTTGTGCGGGCCACAACAGCTACCCAGAGATGACATTTTTGCGACACAGTTCGAAGCTACAGCAAGAATTGGCTACCTCTTAAAAATGACGTTCGTCACCCACTGGGGCTTCTTCATCCTTTAGTCCAAAGGACGATGTTGAATAAGGGATGGGATCAATTGTGATCAATTGTTGCCGATGAAAAATTTGTAGCCTGCGTAGTTGTATCGTAGTTGCACGAAAAAGTTAATGTAATACTATGTAATAGCAAAGAATACTATCATTTAATGTCCCTTAGAATGGTCAAATCTTAAGTAGTAGTATCTAGTAGCATCCAGTCTTGCTAATAGTAGCATGCAGTAGTATGCAGTAACATGGTAGCCTTGAAGTAGAAGCATGTAGTAGCATCAGTTAGTAGGCTACTGCATGCTACTTTTTTGAGATAAATTTTTCATCGGGATGGGATCAATTGTGATCAATTGTCACTGGGATCAATTGTTATTCAAGTTGAACAAGGGACGGGATCAGTTGTGTTTGGATACAAAGCAGAGCAAAATAACACCCGGGAGTAGCTCCAATATCTGTGCTTTCCATGCTTTGCAAACAGGCCATAGTCGTAGCGCCGTCCGCTACGCTTATTGCGTTTAAAGCGAGACAAACTTGCGGGTTTAGAAATTTCTAGTAAAGCAAGGGTGCGGTCTGCACACACCAAGGAAACAATGGAGGCTGTATCATATTTTTGCTATGTCCAGAAAATTAATTTATTAGAGCCAGCGCTGGTGAACAAATGAATGAGTTTCAGTAGAGACGTTCTCTATCGTAGTGGTGCTAGTATCGCTGCTATTCGACTGTGTGTCAATTTTGTCTAGTCTTGGCGCTACTCCCTAGTGTTATTTTGCTCTGATACAAAGAGAGCATCTAGGGAAAGTAGAAGATAAGTAGGATCATTGGATCATTCGAGAATTCTTCATGACCACACGCCACCGACACTGCACCGCAGCAAGGCAGCTCGCCATTTGGTGTACATCGTTTCTGGGAGTTAGCAACCCCTCGTGGGCGTTACCAACGTTAGCAACGTGGCGTGTCGAGAAACGAATAAACCTTGACTCGACTTGTAATCTTCAGCAGTGACAAATCTTCGCAAAAAGACGGACAAGTTTTTGTGGCTGTGACACGGACTGAGTGGCAACAAGAATGTAATCAAATGTCTAAAGAACGTTCGACAAATGTTTGATACCGTACTCGGTTCGTCGGCATTCGGCAGGATATATGCTTTGTAAAAACGAAAAGAAATCAACAGACGAATTCCGGAACTGCCAACATGCCAAAGGCTCTAACGGCCAGTTCAGGAACTCGAACGAATTAGTACCTCTAAAGAAGACAATTTTCATCTCTTACGAAAATCACTTGTAAGTTGTGACAACCCTATCCGCATCCGACGCGACAACAATTCCATATAAAAAGAGAACAAGAAAACAAAATAAATAACACTAACTTTCAAGAATCAAAAAGATGCTTTTTCATCTTTTTCTGGAAAGCGCTCAAAGACACTGATTCTTTTATACAGCGCGGCAACACGTTACATATTTCTACGCCAACATGTCGTAAAAAAGAGCTCCTCGAAGAGTCCTTCCCTAATGTTGAGAAAAGAAAATAGTAAATCAGATTTCAGTAGGTTTACTGGACCGAATATAAAATTTGACGTCACTACCCATGGCTGATTCCTATACTCTGGATGACTATCTCTCCCTGCCGATGCAGAGTCTCCGGGTACCTGCAGAAGAAATGAAGAAACGGTGTCACAGCTGCTCCGAATGATCGACACAGGAGTTGCGTTTTTGCTGATACCATGGTATCTGTTACCACGGTCTAAAGTCGTTTTTGCAGTAATCGTGGTATCTGATACCACGGTCGAAAGGCGTTTTTGCAGTTATCGTGGTATCTGGCCAGTTATCGTGGTATCAGGTATTCAGATAGTACGGTCCGACCGTGGTAACTGGTCGTGGTATCTGAAGAGTCATCTCACTTTCATCAAATTTTATCAGATTGGTGAGAAAGACGTTTAGCACTTAGTGATGTAACTGGATAGCTGTTTTTCTTTTGGGATGTCTTCGAAAAGTGCAATTTCGGCAATAGTCGTTTTTGCAGAGCACCGTGTATCAGATACCACGATAACTGCAAAAACGACTAATTGCAAATCCAGTTACCGTGGTAACAGATACCATGGTATCAGCAAAAACGCAACTAGGATTTGAGTATTTGAGTCTGAGTCGTTACGGACACGTTTACTACTTCTTCCTGAGGATCACTGGCGTGTTTTGGACTTAGTCATATAGAGTATTCAAAAGCGGGTGAAGTGCATCGCAGCTTCCACCAGACTTGTTCTATCTTATCCATCGTGATTATACTTGCTCTCTGAGTCTCTGGTCACGTTAAGACAGTAGTGTGAAGATGTTCTTGTTTGTCTGAAATGTTTCTTTCTTAGCGCATACGTGACAAATGTGTACAGATATGCATTTTAGCATGAACATGCGTGCAAATACTCGCTTCCTGGACAAATTACTCTTAAGGGGTTTCGAACTTCTCTGCCAGGCGACAATTTTGGGGCCCCCATTCCAGGTTTATTACTGACCCCAACTTTAAATTACTATTTTTGGTGTAAATTTAAAAGTAGTAACGTCACTGCTTTGTATTTTTTGTGCCCCTCAGAAATGTATGTCCCCTGTAAATTCAAAGTAGTAACGTCATTGCTTTGAATTTTGTATTTCTGTAACTATTTAGAGGCAAAACATAGTACCAAGATGGAACATTTTGTGCGCCTCAGGAATCTAGGGAAGTAATGCCCCCCCCCCCCATCCAAATGGCAACTCTGTCTGGGAACAAGAAATCAGAGGCCAAGTCGGGAAATATCCAGTTACAGTTTTATAGTCGCTGTATTGAAAGTGGTCCCGTTTGTCCTCGGTATGCCATAATTGACATTCCTAAAGAGGTACCGGATGTTGTCCCAGTAACTTCTGAATATCTTTTTTTGATAGTGCAAAACGGATACGTCAACTGGATTTTATTAGAGCATCCTCTTCAGGATCAAAGCCGCTCAAGTTGGAAATACGAAATACTGAAAAACTGAAGAGGACCCTTGCCAAAAAGGGCCGAAAAATAGCTCTAATAAAATTCTGCCAACGTATCCGTTTTGCACTATCAAATACGATTCGCAGTCAGCTTCCCGATGAAAAATTCGTAGCCTGCGTAGTTGTATGGTAGTTGTACGAAAAAGTTGCATGTAATACTATGTAGTAGCAACGAATACTATCATTTAATGTGCCTCAGACTAGTCCAATCTTATGTAGTAGTATCCAGTAGCATCCTGTCTTGCCATAGTAGCATCCAGTCTTGCTAATAGTAACATGCAGTAGTATGCAGTAACACGGTAGCCTTGAAGTAGAAGCATGTAGTAGCATCAGTTAGTACTGCATGCTACTTTTTCGTACAACTTCGTACTAATATTTTGAGATAAATTTTTTCATCGGGAAGGCTGACAAGGCTGAAGGAATATTTATCTTATGAATATCCCCCACCCCATCCGGTGGCAAGCTTCTGTTACTGTAGGCACACTAAGCACCTGTCTAGGGCCCAACATCGGAAGGGGCCCCTGCCTGGGGCCAAAGTGGTAAATGCAAAAATTACTATGTTTAAAAAAGTATGGTCGATACTTGTCCTTGTAATTTCTAAGTCTGCTTGTCTATTTTCTATCTGCTTGTCTATTTTCTAGAGTCAAAGTACGCTAAATACATAGTAAATAAAATGAGAGTTTTTCTGTAAATTACCAAAAAGGGCCCGTCCCCGACTCTGTTAACTGCTGAGAGGCCCTGGATCTTCATTTTCGGGGCTGCCTACATCCTCTCCTAAGCCCCCACACTTCCACTGTCAGAAGTTTCATAACAGACAACACATGAGTTTGGTTTTGTGCCCTCGTTTGTTAAGATGTTTAATGCCGGGTTGATTTTTTAGTCTGCAAAACAGTTACTATTTGTGTATACTGTATTTTTGTGTATGTTAATTTTGGCTCGTCGATTGACTTACATGTTTATTTTACGACAACAAAAATTAATAATCGGCTCTGTCCGTCGCATGTTTTTCGACTGAAGTGAACTGAATTGAATTGAATTGAAGGATGCGCGGTTTCAACAGACAACACTTGGGATGTAATCTGTTGTCGCGACATACGTTATGCATACCAAGCATTGCCAGGAAGAGCCAAAAAACCGCAAAAAAGTATCTGGCTGAATTCTGCGAAATCTTGACGACAAACAAAAAAATGCCTTTTTGGCGGTTTTTCGGCTCTTCCTAGCAAAGCCTGTTATGCATAACATTTCATGTATAACGTTTGTCGCGACAACAGATAACATCCCAAGTGCTGTCTGTTGAGTGTTGTCCGTTGAAACCGCGCATCCTTGTGTTGTCTGTTATGAAACTTCTAACAGTGTAGACATCAAACATTCTCTCTTCAGGCCAGAGGCATCACTAGCCAAAATGTTTGGGGGGGGGGCGAGGCATTTACCGACTGGCTGGTAATTTTTACCGACTGATTCTGCAGAAAAAACGACTGTTTTCAACAACAAAAAATGACATCGATGATTTTCAGAAAAATCCACTGATTTTTAAAAAAAACGACCATTTTGACGAAAAATCTACCAATTTTCAGAAAAAAACGACTGTTTTCATGAAAAAAAAAATCAGTTTTGACGAAAAATCGAGGCGCTTCGCGCCGACTTGGTTTATTTTTTTACCGATAGGCCGATAGCATTGAGGGGGGGGGGGGCCCAGTCGTGACGCCCCTGCTTCAGTCTCCCCCACAAGATGACATGAATTCGAGCACATCACAAAAAATAAAGCACACTGAACCGTGCGTACTTTAGTTAGTACCTCTTTAGTTAGTACTTCTTGTCATTTTCCGTCGGCACGATTCATTCCAAAACCTGCGTGACGGTGCAAACTTGTACCAAAGTTTAATCTCTGATAAAAAGCTTAAATTAATTTTCTCACAAGATTAAAAAATCCAGCTCGTCACTTTTAAAGGTGCGAGGTAACCGGCTCTCCATCTTGGGAATTACGAGCGCAGCTTCTGTGCTAAAGTGCCTTGTTGTCTCTCCTCTCGACAGTATGTCAAAACAAAATTATGGCTCCTGATCTAAAATTCATGCCAGAAAGATCTCTTTTTGCAGTAATAAAATTGCAAGTCATGAACCGAAATAAGACTCTGAGAAAAGGTTCTCAAAGTTGCTTTTCATAATTTGTTATTGTCCAATAAAGTTGGTTATCATAATTTGATGAAAGCACCCATGAATAAATTTGTGTTTGTATGCTTTTCGACAATCTTTTCATGAAATCCGTAGTTAATACAAATAACGCGTTTCCAGGAAACCACATAGAGGGCTCACAGTCGCTCTGAAAACTTCGGGGTTTCTACTGTAGCAACATTTCATACATTCGGTACAAGCAGAGATGCTTGGCAGTCCTTAGCTTGCGCGATAAGCAGTTATTCGAAACACGGCCTATTCTAATTTCTAGCTAGACTTTGGTTTCGGAAGTTAATGGCTAAGTTCTAAATTTGGATGGTCAGCATTATTTACAATGATGATGATGAAATTTTTACGCACTTAAGAAGAGCGCAGTACAAGACAAAGCAAAGGAAAAAACACACTGAGCTTTCAATAATGTAGTTAATGCGCAAGATAAAAACCTAAACATTAAAAAAAGTATAATGGACTAATCGGATGTAAAAGATCTTCTTCCTAGATGGAATGCGGAGAAATGGCCAAGGGCAAACACGTGAAGGTTCTGGGACTTCTGGGCAACTGAAGATAAATTGCTTCTTCTCGTTTCTATTATGCGAAGCCACATGAAGTGAAACTGACAAAGTAAGCTTATGTGTCTTACAAGAAAACTCGTGATTATTTCGACGTCATTTGCCTCTAGGTTCTCAAGATTTGTCTAGGAGTCGAGGGTTCGATCTGATCAGGCCAACATATTTTGCTAAACATGCTACGGGGATAAAAAAAAACTGACGCAATTCCGGTAAAACAGAAATTCTTCGAAAATGTGAAGTATTGAGTAATAATCAGGGGCATCGCAAACAGAAAGGACTACGTACAAAGAGTAACACTAAAGGGCAGCATGAAAGACGCGATAAGCCAGCTACTAGGCGTCGTTTTGACACTTGGACAAAATATTGCCGGAAACGACAGCAGTTATTATACCCAAGACAAACAAAATTCAGCGCGGAGGGGGAAATTTTCTAAATCCTACTTTTTTTTTCGTATAGGCTAAAATTTAACTGCTTCTCTTACAAATTCTATCATTTACCATGGATTATACACCGAGATCCTAAGAATTCCCAGAAACCGGATGGAGTGACGTCCCGGTAGCATCAGTTACTATAGGCTAGTCAAATTCCATGATCACATAAAGTGAGCGCCGCAGGCAAGATTTTTTAAGTTAGATTTTTTTCTGCCAAATTTAACCATTTTCATGCAGATTCAAGCTTTTAATGTTTCTCAAATCCCAATCCTAAAACTGGCTTAAAACCCCGGTTAAATGACGCGCCCGTCCACAAAATAAAGAATACCGACAGACCGACCGACGGAAAAGTGATCGGTATATGGCACTTGGCCGGAAGGCAAGTGCCATAAAAAGAAGGATCCACACAGAACAAGACCAAAGGTTTTGATGGGATCCCAAAAATGTTAATGTTTATCAGACTTCTTGATCCAGACAATCGAATCTTCTACATTTCCAAGTCTTCGCTAGACCCCTTTAACATTTTTGCTTATCCATAATCAACCGCTTGAATATGTAGCCTACAACAAAAATGTTACCATTTTGAAGTTTTTTGCTTACGGGCAAACACCTAATCAAATGAGGAAACCAAGTTCGGATACGGATTCAACAAGCATGTTTACTCCAATATCTCATATCTAATCGACCTCAAAAAGGTATTTTAGAATTGTGTTGTTGTTTTTCTACCAAATTCCTCGTATTTTAGCAGCATTCCCGGCGAACTGATCTGGTGACGCAGGAACCGAACCTTGCAAATTTTGCCAGCTTATCCGTCAAGGAAACAAAGTTCAAAAATCGACAATTCCCCCGGGGAATCCCCCTCAAGACCCAGTTCCTAACCCCTGAATTTTTGTTGTTGCAAGTGAGTAACCCCTCGCGTAGACCTGGGATTGGTTCACCGAGCACCTAGGACTTTCTCACACACACCTAGCACCTGGGATTGGCTCACCCAAGTGTCTAACCCCTCGAGTACTCCTTTAACAGGTACACTCAATTCCTAACCCCTCGCGTGCACCTGGGATTGGTTCACGAGTACCGGGGACCGGCTCACCCCACCCCTCCCCAAACAACTTTAGTACGCCCACTGAGTAACCACTCACTTATCCAGTACATCTTACTCCTTTAACGGGTACACCCAATTCCTAACCCCTCGCGTGCACCTGGGATTGGTTCACGAGTGTCTGGGACCGGCTCACCCCACCCCTCCCCAAACAACTTTCGTACACCCACTGAGCAACCCCTCACTTATCCAGTATATCTTTTTTCCAGTCAATAACCCCTCCCTTACCAAGTACACCTTTTTCAGTGAGCAACCCCTCGCTTATTCCTACAATTCCTACTACATTTCCTACAACCACACATAAGATGTCGCACATATCAGCACGCATACTAATTAATAATTTCAATTCCTCCCTATCGAAACCCGCTATAAAATAAACACATTCACCCTATGTCTCTTTCGCCTCTGTATAAAACCTTAGAGACCCCCTTCGACCTTCGATTACGTCTACAGACGACTGCCCACCACGTGCGCAGAGCTATAATCATTTGAGAATAAAAGGGTAGGACCGCTATAGCAGAAAACTGGTCGACAAGTTTTGTGTCCGGTTTTCACCGGATTCCGGGTGAACTACTTGTCCGGCAACAAAATAACTTTCATATTCGGGTTCAGCATGTTTTCTTACCCCTGAATAAACTATCTCAACAGCTTTTAAAAAATATTTTTTTGCCCCTTAATTTGAACCCCCCTCCCCTACCCCTAAATGTAGAGCTACAGAGCCCATCTACGAACTTGACCTTCCCCTTGACCCAAAGAATCCTCACACCAAGTTTCATCAAAGTATCTCATTCCCTTCGAGAGCTATCGTGCTCACAGACACACGGACAGACGGACATTTTTGCGATGTCATAGCTATCCCTCCACTTACGTTTTAGGATCCCAAAAAGAAGGACATCCAACCAGAAAGTCTACAAGAACCTGAGCATAACTGACCCATCTCTGACCGTATTCGCTCCAAAGTTCCAATCAAGGCCATTTTAAGGGGTAAAAAAAAGTAAGGTATCAGCATCAATCTAAACAGGCCAAACTGTCGCTGCTGATCTCCGATTCTCAGCCTCAAGCCAGGAAGCGCAATGGGCGGTTGGGAGCTGCAATGGGCGGTTGGGAGCCAGCCATCCTGGTGCTTTCGCACACCCTTCCTGTCTGATACTGGGGACAATTAGAACATTCATCAGCAAGAAAAGTAGAAAAATACTCACTCCTTGGTGTCAGCATCAATCCGCAATCCCTCCTCATGAGTCCTTCAATTTCATCTTGCACCGTCTGTGACTTTACGGGCACCGCGGTGACCCTATACGGCTCATGATACAGAGTTGATGACGTATCACTATCCGATTCCCCAGACATCCGAGCAAATCCATACAATTCACTAGACGGCTGCACCGTCCTCCTTTTGCACCATTTGTCCCAGCACCCTTTATGGTTAGCACCATCTTTCTTGCCCTGAAAGCACTTTACCACCAGCCAGATAAAAAGCACCATCGTTAGTACCACACCAATAGTGAGCACCGCGGCTAGAATCGCGATGTATGTCCGGTAATCTTCCGACACCATTTGCACCGACTCGTCGGTGCTGAAAGTACGTTGGATTTTGATGGTACTGGTGCTTGTCATGGTGGTGGTGGGTTGTGTGGTTTGTCGTGTTGTTTCCTGGGCAGTGCTGAGCAAACGATTGACGTCCCCGGTGTAGTTTTCTAAAAGAAAGGCGGTAGTTGAAAGTACAATCTGTCGTTCTTGGACCCCGTGATTTCTGGATGACTCTTTTTTTTTTTTACATTTCAATACCTATCTGTACCTACTGCTCATACATTCAAAAGATTTCAGGACCCCCCCCCCCCCCCGAATGGGTCCGGTGCGGTCCGGATCTTTAAATAGCACATCCTGTTTACGACCGTTGCGCCTACAATTTCCTTCCGGATCCATCCGTCTGAACGATCCTGCGCGTGCCACAAGATTTTTAGGACGCCCCTTTCACCCCATCCACCCCCACAGTGACCGGATTCTAACGAAAGCACTAAACCGATTAAGGTTTATTTTTCTGGCACAATCAGTGCAATCGGTTACTGCACTGCTGAGTAATTGAATTTAATCAAGAACAAATAACCACCAGAACCTCTGCCTCCCTATCTCTGTAATACGACCACGCGGAGCCGAATATATTCCCGAGACCCAGGCCGATACAAACAAGGGGCTACGCGGAACATCACAATTCGTTACCTCTACAAACAGCTATATCGCAGTAGAACCCCAGAGAAGAAATTTCACCGATGAAAGCGGATTGGTTGCCGAGCGGGTTCTCCGCGCCTGTCTACAGTAGTTCGTCTGAAATGCGCAGCGGTGAAGAGGATATCCCCTCAAAGCTCAGTAATTACCTCTAGCTGCGATCAGTTTTGTCAGAGTATCCCTAGTCGATGCATGGGACCAAAGACGGAGGTTCTATTGGATTATTCGTTCTTGATTTAATGCAGGGGTCTCACCGGCATGACACCGTTAGATCATGTTATTGCTGCCGAGAGTTCAGATATAGTAACAAGGCAAACATAAAAAGAACTCTTACCTGAGTCAAAGCCAATTTCTGTGAGGGCCAAACTCTGGCCGCCGAGAATCAGATCAATCCTAAGATTGTCGCTTACTAATCCATCTATTGAAATGACAATCATTGCCTCCGTATCTTCGTCTTCATCTGATGGTTTAACGTCAGTAAGGAAAGTGCGTCCCATACCAGTGAGAGACACCGATGACGGAAACTAAAGAAAAACCATGTTGCTAGGTCAAGACTTAATAATAACAATAATAATTTGTTAGCATTAAAAGTCTGAAAAGTGATGCAACAAAAGAAGAAAAAAACTTAAAGGAAAGCGCTCCACTGAATGACAACTTAAACAAGACCAAAGGTTTCGATGGGATCCGGTTTTGGGGTTTGGGCTGGATTCCGGCCGACCTACTTGTCCCCGTAGAAAATGATTTTCACAAAAGCGTTCAGCATGCCTTCTTACCCCTAAATCGAACATCTAATCAACTTCAAATAAAGCTTTTACTTTTAACAGACTGTCCAGTTTTAGCCGGATTCCGGGCGAACTACTTGTCCGGCGAGAAAATAGTTTTCATATTTGTGTTCAGCATGTCTTCTTACCCCATAATTAACTTTCACATTAGCTGACTAAAAATATTTTGTTTGTCCCTTAATTTGAACCTCCTCCCCCACCCCTAAATGTACGGCTACAGAGCCCATCTACGAGCTCGACCTTTCCCTTGCCCCAAAAGATCTTCCCACCAAGTTTCATCAAAATATATCATTCCCTTCGAAAGTTACCGTGCTCACAGAGAGACGGACGGACGGACAACTTTTGCGATGTCATAGGTATCCCTCCACTTACGTTTTCGGATCCCAAAAAGTTTCTCTTTGGGTCAAACTACTTTTGGGAACCTGACTCAGTCTCTATAAATCAAACACCAATGGCTAGCTTCTCATCACAGTATGTGGATGGAAATGACACCATCCAACCAGATAGAGGATGGTCACAATAACAGTTAAATAACGTTCAAAGAAGCATGTCTCTGCTTTCCGCATATCAATAATCATGTGGGAGAACTGGCTTCCTAAGCTGGTGTTAACGATCCTAAACGACAATATGTCTTCAATTTGCTAAAAAATAACTCCCCCAAAAAGGGATATTTACAGTTGCTATAAACTTCATTGCTGGTTTCTTTCTTCTTGGTAGAGCCCCCTTGCTAAGAAAGACCGAAATATCGCCGGAGCATCCTTTAAGGTAAGTGCACACACAGTCCGGTAAGATTCCGCACGCGAAAACGCGCATACGAAATTCACGTCACGATGCCCGACAGGTTTTTCAGATAAAACGAAATTCAGACGTGAAACTTGGCCCTAGGTTTGAAAAATCCACTGCTTAGCCTACAGTCAGATGATGCTGATTGATTGCCGAATGAATGAATGCAGCTGACATTAAATAGGTCGTATAAACAGTTGAAATTTCAAACACAGCTTCTAATTTTTCAATTCTCAGGGCACAATTTCGCATGCGTTTAAAATTCGCTCCAGTAAAAGTAGAATATTTTCAACTCAAATCGGAACGAAATTATCGGACCGAATCCGCATGCGATGCGTCAAAATTCCTGAGCGGAGAAGGAAATTCGCACCGGACTGCGAAATTCGGACTGTGTGTGCACGCTACTTTAGCGCCATGTAACATGATTGGTAGTCAGCTTGGGCTGACTGAATACGTGCAGACCCTTACTCAGTCAACATTCGCCATCAGTGTTGCCAAGTATGACACTTTTGATGCTTTTTTACACTTTTTGTCTCTGGATGACACAGTGACACATTTTCTCTGAAAGTAACACCATTTTTACGAATGAAACTTTTTAGGTCAGATAAACACTTTTGCATTTATTTTATTAAGTGACGGATTAACGCCCCCAAAACACTGTTAAAACATCTACTTTACTTTGATTTTGTACACAAAAACAGTTTGAAGCCTTGAATAAAGCTCATTTCCGATTAAACTTTGTTACAAACCTGTGACGTAACAGTTAAGAAATGTTTTGAAAAAAGTTGTTACAAATTCAGTTATTACGAATTTTGCGCGTTGCGCAGTGGAATGCACAACAAATTCGAGGTGTCAAAAAGCACCTTTTTGTCAGCAATTGTGACACTTAAGTCGAGTTCTTGGCAAGCCTGTTCGCCATTCAAAGCGATAACATCTAAATTTGCAAACCAGGCGAACTAGTTTGACCAGCAGACATGCATTAGTAGCAGTAGCCTACACGGCGGAAATGACATCGTGCTTTCTTGGGAAAGTGTGGGTCGTGAAACAGAAAGTTTTTTGTTTGCTGCCTTTTGAAAACTGATGCCACTGTAATAGAACCAGACAAAGCGAACTATTGAATTTAATAATGTCAGTAACACGAAAGGCTTTCGACGATGCGATGGCTGCGACAAACTCGAAGCTCGACAAGGTTTTGGAGTCACAAAGCGATCTTTAGGCTTAAGTTCTCCGGTTCAAACCCTGAAATAATTGTAAGTGCAGAGTATCGTATTATTAATGTTTATGTATCAGTTATAGTAAGAATAAAAAACCCTTGAACTCGGACAAAAGCTACGTAACACTCATGCAAGAATAATACTCACCGAAAAACCATTTCCAGATGCCAGGTGAAGGGCTATGGATGAAAATTCTCGAAAGCCTCCGAATCGAAACAAAATGGAGGCGTTACTTCCCTTACCAGTCTCCCAAGTTACCCATCGGCTAGACTGTCCTGAAAAAGCTTAGGCTAGAATTCCAGCCAAGTATGACGTATGAAGGCCACGCCCCCCCCCCCCACACGTCTGGTAAATCAGGCAAGGCACCGGGTGGAACGGCGTGCACAAATACAAATCGAGTGCCGAAAAACTTGCACTACCCACCAAAATACTCTTGACGACTAACTCTGCTTGCCGATGCAAAATCGCCGGGTACCTATCGGAAGAGACGGAAGCGGTATCACATCTGCTCCCAAAGATAGTCGTGATTGGTTGACACAGGATTTGATCTGTTCAGTTTGAGTCATTAGTGAGACGTTTACTCCTTCCTGAGGATCACTGGCGTGTTTTGGACTTAGTCATAGAGAGTTCTGAGAAAGTTCGAAAAAGTGATTTTGTTTACAGAAATACGCTTCTCTACTTAAATCAACAAAATTTATACTACACATCTGGGAAGATAAACATGTGAAGTGGAGTTAAAAGATTTGAGAAGGGAGATGTTTGGGCCTCCCAATAATTGTTACGGGAACTCGTTAGTGACTTTTTTTTTACTTCGGTGTTCAATGCTGAATCATAGTGTATGTTTGTCATTTATATGTTTGTTATTTATAATTTGTAAGAAACTGAATTTAGTTATGCTATGATAGTTTTTTGGGGAAATAAATGCATTCACTCATGCACGATTTTTTCTTTAAACGACAAGATCCGATGAAATTAGTTTCTTGCATAGAAAACTCTTCCCCAGCGGGATCGACTAAAAGGAGGCACGGCACGGCACGATATAGCGTAGGAGGCATGAGTACTAAAAAGAGGCACGAAAACTAGAAAGAATATTTCAAGCTTCAGAGGAACAATGTACTAACAAACACAGACGAAATAAAATTTTCTATGCTTTTGTCGAGCGTCGGTCGCCTCGTCGGCACATCGAGTTCTTTCTCTACGCAAGAAATAAACTCCTGCAAACATTTGTCGGGAAAAACAAAGAAGAAATCGAGTTCTGTATGCTTTTTGTCGGGCCTCGGTATTCTCTATGGCATATCGGGTGCTTTTATACATAAGGAATACAGAAAAAATCAAACTTGTATGCTTTTCTCGGGCGTCACCGACTCGTCGGCACCTCGGGTTCTTTTTATACGAAAGAAATAAAATCCTGTAAATACGTGTCGGGCAAAACAGGGAAGAAACTCAATTCGGCATGATTTTGCCGGGCTTCGGTATTGTCGTCGGCACATCGGGTTCTTTGTCTGACATCTGGAGTTACGAACTCTCACTTACTTGTCTACTTTTACTACTTGCTAATCTCTTTTTATTACGTGCCCCTGCGCGATGCCGTACCGTGCCGTGCCTCTTTTTAGTCGATCCCTTCCCCGCCTAGCGGGAAACCATGAAACTGTTAAAAAAAGAGTTTTAGCAACCACACTATCAGAAGTTTCATAACAGATAACACAAGGACGCACGGTTTCAACAGATAATGCGTAACAGATAACACTTTGAATGTTGTCTGTTGTGTTTCAAAATATTATGCACAATAATCGTTACCATCAGGAAGAGACACAAAGCCGCCAAAAGGCATCTACTGAGTTTTCCGACATCATGACGATAAAGAATAAAGTCGGTAGATGCTTTTTTGGCTCTTCCTAGCAAAGCTTGTTATGCTTAACGTTTCATGCATAACGTTTTCAAACACAACAAATAGCATCCCAAGTGTTACCTGTTACACATTGTCTGTTGTAACCGCGAATCCTTGTGTTATCTGTTATGAAACTTCTGACAGTGTCTGATTCAAGAATTTTTTTTTAAATCCTTTAGCTTACTTACCTTCGTCTTCAGCCTCTGGCAGACTTTCTTCCGAGTCGATGACTCCATCAGTGAGAACTCCCAGTCCTTTCACAAGCCGGCCGCTTTCAACAACGCCGTCATAATAACCTGATTTTTGGACGGTGGTGTCTAGCTCATATGAGGTCAGGCCGGCTGGAAATATAAACCAGTTGTTACCTGAAGCAAAGTACTTGCTTCCGAAGTCCACGTCATCTATCATCCAGACTTCTATTACGAACAGTAAAGCCTGTCAGAGAATAATGATCTTTCCTGGTGATTGATCTAATAAGACCAGAGTTGCGTTTTATTTGAAGTTCATAGTACAGCGGGAGCGGACGGCGAACTGTAAGTAGCAGTTTTATTCCTGGCGGACTACGTCAAAAGTACGCTTAACTGTTCCCTGCCTCACCCAGCGTACAAACTAGCGGGTCCGCTGTCATTCAGCGGGCGGCCCGCTTGCAAATAAGACGACTTCGGGCACCCCGCGCCTTCCCAGCGTACGGCCCGCTGGCGAATAAAACGACAACGAACAGACCGCTGGACCATGAACTTTAAGTAAAACGCAACTCAAAAAAGTTTCACACTTGGAAGAGCGCCTGAACACCAGTGCTTTAAACAGAGGGCCATTTCAGTTTCAGTTTTTAAGGTTGATTTTTTTTTTGCAATATCAGAAAAACTGTAATTTTAAATCGCTTCATAGCGGAGGACGGTATTGACTAAACTTTAGCTGATTATCTATGGCTCGTGACGTCACACGAAAAGTCTATTTTTCCGTTCACTAACGGAACTGATTGTCCCTAGAATATAGATACAAATATTATTATTATTATTATTATTTATTTGAATCCTTCAAAACTGAAGAGTAATCTATAAAAAGGAACAACAACATGTCAGTCAGACTCATACACACTTACATACTAATAAACAACTGACCGTTAAAGACAAATTAGCCTACTAAATATACAACGAAGTACATGCAAAAAAAAAAAAAAAGCTCAAAATAAACCAACTAATCAGGACGCTTTTTTGTGAAAAAAGGAAAAAGGTTGTGATGAAGAAGAATGTTGTCAGCCTTTTTATGAAAGTTCTGGATTTTACCATTTAAAGTTTCCAAAGGATTCTTCACTTTAAAATTCGAAGTTAAGAAAGAGTTACTCGCAGAAATCGGGAAACCAAGAAGGAATTTAGAGAATTTATAATAAGTAACTTTTAACGCAGAAAGTTCAGAAGGACGGAAAGAAGAAAAGAAAGCAGACGGAAAAAGAATATATATATATTATATATTCTGCAACATTAATTTAATCGATTTTCTATATTTCTTTCATGACGTCGCGAGTCGTAGATAAAAAGCTAAGGTTTGGTTTCAACCTGGAGGACGGGTTCGATGGTGAGAAAATAACAACGGCAAATCCAACTCAATCAGGATCATTCATAAACGGATACAATAAAAATCAACCAGCATTCGATCCCAGGAACGGTTGCAACGGTTGAAAATTAAAAGACGAGACGAAAAACAAACCGTCGATACCCAAATGGCAAACTACCAAGATTATAAACTTAAGATATAAACTGAATAAGAATGGTGAACAAAATACTGTACGGCCGGAATGTCGATGACGTTGACGTAGAGAAACGTAGATGTTTATTTTTCATTGTATAGATTTATTTGTATTACTAGTGCCCTATGTTCACATTGTATGTAGTGACAAGTCTTTATGACTTACCACTTTTGGTGATGATAAATAAATAAATAAATAAATAAATAAATGACATAAGGGAACTTCATATTATGAAACACAGAGGGTTTATTCTTTATTAGTCTTTATATTCTTTATTAGTCTCTATATTCTATGGTATGAATCGAGATTCAGATGGGACACATTAATTCCGACTTAATTCTGATTTCAGGACTGTGTCTGCCAAGACAAATAATCTTCGCAAATAGGTCCCATATGATTTGTTGGGCATCATGCATTTACTGCCGGAATCCGGCTTCCGGCCAAAAAACATTGCGGAAATCACTTTTTTAGCGCTCATCAGTAGAGGACAGTTTTTAAACGTCAAGAGAAGTCTTAAACTTATTCTCTCGTTTCAACTTTTTAACAAGGTTCCAGTCTAATACTATTCTAAAATTTTATACTAATTATATATAAAAAAGCTTTTTTTCCACTGTTTCCAAATTAAATATTCCCTCAGCCCAAGCTGACTGCGAATCATGTTTGATAGTGCAAAACGGATACGTCAGCTGAACTGAGCTCTTATAAAATTCAGCTGACGTATCCGTTTTGCACTATCAAACATGTTTCCAAATTTCCACTGTTAAAACGAAAAAAGAACACGAAGAACTTTGGACAAACAGCTCTACCCCCCCCCCCCCCTTAAACTACCAAGCTAGCAACCTTTCCTTCGAGCCTGCTTCCACAAATACTCAAGAAAATCATCTTCTCGGAATTACTTCCAAAGATGACTCATCCATTATTAAACAAGACAATCACATGGCTGTGCACGTGAAATGAATCATAACAATATTCATTCCACTGATATGAAATACCACCGTGTCATGCATATTGAGGCTCTGCTCACACATTCTTTGAGAGGGGATGTCGGAGAGTGTCATTAATATAGAAGAGGGGGGCAGTAATACTGCAAGGGAGTGACACAGAGACAGCGGTCTTTGAGAATAGGGGCAGAACCAAAAGGGATTTCATATACAGTATTTATGGTGATTGAGTGGGGTAAGTTTCTTTAAGTTTAACCGAAAAGAGCTGGGATAGGACAGTCTAGTTACCCATCACTTATTCACTTAATTGGCTTCAAGACCCGCTGAAAATGCGTACCTCTATGCGCTTGTATTTTTGTTATATGTCTTACAAGAAAGATTTATGGGTTTTTTTTTTGTTCAGGCACTAAGCGATCTTCACCAGTTTCACCACTGCCCACTGAAAAGCCGCTTTTGCGTTGAGGTTAAAATTTTCCGCGTAATAGTAGAATTTACGCTGTGGGGACGGCCGCAGATTTTCTGAACGTCATAACTAGAGCAGATAGTGGAAAATGAAAAAATCCCTTTGCAGAATCTAAATAATTCAGCATATTCGATTAATGACACAAAATAAATGGGCTTTTCAGTTAAACTTTAAGTAGTAGCTAGCCAGTGACGGTCATGTCGAATCATGACACAACGAAAGAAACTGCGGCAGTGAGAAAAAGATAACGACGAATAAAGATATATTCATACAATGGATATTGCAGGATCGTTTCTTCCATTCCCCAATGTTGTCCCTGTCGTTCGACAGCCTGACGAGGACCATTGCCAAGAAGGGCCGAAATAAATAAAGACTTTATAAGATTTTATAAGACGAAATAAAGACTTTGAAACATTTATTCAAATAATGTATACAACGGATACGTCAGCTACGATGCTTCATCAGCGATATTTTGGCCCTTCTTGGCAAGGGTCCTCGTCAGGCTGTCAATCTTCAGGTCCAACGTCGGGAAAGAAAACAAACCTGTAATACATACAATATTTTGGCCCTGCTTTACACGTATCCGATGTATACATTATTTGAATAAAAGGGCCGAAATGTCGTTGACAAAGCATCTGCAGCCGACGTTTCCGTTTTTATGTATGACCAGTCAACGTGGGCTCAAGTAGTTAGACAAATAAAGGTAAGGTAAACCATAGACGGATTAGACAAAATAAGGTAGGAAATATCAGAGGACCTCACACCAGTGTGAATGTCCCTGAAATCTAAGTTCCAATTGTCAAGATCCTGTACCTATTGTCTCTGGTTATTTTAATTATTTTTTAGGTGACCGGATGTTTCTCCAAACCCGGGATTCTACTGGACTTGTAACAGTATTTTGCACCAAAAAGTTTCGATGTATTCTGACAAGAAACAAAATTTGACTTCTTCGAAAAATTGCGGTTTTTGACAGAAAAATTACACTTTTTGTACCTTAAATTTGTCGACCACAGGAGAATCCACTAAAAAATAAAGGATGGAAATAAGAATGAAGAGAGTTTGTTCTTTCCCACGGATCTTTGGTCCTATTTTCTGAATGTTTTGCTATTTTACCATAAACTTTAAAACGTTCTAATAATAAAAAAACAATTCAGCAACAAAAATTCCAATCGACCGGTGAGCAGAATAAAAGTTTAACTCCACATTTAACTTAACCTGTGGTATTCAAATTCCAGTCAGAGTAGCTTTAAGTAATTGTTCCACAGGGTAACACCTATCTTCATTTCCTTCTGGTATATCCAGTTTCTACAAAACCGAAAAATACCGTAACCATCCTTTCCCGAAACGCCCGTCGTTTCTAGTCATACCAGAACCTAAACTTCCGTTATAGCCATTCAACACTATCATCAACATGACCACTCCTCCCTCCCTAACAAAGTTCGTCTGTGCGAGGGAAGAATTTCTAAGTGACAGTACTGGGCGCACAAGGGTATAAATTAAGGGGAGGAGAGAACTTTCTATTAGGGTAAGAAATCAACTTAAGTACCAGGATCTGACCGCGTTGATCATTTGGGATGTTATGGATTCAGTAGGCCAATAATTGCTGAAAGCACTGGACCAGAAACCGGGGAATCGAAAACAATGCAAAGCTAACCGAAAGACGTTAAGTGGAATAGATTTTTGACAATTTATACCGAAGTAATAGAAGAACTGCAACGGTTTTGCATCGTTTCTATGACACTTCGAAGTATGCCAATCTAAGATAACAGGGATATTAAAAAAAAAAAAAATCACGAGGTAGACTTTATTTTAAGCTAATTCTTTATGTCAAAAGATACGTAACATTCTATGCATATTAAGTTATTAATTTAATCAGATCTTTACATTGCTTTGACGGCAAAATTCTATATGGCATACCTACACTGTTATCAAATTTCTTCTTATGTATTACCTAAAATGAACAATGAACGCACTGAACGAACGCAGATTTTCCTTTTAAAATGTCCTGTATATCACAAGTGTTCTCTCATGTCCTGTATCTTTTTATGAAAACGTTTTTATTCGTTAATAGGCGATTAAGTTATTACAATACTAACAGTTCTGGGTACTGAAAGACCATCCATAACAACCCAATTTTAAAATTTTCCACTCGAATTCCTGAACTAATCATCTAACTCATTCCAAGGGGGGCGGAGACAATTTATCGCAACAATAAAAAAACCAAAAAGGTCCAGGGGGGTTTAATCGACACCCCTTCATGGGGAACATCAAAATGAAATAGCTTTTGGATTTATAATTCAATCCCTTTGAAATGCTGTTTTATAATCCCATGGGACCGTTTCTTCTGAATTAGCATAACGAAATTTGGCGGATAGAAAACAGGCCGAGTTTTGATAGTAATGTTAAGCAGAAGCCTGGGAAACTCACGGGAACAGACGTTGATTCGGAGAGTTAGGAGTAACAGTAATCAAAATATGAAGAGAGTGAAATTTAATTAGAAATGCGAATGAGAATGAGCTTCACTGTGACCATCGTGTCGGATTAGGGAAGCTACCAGTCTCACAAAGAGGCATTCCTTTTAGGGGTTGCGTTTTTGCGGATACCATTGTATCTATTACCACGGTAACTGGATCTGCAATTAGTCGTTTTGCAGTTACCGTAGTATCTGATATACGGTTGCTCTGCAAAAACGACAATTGCCGAAATTGCGCTTTTCGAAGTCACCCCAAAATAAAAACTGATATTCAGTCACATCACTAAGTGCCAAACTTCTTTCCCACCAATTTTGACAAAAACTGATGAAAGTGAGATGACTTTTCAGATACTGCGATCAGTTACCACGGTCGGACCGTGGTATCTGAGTAGTATCTGAGTATCAGATGCCACGATAACTTGCCAGATACCACGATAACTGCAAAAACCCGTTTTGACCGTGGTATCAGATACCACGATAACTGCAAAAACGACTTTAGACCGTGGTATCAGATACCATGGTATCTGCAAAAACGCAACTTATCTCTCCTTGCCGATGCAAAATCTCCCGCCTCTCCGGGTACCTAGCGGAAGAAAGGCAGAAGTGGTGTCACAGCTGCTCCCAAAGATAGCCGTGATTGTTTGGCACAGGATTTGAGTCGTTGAGTTTGACTCGCTTACTCCTTCTTCCTGAGGATCACTGGCGTGTTTTGGACTTAGTCATATAGAGTATTATTGAATATTTAGAAACTACAGCGGCAAACAATTCTCGGAAAATATACACATGATTAAGAAGAATATTGGCCGACTGTCAGTCTAATATTTGCAACGTTTAATATCGTCTCATATCCACGTCTGATATTTGATCCTTAGCCAGAAACTTGACCCTGATCAGAGGAGAGGCCAGAAAAGTCACGTTTGTTTGCTTTTTAAATTTCGCGGTTCCTTTATGGAGCCGGTTTGTTTTGGAGGCCGTCCATGTTCTCATTAGGCGTATTCTCGCCGTTCCCCGAGGACTCCACTTGGGGAGTCCCCGCGTTTTTGTTTGTCCCGGGGACTCACTCCGTATTCTCGCGAGACCCCACCGACAGGGAATGCTCCGATTGTCATCACCCTCATCAAAAAGGACTCCCTTTCAGATTCGGAGGGGAATCAGTTTTTGCTGGTGTTGGTGGAATGTAAAATTAATTAAAACAATCACAATAAACAAAACCAAAAATAAAGTGGATCCAGACTAATTTCGTCGACTGTACATTTTTTTTTTCGAGCAAAAGCCATTTTGCAAACATTCCCCGCGTTCTCGCTGTTTCTGTACGCGGAGTCCGCGTGGAGTGACTCCCTCTAATCTCGCCGTTCCCTTCGATTCTCCGACCAGTCCTCGGGGAACGGCGAGAATACGCCTAAGGACATGAGCTGATATTTTGTAACCAATCACGGCCAGTCTAGAAAAGAAGAGAGTACTTACTCGACCAATCGCAGCCGTACAGCTCCACTCTCATACACACAGTACGGGGGTGAACAGAATGCGGAATGAAACGGACTTTACTTGCCACGAAAGGGTTGTCCAAACTCTGTTTCACTGAGTGCCAAGGGTTCGCATTCCCGGACAGCAGCTATTAAAAAAAAAATAAAAAAATATGAACTAGTACGTAATTTTTTATTTTATTTATTTATTTTTGAACCGCTTTTTGAATAACAGCGGAGTATGAGTGAAATACACAAAGTAAACACACACATATTAAAACACTAAATAAAACAATGTAAATAAACGTTCTTTTCAAAGAATGTAGTAATAAAAACTCCTTCAGCCCAAGCTGACTGGGATACATTAAACTTTCTCGTCCGTAGATAAGCTTGTCTTTCGCCCCAGAATAGGACTTTGGAGTCCAAGAACCGTTTTTTGGCTGTTCTCCCCAGGCCACACATACGTATTTGATAGTGCAAAACGGATACGTCGGCTGAATTTTATTGGAGCTATATTTCGGCCCTTCTTGGCAAGGGTCCTCTTCAGGCTCAAAACCGCTCAAGTTGGAAAATCGAACTTGTGGGAAACACAAAACTGAAGATTCTAGCTTAGCGTTAAATATTTAACTTCGTGAATTCCTTCGTGAGACTTGCTTGGAGTTAAAGCACAACTCTTACTAGAAATGATCTTTTCACTAAGAAACAGACCAGGAAAAACGATTTTCGAAAACACCATTACTTTCCACCTGAAATTAGCGATTTTCTTGTTAGAGCTTGTCGACTCCATCCAGCCTTCCTGTTCTCCAACGCGGCGCCTGAGCGCAAAACGTTTGAAAACTGAACGCGCCGTGGTTAAAATGTGATTTTATGTAAAACAGTTGTTAGCGGGACATTTAAGATTCCGGCAAACTTTGCGTTGTCTGACGGGCAAAACTCGGCACAGCCTAAAAAGCATTAAAAATTCGTAGGCACAAAACGAAATAATGAAGAAATGTTAATGAAAATTTTAGAAGCATATACTTCAACAAGGGAGTTAGATATATTATAAAAGGCAGAATAAGCAAGAGGGGTCCTTTAAAAAGGTTGCTGTGATTTCATTTTGGACACGGCTGCTGTTTTTGCTGCTCGATTGGGTCGCTGGTCGGGTTTCTGCATTTGTATTGACTTTCCTTTTGTTGTGGAGAAGAGCTTGGGGTCTGAATTTCCTTTCACTGATGATGCACATGCGGCTATCTCTTCCCGTTTCGATGAAATGGGGGGAGCTGGTGTATTGTCGGCTCGACCCAATTTAATGTGTGAAGTGTTGGAGCTTATTGTGTAATGTATTATAGCCTTAGTCAGCCAGTATTAGACTCAAATTAGTAAATAAACAATGGCTCAAAACTGAATAAGTCGGCTACGATGTTCGTCAGCAATTTTTCGGCCCTTCTTAGCAAAGGCCCTCCTCAGACTGTTGGCTGAAGAAACGAACCTGCAATTCAGCAACAGCATTACGACAAACATCGTGTCATCGCTAAGTTGGCGAGCATCGTAGCTGACTTTTTCCGTTTTCAGCCATTGCAAGTACCTAAGATATTGGATACAGTCGAGAGCAAATTGCCTACCAGTACATAAGAAAATAATTTTTGTTAAAGGAAAAATGGGGAACCGAGTTTAGTGACACCCTGCCCTTTATGAAATGAAGGGAATGATGACTTGGAGCACTTTCTGCTGAAGTGGCATGAGCTTTCTGATTTAAGGGTGTCTTTGCTTGGGTGGGATTTGCGGCTACCAGACATCTTGGATTGTACATCGGGACAGATAATATGCAAAGTGTGTAGATTTATTGATGAAGGAGTGAAGTTTCGTGAGAATAGAAGTTGAATTTTTTTTTTATATTTTGTTTAATTTAGTTGCTTAATTAGTGTATAACTTGTTCATGTATATGGCCTCTGGCTTTGAATACAACTTATTATTATTATTATTATTACAAGACGGAATATAAAACAAAAATGATACTACTCGCACAGGGTAACATATTAGGCCAATGTACATATATGCAATATCATACTTCGCATGGAGTTCCCTATACAGCTCCGCTTACTTCTTACGAGGAGCTCATTCGTCAGAAACGACGGTTATGCAATTTTCTCCCTTCCCTTTTTCCCGGCAAAGTGTTTCTCAGGAATCAACAGAGACACAGGCGAATACTCACTACCAGAAACATGGAACGGAGTCATCAGCGAAAGGAAATTCAGACCCAAGCTCTTCTCTACAACAAAACGAAAGTCAACCCATATGCAGAAAAATCTCTACCCGATCAACGACCCAGCCGAGCAGCAAAAACAGCAGCCGAGTCCAAAATGAAATCGCAGCAACCTTTTTAACTCCAAGCAAGTCTCACAAAGGAATTCACGAAGTCAAATAATTAACGATAAGCTAGAATCTTTAGTTTGTTTTCCCACAGGTTCGTTTTTCCAACTTGAGCGGCTTTGAGCCTGAGTACCCTTGCCAAGAAGGTTCGACATATAGCTCTAATAAAATTCAGCTGACGGATCCGATTTCCAACGGAGGGATGACTGAGGGAAGAAAGCATTTGAAAAGAGTTGTAGTAGTGATTAGTAGCTCTTTGTTGTAAACACTGTGGTGATAAGAGGATCGGAAATAAATACACGTTGCTATTCACTATTCCTAAGAAAAGAAATAAAAAACCAGGCGCTAAGCCGCGCGTCGCTAAACATTTGTCATGGGTCTGTAATTTTTCGAAGAACAGATCAGTTTCAAGGAGCCAGGTGGACTAGAATACTGGAGCTGGAATAGATCCAGTATCTACACTGTAAAAAGTTTTTCCGAGTAAGGATTGAACAGCAGTATTTGCTAAATATTCTTTGAGCCCAAGCTGACTTTGAAACATTTATTCAAACAATGTTTACAACGGATACGTCAGCTACGATTCTTCATCAGCGATATTTCGGCCCTTCTTGGCAAGGGTCCTCGTCAGGCTGTCAATCCTCTGGGTCAACGTCGGGGAAGGAAACAAACCTGTAATAAATAACTGAAGCTTCTACCGACTATAAATATCTTATTAAAATTAAATAAGATTTACATAAAAATTTAAAATAATATAAAATATATAATATAATGTAAATATAAAATTCAATAAGATATTTATAGTCGGTAGAAGCTTCAGTTATTTATTACAGGTTTGTTTCCTTCCCCAACGTTGACCCAGAGGATTGACAGCCTGACAAGGAAACTTGCCAAGAAGGGCCGAAACAGCGCTGATGAAGAATCGTAGCTGACGTATCCGTTGTAAACATTGTTTGAATAAAAGTATTTGCTGCTCTCTCTAACGAGATAAGATTAATCCGAATTAGAGATAAGATTATCTTTTTAGAGACAAGATTAATCTCAGTAGTAAATACTGGAAAATCTTTTTTACAGTGTATGACTGAAAACTGTTTCTCGCATGCGACTTCATTACAAATACACAAAAGACCCTAAAAGAACTTAAGCAAGGAAATTGCGGACATTCGGCACGTCTTATACTCGAATGATAGTTGAAAACTCGACCAATCAGAATAATATATTACAGAAAAAACATCTTGCCCCGCCCCAATGAAGCAAGCATAATAAAGGATACCAAAGTAAAACAATACGAGGAACATGTTATCATCGTTAAAATCTAATTACAGAGAGTGTCGCGATGCCGGAATTCGTCTCTTATTGTACTAAAGGGGGCGGGTCGCTACCTTTTCCGGTCTTCGTGTGTGGTCTTAAAGGATAAGGAGCAAGAAGAAACACTCTACCAAAGCGCCAGGTATTTACTATAATTAGTGAGGTTGCCGACGTCATTCTTTGACAGTAGAACAAGTTACCGTCAGAGAAGAAAGAATAATGTATTTAAAGTTTAACTGAAAAGCAAACTTAATTGAATACATTTCAACTAAGAGACTCTGCTAAAAGATTTTTTTATTTTCCACTATCTGCGCTAGTAGTGAGGTTCAGAATATCTACAGCTGTCCCCACAGCGTAAATTCTACTATGACACGGAATATTTGAATCTGAACACAAGCGCGGCTTTTCAGTGGGCGGTGATAAGCTTGGTGAAAACTGCTTAGTGCCTGAACAAAAAAATTCGTAAAATCTTTTTCCTCAAGCCTATGACACAGGTAGTACCACAAATCTGATAGGGAGATTCCACTATTTGAAAACTAATTTCGTGAATACCGGAGCAACGAAGTAACGCATTTTCATTGGGTCTTCAAGCCTCTTTAAGTGAAAAAGTGAGGGGTATCAAGACTGTCCCACCTCTGCCCTTTTCAGTCAAACTTTAAAGATACGTTATAGACGACCTATCAACGATTATCTAATAAATTAGGCCCAGACGCAGAGATCAAGGTCTTCTATACAGTTGACAAAGTCGTGGCCCCCTTTTTGGTAATTTAGAAAATCACCCTTTTTTTTTTTTTAGGCTATTTAACATAGTCTGACTTTAGAAAATAGACAAACAGAAAACTATACTTTTTTATACATTGCAATTACCACTTCGGCCCTGCCAATACTCTTGATGACTATCTCTCCCTGCCGATGCAGAATCTCCGGGTACCTGCAGAAGAAAGGAAGAAACGGTGTCACAGCTACTCCGAAAGATCGCCGTGATTGTTTGACACAGGATTTGAGTGTTGAGTCTGATGCGTTACGGACACATTTACTCCTTCTTCCCGAGGATAACTGGCGTGTTTTGGACTTAGTCATATAGAGTATTGTCAAGACACAGTCAAATTCTTGTTTTTATGGCACTTGCAGCCTCTGGCTCAAGTGCCATATACCGATCACAATTCCGTCTGTCGGTCTGTCGGTCTGTCGGTCGGTCCGAGTTTTTTGTCCCACATATCCGAGTTAGGGTACTTCCAGATGTGCTAGGACAATGAAACTTGGCAGGCATATCAGGGACCCGACCAAACTAACCTGGAAATAATCAGTTTCCCGATCCGACCATATGCGGGGGAGTGCGGGGCGCTGGAAACTTGAAAATTTAGGGCATTTTGTAACTTTTTTCCGAGTTAGGGTACTTCTAGATGAGCTAGGACAATGAAACTTGGCAGGAATATCAGGGACCCGACCAAACGAACCTGGAAATAATCAGTTTCCCGATCCGACCATATGCGGGGGAGTGGGGGCGCTCGAAACTTGAAAATTTAGGGCATTTTGTCACACTTTTTCGAGTTAGGGTACTTCCAGATGAGCTAGGACAATGAAACTTGGCAGGAATATCAGGGACCTGACCAAAGTAACCTGGAAATAATAAGTTTCCCGATCCGACCATATGCAGGGGAGTTGGGGCGCTGGAAACTTGAAAATTTAGGGCATTTTGTCACACTTTTTCGAGTTAGGGTACTTCCAGTTGTGCTAGGACCATGAAACTTGGCAGGCATATCAGAGACCCGACCAAACAAAATTAGGAATAATCAGTTTTCTGATCCGACCATTTGGGGGGGGGGGGGTGGAGGGCAGGGGAATCCGGGAAACTGAGAAGTGTGTAACTTTCGAAGGGATGATCGGATTGTAATGAAATTTCATAACTGAAGAGAATATATATCTGTAATGTCCCGTTTAAAGTCTTGACCGGATTCGGTAGCCAGGGGGAGTTGGGGGGGGGAGACCGGTAAATTCAAGAAACGGTTAGAATGGAGGGATCGGAGTGAAACTTGCTGGGAAGAACAAGCATCTGCTCTAGATAAGTCCTTTAGACCATTGTACTGGATCCGGACACTTATGGGGGGGGGGGGGGTCCCGGAATTCCGGTGATGGTGGTTTTGGGGATTTTCACGATGAAACTTGGCAGGCATATCAGGGACCCAATCAAACTGACTTCAAAATAAAAATTTTCTCGATCAGATAATGGTTGGGGAGTTGAGGGAGGGGAATCCGCAGGGGAATCCGGGAAATTGAGAAGTGTGTAACTTTCGAACGGACGGTCGGATTGTAATGAAACTTCAAAACTGAACAGAATATATATCTGTAATGTCCCGTTTAAAGTCTTGACCGGATTCGGTAGCCGGGGGGGGGGGGGGGGGAGTTGGGGGGGGGGGGAGACCGGAAATTTCAAGAAACGGTTAGAATGGAGGGATCGGAGTGAAACTTGCTGGGAAGAACAAGCATCTGCTCTAGATAAGTCCTTTAGACCATGGTACTGGATCCGGACACTTATGGGGGGGGGGGGGGTTCCCGGAAGTCCGGTGATGGTGGTTTTGGGGATTTTCACGATGAAACTTGGCAGGCATATCAGGGACCCAATCAAACTGACTTCAAAATAAAAATTTTGTCGATCAGATAATGGTGGGGGGAGTGGAGGGAGGGGAATCCGAAATTTTCAGTCATGCGTAATTTTGGAATGGGTGATCGGATTCGAGTGAAATTTAAGAATTCAACAGAGGACATTTCTCCGATGATTTTTTTCATATCCGGACCGGATCCGGCAACTATTGGGGGGGGGGGGGAGCGGGAAATACGTGACCCGTTTAGAATGGAGGGATCGGGATGGAACTTTGTGGGAAGAACAAACAGATGCTCTAGGTAAGTCATTTGCTGAATCGGATTGGCTACGTGCACCGCGGGGGAGCTGGGGGGGGGGGGGGGGTGGACCGGAAATCTCGAGAAACGGTTAGAATGATGGTATCGGAGTGAAACTTGCTGGGAAGAACAAACATCTGGTCCATGTAAATCTTTTACATAATTTGACTGGATCCGGACACTTGAGGGGGGGGGAGGAGGGGGTATCCCGGAATTCCGTTTTTGGGGGGATTTTCACGACGAAACTTGGAAGGCATATCAGGGACCCGGTCAAACTGACTTGGAATAAAAAAAAAATCCTCGATATGATAATCTTGGGGGGGGGGGGGGGGGATTTGAGGGAGGGGAATCCGGAATATTGAGTCATGCGTAACTTTGGAACGGGTGATCGGATTCGAGTGAAATTTAATAATTAAACAGAGGACATTTTTCTCTTGTGACCTTTTTCATTTCCGGACCGAATCCGGCAATTATTGGGGGGAGGGCGGAAAATACTTGACCCGCTTAGACTGGTGTGATCTGGATCGAACTTCGTGGGAATGACAAACAGATGCTCTGGATTAATCATTTACAGAACCGGATTGGCTCCGGTTATTGTGGGTGGAGTTGGAGGAGGGGGAGGGGGGTCTGGGATTCCGGTGATCGCGCGTTAAGGTACTTCCAGATGTGCTAGGACGATGAAACTTCGCTGGAATATTGGAGACTCAACAACATTTGCTTAGAAATTGCTACTTCCCAAATCCGATTATTCCTTAAAGTACCAATCTTGACCGCAAAGTAAAAAAAATACTTTTAAGCAATATATGCATTTTCGTGGATGCCCATCAGCCCATTAGCAGTTTTGCCTCAAGGGTTTTGCTTACAAATGAAGTTCCAGCTCCCTTAGAGCGCGCATCTCAACCGCAAAGTCGAAACTTACTTTTGATCAATCAAATCATCTTGACACATGCAAGTGCCATATGAGCTTACAGCTCTTATTATGTTTATTTTTCATTTTTTTTCTTCTCGTTTTCTTCGCCGTTTCCCTTTCCTTTCAAGAACTCGGAACAAAAAATAAGAAATACGGATGAGTACTATAATCACGTAGGCTATAGGTAGTCGTAAGCTCAGTAAGATTTGAAGAATCCTTTGGAAACTTTAAATGGTAAAATCCAGAACTTTCATAAAAAGGCTGACAACATTCTTCTTCATCACAACCTTTTTCCTTTTTTCACAAAAAAGCGTCCTGATTAGTTGGTTTATTTTGAGCTTTGTTTTTTTTTGCATGTACTTCGTTGTATATTTAGTAGGCTAATTTGTCTTTAACGGTCAGCTGTTTATTAGTATGTAAGTGTGTGTGAGTCTGACTGTCATGTTGTTGTTCCTTTTTATACATTACTCTTCAGTTTTGAAGGATTCAAATAAATAATAATAATAATAATAATAATTTACGTTTGTAAAGAAGTGTGAATAAAATACAGAAAAAGCGAGAAAAATCTACTAGCCGCAATGAGTCCTCTCTCCCCCCCCCCCTCCCACCACCACTGATGGTTCCTATTTCATCACAATTTCAGACGAAAAAAAAACGGACAAAAAGACTCACATTTCCGCCAGTTGCATTCTTGTACTCAATCCAGTCCTGAACCGAATCTCTCCAGTACTCAATTTTAAAAGCTTCAGCGAACTCCTGACCTTGCCCCTTCCCATATCGTCCCTGGGTCTCCACTCCAGAGATTAGTTGCGGGGTCTTCAGATTGACTTCGAGCCATTCCTTGACCCCAGCTCTGATTGGATTGGAGGGACACCAGGCTCCGCCTCCCTTATCCACTCGGACCCTGAAATTCAATAATACAATAAGTAATACAACAGAACACATACGAAACTTATTAATTCATATCTAAATAATTCATTCTTAATTCATTCTAAAACCGGAATCGGAGGCAGCCGATAGTTGGTTTTTGGTCGTTGTAAAAAAATACAAATAAGTGTACATGCAATCGATAATTTAAATTGACCCTAACATAGTACACAGCTTACGTCCAACTTTGATTAGCTAAAAATGTAATAATTTATAAATTCGGTCATAACGAACCTAATAAAAGTATTACCGCTGTAGGAAAAAAGGTAATTTACGTAACTTATTGAACTTATCACAGCAGTCGTACAGAACTTGCTTCCTCCAATCAACTACTACTACAATGTAAAAAAAATCTTGCAGTATTTGCTACTGGGATTAATCTTGTCTCTAAAAAGAAAATCTTATCTCTAATTCGGATTAATCTTATCTCAGTAGAGATAAAATCAATCCCAGTAGCAAGTACTGCAGCTAACTTTGATCCTTACTCGGAGAAACTTTTTACAGTGTACCGGACAAGGCCGTATCCAGGGGGGGTTGACCCCCCCCCCCCCCGAAACCTACAAAAATAATCATTTTTATAGGCTGTTCCCTCTGATCTATGTGTTTTTTGTACTTATTTGTCGGACCAGCAGGCTACCCCCCCCCCCGAAATAAATTCCTGGATACGGGCCTGGTACCGGAGCTATAACGCCTTACGGAAGAGATGGCGAAGCTCGTCTGGTACCAATCCATTCTACGCAGTGTAAAGCAAATAGTTTTGAATTCTTCGTGCCGATAAAAAATCGCCGTTTGCCCAGCGAAGAGACAGAAACGTCACGACACCAAACGTTGTTGATTGGTTTACGCAGGATTTGAATCAATTTCGAGGGTTCGTTTGGGTGACTTTTCTTGTTCTACGCGAGGCTCACTGGCGTGTTTCGGACTTATATAGAGCATTAGCCTGGTCCGATAGGTCCCATGCACCATCTTTTCTGATCTCGCTGATCGAAAATCTGAAATCTTTTGACAAGATCAAGCCTGCTTCCATAGCAGATATTAAATGATCAATCACACCCTAGCCACTTTTCAGTCATTTTCCTCCCTTCCCGACCCGAAACCACCCCCAATTACCCGTCTCCCACGGCTTGTCAAATCCCTCACTACCGCAATTAGACTCGGCTAGTCTTCTGTTGGTTCACCAGCAACCCGGGTGGTCGTAAATAATCAGGCAAATTAATTGAAAATTGTTTCGAAAATTAATAGTCTCGTTTTGTGACAGGACTAACTGCAGTCCAAAATGGCAGAGGCAGTAAAGTCCTTTGTTATAATAACTGTATGAGGGATACCACACTCCTCTTTACGGACTGAATGGCACGGGCAACAACCACTCGCCGACATGAACAGGAAGTCTAAACGAGACTAAAGATCATTATTTTTTTCTTCTTCAGGTCTATCTTGTAACTTTACGGATATGGATAACTGACCGCAGAAATGCTCCTTCAAAAAATTTTGAAATTTGAACAAATTTTGGAGCAAAGATAATGTGTTGTCCCGAGATGGCCATTTATTCCCCCCTCTCCTCCCGTCTTCTGTGCGTCGGTCCGACAGGAATACTGGCAATCAGTTTTCTCCACATCCTGCTAACTCTTCTGCTCAATTTTTACGTAGTTTCATACCATGATTCATTTCTGGTCATATCTTGTAGGTGTATTAGTTAATTTGTTTCGGGTCTGGGTATTTCGTAAATATTGTATTCCACTTCTAGCTGTAAGCTATTTGGATAATAAACTAAATTAAATTGATTGATATGGGCCGAAATATCATGGAAATAAATCTCAAGTAACATCTGTTCAATGTCATCATACACTATTCCAATTTAAGACAGAACTGTGTTAAAGATAAAAATATTTGAGGAACTGAACGCATCAGACAGGACAGTGGCATACTAAATGGTACTCTCAATTAACTTTTTTGTGGATTTTTTTCTGTTTAGGCTAAGAAAACAAATAACAATTTCAGGAGATAACCTGCGAACCCTGAACCTTTGCAGCACAACCTAACAAGGAAAGAGGTGAGACATGATTCACACCTATAAACTGATCCGGAACAACCCGACCCATGATCTCTTCCTCGTCGACCCAACACAGCTAAACAAGAAACTCTTAAAGCTCAACGCCTAGAAGAGGAACGCCACCACTTTCTACCAACCGGGTTGTTGATCTTAGTGAATGAATGAACGAAGGATTTGTGACGCACTACCCAAGGGCGTAAGTGCAGTGGAAAAGGACAAAGAAATATAAATAATCGTAAAAAACTCAAAAAATATTTTTAATAAAGGTTGACCAATTTAGAATCACATTGATGGGATCGTGGACAGGGAAGTTTCCAATCTGAGAACACAAATTAATGGAGAGATCTAGCAAGACCGCCGAAAAATTAAAAGTCTCCCTTGACAAGGAGTAGAGCAAGAAGGAATGGAGGCTGGAATGTGACGCCCTGGAGTCCCAGAAAAGAGCATAAGGTCAAGCGAATCACACCAACCAAACACCAGACAATCCCCGAATTTATTCACATGGCAATTTCCGAAGAAATGCTGAGCAATGCTACAGGACGGAAAATCCTTCAATTGCTCCAAGCTGCAACTTAAGGTATTTTTAAGGTATAAATAAATTCGTAAGAAAACTTCAGCCCGCATTTATTTTTGTTGACATTCACAGAAATTCCTTAAAAATAATCCTCCGAAATAGTTAACCCACTTTTCTCGTTTCCGTAAGATTTCCGACCCTTAATACTAATACTCAACAAATTCACGGTCTCGTATTCCACCGCTGTCACCAGTGACCTAACGGGCAAGTCCTGTCTCTTTGGAAGCTAATTTAACTTAGTTTATTAACTGGGCTCATAACAGCAAGGAATAGGTAACAGACATGAAATAATGAATGGTTTCCAGACTGTAAACACCAGCGAAGTCAACAGGCTGCACAATCTTGTCGCTAGCAAGTGCGATGTAAGGTAACTTGCGGTACATTTATGGAGAGAGAATTGGTCCTTACTTCTGTCCATGAGGATGAAAGCGTAGTTTATTTGATGTGTGATTGTGTGGTATTGAATGAATGGAGAAAGGAGGTATTTGCTGAGAGAGTATATAATGAAGAATGGATGGTAGCGATGATGAAGGATGAACGTTTTGTTACTGTGAAAAACTTGGACGTTACTTGAGGTTTGCGATGGAGCATAAAACATAAGTTAGTGGATTTATTTATAAGATTTTTGTTGCATGGCCTACGGGCTTTACATTCTATTCTATTCTCTGACACACACCGTCACACTTTGGCATTAGTTAATATCCCCTCTAACCTTTAGGGTCAGGGGTTAGGCGTTCTTGCGGGTTCCCTGTTGCTCCTCGGTTTGTGAAAAAGAAATAAAAGAATGGTTCTCATATTAATTACGAAAGTCAGGAAATGGCAAATTAGATCGAATAAGAAGCCGTCTGCAAAGGCCAGCTAAGGAGGAAGGTCAAGGAGATACAGACACAAATTGCTAGGACGCTGGGTTCAAACATATAAATTAAAACACTTGCTTTGGCACTTCTGTTCGTTGTAGTTCAAAAAATAAATGTCGGAGGTGGATACTGGGATCTTGCGCAAGCCCGGGGAGAAATCCTGACCCGTATTTCCGAATCGTCGAGAAAATTTAGGGATGTTAAAAATTACCTGATGGAACATGGAGAGCCATCTCAGAGAAAAGTTCCGTATAGTTGAACCCTCCGCGGCTGTAATGAAATCCACCAACAGAATGAAGCAGAATTTAATTTAATTTAATTTATTTATCACCCACGCGATACATGAAGTAAATATGGTGGAGTAGAAATAAGTAAAGAAACACAAAAAAAGAAAACGAAATATACACAAGATCAACGAAAGAAACGGATAAGACGGGGGTGAGGGGATAGGCGCGCATAAGCCGTACCGGCGAGTTTTCTGTGCAGTATCTCCAACTTTAAAGTTATATCAGGAACTGAAAATTTGCTAACAAGAATCAAATTGTGTTCTTCCTTTATTTTATTGTAGTTCTTTCTTTATTTTATTGTAATAGTTAAGAGACTCGTTCATTCGTTAATTATTTTTGTATTAACCCCTATGTAACGGGCCATGGAGCTTTGTAAGGGTCGAAACTTATTTTGTTCCTTTATTTTGAATTTAATAAAACTGAACTGAACTGACCACCTTACCTTAAATTACCTTAAATCGCACTTCCAGCGAGATAAGGTGGTGTTATCCTCCTGTAGAGTCTCTCGATTTCCATGATATTTCGATTTAGTGAACTTTAACTGTTTTGGCTGTTATGTCTTTGTAGTGTTCATTCTTTCTTTTTCATTTTTCTGCCTGTCCCTCGGCGGGTCACAATAAAATTTTATCTAGTTAAATTATTATTATTATTATTATTTATTTGAATCCTTATAAACAGGTATAACAGGTAAACAGGGATAAACAGGAACAACAACATGTCAGTCAGACTCACACACACTTACATACTAATAACCAGCTGACCGTTAAAGATAAATTAGCCTACTAAATATACAACGAAGTACATGGAAGAAAACAAAGCTCAAAATAAACCAACTAATCAGGGCGCTTTTTTGTGAAAAAAGGAATATGTAAGGAAAATCAAATGCTTTGTAAGGAAAATTAAATGTATCTATAAGTTTTATGAATTTTATGTAGTGTTTCGTTTTGTTTGTGTGTAATTCATTTTTCTTTCTCTTTATTACTCCGCTCTTACATTAGTTGTATAGCGGGCCTCAATAAATTATTATTATTATTATTTGATTTTGATCCACAGTTTTGGTTTTAAAAATCGTGGCTGATTGTCTGAGTTTCTGACAAACGGAATTTGTCGTTTGTATTATTCAGTTTAATTTCTCATGGATTTTTTTCTTCATGGAGAATTCATTATCGTTGGTTTGAACGCTAAGCTTAAAGTAGTTAATGTTAAAGTTGTGTATATTATTTGATTGACTGATAATAATTAACAAACCTTGAACCTTCAATCCCCGTTCAATGAGCATTAGTTTAGTTCACTACTTTTTTACTAGGCTCGAGAAAATCAATCTTCAGCTCCCTTCTCGATTGTATACCTAGTGTGTCTTATGAACAAAAAAGACGGAAAACAAAGGAATTAATCGACTTGCTTGATAAGCACATCTCTATATCAATCAGACATCAAGTCGAAATCAGGGAGGCGTCAGCACCAGTCCCAGAAGTCCCTGAGTGGCACGTATCACTCACATCCCCTCGTTCCCCCGCGTCAAGTGTTTACCTAGCGCGATAGCCCAAATCAAGATAAGGATCAGGCGCCCGTCGCATTACATCTGGAGGAAGGGGTCTGATAGTAGCGGATGGATTTTATTTATTATGTAAATAATCGAGGGACCTTATCGCCCTGTTACACCCTCTGGATGCCGCACCGTTTCCGGGGAGGTTATTATTTTTAGATGGACTTCGATGGGGCCCTTAAAGAAGGACAGGTGCTTGGCTACGATCCACGGTTTTCAATCAATCAGTCAAATGCAATTCAAAACAGCTTAAAGGACCCCTCGCACTATTAAATATTCGACTTACAATATTTCATAATATTTGAATACTTTAAAACTAGGCTGTGCTTTCAAGAAATAACCCACGGTTTGGGCTATTTTAAGCCTTTTCCGAGACCCGTTGACATACAGCGAAAACAGGGAGGGAAACAATCTACATAACCGGTTTTTCTGATGGAAAAACTCCTCGCAGACAACCGTCGACAGCGTATGCACATCACGGCAAGTGAGAAAATCAGCGTGTTTTTGTTAGAGGGGTTAGGTTTCAAGAAATAACCCACGGTTTTGGCTATTTCAAAGGACACCTGAATGAAGAGTACCAAGTAACATCCCTATCTGTATGACTTCCGTTAACATTGCCTACAGAAAACCGAATCCAAATCCGAAATAGTGTTTCCAAGCTATGATTTTTGCTCCATTTTGCATCTGTCCTTATTTCAGTACCAAACAATTTTAGAAATGAACAAATGTCTTCAATCAACCCTTCTTCTGGAATATTTTTTAACCAGTTAAGCCCAAACGTATATCTAGAAGAAAATCCAATGCGATCCGGCCGGTGCTGTACAGGATTTGAATGAATTGCGCTTTTTGTCATGGAGTCTGCATGTGCAAACCTCCAGAAACGAACATCCCTATTTTTAAAACGTCACGCTCAGGAGAAGAATGCTCTCCGTGGCCATGTCTGTAAATGCATTATCCATGGTGTGTTCAAGTATAGTTTCATTGTTCAGGTGTCCTTTAAAAGACCCCTCGCACTAGTTACTATTCGACTTACAGTATTTCAAAATATTTGAATACTTTAAAACTAGGCTATGTTTTCAATAAATAACCCTCGGTTTTGGCTGTTTTAAGCCTTTTCCGAGACCCGTTGACATACAGCGACAACAGGGAAACAATCTACATAACCGTTTTTTCTGATGGAAAAACTTCTCGCAGACAACCGTCGACAGCGTGATACACATCAAGGCAAGTGAGAAAACCAGCGTGGTTTTGTTAGAGGGGTTAGAATGTACCGTACAAAATGGGGGTCTCTCGGTTAGGAATACATGGAGTGACTATGGAAGTAGGCTGCGTTAGTCTTATAGGTAAGACAGGTCCTTTAAAGCTAGAAGAGGTCAACAAATTATTTATGAAATACATAAAACGCCAACAAATTAACTAATACACTTTACAAGATATGACCTGAAATAAATGTTGGAATGAAACTGTGCAAAAACTGGGTTGACAAATTGGCAGGATACGGAAAAAACTGATTGCCAGTGTTCCACTCGGACCGAAGCACGGAAGACGGGAGGGGGGAATAGACGGCTCATCTGGGGACAACACGCTATCTTTGCTCCGAAATTTTTTGAAAGGGTATTTTTTCAAAGGGATATTTTCCAGGCGATTAGAGAGCTCTGCAGAAAGAGAAGAACGCCAAACCAGTGAAGCATATACTAAATGAGGAGGGATATAGGTCTTAAAGTAACAGAGGAAAATTTACCAACCAAAAGATTTGAGGACAGAGAAGGATTTAATTAGAAAGTTTGTTTTACGGATAATATTTTCAACATGAGAATTCCATTTCAGATCCTCATCGATCATTACATTCTGTAGAGGGGTTGACCGTGGTGGTTATCAAATTCAAATTCAAATTCAAATTCAAATATTTTATTGACCTCCAAGATCGGAGAGTATAAAGTGAAGTAAATACATACAAATTGGCCCAACATGTAATACTGCTCAAAAACAATCTGGCCAAACCATACCAGGACTGCCTAATATCAGGACTGCCTAACCCCATATCAGGACTGCCTAACCCCTTTAGACCCCTTCCTTCGTGTCAGATCTACTGAGTTCCTAATCCGTACGGAAATTCTCCACCTGAAACCCAGACAAAATTAAACAGATTTCAACCCGATTTCAGATAAATTTCTTCCTCGGATCGACCGGAATTTCCGCCTGGACGGAAATTTCTTTACGGGAGATACAGCTTTACTCTGCCATTGCTCTCGTGAGTTCGCAAGTAACAGTAATCTCCTGACAATTATGACACTAAAGTAATCTTCTGACAATTATGACACTAAAAGTGTCTTACTAAAACTATCTAAAAGTGTCGAAAAGTACCTTGGCCACTCATTCGTCAAAAGTGCCGGCTTACCAATCATCGTTAGACTTCTGAAAATTATAGATGTATTTATGTCTTTTCGTGACTGGTAAGGAAAAATGCCCTTGTTTTTCAAGCATCCGTGTCATATAGTTATTATACTATAATTACTATATTATTACAGAATAGAGAGATAGATAAATGAATCGCCTAGACAGATTAATGCTTACTGCACAAAAGCAAACAAGGGCCATCGCACCAAAACAACAACAATAACGTAAAAACAACACTGTGACCATATTTGAAACTTCAGGAATAAACCATTTTCCCTGTGCTAATTCTATCCGAAGGAACTTTTCAAACAGTTGAATAGCCTGGAAGCTTTTATCTTTCATTCTCAATAACCCACTCACTCCCACCTACTCTCTCCCTACAAAAAATGTGTGTCTCAACTCATTTCATTCCACACAATCTCCCACAAAATAAGTCATACTTTCTTTCTCGCATCCACACACGGGCAAGAGTAAGGAACAGCTTTAACCGTAACTTTACCCAAATATTTTCTTCTTTTCCCAAAATTACCAACATTTCTTCTGTTTCGCTGCTTATTTGAACACTTCCCTAAATGTTTCACAAACTTGGTTTTCTTTCTTGCTCATAAAACAATGAAATGTAGAGAAAATGCCAAACTGGATATCAGCTAATAATCTAAAGAGCCAACTGTTACAGCTTTTTACTGGCATAATTAGTAAGCTGAAGCTACATTTTTTTTTCACTTTTAAATATGTATCTTCTTCCATTGGAGTATGACATTTAGTTTGAACGCCATCTTCTTGGTGAAATTACGCACCGCTAAGCAAAGTTTGCAAAGAAATAAGAAGCAGAAGAAAAGTAAGAACAAGTATTGCAAAATCCAGGTGACATGGTAAACCGGACATGAAATAAACTTTTTCGGGCATTAATTTGCTAAGTTGCCTGGCATGCGGTTTAGTGTTTCCTTCGTCAACCGTTCAAAGCTAGGAGACGTTCAAATAAGCATCGGCTACCTCTACTGTATATGTCTCTTGTATATACATTATAACAAGCTTGCAAAATCAAGATTCCACAAGTACGTTTTTAAGTGGGGTTTTAGCAACAGAATTGTTGATCCTTGGAACAACCTTACCGAAGATGCGGTCAATGCTGAATCGGTCAATAGTTTCAAGTGCATTGTTAATGGGATTTTTAATTCTGATCAATTCGACTACTCAAAATTTTTCTTAGAGTTATTTAGGGGCGAAAGCTTTTTCTCTTGCTTTGTATTATTATTATTATATACATTCAGTGAACTTACCTCGCGTGAACAGGATTGACACTACTAACGTACGATGAAGAAGCTGTCAAATCCCCATCTGAAATTCGGTTGGATTCCATTCCAAGGGGTGAATCACACTTCGTATCTAAACGAAAAAAGAGAACTTCAAAACGTGTAATCAGCCCCTGGCCCCTTTTCTTTAATTTAATTTAATTCAATTTAGTTTTCACAAAAAAAAATCGGGATGACAAACAGCACTGGAACAACCAATCAATCGATCAATAATTTTACTAACCCATACAGAAATGGCACAGAACGTGCCCATACGGAATATATGAAAAACAATAAAGGAAAGAAAAAGATCCAACCCAACTAAACTAAACGAAATGACTGTACAAACGCACTCTAATACGGATGGCACCTGTCTAGAGAAGAGGCGTTGGGACACAACCACAAAGGGATCAGTAACGCCGTAAAGTCCCGTAACTTTGCGGTTACGAGCCCATGGGGGAAGGCCGAGTAGGTACTTAGCATACTTGTAGAACAATTTACGAATTGTCCTCAAATCAGTTATGCTGAATAACTTCCAAAAAGGAGATAGGGCTAGAATGTGGGGGATTGTGTAAGAGTTGAAAAGTCTAGCCAAAATATGTCTACTATGACGGGTTTTGCACTAACTAACAAAAATTGCACTAGAATTTGCAACAGAAATGCACTAACTGTCGAACATCAGCGCTAGAATTGTCAACGGTCTTTTTCCTCACTGTCAGAAGTTTCATAGCACATTGCGCATTACACTTTCAAGAATAACACCTTTTCACTTAGAATAAAAGTGTTATGACCAATTAAGTTTATACTATTTCGTGCCCAGATCTCCAACAACACCTTCAATAGGTAAAAATACTACACTGTCAGAAGTTACATAACGACAACAGCAGGATGCGCGGTTTCAACAGATAACACTTTGGGATGCTATATGTTATGTTTCTTTCGTTCCCGTTAGTATTTTTACTAATTGAAGGTGTTGTTGGAGATCTAGGCACGAAATAGTGTAAACTTAATTGGTCATAACACTTTATTTCTAAGTGAAAAGGTGTTATTCGCGCAATCTGTTATGAAACTTTTGACAGTGCTGTAACTGCAAAATATAAGGATTTTTGTACCAAACTATTATGTATTATTAAAATATAACATAAGAATTATATTATGACCATTACAACTACAGACTTATATGAAACATGATAATCGGTAGTGTAATTACGGCGTATTTGCTTTTGTAACCAGTACCTGGTCACACATCGCCAATCAGACAATGAAAGAAAAACTGATGGGGTATAGTAAATAATTAGACAGGAAACGGAAAAATAATCAACAAGAAAAAATAGCACGATGTACGTGACTTAAACAGCCGTACAGATGCATAACAAGTATTTTCAGACAAAAATACTTTGCTAATACGTTTAGCGACAAGCCAGGAGCCTAACTCGAAATCAATCAATCAATCAAGTTTACTATCCAAATAGCTTACAGTTAGAACTAGAATACAATATTTACGAAATACACAGACCCGAAACAAAATAACTAATACGCTTACAAGTTATGACCAGAAATGAATGATGGGATGAAACTACGTAAAAATTGGGCAGACGAATTAGCAGGATGGAGGAAATTGATTGCCAGGATCAAACATCATTTTTATCAGACATAAGTCAGCTGAGTAACATTCAAGCGATATTTCGATCAGTCTTGACAAGGGCCCTCTTCAGGTTCAAGCTAGGGAAACAAATTTGTGATTAAACTAATTTGGATTCTAACAACTGTGAGTATCTGATTTTGGTGGGTTCCTTCGTAAGAATTGATGGGTGAAAGTTGGTGATGAGATTTAATTTAAAAAGTGCTGCTGTTTTTGCGGTCATTGACGCGGAGAAAGAAATATCGATCGAACAAAACTGAGCTGAGGTATCCGTTTAGCGCAATCAAACATTTTGGTGTCACTCATGTTCTGCGAAAGTAGATTAAAAAGATGATATCATGTTATTTGAAATATGCAAGGCACCTGCTCCACATTATGACATAGCCATTGACGGAGAAGTTCACAATTCAAGATGCAAGTGTTACTCTTTTGGAGTTTCCTCGTCGCTATGAAAAATCATGGACAGCAGGGCCCAACCAGCGCACGACATATATCCACTGCTTCCTGGCCGAAGATTGAAAATTAAGTGTCTTTTGCTGTGTGTTTATGTGTTTTATTTATTTTCTTTCATTTACTCCACTTTTTCAAAATGGCGGATTAGAAATATATTACTTACTTACTTACTTACTTACATGATTCGCAGTCTGCTTGGGCTGAATGAATACTTATAGTCATTATTATTTCCCCCTTCATCCTTCGTCATGTCACAAATAACCCAGGATCCCACACTAGAGTCGGCTACCTTCAGCTGCCAAAGTCTCTTTAGACCTTCTGACTGTCTTCTAACTATTTAGTTCTAGCACGCGAGATAATTCGATGGGTACGGTGGGTAAATCGCGCTTTAAATCTGCAACCAAATCAATGATAATCAAGTGCAATCACGCACAGAATGGTAATTGAGCCTAGGTACTCGCTTTCATCCGGTCGCGTGCATCATCAAGTGAGGGGTGGATACTCCAACTGACAGCACAATATTATGCTAGAATAATGCTTTTGCTGTCATTCGTGTCCTAGCGCTTTGGCTTTTTGGATTATTTTCACGGTTCATTTCATTTAAAGCACAACTCTTCCTAGAAATGATCGTATAAAAGGGATCAGAAAAAACGTTGTCGAAAATACTATTATTTTCCACCTGAAACTAGCGATTCTCTTGTTAGCGCTTGTCGATTACATCCAGCCTCCCTGCTCTCCGACGCGGCGGCTGGGCGCAAAAGATTTGAAAACTGAACGTGCCTTGGGTAAAAAGTGGGCAAACTAAGCAAATAAGAGAAGTAATAAACAGAAGATTATCACATCCTTATGTGTGAAAGAGTTGTCAGCGGAAAATGAAGATTCTGGTAAACTTTTCGTTGGGTGACGGGAAAACTCGGCAAGGCCGAAAAAGCGCTAAAAATTCGTAGTTACGAAACGAACCAATGGAGAAAGGTGGGGATTTTAGAAGCTTATAATTCCATATGGGAGCTAAGTATGTTATAAAAGGCAGAATAAGCAAGAGGGGTCCTTTAAGTACGCTAAGTAGCCTACCTCTTGGATTCACCACCATCGATCCGCTTTCAGCCTAAACCGAGTGTATCCGACCCAAGGGCGTATACCGGCACTAACATTTTGGGATCCCAAAAAGGAGAAAGGAAAAGGGTAGCCTACTATACTAACTAAAGGTACTATTTAACTATGTGATGAAGAAATTTTATTTACGCACTTAAGAAGAGGAAAATAGGCGCAGTATAGACAAATCACAGGAAACAATACACTGAGATTTCAATAATGTAGCAAACGCAATTGATAAAAAATAAACATTTAAAAAAAGAAAGAAAGGGGACTAATCGGTTCTAAAAAATCTTATATGTCTTATATGTCACTGGTGTCTGGTATAACGACTCGAAGTAATGACTCTATTTATTCAAATAATGTGTAGCCTACAACAGATACGTCAGCTACGATGCTTCATAAGCGATATTTCGGCCCTTCTTCGCAAGGGTCCTCCTCAGGCTGTCAATCTTTAGGTCCAACGTCGGGGAAGGAAACAAACCTGTAATAAATAACTGAAACTTCTACCGACTATAAATAAATCAAACCATTCAGCAAATAAATCATTCATCATTCATACCACTGTAGGGAAAAAACTAGTCCTGAGATTTAATTTTAAATATAATATAATAGAATCATAAAAATGATTCTAGGGGATACTAGCCATTTCCAGCTGTTAAATTTTAAATATAATATAATAGAATCACAAAAATGATTATAGGGGATACTGGCCGTTTCCAGCTGTTTAATTTTAATTATAATTTAACAGAGTCATAAAAATGATTCTAGGGGATACTGGCCATTTCCAGCTGTTTCTCATCACAAGATATCGGCAGATTCCAGGGCTCGAGTCGGCCATGGCTCTTTGCTCACCTTGTTGAAAACCACCCAGTCATCCGGTGGGCGTTCCACTTCAGCTTACACTAATTAAAGAAAAAACTAATTTCTAACCTGTCAACTCTCGGCCGCCAGCAATAACAAGTTGGATAATAATTAAAAAAGAGGCTGGTAATGAACACATGCCGACTGCCTTTTGTTGTGCGCTGATTCACTTAGTGATGGTGGGATGTCCACGTGGGCTCTTTCGGCGTAGTGTCAACTGGAAAACAGGATTAGAGTTACTAGTAGTTCATACTACTACTATTTTGAGATAAATTTTTCATCGGGTTATGACTGAAGCCTATTTACACTTGAGCTTGTAGGCCTATTTACACTTGAGCCTGTAGTTCTAGTATTGTAGTAGGTAGTGCGAGAAAGTAGATGAGAACGTCGCAAATACCCCCTTCAAGCCCCCCAGGATCGGACCAAAAAACAGGATATCTAGTTTCACTCGAGTCTGAGCATTTCCGACGTCACCTCGAAAAAAAATAGCAACAACAAAAAACGCTTGAACTTGTACCGATGTACAGGAGGGGTATCCAACCTCGAATTTATATGACACCGAACTTTGTCTGAAAACCTTCCAAGGAGATTTCTGTGCAGTCCAAAACAGGTCTTGGGTCACTCAGGGTTTCCTACTTGGCAGTTAGTACCTTTTTAGGACTGGACTGAAATTTTCTTCCAACCTTTTTAGGTCGGGTTCGAGGTTGTGTAAATTCTAGGTTGGACACCCCTCCTGTAGCAACCTGATGAGGGGAGGACACAGGCCTTCTGCTAGCATGATTTCTTTCGCCCATCAGATGACCAAATGACGCGCAACTGATGCAACAAAAAGTAAGTTGGGTAGGCTAGGGGTGTTTGAGTGACGAAAGCTGATTTGGAGTGAGTTAAAGTCTCACTAAGTGTATTAAAAAAAAAAAAAAAAAAAAAAAAAAAATGATCATTAGATCTTGATAATTTGATGTCCGTCTTGCACAGGTGACCTGTTGTCACATTTTGAGACGGGCTATTGGTTTAAGAAGATGTTCAATATGCTGTAGAAATGTTGAAGAAATAAATTCCTTCCTAAGAATTGCTTCTTAGCAAATTCATCTGGTTCATAATTCTAGCTACAGCATGAAGATAGGCCTTGCCCCCTGACTCGTCTATAGCATTATCTATACATTGTAAAAAGTCTCTCCTACACTATAAAAAGTTTCTCCGAGCCATGATTAAAGTTAACTGAAGTATTTGCTACTGGGATTAAGCCTATCTGTACTGGGATAAGACTGATCCGAATTAGACATAATCTTATCTCAGTAGAGACAAGGTTAATCCCAGTAGCACATACTGAAAGATTTTTTTTACAGTGTACGTTATACACCGGACTTTAGTAGTAATTGTGCATCACCGAATTCGGATGCTTTTATTCCGAGCTCGGAGGGTTAAAATCCGATTGAGGACTAAAATGCTAGACTGAAAAATCCTGCAGACTCAGTTATCTGAAAGCGGAGGTTTTTTAAGTGAAATGAACTATTAAGAATAGGATAGAAGGGAAACAATTGGCAACTAAAGGGATATCAGCCTATACCAAGGTTTCATTATCCCTTTCTGAGAGCTGCAGACAGGCCCGTATCCAGGAATTTATTTCGTGGGGCGGGGTTGCCTTTCGGGGGGGGGGGGTCCCGCGGGTCGGACAAAAAAGATATACATCAGAGGGAAAAGCCTATAAAAAATGATTATTTTTGTATGTTTCGGGGGGTGGGGGTGGGTGGGGGGTGAACCACCTACCCCCCCCCCCCCCCCCGGATACGGCCCTGGTTGCAGATATTTATTTTTAAGGAAAGCAATGTTTTTTTATTCAAGCTTATTTGGATTTTGTTGTTTTTTGTATTTCAGTTTACTCTGTTTACCTATTCATTTTTTTCCATACTCCGTCTTTTTTGGCCTCGGCCAGTTGGTGGTTTATAAATAAATAAATACAAAAATTATTTTTGAGTCGTTTTTTTCTATAGGGTCATATGCCATGACGAGGCTTCATTCAGTCTGTCTCTTGGAGCACAATGCCTGTTTAGCCCCTTGCGTGACCAACAACAATACATTTTTTTTCGCCATTTTACCCCCAATTGTCGGTGTCTTTTGTTGTGAATATAAAGCATAAATTCAATTAGTAAGCCCTGACGCTGAAGGTGTCAACGCAGGTGGGGCCTTATCTATCAGAGCGGCGAAGGTCAAAGGGGATTAAGGTAAGAGAAATCGAATGGACGGGTAAACACTGTAGGCTAAAAATGGATGTGCAAAGGTTATTCGAAAGATCGATTTTTTCCAAGTACTGGCTATTGGTGCCTCAAACTACAGAGACTCTGCCTTTATTTTTTCTTGCTGAAGCGAAACTGATATCGAGCTTTTTTATCGCAAAACATCATAAAGTTCGCCGGTTATAAAATGTTTACAGGTTTGTTTCCTTCCCCTAAGTTGAACCAGAGGATTGACAGCCTGACGAGGACCCTTGCCAAAAAGGGCCGAAATATCGCTGATGAAGAATCGTAGCTGACGTACCCGTTGTAAACATTGTTTGAATTCATGTTCGTTTGCCAAGCAAAGCTCAAAATTACTTAAAGGACCCCTCGCACTATTTACTCTTCAACTTACAGTATCTTAAAATATGTGATACTTTAAAACTAGGCTGTGGTATCAACAAATAACCCACGGTTTTGGCTGTTTTAAGTCTTTTCCAAGACGCGTTGATTTTTAGCGAAAACAGGGAAGCAATTTACATAACCCGTTTTTCTGATGGAAACACTTCTCGCAGACAACCGTCAACAGCGTGATACACATCGAAGGTAGGAAAAGACGGCAAGTAAGAAAATCAGCGTGGTTTGTTAGAGGGGTTAGAATGTACCGTACGAAATGGGGTTTCCGGGTTTCGAAATATATGGAGCGATTATGGAAGTAGGTTGCGTTAGTATAATAAGTAAGACTTGTCCTTTTAGCATTGATGTCTGAATGTTTCCCAGCGCTCTTTCTAGGATCCCTATAAAAAATACGGGATAGTAAGTTCAGGTTGGCAGACTGACTTTGTGCCTCAACATTTGGGGGTAGGTGAGGGGCTTAGAAATGAAGGGATTGAAAAAGTATATCGGCGAAACAGATTACAGTATTGATTTAGGAAAAAAAATATTCATATGATCCCGTTTTCGCCTTTAATGTTCGACTCGTGTGGGTAATTCGACCGAATCGGAATCCGGTATCGGAACGCACAACTGAAAAATGGAGTTGACTTTTCGGTCGGTATTTCGAGAAACAAACACGCCGCACCAAGATGTAGTCCCCCCCCCCCCCCACCAACGTGGGAAACACAAAAATCTACACAGCTACACCTTGCACTAGTTTTTTCTACAACCGAATCCTCCCCATCACCCCCTCGTCTTTGAAATGGCACGCGTGTCTAATGTCCCACAGACCAAATCTCAGTCAGAGGTAGGGGCGCCTGTCGGCGCCCATCAACCGGTTCATCCACAACAAAAGGGCGGCTGCCCCCTGCCCAGTGAGCGCCCCGGGAGGCCCTTTACCCCCCAGTATGAAAATGCCTTAAAGTTCCTAAATCTCGGTGTTTAAATGCGTTCAAATCTCATGGTTGCTGAAAGGGTGTTATTTATGTTTCGGGATAAGCCGTACGAGAATTTGTAGCCAGGAGATTTCGGTTTTCGGATGCCATGCATATATGGATGTAATTTGCGATTTAAAGAACGTGCTGGGCTGGCAACTGTGACATAACAGTCCGGCAGTATCACGACCATAGATGAATCGTGATGGACTCAATAACTTAAACGAGCATTAACAAGCATTTTCCGGAAAAAAAAATCCTATTTCAGGTTAATGCGAAGTTTTATAGTTGACTGGATACGTCAGGTGATTTTATTCTATCGATATTTAAAATCGATGAAATCGAAAAACTGAAATTCTGAAATGAAAATCTATTTTCATGTGGATACTGTCCCCTTGCTCCTGAGGACAGGCTCCAACGTTAGAACATTTGTACTAATACGTTGGGGTAGAGGTTAATCTCGAAGTACTCTGCCCAAAAAATAAAAAAAAAGTGAGGAACAGTTTGACTGAGTTTGACCTTCCGATATTCATTTGTGCATCCACCATAACGACACTGCGCCTGTTCCTGCATTTGCCATAATTTGCTCGTTTCAAAGCGGATCAGCCCCCCACCCCATATTTCTTCCTAGGAGCTCATTGGTCAAAAAGAGCGGCTTGCAATTTTATCGGTGTTTCTCATCAAAGCTAAGGGGGCCAGACGTGGATAAAACAGCCGATATGGGTCTGTAATTTTTTGAAAAAACAGAGCACAGTTTCAAAGGAGTCGGATATTGGACAAAAAATGGATCTACTGCGACGTGTGCTTTAACGTGAAATAACACCACATGAATACAAAACACGGTTTTGCACCGAACGCACAGAGTGATCGAATCGAAGCCATCCAGAAAAGGGCTGTAAACACTGTAAAAAAAAAACCTTGCAGCATTTGCTACTGGGATTAATCTTGTCTCTGCTGAGATAAGATTATCTCTAATTCGGATTAATTTATCCCAGTAGAGATAAGGTTAATCCCAGTAGCAAATACTGCAGTTAACTTTAATCCTTACTCGGAGAAACTTTTTACAGTGAAGATTAGGTATGCTCGGCCCAGGCTATGTTTCATGCAAGGATGGCTTGGTCAAGCTTGACCTGGCATCAACTGATAATAGAGTTTGGGGGCAAATGCCTGTCATCATACGCACATTGTGCCATTTACCCCTCACGGAACCTGCGACTTTTGGCCGGAAAAAACAATGACGGTCTAGCACCGGCGAAACTAGGTCCTTTTCACCATCTATTAACCAGAAATCTCGCTTTATAATCTTCATAATTACACGTCTCAACTTTTACTCTTCATTTTGGATTTAGTGGTAAGGAACCGGTCGCAGAGTTCTGCTCGCTTTCTCGATACCGTATGACAAATCGCAGAATTCTGCGACCAGGGAAATACGGATTTGACCCGATTTTGGGACCCTAAAAAGTAGCAAGCCCACCGGTTTCAAGAAACTATTAAGACCGCTCACAAACTCGACTGATCGTCACCTGAAATCCTCTACCCTATTTCAGCCAACATTTTAATGCTAGTCAAATTCAGTTGTACGCATGGTAAAGATGAAAGCTACATTTTTTGAGATCATATACAACTGTGTCGCCTATACCTTTTATTTGCGTTAATACAGACTATTAAGGAGATAAAGTACATTATTAATATGGTCAAGACACAGAAAGAAGAAGCGCCGCGAAATGCGGTTGTGGGAACTAGGGGTAAGCCGATAATTTGATTCTTGTTAATCCACGAGCGCAGCATACGGATGACGCGCGGATCAAATCTAAAACTTCCGGACGTCGGAACTATTGAAGGCGGAGAATCAACAGAAGCTTAAATTACACAGAGTAGCAATCCTGAAAATTTAATGACTGTAGGAGTCCCATCAATTAGTACGATTTCTAGGGTAAGGTATTAAATGCAGAATGCCGTTCCGGTCATTTCTACCGCCTTTCCCGTCGACTGTGCTATTGCCCCGAGCCACCGAATCGATGAAATAATTGTATATATTTATTAATATACAATTACACTGTTTTAGTGTAATTTTAATGTGATCTGCATACCACCAAGTAAATAAATTGATTGATTGAAAGATATTTGTTTTCGACGAATCGATCATATATTACTGATAAGGGTAATATTCCTTGAGCCGAAGCTGACTGCGAATCATAACTGATGGCGATAAGTAAGCTGAGAATTATCCTAGCGACATTTCAGCCCTTCTTGGCAAGGGTTCTCTTGAGGCTCTGACTAGGATTGCAGGTTCGTTTGTCTAGCTACAAACCAAACTTCACAACCCCGTTAGCGTCATGAAGGGCAGAGACTCAGAAGTCTACAACTCAGAAACCTACAAAGCCGTAATTTCTTTCGGGGGAGACCCTAAGGGGACCCTTAAGGAGAGTCTCAGGAACCTACAACGCCGTTGTCGGCTACCCCCCACCCCTGGTCATATTTCCTTAACAGCGATAAAAATCCTAGGAGAACAACGAGAACAACTCTACAACCATGTTACTGTGATGGGAGAGACTCAGAAACCTACAAATCTGAAACTAAGAAACTAACAAAGCCGTAATCACTTTGGCTACTCCATCCCAGGTAAAAATTCTCTCAACAGCGACAAGAATCCTAGGATACCAAACTTACAACTCTGCTAGTGTGAGGAAGGGAAGAGCTTCAGAAGTAACAACTGTAAAACTCAGGAACCTAAAACGCCGTAATCCCTTCAGCTACCCTCCACCCCTGTCGAACTTTCTTGACAGCGATAAGAATCCTAGGAGACCTATGTTACAACCATGTTAGTGTGATGAAGGGGAGGAAGGGGAGAGCCTCAGAAACCTACAGCTCTGAAACTTGGAAACTACAACGCCGCAATCCCTTCGGCTATCCTCCACCCATGGTAGAATTCTATCAACAGCGACAAGAATCCTACGAGACGAACTTTACAACCCTGCTTATGTGATGAAGGAGCGAGCCCTTCATTAGACAGTACTTAACATACGTTCCTCGTCAGTCAGTGGAATATGGATAGGAGGTGGATCATGTCCTCACTATGTTGCCAACCCTCCGCATTTTCTAAAAATGACAACATAAAATCGTCACACAATCCAAATCGATTTTCAAGTCAAATTGGGTAATCCCAAGACTTCAAAACACAACACCCTCTTCACCACATTCTGCTAATGTACCCATCGCGTCTCGTTAGTCCGAAAAATTCGTTATGTCATACATTATTCAACACTGATGAAACTTGTTGAAAACATACATGATTATCAAGAATGACATGTAGCAAATGGGTTTCTGTCACTTTCCCAGTTGAACCAATTATTCAGGAATTCACCTGCTTCTACAAACATATAGGGGTTGTTAGTCCCACACATCCATTGGGTCGGGGTCGTCTGGCTCTTCCTGGTCAAATAACACCGCCGCAATTTGAATACTTAATGGGGACCCTCGATTAGTAGGGGGTACTAGACTTGGCGCTAACCAAATAAACTGGGGTGTCCCTTCTATTTGTTCTGGGACGCTTGATACTATAATTTAGGCTGGAATTAGAGATTTACGAGGGTGGGATAATTGCGGGGCGGACTTCTTTCTACACCGGATGATAGGTCCTGCATCAGCGCCAACTTTCGTTCACCTACATATTTAAAGTACAACTACAACGTTCACACTTTTTCAAAAGGCCGATCGCGCGTTCAAAAATCTGATGATGATGATTTATTTCTCACGACAAACTCGAACAACCACAAACTTCGTGTGCAGCTTAGTGGTGATGATGATGAAATTTTATTTGCGCACTTAAGAAGAGGAAAATAGCGCAGTACAGACAAATAAAATGAAAAAAAAAATACAGCGAGCTTTCAATAATGTAGTAAATGCACAAGGTCGCAAAAAAAAATTCGTCGGTCCGATGGATCTGAGTTTGGGGTTCGTTTTAGTGTTGCATTTATTTTTACATGTTGGTTAATAATTTATTTTACAATCATATGTTTTGGTGGAAAATAAATCATTCAAAAGCCGAAACTTGGCGTGGATCATCAGGGAAAGATAATATAAAACTCGAACAAAGAAAAACAAAATTTAAAGTTGGAAGTAGAAATGAATAAGAAACACTACGGTACCCAAAAATACTAGAATTATCATTTGTTTTACGACGTCAACCTATAGGTAGGCCTATAGCCTACAAAGTTTTTGTTTATATCTTTCTTTCTTTATATCTTGCCTGTGCGTCCCAAGATCCAATAATTGCACGAATAGTGGCCTATGACTTATGTAGTCTCGAGACTCTATATAGTAGTGTTTGGATATTAACGATGATGATAATGATTTATTTTTCATCAGTCATAAATCACACAAGGTAAAAAAAACCTAGTAAATATAAAAAAAATAAAGAGAAAAATAGTTAAAAATGTAAAAAACAAAGACTCTTGCCTAAAGCTTACGATTTGATTTGATTAAAAAGAGTGCCCTATATTTTTCTATTTGTATCCCAACCCAACTGTTGTTGATGGTTCACTGATTTGATAACGTTTGCGTTTTATCAGTTGTGTTAAACATTCCTTGAGCCCAAGCTGACTTTGAAACGTTTATTCAAATAAAGTATACAACGGATACGTCAGCTACGATGCTTCATCAGCGATATTCCGGCCCTTCTTGGCAAGGGTCCTCGTCAGGCTGTCAATCTTCAAGTTCAACGTCAGGGAAGGAAACAAAACTGTAATCTTCATCAATTGTGTTTCTATTTATTTTTTAATTTTTTAATCCACTTCATGAAATTCAGAGAAGAATTCGAGCATCGGAGATCCGCTATGATAAACACATAATGTTCTACAAGCTGTCGCAAAAAAACAAGTGGAAAAAGAAAATATGGATTATTTTTCAAAACGCCACGAATCAAAGGCGCTGCAAAAACAAAACACAAACAGAAATGGGGGGAGGGGGAGAAGATACATCGCACAGGGACATCAGTCAGGGTAAGGGACGGCGATCTCGAAGGGGACTATAACCCCAATGAAGAAAGAAAAGTCCTTAAGAGATTCATAATATTCGTCGGATTAGGTACAAGGTTAGCAACAGCTCTGCGAAATTTAAAAATGAGTATTTCCGTCTGATGATGATGATAAATTTATTGCCATTTATATGACAAAATAGAGTACAAGGAAAGAGAAGCAAAGAAAAAAAGGAAATAAAACAAAATGAAAAGGATGGCCAAACTAAATACATACTTGCAACTCTACATACAAATAAATTACAGTATAGCAGGATGGAGACTATGGCAAGTGTCCTGATCAGCCAAAAAAATCTTGACACGGCCCTATTACTATTAGATATTGGTGAGAGTATGGTAGCAGGAACAATTGTGATTCTCTGGTGGGAAAATAAACAATTGAAACCGAAGACCTAGTCCTTGAAATAAAGTAAAAACACCCATTCTGGATAGTGCCCCCTTAATATTAGTCATTAGCAAGACGAAGACTGTAGGAAAATATGTCGCTTACGAAATACCTCCCCCCCCCCCCAATTACGAAAGTAAAAAGTAAACAACAAGAGTTATATCTCAACTAACCTCAGATTTGAACAAGAACGTTATCCAACTCTCAAAACACCTTCCAATTTTCCGAGATACCTTTCCTCTCGGGACTCGGATATCAAACTGTTTCTAACATCTTCTCCAGCTGTCCACTTCCAGAGCGGAGTCGATTTTCCACGCTCCTGATTGGTCGGCGCTTGTCCGGCGGGTGGCTAGCTGCGCTGCTTGTAGCCCGTTGACAGCGAACGTAGTGCGGCGTGCGCCTATTCAAAGAAAAGGCGTTAAAGCTTTCAAATCATATTCAATCGAACCTCAGAAGAGTGTCGACACGAATTAAGCTCCGCTTGTAAAAATTTCAAATTATACGGTTCGTTGCAGTTTACGCCTCGAAGGAAGACACGTTCGGGTCGTACTCTGAAATGTTTTTATGCGATACTGAGAGCGTGTTCCATCCTACTTACCGTAGTTACCACGCATGACGTCAAAAATTTCGCCTTTTTGCAGTCAAGGCTGGAACGATTTTTCTATTTTCCAGCGGTATATCATGCCACGGGTGAATCCGACCAATCACGTGACAGAGATTCGTGGTTACTACGCTTACCACGCTCCCGAGCGTGGTAAGCAAATAGTTACTATTTCGAGAAGGCTGGAACTAACTAATAGTTACTATTGGTACGAGGGTGGAACACGCTCTGAGTTGTACGCTCTCCCTGGTCTGGATCGTTTATTCGAGGGCAGTTCAAGGGGTTCCCGTCGGTGAAAAAGAATATAAATATAAATATAGAGGGGCCTTCAAGCTAAGAAGAACTATTGAGAAAGTAATCTAATTAATCTTACTTTATTATAATATTTTATTTGTTATCCATAAAAAAACACGGGGCATTAATAAATAAATAAAATACAAAAAAGTATTTGTAGAAATTTGTATACCACATGCAGAGGCGTCACGTATGGGGGGGGGGGGGGGGACGCCCCCCAATGTTGTCGCCCAGTCGGTAAAAAGTAGCCTAGTCGGCGCGAAGTGCCACGATTTTTCATAAAAATAGTCAATTTTTGTCTTGGCAATAGCCGATTTTTCGTAAGAACAGTCGGTTTTTCGTTAAAAATAGCCGATTTTTCGTAAGAACAGTCGGTTTTTCTTAAAATCAGTAGTTTTTTATGCAAAAATAGTCGGTAAAAATGACCAGCCATTCGGTAAATACCCCCCCCCCCCAACATTTTGGATAGTAACGCCTTTGACCATATGCCTAAATGAACTCAATTCCAAGATTAGATAAATGCGTACTATCTATGGATTTTTTTAGACAGTAATCGAAAAAAAAGAAGAAGAAGAAAACACAATAATAAGAGGAAAGAACTGTAACGTTATGCTCTTCCACATGGTGATTGACGTTATTGTTAAATCATTGTATAACCTGTCCACCTACATACTCTCTGCGAAATTCTAAAACGAGATAGTGCTATCTAAGTGCTATCGTAGTAAGCGAAAAAGAAAGAAAATAGGAAGAAAATACTATAATACGAGGAAAGAATTGTAAAATAATGCTCTTCCATATCATGGTTGATACTTTTATTATTACATTTGGCGTTAAACTTTTACCTTGTCGCCATAATTATGTCATATTTTATTCATATATTGTTGTTTAATTTTTTTATAATCTGTCCAACTGCTATACGGCGGTTCAGTAATTAACTATCTGATTTCGGAAATACTTTATTATAGTAGTAACCTTGGGAATAATTGTCGACTGACAAATACAGGACCAAAGGTTTCGATAGGAACCCAAAAATTTAATATTTGATCCCGACAATTTGTCTTGTAGATATCGGGTCTTCGCCAGACTCCTTGTACATTTTTACTGTTAAACTTTAGAAACAGAAAAAGGCCAATAGCTAATCTGAGAAAACCAAGTTCAGAATGGATTCAGCATGTGTGTTTACCCCTATATACGTCATATCTACTTTGACGAAATTGAGCAAAGCTTACTGTCTTATACTTCTGCCAAATTTCCGGTTTCGGCCGGATTCACGGCGAACTACTTGTCCGGCAAAAAACTAAAGCTCAAAAACGAATACAGCAGGCCTCCTTTCTCCTACATCGAACCTCTAATCAACTTCAGACAAAACTTTTACTTATAACAAATTCTCCGGTTTCAGACAGATTCCGTGCAAACTGTATGTCTGGGTAGAAAATGATTACCATATACGGATTCAGCATGTCTTCTTACCCCCAAACTGAACATCTAGTCAACTTCAGATAAAACTTTTAGTAATAAGGATTTTTCCGGTTCTGTAGGAAAATATAGGACCCACTTGTTCGACGAGAAAATGGTTTTCACATATATGTTTTCATATATACCCCTAAGTCGAACATGTAATCAACTTCAAATAAAGTTTTACTTTTAACAAACTTAAAAGTTTCGGCCGGATTCCGGGCGAATTACTTGTTCGGCGAGAAAATGATTTTCATATTCATGATCAGCATGTCTTCTTGCCCATAAATCAACTATCTCATTAGCTATTGAAACATACTTTGTTCGCCCATTAATTCGATCCCCCTCCCCCACCGGGCTACAGAGCCCATATACGAACTCGACCTTTCCCTTGACTTAGAGAATCCTCACACCAAGTTTCATCAAAATATCTCACTCCGAGGCTTACCGTGCTGACAGACGGACGGACAACCTTCACGAAGTCATAGGTATCCCTCCACTTACATTTCGGGATCCCAAAAACTCGAAACGGAGACTTGTTGCAGGCGTGCTAAGGGACATATGACGGTAGGGCGGTGGCCTCGTTGAAAGGTAGCCTTGCCGACAATTAGAGCCTGATTTACTTGGAAAAAGGAAATTAATATCAATTAACAATCTGACTTCTATAAACTTTCTATTAAAAAAAAGAAGAATAAAATACAACACAAACAGAGTTGCATTATCTTCGACACATTTTTCCTGTTAGTGCAGTCGATAGAACGTGTCTTATAAAAGTTTGTTGGAAACCATCGATCAACCGAGTTTTGCTGAACAATACTTTGATGGTTCAAAACAGACCAACTAACAAATTACCGATGCCCCCACCCCAATGTAACCGATCCGTCGCTAACACCAAACATAACTAAACACTTGAAAAAAGGAACTTAATACAAAACCTGTGCAACACAAACTGAGTTACAAACGGTTTCCTACTAGCAAATAAATGGTCTTTGAACTAAAGCGAACTTGGGACCCGAGTTCGTATCTTCGCCAAGGCGCTCGACAGTCGACGAAATCAGTGGTGCGGTTCGATAAGACTAGCCGCAGACGACCCAGCTGCAAAACGGTTACCTAGAGAAATCTGGGATAAAGGACGGAAAGAGGCAGGTACACAAGCGGCACGCACAGGCCTTCTTCACGAGTAGATCAATCAACCTGTTGAACTTGCTAATAAACTCCACTGTTACCTGCCAGACAACAAACTTTTTTTCGACGGGATCCCAAAATTAATAAATGATCCAGATAATACTCTTGATGACTAACTCTTCTTGCCAGTGCAAAATCGACGTGTACCTAGCGGTAGAGTCGGAAGCGGTATCACAGCTGCTCCCAAACATCGCCGTGATTGGTTAACTCAGGATTGAGTTGTTGAGTTTGAGTCGTTAGTGCTACGTTTTCTCGTTCTTCCCAAGGATCACTGGCGTGTTTTGGACTAGTCATGTAGAGTATTGGGTGTTGTAGAGATCCAGTCTTCGCCACTCATTGAGCACTTTACTAATAAAATTTAGAGACAGATCAGGGCAAAGGTAATCATCTGAGAAGACCAAGTTCAAATATGAATTCAGCATGTGTGTTTACTCTTATAGCCTGCGTCATATCTACTTTGACAAAAGTTCCTACCTTACTTCTACCAAATTTCCGGTTTCGACCGGATTCCGGGCGAACTACTTGTTTTGCAAAAATTGAGCTTCAACTTTTAACAAACTTTCCGATTTCAGCCGGATTCGTGGCGAACTATGTGTCCAGGTTGAAAAGATCCTCGTACACGAATTAAGCATGTCTTCTTATCCGTAAATCAAACACCTAATGAAATTCACATAAAGCTTTTACTTTTTACACGTTTTCCGGTTGGCCGGATTCCAGGCGATCTGCTTGTCCGGCGAGAAAATAATTTTCATACTCGGATTCAACATGTTTCCGTATCTGTAAATCGAACCGCGATCAAACTTTTATTTTTGACGAATTTTCAGGTTTTGCCGGATTCCGGGTGAACTACCTGCCCGGTGAGAAAATAATTTTCATATTCGGATTCAGCATGTCTCCTTACCCCTAAATCGAACATCCAATAAACTTCAGATAAGACTTATACTTTTAACAAACTTTCCGGTTTTGGCCGGATTCCGGGCGAACTACTTGTCCGGCGAGAACATGGTTTTCATATTCGTGTTCAGCATGTCTTCTTACCCCTTAATTGACTATCTCATTAGCTTTTAAAATATTTTTTTCGCCTCTTTATTTGAAACCCCTCCCCTAAATATGCAGCTATGGGGCCCATCTACGAACTCGACCTTTCCCTTGACCCAAAGAATCCTCACACCAAGTTTCATCAAAATATCTCATTCCCTTCGAGAGTTATTGTGCTGACAGACAGACGGACAACTTTTGCGAAGCGAGTGCGAAAGTCATAGGCATCCCTCCCTCCACTTACGTTTTGGGATCCCAATAAGCAACTAGATCAGGAGTAATATGATTGGCAATCCAGACAAGACAGCATCCATTAAGGGGTATATTGGTTTCATACTCGCCTAAAAATGCAGGTAAGGCAGGTAATTTGAAGGTAAGTCGGAGCTTGGTCGGAGGGTTTGCCCTAGCCACACGTCGACCAAACGACAGGGAAATATGAGCTAAAGGAAATAAGTGCCGACCTGTGCTACGGGAACCTTCAATAGTTTACACGCGAAAGGGTGACGAGGTAATCATTTTTTTTTTCTCTTTCTTTACCTCTTTTTTCTTTTTTTGAAAATATATTAGACTGTTTCTTTCCCCGAAGTTGGACCAGAAGATTGACAGCCTGACGAGGACCCTTGCCAAAAAGGGCCGAAATATCGCTGATGAAGAATCGTAGCTGACGTACCCGTTGTAAACATTGTTTGAATAAATGTTTCAAAGTCAGCTTGGGCTCAAAGAATATTTATATTAGACTAGTTTTTCTGTTATTATTTTTTGAATAATTTTAAGTTAAAATGTGGTTAGAAGATACAGCCACCCACAGGTTTTTTGTCTTTTATGTGGTTGTTGAGTTTTTTTTTATAATGTAGTCAAGGTCGTATCCAGGGGGGGGGGGGTTAGGGGGTTGACCCCCCCCCCCCCCCGAAACATACAAAAATAATCATTTTTATAGGCTTTTCCCTCTGATCTATGTCTTTTTTGTACCTTTTTGTCCGACCCGCAGGCACCCCCCCCCCCTCCCCGAAATAAATTCCTGGATACGGGCCTGAATGTAGTTGTGTGTTTTTTTTTTGTGAAGTAAAAAATATCTGAATCTGAAATCTGAAAAAGTTTGATTTTGCAGCATATATAGATCAAAATGTGGTTGACGATGTTTTGATGGTCGAAAACAGACCAACACACTAATTAACCTATAAACTGCCCACCCCCAGAGACAACCGATCGTCTCTAACACGAAATTCTCACCACTTTGACATTTGGCTCTGGGAAAGGACAGTCGCGACAGAGGTTGGAACCTTCTCTCAACATTGTGCTAATCTAAACTTCTAATCTACGGGTTACTCTTGTTATGAATATTTATAGGCCCAGAGATCACTTGTCAGCCTAGATGACAGATCCACAGTAATTAGGAGGCCTATAAAGAAGGGGCTACTCGCATTCCTCGTTTAGTACACCTATTCCAGCCATACCGAGCAACTCCATTTGCTCGACATTTTTTAGAAAAAATGGTATGTAGAACGTGTCAGAGACTGTAAATGAATGAATGAATCTGTTCCCACAGAAGATGAAGGGAAAGCAAAAATTTAATGAAAAACAACAATCACAAAATAATACTATATAAGTAAGAACAAACCAACGACAGACTGACGAGGACCCTTGCCAAGAAGGACCGAAATATCGCTGATGAAGAATCGTAGCTGACGTATCCGCTGTAAACATTGTTTGAATAAACAAACCAATATATCTTCGCTCTTATATGTATCCTATTCGGGAAATTACTTTAAATATTAAATGTATTTAAAAGTAATTTCCCGAATAGGATATTTATAGTCGGTAGAAGCTTCAGTTATGTATTGCAGGTTTGTTCCTTTCCCAACGTTGTCCCTGAAGTTCGACAGCCTGACGAAGACCCCTGCCAAGAAGGGCCGAACTATCTTTGCCAAAGCATCGTAGCTAACGTATCCGTTTTATGCAGTGTTTGAATATATGTTTCCCGGTCAGCTTGGTCTTAAAGAGTATTTACCCTAATTTTTACCTTATTGATAAAAATATTATTTTGATTATATCAGTATTGTTTGGTCTACTAAATTTCAACAAGTTATAACTATTACTGTTTACTAGTAGAGTAGTAGTATTATTGTATTTACGCTTTAGATAACCTATCAATCTTTAAGAAAATTGAATAGATTTCTTCATTACCATTAATCTATTCATTAATTAATATATTCAAACACAAAAAAAAAACTTTTCTGACCTCAGAATTCAAGAAATCAATTTTTATAGGTTCGATCAGGAATCACAACTCGGTATTATTTGGTTGTCGCGGTTTCTAAAAGGAGCGGGACTCGGGAGACAGGTACCGTTTAAAAAAAAGCAAATATGGATACTACTATTCCTACCTACCTACCAGCTTGCCCACCTAACGAATGCGATTCTACTGATTCAGACATCAACGATACTAAAAATATAACCTTAAACATTTTCATAAAAAATATCACCATTCTCGAAATATTGGCTGGAGCGTCAGTACACCTACCATTCCGGGCGTTCGAACCCCCTCGTCCATTATAGGGGGAATATGACAGAGGAGAAACAGTAGTATGTGTAACATATGTTAGCTAATGAGCTATTAACCGAATGATGATTAGCTAGGTTTCACTTCACACCACGATAGGGTTGGCGGATAGGGGGTAAAAGTCGGGTTATTTTCTTGTAATAAATACCGCTGGTTCACACGATTAAAACAGATATAGTAAATTTACAAAATACAATTTGAGTTGAGATAGAGTAATGACCCAGGGTAAGAGCTTATACAGGTTCATTGGCAAAATCTAAATCAGATCTGCCTCTTTTTTGAAACTGTATTTAGTGCACTTAACTTATTCGAGCGTTTATTAAACCCATTTGGTGCTTATTTCGTGTTATAATTTACCTTACCAGTCAGAAATTTACTTAACTTATTTTCTGTATCTCCAGTTTTACTTCTGACTGTTTGTTTTACTTCAGTACCATCTTTGTACTTCCTTTCTTCTTGAATTTTCTTTGTTTGCCACCCCACCTGTATATACGAGAACTTATGACACTTCCAATTTTCTATAGTTCAAGAGATATTCCTGGGTGGAGAGATTGCAGCCTACCCAACGAAAAATGGGCTATTTTCGAGTATTTTTACACAATTGTCCAAAAGAGTAAAAACATACAAATTGTAAGTATTCAGGCACAGGGTTTTCGACTCAGAGACTGAATTATCGGCGTCTGGTAACTACGGCACTGTGAACCTGTAAGTTGCTGGAAACGTTTTTTGGTAGTTTGACCGGAGCAAAGTTCTAATCAGATATCGAACCTTGGTGGTCAGTTCCAAGTTAGTTTGGTCGGGTCCCTAATATGCCTGCCAAGTTTCATCGTCCTAGCACATGTGTAAGCATCTTAAGTCGGGATCAACGGAATTCCGGAACCCCCCTCCAACTCCCCCCACAGTGCTCGGGTCCGGTCCGGTCTTGTCAACTATGTATCTAGGGCTTGTGCTTGTTCTTCCCAGCAAGTTTCATCCCGATCCGTCCACTCTGAACATGTCACACGATTTCCGCCCCCCCCCTTCCAACTCCCCCCAAAGTCACCGGATACGTTCCGGACTTGAAATGTGACATCTGAGACACGAGCTTTTTCCAAATATCAGGTTTCATTAAGATCCGAATCCCCGTTCAAAAGTTATAAATACGTCAATATTCCGGATTCCCCCTCCCTCCACTCCCCCCACGGTTGTCAGATCGGGGAAGTGACTGTTTCTGAGCTAGTTTGGTTGGTCCCTAATGTGCCTGCCAAGTTTAATTGTCCTAGCACATGTGTAAGCATCTTAAGTCGGGATCACCGGAACCCTCCCTCGAACTCCCCCCACAGTGCTCGGATCCAATCCGGTCTTGTCAGCCATCTATCTGGGGCTTGTGCTTGTTCTTCCCACCAAGTTTCATCCCGATCCATCCACTCTGATAATTTCACACCCCCCCTCCCTTCAAAGTCACCAGATCCATACCGGACTTGAAGTGTGGCATCTGAGACAGGAGGTCTTTCCAAATATCAAGCTTCATTAAGATCCGATTCCCCGTTCAAAAGTTAAAAATACGTCAATATTCCGGATTCCCCCTCCTTCCACTCCCCCCATGGTGGTCGAATCGGGGAAGTGACTATTTCCAAATTATTTGTGTCGTGTCCCTGATATGCCTGCCAAGTTCCATCGTCCTAGCACTTCTGGAAGTAACCTAACTCGAGGTGAGTGGCCTGACCGACCGACCGACCGAAAAGTGATTCCTTGCAAGACAGACCTTAACACCAGTTTCATACTTTCTACATGCGATTTTCTTATCTTCTACCTCCTCCTCAGTGAATCCCGCCTCCCAACCTTAGCAGCCCGACGTTTTACTCTTTGTACGAAGTTTCGGGGATAGACTGTGTTCCCACCAAAGTTTTAAGTACATTCAATTCAGTTCAATTCATTTATTTGTATTTGTATTTCTATTTCATCATATTTCTAGCCTTATACTACTCGCCTCGAGCTAAACACAAAAAGTTCCGGTTCGGAACCCCGTCAGTACAAGAAAAGAGCGTTACAGAAAGAGCTTTTACCAGCGTCCGTTGAAGCTTTGAACAAGTGACAAACGTATCCCCCACACTGATTCATTTGATCTTGACACAGTTATTTTTGTTAACAAGAAAACGAAAATCCGGCTAGTCCGTGAATGGTTTGAAAATAACTGTTCAATGTTTTATTCTGATTTTTATTTTCTGACTACTGCCTTCATAGGCTATGTATAACCAGAGATGGGCGAATCCGAATCCGGATTCGGATTCGAATCCAGGATTCCTGCTTTTGGCCGGATTCGAATCTTCTGCTTTTCAGGCCGAATTCGGATCCGGACTCGGATTCCAAACCCTTAACTTTACGAATCTGCTCAAATTTCTAGACTACATCCTTCCGGTTACCGTTTTCCCAATTTTTACAGTGGACTAACGATCCTCAGTATTATATCACGTTATCTGATTACCTTAGATATCAGTGCTTTTTGTCACCTGTGATTTTTAAACTATAACCCATGTACATGATTTGATGTTTGTTCAGGTCGGATTCGAATCCTCAGCACGAACTGGTGGATTCGTACCTAGCCCTGGATTCGGATTCGAATCCTTTCATGATCGGACTCGCCCATCTCTGTGTTAACCACCTTATTATGATGTTATGTATTATGATGTCCCTGACAAAAACTGCAAGTTCGGCAATCCAATGCTGTGAAAGTTCGTTCACAATAAAGTATCAGTATCAGTATCACTGTAACTTTTCCGAGCTCTGCATCTTTAACCCTGGAAACTGCAGGCCTTTGTTGAAATTCAAATTCTCCGTCTCTGGAGCAGCGCACACTCTGAATGTTACTACTAGAGCCCAGGGTGAAACAAAATAAAAAATCCCTTGGATTAGTCAAAACATTTCAGTGTATATTCAAGTATCAGATGTAAAGATAAGCTACCTTTCAGTTAAACTTTCAAGCGTCGGATGGTACTTCACATTCCCGATGAAAAATTCTTTGACTGTGGTGGCTGTACGAAAAAGTTGCATGTATTGATATGTAGTATTATGGAATATTCTGATTTAACATGCCTCCGACCTGGTTAATCTTAAGTAGTAGTATACCATAGCATCCAATCTTGCGGTAGTAGCATTCAGTTTGCTAGTCTAGTAGTAGTATGTAGTGGCAGCAGATACTTCTGTGTGCTACTTTTTCGTACAACTCAATACGACTATTTCTCAAAAAATTTTCATCGGGTGGTACGATTGGGGGGCACCTTAACTGCAGCTTCCTCGCAAGACGGGGAAGGAACTGGGAAAGGAATCGTTGAGAGGAGGGTCGGTACGCAGAGTGGCAGGGGTTGTCTTTTGTATATGGGGGGAGGGGGGGGGGGGAGAAATAAGACACAGATCATGAAATACGATTTAAAGGCCTCTCATTTATATCTTAAAAACACAGTGTAAAACTTCTTGAAGTACAAAGAAAAAATATTTCTCCAGCGTATTTAAAACAAAATTAAGGAACACCAGTAAATTGCACAAGCCTATAAAAACGCCTTACATTTTCAAACATCACTTCTTCCTTATAACTTATTCCTTACCTTTAACTTGGTTCACCTTCAAAATTTTATTCAAATATATTTGCATTTGTATTTTTGTGAGTTAGGTTACAATTCTTTAATCAGGTAAAGTTAATTAAGAATACACCGATTACCTCTTGCCGCTAGAACTGCTAGTGCGCATTCACAAAAACTACATCTTCCAACGAACCAATGTTTCAAACCAATTCTTACAAGATCGAAATGAATTCTTGCGGGTCACAATTTATTACTTTCTCCACGTCGTACAAATTCGAAACATAAACTGGAAATTTGGTTCCGGATTTAATCATTTTCAGTTCAATGGCACACATTTTGAGATTCTCTTTTTATATTAAGCAATGGTTAAAACGGAAAGTCAGCTACGATGTTCGACAGCGGTGTTTCGGCCCTTCTTGTAAAGGGTCTTCGTCAGACTGTATCGTTATTAAATATTCCTTCAGTCCAAGCTGACTGCGAATCATAGCTCACACTGCAAAACGAATAGGCTATGTCAGCTACATTTTATTAGAGCTCCATTTCGGCCCTACTTGGCAAGGGTTCTCTTCAGGCTCATGCTGAAAAATTAACTTGTGGAAAAATTGAGCAGCAAAAAACAGCAGACGTGCAATTGCACGAGTGCGTGCAAACTCCAAGTAAAGTACCGTTTACACGGACACGAAATCCAGTCGAGTAAAACGTAATTCCGGTGGACTCGAAAGGATTCCGTTTGTAAAGACGACTAGAAAAAAAGTCTAGCGGGACGAGAATCCTTTCATGATGAAAGGAATTCCGGTCTACTAGAAAGGAATCTCGTCGGCGGCGCTGGTAAAAAGACTAAAAAAAAGTCTAGCTAGCTTTTGAGAGCAGCAGCCATCAGTACTGATGTCATAAATACTCTCAAAACATTTTTTTATTGGCTAGTGAATTCATTTTTTGTCAGATTTTCTGGTTCGAAGAATTAATTTTTTTTCCCTCTGCGTGTAAACATAATCTTGTCAGATCGGATTCTTTTCAAGTTTTCCCGTACTTGTAAACGCTGCATAATTGTCAGGAAGAAATTCACAAAATCACATATTTAAGCAGGAATCTTCAGTTGTTTTCCCACAAGTTCGTTTTCCAGCTTGAGCTCTAAAATGTAGCTGACGTATCCGTTTTAGAGTGTCAAATGTAAATCGTTATTTACCTACTGTATCGGTCTTTCGGCCTTTCTTGGCAAGGGCCCTCGTCAGGCTGTATCGCTGTCGGACACCGTTGCTGACGTTCCGTTTTTTAGCCATTGCTCAAGTATTTAATTCTCTTTTTCCTTTTTTCAACCATGTTGTGGTACTCTTTGACACAATGATAAGCAAATGGCAAATGCTACCAAAACTGTACCTTTGTACCTACACTGTAAAAAAAAAAAAACTACGCAGTATTTGCTACTGGGTATTTTCTATCTTGTCTCTGAAAAGATAATCTTATCTCTAATTCGGATTAATCTCATCTCATTAGAGATAAGATTAATCCTAGTAGCAAATATTCCAGTTAACTTTAATCCTTACTCGGAAAAACTTTTTACAGTGTAATGGTTGAACAGAATTCTTGGATTAGCAACATATAAAGTAACACAATGGTGCCATTCTTTCTTTTTTTTTTTACTCAACGATCTCCAAAAATGGTGAACAAGACAGACGCAGAAGACATAAAATTTTGTATGCTTTTGTCACGAGTCTCGTCGGCACATCGGGTTCTTTTTGTACGTAAGAAATCAAATCCTTCAAACATTTGTCGGGCGCACCTGGAAAGTTCAAGTCTCGCCTGCACATCGAGTTTTCTTTGTACATAAGAAAACAAATTACTTCGTCCTCTAGTCCCAACCTTAATATGGTGACTGAAAACTGACTCCTTATTATTTAACACTTTTCAGTTGAATACTTTTTTTGTTTCAGTTGATAGGCTCACTAATTTAACAAGCACAAGCCATCTAGCGATTTTTAGAAGTAAGTTTTCTTCACTTGAGAAAACCGCAAGACTGCGTTCAGTACTACTGTCACCCGAGTTCTAGGTCCTACAGTTGAGCGGACTAAATGATTATGTTTTCCCTGAACCTTTCACAACAGGAACTCATGAAGGTGGTGAAATCCTGATCGTCTGTCCAAACCTTGACTATAGTTAGTGTATCGTGTCTTCTCCACTGGCAATCGTAAGCTGCGAAAGCCATCGTACGTGTCGTACCCGCCTTTTTTCGATTTTCAGCCAATGAAAGCAAGCCGGTTCTGGATGAACACGGTTCCGACGGCATTACGACTGCCACTGAGAAACAACTTAAATCAAGGCAACAGACACAAGTTTTTACACACACTTCGTATGAACGGACACAGAAGGGTTTTCGCGAGATCTCGAAATCACTTTCCGACGAGCGAACCGCTTTGCGAAAACTGTGGGAAAGTGATTCCTAGAATGACTTTCCACTTTCCCACTGGACTGATCGCAAAAACGCACGGAAAGCTGATATCGCCGAGAAAATGCTGAATTACAATCTTTTTCGAATAAATATGGTTCACTTAACGGTTCTTTGATTCTCCTATATTCCATCGAAGTCACCATAACTATGATTGCTTTTCTTTTATTATTAGTGACATTTGCACTGTTTTTCTCCACCTTTAAATTCCCGCCAAAACAGTCAACTTTCCGCGGAGCTTTCCACTAACCTCGTGGAATCACTTTCCGGGAAAGTTGCTTCGGTTTCCAAAGCACGAAAACCGGGTTGGAACGTTCGGCAACTTTCCGAAGTAGCGCGAAGACCATTGCAAAGTGATTCGAACTTTGCTTTCTAGCTCGCGAAAACCATCTTAGTGTGAGGCTTTTCTGAGAACCCGGAGGCTCTCATGCCACTTGCAATGCATTCATCGGTCCATTCAATCACTACTAACTGACACTTTCTTTGAACAAAAAACACATCAGGCGGTTAACCTCACTACCGGTGCCTAGCGGCATTAATAACTGGTCAAAACCTCTCAGAGCTTGGTCACACCTGCACTGTAAAAAGTTTCTCCGAATAAGGATGCAGTATTTGCTACTGGGATTAATCTTATCTCTATTTGCATACAATTAATCCGAATTAGGGAAAATCTTATCTCAATAAAGACAAGATTAATCCCAGTAGCAAATACTGCAAGATCTGTTTACAGTGTGGCTCATTTCCTGGCTTTTTGGGTTGCAAAGGTAGAAAAAAGAAAAAGAACAAGATACAACTAATTCTGAATGTTGTCGTTTTAAATTCAGCAGATCAATTAGAGCAAAACAGCATGTATAATTGTGTTACAGGAACCCAAATTGACACCTAGTTGCAGCCTGCTCATTATCACGAAGCTGCCACAAAGACCATCAGATCTCACGTCCCCTAGGATTTTCAGTTGTTTGTGGAATAGGCGGGTTCGTGAGCCCAATGTGACCAAGCTCTGAGGCTCTCCCGAGAGCCCGGAGGCTCTCATGCCACTTGCAGTGCATTCATCGGTCCATTCAATCACTATTGACACTTTCTTTGAAGAAAAAAACACAGGCGGTTAACCTCACTAGCGGTGCCTAGCGGCACCACTGGTCAAAACCCCTCGGAGAACATCTTACCAACACTGACACGTGGTCTACGAAATTCAAATTCGTCAAATATGTTCAAAACTTCAAAGTGGAGCAGTCAACACGAATTGGTACCTACCTCAAATGTCTCTACACTAAGCATGTACTTATCCTAGGCAATCCTCCTTCAAGTCCTTCCTAACATTTTGCTGCTCATCAGCAACAATCTCCAAGGCGCTCAGGAACGAGGTCACTTGGATGGCGGAGTTCACTCTGCACGTGACTAAAGCCAAGACGGGGAGTTTCCTGATAAGCCGACCGCTCAACCCAACACACAACCTGCAATACCATAGAAATAAATACCAATAAAAATAAAATAAGAAATAAAATAAATAGAAATAAATACCACCCTACTTACCATAGTTAGATGAATATTTTTTATTGATCTAACTCGTAGCGCCGATATGGCATTAAATCTGTCGACCATTACATTTCATGTGTTAATATACTTGAATATATACAATAAAAGAACATAAATCACTTGGAATTCACTTGTTTTTGTTAATCTTCTCAGTGAAAGATGGTACAAAAGAATTCGATACCGGTTAGTGCGACATTTAATTGGCACAAGGAGATTCTGGTGCCGCGTCCGTCCTGTCGCCGTTGCTAGATCGGGCAGAATATCTCTATGTTTTTCACTGCAAGGATATCGGTCAAAACGTAAAATTAAGTTCTCCCGGTGGACATGGAGTGGCTCAAGTATTAATAGGAGGAGGGAAGCTTCGTACGTATGACGTCATGAATTTTAGCTTCTTGGCTTCAAGGCTGGAACGTATTTTCTTTTTTCGCCAATATGTCACTCCATGGGGTAATCCAGCCAATCACGTTTCAGAGAACCGTAGTTACCACGCTTACTACGCTCCCGGGCATGGTAAGCAAATAGTTACTTTTAGTTACTATTTGGAGAAGGTTGGAACGGTCAGCGTAGTAACTTTTCGTGAGGTTGGAACGGAAATAATAATTAATAGTTACTACTGTTAGAAGGGTTGAACACGCTCATAGTACTATTACGTAGTAAAGTAGAGGTATATTTCTTTGTGCGTTAGTTGATAATGGGCACCACTTCTGTTTTAATTATTATAAAATGCTTCATACATACGAATTTCTGATTTTCACTAGAGTCGTACTCTCGCCGTTCCCCGAGGACTCCACTTTCCGTTTGTCCCGGGTACTCACTTCCCGTTTCTCCCCACGTCCCCACGGACCCCACGGACGCGGAATGCTCCGACTATCATCACCATCATCAAAATGGACTCCCTTTCAGATTCGGAGGGGAATCAATTTTTGCTGGTGTTGGTGCAATATAAAATAATTGAAAACAATCAGAATAAACAAAACCAAAAATAAAGTGGGTCCAGACGAATTTCGTCAACTGAGTATTTTTTTTTCGAACAAATCCGTTTTGGCAGCATTCCCCGTGTTCTCGCTGTTTTCTGTACGCGGAGTTCGCGTAGAGTGTCTCCCTCTATTCTCGCCGTTCCCTCTGATTCCCCGACGTCTTCGGGGAACGGCGAGAATACGCCTTAATAGCGCTTTGAAAATAAGCCGTCTTCGAAGTCCTGGCGGAGGCAATTTCAGAGAATGATACTGCAAGGCGCGAAATATTCAAAAACTCGAGGCCACGCACGAAATAAGTCATTATACAAAGCTGAGTGACCACTGACCAGAGTGCCATGGCTTCTACCATGAACCATATATGTGGCTCTATACTGTTCTTTGATGAAGCCTCTGTTGTTTGCAGTACCAAAAGAAAGGTTTTGATTTTTGGATGTGAAGTCATAAAAGTGCCAAAAATGTACTTGTACTATTGTGTACTTATTTGCAGCTGATCCCAGAACTTACAAGAAATTCTCAGTTCATACTATCAATATAATTATTAGTCAATAATACAAATAATCCGGAATGTTTAATAACAAGAGCTAGAAGCTCATATGGCACTTACAAGGCTGGCCAGCGGATGAAAGTAGGAATTTGCCAATTCGTGGGTTTGTTGTGATCATTTGTAAAATAAACCCTTGAGACAAGAATTACCATGGGCCCTTCGAAATCACGAGAATGTATCGACTGGTAGAAAGTGTTTTATTTTTGCACTTGGCTGTGATGATGCGCTAGAAATTCATCAATAACCACAACCCTTCAGGCAAAAATGATGACAAGCTTATCGTGATCACGAAAATGTGTTATTTTGCAAATAAAAATAAAAAATTGTTTTTAAGGAATTCACTTGTAAGCAAAACCCTTGAGGCGAAAATCATCATGGGCTCATGTTAAAATGTGTATTTTTCTTAAAGTATTTTTTTTTACTTTGCGGCTAAGGTGAGTACTTTAAGGGATGGTCGGATCTGGGAAGTGACAATTTCTAAGACAATCTTGTCAAGTCTCCAATGTTCAAGCCAAGTTTCATCGTCCTAGCACATCTGGAAGTACCTTAACATGCGATCACCGGAGTTCCCGACCCCCTCCCCTCCAACTCCCCTCAGTGCTTGAATCCGGTCCGGTTCTAGTCACTGATCTATCTAGGGCTTGTGCATGTTCTTCCCCCCAAGTTTCATCCCGATCATTCCACTCTAAGCGTGTCACAAGGTTTCCGGTTCTCCCCTCTAAAGCTAAGTGCACACACAGTCCGGTAAGATTCCGCACGCGAAAACGCGCATACGAAATTCGCGTCACGATGTCCGACAGGTTTTTCAGATAAAACGAAATTCAGACGTGAAACTTGGCCCCAGGTCTGAAAAATCCACTGCTTAGCCTACAGTCAGATAATGCTGATTGATTGCCGAATGAATGAATGCAGCTGACATTAAATAGGTCGTATAAACAGTTGAAATTTCAAACACAGCTTCTAATTTTTCAATTCTCAGGGCACAATTTCGCATGCGTTTAAAATTCGCTCCGGTAAAAGTAGAATATTTTCTACTCAAATCGGAAAGAAATTATCGGACCGAATCCGCATGCGATGTGTCAAAATTCCGGAGCGGAGAAGGAAATTCGCACCGGACTGCGAAATTCGGACTGTGCGTGCACGCTACTTAACTCCCCTCCCCCCTCCACGTTCATCGGATCCGGTCCGGACTGGAAATGGGACATTTGAGGCGTGAGATCTTTCCAAATATCTAGTTTCGTTAAGATCCGATCGCCCGTTCTAAAGTTATAGATACCTCAAGATTCAGGATTCCCGCTCCCTCCACTCCTCCCACGATGGTCGGATCAGGGAACTTACTATTTCTAAGCCAATCTGGAAGTACCGTAATTCGCGACCACCGGAATTCCGGACCCCCCCCCCTCCAACTCCCCCCAAAGTGCCCGAATCTGGTCCGGTTCTGTCCTTGATGTATCCAGGGCATGTGCTTGTTCTTCTCACCAAAATTCATTCAAGTCGCTCCACTCTGGGCATGTGTAACAAGATTTCCGGTTCAGCCTCCGACCCCCCCCCCCATATCCATCGCATCCGGTCCGGACTTGATATGGGACAGCTGAGACACGAGGTCTTTCCAAACATCAAGTTAGTTTCATTGAGATTCGATCACGCGTTCCAAAGTTATGAATACCTCAAGATTCCGGATTCCCCCTTCCTCCACTCCCCCGCGGTGGTCGGATCGGGGAAGTGACTATTTCCGTGTTTGTTTGGTCGGGTCACTGATACGCCTGCCAAGTTTCACCGTCCTAGCGCTTCTTGAAGTACCCTAACTCGAGAACAGCGGACCGACAGACCGACGAAGGAATGAATAAGAAAAAGGAAGTCTACTTATATTTATCAAAGCTATTGAACTGGAGGATGCAGAAAGCAAAAAACGCCATAACGATACATTGGCGAAAATGATTGTCTAAGAATCGGCTGATTTCTGATATAGCATTGTATTCTAGGGGGTGGTAATATGACATCATGATCGTTTGACCTGCCTATTTAATTGATCTTTAACCTTGAACAGTGCAGTTTCGGGCTAGACTGCAAAGTGAAGACTCAAAAAACCATTCGGGTGGTCTTAGGACAGCTTAATTAACTACTTCGGCTCATTAGTTCTTGCGTCGGAGCAAATTGCCTCTTCTCCAAGAGTAAAATTTTCAGCTTCCGCAACTTTAAAGGACATGTCTTACCTATAATATTAATGCAACCTATTCCATAATCACTCCATATATTTATAATCCCAGAGACCCCCATTTCGTACTCCTCCAACAAAACCATGCTGATTTTCTAACTTGCCATGTTTTGCTACCTTCGATGTGTATCACGCTGTCGAAGGTTGCCTGGGAGAAGTTTTTTCATCAGAACAAGACCAAAGGTTTCGATGGGATCCCAAAATTTTAATATTTGCTCCAGACCATTCGGTCTTGTAGATATTCGGTCAATTCGGTCTTCAACAGACTTCTTAAACATTTTTACTTTTAAAATTTACAAACAGGTTAAAGCCAACGGTAATGGTAATAACCAAGTTCGTATTTGACAGTGCAAAACGGATACGCCAGCTGAATTTAACCAAGTTCAGATATATTCAGATATCCGTTTTGCGCTGTCAAATATTCAGATATGGATTCAGCATATGGTTTACCCTATAGCCTACGTCGTATCTCCTTTCTTCCTTACTTCTGCCACACTTCCGGTTTCGGCCGGATTCCGTACAAACTACTTGTCTGGCAAAAAAAATAAGCTCAAAAACGAATTCAGCATGTCTCCTTACCCCTACATCCAACCTTTAATCAACTTCAGATTAAACTTTTCCGGTTTCAGCCGGATTCCGAGCGATCTATATACGTCCGGTGGAAAAATGATTGTCATATACGAACTCACCATGTCTTCTTACCCGCAAGTCAAACATCTTATCAAATTTAAATAAAACTTTTACTTTTATTCAAACAATGTTTACAACGGGTACGTCAGCTACGATTCTTCATCAGCGATATTTCGGCCCATTTTGGCAAGGGTCCTCGTCAGGCTGTCAATCCTCTGGTTCAACTTCGGGGAAGGAAACAAACCTGTAATCTCCTTCCCCGAAGTTGAACCAGAAGATTGACAGCCTGACGAGGACCCTTGCCAAAAAGGGCCGAAATATCGCTGATGAAGAATCGTAGCTGACGTACCCGTTGTAAACACTGGTTGAATAAATGTTTCGAAGTCAGCTTGGGCTCAAAGAATATTTTTTTTACTTTTACTTTTAACAAATTCTCCGGTTTTGGCCGGATTCCGGCCGAACTAACTGTCCGGCGAGAAAATAATTTTCATGTTCGGACTCGGCACGTCTCCTCGCCCCAAAGTCGAACCTCTAATCAACTTCATACTAAACTTCTACTTTTCTCAAATTTTCCGGTTTTCGCCCGCTTCCGGGTGAACTATTTGTCCGGCGAGAAAATAAATTCCGATTCAGCATGTCTGCTTACCCCTAAATCAACTATCTCAATAGCTTTCCAAAAATATTGTGTTTGCCCTTAATTTGAAACCCCTCTCTCACCCTCAAATATAGGGCTAAAAAGCCCATCTTCGAACTTGACCGGTACTTTGACCCAACGGATCCTCCCACCAAGTTTCATCAAAATATCTCAATTCCTTCGAGAGTTATCGTGCGGACAGACGGACAACTTTTGCGATGTCATAGTTATCCCTCAACTTACGTTTTGGGATCCCAAAAACCAGTTATGTAAATTGTTTCCCTGTTTTCGCTACAAGTCGACGGGTCTCGGAAAAGGCTTAAAACAGCCAAAACCACGGATTATTTGTTGAAAACACGCCTAGTTTTAAAGTATTCAAATACTGTTACGAGGGGTCCTTTAAGGTCGGAAGGGGATCAATTCAGGTTCAGGTTCAGGTTCAGGTTCGTTTATTATTTCATTAATTGTACACAGGTAAATTAACAAATACTCCCGGCAGACGGCAAGGCACGAGTGGCATGGGAGTGATTTGATAAGTGATTGAACTGATAAGTGATCAATTTGCTCCTCCGGACTTGTAGTGTAATTCCCACATAGACCACACAGGTTCAAGAGCGGAATCCCCTAATGCCCTACGAACCAGGTGCCACAAAATGAGACTAAATAGCGGATAGGAAGGCACTACTTACGATGCAATTCGCTCGAGGGATCTGGAAACTTCTTGTCCGAATTCCACTTTGCTACCGGAAGCCATTTTAACCCCTTCTGTAGATTCCAGGGAAACGATCTTCGTCTAAATAAAAATAAAAGTCTATCATTTCACGAACCCTAAAATGTATGTACTATTAAAAAAAAAAAAACATTTCGAACTCGACTAATATAAGATGAGCGCAAGCTTACTCTTTCGATCGTACTAACAAACCACAGTCCTTAATGGCATTTTACTCAACTTTCCACATGGACGTCTAACCCATGAATTATTTCACTGAAAGCTCCGTTGCTTCTTATTCCGTTTCCTTACTCCATTTTTTCCAGCGGTGGTGGTGAATGGTTTTAATCGTGGTATGATTGCTAGTGTTCGTGTGTGCTATTTTAAATATTGTAAATTTTTGCTTGGATACCCTTTATTTGCTAGAAATACACCTCTAATTAATTTCCTTTCAGTTAAATACCCTGCCCTGGCAATTCAGCAGAAATTTGATAATTTTGTAGCTAAAGCTAATAATATTCTGAATCTGAAGAATCTGTTTCCGATTTTCGATAAAAGTTAATAGTTAAGTAAGTACAGTGTTGTTTAATGTACGTCAATTGTTATTTATTGTTTTGAAAGTTATTTGTGAAAGTGTTTTTTTATTTTTTTATTTTAATACTCCTCATTATATATTATTTGAGGGAAATAAATAAATGAATGAATGAATTTTTTCTGTTCTGTTTTCTATGAGCTGGTTTGTTTGTTTTTTTCAGTTTTTGTTTCCCGAAAAAAAAAAACAGTTCAGGTTCAGGTTCATTTATTGATATACTTACTTCTACAAAAATAAAAATTTACACAAATCCGGCGGGGCGCAAAGCACGAAAAGGCCGGACAAATCCGGCAGGGCGCAAATGTAGCGGTAGAGAAAGAACTCGGTGTCGAAGAGGTAACTACTCCTTCGATGGTAGCGCTACATTTATTTATAATTTATAAATGAATGTTCATTTTACACTTCAAGATGCAGATACGGCTTAACAATCCTTTACGTACATTGATACCGCTCTTAAGTTGTTGGAAGGGGGTGTAGGGAGGCGGGGAGTGAAGAGGTGGGGTGGGGGGAGGTGAGATGGGGGCGGTGGGTAGGTTGTGACGAGGGAATCATTTTTCTTTCTTTTTACTCTCTTTCTTTACCTCTTTTTTCTTTTCTTTTTTTGAAAATATAGTAGATTAGTTTTTCTGTTATTATTTATTGAATAATTGTACCGTGTTCTTCAAAACTGTTCTAACTGAAAAAATTTTGAAAACTGAGTTAACTATACCATTGGAAAGAACATAGCTGATTTAGTACTCTGTTAAATTGTGCTAAGTGTTAGATGACGATATGAGCACCATCTAACAGGTAGATTAGTTTTGACTTTCTGAGTTCCTACTTTCTTCATGCAGATGGCATACACAAAACTGGGCCCAAAAATTATGAAAATGTAGTTAGCGCAGTTTTGAAGAGCACGGTACAATTTTAAGTTAAAAGGTGGTTAAAAGATACAGTCACCCACAGGATTTTTGTCTTTTATGTGGTTGTTGAGTTTTTTGTATAATGTAGTTGTATTTTTTTGGTGAAGTAAAAATATCTGAATCTGAAGTTGTACTTTAAATCAAAGACTGAAACTGCACGGACACTGAATACTGGAGAAGAAGACTAACGAAGAAGTTACAACACTCACGAAAAACTAAAACTCAAAACTGAAAAACTAACTCCACGGGTCCCAACTCCCGGATTATATAACTTTCCCTAATCGCGGTTGCGCTTACCTTGATTGTCGAAATATTAGCAATCTTGCTAATATGTAGCAATCTTGCTAAATGTGCCAGACCATAATTCCACACTCGTCATCTAAGCCTTACTCATGGTGACGTATGCCGAGGGAGTTGTGACTCGCGGGTCATTACATACTACTGTTACGATCATCCGTTAAGGACCGTTCAAGCTTACGTTCAAGGCGCAGATTCCTGAATTCTACTTGCTATCCGCGAATATCTGTGGTAAAACTTTCATCCCGCCAGGCCTGCTGTAGCAAAAATTGATAGGAACGGGTTCTATTTTGTGTGTTTAAAGTTATACGCGACGAATCACAGCGTGTGTTTCCGTCACGTGACTGTCAAGGAAAAAAAAGAGAAACGGATTAGGAGAGATATTAGTAATATAACCGAAACTGAATGAGCTCTTTGAATGGAATGTCAGTCATACTAAACTTTAACAGCTAATTGCGTTTTGACAACTACAAGCTTTTACCTTATCTGAAATAATTACAGCAACCCTGGTAGGCTCAAAACTAAATAGAGGAATCTACATTGGTCCACTGCAACAGATATAATACTAAATTTGCACAAAACCGGTCGAGGCTGATCTAAAATTCCACATTTCAGGATGTTCAGTGTCCCTAAGCCAGTGGTTCCCAACTGGGGGTACACGCACCCAAAGGGGTACGTGAGACCCTCGTAAGGGGTACGCGAAGGTCCCAAATCTCTGAATTCGAAAACTGAGGCTTACGAAGTTTCAAAGAAACAGTGCAAGTATATTTTTGATCCTTGACCAGTTTATGGACGAGAATGAAATTGACAGCCTTGCAGCCTCAAGTATCCCTTTCATTTATATATATTTTTACACATTAATTGCTTACCATTTATGACAATAAATGACGTCTTTTTGGTGCTCCGATCTGGACAGCTCTTAGTAAAATAATAGAACGATGATTCTTCAAAAACGGGTACGCAACCATTTTGAACCTTAATTAGGGGTACGCGATACGGAAAAGGTTGGGAACCACTACCCTAAGTCATCAAAGGTTAGGTTCTCTTGGGATTCATTGTCAGGCTCCAGGCTCCGTGTTGTTAATCTGCGCATACGTTAGCGAATAACTTGATTTTCAAGATGAACGGAAGAGGAGGATAAGGGTTACAAGGCAAAGTAATTTTATTCATCTTACAACACAAGCGTGAACGGTCCTATACACAAAGCACGAGAAGTCCGGACAGCACGAAAAGGCCGGACGCTTAGTACCGATTCTTAGTCTGAAAATGAGCTGAATTATTATACCAGAAAGCACTTACCGTAACGAGTTCTTCAAGGCAGGAATGCAGGATCGAATAAATAACCTTCGCATTCGGATTTCCAATAAACTGCTTAATGTCAGCTCTGTCCACAAAGGCGAGATCAATGGAACTGGTCATGTTTGACGTGGCGAATATCAGAACATTCGGGAATCTACAAAAGAAGAAAAATTACGAGCGTGTTCCACCCTACTTACCGTACACTGCAAAAAGTTTCTTCGAGTAAGGATTAAAGTTAACTGCAGTATTATTTTATTTTCAGTATCTTTGTTTTGTGCGTTTTTTTTCTGGTGTGTGATATTTTTTTGTGATTTTTTGTTGCCATGGTCCTCGGGCTGCTCAGCAATCAATAAATCTATCCACACTGTAAAAAGTTTCTCCGAGTTAGGATTAAGGTTAACTGTAGTATTTGCTACTGGGATTAATCTTATCTTTACTGAAATAGGATTAATCAGAATTAGAGATAAGATATTTTTTACAGTGTAAATCTATCTAGCTTATTTCTACTGGGATAAGATTAATCCGAATTAAAGATAATTTTATCTCAATAAGGACAACGTTAATCCCAGTAGCAAATACTGCAAGATTTTTTTTTTCACAGTGTACTTACTACGAATGCCGTCACGAATTCTGGCTTTTTGTCCTGAAGGCTGGAATGATTTTCCTATTTTCCAGCAGAATATCATGCCACGGGCGAATCCGATCAATCACGTTACAGAGATGCGTAGTTACCACACTTACTACGCTCCCGAGCATGGCAGGCAAATAGTAACCATTAGTTACTATTTCGAGAAGGTTGGAACGGTCAGCGTACTGACTTTTAACGATGTTGGAACGAAAATAGTAACTAATAGTTACTATTGTTAGAAGGGTTGAACACGCTCTACATCTCAGTCAATTTAAGGGCGATCTCTTGGATTCGCTTTCCGAAAAGCAAAGCGAGAATCCACCGAGCACAAGAACAAACGGAAAGTAGTTGCGCCTCAGTTGCACCTTTACAACTTCTCGCTGACGTGCCGAAATGACTTTCCACTCGCGAAGTGGATTCGCTTTTCAAGTGCTGGCGGAAACTAGCGAAGCGCGAAAACAGCTTTGTAAAGCGAAGCGAGTTTTGGCCGAAGTCGCGAAAGCGGCGCAAAGGCTCATGGAGCTTTCCAGACCGCCAGAATCGCGCTTTAGTACTCGTGCTGATAGTTTACCTCTGGGGGATAGTAGGAGGTACACGGATAGGTTGATTGGGACACTGTAAAAAAAATCTTGCAGTATTTGCTACTGGGATTAATCTTATCTTTATTGAGATAAGACTAACCCTAATTCGGAATAATCCTATCCCAATACAGATAAGATTAATCCCAGTAGCAAATACTGCATCCTTATTCGAAGAAACTTAGAGTTGGTCCTTACTTCTGCCCGATGTGTGGAGATACGAATGAGTGTGTGCGACATCTTACGTGTGACTGTAGGGAACTGAATGATTTGAGAAGAGAAATATTTGGAGTAAATGAGTGATCAGTAATGGATGTAGCAAACGCTGAAGAATTAGTGTTGTTTCCATAAGGAAAGTGGGTAGACTCCTCAAGTTGTCGATGATTTACAGGGACAATTTTTCTTGGACAGTGCAAAACGGAAACGTCAGCTGGATTTTTTCAGAGCTATATTTCGACCATTCTTGGCAAGGGTCCTCTTCAGGCTCAAAGCCACTCAAGTTGAAACAAGTGCCTAAGCGCTCAGATGTGGAGTGTAAAAGAATGAACTGAACTGACTTAGATTTCTCCCTTCCCATGACGTTTATATTAGTTATCCGTGAAACCAACAACTGAACTCTCAAGAATCTCCAAACACGGCTCAGGCCATCTCTCACACAATCAGTTATGCTCGCTATGAGCACTGTAGGTTCCAATACACTTCGTTTACTACCTCGCTCGAACACCCTAATGCTTAAAGTATAAATCGTTGATAACTTGTCAAGAGCAGAGCCTATCCTCTTAAAGTACAACTCTTACTAGAAATGTATTTGATGGTGGAAAACGGATACGTCAGCTGAATTTTATTGGAGCTATATTTCGGCCCTTCTTGGCAAGGGTCCTCTTCAGGCTCAAAACACATGGTGTTTCCCACAAGTTCGTCTTTCCAACTTGAGCGGTTTTGAGCCTGAAGAGGACCCTTGCCAAGAAGGGCCGAAATATAGCTCCAATAAAATTCAGCTGACGTATCCGTTTTCCACCATCAAATATGATTCGCAGTCAGCTTGGGCTGAAGGAATATTTATTACTAGAAATGATCTTTTCAGTATGAAATGGATCAGTAAAAACGTTTTCCGAATATACCATTACTTTCCACCTGGATTTAACGATTTTCTTGTTAACGCTTGTCGAAATCTATCCAGCCTTCCTGCTCTCCGATGCGGCGGCTGGGCGCAAAACCTTTGAAAACTGAACGCGCCGTGGTTAACAAGTGGGAAATCTAAGCCAGTGAAAGAAGTAAAAAATAGAAGATTCTTATGTCCTTATGAGTTCGCTGAAGATTTCGGCAAACTTCGCGTTCATAACGGGCAAAACTCGGCACGGCCTAAGAGCCGCTAAAAATTTGTAGGGACAAAACGAGACAGTGGCAGAATAAGCAAGAGGGGTCCTTTAAAGTTTCAACCTTTCCCTTCAAACCAGGATCCTCCGATCCCCTAGCCCACTTCTTAGGATCCTTTGTGGGCCTCAGATGCGGCTATCTCTGCCTGTATGGCTTGCGTGGACTCGTGAGTTGTACGCGGGGCTTTCACGTAAGTGACCTGGTACTTACATTTGTTTGTTTGGTGAGTGTGTTTTTGTTATATTGTGGCCCATGTTGGCCTTATTTGAAATAAAATAAAAAATAAATAAAAAAATAAACAGTAAACACTACGTGGGGTGCTTTAAACACGTGCTATTACACGGGAACAACCGACGCGTCAGAGCGCTTACACTGTTAGTCCTGCACTTTTTGCTACAGCTTACCGCTTAATCTGATCTAACTGAGTAAGAAGCGCGTTCACAACGCGAATCGAATCCGTCGGCTCATTTCCGCTGCTCGCCGACTTTCGCGCATGCGCCAAGCTTTCCACTTCGTCGATGAGAATCATCACAAAGGCATTCGGGTCTTCCAGCATGTCAATTATGCCGTTGAACATCTTTAGGACTAGCTTACCGCTCTGAAACGTCAAGAAATTAATGCGATTTCTTCTCAGAAGATTATTTCGTAAACCACAATGGCCTGACGTATTACAAAAAATCAACGAAGAAAAGAACGAAAATCGGGTGTGCCACTCGCTAGTACCGAACGAGAAATAATTGTTATTCGCAGGTATTGGTAAGTCAATCAATCAATCAATATTGTATTTCCGCCAAAGATAGCGAGTAAAAAAGAAACTGATAGACACTGACAAATTTCGACTAAAACACTATAACTCATGAACTGCCAAAAGATAGCCTAACTACACTGCCGAAAATACTTAAAACGTATCTACAATTTAATTACAGTTTAATTATAACTAACAAATTGAAAATCAAAAAAAAAGAGAAAAATATCAGACAGATCAAGACAGGATGCTACTGGATACTACTACACAAGACTGAACTAGTCTGAGACACATTAAATGATAGTATTATTTGCTACTACATAGTATTACATGCAACTTTTCGTACAACTACCATACAACTACGAAGGCTACAAATTTTTCATCGGGGAGCTCCGCAACATATTACATCTTTCTTGTGATATCACCGCAAACCTGGAATCTTCTGTATGAAATAGGTTCCGTTCTTCCAGTCTCTAGCACGTACGAGCGCGCACCTACAAATTAAGAACCATTTGTTGTGCCTGGCACTACTTTTGTCTTTCTTGCTATTTGCAGAAGGCACTAACCTCTCGCACTCGCCGTCGTGACTCATTATTGTCTGAGTATAGTTGCGTGTTTGCAGATACCATGGTCTGTGTTACCACGGTAACTGGATCGGCAATTAGTAATTTTTGCAGTTATCGACGATATCTGATATTCGGTTGCTCTGCAAAAACGACTATTGCCGAAATAGCACTTTTCGAATCTAATCCGGGTACCCAGCTAATCCCTTGTTCTATACGTAGCGTAGGGATTATTTGGGACTAGGAGATCCTTTTGGGATTGTCTTTTTTATTAGGATTCCACTTTTTTTAAGGATTCAGGGGGGGTTTCACCGGGGGGGGGGGGGGGGGGTACCCGGGTGGGGGGGGGGAGGGTTTGGTCCGGGGGGGTTTGGTACCGGGGGGGGGGGGGTTGTGCGGGGGGGATTTCGCCGGGGGGGGGGGGGTTGTCGCCTAGACCCCATATCTGACGGCTCAGTGATTGCCTTGAACTGAGAGCAAGAGACTCGTTAGGATTAATAAATCATCTGATCCCTGCTTGAATTTGGCAGTCTCCTTAGTTGAGACAATACAGGTCAGATAAAAACTTTAGTAGAACAACTGGAATCTTGTTAACTTCCATCTACCCGAAGAAGTTTCAGGATCTCTACCAAACATGTTGGAAGTTAGAGCTAGGCCTAGTTTTGCCTTTTTACGCTCCAAACATGATTCAACCCTTGTGGGGGATGGAGTCTTCGAATGTTTCCCGATTCTTCAAGTTCTTCCAGCGTTGCTTTAAACTTTTAACTTTCACAAATTTTCCGGTTTTCGCCGGATTCCGGGTGAACTATCTGTCCGGCGAAAAAGTAAATTTCATATTCGGATTCAGCATGTCTCCTTACCCCTAATTCGACTATTTCATTAGCTTTTAAAAATATTTTGTGTTCCCCTTAATTTCAAACCCCTCCCCCACCCCTGAATATAGGGCTGCATAGCCCATCTTCGAACCTGATCTGTCCTTTGACCTAAAGAGTCCTCATGCCAAGTTTGATCAAAATATCTCAACCTCTTCGAGAGTCATCGTGCTAACAGACGGACTGACGGACAACTTTGCGATATCATAGGTATCCCTCCACCAGGGGCGTCACGACTGGAGGGGGGGAGGAGGGGGGACGCCCCCCCCCCCCCCCCCGATGTTGTCGGCCAGTCGGTAAAAATAAACCGAGTCGGCGCGAAGCGCCACGATTTTTCGTCAAAACTATTGATTTTTTCTCATGAAAACAGTCGGTTTTTCTGAAAATTGGTCGTTTTTTCGTCAAAATACGGTAGTCGTTTTTTTTGAAAATCAGTCGTTTTTTTTCAAAACTGTCATTTTTTGTTGTTTAAAACAGTCGTTTTTTCTGCAGAAACAGTCGGTAAAAATTACCAGCCAGTCGGTAAATGCCTCGCCCCCCCCCCCCAAACATTTTGGCTAGTGACGCCTCTGCCCTCCACTTACGATTTGGGATCTAAAAAAAACGGTGAAAACGGAAAAATCGGCTATCGCGGCCGCAAGAGTGGATTTTCCTGACAGGATTTTTGCCACAGCATTAGTTCTTGTTCAACTTGATGATGAACATGAACCTCCATTTCACGGATCTTTGCAGAACAGTAGACTCGCATTCAGCCGAGAAATCCGCGAAGTTTCTTAAATCTGTGCCGTTTTGAGCCTAATACGACCATGCTCAAAAGAAACCACCGAGGAAAAGCTATTCGGTATTCCGATTGAACAACGCATCCCTCGCGATCCACCCCTCACAGACGAAATGACCATCATCACTAACCACTGTCACGATGTGAAGCTTGCTTAACTTTAAGTTTGTATGATCCGTAGACTTCACTTTATTACCAATCACTTTGACAAACAATCCAAATGGAAAGGTGTTCGAAAATTTGTTGTTAAGACAAAGGAAACTTCCATGGCTCATTTTACATCGGAAGAAAGTGTAACTCATTACGCAGCTGGAATTCTGGACCAAGATTTTTTGTTCTATGAAAAGAACTCGAATAAAGGCAGACATCTGTGCGGTGCAAAGAAGAACTATTTAAGATACTTCTTGGTACAGGGCAAACTATATGTGAGCTCCACTGGAAAAAATAATAAAAAATACGGAAAATCAAATAATAAAAAAAAAAACTGTTTTAACCAGCCAGTGCTGTTTTTTTCGCCTGTTTAACAGCTGTTTCTGTTTTCGAAGTCATCATTTCTGTTAAAACAGAACAGGACCTGTTTTCAAGTTTCCTGTTTTCTTTCTGTTTCTGTTCTTGTGTGACCCGTTTCTGTCTGTTCCTGTTTGAATGACAAAACAGAACAGTGCCCATCCCTACTCTAAGAAATTTTGAGTAGTCGAACTGATCATAGTTAAAAATCCCATCAACAATGCACTTGAAACTATTGATCGAGTCAGCATTAACCGCATCTTCGGTAAGGCTGTTCCAAGGATCAACAATTCTGTTGCCAAAACCCCACTTAAAAACGTCCTTGTGGAATCTTGATTTTGCAAGCTTGTACGCGTGTCCCCGATGATGACGTTTAATGCTGAATCTTACTAAATCAGTCACTTCAAAATTGTCATAACTTCCATTGATTAATTTGAATGTTTCAATCAGGTCTCCTCTAAAAAATCTGTATGCAATGGAGGGAAGGCACAACTTGGCTAATCTCACTTGGTAGGGAAGATCGCGCAGATCTGGTACGAACTTCGTAGCTCTTTGAATTTTTTCATAATTGGTAAAGTAATTTTTCATATTGGTAAAGCAAATGAGAGAATTGGTCCTTACTCCTGTCCTATGTATGGTCATGAGGACGAAAGCGTTGTTCATTTAATGTTTGATTGTGTGGAACTGAACGAATGAAGAAAGGAGGTATTTGGTGAGAGAGTGTATTATGAAGAATGGATGGATGATGAATTATGAATGTTCTATTACTGTCAAAAAACTTGGACATAACTTGAGGCTTGCGATGGGGCACAGAAGGTAATTTTTAGAATAGGAGCAGTGTGTTAGTTCTGTAAGCTAGTGAATTTTTTATACAACTTTTGTTGCCATGGCCCACGGGCTTTTTTCGGTAATTACATTCTATTCTATGCGCGGAACTACTTGTGTCTCACAACGGTTGTACAGCAAGAAACAAGTGAGACATTTCCGTTCAATCATGAAACGGAATACATCGGAGGAGCAACAAGACGCTCCATATGGATGTCGTTGCCAACCGCACAAATGATTTCATTTTTTTGAAAACTAAAGATTCTTCTGGAATTAACGCCTTGGCTTTGAAATACCATAGTTGCTTTTTTTGCAGATACCATGGTATCTGATACCAGGGTTTAAAGTCGTTTTTGCAGTTATCGTGGTAGATGATACCACGGTCAAAAGGCGTTTTTGCAGTTACCGTGGTATCTCGCCAGTTATCGTGGTATCTGATATTCAGAACCACGGTCCGACCGTGGTAACTGATTGTAGTATCTGAAAAAGTCATCTCACTTTCAATTTTTGTCAAATTGGTGGGAAAGAAGTTTGGCACTTAGTGATGTGACTGAATATCAGTTTTTCTTCTGGGATGACTTCGAAAAGCGCAATTTCGGCAATCGTCGTTTTTCCAGAGCAACCGTATATCAGATACCAAGGTAACTGCAAAATCGACTAGTTGCAAATCCAGCTACCGTGGTAACAGATACTATGGTATCTGCAAAAACGCAACTCATGTTCAGCAAAATACACTGTCCAGTTAAAGTCCGTATCAAAACTCCGATACCCCAGCCCTGGTCCAATATTCAAGCCTAACCTCTCTTGTAGATTACCAGCAATGCCAGCCAAGATTTCAGATAAATTCTCTAAATTCCTTCTTGGTTTCCCTATTACTACGAGTAACTCTTTCCTAGCTTCTAGTTTTGAAGTGAAGAATCCTTTGGAGATTTTGAATAGTAAAATGCAAAACTTTCATGAATAGGGTGGCAATATTCTTGTTCATCACAAATCTTTTTCCTTTTTTCACGAATAAAGTGCCCTGATGAGGTTGTTAATTTCGATCATTTTATGGTTTTTTTTTTGTATCTGATTGTACAATTAGTAGCCGAATTTTGTGCAGGCTCCGTCAGCTGTCTATATTTATGTAAGTGTGTGATTTTGAATGGTGTATTGCAGCCCTTTCTGGCTGACTGGCTCCTCCTCCAAGGCGGAGCCACCTGTCACTTTTCACCACTCCCCAAGGAGGAGCCAACTAATATCCATCAGTTTTATACATCACTCTTCAGTTTGAAGGAATCAATCAAATAACAATAATAATGATAAATTCTCTGGATTTTATTTCGCCAGTAGACCGGCAACATTTGTCTACTTATACAATATACAATATATGCTTAGACATTTGACCGTTTTATATAAAAGTGCTATGCGTTATTTTCATGAATGACGATCCAATGCTAGCATGAATAATACAAGCTATTTAAGATGCGAAAGAAGGAGATTAAAAAGATGAAATCATGTTATTTGAAATGAATGAATGAATTAATGAAGGATTTATGACGCACTGCCCAAGGGCGTAAGTGCAGTAAAAATATGCACAGCACCTGCTCCACTTGTCGAAATTATGTCATAGCCATACATAGACGGAGAAGTTCACAATTCAAGATGCAAGTGTTACCCTTTTGGAGTTTCCTCGTCGCTATAAAAAATCATGGACAGCAGGTCCCAACCAGCGAACGACGTTATCCACAGCTTTCTGGCCAAAGATTGAAAACTAAGTGTCTTTTTCTCTGTGTTTATGTGTTTTATTTTTTCTTTCATTTACTCCGCTTTTTCAAAATGCTGGGTTATAAATAAATTACTTACTTAGTTACTAGACATAAAATACATTGTGATTAAAAGCGCATGTCAACACGACATGCGGGTATCAACTTACCCGAACTGCGCCGAACCGGTTATTTCACGTTGCCCTGCAGACGAATAAAGACCTTTTTCGTCCCCTTCTAAAATTTTCAAAACTAATATGAACGTCCCCCCCCCCCCACGGTCGAGAGTATTCTGCATCCGACTCACCTCCGAAAACCATCTTGAAAACAAAGAATGGCTGTTGATTTCAACAAGATGGGCGGTTGTGTATCGGTCACTAGTCCGTATCGCTAGCTTCTGAGCTAAGGCTTTGCAAAGTGAAGTCTTTCCTGTACCAGTTGGACCATACAGCAAAACAACTCTGTTGACTGAGATAATATCACTCTTGACCTTTCGCTCGGCTAACAGCATGGAAACGGTAGCATACTCCAAAAGCTAAAAGGGAAATGCACTACTATTATATATTTATTAATTTTTAACCAACCTTGATTTAACTAAGAGCTTGGTCACACATGGCTCATTTTCTGGCTTTTTGGGTTGCAAAAGTAGAAAAAAGAAATACAACTAATTCTGAATGTTGTCGTTTTAAACTCAGGAGATCAATTAGAGCAGAACAGCACGTATATTTATGTTACAGGAACCCTAATTGGCCCCTAACTGCAGTCTGCTCATCATCCCCAAACTGCCACAAAGCCGATAAAATCTCACGCCCCCTAGGGATTTTCAGTTGTTTGTCAAATAGGCGGCTTTTGGAGCCCAGTTTGACCAAGCTCTAAATAGCGGAAAGCTCTGGATACAATACAAATCTCCCCTTTATTTCTCTGCTATGGCAAGAAAAATTATTTCAATAGAACTTCCGTCTTTGGTCACATGCAGCGACTATGGATACAACGACAGAACTAAGCTGAGGTAGAGGTACTTGCTGAGCTTTGAGTTGATGCCCGTCTAATTCCCTCTTCGCAGCTGCGCATATCCGAGGAAAAAGTGCAGCAGGCTTGCTGACTCTCTCTGCAGCGCGTCACATGTTAAGCCACAATGGTAGACAACCAATCGGCTTTTACTTTCGAAATTTCTTCTCCGGGGCTTTACTGCGATATATCACCGCTGTGTATACCACAGGCTTTGTCCTCTGAGACCGTAATGATTTAAGATGAGGACGTCATCAGGTCTTATGTTGTCATTGTAATTACGGCATCTTGAAAATTTTGATTAGATCACCTGTGAGAAATCTGTAAGCTAAAGCGCAATCGTAAGTTTCTAAGACAAAAAGCGTTTCCGGGGCGAACTACTTGTCCGCAAAAACTAAAGCTCAAAAACGGTTTCAGCGTATATCCTTACCCCTATATCGAACATTTAATCAACTTCAGATAAAACTTTAACTTTTAACAAATTCTCCGCTTTCACCCGGATTCCGGGCGAACCAAATTCCAACGAGAAAATGACTTTAAAAAAAATGTAAACAAGCCAAAAAGTAAACAAAGAAAAAAACTGTTAAGTAACAAGGCCTTTAGTTAAGGTCAGGTCAGGTGACGTATTCAAAAACTTTTTCGACCCAATCAGGGCAATCAGTAATTATACTTACATTTTCTTTGTCAATATGTTGATTTGTTTTTAAGTTGTTTTCTTCCTTTTTATTCCCACACGCTGTCGCAAGCTGCATTTGGCGGGTCACAAACGAAATCCATTCAACTAATCTTAATAGAAACACTTCTATCTACACTGTAAAAAAATCTGGCAGTATTTGCTACTGGGATTAATCTTGTCTCTAAAAAGTTAATGTTATCTCTAATTCGGATTAATCTTATCTCAGTCGAGATAAGATTAATCCCAGTAGAAAATACTGCAGTTACCTTAAATCCTCACTCGGAGAAACTTTTTACAGTATAACCAAACCTTTTCTTTTATTCTTCCATCGTATATCAGCGAATCCCAGAGTTGATCATATGAGGCTGAAGGAAGGGGCCAATGACTTGCCGCAGTAACGTCACTCTCTTCATCGTCCACACCCTCCTCAGCTGGTCCATCAGTTGATAATGTGAAAAAATAGACACGAACATCAGAGAGCCTTGAAACATGAATGGGAAACTGCACTTCCTACAAAAGAGTGGTTTTACTAAAGAGGCTGAAAGACAAGTATTTTGCCCACACTACACTGTAAAAAAAAATCTTGCAGTATTTGCTACTGGGATTACTCTTGTCTTTATTGAGATGAGATTATCCCTAATTCGGATTGATTTTATCCCAATAGAGAGACAGGATAAATCCCAGTAGTAAATACTGCATCCTTATTCGGAGAAACTTTTTACAGTGTATAAATAGAAACAGAATATTCATTCAGCCATGAGTGAGTCATACATAGAATTGTACATGCAACACAAACAACAAGACCAAAGGTTTCTATGGGATCAAAAAATCTAATATTTGATCCAGACAATTGGGTCTTGTCTTCGCCAGATCCAGTCTTCAACTGTCTTCCTCAACTGTCTTCCTACAACTCAAAACAAGTTCAGATATCCCTCTATAAGCCATATCTATTTTGACGCTACTGACCAAAACTTCCTGCTTTACTTCTGCCAAATTTCCGGTTTCGGCCGAATTTCGAGCGAACTAATTGTCCAGCAAAAAAATAAAACTCAGAAACGAATTCAGAGTATATCCTCTAACATCTAATCAACTTCAAATAAAACTTTAACTTACGTCCGGGTAAAAAATGATTGTCATATACAGACTTAGCGTCTCTTCTTACCCCATAATCGACTATCACATTAGCTGTTTAAGAATTTTTTGTTTGTCCCTTAATCTGAACCCCCTCCCCCAGCCCTAAATGTATGGTTACAATGCTCATCTAGGAGCCTGATATTTAAGAAAGGGGATAGAAGTCAACATGGTAATTATAGAGGGATCCAGTTGGGAAATACGGTGAGTAAGTTATTCTGTAGGGCAATAGACAATAGATTAAAAAGATGGTTAGAAAAGAAAGGGAAGTTAAGTAGATTACAGGCTGGATTTCGAGAGGGTTACAGCACACTAAACCAGATATTTGTGTTGGATGTGTTAGTAAAGGAATCTACAAGAAAGTGAAGGGGTCGTTTGTTCGTAGCGTTTGTAGACCTCAAAGGAGCGTTCGATAATGTAAGTCGTAAGTTACTGGTGGAGGCTTTTGTGCAGTTGTGGCTACCCATTAGATTTATTTTGATTGAGTGCGAAATGTATGCATGGGTAAAAGTTGTTGTAAGGGTGATGGGAAAAATTTCAAGGAGTGTAAGATCGTTTGTAGGCGTGAAGCAAGGATGTACGCTATCACCAAAGCTGCTTAGTTTGTTTTTGAAAGATACTGAGAAACTCATGGAGGAGCGAGCTCCGCCAATGTTAACGCTTCGCACTACACTGCTATGTCTGCTACTGTTCGCAGACGATATTGCTCTGATCGCAGAATCTTAACAAAAACTGCAAAAGCTGGTCCAAATCCTGGGTGAGTATTTGGACAAAAAACGACTAGAATTGAATGTAGATAAGACAGTAGTAGTGATATTTAGAAAGGAGGTAAAACATCAGAGAACCCAGAATTTGTGTTTAAGGTAAGACAAATCGCGGTGAAGGAAGAATGGATGTATTTGGGATGTAACATGAGTACACGTGGGGGAGCAAGTAAGCAATAAAGCATATAGAATATTGTGTCACGAAAGGTAAAAGGTGCGTAAGTATGTTGCATGCCAGTAGATTGAGAAATAGTAGTAGTGTAAGAATGGTTAAAGAAGTATTTTTGTCGAAAGTAGTGCCGTTAATCCATTAACCAGAGGTATGGGGATACGCAGTAGCTGGGAAATTGGATAAGTTGCAATTACATTATTTTAATAGGATCCTAGGTGTAAATAATAGAACTAATGGTCTAGTGGTAAAGGGTGATTTAGGTCTATTGTTACTAAGGAGTAAGAGGTTAGCGAGCATGGTAAATTTTTTGGAAAGAATTTGATTATGCCTCAATCAAGACTATTAAAGGAGGCATACCTAGAATCATTGTGTGATGGAAGAAGCAGTCGTGGGCACACCCGATTAAGTATATTCTAGATAATACAGGTTCAAGTAATTTGTGGAATAAAGGGGAAGGTCCAGGATGGTGCGACTAGAGTAGTTAGACAGACACTCCAAGACCAGGAAATACAGACGTGGTTATGCGAGGTGAATAAGTCTGAATCTCTGAGGTTGTACGCTGAGGCAAAGGAGACATGGGGCGAGGAAATATATTTTAAGGTAGGGTTAAGTAGGGAGGAGCTGGGTTTGCTGATAAGTATGAGGGCTGATGGGTTACCGCTCGGTGCAAGAAGAAAGTAAATGGGGAAAAAAGAGGAAAGATCAGGTCCTTACTACTTCTGCCCTATGTGTGGAGAAATGAGTGAGGATATATGCCACCTTTTGTGTGATTGTAGAGAGCTACGGGGACTAAGGGAGGAGATTTTCGGGGTGGGGGTAACTGATAAGAAATGGATTATTAAAATGATGGGAACTAAAGATTTTAAAGAAATAAGAAATGTTGGGAAGTTCCTCAAGTTAGCTTTTAAACACCGGAAAGATTTCTTCTGATGGGGAAGTTGTGTTTTTAGTGTTAATAAAGTATTCAGAGTAAATTAAAAATATTCAGAGTGTGTTAGTGTGTATATACGCATGTAAGACTGTTCACTTTTTGTTTTGCTTTGTTGCATGATGGCCTGATGGCTTTAATGTGCAAATAAATCATTCATTCATTACCCTTGAACCAAAGAATCCTCACACCAAGTTTCATCAAACTATCTCATTCCCTTCGAGAGGTATCGTGCTAACAGGCCGACAGACGGACAGCCTTTGCGATGTCACGGGTATCCCTCCACTTACTTTTGGGATCCCAATAATAATAAAAGAGAATAATAATAACTAGCCTACCTCCTATTTATATTTCCCCTGACATAATCTCCCACAATTTGTATTACTTTGTAACCAGTCGACGTAAATATACCACGGAAGAGCGGCCCGTAACCAAATTGACCAGTAAAGGGGACTCCTGATACTGTCCTAAGAGGTGTTGCCTAGACTATGTGCTACAGCTACAGCCATTTAATATTTTTCTCTGAGAAAGCTACAATTCACCCGAATTACTATGACAGAACCAAGAATCTCTACAGTTCACAAGACTGAAAGGAACATGCAGAGGCGTTACTAGCCAAAATGTTTGGGGGGAGGGCAACGCATTTACCGACTGGCTTGTCATTTTTACCGACTGTTTTTGCAGATAAAATCGACTATTATTGAGAAAATACGACTGTGTCGACAAAAAATCGGCCGATTTGAAGAAAAACTACTATTTTTAAGAAAAAATCGACTATTTTTACGAGAAACCGAATGGTTTAAAAAAAAATCGACTGTTTAAAATAAAAAAAATCGACTGTTTTGACAAAAAATCGCGGCGCTTCGCGTCGACTCGACTATTTTTTTACCAACTGTCCGACAACATTCGGGGGGGGGGGGGGAGTTGTGACGTCCCTGGGAACATGCAAGGAATGATTGTCTTGGGACCGATCACCTACCACAGATCGATATATTTGCCACAAAACTGGTCATATTGCAAATATGTGCATTTCTAAGGACACTGGCATCAAGCATGCAAGGCAATCAATGAATAAAAAGACCAAAAGTTTCGACGGGATCCCAAAAATTGAATAACTGATCCAGACAATTTGGTCTTGTAGATGTCCGGTCTTCGCCAGACTCCTTGAACATTTTGACTATTAAGATTTAGAAACAGAAGAAGGTCAATGGCTAATCATCTGAGAAAACCAAGTTCAGATATGGATTCATCATGTGTATATTTATCCCTAGGCTATAAGTCATACAAAGTCACCAGCAGCGTTTAGTTTAACTTGCCCAGTCTTAGTTAAACAGTTAGTTTTACACAAAATTTCGCCTGCGACGCATTCCGAAGTGTTTTCGAAATGCGAAAGTGTTTTCCTCGAAGTGTTTTCTACGCATTTCGAAGGGAATAACGTTGTTTCATTTAGTTGGCGTTTTAGGATTTAAATTCTTGGAGGTTTGAAACACAATAACAGTTAGAATTTGTGTGGTAGGTATAGCCTAGCTAAATTTTTCCAGAAAAAAAGACAGATTAAAACAAATTACAATAAACTTGTTCTGGGTACAGACGTTGGAAGATTCACTTTTTAACCAAGGCTGAAATGAAAAGCTGAATATGTGAATTTAAATACACGAATTCACGTTAAAGGAATAATCTCAACTGATGCATTACAATTAGTTTTACCCCGCTTCTATTCTGTGCTGGCGGGAAATGTACGCCGAAGCCGCAACAGCGCGTTTTGTCGGCAGATTTTTTAGTCCTTCGGCACAAACTGGACGCCCCCCCCCCCCCCACAAAGGTAAAAGGCTAGTGACGGCCCTGAAGCCCCTACCCCAACACCCGGAAGCTCCCCCTTTTTCCTCTTTTCAATGTCAAGGCAGTTAAAAACGAAAAATCACAGTGAGACTAGCAGTCGGGAAACGTTAGAGTAGCCAACCACAACGACCGCTAGTGGAAACAAGCTGCAACCTGCTCGAAAATCCTTTAAACATATTCTGGACATGACCATTGGAGGAAATAAAGTCGACACCAGCCACGATGGACAGCACCGTTCTCTGCCGATCGTTTTGGACTACCATTATTAGGGCGCAAATAGCCTAAGCCACGCCGCACCCAAAACATCGATTCCTTGGCATGTTGCTCTCAATCTTGTGAACTGTCGAGATTCCTGTTTTTGGATCCCGAAACGTAAGTGGGGGGATACCTATGACATCGCAAAAGTTGTCCGTCTGTCCGTGTATGAGCACGATAACTCTCGAAGGGAATGAGATATTTTGATGAAGATTGGTGTGAGGATTCTTTGGGTCAATGGAAACATCGAGCTCGTAGATGGGCTCTGTAGCCCTACATTTAGGGTTGGGGGTTCAAATTAAGGGGCAAACAAAATATTTTTAAACAGCTAATGAGACAGTCGATTAAGGGGTAAGAAGACATGCTGAACATGATTACGAAATGGGATAAACAGGTCACTGTACTGCTTAAGAAAGGTAACATGTGCCTTCGATCGCTTAAAGCACAACTCTTACTAGAAATGATCTTTTCCCTATAAAATGGATCAGAAAAAACAATTTCGAAAATACCATTACTTTCCACCTGAAACTAGCGATTCTCTTGTTAGCGCTTGTCGATTATATCCAGCCTTCCTACTCTCCGACGCGGCAGCTGGGCGCAAAAGATTTGAAAATTGGACGTGCCTTGATTAAAAAGTGGGAAAACTAAGCAAATAAAATAAGTAATAAACAGAAGATTATCACATCCTTATGTGTGAAAGAGTTGTTAGCGGACAATGAAGATTCCGGGAAACTTTTCGTTGGGTGACGGAAAACTCGGCAAGGCTGAAAAAGCGCTAAAAATTCGTAGTTACGAAACGAAACAACGGAGAAAGGTGGGGATTTCAGAAGCGTATAATTCCATATGTGAGCTAAGTATGTTATAAAAGGCAGAATAAGCAAGAGGGGTCCTTTAAGCTTCTGTCGCGGTATGGGGTCTCCACAGATAAACTAATCCTATTTTTCATTTGTTTCATCCAGTCGGACGCGCTGTAGAGAATTCAATATTGTGCTCTTCTTGTCTGCTCGAAATCCCCTAACGCCCCGTACATTCAGCTCTTAAAGGAGTTTAATTTAGATACACTTGCAAATCGTCGTCTCAAGTTATCAACAGATTTTGGTATTAAAATCCTTGAGAATCCGGTCCTCCGTGACATCCTCCCTCCGGATTTCAGCGCTGAGAGGGTAAGGCCAGCAAGAGCGGTCGCCTTACCAGTACAGAAATTACAGCCGCACACGCACAGCCACACTCGTTACGTGAACAGCTTTGTGCCTAGTTTCGTAAAACTGTATAATAACAAGAATGAATTGTAAATAACTTTAGTGTTGTTGTTCGTTAGCTTTCGTAAGCGGACATTTGGACGAAAACATTTTTCACGTAATGTGCGTATGTCCTGAGCTTTCAGATCTTCGTGGGGAAATTTTTGGTGTTAGTAATTGGGGGGAGGATTGGTTGGTAAAAGTAATGCGAAGTAAAATATATGCTGGTATTGAAAAGTTGGGAAGATTCCTTTCGGTTTCGAAAAACCACAGAGAAAGATTCCTGTAAAGGAATATGTAAAATAGTTAGCATTTATTTGGTTTGTGTTTTTTGTTTGTGTTTATTTTTTTTCCCATGGCCTCTGTGCTTTTAGTGGAATAAATCTTATCTTATCTTATCTTATCGTTTCCGTATAAAGTTTTATTGCACGACTATGTTTTTTTATGCTATATTTATACTATTGTTAACCATATAACTATCACAAGTGGACATATCTACTGACCGGGCTGTTGTCAGCTGAATTCTTATGTCAGTTTCTTATTTGTTGTATTATGTTGATGTGACACGAAACCTACTAGTCGGCTTGTCCGTGTTATGGCTTTCTTGAATATAACTGAACTGAACTGAAATACCATATCACCGGAATCCCGCCAAAATCGGAAAGTTTGTTAAAAGTAAAAGTTTATTTGAAGTTGATTAGATGTTCAATTTAGGGGTAAGAGGACATGCTGAACAGTGGATGTCAAAATCATTTTCTACCCGGACAAGTAGTTCGCCCGGAATCCGGCCAAAACCCGAACATTTGTTAAAAGCAAAAGTTATATTTGTAGTTGATTAGATGTCCAATTTAGGGGTAAGAACAGATGCTGAATCCGTATATGACAATCAATTTTTACCCGGACATACAGTTCACCCGGAATCCGGCTGAAACCGGAAAATTCGTTATAATATAAATTTTAATTTGAAGTTGATTAGATGTTGATTAGATGTAGAATTCGTTTTTGAGCTTTATTTTTTCGCGGAATTCCGCCGAAGCCGGAAATCTGGCAGAAGTAAGGCAGGAATTTTCGATCTGTTTCGTCAAAACAGATATGACTTATAGCCGTAAACACACATGCTGAATCCATGTGAACTTGGTTTTCTCAGATGATTAGATATTTGGCCTTAATCTGTTTCTAAATTTTAACAGTAAAAATGTTCAAGGAGTCTGGCGAAGACTGGATCTGGCGAAGACAAGACCCAATTGTCTGGATCAAATATTGAACTTTTGGGATCCCATCGAAACCTTTGGTCTTGTTTTCGTAGCAATTTGTGTGAATTGTAGGTTTCCCAGGGAAAATTGTTAACATTATTCGTGTAGCCTACTCATTATGGTTTAAAGTATAAGCATAAAGTTGGAAAGGTATGACCTTGGTCAAGTGAGGATAGGAATGCTGTTAGTATTGAAGACCCTTGATTAACTGAGCCTCTGTAGCATCAAATTGCCTACAAGTAAGATAGAAACGTACCTCATGGCCTCTATGAAACGTTGTGCTAGACGAGATGTAACACTCAGCAGATTTTATCTCTTCAGCGAAGGCTGACTGAGGTAATTCGAGGCAGAATTTTCTCTCGTAGAACCACTTTGAAGAACGTAAGGCAGTGCACACTTCCTGCTTTGCTCCGGCAATCAGGGAAGCGGACCTTTATAACGAGAGGTTGAGCAACATTACTTAAAAAAATTACTGTTTTAACTGATTTGTTTGCCAAAATCCTGAGTAAAATTCACACATCCTACTGTAGATGATACTGTGTGCACCAAGTTAAGTTTTCCACTTCTAGATAGAGCTATCCGAGAAAACGACATGGGACCTTGTAACTGTTGGGAATCGCCCGATTCCGTCTCTCACCTTATCAGAATATTCCGCGCTTTTGCCATTTACACGCCATCTAGCAGCGTTGGGTATAAGTTAACAGTAACACATCTTGACAGAAGCGTCACCAGTTCAGTTGGTAGACAGACTTGAACCAGATTAATGGGTGTCGACTAATTGTATCGGAATTCCATACAGTCGTGACGTACACAGTGACGTAGAGTGATTGAAGACCCAACATAGGATTTGATTGTCCCTAGGTTGTTTTATAAATGTAAACGCGACATGCGCCTCGCTGGCCGCTCGGCTCTCTATATATGTATTAAAATTATATTCACCGATAGGAATAAACTACAATTTTTCGTTTACCGAGGTAAAAATAGATCAAATGGGTGTGACGTCACGCTTGTATGGAATTCCGATAAAACATACTTTAGACAAACGGCTTGAAATATTTAAAGTGGATTTGTTGTAATTTTAAGGTAAACTTTTTTAGGATTATTGCACTAGTTATATAATTAAGATATGTATTGAAATTACAAATTGACGTTCAATTACTGAAGTCTTCAAACATAAAGTAAAAGATTCATTATTTATAGGGTTCCAGGCTACACTTATACCTGACTCGTAGATGTGCAAAATGGTTGTTGTCGTTACAGTAAACGTTTAGCGTTTAAACGTGTTTAAGGTTGGACTGGAGGAATCGACGTGTCAGATATGGCTTGGAAAAAATAGGGCTAATGCCCTGCTGAAGCCTCCGCGCGCCAACTCCAGATCACGAATGACCATCTTGGGGGACTTGCCCAACAGTGACACCTTTACAGTTCGCACTGAATCAACCGAAACTATTTAGCCCACAGGGCAGTATCAACCTTTAAGACATAAAACTCCCCTAAAAAAATCAATCTGGAGGCTTTCTTTTACTCAATAACTTGCTGAAGTATAAACCTTGAAAAACAAGTCTTACAAATACACTCCCCCTTATAGCCACCTGTTATTGTTGCTTGTGGAAAAAAAAATCTATAGAGCTTTTCAATACTTGAGCCAGTTTAAGCTGAGCAAAACAAAATAAACAGATAAAGTTCCAAGGCTGGGATGAGGATAGGAGGTTTTTAAGGAGACTCCCTCAACTTTCCCTGTAATGTCTGAGGCTGTATTTACATCTATGTACATCCAGCAGGAACAAATCATAGCTGTTTTAAAAAGGGGTCACTGGCCTTGAACTACATAACCTTGAAATTTGGGGTAAAACTCAATAGTTCCGTTTTCGCAGATACCATGGTATCTGTAACTGGATCTGCACTTAGCCGTTTTTACAGTAACCATGGTATCTGATATACGGTTTCTCTGCAAAAACGACAATTGCTGAAATTGCGCTTTTCGAAGTCATCCCAAAAGAAAAACTGATATTGAGTCACCTCACTAAGTGCCAAACTTCTTTCCCACCAATTTGACTAAAATTAATGAACGTGAGATGACTTTTTCAGATACCACGACCAGTTACCACAGTTGGACAGTGGTATCTGAATATCTGATACCACGATAATTGGCCAGATACCACAATAACTGCAAAATCGCCTTTTGACCATGGCATCAGATACCACAATAACTGCAAAAACGACTTTAGACCATGGTATCAGATACCATGGTATCTGCAAAAATCGGAATCACTTACTTACCTACCACAACATAACTTCTTTTATATAAGTAGTTTAAATTTTGGTATGTGTTCAAGCGATGCAGACCTTTGAAATTAGCCACAGATATGTTAAAATGAAATTTCTGTGCAGTCCCAACAAGTTTTGGCAGGCAAATAGAAAAATGTAAAGTCCCATTCTGTTTCAATTATTTTCCTCTCTTTCAGTCATGTAATGGCGATCCTGGGTGTTAATTTCACTTCGTCAACTCCGTTTTTCATCATTTTTAAATCACACCAAGGAATTCAAGCCCAGATGAGAACAAGGTATGAATATAAAAACTATTTCAAATTCAAAAACTGAAGAATTCATTCTTTACACAAAAAATAGTAGTCACATTTTTGATCGAAGTTAGAAGTTACCTTCAAACTCAGAGGTCTCTGTTTAAGCACCGTTTTTGGTTGCCACTCATAGTTTTTTTGTCTTTCAAGCACTGGGCGCCAAACTATGTGAGCTAGCAAGTTCGAAGTTTGCCTGAAATGTTGATGAAACAGCGATTGCGCAAGGATCACCGGAGTCGTAAAAACAATAATTAAGCAAAAGATGAGAGTTTTAAAACGGAAATTAAGCAACCGGCTGAGCCAACACCGAACAAAACTTAAGGATGATTCTCATGTGCAGGGTCGGTGATTTTTCCATTTTTCTCTAGGCTAAGGCATTTCAAGCATTGCTGCACTTACCTCCCAATCAGCCTCCCAATGCCCCTTGTCTTGGTGTTGGACATTTTACGGCCCCCCATACATGGCGCCCCTGTCCTCACGTTGTCCTCTCATATTTATTTAACTTGAGGTCTTGAGGAATCATGTTTAAGCTTCCTGTGAGCATCATAGGATTGTTTTGAGCTTCTGTAATTAGGGAAGAACAAACAAAGCAGTTACTAACAAGTTATTAATCAGCAAAAACCAAGCACTGACTGGCACTGACCTTTTAATCCTGCTGTTTGGCTTCAGCTGGCATTCTACGCAGACTTCAAAGAAAAGAGATTTGGCCTTGGCAGATTCTATAGCTTGATCTTCGTTTATGGTAAGTAATTGTACTTCTTCACTTAATTCCATCTCTTCTAGACTGTGTCCAGGCAGCTCAGCAAAGGACCCTGTCAGGATCCTGTAAGGGAGGAAAGGATGATTCAGGATCAAGTATGTTGATTTGGTTTCAATTTCCCGCTTTTCCACAGAAAAAGCGTAGTTGCGAATGCTAAAATTTTGAAAATTTAGGAAGTTTCGTGAAAAATTGTTTTTATCGAGAAAATATATAAATTTTTCCCATTAAAGATTTTGTGTTTCTTATTGTAAGCTTAAGGGTCTTCTGCATATCATATATTTTTTCTTCACTTTTGCAACTTTTTACGAGTCACAGTGGAGGGGAACAGAAAATCGAATTCGCGACTAACTTAGCGAGTGTTTCAAACCGTAAATTTCACGTGACTGTACTTTTGGATTCCTAGGTTGTAGGTGAAAAGAAACGGAACAAAATAGTTAGTCAGTGGAATCCGTCTTCTGGAATAGTTATGATATAAATATCTCTTGGGACTCGTGCTTGAGTAATTGTGTCATGGTTTCTGCAAAGATGGCAGCATGTCTGATAAAGAATATCTGAAAAATTCAACAGACCCAAGAAATGTCAAAATCATATTTGACTTTGCAAAACAAATAGGTCAGCTGAATTTATTAAAGCTATATGTTATCCCTTCTTGGCAAGGGTCATCTTAGTCATACACAAATCCTCAAATTCTTGGTCTGTTTTGGGTGTTGTGCCCCAAGTTGGGGGTTGTGTTGCACAGGTGTTGCAGTCTAGCCTACCATAAACAATAAACCCCTGAATTTTTGGGAAAGCCTGTGCCAAACATTGGGTATATCTAGTGTTTGGTATACTCTATCTCTAATGCTGGGTACACTATCCCTGCACTATCCCAAATGCTGGATACTGGAATCCAGTAAAATATTGATGATTTGAATGAAGCTCAGAAATTAACCAATCAGAATTCATCTGTAATGGGGCAGGACAGGCAGGGGCATCACGGCCGAGGGGGGGGGGGGGGTTCGCCCCCCCCCCCCAATGTTGTCGGCCTGTCGTTTTTTACCAAAACAGTTGATTTTTTTCATTAAAACAGTCAGTTTTTTGTCAAAACTGTTTTTTCTGAAAATCAGTCGATTTTTTAGAAACTGTTGCTTTTTTCTTGAAAACAGTTGTTTTTTCTGTAAAAACAGTTGTTAAATTCCTTGCCCCCCCCCCCCTCAAACATTTTGGCTAGTAACGCCTCTGAGGACAGGGTTAGGGTACCAACAGCTATCCAGCATTTATCATAGAGTATCCAGTATTATGCAAAGGCCATGCTAAAGGCTAGATATAGGCTACCCAGCATTTGGCATAGGATATCCAAAATCAGGGGTTTGTGGTTGGCTGTTCTGTTGTCAACCGTTCCTACCTGACAAGTTTGCTTTTCAAACAGACTTTTAAGAGGGTACCATGCCATTGGCCTTGCTGCAGGGCATGGTGCCCTAATTTATGAGCACCATGCGGATTATGAGGATTTTTTGTATGACTGGGCCCTCTTCAGGCTCAAGCCGCTCTGAGCGGAAAATGAACTTGTGAAAAAAAAAACTTTTTTCCTTACTTTTTTCACAAGTTCATTTTTCAGTTTGAGCAGCTTGAGCCTGAAGAGGACCCTTGCCAAGAAGGGCCAAAACATAGCTCAAATAAAGTTCAGCTACCGTATCCGTTTTGCACTGTCAAAAATTACTTGCAGTCGTCAGCTCAGAATATTTAAATGTCAAAACAAAAGTAACAACAGGAAGTCACATCTGACACATTGCAATGTCTTATCATTAGTGTGGTGTGGCGAGAACTGGACCCCATCTTAGAGCAGTCTCAAAGTTATCCTGGAGTTATCTTCCATATGTTGACCATGTTTCCCCATGTCAAAAAAAGATGAGCAGCTTGGCCTCAGTGTTGATTCTGTACTGTTCAGCATTAAGCAGTGGTATCTGATAATGTATTCAAACAGTGTTTACAACGGATACGTCAGCTACGATTTATCATCAGTGATTGCAGGTTTGTTTCCTTCCCCGACGTTGACCCAGAGGATTGACAGCCTGACGAGGACCTTTGCCAAGAAGGGCCGAAATATTGCTGATGAAGAATCGTAGCTGACGTATCCGTTGTAAAAATTGTTTGAATAAATGTTTCAAAGTCAGCTTGGGCTCAAAGAATATTTGGGTATCTGATTAAAAAAAAATTGCTAACCTTGAACAAGATTTAGACAAAAAAAAGTCTATTAGTCAGTTTGGCTGAAGAACCGGAAATGCCAGAGTAGGCAGTCTTCCACAAATCCATTAAGTTCAGAAAACCACCAATCAGAATTCTCTTTATAGTTGGTTAGAGTACCCAGCATTAAGCATAGCAAACGAAAAATTGCAAACATATGCATGCACACCATTAAGTTAATTTACCCTAGATTTCTCTAGATACCTGTTTTACAGCTGTATGATAAACGAAAAAGTGTGTAAGGGGTTCAAGTTACGATAGTAGCGTGTGGCGGGCGAGCATGATATTGGCTACTGGTTTAGATGTTAATGCACCGAGTCTTTTCGAAGGCGATACTCAGTTCGTAGGTCAATAACTAAAGCACATATATTTCGTATTTACTTACATTGGAGTTAGGTCAATAGCACTTGTCACTAGGTCAACTGTGTCGGGACTGTGGCTCGAGTCGAACTGGCTCGAACTCGCTCAGAGCTGAACTGATTTTCCAACTGCCAACTCGGTCCTTTTAAACCGCCTTGGAAATGTCAACTGAGTGCCTTAACGAATAGGGTTGCTTTCCCAACGTCCTAGCAAATCTCTATCCAGTACGAAAGGGTTGGTGACCAACGGAGTAAGTTAGTCTAGGTTCTTGATGGGGAAAAGAATTCCTTGATTGGACGAAAGGAAATAAACTCTTTCCGTCGGAGAAAAGCGTGGGCGTTAGAGCTAGTCGGGAATAGAGAGAGTTGAGGATAGAGCTTGTTGAATAAGTTTTGTTCAAGATATTTGTTTGTACTAGATGTATCCTCACATTACGCCCTCCCTCTGAAAAAATTCGAGCTCCCGCGAGACAAAAAAAAATCTAAGGTTTTCAGTTCAACTTTAAGCTTTAAAGAATGAGTAAAAACATTTACGATAGCTTGCACTCATTATTATAGTATTTACACGATATTTAATTTGTATTTTACAATAATTTTTCTATTACTACTAACATTTGAAACTATTTTTTTTTTCTCTCATCATTTTGAGTTTTTGCTTTCGATACACTCAGGATGAATACAATTATCACGTAGATTAATATGAATAACACAGAATGACACATCAGAAGACGACTTAACTGTACAGTGTTCCAGTCATATTTCACAAATTGTCTTTCAGAACAACTTTTTGGGAGTTGCTCGGTAATGCTTCACGAAATTAAGTGTTCAGGGGGATGACCGCTTACCATTTCTCCGGGTCATCAATCTGTCACTGTTAGCGATCCCGCAGTATAACTTCACTGAAATAAGTGTTCATGTTATGCCTGCTTGCATTTGTCAGGATCAGAAGTAATCACTGTTAGCTGTAGTGCTAGGCACAAAGCTGTCACATTAGGTTATATCCGTCCATTAACCGTAATGCACTAAGTTTCAGCCTCTGTTCAAAGTTTCAATCACTTTTGTCATATCATCACTATCATCACTCCATGTAGATGGGACTCGTCGAGTTTCTTCTTGGTTCTTTGGCTAAAATCGAACCGACGTCTTCTTCATAATAGGATGACCAAACGAAGTAGTAGTCTGCTGGTAGGTCAGTGGGTTCTCGACCTCATGTCAGCACATAGACATGTCAGTATATAGACGTGGCTGGCGTTCTATGCTCGTTTGCATTAGAAAAGATTATCTTTCTTTTCTTGTTGTTTTAGGGTTTAACTTTTGGGTTTTTCAGAATTTTCCTTGTTTCTCATAATTTTTTTTTTTCGTTGTTAACAGCTGTATTTTGCCGAGAAGAAATCAATCAACTTCATTATTAATTTATTATCACTCTCTCCTTGGAATAGTATTTTTCCTTTGGGTATGGTTTGCGATTCATTTGCCCTAGCAAGTCATTTTTGCAGAAGATAATACCGGGTACTGAGCTCCAATTCTTATTATTTTCTTGCTTCCGTGCAAAATTTTGTCAGTTTGGTCTTCTCGTTAGCATTGATTTATTTTGCCCCGTCTCTTCGCGTCTGTGCTCCCCTCGGAAGATTTGATATTATTACGAGTTTTATGTCCTTTTGGCTGACGAGGGATAGGATTCGTCGGCATTCCCTCCTAGTCAATCTTGGGAGTCCATTCGTTTCGTTGCTTATCCGATTTGGAGCTGGATACTTTTCGTATTGGATTTTTACCAGCATGCTAACATTAGCATTTCAGGGTCGTAAGTAAGCTGGAGTACGTAACCTATACTCATATGTAAATTGTGGTCTTTCCACCTTTTTTTTGTCATATCGCCATTAGCACTCATTTCCTGTTATATAGTTGCCTGTGGCACGTTTTGGAACTTTTGAAATGGATCATTCTACGACTTCGTTGTGCTCCCCCTCTTTTTTTTTTTTTCTTTGCCACCTTCGTTGTCCTCCTGTTTATAATGCAATATTTTGGAATCCGACGGTTCTTGATTTGTTGGGCCGTAGAGCGGTAGATTTTCCTGGAAGGTTAGTTTAACCCGGATTTTCGATTTTTTCTCTTCTATTATTCACCCTAGTACAAAATTAAATTTTGTTTTGAATCGTGCAGCTAGTCAAGGGGACCAACATTGACCGAGCTCACTCGAGGTTTACCGGTGCATGACGTTACTGTACGGTATGATTCTGATCCGCACGGAAAAGATGAATAAGAGAAAAAATATAGACTTACACGATTAAGTGAGCGACAGTTCGCGACGCTGCTTCTCACTGGGTTCGCATAAATTTTGAAAATTTTATTGTTTTTTTTTCAGGATTTTAACGAATGTTATGATTTTGGCTTATTTACTTCTTTTAAAATTTTCGTTATTGTTCCTAAATTTCTTTGTCGCTGGGCTGTAAGTTACTTATTAAATGGTTTAAATGGACTGTTGTTATTATTGTCTCTATTTTCTATTCTGTTTGGTGGCAAAACTAGTTGGAATTGGTAATCGGTAATCGGCAGTATTCATATTTAACGACGCTCGCGTTAGGGTTCTGTATTGTTTTTTCTTTCTTTTTTTATTGCCTTCATTGTGGACCTCTTGTCATGAGATAATGGTGGTTTCTGTTTGAACTTCTGGCAAATTGTTGAAGAGTTTTTCTCCCTTTTGTATTCTGAACCTGCGCATTCTTGCTAATTTTCCCAAATGTGCAATTTTCCACTTGTGTTCCCCGTAATTGATTTATTAATTTATCGTCCGTCGTTCATCTTCCAGCTCCCTCGTTTAATTATACCATGTATCAGGATTGCTACTCATCTTATTTGGTGGGCTTCGGCTGTATTACGTCTCTTTGGCAGAACACAAATTTGGGGCTGATTCTCCGGTCCATTTGACACAGCTTGGATATCCGTCTTTGCTGCATTCACAAATTTAGTCTTTTTGGCGGTTTTGATACTCGGCCAGCGCGAGTTCGAACTTCCTCAGTTCCTTTACCGGTTGCTTTAGACGTAGTTTGACCATGGTATTGATTAGGATTCTTGGCGACCGGCTCCGAAGAGTCAGTTATCGGTTCTTCGTATTGCTTTTTTGGAGCTTTTTCGGTTTTCTCGAGACTGTCTGTTACTAGCCGCTTTTGGGGTCTTCCTAGATCAGGATCTCTAGAAGAGGATGGGGTCATTAGGTTTCCCCATGCTTGTGATAGGCGTCCTTTTAGTGCCTTAGCTTTATCCGATAATCTTCGTGCTTGTTCCGCGGCTGACGTTTGAGGGGTTGTATATTGGTATGTTTCCGGCGGAATGTTTCGTGAGGGCAGTCCACTGGGCCCTGGCTCATCTGGATTAAATACGTATTCGGTCGGTGTTTGCGGTTCAGGCTCTATTATCATTTCTGGGGCTTGGTAATTTGGGGCAAATGGATTTATGGTCTGCCATTGAATCGGTTCTTCAGCTATTGGTGGGGCCCTATTGGCTGATTCCGGTACTTTATATTCCGGAGCAAATGGGTTTAAACTTTGTTGTTTATCTCTCCGGTATTCCTGCAACAGTTCAGTAGGGGAAATTAGCATGTATTTTCGGGAGTTTGCTATCTCTGGTTTCAATTTCCAGTGATCATAACTAACCGGACTGTCAAAACTTTGCCATTTTTTGTCAAAAGTCAGCGTTGTTGGAAAAATAGCTTGTTCTAGGGTATTGGTCTCTTCTTCGTCTTCGCTCGATGGGTACGCATCATTGGGTGAAATACGGTAAAAATGCCGTGAGGAATTTAGTTTTGGTTTTACGTCCTCAGGTATTTCATAATCAATTTCCGGAGAAGGGGTTCGAAAGTACGGAATTCCTATGTCTGTTGGGTGGTTAAGGTGGATGGGCGAAACATTTTCTTCTACCATTAAATCCGGTTGATTTCTTCCACGTTTTGGGCTAGAAATGCGCGAAGGGAAGAATTGCGTTTGATTCTGTTGTGGCTGTAAGAAACTTGGGATTTCAATATCTGAATCAAACTGCAAGCTAGGGTAACCGTCGGGGTCTGGTGGAGAGCTTGCGCGTGAAAGCTGCGATTGGTTGTTAGGCACTATTGCGACATTGCTCCCAGTTAAAGGTGCTCCTGAACTGGCATAATCATTAAACTCGTCATCGTCAAAAATGGTAGGCAAAAACAGGTGATGCGGTTTCATGTTCTTTAAGCGGTTTGCTAATATTGGACCTTTCTCGAATAGAGATGATGTTTCATTTGTTTCCGGTACGGGTTCGGTTGTCCATGGGCTCTTTTGGTATGCTCTTTTTAGGCGGTTGTGGTGAGCGACGTAAGGTTTGCCGGTTTCCGTGTGTCTCAGTTGGTAAGTTAGATCATTTTTCTCTCTTTTTTCCACACGATAAGGGCCCTTGTATCTGTCCGCTAGCTTTCCATCTTTTTGGATTTCGAGAAATACTAGATCACCGGGTTTGTACGTATGGAAGTTACGGGCTTTCCTATTGTAGTACTCCGTATGGTTATTTTTTGCCTTTTCGAGATTTGTCCGTACAGTCTCATAGCAGTAGCGCATTCTTGCTATTATCTCCGATTTGAAGTTCGTATCCACGTTGTAGAATTTTCGGCACCCAAGTATTTCATTTATAGCTGTTTTAGGTTCCCGTAGGAAGAAAACATAATGGCTCGAATCACCTAGCGATTCCCGGTAGCTGGTATTTATAGCAAAAACTACCATTTGCAGGTATTTATCCCAGCTTGTTGGATCGTCCCGGCAAATTATGGCTAAGCTATCTCCCAGTGTTGAATGAAATCTCTCTATCGGATTTGCTTTCGGATTTGCCGCACTTGTCAGTAAGCGATCGACGCCCAGGATTTTGAAGAGCTCCGCGTTCAGTGAATGTAGGAAGTTGGTTCCTCTGTCTGATAGGATTGCCGACGGAAAACCATATTTACAGAACAACTGTTCTACTAGGGCTTCCGCTATATCTGATGCTTTTTCTCCGTAAAGTGGCAATGCGAACAAGAATTTCGAAAACATATCGGTTACAGTGAGCACCGCCTTGTACCCACGTTCCGAGGGGGTTCCAGCTTTCCAGATATCCATGCTTAGGACTTCGTAAGGCTGGGTTGGGAGTGGGGCATTACCGAGAATTTGGATTGGTCTGGTGGGAGTCAACTTTCTTAGGTTACAGCCTGTGCAACTTAGAATGTATTCTTTTACTTTGCTGTAGGCACCAGGGCGATAAAATTCTTCTTTGAATTTATGATAGGTTTTTGCCAGTCCCAAGTGAGCTAAATCTTTGTCATGGATTTGCTTGATTGCTTCCGCGAGTAGGATTAGTGGTAAGACCGGTATCATTTTTATTTCTGCCGATTTATAGGGCTGTGGTGCCGTATAATATTTGCAAAGTACACCACTTTCATCAACAATATATTGGTCCACGTCTTTTTCGAAGGATTTCAAGTCGAGCGGTAAGGTAATTGAGGACTCAACACGGTCTATCAGGTTTTTGCAGAAGTAATCGGTATGCTGGAATTTCCGCAGGTTTTCTATGCGCAAGGGCGACCTTTTTTCTAGCACGGAAACGTCAAGTGAATCATCAGTGTTTAAGTCGGTAGGTAAGCCTTTGTATTGACCGATTGGATCCGGAAAAGGGTTTTTGGAAGAAGTTTTCTCTTTTGCCGGTTTTTGGATTTTAGCCGTTTTTTCACCTTTCTTCGCCGTCATTTTTGGTCCAGCCGCATTAATGGCTAGTACTGCTTCCGTTCTTTTTTCGGAGTCCAGGATATCAAGCATATTTTGCAGTTCCGTCAGGGAAAATGTTTGGGGTTTCTCTTTTGGTGTTTCTTGATCACAAGATAATCGCGAAAGAAAGTCTGAAATTCGGTTGAATTTTCCTGGTAAATAAATGATTTCGTAGTCGTACTGGCTGAGCGTTAGGACCCATCGCGTTATTCTTGAGTTCTTTGGTTCGCGCAAACATTGGAGATATTGCAGTGGTTTGTGATCCGAGTAGATTTTTATTTTTTCCCCCAGAATATAGTGCTTCCAGGTTTCGATGAATGTGATGATGGCTAGAAATTCCTTCTCCAAAACTGAATAATGGGTTTGAGCCGTATTTAAAGTTCGGGATCCGTACTCAATGATTCGCTGACCTTTCCCATCCGGATGATAAAGTATTGCCCCTATACAGTCTTTAGATGCGTCCGTCGCCATTTCGATTTCTAGTTCCGGTTGATAGAGAGTTAGAACTGGTTCCGAAGTTATAGCGATTTTCAGAGCTTCAACAGCCTGCATTTGTTCCGGTCCCATGCGGATTTCTGCTCCCTTTTTTAGCATATTGGTAAGAGGTAAGGCAAGTTTGGAATAATTACGGATGAATTTCCGCAAGTATGACGTCATTCCTATAAAGGCTCGCAGTTTGGTTATGTCAGTGATGGATTTTGGGTCAAAATTTGTTATCGCGCTGATTTTCGCGGGATCTGGAGAAATTTGGCCCTCACTGATTACATGTCCTAAGTAAGATATTTTCCTTTTCAAAAAGAAGCATTTTGAAGCTTTCAGTTTCAGTCCAGCATCATGGATTTTGGTCAAGGTTTGCTTAATAACTTCTTTATGGCTTTCGAAGTCCTTTGAGAAAGCACAGATATCATCCATGAATAAGCAAATATTTTTGTTCAATAATCCGCGGAAGATTTTTAGCATAAGCTGAACAAAAATTCCCGGAGAAGTTTTTAATCCGAATGGTAATCTTTTGTACTGAAAAAGTCCCATGAATGGTACGGCAAATGCTAATTTTGGCCTGTCTTCTTTTCTCACTTTTATTTGGTAGAAGGCTTGGAACAGATCTAGGGTGCTGAAAATGCAAGCACCTCCCATTGCCTGAAGATTATCTACCGTCAGTGGATTTGGGTTACTGTTGCCCTTTAAAACAGTATTTAGGCGTCGGAAATCTGTACACATGCGTAGTGAACCGTCTTTCTTTGATACGAGTACTACTGGAAAAGACCAAGGTGAGGCCGATTCCTCAATCAAATCAAGATCCATCATTTCATTTATTTTACTTTCGACCCAAAATTTGTGTTGATGTGGTAGCTTATATGGTCGTATGGATATAGGGTCAGCATCGCCCGTATCGATCATGGCTTCTAGCAAGTTCGTGCAACCTATGTCTTTATCGTCCCTGGCGAAGCTCCATCTGTGATCCCAAAGCAAAGATCCAAATTCCTTTTTTTCTTTCTCATTTTTTGCTTCGTTAAGGTCAAATTGTGACAAAAATGTTTCTTTTGACATTCCATAATCCTCATCTGAAATTTTAGTTTCGGTTTGTTCATTATTCTGGATAGATGCTATTACGTCAGGAATTAAAATTTCGTCTTGTCCGTCGGTAAAAATCGTCGCTGTGCCAATAGGTCCTGCCGGCAGTTTCATTGGGTGGTTTTGGCCGTTTAGAATTTGTAGTTTTGCCTGTCCATTTTCAGCCGATATCAGTTGGTCGTCAATTATGACCTTCGAGTAGCCTTCGAGTGGGAAACTTTCGATTATAAAATCGCCAGTAGCTCTACTGTGTGTACCAGAATTTTCGTGTATTAGTTTAACGCTTACAGTTGAATTGGTACCCGCGGAAATCGTAGTTCGTTTTTCCAGTATTACGAGCAATCGTTGAGGGCTGTCACATTCATTTTCTGCTTCCACTGGGGCCGCTGCAATATTTGCTATTAAGCGTAGTTCTGGACTGTTGATGTTGTTGGAACGCTCATGGCTCATTATATCAGTTGACGATATGCTGCTTAATTTGAGGTTCGGCCGGTTGAGATTATTCAGCGCTTCAATTATTGACCGTATTTGCGCGTCTCTATCTGGGATTTTGGCAAGTATAGTCTTGGGGAAGGGGATCCGAGTTTTACGACCGTCTGCTGGCGTTCCCCTTGCAATTTTATGGGCTGTGTGGCAGGTATTGATCGTAGTTCGCGAATTTCTCTTCTGGCGGTCTTCATAGCCACCGTGGTAGGTTCGCGGAGAAAACGTCTGCAGACCGTAGGAGGCCTGAAAATTTGTCCGCTGAAAATTTCGGTTATTTGGCCGGTCGTGGTTTGGTCGTTCGAAGTTTCTTCGATTTTGCTGATTTTCCCGGTAAACATTATTCACGAAGACTAAGGTTTTTTGGTAGTCTTTTGGTGTGTTTGGGGTTTTTGGTTTGTCTCGTCTCGTGTGTACGCTGCTGATTCGGTCAGTCTGCGCGTGACCTCGAAATTCCCTTGAAAAGTCTGATTTGAAGTGTACTGTTTTATTCTCAGCATCCAGGAAAATACTGTTTTCTCTCAGAAACGGAAATCCAAGTACAACTTCGTAGGGTATATCAGAACATATCAAAAACTCAGTAGGCATAATTCTCCCCCGAAATTTAACGTTCACATACGCTAATTCTCGAGCTTTGAGAGAGTGGCCTGTAATTGAGCTAAGTTGCCGAGTTACTGGTCGGACTTTTCGTCTTTCGTCAGGTTTAAATTTTTCAAAAACATCTGATCTCATTAAACAACATGATGCACCGGAATCAACTAATGTTTTGGCTCTTACATTATTAAACGTGAAACTATTTACAATCGGCAAGTCACAAAATTCGTCAAACACTTCATTCAAATAATAATGATTATTAGCATTTTGCTGTCTACCTCGCTGCTGGCTTATGCTCTTTGTCCAACAGCGAAATACTCGTTTTTTGGATCATGGCTGTTGTTTCTTTCGGATCCTGGTGTGGTATTTCCCGGAAAATGGCTCCCTCTGTCGCTCGGATGCTGTCGCGGAAAATTCCGTCTGGTTTCCGGGAAGTATTGATCGCGGTTTGGCTTCGGGAAAACCTGAGGTCGTGTCTGGGAACGGGAATACGAGGAAAATTCGTTCGGTCGGGAGCGGAAATGAGAATACCGAGTTGCCGGTGATTGGTCAGCGACGTCCCGCTCGCGTTTGAAGCAATTTCGCTGGATGTGTCCCTTCTTATTGCAATAGTAGCAGATAATTGCCCTTTTGTTTGAGAAATTGGGTTCGTTTTGGGAGTTATGTTGGGGACTCGACTGGTCATTTTCGTGGTTTTCCGCGAAAGATACTCTACGGGGCCGGACATTGGTTGGTCTTTTGGGGGTTTCAGGTGACCGATCTCTGGTTGGGGTTTCGTAGACTGAAGGTGATGAGGACCTTGATCTAACATTATCTGGAGCCACTATTGATCCCGCTGCGTTGATTGACAATTTTCGGTGGGCTCTTACCAGATTTGCTATGGAGATCTCATTTTCAACCGTTTCAATTGCTGCTTCAAGGTTTTGAATTTGTCTGCTCACACAGATTTTAAACAGTCGTTCTGGTAAGCCGATTTTGAAATTCTCGAATACCGCTCTTGTGAAGGTCTCGTTTACAGTATCACCTAAGGTTATTTCTGTTTTGCGTCTGACTAGGTCTGCGTAGTCTCTGACTGACATGTGTGGAAGCAAAGTTGGTATGTCATATTTCAGTTTTTCGGAATCGGTCGTCTCTTTAAACCTCTTTTTGAACAGATCAACGAACTGGCTGTATGTCAGGGTATCTGTCATTATCGTGGCTACATATTTTAGTGCATTCCCTTTCAGTCGTAGGGGTAGTATGTTTTTGATGTTTGCCCACTCTGCGTCTCCACCCGTGTAGTTTATAATGTAGTCAAGGATTTGTAAAAATTCGGATACGTCCGTGGTGCCATGAAATTCAGGAATATTTTTCAGCAGGTTTGTTTTTTGAGCTTTTTCGGACGCTCCGTAAAAACGCTCTTCGGCTGTTGCCATTTTTCTCAGATTTTATGTCACAGAAAAAATTCAGGGTATTTGATTACAGAAATCTTGGTTAAAAATCAGAATATTAGATATTTTTCGGTTTCATGAATTTCATTTTGGGCTTCGGTTTATAAATGTGATCGGGTATTCATGGGTTTAGTAGGGTTTGTCGTAATCGATGAAAAAAATGGGTTTGTTTTTGGGTTTGCATCATGTCTTTAAATATAGTCATTAAACATGGGTGATTGATTCATGGTTAAAAATCATATGCATATTAAATATTATATATCATCATACGAATATTTCGGATGTCCAATTCTTTTAGTTATTGACCGCGCATGTCACCAAATATGATAAACGAAAAAGTGTGTAAGGGGTTCAAGTTACGATAGTAGCGTGTGGCGGGCGAGCATGATATTGGCTACTGGTTTAGATGTTAATGCACCGAGTCTTTTCGAAGGCGATACTCAGTTCGTAGGTCAATAACTAAAGCACATATATTTCGTATTTACTTACATTGGAGTTAGGTCAATAGCACTTGTCACTAGGTCAACTGTGTCGGGACTGTGGCTCGAGTCGAACTGGCTCGAACTCGCTCAGAGCTGAACTGATTTTCCAACTGCCAACTCGGTCCTTTTAAACCGCCTTGGAAATGTCAACTGAGTGCCTTAACGAATAGGGTTGCTTTCCCAACGTCCTAGCAAATCTCTATCCAGTACGAAAGGGTTGGTGACCAACGGAGTAAGTTAGTCTAGGTTCTTGATGGGGAAAAGAATTCCTTGATTGGACGAAAGGAAATAAACTCTTTCCGTCGGAGAAAAGCGTGGGCGTTAGAGCTAGTCGGGAATAGAGAGAGTTGAGGATAGAGCTTGTTGAATAAGTTTTGTTCAAGATATTTGTTTGTACTAGATGTATCCTCACAGCTGTGTAAAATCACTACAACATGAGGCCTCACTACACCACTGGTTCCAGTGAGCATGTTGACAAGGTTTCAAACTTGGGGTTAAACCCATCCTATCCTAGTTCAGATTCCAGTGCCTTAACCACTTAGCTATAAAAAAGTATGGGCATACACAGGCCCGTATCCGAGAATTTATTTCGGGGGTGGGGGTTGCCTGCGGGTCGGAAAAAAAGTACAAAAAGACACAGATCAAAGGGAAAAGCCTATAAAAATGATTATTTTTGTATGTGTCGGGCGGGGGGGGGGGGGGGGGCAACCCCTACCCCCCCCCCCCTGGATACGGACCTGGGCTTACCCATCCTTTCCTGTACCCTATTCAAATATCAGTGGTTTGTGATGTAGACTAATATAGTGGTCACGTTCCTGTCCTGTATGGGAATGTCACTTCTGTGTTGGGTGAGCCTATCTTTTGTGATGTAGACTATACAGAATAAGTCCATAGTTTGGTCTTTGTCAGATTGAGTCAGATCACAGTCTAGGACAGTCTATGATCTATGTACTTTCTATTTAGCCCTCAATGGCCAGTCAGTCAGATATTGAATCTTTGAAGAAGTCACTGATGCTTGTACTCAGAGACAAAAGCCAACAGTAAGTTTATTCATAGATCACAATTAAGCTTATAATCATTTCTGAGAAAGGAGCAAGAGAGTTAGGCCATTTCTTTTCTGTCTTAACTCGAAGAATTTGTTCTCCAACTCTCTTTATCTCTATACCCCCAAAAAGTTTCTGAAAAATCCTTCTTTGTTGTACATAGTTATCAGGCAGACTAAATGTCTTACTGGTGTAGGCCATATGAACTTCTATGAAGACTTCAAAATTTGAGGCAAATGTTTTTTAGCCAGGTTTTATTCACCGATAGATATTTGGGAAAAAATGATAACGAGTTGTGTAATTGTTTAAAACAAACATATTTTCACATTAAAAAAAATCCAATCTTGTCTAGACAGAAGATCTTAGTCCTTTTGGAATTATTTAGCATTGTTTCGGGATGCTCACAGATTTGCCTGAAGTATTATAGTCAGGGGGGATGAGGGGAGTGCACCCCCCCCCCCCAACTTTTTGTTCGGTTTTTCGGTTTCAAAATTGTTAGGTTTTTTATGGCACTTGCCCTTCGGCCAAGTGCCATCTAGCGATTGTAATTTCTGTCGGCCTGTCGGTCCTGGTTTCGCTAGTGCGGGCACTTCCAGATAAGCTAGGACGGTGAAACTTGGCAGGCGTATCAGAGACTGGACCAGATTAAATTAGAAATAGTCGCTTCCCCGATCCGACCATCTGGAGGGGAGTGGAGGGAGGGGGAATCCGGAAAAATTAGGAAAAATAAGATATTTTTAGCTTACGAACGATCGGATCTTGTTGAAACTTGATATATGGAAGGACCTCGTGTCTCAGACGCTCCATTTTAAATCCTGACCGGATCCGGTGACATTGGGGGGGAGTTGGAGGGGGAAACCGGAAATCTTGGAAAACACTTAGAGTGGAGAGATCCGGATGAAACTTGGTGAAAAGAACAACCACAAGTCCTAGATACGTGACTGATATAACCGGAACGGATCCGCTCACTTTGGGGGAGTTGGGGGGGGGGGAGAAGTCCGAATTTCTAGTGATCCTGCGAGTTCGGGGCTTCCTGATGTGCTGGGACGATGAAAATTGGCAGGCATGTCAGGAACCCGACCAAATTAAATAGGAAATAGTCACTTCCCCGATCCGACCATCTGGGGGGGGGGGGAGTGGAGGGAAGGGGAAGCCAAAATTTGAGGTATTTTTAGCTTGCGAACGAGTGATCGGATCTTGATGAAGGTTGATATTTAGGATGACCTCGTCTCTCAGACGCCCCACTTTAAATCCAGACCGGATCCGATGACACTGGGGGGAGTTGGAGGAGGGAACCAGAAATCTTGAGAAACGCTTAGAATGGAGGGATCGGGATTAAACTTGGTGGGAAGAACAAGCACAAGTACTAGATACGTCATTTATATAACCGGACCGGATCCGGGCACTGTGGGGAAGTTGGGGGGGGGGGTCCGGATTTCTAGCGATCCCGCGAGCCAAGGTAGGGGGGGGGGTGTACTTGAAACTTGCAGATAGGCTATGCTCTAATTTCAATAAAACTTGATGGACAGGAAGAGGGAATTAAGAGTTACGACGTTTATGTTTTAAAGTCCTGTTCGGTCACAGTAGGTGGAGTTGGGGGAGATTGCCGGAAACTTTGAGGCTCGCATAGGGGTCAAACGAGTGCATCAGTTTAAATGAAACCTGGAACGTAGAGAGAGCGTATACACTAGATGACATATTTTGGGCCCGAACCGGATCCGACAACGTTGGTGGGGGGGGGGGTACTGGAATTTTCCAAAAATGCTCAGATTCGAGTGAAACTTGATAAATGGTATAAAAGAAGATGCTTTAGATGGTCCATTTTTTAGTCCGAACCAGATTCGGCCACGGTAGGGGGAGATGGAGGGAGTACCGGAAATCGTGTAGCACGTCTAGGGATCAAACGAGTCGATTTATTGGGCTGAAACTAGGAAGTTTGAACAGTCATTTGCATTTGCTACAGATAATCAAGACGATGCCGGAACTGCTAAGAAGTGAGTGAAACTAAATATTCTATTTCTGTTTCCGAACCGCATTTCTGGATGGCGGGTGTATTTTGTGACGTTCTCATCTACTTTCTTGTACTGCCTACTCGTAGCAAGTGCCATATGAGCTCGTAGCTCTTGTTATTAATACCGTACCAGAGCTATTTGGTACATTGACGGGGATTCGGTAGTTGCACAGAATCCCAAATAAGCTATCGGTACAGATCTATTCGGTGTAATAGCCAAGATTCGGTAGTTATCAGGAATTCGGTGAGCGACTTTACTTTAATTGTTTGGAATTTTTCCAGAACAGTTCTGTATATTTATGGAGATTCGGTAGTTAGGCTACACAGAATCCCGAATAGACTATCTGTCCAAAATTATTCGTTCCCGTATCATGATTGGGATTCGGTAATTTATTCGGCATAATCTTCAGGATTCGGTAGTTACCACGAATCCCGACTTTTGTTGAATCTTTCTTTTAAATTAGATTGTCGACTTTGAATAAGAATGTTATTCGGTAGTTCTTCGATGCCAAAACTATTCAGTATAATTTATTTATTTACTTCAGCCATAGCAAGATTCGGTAGTTACATGAATCCCGAATAGGCTAGCGTTTGAACTTATTCGGCATAATAACTGGGATTCGGTAATCTATCCGAAATAATTGCCAGGATTTGGTAGTTACAACGAACCTTGAAACTCGAAGAGGTCGGATGAAGCAGTGGTCGGAGACCAAAGGACTTATCTATGATTTCATCGGTAATCTTTACTTTTATTTTGGATTCCAAAACGATGCTCTAGTCATACATTTTTCGAAAATACCGACTGCGGCACTTTTCGTAGTATTCTCTATTGTACTGAAGGGCACGTCATTTACCTGTTTTCTTTTTATGGCACTTGCCCTTTGGCCAAGTGCCAAATAGCGATCGCAATTTCTGTCCGTCCGTCGGTCTGTCTGTCCCAGTTTTGCTAGTTCTGGCACTTCCAGATAAGCTAGGACGATGAAACTTGGCAGGCATGTGAGGGACCGGATCAGGTTAAATTAAAAATAGTCGCTTCCCCGACCCGACCATGTGGGGGGAGTGGAGGGAGGGGGAATCCGGAAAAATTAGGTATTTTTAAATTACAAATGGGTGATCGGATCCTAATGGAACTTGATATATGGAAGGACCTCGTGTCTCAGACGTCTCATTTTAAATCCAGACGGGATCCGGTGACATTGGGGGAGTTGTAGGGGGAAACCGGAAATCTTGGGAAACGCTTAGAGGAAAACTAGCAAACTAGCACAAGTCCTAGATACGTGATTGACATAACCCGACCGGATCGGCTTACTTTGGGGGGGGGGGGGGGTCCGAGTTTACCGCCGCGGCACTTCGTAGTATTCTCTATCGTATTGAAGGGCACGTCATCGTCATTTACTTGTTTTTTTTAAGCCAGTTTTAGGATTGGGATTTAGGAAACATTAAAATCTAGAATCTGCAGGAAAAAACAAACTTTAAAAAAAATCTCATGGCTAACATTGACTAGCCTACAGTAACTGCGGCTGCCGGGACGTCGCTCCATCTGGTTTCTGGAAATTCTTAGGATCTAGGTGATTAATCCACGGGAAAGTATAGAAGTTTTGTGGGAAGCAGTTAAATTGTAGCATACAGGAAAAAAATTGGATTTAGAAAATGTTCGCCTGTGGCGCTCGATTTAGTTTTATCTTAAGTTAATAAAGAGAAGCTTCTACTGCAATCGCCAGGCAATAAATTGTACAAGTGGGTGTCGCAAAAGCGTGCCTAGTAGCTCGCTAATCATCTCTCATGCTGCCCTCGATTGTTACTCTTTGTGCCTAATCCTAAAGCTCAGTAGTTTGAGATAATTTAAAGCTCGAATTCTCAGTTTCTAAGATTCGGTGAATTTTTTTGAAAGATCGGTAAAAATGTTGGCTCTGCACCTCCCCCCCCCCCCGCTCCCCCAACGAACATACGTTTGCGGCGCCCCTAATTATAGTGACTGGTTTTCTGATACATAGAAGACAAATAAGTTAATTGTGTGTTTAAGAAATGAGTATTTAAAGAATCTTACCAGTTTGAAATAGGTTGTCATGCCTCTTAAGCATACTTGGACATGAAAAGTAGGTTCAACGGGTAAGTTCGGAATTAAGAAGTGACTGAGATAGTCTATGATCCTGTAAATAACATAAAACAGTTTAGTTTTAATTTGTAGATGAATAGTAAGTAGTTTTAACCAGTAGAAAAATACTGTTGCGTTAACTTGATTGTTTCAAAACTGGCAAAATGCAATCTTTTTAAATGAGTTATTTTCTGTAAAAGTCAAATGGTGTGTCAAATTTTACTATGAAGAAAGGTACTGCAGCTTTCTTCACTATTAAACTAGTAGCTTTGATCTTTTTTTTTAGTTGGAAAGTTGAACCTCATCTTCTGTTAAGGTCTCCATAACGTTGTTGCTTGACAGAGATAGTTAGAAGCATCCCTTAGAGCACATATTTTGTTGTAACTTATTCTTGTCTCGTTTTTCTTTTTAGATACCTTTCAAACTTGAAGCAATGGTTCTCTTTGAAGGTAAGCCTTACGCTAATTTCAAACATCGTTTTAATTAAAGACATGACGTATACCTATATGTATGTATATATGTATTGTACATGGAAAGCCCAACGGGCCATGGTACAAAAAATATTATACAAATCAAATACTAACTTCCAAATTCAAAAAAAAAAAAAAATATTATGCAAATCAAATGCTTTCTGAAAACAAAACAAAGAAAACTAATTACATAATTAAAACACTTTAAAAGAACAAAGACCCGTGTCTCAGTCCCACCTGGACAAATACTGCCAGGTTTTTAATAGTAGTAAAGGATCGAACACACATCAGACCATTTAGCCACTCCCCGTCGCCTTTCTGTCTCTGGAGCAGCTCCAACCTTAAATCATTGAGTTCCTGGCAATATGACATGAAGTGGTCTAAGTTAGCAAGAACAAATAAGAAGTACAACTCTGTACTGCAACTATGCGAAATATAATAGATTCCCGATGCAAACGAGCGGAGGCAGTAGCTACGCGAAACATCACAATTTTTTACCTCTTCAAACAGCTCATCGAAGTAGAACCCGGGACAAGAAAAGTCGAGGGTAAACAGACTGTTGGTAGCTTTGCCATATGTCCCACGATAGTGTGAATTGTCACTCTATTTGTTTTTGTCACTCTTGTCCTACGTAGGACATGAAAATCACTCTATTTCCGAAAATGACCAAATGGGTCATTTTTGCAGCAGGGATTCCGACCAGAAGTGACCATTTCAAGTTTTTCTTCAGGAAAGTAAAATTAATATGTGTCTTTTTTTATAGAGGCGACTCCGACCAAAAGTTAACATTTCATGAAAATAAATTCACTCCCAATTCACTCCCTGTTTTCGGGCAAAATTCACTCTCTAAATATTTTTGATGTGGCAACCCTGACTGTTAAGTGTCTACCATTGTGAAATCAAGTGTGACGCGCTGAGATTGTGGAGCCCCTTTTGTCTAATTCGTCAGAGGCGGGTCATATCATCATTGAGGCAAGCTTTCAAAAACGCATACGAATCGCCGTTGACTCGCCTAACTTATCTATAAGTCTTATAAAGTTAATTTAGTGTTTCGTTTTCTTTGTGTGTAATTCATTTTTCTTTCTTTCTATTACTCCGCTCTTTCATTTGTTGTATAGCGGGCCTCAATAGATTATTATTATTGTTATACACAGTCTCACCACTGACTGTTGATTGTCGACATGGCCGACATAGTGATTTATTAAGTCGCAGCATGCATTACCAGGGGGGGGGGGAGTCAATATGTCTAAAAAAAATAGTATTATTTCATCTATTAAGTTTTCTTTTGCTGTATCCCTGTTTTTTTTTTTATAAAGACTATGCCAAAAACGTTAGGTATACCCTCAGTTTGCCCATCATTTTGTAAAATACACCAAGGAATTCTAGCTCAGATTAGAACGAGGTTATACTGTGGGAAATACGAATTCTTTCAAATTTAAATATTAGTTGAGTTTTCGCAGATACCGTGGTATCTGTTACCACGGTAACTGGGTCTGCAATTAGTCGTTCTGATACACGGTGCTCTGCAAAAACGACTATTGCCGAAATTGCACTTTTCGAAGTCATCCCAAAAGAAAAACAGATATCCAGTTACATCACATAGTGCTAAACTTCTTTCTCGCCAATCTGACAAAATTTGATGAAAGTGAGAAGACTTTTCAGATACCACGACCAGTTACCACGGTCGGACCGTAGTATCTGAATATCTGATACCAGGATAATTGGCCAGATACCACGATAACTGCAAAAACGCCTTTTGACCGTGGTATCAGATACCACGATAACTGCAAAAACGACTTTAGACCGTGGTATCAGATACCATGGTATCTGCAAAAACGCAACTATTGAATCCGAACAAGATAGCTTCAGGGGGTCTTGTTTCTTGCCTTATATTTATGTCATGTAGTTTGTGTAGTATGAATAAATGAATGAATAATAATTTGTTGAAGGGACCTTGCGTATCGCAGGTCTCTTGTTCCCCATATAAGGTTGATTGATGAGGTTCAATCAATCATTTATTAATACCAAATTATCCAGGATAGCATAGGCTGACGACAAAGTAATCGTACACTACACGACAAAAGAAACAATTAGAATAGTTATATACAATTGGTTTGTCAAATTAATTAAAATACAATGCTAGATAAACGATAAAATACTAAAATACATTGTCGAATTTTCATAATATTGAATGTACACTGTAAAAAAAAAATCTTGCAGTATTTGCTACTGGGATTAATCTTGTCTCCACTGAGATAAGATTATTTCTAATTCAGACTAATCGATAAGATTAATCCCAGTAGCAAATACTGCAGTTAACTGTAATCCTTACTCGGAGAAACTTTTTACAGTGTAGGCCTATCGGTTATTTCTTCATCTTTTTAAACTTCTTCTTTTCTTTTTTGTTCCCAATATAATTATGCTAAGTAATTAAATTATTGAGTCCTTCCACAAACAAATCTGTATGGATTTTCACGTGGTAGGTCTGTTATGATATTGAAAAAAAAATTTGTAAAATTCCATTATATTAAAGGACCCCTCTTGCTTTTTCTGCCTTTTATAATATACTTAGCTCCCATATGGAATTATATACTTCTAAAATCCCCACCTTTCTCCTTTGTTTTGTTTCGTAACTACGAATTTTTAGCGCTTTTTCGGCCTTGCCGAGTTTTCCTGTCACCCAACAAAAAGTTTGCCGGAATCTTCACTGTCCGCTGACAACTCTTTCACATATAGGGATGTGATAATCTTCTGTTTATTACTTCTTTTATTTGCTTAGTTTTCCCACTTTTTAACCAAGGCACGTTCAGTTTTCAAATCTTTTGCGCCCTGCCGCCGCGTCGGAGAGCAGGAAGGCTGGATATAATCGGCAAGCGCTGACAAGAGAATCGCTAGTTTCAGGTGGAAAGTATGGTATTTTCGAAAACATTTTTTCTGATCCATTTTGTAGGGAAAAGATCATTTCTTGTAAGAGTTGTGCTTTAATTTGTCTCTCTCTTTAGATCACAAAAGAAGAATTTGATCGAAGATCAAGGGAGCTGTTAAGTCTGGAGCACATCACTCTGCACAACAGACTCCTCCTACTCGTCATAGCTAGATGTCAGAGTGTATGCTTACCTCTTCAGCCCGACGCCCGTCGTTCACAGATCGTTGAACCCAAGCATAGACCCGTTGTGAAACAGGAACAAAGTTTCAAAAGCTACTCTTCAGCTGTCGCTGTGAAAGAAGAGCAAAAGCCACTGATAGAGGTGAACTCTGTAAAACAGAAACAACGACCGAATAGTGACTTGAGAGTCAAAGTTTCTGCAAAGAATTTGAAAAGGGTTTGTCCTTTTGCTTATCTTTGGGGTCAGGAGCGTCGTGACTAGGGAGGCCCCCCCCCCCCCGAATGTTATCGGCCAGTCGGTAAAAAATAGCTGCGCGATTTTTCGTAAAAACAGTCAATTTTTCTCTTGGAAACAGTCGATTTTTTCGTAAAATAGTAGCTTTTCTTAAAATCAGCCGATTTTTCGTCAACACAGTCGTTTTTTTCTCAGTAATAGTGGTTTTTATCTGCAAAGACAGTCGGTAAAAATGACCAGCCAGTCGGTAAATACCTTGCCCCCCCCCCTCTCCCCCCAAACATTTTGGCTAGTAACGCCTCTATTTAGGTTATTTATCCCTGGTTTTTGCAGATTGCGTCGGTTACCTTGGATAAGGAGATTGCATCCTACCCAACGAAAACGGGTAGTTTTACACCACCATCCAAAAAGAGCAAAAAACATAATTTAACTTTGTGAGCTATAGGAGTTTCGACTGTGAGCCTGAATTGTCGGCATTTGGTTACCATTCTGGACTTGTCAGTTGATAAGCCTCGCATCCCATTGGTTGTTTTTTCTGTCATTCCAAAGCCTGGTTTTTCTATCGACTCAAAGCCTAGCTTCCTAATTGGTCAATACCATATAAAAATTACCAAAAACGGAAAATTCAGCTAGGTCGACTGGACTTTTTTAGTCAATTTGGGCAGAAGGAGTAGTTATGAATAATACTGCTTTTTTCGTTTGATAGGGTGTAAACCCTGCTGTTTTGACGCACAAAAGCCGTCTGTGTACCAGTGATGCAAGTCTTCCATAAATGCATTATGCATTACACTGCTTTCGTCACGAACTGTCACGGTGTAATACGGTATAAAAGAGATGTATACCCTTGTACCACTGGTCCTGTACGTTCGGTAGCGTGGGGGAGGCTCGTGGGGTCTATCTCCTAGGGCGTTATAGAGTCAAACAAACTATGGTGCGAGTATAGGTTTAATAATAGTTTCAACTTACCCAAGACATGTAGTGCATACACTGGTTCACTGGTCCTAGTCCACTGACTTACGTCTGAGGACTGACTTAAGACTGAATTTCTTAATACATGGATAATAGTCCTTATATACTCGGAGCGAAATCGGAAATACTGGCGCTTCGCGAGTAATGCCATAAGCAGTGTAAGAAAAGATTGCTTGTGATAAAAAGGCACTTGGTGAGAATCTTTTGCTGCCCTGTATGGCATTTTGGTGTGACTCGCGAGCAATCTGATGCTCTAGAGAGGATACAATACCGAGCTCTCCTAATAACGGATAAATCTCTCAAAGTCCCTTATATTTATTTTCTGAAAAAAATTTATCTGACAACTCTGTCTCACCGTTGCGAAAATTTGTGCTTAAAGTTTGGAGGGCAGACTCTACTGAACCCAGTCCTCCGCGACATCCTGCCCCCCAACTATACAACAGAAAGGGAGAGGCCTCAAAGACAAGCTTTCGAACCAGTCCCTACCCTTCAACCAGTGTTTTGCCGACACGTGAGATACAAGAATAGCTTTGTCCCCTCCTTTGTTTCCCTACGGAATAGAAATTAATAGGTTATTATTTTACCCCTCGTTGTCTATTTCCCCAATCGTTACTTTTTATATTGTTTGTTCTCAATATTTTATATGAAATTCGACCACTTTCTAGTATATGTTGACAATTTTGGTTAGTTTTTAATGTATGCTGACTTTACCACCTGCTATTCGGCTAGTCCGTAATTGGTGTTGAAATAAAATTGAATTGAATTGAATTGAATCGAATAATGATTCAAAGGATTTTCTTAGACTTGGGTTCTATTCGAGGGGAAGATCGGGGTGATCTTAGAGAGGGCATGTGTTCCTCTCACTACAACGGTAAGATGCAAGATTTTACCTGCTGTTTTGACGCACAAAAGCCATCTGTGTACCAGGGATGCAAGTCTTCCATAAATAGTATTTTGTATGCACTACACTGCTTTCGTCACGAACTCTTCCTGCGAGAGCGGGGGTACATTCCAAAGCGAACGAAGAGATAGTTTATTCGATGAGATTGCTTATAGATAGATATCGATATCGCTTTTATTCTTGTCGAACTATCATGGTAAAATCCGAATGAAATCGTCACATAAAAATGTAAGCTCTCATATATAAATATGTCAATATAAATATGTCATAATACATAGTCTTGGGTTTAAATTCCGGCTGAGGAGCATTTTTGTCTTTATATATCACATCATAATCACAGATTTGTAAATATACACTGTTAACACGCACATTTTAATATTCGTTATTTTATTTGAATTTGTCTGTCGTTCAATCCGCATCGTTCTTCTGGTTTTTAGTTACATATCGTTGTATGTTTTGTTGGTTCCGCATCGTTTTTTTCGCTGAGGACGGTTTGCCGGAAGTGCAACCGGAATATCCGAATTTATATTTATCCGTCGCACATCATCCTAGAGGGATAATTAGCTGATCAATAAAAAAAACCCCGAAAATCACGGTTTTCTATTTCTTTTATTTTTGTCTTTCAGTTCACTACTTATAAAATAAATATGTCAACGTCATATATAAAATTAAACACTAAATAAGTATAAAAGTTTCAACGAAAGACGGTACAAACATCTTTTCATACCGCACATGGTCACATTTTACGTGTTGGAGTTTTGGGATCACCACTGAGGCCGCTCTTGCAGGTCTTTCCCGAGCAGTATCGAATGGTGGCGGAAGAATATACTTATGGATAGGATGCTCAAGCATGTTTTATTATCTGTTGATAGCAGACAAACACAGTAACGCATTTTTATCCGGCTTTCAGGCCTATTTAAGTGAATAAGTGATGTGTAACGAAAATGTCGGATCACAGGTCAGTTAAGTTCAGTTCAGTCTATTAACAAAAAACAAATCACACACTGTAAACTAACTTCACCCCAAGTGAGCACTGTCCGTAATGGGTGACGGTATTCATTCATTTGCCAAGAAAAGAAATACAAGGAAAAAGAAAAGAAAAAAGAAAGAAAAGAAGAAGAAGGGAAAAGAAAACTTTAAAGGACCTGTCTTACCTATAATACTAACGCAACCTACTTCCATAATCACTACATATACTACTAAACCCTGAGACCCCAATTTCGTACGGTACATTGTAACCCCTCTAACAAAACCACGAATTTCTCACTTTCCGTATTTAGCTTCCTTCGATGTGCATCACGCTGTCGACGATTGTCTGCGAGAAGTTTTTCCTTCAGAAAAACCGGTTATTTAAATTTTTCAATGTCTTCGCTGCAAGTCAACGGTTCTCGAAAAAGGCTTAAAACAGCCAAATCCGTGGGTTATTTGTTGAAAGCACAGCCATATTTTAAAATACTGTAAGTTGAATAGTCAATAGTGCGAGAGGTCCTTGAAGATTCGGTTAAACGTCAGATTCGGTTAAACTTTAAGGTGGATGAAAATATTCCCAAGTTTAGGAACTGAGGATGGATGGAACAATTAGGGACGTAGGGTGTGACAATAATTTAGGTTAAAGGTGAATGGAAATAATTCCCGGTCATGCGGTATTTTGTGACAACTAAGACAAAGATAAGCCAAATGCTCGCGAAAATAGACTACGCTCAAAAAATTTGATTGCGCAACCCCCCGTTTTCATTTAGCCAATTTTTCTTCGAAACCGTAGATTTTTCTTATAAACAGTGGGTTTTCTGAGAATCCGTCGATTTTTTGTCAAAACAGCCTTTTTTCCTGCAAAAATAGTCGGTAAAAATGACCAGCCTGTCGGTAAATACCTTGTCTCCCCCCCCCCCCCCCCCTAAAACACTTTGGCTATATAGCAACGCTTCTGGGAAAGACTACTGAAGTAGAATGAAATAGTATCATAAGTACGACGTGTCCTTTAACATTTGTTTCCTTCTAGACAAGAACACCAACGTTTGAGTTTGACGAACCACCTCGACGTATCAAGTCTAAACTGGTGCCCCCGCACCATGAAAAGCCGAAATCTCTCCTCTGCGCAAATGAGTTGAAACTGCCCGATGTCGCGTTACTTCAGGGACGAATCCTCGTTCATTCCTTCGACTTCGATCTTGACGGTGCAGATGACAAGATCGTTCATGTTCTTGTAAAAGCAGTTCACGTGAGTTAATTTTATTCATGTAAATATTCCTTCAGCCCAAGATGACTGCGAATTTTGCACTGTCAAATGTCTATTGGTATAATTTATAGATTGTCGTCATAGTTATATTTATAATATTAATTAATTTCTAAATTAGTTGATATTTATTCGTAATGCATATGGCCTTCGGGCTTTTCAATACAAATATAATTTTTATTGCGTCGATTCCAACCTTCCCCAATTCACTGAAGGGTGGGGCACTGTCCGCAGCATTTGAGAAAATTATTCCGGTGTCCGCCATAAGCAGGCAGATTTCGAACTATAAATGATATTTCGTCATTGGCGTATCCGTTTTCCAGAATACTGATGATGATGATTGGGATATATTTATTACCGATTTGTATGACAAAAAAAAATCGTCTTAGATGAGTACGAAAAGAAGAAAAAGGAAAGAAAAAACAAAACAACAACTGCAAAATAGATCTATATCAGCTAAACACATAAAACACAGAGACTAAATTACAACATAGCAAGATTTCCTGGCAGTTTTATCAATGACTAATTACATTGCTAAAACAAGACTGTTAGGCTGCGCCTCGTACTTTATTAGAAACCAATTTCACTATCTAGAGACAATAGTTGAGTTTTTGCAGATACCATGGTATCTTTTACCATGGTAACTGGATATGCAATAAGTCCTTTTTGCAGTTACCTTGATATATGATACCACCTTCTAAATTCGTCTTCGCAATTACCGCGGTATCAGACATCCCAGTACCTTGCCAGACACTACGGTAATTGCAAAAATGCCTTTTGACCGTGGTATCAGATTCCACTGTAACTGCGAAAGCACCTTTTGACCGTGGTTAAAATAACCTAACTATAGTAGGTTAATACTCTAATAATCTAACTACAAATTTAGAGAATAAGCCGTCGAACGCAAATCAAAACGGCCGTGCACTATTGCGGATAAAAACTTAAAGTTTGACTGAAAAGCCAACTTATGTTTGTATCATTCAACTGAATACACAGTATTATTTGGAATGTGTTTAGGGATTTTTTCTTTAAAATTTCACTATTTGCTATAGTATGACTTTCAGAAAATCTACGGCCGTTCGCACAATGCAAAATTCTACTATGTCACGGAAAATTTAAATCTCAATATAAATGCAGCTTTTCAGTGGCCAGTGGCCTTACGTCAAGCATACAAAACAGGTACGAGTTCATGGAGTTACCACAAATCCGACCGGGAAATTCCACTATATGAAGATCGATTATTCGTAGATAGCGGAGCCAACGAAGTAACGCATTTTCATTGGGTCTTCAAGCCTGTTTAAACTTTAACTTCCATTTCAAGTTCATTTATTTGAACACATTGAATTATTTGGATTCCGCTCTGGATTTTTTTTTCCAGTATCTGCTCAAATAGTGCGTTCAGAATATCTACAGCCGTCTCCACAACGCAAATTCTACTATGACGCGAAAAATTTGAATCTCAATACAAACGCGGCTTTTTGGTGGCCAGTTATCAGCTCACGGCAGGGGGCTCAGTGCGTGAACACTTCTTGTCGTAAATCCTTTTCGTTAGGCAAACTAAAAGGGATAGGCGCATAGAGGTACCACTGATCCGGCTGAGAAATTCCACTATCCGAAAATCGATTATTCGTAGATAGCGGAGTAACGAAGTAAGTGTTTTCATCGGGTCTACAAGCTTACTTAAATGAAAATAGGTAATTAGATTGTTCTTTCTCAGCCCTTTTCTGTTAAACTTTAAAGAACATATTGTTGGTACTGTTCGAAGAATTTTGTCTCCTTACGGGTCATTAGGTCCCAGCAAAATCGCGGCGTTAGACAAGGGAATGTGAACTGCGCCCATGAATTGTACCGTGTTCTTCACAAATGTGCTAACTGAAAAATGTTTGAAAACTGAGGTAACTATACCATTGGAAAGAACATAGCTGATTTGGTATTCTGTTAAACTGTGTTAAGTGTTAGATGACGACATGAGCACCATCTAACAGGTAGATTAGTTTTAACTTTCTGAGTTCATACTTTCTTCTTGCAGATGTCAAATACGAAACTGGGCCCACAAATTATCAAAATGTAGTTAGCACAGTTTTGAAGAACACGGTACAATTTGACGTCGGCTGGATCGCTGTTCCTATGGCCCGCTTGTAAAAAAAAAAAAATTTGAAGTGAAAAGTGAAGATACTGATTGAAACTTCCTGCTTTACTTCTGCCAAATTTCCGGTTTCGGCCGAATTCCGAACGAACTACCATACTTGTCCAGAAAAAAAAAGAAAGTTCAGAAACGAATTCAGCGTATCTCCTTATCCGTATAAAGAACATCTAATCAACTTCAAGTCAAACTTTTGCTTTTAACAAATTTTCCGGTTTTGGCCGGATTCCGGGCGAACTAGTTGTCCGGGTAGAAAATGCTTTTCACACAAGTGTTCAGCATGTCTTCTTACCCCTAAATCGAACATTTAATCAACTTCAAATGAAACTTTCACTTTTAACCAACTCTCCGGTTTTCGCCGGATTCCGGACGAACTACCTGTCCGGCGAGACAATGGTTTTTGCCATCGTGGCAGCATTTCTTCTTACCCCGTAATCGACAATCACATTAGCTGTTTAAAAATATTTTGTTTGCCCCTTAATTTGAACCCCCTCCCCCATCCCTAAATGTAGGGTTACAAAGCCCATCTACGAACTTTACCTTACCCTTGACCCAAAGAATCCTCACACCAAGTTTCATAAAAATATCTCATTCCCTTCCAGAGTTATCGTGCTAACAGACGGACAGATGGACAACTTTTGCGATGTCACAGTTATTACGTTTTGGGATCCCAAAAAGCTATATTACAGTAAAGGCCCGGATAAGAAATTTCCAAAGTTAAAGCCGACTGGCTGTCTGGACGCGCTGCAGAGCGGGTCAGTGCTCCTCCTTCACTTTTTCCTCTGGTATGGGCAGTGGCGAAGAGGAACCCGATGAAAAATTTATCTCAAAGTAGTACTATGAAGTAGTACGAAAAAGTAGCATGCAGTACTAATGATGCTGCTACATGCTTCTACTTCAAGGCTACCGTGTTACTGCATACTAATATATGCTACTATTAGCAAGACTGGATGCTACTATGGGAAGACAGGATGCTACTACATACTACTGAATAAGATTGGACCAGTCTGAGGCACATTAAATTATAGTATTCTTTGCTATTACGTAGTATTACATGCAACTTGTTCGTACTACTACTATACTGCTACCCAGGCTACAAATTTTTCATCGGGAAAGTAGACGGGCGTCAACTCAAACCCCAGCAAATATCTCTAGCTCTGCTCAGTTTTGTCGGGGTATCCATAGTCGCTGCATGGGACCAAAGACGGAGGTTCTATTGGCTTAATTGTTCTTGGTAGCACTGAGTAATGGATCGAACGCAAAATTCAGTGACTATTCTCGTCAGCTGTATTTCGGCCCTTCTTGGCAAGGGTCCGCGTCAGGCCGTTGCTTGAAGAAACGAACCTGCAATCTATAGTCCTCTTCCAGCAACGGCCTGACGAGGATCGCTGACGAACATCGTAACTGACTTTTTCCGTTTTTAGCCATTGTTTAATATATGTTTCCCAGTCAGCTTGGGCTCAATAAGTATTTTTCAACACTGAGATCTGAAAGGTCTTTACTACTAAAGCAGGTGTCGACTACCACCTGGCTGAAATTCAGTTTAGTGTGTAAAGTGTCCCGAGAAATTTATAGAGGCGAAAGCCTTATTATTGCAATTATATTATTATTATTACTCAGGATTAGAAGTTGCTGTATTGCTATTTTGCGGTTACGAGAGCGGTTCTAAAGAATTTGAAATCCCGGGTAAAGTAAGAGGTAATTCCTTACACTTTCCTTTGCATGTCCCGATGAAAAATTTATCTCAAAATAATACTATGCAGTAGTACGAAAAAGTTGCATGCAGGACTAACGATGCTACTACGTGCTTCTACTTCAACGCTACCGTGTTACGGCATACTACTATATGGTACTATTAGCAAGACTGGATGTTACTATGGCAAGACAGGATGCTACTGGATACTTCTACATAAGATTGGACCAGTCTGAGGCACATTAAATGATAGTATTCTTTGCTATTACATAGTATTACATGCAACGTTTTCGTAGTCCTACCATACTACTACGCAGGCTACAAATTTTTCATCGGGGTTATTTATTGGTGAGAGTGCCAGCAGCTAATTAATTCCATTTTTAGGGTTTTTTGAAAAATATTTTAATGTCCATGAGCAAGCGACGCCATGGTTTCCAGCTGAGGCACGGGAAGGTCACGCACGCGTGTGGACTGGACGTGCCTGACCCCTGGCTTGCAGGCACGTGGAACTTACTTTCAGCACATAGGTAAGTACATAGGTCTATAAGTAAACTGAAACGCGTTAACTGTGTCCATATGTCTTAAGATAAATGAAAGAAAAGCACCATTCTTGGCTTGTCGTGATCTTAATAATGAGAGAAATGGAGTACAAAATAGAAGGAAAAAAGAATAAGAAACACTGGTTACGGCGTACTCTTGTCCTCGGGGAGTCAAGGGGAACGGCGAGAATAGAGGGAGTCACTCCACGCGGACTCCGCGGACGGAAAACAACGAGAATGTGCGGAATGCTTCGAAAATGGATTTTCTTTGAAACAAAAGTACTCAGGTGACGGAATTAGTCGGGATCCACTTTATTTTTGGTTCTTGCTTATTCTGATTGTTCTTACTTAATTTTACATTGTTATTACTTTCAAACAGAAAATCATAACCAAACTCAGTATTGATCACAGAAATTCTTATTAATCATCTCTACACTGTAAAAAGTTTCTCCGAGTAAGGATTAAAGTTAACTGCAGTAGCTACTGGGATAGGAAAGAAAAAAAAAAATCTTATCCCTCGTGCAAAAGCTCCAACACAGGGGATTCATATCTTAACTCTGGTAAAGATCCGATTTCCGAGAGAAACTGCCAAGGGGTATTGTGTTGGATTTTATGATTTAGTTTTTTGTTTTTTTCACTGAGGACGGTTTGCCGGAAGTGCAACCGAAATATCCGAATTTATATTTATCACTCGCACATCATCCTAGAGGGATAATTAGCTGATCAATAAAAAAAACCGAAAATCACGGTTTTTTAATTTTTTTCGTAATGAATGGTCAGCTTGGCTTCAAACCTTATATTCTACTGGGACTAACCTTATCTCTACTGGGATAAGATTAATCCGAATTAGAGGTAATCTTATCTCATTAGAGACTAGGTTAATCCCAGTAGGAAATTCTTAGAGAAAACCTCTAAGCGATATAGTCAACAAATGTTTCGCCCTCTCGAAATTCCCCAATCCTTGGAAAAAATCCTACGTTCGAGTTATACCCAAAACAAAAGCGCCGACCACATGTGATCAGCTACGTCCCTTTTCGATCACGCCTGCGATGGCAAAAGTGACGGAATCCTTCGTTCTAAAAAGACTTATGGCTCAAACCAAATCAAAAATCGACGCTCACCAGTACGGAGGCCTGAAGGGTTGCAATACCACAGTTTATCTAGTCCGGCTGTTTGACATTATCGTGAGATGGCTCGATAAGGGAAGTACTTTCGTGGAAGTACTTGGAAGTAAAGAAAGGAGCACCTAATGATTTCTCTGGTGTACGGCCGATCACAGTTACATCAATTTTCAGCAGAATTTACGAAAGTTTTGTTGCCACATGGCTTAAAGAATATATTTCAAGTAAGTAAAGGTGTTCCACAAGGGTCAGTTTTGGGTTCATTGTTGTTCTTAGTTTACATAAATGATCTTTGTCGTGTCTCCAGTCTTATATCGTCGACAAACACTTGTGTTAGTGATGATGTTAAAGCGATTTTGCCGTGTTTTGCTGACGATTCGCATTTGACCGTAGCTGCTAGGACCGAAAATGAATTATTAGAAGTTACGACACAAAATATTCAATACATTGAAAAATGGATGAGAGTGAACAAATTGAAACTGAACCATGCAAAATCTTGTTTTGTAATATATGGTAGAAGTTCGAACTATTATCCTTGGATAATTGATATAAAAGTTGGGGGTCAAACAATTAAACGTAGTGCAAGTACTCGTTACCTTGGAGTTATTATTGATGAATGTTTAAGTTTTAAAAATCATATTGCATGTATTAGTAGTAAATTAGCCAGGAATGTTGGAATTATTAGAAAACTTAAACACATTTTTCCTCAGAATATATTAAGAATGCTATATTTTTCAATGGTGCATCCGTATCTGTTATATTGTTGTCTGGCATGGACAAAAACTTTTGTAAGCCACCTTACTCCTCTACGTGTGATACAGAATATGGCAATAAGAGTATTGTCCGGTGATGGCCGTAATATTTCCGTAAGACACCGTTATCAGGAGCTTCACATTTTACCTTTTGCGGGAATTTGTAAGTTTTATGACGCTTTATTTATGTAAAAACATTACAATGAAGTTTTACCCCAGTGCTTTTCTCAGTATTTTTCCCGTGCGTCATCTTTTCACGAACATGGAACTCGCAGTTCGCAGCTGATCCGTAGGCCGGTTGTAGTAACTAGTAGATCGAGATTTAGCATTAGACATGTTGGTCCTTTAGTATGGGAAGGTTTATCGACAGAGTTAAGGTCATGTACTGTTTTACTAGATTTTCTTGGCATGTTAAAGGTTCATAGTTTTGCTGTATATGAATTTGATGCGTTATTCTCAGCCGTTTAAGTTGTGTTTTTTCAATAAGTTTTTTTGGATAGTTAGTGGTGATTCTGGTTGAAAATGTGTTTTTTTTGGTTTTCTGGTTGGGCGTCCCAGACCGGGTAAGTCAAGCTCCTTTCATTCTTTCTTTCCCTTTTTTTCCTTTATTTGTGTCGAAGTTTCTGTTGTTGTTAATGTTTTGTTTCGAGGGTAATTAGTCCCTTACAGGTTCGCCTCTGGGCATCGAAGATTCCAGTTTTTTTTTTAATAAACCCTTCCTTCATTCATTCATTCATTCATTCATTCATTTAAAAGTAACTGATCGAAAGCAGTTTGGTAACATTCCTAAGTGTTCGACAGTCCATTACCTAGTTAATTTGATTGATTTTATTTTAAAACATCTCGATGAACCTGGCAAATGGATAAATTTAATTGCAATTGATTTTAAAAAGGCATTTGACCTTGTTGACCATGAAATTCTTTTAGAAAAAATGGCGGAAAAAAATATACCCGATTTTATCGTCAAAATCATCAAGAGCTTCTTGACAAATAGAGAGCAAACTGTAAAGTATAAAGGCCATTTTTCTACTTCTTTACCAGTTTTTAGTGGAGTTCCACAAGGAACTGTGATCGGTCCGCTGTGCTTCCTCCTCATGATAAATGAAATTGCTGCTGGGTTGGAGGACAAATGGAAATACGTTGACGATTTGTCCTTAGCGGAAGTCGTATCTGAGGATCTGAAAAGTAACGCTGCCGGTTTCATCGACCAGGTTACCTCAGAGGCGACTGAAATGAATATGGTCGTGAATAAAGATAAGTGCTCGGTTACGACCTTTTCTTTTCTTAGAAAAACTCGGCCGTCTTTCGAACCTCCTATCGACCCTGGGCTCATCAGTGATAAAATAACGCTATTAGGTGTAGTGATCTCTTCTGACCTTTCGTGGCATGAAAATACAAAGACAGTTGTAAAGAAAGCTAACAGCGCAATTCAAATGCTAAAAACACTGAAAAAGTTTCGGGTTCCTAAGGACAAGCTAAAGCTAATGTTTTGCTCTTTCATTCGACCCTTAGTCGAATATGCTTGTCCAGTTTGGCACTTTGCTCTTACCCAAGGTGAAACTGATAAAATAGAGCGAGTTCAGAAGAGATCGCTGCAAATTATCAATGGCGGTTCCCCCCTACCATACTCTTTTTACCTCAAAGAATTTAAAATTGAATCCCTTTCTTCCCGCCGCGAAAAACTATGCCGAAACTTTGGCTCCTCCCTTCTCCAGCACCCCACATACCGTTCATTCCTTTCCCCACCCTTTGTTCCTGTAAGATGTCCCCCCCCCCCCCGAGAAGTGGCTGAAAAGGTTCCCAAACTGACCCCAATCCACTGTAACACTATGCGCTACAGTAGAAGCTTTGTGCCGAGCTTCGTAAAGCAGTACAATGCTCTTTAGCACTTTTCTGCCTTGTTACTTTTTTTTTTTTTTTTTAATTATCTGTTGACAAGTTATTTTATCTTTACTTATGACTACAAAAACATCGTATTTGGGCTCTGCCCACGAGAGATATGTTTTGCTTTATTATTAAATAAATTGAAAATTGAAAATTGGATTTGTCCCTTGTTGATTTTCGTAAGGCCTTTGACTTAATAAACCACCTTTGTGCCGGAAAAAACGCGAAGCTAATGGGAGCCCAAAAGCGAGTGCTCACGCTTGTCATGGACCCCTGAAGGACCGAATGCAGTGCGTTGTCCCCCTTTTCGATGGTGATGTGTGCTCTGAGTGGTCTAAGCTCACTTGCGGTGCCCCCCAGGGCACGAAGCTCGCAGGCTTTATTTTCATATGCCTGATCAACTTTCTGCTTTCATCATTTGAAGAGCGATTTAAGTTTGTGGATGACCTTTAATTTATTTTAAAGTACCTTGTCGTGAATGGAGTCGCTGAGCCACAATTCGCGGACGACCTATTTCAGTCTTTTTTTTTATCAGTGCACTGAGTACGATCTTAGTCTAAATGTAAAAAAGTCACAGGTCCTACGGTTCAACCCGCTAAAAAGAGACTTCTTATGTCCCGATGTACCTTTCCCTGTAGTATCGTCAGCAAAAATTCTAGGGATCACCCTGTCGAGTGACTGTTCATTTATTGATCACATTCAGACTGTAATAAAATCGGGAAATGCATCACTCCAACCGCTCATGCAGATGAGGCAGTTTGGTTGCGACCGTGATAGTCTGAAGGCTGCGTACTTGTGTTACGTAAGACCTGTAATCGAGTACGCATGCCCCTTATGGTTCCCTTTCGCCCAAAATACAGCCTACGTGTCTGACGAGATTGAACGTGTACAGAAGAGAGCAGCCTCAGTTATACTGGGTCGGCAAGTGACTTCCGGCTCATATGGGTCTCTTCTAACTGAATTATCCCTCCCCTCACTGCATGAATGTCGTAACATACTAATTCTTAAGTTTGGGTGTAAAATCCTTGCATCTGTCCAACACCGAACTATCCTCCCACCTGAAACTAAAAACGGTAAAAACCAAAACAAGGAGACAGAGTAACACATTTGTGCCATTTTTCGTCAACATGTTCAATAAAATGTCAGTGTGACTTTAATATTTGTAGTACCGTATTTAGTATTTATGTTACTCGTGAATGTTTAAAAGAATGTAATTTTTGTAAAGACAACCAAATTAGCTAGCTAGCAAGTTTTGTCTAATAAACCTTACTTACTTACTTACTTTAAATACTGCAAGATTTTTTTTTACAGTGTAACATCTGTTTTCCAAAAAAAAACAAGAACACCAATAACTCCCAAAATCGATTTCCCACCGAATCTGAAGGGGAGTCCTTTTTTATGGTGGTGATAATAATAGGAGCATTCCCCGCCCATGGGGACTCGTAAGAATATGGGGAGTGAGTCCCTGGTACAAACAATTGCGCGGGGACTCCTCAAAACGAGTCCTCGGGGAACGGCAAAAATACGCCTTTAGTCTACTATGGCGAATAGGGTTTAATCATGAATATCATAATATTTTATTCAAACAATGTTCACAACAGAATTACCGACTATTTTCAAGAAAAAAAACTACAGTTTCGAAAAAAATCGACTGATTTTCGAAAAAACGACTGTTTTCAAGAAAAATAGACTGATTCTCAGAAAACAAAACCAAACTTTTCGATGGGATCCCAAAAATTCAATATCTGATCCAGACAACTGGGTCTTGTCAAGGATGTCTAGTTTCGCTTTTTTTTGTTACCAGACTTCTGACACTGTTGAGATGCGCGCAGTCACCACCACAGTACAGGAACTTGCAAGTAAAGTCCGATCGGGGTAGACCACTGAACAACTTGAGCATACGGGGTGATACGTTTCGCGAATGGCGAGAAACGATCGAAAAATCTTAAGCCACTGGCTTATTTCCATTCCGACTGTAAATACAAAGCACCGTCTGGAGTTTCTGCAAATCCAACACGAGAATGTACAAATTTAACAGATAACAGACAGCACATTATCTGCTAGGTTACAGAACAAGACCAAAGTTTTCGATGGGATCCCAAAAACTCAATATCTGATCCAGACAACTGGGTCTTGTCTTAGCCAGATCCAGTCATCGCCAGAATCCTTGAACATTCTTACAATTAAAATTCAGAAACAGATTAAGGCCAAATAGCTAATCATCTGAGAAAACCAAGTTCAGATATGGATTCAGCATGTGTGTTTACCCGTATAAGTCATATCTGTTTTGACGAAAAGTTCCTGCCACTTCTGCCAATTTCCCGGTTTCGGCCGAACTCTAGAACTACTTGTCCGGCGAAAAAAGAAAGCTCAAAAACGAACTCAGGGTATCTTCTTTCCCCAATAATGAACATCTAATCAACTTCAAATAAAAATTTAACTTATAACAAATTGTCCGACTCCAGCCGGATTCCGGTCGAACTATATGTCCGGGTAAAATATGATTGTCACACACGGATTCAGCGTCTCTTCTTACCCCTAAATCGGTTATCTAATCAGCTAGAAATAAGACTTTAACTTCTAACAATTTTCCGGTTTTGGCCGGATTCCGGGCGAACTACATGTCCGGGAAGAAAATTATTTTCACATAAAAGTTCAGCGTGTCTTCTTGCCCTGAATCGGACATCTGATCAACTCCAAATAAAACTTTTAATTTTAACAAACTTTCCGGTTTGGGCCGGATTCCGGGCGAACTACTTGTCCGTCGAGAAAATGGTTTTCACCATCGTCTTCAGCATGTCTTCCTACCTCTAAATCAAACATCTAATCAACTTCAAATAAAACTTTTACTTTTAACAAACTTTCCGGTTTTGGCCGGATTCCGGGCGAACTACTCGTCCGATTACAAAATGGTTTTCATCATCGTGTTCAGCATGTCTTCTTACCCCATAATCGACTATCACATTAGCTGTTTCAAAATATTTTGTTTGCCCCTTAATTTGAACCCCCTCACCCACCCCTAAATGTAGGGCTACAAAGCCCATTTACGAACTCGACTGGTCCGCCGACCCAACGAATCCTCACACCAAGTTTCATCAAAATATCTCATTCCCTTCGAGAGTTATCGTGCTTACAGACGGACGGACAGACGGAAAACTTTTGCGATGTCATAGGTATCCCTCAACTTACGTTTTGGGATCCCAAAAACACTGTTTAAAAACACTGCCAAAAACACTTAAAAACACGGCCAAAACAGTTGACATTTGTCATGAAAATAGTCGGTTTTTCTGAAAATTAGTCGTTTTTTCGTCAAAAGAATCGTTTTTTCTGCAAGAACAGTCGGTAAAAATTACCAGCCAGTCGGTAAATGCCTCTAAATATTATAATCCACTCTAAAATAATAGTACTTTTCATTCTTCAGATCACCAGTTGCTGTAATAGAATCCGGCTCAGAGACGGTTCACGGACCGGCGTTACGTGCCGTTCACGAAGCAGCCGAACAGGGCGCAGCCTACGAGGAAGCCTGCACTTCGCAAACGAAGCGAAATTTCCTGCCAGCTGCTAACCTATTCGACCTCTTCGAGACCTTACAGGTAGGACACCTATCTTGCAGTGACACGGTATTCATTACTGATTACCTTAAAATCGCAATTCCAGTGAGATAGGGTGGTGTAACCCAAAGACAATAATAGTGAAAGACCGGTGACTTCGCTAAAATCGGGTCTCTGAAAATCGATCGGAGCGCTGACTAGCGTTTGGACTTCTTCCTATTTCGAGCGGTAGATGAGTAATTTAATCAAAGCAAGATGGCGTGAGTAGGCAATGTCTGTCAATATTAATTGATTCGAAACCGCGAATTCAACATTTTTTTTTCATAAAAAAAGCGATTTATTCTTTTCCTACTTGTTTTTTATTCCAGTTAAAGAGGAAATCTGAATGGAGAGAGGATGCTCATCATAAACGAAACGAAAAAAAAATCAACAAAACGTGCTTTGATGATAAGATAAGATAAGATTTATTTCCGGAAAAGCACGAAGGGACATGGAAACAACAAAACAGCACACAAACGAAACCATAACCAACCACTATTTACAAAAAACAACCTTTAAAAACAACCAAAAAACTACCTTTAGGAATCTTCCCAAGTTTTTAAAATCTCTAAAACTTCTACTTTTAAAAAAAAATTTAAACCTTTCCTCCCCCCAAATCATTTCCCCAAATATTTCCTTCCTCGGGTCTTTTAACTCCTGACACTCACACATTAAATGGAAAATACATTCATGCATTTTACCGCACATCGGGTAGAAGTAAGGACCACGGAGCACTCTAACCTTACCCAAATATTTCCTTCTTAGTCCTGCCGGTAAACAATCTTCCCTCAGGCTAATTTTAAGTTGAATTTGGTCTAATGGAATTCCCGCCTTAAAGTAAATTTCTTCCCCCCCTGATTCTGCGGAGAGCGATAGAAGAAAATGTCAACAGCGATTTTTTAAAGAAAGAACATCCGCTAAACGGCGCTGACTGTTGTGACTCACGGGGCTTAAGGGAGTTTCTGGTCTTTCCCACTGTTACTCTCTTTGGGGTAATCCTCCTGTAGAGTCTCTCGCTGGTTGGCGGCTTGATTGTTAGATTGTTGTTGTCACATCGGCCGCACTGGCAGTCCAGTGTAGCCGATATTCCTTGGCTGGTAGATGTTTTTGTCACAATGGCTCACTGGCATCCAAGTACAGCCGACGTTCAACTTTCGCCAGTCCTCGTCAACACGTTTTTTGAAGCCATCCAGGGTAGCAGCGTTGATAGTTTTTTTCGGAAAGGCTGTTCCAGAGTTTTACATTCCGTACAGAGAAAAACCTGTCCCGCTCGCGTCGTTTACAGCTGGTCAGTCGGAGCTTCTTAAGTAGCGTGCACACACAGTCCGAATTTCGCAGTCCGGTGCGAATTTCCTTCTCCGCTCAGGAATTTTGACGCATCGCATGCGGATTCGGTCCGATAATTTCGTTCCGATTTGAGTAGAAAATATTCTACTTTTACCGGAGCGAATTTTAAACGCATGCGAAATTGTGCCCTGAGAATTGAAAAATTAGAAGCTGTGTTTGAAATTTCAACTGTTTATACGACCTATTTAATGTCAGCTGCATTCATTCATTCAATCAGCATCATCTGACTGTAGGCTAAGCAGTGGATTTTTCAAACCTGAGGCGAAGTTTCACGTCTGAATTTCGTTTTATCTGAAAAACCTGTCGGGCATCGTGACGCGAATTTCGTATGCGCGTTTTCGCGTGCGGGATCTTACCGGACTGTTTGTGCACTTAGCTTTAGAATGACCTGATAATAGTCGCGTTTTTGATCCGAATTCACCTCGCGATTCTCCGCGATTCTCCTCCGAATCCTCCTATTTCGCGTTTTTGGACTATCCAGATGAAGTGAATTCTCCTTTTCTTGCGTTTTTGTCAGAATCGAGAACGGGGAAAGCCTCGCGATTCTGCAGAATCGAGAATTTGCTCCGATGGTGAATTGTCGATTCTTCTCTCTCCGTTCTCCTCCCTGATTGGTCAACAGAGTTCGGGTGTTCAATATGGATATACACGTATACCGGGTTGCGGACGAGCTGCAAAATTAGTGTTTTTGTCAAAAGCGAGAATGGAGAAGTCAGAGGAGCGAAAACGGTAATTTGTACGAGAATTGAGAATTCAGAAGCGAGAATTCGGAACGGAGAATTCGGACCAAAACGCAAAAACGCAACTAATCAGTGTTCATCGCTGAGGAAGGGCAACATCCTTTTTAGGCTAAATTTCAGCAGAAGGTGCTTTCTGCTCCACCTGCCGCATATCGCGACGGAAATAACTGGTAGCTACTTCCAGGAAACATATAGAGCGTGTTCCACCCTACTTACCGTAGTTACTACGCATGATGTCACCTATTCTGGCTTCTTGACGCCAAGGCTTGAACGAATGTTTCTATTTTCGGCAAAATATCATGCCACGGGCTAATCGGACCAATCCCGCTGTCATATATGCAGTAACCCAGGTTCGAATCCCTGGTTTCGGCACCAAGTCTGTCTTATAATATGGATATTGACAGGACCAGGTTCGGTTGCTTTGTACAGTTGATTTACAGACATCTGCACTGGTGTACAGACAACAAACGACTAACGAATAAAACACATTACAATTGACTTTAAATACAAACTCAAATCAATTAATGAAGTCCCATGAGCTTTGGGTTTACACTTAAAGGACCCCTCTTACTTATTCTGCCTTTCATAATATACCTAGCTCCCTTGTACAATCATAAGTTTCTAAAATCCCCACCTTTCTCCACTGTTTCGTTTTGTACCTACGAATATTTAGCACAACGCAAAGTTTTCCAGAATCTTCAGTGTCCGCGACGACTCTTTCACATATAAGGATATGAGAATCTTCTGTTTTTGAATTCTTTTATTTGCTTAGTTTTCCAACTTTTTAACCACGGAGCGTTCAGTTTTTAAACGATTTGCGCCCAGCCGCCGTATCGCAGAGCAGGAGGGCTGGATAGAGTCGACAAGCTCTAACAAGAGAATCGCTAATTTCAGATGGAACGTAATGGTATTTTCGGAAAACATTTTTTCTGACCTGTTTCATGGGGAAAAGATCATTTCTAGTAAAAGTTGTGCTTTAAAGTGAATAGGTGATCAGATACTAATTAGTTACTCAATGGACAAACTGGGTCGCAGCATTAATTACTAATATTACACACGCCACGGAGATTCGTAGTTACCACGCTTACACGCTCCCGAGCGTGAGCAAATAGTTACTATTAGTTACTATTTTGAAAAGGATGGAACGGTCAGCGTAGAAAATCAAATCAAATCGTTTATCGACAAACCATCTTCATAGCTTTCTTCGTCAGAAGATGCTAAATTACGCTGGTCATACAGTAATAAAATAAATATATTACACTGTTTACTCACCTTGTTAAAAATCTCTGTAAATAAGGGCACAAACGAGTTCATGAACCTTGAAGTTCGTCCTCTGACAGGCACTAGTTTGTTTTGCTGTCTTGTCCTGCTATTTTTCGGAGCAATATTTCACGAGGAAACGAAAATAGTAACTAGCAGTTACTATTATTGTTAGAGGGGTGGAACACGCTCTTAAAGCGGGTCACAAAAAATGGTCTTTCTACCACACATACAATGCTAACCATCCCCACTGTCACTATGAATGTTCCAAACCACTAAAACACCGTAGAACAATGAGCAAATTAAAAAAAAAAACCACCAAATTTCCTAGGTTTGAAATAACTGTTTCTGGACTAAATCTCAGCCGATTATCCCGGACAGCTGTTATGGCACGTAGGGAGCCAAGGGTCAAAATAATAATGTCCATCTAATACTCCAACTGTTTATTACAAATACAAATAAATTATAAAACCAAGACCAGTGTGGTACCTCTGAAGACATACAAAAATTATCAGCTAGGTCTTATAATTCTTTGCTAATCAATCCTGGAAAATTCCGCCATCTAGAAAAGAAGACGTTGTGCGTGGGTTTTTTCTCGAGCCAAAACAGCAACTCGGCAATCGAGTTCAAATCTAAACAAACCCGTGGCATGCGATCCCTAAGAGAAGGTAAACTGAATGTTTGGATTAGGTCTTTAAAGTGCAGGCGAACTGAAATCTGACTTCAAAGCGCCGTGACTGACAGGGCAGCAACTGCAACAAGGCAGCCGCTGAGAGCGAACTGTGTCGGATTGCTTTTTTCTGGGTAGTCATGTAAAACTTTAACTTACAGGAGAATCTGAATTAACCGGTCTTTTTTCTAGTCAAAGTCCAGCTTACGAGCCTTGTCTAAAGTGTGTTTTGGGCAGGATGGTGGCAGGGTTTCATGCAGGGTTGCCAGGAGTGGCAATCCACTTGCTGGGACAAAAGTAGCCAGCCCAGTCAGCCAAAGTACCTAATTAAAGGAACAGAAAACTTGACTCAAACTTGACTCGAGGAGCTAGCTGGCATATCAAGAATGTTCCCTGAGTCGATTTTGAGAGTCAGAAAAAGTCTCGTTACGATCATTGCAGTTTCCGGGCAGTTTCCGAGAATTCGACTTTTGAGTTAGTAGAAAAAAAAGCAAAAGGTTTGTGTGCCGGGAGTAGGAATTGAACGCACGACCTCTTGACTACTATCCCGATGGGCTAGTCAACACGGCCAAAGGCGAACTTTTACTGTGCATAAGTGCGTAATTACAGTGCATAAGGGGCAAGGGCCTGCCAGCTAGCTTTGGGAACACTAAGGAGGGGGGTCGAGATAACAAAGAAGGGGGGTCCTGTCGACAATAAGTCCCTGAATCTTTATTAAGCCCCCCAGGTCGGTTTGATGGCCGAAAGTTGCGTAGGCAAGTTTTCTGTGCCTTTAAGGCTCCCAAGAATGGGTGTTTTGCGTCTTCATTTTACCATCTAGCCCGAAACTGCACTGTTCAAGGTTAGCTAACGTTCAAATAACAAGAGCTATTAGCTCATATGGCGCTTGTTACGAGTAGGCGGTACAACAAAGTAGATGATAACGTCACAAACTACACACGCCATCCAAAAATGCGGTTTGGATCTAGAAATAGAATATGCAGTTTCACTCATGTCTGTGCATTTCTGACATCGCCTCGGATCATCTGGGGCAAATAACTGTTGTAAGTTCCAAGTTTCAGCCTAATAAACCCACTGGTTTGATTCCTAGACGTGCCACACGGTTTTCGGTACCTCCCCCCAACTGCCCCTACCGCGGCCGAATCTGGCTTGGACTCGTGAATGGATCACCTAAAGCAACTTCTCTCACTACCTATCAAGTTTCAATCGAATTTGATCCTTTTTAGATAGATTCCGCCCCCCCCCCCCGACCACCGTGGTCGGATCCGGTTCAGACAGTAAAATATCTCTAGGGCATATGCTTACTCTACATTCCAAGTCTCATTTAATTCGCTGCACTCGTTTGACCCCTATGCGAGCCACAAAATTTCCGGGACTCCTCCTACTGTGGCCGAATACGGATTGAAAACATCTCCTATTCCCATCCATCAAGTTCGTCTGGAATCGCAGCGTAGCCTATCCAATCCCTCGACTACAAGTACTTAATGAGTTTTCCGGTGCCCGCCTCCACCCCCCCCCCCCCCCCACAAGTATCGGATCCGATCTGGACTTGTCACGGAGCATCTGAGACGATATTTCTTTCCACTTGCCAAGTTTCATTCAAATCCGATCACCCGTTCAAAAGTTATGCATGCGACTAGATTCTGGATTCCCCATCGCTTCACTACCCCCACGATGGTCGGATCGGGGAAAAGACTATTCTCAAGTCAGTCTGTTCGAGTCCCTGATATGCCTTCCATGCTTCATCGTCCTAGTACATCAGGAAGTACCGAACTCGCGGGATTGCCAGAACTACGGACCCCCACAATGCCCGGATCCGGTCCGGTTATGTTAATCACTACGTATCTAAGGCTTATGATTGTTCTTCCGAACAAGTTTCATCCCGATGCCTCCACTCTATAAGCGTTTCGCAGTATTTCCGGTTCCCCCCTCCAACTCCCCCGAAAGTCACCGGATCTGGTCCGGATTTAAGTGGGACGTCTGAGACACGAGGTCTATCTAAATATCAAATTTCATCAAGAACCGATCATCCGTTAGAAAGTTAAAGATACCTCAGTTTTCCGGTCCAGTTGATCCGGTCCAGTTGTGTCAGTCATGTATCGTCCCTCCAATTTTCATCCCAATCGCTCCACTCCAAGCGTTTCCCAAGACTTCGGGCTCCCCCCTCCAGCCCCCCCCCCCCCCAAGTCACCGGATCCGGTCCCGAATTTAATCGATCGTCTGTGGCCCGAGGTCTTTCCAAATATCAAGTTTCATTAAGATCCCCCCCCCCAATATTCCGGATTCCCCCTCCCTCCACGATGTTCGGTTCGGGGAAATGACTATTACCAACTTAATCATTTGGGATCCCGGATATGCCTGCCAAGTTTCGTCGTCTTAGCTTAGTGGAAGTGCCCGAACTAGCAGAACTCGGACCGACCGACAGACGGACAGAAATTACGTCGCTATATGGCACTTTGCCGAAGGGCTACTACTGTGCGTAGGGTTTTTGCGAATAGCCTAATACACTAGACTGGTACGAGTAAGAAGTTCTTTGTATAGTACGTACATAAACATTACATACGACACAGGCTTGAACGAGTGATAGCGCCGTAGAAAGTATGTAGCATTATAGTATGTGGTCCCAAGGTTTGAGGGGAGCCAGTCTCCTCAAGCAATTTGCTCAGCTAAGACGATTTGGGCTGTCCCACAACACTCTCTAACCTCTACAAAACATACATTCGTCCTGCCCTTGAATATGGATGCCAGGTTTGGCACGCCGGACTAATAAAAGCCCAGGATTCGAAAATTGAGCGCACTCAAAAGCGTGCATGTCGTATCATCCTCGGGCACGAGTACATATCATACGAGGCGAGTCTGGCGTCACTAGGCCTGGCTACCTTATCAAACAGACGGCATGAACTTCTCATGGCTTTTGGGAGGTCCTGCCTGTCGTCGGAGCTCTTTGGCAAGATTCTGCCAGATTTCCAGCCAGCAGCTGAAAATAAACGCCCCACTCGAGGATCAAATTTGGGGAAGCAAAAGTTAAAGCTCCCTCCTGCAAACTGCAGTGTTCGCCATGACCGTTCATTCGTCCCGTACTTTTGCAAAAATTTTAACAGTTACTTGACTTAAATTGTGACCTCAAGGGTTTCTATCTTTGACGTGCCAGTGCTATTCTTTTTTGGATAATTATGGCTAATTAATAAACTTGATTTGATTTGATCTACTTTCACGCTGGAAGGATCACTGAAGGTTCATCGGCCTACTTCCTTGGAAATTTCTCTCGGACGGGAAAGTAACTCCGCGGTTATGGTGACACAACTGTAACCAGGGTGTACTTTAATCAAGGAGCCGGCTACACCTTGGTTCTTTCAGTTCACCAGCCAGCGAATATTCAGGTTCTGATCTGCGTTTTTGCAGATACCATGGTATCTGATACCACGGTCGAAAGTCGTTTCTGCAGTTATCGTGGTATCTGGCCAGTTATCGTGATATCTAATATTCAAATACCACGGTCAGACCGTGGTAACTGATCGTGGTATCTGAAAAGTCATCTCACTTTCATCAGATCTTGTCAAATTGGTGAGAAAGAAGTTTAGCACTTAGTTATGTAACGAGATATCAGTTTTTCTTTTGGGATGACTTCGAAAAGTGCAGTTTCCGCAATAGTCGTTTTTGCAGAGCAATGTATTAGATACCACGGTAACTGCAAAAACGACTAATTGCATATTCAGTTACCGTGGTAACAGATACCATGGTATCTGCAAAAACGTTGCCAATGACTAATTTCAGTCACTCGGGTTCGAGAGAGAGAATTGGAAATAAGGTGATACAAGGCTGTGAAGATTCGGTTAAAAATATGGTCCCCTTAACTTTTTTACCTTATAGGCCTACAACAACGTCATTCCCTCCAACTCCGTATACGTTTTGGCGATGGAACGGATAGCTGCTCGCATGAAATAGCCGTGGTCAGCGATGTTAGAAACAACCCGATTATGACAAACTTTGGCAATACTCACAGAATTTTGTTTACGTGCTTAGTAAATAGTCACTAGTTGAACAGTAGAACCAGAGCAAAATACCAGGAATAGCGCCAAGACCTATACTTTCCATGTATCGGAAACGGGCTCGTAGCACCGCCCACCACTCTCGTATCATTCAAAGTGAGACAAAATTGCAGGTTTATAAAATTCTAGTACAGCTAAGGATTCGACCTGCACACATCGAGGGGACAGGGAAGGTTGCATCTTTTTCTTTACTGTGTTCGGATTACCCTATGGCTTAATCGGAACCAGCGCCGGCGCATGGTTGATTGAGTTTCAGTAGGGAAGTTTTCTATTGGTAGTGATGCTAGTGCCGCTACTATTCGAGTGTGTCACTTTTTTCAAGTCTTAACGCTACTGCCTAGTATTGTTTTGCTCTGAGTAGAACACTTGTCTAAATTTTGGACTACCTTGGTTTTGCTTTTTGTCTCTAAAACAGACAAATGGGAACGATAAACTAAAGGCGTATTCTCGCCGTTCTCCGAGGACACTTGAGGAGTCCCCGCGGTTTTTGTTTGTACCGGGGACTCACTCTCCGTATTCTCGCGAGTCCCCACGGACGGGGAATGCTCCGATTCTTATCACCATCACCAAAAAGTACTCCCTGTCAGATTCGGAGGAAATCAATTTTTGCTGGTGTTGGTGCAACGTAAAATTAATTAAAAACAAACAGAATAAGCAAAACCAAAAATAAAGTGGATCCAGACTAATTTCGCCAACTGCATATTTTTTTTTTCGAACAAAGTCCATTTTGGAAGCACTCCCCGTGTTCTCGCTGTTTCTGTACGTGGAGTGACTCCCTCTATTCTTGCCGTTCCCTTCGATTCCCCGAGGAGTCCTCAGGGAACGGCGAGAATGCGCCTTAAGAACTTCATATCGGCTAAGAGCCAAGTGTTTAAACGTTCCTTTGACAGAAAGAATGAAATCAGATTCATTTGGTCCTGTTATTCTATGGGGTGGGATCAGAGCAAAATAACCCTAGGGAGTAGCGCCAAGACTTAAACTAAAGTGACACGCAATCGAATAGTAGCGATACTAGCATCACTAGCGATAGAGAACGTCCCACTGAATCTCATTCAGTCGTAGACTACCGCTGGTTCTAATAACTTTATATTCTGAACACAGCAAAAAAAAAAGATACAACCTCCTCTGTTTCCTCGATGCGATGCGAAATTTATAAGCCCGAAAGTGTGTCTCGCTTTAAATGCCGCAAGCATAGTGGGCGGCGCTACGAGTATGACCCGTTTGCGAAGCATGGAAAGCAGAAAACGTAACGAGAAAATGACAATCCTTATGAAATTGTTTCTTAAAAACCATGAAATTTTTACAAAATGCGCAAAAAAGGAAGAAAAAGATAAAGCAGCAGTATTACGTGTCGCTCATCCAAAGCTTGATCGTCTTGTCGTTTTCAAGGGCGGCCGAGGCGATGATATTCTCTGTCGGATGGCAGGCCGTGCACAGGACCACGTCTAAAAGAGGAAGAACTAGTCACACACAATCGGTACGGAAACTCTTTTGTTCCGTTTTTTATACCAATGTATAACGCGAAAGCATAACTGGAGTTCAATTTCTTCGATTCTTCTCAAACTGCAAATTACCTATATGCTACGATAGTTTTTAATTAAAACAATCCCTCGCTCTCGCACAATTTCACTTTTTCCGGGTACAATGCTTTACGCTAGTAATGGCGTTTTATCCCCCGGAAAGTGTATAAAGGAAAAATGGGAGCTAGCAACAACCAGAATCATTCACCTTAATTCGCCCTTCGGAGCAAATAAGGTCCTTGGTGCAGGGGCGTCGCTATGAGGGGGAGGGATACCACCCCGATGAACAAGACCAAAGGTTTCGATGGGATCCCAAAAATCTATATTTGATCCAGACAACTGGGTCTTGTCTTCGCCAGGCTAATCATTAGAGAAAACCAAGTTCAGGTATACCTCTATAAGCCATATCTATTTTGAAGATCCCGACCGAAACTTCCTGCTTTACTTCTGCCAAATTTCCGGTTTCGGCCGAATTCCGAGCGAACTAATAGTCCAGCAAAAAAAGAAAATTCAGAATCGAATTCAGCGTACGGTATCTCCTTATCCCTATAAAGAACATCTAATCAATTTCAAACAAAACTTTAGCTTCTAAAAAAAAAAAACGGTTTATTCCGGACGAATTACATGTCCAGTTCAAAAATTATTTTCATATGCAGACTCAGCGTCTCTTCTTACCCCTAAAACAGTCATCTAATCAACTTCAAATAAAACTTATTACTTTTAACAAATTTTCCGGTTTTGGCCGGAATTCCGGGCGAACTAGTTGTCCGGTTAGAAAATGCTTTTCACACAAGTATTCAGTGTGTCTACTTACCCCTAAATCGAACATTTAATCCACTTCAAATCAAAGTTTTACTTTTAACCAACTTTCGTAGGGCGGTTTTTGCCGCATTCCGGACAAACAACTCGTCCAGCGAGAAAATGGTTTTCACAACCGTGTTCAGCAGGTCTTCTTACCCCACAATCGACTATCACATTAGCTATTTAAAAATATTTTGTTTTCCCCTTAATTTGAACCCCCTCCCCCACCCCTAAATGTAGGGCTACAGTCTCATTCCCTTCGAGAGTTATCGTGCTAACAGACGGACAGACGGACAACTTTTACGATGTCATAGGTATCCCTTCACTTACGTTTTGGGATCCCAAAAATTTGTAGCCTGCGTAGTTGTACGAAAAAGTTGCGTGAATTGATATGTAATAGTAAAGAATACTATCATTTAATGTGCCTCAGACTGGGCCAATCTTAAGCAGTAGTATCCAGTAGCATCCCGTCTTGCTATAGTAGCATCCAGGTTGCTAATAGTAGAATGCAGTAACACGGTAGCCTTGACATAGAAGCATGTAGTAGCATCAGTTCGTACTGCATGCTACTTTCGGCGCCTTTCATTTACTGAAAGGTCACGTGATTTCATTCGGGTTTTAGGCTTGGCTTTCGGGGCTTGGCCCACATTAAAAGCTAGATTGTGTTAAGGGGAAGTGGTGTTTTGCCCGGAAAAGTCATGGCTTACCTTAAAATTTCGCCTGCGGCGCCCAGTTTCATTTTGTGATATACAGTCATCAGAAACTAATGCGGTCGGGGCTATTGCGGAAGGAATTCCTCTTATTATGAATGGCATTCACCTTAACCTTACAAATACTAGCTTTAATGTTTCTTTAAATTCGTACAGTTTCCCGCATGTGGTGCTGTGTTTCTTGGCTATTGTTTATAACTGATATCAATCTTAAGAATTGTCGGACATCGGCGAGTCGTGTATTTTGAGGTAGTCACCTCCCACGCCAAAGCCCTTCAGACTGCCCCTTAGCTTAGAAATACGACTAGGCTTCTTCAGTCTTCAACGCTTGCAGGTATCACCTGCCTTGTTGGATTAAGATGCTAAATCCAAGGTAACGTTCTATAGCAGATAACGAAGGATGCGCAGTTTTAACAGATAAAACTCAGGATGTTATCTGTTATGGATTTGCGAACGTTATGCTTATTTCCAGGAAGGGCCGAAATACCACCGAAAAAGTATCTGCTGACATTTCCGATATCATGATGACAAACAAAAAAGTCAGCAGACGTTTTTTTACGGCGGTGTTTCGGTTCTGCTTGTATGCACAGCGTTCTAATTCGTAACGTTACAAAAACATAACAGTTATCAATCAATCAGCTAGAGGTGGATCACAGTATTTACGAACCGAAACAAACTAACACACTTACAAGATATGACCAGAAATAAATGATGGGATGAAACTACGTAAAAATTGGGCAGAAGAATTATCAGGATATGGAGAAAACTTATTGCCAGTTTCCTCTCGGACCGAAGCAAAGAAAACGGAAGGGGAGGGGGGAATAAATGGGTCAAATTTTTCGAAAGAGTATTTCAGCGTTCAGTTAATTTCGGAACGTCCAGTTTGAGAGCCTGTTCGTATGAAATGTTATGATCACCCAAAATTATTCTCGCTGCTCTCTTTATGACATTTTTTGGGGGGAAACAATTTTTTTTTGAAGAAAAAACGACTATTTTAGAAAACAACGACTGTTTTGAAGGAACCGAACATCCTTGTGTTATCTTTTATGAAACCTCGGTAACTGTAGTCTTTGTCTTGCTTTTCTCGACTGACGTAGACAGTAGCTAGCAACAGTCCTGAATCCTCCACCTTAATTAGCCCTTCGGAGCAAAACAAGCCCTTGCTGGATTAAGGTATTAAATCCAAGGTAAGGTCAGTACCTGAGCGCTGCTACTACAGCTTGAACCGGCACAAGCAAACCTGTGATCAATGATTACTGTGTCAGATTTTCTAACCATTGGTTGAAAAGGACACTCGCCAAATTGGCCGAAATACCTCTGGAATAAAGTCGAGGCTTACTAATGATAGTAGAGCCATCAACCCTGATTCGCAGTCAGATTGGGGTGAAGGAACACTTATGCTATCACAATTTCCCACTTATGACACTAAACCATCCTACTTCCCTGACGGTTCACTGCTTTCCCAAAACATCGAATTTCGCATCCCGGTGAAAAATTTGTAGCCTGCGTAGTAGTATGGTAGTAGTACGAAAACGTTGCATGTAATACTATGTAATAGCAAAGAATACTATCATTTAATGTGCATCAGACTGGTCCAATCTGCTGTAGTAGTATCCAGTAGCATCCTGTCTTGCCATAGTAACATCCAGTCTTGCTAATAGTACCATAAAGTAGTATGCAGTAACACGGTGGCCTTGAAGTAGAAGCATGTAGTAGCATCATTAGTACTGCATGCAACTTTTTCCTACTACTTCATAGTACTACTTTGCTATAAATTTTTCATCGGGATGGTCCTATGGCACTTGGCTGATTTTAAAGTTTAACTGAAAAGCCAACTTGTTTTTGTATCATTTAGTTCAATACACTGAATTATTAAGGTTCTGCCAAGCCATTTTTCGATTTTCAACTATCTGCTCTAGTAGTGACGTTCAGAACATCTACAAGCCGTCCCCACAGTGCAAATTCTACTATGACGAAGAAAATTTGAATCTCAATACAAACGCGGCTTCTCAGAGGGCAATGGCGAGCTTTGTGAATATTGCTTATTGCCTGAACACACATTTTTCGTAGATCTTTTTCGTTAAGCGTATAACACAGGTACAAGCGCATAGAAGTACCACAAATCCACAGGGAAAACCCATTATTTGGAAATCAATTTTTAGTGAATAGCGGAGCAACGAAGAAACGCACTTTCATCGGGTCTTCAAGCATCTTTAAGAGAATAAGTGATGGGTAACTAGATTAACCTATCTCAGCCCTTGTCGGTTAAACTCTAACGGCAAGCGGATTGTTCGGGAGGACAAGTTAAGCAAATTTCCCGACTTTTCAACAGATTCCCAAGCACAGGATACCGAAATTTATCTTTTTTGATTTTTGCACATCTGGACTGGATATGACCCCCTGACACCTCTACCCTCCTTCCTCCTCTCGTTAGGTAAAACGACTGATGTCTTACCTGTATGTCCTTGTAGCTTTTGAACTATTTCTTTCGTCTGGAGGTTCCAGATATATACGCAATTATCCTCAGAGCCAGACACGATCCACTGGAAGAGAATGCAAGTCAGCCTTATAAATCAAAGTTACAGCGACAACTTTTTCCTTTTTTCACAAAAAGGCGCAATGATTAGTTTGTTTATTCTGAACTTTGTTTTTCCATTGTACTTCGTTGTAGATTTAGTAGGCTAATTTACCTTTAACGGTCAGCTGTTTATTAGTATGTAAGTGTGTGTGAGTTTGATTGACATGTTGTTGTTCCTTTTTATACACTACTCTTCAGTTTGAAGGATTTAAATAAATAATAATAATAATTATAAGCAGTCAGTTTCCAGGCCCTTGCAGTGTCAGAAGTTTCATAACAGATAACACAAGGATGCGCGGTTTCAACAGACAACACTAGCTGCGTTCGTTGCACTCCGGGCTGCCTCTGGTGTTTTGTCACCGGCGTTCGATTCTTCTTTTGTAACGCGTTTCTTGGTTCACCGGTGGGTAGTCACCGGTGAGCGCAAAAACGGCCTAAACTCTGGGTTTTGCGCGAAAACTCGTCAAATTTTGACGAAAAGTTGCTAACTTCTCGATAAAGCCGGGCTCCCGAGCAGGCTCTGGTTAGTCCGCACCGGTGAGGTAAAACCGGACACCGGTTAGTTCAAAAACGGGTTATAAGACTGTCGAGTAGTCACCGGGGGATGCAAAAACGCCTTATAAGAATAATCGGAGACCACCGGTGAGAACTTCCGTGACAAAGAACGTAGCTACTCAACAGACAACACTTGGGATGTAATCTGTTGCGCGAAAAAAAGCATCTTGGTGAATTTTCAGATATCATGACGACAAACAAAAAAGGCAGCAGATACTTTTTTGGCGGTTTTTCGGCTCTTCGTGGCAATGCTTGCTATGCATAATATTTCGTACATATCGTTTATCGCAGTAGATTACATCCCAAGTGTTGTCTGTTGAGTGGTGACTGTTGAAACCGCCCATCCATGTGTTATCTGTTCTTAAACTTCTGACAATGTGGTCGCCTAGCTTTTACCCCAGGAACACATTTCCTCGAGTGACCTTTAAGCTCATTTGTGACTTGTAAGTTAGCTAGAGAAACGTCTTCTAGAATTTTGAAAACACATGCCTGAGGCGCATCTTCAAGGACACCTGAATGAAGAGTACCAAGTATCATCCCTATCTGTATGACTTCCGTTAACATCGCCTGCAGAAAACCCAATCCAAATACGAAATAGTGATTCCCAGCTATGATTTTTGCTCCATTTTGCATCTGTCCTTATTTCAGTACCTAACAAATTTAGAAATGAACATGTCTCCAATCAACCCTTTTTCTGGAATGTTTTTTAACCAGTTAAGCCCAAACGTGTATCTAGAAGAAATTCCAACACGATACGGCCAGCGCTGTACAAGATTTGAATGAACTGCGCTTTTTGTCTTAGAGTCTGCATGTGCAAACGAAAGGAACATCCCTATTTTGAAAACGTCACGCTCAGGAGAAGAATGCTCTCCGAGGCCATGTCTGTAAATGCATTCGCCATGGTGTGTTCAAGTATGGTTTCATTGTTCAGATGTCCTTTAAACACACACTGGACTGCAAAAACTAAAAAATGTAGCGATTTGCGAGACGACAGGGCAACTCCTTGTCACTTCGAGCTTTAAAATCCGTCGCTGGAGAACCTGAGCCATGCTCCATATCATCAAGCGGCGACCGAAGGGATCCAGAAGGGCGACCGATGAACATTCTTCGCCGCACTACCATACACTGTCAGAATTTTCGTAACAGATAACACAGAGATATCGGAAAAGTCAGCGGATGCTTTTCCTGCGTTTTTTCGGTTTTTCCTGGCAATGCTTGTTACGCATTACATTTACTGTACAGCGTTTTGAAAATCACAACAGGTTGTTTGTCGAAACTCCGCATCCTTGAGGTTTCCGTTATAGACTTCTGACAGCGCAGTCGGATCTCCGCAACATCAAACGCGTCCCTCGGGCCCGAATGGGAAGATGTGCAGCAGCTTATATGAGAGACGACTGGCGACTAGTATTGGAAGCCTTATGCGGCTTTCACACTGAGAACGCAAGACGCTTGCGTAGAGTCAGCGTTGCGTCTGTCTTGCGTCGGACCTTTCACATCGTGAAGGCTTGTGCGTTGCTTTTTCAGAAAACGGCTAGTTCTGATGAAGACTTAAAATGATGCCTGGACTGGACATGGAGCCTAGAGGCAAATTCAGACAGTTTGTAGAATGTTTATACGTAATTTTGTATTATTACTATTTGCTACTTGAAGGAGACAAGGTCCAATTAAATGTAATGTAATACAAAGTAGGGTCAACCTACCAGTCATGCTCTTGCTAAACTCCTTGTCGATGATTTCACAAATTGATAACCATGTATTATTAAGAAAAGTCTTGTTGTGATAGTCAGGGACCGTTTCATCATATAGTCCAGGTCTCTCTTGAACTAGTTTTATTAGTTTTTCTTCAATTCAGTGAAAAACAAATTGAAAAATCTGATGCGTACGCTTCTGACGAAACATAGAAATAGAGCTCAGTTCTATTCTTGCTTTGCGTCAATTTTTTAAGCGCAAGCTCCGCGTTGCCTCGTCGCAAGCGCAACGCAAGGCTTGCGTAGCTCAGTGTGAAAGGCAAACGCGTCAATGTGAAAGCAGCTTTAAGCGCGGCGGAAAACTAAGGTCTATAAAGATTGACGCGTCGTTGCGATGCGCTGCGTATGCGTTTATCTTGCAATGCGTACAGGTTGCGTAGCGTATCTTTCACCCCTGCGCGACAAGCTTTCACGCTGGATGTGTATTTACGTTTTCCTTTCTCGGTTTCTTATGCTGAATTCTCGTTTCTTCCATCATTTAAGTTTTTCTTCATCGTTAGTAGGTTTTCTCCAGTTTGTCTTCAAAAACGACGCAACGCACGAACAGGACTTGGTTTTTTCTTGCGTTGCGTTTTATTTGTCTGCATAAGCTCTGCGTTGCGTCCACTTCTTTTCCAGATGACGAAATTTTCCACGTTTGATTAGCAAAGAATTATAAGACTTTATTGATTATTTTTTGTATGTCTGGTCTTGGGCTCTCAATTTATTTGTATTTGTAATAAACAGTTGGAGCATTATATGGAAATTATTATTTCGATCCTTGGCTCCCTCCGTGCTATAACGGCTGTCCCGGATAATCGGCTGAGATTCGGTTCAGACCGAAACCTAGGACATTTTTTGTTTTGATTTTAATTTGCTCATTGTTTGACGGAATTTTGTGTGGTTTTGAACATTCATAGTGACAGTAGGGATGGTTAGCATTGTGTGTGTGGTAGAAAGACCATTTTTTGTGGCCCGCTTTAACCGACTATTTACATACCTTTCCTCCGGTGACAGAAAAATTTGCAAAAATGCAATATTTCTCATTCTTGTGGCCACTGTACATTTTCAAGCATTTGCCCTTGTTGTAGTCCCAAAGTTTCAATGTGTTGTCTAGGGTTGCCGCTAGGATGTACTTTCCATTCGGAGAAAATTTGACAAATGAGACCGGAGGGTTGTCATCATCGATGAGGGTCTTCAAGCACTGTCCAGAGGCCGTGTCCCAGATTCGACTGCAAGAGAATTATCTTAGTTGCATCGTTCCAGATACCATGGTATCTGTTACCACGGTAACTAGATCTGCAATTAGTCGTTTTTGCAGTTACCGTGGTATCTGATATACGGCTGCTCTTCAAAAACGACAATTGCCGAAATTGCGCTTTCCGAAGTCATCCCAAAAGAACAAGAGCTACAAGCTCATATGGCACTTGATACGAGCAGGTGGTACAAAAAAAGTAGATGACAAACAGAAACACCCCGCCATCCAAAAATGTGGTTCGGACCTGGAAATACGACATCTAGTTTCACTCAAGTCTGAGCATTTCGGCATCGCCTCGGATCACCTAGGGCAAATGACTTTTCTACCTTCCAAGTTTCAACCTAAAAGATCTACTCGTTTGGTCCCTACACCTGGTAGGGACCTCGTTTGGTCCCTACATCTAGAGCAAGTGATCTCTCTGCATTTTAAGTTGCATTAAAATCACTCCACTTGTTTGACCCCTATGCGACCCAGAACGTTTCCGGGAATCCCCTTCCAAGTTCCAACTCCCCCCACTGTGGCTGAAGAGGACTCGGAAACATCAATGTCGCATCTCCTATTCCCGTCCATCAAGTTCGACTGGAACCAGAGCATAGCCTATCCGCAAATTTCCTGTTCTCACTTCACCCCCATCCCCTACCGTGGCCAGATCCGATCCAGATACCAAATAACAAATCACGGCCGCATAAACTCGGAGCTTTCCAACTTGCAGCCCATTCTGCCCCCGCCCCCCTCATCTAGGTCTCCCAACCGCGGCCGTATGTGGTTTGGACGAATGTTTTGCTTGTTTAGGTCACCCACAAAGTTTCACCCGAATCGGACCACCCGTTCGCAACCTACGGAAGCCAGTGATTTCCGGATTCCCCTTTCCTCAACTCCCCGAAGATTGTCGAATCCAGGAACACAAGTTTTCCAAGGACATTATGTCGGGTCCTTGAGTCATTAATACGCCTGCAAAGTTTTATCGTCCTTAGAATAGCTTTAAAGATCCTAACTGGCCATCACCGGAATTCCGGGAAACACCCACCAACTTCCCCTACAGAGACCCGACACGACCTGGTTCTGTCAATTACGTATCTAGGGCTAATACTTGTTGTTCCAACCAAGTTCCATCCTAATCCCTCAACTCTACGCGTTTCACGAGATTTCCGGTGCCCCCTTCAACTCCCCTCAACTTGACATGGAACACCTGAGACGATAGCTCTTTCCACTTGCCAAGTTTCATTTAGGTCCGATCACCCGTTCAAAGTTATGCGTTATGCCAGATTCCGGGGCTCCCCATCCCTCCACTCCCACTATGGTGGTCAGATCGGGGAAACGACTATTATCAAGTCAGAGTGTTCGGGTCCCTGACATGCCTTCCAAGTTTCATCGTCCTAGCCCCCCCCCCCCCTCCCCCCGTCAACCCCCTACAGTGCCGGAATCCGGTCCGGTTATGTCAACGATGTATCTAGGACTTGTGCTTGTTCTTCCCACCAAGTTTCATCCCGATCCCTCCACTCTAAGCGTTTCCCAAGATTTCCGGTTCCTCCCACCAGCTCCCCCCAAAGTCGTCGGATCCAGTCCGGATTTTACCCGGGTCGTCTGATACACGGGGTCTTTCCAAGTATAAAGTTTTATTAATATCCGGTCACCCGTTCAAAAGTTACAAATACCTCTAGATCCCGGATTTCCCCTCCCTCCACTCCCCCCACGATGCTCGGAACAGGGAAGTGACTATTTCCAACTTAATCTTTTGGGTTCCCTGCTATACCTGCCAAGTTTAATCGTCCTAGCTTATGTGGAAGTGCCAAAACTAGCAGAACCTGGACAGACAGACAGAAACTGCGATCGCTATATGGCACTTGGCCGAAGGGCAAGTGCCATAAAAACTGATATTCAGTCACATCACTAAGTGCCAGACTTCTTTCCCACCAATTTGACAAAACTGATGAAAGTGAGGTGACTTTTTCAGATAGCACAATCAGTTACCACGGTCGGTACCGTGGTATCTGAAAATCAGACACGGCCAGATACCGCGATAACTGCAAAAACGCCTTTAGACCGTGGCATCAGATACCATGATATCTGCAAAAACGGAACTCTTCTGGACTGCAAACCTACAGAAGAGGCATGTTGCTTCAAACTTGGGTGAACTTTGAACAGCACTATTTTCATCCACTTCCCGATGAAAAATTTATCTCAAAATAGTACTATGATGTAGTACAAAAAAGTTGCATGCAGTACTAAAGAAGCTACTACATGCTTCTACTTCGAGGCCTACCGTGTTACTGCATACTACTATATGGTACTATTAGCAAGACTGGATGTTACTATGGCAAGACAGGATGTAACTGGATACTACTACATAAGATTGGACCAGTCCGAGGCACATTAAATGATAGCATTCTTTGCTATTACATAGTATTACATGCAGCGTTTTCGTACTACTACCATACTACTACGCAGGCTACAAATTTTTCATCGGGTTGCTGTGCCAAAAGTCAAATACCAGTCAGGCAGAGTAGGTAATTAAGGCTCTTAAGAACATCTGAATGGGTGTATCTTGAGTCTTCGTTTTACCACTTTGTCTAGAACTAAACTGTCTAAATTAACTAACGCTCAAAGAAGCATAGGACCTCTACTGTACTCGCCTTTGAGATCACCCTTTGAGATTATCACACCCTTTCTACCTAAACATCCATCCTCCACCCTTTAAACCGGAAAGAACCAGACCTCCAAGAGAATCAGCTATGAAAGTACCAAAACTCACACCTGTCGCTTGTAAAACTGAAAGGTACCGTAATAGTCTTGTGCCTCAATATACCTTGTATCATAACAACCTTACCTGAATTACTGTATTTATTCTATGACAATTGTACATATGTTTCAGTTGTAGGTTAATGACAAGTGCCAATTAATTTGCTCACGCATGAAATGTTATGCCGCATTTATTTCAAATTAAATTAAATTAAATAACTATGAAGACCTGATTGGCCCTTTCAAGCTTTAACTACCGACGTCGCCGAGCCGACGTCATGATGGTTGTGTTCCACGTTCCACCACACTTAAACTGCGGGGTTGTCCATAGTTCAACAAATCATTTTGAACTATAAGTATCGAAACCTCAACTCCCGGACCAAATACCATTTGGAAGCAAATAACGTCTATGCACACATTGTCGAGTTCATTTTATGTGGTTCCCGAGATTAACAACGAAAGGAAGCAAGTGCAAAATAATCCTTACCGTTCTTAGAATCGTACTGTTTTTATGGCCTTGGACGACGATAACTATCAGAGACCGCTTTCTCTTCCCTTTAACTTTTGTCTTTCCTTTTTTTTTTTTAAGACCAGACCTCTCACACATTCCGAATGCCGTTCTACCATCTCTGCCTCCCCCGTCCCGCGTCGAGAAGCAACTGATGTTTGGGTCTCCCGCGTGTCAGAATAGTAGATTATTCTGACCCGTGGTCAACCCAACCAAAGGGTTAAGTATCGGAGGTGGTTAACGAAGATCTCATCTCCCTAATCCTCTTGTCGAAGACTTCCCCCTCCTCCTCAACTACCTGAAGATCTGTCGGTCCCGGTTTGCTAGTTTGGGCACTTCCACATAAGCTAGGCCGACGAAACTTGGGAGGCATATCAGCGACCCGAAAAGATTAAGTTGGAAATAGTCCCTTCCCCGATCCGAGCAGCATGGGAGGAGTGGAGTGAGGGGAATCGGGAATAATATAACTTTTTTATAACTTTTCAACGGGGGACCGGATTTCAATGAAAACTGATATTTGGAAAGATCTTGTCTCAGACAACCCACTTAAATGGGTTGTCCGGGATTACCGGAATTCTGGTAATCCCGAGAGTTTGGTACTTCCTGATGTACTACGACGAAACTCGGCAGGCATATCAGGGACTTGAACAAACTGACTTGAGAATGGTCGTTTGCATAATCCTAACGTCGTGAGGGAGTGGAGGGATGGGGAATCCCGAAGCTAGTGGCACTCATAACTTTCGAATGGACGATCGGATTGAATTAAACTTGGCAAGTGGGAAAAGCTGTCGTTTCAGATGTTCCGTGTCAAGTCCGGACCGGATCCGATACTTGTAGGGGGGAATTCGAGGGGGGGGGGGGCACCGACATTTTCGTGAAACGCCTAGCGTCGAGGGATCGGGATTGAATCTGGCGGGAAGAACAAGCATAAGCCCTAGATACGTTCTTGACAGAACCAGATCATATCGGGGCTCTTTGTGAGAAGCTGGAGGGGGTTTCTTGGAATTCCGGTGATCGCGAGTTAGGATACTTCCAGATATGCTAGGAACGACGAAATTTGGCAGGCATATTAATGACCCGATTGAATAGACTTGAGGACCTGACACAATGCCCTATAAGACTTCCGTTCCTGGATCCGACCATTTCTGGGGGAGCTAAGGGAAGGGGAATCCGGGAATTACTGACTTCCGTAGGTTGCGAACAGGTGGTCCGATTTAAGTGAAACTTTATGGGTGATAAGAACTGGTGACCTAGATTTGCAAAACATTTATCCGATTTGACGGTACAAAACGGTTAAGTCAGCTGCAGCTCAACCGTCAAAGATGATTCGCAGTCAGCTTGGGCTGAAGGAATATCTATGTATCTGAACCACATGCGGCCATGGTTGGGAGAGTTAGAGGGGGCCGGAAAATTGACATACAAAAAAAAAAACGAATGGGATGCAATATGGACAGTACCGAGTTTATGCTGCCTAGATTTGTTATTTGGCGTCCGGACCGGATCCAGCCACGGTAGGAGGAGGATGAAGCGGGAACCGGAAATTTGCAGATACACTCCGATTCGAGTCAAACTTGACGGACGAGAAGATGAGATGTCAGAGATAAGAGTTTATGTGTCCTAGTCGTATTCGGCCACAGTGGGGAGCGTGGAGTGGGAGTCCTGGAGATTTTTGTGGCTCGCATAGAGGTGAAACGAGTGGAGTGATCCGAATAAAATTGGAAAGTAGAGAGATCATATGCCCTAGATGACATATTTTAGGGTACGGACCCGATCCGAGGACGGTGGGGGGGGGGGGGGGTACCGGGGTTACTCGAAAAATTCTCGGATTCGAGTGAAACTTGATAGGCGGTAAGAGAAGATGCTTTTGGATGATCCATTTATGTGTCCGAACCAGTTTTGGCGATGATAGGGGGAGTGTGGCACGTCTAGGAATCAAACTAGTCGATCTTAACTTGGAAGGTAGGCACGTCATTTGCCCTAGATGATCCGAGGCGATGCCGAAAATGCTCTGACTCGAGTGAGACTAGATAGCCTATTTCCAGGTCCTAGGTGGGCTGAAGGGGGTATTTGTGACGTTCTCATCTACATTCTTGCATCTACTCGTAACAAGTGCCATTTGAGCTCGTAGCTCTTGTTCCCGAGCAAAACTCACTCTCTCTCTCTCCAAGAATCTCTGCCAGGACAAATGTTAACTGCTGACCGGATATGCTATCCCAGGCAAAAACATACCCTGGCGTTCATACATTTTCTAGTTTTAACTGTGCAGCACGGCTTTACCCTACTGCGCACCTGGCATTCTGGAAACAAGACCAAAGGTTTCGATGGGATCCCAAAGGGGAATATCTGTCGATCTTTTTTTATACAGATAAGCAGGTCGTGTACATGTTCAGCCTTTGCAAAACCCGTATACATTTGGTATCATTGCAACAGACCACTGAACAATAGCCACTAAGACATACTTCCCAGCTAAAAGCATATCAAACATTCAGGCTTAGTCAAATCGTGTTTGATTCCGAAAGGACAATCCATCCCAGGCGAGAATAAAGAGCATGTCCTGATTCACCATGTCTTTTTACGGTAAACCTACCTCCTCCACCCAACTTTGATCGACATGAGAATTTTATCTTACTTATTCGATGCTTCCGGTTTTGGCCGGACTCCGGTCAAACTATAGTTTTATCCGGAGAGAAAATAAAGCTCATATTTGGATTCAACACATACTTTTAGCCTTTTATCCGATTGACTTGAATTATTTGTTACTTCTATCAAATTTCCGGTTTCTACCGGATTCCGGATGAACTAATTATCCAGTGAGAAAATTCAGGTTCACACATGGATACAGCCTGTATTCTTGCTCCTATAAGAACGTTCCGATCGACTTGAAAATTGATAGATAGATAGATAGATAGATAGATAAATCTTTTTATTCGCCAAAAACTGATCATGGCTCACGCCAAATTTGTTTGGTATAGTCATGGATAAAATTGAACACACACATAATAGGCCTACGCAAATAACCTTTACTCCTACCAAATATCCGGTTTTCGCCAGATTCCCGTCACTCTACTTGCCCGGCGGGAACATAAAGTTTAAATATAGATTCAGGATGTATTTTTACCTCTGAATCGACGCTCTAATCGACCAACTTTTAACCTCTAATCAACTTCAGGTAAGACCAATTTTCCGGTTTTCGCCGGATTCCGGCCAAATTACTTATCCGGTGAAAAAGGAAAATTCAAAACCAGATTCAGCACGTCTCTGAATCCCAGAATCGAACTTTTATTCAACTTCACATAGAACTTTTACTTTTACGAAATTTCTGTTTTTCCGGATTCCGGGCGAACTGTTTGTCCAGTGAGAAAATGAAGTTCAGTTCTGGGTTTAGCATGTCTCATTACCCCTAAATCGACTCTCACACCAGCTTTAAAAAAAAATTCCATCCCTTAATTTAAGACCCCCCACCCCCAGATATTGAGCTACAGGGCCCATCTACGAACTTCGACTCACTGGATCCTCACACCAACTTTGAACAAAATATCTCAACTCCTTTGAGACTTATCGTGCTAACAGACGGACAGACGGACGGACAGAACTATAACAGTTACGAAGTCATAAGGATCCCTCCACTTACGTTTTGGGATCCCCAAAAAGTAAAAACAAATGGATAAACAAATTAGGGCGTCTTACCATAGACCATCGAAACTGCTTGAAACAATGAGGGAGCCATCTCTGTTGAAATGAACTGCGCTGACAGGGTCGGAATGGGCTGGTAGCGTCTTTAAGCATTTCCCTGTTTTTACGTCCCATAACCGGACACTCTCGTCAAACTAGAAATAAAATGACCCGTATCTTTAAATTTTTTTAATATTTTAATAGCTCGTACAATTCACTCGCTAGCATTCGACTGTCGTACAGTTTACCACCGATACATACAAGAATACCATATAAGACATATTTGACGGTGCAAAACGGATAAGTCAGCTACATTTTATTCGAGCAATATTTCGGCCCTTCTTGGCAAGGGTCCTCTTCAGGCTCAAGCCGCTCAAGCTGGAAAATCTTAAATTGTTTTTCCACAAGTTTATTTTCCAGCTTGAGCCTGAAGAGGACCCTTGCCAAGAAGGGCCGAAATATTGCTCGAATAAAATGTAGCTGACTTATCCGTTTTGCACCGTCAAATATGATTCGCAGTCAGCTTGGGCCGTAGGAACACCATATAAGACATATTGATACTAAGCTTAAATATTCACAGTTGACACTTAGTATAAACACCTTATTAACATTCCTTACTAATTACTACATAGAATTGAAAAAATACAATAGACATGGAACAGGACCAGGCAAAGTACTTTCACTTAAATCGGTCGCCAAAACTGACAAATCACACGGAAAAACAGACAGAAAAATGACGCCAATGCTAAGATTTGCTCCACCGATACTTCGAGCGTCTTCCACCCTTCTAACAATGGTAACTATTAGTTACTATTTTCGTTCCAACCTCGTAAAAAGTTACTGCGCTGACCGTTCGAACCTTCTGGAAATAGTAACTAACAGTAACTATTTGCTTACAATGGTCGAGAGCGTAGTAAGCATGGTAACTACGCATCTCTGTAACGTGATTGGTCGGATTCGCCCGTGGCGTGATATTCTGCTGGAAAACACAAAAAACGCTTCAGCCTTGACGGCAGAAAGCCAGAATTCGTGACGTCATGCGAAGTAACTACGGTAAGCAGGATGGAACACGCTCTTCGTCTCTCTTGGCAATGGTCCTGTCAGGCTGAAGCTAAAAGTAACAAGCCTGCAACCATTGCAAACAGACCTACAACTGATTCCAGGTTCATTTTGATGCATCAGGTAGCATAATTTTGTAATATCCTGAAAACTGACTTCACTGTAAAAAAAAAATCTTGCAGTACTTGCCACTGGGATTATTACCCTTTGCCATCTTGATGGTGATGGTCTGGATCATTTTCTTTTCAGGTGCCAGGAGCTTTCGCACTTAAAGGACCCCTCTCGCTTATTCTGCCTTTTATAATATACTTAGCTCCCATATGGAAATATAAGCTTCTAAAATCCCCACCTTTCTCCATTGTTTCGCTTCGCAAGTACGAATTTTTAATGCTTTTTCGGCCTTGCCGTGTTTGCCCGTCACCCAAAGAAAAGTTTACTGGAATCTTCATTGTTCGCTCACAACTCTTTCACACATAAGGATGTGATAATTTTATGTTTATTACTTCTTTTATTTGATAAGTTTTCCCACTTTTCAACCAAAGACCGTTCAGTTTTCAAATCTTTTGCGCCCAGCCACCGCCTCGGAGAGCAGGAAGGCTGGATATAACCGACAAGCGCTAACAAGAGATTCGCTAGTTTCAGGTGGAAAGTAATGGTATTTTCGAAAACTTTTTTTCTGATCCATTTTATAGGGAAAAGATCATTTCTAGTAAGAGTTGTGCTTTAAGGCGTTCATTATTTTCTCGGAATGGTGGGCATCTTCTTGATATCTTACGTTTTACGTCACCAAGAGTGATTGTTTCTTTTGGTAATTTTGTGCAAAAAGCACTCGAGTTGAGAAGTGCTGTTTCTTAGTTTGTTATTTTGTTTAGTTTCCTATGAGTTGTTTGTTTATCCTGTATACGGCCTTTGGTTTTTCAATACAGTTATATATATATTGTCTCTACTGAGATAAGATTATTTCTAATTCGGATTAATCTTATCCCAGTATAGATGCTGGATATGGCTACTGCTGAATTAAATAAATAAATTAAATTAAATTAAATAAGATTAATCCCAGCAGCAAATACTGCAGTTAACTTTAATCCTTTCTCGGAGAAACTTTTTACAGTGTAGTGAGACCAGAAACTGATATTCTAGAAAATGGAATAACACTTACTGAGCCAGAGACAATTAGGTTGGACTGGGGGTTGAAATTGCAGCAGAATACGTAGTTTGAGTGCCCTTTCAGTGTCTTCAAGCACTTTCCCTGAAAAAAAAGAAATAAGAATTAGCCTATAAATGACGCTGTAACACGATAGAATCCTCTGTGGCGCTTGACTTGATTTGCACCTTCAGACAAACACAGAGAACTTGACAACCACCAAACAAGACCAAACTGAGACAAAACAAACGTTGTGATAAATTCACAGGTTCAGTGTCCAAAGAACGCCAGCTAGGGGTAATACTCTATATGACTCCAACACACGCCAATGATCCTCAGGAAGAACGAGGAAACGTCTCACTAACGACTCAAACACAACAACTCAAATCCTGTGTCAGTCAATCACAGCGATCGCTGGGGACAGCTTTGGTGCCGCTTCCGGCTCTTCCGCTAGGTACACGGCGATTTTGCATCGGCAAGGAGAGTTAGTCATCAAGAGTATTAGATCCCCCACAATTTTTTTCTTCTAACCTCAAGGGAGTACCTGACTACTGGAACTCAGGCGATGAACAGGTAGAGACGGAGAGCTACTGAAATGTATCAGTCGGAAGACTAGTGAACACGTGATTAACTGAATTTATCACCGCTTAAAGTCCGGCTTGAAAAACTGATTTTGCAGTTTCGCAAATCTATCCTAGCCAATACGAGCCACCGGTCACTGCTACCAGAAACAGCCCCTCCCAACAATCGAACTCGATTGCAAAATAAACTTCTAACCCCTAAAGTCCACACTAATCGTTACGGGAACTCGTTTGTGCCTTTTTGGGATCCCAAAACGTAAGTGGAGGGATACCTATGACATCGCAAAAGCTGTCCGTCTGTCCGTCCGTCCGTCCGTCTGTAAGCACGATAACTCTCGAAGGGAATGAGATATTTTGATCAAACTTGGTGTGAGGATTCGTTGGGTCGGCGAACCAGTCGAGTTCGTAAATGGGCTTTGTAACCCTACATTTAGGGGTGGGGGAGGGGGTTCAAATTAAGGGGCAAATAAAATATTTTGAAACAGCTAATGTGATAGTCGATTATGGGGTAAGAAGACATGCTGAACACGATGGTGAAAACTATTTTGTAATCGGACAAGTAGTTCGCCCGGAATCCGGCCAAAACCGGAAAGTTTGTTATAAGTAAAAGTTTTATTCGAAGTTGATCAGATGTTCAATTTAGAGGTAGGAAGACATGGTGAAGACGATGGTGAAAACCATTTTCTCGACGGACAAGTAGTTCGCCCGGAATCCGGCCCAAACCGGAAAGTTTGCTAAAATTAAAAGTTTTATTTGGAGTTGATCAGATGTCCGATTTAGGGCAAGAAGACATGCTGAACTTTTATGTGAAAACAATTTTCTTCCCGGACATGTAGTTCGCCCGGAATCCGGCCAAAACCGGAAAATTGTTAGAAGTTAAAGTTTTATTTCTAGCTGATTAGATAACCGATTTAGGGGTAAGAAGAGACGCTGAATCCGTGTGTGACAATCATATTTTACCCGGACATATAGTTCGACCGGAATCCGGCTGGAGTCGGAAAATTTGTTATAAGTTAAATTTTTATTTGACGTTGATTAGATGTTCATTATTGGGGAAAGAAGATACCCTGAGTTCGTTTTTGAGCTTTCTTTTTTCGCCGGACAAGTAGTTCGAGAGTTCGGCCGAAACCGGGAAATTGGCAGAAGTGGCAGGAACTTTTCGTCAAAACAGATATGACTTATATAAGAAACACACATGCTGAATCCATATCTGAACTTGGTTTTCTCAGATGATTAGCTATTTGGCCTTAATCTGTTTCTGAATTTTAATTGTAAGAATATTCAAGGATTCTGGCGATGACTGGATCTGGCTAAGACAAGACCCAGTTGTCTGGATCAGATATTGAATTTTTGGGATCCCATCGAAAAGTTTGGTCTTGTTTTACTTCGGTGTTCGATGCTGAATCGTAGTGTATGTCTGTTATTTATATGTTCGGTATTTATAATTTGTAAAAAACTGAATTTAGTTATGCTATGATAGTTTCTAAATATACCGATCTCTCTCTCTCTCTTTCTCTCTCAAAAGATCTGGCAGAGTTTACGTCTTTTGTAACTTTCTACGTAGTCTCCAAGGCTACAACATTCAATTTTCTTTCTTTTTTTACGAAATTACGGCGAGAAATAAACCTGAAACTAAATTTAGAAGTCTAGATTCAAATGTCGAACCCAAGGTATTCCTTCACCCCAAGCTGATTGCGAATCATATTGGGTCATTTCAGCGATATAGCAGCCGTTTGCAGGAGGACCTTATTCCATGTCGCCTCAATATCTCGTGTTTTCCTTCTGTCCGCCACGGTATCGGCCATAGAGACCTGTTGTTTTTCTTTCCTTGATCTACAAGTTCATGATTTAAAATTTTATTTGCATTTGCAGTGGAATTCCTTAATACAAAATTTTATAGTCCTGGAATTCCGTACAGAGGTCGACAAACATGCCGGATTCCGCGTCTGTTACTTCAGAAAACCTTTACTGATCGGGAATTCCAGAAAGATCGTGGAATGACGGAATTCCGTGGAGATTAGGCTAAAGAACCTCCCTAAGGGCGCTTTTCTCCGATCCCACAAAGAGTGTGCGGATCGAAAATAGTGTTTCCGCAGTCGTTTCTGCGGCCACAAGTGTGTTTCCACGGGGTTCCCCGTGAAACACCTGGGTACCCCCCCCCCCCCCCTCGAAACCCACGGGTACCACCCCTTGCGAAAACGCCCCGAGTACCAAAAACTCCATGACCCACCCCCCCTGCAGTTTCTAATAAGAATTTTATAATTTCCTATATTTTCCTTGAGCCCAAGCTGACTCTGAAATGTATTTAAACTCGGGTCCCTGGAGTCCCGTAGGTTGAAATCGTCAGCGAGCATTCATTCCGCGCGGTCGCATGCTCCTGAAGTAAAACTGTTTGGTGAAAGTTGGATAAATATTTGAGGATTTACGTGGATCCAATTTTTGGCTGTCAGAGTACGGTGGAAAATCAAGAAGCAGGTTCCACGCTCCACCGGGCCACCGCCAAGGTGATTGCCAACGCCTACGTGGGCCTGCCCTTTTAAAGATAAGTTTGTTTCCGGTATTTTGTATAACATGACAGACAAATTAGACCGAGTCCTCCAGGAGTTAAGCGACCTCCGAGAAGACATAAACGGTCGTTTCGCACAATTGGAAGGAATTTCGTCGCAGATGTCCGAACTCCGGACTAGTGTTACAAACATGGGAACGAGCATGAACGCTTCTAATTCTCTGTTGGAAAAGAAGACTGATTCAGCGGTAGCCAAGACGGATCAGTTGAGTAAAGAATTAGAATTTACTCGACACAAGCTCCAGCAGTTAGAGGCCGAGTCAAAAAGCTGCAATATAGTACTGTATAACTTTTCACCAAATGTGAGAGGAACCAGCCTCCAACATGATATTGTCCAGGCCCTAAACTCCATAATCCCGGATTTCGAAATGTTTATCCGCGATATCAAAGACACTTTCCGTCTTCGAAGCACGACTGGTGTTGCTCCAGTGTTAGTTAAACTGAACAGCAGATATTGTCGTGACCTCATCCTAAGAGCAAATACTTACCTGAGGCGATTCAAGTTGAGCGCGGCTCCTGATTATACGGAGATTGAACGCACGGCAAGGGGAAAACTGAAGCCTGTTCTTGAAAGAGCCCGTAACGAGGGTTTTGAAGCGCACATGAGGGGTGTGAAACTCCATGTGGGTCACGACGTGTACGTCTATGACGCGAAGTCGGACAAAGTTAAGTTACTGGAAGAAAGGGGAAACGCAAGATCGCATACTCAAGTGGATGTGATCCCTCCGCGAGTTGTAGAGACAACGAGATCTTATCAGCCTGAAAGGGCAACGGACATGGAAACAAGGAGTAGAAGTGGGTCCAATACCTCGTTATCGGCATTTTACGATGCGAGTGAGATTCAGGTGGAGGTCTATAATACACCGTCGACGGCATCGTTCCACAGGTCTGGAGACAGAGCAGCTTATGGAAAAAGAAATAGTGAACACGTTTTTAGCCCGAGTGATGTAAATCGCCAGCCGGCCACGAGTGTTTTTGTGGCTTCGAAGACAGGTGGGGTTTCTCGTGAGCAACCCCCAGATGAGCATAGAAATGTTCAAGGTCGTCGACGATTTTCTCTAGATGGGGAGCGTACAAATAGCCCGGGGCCAAGCACCCAAGACACTCATATGGAAGCTTAGTGTCACGTAGGCCATGTGCAACGTTCACGTTTAGCGAGCTCGACCCAATTAGGGATAACGTTATGGAACGTCCAAGGATATTCGAGTGAAAAGATACAAAGTTTGATAAATGAGTGTGTTTGCCGGTGTTTCATAATATGTTTGGTTGAAACGTGGCAAAGGGGAAGTATGAATGTTGAAGGTTTTGAAAGTTTTGGAAGTTATAGAGAGCCAAGTAAAAATGGTAGGGTATATGGGGGGGTAAGCATTCTAGTTAAAAAAGATAGTTTGAAAGGGTTGGAGAGAATAAAAAGTAGGTCGGAAAACATTGTATGGTTGAAAGGAAATATTTTTGCCCGTAAGATGGATCGAAAATAGTGTTTCCGCAGTCGTTTCTGCGGCCACAAGTGTGTTTCCACGGGGTTCCCCGTGAAACACCTGGGTACCCCCCCCCCCCCCCTCGAAACCCACGGGTACCACCCCTTGCGAAAACGCCCCGAGTACCAAAAACTCCATGACCCACCCCCCCTGCAGTTTCTAATAAGAATTTTATAATTTCCTATATTTTCCTTGAGCCCAAGCTGACTCTGAAATGTATTTAAACTCGGGTCCCTGGAGTCCCGTAGGTTGAAACTGTGCATGGCTTCTGGTAAGAAAATGTTAAGCACCCTACCAATAAGTATATTCTTCCGCCACCATTCGAGACTGCTCGCGAGCGACCTGCAAAGGCGGCCTCAGTGGTGATCCCAAAACTCCAACACGTAAGGTAAGGTACAATTTTAATAGCAAATATGAATAAACCTGGAGTTTCTCAAAAGCATCAGACATGCCAGTGGCATAAAAAACGACGCTTCACTAATTCTGATGGGTTTGTAAAAATTATTAATACAATTCTAGCCTAAGGCATTGTAAAGAAAAAAAAAGAAAAAAACTATCACACATCAACACTAAAATTTAAAATGTGACCATGTACGGTATGAAAAGGCGTTTGTACCGTCTTTCTTTAAAATTTTTATTCTTATTTAGTGTTTACTTTTATATATGACGCGTACATATTTATATTGACAGATTTATATTAGTGTTAACATGTATATATGACGATTTCGACAAATTTGGATTTCACCATGATAGTTCGAAAAGAATAAAAGCGATATCTATATCTATATATTCAAATAATGCAAAAAACGGATACGTCAGCTACGACGCTTTAGCAGCGACATTTCGGGCCCTTCTTGGCAAGGCTCCTCGTCAGGCTGTCAATCTTCAGGGTCAACGTCGGGAAGGAAACAAACCTGCGATTTTTTTTTTTCAATTTTGATTGCAGGTTTGTTTCCTTCCCCGACGCTGACCCTGAAGATTGGCAGCCTGACGAGGACCCTTGCCAAGAAGGGCCAAAATATCGCTGCTCAAGCATCGTAGCTGACGTACCCGTTTTTTGCGTTATTTGAATATAAATTTCCTATGTTTGCATTCGGAGGGGGGGGGGGCATCTAGACCCGTTTCCACGACTAAAAAGATTTTGTGGCTCGAATTTGACAAACAACTGTTTCGGTCATTTCCGATTTTGTGGCTCGAATTTGGCGGGAAATTCAAATTTATCAGCAAAAAAACAAAACTGTCCATTGCTTGAAATTGGCAGCCGATATTGCTGTACCGACTGAGAGAATTCGAGTTGGTACAAGGAAACCTATTTGGAAAGTCAGTCCTGAAGTTAAGAAGGCAAAAAACACGGCATTTTGGCTAAAAATTTGGATTGCTTGTGGACGCCTAGGGAATGGTACTGTTTTTAATCTAAAAGCTAAAACGAAACGTGAATACAAATCTTCCCTTAAAAATGCTCGTTTGAATGGTTTAGATGCTCCCAGTGACAAAAAAGCGTGGCAAAAGGTCCTTCGTACAGATAAAGGTTCAGCTGTACCTCCTTCCGCGCTAACTATGGCTGACTGGACCAACCACTACCGTGTCTATTCAGTGGTTGCAAAACCAGATTCAGCAGCACTTTGAAAATTTACTTCTTAAATACCTACCAAGGAAAATATTTCAACCTTCTGTTCTTCTCATTACTTGTTCTTCCATAGAAATTGCTTTCCGAAAATTAAGAAGAACTGGTTCTACAGATTCTGATGGCCTTAGTGCCGATTTTTTCAAAATTGAGTGTCCAGCTTTAACACAACACCTTCAGCTGCTATTTCAAATTTGTTTATGCCAGGGTTTGGTTCCGAATAGTTTCCTCCTGGGTACTATAACATCGGTGACTAAGCGAGGGAAAGACGCGGACCTTTGCAAAAGCTATCGGCCAATTACAGTTTCTTGTACCATAAGCAAAATCCTGGAATACGTCCTTCTTCCAGAACTAGTTGAAAACTCTAGCTTTGGTTCAATGCAGTTTGGATTCCGTTCGAGCGCCAGTTGTGCGCACGCTCATCACATATTGACAAAAATGATGAAACAGGCTACCCGCGACAAGTCTTCTATACATATATGTTCTATAGATATAGCTGGTGCTTTTGACAATATAACACATTCTCAGGCCCTATTTCCTCTCATTACTTCTGGCGTGAGTCTGTCTGTCGTCTATCTGTTAAAATTTTGGTATGGTCATTCTTGAGTAAGGTTCAAATGGCAAGGTAGCTTGTCAGAGATTATTTCTGTCCGAACTGGTGTTCGCCAAGGGGGAGTCTTATCTCCCTACATCTTCAAATCGGCCATATCTTCTTGTCTCGATTCTTTGCTTCCTGCTTACTTCTATAAAGACTATGCCTTCAGCTACATAGCCTACGCGGACGACTTGCTCTTAGTAAGCCGTAGCCGATCCACACTTAAAAAAAATGTAAGTAAGCTGTCGTCAGAACTTCTGAAAATTGGCCTTGAAGTTAACCTTTCAAAATGTGAGTACCTGCATTTCAACTCTTCGTCAAATTGTTCGAGTGCATCTAAAGCTTCTATATCTCTTGGACCGTTCATCGTCAAATCAACAGACTCTCTACGGTGGCTCGGCATAAAATTCAAATCTCATTGTCAAAATTTTGCTCTTCTGTTGTTCAAGAAGTTTATGAGTCGATCCGTAGCGCCTATGGGCGCATCGTCCCCAACCGGGGGCGCTATAACCGTAAAGCTTTGGAAATTTGTACAGCACCTTCTGCGCTCCTACTATACTATTTCGTTCTGGCGTCACTCCTGTTCTGCGAAAGAAGGAGATTAAAAAGATGAGATCATGTTATTTTAAATATGCAAAGCACCTGCTCCACTTGTCGAAATTATGTCATAACCATACATTGACGGAGAAATTCAAAATTCAAGATGTTTCATCATCACTTTCAAAACTCATGGACAACAAGGCCCAACCAGCACACGATGTCGTCCACTGCTTCCTGACCGAAGATTAAAAATTAAGTGTCTTTTTCTGTGTGTATATATGTGTTTTGTTTATTTTCTTTATTTTCGTCATTTACTCCGCCTTTTCAAAATGGCGGGTCATAAATAAATTACTTTCTTACTTACTATAAAGTCTAAACAATAAAATTAACTACTTGTCAAGCATATAGAGATAAGGCTCAAGCTCTAGTCAGCGAGATTCCATCTAGATTTTTTGTTTTCAGACATTTGAAATTACTGCCAAAAAACAGACAAAGCGGCGTTTTCGCGGGGTTCAATTTGTGGCTCGACTGTATGGCACAAAATATTGTTTCCGCGACAAACACTACGATTTGTGTGCCCCACAATAGTGCCGCGGAAAAATACCTCATATCAGATAATAAAAACATGAGACTTACGGAGGCAACATCCCAGATCTTCAATGTTTTGTCGTCTGAAGCTGAGACGAGAAACCGACTGTCTGCTGACCAAGCCACGTCCGATATTCCGAGTTTATGCCCTGATATTGTCTTCTCAAATTTTCCATCATACGCTCCCCATATCTTGATCACCTTGTCGGCAGCTGAAATGAATAAGCAAATCAAGTATGCAGCCCTTAAAGCATGTCGCTCTCACTAAACTATATTACAATATAAGATATGAGTACACAAAAAATGCAAAGGGTTGTAGGTTCGGTTCTTCTAGCCACAGCCTGACGATGATCCTTACCAAGCAGAACTGATATATCACTGGAGCAAATCTTAGTTAAATTATCCATTCAGCCTCATTTTTCAGAAATGATTCGCAGTCAGCTCAGCTTGGGCTGAAAGGATCATTTTAAAAAAATGTGCGCGAAAAGGCAGCAACTATAGACACTCAGATATCACTTTCTGAGACCCTCCTCCCCCCCCCTCCCAATCTGAAAGAAAAACAAACGTACAAGCATCGGCTTCCTTGGACCTTCACCGCGTCGAGCAGCCTTGCCCATATCCACGTGACCTCCAAGAACGCTCACGAACCAAGCATTCAACGTCAATGAGCAGGCGATATATTAGCCGCGTTCTTTGTCACGGGAGTTCTCACCGGTGGTCTCCGGTTGTTCTTATAAGCCGTTTTTGCATCCACCGGTGGCTACTCACCAGTCTTCCTTCCTTCCTTCCTTCAATGGTATAGTCTTTGGGATCCACTGGCCCTCCTAAACTTTTTCTTGCTGAAGCTTGGCTAAACTTGAGAAGTTGGGTTAAAGGGAGGGTGCTTTTGCCTGGTAAACGACGGTGATTGAATGGTCGACGGCGTCGCTGCTAGACTTTGATGTCGGCTGTCGTTAGAAGATCGATGACATCTCTGTAAATCATTGTTTCTTCTGTTGTTGGCAATTTGCTGGACTGCTGGGCTTTAATAACCGGTTTTTGAACTGACTGGGGTCCGGTTTTACTTCACCGGTGCGGACTAACAGAACCTGCTCGGGAGCACGGCTTCAGCGAGGAGTAAGCAAGTTTTCATCAACTCACCGGTGAACCAAAAAACGCGTTATAAGAGAAGAACCGGACACTGATGACAAAACACCAGAGACAGCCAGGAGTGCAACGAACGCAGCTATTATTAGTTTAGGAGTCGGGTTGGTCCTCACTCCTGCCCAATGTGGGTACGAGTGAACATAAACTTGGTAAATGTGGGTCGCGTTTTATTGGATGTTGTTTCTGTGGAGTTTCACTCTTGTTTTCTTAGTTCGTCCAAAAGTTTCGCTTCCTACTGGCATCGTACCTTTTTATCTGTCCTTTCCAGATACTGTAGTTTCACAACTTGAAATAAAGTACGTCGAACTACAGTGAATCTACATCCGAAAAAATGCAACTTTCATGTTTCTATGCTAGTTCGCAAAAACCAGAAGGCATCCAACTTTACTGCAGGGAATAAGAAACTAGTGAACTAAAGTGTGCGGCAAATAGCTTACTGGTCAATCTAAAGTCACTTACATGAACTGGCTAGCCACTGACCATCTGGGCTGAACTTGACCGCTGACACTGCTTTTGTATGTCCAGCTAATGTGAACTTCAAGACATAATTTGGTTTCTGAAAAGAATTTCGTTTTTAAGGTAATCCAACTACGATCAAATTAAAGAAGATTCATCATCTCAAATCAACCAATGAAATTAAGAGAATTTATTAATACAAACATTTACTTATATATTTGACTATTTGTTCTTTTTTAGAAGAACAAAACTCTATTTTCCACAAAATGTGTCCTCAGTAGGTAGAAACCGAGCAGCACAAAACTGAGATAAAGCATATGAATATTAACATATAACTGTTTCTTGGACATACAGGAGAAATCATCCATCTGGAGATGTCCCAACCACTGCCACTGGAAAACTTTATTACCCAAACTGAAGTAAAAGTAGGTAATCTGATTAATCAGCTTAACCAGCGAATACTGGTAATAACAAATAAATAATGAATAATACTTAAATACTTGTGTCTCACAAAATATCAACGAAGAAACCAACGAAAATGGGGTCTGTAAAGGCCAATGAATGTACTGGAATAAAAGGTGAACATTTCGGGAGGACAACTGCATCCCTTCTTCAGTGCAGACAGAAAATTTCGAGTAAAAATGCCAAAACGATGAAGATACCTTTTATTCCAGTATATTCGTTTGGCCTTTGCAAACCCCATTTCCGTTGGTTTCTTCGTTGATATTTTGTGATATGTCAGGCCAATGTGGTTTACGAAATTATCTTCCTATACTTGTGTCTTGGAGTTGCTAACAAGGTGTTGTTCACAGAACCGCAACAGCAGCGAACGTTCAAGGGAGCAAGTTCGTTTTTCTCCTTGCCTAACTGACACCAGCAGAAAAGAGTTTCCTTAGGAAATATAGCCAAGCCTTTCAGAGAGAATGTCTGATCATTATTCAATTTATCTGCAAGAGTATGTACTGTATCTATAAGGGCAGACAAGTTGATCATCCTTTACTTGTCATCCTTTTCTTTTAAACCCTAATAATCTGAAATGATAATCTGAAATGATAATAATCTGAAAAACACACAGATAATTTGAAAAGTAGTAGAGCTGATATCTCTAATGCTATACCAAAATTTTGCTGTAACACACCTCAATGAATGCTAGCATATGTCCTTCAAACCTACTTTGACTCAATGGCAGTTGATTTTTTTACAGTGGAATGATGAGATTTTTTTGTCTAAAAACCTAAAACTGTGTTAAGATATGGTACATTCGAGAGGGATAGATGCTTATTTGATATTAGATCAGAGGCGTTACTAGCCAAAACGTTTGGGGGAGGGGCCCAGGAATTTACCGACTGGATGGTAATTTTTACCAACTGTTTTTCAGAAAAAAACGACTGTTTTCAAGAAAAAAAAAAGGTTTCGAAAAAACTGACTGATTTTCAGAAAAAAATGTCTGTTTTGACGAAAAATTTACTGTTTTAATGAAAAAATCAACTGTTTTGGGGAAAAATCATGGCGCTTTGCGCCGGCTTGGTTATTTTTTACCGACTGGCCGACAATATTAGGGGGGGCGTCCCCCCCTCTCCCCCCCCCCCCCGTCGTGATGCCCCTGTATCAGATGGTTCAGTTCTGGCTAAATGGCAAAGCAAGACCTTCTTAAGAGCCCAAAAGAACTACTCTGATTAACAAATAATTGGCTTTGATCACAACAATTTGGTGAAAAAGTTACCATTAAAAGGCAAGTGACATCCAAAGAAATACACTCTCCTTTGGATGTTATTTAACATAAATAAGAATCTGTTCAGTCAGAATTATTTTCTTCCTCTTCAGGCTACTCAATAAAAGTAAATTCACAAGTGAGTTAATGTATAAGAGGCATACATATACTATGTTTTGAGTGTTATTTAACTCAAAACTATTTGCCAGAACCATTTTCATCTGCTCGACTTGAGCTACTAAACTAAAATAATATACTACTGATGGCTGAAATCAATTCCCTAGCTTTTTCTGGCTCAAATTCAAAACAACTGTCAATGTGATTTCCAACTCTGTCTCTCAGATTTGCCTGGAAACATAAGCTAGCTCTTGGTCATCCAAATTAAAACCAAATATTAAAACCAGCTACAGTACTTTAGCAAGCAGACATAAATAAAACTGATGATCCTTCTAGTGGCCTACAGAATAATAAATAAATATATATATATTCTTTATTTCCATAATAGCTCATTAGTATGGCTAGTAGAGGATCATCATGATGTAACACATGTCAAAGCAATGATGTATTACTAAAATTCCATTCCCACTTAAAACTCCCCCAAAAGGTAATGGCAAGCGCCAATCAGACCCTAGGGATGACCAAAAACTCAACTGCATCCCCCAAACCAACTGTCATGATGAAGTTTTGGTCAGGCCAAAGTTGGAGAGTGGTAACGTCCTTGCCTCAAACATCCCTTGCCACTCTTGATGTGGCAATTCTCTCTTTAATAGGGTAGCCATATTCAAATTTATTTTCAAGCTTTTACCGTCCAGTTACTGAGATAATATTATCTGCCTTTTAGCTTTGTTTGAGCTCAAAATTACTTCTCTACCACCTTTCTAAGCATTTTTAATTTATTTCTGAAAATACCACACTTCCTATTAGCAACTGCGGCAGCGACGCCAATTCAATGATGATGGGCCAGCAAGGGTTCCGTATGGCTTCATACCGTAGCGCTTCGATAGTCGGAGAGGAATTTTGGCAAATTACAATAGACTTTAGTAATTCACAGACGAACTGGACAAATGTCGTTCTTTCGAGGGAATGAAGATATCTACAGCTGAAGGAGAAAAAATGCCAGCACTGGCGGGAAGAACAGGCGGATTAATAATTCACAGATGGATTGGAAAATTTCTTTCTTTCTAGGGAATTAAGATATCTACAATTCACAGAGGAAAATGCCAGCAATGGCGGAAAGAAAAAGTGGGGCTAGAGGGATTCCTGCAATTATGACATGATTTCTTGTGTTGTTAAAAACTGATATATATAAGACTTTAAACAAAAAACCATAAGATAAAGCTCTTCGGGAGGCTGAAGGAAAGCTTTACCTCTGCCAACTCAAACTGATAATCGTAATCTGCACGACAACTACAATACTACAATAGGATATATCAGGATACCTCAATTATCACATTCACGAGACCGCACAAGACAAACTAAATTTTGAAAATGGGCATTCTAGCTGCATTCTAGAACCTGAGAGACAAGTAGCACACTGAAATCGTGGGTATGCTGTTGTTTAATAACCTGGATCAGGCTAGTGTGGCTGAAAATAAGAATTACAGATCTGTTACAGATAACCTATTTTCACTCTCTCTAAAAATGAAGAAAATGACAAAGTCTGTAAGTTTAACAGCAACAACATGTGCTTACTGCTTATATCTACTCTGGCCAAAACAGTAAGCACTTAAAAATCATACAACTTACTGAGGGAGGCTTCGCGGACGACATAATTTGATAACTTCAATAAATCAGACACTGATCTTTCTGCAGTTTTAAATTTCACTCCGCAAAAGTTGATTTCCTCGTAGAAATCCCGAAAATTAGTATAAAAGGAAGAAAATCCCTAACTTCGATTGCTTATGAAATCCCAACGAATCCCAAATGCAGCCCAAATGAATACTTTAAATGCCAGCCTTTACCACCATCATTTTCTAGGCTCTATGGCTCCGGAACTGTCAAAGGGACCTTTCCCAGCTTCAGTCAGGGCAGAAAAACTCCAGGGAGTGGCGCCGAAGGTATGAGGCGTATTCTCGCCGTTCCCCGAGGACTCCTCGGGGAATCGAATAGAACGGCGAGAATAGAGGGAGTCACTCAACGCGGACTCCGCGTACAGAAACAGCGAGAACACGAACGCTTCCGACAAGATCTTGTTCGAAAAAAGACAACGCAGTTGATGAAATTAGTCTGGATCCACTTTAATTTTGGTTTTGTTTATTCTGATTGTTTTTAATTAATTTCACATTGTACCAACACCAGTAAAAATTGATCCCCTCCAAATCTGAAAGGGAGTCCGCATGATGGTGATGACAAGGCGTATTCTCGCCGTTCCCCGAGGACTCCTTAGGCGTATTCTCGCCGTTACCCGAGGACTCCACTTGAGGAGTCCCCGCGTTTTTGTTTGTCCCAGGGACTCACTCCCCGTATTCTCGCGAGTCCCCACGGACGGGGAATGCTCTGATTATCATCACCATCATCAAAAAGGACTCCCTTTCAAATTCGGAGGGGAATCAATTTTTGCTGTTGTAGGTGGTATGTAAAATTAATTAAAAAGAATCAGAATAAACAAAACCAAAAATAAAGTGGATCTAGACTAATTTTTTCAGCTGCATATTGATTTTTCGAACAAAATCCGTTTTAGAAGCATTCCCCGTATTCTCGCTGTTTCTGTACGCGGAGTCCGCGTGGAGTGACTCCCTCTATTCTCGCCGTTCCCTTCGATTCCCCAAGGAGTCCTCGGGGAACGGCGAGAATACGCCTCTTGGGGAATCGAAGAGAACGGCGAGAATAGAGGGAGTCACTCCACGCGGACTCCGCGTACAGAAACAGCGAGAACACGGGGAATGCTTCCAAAATGGATTTTGTTAAAAAAAGAATATGTAGTTGACGAAATTAGTCTGGATCCGCTTTATTTTACATTGCACCAACACCAGCAAAATTGATGGCGATGATAATTGGAGCATTCCCCGTTCGTGGGTACTCGCAAGAATACGGGGAGCGAGTCCCCGGGACAAACGAAAACGCGGGGACTCCTCAAGTGGAGTCCTCGGGGAACGGCGAGAATACGCCTATAATCGGAGCATTCCCCGACCGTGGGGACTCACGAGAATACGGGGAGTGAGTCCCCGGGACGAAAAAAACGCGGGGACTCCTCAAGCGGAGTCCTCGGGGAATCGAAGAGAACGGCGAGAATAGATGGAGTCACTCCACGCGGACTCCGCGTACAGAAATAGCAAGAACACGGGGAATGCTTCCAGAGGAATTTTGTTCAAAAAATAAAATATGCAGATGACGAAACTAGTCTGGATCCACTGTTTATTCTGAATGTCTTAATTATTTTACATTGCACCAGCACCAGTAAAAATTTAGTACCGTCCGAATCTGAAGGGAGTCCTTTTTGATGATGGTGTTGATAATCGAAGCATTCCCTGTCCGTGGGGACGCACGAGAATACGGGGAGTGAGTCCCCGGGACAAATAAAAACGTGGGGACTCCTCAAGTGGAGTCCTCGGGGAACGGCGAGAATGTACCTCGAGTCTTGAAAAAGTGACACACGCACGAAAAGCATGACGTCCGTACTGAAACTCTTTAGTGCAGTCCAACACTGGCTCCAATAACGCATTGTTTCGAAAACAGCATCAAAATATACAGCTTCCCCCTGATTCCTTGATGTGTGCACTGCATCGTAAATTCGTCATAACTGTCTTTCAATTTTCCAATCCTGCAAATTCGTCTCGTTTTGAATGCCGCGAGTTTAGTAAATGGCGCTACGAGTAATGCCCGTTTCCGACGCATTGAAAGTATTAAGGTTTCGTCTTGGCCAATACTCCATATGACTAAGTCCAAAACACGTCAGTGCTCCTCAGGAAGAAAGAGTAATCCTCTCCGTGACGATACAAACTCAACAATTCAAATCCTGTGTCAAACAATCACGGCGATCTTCGGGAGCAGCTGTGATACCCGAGGTGATACCGCTTCTGGCTCTTCCGTTAGGTACCCGGCGATTTTGCATCGGCAAGGAGAGTTAGTCAGCAAGAGAATTGGCGCCAGAGGCGTTACTAGCCAAAATGCTTGGGGGGGGGGACGAGGCATTTACCGACTGGCTGGTAATTTTTTACCGACTTTTTCTACAGAAAAAACGACTGTTTTCAGCAACAAAAATGACATTTTTGAAAAAATCGACTAATTTTCGGAAAAACCGACTATTTTGACGAAAAATCGACCATTTTTCAGAAAAAAACGACTTTTTTCATGAAATTTGACGAAAAACAATTTGACGAAAAATCGCGGCGCTTCGCGCCGATTCGTATTTTTTTACCGACTCGCCGTCAGCATTGGGGGGGGGGGCGTCCCCCCCTCGCCCCCCCAGTCGTGACGCCCCTGATTGGCGCAACTCCCTAAAGGCGTTTTTCCGCGACATGATGTATGTATGTATGTATGTATGTATATTCTTTATAACCCGTTACATTCAAACTGAACAAGAACGGAGTAAATGGAAGAAAAAGAAATAAAGAACAAAAGAGAGAAAAGACAATTAGCGATCAATGGCAAAATATATACAGCACTACAGATGAAGTAAAACACAAAGGGCGAGTTAATCAGTGGTCATCCATTGGGCACAAAGTACTGGTAACCACGGGTATATAATTTTTTGCCACACGCTCCCGAGTGTTTGTCGCGGAAACACGATTGTGTGCCACACAGTCGAGCCACAAGTTGAGACTCGCGGAAAGCCCTTTTGTCTAATTTTTGGGCGGTAATTTCAACTGTCTGAAAATTAAAATAAAACTGAGATAAAATCTTAATAAATAGATTTACAGGCTTTCGTCCACCATCCTGTGCAAAAATGATTGTGAAAGTAGTTAATTTTATTGTTTTGAAATGAATTGCGTTTTTGCAGATACCATGGTATCCGACACCACGGTCTAAAGTCGTTTTTGCAGTTATCGTGGTATCTGATACCACAGTCAAAAGGCGTTTTTGTAGTTATCGTGGTATCTGGCCAGTTACCGTGGTAACTGATTGTAGATCGCAGTGTCTGAAAAAGTCATCTCACTTTCATCAGTTTTTGTCAAATTGGTGGGAAAGAAGTTTGGCACTTAGTGATGTGACTGAATATCAGTTTTTCTTTTGGGATGACTTCGAAAAGCGCAATTTCGGCAATTTTCGTTTTTGCAAAGCAACCGTATATCAGATACCACGGCAACTGCAAAAATAACTAATTGCAGATCCAGTTACCGTGGTAACAGATACCATGGTATCTGCAAAAACGCAACTATTAGTTTGCTTCTAAATTTGAATTTCCCGCCAGAATCGAGCCACAAAATCGACAATCACCTCGGCAGTTGTTTGTCGAATTCGAGGCACAAAGCGAGGCACACGAATCTTGTTGGTCGCGGAAACACACTTGTGGGCCGCACAAAAGGCCGCGGAAACACTCTTTTTCAGCAACAATCGACCCACGGACTGTTTGTGGGAGGGAGCATAGAAAAACGCCTTAAGCGTGATTTTGCCCTGGTTTCACTGAACACGAGAAGATTCATTCGCTTTTCTCACTACGATATCCTTTCCTTGCCTTATCCTTGGCCCCTTACCAGAGCTGACAATCATGTTTATTTTTATTTTTCTCATAACTGATCCGTTGGCCAGTGAAATTTTTCACAGAATGCCTCACCCATTATTACACCAGATTTTGGACCTGTATTACTGCACACGCAAACACTGATAAACGGGTCCCGGCTACCCCCCCCCCCCACCAGCGAAAACTCCCTCGGCAACCCCGCATACACACACAGTATTAGTAAAAGAAAATAGATGGTGCGGACCGCTTGCGGTCCAACCTGCAGACCCTGCAGTTAGTTTTCAACAAGTATATCTCCCATATACTTGCATTGGGGGGGGGGGGTCGCGGTCCAACCTGCAGACCCTGCAGTTAGTTTTCAACAAGTATATCTCCCATATACTTGCATTGGGGGGGGGGTCGGAACCTGGAGGGGGTGTTCTCTGGGGGTGATGGTTCCGTTTTTTTTTGCTGCCAGGTTTTGTCCAGTGTGTGGAGTTGAAAGCCGCGACGTTTTCGGACGGTCTTCACGGCCCGGATCCATCAAAAAGAAAATGGATTCAGATTTCCAGAACATAGAAACTAAATATCAATGCTTTTCTCTTTCAGGGTATTTGCTTGAAGTTTTAGGTTTATTGCTATAAAGAAACAGTTAGACCATAGGCGTCTTCTCGCTGTTTCCGAGGACTCCATTTGAGGAGTCCCCGCGTTCTTGTTTGTCCCGGGGACTCACTCACCGTATTCTTGCGAGTCCCCACGGACGGGGAATGCTCCGATTATCATCACCATCATCAAAAAGGACTCCCGTTCAGATTCGGAGGGTAATCAGTTTCGCTGGTGTTGGTGCAATGTAAAATTAGTTAAAAACAATTTGAATAAACAAAACCAAAAATAAAGTGGATCCAGGCTAATTTCGTCAACTACGTATTTTTTTTTTTAACAAAATCCATTTTGGAAGCATTCCCGGTGTTTTCGCTGTTTCTGTAAGCGGAGTCCGCGTGGAGTGACTCTCTCTATTCTCGCCGTTTCCTTCAATTCCCTGAGGAGTCCTCGGTGAACAGCAAGAATACGCCTCATACATTCAAGTTTCAGAGCCATCTATGTATGATGTTTTCTGATGGATTAGTTGTTCAGATTAGACAATTTTTGTGAACAAGGGCTTCTAAAAAGGGGACAGATTTCACCAATATCAAAACCAGATTTTGTTTGCACCTACTTTAGCAGAATTAGCAGTCGAGGTCGGTTTGAAGTAGGCATTTTAGTTTCTCCCAAAGCCGGAAAGGGCAGGAGATTGACCGCTAGAAGGCATGGAAGAACCCGAATGCTCCGCAAATAACATTGGGTTATGAAATTTTATCTGTTTGATAATTGAATATTTAGAAAAAAGAACAAAAATGGAGTAGTTAACACAAAACGGCTGATTGAGATAGTTTAAAGGAATGCATTATATTTATAATGTTTTGAAAGCTTCCGTCATCCAGGGATAGATGGCGACCATAAACGATTTATTGGAAATAGAGCTGAGGTCAATGATAAGATTTTTGTTAGAAATCCTACTAGAAATAAATGGAAATAAATAGCCAATGCAATCATTTTTCTTTTTCCAAAAATCTTCGGTACGAAGGTGTTTCAGTCACTGATTGCGTCAGCCATTAACAGGTGTTTTTCCAAAGTGATCTCGTCACGATTTTAAAATAGTCTTATTTGAAAGAGAATAATTTTTTTCATCGTCTGAAATATTTATTTTATGATTTTCGACCAGGACTTCGAAGTTATGGAATGAAATAGTTCAGTAAGGTGGAATTAGCCAATCACGGAGCTCGTTTTCGTCAAACAAAATCTGGCACGCTCAGAGAACGGTTGTATGTGACTTTTCTCCTGTGCCAGTGGAATAAGATTGAAAATTATCGAATTCAATCGGATTTAACCATGGAACAGGAGGGTCAACAGGCCGTTCCAGACGTTCCGAAGACTCAGAATGTCACAAATGAAGGGTATTTGCATTCTTTTTGAATCAGATCCCTTGTATTTGCGGAAATTTCGATATTTAAATTCCGAGCGTCAACGATCACTTTCGGGAAGCCGCCATTTTTGATGAAAAGTATATCGAAAATCGATGGATTTGTACGAGTTTCTTCAATACTTTAGCTAAATAAAGCGAATTGCATAGCCAAAGTTGTCTGATATAGCTTCTGGAGTAAGTTGGTAGTTTAGTTTGCATGTTCAGAGCTGGTAGAAGACCAATAGCTGTATTGAAGGGTCTGAGGAAGCTTTCTCTTTAGTTTTGGGCTTTGTTAGATGCTTCTATAGCTAGGCTACTGACTAGCTGTTTAAGTTGGCGGAGTTTGTTCAATCTTCAAAATGGATGGGATGGGTAATAGGCCATTGCCATTGGGTCAAAGAAAGATGCTTATTGTGAGAGTTGAGTTAAGAAGCACCCATGGGCTCTAGAATCTTAGTACATCTGTATCTACAGGTTTTAAGTTGACTCATTAAGTATTCTTGTTAAAATATGCCCTGTCCTAAGTTAGATCATGTCTACAATTGTGGAAAAATCTTGCCAAACCATGATTCTACTTTTGGCAGTCTGAAAACAAACTTCTAGAAAAATTCTCCTGGAAAGAGATAGATGCCTATGGCAGAATTGTCAGGTGACACAAATTTTCTTTTGAGGAGAATTCAAGGGTGGCAAATTCTTTTGAGGAGAGTTTGAGGATGGGAAAATGGAGTAGAGAGGAGTAACATACCTTTTGCACCTAAATACCATTCTAAAAATCTAGCCATAAGCTGACTGACAAGGTATTTCAACTATGTGAGCCCCAAGAGAGATTGAGGGTGAACATACAAGAATCGTGGATGCAAATTATTCTTCTCTTTTTCTTGCTGTTTCATTCAAACACTCAACTCAGGCTCCAGCAGATTTTTTGTTAGCCCCATTCACAAGCATGCCTAGCAGTTAAACTCCAGGCCCTAGAACTTGGTGCCTGGCTAAGCTTGGCGTGCTTAGGCATCTGTGCTTGGGTAGGCATGCTTGTCAAAGTGGCTTTAGGGTAAGTCATCTTCCTGTATAGAGAAAGTGGTTTTCCCTAACAAGGCATGAAAAATTGAAAGAAAGACATGGAAAAGTAAGAAATCTGACTGAAAGTACTCGTTTTGCATGATGATCTCCAGAGCTCCATTTAGGCCCCCTTATGATTTTATGCATGCTTTTAGAACATACGCAGTTGTTGTCTGGCTAGTTTATAGTTGCTTAGCATTATAGCTTTTGCTGAGAAACAGCTTTTGTGATGAGTTATTGCACCATCAGTCAGATTTGTGTTGACAATATTGGAAAGACGTAAACAAAACCCGTTTTGAACCAGAGATTAAACAACCAAGGAAAACTTGTCTTTGACTATTTTCCCTTGTTCACCCCAAAATTCTCCAATGCAGAGAATCTTTTTAGTCTGAGCAGGACAATCCACTTCTTGTCTTCTAGAAACAGCAGATGAATCCAACAAAAACTGTATAGTGGAGGTTTTTTTGTGAGTCAGGAGGCTAATATTATTTACTGTTCTTCTCTGGGTAGGCTATGTTGTCTAGCAAAGTGGGCCACAGAAAACAAATGAATTCTGTCCTCAGTTTCTTGTGATTTTTGCATTTGTCATTGTTGTATTCTCTTTTTTTCTATTTTATTTCTCAAGACTTGTATTTGAATTGTAGGATTGTTTTATAAGTAGTGAACTGATAGACAAAAATGCTCCTCAGCCGGGATTTGAACCCAGGACCCTCTGCTTACAAGGCAGTTGCTCTACCATCTGAGCTACTGAGGGGCTTGTGAACAGAGTTCGCAAACCCCCACAATAGTCTGGTAGGAGCCGGCCATAGGAACAGTGATCCCGCCCAAAGGCAAATTCATCTAACTAGTTCACATCCCCATGTCATGTAATTATATGTCATAAATTATATTCAAAAAATGTTTCTGATTTATTGGTCCATGGTACAAGTCCCTTGTGTAAAGTGCCATCTGTTTAATTATAGAATCATTTCTCAGTGAATGTTTTTCAAGTTGTGTATCCTTTAACTAATTTTACTGTAATTTTCCAGTAAAAAAATGGAGATAAAACCTGAGCCAAAAGAAGAAAAGCCTGCTGCCCCAGCAGTAGCAGCATCAGCCTCAAACTCTAAAGAGGCTCCACCTCGGGATGAACCAGTGCTTGAACCAGTCAATGGAATAGTTCAGCCACCTGTAGTTGCACCGCCTCATAGGCCAGGAAGAGTGACAAATCAGCTTCAGTACATCCATAAGTTTGTGGTGAAAAGTGTATTAAAACACCACTTTGCATGGCCGTTCACATCTCCAGTGGATGCTAAGAAATTGAACATTCCTGTAAGTACAACCCCACACAGTAACAGGAAAAACTCGTGTTGCATTTTTACTCTCTTTTTGACCGCCGACATTTGATTTCTTATCAAGCTCATGTTTGCTGCTAGCTTATGAAAATCTGTGATTCCAGGTCAGCTGCAGGGCAGTTACAATACACTTAAAGGACACCTGAATGAAGAGTACCAAGTATCATCCCTATCTGTATGACTTCCGTTAACATTGCCTGCAGAAAACCCAATCCAAATACGAAATAGTTTTCCAAGCTATGATTTTTGCTCCATTTTGCATCTGTCCTTATTTCAGTACCCAACAGTTTTAGAAATGAACAAATGTCTCCAATCAACCCTTCTTCTGGAATATTGTCTAACCAGTTAAGCCCAAACGTATATCTAGAAGAAATTCCAATGCGATCTGGTCAGCGCTGTACAAGATTTGAATGAATTGCGCTTTTTGTCTTGGAGTCTGCATGTGCAAACTTCCAGAAACGAACATCCCTATTTTGAAAACGTCAAGGTCAGGAGAAGAATGCTGTCCGTGGCCATGTCTGTAAATGCATTCTCCATGGTGTGTTCAAGTATGGTTTGCTTTCATTTTTTCAAACAATGTTTACAACCAATACGTCAGCTGCGATTCTTCATCAGCGATATTTCTGCCCTTCTTGGTAGGGTCCTTGTCAGTCCTCTGGGTAATGTCTGGGAAGTAAACAAACCTGTCTTAAAGACAGTTGACTCAGAGGACTGACAGCCTGACGAGGACCCTTGCCAAGAAGGGCCGAAATACTGCTGATGAAGAATCGTAGCTGACATATCCGTTGTAAACATTGTTTGAATAAATGTTGCAAAGTCAGCTTGGGCTCAAAGAATATTTATGGTTTCATTGGTCAGGTGTCCTTTAAAAAGACAAATGTTTACAGCAAACAGTAAGCAAAACTTTAACCTTTAAAGTTAGACTGAAGAGCTTCCAGGTCTAACTTTTCAAAAGGGTTACACAGTACGATTGTTTCTAATTCAGTTCAAAATCCCTGGAAGAAAATCAGATCAGTTCCTATGTATTAGGCTTGACAATGTATCTTCTCTGTGACAGTACTAAACATCACCTGTAATCTCGACGTCATTAAGAAACATTGTCTAAGATTGGTTTGTACTATGTATGATCTGCACCTCTGATTGAACCAATCACAACTTGGAAGGGTGGGGCTTAAATATGTAACAAAAGAACTATGGGAAGATCAAGTGTAGCTTGAAAACAAAATCACAAAAACAGAAGCACAAGGAAGATTGAAACTAGGCAGGCTGGTGAGGGCGTTGGCTATTGAGAAGGAACAATATAGAAAGTGTTAGGTTTCAGTTCTGCTTTAAATTGATAGATAAGGGTTCAAAAATAGCTTGATTTGTGCACAGTCTTGGGATTTGTATTTGTGAAACTGAGTGGGCTGTTAGCTGGTGTGGTGCTAGGGCAAAATTGTAGTGTGTGAACCCATCTAGAAACATGCTTTGGATGAATATGTTCGAAAACATCTGAAATGGCTTACATAAAAGCATACCTGAACATGATTTGTGAAATGGGGGGGGGGGATAGGCTGAGTTGTTTATGAAAGAGGTTGATCTCTCTTTAGCTTTTGGTTGGATATAACACAGTACAGATAAAACCCATATACTATCTCCATAGTAGATCAATCGAATCATGAAATAGTATATTGACCATCTTGCTCATAAATGATGTTGGATCAACTTCCTGAATTGTGTTCTTCGATTGCGAGTTAATGTTTTGTTCTTCTTTGACTTTCTGAGCACTCCACAAAGACTTTGCAGCAAGGCGGCTAGTCCATATGAGAAATTGTTATTTCTTATTCTCAGCTTATTTTACTGTGAAATATCTTATAGGTTATGGAAAGTCAGGAAATTTTCCATGCTGGAATAGGCACTTACAAGAAATAAAGTAGAAAAATAAATTTCACGAAAGATGAAATATCGGGCAACTCTGTGTATTCATATTTTCTGAATTGAACTATAAGAACCAGCAAACTAATATGAACTATGTGTGTTGAAGTAAGAGGCATGGAAGCCTTTATCAGCAGTATATTTAATTATTATTTGTCTGTTCTGGTTGCTTAGTTATTAAGAAATGGTTCAGTAGCTTGTAGGCTACTCTAATTTCATGTTTTTCGAAGGCTAGTGTGTTGTCAAAATGAAAGAAAAACTGGTGTATTGTTTTTGCCACTTTATAGTTTTATAACAGTTTGTTCTTGCAGGACTATCATAAAATCATCAAGCATCCTATGGACCTGGCAACGATAAAAAAGCGACTTGAGAACAATTACTACTGGGGGGCAAAAGAGTGCATCCAAGACTTCAACACCATGTTTACAAACTGTTATGTGTACAACAAACCGGGTGAAGATGTAGTGTTGATGGCTCAGTCTCTCGAGAAACTGTTTCTGACGAAAGTGGCACAAATGCCTAAAGAGGAGCTGGAAATTGAGTCACAATCACCAAAACCTAAGGTGAAGAAGCCCCCTATAGCCCCAAGAACCCCAGTGCCAAGAACTCCTAAACCGATGACACCGGCACCAAGTGCACCAGTGACAACCGTGACTACACCTGTTGTTCCACAGTTGAACCTCCCTGCTGGAACAACAATCACACAAAGCAAACCTAGTTTAGTGAATAGTAATATCCCACCTTTATTGCCAATAAACCACCAGAACTCAGTGCCTATGGTAAGTGTCTTTTTTCCTAAAGCATCCGCAACCCCTTTCATTTCATTTGCTGTTCCTCCAGTATTTACGATTTTTTCCGATAATGGCCAAAAAGGTCCTTTTTTCTCCTCTAACCTGCCTTCATTTCAGTATTTTAGTGCATACAATCTGTGCTTGTACACATCATCCCACTCTTTACATTATCAGCCCTCAGCATTTGCTAGGCATTTGATGTTTACCTCTGTCATTAGAAGATACCTTTATTTTGTCTGTGATATCAGGGACCCATAAATTTCCTTTAATGACTCGCCGTTCAGGGGGTTTGTCATTTCCTATGCTTCTATGTTGATATGTTGCCCGAGCCTCACCTAGTTTCCGAAAATTCCGCTTGTGTCGAATCGGCGTTCTGGCTCAGATATTTTATTTTTATTTTTTTTATTTTATTTCAAATAAGGCCAACATGGGCCACAAAATAACAAAAACACACTCAACAAACAAACAAATGTAAATACGAGGTCACTTACGTGACTCCCGTCAAAAGCCCTGCGTACAACTCACGAGTCCACGCAAGCCATACAGGCAGAGAAAGCCGCATCTGAGGCCCACAAAGGATCCTAAGAAGTGGGCTAGGGGATCGGAGGATCCTGGTTTGAAGGGAAAGAATTGACCGCCTCCGAAGTTCACCAAAAGATGGAAGCCCTTCACCAACAAACATTCCCGATGCACTACAATTCCAAGGAAGACCGTGAAGCCACCGGAACGAATTATTATACATAACCCGAAAAGAATTCTCACATTTCACACTGACATTACACGCAAGAGGAAGGCAGTAAAGTGGCGTGCAGTAAGCCCTGAAAAGAAAACTCTTTACCGGGGCCTCGCAGCTACCAAACCTCCTTATCAGTATATTTGCTCTAATAGATAGAGACCTCATAAGCGAAGAAACATGCGCTTCAGCAGTCATCGAAGATGAAAACGTGAAACCCAAGTATTTGAAATGCTGGACAACTTGAATCTTTGAACTAGATAGTACAACATCTGGGATAATCTTCAAATGAAGACCACGTGGAATGAATGACATACACAGCGTTTTCTTCGTGTTGAAGACGACATCATGCATCAAAGCAAATTCGTCACAAACAGCCAGTAGCTTATTCAGTGCTGCTACTGTTGGGGCAAGAACGGCTAGGTCGTCAGCATAACTAAGGTTGTTGAAACACAGCCCTTGTATGAAGCAACCAACTCCAGTTCTAGCCAACAGCAAATTCAAATCATCAACATACAGGTTGTACAATAACGGAGACAGCACACCTCCTTGGCGAACCCCATTCAACACTGCGAATGGCTGGCTAATTACACCACTCCACTTCACTCGGAACTGCTGTGTCTGGAACCAAGCAGCTAGGGTTCCAGTTACCCTAGGGTCAATACCCCTCGAGACCATCTTATTCAGAAGCTTCTCGTGGTTAACCCTGTCGAACGCGGCCTTGGCGTCAATAAAACACACAAACACCGGACTAGAAAACATCCAGAAGTACTGGATCACTGCCTGTAAAATAAAAACACAAAAATCGGTTGACGATTTTGCTTTAAACCCAAACTGGTAATGTGAAGAACGAAGCTGGGGTTCAAGAATAGTATACAAACACTTCTCGAACACCTTTGACACGACTGCAGCCAGTGCAATTGGTCGGTAATTCGAAACTGCAGACATATCACCGGAGCTCGTCTTGGGTATGGGAACAAGACATACTTCAGTCAAAGCCTCCGGGACAAAATGATGATTCAGAAAACCATTAAATAGCACAGACAACATGCAAGTCACAGTCGGACCGGCAAATTTAATGTGGTTAGCTGTAACACCATCAAGCCCACCAGACTTACTACCTGCAAGCCCAGACACCACGCGAGAAATACTCTCTACGGATATCAGCTGCTCACCAGGGTTAAGCTGGGAGTCAATAAAGGCCTGACGCCTCAGACCACTCACATCCGATTCTACCGAAGAAAAAACTTCGCTGAAGTGTCCACGCCATAACTCGGCAATCGCAACAGGGCCAATCGCTGGCCCAACTCTTTCTGCCGCTTTTGGCACCGATACACGTTGAACCTTCGCAACACACTTCCAAAACGCATTAAACCGAAGTGTCCCAAGAGCCCTTGCAAGTGCCGTAGCCCGAAGTTGCACAGTATGCTTCTTGCACCAACGAAGAGAACTACGAAATTTACAATTTAGAAGCCTTCGTATCCGATCGAACTCGTCACCAATCCGTCTACCATGAGACACCCAAGACAAAAATGCTCTTTTAGCAGCCAGGTAATGTATCTTCACATGACTACTCCAACCAGGCACGACCCCTGCCCCAGAACCAGACCTAGGGCCATGTAAGGCAGAAGTCGGTAAAGTTTCACATGCAGTTAGTAACAAAATACCAAGAATTGTTAGATACAAAGATTCTAGTTTTCTACAATGATCAGGGTTATTACAAGGGTTTGAACTACAAGAGTATTGAGAGGAATGCTCCAAACTCATGATTCTCCTCTCAACCCCTTTAGCATAAGACCCTTTCTGGGCCTCACTTACACTCTCCCAATTAATACGCGGAGGATTAACCACCTTTGGGGAAGAAAAACTCAAATTATCCGTACGCAGTAACGGGCACGCAAACTCAAATGCAAGCGGGAAATGATCCGACCCAAATACATCGTAACGTAAGATAGCCATCTTCAGTCAGGACTATTCAGCATGCCACCAGGTACATAAGCTAGGACAAAAGATCCAGGATACTCTTCCATTACAGAGAAATATTCCTAGTTCAGCACAACAGCTGCGAAAGATTTTGTTTGTCTGGATAGTCGGGTATTTTCTTCTCGTGGGTATTTCTTGAACTATCTGACGCTCGGTCAAGAGTGCATCAGAAATCTCTTATTGACAAGCCCCCTGAATGGCGAGTCATTACAGGAAATTTAGGGGTCCCTGGTGATATGCACTGATCTGTTTATTTCATTTGTAAATACTTTCTCTTTGTGAATAAGAAGCTTCTGCATGATCTAGGTAGCTTATAAAGTTGAAGAGCTAGAGGGTTGTTCTTCAAACAGAAGTTGCTGTGAAATACAGTGTCTGTTTGCAAATTCTAACACATTTGACTTCTTAAAGCGGGGTTTCTAGGTATTATAAAAGTCTTAGCTGTTTTAGCCATGCTCTTTTCTTTTGACCAGTTAACCAATGAGTTTCTGTGAAACAGTAGTTGCGTTTTTGCAGATACCATGGTATGTGATACCTGTTCCTATGGCCCAAGCTGACTGCGAATCATATTTGACGGTACAAAACGGATAAGTCAGCTACATTTTATTCGAGCAATATTTCGGCCCTTCTTGGCAAGGGTCCTCTTCAGGCTCAAGCTGCTCAAGCTGGAAAATAAACTTGTGGAAAAACAATTTAAGATTCTTCCTTAAATATCTTGGAAAGAAGGAAGAAGAGACCGGTGACTCTAAAACCAAAATGCAGAAGAATCTCTACCCTTTCGACGACCCAATCGAACATCAAAAACAGTCGCCGAGTCCAGAATAAAATCACAGCACCAGCTTTAACCCCAACCAACTTTCAGAGAAGAAGTTCTCAAAAGCAGATATTCAAGGAAGAATCTTAAATTGTTTTTCCACAAGTTTATTTTCCAGCTTGAGCGGCTTGAGCTTGAAGAGGACCCTTGCCAAGAAGGGCCGAAATATTGCTCGAATAAAATGTAGCTGACTTATCCGTTTTGCACCGTCAAATATGTATGTGATACCACTGTAACTGGATTTGCATTTGGTCATTTATGCAGTTATCATGGTATCTGATACTACGGTTGCTTTGAACAACAGTAATTGCATAATTGTACTTTGACCTTTTACCTTAAATCACAGCTTGGAGTGAAATAAGGACTTTGATCCTGTTGAACACTCCTTGTGATGACAGTTGCATATGAGGTTGGTTAGATTCTGGTGTTTTACAGTCAAATCACCATGGTTTGTAGCCCGTCCAGACGGCATTTGAATACATCTGTTGATTTAGCAGCAATAATGTTCTCCTTGAGGTTGTTCAACAGGTTCCCGATCCGGTTCGAGAAAAAAGTTGCATCTTGCTCCAGTCCTTAAGTGATGTTTGCGGACTCGTTTTGGGTGTCCTCGTGTTATGTGTGGTCAGTCTCCAGGAGCTGAATTTCCGCGTTGGTGGAGAGGTGTTTGGGTGCCTGGATCATCTCCCAGCGTTTCCGTCTGTAGACTAAGAGGAGAATGTCGACTTCCCTCAGCCGTTCACTATCAGCTTAGTGGCCCTTCGTTGGATTTGTTCGAGGACTGTCTTGCCGTTTAGAATCGAGAGGTGGCCAGTATGGTCCCCACCTCCAATCTGGGTCATACTAATCCGTTGTAGGGCTGGGTGATATTAGAAGAAGAAGAAATTAATATCCACTTACACAGTACGTGCCAAACTTCTTTTTTTCTTCTTGTCCAAAACACGCCAGCGACCCTCAGGAAGAAGGAGTAAGCGTGTCCGTGCGACTCAAAATCAACGACTCAAATCCTCTGTCAATCTCACCGCGATCTTTGGGGGCAGCTGTGACACCATTTCTGCCTTTCTTCCGCTAGATACCCGGAGAGGCCGGACATTTTGCATCGGCAAGGAGAGATAGTCATCAAGAGTGTTTGACAAAAACCCAGGCTCCTGGGTTGAAAGTAAGATCAGGTCACTACAATCAGTTACCATAGTAACTGTCCAAATACCGCGGTAACGACTTTAGACCGTGGTATCAGATGCTATGGTGTTTGCAAAAACGCAACTATTGAGATTATCATCCACTTTTAAAGAACCAAATACGGCAAATTTCATTTGGTGTAGCGCTTTTGAGGTCCAACGAAATCGACAAGTTGGAAATCTTAGAAATCAAAGTAAATAGAACTGCTAAGGACGTAGAGTGGATTAGTAGCCTAGATAGGCTAAGATGGGACCAAAAGTATCAACCATTTATTTCTACGTTTAGCAAAGCCTCATGTGGCCATGCATTACTACTGTTTGTTTTTGGGATCCCAAAACGTAAGTGGAGGGATACCTATGACATCGCAAAAGTTGTCCGTCCGTCCGTCTGTAAGCACGATAACTCTCGAAGGGAATGAGATATTTTGATGAAACTTGGTGTGAGGATTGTTTGGGTCAAGGGTAAGGTCGAGGTCGTAGATGGGCTCTGTAGCCCTATATTTGGGGGTGGGGGTTCAAATTAAGGGACAAACAAAATATTTTTAAACAGCTAATGCGATAGTCGATTATGGGGTAAGAAGATATGCTGACCACGATGGTGAAAATCATTTTCTCGCCGGACAAGTGTTCGTCCGGAATCCGGCCAAAACCGGAAAGTTTGTTAAAAGTAAAAGTTTCATTTGAAGTTGATTAAATATTTGATTTAGGGGTAAGAAGACATGCTGAATACGATGGTGAAAATCATTTTCTCGCCGGACAAGTAGTTCGTCTGGAATCCGGCCAAAACCGGAAAGTTTGTTAAAAGTAAAAGTTTCATTTGAAGTTGATTAAATGTTTGATTTAGGGGTAAGAATACATGCTGAGCAAGATGGTTAAAAACATTTTTTCGCTGGACAAGTAGTTCGTCCGGAATCCGGCAAAAACCGGAAAGTTGGTTAGAAGTTAAAGTTTCATTTGAAGTTGATTAAATGTTTGATTTAGGGGTAAGAAGACATGCTGAATACGATGGTGACAATCATTTTCTCGCCGGACAACTAGTTCGCCTGGAATCCGGCCAAAACCGGAAAATATGTCAAAAGCAAAAGTTATATCTGAAGTTAATTAGATGTTAGATTTAGGGGTAAGAAGAGACGCTGAGTCTGTATATGACAATTTTCATTCACCCGGACATATAATTAGTCTGGAATCCGGTTGTGCCCGAATTTTTTTAAGTCAAAGTTTTATTATTTAATGTTGATTAGATGTTCTTTATAGGGGACAAGGAGATACGCTGGATTCGTTTCTGAATTTTCTTTTTTTGCTGGACTAGTAGTTCGCTCGGGATTCGGGCGAAACCGCAAACTTGGCAGAAGTAAAGCAGGAAGTTTCGGTCAGTATCGTCAAAATAGATATGGCTTATAGAGGTATAGATTGATAGATAGATGGAATATCTGAACTCGGTTTTCTTTGATGATTAGCCTGGCGAAGATCAGATCTGGCGAAGACAAGACCCAATTGTCTGGATCAAATCTTGGATTTTTGGGATCCCATCGACATATTTGGTCTTGTTGTTTCAGTTTTATAAAGAAAATACTTATCGCGTTTTGCTGCATAAAGTTTTTGGTGCGGTCTCAACTTTATATTTTGGGGTTTGTTTCTTTGTCCGGGTTGGTCATTCCATTTTTTTATATTCACCATCTTGTAAAGGTTGTAAAGGTTCGGGTTTGGTGCAGAGGTGGTTGTCATTGGCCTATCCACTTGATTTTAGCTCCGCTCTGGAGCGCTTCCATAGAAACAATCATCTTTGACTTCTACTTTTCCTCATGGCGGGTTTACAGCCAGGGTTGCCACATGTCGCACGATAGTGTGAATTGTAGCGCCGCTTATATACCTACAATACCATAATCCTTTGTGTTGGCTACCCTCCACCCCTTGTCGTTAGCACGAGCAATAAGGATCCTCGGATACCAACGTTTTGGTCCTTCCAGTGAGACGTGAAGAGAGCCCTTTTGAGAGCTTGGGTACAGTAGCCAGTCCATAGCCTAGGTCATCGCCATAGAATGACTTCGAAGTGAGCTAAAACGGCTTTCGTCCATTGTTCCCTAGTGGATTCGCTTTTACTTCGGGGCATGTACACTGCAAAGTAGGGGTGCGAATCAGTGTATTTAGTTGCCAACCGTATTTGAAGAAACGTCAAAAGAATTCGGCCGAGGTTCGAAAGAGATAAAACCGATCGACTTCGCAAGTCGTGATGTACCGCCAGTACCGGTTCCCATGGTTATAGTTGCTGATCGTATTGAAGAAACATATCCAGTATTTATTTATCCTACCGGTCAAGAGCCTAATGTTGCGTCGAAGATCTGTCTCATCCTTCCTGGTCGGTGTGTGACATGCGTCTACCACAAACCAGGGTTGGCACATCGAAAAAAAATTAGAGAGTGACTTTTGGTCGAAAACAGAGAGTGTTTGGGAGGGAAATTTTGTTTTCATGAAAAAATAGGAAACGGTCACTTTTGGTCAGAATCACTGCTGGAAAATGACACCTCGGGACGTTTTTTGAAATAGAGTGAATTTTATGTTCTACGTGGGACAAGAGTGACAAAAATAAAATAGTGACAATTCACTCTATCGTGCGACGTGTAGCAACCCCGCCACCAACCTTGGAGCAGGTGCTCAATCTGACTGGGGTGTTGCGTAAAGTTGCTTACTCAATCTTGATAATGATGTTATTTATAACACTGTTTACGTGAACTGCGGAAAGGGAGAGAAGAATTGCAAAACACAATTCCGGCTCTGGCCTTGAGCCGCGGTTATAAAAGCGAGAATGGGGGTTATGCTCGTCAGTCCCTTTGCGACACTACAGAGCATTTCAAAAAGTTTGCACCGGCTCGAAAGGAATAATATTCCTAGATGGGCGGAAGGACCAAGACGGTACAGTCGTACTCTTTGGTCGCAGTTATGGCCGTTGTTGTCCTAAGCTTTGTCTGGTCGTCTGAGCAGTACTAAACTTGTACCAGACTAAATCCTACCACATTTGCAGTGTTTGCAGAGTGTCCAGGGCTTGTAAAGCATGCAATAAATGTGCTTTCACATTTTTTTTTTTTAGTTTCTGATGTGTTGTTGTTTTTATGGCACTTGGGGGGGGGGGGGAGGGGGGCTTTCCAAGGGCGCTCAGAGCAACCCATGAAGAATCACTGTAAAACCGAGTGGACGAGGTGCAAAACCAAGTGTTTAGGCGCTTTTTACACTAACTATCTTCTCAAATCAATCCTCGTGAAATATTGTTTACTTTTCATTCATATTTTCGCTCTCGCCTAGGTAATATTTACGTTAAAGTGTGCGGGGGGGGGGGGAGGGAAAGACGCCGTAGCCCTTTTTGGTTTCCGCGAAATGACGCCTCGTGGAGGGGGGGGGGGGTAACTTGACTATTCCGTTTAAAAGGGCCAGATTTGTATTTGCTATTTTTTCCTCGCGCGGTTTGTAGTGATCACCCTATTGTCGAAATTTTATAATTCTGGTGCGCTAAGTCAGCTGAGAGACAGTCGAGCAGTTTTGGGGAAGCGCGAGGTTTTCACCATATGCTTTCAACTGGCACATCCAACTTACTTTTGCCCGATGTGTGGAAAGAGGGATGAGGATGTATTCCACTTTATGTGTGAATGTGAAGGATTGAGCGATTTAAGGGTCGAATTATTTGGGGTGGGAATTACTAGGGAGGAGTGGCTACTAGAAAAAATGGGAAGCACAAATATGGGGAATATCCGTAAGGTGGCTAGATTCCTCCGAGTTGGTTTGTCCCATAGAGAGCGATTTTTGTAGTTTGCTGTGTTTCCTTTTTGTTTTGTTGCCATGACCCCAAGGGTTTTTGTGCAATAAATTCATTCATTCATTCATTCATCCAACTCTCGTCTTATTATTTTCACAATAATCTTGCCGTTAGATGCATCACTGTAAGTAAATGTTGTTCCTTCCATTTTCTAGCAGCAGCAGTTGAAAGGCGTGAAGAGAAAAGCTGACACGACGACAGGCAACTCCCTTGATTTCACGCCTGGCAGTTCGAAAGTGCCGAAAATGGGGAATTCCGTGTCGCCCGTTGGATCTCGAAGAGAGTCCTCAGGGAGACAAGTCAAGAAAGTAGTTAGAGACATGGTTGAGCAGGTAAGTGAAAGGATGTCAGATATTGCATCGACCCCGCTTGGTCGAAAGTTTAAGAGCGTGTTGCACCCTACTTCGGCTGTCCTCCGGCGAAACCTAGTATCTACATCTGAGTAAATTCCGAGAAAACCGCGAAAACGTTGTTACGTTAAACTGCTTCTTTTGCCACATGATTTTAATACTTCTATGGTTCTCAACAATGGTTCTCGGCTGCCGGTATAGCGTACTTTGTTAGGTACTAGGTTTTTGCATTTTGTAGTATGTAGTATGTACTAGGTAAAACACGAAAACATAGCTGAGGCCCTGTGTAGATAGTAGGCGAGATCACCGAAACGAAGCATCGGAGACGAATTCTGTTTGCACCTTTGAATTCCTCGTGGTCTCATTAGGTGGGATCAACTCCTAACTAAAATTTGATTTTTATGGTAGATACTAGGTTTTGCCGGAGGACAGCCGACTTATTGTAGTTACTACGCATGACGTCACGTATTTTTTCTTCTTGGCGTCAGGGCTGGACGAATTTTTGTAATTTCTGCAAAATGCTAGTTAAAAATGCAAAAATGCAACGTGCTAGTTACCACGGTTACTACGCCCCCGAGCGTGGGAAGCAAATAGTGACTATTTCCAGAAGGTTGGAACGGTCAGCGTAGTAGGGTTGAGCAGGTAAGTGAAAGGACGTCAGATATTGCATCGACCCCGCTTGGTCGAAAGTTTAAGAGCGTGTTGCACCCTACTTATTGTAGTTACTACGCATGAGATCACGGATTATAATTTCTGCAAAATATCGTGCCACGGGCTAATCCGGCCAGTCACGTCACAGAGATCGTAGTTACCACGGTTACTACTCTCCCGAGCGTGGGAAGCAAATAGTGACTATTTCGAGAGAGTGGGAACCGTCAGCGTAGTAACTTTTGACTAGGTTGGAACGAAAATACTAACCAATAGTTACTGTTACTAGAAGGGTGGAATACGCTCTAATCCTCCGTTTCCAAAGCCCAGGCGGAGTGTTATGGTAGCCGGGTGGGACTTTCATCCGGGCAAGTATTTGTTTGTCAGGCAGCGCCTTTAGTGTAAGAAGTTTTATGATATTTAACGTAAGAATGAGTAGTTGCGATAAGTGTCAAAAAGTGTTGTTTTCGTTAAAAGTAACATTGCAATCCATGTTTAATGTTAAAGCACAACTCTTACTAGAAATGACCTTTTCCCCATAAAATGGATCAGAAAAAACGTTTTCGAGCATACCATTACTTTCCACCTGAAACTAGCGATTCTCTTGTTAGCGCTTATCGATTATGTCCAGCCTTCCTGCTCTCCGACGCGGCGGCTGGGCGCAAAAGATTTGAAAACTGAACGTGCGGTTAAAAAGTGGGAAAACAAAACAAATAAAAGAAGTAATAAACAGACGATTATCACATCCTCATTTGTGAAAGAGTTGTCAGCGGACGTTGAAGATTCCGGCAAACTTTTCGTTGGGTGACGGGAAAACTCGGCAAGGCCGAAAAAGAGCTAAAAATTCGTAGTTATGAAACGAAACAATGGAGAAAGATGGGAATTTTAGAAGCTTATAATTCCATATGGTAGCTACGTATATTATAAAAGGCAGAATAAGCAAGAGGGGTCCTTTAAGTTTCACAAAAACGGAACACCAGTTTTTGGGATCCCAAAACGTAAGTGGAGGGATACCTATGACATCGCAAAAGTTGTCCGTCTGTCCGTCCTTCCGTCCGTCCGTCCGTCTGTAAGCACGATAACTCTCGAAGGGAATGAGATATTTTGATGAAACTTGGTGTGAGGATTCGTTGGGTCGGCGGACCAGTCGAGTTCGTAAATGGGCTTTGTAGCCCTACATTTAGGGGTGGGGGAGGGGGTTCAAATTAAGGGGCAAACAAAATATTTTGAAACAGCTAATGTGATAGTCGATTATGGGGTAAGAAGACATGCTGAACACGATGGTGAAAACCATTTTGTAATCGGACAAGTAACAACCGGAAAAAGTTTGTTAAAAGTAAAAGTTTTATTTGAAGTTGATTAGATGTTCGATTTAGAGGTAGGAAGACATGCTGAAGACGATGGTGAAAACCATTTTCTCGACGGACAAGTAGTTCGCCCGGAATCCGGCCCAAACCGGAAAGTTTGTTAAAATTAAAAGTTTTATTTGGAGTTGATCAGATGTCCGATTTAGGGCAAGAAGACATGCTGAACTTTTATGTGAAAACAATTTTCTACCCGGACATGTAGTCCGCCCGGAATCCGGCCAAAACCAGAAAATTGTTAGAAGTTAAAGTTTTATTTCTAGCTGATTAGATAACCGATTTAGGGGTAAGAAGAGACGCTGAATCCGTGTGTGACAATCATATTTTACCCGGACATATAGTTCGACCGGAATCCGGCTGGAGTCGGAAAATTTGTTATAAGTTAAATTTTTATTTGAAGTTGATTAGATGTTCATTAATGGGGAAAGAAGATACCCTGAGTTCGTTTTTGAGCTTTCTTTTTTTGCCGGACAAGTAGTTCTAGAGTTCGGCCGAAACCGGGAAATTGGCTGAAGTGGCAGGAACTTTTCGTCAAAACAGATATGACTTATACGGGTAAACACACATGCTGAATCCATATCTGAACTTGGTTTTCTCAGATGATTAGCTATTTGGCCTTAATCTGTTTCTGAATTTTAATTGTAAGAATGTTCAAGTAGTCTGGCGATGACTGGATCTGGCTAAGACAAGACCCAGTTGTCTGGATCAGATATTGAATTTTTGGGATCCCATCGAAAACTTTGGTCTTGTTCTGTAACCTAGCAGATAATGTGCTGTCTGTTATCTGTTAAATTTGTGCATTCTCGTGTTGGATTTGCAGAAACTCCAGACGGTGCTTTGTATTTACAGTCGGAATGGAAATAAGCCAGTGGCTTAAGATTTTTCGATCGTTTCTCGCCATTCGCGAAACATATCACCCCGTATGCTCAAGTTGTTCAGTGGTCTACCCCGATCGGACTTTACTTGCAAGTTCCTGTACTGTGGTGGTGACTGCGCGCATCTCAACAGTGTCAGAAGTCTGGTAACAAAAAAAAAAGCGAAACTAGACATCCTTGTGTTTTCCGTTAACTATGCACTGTCAAAGGGGTCAGATACTGGGACTGACGTGAACCCACCGATTGCTTACTGCAACCTGTCGTGTTGTATTCTGGAACCACTTCCTAACCAGTTTACATTTAGGCGCGGGTGCGCCTGTTGCTCGCGATTCTCAACCCGTGTTCGTCACAAGTCTTTTTTACGGAGTGCATCCAGTGCGCATCCTAACACAGGTTCCGTGTTCAGTGGCTTCAAGCTTTTTTAGGGGTTGTCGGCAAAACGTCCCCACGACAAAATGCCCCCGTGGCGAAACATCCCCGGGTATAGAATTTTTTTTTCATCGCTGAGGGATAGCTAGGCCTAGCTCATAAGGGATAGCTTATTGGTGCTCCTCAGATTGTGCATGTTGCTTCAGACGACCTAGAACTGATCAGTTACGAGTCAACTGTAAGGCATATTACACTATATGTTTTAACTGAAAACAACACATTTAGGAAGCAACCGGTCCTATGTCCGATCTTTCCTGCTTATAAGTAATGTTCCCAATCTGTAATGCACACTCAGATGTTGTTCCTCGATCATGCTTAAAAATCTATGCTCGGGGATGTTTTGACACGGGGATGTTTTGTCACGGGGACGTTATGACACGGGGTAAGCCGTCGTCGGTGAGCCGTTTTTAGCTCCTGTGTTTCTTTCGAGTTCAACACCGAATCCAAACACAAACGGACTCGGTAGGGTATCAAATCCTGTGCCGCGTTCTCTTATGCAAAACACGGGCGCTGAAAAACGGGTCACAGCGCAACGTGTTAGGATTCGAGTTGAACGCGCTAATTGCTGAAAACACAACTAAAGTTTGTGCTCGGTTGTAGCTCGGAAAGAGTGCTTCCGCTGTCGTTTGTGTGGCTCATGACTTTTCCGTGACCAACACGATTATGGCGGCAGGAATTCGGCGGGAAATTCGAATTTAGCTCTAAAACAAATTTTTCATATTTTTGCCGCCAAAAATTGCATAACTGCGTTTTAGCGGGGTTTCAACTTCTGGCCCTACTGTGTGGAACATAGTCGTGTCGCAGCAAACATGTGTGGTCCATAATTGTGGCGTGGAAAAACGCTTTAGATAGATAGATAGATAGATAGATCGATAGATAGATAGATCGATAGATAGATAGATCGATAGATAGATAGATCGATAGATAGACAGATATAATGTTCAGCTTTCGCCATAAACATACACTGCAAAAAGAAAATAAAGATTAAAATATCAGGGCTAAACTACAACATCCCAGCCATCACTTGAGCAGTGCTTGGTTAATCTTAGCTTAAGAGTGTTGTGTGTGTGCGTGGGGGAGGGATAAGGTCGACCATTGTGAGCGTTGTCCATTGTGTCGGTAGTGAAGCTAATTTGGTAATTTTTTCAGACTCCTGGAAGACGGGAGAAAATGGCCGAGTCCTTGAAATATTGTGGCGAAATCCTCAAGGAATTATTTTCAAAAAAGCATGCTGTAAGTACCTGGCAACAACCGTTGATACGTTGTAATTTTGATTAGTTGATAATTAAATACAGTCGGCTACTTTATCCCATACTTGCACAAGTTACGAGTTTGATAAGGTGGTGAATGAATACGGTCACGTACTTTATCCTCAAATACTCGTCTGAACAAACAACACTTAATCGAGACGCGAGGGGCTAGCTCGGTAGATATTAAAAGAGGCCGTACGCGAAGTGAGACGTGACTAGCTCGCCCGGATTCTCCAGTGTTCAGTGAGATATAACGTGTGTGTGTGACCAGACGGTTAAGTCCGGTCTTCACCTCCCGGAAACTTCCGGAATCTGGGCTTCCAGATTATTCTTTGACGTCTTCCGTAAATTGCATCTGGAATATGAACGGGTCCAAAAGTATATCAAAATAATCCGGAAAAAAGGGGCTTTTGAACTTCCAGATTTCCGGATTTTTTCAGTATCGCAGAAGAAATTAAAATAAAGTCTCTGAAAACTTGGGGACCCAGATTCCGGAAGCTTCAACCATTCCGGACAGAAGGTTTAAGAACGAGTGTACCGGAAACTACGGGAAACCCTACGCCCCGGTATCCTTTATGGTTGAGATTCCCTGAACTACAGTATGGTACGCCAAGGGTAGTCAGATCCGAAATAAAACACCAGTGGAAAGGCTGAACAAACTCAAGCACGGCTTTGTGTAGGCTGACCAAGGAAAAAAAAACGCCAGTGCAGTTTTTATCGCCTCGGGAACGATGTGCAAGCTAGACCTTTTATTTGAATTTGGAAACAAACACTAGCCGATAACGCTTCCGACTGAATCTCCGACCGTGTGAAAAAGTAGAAAACATTCTCCATAATAAATAGAGATTACTTGAGAGATAAATACACGGTTGTTGGCACTGTAAGCTTGGCAGCACGCCTAAAGAAATTGGCGTTTGGAATCTTACATGCGGGACTCCCCGAGCCTCAACTGAGTCTGCAGTCGTTAATCATACACATGTGATGCAAAAGACACGCGGACTAAGTATAGATTGGAAGGTAGGCTGGTTGGCAGTGAGCCTTGTCTTACCATTTCTGGTTCATTAAACCATTCTCATTAAACTGCCATACAGCGCAGTAGTCTTATCTCTTCATGGGCTAGTGACACCTTAGTAGATTCATTTATGGCCAGTCAAATATGGGACCAATATCTGTGCAAAAATGGACCCTTTTTGTCCATGTGTGAGAGAGGGTTTGCCCATTCGTTCATATAATCTGCACTGGTTAGAGTTGAGCCGAGTTTACTCTTGTTTGGATTGATCGTGCGCCTTGCTTAACAGGATTGGATGTGATCTATGAGCGCCAGGTTATTGCCGTTGGATGGCGTGTGTCTCTGCGGAGGCTGATACGGCTTCGTATCAGCCCCGAAAAAATGCTTCTGATGGCAGGTCAGGGTCTGGTCGCCTACCGACGAGAGAAGCCAGAGCCTCGGTTTGTCTCTCCAATGCGGAGGTCTTGGCGAGTTCAGTCGGGCGGGTCACCTGCTTTAAGAAAGACAGGGTGGTAATACGAAAAGCAAAGGCGCCTGCGCATTGTTAGTGCATCTGTCAGCAGGACGCATGCTCTGTGGAAACTAGTATTGAGAATTTCTTGTTTTTTTTAAATCACCTGCGCGTACGTCGATCCGACTTTGTGAGACTTAACGCCTGTCGTCCTGCCGCCTGTTAATCAACTGTCAGGTTACGCCCGTCCCTCGCTAGACGCCATAGTATATTATGCAGTCTAACTCGGGTCACGAGCGTCACCTGGTTAAGGAATGGATCGCCGTTACCATCTCCTTTGCCTCAATTCGCTTTGCTCTCCACACTCAACCCTTACATCCCATACCTCAAATCTCGCCTCCGACGGAGATGCCTGAACCGTCTCACCTTAGAAAACGTGAAAATTCCCTACAGGACGGATGTTCTCCAAATTACTAATAAGACTCGCGATATTGGGTTCCTAGGGTTCTGATGAAACAAAATTAAACCGTAGATAGGGTGCGAGGGCTTACTTCGTTGGTCTTGTGTAAGTAAGTAAGTAAGTAAAGTATTTATTTCCCGTATTTTTCACTTAAGAACAAAACGGAGTAAAGAAAAGATAAAGAAAAAGAAAAAGAAGAAAAAATTTAAGGCACTACACAGATACAGACACATGACATTTTACATAACAATTACGCAATCACGAACTATAAAAGTGTTTAAGTCAGGGGTGGTTCGTCTCGGAGAACAACCGGTTTGTGATGTCATGCCTAAATCATATCCCAAGCATATGACAACAAAAGGTCGAATTACAACGCGACCCCGTTTCTAAGGGGAAAATGTGGACCCCAATTCTTCAACTTGACCAATTAACGTTTATGGCGGATAAACAGTCATTCCTCCGAAAGTGGAAACGACCACCAGAAGAAGATGATTTTTAAAATCCAAACCATAACCGGCCGGCCAGTTTCCACCGGACTCTGGGAGCCCAAGCCTCGTTTTTTTGCACGCTGCACGTCCATTTCTCGGCCGCTTTCCGGCTGATTTTTCTACATTCGTTTTTGCACTCCAGTGCTTCCGAGGAAGGCGGCAGCGCTTCTCGAGGATCGCGGACTTGCTACCGACCAAGTCCGTGCTTCCCTGGAAGGTGCTGCTGCCGCAAGAAGAAATCTTGCAGGCACTGAATCCAAGAACACATCTTGTGCAGAGGCAAAGAAGTGTTGCAGCAGCGATGTGGCAACACTGTTGCAACAAAAACGAGGCTCCGGTACCACTTGGTGATAAGGGACAGGGTTTATCAGCCGAGGAAGCAAGACATTAAGAATGAGTTTAAGTTGATTATATATATTTTCAGACATACGCATGGCCGTTTTACAAGCCCGTCGATGCCGACTTGCTCGGGTTAACGGACTACCACAAAGTCATCAAAAAACCTATGGATCTCGGAACAGTCAAGGTTTGTGTACCTTGCCTTTAACCGCTTTTCTATCGCCGAGTGTCCTCGTTATAAATATTCCTTGAGCCCAAGCTGACTTTGAAACATACATTCAAATAATGTATACAACGTTTTTTGTCGGCAAGTTTTTGAGTCCGTCGACACAAACCGGACGTCCCCCCCCCCCCCCCCCCCAAAGGTAAAAGGCTAGTGACGCCCCTGCCGTAGACGTTGATCCAGCATGTCTTCTCACCTCTATAGATGCACAGCTGATGAAGCATCGTAGCCGACGCATCCGTTGTATACATTATTTGAATATATGTCATTAAAGTTTAACTGAAAGGCCAACTTATTTTTGTATCATTTAAGTGAACGCACCGCGTTATTTTGATTGTGATAAAGGATTGTTTTCGTTTTCCACTATTTGTTCTAGTATGATGTTCAGGATATCTACGGCCGTCCTCGCGACACAAAATTCTTTCTACTACGACTATGACGCGGAAAATTTGAATCTCAATACAAATGCGGCTTTTCAGTGGCCAGTGATCAGCTCGCAGAAGGTAGCTCACTGCGTGAACACTTATTATTGTGAATCGTTTTCACAAGCAGACAACACAGGTACAAGCGTATAGAGGTACCACAAATCCGACAGGGAAATTCAACTATCTAAAAATCGATTATTCGTGAAAAGCGGAGCAACGAAGTAACGCATTCCATCGGGTCTTCAAGCCTCTTTAAAGGCGCAGAAAACTTGACTACGCAACTTTCGGCCATCAAACCGACCCGGGGGGCTTACATAGAGATACAGGGACGTATTGTCGACAGGACCCCCCTTCTTTGTTATCTCGAACCCCCTCCTTAGTGTTCCCAAAGCTAGCTGGCAGGCCCTTGCCCCTTATGCACTGTATCATGCACTTATGCACTGTAAAAGTTGGACTTTGGCCGTGTTGACTAACACATCGGGATAGTAGTCAAGAGTTCGTGCGGTCGATTCCTACTCCCGGCACACAAACCTTTTGCTTTTTTTCCACTAACTCAAAAGTCGAATTCTCGAAAACTGCCCGGAAACTGCAATGGTCGTAACAAGAATTTTTCTTACTCTCAGTATCGGCTCAGGGTATATTCTTGATATGTCAGCTAGCTCCCCGAGTCAAGTTTTCTGTTCTTTTAAGTAAATTAGCGATGGGTATCTAGATTGTCCTATCTTAGCTCTTTTTGGTTAAGCTTTAACCATTACTTGGTAACAAAGATAGAACAACAAATGTTTGAAGGAATTAATAAGGTTATTACCCAATTCTGTAAGATAGAAATAATGAAATAAGAAAAAAAAAATCACAATTCAAATCAACGGAAAAGACCATGGTGCGGATACAACGTTACTTGTGGTTACACTTGTAGCCATTTGCCATCACTTCATCTTATATTATGTAGGAGGGTTACAGAGGGACGGCTATAGAATACATACTCTGTTTTTTTATCAATTCACTTCGCGATTTTCCTCTCAATTCTCCTATTTCGCATTTATCGCGTGATCCCTGTTCTCCGTTTCTTGTGCTTTTGTCAAAAAAACGATAACGGGAAAAAGTTAATAATTCTACAGAATCGAGAAGTTTGTTGGATAGTCACTTCTTGTGTTCAATAGCCCCTCCTCGGTAAATCCCCCCCCCCCAAAAGTTACTGGTTCCAGTTACTGGACGCCAATTGACAGTGGCATCGGTTTGTCACGCGAGCCAATCCCAGGGGTGCGTTTTGGCATGTCTCGTCATGCTGCAAGCAGGGTTATAAGTTGTAACAAGCAATATTAAATACGAGGTAACGTTTGTTTTGGAAGACGCAACCGACGTTCCGAGAGGCATATTAGCAATCAGTTTTCTCCATATCCTGCTAATCCTTCAGCCCATTTTTTACGTAGTTTCATCCCATTTTGTTTCTGGTCATATCTTGTAAGTGTGTTAGTTAATTTGTTTCGGGTCTGTGTATTTCGTAAATATTGTATTCCACTTCTAGCTGTAAGCTATTTGGATAATGAACTTGATTGATTGATTTGATTAACTGTAGTTGCGTTTTTGATCCGAATTCTCCTTGCGATTCTCCTCGCAATTCTCATATTTCGCGTGTTTGGACTATTCAGGTGAAGCGAATTCTCCTTTTCTTGCGTTTTCGTCAGAATCGAGAACGGGAAAAGCAAAGCCTCGCGATTCTGCAGAATCGAGAAGTTGCTCCGGTGGTGAATTCTCGATTCTCCTCTGTCCGTTCTCCTCCCTGATTGGTCAACAGAGTGCGGGTGTTCAATATGCATAAACACGTAAACCCTCGCGTAAACCGGGTTGCGGACGAGCTGCCAAATTAGTGTTTTTGTCTAAAGCGAGAATGGAGAAGCCCGAGGAGCAAAAACGGTAATTTGTACGAGAATCGAGAATTCAGAACGGAAAATTTGGATCAAAAACGTAACTTGTGTTTGCGGCTAGAACAGGGAATTAATCTGGTTTTCTTTCCAGACGAACCTTGATCGGGGGGAGTACCGGACGGCAACTGACTTCGCAGCGGACATTCGAACCATCTTCACTAATTGCTACAAGTATAACCCACCCGATCATGACGTAGTGACCATGGCGAGGAAGCTCCAAGAGGTCTTTGAAGTCAAGTAAGACCATAGTTGCATTTTTGCAGATACCATGGTATCTGTTACCACGGTAACTGGATCTGCAATTAGTCGTTTTTGCAGTAACCGTGGTATCTGATATACGGTTGCACTGCAAAATTGACAATTGCCGAAATTGCGCTTTTCGGAGTCATCCAACTGATATTCAGTAACATCACTAAGAGCCAAACTTCTTTCCCACCAATTTGGCAAAAATTGATGAAAGTGAGAAGGCTTTTTCAGATACCACGATCAGTTACCACGGTCGGACCGTGGGATCTGAATATCAGATACCACGATAACTGCACAAACGCATTTTGACTGTGGTATCAGATGCTATAAATAAATAAATAAAATATATATAAATATATTCTTTATTTCCATAATAGCACAACATAATATGGCTAGCAGAGGATCGTCATGACGTAACACATGTCAAAGCAGTCACATGTCACCCAGTTGTTGATATGTCTCAGAGTTTGGATAAGATTTGTTCCATAAAAGCACAGAAGGCCATGGAAACAACAAAACGACACCAGAAGGAGCCGTAACCTCAACAACAGAACTAACTACGAAAAACTTTCCCTGTGGGCCGTAGCCACCTTAAGGAATCTTCCCTAATTTTTAACGTCTCTAAAACTTCTACTTTCCAATTTTTTTTTAAATTATTCTTCCCCCCCGCACCATTTCCCCAAATATTTCCTTCTTCAAATCTCTTAACTCCTGACATTCACCCATTAAACGGAAAATACATTCATCCATTTTCCCGCACATCGGACAAAAGTAGCCATACAGCATACAGCATTCTAACCTTACCCAAATATTTTCTTCTTAATATGAACAGGCAACTTGGCATCGTAGATTGTGGAGACAGTTTCAATTTCAGTTCAATTCAATTTATTTTCAAAACTCCTTCACGGGCAAGCCGAACATTGGATTTTTCGTCATAAATATAGTAACATCAAAATCTTTGTCATAATTTTGTCATAAAAAATAAACTTATACACAATTCGAATCACTGCAAGTGATCATTTACAATTACCCTTATATCAGAACTGAAAATCAAATAACTATAACATAAACAAGAGTTACGACGAATTACGCATTTCGACGAATGACGTCACATTACACGTATTTCAGAACTAGGATTCAACAATTATAAAATAAGCACGAATTACGATGAAGTGGAAGTGTTAACCGGCGGATGGGTTTATTAGTGTGAGTTTGTAAAGTAACTTGCCCATATAGTTCTGTTTCTACAACCGGATTCGAAATTCGTGTTGCAAACGTAATGAAGGATTTTATCGCTTCGGAATATTTACTTCCGGAATTGTTGTTGGACTCGCAACATGGAACTTGAAACCAGCAGCGGGGTATCTAATACGGATACTCAGAGAAATCCAAGGGAAAACAAAAGAAGCGTCGGGTGTCCGGCACCCAAATACAGTCTACCGCAAACCCCTGATTTGATTGAAGAAACCCAATAAAATATTGATGATTTGAGTGAAGCTAAGAAATCAACCAATCAGAATTCACCTATACTGGGGTAGGTCAGGGTTAGGGTAACAATACATATCCAGCGTTTGGCACACAGTATCCGATGTTACGCGTAGGCTATGCCAAACACTAGATATATGCAGCGTTTGGCATAGGGTATCCAAAAATTAGGGGTTTGTGGTTGACTGCCCAAATACGCACTAAGTTCCTGGCAGTTGTTGTCAAAACATGGGAACAGCAACAACGTAAACACACGGGTCCTGACCAGATGGAGAGGGCAACAACGTAAACACGGTTCCGGACCAGATGGAGAGGGGGGGGGGTGCAGGCCCCTTAGGGTAGGAGCTTAGCAGGCGATGGATAGCTTGGGCCTGACGTTTTACAACGCTGACCCTCTGATTTGTTGTCAGGTTTGCCAAGTGTCCAGATGACCCTCTGCCCGGATCCGAGCCAGGCATCCGCTCTGCAACGGATTTCGATTCAGCTTCGGACAGTCACTCAGGATCGGACAGCGACGCCGAGTCGCAGGACGAACGAGACCGGAAGCTGGCCCAGCTCCAAGATCAGGTATAGTAACCATACGTGTCTGCTTTGTGCTACTGCCGTTTAAAATTTAAAAATTGTAACATATATGTGATCATTTATGACTATGTTGACCATGTATGACGATCCACCACTATTTTTGTTAAAAGATATCATGGAAATAAACGAATTTGAATTTGAAGAAGTGGAAGTACCGTCTTGCTAGTACTGTCAAGGGTCGTAATAAAAATAGTAATAATATACTGAAAAAAAGGTGTCGTCACAGTGAGCCGGGTCAAAAATCTTATCTGTAATACACTTGAAACTGTTAATAGATTCAGCATCAACCAGGTCTTCGGATAGGCTAGTCCACTGCCTACCTATTTGTAAAGGGATCCTCTTGTTTTTTTTTATTTTCACATATCTGATATTGCGCTGAAGGTCACTTGCGGTCAGGTGTTGGTGTTGTGCCGGTCTCTATGTCAAGCGCTTAACTATCTCTATGTACGTAGTAAAGTGAACACGAACCTTCGGTACTTCCTAGAATTTAATCGCACAATTGAAGATTCAGAACTAAACCACACCTCGCTATACTTTAATCGACGTCAGATTGCTTCCGACTTATCGTCGTCAGTTGCCTAGACTTAACATTATACAGAGTTTGTGAACAAAACTATTTGTATGTTGACGTAAAACCTAGTCTACTACCACCCTCGTTTACCCTAAGCCGACGGCGTACGCTACCATCTTCAGTTACAACATTGGTGTAATAGAATACAAGCACGTATTTTATATTCAGTAGGACCGGATAAGTTTTCTATCTGGCCAAACTAGAGCTCGCGAAGCTCCATCTACTTATTATCGTAGCTGCGATTCACCTAACGGAAACGGAGAAACATCTATGGAGAAAAAGTAGAAGCGAAGCTTACTAGTTGAAAGCTGTTGTTAATAGCTATGAACAACACATCAAGAACCCTTGGTTTGCTATTTTATTAACTTTTTAATTTTATTAACATATTAACTATTGCTATTCAGGTGATCAGGAAAATAAACTATATCTTTACTGTATCTGCTTCATGTGTTCCACAAGATCTTGGACCCGAATTTAAAGTCCCAGTTCTACCTATTATTATCACGTGATGTAGGGTATAGACAAAGAGCTCTTTAAAAGTTGGACAACAGTAGTTTTTATCAGAACAAAATTGTTCAGTCCATTGAGTGTATGAAGTACGAAGGAGGGGCATTCAGTCAGTCAAGCTTATTATCCAAATAGCTTACAGCTACAAGTGGAATACAATATTTACGAAATACACAGACCCGAAACAAGTTAACTAATACACTTCCAAGATATGAGCAGGAATGAATGATGGGATGAAACTACGAAAAAAGGGCAGAAGAATTAGCAGGATATAGAGAAAGCTGATTGCCAGTATTCCTCTCGGACCGACGCACCGATGACGGGAGGGGATGGGGGGATAAATGGGCCATCTGCGTTCAACACATTATCTTTTCCGGGTGGCCAAGAAACCCAGCGTCAAGCAGTTAGGTTTCAGTTTGACAGTTGATCAGTATCAGATGTTTTCAGATGCTATCAGTTTTCTCCATATCCTGCCAATTCTTTGCCCAATTTTTACGTAGTTTCATCCCATCATTTATTTCTGGTCATATCTTGTAAGTGTATTAGTTAATTTGTTTCGGGTCTGTGTATTTCGTAAATGTTGTACTCCACTTCTAGCTGTAAGCTACTTGGATACTAAACTTGATTGATTGATTGATGTTATCCAGGCTGTTGGCCGAGGCGGTGAGTTTTGGGACGCTAATCAGTCTTGGCACCGTCTTTGTCGCCACGAAAAAGTGATCCTGAGCTTATTCCACCCTACTTACCGTAGTTACTACGCATTACGTCACGATTTTTGGCGTCAAGGCTGGAGCGCCTTTTTCTTTTTTCGGTCAAATATCATGCCAAGGACTAATCAGTTCAGTTTCAGTTTTTCAGTCTCATTGGACTATATTTAAAAAACAAATGAATACACAATTTACATTCCTGCCAGGAAAGCACAAATGTAGTGCTTGGCTAGGGCAGGGAAATAACCTATACTAATTTAAACATCAAACAGAATCGGACCAGTCACGTTGATCCTCGCTCAACCTCGCTTAATACGCTCCCGAGCATGGTAAGCAAATAGCTACTATTTCGAGAAGGTTGGAACGGCCAGCGTAGTAACTTCTGACGAGGTTGGAACAACAATAGTTACTATTGGGTGGAACACGCTATCTGTCTTTTAATCGTGAATTTTATTTCTGAAGATGCGGGTGATCCAGGAGCAAATCAAGATACTTGCGGAGAAGTCACGCCTTCGGCGAGTGCACAAACGGAAGGAACGGCATACCCTTCGAGTGGAGCCTTCTATACCTGCCAAACCTGAGCCTGTCCCTATGAACACACCCCTACCCTCGGAAAGCAAGCCGGCAGTCAGCTCAGCTGCAGCTGTGGAGCAGAAGTCGGTTTCTAAGGTAGGATTTTTTTTTCTAGCAATCTCGGCAGTGTTGCCACTTTTTATTATGGAACCTGTGACTTTCAGCCGGAAAAAAAAAGTTACGTTCTGGCGCGTACGAAACTAGAGGCGTATTCTCGCCGTTCCCGAGGACTCCCAACCAATGGAGGGAAGACACAACTTTGCAGGCATCTCTAATCTCGGTGTACAGTATATCGCGCAGATCTGGTTGGAACTTAAGGCGTATTCTCGCTGTTCCCCGAGGACTCCACTTGAGGAGCCCCGCGTTTTTGTTTGTCGCGGGGACTCACTCCCCGTATTCTCGTGAGTCCCCACGGCCGGGGAATGCTCCGATTATCATCACCATCATCAAAAAGGACTCCCTTTCAGATTCGAAGGGGAATCAATTTTTGCTTGTGTCGTGCAGTGCAAAATTTATTAAAAACAGTCAGAATAATGAAAACCAGAAATAAAGTGGATCCAGATTATAGTTTCATCAACTGTATATTTTTTGTTTCGAATGAAATCCATTTTGGAAGCATTCCTCGTGTTCTCACTGTTTTCCGTGCGCGGAGTCCGCGTCGAGTGTCTCCCTCTATTCTCGCCGTTCTCCATGATTCCCCGAGGAGTCCTCGGGGAACGGCGAGAATACGCCTTAGGTCCTTTTCACCAACTGTTAACGAGAAATCTCGTTTTATCATCTTCATGATTACACGTCTCAACTTTTATTCTTCATTTTTGCACTTACTGGTATGGAACCAGTCGCAGAGTTCTTGCTCGCTTTTGTCGAAAAAAAAAAATGTATGACAAATCGCAGAATTTTGCGACCAGTGGCAACACAGTATCTGGGTTGTAACGTTTCCATCAGACTCAATATAAGGGTTTCAGTGAACGTATTCTACTTCAAAGGGTTTCGAAATTTCAACCGACTTCAAATTTTGACTTCAACCGACTTCAAATTTCGACTGGAGTCGATATTGATTTTATGAAACCTAATTCAAATTTTTGAAGTTGTAGGGCAGACAGTCTGCCACTGGGGGAGAGAAGACGGTATATTGGGAGGGCAAAGGGTCGGTCCGGTCCTTATTCATGTCCGATGTGTGCCAGCATGGATGAGAATTTAAAACATTTATTGTGTGGATGCGAAAGTTTGAGTGAACTTCGGTTAGAAATTTTTTGAGTGAATGGAAGGGCTATGGATGAAGAATGGATGTGTGGTGTAATGGCGAATAATTGTTTTGGAAATATAAAACAGCTGGTGATGTTCCTCAGGGTAGCCCTGGCCCATAGGGATAGATGCCTATAGGAGTTTAATATTTTTTGTGTGTGGTGTTTTTTTTTTTTTTTTTTGTTCTACATGTATTTGCCATGGCCGTTGGCTCTTAGCGCAAATAAATCTTATCTTATCTATACTTCGAACAGATGTCCCTAGCTAGGCTCGATCGACCTACCCATGCTTATATTCTCTTTCAGACCCCAAAAGCTCCGAGTGGCAGTACAAATGGGACAGGGAAAGGTCGACCTCGGGGTTCCAACAACGTTAAGAAGAAGGCAGGTGCACCTCTGCCACCTCCCCCAGACTCGGAGGACGAGGACATGGCGAAACCTATGTCTTATGATGAGAAACGGCAACTTAGCTTGGACATCAACAAATTACCAGGTCAGTGAAAATCATAGGGCAGGATCTGTCTGTGAAACACCGTGGTATTGCTATCTATTGCTATTGCTATTGCTATCTATTGCTATATATTGCATCTCTATAGCCTAGATGCCCGCCAATATCCGCGGTCACTTGGTTTAATGTAAAAATTGCCAGAACAGTCGAATGTGACAAGTTTGGTAATAGATATGGACTAAACAAAAATCCGGTGAATTACCGAATTTGGTAACGAATGAGACCAAATCAACGCGTTAAATCACCGAATTTATAAAGGGACGACCGTATCCTAAAATTCAGGGACGACAGAATGCGGTGAAATCGACGCGGACTGAACAAAAGTTGGATGAATTACCAAATTCGATAAAGAATGGAAACCAATAAACATAATGACCCAGTTTGGAAATGTGGGGACACATATTTTGGCATCGCCGCGACGCCCGTTTTGACTGGAAAACCAAATGCCCAAAACGTTCAGGGTGATGCTGCCCCCCTACCCCTCGGGAGACACCTGGTGATGATCATACGGCGCATCCCCCGTCGTGGGGACTCGCGAGAATACGGGCAGTTAGTCCCTGGGACAGACAAAAACACGGGGACTCCTAAAGAGGAGTCATCGGGTAGCGGCGAGAGTACGCCTTAAGTTCGAACCAGATCTGCGCGATATACTGTACACCGAGATCCGAGATGCCTGCAAAGTTGTGTCTTCCCGCCATTGCGTATTGATTTTTGGAGAAGATTTAATTGATACATTTAAATCCATCAACGGAAAGTACGACAAAGAAATGAGCGGTATACTGTAAAAAGTTTCTCCGAGTAAGGATTTAAGTGCAGTATTCGCTACTGGGATTTATCTTATCTCTACAGGGATAAAATTAATCCGAATTAGAGATGATATTATCTCAGTAGAGACAAGATTAATCCCAGTAGCAAATACTGTAGGATTTTTTAAAATTGTATACGAAAATTCAGCATTAACCGCAATAACCGCCCTCACAGCTGACACGTGTTCAAACTAACAAAATGATGTCACAAGGATGACTACAAGTTTAGTTTTGCTTGCTGCAAACAGAATTGCTTGTCCTTGGCCTATCTCTGTAATACGACCATGCGTAGTCGAATATACTCTGATACCCTACCCGATGCAAACGAGCGGAGGAGGAGCTGCGCGGAACACCATAATTTGTTACCTCTACAAACAGCTACATCGCAGTAGAACCCCGCAGAAGAATACGAACGCCGTCTGAGTTGTCTTGCCGAAAATGCGATTAATGTTGAATTAGTATATTATTTGTAGCTCTGCTCTGCACGACCTTTCCCAGTTTCTTCGAGACATGTAAAGGCGAAAGGCTTTTACGATGCAATTTATTGTTATTATGGTCTCATTTCTTAGGAACTGATGGGTATCCGTGGCGTGTGGGCGAAACGAATACGCTGACAACAGCCGTGCTAATAAAGTCGCAGACGAATAATAATAATAATAATTTATTGAGACCCGCTATACAACAAATGAAATTAGCGGAGTAGTAGAAAGAAAGAAAAATGAATTACACACAAACAAGACGAAACACTATAGTTGCGTTTTTGCTGATACCATGGTATCTGTTACCACGGTCTTAAGTCGTTTTTGCAGTTATCGTGGTATCTGATACCACGGTCAAAAGGCGTTTTTGCAGTTATCGTGGTATCAGATATTCAAATACTACGGTCCGACCGTGGTAACTGGCCGTGGTATCTGAAAAGTCAGCTCACTTTCATCAAATTTTGTCAGATTGGTGAGACAGAAGTTGAGCACTTAGTGATGTAACTGGATATCTGTTTTTCTTTTGGAATGACTTCGAAAAGTGCAATTTCGGCAATAGTCGTTTTGCAGAGCACCGTGTATCAGATACCACGATAACTGCAAAAACGACTAATTGCAGATCCAGTTACCGCGGTAACAGATACCATGGTATCAGCGAAAACGCAACTTATATAAACTTTATAAAACTTATAGTTACGTTAGGCGGGTCAACGGAAAGCCCGGGATCTCGCACGACACTCTATGGTTTCGCACTTCGCGGAAGCATCGATGATGTTGTACAGTGGAATTTAGACGCTAACAGCGCTTCCCCCATTTGTCGTTTACTATTTTTTTTGATGCAGGTGATAAACTTGGGCGTGTCGTTCATATCATTCAGTCTCGAGAGCCCTCTTTGCGCGACTCGAATCCCGACGAAATCGAGATCGACTTTGAGACTCTTAAGCCTTCAACGTTGAGGGAGTTGGAGAATTATGTAGCACAGTGCCTGCGAAAGAAGCCTAGTAGGAAACCTTACAGTAAGTTTGTGTTTAAAATAGCAGTAATAGCAGGGACCCATAAATTTCCTGTAATGACTCGCCATTCAGGGGCTTGTCACCGTACTTCGTAGATAAAAAAAAAATTCGCAAAGTCCCAAGCTGACTTTGAAACATTTATTCAAACAATGTTTACAACGGGTACGTCAGCTACGATTCTTCATCAGCGATATTTCGGCCCTTTTTGGCAAGGGTCCTCGTCAGGCTGTCAATCTTCTGGTTCAACTTCGGGGAAGGAAAACAGGTTTACAGGTTTGTTTACTTCCCCGAAGTTGAACCAGAAGATTGACAGCCTGACGAGGACCCTTGCCAAAAAGGGCCGAAATATCGCTGATGAAGAATCGTAGCTGACGTACCCGTTGTAAACATTGTTTGAATAAATAGGGGCTTTTCATTTCCTATACTTCTATGTTGCTATGTTGCCCGAGCCTCACCTAGTTTCCAAGAATTCCGCTTGGGTCAAATCGGTGTTCTTGCTCAGATAGATATAGATAGCCATCTTGAGTCAGGACTATTCAGCATGCCACCAGGTACCTAAGCTCGGACAAAAGATCCAGGAGACTCATCCATTACATACAAATAATCCTAGTTCGGCACAACAGCTGCGAAAAATTTTGTCTATCTGGATAGTCGGGTATTTTATCCCCGTGGGTATTTCTCGAACTATCTGACGCTTGGTCAAGAGCGCATCAGAAATCTCTTCTGGACAAGCCCCCTGAATGGCGAGTCATTACAGGAAATGTATGGGTCCCTGGTAATAGGTAGTAAATAGTTAGTAAGTATGGGTATAGGTAGTAACCTACAGCAGAGGTATGTTTATGTGAACGTCTGCTAACAGTGAACGATCGCCGAAGAAAAAACTAAAACCCAAACCAGGCATTTTTTAGTATGAATACTTGCACTTTTGCCATGTTCTGAATGTTTTGCTAAATCACGGCTGAAAGTGAGTCAACTGGTACCTGGTTTGCTTTTTATAATTTGAAAAGTTTGCCACGGGGAGTGCACGTTAAACGGAGAAGACGGCGGCCCGAACCTGCAGATGCCTTTAAAAGAGGAGGGAGCTTTTTGGTAAATTCAAAATTCAAGAAAGTTAATTGAATTTCTACTTCAAGTTTGTGCCAGGATAACTCTGCAATAGTTGGCTGTTAAGCTGATATCAAGTTTGTTATTTTTCTTTTCCATTTTACTTTTTTATTGCAAGTAACAACGCCAAGGTAGCGGAACGGTTAAAAAAGTGTTCGCGTGTGGTAAGCATACAGTTGAGGTATGCTTATGTGAACAGTTACTTTAATGTGAACAGTGCAGTTTTGGGCTAAATGGTAGAATGAAGATCCAAAATACCTATACAGATGTTCTCAGATGCCCTTAATTACCTACTTTGGCTAACTGGTAGTTAGCTTTAGACACAGCAAGTGCACGCAAATGGCAAAGTCCACTGTCAACAAACGTTCACATAAGCATACCTCTACTGTACGATAGAATTGAACGTAATGATTGACACTTCAGCCCGATACGTAGGGCTTTTGGAAGTTTCAACTTTCTCGATCTGCGGAAAGTTCGCTAAGCTGCAGGGTTTTGTCGCTGACTTCACTCTCCTTACCGACAGTAGGATAGTCTTGTAATAATATCCAAATCATTGACACTCCAAATAGGGGGTACTCGTCAAACAACAGTAACATTCAGCAAACAATAAATCTTGTCCAGAAAATCATCTTCCATCTTCAGACTAATAAAATCTTAAAAGACAAACTAGCGTAAAACAAGAGCTGTAAGCTCATATGGCACTTGCATGTGTCAAGATGATTTGATTGATCAAGAGTAAGTTTCGACTTTGCGGTTGAGATGCGCGCTATAAGGGAGCTGGAACTTCATTTGTAAGCAAAACCCTTGAGGCAAAACTGCTAATGGGCTGATGGGCATCACGAAAATGCATATATTGCTTAAAAGTATTTTTTTTACTTTGCGGTCAAGATTGGTACTTTAAGGAATAATCGGATTTGGGAAGTAGCAATTTCTAAGCAAATGTTGTTGAGTCTCCAATATTCCAGCGAAGTTTCATCGTCCTAGCACATCAGGAAGTACCTTAACGCGCGATCACCGGAATCCCAGACCCCCCTCCTCCAACTCCACCCACAATAACCGGAGCCAATCCTGTTCTGTAAATGATTAATCCAGAGCATCTGTTTGTCATTCCCACGAAGTTCGATCCAGATCACACCAGTCTAAGCGGGTCAAGTATTTTCCGCCCTCCCCCCGATAATTGCCGGATTCGGTCCGGAAATGAAAAAGGTCACAAGAGAAAAATGTCCTCTGTTTAATTATTAAATTTCACTCGAATCCGATCACCCGTTCCAAAGTTACGCATGACTCAATATTCCGGATTCCCCTCCCTCAACTCCCCCCCCCCCCCCAAGATTATCATATCGAGGATTTTTTTTTTCTTCCAAGTCAGTTTGACCGGGTCCCTGATATGCCTTCCAAGTTTCGTCGTGAAAATCCCCCAAAAACGGAATTCCGGGAGACCCCTCCCCCCCCTCAAGTGTCCGGATCCAGTCAAATTATGTAAAAGATTTATATGGACCAGATGTTCGTTCTTCCCAGCAAGTTTCACTCCGATACCATCATTCTAACCGTTTCTCGAGATTTCCGGTCCACCCCCCCCCCCCCCCCACCCCACCCAGCTCCCCCGCGGTGCACGTAGCCAATCCGATTCAGCAAATGACTTACCTAGAGCATCTGTTTGTTCTTCCCACAAAGTTCCATCCCGATCCCTCCATTCTAAACGGGGCACGTATTCCCCCCCCCCAATAGTTGCCGGATCCGGTCCGGATATGAAAAAAATCATCGGAGAAATGTCCTCTGTTGAATTCTTAAATTTCACTCGAATCCGATCAACCATTCCAAAATTACGCATGACTGAAAATTTCGGATTCCCCTCCCTCCACTCCCCTCACCATTATCTGATCGACAAAATTTTTATTTTGAAGTCAGTTTGATTGGGTCCCTGATATGCCTGCCAAGTTTCATCGTGAAAATCCCCAAAACCACCATCACCGGAATTCCGGGACCCCCCCCCCCCCATAAGTGTCCGGATCAAGTACAATGGCCTAAAGGACTTATCTAGAGCAGATGCTTGTTCTTCCCAGCAAGTTTCACTCCGATCCCTCCATTCTAACCGTTTCTTGAAATTTCCGGTCTCCCCCCCCCCCCAACTCCCCCCCTGGCTACCGAATCCGGTCAAGACTTTAAACGGGACATTACAGATATATATTCTGTTCAGTTATGAAGTTTCATTACAATCCGATCATCCGTTCGAAAGTTACACACTTCTCAATTTCCCGGATTCCCCTGTGGATTCCCCTCCCTCCACTCCCCCACCATTATCTGATCGACAATATTTTTATTTTGAAGTCAGTTTGATTGGGTCCCTGATATGCCTGCCAAGTTTCATCGTGAAAATCCAAAAAACCACCATAACCGGAATTCCGGCCCCCCCCCCCCATAAGTGTCCGGATCCAGTACAATGGTCTAAAGGACTTATCTAGAGCAGATGCTTGTTCTTCCCAGCAAGTTTCACTCCGATCCCTCCATTCTAACCGTTTCTTGAAATTTCCGGTCTCCCCCCCCCAACTCCCCCCTGGCTACCGAATCCGGTCAAGACTTTAAACGGGACATTACAGATATATATTCTCTTCAGTTATGAAGTTTCATTACAATCCGATCATCCGTTCGAAAGTTACACACTTCTCAGTTTCCCGGATTCCCCTGCCCTCCCCCCCCCAAAATGGTCGGATCAGAAAACTGATTATTCCTAATTTTGTTTGGTCGGGTCTCTGATATGCCTGCCAAGTTTCATGGTCCTAGCACAACTGGAAGTACCCTAACTCGAAAAAGTGTGACAAAATGCCCTAAATTTTCAAGTTTCCAGCGCCCCGCACTCCCCCCCCATATGGTCGGATCGGGAAACTGATTATATCCAGGTTAGTTTGGTCGGGTCCGTGATATTCCTGCCAAGTTTCATTGTCCTAGCTCATCTGGAAGTACCCTCACTCGAAAAAGTGTGACAAAATGCCCTAAATTTTCAAGTTTCCAGCGCCCCAGCTCCCCCGCATATGGTCGGATCGGGAAACTTATTATTTCCAGGTTACTTTGGTCAGGTCCCTGATATTCCTGCCAAGTTTCATTGTCCTAGCTCATCTGGAAGTACCCTAACTCGAAAAAGTGTGACAAAATGCCCTAAATTTTCAAGTTTCGAGCGCCCCCACTCCCCCGCATATGGTCGGATCGGGAAACTGATTATTTCCAGGTTCGTTTGGTCGGGTCCCTGATATTCCTGCCAAGTTTCATTGTCCTAGCTCATCTAGAAGTACCCTAACTCAGAAAAAAAGTGACAAAATGCCCTAAATTTGCAAGTTTCCAGCGCCCCGCACTCCCCTCCATATGGTCGGATCGGGAAACTGATTATTTCCAGGTTAGTTTGGTCGGGTCCCTGATATGCCTGCCAAGTTTCATTGTCCTAGCACATCTGGAAGTACCCTAACTCGGATATGTGGGACAAAAAAACTCGGACCGACCGACAGACCGACAGACGGAATTGTGATCGGTATATGGCACTTGAGCCAGAGGCTGCAAGTGCCATAAAAATAAGGTAGCCTACACTACCTGGCACTTTAGTCTCCTGAAACCTGGTTGAAAGCTGATCCGAGGGGGGTCCGAGAAGCGCTGCCAGTAGTGTTGGGCGATATTCGATGCCGATAACGATATATCGGACCAGATATCGATATGGAATATCGAAACCTAAATACCGACAAATTATTGTAAACAGTCCAGCATAACCTACATTTATACATCCGAAATTGGAGCGGTATTTTTTCCGTAACTCAGTTCTTATTTATTCGGAGTTTGAGATGATGCAAGATGCTATTTAACGACAATTTTGTTCTTAAATTTTGGTGAAACGAGACGCACCCTATAGCGAAACACGGTAAAGAAGTTTCGATATATCGATTATCTAGTATCGAAAGGGAAAATATCGGTACATCGATATATCGGACCAAATATCGATATCGAAAATGATATATTTTCATTCATCATCATTATAAACAATCCATCAGAACGTACATTTATATATCCGAAATTGGAGCAATATGTTTTCCGTAATTCATTTCTTATTTATTCGGAGTTTGAGATGATGCAAGATGCTATTCATCGACAACTTTGCTCTCAAATTTTGGCGAAATTAGACGTATCCTATAGCGAAACATGGTAAAGAAATATCGATGTATCGAATATCGAAAGCGAAAATATCGATACATCGATAAATCGGACCAAATACCGATACATCGATATATCGGACCAAATATCGATATAGAAAACGATATTTTGTTCATTCATAACTATTGTAAACAATCCAACATAACGTACATTTATATATCCGAAATTGGAGCAATAAGTTTTCCGTAATGCAGTTCTTATGTATTTGGAGTTTGAGATGATGCAAGATGCTATTTGACAACAATTTTGTTCTTAAATTTTGGCGAAACGAGACATATCCTATAGCAAAACATGATACAGAAATATCGATACATCGAATATCGAAAGTGAAAATATCGATACGCCGATATATCGAAAAATTCAAATATCGCCCAACACTTACTGACAGCCTGTTCTCAGGTGTTCTCTGCCGTGACACCTTACCATTTGGGCAAAAGGGGCGCGTTGGGTGTAGGTTCGGCGAAGAACGTCGGCTGTTTTTTCTTCGTCATCCCTCCGGTTGCCACTTAAGGACATTGTTTTCCGGGAAATAAAACAAATTCAAGTGGTTCCGGTATGATTGCCGGAGTCATTGGCAAGAGCGTCACGTATGAGGGGTGTCGCTCCCCTCCCCCAATGTCGTCGACCAGTCGGTAAAATATAGCCGAGTCGGAAAACACACCAGCCAGTCGGTGAATACCTTGCCCCCCCCCCCAAAAAAAAAAATGGCCAGTAACGCCTCTGGTCATTGGGTTCTGTTAAAGTTTAGGATTTGGTATAGTATTATCGATGGAAAAGAAATGATCTTGTGCCTCATATCTTTATGTTACCTTTCGATGTTTTCACGAGATTCTTATTTCGTCTTTTTCTTGGAAACGCAGCTAAACGAGGTAAGTTGTAAACCTTTCTAACAATCCTTCCGCGTGAATGGGATCCGTAAGGTAGCGCGTGGCCTTGAAGTTGCGTAAGAAGTAAATTGAAACCGTTTCTGAATGAAATTGCTCAAGTTAAGGTTCGCTTAATTGCTTCAGCGAGCCAATTGGTAAGGCACTTTTGGGTCGATGCACCTTAATAATAATGTATTTAAAGCCCTCGGGCCATATACAAACAACTAAATATAAAACTTCATGATAAATACTGTTATCACACTACATAAACTAAACTGGACTGCCCCGATAAGCTTTAATTTTAACACGACCCAATACGAATCTACATACTGCACTAATTGCACCTGGGGATGTGCTCTTCATGACATCAGGAAACAGCATCTCCCTTATATGGGAAACAGCTGTGTTCGTCGGTGTACAGCTCAGCGGAAACGAGTACTCACGTACTCTCTAGTTGATTAAAGCTTCTATGATCCTAGATGTGTTTTCCTGCAAGCTTGTAGACTGTTGTCCTAGCCTTCAAGTAGAATAGCTAATGCCCCGACATCTCGCACGTTTGCAATTCACATAAACAAGCTTGCGTTATCACTAAACAAAAAATGTTCATGCTGCACGGAAGTTTGAGACGTGTCAAGATCTAACGTCACGCCCAAATTTACCGAATACTTCTGAGAGCCGAGAGAGGGTTTGTCGCTTAGATGTAAGAAATACAATATTCCTATTGTGCAATTCTTTAAATTTTTTAACTTCCGTGACCCTAGTTGTTTGTTTCTGCTAGTTTGCAGAAGCTTAGTCCTAGCTTTAACACGCAAATATCTGATTAATACCAAAACAAGGCTGTTGTAAAGCCTCGTGCTTTATTCCAGGAATCCCTCGACCCTCTAGACAGCTCATATCCAGCCATCAATAATAATAATAATAATACAAAGCAAGAGAAAAGGGTTTCGCCTTTTTCGCCTCTAAATAACTAAGCAATTTTGGGTGGTAGAACTGATCATAGTTAAAAATCCCGTCAGCAATGCACTTGAACCTATTGATCGATTCAGCATTAACCGCATCTTCGGTAAGGCTGTTCCAAGGATCAACAGTTTTGTTGCCAAAACCCCACTTAAAAACGTCCTTTTGGCATCTTGATTTTGCAAGCTTGTAGGCTTAGGTACTCGGCTAAAATAAAAGTCCCTACCCCATTAGCAAAAAGTATAACAAAAGAAGTCCTACCTATACAAATATTCTGTTCGAAAAAGTTATAATAGTAACATCAGTTCTTATTCTGATATGAACCGAGATGAAGGTATGTTAACTATTATAAGTTTTTCGAACAGAATATTTGTATAGGTATAACTTCTTTTGTTATACTTTTTGCTAATGGGGTAGGGTTTTTTATATAATAGTAGATTTTTATATAATAGTGGGGTAGGGATTTTTATATAATAGTATAGTATAATAGTAACATCAGTTCTTATTCTGATATGAACCGAGATGAAGGTATGTTAACTATTATAACTTTTTCGAATCAAGCAATAGTTAAAGAAATAGATCTCACGTGCTCAAAGATGTGCACACCATAAATTGCACATTTTTTTTTTTTTACGGCACTTGCAGCCTCTGGCTCAAGTGCCATATACCGATCACAATTCCGTCTGTCGGTCTGTCGGTCGGTCCGAGTTTTTTGTCCCACAAATCCGAGTTAGGGTACTTCCAGATGTGCTAGGACAATGAAACTTGGCAGGAATATCAGGGACCCGACCAAACGAACCTGGAAATAATCAGTTTCCTGATCCGACCACATGCGGGGGATTGGGGGCGCTCGAAACTTGAAAATTTAGGGCATTTTGTCACACTTTTTCGAGTGAGGGTACTTCCAGATGAGCTAGGACAATGAAACTTGGCAGGAATATCAGGGACCCGACCAACCTAACCTGGAAATAATAAGTTTCCCGATCCGACCATATGCGGGGAAGTGGGGGCGCTGGAAACTTGAAAATTTAGGGCATTTTGTCACACTTTTTCGACTTAGGGTACTTCCAGTTGTGCTAGGACCATGAAACTTGGCAGGCATATCAGAGACACGACCAAACAAAATAAGGAATAATCAGTTTTCTGATCCGACCATTTTTGGGGGGGGGGGGGGGTGGAGGGCAGGGGAATCCGGGAAACTGAGAAGTGTATAACTTTCGAACGGATGATCGGATTGTAATGAAACTTCATAACTGAAGAGAATATATATCTGTAATGTCCCGTTTAAAGTCTTGACCGGATTCGGTAGCCAGGGGGGAGTTGGGGGGGGGGAGACCGGAAATTTCAAGAAACGGTTAGAATGGAGGGATCGGAGTGAAACTTGCTGGGAAGAACAAGCATCTGCTCTAGATAAGTCCTTTAGACCATTGTACTGGATCCGGACACTTATGGGGGGGGGGGGGGTCCCGCAATTCCGGTGATGGTGGTTTTGGGGATTTTCACGATGAAACTTGGCAGGCATATCAGGGACCCAATGAAACTGACTTCAAAATAAAAATTTTGTCGATCAGATAATGGTGGGGGAGTGGAGGGAGGGGAATCCGCAGGGGAATCCGGGAAATTGAGAAGTGTGTAACTTTCGAACGGATGATCGGATTGTAATGAAACTTCATAACTGAACAGAATATATATCTGTAATGTCCCGTTTAAAGTCTTGACCGGATTCGGTAGCCAGGGGGGAGTTGGGGGGGGGAGACCGGAAATTTCAAGAAACGGTTAGAATGGAGGGATCGGAGTGAAACTTGCTGGGAAGAACAAGCATCTGCTCTAGATAAGTCCTTTAGACCATTGTACTGGATCCGGACACTTATGGGGGGGGGGGGGGTCCCGGAATTCCGGTGATGGTGGTTTTGGGGATTTTCACGATGAAACTTGGCAGGCATATCAGGGACCCAATCAAACTGACTTCAAAATAAAAATTTCGTCGATCAGATAATGGTGGGGGGAGTGGAGGGAGGGGAATCCGAAATTTTCAGTCATGCGTAATTTTGGAATGGGTGATCGGATTCGAGTGAAATTTAAGAATTCAACAGAGGACATTTCTCCGATGATTTTTTTCATATCCGGACCGGATCCGGCAACTATTGGGGGGGGGGGGAATACGTGCCCCCTTTAAAATGGAGAGATCGGGATGGAACTTTGTGGGAAGAACAAACAGATGCTCTAGGTAAGTCATTTGCTGAATCGGATTGGCTACGTGCACCGCGGGGGAGCTGGGTGGGGTGAGGGGGGGGGGGGGGGGGGGTGGACCGGAAATCTCGAGAAACGGTTAGAATGATGGTATCGGAGTGAAACTTGTTGGGAAGAACAACCATCTGGTTTCGTCCAACGACGAAACTTGGAAGGCATATCAGGGATCCGGTCAAACTGACTCGGAATAAAAAAAAAAATCCTCGATATGATAATCTTGGGGGGGGGGGGGGGAGTTGAGGGAGGGGAATCCGGAATATTGAGTCATGCGTAACTTTGGAACGGGTGATCGGATTCGAGTGAAATTAAATAATTAAACAGAGGACATTTTTCTCTTGTGACCTTTTTCATTTCCGGACCGAATCCGGCAATTATTGGGGGGAGGGCGGAAAATACTTGACCCGCTTAGACTGGTGTGATCTGGATCGAACTTCGTGGGAATAACAAACAGATGCTCTGGATTAATCATTTACAGAACCGGATTCCGGTTATTGTGGGTGGAGTTGGAGGAGGGGGAGGGGGGTCTGGGATTCCGGTGATCGCGCGTTAAGGTACTTCCAGATGTGCTAGGACGATGAAACTTCGCTGGAATATTGGACACTCAACAACATTTGCTTAGAAATTGCTACTTCCCAAATCCGATTATTCCTTAAAGTACCAATCTTGACCGCAAAGTAAAAAAAATACTTTTAAGCAATATCTGCATTTTCGTGATGCCCATCAGTCCATTAGCAGTTTTGCCTCAAGGGTTTTGCTTACAAATGAAGTTCCAGCTCCCTTATAGCGCGCATCTCAACCGCAAAGTCGAAACTTACTTTTGATCAATCAAATCATCTTGACACATGCAAGTGCCATATGAGCTTACAGCTCTTGTTTGTTCTCCTTCCTCCGTCGATAAGATTTTCTGTAAAGTTGGAATATAAACACTTTTTTTGCGTTTTGCAGATAACGCATGGTATCTGATACCACGGTATAACGCCGTTTTCGCATTTACTGTGGTATCTGATACCACGGTCAAAAGGCATTTTTGCAGTCACCATGGTAACTAATGCTCAGGTAACACGGACCCTAAGTAACTGATCGTGGTAACTAAAAAATTCAACTCACTTTCATCATCACCGACACAGGAGCCTGGGTTTTTGTAAAATTGGTGGGAAAGAAGTTTGACAATTTTGATGTGAGTGGATATTAGTATCTCTTTTGGGATGACTACCAAAAGCGCCAATTCGGCAATTGTCGTTATTGCAAAGCAACCGTAGTATCAGATACCACGGCAACCGCAAAAACGACAAAGTGCAAATCCAGTTACCGTGGTATCAAATACCATGGTATCTGCCAAACGCAACTGATATTCCATTCATTATCCAAACAGTATTCCAAGCGCGTAAGCTCTAGAGGGGGAAAAGGGAGTGCGTCAGCTAAGAGAATGGGCTTTGGCAAACGAGTTCTAAAACCGAAGGATGGTTGTGAGAGCTAGTAAACGTTGATTGACCAAAAACAATTAATTGTGATACTGTAAAATGCAATACATTCTGTATCAGCTGCTTACGAAAGATAAGTGCTGGGAAGGACTTGTAAGCTACGAACAACTTGTTGTAGGCCCTTGGTTCCACGTAGAGTATGATCAGCTTATTTGATAAATTGTCTTAAATTCGCTTGTTTCTTTTCAGCTAAGAAGCCCAGCGGAAAATCAAAAGAAGAAGGTGGGGATAAGAAAGCAGCGGACCTGGAGAAACGAATCCAGGATATGAACAATCAGATTGGCGGAGCCCCGCCTAAGAAACCACCAAAGAAAGGTTAGTTAGAAATTAAGGTATTTATTTATTTGTTTACTTTGGACTAAGCAGAGCTGGTGGACTCGGACTATGGACTTGTCTCGAGACGCCTTTTTCAAGGACTCGGACTCATCGTTCACGGAGCTGTCCGTCCGCCAGAGCTTTGGACTGGGACTCCGGACTCGTCTCGAGACGCCTTCTTCAAGGACTCAGACTTGTCTCGGACTCGGATTTGCTGGACTCGCAGCAGCTCTGGGAGTAAGATGGGTGAGGGCCCTGAGTTCAAATCCTTGCCGAGTGCTCGACAGTCTACGGAAGTAGCGGTGAGGCTCTGTTAAGATCAGCCTAAGGGGACGTTTTTGCGTTGATGGCTGTAGAGCTGAACGGGTGACCCTACCCAAGCGAAAATGAGAAAATCGATCGGGCATTGAACGGCTGAGGAAGACGGGTTCCGTCCAAGCAAAAACGCCCGTTCAGGGGAAGGAAGCAAACCTGTAATTGACTGTGATTGACCCTGAAGATTGACAGCCGGACGAGGACCCTTTCCAGGAAGGTCCGAAATGTCGCTCATGAAGAATCGTAGCTGACGTATCCGTTGTATACATTATTTGAATATAGGTTAGATCAGTGGTTCCCAACCTTTTCCGTACCGCGTACCCCTAATCAAGGTTCTAAAAGATTGCGTACCCCCTTCTTCAGAACGTGCCAAATATGATATTTATTATCATAAGTGATAAGGCATACATGTGCAGAAATATATACAAAATCGATGAGGCATCACTAGAGGCTGCTTTGTGGCGAAAATTTTGTCGAATCTCGGCTCGACGTCATTCACGGCAAGATTTTTTTACAGTCAGCCTGTTTCTGTGTTTGGTTTTGATGTTCTCCGCGCTTCCATCAAGCTGCATCTGAAACTTTTTGGTTGGCTCAGTTTGCAACCTGGATGACAATACCACTTGCAATGTTTTCGATTCTTCTTGAAACAATATTGTTTGACACAGGAACAGATTTTACGGAAGTAGGCTAGCTGTTTTGGAATCAACATTATTTCACTGACTTTCACTAAGGCTTGTAATCAGAGGCGTCACGCACAGGTTGACAACAACCCTCTCCCCAAAAGATCGGCCAGAGGATTAAAAAGAAAAGATTCTGCGCGAAGCGCCGCGATTTTTAGTAAAAGCAGTAAACTGAAGAAAAAAAACAGTCGGTCATTAAAAATACCTTGCCCCTTAAGATACATTTTGGCTGGTGATACTCTGCTGGTAATATTAGGCTTTCGGCAATCATAAATGAGTGAGACGAGATCAATCTTGGTTCCTTCGCGTACCCCTTGCAAGGGTCTTGCGTACCCCTTGGGGTACGCGTACCACCGGTTGGGAACCACTGGGTTAGATATCCCGTCCAAATTCCGGTACTTTTGGTCCTTTACAGACCTTCGCAGTAGGGCAGACTCTACTGAACCCAGTCCTTCGCGACATCCTGCCCCCCCCCCCCCCCCAACTTTACAACAGAAAGGGAGAGGCCTCAAAGACAAGCTTCCGACCAGTCCCTACCCTCCAACCAGTGTTTTGCCGACACGTGAGATACAAGAATAGCTTTGTCCCCTCCTTTGTTTACCTACGTAGTAGGTTATTATTTTACCCCTCGTTGTCTATTTCCCCAATCGTTACTTTTTATATTGTTTGTTCTCAGTATTTTATATGAAATTCGACCACTTTCTCGTATATGTTGACAATTTTGGTTAGTTTTAATGTATGTTGACTTTACCACCTGCTATTCGGCTAGTCCGTAATTGGTGTTGAAACAAAACTGAATTGAATTGAATTGTTTTATATTCTAGACGAGTCTAAAGAAAAGCCCTCTTCCCGCCTGTCTTCGAGCTCCTCTAGTTCCGACTCCGACAGCTCTTCGAGTAGTAGCAGTTCGTCTAGTAGTGAAAGCAGTGATTCGGAAGCAGGTTAGATATCCCGTCCAAATTGTTCTTCTACTTTAGTCTTTGCTCAAACTGTTCGTAGGTCAGAGAAGTGCTTAAGTTCCAGCGACGTCATTTGGTTGGGACGGAAAGGCCAAGCCCTTAACAGATATGAAAGAAAATTGGCCCGCCATAGCCCAAAGTGGTACTGCCAAGAAGAAATATTACTGGTGCTGTCTGACCAAATAAGCTGTCCTTTAACGGAATGGTAATGTGACAATGAGCGTGTTCCGCCATTCTACCAATAGTAACTATTAGTTACTATTTTCGTTCTAACCTCGTAAAAAGTTACTACGCTGACTGCTCCGACCTTCTCGAAATAGTAACTATTTGCTTACCATGCTCGGGAGCGTAGTAAGCGTGGTAACTACGCATCTGTAACGTGATTGGTCGGATTCGCCCGCGGCATGATATTCTGCTGGAAAATATAAATATCGTTCCAGCCTTGACGGCAAAAGGCCAGAATTCGTGACGTCATGCGTAGTAACTACGGTAAGTAGGGTGGAACAGGCTCAATGTGACCCGCCCGAATAAAGAGGCCAAGTTATGAACTAGAAACTTTGGCTCTTGGGACTCCGTGCTGGGTGGGACTAGTGTGGCAGTTAGAATGAAGTAAACAAAACTAGAATACGGCAGTGAAGCCGCTAGTGTCCTTAAAAGTAGGATGCACTTATAGAGTTCCGACCAAATGGTCCAATGAAATGGCGTCACTGTTAGGATGTTACTCTAGCAGTTATTGCATCTACCAGGAGTCTTTGGGGGAATTTTAGTATTTGAACCAGTATAGGCGTATGCTCGTAGGGATTTATAGTCTGCCATAGACCAGTCCCGTTCACCGCAAAATTTGCCAACTCATTAGAACTGTTCGCAACTGTGAATTACGGGGAAGAGACACTCGCTAGTGAGTGGCTTCCTGGTGGCGTAATTAGGGGGATGGATCTAGAAGAGTATGGTTCCAGTGTCGTGTTAAGTTCGGTAGGTTGCGGAGGTGTTCGCTTTGCGACCTCGAACGCAAGGAATCGGATTTTAGAACCTTGGGGGGGGGGGGTTAGTTGTGTTAGTTCGACTGTTCACAATTATGCCGGAATCTTTGAAATGCCTTCAATGTTAAATTGTCCTTGGACGCATAAGAGATCCGGAAGGTGCTAAATCGTGTATTTTTTGTGGTATTGTGGTGAGGTGATGCGTGCTATCGTCTTTGCCAGTTTTGTCCCCCTTACTCCCCCTCCCCCATCACACAATGACCACCATGGTATAAACCGTTTTGCGCTGTCACATATCACCATGGTATAGGGCGAGATCCATTCCTTTGGGCCGAATCACGTACTCCGTCACGTTGTAATTGCGCGGACCGGCTATCAGGTTTTCCGGACGGATTCTCCATTGCATCACTTCTCAGTTTTTCCCCAAGGAATTGGTAATGGTCCATAATCCTGTCGGGAATTCCAGTCCACGATTGCCAGTCTGTCCGCAGAATAAATGAAGTTCGCAATCCTCTCCTCCCCCTTATACATAGCGAAGAGCATTAACCCCCACCATTCACGCTCGCCAAGCATTTTAAGCTTAGTTGTCATCTGATATTTAGTATCACCAGTGAAGTCGGTTCGCATGGCAAAACTGGCGTGGTTTCCTTCGAACCTGTATAGATGGTTAGGCACTGTATCCTCAGAGTAGAACAAAGCCGATAGCATCTTGATCTCTTGCAAACTAGGTAGCAGACTGATGACACGTTCCAGTCCGTTACAGTTAGGACGGTTGTTTCCGTTACGCCGTATAAGTTATACTCTCCGTAGTTTTTATCGCTTATAAGTTTTAGCAGCGGGTACTTGCGAGAGAGGCCAGTATCGGTGACAAAAAATTGCTGTAATTGAGGATTGGCACGTTCGTAACGTAGTGAATGTCTTCTTGAGAATGTGCAGCTTGGGCGACTGTAATGGTTCGTCTTCAGTGCGAAGCTTATGACTGTCAGAAAACGATACTTAAAGGACACCTGAACAATGAAACCATACTTGAACACACCATGGAGAATGCATTTACAGACATGGCCACGGAGAGCATTCTTCTCCTGAGCGTGACGTTTTCAAAATAGGGATGTTCGTTTCTGGAGGTTTGCACATGCAGACTCCAAGACAAGGAGCACAATTCATTCAAATCTTGTACAGCGCTGGCCGGATAGTATTGGAATTTCTTCTAGATATACGTTTGGGCTTAACTGGTAAAAAAATATTCCAGAAGAACGGTTGATTGGAGACATTGGTTCATTTCTGAAATTGTTCGTTACTGAAATAGGGACAGATGCAAAATGGACAAAAATCATAGCTTGGAAACACTATTTCGTATTTGGAGTGGGTTTTCTGCAGGCAATGTTAATGGAAGTCATACAGATATGGATGATACTTGGTACTCTTCATTCAGGTGTCCTTTAAAAAATAACCGTATTCTGTATTGTCCCGTGAAACCCAAGCGGAGGCCACGGAAGCATCTTGTAGTGCTTATGCATTCTTCAGAAGATTTTTTGAGAACGTGGTGAAAGAAATCCAAGAAAATTGTTTAGCTAATTTTCTGAACATACCGCGAGCGTTGTGAATTGTTGTTGGTATTATGGGCGTAACGGTAATTGTCATTCCTTCGTAACGGCTGGATGTAGCAGGTTGTCGGTGGTGAGTGCGGACACTGTGTCTTGTAACGGGTTAGCGAAGCAGATCCATTCCCATCTTTCGGAAAGAATTGCGAATTGTGTCGGATTCTGGAAACAAATATCATAGCTAGCTCTGCAAGGCACGGTTCGGCACTCGCTCACACTAGCGTGAACATTTAAACCCGTAGTAACGATGGCCGTTGTATTTTTAAAGTTAATTGGGATTCCGAACCTTGCATTGCTGAGCTTCGTCGGACGGGCACAAAATAACAAACAAATTAAAAAAATATTACTCAAATGGAAAAAATGAATTAAGTACGTATCGAGAATATGTCGAAAACTGCAGTCTGAATGCAGCTCAGCACTTGCGGTTTTTATATACTAATACAAGAGAAGGTTGTTCCTTTTACTGTAAATATGCATAACACATTTTCTGTGTTACTTTTTTTAATTTATTGTTCGCTCAGAATGTACACAGTATGTGTAAGATTGTGAAGGTTTTTTAAAGTTGTAAAAATAACCCAGGCAAATGTTGTTGAAGCTTTGCCGTGTTTTAATGTTAATATGTCTGAAAGTGCCAGTGCGACACTTTTTAAGTGGAAGTTGTATAAAATGTTGATGAATAAACTAGGCATTTTTTATATCTGAAGATTCGTTTCCGCTCCGTACAAGACACAGTGTCGGCAGGTTAGGTAGAGCGCATCACTCCAGTTGATATTTGCTCCTCCTGATCCCCAAGGAGCATTTCTACAAATCTCGACTAAAACATACGTAAGGCGTATTCTAGCCGTTCCCCGAGGAATCCTCGGCGAATCGAAGGGAAGGGCGAGAATAGAGGGAGTCACTCCACGCGGACTCCGCGTACAGAAAACAGCGAGAACACGGGAAATGCTTCCAAAACGGATTTTGTTCGAAAAAAAATATGCAGTCCACGCCGTTCCCCGAGGAATCCTCGGGGAATCGAAGGGAACGGCGAGAATAGAGGGAGTCACTACACGTGGACTCCGCGTACAGAAAACAGCCAGAACACGGGGAATGCTTCCAAAACGGATTTTGTTCGAAAAAAAAATATGCAGTCCATGAAATTAGTCTGGATCCACTTTATTTTTTGGTTTTGTTTATTCTGATTGTTTTTACTTAATTTTATATTGCACCAACGACGGCAAAAATTGATTCCCCTCCGAATCTGAAAGGGAGTCCTTTTTGATGATGGTGATGATAACCGGAGCATTCCCCGTCCGTGGGGACTCGCGAGAATCCAAGGAGTCCCCGGGACAAAGAAAACGCGGGGACTCCGTAAGTGGAATCCTCGGGGAACGGCGAGAATTCGTCTGTAGTCAACACCCTGGAACAAACCCAGACAGTACAGGTCCAGGACAGGCGAGGATGGAACTAGTGTGAATCGATTGAGTTGTGTAGTTGCCACGTAATTGTTCTCGGTCCTGTATGGCTACTCCTAAAGAAGTTGAAAGCCTTTTTGTTCTGTAACATAATGAGGAATTTTAGGATTACTTTTCAAATGTTGTTCTGTTAAAAAACTAACGGGTGATTTTGTGGCAAGCACCTTCAATGTTAGACACCTGAAACAGTTAAAACAAAAAAAAAAGAATCGGGTGCAAAAAAGGTTTTAGAAAATTAGAATTACAGTTCTCATCCAAATTAAAGAAAGGGTTAACAATATATTTTTGACTTCCCCAGATTAAAGTTAGGTGTTTCCGCACAGTTTCGTCAAGGGGTAAACCGCGCTCTTGGCAACTGACAGCTCCGGAAGCGTATGCCGGAAATTTTCTAGTAGTATGATGCGCTTACTTTGTCAGAAGTTTGATAACGTTTAACACGTAGATGCGCATCCCTGTGTGAAGTGTTACGACCGATGACGAGAACATTAATGTTATGATCCTTTTAAATGTTAGCTTTACGCGAAACTGACTTTTAAGTGTTACCTTAACGCAAAATGGTCGTAAAATAAATACTCTCGGCATCCGTCATAAATTTCAACAAAGGATGCGCATCCAAGGGTTAAATCACTGTCAGAAGGAACAGATAATTCATGTTTGTGCACCCTGGCGTTACAGGTTATGAGAATATATCTGTTATTACTCTTCTAAGTGTAATCTTTTCGTGAAACATAACAGTAAAATGGCTCATAACAGAAATTCAGTTTCGACAACATAACACTCGAAAGAGTCGTAACAGGTACTCATAACATTTAACAAGGACGCGCAGACATGTGTTATCTGTTATCAAACTTCTGACAGTGTAGTCTGGTGTGCATTTGTGCTATATTTGAGCGCGTGAAGAACTTGCGAGACGAATTTAACGAAAATACTTCCTTGGGGAATGTATTTGATTTATAAAGCCGCGTTGGTCGCACTCATAGTAGTTTCTGGTTTTTACTCAAAAGTTTCTTGTGTTTTCTGCTTAAGTAGTGTTTTGGCCTTACCATCTCCCGGTGACTTCTCACTTGAGCCAGGTTCTCATGAGGTAAGAACAGACACTGGTGAGTCCGAAAACGGTTTGTAACACTAGCGAGCAGTCACCATTGAATCAGAAACGACTTTAAACCAGATACCACTAGTGAGAGCTCGGCCGGTAAAGAATGCAGCTAATGATTTAGAGTGCTATTGGAGGAAGGTAGGTGAGTTGGAGTGATGTGGCCAAATCAGTGGTGATCAGGGGCGTAATTTCGTCAAAATCCTGGGGGGGGGGGGGGCAAAGTTGGAGCCGATTTTCCCAAGTCAAGTGAAAATGAGCAGTTTTATTTCAAGAAGAAAAACGTAATAAAAACAAAGAGACATTTTACTAATCGACCAAGGCGAAACAACGCTTCTTCAAATTCGCGAAACTGTCCACTGCGCGATTGACGTCAAGCTTTTTCGCTTCTTCAGGTTTGGTACCGATGACCAAAAGATCACTTAATGATCTTCTCTTCGATGTAGAGTAAAGTGTTTAACCCTACATAGCGCATGCATATCGCTATAAAAGTTTCAAGGCTTCCGTGTTCCAATCTTACCATAAAGACAAAGGTATACTAAAGAAAACCGATCCGTTTATGTGGATGCCTGAATTCTGTAGGCTTATCTTAGTTTCGACGAGAATTGCTAAATTTCAGCTGGGGGGGGGGGGGGGGGGGGGCAGTTGCCCCCCCTGCCCCATAGCAAATTACGCCCCTGGGGATGATGCTCTAGCAGTCGGAGAACCGCCCGGCATTGCCTGGTATTCTCCCTAGTCAACACTTTAGAGTGTAAAATAGAGAGAGACATGGTTTTGTGTTGGATGGCGTTGATGGGTAGGTAAGCTGAAAGTTGGCCCAAGCGATAGTTCGGCCCTTTTTGGCAAATGTCCTGTTCAGGCTGTAGCTAGAAGAAAGAATCTGCAGTAGATTCATTTGAGACCACTGCCATGTGATAATCAATAACCAGTACCTATTGATAATCGCATTATCGTGTGTGGTGGTGGTCCAAATGAGACCCTTTCTTTATTTATGTAATTCTACGTCCGAAATGTTGTTTCAACAAATCCCAGCTGACTTCAATTCAATTTTATTTCAACACCAGTTACGGACTAGCCGAATAGCAGGCGGTAACGTCAAACAAGCATTAAAAGCTAACCAAAATTGTCAACATATACTAGAAAGTGGTCGAATTACAATAAAATACCGAGAACAAACGTTATAAAAAAAATAACGATTGGGGAATAGACAACGGGGTTAAAATAATAACCTACTAATTTCTGTTACGCAGGGAAACAAAGGTTTAACCCCATCAAATATTAATTGCAGTCAGCTTGGGCTGAAGGAATTGTCAGTTTGTTTTAGAGCTTTTAAACAAGCCCGTTCCGGAGGACTAAGTGTGACGGAGTGAAATTGATCTAGCTATAAAGGACCGGAGGTTTGTTTCCGACCGCAGAGAGCTTTTGACGCCTAAATGATACACATATGTTTAATGAAGTCCTTGGGCCCTGAACAAAAACAGTACAACCTTTACATTCAGGATACGGGCGAACTTTTGATCAACTGAATAAGCAACTTCCCTCAACCTCAAACTAACCTCACATACTTTTAATTGTCTTACTTAAATGGTCCAGAAATGTGCAACTTATTTTTGCCGCTGTGTGTATCGCGCAAGAGCCTTACCTTTAGACTTCAGTTTCGCGAACTTTTTACCCGGGTATTTGTTTGTCGAAGGGTATTCTTCGACGTCAGCAACAATAAAATTGGATTGTCGAGGAATAATTTTGATTATGCCCATGTAAAAAGTGGTCCAAATGGACACATGTTTGTATCCATTGTAGAGAGATATCCTGAGCCTTACAACCTTGTAATTTATTGCCACATGACAGTCTCTCCCTTCAAAAATACCCGAGTACCGTGTGAACACTTTCCCTTCTCGTCTCCGGGGAAAAAATACCTGCCGTGTCATGTCAATGATCCTTTAGAGTTCCTCCTCAAAGACCTTAGCTGCAGGAAATACTGAAATGGCGTCGTGAAAATCGATCTGCCCGCTACCTAGTGTTTGGTCTTCTTTCTACTTCAAGATGAACGTGAGTGCAAGGGCGATTCTGTTGATCTCAAGAATTTCCATTCCAAAAAGCAAAGCGAGAATCCGTCGAGCGCAGAACTAACTGAAGTTGCGCCTCTGTTTAAAGCTTCTCGCTGTTTCGCCACGTTCCACCTACGTTGTGGATTCACTTCCCAGTTCTAGCGGAGCGCAAGAACAGCCTCAGAAAGCGAAGTATTTTAGCCGCAGTTGTAAGGAGTGGCGCCATTTTTTTTTTTTTTGGGGGGGGGGCATGCCACCTACCCCCCCCCCCCCCTAAATTTGAAAGGGGCTCAAAATACGAGACTTTGTTGTCTATATTCCTTGTTGTTTGACATGCTGACATAAAGGCATTACCAAACCGTAAATTTAACACCGCATCGCACAGTTAGTAATCTGGTTTTGAACCAAAATCTTTGTATTTTAGCACAAACAGGCTGATATTTTGAATTTTTGCCTGCGGCGCTCAGTTTCAGTATAATTTGGTGTTTGTGAGATGTTTTAAGATGTTAACCCCAGATTTCAGGAATCCTGATCTACTCCTCGAGATCGCGACAAATCTCGATAGGGTTTCGATCGAAAGCCTCAGAGGGTCCAAAGTCGCTTATTCTGTCATATGGGTAGGACTCAAACTCCAGTTCACAGCATGCTCCTGTCAACATTTTTATTTGTGAAGGATCTTTCAACAATGCTTGACTCTTGCATATGCTCATTATGGTATATTTTAAAACTGCTTTAATTTTACCCTAAAAAAGCAATTAAATTTTGCGTTGAGCAAAAAAATAAGTTTAGGATGGGGGCCAAAAATGGATGTTTGCCCCCCCCCCCCCCCCGAGGTTTACTGAAATGGCGCCACTGGTTGCAAGAACACACGGCGGATAAGCAAATGACTTTACAGATCGCAAGAATTGCCGTTAAACTCGCAAAATATGCCAGCAAACCAAGATCATTTACAAACAAGCGTTAGTTTGACGATGATTTTGCATAACGGACGATTGAAATGAGCGTAACAGAGCGATCGTTTTTACGATAGACCAACCACTAGAAGGCGCTATCATTGCGACTCGTGGGGCTTATGGAAGTTTCCTGTCTTTCCGCTGCTAATGTCTGTGTTCCTCCATACGAGCAGTTTAGCAACTACTGTAGCGACCGAACCACTTCACGGGACTCGTCAGAGCTCCGCCCTAAGTTACCGAAGCCTGCTACGAATGGGGCGAATTCACTGCTGTGCTTAAAATAAATCTAATTCCCTTCAGTCAGGGTTTATCACAGCCCTGCTCACATACAAAAGAAATAGTCTTTAAAGTCATTAGTGACTGATTAGCTTGCGGATTCTGCAAGTGGATCTTACCCCTTTGTCCCATTCAGGGTTGACACATGTCGCACGATAGTGTGAATTGTCACTCTATTTTGCTTTTGTCACTCTTGTCCTACGTAGGACATAAAAATCACTCTATTTCAGAAAATGACCAGATGTGCCATTTTTGCAGCATTGATTCCGACCAGAAGTAACTATTTCAAGTTTGTTCATGAAAGTAAAATTCAGATGTGTCATTTTTACAGAGGCGATTCCGACCAAAAGTTAACATTTCATGAAAACAGTTTTCACTCCCAATTCACTCTCTGTTTTGGGCCAAAAGTCAGTCTCCAAATATTTTTGATGTGGCATCCCTGGTCCCATTTTGATTCCAGAGTATCATCAAAAATAATCTCCCAGAAAGTGTTGTAAATGCCGAAAATATCAATAAATTCAAAGCAGGTGCCGACTACCACCTGGCTGAAATTCAATTTAGTGTGTTAAGTGTCCCGAGAAATTTAAAGAGGCGAAAGCCCTGTTATTGCAATTATATTATTATTATTATTATCAAAGTTCATACGGAAAATCCTGTCCACCTATGGGAGCATTGAGCGTGTGATATGTTTCTCATATTTCGCGTTTTCCCTTTATAGGAAATGGATCCAAAAAGAAGAAGAAAAGAGACGTAAGTGCACTTTTTTAATTTAGTTTATTTGGTCGGATGGATCTCGTGACCGAATTAAGGGTCGAACGAAGCTAGGTTGGGATTTCTTGGACGTTAGATTTAAGTCGCTTTCACATTGATGCGTTGAGCCTTTCACACTAAGCTAATCAACCTCTGCGTCGTGCTTGCGTCGACGCAAGCAGGGGCGTAATTTCGTCAAAATCCTATAGGGGGGCAATTGGAGCTGATTTTCCCAAGTCAAGTGAAAATGAGCAGTTTTGTTTCAAGAAGAAAAACGTAATAAAAACAAAGAAACAAAGAGATATTTTACCAATCGACCGAGGCGAAACGACGCTTACTTCAAATTCGCGAAACTGTCCACTGCGCGACTGACGTCAAGCTTCTTCGCTTTTCCAGGTATGGTACCAATGACCAAAACATCACTTAGTCGGTCGTCTGACATAGCCGTGTTTAACCCTGCGTAGCGCATGCATATCGCTATAAAAATTTCAAGGCTTCCGTGTTCCAATCTTACCATAAAGACAAAGGTATACTAAAGAAAACCGATCTGTTTCTGTGGATGCTTGAATTCTGTAGGCCTATCTTAGTTTCGACGAGAGTTTCGAAGACCCCACCCCCCCTGCCCCATAGCAAATTACGCCCATGGACGCAACGCAGAGTTTACGCAGGCAAATAAAACGCAACGCAAGAATATAAACAAGTTCTGTGCGTTGCGTCTACGCGTACGCATCAGACTTGTCAGTGGAAAACGGAAGTTTTTGAGAGAGAAAAAAAACATGCTGACGATGAAGAAAAATTTACTTCTAGTGAAAGAAATTAAAATTCAGCAGAAGAAACTGAGAAACGAAAACGTAAATGAGCATCCAGCACGAAAGCTTCTCGCGCAGGTGTGAAAAGCTACTTTCGCATTGACGCGTCGTTGCGATGCGTTGCGTATGCGTTTATCTTGCGTTGCGTATAGGTATCGCAACGTATCTTTCACACCTGCGCGAGAAGCTTTCGCACTGGATGCTCATTTGCATTTTCCTTTTTCGGTTTCTTCTGCTGTATTTTAATTTCGTCCACTAGTAGCAATCTTTTCCTCGTCATCAGCATGTTTTTCTTCAAAAACTTCCATTTTCGACAAATCTGATGCGTACGCGTCAATTTGAAAGCAGATAAAGAGACGCTCCGGAACCTGTACGCAACGCAAGGTAAACGCATACGCTACGCATCGCAACAACGCGTCAATGTGAAAGCGGCTTTAGGCCTAAAAGTGTTGAGCCCCTCGTGGGGCCAAATGTCTTGGCAGGTCTCCATGGTCAAGCTAATTGGTCGTTTTGGCCCGCGAATTAGGAAGTTGCTTATCTGGGCCAGTACCAACCAAGCCTTTTCTATTTTACGGTAACCTCGAGTCCCAGTAAAGATAACCAGTTCCCTTAAAGCTCCTGCTGCTCTAAAAATCTATCAATGACGAAATCTTGTGTTATACTCTGCGCCTTCAGTTCAGGCCGGAAACTTGTTCAGCTGATGTTATTTTCGTTGGCTGCTTATAAGTTTTGTCGATAACCGTCATGGGGCGGGGGGAGGTACAGTAATTGTTATTTTCATGTGAGCGCTGAATCTGTGATAAGAGCTTGATGTTTGAGCCAAGGGACAGGATACATCGAGTTCTAAAATTGTCAGATAGCCTGTAAATCTTGATAAAATTGAAATATCTACTACTCATTGCGTCTTAGCTCCGTCAAATACTAGAAATATTGGATCAGTAGGTGAAAAGTGAAGGACACAGGTTCCGACTTCAAGCCCCCCACTGGATCATCTGTGGCCCGTCCAGTGCTGTGGTTCTGCAACTTTGGCCGCGGAACACACAGCCGTAAAACGGTTATCAAGGGGGAAAGAAACGGGGAACTCATAATGGCCTTCCCCCAACCACGCGTTCCACTTCTAGCATCGGGCTATCGAATCGTGTGATCAGAGCTGCCACAAAGTCCCTAAATCAGTTCTCATGTCCCCTACAGTTTTTCCTGACCAAAATTCTTACATTTTAATTGAATATCTTAGCTCAACGTAATGCAAGCCACTGTGCAAAGTATGGTATACAATTTCGGTTTGTTGGAATAACTGTCAACCTGCTTTCTTGTAAACATAATCCTTTTTAAGGCTACAGCTTTACTCGTTGGTTAAAGGAGTCTACCTCTGAAAAGGATTATACCCTTTGCCTCTTAATTCATCTGGGATTTTTTGTTTCCTTTTTTGAAGAAGAGTCAATTTTATTAGTTATAGTGTTGTTATAACCATCACATCCCCACGTAGAGATATCGAGACTTTATTTTTCAGCTGTTGCTACAATCCATCGGAAATGTTATGCAACTGATAGGTACACGGCTAGCCAGCCTCTTGGCAAGGGTCCTCTTCAGGCTCAAGCCGTCTGAAGAGGACCCTTGCCAAGAAGGGCCGAAATATAGCTCGAATAAAATGTAGCTGATTTATCCGTTTTGCACCGTCAAATATAATTCGCAGTCAGCTTGGGCTGAAGGAACATCTATAGCCAGCCTTGAATTCTAGGGGGGGGGGAGCTGACCAAACCAAACATTTTGCCGATTTGTACCGAAGGTGGTCTAGTATTTCGTTTACAGTTAAAACACTTACAATCCGTTACAGTTAAGCGTTGAGCCGACCACATCTCTGTCACGAAACTGCAGACATTTTCAAATCATTAAAATGTGGATTTTTCTTTTCTGCTCAAAATGCAATGTTTTATTTGTGTAAAATGCGTTTTCCGTTGCAAAGCGGTGGAAAATTTTGAAACTTGCCATTCAAGGTTTCAAGCAAGTGTAAGGAAAACATATATTTTGTCCTTACACTTGCCAGATACCTGCAAGTACAAACAATGTTGTGGCGCGGGGCGCGAAGCTTCCATAAGTTGAACTTGTCGTCAAGAGCTGTATATTCTCTGTTTCAGGCGTTTAAAACTACCTGAAAAAAATAGAGGGAAAATGAAGTTTCGGGGTGGGCATGGTCACCTCATGGCTACGCCACCGAAGAAGTATTTGCGAACTCAATGCTTAAAAAAATACCGTTTCAGATGTATTTTGGTTGGTTAAGCACCAGTTGTACCTATACAGTCTCCTTTCTTGGATAGGCTCTTCTGCTTAAAAATGTAAAAATCAAACTTTTCGCGATTTTCCACGCGCCGAATAAAGGTTGGCGACTTTTTTGTCTTTACTGGTTTAATCACAAGAAAGTTATTGAAACTGAGCGGAAGTTCTTAAGTTGCCTTTCAGTCAATCAAGTTTATTATCCAAATAGCTTACAGCTAGAAGTGGAACACGATATTTACGAAATACACAGACCCGAAATAAATTAACTAATACACAGGATATGACCAGAAATAAATGATGGAATGAAACTACGTAAAAATTGGGCAGAAGAATTTTTTGGTCATGTCTGTCTCTTCTCTACTCCTTTTCTCCCTAAACGGTCCAAATCTAAGAGCCATAGCCTATTTTCTCTAAATTAGGTACCAGTACTTCGAACCGCAAGTCCTCTGATCCAAGCTAGTAAAGTGGAAATAGGATCCTAACGCTTTGTATTCACGTTTAGTGGCAGTGACCTTAGGTCCCTTTTTCGGTTTAAAAAAGTCCCTGTTTTGTGGCAGCCCTGTGTGATCGGAACCTGTAGTCTCGCACGTTAGTCGTGTATGCGATCAAGTTCCTCCCCTTTCCTATTTGAAAACTGCTTCAGTTTTACGACGCCTGTACTTAATACTTATACTCCCTACATTTATCTCCCTCGAATTTTAAAAAATTGGTCTAATTTTTCGAAACGTGACTATCTGTGCCTTAATGCTTTATGTTCCAGTGAACCAGTGCCGCTGTCCGTGGGACCTATTTCGATTCCAGTAACCGATTCGCGAAAGTGGCTTGGCCTCTGTTAAAAAAAAACGCTTTCCAAGACTTGTTCGGCTATTATTCAGGATACCTCTAGGTTGATTCGGTCGTTTATGTCCAAACAAAGGTCGCCACAACCGGAAAGCACTTGGAAGAATTCTATAGCGCTTTCTGCACTCCTTACATCTTGTATTGTTCCAGTGTCTATCACATTCTGCGAAAAAAAGACATTAAAGCTTTGAATGCGTGTTATTATAATCACTGTAAATATTTGATGTACCTTCCTCGTTCCTGCCGCAACCACAAATTAGTTCAGAAGTTTGGCGTCTAAGATGTGATTCGTTCACTCGAGAAAACGTAAGCGTCACTAATATGTACATCTCGTCATCCTGGTCATCGAGTACATGATGTTTTTCATGAATTTTTCAGGCCCAGTTCGAAATTATGTCTAAATTTTGTGTGTTTATACTGTTATTTATCTTGTGTTGTTTTTCGTTATTCTCTTTACTCCGCTACCACCTTGTGTATTTGGCGGGTTACAAATAAAATTTATATATATTAACACACGAACATCAATTTTCAGAAGCAGCCGCCAGTTTTAGAGCCAATCCAGCCTCTTCCAACTCCCGCAGTGCCTCAGCCGCCCAAAGCACCCTCAGCGCCCCTTCCGACTAGCAACTCTCCCCATCTGACCAATGGGCACGTGCTAAATGGCTTTAGCTCCGCCCCGAGTCTAGTCAGCAGCCTATCGCAGCAGTCGGTTGGGGAGTTCGAAAATGGTCAGGTCGACTTCGGAGAAAAAACAAGCGAAGCGTTGCTAGAGGAGTTGCTTGGAGAGACGCCTGCGAACACGCCTGCGCCGAGCCTTGCAGGGGTAAGTTCATTTCCAGTTTTTTCTGATGCTACATCGCCCGATTTTGCGGAGGTAGTTCGCAGGAATCCGGGTTGTAAATAATTATTGCGGAAATAGTCTTATCGAGGGAGTGAGTACCCCTTTTATGCAATTATCATTACCCATCTGGGATTAGATCAGTTCCGATCTTTTTGGTTTCCCAGGTGGATAGGTCATATTCGTTCTGTTACTGTTATTGTTTTTGTTTGTATTCTTGTATTAGGCTACTCAATATGGAACTTCTTTTTCCGGATTAAAGAATTAGTAAGTAATGCGCAGGCGCGTGTTTGTTGTTAGGGGGCAGGAGCCTTGGTTAAGGTTTTAATGTGTCCACTGGAAATGAAATTAACTTAACGTGGATGAATCATACTGGAAAGCTACTACAAACATTTTGGCTAGTAACACCTCGGCCCACAACGATGAGCTTTCATTTTTATTTATCGATCCATCCTATCTGTTTATCTGATGTGATGCTTAGAGTAGTTGTCGTATCTATTTTAAAGACTGGCTCTACGCCCCCAACCTCAATTTCCGAAATTTCGAACTGCAGACGTAATATTTATCCACACTAAGGACACTGCACTGATTCTTACATTTTTCTTTTCAAGGCGGCTAAGATCCCGCTTATGCTTTCGAGAAGCTAATTGGCCAGAAATACTGGTTACGCAATTTTCCCAAGTTTCTCATCAAAGTCATATAGGTCGAGTGAGGCTAACTACAGCCGAGACGGGTTTGTAACCTTTTGGAATAGTCTGTATCTACTACGACTTGTGCTTTAACTTCTTTCGCCTACAGCTGAAAGAGAAAGAACGTATAAAGAGGATACAGATAATCTTCTAAACTTGTGTAACGCATGCTTATTTTTTATTTTTTTATGCTTTTTATTGGGTTTGAACCATTCGACGTATTTCTTTTCTCCGGTTCAGACCCTGAAATAGTTTTGTAAGTGGAGAGTATTGTTTTATTAATGTTTGTGTATTAGTTAGAGCTACGAATAAAAAAAAACCTGCTGCTTCTAGCGTACAGCACTTCCGTACGACCGGTTCAACCATTCTACCACGCAGCCACAAGAAAAACTTTCTATGCAGATTATACTTGAATCCCAAGCCCATTATAACAGAGGCTTCTAGTGCGCCTTCGTTGATAGAAGGGGGAGGTGTATTTTACGGAAAATGCAGTACCGATAGTGCTGATTCATTCTTTTTCCCTCATTGCTGAATCTACTCTTATCACGAAAGCTTATATTGCGGTTGATACATCCGATCTGTCCTACTGGTACCCACCATCAGGGGCGTCACGAGAAGTCATGACTAGGGGGGGGGGGCTGAATCTACTCTTATCACGAAAGCTTATATTGCGGTTGATACATCCGATCTGTCCTACTGGTACCCACCATCAGGGGCGTCACGAGAAGTCATGACTAGGGGGGGGCGCCCCCCCCCCCCCCCCGAATGTGCGATTTTTCGTAAAAACAGTCGATTTTTTTCTTGGAAACAGTCGGTTTTTCGTTTTAAAACAGTCGGTCTCGTAAAAATAGTCGATCTTTTATTTAAAATAATAGTTTTTCTTAAAATCAGCCGATTTTTCGTCAACACAGTCGTTTTTTTCTCAATAATAGTCGTTTTATCTGCAAAAACAGTCGCTAAAAATGACCAGCCAGTCGCTAAATACCTTGCCCCCCCCCCCCCCAAAAAAAAAATCTACTTTTTATTTTTTGGCTAGTAACCATCCACAATTTGCTGCTAACTCGATCGATTCTTCCGAGACCCTTGTTAGCTTACAGTACGCGTATTTTCCTAGCCGTCGCTGGGAGACGGTTTATGAAACTGCGGTGTTCAAACGTTCTGAGGCGAACAAAAGCTAAACACTGAAACTGGGTTAAAAGGAGTTTGATAGTTCCAGCATACTGCGTCATTCTGTCACTCCTCGATATTTCCCTAGTTGATTCTTTTGTTGGTTCTAAAGGCGCTATTCCGCCCCCCAGGCTCCCACTGAATTATTTCACTGGCGTAGCCACGTAACTGGATGTTAGAAACAATACGTTTTTGTGAATGGCCTTAGAAAAAGATAACACGAGGGTCTTGCTTTTTTGCTGATTTTTCGTTACGTATGGGGGGGCGTCCCCCCCCCCCCCCCCCCATACGTGACGCCTCTATTTGGGGGTTCAAGTGGAATTGAAGCCCGCGTCTTTTTCTGTTTTCTGTTCTGTTTAAAATACTATTTGTGTTATTTGTGGGAGGTATTTTTGCTGAGAATGTATAAAATATGTTTTTATTTATCGAAATGTAGCGTTTACATGGACTCCGAAATGGGGGGTCGACTCCGGTCGACTCGAAAGGATTCCGTTCGTGAAGACGACTAGAAAAAAAAGTCTAGCGGGACGAGAATTCTTCCATGATGAAAGTAATTCCTATCTACTTGAAAGGAATCTCGTCGCCGGCGCTGGTAAAAAGACTAAAAAAAGTCTAGCTAGCTTTTTAGAGCAGCAGTCATCAGTACTGATGCCATAAACGCTCTCAAAATATTTTTTTATTGGCTAGTGAATTTTTTTTTTCAGGTTTTCTGGTTTGAAGATTTTTTTTCCCTCTGCGTGTAAACATAATCTTGTCACCAAGATCGGATTCTGTTCAAGTTTTCCTGTACTTGTAAACGCTGCAATAGCCAAACTTGATAGCGACAAGGCCGTGTAAGTTGTTTGTAATATAAATTATATTTCCAGATCAAAAACGTTGCCTCGTGGTCGTCACTTGCCCAGTCTAGTTCCTCGACGCCAGGTGTCTCTGGTGCGGTATTGAAGGACACTTTTGAACAGTTCAAGAAACAAGCCAAAGAGAAACAAGATAAGGTAAGAAGATGAGAGAGAAAGGTTTATTTACACAACAATCGTAACTCATTGGCTAATTTTATGTTGTACTACAAAACATGTCATATACACTATTATACAAGGATGTAAAAAAGGGGACGAAAGAGTTCTCGTAGCGATTTGTCCGAGCACGCACAGGTTCAAGTTTTAGTTTCTGTCCCGTGCGGCTGACTGTCGGGGCGTCTGGGGGTAAAATGTCACGGTGAGCAGGGTTAGACAGCAGCATTTTGTCAAACCTCAGGATAAGGTCACCGACCAAGAAGGTTCTACTACGGCGACACTGGGTTAGGTTGGATGCACACCTCTTAAAGCACACCTCTCACTATTTACTGTTTATATTCCAAGATTCAAAACTATCTGAGTACTGTAAAGCTAGGCTCTGCTTTTAACCAAATTATCCACGGCCTTGCCTGTTTTAAACCTTTTCCCTGGCCCATCGACTTATAGCAAGATCCGGCAAAATGAAAAAAAAACGGTTTTACGAATCAGTAGTATGATACACAAACACACGTCCGGAGCATAATGCGCTTGGAAACTTGTGAATCGCGGCAAGTGCAAAGATTAGTGAGGTGTCGTTAGCGGGTTCAGAATGTCCGGGTTTAGAACTAATGAATGCTGTTGACGGAAGTAAGTTGTATTGTCGTTATAGGTACGACAGGTCCTTTAATAATCGGCCGCGCTGGTGCTGTTCTCAACAGTGTGATACATAGGATACCGCCGGAGTGTAGGGTTGGCCGCAGAAGACCTCAGGCGTCTATTGCTGGTACCGATCAGCAGGGGCTGATTTCAGGTAGACGGCACTACCTCCCCCGACTCCTGACTCAAAGAAATTGGTTGCGTTTTTGCAGAAACCATGGTATCTGATACCACGGCCAAAAATGTTTGCAGTTACGGCTACTGGGTATATGGCCAGTTGTTTCTGATTATATCGTGGTAAAGCAAATCCGAGTCCTAGACAAGTCCGAGTCCTTGAAAAAGTTGTCTCGAGACGAGTCCTGAGTCCGAGTCCACAGCTCGGGCGGACGGACAGCTCCGTGAAAGACGAGTCCGAGTCCTAAAAAGCGTCTCGAGACGAGCCCAGAGTGCGAGTCCACCAGCTCTGTCTCGCTTTCATCATCATCAACAGAAAAGTGCCTAGGTTTTTCTCAGTTATGTCACATTCGTGGGAAATAAGCTTGGTACTTGTGATGTGAGTTGATGTAAGTATTTAAAAAAAACACAAAAAAAAACACGAATTCGTCTATTTGTCATTTCATGGTTAAACACTACAAAAATCTGATCCACTTACCGTGGTATCAGATCCCATGGTATCAGCAAAAACGCAACTATTGAAACCATTTCGAGTACCAGCCCATCGGAAGTACGTGTCTATTCTTTACTTTGTTAAAGTCGGCTCCAGTAAAGCGTTCCAGTGGCCCTGTCCTATCATCCGCGGCATTCCATTGTTTTTCCGGTGTCACAGAATTGTATCGGAATTCCATACAGTCGTAACATATTTAGTGACGTCGTGTGATTTAGGACCCAACATAAGGACTTGATTGTCCTTAGGTCCTTTTGTAAATGCAAACGCGACCGGAGTCTCGCTGGCCGGTCGGCTCTATATATATATATTAAAGCATATATTCACCGCTAGGACTAAACTAAAATTTGTCGTTTTCTGGGGTAAAATAGATCAAATGGGTGTGACGTCACTCTTGTGTGGATTACGATACAGCTTAGTTTAGACGGTTTTGCCAGCTATGATACCTCGAAGATCTTCTGTTTAAACGCTAACCTCCATCGAATACAGACTTATTCAATGCGATCCAAGCGAGGATCGAGATTTGTAGCCAAATCGAGCATATAGCAGCAAGTAAGTGGCTATCACTAGCAATCAACCGCCTCCTGGGAGATTTCCGGGAATTCACCTGAGTTTCCAGGAGATTTGACACTTGGAAATCAGCAAACATTTCCGTAGCACTGCAGAAAGTGCTATGGACACTTGACAGACTTGTGGGGATACAGCTTAGAAAAATTTTTAAAGTTATTAAATTTTGAACCTAAAATTGTAAAGGTAAATAAGGTAATTGTCGGTTCCAAGCCAACAAGCGAGGAAGCTGATATGCAAGAACTCAAGAGTTCTTGGTCACTACTGCAATCCGCGGTGTGCTCGTATAAAACCGCCTAGCTTAATTTCATACTTGATTTGTTTTCAGCAACGTCAACTCATTGAACAACAAGAAATGCGACGCATCATGAAAGAACAAGCTGACAAAGAGAAAAGCAGAGAAGAAGCTGAGAAGAAACGAGAGAGGGAGGAAGAAGAGGCTCTCGAAAGAGCAAGGTCAAAAACATCTTTTATGACTTTCCTCTTAACATTTTACCATACAGGAGTTTTACCATAGTCTACATATTGGGAAAAGGGATAACTTCTTAAAAGAAGTTCATGTCAGATTTGACACGGCAAAACGGGTACGACAGCTACATTTTTTTAGAGCTATATTTTGGCCCTTCTTCAATTTCAATTTATTTAATAATAAAGCAAAACATGTCGCTCGTGGGCAGAGCCCAAATACGATGTTTTGTAGTCATAAATAGAGATAAAATAAGTTTTCAACAGATAATTTAAAAGAAAAAAAAAATAACAAGGCAGATAAATGCTAAAGATCATTGTACTGCTTTACGAAGCTCGGCACAAAGCTTCTACTGTAGCGCATAGTATTACAGTAGATTGGGGTCAATTTGGGAACCTTTACAGCCACTTCTGGGGGGGGGGGGGCGAGATCTTACAGGAACAAAGGGTGGGGGAAGGAATGAACGGTACATGGGGTGCTGGAGAAGGGAGGAGCCAAAGTTGCGGCATTGTTTTTCGCGGCGGGAAGAAAGGGGTTCAGTTTAAAGTTCTTTGAGGTAAAAAGAGTATGGTATAGGGGGGAACCGCCATAGATAATTTGCAGCGATCTCTTCTGAACTCGCTCTATTTTATCAGTTTCACCTTGAGTAAGAGCAAAGTGCCAAACCGGACAAGCATATTCGACTAAGGGTCGAATGAAAGAGCAAAACATTAGCTTTAGCTTGTCCTTAGGAACCCGAAACTTTTTCAGTGTTTTTAGCATTTGAATTGCGCTGTTAGCTTTCTTTACAATTGTCTTTGTATTTTCATGCCATGAAAGGTCAGAAGAGATCACTACACCTAGTAGCGTTTTTTTTTTTGTGGTCCTCTTCAGGCTCAAGCCGCTCAATGTAATTGGAAGTCAGCTTGGGCTGGATGAATACTTTTGTTCATATCGATTTTTATGGCACTTGCAGCCTCTGGCTCAAGTGCTATATACCGATCACAATTTCGTCTGTCGGTCGGTCCGAGTTTTTTGTCCCACTTACCCGAGTTAGGGTACTTCCAGATGTGCTAGGACAATGAAACTTGGCAGGCATATCAGGGACCCGACCAAACTAACCTGGAAATAATCAGTTTCCCGATCCGACCATATGCGGGGGAGTGCGGGGCGCTGGAAACTTGAAAATTTAGGGCATTTGTCACTTTTTTCCGAGTTAGGGTACTTCTAGATGAGCTAGGACAATGAAACTTGGCAGGAATATCAGGGACCCGACCAAACGAACCTAGAAATAATCAGTTTCCCGATCCGACCATATGCGGGGGAGTGGGGGCGCTGGAAACTTGAAAATTTAGGGCATTTTGTCACACTTTTTCGAGTTAGGGTACTTCCAGATGAGCTAGGACAATGAAACTTGGCAGGCATATCAGGGACCCGACCAAACTAACCTGGAAATAATCAGTTTCCCGATCCGACCATATGCGGGGGAGTGCGGGGCGCTGGAAACTTGAAAATTTAGGGCATTTGTCACTTTTTTCCGAGTTAGGGTACTTCTAGATGAGCTAGGACAATGAAACTTGGCAGGAATATCAGGGACCCGACCAAACGAACCTAGAAATAATCAGTTTCCCGATCCGACCATATGCGGGGGAATGGGGGCGCTGGAAACTTGAAAATTTAGGGCATTTTGTCACACTTTTTCGAGTTAGGGTACTTCCAGATGAGCTAGGACAATGAAACTTGGCAGGAATATCAGGGACCTGACCAAAGTAACCTGGAAATAATAAGTTTCCCGATCCGACCATATGCGGGGGAGTTGGGGCGCTGGAAACTTGAAAATTTAGGGCATTTTGTCACACTTTTTCGAGTGAGGGTACTTCCAGATGAGCTAGGACAATGAAACTTGGCAGGAATATCAGGGACCCGACAAAACTAACCTGGAAATAATCAGTTTCCCGATCCGACCATATGCGGGGAAGTGGGGGCGCTGGAAACTTGAAAATTTAGGGCATTTTGTCACACTTTTTCGAGTTAGGGTACTTCCAGTTGTGCTAGGACCATGAAACTTGGCAGGCGTATCAGAGACCCGACCAAACAAACTTAGAAATAATCAGTTTTCTGATCCGACCATTTTTTTTTTTTGGGAGGGGGGAGGGCAGGGGAATCCGGGAAATTGAGAAGTGTGTAACTTTCGAACGGATGATCGGATTGTAATGAAACTTCATAACTGAATAGAATATATATCTGTAATGTCCCGTTTAAAGTCTTGACCGGATTCGGTAGCCAGGGGGGAGTTGGGGGGGGGGGAGACCGGAAATTTCAAGAAACGGTTAGAATGGAGGGATCGGAGTGAAACTTGCTGGGAAGAACAAGCATCTGCTCTAGATAAGTCCTTTAGACCATTATACTGATCCGGACACTTATGGGGGGGGGGGGGGGGTCCCGGAATTCCGGTGATGGTGGTTTTGGGGATTTTCACGATGAAATTTGGCAGGCATATCAGGGACCCAATCAAACTAACTTCAAAATGAAAAATTTGTCGATCAGATAATAGTGGGGGGAGTGGAGGGAGGGGAATCCGAAATTTTCAGTCATGCGTAATTTTGGAATGGGTGATCGGATTCGAGTGAAATTTAAGAATTGAACAGAGGACATTTCTCTGATGATTTGTTTCATGTCCGGACCGGATCCGGCAACTATTGGGGAGGGGGGGGGAAATACGTGACCCGTTTAGAATGGAGGGATCGGGCTGGAACTTTGTGGGAAGAACAAACAGATGCTCTAGGTAAGTCATTTGCTGAATCGGATTGGCTACGTGCACCGCGGGGAAGCTGGGGTGGGGGGTGGACCGGAAATCTCGAGAAACGATTAGAATGATGGTATTGGAGTGACATTTGCTGGGAAGAACAAACATCTGGTCCATGTAAATCTTTTACATAATTTGACTGGATCCGGACACTTGAGGGGGGGGAGGAGGGGGTTTCCCGGAATTCCGTTTTTTGGGGGATTTTCACGACGAACCTTGGAAGGCATATCAGGGACCCGGTCAAACTGACTTGGAATAAAAAAAAATCCTCGATATGATAATCTTGGGGGGGGGGAGTTGAGGGAGGGGAATCCGGAATATTGAGTCATGCGTAACTTTGGAACGGGTGATCGAATTCGAGTGAAATTTAATAATTAAGCAGAGGACATTTTTCTCTGGTGACCTTTTTCATTTCCGGACCGAATCCGGCAATTATTGGGGGGAGGGCGGAAAATACTTGACCCGCTTAGAATGGTGTGATCTGGATCGAACTTCGTGGGAATGACAAACAGATGTTCTGGATTAATCATTTACAGAACCGGATTGGCTCCGGTTATTGTGGGTGGAGTTGGAGGAGGGGGGGGGGGGGGGTGGTCTGGGATTCCAGTGATCGCGCGTTAAGGTACTTCCAGATGTGCTAGGACGATGAAACTTCGCTGGAATATTGGAGACTCAACAACATTTGCTTAGAAATTGCTACTTCCCAAATCCGATTATTCCTTAAAGTACCAATCTTGACCGCAAAGTAAAAAAAATACTTTTAAGCAATATATGCATTTTCGTGATGTCTATCACCCCATTAGCAGTTTAGCCTGAAGGGTTTTGCTTACAAATGAAGTTTCAGCTTCCTTAGAGTGCGCATCTCAACCGCAAAGTCGAAACTTACTTTTGATCAATCAAATCATCTTGACTCATGCAAGTGCCATATGAGCTTACAGCTCTTGTTGGTTTCTCTTTCAGGGAGCTATGAACTACAGTACTTCTGTATAAGGGTACAGGAGGGCATCCAACCTCAGACAAGATTTCAAATTTCCGGAGAAGTCTTACCTTCAGAATGTCTATCTGGCTTAGAAAGGAACCAGCAAATACGACAGACATACTAGATTGAAGCTAATTGAATGGTTTACATATTGGATAAATAAAAATTGCTTCGGTATTTCTAGTTAAAAAAAAAAAAAATTCCACACAAGACCCCTTCATTCCAACCTTACCTCGATTCACTACAAAATGATGAAAAAGGTAGAGTTAGCAAAGTCAATAGCCAGAAAATCCCTTTTCAAAGCAGCTTCAAAACAAAGAAAAGGCACAGAATTTGAAGATTTTTGGACACATGATTGTTCAAAAAGTCATATTTTGCCTCTTGACTGTCAGGACAGCATGTACATTTCATTTTAAAATTTTTGCGGCAAAATCGAAGTAGTGTAAAAACGAGGTCAGGTACCCCTCCTGTACTTCAGGACTGGCACAGTGTTAGAACCTTCAGTGGTAATGAATGACAGTAATATTAATACTAAGTAAACCATTGCTAAAATGAAACCATAAAACTCCAACATACTGAAGACTTAAAATAACCCTATTCTTCTATAAGGGGTAATTTCAAAAAGCCAACCTGTTGTCACTTGGTAGCTTGGTATTCCCTCTTGTGATTGGGATTCGTCCATTGTAACGTATGCACAAAGTTTCTGAACATGTTTTGGTGAATCTCCATTATTCGGAATGGCGAGAGATGTCGGCAGAAATTCTGAAGAGCTAATTTGCAAGGAAAGAAGTTTGAAAGAAAAAGAAGAATTTTATATAAATTTTTTCGGACTGGAAGTCGAAATTCGTGCCTAAAACTAATGAGTAAGGAAAATAAAATGCCATGGTGACGCTTGGTGTACTATATGTAGCCTAGCTACCAGCTTCATTTTTTGAATGGGTAAAGGTCGTCCCGGAGCGGTTGCCTACTTTGCAACTGCCCTGGTGGTCTCGATCTGCCCTTAAAGTCAAAATTAAGTCTAAACTTGGTATGGAAAATAGGAGTCATTCAGTCCACATCTCACTTCCTGACACTACAAGGAAATTAATATTGAGAAATATCTTATATAAGACAATCTGAATCAGAGATAATCTTATCTCAGTTAGTGTTGGGCGATATTCAGAATTTCCGATATATCGATATTTCGGTGCCATATTTCGCTTTTGTATACGTCTCGTTTTTCCGAAGTTTAAGAACAAAATCATCTCAAAGTTCGAATAAATAAAAACTGAATTGCGAAGAATATATTGGTACAATGTCGGATATATAAATGTAAGTTATGTTAGATTACTTACGATAATTAAATGAACAAATATCGTTTTCGATATCGAATATGGCCCAACACTAATCTCAGTAGAGGCAAGATTAATCCCAGTAGCAAACACTGCAAGATTTTTTTTGCAGTGATGTCTTTCGCCTTATGTGCCATACTCAAACCTCGACAAACCCCCCCCCCCCCCGGAGACATACAAAATAATGGTTTTGTTTTTGCCTTACTGTTTGGTATGGATTAGGTCCGGACCTGCATCTGTTTATGTGCATATTCTTTGTAGCCCGTTACTTTCGAACGCAACAGGAACGGGGTAGATGAAAGAAAAGACAAATAGCGATCCTTTTCAGAATATCTACAACAACAAGACCAAAGGTTTCGATGGGATCCCACAAATTCTATATTTGATCCAACAATTGAGTCTTGTCTTCGCCAGGCTAATCATCAGAGAAAACCAAGTTCAGCTATACTCTATAAGCCATATCTATTTTGACGACACTGGCGAAACTTCCTGCTTCACTTCTGCCAGATTTCCGGTTTTGGCCGAATTCAGAGTGAACTAATTGTCAACGTATATCCTTATCTCTATAAAGAACATCTAATCAACTTCAAATAAAACTTTAACTTAGAAATAAAAATCCGGTTACAACCGGATTCCGGACGAATTATATGTCCGGTTAAAAAATGATTGTCATATACAGACTCGGCGCATCTTCTTACCCCTAAATCTGTCACCTAATCAACTTCAAATAAATCTTTTGCTTTTAACAAATTTTCCGGTTTTGGCCGGATTTCGGGCGAACTAGTTGTCCGGGTAGAAAATGCTTTTCACATAAGTGTTCAGCATGCCTTCTTACCCCTAAATCGAACATTTAATCTACTTCAAATGAAACTTTTTCTTTCGGAGCTTATCACGTTACTTATCACGGAGCAATACAGATCCATTGGACTTTATCGCTCCGAAGTGCGAATTAAGGTAATTAAGGTGATTTTAACCAACTTTCCGGTTTTTGCCGGATCCCGGACGAACTACTTTTCCGGCGAGAAAATGGTTTTCAACATCGTGTTCAGCATGTCTTCCTACCCGTGAATCGAATATCTAATCAACTTCAAATAAAGCTTTTACTTTTGACAGACTTTCCAGTTTTGGCCGGATTCCGGGCTAACCACTCGTCCGGCGACAAAATGGTTTTCACCATCGTGTTCAGCATGTCTTCATACCCCATAATCGGCTGTCACATTAGCTGTTAAAAAATATTTTGTTTGCCCCTTAATTTGAACCCCATCCCGAAATGTACGGCTACAAAGCCCATCTACGAACTTGACCTTACCCTTGACCCAAAGGACCCTTACCCCAAGTTTCATCAAAATTTCTTATTCCCTTCGAGAGTTATCGTGCTCACAGACAGACGGACATTTTTTGCGATTTTTATGTAGCGATGGATGGAACTCTGGCACCTGTTGCTTGCTTTCAATCTCGGATGTTTTAAATATCCCTTCAGCCCAAGCTAACTGCGAATCATATTCGATAGTGCAAAACGGATACGTCAGCTGAATTTTATTGGAGCCATATTTCGGCCCTTCTTGGCAAGGGTCCTCTTCAGTTTTATAAGTAGTGAACTGAAAGACAAAAATGCTCCTCAGCCGGGATTTGAACCCAGGACCCTCTGCTTACAAGGCAGGCGCTCTACCATTTTAGCTACCGAGGGGCTTGTGAACGGAGTTCGCAAACCACTACTATAGTCTGGTAGACGCCGGCCATAGGAACAGTGATCCCGCCGGAAGGCAAATTCATCTAACCAGTTAGTATCTAATATATATATATACTCCTCTTCAGGCCTGAAGAGGACCCTTGCCAAGAAGTTCCAATAAAATTCAGCTGACGTATCCGTTTTGCGCTATCAAACTCGGATGTTTTCTTCGTCTCCAAGGTTTCCTTTCTTTGCAGGCGAGAGATGGCAAGTCAGAATCTACCACAACCCGTCACACAACCCCCTCCCGTCTACCAGAAACAAGTTCCTCCCCACCTCCAGCCAAACGCTGGGCTAGGGGTTCAATCCCCCGCACTTACACCGTCACCCACTCCCTCCCCCTCGCCTGCCGTTACTGCTATGGCTCCTTCTGTGATCCCGTCTCTCTCCCCTTTGCAAGGACAAATGGGATCAGGGAGCCCTACGGCTGGGCAAACGGGAGCGGTGGACCGCGCGGCGCAAGAAAGGGAACTACGGGCAGCTCAAGAACGGGAGCGGTTGAGGTTGAGAGAGCAAGAGAGGCGGAGAAGGGAAGCTGTAAGTACTTCTGTTCCCTTTTTAGTAACGGGAATCTCAACCACGAGGTGGCCGAACCAGAATCAGGATTTGAACCTTTCAGTTCAAATTCACTTATTCTTCCGAAATTCTTCATTGCGAAAAATAGCATTTGTCGTACCTCAATGCGCTTGTTTGTGTTTTATGCTTGACGAAAAAGATGTATGACAGTATGTGTATTCAGGCACTAAGCAGTCTTCGCCAAGCTCACCACTGGCCACGGAAACGTCGCATTTGTGTCGAGATTCAGATCTTCCGCGTCATAGTAGAATCTGTGCTGTGGGGAAGGCCGTATATATTCTGAACGTTACCACTAGAGCAGATAGTGGAAAATTGAAAAATCCCTTAGGAAAATCTGGACAATTCAGTATATTCAGTTGAATGATACAAAAATAAGTTGGCTTTTCAGTTAAACTTTAAGGACACCTCGTGCTGCATTGTGTTTCTGCTCAGTTGTTGTGAGATAGTTGACCACTTAAAAAGTAAGTTATGTTTGCAGAACATAACACACGGCTTCGGCTGTTTTTAGCCTCCTTCCATGCCCCTTACCTTGGATGACAATCTTGGCAAAATATGCATAACCAGTCTTCAGACGGGAACAGCTCCTCGGAAACAATGATCGGCAGCCTGGTATGTCACGTAAAGAGAAGAATTCGTGGCAAGCGTGATAATCAGTGTATTAGGAGTAGAGGGATAGGATACACTTATGAAGTGAAAATCTCGGCAACGAGAATGAATGGAAATACTAATGAAGTAGAATGAATTACTATCATAAGTACGACGTGTTCTTTAAAGGCCCATTCACGACGGGTTTTGGCTAATACTCGGTACCAGCTGGTTCGAATAATCGCTTCCGAGATCGAAGCTTTGCCAGGTTTCTGCCGTTCGTAATGGATACAGGTGCCAGTTTCGAGTACCAGGTAGTCTCGGACCCAAGTTGAAACTAGTTAATAATAATTATACAATATATAATATATTCTTTATTTCCATAATAGCACAACATAATATGGCTAGCAGAGGATCGTCATGGCGTAAACGACTTTTGAGGGTACTAGCCAATCAGATTATTGTGGGAAATATTGAGGAATATTCTGATTGGCTAGTTTCGAACCAAGCCCAATAGATCAAATCACTTCCGCTCCGAAAGTAAATTTAGGTCATTGTAACTCGGTCTGACGAGGTTCAGCATTAGCCAATTGGAATATTCCTCAGTATTCCCCTAAGTAATCTGATCGGCTAGTACCATCGAAAGTTGAACTGATTTCAACTTGGGTCCGAGAATAGCTGGTACCCGAAACTGGTACCAATATAATTGCGTACGGGTACTGCGAAGGGCATTCGGTTCGCTATTCAACTTTGAACTTTCTTCCACAGATGGCTGGCTCTATCGACATGAATATGCAGAGCGATCTGATGGCTGCTTTCGAGGAGACCCTGTAAAGTTAACTAAACTTAGGAAGCAATTGATAAATTAGTTAGTTTTTAGTTTTGTAGACTTATTTATTTAGTTTAGCTATTTTTACAGCTTGTTCATCGCGGATGTTTTCAGCAATTTTTCCATTTTGGGTTCGGAGGAGTTTTAAGCGTGTCAGGGAGCCTGTTCTTTAGGTCCGGGCCGGACCTTATCTGCTATAGGTTCGAACTGTAGTATAGAATTTAGTTTTCGTAGTACCGTGAAGCAGGTTAAGGAATAAGTTTTATATGGTAGTATGTTTTCCTTGTATATTTGAAAGCGGAAAGTGCTTTCCTGTCAACATACAGTCAAAGACGATAATAGTGGGAAAGACCGGTGACTTCGCTAAAATCGGGTCTCTGAAAATCGATCGGAACGCTGCCTAGCCTTTGGGCTTTGTCCAATTTCGAGCGGTATATGATAAATATAATCAAAGCAAGAGGGTGTGAGTAGGCAATGTCTGTCAACATTAATTGATCCAAAATCGTGAATTCAACATTTTTGTCCATCAAAAGCTATTTATTCTTTTCCTACTTGTTTTTTATTCCAATTAAAGAGGAAATCTGAATGGAGAGAGGATGCTCATCATAAACGAAACGAAAAAGAATCAACAAAACGTGCTTTGATGATGATTCTGCGGAGAGCGATGGAAGAAAATGGCAACAGAGCGATTTTTTAACGAAAGAACATCCGCTAAACGGCGCTGATTGTTGTGACTCATGGGGCTTACGGGAGTTTCCGGTCTTTCCCACTTTGCATACAGTCAGCCTGTTTGTAATGTCGTAGCTAATTGATACTGACTAATTCTTGCTTTAGGCTTGGTCTATGTAGGTGCGCCTGTCTCTGTTCATCCATATCTGATGATAGGCTTACGCATATCACCAAAGGTCCATGTTTCCGGTCATAGCTCAAAATCCCGAGGTCGTGTTGGTTCCACGATGCTCCAGACTCCAGTGTTGAAGTCATGCTCCGGACCAGAGTAAAACAACTCTAGGGAGTAGCGCCAAGACCTATGCTTTCCATGCTTCGCAAACGGGCCATATTCGTAGTGACGCCCACTACACTTGTGGCATTCAGAGCGAGACAAACTTGCGGGTTTAGAGATTTCTAGTAAAGCGTAAGTGCGGTCTGCGCACACCAAGGAAATAATGGAGCCTGTATAATTTGTTTGCTATGTCTAGAATATGAAGTTATCGGTGCCAGCGCTGGTGCACGACTGATTCAGTTTCAGTAGGGACGCCTCTATCGCTAGTGGTGCTAGTGTCACTGCTGTTCGAGTGTGTGTCACTTTTTTCAAATCTTGGCGCTACTCCCTAGTGTTAATTTGCTCTGCTCCGGACTGCGTGCCGCCGCTTAGTGAACAGGAATGTCCGTATATATCACCCGTCTACTTGGTTTTTGGTGGTTTTTACATAAAAAATGCCACAAAAATCAAAATTTTTTAAAAACATAAAAAGTTTCCTAAACTTCCGAACGGCTTCCGCGATTTCATTTTTTGCCGGTGATTAAGTTTTGTATGACGTGGCAACCCTGATAAGGTGATATGCCTTCCGATGTGCGAGCGATGATTCGAAATTTGGACTTTCCTTTAAACTTTGTTAATGACAAATTTCCAATTAGCATCCTTTAGGTGTATATAAACTGGTATAGCGTTGTATTTCGTCACGCGTTAGCTTCTCACGGGATACTAGTAACCTAAGCTGCGTTTTGGGGTTTTAGAAATAGCGATACAGCATAGATGTCACTTTTGAAAGCTACTGTAGCTTTGCGTACAAGGTTAGTGAGTTCGTTGGATCACATGTAAAAATGAAAATTACTCAATTTATAATTCAGTGTGTTTTCAGAAATGTATGTATAAAATTATTGCTGAAAACACCGAGCTTTGTTCACTGTACGTGATACATCTAACGTTACATTGGTACATATTAGAAGTTTCTTTTTTTACCGTCACGGTTTAATGTGTCTGTGTTGCCTATTGTTAGATTTTCTACGTTATCTGTAGGTAGATATTCGTTCAGCTCAAGCTGACTGCGAATCATATTTGACGGTGCAAAACGGGTGAGTCAGCTACATTTTATTAGAGCTGTATGTCGGCCCTTCTTGGCAAAGGTCCTCTTCAGGCTCAAGCTGGAAAATTAACTTGTGAATAAACAATTAAAGATTCTTCATTAAATATCTGATTTTGTGAACTTCTTCTCTGAAAATTTGTTGGAGTTAAAGTTCGTGCTGTGATTTCATTCTGGACACGGCTGCTGTTTGTAGAGATGAGATTCTCCTGCCAGCTCTAATAAAATATAGCTGGCTTATCCGTTTTGCACCGTCAAATAAGTTATCTGTAGGATTCGACTTACTCACTGAAAAAAAAAATCGTGGTATATGTCGTGGATGGGACGTTGTTTAAACAGAATATTTTCATGAAGATGTCTTCTTAATCTATCCTTTTGGTTTGTTTTTGTATTCTTGGCGTTTGTAAACATGGGAAAGCCCGTTGAATCTAGATTTAGCTGAATCTAGATTAAAGCTAGATTTAGAATCTAGCTCCTGTCGCGAAAAAAAGATAATTAAATCCCGCTGTATCCGTAAAGTCGTTTTTGCCTTTAGCTGGTTTATTTAGTTTGGAAGATTTTGTAATTGACTTTCTTAAAAAACAAAACAAACAAAAAAACGAAATTTGTTGAATCTGAACCCCAATTTGTCGCACAGCCGTCCTAAGTTGTGACTGTCTAGAGAATTGTACTTTAAAACAGATATGGCCCTCGCAGACGCTGTCAAAAGCCTTCCCCCCTCCCCATTCAACTCTTATACATTTGCGTTCACCAGCGCTCACCAGAAATTGGCGCTACGTTCTGGCAAATCATACGTCGACTGCCTCACTTTTTTGTGTGTGTGGGGGGGGGGGGGGGGGGTAGGAGGGTAGACAGTCTAGTACACTAAGCCATTTTAGGAATACCATGCTCAAATGCTGGCGCGCCCTGACAGGGGGATAGTGGTGCTCGTATGTATGTGTACCCCTACCATTATACAACAATTAGACAAGCAATTAGCAATTAGACAAGCCATTATTTTGTTTTGAGTTAGAAAGCGTCGTCTACTGGTACTCCTCTGGGGAATAAGGGGACACCTATGTATGAGCAGCATGCTCCCCCTGGCAAGCAGTTCTTGGCGAAAAACAACCTCCAAACCCCCTATTTACATATAGAATAGAATAGAACAGCGTTTGTTCAGCAACGATTGGGTATATATACTTTATTATATACTTGTATACTTTTCATAACAATAGATTGCATTTTATTAAGACTCCTGATGAAAAATTTATCTCAAAATAGTAGTACGAAGTTATACGAAAAAGTAGCATGCGGTACTAACTAATGCTACTACATGCTTCTACTTCAAGGGTACCGTGTTACTGCATTCTACTATTAGCAAGACTGGGTGCTACTATGGCAAGACATGATGCTACTGGATACTACTACATAAGATTGGACTAGTCTGAGGCACATTAAATGATAGTATTCTTTGCTACTACATAGTATTACATGCAACTTTTTCATACAATTACCATACAACTACGGAGGCTACAAATTTTTCATCGGGCTGTTTGGAGAGGGGGGGGGGGGGGGGTAAGCCGGACCCCCCTGCCAGCAAGCCCCAGCGTTTGAGCATGGTAATAAACAAAAGGGCTTAGGTTGCTAGACTGACTTAGCCCGCGTTTCGCGTCAAAACTGGTGTGGACCACCCCATACGTTCATGTCTGTGTTGAAACTTCCGACTGTCAGCATTGTTTGCAGCTCTGGGAAAACAAACTTAGTTGGCGCACGCAGTCCATGTAATCATGTGTTATTCTAGATCCGACCTAATTTTGCGGGCAAATGACCAGGCCTTTGCGGCCGGATTTTTTGCACTTTTGTCACAAAATTGAAACAACCTCAACTTTTCCGTACGGAAATCCTGGCCGGAATTCCATTCCGCGAGCACTCGATCCTGATCGCCTGTCCAAGGCATCAAACACTTTGATCGTTTCATCTGGAAAGTTTTGAGCAAATTTCGCTCTGCCCTCCGCTAGTGCGCAATAAATTGTTGATTCATTCGTATCTCAACTTTCCCGTGCGGACTGACCAGACCAAAATAACACTAGGGAGTAGCGCCAAGACTTGAAAGAAGTGACACACACTGGAATAGCAGCGACACTAGCACCACTAGCGATAGAGAACGTCCCTACTGAAACTCAATCAGTCGTTCACCAGCACTGGCTATAACAACATCACATTCTGAACACAGCGAAAAAAAAGATACGACCTCCCCTGTTTCCACGATGTGTGGAGGCCGCATCTTAGCTCTACTAGAAATTTCTAAGCCCGCAAGTTTGTCTCGCTTTGAATGCCGCAACCGTAATGGGCCGCGCTACGACTATGGCCCGTTTGCAAAGCAATGAAAGCATAGGTCTTGGCGTTACTCCCCAGTGTTGTTTTGATCTGGGACTGACAATGGGGCAGGGAATCCAGCCAGGGCTGTGTCCAATCGGGCATGGCAATGGACGGGAGCACCGGGCGCCATCTTTTGTCTTTACTGGGCAGAAATCAGAGAACATCTTTCGCCCGAGATGTTTGAGCTGTTCTTCCGGTCTTGAGCCGCGTTCGGTTTAAGTCCTCTTTGTCTAAGTGGTCTCCTTGTTACTGCCTTGTCACGGTTTAAAGCCGTTCTATTTAGCCTTGTCAGTGGATGCCTCTGCGGACAAGCATCACAAATAAAACTGTACTGTAGAGATAGTCTAGTCGATAGATAGTCTGTAGAGATTCTTCCTTAAATATCTGCTCTGAAAAAAAGAGAAGAAGTTCAGATGTTCAGAGAAGAAGAGAAATCTAACTGCACTTTCTCCGAGTAAGGATTAAAGTTAACTGCAGTATTTGCTACTGGGATCAATCTTATCGCTACTGAGATAGGATTAATCCGATTTAGAGATAAGATTATCTTTCTGGAGACAAGATTAATCCCAGTAGCAAATATTTTTTTTACATTGTGGGACAGGGCCTTAACTTGCTCCTAGATCAAGTCCTCGTTTATCGCGTCTTGTCTGACAAGGCAAATAAAATGGCATGTAGGCGACACGTTGAATAGATGAAACGGCAAGACAAGGCTAACTCGAACGCGGCTTTAGTATCCTCTTGTTCCCTTGAAAGGCGACTCCGCCCCTTTGCATCCAATGGGATCTTACTATAATCGTTGCCAGTCGTGTTAATTAATCCGGTCCAAGGAAAATCAGCTTAATTTAGCATACACCGCAAGCCTTATCAAAGCTGAAGTATAATGTCTGTTAAATTATTTGTTATTTTTTTTCGTCTAGCGTATTTGTAAAGATTACAAATTCCCGACCTGCTCGGCTCATTTGTTTGTATGTTAGTGAATGTTTTCGCTTGATGCTAGCTTTAGTCTTTATAACTGAACATGATATAAATACGAATGTGAATAAATGAACATCTTTTCTGTAAAACCTTGGTACACTGCAGTAGACCTTCAGGCCACGCCGAAAAAAAATTTCTACTTAGTTTCGCCCAGCTTTTCGGCCGATCGATATTATTATGGCACTTGCCCTTCCGCCATGTGCCATATAGCGATCGCAGTTTCTGTTCGTCCGTCGGTCTGTCTGTCTCTCCGTCCGGGTTTTGCTAGTTCGGTCACTTCTGCATAAGCTAGGACGGTGAAACTTGGCAGGCATATCAGGGACCCGACCAGATTAAATTGGACATATCAGGGGTGGGGGGAGTGGAGGGAGTGGGAAGCCGAAAAATTGAGTTATTTTTAACTCGCGAATGGGTGATCGGATCTTAATGAAACTTGATATTTAGAAAGACGTCGTGCTTCAGACGTCGTGCTTCAGACGTCCCATTTTAAATCCGGACCGGATTCGGTGACGTTGGAGGGGGGAACCTGAAACCTCGGAAAACGCTTAGAGTGGAGGGATCGCGATGAAACATGGGGGAAGAACGGATCCGGGCACTGTGGGGGAATTGGGGGGGGGGGGGGGATTTCTAGTGATCCCGCGAGTTCGGTACTCACTCTGTGCTACGACGATGAAACTTGGCAGGCGTGTCAGGGACCAGGATAAATTGACTTGAGAATAGTCGTTTCCCGATTCGACCATCGTGGGGGGAGGGGAATCCAGAATCTAGTGGCATGCATAACTTTTGAACGGGTGATTGGTAACTTTTGAATAGACAATTTGCAGCCTACCTAAGCCCTTTTTGGCAAGGGTCCTCGTCAGGCTGTCAATCCTCTGGTTCAACTTTTTTTTTACGAATCATACTTTAGGTCAAAAAAGCACTTTTTCATCTACTTTACTAAAGTGACGGATTGCCGCACCCAAAACACTGCCAAAACATGTACTTTACTTTTATTTTATACACAGAAACAGTTTGAAGCCTTAAATAAAGCTCATTTCCGATCAAATTTTATTACAAAACTGTGATGTAACAGTTAAGAAATGGATTGAAAAATGTTTTTACAAATTCAGTTATTACCAATTATTCGCATTTTGCGCGTTGTGCCCAGCGGAATGCACACAGAACAATCGAAGTGTCAAAAAGCACACTTTTGCCAGCAATTTTGATACTTTTATATGTCGAGCTCTTGGCAACCCTGGTTCCACCCTTCTAACAATAGTAACTATTAGTTACTATTTTCATTCCAACCTCGTGAAAAGTTACTACGCTGACTTACTTACTATCTTTTCGAAATAGTAACTATTTGCCTACCACGCTCGGGAGCGTAGAAAGCGTGGTAACTATAAATCACTGTGACGTGATTGGCCGGATTAGCGCGTGCCACTATATTTTGCTGAAAATAGAAAAATGCGTTTCAGTCTTGACTCCAAGAAGCCAGAATACTCTACATGACTAAGTCCAAAAGACGCCAGTGATTCTCAGTAAGAACGAGAAAACGTTTCTCTCACGACGCAAACTCAACAACTCAGATCCTGCATCAACCAATCACGGCGATCGCTGGGAACGTGGTGCCGCTACTGGCTCTTCCGCAAGGTACATAGCGATTTTGCATCGGCAAGGAGAGTTAGCCATAAAGAGTATTCGTGACGTCATGCGTAGGGGAGCGGGTGGAGGTCTGGGACACTTTTAGGTATGGGACACGTGTACTTTCTCGCATCCAGCTGATAGGAAAATTCTGAATGTTGGACTGAATAAGCACTATCTAGTGGCCACTTTAGTCAGATCACATTCAGTACGATTGTATAACTTTCATTTCAGAAATTTATCAAAAGTAAGTTTTTCGAGGTCATTTCCTGGATCTTGTGCTGACTTCACACCCGAGGCACGTCTTTCTCTATCGAGTCTGGATTTTCGTTGTTGTTTTTTTTCATAGCTAGAGGTGTATTCTCGCCGTTCCCCGAGGATCCACTTGAGGAGTCCCCGCGTTTTTGTTTGTCCCGGGGACTCATTCCCCGTATTCTCGCGAGTCCCCACGGACGGGGAATGCTCCGATACTATCAGAATAAACAAAGCCAAAAATAAAGTGGATCCAGACTAATTTCGTCAACTGCATCTTTTTTTTCGATCAAAATCCATTTTGGAAGCATTCCCCGTGTTTTCGCTGTTTCTGTACGCGGAGTCCGCGCGGAGTCACTCCCTCTATTCTCGCCGTTCCTTCCGATTCCCCGAGGAGTCCTCGGGGAACGGCGAGAATAGGCCTTAGGTCATTGCTGCACACACTAGCCCCTTTGTTTTTAATGTACTGCTGCCATCTTCTGACATTTTGTAAAAAAACTGAAATTTGACCGTCCGAGGAGGACTGGGACATGTACGGTGAGGAGCATTGGGACACGCGGCCCCAAAGTCAATGCGATTGGGGCACTATGTCCCATACCTCCTCAAAGCGACAAACTGATGAAGACTCAATACTTATGTCCGCCTGCTTCTAGTTTGTACTTTCATGCTTTCATTGACCGTAAAATAAGCTATGATTTACGGAAAATGCTTTGAAGGTGTTACAACTCTTCAGCAGCACTTGCCGCTCTAAATATCCTTCGTTTAGCCGAAGCCATTTCGTAATGTCCTAGATTACACTTCTTGTTCCTCTTAAAACTGAAGTTTGTATTACACTGAATAGATTGTACTGAATTGCCACCATCACTGTCCATGCTGCATGTCCGTCTTGTCGACTAGGCTCAACATTTGCAGGTCTAGTGTCGATTACACTTTCACAGTCGTTCTCTCGTATTCCCTGCATAACTCAGTTCAGTATATTCTTGGATAATGTCTTCGCATTGATGTAGCAGTCGTGGGAACCAATCAGTGTCAGTGTGTTCACTAGACCTGCATCTTAAGAGCATGAAATAGCTTTCAGCCTCAAACAACGTGTGTTATTATAGAAGTGGAATCATTTGAGCTGAAAGCTACGGTTGTTGAAGCTGCCCACTCCAACTTCCAGTGGAGGGATCCAGAGTTGTACAGAACAATACTGTTTCGTAAAAAATCTCTATATTTATAGTATTTGGTTGTGTTTTTCTATTTAATTCCTTTTCTTTACAGAAGCGAAGTCCCAGTACATTGTGTCCCAATCCACCCCACCATTATGTCCCAGACCTCCACCGGTCCTCAAGCATTGGGACAAAACAGAGGGTGTCATTTTTTTCCTAATAAAAAAAAATACACAAGGAGGAAAATAAAATAATCTTAGCCGAATCCCTAAGCTAAAGTTTGGTCTATTGCACGATGTTTTAGCTGACTTAGTTTTGACGCTATGGTCCGAAGACTGACTTTTGTCCCAGACCTCCACCCGCTCCCCTAGTAACTAAAGGAGGGTTTTCGCGAGCTGGAAAGCAAAGTTGGAATCACTTTCCAATGGTTTTCGCGCTACTTTGGAAAGTTGCCGAACTTTCCAACCCAGTTTTCGCCCTTTGGAAACCGAAGCAGCTTTCCGGGAAAATGATTCCACGAGGTTAGTGGAAAGCACCGCGGAAAGTTGAACCTTCGGCGGGAATTTCAAATGTGGGGAGAATAAATAGTGCAAGTGTCACTAATAAGCAAAAAAAAATGGCAATCGTAATTAAAGTGACTTCGATGGAACCTATGAGATCAAAGAACCGTAAAGTGAACCATATTTATTCGAAAAAGTGTGTAATTCAACAGTTCTCGGCGATATCAGCTTTCCATGCGTTTTCGCGATCATCAGCCCAGCGGGAAAGTGGAAAGTTATTCCAGGAATCGCTTTCCCACAGTTTTCGCGATTGGTCGGAAAGTGATCCCGAGATCTCGCAAAAACCCTCCTTAATTAGGGTGGAAAACGCTCTACAGATAGATTGAACCCTACCGAAAACGGATATTGCTACACCATCATCACGGGATCGTAACACAAAAATTTAACATTGGGAGGTATAGGACTTTTAAATGTGAAATTAAATTATCGGCTTTTGAGCATCATTCTGAGGCACGGACTTGCTGGAAAAGTTAATTGGGCTATTCCTTAATCGTAAGTCCATTTTTGCAAAGGAGTTTCCATGGAAGTAAGCGCTTGAAGGCTTCAAAGTTTGAACATAAAAACGGATGACGTGTCATTAAAAAACAACCAATAGGAAGCAGGGTTTGTTTCTGTAGTTAAAGTTTGAAGCCTTCAAACTGCCATTTGTGATCAACCTTTTCTATAAAGCTATGATTATACAATTAAGAAAAAAACGGGGAATCGTTTCCAGCTATTTACAGGCTTAAAATAGTAATAAAAGATCTATAACTTGGTATCAAAGTCGAAAGGTTATAATAATAACTAATAATAACTTTTCTTTCAGCCAGAGGCAGGGGCGTCGCAAGTGCATATTTGGTGGGGGGTGCAGAGCCCAAATTTTACCAAATCTTTCAAAAAAATTTCCGAATCCTAGAAGTAATAATTCGAGCTTTAAATTATGGAACAGAAACGATTACGTAGGAAGAGTAACAATAAAGGGCAGCATGAAAGACGATAAGCCAACTATTAGGTGGCGTTTTCGCGAAGCCCACATGGAGAATATATTGCCGGGCATGATTGCAGTAACAGCTTCTATCTATTAAAGCCAATAGAAAATTATATCGAGCGCCGCATGCGAAAATTTTCGAAATCATTTTTTTTTCTGTAGGCTAAAATTTAACTGCTTCTCTTACAAATTCTATCATTTACCGCTGATTAAATACCGAGACTCTAAGAAGTTCCAGAAACCGGATGGAGCGACGTTCCGGCAGCAGCAGCAACTGTATTCTAGTCAATATACTACCCATAACCACAACATAAAGTGAGCGCCGCAGTCGAAATTTTTTTCTGCTTTTTTCCTGCCAAATTTAAATTCCATCCAAACTCTAGCTTTTAATGTTTCGAAATCTCAATCCTAAAACTGACTTAAAACCCCCGTCAAATGGCGCGCCCTTCCACAGAACAGAGAATATTACGAAAAGTGCTGCAGGCGGAATTTTCGAATTTTTATGACTTTTTATTCTTTTTGGGATCCAAAATAAAAGTAAGGACTATCGATGATATCCTAGATCATACCTTTTGTCTGCGACCAGTGCTTCACTCGACCTCTTCTGAGTTTTGAGGTTCGTGGTAACTTCCGAATCCTGGCAATTATAACGAAGAAATTACCGGATCCCAGTTATTATACCGAATAAGTCTAGACGGATATCATGTTCGGGATTCTGTATAACTACCGTATCCCGGTTATTATACCGAATTGCTTTGGTATCGAAAGACCATAGAACAATATTCATATTCGGTATTCTTTCGTCGAAACTGGAACAAAGTCAGGATTCGTGGTTAACTTCCTAATCCTGGAAATTATACTGAATAAATAACCGAATCCCAATAATGATACCGAATAACTTTGAACCAATAGCTTATTCGGGATTCTGTGTAACTACGGAATCTCCATAAATATACCGAATAGTTCCGGCATCGAAAAACTACCAAATGATTTTAGTAAATTCTCTCACCAAATTCTTGATAACTACCGAATACTGGCAATTATACCGAATCCCGATCATTATACTGAAGAGATTTGTGCAGATAACCTATTTAGGATTCTGTATAACTACCGAACCACCGTAAATATATCGAACAGTTCTGCAATCGAAAAAATACCGAACAATTTTAGTAAGTTTTGGGCCTCCAGCCCAAAGTTTTACCGAATCTCAAAATGGAGGGGGGTGCCGCACCCCCCCTCCCCTTGCGACGCCCCTGGCCAGAGGCCATATACACACACAAACAAAAACACAACAAAAGTTAACAAGCACTAGAACAAGTTAGGGACACACGTCCCTGAGGAGTGCTCTCCTCACAGGAAGGCAGCTGAAAAGGGGATCAGCGGCATTCCTGACAAGAAAATTCTCAGACCAGAAAATTCTCTGGTGAAAGGGCGCTTTAGATCGCCTCACTACCTCATTCAGTGTACAGCACCTTCGGGAGACAAGTTCATTGCTCACGCTACAAATTTTGGGTAGTTTATGTAGGCGGCGGACAACTTGATCGTAGCCAGTTTTGAGTAGTCTACACGATTTGAGTGACATATTGGCCACTAGGGATATCCCGAAAAGCTGGTAACAATAGCACTAGAACAAGCGAGTTTTCACTGCATCCGAGCAATGCCCAAATTTGAGGACGATCATGTTACCCCGCATAAACAAACCTCGTAGAAGCGCGGTAACATGGTCGTCATCCCGCAGTCAACCCGAAGGGTGTACCCCAAATTAAGTAAATTACGTACGAACACGATACCCCACAATGTTAAATTCTCTTTTGTTGTTGTTGTTGTTGAAAGTTGGCGTAAAAGAGCTTACAGCTCGGGCACGCACGGGGCCACTCGATTTTCAATGACTCGATTTCAATGACTGAGCCACTCTATTTTCAATGACACACCAATTGTCAAAGAAAACGTTTTAAATCACTTCACAAGACGCCGGGGAGACTCACTAACGTCATGCGTAGTAACTACGGTAAGTAGGGTGTGGAGCACGCTCTCCCTGAGCCTCGTTTTTGTTGCATGCTGCAGGTCCACTTCTCGGCCCATTCCGGACTGATTCTTTCTACATCCGGTTTTGTCACTGCAGTGCTTCCGAGGAAGACGGCAGCGCTTCTCGAGAATCACGGACTTGCTCCCCGACCAAGTCCGTGCTTCCCTGCAAGGTGCTGCAGCGCTGCCGCTTCAAGCAAGAAGAAAGTGAATCCAAAAACGTATATTGTGCAAAAGCAAAGAAGTGCTGCAGCAGCGATGCGGCAGCGCTATTGCAACAAAAACGAGGCTCTGGTTCGGCATGAAAGCAAAGCGCGAGATTCAAACATAACGCGGCACGCGGGTGTTTCCCGCTAAAAATCACAGATAATTAATTGCTGATATCCTTGTAGCTGCAAAGTGAAGTGCATGAAGAATGTCTAACTCACAAAGATCAATCACGTGAGTCATTTTGAGCAATCTTCCTGAAGTTCGAAAAGTTGTTTATACTCTGAATGGAGTTGTGACATTGGAATGTTCAAGGAATGTTTAGGAAGTGTATCTTCCTTGCATTTGATTGTGGTCATGGCTTTAGATATATAAAAAACATCCCAGCAAGAAATTTGAGATCATCCTGTACAGCTGGCTTCTTTACCTTTGAGAAAACATTGTCTGTTCAGGAAAGGTTAGAGTTTCTCTTCTTTGTTTCTGTTCAGTTTTAGGCTAGCTCTTTTCTAGCTATTCTGTTCCTGATCTGTTCAGATATCTATCTAAAAAATGCCTTATTTTTGGTATAGCCATAGAACAGCCAAATGTGTTTAAAAAACCTGAGGTACAGGAGCGGTGGTACCTGACCTCATTTTGACACTAGCTTATCTTGATTGTTGCCGTCAAAATGTTAAATTGAACTGTAGGATACATGCTATCCTGACAGTCAAGAGGCAAAATATGATTTTTTTTCAACAGTCATGTGTCCCAAAATATTCAGATTAAGTGGCTTTTCTTTGTTTTGAAGCTGCTTTGAAAAGGGATTTTTTGGCTATTGACTTTGGTAACTCTATGTAGTGCAGTCTGCCACAAACCCCTGAATTTGGGAAATCCTAGGCCAAACGCTGGGTATACCTAGCGTTTGGTATACCCTATGCCTAATGCTGGATACACTATGCCAAATGCTGGATACTGGAACTTGAACCCAAGAAAATATTGATGATTTGAGTGAAGCTCAGAAATCAATCAATCAGAATTCATCGATAGTGGGGTAGGTCAGGATTAGGGTACCAACAGCTATCCAGCGTTTTGCATAGGGTGTCCAGGGTTAGGCATTGGCTATGCCAAACGTTAGATATACCCAGCATTTGGCATAGGGTATTCAAAAAGCAGGGGTTTGTGGCTAACTGACCCAGTATTTCCACTTGGAGGGGTTTATCCCTTTTAGAGGGATTTCCAGGCCTTCTTAAGAGGGGTAAGGAATTTTTCATGCATAATTGAGATATTTGGTGATTTTTTATGTTCGAATGGAGATTTTTGGAATTTTTGAGTCTCAAGGAAAAAATCCATTGACTTCACAATAACTATGGGGGAACTTTTTAAGCACATTTCGTTGGCTTGTCTCCTCATTCTCTTATTTTTTTTTCAGCTTTCTGACAAACGTGTCAAAGTTTTCTTCTGATTTTTCTTACTCTAATTATATATTTAGAACTTGCTAGAATGACACTCTTATGTTTGGATCTTGCTAGAAAGATAAATTGTGAATTTCACCCTGTGGCAAACAGGTTGAACGAGACTGTTTTTGTGCAAAAATCTCAATATTTTGATGGGAAACAGTGTGATTTATAAACATAAATCGGGTTTGCAAGCACTGACAGAAGGTAAAAATGATGAGTGAATGATTTTACAGCTTTTTCTTTCACTGTATATCCAGATTAAATTTACCTTATCCTTGGATAGCCACTACTTTTTTTTGGGGAAATGGTTGAGCACTGCCAATTAGGCCAACCAACTTCCTGCTAAATGTCTTTTCAGGTCTGGGGTTATCATTGTCAAATACAGACGAACAGATGTAGGCTGTGATAACATGGGTAACCTTCAAATTTTTGGAATCCCATAAATACACACTGGTCTTAAGTGCTCAAAAATGTCGCCTGTGGCGCCTTTCGTAGTAGGTAGCCCATTCTCATTTAGTGGAAGGGAACTTGAACTTTTGGGGCCCGTTTGAGGTACAGTAAAAGATGGAATTTGTATGGGAAATAGTTGGATTTTTTCAGTAAAAAAAGGCGATTTGAAAATGTTCACCTGCGGTGCTCAGTCTAAAAGTGTCTTGTGTCAAATCGTTTAAAGCTACTACTGGAGCTTGCCCAACACAACTTCAGCCAAACTGGGTGCTCACCCAGGAAAGCTAAATGAGGGCTGGCAGTGCACTCAGAAAAGTCAGTAAGGCTAGTTCAGGGCTACCAAGAAACTGGGTTAACATCCATCTTGGACAGAAGGTTCTTTGTTCTCGAGCGTTTGAGACTTAAGGAATTGCATTCTCAATCGCATGTTTCGACCTTGCCAGATATAAACAGGCGGGCTTTTTCTAGTCATTCGGATACGAAGAGATTTTTTAATCATATTTTGTTAGAATGAGATTTGAATGAACTAGATTTTGTTAGAATGAGAAGTATGATTGTCAGATTTTAGCTTCCAAGATCGACAAAATACAGTTGTCGAATAATGGATTTCACCCTGCAGCACACAGTTTTAACCTAAATTTTAACACAATCTGTTATGTACCAGTATCTCTCGATTCAAGTAAAAATCAGGCTGATTTTACTTGTGGTGTACATTTTCAAGAATCTGGTAATCTCATGCAAAGATTCTGATGATAGGATAGGAATTTGATGATAGGAATTTTCCTCAAGTGCGACATTAAAAGTAATTGGCGTCGTGAGCAATGAGAGAAGATGTAAGGACGGGCCTGATTATTGCAACACGTCATTTGATTTTTTATGTGGTTTTTAACTGTATATTCAGAACAAGTCTGCTCAGTTTCATTTTTTTTCTGGATGATCACTCCTTCTTTTTCGAAAAGGGTCGAACTGGAGCAAATTATCAACTTCCAGCTAAATCTCTCACATTTTTCGGGATTCGTCTTGAACTAAGACAGAAAAGCAGATTCCTGCTAAGTGGCCCTTACTTTCATTTGTGATCCGAAAAGACAACCTGATCATAACGGATTCCACAAAATTTGAACTGAAAGGGTTTGACATAATTTTACTGAAAGGTTGCGTGCTTTCATTCGGGTTTTGTGCTTGGCTTTCGGGGCTTGGGCCACATTAAAAGCTAGGTTTTGTTAGGGGCAAGTAGTGTTTTGCCCGAAAATAGTCATAGCTTACTTTGACATTTCGCCTGCGGCGCTCAGTTCCATTCTGTCTAATATACACTCGTCAGAAACTGTTGCGGGTCAGGCTATTGCAGAAGCGAATTCCTCTTATTAGGAATGACGTTCACCTTAACCTTACAAATACTAGCTTTAATGTTTCTTTAAATTCGTACAGTTCCCCGCATATGGTGCTGTGTTTCTTGGTTATTGTTTATAACTGGTATTAATCTTGAGAATTGTAGTCACCTCCCACGCCCAAGCCCTTCAAACCGCCCCTGTGCTTAAAGGCACGACTAGGCTTCTTCAGTCTTCAACGCTTCAGGTATCACAGTGTTATTATTATATATGTGACGAATGCTGAAAAGGACGGCAGGGCGCCTACCCCCCTTGGGTTTTGGCTAGCGACGCCCCTGTGTGCTTGTCCATGTATGCTTAAAATATTCAGCAAGTCATTGACAAAAAATATCAATCTTATAAAAAAAGACATGTCTTATCATCACTTTCCTACTTTTATCACCGTGAATTTCCTAGATTAGTATCCGTAACACATGGAAATGCAGGATTATGTTCAAATTGAAATTCTCTGCATCTGGGCAAATTTTGGGTTGTCATGCAAGCAGGGGCATCCCGAGGTCAGAAGTTCTGTGGAAAAATAAATTATACTGGATTATTTATGTCTCAGGGGACCTACCGGAATTTTGCTCAGGGAATCTACAGGAACTTGACTCAGGGAACCCATCGGAACTTGTCTCAGGAAATTTACCGGAGGTTGGATTAGGGGTCCACCAGACTTTGCCCCGCGAATCTACCAGAATTTGGCTCAGGGACTCTACCGGAATTTTGCTGTTTACCGGATAAGTATAGACCCACAGCTTACCTGGACGAACCCGACACTCAACTTACCAGAGTGATTCGCGCCGACAGACAACACAGCATACCCGAACGTTCACTGGGCGATTATGGTAGTCTCATAACTTTCTGTAGCTCTCAAGAATTCATTTATTACAAAATAATGTATAAAACAGAACTATGCCTAAACCGTCTGGTCCATCAATGACACAAAAATACTATAAAAAATCTACCTACTGAAATTTACATCATTTCCAACTTCAAATACTGTTACATTAATAATGCCACGGTACCGTCTAGTCCAGTTTCGACAGCTTTCTCGACTCTTTTCCGGTCATAAGCCGAGAAGAGATCAAAAATGGGTTAGCCTTGTTCGGACATGATCTCAAAACTCGCAAGGAGAGCCTCAAAACCAAAAAGTTCGAAGATAAATTTGAAGTCTCTCGTGAATTTAAATATGCCTTACAACTAGTGTGGAAAATATTCAAGCTGGCTTAAGACAATCCTTGTTGCCTATGCAAAAGGGGAAAGGATTTTTTAGCAGGATGAAGTTGGTTAAGAACACCTTGCGTTCAACAATGGCTGACCAGCGTTTTTAGTTTCAAATGACAATGTTAAAGTTTAACCGAATAGGGCTGAGATCCAACATTCTGGTAACATATCACTTATTTACTTAAATATTCCTTAAAACCCGATAAAAATGCGTTACTTCGTTTGTACAGTATCCAGGGGTAGTCGATTTCATAGAATGAACTAATTCTTTCGGATTTGTAATACCTCTATGTACTTTTCCCTCTACGCTTGAAATGTTTATCAACTAGAAATGTAAGCCGTTTCTCAAAAATAAAATAAAAATATCAGACATTGCAAGACATATTCTAAGATCGTTTTCCTACTTTTCTATAGGCGTAATTTCTCCGATGTCGCATCTTTAGTCCTGGATCATCCTCATAAGGTTTGAATGGCGTTGAGTTCCATTTCGTGTAGATCTCTTTCTGCCTTCTCAATTGATCGTTGGTGGTTACTTTCGGTCAGAGGTTTTGCTTAGTAGACTCCATTCTCTACTAGCATCCAATCAAAATCTTGAAGACTTTACGTTCTGTTTGAACAGGAAATTTGGCGCTGGTGATGATTTGAAACGGTTCGGTAGTCTTAACTCGTCCCACAAGCTTTCTGGGATCCCAAAACGTAAGTGGAGGGATACCTAGGACATCGCAAAAGTTGTCCGTCTGTCTGTCTGTCTCTGAGCACGATAGCTCTCGAAGGGAAAGAGATATTTTGATGAAACTTGGTGTAAGGATTCTTTGGGTCCCGGCTAGTCAAGGGTAAGGTCAAGTTCGTAGATTTGTAGCCCTAAATTTAGGGGTGGGGGAGAGGGTTCAAATTAAGGGGCAAACAAAATATTTGTAAAAAGCTAATGTGATAGCCGATTATGGGGTAAAAGACATGCTGAACACGATGGCGAAAACCATTTCCCGCCGGACGAAAATTGGTTAAAAGTAAAAGTTTCATTTGAAGTTGATTAAATGTTCGATTTAGGGGTAAGAAGACATGCTGAACACTTATGTGAAAAGCATTTTCTACCCGGACAACTAGTTCTCCCGGAATCCGGCCAAAACCGGAAAATTTGTTAGAAGCAAAAGTTTTATTTGAAGTTGATTAGATGACAGATTTAGGGGTAAGGGAGACGCTGAGTCTGTATATGACAATCATTTTCGACCCGGACATATAATTCATCCGGAATCCGGCTGTAACCGGATTTTTTTTAATTCGTTTCTGAATTTTCTCTTTTTGCTGGACATTAGCTCGCTCGGAACCGGTAATTTGGCAGAAGTAAAGCAGGAAGTTTCGGTAAGTTTCAGTTCCTTCAAAATAGATATGGCTTATAGAGGTATATCTAAACTTGGGTTTCTCTGATGATTAGCCTGGCGAAGACTGTATCTGGCGAAGACAAGACCCAATTGTTTGGATCAAATATTAGATTTTGGGATCCATCTAAACCTTTGGTCTTGTTAGTTATCGACTTCTTCTTTGGAGGATGCAGCATTCGACAAGAAGTGTTGGGGTGTTTCTTTTTCTGCCTTGCACATACGACAGTTTGGGGAGTGGGTTGTGCCCCATTCGAATAAGGTTTTGTTGAGTAGGATGGCTTGGGTCTTCAGCCTGTAAAAGATGCATGATCTGAGTCTATCTTTGAATGGTGAGCTGTATGGTCTTAGGTTGGGTGTTGAGATTCTCGCTCTGGAAGTGTCTCTCACTGTTGTTGATTGCCTAGGGAACCGGTTACTAGCTAGGGCTGTACCGGTGTTCGTGTCGACCGCTTCATTCTGACTGATGCCTTTGTGGCTTGGGATGTGTTAGAAAGCGCATTCTATACCGTTTGACTGGAACGTTAGCAGTAGGAACTGCAGGCGTACCGTATGTGATTTATGAAACCACAGGCCATCATTAGACCTTGAAAGTAACCTTCTTGATCAACTCAGCAGATCTGCAGCAGGTTAGGGGTTTACACAGTTGTATTTTGTCATTATCGGATTTATACAAATCCTGACTATAATTTCTGAGGGTTTGACATAATTTCTTGAGGTTGGGTATAGGGAGAAAATATCATTCCTGTAAAGTATGTACAATCGCAAAAGCCATATAAAATCAACTTCCTTTGTAGATTGCTAGAGATTTTTTGAAGCCAGGTGAGTTCTAAATGAGTTATTCTTTTGCTGGTTATCATACAACCTGAAATTTCTAAAAAGAAATGACAAAAGGTTCTCATTATTCAAACCAAAAATGCTATCGGTCAACTCTTTTGTTTCGTGTATCTTATGTGAATGCTCACCAGCTTTGCACAACTTATGTGATGCATGGGTGAGAGACTGAAAACCACAGATGCATTTGCAAATTTGCTGCAGTACAAAAAAGCAGGAGATATTTTGCTGCTTAAAACATGAACGAAGGCTGAAACTCTGCATGGAGTTTGGTTTCAAATCTCGGAATCACCCAATCCACAAAAATATTTTACCTTCTGAATAGCTGACAAAAAGGCTCCCTCGCAAGGTAGCTACTGCGGTTGAAAAGTTGCAGCCAATGAAATGTGCCCACCAGGGGTTTGCAAAGAGTTTTGTCCCTTTATTTAGTTGTATAACGAAGCATAAGCTGAGCTGCTAGTCTAAATTTATAATGTTATTTATGACCGTTGTAGCCCTATATGCGTAGGCCTATTATGATTTATGCGTGTGCTCTTAAGTTGTATGCATGACTATACCAAACAAATTTGGCGTGAGCCATGATAAGTTTTTGGTGAATAAAATATTTATCTATCTATCAAAAACAGGAGCCTTCACAGGCTCATAATTTCTAAATTTGCTTTCCAGATCCTTTTTCTCTGCTGCACCGAAGAAAAAACAGGCTGATGGAGACAAAGACAAAAATGCTGATGAAGTTAAAACTGAGAAGATTTCCAGTGATAGTCAGAAGGTGTCGACTAGTCCTGTTAAACCTAGTCCTGTAACACCGAAGTTGAAAGCAACTCCAAAACCATCAAAAAAGAAAGAACCAGCAGCTAAGAAGAAAAATGGAGCAAATTCAGAATCTAAAAAATCTAAAAAGATCAAAACTGAAGTCAAAGTCGAGACAGAAAAAGTGACGTCAATATCGAAAGAGGAGCCCCAAGAAGCAGATGGTGCAGATGCCGAAGTGAGTGATTCGGGTGAATCTCTTCAAGGGCCAACATATACCCCCATCAAGGTTAATGATAATTTTGATGACTCCCCTATTAAAGCAGTAAAGGGTAGAAACCGAAAAAGAGCAATCAGTGACAGTGATGAAGATGAAAGCCCATTGAAAAAGTTAAAAGAAGAAAAAGATGAATCAGTTAAAACTGAAAAACTTGATAAGAAGAAAAATGGAAAAAAGGTGAAAAATGATTTGGCAGAAGATATTGAATGTGAAGTGAAGCCAAAAGAAGTGAAAAAGGTTGCATTGATATTCAATGCAAAGGCAGCGGATGAGGCGGAAAAAGGAACAGGTAAGCACGCATCTTCCTATTTTGCAACCTTGCAAAACAACATGTGATTCTTTCTTTGTGCAATGTACCTAGTAAAGCTAAGAAAACTGTGATTGAGTATGAGAAAAAAGATTCAAGTACACACCTTACACTTTGGCCGAGTGGATTTTTCAGCTGTGTTCGAGTACCAATGGCCTTCATTTCTGTGGAAATTAGTTTGTTCTCGCTCCCAATTCCAGATTGTTGGCTGTTACACTTTGTTTGTCACCATCACTTTTAAGTTTTGTATTACACCATTAGCATTCTGTGGCCTTCAATCTGTCATTTCACCTGAATCTGAACGAGCCGCTTGATAGACTTATCTTAGCTTTAACATGTGAAGAAGAAAGTTTCTTCGAGTTGCTACAAACCTTCACGGTCAATGGGAAGCCATACCTTGGTAGGCAGGCGAAAAACTGTCTCTGATTTACCCAAAACCACCACGGAGCGAATTTGGTTTATTGGCTAGGACTAGAATTAGTGTGATATTGTGATTTGGCAGATTTAAGTACGGTTCCAAAAAGCTTGAAAGCCCCTGGTAAGTTATAAAGTCAAGAAGTTACTTTGTTCTGTTGGCTTTAATAGTTGTATGGTCGCTACAGGCTTCCCGGGAGTTATACGTTTTGGGGATCCCCAAAAATAAGTGGAGGGATATCTGTGACATCGCAAAAGTTGTCCGTCTGTCCGTCCGTCCGTCTGTGAGCACGATAACTCTCGAAGGGAATGAGATATTTTGATGAAACTTGGTGTGAGAATTCTTTGCGTCAAGAGTAAGGTCAAGTTTGTAGATGGGCTCTGTAGCCCTACATTTAGGGGTGGGGTTTCAGATTAAGAGGCAAACAAAATATTTTTAAATAGCCAACGTGATAGTATGGGGTTTTTAAATAGCCAACGTGATAGTATGGGGTAAGAAGACATGCTGAAAACGATGATGAAAACCCTTTGCTCGCCAGACAAGTAGTTCGTCCGGAATCCGGCAAAAATGTCGATAGATGTTCCGATAGATCCGGCCAAAACATGAAAATTTGTTAAAAGTAAAAGCTTTGTTTGTTGTTGATTAGATATACGATTTAGGGGTAAGAAGAGATGCTGAATCCGTATATGATAATCATTTTTTACCCGGAAATGTAGTTCGCCGGGAATCCGGCTGGAACCGGAAAATTTGTTTTTATTTGAAGTTGATTAGACGTTCGATATAGGGGTAAGAAGATACGCTGAATTCGTTTTTTAGCTTTCTTTTCTCGCCGGACAGGTGGTTCTGGAATTCGGCCGAAACCGGAAAATTGGCAGAAGTAAGGCAGGAAGTTTTCGTTAAAATAGACATCACTTATAGGAGTAAACACACATGCTGAATCCAAATCTAAACTTGGTTTTCTCAGATGATTAGCTATTTGGCTATTTGGATCTGGCGAAGACAAGACCCCATTGTCTGGATCAAATATTGAATTTTTGGGATCCCATTGGAACCTTTGGTCTTGTTTTTTATGGCACTTGTGCATACTGAAATGTTGTATAGCGATCTTAATGTCTGTCGGTCTGTCCCGATGTTGCTAGTTTGCATGAAACTTGACAAGTGTTAAGAACAAATGTCTCAGATGTTCAGTTTCAAATCCGGACCTTATCCGATAACTGGGGGGAGGGTGGCACCGGAAATCTCTTGAAACGGTTAGAGTCGATGGATCGGGATGGAACTTGGAGGGAAGAGCAAGCATAAACCCTAGATACTTTACTGACAAAACGGGACCGGATCGTGTCACAGTGAGGGGTATTGGAGGGGGTTTCCTGGAATTCCGGTGATCACGAGTTAGGGTACTTCCGGATGTACTAGAACCATGAAACTAGGCTAGACATATTAGGAACTCTATCAAATTGACTTGAAAATAGTTCCTTCCCCGATCCGATGATCGTGTGGGGAGTGGAGGGATGGGGAATCCGGAATCTAGTGACATGCATAACTTTGGAACATGTGATTGGACGTGCATGAAACTTGACAAGTGTTAAGAACAAGTGTCTCAGATGATCAATTTCAAATCAGGACCGGATCCGATAACTGGGGGTGGGGGGTGGAGCCGGAGGGGGGCGGAGGAAATCTCGTGAAACGCTTAGAGCCGAGAGATCGGGATGGGACTTGGAGGGAAGAACAAGCATAAGCCCGAGAGACATTAGTGACAAAACAGGACCGGATCGTGTCACAGTGGGGGGAACTGGAGAGGGTTTCCCGGAATTCCTGTGATCGTGAGTTAAGGTACTTCCAGATGTGCTAAGATGACGAAACTTGGCACGCATATTAGGGACCGACCAGACTGACTTGGAAATAGTCCCTACCCCGACTCGTTCATTGTGGAGGAAGTGGAGGGATGGGGAATCCGGAATCTAGTGACATCCGCAACTTTGGAACAGGTGATCGTATGTGAATGAAACTTGATAAGACTCAAGAAAAAGTTCAGTTTCAAGTCTGGACCGGATCCGATAACTTGCGGGGGGGGGGGGGGGGTGCGGAGCTGGAGGGGGGCACCGGAAATCTTGTGAACCATTTAGCTCTGATGGATCGGGATGGAACTTGGTGGGGACAGTAAGCATAAACCCTAGATACATTTTTGACAGAACAGGACCGGATCGGGGCATTGTGGGTGGAGCTGGAGGGGGTTTCTCGGAATGCTGGTGATCACGACTTGAGGTACTTCCAGATTATCTATGACGAGGAAACGTTGCAGTCGTATCAGGGACCAGACCACATTGACGTGGAAATAGTCACTTCCCCGATTCGATCATCGTGGGGGATGGAGGGATATGGAGACCGGAATCTAGTGGCATGAACAACTTTCGAATGGGTTATCGGATGTGAATAGAACTTGACAAGTGGCAAGAGCTAATGTCTCAGATCTTCCTTTTCAAGTCCGAACTAATTCCGATAACAATTTGCGGAGCTCGTTGAGGGCCACCGGAAATCTCGTGAAAACCCTTCCAACAATTTTGGTCAGACGCAGTTCGGGCACAGAATTATCACAGCTAGAGTATTTGCTTCTACCATCGATTGAGTTATACGCCAACGAACCACAGTACGACAAAACTTCTATTCTGAAAAAGTTGCCATCAAGCCCGTCTTCTGTTGAAAGGAATATCGGGAGAGAGATTCAGCCTTGACAACTGCAAACCGTATCTGACAAACAGGCTAAATGTACATTCCTTCAGCCCAAGCTGACTGCGAATCATATTTGACGGTGCAAACGGATAAGTCGGCTACAAGCTCATTTTCCAGCTTCAGTGGCTCGAGCCTGAAGAGGGCCCTTGCCATGAAGGGCCGAAATATAGCTCTAATAAAATGTAGCTGACTTATCCGTTTGCACCGTCAAATAGGCTAACTGTTCTTACAAGAGTTATATGAGCTCTCAGCTCTTGTTTTAGTTTCTCTCTTTACCTTTGAATTTCGTATCTCTATAGGTTAATGTTTGAATTTAATTTGTTTGGTTTATTGAATTTGATTTGAATTTGAAGTGAGGTTGAAGTTTACTTTTTTCCTAGATGGCAAAATTCAGCCGATGCACTACAACCCTGGAAAATCACCCTATCACCCTGTAAAGGATGCATGTTGGGAAAGAGGGGGAAAGGTGCCATACTTAGCCTTAACTCGGACGTTGGAGCTTGTCGAGTCGACGAGCTCCAGGCTGAAGTCGATTGAGATCGTTGCCAGTTTTCTTCGGTCTCTCATTGTCTTGTCACCAGATGAAGTCGTCCCGGCGCTTAGACTGTGCTTGAATGAGCTTGCACCTGCCTATACTGGTAAGATTCTGAGAAGTTGAGAAAAAATCGGTTTCGCGAGTTGTAGGTAGAGCAAAGAGTCTATGACGCTATTTAACTTGGGACGGTGCGATTTTCGACTACTTTTTCTGGAATACTTTATAGTCCGGACCCAGGTCCCATGTAAACAGTTATTTAATTCTGATGGTGCGTAAATGGTGCGTTAAAAACCTTAGATATGCTCAGGAAACGTTAAATGACCTTTTCACTATGAAATGGAGCGGAAAAAGTTTTTCGAAAATACCATTACTTTCCATCTGAATTTAGCGATTTTCTTGTTACCGCTTGTCGACTCTCTCCAGCCTCCCTGCTCTCCGACGCGGCGGCTGGGCGCAAAACATTTTAAAACTGAACGCGCCGTGGTAAAAAGACGGAAACTAAGCAAATAAATACAGTAACAAACAGAAGACTCTCATATCCTTGTGTGTAAAAGAGTTCTCAGCGGACGTTGAAGACTCTGGCAAACTTTGAGTTGGACTTTGAACTTGGCATGCCCGAAAAAGCGCTAAAAATTCATAGAAACAAAACGAAACCATGGAGAAAGGTAGGGATTTTAGAAGCTTATGATTCCATGAGAGAGCTAGGTAAAGGGGCCATCTATGTATTAGCTAGGTATATTATAAAAGACAGCATAAGTAAGAGGGGTCCTTTAAGGAGTTATTTTGACTCACCAACGGTTGATCTTTCATTACTAGAGGTATGCTATTCAGCGCCGTTATTTATTTATTCATTTAATTCCCTTAAAACAGACGAGTACAAAATATAAATATTCCTTGAGCCTAAGCTGACTTTGAAACATATATTCAAATAATGTATACAACGGATATGTCAGCTTCAGCGATATTTCAGCCTGACGAGTACCCTTGCAAAGAAGGGCCGAAATATCGCTGATGAAGCATCGTAGCTGACGTATCCGTTGTATACATTATTTGAATATACAAAATATAATATGTATAAATATACCTAAAGCAACTGATCCGTCAGTAATAGTATAAATACCATATACAAAAAAAAACACACATTTATTTTCAGACGGAGATTTTAGGCTAGATGGTAGAACAAAAACAGTTACGAGCTTTTATGGCACTTGTTACGAGTAGGTGGTGCAAGAAAGCAGACGAGAACGTCACAAAATATCCCCTTCACCCCCCCCCCCCCCCCGGGACCGGACCTAGAAAGGAAATCTAGATAGGCTATATAGTTTCACCAGAGTCTGAGCATTTCGGGCACCGCCTTAGATCATCTGGGGCAAGTAACTTACTTGTAAACAAAAATCTTGCAGTATTTGCTACTGGGATTACTCTTGTCTCCAAAAAGATAATCTTGCCTCTAATTTGGATCAGTCTTATCTCAGTAGAGATAAGATCAATCCCAGTAGCAAATACTGCAGCTAAATTTAACCCTTGCTCGGAGGAACTTTTAACAGTGTTTTCTACCTTCCAAGTTTAGATCAACTCGATTCATCCCCCAACATGAACGGATCCAGGAACGGAAGTTTTCCTAGGACATTGTGTCGGGTCCTTTAGTCTATTTGGTCGGGTCAGTAACATACCTGCCAAGTTTCATCCCCCTTAGCACGTCTGAAAGTATCCTAACTCGTGATCACCGGAACTCTACGAGGGAGCGAGTGTTTCGGATTCTAATATTGCGGGTCTTGTTATTTATTATTGATCATTACTGTTAACTTGCCTTATTTCTTTTGTTGCTAGTTTTCTTTTATTTAGCTTTTTTAACAATCATTTAGGCTGAACTTCATCAGTTCTTGCGTTTTCAATCTGTTTTGGTAACGACTTTTACGCTTCAGGCTCGTAGTGACGTCGAGAATATGGAGAAATGCGGAGGCGTCGCATTTGATTTCATCTGGGGCGCTGGTAAACCAGAACTAGCAGCCTAACAAGTTTGTTCGTTGACAGTAGACAATTTGGTGCTGTTGTTAGTCCAGAGTGTGTGAACTTACATGAGCTACCACATATTTTGAAAGACCTTTCACCCAAATAAAAATCGTTATTGGGAATAGTGGAGAAATGAACTAGCATTTTCATCTGATTGTAAAGCCTTTTTGAGTCAATAGTCTAAGAGCCCGATTCGGTGAACCTCTAAAAGGTCCTGGTGTTCGAGCCTGACTGTGTCCTGCACCGAAGGGATGCCATCTACTTTTTTTTAATTGTTTTAGGGGTTGAGCTTGGCCTTGGCGACGGTGCGCTGATCAAGCTCATTGCGCAAACGACAGGACGATCGGTGGCTCAGATCAAGACTGACATTAGTACTCTGGGGGACCTTGGTTTAGTAGCTGAAGCAAGTCGAGGAAAGCAGAAGACGATGTTTCAACCTGCACCTCTCACGTTGAGGGGTGAGTGGCTCTATTTTTTTTTTTTTTTACGATGGCATGGATGACTTCCCGCACCGCCCGAAGCGTGCGCCAGAGCAAGAGGGGTGGCAGTTGCCAAACATTCGCCAGAGCAGAGAGGTGAAAATGAATACTCTTGATGACTATCTCTCCTTGACCATGCAAAATCTCCGGCCTCTCCGGGTATCTAACGGAAGAAAGACAGAAATGGTGTCAAAGCTGCTCCCAAAGATCGCGGTGACTGATTGACGCAGGATTTAAGTCGTTGAGTTTGAGTCGTACGGACACGCTTACTCCTTGTTCCTGAGGATCGCTGGCGTGTGTTGGACTTAGTTATATAGAGTATTAGTTTAGTACCAAGCGAACTGTTGTTTAAATAATACCTTTATGCGGGTGGTAACTCTGGTATTGGTGTTGTAACTTTCGAGATATATAAAGTTGCGTTTTCAGGCTCGCGATTCTCAACCCGTTTTCGTCACAAGTCGTTTTTATGGAGCGCATCCTAACACGGGTTCCGTGTTCAGTGGCTTGAAGCGTTTTTAGCTCCCCCGTTTCTTTCGAGCTCAACACCGAATCCAAACACAAATGGACTCGGTAGAGTATCAGATCCTGTGCCGGGTTCTCTTATACAGAACATGGTCGCTGAAAACGGGTGACAGTGCAACGTGTTCGGATTCGAGTTCAACACGTTATTGCTGGAAACTCAACTCAAACAGTTGTTCCCCCTCGTTGTTTAATTGTATAATTCGAATGATTACAACGAGTAAATCTGAATAAATAAACGTTATCCACTAAGCTTATTTGTTGTAAGCTATCATTTGTTTTCGCTATTCAAAAGTTTTATTATATCTGATTTACGATTGACCGAAAAACTAAATATTGTTCGACTAACTATTGCCGATTGTCCATCACAGGTCCGACTTACGTCCGACCTGTGATGGAATACGCCTCTGCCGTGTGGCATCCAGCTGAAACCGGAAAATTTGTTATATTTAAAAGAACCGTAGGCCTACTGACAGGTTTATTTCCTTCCCCGAAGTTGGACCTGAAAATTGACAGCCTGACGAGGACCCTTGCCAAGAAGGGCCGAAATATCGCTGATGAAGCATCGTATCTGACGTATCCGTTGTCTACTTTATTTGAATATATGTAAAAGTTTTTCTGAAGTTGATTGGAGGGTCGATGTAGTGGTAAGGATTCATGCTGAATCCGTATATGTAAATTATTTTCTCGCCAAGCCAATAGTTCGCCCGGAATCCGGCCAAAACCTGAAAATTCGTTAGAAGTTAAAAATTTTATCTGAAGTTAATTAGAGGTTCAGGATATGGGTAAGAAGATGTGCTGCGTTCGTTTTTTAGCTTTTTTTAACGGACAAGTAGTTCCAGAGGTAGTTCCACGATTAGTCCGATAGAAACTTGGCAGAAGTAAGGCAGCTGGAAGTTTTGATCAGTTTTGTCGAAGTAGAGATGACTTATAGGGGTAAACACAGTCACTGAATCCATATCTGAACTTGGTTTTCTCAGATGATAGCCATAGGCCTTAATCGTTTTGTAATTTTTAATAGTACAGAATTTCAAGGAGTCTGGCGAAGACCGGAAATCTAAAAGATCAAATTGTCTGTATGAAAATATGAAAATTTTGGGATCCCATCGGAACCTTTGGTCTTGTTTTCCAAGAGTAAACGAAGCTACTTACGTACCAGTAAGCTGAACGCCAGACGATGTATTCAGACATCCTATTCAACCTTTGGTCTGCCGAGTACCACCAGTAGAGATGGGCGAATCCGATCATGAATGGATTCGAACCCAATGGGATTAGGTACAAATCCGATTCCGAATCCGAACCCACCATTTCATGCTGAGGATTCGAATGCGGGATCGAAATCTGGATTCGAATCTGACTTCAACAAAAATCAAATCATGTTCATAGGAAAAGCACCGATGCCTAAAGCGAATGAGACCGAATGTAAACCATATTTCTATGTGTTCATATGTGCTTGTTATAATACAGGCAGCACAGTACCTTAAAGTTTAACTGAAAAACCAACTTATTCTTGTGTCTTTTAATTGAATACACTGAGTTATTTGGATCCTGCAAAGGGATTTTTTTTATTTTCCACTAACTGCTCTGGTTATGACGTATCTGCGGCCGTCCCCACAGCGTAAATTCTACTATGATGCGGGAAATTTTAATCCCAACACAAACGCGGCTTTTCAGCGGGCAGTGTTGAGATTGGTGAAGATTCCTCAGTGCCTGAGCCAAAAAAAATAAATGATACAACAAAAATACAAGCGCACAGAGGTACCACAAATCACACAGAAATTCCACTGTTTGAAAATCGATCATTCGTGAATTGGGGAACACCGGAGTAACGCATTTTCAGCGGGTCTTCAAGCCAATTTAAGTAAATAAATGATGCGTAACTAGATTGTCCTGTCCCAGCCCTTTTGGGCTAAACTTTAAGCACAGTTTGTAAAATTTGGGAAAAAATTAGAAATTGCAGTGGATTCTTAAGATTCAAGGTCTGGAATCCGAGTCCGAATCCGAATCCAGAATGACAAGAAGAAAATTCGAATCCGGCCAAAAGGATGAATTCTGGATTCGAATCCGGATTCGCCCCACCACCAGTCGCTTTTTTCATGGTTCTTTTTCATCAGGTGTGTTCGATCGACTGCTTGAAGTCGCCAAAATGCAAGGAACTGCTGCCATGACAAGGAAGGTGGATAAGGTCCAATCCTTGCTCGTTGCCTGCAAATACAGCGAAGCCCGTTTCCTGATTCGATCTTTGACTGGAAAGCTGAGAGTTGGACTGGCCGAACTTTCGCTGTTACAAGTAAGCCACCCCTTTCTTTTTGTTCATAATAATAATAATAATTTTATTTTTCACCCATCAAAAAGCACATGGCATAGACGGAGTATGAATAAAGAAAGAAAAGAAGAAGGAAACACGATAACAAGGAAACACTATAACAAGAGGAAACCAGACACAACATAGAGACTACAACAACATTATCCCATCTATAAAACTATCCTATTGTAGAAGAATGCTCTCCAATTGATGCTTAATCTTATTGATGTAATTCTGTATAAGTTGTCCAACTGCTGTAAGTGGGTCAGCGATGTTGTAAGTAGTGACGATTTTACTATTTCGGGTCCATGGAGGGAGGCGGAGCAGGAATTTACAGAAACGAAAATAAATAGAGCGATTTTTTTTTAATAAGTGTTAGTTAACTTTCGCCAGAAAGGTGCGATGTATAAAATGTGAGGCAAGGCCACCGAGTTAAAAATCGTGGCGAGAATAAGACGAAGACGGTTGAAACGCAACTTATTCGCCACAATGGAACCATAAGCTGCAGCAATCTTTTTGCGAATATGTTTGATCAACAGTGCTCTGGTCTCTCTGATCGACCTCCCGATCGGTAGACGAAGATAAATCAGCGAATCTGCTGGTCTGACGTTCGAACTTCCTAGCGTACAGTTATATCAGGGCTAGTTCTCCAATTAAATACAGCAGCTTGTGATTTTTCAGGGTTAAATTTCATTCCTACGCTGCTGCACCCGTCACTTAACGTATCAAAATTTCCTTCAAGACGAGTAACTGTGCGACTGGGGTATAGAATGTCATCCGCGTAACATACAATACTCACTGTAATATAAGGCGTTTTTCCGTGACGCAGTTGTGGGCCACACAATTCGAGTGTTTGTCGCGGAAACACGATTGTGTTCCACATGGTCGAGCCACAAGTTGAAACTCACGGAAACGCCGTTTTGACTATTTTTAGGGCGGTAATTTCAAATGTCTGAAAATAAAAATAAAATTCAGATAAAATCTCAACTAATAGAACTTCAGGCTTCCGTCCTTACCATTATGTGCAAAAAGGATTCTCAATTTTACGTCTACATGCTTGAGAAAGTAGTTCATTTTATTCTTTTGACATTATCTGCTGCTAAATTTGATTTTCCCGCCAGAAACGAGCCACAAAATCGACGTGTTTGTCGAATTCCACCCACAAAGCGAGCCACAAAAAACCTTGTTGATCAAGAAAAACACTTGTGGGCCACACAAAAGACCACGTAAACGCTCTTTTCGAGCCACAATCGACCCACACACTGTTTGTGGGAGCACGGAGAACCGCCTATATTGCATCACAAAAGGCCTTCGTCTCTAAAGATCACGATGAAATTCGGGAATATCATACTGAGCGGAGTTATCTTGTCGCCGATTCTCCATAATCAGTGCTTCCAAGCGGACTAGTTTCTGCCAATCCCCCCCCCCCCCTCCGTGCTTCGTTATCAGTAGTTGTCAACAATATAGTAGAATAGACCCTCAAGTTGCTGAGTAGAAAATCTTCAATATGCTTCCTGAGGAATGGAAGTTTTTTGTTTTGTCTTTGGAGTAGAAAGTGAAAGCTATTATTAATAATCCTTATAATAAGCCTTATGGATTCATATTTTACTAGACATTTTTAACTTTTTCATATTTAAATGGTGTCTTTTTGTCACCTTAAATTTTGAAATTTGTATCACGCTGTCGGCGGTGGCCTGCAAGAAGTTTTCCATGAGAAAAACTGGTTATGTAGATTGTTTCCCTGTTTTCGCTATAAGTCAGTGGGTCTCAGAAAAGGTTTAAAACAGCCAAAACCGTGTTTTTTTTGTTGAAAACAAAGCCTAGTTTTAAAGTATTCAAATATATTAAGATACTGTAAGTTAAAGAGTAAACAGTGCGAGGGGTCCTTGAAGGAAACGCGATTGAACAAGCCATGCCCTCTATGATGACGGTTGCCGTTGAACAAGCCATGCCCTCTATGATGACGGTTGCCGTTGGATTGTGTGAAATTGAATTTAATGCTGCTATCTTCTTCTGGTCGTTGAAGCACACATGCAGGCTACTCGTAGTTGTAACGGGGCCAGACGATTGCCGCTTCATCCGGTCGTCCGTGCGGGCTGTTGAAGGGCAGCATCCCGAATATTAATTCATTCTTTGATCAACTCTTATTGGATAGTGCAAAACGGATACGTCAGCTGAATTTTATTGGAGTTATATTTTATATATAACTCTTATTGGCCGATTCGTAGGGAATTTAGTTTGCCGTCAGTTCCCCCAACCGACGGTGCAGGTCCTCCTCCCCCAACCGACGGTGCAGGTCCTCCTCCCCCAACCGACGGTGCAGGTCCTCCTCCCCCAACCGACGGTGCAGGTCCTCCTCCCCCAACCGACGGTGCAGGTCCTCCTCCCCCAACCGACGGTGCAGTCCTCCTCCTTCTTCTCTTTTCGAAACGCTTCTCGAAACGCTCTTTTCGAGCCACAATCGACCCACGCACTGTTTGTGGGAGCACGGAGAACCGCCTATAGTGCATCACAAAAGGCCTTCGTCTCTAAAGATCACGATGAAATTCGGGAATATCATAATGAGCGGAGTTATCTTGTCGCCGATTCTCCATAATCAGTGCTTCCAAGCGGACTAGTTTCTGCCAATCCCCCCCCCCCCCCCCTCCGTGCTTCGTTATTAGTAGTTGTCAACAATATAGTAGAATAGACCCTCAAGTTGCTGAGTAGAAAATCTTCAATATGCTTCCTGAGGAATGGAAGTTTTTTTTTTGTCTTTGGAGTAGAAAGTGAAAGCTATTATTAATAATCCTTATAATAAGCCTTATGGATTCATATTTTACTAGACATTTTTAACTTTTTCATATTTAAATGGTGTCTTTTTGTCACCTTAAATTTTGAAATTTGTATCACGCTGTCGGCGGTGGCCTGCAAGAAGTTTTCCATGAGAAAAACTGGTTATGTAGATTGTTTCCCTGTTTTCGCTATAAGTCAGTGGGTCTCAGAAAAGGTTTAAAACAGCCAAAACCGTGGTTTTTTTGTTGAAAACAAAGCCTAGTTTTAAAGTATTCAAATATATTAAGATACTGTAAGTTAAAGAGTAAACAGTGCGAGGGGTCCTTGAAGGAAACGCGATTGAACAAGCCATGCCCTCTATGATGACGGTTGCCGTTGAACAAGCCATGCCCTCTATGATGACGGTTGCCGTTGGATTGTGTGAAATTGAATTTAATGCTGCTATCTTCTTCTGGTCGTTGAAGCACACATGCAGGCTACTCGTAGTTGTAACGGGGCCAGACGATTGCCGCTTCATCCGGTCGTCCGTGCGGGCTGTTGAAGGGCAGCATCCCGAATATTAATTCATTCTTTGATCAACTCTTATTGGATAGTGCAAAACGGATACGTCAGCTGAATTTTATTGGAGTTATATTTTATATATAACTCTTATTGGCCGATTCGTAGGGAATACAACCGACGGTGCCTCCTCCTTCTTCTGGCGTGGGAAAGGCTGTGTATTGAAGGCGGAGTTTAAAGTTTAACCGAAAAGGGCTGGAATAGGAAAATCTAGTTACCTATCACTTCGTCACCAAAATTGGCTTGAAGACTCGCTGAAAATGCGTTACTTCGTTGTTCAGCTATTAAAGAATAATCAATTTTCAAATAGTGGAATTTCCGTGTGATTTGTGATACCTCGATGCGCTTGTAATTTTCTTGTATGCCTTACGAGAAAGATTTATGATCTTTTTTTGTTCAGGCACTAAGCAATCTTCACCAATCTCACCGCTGCCCACTGAAAAGCCGCGTTTTTGTTGAGATTAAAATTTCCTGCGTCATAGTAGAATTTACGCTGTGGGGACTGCCGCAGATATTCTTAACGTCATAACTAGAGCAGATAGCGGAAAATAAAAAAAATCCCTTTGCATAATCCCAATAATTCAGTGTATTCAATTAAATGACACACAAATAAGTTGGCTTTTCAGTTAAACTTTAAAGAACACGTGACACAGTAAAACTCGTATTTCTATTTTGTAAAGAGTTTCACGAGGGGATACTAACTCCCCAAACCCGTGCACATCTGGTGCCGATGTCGGAAGGGTGCTGGAGAGTGAGTTGCGTATTTTCATGCTCTTGGAAGCTTCAGCTGAAAGCAAAGTCCCACTTCTTCAATCGTCGGCAATAGTGACCCCTTCGCTTCTGCGCAAGCTTCGGGAAAATACCATATGAAAATTTTCCTCCTGGAATCGACTAGAGTATCGAACTAGTTTAGTAGGCGTTTCTTGACTATTTTCCTAACTTTATGGCTTGTAAAACACGCGTCTGTGAGTGCTTAGAGACGTCAATACGCAGTGCAAAAAACAAATAATCAGATAGAACTTATGTCTTTAGTCGCATGCAATGACTATGAAAACCCCGAAAAAATTGAGCGGACCTAGAGGTATTTACTCTAGCTTTGATCTGATGTTGATACCCGTTTACTCCTCTTCCATCTTCACCGTTGCTTATCGCACAAGAAATATTGAAGGAGGCTAGCAGGAGGCGTACTCCGCGCGCCGCGTCCATAGAACCAATCAGCTTTTACTGCTAGATTTCCTCTTCAGCGACTTAACAGCCATATAGCCAAAGACAATCATAGTGGGAAAGACCGGTGACTTCGCTAAAATCGGGTCTCTGAAAATCGATCGGAACGCTGCCTAGCGTTTGGACTTTGTCCAATTTCGAGCGGTAGATGATTAATATAACCAAAGCAAGAGGACGTGAGTAGGCAATGTCTGTCAACATTAATTGATTACATTAATCGTAAATTCAACATTTGTTTCCATAAAAAAGCTATTTATTCTTTTCCTACTTGTTTTTTGTTCCAATTAAAGAGGAAATCTGAGTGGAGAGAGGATGCTCATCATAAACGATACGAAAAAAAATCAACAAAACGTGCTTTGATGATGATTCTGCGGAGAGCGATGTCAACAGAGCGATTTTTGAACGAAAGAACATCCGCTAAACGGCGCTGATTGCTGTGACTCATGGGGCTTACGGGAGTTTCCGGTCTTTCCCACTTTTACTGTCTTTGCATATAGCTATTTGTGGAGATAGCGAAACGTGATTTGGCGCGAAGCTAGTAAAGTAAACTCCGCTCGTTTGCGTCGGGAGTCGGCCGTATTTTACTCAACTCAGCATGTTTGTATGACCGAGATAGGGAGACAGCAGTTCTGGCTTACCGACGAAACGTCCCCATGACAAAACGTCCCTTGGCGAAACGTCCCCGTGTCAAAACGTCCCCATGACAAAACGTCCCCGTGTCAAAACGTCCCCGTGTCAAAACGTCCCCATGACAAAACGTCCCCACGGCAAAACGTCCCCGTGAAGAAACGTCCCCAAGCATATATTTTTAAGTTCGCCTCGATCTTAAGGTGCATGATCGAGGTATAACAACTTCAGAGTGTGCATTACAGATGTGGGAACATTCCTTATAAGCAGGGAAGATCGGACATAGGACCGATTGCTTCATAAATGTATTGTTTACAGTTAAAATATGTAGTGTAATATGCCTTGCAATGGGCTCGTAACTGATCAGTTCTAGGTCGTTTGAAGCAACATGCACAGTCTGAGGAGCACCAATAAGCTCCTCAGAGAAAGGGGAAGCCCGCTGTGGCTCAAAGAGAGCCAAACAAGGAAAATAAAAAAATAAGACTAGTGCTGTCATGGTGGATAAAATGACATGGCAAGCGAAGACACGAAAGCGGATGGGACGATTAGTAGGTAGAGAGACGTAGTAAATCTAGGTTGGACTGGTCTGTTCCTTTGATAAAATCATTTAATAATGAATACCACCAATTTAAATATCGAACAAAAGCGAGATCAATGAGTTATATCGCAGTGTAAACTAAAACACAAATAAACCAATTAAATAAAAGATAAAACGAAAACTTACAAACTACTAAATCTTTGCGCATTCTTCAAGAAATGGCTGTAGCCGGGAGTCACACTTGACTGGTTGTTTCTTGACTATCGGTTAAATGCTGAAGTAGTCGTAACCCCGTCGTGGTTTTCAAAAGTTTATATTCCAAGAACATTTTTTGTCTGAACTGATGACGCAATCAGTAATCTCATAGGCCTAGCCTTCCCTCAGCGATGAAAAAAAAAATTATAGCCGGGGACGTTTCGCCATGGGGACATTTCGCCAGGGGACGTTTCGCCACGGGGATGTTTTGTCGTGGGGACGTTTTGTCATGGGGACGTTTTGTCACGGGGACGTTTCGTCGGGGACGTTTCGAATGGGGACGTTTTGCCGACAACCCGCAGTTCTATCTCGTTATTTGTTCTTGGCAGTACTTAATTCGTTTTTTTTTTACTGTAGGCCCTTGCCCAAGCAGTTGTGCTGACCCCACCCGGCCAGGACTACCCTCCGAAAATTGCTGACGCGTCTAAGGGAAAATATGAAACCGTAAAGCCGAAAGTTGAAGAAGCAGCGATGAATATCAAACTAGCATACTACCAATGTCCAAGCTACGAGAAGGTGGTCACGGAATTGCTTGAAAATGGCCTAGAAGGGATAATAAAGAGATGTCCGATAACCCTGGGTCTCCCAGTCAAGGTAGGCCATCGGTGTAAAGCTGTCGGCTTAGCCCAAATGATTGCGCTCCTGAGTTTCGTTTACTTACAACTGCACTGTAGAAAGTTTCTCCAAGTAAGGATTAAAGTTATCTCTACGGAGACAAGATTAGTCCGGATTAGGAATAATCTTATCTCAGTAGAGACAAGATTCAGTACCAAATACTGCAAGATTTTTGTTTACAGTGTGGTGCCTGACCTCATCTATGACCGGTTACTTCCTTTCGTGCTGTGTTACTTTCTTATAGATAGATCATAAAAGCCAACAAGGGCCATCGCACCACAACAACAAAAGAAAAAATATATAACAACAAGAACGCTATGCCAAAATTTAAATTTACATGGATCTACAATTTTCCCTGTGTGCTAACCCTATCCGGAGGAACCTTCCAAATAGTTGAATAGCCTGGAAACTTTTCTCTTTCATTCTCTCAATTATCCACTCACTCCCACACGCTCTCACTCCAAACAACTCTTGTCTCAACCCATTCAGTTCCTCACACTCTCCCACAAAATGACTCATACTTTCATTATCGCAACCACACATAGGGCAAGAGTAAGGACCAGTTTTAACCCTAACTTTACCCAAATATTTTCTTCTTTTACCAAGAGGTAAACCATCCCCTCTCAAACCCATAAATAACACAAGTTCCTCATGGGACAGACTTAAGGTAAATTTCTTTACCCCAGCAATCTTTTGCCTTGGCGTAAAAACGCAACGATTCTGCCTGGTCCTTTTCCTCTTGCCATGGCTGAATTTCCTGGTCTTGAAGTATTCGTCAAACCAATTCATGGATACCTTGTTCTGGAGACTGTGGTCCAAGTCCCTCTCCCTAACATCCGGGGAGGCCACATATTTCTAGGATCTTCTTTACTTGATAAGGCCGAGAATCTTTGCGTCTATCTTTCAATGCCTCCAGATATGCTGCCTTCAGTGGTCTTACCCGGGGCATATTTACTATATTTACTATCCCAAAATTTTATTATTCTTACCCACCTATCAAACCTTAACCTATATATTCCTAAATCACCTTTTAGTACTATATTACTGAATCTATCCGATAGACCTAACATCCTCTTAAAATACCTAGACTGAATACTTTCTAACTTTTTAAAATCCCTAAAACCCCATACTTCACTACCATAATGTATTGTCGGCAATATCTTCGTACCGAAAATCCTTTTCTGCACTGTCAGCAGGTACACAACATATTTTTTGGTTGAGACACTTTTTTCATACCAAAAACGTCTCATTTTGCTTATAACTCCGGTATTTTCTGTCAGATTCAGTTCAAATTTAGAGTGCAAGTATAGAATCATGTATCTGTTAACGCTGTCATCTCTCGACATGATAATTCGGACTTTTTTTTTGCGACTTTCTGTGACGTTTTTTTTTACAAAAGTGTCTCAGTTGTATTTTCATTTTTTTTTAGTTTTTTTCAAGTTCTTGATTAATTGAATGTTTTAAAACCTTTAGACAGGGAGATTTTCGGCTGTTTTGTTAGGATAGTGGACTCCGGTCAAGATCTTGATCTCTTGGCTACAACACTTTTTGTAACAGTAACGTTTTTCTGAGACGTTTTCCCTTCAAAACAACACTTTTTTTATGTAACGTTTTTTTGAGACGTTTTCTCTTTGGGAACAACACTTTTTTATAATTGCAACATTATTTTCAAAAAGAGTGTGACACTTTTCAAAAAAGCTACACTGTCAGCAGGCATACAACATAGTTTTGTCTTTAAGACATTTTTTCCGTAACAAAAACGTCTCATTTTGCTTATAACTCCGATATCTTACGTCAGATTCAGTTCAAATTTAGGGTCCAAGTAGAGAAGCAAGTATCTATTAACGCTGTTACATTTTGACATGATTATTCGAACTTTCTTTTTGCGACTTTTTGTGACGTTTTTTTTACGAAAGTGTCTCAATTTTATTTTTAAATTTTGCTTAGCTTTTTTCAAGCTGTTGAATAACTGAATGCTCTCAAACCTATAGACAGATTATCGGTTGTTTTTTTAGGATAGAGAACTCCGGTCAAGATTTTGATCAACACTTTTGGTTACATTAACGTTTTTCCGAGACGTTTTTTTCAAGAACAACGCTTTTGCTACATTAACGTTTTTCCGACACATTTTTCCTTTGAAAACAATACTTTTTTATAACTGTAACATTTTTTTCCAACAAAGACGTCTGAGTCTGACACTTTTTAAATAAGCTATGGAAACCACAAATGACTTTTGATCACTAAATTGCAAACTCTGGTACCCTTTCCTACTGCCTGCTCAAATTGCTTACTAAACTTAGCATTACTCGAAAATTTAACCCCCAAATACACAAACTCTTCCTTCACCACCAACTTTATTCCTTCATAGTACACATCTGCAGATTTCCTCATAGGTCCCCCCTTTTGAAACACTATCACCACTGTTTTCTCCCTGTTTAATATCAAATCCTTCTGTTTGAGATACTCCGCCTTTAAATCGAGCAAAGTCTGTAGATTACCTTTACTATCCGCCACCAAAAGCACATCATCCGCGAATAATAACATGCATAACTTCACTATATCCATACTAGCAGTAGGTGCTTCTCTTTCTGCGAGATAACTGTTCATATCATTCAAATATAAAGAGAATAAAGTTGGCGACAGTGTACAACCCTGCTTAAGCCCTAACTTGGACTTAACACCCTTGACCATTGGCGACCAACCCTCACCATCAGTGACACACAAGTATACATTTTTAATAGTAGCCGTACCGTTAAAACAGGCAATCCTATATTACAAAAATATTCCACCAATAGTTTTCTGTTAACGGAATCGAAAGCTGCTTTCAAATCCATGAAAGCCACATATAATCTACCACCTTTTTTCCTACTATACTTACATAGGAAAATCATTAACTTGATCCTCACACAGTGTACCTTCCCCTCGCTTTGGAAACGGGGAAAAATAAGAGTGATCCCAAAAACTAGGTCACCGAAAACGTGTAACGACCTGAGGACAGTTTCCATTACTCCCTGTATGGCCAAAGTCACTGAAGCGTTTATTGCTAGGCAACTGATGGACCAAATTAGTGACAAGATTGACGTTTATCAGTATGGGTGTCTGCAAGGCTCGAACACAACGTTTTACCTAGTGAGACTATTCGATAGTATTTTGACTTGGCTCGAAAAGGGATCATCGTTCGTTGACTCAGCACTTACAGACTTCCAAAAAGCTTTTGACCTGATTCAACACCTCGTTTCATTGTTAAACCTGAAACGCATGGGTGCCAAAGCACACATCCTTAAGACAATAGCCAGCTTTCTGTCGGAGCGGATGCAATGCGTGTTTGCCCTCAACGATGATGATAGGAACTCTGACTGGATACCAATTACCTGTGGTGCACCGCAAGGTACAAGACTTGCAGGCCTGATTTTCTTAGCTGTTGTCAATTTTATCCTTGCTGACTTCGCCGATCGTGCTAAGTTCCTTGATGATTTGTCGTTCTTGCTCAAATTTCTAGTCAATCAAGGAGTCACTTTACCGCAATTTGAACCTGACTTAGTGCCTTCTTTTTATTGTGGCTGTGACCTTGCAAAACTAACTCTAAACCCGCAAAAGTATAAAGTGATTCGATTCAACCCACTGAAAAGTGAATTCAATGAGCCTGATCCTATATTTAACATGGTTAAGAGTCACACTTTGTTGGGTGTCACTTTCACCGAAGATTGCAAATTCAGTGATCATTTTTGCAACTTAGCGAAGAAAGGGAATGCTGCACTCCAGTCCATCACGACAATGAAGCGATTTGGATTCGGCGTAGAATCTATTGAAATTGGCCTATGTGACCTACGTGCGACCGCTACTGGAGCATGCCTGCCCAGTTTGGGGACCCTTTGTACAAAAGAGCATACAACATAACGAAGAGATTGAATCACTGCAAATCAGAGCGTGCCGCATTATGCTAGGACTGAAATACAATGGTTACGAAGCTTCCCTCCTCCTATTAAGACTTGAGCCACTCCCATGTCCGCCGGGAAAACCTAATTTTACGTTTTGGCCGATCAATCCTTGCCAGTGAAAAACATAGAGATATTCTGCCCGATCTAGCACCGGTGACAGGACGGACGAGGCATCACAATCTCCTGGTGTCAGTTAAATGTCGCACAAACCGGTATTTGAATTCCTTTGTACCGTATTTCACTGAGAAGATTAACAAAAAACAAGTGAACTCTAAGTGATTTATTTTCTTATATGTAATAATTGTATATATTCAAGTATTTTAACACATGAAATGTAATGGTCGACGTATTTAGTGCCATGTCGGCGCTACGAGTTGGATCAATAAAATATCTATCTATCTATCTACGCGCTAACACATTTAAAAAAAAATCTGGTCTAACGTACTATAATTTAGCCTAAACCCTGCCTGGAGGGGATCTAAAATTTCCTTGCCTCTAGCCACTTCCTTAATCTAGCGTTTATTATCTTACAGAAAATCTTACTAATTGCGCTTCCAAGATGTATTAACCTATAGTTACCATACTTACCATGTGCTAATCTATTCCCTTTTTGGGATCCCAGAACGTAAGTGGAGGGATACCTATGACATCGCAAAAGTTGTCCGTCTGTCCGTCCGTCCGTCTGTTAGCACGATAACTCTCGAAGGGGTTGAGATATTTTGATCAAACTTGGTATGAGGATTCTTTAGGTCAAAGTACAGGTCAACTTCGAAGATGGGCTATGTAGCTCTATATTTAGGGGTGGGTAGGGGTTTGAATTAAGGGGAACAAAAAATATTTTTTAAAAGCTAATGAAATAGTCGAGTTAGGGGTAAGGAGACATGCTGAATCCGAATATGAAATTTATTTCCTCGCCGGACAAATAGTTCATCCGGAATCCGGCGAAAACCGGAAAATTTGTGAAAAGTAAAAGTTTAATATGAGCTTGATTGGAGGTTCGATTTAGGTGCAAAGAGACGTGCTGAGTCCGAATATGAAAATTATTTTCTCGCCGGACAATTAATTCGGCCGAAATCCGGACCAAACCGGAGAATTTGTTTAAAGTAAAAGTTTTCTTTAAATTTGATAAGATTTTCGATTGTCGGGTAAGAAGACATGCTGAACCTATATATGACAATAATTTTCTCACCGGACGTATAGATCTCTCGGAATCCGGCTGAAACCGGAAAATTTGTTAAAAGTAAAAGTTTAATCTGAAGATGATTAGAGGTTGGATGTAGGGGTAAGGAGACATGCTGAATTCGTTTTTGAGCTTTATTTTTTTGCCGGACTAGTAGTTCCGGAATTCCACCGATACTGGAAAATTGGCAGAAGTAAGGCAGGAAGTTTCGATCTGCTTCGTTAAAATTGATTTGACTTAAAGGGGCAAACACACATGCTGAATCCATATCTGAACTTGGTTTTCTCATATGATTAACTATTTGGCCTTAATCTGTTTCTAAATTTTAATAGTAAAAGTATTCAAGTAGTCTGGCGAAGACTGGACCTGGCGAAGACGAGACCCAATTGTCTGGATCAAATTTGAACTTTTGGGATCCCATCGGAACCTTTGGTCTTGTTTGAAAAGGGGGACGATTATCGATGTACCCCAGCATTCTGGCCGCCATGGCTTCTCAACAATAAACGAGAACATGGCGGCTAGCATTGGGATTAAAGTCTCCTACCCCACTTAAATACTATTGTTGGCAAACCGTCAGCACCAGGTGCCGATCCACCTCTCATATTTTTTAAACTACTCCAAACCTCTTCCTGGGATATTTCTTCTATTATTTTATACTCCTGTTCTAACATAGGAAAACGGACCAGGGAACTCAACTCAACCTCCACATTTTCCCTTAAAACTCTATCATCATTTAAATGTTCCTTCCTTTTCAAAATAAAACTAGGCCAGGTCTCCGCCTGTAATCCCTGCTCCTTTCTACTAAACGGCTGGACACTATCCCCAACACCTCTCCAAAAATCCCTAGTATCCTTCATAACATATGACTTCATAATAATATCATTAACCTTATTCTCATACAACATCTTTTTCTTTTTTATCAGCTTTTTATAATCACTCCTTGCTTTCCGGTATCGGGAAAGTTCCTCTTCACCATCCAGTCCATCCTTATTCTTCAACTCCCTCAATAAACTAACCAACTCACTCTTTCTATTTTTACACTCCTCATCATAAAAAGTACCACCCCTTGTCGTCGATATTTTTTTCCCCTGTTTACTTTCGTGTCCTACTATTTTATACATCTTATCCAAAAACTCTACAAACGACCTATCTACTTGTTCTTCTGACATTAACTTCAAACACTCCTCAAATCCCTGTTCTACATTCTCCGTACAAAAAGATACCTTAACCTTCTCTTCATGCATTTCGCGAAACTGGACTGATCTTTCACTCCATAAGGCGGTGGATTTGTGCCTGGGTCCGGTGTATTCTCCACACCTGTATTATTTCCTTGCTTTTCTTCCATCCATAGTCCAACCGGTACGTGGTCTGAACCAGTTACCTCCAAGACTCGCATGTTTTTACACCAAGGCCAAAGATCTCTGCTAACTAGCACATAATCAATAACGCTAGGTCTAATCCCCGAAAAACATGTGAAATTTCCATCCATATCCTCCCCTACCCTCCCATTTAAAATAACAAGATCTACTTCCCAACAAAAGTCAAAGAGAAGGAAGTGAAAGTCGAAGTAAAAAAAAAAGAGAAAGGAGAGGAAAGTAAAGAAGGAAAATTGGTTTGTTGGATTTAAATCCATTTTTGTCTCTGATCACGGTCACTCTTCCAGTCCGCGACCTCTTCGAACTGCTTATTGTACTTGAGAGTGCAAAACGGATACGTCAGCTGATTTTTATTAGAGCTATGTTTCGGCCCTTCTTTGCAAGGGTCCTCTTCAGGCTCAAGCCGCTCAAGCTGGAAAATGAACTTCGTATGGTTGACACAAAATTGCCTGGAAATTGCGGAAATACACAAGTTTTCCCTCAGGAATAATGTTGATTTGATGCTTTTTCTTTGTACTTTCAGCCAATGCTTGCGTGTCCCGCTAGAGGCGCTGCTAACGTTATGAACAAATTTGGTTCGAATAAGTTCACATGTGAATACAAGTATGATGGAGAAAGGGCGCAAATTCACATCCTCCCAGATGGCACTGTGAAAGTCTTCAGCAGGAATCAGGAAGACATGTCTGGAAAGTACCCAGAAGTCGTGTCTCGGGTGAGTTTCTGCCTTTACTAATGATACTAATGAACGAATGAAATTAATTACAGGTCTCGAGCTACCCCCCCCCCCTCCCGTCCCCCTTGAACAATACAGGTGGCTGGATCACACATAACTCAACACATTTGACAAACCAGTTGTTCAACAAACCATTATCGTGCTCGGTACGGCTCCTCGCGAAGAATATATTAGTTGCGTTTTTGTAGATACCATGGTATCTGATATCGCAGTCTAAAGTCGCTTTTGTAGTTTCCGCGTTATCTGATACCACTGTCCCAACCGTAGTAACTGACCGTGATATCTGAAAAAGTCATCTTATTTTCATCATCACCAATACAAGCGCCTAGGTTTTTGTCAATGGGAGGGAAACGTGGCACTATTGCAGTGAATGTAAGTATTTATTTTCGGTGACTTATAAAAGTGTAGATTTTTCAGTTAACGGTTATTGTTCGTCTGATTTTACTTTCTAATTCTTTAGGCGAAAACATGGCTCAAACCCAACATCACTGCCGCAATTATTGACTCTGAAGCGGTTGCTTGGGACGTAGAGAAGAAAATCCTCCTCCCCTTTCAAGTCCTTTCCACCAGAAAGCGGAAAGACGTTGCCGAAGCGGACATCAAGGTCCAAGTCTGCATATTTGCCTTCGATTTGCTATCGCTAGATGGCGAGGCAGTGGTTGACAAGTCCCTGAGAGCCAGGAGGGGACTTCTGAGGGAAAGTCTTCAGGTAAGACCTTCGTTTCTCTCGGAATCTAAGATTATATGTACCTTGTTTGAAGTAGCGTTGAACAGTGTTGCCACTTTTTCTGATGGAACCTGGGACTATTCTTTGAGCCCAAGCTGACTTTGAAACATTTATTCAAACAATGTTTACAAGGGAGACGTCAGCTACGATTCTTCATCAGCGATATTTTGGCCCTTCTTGGCAAGGGTCCTCGTCAGGCTGTCAATCCTCTGGGTCAACGTCGGGAAGAAAACAAGCCTGTAATCCCTAATGAACCTGTGACTTTTGGCCGGAAAAAAACAATGACATTCTGGCACCTACGAAACTTGGTTCTTTTCACCAACTATCAACGAGAAATCTTGCTTTATCATCTTAATTATTATACGCCTCAACTTTTGTGCTTCATTTTTGTATTTACGGGTAAGGAATCAGTCGCAAAGTTCTTGCTCGCTTTGTCGAAGAACGAAAATGTATGACAAATCGCAGAATTCTGCAACCACTGGCAACACCGGTTTAAGGTTGATTAATTCTATCTATCCGGCCCGCCGCTATATGGCATCTGCTTTGCCAAAAATGAAAAGATGGTGTTGGATAAGGATTGGACTATTGTAAAGTGAAATTCACGGGTCACAACAGTAGTGCTGAAAGGTTGCTGAAAGGAAAGATTGTTTTAATCATTTTATTTATCTGTATCCAGGGGTAAGTAAGTAAGTAAGGTCTATTAGACAAAAAACTTGCTAGCGAGCTAATTTGGTAGTCTTTGATATCATTAATTTAACACTCACAAGTTACATAACGGGACACATGGCGGTACTACACTGAAAAATAAAATCTTGCAGTATTTGCTACTGGGTTTAATCTTGTCTCTAAAAAGATAATCTTATCTCTTATTCGGATTAATCTTATCTCAATAGAGATAAGATTAATCCCAGTAGCGAATACTGCAGTTAACTTTAATCCTTACTCGGAGAAATTTTTTACAGTGTAATACTAACGTTACATTGACATTTTATTGGACATGTTAACGAAAAACGGCACAAGCGTATTAATGTGCCTCTTTGTTTTGCTTTTAACTGGCTTTAGTCCGTGCGCCAGACCCCTAAAATGTGACGACTAGGTGATCAGAAAGACAGTCAGTTTGACTATAGTTTCCGACTATATCGACCACGCTGAATCTGAATATGAGTATTGGCAAAGCTGGAGATGACGGCTTGACTTTATAAAAACTGAAAAACGCCCATTTTACGCCTATAAAATATGTCCAGACTGTTTATTTTTATATCTCTCTTTTTTTTTCACCGGTTGAGCGGTGTCTGCTCATGTGGACCAGACGGTCCTGATTCATCGACCCTGTGTCAGGGAGAGAAGGCAATGACCTTGGGATGAGGATGATGATAAAACATTCTGGGGAGTGAGTCAGTTGCATATCTCTGAGGAATGAAAATAATAATCAGTGGTAGAATACCGTATAACGACAAGCCAGTCAGTCCCATTCGCTCATAAATTATTTAGTGGATCCGACTGCATACTCTAGATTACTGGGCGCGTCAGTAAACGTGGCTCATTGTTGGGCCCAAATGACATAATTTTCTGGCCAACAGTTATTGGGGGCATGAAACGTGCGAAAGTGTGAAAATCAGTGAGTTGTTATAATAATAATAATAATTTACTTTTTTTCCTTAATAGCCTGTATTACACACGCTAGCACTGGATCCTGATTCACGCAAATAACACATGGCAATTAGATAAGTAGGCATTTCATCTATACGTACAACTTAAAAATATAATTTGACTTATTGCCAGGCCTTATGGTGGGGCCACAAAAAGTTAATGGTGTTTTTATTTTTTATGAATAAACTAAACTGAAACTAACTAGAATTAAAATATTGGGTAAATTAAGGTACAAAGGATTTCAGGTAACGATCAGTCGAGGTTATGGTTGGTCTTTCTAGTCTCTGGGGAGCAGGGTCCCTCTGTCTTTGTCGCGTATTAAGCCTGCTATTTGCTATGGTCTCAAAGTCAGGTAGAATGGCGCGATGCGCATGTGATACCAGACACTTGCTCCCGAACGCTATTGTCTGTTGATGCCGCCTTTCAGCAAGGGTTGCCTGGTCAAGCTTGACCAGAGCCTCGTTTTTGTGGCAATAGCGCTGCCGCATCGCTGCTGCAGTACTTCTTTGCTTTTGCACAATATGCGTTTTTGCATTCACTTTCTTCTTGGTTGAAGCGACCGCGCTGCAGCACCTTGCAGGGAAGCACGGACTTGGTCGGTGAGCAAGTCCGTGATTCTCGAGAAGCGCTGCCGTCTTCCTCGGAAGCACTGCAGTGCAAAAATGGATGTAGAAAGAATCAGTCCGGAATCGGCCGAGCAGTGGACCTGCAGCATGCAACAAAAACGAGGCTCAGGCCATCGTTGTAAGAAAGATAACCCGGGCCAAGGGGGTTAGAACGTACCGTCTGAAATTCAGGTATCCATGCATACGAATTGATGGATCAATTACGGTAGGTTGCATTGTCATTATAGATACTCAACATTCTAGTTTTAAGAGGATCCTTGCAAAGAAATGCCGGAATATCGCTCAAATAAAGTCATCTGACGTATCCGTTTAGCGCAATCAACCATTTATTCAATAATGTATACAACGGATACGTCAGCTACGATGCATCATCAGCTGATGAACCATCGTAGCTGACGTATCCGTTGTATACATTATTTGAATAAATGTTTCAAAGTCAGCTTGGGCTCAAGGAATATTCGATCATGTAACGACACGAAATATTTAATTACATATCTGTATAACAACTCTCGCGAAGCACTTTTTTCTCGAAGTTGCATTTCCTCACTCATTTCCTCACAACTGTTTTATGCTTTCAAAAGTGAAACGATTAACTCCCCCGAACTCCGAACTTCCCCCTCCACGGTTACGAACCAACCGTTCGAGGATTAAGATCAGAGTACCGGTATAGTCTAATATGTACCAACCGCTCGGGTACGCGCTACACGTATTTTAGATACTCGGTATCGGATAACAAGTTAAAACGTAAAGGTACACGAGAGTCATAATTTAACAATCAACCATAAGCAAGTATCTGCGTCCCTCGTGTTCCATGTAGGTGGTTTCTTCAGTTTCAGGTCCAGCTTGAAGCAGAAAAAGTAAATCATATAAATTTCGGGGATAATGCATAAATCCATGTTTGATAAAGCTTTGGGGGCTTTGAGCACTCTCTCCCTGGAACTAAAGAAAATGAGCTGCCCGAGAGAAATGACTGTTTTTATAATATTAATAACATGTTGCAAAAACGACCACAAAGCTTCTACAAAATTCTTTTAAAACATTTAGGGTTACTGTACATATACATATATGTAATTGCAATAATAAGGTTTTCACCTCTATAAATTTCTCGGGACACTTTACACACTAAATTGAAAATCAGCCAATTGGTAGTCGACACCTGCTTTGAATTGGTTGATATTTTCGGCATTTACCACACTTTCTGGGAGATTATTCCAGTCTTGCACTATTCGGTTTCTAAAGCTCCATTTTCCAATGTCTTTTCGGAATTTCTTACCACTCAGTTTCAAGTTGTGTCCTTTAAGACCGTTGTGATTGAAAAGTGAGGACATCATCAGGCCTTATTTTATCATAATAACTCTGGCAAATTTTAAAAAGTTTCGATCAAATCAACCTCGTAGAATCTGTAAGATAAACTGGGTACATAGATAGATAGTTTATCTATACATAGTTTGATTGCGGAAGAATGACGTTTGACTGATTTTTTTCTTGCACTGCGATCGACTCCTTTGGAAAAGAAACAGCATCTAGTGCTACGTCTCTTTTAACATTATTGTTTTTTAGCTCGTCGAGGGGCAGTTAAACTTCGCCACAAATGTGGATCCTGAGTCCCCTGAGGAGGTTGAGGAGTTCATGGACCTGGCCATTAAAGGTAACTAAAACTTCCTCTTACGTATCTTCGGTACGAGTCAGCATATTATAAGTAGTGAACTGAAAGACAAAAATGCTCCTCAGCCGGGATTTGAACCCAGGACCCTCTGCTTACAAGGCAGGCGCTCTTACCATTTGAGCTACTGACTTGTGGGTCCTGGTATGTCTACATGACTCCTAGACTTCTAAATTATATTCGAAAAAACTGTTTCTGGTCTATTGCGGTCACGGTACAAGTCCCTTGTGTAAAGTGCCATCTGTGTATTATTATGAGTCAGCATAGTTCTCAAAACTTATCGTGCGAAACAAAGGCGGTAGTGAAAATGGGGCGTTGTTGCTCTCCTAAATGCGTTTCCGTAATAAAAAGGTCCGAAGTTAACTATCTTTCAGTGATTTTCTGTCATAATAAAATAGGGCTCTTTAGAAAATTCATCGGGTGGTTGTTAAGCTATACGTCTGCGACCGGAATTCCGTTTGGGAAATCTGATTATCAGAAATTACATGGAATGTGCGTCAAAGCCGGTCCGGGTGCTCGTAGAAATTTAACGATTTTGTAATGAATGAATGAATTTGTTACATGCAACCTTGTAATAAGGGATTTGACAGTGTACCCAGAAAAAAAAAATTGTTGGATATGAGGCATGGCTCATCATAGCAGATTTTAGCTTTTGTTTCGAAACTAAATTTTTTGACAATATATATTATCTGGTAATTCTGATGGAGAATGGTTAAACATGGGCTCAGAATATGCTGTGTCAACGAAAACCAACTGGTACTCTCTATTTCCTGATATATGTAAACTTTAAACTTTAAACAATATGAAAACGGCTGTAACAATATCGGCTGCTAGCCTCAGCAAAAACATTCTAGAAGCCAAAATATTTTGTTCAAATCTTTCTTTTCGGGTCACTGTGAGGGTAGGTCATAGCATATTTTAGCTTTTGTTCCGAAACTAAATTTTTCGACAATATATACTATCTAGAAGCTATAATCAATCCCATATTGAAATAATACAAGTCATCGTATTATGGGACATTTTTCCAATCGTAAACAATTGAAAACAACTGGAAACGATCGTATACAATTGTTTTTTACGATTGTAAACAGCTGTTTCCGATTGTTTCCAGTCGCTTGTGATTTTAAACAGTTGTTAACGATTATATTTTTACGATTGAAACCAATTGTTTCCGATCATAATTTTACTTGGAAACAATCGGAAACAACTGTTTCTAATCGTAAACAACTGTTTCCGATCGTAAAAAAGCAATTGTTTTCGATTGTTTTCAATTGTTTACGATTGGAAAAACGTCCTATATAATACGATGACTTGAATTATTTCCATACTTGATGGATTCTCTGGAGAATGGTTAAAGATGGGCTCATAATATACTGTATCAACGAAAACCAGCTGGTACTCTCTATTTCCTGATACATGTAAACTTTAAACAATATCAAAACGGCTGTAACAATATCGGCTGCTAGCCTCAGCAAAAACATTCTAGAAGCCAAAAGTATGTTTTTCAAACCTTTCTTTTCAGGTCACTGTGAGGGTCTGATGGTAAAGACCTTGGACGAAAACGCAACCTACGCCATTGCTAGGCGATCACAGCGCTGGCTCAAACTAAAGAAAGATTATATGGAGGGCGTTGGGGATACCCTAGACTTGGTTGTTGTTGGAGGGTAAGAGTTAGTTTTAGTTTAGTTTAGTTTATTCATAAACAATAAGAACACCATTAACTCTTTGTGGCCCCACCAGAAGGCCGAACATAAGGCCTGGCAATGGGCGGGGCTTATTCTTTATTCATATAGTCTTAAGGGAAACAAACCAAACAAATCAAAAAAAGAAAAAGAAGGAGAGAAAAAAGAAGAAAATAAGAATGAAGGCATAACAAACTGACAAGAAAATCCACTAACGAACGATCCTCCATCAACAAAGCGCCCTTGCCCCTTTCACCTATATGTTTAAATACCCGATGAAAAATTCTTCGACTGCGTAGTTGTACGGTAGAGGTATGCTTATGTGAACTTTTGTTGACAGTGGACTTAGCCATTTTCATGCACTTATTGGGTCTAAAGCTAACTACCAGTTAGCCAAAGTAGGGAATTAGAGGCATCTGAAAACACCTGTATAGGTATTTTGGATCTTCATTTTACCATTTAGCCCAAAACTGCACTGTTCACATTAAAGCAACTGTTCACATAAGCATACCTCTACTGTAGTTGTAAAAGTTGCATGTATTCAAATTCACTTTATTTATCCAAAGTTCTTCATTGCGAAAAGTGGCATAGGAAAATGTCAATAAAAATTCACTAACATAGAAGTACATAATATACTATTACTTTACATAATCTTCATGCAATATACTATTTTGGTTTCTTAATTTGGTCCATACTAAATTATTACTAATATTATATACAATTTGTTTGTGTTACAATAATATTCAGTCATCGGGTCAAATACTTATGACTACGTATAGAAACAACACACTGAAATCACTATTAAAGGACACCTGAACAATGAAACCATACTTGAACACACCAAGGAGAATGCTTTTACAGGCATGGCCACGGAGAGCATTCTTCTCCTTAGCGTGACGTTTTCAAAATAGGGATGTTCGTTTCTGGAGGTTTGCACATGCAGACTAAGGACAAGAAGCGCAATTCAGTCAAATCTTGTACAATTTCTTCTATATATACATTTGGGCTTAACTGGTTAAACAATAATCAGAAGAAGGGTTGATTGGAGACATTTGTTCATTTCTAAAATTGTTCGGTACTGAAATAAGGACAGATGCAAAATGGAGCAAAAATCATAGCTTGGACACACTGTTTCGTATTTAGATTGGGTTTTCTGCAGGCAATGTTAACTGAAGTCATACAGATAGGGATGATACTTGGTACTCTTTATCCAGGTGTCCTTTAGTAAAACAAACATAAACTTGGTCGCGTCACAACTGATAAATTAACAACAATATAGTCAAACAGAGTTAAAATGGCGAATAAAAGAAGGCGCAAAAGATTTCAGATATCGCTCAGATGATCGAGATGGAGGGAGCTTCAGCTTGGGATGATTGATATGTGCTATTGATATGTAGTATACTAAAGGTTAACTTCAGACATCGAGGTTGATGTCGGAAAATAACGCCGAGACGGTCATTGAAAATAACCTATCCGAGCCGAAGGCGAGGTAGGTTATGAAAAATATCTACCGAGCCGAAGGCGAGGTTGATATTTTTAAATGGCCATCGAGGTTGTTGTTCCGATATCAATTGAGATGGAAGTTTGTTAACTGTTATCGAACAGAGATCATCTCTGGAGGCTGAAATGACTTATAACATCCTCTCCGGAGGCTGATATGACTTATAACATCCTCTCCAGAGGCTGATATGACTTATAGCATCCTCTCCGGAGGCTGATATGACTTGTAACATCCTCTCCGGAGGCTGATATTTATTTATTTATTTATTTTTTAACCCGCTAAATGAACAAAAGCGGAATATAAACAAAAAAAGAAAAAATACAACAGAAACGACGAAATACACAACAAAAACACTTGATTAATTAAGGAGGCGGACAAACCCATGATGAGCTGGGAGAGCCTTCACTGTCTGGGGGAGTTTGTCAGCAAGCGCAACTAGCTTTCCGGTTATATCTGGAAACCCGAAAACTGAAACAAGGTTACATCATCCTCTCATATCTACCGCCAACTTTCTGTGTGAAGATTATCGTAATGTAACTGACCGTGGGTCATAGGAGGATATGCATTACATACCTGTTCGAAAAAAGTTATATCAGTATACTCTGCAGTATTTTGCATTCTAGCGTTTTAATCCTGCATCAGATTAACTCTCCGAATTCAGATTTTAATTATTCGAATTAGGAATTAAAATGTCCGAAATGGTTGACACACAACTAGTAAAGTCCGATAAAGGAGATACTTTTTACAGTGTAGGAATACTTCGATTTAACATGCCTCCGACTGGGTTAATCTTAAGTAGTAGTAGCCAAGAGCATCCAACTTGCTGTAGTAGCATCCAGTTTGCTAGTAGTAGCATTCAGTGGCAACAGTTACTACTGCATGCTACTTTTTTGTACAGTTCCATACGACTTATTCTCGAAAATTTTTCATCGGGTATAGTGCTGAACTACGCTTCTTTTAGCTATCCAGATATACTAGGCAGCACTACACTGTCCGAAGTTTCAGAACGGAAAACACAAGGATGCGCTGTTCCAACAGACAACACTTGGGATGTAATCTGTTGTGATTTTGAACACGTTATGCGTTAAAATACAAGAAGAGCTGAAACACCGCAGAAAAAATACCTGCTGACTTTTTTGTTTGTCATCATAATGTCGGAAACGTCAGCATATGCTTTTTCGTCCGTTTCCTGACAATGCTTGTTATGCATAACATTTCATGCTTAACGTTTGTAAAATCACATGAGATAACATTTCAAGTGTTATATGATATAACATAACGATCTACATGTCTATACCGACATTTATACCGACGTCTTGTCAGAAATATGGTCAGTAACATAATAGACTACAATCAGTAAAATATAAATAATATAGAACTAACATTCAAATGCGCTTCGAGTTGTATAAACGAATAAACGAGGGGACGAAACTCTGAGCATACCTTGTTCCCAAAGCTACCACCGGCTCTAAACGAGGCATAGGCTCGGCAGCTTGACGAGGAAGACGAATTCGGGTGAGGACAAAATTAGGGGGGAGGATAATGGTAAAGATACGAGACCCTTCGAAACATGTTATGAAACTTCTCACAGTGTAAGCCGAGGGGTTTATACATGTTTCGCTTGCCAGGTGTCAGGAGAAGAATGGGTAAAAGCAATAACGTTTTCGTAATTACCATCCCTAGTACTTTAACTTCAATTGTTGTCTTTTAGGTATTTGGGTAAAGGTCGTCGTACGGGTGTCTATGGAGGATTTCTACTCGCCTGCTACGATCCTGACTCAGAGGAATACCAGACGATCTGCAAGATTGGTACTGGCTTCAGCGATGAAGACCTTCAGTCTCACAGTGCGAAACTAAAGGTAGATTATGATCATCATACCCTGCACGACCGAAGACCTTACTTAGTTCCTCCAGAGAGAGAGAGACTTTAATTTCAAAAACGGATTTCACAGCGCGAGGCGCCGAATTAGCGCTTCACGTCAGGTTATTTATGCACCTATCAGATAAAAACCGATGATCAACGAAAAGCTGAGTCAACACAACTAAATAATACACAAATCACTGGTTAATAAGGCTTACAGACGCAGGGTACTTTCTGGGAGTTGGGTCTTTGAGGTCGGGATCTTAAAGTTTGAAACGGCGGGGGTAATAAATCTTGGAAACGGGGATTTGTCATGGCTTTATTGCCAAACCGGGTACACACGAGGGTTCTTCTCTCCGATAAAGTAGTGAGCTGGAAATGCTTAAGAAGGAAGTAATATGGGACTTTACCTTGACCATAAATAATTCTGAATGCTCGCTTCTGGACTGACTCTATTGAAATAGATTGGGAAACAGTTAAAATAAATGCCAAACCGGACAAGAATATTCAAGAATAGGGCGGATGAAGCTTGTATAAATTCTTAAAAGCTGGATTTTAGGGCAAGAAAACATGGAGAAATTTTTTTGCGTAGAAAGCGCCAAATTAACTTGCTTTGTGATGTTAGCGACAAAGCCATTGGTGGCGCTGTTGGTCCTCCTGGTGGTGACGCCCTCCCATTCAGCTACTAAGGAGGTCCGAGGTGTCGTCGAATCTCGGTCATAAGTTCGTCTGAATGGGTTTTTGGACGGCCAGAACTGAAGAATGAGGACGGAACTGATAGGTGTACAATACTTGCCCAAGGTTTTAGTACTAGCCGGTACGACACTGGCGCCAGTCTCCATTGCGAACGGCAGATAACCAGCAAAACCTCGGTCTCGGAACGATTTTCGACCGAGTCTTAGCTTACACCGCCTATGGGCGCATCGTCCCCAACCGGGGGGGAAGCTTTGGGAGATTTTTACAGCATCTTCTGCGCTCCTTCTATACTATTTCGTTCTGGTGTCACGCGTGTTCTTCGAAAGAAGGAGATACAAAAAATGAGATCATGTTATCTTAAATATGCAAAGCACCTGTTCCACTTGTCGAAACTATGTCATAATCATACATTGACGGAGAAGTTCAGAATTCAAGATGCAATTGTTACCCTTTTGGATGTTTCCTCGTCGCTATCAAAACTCATGGACAACAGGGCCCAACCAGCGCACGACGCTATCCACTGCTTCCTGGCCGAAGATTGAAAATTAGTTTCTTTTTCTGTGTATTTATGTGTTTTATTTATTTTCTTTCATTTACTCCGCCTTTTCAAAATGACGGGTTATAAATAAATTACTTACTTACTTACTTACTTGCTAGTGTAAATGGGGCTTAATAGTATCACGGCAATTTTATCACGGATTACTGCTTAATAGCATGTACGTCCTTCGTGGAGTGGCTAGTCCCTGAACTGCTTTATTTTCTTTATAGGAAAGTCTAGTGGAGCGGCCTCCTTCGTACTTCCGTTACGACTCTAGCCAACCCCCTGACCACTGGTTTACCCCTACTATGGTCTGGGAAGTAAAGTGCGCGGATTTGTCAATATCGCCTGTCCACAAAGCAGGAATAGGCCTGGTAAGGGAATTTTCTCGAGGTTTTTCTCGGGAGCATGCTTGTAATTTTTTTATCTGCTCCACTTTTCTAGTGGTCGGTGTAGCGTATTGTGAGCAGAAGCCTGGATTATATTGTCCGCAAACCACTACAGTCACCAGATAAAAGGGGCAGGGGCATCTCGGGGGCGGGTGTTGCACCCTTTTAGGGAATCTACCGGATTATGCTCAGGGAACCTACCGGAATTTTGTCTCAGGGAATCTACCAAAATCTTGCTCAAGGTATCTACCGGAACTTGTCTCAGGGAAATTACTGGAGGCTGGATCTGGAGATCTACCGGACTTTGCCCCACGGCATTGACTAGAATTTTGGAATCTACCGGAATTTTGCTCAGGGAATCTACCGAAATCTTGCTCAAGAAATCTACCGGAGCTTGTCTCGGGAATTTACTGGAGGCTGGACCAAGGAATCTACCGGACTTTTGCTGCTTACCGTATAAGTACAGACTCCCAGCTTTACGACGATGACCCGGCACACAACTTACCAGATTGATTCTTGGAGACAGACGACACAGCGTACCGGAACATTCATCTCGTGATTCCGGTAATCTCCTAAGTTTCTGGAGCTTTCAAGAATTAGGCAACCTATTGAGATATCCATAATTTCCAACTACAAATGATATGCTTCACATCTCCATTCCATAAGGCCTCGCCATGTGGGCCTAGGCTGTCTTCGAGAATGGAGTCCGATACTTCTAAATGTGATTCAAAAACTATCAAGAATTCTTTCCTGGGGCGGTTGGTTTGACGGGAATCCGGTCAGAGCCGGAAATCTTATGATCAGTCGAAGCGCCCGATGCATTTATGGTCAAAACCGGCAATTTTAGAAAGGAGGAAATTTACCGGAAAAATTTTATTCTAATCAGGAAAGAATTACGTCCTTTTAAAATATGCTGCTAGTTTTTCGGATAGAGTGCTAGCTCGGCCGAAAATCCGGTGAAAACTCCAGAACAGATTTGCAACTTGTTATGATGTTGTGGTTAGCGACGAGGTAGAACAACAGGTTGAGTTGGGATATGCAGCATTGCCAAATCTCCTGAGCTACCTGATGACCTTAAGTGAATAGCTGCGTTTTTTGCCATCCCTCCATAGGTCGATTAACCTACCTATTTGCCACTGTCGACCGTTTTTTCGTCTCGCCGGTCGGTTCGACCGAGCTCTAAAAAACGGCCTATAAGAAAAAATGGCGTCTTCCCGTCGCCGGCGCCTATCTCTCCGATGAGAATTTTTTAGTTTTGCGCCGTGCCAAGAGCGTAGGTCGGTTGGACGGAGCTCCTGCCTCAGTCCACAGGTAGGTTAAGCGACCGGCAAACGGAGATAAAAAAAACGGCTTATAAAAACTTAGGTCGGTTAACCGAAGGAAGAAAGCGACTTATAAGGCGTACTCTCGCCGTTCCCCGAGGACTCCTCGGGGAATCGAAGGGAACGGCGAGAATAGAGGGAGTCACTCCACGCGGACTCCGCGTACAGAAACAGCGAGAATACGGGGAATGCCTCTAAAATGGATTTTGTTCGAAAAATGAAGATGCAGCTGAAAAAATTACTCTAGATCCACTTTAATTTTGGTTATGGTTATTCTGATTCTTTTTAATTAATTTTACGTTGCACCTACAATAGCAAAAATTGATTCCCCTGCGAATTTGAAAGGGAGTCCTTTTTGATGATGGTGATGATAATCGGAGCATTCCCCGTCCGTGGGGACTCGCGAGAATACGAGGAGTGAGTCCCCGGGACAAACAAAAACGCGGGGACTCCTCAAGCGGAGTCCTCGGGGAACGGCGAGAATACGCCTATAGTGGGAAATCTTGTAGGTCGGTTAACTGGATGACGGCAAAAAGCGCAGCTAAATGATTTAGATTCATCACGTGGGCCTTTCTTGGAGACCCGTCTCGACATTCGTCTCCGCTGCTCGCACAAACAGACAGATAACTGCCCTTGGCGGCATAGCCCGCAGGAGAAAATACACGAACTGACGTGTTTCAGTCGCCCACCCTAGATTAGCTTTATAAACTTGAAACTGAACTGCTGTTAAATCTTGGTAACGTTTTCTTTTTTAGGTCGATAGTGATAAAGGAATATCCCTACGCTTCCCCCGATTCTTGAGAATACGTGATGACAAAGGACCTGAACAAGCAACGTCGGCATCACAGGTAAGCGGGACTTTGATGTCCACGAATGTTTTCAATTCAATTTATTCGTTAAAAACCTTGAAACGGACGTAAGCCGACTAATTAATTTTACGTCCACAATACATACACTATTACTATAATATATCTAAACTGAATAATATATATCGAACCAAATTATGTATCACATCATGGCCCATAAATGGACATTGGTCTGCCACATCACGTAACTTGTCAATAAAATTACAGTGATTAATATCACTTAACCTTAGCGTCAAAATTCATATTTACAGTTAACGACAATTACGATAGAATAACCAATATGTAAGATGACCTTGAAACCCATGTCTACTTTTGATGTCTACGAATGTTTTAACATCAGGTTATAATCGTCGAAGACTGAACTAATTGATGGCTATTACGGCTTTAGTGGGCAAGAGAAAGATCAGGGAGTATTCAGGGGTTTCTGAAAAATGCTTTTAAAGTCTGAAAAAAATCGGGAAATTCTTCCATCATGCTTTGAACTTTGTCTTGACCTAAGGAGGTTTTTTTCATTTTTTTACTCATGTCTCTTCCTTTAAAGCACAAGTCGTCGTAGAATTCTAATTCTAATTCTCCAATATTCTAATGTCCTTTGAATATGACTCCTTTGAAACTGTTATACAATAGTTGCGTGTTTGCAGATACCATGGTATCTGATACCACGGTCTAAAGTCGTTTATGCAGTTATCGTGCTGTCCCTTTAGTCTTTCCACTTTAGTCTATCCACTTTATTCTGTCCACTTCAGTCTGTACACTTTAGTCTGTCCACTTTAGCCTTTCCACTTTAGTCTTTCCACTATAGTCTGTCCACTTTAGTCTTTCCACTTTCAAAAGGCGTTTTTGCAGTTATCGTGGTATCTGATATTCAGATACCACCCGATGAAAAATTCTTCGACCCTGTAGTTGTATGGTAGTTGTACGAAAAATTTGCATGTATTGATATGTAGTAGTATGGAATACTTCGACTTAAAATGCCTCCGACTGGGTTAATCTTAAGTAGTAGTATCCAATAGCATCCAATTTTGCTGTAGTAGCACCCAGTTTGCTAGTAGTAGCATGCAGTGGCAACAGTTACTACTGCATGCTACTTTTTCGTACAGGTCCATACGACTAATTCTCGAAAATTTTTCATTGGGCACGGTCCAACCGTGGTATCTGAAAAATTCATCTCACTTTCATCAAGTTTGGCACTTAGTGATGTGACTGAATATCAGTTTTCTTTTGGGATGACTTCGAAAAGCGCAATTTCGGCAATTGTCGTTTTTGCAGAGCAACCGTATATATACCACGGAAACTGCAAAAACGACTAATTGCAAATCCAGTTAACATTGTAACAGATACCACGGTATCTGCAAAAACGCAGCTAATGATTTAAAACATTTAGGACCACCGTGTTTAGAATATTTGTTAGGCTACTTGTTTGTTTGTTTTTTATACAAAAAGGGTTTGTTTTTTCGGTCTTGCGGCATATCTCTTTTGGTCAACAAAAGCAAGAATTGCGAAACATTTAGGGATTATCCGCCTGTTGGAACCTTCTGCCGTGTGGACACAAACATACAAAAGAATAATTATTAAAGCTTTAACGACAACAGTGGCGTTTTTTGTTGGTCAGTGCTGTCCCAGTTTTCGTCCATAAACTGCTTTGCCCTCGATTTACGCGCCTTTGCGTTCAAGACAGGTTTGATGCAATTTCCGTGAAAACAGAGGCGTTTTTCCGCGACAATCCCGGATTATAACCCAAGATAACTGATTCAGCAAGAAACAGCAAATCGACTATCTCAGATTACGAAACGGCAATTCGACGATCTTGAAGCCTGAATCTCGCTCCGTTGCAAGATTCCCGAATCGACGATCCAACAACGAATCCGGATTGTCCGACTGTCCGAAAAGACGATTTTTCATAATCCGGATTCTGAATCGTCAATCTAGATTGTCACGGAAAAACATTTCGTTGGACATATTCAAGACTGCCATCTCATAGTCTGTCTGACTCGCCCGCCAGGATCCACGTTTATTAAAAATAGATGAATGCGAAAGAAACTTTTTTGTGCAGTCAAAAAAAGTGCGGTACTCGAATCTCTGAATGGCTGTTGGAAGTTACGAAACTGTAAAGATCCTATTTTTATAAGTAGTGAACTGAAAGACAAAAATGCTCCTCAGCCGGGATTTGAACCCAGGACGCTCTGCCTACAAGGCAGGTGCTCTAACCATTCGAGCTACCGCGGGGCTTATGAACAGAGTTCGCAAACCACTACAATAGTCTGGTATAAGCCGGCCAGAGGAACAGTGATCCCGCCCGAAGGCAAATTCATCTAACCAGTTCACATCCCCACAATACACAGTACCACATAACACAGTTCACATCCAGCAATGGAGTTCTAGACTTCTAAATTATATTCGAAAAAAATGTTTCTGGTTTATTGTTCAAGGTACAAGTCCCTTGTGTAAAGTGCCATCTACGTCTTATTGTAAAGATCTTGATTTTCGTGTCCTTTGTTCTTTAAGGTACGTGCACACATAGACCGATTTTTGCATGCAACTGCTTCTCCGTCGCACCGAAATTTCTACGCACCGCGTTCAGCGTTCCATGTGACGCGAATTTCGCACGCGTTTTTTTGCGTGCAAATCATATGGGACTTTGTATGCCCCTAGCTTTAAGCTGCGTTCGATTTGAGTCCTCCTTGCTTCTGTCTTGTCTTCGTGTTACTGCCTTGTCACGGTTTAAAGCCGTTTTATTTAGCCTTAGGCGTATTCTTGCCGTTCCCCGAGGACTCCTGGGGGAATCGAAGGTAACGGCGAGAATAGAGGGAGTCACTCCACGCGGACTCCGCGTACGGAAAACAACGAGAACACGGGGAATGCTTCCAAATCTAAAAATAAATATGCAGTTGACGAAATTAGTCTGGATCCATTTTATTTTTGGTTTTGTTTATTCTGATTGTTTTCAGTTAATTTTACATTGCACCAACACCAGCAAAAATTGATTCCCCTCTGAGTTTGAAAGGGAGTCCTTTTTGATGATGATGATGATAATCGGAGCATTCCCCGTACGTGGGGAATCGCGAGAATACGGGAGTGAGTCCCCGGGACAAACAAAAACGTTGGGACTCCTCAAGTGGAGTACTCGGGGAACGGTGAGAATACGCCTCTTGTCAGGTGAATGACCCAACGGACAAGCATCGCAAATAAAACGCAGTCGAGAGATCTACCCGAGACAGGACCGAAACTTGCTCCTAGAGCATGTCGTCATTCACGGCGTCATGTCTGACAGGGCACTGACAATTGTCAGCTGACATGACAAATAAAACGGCATTTGGCTGACATGATACTCTTGATGACTAACTCTCCTTGCCGATGCAAAATCGCCAGGTACCTAGCGGAAGAGCCAGAAGCGGTATCACCTCGGGTGTCACCGCTGCTCCCGAAGATCGCCGTGATTGTTTGACACATGGTTTGAGTTGTTGAGTTTGAGTCGTTACGGAGACGTTTACTCTTTTTTCCTGAGGAGCAGTGGCGTGTTTTGTACTTAGTCATATAGAGTATTGAGGCAGGACCGAGACGAGGCTAAATCGAACGCGGCTTTAGCCTGAAGAAATTTACGAAATCTTAAATGGAAACATTTCAGGTTGCTTCTATGTACCGCAATCAACAGCAGATCTTGGGCTCGACGGGTCTGAAGGACGAAGAAGAAGGATTTTATTGAGACAATTTTAATGTGAGGTACGGAGTCTTTTATTCAGGAGCCCATGTCTTACAAGTATGTAATATAGGATGTTTTCTACGTATCTCGAGTTTCAAGCAGGGTAATCAACGCACACACAGGATTTTTTTTAGCCGACGGTCCAACCGGATTTTTGGTACTCTCCGTAAACCTTTACTTGTGCAAACAGACGAACAGATTTTCCGGCCAGATTTTCTACGCATTCGTCATGCATGAAGTTTCCTTTCGGAATTTTTTTTCTATCCTTCGTTTGCCTTTTTCACTTTTTCGGCTGGATTTACCACGCTGTCATCATGAAGTTGAAAAATTTCAGCTTTTCCCTTTGGATTTGTTCCGTCCTTCGTTGCGCTTGGATTTGTTCTGTCCTTCGTTGCGCATAACCATTTTTCCGGCCGGATTTTCTACGCTTTGATCATGAAGTTGAAAAAATTCAAATTTTCCTTTCGGAATTTTTTCTATCCTTTATCACGCACTATTTCAGAACTTAACATTAATTCATCTTGGACGGTGGCAAAGAATGACTCATCTACAAGGTTCTACATTCTAATACTCTTGATGTCTATCTCTCCCTGCCGATGCAGAATCTACGGGTACCTGCGGAAGAAAGCAAGAAGCGGTGTCACAGCTTCTCCCAAAGATCGCCGTGATTGTTTGACACAGGATTTGAGTCGTTGAGTTCCGTCCTTACGGACACGTTTACTCCTTCTTCCTAAGGATCACTGGCAGAGCAAAATAACTCTAGAGAGTAATGCGCGAACTTTGAAAAAGTGACACACAGTCAAACCGCAGCGACACTAGCTCCACTAGAGGACACGAGGATCCCTACTGAAACTCAACCAGTCGTTAACGAGCGCTAGCTCGCCTGGCAGGCGGCTTGGCTCTGATCTAATCCTCGATGTTTGCACTGCATCTTAGCCTTGCTAGAATTTTCAATGTCCGCCACTGCACACACGAACAGGGCAGCGCATCGACGGAGGCCCATTGCCGCCCATTTTTGATGCATGGGAAGGAAAGGTATTCGCATTACTCTCTAGAGTTATTTTGCTCTGATCACTGGCGTGTTTTGGACTTAATCATATAGAGAATACCCGGGTGCTACGTCTTTCAACATCATACTTCCTTAGGCGAAACAGACATTCGCTGTTAGAGGTTATGCACCACAGTATGTACTATGTAGCAATGCTGCATTAGTTATAGTAGCGAACTGAAAACAAAACAAAAAACTCAAGTAGGATTTGAATACGCAACCTTCGGCGTCGCGTACCAGCAGTCTAACCAATCGAGTTGTCGAGGGACTTGTCAAAATACTCCGCAAACCACTACAATCGCCAGTTACTAACATGCTACACGAACGCTCGTGGCAAATTTGTCTAAACAGCTAACAAAAAATTATTATAAACTATATAGTAATAGTAGAGGCACGCTTATACAGATAAAATGGTAGCTGAGTGATCTAATTAAGTTAAGTTGAAGCTGCATCTCACACCACCCGCTTCTGAATTATAACAGCTGTGCGCAGTCGCTGACTCCCTTACCCGCTTAGCAGTACCACACAGCAGATGCGTTAGCTGTCCGGTGACTGCTCACCGGATCTTCTTATAATGCGTTTTTGCATTCACCGGTGACTGCTGCCTGATCTTGTAACCCGTAACTATTCCTTTAGCCCAAGCTGAATTTGAAACATACATTCAAATAATGCATAAAACGGATATCTCAGCTACGATGCTTTGGCAGCGATATTTCGGCCCTTCTTGGCAAGGGTCCTCGTCAGCTATTTGAATATGAATGAATGAATGAATTTTATTGACCCACTCCACTACAATGAGGACTAGTGGAGTATAATAGAAGAAACTGGAAAAGGAAAAAACAAAAACACAAAGGACATGAACAATAACAATAACACTTAAAGGACGGGAACTAATCATACTGGATCATTCCTGGCCGCACAGACGGGTGATCCAGGGGTGGTTGCAAGAACGAAGGATTCGAGCACGGAGATCTTCCCCCGTGGTAACAGGTTCAGTAACTTTAAATCTGTTGATTAAATAGGTGTTCCGCGTCCATAGTGGCAATTTTAGCAAAAATTTAAGGTAACGAAAGAATAGTGAACGGATATGTTTGATTTCAAAACGGGTAAAAATTTTCCAGAAGGGGGTAAGGTAGAGGACATGAGGAAGGGCTACAGTATTGTACAAAATAGCAAAATATTTCCGACAGAATCGACGCTTATTTGCCACTATGGATGCGTACGCCGTTCGGAGTTTTTTCCCCAAATACTCAATAAGCAAACAACGGGTTTCGCGGAGACTCCTCCCGACTGGGACACCAAGGTAAATGACCTGATCATACTTATAACCCGTTTTCGGACTGACCAGTACTGGTTAGTGCTCACTGGTGCGCAATAACCCAGTGCTTCCGGAATCATACATAGATGGCACTTTTACACAAGGGACTTGTACCGTGACCAATAAACCAGGGAGATCACTGTTCCTATGGCCGGCTTCTACCAGACTATTGTAGTGGTTTGCGAACTCAGTTCACAAGCCCCTCGGTAGCTCAGATGGTAGAGCGACTGCCTTGTAAGCAGAGGGTCCTGGGTTCAAATCCCGGCTGAGGAGCATTTTTGTCCATAAGTTCACTACTTATAAAATGCTTCCAGAATCCCCGAAATTCCAGAAAACCCCCGACAATAAAATGGTGTTCACCGAATTTCTTTGTTCTCCCCTAAAATTTACCGATGACAGAGCTAGTGGATGGCTCAATTCAGCCTTCGCGGTTTGTTCCACAGTTTTAATACTTTTTGCACCTTTTCTCTGATATCAATACTGTGAATCTGGTTAACTGGCTTTCGTATCCCGAATACTGCCTTTCTGTGCAGAAGAAACTGATATCACAGTTAAAAATCGTCAACCTGTGCGGTAGAACACCCTCGCAAAAAAAAACCGCAAAAAAAAACACAAAAAAGACTTTTTTCACCGAAACTCAAATTTTGTCTCCCCGAAAATGCCCCGAATTTCTAAGGCTAGCTCCCGAATTTGATAAAAAAGAAAGTGGAAGCACTGGACTAACCAGAACCTGCTCAGCAGGCAGGCTCTAGGGACGTCACCGGTGAGACCAGAAACAAGCAATAGGACAAGAACAGAACACCGGTGAGAAAAAACCAGAGACAGCCCGGAGTGCAGCGAACGCAGCCAGTTTAACCAGTTTCCTCAGAGAGGATTGTCAGTCCTTTACGGGGCGAGCGCAAAAAATCCGGCAGAGGCTGTGTCAACTGGTTTGGAAAGCAGTTCATTGTAACGAAGCTATAAGGTTCTCGATACGAAGTAGTTTACTAGTCAGTGTGAGAAATCTAAAGGCGTATTCTTGCCGTTCCCCGAGGACTCCACTTGAGGAGTCCCCGCGTTTTTGTTTGTCCCGGGGACTCACTCCCCGTATTCTCGCGAGTCCCCACGGACGGGGAATGCTCCGATTATCATCACCATCATCAAAAAGGACTCCCTTTCAAATTCGGATGGGAATCAATTTTGCTGTTGTAGGTGCTATGTAAAATTAATTAAAAAGAATCAGAATAAACAAAACCAAAAATAAAGTGGATCTAGACTAATTTTTTCAGCTGCATATTCATTTTTCGAACAAAACCCATTTTAGAAGCATTCTCCGTATTCTCGCTGTTTCTGTACGCGGAGTCCGCGGGGAGTGACTCCCTCTATTCTCGCCGTTCCTTTCGATTCCCCGAGGAGTCCTCGGGGAACGGCGAGAATACGCCTTAAGTGTATTCTAGGCGGGGACAGGCGCAGTGTTGCCAGTTTTCTCTGACGGAGTCTGTGACATTTGGCCACGGAAGTTGACATTCTGGTGCCCACAAAATTTGCTTATTTATTTCAGTTTCAACGAAAAACTATTAAATTCGAACGTTCCAGTTTGCTCTTATAAGAGGAGCTAATAATCGTTTAAAAACAAAAATTCTTCTACCCGAAGAGAGTTGCATTGGGTTGGCAAAATGCTTCGAAATCGTAAAACTTTCGACATTTTTGGCATAAGTGCGATTTCCTATGCCTAGTTTTTCACAGCTGTGAATCTGGGGAGAAGTTGAAACCTGAGACAAATCGCAAAATTCTGCAACCAGTGGCAACACTGTCTAGGCGAGACCCCACCCCACCGGGAAAATTTTCCCAGTACCAGAATCCACCCGGCGAACCGGTATCAGCGGCAGTGGAACCAAAAGGGGCAGGTTGGATATGATGGTCTCTGTTTACCCGAAGCAGCTGTTCGAGCCACTTGTCTCATGGAATTATTAACATTTATTTTTGGAATTAGTTATATGTAAAATAGTTTGGTACTTTGGTAAAACCGGGTTTTTGTCAATCGACCTAGTGCCTCGGCTTGACCCTATATTTATTATAATTTTATACAGAAGTGTAATTAAAACCTTGAACCTTGAACCTTGTGGCTCGGCGGGCGTTATATCTTGGGTACCTGGTACCCTTGCTTGTACCCCAGCTAAACTCTAGAAGAATCGTAGCTGACGTACCCGTTGTAAACATTGTTTGAATAAATGTTTCAAAGTCAGCTTGGGCTCAAAGAATATTTACCCCAGCTAATCCGTAGCTTGGAGTTTATTTGGGACTAGAGATTCTTTTGGGATTACCGTTTTTTTTTGCAAAGGGGGTAACGGGGGCTTTTTGCCGGGGATGGGATGGGGGGTGGGCGAAACACATTCTAGGCACACAGTAACATTGTTGACAAATACTCCTTAAGCTCAAGCGGACTGGGAAACATATATTCAAACAATGCATAAAACGGATGCGTCAGCTTAGATAGTGTGGCAGCGATATTTCGGAGATGTTTTTTATCTTTTTTAAAGCATCGTAGCTGACGTATCCGTTTTATGCATAGTTTTAATATAATAGTGTAGTCATTCGGCAAAGCTGCAAGAATCCTAAAAACATTATATCATTCGGAGGTAAGATTTCTAATTGTATTGCTTGTGAATCCCTGATGCTGAGAATGAGGGGTGTGTCTACGCAGGTATTCATGGCCACTTCAGTCTTTCGTAAACATTGGAAGACGGATTTTTTTTCACGCAAACGAACAAGACTACTGAACAATATGATCACAAAGACAGCCAGCTACCGAACTTGTCGTCAATATCACAAATTTCTTCGCTATTGTAGTTTTGTAAACAGCCATCGACTCTGAAGACTTCATTTGCCTGAAAGTGCAAATTTGGTTTTCAGTTTCGATTTCTCAATCCCTTGTCGGTTCGGCGCGACCGCAATCAAACTTTCCTCAACCTCCAATTTTTCCGTGGAATACTCTCTAAGGCACGGTACCCTGCCCCCCCCCCCCCCTACACATTTCTCCGGTACCAGTTTTTCAGTAAGTGAAAAAGTAAGTGAAATAAAAGTGACGAGAAAACAAGGTGGTGAAAATACTAAGGCAAATAACCTTATTTTTTACCAGTACTGAAAACGTGGATCCATCCTGGATGAATTTTTAGAATACTGTATGAAGAATCGGACAAACAGAATAGCCGATAATATGCGTTACACTTTCGTTGAATTTACTTACCCTGGTAGCGTACAGTAGAGGTAAGCGTCTTTGAACGTCAGTTAACCTTGAACAGTGCACTTTTGAGCTAAATGTAAAATTAAAGGATCATTTACACGGCAGGTATTTTTCCCCGGAGACGAAAAGGGAAAGTGTTCACACGGTACTCGGGTATTTTTCAATAAATTACAAGGTTGTAAGGCTCAGGATATCTCTCTACAATGGATACCAACATGTGTTCATTTGGACCGCTTTTTACATGGGCAAAATCAAAATTATTTCTCGAAAATCTAATTTTATTGTTGCTGACGTCGAAGAATACCCTTCGACAAACAAATACCCGGGGAAAAAGTTTGCGATATTGAAGTCCAAAATACCGGTTTTTTTGTTGCTGTTGCGGGGAAAAATACCCGCGGAGTAAGGGTAAATACCCTCCGTGTAAACGTAGCTTAAGGAAGAAATGGCCCATTCGTGTGTTATAAGGAGCCCTAATAAGCTACTTTGGCTAACTGGTAGTCGACTTAATTCAGCAAATGGATGAAAATGGTACTGTTCTGAACTGAAAGTTACTGAATACTGAAAAAGGTCAACTAACGTTCAAAGAAGCATATATCTTCTGTATCATCTGGGGGGGGGGGGCTATTGACCTTACGAGCTTTGTCTTGGAAATTGCATTGTTCTCCAAACTGGTTCAGCGTCGCCTGGTTTCAGGATAACCAGTTAGAAAGGATACCCAGTTCTGCAGAATTCATGCGCTACCATAGTTGCGTTTTTGCAGAAATAAGGGTTTCTGATACCGCGGTCTAGAGTTGTTTTTGCAGTTACCGGGGTATCTGACACCACGGTTGCAGTTTCTGAGTATCTGGCCAAGACCGTGGTATCTGATTTTCAGATACCACGGTACCGACGTAGTAGCTGACCGTGGTATCTGAAAAAGTCATCTTACTTTAATCTATGTTTTTGTCAGATTAATGGGAAAGAAGTTTGTGAGTTATGTGAGTGGATGTAAGTATTTATTTTTGTGGAGGGGGGGTGACTTCTATAAGCGCGAATTCGGCACTTTTCTTTTTTGCAGATCAACCGTAGTATCAGATATCATGGATACTGCAAAAACGCAACTCAAGGCTCCATTTTCTGGGCCGGTTCTCTTACACCTCAATGAGTTTGTTTTAGTCAAGGTAGAAGGCTGCCTTGAGAGTTTTGTGGAGCCGATAGCTCTCGGTCAAGGCATAGGAGAATCATTGCGAAAGTGAAAGCTAAACCTAAATGCCCGGACCACGGTAATAACGCCGGTAATAAGACCTTCTTACGGTCGAAATTGGGAAGAAAAGACGCTGAAAACGTAAGATAGTCGAGATGGAAAATTCCATCTCCGCCATTTTGAAACGTATCTTTGGAGTGTTTGGACCAATCACAGACCAGCGTCACTGACTTTAGCCAGCTTTTTTTTACCTTTGAGTGATGATGGTGGTAATATGTCTTGAATTTCTTCGTTCGAGGTGTGACCAGGTTGAAACATAAGAGGAGGTAATAACCCAATTAACGAACCGAATTACGTACAGATGTGACTGAATGTGGCCCGGGCATAAGGTTGCAGTCCTGAAGCTTAGGGAGATCTGCCGTGGGGGTAGTTGGAAAATCATAAGCCCTTAATCATATCACCAAGATAATACTAGCCGAAGCCAGCAGCGTTGTAGAGATCTAGTAAATAAGCCTAAACAACGCTACTGGCTTGTTTCACTCTTCGAATAATTAAGACATATTTTATCATTCACAAAAATCAAATAACAAAATCGGAAACAAGACGGTAGCGTGTCTGTGGGTCAATTGGTCTGTTTATCTTTTCGCATTATATGTACATTGCCGTTAAAGGGACTAGGCGTCTGGCGAAAGCTGGTGCAGAGAAAACAAACAGCTCGTTCGAAAGTTCCGAAACATGATTTGCTGCGACATTCCTGCAAGCTGCCCAATCAAGAAAGATTCAGAATAGCAAGCCGTGCTGTAGTTTATATCAGGCTAAGACAATGAGAAAGAAACAAGGGATAGTGAATTTCTTTTTACCACCACACTGATTATTTTTAACTATTCTTGCAGGATTAAAAAAAAACAATAAAAAACAGGTCTTTCTCTAGAAAGCTGAAATTTGGAAGATTTGGGAGCCGCTCTTTTAGTGCTAATCGTGAGTGCTTGGTGTCAATGATAAGAACGTATAAACAACCATTGCGTTCGATCGATAGGAACATCTCGGCCCGAATAGCCACTTAAAGCCAGGCTTCACCTTTCATATTCCAAGACGTCCAGGGCTTCCGCATAGTCAAGCCAACCCTTCCAGATATTCATGATAATGATGACAGCTAAATTTGCTGTTCTTCAAAATTTCCTAGATGTCCCCTTTACATTTCAAATATCTCTTGCATCCCAGTCACAACTGTCAATCACTTTCCCTTTTCTTCCCCATTTGCATATTTTTAGTCTCTCTCGAACGGGTTGCCTCTATGGCACCTTCCAGACATCCGGAATCTGGGGTGTCCAACACCCCGGACTTCCAGACGGTTTTGGCCTGGCTTTACCTTCCAGATCCGTCTCGACGAAAACGGATGTCTGGAATCCGGAAGAAAAATCTGGAAGGTGAAGCCTCACCTTTATCTAACTATCCGCATGGAACACAGAGACGACTCCTTGCGCTATGCTACACTTTCAGTATTAGTGCACAACATCTTACAGATATTGCCATTACAGGGGGGCACGTGGCTCTTGCCTCGACATTTGAAGATCTTTTCCGGACTGGGTTGATCGAGATCGGTGACAGAGAGCTTGGTCCTTTCTGGAGAATTTACAAACCAGTTCTTTACAACAAACTCATCCATGCAAAGTTGCGAGTTTCCGCGGCTTTTCGCCACACCATAGTTCACCGCCTCGTAGACGTTTTCGCTTGACACCCCGGGCACTTGGCTGTACTCGTGCGTTTTCCCGGAGTTGTGGTTAAGGAAATAGTTTGAGAACTGGACTTTCTTCTTTTCGCGAATAGGTTCGTTTAGGACCTGCTCAGACTTGGAAACTTTCCGATTTGGTTTTGAGTATGCGTCGATGACTGGGCAGCTTGCGTAGTGCGCGCTCTTCCTTCTATCTAAGAACGGTGCGCTTTCGTAGCTCTCGCTGCTTTCGTACTCTGTAAGGGTCGACCGCTGGCTCACTGGTCTGTCATAGTGACTTTCGTGTGTATCTTGACGCGTATATTCAAACCGCATGTCTTTTAGCAAGTCTACATCGTTCTGGGACAAGTAGATCTTACCATATGGTGAGACGGTCTGCTCTTCTGCTAATGGGGCGACAGGGTGGCTTTCGTAGGGTCTGTTGAAGGGTTGGTTGGGGCGAAGGTAGGACCAGGGGCGCTGGTAGCGGAACTCCTCTCCCTGCTGAGAAGTGAGCGAGGCTCGCTTTTCTTGCCGCTCCTGCAATAGAATTCGTCAGTTGAGAGGAACTTAGATTTACGTTGCCTGTGCAACGTGAAGTATTGTGTAGCAACCAGAGCTGCTGGAGAAAAAGGAAAAAGTAAGATCTGACAAAGCCGTCTCGAGACGAGTCCAGAGTTCGAGTCCACAGCCCTGGCGGACGGACAGCTCCGTGAAAGACGAGTCCGAGTCCTTGAAAAAGGCGTCTCGAGGCCGAGACGAGTCCAGAGTCCGAGTCCATCAGCTCTGGAAGCAACACACTGTTACACGTTGCTTTGGAACATTAGATTTTGTTTCTTCATTGCCGTTTTAACATTGAAGTTGCCAACCTCGAAACTTTTAAAATGGTATAACCCAAGAATGAAAAAAAACATGACCCATTCTCTGATCACCTGATCAAGGGCTATCGCTGAGTGTTGAACTAGAAAATAAAACATCGGAAGAAGGGATTTAAAGAGTATGTTGACTTCCTTTTTATTCGTGGACACCGTCAGTATGAAAACTTGCAATTCTAATCTTGTAGATCCTAGTTCCACTACAAAGCTATACGTAACTTTTCAGAATCATGCTATTGTAGATATCATCTACTAAAAATTACAGAACTACGTTACTGTGTTGCATTATTATTTTTAATCGTGGCGTAAACCCTTAATATTAGGTGATAGTCATAGTATCATGACAAAATTTTGTATCCTAAAATATATCGGAAGCAAATGAAAGGTACACCAATTAGTACACGTTTCTAACCCTTCACTCCTGGAGATGACCGTGTCCTAGCAAAAGTCTTTCTCCGTGATAAATATGGAAACGAATTTTTCTTACCCTCAAATGCATCGGAAGCGAATAATATGTACACCAACAAGCGAAAGTTGGAAACCCTCATCGCCAAAGATGACCGTGGTCTAACAATCGAGAACACCACTTGGGTGGTCAGGATAAAAGTGGCAAAGCAGACTATTTTTTCCTATTTCTTAAGCTAGAAAACGACGTGCTGACCCCTTTGGCTACCATCTACTCCTCGTCATTAGCCAGAGTAACAAGAACCATAGGAGGTAAAGTTTACAACCCTGCTAATGTGAGACAGAGCTGGGGTCTAACCGGCAGTTCCAAAGAAAGTCTGTTGCCAGTCAGTGTGCTGATGGTTTAGATCCGATGCTTGAAATAAACGGGAATCTACATAGCTTATCAATACGCGCCTTCTATGTTACTAGAAAAGCCTTTCGCACCTTAGTAACCCGCTGAAATGCTACTATTCATAAGCCTTTACGACCGTCAAGCTAACGTGGAATGCTAGCGGATTTTCTCACTTTCATCATTTTCTGTAGCCGATTTCTGATTTCCATCCATGAATTCCCGCCATAGGTAACGAGAATCGCCATAGTAAACGGCGATTCTGGCGATCTCTTACGAAAAGCAAAGCGAGAATCCGCCGAGCGCAAGAACAAACGGAAAGTAGTTGCGTCTCAGTTGCTCCTTCACGACTTCTCGCTGACTTGCCGAAATCACTTTCCACTCGCGAAGTGGATTCGGTTTCCAAGTGCTGGCGGAAACTAGCGGAGCGCGAGAACAGCTTTGGAAAGCGAAGCGAGTTTTAGCCGAAGTCGCAAAAACAGCCGGCGCACAAGCTCGCGGAGCTTTCCAGACCGCCAGAATCGCCCTTAAGTCAGACTGGTACCCATAAGCTTTGGACGCTGAGAAGTTTGCTGATTTCCTCACTCGTCGTCGTTCGTATGAAGAAGCTGATTTTTTTCAACTTTCGCAAATTCCATCCAGGAACTCGGGTCTTATAGGCTTATGGTAGAACCCTGACCGTGGAAATGGTGATGTTCCATGAACAACTCACCTGAGGAGGTAGTAGTGACGGCTTCATTTCCACCATTCCCTTCGTGCTTATCCTATTCGGGATCGTACCGGATGGTTCGAGAGAAGCGCGGGGGAGGTATCGTCTCTCGTTAGGTGGCGTTTCGACCCTCTTCAGTCGAGGACTGCTTGTCATGGGGACTACAATCGGTAGACTTACATGGTTCTTTCTCGGGTCGAAGTCGGGCAAAGTCTGAGGGTGGAGAGATGTTGTCCTGGAAAATGAATATAGTTTTCAGTCAGTCAGTCTTTATTCTTCAAAAACATTCCTTACGGTATTAACAAAAAAACGAATATTTGTTCTCTCGTCAAACATAATTATATGCAATTGTGATTTAACATTGTAAAGTTTTCATGAATTACACAAAAACAGAAATAACAACAAACTGAAACGCTAAGCTTCGAAAAACAACACATCAAAAAGAAGAGGATTTTACTTAAAATTTCGCGTTAAAATAGGTCACAAAGGAGGGGACAAAACTTCTTTCATACCGCGCATGAATTGCCCATGGGATCTTAGGAACTGGTTGTGCTGCCATTCTCTGTGGCCTTGTACGGTCAGGGATGTGGGGGGGGGGGGGGGGGAGTATGTGACGATGTGGGGGGTCTTCCAGTAAGTTGGTAACCAAACTTAGTAGAAAGTTGGTGTCTGCGTTTTGACAAAGATGTGAGGCAAAACTCGTTAAAGGCACAGAAAACTTGACTACGCAACTTTCGGCCATCAAACCGACCTGGGGGTTTAGATAAAGATACAGGGACCTATTGTCGACAGGAACCCCCTTCTTTGTTATCTCAAACCCCCTCCTTAGTGTTCCCAAAGCTAGCTGGCAGGCCCTTGCCCCTTATGCACTGTAAATATGCACTTATGCACTGTAAAAGTTCGCCTTGGCCGTGTTGACTAACACATCGGGATAGTAGCCAAGAGGTCGTGCGTTCGATTCCTACTCCCGGCACACAAACCTTTTGCTTTTTTTTCTACTAACTCAAAAGTCGTATTCTCGGAAACTGCCCGGAAACTGCGTAACGAGAATTTTCGTATTCGGTCATAACGAGAATTTTTCTTACTCTCAGTATCGACTCAGGGTACATTCTTGATATGTCAGCTAGCTCCCCGAGTCAAGTTTTCTGTTCCTTTAAGAAGGGAAATGTATGGGATTTTGGGGATGGATTTTGATATTACTAGTAAAGAACGGTACCGGAACGGTCGAACCTTGTTGCCGACGAACGAAATGATATTGACGTTTGAGCGGATGGTACGATACGTGTACTAGTACCCTAAAGCTTCCATGCTTCTGAGGGAGAGCGGTTCGAGCTTCCTGAGACCGGAGCCTGATCAGCATCCCGATGAAAAATTTATCTGAAAATAATAGTACGAAATTGTACGAAAAAGTAGCATGCAGTTCTAACTGATGCTACTACATGCTTCTACGTGAAGGCTACCGTGTTACTGCATACTACTGCATGCTACTATTAGCAAGACTGGATGCTACTATGACAAGACAGGATGCTACTGGATACTACTACATAAGATTGGACTAGTCTGAGGCACATTAAATGATAGTATTCTTTGCTACTACATAGTATTCCATGCAACTTTTTCGTACAACTACCATACAACTACGCAGGCTACAAATTTTTCATCGGGGTATATCCGTTCTGTGCCTGAATACTATAGTACCTCAACCAAAATTGTCTCTACCTACTTGCAATCAGTGTTGCCACTGGTCGCAGAGCTCTGCAATTTGTCACAGGTTCTCGACTTTCTTCAGTGAAGCGAGCCAGAATACTCTATATGACTAAGTCCAAAACACGCCAGTGATCCTCAGGAAGAAGGAGTAAGCGTGTCCGTCAACGACTCAAATCCTGTGTCAAACAATCAAGGGGATCTTTGGGAGCAGCTGTGACACCGCTTCTTGCTTTCTTCTGCAGGTACTCGGAGATTCTGCATCGGCAGGGAGAGATAGTCATCAAGAGTATTCTGGAACCGGCGATACCGTAACAAAAGCAAAAGCATATGATTATGAAGCTGAAAAAGTGCGACTATAGTTGGTATAAAGAGTCGAATTTCTTCTGCGTTAGACTTTCACACATTTTTGCGGCCAAGTGTCATGAGCTTCGTCAGAGAGGAGTGACAACACAGCTTGCAAGCGTGTTTTAGAAGGGGTATGGGACAAGATACCCCTCTTTGTTGGTTGTTTTTTGCGTATGTCCAGGGTAATTTAAGATGTGTCTCAGGTCGGGCAAAGAAGTACGGCGCTCAGATAAAGCAGACGCGAACCAGATTGTCGAACTCTTGGAACGGGGAATTGAATTGAAAATAAACCGCAAAAAATCTGCAGTGATGCGAGTAAGTTTTCTAAAAAGTGAACTGCCACCCCCACTGGTATTCCAATTGTAAATAAGTTAAAAGTTTTAGGTGTTGTTTTTAATTACAAATTTAACTGGGATGTCCATGTTTACGAAATGATTAGAAAAGCAAATTTCTCTGTAAGAAATCTAGTCACTCTCCGTCGTTTCGGTTTTAATAGTGAATCATTACTAAATGGTTATAAATTGCACATAAGGTCAATTGTCGAATAAGCGTGTCCGGCTTGGCATTCAGGGTTCACCCAAGAGCAATCTGAAGAGTCGTACAAAAACGAGCCGCAAAAATTATATTGGGTAAGGAACAGTCCGATTACGACCAAAGTCTCGAAAAGCTCAAACTCCAAAGACTGTCTTGCAGACGCCACGACTTAACCATGAGTTTTGGTAAACAAGTATTTATGTTGGGGAAGCACCGAAACCTTCTACCACCTGAGGCGCCGCAGCCAAGATATGCAACAAGGCACAAAAACAAGTTTGTGCCTTGCAAAGCGTCTGCGTCTTCGCGATACAGGCACTCGTTCAGGCAGTATTTTGTACATTATATGAACTTTTAGGCATAAATAGAGAGTGACAAATGCAATGCAATCGCCAATTAATATGACTATGTAACAAAAGTTGTATATTTATTTATTTCTATCTGTAAAGATAATATACAGCAAATAAACGTTGTCATATAACCAGGTAAAGGGATTCCGTGATGAGCTCACACAAATAAAGTATATCAGTACTGGTAATTTTGTGCCCTTCCCAGTATGTACACTGTCAGAAGTTTCATAACAGATTGCGCATAACACTTTCAAGAATAAAACCTTTTCACTTAGAAATAAAGTGTTATGACCAATTAAGTTTACACTATTTCGAGCCTAGATCTCCAACAACACCTTCAACTGGTAAAAATACTAACGGGACCGAAAGAAACATAACATACAACATCCCAAAGTGTTATCTGTTGAATCCGCGCATCCTGCTGTTGTCGTTATGTAACTTCTGACAGTGTAGTATTTTTTACCTATTGAAGGTGTTGTTGGAGATCTGGGCACGAAATAGTATAAACTTAATTGGTCATAACACTTTTTTTCTAAGTGAAAAGGTGTTATTCTTGAAAGTGTTATGCGCAATCTGTTATGAAACTTCTGACAGTGTAGTAGTTCGATATCCTGCTCTTCTGTTCCTTTCTCTTGTTCGACGGGCGTACTTTTTTCTACTATTTTTGAGAAGTTGAGCTGTTTTGTGAGTCGGAGTGAGCAGATATCTGCACAGCTGACAGAAGCTCACGTTTGATCGCTTTTGGGATCCGAGGAGTTAGAGACGGGACACTCGGAAATCATAAATGTCCTTCCGTCCGTCTGTTTGTAAGCACGGTACCTCTTGATCAGGTATCTTTTGGTCCTACTTAAAGGCGTATTTTCGCCGTTCCCCGAGGACTCCAGTGAGGAGTCCCCGCGTTTTCTTTGTCCAGGGGACACACTCCCCTGTACTCCCGCGAGTCCCCACGGACGGGGAATGCTACGATTATCATCACCATCGTCAAAAAGGGCTCCCTTTCAGATTCGGAGGGGAATCAGTTTTTGCTGGTGTTGGTGCAATGTAAAACTAATTAAAAACAATGAGAATAAAGAAAACCCAAAATAAAGTGGATCCAGACTAATTTCGTCAACTGCATATTTTTTTTTTTAGAACAAAATCCATTTTGGACGCATTCTCCGTGTTCTCGCTGTCTCTGTACTCGGAGTCCGCGTGCAGTGGCTCCCTCTATTCTCGTCGTTCCCTTCGACTCCTCGAGGAACGGCGAGAATACGCCTTTAGTGTGAGCATCCGTTTGGTCGAAGTACAGGTTTCTTTCGGTCCCATAGCTCAAGGGTTAGGGGTGGAGTAGGCGTTTGAAGTTCCGTAGACGGCATAGGCAGATTGACCTTAGAAATAAATATGTGCCACATTATTCATTTCCTTCACCTTACCTTTGCTGTGGCTGAGGAGGATAATGGTTTAGTTGAGGTAAGCCAGCATCCGATGCTCTGTACAAATTTGAATTGCCTGGTGGCAAAGGCTGTAGCGGCTTGTGGTCTCCCAAGCTCTGTCGATCTAGGGTCGGGATTAGGTCCGGTTGACCTCTCACCAGTGGTTCTTGGTGTCGCTGAAAATGGGAGTCTACGTTTAGGACTCTTTCACACGACCATGGTGCCGCTAGTATGAGAATACTCTCCAAAACACGCCAGTGATCCTCAGGAAGAACGAGAAAACGTTTCACAACGACTCAAACTCAACAACTCAAATCCTGTGTCAGACAATCACGGCGATCTTAGGAAGCAGCTGTGATACCCGAGGTGACACCGCTTCTGGCTCTTCTGCGAGGTACCCGCGATTTTGCTTCGGCAAGGAGAGTTAGTCATCAAGAGTATTCCGCTCAAGTTGGAAAACGAATTTGTGGGAAACACGAGTTTGTTTTCCAACTTGAGCGGTTTTGAGCCTGAAGAGAACCCTTGCCAAGAAGGGCCGAAATATAGCTCCAATAAAATTCAGCTGACGTATCCGTTTTGCACCATCAAACATGATTCGCAGTCAGCTTGGGCTGAAGGAATATTTAAGAGTATTCACATCACTGGACGTGTAATTCGGGTGTGACCACAAAATATGAAATTGCTGACCCGATTCAGAAACTGGAGGAGCTAAACCAACGACTGAAGGCGTATTCTCGCCTTTCTCCGAGGACACCTTTTGAGGAGTCCCTGCGTTTGTGTTTGTTCCAGAGACTAGCTCTTGGATTCTCGCGAGTCCCCACGAACGGGGAATCCTCCGGTTATCATTACCATCATAAAAAAGGACTCCCTTTCATATTCGGAGGGGAATCAATTTTTGCTGGTGTTAGTGCAATGTAAAATTATTTAAAAATACTCAGAATTAACAAAGCCAAAAATAAAGTGGAATCGGACTAATTTCGTCAACTGCATTTTTTTTTTAATTTTGGAAGTATTCCCCATCTTCTGGATGTTTTCCGTCCGCGTTGAGCGACTCCCTCTATTCTCGCCGTTCCCCTTGATTCCCCGAGGAGTCCTCGGGACTGCGAGAATACGCCTTAAAATGCATTCAGAGCGGCCACTAGTGGTAAGGGATCCCTGATCTTCTTTGTCAGTGTGATCAGTGAGATTTTCTCTCTGTGTTAGTTTTTTTTTGTTCTTCTTTTCTAGTGCGATCTTTCTCTGTGTTTTTATGTTTTATTTTACTTTCAATATACTCCACCAATTCTTCTTCCTTGTACGACGAGTAAGAAAAATAAACATTACACCACTTCAAAACGCTGACTGTTTTTAATTTGTTTTTGTGAAGTTCACTCTGTCCCACGTATATCCAATATAAACAGACCTAAGGTGCGTTTTTTTTTATTTAGTTTCACTGTAGCTAGACCTTGGTTAGACGTTCTTTGTTTCAGTTATGAAAGTACAGTATGTGTACCGCCTTATTTGTCCATTACACATACTGTACTTTCATAACTAAGACAAAATTACGTCAAACTACAGTGAAACTACAACGAAACTACATACAGAAAACGCAACTCTAGAATCTCCTACAGAATCGTGTTGCTTAGCCCTAAAGCTGCAGCTATAGTAAAGGTATAGTGAGCACATTGACCACCGAGTCCTAGTGGGTACCATAGTCAAAAACTGGGGTCCCAAAAAATTTGTTTAATTCTGTTTTATCTTTTTCCAACAATAGTGGCGGATAGTCACACGTGGATACTGTTCTTCCCGATGTGTGGAGATATGAATGAGTGTGGGAGGCATCTTATGTGTGAATGTAGGGAATGAAATGACTTGAGAGCAGGGGCGTCATGTACGGGGGGAGGGAAAGACCCCCCATTGTTGTCGGCAGTCGGTATAAATAGCCAAGTCGGCGCGAGGCGTCGCGATTTTTCGTAAAAATAGCCGATTTTTTCTCTTGGAAACAGTCGATTTTTCTTCAAAACAGTCGTTTTTTCGTAAAAAATAGTCGACTTTTTCTTCAGAACCATCGTTTTTTCTTAAGAATAGTCGTTTTTCCGCAAAAACTGTCGGTAAAAACGAAAAGCCAGTCAGTGAATATCTCCCCCCCCCCCCCAAACATTTTGGTTAGTCTCTGCTTGACAGTAGAAATATTTTAAGCAAATGAGTACAATCAGGAATGAATGGTGCAGAAGTTGAAGTGAAAGTGTTGGATTTCAACAAAGAAAGTGGCTAGATTGCTCAAGCTGAATGAAATGAAATACAGAGGAAACTTTTGTAGTTTGTGACTGGTATTTAGGTACTGTCTTGTCATTTTGTTTTCCTGTGTATTTCCTTGGCCTTGTAAGTGTATCGATTTGAGTGCACAGAATTCTGCGGTGCTCCATGGTGCGGTGCTCCGGGGCCCGGCAGGTGCCGACACCGGCTGACATAAGGCTGACATCTTTTCTCTCCATTCTTTGCTCTCGAAACCCCGTGATTCTTTTGAGTCCCCATATGAGACTGACGTTGCCTGTGTGGTTAGTTTGGAACCGCGAACTTTACGCGTGCGGCGTAGAAGGTTCGCAATCTTAAAATGTATTTTGTTGTTGTTTTTAAAGGACACCTGCATGAAGAGTACCAAGTGTCATCTCTATCTGTATGACTTCCGTTAACATTGCCTGCAGAAAACCAATAGTGTTTCCAAGCTATGATTTTTGCTCCATTTTGCATCTGTCCTTATTTCAGTACCGAACAATTTTAGAAATGAACAAATGTCTACAATCAACCCTTCTTCTGGAATATTTTTTAACCAGTTAAGCCCAAACGTATATCTAGAAGAAATTCCAATACGACCCGGCCAGCGCTGTACAAGATTTGAATGAATTGCGCTTTTTGGGATACCAAAACGTAAGTGGAGGGATACCTATGACATCGCAAAAGTTGTCCGTCTGTCTGTCCGTCTGTCCGCACGATAACTCTCAAAGGGATTGAGATATTTTGATGAAACTTGGTGGGAGGATTCTTTGGGTCAAAGTAGGCTACAGGTCAAGTTCGAAGATGGGCTGTGTAGCCCTATATTTGAGGGTGGGGGAGGGGGTTCAAATTAAGGGACAAACAAAATATTTTCAAACAGCTAATGTGATACTCGATTACGGAGTAAGAAGACATGCTGAGCACGATGGTGAAAACCATTTCTTGTCGGACCCCGGTCGGATTCCCGTCCGGAATCCGGCAAAAACCGGAAAGTTGGTTAAAAGTAAAAGTTTCATTTGGAGTTGATTAAATGTTCGATCTAGAGGTAAGGAGACATGCTGAACAGGATGGTGGAAACCATTTTCTTGCCGGACAAGTAGTTCGGCCGGAATCCGGCGAAAACCGGAAAGTTGTTTAAAAGTAAAAGTTTCATTTGAAATTGATTAAATGTTCGATTTCAGGGTAAAAAGACATGCTGAACACGATGATGAAAACCATTTTCTCACCGGACAACTAGTTCGCCAGGAATTCGGCCAAAACCGGAAAGTTTGTTTAAAGCGAAAGTTTTATCTGAAGTTGATTAGATGACAGGTTCAGGGGTAAGAAGAGACGCTGAGTCTGTATATGACAATCATTTTTTACCCGTACATATAGTTAGTCCGGAATCCGGTTGTAACCGGAATTGTGTTTTAAGTCAAAGTTTTATTTAAAGTTGATTAGATGTTCTTTATAGGGATAAAGAGATCCGCTGGATTCGTTTCTGAATTTTCTTTTTTTTTGCTGGACTAGTAGTTCGCTCGGAATTCGGGCGAAATCGGAAATTTGGCAGAAGTAAAGCAGGAAGTTTCGGTCAGTATCGTCAAAATAGATATGGCTTGTAGAGGTATATCTGAACACGGTTTTCTCTGATGATTAGTCTGGCGAAGACTGGATCTGGCTAAGACAAGACCCAATTGTCTGGATCAATTATTAGATTTTTGGGATCCCATTGAAACCTTTGGTCTTGTTTTCTTGGAGTCTGCATGTGCAAGCCTCCAGAAACGAACATCCATATTTTGAAAACGTCACGCTCAGGAGAAGAATGCTCTCCGTGGCCATGTCTGTAAATGCATTCTCCATGGTGTGTTCAAGTATGGTTTCATTGTTCAGGTGTCCTTTAAGTGTTGTATGTATAATGGCTCTAGAAGCCGAGCTAGAAGCCGTAGTCAAAGTTAAATAAATAAATAAAGTTAAATAAGTAAATAAATAATCCGGGACCAATTGACACGTGTAGTAGTTAAAATCAGCATTAGAATTGGGAATCGCCTAATTTATGGCCGGTACTGCTGATTACTGCCTGTGCCGGGAAAGGGTGTACAGCAGGTGCCGGGCAGTGTAAAACCCCTCGATAATAAACATCATATCATAAGTCAAAGCACAATGGGCACTAACTATGCTTTAATTTTTATAAATGCTTCACACATACACATTTCTGACTTCCATTAGATAGCGCTTCAAAAATAATCCGTTTTCTTGTTATCGATTGTCATTGACTCCTTGGCGTATCGGCGGAGACGATTTCAGAGCATGGTATTGCAAGGCGCGGAAATTCAAAAACTCTCGGACATGTACGAAAATCAATCTTTTTGTAGAGCTGATTGATGAGAGTGCCGTGGCTGCTAAAATAAACCGTCTCTGTAGCTGGCAGATTGCTCCAGTGTTATCTGATGAAACTTTCTGTTGTTTGTAGTACCGAAGAAAAGTTTTGCTTTCTGGATGTAAAGTTACAACACTGCCAAAAATGTACAAATATAATCGACCTTCTTCCAGCTGATTCCAGAGCTTACAGAGAATTCTCAGTTAACACCGTTAATATGAATATTTGTCAACAATACACATAATCCGGTATGGCAACGAATGGACAAGAAAAAAGAAACTCCGCTTATATTTGTAGAAGCTAGTCAATCGGAGTATGGCAGTCAGCAAAAAATGGCGTAACGATATATTAGCGAAAATAAGTTGTGGAGGAATCTGCTGATTTCTGATGTAACATTGTATTCTAGGGGGTGGTAATGTGGTATCATGATTGTTTGATCGGCCCATTGAACTTTAAAGCACACCTCGCACTATTTACTGTTTATGTTCCGATATTCAAGGTTATCTGACTACTGTAAAGCTAGGCTCTGTTTTTTAAAAAATATCCACGGCCTTGCCTGTTTTAACCCTTTTCCCAGGCCCACCGATTTCTGGCAAGATCTCGGCAAAATTCATAAAACCGGTTTTGTGCATCAGTAGCATGATACGCCAACACTCGTCCGGAGCCTAGTGCGCATGGAAGCTAGTGGATCGCGGCAAGTGCAAAGAGGGTGAGGTGTTGTTAGCAGGTTTAGAATGCTCCATAGGAAATTTGGATCTCCGGGTTTTAGAACTAATGAATGATATTACAGAAGTAGGCTCGATTGGCATTATACGTACGACAGGTCCTTTAAAGTTTAACTGAAAAGCCAACTTATTTTTGTATTGTCTAATTGAATACTGTGAATTATTTGGATTGGGCTAAGGGATTTTTTAATTTTCCACCATCTGCTCTAGTAGTGAGGTTCAGAGTATCTACGGCCGTCTCCACAACGGAAATTCTACTATGACGCGGAAAATTTGAATCTCAGTATAATCGCGGCTTTTGAGTGGCCCGGGGTCAGCTCGCGGAAGGTAGCCAACTGCGTGAACACTTATTTTTCATCTATCGTTTTCGTCAAGCATGAAACAAGCTCTTAGAGGTACCACAAATCAGACAGGGAAATTCAACTATATGAAAACCCATTAACCGTGAATAGCGGCGCAACGAAGTAACGCATTTTCATTGGGTCTTCAAGCCTCTTTAAGTGAATAAGTGATGGATAACTAGATTGTCCTATCTCGGCCCTTTTCAGTTAAACTTTAAGGAGAGTTCTAGGGCTACGATCATGTATCACTATAGTGCACTTCTCGACTTGCACGCCGCGTGTTGAAAATGAAGTACGTACCCCTGCCATCTCTTGGGGGAGGGTTGTTTGCCGCGGGTTCTTCGGCTTTCCTCCGCAACATCCGGCTTCCAGCATACTGAGTACCGAGAAAGACACATTGAGCGCCCAGCCAATGAAAGCACCTCGGGAGAAGTAGAGTGGGAGGAGGAGCGAAACAGTGAACAGTGACCAATCCGCGCTGTTTGAGGTGTTAATCAGATTACCCTGTAAATAATAAGAACGAATGAATGAATACATTTACTTCAGCATCAAATAGTTTATTCAAATTCAGATATTTTATTGACCTCCAAGATCGGAGAGTATAAAATGAAATAAATGCAAACAAATTGGCCCAACGTATAATACTGCAGAAAACAATCTGGCCAAATAATACTAAATATACAAAAAAATAAAATACACACGCGTTAAACTATATTAACTCTTTAACCGCTAAATATAGGAACTCTTTACCCGTTAAATATATGCCAAAGAAGGCATACTTCAAGACGGGGTTTTCAATTAGACATGCAGGAGTAGCGCTATGGGATGAATTACCTCTGTGTATTAGGAATGTAACAACCCTTCAGTCAAGTGGTAGTAGTTGAGAGTTGGCATTTGTAATGTATTTAAACAATAATGTTTATTTTTCTGTTTGTTCTAAAGAGGAGTATTATTGAATGAGCTCCTTATTTCTATGTTCGTTCCCATAGGCCGCATGGCCTTTTTGACATGCAGTTTGTTCCAGGAAGTGTGTTATTTTTTGTGTTAATAAATAATCTGAATCTGAAATCTTCAGCAAATTGCCATAGACAGGAACAAAAACACGAAGAGAAGAAAAACAACAACAACAATCATGCAGACTATTCCTGCTGCTGCGTTACAGCAAGGAGAGACTGCCATACAGGTAGGCAATGAAAAATTGGCACAGTAGCAAATTTCATAGCCTCAATCTGAGAATCCAAAAGACGGCACATAAGTGCCGCTCTAGCCTTACGGCGAATTTCTTCAAAAGTGAGGCATCTCCTCGAGACGAGCGCTGATAATACACTACAAATACGCGGTTTCTTAAATAGACGTCGGAACACACGGTTATAACTTATTTCAATATTGCTAAGACTTTTCGCGGTAGGAGTAATTGATCACCAATGCTAATGATAACCATAAGTTAGAAATATTTGAACGCGTACATAAAGGTCCAAAATAATTGATAAGAATGTGTAGTTAATAAGAATATGAATACTTGAAAATAAACAGGTTTTAGCCTGTGAAAAGTGTCGGGTCATTCGAAAACCCGGTCCCAGGTCCGGGGTCATTGTAATAATTGAATGTTATTTACGGTTCAGAGTACCAGACATGCGTCGAGATTCCCTGCCCCCACGACACGATAAATGCTTGCTAAAAGTGGAACGCAACTGTCCGGAGTTCGCTTTTTGACAGAAGTTAAAATTTTTTCGCTAGCCCACTCCTCTACTGCAGACAGCATGAATTTGTCTCATGATTCTTGTTTTCAACCTCCCTTTCTTTGAGTAGAAGCCAGTGCTTGGTTAAAATAATTTATGGCTTCTGCAGTAACAACCTAGAACAGTAACAAACCACACTATCACTCGATTGCTGCAGCGCCATCTTCTTCTTCCTTGGACGAGTTCTCTTGGGCAGTAAGAGTGCTAAGGTGAGAATCTGGACACAAGTGACACAACTTTGACAGCCCTTGTAGGTTTCGGATCGCAAGGACTGGTAGGGTATGGAGAGGCTATTTATGAGTAGGCGAGGGTTCATGAAGGCGAGTCTTGGTCGGCGTTACTAGCCAAAATGTTTGGGGGGCCGGGGGGAAAGGTATTTACCGACTGTTTTTGCAGATAAAAACGACTATTATTGAGAAAAAACGACTGTGTTGACGAAAAATCGGTTGATTATACGAAAAACTACTATTTTTAAGAATAATCGAATATTTTCACGAGAAACCGAATGTTTAAAAAAAATCGACTGTTTCCAAGACAAAATCGACTATTTTTACGAACAATCACGAAGCTTCGCGGGCCGACAAAATTCGGGGGGGGGGGGAGGGCTTCCCCCCTACTCCCTAGTCGTGACGCCCCTGGTCGGCGTTACCACCTCCGCCTATGGCCACGACTCTGTCATACTGCCCTGTACAAAGACCATTTGAAGCAAGCCTGTCTAAAATGCGATTTGCCATTCTTTCTTCTGTGAATGTTAGCTGAACAAGGGAACTTCTTACCACTGTGAATGCCAAATCGAGACAGTAGATTCCAAGTAGGGCTACATCAAAGAGACACATCGCAACCGTCACCAGGATCCAGGGGATGAAGAGGGAAGGCCGTCTTTTCCTCGACCCTGCAAACAGAAAGCTTTTCAGTTTCTCTTTCTTTCTTCTAGACCTTCGACTAATGACTGCTGGGTCAGCAAAAGGCTCCGTAGCAGAAGCCCAAAATATGGTTTCTTGTTTCGCTGTTGCCATGCCATCTAGGGTAGTGTTTTAGTTTTTGGGATCCCAAAACTTTAGTGACGGGATACCTATGACTTCGTAAAGTTTGTCAGTCACCATAGTAACTGATACATTAAATATTCCTTGAGCCCAAGCTGACTTTGAAATGTATATTCAAATAATCGATACTACGGATACGTCAGCTGCGATGCTTCATGAGCGATATTTCGGCCCTTCTTGGCAAGGGTCCTCGTCAGGCTCTCAAGCTTCAGGGTCGACGTCGGAAAAAGAAACAAACCTGTAATAAATAACTGAAGCTTTTACCGACTGTAAATATCTTATTCGGGCAAATCACTTGGGAATACCACTGTATTTATTACCACTGACTGTATAGCGGATTTATCCCGAGTTGTCTGAACCTTTTCTTGTACCCACGTACTTGACCACCCGTGTCCACTTCGCTCACACCGAACATTCAAAATGGGTTCGCTACTGGCAATCGTAAGCTGTCGGAAGCCATTAGTTGCGTTTTTGATCCGAATTCTCGCTTCTGAATTCTCGCAAAAATTACCGTTTTCGCTCCTCTGACTTCTCCATTCTCGCTTTTGACAAAAACACTAATGTTGCAGCTCGCCCGCAACCCGGTATCCGTGTTGATGTATATTGAGCACCCGCACTCAGTTGACCAATCACGGAGGAGAACGCAGAGAGGAGAATCGAGAATTCGCCATCGGAGCAACTTCTCGATTCTGCAGAAAACACAAGAAAAGGAGAATTCATTTCATCTGAATAGTCCGAAAACGCGAAATAGGAGAATTCGGAGGAGAATTCGAATCAAAACGCAACTAATGTAACGTCTCGTCAGCGGTTATTTCGGAGATTTTCAGCCAATGGGTGCACGTCGGGTCTGAACGAGAATGGCTACGACGGCATTATCGATTTCCAGTGGAGGGTCGACTTAAGAACTTTATACAGCGAGACAGGATGAGAACATACCTGTTATGTGGATGACTGACACGATCATCCAGATGGCGTTGGCTGCCAGATACCCCATGAAATACTTGTCGGTTAATTCTGGGCTGGTTATGACGTTCTGGGAGAGCTGATACAAGCCAGGCGCCTGAAGAGAGCCTTGGACCAATCCATTTGTTCCATTTCGTTTCATGTAGCAGTAGTCGATCGCTGAAAAACGCAACAGTATCAGTAGGAGACAAACTGTCCTACCTAGAGACAAACTACGTGGCAACAGAGCAAACGGCAACAGGGTTGCCCAGAGGCGTCACTAGCCAAAATGTTTGGGGGGGGGGGGGGGACGAGGCATTTACAGACTGGCTGGTGATTTTACCGACTGTTTCTGCAGAAAAAACGACTGTTTTCAACAACAAAAAATGACAGTTTTGAAAAAAATCGACTGATTTCAGAAAAACCGCCGATTTTGACGAAAAATCGAGCAATTTTCAGAAAAATCAACTGTTTTCACGAAAAATCGTGGCGCTTCGCGCCGACTCGGCTATTTTTTACCGACTGTCCGACAGCATTGGGGGGCCCCCCCCCCCCCCCCCAGTCCTGATGCTCCTGGGGTTGCCAAGTGTGACACTTTTGGGGCTTTTTGACAGTTTTTTGCATCTGGGTGACACCGTGACACTTTTCCCCTTAAAATGACACCTTTTTTTACCAATGACACTTTCTAGGTCAGAACAGCACTTGTTCATTTACTTTACTAAAGCGAGGGATTACCACCCCCAAAACACTGCCAAAACATGTACTTTACTTTGGTTTAGTGCACAAAAACTGTTTGAAGCCTTAAATAAAGCTCATTTCCGATTAAAGTTTGTTACAAAACTGTGATGTAACAGTTAAGAAATGTTTTTGACAGATGCTCTCACAAATTCAGTTATTACAATTATTCGCATTTTGCGCGTTGTACAGTGGAATTCACACAAAAAAGTTAAGCACCTTTTTGTCAGCAATTGTGACACTATCATGAGTCGATCTATTGGCAATGGTAACCCCTTTAAAACGCGAACGAGGAAGTCGAATGTTCGTATGTAAGACATTGCATGTGAGACAATTTTGTCAGATCTGGTGACGTGTAAGGGATGGCCTGATGCGGAATTTGACGTTGAACTGATACTTGATTTACATCAGTATCATCACCCCAATACAAACAAATACACGTGGGACGAATATAATAGACTATTCAGGAAGTGGATAGCTGCGACAGGAGGAATAGCATGGCCTAAGGACGAATAAATTACTGAAACTGGCAAGCTACCCGTAGAGGAAAGGTACGGTTAGGGAAACGAGGAAAGCCAATTTATAATTAGGTTGGCCTTAAATTGGCTTAAAGAAGTGTTATTAATGTCCCTCAACAGCTGATTGGCCGCAGAAATGGCTTGTGACCCTCTTACAATGCTGAGCGCTAGCCTCACTCGTAGGTAACGTAAATCTGTCGGTTCTGTCGCACTGAGGAATGCAATACAATCACGATCATCTTCTTCCGGGACGGGAAGAACTTTTTGAGGAAGACTGTTTTGAGAAATGATTGGAGAGAACATGGCTTCGATTCCTTCACCGGAATCCGCCATATTTCAGTTCAGCGGTTTCAAGCGGACTAGTTTCTGTTAGTCCCCCTATGCCTCACCATCAGCACTTGACTCAGACGTAAATAAAGTAGATCCAAAAGCTGATGATACGGAGGTTTTGCATATGTGTCAATTAATAGAAAGTGTGAATCATTCTGGGTGATCATAATTTTTCATATGAAGAGGCTCTCATTAAACTTGACGTTCCTAAATTAACTGACCACAGAAATACTCTTTCAAAACAATTTGGAGCAAAGATAACGTGTTGTCCACAGATGGCTCATCTATTCCCCCCTCCCCTCCCGTCTTCCGTGCGTCGGTCCGAGAGGAACTCTGGCAATCAGTTTTCTCCACATCCTACTAATTCTTCTGCCCAATTTTTACGTAGTATCATCCCATGATTTATTTCTGGTCATATCTTTTAAGTGTATTAGTTAATTTGTTTCGTGTCTTTGTATTTCGTAAATATTTTATTCCTATTCTAGCTTAAGCTATTTGGATATTAAACTTGATTGATTGATCGAAAGTTACCCACTACCTTAGGGGTCTGACTTTTCACTATCTCTACACAAGTGTTGAATATGAGACAATGGGGGATACTCTATGTGGCTAAATCCAAAACACGCCAGTGACCCTCGTGAAGAACGAGAAAACGTAGCACTAACGACTCAAACTGAACAACTAAATCCTGTGTTAACCAATCACGTCGATGTTTGGGAGAAGCTGTGAGACCGCTTCTGGCTCTTCCGCTAGGTACAGGGCGATTTTGCATCGGTAAGAAGAGTTAGTCATCAAGAGTATTAAAGTTTAACTGAAAAGCCAACTTATTTTTGTGTCATTTAATTGAATACACTGAATAATTTGGATTCTGCTAAGGTTTTTTTGTTTTGTTTTCCACTATCTGCTATAGTTATGACGTTCACAATATCTGCGGCCGTCCCCACAACGTAAATTTTACTATGACCACACATCACATGGAAATTCCACTATTTGGAAATCGATTATTCGTGAATAAAGGAACGACGAAGTGACGCATTTTCAGCAGGTCTTCAAGCCAATTTAAGTGAATAAGTGATGGGTAACTAGACTGTTTCATCCCAGCCCAGTTAAACTTTAACAGAAACTAATCCACTTGGAGCATTACACTCGAATAACACCAATTAAATCTGTTACATTGTCGGAAACGTTACAGTAAGAGAATGTGATACTCACTTTTCTTGTCGTAGAAATATACATAAATGAATTTAAGCCATACATCCTTGGTGGTTTGTTGATATATATCCTTCGTAAATACTGGCATGAGAGGTTCACAGAAGTAGAGGGCAATGGCAAGGGAAGAAAGGATGACGCCGATACATGATTGGAACTATTGGGAAAACACTTGTTAACCTTCAATACTGTCAGGCTTAACATTGGAGGAGAAGAATTTCCCCGACACAATATTGCGGACAGACGATCAGGTTGGTTTTCCGGGCAGATTCTCTACATTTTCATTAGTAAACTGAACAAGTTTTGTTTTCGAAACACTTTTCCGTACGGAATTGCTGTTGTACGGGAAATCTTGACAGAGATTCTAGTGCGCGGTCATCCGAGCCTGATCGTAGCCTCGTTTTTGTTGCAATAGCGCTGCCGCATCGCTGCTGCAGCACTTCTTTGCTTTTGCACAATATGCGTTTTTGGATTCACTTTCTTCTTGGTTGAAGCGGCAGCGCTGCAGCATCTTGCAGGGAAGCACGGACTTGGTCGGTGAGCAAGTCCGTGATTCTTGAGAAGCGCTGCCGTCTTCCTCGGAAGCGCTGCAGTGCAAAAACGGATACAGAAAGAATCAGTCCGGAATCGGCCGAGAAGTGGACCTGTAGCATGCAACAAAAACGAGGCTCTGATCGTCTGTCTGCTGTACAAGAGACCTTTTTCGCAGGTCAACCTGATGCTCTTCTTTTGTTCTGTGGGGCGCTCTTAGAACCATTCTAAGGATATTTCGCACTATATAGTATTAAATATTCCTTGAGCCCAAGCTGACTTTGAAACATTTATTCAAATAATGTATACAACGGACACGTCAGCTACGATGCTTCATCAGCGATATTTCGGCCCTTCTTGGCAAGAGTCCTCGTCAGGCGGTCAATCTTCAGGTCCAACGTCGGGAAGGACACTAACCTGTAATAAATAACTGAAGCTGAAGATTGACAGCCTGACGAGGACCCTTGCCAAGAAGGGACGAAATATCGCTGATGTAGCTGACGTATCCGTTGTTTACATTATTTGAATAAACTACATAGTGTTTCAATTCAATTTAATTAATTTATTCCCCAAATTCTGATAATAAAAAATGCACGGGATTGTCAAATTACAATTGGGTTAATTCACGTTAAAATTACGGATAAAAAAGGCACAAATGAGTTAAAATAGCGTTAAGATGTTCTGAAATAGTTGACCACTTTACAACTAAGCTACAGAAAATTCTGTTTTTAGCCTCTTCCTTGCCTTGCCTCGTTTTCTGCCTTCCCTTGGATGACAATCTCGGCAAAGCTTGCATAACCGGTTTCCGGACGAATAAGTCACTCAGAAATATGATCGGGGGGATGATATGTCCGTAAAGAGAACAAAGGTGGCAAGGCTGATAATCAGTGTATTGGCAATACAGGAGATGTATGTACTTATGAAGTGAAGGATCTCGGAACGAAAATGGATGGAAACACTAATGAAGCAGAATGAATTACTATCATAAGTACGACGGGCCCTTTAATGAATGAATGTTTGTTATGACAATTAACAAAACCGTGTTGCGGAGAAAACGCTACAACGGCTGCTGTCCGTGCAGCTCGTCAAGTTTGATGGCTTTATTTTAATTTGTTTACCGGTTTTGTACCATTTGGCAAGTAAAGGAAAAGGAAGCTTTAGACGAGTTAGTCACCTCGCCTCTAGACCCTCACAGACTTACCAAAGTAAAAATCCCAGCAAAGAAGAGCGCCACTGGTCTTTCACAACAAAAAGTCATACTTTCATATAAAATGCACGGGACTGCAACATTTGTCTCGACCTTTACAAACGTTTCCTGACCATTTTCTATTGATAAGAATGGGAAGTAGTTCCAGCGTTTATCGGGACTAGCTCATTATCATATTTTACGCCTTGTTGCTCATTGATTCCGTGATTAGGAATTTTATCAGCATGATTATTCAAGCGATTTGCAGATATGCGAGTAGTGTCTTATTTGGTCAGTAGATGGCAACATTCTATGTCTACAGGATTTGCATTTGTTTGTAATGGATGATGATAATCGCATGGATGAGTCACTCGCATTCCTAGCTTGATATATATATATATATATATACATATATATATATCGCTTATTGACCAACACTTTCAATAATATGAAATGGCCAATGACAAATAATACCAGATAAACACGACTAAGAACTATAAAACGAACGAACAAAGTACGGCACAAACGCATCCGCTGGATAATTTGTTAATTTAGCTTTGTTTGAGTGGGTTTGAGTACGCGTGTTGGGCCTGTTTTTATGGCACTTGCAGCCTCTGGCTCAAGTGCCATATACCGATCACAATTCCGTCTGTCGGTCTGTCGGTCTGTCGGTCTGTCGGTCTGTCGGTCTGTCGGTCGGTCCGAGTTTTTTTGTCCCACATATCCGAGTTAGGGTACTTCCAGATGTGCTAGGACAATGAAACTTGGCAGGCATATCAGGGACCCGACCAAACTAACCTGGAAATAATCAGTTTCCCGATCCGACCATATGGGGGGGAGTGCGGGGCGCTGGAAACTTGCAAATTTAGGGCATTTTGTCACTTTTTTCTGAGTTAGGGTACTTCTAGATGAGCTAGGACAATGAAACTTGGCAGGAATGTCAGGGACCCGACCAAACGAACCTGGAAATAATCAGTTTCCCGATCCGACCATATGCGGGGGAGTGGGGGCGCTCGAAACTTGAAAATTTAGGGCATTTTGTCACACTTTTTCGAGTTAGGGTACTTCCAGATGAGCTAGGACAATGAAACTTGGCAGGAATATCAGGGACCTGACCAAAGTAACCTGGAAATAATAAGTTTCCCGATCCGACCATATGCGGGGGAGTTGGGGCGCTGGAAACTTGAAAATTTAGGGCATTTTGTCACACTTTTTCGAGTGAGGGTACTTCCAGATGAGCTAGGACAATGAAACTTGGCAGGAATATCACGGACCCGACCAAACTAACCTGGAAATAATCAGTTTCCCGATCCGACCATATGGGGGGGAGTGCGGGGCGCTGGAAACTTGAAAATTTAGGGCATTTTGTCACACTTTTTCGAGTTAGGGTACTTCCAGTTGTGCTAGGACCATGAAACTTGGCAGGCATATCAGAGACCCGACCAAACAAAATTAGGAATAATCAGTTTTCTGATCCGACCATTTTGGGGGGGGGGTGGAGGGCAGGGGAATCCGGGAAACTGAGAAGTGTGTAACTTTCGAACGGATGATCGGATTGTAATGAAACTTCATAACTGAAGAGAATATATATCTGCAATGTCCCGTTTAAAGTCTTGACCGGATTCGGTAGCCAGGGGGGAGTTGGGGGGGGGGAGACCGGAAATTTCAAGAAACGGTTAGAATGGAGGGATCGAAGTGAAACTTGCTGGGAAGAACAAGCATCTGCTCTAGATAAGTCCTTTAGACCATTGTACTGGATCCGGACACTTATGGGGGGGGGGGCGGAATTCCGGTGATGGTGGTTTTTTGGATTTTCACGATGAAACTTGGCAGGCATATCAGGGACCCAATCAAACTGACTTCAAAATAAAAATATTGTTGATCAGATAATGGTGGGGGAGTGGAGGGAGGGGAATCCGCAGGGGAATCCGGGAAATTGAGAAGTGTGTAACTTTCGAACGGATGATCGGATTGTAATGAAACTTCATAACTGAACAGAATATATATCTGTAATGTCCCGTTTAAAGTCTTGACCGGATTCGGTAGCCAGGGGGGAGTTGGGGGGGGGGGAGACCGGAAATTTCAAGAAACGGTTAGAATGGAGGGATCGGAGTGAAACTTGCTGGGAAGAACAAGCATCTGCTCTAGATAAGTCCTTTAGGCCATTGTACTTGATCCGGACACTTATGGGGGGGGGGGGGGGTCCCGGAATTCCGGTGATGGTGGATTTGGGGATTTTCACGATGAAACTTGGCAGGCATATCAGGGACCCAATCAAACTGACTTCAAAATAAAAATTTTGTCGATCAGATAATGGTGGGGGGAGTGGAGGGAGGGGAATCCAAAATTTTCAGTCATGCGTAATTTTGGAATGGTTGATCGGATTCGAGTGAAATTTAAGAATTCAACAGAGGACATTTCTCCGATGATTTTTTTCATATCCGGACCGGATCGGGCAACTATTGGGGGGGGGGAAATACGTGCCCCGTTTAGAATGGAGGGATCGGGATGGAACTTTGTGGGAAGAACAAACAGATGCTCTAGGTAAGTCATTTGCTGAATCGGATTGGCTACGTGCACCGCGGGGGAGCTGGGTGGGGTGGGGGGGTGGTGGACCGGAAATCTCGAGAAACGGTTAGAATGATGGTATCGGAGTGAAACTTGCTGGGAAGAACAAACATCTGGTCCATATAAATCTTTTACATAATTTGACTGGATCCGGACACTTGAGGGGGGGGGGGAGGAGGGGTATCCCGGAATTCCGTTTTTGGGGGATTTTCACGACGAAACTTGGAAGGCATATCAGGGACCCGGTCAAACTGACTTCGAATAAAAAAAAAATCCTCGATATGATAATCTTGGGGGGGGAGTTGAGGGAGGGGAATCCGGAATATTGAGTCATGCGTAACTTTGGAACGGGTGATCGGATTCGAGTGAAATTTAATAATTAAACAGAGGACATTTTTCTCTTGTGACCTTTTTCATTTCCGGACCGAATCCGGCAGTTATCGGGGGGAGGGCGGAAAATACTTGACCCGCTTAGACTGGTGTGATCTGGATCGAACTTCGTGGGAATGACAAACAGATGCTCTGGATTAATCATTTACAGAACAGGATTGGCTCCGGTTATTGTGGGTGGAGTTGGAGGAGGGGGAGGGGGGTCAGGGATTCCGGTGATCGCGCGTTAAGGTACTTCCAGATGTGCTAGGACGATGAAACTTCGCTGGAATATTGGAGACTCAACAACATTTGCTTAGAAATTGCTACTTCCCAAATCCGATTATTCCTTAAAGTACCAATCTTGACCGCAAAGTAAAAAAAATACTTTTAAGCCATATATGCATTTTCGTGATGCCCATCAGCCCATTAGCAGTTTTGCCTCAAGGGTTTTGCTTACAAATGAAGTTCCAGCTCCCTTATAGCGCGCATCTCAACCGCAAAGTCGAAACTTACTCTTGATCAATCAAATCATCTTGACACATGCAAGTGCCATATGAGCTTACAGCTCTTGTTATTTTGTTCAACATACTCAGGCAATATTGATCTGTGAAGTTCAGAATTTAGACATTTGTGGCCAAAACTTGTTGTTAAATGGTGCCTACGTTGCTCAAAGGAAGGGAGACCGAGAGTTGAAAGACGAGGACTCTTGCCAAGAAGGGCCGAAATATCGCTAAATTAAATTCATCCGACCATTTAGTGCAGTCAAGTATTTGTTATTATAAATACTCTGTTACGGTCTGTCCGGACGGTCAGGCCGGTCCTTGTTCATGTCCGATGTGTGGTAGCATGGATGAAAATTAAAAAAAAAATTATTGTATGAATGCGAAAGTCTGAGTGAACTTAGGTTAGAAACTTTTGGAGTGAATGGAAGGGGAAATGTGTGGTGTAATGGGGAATAACTGTTTTGGAAATGTGAAACAACTGGTGAGGTTCCTCAGGGTAGCCCTAGCCCATAGGGATAGGTGCCTATAGGAGTTGATAGTGTGTGTGTGTTGCCACAAGGAAGAACCGAAAAACTGCCAATTAAGATAAAAAACGCAACTAACGTTTTGCAAAAGGGTATCAGCGACTGCACATGATTGAAGAGCTGAGCTCACAAAGGTGCACTGTCAAAAGTTTCATAAGAGATAACGCAAGGATGCGCGATTTCAACAGTGATTGTGATCAGCAGTCTGTTGTGATTTTGAAAACGTTATGCATTAAATGTTATGGGTAACAAGCATTTCCAGGAAGAGCCGAAAAAGCATCTGCTGGCTGCTGGCCCCAATCATGATACTAAGTAAGTAAGTAATTTATTTTTGACCCGCCATTTTTAGAAAGCGGAGTAAAAGTAGAAAATAAATAAAACACATAACCATACACAAAAAGACACTTAATTTCAATCGTCGGCCAGGAAGCAGTGTAGAAGGTCGTGCGCTGGTTGGGCTCTGTTGTCAATGATTTTTTATAGCGACGAAGAAACATCCAAAAGGGTAACACTTGCATCTTGAATTTTGAACTTCTCCGTCAAAGTATGGTTATGGCATAATTGCGACAAGTGGAGCAGGTGCTTTGCATATTTAAAATAACATGATCTCATCTTTTTGATCTCCTTCTTTCGCAGAACATGAGTGACACCAGAACGAAATAGTATAGAAGGAGCGCAGAAGGTGCTGTACAATTTTCCCAAAGCTTTACGATTATAGCGCCCCCCGTTGGGGACGATGCGCCCATAGGCGGTACGGATTGATCTAGAAACTTCTTGAACAACCGAAGAGCAAAATTTTGACAACTAGGATTTGAATGTTATGCCAAGCCATCGTAGAGATTCTGTTGATTTGACGACGACCGATCCAAGAGAGATAGAAGCTTTAGATGCATTCAAACGATTTGACGAAGGGTTGAAATGCAGATACTCACATTTTGAGAGGTTAACTTCAAGGCCGATTTTGAGAAGCTCTGACGACAGCTTCCAGACATTTTTGGTGAGTGTGGATAGGGTACGGCTTACTAAGAGCAAGTCGTCCGCGTAAGCTATGTAGCTGAAGATACTGAATAATTTTAAACCGATAGCTTATTCGTGATTCTGTGTAACTACCGAATCTCCACAAATATACCGAACAGTTCTGGCATCGAAAAATTACCAAATATTTCAGCAAATTTTCTCACGGAATTCGTGATAACTACCGAATCCCGATCATTATCCCGAATAGATCTGTGCCGATAGCCTATTTGGGATTCTGTATAATTACCGAATCCCCGTAAATATGCCGAATAGTTCTGGTATCGAAAAAATACCGAACAATTTTAGTAAATTTTTGGCCGCCCAAAATTTTGCCGAGTTTCAAAAAGGTGGGGGGGGGGCTGCACCTCCCTTTTGAAACTATTCTTAAGCCGCTTTCACGTTGATGCGTCGTTGAGATGCGCTGCGTATGCGTCGGTCTTGCGCTGCGTACAGGTTGCGTAGCGTATCTTTCGCACCTGTGCGACAAGCTTTCACGCTGGATGTTTATTTTCGTTTTCCTTTCTCGGTTTCTTATGCTGAACTTGCCACAATTTTTCGTCAAAACAGTTGATTTTTTCATCGTTAGTAGGTTTTTTCCAGTTTTGTCTTCAAAAGCGCAACGCAAGAATAGAACTTGGTTCTCAGTGTGAAAGCCTCAACGCGCCAGTGTGAAGCTGCTTATGAATAGAATAGAAGAATAGAATATATTTACACGAAAGCCCGAAGGCCATGGCAAAACATATAAGGTTTACATTAGCTTGAATAAACATACACTGCTAACAACACACAAATAAAAATATTTTAAACCATTGGATAAACAAGTCGCGGTGGCGCAAACCAATCGGGAGGAATTTCCCCAACAACTTCAAATCACTGAATTGTTTACTTTTAATATATTAGACATGCACTCTTTACCAAACACTCTTTCACCAAATACCTCAGATCTTAAATCATCTAGCTCTCTACACCAGTGTTGCCAGATGCTTGACACAAGATCGTGCAGCAAGAGAAGCAAAAATGAGCCTTCGGCGCATTTTCGCTTAAATTTTTTTTTACGAAATCGAATCCCCCCCCCCCCCCATGTTGTCCACCAGTCGGTAAAAAAAACTGAGTTGGCGAAAAACGCTGCAACTCTTCTTGAAAATACTAGATTTTTCACAGAACCGTAGATTTTATCAAAACATTACTTGTGAGTTACGATTTTTTCTGTAAAAGCAGTCGCTTTTTATCTTTAAAACAAAACAATTATTTTTCTTAGAGACGGTCACCAAAAATGACCAAGCAGTTGATAAATAGCGCCCCCCCCCCCTCTTCTCCTGTACATTTTTGGAAAATAATGCCTCGGGTTCTGTGATGTGCAGGACAAGAGAAAAGTTAATGAGCTTTTTCGAAAAAATATGAATTTTTCTCCAATACCGTTAAAAACGGCTTTACTCAAAAAAATCAAAAGAAAAGGTTTTTAAAAAAAAAAAACACGTTCCAGTACTTCCAGACATACATGAACCTAACAAGCCCAAGTGCTTACCAGCGAATACACTCTCGTATCCAAATATCGTGCTCGCTGGCTTTCAGTTAAAGACATGGAGCAGTGGAGAGGGTCAACACATTCTGAACCAGCAAGCATCAGTTATCAGTGTTCCCAAGGACCGAAACGACAATTTTGACATTTCAATGAAGATTTTGAGTCCCCCGCAACCCTCGAGATCTGGAATTTGGATATAAAATCACTGTGTGACCCTTACGATTCCTGATCTGATTTTCGGTTTCTAAGGGATATGAAGAGCAAAATGCCCCCAATTTGCGCCAAAATTTAGGGAAATGCGCAAATTTGGCGCAATGCGCACACTTGAAAAATCAAAGCGCAGCCGCCTCTAAAAAGCGCCCAAATGGCGCAAATGCGCACCATCTGGCAACACTGCTCTACACTCACGCATAAACGGCAAAAGTGGATTAGTACGCCATCTTGTCGGCAAATTGGCAGTCGGCTTATCGGCGCTAGGTGTCTCCCAAATCATATTTTTGTGAACGGTGAGGCTGTGCTGTGCCCAGCTTCTACTGGCTCTCCTGAAAAGCCGCGGTTTTGGATGCTGGGATTACTGGGGTAGTTTCAGTACTTTCAGTCGGAGCGTGCGTATCTGGAGATAGGATAGTTTCATTCTAATGGAGAGGATTTTGCTAGTAGTTCCATGCAGGGGCGTCACGACTGGGGGGGGGATGCCCTCCCCCCCCCCCAAATGCAGTCGGTAAGAAATAACCGAGTCGGCGCGAAGCGCCGCGATTGTTTGTCAAAACAGTGGATTTTTTTCATGAAAACAGTCGGTTTTTCTGAAAATTGGTCGATTTTTCGTTAAAATATGGGTTTTTCTGAAAATCAGTCGATTTTTTTCAAAACTGTCATTTTTTGTTTTTGAAAACAGTTGTTTTTTCTGCAGAAACAGTTTGTAAAAATTACCAGCCAGTCGGTAAATTCCTTGTCCCCCCCCCCAAACATTTTGGCTAGTTACGCCTCTGGTTCAATGTACAGTAGAGGTATGCTTATGTGAACAGTTACTTGAATGTGAACAGTTCAGTTTTGGGCTGTAAATGGTAAAATGAAGATGCAAAATATCTATAGAGGTGTTTTCAGATGTCCCTAATTACCTATTTTGGCGAACTGGTAGTTAGCTGTAGACACAGCAAGTGCATGAAAATGGCTAAGTCCACTGTCAACAAACGTTCACATAAGCATACCTCTACTGCAGTGGTTCCCAAACGGTGGTACGCGTACCCCAGGGGGTACGCGAGACCCTTGCAAGGGGTACGCGAAGGAACCAAAATTGATTTAGTCTGTAGCTTCAAAATCTCGCCTCACTCGTTTTTGATTGCCGAAAGCCTAATATTACCAGCAGAGGCATCACCAGCCGAAATGGATCTTAAGGGGCAAGGTATTTTTACTTGCCGACATGTATTTTACGACACTATTACGAAAAATCGCGGCGCTTCGCGCTGTCTCTTTTCTTTTAATCGTCTGGCCGACCTTTTGAGGGGGGAGGGGGGCATTGTCAACCCGTGCGTGTCTCCTCTGATTACAAGCCGTAGTGAAAGTCAGTGAAATAATTTTGAAGAAATAACAGCTAGCCTACTGTCGTGAAATCTGTTCCTGAGTCAAACAATATTACTTCAAGAAGGATCGAAGACATTGCAAAAGATATTGTCATTCAGGTTGCGAACTAAGCGAACGAAAAATTTTGCGATGCAGCTGGATGAAGGCACAGAGAAGATCATAACCAAATATAGAAACAGGCTGACAGTAAAAAATATGCAGCTAATGACGTCGATCCGAGATTTGAATTTTTTTTTATACAAAGCAGCCTCAAGCGATTGTCTCATTGATTTTGTATATATTTTTACACATGTATGCCTTATCATTTATGATAACAACTGTCGTCTTTTTCACGTTCTGAAAAAGGGGGTACGCAATCTTTTCGAACCTTGATTAGGGGTACGCTGTACGGAAAAGGTTGGGAACCACTGCTCTACTGTAGCAGAGCCTTCAACGTTCTCGATACGAAGTGGTTTACTGGTCGGTGTGAGACCCTGTCAAAATCGAAGTGTGTTCTAGCCAAATGGTAATGTTTGAAGTATTCCTTCTGCTGAAGCTGCAGGATACAAAAAACCTTATATGATATGGAGGTAAGATTTCTAATTTTCTTGCCTGTGAATTCATTTTGATGGTAATGCCGGTTAAGCATTGTTCAAATAGGTGTAATAAGCTGAATAACGCTATACGCGACGTTTACGTCTTAGTACACACGCCTGTTCAAATAGGAACCCAAAAGGCTCTTATCAATGCAGCGTTCGGTGTTGCCACACTGATACAGTTTTTCGAGTTTCTAAAGATTAGAAAAACTGTTTTTAGTACTACTTGAAGTACACGAGTAGAATTGGACGCCCAATGGATTGTAAAAAGCTATTAAATCTACGGATGGACAGCGTTGGTCCTCGAACCGACTATAAGCAGTAGTAACAGAACAAAACGTGTTCTTTTGAAGAAAAGTTGTTTCTTCAGCTGCCAACAAAGTAGAACTTTAGTGCTTCCCGTGGCAACCCTGACGACGCTGCTCGTTCCTCGGCCCACTGGAAGAACCAACCAAGCGATCTTGGTCCTGCATAAGCAAGAACAGAATGCCAGTCTATTCTCCTTATTCACCTTGTTACAGCACGATCCGAGGAAAAGAGGAATCTGTAATAAACCTTATCAGGGGCGTAATTTGCTATGGGGCAGGGCCCCCCCCCCCAGCTGAAATTTAGTGTCTTCGAAACTCTCGTCGAAACCAAGATAGGCCTACAGTATTCAAGCATCCACAGAAACAGATCGGTTTTCTTTAGTAGCCTATACCTTTGTCTTTCTGGTAAGATTGGAACACGGAAGCCTTGAAACTTTTATAGCGATATGCATGCGCTAGGCAGGGTTAAACACGTCTATGTCAGACGACCGACTAATGGTGGGTTTACACACTGCGTAAAATCCGAGCGTATTTTGAAATCCGAGCGTATTTTGAAATCCGAGCGTATTTTACGCATGAATTTGAGCTTGAAAAGATTTCTAGTAATACGGACGTATTTAGATACAAAACGGACCGATTTCTCAATTTCGTCCGTACTGCTAGAGATCTTTTCAAGCCCAAATATGTGCGTAAAATACGCTCGGATTTCAAGTACGCTCGGATTTTATGCAGTGTGTAAATGCACCATAAGTGATCTTTTGGTCATTGGTATAATACCTAGCCTGAAAAAGCGAAGAAGCTTGACGTCAATTGCGCAGTAGACAGTTTCGCGAATTTGAAGAAGCGTCGTTTCGCCTTGGTCGATTAGTAAAATATCTCTTTGTTTCTTGGGAAAATCGGCTCCAACTCCCCCCCCCCGGATTTTGACGAAATTACGCCCCTGAACCTTATACACTGTAATACACCTTATATCACCTGTTTGAACAGTGCATTACGTCTATGCAGGTAAGCATGGGAAATTGTGTACACCGGAAGACGGATTTTTTTTTTTTTTTCACTTAAACAAGAACAAGACTACTGAACGAAATGTCAGAAGTGAGTCAGCTACCGATTGTGTCAGTGTCGCAAATTTCTTCGCTGCAAAACAGCGATCGACTCTGAAGACTTCATTTGCCTGAAAGTGCAAATTTGGTTTTCAGTTTCGATTTCTCAATCCTTTGTCGTGGAATTAGATAGAAGTCCGGCGAGAACGCAATGTAACTTTCCCCAACCTCTGTATTTACCCCTAGAAAACAGTCAAGCAAACCCACTTTCTAAGATCTTGGTCTCCCCATTGCACCATATCTTAACCACCTACTGGGGTTAATTAAACAGAGTTTCAAGTTTTCCAGAAAGTTTCCGCAAAAGTAGAAATTTTTCGTTTCTGGAAACGTGGCTCCCTCTTGGAAGGCCCTCACAAGACCAGCTTCTGGGGCCGCAATGAATGTATGTTCTTCCTGATTAGATTTTTAGTATTAGATAAATGAAATGAAGAATTTTTAGAATAATGTGTTAAAGATCCGAATCCGGTAGAATTCATAGAAGTTTTGACAAAATGGTTGGATTTACTTATTTGCGGTGTCATTTGAGGAGGAGCTGGAGGGTTTGCTAACCTTAAGAGCTTTGTCTGGAAATCAGTGATTGAGCTGTTCTCCAGTTTGGTTCAGCGTAGAGCTGTTTTCGATACCCAGCTCTGTGGTCGAAGGCGTGCGCTACCAGTACTCCATTTTCCCGGCCGATCTTATGCACCACTCTTACACCTCGGTGAGTTTCTTTCAGCCCGATAGATGACTCCTCTTCAGCATTGTAGAACAGCGCTATACGCGATGTTTACGTCTTAATACCAGGCTGGAGACCTGGTAAGTGAGCAAAGAAGTACGGTTCGTTCCAGCCATGTGGCAAGGCATTCAGGTACGGTGGTCTGGAATACTTTTCCAGACTCAATTCGAGAAGCGGAAAGTGTACCGCAATTTAAAAATCGGTTAAAGAAACATCTCCTTGAGGGTAGTTGGTGAGTGGAGGGTTTGGAAGACGAGAGAGGACTAATTGACAAATGAATTAATTAATTTTTAGTTTGGATTAGAAATGAATTAATTAATTTTTATGTGGCAAGCATTCAGGTACGGTGGTCTGGAATACTTTTCCAGACTCGATTCGAGAAGCGGAAAGTGTACCGCAATTTAAAAATCGGTTAAAGAAACATCTCCTTGAGGGTAGTTGGTGAGTGGAGGGTTTGGAAGACGAGAGAGGACTAATTGACAAATGAATTAATTAATTTTTAGTGTATTTTAGTGAAGGTTGTGGCATGTGCTTTGTTTGTAACCGGTCGTCAAGCCGGAATGAATTTTTGTTAGTAAAGTTGTTGATTCCTGAATACACACGCCTGTTTAAATAGAATCTTAGAAATAGAATCTCATCGATACAGCGTTCGGCGTTGCCACGCTGTTACAATTTTTCGAGCTTCTAAAGATCAGAAAAAGTGTTCTTAAGTACACGAATACAATTTGACACCCTTTATTGTAAAAATCTATTAAATTAACGGATGGACAGGGATTGTTCCTCGAACTAACGATAAGCGGTCGTAATAGAACAAAAAACGTGTTCTTTTGAAGAAAAGTTGTTTCTTCAGCTTCCAACAAAGTAGAACTTTAATGCTTCCCGTGGCAAACCTGACGACGCCGCTCCTCTCCGCGGCCTGCTTGCGGAACCAACCAAGCGATCTGATTGGCTCTGCATAAGGGAAAATAGAGCCTGGCTCTATTCTCCTTAATCGCCTTATTACAGCGCGCCCCGAGGGAAAGAAGAATCTATAATAAGCTTTACACGCCTTACAACACTTATTTGGACAAGACTTTAGAATGCTGTAAAGCCGACAGCTCTTGGTCTGGGCCATAGAGAGATTGCTCCGTATCTGACGAAAACGGATATTCTCACTGTCATAAGAAAGGTCATAGCTAGGTATAGGAGTTTCAACTTAGAGACTGAGTTGTGGGCGTTTGATGAAAATTACAAATGTTTGTCAAGAAAGGATCGGGAAAAGTTTTAAAGCTTAAAATATGTACAAAAAGCCCAAAATTCGATCTCAAAGTTGAAAATCCTATACCTTGCAATCTTAAATTCTGTATTACGCTTTTTCTGTTTTTGTCGAGTATGCTGCAATCTCTATATAATAGAGACGTGGAAATTATGGGACCTTGAACAGTATGCTAACTGAAGCCAGGAGCGTTATGGGGATTTAGCAAGTAAGCCGAAACAACACTGCTGGCTTGTTCCATTCTGCTTGTAACTAAAATATGTATTCATAGTTCACAAAATTAAATTACAAAATAAGACGGTAGCGTCTGCCACGACATTCCTGCAAGCTGCCCGATCGAGAAAAGGTTGTGACTAAGGTCCAGGTCCAGGATATCCAACGGCTTTTTAGTTTAAATCTGACTGAGGAGCCGCTCTTTATTGCTCTGTCTTTTGGCAAGTCTACATCGTTCTGGGACAAGCAGGTCTTACCAAATTGTCAGACGGTTTGTTCTTCCACTGTAGCGACAGGGTGGCTTTTCGTATGGTCTGTTGAAGGGTTGGGACCCTGGGGGTTTTGGTCACCAGGGGCGCTGGTAACGAAATTCGTCTCTCTGCTGAGAAGTGAGCGAAGCTCGCTTTTCTTGCCGCTCCTGCAACGAAATTCGTCAGTTGGAAGATAATACTCTATATGACTAAGTCCAAAACACGCCAGTGATCCTCAGGAAGAACGAGAAAACGTCTCACTAACGACTCAAACTCAACAACTCAAATCATGTGTCAACCAATCACGACGCTCGTTCAGGACAGCTGTGGTGCCGCTTCCGGCTCTTCCGCTAGGTATACGGCGATTTTGCATCGGCAAGGAGAGTTAGTCATCAAGAGTGTACGCCCTTCATAAAATTCCTTCTAGATTAGTTCTTTTTTGGGCGCCAGATGCGCTAGCATAGAGTAAACAGTGAAGCGTTACTTCATGGTGTACGTTTATACTCTTTCACAGCTGCTCCCGAAGATCGCCGTGATTGTTTGACACAGGATTTGAGCTGTTGAGTTTTAGTCGCTAGTGAGACGTTTTTTCGTTCTTCCTGAGGATCGCTGGCGTGTTTTGGACTTAGTCATATAGAGTATCCAGGTTTATTTGGCTATTTCCAGTTCCTCTTAGGTCTAGCCATGCTTAAAACTGTTTAAAATGCCTCTTCGTCTGTTTGTGTTCAACCCAACTCTGTTCTGTCAAGCTCCATCAAGTACCGTATCTCAATTCTGGCTTCCTAATTCAGTGCTGATTGCTGGTTGACTTTTCAATGGGGCTAATGCCTGACTCGGTATGAAGCGAAAGCCAAATCCCTTATTCACCCTTCAGATAACTTATACCAAGATCTCACGTGTGATTGTTATTGTAACTCTAGCGCATCTGGCGGCAATTCGTCATTGGATTTTATGAGGGGCGTATAACAATCACACGTGAGATCTTGCTATAAGTTATCTGAAAGGTGAATAAGTGATCAGGCTTTCGCTTCATATCGAGTCGCGCATTAGCCCCGTGGAAAAGTTAGTCAGCACTCAGCACTGAAGTCGGAAGCCAGAAATGACAAACTTGATGACGCTTGACAGAATAGAGTTGGGTAAAGCAAAAAGAGGGGAAGAGGCATTTTTAAACAGTTTTAAACATGGTTAGGCCTAAGAGGAATTGAAAATAGCAAAACAAACCTGGATAAACGTACACCAAGCAGTAACGTGTCATTGTTTTCTTTACGGTAGAGCACCTAGCGGCCAAAAAAGAACTAACCTGAGAGGAATTTTATGAGGGGCGTATTGTTCCTGTAGCGCGTCTGGCGGCAATTTGTCATCGGATTTTATGAAGGACGTATACATGCTATCCGCGAATATCTGTGGTAATCTGGCGGGTGAATAAGGTGTGGTAACCTGGTGGTAATCTGGCGGGTGAATCTGTGGCGAATATCTGTGGTAACATCCCGCCAGGCTTGCTGTGGTAAAAATTAATAGGAACGGGTTCTATTTTATGTGTTAAAAGTTATACGTGACCAATCAGAGCGTGCGTTTCCATCACGTGACTGTTAAGGAAGAAAGAGAGAAACGGATAAGGAGAGATATTTGTATAAAACTGAAACTGAACGAGCTCTTTGAATGGAAATTCAGTCATATTAAACTGTACAGCTAAATGCGTTTTGCCAACTACAAGCTTTTACCTTTTCTGAAATAATTACAGCAATCCTGGTAGGCTCAAAACTAAATAGAGAAATCTAAGTCGGTCAAACAGACACAGCAACAGATATTATATTGAATCTGCAGAAGACGGTCGAGGCTGATCTAAAATTCTACATTTCAGGATGTTCAGCGTCCCTAAGTCATCAAAGGTTAGGTTCTCTTGGGATTCATTGCCAGGCTCCAGGCTCCGTGTTGTTAATCTGCGCATACGTGGGCGTACAACTTGATTTACAAGTTGAACGGAAGAGGAGGATAAGGCTTACAAGGCGAAGTATTTTTATTCATGTTACAACACAAGCGTGAACGGTCCTTAGATGCCATCTTGTCCGTTAATTACTTGCCTTTATCTTACCTTTGCTGTGGCTCAGGATAGTGGTTGAGTTCTAAGTTAGCACCCGAAAGTGTGTCCAGATTGGAATTTCCTGGTGGTAAACGCCGTGGTGGCTTGTCGACATTCAGGTTCTGTCGAGTCATTGTCACAAGGACGTCGGCCTTCCCCCACATTGGCGGGCCTCGGTATCGCTAAAAATAATGCAAAAACTGAGTATAAGCTTACACTGTAAAAGTTTCTCCGAGTAAGGATTAAAGTTAACTGCAGTATTTGCTACGGGGATTAACCTTATCTCTACTGGGCTATGATTAATCTCGATCACAGTGTTTTCAAACTATCGCTGCCTGACCTGCTCGCACTGTTTTTATGTGCCATATGATGTATCTCGTAAATACTGCGGTAATGTGATATTATAGGTGACCCTTACCTTGGTCCTTACTTGTCTTTGAAATAAAATAAAAGATCTGCTCACAAATTCATGATGTAGTTTTTTTGGCTTAAAAGGCAGGTTTAGGGTTTTGGGCTCAAGAAGTTTGCATTATATGAGAAATCGAAAGTTGTACCAGAAAAAAGGCTGATTTAAAAAAGTTTGCCTGCGGCGCCCAGTTTAATTTTGTCCTGTACGTCGTCAGAAGCCGCTGTTGCTCTCGCTAGCAGGGGGGAGCGACGAAAGCTTGTTGTCTTCTCCCCGGTTAATCCTTATTGTGTTTCCGGTTAGAAGAAATTGAACTAGCACCGCTACAGTTTTTTTCCTGCTAAGTAGCTAAAAATCCGCATGCCTTTTCGAAAATCTCATTATTTTCTCGTCGATCTTAACCAGAAACTCATGATTTTCTAGCACAAATCTCATGCGTATCACATTATTTTTGTACTCCTGCTCATGATTTTGAAAATTTCCGAGTGGGAACACTGGTATCGATCTCCAGTCTTTTTTCGGAATCTGCTCAAGGCCCATTCACAACGGGTTTTAGCTAATACTCAGTACCAGCCAGTTCCGGAAATCTCTCTGAGACCGAGAATTAGCTGGGTTTCTGCCGTTCGCAATTATTGTGCCAGTTTCCGATACCAGCTAGTCTCGCACCCAAGTTGAAATCAGTTCAACTTTTGAGGGTACTAGCCAATCAGATTATTTGGGGGAATATTGAGGAATATTTGATTGGCTAGTTTCGAACCAAGCCCAATAGATAAAATCACATCCACTCCTTGCTGTCTTGAAAACCGAAATTGAATTTAGGTCAGTGTATTTGGTCTGACGCGGTTCAGTATTAGCCAGTCAGAATATTCCTCATCCCCTAAGTAATCTGATTGGCTAGTACCCTCAAAAGTTGAACCGATTTCAACTTGGGCCCGACACTAGCTGGTACCTGAAACTGGCACCAATATCAATTGCGAGCGGCAGAAACCCAGCTAATTCTCGGTATCAGAGCGACTTCGGGAACTGGCTGGCACCGAGTATTGGCTAAAACCCGTTGTGAATGGGCCTTCATGACCATCAATATTCTGTAATTTGCGGATTAGCAGGGTACAAAACTCATGGGCTGTATGTCATCCTTATTTTAAGACTAAGAGGTCGCAGGCTTTTCAGGAAAATTCACGTAAAACTTCCATATCTACATAGTAATGGGATGGGGTGTTCGCTTATCAGGAAAATTGATCTTCAGAAAAGAAAAATCGTTAAATATAGAATAAACAAAGCAAACTTTTGTTTCTACTTTCGCACTATAACTTTTTGTTTGACTTGGCACTTTTGCGGCTTCCAAATCACATAATCCGGAAGTAAGACGCCAAGATAGCAGCCTGCTACTCACTATAGCCGTCACTATAGCCGTGAGTAGCAGCGTCACAGTAGAGCCCCATGCAGAACAATTTTACTGTAGAAATCGTAATCGATCGAAAAAAGGGTTACCCGCTGCCACCAATGTTAGGTTGCGTCCCACCGAGTTATTATCAATTACGGTCGTTACGAGGAAATTATTATTTTATTATTTACGAAAATTAGCTCCTTCCTCGTATCATTGTCGGTCCGCATCAATTACGATCGTTACAAGATACTTATGACGGTCGTGAGCATCATAAGTGATACTATTTGCTCAGCAGGATTCCCCGTCAGAATTGTGACGTTTGTCCGCGCTGCCACTACTTTCATTCTAGAGATGTTACTAATTACCAAAATGCTCTATGTGACAAAGTGCGAAACACTCATGTGACCTTTAGGAAGACCAAGAAATGTCACCCAAACAAATTCTCAAAACTGACACAAAGTCCATGTAATTTATGTAAACCGATCAACGGCGTTTGCTGTGGTGACGTTTCTGCTTCTTCGGTAGGCACACGGCTTTTCTTCGTGTGCACGAAGAGTTAGTCATCAAGAGCATAAATAGCTGGCTCCTCCTCTTGTCATCATAACTTGTAATAACTTCTTTGGAACGCAACCTTAGCCGTGTTTTATTTGACACAGTGAGTCTTGTCTGGCAAATTCCGTTTTATTCGCGACAAGGCGTGGCAATTGTCTTTTCTTGTCAGACAAGAAGGTCATATTTTGTGAATAGCTTTTTGGGATCCCAAAACGTAAGTGGAGGGATACCTATGACTTCGTAAAAGTTGTCCGTCGGTCTGTCTGTCCGTCTGGAAGCACGATAATTCTCGAAGGGAATGAATTATTTTGACGAAAGTTGGTGTGAGGACTGTTTGGGTCAAGAGAGAGGTCGAGTTCGTAGAAGGGCTCTGTTGGTCAACATTTAGGGGTGGGGAGGGGGTTCAAAATTCAGGGGCGAACAAATTTTGTTTAACAGCTAATGAGATAATCGATTTAGGGGTAAGAAGACATGTTGAACACAAATATGAAAACCATTTTCTCGCCGGACAAGTAGTTCGCCCGGAATCCGGCTAAAACCGGAAAATAAGTTAAAAGTAAAAGTTTTATATAAAGTTGATTAGTTGTTCGGTTTATGGGTAAGAAGACATGCTGAACAATTATATGAAAATCGTTTATTTGTCGGACAATTATTTCGCCCCGAATCCGTCCGGAACCGAAAAATGTGTTAAAAGTAAAACAAGACACGAAACGAAACAGGACAAGTAGTTTGCCCGGAATCCGGTCGAAACTGGAGATTTGGCAGAAGTAAGGCAGGAAGACTTGACCAGTTTCGTTAAAGTAGATAATGAAGTATAGCCGCTGAGTAAATACACATCCATATTTGAACTTGGTTTTCTCAGATGATTAGCCATTGATCTTCTTCTGTTTCTAAATCTTAATAGTAAAAATGTTCAAGGAGTTTGGCGAAGACCAGGATATAAACAAGACCAAATTGTCTGGATTAGATAATAAATATTTGGGATTCCATCGAAACCTTTGGTCTTGTTGTTCTTTTCATAGTTCGAAGGGCTCCAGATCTGAAAAAGGGAGGGTGCGTGACAACTGCCCTCTCCCCAGATCAGCTAGAGGTAAGCAGCAGCTGATGTACCTGAGTTTGTTCAAATTTTACCAAACGAACTGTAAACTGCATTTTTTTTTGCGACAGTTGTAAGGAGGATCATTCCACCTGACAAGGACTAGCAAAACGGTATTTAGCGATGACAAGGTCAACAAGACCAAAGGTTCCGATGAGATCCCAAAAATCTAATATTTGATCCAGACAATTGGTTCTTGTCTTCGCCAGATCCAGTCTTCGCCAGGCTAATCATCAGATATACCTCTATAAGCCATATCTATTTAGACTACACTGACCGAAACTTCCTGATTTACTTCTGCCAAATTTCCGCTTTCGGCCGAATTCCAAGCAAACGAATTGTCCAGCAAAAAAAAGGAAATTCAGAAATGAATTCGGCGTATATCCTTATCTCTATAAAGAACATCTAATCAACTTCAAATAAAACTTTAACTTATAAAAAAAATGCCAGTACAACCGGATTCCGGACGAATTATATGTCAGGGTGAGAAATAATCGTCACATACAGACTCAGCGTCTCTTCTTACCCCTAATTCTGTCATCTAATTCACTACAAATAAAACTTTTGCTTTTAACATTTTTTTTGGTTTTGGCCGGATTCCGGGCGAACTAGTTGTCCGGATAGAAAATGCTTTTCACCATCGTGTTCAGCATGTCTTCTTACCCCTAAATCGAACATTTAATCAACTTCAAATGAAACTTTTTTTTTAACCAACTTTCCGTTTTTTGCCGGATTCCGGACGAACTACTTGTCTGGTGAGAAAATGGTTTTCACCATCGTGTTCAGCATACCCACAATCGACTATCACATTAGCTGTTTAAAACATTTTGTTTGCCCCTTAATTTGAACCCCCTCCCTCACCCCTAAATGTAGGGCTACAAAGCCCATCTACGACCTTGACCTTACCCTGGACCCAAAGAATCCTTACACCAAGTTTCATCAAAATATCTCATTCCCTTCAACAATTATCGTGCTTACAGACGGACGGACGTACAACTTTTGCGATGTCATAGGTATCCCTCCACTTACGGTTTGGTATCCCAAAAAGTGAGACCTTCCTTCAACTTCAGATTGGCTTAGGGTCTGGCTTGGAGCCAATCCCTTTTCACCTTTCTTTTCTTCTTCTCATCTGATTACTGCTGAACGTCGTACGATAGAACGATTTTCATCATCTGTTTGTATTTCGTCTCTTTTTTCCGTGTCGGGAGTGGGGAGTAGTTATATAAACCGGGTTCTACCCCACCCTCCCCCAAATTTCAAAACCCCATTTTAACATCGATTTCTTAAATTTTAACATGCTTTTTTCCGAAATTTCACCCTTTTTATAGATATTTGTATTTTCTTTTTTTCCAAATAAAGGTACCAAGAAATAGGAAATATTAACCTTTATACTACATATAAACTACTACTTTTTTTTTTTTCAATTTTTTATCCAAATACCCCCCAATTACTGAGTAAACAGTTCCAAGTCAACGTATTGTTCCGAGTTCTTATTTACACGCAAAATAGGCTGCAAAATAAGATTGTTCTTTAGAAGTAACTCATCAGAAATTGCATTGTATCTCTGCGGTATAAACAGATCACACATCTTCTTGTTATGATTGATAACTACAACTAACTTGTCACCATATTTTGTCTTAGCTATTCTCATTTTCACTACATTATATTTCAATCCTAGTACCAACTCTTCCTTCCTGATTGTCTCATTATACTTGTTTGTTTTGATTGTATTCAAGACCTCCATTTATTAGTGGCTGATTTTCTTTAATAAAAATCCAAGCTCCTAATTATCAACCGATCGTAACATCTGTGGTGTGTCATAGATGCGTCACACTGAATATTCGAGAATATTCAGATGCGTCACCTCCAGCAGATTCGCGTATATTTAGTGTCGCGCATCTGATACATGGAGCCAGTTGAGGCTAGGAAGCTCACACAGAAAGAAGAAATTTCCAATGTAAGTTTTTTTTTGTTTCTTGCGATAAAAATGATGATTCCCAGGTAGGTATCTAGTAACATAGGAATAGCTACATCTGAAACAAACAACTGTGCAAATAGAAAATATCAATGGGTTACCTACTTCCCAACACTTGTTGTGCATCCTTCCCCGGCACCGGCAGGCAACAACCGAAATAGGCAGTGCCAGCACCGTTGCCGACAATAAATTGAGCGATTAATCTTTTAAACGCTTCCAAAAATGTTTATTTTAATGTTTTGACGCGTGACAACCGGTGTTGACAGGTTTCAGCCTATGCCGGCAGCGACCGAGCTTCTCGGCACCGGGTACTTGCTGTACTAAAATCGAGAGTGGGCAACCCCTCAGCAAATATTACTACACGATTTCTTAGATGACGAAGCGCATCACAGGAGATGACGTACGAACCAAATGACCTTCAAAAATTCTGTAAAGGAATTGAATCGCGTCACACACGATGACGTAGGAGCCAGACGTCCTTCGAGAATTCTGTAAAGGAATTATCTGGGTTAGATAATGTTCCTAAGCGCATCACACACGATGACGTAGGAGCCAGACGTCCTTCGAAAATTCTGTAAAGGAATTATCAAGGTCAAATTAATCGTTAAGAGCATGTTATTTTCTTTTCAGATGAACAGAGCTATTCAGAAAAAAGCATCATCCGTTCCGAAAAAGTATCTGAATGGGTTGCTCAAACTGGAGAAATCGGAGCAAGAATTATTCCTTTCACTGTGGAGTAAAATAGCTACAACCGCAGATGAAGTCGAAGACGAAGATTGTACGGTAGCTCGTTCATCTGTTGAAAAGAAAAAAGAGAAGAGCGGACAGTTTTTAGCTGATATTAAAGCGAATTTACATGCATCGCGAAGGTTTGGGAACTTCAAACTGGACGTGAACATCCAGAAGGTACTGACCAGTAAAATATGTGGAGTCAGTTTGGAGCAAGCAGAAGGTTTTATTATTGATTTAAATAAAGTGGAGGTGTATTTGGATTATTTATCAGTGTTACTAAAAGCGAAAAAAGGAGAAGTGTATGCGTACATGCAGAAACTGTTCAGTGAAAACCCTGAAAATCTAAACAAGTGTTTTCTCGAAGAACGATTTAAGAAATATGGAGAAAGCAAATCAACAATAAGAAGATATCTTCAGTTGTATGGATTAGTCCGCGAATATCCTGGAATAGCTTTCTGTGGGAAAGGGTACTATTGCATCGTCGAAAATGAAAAAGCTATTCGCAAAGCGATCCAAGAGGATGAGACACTGTCGTCATTACTCAAGGATCATCCTGTGCAAGTGTTCTTATCCAATGAAGTGTTGATTGATTTTGATAAACTAAGTCTTTAAGTTGGCATACATTTTCTCAATAAATTTGGTGGATTGATTGACTTATAAGCTAGATTTTGGTTGTCAGGTAGAGGATCATGTGTGAAGAGTCACACTTGAGAACCATTCATTTGAACTATTGATGCGTTCTTGCAATATTTATATCCATTTAAACGAACTTGCTTCATGTATTTTTCGCGAGGAAAAAACCTGAATGTTTTACGCATTTCCGCTTCACGCTGAATAAACTCTTCAACCGTTAATTGACCACATTTTAGCATTGATACCAATTCAGTGTAAAAATTATACGTGGTTTTGTATTCAGCTTTTCTATCTGCAATGTTTAAATGTTTTTCAATTATTTCGATAATAACGGAACCCAAACTTAAAGACGCTAAAGGTAATATAAAAAACGCACTTAATCCTGCTGCTGAAAAGGCAAATTTGGATAAAAGTAGACCGTTACTCACATTATTGTAATATTTATAGCTTCGGCGATATACAAACATTTTCTTTTCCAAATCTTCCATTTATAATAAAACTAAATTGTTTCAAAAATTACTTCTTTAGGTTTGCCTCCAAATTCAGGAACACGTACACCATCTCGTAAACAATACTGCAGATAGCATGATCAGTCGGATGTAATCCAGACGGTGCATACTACGTGAACGCAAAACACTGCTGCCACCTGCGCAACTCCACTATTTCTTTCTTAACTGGTCAGAGGCAATCTAGATCGCGTATGCTCCGAGAAATACAAACAAATCAGCCGTCTCGGTAACTGTGCTCTCTGTGCATTGTCCAGTCGGAGAAAATGAGATAGCCTTTGCTCCATGAAACACATACTGAAACCAGTGAATTTCTTTACGGCTGAGAAAACGCAGTCGGGAGAAATTCATTAATAAAAATATTCCCCTAATAAATGATGGAAACTGCAGAGGTTATTCAACGTTGTAAAACCATTATATCAAACAACGAATCGGTTATACGAAGTTTACCGAAATACAAAATTAATGAACTTCGTACATATGCAAAAATTAACAATATCAAAACAAATGGTGAAACGAAAAAGGAAATAACTAATAAGATAATAAAGCAACTTAATAGTAATATTTTGCTTGCGGAAGATACAATAAATATTCGGCGTAGAAATGAAAGGATTCGGAACAAAAATAGACCATCAAATTATACACCAGAGCCAGCATTAAGGAAGATTTTGGAAGATGAGCTAGAAGAAAATAATATTGCTATTGGAAATATAAAAAAAGAGGAGAAACGGATAATAGAAAAGGATACAAGTGAATTAAAAAGGATTAGAAGATAAAGAATTAGTACCTGATAACGGGATTTTTGAAAGTGCTGAAAGTTTCATTTCATTTTCGAAATCAATAAGTATTCCAAGACAGGATAAGGAAATAAAATATGAAATCAGATTTATAGATTCTATTCGATTCATGGCTTCATCACTGGACAAACTATCAGCAAATTTAGCGAAATGTGACTGTAAAGTATCATGTAATCATCTGAGAGAGAATTTCAAGTACACATCTGACAGTTTCAGAAACGATGCTGAATTTAAAGAAATAATTAAAAAAGGGGTGTATCCTTATGAATTTGTGGATAGTTTCAGTAAAATTGATTGTACAAAGTTACCACCCATAGAAAGCTTTTATTCTAGGTTAACGGGAAAAGGTATTGACAAAGCTGATTATAAAAGAGCGGTGTCCATATGGAAACAATTTAATTGCGAAACATTACTTGATTATACCAAGTTGTACCTAAAAAGTGACGTTTTAATACTATCAGATGTTGTAGAGAATTTCAGAAATGTATGTATACATAATTATGACTTGGATCCACTTCATTACTTCTCAGCTCCAGGACTAACATGGGACGCTTTCCTAAAGCATTCAACAGTAGGATTACCGTTATTCTCAAAGGAAGACATGTATACATTCATTGAAAAGGGGATAAGAGGCGGCGTATCTCAATGTATAAAAAGATACACTAAAGCAAATAATAAATATATGAGTAATTATAATAAGAATAATCCATCTAATTATTTAATATATTTGGATAAAAATAATTTATATGGGTGGGCAATGTCACAAAAATTACCAGCGAATGATTTCCAATTCATTTCCATACCAGAAGCTTTGAAAGAGAGAAATGAAAACAGTTCACTCGAGTATTATAACCATCTAAAAAATCATGTTAACTCGGTGATACAATTACCGAATGTAGGTGCTATCTATGAAGTAGATTTAGAATACCCCAAAGAACTTTTCCAGTTACACAAAGATTTACCATTAGCACCCGAACATTTTAATGGCAAACTATGTACGACCTTACTGGATAAAAACAACTACGTAGTTCACCACAGGAACCTAGAATTCTATTTACAAAAAGGTCTGAAACTGAAAAAAGTACATAGAATACTAGGATTTACTGAGAGTGCTTACTTAAAAGGATACATAGACCACAACACAGCACTTAGAACTAAAGGTACAAATGATTTTGAAAAGGACTTTTTTAAGCTGATGAATAACGCTTGCTTTGGAAAAACCATGGAGAACGTAAGGAAACGAGCTGATATGGAAATAATAACTGACGATAAAACTAGAGAAAAAATAATAAAGAAACCCGACTTTAAATCTGAGATTATTTTCAGTGAAAACTTTTCTGTGGCAAGAATGTCAAAGGAAAAGATAAAACTAGACAAACCAATGTATATAGGTTTTGCTGTATTAGAACTATCCAAGTTATTGATGTATGAATTCCATTATGATTATATGAAACCTAAATATGGGGATAAAATATGGAATATGGATACTGATTCTTTCATCTATGACATACGAACCGAGGATTTCTATCAAGATATTAAACCGGATTTGAATGAGAGGTTCGATACATCTGATTATGCGAAAGATAATCCATACGGGTTTCCTAATGTAAACAAGAAAGTGATAGGAATGATGAAAGATGAATTAGCAGGACAAGTGATGACAGAGTTTGTTGGGTTGCGGTCGAAAGTATATGCTTATTTAAAGGACAACCAAGACCTTTCAAAAGCTAGCAAAAAACTAAAAGGAATAAAAACAAACATAGTGAAAGATAAAATTACGATTCAAAACTACAATGATGTTCTGTTTGGAAACGTTGGAAACCTTTCAGTAACCCAGTACAACTTAAGGTCATACAAACACAATATGTTTCTAGAAGAACAGAATAAAAAAGCCCTAGATCCTAAGGATGATAAAAGGATTGTATCCAGTGATAAATTCACAACTTTTCCATTAGGTTACAAACAATAAATATTCAAGTACCTACTTAAAAATTCAAGTACCTACTTAAAAAAGTCAAGTACCTAGTTAAAAAAGTCAAGTACCTAGTTAAAAAAGTCAAGTACCTAGTTAAAAAAGTTAGCTACCTAGTTAAAAAAGTCAAGTACCTAGTTAAAAAAGTTAGCTACCTAGTTAAAAAATTCAACTACCTAGTTAAAAAATTCAACTACCTAGTTAAAAAATTCAAGTACCTAGTTGGTAAATCTTATAATGAGAAATTCCTCATAAGTAAATGAATGAAAAGGCTCCAATCAAAGTATATGATTTTAGCGAAAAGAACACTTATCAGAATAAGCACGACCTTGCACCTCAGTGGCCATTTAGATTATTAATTTGTGGAAGTTCAGGAACAGGGAAAACCAATTTACTCTTGAATTTAATTTATGAATACATCTGTTTCAACCGAATATACTTGTATGCAAAAGATCTTGAAGAAGATAAATATAAAGAACTTATAGACAATTTAACCACCTTGGAATCAAAATGTAAAACGAATATTTTAACCGTAAGTAATGACCTTAATGATATTATCGATGTTGATGACCTAGACCCTAATTATCAAAACTTGATTATCTTTGACGATTTTGTAACTGAAAAAGACCAGAAGAAAATAGAAGATTTATTCATAAGAGGAAGAAAGAAAAATGCTTCAATTGTTTATTTATCACAGAGCTATCATAAAACCCCAAAGGTGGTAAGACTTCAATGTAATTATTTCGCATTCTTTCAGTGTTCTAATCCAAAAGAGGTAAAATTAATAAGACAAAGCCATGTATCCAGTATAGACAATGAAAAATTTCTCAAACAATTCGAGGCTGCAACCAAGGGCTACGGTTTTTTCTTCATAGATTTAAAAACAAAAGATAAAACCCTGAAGTACAGAAAAAACTTTGAAAAATTTACTGGATAATTTGTTTCTATAATAAATGAATAAATTTGGTAGTGTTGGAAAAAAGGTTAGTAACGAATCGAAAGTTACTGATGAAAATGGTAACATTAACCTACAAGATAAGAGAATCATTAATTTAGGGGATGCGAAAGCAGACCAGGACGCTATTAGTTTCAGATCTATGACTATTATTTTGAACCAATTTAAAGAAGAAATTACCGCAGAACAAGTGGGGATAAATCAGTATTTTAGCGAAGATATCAACAGATTAACTGCTGTACATGATTCTCTTGATAATTTATTGGTAAGGATTAAAGATAAAGGGTTATTTGTAAAAGAAATAATTCGAGTTAATGATAAAGAAATTAACGCTGAAAACAAGTTGATAACAAATGTTCAAGACCCTAGAAACAAAAATGACGCTGTTAATTTAGGAACGTTAATTACACATCTTTTAGATTTGGAAAAAAAGCTCGAAACCCAACAAACCCTTAGCAATACTATTCTAACAAAAATTGCTGACCAACAAACCCATATCGATAATATTGAAAGAGCAATCGTAAACATTTTAAAAAGGCTTCTAGAGCAAAAACCTGTTGACAAACCATTCGTTTCCAGAATAGAAAAAATGATGGCTGGTAAAGAAATTTATATGCTAAATTATTTTTCTAATAAATGGTTGAAACAATGGAGTATACAGTTTATTTGTCAAAGCTTCAGAAAGGAAAGCTGAAGAAATGCTTTGGCGCTAAACAAAAATGTCAGATACGTGTTAGTCATAGTAGACAGAATGAACGAGAACCAGTCAAGTTACTTTTAAGTAAACGACAAATTGATAAAATTGAAACATGTAAAATGAATAATAAGGGCTGTGATATTGATGTCTCATACAAACAGATGAGAGAAACGATTCAAAAGGGTGGATTACTTCCATTCTTAATACCGTTAGCTGTAGCCCTTGGAAAGGCAGCTTTAACAAGCGGAGCTGCTGCTTTGGGTACATTCGCTGGTAAGAAATTGGTGGATAACATAACCAACACAGGTGGGGCGCTTACACTTCCTGGAACACAAAAAGTCGTGGGACGTGGAAGGCCTAAGAAGGAAACCGATGATGTCAACACAGGTGGTGCGCTTACACTTCCTGGAACACAAAGAGTGGTTGGTCATGGTGTACGTGGAAGACCTAAGAAGTCAAAAAACGGGGACATCAAAAAAGAAGCAAAAGTAAAGTAGGACCTCTAACCAATTTTGATATCATGGATGCATTAGAGAATATACCACATTTTAGAGGTGTTTTCTCTATAGATACGCTACCCAAACAAATAAATAGCCTAGAATGTGGTGTCATTAATTATGATAAACTCGGAATGCCTGGAACTCACTGGGTGGCGTACTGTAATCTACCTAATCAACCCTATGTTGAATTTTTCGATTCTTTCGGTATACCCCCTGGAAAAGAAATAATTAAATATCTAAAAACTTCAAAGAAAAAAATAGCTTATGAAAATCTTGCCGTTCAGAATATAGATGAATTAAACTGTGGATTGCATTGTATTTCCTACATTAAGCGCAGTTCTTAGTTTATTCATCTCTCGTCTTTTTGTTTATAAAAATTGTTTTCTAATAAATGGAGATTTATTGTATGAAATGTAAAAAGAAAACTGACACTGAATCAATGTTTAAAGCAGTGTCACAGAAAAATAATGTTCCAACGGTGAAAGGTAATTGTGTTATTTGTGGGTCGAGGAAAAATCTGTTTTTAAAAAAAACCTCGACGCAGAAAAAGATATTTTAAAGACGTATTATTCAAATTATTCAGGGGTTGATGATATTTACAGAAAATTAAAAGAAAATGGAGTGAACGTTTCTAAAGATAAAATAAAAAGTCTGTTGCAAAATGAAAATGTGTATACGTTACACAAACCTTCCTATCACAATTTTGAAAGGAGGCGAGTCTATGTTCACCATGTTGACGAGCAATGGCAAGCTGATTTAGTTGACATGCAGAAATATAAAAAAGAAAATAATAAAACAAATTACATCTTGACTATTATTGATTGCTTTAGTAAATATGCTTGGCGTGTCCCTTTGAAAGATAAAACGGGTGCTGAAATAATAAACGCATTCAGTCATATCTTTAAAGAAAGAATGCCTAAGAAACTACAAACTGTTAAAGGTAAAGAATTTGTAATGAGAAATGTTCAAACATTTTTGAAAAAAAACGACATACACTGGTTTGCATCTGAAAGTGAATTGAAAGCGCAAATCGTTGAACGATTCAATAGAACGTTGAAAGAAAAGTTATGGAAATATTTTACTCACAATAACACTACTAAATGGATTGATATCTTACCTTTATTTGTTAGGAATAATAATAACACTTATCATCGTTCAATACAAATGAAACCAGTAGATGCTCGTAAAAAGGTAAATCAGAAAAAGGTTTACAATGCTTTCTTTCCTCCAGCAGATGACTACAAAACAGTAGGAAATTACAAAGTAGGAGATTTAGTTAGAATTAAAAAAGAAAAAAGTATTTTTGATAAAGGTTATTTACCTAACTACACGAATGAAGTATTCCAGATAGCAACCGTAAGACCTACCACCCCCATCACCCACCTCACTTACCACCTCATTTAGTCTATTATGTCCAGTGCTCAAGTCTCGTATTGCGACCGGTGTGAAAAAATGATGTCGCAAAAGTTCTCGGTTATTTCGTACAATATAAATGGAACACGTCGAAAAGAGCACATCATTGACGAACTTTCGAGCAACTACGACATCGTTTGTCTTCAAGAACATCTTCTATCTTCAGCTAACACCAGTTTGTTGAAACGGAGCGCGAACCATGTTACGTTTGTGAGTGCTGCACGGTCTACTTTTGGTAGACCTTCCGGAGGCCTCGCCTGTATTCTGAAACGTAGCTCCATCTCATCTGCGACGCCTGCGCTTTTCCATAGTGACGAAAATCTCTTGGCCGTGCGAATTGCCGATCTAGTACTAATTAATGTGTACTTTCCTTGTGATCGTAAATCGATGCAGTCACTGAATAAGTTTGTCAAGACTTGTAGTGTTTTGAAGAAAGTGACAGAATCCGCATCATCTCTCGGTTACCAATTTGTTGTCGCCGGGGATTTTAATGCTGATTTATTGAATTCAAACCTTCGGTCTGATATGGTTTTTGAGTCTTTGTCTGAGTTTAAGCTAGTGGATAAGAATCGTCCGTTCTCTTACATCCATCATTCTGGGAGCCATACCAATATAGATCACGTTCTTTGTTCTCCCAATTTATCCGTTTCGAATGTTTCTGTACATGAAACAGAAAGTGACATAGACCACCTACCAATTTATTTTGTGCTTGGTATTTCTCTGTCGCAAGATAGCTCTAATGCACGTGTGAATCGTCGATGGTTTACCAGGCGAAATTGGAATAAGGCTCATTGGGCTCTGTATATTTCTACCCTTACAGCCTTTTTGTCTACGATAAAAGTTCCGTTTCAGCTACTTCAGGTTGGTTCTAAATTTGTAAATGATAAGAATTTTCTGAACAAATATTATTTTGATATTATATCATGCATGAAGGAAGCTGAAAGGGTGGCTGTTCCTGAAGAACGTGTTAAATTTAATACGCGGAAGCCTGAATGGTCATGGGACCCGGGTCTAAAATCAGTGAAAAATAAAGCGAAATTTTGGCTACGTATTTGGGTTTCTTGCGGACGGCCACCTAGTGGTGTAGTATTTCAGCTTAAACAGAAAACTAAATTAGAGTATAAAAAGTATTTACGGTCTGCAAAATCTAAAATTTGCAAATTCCCGTCAAGTAATTTAGATTGGAAAAAAATTGTAAATTCAGATAAAATCGGGGATTGTTTGTCAACGAGTAGCCCAATTAGCCCTGCTGCTTGGTGCAAGTATTATGACCAGATTTTCAACACTATAAACCATTTTGTTCATGCTACGTTTATGAAGCTTCTTAATTCTGCGCTTCCTGCATCACTCCGCCAAAACCAGATCCTCCCAATCAATTTATCTTCGGTGGCACAAGCTATAAAGAAGCTTAAGTCCAGTTCTACTGATTGTGATGGTATAAGTGCAAAACACCTAAATGTTGGTTGTCCAGCTCTTGTCCAACACTTACAACTTCTGTTTCAGATGTGTTTATGTACCTCGGTTGTGCCTGAAAGTTTTTTGTGCGGAACAGTTACCTCAGTCCTGAAAAAAGGAAAGATTCCGACTGAGTGTGCATCTTATAGGCCAATTACGGTCTCTTGCAATATAAGCAAAATTTTCGAGTATCTTCTCCTCCCATCAGTTCACTCTTCGGCATATTTTGGTGAAAATCAGATTGGATTTTCAGCTGGGGTAGGTTGCCAGCAGGCCCATCGAATTTTAGCTAATGTTCTTACTGAGGCTACTAAAAAGGGATTCGAGTTACATTTATGCGCCTTGGATCTCTCCAAAGCGTTTGACACCGTTACGCATTCCCAAGCTATTTTTTCCCTTTTTAGTCACGGTATCAACATTTCGGTAATTTTTCTTCTCAGATATTGGTATTCAAATTCTTTTTTGCGGATTAAAACGGATATGAGGGTTTCAGAAAGTAAAATTGCAGTGCGGCGTGGGGTCCGGCAAGGTGCTGTCCTTTCCCCATCTATTTTCAAATTATATATATCATCTGTCCTTTCTTCTATTCCATCCACTTGCATTCTTAATTCAGTAAATATTTCTTATCTTGCTTATGCGGATGATATTCTTTTGATCAGTAGGACTAAAAAAGGGCTTTCTTTTTCTGTTTCAACAGTAGCATCTAAACTTCACGCGATTGGACTTTCTCTTAATCTTTCAAAGTGTGAATATCTCTCATTTAACAGTAATATCACGACTCCTCTAATTTGTGGATCTTTTTCTGTCCCATCGGTTTCGTCTTTTCGGTGGCTGGGAGTTAATGTTAGTAAAACACTAAAATCCTTCCGGACTCTCGCCGTCGCGGATTGCAAGAAGAAAATCCAATTAAGCTATTCTAAAATTGTTGCTAATCGAGGTAGATACAATAGAAAATCTCTTGCTAAATTATATTCGGCTTTTACAGATCACTCGGTTTTATTTCTTTCTGGTATTTACCCTATTTTCCATAAAAAGACATCAGTCCAGTTCGTTCTTATTATTTCCGGTTTTCCCGCTTTCTATTGTATCTGCCTCCATGGTACAGAAATCGGAACCTAATATCTATTTACAGTTTTCCGGATATCGGGTCGAAACTTACGGAGCTTGCTGGGAAATTACCCAAGTCAACTTACAAGAATCTGCCCGCCCACAGTGGCCTGTCTCGTTTGCTTTAGTTTTTAGTGCTTCTTGTTTTGTGAAGTGCTTGTTTTGTTTCTTTTATTGATACTCCGCTTTGATTTTTTATAGCGGGTCAAAAATAAATTATTATTATTATTATTACTTATGAAATATCTGACAAAAGTGGGGAATTAATTCAAGGAGGGTTTTATGAAAAAGAACTTTCAAAATTTATTATGAAATAAAATTACTTGTATATAAATGGATTCAAGACGCTTGAGTGATATGTTATCGGGTATAGTTAAGAACAGAGAAATTCAAAGAAAACAAGTTCAACAATACGAGATGGAGAAAGCAGGGTTTCGGGAATATGCTTCAGAATTAAATGCTCCAGTTGTTACGGCACAAAAAGAAAACACTAAAGATACCATCAAAACACTGAAGCTATCATCGAAAAATTAGAGGAGGTGGATATTAATTCAAGAAGCCGGCTTCTCCAATTAGGTGAACCGTATAAATCAGCTTTACAAAGACAACCATATCAGATTCCAGTTTCAGAGGCAGAAACACAGTCAACACAATCTACCGCTTTAGAAGCATCTCCAGATTTACCAACAAGTATCAAAATCGTTGATATGGATCCAGGTGTTGATAAAGAGTTATTAAAAGCACTTAATGTAAAATATAGAGAGAATCATACAAGATATAAAGGAGAATATTTTGAGATGCCTAATTATTACTTTGATAACCCAGAGAATATAGAAGATGCTTTGTCTGAATTAACACCTATAAGTCAAAGTTATGGTGGTTTGAAAAGTAAAAGTAGTTCTAGTAAGTATGATAAAATTATTTTATTTATTCAAGACTATAAGGATAGATTAAAAAAAATTCAATCTAGTAGACCCTTTATCAAACAACAAGGAACTGGAATATTTATGAATTGTGATGAAATGATTAAAAAATTGTACACTTTGATAGGTAGTAGAGTGAACGGGAATACATCTGATGAGGTGAGGAATGAAGCTATTGATATTTTGGACTCGTTACTGCGAAATAAATTTTTTACGAAGAGAGTTTACAATTCAATATATAAAAATATTTCTAATAAATGGTGTTGTTAAACATTGAAGGTAATGAAAGTATCATTGATATAACATTTAGTCAACCAAACGAATTGAATCGTAATTGGGATTATGAAATAGGTTTGAATCAGTGTACTTTGTGGTATTCGTGGCATAATATAAGTGATAAATTTGGGAATAATACATTTCAATACAGGAAAGATGAAGAGGGGGGATGGGTGAATATTACTATTCCTAACGGGATGTATAACGATGATTGTTTGAATTATTTTTTGTGTCAGTATTTTGATACTTCAAAAGATAATGTCCTATTGTAATCTCATCCAATCCAGCATCTATGAGATTTGTCATAGTATTACAAGAAAAATATGTGTTTCGATTTAATAGTGACTTGTGTCAGATTTTAGGCTTTGAGAAGGATATTGAGATTTCTAAGAAAATCAATGAAGGTACAAAGCTTCCAAATATAACAAGAAGTGTCGATAAAATTCAAATTCACTGCTCTCTTGTAAACAGTTCTATCGTAAACAAAAGTAAATCAGATGTCATTTGGACATTTGTTCCGAATACTGAACCGGGTTGCCAAATTGTTGAGAATCCTAGACAATTAATATATCTTCCTATCAACACAAAAGACTTTATTTACTCGTTGAGAATGACAATAACTGATCAGCTTGGAAGACCGATTGATCTGAATGGTGATAACGTAGGATACGTACTGCATTTAAGAAAAGCTTAAAGGATTATTGAAATAAAATTATTTACTTATAAATGTTGTTAAATAATAAGCGATTACTTTACAATAAGCAGTACGGAAGTGGAATCGGTAGTATATTCAAAAACATTGCTAATTCCCAGTTATTCCAGACGTCAGCAAAACAAATAAAAGATGGAGCATTGTCAATGTATAATAATATTATAAAACCGAGATTTGAGCTGCTGAAAAACAGAGCAATAGAATATGGAAAAGATTTGATTGATGTCAACAAGAAGGAACTGATTGATGTGATTGGAAATAAGAAATCGATGAAGGATCTTCTGGGTACAAATAAAAGGATTTTAAATCAAAGGAGTCAAGATTTGATCAAAACGTTAATGACTGGAAATGGGTTAAAGATTCTGAAATGATTTTTATCGAATAATTTCTTTCTTATATAAATGGCAGTAAATAAAATTATTAGTCCGCAATGGAACATATTTGATGAGCCACTTGTGGATGATACAGTGGTCAAGTATGAATTTAAAGAAATTCGAGAAACAGATGTGAATGTATCCAATAAGTCAGAGTTTGAATTTGTAACAAAGAAATTAGATTCCTGGTTCTATCCAAGTGAAAGTTATCTTGAGGTAGGCGTAAGGATAGTTAAAGAGAATGGAACTAATATAGGTTCAACCGATGTTGCTACGTTGACGAATAATGGATTTAATTTATTTAGTACCGCTGAGTATGTCATAAACGATACACCTGTTGAAAAAATTAATCATGTTGGCATTACAACTACCGTTACAAAGCTGATTGAATACTCTGATGATTACTCTAGAAGTGCTGCTAGAAACCATTTTTGGTACAAGGATTATAATCAAGGAACTGATATCAACCCTATAACTAGTTCATTTACCGTACCTGCAGAAGGAAAACTAACAGCAGGAAATATGAATGTCACTTCTAAGCCTAATCCTAATTATAATAAAGGGTTTGAAAAGAGATATAATAGAACTAAAAACAGCAAATTAGTTAATATGTATTTACCATTATCAGAGTTGTTTGGATTCTTGAAAGGAAACAAACGATTTTTTAGAGGTGCATCACACAGAATATGTCTAAGAAGAAATGATGATAATAATATGATTGTAAAAAATGGAAATACTAATTTTAAAGTCGTCATTGAGTATTTATCCTGGAAAATTCCTGTTATAGCTCCTAGTATTGAAATGATGAGTCAATTGGAAAAGGGTTTGGCAAAGGATAAAAAGTATAATTTGATGTGGGAAGCTTGTAATACTTATAAAAGTGATGTTAGTCAGAATAAGGAACACACCTGGAAAGTTGTGTCTGAGAGAAATAGTCCTACGAAAATCGTTGTGATGTTACAGAAAAATGAAAAGCATAACAACCAAACAAATAATAATATGGTATTTGATCATATGAATTTGACGGATATAGAGGTTAGAATAAACGGGGATAAATATCCAGAAGAACCCCTCAAATGCGACTTTAGTGAGGAAAAATGCACATACTCGAATCTTTACAACAGATACATACACATGGGTTATAAGCAATTAGCGTTTGATACTGGTAGTGTAGTCAATATCGAAGAATTTAAAGAAGTATATCCACTATTTTGTTTCGATTTTTCTAAACACGAGTCAAATATTTATAATGGAAGAACTGCTGATATTGAAATAAGTATAACTTTAAAAGATCTTCAACCCGTACCATACAATATTTACTGTGTTCTATATTATGAAAGAAAAGCTACATGGGATATCATTAATAAAAATATGTATGTGAGTTTGTGATTTGGATTTTTATTAAAGAAAATCAGCCGCTAATAAATGGAGGTCTTGAATACAATCAAAACAAACAAGTATAATGAGACAATCAAGAAAGAACAGTTGGTATTAGGATTGAAGTATACCATCGTTAAAATGAGAATAGCTAAGACAAAATATGGAGATAAGTTAGTTGTAGTTATCAATCATAACAAGAAGATGTGTGATCTGTTTATACCGCAGAGATACAATGCAATTGCTGATGAGTTACTTCTAAAGAACAATCTTATTTTACAGCCTATTTTGCGTGTAAATGAGAACTCGGAACAATATGTTGACTTTGAACTGTTTACTCAGTAAAAATGAAAAATGCAAAAATAAAAAAAGTAGTAGTTTATATGTAGTATAAAGGTTAATATTTCCTATTTCTTGGTACCTTTATTTGGAAAAAAAGAAAATACAAATATCTTTAAAAAGGGTGAAATTTCGGAAAAAAGCATGTTAAAATTTAAGAAATCGGTGTTAAAATGGGGTTTTGAAATTTGGGGGAGGGTGGGGTAGAACCCGGTTTATATAACTACTGTGGGGGGTCTTCGGCAATTTTTCGTTGGTAGTTGCAAGGTAGTTTCAACAAGACGAGACAAGTGAGAATTAATAAAACGTGGCTTTAGTCCGCTAGGCCACTTTCTGAATACGAAGTACGTACCGATGATATCTCTTGAGGGTATTTTGGTTGCCGCGGATCCTTCGACATGTCCCCACAATATCCGGCTTCCTGCAGACTCACTACTGAGAAAGTTAGATTGAGCAACCAGCCAATCCCAGCTCGGGAAAAGCAAAGTAGGAGCCATTCTTTACCCTGAAAATAAAAACAATGTAAATGCTGAAAAAAACATACTTTCGCCTAAGCAAGTCTCATCAAAAGTTTTGGCAATTAAGCTTTAAACCACCAAAGTCCTTACTTAAAGCACAACTCTTACTAGAAATGATCTTTTGCCTATGAAAAGGATCAGAAAAAAAGTTTTCCATAAATATCATTACTTTCCACCTGAAATCAGCGATTTTCTTGTGGCGCTTGCCGACACTATCCAGCCTTCCTGAGCCTCGTTTTTGTTGCATGCTGCAGGTCCACTTCTCGGCCGCTTCCGGACTGATTCTTTCTACATCCGTTTTTGCACTGCAGCGCTTCCGAGGAAGACGGCAGCGCTTCTCGTGAATCCCGGACTTGCTCACCGACCAAGTCCGTGCTTCCCTGCAAGATGCTGCAGCGCTGCCGCTTCAACCAAGAAGAAAGTGAATCCAAAAACGCATAATGTGCAAAAGCAAAGAAGTGCTGCAGCAGCGATGCGGCAGCGCTATTGCAACAGACACGAGGCTCTGCTCTCCGACGCGGCGGGTGTGAGTAAAACGTTTGAAAACTGAACTGGCCGTGGTTAAAAAGCTGGAAAACTAAGTAAATAAAAGAAGTAAAAAACAGAAGATTCTCATATCCTTATGTTTGAAAGACTTGTCAGCGGACATTGAAGACTCTGGCAAACTTTGCTTTGCGTGATGGGCAAAACTCGGCGTGCCGTAAAATGCGCTAAAACTCATAGGCACAAAACGAAACAGTGGAGAAAGGAAGCTTATACTTGAACAATGGAGCTAGGTATATTATAAAAGGCAGAATAAGCAAGAGGGGTCCTTTAAAATGCTGCAGTCCATTTCTTAGGTCGACTAATACAGCAGATATCGAAACAGCTTTTTCTAGAGTTGCTCATATTTGCCGAGATGTAAATTATGGATGACTTCTTCGATCATTACATGCAAATGGGGCCTCTTTCATTTTATTTGTATTTATGTTCATGTAGGACGAGGATAAGTAAGTAACTTTTATTAACCCCAAAATTCACAAGGAATTGGTACGGGGTAGCCTACAACATAAAAATGAAAAGAAAAAGAAGGGCGATAGTCATTCAACACACTATTAACAGCAATACACGTACAGTACTATAAACATTCCAGCCATTGGTTATGGTTTTTACGGACCTTGTGAAGGGTGTTATCTACGACCCTGTTGGATGAAACTGTTGGGTCAGACAAACCGTAGTTTCTCAAAATCTGAGTGTTCAAGGTCCAAGGCGAGAGTCTTAGGAGTAATTTTGCAAATCAAAGATTTGATTCCCAGATTTGGGATCCCAAAAGGTAAGAGGAGGGATATCGATGACATCGCAAAGTTGTCCGTCCGTCCGTCCGTCCGTCTGTTAGCACGTTAACTCTCGAAGGGGCTGAGATATTTTGTTCAAATTTGGCACGATGACTCTTTGAGTCAAAGTATAGGCCAAGTTCGAAGATGGGCTCTGTAGCCCTATATTTAGCGGTGGGGGAGGGGGTACGAATTAAGGGACGATAACAAAATATATTTAAAAGCTAATGAGATAGTCGGTTTAGAGGTAAGGAGACATGCTGAATCCGAATGTGAAAATTATTTTCTCGCCGGACAAGTAGTTCACCCGGAATCCGGCGAAAAAACAGAATTTTGGAAAAAGTAAAAGTTGTATCTGAAGTTTATTAGATGTTCGATTCAGGAGTAGAGACACATGCTGAATCCGAATATGAAAATTATTTTCACGCCGGACAATCAGTTTAGTTATCTCCAAAGTCCCAACCTGCATTTACTGGGTCGAAAGGTCAGAATGCATCCGACAACTATCTGGTAAGAATTTAATAAAATTTGTTGACCAATTTTCGAGTCCCTACCCTACTTCTTTATTCACACAGGCGAAAGCTTTGTGCATGGGTGACTTCACTTTGTTTAATCCGTGGACCCAGGAGTGATGGTGACTTCGGTCTCGTGTATACGCGCAAAGTTAATAGGGTTTAGTAGAATAATATAGATGGCGCTTTACACACAAGGGACTTGTACCGTGACCAATACCATGAACAATTTTTCAATATAATTTAGAAGTCTAGGACTCCCTTGGCGGAGCCACGTTCCTATGGCCGGCTTCTACCAGACTATTGTAGTGGTTTGCGAACTCTGTTCACAAGCCCCTCGGTAGCTCAGTGGTAGAGTGACTGCCTTGTAAGCAGAAGGTCCTGGGTTCAAATCCCGTCTGAGGAGCATTTTTGTCTATCAGTTCACTACTTAGAAATGTTTAGTAGAATACTCTTTAAACCTAGAGTACGTTTTCTTTGGGTTTTGGATTGTCGGGGGGGGGGGGGGGGGTCGAAGGGGTTGATACATGTTGTTCAGACTTCGTATAAGGATTCTGTGGCAAAGTACTGGCCAAGTCTGTAGATGGGTCCTTTAGCCCTATATTTAGAGGCAGAGAAGGGGGTTTTGGATTAAGGGTAAAAACAATATTTTTAGTAAGCTAATGAGATATTCGTTTAAGGGGTAAGGAGGCTCACTGAATCCATATCTGAACTTAGTTTTCTTGCCGGACAAATGATTCACCAGGAATTCAGCCAAATCTGGAAATTTGGTTGAAGCTCAGTTGTTTCTGAAGTCAATTAGAGATTTGGTATCGGGATAAGGAGAATCGAACTTTGAACTTTATTTTCTGGACGGAGAAGCTGGCAAAATTTGCAAACACCTGGAAATTTTGATTGAAAAGTTTCAGCTCTCATTGTCACTAGATCTTTTGCTCTGCATGCAGTTCGCTGGGAATGCTGCTAAAATACGAGGAATTTGGTAAAAAAAAAAAAAAAAGATATCGGAGTGAGTAAACATGCGTGTTGAATCAATATCTGAACTTGAGTTTCATAATTTGGTTAGTTGTTTGGCAGCAAGCCAAAAAAATTCAAAACGGTAAAAGAAAATTGTACATATTCAAGCGGTTGATTGTGGATAAATAGCAAAAATGTTAAAGGGATCTGGCGAAGAGAACAAGATCCGACTGTCTGGATCAAGAAGTCTGATAAATATTTAAATTTGGGATCCCATCGAAACCTTTGGTCTTGTTTACACTGAGCCGCCGACAGATGTTTCCAAAAGAATGCCATAAACAGTACATCTGGAAGTGCAGCTGCATTGTACAGTGACGCAAGATATAAAAGTTCACCCGTACGCAATGCGGATATATATAGCGATCGCGATTCTGTCCGTCCGTCGGTCAGTCTGTCCGGGTTTTGCTAGTACGGGCACTTCCACATAAGCTAGGACGATGAAACATGGCAGGCATATGGACCCCAACAGATTAAGTTGGAAATAGTCACTTCCCCGATTCAAGCATAGTGGGGGGAGTGGAGGGAGGGAGAATCCAGAATCCTGAGGTATTTATAACTTTTGAACGGGTGATCGGATCTTAATGAAACTTGATATTTGGAAAGACCCCGTGTCTCAGACGAACCCACTTCAAATTCGGACCGGATCCGGTGACTTTGGAGGGAGCTCGACGGGGGACCGGAAATCTTGGGAAACTCTTAGAGTGGAGGAATCGGGGTGAAACTTGGTGGGAAGAACAAGCACAAGTTCTAGACATAACCGAACGTTTCGAGCACTATAGGGAGTTGAGGGGGGGGGGGGTCCGGAATTCTGGTGATCCCGCAACTTCGGTACTTCCTAGTGTGCTAGGTGAACCCCCCGCCCAAGCACTTCAAACCGCCCGCGTGTCTCGGGGCCCCGAAGGCCCCCGCCGCTGCCCCCATCCTCTTAGTTTTCAGCGAAATGACGCCTCTAACCATCATCAACAAAGAGCATAAAAAAGTTTAACATTGCGTACCGTAATATGGGATTTTAGACCTTAATGCTGAAGTTTGAATCCGAATCTTTAAGCTACTGGAAAATGATTTTCTGACCCGTTTTTGGGATCCCAAAACGTAAGTGGAGGGATACCTCTGACATCGCAAAAGTTGTCCGTCCGTCCGTCCGTCTGTAAGCACGATAACTCTCGAAGGGAATGAGATATTTTGATGAAACTTAGTGTGAGGATTGTTTGGGTCAAGGGTAAGGTCGAGTTCGCAGATGGACTTTGTAGCCCTATATTTGGGGGTGGGGGAGGGGGTTCAAATTAATGGACAAACAAAATATTTTTAAACAGCTAATGTGATAGTCGATTATGGGGTAAGAAGACATGCTGAGCACGATGGTGAAAACCATTTTCTCGCTGGACGAGTAGCTCGTCCGTAATCCGGCAAAAACCGGAAAGTTGGTTAAAAGTAAAAGTTTCATTTGAAGTTGATTAAATGTTTGATTTAGGGGTAAGAAGACATGGTGAGCATGATGGTGAAAATCGTTTTGTCGCCGGACCAGCAGTTCGTCCGGAATCCGGCCAAAACCGGAAAGTTGGTTAAAAGTAACAGTTTCATTTGAAGTTGATTAAATATTTGATTTAGGGGTAAGAAGAAATGCTGAACCCGATGGTGAAAACCATTTTCTCGCCGGACAACTAGTTCGCCTGCAATCCGGCCAAAACCGGAAAATATGTTAAAAGCAAAAGCTTTATCTGAAGTTGATTAGATGATAGATTTAGGGGTAAGAAGAGACGCTGAGTCTGTATATGATGATCATTTTTTACCCGGACATATAATTAGTCCGGAATCCGGTTGCACCCGCATTTTTTTTTTTAATTCAAAATTTTATTTTAAGTTGATTAGATTTCTTTATAGGGATAAGGAGATACGCCGGTTTCGTTTCTGAATTTTCTTTTTTTTGCTGGACTAGTAGTTCGCTCGGAATTCGGGCGAAACCGCAAATTTGGCAGTAGTAAAGCTGGAAGTTTCGGTCAGTATCGTCAAAATAGATATTTCTTATAGAGGTATAGATAGATAGGTAGATAGAACATCTGAACTCGGTTTTCTCTGATGATTAGCCTGGCGAAGACAAGACCGAATTGTCTGGATCAAATCTTAGATTTTTGGGATCCCATCGACACCTTTGGTCTTGTTTAACTTTTAAACCACGATATTGGAGACGGGTTTCATTAGAAATAAGATGGGTTGGACGATTGTTCGTTTTTTGCACTTTCGAGGCAATGCCTTGTCTCCCAATTGGTCAGTGTTGCCAAGTTGACTCAGATCCGTTTTCGTCGGGTAGGGTTGACCCCTTTATGACCATGAACCGTACACAATGGCAAGAGGGCACCCTGCCCAAATGGCTACTTCCGGCGACCCTGTCTGAAATGGGAGTTGCCCTTCTTCCTTTTGAGAATGTGAGCTTTCTAAAATCCTTACCTCTGGTTTCTGGTAATAAATTCCAAATAATACTACGTCAAAGAGACACATCGCAACCGTCACCAGAATCCATGGGATATAAAGAGTAGGCCGCCTTTTCCTCGACCCTACAAACAGAAAGCTTTTCAGTTTCACGTCTGAACTTTCTCATAGGCTTTTGGCTACTGGGTCAGCAATCAGCAGAAGATTATACAGCCGATTCCAAGTTCTAAAATATTGTTTTCTATTAGCTGTCGCCGGGCCATCTAGTGTTTCATTTTTTTCCATTAGTTGTCACTGCACTAGAGGCTTTTGTACCTGTCAGCCTAGGCATCACGTGAGCCAGTCCCGTGCAGGCTTTTCGCTTTTTGTCTCAACAGATTCACATTCGGGGTGTAAGTCGATAGGTGAAGGGTTTGATTGGCGTTCGGGTACCATTCTCCTGCCATCTCTCTAGAACACTCATTATTCCATCTCTGCGACATAAACTAGGTCAGAGAGTAGAGATAGAGTCATTAGATTGAGACAACCAGTCGCTGCGTCACTTGGTCCCTGTCCCCATGGGAGGCCCCCCCCAGAAGGTTTGTGGAAAAAAATTCCGCTAAATTTTGACTAGTGCGGCGAAGCCGCGCCAGTTAATTTTTTTTTTATCAAATTCACCATTACTAGATTATTTTCAGGGAATCTACCGGATTATTGCTCAGGGAGACTACCGGAATTTTGCTCAGGGAATCTGCCGGAATCTTGCTAAAGGAATCTACCGGAACTTGTCTCATGGAATTTACTGGAGGCTGGATCAGGGGATCTACCAGACTTTGCCCCACGGAATCTACTAGAATTTTCGAATCTACCGGAATTTTGCTCAGGGAATCTACTGGGATCTTGCTCAAGGAATGTATCGGAACTTGTCTCAGGGAATTTACTGGAGGCTGGACCAGGAAATCTACCGGACTTTGCTCCACAGAATCTACCAGAATTTGGCTCAGGGAATGTACCGGGATTTTGATGCTTACCGGATAGGTGTAGACTCACAGCTTGCCAGGATGACCCCGGCACACAGCTTACCAGAGCGATTCTTGTAGACAGACAGCACAGCGTACCGGAACATTCATCGGGCGATTCCGGTAATCTCCTAAGTTTCTGTAGCTTTAAGAATTAGACACCTACTGAAATTTCCATCATTTCCAACTAAAAATACTGTTCTAGGAATAATATCACGGTACAGTCTACTCCAGTTTCGACAGCTTTCTCGACTCCTTTCCGGTGATAAGCCAAGAGTTCAATAACGAGTTAGCCTTGTTCCGACATGATCTCGAGAGTCGCCGGGAGAGCCTCCAAACAAACAAAAAGTTTGAAGATATATTCGAAGTCTTTGGTGAATTGAAAGATGTCTTATCACTAGGATGGACAGCGTTCAAGCTGGCTAAGACAATCCCTGCTACCTCAGCAAGAGGGAAAGACTTTTTTAGCAACATTAAGTTGGTTAAGACCACTTTGCGTTCAACAATGGCTGACCAGCGTCTGTTGCTAATCGCATGTGAAACCGATCTAGTTGACGAATTTAAAATTGGATGTGTTGTGAGCAAATGGAAAACGCTTAAAACGCGAAGAATAAATGTGTAGGGTGGGTTGAAGGTCGAAGACTTTTTAGTTTTAGCTTACAGTCTTAAAGCTTAGTCGAATAGGGCTGAGACCAAACAGTCTAGTAACATATCACTGATTCACTTAAATATTCCTAAAAACCCGATGAAAATGCGTTTCATTTTTGCGCTTCGTTTCTCAGTTATCCAGGGATAACCGATTTCATAGAATGAACTTATACTTTCGGATTTGTGGTACCTCTATGTGCTTGTCCCTCTACGCTTGAAATTAGACATTGCCGAATAATAAAGTAAAAATATCACATTCATTGCAAGACATATCCTAAAATCATTTTCCTACAGGAGTAAGTTTTCCGATGTCGCATCTTTAGCCCTGAAATGCGTCTGGATGAATTTTGGATTGTCGTGCAAGCAGCGCACACTCTGAACGTTATAACCAGAGCACCGAGTGAAAAAATACAAGATCAAGATGTGTCAAAATATTCAGCGGATTCAAATATCAGATTTATAAATAAGCTTCCTTTCCAGTTAAACTTTAACGACCCTGTTTTTTTGTTGTTTTTACCACATAATCGAAGTCAGAACGCAACAGTATTCCAAAGTTTCTGCGGAGATGGTCACCACGGAGAATTTAAAAAACTTCAAAAAATTCCGGTAAGATTCTGAAGTCGCCCCCCCCCCCCAGGAAGGTGTCGGGACGCCCCTGCCTGTCCCCCAATGATTTGTCGTCTTTTTGGCAGGAGAAAGGGTCGTTCGTACAATAGACATATTCGGACGCGGTGTAAAGCAGTGCTGTAGCACAGAATGTGCCCAGAGAGTTTGTCTAGTCAACCCTTTCCTTTACCCCACTCACTTGACCACCCAAGTCCGCTCGTGATCTTGATACAAGGTGAGAACATACCTATTATGTGGATGACTGAAGCGATGATCCAGATGGCATTGGCTGCTAAATACAGTCCGAAACACGTTTCTGTTGAGTCCTCGGTTGACTTTACCAGAGTATTTGCTGCAAAACGTACCGATATCAGCAGGACATCTTTCACTGGAGACAAACTAGTGTTGGGCGATATATCGATAAATCTATACTTTTGCTTTCAATATTCGATAATCGATTTATCGATATTTGTTTACCATATTTCGGTATAGTAGACTTCTCTTTCCCCAAATTTAAAAACAAAATTGTCGTAAAAAGTATTCTGCATCATCTCAAACTTCGAATAAATAAAAACTGAATTACAAAAAATGTTTTGCTCCAATTTCGGATATGTAAATAAAATAAATGTAGGCCTATTTATGATAATTATAACTGTACAAATATAGCTTTAGATATCGATATTTACGTTTCGATATTCGAAATCGATATTTGGTCCGATATATCGATATCGAATATCGCCCAACACTAAGACAAACTAGTTGGTGACGACCTTAACAGGAATTTGGGGTTCCTAAATAAGGAAAGCCAGTTTCATAATTTGGTTGGACGTCGTTCATTTCTTTTCTTTCTCTTCTCGTTTTTTCTCTTTCATTTCTTCTGACATGTGCTTCTTGGCTTCAGCCAAACAACACTGTACAAAAAAATCTTGCAGTATTTGCTACTGGGATAATCTTGTTTCTACCGAGATAAGATTTTCTTAATCGGATTAATCTTATCCCAGTAGAGATAAGATTAATCCCAGTAGCAAATACTGCAGTTAACTTTAATCCTTACTCGGAGAAACTTTTTACAGTGAAGGCTCCTAACATGGGGATTTGCCAAGGAGAACTGGGCTCGTGTCTGTCATCTCTTGAAGAAGAAGAAGATTAAAACAGGTTTCATACTCACGGTCGGCAATAACAATAGACGAGATGATGACGCCGATACATGATTGTAACTATTAAAAAAAATGCGCTTTTAGCTTTCTACACCTAATGACCCTGATTGAAAGGAGTGCGTCGTAAGCATTCTAGCAGTTGCACCGTCAACCCCCCACCAAAGACCCAAAGTGAAGCCACGACTCAATCCGACCGCTGGGTCATCTAGTGGTGCGGTTCGGAAGCACCCGACATGGAGAGGCTGGGATCATAGTTTGACTAACAAAATGTTTTTCATTTTAGCAGGTATACGGAAAACGTGTAGAAAAGTCAAACTAATTACTAGCTTGATCGATTTCTTTTAGTAGTTTGCTTTCTGTTTGTTCTTGTTAATTCTCGCAAGTCCAAAAGAAGAAAGAATGCAAACTGGATCACATTAAATAAACGCTATTATATACATTAATAATATTAAGCTTCCGAGACCAAAAAATATGTCAAGCTGGCCGATGATATCCTCTTCCGACATATTTAAACGATCACGTGGTGATATACTTAGTTGCATTGTTCCTCTTACTCGCCACTCGATCTTCTCGATGGTTTAGTACCCCTTTTAACCTCCGGCGAGAGATGGCTGAATAATTAATGAGCAATGGCCACCTTGCTTTGAAGAGTGAATTGTGTTCAAGTAATTTGTGAATAACATTGGCTACCGTGAGGATTTTGAAGAAAACAAAGGTAACAGTGCGTTCGTAAAAATCTGACCTATCGAGAGATAATGGTATCTCACGCCTTCTCCGCCAAACGAATCAGATTTTTTAAGGGGTTAGAGAAATTCCCTGACATTTTGTTAAAGAACACGTCACATTTATGATAGTACTTCATTCTACTTCAGTAGTTTCATAAGTAGTGAACTGAAAGACAAAAATGCTCCTCAGCCGGGATTTGAACCCAGGACCCTCTGCTTACAAGGCAGGCGCTCTACCATTTGAGCTACCGAGGGGCTTGCGAACAGAGTTCGCAAACCACTACAATAGTCTGGTAGGAGACCTTGTGTACAGTGCCATCTATGTATTATTATGAATTTCCGTGACATGGGGATGTGAACTGGTTAGATGAATTTGCCTTCGGGCGGGATCATTGTTCATATGGCCGGCTCCTACAATCTCTCTCGAAAGAAGAATCGCCTACTTCATGGCCATATCTAGTAAAACAGATTCTGGATGATTGCGGAGTTGGAGAATTGTGGAATGATAGATTAGAAAGAAGGAAGCAGTGACTAAGGTAGTGAAAGAAATACTTAAGAGCCAGGAAATACAGGTTTGGCACGCCCAGAAGGATCAGTCGGAATCTTTGGGGTTTTATGCTGCGGTAAGGGAGGCATGGGGTGAGAATATAATGTTTGAAGCGGGTCTTAGACGGGATGAGTTAAAGATAATTATTGAATTGTTGGCAGAGTGTCTACCAATTGGGGGTAGATGACGTTATATTGATAATTGTAAGAAGAAGTTTGGTCCTTACTTCTGTCCGATGTGTGGGTGCGTGGATGAGAGAAATTCACATGCTTTGCGATTGTATTGAGCTGAGTGACTGGGGTATGATGTGTGCGTATTTGATGAAGAGTGGTCAAAACTAATTTTTAAGGATGAGTGTTTTGCTTGTATAAAGAAAATGGGGCGATTTCTGAGGCTAGCGATGGAACACAATAGTAGGTTTTTTGAATAAGTGAAACAAAGTAAACGGAAATGAGTATTATTATATGTTAGTGTTTTTTTTTGTATGTTAAATTTTTTCCATGGCCCTCGGGCTGATTATAGCAATAAACTATCTACTATTTAATATCTACATCCAAGACAAGTGAGAATGAAACAGGCCAAAAAGCCGTGTGTAATTCCATATTCCCGTTTAGCAAGCGGACTAGTTTCTCTTAAACCCCTCTGCCGCCTCACCATCAGCACTTCTTGACAGACATAGTAATATATAGATCCACAGGTTTATCAGCAGAAAATCTGCATTCTGCTTCCCAAGTCTTACTCCATCTCCTCTTACTCGTGTTTTACTCCATTTGTTTAGTTGATTGGTTGATTTTGGTACGACGGCATAGTTTCCCACTTATTGTTTGTTGTGCTTTTTTCTTTGCTTTCTTCCTTCTTCCTCTCTGAGTTTTCTTCTCTTTTTTGAAAAAGTATGTGAAAATTAATGTAAAGTGAAGTTTTTTTTTAACAAAGCCCCATTCGGGCTTTCCTGCAGTCAGAAATATCAGCTACATCAGGGACCCATCAATTTCCTGTAATGACTCGCCATTCAGGGGGCTTGTCAATAAGAGATTTCTGATGCGCTCTTGACCGAGCGTAAGATAGTTCGAGAAACATTCACGGGGATAAAATACCCGACTATCCAGATAGACAAAATTTTTCGCAGCTGTTGTGCTGAACTAGGAATATTTCTCTGTAATGGAAGAGTATCCTGGATCCTTTGTCCTAGCTTCGGTACCTGGTGGTATGCTGAATAGTCCCAACAAATTTTGTCTATCTGAGCAAGAACGCCGATTTGACCCAAGCGGAATTTTTGGAAACTAGGTGAGGCTCGTGCAACATAGCAACATAGAAGTTAGGAAATGACAAGCCCCCTGAATGGCGAGTCATTACAGGAAATTTATGGGTCCCTGGCTACATGCATAAAGGATGTTAGAGGGTTACAAAAGGTGTGTTCATGTAGTTTAACATGTAAAAGTTGATTCGTATAATAAAGAGTATTAAACTAAAAAAAACTAAACTAAAGTAATGGAGGTTTTGCATATGCCTCAATAGTAGAAAGTGAAAGTACCCACTACCTTATGGATCCGACATTTTAGCTTATCTACAAGTGTTGATATTGAGACAATGGGGGACTAAAAGAAACTAGTCCACTTGTGACGCTGAAGTGGAATAAGGCCAATTATCTGTAAGCATAGCTTATATTTGTACTGTATCGACAATATTGACTGTTCAAAACGGATAAGTCAGCTACATTTTATTAGAGCTATATTTCGGCACTTCTTGGCAAGGGTCCTCTTCAGGCTCAAGCTGGAAAATGAACTTGTGAAGAAACGATTGAAGGTTCTTCCTTAAATATCTTGTTGCTTCTTCTCTGAAAATTGGTTCGAGTTGAAGCTGGTGCTGTGATATCATTCTGGATACGGCCAGGATACGGCTGCTTTGCTATTCGATTGGATCGTCGAAAGGGTAGAGATTCTTCTGCATTTTGGTTTTGGAGTCACCAGGGCCGAAATATAGCTCTAATAAAATGGAGCTGACTTATCTGTTTTGCACCGTCAAATATGATTCGCTGTCAACTTGGGCTGAAGGAATATCAAGCATAGCTTAGTTGTAAAGTGGTCAACGATCTCAAGAGCAAAATAACACTAGAGAATAACCTTCAAGACTTGAAAAAAGTGACACACACTCAAATAGCAGTGACACTACCACCACTAGCGATGTTGAACGCCCCTACTAAAACTCAATCAGTCTATCACCAGCGCTGGCTCCGATAGCTTCATATACTGAACATAGCAAAAAGAGGATGCAGCCTCGATTGTTTCCTTGGTATGTGCAGACCGCACCTTTGCTTTACTAGCAATTTCTAAACCCGCAAGTTTATCTCGCTTTAAATGCCGCAAGCGCAGTGGGCGGTGTAACGAATATGGGTCGTTTGCAAAGAATGGAAAGCATGGGTCTTGGCACTACTCCTTAGTGTTATTTTGCTCTGGGTCAACGATCTCGGAACATCTGAGCAGATACTGGGTAGTGGGGTTGGAGTGCCACGGATTTATTGTGAAGTATCACAAGCCGTGACTGTATTCGTAAGATAGGGAAAAATGTAACAAAGTGAATAATAACTATTAAATGGTCAATTTTAAATAATAGTTAAATTATGCATAAGATAAGGAAAGTGAATTGTATTAGAAAAGTCAACCAGATAATAGTTATTATGAATAATAGAATGTTTAAGTAAAGGAGACTGTTAGTTCAGTCTTGTGGCAGAGATATTGTTAATTCAGTATCAACTATCTGAGGAGCGTTATGTTTATTATGAATAGTGATTGATTGGAGCCAATAAAAGGTATTCTTGCCTAACCCCTTACTTGTGAGGTTTATAGGCTTTGCCTATGTGATTTTGAAGTCTCTAACGGGACGGCGTCTAGTACGCCAGCTAGGCTAGAGACCTAGCAGTGGCGTCCAGTGGTGTTACCATCCTGGGTGACCCTGGGTCGTCACAGCGAGGTGTCCTTTAACGGTGCTTATGTTCCAGCTGGATTTCGAGATTTCCTTTTTCCGGCTGAATTTCCTGCATTTTCGTTGTTAAGGTGGACAAATCTCGACATTTCTTGTACGGACTTCACGAGGCTGACAAAAATTGTACCGTGTTCTTCAAAACTGTGCTAACTCAAATTTTTTTGAAAACTGAGTTAACTATACCATTGGAAAGAACATAGCTGATTTGGTATTCTGTTAAATTGTGCTAAGTGTTAGATGACGACATGAGCATCATCTAACAGTTAGTTTAGTTTTAACTTTCTGAGTTCCTACTTTCTTCATGCAGATGGCATACACAAAACTGGGCCCAAAAATTATGAAAATGTAGTTAGCACAGTTTTGAAGAACACCGTACAATTCTGACAGGAATTCCAGTGCATGAGGACATGGTACGCAGCATAAAACGTAGTTTTCAGGTCCATCCGATGATCTAGTTTCATTCCGAGAGTTCTCAGAGTACCGTTTCAGAGTTGCGGCTGACGTAGAGTTACGGCGTGCAGTACCTCGCCGATCGCCATGTTTGATGACAAACCATGTGCCTGTGCGGAAATTTGAATGGCAAGGGAATCATAGCTGACTTTTCCGCGTTCATTTTTCAGAAAATCCTTGAAAATGAATGAATAGTTGCGTTTTTTCAGATACCATGTTCTTTCTTAACACGGTAGCTGGATCTGCAAATAGTCGATTTTGCTGTTACCGTGGTATCTGATATACGGTTGCTCTGCAAAAACGACAATTGCCGAAATTATGCTTTTCGAGGTCATCCCAAAAGAAAAATTGAAATTCAGTAACATCACTAAGTCTTCTTCTTCCAACACTTCTTTCCCACCAATTTGACGAAAACTGATGAAAGTGAGATGGATTTTTCAGATACCACGATCTGACCGTGGTATCTGAATATCAGATACCACAATAACTGGCCAGAAACGACGATAACTGCAGAAACGCCTCTTGGTCGTGGTATCTGATACCACGATAACTGCAAAACCGACTTTCGATCGTGGATAGCATGGTATCTGCAAAAAACGCGACTACTATATTTAATGCCCACTTCTATGAAACAGAAATAGTTGATTAAATAAACAAAATAAAATATATATTTTTATGTTTTGTACATGTATATGTTGATGTATGTCTCCCAGTCAGCATAGGCTCAAGGAGTATTTAAATAAAATAATGGAAATAAACTTGGACGAAAATAAATAATGACACAAATGGAAAAGACAGTGGCCCGGAAAAAAACTCTACAACCGAAGGCTTTCAATGAAGCTCGACAATCATGATGGTTATATTAATGACTGAAACTTTACTGTTGTTTTTACAATATTTTTTACCAAGTTCGAGAAGCAAGGAAAAGTAAAAAAAAACGAATGTGCATTTATACCGTCATAACCAAACATTGACGGAAAAGTTCAAAATTCAAGATTTAACTCTTACCCTTTTGGATGTTTCCTCGTCGCTAAAAAAAAAATTATGAACAAGAGGTCCCAACCAGCGCACTACGTTATCCACTGCTTCCTGGCCGAAAATTGAAAATTAAGTGTCTTTTTCTGTGTGTTTATGTGTTTTATTTATTTTCTTTCATTTTTTCAAAATTGCGGGTTATAAATAAATTACTTACTTACTTACTTACCTTAATCATCACAGACTTACCAAAGTAAAGATCCCAGCAAAGTAAAGCACCACTGGTCTTGTACAACAGGATAAAAATTTCATACTCTCATATAAGATATACGGTACTTGGTGACCTTTACTGACTTTTCCTGACCATCTTCTAATGATAAGAATGGCAGGTAGTTCCAGCGTTTATCGGGACTTGCCCATTATCATACTGACGCCTTGTTGCTCATTGATTCTATGATTAGAAATTTTTATCAGTATGATTATTCGAACGATTTGCGGAAATGCGAGTAGTTTCTTAATTGATCAGTAGATGGCAAATGTCCTGGAGAGGTCTTCTGATACGGTGTATGCACATCTAGCTCAATTTCGAGGTAACTTATATTGCTGCGACTATTTTCCCCGAAATTTTAGTGACAGTTTTGAAAACCTAATTGGTTAATTCGGAGAACCTAGAAAGTTAGCCTTGTATTTCTGATTTTGTCTTGCTGTTAATAATAACTTTTATTTCAGCCAGAGGCCATATACACACACAAACAAAAACACAACAAAAGTTAGCAAGCACTAGAACAAGCTAGGGACAAACGTCCCTGAGGAGCGCTCTCCTCACAGGAAGGCAGCTAAAAAGGGGATCAGCGGCATTCGTGACAAGAAAATTCTCAGACCAGAAAATTCTCTGGTTAAAGGACGCTTTAGATCGCCTCACTACCTCATTCAGTGTACAGCACCTTCGGGAGACAAGTTCATGGCTCACGCTACAAATCCATGGTAGTTTATATAGGCGGCGGGCAACTCGATTGTAGCCAGTTTTGAGCAGTCTGGCCGATTTGAGTGAAATACTGGCCACTAGAGATATCCCAAAGAGCTGGTAACAATAGCACTGGAACAAGCGAGTTTTCACTGCATCCGAGCAGTGCCCAAATTTGGGGACGATCACAAACAAACCTCGTAGAAGCGCGGTAACATGGTCGTCATCCCGACAGTCATTCCGAAGGGCGTACCCCAAATAAGTAAAATTACGTACGAACACGATTTCATTCCCACCAAGCCGCACCCCTTATATTGTGACGATCTATATCGGGATCGAAAAAAACCGGGAATGGGATGGAATGACACGGTGCTGGAGGAACGCATACTTAAAACGGGAGCAACGTACTAAAATCGGGAACACTGCACCAGGAGGAACACTATTGTGTTCCTCCTTGTGCAGTAAGTAATTTTTCAGAAAACCTTGATAATGAATGAATAATTTGCCCACTTCTATAAAATAGTTGATAAAATAAACAAAATAAAATACATATTTAAATTTTTTGTACATGTAGATGTTGGTTGATATAGGTCTCCCGGTCAGCTTGGGCTCAAGGAGTATTTAAATAAAATAATTGAAATAAACTTGGACGAAAGTAAGTAATTACACAAATGGACAAGACCGTGGTCCGAAAAAAACGCTACAACCGGCATGAAGCTCGACACTCATGACGGTTATATTAGTAAGCATGGTAAGCGGGGAACAATGCACCGTCCTTCTTTTAGCAGCTTGTTTTTTCCTGGTTGAGTAATTTTGACCAAATGATCGACAAAAAGAACAGGGGCCCTGTCGTTCCTGTTTTTAGGACTTGTTTATCCTTCAGCATGGAAACGATTATTAAAGAACAGGAGCCCTGCCCCCGCAGTTCGGGGGTTAGCTCGACTAAAAGAAGGAACACGACTACTATCGAACAGGGACTGTGCACGGATAGGATCTGGAACTCGTGCCCGAAAAAGCTACTAAACGAAGGAAGGACGGTGCAGCATTCCTTTTAGCTGTGTTACAGCTGGTGCAGCGTTCCCAGTTTTATTACACTGTTCCCGTTTTTAGTACGCGTTCCTCCAGCACCTTGCTTCTCCGTTCCATTCCCGTTTTTAGTCGATCCCGACCTACACTTCTTCTAAAAAGAATGTTAGATGAATTTCGCACTCGAATGTTTGTTTGCACACGTTCCAGGTCATATTACCATTTTGTATTTAGTCCACGCGCGAAAATAAACTTTGGTTGGCACATTAAGAAAAAATGTCGCACTACATTTTCGGCTAATATGTTCTGAACTAAGTCCCTACTTTAAAACTGAGCTATGCTTACAGAAAACTAGCACAAGGCTTCAGTTGTTTTTAGCCTGAGCCCATAGGGTTGCCACACCGAAAAACCTTTGAGAATGACTTTTGGTCGAAAACAGAGAGTGAATTGGGATTGAAATTTTATTCTCATGAAACAAATTTGGAATGCTCGCTTTTGGTCGGAGTCACTGAGAATGACAGATCTTGATTTTGTTTTCATGTAAAACGTGAAAAAGTCGCTTTTGGTTGGAATCACTGCGGGAGAATAACAAATCTGAACATTTTCTGAAACAGAGTGAAATTTATGTCCTACGTAGGACAAGAGTGACAAATCAAAATAGAGTGACAATTCACACTATCGTGTGACATGTGGCAACCCTGTCTATCCATTGCCTTGGATGACAAAGTTGGCAAAATTTACACAGCCGATCTTCTGACCAATAAATAAGCTTCTCGGAAACAATGACCGGGAGCCTGATTCGTCAGGTAAAGAGGACAAACCTGGTAAGCGTGATAATCAGTGTAATGCTAATAGGGGAGAAATGATACACTTTAAAAGTGTAGAATCTCGGGAACGAGAATGGATGGAAATGCTACAGAAGAAGAATGAATCACGTGTCCTTTGACAGTAACTTACAGTCATTTGTCACAAAAATCACTGCTGGCCCTCTTCATGACGGCTGTGTCATAAGGTTTGTCAAAAACTGAACTTGAAAAAAGAAAATTTACGTAGCCTGCGTCATGATGATACGAACATCCCATGGCTGTGCACAACTCTTCAGGAATATTTTAGACAGCGTTTTACCCTAGGCATCCTCTGAGACATCCTCTGAGACATTAGTTGCGTTTTTGGTCGAAGTTTGAAGTTAGGTCAACCTCAAAGGTCTTTTTTTAAATACCGTTTTTGGTCGCCGGTCACAGTTTCTTTGTCCTTCAGACTCTGACCGTCTAACTTCGTGAGCTAGGAAGTTCGAAGTTTGCTTGAACCGTCGAAGAAACGTCGACCGGGCAAGGATCGCCGGAGTCCTAAAAACACAAATTAAGCAAACGGTGGACTTCAACGGCGTTCAAAACGGAAATAAGCAACCGGCTGAGCGAACGGCGAACAAAACTTCGATAAAAAACGCAACTATTATCACTTGCATCAAGAACATCGACGAAGCCTCTCCAGTTGTCTCCAGTCATCACGAAGCCGTGCGTGCAGTAATGACTTCCCATTTTAACGATGATGAAGATGAAGATTTACGCACTTAATAAGAGGGAAATAGTGCAGCACAGACAAATAAGAGGAAAAAATACACAGAGCTTTCAATAATGTAGTCGATGAGCTTTCAGTAATGTAGACTTCCCATTTTGGTGAGGGACATGTTGGCCTCTTTCAGGCCGATCAAACTGCCTCTGCAGTTATTCTTTCGTAGTTGGAACCGGAAGCATGCTCAGGTCTTTCGGGAAGTAGAAATTATATCTAAGGCCAATGTCGACGATTCAGTTCCTGGGAGCTTTTGCGGGGGCAGGTATCAAGCCTATCGAACCAGCCCTCCTTTTACATACATCACCAAAACTCTAGGGAATGCACGATGAATACGCCAAGAAAAGATCAACATTTGTTTGGCCCAGCAAAGTGACATAATCCCACAACGAGTGAGCCGGCAGCGTTTGTCATTTATAATACTTTTTTTTACGAAGAAACGAATAATAAAACAGTTAAAGCTATCAGCAGAAAACACCAACGCTTTGAACCACATCATGAGTTGACTTGACGGAATTGCCTTGATGGCTGAAATTCAGCAAAGCTGAAAAGAAAACAGAGATGAAATAGTGACCACCTAAACGTTACAGGGTTTTGGGGTATATAGGGGGTAGGGGTTTTTATAAACCTCAAAAATGCGAAGATTCGGCAACCTCGATGTCGGTGGAGGCAGGCAACTTCTTCATGAGCCGCTTCTCCCACCTAGGAGTTTCTGAAGCTAACTGCAGTACTGAGCAGTCAGGGTTTGTTATAGTTTTCAAGTAGAGTGTTGGCCTGACGACGGAAGACGGAAGTTGGCGGAACCAGCGTCGAAGATCTCTCTTTCAAAGCTCGACAGAAAAACGCCCCAAAACCCGCCTGGCGTAAAACCAGTTGACAGATTGGATCGACCGTCATTTGTCTAGGGTCTACGGCCCCAGGTCTGTAACCGTTACCTGTTTAAAGATAGAAAATCCAAGATATTCTTAGCATATTAGTTAATTAATAGTTTTATTACCCATCATAATGCATAAATACGCAAAAAATGGAGTAGGAAGAATAAGGAAAGGCTACACAATACGCAACACTACGTAATCAACAACCAATTATCAACTATTTCTGGAATCTATATATATCGCTTGTAGGATCAAGATCTTGCCTGTACCGCAGTAAACGTTTCTGCACAGCAATGACGGGCTGGGCTACTCTGTATTTCCTTGATATGCTGCTAAGAGATGACTTAGAATGTATCACGAGGAATCGCACGAATGCTGAAAATTTTCAAATAATGCTCAAATGACTGTTAGCACGCAGAACTCACAAGCGAAGGGTCGCTGGATCGAGTCTCGGTGAAGCCTAACATTTGGTTTGGGACAAGGGTTAGTAGAACTTCCCTGTAAGGCAAGCCAAAAGTCCACCGAGCTTCAAATCGGTACCTAGAGAATTCTTGGAATGGCATGGGTAGCGTCGGATAATTTGGCTTCAGTCACGCCAGGGTTGCCACATGTCGCACGATCGTGTGAATTTTCAATCTATTTTTACTTTGTCACTCTTGTCCTACGTAGGACATAAAATTCACTCTATCTCAGGAAACGTCCAGATGTATCATTTTCCAGCAGTGATTCCGACCAAAAGTGACTATTTCACGTTTTTTTATAGAAACTAATTTAAGATCTCCCATTTCTGCAGCATTGATTCTGACCAAAACTGACAATAGTTGCGTTTTTGCTGATACCATGGTATCTGTTACCACGGTCTAAAGTTGTTTTTGCAGTTATCGTGGTATCTGATACCACGGTCAAAAGGCGTTTTTGCAGTTATCGTGGTATCTGGCCAGTTATCGTGGTATCAGATATTCAGATACTACGGTCCGACCGTGGTAACTGGTCGTGGTATCTGAAAAGTCATCTCACTTTCATCAAATTTTGTCAGATTGGTGAGAAAGAAGTATAGCACTTATTGATGTAACTGGATATCTGTTTTTCTTTTGGGATGACTTCAAAACGTGCAATTTCGGCATTAGTCGTTTTTGCAGAGCACCGTGTATCAGATACCACGATAACTGCAAAAACGACTAATTGCAGATCCAGTTATCGTGGTAACAGATACCATGGTATCAGCGAAAACGCAACTAATATTATATATTTCATGAAAACAAAATTTCGCTCCCAATTCACTTTCTGTTTTCGACTAAAGTCACTCCCTACCGAGGACAGAGTATCAGGAGTTTGGCGGTGTCCATGCGAAAATTTGCTCTCGTGCGACACGGCTCAATCCTTTGAAATCCGCTACTCTCTTCGCTGCCGTCATGGATGGAATGGGTGCCCTAATCTCTAGAAAGGATGGACTCCAAGCCTTCATGTGCGCCTTTTTGTCTGACGAATGCAACATTACCTGTCTGATCACTGATGTTTTATTTAGAGAGTTTTTGTTGGCATGTTGCCGCCTTTGGGCTTCTTTGAAATACAATAATGATTTGAAACAATAAGCTTACCTCGGCTTTTTCATTCTCATCATCGAATTTGGTATCTTTCTTCTTTCCACAAAATCTTGCAGCCCTAAAGCCATACATAAGGAATATCACATTGATGAGCCAGCCAATCAGCATTCGACTGAAAAATCCAGGAAGTACCAGGGCGGTGCCGACATTCGAAGCCTAAAAAATAGTCTCAAATGAACGAATTAAGCATCTGTCCTGCAATCCGCAAGCAATCTGAGCGCATCGATGTGGTGTGGAGCAGAAATCACAGCTTAAAAAGGTTAGAATGCTGGCGATTGTGTTATCCTCAGAGACCCCAGTTCCTCCGCCATCTCCAAAAGCGCTTTGGGAATCCCCAAAGAGTCGCCAGTCGTCTCTCATATACGCCACTGCCGGGATACCTTCCCAGTTAGTACTGAGAAATAAAGAGTGTGTTCCACCCTTCTAACAAGTTGCTATTAGTTGCTGTTTTCGTTCCAAGCCCATGAAAAGTTTCTACGCTGACCGTTCCAACCTTCTCGGATTAATAACTATTAGCGTGGTAACTACGATCTCTGTGGCGTGATTGGCCCAATCAGCCCCCGGCACGATATTTGCCGAAAACAGGAAACTTCGTTCCAGGCGAATCATATTTGATGAAAAACGAACTTGTGAAAAAAAACGAAAACGAAACTTTTTCCACAAGTTCGTTTTTCCAATTTGGGCGGCTTTGAGCCTGAAGAGGACCCTTGCCAAGAAGGGCCGAAATATAGTTCTGATAAAATCCAGCGGACGTATCCGTTTTGCACTATCAAAGATGAAGTGTATTTTTCACATCTGATTGAAGAAGCCGTTGCACCTGTCCGACCTACGTCACAGTTTTTCCAACATTTTCATCCCTCGGATTTTGAATTTCAAACCGTTTATCATCTCGGCCCTAACAGCAATACGCTGATTTCGATGTGTGCCATCTTCATGTATCGTGACTGTCATTTGCGAGAAGCTCGTTGGTCAGAATGACGTTTTATTCATATTTGACTGTGTTTGTGGCGGAAAAGAAACGGGAGTAGGCCTATAGATGGAAGTCTAGAACAAGTCAGTTATCATAGAATAATGGGACCGAAACAACACGTAGTGGAACACGTACTTTAAAAGGCATGTCTTAATTTTTGAAAACTTTCGAAAGATGTTGGATTATCAACCCTAACGGCACTATGCTGATTTTCTAGTACCTGGTTCGTTTCTAGATGGATCAAGCTTCGCTTATAGCGCCACAAGGAAAGACCATTGAACAGAAATACCGGTTATATAGCGGTTAATATAGTTATGCAAGTTATATAGTTATGTTATATAGTTGTTTTATGTTATATAGTTATAACTTTTTTCGAACAAGTATGTAATGCACATCCTTCTGTGACCCACGGTCAGTTATTTTACGATAATCTTCGTTCAGAAAGTTAGCGGTAGATATGAGAGGATGTTATAAGTCATATCAGCCTCCGGAGAGGATGATATGAGTGATATCAGCCTCCATAGAGGATGTTATAAGTCATATCAGCCTCCGGAGAGGATGATATTAGTCACATCTAAGCATGGGCACTGTTCTGTTTTTTTCGAAAAACAGAAGAACAGAAAAGAGGGCATTTTGAGAACAGAACAGAAGCAGAAACAGGTGTCGTAGAAAACAGTTAACCTGTTCTGTTCTGTTTTTCTTTAAAAATAGAAAACAGCTGTTTTGTTGAAAAAAATCAGCTGTTTAACCAGCTGTTTTCTGTTTTTCCCACACTACCTATAAGAAACCGAGTTGCTTGTTTCTTTCAAGCGGATAAAGTTCCCCGTCTCAGTTCTAAGCAAGGTTGTTACTAGTCAAACAAGTACAGGAGAAATAACAAGAGCTGTAAGCTCATATGGCACTTGCATGGGTTAAGATGATTTGATTGATCAAAAGTAAGTTTCGACTTTGCGGTTGAGATGCGCACTCTAAGGGAGCTGGAACTTCATTTGTAAGCAAAACCCTTAAGGCAAAAACGCTAATGGGCTGATGGGCATCATGAAAATGCATATATTGCTTAAAAGTATTTTTTTTACTTTGCGGTCAAGATTGGTACTTTGAGGAATAATCGGATTTGGGAAGTAGCAATTTCTAAGCAAATGTTGTTGAGTCTCCAATATTCCAGCGAAGTTTCATCGTCATAGCACATCTGGAAGTACCTTAACTCGCGATCACCGGAATCCCAGACCCCCCCCCCCCCCCCCCCTCCTCCAACTGCACCCACAATACCCGGAGCCAATCCGGTTCTGTAAATGATTAATCCAGAGCATCTGTTTGTCATTCCCACGAAGTTCGATCCAAATCACACCAGTCTAAGCGGGTCAAGTATTTTCCGCCCTCCCCCCAATGATTGCCGGATTCGGTCCGGAAATGAACAAGAGCTGTAAGCTCATATGGCACTTGCATGTGTCAAGATGATTTGATTGATCAAAAGTAAGTTTCGACTTTGGGGTTGAGATGCGCGCTCTAAGGGAGCTGGAACTTCATTTGTAAGCAAAACCCTTTAGGCAAAACTGCTAATGGGCTGATGGGCATCACGAAAATGCATATATTGCTTAAAAGTTTTTTTTTTACTTTGCGGTCAAGATTGGTACTTTAAGGAATAATCGGATTTGGGAAGTAGCAATTTCTAAGCAAATGTTGTTGAGTCTCCAATATTCCAGCGAAGTTTCATCGTCCTAGCACATCTGGAAGTACCTTAACGCGCGATCACCGGAATCCCAGACCCCCCTCCCCCTCCTCCAACTCCACCCACAATAACCGGAGCCAATCCGGTTCTGTAAATGATTAATCCAGAGCATCTGTTTGTCATTCCCACCAAGTTCGATCCAGATCACACCAGTCTAAGCGGGTCAAGTATTTTCCGCCCTCCCCCCAATGATTGGCGGATTCGGTCCGGAAATGAAAAAGGTCACAAGAGAAAAATGTCCTCTGTTTAATTATTAAATTTCACTCGAATCCGATCACCCGTTCCAAAGTTACGCATGACTCAATATTCCGGATTCCCCTCCCTCAACTCCCCCCCCCCCAAGATTATCATATCGAGGATTTTTTTTTTATTCCAAGTCAGTTTGACCGGGTCCCTGATATGCCTTCCAAGTTTCGTCGTGAAAATCCCCCAAAAAACGGAATTCCGGGATACCCCCTCCTCCCCCCCCCTCAAGTGTCCGGATCCAGTCAAAGTATGTAAAAGATTTACATGGACCAGATGTTTGTTCTTCCCAGCAAGTTTCACTCCGATACCATCATTCTAACCGTTTCTCGAGATTTCCGGTCCACCCCCCCCCCCCCACTCCCCCGCGGTGCACGTAGCCAATCCGATTCAGCAAATGACTTACCTAGAGCATCTGTTTGTTCTTCCCACAAAGTTCCATCCCGATCCCTCCATTCTAAACGGGTCACGTATTTCCCCCCCCCCAATAGTTGCCGGATCCGGTCCGGATATGAAAAAAATCATCGGAGAAATGTCCTCTGTTGAATTCTTAAATTTCACTCGAATCCGATCAACCATTCCAAAATTACGCATGACTGAAAATTTCGGATTCCCCTCCCTCCACTCCCCCCACCATTATCTGATCGACAAAATTTTTATTTCGAAGTCAGTTTGATTGGGTCCCTGATATGCCTGCCAAGTTTCATCGTGAAAATCCCCAAAACCACCATCACCGGAATTCCGGAACCCCCCCTAAGTGTCCGGATCCAGTACAATGGTCTAAAGGACTTATCTAGAGCAGATGCTTGTTCTTCCCAGCAAGTTTCACTCCGATCCCTCCATTCTAACCGTTTCTTGAAATTTCCGGTCTCCCCCCCCCCCAACTCCCCCCTGGCTACCGAATCCGGTCAAGACTTTAAACGGGACATTACAGATATATATTCTGTTCAGTTATGAAGTTTCATTACAATCCGATCATCCGTTCGAAAGTTGCACACTTCTCAATTTCCCGGATTCCCCTGCGGATTCCCCTCCCTCCACTCCCCCACCATTATCTGATCGACAAAATTTTTATTTTGAAGTCAGTTTGATTGGGTCCCTGATATGCCTGCCAAGTTTCATCGTGAAAATCCCCAAACCACCATCACCGGAATTCCGGGACCCCTCCCCCCCCCATAAGTGTCCGGATCCAGTACAATGGTCTAAAGGACTTGTCTAGAGCAGATGCTTGTTCTTCCCAGCAAGTTTCATTCCGATCCCTCCATTCTAACCGTTTCTTGAAATTTCCGGTCTCCCCCCCCCCCAACTCCCCCCTGGCTACCGAATCCGGTCAAGACTTTAAACGGGACATTACAGATATATATTCTCTTCAGTTATGAAGTTTCATTACAATCCGATCATCCGTTCGAAAGTTACACACTTCTCAGTTTCCCGGATTCCCCTGCCCTCCACCCCCCCCCCCCCAAAAAATGGTCGGATCAGAAAACTGATTAGTCCTAATTTTGTTTGGTCGGGTCTCTGATATGCCTGCCAAGTTTCATGGTCCTAGCACAACTGGAAGTACCCTAACTCGAAAAAGTGTGACAAAATGCCCTAAATTTTCAAGTTTCCAGCGCCCCGCACTCCCCCCCATATGGTCGGATCGGGAAACTGATTATTTCCAGGTTAGTTTGGTCGGGTCCGTGATATTCCTGCCAAGTTTCATTGTCCTAGCTCATCTGGAAGTACCCTCACTCGAAAAGTGTGACAAAATGCCCTAAATTTTCAAGTTTCCAGCGCCCCAACTCCCCCGCATATGGTCGGATCGGGAAACTTATTATTTCCAGGTTACTTTGGTCAGGTCCCTGATATTCCTGCCAAGTTTCATTGTCCTAGCTCATCTGGAAGTACCCTAACTCGAAAACGTGTGACAAAATGCCCTAAATTTTCAAGTTTCGAGCGCCCCCACTCCCCCGCATATGGTCGGATCGGGAAACTGATTATTTCCAGGTTCGTTTGGTCGGGTCCCTGATATTCCTGCCAAGTTTCATTGTCCTAGCTCATCTAGAAGTACCCTAACTCAGAAAAAGTGACAAAATGCCCTAAATTTTCAAGTTTCCAACGCCCCGCACCCCCCCCCCCCCCATATGGTCGGATCGGGAAACTGATTATTTCCAGGTTAGTTTGGTCGGGTCCCTGATATGCCTGCCAAGTTTCATTGTCCTAGCACATCTGGAAGTACCCTATCTCGGATTTGTGGGACAAAAAACTCGGACCGACCGACAGACCGACAGACGGAATTGTGATCGGTATATGGCACTTGAGCCAGAGGCTGCAAGTGCCATAAAAAGATCACCAGAGAAAAATGTCCTCTGTTTAATTATTAAATTTCACTCGAATCCGATCACCCGTTCCAAAGTTACGCATGACTCAATATTCCGTATTCCGCTCCCTCAACTTCCCCCCCCCCCCCAAGATTATCATATCGAGGATTTTTTTTTATTCCCAGTCAGTTTGACCGGGTCCCTGATATGCCTCCCAAGTTTCGTCGTGAAAATCCCCCACAAAACGGAATTCCGGGAAACCCCCTCCCCCCCCCCTCAAGTGTCCGGATCCAGTCAAATTATGTAAAAGATTTACATGGATCAGATGTTTGTTCTTCCCAGCAAGTTTCACTCCGATACCATCATTCTAACCGTTTCTCAAGATTTCCGGTCCAACCCCCCCCCCCCCCCCCAGCTCCCCCACGGTGCCCGTAGCCAATCCGATTCAGTAAATGACTTACCTAGAGCATCTGTTTGTTCTTCCCACAAAGTTCCATCCCGATCCCTCCATTCTAAACGGGTCACGTATTCCCCCCCCCCCCAATAGTTGCCGGATCCGGTCCGGATATGAAAAAGATCATCGGAGAAATGTCCTCTGTTCAATTCTTAAATTTCACTCGAATCCAATCACCCATTCCAAAATTACACATGACTGAAAGTTTCGGATTCCCCTCCCTCCACCATTATCAGATCGACTAAATTTTTATTTTGAAGTCAGTTTGATCGGGTCCCTGATGTGCCTGCCAAGTTTCATCGTGAAAATCCCCAAAACCACCATCACCGGAATTCCGGGAAACCCCCCCCCCATAAGTGTCCGGATCCAGTACAATGGTCTAAAGGACTTATCTAGAGCAGATGCTTGTTCTTCCCAGCAAGTTTCACTTCGATCCCTCCATTCTAACCGTTTCTTGAAATTTCCGGTCTCCCCCCCCCCCCAACTCCCCCCTGGCTACCGAATCCGGTCAAGACTTTAAACGGGACATTACAGATATATACTTTATTCAGTTATGAAGTGTCATTACAATCCGATCACCCGTTCGAAAGTTACACACTTCTCAATTTCCCGGATTCCCCTGCCCTCCACTCCCCCCCAAAATGGTCGGATCAGAAAACTGATTATTTCTAAGTTTGTTTGGTCGGGTCTCTGATACGCCGGCCGAGTTTCATGGTCCTAGCACAACTGGAAGTACCCTAACTCGAAAAAGTGTGACAAAATGCCCTAAATTTTCAAGTTTCCAGCGCCCCCACTCCCCCGCATATGGTCGGATCGGGAAACTGATCATTTCCAGGTTAGTTTGGTCGGGTCCCTGATATTCCTGCCAAGTTTCATTGTCCTAGCTCATCTGGAAGTACCCTAACTCGAAAAAGTGTGACAAAATCCCTAAATTTTCAAGTTTCCAGCGCCCCCACTCCCCCGCATATGGTCGGATAGGGAAACTTATTATTTCCAGGTTACTTTGGTCAGGTCCCTGATATTTCTGCCAAGTTTCATTGTCCTAGCTTATCTGGAAGTACCCTAACTCGAAAAAGCGTGACAAAATGCCCTACATTTTCAAGTTTCCAGCGTTCCCACTCCCCCGCATATGGGTGGATCGGGAAACTGATTATTTCCAGGTTCGTTTGGTCGGGTCCCTGATATTCCTGCCAAGTTTCATTGTCCTAGCTCATCTAGAAGTACCCGAACTGGGAAAAGTTCGACAAAATGCCCTAAATTTTCAAGTTTCCAGCGCCCCGCACTCCCCCGCATATGGTCGGATCGGGAAACTGATTATTTCCAGGTTAGTTTGGTCGGGTTCCTGATATGCCTGCCAAGTTTCATTGTCCTAGCACATCTGGAAGTACCCTAACTCGAAAAAGTGTGACAAAAAACTCGGACCGACCGACAGACCGACAGACGAATTTGTGATCGGTATATGGCACTTGAGCCAGAGGCTGCAAGTGCCATAAAAACGATACTGATCCTAGATGTACATGCTATTTTCTCGAGCGTCTTCTACGCTATGCGAGTACATTGCTTTCGACCAAATACAAACAAACCGAAAAGGCCGATTCACTGGGATGGACGGTTGCAGTGGGGAGGGGGTTCCCGTACATCATGTAACATGGGCCTAAAGAAGACCCTCGCCAAGAAGGGCCGAAATATAGCTCTCCCAAATTGCGGCTGACGTATCCGTTTTGAACTGTCGAATATTTAGAATGTCTTTTCGTTACTATTATTTTAATTTCTCGATTCAGGGGATTACATATGCGAACTATCAGGAAAGGCCGATTGACTGGGTAGAACGGTCGCAGTGGGGAGGAGGGCTACATAACGCGGCTATATTTTGAAGATAAAACAATCATGGGGGATCACAAAAATGCACCATTTGATCAAAAATATTGTTTGCACTTTATGGTTAAGATTTACACTTTAAGGGGTTAAAAGTTCCAGCAGAATCAAATTACTCGTTCCAGAGCTATGCATGTCACTTGATTTACGGGAACTCCCCTCCTCATCCTAACAATGGAATGCTAGACTTGAGGAAACAATCATAACACAATCAACATAAACTCAAGTCTGTTCTGCCTTCTAGCCAAGAAATTGGTATTGACTCTACCCCCCCCCCCCCCAAGTTTGGGAGGAATGACAGGCCTAAAGTAAAAAAGGAAAAACAATCTTCGTAGCCTGACTTAAGCCTGACTATTAAAGAAAAGTGTGTGAGATTACACGTTTTAGGGAGTTTCTGGCAGCTTTCTTGCTCAGTTTTCAGAAATCTTGGTTGGCTTCCGTGCGCAAGCTACTAACATATACCTAAATATCCCCACTCCTTTCCTTGGCCAAATATTTCCTGGGTTCCTGATGGTACAAAACGGATACGTCAGGTGCATCTTCTTAGAGCTATTTCTCAGCCTCTATATTCATTTTCCGTTCCGTTTAAGTTCATTTTCCAGCTTGATCGGCTTGAGCCTGAAGTAGACAATTGTCAAGAAGGGCCGAAATATAGCTCTAATATAATGCAGCTGATGTTTCCTTCTTCGACTGTCAAGCGTAATTTGCAGTCATCAATATTTGGTTCCTGATGGTTGACCTCCTCCCGGTATGTTAAACTTTTTCCAGACAAAGAATTGTAATACAGCAGCTTCATCAAAATTATTTTACGCCCAAATTCGAGACATCTCTAAAACTGCAATGGGGAAATTTCATGGGGAAATACTTGAATTTGATTTTTATTGGCAGTACACAACAAGCCTATAGACTGATATATTATGCTACTGGATCATGAGACATTCTAACTTTGTTTCTTACTGTAGGCTACGATTACTTTGGCCGAAAATGTGTGAACTGAAGCTACGTTGTAGTTACCGGTCTTTTCGCCTTACTGCCCCCTGAACGTGGATAAAACCCCATGAATAATGACTTGATTCAACGACAGGGAAGACTAAATCGAAACCGGGTTACCTGAAAATGGTATACTATTAGTATATTAATTAGAGATTTCGGGATAACTGTGTAATTTGGAAACAATATAAATTTCATTTCAAATATTTTTGTTTCGAACTCAAGAAACAGACGGATTAAAAATGCAGTGTTCTTTTCGGTGTGGGATGAGAGAAAAATTATGTTAACTTATTATTTCGAAGAGAAGAAAATTAGACATAGATAGAAGAACAAAAATTTTTTTTTTTCTTTTTCAAAAATTTGTATAGTAATTTTCGGAAGCTTTATGTAAAAAGCCATACAAGTTCACATTGTTCTGACAGATTTTGAACTGAATGACCTGAACACTCATTTAGTTTGATCTAACCCAAAATGCAGTCGGCTGATTTGTCTCCAGTCCCAAGAGTCTAATTTCCCCACGCATGTGCCGCGTGCTATCGAACAAATACGATACGATCGAGAACAAAGTGGAGACAAGGAATCGTAGCCTGTCGTAACGAGATGGCCGCCACGACTAGCTTACGATTGTCAGTGGAGTTCCCGCTCAAAAAAAAAAATAGAAACAGACGGAAAACAGGTACAGAAAAAAACAGAAACAGGAGAAAAAAGGCATCCAAAAAAACAGAACAGAACAGAACAGGTAAATAAAATAACAGGAGACCTGTTCTGTTTCTGTTTCTGTTTTTTTGCAAAAACATAACAGAAAACAGGTACCCTCAATACAGAACAGTGCCCATGCTTACTGCAGCTTGCAGCAAAATAAGGATCTACCCTGTACAGAATTCACTACGTAGTTGACTCTGGTTTGTTGGTACGTATGATGGTTTGTTTTGTGGTGAACTTCGAACGTTGATACCGGTATCAATGGTATCCCATTTCAGCTTCAACTCAGCTCAGCCCCAATCTTTATCAACGGACTTTTTTAAGGACTCAACGGTTTCGCAGTTTACGGTTTTATCGGAGAGGGAATTCCAAAGTGCTACTGCTATAGTAGAGTAGAAGTGATAAAGCGATATTTCGGCCCTTCTTGCCAAGGGTCTTCTTCACCCGACGAAAAAATTTCGAGAATTAGTCGTATGGAGTTGTACGAAAAAGTAGCATGCAGTAGTAACTGTTGCCACTGCATGCTACTAGTGGCAAACTGGATGCTACTACAGCAAGATTGGATGCTATCGGATAAAAACCCTCTTGAAATTATGTTGAAAAAGCATGAAAAGTTTAGACTTAAGTTGCAAGAGCTGAAACATAATTTGTAATCTTTCCTCCATGAGTTTTAAATTATTTTTACTGATTTTTTTTTTTTTTTTTTAATTTTTAAATTTTAACTTTTTTTTCCTTCAGTTTTTGTCATTGTTTGCGGTATTTTATCTGCCTTCACCATTTTCATGGGTTGTTGTTTATTTTAGTCGTTCTGATGGATTAGAGTTTGCTTTGGTGTTGGTTTGTTCTTGCGTATTCATATAATCACTTATCTTATTATCATCAATTTTGGTGGATCAATAAAACATCAATCACTACTACTTAAGATTAACGGAGGCATGTTAAATCAAAGTATTCCACACTACTACATATCAATCACTACCTGCAACTTTTTCATACAACTACCAGATACCTACACAGTCAAAGAATTTTTCATCGGGCAGGCTGAAGCCACTCAAGCTGGAAAGTGAACTATCTTGTTGAAAAGTGAACTTCCTTGTTGAAAATGAATTGGATTGAGCCTGAAGGGCACCCTTGCCGAGAAGGGCCGAAATATCTCTCGTAAAATTCAGCAGCCGTATCCGTTTTGCATTATCAACTATGAACAGCAATGTCAGTTTGATAAACCAATAGGTATAATCCTACCCCCGTTTACCTACCCCCAGACCACACTTAAGATCAGAAGTCGCCGTGGATACTGTTAATATCCTAATGTTTTAATCGAATGAGATAACTTTGCCGTGCCACAAAGGTTATAAACCCGTCACTTGTGTTTTCAGGCCCGCTCTTCCACCTTGATTTCGATGTCAAACACGGACAAACTTGCACAACTATATTCTATATTAAAGGTTAATTCAGACATCGAGGTTGGTATCGGAAAATAACACCGAGTCGGTCATTGAAAATAACCTATCCTTCGCGCTTGCGGAGGCAGGCAGTTCAAACCAGTTGTTCCTCATTATTCGGGGAGGTAGGACGTCACCTGGCATGAGACCAAATAGAAGGTAAGAGACAGAGTATGAGTTTACGAAGAGATAATATTATCAAGTTCATTGAAAAGAGTTTGTGAGTGTGTGAAGAAGAAAAATAGGGTTGAAGAGTAGGGAGAATGAAAGGTAAATAATGATGACATCATGAATGAATAAAAGACAAAATGTATCATAATAAAAAAAAAATAACGAATTAAGGGTAGTGAAAAGAACGATGAAAGAAATGAAAAAAGAGGATTGTAAGAGAGGTAAAAAAGGAAGGAATTGAAAGAGAGAGAACAAGAAGGAATGGAAAGATACATGAAAAAAAGAGAGAGAGAAAGAGATGGAAGAGAGAGGAAAAAAGAGAGAAGGGCCATCGAGGTTGTCATTCAGATATCAACCGAGATGGAGGTGTGTTAACTGTAATAACTTTTTCGAACATAAATCATCTCTGGAGGCTGATGTGACTTTAAGGTAGTTCAAGGTTTAAGGTTAATGAAATACAGCTGGCGTACCCGTTCTGCACTATCAACTATGATTTGCAGTCAGCCAGGGCTGAAGGAATATTCATTGCATTACAATTAATTGCGTTTTTTCCAGCACGGGATCTGATACCACGGTCTAAGTCGTTTTTGCAGTTATCGTGGTATCTGATACCACGGTCAAAAGGCGTTTTTGTAGTCATCGTGGTATCTGGCCAGTTATCGTGGTATCTGAAAAAGTCATTTCACTTTCATCATTTTTTTTAAAATTGGTGGGAAAGAAGTTTGGCACTTAGTGATGTGACTGAATATCAGTTTTTCTTTTGGGATGAATTTGAAAAACGCAATTTCAATTCAGCCTGCTCGATGAAAAATTCTTTGACTGTGTAGGTAGGTATATGATAGTTGTATGAAAAAGTTGCAGGTAGTGATATGTAGTAGTATGGAATACTTTGATTTAACATGCCTCCGTTAATCTTAAGTAGTAGTATCCAATAGCATCCAATCTTGCTGTAGTAGCATCCAGTTTGCTAGTAGTAGCATGCAGTGGCAACAGCTACTACTGCATGCTACTGTTTCTTAAAGTCCATACGACTAATCCTCGAAAATTTTTCATGGGGCACGGTCCAACCGTGGTATCTGAAAAAGTCATCTCACTTTCATCAAGTTTGGCACTTAGTGATGTGACTGAATATCAGTTTTTCTTCTGGGATGACTTCGAAAAGCGCAATTTCGGCAATTGTCGTTTGTGCAGAGCAACCGTATATCAGATACCACGGTAACTGCAAAAACGACTAATTGCAGATCCAGTTACCGTGGTAACAGATACCATGGTATTTGCAAAAACGCAACTATTGTCAAAAGTCTTGACGACATGACAGTCTTGCTTACTTTTGCGTTGGATGCTGGCCCCACATCAGCAATAAAAATTCCAGCGATGACCATATCGTAGATGCAGACGACCAGTGTGACCACGACCCAAATGACGTACAGTCTTTTCTTCTTACATAGAACAGCTGGAATGAGAAATTGCGGTTTAAACATTACTAGGACAGGGTTGACACCGGCTATACAATGATATTTTTGGTAATTTTTGTTCAAAGTAGCGAGTTGGTAGGATATTTGAAATAAGACCCAAGCTTTCGATGGGATCCCAAATGCGACCACGAATGACGTACAGTCTTTTCTTCTTACACAGAACAGCTGGAATGAGAAATAAGGGTTTGTACAATACTAGGACACGGCTGCCACCGACAAGACAATGGTACTATTTTTGGTAATTTTTTTTCCAAAGTAGCGAGTTGCTAGGACATTTGAAACAAGACTAAAGGTTTGGATGGGATCCCAAAAATTTAATATTTGATCCAGCCAATTGGGTCTTTCAGATATCCGGCCTTCGCCATACTCCTTAAAAATGTTTACTGTTAATATCAAAATTTAGAGACAGATTAAGGCCAGTGGTATTCATCTGAGAAGACCAAGTTCAGATATGGATTCAGCATGTGTGTTTACCCCTATGGCCTACGCCATATCTACTTTGACGAAATTGATCAAAACTTCAGAACGAAAGCAGATAATCATACCAAGCAGGAAGATAGCGGAGGCAGCTGCCCATAGTACGTGCAGAACCAAGTAGCCAATGAAATACTGATTCGTCATTTCTGGAAGCGTCGCTGCATTGCCGTATGCTTGAGATGGGGGAAGCGTCACAGCCCAAATCTCGCCTTTCTTTATACATTCCAACTTGGCTGAAAAAGGTCGAATTTTATGGTTACGGTGACATCCGACTGAGCGGGATCGACTAAAAAGAGGCACGGTGTGGTGCAGCCGGCACGAGTAATAAAAATAGATTAGCAAGTAGCAGAAGTAGAAAAGTGAGAGTTCGTAACTCCAGAGCCTAAAAGAAAAGAACGTTGTCCTGCCCACCACTATGAAGCCTGAAAGGGCCCTTTTAGTTTTCGTGCCTCTTTTTAGTAGATCCCCGATTCAGCGACGCGGGCTGGCCAAGATTCAGCGACGTGGGCTGGCCAAGATTTCGCCAGCCGGCATAAAAAAAGGAGACTGACCAAAACATGCATGAACGACCAATTAAAATCATCCTCAGATCACATCAGGCTATTTGCGCTTTCCTATCCTTCACCGTTATTATGTTTTCAGAGGCAACTCGTATACTGGAGAGTTGCGGGCGTTTTGTCGTTACGACTGCTTTAAGCATTGTCCAAATAGGTGTAACAAGCTGAATAGCGCTATACGCGATGTTTACGTCTTAATACCCACGCCTGTTCAAATAGAAAAAATAGAAATAGAAAATAGAAATAGTTCAAATAGAAAGTGGGATTTATTTTATTCAGTTTGTTTTTCTACTGCAAAATTCAACCACTTCCCATATAAATTCTGTCTTTTTACCGTGGATTAAACACCGCAAGATCCCAACAGAAACATCAAAACCGGTTGGAGCGACTTCCCGGCAGCAGCTTGTAGCTACTGTAGGCTACCCATGACCTCATAAAATGAGCGACGCAGGCAAGGTTTTCTTAAGTTTGCTTTTCCTGCCAAATTTAACTATTTCCGTTCAGATTCTATCTTTTAATGTCTCTCAAATCCCAAGCCTAAAACTGGTTTAAAACCCCGCGTTAAAACGCGCCCTTCCACAAAATAAAGAATACCACGGAAGCAGCCGCAGGCGGAATTTTGGAAATACTTATGATTGGAGCGTCTTTTTGGGATCCAAAATAAAAGTAAGGACTACCGATGGAATTATAGGTCAGTCCCTTTGTCTGTAGCCAGTGCTTCACTTGACCTCTTCCCAATGCTTACAAATCCGATTTATGCCCAAACCTTGCCCTGCACGATTTTTTTTAAACCTATCTCCAGAAATGTTGGAGCAACGCGCCGCAGGCAAAAATTTCGAAAATCGCCTCTGCTTTCAGAGATTTCGGTACAAGCCCGACTGTGAAATTCAAAGTTTGGTAACTACCTTTATGTAATGCTGGCAAGCTGACTAATATTCGGACAAGATCAAAACCTAAAGCTGAGAGTACGATTGTCTGCGGCATGTGGGGGGGGGGGGGGGGGGCTCATGGGATATTAGAATGGACGTCGATATTAGACCAAAGTTCGGAACTCCGGAGGCCATATAGCGAATAATTATGGACTAATACTCGCGATTCGCTAAAATGTCGCCGAAATCGGACCGAAGTTAGAAGTTCCTGGTAACTACCGAAAACAAATTACCGAATCCCAGTTATAATACCGAATAATTCTTGGACCAATAGCCTATTCGGGATTCTGTATAACTACCGAATCCGTAATTGTACCGAATAGTTCCGGCATAGAACAAGAGCTGTAAGCTCATATGGCACTTGCATGTGTCAAGATGATTTGATTGATCAAGAGTAAGTTTCGACTTTGCGGTTGAGATGCGCGCTATAAGGGAGCTGGAACTTCATTTGTAAGCAAAACCCTTGAGGCAAAACTGCTAATGGGCTGATGGGCATCACGGAAATGCATATATTGCTTAAAAGTATTTTTTTTACTTTGCGGTCAAGATTGGTACTTTAAGGAATAATCGGATTTGGGAAGTAGCAATTTCTAAGCAAATCTTGTTGAGTCTCCAATATTCCAGCGAAGTTTCATCGTCCTAGCACATCTGGAAGTACCTTAACGCGCGATCACCGGAATCCCAGACCCCCCTCCCCCTCCTCCAACTCCACCCACAATAACCGGAGCCAATCCTGTTCTGTAAATGATTAATCCAGAGCATCTGTTTGTCATTCCCACGAAGTTCGATCCAGATCACACCAGTCTAAGCGGGTCAAGTATTTTCCGCCCTCCCCCCGATAATTGCCGGATTCGGTCCGGAAATGAAAAAGATCACAAGAGAAAAATGTCCTCTGTTTAATTATTAAATTTCACTCGAATCCGATCACCCGTTCCAAAGTTACGCATGACTCAATATTCCGGATTCCTCTCCCTCAACCCCCCCCCCCCCAAGATTATCATATCGAAGATTTTTTTTTATTCCAAGTCAGTTTGACCGGGTCCCTGATATGCCTTCCAAGTTTCGTCGTGAAAATCCCCCCAAAACGGAATTCCGGGATACCCCTCCTCCCCCCCCCCCTCAAGTGTCCGGATCCAGTCAAATTATGTAAAAGATTTATATGGACCAGATGTTTGTTCTTCCCAGCAAGTTTCACTCCGATACCATCATTCTAACCGTTTCTCGAGATTTCCGGTCCACCCCCCCCCCCCCACCCCACCCAGCTCCCCCGCGGTGAACGTAGCCAATCCGATTCAGCAAATGACTTACCTAGAGCATCTGTTTGTTCTTCCCACAAAGTTCCATCCCGATCCCTCCATTCTAAACGGGGCACGTATTTCCCCCCCCCAATAGTTACCGGATCCGGTCCGGATATGAAAAAAATCATCGGAGAAATGTCCTCTGTTGAATTCTTAAATTTCACTCGAATCCGATCAACCATTCTAAAATTACGCATGACTGAAAATTTCGGATTCCCCTCCCTCCACTCCCCCCACCATTATCTGATCGACAAAATTTTTATTTTGAAGTCAGTTTGATTGGGTCCCTGATATGCCTGCCAAGTTTCATCGTGAAAGTCCCCAAAACCACCATCACCGGAATTCCGGGACCCCCCCCCCCCATAAGTGTCCGGATCAAGTACAATGGCCTAAAGGACTTATCTAGAGCAGATGCTTGTTCTTCCCAGCAAGTTTCACTCCGATCCCTCCATTCTAACCGTTTCTTGAAATTTCCGGTCTCCCCCCCCCCAACTCCCCCCTGGCTACCGAATCCGGTCAAGACTTTAAACGGGACATTACAGATATATATTCTGTTCAGTTATGAAGTTTCATTACAATCCGATCATCCGTTCGAAAGTTACACACTTCTCAATTTCCCGGATTCCCCTGCGGATTCCCCTCCCTCCACTCCCCCACCATTATCTGATCAACAATATTTTTATTTTGAAGTCAGTTTGATTGGGTCCCTGATATGCCTGCCAAGTTCCATCGTGAAAATCCAAAAAACCACCATCACCGGAATTCCGGCCCCCCCCCCCCCATAAGTGTCCGGATCCAGTACAATGGTCTAAAGGACTTATCTAGAGCAGATGCTTATTCTTCCCAGCAAGTTTCACTCCGATCCCTCCATTCTAACCGTTTCTTGAAATTTCCGGTCTCCCCCCCCCCAACTCCCCCCTGGCTACCGAATCCGGTCAAGACTTTAAACGGGACAATACAGATATATATTCTCTTCAGTTATGAAGTTTCATTACAATCCGATCATCCGTTCGAAAGTTACACACTTCTCAGTTTCCCGGATTCCCCTGCCCTCCACCCCCCCCCCCCCCAAAATGGTCGGATCGGAAAACTGATTATTCCTAATTTTGTTTGGTCGGGTCTCTGATATGCCTGCCAAGTTTCATGGTCCTAGCACAACTGGAAGTACCCTAACTCGAAAAAGTGTGACAAAATGCCCTAAATTTTCAAGTTTCCAGCGCCCCGCACTCCCCCCCATATGGTCGGATCGGGAAACTGATTATTTCCAGGTTAGTTTGGTCGGGTCCGTGATATTCCTGCCAAGTTTCATTGTCCTAGCTCATCTGGAAGTACCCTCACTCGAAAAAGTGTGACAAAATGCCCTAAATTTTCAAGTTTCCAGCGCCCCAACTCCCCCGCATATGGTCGGATCGGGAAACTTATTATTTCCAGGTTACTTTGGTCAGGTCCCTGATATTCCTGCCAAGTTTCATTGTCCTAGCTCATCTGGAAGTACCCTAACTCGAAAAAGTGTGACAAAATGCCCTAAATTTTCAAGTTTCGAGCGCCCCCACTCCCCCGCATATGGTCGGATCGGGAAACTGATTATTTCCAGGTTCGTTTGGTCGGGTCCCTGATATTCCTGCCAAGTTTCATTGTCCTAGCTCATCTAGAAGTACCCTAACTCAGAAAAAAGTGACAAAATGCCCTAAATTTGCAAGTTTCCAGCGCCCCGCACTCCCCCCCATATGGTCGGATCGGGAAACTGATTATTTCCAGGTTAGTTTGGTCGGGTCCCTGATATGCCTGCCAAGTTTCATTGTCCTAGCACATCTGGAAGTACCCTAACTCGGATATGTGGGACAAAAAAACTCGGACCGACCGACAGACCGACAGACCGACAGACGGAATTGTGATCGGTATATGGCACTTGAGCCAGAGGCTGCAAGTGCCATAAAAAACACCGAACAATCTTCGGATTCTGTATACTTTCGTCGGACCTAAAGTCAGGATTCGTGGTAACTACCGAATCCTGAAATTTATACCGAATAAATTACCGAATCTTAATTATGATACCGAAAAACTTTGGACCGATAGCCTATTTGGGATTCTGTGTAACTACTGAATTTCCATAAATATACCGAATTGTTCTGGCTTTGAAAAATGACAGAATAACTTCGGTAAATTCGTCCACCGAATCCGGCAATTATACCGAATACCGATCATTGTACCTAGTCTATTTGTACCGCTAGCCTATTCGGGATTCTTATAACTATCGAATCCCCGTAAATATACCGAAGAGTTCTTATACAAAAAAAATAACCGAATAGTTTTAGTTGAATTTTTGGCCTTCGGCCCAAAATTTTGCCCAATCTCAAAAAGTTGGGGATGCTGCACCCCCCGTTGCGACCCTCCTGCCGGGTGTAGTTGTACTTCGGAAACAGATGTTGGGTGGGGATTTATGAGATCAACTTTGAGTTTAGCTCTGTGATAAGACTGATTTTGGGAAAAAATACATCCGTTTTACTGTGATCATGATTTTGTTTAAATACTAAAAACAAAAGTGAAAGCAAAGCAGTCCCCGTTTTGTCGTTGTTTTCCGTACAGGGAGTCCCCATGCAGGAAGTGACTCCCTCCGTCCTCGTGCCTCGACTCCCAAGGACTCCCTAGGGAGCGACGAGAGTACGTCTTTAGTTCCTGACAGACGCATATGGCGTCGACTCAGTGTGTGTTCCAGCTGCCGGCAATTACGAAAGGCTATCGCGGTCGATCCAGTATAATATCCCTGAATACAATTATAGCCATGGTAACTACTGGAGGATGGAAAATCCCCTAAGTCTGTTTATTCTTCTCCGGCCGCGGGTAGCAGATCCGACGGCAGCATAACAAGGTTGGTAGACCTTGGTCACACCGGATCTTCTTGATGCTGCGGACAAACTTTTCTGTAAGATGTCAGAAAATCCATCGAACCACCCTTGGAAGGGTGGTTCTAGTTCTGGTTCTGTTGTTGTTGTTCTTTCTTTTTATTTTTTGGTTCATTATTAGGTTAATTTGTTAGAAGCTAGTTTCGTGTTGTTATGGCACTTGCAGCCTCTGGCTCAAGTGCCATATACCGATCACAATTCCGCCTGTCGGTCTGTCGGTCGGTCCGAGTTTTTGTCACACTTTTCGAGTTAGGGTACTTCCAGATGTGCTAGGACACTGAAACTTAGCAGGCATATTAGGGACCCCACCAAACCAACCTGGAAATAATCAGTTTCCCGATCTGACCATATACGGGGGAGTGGAAGGCGCTGGAAACTTGAAAATTTAGGGCATTTTGTCACACTTTTTCGAGTTAGGGTACTTCCAGATGTGCTAGGACCATGAAACTTGGTAGGGATATCAGAGACCCGACCAAACAAACTTAGAAATAATCAGTTTTCCGATCCGACTATTTTGGGGGGGGGGGAGTGGAGGGCAGGGGAATCCGGGAAATGGAGTGGAATGTAACTTTCGAACGGGTGATCGGATTGTAATGAAACTCAATAACTGAATAGATTATATATATGAGATGTCCCGTTTAAAGTCTTGACCGGATTCGGTAGCCAGGGGGGAATTGGTGGGGGGGGAGACCCGAAATTATAAGAAACGGTTAGAATGGAGGGATCGGAGTGAAACTTACTGGGAAGAACATGCATCTGCTCTAGATAAATCGTTTAGACAATTGTACTGGATCCGGAGACTTGGGGGGGGGAGGGGGTTTCCCGGAATTCCGGTGATGGCGGTTTTGGGGATTTTCACGATGAAACTTGGCAGGCATATCAGGGGCCCGATCAAACTGACCTCAAAATAAAAATTTTGTCGATCTGATAATGGTGGGGGGAGTTGAGGGAGGGGAATACGGAATATTCAGTCACGCGTAGCTTTGGAACGGGTGATCGGATTCGAGTGAAATTTAAGAATTGAACAGAGGACATTTCTCTGGTAATCTTTTTCATATCCGGACCGGATCCGGCAACTATTGGGGGGGGGGATACGTGACCCGACTAGAATGGAGAGATCAGGATGGCAATTTGCGGGAAGAACAAACAGATGCTCTAGGTAAATCCTTTACTGAATCGGATTGGCTATATACGGCCACCGTGGGGGAGATGGGAGGGGGGGGGCGAAATCTCAAGAAACAGTTAGAATGGAGGGATCGGAGCCAAACTTGCTGGGAAGAACAAACATCTGCTCCTTGTAAATCTTTTACACAATTTGACTGGATCCGGGCACTTATGGGGGGGGGGGGGAGGGGGTTTCCCAGAATTCCGGTATTTGGGATTTTCACGACGAAACTTGGCAGGCATATCAGGGACCCGGTCAAACTGACTTGGAATAAAAAAAAGTCCTCGATATGATGATCTTGTGGGGGGGGGGGAGTTGAGGGAGGGAGGCTCTTCCGGAATATTGAGTCATGCGTAACTTTGGAAAGGGTAATCGGATTTGAGTGAAATTGAATAACTGAATAGAGGACATTTCTCTCTGGTGATCTTTTTCATTTCCGGACCGAATCCGACAATTATTTGGGGGGGGGGGGGGGGGGAATACTTGACCCGCTTAGACTGGTGTGATCGGAATCGAACTTTGTGGGAATCACAAACAGATGCTCTGGATTAATCATTTACAGAACCGGATTGGCTCCGGGTTGTGGGTGGAGTTGGAGGGGGGGGGGGGGTCTGGGATTCCAGTGATCGCGAGTTAAGGTACTTTCAGATGTGCTAGGACGATGAAATTTCGCTGGAATATTAGAGATTCAACAACATTTGCTTAGAAATTGCTACTTCCCAAATCCGATTATTCCTTAAAGTACCAATCTTGGCCGCAAAGTAAGAAAAATCCTTTTAAGCTATATATGCATTTCCTGTTACCCGTCAGCCCATTATCATTCTTGCCTCAAGGGTTTTCCCTACAAATGAAGTTCTAGCTCCCTTAGGTTGCGCATCTCAACCGCAAAGTCGAAACTTACTTTTGATCAACCAAAACATCTTAACCCATGCAAGTGCCATATGAGCTTACAGCTCTTGTTTTTTATATGGTGTCATGTCTTTCCGTATATCACTTTTTCCTCTTTTTTTGTATTTATACTCCGTCTTTCTCTTTGTGAGTTTGTGATGGGTCATAAATTAAGTACTATTACTTACTATTACTATTAACCAGAGCCTCTTTTTGTTGCAATAGTGCTGCCGCATCGCTGGCAGCACTTTTTTGCTTTTGCACAGGATGCGTTTTTATGGCACTTGAGCATACTCAAGTGCCATATAGCGATCGTAATTTCTGTCGGTCTGTCGGTCTGTCTGTCTGTCATTCTGTCGTTCTGTCGGTCTGTCCAGGTTTTGCTAGTTTGGGCACTTCCACGCAAGCTAGGACGATGAAACTTCACAGGCATATCAGGGACCCGACCAGATCAACTTACAAATAATCAATTCCCCAATTCAACTTTCCCCGGATCCGGGAGTCCGGAATTGGATTTGGTTTTTCGATTTCTTCTTGGTTGAAGCAGCACCTTGCAGCCCTTGCAGGGATGCATGGACTTGGTCGGTAAGCAAGTCCGCGATTTTCGAGAAGCGCGTCCGTCTTCCTCGGAAGCACTGAATTGGAAAAATGAACGTAGAAAGAATCAACACAGAAGCGGCCGAGAAGTGGACCTGCAGCGTGGAACAAAAACGAGGCTCATGAAAGTCAGAAAAGCCAGAAAAGCAGGATTCGCAGCTAGGGTATAAAGCATTGTCCAAATAGGTGTTGTAAGGTGTATTACGGCGTAGAAGCCTTATTACAGATTCCTCTTTTCCTCGAGGCGCGCTGTAATAAGGCGAATAAGGAGAATGGAGCTCGGCTCTATTCTCCCTTCTGCAGAGCCAATCAGATTGCTTGGTTGGTTCTGTCAGCGGGCCGAGGAAAGGAGCAGCGCCGTCAGTGTTGCCACGGGAAGCACTAAAGTTCTACTTTGTTGGAAGCTAAAGCCGCGTTCACAAGCATATGCCTAGCCAAGCACAGATGCCAAGGCACGTGCTCAGGCGTAGCCAGGCACCGAGTTCTAGAGCCTGGAATTCCGTGCCTGGCCCAGAATCTGTGCCTAGGCATTGGTGTGAACGGTGATGCTAGGCACGTGTCTAGACATGTGTGCTTAGCTAGACATGCTTGTGAACGGGGCTTAAAGAAACAACTTTTCTTCAAGATAACACGGTTTGTTCTTTTACGACTGCTTACTGCTAGTTCGGGGACCAATGCTGTCCATCCGTAAATTTAATAGCTTTTTACAATATATTGAGTGTCAAATTGTACTGGTGTACTTCAAAGAGCGCTTTTTCTGATCTTTAGAAACTCGAATAACTGTATGAGCGTGGGGGAATTTATAAAATAAAATCCCCTGCGGCGCTCGATTAAATTTTGTCTTGGGCATTGTAAATAAAAGCTGCTAGTGGAATCGTGCCCGACAATATTGTCCAAGTCGGCTTCGCGAATACGACGCCTAGTAGCTGTCCAGTCATCTTTTCTATTTAATAATTTAAACCTCAGATTCTCAGTTTCTAGTATCCGGTAGATTTTTTTATAGATTCGGTAAAGTTTTAGTGTCCCCCTCCCCAACGAAAATGCATTTGCGACGGCCCTGACAATCGGAATTCTGCAAATTGACTCCGCACCGAAGCTGAAATCCTTTTCGATGATGGTGTTGTAATCAAACATTCCGCGGGGAATCGCGAGAATACGGGCAGTGAGTCCCTGTGCCAAACAAAATCACGGGGATCTCCTCTGTTGGATTCAGGAATCCCACAGAGGAGAAAGATGAAATTTTGTAACGTGCTGGAGAAGAGAAGGGACGTACACTGTAAAAAAAAATCTTGCAGTATTTACTACTGGGATTAAAATTGTCTCTACTGAGATAAGATTATTTCTGATTCGGATTTATCTTATCCCATTAGAGATAAGATTAATCCCAGTAGCAAATACTGCAGTTAACTTTGATCCTTTCTCGGAGAAACTTTTTACAGTGTAGTGCAGTATAAAGATAGAAAAGACAAACAGTTACATTGGGCTTGCATTAACAACGCGGATACGAAAGATTGAAAAAAAGGCTTGGAAACAGTGTCTTCCGTTTCCTTGGGAACGAAGTTAGTCGTGAGATGCAAACCGACCTTTGTTTGAGAGCCTGTGGAAAACAAACCAGTGGGTAAAATCACACCATTTAAGTTGTGCTTTTTTGTTAGTTTTTGGATAGTTAGTAGTGATTCTGGTTGAAAATGTTTTTATGTTTTTTTTTGGTTAGGCGTCGCAGACAAGCTCCTTTCTTTCTTTCATTTCCTTTTTTTCTTTATTTTTGTCGAAGTTTTTGTTGTTGTTGATATTTGATGGTGCAAAACGGATACGTCAGCTGAATTTTATTCGAGCTATATTTCGGCCCTTCTTGGCAAGGGTCCTCTTCAGGCTCAAAACCGCTCAAGTTGGAAAACGAACTTGTGGGAAACACCTGTTGTTGATGCATTGTTTAGGGGAATTAGTCCCTTACAGGTTCGCCTCTGGGCATTGAAGATTCTATTTTTTCTTAATAAACCCTTCATTCATTCAACCAGGTCGAACTATACTTACTCGACTCTCCGAAAAAGTAGACATAGGCAAGACCAAACCAAAAGTTATTGTCATTAGGGAAAAAGGCACATTGGAACAAGGAAATCGCGGCTGAGGCTACGCTGATTCCACTTATAGCTTGAAACTGAAAAACAAACAAATAGACAATTAGAAAAGCAAAAGCGTGTGAATACTCAACTGCAACTGGCGAAACAAACTGTGTTTTATTCGTCTTGCAATACTCTTGATGACTACCTCTCCCTGCCGACGCAGAATCTCCGGGTACCTGCGGAAGAAAGCAAGAAGCGGTGTCGCAGCTGTTCCCAAAGATCGCCGTGATTGCTTGACACAGGATTTGAGTCGTTGAGTTTGAGTCATTACGGACACGTTTACTCCTTCTTCTTGAGGATCACTGGCGTGTTTTGGACTTAGTCATATAGAGTATTCTGAGTGAAGGAAAACACCGAAGTGAAGGAAGCATTGAAACAAGAGCTCAATGCTATTCAGTTATATTTAAATCATATATAAAGTCGTCTCAGGGACTCAATGCTATTCAGGACTCAAAAGGACTCAATGCTATTCAGTTATATTTAAATCATATATAAAGTCGTATCAATACTTGAACGACTAATCCTAATCCAATCGTCAGCCCCTGCTTGATACAAAACTACGATCTCACTGGGTAATCATACCAAAGTGTATTTCAGCCATGCAACTATTGATTCTCCCACATAGCAATACGTTTCGAGTAAGAACAGAAATAAAAAGGAAAGACGACATTCTAAATATTCGTAAGAATAAAGTTATTACATGCTGATCAGTCTACCACAAACCCCTGATTTAGGGAAAGCCTTCCAGACTTAGGGCTGAAGGCGTGTTCACATGATGTAAAGACAGATTACGTATGCTCACTTTTATCCATAACTTTGGCTATTTCCATAGGAAGACTGGGTTGCCATTTGAAGTTAAGCTCCTTGACCTGTCGCACTATTTACTCTTCAACTAACAGTATTTTAAAACGTTTGAATACTTTTAAACTAGGCTGTGCTTTCAACAAATAACCCACGGTTTTGGTATATCTAGTGTTTGGTATACCCTATGCCTAACGCTGGATACACTATGCCAGATGCTGGATACTGGGACCCAATAAAATATTGACGATTTGAGTGAAGCGCAGAAATCAACCAATCAGAATTCATCTGTAGTGAGGTAGGTCAAGGTTAGGGTACCAACAGCTATCCAGCGTTTGACATAGGGTATCCAGCGTTAGGCATAGGCTTTGGCAAACGCTAGATATACCGAGCGTTTGGCATAGGGTATCCATAAATCAGGGGTTTGTGGTTGACTGATGCTGATATTTAAGACTCTCAGATACAACATTGCTTTTTATCCACTGACGATTCATTCTGCGCATTGAATGAATTTAAAAGTTCCGTCGTCTTCGAACTGCATCCGGATGGGAATGAACGGGGTTAAACAATTGGACGTAGCAGCCTAAAGGAAGTGAATGTACGCGTAGTGTCGTGGGATGAGAAGGTTGGCGGTATCACGAAATACAGAGAGGAACTGGTTTAAAGCAGAAGCAACGTATGATGACTAACTCTCCTTGCCGATGCAAAATCGCAGTGTACCTAGCGGAAGAGCCGGAAGCGGCACCACAGCTGTCTCCAACAATCGCCGTGATTGGTTGACAGAGGATTTGAGTTGTTGTCGTTACGGCGCCGTTTTCCCGTTCTTCCTGAGGATCTCTGGCGTGTTTCGGACTTAATCATATTGAGTACTGAGACCCTCCGTCAACCAAGCCCGTCACGCCCACGCAAGCGTCAGTGAAGCATGATATATCAAGCTTCTTTCGGGCCTGGTCAAAGTGGTAGCACAAAAACCAGATAGAAATGAGCGGTGAAATGTTTAAATGTTCAGGAACTAGCATATCATCCTAAACGGAAATTTGTCCGAATTCGTTGATCATTTAAGTAGAGACTATATGAGCAAATGGGACAGATGTTTATTTAGCCACGGGAGTTGAAGTCAAATGGGATCGCTGATCACGCGGTTGCCGCAGCATTAAAACGAAACTGGAAAGGTTCGCTAATCGTGCAGCGGCCGCTGCATGAAAACGAAGTCTAACGGGGTCGCTGCTCACGCGGTGGCCGCTGCATGAAAACGAAGTTGAAAGGGTCGTTGATCAGGCGGCGGCCGCTGCATGAAAACGAAGTCAAACGGGATCGCTGATCACGCGGTATACACCATCTCGAACCGTGGTGCTACACTGGTATTAAATTGGACACCACTGTGCAACCTTCCGTGGGCACCCGGCACTTACTGTACAGCCATTTTGGGAGTGACTAACCCCTCATCTCGAACTCTCGATACGGAAAAAAACGTAACAATCGTTCACTCTTTCTAGATGACTACCTTATATTTAAATTTGTATAATCTCCCACCAAGTTTACAAATCTGTAATTTGTTGACGTCAAACAGTCCTTAAAGGACCCCTCTTGCTTATCCTGCCTCTTATAATATACTTAGCTCCCATATGGAATCATAAGCTTCTAAGATCCCCACCTTTCTCCTTCGTTTCGTTTCGTAACTACGAATTTTTTTGCGCTTTTCTGCCTTGCCGAGTTTTCCCGTCACCCAACGAAACGTATTCCGGAATCTTCAACGTCCGCTGACAACTCTTTCACACATAAGGATATGATAATCTGCTGTTTATTACATCTTTAACTTGCTTAGTTTTCCCACTTTTTAACCAAGGCACGTTCAGTTTTCAAATGTTTTGCGCCCAGCCGCCGCGTCGGAGGGCAGGAAGGCTGGACATAGTCGCCAAGCGCTAACAAGAGAATTGCTAGTTTCAGGTTGTAAGGTAAGGTAAGGTACAATTTTAATAGCAAATATGAATAAACCTGGAGTTTCTCAAAAGCATCTGACATGCCAGTGGCATAAAAAACGACGCTTCACTAATTCTGATGGGTTTGTAAAAATTATTAATACAATTCTAGCCTAAGGCATTGTAAAGAAAAAACAAACAAACAACTATCACACATCAACACTAAAATTTAAGGACAACACGAGAATTTACGACAACAGACATATGACTAAAGGAAAAATGAAAAATAAAAAAGGTTTGCGACATGGGTCAGATCTTCCTCCGAGCACAAACGAAAATGAATCAATTAAATCAGACAGAAGAAATATAATTGCTAGATAACATAAATCTTTTTAGAGCTGTTTTAAAAACTTTCCTATCTTCGGACACTCTAACAGTTTCAGGCAATGAATTCCATACTTTTACACCTGTATGACGAATAGAAAAGCTAGACCTTGTAGAAGGATAACAAATGGTAGAAAGATTGGACGCCGTATTGTGTTATAGTCATGAAATTGACTGTTCAGGTGGAAAGCAATGGTATTTTTGAAAACGTTTTCGCTGATTCATTTCATAGGGAAAAGATCATTTCTAGTAACAGTTGTGCTTTGAGAGGAAGGAGACTCCCTGTAGTCCCTCCCGGGGACTCCCTGCAGTCCCTCCCGGGGACTCCCGTAGAAGGTGAGCTACAGCTACGTTATCCTCCCCAGTGAAACAGTCAATCAGTTTAACCCCAGAACCACTCAGTGTTGCCATATGGTGCGCCCCGATGACAAATTTGTAGCCTGCGTAGTTGTATGGTAGTTGTACGAAAAAGTTGCATGTAATACTATGTAGTAGTAAAGAATACTATCATTTCCTTTGCGTCAGACTAGTCCAAAATTATGTAGTAGTATCCAATAGCATCCTGTCTTGCCATAGTCTAGCATCCAGTCTTGCTAATAGTAGCACGCAGTAGTATGCAGTAGCACGGCAGCCTTGAAGTAGAAGCATGTAGTAGCATCAGTTAGTTCTGCATGCTACTTTTCGTACAACTTCGTACTACTATTTTGAGATAAATTTTTCATCTGGGCATTTGCGCTATTTGGGCGGTTTCTTGAGGCGGCTGCGCTTTGAATTGTTCAGGTGTGCGCATCTCGCCATTTTTTGCGCATGTCCCTAAATCTCGGCGCAAATTGGGCGCTTTTTGCTATCCACATATCTTAAAAGTGAAAACCAGATATGGATTTGTAACTACCACTTAGTCATTTTATTTTCAGAGCTCGAGGGTTGCGGGGACGTTAAAAGGATTAGTTCGAGAACACCGTGTAATTGGCATGCGAATTCGGAATCTCATGACCTTCTCTGCTGCTTCATATCTTGTATGCCAGCGAGTAACCGCAAGTTGAGTGCTACGACCCTTGGCTCCGTCATTTAAGAAAGCATAATTTGCTGGTAAGTGGTTTGTAAATATTATCTTTACTTGTTTCTCTTCTCACAAAACACAAGACCTGATTAGCTTTTCTCTTGTCTTTCTACCCAAAATGAATGGGGGGGGGGGGGGGGGGGGGTAAAGTCTTTAGCGACTGGCTAGTAATTTTTACCGACTTTCTCAAAACAAAAGACTGTATTTAAGAAAGACTTTGCGCGCCGACTGTTTTTTATTACCGGCTGACCGACAACTTTGGGGGGCGGGTCATCTAATTTCATCCTAAAAAGGAAAATAGCGAAAATTTGCCAAGGTGCATTTTTGCTTTTCTTGCTGCGCGATCTTGTGCCAAGCATCTGGCAACACTGGAACCACTTGCCACGGGGAGAAATCGGAAAAACACTTTCGATAATACACAAACAGACAAACAAATAACACGAGGCGAAAATGAAAAATGAAGGATCCTTAAAGTTTAGCTGAAAAGGCAGGATATTTTTACATCTGATATTTGATTACACCGAATTATTTGGACTCAGCCAAGGGAATTTGTATTTTTTTTTTCACCCGAGCCTCCAGTATAGGACGATTCTGGCGATCTCTTGGATTCGCTTTCCGAAAAGCAAAGCGAGAATCCACCGAGGGCAAGAACAAACGGGAAGTAGTTGCGCCTCAGTTGCACCTTTACAACTTCTCGCTGACGTGCCGAAATCACTTTCCACTCGCGAGCTGGATTCGCTTTCCAAGTGCTGGCGGAAACTAGCGGAGCGCGAGAACAACCCGATGAAAAACTTATCTCAAAATAGTAGTACGATGTTGTACGAAAAAGTAGCATGCAGTACTAACTGATGCTACTACATGCTTGTACTTCAAGGCTACCGTGTTACTGCATACTACTGCATGCAACTATTAGCAAGACTGGATGCTACTATGGCAAGACAGGATGCTACTAGATACTACTACTTAAGATTGGACCAGTCCGAGGCACATTAAATGATAGTATTCTTTGCTATTACATAGTATTACATGCAACTTTTTCGTACAACTACCATACAACTACGCAGGCTAGAAATTTTTCATCGGGAACTTTGGAAAGCGAAGCGAGTTTTAGCCGAAGTCGCTAAAACAGCCGGCGCAAAAGCTTGTGGAGCTTTCCAGACCGCCAGAATCGCCCTCAACAACGGTCACAATGTTCGCCGCCTGCATGACAACCCAAGATTCATCCAGACGCGGATGATTTGAATTTCAACAATAGCATTAGTCTACCACAAATCCCTGATTTTTGGATACCATATGCCAAACGCTGGGTATGTCTAGCATTTGGCATAGCTTATGCCTAGCGCTGGATACCCTATGACAATCGCTGGATACCTGTTGGTAACCTAACCCTAACCTACCTCAGTATGAAGGAGTTCTGATTGGTTGATTTTTTAGCTTCACTCATATCATCAATATCTTACTGGGTTAAAGTATCCAGCACCTGACATAGTGTATCCACCGTTAGACATAGGGTATGCCAAACGCTAGACATTTCCAGCGTTTGGCATCGGGTATCCCAAAATCAGGGGTTTCCGTTTGTGGTTGACTGAATACCATCTTGATACCATGCATTTCCGTGCCTAAAGACGCTAAGTTCGGAAAAGTCACGGCTGAAGAACGTAAGCAAATGATGTTAAGATATGTCTTGCAAGGAATCTATCATTTTTGATTTATTTTTCAGTAGTGGCTTCACCTTTTTGCTGCTATATATTTCAAGCATAAGTGGGACAAGCGCTTAGAGGTACCGTAAATCCGAAAGAATAAATTCATTCGATGAAATTTATCATCCGTGGATAGTGGACAAACAAAGTAACGCATTCTTACCGCTTTTCCACGCCTATCTAAGTGAATAAGTGACGTCTCGGGTCTCAACCCTACACCGTAAAAAGTTTCTCCGAGTAAGGATTAAAGTTAACTGCAGTATTTGCTACTGGTATTAATCTTGTCTCTACTGAGATGAGATTAATCCAAATTAGAGATAAATTATCTTTTTAGAGACAAGATCAATCCCAGTAGCAAATACTGCAAGATTTTTTTTTTTGTGCAGTGTATTCGGTTAAACTTTAAAATGTTTTGCGAAATATGGGACAATTGACTTTCGGTACCGATTTGACGATTTTTGATGGCGGAGGAAGAAGTTTGGGTCTCGGGACAGTCTTGCCTGTAAAAGCGGGCATCTGTAATTGTCCCTGTAGGAATTTTCAGTTTCTTTTCTCTGTCCTTACAAGTATAAACTAGATAAAGCGCACGAATTAAAAACTAAAAACTAAAAAAGCACCTACAACTGAAGATACCAACAACAAAAAAAGAAGAAAAGAGATACATAATTTATTTAACCTATGGTATCAATTCAAGTTGGAAAAAATACGAGAAAGAAAACAGCATTGAAAAAATAAGAAGTGTCTAGCTATGATCCTGACAAACGCAGGCGGTCTCCAATGAGAAGCTGCCCGAGTGAAGTCTGACAAAAATTAAATGTTACCATAGAGTAAGCTCCTGCGGCAAGTAGGGTTATCCTCAGCGGACAACATGCACATGGTAGACAGCAACACATTCTTCCACAACAACCAGTCAACAGATGTCTAAAATGCGAGCATCAAACGATCAATGGCATCAAACATCAAAAGCATCAAACGATCATTGCGAGCATCAAACGATCAATGGCAAGGCGATAATCGCCTTGCATGTCTTATCTTGAATTCCGGTATGATGTTCCCGATAAAGGATCTTTCGATGATTAAATAAAGCAAACAAGCATGGATGTTGCCAGCCCCTAAGTAGGTCGATGTGACGTCAGTGGCAATTGCGAAATCAATTACGCATATCTCCGTTCATTAGTGATCGCCATCTCCGGCAGAAGAACATCACAACTCAAAGAGGTAAGAGAGCATGCAAATGTGATACCCTAGAATTAATTCCAGGTTTCAATAGAAGTTAGGGTTTATAATAGCTAAAAGTTTTGGCCTTAGTGCTTAAAGGCAAAAATCGTCTAGTGGACCCGTACTGCACCTAAATATAAATTGTTTCTTACCCAATATTCTAAACAAATTCCTATTTTCGGATCATTTTCAGAATCCATTCTTGCTAAACTTATTTATTCTGTCTTTTCGGTCGCTTTATTATGAAATCCGATGCAGTTTTGGAAACAACGTTTTTTTTCAGTGTATGGCTGCGAAGAGACGCGTGACCCAGCGGACTACATTGGAAAATAATACTGTCCACTTCAAGATAACTTAATGCGCAGTATTTTGCATTCTACCGTTTTAATCCTCCATCTGGATTTTAACTCTCCTAACTCAGAAGAATCATCTCCTAATTTGGTGATGCGCAGTTACTTAAGTCCTGTGTGACAGGAAATACTTTCTATAGTGTAGGAGCGTCTGGAAAAAAAGTAGTCAGTCACATCCTGGTCACAGCCAAAATGAACCACATGTAAGGTCGAATTGATCGAAATCCTACACAAGCATATTGATAAGCCTTTGCCTTAAAGGATTTGTCTTGCCTATAATACTAATGCAACTATTCCGTAATCGTTCCATTCATTCTTAAAGCACCCCTCGCACTATTTACTGTTTATGTTCCAGTATTCAAAATTATATCAATACTGTACAACTAGGCTCTGCTTTTAACAAATTATAACGGCTATGGCTGTTTTAAGCCTTTTCCCAGATCCATTGACTTCTAGCAAAAACTCGGCTGGATACCCGATTTTACCCATCAATACCATTATATGCTAACACTCGACGGGAGCATAATGCACATGGAAAATAGTGAATCTCGGCAAGTGCAAACATTAGTGAGTTGTCGTTAGCAGGATCAGAATGTAACATGAAAATTGTGTCTGTGGGCTTTAGAATAAATTAATGTAGTTTCCGGAAGTAGGTTGTACTTGCATTATAGGTACGGTACGACCGTCCCTTTAAACCCAAAGACCCGAATTCCCTCCGACACCTCATTGTTTGCGAGAAGTTACAGACATAGATGGCACTTTCGACAAGGGACTTGTACCGTGACCAGTAACCAGAAACATTTTTTCGAATATAATTTAGAAGTCTAGGACTCCATTGTTGGAGCAACGTAGACATACCAGGACCCACAAGACGGGGTCTCATGGTGAAAACCAGATAAAATCAAATATGAAATTTTAGTGGGGAAGACGCCCTTGAGATGGAAACATTTAATAAGTAGTCCGGCTGAGGAGCATTTTTGTCTATCAGTTCACTGAAATTGGGCTTTTCAGTGGACAGTGGTGAGATTGGTGAAGATTGCTTAGTGCCTGAACAAAAAACAAATCTTAAATCTTTCTGGTAAGGAATATAACAAAAATACAAGCGCATAGAGGTACCACAAATCACACGGAAATTCCACTATTTGAAAATCGATTATTCGCGAATAGCGGAAAAACGAAGTAACGCATTTTCAGCGGGTCTTCACACCAGTTTTAGTGAATAAGGGATGGGTAGCTAGATTGTCCTATCCCAGCTCTTTTCGGTTAAGCTTTAAATAGTGCGACGGATTCTTTAAACGGAAAGAAAAACAAGTTGGTTAGTAGCGGTTTGTTATCAGGGCTTGTAAACTAGGAAATGGACTACCAAGTGCAAGTGAGGGACTTCTGTTATCATCTGTGATAACGTTTAGAAACGTCATTTTAAGACCGTTTTTCTATGTTTTATGTAAACATTTATCTTCACATCAAAGATTAGTTATCATGTTTACCGAACTGTCGAAAATTTTGATAGCATCTACCACAAGTATGTGCAGTGTCAAAGGATAGGAGACAACAGTATCTGTTCATGCTTCAGAAAAAATATGAAATGGGACCTTAAATGTTCCTTTTTTTGCCACATTACGATTTGACGTGTTACTTAAAAATAACACTTAAAACTTCTTAAAGTTTAACCGAAAAGGGCTGAGATAGGACAATCTAGTTACCCATCACTTATTCACTTAACTAGGCTTGAAGACCCGATGAAAATGCGCTACTTCGTTCCTCCGCTATTCACGAATAATCGATTTTAATACAGTGGAATTTCCCTGTCGGATTTGTGGTACGTCCATGTGATTGTACCTGTGTTGTATGCTTGACGAAAAATATTTACACAAGTTTCTGTTCAGGCACTAAGCAGTCTTCACCAAGGTTACCATTGCCCACTGAAAAGCCGCAATTGTGTTGAGATTCAAATTCTCGGCGTCATAATAGAATTTGCGTTGTGGGGACGGCTGTAGATATTCTGAACATCACTCCTAGAGCAGATAGTTGAAAATCAAAATGTCTTCGCAGAATCCAAATAATGCACTTTGTTCAGTTGGATGATAAAAAAAATAAGTTGGCTTTTCAGTTAAACTTTAACGTATCTGTAACACTTACAACAGATACAATGACATCAGAAGTATTGTTTATTGAAAATGCGCATCCTTGTTTATTATTATTTATTAGTTATCATATTTACCAAACTTTCGGAAATTTTGATAACGTCCACCACAGTATGTGCAGTGTCAAAGGATAGGAGACAACAGTAAATGTTCACGCTCCAGAAAAAATATGAAATGGGACTTTAAATGTCAAATGTTTTTAGAAAATGAGATTGAATCTTTTGATGCTGTGATACGGAAAGCGATATTTAGTTTTGTTGCAAGGTTAGAAGTCTCCAACAATCCACTTTTAAAGGCAATTCGTGAGACTGCAGAATGCCGTTCCGGCCATTTCTACCGCCTTTTCCGTCGACTGTGCTATTGCCCCGAGCCACCGAATGGATGAATTGGATATATTTAGTAAAGAACAGTCCTGTGTAGTGTAATTTCAATATGTGATGTGTAATATCACGAATTAAATAAGTTTATTGATTGATTATTCCCCATGTGTGACAAGTTAGTACGCTTACCATTCATTAGGCAGATAATGAAAAACCGATAGAATCGAACAGTTAGAAATGGGAAAGGGTTAGTAACCAGATGAAAAATTTATCTCAAAATAGTACTATGAAGTAGTACGAAAAAGTTGCATGCAGTACTAACGATGCTACTACATGCTTCTACTTCAAGGCTACCGTGTTACTGCATACTACTATATGGTACTATTAGCAAGACTGGATGTTGCCATGGTAAGACAGGATGCTACTGGATACTACTACATAAGATTGGACTGAGGCACATTAAATGATAGTATTCTTTGCTATTAAATAGTATTACATGCAACGTTTTCGTACTACTACCATACTACTACGCAGGCTACAAATTTTTTATCGGGAAGCGAAGTACTAAATGTGTCAACTTTTCCAGAAGACAAACAACACTGCCAGAAAATGACATCCGATGCTGTCCTTCTTGTCCATGGTGGTGCCGGAGAAATACCGGATTCGCGCGTTATCCCGAAAATTGAGGGAGTAAAGAATGCCGCAAGAGATGGCATGAAAGAGTTGCTCAAGAGTCAGAATCTCCTGGATGCTATTGAGTTAGCGGTTCAAGTCATGGAAGACGATACAGCATTCAACGCAGGTGAGAATTTATCAAGGAGGTGCGCGATTCCCAGTTTACTGGTCAGTTTGTAAACCAACGACTGGTTATTCTAAATGGATGATCAGAAACCTGCCCGATGCTTAAGGGCAGGATTTATAGGCTTTAGTAACTTTTTATAAATGGGAAAAAATGGGCTAGAGGCTTAAATTTTTGGATTGGGGTTTTGGCTTTCGATTTTGGATTTTCTGAGAATTAGTGCGACGAGATCTACAATTTACGGATTGGGTACCGGCTGGCATCGGGAAATTACTGTACAGCCATTTTGGGAGTGATGAATACCCCTCGTTCGCGCTGGTCTACTTATGGTGTGTTCCAGCGCCTTCACATATTTAAAGCTACTACCGTCGTTCCAACTTGTTCCCTCAGTATAGATTAGAATGACGATGGTATCCTTTACGAACTATTGGTATTTCGTCCGGACAGAGTTAAGGCCATGTAGTGTTTTACTGGATTTTCGAGCATGTTAAAGGTTCATTGTTTTGCTGTATATGAATTTGATGCGTTATTCTCAGCCGTTAAAGTTGTGTTTTTTCCTTATTGTTTTTGTTTTGGATAGTTAGTTGTGATTCAGGTTGAAAATGTGTTTTTTTGTTGTTGTTGTTCTTTCTGGTTAGGCGTCCCAGACCGGGTAAGTCAAGCTCCTTTCCTTCTTTCTTTCCTTTTTTTCTTTATTTTTGTCGAAGTTTTTGTTGTTGTTGATGTTTTGTTTCGAGGGTAATTAGTCCCTTACAGGTTCGCCTCTGGGCATTTTTTTTTAATAAACCCTTCATTCATTAAAAAAAAAGCAAAAAAAAAACGCGAAACAGTGGGCTACTCCATCCGGAAGGGTGGAAAATGGAACATAGAGTAAGCACAAATAAAGTGGCAAGCCGAACCGACCACTGGATGTCTGCGATTTACCACAAAAAGTGCACAGGATTGAGACAATATTGTTAGCTTTCAAGTTGAGTCATTTCAGCCATTCATTCAGCAATGTCACACTACACATGCTACAAATAACAAACATATATAATCAAAGACAAGATCCCCTGAAGCTATCTTGTTGGGAGATTCACTACCTATACACTAGCCTAGATTGCATAATCGCATTACATAATAATCACGCACAGTTATGTCAAGAACAGCTAAACTACACACATATATATGGCAAAGAAAGAAAAAAACGCAAAAAACACCAAGGAGAGAGAAAAAGAGATAAGAGCCTTGTCAGAGACTTCAGTGTGAAAAAAAAAGAGAGAATGAAGAAACAAAGGAAAAAAGCTTTAAGCTGGCAAAAAGCTCGAAGGAAGCAAAGAACATGATACTCCATCCGAAATATGAAGGAAGCTCCAGGGGCTCGAAACAAATTAAGGGGCAAGTCTGCAACGAGGGGTTGCTCACTCCCAGAAACGATGTAAACCAAGTGGCGCATGCCGCGGTGCCGTGTCGGTGCCCCGGTGCCGTGCCAGTGCCGCGGCGCCATACCGGTGCCGTGCCAGTGTCGCGGTGCCGTGCCAATGTCGCGGTGCCGCTGCCGCGCCGAGGTGTACACCGGTGGCGGAGAGAGAGCAACCCCTCGGTCGGCAATCGAGGCGTGGCTTGAACACTCTCGGTGTGTTCAAGCAGCGACCACGAGGTCGTCGGTGGCTGACCGCGAAAAGTGAACCAGGTTGGGACAGTCTTGGGTAGCGTTCCAGTGAAGTTATTAGATGTTACGATGATAAGAGGAGGGGCGATCTCCGTATTGTGGTAGTTATCACGCTCTCTGGAACGCAAATAATTACAACGCGAACATACGTCATCACTCTTACGGGAGTTCCTGCAGGACCGATGGTTACTATCACTTCTGATCGACTTATGATGACTTATAACGATCGGAACAGTCGGGGAACGAAAATAGTAAGTGGGAGGAGCCAATTTACATATTACGCCGGGCTCTGGAACGGCAATAATAACAAGAATAGTAACGATCGTAACTAATAATAAGTCGCTGGAACGCTACCTTGGTAACTTGGAACGAGAGTTCAAGTTAACTGTGCAATAATCTTTTTAGGCCATGGATCTGTGCTGACAACTACGGGAACAGTTGAGATGGATGCTCTTATCGTCAATGGATCTGACTTGAAAGCAGGTGAGGAAATATCCACTGTTAAAACAAATCAGGTATTGACGGACTATATTCATTGAGGGAGCAAAAGGTGTAAAAAAAATCGTGACCATACGGAGGAAAGGATTATCAAGTCTGCAGATCCAGAATTTCTACGGTTTCTTTTTGTGTGCTTTATTTCTTTTCTTCACATGCTCCGCTTTTAAAAATGACGGGTTACAGATAAATTACCTACTTACTACATTTTTAATCAAAACAATTTCCTGGTTCGTTTTCGGGATGTATACGACATCGCTAAACAATCTTGTTTTTGGGAAACTTCGAGTTTTCTAGTCTAATCGAGTCTTCTACTTTCTTCTTTTGAACTTCCTTTTTTTCCAGGGGCTGTGGCTTGCATCAGAAATGTTGCTCATCCAATAAGTGTGGCTCGCAAGGTGATGGAGTCAACAGATCATGTTCTTCTCGCCGGAGATGGCGCCACGCAGTTTGCGCGCGAACTGGGTTTCGATTTCGTTCCAGACGAAGATTTGGCGACTGACTACGCAAGGGCAGCGCTGAAGCAATTTTTCCAGTTCAAACGAAAGAGAGTCAACGAGCTTGGGTAAGACGAAAACGAGTTTCTTTACTTCTGATCCGCTTCTGGCATTTACTCGAGACAAATATTCTTTGAGCCCAAGCTGACTTTGAAACATTTATTCAAACAATGTTTACAACGGGTACGTCAGCTACGATTCTTCATCAGCGATATTTCGGCCCTTTTTGGCAAGGGTCCTCGTCAGGCTGTCAATCTTCTGGTTCAACTTCGGGGAAGGAAACAAACCTGTAATAAATAACTGAAGCTTCTACCGACTATAAATATCTTATTAAAGTAACTTTAATATTAACTTTAATATACTTTAATAAGATATTTATAGTCGGTAGAAGCTTCAGTTATTTATTACAGGTTTGTTTCCTTCCCCGAAGTTGAACCAGAAGATTGACAGCCTGACGAGGACCCTTGCCAAAAAGGGCCGAAATATCGCTGATGAAGAATCGTAGCTGACGTACCCGTTGTAAACATTGTTTGAATAAATTACTCGAGACAGACACACAGGGAACGACCGTAAAAATGGCGGGTTACAATTAAATTACCTACTTACTTACTTTTAATCTATTAAACAAAATACTAAACAAAATAATATCGAGAGGGGACGGAGTCCTGCCTACCTGGAAGAAAACGGTTGACATACCAGGCAAGTTGTTAAAGTAGTTATATCATAAGCATTCTAGCACTTGCAACGTCTAGAACCCCCCCACCCAAGACACAAGATGAAGCCACGGCTCGATCCGACCGCCGGGTCATCTAGCGGCGCTGGTCGGAAGCGCCCCACATGGGGAGTATGGAATCATAGTTTGACTTTGGATCTAACAAAACGTTTTTATTGTAGCAGGCATATGGAAAATGTGTAGAAAAGTAGACTAATTATTTGTATGATCGATTTCTTTAAGTATTTTTTTTTCTTTTTTTTCTTGTTAATTACCGTAAGTCCAAATAATTAAGGATGTAAACTAGATGACAGTAAACAAACGCCGTAAATTATACTAAATTCATTATAGTGATTTCTTGAAGATTCTGAAACTGAGCTAAATAATATTCAGCTTCCGAGACCTAAAAATGTCAAACTGGCCGATGATTTCTTCTTTCGACATCTAAACGTCTACATGGTGATGTACTTAGTTCTTGCAATCCTCTTACATGCCTTCTCGAAGCGTCTAGTAATCTTTGACAAGCGTCAGGAGATCAATGAATAGAGGCGTTTTTCCTTGACAATCCAGATTGACGATTCACAATCCGGATTCTCCAAAATACGTTTTCTCTGACAATCCAGATTATGAAAAATCGTTTTCTGTGACAATCTGACAATCCGGATTCGTGCTTGGATTGTCGATTCGAGAATCTTGCAACGGAGCAAGATTGTCGGATTGTCGTTTGTACAATCTGGGATTGTCGATTCGCTGTTTCTCTGATGAATCTGTTATCTAGGATTATAATCCGGGATTGTCGCGGAAAAACGCCTTAGTTAAGTAGAAATGGCGGATTGACGTTCAAGAGTGAATTGTGTTCAAGTATTTTCTGGATAACGTTGGCTACCGTGAGGATTCTGGGGAAAACAAAGGTAACAGTGTGTTCGTAAAATCAGACCCATCGAAAAATGATGGTGTCTCCCACCTTCTCGGCCCAAAGGAATCAAAGACTTTAATATTACACCCGTCAACGACGTTGTGTCCATCTAGCGGATCACAGAGAGGGGGTAAAACGCTAACCGCATACATTAATGACCTCACGTATCGTCAAATGCACCCTCTGGAATGCCAAAAGGATAATTTTCCTTCAGCCCAAGCTAACTGGGAATCATATTTGACAGTGCAAAACGGACACGTCAGCTGAATTTGATCAGAGCTAAATGTCTGCCCTTCTTGGCTAGGGTCCTCTTTAGGCTCAGACCGCTCAGCCTGGAAAATAAACTTGTGGAAACAACTAAAGATTCTAGCATTTCAGAGCAAAATAACACTAGGGAGTAGCGTCGAGAGTCGAGACATATGCTTTCCTTGCTTTGCAAACGGGCCATACGCACTGTCAAATATGCCAAAAGAATCACAACAGTTATAGTATTAGAAGCGAAATGTGCCGCATACGTCTTACCTGACTGCATGGCCGTGTGGTTCTTTTTCCATAAGTTCTTTTTCCCAACTTGAGCGGCGTTGAGCCTGAAGAGGACCCTTGCCAAAAAGGGCCGAAATATAGCTCTAATAAAATTCAGCTGACGTATCCGTTTTGCACTGTCAAATATGTGGGTTCTAAGCTATCTCAGAAAAATAATGAGTTTTCGACGGTATCATTTTTATCCACCCAAACGACCTTCGAACAATTTTTGCATCTGCCATGTTTGGTTCTCCCGCTTATTACTGACAGGAGCTCATTGGTCTGAAAGTGCGGTTATGCAGTGTTACCGCGCGCAGCTAAAACAGCATTCTTTACTTCAAAATACGGTGTTTGGTTCCGCAGTTCTTCAGATCCCTTTCCGCCTCCCTGTTGTTTTTCTCGGTGGTTTGTGTCCTTGTTCGTGATGGGTCTGTAATTTTCTGGACAAAAAAATACAGCATTGTTTCAAAGGAGACATGTAGGTTAGAATATTGGAGAACAAACTGTATCTTCTGTGACTTGTGCATTAACCTGTCGTCTTCCCAGGTCAGCTGCCCTTGAAACCCAGCACGGAACCGTTGGTGCGGTTGCATACTGTGGCGGTCGAGTAGCAAGTGCAACGTCTACGGGCGGTATAACGGGGAAACGACCAGGGCGTGTTGGCGATACACCCCTAGTCGGTGCCGGTGGCATAGCAGACGACAGCCTTGGTGCAGTTTCAGCTACAGGATGGGGAGAAGGGATCTGTAGAGCCGTTTTATGCAGACGTGTTTTGGAGCATATAGAACGAGGTTAGTCGGCCAAAAGGGCTTTAATCTTGTTAAAGGACACCTGAACAATGAAATCATACTTGAACACACCATGGAGAATGCATTTACAGACATGGCCACGGAGGGCATTCTTCTCGTGAGCGTGACGTTTTCAAAATAGGGATGTTCGTTTCTGGAGGTTTGCACATGCAAGACAAACAACCAAGACAAAAAGCGCAATTCATTCAAATCGTGTACAGCGATGGCCGGATCGTATTTGAATTTCTTCTAGATATACGTTTGGGCTTAACTGGTTAAAAAATATTCCAGAAGAACGGTTGATTGGAGACATTTGTTCATTTCTAAAACTGTTCGGTACTGAAATAAGGACAGATGCAAAATGGAGCAAAAATCATAGCTTGGAAACACTATTTCGAATTTGGATTGGGTTTTCTGCAGGCAGTGTTAACGGAAGTGATACAGATAGGGATGATACTTGGTACTCTTCATTCAGGTGTCCTTTAAAGGACCCCTCGCACTATTTACTCTTCAACCTACAGTCTTTTAAAATATTTGAACACTTTAAAACTAGGAGGTGCTTTCAACAAATCTGGTCTTGGCTGTTTTAAGCCTTTTCCGAGACTCGTCGATTTGTAGCGATAACAGGGAAACAATTTACATAACCGGTTTTTCCGATGGAAAAACTTCTCGCAGACAACCGTCGACCACTTGATACACATCAAAGATAGCAAAACACGGCAAGTGAGAAAACCAGCGTGGTTTTCTTGGAGGGGTTAGAATGTACCGTACGAAATTGGGGTCTCCGGATTTATAAATAGAAGTAGGAAGTAGGTTGCGTTAGTATTATAGGTAAGACAGGTCCTTTAAAACAAGCACTTCCAGGGTGCCGATTTTTCCCCTTTTCCTTTGGTCTACTTTGATAGGAATATTGCTGACAAACTATATCTTGCATCGCTTCTCTCAGCTATGATTATTGTCCGGCACCCAGATTATATGATGGAAACAAACGAAACCATATCTTTCACACTCTCTTTGTAATCAAGGATGGTAAAAGAGCTGTGGAAAGTCGTGGTTGGTTTAACACAAATAGTTGCGTTTTTGCAGATACCATGGTATCTGTTGTTTCTGATGCTGTTGTGCCAGTCCGTAAGGGAATCCGTCAAGGGGCGATCACTTCTCCGCCAGTTTACAATAACAGTATAATTGAGGCGCAAGAAGTAGTGTGTATTTGTTGTATTTTTCGTGGTTTAGATATTTCTTTAGTAAATTATGCGGATGATATTTTGAATCTGAGCCGGTACGTTAAGCCGATTGAAGAAAATTTTGCCGCCCTTTCAGAGTCTTATTCTAACATAGGTCTAACTTTCAATGAAAGTAAAAGCGAGGTGCTTATCTTTAATGGGGAAAAAGAAGCTGATAATATTTCTGTTAAGCTTGGCAGCCAGTATATTGTCCCTACAGGTTGCCTCACATAGCTTGGTCTGCCTTTCTACTCAGACCTAAAATCGACAAGGCTTGGTCTAGTCACCGACTTTTCAGAAAAAGTACGGAAGTGTTACGGTACCCTAGTTTCTTGTAAGTGCGTGTATAACCGACATATTCTGGCACGTCTCTACAATGCTGTGGCTCTGCCACACGTTATAGCTTTGGCACCACTCTGGCATATAATGCTACAATCCCAACGTCAGAATATTAGATCTTATTATTATCGGTACGCCAAGTATCTGTTGAGTCTCCCCCCATGGGCAAAGAATACAAAAATCAGTACAAAATACCATCTTGCCGATCCTGTGACTGCGATTGAGGCAAGAATAAAGAAGTTTGAAAGTTCATTAAACAGATCCCACGGTTTATACAACTCATTTACGTGCTAATGTTCGTATCCTCTTAGATTGTTGTTATGTTAAAATGTTGTATTGCGTGTTGTTGTTGTTTTTTTCTCTTCTTTTCTATTTTGTTTACTCCGTCTAGGTCCCCTCGGGCCAATTTTGATGGGAAATAAATTTTTTCATTCATTCAGATACCATGGTGTCTGATACCATGGGCTAAAGTCGTTTTTGCAGTTATCGTGGTATCTGATACCACGGTCAAAAGGCGTTTTTGCAGTTATCGTGGTATCTAGCCAGTTATCGTGGTATCTAGCCAGTTATCGTGGTATCAGATATCCAGATACCACGGTCCGACCGTGGTAGCTGGTCGTGGTATCTGAAAAAATTGTCTCACTTTCATCAATTTTCGTACAATTGGTGGGAAAGAAGTTTGGCACTTAGTGACGTGACTGAATATCAGTTTTTTGGGGGGGGATGACTTCGAAAAGCGCAATTTCGGCAATTGTCGTTTTTGCAGACAAATCGTAGGCTATATCAGATACCACGGTTACTGCAAAAACGACTAATTGCAGATCCAGTTATCGTGGGAACAGATACCATGGTATCGCCGCAGATGAGCGACGCCGCACTCTTTGCGGGATAATTTGTCACGCTCGATTCTACGCAGCGAAAACTGCATCTCGTTTACCGAAAATACATGAAGTTTTCGGAGTGCCATCCGAACTTGCATTTGAGGGGCTGGTAGTTAGGAATGACTGGAAGAAATAAAAAGCGGTTCTAGATTGAGACCCCGGTATTTCTCCACAGGCTCAACGGCGCAAGAGGCAACCGAGGCAGCTTTGAAGTACATGTACGACAAGATTGGCCCCGACGCAGACGGTGGTGCCATCACACTTTCAAATAAGGGTGGCATAGGTGTACATTTCACATCGCGAAGAATGGCATGGGCGTATGCCACTCCAACTGAGGTGCATTATGGTTGTGAACGAAACGAGCACCTCGTCGAACCACTGTAATTCAAGAAAGTTGAAAAGATCGAACGGAATAATTGTACAGTATTTATACGGGAAGACCTACCAAATACATGCATGGCTTTGCCATGACCGCCACATATTTGCCCGCATGACCGCCATGACATTTGCCACACGCACACCGCATCTGCCATGAGACTCCAGTCACTGGAGTAGGGTTTCCACTGGCAATGGTAAGCTGTCGGGAAGCCATCATTACGTGCCATTATAGTGGAAGGTCAGATTATATATGTAATAAGCTCGGCTCCACTACCTTGATGCTCTTCTGGGTGCTAAGATAGTTGCTATCAGCGACTGGAAGCTTCCCAGATAGGGCGGTTCGAAGGGGGTGCAACTGCGAGTGCCGTCCTTGTTTGTAACTCGGATCGGAGGCGTTACCAGCCAAAATGTTTGGGGGGGGGGGGGGGGCAAGGAATTTACCGACTGGCTGGTAATTTTAACCGACTGTTTTGCAGATAAAACGACTGTTTTGACGAAAAATCGACTGATTTTCAGAAAAAACGACTGTTTTAATGAAACAAAAATCAACTGTTTTGGCGAAAAATCGCGGCACTTCGCGCCGAATCGGTCATTTTTTACCGACAACATTGGGGAGGGGGGAGGGCCTCCCCCCTCTCCCCCCCCCCCCCCGGTAGTGACGCCCCTGACTCGGATGATGAGCTTTTAGTGCACTACGGTTTTTGTTTTCGTTGTGTAGTTTGACTACTTAAAATACTTCGAGGTTTCCCAAATGATTTACTCATTATGTGAACCTATAATTGAAATTTTCTCGATCTGAAACGTAGTGGTTGCTAAAACCGTGGATTTTAAATACCAGTTTCAGTTTTAAAAATAAAATATTCTGTTAACTCAATTAATAAAACCAATAAAATCAAATACATGCATGGCTTTTGCCATGAGCGCCACATATTTGCCGCCCACGTGACATTTGCCACACCCACACCGCATCTGCCATGAGACTCCAGTCGCTTGAGTAGGGTATCCACTGGCAATCGTAAGCTGTCGGGAAGCCATCATTACATGTCGTAACCACAATTTTGGCGAGTTTCAGCCAATGATTGATCGCCGGGTCTGGACGAGTACGGTAACGACTACTAGTAGAGTTCCGGTTCATTCTCTCCCGATCAGTCCATGGTTCACGCTCCGTTCAATGGTCGGCAACAGGCCCGTATCCAGGAATTTATTTCGGGGGGGGGGGGGGGGGGGGTTCGCCTATCGAGGGTTTCTTTTTGCCTGCGGGTTGGACAGAAAGTACAAAAAAAAGTAGATCAGAGGATTAAATAGATTAAATTAAATAGAGTAGAAAATGAACATTTTTTTATGTTTCGGGGGGGGGGGGGGGGTTCAACCCCTTACCCCCCCCCCTGAATACGGTCTTGGTCGGCAACACTGTAAAAAGTCTCTCCTTTATCGGAAATTTTTATTCGTAATTCGGAGAATCTAAATCCGAATTCGGAGGGTTATAATCCGATGCAGGACTAAAAGGCTAGAATGGAAAATACTGACAGTATCATCTGCAGCATTTTGCATTCTAGCGTTTTAATCCTGCATCGGATTATAACTCTCCGAATTCGGATTATAACTCTCCGAATTCGGATTATAACTCTCCGAATTCGGATTCTAACTCTCCGAATTCGGATTTTAATTCTCCGAATTACTAATAAAAAGGTCCGAAATCGGTGACACACAACTACTAAAGTCCGATAAAGGAGAGACTTTTACAGTGAACTCAGTACTCTTTCTGCATTTGTGCCTTGGACAGACGATCAGGATTGGCTGCTCGCGGACTATATCCCTGCCAGGATTGACGGCATTAGTTGCGTACGGAATGTTGACATTTTTGAAAGTGCAGAAAATTCGTCCGGAAAAACCTGATCGTTCTGTTTGCAGCATCTCTAACACGTCACCGGCTATCTTAGTAATGGTCAACTTCATGAACCTCCGAGGAAGGGACTACTAGGCACGAAACACCTCTCTACCTCACGTGGCCTAAAACTAAGAAAGGTTTGGCTAAAAGGTGAAATAACCCTCGCCTATGAATTTAGTGAATGATACATCCATCCAAGCTTTTTAGACAAAATTATTACTTACGTAAAACAAAGGATCGTATAGAAACTGACCATAAGTAAATCTTCCAACTAGCATAAAGTTGATGCTACTTCTGTCAGGTTTGTGTGATGTAGCTGATATTGCTACATGTTTTCACTGTAGTTCGCGATTATCTAATTGAGCGCTCATAGCGGATAAAGTATGTTTGGAAACGCTACTCGGAATTGACATCTGATTTCTGAGTCTGATGCTTCGCTTATTATTCATTATTACTAGTAGCGAGAACGAATAATCAAGAACCTCCGTCACCCAATCTCTGTGATACGACCATGCGGAGTCGAACATATTCTGATACCCTACCCGACGCAAACGAGCGGAGGAGGAGCTACGCAGGACATCATAATTTGTTACCTCTACAAACAGTTATATCGCAGAATACGAACGCTGTCTGAGTCGTCCTTTACTTACCGCTGATTGGTTGTCTACCATTGTGATGTCACGTCTAACTCGTTGTAGACCGGGTTCTCCGCCCCTGCAGGCATCCTACGTTTTTTCATCTGGTATGCACAGCGGCGAAGAGGGAAGTAGACGGGTATCAACTCAACCCTCACAGCAACTACCTCTAGCTCCGCTCAGTTTTATCGGGCTATCGATAGTCACTGCATGGGACCAAAGACGGAAGTTCTATTGGATTATTTGTTCTTGCTACCAGTTTACGAATCGTTTAAGCTGAGGTTTATCGACTCTTGTTGTGTCGACTAAATTGTATCGGAATTCTATACAGTCATGACGTCGCTCACGTGGTTGAGGACTCAACATAGGATCTGATTGTCCCTAGGCTGTTTTATAAATGTAAACGCGGTCGGCTATATATATACATACATTAAAATATATACTCACCGGTAGGAATACACTACGATTTTTCGTTTTCTGAGGTAAAATAGGTCAAATGGGTGTGACGTCACGCTTGTATGGAATTACGAAACAACTTAGTTTAGGCCATTCTTATGTTTTCAATCGTGTTTTGGTGGCGAGTTATACGCGTAAACTCGGAGTAGTATTTCCCGCTGAATACCCTATATGACTAAGTCCAAAACACGCCAGTGATCCTCAGAAAGAAGGAGTAAGCGTGTCCGTGACGACTCAAACTCAACGACTCAAATCCTGTGTCAACCAATCACCGCGATCTTTGGGAGCAGTTGTGACACCACTTCTGCCTTTCTTCCGCTAGCTACCTTGCATCGGCAAGGAGAGATAGATATAGTCATCAAGAGTATTGGAAAAGGGCGAGTTGGCTTTTGTATATCTTCCATCAGCCGATACCCAGAACAAGTAAGACAGGAATCTGGATGATAGAACAACAGAACTGGATCCTGCAAACAGAGCTCCTCCATACTAAAGTCCCAGCCTACGTGTCCCAGCCTCTCGCCGTTCCCCGAAGACTCCTCTTGGAATCGAAGGGATCGGCGAGAAACAGAGGCGAGAAACAGCGAGAACACGGGGAATGCTTCCAAGATGGATTTTGTTCGAAAAAAAAATATGCAGTTGACGAAATTAGTCTGGATCCACTTTATTTTTGGTTTTGTTTATTCTAACTGTTTTTCATTAATTTTACATCGCACCAACACCAGCAAAAATTGATTCCCCTCCGAATCTGAAAGGGAGTCCTTTTTGATGATGGCGATGATAATCGGAGCATTCCCCGTCCGTGGGGACTCGCGAGAATACGGGGAGTGAGTCCCCGGGACAAACAAAAACGCGGGGACTTCTCAAGAGGAGTCCTCGGGGAACGGCGAGAATACGCCTTAAATGGACAGTTCCGTCGATAAGTCTATAAAACATTTCATAAAAAACGATCGCATAAAACGGTAAATCTCAGCTTTCTTCCTCTGATTCACTCGACTCCGACTCTGACTCTCCTTGTGCGGTCCACATTTTCGCTAGCTGTAGGAGCTTGAGATTTGGTTTCGCGCTTTCGTCCTCGGGGAAAATAAAGTCGAAATATTCCTCCCAACCAGCGTCCGCCTGAAAAATAAAAAAAAAACATCAGTGAAACTAATCCCTCAAGAAAGGAGCTGACAAAACACAAAATAATAAATTCAACCGACACTGTAAACAAAAAACAAGATTGATAATTCGTTTCAACACAATTAAGTTGCAAGCTTTAGGCTAAAATGTTTTATGCTCCAGATTTTTAATGTTGTTCTTTGTCTTTTTTTTTACAATCTACCCTTACGCGCCTTATCCTGTTTCAAACGGGTGAAAAATAAAATAATCAAATCGTATAAGAATTTCTTTTGTGTTTATTCAAATCTCTCCCGGCAAAAAGTGCCTGATATTTTATGTGTCTCATAAATGACTATGTGTAGTCTCATGTGAGCGGAGTTAAGGACAGGATTGTGTGTCTGCCTGTCAATCACTTGGACGGGCAACATCTCTCCTCAAATTGCCCCTTATGTCAGCAGCATTATTTTGGCCGTAAGAGGTCAAGTCAATAGTTGCGTTTTTGCAGATACCATGGTATCTGTTAGCACCGTAACTGGATCTGCAATTACTCGTTTTTGAAGTTACCGTGGTATCTGATATACGGTTGCTCTGCAAAAACGACAATTGCTGAAATTGCGCTTTTCGAAGTCATCCCAAAAGAAAAACTGATATTCAGCATCATCACTAAGTGCCAAACTTTTTTCCCACCAATTTGACCAAAAAATTGATGAAAGTGTGATGACTGTTTCAGATACCACGATCGGACTGTGGTATCTGAATATCAGATACCACGATAACTGCAAAAACACCTTTTGACCGTGATATCAGATACCACGATAACTGCAAAAACGACTTTAGACCGAGGTATCAGATACCATGGTTTCTGCAAAAATGCAACTAATGAGAAGTACGTACATCTCGGTAATGTAAACAATCCTAAGAGGCACACTGTCAAAAGTTTCATAACAGATAACACAAGGATGCGCAGTTTCAACAAACAACACATGAGATGTAATCTGCTGTGTTTGGAAAAACAGCGTTATCCATGAAATGTTATGCATCACAAGCATTGCCAGGATGAGCCGAAAAACTGCCAAAAAAGCATCTGCTGAATTTTCCGTTATCATGATGACAAACAAAAAAGTCAGCAGATGCTTTTTCGGCTCTTCGGCAATGCAAAATTAACTGTAGTAGGTAGTAGTCAACAAAAAATGCTCCTGACACTTCTGGAGATTTGCGTAAATTTGTGTGCAGTTTGACGACAACTGAGTCCGAGAATAATTCCATTACAGTGATCCTAAGCAAAAACAAGAATGTGCTTACCCCATCTTCTGTCTGAACCTTCCGCCTCTTCTTGACCTTCTCTGGCATTAGAGTCTGAACCTTTTCAGCACTCTCCTTCTCCCCATATTCACTTTCAAACTCCGCCCATGCCTCCAGCAACTTGACTCTCTCCTCTTTCCTCATCGCTAGCGCCTCTGCGTTCGCTTCGGGGATGGCGCTCTGGGATTCTCTGAGCGACTTATTTGCCCGCTCGTAAATCGAGCGCGCTACCGCAATTCCGTCATTCAGCTTTGATTGGCTTTCGGCGTCGTCTGATATGTCGGCGGTTGCGACTGCTAACTCGAACGAGGCATAACTCCGCCACACTTTGACGTGCTGTGTCCGGTCCAAAAGCCGCTCGTATAGATTCCGCGTTCGCTCGTACTGCTCCTCCCCCGTTTCAAAGTCAATGTATGCCTTCCATACCACTTCAGGCATGTCCAGTCGAGGTTGGGAGATCGCAAGTTCATAGATGGCCCTTGCTCTGTCAACGTCACCAAGCAGTGTTTCCAGCTCGGCGTATTTTTTCCAGGCTGTACAATTTTCAGGCGAAAACTCGAGGAACTTCTCGTATAAAATTCGACACCGATCAAACTCTCGTAGCTGGATTTCAAGTTCTATGTATCCGCGGAACAGCTTCTCTTTTGGACACATGCCAATGGATCGGCCGAGCAGTTTTCGGGCAGCTGATAGCTCCTTCGTCCGGATTTCAAGCTGCGACGCAAAGAGCCAGATTTTGGCGAAGGTGAACTTCTTATGAGGCAAGATTTCCAGGCAAGCGCGATACACCTGTAATAAAACAAGATAATATAATGGTTTTCAGATCTTGTTCTTCAAGTTGTGCCTTCCCTCCATTGCATACAAATTTTTTAGAGGAGACCTGATTGAAACATTCAAATTAATCAATGGAAATTATGACAATTTCGAAGTGACTGATTTAGTAAGATTCAGCATTAACCGTCATCATCGGGGGCACGCGTACAAGCTTGCAAAATCAAGATTCCACAAGACGTTTTTAAGTGGGGTTTTGGCAACAGAATTGTTGATCCTTGGAACAGCCTTACCGAATATGCGGTTAATGCTGAATCGATCAATAGTTTCAAGTGCATTGTTGATGGGATTTTAAACTCTGATCAGTTCGACTACTCAAAATTTCTTAGAGTTATTTAGAGGCGAAAGCCTTTTCTCTTGCTTTGTATTATTATTCAAACTTCACGTCAGACAGACACGCAGAACAAGCAAGCAGGGGCGTCACTATGGGGGGGACTCCCCCCCTCCAAAGGTCTTGAGAAAGTACTTTCGTCGGGCAAAGTCCGGCGAAAGATCACTTGTTTGCCGGCGCTTCGAAGAATTAAAATTTTGTATGCTTTTGTCAGGCGTCGGTCGACTCGTCGGCACATCGGGTCCTTTTTATACACAAGAAATGAAATCCTGCAGACATTTGTCCGGCAAAAGACTGAAGAAATCGAATTCTGCATGCTTTTGTCGTGCCTCAGAAGAATTAAAATTTTGTATGCTTTTGTCAGGCGTCGGTCGACTCGTCGGCACATCGGGTCCTTTTTATACACAAGAAATGAAATCCTGCAGACATTTGTCCGGCAAAAGACTGAAGAAATCGAATTCTGCATGCTTTTGGTCGTGCCTCGGTATTCTCGTCTGCACATCGGGTTCTTTTTACACAAAAAAAAATCAAATTCTGTAAATTTGATTGAGCGCATGCCGAAAGTTCAAGTCTCGTCGGTAGCCTACATCGGCTTCTATTTACAACGTAAAAAATAAAGTTCTGTGCAGTCTTGTCGGGCAAAACACAGAAGAAATCGAATTCTGACTGCTTTTGTCTGTCGTCGGTATTCTTCTCGACACATCGGGTCTTTTTATACGTAAGAAATCGAATTCTGCAAACATTGGCCGGGCGCAAATATTTCCGGAAAAATAGAGATTTAAAAAAATTTCGCCGTTGTTGCTTAGTTAAACTTGTTCTGTGTACAGTCGTTGGAAGCTTCGCTTCTTAGCGAAAGTGAAACGAAAAGCCGAATATAGGAATTTAAATATATGAATTTACATCAAAGGAACAGTCTCAACTGATGAATTACAGTTAGTTTTACACAAAATTTCGACTGCGGCGCATTTTGTAGTATTCTCTATCTGGAAGAACGGTGTATCATTTAGTTTTCGTTTTAGGATGGAAATTATTTGGTTTTAAATTAAAAGCCGGGAATTGCATGGTAATTTTTCCGGAAAAAAGGCAGATTTAAAAATTTCGACTGCGGCGCTTAGTATAACTCCTTCTTGGTACAGTCGTTGGTAGCCTCGCTTTTTAGTAAAAGCTAAATATATGAACTTTAATATGCGAAATTACGTCAAAGGAACAATTTCAACTGGTTAAACAGATTTTGGTAAGAAAATTCTGCAGTCAAACAGATTCCGCCACCTCCTTCCCGAACAACTCCCTGAACCGACTTACCCTACGAGACACTCCAATTTACTTAAGCCGTTTCAAGCATCAAGTACCGCACGTCGGCTCCACTCATTCTCCCCCCTTGTTACTAATTATTTTAATAACCAATAAAATTTCACCTTTGTTGTTCATTTGTGCCTGTTCGGTTCTTGATTTGTTTTGTATTTTGTCTTAAGTTTTGTGTTGATGGTTTATTATTTAGATGTTGTTAGTTATTACTGTGTGTTTACTTATTTTCTCCTTGTTGCCTATTGTTTAGCTTTTGCTATTGTGGCAATTTTTCCATTAAACCTTAAACCTTAAACCTATTACAGTTAGTTTTACCCCGGTTCTATTCTATGCTGGCGGGAAATGTACGCCATTGCCGCGAAGCGGTAAGGTAAAAGGCTAGTGACGCCCCTGCAAGCAAGTAGGGGTTTTCTATGATTACGACGGCTCTGACGCGGACATGACGCAATGACATCATTACGACGTGAATAGCTGAAACTCTTTCCCTGGTAAGTCAGCATTGGCAGTGGTGGACCGCAAACGTTGGTCGTAAGGTGGTGTGTATTTTCAAAGAGTCGTGGTCATTTAAAAATGTTATTGAGGTAAACGAACATACAGTTTCTGCTCCTGTTCTCGATTCTGCTTGGTTTGGGGGAGCCCGCTCCATTAACGCGGACAATCAGTGTATAAGCATAACCGCTCGACGCTCTTTACCGCAACCCACCTCTGTGAACTTGGCGATACGGAGCGTGTTCCACCCTCGTACGGATAGTAACTATTAGTTACTAAATCCGTTCCAACCTAGCGAAAAGTTACTACGCTGACCGTTCCAGCCATCTCGAAATAGTAACTAAAGGCGTATTCTCGCCGTTCCCCGAGGACTCCTTGGGGAATCGAAGGGAACGGCGAGAATAGAGGGAGCCACTCCATGCGGACTCCGCGTACATAAACAGCGAGAATACGGGGAATGCTTCTAAAATGGATTTTGTTCGAAAAATGAATATGCAGCTGAAAAAAATAGTCTAGATCCACTTTATTTTTGGTTTTGTTTATTCTGATTCTTTTTAATTAATTTTACATAGCACCTACAACAGCAAAAATTGATTCCCCTCCAAATTTGAAAGGGAGTCCTTTTTGATGATGGTGATGATAATCGGAGCATTCCCCGTCCGTGGGGACTCGCGAGAATACGGGGAGTGAGTCCCCGGGACAAACAAAAACGCGGGGACTCCTCAAGTGGAGTCCTCGGGGAACGGCGAGAATATGCCTTAATAGTAACTATTTGCTTACCACGCTCGGGAAGCGTAGTAACCACGAATCTCGTCACGTGATTGGTCGGATTCACCCGAGGCATGATATTCCGCTGGAAAATAGAAAAATCGTTCCAGCCTTGACGACAAAAAGGCAGAATTTGTGACGTCATGCGTGGTAACTACGGTAAGTAGGATGGAACACGCTCACGGTGGGAATTACGATGGAATAAAGCCTCTAATCGTCTTGGAAAGGATGGTGGAAAAAGTAAGAAAGTAAGTAAGTATGATGTCATCGCCAAGGACCGGGATAACGTGGTATTTCGACATTTGTACCGCACAGTTTGGTGTAAAATGCTAGGTTTTGGCACACATACGATCAGAATTACCTCAATCCGCCTTAATTACCTTAATTCGCACTTCGGAGCGATAAGGTCCAATGGATCTGTGTTGCTCCGTGAGTGATGGTGGCTGACATCTGTTACTGATCTGGATCATGCCAGCAGTATTTCCAGTTCTTGCATGACCACTCGCTATCCAGTGACTTTTTGAAAGTTACAGGTGAAGTTGCTGACACTGTAGACTCGGAGAGCGAATTCCAGTCGTTGACAACTCTTTCGGAGAAGAAGTTTTGACGCATTCTTGTGTTCACTTGGCATTTAGAAAGTTTCTTTGAGTGGCCTCTTGAATAACGATATGCACCTACTCCATTTGTGTAATGTAATGTTATGTTTATTTTTCGCCCATCGTACAAGAAAGTGAAAATGATGGAGTATATAAAAAAGAAAGTAAAAAAAAAACAGAAAAAGATCACACACAAAAGAAAAACAAAAGGCAAATCACAAAAAGAAAGTAGAAAAAACACAGAAAAAGATTATCTTTTCCTGAGACTTTGTATGATATGTATCCCTCAACCTGGCTATTCTTACTTTTTCCCAGCAACTCTCAGACTCCAGGAGACATTTCCTTAATGGGTCTTAGCTTTAAAATACTGAAAATACTTAAAATACTGAAAGTTGAAGAGTAGATAGTGCGAGGGGTCCTTTAAGGTTGGAAAAACAGTACCTATTGTCACATGCCCCTCATATATAAAACGGCGCGAGGATTACCTGGCGTGCTCGTTCTAAATCCTTAACCTCCAACTCCTCATACAAGGCATAGTTGATCCAAAGGTAAATATAACGTCGCCAGTACGTTTTTTCCTGGATCGGCGGAACGTTGGAAATGGCACGTTCGTACGTATCTCGAATCAAATCGACGTCTCCACCATCTTCTAGGAGGCGGAGATAGTCGAACCAGGCGTCGTAGTTAAGCGGGTTGTTTTTAACTTCCTAAAGGGGAAATAATGATGAAAATCGAGCGCAACTGACGGCATACGCTAGATCATCCGATGGTTCAGAAGACTCCATGGTAATTGGTAATTAAAGCACAACTCTTACTAGCAATGATCTTTCCCTATGAAAGGGATCAGAAAAATCGTTTTCGAAAATACCATTGCTATCCACATGAAACTAGCGATTCTCTTGTTAGCGCTTGTCGACTGTGTCCAGCCTTCCTGCTCTCCGACGCGGCGGCAGGGCGCAAAACATTTGAAAACTCATCGGGCCTTGGTTAAAAAGTGGGGAAACTAAGCAAATAAAAGAAGCAATAAATAGAAGATTATCACATCCTTATGTGTGAAAGAGTTGTCAGTGGACACTGAAGATTCCGGCAAACTTTTCGTTGGGTGATGGGAAAACTCGGCAAGGCCGAAAAAGCGCTAAGAATTCGTAGTTACGAAACGAAACAATGGAGAAAGGTGGGGGCTTAGTATTTTATAAAAGGCAGAATTAGCAAGAGGGGTCCTTTAACAGTGACAAGTGTGTAGTTTTGCACTACCCTCAGAAACAGACTGTGATTACAGTTGCTTTGTTGCTGGTAATATTCTGAGGTCGAAGGAGTCGGTTAAAGACCTTGGTGTTGTTTTTGATACGGAATTAAAATTTGATAAGCACGCTAGTATTGCTTCAAGGAACACTAATCGTCGTCTTTTGATGATTAAGCGGAGTTTCTCTAAGTTTAATACACGGAATTTCCTGACATTGTATAAGACAATGGTACGACCAATAATTGAATACAACTCTTTGGAATCCTGTAAACAAAATAGATCGATCCCGAGTAGAGAGGGTACAGCGCCGGGCCATAAAATTAATTAATACCTGCAGTACCCAACTTACGATTACAGAATGAGTGACTTTAATTTACCATCACTGGAGTTCCGTCGGGATCGGAACGATATTCTGAACACATACAGAATCCTCCACTCGGTAGATAATTTGAAAAAAAAACAACATTTTTTTGAATTCAGTTCATATCAGTCAACCCGTCAGCATTCTTTGAGGCTATACCCACCAAAAATAAACAGGAAAATTAGTCAACGTTCATTTTGTTACGTGCATGCCAGGCATGGAACGGTGTACCTCAGGAGACTGTTTCCCAACCAAATTTACTCTCGTTTAACCAACATCTTGGTGGTGGTCAGTGTATACTCGTTGTATCAATAGTTGCGTTTTTTGCCTTTCCTCCGTAGGTCGGTTAACCTACCTACTTGCCACTATTGACCGTTTTTTCGTCTCGCCAGTCGGTTCTACTGAGCTCTAAAAACGGCTTATAAGAAAAAATGGCGTCTTCCAGTCGCAGGCGCATATCTCTCCATTGAGAATTTTGAATTTCGCGCCGTGCCAAGAGCGTAGGTCGGTTGGATGGAGCTCAGACCTCAGTCGACAGGTCGGTTAACCGACCGACGAAAAAACAGCTTATAAGGATTTAGGTCGGTTAACCGAAGAAAGAAAACGGCTTATAGAGAGAAATCTCGCAGGTCGGTTAACTGGATGACGGCAAAAAACGCAACTAATGTAAAGTGCAGTGTTGTTAAACAATAGTTAAGGTGTTTGGTAGGGAAAGCAGCTTCGGCTTAACCTCTTTTCTGTTGATAAATAAATAAGAAATTAGGGTTTAACCAATCGTATCGTGTGGAAGTAGCGCATTTGACACAAATTGTGCTACGACGCTGTTCCGAATTTCGTTGCGTCACCAAATGACGCTTGGTCGCGCTCTTCGTGGGCTCATATGTCACGCTCGATTCTAAAAGTGAAACATAGCATCTCTTATACCGACGATTTTTTTTTTTTATCTTTGTTGTATTATTCCAGATTCAAGCTGCAGCGTTTTACTATGATATTACAGATACTTTAAGGATATGATATCAGAAATTACCAGAAAAACAATGACAACTTCCCTCACTGTCCTAGAACCCCAGGTCTACTGCTAATTACACAGTGTTGGAAATGAAGACTAAAGAGATACAAAGTCCGTCCCAGGCCTCCAGCCGGAATTGTGCTAATCAGCTTGGATCCTTATGTTACAAATATACATCTGCAAAGGATTATGCTGGACAAGATTGCAGGTGCGGCCCTTCCTTCTTCTTACTATAGCATCAAAGCAGAAAGGGAGTTCACCTGTTCGTATTGTAGTTTCCGTCTGTTCACAATGACGTCCTCGATGGCTGCTCTATCGCCAAATTTCTTCTCATGGATCGTATAGGCTTTGTAGAGTTCTTGGGCAGTGTCTCTAGATATACGGTCCAAAGCGTATTTGTAGATTACCCGAGCTCGCTCATGCTCCCGTTGACCTATAACAGAAATCTTGTTTGATATGGATTCGGCTGTCTTCTTTCATTGTCTTACCCCTTTTCTGTCCATCTCTTGCTACATTGGTCTGAAAAAGATCAGTTACTTATTGAAGATTAACTGACGTAAGTGTCCTTGGAAAAAATAATGCTGCTCAAATAAGTAGCAGTTCAATCTTTCACCTTTGCCCCACTCCCCTTTCCCCCACACACATCAGGTACACAGATACCGTAATTTCCTTGCAAAAATCAACTTAGAGTGGACTGCAATCAGCCAGAACTGGTAGAATTACAGTTAAGTTTTTACTGATGAGCTAGCCCAATTCAGTCAGCCACATAACCCTTGATTTTTGGATACCTTATGTCAATCGCTGGATGCCCTGTGCCAAATGCTGGATGGCTGTTGGTACCCTAACCCTGACCTACCCTATTTGGCATCGTGTATCCAGCGTTAGGCATAGGGTATACCAAACGCTAGATATACCCAGCGTTTGGCATATGTTTCCCAAAATCAGGGGTTTGTGGTAGACTGGCCCAATTCCCCCAATTATGCGCAATTCCTCATTAAAAATCTAAAATTACTCTAAAAATAGAGGTAAGTCGAGCAGTCACATAAAATATTTGCCCACAACTACTCAAATACTAGAAAATCTCAAACAAACAGCAACAGCCCCCCAAGCCGGGCAGGAAGTGTTCTTGGCAACTACATCGCTGAAATCATGATCCACTTGGCTCCTCCTCCAAGACGGGCAAACTAGTCCACTCCTCCCATAAGGAGGAGTCAACTTATCCAACGGCCAATCCCGGGCCTCGGAACTACCTGAGCTGCAGAGAAATCACCAAATTCCTTACCTTCTTCAAACTTGGCGAAGGCGATGAACAGCTTTTCATCCAGATAGTCATCACCAAAGAACTCCACCGCCCTCTCATACACCCTCCGTCCACTTGCCACATATCCATGCTGTTCCTCGAAACGGGAATATTTTATCCAGTTTTTGATATCTGGGTGAACCATGACGAAGCGTTCATAGATGGAGCGCGCGCGGTCAGCTTCTTTGTAGCGGAGTTCGAATTTGATGAAAGTCAGCCAGGCTTGTTCTGCTGGTTCCCACTCCATCCAGCGTTCAAACACTTGGCGGCAGCCTATAAGCCAATACAATAATTATTTTACAAGTAGTGAACTGAGAGACAAAAATTCAGGACCCTCTACTTGCAAGGCATATATTCAAATAATGTATATACAAACCTGTAATCAGGTTTGTTTCCTTCCCCGATGTTGACGCTGAAGATTGACAGCCTGACGAGGACCCTTGCCAACAAGGACCGAAATATTGCTGATGAAGCATCGTGGCCGTATCCGTTGTATACATTATTTGAATATATGTTTCAAAGTCAGCTTGGGCTCAAGGAATTTTTATTTACAATGCATGTTGTTGTTTCATTTTTACCCAATACAAAAACAAGGAAAACAATGACCAGTTGAGAATGAGAAGGTCGAAATCCATCCATGACTTAAATCTTAAAGTTCGATGACGAGTATATTTCTATGGTGACCCTTTTCACTTTCGCGAAAAGGTAACACTTAAATGATCATACCAGAAATGTCGTCGGCATCCACCATAGCTTTGAACACAAGGAAGCGAGTGCACAAACTGGCCTACGCGACCCCCATCCCCCTGTGCCACCCCCCCCCCACCCAAAAAACCCGAATGTATATATATAGGAAATTAGAAAATCCCATTAAAAACTGCAGTTTGGACCACGAGCACTTAAGGAATCGAAACCAAAAACTTCTGGCTCTTGGGCTCCGACCCTTCGGAACCCTTTCGGCCTGGGGTAGGTTGCTCTTCGTGGGTCGATCACGATGGCTCACAGGACGTCGATGCTTCGAAGGAATTCGATGATTTTCTTGAAGATTCGTCGTTTCCCTAGTCACGCGAGTTAAATGTAAACGCGTGACGGTGGCTCGGTGGCCGTTCGCCTCATATATACTTTTCATAAAAATATATTGCATTTTATTAACACCGTGTGTGTGTGTGTGGGGGGGGGGGGGGGGGGGGTCCGGTACCGGGGGGGGGGGGGGGTCTAGTGGGTTTCGCGGGGGGGGGGGGATCCGGAACCTACGGAAACATGTGTCAAATGTTATCAAACTTCTGACAGTGCAAGATGATGCAAAGATATCAAACTGGGTATTCGGCAGCATGACTACAGCCAATTTAGTAATCACAAGGGTAAAATAGTCTCAACTTATACGTCTTTTTAGGACAGAACCTCGTCAGATAACAGATTTGACGTTGTGAAGAAACAAATATAACAAAAGGTACCTTACCTGCGATGTTACCCAGCATTTCCTCCATGTAGGTATATTTGTACCATAATGAATCTACCCTTGGTAACAAAGTGACTGCTCTGTCCCACAAATTTCTGGCATGGTTGATCTGTTTAGCCTTCATTTCCATCTCTGTGTATTTTAGCCATAAAGTTGGGTTCCTAAAATAAAAGTAAGGACCATTTAGAAGGGTAAATCGAATGGCCCGATGAAAAATTTGTAGCCTGCGTAGTAGTATGGTAGTAGTACGAAAAAGTTGCATGTAATACTATGTAATAGCAAAGAATACTATCATTTAATGTGCCTCAAACTGGTCTAATCTTAAGTAGTAGTATCCAGTAGCGTCCTGTCTTGCCATAGGAGCATCCAGTCTTGTTAATAGTAGCATCAATTAGTACTACATGCTACTTTTTCGTACAACTTAGTACTACTATTTTGACATAAATTTTTCATCGGGGGGGGGGGGGGGGGGGGGAAATCACAATCTTATGATCAGAACTGATTTAAATTTATGTCTGAATTACACATATCTCCGTTTCGGGCTCTACTCAGAAGTTGGATTTAAGCTTTCCATCCTATAGAGATATTATCGATTTTGTAAGTTGTAAGTCGATTATCATGGACTAGCAAATCGAAAACTAGTCAAAGAAACAGCCTTGTTGATCAATACAGGGCAGTTCAAAATTCGTTGTGCCCATTGACGAAGCTACGAGACAAAATGGCTCAGCTTCATTATTTTTGAAGTTAGTAACGTCACGGGGCTACGAATTGTCAGCGGGGGGCAACACCCAAGAACCAGAAACTACTAAGGGCTGAACACAACTTTAAAATGGTGCGGGTCAGCCTGACCATATAAATGCAGACAAATAGGCTTTCGACTCCACGTATAAGCAACTTGTAAGAGCAAACGATCCGGCATAACGCGAGAGAACAAAAGTGAGAAATCCGCACACAAATAAATATCGCGGCAAAAGTCAAATCGTCCGAAACCGTGGCCTAGCAACGCGATGAAAAATGTGTAGCCTGCGTAGTTGTATGGTAGTTTTACGAAAAAGTTGCATGTAATACTATGTAATGGCAAAGAATACTATCATTTAATGTGCCTGAGACTGGTCCAATCTTATGTAGTAGTATCCAGTAGCATCCTGTCTTGCCATAGTAGCATCCAGTCTTGCTAATAGTAGCATGCAGTTAGTATGCAGTAACACGGTAGCCTTGGAGTAGAAGCATGTGGGAGCATCAGTTAGTATTGCATGCTACTTTTTCTTACAACTTCGTACTACTATTTTGAGATAAATTTTTCATCGGGAAAGGCTGACTAGTAGTAGGCTACTCATCAGCCATACAAAAGTGTTTAGGCTACCATTCATCCAGCAAACTGGCGTTCATACCAGAATTCAAAAAAATATCCCTCCAACAAACCTGTGGTCCACATCTAAGGCCCGTTCATAGATACTTCTAGCTCTCTGGACTTCTCGTTGAGATTCCTCCCACTTTGCATATTTAATCCAGTTGCTGACCACAATCCGATTTCGCCGCAATGCATCCTCGAATCCTTTACGTTTCCTATGTTGATAGTCAGCAAGCTCATCTGGGTCGGAGATTTTTTGCTTGGGAGGCTAAAAACAAAAATAGTAATATTCCGGGCAAACTGGCAGATACGGGAAAGAAACTGGAACAACTGTGTGTTCTTAGTCTTTCATGACCAAACAAAGTTTTAATTTTTCGAGCAGGAAATGGCTAGAGCCGAAGCATAAATGGGCATATTCAATCTTCCTTCTTACTATTTTTCTAGGCTTTCACTGCTTGTAAAGCAGAACTGAAATCAGAAAGCTCTTTGTGGGTGTAACACAGCAAAATTACAAGGTTACAAGGCATAAAATCCAGGAGGTAAATGCTATTCCAGCCATCATTCAATACATCTGATTTGCTGAAAATTTAGAAGTTTCTTTCATTTTCTGAACTGTTCTGAACTGAATCTGAATCTGAACTGTTTATAGTATCTTCTAAATAACTTTCTTTGTAGAACTTTCAGGTCTGAAAATAAAATGATGAGGTTATGTCTTGTTAAACAAGCATGAACCTGCACTTACAGGTGGAACTATCTCAAGGTCTCTCTCTTTTGCTTCTCTCAGCAACTGCTCAGCTGTGATTTGGATTTCTGCAGGTGCCTTATTCTTGACCTAAAAAGGAAAACAGTCAATCACAGCTAAGCCATAGCATCACTTCTCTTCACGAGTTGACATAAACTGAATAAAACAAAAATGCATGTGATTTGATCAACCTGTCCAATTAGCTCAACCGCATACAGACTCAGCATTACTCAATCTGACAAACGCAAAATGTTCAGCTCAAAACTGGAAGCAAAATAAAGCATTAAAGACTTAAACAGCAAAGATGCTGGTATCATATTTCACTGACTGCCTTTGACTGGAAATGCAGTGCTTGGATTGGGCAAATCATTTGGTGCTTCCTCTGCTTTACCCTAGATTTCTCCATTGTTCAGCTGAATCATGAGTAGTTAGCCTCACAGGCCTCACTACCGGATCTGCTGACTGTTATGTTGGTTCAAGCTTGATTGAGGCCAAAACCCTAACCAGTGTTCATTTCTTCTTAGTTGACTGCTCTAAATGGAACATCAGCTGGATTTATTTGGGCAATATTTTGCCTCTTGTTAGCAAGGGTCCTTCTGTAGCTCAAGGAGCATCCTGGTTCAGCTGACATACTCCTACTAGCCAAAATGTTTGAGCGGGGGCAAGGTATTTACCAACTGGCTCTTCATTTTTACTAAATGTTTTTGCGGAAAATATGACTGTATTCAAGAGCAAAGACTGTTTTTAGAAAAAAAACTCTGTTTTTATGAAAAAATCAACTACTTTAACGTAAAACAATCGCACCGATGCAGCTATTTTTTGTATTGACTGCCCAACAACATTCTTCTCTGACGTTTGCAAGGGCAGCATTGCCTTCACAGCTTTGTGATTAGGTTGGATGAAAGAGCAGAATGTTGCATATTTTCATCAGATGTCCAGGAAAAACTTTTGCTACGTCAATAAAAGCTTTCTGACCTGGAATAGGAGCCCCTTTATTTTCATATTTGCACATGGAACATTCACCAATGGAAAAACACAATGGTAGAATTCTTGTCGGATATGTTTCTAGTCACAATCCAGTTGTTCAATTGTTCAAACAAATTTATGTTGCTGAACACAGATAAAATACTATGTCTCAGTAAATTAGCCCTCTTCAAAAGAATCATGGTTCTTTTCCCAGTAATTCTTTGCTTTATGGAATTCTAAACAATCAAAACTAAATTTTGGATGAACTTTAATTAGAATTTCCTCTCGTCAAAAGGTTACAGTGTTCCAAAAGCTAGCAGCTACTGAGTTTTGGGGTTCTAACACCAGCTGCCCCCAGATGAGAAAGGCTAGAAACATCACAACTGGGTGAGGGAGGGGGCAGGGAGGGGAGGAAAAAAAAAACTGAGTGGGCGCGAAGCACCGCAATTTTTCACAAAACAGTTAATTTTTTTCAATAAAACAGTTTATTTTTCTGAAAATCAGTCGATTTTTCTGCGGGCTAGTAACGCCTCTGTTCAGGTCAAAAAGACTTGTCTCTCAGTCAGTGACAATTCTTGTTCCTGAAGAACCACTCACCTTAGCAACCTTAGGAGGCTTGATTGGTTTTGCTGCTCCTTCCATTCTGTAGTTCTCTGAAACAGTTGACTAGGAGTCAAGTCTTTTCTTGAACTTAAGACTAGGCTTATAAGAGCTTGCTTGCTAGCTCTTTTGTTATTTTTAAGCCAAAACAGCAAAATCGACAAACCGAGTGTCAACTTGTGTAAGTTCTGTCGGTGGTGAAAGATTTTTCTACGATGTGGAAACAAGCGGTTACGAAGAATGTGATGGGTAGGGATAAGCGCGAAATTTAAACCAGTTGACTGATGTAACTCTTCCTGTGCATCCTAGAAGCTTTCTCTACAAACAACAACAACAACAGCTTTCTCTTGTTCTCTAACAATTTTGCATCACTCAACTACAGGAGACCAAATAACCTTACTAGTTTTGCCTGATCAACCACTGACAAAGTTTGGCATCAGGGCAAATAGGTAGTTCATAAAATGCCTTATGTTATTGTTAGTGGACAGCTTAGTTCTCAGAAGACTCAACATAATGACTTCACTGTTACAGTTAGTGGTCTGAAAGGTAGGAATCATGGGACTTAATGCAATTTGCTTAGATAAGCAGGAAATAACTCTTAGTTGTCTTCAAGGGCTTTTCAAGCATACAGATAATCGAACAATGCTTAAAACAGAAATGTCAGCGACAATGCTTTGGCAGCAATATTTCTGTCCCATTGCAGCCCAGTAAGCTTGGGCTCAAGGAGTATTTTTCAAGCATAGTGTCACGAAGCACCCATCTCGTCACGTCCGGACAGAGAAACTCGCAAAATCGCAGGGTTGATTCTGCTAACTTTGGACTTAAAAAGAAAATATAATGTGTAACTGAAGTGTCAATTGATTTCTGTTCAAGTGCACTATTATTCTAAAGTATTGAACTGGCAAGTTAAGAAGGTTTTGTGTTGTTATCTTGGACAGAGAAATTGTGAAGAATTAATGAAGTGAAAGGGGGTCGTCTCTTTACCAAAAAGCCCCGTACTGTATAAATGTATCATTTTTTTGTATATTTTTTACTGAATACTTTCTTCAATAAATCTAAAGTTATTATTACCCATGAAGATTATATCTGAGGAATAAAGAAAAGTTTAGAAGTAGGGAAAACGTGTCAAGTCTGAGATCCTGCACATAGAAGGTAGTATTTTCGTGACATATAGTTGTAACTCTTTCTGAAATGGTCTGACTGAAGTCTGTGATGGTTTACCTGTATACAATCATTTGTTATTGGGGGGACTGAGAGAATGGGCCATTTGTGTCCTGAGCTTCAGCCACAGTTTTCGGCCTACCCCACATAAAAATAATGGAGTAAAGTTGCTTTATGTAGCCACTCTCCTTCTTGTTGTTTGATGGCTGCAGGGGGCGAATGCTATCAAGACTGAGTTTACTGTGCTGTCTGTTTTGCCATTGATTGTAGCCAGTCACACAAATTTTGTTTCTAGCTTCATTTTTAACTTGTAGATACTTGCAAAAATTGGAAATGAATGTTATAGTTGTTAAAGAGAAAGTTTTAGGCTATTCACTGTTTACAAATATTTAGTGCTGGTAAAAGAGAAGCTGTTTATCCTATTAGTTTTTTTAGCAAGGATATTGGGTGGGTCTCTTCTGCTGTAGCGGTGTGAAATGTCATGATTTTAACTATGTTTCAGTTGTTCCAGGTTTTCTGGAATTCAAATTTCAAATTCATTATATGCTCAAAAATATTCTTTTACAACGAATAGCATAGGACGTCAAGGAAAATAATAACCGTTTTTCATTTATCATTGACTTATGGCGGTTACATTTGAATGATACATATATATATAAATAAACATCTATAAATAAATATAAATAAAAAGTCATCAATTCATACAAATATTAAACTAATCGTTAACTGTATATCTACAGTTATAATATGACAATATATACAATTAGCCTAGGTCAACAATACCTCAAAATATTACAATTAGAAGTCATTTTGTTGTATCGAAATAAAATGTTACAACAAATTAACATATTAAGAAATACGTTTTCAAACATACATGTTTGTTCGCAGCTTGTGAGACATCTTTTGAACATCTGGTCCAGAAAACTGAGTATGTATGAAAATAGAAACAACAATATAGAAGACCAAAATGTGCAGTCAGTCCCATATTGTGTGAGGGGAATTTTTTTTGGCATAATTAAATGCAAAAAAAAGACAATAGGACAAAATCGGAGGTGGAATTTAGTGGCTAAAAATCGGTAGGATACCTGTAGTATGGTAAAATAGTTCAAGCAAACTAATAAATCTCAAATGCCAGCAATTGATTTTGCTTCATGGGTGCTGCTTGAGTTGTCTTTCTGTTATTTATTTGTTGGCTATTTTGTTCTGATTCCATATGATCTTGCTCTCAAACTTTGGCATTTTCTTTGCCTTTATCCAGTTCCCAGGGTCCTTTAGCCTTTGTATACATAGATCTCTACCACTTTTCAACATGCCCATGTTTAGAGTAGCCACCTAGGAATAATAAAAAGGAAGTTAACCTAGGCACTAGGCCTAGAATCTCAAAGTGAAAGGATTGCTTTCAATCTTTGGTCTTTGGACCTATCTCTGTTTTCTTATGGGGAAAGTAACTTAATACACAAATCTCTCTTTCAGCCAATGAACTTCTGGAACTTAAGTCCTTACTGATCATTGAAGGCTCTAGTGACAAACATTCTTTCGTTTTTCGAAATCACCCAATTGTGATCATCAATGCTCTGGAAATCATAGGCTACCGTGTTGTGTCCTCTTCTGCAGTAAGCATTCAGAAGATTGAAAAGAGTGAACCAAGTATTCTGAACACCTGGACGATGCGTAAAGAGTTCCCTGAGCCAGAACCAGATGAAGATTAGTCAAAGATGTATTAGTTTATTTTAATTTTTGTGTTGCTGATTGATGCAAGGGTGACCAGAGAACTTGCTCAAAACTGCCATTTCTAGTGTTTGCTTAAGACTGGATTTCTGTGACAAAATAGAATGGAGCATAATAATCATCAGGGTGATGGATTGTGCTGCAAACAGGTTTTGTATCCATCAGCAGTTCAGACACTGGATGAGATGGATTTTGAAAAAGGAATTTGGACGGCAGGTAAGCCAACTGCTAACCTAGTGCAAGGAGGGACATAGATCCTCATTAATAGTTTTAGTAAAGTAGAAATTTCTATGGCTACTTAGAAAATGCAAATGCAGTTATTTAGCCACATAGAAACGGGCGCCAATAGCAGAAACGCTCAACCATTTCTTAGCTATGTTGGGTTTTGTCAGAATTCAGATGCTCAGTCTCTGGATATGCAGCTCCGCCGAAATCCGATAGATGGGGTTTGCCATCTACATTTGATAAATGGGTTCGTTCCTGAACATTACAATTTTTCTGTGTTTTTCTTTTCTCTAAAAATATTTCCTTTTAAATCTTGGCTGAATTTAAAAGGTTCGGAAACGATGTTCATTTAATTCTGACGTGAGTCTAAAAGGTAAACTGGATGAAAACATAAATCTAAAGATATGAAGACCCTTCGTAACAAACCTTCTAGGCAAGGATCTTCGTCAGGCTGTTGCTGGACTGGAAGAAACAAACCTGCGATAAAGTTAATTTTTTTTCTCAGTTGCGGTTTTCAGTTGCAGCTTCATAACTTCCAGTCCAGCAAACAGCCTGACGAGGACCCTTGCGATGGAGGGCCGAAATATCGCTGTCAAAGCATCGTAGCTGACTATCGGTTTTAGTGGAGAGTTCATTTATGAACTTTAAATTCAATTCATTTATTTGTATCCGCCAAAGGGGGCGAGTAGAAAAAATATAATAAAATACATACAATCGGTCTACAACTTACTAATAACTAGACCTTTTACTTTCAAAAAATCTACGTCATTTAAAAGTAATTAGCCTACACTATCGTAAATGAATTCTACCTAACCCTTTAACCAAAATACAATCAACGCAACGCATCGGACAAAGTGTGCTTTATGGTATAAATTTTTGAAAAAATGTTTCCCGTTTCTTTTTCAAAATATCAATGGGGTTTTTTGAACCATAATTTTCCATCGTAAAAGAACTGGATTGGTATTTCGAAAACCGGCATAAAAGTTTCCCAAAATTAAAAAAAAATCTTTTGATACGAGATAAATTTGTCAACAGTAAAAAAGGTAAAAAAAAAAAAGATGCAAGCAAAGCCTGTGGAAGAGCAACAATGTTAAAAATCTTTGCAAGATTGCGTCTAGATAGGAAATGCCTAAGACCGCACCGCCCCGAAACTAGAAGAAATACGCGACTCCACATCTTTTACTATTAGAAGATTCCCAGATATCTTAAAGGACCCCTCTTGCTTATTCCGCCTTTTATAATATACTTAGCTCTCATGTGGAATTATAAGCTTCTAAAATCCCCGCCTTTCTCCATTGTTTCGTTTCGTAACTACGAATTTTTATCGCTTTTTATGGCACTTGCCTTCCGGCCAAGTGCCATATACCGATCACTTTTCGTCGGTCTGTCGGTCGGTCAGTCCGGTGTTTGTGAGTTAGGGTACTTCCAGATATGCTAGGACGATGAAACTTGGTAGGCATGTTAGCGACCCGACCAAACTAACATGGAAATAGTCACATGCCCGATCCGACCATCGTGGGCGAGGGGGAGGTTGTGGAATCCAGAAAATAGGGGCATGCATAACTTTTGAATGGGTGATCGGATCTTAATGAAACTTGATACCTGGGAAGACCGCGTGTCTCAGATGTCTCGTCTCAAGTCCGGACCGGATCCGATGAATCTGAGGGGGAGCCGGAAATCGTGTGAAACTCTCGGAGTGGAGCGATCGGGATGAAACTTGGTGGGAAGAACAAGCACAAGCTCTAGATAAATAAATGACAAAACTGGACCGGATTCGGACACTGCGCTGGGAGTTGAAGGGGGGTTCCGGAATTCCGGCGATCCGTAGTTGATGTACTTCCAGGTGGGCTAGCAAGATAAAACTTGGCAGGCATATCAGAGACCCGACCAGATTAACTTGGAAACAGTCACCCGCCCGATCCGACCGTCGTGGGGGAAGGGGGAGACGGCGGAATCCGGAAATTAGTGGCTTGCATAACTTTCGAACTGGTTACCGGATCTTAATGAAACTTGATATCTTGAAAGAACTCATTTCTCAGATTTCCCATTTCAAGTCCGGACCGGATCCGATGAACTTGGGGGTGGGGGAGGAGGGGAGAACCGGAAATCTTGTGATATGCATAGAGTGGAGTGATCAGGATGAAACTTGGTGGGAAATACAGGCACAAGTCCTAGGTGCATTAGTGACAGAATCGGACCGGATTCGGGTACCGAGGGGGGGGGGGGGGGGGTCCGGAATTCCGATGATCATGAGTTAAGGTACTCCCAGATGTGTTAGGACGATCAAACTTTGCTGGAGCATTAGAAACTTGACATCAGTGGGTTAGACATCGTCACTTCTTTGATCCGACCATTCCTTAAAGAACTCATCTTAACCGCAAAATACAAAAAAATACTTTTAAGCAAAATTTACTTTTTCAAGATCGCCATGAATACATAAGCCTTTTTGCCTCAAGGATTTTGCTTAGAAAAATTAGTTTTTTGCACCCTTAAAGTGCGCTTCTTAACCGAAAAGTAAAAAAAAAAATAACTTTTGACCATCACTTCCATCCTCTGACCCAGCCTTCTAAGTTTGGCGCATCTTAACCGAATACTTCCATCTGACCCAGCCTTGCCAGTTTTTGTTTTCCTTCTTGTTTCCTTTTGCTTTCTGTCTCCTATTTTTATATTTAAAGTGAAACCATAGGTTGAATTTTTCAGCCCACTTAATTTTTTCTTGTTGGGGTATTACTTACTACATATGCTTGCAAGTGCCATATGAGCTTACAGCTCTTGTTCGACTTTGCCGAGTTTTGTCCGTCACACAACAAAAAGTTTGCCGGAATCTTCCGCTGATAACTCTTTCACACATAGGATGTGCGATCTTCTGTTTATTTCTTCTTTTATTTGCTTAGTTTTCTCACTTTTTACCCACGGCGCGTTCAGTTTTCAAATGTTTTGCGCGGAGCCGCCGCGTCGGAGAGCAGGAAGGCTGGATATAATCGGCAAGCGCTAACAAGAGAATCGCTGGTTTCAGGTGTAAAGTAATGGTATTTTCGAAAACGCTTTTTCTGATCCATTTTATAGGGAAAAGATCATTTGAAATTGAAATGATGATTTAATCCGTAATATCTTTAAATACATAAAAATAGCTTTGGATATGTCAATACAAATAAAGACACTTCAAGCAGTATCAATCAACTATCATTCTAGTAAGAGTTGTGCTTTAAAGACTCACACGGTTTTAGGATTGAATTATTTGTACGGACAGATACTGAAAGAGAAATTTGTTCAAGGGGTTTTGCACCAAAGACCATAAACTGGCATTTTTTTGGTCGAAAAATCAGGCCATATTCTTTAAAATAGATAATTTACATTATTCTGAAGGCCCGATAGAGAATGACTAATAAGGAGTATGTCGTCAACATACGCTATAAGAGAAGCTAGCATACCTTTACCATAAATAAAAGAACACTGCACACCATCAAGGCATGCAGCGATTGTTATATTGAAAATCACTGGAGAAAGAATCCCACCCTGACAAAGACCCCGGTTTAGAACAACACCAAAATCAGTGAAAGAACCCTTACAAAGAACTCTAATTGGTACGACAAATCCACTCTTGCGTCCGCTGGGGCTGGTTTTCCGTTTTCGGACAGGTATCAAGTTAAAACTTGGTATACATATTGCCACTGGGGCCTAGTTTTGTCTTTTCGGGTTCCACCCCGCGCACTCACCCGGTTCAGGGGCAATCGGGCCCAGATTGTCCAGTAACAACGTTCATAACTTCGTCAGAGCTGGATATAGGACGAAGAAATTCCTTGTACTTGTTGAACCTAAAGTTGCACCTCCCCACCCACCACTGAGCCCAGATTGCCCAACAGTAAAGTTCGTGACCCGTGACAGGAATCTACAGGTATCACGTTAAAACTTGATAAGCTTGTGGGCATAGGGGGCACATTTTCTTTTGGGGGTCTTAGACCCCACTCCCACTTGGTTCAGGGGTAATTGGGCCAAGATTCCCAGTTTTGTATTTTTTTTAACTTGACAGTAGCTGGAGATAGGACAATGAAATCCCTTGTGCTTTTAGATCTTAGGGTTGGGAAGATATATTGGGGCCGAACAACCCGCCATGTTCATGGGCAACTGCGCCCAGATTGTCCAGGAGTTAATTTTTGACCCGTGGCTTGATTCAAATTCTAAGTTGGTATAGGCTAGGCATTGTATGTGTCTAGATATGCACTTTGATGGGTCCCGACCCTCCCCACCACCACCCTTCCGTTCATGGGCAACTGGGCCCAGCCAAGTTCGTGTATGACAGACAGGTCCCAAATTCAACTCTTGTATACTCGTGAATATATATGTATAGATGAGGATTTTGAGTCATAGGCTAAAATCAACAAGCGAGACCACGCGACATACTTTACTCCTTCGCGAAAAGATGGAAACTGGAACGTTTTTGATCTATGATATGCTTCTTAATAAAGTTGAGACGAAGGGGCTATTACTGCTATGATTAGATTTGTTGCACTTGTTGTTGCACACAATCTTAAAGCGGTTTGTTTATATTAAAAGTTTTTAAACGGCTTGAAAAACATCGTCATCACCTTTTCGTAAGCGGTGTGAATCAAATAAGATTAGTTCAATAGCTGTTAGGTTATTTGGGGTGTGGAATGTCTTTTTTTTTTATCATTCTAATGCTGTTAGTATATAAGATGTGATAAATGTTTTACTTTCACAGTCCACGTTGAGCGCTTGCGCACTTGTTAGCCTTTGTTTTAATATACGCCGATGGACTCGGGGTGTAAATAAACGAATTATGATTTGGCCACATAAAAAATATAGTCAACCATAAGCAGGCAAAGTTTGTTTAGGTTTGCACGTTTGAAACATACTTCTCTTTCGGCCGGATATTGCTTACTCTTTGTTTTAAAGGACCTGTCTTACCTATAATAGTAACGCAACCTACTTCCATAATCACTCCATATATTTCTAAACCCGGAGACCCCAATTTCGTACGGTACATTCTAACCCCTCTAATAAAACCACGCTGATTTTATCACTTGCCGTGTTTTGCTCCTTCCATGTGTATCAAGCTTTCGACGGTTGTCTGCGAGAAGTTTTTCCAAACCGGTTATGTAAATTGTTTCCCTGTTTTCTAAGTCAGCGGGTCTCGGAAAAGGCTTAAAACAGCCAAAACCGTGGGTTATTTGTTGAAAGCACAGCTTAGTTTTAAAGTATTCAGATATTTGAAAAATACTGTAAATTAGTAAATAGTGCGAGGGGTCCTTTAAGTACCATTTATTTTTTAGCTTTGGATGGTGATATCAGTCGCTTGCAAAAGTTTATTTCCAAGCCTGGATTTGATGTCAATATTCGAGACCGGTCAGGATATACAGCTCTTCATTATGCTGCAAGAAAAGGTCTGTAAATTACTGTGCAACATATGCCGATTGACGGAAATAGGTGAAACCTATTATCTGCCTACTGTTTTTTTTTCTTGTTTTTTTTTTACAGATTTGTGTGCACTACAGGTAGTCCTATCCTGATCGTAGCATATTTGTGGTCGACTTTTTGATAGTGCAAAACGGATACGTTAGCTTAATTTTATTAGAGCCATATTTCAGCCCTTCTTGGCAAGGGTCCTCTTCAGGCTCAAAGTCGCTCAAGTTAGAAATAAGAACTTGTGGGAAAAAGTGACGTATCCGTTTTGCACTATCAAACATGATTCGGAGTCAGCTTGGGCTGAAGGAATATTTATTGTGGTCGACATTTCATTTTTGTTGGGAAGACCCTATCTAGCATGCTGATTCCTCCAGTCCAACGTTAAACGACGTTTACTGTAACGAAAACGACTATTTACAGATGTACAAGTCAGGTATAAATGTAGTCAGGAACCCTATAAATAATGAATCTTTTACTTTATGAATGAATACTTCAATTCAGAATTTATAAATTATCGATACACATCTTAATTATATAACTAATATAATAATCCGAAACAGGCTTACCTTAAAATTACTGCCAATCCCCTTAAAATATTTAAAGCCATAAATCTGGTTGAATGCTGTCTACACTCAACTGGTGACGCCAAGATGCGCTACTATTAACTTTACCCAACACTGCTTATGGCGCTGTGAATGGGAAAAGCGCGGAATATTCAAATAGGGTGAGAAGCGGAATCGAACGATTCCCAACAATTATTAAGTAGGCTAAGCCTAATTGTATTCGGTGTATTAAGTGGTTTTAGTGCTTTATCCTCTTGTCCTTTGAAGTTGAAGTTTGGTACACTGACGGTCCCTGGGGTCTATTTGTCGTTCAAAGGACCTCTCTTACCCATAAGAGAGATTGCTATTGATATAAGCATATCCTGGTTCCCCTAATGAAAATACACTGATTTTGACACTTGCCATGTTTCGCTATTTCCGACTCATATCTCATCGTATTTCCAGAAAGCTCATAGGTAAAAAATGACGGTTATGTAAATTTTGCCGTGTTTTTGCTCGAAGTCAATGGGCCAGGAGAGAGGCTTAAAACAGCAAAGCCATGAATAATCTATTATAGGCAGAGTCTAGTTTAAGGTAATTTAGAACATTGGAAGTAGTGCGCAGTGCACTTTAAAATTATTTTTAGTGCAAATGCATTAGAAGTAGTGCGCAGTGCACTTTAAAATTATTTTTAGTGCAAATGCTCTATTCAACCCTCCCGGTCAAGGGACAACTGTCTGGAACAACAACCAGTGACTGACGTCATAATTAAGGAAGTGTCCCTGAGACGTTCTGAGGTCCTCCCTCGTCCCCGCTTATGAGCAAGGTGTTGTAAAATAAAGGGCGATTCTGGCGGTCTGGAAAGCTCCGTGAGCTTACGCGCTGGATGTTTTTGCGACTTCGGCTAAAGTCGCTTCGCGCTGAGATGTGTGTAAAGGTGCAACTGAGGCGTGAATACTTTCCGTTTGTCCTTGCGCTCTGAAGATTTTCGCTTTGCTTTTTGGAAAGCAAATCCTAGAGATCGCCCTTAAGGGTCGAAATCGGGAAACGAAGTCGACCCGGTGATTAATAAGAGTACCTGATTTGATAGATACAGTCTGTGATGTTTGGCTAAGATGGATACGTGGAAATCAAGCACCCAATGAACCTGATCCTCGTTTTTATTACACTCTGCAGGTCCACTTCTCGGCCGCTTCTGGGCTGATTCTTTCTACATTCTTCTAAGCATTGCTGTGCTTCCGACGAAGACGGCAGCGCGTCTCGAAAATCGCGGACTTGCTTACCGACCAAGTCCGTGCTTCCCTGAAGCACGGACAACCAAGAAGAAATAGTACAGGCTGTGAATCCAAAAACGCATCTTGTGTAGAAGTTTTAGCACTCTTGGCATCGCAAGCTCCGCGAGAGCCTTAGAATCATTTCAAAAATTTGTTGAATTCACCTCTAGTTCCCCTCTAATAATAATAATAATAATATAATATATTGCCAAAAATAGTTAGGCCACATAGCCTCTACAAAGTTCTTTTGAAACATTTAGGGTCGTACATTTGGGAAAGATACATTGCATCAATTTCTTTCTTGAATCTGCTCAGTGATGGAGAGTTTGCTGTTTCTTCGGGCAGTTGATTCCAATGGGGCTGCACGCGGTTTTTGAAGTTTTAATTCTTTCAGGGGTTCTTGAAGTCTGTCGGCTGTTAATCTCGTCTGGAGCTGACGTCAATGTGCAGACTCGTTCGTGCAGCTCCACCCCACTGCACCGAGCTGCACAACAAGGTCACGCTTCAGTTGTCTCCCTCCTGCTCGCTCAGAGAGCAGACCCACAGCTGCAAGACTGCGACGGTATGACAGCACTGCACAAAGCTGCACAGTACAATCGAAGTGGTGTGTGCCGGATTTTAGCCAGATGTGATCCTGCTGCACTGAATGTGAAAGACAACAAGGGAAGAGCTCCGAGTGATTGTGCAGCCACAGTTGAAATTAAGCAGCTGCTGTAAGGGGTTAAGTGACGCGATTTGAGAAGATGACAACTTTGTGAAGGCCAGGTCCTGTAAAGATTTGTTGGTAAATTTTCTACACTGTCAGAAGTTTCATACCATAAATATTCCTTCAGCCCAAGCTGACTGCGAATCGTATCCAAAACGGATACATCAGCTGAATTTTATTGGAGCTATATTTCGGCCCTTCTTGGCAAGGGTCCTCTTCAGGCTCAAAACCGCTCAAGTTTGGAAATACAGACTTGTGGTAAAACAATGGTAAAACTTTTACCACATGTTTGTATTTCCAAACTTGAGCCTGAAGAGGACCCTTGCCAAGAAGGGCCGAAATATAGCTCCAATAAAATTCAGCTGGCGTATACGTTTTGCACTATCAAATATGTTTCGTAACAGATAACACAAGGATGCGTAGTTCCGAAAAGCATCTGCTGAATTTTCCTATATCACGACGACAAACAAAAAAGTTAGCAGAGGCTTTTTGGGGGGTTTGCTTTTCCTGACAATGCTTCTTATACATAGCATATCATGCATATCGTTTGTCGCGATCACAGATTACTTCCCAAGTGTTGTCTGTTGAAACAGCGCATCCTTGCGTTGTCTGTTATGAAACTTCTGACAGAGTAGCCCCTTTCTTTTCTCGTCCCCGAGTTGCGCCAGGCTTCATTTAAAGGACCTGTCGTACCTATATTACTAATTCACTCTCATTCAATCCATTCGTATTTCCTAGGACCTGGAACGGCACTACAGCGATTTTTTGGGTTTGCCTTGTTTTACCCCCATCGAGGCGGATGAGGCTATGGTTTCCGAGTAGCTCGTTGGCTAGAAAGACCGGTTATACTCACTTTTCCTTTTCCTGGCGAAAGCAAAGGATAACATCGCCGCCAAAATCAGCTGAAACATAATGTGATTTCCTGAAAGCAACTTGTGGTTTCAGAACAATCGCATCTAGTGCAGCTTGTGCTCTTTAAATGGAATCTGCCACAACTCTGTTTTGATAAAGTCGAGATGACATAAAGAAATGTAGCAAGACACTGCAAAGTACCTTGGTCCAAGTGCCCCAAGTCCAAGATATCAGGCCGATCATAAGTAATCTATGTGGGCCTGGGGTATGGATTGATGGATAGATGTTGTTATTGATCTAACTCGTAGCGCCGACATGGCACTAAATACGACGACCATTACATTTAATGTGTTAAAATACTTCAATATATACAACTATTACATAAAAGAAAATAAATCACTTTGACTTCACTACCTTCAGTTGAAGTTTAATGTTAAAAATCGCCGATTTGGAGGCGAAAAGACCGCTGTTATGATAGAAAGGGATTGGTGTGTGCCAAACGTGAGCGAAACAAACCCTATCCTAAGTGTCAGATCTGTTTCATTACGAAAAAGAGCCCGTGATTTCTCCTTATCGTTCGTGGATTCGAGGGCATGTCACTGGAGCGATTTCGCCATAAGCTACCTTGGCCGAAGTGCCCCAAGTCCAAGATATCAGGCCGATTATAAGTAATCTATGTGGGGCTGGAGTATTCCTTCAGTTGAAATTGAATGTTAAAAATTGACGATTTGGAGGCTAAAAGGCCGCTGTTAGGAAAGGAAGTGATGAATAAACCAAGAAGTTTGTTATTCTAAGTGTCAGATCTGTTTCATTACACAAAAGAGCCCGTGATTTCACCTTATCGTTCGTGGATTCGAGGGCATGCCACTGCAGTGATTTGCCGTAGTTTTCTTCTGCTTAGTAAGGTTTTTCGGACGACTTCGCTGTGCACAATAGTTGCGTTTTTGCTGATACCATGGTATCTGTTACCACCGTAACTGGATCTGCAATTAGTCGTTTTTGCAGTTATCGTGGTATCTGATACACGGTGCTCTGCAAAAACGACTATTGCCGAAATTGCACTTTTCGAAGTCATCCCAAAAGAAAAACAGATATCCAGTTACATAACTAAGTGCTAAACTTCTTTCTCACCAATCTGACAAAATTTGATGAAAGTTAGATGACTTTTCAGATACCACGACCAGTTACTACGGCCGGACCGTAGTATCTGAATATCTGATACCACAATAACTGCAAAAACGCCTTTTGACCGTGCCCGTGGTATCAGATACCACGATAACTGCAAAAACGACTTTAGACCGTGGTAACAGATACCATGGTATCAGCAAAAACGCAACTAATGACGGTATGTGAAGGACACTAGTGTACGTGTGCCTAAGTGTAGCGAGATGTCCAGTTAGTACCCAGTGCCCAGCTGTGGCCCACAGAGGACGCATAGTGGTGCCCCCATGTGAGCATGCCCTTTGCAGTGTAGTGTGAAACCCGATTTGGTTCGAAGGTTTCAATATTGGCCTACACTGTAAAAAGTTTTTCGGAGTAAGGATTAAAGTTAACTGCAGTATTTACAACTGGGCGAATTATAGATACCCGATGAAAAATTTATCTCAAAATAGTACTATGAAGTAGTACGAAAAAGTTGCATGCAGTACTAACGATGCTACTACATGCTTCTACTTCAAGGCTACCGTGTTACTGCATACTACTATATGGTACTATCAGCGAGACTGGATGTTACCATGGCGAGACAGGATGCTACCGGATACTACTACATAAGAGTGGACCATTCTGAAGCACATTAAATGATAGTATTCTTTGCTATTACATAGTATTACATGCAACGTTTTCGTACTACTACCATACTACTACGCAGGCTACAAATTTTTCATCGGGTAACCTTATCTCAGTAGAGACAAGATTAATCCCCGTAGCAAATACTGCAAGATTTTACAGTGTAGAGGGCGACTCGAAGCGAAGTTTCTTTGTGCCATTTTTCTGCCCAGTACTTTTTTTTACTATTTTTAGCTTTTATAGTTATTGCTGTATGTGCCTATGTGAATTATGTAGCAAGACTGTCGGTTAACGACAGAGTCTAAACAAGCCGTTCGGGATTAGCTTTCTGGGTTGGTACGAAGAATCAGGTCGAGCCTGTAGCAACACCTGGAATTTTACAATAGTGCTGCAGACATTCGTATAGCCTTTCAAGCCAGGGTTGGTCACCAAAAGTAACTTCGTACACCCGGGAAAGTAACCCAAAAGTATCTCAAAGAAACCCAATGTAACCCAATGCAATGTAACCCAAAGTAACCCAATGTCACCAGAAGTAACCCTGAGTAACCCAAAGTATCCTAAAGTAACTCGTACACCCTGGTTCTTGGTGACCAACCCTGGCTTTCAAGTGCCCACGATTTTTTGTTCATGGTTATACACAAGGGCCTTCCACTAGCATGGTTTCACCGAGTTCCTCTCTTCTTCCCCGCTTATGAATTTCCGTGGTATCCAAAAGCTATCACTACACAGGTTGAAATTGACGACGGACACCGCTAGGAGATGGCAGCACATCCTAATGCGCTGCTAGGAGGTGGCAAACACCCTAAGACATATTACCTTAAAGGACCCATCTTACTTATTCTGCCTTTTATATTTTACTTAGCTCCCAATTGAATTATAAGTTTCTAAAATCCCCACCTTTCTCCTTTGTTTCGTTTCGTAACTACGAATTTTTAGCGATTTTTCGGCCTTGCCGAGTTTTCCCGTCACCCAACGAAAAGCTTGCCGGAATCTTCAATATCTGCTGACAACTCTTTCACACATAAGGATGTGATAATCTTCTGTTTATTACTTCTTTTATTTCCTTAGTTTTCCCACTTTTTAACCACAGCACGTTCAGTTTTCAAATGTTTTGCGCACAGCCACCGCGTCGGAGAGCAGGAAGGCTGCATATAGTCGACAAGCGCTAACAAGAGAATCGCTAATTTGAGGTGGAAAGTAATGGTATTTTCAAAAACGTTTTTTCTGATTCATTTCGTAGGGAAAATATAATTTCTAGTAAGAGTTTTGCTTTAAAGCGGGCCACAAAAAATGGTCTTTCTACCACACACACAATGCTAACCATCCCTACTGTCACTATGAATGTTCCAAACCACTAAAACACCGTAAAACAATGAGCAAATTAAAATAAACCCACCAAATTTCCTAGGTTTGAAATAACTCTTTCTGGACTAAATCTCAGCCGATTATCCCGGACAGCTGTTATGGCACGTTGGGAGCCAAGGGTCAAAATAATAATTACCATCTAATGCTCCAACTGTTAATTACAAATACAAATAAATTATAAAACCAAGACCAGTGTGGTACCTCTGAAGACATACAAAAATTATCAGTTAGGTCTTATAATTCTTTGCTAATTAATCCTGGAAAATTCCGCCATCTAGAAAAGAAGACGTTGTGCGTGGGTATTTTCTCGAGCCAAAACAGCAACTCGGCAATTGAGATCAAATCTAAACAAACTGCGATCCCTGAGAGAAGGTAAACTGAATGTTTGGATTAGGTCTTTAACTTACCTTACCTTAAATCGCACTTCCAGCGAGATAAGGTGGTGTGATCCTCCTGCTCGCTGATTGGCGGATTGATTGTTACGATTGTTGTTTTTACATCGGCTCACTGGCACTCCAGTGTAGCCGACATTCCTTGGTTGGTAGATGTTGTTGTCACATCGGCTGCACTGGTATCCCAGTGCAGCCGACATTCAGCATTTCGCCAGTCCTCGTCCACGCCTTTTTTGAAGCCATCCACGGTATATTCATGTGAGATTTGAAAAAAATTAATACAGCTGTGTACACTGTCACAACGTTCATAACAGATAACACAGGGATGCGCGGTTTCAACAGATAACGCTTGGGATGCAATCTGTTGTGATTTTGAAAACTTTGTGCATAACAAGCATTGCCAGGAAAAGCGGAAAAAACGCCGAAAAGCATCTGCTGCCTTTTTGTTTGTCGTCATGATATCGGATAAGTCAGCAGATGATTTTCGGCTCTTCCTGGCAATGCTTATTTTATGTATTATTTTATGCTTATTTTACGTTTTCAAAGTCACAACAGACAACATCCCAACTGATGTCTGTTGAAACTGCGCATCCTAGTGTTATCTGTTATGAGATTCTGACAGAGTAGTTATCTTAATTCGATACAAAAATAATCACCTACCTCTACCTGTTTTCTTTTAAAGGACACCTGAACAATGAAACCATACTTGAACACACCATGGAGACATGGACATGGCCACGGAGAGCATTCTTCTCCTGAGCGGACGTTTTCAAAATACGGATGTTTGTTTCTGCAGATTTGCACATGCAGACTCCAAGACAAAAAGCGCAATCCATTCCATAAGTTTTACAAATATAAGTTGCCGACCCTTAACGGGATACTAAACAGAGGAAAAGCGCAGGACAGCTTGCCAGTTTTTCGAATATTAAAAGGAGGAAAAGGTGAACTCTTACAAATGTAAGCTGCGACCCCTCATGGGATACTAAACAGAGGAAAGGCTTGCCAGTTTTTCGAATCCTCGATTTCTGATAATTCTTTCCCCGTTTTAGTTTGCCCTTCGTGGTTTTAGTATGTTTGCCTGCTTTTCTCTTGCCTTTCCTTTCATGCTTTAAGTCGATCCCTTAACACGTTGCTTTCGACCTGTTCAAAACTAGCTAGCAAAAAAAAAAAGAAAATAAAAGCGCAATCCATTCAAATCTTGTACAGCGCTGGCCGGATCATATTGGAGTTACTTCTAGATATAAGTTTGGGCTTAACTGGTAAAAAAATATTCCAGAAGAAGGGTTGATTGGAGACATTTGTTAATTTCTAAAATTGTTCGGTACTGAAAGAAGGACAAAATGGAGCAAAAATCATAGCTTGGAAACACTAATTCGTTTTTAGATTGTGTTTTCTGCAGGCAATGTTAACGGAAGTCATACAGATAGGGATGATACTTGGTACTCTTCATTCAGGTGTCCTTTAGCCTGCGTAGCATCTTTTAAGTACAACGCGTACTAGAGATGTTCTTTTCACGATGGAGTGGCTCACAAATATCGGTTTTCGAAAATACCAGAAATTGCCACCAAATTGCGGTTTTCTGTTTAGGTGTTGTCGCCTCTATACAGCCTTCCGGGTCTCCGACGCGGCGTCTGGACGCAAAATATTTGAAAACTGAACGCGCTGGGGTTATAAAGTAGGAAAACCAAGCAAAATTAAAGAAAATCCAAAATAGAAGGGGAACTTGATGATGCCTTGCAAAGTATAAACCAATACACTGTAAAAAGTTTCCCGGAGTAAGGATTAAAGTTAACTGCAGTATTTGCTACTGGGATTAATCTTATCTCTACTGGGATGATTGATCCAAATTAAAGATAATCTTATCTCAGGGAGACAAGATTAATCCCAGTAGCAAATACTGCAAGATTTTTTTCACAGCGTATGTTGAAGCTCATGCCCTGGTGTGTGAAAGAGTCGTTGTCGCACCTTGAAGCTTTCGTCGGAAGTTTGCGGTACGTGACTCAAAACTCGGATAGGCCGAAAAAGCGCTAAAAAGTCGTAGATGCAAACGAAACGGCGTCAAAAGGCGCGTATTTCGGAAGCTTAAATCCCATGATTACCGAAAATTGCACTTGCAAGCAATAAGGATGTTGAATCCCGATGAGTAGCTGGCGGTTGATGATGGTGTTCATTTTTTCCGGGTCACGCATGTTTCTGGGTCACTACAGTACACTTTCCACGGTTGCGCACACCAGTCCTTAGTCGCAGCTGAATCAGACAGGCAGGGTTGCTAAGAGCTCGACTCGTAAAAGTGTCATAATTGCTGACAAAAAGGTGCTTTTTGACACCTCGAATTCTTTTTTGCATTCCGCTGCACAACGCGCAAAATTGGTGATAACTGAATTTATAACGGAATTTTTCAAAACATTTTTGTAAGAAAATTTAATCGGAAATGAGATTTATTTAAAGCTTCAAACTGTAGTTGTGTATAAAGTCAATGTAAAGTACATGTTTTGGGGGCGGTAATCCGTCACTTTAGTAAAGTAAATGAAAAAGTGCATGTCTGACCAGAAAGTGCCATTCATAAGAAAAGGTGTCACTTTCAGAGAAAAGGTGTCACGGTGTCATCCAGAGACAAAAAGTGTCAAAAAGCACCAAAAGTGTCACACTTGGCAACCCTGAAGACAGGCCGTTCCCCAGAGGAACAGCACGATTGCCGAAGAAGTGCTGGCGAACATGAGAGGAGCAGGGTCTTCGGAACAGCTTCCGGGAGTGGCCCCTAGTCCGTGAATTGCTGTCAAAGGATAATATAAAAGGCAGAATAAGCATCGTTTAAAAAAAATCAGAAACCGTAATCAGCAACAACCAACTGAGAAATTTTTTTTGTAGTTACTCCACTAGAAAAGTACTTACCTGTCTAAAATGACGCACTACAAAAATGTACTCGACAGCTCCATTCCAGGCAGTGGACGAAACTCTTCCGAAGTAATGGTGGGTTTACACACTGCGCAAAATCCGAGCGTATTTTGAAATCCTAGCGTATTTTACGCACGTATTTGAGCTTGAAAAGATTTCTAGCAATACGGACGTATTTAGATACTGCTAGAGATCTTTTCAAGCCCAAATACGTGCGTCAAATACACTCGGATTTCAAATACGCTCGGATTTTACGCAGTGTGTAAATGCACCATAAAGGGGGAAGACGATCACTCTGTTAAAGGATATGTAATAGGAGGCCCTTGTGCATTTCGGTGATGAAGAACAACTAACTATGGTCCCTTGCTGTTGTCAAGATATTGACCCCTTGGAGAACGTTCAGCTCCTCTAAACAGGGATTTTCATAAACCTATCCTTTGCACCAGACATTTGCACAGCAGAGATTTAATTTCCAGCCTTAGATACAGGAAAGGTACCATGGGTGCGATAAGCCGCTACGAACTATTGCGCTTGTGTTAGCTGGCGTTCTCCCGGGGGTTGGTTATGTATACTGTTTGAGTCAGTTGTAATGCAACATAAATGCTTTAGATATTAACACATTCCGTCCATGTTTTTTCAGTTGTTGTTTAGTTGTTTTTTTAGTTGTTTAAGGAAGCCTTCGTTGTACTCGGTTTAGCTATGCAGATATTCAGTTTCACTTTAAGCTAAGACAGTAGAGTTTGGGCAGGAGTGTTAGAAACTGTCGGTATCGTCGGTATTTATCGACTGGCTGGTTATTTTTACCGACTGTTTTTGCAGATAAAAAAGACTATTATTGAGAAAAAACGATTCTGTTGACGAAAAATCGGCTGATTTTAAAAAACCTTGGAAATATTTGTGGAGTGAGAAAAAAACGGTGCGGAATTATCAGATAGGCTGAGTAGGCTTTGAGTATTTTTAGATGTCAGAATTACGGTCAGTAAAATTTTACGATTTTTTTTCTCTGCTGTGCTACGGAGTCTTTTGCTCTTCAGTTTATAATTAGAAAACCTGAACCTAATAAAAAGCACTGCCACCACGAACAGACTTTTTCGTAAGATAGTGGAGCATCCCTGTGATTTTTCCTTGTTCGACTGCTTTCTTTGTGGGATCCCAAAACGTAAGTGGAGGGGTACCTATGACATCGCAAAAGTTGTCCGTCTGTCAGCATGATAACTCTCGAAGGGAATGAGATATTTTGATGAAACTTGGTGTGAGGACTCTTTAGGTCAAGGGAGAGGTCGAGTTCGTAAGTGGGCTTTGTAGCTCAACATTTAGGGGTGGGGGAGGGGGTACAAATTAAGGGGTGAACACATTTTTTTAACAGATAATGAGATAGTCGATTTAGGGGTAAGAAGACGAGCTGAAGACGAATATGAAAACCAGTTTCTCTCCGGATAAGTAGTTTTTCCCGCTTTGGCACTTGGGCTTTATTGGGAATAAAGTCGTTCATAATACATAACAAGGCAAAAGCACAGACTATATGTTTTTTTCACAGAAGTAAACATACTAGCCAACAACACAATTACGACAATTGCCGAAATTGCACTTTTCGAAGTCGTCCCAAAGGAAAAACTGATATCCAGTCACATAGCTAAGTGCCCAACTTTTTTCCCACCAATTTGACAAAATCATAGGCTGTATTGTTGGGGATGATTAAGTGAGGTGACTTTTTCAGATACCGCGATTACTTACCACGGTCACCGTGGTCTGAATATCAGATACCACGATAACCGCAAAAGCGCCTTTTGACCGTGGTATACCACGGTAACAACGAAAACGACTTTATAACGTGGTATCAGATAGCATGGTATCTTCAAAAACTCAACTATTATTACATTTGGCGTTACGCTTTTAGCTTGTCGCCCATGACCGCTTGGACAATGTTCAACTCCTCCAAACAAGAATTTTCGGAGATCTCTATTCTTTACACCAAACATTCGCACAGAAGAGCAGATGGTGTCTTGAGAATTGAGATATATTATCAAGTAAAATCTCTTAGCCAATACGCAGTGGCTCTGCTCCGCCTCATTTACTCTTGTGGCTCCTTTCTGGGATCTTTTAAACGCCACGGATAAGAAAGAGTTAAGAAAGCTGTTCTTCGAATTTGCTAAATTTCTTCTTCAACTTCCCATTTGGTCCCGCAGTCGGTACTTGATTCAGAAGTACTCTGTCGCAGACCCTATACTAAGTGTTGATAATCTGGTCGCGAACCTTAAAGTTTAACTGAAAAGCCAACTTATTTGTGTGCCATTTAACTGGATACACTGAATTATTTGGATTCTGCTAAGGGATTTTTTTTTTTCGCTATCTGCTCCAGTTATGACGTTCAGAATATCTGAGGTCATCCCCACAACGTAAATTCTACTATTACGCGGGAAATTTTAATCTCAATACAAACGCGGCTTTTCAATTGGCAGTGGGCTTAGTGAAGACTACTTAGTGCCCGAACAAAAATAAATTCATAAATGTAAGGCATACAGCACAGATGAGGTACCACAAATCACACGGAAATTCCACTATTTGGAAATCGATTATTCGTGAATAGCGGAACAGCGAAGTAACGCATTTTCAGCGGGTCTTCAAGCCAATTCAAGTGAATAAGCGATGGGTAACTAGATTGTCCTATCCCAGCCCTTTTCGGTTAAACTTTACTAATAAGGATGTTGTACAACCCTGGATGGGTATTCTTTTTTGATAATATTTGTTTGATTTTGTATCTAGGTCAATGTTGTTTTGTTTTTGTAGTCGTTGTTTTTTCTTTTTTTCACATACTCCATCTTTTTCCTCATATGTGCTGTTGATGGGCAATAAAATATTTCATTCATTCACTCAATATTTTCCACCTGTTCCTTTTAGGGGTATCGCTACAACGGACTTAAAATAACACTTAGATCTTGAGAGAAAATTATGGTCAAGCTAAATTGTTTCGGTGGGAACTACACACGGTTGTGATTGGCCACCTAGCGGGTGACACGTACACTACTAGGAGATAATTTGCGAACTGGGCTCCGAAATTTTATAAATAATATTTTAAAATTATTATTAGTCTAGATCAGTGGTTCCCAACCGGTGGTACGCGTACCCAAAGGGGTACGCGAAACCCTTGCAAGGGGTACGCCAAGGTACCAAAAGTTTAGTCTATATCTCGCCTCACTCGTTTTTGATTGCCAAAAGTATAATTACCAGCAGAGGCATCACCAGCTAAAATGTTTTTTGGAGGGCAAGGTATTTTTACTGACTGGCTGGTCATTTTTACCAACTATTTAAAAAAAAAAGTGTTTTTACGAAAAAACCGCGGCTCTTCGAGCCGACTCGTTTCTTTTGAACCGTCTGACCGACCACTTTGGGGGGAGAGGTGTTGCCAACCCGTGTGTGACGCCTCTGATAACAAGCCCTAGTGAAAGTCAATGAAATAATGTTCCAGAACAGCTAGCCTACCGCCGTAAAATCTGTTCCTGTGTCAAACAATATTGTTTCAAGAAGAATCGAAGACATTGCCAGTGATATTGTCATTCAGGCTCCGAATTAGCTAACGAAAATGTTTGCGATGCAGCTTTATGAAAGCATGGAGAGCATCAAAACCAAACACAGAAACAGGCTGACTGTAAAAAAGATTGCCCTTAATGACGTCGAGCAGAGATTTGACAAAAATTTTAGCTACAAAGCAGTCTCAAATATCTCATTGATTTTGTATATATTTCTACACATGTATGCTTTATCATCTATGGTAATAGCCTAAATATCGTCTTTTTCACCTTCTGAAAAGGGGGTACGCAACGTTTGCGAACCTTTAATTAGGGGTACGCGGTACGGAAAAGGTTGGGAACCACTGGTCTAAATAACATTAATAAGGAAAAATAGGTCAAGACAGATTTAAAGTCATTGAGGGAGGAGGAGATGTAGTATCAAGCTGATTCTAGTTTGAAAAATCTGGACAACTTAAAAATTCCGTAAAGATAGAATGTTAATCCTGTGACATGTGAAGTGCTTACACTGTAAAAAGCTTCTCCGAGGAAGGATTAAAGTTAACTGCCGTATTTGCTACTGGGATTAATCTTATCTCTACTGAGATAAGATTAATCCGAATTAAGATTACCTTTTTAGAGACAAGATTAATCCCAGTAGCAAATACTGCAAGATTTTGTTTTACAGTGTAGATGGATTTGTCTGCGGCGGTGTCAGTGTTCCTGTTTCCGCTTCTGTCTGGGCATCATAGTGGTTTGTGAACTATGTTCACAAGCCCCTCGTAGCTTAATGGTAGAGCAGTTGTCTTTGAAGTCAAAGGTCATGGGTTCAAATCCCGCCCAAGGACCATTTTCTTTTTCTTTCAGTTCACTACTTAAATGAGGAAAAATAGCTACGCTGGTAAAAAAAAAAAAAGCTGGATAGGGGTCTCTATAGGGTTTAATCCGCCACTGGAAAAAATGTCATGCTTCATCCGTGTTCCAAGTTTAGACTACTTATTTGTTATCTGGATTTGAAATGTGTAAAGTGTTTTTGTCATGTTGCATTTTTTATTTCATTAGAGAAACTGTTTTATTTCCTTTCGAGAACGCCCGCGGCAGCGAATTTGAATTCATAAACAGCGACATTTCCATAAAGAGAAACATATGAAGTGAAAATGGAAACCAACTCAAAGAAAGTACGAATGACAGTCGGAAAGCTTGAAAAGCAGCTCGTTATGCTGATGAGGAAAATGTGGCTGGTCTGGAAGGGGAGCGTTCGGGGATCTTGTTTTCTATAAAAGTGATGGAATAATTATTGTCAGCGCAGGGGATTTGCTTATGAAAACTGCTGCAAAGAAATCTCCTGTCTGAAGTTTTATTACAGTCACACGAGGATCTGTAATTTGGACAGGTGAGATAATACACTATACTGTAAAAGTTTATCCGATAAAGGATTAAAGTTAACCGCAGTATTTTCTACTGGGATTAGTCTTATTTCTACTGGGATAAGATTAATCCGAATTAGAAATAATCTTATCTCAGTAGAGACAATATTAATCCCAGTAGTAAATACTGCAAGATTTTTTTTACAGTGTAGGCTACACTGCTGCCAGAGGTTTTAGGCGTATTCTCGCCGTTCCCCGAGGACTCGTCGGGGAATCAAAGGGAAAGGCGAGAATAGAGGGAGTCACTACACGCGGACTCCGCCTAGGAAAACAACGAGAAAACGGGGAGTGCTTCTAAAATTGATTTTGTTCGAAAAGAAAATATGCAGTTGACGAAATTAGTCTAGATCCACTTTACATTTTATTTTTTTATTCTGATTCTTCTTAATTAATTTTACATTGCACCAGCACCAGCAAAAATTGATTCCCCTCCGAATGTGAAAGGGAGTCGTTTTTGATGATGGTGATGATAATCGGAGCATTCCCCGTCCGTACGGGGAGTGAGTCCCCGGGACAAACAAATACGCGGGGACTCGTCAAGTATAGTCCTCGGAGAACGGCAAGAATCTGCCTTTTATAACAGATAACACAAGTGTGCTCGGTTTTAACAGTTTTAACGTTTCTCCGCGACATAATTGTGGGCCGCACACTTCTGAGTGTTTGTCTCGGAAACAAGATTGTGTCCCACATAGTCGAGCCACAAGTTGAAACTCGCAGAAACGCCGTTTTGTCTATTTTCTGGGCGGTAATTTCAAATGTAAGTTCTTGTAATAATCTCAGTAAATAAAACTCCAGGCTTTACTTCGTGCAAAAAGGATCCACAGTTTTATGTCTACATACTTGAGAAAGGGGATCGACTAAAACCAGGAAGGGAAAGGAACGCGAGAAAAGCATGAAGTCATACTAAAACCCGGAAGGGCATACTAAAACGAGGAAGGTTGTCGCCAGAATTCGCCGCACCGTTCCCTCCTCTATTTAGTATTCTTTGAGGGGTCGGCAACTTTCCAAATTCAATGTTCACCATCCCTTCCTCATTTTAGTATCCTGACATGGGTAGGCATTTAAGTTCAGCGAGGGGTCGGCAACTACAAAAATTGTAATTTTCATTTTCATTTCTCGTTCTGACGGTAGGCGACTAAAATCCTCCGAGGGGTAGGCAACTATAACAATTCTAATTCACCTTTTCATTTCTCGTTCTTACGGTAGGCGACTAAATTCCTCCGAGTCCAGCGAAGGGTCGGCAACTAGGATATTTCAAGTCCACTATTTCCTTCCTTGTTTTAGTATCTTGAAAGTACTAAAACGAGGAAGGAAATTGGAAATTTTAATTAGTCTTCTTTGAGGGGTCGGCAACTTTTTAAATTCAAAGCTCACCATCCCTTCCTCGTTTTAGTATCCTGACATGGGTAGGCATTAAGTTCAGTGAGGGGTCGGCAACTATACAAATTGTAATTCACCTTTTCATCTCTTTCTGACGGTAGGCGACTAAAATCCTCCGAGTCCAGCGAGGGGTCGGCAATTAGAGATATTTCAAGTCCACAATTTCCTTCCTTGTTTTAGTACCTTGAAAGTACTAAAACGAGGAAGGAAATTGGAAATTATTCTTCTTTGAGGGGTCGGCAACTATCAAATTTTAAAGTCCAACGTTTCTTTCATTGTTTCCGTTGCTTTTCACGGGTAGTACCTTAAAGTACTAAAACGAGGAAGGAAAACGTGGATTCTCAATTATTAGTCTTTGAGGGGTCGGCAACTATAAAATCTAAAGTCCACCAAAGTTCTTAGTTCACTGTTCCTTTCCTTGTCTTAGGGCTTTGAGGGATCGGCAACTAGAATTCTCAGTCCAGCGAGGGGTCGGCAACTAAGATATTTCAAGTCCACCATTTCCTTCCTCGTTTTAGTACCTTTTAAGTACTAAAACGAGGAAGGAAATTGGAAATTATTCTTCTTTGAGGGGTCGGCAGCTATCAAAGGCTACGCCACTTCTCTCCTGAGCTCCCAAGTGGGGTTCGGGACAATCTGATGGGAAAATTGTCAGAGTGATGATAAGAAGGTCTTGAAATGTTCCCAAATTTTCGAAAGCATGCAACAGAGAGCGTGTTCCACCCTACTTACCGTATTTACTACGCATGACGTCACAAATGGCTTCTTGGCGTCGAGGCTGGGACACTTTTTCTATTTTCCGCAAAGGATCATGCCAGGGGTTAATCCAGCCAATCACGTGAAAGAAACTTGTAGTTACCACGCTTGCTCGCAGTTAGTAGTGGGCGATATTTGGATTTTTGATATATCAATATTTCCACTTTCGATATAATCGATATCAATATTTCTTTACCATGTTTCGCTATAGGATACGTCTCGTCTCGTCAAAATTTAAGAACAAAATTGTCGTTCAATATAGCGTCTTGCATCATCTCAAACTCCGAATAAATAAATATTCTTTGAGCCCAAGCTGACTTTGAAACATTTATTCAAACAATGTTTACAACGGGTACGTCAGCTACGATTCTTCATCAGCGTTTCTTCATCAGTTCAAATGAAACAGAGTTTCGTCTTTGTTGATCCTGGTAGTGTTACGGTGGTGCCATCTGTACCCCGCACTGACGAGGACCCTTGCCAAAAAGGGCCGAAATATCGCTGATGAAGAATCGTAGCTGACGTACCCGTTGTAAACATTGTCCGAATAAATAACAACTGAACTACGGAAAACATATTGCTCCAGTTTCAGATATAATGTTGGATTACTTACAATAATTATGAATGAACAAATATCGTTTTCGATATCGATATTTACGTTTCGATACTCCATATCGGTATTTGATCCAATACAGAGCGTTACTCGTAGTATCTAAAGCGCCAAAAGTCCCATATATTGGTCTTTTGAGGGAATTTAAGTTAATATCCCTTTCTTCTCGTCGACTAGAGCTGTGTATGAAATTTGGTACATCTCTGGTTCAAAATCCTTCTCAGCGCGATATCCTTCCCCCTGATTTCGTCCCATCCCGTACCCGACTACTACGACAGGCGTCTGAACCTGTGCCCCGTCTGGAACCAATTTTAACTTTACGAACACGGTACGCTCAAAGTTTTGTCCCCGCGTTTGTTCGGTTGTACAACTCGGAACGTGTCTGAAATGGTTTGTTTTCTTTTGTGTTTATTTATGTAATGACATTTAGCAACCTGACTATGTACCCTAATTGTATATATATTTATTAATAGGCTATTTATCAATCTTATTGACTTGAAAGCAACCAATCGGCTTGTCCGTTATTTGTTTTGAAATAAATTGAATTGAATTGAATTGAATATGTTGAAATCGAATATAGCCCAACACTACAAATAGTTACTATTTCGAGAAAGTTGGGAACAGTCAGTGTAGTAACTGTTCACGAGGTTGGAACGAAAATAGTAACTAATAGTTACTATTGTTAGAAGGGTGGAACACGCTCAGAGTGAAGCGAAAATGGAATTCAGGTCAAAGAAATGTGTGAATGACAACCTGAAAGCTGGAAAAGCAGCTCGTTACGCTAAGAAAGAAAATGTGGTCTGGGAGGGGAGCGTTTGGGGATCTTGTTTTCTGTGAAAGTGATGGAGTAAATTTGTCGAGCGCTGGGAATTTATCTATACAAACTGCTGGAAAGAATGCCCCTGTCTGTTCCAGTAAAATCTCTTCTTCCATTGTGGAATTCATTGCATGGGAGGCAAAATTATTGTCGAGTCTTTCAAAAAAACATGAGGTTTCGCCCCTAAATAGTTGCGTTTTTGATCGAAGTTAAACCTCAAAGGTCGCCGGTTACAGTTTCTTCGTCCTTCAAACTCCGACCGTCGAACTTCGTGAGCTAGCAAGTTCGAAGTTTGCTTGAATGGTCGAAGAAACGTCGGACGGGCAAGGGTCACCGGAGTCATAAAAACACTAATTAAGCAAATGGCGAACTGCGACGGCGTTTGAAAACGGAAATTAAGCAACCGGCTATGCTAACGGCGAACAAAACGTCGAAAAAAAAACGCAACTAATGTTTGCTCACGAACAACAATAATTGTTGTTAATTGCAATAATTGGTAATCCAACTATTATTGTTCGAACTAAATATATTACTTTGCCTTACGGTGGGAGATACTGACCGTTTCCACGATGTTACAGTGTAATATTTTGAACATTACTCCCTGCTTTATGTCTATTACGAGGCATCATTAAGAGCTAACAAGTTTTCATTTTGAAAGAAAAATAGAATCGTCTCTTTGACAGTGCAAAACGGATACGTCAGTTGAATTTTGGCAAGGGTCCTCTTCAGAGTCAAACCGATCTTGCTGGAAAATTAGGATGCGGAAAAAACAAGCGCGCAAGCGCTCAGACGTGGAGTGTGAAAGTAAAATGTTTATCACATTTCTGTTGCTGTTACACCAAAATCCTCATCCATAGATATATCTCCCAAACATACAAGAGTTGGACTGGAGACCTGTCATAGTCGAACGTAACTCATGGCAAATCTGGGCCCAGCTGCCCATGAACGGGAGGGGTCGGGACCCATCAAAATGCGTATTTACACCTCGTTTTCCTCAAGTATACCAGCTTATATAGGATTTGATTCCAGTCACGGGTCAAACAAAAATTTCATGGGCGAATTCGGCCCACCTGCCCATGAACGGGGAGGGTGGGGGGTGGCTCAACTCCACATATATATCCCCAACCCCTATGATCCAAAAGCACAAAGGAATTTCTCCGCCTTATCTCCAGTTATTGTCAAGTTAACAACATTAAAAAATGGGCAATCTGGGCTCAATTGTCCCTGAACCAAAAGGGGGGTGGGGTTTGGGACCCGCAAAAAGTAAGAAGAGACCCCAATGCTCACAAACCTACCAAGTTTCAACTTGATACCTGTTGATTCTTGTCACGGGTAACGAACTTTACTAATGGGTAATCTGAGCCCAGTTGCCCATGAACGGTGAGGGTGGGGGAGGTGAAACTTTAAAAGCAATTCCCCAGCCCTAGGATCTACGCGTACAAGGAATTTCATCGTCCTATGTCCAGTTCTGGTCAAGTTATGAACATTATTCCCTTTGCAATCTGGGCCCATTTGACCCTTAACCGGGTTAGGGTGGGGGGTGAAACCCTCAAAAGGCACAACTAGACCCCAATACCCACTAGTGTACCAAGTTTGAACTTGATACTTGCACTGGTTCACGAGTTATGAGCTCCACAAAATACGGTGAAAACCGAAAACACAAAGCCGAAAGCTGCTACAGCGCTCGCAATAGTGGATTGTTCCAAGGAATACTCCACTAACAACTTGTGATGGTTTGCTGACGTGGACGTTGCACTACAAGGAGACCTATTTGAGTATAGAAAGTAGTTGAGAACTTTAATTATTCTCTATTAAAGGTTAACTTCAGACATAGAGGTTGGTATCGGAAAATCACACCGAGACGGTCATAGAAAATAACCTATCCAAGCCGAAGGCGAGGTTGATATTTTTAGATGGAGGCGTGTTAACTGTTATAACTTTTTCGAACAGAAATCATCTCTGGAGGCTGATATGACTTATATCATCCTCTCTGGAGGCTGATATGACTTATAACATCCTCTCTGGAGGCTGATATGACTTATGTCATCCTCTCATATCTACCGCTAACTTTCTGTGTGAAGATTATCGTAAAATAACTGACCGTGGGTCATAGGAGGATATGCTTTACATACCTGTTCGAAAAAAGTTATTACCTAATAAATTTGTGTATTGAGCATATTGATTTAGTTATTAATTAATATGTTAATTCATATACCAATTCGTAAGCTGAAAATTCATCGGAGTCGTTGCCATTGTTCCTGTTGCCGGATTTTCAGCCATTTTCCGAATAATTTTCGGTCGGCACCCGAGGCTCGCCAGTGTCTGGAGTCTTGAGCTGCTTAGATATGATGACATTGAGAATCGCTAGTGATGCTCAAATAATTGTAGGCCTGTCCTTGTCAAGCCCGGTGTGTTGATCAAGGACCTCACTATGGAGGCGGAGGCCCCCCCCCCAAAGGTCTTGAGAAAGTACTTGTCAGGCGAAATTACATTTAAGGAATAATCTGAACTAAATTTTCAATCAATTCGATTTTATTAAATTCAAAATAAATGAACAAAATAATTTTCGACCCCTACAAAGCTCCATGGCCCGTGACATAGGGGGAATTAATGCATTACAGTTTGTTTTTCACCGGCTCTATTCTATGCTGGTGGGAAATGTACGCCAAGCGGCAACGGCGTTTTATGTCGGCACATTTTTTAGTCCGTCGGCACAAACCGGACGTCCCCCCCCCCCCAAAGGTAAAAGGCTAGTGACACCCCTGGTGTTGATCCCACGAGAAAGTATCTAGGGGCATTGAAGCATCAAACCCCTAAAAGTTGTACCAGACGAGTCACTTAATTCTGGAAAGAAACACTCCAGGCCTGCTAGAAATCGATTAGACAATTATTTGTCTAAATCTAATGGAGAATCTTTCCCCAGTTCCCATGGGATGTCAGCTTATTCTCCTGAATCAACATAATTTCCGCGCGTTGTTTATTTTACATAATTTGAAAACTTTCTATACACAAAGGAATACTGATGGAATAATGTCTCTTCAGTGTGTGCGTCTATCTTGTCTATCTTAGTTACTTGCAAATTTTGAAAGCCTTCTTAAGCTTGGTGCCCACTGAACGCAGATTCGCATTCGTTTAGGCGAATTCGGTGGCGGTTGCGGAAAATCGCAACGCCTCTTTCGGGAAAATCGCGACGCCCTCTTTAGAAAACTATCTACACACAAAGGAATAATGATGGAATAATTCGTCTTCCGTATGCGCGCTTCAAAATTTTTTACCACCTTGTCTATAAATATTCCTTGAGCCCAAGCTGACTTTGAAACATATATTCAAATAATGTATACAACGGATACGTCAGCTACGATGCTTCATCAACGATATTTCATATCCTTCTTTGCAAGGGTCCTCGTCAGGCTGTCAATCTTCAGGGTCAACGTCGGGGAAGGAAACAAACCTTTTGGTAGACAGGTCAAGTGATCAAACTTCAAAAGCTTCACTGCAACACAAGAGTTATCTATGTGGCTCGCTATGTGGTTTACTGAGTAAAATTCGTTTTCTTTTCTTTTTTTTTCAAGTAAGGCTCCCAAACATGAGCCCAAAACCACGGATAAATCTGCTAGATCGTCAACAGTGGAGGCTGTTCAAGGGCTTTTTGATCAGCGAGAAATTTTAAGTGGACATTTGCTGTTTTCTTGTGTTGGCGGCGAAGGCTGTCGCGGTCCACAAACAACCTACAGCCGGCACTGTAGGACCAACGCACGTAAACTTCTTGAAAGTTGAGCGAGTTGAAAGGCGATCAAAAACTCTAGGCTACAAGTCATCTTACAATTCATTTATTTATTACAGGTTTGCTTCCTTCCCCGACGCTGACCCTGAAGATTGACAGCCCGACGAGGACCTTTGCCAAGGAGGGCCGAAATATCGCTGATGAAGCATCGTAGCTGACGTATCCGTTGTACCCACTATTTGAATACAGCTTGTCTATCTCAGTTATTTAGAAAATCTTGAAATCCTTCTTAAAGGACCTGTCTTACTTATAATACTAACGTAACCTGCTTCCGTAATCACTCCGTATATTTCTAAATCCGGACCCCCAAATTTCGCAAGGTACATTGTAACCCCTCTAACAAAACCCCGTTGATTTTCTCACTTGCCGTGTTTTGCTATCTTCGATGTGTATGACGCTGTCGACGGTTGTCTGCGAGAAGTTTTTACATAAGAAAAACAGGTTATGTAAATTGTTTCCCTGTTTTCGGTACAAGTCAACGGGTCTCGGAAAAAGCTTAAAACACACAGCCTTGTTTTAAAGTATTCAAATATTTTAAAATACTGTAAGTTGACGAGGAAATAGTGCCAGGGGTCCTTTAAGCTCGACACCAACGGAACGGAGATTCGTATTCACTTAGGCGAATTCGGCTTCGCTCGCAGAAAGTCTGACGCCCTGTTTCAACTCCAAGTCGATTTTGTTCGCGCCGCGGAAAAGATTCGCGTTCTATGGGTATCAAGCTTTAAGCAGGACCCCAAAATACGCTGTTTGAGCTTAAAGCCAGTTCTTATCTGTTCATTCTAATATATTTATATTCTCAAATCGCTAATCCCTTTGCTCTCCCCTTGGATGCGTTTGGGCGACGCCGGGGACAGGCTAATAATTTATTTTCAAGAGCGTAATGAATCATAATTGAAAAGTTATCAGTGTCACCTTTCATTTTCATTTCTGTTCTTGCTCGGAATCGGTTGCTGCAGGGAAACGAATTTTTCTTTTCTGAAATCTTGGCTGGTAGTAATCGTGATCCACAAGATTAATAAGTGTAACACAGACGCTGAAGACTGGATTAGGACTAGTATGCCCAACTGATATGGACTTTAGACGTCGCTAGAAAAACTTTCAGTGTGTTCGCTGGGAGAGTAGAGTAGAGTAGAGATTCATTTATTAAGAAAAACAGTCACTATTCGCCTTTCGCCTGCCAAGAAAGGCAATGAAGCTTTGCGCCACATCACCCTCTTCTTCCCAGGTTTGTTTTCTAGTTACATTATTTAATTAATCTATGGACATTTAACTGTTTTTTCTTTCTTTTTCCCGTGCGGGATTTTGGGGTAATCATCTGTTGTAATCATTTCCCAAGGATATATCCTTGTAATTCAAGGGTGAAGTTTCTACGCACTTTGTTGGTTTGGAGTTAGTTTTTAGAGCCGTTCCCGGCTCTAAAAACTTAAAACTCCGGCTGTAAAAACTCCGGAAACTCCGTTTCCGTTCATAAATTAGGCGATTTATCCTTCAAACTCTTCGAAACATGCTAATTTAATGTTCGAACACGCGGTAACAGGTGCCGGCACCGGTCACTTGCTGTACACGAAAAATCGAGAGTGAGCAACCCCTCGTTTCCAAACTAGACTGTAAAAAATGTTCGAACACGTGGCAACAGGTGTTTTGGTCACACCGGTCTCTTGCTGTATACTAAAAATCGAGAGTGGGCAACGCCTCGTTTCCAACCTAGACTGTAAAAAAAAATCTTGCCGTATTTGCTACTGGGATTAATCTTGTCTCTAAAAAGATAAACTTATCTCTAATTCGAATTACTCTTATCTCAGTAGAGATAAGATTAATCCCAGTAGCAAATACTGCAGTTAACTTTAATCCTTACTCGGAGAAACTTTTTACAGTGTATCTTGGAGTTTTTAAGAGCCGCATATTTCATTCTTCCGTTAGTTGGGGGATGGGTCCCGATCAAACATCGGCATCAAGTCTGGTCTTCGTCAAAAGACCAATATCCTGAAAATAGCTTTCGCACCCCCGGCTGAAGTTTGTTTAAAACCACTACACCCCCTCTCCAGTCACGTGGCAGTCGCTAGAACTAGATTATCTCTGCCGTAAGCCATCTATTAAAACCGGATTACTGTCACACACCGTCGGTAGGGATGTAGACAATATCGGAATCAGAATAGAAAAGGGGAGAGAATAAATTATGATGGGGAAGTGAAAATAATGAAGTAAAGTAGCTCTCTACTAGCTTCGGATATAAATCGTTAGTACCTGTCATGGGGGATAATAGAGCCCTGCAACCCGCTTGTTGCTAAAAGCACGCGAGCATATGTACCGGGTAACCGGTTGGCTTAACGTTTGTCAATTACAAAGTCGAAAGTCATCTATTCGCCAATAGACTTGCTTTGTGTGTACAGACAATGAAAGAGCAGATAGAATGAAAGTTTATGTATATTTGCAATCGAGTCTACTTTATTTATGACCCAGTCACTCGAAAGCTGTAGAATGGGAAGAGGGAATGAGCAATGAATCGAGTCTACAGCTACGTGTACACACAGTCAGATAAGCATGTTCTATTTTCAGGATTCTAAACATACATCTCTAGCTCCCAGGCTATTTCACATGGAGCCTTGTAGATCAAAATTGATCATATAGAGCGTGTTCCACCCTTCTAACAATGGGAACTATTAGTTACTATTTTCGGTCCAGCCTCGTGAAAAGATACTACGCTGACAGTTCCAACCTTCTCGAAATAGTAACTAATAGCAAGAACAACTACGCACCAGAACCTCCGTTCCTCTATCTCTGTAATACGACCATGCGGAGTCGAATACCCTTGATGACTAACTGTACCTGCCGATGAAGAATCGCAGTGTACCTAGCGGAAGAACCGCCTGAACGAGCGGCGTTTATTGGATGACAAAGGATTTGAGTCATCGTTCGGGCGACGTTCTCGTTCTTCCAAAGGTTCACTGGGGTGTTTTGGACTTACTGAGTAGTCGTGACGAGGGTAGGAACTACACGGAACATCCCAATTCGTTATCTTTATAAACAATCCCCAGAGAAATTCCAAAAGTAAAAGTCAATTGATTGTCTACCATTGCGACGTTGCATGTGACGCCCTGCAGAGCGGGCCAGCGCGCTTGCTGCATTTCATCCCCTGACATGCGCAACGGCGAAGAGGGAAGTAGACGGCATCAACTCAAAGCTAAGCAAGTACCTCTAGCTCTGCTCAGTTTTGTTGGGGTATCCATAATCGCTGCATGAGACCAAAGACGGAGCGGTTCTGTTGGCTTATTTGTTCTCCGCTTTTAAAAATGGCGGGTTACAAATAAATTACTAACAATTTACTGGTTCGTTTCTGGGTGTATAGCACATCCCTAGATAATCATGTTTTAGCGGAGCTTCGAGTTTTCTAATCGAATCTAGGGCATGTTCCACCCTCCTAACCATAGTAACTATTACTTACTATTTTCACCCAACCCCGTGAAAAGCTACTACGCTGACCGTTCCAGCCTTATCGTAATAGTAGCCTAACTATTTGCTTACTACGCTCGGGAGCGTAGTTAGCGTGGTATTTTCGATCTCTGTGAGGTGATTGGCGCGATCAGCCCGCGGCGCGATATTTTACCGAAAATATCAGTTGAAGACTTGACGCCAAGAAGGCAGGCCAAGAAATACGGTAAGTTAGGTGGAACACGGTCTATAGAGAAACTCAGTGCTAACTGCTGGTTATAAACCGAGTATGCGGTTTTTGAGATCCCGAAACGTAAGTGAAGGGATACTTATGACATCGCAAAAGTTGTCCGTCTGTTAGCACGATAACTCTCGAAGGGGTTGAGATATTTTGATCAAACTTGGCATGAGGACACCTTAGGTCAAAGTACAGGTCAAGTTCGAAGATGGGCTATGTAGCCATAAATTTAGGGGTGGGGGAGGGGTTTGAAATTAAGGACGAACAAAGATGTTTTTAAAAGCTAATGAAATAGTCGAATTAGGGGTAAGGAGACATGCTGAATCCAAATATGAAATTTATTTTCTCGCCGGACACCCGGAAACCGGCGAAAACTGGAAATTTGTGAAAAGTAAAAGTTGAATCTGAAGTTGATTAGAGGTTCGATGTAGGGGAAAGAAGACATGCTGAATTCGTTTGTGAGCTTTAATTTTGCCAGAAAAGTAGTTTATCCGGAATCCGGCCGAAACAGGAAGTTGGGCAGAAGTAAGGAAGGAGGGAGATACGACGTAGGCTATATGGTAAACCATTTGCCGAACCCATTTCTGAATATTTGACAGCGCATAATGGACATCTGAATATATCTGAACTTGGTGAAATCCAGCTTTCGTATCCGTTTTGTACGGTCAAATACGAACTTGGTCTTCTCCGATTATTACCATTGGCCTTAATCTGTTTCTAAATTTTAAAAGTAAAAATGTTTAATAATTCTGTTGAAGACCGGATATCTACAAGACCGACTTGTCTGGAGCAAATATTACAATTTTGGGATCCCATCGAAACCTTTGGTCTTGTTCTGGAAGCGACTAAACATTTGGAATAGACCGTGAAGTAGGTGAGTACGAGCGGTAAGATAGCCTACTTCTACCTATTTCTCCTATTTAATTTTTGGGATCCTAAAACTTAAGTGGAGGGATACCTACCTATGACGTCGCAAAAGTTGTCCGTCTGTTGATCACCCTCGAGGGGAATGAGCTATTTTGATGAAACTTGGTGTAAGGGTTCTTTGGATGAAGGGTAAGGTCAAGTTCGTAGATGGGCTTTGTAGCCCTAAATTTAGGGGTGGGGGCTCAGATTAAGGGTCAAACAAATTTTTTTAAACAGCTAATGTGATTATGGGGTAAAAAGACATGCACGATGGTGAAAATCATTTTTCTCGGCGGACAAGTAGTTCGTCCGGAATCCGGAAAGCTGGTTAAAGTAAAAGTTTCATTTGAAGTTCATTAAATATTCGATTTAGAGGTAAGAAGACATGCTGAACATTTATATGATACGTATTTTTTACCCGGACAAATAGTTCGCTCGGAATTCGGCCAAAACTGGAAAATTCGTTAAAGCAAAAGTTTTATTTGAAGTTGATTAGATGTTCTTTAATAGTGATAAGGATATACGTGGACAATTAGTTCGCTCGGAATTTGGCCGAAACCGGAAATTTGGCAGAAGTAAAGCAGGAAGTTTCGGTCAGTGTCGTCAATATAGATATGGCTTATAGAGGTATATCTGAACTTGGTCTTCTCTGATGATTAGTCTGGCGAAGACTGCATCTGGCGAAGACAAGACCCATTTGTCTGGATCAAATATTAGATTTTTGGGATCCCATCGAAACCTTTGGTCTTGTTCATACTGCAGCAGTATTCGAATTTTCTGTTCACAGAGCATAGTAGAGTTCATCATCATCATTACCAGAATGCCGCCTGTTTTTAGAATTGTATATTGAGCCGGGACATATTGCATCTTTTCTTGCGGAACTGGGAAAACAAGACACATCTTATGTTGGTACCCTCAGCGTCCGGATTTTTAAAGAAACCGGAAAACTCGCTGTCGAGTCCGTAAGGTCGGTTGACTGTTTACAGCAGTGGTTCCCAACCTTTTCCGCACCGCGTACCCCTCTATTAAAGGTTCGAATAGGTTGCGTTTTTTTTAAGAGGGTGAAAAAGACGATATTTAGGCTTTATCATGGATGATAAAGCATACATGTGTAGAAATATATACAAAATCAATGAGATATTTGAGACTGCTTTGTAGCTAAGATTTTTGTCAAATCTCTGCCCGACGTCATTAAGGGCAATCTTTTTTACAGTCAGACTGTTTCTGTGTTTGGTTTTGATGCTCTCCATGCTTTCATAAAGCTGCATCGAAAACATTTTCGTTAGCTAATTCGGAACCTGAATGACAATATCACTTGCAATGTCTTCGATTCTTCTTGAAACAATATTTTTTGACACAGGAACAGATTTTTCGGCAGTAGGCTAGCTGTTTTTCATTGACAACATTCTTTCATTGACTTTCACTAGGGCTTGTTATCAGAGGCGTCACACACGGGTTGGCCAACACCTCTCCCCCCCCCAAAGTGGTCGGCCAGACGGTTCAAAAGAGATGAGTTGGCACGAAGCGCCGCGGTTTTTCTCGTAAAAACACTTTTTTTGAAATAGTTGGTAAAAATGACCAGCCAGTCAGTAAAAATACCTTGCCCTCAAAAAAAACATTTTAGCTGGTGATGCCTCTGCTAGTAATATTATACTTTTGGCAATCAAAAATGAGTGACTTGACTTGACTTGACTTGCTTTATTTACTACTAAATACAAAATAAACTATAAAAACACGCAACCGCCAGGGGAGGCTCAAAAAGCCTGATGATGGACGACTGCAATCTTCTGATTCTCAACCTATATTAAATTTTATAAAAAAAAAGGACAAAAACACTGTCTCTCAATTAACCTTTAATGCCAAAATCTAAAAAGAAAAAAAAACGAAGAAAAAAGAAAGAGAAAAAAAAGAAAATTAACTCCCCTCTCCCAATAAATGTTTTTTTTTTAAGTTTTACTTTAAATGACCCAATGTGTTCAGCCTCCCGAATGACAACTGAGATATCATTCCAAATAGCCGGAGCTAGTTCCCCAATTCCGAAAGCTGCACGTGTGGTGTCTCGGTACTCAACAACAAAATTATCCGCCTCTCTAGTCGCATACCTGTGGAGTGAACGATTTGCGCGAAAAAGTTCGGTAAAGAGGCGAGATATAGACTAAACTTTGGGTACCTTCGCGTACCCCTTGCAAGGGTCTCGCGTATCCCTTTGGGTACGCGTACCACCGGTTGGGAACCACTGGTTTACAGGGTTAACTTCTCGTTCCGTTCATCCTAACTTTCCTATCCTGCTCTAGCGGAACTTGATCGAGAAACCCAGCTGACATGTCGGCATCTTAGTGCCATAATAAGGGTCGGGTAGCTTGCCAACTGCAATTCCAGCCTAAATTTTGGAATTCCATCAATCAAGTCCGAAAAGTTGAGATTTTTCCAACTTCATGACGAAAATCCGGCCGAGAGAACCTGTTCGTCTGTGCGCAGCACAACCTAGACTTGAATTTACCACAATTGAAGTCGAATGTGTAACACCACAGTTGGTTTAGCTACAGTTAAATTTACAACGAACTTGCGATTTCCACACTGCAACTTTTTCTGGTTTAGAGCCTATCGTCTTTGCAAGTACTTTATTTATTTTCAGAATTAAATTAGATCGTCTTCTACTCATCACAATTGTTCAAATATGAACATTCTATTTGTATCATCGTTTTTATGCATGTAGACGAAATCCAACACTAGTCTACGGTTTCCAAGAAGTTAAGCGTGGCAGATCCAAATTCACAAGCATGGGAGTCAAAACAAGAGCATAGTGTACTAGACTGGTGTAGTATGTACGATTATCTGCTCAATAAACACCCTCTCTCTACGAATTAGCTAGTTTTTTTTAGCTAGTTTTGTTGGCTTCCGAGCGGCCGAGTACTTACTTGTTATGAACAGCTCTGTACTGTAAACCGAGCTGTAAACATTTCGAATCTCTATTCTCTTCCTCGTTTTTTACTCATTACATTCTCCGGCAGTGCGGAATAAATTGGTCTTTTGTGAATTGCATCAATTTATTGCTAAGAGAAACTCTTGTGGGGAGGACCTCGACGGTAAATATTCTAGCTCACGAAAAACGAGTCAAGAAAAGGCACATCTCTTTAATGCAACATAATACTCAGTCATATTTCTGTCCTAATTGTCCGATCCTTTTTACCAAGTTTTGTATTTCATACCAATTATCCATTAATCTTGACAACAGTGCATTTACTATATTTGACACCCACTGGTCTTCTTCAGCACGCGTAGCTCCATGGCTGTAAGTTAGTAAAAGTGGTTAGTTTTCTAAATAAAAGAATAATTAGAAAGGATTTTTTACTAAAGGAAAATAATGAGTATGCAAAATTTCTTCCGAGTCACGTAGGCCGTAGCCATACAGCTATTAATACGGCGGTGGAGGAGGCAACAGTCATGATGAAATGGGGAACAACAGATTGCCTAGTATCAACCATACTAATGGGATTTTTCGATTACTGCACCATCATGGTAAATTGTTTAGCCGTAGATTTCACGCAGAATGCCACCTCAGCTTTGTTTTCCATTCTCTCAGTTAGTCCAGAAACCTCCCCCCCCCCCTCTGCCTCATGTAAATAATCGTAGTAATTGAACTAAAACCTTTCTGCTAGTTCACCTGATTTCCGACAATTTCACACCTTTCCGGTATAACAATCCAACTAGTTTGATATAATTTCTCGATAGAGGCAACCACTCATTGTAAATACTTTAGAAATATGACCCTTTTCTTGGTGAAAGTCAAGATGTTTTCTTTGATTTCTGGTTTGATACTGATTGCGAATAAGTGTATTCCTGCAAGGTAACAGGAGTGGCGTGTTATCACCATCGTCAGATCCATATTTCATCATCATCAGCAACTTCATGCTTCACTTGTCTCTTGTAACCACTCAGTCTCTAGCCGTTGTCTGTGGTCGTTAAGTCTGTGGCTCGGTGCAGCGCGATTCGAGTTGCTCCGGAGTCCACCGCGAAATTCCTCCATTCATTCAGTTTGAATTTGAACTTGGTTGTCGTTAGTGGTAGGTGGTTGTTGGAATTTGTTCGGAAAGTGTCTGAAGTGGGTGACTGCTTATGCCATGAAACTAAGAAATTACTGTTATTGTGCAGAGGGTGAAACATGTTAAGTCACGGTACTACAGAAACCTTGGTTTTAGCTAGGCTGAATTCTGTGCAATAGCCTACTGCATGTCTCTTGACTCTGTGAAAAATGAAGAAACTATTTGGATACACTGCTCTTCTTCTGAAGTTTCTCAGCATCAATGCATACCTGAGTTTGTACTTGGACCATAGGGAAGTGAAGAGATTATTAGGTAAGTGTTTTGTTGTTGCCTTAAATGAAGGCAAAACTAGACCTACGTTGCGTGGGCAACGTGAAATGTGAAACCTTTGTTCGGCTACGCCGACTAAAGTGTTCCGAGATCAACACTTCGGTTTTATTCCTTCGGTATCTGTTATATGCTGAAGTTGCCAACCCATCGAGGTTTTAAAAATGGCTATACACCAGGGCTTAAAGAAAGAACAGAATATCAGAAGCACGGTGAAAAAGTGACGGATGAAAACATCATTTTATATAAACTAGTTGGTATTGTAAAGCAGTTCGTAACTTTCTATGGCGAGGGACAGGCCTTGGAGAAATGCTCAAATTATGGACTCCGTACCAAATTTATCAATTCCGGTTTTTAGGGACTTGCCTGTGAGCCAACAGGAGGACTGGACCCTGTCGATACTTGACCAGCTTCAGAGTTCTCAGCACAGCCATTTTCGTTGTCCTAACCTGGTCCTAACCCAGATCGTTGGCAAGTTACGAAATTCAAGTTAATGGCCAATGTCGACCCATTTGCGCTTAGGCCGGAAGGATGTTGACGACGAAACTTCCAAAACATCTAATTCGAGACTCTATGATCTTTAAGTGCACTAAGTTTCCTTCTAAACATGTGAAGAGCTTACTCGTTGGACAATCTGGGCCCAGTTGCCCATGAACAGGGAGGGTGCAACTTCAACACCCTATCTCAAACCAAGTTCATGTGACGAACGTAGATCACGAGGGGTTACCCACTCCCCGGCACCTGCTGTACACCCTTTCCCGGCGAAGAACGAATTATATAATATTGCATATTTTTTTTCTTTTTTTTTCTTTATATAGTTGATTATGATAAGATAAGATAAGATTTAATTGCACAAAAAAAGCCAGAAGGCCATGGCAACAAAATAAACAAAAAAACAAAAGAGCAAAGATCTATACATTCACCTACTTACTCTAGGCATAATTTTCGGTGTTGAAAAGCGACCCTGAGGAATCTTGCCAGCCTCCTCACATCATCAAACTGACGGCTACCAATCATACTACACATCCATTTACACATCCATTGCATTTACTTTTTTTCCCTTTTATTTTTTGTTCCCAATATGTCAATAGTCCTGCCACAAACAAATCTGTATAGGTTTTCACGTGGCAGGTCTGTTATGATATTGATTTTTTTTTGTAAAATTCCATTATATATATAAATTTTGTCTCTCTCAATTTGTCTCTCCCTCAATTCGGCGATGCTGCCTATAAATTATGCGATTCATCTTTCAAACGCTTTCAAAATTGCTTATTTTGATCTTATAACACGCGTCAGCCGGTGCCGGCCCATCCGGGAACTTGCTGAACACTAAATTCGAGAGTTGTCACCCCCTCGATAAATCAGTAGGCAATCTTTCCCCATTATCGGGTGGGTGTGGGGGGTAGGACCCCAAAAAGGCATATCTGGCGAGGTGAGGAAACTAAGTCTAAATCTAAACTTTATTTTCTCACCGGGCAAGTAGCATAGTTCGTCCGGAATCCGTCAAAAGCCGGAAATTGTGAAAAGTAAAAGTTTGCTTGAAGTTGGTCGAAGTAGGGCTAGGAAAGTTCTGTGGATCGGTATCTTCACTTCGTTTTCCTGCCGGACCGATATTCGGCAAAATAATTTTGGTAGTACTCAAGGTAAGCTGACATGCTGAATCAACCTGTCTGTTTTTGTTTCCTGCTTGGTCGATGCTACGAGCGGATTCCGATGAAAACCTTAAAGTTTAACTGAAAAGCCAACTTTTTTTTATCCTTTAATTGAGTACACTGAATAATGTGGTTTCTGCTTAGGGATTTTTCGATTTTCCACTATCTGCTCTAGTAGTGACGTTCAGAATATCTACAGCCGTTCTCACAACGCAAATTCTACTATGACGCGGGCAATTTGAATCTCAACACAAACACCTATTTTCTGTGGCTGACGGTTGTGCGTCAGGTGGACTGCTCACTGCGTGAACACAAATTTTTCGTAAAAGTGTTCGTCAAGCATATAACAGAGGTACAAGCACATAGAGTGACCACAAATCCGTCAGAGAAATTCTACTATATGAAAACTGATTCTTCGTTAATAGCGGAGAAGCGAAGTAACGCATTTTCATCGGGGCCTTCAAGTCGTTTTGACTGTAAGTGATGGTTAAATAGATCGTCTTATTTCAGCCCATTTCGGTTAAACTTAAAAGTCATTAGGCTTCGTGTTTAGGCTTTTATCAGTTCCTCGGGTCTTCGTCGTGGTGCAAAAAGACATAGGAAATCGATCTTCAAGCTTCATTTTCCTATTAAATCAGTAGTTTCTTTCGGATTCGCTGGAATTGGGTGAAAATGGGATGTTTGCTAGTTCTGATACTGTCTTTGTCCAGTTGTTCGTGTCGATATAGGCTACGGGATAATAAGATGACTAACCTAGGCTGTCTATCTGCTTCGCCTTTTCTACCGTGTAAGTAGTACGACCGGAATCTAGTATGAACCGGAAATTTAGGAAAGAATTACATCCTCTTATATAACATCCTCTAATATAACTTATAAGGGGATTCGTTTCAAGGTATAGAGCATGTTTAATCAGAATGACGAATGTTGTCTGAAATGATTGATATTCCGGTGGTATTCTTGGCCGGACCAGAGACTAGGATAAAGAGACAGACAACGTTATCTAACGGGTCTGGCTAAGTGGATGATTATGGGCAAATAACATGTTTACGCGATATAGCGTAGACCAGAAGTCTGCAAGACCCGATTGCCTGCATGAAGGAAGTATTCCCTTTTGGGATCTCAGTGAACCTGTGGTCTTGTTGTTAGATGTTTTTCTGAGACCCAAACTCAAAGTGACTAGCATTCGGTTTTACCTTTGGGACCTGGTTTCCCACGATATATGTACATGACAAATTCTAGTGAACTTGGATGCAAGTCTCGTATATGTATGGGATCACAGATCCGATCAAAGCCATCGCGGAACGGAGATTGCGGTTTGAGAAGTCGTTAGATTCGACGAATAGCTTATTCAGCGCCTTTCTGTAAATTGTTACCTGAATTAAGTTGTTAAGTGTGTTTCTCTTTTGTAGTTGTTGTGATGAGAAGGTGTTTTGTCTATGTTTGTATCTGCTTTTTCTTCTTTTTCTTTTTTTCTCTTTATATTTACTCCCTGTTTACACCATGTGTGTATTTTGGGTAGTAAATTTATTGATTGATTGATTGATCAAAGAATTCTGAAAAAAATACCACGCATGGCTTCGAGGCCTAGCCTACCCATTACAGTGCTGCATTTAAATGAATACAACAACGAGGATTAAGAAAGATGCTGTGCTGGAATTGTAATAAAATTCAGCTAAAATAATATTCAAGCAGCAGGGGGGGGGGGGCTAGCCTCTTCGGCAATGCTTGTTATGCATAAATTCATGCATAACGTTTTCAAAATCACAACTGATTGCATCAGAAGTGTTGCCCGATGAGTTGGTGTCTGTTGAAATTGCGCATCCTTGTGTTGTCTGTTATGAAACTTCTGACAGTGTAGAGGGACAATTAGCTTATCAAGAAAAACCCCGAAAATCTCTTTTTGTTTCGTTCACTTGGTAGTTTCTCTGACCAGAAGGTGAAACTAGTGAATCTGTGACCATGTATTCTCCAAGCTAGAATTAAGCGAATAATGATATGGAAAACCGTCCCACAAAATTTGTATTTCAAAAGGTTCAACACTAGGCTGGAACTTTAATCCTCCCTCAACGGAATTGAAACTGACTTTTACGGGTCACAATGAAATTCTTTTTCCTATTGTCGGTCCCATTCCCGACTTCCAAGATTTCCATTACCATATTCATTTAATTTTTGTTAGTCCCTCAGGACTTGGAGGGGCCATTGGTAAATTGTGCCGGCGAAAGAAATGCCTTCGTTCGCAAATGTCCTGGGAATAAACTTCCCCCCCCCCCTCCATGCCCAAAAAGGAGAATTGTTACACATTCCCGATGAAAAATTCTTTGACTGTGTAGTTGTATGGTAGTTGTACGAAAAAGTTGCATGTATTGATATGTAGTATGGAATACTTTGTTTTGACATGCCTCCGACTGAGTTAATCTTTAAGTAGTAGTATCGGATAGCATTCAATCTTGCTGTAGTAGCATCCAGATGGCTATAGTAGTAGCATGCGGTGGCAACAGTTACTACTGCATGCTACCTTTTCGTACAACTCCATACGACTAACTCGCGAACATTTTTCATCGGGTTCATCACTGGAAGCATGATATGTATCCAGGAATTTGTTTGGGGGGGGGGGGGGGGGGGCGTGTCGGACATTGTCCAATAAGTACAAACAGACATTGAATAAAGGTTACATAGAACATAAAACGATTCGAATCCCCTAACCCCCCCCCCCCCCCTGGGATACGACCCTGCTGGATGCCATGGAACGACCCCTCACTTACAACATAACTGATATGAACATAAACTGACAACACAAATAGATTAAAATTAGCATTCGCGCCAACACAATTGCACACTCAGTCGTCTGTAAATCCGTCTTTAGTGTCATTTATCTTTTCTAAATGCTATATTTTGTGTAACTAATTTTTGTTTGTTATCATTTATCATATTAAATACTCCTTGGGCCCAAGCTGACTGGGAACATATGTAAAACCATCTCTAAAAATGGCAAGTCAGCTACGATGTTTGACAGCGATGTTTTGGCCCTTCTTGGCAAGGGCCCTCGTCATGCTGTTGCTGGACTGGAAGAAACGCGCCTCAAAATGCAAATATATCATATCGTTATTGTTCTTAAATAATGTTCTTAACTATTTAAATACTGTAAAGCTTTGCTCTGCTTTTAACAAATTATCCACGGCTTTGGCTGTTTTAAGCCTTTTCCCAAGCCCATTGACTTCTAACAGAAACCCGGCGAAATTCAGTTAACCGGTTTTACGCGTCGATAGCAGGGTACGCGAAAATCGTCAGGAGCATAATGTGCATGGCAAATAGTGAATCGTGACAAGAGCAAAGATTGGTGAGGCATGGTTAGCTTGCGTAGATTGTAACATATGAAATATGAGTCTCCGGGCTTAAGAATTAATGAATTGCTGTTACGGAAGTAGGTTGCATTGGCATGATAGGCACGACGGGTCCTTTAAAGCTTATTGTTTATGGGAAACAATAACAGCCTGTGTTCCGTAACTGCATTTATTAATTATTAAGCCCCGAGACCCAAATTCTGAACCCGCTTACACCTTACTAAATGTTGCACTTGCCATGTTTAACTAGTTTCCATGTGCATTATGCTCCTGACGAGTGTTCGCGTATCATGCTTTTGTTTCTGAATGTTGCCAAGTTTTTGCTAGAAGCCAGTGGGTCCGGGAGAAGGCTTGAAACAGCGAAAGCTGTGGATAATTTGTTAAAAGCAGAGCTTACTCTAGAGTATTCGGATAGCTTTGAATACTGGAATATAAACAGCAAATAGTGCGAGCTGTGCCTTAAAATAAAGTAAGCTTCGAATAATTAGGCAATTTTTTTTTCAAGTTCAAGTTCAAGTTCTGTTTATTTCAAACTAAACTCAACATAAAGAGCCAATTTGGCAGAGAGAAGGCTCGAGGCCAAATGGGGGACATTTTCTCCAACTATAAAAACATCAACTCACAAGTTATAATTAAACCATAATCCATCCAGTTTCCGGATTCAAACGACCAAGATGAGTTGGGGTTAACCGTGACAAACCAAAAAAGGTCAAATGTGTATTGAATGAAGTGGATGGTGAGATTGTTGAGGAATGAGTGTTTCTTGTCTATAAGGAACCTCGAACGTTTTAATATTATTATTATTGTTTATTTGAATCCTTCAGAACTGAAGAGTAGTGTATAAATAGGAACAGCAACATGTCAATCAAACTCACACACACACACTAATAAACAGCTTGTGTGGTTGTCAGTTGAGTACAGAGCCAGGTTTCTGGAACGGAGTGAAATCATTTTTACCCGGATTTAAGTATATTTGAGTTGCCGGCACGGAAGATGTAAATTTGTATGTATAATAAAAATAATTTTTATGTTTTATTGTGTTGTCTCTTGTCCTTGTGTTTGTGCCAGTAAATAGCTGGGGTTGATGACTTGGTGTGTGAAAGTGTGTCTAATTGAGGATCTTTATTTTTTATTTTAAATGTTTAAATTTTTCAATAGTTTAGATTTAGTTGTTTAAAGAAAATGTAGTTCAAGAAATATTTTACAAAATCTAAATGAGAGAATTAATTTCCAAATATTAGGGGGGAAGAATAGTAAGTAAAATATGGGTTTATTTTCAAAAGTTAGGTGACGTGAATAGTTAAAAGCGGGTAAAAATAGATTAAAATTAACGTCACTGAGGGATGTAGGAGTAGCCACAAAAAGTACGAAATCTGATTTATTAGTTTTTAAATAATATTAAAATAAGCTAAATTACAGAAGTGGCTACGAAAAAAAAAGATTGTTTCATTTGTTGGATATTAGTTTGTGTAGATTTACTTGATGTTTCCTGCAATGACACCGAATGTAATAATGTAAGTAAATAAATAAAACATACCTATCTACATATCTATCATATTGGCACCCCGAATCAGTCTGCCTTTGTCGAGCTAAAGACTGATTAAGAGACAGTTTGAACACATAGTTGTATGGTCGGGAATTCATTACAGCGACGAAGTGATCATTACTTACTATACGATTACATTTTAACTTGAATTAGTCCGTAATACAGTTATTTTTCTAGGACTTAGTTCGGAGCTCTACTACGTCCAGGAGGGTGTCGTTAACGACTATGCCCTGAACTTCGTTGTTCCTATTCCGGCACATGTTTCAGACCTCCGGTTCGCATGGAATAGCCGACCAGGGAAGCAGGTAAGACTTCCCCTGCGTGCGTAGCCCCTACTATAATAGAGTAGAATAGAATAGGCTTTATAGTGCTTTCACAGCGCTGAACGCTGTTTTGGCTTTCACCTCAACTTTAAAATCCCTTCCTTGTGCATTTAAAACATGTAAACAACGGTGACGCCAAGTGCGTAAGCCAGTGGTTCCCAACCTTTTCCGTACCGCGTACCCCTAATCAAAGGTTTGAAATGGTTGCGTACCCCCTTTTTCAGACCGTACCATAAATGATAAAGCATAAACATATAGAAATAATATATACAAAATCGACACTTGAGGCTACTTTGTAGCCAACGTTTTGTCAAATCTCGACTCGACTCAACAAATTTTGGACCAGTGTGGGGTTAGCTCGCTTTGGAATAACGGGGAGGGGCAAGGTCATGAAGTAGGAGATGTTGCAGGTGTGGTTAAAAAGGTGTTGATGGATCAGGAAATACAGCTGTGGCAGTGTGATGTCGGTAAGTCTAGCTCGTTGAGGTTTTACAGAGATGCTAAAGAGACATGGGGGGAAAGTATTTATTTTAAAGCAGGGTTGAATAGGGAGGAGTTAGCGTGGGTGATAAGTATGAGGGGTGATTGTTTACCGCTAGGGGATAGGAGGAGGTATGTGGGAAGGGGTTTAAGTCGGATTGGTCCTTACTACTGCCCTATGTGTGGGGAGATGAATGAGAATGTGTTGCACCTGATGTGTGAATGTAGTGAATTGGATGGGTTGAGGGATGAAGTGTTTGGAAAAAGAGTGTACGATGAGGAATGGTTGGTTAAAGTAATGAAGGACGAATGTTTTTCGGGAGTTCGCCAGTTGGGAAGATTCCTTAAGCTTTCGATGAAGCATCGTGAAAGATTCATTTAGGTTTATTAGTAATTTAGTGAAAATTTATTTTTATTTTGTTTTGTATTGCCATGGCCCTCGGGCTTTTTGTGTAAATATATATCATATCATATATCATTAACGGCAATAATTTTTACAGTCAGCCTGTTTCTGTGTTTGGTTTTGAAGTTCTCCGTGCTTTCATCAAGCTGCATCGCAAACATTCTTGTTAGCTTGATTCGCAACCTGAATGACAATATCACTTGCAATGTCTTCGATTGTTTTTTAAACAATACTGTTTGACACAGGAACAGACTTTACTGCAGTGGGCTAGCTTATTTTGGAATCAACAGTATTTCGTTGACTTTCGCTAGGGCTTATAATCAGAGGCATCACGCAGGGGTTGGCAATACCCCTCCCTCTAAAAGTGGTCGGCCAGATCGGCGCGAAGCGCCGCGATTTTTCGTAAAAATAGTATTTTTTTTAAAACAGTCGGTAAAAATGACCAGCAATTCAGTAAAAATACCTTGTCACTCAAAAACATTTTAGCTAGTGACGCCTCTGCCGGTATTATTAGGCTTTTGGCAATCATAAATGAGTGAGGCGAGATATCGAAGCTACAGACTAAACCGGTTTTGGTACCTTCGCGTACCCCTGGCAAGGGTCTCGCGTACCCCTTAGGGTACGCGTACCACCGGTTGGGAACCACTGGCGTAAGCTGCCATTTCAGTCACATCTTTAAGCACGAATTGTGTAGCCTGCATACAGTTAATCTCTGCTTGAGGATTTCATAGAATTTTTTAAGCTTTTCTATACCTTTTTAGAAATTGGGTTTAGTTGCGGGATACTATTCTATCCTGCTCTTGCTTCCGCCCCGCTGACATATAAGATGGGCATAGATAGATAGATAAATATTTAATGCATAAAAACCAACAAGGACCATCGCACCAGGAGGGAAGGGGGATCCTCGCAAAAGGATGGAAGCCTCCCTGCTCTTGTGTCACTCATACATCTAAATCCATTACATCCGTATCCGTCCACAAGATCCACCAACATATCTTGTAAAAATTGGTCTATTGAGGTGTGTTTTCAGTGTTTTCATACCTCCAGTGACGACGTACTTGGTCTACTAGCCTCCCAGATCTTCCTCTTTACAAAATCCATTTGAGTCACTTTCTTTTCAGTGCTAGCCGAAATTCTCCAGTGTTGCCAGACAGTAACTTTTGTTTTGTCTAATAGTAGCATATAGTAGTATGCAGTAACACGGTAGTCTTGAAGTAGAAGCATGTAGTAGCATCGTTAGTACTGCATGCTAGTTTTTCGTACTGCTTCTTAGTACTATTTTGAGATAAATTTTTCATCGCGGACGTCATCCAACAGGCGAGAAATCTGGTTTACAAGCGTAAAACTGACATCCTGATCATCGAGTACATGATGTTTTTAATGAATTTTTCAGGCCCAGTCAGAAATTATGTCTATTTGATAGTGCAAAACGGATAAGTTCGTTTTTCCACGTGAGCGGTTTTGAGCCTGAAGAGGACCCTTGCCAAGAAGGGCCGAAATATAGATCCAGTAAAATTCAGCTGACGTATCCGTTTTGCACTATCAAATATGATTCGCAGTCAGCTTGGGCTGAAGGAATATTTATAATTATGTCTAAATTTTGCATGTTTATTTATCTTGTGTTGTTTTTATGGCACTTGCAGCCTCTGGCTCAAGTGCCATATACCGATCACAATTCCGTCTGTCGGTCTGTCGGTCGGTCCGAGTTTTTTGTCCCACATATCCGAGTTAGGGTACTTCCAGATGTGCTAGAACAATGAAACTTGGCAGGCATATCAGGGACCCGACCAAACTAACCTGGAAATAATCAGTTTCCCGATCCGACCATATGCGGGGGAGTGCGGGGCGCTGGAAACTTGAAAATTTAGGGCATTTTGTCACTTTTTTCCGAGTTAGGGTACTTGTAGATGAGCTAGGACAATGAAACTTGGCAGGAATATCACGGACCCGAATAAACGAACGTGGAAATAATCAGTTTTCCGATCCGACCATATGCGGGGGAGTGGAGGCGCTCGAAACTTGAAAATTTAGGGCATTTTGTCACACTTTTTCGAGTTGGGGTACTTCCAGATGAGCTAGGACAATGAAACTTGGCAGGAATATCAGGGACCTGACCAAAGTAACCTGGAAATAATAAGTTTCCCGATCCGACCATATGCGGGGGAGTTGGGGCGCTGGAAACTTGAAAATTTAGGGCATTTTGTCACACTTTTTCGAGTGAGGGTACTTCCAGATGAGCTAGGACAATGAAACTTGGCAGGAATATCAGGGACCCGACCAAACTAACCTGGAAATAATCAGTTTCCTGATCCGACCATATGCGGGGAAGTGGGGGCGCTGGAAACTTGAAAATTTAGGGCATTTTGTAACACTTTTTCGAGTTAGGGTACTTCCAGTTGTGCTAGGACCATGAAACTTGGCAGGCATATCAGAGACCCGACCAAACAAACTTAGAAATAATCAGTTTTCTGATCCGACCATTTTTTTTGGGGGGGGGGGGGGGGTGGAGGGCAGGGGAATCCGGGAAACTGAGAAGTGTGTAACTTTCGAACGGATGATCGGATTGTAATGAAACTTCATAACTGAATAGAATATATACCTGCAATGTCCCGTTTAAAGTCTTGACCGGATTCGGTGGCCAGGGGGGAGTTGGGGGGGGGAGAGACCGGAAATTTCAAGAAACGGTTAGAATGGAGGAAGAACAAGCATCTGCTCTAGATAAGTCCTTTAGACCATTTTACTGGATCCGGACACTTATGGGGGGGGGGGGGGGGGGTCCCGGAATTCCGGTGATGGTGGTTTTGGGGATTTTCACGATGAAACTTGGCAGGCATATCAGGGACGCAATCAAACTGACTTCAAAATAAAAATTTTGTCGATCAGATAATGGTGGGGGGGGGAGTGGAGGGAGGGGAATCCGAAATTTTCAGTCATGCGTAATTTTTGAATGGGTGATCGGATTCGAGTGAAATTTAAGAATTGAAAAGAGGACATTTCTCCGATGATTTTTTTCATATCCGGACCGGATCCGGCAACTATTGGGGGGGGGGTCTAAACGGGTCTAAACGTGACCCGTTTAGAATGGAGGAATCGGGATGGAACTTTGTGGGAAGAACAAACAGATGCTCTAGGTAAGTCATTTGCTGAATCGGATTCGCTACGTGCACTGCGGGGGAGCTGGGTGGGGGCGTGTGGACCGGAAATCTCGAGAAACGGTTAGAATGATGGTATCGGAGTGAAACTTGCTGGGAAGAACAAACATCTGGTCCATGTAAATCTTTTACATAATTTGACTGGATCCGGACACTTGAGGGGGGGAGGGGGGAGGAATTTCCCGGAATTCCGGTTTTTGGGGGATTTTCACAGCGAAACTTGGAAGGCATATCAGGGACCCGGTCAAACTGACTTGGAATAAAAAAAAATCTTCGATATGCTAATCTTGGGGGGGGGGGGAGTTGAGGGAGGGGAATCCGGAATATTGAGTCATGCGTAACTTCGGAACGGGTGATCGGATTCGAGTGAAATTTAAAATTAAACAGAGGACATTTTTCTCTGGTGACCTTTTTTATTTCCGGACCGAATCCGGCAATTATTGGGGGGAGGGTGGAAAATACTTCACCCGCTTAGACTGGTGTGATCTGGATCGAACTTCGTGGGAATGACAAGCAGATGCTCTGGATTAATCATTTACAGAACCGGATTGGCTCCGGTTATTGTGGGTGGAGTTGGAGGAGGGGGGGGGGGGGTCTGGGATTCCGGTGATCGCGCGTTAAGGTACTTCCAGATGTGCTAGGACGATGAAACTTCGCTGGAATATTGGAGACTCAACAACGTTTGCTTAGAAATTGCTACTTCCAAAATCCAGTTATTCCTTAAAGTACCAATCTTGACCGCAAAGTAAAAAATACTTTTAAGCAATATATGCATTTTCGTGATGCCCATCAGCCCATTAGCAGTTTTGCCTCAAGGATTTTGCTTACAAATGAAGTTCCAGCTCCCTTAGAGTGCGCATCTCAACCGCAAAGTCGAAACTTACTTTTGATCAATCAAATCATCTTGACCCATGCAAGTGCCATATGAGCTTACAGCTCTTGTTCATTGTTCTCTTTATTCCGCTATCACCTTGCGTATTTGACTGGTTACAAATAAAAAAAATATATATATATTTCTCTGCTTCAGCCATTGGTCTTTAGCATTTGACCACGTGCGCATTTCTTTTCAAGTTTTTCGCCAGAAAAAATAATAATTTTGTGCGAAGCCCAGCCAGAGTCGTCAAGCGTTATCAAGAGAATCTTCTGGTTCTGTTAAAGACCGAATCTAGGGCGTATGCTTGTTCTCCCGACCAAATTCTATCCCGACCCCACAACTCGTAAGCGTTTTAGGAGATATCCGGTGACTTTTTCTGGATCCTAGATAGTTGTGCAAAGTTTCATCGTCCTAGCGTATATCAAAGTGCCCAAACTAGCAAAACCCGGACAGAGCGACCGACAGACCGACGGACGGACAGACATTGCGATCGCTTGATGGCACTTGTCCGAAGGGCAGGTGCCATAAAAGAACGAGTGCAAAGAGATACAAGTTACAGTCTATTTTAGCTTGCTTTAAAGTTTAACTGTAAAGGGCTGAGATCTGCTTATTCATAACATACTCACTTAAAATGGCTTGAAAACCCGATGAAAATGAGTTTCTTCGTTTCTCCGCTATTCACGAATAACTGATTTGCATATAGTGGAATTTCCCTGTCGGATTCTTGGTGCCTCTGTGCGCTTATATATGTGTTGTATGCTTGAAAAACTGATTTAAGAAAAATAAGTGTTCATGTAGTGAGCTACCTTCCGCGAGATGATCACTTGTCACTGAAAAGCCGCGTTGGTATTTAGAATCAAATTTCCCGCGACATAGTAAAATTTTGCGCTCTGAGGATGGCCGTAGATATTCTGAACGTCAATTTAGAGCAAGTAGTGAAAAAAAAAAAAAATCTCTTAATACAATCCAAATAATGCAGTCTACTCAGTTAAATGATACAAAATAAATTGGCTTTTCAGTTAAACTTTAATAAATCTGTCGAAAGACGGAAAAATCTTCCGTCTTGTCGTTTCGTCCTGAACACGGAATAGAAATAGGGGATCTTCTGTCACGGACAAGCGGGCAAGTATTTTTTTTCTGATCGTATGTTCTCACAATTGTTTTTTTTTTCAGGTGTTCTACCATTTTGAAGTAATCTACCCACAGTCCCAGTCATTAGATGCCATGGAAGCACCCTTCTTCAACATCAGCCAACAGGGGACAGTGCCGAAAACGCCAAGCTTCTTTCAGTAAGTAACTTTCAGCATTCTCCTGAGGGGGGGGGGGGGGGGTCGTCCATGGTGTGTGTTTGTTTGTTTTGCGTCGGCATTTCGGACTGTTTCTGATCTTTGATCCTATGCAGCGACTATGGATACTCCGACGAAACTGAGCTGAGCTAGAGGTACTTGCTGAGCTTTGAGTTGATACCCATCTACTTATCTCTTCGCCGCAGTATCAGAGGAAAAAGTGCAGCACGCGCGCTAACCCGCTCTGGAGCGCGTCACATGTGTACAACCAATCTGCTTTTACTTTCGAAATTTCTTCTCCGCGGCTTTACTGCGATACCGCTGTTTGTAGAGGTAACGAATTGTGATGCTCCCCGTAATCCCATCCCTCGCTCCAAGAGGGAGATATGGAATCTATTCGACTCAGCATGCTCGTATTACAGAGAGAAGGAGGTTCTGGTGCTTATTTTGTTCTTAGCATTACGCGCAATCTTTGACTAAGCAAACCTTGTCTCTGGTGGTTTGTACCGTTCCTTACCTCGGCGTTGACTAGATTTTTGCCGATTTTCTACCGATCGTGACGTCACACGCAAAGTCTATTTTCCATTTACTAACGAAACTGATTGTCCGTAGATATAATTGTAAACGCGTCCGGCGCCTCGCCTGCCGCTCGGCCCTATATATAGATACAAATATATATTTAACAGTACCAATTTAATCGATTTTTCCTATTTCTTTCATGACATCATGAAGACGTCACGGATTGTAGCTAGTCGGCTAAGGTTTATTCAATACCCTTACCTCATGTTGAACTAATCACAGACGACAAGAGAGGCGGGGCTTGGTTGTGGAAATACTCTCCATGGGAAGCTTGGATTTGGCGGGGGAGCATAAGCGTTGAAACAAATGCGAAAGGAAAATAAAAAAACAGGCGATATTGGTGGTGGCGCTTGTTAGTGAGAAGGAAAAGTATAAAACAGAATCAGGTTTCATTTGTGCCTTAATCAATCAATCAATCAAGTTTATTTACCAAATAGCTTAAAGCTAGAAGAGGAATAAAATATTTACGATATTTTAATGAGTATCCACCTGATTGTATTGAATAAATGCTACATTTATCGCGTTTGAAAGTGCCAAACGGCCTTCTGCCGGGTTTGCTCTTGTTAGCACGACCTGGCCGTACCCACCTCGGCAAGCTCAAAGTAGAACTTAAAGACCTAATCTAAACATTCTGTTTACCTTCTCTTATCGATCGCAAGCCACCAGTTTATTTAGATGTGAACTTGATTGCCGGGTCGCTGTTTTTGGCTCGAGAAAAAACCCACGCAGAGCGTCTTCTTTTCCAGATGACGAAATTTTCCACGTTTGATTAGCAAAGAATTATAAGACTTTTAAGAAAATTGATTATTTTTTTTTATGTCTTCAGGAGTACCACACTGGTCTTGGTTTTCAATTTATTTGTATTTGTAATAAACAGTTGGAGCATCAGATGGAAATTATTATTTAGATCCTTGGCTCCCTACGGGCCATAACGGCTGTCCGGATAATCGGCTGAGATTTGGTCCAGACCGAATTATTTCAAACCTAGTAAATATTTTTTTTTTTTACTTTGCTCATTGTTTGACGGTGTTTTATGTGGTTTTGAACATTCATAGTGGCAGCAGGGACGGCTATCATTGTGTGTATGGTAGAGAGACCTTTTTTTGTGGTCCTCTTTAACAAAATCAGACAAAAATAAGAACGTTTTAGCTGTTTAGCTAAACATTCGGCAGCAGTCGGCCTATTTCTTTTAAGAATTTGTATTGAAGTTTTTCCACCTGACAGTCAGCCAAATTTTTATAAATAAAAAGTGTATCCACAGCTCCATTTGACCTCAGTCGCTCCCAAGTTCGATTTAAGTGATTAAGGTAGTCGCTAAATATTCGTTCAGCCCAAGCTGACTGCGAATCGTATTTGATAGTGCAAAACAGATACGTTAGCTGAATTTTATTAGAGCTATATTTCGGCCCTTCTTGGCAATGGTCCTCTTCAGGCTCAAAGCCGCTCAAGTTGGAAAAACGAACTTGTGGGAAAACTTGAGCGGCTTTGAGCCTGAAGAGACCCTTGCCAAAAAGGGCCGAAAAATAGCTCTAATAAAATTCAGCTGACGTATCCGTTTTGCACTATCAAATAAGGTAATCGGCTAAGCTTTCGTATGTTGACTGACCTATTGAATAATTCATACGCGGGTGGAGTAACGGACTCTTTTCTTATAAAGAGTTGATTAAATTGTTTCCTAATTACGAACAATGCTGGCTAGTGTTTGGATTTGCGGAGAGAAATGGTACAATTGTGTTGGTTTCTCCTCTATTTTCAAATAAGTCCACTTCTTTAAAGGACATATTTTACCTATAATACTAACCCAGCCTACTTCCATAATCACTCCAATCACTTCTAAGCCCGGAGGTCCGAATTTCGTACGGTACATTCTAACCACTCTAACAGCCTCGTTGATATTCTCACTTGCCGTGTTTTACTACCTTCGATGCTTATCACGCTGTCGACGTTTGTCTGCGAGAAGTTTTTCCATCAGAAAAACCGGTTTTGTAAATTTTTCCTCGTTTTCGCTACGAGTCAAAGGGTGTCGAAAAAGGCTTAAAACAGCCAACGCCGTGGATACTTTGTTGAAAGCAGAGCCTAGTCTTAAAGTATTCAATTATTTTTAAATAGGTCTACTGGGAGTTGAAGAGTAAATAGTGCGATTCGGCCTTCGTATCCATGCAGGCTTCTGTCATCTAAAGGTTTAGGTCTTTCATATATTAATCATTTCCCCTTCTGTCCTTGGATTGAATTTCCCAGCTTTAATTTTAATTTCATTTCAGGATCACGCTACCGTGCACTGGGAAAAGCAGTGCGGAGATTGACGTCACGATTCAACTGAATGTCACGGGATATGAGAGACGGAAAGATGGGCTGGTGTTGAACTTTCGACGAAAGAAGTTCTGTTTAAAAGGTAAATTCGTAACCAGAGCTGGTGGACTCAGACTCTGGACTCGTCTCGAGACGCCATTTTCAAGGCTCGGACTCGTCGTTCACGGAGCTGTCCCTCCGCCAAAGATGTGGACTCGGACTCCGGACTCGTCTAGAGACGGTCTCGAGACGCCTTCTTCAAGGACTCGGGTTTGCTGGACTCGCAGTAGCTCTGTCCTAACATCTCCAGCTCAGGGCGAATACTTTTGTGTTGTATAAATACATTATACATATGCATCCTTTTCCACTCTATTACTTTGTTCGTCGATGCTTCCGGATTGCCGAGAAGAAGTTTTCCGTTGAGCAGATCGGGCAGTCAACAGAAAAGGAAATGAGGGATCTCGATCTTCCGACAAAGCTTTTACAGATCATAGACCTTTCGACTAAGCTCTCGCCGGTACAAGAAACGGAACCGGAAGAACCGATGAACCGCGTTGATCGGGTTTCCTGGTCATCGCATCGAAAGTGACCATCAAACAAAACGTAAATCCCGTTATTGCCGACAAGGCTTCCGATTTCCGGACAAGAGGTTTCTTGGTTTATCGACAGCACTTTTGTCGGCACCAGAAAGGGAACGAGAAAAGGATTTGTTGGCGCGTTCGGTTTGCCGACAAGACTTATTCCCCGGTCACCTCATCGAAAAGTGACCAGAAAACAAATGAGGGTCCCGTTTTGCCGACAAGGCTGTCGATTTCCGGACAAGAGGTTTCTTGGTTTTTCGACAGCACTTTTGTCGGTACCAGAAACGGAACGAGAAAAGGATTTGTCGGTGTGTTCGGTTTACCGACAAGACTTATTCCCCCTTTCACATGACCATAAAACAAATGAAGATCCCGTTTTGCCGACAAAGCTGCCGATTTCCGGACAAGACGTTTCTTGGTTTATCGACAGCACTTTTGTGGGTACCAGAAAAGGATTGTCGGCGCGTTCGGTTTACCGACAAGACTTATTCCCCGGTCACCTCATCGAAAAATGACCATAAAACAAATGAGGGTCCCATTTTGCCGACAAAGCTGCCGATTTCCGGACAAGAGGTTTCTTGGTTTATCGACAGCACCTTTGACGGTACCAGAAACGGAACGAGAAAAGGATTTGTCGGTGTGTTCGGTTTACCGACAAGACTTATTCCCCGGTCACCTCATCGAAATGACCATAAAACAAATGAGGGTCCCGTTTTGCCGACAAAGCTACCGATTTCCGGACAAGACGTTTCTTGGTTTATCGACAGCACTTTTGTCGGTACCAGAAACGGAACGAGAAAAGGATTTGTCGGTGTGTTCGGTTTACAAATGACCATAAAACAAATGAGGGTCCCGTTTTGCCGACAAAGCTGCCGATTTCCGGACAAGACGTTTCTTGGTTTATCGACAGCACTTTTGTCGGTACCAGAAACAGAACGAGAAAAGGATTGTCGGCGCGTTCGGTTTACCGACAAGACCTATTCCCCGGTCACCTCATCGAAATGACCATAAAACAAATGAGGGTCCCGTTTTGCCGACAAAGCTGCCGATTTCCGGACAAGAGGTTTCTTGGTTTATCGACAGCACTTTTGTCTGTACCAGAAACGGAACGAGAAAAGGATTTGTCGGTGTGTTCGGTTTACCGACAAGACTTAGGCTATTCCCCGGTTACCTCATCGAAATTACCATAAAACAAATGAGGGTCCCGTTTCGCCGACAAAGCTGCCGATTTCCGGACAAGAGGTTTCTTGGTTTATCGACAGCACTTTTGTCGGTACCAGAAACGGAACGAGAAAAGGATTGTCGGCGCGTTCGGTTTACCGACAAGACTTATTCCCTGGTCACCTCATCAAAATGACCATAAAACAAATGAGGGTCCCGATTCGCTGACAAGACTTCCAGAGAAAAGGTTTCTTGCTTTGTCGACAGAGATTTTGTCGGTGCCAGAAACGGAATGAGGAAAGTGTTTGTTGGCGCTCCGCTTTTCACCGATGGACACTGCCGATTTACTGACAAGAAGGAAGTCCCCTCCCCCTCCCTTAGTTACGCTACTGTTTCGCAGTCGTATGCGAATTTCCCCCTTCGGTCCGAAATGGCATGCCCCATACTGACCGGAATTTTGCGTGCACATTTTGGATGCGAAAATCTTATCGGACTCTATTTGCACGTAGCTTGAAAGGTTAATAGCAATTTCGAGATCCATCCTTTATGTGCATCCAGGTCCGTTTCCAGGACTTTATTTCGGGGGGCGGGGGTGCCCGTGGGTCGGACCAAAAAGTACAAAAAAGACATAGGTCAGAGATTAAAACGATTATTCGTGTATGTTTCGGGCGGTCTTGCAACCCCCTACCTCCCCCCCCTGGAAACGGATCTTGTTGCATCCACCTGTTTGCGTTTGAAATTTACTCGGACCACATGAACGACCTCACATCTGTATTTTGTTTGGTTGGAGAGAGAGAATTAATATTGGTAAAAGTATACCAACATTATTTCCCGATACATTTTGTACATGTTAGAGCCAATAGGAATGCTTCTGAAGTATCGGCACGATTTCAGTTCAAATAGCTTCTGTCGGGCATGAAGCCACAATAAAAACATTCAGACATTTTTGTTGGCACGCTTTCGTACAAAAGTCCTTTTCTAGTTATCCTATTCTGATTAAAAATTCTGATATCTTTGAGACCAAGTTGTACACTTGACCTATGCACATTTGGTTTTATCTGTGCACAGTTGGTGTGTGCGAAATTCAATTCGGCATGCTTTTCATGGAAATGATCATTCAGTTTGATTTTTCTTTTCGGTTACTAAATTTCGGTTCACTTACTTTATTTTAATTAGTCCAACCAAGTTTAGTTTCGTCAGATGTAAAATTTTAGTTTATTTAAAGATATATTTGTTGCGTTTAAAAATCTACACGGCCATGAACGACCTCATGTCTGGATCCCGTCGACGATCTAAAGATAACAGGGTTGTTCATGATACCCTCAAATGATAATTTCTACTAACACCCTCAAACGCGGGAAATAGTATATACTAGCAGACAAAGTTATCGAGGGGAACCTACTCATTCCCGGCACCGACCCAGTAACGGCTGAAACCAGCGGTTCAGGCACCGTTGTCAGCCATAAATTAGGTGATTCATCTGTAAACAGGCTGATTTTTAATATTCTAACACGTGGCAACCGGTGTAGATATAGGCGAGGCACCGGGGCACTTACTGTACACCAAAACTAAGAGTGGTCAACCCCTCGGAAGTAATTTCCTCATCCTCAAAGTTGGGCTATCGATTGCGTTTAGAGGTAGTTCATCGTAGCTAATCACTCCCTTCACCTTTTTATGGTAATGCTCATCTTGCATGGATACTAATCGCATGTTTTTGCCCGCTCCTCCCTCCTTTATTACATGTAATTTTAAAGTTTTGACATATTTTACAACACCCCCGTAATCTCACCCCTATACCAATTATCGGGAAAGTGTAACAAATTTTGAAACACCCCTTTGTCGTTAGAGAGCTATAAGTGGGACACCGCACGCAACAGATCTGTCACGAAGGCTTGGGCTAAATTGAAGGAAAAAAAGGGGATAGGATAAGGATCTTCCGAATATAACTCAGTTTCTGTTACCATAGTTTTCGGTTTAGCATGTTTTCTTCCTTACCTCCTCGGGGGGGGGGGGGGGGGGCGTACAGTACCATGAACGGAGAAGTATTCTAACGTTCAGATTGTCGTGATCTTACCTCTTCCTTCTCATATTCAAAACCTCTTCCTAATAATTCCGTGCGTCGGTCCGAGAGGAATACTGCCAATCAGTTTTCTCCTTATCCTGGTAATTCTTCTGCCCATTTTTTACGTAGTTTCATCCCATCATTTATTTCTGGTCTGATCTTGTAATGTATTAGTTAATTTGTTTCGGGTCTTTGTATTTCCTAAATATTTTATTCCTCTTCTAGCTTTAAGCTATTTGGATATGAAACTTGATTGATTGGGTAATCAAACCCCATGCTATTATTTTATATTCATCCTCAGTTTTTTAAACACAAAACGTCTACACCTCAAAGTGGTATAAGGTCAACTAGTATGGTTTTCACATCGCTACCCTCATATAGTATCGGGTCTATCTCCGATGAACCGGAGGTGGAGCAGTGCTCAGGGAGATATAATTAAATTTCTGTTGCCTTCTTTTTCGGTTTAGGGTCGCGGTTTTTAGAGGCTTTATTGGGGAGTATTCCCTCAGGCCTCAGCCCAAGTCGACTGCAAAACATGTTTTGTGGTGCTAAACGATAAGTCCGCTGATATTTATTACAACGATGTTTCGTCCCTTCTTTGGAAGGGTCCCATTCAGGCAAAAGCTAGAGGAACGAAAATGGAACAAAAAATGATCCTGGAGTTTGTTTTCCTAACTTGGGCCTGAATAGGACCCTTGCCAAGAAGGGCCGGAACATCGTTGGAATAGATCTCGGTTGAATAATCTGTTTCGTCTTTATTTGGACAGCATAAAGTAAGTAATTAAGTAAGTAATTTATTTCTGACCCGCCATTTTAAAAGCGGAGTATGTAAAATAAAATAAAAAATAAAACACAACAGATACAATATATAATTTTTCATTCATCGGCCAGAAAAGAACGTAGAGTGTCATATGCTGGCTGGGCCCTGTTGTCCATGATTGTTGGCAGAGCCGACGAAATTTCCAAAAGTGCGGCGCTTGCATCTTTAACTTCGAAACGCTCCGTTGGCATGTGACTGTGATATAACACACAGTCAGTTATCAAGTACTAAACTTCAGAAAAATAGCAACTAATAATAATAATTAACTACGCAATAATAATAACTATACGGAGTAAGATAAAAGAAAGAAAAGGAGAAGAAACACGACACAAGAAAGAAACAAATATACGAAGCAGGTCCGTATTTTCGGAGAGGTTTTTACCCGCGGGTTGGACTTATAGTCCGTACAAAAAAGTACAAAAAGAGATCAGAAATAAAACCCTATAAAAACAATTGGGGGTTTGAACCCCACTCCCCTCACTGGATACGGCCTTGATACTAAGGCATCAGTATCTGCCTACATCATTATCGACTAAGCTATTGCAGAAGAAGTTTAAGCTATTCCATTGGTATTTCACCTCGTCACTGATTATCTTTTCTTCTGATGTTTTGTGGTTCGTTATTTTACATATATGTCATGAACGTTTATCTATTGTGGGTCCAGGTAGGCAGGCGGAGTAGATATAAGTAAGTTAGTAATTTATTTATGACCCGCCATTTTGAAAAAGCGGAGTAAACGAAGAAAATAAATAAAACACAGAAACACACAGAAAAGACACTTAATTTTTTTTCAATCTTCGGCCAGAAAGCAGTGGATAAGGTCGTGCGCTGGTTGGGCTCTGTTGTCCATGATTTTTGAAAGCGATGAGGAAACACCCAAAAGGGGAACACTTGCATCTTGAATTTTGAACTTCTCCGTCATTGTATGGTTATGACATAATTGTCATGACAGGTGCTTTGCATATTTAAAAGAAACGAAAAAAATATTTAGAAAACGAAAATAAAATTGAGCGAAATTGTTTTTTGTCTGTAGCCTACTGGTTAGAAAGATACAATAGCTAAAACGTGGGGGTTAACCACTGAACCGTAGGCTAACCCCCGAGTTAAAACTCCAGAGGCCAGAGCCAGAGGCGGTTAAAGAATCCCAATATATGGACTGGATTTATTTTGTTAATGTTCCCTCTTTTATTGCATGCACAATAACCAAAGCTTAGGCCTATAGGACTTTTCGATACATCTTCCTTAATCTGTGTGTCACAGTAGTGCCACTATTCTTTCAACGGTCATCTAGAAAATCATTCCTTCATTTCCCTGTTGAAGTTGAGTAGTAAAATTTCAACTATTCTTCAGTCATCTACAAAATCATTCCTTCATTTCCCTGTTGAAGATGAGTAGTAGAATCTCAACTATTCTTTCAACAGTCATCTACAAAATCATTCCTTCATTGCCCTGTTGAAGATGAGTAGTAAAATCTCAACTATTCTTTAAACAGTCATCTACAAATCATTCCTTCATTTCCCTGTTGAAGATGAGTGGTAGAATCTCATCTATACTTTAAACAGTCATCTACAGAATCATTCCTTCATTTCCCTGTTGAAGATGAGTAGTAGAATCTCAACCATTCTTTCAACAGTCGTGTTCAAAATCATTCTTTCATTTCCCTGTTGAAGATGAGTAGTAGAATCTCAACTATTCTTTTAACAGTCATCTTCAAAATCATTCCTTAATTTCCCTTTTGAAGATGAGTAGTAGAATCTCAACTATTCTTTCAACAGTCATCTACAAAATCATTCCTTCATTGCCCTGTTGAAGATGAGTAGTAAGTAAGTAAGTAAAGTATTTATTACCCGTATTTTTCACTTAGAACAAAAGAAGAAGAAAACAAAGAAAAAGAAAAAAGAACAGAAATTCAAGGCACAACAAAGATACAGACACATGACGTTTTACGTAACAGTTACGCAATCAAGATCTATAAAAGTGTTTAAGCCAGGGGTGGTTCCATTTCCCCTGGAAATTTGAAACTACCCGATTCACTGCGACATTAGGGTCCGCAATCTGGTGTTTTTCAGTCATGTAAATGTTCCTGGTCCACAAGGGACAACGTAGCAGAAACTTTGCAAACCTGAAGTAAAGGGTACTTCAGGGTACTGAAGTAATCTCAACTATTCTTTCAACAGTCATGTTCAAAATCATTCCTTCATTTCCCTGTTGAAGCTGAGTAGTAGAATCTCAACTATTCTTTCAACAGTCATCTACAAAATCATTCCTTCATTTCCCTGTTGAAGATGAGTAGTAGAATCTCAACCATTCTTTCAACAGTCGTGTTCAAAATCATTCTTTCATTTCCCTGTTGAAGATGAGTAGTAGAATCTCAACTATTCTTTTAACAGTCATCTTCAAAATCATTCCTTAATTTCCCTTTTGAAGATGAGTAGTAGAGTCTCAACTATTCTTTCTAGACGAAGTTGAATCTCCCGTAGAAGAAAAGAAAGTCTTGATCGAGCCCGAGATGCGTCATGATGAAAATGATGAGACTGCTGATGTGATGACGATGGTAGCGGTTGGAACGGCAGTTGTGTTTGTGACCCTGTCACTCACGTTAGTTTGTGTTGTCCTCGCCAGGAAGCGGAAACTAGGTCGGGGGTAAGTGAATTGTATATAAGTTTATTATTTATGACAAAATTATGACAAAGATGTTGATGTTATTATATATATGACGAAAAATCCAATGTTCGGCTTGCCCGTGAAGGAATTTTGAAAATAAATTGAAATTGAAATTGAATTCCTCTGATGCAGTTACTATCCGAGGGGTTACCCATTCGCCGGCACCTGCTGTACACCTCACAAAAAATCAACGAAGAAAACAACGAATATGGGCTTTGTAAAGGCCAACGAATAGACTGAGATAAAAGGCGAATATTTCGGGAGGAGAACCTTCAACGCAGACAGAAAATTTTGAAGAAAAATGCCAAAACAAGGATGAAGATCAACAACCAAAAAAACCAAACCAAAGCAGAAGACCAAAAGAAACCGAAAATTTAAACAAAATTGCAAGAATTGAAAGCGTAAAAGAACACCCTTCCCAAGCACCGGCCGAAACCAGCGGGGCTGGCACCGGTGCTGGCGATAAATTAGGAGATTCCGCTTCTAAACATGCTGATTTTAATATTTGCGTTTTTACAGACACCATGGTATCTGTTACCACGGTAACTGGATCTGCAATTAGTCGTTTTTGCAGTTACCGTGGTATCTGATACTACGGTTGCTCTGCAAAAACGACAATTGCGTGGTATCTGGCCAGTTATCGTGGTTTCTGATATTAGATACCACGGTCCGACCGTGGTAATCGATCGTGGTATCTGAAAAAGTCATCTCATTTTCATCAGTTTTTGTCAAATTGGTGGGAGAGAAGTTTGGCACTTAGTGATGTTACTGGATCTGAAAAAGTCATCTCATTTTCATCATTTTTTTGTCAAATTGGTGGGAGAGAAGTTTGGCACTTAGTGATGTTACTGGACATCAGTTTTTCTTTGGGTGACTTGGAAAAGCGCAATATCGGTCAGATACCACGATAACTGCGAACACGACTTTAGACCGTGGTATCAGATACCATGGTATCTGCAAAACCGCAACTAATGTTTTAACAAGTTGCGACTGGTACCGGCTAAGTGTAAGCCGGTACCGGGCACCGCGGCACGGTTACTTGTTGTACAAGAGGGTAGTTTTCTATTTTTTATTTATTTATTTGGTAGATGGCAGGTCATTTAAATTAAGATATTATACAGGTTAGATTAAGTTATATTATATTATTATTGTTGGATTTATAGGGTACGTTGTTGTTATTTATAGTAAAATTGTTAACAAGCATTGCATGTACGAATTCGTGTTCTCCACAGTGCTTGTGTCATGTATTTGTATTTTTGTGTAGAATTAAAAAAAACTTGAACTTGAACTTGAACATTAAAATCGACAGTGGACAACCTCGCGGTACCATCCCTTGTAGCAGAGGGGGTATGTCACCTCTTTCTTATTCCAATACCCTTCTGAAACCTCGAAGGGCTTTCCTGTTCGCATACGGCAGAAATCCTCGGGAAAGGAGTTATTTACTGGGACTGCAGGGAGTCTACTTAAGTACAGTAGAGGTATGTTATTTGAACAGTTACTTAAATTTGAGCAGTGCAGTTTTCAGCTAAATGGTAGAATGGAGATCCAAAATAGCTATTCAGGTTTTTTCAGAGACCCTTATTTACCTCATAGTTGAATTTAGTCACAGCAAGTGTATGAAAATGGCAAAAGTCCAAAGTTAACAAACGTTCAAATAAGCATACCTCTACTGTAGAAGATGGTCCATAGACGAAGTGCTTACATTAGTGGGGATTAGGGCTGTTTTTTAATGTTTATTTTGTACTGGATTTATTCCTCGATTCAGATTGCAGAGCTCAGTGAAGTTTTTTTGTTTCTGCATTACATAGAATCTTCTAAAAGTGCTAGAGGGATCCGAATTGGTAGCCTTAATTTTATCTGTTTCGGGAAGGGGTATTTAAGAAAAAATGTTCTTTTAACCATTTTCGGTGGAATTTTGGAAATGTTGTTGTTGATTTGACCTTTTTCTGGAATTTTTTTTGAATGATTGGCACTTTTTTTTACATGAGAAAGACTTGATAATGATACTTTCATTTTCATAACTTTTTCATCCCGTGCTATTTACGAAGATAAAATAACAATAAGACCCCACGAAGATAACACTAAGATAACTAATCCCCAGTTTACGCTACATCACAGTGATAGTAAACGCTTCTTAGTAATCCCCTAGGCTAATTTCTCGATCGTCTTTAATTTTATTTCATTCTTTCCTTTCAGGATCACTCCGTCCAACTGTCGGTCTGTCTCCAACTTCTACCTCCGTACCGACCTTATACCCTTCGACAGCAAACCTAGGAACAGTATCGGAAGCGCGAGTTACGCGTCGATCGCTAGCCTACAAAAAGAGTATGCCCTGACGCTGCAGAAAAGCCTAACTAGCTACGGTGCCAGTCAAACAAGTCACTACCTATCTAACCCTATACCGACGGTAGTGTCAGTGGCGAGAAGCGACGCTGCGAAAACGAGTGTTCGATTGGATTATTCTACGGCGTTTTCGCCCTACTCGCTTCGCTCGGAACCCCCGCGGCCATATGCTCACTGTTACGAGTCCCCGGCGATGAGTTCTAAGGCGGAAAGCGTGGTGTCGGCGGCTTCTCAGGTTAGTGCTTTGGAATAAGCTTTCTTGATGTTCCTTCAGCCCAAGCTGACTGCGAATCATATTTGACGGGGCAAAACGGATAAGTCAGCTACATTTTATTCGAGCTATATTTCGGCCCTTCTTGGCAAGGGTCCTCTTCAGGCTCAAGCTGGAAAATAAACTTATTTTTTTTTAGTTTATTTTAAACTTATAAATATAATAAACTTATAATATTATATATATATAATAAACTTATTTTTTTTTTAGTTTATTTTCCAGCTTGAGCGGCTTGAGCCTGAAGAGGACCCTTGCCAGGAAGGGTCGAAATATAGCTCGAATAAAATGTAGCTGACTTATCCGTTTTGCCCCGTCAAATATAATAAGCTTTCTTATCCCGGAATGGGGGGGGGGGGAGGGGGCTTGCTCATCAATATCTTTTAATTTGACGAGCCTCATACACGTTCGTCAGATCGGTTTAAAATAAAAAAATTTCGCCGTATTTTACTAAGTTTTATAACAACAAGCCCTGAATATCTTTAAAGCACATCTCGCACTATTTCCTGTTTCTGTTCCAATGTTCAAAACTATGTGAATGCGGTGCAACGAAGCTCTGCTTTTAATAAATTGTCCAGGGCATTGGCTGTTTTAGCTTTTTCCCAGACCCATTGACTTCTAGCAAAAACTCGGCAAACTTCAGAAAACCGGTTTACGCAACGGTAGCATGATACTCGAACACTCATCGGGAGCATAATGCGCATTGAGGCTTGTTTATCGTGGCAAGTGCAAAGATTATTGAGTTGTCGTTAGCGGGTTCGGAATCTAGAATACGAAGTTTTGGTCTTCGGGTTTAAGAATTAATGAATGCAGTTACATTGGCGTGATAGGCACGACAGGTAGTTTCTTGTTCGTTTTGTATAACGGACGGGCCAAAGTTATTTTTGCGTTTAAATTATGGCACATTAATTAATCTGAACTGAAGTCGATTGAATGACAATATTTGAATCGGAGACTTACGGTGCTTTCTTCGCTCGGCAATCAATGTGTAAGACGCATAGTTTATGTACAGTCCTTTGCTGGAAGGCTTGGTTTCAGCCCTTTAATGTTTGATGTTGAAGCCATATTTAGAGGCTCAATTCAAATTGATAAGATTTGTTTTTGCAACGCGTTAATTTGTAACCCCGCTCAGCCCTAGACATAGCATTGCGCCATCTGCGGATGTTTGCCCGTACTTTGACCCAGCTGTGAATATTGGGTGGGCGGGGGTCAATTAAACTCCAGAATGGCTCAAACTATTCAGATGAAAGTTAAAAATTACGTGAATGGAAATAAAATTATGTCCGTTCACTGACCTTAGGGATCATGAAATTGAGTTTTGATGAACTGTGCAGCATTGCGGTATTGGCAATAGGCGTATATAGTTTGTGAATGCTGCCGAATTTCTTTGGATTATCCATAAAACTGGAACTTGACCACGAACTTTTGCTTTGAACTTTTAAGTGGTTAGTTGGCACTAGTTGTAATGCCAGGTTTGTTTTCAGATTACTTTGATAGTTTGTATATGCATTTCTGGGAAGCTTCCATTTGTGTAGCCGCTGTCAGACAAAATGCATGCACCTCTACCACTTGCTGTTTTCACTCGCGATGCATGCCGGAACTTCGTGAGTTCTTCTCATTAATTTTGTCTAGCCTAGTTGGATCCCTGGCATCCCTGCCTTCGTTGATATTTTTTCTCCCCCTTTAGGACAGTTTACCCTCGGTTTGTTTCTCAATATTCTCTTGAGAGTTTTCTCTTGGGCAAGGAGGGGGGGGGGGATGCGTGTAAATTTGCCAGATGCCGTCAAAGCTGAAATCCAATAACAACTTTCGACAGCTTTGCGGTGTCCCAGGGAAATAACCGATAATGGACCGATTGATACGGTAATACTTCTGTGCTGCAATTACCGTCTGATTGTAATAAGAGGCACATCTGTGGGTTCGACAGAGCCTTAATGGGCTATTACATTGAGAACGTACTGTTGGGCGCGCAGAAATGAAATGGCTAGCTATGATGAGGACATAATATCAAGAACAAATAACGAGATAGAACTGCTGTCTCTCTGTCTCGGTCGTACAAACATGCGGAGTCGAGGAAAATACGACCAACTCCCGACGCAAACGAGCGGAGGTTACTAGCTTCGCGCCACATCACCTTTCGTTACCTCTACTAAACCTCGCGGTCAAGTCGCTGAACAGGAAATCTAGCAGTCAAAGCTGATTGGTTCTGTGGACGCGCTCCAGAGCGGGTCGGCGCGCGGAACACGCCCTGCTAGCCTCCTTCAGTATTTCTTGAGCGATAAGCAACGGTGAAGACGGAAGCGTAGTAAACGGGTATCAACATCAGCTCAAAGGAATGCCTCTAGGTCCGCTCAATTTTGTCGGGGTTTTCATAGTCGCTGCATGCGACTGAAGACATAAGTTCTATCTGATTATTTGTTCTTGATAATATGGACTTCTGTGAAGCTCATATATGTTTACGCACACTGTCGGAAGTTTCAAAAAGATAACACAAGGATGCGCAGTTTCAACAGACAAGACTCAAAAGACAGCAGTTGGCATGTAATCTGTTATGGTCACCTTTAAACGTCCACCGTGAGCACCGGCTGGGCACTTACTGTACACGTATTTTGGGAGTGGGCAACCCCTTTGCAGTACCATAGTCAACCTATGCTTGACCCAACGAAGCTGGCTAGAATCGGAATTCCTTCTATAAATTCCTTCACTAATTACAATGGAAAATCTGTCCTAGAAATATCTCCTCTCATTGCCTGTTTATCTGTTAACCACCACATGCTTGGTTCTAATTCGTGATTAACGTTCTGCAAATTATTTGTGTGAGTTTGATATTTTTATTCTTTTACTGCACGCATTCCCGCGGGCAGTGCGTGATAAATTATTAATTCGTTCATTCCGTTTGTCATCTTACGAATGCCAGCTTTAGGTCTCTCGTCCGCTCTCTCTATCCCCTTCCATGGGGCCTTCTCTTTTGCTTAGAAAGGTTGACAAACCTCTGGTATGGAAGCAGTTTGTTGAAGCCACAGTAATGAGGAATGGGGAAGGTGGGGGGGGGGGGAGTGTTTCAGACAGGGCCTTTGAAAGTCGGTTTGGCAAACTGATTAGGGAAGTCTCATTTCCCTGAAGTTGGGATTTCGTTTGAAATGTCCGTTTGTGTCGTTGAAAGGAAACGAGTTCTGGATCCGACTGGGGTGGGTATTTGTGCTTGCTGTTGATAAATGACCTAGATAACGGGTCTCAGACTGAGACCTTGGATGTCGTTTTGAAAGTCTTGGGGGAGGGGCATTGTACTATTACAGGAGTGGTATTATTGAATGAATAAATTAATGTGATGCAAAGAGAGCCGAGGCAACAAAATTACTAAAATAAATCCTACTAACAATGAATCTAAGAACCTTGTTCTGGAGTCCATTGCGAACCTCAAGTAACGTACCGAATCTTTCACACTCACAAAATATTAATTTTTCATGATCTGTATCATCCTTACTTCATTGATCACACGCTCTCCATACACCACTTCCATACATGCACTCAATTCCTCTCACTGAGACTCTTATCCTCCACCACACAGAGGAAAAAACCGGCAACTCGAAAAAAATAGCTCGGAAAAAAAGTCAGCTGTTAACACAACGGGTTCAGATTCGTACGAATGCCGGGGCGGACCCCTCCGGCCCTCGACCCCCTTCTTTACTCGCCGTCCGCGAGGAATTTGGTGCGTGCTAGCCAGTCGACGCTTCCCGTCTTTTCGTCGAGGTCTCTCCAGACATCTGATCATCTGGGTACTCTGCGACTAGTCGCCCAGCCTTGCAGATTCTCGTCCCTGGTCCCGTCAGTAAACGAAGCCTGGTCCCGTCAGCCTGAATGGTTTTATTTGTTTTGACGCTATGGTTTGGAGCATAAGACCAAGGGCACAGTCCGAAGTTCTGAGTTCTGAATTCGCTCTCTGTGTGAACTGGGCTTTAGGTGTCTGTTCTTTGCTACGCATGCTTGTGAACGCGGATGTAGTCTATCTGGACAGCCGCTCCGTTTATTCTACCGGGCTTCTTCCTGACCTCGCTTAGTCGGAACATTTCCCCAGGGTCGCTTTCTCCGATTGCCTCTTTGATGTTTACCCACTCTCTGGAGTACTCTGGACCTCGTGTACATACCAGCTTTAAAGATACTGGGTGTGTTCCACCCTTCTAACAATAGTAACTATTGTAAGCAAGGTGTACTTTCACCAGGGAGCCGGCCACACCTTGGTTCTTTCAGTTTAATCCGCCAGGTAACATTCAGGTTCCTGGCGATGACTGATCTCAGTCAGTCAAGTTTGAGGTAGGGAACTGTGAATTTAATCAGTTAGTTTTGGGTTGGACCTGTGGAAGGTCGTTGCCGGAGAGCATGAAAAGTTAGGTCCTGTATACATATAATTTTGGACCTTTATTTCTTAAGTGTAAATACAAATCTATGTTTTCTGTAACCGATTAATTCAGTTCAGTTTTAACTCATTTATTTGTATCCGCCAAAGCTGGCGAGTAGAAAAAATACAATAAAATACACAAAATCGGTCTACAACTGACTAATTACTAGACCATATACTTTCATAAAAATCTACATCATCTAAAAATATTTAGCCTACACTATCCTAAATGAATTCTACCTAACACTTTAAAGCACAGCTCTTACTTACTTACACAGCCCTATAAAATGGATCACAAAAAACATTTTCGAAAACACCGTTACTTCCCACCTGAAACTAGCGATTCTCTTGTTAGCGCTTGTCGATTACATCCAGCCTTCCTGTTCTCAAACGCGGCGGCTGGGTGCAATAGTTTTAAAAACTGAACGTACCTTGGTTAAAAAGTGGGAAAACTAAGCAAATAAAGGAAGTAATAAATAGAAGATTATCATATCCTTATGTGTGAAAGAGTTATCTTCGGACAATGAAGATTCCGGCAAACTTTTCGTTGGGTGACGGGAAAACTCGGCAAGGCCGAAAAAGCGCTAACAATTCGTAGTTACGAAACGAAATAATGGAGAAAGGTGGGGATTTTGTTAGCTTATAATTTCATATGGGAGCTAAGTATATTATAAAAGGCAGAATAAGCAAGAAGGGTCCTTTAAGCAAAATACAATCAACGCAACGCATCGGACGTGAGGTAGACACTAGTTTGCTTGCACGTTACTTTGTACCGTTAAGCATGGTCCAGACCGCTCGGAGGCCATGTACAGAGTAGCGTTGCATAAACAGTTCGTAACAGTGGGTTAATGTTTAAGGGCTCAGAACAGTCGTTAAGGCCCAATAACACTATTTTCGTTTCAACCTAGTGAGAAGTTACTACGCTAACCGTTCCAGCTTTCTCGAAATAGTAACTAATATTAACTATTTGCTTACCACGCTCGGGAGCGTAGTAAGCGTGGTATACGGATCTCTGTAAACGTGATTGGTTGGATTACCCCGTGGTAATCCAACCAATGGATTAACCAATGGATTGACTTATGTCTTTGGCGAAAATAGAAAAATACGTTCTAAGGCATACTCTCGCCTTTCCCCGAGGACTCCACTTGAGGAGTCCCCGCGTTTTTGTTTGTCCCGGGGAATCACTCCCCGTATTCTCGCGAGTCCTCACGGACTGGGAATGCTCCGACTATCATCACCATCATCAAAAAGGACTCCCTTTCAAACTCAGAGGGGAATCAATTTTGCTGGTGTTGGTGCAATGTAAAATTAATTAAAAACAATCTGAATAAACAAAACCAAAAATAAAGTGAATTCAGACTGATTATGTAAACTGCATATTTGTTTGTAGAACAAAATTCTTTTTGGAAGCATTCTCCGTGTTCTCGTTGTTTTCCTTACGCGGAGTCCGCTTGGAGTGACTCCCTCTATTCTCGCCGTTCCCTTCGATTCCCCGAAGAGTCCTCTGGGAACGGCGAGAATACGCCTCTAGCCTTGACGCAAAAAAGCCAGGATTCGTGACGTCATGCGTAGTAACTACGGTAAGTAGGATGGAACACGCTCACCATACTATGATAACAATGACCAGGCGAGGCAATTTTTGAATTATCTCGTGAGGCCGCCAAGGCATGCACTGAATGAATGAATGATTTTTTTCCCGCTATTGTAAGATAGAAATAGTGGAGTAAATAAGCAAAAGAAAAAACAAAGAAAAGAAGGGATACCTCTCGGATTACGATACATATTATCACTTCCAACAAACGGACAAGACCATGGCGCGGAGAAAACATTGTGACAAATTCTGTGCGCTTAATTTAGCAATTTTGTTGCCTCGGGCAGTCTGTGCATCAAATTAATTCATTCGTTCAATAACACCACTCTTGTATTAGTAGACCCCCCCCCCCCCCCTCCAAGACTTTAAAAATTGACATCCAAGGTCTCAGTCTGAAACCAGTTATCCAGTTCATTTATCAACAAATGTACTGACAATTTATTGAAAATTTCTGCACCGAATTGGCAAGTAGAGGAGGATTTTGCAATACCGTAAATCTGACATTCGAAAAGCTGCATGGATACTGGTGACTTTCCCTGTGCTTTAAAGGGTTTCAGGACCCACCAATGTTCTCCAGAAAAACACTTTATGGAGAAAACGTCAAACATTGGGCAGTAAAAAAACAGGAACCACTGAGAACGCGATGAACATGTTTATTGTATTAGGGATTGCCGAACATGTTTCTCTGTTTGGGAACGTCCAAAAAAGAGCCCTCGCAATAATTAGGGGCGAAGGAAAGGTCTCGTACATCTAACTATAGTTACCTCGAAAGTTACAGCCTACGTCGTTAGAGAAAAGAAGAATGATTTCCTATGTGAATGTTACTTTTAGATTAAATTATGTGCTATTATAGTATATCCTGATACTAACTATTACGGCTCTGTTGGTTTCCCACTGACGTAAGAGTTGCCTTGCAATAATTGCAAGGCTGGGTCAAAGGATGAAATTATGAATTTGCCAACTCAAGGGTTTACAAGCCAACAACTCGATAGCAGTGGACCAACCGACCGACCAACCGACCGACCGAAAATCGATATTTGGCACTTAAGCGGAAGAGGCAAGTGCCATAAAAACAATGCCCATAACAGAGTAGTGCGAGCTGGAAAAAAAACACCACTATAGACCGGTCTCCCCCAAAGACAGTAAAAGTGGGAAGGTTTCCCACTGACGCCCTTGGCCTGGTCTGTTTTCTATTCTTCGGGATTGTGTATTTCCGGGAAAAGCTGAGTTCAGCGGTCTATTCGTTGTGCAAACAGTTAATGGTCTCTGCAATTCCCTTTGGTTTGGGGAGAGGGTGGCAGAATTCCCTTAGGCGAAACGAAGGTAATGGTATTTGCTTTGCAAGTTGTTTGTTCGACCAAAACGGGTGTGAGGGATTCTGGAAACGTCGTAAATCCTTCCGCCCGTCTGTCTGTGTGTCTGACCATCTCTCTCGGTCCGTCTGTCCGCATCCTCGATAACTCCACGACGGACTGAGAAATTTGACCGGACGACCAGCCACTCATGCCGGCCTCGTGAAAACGCGGTTTTCCGCGGTATCCTCCAACCAGAATCGCTAAAATTTGCGGTATACCCAAAAGGTGCGAATTTTTGTATTTCTGGGAGAATAGGTGTCAAGGTAACACAGAGCTGCACATGCATTAATTTTCTTCAAGCACAAGGCCTACTGGAAATGACCTTTTCACGATAGAATGGCCCAGAAACATCGCCAAATGCTATTACTTGCCACGTGGAATTAGAGATTTTCTTGTAAGCGCTTATCGACTCTATCCAGCCTTTCCGCTCTCCGACGCGGCGGCTGGACGCAAAATCTTTGAAAACTGAACGCGCCGTGGTAAAAATGTGGGAAAACCAAGCAAATGCGTAGAACTTCATAAACAGAAGGACCTGATGGCCTACCATGTCTACCAAAATGAAAAACAAGACTTTGAAGCTTCTCATGTCCTTACTTATAAAAGAGTTTGCGGGGGACCTTGAAGCTAGTTTTCGACTAAGTTTGGACTGCGTGACTGGCAAAACTCGGCATGGCCGAAAAAAGCGCTAAAAAGTCGTAGGTACAAAAGGAAACAATGGCGAAAGCCGGGGATTTCAGAAGCTCGTAATTAAGGGAGCTAGGGATTGCATAAAAGGCAGAATACGCAAGAGGGGTCCTTTCGGCTATTAATTGCAGACTCCCTACCCTTTCCTCATCGCCTTACCTTCTTTTCGCCCAAATTGGCGATGCCAGGATTCCTAAATTCCTCCCATTTGACGTAGTGAATCATCTTTGAACAATTGGCAATGGCATATTACACACCATCTTGCATACAGCTGATCATTGGAGAATATTTTGATAGTCTTCTTTCATTTTTGTTTTCTGCCTTGATAGAAATGTGTTGATGTTTGAGACAGAAATGTCTTATTCCGGAAATCTTGTTTTGCGTTGATGCTGAAACCCAGCAGAGGATGGATTTATATGAAGCGGAAGTTGAAGACTAGATTGGGATGAAGAAGTCCGAGTATGGATACGGACTTTAAAGTTTAACCGAAAAGCCAACTTATTTTTGTGTCGGTTAATTGAATACACTGAATGATTTGGATTCTGCTAAGGGATTTTTTTATTTACCACTATCTGCTCTAGTAGTGACATTGAGAATATCTACGGCCGTCAACTCCACGCAAATTCTACTATGACGCGGAAAATTTGAATCTCAGTACAGACGCGGCTTTTCAGTGGCCAGTATTCAGCTCCCGGCAGGGGGCTCACTGCGTGAACAGTTATTTTCGTAAATCGTTTTCGTCAAGCATACAACGAAGGGACAAGCGCAAAGAGGTACCACAAGTCCAACAGAGAAAGTTTAATATCCGGAAATCGATTATTCGTAAGTAGCGGAGCAACGAAGTGACATATTTTCGTCGGGTCTACAAGCCTATTTAAAGTTTAACTGAAAAGCTAACTTATTTTTTGTATCATCTAATTGAATGTGCTGAATTATTCGGGTTCTGCCAAGGGATTTTTTGTTTTTTCACCATCTGCGCTAGTAGTGACGTTCCAATTATCTATGGCCGTCCCCACAACGCAAATTGTACTATGACGCGGAAAATTTGAAAACCAATATAAACGCGGGTTTCAGTGGCCATTGATCAGTTCTCAGAAGCGTGAACGCTTCTTTTTCGTAGATCGTTTTCATCAAGCATACGAAACAGGTACAATTGCATATTCGCGAATAGCGGAGCAACGAACTAACGCATTTTCGTCGAAGCCTATTTAAGTGAATAAGTGAAGGTTAAATAGGTTGTCCTACCTCAGCCCTTTTCGGTTAAACTATAAATGAAAAAGTGATGGATAACTAGATTGTGCTATCTCAGCCCTCTTCGGTTAAACTTTAACAGGCGTTTTTATTTCAGGTTGAGCGGCCTTCCGACCCACTTGAGAGGATAAGAAGACTTGTAATGCCGCGTTTCTGTCTTCGGGATACAACAGTTTTAAGCGAGGGTGCGTTCGGCAAGCTTCTTGATGGAAGATTCAAAAGCCCCTCCATGAGAAAAGAGGTCCGGGTTCTAGTCAAGACCGTTACAGGTATTTGAACTTTTGAAAATATGGACGATAACCGTTAAGGATCATTTACACGGCGGGTATTTTTCAAGGGAGAGTACTGTCGTGTGGCAATAGATTCCAAGGTTGTAAAGCACAGGATATGTCTCTACAAGGAACACCAACATGTGTCCATTTGGATCACTTCTTATATGGATATAATTAAAATTATTGCTCGGAAATCCGATTTTGTTTTTGCTGACGTCGAAGAATACCCTTCGACAAATAAATCCCCGGGTAAAAAGTTCGCGAAATTGAAGTCCAAAATACCCGGGGATTTGTTGCTGTTGCGGGGAAAAATACCCGCGGAGTACGGGTAAATACCCTCCGTGTAAACGTAGCTTTAGAAACTTTTTCCCCTTTCGAAGTGGCAGGACCGGAGGCATCAGTGGAGTATTAAAGGGAGTGGCCCAGGGGGAAAGAAGAAGTACAAAATGACGGTATAATTGCACTAACGTAATGTAGGAGAAAAAATTTCGGGCCAGTTCAGAATTAGTTCATTTCATTCGGACCAGGGGCGAAAGGACCTGCCGTACCCATATAATAGAATAGTGTTTATTTAGCCTCAAATGGGCCATACACAGATTTTTATATACTCGACATACAGATATATTTATGCATTGAAAAATAATAACCCTACTTCACATAAACCATCTCGTATTTAAATTCCCACTCACATATTCTATTACTGATTCATTCTACGTCGCTGATCGCTCCGTATATTCTCATTTCTGACATTTTGAGCTTCGGATGTCATTTTTGGAATCCCAAAACGTTAGTGACGGGATACCAATGACTTCGTAAAGTTTGTCCGTCTGTCTGGTTCTCTGTCTGTTAGCAAGATAAATCTTGAAGGGGGTCTAGATATTTTATTCAAACTTGGTTTGAGGATCCATTGGGTCAAAGTAGGATGCAGGTCAAAGTTGTAGATGCCACTACGTCCCTAATCGTTCCATATATTCTGATTTCTGACATTTTGAACTTAGGATGTCATTTTTGGGATCCCAAAATGTTAGTGACGGGGTACCAATGACTTCGTAAAGTTTGTCCGTCTGTCTGGTTCTCTGTCTGTTAGCAAGATAAATCTTGAAGGCAGTGTAGATAGTTTATTTGAACTTGGTGTCAGGATCCATTGGGTCAAAGTAGGCTGCAGGTCAAAGTTGTAGATGAGCCCCGTAGCACTGTATTTAGGGGTGGAGGTTCATAACTAATGGGCAAAAAAATACATTTTGTAAAAGGTAATGAGATAGTCGATTCAGGGGTAAGAAGTCATGGCGATTCCGTATCTGAAATTTATTTTCTCGCCGGGCAAGTAGTTCGCCTGGAATCCGGCCCAAACCGAAAATGCTGGTAAAAGTCGTAGTTTTTCTAAAGTTGCTTAGAGGTTCAATGTAAGGGTAAGGAGACATACTGCACCCGTTTCTTACCTTTACTTTCTTTCAGGACAGGTATTTCGCCCGGAATCCGGCACGGCCAAAACCGGAATTTGTCAGAATTATAATTTTTTTTATGTTGATTAGAGATTCGGTAAAGGGGTATGAATACATGCTGAATCCGTATGTGAAGTTTGTTTTCGTGCCACACAAGTAGTCTTGAGAATCCGCCAAAAAACGAAAATTTGTTCAAGCAAAAACTTTGGCTGAAATCGTGTCGAAATAGGGGCAAGAAAACACGCCGGAACATGATACTTTACTTGGTTTCCTTGTCGGACCAAGAAGATTAGATTGTCATTAGTGGGGTAAGCCGACCTGTTGCATGGATCTGTCTGCTTTGTTTTCCTTTTGGTTGATGCTACAACGGAATCCGGAATCCGGCATCGTGTTATATCGTCGTCGGGTGTTTGGAGTTTCGATATAGGAAAAAGAAGACATAGAAAATCAGTCTCTCTGCTTCGTTTTCCTACGAAGTCGTTTGTTGGCCTGGTTCCCCGGAATCCGACGAAAGATGTGAAATTTATCAGTTCAGCTTCAATTTGTCAGTTGAACGTGCTTATAACGTCCGAGTTCGCAACTAGCGCTGGTATTCCCGTCGTAATCTGGGCTTCACAGGAAATTAAAGACAGAAGGGAATTTCAAGTGGATCTGGACAAGTGGATGATCAGGGCAGAGGCGTTACTAGCAAAAATGTTCGGGGGGGGGGGGGGACGAGGAATTTACCGACTGGCTGGTAAATTTTACCGACTGTTTTTGCAGAAAAAACGACTGTTTTCAACTAAAAAACTACAGTTTTGAAAAAAATCGGCTGATTTTCAGAAAAAATGACTGTTTTGACGAAAAAACGACTGTTTTGACGAAATAACGACTAATTTTCAGAAAAACCGACTGTTTTCATGAAAAAAAATCAACTGTTTTGAAGAAAATTCGCAGCTCTTCGCGCCGACTCGGTATTTTTTACCGACTGGCCGACAACATTGGGGGGGGGGGGGGTACTGACGCCCCTGGATCAGGGATAAATAACATGATATGTGTCTGAAGTGAAGTCTGAAAATCTATAAGACCGGACTCTCTGGATGAAGAAATCCGATCAATATTCCTCTTTGGGATCCCATCGGAATCTTTGGTCTTGTTATCCATCCCAACAGGAACAGTGACGTCACTCGTGGCAAATTTGTTTACTTCCCCTTGTCACAGGATTGGTAAATGTTTGGTTGGAGATTGAAGTTGTGCAAGAGTTTTTACCGTTAGAGTTGTTACCTTTTATATATATATATCGTTTATTCACCAAAATAGCAAAGATAGCTAGCAAAGTTAAGTCAATATAGCACTTTGAACGGGATATAAAAATGGCCAATGGCAAATGACAAATAATACAAGATAAACACGCCTAAGAACTATTAAACGAACGAACAAAGTACGGCACAAACGAGTTAACATATCTTTCAGTTGCATCCGCTGGATAATTAGTTAATTTAGTTTTGTTTGAGTGGGTTTGAGCACGTGTGTTGGGCCTGTTTTTATTTTGTTCTACATACTCAGGCAACATTGATCTGTGAAGTTCAGAATTGAGACATTTGTGGCCAAAACTTATTGTTAAATGGTGCCTATGTTGCTCAAGGGAAGGGAGACCGAGACTTGACAGGCTCTCTTCATAACTAACGTACACTGGGCCAAGGATAATCTTAATTGCTCTTTTCTGGATTACCGTTACCGTTAGGGCCCTGGACTGTCTACGAGGTTCCGAGACTGGGGCCCTTCGATTTAGAAACTCAAAAACCATTTCTGCTTTGCCTGGTACGGTTAAAGACTCTTACACACGAGCCGCGTTCTTTTTGGGATCCCAAAACGTAAGTGGAGGGATACCTATGACATCGCAAAAGTTGTCCGTCTCTCCGTCCGTCTGTCAGCACGATAACTCTCGAATGGAATGAGATATTTGATGAAACTTAGTTTGGTGATTCTCTGGGTCAAGGGTAAGGTCAGGTTCGTAGAAGGGCTCTGTAGCCCTACATTTAGGGGTGGGGCTCAAGTTAAGGGGCAAACAAAATATTTTTAAACAGCTAATATGATAGTCGATTATGGGGTAAGAAGACATGCTGAACACGATGATGAAAACCATTTTCTCGCTGGACAAGTAGTTTGTCCAGAATCCGGCAAAAACCGGAAAGTTTGTTAAAAGTAAAAGTTTTATTGAAGTTGATTAGATGTTCGATTTATGGGTAAGAAGACATGCTGAACACTTATGTGAAAAGCATTTTCTACCCGGACTACTATTTCGCTCGGAATCCGGTCAAAACCGGAAAATGTGTTAAAAGCATAAGTTTTATTCGAAGTTGATTAGATGTTCTTTTTTGCTGGACAAGTGGCTTGCTCGTAATTCGGCCGAAACCGGAAATTTGGTAGAAGATAGCAGGAAGTTTCGGTCAGCATCGTCAAAATAGATATGGCTTATAGAGATAAATCTGAACTTGGTTGTCTCAGATGATTAACCATTTGGTAAATTAATCTGTTTCTAAATTTCAATAGTAAAAATGTTCAAGGATTCTGGCGAAGACTGGATCTGGCGAAGACAAGATCCAATTGTCTCGATCAAATATTAAATTTTTTGGATCCCATCGACACCTTTGGTCTTGTTAGCCTTGCCTTGAACCTGGCTCAGTCCTGTTAGCCGAATGCCTTTCTATTTGCTCTGTCAGCTGACAGTTGTCTTTGTCATGTCGGACAAGAACCGATGAATGATGACTTAAGAAGTAAGGCTCGGTCCTGTCTCAGCTGTATGTGTTTTTACTGCGTTTTATATATGGAATGTGTTCATGGAGTCATTCACCTGACAAGGCATGAATAAAACAATGTTGGACCTTGACAAGACGAGAGCAAGACAAGGGAGACTAAATAGAACGCGGCTTTATTGGGCTGGTTCTTTATACTCCTTTCTTTTTTCTAAAGACAGTGGTATTTTTCTTGAAATAGGTCAAATTCTCTTAGAAAACAGTCGATTTTTCTGAAAATAGTTGGTTCCAGGTTGGTTCTTTCGTTTTCATCAGGGACTAAAGGCCTAGCGCAAAGATCAAAGAGCTCTGATCCTTTGTTTGGTTAACAGACGACGTCATTTTTGGGATCCCAAAACGTTAGTGACGAGGTACCAATGACTTCGTAAAGTTTGTCCGTCTGTCTGGTTCTCTGTCTGTTAGCAAGATAAATCTTGAAGGGGGTGTAGACATTTTATTCAAACTTGGTGTGAGGATCCATTGGGTCAAAGTAGGATGCAGGTCAAAGTTGTAGATGTCACTACGTTACTAATCGTTCCATATCTTCTCATTTCTGACATTTTGAACTTAGGATGTCATTTTTGGGATCCCAAAACGTTAGTGACGAGGTACCAGTGACTTCGTAAAGTTTGTCAGTCTGCCTGGTTCTCTGTCTGTTAGCAAGATAAATCTTGAAGGGGGTGTAGATATTTTATTTAAACTTGGTGTGAGGATCCATTGGGTCAAAGTAGGCTGCAGGTCAAAGTTGTAGATGAGCCCCGTAGCACTGTATTTAGGGGTGGGCGTTCATAACTAATGCAAAAAAAAAACATTTTTTAAAAGCTAATGAGATAGTCGATTCAGGGGTAAGGACTCATGGTTAACAGACGAAATTTAGAACTGTCACTCTGGCCTCTGCATGTATATTGGGCCAGCTGCAGAGGGGGAAGAGCAAGAGTGGATCCTAAGATCTCTGTACATTTCCTCAGAATTTGTGAAAAATGACACAACTTCTGGGTTGGACCATTTTTTTACTAGAAATTGGAATTGTTTTACTAAATTAAAATGAATTTTACTAGATCCTCTATATTTACTATATTTTTTTTTTACTAGATCTAGTAAATTTTTACTGCCGGTGGCAACACTGTTTTCAAGACAGCACGGAGTGGTTGTGATTTTATCCATTGGGCTTGGTTCGAAAGTAGCCAATCAGAATATACATCAGTCTTCCCCAAAATAATCTGATTGGCTATACTGTCAGAAGTTTCATAACAGACAACACTTCGGATGTTGTCTGTTGTGTTTGAAAATGTTACGCATAACAAGTGTTGCTATCAGGAAGAGCAGAATAATCGCCAAAAAGCTGAATTTTCAGACATCAGGACGACAAACAAAAAAGGCAATAGATGCTATTTTGGCTGTTTTTTCGCTCTTCCTGGCAATGCTTGTTATTACATTTCATGTATAACTTTTCTAACACAACAGATAACATCCCAAGCGTTGTCTGTTACGAACTGTCTGTTGAAACCGCGCGTCCTTCTGTTGTTTGTTATGGAACTTCTGGTAGTGTAGTAGTCTACCCTCGAAACTTTCAACTTTCAAACTTTCAACTTGGGTCCGACTAGCTGGTACCCGAAACTGGAACCTGTACCGATTGCGAACGGCAGACACCTGGCAAAGCTTCGGTCTCGGGAGCGATTTTCAGAACTGGCTGGCAGGGGCGTAATTTCGTCAAAATCCTAGGGGGGGGGGGGGGGGCAAAGTTGGAGCCTATTTTCCCAAGTCAAGTGAAAATGAGCAGTTTTATTTCAAGAAGAAAAACGTATTAAAAACAAAGAAACAAAGAGATATTTTACTAATCGACCAAGGCGAAACGACGCTTCTTCAAATTCGGGAAACTGTCCACTGCGCGATTGAGCTCAAGCTTCTTCACTTTTTCAGGTTGGGTCGTCTGACATAGACGTGCGAAGATATGTTTTTACGTGTTTCATACACGAAAAGAATCGAAAGGAAGCGACAAAATTAGGTCAAACGCCTCAAGGATCGAACGGCATGCTTTAGGATTCTTCGCAAGAAGTGATCGAGCATGCGATGCGTTCTGTGGTTCGAGCCGTTTGAGTCCGTGTTCCAGTCTTACCATAAAGACAAAGGTATATTAAAGAAAACCGATCTGTTTCTGTGGATGCTTGAATTCTGTAGGCCAATCTTAGTTTCGACGAGAGTTTCGAAGACGCTAAATTTCAGCTAGGAGGGGGGGGGGGGCAAAGATCAAGCTGGGGGGGGGGAGCAAACTGGGGCTTAGGGGGGGGGGCAGTTGCCCCCCCCCTGCCCCATAGCAAATTACGCCCCTGCTGGCTGGTACCGACTATTAGATAGAGCCCGTTGTAAAAGGTAATCAAAGTAAACTTTGACTGAAAGGCCAACTGATTTTTGCATCATTTAACCGAATATACTGCATTACTTGGATTGTTTTAAGGATTTTTTTTTCGCTATTTGCACTAGTATGACGTTCAGAGTATCTACGTCCGTCCTCACAACGCAAAATTCTACTATGACGCGGAAAATTTGAATCTCAATACAAATGCGGCTTTTCAGTGGCCAGGTATCAGCTAGCTCACCGCGTGAATTTTTTTTTGAAAGTCGTTTTCGTCAAGCAGGCAACACAGGTGCAAGTGCATAGAGATACCACAATCCGACAGAGAGATTCCACTATATGCAAATTGGTTATTCGTGAACAGCGGAGCAGCTAAGTAACGTATTTTCATCGGTCTTCAAGCCTCCCTAAGTGAATGAAGGCCCATTTTCAACGGGTTTTAGCTAATAATCGGTACCAGCTAGTTCTGATAGTCGCTCCCGAGACCGAAGCTTTGCCAGGTTTCTGCCGTTCGCAATGGATACAGGTGCCAGTTTCGGGTACCAGGTAGTCTCGGACCCAAGTTGAAATCAGTTCAACTACTAGCCATTCAGATTATTTTGGGAAATATTGAGAAATATTCTGATTGGCTAGTTTCGAACCACGCCCAATAGTTAAAATCACATCCACTCCTTGCTGTCTTGAAAACCGAAAGTGAATTTAGGTCATTGTTACTCGGTCTGATGTGGTTCAGCATTAGCCAATCGGAATATTCCTCATTATTCCCCTAAGAAATCTGATTGGCTAACATGGGCTCCGAGACTAGCTGGTACCCGAAACTGTCACCAATGTCAGTTGCGAACGGCAGAAGCCGAGCTAATTCTCGGTCTCGGAGCGATTTCCGGAACTGGCTGGCACCGACTATTAGCTAAAAACCGTTGTGAATGGGCCTTAAGTGATAGGTAACTAGGTTTTCCGATCTCAGCCCTTTTCGGTCAAACTTTAATTAATTTTGTCTTAAAGAGCACGCGTCGCCGGCCCAGAAGACTCTGCTGCTAACAGAGGGTACGTTTCTGGCGTGTTTGCAACACAGGCATATCTTACCACCAGTTGCTGTATGTCTGGAGGGTGCAAAGCAACCTGTAATCATTTACACCTTCCCCGAGAAAGGGAATCTCAAAAGGTAAGCCGCTATTCAGTCAATCAGTTAAATTACATTCTTCCAGGTATTGCAAAAATCAGAATATCCGTCGTAAATCAGTTAGTCTTTCTTGTTCAAAAATGTTCTTACGGTAGGCTAGGCTAAAAAACACGAATATTTGTCGTTAAATATTCCTTGAGCCCAAGCTGACTTTGAAACATTTACGGTGTGACTTTGAAACACAGCCTGACGAGGTCCCTTGTCAAGAAGGGCCGAAATATCGCTGATGAAGCATCGTAGCTGACGTATCCGTTGTATGCATTATTTGAATTAATATTTGTAGTCTTGTCAGATAGTACATTTACGAGCATAGACGTATTGGATTTTGCATGAATATGAATATATTATCGAAAAGTGTAATGTATTACACAAAATTGTTTAAGGACATTATAATATTTAAAACCAACAAAGTAACCTCGTTCTATACTCAATTGGCCTTAATCCTGTTCAGCGCTCCAAGTGGACTAGTGTGTCCCCCATTGTCTCATACTCAATACTGGTGTAGACATAGTAAAATGTCGGACCTATAAGGTAGTGGGTAACTTTCACTTTCTACTGCTGAAACATATGCAAAATCTCCATTACCTGGAAAGCAGATAGCAGGTTTTCGACTCAGCAGCCTGTGGATCTATTTTACTTTGTCTCTGACAAGTGATGATGGTGAGACATAGAGAGTTTTACAGAAACTAGTCCGCTTGGAAGTGCTGAACTGGAATATGGTCAATAGCAAGCCTCAAGTAACGACAGAGGTCTTTAACACTAAGAAAACATTCACCCTTCATCGTTCTTCACATCCATTCTTCATTATAATCCCTTTGTCCAGATATCTACTTTCTGCATTCATTCATTTCCACATACTAATGTTCTAGTGTTTTAGTGATACAATCAAAGTTACGTTTATGTTTTTGTGCTTTTGTGTATCGCCACAAGCCTTTAAAGTTTAACTTAAAAGCCAACTTATTTTGTATCATCTAACTGAACACACTGCATCATTTAGATTGTGTTAAGGGATTTTGTAATTTTTCACTATTTGCTCTAGAATGACATTCAGAATATCTACAATCGTCCTCACAACGCAAATTTCTACTATGACCCAGACAAACTGAACCTCAATTCATACGCGGAGTTTCAGTGGCCAGTCATCAGCTTACAGGCGGTAGCTCACTGCATAAATACTTATTTTTTGTGAATCATTTTCGTCGAGCATACAACACAGATTCAAGCGCACAGAGCAAACAGATCAGACATGGAAATTCCACTGTTTAAAAATCGATTATTCGTGAACAGCGGAGCAACGCAATAACGCATTTTCGTCGGGTTTTCAAGCTTCTTTTGGTGAATAAGTGATGGGTAACTAGATTGTCCTATGTAGGCCCTTTTCAGTTTAACTTTAAATAAATATCATTCTACAGTTGCGTTTCTACGTAGTGAAACAATTTAGTGGTTAAAAAATCGAAGGTAAAAAATTGCAGCATTAAACTTTGAACCTTAATACAAAAGATCAACATACTTTATACGTGCTTATCCCACTTGAGATCTTACGTTAGATGAACACCTAATAGTTTAACCTCCTTCACTCTGCTGCCATCAGGTAGGTCAGGTTAAGTTGGATCGGACTGGAGAAATGAGACAGTTAAAAACAGTCTTGTGGTCAAAAACATTGTTACTTATAATTACGCCTATGCATCGTCGAACCGTTAGATAAGGAAAACTCCAATGATTGATTTAAATTTGCTTAAAATTAGAAATCACTTATTAAAAGTTCATGTTGAAAATATTCAAAAAAGAAGGGAAAGCAACTTCTCTCGCACCACGCCCCGATGAAAAATTTGTAGCCTGCGTAGTTGTATGATATTTGTACGAAGAAGTTGCATGTATTGATATGTATTAGTAAAGAGTACCATCATTTAGTGTGCCTCAGACTGGCCAGTCTGACCAGCCATCCAATAGCATCCTGTCTTGCTACAGTAGCGTCCAGTTTTGGTAATAGTAGCATGCTGTAGAATGCAGTAACACGGGAGCCTTGAAGTAGAAGCATGTAGTAGCATCAGTTCGTACCGCATGCCACTTTTTCGTACAACTGCATACTACTTTTTTTAGATAAATTTTTCATCGGGGTATATAACGCACGTACGAATAGAACCTTTGGCGTGCTCGTGTTCTGAGTCGATTATCTTTCCCACACCATCAAACGTAATTTTGCGACCCCAGGACTGGAATCCCTCGAAGTATAAACATATCTCATAGCCTAAACACGAAAGTAGCGTTCCCTGTTCGTTCCCCGTGGGTGACTTCCTAGAGATTAAGATTTTCCTGTGTCTCGCCCCTAGATTTTCTGCTTTATTCATTTCCCCTAGCTCGTTCGGAAAAGTTTCATTTCATTGGAAATAAAGGTGCTCCTGCGAAATAATAGAGGCTCAACCGGAGAAAATAATTCTGAGCGTGGAAATTGTTCCAGCAGTTCGTATGAGAGGCTGTAATTTTCACCTGGCGGGATGGCGGGATAGGTCACTTTGTGGCAGGCTTTTGCAAATACTCTTGATGACTAACTCTCCTTGCCGATGCAAAATCGCCGGGTACCTAGTGGAAGAGCCAGAAGCGGTATCACCCCTGGTATCACAGCTGCTCCCGAAGATCAACATGATTGTTTGACACAGGATTTGAGTTGTTGAGTCTGAGTCGTTAGTTTCTCGTTTCGTTTCGTTCTCGTTTTTCTTCGTTTAGTTTCTCGTTCTTCCTGAGGATCACTGGCGTGTTTTGGACTTAGTCATATAGAGTATATTAGGACCATTTTACGGCCCCCTTACACTGTAAAAAGTCTCTTCTGTATCTGACTTCAGTAATTGTGCATCACCGAATTCGGAGACTTTATTCCAAGTTCGCGAGAGCTAAAATGCGACGGAGGATTAAAACGCTAGAATGGAATATCCTGCAGGTTAATTTAGAATACGGAGAGTTTTATTTACTGTTTATCTCCTATTTTTCGGCCCCCTTACACTGTAAAAAGTATCTCCTACATAGGACTTCAGTAATTGTGCATCACCGAATTCGGAGATTTTGTTCAGAGTTCGCGAGAGCTAAAATGCGAAGAAGGATTAAAACGCTAGAATGCAATATCCTGCAGGTTAATTTAGAATACGGAAGCTGGAAATACGAACTTGTGGGAAAAATGAAAGGAAATTTTGTTTTTCCACAAGTTCGTATTTCCAGCTTGAGTGGCTTTGAGCCTGAAGAGTACCCTTGCCAAGAAGGGCCGAAATACAGCTCCAATAAATTTCAGCTGACGTATCCGTTTTGCACTGTACCCCTGGTCATTAACAAGAGTGTTTTGCACTATCAAATATGATTCGCAGTCAGCTTGGGCTGAAGGCTATTTATTTGTATCGATTTATCTACCTTAGTCGTATCTCTTTGAGGAATGAGCGGTCTAGACACTGGTAATCTTACCCGGATTTTTTGTTATCCAGAACCGTACTTGGGAGCTCGGGAGAACAGTGGCGGAGCACAGTCTCTTTCCTGTTTTTTTTTTTTTCAACCAGCAAACTACGTGCTAATTCCTTTTAACTACCCTGTACCCCTGGTCATTAACAAAAGTGATAAGAATCCTAGGAGATCAACCATTGCAAAGAGCCGTTTAAGAGCTGTGGTCTATCCGACAGTCCTATAGAAAGGCTCGTTGCCAGTCAGTGAGGGCAACCGTAATCTGGCAAAAGTTAAATTAGTTATCGAATTTATTGCCTGAACAAGAAGCTGTTGTAGGTGTAAAGCAAACACGTGGGATCAAGCGATGCAGTTTCATTTCCTTTGGCCTTGCTCGCAGTAATATCAAAAGAGTTAATTGTTATGGCAAAAAATCGAGGAGAAACCATTACCAGTCGATGGTAATGATTATTGTAAACAGTATTGTACCTTTTCTTTCTTCAAAATCCTAGCACCGGGCTGTTAACTAACAGAAAGGGAATCTGAGGGGTTGCTCACTCGCTTGGCACCACTGTACACCCTCCCTGGGCACCGCTGGGCACTGGCTCTCGCCCCGAAATGAAAAATGTAAAAAAGTACCATCTATGATCGATTATCTAAAATTCAACTATGATCAGTCTGTTCTAAGGGGTCGCCGTCACTACCCCCACCCGTCAATTCACCCACCCGTCAATACACCCAATCTAAAAATCCGTGGATTCACTCAACCGTCGATTCACCCAAACGTCGATTCGCCCAACGTCGATTCGCCCAACCGCTGATTCGTCCAACCGCTGATTCGCCCACCCACTGATTCATCCACCCGTCGATTCGCCCACCCGTTGATTTGCCCAATGTCGTTCCACCCAACGTCCTGTTGCTTGAGCGTCGATTCGCCCAATTCTATGATCCGTCGATTCGCCCACCCGTCATAAGACCCAAAATGTCCGTCACAACCCCCACTTTTTCCGACGGTTCGCCTACCCGTCACAAGACCCAAGAAATCCGTCGATTCGCCCAAAAAATCCGTCACAACCCCCACTTTTTCCGAAAGTTCGTCTACCCGTCACTAGACCCAAAATATCCGTCGATTCGCCCAAATTTCAAAACCGACCTTTGATCCAGCGCGGCTCTTTTCATTGAACGCGATGGAACAAAGCGACAGAGTCACAGGGGAGTAATTAAGAAGGACACAATACCGTCCGATGTAAATAAGGGTGAAAACTAGTCAATACAGCTTGAGCCAGAATAATGAGAAGCATGATATAAGACCTCGGTGCTGATAATGAAAGAGGAAATGGAGGATGAATGTAAGAGTAAAATATCAATGACCTACCATGTTTTTAGGTACAACATGTACCGAAAGCGGTAGGCTACATGTTGTGATTATTTGGTCGGTTAAAGGAAATTATAACGCCACACGATCATTCGATTCTCAATAGATTAAAATTTGACTGATACTCCTTTGGTCGGCAGACTCGACCCAAAGTCGGCCAGAAGTTGGGCGGCAGGAATACCAAAGGTTCCGACGGAAACCCAGAGGAGAATATTTATGAAACTATTACAGCTGGAATACTGAAGCTCCAAGGGATATTCTGATCCATTTTATGCTTCCTTATATATGACCCTTGTCGGATGAATCGGAAATTGTACTAATTAGTCGGTAGCGTTACAAGCTTCTGCAGAACAGCTGGCCGACGACAATTATAAGTCAACTTTTTCACTTAAGTTATTACCGGATTTCTTGTGTTGTTCCGGGCTGAACCTGATTTTAGCTGAATCGGTCCAGCAGGAAAAATGGGCTGACGCTCATAATGACCATGATCACAACGCCCACGACTCAAATTGCCCACTATTCAAAATGTCCACGATTCAAAATGCCTACGACTCAGCCCACGGTTCAGAATGCCCACGATCGTACAGTTTGAGGTGTTCAGGCCGTAGTAAATTGGACCAAGTGATGAATGTGAAACGAAAGGCGCGGACCGAGTATCAGGATGGCGATAATCGTGCATTGAAACTGATCAGTTACAATGTGATTTCGAAGTCTGAAAATAGAAATTAAACACCAACAGTGAGCTCAAAACTGTTATTTTTTACGATTTTTACCTTCAGGGTGCAAGGTTTAGATCGCCATTTCTTCGTACTTTCGCGCAAATCATTCTAGTTTGATGAATTATAAAATACTCCTTTCATAATTTTCCGTAGTAATCCTGTCCCTTTTAATCTCGCTGTCCGTTGTCCCAGATCATTTTGACCTCCCCTACCGACAGTTAGTCGTCGGCACTTTGAACCAGGACGATTTTAGCCTTCCCTGAGAGCATTTTTAACTGTCGGAATGACATTTTTGACAATTCTGATTTCACCCTGAATTACGGCATTTTGAGTCGTGGGCATTGTGAGGTGGGCAAAAAGATCGTGCTAATTTTGGGAACCACCCGAAAAACGTCTATGATATCCCCATTTTTGTTTGTTTAGGGTTTTCATGCCCCTATCTCGGCACTCTGATCGATTCTGGTCAAACTTTTACAAGGCATTGCTTACCGTTTTTCAACGGCACGAAAATATGTGTGTTAATTCTCCAGCCTGATACTTGGCCTTAAAACAAAGCTTTTATCAAGTAAGGGAAAACTGGAATATCCAGTATCCAGTTTCACAGAAGTGCGAAAGTATCACTAGTAGATCGCCAGATTGCGTGTGGAATTGATGAAAAACTCATTTGCGGGAGGTTTTAAAGTGGGGAAGACATTTCCGGAAAATGTTTGGCTCTAATGAGACTTGTCGTAAGAGCTGATGAGCTAATTGACCCGTTTCTAGGTCCGAACCGTAACTGCCTGTGGTTAGAATGTTGAAAGGGCATGTTGTGGCCATACCCCCTCCTCCCTCTTCCAGCTTCCCCTCATGTAAGGCGGATGGTCTTACTAGCATCAAAAATTACATATCTGTGACGTAATTTAGTTCAATAACAAATAACACTTCGCTACACTTGTGATATTTTCTGTTATGATTTCGCAATTGTTGGGTACATACTGAATATTATAACTCTTGGGAATCACGAGATTGTATTGTTTGGTAATTTTTTTTGCACTTGGCTGTGATTATGTGCACTTTAAGGGCGCTAGAAACTCTTCTGTAATCAAAACCCTTGACAAAAAACTTATCATGGGCCCTTTAGGGCCATGAATATATATGGTTGGTCAAAAGTATTTTTTTTTACTTTTCGGTTAAGATGCGCACTTTAAGGGTGCAGAAATTCATTTCTAAGCAGAACCATTTTGGCAAAAATGATCATGTGCTCATGGGGATCATGAAAATGTAGGTTTTGCTGAAAAGTATTTTGTGTACTTTGCGGTTAAGATGAGTACTTTAAGGGATCGTCGGACCTGGGAAGTGACAATTTCTAAGCCAGTCTTGTCAAGTCTCTAATGTTCCAGCCATGTTTTGTCGTCCTAGCACATCTGGAAGTAGCCTACATTAAATTGCGGACACCGGAATTCTGGATCCCCCTCCAACTCCCCCAGAGTGACCGAATCCGGTCCGGTTCTGTCACTGATGTATCTAGGCCTTACGCTTGTTCTTCCCACCAAGTGTTATCCCAATCGCTATAATTCGAAGCGTGTCGCAAAATTTCCGGTCCCCCCCCGGCTCCCCCACATTGATCGGATCCTGTCCGAACTTGAAATGGGACATCTGAGACACGAGTTCTTTCCGAATATCAAGCTTCACTGAGATCCGATCACCCGTTCAAAAGTTAGGCATACCTGAAGATTCTGGATTCCCCCTCCCTCCACTCACCCCACGGTGGTGAAATCGGAGAAACGGCTGTTCTTAGAGGACCTGTCTTACCTATAATACTAACGCAACCTACTTCCATAATCACTCCATATATTTCTAAGCCCGGAGACCCCAACTTTGTACGGTACATTCTAGCCCCTCTAATAAAACCTTGCTGATTTTCTCACTTGCTGCCTTCGATGTGGATCACGCTGTCGACGGTTGTCTGCGACAAGTTTTTCCATCAGGAAAACCGGTTATGTAATTTTTTTTCCCTGTCTTCGCTACAAGTCAACGGGTCTCGGAAAAGGCTTAAAACAGCAAAAGCCGTGGGTTATTTGTTGGAAGCACAGCCTAGTTTTAAAGTATTAAAATATTTTAAGATACTTTAAGTTGAAGAGTAAATAGTGCGAGGGGTCCTTTAAAGGACACCTGAACAATGAAACCATACTTGGACACACCATGGAGAATGCATTTACAGACATGGCCACGGAGAGCATTCTTCTCCTGAGCGTGACATTTTCAAACTAGGGATGTTCGTTTCTGGAGGTTTGCACATGACAGACTCCAAGACAAAAAGCGCAATTCATTCAAATCGTGTACAGCGCTGGCCGGATCGTATTGGAATTTCTTCCAGATATATGTTTGGGCTTAACTGGTTAAAAAATATTCCAGAAGAAGGGTTGATGGGAGACATTTGGTAATTTTCTAAAATTGTTCGGTACTGAAATAAGGACAGATGCAAAATGGAGCAAAACTCATAGCTCGGAAACACTATTTCGTATTTGATTGGGTTTTCTGCAGGCAATGTTAATGGAAGTCATACAGATAGGGATGATACTTGGTACTCTTCATTCAGGTGTCCTTTAAGTTAAAATTGTGGAGTCGCTAACTGCTTGCCAAGTTTCATCGTCCCAGCACAAGTGTAAGCATCATCAGTCGGGATCACGGTAATTCTGGAACCCTCCCTCCAACTCCCCCCACAGTGCTCGGATCCAGTCCGGTCTTTTTAACTATGTATCTACGGCTTGTGCTTGTTCTTCCCACCATGTTTCATCCCGATCCGTCCACTCTGAAGATGTCACGCGATTTCCGGTCCCCCCTCCAACTCCCCCCAAAGTCATCCGATCCATCACAGACTTGAACTGTGACATCTGAGACACGAGATCTCTCCAAGTATAAAAGCTTCATTAAGATTCGATTCCCCGTTCAAAATTTGTAAATACGGATTCCCCCTCCCTCCATTCCCCCCACAGAGGTCGGATCTTCTGACCACCGGGTCGGATTTCCAGGTTAGTTTGATCGGGTCTTTAAGACGCCTGTCAAGTTTCATCGTCCTAGCACATGTGTAAGCACCTTAAGTCGGGATCACCGGAATTCCGGAACCCGCCCTCCAACTCCCCCCACAGTGCTCGGATCCGGTTCGGTCTTGTCAACTATGTATCTAGGGTTTGTGCTTGTACTTCCCACCAAGTTCATCCCGATCCGTCCACTATAAACATGTCACACGATTTCCGGTTCCCCCCTCCAACTCCCCCCAAAGTCGACGGATCCATTCTGAACTTGAAGTGTGACATCTGAGACAAGAGGTCTTTCCAAATATGGAGTTTCATTAAGATCCGATCACCTGTTAGAAAGTTATGCATGCTACTACATTCCGGATTCCGCGGTCTCCCCCTACCCCACGATGGTCGGATCAGGCAAATGACTATTCTCAAGTTAGTTTGATCGGGTCCCTGATATGCCTGCAGAGTTTCATCGTCCTTGCACGTCTGGAAGTACCCTAACTCGAGGACAGTGGCCTGACAGACCGAAAAGTGATCGGTTTATGGCACTTGAGCGGAGCTGCAAGTGCCATAAAAACGGTAGCTCTTTGTTCTGATATTTTAACTCTTGCATTTGTCCTCTTTTTGATGCTTCTGATCAATCTGGCTCAAGCTAGATTGACTAGTTTTCAACCTTATTTACATGGGACGATATCATAGCCTTCTTAATTACTCCCCTGCGACTCACTGGATTTCTGATACCGCGTTCACTGACAAAGGCCGCGCTAGATCAGAGGTTGATTTTGAGAATTGGGCGAATCGACGGATTTTTGGGTCTTATGACGGGTGGCGAATTCTTCTTAATTACTCCCCTGCGACTCACTCACTTTGTGATACCGCGTTCAATGACAAAGGCCGCGCTAGATCAGAGGTTGATTTTGAGAATTGGGCGAATCGACTGATTTTTTGAGTTTTGTGACGGGTAAGCGAGCAGTCGTAAAAAGTGGGGGTTGTGACGTTTTTTTTTAGTCTTATGACGGGTGGGCGAATTGACGTTTGGACGAATCGACGGATTTTAGAACTGGGTGAATCGACGCTTCAAAAAACGAGATTGGGCGAATCGACGGGTAGGCGAATCGACGGGAGGTGAATCGACGGATGGGTGAATCAGCGGTTGGGCGAATCAACGGTTGGGCGAATCAGCGGTTGGGCGAATCAGCGGGTGGGCGAATCGACGGATATTTTGGGTCTTGTGACGGTTAGGCAAACTGTCGGAAAAAGTGGGGAATGTGACGTATTTTTGGGGCATTATGACGGGTGGGCGAATCGACGGGTGGGCGAATAGACGGGTCCCCCCACTGTACAACCATTTTGGGAGTGAGCAACCCCTCGAGGGAATCACCCCTTTATGCCAACGAGTCCGCAAGTCTCGCCCGCTCATGAATTATCCAGTGGGTCTGTCTGCATGAGCTAGCTTAGCGGTTACATATTTTCTTCTTGAAAATTTTGTTGATTGTTAAGTAGAAATGACGTGAACCCCAACCACATTATTAAAAGAAATAAATTTCGAAAGATTGAGCTGTTTTTTTGTGTATTTTTTATTCAGATACCAGATAACAGTACTGTTTCTATTTTTTCGGATTTAATTGTTCAGATCTAGTTCGAGCATGCACATTTGTGTGCTTCCGAAACATGCTACTAGATTACACATCGTCATACTGGGTCCTGGTCTGAACTCGCGCTTTGAATGGGAGGATCTAGTCATTGCATATGCTAGAATGCTTCCGATTTACCGCCCCCTGTGTTCCGTGATGGGACGTCCAAAAACAGTGCGCATACGTCTGTACTCAGTGGAACTGAGTGCGAAACATCAACGATTCTTCCATATCCTCCATTTTACCAGTAGGCCTACAATGCTGGGTTTCTTCCGATTCTGTCTCTACTTCGCAACTTCAAATTTCGTGGTGGGAAAGAGGATACATTTGCCGTCTATATAGGCCTATCACCTTTTTTTAATTAAGACAGTGATTTTTTTTTTTTTTAAATATTAATTCCGAAGATCAGATGCATATTATCAGTTGATGCTGGAAGTGCTAGTTCTCCGTTCGCTAGTGTTTCTTGTAGTCTGGGTTGGTGTCGTTGTCGGCGCGCGTGTAGGCCTTGTTGGACGCGTGCGCGGTGGTCTTGTGGGGCGCGTTGGGCCAGTGTAGTCGGGTGGGTAGGTGTGATTCCTCTGGGGATGAGGGCGGAACTCCTGCCAGCCCATGCCTCCTATTTGGCCACCCTCGTGCGGGAAGGCATCTACCGGCAGAAAGGCTGCAATCTGTTGAAAGAAGAAAGGAAATCATTAGCAGGTTAGCAGAGGCGTCACTAGCCAAAATGTTTAGGGGGGGGGGGGACGAGGCATTTACCGACTGGCTGGTAATTTTTACCGACTGTTTCTGCAGAAAAACGACTGTTTTCAACAACAAAAAATGACAGTTTTGAAAAAATCGACTGATTTCCAGAAAAATCCACTGATTTTCAGAAAAACCGTCTATTTTGGCGAAAAATCGACCAATTTTCAGAAAAACCGGCTGTTTTCATGAAAAAAATCAACTGTTTTGACGAAAAATCGCGGCGCTTCGCGCCGACTCGGCTTTTTTTTACCGACTGGCCGACAACATTCGAGGGGGGCGTCCCCCCTAGTCGTGACGCCCCTGGTTGGACTACCACTGTCGGAAGTTTCATAACAGATAACATATGTTCGCATCCTTACCTTGAACGTTGTGAGAATATGTCTGTTATGACCCTTTAAATGTTATCTTTCGTGAAACGTAACACTTAAAAGGGTCATAACAGAAGTTTTGTGTCACACTTAAATAATCATAATATATATTTTAAGATGTCAGAAAATCCTCCAAACCACCCTTCGAAGGGTTTTTTGTTCTAGTTCTGGTTCTTTTGTTTTTGTTGTTGTTGTTTCTTTTTATTTTTTGGTTCATTATTAGGTTGGTTTGTTAGAAGTTAGTTTCGTGTTGTCTTTTTATGGTGTTATGTCTTTCCGTATATTACTTTTTCCTCTTTTTGTATTTATACTCCGTCTTTCTTTTTGTGAGTGTATGATGGGCCATAAATAATAATTATTATTATTTTTGTTTATCCAGTGTTATCCAGATTAATCTTGTCTCTTAAAAGATAATCTTATTTCTAATCCGGATCAACCTTATCTCAGTAGAGATAAGATTAATCCCAGTAGCAAATACTGCAGTTAACTTCAATCCTTACTCGGAGAAACTTTTTACAGTGCAGTTCGAGCCAGAACCAGCCGGTACCGGACAGTTTTATTCCAAGGAATGTTGAGATTTAAAATTCGTTATAATGGATTGGTATAAAGTGTACCTTAGTTTTACGTTAGTTTGTTTTAGAGATTTTGTTAGTTGGGTGATGAAAAATTAATTAGTTTGACGAGATTTTTTGCTCACTGTGTGGTACTGCTGCTTGGCGAGAACCGTGCCGTGTCCAACGTATAATGGACTGGAGATGGATGAGTCACGTTTGAAGGACATGTCCTATTATAGTGCTCTGAGTTAGTGATACTTTCTTTCTAAAATAATGTTGCTTTTTATAATTATAAATATAGTAAATATTGATATTTTTAAATTTATAATAATTGGTAATATTTTGATGGTTGATACATTTTTATTCATTAATTCATAGGTTCGTGGTTTAAGTTATAAAGTTTTACTGTTTTTTTCAATCAAATACAGAAACAAATTTAGTAAAGTTAAAAGAGTAGGTGCCACGCTTGTATCACTGAGAGGAGGGGGGATACAAAAATGTACCACTAGGCTCATGGATGCATTGAATACCAGGGCTTGATTCAGAATGAGGTTGTTTTTGGACATCATATGGCATCGCAAAAGTTGTACGTCTGTCCGCCTGTCTGTCTGTCTGTGAGCACGATAACTTTCGAAGGGAATGAGATATTTTGATGAAACTTGGTGTCAGGCTCCTTCGGGTCAAGTGAAGGTCGAGTTCGTAGATGGGCTCTGTAGCCCTACATTTAGGGATGGGGGAGGGGGCTCAGATTAAGGGGCAAACAAAATATTTTTAAACAACTAATGAGATAGTCGATGAAGGGGTAAGAAGACTTTATGAGCACGATTATGAAAACTATTTTCTCTCCGGACAAGTAGTTCGCCTGGAATCCGGCCAAAACCGGAAAGTTTGTTAAAAGTAATTGTTTTATTTGAAGTTGGTTAGATGTTTGATTTAGGGGTAAGAAGACATGCTGAACGTTGATGTTAAAATCATTTTCTACTCGGACAAGTAGTTCGCCCGGAATCCGACCAAAACCCGAAAATTTGTTAAAAGCAAAAGTTGTATTTGTAGTTGATTAGATGTCCGATTCAGGGGTAAGAAAAGATGTTGAATCCGTATATGACAATCAATTTTTACCCGGACACATAGTTCGCCTAGAATCCGGCTGAAACCGGAACATTTGTTAGAAGTTAAATTTTTATTTGAAGTTGATTAGATGTCGGATATAGGGGTAAGGAGAAACACTAAATTCGTTTTTAGCGTTATTTTTTCACCGAACAAGCAGTTCCGAAATTCCGCCGAAACCGGAAAATTTGCAGAAGTAAGGCAAGAAGTTTCGATCTGTTTCGTCAAAACAGATATGATATGACACACATGTTGAATCCCTCTCTGAACTTGGTTTTCTCAGATGATTAGCTTTTTGGGATTAATCTGTTTCTAAATTTTAATACTAAAAATGTTCAAGCAGTCGGGCGAAGACTGGATCTGGTGAAGACAAGACTCAATTGTCTGGATCGAATATTGAACTTTTGGGATCCCATCGAAACCTTTGGTCTTGTTTTAAGAGCTGAAGCGATCTAGTTACTGATCATAGCCGAGCTTGCTATTGTTCCTTCTATCACTATTATTATGTGTTTATATAAGCAGCTTATTTAGCCCTACAAGAAAATCGGTTCCAGGAGCTGACAAAATATTCCCTTTCCTAATCGCCATGCGATGCTCCTCATATCAGCGTAATTTTTTCTCGATGTCAGCGGCTTCTCTAACTAGTCCTACTAGTAAATCAGCTCCGAGAGCTGAAAAAAACACTCCATTCCTCGTTATGTTGTCTTTTTTGCACGCTCGTATCCTCTATAGGGGACCGCTGTCACTTGCACTAAATCTAACATCGTTTGTTAGCCTAGCGTGACCTCGTTTTGAGCGACAGTGTCACGCCATTTTGTGACAAAAAGAAGATTTTATGGCATGAGAGGACGGAAGCAAGGGGATACGGTGTTTACCGTCCGAAAAAAAGGGAAAGGATGTTTATTTTGGGGGCGTTGATGGCTCTATAGATAAATATTCTTTGAGCCCAAGCTGACTTTGAAACATTTATTCAAACAATGTTTACAACGGGTACGTCAGCTACGATTCTTCATCAAATATCGCTGATGAAGAATCGTAGCTGACGTACCCGTTGTAAACATAGTTTGAATAAAAAAAAAAAAAAAAGTTGATGGCTCGATTAAAGTAGGCCTACCATATTTGGGAAGTCATTTTTTGCCGCGGTTGGTGGTAAAATAAAGTACTAGAAGATTCGTTTTCATCAATAAACTGGTGGGAGTGGCGTATTGAAGAAGGGTACCCCCCCCCCGCAGTTCCAAGACCGAAAAAAGACTGTCTAAACTGTCTTTGGGAACGTCGTTTTTATCGCCGATTTTGTTGGTGAAAAATCACGAAGGGCTTTAAACTTTTTATTGACAAAGTAATACACCGGAGGCAGTGGCGTATTTAGCAAGGGGCAGACCTCCCTTCCCCCAGAATTCAAAGAAAGAAAGGAAAACGCAAAGTGGCATAGGCCTGTATCTTTTGTTTAGTTATAAAGTAAAAATACCCTTTATTCAAGAACAATTGCATGATTTGATAATAAAACAATGCAAAAAAATAGATCGTCGTCAATGACTTCTACTGCAGCCGTTTTCGTAAAATTAGAAAAATAAATTTGGTAATTTTTTCGGCATCGCCTGATAGTAGTCCTCCTACTTGATAGTCGTTACATTTTAACACATTTTTGGCCCCGTGTCCTTCTTTTTGTGGTAATTTTTGTGCGTGTCATTTCAAATTTTTTGTAGGCTTGATCTGTTTTAAATTTCGTAAATTCTTTATATATGGAAAATCATCTTTTAAAAACGAAACTTGTAATAAACTTACCAAGCTGCTGATAAAGATGGCCAAATAAAGTACTAGTGAATACCACTGCATTTTGGGACTGGATGATTATGCCTGGAGGCACATCTGTATATGTAGCTTATTTTTTACCTGTCCAGATGTGTGTGGTATAATTATTTTGGCCACTTGTCGTTTGTGTGGTACTTTCCGTTGTGTAATCATGGCAGTGTGTGATGAGTCACCTCCGTGACATCAGGTGCAACATGCACCAAGCAGATGGGACTTTTAGTAGTCTCGCTGTTGCCACTCGAAAATTTCTTACGGGCTTCAGATTCTCGGTTTTCTGTCTCTCTGCGAAGTAGCCTACCCGTAAACTGTCCGTCCTTCCTTCAACTTCAAATTGGCTTTGGGCCTGGCTTGGAGCCAATCCTTTTCCACCTTAATCAATCAATTTATTTAATTGGTGATATTACAAATCGCGTATTCAAAATAACACTAACACAGGACTATTCTTTACTAAATAACTTTTTTCGAACAGGTATGTAATGCATATCCTCCTATGACCCACGGTCAGTTATTTTACGATAATTTTCACACTGAAAGTTAGCGGTAGATATGAGAGGATGTTATAAGTCATATCAGCCTGTAGAGAGGATGTTATAAGTCATATCAGCCTCCAGAGAGGATGTTATAAGTCATATCAGCCTCCGGAGAGGATGATATATGTCATATCAGCCTCCAGAGATGATTTCTGTTCGAAAAAGTTATAACAGTTAACACATCTCCATCTCGGTTGATGTCAGAATAACAACCTCGATGTCTGACGTTAACCTTTGATATATACAATAATTTCATCCATTCGGTGGCTCGGGGCAATAGCACAGTCGACATGACCTTTCTGTTCTTCTTCTCGTCAGATTACTGTTGAACGTCGGGCGATAGAACGATTTTATCGTCTGTATGTATGAATGAATTTATTAAGTGATTTAGCCTTACGGCATTTCGCAGCTAACAAAGGAACTGAACTAAACATCTAAAATAAACTACAAATCACACAATTTTGTACAAACAACTAATCAAAAAAAAAAACCTAAATAATACACACTGTGAATTCCATTATCAAACACAAAAAAGCACATACCTACTTTTAAATCAAATCATAATTCCGAATCCAAACGTTTTGTTTTCCTAATATATTCCAACACAATATTTCTGACGTTCCTAAATTTAAAAGCCAAATCAAGATGAAATGGAAAAGGAACATTGATCCTATTAAGGTGAAATAATAGATCTAAGCGTTCACGAGCAAAAATAGGGCACTCGTATTTTATCATCTGTATGTATGGCTCGGGGCAATAGCACAGTCGACGACCTTTCTGTTCTTCTTCTCGTCAGATTACTGTTGAACGTCGTGCGATAGAACGATTTTTATCATCTGTATGTATATCGTCACTTCTTTTCGTATCGGGAGTGGGGGGTCAATAAACACCGCGTTGAGCGCCATTTCTTACTGCACTATAATGTCAGAAGTTTCATAACAGATAAAATAAGGATGCGGAGCTTCAAAATATAACACTCTTAATGTTTTTAGATCATAGGGTTTTTCATTTGGCCCAGAATTTCAACTGGTTCCGCCTGCTAAGATTATTGATAAAATAGTGGAAGGTTTCAGACCTTCCGCTGGTAAACTGAACAACCTGTGGTCTTCCCTATTCGTATAATCTATAGTTATGTTTGTCCTGTAAGTTTTGCTATGAATGAATGAATGAAGGACTGTAATTAAAGCTATTTTTCAGGCCGTATACATACATATACAACAAGAAACAACTACAAAACAAAATCAGGGAACGCTCAACTTTCGAATAATAAGACCTTTCTGGACAAAATTTCCAACTGCTACTATATTTACTTTCGACGTCGACTTCAAATTCCAAGAAGGGGCTCACAACCACCATCCCCAAGAAAACTCCCCCTTACCTCGCTTAGCCCCTGACACCTGAAAAGAAAATGGTCCAGCCCATCAAAATCACCGCAAACAGGGCAAGTAAACCGCATTTCCGGGTACTACCTTTTTGTCCAAACACTATAAAGAGGGAGACAGTTTGCTCGCACCTACATCCACGACCTCAGGGGTATGTGTGTTGTCTTTTTCATTGTTGTTGTTTTTTCTTTTTTGTACTCTGTCACTAGTGCTACAAACCCCTCTATTGTTTTTCTTGACGGGTTTAAATTGACTGATTGATTGATTGACACATTCCGCTTTTAAAGGCTGTGCATACAAAAAGAACTGAAACACACTCGGCAGAAAACATGTAGTGACTTTTTTGTTTGCAGTCATGATACTGGAAAAGTCTGCAGATGTTTTTTGGCTGGTTTTTCGATCTCCTGTCAATACTTGTTATCCATAGCGTTTGCAAAATCACATCAGATAACAGTGTACCCACTTGCCCACTTCCGACGCATATTTGCGCGCGATTATTTTGAGCGCCTTTGTTTTTGTTATGTTTTATGTAATTATAAAACAGAATCTGTATTTGCATCGAAAAAAGACAAGAGAGCTCAAATGCACCAATAATCTATAGTGGCGTTTTTGATCGCCGATTAGTAGGGCGATAGCGTAGCCGTCTGACTTTTTGTCGTTTTCGACGTTCGCCGGAAGCCGAATGCCGTAGCTGTATATCTTAATTTCTGTTTTTGTTCTGATCGGCTAACATCTATCACAATAGAGACACAGGCGAATACTCACTACCAGAAACATGGAAAGGCATCATAAGTGAAAGAAAATTCAGACCCAAGCTCCTATCTACAACAAAACCAGATTCAACCCAAATGCAGAAAAATCTCTACCCGACCTACGACCCAGTCGAGCAGCAAAAACAGCAGCCGTGTCCAAAATGAAATCACAGCAACCTTTTTAACTCCAAGCAAGACTCACGAAAGAATTTACGAAGTAAAATATTTAACGCTAGGCTAGAATCTTTAGTTTTGTGTTTCCCACAAGTTCGTCTTTCCAACTTGAGCGGTTTTGAGCCTGAAGAGGACCCTTGCCAAGAAGGGCCGAAATATAGCTCCAATAAAATTCAGCTGACGTATCCGTTTTCCACCATCAAATATGTTTCTGAAATCGATTAGAGATTCGGTATCGGGGCAAGCAGACACGCTGAATACATTTTTGAACTTTATTTTAACAGTAAAAATATTCTAGGAATCTGACGAAGACTGAATGGCGAAGACATGACCCAATTGTTTGAATCAAACGTTAGGTTTCTGGGATCCCATCGAAACCTTTGGTCTTGTTTTTTCTTAAGAACAGTAGTTTTTCTGAGAAAAAAAAACAGCTAGCAAAAAACTTGCCCGCCCCCCCCCCCCCCAAAAAAAAAAAAAATTTTTTTTTTTGGCTTCCTTTCCTTTGTTTCATTATACAGAGGACACCGACGCATAGCCTACTATTTTGAATCTTACTTTACCATTTATGTGAGAGTTCGAGCGAAAAGTTGTTTCCGAGTAAGATTTTGAACATTTGCGCAATTTCAAACTTCCAAGAGGAATATATGACAAGAGAAAAGAGACAAAAAATTTAATATATAATGGAAATTTCAGTATCATAACAGACCTGCCACGTGAAAATCTATACAGATTTGTCTGTGGCAGGACTCAATAATTTAATCACTTAGCATAAATATATTGGGAACAAAAAAGAGAAGGGAAAAAATACATGCAATACTATACATAAACAACTATATATAAAGGCTATAGACATATTGCGAGGCGGACACTTTGAAGCAGTATTCAAACCTGATATTGTTAAATTATTTTCTCTCAATAACAAGCGCAGTTTCCTTTCACAGTCGCATTTTGCACTCTAGATAATCTTATCTTGCCAAGGAGAGACTTTCCACAATTACGCCCCGCCTCGCGCATGATAGTATTATTGTTACTTTTAGCAATATTGTAAAATTAAAAGAACTTGACTTATTTGTGATTGGTTCAGTTGGAAGTACGGACTGTACAAACCAATCAGAGACAACGGTTCTTGGCAACGTTAGCCAAGATTGCGATTTTGCAGATACCATGGTATCTGATATACTTTTGGTCTGCAAAAACGATAATTGTCGAAATTGCGCTTTTCGAAGTCATCCCAAAAGAAAAACTGATATTCAGACATATCACTAACTGCCACAACTCTTCCCCAACAATTTGACAAAAATTGAAAGTGAGATAACTTTTTCAGATACCACGATCAGTTACCACGGTCCATCTGAATATCAGTTGCCACGATAACTGCAAAAATGGCTTTTGACCGCGGTAGCAGATACCACGACAACTGCAAAAACGCCTTTTTACCGTGGTAGCAGATACCACGATAACTGCAGAAACGCCTTTTGACCGTGGTAGCAGATACCACGATAACTGCAAAAACGACTTTAGACCATGGTATCCAAAAACGCAACTATTGCGAGGGTTATTGTGAAGAGCTGATATGTTTTTTTCTTCCGGTGAATTTGAACTGAAATGGAGCAGCTGTATGCGCGTGGTCGGAAAATTGCAACCTTTCAAGGTCGAGGGTGGAAGGGCTGGGACTCTAGGACTTGGGAACTGGGTAGGAATGTTTATTCATAGACTGAAAAATTCTTGGTGTTTATCACCAAAACAAACAGGCCTTTTTATTTATTATTTTTGTCTTCAATACTATCATACATTCCTTCAATTTCTTACGTACCTTATTCACTTTCAGGTTTTGTTTACAAATGAAGTTCTAGCTCCGTTAAAGTGCGCATCTTAACCGCAAAGTCGAAAAGTAGTTTTGATCAAACGATACATATCAGCCCATAATCATTTGTGCCACAATAGTTTTGCTTGAAAATTTATTTCTAGCACCTTACCTCTAGTACCTTATTCACTTTCAGATTTCTTATGTCCTCTCGGCAGCGATCTCCAGAAGACAGGTCAACCTTTGACCTGATACAATTGAACACTGGTGACGTAGAGAGGGATGACGCCGAAAAGCCTGCTCTCCACACTCGTGACATTGTGGAAATGGCGATACACGTGACGCTTGGCATGCTTTACCTGCACAGACACGGGTTGGTGCATAAGGACCTTGCTACGAGGAATTGCGTGTAAGTGCGGGCTTTTTTTTTTGCTTATGCTTACCTGCTTCTTTTTAGCCTAACCTTTACTTTCAGAGTACTAGCCTGCGAAATTTCTTCAGAAGGATCGGAAAGTTTAGTCTAAAGTTCCGTTTTCAGACACTTCTGTTTTCCCTGAGTTTAGCTAAAACCGTTTCAATTTCCCGAGTCAAACACTGTGTTAATGTGTTTATGTTATATTGATGGTGCAAAACATTCTATTAGAGCTATATTTCGGCCCTTCTTGGTAAGGGTCCTCTTCAGGCTTAATCCGCTCAAGCTGGAAAATGAACTTGTGGAAAAACAATTAAAGATTCTTCCTTAAATATCTAATTTTATGAACTTCTTTTCTGAAAATTGGTTAGAGTTTAAGCTGGTGCTGTCATTTCATTCTGGACACGGCTGCTGTTTTTGCTGTTTGGGTCGTCGAAAGGGTAGAGATTCTTCTGTACTAAGAAGGGCAGAAGGGCCGAAATATAGCTCTAATAAAATGTAGCTGACTTATCCAAATATGATTCTCAGTCAGCTTGGGCTGAAGGATCTATGCGTTTATGTTTAAAAGCGTTTTTACACAGTAACGCGTGTTATGCACAGTAACGCGTGTTCCAGAACACGCAACTCTCCCGACTAGCAAGTTACGTTACGTGTTTAGACGTTAGACTCAAGAGTACACACGATGGGATGAAAATGGGTATTTGCACATTGGTGTTAAACTCCGTGTTATACTCATTGTTGTCTGAAAAGGCAACTTAAGTATTCCTTCAGCCGAAGCTCAGTATTTCTTCTAGTGATATTTCAATCTTTCTTGGCAAGGGTCCTGTTTAAGCTCAAGCAAGAAGAAACGGTTTCAAAGGAGTTAGATCCGTTAAACATAAATTGTGTCTGCGTCGACTTATGCTTTAAAGTACCCAACTTGCCTTTTCACTGTTTTCACATGCATTCATAAGTGCAGGCTTTGCTTTCCTGCATCTTTTTAGACTAACCTTTCCTTTCAGAGTGCTACCCTGCGAAATTCCTGCAAAATGATCCGAGAGTTCAGTCTAAGTATTCCTTCAGCCGAAGCTCAGTATTTCGTCTAGTGATATTTCAGCCCTTCTTGGCAAGGGTCCTGTTCAGAGCAAAATAACAATAGGGAGTAGCGCCAAGACTTGACAAGATTGACACACTCTAATAGCGGCGATACTAGCACCACTAGCGGTAGAGAACATCCCAACTGAAACTCATTCAGCCGTTCACCGGTGCTCGCTCCGATAACTTCATATTCTAAACATAGCAAAAAAATGATACAGCCTCCTTTGTTTCCTTGGTGTGTGCAGATCGCACCTTTGCTTTACTGTAAGTTCACAAACCTGCAAGTTTGTCTCGCTTTAAATGCCGCAAGCGGATTGGGCGGAGCTACGAATATGTCCCGTTTGCAAAGCATGGAAAGCATAGGTCTTGGCGCTACTCCTTAGCGTTATTTTGCTCTGGTCCTGTTTAAGCTCAAGCAAGAAGAAACGGTTTCAAATGAGTTACATCCGCTAAACTTAAACTGTATGCTTTAAAGTACCCAACTTGCTTTTTCCCTGGTTTCACATGCCCGTTGACGACATACGTGTTCTACTAACCTCTGAATTCTCCACGTTGTCCTTGCGAATAACTTTATTTGAACTTTTCGCTTTTCAACGCTAGCCGAGGTTTTCCCGAATTGCCAGATAAGAACTACGGTTTTTTCAGGAAAAGTCATTAGAATGAAAATCTCTACTCTTTTGTTTACTCCTCTCTGCTTTCGCTCTGATCTCTCAGCATTCAACCATGGCACGCATTTGTTTTCGGTTTTCGCGAGAAAAACTTAGTAGTTTGTGTAAAGCCCCGCCAGAGTCTACCAGAGTCTCTAATCCCTAATTTCGCGAGTCAAGTACAGGACTCAGTACTGAGTCAAGTACTGACCTCGTTTTACACTACCTCGATTTTTGCCGCGAAAATGTTAAAATTAAATGTAGCCTACGTGCTGTCCTGACAGTCAAGAGGCAAAGCATGACTTTTTTGATGTATCCAAAAATATTCAAATTCTGTGCCTTTTCTTTGTTTTGAAGCTGCTTTGAAAAAGGATTTCCTGGCTATTGACTTTGCTAACTCTACCTTTTTCATCATTTTGTAGTCAATCGAGGCAAGGTTAGAATGAAGGGATCTTGTGTGAAAAGAAAAATATGTTTAACTAGAAATATTGAAGCAATATTTATTTGTCGAGTATGTAAACTATTCAATTAGCTTGAATCTAGTATGTTTGTCATATTTGTTGGTTCCTTTTTAAGCCAGATAGATTATTCTGAAGGAAAGACTTCTCTGGAAATTTGAAATCTTGTCTCAGGTTGGATCCTGTATGAGTATTTCTGAAAAACGAGAGCCCATGTCCGGACCATTTTATTGTGAAAAAGTCATTTCTATTAAGAGCTCTGCTTTAAAGCACTAGGTTATATGGATATATGTACGCAAAAAATTTAAAACATGACCGAGCGGAGCGAGGCCCTATCACAGGTCGTAACGCTTATTTAAAGCGGAACGGTACACGTTTGTATTCTCTTGACGTGCTTTGCAGCGCGCAGAGGCTTAGTGCAGTATCCCTTTGTGGCCCAAAAAGCCGCCATAGTTCTACCCAAACAGTAGCCTAGTCTTGAAAAGCGCTGTTTCTCTGACTTCCCGATTCCGGTCGGAAAATGAGTCCGGTATATTTGGAATTTCAGGATCGATGAGCGTTGTCGAGTGAAAGTTGCAGACCCAGCTTTATCGCGTGACCTGTTTCCGGACGACTACCACTGTCTCGGTGATAATGAGAATCGGCCAATCAAATGGATGTCCTATGAAGGAATTGACCGGAGGGAATATACCACCGCTGGAGATGTGGTAAGCGACATTTCTTTTCTTCCATTTCCTTTCCCAGTCATTTGGCAATTTGTTCTTTGTTATGGGAATGGAAACAAAATGCTAAAGTCATGGAATCAAAATGCTAACTCGTCACTGATTGATTAAAGGACCTCTCTTACCTATAATACTAACGCAACCTACTTCCATACTCAGTCCACATATTTCTAAACCCGAAGATCCCAATTTCGTACGGTACATTCTAACCCCTCTAACAAAACCAGGCTGATTTTCTCACTTGCCGTGTTTTGGTACATTCGATGTGTATCACGTTGTCGACGGTTGTCTGCGAGAAGGTTTTCCATCAGAAAAACCGGTTATGTAAATTGTTTCCCTGTTTTCGCTATAAGTCAACGGGTCCCGCAAAAGGCAAAGAACAGCAAAAACCGTGGGTTGTTTGCTGAAAGCACAGCCTAGTTTCAAAGTATTCAAATATATTAAAATAATGTAAGTTGAGAGTAAATAGTGCGAGGGGTCCTTTAAGGGAATTGGAACTAAATGCTAAAATCTTGGAATCAAAATGCTAACTCGTCACTGATTGATTAAAGGACCTGTCTTACCTATAATACTAATGCAACCTATACGTTGCAATAAAATAAAATAACCCACAAAGTGTTATCGCGAATACAACAGACCTCCACATCGCAAAAAAAAAAAATAATAAACAAGTTCATACAGAGCCAACACTAACATCTCACTTTTTTAAAGTATTAAAACAAACGAACATATTCAAACCTTATTTATCTAATAAATGCAACAACAAATCTGTTATTATTCTCATGCCCCCTCTTCCCAAACCATGCACATCGCTTCTATCTCCTTGCACCCTCTGGTCGTTAAAGGCCATCTATCCCTCCACTACAAATGGCAATAGCCATCCGCATCTTGTCCTGACAACGTTTCAGGCGAAAAACAGTCGTCGCATGTCTTAAGAGTCTCTAGATTTTATTGCCAGAAACAGTGGGGGAAAACAATCTCGACCTTGGGGGAAGATTCCGTCTTAGTCAATTAACAAATTCCAAACAGGGTCCTGAAAGAAGAGAGGTCAGAAGAAAATGTCTTCGGGTGGCTGGGAGCCTGGGACGTTGGAAATGGGATAATTTTCTTTTTGGTAAAAACCGTTAGTCGAGTGTCAGAGAATAGGCGAGGAATGAGACTCACTTAAGTTTGATTCTTGAAAGAAAAAGAACTGGGAGGGGGAGGGAAGGGGTATATCTTGCTGCTAAGAAGGAAGGCCAATCGAGTGTCGAAAAGAGTGTTGCCTCGCTCATAGGGGGATACTTAGCTGCTGGGAGTGTCCGAGACTTTCCTTGCGTTTTTTATTGAAGTTTTGTTTGCCGTTGGATTGGCTGGTTGAATAATTTTTGTTTTCAAACGCCGTCCAAGTTCATCACTTGCTTTAAGTTTGACTAAAAAGGTTTCTTATTTTTACATCTAATAGATAGATAGATCAATGTATTTTAAAAGCCCAAGGGTCATATACAAAAAATAAAATAAAAAATAAATTTAACTTAAACAATCAGACTCCTTCTTAATTCTAAACATTTATCTATATACACGCCCCAGTCCCGTATCCAGGAATTTATTTCGGGGGGGGGGGGGGGGTTGCCTGCTTGTCGGACAAAAAGTACAAAAAAGACATAGATCAGAGGGAAAAGCCTGTAAAAATGATGATTTTTGTATGTTTCGGGGGGGGGGGGGAGTCAACCCCCTTACCTCCCCCCCCCCCCTGGATACGGCCTTGACACTCCCACTCGAGTAATAAAGGTAGGGCCTAATTTTTGTATGTAATGTTTTGCAAATTAGCCAAGAGCTACGAAAGTTGGACAATAAACCGCTCTCTCTCTCTCTCTCTCTTAATATTACTCAAAACTTCGGGAAGTGACAAAATTACACCATCTAGATAAATATTTCTTAAATCAGAAAGCTTTGGGCATATTTGATTACAATAAAATCTTTGACTCATCTAGAGGATTTTGTATTTTTTCACCCTAGGCTCTAGTAATGACGTTCACAATGTATCAGTGTTACCAAGTGTCACACTTTTGGTGCCTTTTGACGTTTTTTGCCCCTGGGTGACACCCAAGGCCGTATCCAGAGGGGGGGGGCTAGGGGGTTGAACCCCCCCCCCCCCCCCGAAACATACAAAAAAAAAATCGTATTTATAGGCTTTTCCCTCTGATCTATGTGTTTTTTGTACTTTTTTGTCCGACCAGCAGGCACCCCCCCCCCCCCCCCCCCCCGAAAGGCCCTCCCCCCCGAAATAATTCCTGGATACGGGCCTGGTGACACCACGACACTTTTCTCTGCAAGTGACACTTTTTCTTACGAATGACACTTTTTAGGTCCGAAAAGCACTTTTTCATTTACTTTACTAAAGTGACGGATTACCCCCCCCCCCCCCCCAACATGTACTTAACTTTAATTTAGTACACCAAACAGTTTGAAGCCTTAAATAAAGCTCATTTCCGACAAAATTTTGTTATAAAACTGTGATCAAACAATAAGGAAATGTTTGGAAAATGTTTCAATAATTACCAATTATTCGCATTTCGCGCGTTGCGCAGCGGAATACAGGAAATAAAAAATGAGGTGTCAAAAAACACCTCTTTGTCAGCAATTGTGACACTTTTATCAGTCAAGCTCTTGGAAACCCTGGCTATGTATGCTGCTTGCACGACAACCCACAATTCATCCTAGCGCGGAGAATTTGGATTTCAACAAAGGCGTGCATTTCCAGGGTTAAAGATGCTAAGCTTGGAAAAGTTACGCCTGTAGAAGGTAGGAAGATGATGTTAAAGGACACCTGAATGAAGAGTACCAAGTATCATCCCTATCTGTATAACTTCCGTTAGCATTGCCTGCAGTAAACCCAGTCCAGATATGAAATAGTGTTTCCAAGCTATGATTTTTGCTCCATTTTGCATCTGTTCTTATTTCAGTACAGAACAGTTTTAGAAATGAACAAATGTCTCCAACCAACCCTTCTTCTAGAATATTTTTTAACCAGTTAAGCCCAAACGTATGTCTAGAAGAAATTTCAATACGATCTTGCCAGCGCTGTGCAAGATTTGAATGAATTGCGCTTTTGTCTTGGAGTCTGCATGTGCAAACCTCCAGAAACGAACATCCCTATTTTGAAAACGTCACGCTCAGGAGAAGAATGCTCTCCGTGGCCATGTCTGTAAATGCATTCTCCATGGTGTGTTCAAGTATGGTTTCATCGTTCAGGTGTCCTTTAAGATATGTCTGGCAAGGAATCGGATATTAATTTGTTTTTCGGCAATGGCTTACATTTTGTAGTTGTAAATGTTGGACGATGTTAAGATATGTCTTGCAAGGAATCGGACATTTATTTTATTTTTCGGCAATGGTTTACATTTGTAGTTCGTAAATATTTCAAGCGTAGAGGGACAAGCTCATAGAGATACCACAAATCCGAAAGAGTTCATTCGATGAAATTGATTATCTGTGGAAAACGGACAAACGAAGTAACGCATATTTATAGGGTTTCAGGCCTATTTAAGTGAAGTGTGATGGACTGTCGAATCTCAGTCCTATCCGGTTAAACTTTAATTAGCGTATTTTCAATTCCGGCGATCCTTGCCCGGTCGGTGTTTCGCCAACCTTGCAGGCAAACTTTGAACTTGCTAGCTCACCAAGTTCGACCTTCGAAGTTTGGAGGAAATGAAGAAATGTAATAAATAAATGGCGGACGTCAAAGATACGGATTTTGGAATTAACACATTCGACAAAAAAGAATATTGCTAAAAATCAAGATTAGATTAGGTGCCAAAACGCTGAAGTTGTTTTTTGCTGAAAGTTAACGTGAGCAGCTACAAGGGAACGGCGACCGGCGTTTCAAGAAGATTTGAAGGTAACCTTAAACTTTGATAAAAAAAAGTTTTGTGAGGACATGTCCTCACTTAATTTTTTCTTTTTCCAAGAAGAAAGGGAGTGGGAGGTTTTAACTTTGCCGCTAAGAACTAAGCGTGCTTGAGTGTCATAAGACTTTGTGGAAACAGTGATGCTTCGCTTATTTCTGATTCTTTGAAGAACAGAGGCCCCAGGAGGGAGATTGGGGTGGGGGTACATTGCTGCTAAGAGTTTCAGGGACTTCGCGAGTAAAGTTCCTCAGTTGTTTCGGATTCTTCAAAGAAGAGAGAAACTGAGAGGGAGAGGGTATACTTGGCCGCTAAAAATTCAGTTTGCTTGAGTGTCAGAGACTTTGTTAGTCGCTAAGAAGTAAGTCTGCTCGGGTGAAATATCAAATACCCTAGCAGGGGGATTGGGGAGGGGGGATCTAATTTGCTACTAGGAGTCCTCTTCACTTATGTTGGATTCCTTCAAAATGACATGTGCTAGGAATGGGATCAGGTGGGGGAATACTTGCTACTAATGGTGCCGAATGGAAGCCCTGATTTACCATTTTTTATACAGGGTTCTCCTGTCAATCAATCAATCAGTCAATTTTATTCCAGTAAAAAATTACCAAATCACAAACAAAAACAGAGAAAACAGGGAAAAAAGAAGAAGACAAAAAAGAACGAACGCGACAACAAGTGTAAATATCACATGTACAAAAAGCAAAAATACATAGAAGACACAAGCCGAACCGGTGCTTTGCATCTCAGCATGTTGCAGTTAGTGCTGGTCCAGTCACGATCGGTGCATTGCTATCGGGAATTTGATAACCCAGATCTGTTTTTACAGCACTTTGGTCTTCGCATTTCAGCAAGTACCGTACCGTTAAATCTGGGCATGTGGGTCCAAAAACGACTGGCGTGTCATGAGTAGGAATTTGTCAAAGCGGATCTGATTATACGGTTATTAGAAAACACTTGATTCCAAAACAAGGGGAAATAGAAACGCTGGTGAAAAGCTTTTCTTGGGTTATCAGGGTATCCACGGCTAGCATGAAAGTGTTACTTTTGATATTTTTTTCTTAGGATTAGCACTTTCTAGAAAAAGGCTACTTTCGACAGCTAGCCACTGTTTTTTTTTGTATTTATGCTATTTTTGCGGAATAAAATTAGATCGAATAGATTTAAGGAAACGTAGTACTACTAGAGCACATTTAGTAGGATTAAAAAATTTTCTTCAACACAACATCATTGCTTTAAAAGCACAAATCGCTTAGAGGAACAGACCTCTCCATACGTTAATTTAGTGGCTTTGCACATAGTGATGCATCAAATTGTCGAAATGCAGTTTTTTCGGTAAAATACCACATAAAAAACACATACTCTTTTACGATCTTCAGCAGCATGAAAAAATGTCAACGGCGTGGCAACCTTGACGCTGATACTGGGCCACTAAGGGAGGACCATGCTTCCTGCTTGGCCCGTCTGTAACGGTCCATTCCATACAAAAGTTGCGTTTTTGCAGATACCATGGCATCTGATACCACGGTCTAAAGTCGTTTTTGCAGTTGTCGTGGTATCTGATACCACGGTCAAAAGGCGTTTTTGCAGTTGTCGTGGTATCTGGCCAGTTATCGTGGTATCAGATATTCAGATACTACGGTCCGACCGTGGTAACTGGTCGTGGTATCTGAAAAGTCATCTCACTTTCATCAAATTTTGTCAGATTGGTGAGAAAGAATTTTAGCACTTAGTGATGTAACTGGATATCTGTTTCTCTTTTGGGATGACTTCGAAAAGTGTAATTTCGGCAATAGTCGTTTTTGCAGATTACCGTGTATCAGATACCACGATAACTGCAAAAACGACTAGTTGCAGATCCAGTTACCGTGGTAACAGACACCGTGGTATCAGCAAAAACGTAACTAAAGAATCAGCTTAAGGATCGACTAGGCGCGAATGTTCCGAGGTGTAAACACTGGATTTGCTACTCATGCACATACATCTTTACGCCCCGGTGGTATTTTTGACATGAATAGGAAGCATGTCGTTTCTTTCTGGGTGGTATCCCGATTTGCTGTAATTCTGGCCGACGAACCCTCTGGTCGCAGTCACCGAATCGTATTCCCTTACTTACTTACTTACTTACTTGTGACGGTCCATGAGTTTTCGAACGTTGGTGTCCCAGTATCTTGCGCCAGCTCCTGGGCGGCGAAATCTAGCCAGCAGTTGTCCCATCTTCCGCAGAAGTGGCACAAATCGCCGGGGCTGAAGGTATTCCCGGTGCAAAATGTATCTCAAAATAGTAGCATGAAGTTGTACGAAACAGTAGCATGCAGTACGAACTAATGCTACTACATGCTTCTATGGATACCGTGTTACTGCATTCTACTGCATGCTACTATCAGCAAGCCTGGATGCTACTGGATACTACCACCTAAGATTGGCCCAGTCTGAGGCACATTAAATGATAGTATTCTTTACTATTACATATCAATACATGCAACTTTTTGTACAACTATCATACAACTACGCAGGCTACAAATTTTTCATCAAGTTTTTGACGGTCGTCCACCAGTTCTAGAGTTGACCACCCGGCCTCCTTTGCCAAGAGGGAAGGGGTTCTGCTAGGAGAACTTGTTTGACTGGGCGGTCGTTGTCATATTCCCTGATCCGTAAGGGATCTGTCTCGCAAACCTTCGACCTCTTAAGATATATTTGACAGATACCAGTTCAAGAGTGAGTAAGCATATCCCATCTTACTCTTGTGTTTGTCAGAGCGTATAACAGAAACCGGTCGTAAGTTGGAAGTTCGGTTGAGCCTTTTCACAAGAAAAGATAAGCGAAGGAAACCTTTCATCCCTGTAGCATTTCATGCAGAAAAAATGCAATCGGCGCATCTCCTTGAGCGAATCTGACTAAATTCTGAATGGAAAACGGGAAGCTTTTATGTCGGCGGAATGCTGGAACGAGAGGGAAGAGTGCGTCCGGATCCGCAGTAGCGTTAACTGGAATCCGGAATGAAATTAAATTCTGTTCCGACCGGGAAAGCAAAAGCTTCTTTTGTTTTATATGCTTCCCGGTGCATAGGGGACAACGCAGTGAGGAGCTTCTTGATTTTGCAGAGATAGTGTCTGCGTAACTATTCTCGGGAGTATGTCAAACCCCATAGAAGTGAGCAAAGCAATGAGTGAATGATTTATTAATCACTGCCTAGGGCACAATTGAAGTAAAAGAGGACAAATGAAAGGCATCAACAAACCGCAATAAGGGATGTCGAAGATGTTTGAAAATGTCCGAACTGTGCCGGAGCGGTCGGATTGCAGAGTAGCCTTAAATGTAATAGAAAAATATTGAAATAACCTAATTATAAATCATCCCAGTTTAAAAGCTTTTAATGTATACAGACCGCATTTAGAAATCCAAAGCAGATCTTCAAACTCTTGCAAGAACGGTCTATGTTTCATACTGAATGTCTCGCTAGCCAGTCTGACACTTTAAACCTCTTTTCCGTTAGCAAGGTTATAAAAAGTGTAATAAAACCAAATAATTTTATTGCCTGATAACCCCTTTGTCACAACTTCATTAAGAATGGAGATCCGATGACAAAACTGTCCAGTTTCCAACTGATCATTAAGGATTAAATTACGCCGCGTGGTCTTATTTATTGCTGTGACACCAAAATCCGCATCTATCCATATATATCTACAAGTATACAAGAGTTGAACTTGAGACATAATATAGACGAACTTATCTCATGGGAAATCTGGGCCCAGTTACCCATGGGGGGGGGGGGGGGGGGGTCGGGACCCATCAAATTGCATATCTAGACCTAAATATCCTCGACTATACCAACTTAGAGTTTGACTCCAGTCACGGGTCAAAAATTTTACTCATGGGCAAATTCGGCCCACTTGCCCATGAACTGTGTGTGTGTGGGGGGGGGGGGAGTGGTTCAACTCGACATTGATGTTCCCAACCCGATGATCAAAAAGCATAGAGGAATTTCATCGCTATCTCCAGTTTTTTTTTTTCAAGTTAAAAACATAAAAAATGGGCAATCTTGGCCCGATTGCCACTGAACCAAGTGGGGGTGTGGTTTGAGGCCCGCAAAAAGCAAAAAGAGACCCTAATGCTCACAAACCTACCAAGTTTCAACTTGATATCTGTTGATTCCTGTCACGGGCGACGAACTTTACTCCTTGGCAATCTGGGCCCAGTTGCCGTTGAACGGGGTGGGTGGGGTAGGTGAAACTGTGAAAGTGATTCCCAGCCCTAGGATCTACAAGTACAAGGAATTTCAGCGCCCTATGTCCAGGTCTGATCAAGCTATGAACATTATTCACTGGGCAATCTGGGCCCAATTGCCCCTGAACCGGGTGGATGTGGGACCCACAAAAGACAACACTGGACCCCAATACCCACAAGTGTACCAAGTTTGAACTTGATACTTGCACTGGTTCACGAGCCATGAGCTCCACAAAATACGGGGAAAACCGAAAACCGGAAACCGAAAGCTGCTACAGCGCTCGCAATTGTGGATTGTTCCAAGGAACACTCCAGTAAAAATGATCCTCAGTCAGGCTTTGAACCGAGAAGCCTCTGCTCTGTGGGTCTTGGTATGCCTACGTGACCAGACTTCTAAATTTAAAAAAAAAAAAAAAAATCATTTTGGTCAACTATGACATCGCAGAAGTTGTCCGTCTGTCCGCGCGATCACTCTCGAGGGGATTGAAATATTTTGATGAAACAAGGTGGGAGGACCCTTTTGGTCAAAGTACAGGTCAGGTTCGAAGATAGGCTCTGTAGCCCTATGTTTGAGGGTGGGAAAGGGGTTTCAGATTAAGGGGCAACAAAAAATATATTTTTGAAAGCTATTGAGATAGTTGATTTAGGGGTAAGGAGACATGCTGAATCCTAATATGAGAGTTATTTTTTCACCGGGCAAGTAGTTCATCTGGAATCCGGCAAAAACTATAGCAGTCCCCACCCTTTTGTTCACACTAGTATAGCTCTGCGCGTGGATGATGACTTAATCGATGAATGTCGGAGAGAGCTGGTGTAATCAAAGGTCGAAGGGTTTGGTATACGTTGTTCAAGCTTAGTAGGGGTTGATATATATAGGTTGTTCAAGACCCAATTGTCTGGATCAAATATTAGATTTTGGGATCCCTTCGAAACCTTTGGTCTTTTTGTTTTAGATGCTTGAGGGGGGGGGGGGGGCAACATCCGCCACCTTTCCTCCCTGGAGCATTCTAAGAAGAAAAGATGCAGTTTTCGCTTTTTCGGATCCCAAAACGTAAGTGGAGCGTAAGGAGACATCGCAGAATTTTGTCCGTTTGTCCGTCCGTCTATCAGCACGATAACTCTCGAGGGGAATAAGATATTTTGATGAAACTTGGTGTGAGGATTCTTTGGGTCAAGTTCGTAGATGGGCTCTGTAGCCCTGCAATTAGGAGTTGGGGAGGGAGTTCAAATTAAGGGGCAACCAAAATATTTTTGGACAGCTAATGTAATAGCCGATTATGGGGTAAGAAGATATGCTGAACACGATGATGAAAACCATTTTCGCGCCGGACAAGTAGTTCGTCCGGTATCCGGCAAAAACCGGAAAGTTGGTTAAATTAAAAGTTTTGTTTGAAGTTGATTATATGTTCAGTTTAGGGGTAAGAAGACATACTGAACACCTATGTGAAAAATTTGTTAAAATCGAAAGTTTTATTTGAAGTTGAGTAGATGTTTCTTTATAGCGATATGGAGAAATGCTGAATTCGTTTCGAATTGTTCTTTTTTTGCTGGACAAGTAGTTCGCTCGGAATTTGGCCGAAACCGGAAATTTGGCAGAAGTAAAGCAAGAAGTTTCGGTCAGTATCGTCCAAATAGAAATGGCTTATAGAGGTAGATCTGAACTTGGTTTCCTCAGATGATCAGATGAATGAGTTCAAATAGCGCTCAGTGCTATGAGCGGGCGGGTTGATTAGCTGAGATTTCTTAGCTGCCCTTGAAATGCTCCTTGTTGGGCGAGTACCCATTCTTTTTTCATCTTCGGGTGGCAGGACCTCACGGTGCATTTCCGAGGCAAGGCACTTCAGTCCGTATTTCATTGTGAGATCGTGCCGGCGCGACGCAAGGGTTTTCATCCCTAATTCTTCCAGTGCTTGTTGATAGGATTTGTAGTTATCCGCCAAAATAATTTTTAATGCAAAACAATTGTTAATGGGATAACAAATTGCTGGCGCGCCAACACCAAAAAATAAGCAATAAACCCTTTAGGGAAGTATATTGAAATCTTCGACCATTCTTGAGTCGTCAGCGATTGACGATTGGATAAGTAGAATGTGCTGTCTTTAGCTGTATGCCAGGGAATCGACAGCGGCAAGGACTCAATTTCCATACAGATTTGTATTTTAAAGAGTATCAGATTGAGCATTTAGAACTGAAATTTGATAGTTTAGGCGTCAAGCCTGCCACTAGATAGATGAAGGGTTGGAATATAGGCCTTAGCTGCCTTTCTCGAGGCTGACCTCCATTTATCTGGATGAATGAATGAATATGTTTATTACCCATCCTTACATAAAATGTCACTGATGGAGTGTAAAAAAAGAAATAAAGAAAGTGAAACAATGAACAGCACACAAGATACACTTTAACTTGGCAATACATAATACAAAAAAGAGTAAATAAATAATACACTATTTCTGTAACTAATGTTTAATTGCCGGATAGAGGCTTTTTAGAGGGTCGAGGGATTCCAGAAATCGAGCACGACGCTCTAAAACAGCCTCAATCGGATCTTTAATCCCATGATTTCGTGTAACTCGTCGATTACAATTCGTGAGAATGCCGAATGCCGTTCTGGACATTTTTATCGACTTTTCCGTCGACTGTGCTATTGCCCCGAGCCACCGAATGGTTAAAATGATTGTATATATTTAGTAAGAAAATTCATGTGTTAGTGTAATTTTAGTATGTGATGTGTAATATCACGAATTAAATAAATTGATTGATTGATTGATTACGAGACCAAAGCGGGAGTCCAAGCAGGAATTTAGAATATTTGTAAAAAGTACTTCTAATAGTTCTAACATCAGATGTGTGAAAAAGTGCATGCGGTAATGCAGGAGCAGTATACAGCTGCGCCAGCACCAGTCTGTTGTAACGCGCCTTCGACGCAGCAAGCATACCGTTTTTTTTTTTACTTTAGCGGGAAAATGCGCGATTAGGTCGAAACGCGTAGATCGCAGGTTTTTAACGATGGGCAACCCGAGGTAAGTCAGAGATTCGGAAGGGCCTATTAATATATCCCATAACTTCACCTTAATCGAAGAACTATCACACTTTCTACCATTAAAAATAATCACATCACTTTTACTAGGGTTAAAAGCGAGTCCTGTGACCACATACGATTACCATACATCTCCATTTGGAAACGAATCTTTCAACTTAACAAAACGGATCTGTCCAGTCACTCTGGTTCACTTCTTGACCTCGAAGGTTTTCCCGGAAAACTTGATTTATGGTGCTTTCGGGAAAGTAGTGGGATGTCCTGGTCTTTCAGTATATTGAGTTTGTCCATGAGAGTAAAAAGGACTGTATAAGCTAAACGTTGTATCGCGGACTATTTTGTGGTATTGATACTAAAGCCTGAATCGCACGGACCTAATTTGGTTGGGGAGTCTGGACTCAGTTTAAGTCAACACTGTAAGCTCTTCGAGAATTACTTGAAAGAACACGACCTTTTTCCGGATCTGATGTTCGACCTAGGAAGTTTTAGTGGAAATTTGTTCTCGTACACAGAGATAGAAATATAAGGTTAACGCCCATTTTTTATATTAATGTATATAGCTTATTTGCTGGTTAGTGAATCAATCAATAATCTTATCACCCCTCTACATATTTACAAAAGACTGTTCTTAAATCAGTTGTATTAAATTGTTTCCGGAAAGGAGCTAAGGCGGGAAGGTCAAACTAATAGTCATTCCGATTCCTTGAAGACGTAGTTTGACGACTTGTTTTCAAGTAGTTGTTTATTCACGAAGTTCAAATGCTGCTAATTTCGAACTTGTGAACCTGGACCGAATTGTTCCCGAAATAAAAAACAACCAGAAGGTCAGGCTTAAGTGCTTTGTTTTCGTTTTTGACGTAGAGAATTTTCCTCACAAAATTTGCTCCTGTTCTGTCGTAGTTCTCCGTTTTATCTTGCAGTTTGCAGCATGAGTTCATAGCTTTTACGTCGGTTGGTGGTTCGGTGTAGTGAAGTTAGCAGAGCAAAATAATACTAGAGAGTAGCGCTAAGATCTATGCTCTCCATGCTTTGCAAACGGACCATACTCGTAGCGCCATCCACTGTGCTTGCGGCATTTAAAGTGAGACAAACTTGCGGGTTTAGACATTTCTAGTAAAGCAAAGGTGCGGTCTGCACACACCAAGGAAACAATGGAGGCTGTATCATTGTTTTTGCAGTGTTCAGAATAGATAGATAGATACTTTAATTTAGCCGTTAGGCCATACACAAAATCATACATTTTTAAACACTTCGAGAGAGTGATTATATAAACTCACATATAAAACGCTTTAAACTCCCACCACCAATAACTATTTACATCTCTTTAACGCTTCTTTGACAAAACCTGTAACTGCCATTATCGCTGACCGTGAAGATGACTTTAGGATACCAGGAAAGAGCAACCCATCTTCACCGAAAAATCTTACTCTACTACTGAAGTTACCGCAGCCAGCGCTGGTAAAAGACTGAATGAGTTTCAGTAGGGATGTTCTCTATCGCTAGTATCGCTGCTGTTCAAGTGTGTGACAATTTTGTCAAGAATTGGCGCTACTTCCTAGTGTTTTTTTTGCTCTGGAAGTTAGGTTACTTAGGTTACAAGTTAAGTTACTTCCAGATGGGTAGGAGGATGAAACTTGGCTACTTTAGATAATCGCACCATAACATGAGTGGCTCCGGTCTAGAGAATAAACCAATTCGGCACGGCGTTGGTCCTCGGCTACAACTGGATTAGTAATTAGGATTGGATTAGTAATGGATTAGTAATCGCGTGACTTTGTGGTTACGAGCCCACGGAAGAAGACCTAGTAGGGACTGCACACTTATAAAACAGTTTTTGGTGTCACACCTTAGTTTGTAACCCAAGGCAGTATCCAGGGGGGGGGGGGCTAGGGGGTTGAGCCCCCCCCCCCCACGAAACATTCAAAAATAGTCATTTTTATAGGCTTTTCCCTCTGATCTATGTCTTTTTTGTACTTTTTTTGTCCGACCCGCAGGCAACCCTCCCCCCCCCCCCCCCCCCCCGAACAAAATTCGTGGATACGGGCCTGTTGTAACCCCTCCAACAACCGTAGCAAAAATCAGTGTGTTCGTTTAATGGAAAGTACACTACACGAAAAACTAAAACTTATGGTTTGTCGCGGTAAATCCCAACTCATTTTGAATCTGGAACCTGGATGGGTTATGGTTTAATTTCTAACTTGTGTGTTGATGTATTTACAGCCCGTGGTAAATGTCTGCCATTTGGCCTTGACCCCTCTCTCTGCCAAATTGGCCTTTTCTGTTGTATTTAGTTTGCAATACACAGAACTTGAACTTGAATCTGCAGATTCGTGCTGAATAGGCCTTTTGGGATCCCCTAAAACGGTTTGGACAGTGCTCGATTACCCGCAAAGGACTAGCTTTCACGCCGTTCGATCGCTGTTAATGTAATTTGACGTTTTCGTCAATAATGGAACGCTATTTTTCTCCCTGGACGCAATATAATAATTGCTTATTAGACAGATCGACGCCATCCACAGCAGAAGAAGGAGAATAGGTTACCAGGAGCTAAGAAAATGATGGACCGTCGAAAAGTTGTGGCAAATCCAGTACACTGTCAGAAGTTTCATAACAGAAAACAAGGATGCGCGCTTTCAACCCCTATGAAAAATTCATCTTAAAATAGTAGTACAAAGTTGTACGAAAAAGTAGCATGCAGTACTAACTGATGCTACTACATGCTTCTACTTCAAGGCTACCGTGTTACTGCATACTAGTGCATGCTACTATTAGCAAGACTGGATTGGGCCAGTCTGAGGCACATTAAATGATAGTATTCTTTGCTATTACATAGTGTTACATGCAACTTTTTCGTACAACTACCATACAACATCAGACCTACACATCTTTCATCGGGAACAGACAGTGCGTAACAGACAACACCTGGGATGTTGTCTGTTGTGTTGGAAAACGTTATACGTGAAATTTTACGCAGAAGAAGCATTGCTAGGAAGAGCCAAAAAAGCACCTACTGACTTTTTTGTTTGTCGTCATGACGTCTGAAAATTCAGCAGATGCTTTTTGGCGATTTTTTGGCTTTCAAACACAACAGACAACATCCGAAGTGTTGTCTGTTACGCATTGTCTGTTGAAACCGCGCATCCTTCTGTTGTCTGTTATGAAACCTCTTACAGTGTAGGCTACAGACATTTGAAGAAATTGAAAGGAGAAAGTACCAAATTATAGGGGCGCGCGTATGAGCTGCAAGCTCTGAAAATGTCAACCTTTCAATAGCGACCAAATGGTGTTCGACGTTACTCTTGTTTGCTCAGTTAGGTTCCCTTATTATCGACGATGACCTCGAAGGATTCTGCGGTTCATGTTGACGTGGATTGAAACATTTTCTGGTCTGTTTGGTAGGCCCTCTTCAGGCTCAAGCCGCTCAAGCTCATTTGACCAGTTCATTTTCCAGCTTGAGCGGCTTGAGCCTAAAGAGGACCGTTGCCAAGAAGGGCCGAAATATAGCTCTAATAAAATGTAGCTGACTTATCCGTTTTGCACCGTCAAATATGATTCGCAGTCAGCTTGGGCTGAAGGGATATCTGTTAAAATTACAGTTGGTCTCCTAAGATTCTATCACTCTTCCTAAGGGCCAGGAGGGGTACAAGGTAGCCAGAGGGACCTTGCACGGCGTTTTCTTGTTGAACGTATAGGAAAAAATAGTGTGATCCGCCACTTCTCGACAAAATGAGGGTAAATTAATCACTGCCTGAACCGCTCATTCCTCGGAAGAGCCTTAGATAAGCAAAATTTTCAAAACTTTACATAAGATCTTGGTCACACTGGGCTCAAAAAGCCGCCTATTCCACAAAGAACTGAAAATCCCCAGGGGGCGTAAGATTTGATGGGCTTTGTGGCAGCTTGTGGATAATGAGCAGACTGCAATTAGGGGTCAGTTAGGGTTCCTGTAACATAATTATACACGCTGTTTTGCTCTAATTGATCTCTGAATTTAAAACGACAACATTCAGAATTAGTTGTATCTTGTTCTTTTTCTTTTTTCTGCTTTTGCAACCCAAAAAGCCAGGAAATGAGCCAAGTGAGACCAAGCTCTAAGCCGGCCAGAAAATGGTGTGTAGTGTTATGACCACCGTTGGCAGTATTTTGAATTAAATTAGCAAGGAATTGTCGTTATTCTTGAAAATCATGGGCGGGCGAGCCGATATTTGCTGCTTTCCGTCGTAATGACACTGACACAATAAACAATAAAAAACAATTACAAACTTACAGATAGTACTCAAAATTACACATCAGCTACTCGTCATTCTTATTTTCTTCCAGTATAAATATATATGTATATAAATATAATGAAAATTAAATCAAACTTTCAAGACTGGTGGTGTAGCAAATAAAACGACTGATATGCAAAATTATATACAATTATTTTAGGCTAATGTTTGGCTTACAAGGCTGGACGAAGGAAGGGAAAACACTCTCAATACAACGAGTATGTTTAGATAAAACAGGGGTCATTGATTAAATTTATAGAATTAAGGACAGCTATCCCCACTGCCATTTGTGTGGGCTCCCTTTTACCATTTGTCTAGTTTCCTTTGAAATGCAGGAATGAAATGTGGAATATGGGCTGATATTTATCCACATTAATATCCGCCCACAGAACGCGAATTTTTCCCGCCAACGAATTTTGTTCTTTCGGGTCGCTCAGCGAAGTCGTTTAGTAGACCCCATTGGCAGCGAATGCGTGAACGACTTCGCCAGGACTAGATATGTATACGTGGATACGATACGTATGACTAGAAAGACAATAGGGAAGTCAACTTTATGGTTATATACTCTGTATCTGGTTATATATTCTACTTTGGCCAGGTTGATTTCGTGAATTTCCTCAGCGCGAATTGAGGCGACGCGAAAATAACTCGACTTGGAGTTGAAACGGCGCGGCGGGAAATTTTTGCCTAGCGAAGCGAATCTTTTCCGCTAGCGACGTCAAATTTGCCTAGGCGAACGCGAATTCGCGTTCTGGGGGCACCTATCTATATCCCAGTTGATCAAACCACAAACGCCGCCTCAAAAATATCAGTGGTGCAGAATTCTCGCTCCTGCGTTTCGTTAGTCTGCTGTGACGTCATTTTTATTGAGGATCCAAGGGAGTGTCAGCTGGACCTAATCCCTAATTATGACTAGAATACAAACCTGAGGCCTACGGTAGGGAATTGATAATATCCTTTGATGAGTCAGCTTGGGCTAAACCTCATGGGAAGAATGTCCCGTAATAGATTATTTGCTAAAAGTGCTTATTCTGTGCAACTGGAATGGCAAGATTAGGCCTGTGTTTGTTCCAGGTCAGTTGTGTAGAAAATCCAATTTATTGACTAGATCCGTAAGATCCCTTATAATCTTTATTAAACATGAAATGATCGACTGGGCAAAATCATCTCGAACTCTTCTTATTCCTCCTCGAAATGTTCTTGAGGAGTGTAATCAGTAAATAAAACAGATACTAAAAAAATACATCGCAAACGATTGATGGAAATTTTCTGAAATTTTTAACAGGCTGCTGCAGTGAGAATCTTAAGGAAACGGGAGCTCTATTTTAGCTATAACCTATGGCTACGTTCGACGTTCCGCTTTTGTCCAACTTTTGCCATCTAATAACAACAAAAATGCGGTTTATATTTCTTTCGTCTGAAAGCTATGCTTCTGGTTATGTCTTCATTTCGGATCGCAAACAGACACTACGTGCCAATAATTTAAAGCTACCCGAGCGGAGCGAGGCCCTGTCACGGTTCCCAACGCTTTTTTCAAAACGGCACGTTACGTGTTTGCATTGCCTTTATATTTCTTATGGCCCCCGAAACTGGAAAGGTGCAATCAAACGATTAGAAAGTGTACGTTGATGGAAATAGGCCTATTTTCTTTTGATGAACGGGAAAAGACTGGCAATTCATTCTTTTGTCTAATTCGATCGAGTATTGACATACTCACTGACAGGGGGGGGGGGGGGGGGCAAACGGAAGGATTTACGATATCATAGGTATCGCGTCATTACCTTTTAAGATCTGAAACACTGGCTTATTTTAATTCATCTTATGTGAATGAATGAATTTATTACGCACTGCCCTAGGGCGTAAGTGCAGTCATCATTTCAAAAAGGAAAGTGTCATCAGTTCAAAAAGGAAACAAAAAGACAAAATAAAACGAAGAGAAGGGGCATAAATATACAGAATGGTCAAATTAACTGAAATTTGAGCAGCTTTCTTCACTGTAAAAAGTTTTTCCGTATAAAGATTAAACTTAGCTACAGTATTTGCTACTCGGATTGTTCTTATCTCTACGCAGATAAGATTAATACCAAATAGAGATAAGATGAATCTGAGTAGCAAATACTGCAGTTAACTTTAATCTTTATACGGAGAAACTGTTTACAGTGTTTGATAGTTGTAGCCTACACTTGCGCAAGTGTCCAAACGTGGAGTGCGGAAGTACGAATCAAGTTCACATATCGAAGATATCTCATTGCGCTTAACAGGAAGATAAGCCCCTGAAAGTGTGTAACCTCTCGCTGTCGAGAACACATGTCAGGCTAATTAAATTAACCTGAATTCTAATCTGACGCGCACACATACGTCGACTTTTAAAACTTCCATGCACGCCTGTCAAATGTTGTGGCGGGGGTAGGCGTAAAACGATCGTCAATTTTTATGGTATCAGTACCTGGATTTATCCTCACGGGTTTAGGGAAGTCGGACCCAGTTGCCCTTTGAACCAAATGGAAGGTGAGAGGTTGGACCCTGTCGGTCCATAACCAGCTTCAGAACGAATTTTGTTTTCGTCCTAATCGAAACCGCTGTCAAGCTACGAAATTCAAGTTACTAGGCGACATTGGGTGAATTTGCCCATAAAACGGTAGGGTGGGAAGACGAAGCCTCCGAGAAATGCTTCTGAATCCCATGGTCTGTAAGCAAATGAAGTTTCATCGTCGAGACGTCAACCGTTGTCAAGGCATTAACTTACGCCATTGAGTAAACTTTGTGCAGTTGCCCAGGAACCAGGAGGTTGGGGGGGGAGGAGGATGGGGGGGGGGGTACGACGCCGATGTCACTTCTAGACCTAGGATCTCTAAGCAGGCCATGAGGAATCTTATTTTCGTACTTCTAACCGTTGCGTAGTCACGAACAACAGATGTATTGTCGTACTTTCAACCATTGTCAAGTTGTCCTTGAACCGGAAGAGTGTGGATTCACCACACTGTCAGAAGTTTCATAACATACAACACAAGGATGCGCGGTTTCAACAGACAACACTTGGGATGTTTTCTGTTGTCGATTTGTTACGTATGGAAATTTTTGCATAGCAAGCATTGCCAGGAAGAGCAAAAAGTAAATGCCGAACAAGTATCTGCTGAATTTTCCATTATCAGGACGACAATAAAAAAAAGTCTTCAGATACCTTTTTGTCGGTTTTTCAATTATCGCAACAACAGATACATCCCAAGTGTTGTCTGTTGAAACCTCGCATCCTTGTGTTGTCTTTTATGAACTTCTGACAGTGCAATCATAGTTCAGGAGTAAACAAGACCAAAGGTTTCGATGGGATCCCAAAAATTCAATATCTGATCCAGACAACTGGGTCTTGTCTTAGTCAGATCCAGTCATCGCCAGACTACTTGAACATTCTTACAATTAAAATTCACAAACAGATTAAGGCCAAATAGCTAATCATCTGAGAAAACCAAGTTCAGATATGGATTCAGCATGTGTGTTTACCCCTGTAAGTCATATCTGTTTTGACGAAAAGTTCCTGCCACTTCTGCCAATTTCCCGGTTTCGGCCGAACTCTAGAACTACTTGTCCGGCGAAAAAAGAAAGCTCAAAAACGAACTCAGGGTATCTTCTTTCCCCAATAATGGACATCTAATCAACTTCAAATAAAAATTTAGCTTAAAACGAATTTTCCAACTCCAGCCGGATTCCGGTCGAACTATATGTCCAGGTAAAATATGATTGCCACACACGGATTCAGCGTCTCTTCTTACCCCTTAATCCGTTATCTAATCAACTAGAAATAAAACTTTAACTTCTAACATTTTTCCGGTTTTGGCCGGATTCCGGGCGAACTACATGTCCGGGTAGAAAAATTGTTATCACGTAAGTTTTCAGCATGCCTTCTTGCCCTAAATCGAACATCTAATCAACTCCAAATAAAACTTTTAATTTTAACAAACTTTCCGGTTTCGGCCGGATTCCGGACAAACTATTTGTCCGTCGAGAAAATGATTTTCACCATCGTCTTCAGCATGTCTTCCTACCCCTAAATCGAACATCTAATCAACTTCAAATAAATCTTTTACTTCTCACAAACTTTCCGGTTTTGGCCAGATTCCGGGCGAACTACTTGTCCGATTACAAAATGGTTTTCACCTTCGTGTTCAGCATGCCTTCTTACCCCATAATCGACTAACACATTAGCTGTTTCAGAATATTTTGTTTGCCATTAATTTGAACCCCCTCCCCCACCCCTAAATATAGGGCTACTAAGCCCATCTACGAACTCGACTGGTCCGACGGCCCAAAGAATCCTCACACCAAGTTTCATCAAAATATCCCATTCTCTTCGAGAGTTATCGTGCTTACAGACGGACGGACAGACGGACAACTTTTGCGATGTCATAGGTATCCCTCCACTTACGTTTTGGGATCCCAAAAACTCCACACAAATCAGCGAAAACCGAAGTTCGGCTTGAGTGGCGGCAGGAGTGGATTGTTGTAAAATGAACACTCGACTAAAATCAAATGAGCTGTGATAGGGTGACTACCGCTGGAGTTAGAACGATGTTAGGGCAAGAGGGCAAGACAAAGTTTTATGTACTGAAATAAAACATCAAGTATCTCCTGAAGCTCGATTCAGCTTTGGGGGAGGAAGCTTCAGTGTTAGAAGTTCGATAGTATATAACACACGGATGCGCAATTGCAGCAGTCAATATGGATGCTATCTGCGAGTTTTACAGAATATTTCAATTATGACCTTTTCTTATTGTTTACTTAAAACCGTGTGCATTGTTAAGTTTTGCGGAAAAGGCTGATGATAAATCAATCGGGAACATTAAAGGGTAGTAGACCTATTCATAGTCCTATGTGTCAAAATTGCGCATCTTTCTGTCAAATGTTATCAAGCTTCTAACAGTTTCACTTCGTTTCGGGTCCAAAATGGATCGTCACAGAACGTTGTGATAAATATTTTTCCACAGGTTACCCTGTAAAAAGTTTCTGCGTGTAAGGATTAAAGTTAACTGCAGTATTTGCTTCTGGGATTAATCTTATCTCTACTGAAGTAAGATTAATCCAAGTTAGAGATAAGATTATCTTTTTAGAGACAAGATTAATCCCAGTAGCAAATACTGCAAGATTTTCTTTTACAGAGAACTTAAGTTTCCATTTTTTTTGCAGTGGTCTTTTGGCGTTCTCTTGTGGGAGATGACAACCCTTGCACAGCAGCCGTACCCGGAAATCGACCCCTTTGAAATGGCCGAGTTTCTTCGCGATGGCTTTCGACTTCAGCAACCCCTCAACTGCCCCGACGAACTGTAAGTTTTTGGCAGTCTACAATTAGAAGAAAGAGTGGGAACAGTCTGTCACGAAAGTCTGATGGTTAAATTGACTAGGTTAAATTCTGGAACATACACCAGCACCCTGACCTCAGTCCGGTATGAGACTTGGATTAAGTTGTTATTTGGCTACAGCTAGAGGAATGGTTGGGAGCAAGGCCCTACCACAAATGTCGGGTTGCAAAGTAAACGAAAATTGTGAACACTGGAGTCTACACCAAGGTCGGTGTTCAGGAAAGCATATTGCCTAACGTAGACCATCCCCAAAAGTGGCTTGAAGGGGTTTGTAGCCTTCCCGTTTTTCCATTGTTTGATCCGGTATAGTTCTTGAGCCTTGCCGGGCATTAGATAGATTTTGTCATCCCGCATTGGCACGTTTCGGCATTTTCTGGCAGTGTGCTTCCCATTTTAGATCTGGGGCTATGGCATTAGTCAGTCCCGCAGTTGAGAGGTGAGTTGGCTGGGAGAGGACAAAATAGTTATGTGCTTTTTTTTCTCGCACGTTTGAAGAATAAGTTGCATTGTTTGCATGAAGCTGGATTATTATGGATTATGTTCAAGTTTGCTTTTTTGCAACCCTGTGTTTTGCTGTGGCTGTAAGTATTTCCTTGTTTTGTTTTATTTAGCTCTTGTGTTTCTATTTTCAATGCTTAGATTTAAGTTAATGTGCTGGCATGACAAGCTATATAAGCCAGGATTTCAGGTGCATGGGGGGGGGGGGGGGTCTTTGTTTTAGTTTGTCTGGATCGATCGCAAAATTTGAATATCAGAGATTTAATTGGTTTACTGCAGGAAAATAGAACAAACTCAGCGTACAATTTGCTAAAAGTAACTGAGAACCAGCCCGCTTGTAGAAGCTGACCTTGGGAGGGTTAATTACTTATTTGTTCTTGACCTTCACTTAATTTTTCCAGTGCCTGATCAGTAATTACTTTGTTGGAAAATGGCTTCTTTCAGTTGGCAGGCTTGTGGACGTCGTTCGATATGTCGGAAACACCTGTTGGGGTGGGGGTGACTCCTTTCCCTCCTTTCATGGGCCATTTTGTAGTTTACCGCTGATCAAGAAATTGTCTAGATAGGTTAAGCAGGCGTGAACACATTTTTCAGATCGCTAACAGACTTGGCCAAACGATAGCTACGATCGTCTTTTCCGAGTGGCGAAATCGGTGCACTTTAACTGCAAAAGAAGTGTGTCACAAGTTCGAGTAGCCGGCTGAATACTTTGATTTGCGTTGAGACTAGTATCGAGATTCTGATGTGAGTGCAGCTCTCCATGAGTAGAATGGATACATGGAGAAAGGAGTCTGTATTGTTACTCCCGGCCTGACCATGCATCGAACTTCCGACCGGGGGCTACGGTATCGGAGATAGGCACCTGTATTTGCTTACTCATAACGTTCAGAACCTTCCTAGCCAGAGCTGCTGCGAGTCCAGCGAATTCGAGTCCAAGACAAGTCCGAGTCATTGAAAAAGGCGTCTCGAGACGAGTCCAGAGTCCGAGTCCACCAGCTCTAGCATAGCTAACTGGCTGACCGCACGATCACAGTACTTCAGCCAAGCGGACATGGGCAGAAAGGGTGCTCAGGCAAATCGAGTATGATAGTTGGACACTGATGAATCAGTTGAGATGCAGGGAATAAGACTATCCTCTATTCCGTTACACTTATTAGTAGGCAACTTTCCTTGGCTATTCATGAACTCAACTTAATACATTTTTGTCTGTTGTAGGTTTGCCGTCATGGCCTGCTGCTGGCTAGAATCCCCTGCCCAACGACCAACGTTCATGCAGCTCCTGGCATGTCTGCAAGACTTCCACACGGCGTTGGGAAAATACATTTGATTCCTCTTGAAACTTTGGCCTTAGCGGTCGGAACTTTGCATTATAAGACTCTTGCCGAAGGGGATCGGGAGTTTGAGACAAATATGTTTCGTCAAATCGAGGCGGAAGCCACTCTCCCACGAAGCGGATGAGTAGAGGACTTTGAGAGATTTTTCCGTAGTACAAGTGAAGAAGCTTTCTCGTTCATCTGGAGCTTAGTCGTATTGTCCCTGTGAAAACGCTGAACTTGGAGCTGCCAAAGCAACCCGAGGTGTTGTATGACATTCCCCGTACTGGTCAAATAGTAATTGCCGCCTTTTCAGCCGATCATTCGAATTCAACCCAACTGGAACGGCGACGTATGGGAGAAACTACAGATAATGTATTTTATAAAATGTGTTTCCGGAAATTGGAAGTCTAACTTACTTACTTAAGAAAAAAAAATGTCGTTGGATGCTGCAGACCTTGCACCTCGCGACGGGTTTTCTGAACGGCGGTTGTTTGTCACCTGGTAAACTCAAATCTTCCTGAGTAGTTCTATATAGCTGAAGCTGCTCGTTTTAGCTAACTGTCTAAGAACAAACTGAGATTATTAGTGTCGCATTGATCTCACATGGTGTATGATAACATATATTCTCCCAACTAGATTTTCTTTCCGTTGGTTATTGTACGCCAGGTCTTTTTAGAATTTTCGGGGTTTATATTTTTGAAAGGAAACTATTCGACATCAGTCCCGTCAGTTTTGTATTCGTATGTGTGTTTTGTTACATCTGTTTTTGTATTACATTTTTATTGGGGTTTTGTTTCGATATTGTTTAGTTTGATCCAGCTTTTCACATTGCGCAAATGCTGCTTGGACCAGTCACTATGTTGGAAGAGCCCGAATTCAGCTCTTGAAGTATTTTATTTATTTGGTTATTAGGCTACCCATCAATAAGACGGAGCTAGCTATAGTTGGAGTTCAAACACGATAAACATAGAATACTAAAGAGCGTTTTACACAGGGTGAGGTGACAAAAACAACAACTTTGCGAATAGACGTGAGTCACTTCACAGAGATATCCTACACTGTCAGAAGCTTCATAACAGATTGCGCATAACACCTTCAAGAATAACACCTTTTCACTTAGAAAAAAAGTGTTATGACCAATTAAGTTTATACTATTTCGTGCCCAGATCTCCAACAACACCTTCAATAGGTAAAAATACTACACTGTCAGAAGTTACATAACGACAACAGCAGGATGCGCGGTTTCAACAGTTAACACTTTGGGATGTTATATGTTATGTTTCTTTCGTTCCCGTTAGTATTTTTACCAATTGAAGGTGTTGTTGGAGATCTAGGCACGAAATAGTGTAAACTTAATTGGTCATAACACTTTATTTCTAAGTGAAAAGGTGTTATTCTTGAAAGTGTTATGCGCAATCTGTTATGAAACTTCTGACAGTGTAGTGACTGCCCTAGGAGGACATTTTAAGCTCATGGGACTCGAGATGTAGATTCATCACTCGGAAGTTTCGTAACTAGATTTACTTTTGGGCAGAACAAGCCGTAAGTACGGTGTTTCGTACTCCAGTTGACTCGCTTTACTGAGTTTCAAGTTCTTGGATGGCACTAAGCCTTTCGCCGGGAATGTCAGCTAGTCCACAGCTATCAATGGGTCTGCCCCCTTCGTTATAATAGCAGGGTTTTAGACTGATCCTCCTAGGATTCTTAGCACTGCTGTTAGTGAAAAGGGCTACAGGATAGCCAAAGGGATCAGCACGTCGTTTGCTGTCTAAAAAAAAAACACGTGGGAAATATACGCCATGCCACTCTCCTGGTCTGCAAAGTGGGGTTCTCGTCAGTAATAAGGGTAGAACCATCAGTAGTTGTGTTTTTGATCGAAGTTTGAAGTTACCTTCAAACTGTTACCTTCAAACTTGGAGGCATCTTGTTAAATACCTTTTTTGGTCACCGGTCATAGTTTCTTTGTCCGTCTAACTCGGACCGTTGAACTTCGTGAGCTAGCAAGTTCGAAGTTTGTCAGAAACGTTGACGAAACGGCGACCGGGAAATTATCGCAAAACACTAATTAAGCAAATGGTGAACTTCGACGGCATTTGAAAACGGAAAAGGCGAACAAAACTTCGATGAAAAACGCAACTAGTGTCTGGACTGTTCATCCCTCAAAAAGCTGGTGATAGATAAGGGGCTCGTAAGATATTCCCCAAATTTGTTCAAGCCTGCCACAATCTGAAGTGCACAGGTGGACTCCTGCATCCCCGTCACACCGTAAGAGCCTTTAGCGCTGTTCATAGCTTGTTGCTTCAGATCCTTCGCTACTTAGCTTAGTCGGTCCCACCCCACCGTTCTCAGAGCAAGAAGGGGTCCTTCATCGTCACTCGAATGTTGATTGCGAGTTGTTGCTTATCGTCTACCTTGTCAGCTCCTGTAGCTGAGAAACGTAATTCTGATTAATATAATGGATACACGCGCTTAAATGAATGTCAGATATTGTAACGGAATTCAAGTCTTCCTCGGGTCCCCATGGTTACGGATTAGTTCAAATCCCTTTTTAAATCCCTGGAATACGTCTTGAGATTGCAAAGTTACTTAGAAGTTTCAAGTGGAGCAAGAAATAAGAACTTCGTCAATTTGCTGGAGCTTAGAGCTTGTTTGTTCGGGGAGAGGGAGATACTTAGTTCATCAGTAGAAAATGATTTATCACGAAAGGGCAAACTTGGAGAAAACTTTTCAGAAGTTACAAAGAATAATGGCGACAATATTTTTTCAAAAGAATGATCAAGTGGGAACCTCCGAAGTAGTAACTTGTTTTGTGGGCTTGCTGATAGTCTACTGAGAACACATACAGAGAAGTGTTCTCCGGATCTAGGAATGCCACGATTGTATTTCTTTGACTGCAAAATTCTACTACAGGCCTCCGACGGTTCTGAACATAGGACAAAATTAGACCATAACAGGGAATATGGCTGAAAGCTAGTTTTCCGTAGGACGGTGCGGGTGGACCTCTTTTGTTTGAAGAACAAGGAAGAAAGGTTTTAGAGAGAGAGAGAGATAATTTTATTACACACAGTGTACATTTGTGAACAGAGGCCACCCCATAAAGCTTTCGCCTGTCCTAAGGGGGATACCCCAAATCAAACATTGATACATAAGCACTCTTCCAAAACAAACATGAGACAAGATCACATGATAAAAAGAACGGCAGGGAGAACACCAACAAAAACACACACCAAATCACCAGGGTCGTTTTTTAAAAAGCAGTTCAGTTCGAATAAAAAGGCGGAACGGGGCACAATGACGGATTTCGGGTAGAAATTCTATCCAATTCATTTAATTCCTCCAGAAATCGGAGAGTAAAAGACATAGTAAACGCATACATAGCTGGCCAAAAATATAAAACGACAAACATGACATAACAAGGCCGTATTGCATAAAACAGATCAACAGGCAAATATCAAACCAAAATGAAAAAGTATAACGTATGCATAATAACTCAAACAAAGTTAAACATGGCACGTAAGATGAATGTAACCCAAGTCATAATTTGTCCTGAAACAATAGATCACCATTGTCATTCCCATTGTCAAGGTCACCCCCCCCCCACGTATCCCTCGAAAATGAGTTCACCTGTTTTGGCCTAGTAGTGATAGTGGGGCAGTTGAAACTACTGAGGGACTACAGTGACATCTCGTTCTTGTCCTCAGACCTTCAGCCCCCTCCATGCCACAATCATTGACGGCTTATACGCGAAAGCTTGGACGACGAAATGGAGTGCCTCTCCCCTCACACGCAAACAATCCCCTCAAACCGAGATGGAGCGTGTCGAAAACATTTACATGACAATACTGTCCCCTCGTGCGTATGTCTGAATGTTATCAAATGGCAGAATAAATAGATGCGGTAAATAGATCTTAATTACTGCAAATGATGGAAAATGGAAGTGGGCGCCGCTGCCTTTAAGTTTATTAAGTTCTGAACGTGTTTCTAGTTTGGGGACAGACGCATATCCTGTTGTTCCAAATCAAAGTGAGGGATCCTTGCTTCATAATATATTCGCCCGTCTGCCTTTCCCCCCTAGAAGTTCGGTTAAGATATTTCGTCCAGTTGGGAGATTTCAGTGCGAGTTGGTAAGGGGGGATCTTCAGGCAAGTTTCTCATATGGGCTTTGTACCTGGACGGAGAATGTGGAATTCAAGGGACGGACGAACTCGCCTTATAGAATTCGCCATATTCCAGTATGCGCTTACCGCGCGAACCCCGAGATCAAATGTTATCCTTATATGGTTTGCGAAAGAAGCTTTTCCTTATGTAGGTTTATTCGAAGGACTTTAACCTTCATATTCTTGTTCAGAGCCACTATGCCCTCCCCGCCCCCCTCAATGATGAGCCCAATCATCAAGGTTTGACTAAAACTCCGTAAGGATAAGTATTTAATAGTATTCATTCGGCAGGAATAGAGAAGGTGAAAACGTCCCGAACGACCAGAGTTTTTACTAATCTTCAATTTGAAAACTGAAGATTCCCTTTCTGTTCATTAATTTATGGATCTGTTGTACTATCTCTGTGTGATGGATGCTGATAGTGAGGGAAGGGAATACACAGAGAGTAGACCGCTTGGATCGCTGAATATAAGGCCGATTATCGAATGGCTGAAAAGTGGGCAAAAGTGCACGGTGAATTAAGAAATGCGGTTAGTTCTTGCCTGAATTGACAGTCGGCTGATAATACGGTCCAATCGGAAATTCCGGAATGGTTCTAGTTCGTTAAATCTGATTGCCTTTGTACCTGCTGAATATGTGACGTTGCGCTGCTCTGCTCAGTTTAGCTATATCTCCGACTGCAAATGAAGAATGCACTACCTTCAGTAGTTCATTGTGTAAATAAATACGTCATTTTACACTTCAAGAAGTCTGTTGCTGTAAACCCTGTGACCTCCGGCACTACACTGCCGAAAACGCGGACCTCAAATGTCCTGGGTAGGGGTTCTAAAAAAGAAAGTTGCAAGTGCTATCTTATTTTTGTCCTAAACGGAGCACGCCGCCAGTAATAAGATCGCCGAAGTAAAACTGCTTTTATGTAGTCCCAGTTCACCCAACCAACAGGGAACAAATCGCAACTTCTTATGCAGCCCAAGTGCTTTTGTCGTATCAGCCCCCCTAAAAATGGTATCGCTTTGGACATCTGGAGTTCCTACGTACTCCCCCTTTCAGCAAATGCAATCCCTCGTAAAATATTAAAGGCCAATCACACTTGCCCCTGGCACTTGCTTTTCCTTGCTCACGCATAACTCTCACTCCAGGGGGTAAACTTTCTTTTGCAGGGGGTAAAGGACATCCCTGAGGGATGAAGTGACTCACGCCCGCTTGCCCCGTAATGCAATTCCTTGGTCCCCCTAAGATGCCCTATTATCTGATTATTGGGTTCGAAAATCCCTATTAGAAAATCCTATTCTGGTACAAGGGTGTTTGAGTGAAAGCCTATATCGCCCTCAGTCATACGCCTGACCCGAGGAATGGAATTCTGCTATCTTCAAAGAAGTTTGTGAAGGGGCTGTAAAAGAATTAGAGGGTGCGATGCAACGAACATTCGAGGCATCTCCCCTCGTCTGATGATCCGAACTCTTGTTGTTTTCTTAACTGCAGGTTAAAGTCTAAGTGCAGCTTGAAGAGTTAAAGTCCGTATCAAAACCTATACATAGGCTACTAATATTAACCCAGTCTTCAATTTCTGCTTGACACAAACCTACATACCCGATCTAGTGAGTCACCACCAATACCACCAGTTTTCAGGCATGAAACATTTTTCTCCTGCACAGCAACACGTTTCGATCATAAGCAGAAATATACAAGAAATGAGAATTCCTAGGATGAACTTACCAAATGCTGACGTACTCTCAGATATGACACATTATTCACTGATGACGTAAGAAAAGAATTTAAGATCATCTGTGACTGCGGCAAATGGACACGTCAGCTAAGCTTGATCGCAGGTTCATTGTTCTGGTTGACGTTGAAGAGGACCCTTGCCAAGCGGTCGGTAGAATAAAACTCAGCTGACGTATTCGTTCCCCGCGGTCAAACATGATTCGCAGTCACCTTGGGTTGAAGGAATTTTAAAAAATTTAAGAATCCAGGCATCCTCAAACCGTTTCCAGGTGGTGAGCAAAGGATTATACACTTGCCAGTAGCAACCCGAAGAAAGTCATGGCATTTAACACAGAGCGGAGTTTGAATTAACCAGAAACATCTGAAAATGGGGGATTAACCAGTAACATCCAATAGGACTAACTCAACTTTCCCTTTTTTGGGATCCCAAAACGTAAGTGGAGGGATGCCTATGACATCGCAAAAGTTGTCCGTCGGTCTGTCAGCACGGTAGCTCTCGACGGGAATGAGATATTTGATTAAAGTTGGTGTGAGGATTCACACCCCTACATTTATGGGTGGGGGATGGGGGTCAAATTAAGGGGTAAACAAAATATTTTTATACAGCTAATGAGATAGTCGATTAATTGGTAAGAGACATGCTGACCAGGATTGCAAAAAAACTTTTCTCGTTCGACAAGTAGTTCGCCTGGAATCCGGCCAAAACTGGAAAGTTTCTTAATAGTAATTGTATTTTAAGTTGATTAGATGTTCTAGTTAGGGGTAAGAAGGCATGCTGAAGTCTGAACCCTTATGTGAAAATCATTTTCTACCCGGGCAAGTAGCTCGCCCGGAATTCGGTCAAAACCGGAAAATTTGTTTAAAGCAGAAGTTTTATTTGAAGTTGATTAAATATCCGATTTCGGTGTAAAAAGAAATGCTGAATCCATATATGACAATCACTTTTACCCGGACTAGTTCGCCAGTAATTCGGCCGAAACCGGAAATTCGGCAGAATTTAGGCAGGAAATTTCGATCAGTTTCGTCATAAAAGATATGACTTATTGAGGTAAACACATATGCTGAATCCATATCTGAACTTGGTTTTCTGGTTTTCTCAGATCATTAGCTATTTGGCCTTAGTCTTTTTCTAAATTTTAATAGTAAAAACGTTCAAGGAGTCTGGCGAAGACTAGACCCAATTATCTGTATCAAATGTTACATTTTTGGGATTCCATCGAAACCTTTGGTCTTGTTTTTCTCCAGAATCCTTAACACCAGCCAAATTATTCACAGATGAGAAAACCTGAATCACATCATTATCGCATTCAACCTATCTGCGTCGCCCGAGCTGTTCATTGACTTTGACAATATTCATTGAGCTTGGAATCCTAACAACACGTTCTTGTAAGAAACATGTGCTGTCAAGTAGTTGGTTTTTTGTTAACTTTTATTCATGTCCCAGCGGAATGCCATTTCTGTCTAATTTTCTTGTTTAGATTTGTCCTAAGCGTGCTCATTCGCATGCTTCCGTGACATGCCACTAGCTGATCCCGCTTTCGCATCGAGTCCTGGTTTGAACTCATCATTTGCATTAGGTGATTGAAGGTTTCCCTGGTAGATTTGTATCCCATACATTTCTGCATGTTTGTCACGGAAACATAAGTGTGCAACCTAAGGAGTATTCTCGCCGTTCCGCGAGGACTCTACTTGAGGAGTCTCCGCGTTTTGTTTATCCCGGGGACTCACTCCCCGTATTCTCGCGAGTCCCAACAGACGGGGAATGCTCCGATCATCATCACCATCATCGAAAAGGACTCCCTTTTAGATTCGGAGGGGAATCAATTTTTGCTGGTGTCAGTGCAATGTAAAATTAATAATAGACAAAACCAAAAATAAAGTGGAACCCAGACTAATTTCGTCAACTGTATATTTTTTGTTTCGAACAAAATCCATTTTAGAAGCATTCCCCGTGTTCTCGTTGCTTTCCGTAGGCGGAGTCCGCGTGGAGTGACTCCCTCTTTTCTCGCCGTTCCCTTCGATTCACCGAGGAGTCCTCGAGGAACGGCGAGAATACGCCTCTACTCAACCCACAAGATGAAACTCGCGGAAATACCTTTTTTCAGTATTTTGAGACGAGCGAAAACAAAAATAAAACCTCAATTCCATCGAAATTTACCATTCTGGATTAAAATGACCCTCAATGTTTGTCATATGTCTAACAAACTAGATCAGTCTATAATTTGGAGATGAGTTTGCTGCTTCGCGACAAATATCGAGCCATAACATGAAAATCACGTTATAGGACACGTCGTACTTATGGTAGTAATTTGGGCTACCTATCACGAGACAAGTTTTCACGAGACAAGTCTATCACGAGACAAACATTTTTAGACAAACTTTCGCGAGACAAGTCAGTCATTTGGCAATTTTTCACAAGACAAATTACCAGGAGACAAATTATCACGAGGCAAACCTTGCTTAAGACAAATTTCCGTGAGACAAATCCGGCATAACGCCTTTCTATAAATTTCAACGACCGAATTTTATTTGATCTATACACACACACAAAAACTAAACACACAAAGTAGGAAATTAAAATGTAAACAGATCAAATGCCGGAGAGCCTGATTAATAAACTAGTATGGACTGCAGTCCCTGCTCTTGCAGTTTTCATAAATTAAATATCATAAATTAAATTAAACTGGATGGTTGACATTCGGTTTCCAAAGTCAAAACTGACTACTATCCTAACATCTACCCTCTACTATATATACGGTAGCTCATTCCAAGCTTATCCTACTTTTCTTAATCCGGGTTGTCTCGTGGAAGGGTTGCCTAATGAATAACTGCCTTTCGAAAATTTGTCTAATGCTCTGATTGCCTTGTACGGATTTGCCTAGTGGCACTTGTCAAAAGCCGATTGTCTCGTGAAAATTTGTGTCGTGATATGCTCCCGTAATTTGTTCTGTTTCAGTAGTATTTCCATCCATTCTAGCACCCGAGATTCTACACTTTGAGCGTGTTCCACCCTTCTAACAATAGTTACTAATAGTTACTATTTCCGTTCCATCCTCACGAAAAGTTACTACGCTGACCGTTCCAACCTTCTCGAAATAGTAACTAATAGTTACTATTTGCTTACCATGCTCGAGAGCGTGGTAAGCGTAGTAACCACGAATCTCTGTCACGTGATTGGTCGAATTCACCCGTGGCATGATATACCGCTGGAAAATAGAAAAATCGTTCCAACCTTGACGGCAAAAAAGCGGAACTTGTGGCGTCATGCGTGGTAACTACGGTAAGTAGGGTGGAACACGCTCTTTGTGTATTCTATCTCTTCTTATTAGTAATACAGTGATTATCAATCTTGAGACGTTTGCTCTCTTAACGTTACATAGCATGTGCCCGATCATTGCTTCCCAGGAGCTTATTCATCCGGATACGTTATGCAAATTTTGCCAAGATGGTCATTCAAGGCAAGGGACATGGAAAGCGGTTGAAAACAGCCGAAGCCGTCTGTAATTTTCTGCCAGCATAGTTTAGTTATAAAGTGGTGAACTGTTCGATAACATCTGAGCAGAAATACTATACTCTATAGTGCGAGGTGCCTTTTAAAGTGTAACCGAAAAGGGCTGAGATAGGAAAATCTAGTTCCCCATCATTTGTTCGCTTTAATAGTTTTGAAGACCCGATGAAAATGCGTTACTACGTTGCTCCGCTATTCACGAATAATCGATTTTGGAATAGTGGACTATCCCTGTCGGATTTGTGGTGCCTCTATGCGCATGTTTCTGTGTTGCATGCTAGATAAAAAAGCTTGACTAAAAATATATTCAGGAATTAAGCAGTCTTCACCAGCTCACCACTGGCCACTGAAAACCCGTGTTTTTGTTTAGATTCAAATTTTCCCTCGTAATAGTAGAATTTGCGTTGTGAGGACGGACGGACGTACAGATTCTGAACGGCACTACTAGAGTGGATACGGTAAAATAAAAAGACTCCAAGTAATTCAGAGTATTCAGTTAAATGATATGAAAACAAGTTGGCTTTTCAGTTAAACTTTAAAGGACCTGTCTTACCTATGATACTAACGCAACCTACTTCCATAATCACTCCATATATTTCTAAACCCGGAGACCTCAATTTTGTACGGTACATTCTAACCACGCTGTCGACGGTTGTCTGCGAGAAGTTTTTCCATCAGAAAAACCGGTTATGTAGATTGTTTCCCTGTTCTCGCTACAAGTCAACGGGTATCGGAAAAGGCTTAAAACAGCCAAAACCGTGGGTTATTTGTTGAAAGCACAGCCTAGTTTTAAAGTATTCATTGAAGAGTAAATAGTGCGAGGGGGCCACGAAATTTGCGGTCGCGGAAACAGACTTGTTGACCACGCAAACGAACGCGAATTCACTTTTCTAGCCTCAGCCTCTTTGTGGGATCGCGGAAAACGTCTCTAGACACTATGAATACTAAAATGCTTCCGATTTAACTCCTTTAGTTGTAGTTGGTTCGCAGGTTTACTGGTTCGCCAGTGGCTTGTCCGAATGTGACAGAGCAACTTTTCTTCGTTTGCTTCATACTGCTGAGACGATTAGGATTTTTTATTAGGAGGGGGGGATTTGTAATTGTCATGATGATTCTATACACATTATTTCTGACTTTAACTCCTCCTTGTATTTTGTCCTTTAGTTGGCTGTACTCATTCCAAGCTTTTTCACTCAAGCGCTTCTGCACCCTTTCTAAACTGCTATTAGAACGAGTGCCCTGGAATTGGCGTTTCTCTTTGCGTGGCTACTTTGATGCATAAAGACCTATGCTGCTCATTCGACCTTAAACCGGAACTCAACCTCGTTAACCACAGTCGTGGTCGCGTATCTGATGCATGTAGGCAAACTATCGGAAGGTTCCCTTCCCTACAGTTTGGTATCCTGTACGGCTCGTAAGGGGTTAGAAATGTTTTTGAAAGGGTGGATTGCTTGCTGGAAAGGAGGGAACATTGAATGACTTAACCGTCATGATGTAAGCTGAGTTTGACGAAATCTTCGGAGATTAAGGCCGAGGTTATGGCTTTGACTGGTAGGCTATCTTCGGGTCTCCCGGTAATTAAAAGCCGCCTAGTCGTGTACGAATATCTTAGACTACAGTATTTTACCGGATTTATTTGTTGGTTGCAATTACCTTGGTGGTATTATTATATTGAACCTATTATTGGGATCCCAACACGTAAGTGGAGGGATACCCATGACATCGCAAAAGTTGTCCGTCTGTCAGTAAGCACGATAACTCTCGAAGGAAACGAGATATTTCGATGAAACTTGGTGTGAGGACTCATCGGGTCAAGGGAGAGGTCGAGTTCGTAGATGGGCTCTGTAGCTCAACATTTAAGGGTGGGGGAGGGGTTTCAAATTAAGGGTCGAACAGTTTTGGGATCCCAAAACGTAAGTGGAGGGATACCTATGACATCGCAAAAGTTGTCCTCGTGTCTGTGAGCACGGTAACTCTCGAAGGGAATGAGATATTTTGATGAAACTTGGTGTAAGGATTCTTTGGGTTAAGGGTAAACTCAAGTTCGTAGATGGCCTTTGTAGCCCCGCATTTAGGGGTAGGGGAGGGGGTTCAAATTAAGGGGCAAACAAAATATTTTTAAACAGCTAATGTCATAGTTAAAAGTAGGTAAAAAGACATGCTGAGAATGATGGTGAAAACCATTTTCTCGCCGGACAATTAGTTCGTCCGGAATCCGGCAAAAAAACGGAAAGTTGGTTGAAAGTAAAGGTTTCATTAAAGGTTTCAAAAGTTCGATTCAGGGGTGCTGAGGGATGCAGAATACTTATTTGAAAAGCATTTTCTACCCGGACAACTAGTTCGCCCCGAATCTGACCAAAACCGGAAAATTTGTTAAAAGCAAAAATTTTATTTGAAGACAGGTTTAGGGGTAAGAAGAGACGCTGAGTCTGTATGAATGAATATGTTTATTACCCATCTTTACATAAAATGTCACTGATGGAGTATAAAGAAAAGAACAATGAACAACACACAAGATACAATTTTAACTTGACAATACATAATTCAAAAAAGAGAGAAAAGTACACTATACACTATTATACACTGTAAAACAAATCCTGCAGTATTTGCTACTGGGATTACTCTTGTCTTCATTGAGATTAGATTATCCCTAATTCGGATTACTTTTATCCCAATTGAGATAAGATTAATCCCAGTAGCAAATACTGCATCCTTATTCGGAGAAACTTTTTACAGTGCATATACACTATTTCTGTAACTACTGTTTAATTGCTGGATAGAGGCTGTTTAGAGGGTCGAGGGATTCCAGAAATCGAGCACGACGCTCTAAGACAGCCTTGATCGATCTTTTATCCCATGATTTCGTGTAACTCGTCGATTACGAGACCACAGCGGCAGCGCGAGCAGGAATTTAGCATATTTGTACAACGTACTTCTAATAGTTCTAACATCAGAGTTTCCAGGAAGGTGCTAGTGCAAGTGCATGCGGTAATGCAAGAGCATTATACAGCTGCGCTAGCACCAGTCTGTTGTAACGCGCTTTCGAAGTAGCAAGCATACCAGATGCTTTTCTGACTTTAGACGAAAAATGCACGATTAGGCTGGAACGTGTAGATCGCAGGTCTTTACCGATGGGCAACCCGAGGTAAGTCAGAGATTCGGAAGGGCTTAGTACTATGTCCCCTAACTTCACCTTAATCGAAGAACTATCACAATTTCTACCATTAAAAAAAACATCACATCACTTTTACTAGGGTTAAAAGCGAGCCCTATGACCGCATACGAGTTACTAAGTATACTGAAATTAATAATACGGGAGATCGAACGGCTCAGGTTGAGTAAGTTATCTGCATAATTCAAAAGCGACACATCAAGCCCACGGAAAATAAAGGTCAATTTCGCTTGTTTTTGTGCTTCAGTTACACTACTGTTGTACAAAGGGAGAGACGAAAGGGCACCTTGTCTAATATCCTTGCGTACAAGAATAACTTTATCTGAGACTACGTGTCCTTCCTTCGAAGGATATTTTTCTTTTACATGGAGCTTACGGTACATGGCACGGTAGGGAACAACCATTGAAGAGTCGAGACCTCTCTTATGTGCGGACAGGAGAAGCTGAGGATGCACACCCGAATCAAAGGCGCGACGTACATCGTGACTCGCGATTATGATGCTTTCATCCGAACCTTAAAATTCTAGTAGCACATTTGCAAGGAGACAATGCACGTGTTCGCGACCTTGACCTTTTTTAAAACCGAATTGAAAATCAGGAGTAGTGCAAGTACTCTTAATTTCTTCTATCGCCAGAGCCTCCATAACTTTTTACATGACAATGACAATCATTTTTTACCCGGAAATATAATTCGTGCGGAATCCATTTGTAACCGGATTTTTTTTTAAAGTTAAAGTTTTTTTAAGTTCATTAGATGTTCTTTATAGATATAAGGATATACGCTGAATTCGTTTCTGAATTTTGTCGTTTTGCTGGACAATTAGTTCGCTCGGAATTCGGCCGAAACCGGATATTTGGCAGAAGGAAAGCAGGAAGTTTCGGTCAGTGTCGTCAATATAGATATAGCTTATAGAGGTATATCTGAACTTGGTTTTCTCTGATGATTAGCCTGGCGAAGACTGGGTCTGGCGAAGACATGACCCGATTGTCTGGATCAAACATTAGATTTTTGGATTCCATCGAAACCTTTGGTCTTGTTATATACCGATCACTTTTCCGTCGGTCGGTCGGTCAGTCCGGTGTTTGCTAGTTACGGTACTTCCAGCTGTGCTAGGACGATGAAGCTTGGCAGGCATATTAGGGACCCGACCAAACTAACTTGGAAATAGTCACTTGCCCGATCCGACCATCGTGGTGGGAGGAAGGGGAGACGGAGTCCGGAATTTAGTGACATGCATAAATTTCGAACGGGTGTTCGGAAATTAATGAGACTTGATATTTGGAAAGACGGCATGTCTCAGATGTCCCATTTCAAGTCCGGACCGAATCCGATGAATATTGGGGGGGGGGGGGGGGCTTAGAGTCGAGCGACCGTGGGAGGGGGAATCCGGAATCTCCGCAGATCAAGGCTGATCTTAATTCGCTCCGAAGTGCGAATTAAGGTAATTATTGCGAGCGCTGTAGCAGCTTTCACTTTTCGTTTTTCATCATATTTTTTGGAGCTTATAACTCGTGAACCAGTGCTAGTATCAAGTTCAAACTTGGTACACTTGTGGGTATTTGGGTCTAGTTGTGCCTTTTGAGGGTCCCACACCCACCCGGTTCAGGGGCAAATGAGCCCTGATTGTCCAGTGAATAATGGTTATAATTTCACCAGAGCTGGACATAAGACGATGAAACTCCTTGTACTTGTAATCCTAGATCTGGGAAATTACTTTAAAAAGTTGAACCTTTCCCCACCCATCCCGTTCATGAGCAACTGGGCTTAGGTTGCCCAGGAGTAAAATCTGTCGCCCGTGACAGTAATCAACAGGTATCAAGTTTAAGCTTGGTAAGTTTGTGAGCATTGGGATATCTTTTTCCTTTTTGCGGGTTACAAACCCATCCCCCACTTTGTTCAGGGGCAATTTGGCCGAGATTGCCCACTTTTTAATATTTTTAACTTGACAATAACTGGAGATAAGGCGATGAAATTCCTCTGTGCTTCTAGATATGACTTTGGATTTATATGTGGAGTTGAACCACCTTCCCCGTTCATGGGCAAGTGGGGCCAATTTGCCCATGAGTTAAGTTTCCCCCCTTCCAAACTCCCACTCATGGGTAACCGGGCCCAGATTTTCCATGAGTTACGTTCGTCTATAACATGTCTCGAGTTCAACTCTTGTATACTTGTGGATATGTATGTATAGATGCGGATTTTGGTGTAACAGCAACAAATAAGACCATCCGGCTAACATCAGTCCTTAATGATCAGTTTGAAACTGGAAGGGGGGGGGAGGGTCGGACTGGCTGGCAAGACATTCAGTACTAAATTTAAACTTTTCTTGCACGATCTTCAATATTTCTTTGGATTTAACATGCGGTTTGTTACATTAAAGGCTTTCAAAGTGGAACGATTTCAAATTAGGTTATTTCAATACTTGTTTGGTTGTTGGGGATGGGAAATTTCCTGGTTCTAACGCTGTTTGTATATAAGATGTGATAAACATTTTACTTTCACAATCCACGTCTGAGCGCTTGCGCACTTGTTGTTGCACTCGCATAGTGTCATGGAATCAAGTTGATCAGCAAGTAATAAACGAACCACTATCGTTTTATGACAAAATCCTGACTTATGTAAGGTGAGACGGATTCGAAGTAACTACTGCTTTTTTTCTGATCAAAAACATAATCGGCAGTAAACAGTCAGCCGCCGATTGATCCAGATAAGTGATCTTGCTGCTAAATTGGTGTAATGGTTGTACAGATGGTCATGGTAATGATTATAATATGGTTGTTGGTTACCTAGTGTGTAGTTTTACAGCTGGCTCTGACGAGCATCACCAGCTTTCTATCATACTTTTTAAAATCACATGATCTTAAGGTCTATAGAACAATGGTTGCCCCAGGGGCTTGTAACTGGTTTTATATCCTAGTCACAATGCTAGCAAATCATGGCGCTACTAGCCCCTGAAGATGTTACCAGTGCTAACTGCGGTGTCATTGGAAACGTCGTCAATGAGTTTGGGGCCGTGGGAGAAGGGTGCCATCTTTTGTTCATTAAGTCGTTAGTCATTCACGAATCGTTGATTTAGACACCGAGGAGACTTTATGGACTTGAATTGCTTTCTTCTGTGGGTCGATGGTCTGCAGGCTAAAAGCCGTGCCCTTCTTTCAGGAAATAACACAAGCCAGTTTGATGAATCTTCCGTATGTTCCAGGGACATGAACTTTAGTGGGTTTTTTTCACAAGTCAATTTTCCAGTTTCAGCGGCTTGAGCCTGAAGAGGACTCTTGCCCAGAATGGTCGAAATATAGATCTAATAAAATTCAGCTGACGTATCGGTTTTGCAATGTGAAACATGATTCGCAGTCAGCCTGGGTTGAAGGAATTTTTGTTTTGCTTAAAGTTTAACTGAAAAGCCAGCTCATACACATCTTGTGATTGAATAGACTGATTTTTTTCTCTCGGATTTTGTATTTTTGGGATCCCAAAACGTAAGTTGAGGGATACCTATGACTTCGCAAAAGTTGTCCGTCTGTCCGTCCGTCCGTCTGTAAGCACGATAACTCTCGAAGGGAATGAGATATTTTGATGAAACTTGGTGTGAGGATTCGTTGGGTCGGCGGACCAGTCGAGTTCGTAAATGGGCTTTGTAGCCCTACATTTAGGGGTGGGGGAGGGGGTTCAGATTTGGGCAAACAAAATATTTTGAAACAGCTAATGTGATAGTCGATTATGGGGTAAGAAGACATGCTGAACACGATGGTGAAAACCATTTTGTAATCGGACAAGTAGTTCGCCCGGAATCCGGCCAAAACCGGAAAGTTTGTTAACAGTAAAAGTTTTATTTGAAGTTGATTAGATGTTTGATTTAGAGGTAGGAAGACATGCTGAAGACGATGGTCAAAACCATTTTCTCGACCGACAAGTAGTTCGCCAGGAATCCGGCCCAAACCGGAAAGTTTGTTAAAATTAAAAGTTTTATTTGGAGTTGATCAGATGTCCGATTTAGGGCAAGTAGACATGCTGAACTTTTATGTGAAAACAATTTTCCGGCTGGAGTCGGAAAATTTGTTATAAGTTAAATTTTTATTTGAAGTTGATTAGATGTTCATGATTGGGGAAAGAAGATACCCTGAGTTCGTTTTTGAGCAAGTAGTTCTAGAGTTCGGCCGAAACCGGGAAATTGGCAGAAGTGGCAGGGACTTTTCGTCAAAACAGATATGACTTATACGGGTAAACACACATGCTGAATCCATATCTGAACTTGGTTTTCTCAGATGATTAGCTATTTGGCCTTAATCTGTTTCTGAATTTTAATTGTAAGAATGTTCAAGGATTCTGGCGATGACTGGATCTGGCTAAGACAAGACCCAGTTGTCTGGATCAGATATTGAATTTTTGGGATCCCATCGAAAAGTTTGGTCTTGTTTCACCTTGGGCTCTAGTAGTGACGCCTAGAATATGCACTGCTGGCCCGACAACACAAAGTAATACGACGACTGTATTTGTATGTGAAGAAGCACTCTCAACCTGATGTTATGGCGAGGGTTGTAGTAGGCCGGACACACGATGGTAAATTTCCTTACATACAGTCATCGGAGTCAGGGTAGCCTAGGGCGTTAGGATGGCCTACTACACATGCAGTCTTCGCGGGTTCATTCTGGATTCCTCAGGCCCATTCACACTGTGGTTTGCATACCGAATCACAGTAGGCTATAAACCACCCATCATACACTACGCCTTACAGGCCAGCCCACTCTAAGGAGCTTTAAACAAGACTCACAATAATGACCTATGGTCCGTAAAATAAACAAAAGGTTACAAAATCATATAAACAACCTTTATGAAAAAGGGTTGTTGCCGGTCGAGACCCCGGAAAAGAAGTAGCGAAGAAGGTGAATCATGCTCCTGGCATGAGTCATAATAACCAAGAGTTAACAAATAATACGACAGCCGCGACATTATAAAAGATTAAACAAACCGAACGGAAAAGGAGTAACGCTGCCTAGCGGCGGCATAAGTTAGCAGTGCGAGGTGCAGATGGCACCACGATAACAAAAGCTCGCCCTGACGCGAAGAATCTGAATTTCCACAAAAGTGTGCAATCCACGGCTGATGAAGAGTTCCAGGTTGTAAGGCCACTTCTGAAAAAAGTCCGCTATTGCTTGTGTCCCCAAAAAGATTTGTTTTTCGGCAATCACGGTGTGGGGATAAAAAACGACTAATTGCGATTACGGGCAAAACAAAAGTCTGGGGAAATGATTACACTGTAAAAAGTTTCTCCGAGTAAGGATTAAAGTTAAGTGCAGTATTCGCTACTGGGATTAATCTTATCTCTTCTGGGATAAGGTTAATCCGAATTAGAGATAATCTTATCTCAGTAGAGACAAGATTAATCCTAGTAGCAAATACTGCAAGATTTGTTTCTACAGTGTAGTTAGCAACGGAAAATAGGCAACGACTGCTGAGACAACGAATGAGCGGGAATAATAACTGACACGATACTTTGAGCCCAACCGATGATTGAATAAGCACAACTCTATCACTGTGGGGCTGACCTTAAGCTCATATTTTACCTTCTGACCTCGATATTCAGCTTAAACTCATATTTTACCTTCTGACCTCGATATTCACCTTAAACTCATATTTTACCTTCTGACCTCGATATTCACCTTAAACTCATATTTTACCTTCTGACCTCGATATTCACCTTCAACTCATGTTTTACCTTCTGACCTCGATATTCACCGTCAGTTCCAGAAAACAAGGACCCCGTCTCTGTTTTGTTTCCATTGTTTGTTTCCAAGGTGCTTTATTACGTATGGTAATGAAGATACCTCCTACTTCATTACCTTCCCCTATTGCAAGATTCTAAGATTGCTATTATCAGCAGTATGCCTGGATGTGTTTCCAGGGTGAATCCCTACTTGTTGCAAGATCGGATTTATCCAATTTCACCAAACAAGCTCTTAGCACATAAGATGGAGATGGAAATGATTGACTGATCTCCAAAGGAATGTGATACTATTGGTGAGAATGGACAAGGAAAAAGAAGGTGTCAGGGGTCAGCCAAAGTTGTATTTTCCTAGTTTCACGAAACCTCCTTGGGAGATCAGTCAATCATTTCCATCTCCATCTTATGCGCTAAGAGCTTGTTTGGTGAAATTGGATAAATCCGATCTTGCAACAAGTCTTCTACCCCCTAAAGTCCGCAGTAATCGTTACGGGAACTCGTGTGTGCCCTTTTTGACTTCGGTTTTCGATGCTGAATCGTAGTTTGTGTTTATTATTTATATGTTTGTTATTCATAATTTGTAAGAAACTGAATTTAATTATGCTATGGTAGTTGCTAAATATACCGATCTCTCTCACTACAGTCGAAGTCACCCAGTTGCAATGAGCTATATCCGGTCTGTTGGTTACTACTCTCCCCTTCCAACAAATTAGATGTCATATTGTTGCCCCGAATGGTTTTTGGGATCCCAAAACGGAAGTGGAGAGATGCCTATGACATCACAAAAATTGTCCGTCTGTCTGTCAGCACGATAACTCTCGAAGGGAATGAGATATTTTGATGAAACTTGGTGTAAGGATTCTCTGGGTCAAGGGTAAGGTCAAGTTCGTAAATCGGTGCTGTAGCCCTAAATTTAGGGCTTGAGGAGGGGGTTCAAATTAAGGGGAAAACAAAATATTTTTAAAACAGATAAGGTGAATGTCGATTATAGGGTAAGAAGACATGCTGAATACGATAATGAAAACCTTTTTCTCGCCGGACAAGTAGTTCGTCCGGAATCTGGCAGAAACCGTAAACTTGGTTAAAATAAAAAGTTTTTCTTTGAAGTTGATTAGATGTTCGATTTAGGGGTAAAAAGACATGCTAAACACGTTTGTGAAAAGTATTTTCTACCCGGACAACTAGTTCGCCCGGGATCCGGCCAAACCGGAAAATTTGTTAAAAGCGAAAGTTTTATTTGAAGTTGATAGGGGACAGATTTATGGCTAAGAAGAGACGCTGAGTCGGTATATGACAATCCTTTTTTACCCGGACATATAATTCTTCTGGAATTCGGTTCAAACTGGAAATTTCTAATAAGTTAAAGTTTTATTTGAAGTTGATTAGATGTTCTTTTTAGGGATAAGAAGATACGCTGAATGCGTTTCTCAATTGTTCTTCTTTTGCTGTACAAGTAGTTCGCTCGGAATTCGGCCGAAACCGAAAATTTGGCAGAAGTAAAGCAGGATATTTCGGTCAGTGTCGTCAGAATAGATATGGCTTAAAGAGGTATATCCGAACTTGGTTTTCTCAGAAGATTAGCCTGGCGAAGACTGGATCTGGCGAAGACAAGACCCAATTGTTTGGATCAAACATTGAACTATTGGGATCCCATCGAAACCTTTGGTTTTGTTATCTCCGTGGCCACTGGCATGAATGGGGTAGCCAAAAGGTAGGGACGGGCTTTGCCGGTTTAAAGGAACAAATTGTACCTCGCCACTGATCTCATCTCATTTCTCAATATAAAATCGACGGAACAATCTTTTTAATGATCAAGGTAGGTAGACTGCTTCAAAGAGCCGGTAGTGTCTGTTTGAAATGTACTGGAATTTGCATAGCTCAGTTGGGAGTGTATCGGGAGAACGGAAGATGGAGCTAAGTGGTAAATAACGGTTTCTAAGAAGCATGGTGCTGTCGAGGATAAGAAAAGAAAGAATAAATAAGAAAAGAAGACATTCTAGCAAGTCAGACAAGAACTATAGCGGTATAACGAAAAATGAGAGATTTGCGCTTAGCTAATGACTGGCCTAGGGAGGTTTTTGCGAGCTTCAAAGCAAAGCCCCAATCACTTTCCGCTGGTTTCCGCACTGCTAAGGAAAGTTGGCAAGACGTTGGTGTTACTTCTGACAACTGCTGGTTTTGGCTTGGATGCTCTACAACAAGCTGTTTGAAAGCCAGTGTTGCCACTTTTCTCTGACGGAACCTGTGACTTTTCGCCGCAAAAGACAGTGACATTCTTGCGCCTACGAAACCGAGTCCCGTTTTACCAACTATTAACGAGAAATCTCTCTTTATCATCTTCATAATTGTATGCCTTAACTCCGTTGCTTAATTTTTATGGCACTTGTAGCCTCTGGCTCAAGTGCCATATACCGATCACAATTCCGTCTGTCGGTCTGTCGGTCGGTCCGAGTTTTTTGTCCCACATATCCGAGTTAGGGTACTTCCAGATGTGCTAGGACAATGAAACTTGGCAGGCGTATCAGGGACCCGACCAAACTAACCTGGAAATAATCAGTTTCCCGATCCGACCATATGCGGGGGAGTGCGGGGCGCTGGAAACTTGAAAATTTAGGGCATTCTGTAACTTTTTTCCGAGTTAGGGTACTTCTAGATGAGCTAGGACAATGAAGTTTGGCAGGAATATCAGGGACCCGACCAAACAAACCTGGAAATAATCAGTTTCCCTATCCGACCATATGCGGGGGAGTGGGGGCGCTCGAAACTTGAAAATTTAGGGCATTTTGTCACACTTTTTCGAGTTAGGGTACTTCCAGATGAGCTAGGACAATGAAACTTGGCAGGAATATCAGGAACCTGACCAAAGTAACCTGGAAATAATAAGTTTCCCGATCCGACCATATGTGGGGGAGTTGGGGCGTTGGAAACTTGAAAATTTAGGGCATTTTGTCACACTTTTTCGAGTTAGGGTACTTCCAGATGAGCTAGGACAATGAAACTTGGCAGGAATATCAGGGACCCGCCCAAACTAACCTGGAAATAATCAGTTTCCTGATCCGACCATATGCGGGGAAGTGGGGGCGCTGGAAACTTGAAAATTTAGGGTACTTCCAGTTGTGCTAGGACCGTGAAACTTGGCAGGCCCGACCCGACCAAACAAACTTAGAAATAATCAGTTTTCTGATCCGACCATTTTTTGGGGGGGGGGGTGGAGGGCAGGGGAATCCGGGAAACTGAGAAGTGTGTAACTTTCGAACGGATGATCGGATTGTAATGAAACTTCATAACTGAATAGAATATATATCTGTAATGTCCCGTTTAAAGTCTTGACCGGATTCGGTGGCCAGGGGGGAGTTGGGGGGAGACCGGAAATTTCAAGAAACGGTTAGAATGGAGGGATCGGAGTGAAACTTGCTGAGAAGAACAAGCATCTGCTCTAGATAAGTCCTTTAGACCATTGTACTGGATCCGGACACTTATGGGGGGGGGGAGTCCCCATTTTCACGATGAAACTTGGCAGGCATATCAGGGACCCAATCAAACTGACTTTAAAATAAAAATTTTGTCGATCAGATAATGGTGGGGGGAGTGGAGGGAGGGGAATCCGAAATTTTCAGTCATGCGTAATTTTGGAATGGGTGATCGGATTCGAGTGAAATTTAAGAATTGAACAGAGGACATTTCTCCGATGATTTTTTTCATATCCGGACCGGATCCGGCAACTATTGGGGGGGGGGGCGGAAAATACGTGACCCGTTTAGAATGGAGGGATCGGGATGGAACTTTGTGGGAAGAACAAACAGATGCTCTAGGTAAGTCATTTGCTGAATCGGATTGGCTACGTGCACCGCGGGGGAGCTGGGGGGGGGGGGGGAGGTTGGACCCGGAAATCTCGAGCAACGGTTAGAATGATGGTATCGGAGTGAAACTTGCTGGGAAGAACAAACATCTGGTCAATGTAAATCTTTTACATAATTTGACTGGATTCGGACACTTGAGGGGGGGGGGGGGAGGAGGGGGTTTCCCGGAATTCCGTTTTTGGGGGGATTTTCAAGACGAAACTTGGAAGGCATATCAGGGACCCGTTCGAACTGACTTGGAATAAAAAAATCCTCGATATGATAATCTTGTGGGGGGGGGGAGTTGAGGGAGGGGAATCTGGAATATTGAGTCATGCCTAACTTTGGAACGGGTGGTCGGATTCGAGTGAAATTTAATAATTAAACAGAGGACATTTTTCTCTGGTGACCTTTTTCATTTCCGGACCGAATCCGGCAATTATTGGGGTGAGGGCGGAAAATACTTGACCCGCTTAGACTGGTGTGATCTGGATCGAACTTCGTGGGAATGACAAACAGATGCTCTGGATTAATCATTTACAGAACCGGATTGGCTCCGGTTATTGTGGGTGGAATTGGAGGAGGGGGGGGGGGTCTGGGATTCCGGTGATCGCGCGTTAAGGTACTTCCAGATGTGCTAGGACGATGAAAATTCGCTGGAATATTGGAGACTCAACAACATTTGCTTAGAAATTGCTACTTCCAAAATCCGATTATTCCTTAAAGTACCAATCTTGACCGCAAAGTAAAAAAAATACTTTTAAGCAATATATGCATTTTCGTGATGCCCATCAGCCCATTAGCAGTTTCGCCTCAAGGGTTTTGCTTACAAGTTAAGTTCCAGCTCCCTTAGAGTGCGCATCTCAACCGCAAAGTCGAAACTTACTTTTGATCAATCAAATCATCTTGACCCATGCAAGTGCCATATGAGCTTACAGCTCTTGTTTTTATTTACTGATGAATGCCCATTCACAACGGGTTTTAGCTAATACTCGGTGCCAGCCAGTTCCAGAAATCGCTCTGAGACCGAGAATTAGCTGGGTTTCTGCCGTTCGCAATTGATATTGGTGCCAGTTTCGTGTACCGGCTAGTCTCGGGCCTAAGTTGAAATCAGTTCAACTTAAGAGGGTACTAGCCAATCAGATTATTTCGGGGAATATTGAGGAATATTCTGATTGGCTAGTTTCGAACCAAACACAATAGATAAAATCACATCCACTCCTTGCTGTCTTGAAAACCAAAAGTGAATTGTCGTTGTTATTCGGTCTGATGTGGATCAGCAATAGCCAATCGGAATATTCCTCAGTGTTCCCCTAAGTAATCTGATTGGTTAGTACCCTCAAAAGTTGAACTGATTTCAACTTGGGTCCGAGACTAGCTGGTACCCGAAACTGGCATCAATATCAATACTCTTGATGAGTATCTCTCCCTGCTGATGCAGAATCTCCGGGTACCTGCGGAAGAAAGCAAGAAGCGGTATCGCAGCCGCTCCGAAAGATCGCCGTGATTGTTTAACAAAGGATTTGAGTCGTTGAGTTTCAGTCGTTACGGACACGTTTACTCCTTCTTCCTGAGGATCACCGGCGGGTTTTGGACTTAGTCATATAGAGTATTGCGAACGGCAGAAACCCAGCTAATTCTCGATCTCAGAGCGATTTCTGGAACTGGCTGGTACCGAGTTTTAGCTAAAAACCCGTTGTGAATGGGCCTTAAGGAACCGGTCGCAGAATTCTGTCTCGCTTTGTCGAAGAAACAAACATATGGGACCAACCGCAGGATTCTGCGCCCAGTGGCAACACTGTTGAGAGCTAGAAAGCACACATCTCCCCCTCCCAACCTCCCTTACTGGCCTTCTCAGTCGGTCTCGACGGCTTTGAAGCATTTCCCAGAATTTCAACAGCAGTCACAACCACACCAATTCCCATTTCACGCGCCACCACCATTCATCCCTCAATCCATTCGAACCCCACCTTACACCTTGCCCCCACTCACGGCCCAACCTACACGAATGTCGGTAACTCAACAAACACTCCCGGCGCCCATTCCAATTTTTCCCACACCGAGCACACAGATGTGGCCCCATCTCAAACCACAGACGGACAGGCTTCAACATTTTCAACATTTTTTGCAGCCTCAATTCCCACCAGCAACAGATTTTCTACCCTTAGCACCTTGGACAAGCAGCTGGAGCACATCAGCTGCACGAGTAAGTCTATAGTGGAAAATAATATGTCAGCGCAGTTCACTGCTGCTCATGTAAGAACACTCAAGGTAAAGAAAGTGAAAGAATATCCTTCTAGTGAATTTTTGTTTCCCACATTTTTGTACAGCAACGCTGAAAGCCTTAATACTGATAAGGTAGCTGAGCTGGAGAGTTTATCTGGCATCACAAAAGCCTCGGTTATTGTAGTTTCTGAAGTCCATCGCCAAAACCCCGACCTTACGAAGATTTCACAATACAACAGCTTTATAAAATTACGACCCGATGATCATCCACTGGGAAAAAAAGGTGGCGGTCTACTTATATACACACATGAGAAAATCAGGGCAACCAAACTGGACATTCCATGCCTAGATAGTAATGATGAAATGCTGTGGATATTCCTGCAGCCAAAGCGCCTTCCACGAAAATACACTGGTATAGCCATTTGCGCTTACTACTATTCCCCTGGCCAGAGTGCTATAAACAGAGCATCTTTCCTTGAAAAACTTCAAATTAGTGCAGATTTTGTGACAAGTAAACATCCTAGCTGCGGAATGTTTATGATTGGAGACGCCAACGAACTACGCCTTGACAATTTGAACAGGGGATTTTCTCTAAAGCAGCTTGTTAAAATCCCTACGACCAAAGGCGGAACTTCCCTTGATCGTATTTCAACAAATATGGACGAGTTCTACAGAGAACCTGCTATTGGGCCTCCTCTAGGCGGTAGCTACCATTATACCCTTGAATTGTACCCCAAGGCTTCTACTAGAATAGAATACACAGCTACGCATAAAACAAGTAGACCACTCACAGACGAAGGATTATTACAATTTGGGGACTGGCTCAGTAAAGAGAAATGGGATGGGGTGTACGCTACTGGTAGCCCTAGCGAGAAGGCTAGTCTGTTTCAGGCTGGACTACTTCAGAAATATCAGACCTGTTTCCCAGAGAAAACTAGGAAATTCTTTTCTTCGGACAGACCTTACATCACAAAGCCTATCAAAGACCTGATATACGAAAAAAGGCGTCTTTTCAATCAAGGCAAGCGGCATCAAGCCAACATTTTAAAAAATCATATAAGGAAAATGACCCGCCGAGCCGCAAAAAGTCACTATGAAAACAAAATCGGCCACCTTTTGAAAGCCAAGGCTAGCCAATGGTACAGCAATATCAAACAGATGATTGGCAAGACCGAAGTGGGACTCGATTTTAACTTGGATGAAGATGCAGCCGTCACAGCAAACAATTTGAACGCCCACTTAGCACATATCGTTCAGTCACTCCCACCCCTACCCAAGGAGGAAATCCCCGCTCCTCCTCCCACATTCAATGGTTTTCCCGAGATATCAGCGACAGAAGTCAGAACAAAGCTGGAGAAACTAAAGCGAACAAGTATCACTCCAGTTGACATTCCAGTCGACTTGATAAAAGCTTTCCCTGATTACTTGAGTTCACCTTTAGCTGACATCTTCAACCAGATAACCAAAACAGGCGAATATCCATCCGTGTGGAAGAATGGATTCATCACGCCAATTCCAAAGAAAGACTCGCCAAATGACTTCTCAGGGGTTCGGCCTATAACAATGACCCCGATCTTCAGTAAAGTGTACGAAAGTTTTCTTTGCACTTGGCTGAAACAACACATTCTGGAAAGCATCGATCCCGGACAATACGGTAACATGCCACACACCTCAACTTCACACTATCTGATAAGTTTACTGGACAAAATTCTCAGACACCTTGATGAGCCGGAACGTTGGGTCAATCTGATAGCGATAGATTTGAAAAAGGCATTTGACCTTATTTGTCATAGTGTTCTCCTGAAAAAACTTCTCGTAAATTTTAATGTACAAACATTCCTTGTAAGAATAGTTGCGAATTTCCTATCAGATAGAACCCAACGTACCAAGTATAAATCGTGTTACTCAGACCCTTTACCCATATTTTGCGGGGTTCCGCAGGGAACTCTGCTGGGACCACTATTGTTCCTAGTAATGATAAACGATCTGGCAAATACCATACCAGATCGTTGGAAATACGTAGACGACCTGTCCGTCACGGAATGCTGCTACAAAAACATTCAAAGTGGTGCGGCAGCAGTAATGTGAGGAAGCAGCAGTTGATAAAATGATAGTCAACCTCGAGAAGTCAGTTGTTCTGACCATTTCATTCCTCAAAAGCAGCCCTGCCTTCTTCCCAGAACTTCCAGAGTCCTGCCGGGTAAAGGAGATAAAACTCCTTGGAGTATACCTTACATCAGACCTCAGATGGGATAAACAAATTGAGGCTATGCTCAAAAAAGCGAATATGGCCATAGCGTCCCTGAAACTTTTATCCCGCCATGGGGTACCACCCAAACACCTACTGCATGTTTACTTTTCATTCATCCGATCTTCCCTAGAGTACTGCAGCCCTGTGTGGCATTTTGGACTTACACAGGAGCAATCGGACCGACTTGAGAAGATCCAGTACAGAGCCCTTCTAGTTGTGTCTAAATCTCCAAAAGTTCCCTATTCCTCCCTTCTCAATGATTTCCGATTAGAAACTCTGGCAACCCGTCGCCTAAATATATCCCTTAAGTTTGGTACAAGTATTCTGGCCAACCCAATCCTAAGAAAAATCCTGCCACCAGAATACGAGACGACACGTATCCGACTTCCGCGGTCAGTGGCTCGGCCAGTACCAAGGCTACAACCGGTTGCATGTTCCCACACCCGGTACCTAAATCGTTTTGTCCCTTCTTTTGTCAAGTTCCTTAACAATGGATTTACAGTTGATTCCGAATCTTTCCCTTAGATTTTAAGGTCATTTATATTTTGGTTATCTTGGCGTAATTGTTGTTAATTTAGTTATTTTAGCGCAATTGTTGTTAATTGTAAATATTATGAATTTTGACACTAAGGTTAAGTGATATTAATTATTGTAATTTATTGACAAGTTAAGTGACCTGACAGAGAAATGGCCCGTTATGGGCCATAGTGTGATATGCGATTTAGCTCTATACATATAATTCAGTTTAAATATTATAACTTTAGTGTATACATTGTTGACGTACAATCAACTAGTCGGCTTACCGCCGTTTCAAGATTTTTAATGAATAAACTAAATTGAATTGAATTGAATTGAATTGAAAGCAAAACGTGATTCACTTTCCATTGGCTACGAGCTGCTTCTGAAAATTTCCAAGCTTTCGGCAACGGTTCCCGTACTCTTGGCAATAAAGGCAGCTTTCCCTCTAGGTATTTTCAGAAAACTTCTGGAAAGCTCTGCGAACTTTAGGAACTTTGGGTTAGAATATTGTAAAAACGTTACAAAAAACGCGGCACACTTAGATAAGATCGACTTTGTTGGAACGAAATTTATCTGCAGAATTCCGAAACAACCCACCAACTGGTTTAACAGTGACCCTTTAAACTGAGTGGACCATTAATTATACTTGTTATTAACGGGGAGTAGGCAAGCCCTGTCGCTCAAGTGAGTTTTCCCGGGAAACTTGTCAGACAAATATCCTGGTTGTTTACGTCTTTGAACGAAAAAGATTTTCCCTTTGATGGGTTTGTCCCGACAACTTGAGTAAAGGAGAAAAGGTAGTCATAGAAACTTCATAGCTGCAGAAAATGGAAATGATGTTTTCAATCACTCTTCGAAGCACAGTAGAATCCGTGGAAGAACTGAGGGACTACTGACTCAAAGATATTAACATTTGTGGAAGTGTGAACCTGAACTCAAAAAGTTTAAATTGTTATTGGAAAGGCCCACATCCATTGTACAAGTTCTACAGCACCTTGCCGACAACCTCGTTAAGAAAACCGATATTCCCTGCCGCTTGAAGGACATGGTGCCAGTTATGAAGGAACAGAGATTCTCAGCTTTATGGGATCCCAAGACGTTAGTAACGGGATACCCATGACTTCGTAAAGTTTGTCCGTCCGTCTGTCTGTCTGTCCATCTGTTAGCAGGATAACTCTCGAAGAGGTTGAGATATTTTGTTGAACTTGGTATGAGGATTCTTTGGGTCAAAGTACAGGTCAAGTTCATAGATGGGGTGTGTACTTCCATATTTAGGGGTGATGGAGGGGGATTAAAATTAAGAGGCTACATAATATTTCTTAACAGCTAATGAGATAGTCGATTTAGGGCTAAGGAGACGGGCTGAATCCGAATATGAGAATTATTTTCTTGTCGGACAAGTAGATCACCCGATATCCGGCCTAAACCGGAAAATTTGTTAAAAGTAAAAGTTTTATCTGTGGTGAATTAGAGGTTCGATGCAGGGGTGATGAATTCGTATCTGAACTTTATTTTCTGGCAGGACAAGTAATTCGCCCGGAATCGGGCCGAAGCCGGAAATCTGCCAGGAAGTTTTAAAACTCAATGAGATAGTCAATATATATAAGCTACGGGGACATGGTCAGTCCAGATCTGAAACAAATTGTCTCGCCGGACAAGAAGTTTACCCGCAATCTGGCCAAACCGGAAATTTCTTAAAAACAAAAGTTCATTCGTAATTCGATTAGAAGTTAATATCGGGGGTTATTTTCGTCAAAACTCGGAGCTGTACGGATATTTTTAGTAACATTAAAATGTGTCGCCGATCATTATGGCAGGCTGTCTCGAGTCGAGAGCTGCCGAACAAAGAAGTTTGTCAGTTTAGGAATAAAGTGTTTTTTTTGTGTAGTATTTCACCGGTGCAACGTTTTTTCCGATTTTAATAGATTGACCAGTAGTTTACTGCGAAAAGGGAAAGTATCGGAAATTTGGATCGATTGGTTCTCGGTTCGCCACTCGATGCCACCAGCTCTGTTGCTCTGCATGCAGTTGGTCCGGAATACAGCTAAAACAAGGAATTAGGACAAATTAAAAGACTTTTGTAAAGTTGATTAGAGGTGAGATAATGCTAGGGGTAATCATGCGTGCTGAATCTATACCTGAACTTGGTTTTTGTCATCGGATAAGTTGTTTGTCCGTAATTTGTCAAAAACATCAAAACGATATCATTTCTTGTACAAGCGGCTGATCATGGATAAATAGTAACACATTAAAGGGGTTTCGTGACGACGAGGGTGACGACCGCAAGTCTACAAGACCCGATTGTCTGGATCAAGGAGTCTAATAAATATTCAGTTTTTCGGATCCCGTCGGAACCTTTGGTCTTGTTTATTGATCAGCTAACTGTCCCTCTAAGATGTTAAGCGACGGATACTGGACGGATAGGTAACAACTTCGGATGTTTTGGTTGCACTTCACGCCACCGTCTTCAGCGAAGAACAGACTAAATTACGTTTTCCATCACAAGAACCACAGAAGAGCAATGCGACTCGATAAATAATACGATGACAGGCGATTGGAAACAAAATAAAGGATATTACAATGCGCAAACTGCATATTTAAAAGGTTGACGTAGTTGTCATTAAAAGTTATACAAATGGACATCCCCTCGCCAGCCTTAAGTGACGGGTACACCGAAACCTGACTTTGTGCAAACGGACAGTTCGGCTCGAATCCGGTTGAAACCAGACATAGGCAATACGAATGAACCTAGTTACACGATGCATCTGATCAGGGGATAGATGTGAGACAGTCTGTGGCGTATGCATATTTTCGGAACATTTTACGCCCCCCTTATCTATCGCCGGTTCTTTTTAGGAGTGGGCGTGTACAGGCAATTGGTTATTTTACCCTCATTTTTTCTTCCCTAAACTTCTCGTCAAACTTTTCTGCCTAGGCCTCCAGTTCCCAATTTTCTCACTGGGATCAAGCTTCGAAAAAAATGGTGTATTCCCAAAGCCTTGTAGATTCTTTAAGGCGGAAAAGTATCTGAAATGTTTCCCAGATATTGAATCTTGTTCGCTGTGAAATATAGGGATCAAAAGCCCTATTTTCGAGGTAGGGAGTGAACTGGGGAAGAAAATTGGGAACTTGGGGACTGCAACTTGGGTTCAGGTTTCAAGATTGAGGGCATGACGAATCGCCATTTAGCGTAGATTTGCCGACATCCAAGTTCCTCCATTAACGTAGACAAATCGATAATAGCAGGGACCCATAAATTTCCTGTAATGACTCGCCATTCAGGGGGCTTGTCATTTCCTATGCTTCTATGTTGCTATGTTGCCCGAGCCTTACCTAGTTTCCAAAAATTCCGCTTGGGTCGAACCGGCGTTCTTGCTCGGATAGACAAAATTTGTTGGGACTATTCAGCATGCCAACAGGTACCTAAGCTAAGACAAAAGATTCAAGATACTCTTCCATTACAGAGAAATATTCCTAGTTCAGCACAACAGCTGCGAAAAGTTTTGTCTATCTGGATAGTCGGGTATTTTATCCCCGTGGGTATTTCTCGAACTATCTGACGCTCGGTCAAGAGCGCATCAGAAATATCTTACTGACAAGCCCCCTGAATGGCGAGTCATTATAGGAAATTTATGGGTCCCTGATAATAGTAGTGAACTGAAGAAAAATGCTCCTCAAGTGGGATTTGAACCCGTGATTTTGTGCTTTTCGCACTGATTCTCTAACCAATTGAGCTATCAAGGGGCCTGTGCAAATTTTTGCAAACCGTTACGTTTGCTAGTTTGTAAGGGGCTACAGGAACAGTGGTCTCGCTCGAGGTAATCTTTTCTAAACAGTTCAATTCCCGATATCACGGGATAGTTCAGTATTTATGTGAAGACGGAATTTATCCAAGACACTTTTACCTTGAAAACAATTCTCAAGATAAAAATCCATTGTATAAGTTTAATCTTCACATTTGTACAATTAAATCGGATTTACGAGGGGTTGCCCACTCCCGGGCACCTGCTGTACACCCTTTCCAGGCACCGGCCAAAATCAGCGGTGCTGGCCATAAATTAGGCCATTCTCAAACGCTTATAAAGATGCTGATTTTGATGAACGTTCTAACACTCTTAACTCATCGTGCTACTGGTATAGGACGGTACTGGCACCGGCACCGGCTGTACACTAAAATTGAAAGTGGGTAACTCCCTGACTCCTTATTGCTGTAGTAGAACGACCCTACCCGTTCCATCTGTTCTTATTTTCGATATTTCGATTTTATTTTTGTATAGCCTACAGTAACGACACTATGCTGATTTTTGTATTTGTCGTGTTTGGCTGTTTTCGGGGCAGATTAGGCTCCCGTTTATTGCCTAGGAGCTCATTGGTAAGAAATACTGGTTATGCAGTTTTTCTTTTACCTTTGTTTCTCATCAAAACAAAGGAGGCCGTAGGACGCTGTAAATAGCCTGGACGAGCTTGTACACGGTCAGAAGTTTCACAACTTATAACCCAAGGATGCGCAGTTTCAGCAGACAACACTTGGGATGTAATCTGTAGTGATTTTGATAATTTTATACGTTAAATTTTATACATAACACACTATCAGGAAGAGCATCTTCTGACATTTTCAGGTCAACAAATGCTTTTCGGCGTTTTTTCGGCTCTTCCTGGCAATGCTCCTTATGCATAACGTTTTATTCATAGTCATAATCTTAACTGTCCTGGTACCTTCAGTTGACAGGGAGGCTAGACAGGTTTTAAGGTAAGAACGCGAGAAAAAGCGGTAGAATGAGTCATGGTTTTTTTTATTATTATTTTGATAGAGTGATGTTTTCATCAATTGTATTATAGAGAGATGTATTGTTTACATCAATTGTGAATTGGGGGAATGAGGCAATGGGCCATTTGTTTCGGCTGGAGTGTCTGGCCTACCCCACAGTATAAATAATAGTCATAATCTTTTCAAAATCACAACAGATTACATCCAAAGTGTTGTCTGTTGAAACTACGCATCCTTGTGTTATCTATTATGAAACTTCTGAGGATATCCTTGAGAAACCAAACAGAGTATCAAAGGAACCGCATGTGTTAAGGAGATAGAATAGAGACTATGAATAAAGCGACTTGCGAATCCCTGCGTCTCACCACTCGGTCCGGCGCTCGGTTTTTCCGGTGAATAAAATCCCGCAAACGAGTTCCGCTCTATCGGAGCAATGAGCTTCTCGGGTGTAGTGGAGAAAAGACGCTAAGCTCTGCATAGCGATTTTTTTTTTTTTTTCTCCTATTTTTTCTCAGTCAGCAAGCTCCATTAGCTTCTCGGACGGCTTAGTTTAATCCGTCTTTCTCGCTAGTTTTTTCTTTTTTCGCGTGAAAAATAAAAATCACTTTGTCTGAGTAGGCCTACTATGTTTCCGCGAGAAACGTGATAAATTGGTTCGATCGAGCTGGCTGTTATACAGATTTGCGATGATTAAGTGAGCGATGAATCAAGTGGTTGGGAGTTTTTAGCAGAAATTGATAAATGCGTAAGTATTCAATGATTGAATGTATTTGTTTCGCGCTGCCTAACACTTGAGCATCGGTCATTAGCACAGGAGCCTAATGCCTCGTTCACAAGCATGCCTGGCCAAGCAAAGATGCCTAGGCACGTGCTCAAGCTTAGCCAGGCACCAAGTTATAGAGCCTGGCCCAAAGTCTGTGCCTAGGCATGGTTGCGAGCGGTGATGCTAGGCAAGTGCCTAGGCATCGGCGCTTGGCTAGGCATGCTTTTGAACGGGGCTTAAGCGGAAGGAAAAACTCAACAAGAATACAGAGACATAAAACTTATATGATATCGTATCAGCCTCTCTAGAGAGGTACATTGGGTGCCGTAATAGCCTAGTACCTAATCAGTAAATTTTGTGTTTTGGGTGTTTTTGCTTCCTTTATGTCTCGGTTGTAAGTTCGTAGCACCGTTGTATCTCGTTTTCCCCTTTCATGCCTCAAGTTAGGGTGCTAGTTACAGGCCGCAGGACTGACCACCAGGACTTAGCACTACCGTGGGATTATCTAGTGTTTTTTTTCGCCCGGTATTTCAATATTTCGGCCCTTCTTGGCGAGGGTCCTCGTCAGGCTGTTTCGGGACTGGAAAAAACGAACCTGCAGTTGCATACGTGTGCGGTGAGGGCAGGGGCGTCGTCAAAACAGTTGATTTTTGTCATGAAAACAGTCGTTTTTTCTGACAATCAGTCTATTTTTCGTCGATACAGTCGGTTTTTCCGTAAATCAGTCGGTTTTTTGGAAAATCAGTCGATTTTTTTCGTAACTGACGTTTTTTTTCTCTTGAAAACAGTGTTTTTTTCTGCCTAAACAGTCGGTAAAAATTACCAGCCAGTCGGTAAATGCCTTGTCCCCTCCCCCCCCCCCCCCCCTCCAACCATTTTGGCTAGTAACGCCTCTGGGTGAGGGAGGAGGGGGGCGGGTCTGATATTTTATGCTTGGTATTTTGTCGATCTTTTATCTTTCTATTCAGGTGTTCGACTCTTTTTAGGTAACCTTTATCAACCTCTGAGAAAAAGCGATTGGCTACTGGGGAGTCCTGGTCCTTACCGAATAAAGTACTTTATTGATGAGGGGGAGTATCAAGCGTCTTCAAGTCCCTGTCATCTTGCATGGTAAGTAAACGGCGGTGGCATTTTCTTTAAGTTTTTGGCAATTAATAGTTGCGTTTTTGCAGATACCATGGTATCTGATACCACGGCCTAAAGGCGTTTTTTCAGTTATCGTGGTATCTGTCCAGTTATCGTGGTATCAGATATTCAGATACTACGGTACGACCGTGGTAACTGGTCGTGGTATCTGAAAACTCATCTCACTTTTATCAATTTTTTTCAGATTGGTGAGAAAGAAGTTTAGCACTTAGTGATAACTGGATAACTGTTTGTCTTTTGGGATGACTTTGAAAAGTGCGATTTTGGCAATAGTCGTTTTTGCAGAGCACCGTGTATCAGATGCCACGATAACTGCAAAAACGACTGATTGAAAATCAGTTACCGTGGTAACAGATACCATGGTATCAGCAAAAACGCAACTAATAACTACGAATGGAATTGGAGACCAGCACCCAGGATGTTCGCGTAACCTTCTAGCAGTAAAAGCGGTACTTCAAAGAACGAAAAAAGTGTCGGAGATGCAATCATAGTTTTTCCGCTGAAGCGTAAACGGGTGGTCATCTCATACCGACTACTCAGGCTTGAAGAAGTTAATTTATTAATGAAAGCGGGGGCGAATCGTTAAAGGACACCTCGTACTGCACTGTCAGAAGTTTCATAGCAGATTGCGCATAACACTTTCAAGAATAACACATAAAGTGTTATGACCAATTAAGTTTACACTATTTCGTGCCTAGATCTCCAAAAACACCTTCAATTGGTAAAAATACTAACGGGAACGAAAGAAACATAACATATAACATCCCAAAGTGTTATCTGTTGAAACCGCGCATCCTGCTGTTGTCGTTATGTAACTTCTGACAGTGTAGTATTTTTACCTATTGAAGGTGTTGTTTGAGATCTGGCACGAAATAGTATAAACTTAATTGGTCATAACACTTTTTGTCTAAGTGAAAAGGTGTTATTCTTGAAAGTGTTATGCGCAATCTGTTATGAAACTTCTGACAGTGTGCTTACTGTTCATGTTTCTGTATTCTAATATAGTTGAATTCTTGAAACCAGGCTCTTCTTTTACCCACTGCTTTGGCTGTTGCAAGTCTTTTTCCAGGCCCGTTGACTCTAGCAAAAACAGACAGATTTAGATAACCGGTTTCTCTGACGAGTGCACTTCTTGTAAACAATCGTCGGGAGCATGATACTTATCACAAAGAGGGAAACAAGACAAGTGTGATAATCAGTAGGGGGGGGGGGTAGAATGTACAATATGAAAGTCGGGTCTCCCGTTTTAAGATGGCTGTTATGGGTACAACGGGTCATTTAAGAGTAGAATGGAGTGATTATTGTGAAGAGAGCTGACCTTTTCTGCCTGCAAATGTGGAAGAACTGCCAACATTATTCATAATAAACAGAACGCGAATAGACGCTCCAGAGCAACACTCGTCCGTCCTTTCGATATTGAGAGTAAGAAAAATTCGCGTTACGACCATTACAGTTTCCGGGCAGTTTCCGTTGAGTTAGTAGAAAAAAAAGCAAAAGGCTTGTGTGCCGGGAGTAGGAATCGAACGCACGACCTCTTGACTACTATCTCGGTGTGTTAGTCAACACGGTCAAAGGCGAACTTTTACAGTGCATAAGTGCGTAATTACAGTGCATAAGGGGCAAGGGCATGCCAGCTAGCTTTGGGAACACTAAGAAGGGGGTTCGAGATAACAAAGAAGGGGGGTCCTGACGACAATAAGTCCCTGTATCTTTATCTAAGCCCCCCAGGTCGGTTTGATGGCCGAAAGTTTCGTAGTCAAGTTTTCTGTGCCTTTAAAGGAACCGTCGTACCAGTGCAACATACCTCTGTAAGTGCATCCGACATTACTAAAACCCGAAGACTTGAATTTCATATGCTACATTCTGAACCCGCTAACGACGCCTCACTGGTCTTCGCGTTTGCCTCGTTTCATTGTTTTCATGCGTATTATTCTCCAGACGCGGATCATGCTACATGGGTAAAACCGGTTGTCTGAATTTTGCCGTGTTTTGCTGTAAGTCAATAGATATTTAAAAGGCATATAACAACTAAAGCCGTGGATAATTTGTTAAAAGCAGAGCCTCGTTTTACAATTCAAATAGTTTTGAATATTGCAACATAAACAGTATTTAGTCCGAGGTCGAGGTGCGCTTTAACCATTCCGGTGTGTTCAGTAGCATTCAGTGAGCTTAGTGGCCATACCTGTTGTTGTTGAAGATATGACACCATTTTAAGTAAAATTATATGAAAGCATCCAAACAAACTATAAATAGACACTTTTTTTATAAGTATTTTTATACCTTTTATTCCTGCTACAGTTAGACATTCTTCTTTCTGTTTGATTTTCTTGTTTCGGGATTCAGACAGCGTCGAACCGTGTTTGTCCAAATCCTGTCACTTCATGATCCCATGGGCATGCCGAGTCCTGGTTTGACTAGCGACTTCAGTACGCATTTAAGTCCCCCCCCCCCCCATGCGACGGATGCTTCCGAATGAACACTTGGAATAAACTTTTATGAAGATTATGTAAAGTAATAGCATATTATGTACTTGCATGTTAGTGAATTTTTATTGACATTTTCCTATGCTATTATTCGCAATGAAGAATTTTTGGATGAATACAGTGAATCTGAATTTATACGAAGGCTTGCTTTTGCAAACTGTATTAATTGATTAGACAAAAAACCATAGACGGAGTAAAAGAACGAAAGGGAGAAGAAATACTAGAAAAAAGAGACTACGAGAACAGAAAAAAATCTGCAGTATTGCTTCATTTCTTCCAGTCCCCGACGTTGTCCCTGACATTCAACAACCTGACGAGGACCCGAGCCAAGAAATAGCGAAATATCGCTGCCAAAGCATCGTAGCTGACGTATCTGTTTTTTAGCCATTGTTTGAATATATGCTTCCCAGTCATCCTGGGCTGAATGTATCTGAAGACTACCGAGCTAAAAATCGTGGTTTAAAAAAAAGGATAAAATTTGGTTTCGGGCCACGCCTTTGCGACTTTGTATAGTGGAATTTCTTAAGGGATCCCTCGCACTATTTACTCTTCAACTTAGAGTATTTTAGAATATTTGTATACTTTAAACTAGGCTATGCAACAACAAATCACCCACGGTTTTGGCTGTTTTAAGCCTTTGCCGAGACCCGCTGACTTTTAGCGAAAACAGGGAAACAATTTACATAACCGGTTTCTCTGATGGAAAAACTTCTCGCAGACAACCGTCGACAGCATGATACACATCGAACGTAGCGAATCACTTCAAGTGAGAAAATCAGCGTGGTTTTGTTAGAGGGGTTAGAATGTACCGTACGAAATTGGGGTCTTCGGGTTTAGAAATATATGGATTGAATATGGAAGTAGGTTGCGTTAGTATTATAGGTAAGACAGGTCCTTTAATGGTGTGTTGTGGGTTTATGACTATATTTTACGACTTATATTCTTTTTTGTTTTCATTATTCCGTCTTTGTTTACAGGTGTGCACCACGATTATTTATAAATCAGAAAAAAATGCTAAGCTCCCGAGCTTTGCCAGATCCCCACCCCCACATCTTAGTCATCCGATTCTATCGTCACTTAATGACCACTAAACTCCATGCTGGATCGGGATTATCTGCACACCATAGGCTACGCACGAGACTGCAACAATTTATGCAATAACTCTGGGGACTTCAGTATCGACCTCATGTGTGTAGATCTGGCGTATAATCCCTCCTCCCTGAGGTGCTTTTCCAGAACTAACGAAGTTTCCAAACTCATCTTATGTCCTTTTGTTCAGTTGTAGGGGGGACTCCTCGACAAGTCGTTAGAAATGAGGTCTCGAGAGTAGTATTTTCCCCGGGGCCCAGACCAGAAAGTTGTTCGCTCTTTTCGTTTCAAGAAATTGCAGGCAGTACAGTTTTTGTATCCCCACCAGTTTAAACCCCAGAGCTGCGAACACGCGAGGGGTTGCCCGCTCCCTGGAAACCGGACACCGACCGAAAGTGTGCCGCCGAAAATTAGACGATTCTCGCTTCTAAACATGCTAATTTTATGTACTATCAGTTGGATTTGACAATGCAAAACGGATACGTCAGCTACCTTTCATTAGAGCTATATTTCGGCCCTTCTTGGCAAGGGTCCTCTTCACGCTCAAGCTGGAAGATGAACTTATGGAAAAACAAGTAAAGATTCTTCCTTAAATATCTGATTTTGTGAACTACTTCCGTGATAGATATTCCTTCGGTCCAAGCTGACTGCGAATCATATTTGACAGTGCAAAATTTGATACGTCAGCTACCTTTCATTAGAGCTTTCGGCCCTTCTTGGCAAGGGTCCTCTTCAGGCTCAAGCTGGAAAATGAACTAGCATTTGGTAACCGGTGCCGGCACCGGCCGTGCACCGCGACATTGGGCACCTGTTTTAGCTTCCCTTGTAAATAGGCTACTGGATTCCAAGAATCCTTTAATCGTAATTGCACGTCATAATATACATCACAGTCTTCTGTTGTGGCGTCATCTTCTGTCGGTCCACACGTTCCCCTGAGGTGAATCTGTACATGGGATTGGAGTTGTTCTGTTGACCTTGTGTGCTTTGTTTTTTGTGTTTTTTAATGTATGGTCTTGAGACTGAATTAAAAGAATTGGTTGAATATTGTTTTCGAAATACCAATCCAGTTCTTTTATGATGGAAAATTATGGTTTAAAAACCCCCATTGATATTTTGAAAAAGAAACGGGAACTATTTTTTCAAAAATTTATACCATAAAGCACACTTTGTCCGATGCGTTGCGTTGATTGTATTTTGGTTAAAGTGTTAGGTAGAATTCATTTAAGATAGTTTAGGCTAATTATTTTTAAATGTTGTAGTTTTTTATGAAAGTATATGGTCTAGTTATTAGTCAGTTGTAGACCGATTGTGCGTATTTTATTATATTTTTTTTACTCGCCAGCTTTGGCGGCTACAAATAAATGAACTGAATGAATTGAATATTTTACAATATCAATATTATTTGTAACCTACAGTCGAACGATGGAAGCCAGCGCATTATTCATAGTTCGATTTCGATGCACACTTAACTTCGTCCCCTGGACCCCTTCCAAGTCCGATGTTTGGGCCGGGCCATTACGCAGCTGTCTAGGTAGAAGTTTCGCCCTTGATGTTTACCTTGCAATAATTCGGTAACGTTTCTTTATAGGCTTATTCCCAAAAAGTTAAACATAGGTCTAAGCAAGTTCTAAGAAAAGACATGGCTCTCATCACCCACAGTGCCATTAGATGCTGTGAGAGAGGACCATTGTACATAGTTAGAATTCGATGTACACTTAAAGTTTAACTGAAAAGGGCTGGGATAGGACAATCTGGTTACCCATCAGTTATTCACTAAAACTGGCTTGAAGACCCGCTGAAAATCCTTTACTTCGTTGTTTCGCTATTCACGAATAATCGATTTTCAAATAGTGGAATTTCCGTGTGATTTGTCGTACCTTTATGCGCTTGTATTTCTGTTGTAGGCCTTACGAGAGAGATTTGTGATTTTTTTTTTTTCATCAGGCACTAAGCAATCTTCCAATCTCACCACTGCCAACTGATCAGCCGCGTTTGTGTTGAGATCAAAATTTCCCGCGTCATAGTAGAATTTCCGTTGTGGGGACGGCTGCAAATATTCTGAACGTCAGAACTGGAGTAGATAATGGAAAATAAAAAAATCCTTTTGCAGAATCCAAATAATTCAGTGTATTCAGCTAATTAACACAAAAATAAGTTGGCTTTTCAGTTAAACTTTAACGCCTTAACCTTCATCCATCGGTTCAACATTGGCTTAGGGCCAATAAGTCCAGGTTTGGATACTCGTGGGGTGGGGGGTAACCAGACGTTAAACTTCTGCAATTGGTATTGGTCTTTTAACATCGGGTATCCCTTTACTGTTGGTGTCATATTTCTTTTCTGAAGTTACCCCACATTTGTCTTTTTTCACTATAATTCTTTCGTTCATTTTGGTAAGTCCATGTTTCTGCGGGCCCAGGCGATTCATCTCTCACGGCATCTAGTGGCACTGTGGGTGGGGAGCCAAGTCTTTCCGTAGTCCCATGTTTATTTTTTTGGGAATAAGCCAATAAAGAAAGGATAGGGGATATTACCGAATTATTGTTAGGTAAACACCAAGGGCGAAACTTCTACCTTAGACACGTCGTCGTCCTTTTAGTATTCCCACCTCCTTGCAGTCCTGGTCTCCTTTTCTTGAAGGTTCGACAGACTGACTGCACAGTACCGCATGTTTAATTTTGTGGGAATAATAACAAGGGATGCTAATTTAATTAAATTTTTTTGAATACTCCTGTGGAGCTTAGCCGATTTGCTTTGCTTTTTTGGCTTAAAGTATACACCGGAATCTCCCTCGGATTCGGATGATCGTCTTGTCCAGAATTAACCAAACCCTCTTTTTCCATGTTCGACTCTGAGGTTAAGCAACATTTATTTTCCTTTCTCATTCCCCATTTACTCACTCACCATTTGCTCTCCTGTTCATTAGTTATGTTGCAGTCTATTAAGTAAACACATGTGTCATTATGGTACATTCATATCGTATATGGAATGATTGATTTGTATTTCATCCGGAACTGAAGGAAAGTGCGGAGTAACACCCCACAGACGCGCTTATTTCTTCACAGTTCACTGCCGTTGTCCGGAATCATCTGTTGGAGCAAGCTTGTGAGTTGATGATGGCTGGTCTGAAGGAACGATATGATTTTTGTAGATTGTAACAGAAGAAGTTCAGTTTTGGCTTTCCAGAAGCTAATAGTTATTTGTTTGTTATCGCCAGAATGATGTCAGTCTTAGTTCAGTTTAGTTTATTTAATACAAAAATTTAAGAAGAAAAAAAAGTTTCGACCCATACAAAGCTCCATGGCTAAATATTCTTTGAGCCCAAGCTGACTTTGAAACATTTATTCAAACAATGTTTACAACGGGTACGTCAGCTACGATTCTTCATCAGCGATATTTCGGCCCTTTTTGGCAAGGGTCCTCGTCAGGCTGTCAATCCTCTGGTTCAACTTAGGGGAAGGAAACAAACCTGTAATAAATAACTGAAGCTTCTACCGACTATAAATATCTTATTAAAGTAAGTTATCTTCGAATACCACTATAATGAAAAAACTAGTCCTGAGATTAATTTTTGACACGGACGCTGTTTTTGCTGGACGATTGGGGCGATGACAGGAAAGGTTTTTTTCTGCATTTTGGTCAACTTCGTTTTTTTTATTAATAAGGGACTGAAAACTTAAATATTATTTTATTAATAACCTCGTTCTACGTTTCGATTATCGAGTACTCGTCTGTATCTATTACTTTGAATAATGACTGCACGGAAAAACTAGTGCTGAGATTTAATTTTTGACACGGTTGCTGTTTTTGCTGCGCTCCATGGCCCGTTATGTAGGGGTCAATACCAAATTAACTTACACGGGTCTAAGCGAAAAAAAAACGGACGTCGACCCCCGCCCCTGGCGAACCCCCCACCCCCTGGCGAAAAAACCCGGGTACCTCCCCCCCCCCCCCCCCCGAATGCATATGTATAGGAAATTAGAAATTCTTACTAAAGACTGCAGTTTAGACCGCGAGCACTTCTTGTACCTACGGCATTAGTTAAAGGACCTGCCTTACCTGTAATACTAACGCAACCTACTTCCATAAACACTCAATACATTTCTAAACCCGGAGACCCCAATTTCGTACGGTACATTCTAGCCCCTCTAGCAAAACCCCGCTGATTTTCTCACTTTCTGGGTTTTGCCAACTTCGATGTGTATCACGCTGTCGAGGGTTGTGTGTGAGAAGTTTTTCCATCAGAACTGGGTATGTAAATTATTTCCCTGTTTTCGCCAGAAGTCAACAGATCTCGGAAAAGGCTTAAAACAGCCAAAACCGTGGGATACTTGTTGAAAGCACAGCCTAGTTTTAAAGCATTCAAATATTATACAGTACTGTAAGTTGAAGAGTAAATAGTGCGAGGGGTCCTTTAAGGTCCCTTCGGACTGACAAAAACTCTTACGTACTCCCTTTACACTAGTTCACACTGAGACACTTACGGACGCTACGTCGACATAAGAAGCCGACGTAGCCTTCGAGTAACGTAAAAGTTTTCCTCCGTGACGTAAAATTCGAGAGTTGAAATTTGTTCAACTTAAGAAACATAACGTAAGGCAACGTAAGAAGATGAAGGAGAAATTAAATAAAAAGGACTTATCTGATTTGATTGTCCATGATTCCCAAGAGTGACCATGGATTTATGACGGAAAAAATAGCATCCTTGCCATATTATCTAACAACAGCACAAGTTCGCCAAGCAACTAAAAGATAGTCTACTACGCTGCACAGAATTTTGAAACGTACCATATTTTGTTAGGCACTGTCTAGGGAACCGGGAGCCGTACTTTATGTCCCATGGGCTACGGAACCGGTAGTTCTCACGGAAAACAAACCAAATGAGCTGCGGTTCCGGGATCTGACGTCATTGACCAACGGAAACTTGTTTGTGCAGGCTCCTGTTCCGGTAGTAAGTTGAAATAGCTCACGGAAACTTCATCGCACCAGCTTCTCGTCCGGTAGTCTCACGGAATTGTGTGCTCAGAAGCTAGGGACCCGGTAGTTGATACCGGAAACCGTATAATTGGAGCTTGTCTCCCGGTAGTGTCTACGTGAAATATAGAACTCACGGAATAGTTTGGATGAGAGCTAGGATGCCGGGATTTTCACTGACTTAGAGAAAACAACATGGGAAAAAATCCACTACCGGAAGCCATATATTGAGAGCTAAGATACCGGTAGGAACAATTACTTGGCTGAAAATGACCAGCTCATGGACACAGATGACTATTGGCTAGGGTTACGGTAGTGCCAAAAACAAAACAAAAAAATTGCACTCACGGACCCATGTCAGTGCAGACTAGGAAACCGGAAGTGAATATTTTTAACTCACGGAACCCAACTCCTGTGGGCTAGAGCTCCGAGTTTGTAATTAAAATTACAAACTCGTAGAAGTTGGATTCCGTGCGCTGTACCGGACTCGAAAGTCTATATTGACACGTGCCCATGAGTTTGTAATTTTAATTTTTGGCACTACCGGATTCCTAGCCCGCAGGAGTTGGGTTCCGTGAGTTAAAAGTATTCACTTCCGGTTTCCTAGTCTGCACTGACACGGGTCCGTAAGAACAATTTTTTTTATTTTTTTTTTGGCACTACCGGAACCCTAGCCAATAGCCATCTGTGTCCGTGAGCTGGTCATTTTCAGCCAAGTAATTGTTCCTACCGGTATCTTAGCTATCAATATATGGCTTCCGGTAGCGGATTTTTTTCCCATGTTATCTTCTCTAAGCCAGTGAAAATCCCGGCATCCTAGCTCTCATCCAAACTATTCGGTGAGTTCTATATTCCACGTAGACACTACTGGAACACAAGCTCCAATCATTCGGTTTCCGGTATCAACTACCGGCTCCCTAGCTTCTGAGCACACAATTCCGTGAGACTACCGGACGAGAAGCTGGTGCGATGAAGTTTCCGTGAGCTATTTCAACTTACTACCGGAACAGGAGCCTGCACAAACAAGTTTCCGTTGGTCAATGACGTCAGATCCCGGAACCACAGCTCATTTGGTTTGTTTTCCGTGAGAACTACCGGTTCCGTAGCCCATGGGACATAAAGTACGGCTCTCGGTTCCCTAGACAGTGCCTAACAAAATATGGTACGTTTCAAAATTCTGTGCAGCGTAGTAGACTATCTTTTAGTTGCTTGGCCAACTTGTGCTGTTGTTAGATAATATGGCAAGGATGCTATTTTTTCCGTCATAAATCCATGGTCACGTTCGACTCCACGACGAAATCCACGGCTCTCGGTTCCCTAGACAGTGCTGTTTTGTTATGGTAGCGCGCTTCAGGAAATTGCATCCTTATGATTCGGGGGCAAAGACTCTGGGGACAGTTAGCAGACTGAAATTGGGGTTTCAAACCAAAGTAGTTTGTGTCACAGTACAGTTTCAAATTTCGTTTTACCAATGTAGACTCCTATGACTTTCTGTCAAGTTCCCAGGATTGCTCTGAAACACTTCAAAAAAAGTTAGATAGCATTTAGTTGTTGAAACACTACCATTAGCATCTTTTCCTTGTCTTATTCTTCGTAAAAACCGATGGAAAATCATTAAACTAAAATAAATTGTTAAATTTTATTCTTATGTCAGTCTGAAGGGCTCCACTGGAGGTATGAAAGAGTCGACGTAACATAAGAGATTACGGAAGTGTAACGTAAGACTTTACGTTTCAGTCTCAATGCACCTTTATGCGGCAGTCTATTAAGTAAACACACGTGTCATTTTGGTACATTCCTATCGTATATGGAATGATGGATTTGCATTTCACCCGGAAGTGAAGGAAAGTGCGGAGTAACACCTCACAGACGCGCTTATTTCTTCACGGTACACTTTCCTCGTCCGGAATCATCTGTTGGAGCAAGCTTGTGATTTGATGATCGCTGGTCTGAAGGAACAATATGTTTTTTGTAGGTTGTAACAGAAGAAGTTTAATCAGTTTTTGCTTTCCAGGTTATTTGTTTGTATCGCCAGAATGCTGTCAGTCTTAGTTCAGTTCAGTTTATTTAATACGAAAGTATAAGAACAAAAGAGGTTTCGACCCCTACAAAGCTCCGTGGCCCGTTACGTAGGGGTTAATACCAAATTAACTTAGACGGGTGTAAGCGACAAAAACCCGGACGTACCCCCACCCCCCGGCGAAACCCATCCCCGATACCATCACCACCCCCTGGCGAAAAAAAAGGGTGCCCCCCCCCCCGCCGCGAATGCATATGTATAGGAAATTAAAATTCTTACTAAAAACTGCAGTTTGGACCGCGAGCACTTCTTGTACCTACGGCGCTAGAATATAAGAATGATAATTAGCTTTGACAAGGAAATTAACTCAAGCCCATGTTGCCAGAAATCAAACTACATAAACACTAGAGGAAAATGTACATACAAATGCGCTGCTGGCCTTTTGTGTGGCTCATTTCCTGCACACCAAGCCTAAGAGACAACATAAATGATGTGTTCTAAATGGAGCACTTTTGATCAGAATGTCTTTTTGGGATCCGAAACGATCCATCACTTGGTAATAAGTACATGACAACAATACTTTGCACAGCAGCAAATGGTCGAATAAATACAAACATATATGAACATAAGGACGAAATGCAGATACAACTCGAGATATTTGTTCTGACCATTATACACGCCCAGAAGTCAAGGTGTTTCACAACTAGAATGTGGGACATTAACCATCAGCCAACGAAAGAAAAAAAATGAATCTCGTGTTTCTATGTGGACCTTCCCCCTCCCCCAGAGGCGTTACTAGCCAAAATGTGGGGGGGGGGGGGGGCAAGGTATTTACCGACTGGCTGGTCATTTTTACCGACTGTTTTTGCAGAAAAAAACGACTGTTTTGACGAAAAATCTACTGATTTTAAGTAAAACCGACTGTTTTTAAGAAAAAAATCGGCTATTTTACGAGAAACCAACTGTTCTGGAGAAAATCTGCTGTTTCCAAGAAAACAAGACCAAACTTTTCGATGGGATCCCAAAATTTCAATATCTGATCCAGACAACTGGGTCTTGTCTTAGCCAGATCCAGTCATCGCCAGAATCCTTGAACATTCTTACAATTAAAATTCAGAAACAGATTAAGGCCAAATAGCTAATCATCTGATCGGAGACGGACGGACGGACGGACGGACAGACGGACAACTTTTGCGAAGTCATAGGTATCCCTCAACTTACGTTTTGGGATCCCAAAAATCGGCTGCTTATACGAAAAATCGCGGCGCTTCGTGCTGACTCGGCTATTTTTTACCGACTGGCCGACAACATTGGGGGGGGGGCGTCCTCCCCTCCCCCCCATACGTGACGCCCCTACCTCCCCCTACCAAACGATAATAACAACAGCTGTGGTAGCTTAAATACTTACGAATTAAAATTTGCCTTACCATCCGTCCAACACGTAATTACTATAAACAAAAAATCTGAAAAAAAGACATTTCATGTTAGACATCCAGGGGCTATTTAGAAACTGTGTACTTTTTGTGTTTTTTTTTCGCTAGATAGCAATTAACTGGACTCTCTTACTCTCCAACCCAAAAACGCATCCCACGCTAATTAACCACTTCTGTCTCAACATGTCTCTCAGCTTCGTTTCCCAGAGTTTTATAGCAACAATAACACTTTTATTCGGGAGGGGGTTCCCTCTTCCCATGTTTTCCCTCTGTTGACACACAGAGTCACAAAACAGAGATTGACTATTAATCCGTCATTACTTACGAACTGGGGGAATCCTACCCCCGGGGCCCTATGGACTTCTTCCTGTCGGGAGTCGGATATGGGGCATATTGCCCTGAGGGTAACGAGTCGGAAATCCGAAAGTCGTTGGGGAAGAGTATGAGAAAGTCGGTTTGGAACTAGTGGTCGTCTGCAGTGCGAAATCGATACTGTAATGATGAGAGCAGAGCAAAATAACATTAGGGAGTAGCGCCAAGACCTATGCTTTCCATGCTTAACAGTCGGGCCATACTTGTAGCGCCGCCCGCTACGCTTGTGGCATTTAAAGGAAAACAAACTTGCGGGCTTAGAAATTTCTAGTAAAGCAAAGGTGCGGCCTGCACACACCAAGGAAAGAATGAAGGCTGTATAATTTTTTTGCGATGTTCAGAATATGAAGCTATCGGAGCAAGCTTTTGGGGAACGACTGAATGACTTTCAGTGGGGACGTTCTCTATCGCTACTAGTGCTAGTACCGCTGCTATTTGAGTGTGTGTCAATTTTGTCAAGTCTTGGCGCTACTCCCTAGTGTTATTTTGAGAGGATGATGCAGTAGCTGTGTTTGTAAAGATTGATTCTATGTACGCCTCTTTTTGGGACCCCAAAACGACAGTGACGTATACCTATGACCTCGTAAAATTTGTCCGGCTGATGATGATGAAATTTTATTTACGCACTTAAGAAGAGGAAAATAGTGCAGTACAGACAAATAAAAGGAAAAAATACACTGAGCTTTCAATATTGCAGTCAATGCACAAGATAAAAAAATAAAGATTAAAAAAAGGGACTAATCGGGTCTAAAAAATCTTCTTCCTCGATGGAATGCGGAGAAATGGCCAAGGGACTGTCTGACTGTGGACTGTCTATCCGTCTCTTCGCACCATAACTTTCGAAGGGGTTGAGATATTTTTTTTTTTCTGAACTCGGTGTGAAGAACTATAGGGACAAAAGAGAGGCCAAGTTTGTAGGTGGTGCGTAGCCCTATTTTTAGTTGTGATGGAGGGCTTACAGATTAAGGGATGAAAGAATTATTCTTTCAAGCTAATGTGACCTTCGATTTAGGGGTAAGAAGTCATGCTGAACCCAGATCTGAACATCGTTTTCTCACTGGATAAGTAGCTCGCCCGGAATCCCGCAAAACATGGACATTTGGTAGAAGTAAAAGTTTGTTCTGGAGTCAGCTGGATCGTTGAAACACAGGTAAGAATACATATTGAATCAATATCTGAACTTCATTTTCCCGCCGGACAAGACGGTAGAGTGGCCGGAATATGTTGAAAACAGGAAATTTGGTAGAAGTAAAGTTTGTTCTGAAGTAGACCGGAACATTCCTGCAGCGGCTGCCGTACATTCTTAATACAAATACGGACCTTCTTTCCTTGCTGAGTAAGAAGTTGGTCCGGAATGCGGAATTTTGGCAAGAGTGATAATCTGAAGTCGACCAGAGAATCGATGTAGGTGACAGAATACATGCTGAGTCGCTGCACGATATGGTAGTCCATATATGAACTGCATTTCGTCGCCGGACAAGAAGTTTGGCCGGAATCCAGATCCGGATATTTTAAAGAAGTAAAAAAAAGAACTTCTGATGTTCGATACAGTTGGCTGGAAACGAGAAATACTATAGTTCTCGTGGGACCAGCCTTTGTCACCGATTTTCACCCGTTTGCCATTAACCCACTACCGTTTCTCTGCTTTAGCGAAAATGTCATCGTTTCCCGTGTTTGTGCCAATTGGGCTCACTCACATCCGTGATATACCTCATCGTTGTATGATTATGTTTTTTTTTGCTTCTTACCATCACTCCCCTCGCAGCATTACTTTGTTTACCCCAGTTGTTGATTTTATGTACTTAGGTTATGTTTTGATAAACTGATCCTCTGGTACGGTTGGAAAAAAAATTCAGAAATCGTGAACAATTCTTCCAGAGTATGTTTAATTGTTTTCGCCCTCGCTCACTAGAACAGCGAGAAAAAAATACAAACTTCCGTTCTTTCTAATGGCGAACGTCGGGAAAAACGGTAATTACTTAACTGGATATCCCGTCAGGGTCTTGCCATGCTTCAATAAATCGTTTTACAACTTTCCCTATTTCCAGCTTAATGATTAAGGCCTAGGATCATTTGTCTAGGCTTAGTGAAACACATTACCTAAATTGCACTAACCATTTTTCTAAAATCCGGAATATTGAATTTTCATGCTTGTTCATGGAAGGAGGGATCATTTTCGTACAGAGCTTTTGTGGATTGCGAGAAAGACTGAGCACACAGATGGGAGTTTGATAATGATAGTAAATCAGCCAGGATAACCTGGATTGAATATAAATTCCAGAAAACCAATTGGTTTTTCCAGTAATGTATTGATGATGTGGTAATTATGATGAACCGTACCCAGTGGCCATTCCCTTCCATCACTGTAGTAGAGCTATAGTTGCTTGTTTTGTGGACACATTTCTTTATACATCTCTTCGGTTTTCGGGATCCCAAAACGTAAGTGACCTATATAATACCTATGACTTCATGTCCGTCCGTCCGTCTGTCTGCTAGCGTGGTACCTCTCGAAGGAATTGGGATATTTTGTTGAAACTTGGTGTAAGGATCCATTGGGTCAAAGTACAGGGCAATTTCTTAGATGTGCCCCATCAGTTTATATTTACGGGTTGGGGAGGGGTTTCAGATTCAAGGACTAAAAAACAGTTTTTATAAAACTAATGAGATAGTTGCTCTAGGGGTAAGCAGACATGCTGAATCCATATCTGAAACTTCTTTTCTCGCCCGACAATTAGTTCGTCCGGAATCCGGCCTAAAACGGAAAATTTGTTACAAGTAAAAGTTTTATTTCAGTTGATTAAATGTTTGATTTAGCGGTTAGTAGACATGGGACAATCATTTTCTAACCGGACATATAGTTCGACCGGAATCCGGCTGAAACCGGAAGATTTGTTATACGTAAAAGTTTTTTCTGAAGTTGATTAGAGGTTGATATATTCAATTTTAATTTACTTTATTTAACGGTTTTTGAAAACCATAAGAAAAACAAAAATAAAACACTCAAAACAAACAGTACACTAACTAAAACAATCAAGTCGAACCGGCTCCAGGTGGAACCTGGGTCACCCGCAGAGACCGCTCCCATTCCAGCCACACAGGCAGAGACAACCTCAAAAGTGGGGCAGATGCAGCCCGCACAAGTGGGTAAACATGGGTAAAAACTAGGGGTAAACACACATGGTGAATCCATATCTGAACTTGGTCTTTTCAGCTGATTACCATTGGTCTTAGTTGGTCTTAGTCTGTTTCTAATTTAAGAGAAAAATGTTTAAGGAGTCTGGCTAAGACCGGATATCTACAAGACCCAGTTGTCCGGATCAAATATAAATGTGTGTGATCCCATCGACACCTTTGGTCTTGTTCACTTACCCCATTCATTTGCGTATTTATCGGGTCACTTAAATACTCTGCGACACATTCCTGATTTCCGGAAGCTGGGATCCAACACCCGGACGAAAATCCTCTAGTATCCGGCAGAAAAATTAAGGTGAAGCCTGTCTTTTATTTGTCTCTCATTCATGCGAATCGCTAGCGTCCCAGTGAAGAATTTCAGATAGGAAGGACAAACAATGGTTTAGTGTCGGTGTCTTTGTCTTGGGCTTTGTATTTTTGTCTGTGTATGAACTGTATGGAAAACAGGGCTCTAGGAATCATTAGCGGTTTCTATTGACTTGAGACGAGAAATGGGTGTCATCGTTTGTAATAGGTGAGTAAAAGTTCTGCACTCCCGCACAGGACACGGTTGTGCCCTTCTTGGGAGCGTTATGTTTGTTGTTTCGTTTAAAGAACGTTGAAATTAAAATGAATTCTGAAACGCCGCAGGAATAAAATACATAGATAAGTTTCCCAACAACTCGTCGCAACAGCCTGTGGCGCAGAAGTAATTTAAAATAACGGAGAAAATTAATTAAGCAGTTTCTGTGTGTTCCTTGTTCCGCTGTCTCTAGGACAAAAAATTCACAATCTCTGCTTATAGGGGTGATGCTGTTGATTAATTATCGGATTCCACTTTCGAATTACTTTTCTTGGTGAGACTGACCCCCTCATGCGTGGCTAATAGGGCGAGGATAGCAAATCTTTAGCTAAGAATGTTTTAAGCTTCATGGAAAATTTCACATTCCTTTCCTGTCCAAAGATTTTCTCTTAGAAAAATCAGCTAACAACCAAACAAATCGGCTGAAGGAGGACAAAGCTATGAATATAGTAAGTAAGTAAGTAAGTCGTTTGTTTTAACCCGCCATTTCGAAAAAGCGAAGTAAATGAAAGAAAATAAACAAGACACAGAAAAAGACACTAATTTTCAATCTTCGGCCAGGAAGCAGTGGAGAAGGTCGTGCGCTGGTTGGGCTCTGCTGTCAGTGATTTTTATGGCACTTGCAGCCTCTGGCTCAAGTGCCATATACCGATCACAATTCCGTCTGTCGGTCTGTCGGTCTGTCGGTCGGTCCGAGTTTTTTTGTCCCACATATCCGAGTTAGGGTACTTCCAGATGTGCTAGGACAATGAAACTTGGCAGGCATATCAGGGACCCGACCAAACTAACCTGGAAATAATCAGTTTCCCGATCCGACCATATGGGGGGGAGTGCGGGGCGCTGGAAACTTGCAAATTTAGGGCATTTTGTCACTTTTTTTCTGAGTTAGGGTACTTCTAGATGAGCTAGGACAATGAAACTTGGCAGGAATATCAGGGACCCGACCAAACGAACCTGGAAATAATCAGTTTCCCGATCCGACCATATGCGGGGGAGTGGGGGCGCTCGAAACTTGAAAATTTAGGGCATTTTGTCACACTTTTTCGAGTTAGGGTACTTCCAGATGAGCTAGGACAATGAAACTTGGCAGGAATATCAGGGACCTGACCAAAGTAACCTGGAAATAATAAGTTTCCCGATCCGACCATATGCGGGGGAGCTGGGGCGCTGGAAACTTGAAAATTTAGGGCATTTTGTCACACTTTTTCGAGTGAGGGTACTTCCAGATGAGCTAGGACAATGAAACTTGGCAGGAATATCACGGACCCGACCAAACTAACCTGGAAATAATCAGTTTCCCGATCCGACCATATGGGGGGGAGTGCGGGGCGCTGGAAACTTGAAAATTTAGGGCATTTTGTCACACTTTTTCGAGTTAGGGTACTTCCAGTTGTGCTAGGACCATGAAACTTGGCAGGCATATCAGAGACCCGACCAAACAAAATTAGGAATAATCAGTTTTCTGATCCGACCATTTTGGGGGGGGGTGGAGGGCAGGGGAATCCGGGAAACTGAGAAGTGTGTAACTTTCGAACGGATGATCGGATTGTACTGAAACTTCATAACTGAAGAGAATATATATCTGTAATGTCCCGTTTAAAGTCTTGACCGGATTCGGTAGCCAGGGGGGAGTTGGGGGGGGGAGACCGGAAATTTCAAGAAACGGTTAGAATGGAGGGATCGGAGTGAAACTTGCTGGGAAGAACAAGCATCTGCTCTAGATAAGTCCTTTAGACCATTGTACTGGATCCGGACACTTATGGGGGGGGGGCCGGAATTCCGGTGATGGTGGTTTTTTGGATTTTCACGATGAAACTTGGCAGGCATATCAGGGACCCAATCAAACTGACTTCAAAATAAAAATATTGTCGATCAGATAATGGTGGGGGAGTGGAGGGAGGGGAATCCGCAGGGGAATCCGGGAAATTGAGAAGTGTGTAACTTTCGAACGGATGATCGGATTGTAATGAAACTTCATAACTGAACAGAATATATATCTGTAATGTCCCGTTTAAAGTCTTGACCGGATTCGGTAGCCAGGGGGGAGTTGGGGGGGGGGGGGGAGACCGGAAATTTCAAGAAACGGTTAGAATGGAGGGATCGGAGTGAAACTTGCTGGGAAGAACAAGCATCTGCTCTAGATAAGTCCTTTAGGCCATTGTACTTGATCCGGACACTTATGGGGGGGGGGGGGGTCCCGGAATTCCGGTGATGGTGGTTTTGGGCATTTTCACGATGAAACTTGGCAGGCATATCAGGGACCCAATCAAACTGACTTCAAAATAAAAATTTTGTCGATCAGATAATGGTGGGGGAGTGGAGGGAGGGGAATCCGAAATTTTCAGTCATGCGTAATTTTGGAATGGTTGATCGGATTCGAGTGAAATTTAAGAATTCAACAGAGGACATTTCTCCGATGATTTTTTTCATATCCGGACCGGATCCGGCAACTATTGGGGGGGGGGGGAAATACGTGCCCCGTTTAGAATGGAGGGATCGGGATGGAACTTTGTGGGAAGAACAAACAGATGCTCTAGGTAAGTCATTTGCTGAATCGGATTGGCTACGTGCACCGCGGGGGAGCTGGGTGGGGTGGGGGGGGGTGGACCGGAAATCTCGAGAAACGGTTAGAATGATGGTATCGGAGTGAAACTTGCTGGGAAGAACAAACATCTGGTTCATATAAATCTTTTACATAATTTGACTGGATCCGGACACTTGAGGGGGGGGGAGGGGTCTCCCGGAATTCCGTTTTTGGGGGATTTCACGACGAAACTTGGAAGGCATATCAGGGACCCGGTCAAACTGACTTGGAATAAAAAAAAATCCTCGATATGATAATCTTGGGGGGGGGAGGGGAGTTGAGGGAGGGGAATCCGGAATATTGAGTCATGCGTAACTTTGGAACGGGTGATCGGATTCGAGTGAAATTTAATAATTAAACAGAGGACATTTTTCTCTTGTGACCTTTTTCATTTCCGGACCGAATCCGGCAATTATCGGGGGGAGGGCGGAAAATACTTGACCCGCTTAGACTGGTGTGATCTGGATCGAACTTCGTGGGAATGACAAACAGATGCTCTGGATTAATCATTTACAGAACAGGATTGGCTCCGGTTATTGTGGGTGGAGTTGGAGGAGGGGGAGGGGGGTCTGGGATTCCGGTGATCGCGCGTTAAGGTACTTCCTGATGTGCTAGGACGATGAAACTTCGCTGGAATATTGGAGACTCACCAACATTTGCTTAGAAATTGCTACTTCCCAAATCCGATTATTCCTTAAAGTACCAATCTTGACCGCAAAGTAAAAAAAATACTTTTAAGCAATATATGCATTTTCGTGATGCCCATCAGCCCATTAGCAGTTTTGCCTCAAGGGTTTTGCTTACAAATGAAGTTCCAGCTCCCTTATAGCGCGCATCTCAACCGCAAAGTCGAAACTTACTCTTGATCAATCAAATCATCTTGACACATGCAAGTGCCATATGAGCTTACAGCTCTTGTTTTATAGCGACGAAGAAACATCCAAAAGGGTAACACTTGCATCTTGAACTTTGAGCTTCTCCGTCAAGATATCAGAACATATATGTTGAGCTGACAAACTACTTTTCGACGAGGAAAAGACGTCAGATATGGATTTAGTGTGTAATTTCGCCACTATATCGATGGTATAGCCGACTAAGATTGTTTTTTCTTCAGAAAAATCTCCGGTTTTAGCCGAATTCCGGACGAAGTACTTTTCCGGTAAGAAAAAAATATCAAAAATGGATTCAGCGTATCTCCTTACCGCGATATTGAATGTCTCAACATTTCAGATACAGCTTTTAATTTTTTTAAAAATTTTCCTGCGCAAACCGGATTCCGGTTGAACTAATAGTCCGACGATAAAAAAAAAAAACGGATTCAGCGTATCTATTTACCCCTGGTTTACCCTACTTCAGAGAAAACGTTTACTTTGGCCAGTTTTCCGGTTTCGGCAGAATTCCGGGCGAACTATTTGTCCTGCGACAAAATAACTTTCAGATATTGATTCAGCAAGTCTGATGATCCCTATCTGATAAGATGTTCGATTTGCGGGTAAGAAGACACGCTGTATTCGTATAATGACAAAGATTTCTCACTGGACGTATAGATCGCTCGGAATCCGGGTGATGTAGGGGCAAGAAGACATGCTGAATTCGCTTTTGAGCTTTAGTTTTTTGCTGCGACAAAATAACTTTCAGATATTGATTCAGCAAGTCTGATGATCCCTATCTGATAAGATGTTCGATTTGCGGGTAAGAAGACACGCTGTATTCGTATAATGACAAAGATTTCTCACTGGACGTATAGATCGCTCGGAATCCGGCTGATGTAGGGGCAAGAAGACATGCTGAATTCGTTTTTGAGCTTTAGTTTTTTGCCAAAAAGTATTTTGTCCGGAATCCGGCCGAAACCGGAAGTGGGTCAGAAGTAACGAAGGAAGGAGATACGATGTAGGCTATAGGGTAAACCAAATGCTGAATCCATATTTGAAAGTTTGACAGCGCAGAATGGATATCTGAATATGTCTGAACTTGGTGAAATTCAGCTGGCGTGTCCGTTTTGCACTGTCAAATACGAACTTGGTCTTCTCTGATTATTACCATTGGCCATAATATGTTTCTAAATTTTAAAAGAAAAAATGTCTAAGAAGTCTGTTGAAGACCGAATATCTACGAGACCGAATTGTCTGGAGCAAATATTAAAATTTTGGGATCCCATCGAAACCTATGGTCTTGTTTATTGATGGATCTTTCACTAATATATTCCCAAGTAGCAGGAATCGAATTAGCCTACCACTTTACAGCAACGATTCTTTCGATATCCTCCGTTTATTCATTATTCAATGTGTCTCATAGCGTTCAGTAGCTTGATGGAAGAAAATTTGTTCTTGAAAATATTGCTGATTGCTTATTAGAGTTGCGTTTTTTGGATGTAGTTTCGGCGTAGTTTCGCTTAAAAGCCGTTTTATTTGTCCATTCCATTTTCTGTAGTTTTGAATCTGAAACTACGGAGCTCAAACTACAAACTACCTCGCAGACGTAGTTTGGTGTAGTTTGGCTTTTCGGAAACAAGAATTCAATAAAACGCAAGTAAGACAAACACGAGCCAAACTACAAACTTTGACGAAACAGAAGTTAATCCAAAAAAACGCAACTTAGAAACGATGTAAAAATTCGAAAGAACTTATTGAAGAAACGGACTGTCATTACAGGTTTGTTTCCTTCCCCGACGTTACCCTGAAGATTGACAGCCTGACGAAGACCCTTGCCAAGAAGGGCCGAAATATCGCTGATGAAGCATCGTAGGGCTGACGTATCCGTTGTATACATTATTTGAAGGTAGGTCAAATAGCCTACTTAGCTTTTATTTTTACTCGTTTTTATTCACACACCAGCTAAATATGTTTCTTCTCTTCTCGCCCTCTCGTTAACTATTCAGCGGGTCTGATGCCATTCAGTAGCTTGGTGGACATGCATTTTCAACTTGAAAATATGGCTGATTGTTCACTAGATAGGCGTATGTATAGGCGCTAGAATTTTTTTGTATTTAAATCTACGTATTTTTTCATTTAAGACCAATTTGTTGGTATTTAGCCCGTTTTAATGCTAAATTTTGGGATCACCCGTTTTCTTGCTAAAATTTTCGCCGTTCTAATGCTAAGCTTTGGCATCACCCGTCTTAAATCCTAAATATTCTGCCATTTGAAATGCTATTTTTCAGTATTCCGCCGTTTAACCCCTAACTTAACCCAGTTTTAAATACTAAAAGTTGGTACTTCGCCGTTTTACACCCACCGTAACCCCGTTTTAAATGCTAAAAATTGGTGAACGGAAGTGATGAAAGTGGCTAAAACCTTGAGTTCTAGCACTTCCAGATGTGCTAGGACGATGAAACTTGGCAGGTGTATTAGAGACCCGACCAAAATAATTCACAAATAGCCACTTCCCCGGTCCGGCCACTTTGGGGGGGAAGTGGAGGGAGGGGGAATCCGGAATATTGGTATCTTTACTTTGGAACTGGGAATCCGGTGATCAGGATCCCGTGGTATCCGATGGATGATCGGGGGGGGGGGGGGGTCCGATGAACTTAATATTTGGAAGACCTCTCAAACTTCAAGTTCGGACCGGATCCGGTGACTGGGGAGTTGGGAGGGGAAGGCGTAAATCATTTGACACGCTCAGAGTGGAGGGATTGGGACGAAACTTGGTGGGAACAACAGACAAAAGCCCTAAACACATAGTTGACAGTACTGGAGAGGATTCGTGCACTCTGGGGGAGGTGGAGGTGGATCCGGAATTTCGGTGATCCCGAGCTAAGGCACGCTACTTCCAGATGTGTTAGAAACTTAACAGGCGTATCATGGACTAGTCCTCTGAAAGACAGTAGTGTCCCCGATCCAACCCTCGTCGGGGATTGGAGGGAGGGGGAGTCCGGAATCTTGACGTATTTATAACTTTCGAACGGCGGATTAGGTCTTTGAAATTTGATATATTTGGAAGGACCTGGGCCTCCGAAGTCTCATTTCAAGTAGGGACCGAGTCCGGTGACTTTTGGGAGTTAAGTAAACCTTGTGATTGGCTCAGAGTGGAGGAATCGGGATGAAACTGAGACTTTTGGGAAGAACAAGAGCGAGCCCTAAATACATTGTTGACTGAGCCGGGCTGGATCCGGGGACTGTGAAGGAAGTTGGAGTCTGCTAACGATACTTCACCAGTCTTTGCACTTGCCAAGATTCACTATTTTCCATGCGTATTATGCTTCCGACGAGTGTTCGCGCCTCATGCTACTGATGCGTAAAACCGGTTATCTGATTTTGCCGAGTTTTTGCTAGAAGTCAGTGGACCAAGGAAAAAACTTAAAACAGCCAAAGCCGTGGACAGTTTGTTAGAAACAGAGCCTAGTTTTAAATTATTCAAATAGTTTTGGATGTTGGAGCATAAACAGTAAATAGTGCGAGGTTAGCGCTTTTCCTCAATTCGGACGCTGTTTCGTCTGTTCTTGTTTTGTTCTTATTTACTGCTCTGTGGCCTACTTTATTTTTTTAAATTAATTTTTAAATTTAAATTCTAGAACCGAAAGCTGCCAGGATTTGTTTTGCTTTTTCGTTTTTTTTATGTGTTTTTACACTCCTATTGAATGAAGGCGAGCCAGTTTTTTGGCCAAGTTGGATATTGGGTGTAAGTGGTTCGGAAAAATCAGTTTCTGTTTTGTTCTGGGGAGCACAGCGCGGAGCGCTGTGCGAGGCTTCGAAGTCCTCCAGTCCAACAAACAAGCCACAACCAAGCCGTTTGTGGTGGTAAATTCAATCTGAAAAGATTGCTTAACCCGAATGGGGGTTATATTAATATCCTTCAAACATATGAATATAAATGGGTGTGTGTGGGGGAGGGGTAGATAAATTGTCTGTGGATGCCTTAAGTGATGGTGAATAAAAATTGGTAATTCAGGGCCATTTCAACTGTAGATTTTTTGCCAGATAAAGCGATAGAAAATACCATTTTGTTGTATTTTATCTTGTTCCCTGGTTCGGATGTCAGTGCCAACAAGACCAAAAGTTTCGATGGGATCCGAAAAATCTAAAATTTGATCCAGACTATTGGGTCTTGACTTCGCCAGATCCAATCTTCGCCAGGCTAATCATCAGAGAAGACCAAGTTCAGATATACCTCTATAAGCCATATCTATTTTACGACACTAACCGAAACTTCCTGATTTACTTCTGCCAAATTGCCGGTTTCGCCCGAATTCCGAGTGAAGTAATTGTCAGCGTATCTCCTTATCTCCATAAAATAACATCTAATCAACTTCAAATAAAACTTTAACTTATACAAAGAATTCCGGCTACAACCGGATTCCGGACGAATTATAAACAGACGCAGCGTCTCTTCTCATCCCTAATTCTGTCACCTAATCAACTTCAAATAAAACTTTTGCTTTTAACAAATTTTCCGGTTTTAACCGGATTCCGGGCGAACTAGTTGTCCGGGTAGAAAATTCTTTTCACATAAGTGTTCAGCATGTCTTCTTACCCCCACATTGTACATTTAATCTTCAGATGAAACTTTTACTTTTAACCAATTTTCCGTGTTTTGCCGGATTCCGGACGAACTACTTGTCCGGCAAGACAATGGTTTTCACCTTCGTGTTCAGGATTACTTCTTACCCTATAATCGACTATCACAATAGCTGTTTAAAAATATTTTGTTTTCCCCTCAATCTGAAGCCCCTCCTCCCTAAATGTAGGGCTACAAAGCCCATCTACGAACTTGACCTTACCCTTGACCCAAAGAACCCTCACACCAAGTTTCATCAAAATATCTCATCCCTTCGTGAGTTATCGTGCTCACAGACAGACAGACGGACAGACTAACAACTTTCGCGATGTCAACTTACGTTTTGGGATCCCAAAAAACAGAGAAAACGGCAAACGTGTGGTAGGTAGAGAATATTAGGTGTTTTTTGGGATATTTCAGTCGGTTGTACGAATTGTTAATACAGGCACTAAGTACTCTGTGTTGATCAGACTTGCACTACATTGGGCTTTGGACAAGTGGTTTAAAGTCCTAACCAAAAATAAGGGGGAATTGATAAAGTTTCTTTTTAAGAGGAACTCTGTGTATTTTAGTTGGGATGTTCCTTATTCGAAAAATACTTCATAATTGGGCCAGCAAATAGGGGTGTGTTGAGTGCTTGAAGGCCGTTTTGATAAACATTAAAAATGCAGAACCTTTTTTAAAATTTATAACAAGGTTTTTGATGAATGGCTCAAAAGTGAAGTCATCAGATGATTACTACAGAAATTAGCGGCATCATCCCATATAAAAACCGTGGGATCTTCAAAAATAAAATGGGTGTTAGAGCCTAGAACCTCTTTAAAGTGTAACTGGTAAGTGTAAGTGGTTTGGAAAAACCAGTGTCTGTTTTGTTAATCTTTCGTTTTGTTTCTGCGTAGGCTAAGTTGTAGTGAGAAGTTATGTCTGCAACCAGTCTGGTAAAAGTACCAAGTATCTTGACAGCCATCTAACGAGTTGATAGTGTTGACGAAGAAATCCGATAAATATTCCCCTTTGGGATACTATCGAACCTTTGATCTTGTCACAAAAGCGTATTTTCGATCCCCTTCGGTAGGATCTGAGCTCGACTGTAACAAATCTGGAAAGAAAAAATAATTCCAAGAAGAAAACATAAATTGCTGTGTGTGTGTTTCAAATCGTCTGGTTTCCGTCCATGAATCTTGTGTTTTCAGTACTAGAAAAACACAGAACTCAGAAGTTGACAGACGAGCTTATATGCTAGTTTCCTGTAATCCAAGCCCAGTGTCCCATGACAACCACCCAAGACAAAGAAGTCCCAATAAGAGAATTATTTGTCAGGGGCTGCCCACTTGCAAAATCTTTTCACCAGTTTCGCTCTTTTTAGTTCAGTTATCATCCATCATGAACTATGGGCGCCATTTGGGGGGGGGGGGCTACATTTCAGAATTTCCCCCCTTGCGTAATACATCCCAAAAAAAGAGTAATTAAATTTTGATTCTGGGTGATAAAACCGGGATTGGGGACTAAATTGATCTTTGCCCCCACCCCCTTACGGGTTACTTAAATGGCGCCACAACTCCTTGGGCCATGAAAAATACAATACAATAGTACAAATAATACAAAACAATAGGCATACGGACGAATGTTTAAATTCACTTCGCCCCTTCTCAGACTAACTCGTCATGATTTTCATGTATTTATTTATTTCAAAATATAGCCAACTGGGGGTGCTACATATAACTCATTTACTTACACTAAGAAAAAGAAAAAGATTATCAGAAAGATAACTATCTTTGTCTTATGATAAAAAAAATGCTCCAAACTTTACAAATTGGGTTTGAGTGAGGTGTCTAGATTTCAAAGCTCGGGGGTTTGAATGCTGATCAGGACAAAACATTTTGCTAAAAAAAATGTCCACGGTAATTACTTATGCGATTCCGGAGAGGAAACAAGCTGTGGGGAAATTTTAATTTAGTGACTGAAAAAAGGCTCAACTGACAAAAATAATGAATGGGCAAGGATCGCAATTTCTGTCCGTCCGTCGGTCTGGCGGTCTGTCGGTCGGTCCGGGTTTTGCTAGTTTGGGCATTTCCACATAAGCTAGGACGATGAAACTTGGCAGGCATATCTGGGACCCCAAGATTAAATTGGAACTAGTCACTTCCCCGGTCCGAGCATTGTGGGGGGAGTGCAGGGAGTGGGAATCCGGAATCTTGAGGTATCTGTAACTTTTGAAAGGGTGATCGGATCTTAATGAAACTTGGTATTTGGAAAGACCTTGTGTGTCAGACGACCCACTTCAAATCAGAACCGGATCCGGTGACTTTGGGGGAGTTGGAGGGGGAGCCGGAAATCTTGGGAAACTTTTGGAGTGGGGGGATCGGGATGTAACTTGGTGGGAAGAACACGCACAAGTCCTAGACACATCAGTGACATAACCGGACCGGATTTGGACACTGTGGGGGGATTTGGGGGGGGGGGGGGGGGGACTCTGGTGATCCAGCGAGTTCGGTACTTCCTGATGTAATATGAGGATGAAACTCGGCAGGAATATGAGGGATCCGAATAGAGTGGAGGCATGGGCAATCCAAAATCTAGTGGCATTTATAACTTTTGAACGGGAGATTGGATTTGGATGAAACTGGCAGGTGGAAAGAGCTATTGTCTCATATGTTCCATGTCGAGTCCGGACCGGATCCGATACTAGGGGGGGGGGGGAGTTGAAGGGGGTCTCCCGGAATTCCGGTGGTCGTGAGATAGGATACTTCCAGGTGTTCTAAGGACGCTAAAACTCGGCAGCATATTAGTGACCGGACCAAATAGACTTAAGGAACCGGCACAATGCCCCAGGAAGACTTCCGTTCCTGGATCCGAACATTTTTCGGGGAGCTTAGGGAGGGGGAATCCGGAAAATACTGACTTTCGTAGGTTGCGAAAAAATGGTCCGATTCAAGTGAAAATTTATGGGTGATTAGAACTGATGACCTAGATATGCAAAGCATGTGGACGAACCCATGCGGCCATGGTTGGGGGAGTTGGGGGGGGGGGGACTTTCTGACATGCACAAAAACCCATCGGATGGGCAGAATGGTATGCAACTTGGAGTGTACCAAGTCTATGCGGCCTAGATTCGTTATTTGGCGTCCGACCAAGGTAGGAGGAGGATGAAGTGGGAACCGGAACCGGAAAAATACTCCGATTCGAGTTAGACTTGACGGACGGGAAGAGAAGATGTTAGAGATGCGAAGGTTATGTGTCCGAGTCATATTAGGGTTGAGTTGGAGGGGGAGTCCCGGAAATGTTGGCTCGCATAGGGGTTGAACGAGTGAAGTTTTTTGAATGAAACTTGGAAAGTAGAGAGATTGTATGCCTTAGATTACATATCTTAGGGTCTGGACCGGATCCGAGCACGGTGGGGAGGTGTACCGGAATTCCCGGGAAAATGCTCAGATTTACTTTCTCGCTTCTTACACCACCAACTCGTAATAAGTGCCATATGAGCTCGTAGCTCTTGTTTTTATGAACGAACGATCTTCACCTTCTTTGTTTGTTTCCAGTGGGCCGGAAACCCCTCCCCCTCCACCCACCCCGATACCAAAACATCCCCGGTGAAAGAAAACTGGCGATCCCTCCCGCTCGCCTCCCCACACACAGTCAGTAGCCCCTTGTCGGACAAGTCTAGACGTGCTGGTAAGATTTTGAAAATAGCGAGCAGCCGTCACTCTTTTACATTTCACATATCGGCTACTCTTCATTTATTTTATTTTATTAGCACTATGTGTGTGGGGTTTGGACTTGTTGGAAGAGTTTAGTACCAGGGGGTCGCTGGGGTGGGGGGCTAGACGGAACAACTCGCGTGTCTTAGGAAAATCCTTAAGTGCTTCCAGTCAAATCTCATTTCCTATATTTCCTCTATATTTGCTTTCGGTGGGGGGGGGGGGGTAGCATAGATCCGTTTCCATTACCCTTGTTGGACAGCTCACGCCATGACCTCTCTTCCTCTGTCACCGAAAGTATACAAGAGTGGTGTAAGATACAGCTACGTTCTCTGACGTTAGGTGCCAAAGAGAATGTTTGCTTTCTCCGCTTGCAATCATGTTATTCTGTCCGTTTTTCTTTACCTCTTGCTGTTTTCTGGCCTTTCCCTTGTTTTCCTCAGGTGTTTAATTTATTGAGTATTTGGCCAGGAAAAAAGATGTTCGATAGAACACTGAATGTCAGCGCAAACGGCTGTACATTACCAACATTTTACACAAGCTCTGAGTAATGTTAGAAGTCAAGGATTCGAGGAGCATTGAAAGAAAAGTCCAGACAATTTCAGCATAAGAAGTCGGTTCCTCCGACAGGTTCAGGGGAATGCTTCAGATTAGTTCAAACAGTCTGGGCAAATGCAGTATGCCATAGCTTGAACACCAGGCGTAGCAAATTATTAGAATTAGTAGCAGAATTAGATTAGATTAGATTGTTTTATTGCTAAAGTATATAATAACCCATCATGATAGGTAACCGCCCATGAGAAGACATAAATGTACTGGCACTGGGCGGTTACCACAAACAACTTCAACCTAACTTAAACAATAACTTAATTTCATTTCATCACTAATTAATCAATTTTTTTCCATGTAACACACAAAAGAAAAAAGAAGAAAAAAAGAAGTAGAAAGAAAAAATAAATAGACAAAGGTAATAAAAAAATAAATAATAACTTATACCTTCATTCTCTGAATCGTGATCGTCCGTAAACTTCTGTATTGATTTTCTTTGTTTTTTAATCGTGTTTTCAAAGGTTATGTTGTTTCGTTTTCTCGAAGTATAATATAGTTTTAGTAAGAATAAACTTTCATGAAGGTTCCGTAGGGTCGCCCTACTCTGCCCAGAGACACGTCTTACAGTTAAGAGTGGCGTGTGTGTTTTCCAAGTCTAGTTTTTGGGATCCCAAAACGTAAGTGGAGGGATGCCTATGACTTCGTAAAAGTTCTCCGTCCGTCCGTCCGTCTGTGAGCACGATAACTCTCGAAGGGAATGAGATATTTTGATGAAACTTGGTGTGAGGACTCTTTAGGTTAAGGGAGAGGTCAGGTTCATAGATGGGCTCTGTAGCTCAAAATTTAGAGGTAGGGGAGGTGGTCCAAATTACGAGGCGAACAATTTTTTTAACGGCTAATGGGATAGTCGATTTATGGATAAGATGACATGTTGGACACGAATATGAAAAACATTTCTTCACCGACAAGTAGCCCAGAATCCGGCCAAAACCGGAAAATTTGTTAAAAGTAAAAGTTTTATCTGAAGTTGATTAGATGTTCGATTTCGGGGTAAGAAGACATGCATAATCCGCTTTTGACAATTCATTTTGTACTCGGACAAATAGCTCATTTGGCTGAAACCGGAAAATTTGTTAAAAGTTAAAATTTTAACTGAAGTTGATTAGATGTTCGAAATAGGGGTAAGGAGATCCGTTGAATTCGCCGGACAAGTAGTTCGCCCGGAATCCGGTCGAAAAAGGAAATTTGGCAGAAGTAAAGCAGGAGCATTTGATCAATCTCGACAGAGTAGATATGACGTGTAGCCTAGGGGTAAATACACACATGCTGAATCTATCAGAACTTGGTTTCCTCAGATGATTAGCCATTTTCCTTCTTCTGTTTCTAAATTTTAACAGTAAAGTTGCTCAAGGAGTCTGGCGAAGACCGGATATCTACAAGACCAAATTGTCTGGATCAAATATTAAATTTTTGGATCCCATCGAAACCTTTGGTCTTGTTATATTTTGTCAAATGATTTTGATTATATCCATACATATATACACTTTAATTAAAACATATAAACATTGTTTGAATAAATGTTTCAAAGTCAGCTTGGGCTCAAAGAATATTTATATAAACAATTTACCTTTAATATCAATGTTTTGTTTGATTTGTTTTTGGTTATAGACATGCACACATACATACTTAAATATATTTTATTTTCAAGTTTGATTTGAGATTTGATTATATGATCTTTACCTTTTAATTTGTTTAATTTTGTTATTGTATATCCACATTTTTCTTCCGTCGCTCCATTAACTTATCTTCGAACATTTATTTTTAATGAACTCTGAAAATGTGTGAAACTGAGTCGAGCCTGAACCTGAATCCATCATTGGTTTATTTCGTAGCCTACCAACACCAAGTGGAATCCGTGTCCTCGTGCTCGGTAGATTTTTCCTTTGATATTCTCATGTTGCCCCAGTGAACTTTCTACAGATGAACTCATTTCTGTCCATGAAATGGGATCTCTGGTAACCTCGCAGATGTTGCTAGGAGCAGGGTGATTGTATTATTGACGTTAGTCATCTTTCGGAGACCTGGGAAGTGGCATACGGCCCACTTTGGTTGATAACTTAGTGGGGTGGCGTCATGGTTACTGTCAAAAGCCTAGTTAGACTGACTTGGTAACGTAATAGGGGTTTTTGGGATCCTGAACATTAGTTGGTCTAACGGCTGTGCTTGTCCGTCCATCTTTTAGCACGATAACTATCGGTCGAGTTGAGATATTTTGTTCAAATTTGGTGCGAGGATTCTTTGTGGTCAAATTTGGACATATTTCGGGTAATTTATGTGCCTCCGACCGTGGTGGATCGGGCCTGAGCCCCAAAATATGCAATTTCCATAGGCTACTACTAGATTTAAAGAAATTTCATTAATATCGCTCCACTCGTTTGACCCCTATGCGAGCCACAAAAATACCGGTATTATCTCTCCAACTCACTCCACTGTGGCCGAATACGACTCAGACACGTAATTGTCGCATCTTCGATATATCTACTTCCTTCCATCAAGTTTGGCTCTAATCGGAGCATATCTGTCAATTTCCGGTACCCCCCTCATCCCTCTCAGCGTACCGAATCCGGTCCAGACGCCAAATAACATATTTAGGCCGCATAATTACTCGGTACTGTCCAACTGTCTTGTGCGCTTGCACAGTTTCTGCCCCCACCCTCTCCTAAATCCCCCAGTCACTGCTGCAATTGGTTCGGGCAGATTTAAATATCCAAGTTTTCAGTTTACCGTCCAAAAAGAATCACTGGAATCGGACCACCCGTTCGTAACTTACACATCAACAATTTTACGGATTCCCTTCAATCAACTCCCCCAAAACTGGTCGGGGGCAAGTTCCATTTCATTTAGGATGCATAGTTAATGGAAATCTGAAATAGTTGTTGAATAAATCAGTGTTTCCGTATCAAAAATACGTCCGACCAGTGAGTAACTCTGGCAAACCGTTGTTTGGATGTTTCAAAAACCGAACAACGGGACCTTCTGCCTGGACGAACTTTAAAATACCCGTGCCAGTCACTCCTCCCCTTCATTCTTTATCTCTACTTCCGTTGAGTTTCCCAAATTTAATTTTAAGATCAGTACTATTTGAATTCTTTTACGTTAATATATTAAAAAGTCCCATTCATCTTTCCTATTTCTCGTTTTCTTAGCAAGATATTTTGCCGACAACACTGTGATTTTTGGTTAGCATTCAGATTTGGTTCAGTTGTTTAATGTCCTTAATATGTAGTTTTAAGATCTTCTATTTTCAAATACGTTTGCTTTATCCTTGATGAAAATATCTCTTTTAAACAGCACTGATTCAATCAATCAATTAATTTATTAAAGGTTAACTTCAGACGTCGAGGTTGATATCGGAAAATAACACCGAGACGGTCATCGAAAATAACCTATTTTCGCCTTCGGCTCGGTAGATATTTTTAAATGGCCGTCGAGGTTGTTATTCTGATATGAGACGAGATGGAGGTATGTTAACTATTATAACTTTTTCGAACATAATTTTTGTTTAGGTAGTAGCCCACTCAATCTTCTTTACTTGGTAGTACTTATTTTCGTGTAGTGAAATGGCAACTCTAGCCTACTACAGAAATGCGAAAATGACTACTGTTGTGACCCGTGCATTTCAGTTTTACAACAACACAATCCTTATCGAACAACATCTTTTTCATTTGTGTCGAAGCAGATGCCATCTAGTGGCGGACTCGATCGATAGAATTTATCAAGGCGTACTCTCTACTTCCGTTGAGTTTCCCAAATTTAATTTTAAAATCAGTACTATTTAAATTCTTTTACGTTAATATATTAAAAAGTCCCATTCATCTTTCCTGTTTCTCGTTTTCTTAGCAAGATATTTGCCGACAACACTGTGATTTTTGGTTAGCATTCAGATTTGGTTCAGTTGTTCAATGTTCTTAGTATGTAGTTTTAAGATCTTCTATTTTCAAATACATTTGCTTTATCCTTGAAGAAAACATCTCTTTTAAACAGCACTGATTCAATCAATCAATTAATTTATTAAAGGTTAACTTCAGACGTCGAGGTTGATATCGGAAAATAACACCGAGACGGTCATCGAAAATAACCTATCTTCGCCTTCGGCTCGGTAGATATTTTTAAATGGCCGTCGAGGTTGTTATTCTGATATGAGACGAGATGGAGGTATGTTAACTATTATAACTTTTTCGAACATAATCTTTGTTTAAGCAGTAGCCCACTCAATCTTCTTTGCTTGGTAGTACTTATTTTCGTTTAGTGGAATGGCAACTCAAGCCTACTACAGAAATGCGAAAATGACTACTGTTGTGACCCGTACATTTCAATTTTACAACAATACAATCGCTATCGAACACCATCTTTTTCATTTGTGTCGAAGCAGATGCCATCTAGTGGCGGACTCGATCGATAGAATTTATCAAGGCGTACTCTTAGAGAGATAGAATTAATCAACCTTAAACCGGTGTTGCCACCAGGTGTTGCAGAATTCTGTGGTTTGTCACACATTTTCGTTTCTTCGACAAAGCGATCAAGAACTCTGCGACCGGTTCCTTACCAGTAAATGCAAAAATGAAGCATAAAACTTGAGGCATATAATTATTAAGATGATAAGGCGAGATTTCTCGTTGATAGTTGGTGAAAAGGACCAAGTTTCATAGGTGCCAGAATGTGATTTTTTTTTCCAGCCAAAAGTCACAGGTTCGATCAGATGGCAACACTGAAGTTTTTATTAATGACTGTTTAATCAGAGCAACATCAATAAAAAAGACTGGTATTTGCTCAATAGCTGCTTTGTGAAGAGTAGAAGAGATAAGCTGAAGTAAGCTGGAAGTAATGTTGTTCTAGTTGACAAGTTGCATTTTCATTAGGAATGTGATTGTAACAAGGTATGTCCTAGGGTGGTTGGCTAGGAAAGCAACATTTTCTTTCAGTTTTGAACACTTTTTCTCTAATGTTTTTCAGATTTTTTTTTCTGGATTTTTGCTTTTCTTTCTGAAAGTGATGTCTTTTACAACTTTTTTGGAGGTCAGGTTCTACTTTTCAGTAGTTGAGGAAAAGTACTCGATGAACTTCTGCAGAGGTTGATACGGCTTCGTATCATCCTCTCTGGAGGCTGATACGGTATCGTAACAACCTCTACAAAACTCATTGTCATGAAATAACTACCTGTGGGACATAGGATGATGTACACTACATGTCTACATACCTATTCGAGAAAAGTTATTTCCAAATAGCTTAAAGGAAAAGAGGATAAAAATGTTTACGAAATATACAGAAACGAAACAAATTAACTTACAAGACACTTACAAGATATGACCAGAAATAAATGACAGGATAAAACTATGTAAAAATTGGGCAGAAGAATTAGCAGGATATGGAGAAAACTGATTGCCAGTGTTTCTCTCGGGCCGACGCACTAACGACGGGAGGAGAAGGGGTGGTTTATAATGGTTTGCTTTCCTACGTCAAATATTTCCTTCCATAAACCTACTTCGGTTGATTTATTTCGCCTGGTTCATTCGCACATAAAGTCTCTGTATATGAAGAATATAGTTCATTATTTAAAGACAAAAATTATTGTTTATGACTCGGGGCGTGACTCGGTCTCGAGACGCTTTTTCACGGACTCGGTCTCGTCTCGAACGATTTGTGTCCAGGACTCGGACTCGTCTTCACTCGTGAGCGTAACTTCGTTCTCGGACTTGTCTCGGAATCGGGTCTGCTGGACTCGAAACAGGTCTGAAACGAAGCAACGTATTTTATCGGAGGTTTCGGAGGATTTATCGGAGCCTATTTAGGTAAAGAAGGGAGTGGAACTAGACTGTCTTCTCTCAACCCTGTTTGATTAATCTAAAGTATTCGACTATTTTTATAAAATAGTCTTATAGACTGGAACATAAACAATAAATAGTGTAAGTGGACCTTTAACAGGTGGCTTTCGCCGATATGCGCGTTTTGTCACAAAATAATTTTTGCTATCCACCTAGCGGCCCTTTTTCTAAGAAACCCCCTTAACGCAGGGAGGTGAGTAGACCGGAGTAACAGAGGCAGAACTGACCACTATAGTGTGAATTGTCACTCTATTTTTTTTGTCACCCTTGTCCTAAGTAGGACATAAAATTCACTCTATTTATGAAAATGTCCAGATTTGTCGCACACTAGTGTGACAGTTCCAGAAAGTACAAAAATAACGCGGAATTCGACTCTATGCAAGTAATTTTAAGGCATTCCACTATGTCTTTACTACACAAAGAGTTAGATTTCAATGTCAGTGGGAGAGAAGAAAAGTGCTATCCCATGGGCAAGAGTCTCCAAAAGATTGAAGCATGTCAGCAGCGTAATTACACGATTTGCACTGATCAAATGAAAGTAAAAAGCATCGCTGTTTTTTTCTGTAAAGTGAGGTAATTACGCGTTACGTACTATTAAATGAACTGAAAGCACGTCGGGTTCAAGGTTCAAGGTTCAAGGTTTAATTTACACTTCTTTATAAAAATCAAAATAAATAGAGGGTCAAGCCGGGGACACAAGGTCGATTGACAAAAACCCGGTACAATATATAACACACATATTTTACATATAACTAATTATATAAATAAATGTTAATAATTCCATGACTCACCACCAGAGGGGAACCCGCCCCACAAACCCACCGACACTCGGTAGGATCAACCCGAAATCCCACAAAAAAAACCAATGCGCAAGCGAGGGTTACCGATGGCCGGCAACTCAAATAGACCCCAACCAAAACATATCAACATAATACAAATCAGAATTTACTTTATTTTTTATTTTATTTTTTATCGATGATTCTTGAATTTATTTATAAGTATAGAATGAAGTTGCTTTTTTATATTAGGAAGAGATTTGCTGCAATCAATATGTGGTAGATACAGATGCCATGAGCCCGTGATCGAAAAATATGGTGAGAACCGCGATCTCTCAGTGGTTACTTTAAGGTGCTGCATTTTCCATTTATGACGGGTTTCATAAGCATGGTCAGGTTGCTCAGGGAAAAAATTACTCGAACGAAAGTACGAAGGTAGTTCGGACCGGTCATATTTTACCTTAAATAAAAAAGAATGAAGAGTGAATAATTCTGAAACAGGCAAAATATTAGTTAACAAATATAGAGTTTCAGTTGTAGTTTTGTTAGGAAAAGAAGAAGGGGACGGTAAATATTTTTGTAAAATTCGAAGAGCCCGGTTTTGAAGAGTCTGTATCGGTTTCACATGATATTTGAATGTTGCCAAATAAATCAAAGGACAATACGTAAGATGCGAATGTATCAAAGCAAAATAAATTAGGCGTAGAATTTCATACGGGAAAAAATGTTGAAACCTCCGCATTATACCAACTCCTTGTGCAACTTTAACCCGTGATCTATTACAATGTTCTTTATACGATAGATTTTCATCAATAATTATACCAAGATACCGGAGTGAAGTTACCCTTTGAATTTGAATATCTGTAGCCTGATCAGTTATTGTTGAAATTCCTTTTGCTTTGTGTCCAATTCTACTATAAATGATAAATTTCGTTTTGGCGGCATTTAGTGACAAACGATTAGCTTTTAGCCATACAATCAGTTGGGAAAACACGATTTGCAGCTTCTCTTTGACCTCCTCTTCCGACTGTCCTGCAAGTGTTGATCCGGTATCATCAGCGAAAAGGACATTCAGACTGTTGTTTTCTGTCGCTGATGGAAGGTCATTTATGTATATTAGGAAAAGCAGTGGTCCCAGAATTGAACCCTGAGGGACACCAACATTTGACAATAAGCATGGATCCGAAACTGTCTTATTAATAGTTGTTACTTGGGAGCGACCTGTTAGGTAAGATGCGATAAAATCGTGCGCTGGTCCTCGTATCCCACCATGGCTTAATTTATATAACAATATTTCGTGACAAATCGTGTCAAATGCCTTCTCATGGTCCAAAAAAATACTCGCCGGAATCAATTTTTTATCAAAACATTCGTGAATAAATTGGATCATAGTCAGGATGGCATCTTGCGTACTATGTCCCTTTCTAAACCCAAACTGATTTTTTGAAAAATAATCTTTCGAAGTAAGGAAATTATACACTCGATTATAAAAACATCGCTCCATTAATTTAGAAAAACCCGAAAGGATAGATATTGGTCTATAATTTGTGCAGTTACTCCGGTCATCACTTTTATACAGTGGTAACACCTTTGCTTTCTTAAATGAATCAGGAAAAGTTCCCGATCTAAATGAAAGATTTATTAAATGACACATTACTTTATTAATACTCGGTAAAATAGCTTTCACAATATTCGTCGACGATTCATCAATCCCCGGGGAATTTCCACTCTTTAAAAGCTTACCAACATTAGCAAGCTCTTCCTCTGTTACCGGTGTTAAAAACATAGACTTTTCAGAAGGCTTTCCGAGGTATGCACGATAATCACATTGACCATGTGGCATATTATGTTGGAGCTTGCTGGCTACCGACTGTCCAATTGACGCGAAATGCGAGTTCATGTAGTTAGCTATTTCTAGCTCCCTTTCAATTATATTACCATGAGCGTCCTTTATTTCGGATGGTGTAGAAGATGCTCTCGATCGATTCAAGCATGAATTTATTAGCACCCAGGTCTTCTTTGGTGACTTACTTACTTCACTAAAAGAATCAAAAAAATATTTCATTTTAGCATTACGTATTATTTTTGAAAGTAGGTTTTTGTAATTTTTGAAAGTTGTTTTATTTTCTTCACTTGGGAATGATACAAAAGTTTTATAGAGAGCGTTTTTTTGTTTTATTGACGTCAAAAGGGAGGGCGATATCCAGGGTTGAATGGGTTGATTATATTTCCCTTTATGTTTTTTTACTCTGGGGCATGACTCATCAAAAGCAGCATTAAATGCTTCTAAGAAATAAGCCGTTGCAGAATTTATTTCTTCAGCATCAAAGACACGAGACCAATCAATAATATTCAGTTTCTCCTTTAAACAATCTAGATTTTTTTTATTGATAATCCGGTTTGTTGTTTCTGGTGCTTTTTTTGTCTGAAGCTGGTACTTCACGTCAGAAATTAACAAAAAATGATCAGAAAAATCCGTTAGAACAACTTGTGAAGACGTTGCTGGTGTCGTTAAAAATATATTGTCGATAAGAGTTGCACTAGTCGACGCAACACGCGTTGGGATTGTACATGAGGGAATCAGTGATTTCGATGTCATTAGGGTAATAAATTCTGTTGTTTGAGTGTTTTCTTGAAATTCCAGTAAGTTTATATTAAAATCTCCCATAACCACAACATCATTATCGTCTAAAGATGCTAAGAAAGATTCCAGGGATTGCAAAAAAAGCGGGATTGGGGCTGACGGAGGCTTATATACGACACAAATTTGTAATTTTTTTGTTCCGGTCCGACATTCAACAGCCAAAATTTCACACACTTTTTCAACGTCATATTTTTCCACCTCTGGCATACGTTTAAATTGCACTCCTTCTTTCAAAAATAAACCAAGCCCACCTTTTCCATGTACTTGTCGATTTTTATCAATGAAGTTATATCCCGGAATTTTAACATTATGTTTTGTCACATCATTGATAAAGGTTTCACAAATTCCCAAAATATCAATTTGATTTCTTGGCAATAATCTTGTTAGATCATCAATAGAACTGGCGAGTCCCTGTATGTTCATAAACCCAATTCTCTTTGAATTATTTTCAAGTCTATTTATTTCATCAGGAGAAACATACAATGATTGTTTTATTTCTGAAAAAGAGTTATTTTCTCTCTGGCCAAAAATGTTAAAAGTTTCAGAAAGTAATGAAAGGTTAAGAGGTTCCTCCTTCAAAGCTGCCAGCCTATCAGTCCCCCCCCCGCAACTGCAAACTTAAATGTCAAATAAAAAGAGTCGGAAAGATCCTACCTCGTGCCAGCAAGTCCACGCGACAAGGAGCCCGTCCCACTGATGAGTCATGAAAACTTGCCATCCTTCGAGTAAACTTATGTTGAGTAGGTATAACTGTAACAGAAATAACTGGGGCAGAAATAATGAAGATAAACTTGAACCGAGCTAACCTAAGTAACACATGAAAGTAGATAATCAACATCACACAAACACAAAAATGCAAAAATTACCAATCAAGAGCGGGATAGACCTAATTTTTTCACACTAGTCGCCTTTACTGCTTCTTACGCTTTTGCCCACTGAGACTCTGAATCAGACTTGTACTCAAGCCACAATTTGGCACCTTTGTGCTTCACTCGTGTAAGCTGTGCAGATCCATTATCTCGAAGTTCCTTACCCTTAGCCAGTAATTCGTTTCTCATAGTGTTTAATTTAGCCGGCAAGTCCGTACAGATCCGGACCCCCGTTCCTTTCAACTTCGATATTGAGCTGAAAAATTCCAATCGATATTGGGATGAAGTATTATCGCGTCTAATTTTCATCTGGACACGCTTTGGCCTACCATACTTCTCTTGTAATCTGAATCATTCTAGTCTTATGGTACTGGACAGTCTATTCTTTATATGATACAGCAATTATATGTCGAGGTCTGAAAACCGGAACTGGATTTCTTATTAACTCATCATGCTTAAAGGATTCCAAACCGATTGAGATTCCGCCGAAATACATTTTTGCATCAGTGATTCCTACCAAAAATGACCATTTCACGTTTTTTTCATGAAAATAAAATTTCACTCCCAATACACTCTCTGTTTCAGCCAATAGTCACTCTTTAAATTTTTCTGACTTGGCAACCGTGGAACTGACAGGCGAATAATTTTCAACCAATTATGAGTAAGGAGTCATAGTCCCTCAGTAGGGGACACTCCCCACTAGCGTTTTGTGTGACTCATTTCCCGAAGGTGTCTTTTGAAGAAAACTAGATTACAAAGTAATTTTGGTAGAGAGGGTAAAAGGGTATCAATTTTCGTTTATCAAAGTCTGTTCGCAGTTTTTAAAACAGGCTATTGTATTTCTTTCGCTGACTCATTCAGCCTTCAGTTCTGACAACAAATAGTATCAAAATCACATATGACAGATATTCCATCAGCCCAAGCTGATTGCGAATCATATTTGACGGTGCAAAACGGGCAAGTCAGCTACATTTTATTAGAGCTATATTTCGGCCCTTCTTGGCAAGGTTCCTAATAAATTGTAGTTGACTTATCCGTTTTGCACCGTCAAATATGACACATATGACAATATATATTCACGCTATCGTTCTTTCTTCTTTAAGGAAATGCCAAACAAAAAACATTCCGCCTTAAAATGTGACACTGCAATATTAGTCGTTCGCAAAATTTTAAAACAGAATTTGAACCAAACATGGACGCTACCGTTTTGTTTTGTATGGCACTTGCATCGCCTTAGCACATAAAGATCCTGACCAATGCTCCAGTGGTGGAAGGATTGGGATTAAACTTGAACGATACAAAGTTCATAGGCCGTAGATAGACCACGTGTCTGGGTTGGATCCGACCTCGGTGTCCGGAGCTGGAGGGGGGGAGGTACCGGCGCATTCCCAGAAATGTACTTTTAGCAGTTCAAACAGGTGACCCAGATCGAGTGAAATCTTATGGCTGGTATGATTAGCTGGTGTTCTGCATTCGTGAGTCAGAACTAGATTCCGATTCGAGTAAAACTTGGATATTTGATAGGAACATATGCCTTAGATCTGCCATTTATGTTTCCGAACCGTATCTGGGTGGGGAGTTTGAGGGGGTGAGGTCCTGGGAATTTTGTTACACGCGTTGGGACCGACAAGGGTTGACCAGTTGCCATTTTGAGGTCTAGGTCAGATGCGACATCGGTGGCCGGAGTTCGAATGGGTTAACTGACTTTTGCCGGAATGTCGTTCAGACTCGAGCGAGAGTTGGTTGGTGGAACAAGCGGATGCCCCCCCCCCCCCAATTAGTAGGTTACCGAATATTTTCTTCTGTAGCTTTCCACTTTTGAAAATTGAATAGTGGACAGTCGGATCTTACTGAAAGCGGTGTGAACGCAAAAACTGTAGGCTAAAGCAGTTGTGGAAGGTCACCTTGCTAACATTCAGTTCGGTGCTACACTGTAAAAAGTGTCTCCTTTATCGGACTTTGGTAGTTGTGCGTCACCGATTTCGGACATTTTTATTCGTAATTCGAAGAATCTAAATCCGATGCTGGACTAAAAGGCTAGAATGCAAAATACTGCAGGATCATCTGTAGCCTTAGGCCTTACCTTAGTTCCTCCTGCACCTCCAGAGGCACTTAGGGCATCCAAGAAGAGTCGCCAGTCGTCTCTCATAAGGGCCACTGCCCATACATCTTCCCAAAACATCATCCCATACAACCCAAACCAACTCCCCATACATCTCCCCATCTGTATCATCTGCAGTATTTTGCATTCTAGTGTTTTAATCCTGCATCGGATTATAACTCTCCGAATTCGGATGTAGATTCTCCGAATTACGAATAAAAATGTCCGAAATCGGTGACGCACAACTCCTAAAGTCCGATAAAGTAGAGACTTTTTAAAGTGTGAACAGTTTCCGATGGGGACGGCTGTTTGAATGTTGGTTTTTGGTTCGGGTTTTCTTCCGAGAACAGAAGATTCCGGTAGCAACTCTGCTACAGTCTTGCAACGCATTTGTGATTACCTGGGAAGTTAAGGCCCATTCACAACAGGGTTTAGCTAATACTCGGTACCAGCCAGTTCTGAAAGTCGCTCCTGAGACCGAAGCTTTGCCAGGTTTCTGCCGTTCAGAATTGATATTAGTGCCAGTTTCGGGTACCAGCTAGTCTCGGTCCCAAGTTGAAATCAGTTCAACTTTTGACGGTATTAGCCAATCAGATTACTTCGGGGAATACTGACGCATCTTCTGATTGGCTAATGCTGAACTACGTCAGACCGAATAACAATGACCTAAATTCACTTTCGGTTTTCTAGACAGCATGGAGTGGATGTGATTTTGTCTACTGGGCTTGGTTCGAAACTAGCCAATCAGAATACTCCTCAGTATTCCACGGAATAATCTGATTGGCTAGTACCCTCAAAAGTTGAACTGATTTCAACTTGGGTCCGAGACTAGCTGGTACCCGAAACTGGCACCTGTATCCATTGTGAACGGCAGAAACCTGGCAAAGCTTCGGTCTCGGGAGCGATTTTCAGAACTGGCTGGTACCGATTATTAGCTAAAACCGGTTATGAATGGGCTTTTAGGTAAATCAAAGGGCCACATCATCACTTCTGGAAAATGGCTTACGTATTGATTTTATTTGTATTGAACCAACCAAAAGAAGAGCATCCGGCAGCATCTTACGACAGTGCTATTACGCATTTACGACTGACTGGGAGTTCCTAGGTCTCAGAAAATTTATCGGCTCCCTTTTCGTAGTCCTGGAAAAAAACAATAGACTATATCTTGGTTTTATTTTATTTCAGCCAAGCTAGCGGACATGGAACTCTGGTGTCATGCTATAGTCTGTCTCGGTTTGGCACAGAGTCAAGATAAAGTGTATCAAATCAGGTCGGTTGGATGACCCCGTTTGGACTAGAAGCAGTTTTTCGCGGATTGTGAGAAAATAATTTACTTACGAAGATTTTCTCCCTGGTGACAATGCTCAAATAGGACCGAGACTTGGTTTGTGGAACGAGCGGATGCCCCCCCCCCCCTCCCCTCTCATTAGTAGGTCTGAACCGCATCAGTCAAGATAAAGTGAATCAAATCAGGTGGTTGGATGACACCGTTTTGACTACAAGCAGTTTTCTCGGATTCTGAGAAAATAATTTACTTACGAAGATTTTCTACCTGGTGACAATGCTCAAATAGGACAGCGTATCCTGTAAAGCTGATCTGAGGAGGATCGTCTCAGCATTATTGCAAGAGGTAAGATCATCCATTTACAAACTAAAGTAGACAGAATCCGGAATTCGTATTGTCTATTCCGACTCCGATCCGGGAATGTTTTCGTGTCACCGACGTTGATTTCCGAGGAGCCTCGCTGTTTGCAAAACGAACATTCTGGGAGTCTCACTGGCCTGTCAGAAGTTTCATAACAGACAACAGAAGGATGTACGGTTTCAACAGACAGCGCGTAACATACAACACTTAGGATGTTCTCTGTTGTGTTGGAAAACGTTGTACATGAAATGTTATGCATAACAAGCCTTGCCTGGAAGAGCCAAAAAAGCATCTACTGACTTTTTTGTTTGTCGTCATGATGCCTGAAAAGTCAGCAGATGCTTTTTGGCGATATGTCGGGTCGGATATGTCGGGTTTTAAATAATACTTGACGGGTGTTATGCATAACATTTTCAAACAAAACAGACAACAAAGTGTTGTCTGTTACGCATTGTCCGTTGAAACCGCGCATCCTTGCGTTGTCTGTTGTGAAACTCCTGACAGTGTGACCCGTTTTTTGCTGAAAACATCATGAATCTTGACAAGTTTTTCAAACTTTATTTTTAATTAAAGTTTTTGAGTGAAAACTAATAAGAAATCACAGAAATGCTTGGCGAGAAGGAGAATAATTATGCCACTCTGCACTGTCAGAAGTTTCACAGCAGACAACACAAGGATGCGCGGGTTCAACAGACAACTCTTGGGATGTGATCTGTTGTCGCGACAAACGTTATGCAAGCATGAAGTGTTATGAATAACAAGCATTGCCAGGAAGAGCCGAAAAACCGCCAAAAAAGTATCAAGCCGACTGACTTTTTTGTTTTTCGTCATGATATCGGAAAACTCAGCAGATGCTTTTTTTGCGGTTTTTCGGCTCACATTTCAGACATTTCATGCATAACATTATCGCGACAACAGATTAGCCTACATCTCAAGTGTTGTCTGTTATGAAACTTATGACAGAATGGTTTGCATAGATGTCACTTTACACAAGGGACTTGTCCTGTGACCAATAAACCAGAAACATTTTTTTTTTAATATAAATTAGAGGTCTAGGAAAAGGCTTGTTTGCAACCAAATTTTAAATTACATATTTGGTTTTATTTGGTTTTCACCATGAGACCCCGCCTTGTGGGTCCTGGTATGTCTACGTGGCTCCGACAATGGAGTCCTAGACTTCTAAATTATATTCGGAAATAAAGAAAATGTTTCTGGTTAATTGGTCACGGTACAAGTCCCTTGTGTAAAGTGCCATCTATGTGTTATTATTAATTTCCGTGACATGGGGATGTGAACTGGCTAAATAAATTTGCCTTCGGGCGGGATCACTGTTCCTATGGTCGGCTGCGACCAGACTATTGCAGTGGTTTGCGAACTCTGTTCACAAGCCCCTCGGTAGCTCAAATCGTAAAAGCGCCTGCCTTGTAAGCAGAGGGTCCTGGGTTCAAATCCCGTCTGAGGAGCATTTTTGTCTTTCAGTTCACTACTTAAAAAAAATGGGTTGATCACTTCCTGTCAGGACCTAGAGTTCATGGAAACGACGAAATTACTTTCTGTTTTTTTAGCGTTGTTTGCGATGGAAGTTTGCGAAAAATTATATGAGAATCAAACTCAGTATCGTCAAAACCATAATATTCATACGTGGTCATATCCGGGAATTTTATTTCGGGGTGGGGGGGTCGGATCTGATCTGACGAATAGTAAAACATGAACATAGATTAGACAAAAACCTGTCAAGAAATGCTTATTTTTGTATGTTTCGCGGGAGAGGGGGGGTCGAACCCCCTGCCTCCCGCCGGATATTCATATCCTCAGTATCATTGGCTATATGTTATGGTGTGGGGAAATTTCTGCATGTAGCTCAACGGGCGCAAAACAAATTCTTGGTGTCGACTAAACTTTAGCCGATTATGAAGGCTCGTGACGTCAGACGTTTATATTTTCCATTTATAAACGGAACTGATTGTCCCTAGAACGGTTCATGTATGTACATTCATAATGAAAGCACGGAGCCCGTATAAATATTCGCAATCGAAAATAGAGGAGGTATAGAGACATATTGAATCTGTTTTGAATTTTCTTTTTTCGCCAGACAAATAGTTCGGCCGGAATCCGGAATCCAGTCTTATCTGGAGTTCATTAGAGGTTAAACGCTGACCGATTAGAGCGTCGGTGTAGACGTAACAATATATCCTGAATCCATGTCTGAACTTTATGTTCGCGCCGGTCAAGTAACTAATCGGAATCTGGCGAAAACCGGAAATTTGGAAGAAATAAAAGTTTTTTCTGAAGTCGATCGGAACATCCACAGTCAAAGAACAGTCTACATGCTAAATCCATGCATGAACCTTCCTTAATTTTCTTGCTGGATAATTAGTTTATCCGGAATCCGGCAGAAACCGGAAATTTGATAGAAGTTTTTTTCTTAAGTCAATCGCGATTAGGGGGCAAGAATACATGTTGAATCCAGATATGGGCTTTATTTTCTGGCCGGACAAGTAGTTTGCCCGGAGGCCGGCCAAAACCGGAAATTTCAAAGAAGTAAAATAAAACTCTGATGTCCATAAAAACTGGTTGGAACAGGTAGGTGTGCCCTAAAAAGAGAATGAAGCGTGAAATACTATTTATTCTCATCTCAGATGGATAGTCTGGTCGGAATCTATTCAAAACCGGATGTTTTCGAATGAGCCTGATGGTGCGATAGGCTTTAGCTGGAAAGTATGCCTTTCCGTCCAAATGTGTAGCCTACGGGTTCGGTTCAGGTTCAGGTTCATTTAATTTCAAACAATAATAACTAATAAATTTGACAAAACTTCATGGCAGAGAGCAGGCTCGATGACCACGGAAAAGATTAAACATCTACAAGAATTGATCTGTATTAAAAATACCGACAAATATTTCCCTTTGGGATCCCATCGGAACCTTTGGTCTTGTTGTCAGTCGACCTAGTGTCTCTGGCTTTGACTCTCCATTTATATTCATTTTGTACAGAAGAACCTAGAAACCTAAAACCTAGAGCCCTAAACCAAAGGGATTGTAAAGACTCGTGAAAACAAAAATTTACTAAAATAGCCGTTAGTATAACAACATGTTTAACCACCTTTGGTAAAATATCACATTCTTGGGGGCTCTTAACAACATCATAAAACGGTACAAATACACTGCAAATCACGATTTAATAGGATTCCTCTCCGCCAGTAGCTAGTCTCGACCATAAAGAGATCAATAAAATGGCTATTTTAGGTGGAATAACTTGACCTCTCGTTCCTCTCTAATCTTAAATACTGGATAAGTAATAGTTTGTTCGCTACTATGTTCGAGAATAGTTATGGTGAGGAGTCAATTTATAACCTAAAGATTTGCAGCAACTATCATATGGGCTGTCCTTGAACAACAGTTGGATTACAAGCTCACTAAAACGCTCTAAAATTAGAACTTGTTTACTATAGTCATTGGTTTATAACGAAGTATATTTCCCAAAAATATTCCCAGTTCTGAGTATCGCCTCTTTTCGGATTTGCAAGTGAATTTTCCTCGATCAGAAACCACAAATTAATTCAGAAGTTCGGCGTCCAAGATGTCATTCGTTCACTAGAGAAAGCGTCAGCGTCACTACTGTGTACATCTCGTCATCCTGGTCATCGATTACATGATGTTTTTCATGAATTTCTCAGGCCCAGTTAGAAATTATGTCTACATTTTGTGTGTATACTGTTATTAGTGTTATTTATCTTGTGTTGTTTTTCGTTGTTCCCTTTACTCCGCTACCACCTTGTGTATTTGGCGGGTTACAAAAAGATATAATATGGTATAAACCTGATTTTCAGAAACATTAGCCTGGTCTCCAACATTGGAGACCACTATTTCCTGTTTATTTTCCAATATTGAGAACTATCTGAATACTGTAAAGCTTGGCTCTGCTGTTTCAAGCCTTTTCCCGGGCCCATTGACAAAATCTCGGCGAAATTCTGAAAATTGGTTTAACGCATCAATAGCTTGAGACGCGAACACTCGTCCGGAGCATAGTACGCATGGAAACTAGTGAGTCGCGGCAAGTGCAAAGATTAGTGAGGTGTCCTTTAGTGGGTTCGGAATGTAACATATGAAAATTGGGTCTCCGGGCTTGAGAACTAATCAATGCTGTCACGGAAGTAGGCTGCATTGGTATTATAGGCACGACAGGTCCTTTAAGTTTTCCTCCAGCTCAAGCCTGATTGCAGGTCATGAGCGTGTTCCGCCCTTCTAACAATAGTAACTATTAGTCGCTATTTTCGTTCCAGCCTCGTGAAAAACTACTACGCTGACCGTTCCAGCCTTCTCGAAATAGTAACTATTTGCTTACCACGCTCGGGATGGTAGTAAGCGTGGTAACTACGAATCTCTTCGTCGCGATTGGTCCGTTTAGCCCGTGGTACAACATTTTGCTGAAAATAGAAAAATTTGTTCCAGCCTCGACGCCAAGAAGCAGAATCCGTGACGTCATGCGTAGTAACTATGGTAAGTAGGGTGGAACACGCTCCAAATTTGATAAAGTTGAATGGATATGTCAGCTTCGGTTCATTCTAGCGTTTCGCGGGGTTAAGATCGCAAGCTCGGTTTTCTAGCTTGAGCCTGGAGAGGATCCTTCCCAAGAAGGGCCGAAAAGTGCCTAAAATAAATGTCAGCTAACTCGTCCGTTCAGCGCCGTCAAGTATGTCAAGATCATTCTTCGCTCATCTCTCATCTTCTCTTCCCCAAGATTCATCTCTAGCCTTTGAACTTCTTTGGCTTTTTCGCATCTTAAATTACCGGGGATGTGCCATTCGCGTGACAAAGGGCATTGATGAATGTCCACACATGACAGACATATGGAACGCGGCCTAAATTGAATTGTATCTTAACAGCTTTTCTCATTTTGCCGCGTAATTCAACCGCGGAAACATCCGAGATCGCTCAGCACCTCATTAAAGCACGATATTGACATGATACAACTGAGGGGTCGAACCCTCCACTCGACGGTGGCTAGTTTTTTTTTTTAGGCCATTATACTTCTTTGTAGTGTTGGGCGATATTCGATATCGATAACGATATATCGGACTAATATCGATATCGAATATCGAAACGCAAATATCGATATCGAGAACGATATTTGTTCATTAAAGGACACCTGAATGAAGAGTATCAAGTATCATCCCTATCTGTATGACTTCCGTTAAAATTGCCTGCAGAAAACCCAATCCAAATACGAAATAGTGTTTCCAAGCTATGATTTTTGCTCCATTTTGCATCAGTCCTTATTTCAGTACCGAACAATTTTAAAAATGAACAAATGTCTCCAATCAACCCTTCTTCTGGAATAGTTTTTAACCAGTTAAGCCCAAACGTACATCCAGAAGAAATTCCAACACGATCCGGCCAGCGCTGTAGGCTACAAGATTTGAATGAATTGCGCTTTTTGTCAAACGTCACGCTCAGGAGAAGAATGCTCTCTGTGGCCATGTCTGTAAATGCATTCTCCATGGTGTGTTCAAGTATGGTTTCATTGTGCAGGTGTCCTTTAATAACTATTGTAAATAATCCAACAAAACCTACACTTACATACCCGAAATCGAAAAAGCTTGAGATGATGCAAGATGCTATTCAACGGCAATTTTGTTCTTAAATTTTGGCGAAACGAGACGTAACCTATAGCGAAACATGGTAAAGAAATATCGATATATCGAAAGTGAAAATATCGATATATCGAAAAATCCAAATATCGCCCAACACTACTTAATTGTTTCGAGTTTTCCTTGTGAAATCTGTTGATTCCTATACGTATTATGGCCTTCAGGCAGGCCCGTATCCAGGGATTTATTTCAGGGGGGGGGGGGGTTGCCTGCGGGTCGGACAAAAAAGACATAGATAAGAGGGAAAAGCCTGTAAAAATGATTATTTTTGTATGTTTCGGGGGGGGGGGGGGGGTCAACCCCTTAACCCCCCCCCCCCCCCCCTGGATACGGCCTTGCCTTCAGGGTTACCAAATTGGCCATCTTATTCCTCTACTCCTTGTAGCTGTATTTCTTGGAACAACAGCTTTAACTGAATAAGAGCTGATTTACAATAATTACAAAAAAGATGCCAAGCGGAGCGAGACCCTGCCACGATGTGTTTATACGATCGGTAAAGTATCGATTGTCTCGGAAGCAGTCATAGTGGGAAGGGGAAAACCAAACGAACGAAAACCAAAGCCGTTTATCATTTTGTATACCTGGCAGACATAACATAATGTTAGACGTAGCAGGTAGAATCGGCTATAGGAACAGTTGTTCTGCCGGCGTTCGTCCAAATTCGTCTAAACAGTTTACTGTCCTATGCACGGATTGGGGCAATACAGCCCCAACGGGTACGACGAAGAACAGGCACGTTATGGCGCGGGAGGCACGAGTAATAATAAGAGATTAGCAAGTAATAGAAGTAGACAAGTAAGCGAGAGAACTCTAGGGCCTAAAAGAAGGCACGTTAGAACATAGTTCCTGCCCCTCACTCCGATGCCTGAAAGGGCCCTTTTAGTTTCCGTGCCTCTTTTTAGTACCCGCGCCTCCTACACTATGTCGTGCCGTGCCGTGCCTCTTTTTAGTCGATCCCCAGAGTCAACCATTAAACCATAACGTTTCAGCGTTTGGTGTGGTCAAAGCGTGACTCACCGTAGCCGACCCGGTCACGTCGGAACAAAACCGCGTCCAGCAGTTTAGTTTATGTGGTGTGATATTAGAGTTTATCATGAAGATTCACATTTTGTTGTTGGTATATAGTCCTAAGGCTTTAAATACATTAGTTGCGTTTTTGCAGATACTATGGTATCTGATACCACGGTCAAAAGGCGTTTTGCAGTTTCTCGTGGTATCTGATACCACGCTCAAAAGGCGTTTTTGCAGTTATCGTGGTATCAGGCCAGTTATCGTGGTATCTGATATTCTGATACCACGGTCCGACCGTGGTAACTGATCGTGGTATCTGAAAAAGTCATCTCACTTTAATCAGTTAATGTCAAGTTGGTGGGAAAGAAGCTTGGCACTTGTCTCAGTTTTTCTTTCGGGATGGCTTCGAAAAGCGCAATTTCGGCAATTGTCATTTTTGCAGAGCAACCGTATATTATATACCAGGGTAACAGCAAATCGACTAATTGCAAATCCAGTTACCGTGGTAACAGATACCATGGTATCTGCAAAAGCGCAGCTATTCTTACTATTATTATTTGTTTATCACTGTACTAATGATCGGACTAAATACTCTCTGTTGTGTTTGAAAACTAGGAAAAGCCAAAAAAGCATCTACTGACTTTATTCCTTATCGTCATACTTTTTGGCGGTTTCGGTTCTTCCTGATGGTAACGCTTATTTTGCATAACCTTTTGAACACACAACAGATAACATCCAAAGTGTTATCTGTTGCGCATTATCTGTTGAAACCGCGCATCCTCGTGTTATCTGTTATGAAACTTCTGACAGTGTAGTTTTCTCAGAATGGCACAAAGCAGAGAGCAGTACATGCATGCGCACATGACGTGAGAATCCTCGAGATGGCTACCAAGGCCGGATGGGTCTGTAAGTCAACTAAACAAAAGTCTCCTATATGTCGTCGGTCACATGCCACAAGATCGATTCACACCCCTGGATCTGAAAGACGTCGCAACAGTCCAACAACCTCTACATTGAGGTACATCCATCCGATGTCTTCCTTCCCCTGACTCGCAAGGGCTCGGGAAAGATTGATAAGATCAAACATTCCGAAATCTTCCGATGGCTTCCCGAAAGTCCTCAAGATAAGCAAGAATTTGCAAGAATGTCGGTCGTTGGTCGGATGCCTCCAGCCAGCAGCAAGCCATCACGGCAAACCTGTAACAAGTAGATGTGTTAATTGCAAGGGCGTAACTTCAGCGGGAGGGGAATTTTGTCCCATGAGTTGCGTTTTCAGACAACAATAGTTGCGTGTTTGCAGATACCAAAAGTCGTTTTTGCAGTTATCGTGGTATCTGGCCAGTTATCGTGGTATCTGATATTCATATACCACCTTCCGACCGTGGTAACTGATCGTGGTATCTGAAAAAGCATCTCACTTTCATCAGTTTTTGTCAAATTCGTGGGAAGAAGTTTGGCACTTAGTGATGTGACTGAATGTCAGTTTCTTTTGGGATGATTTCGAAAAGCGCTATTTCGGCAATTGTCGTTTTTTAAGAGCAACCGTATATCAGATACCACGGTTACTGCAAAAATGACTAATTGCAGATCCAGTTACCGTGGCAACAGATATCATGGTTCCATTTAACACGGAGTTTAACACCAATGTGCAAATACCCATTTTCCTCCCACTGTGTTTACCTTGAGTCTAACGTCTGAACACGTAACGTAAATTGCTCTTCGGGAGAGTTGCGTGTTCTGGATAGTCGGTGTTAAACCCGCGCATAACACGGAGACTTAAAACGCTTTTAAACATAAACACAGTAACACAGTGTTTGACTCTGGCAACTGAAAACGCTTTTTGCCAAACTCAGGGAAAACACAAGTGTCAGAAAACGTTAACTATGGAAGTTGTTGGTCCCAGACCCAGGGGTCCCAGGCGTTACTAGCCAAATGTTTGGGGGGCGGGGCAATGAATTTACCAACTGGCTGGTAATTTTTACCGACTGATTTTGCAGAAAAAACGATTCAAGAAAAAAATGACTGTTTCGAAAAAATCAACTGTTTTGACGAAAAATCGCGGCGCTTCTTGCCGACTCGACTGGCCGACATCATTGGGGGGGGGGGGGGCTTCCCCCCCCCCCTCCCCCCGGTCGTGACGCCCCTAGTCCCAGAAATATGTGGATTACATGTTTTTTTTTTTGCTGGCACTTGCAGCCGCTGGCTCAAGCGCCATATACCGATCGCAATTCCGTCTGTTGGTCGGGCGGTCTGTCCCGTGATGGCAAGTTAGGGTACTTCCAGATGAGCTAGACGAAACTTGGCAGGTATATTAGGGATCCGAAAAAACTGACTTTGAAATAGTAATTATCTCGATCAGATCATCGTGGGGGAGTGGAGAGAGGGGGAGTCCGGAATATCGAGTCATGTGTAACTTTCGAACGGGTGATCAAATTCCAGTGAAATTTAATGACTGAACAGAGTACATGTCTCTGATGTTCAGTCTAACTTGCGAGGAGACGGGTTATCAGTCACGTCCGAAAGCTGGCACCTCCGTCACTGATAGCCACAGCTGAGCAAGACTTATTGGATAACACTTTATTCCGGTGGCGCCTGATTTCAGACAGGGCTCGGAGTTGCTCCTTTTCGTGTGGATGTGGATCAGTCGTGAATTATGTGGACTTGGATCAGCGTCATGCCATTACAACGGGAGACATCAGAGCCTCGTTTCTGTTGCAATAGTGATGTCGCATCGCTGCTGCAGCACTTCTTTGCTTCTGCCCAAGATGCGTTTTTGCGGATTCAGTTCCTGCACGATTTCTTCTTGGTTGATGCAGCACCTTGCAGGGAATCACGGACTTGGTTGGTGAGCAAGTCCGTGATTCTCGAGAAGCTCTGCCGTCTCCCTCGGAAGCACTGGAGTGCGAAAACGAATGTAGAAAGAATCCTCCCGGAAGCGGCCGAGAAGTGGACCTGCAGAGCGCAACAAAACGAGGCTCAGGATCAAATTTAATACGTGGACGGAAGTAGAAACTGAAGCTTGCATTGACAAACAAGAGCTAGAAGCTCAAATGGCGTTTGCAAGGCTGGGTCGGAGGATGACAATAGGAATTCGTCAATTCGTAGGTCTGTTGTGATCATTTGTAAGCAAAACCCTTGAGATAAGAATAATAATGGGCCCTTGGAAAACACGAGAATGTATCGTTCGTAGAAACTATTTTATTTTTACATTTGGCTATGATAATGCGCACTTTAAGGGCACTAGAAATCCATCTGTAATGAAATCTCTTGAAGCAACAATAGGCCTAATGATATCTTAAGCTCACCGAAAATATATATTTTTGCTCAAAATTATTGTTTGTACTTTAATTCACTTGTAAGCAAAGCCCTTGAGACAAAATTGATCATTGGCCCTTGGGGATCATGAAAAATATCGTTTGGTCAAAAGTATCTTTTTTTTACTTTTTTTTACTTAACTTTGCGCACTTTAAGGGTTAAGAAATTCATTTTTATGCAAAACTCTTAAGGCAAAAATGATCATGGGCTCTTGGGGATCATGAAAAATATCGTTTGGTCAAAAGTATCTTTTTTTACTTTTTTTTACTTAACTTTTACTTTGCGCACTTTAAGGGTGATAAAAATTAATTTTTATGCAAAACTCTTGAGGCAAAAATGATCATGGGCTCATAGGGCTCATGAAAATGTATATTCTGTTAAAAATATTTTTTGTACTTGCGGTTGAGGTTAGTACTTTAAGAAAGGGTCGGATCTGAGAAGTGACAATTTCTAAGCCAATCTTGTCAAGGCTCTAATGTCCAGGCCAAGTTTCATCGTCCTAGCACGTCTGAAAGTACCTTAACTCGTGATCACCGGAATGCCGCTCTCCCCCCCCCCCCCGCAGCTCCCCCGACAGTGTCTGAACGCGGTCCGGTTCTGTCTCTGATGTATCTAAGGCTTGTGTGAATTCTTCTAATCAAATTTCTTCTCGATCGCTCCACTCTATAAGCGCGTCACAAGATTTCTGGTTCTCCCCCCCCCCCACCTCCAACATTCATTGGATCAGGTCCGACTTTAATTAGACATTTGAGACACGAGGTTTTTCCAAATATCAAGTTTCATCAAGATCCGATCACTCGTTCAAAAGTTATACACACCTCAAGATTCAGGATTCCCCTCCCTCCACTCCCCGCACGATGGTCGGATCTAATGTCAAATATTAATGTTCAAGCCAAGTTTCATCGTCCTACGACATATGGAAGTACCTCAACACGCGATCACCGCAATTCCGCCCCTCCTCCCCCCCTCTAACTCCCCCCACAGTGCCCGAATCCGGTCCTGTTCTGTCACTGATGTATATAGGGCGTGTTCTTGTTCTTCCCACCAAGTGTCATCCCAATCGCTCCACTCTAATTCTCCATTTCCGATTCCCCCTCCGACCCCCCCCCCCCCCCCACAATCATCGGATCCGGTCCGGACTTGAAATGGTACATACGAGACACGAGATCTTTCTAAATATTAAGTAAGTAAGTAGTTTATTTATGACTCGCCATTTTGAAAAAGCGGAGTAGCCTAAATGAAGAAAATAAATAAAACACAGAAAAAGACACTTAATTTTCCGTCTTCGGCCAGGAAGCAGTGGATAACGTCGTGCGCTGGTTGGGCCCTGTTGTCCATGATTTTTTAAAGCGATGAGGAAACATCCAAAAGGGTAACACTTGCATCTTGAATTTTTAACTTCTCCATCAATGTATGGTTATGACATAATTTCGACAAGTGGAGCATGTGCTTTGCATATTTAAAATAACATGATCTCATCTTTTTAATCTCCTTCTTTCGCAGAACATGAGTGACACCAGAACGAAATAGTGTAGAAGGAGCGCAGAAGGTGCTGTACAAATTTCCCGAAGCTTTACGATTATAGCGCCCCCGTTGGGGACGATGCGCCCATAGGCGCTACGAATTGGTTTATAAAATTCTTGAACAACCGAAGAGCAATTAAGTTTCATTAAGATCCGATCACAGGTTCCAAAGTTATATATACCTCAAAATTCCGGATTCCCCTTCCCTCCACTCCCTCCACGGTGGTCGGATCGGAGAAGTGAATGTTTCCGAGTTAGTTTGGTCGGGTCCTGGATATGCCTGCCAAGTTTCACCGTCCTTACCCTAACTCGAGAACAGTGGCTGATCGACCGACTGACCGACCGAAAAGTAATCGGTATATGGCACTTGAGCGAAGCTGCAAGGGCCATAAAAACTGAAATGATTAATCTCTTCCCCTTTTTCCGCTTGACAATGGTGCATTTGTTTTAAGCTAGCAAAGACCTTCTATTAAGACCTCTGTTTGTCTTGCAAGGGGCAACAGGCCATCTTTCCTGCTAAAGCGGGTCAACCGCACAGACAATCGCAGAGTACCGGGACAAAGTGATTTGTCCGAGGAAAAAATTTGGTTTGACCTTTATCTAGTCTTGCTTGACGGACTAGAGGAAGCCAGTAAAGCAGGAAATGTGTCCAGCTGCTTTGCGGCATTGCTGATTAAAGAAACTGAACTTAATTTCTTCCTAGGGACGCATTGTGCTCAATGGTAGAGAAAACAGAGAGGGGGTTGGCAGTAAAGACTAGAAAGTTTATATTATTACTGGTTCTTGAAAAGCGGTCTCGATTGTCTTTTACTTATTTATTGATCTGCCTTGGAAATAAGTGTGGTTACAGCACGATTTGGAGGCCCCCAGGCCGCAACATTTTAGGGGCTCCACTAGCAAATTATCCCCGTAATGCGCTTTCAGTTTTACTAACCAAAAATTGTCATAAACCAATATTGGTCAACGAAACTAAACTTTGACAATCGTGAATGTTGTTTTTACGAAAGTTATTTCATATTTGGGTAAACCAACAAACTTTTACGAGTTCCGTTGCTCCTCCCAAAAATCTAGTAATTCGACATTGCTCCATCCCCGAAAAACCGTTTTTCCCTGGTAAAAAAAATGACAAATTTAAACAGAATTTTTCGCACGGACAAAATCTTGTTAAAAGGAATAAGAGGTTTTAGAAGGGTGATGAGAGAATGATTCGTAGTCCGTGGACGTATGATTTCTCATGTCAACATCGAAATATCAACGCGGAACGCAAAGATTAGCCATTCCGTATTCGGTGATGTATAATTATTGCCGCAAGCACTGGTTCCACAGAGAGTTTGAAATATTATGTCATGCCAATTGAAATAAAAAGATCCAACATATCTGTCTACCAATTTTCAAGCCCGTATAACTTCATTTACTTATTTCCGTTTGCACCGTCAAATATAACTTTATTTACGTCATCTACACCCAGACAAAAAAAATAATACTTTTCGTGACTGAAAACTGAGTGCCAAAATATATTTTTATTCACATATATTCACATTCATATTCACAAGATGAAAATCGTTTTCAGAGGAGTAACGGGTTTTCGAAGCCTGACAAGAACATGAAAATGCATGCTTAGAACCCTTCTCGTTCTTTTTGCGGCGTTTCCGCGATTCTTCATTGTTTCCGTTGAAAGTTTTCAGTTCGTTGTCATGCCAGTTGAAAGAACAAGGTCCAAAACATCTGTGTACCAATTTTCAAACTCGCATACCTTCTTTAGACCCCCCCCCCCCGCAAAAAAATAAGAACTATTTTTCCTGAGTGCAAACTTTGCCAAACTCTGCAGAAAGGTGCTTACTTTTCTGAAAAGTTTTGCACGGGGAAAATCTTTTTTAGAGAAATAAACGGATTTCAAAAGGATGACAAGATCATGAACGGTCATAATAATTAAGACCTCCTCTTTCTCCTGTCGTCGTAAACAAGACCAAAGGTTTCGATGGGATCCAAAATATTGAATATTTATTGGACTACTTGATCCAGACAAGCGAACCTTGTAGACTGCCGATCTCAAACCCCTTTAACATTTTGCTATAATCTAGATCCAAGTCCAGATATGGATTCAGCATGCGAGTTTACTCCAACATCTCATCTATAATCGACTTCAGACGAACTGGCAGATCACTTGACCAAATTCCTCCTTTTAGCAGTAGGCTATTCTCGACGAGCAAAAGATGTGGTGATACCCTTTCGATCCAAATTTCCGGGTTGTGGAAAATTTTGCCAGCTTATCCGTCAAGGAAATAAAGTAAAAAAGCGTATTCAGCATGTTTCCTTACGCTGATACAGAATCCCCTAACCGATCTTTAGTATGTTCGAAAGCTGCAACAGCATATCTCCTGTCCTTATATCGACTAGGCTAGAGCATTGAGTTAAAACTTCATGCTAAATTTGCGGTTGTGGCCAGATTCCGGGCGAACTACTTGTCGGGCAAGAAAATAAATTTCATATTCGGGTTCAGCATGTCTCCTTAAAGGACACCTGAATGAAGAGTACCAAGTATCATCCCTATCTGTATGACTTCCTTTAACATTGCCTGCAGAAAACCCAATCCAAATACGAAATAGTGTTTCCAAGCTATGATTTTTGCTCCATTTTGCATCTGTCCTTATTTCAGTACCGAACAATTTTAGAAATGAACAAATGTCTCCAATCAAACCTTCTTCTGCAACATTTTTTAACCAGTTAAGCCCAAACGTACATCTAGAAGAAATTCCAATACGATCCGGCCAGCGCTATACAAGACTTGAATGAATTGCGCTTTTTGTCTTGGAGTCTGCATGTGCAAACCTCAAGAAACGAACATCCCTATTTTGAAAACGTCACACTCAGGAGAGGAATGCTCTCCGTGGCCATGCATTCTTCATGATGTGTTCAAGTGTGGTTTCATTGTGCAGGTGTCCTTTAACCCTACATCGACCTAAACTTCAGATTCAACTTTTACTTTTTCACAAATTTTCCGGTTTTTGCCGGATTCCCGATGAACTACTTGTCCGGTGAGAAAATAATTTTCGTATTGGGATTCCGCATGTCTCCTTACCCTAAAATCATCACCAATTCGTCCGCTTTTCAAAAATATTTTTTTGCCATTAATTTGAAACCTTTGAAACCCCTCCCCCCCCGAAACATATAAAAATAATCATTTTTACAGGCTTTTCCCTATGTCTTTTTTGTACTATTTTGTCCGACCCTCAGGCCCCCCCCCCCCCGAAATAAATTCCTGGATACGGGCCTGTTCCCAGGTAATAATAATAATAACAATAATCTTGAATTTTTTTTAACAGCTCGTGCACTTCGCCCGTGTGGATGTTTCAACATATGACTCAGTAGTAGAAAGTGAGAGAGATCCACTACCTTATGGATCCGACTTTCTACTATGTCTGCACAGGTTTTTATTATGAAACGATGGGGGACTAACAGAAACTAGTCCACTTGGAGCGCTGAACAGTATAAGGCGAACTAATGCCGCCAGCGGCGTTTCCACTAAAAAATTTCGGATTTTGATCATTCAAAATAAAAGGAGAAGATTGAACTACGGACCGTATCCATTCGTTTAGACCCTCTCTGCTCCAGTGCCGGATCAAACCCTTTGGCTGCTCCTAGACGGTCAAGATTTCAGGGCCCTCGGAAATTATCGGAAATAATTTCGGAAATTCGCGAATAGAATTTCGCGTTGTGAGGAAGGCCGTAGATATTCTGAACGTCGAGCAAATAGTGAAAAATAAAACCATCCCTGAACACAATCCGAATAATGCAGTTAATTCAGTTAAATGATACAAAAATAAGTTGGCTTTTCAGATTAACTTCAGTCTTAAGCCGCTCCGCAATAGTCTGCACTGTGCAAATGAAATGATTTCGTATAATTGCGTTCCGTGATTCCAGACAGGGTAAACTTTAAGGAGGAGTTTTAAGCCGCCCCGCAAGATTCTGCAGTGTGCAAATGAAATGAAAAGCAAAGTATATTTCGTATAATTTCGTACCGTGATTCTAGACAGGGGCACATTTTTTCATGCTTGCAGAAGTCGAAGCTATATTCTCATGTCCAATGTGTGGTAGCGTGGTTGAGAATTTAAAACACTTATTGTGTGAATGCGAAAGTCTGAGTCAACTTAGGTTAGAATTTTTTGGAGTGAATGGATGAAGAATGGATGTGTGGGGTAATGGGGAATAACTGTTTTGGAAATATAAAACAGCTGGTGAGGTTCCTCAGGGTTACCTTAGCCCATAGGGATAGGTGCCTATAGGAGTTGATTGTTTGTGTTGGTATTTTTTTTTGTATGTATTTGCCATGGCCGTTGGCTGTTAGCACAAATAAAATCTTAATTGCGTTTTTGCGTGGTATCTGTTACCACGGTAACTGGATCTGCAATTAGTCGTTTTTGCAGTTATCGTGGTATCTGATACATGGTGCTCTGCAAAAACGACTATTGCCGAAATTACACTTTTCGAAGTCATCCCAAAAGAAAAACAGATATCCAGTTACATCACTAAGTGCTAAACTTCTTTCTCACCAATCTGACAAAATCTGATGAAAGTGAGATGACTTTTCAGATACCACGATCAGTTACCACGGTCGGACCGTAGTATCTGAATATCTGATACCACGATAACTGGCCAGATACCACGATAACTGCAAAAACGCCTTTTGACCGTGGTATCAGATACCACGATAACTGCAAAAACGACTTTAGACCGTGGTAACAGATACCATGGTATCAGCAAAAACGCAACTCTTATCTTTATCTTATAGCTAATGTTGTATATGCCCCTCTAGAAACTTAGGGAATGTTTGCTTCCCTCCGAGTCCCAACTCTGAGGCATGTAAAGTCTCTCCGGAGTCCGGACTGAGAGAAACGAGAAAAGAGTTCTAACAACTGAATAGCGTTGGGTAGGAGAAAGAAGACTAAAGTGGTTAAAGCTTAACGGGGCAGAAATTGTGGAGGGTCTGAAAAGCGAAGAAAAGACAAAGCGCCGACGGAAATTTTTTAGGATAACCACAAAAGGACTTTTTTGGACTTGGCATTAGAATGCACTCAAGGAGATTATCCAAGACCTGTAACAGTAGACGTGGCACTACGATTCTTGATTTGCGGATGTTTGTTCTAAAAAATATTTCTTGTCTTTGGAGTTTAATACGTTCTTAACTGTGGCTTCTACTTCCGAAATGAAGGGTTCGTTTGGCATTTTTTTTTTAGATTTTCATACTCTTAAGGGGGCCGAGGCAGAATTATTGTTAAGGCTTCCGTCGTTTAGGCTTGATATGCTAATCAGTGAATAAGCAGAGTGGGAAATAAAACAATTCTAAAAATGAAAATAATATTTAAGGTACTAGTAGGAATAAATGAAACATGTTACCTAAAAAAGATTATTAATCATTCTATGTCGTTAAATATTATTAAGACGTTGTCTAAAATGTATCTTGACAAAAGCAGAGTAATGATTATGCCCGATCATCCTATTTAGGAAAGATCACCAGAATTTTGAACCCTCCCTCCAACTCCCCCCAAAGTGCCCGGATCCGTTCCGATATTGTCAACTATGTATCTAGGGCTTGTGGTTCTTCTTCCCATCAAGTTTCATCCGGATCGGTCCACTACGAGCAATTCAGACGATTTCCGCCCCCCGACCACCCCCACCCCCCTCCAACTCCCCCCAAAGTCGCCGGATCCGTTCCGGACTTGTTACATCTGAGACACGAGATCTTTCCAAATATCAAGTCTCATTAAGATCCGATTCCCCGTTCAAAAGTTATACATACGTCAATATTCCGGATTCCCCCTCCCTCCACTCCCCCCACGGTGGTCGGATCGAGAAAGTGACTATTTCCAAGTTAGTTTTGTGGGGTCCATAATATGCCTGGCCTAACACTTACCCTAACACTAGCAAGTAGCCTACCCTAACGCGAGAGCAGTGGCCTAACAGGCCGACCGACCGACCGAAAAGTGATCGGTATATGGCACTTGAGAAGCTGCAAGTGCCATAAAAACCGTTGTCAGATAGTTTGCTGTTGCCGTAGCTTGAGGGTATGTCTAACGGATTTATTTTCTAAGAAAGGGTTGATAGTGTATGAAAAATAGGAAAAAGAAAACAAAAAGAAATGGCATGAGCTACCGAAATGACTCTTTGTTAGTTCCTTGAAATCGAATCAACCCATTGATAATTATGGTAGGCTACATTGTAAAAAGTATCTCCGAGTAAGAATTAGTTAACTGCAGTATTTGCTACTGGGATTATTCTTATCGCCATGGAGATAAGATTAATACGAAATAGAGATAAGATGAATCCCAGTGGCAAATAGTTAAGTATAATCCGTACTCGGAGATACTTTTTACAGTAATCGTTAAAAATTATAAACAAAAATCGTAGTAGTACAATCGTAGCCATCAACCTCTTCTTGTTGGAAAACAAGACGTTTGCGTGCGGACCTGTATTTATTTCAAAAGTCCTTCCCAGCCCGATCAAATTATTACTTTACAGCTCTGTTGTTCTCCCTCACTTTCTTCTAGAGAGAGAGAGAGAGATATGCTTATTTAGACAACATCATAGCTAACAGCTAATTTGCGTTGCAATCACTTGGCTTTGTTTAGCAAATGTAAAAAGATACAAACGAATTTGCGTGGCGGTTCGTTCGTGAAGCTACTGGAACCAGTTTATTCCGGTGACGCGTACGGTTGTTGGGCGGTGCGGTGGGTGGGAAGATGTTTCGATGCTGGGGTTTAGAGAAAAGAAACTTCCCAAACCTCAGGATAATCTGCTCGTATCTTTGGGCCAACGTGGGAAGGTCGACTTTCACAAGCGCTTCACCATAGGATAGCTGTCGATCACCAATAATAATGCCGACTACTTGTATTTATTTGAAAAGGCCTTCTCAACCCGATCAAATTACTACTTTACAGCTCTGTTGTTCTCCCTCGCTTTCGTCTCCTATCACATTGTCGTTCGGAATCTTCGCCAGCCAGAGCTAACATGCTGGTTAATGCTTCTTACTTTAAGTCCTACTGTAAATTTCTCCTTGGTTTCACCATTGGTTTTAGTCTGACAGAACTAGTAGCCAAATTCAAAACCAAAGACCCGATGACGACGCTTTGGGAAAACAAGTCGTCAGTAGTATTCGCATAGCCGACAAGAATGATTTCTTCTTTTTCAAAAATAAGGATTCTTATCCAGTATCTCATATCAATTAATCATGAATCAATCAAGTTTATTTTCCAAATAGTATAAAGCTAGAAGAGGAATAAAATATTTGTATATTGTTCCTCTTTAATTGTTTGCCTGCTTTTAACAAACTGTTATGCTGACATATAAATTCATTTTTTTTTATTTTTTTTTCATCAGTAAAGCTTTCGGAAATTTGTACAGCACCTTCTGCGCTCCTTCTATTCTATTTCGTTCTGGTGTCACTCATGTTCTGCGAAAGAAGGAGATTAGAAAGATGAGATCCTGTTATTTTCAAATTCAAATTATTCAAATTATGCAGCGACGCATGACATTATTTTCAATTCTGCGAAGTGCAATTACATGATTTTTATCCCGAAACATTTTAAATCCCTGATATTTCCGGCTATTCGACTTGGTGATTTTGTTTTAAAGAGAGTGCACAAAGTGAAGTACTTAGGTTATTTTTTAGATGATGACCTGTATGACGATTCAGCAGTTTCGAGTCAGTATCGGGGTCTTTGCGCGCGTGCGAACCACTTAATTCGTAATTTTAAATTTTGTACTGTGTCGGTTAGAATTCTTTTATTTAAGACGTATTGCACACAACTATACTGTCTCCCACTTTTTGATAACTATCTTGAGACGACGATGCGTAAACTAAAAGTTTGTTTTAACAATGCATTCCGTCATCTCCTTTCATATAATCGACGTTACTCAGCTAGTCAAATGTTTTCAGAAAATGAAACTGAATCTTTTGATGTTATGAGGCGGAAAGCGATAGTTAGTTTTGTTGCAAGGTTAGAAGTTTCCGATAATCCACTTTTAAAGGCAATTCGTGAGAATGCAGAATGCCGTTCTGGACTTTTTTACCGACTTTTCCGTCGACTGTGCTATTGCCCCGAGCCACCGAATGGTTAAAATGATTGTATATATCTAGTAAGAAAATTCATGTGTTAGTGTAATCTTATTATGTGATGTGTAATATCACGGATTAAATAAATTGATTGATTGATTGATTAAATATGCAAAGCACCTGCTCCACTTGTCGAAATTATGTCATAACCATACATTGACGGAGAAGTTGAAAATTCAAGATGCAAGTGTTGCCCTTTTGAATGTTTCCTCGTCGCTATAAAAATCATGGACAACAGGGCCAAACCAGCGCATGACGTTATCCACTGCTTCCTGGCCGAAGATTGAAAATTAAGTGTCTTTTTCTGGGTGTTTATGTGTTTTATTTATTTTCTTTCATTTACTCCGCTTTCCAAAATGGCTGGCTAAAAATAAATTACTTACTTAGTGTCTTCATAGGAAAATAAACAAAAAGAATAGTTTTATTAAAACAAAGAAAGCACTGGCGGACAAACGAAGATGTAAGAGCGTTCGGAGACAGCCCTAGCTAATATAAAATAAAGTTTCAATTTTTTTATTTATTTGATAATAAAGCAAAATATATCTCTCGTGGGCAGAGCCCAAATACGATGTTTTTTTAGTTATAAACAAAAATAAAAGAAGTTGTCAACAGAAAAAATAACAGGGCAGAAAAATGCTAAAGATCATTATAGTGCTTTACGAAGCTCGGCACAAAGCTTCTACAGTAACGCGTAGTGTTACTGTAGATTGGGGTCAGTTTGGGAACCTTCTCAGTCACTTCTCGGGGGGGGGGGGGACGAGACCTTACAGGAACAAAGGGTGGGGGAAGGAATGAACGGTACATGGGGGTTGGAGAAGGGAGGAGGGAGGAATTACTTACAGTTCGTCCGGACAGGTGGCTGGCTGAAGTAGGCGAAGGCCATCACTCAGAAACTCAGCCATCTCGCAGCCATCGATAACGCCGTAAGGTCGGTCGGCCATTGTTACTATCTCCCATAGCAGAACACCGAAGGACCACTGCAAATTACATAACGGTAAGTAACAAGACAAAAGTTTTCGATGGGATCCCAAAAATTTAATATCTGATCCAGACAATTGGGTCTTGTAGATATCCGGTCTTCGCCAGACTCCTTGAACATTTTGACTATTAAATTTAGAAACAGATTAAGGTCAATCGCTATTGGTTTGAGAACAAGACCAAAGGTTTCGATCGGATCCCAAAAAATTAATATTCGATCCAGAGAATTTGGTCCTGTAGATATCCGGTCTTCGCCAGACTCCTTGAACATTTTTACTATTAAATTTAGAAACAGATTAATGTCAGCGGCTATTGGTTTGAGAACAAGACCAAAGGTTTCGATCGGATCTCAAAAAAATAATATTTGATCCAGACAATTTGGTCTTGTAGATATCCGGTCTTCGCCACAGACTCCTTGAACGTTTTTACCATTAAGATTTAGAAACGAGAGTCAATGGCTAATCATCTGAGAAAACCAAGTTTAGATATGGATTCACCATGTGTATTTACCCCTAGGCTATACGTCATATCTACTTTGACGAAACTGATCAAATCTTTCTGCCTTACTTCTGCCAAATTTCCGGTTTCGACCGGATTCCGGGCGAACTACTTGTTCGGCAAAAACTAAAGCTCAAAAACGAATTCAGCGTATCACCTTACCCCTATATCGAACATCTAATCAACTTCAGATAAAACTTTCACTTTTAATAAATTTTTCGGTTTCAGCCGGATTCCGGGCGAACTATATGTCCGGGTAGAAAATGAGAAAATGACCTCCACTTACGTTTTGGAATCCCAAAAATAAATTAAATGGACAGAGCACTAGAAATAAGGGGAGGAAAATGATTCTATGAAATTAAAGTGAATTAAAATGATTTTAAGAAAAAATCATGTCTGCTATCTATGGTGCCTTGTGGTTCCAAACTGGACGAAGACAGGTCCTGATCGAAGCAAACTAACACCAGGGAGTAGCGCCAAGACCTATGCTTTCTATGCTTCGCAAACGGGGCATAGTTGTAGCGCCGCCCATTGCACTTGCGGCATTGAAAGCGAGAAAAACTTGCGGGTTTAGGGATTTCTAGTAAAGCGAAGGTAAGGTCCAAGGAAACACACCAAGGAAACAATGGAGGCTATATCATTTTCTGCTATGTTCAGAACATGATGTTATCGGAGTCAGCGCTGGTGAACGGCTGAATGTGTTTCTGTAGGGACGTTCTTTATCGCTAGTGGTGCTAGTATCGCTGTTATTAGAGTGTGTGTCAATTTTGTCAAGTCTTGGCGCTACTCCCTAGTGTTATTTTGCTCTGGTCCTGATGAAGATAAGATACACTACGTGATAGCATCTAAGATATCAGAGCAAAATAACACTAGGGGGTAGCACCAAGACCCATGAGTTGCAAACGGGACATACTCGTAGAGCCGCCCGCTAGGCTTGCGGCATTTAAAGCGAGACGAACTTGCGGGTTTAGAAATTTCTTGTAAAGCAAAAGTGCGGTCTGCACACACCAAAGAAACAATGGAGATTGTAGCATTATTTTTCTATCTACAGAACATGAATTTATCGGAGCCAGCACTGGTGGACGACTGAATGAGTTTCCATAGGGACGTTCTCTATCGCTAGTTTACTAGTGTCGCTGCTATTCGAGTGTGTGTCAACTTTGTCAAGTCTTGGCGCTACTCCCTCGTGTCATTTTGATCTACAAGATATAGTATATGGGTTCGGATTCCCCGCGTGGTGGATTGCACAATCACACAGATATTGCGCAAGGGTTCCAAGAAATCTTCCCCCTCCCACAGCGAGGCTCACAGCCCTCCAAACTATCCCATTCAAATCACCTGCTTATAAATTCACCATGATTCGATTGGCGCGAGAGAGTTTCCCAAGAAATTCTTTCAAGTCCTTTTCGTCCATGTAACGTTGACCCTTCGATGAGGTGTGGCCAATAACTTTGTCCGGAGTATTAGCGGAAGCATCTAAGCCAGGTGGTCTTGCCTATAAATCCTGCCTATAAATCCCAGTAGGCTATGCGGAGCCTACTGCGACAAGCGACATGTTTGAAATCTGAAAAATTCCGGAGCTTTATCACCCGAAGGTGACGCTGGATTGTTTTGTCCGGAAAATTTATTTCATTTTCCCACAACTTGGATTAGTTTCAAGAGAGCTGGAATCGGGATAAGAGGGAGTGTAGAGCCTAAAAGGGTCGGAAAAAATATTGTGAGCAAGGACGTTTCGGAGATGTTTTTGACAAAGCTAGTAACAAACGAAAGGTGAAAGTGGACACGTCAGAAGACGGTGACGTTGGGTCTGGGAAAAAATCCAAAATGAAAGAACTTAAGCTAGTTCAAGAATGAGCGTGGTAGTCGAGGCAGGAATTCTGGCGCTTTTCGCTTTTGTGGGTCGAACTTTGGAGGGAAATCCGAAGTTGATGATTGCTAAATTGTATCCGAAGATACTGCCTCTGTCTTAAATTGACACCCTCTCTACAACAAATCGCAGCTGCCACCAGTCTGAAGAGATGAGAGGAGGAACTACAGTACGGGAAGATGATAAAAGTTGTGAAGGAGCTGCCTTGCAGAATAGAAAGCAGAAAGGGACCGACAGCGAAGTTGGACCCAAAGCCAATTCGAGTTGAGGGAAGGGTATAGTCGACTTTTATTATGGTGAGTCTTCACCTTCCGGAATCTGGGTTCCCAGATTTTTTTTGAATTTCTTCTGCGACACTTAAAAATCCGGAAAAAATCCGGAAATTTTGATTTACTTTTGGACCGGTTCATATTCCAGATGCAATTTACAGAAGACGTCAAAGAATAATCTGGAAGCCCAGATTCCGGAAGTTCCGGGAGGTGAAGACCGGCTTTTATTCAAGCTTAAAACAGAATGAGTTATTTTTTTAGAAGAGATACACAAAATTCAAGATCTTTCTAGTACAGAATGGCATGTATGCTGAAGCACAACTCTTACTAGAAATGATCTTTTCACATGGAAATGAACCAGAAAAAAGTTTTTCGAAATACCATTACTTTCCACCTGAATTTAGCGATTTTCTTGTTCGCGCCTGTCGACTTTATCCAGCCTTCCTGCTCTCCGACGCGGCGGCTGGGTGCAAAACATTTGAAAACTGAACGCGCCGTGGTTAAAAAGACGGGAAACTAAGTAAATAAAAAAGTAAAAAACAGAAAATTCTCACACCCTTATGTGTGACAGAGTTGTCAGTGGACGTTAAAGATTTCTGCAACTTCACGTTGTGTGACAGGCAAAACTCGGCACGGCCGAAAAAGAGCTAAGAATTCGTAGGCACGAAACGAAACAATGGAGAAAGATAGGTATTTTAAAAGTGTCTAGTTTTATAAGGGAGCTAGGTCTATTATATTAGGCAGAATAAGCAAGAGGGGTCCTGTAAACAATGGCTCAAAATGGAAGAATTCAGCTACGATATTTGTCAGAATGGCAAGATGTAAGCCTGATACCCTATTAATTGAGTTTTATTTTCAGTTAGGTAGGTTTTTTATTTTTAACCAAAACATTGGAAATAAAGGTCTATTATATTAGGCAGAATAAGCAAGACGGGTCCTTTAAACAATGGCTCAAAATGGAAGAATTCAGCTACGATATTTGTCAGAATGGCAAGGATGTAAGCCTGATACCCTATTAATTGAGTTTTATTTTCAGGTAGGTAGGTTTTTTATTTTTAACCAAAACATTGGAAATAAAATTGGTAATATCGCGTTTGATACTATCGCCAAAAACAGACGCAACGGCTTCTCCGCTAGCTTGAACCTATGGGTCAAGTGTGTCGCACACACCTGTTTCCGTGAGGAACATCTAAAACGTATGGGACACAAATATGCCGCGGAAATCACCTAAAGCAGTGGTTCCCAACTGGGGGTACGCGTACCCAAAGGGGTACGTGAGACCCTCGTAAGGGGTACGCGAAGGTCCCAAATCTCTGAATTCGAAAATGTCTGCTTTCGTCAAGAAATCAAGAAGTTTCGGGCTTACGAAGTTTCAAATAAACAGCGCAAGTGTCTTTTTGATCCTTGACCAGTTTATGGACGAGAATGAAATTGACAGCCTTGCAGCCTCAAGTATCCCTTTTATTTATATATGTATTTACACATTAATTGCTTCCCATTTATGACAATGAATGACGTCTTTTTGCTGTATTGATCTGGACACCTCTTAGTAAAATAATAGAACAATGATTCTTCAGAAAGGGGTACGCAACCATTTTGAACCTTAATTAGGGGTACGCGATACGGAAAAGGTTGGGAACCACTGACCTAAAGCAATTTGGTCCTGGAGGTAGAGGTAGGTAGGTTTATTTTTCTTTGTAGGTAGGTTTTTGTTTTTAACCAAAATATTGAAAATAAAGGAATATGACTAATATCCTATTGCAGCATAAAAAGGAAGTCCTAAGGACTTGTGCTGCGATTTATTAATACTACTTGTATCTGATAAATAAATAACTAAACACTACAACTTACAATTATCCACCTAGCCTATGACTTAGATCAGAGACAGTTAAACGGGAACACTATACATAACAAGAATCCTTTAATATTTACACCTTACCAGTTTCAGCCCCACCCGAAAAACTGTGAAAAAAAAAGACCACACACTCTTCACCACGTATTAATTAAGTGGAAAGTTTAATTAAGTGGCAGCCTGCCTGATGCTAGCCGGCAGATTATTCCAAACAGAGAAGTTGTTACTGCCCCGCTGCTAGCATCTGGTTTGTTTTGATGGTTTGAACGATTCGAATTAGTTGTCAAACCCTAAAAAACTTTTGCGCGCTGATTACTCTGTACTTTTGTATTAAACAGTGTTAATGCACAAAAAATGAAACTTGAACCTTGCCGGACAGTTTGCTGCTTTTCCCTCTTTTCCCGATCTATCTCTAAGGTTCCAGCTACCAGATTAATCTGGTGAAGTGAAAGTAAAAGATAGCACTGCTTAATTAAAAAAGGCTGATTTATGCGGCCGTCTGAGAGTTGCTGATGCTACTGTTAGTTTAAGAGTAAATGAAGAAGACGTAACCGACGAGTCCCATATAAATTAAATTCACAGTACGTGACGAGAAGACTTTTGAAATGTTTCTTCATTTTTGCCCAGCTTTTGCACCCTTAAACATCAAAATTACGGCGTGTTTAGTATTCAGAAGTTTCGCTTAACTTAACTCGTCCAAAGTATCCAAACCAAAGGTGTAAATAGCCTCTGATCCCAACAGAAGAAACAGAAAATTCAAAAGTAAACAGCAGACGAAATTGAAAGCAGGTGATTATCCATTTTCAAAGGGAACGTCTCATAGTCGTGTCGAAAATATGAGCGGCTTTACGACAAGATCAAACTAACAGGTAGTCCGCAATATCGTGATTGATAAGGGAATTTTCACATTTCGGCTGTTTTTCAGTTGACCTAGTAAAGCAGCTAGGATACAAATGTTTTACAGCAAGAAATAATGGAGTAACAAGATAGGAAACAAAAAGAAAAACAAATCGTGTGGTACAGCAATACAACAGCAACCACAACTACAACCATTAAAAAAGTCAACCGGTGACGTAAACGAAATTCTGACGGAAATCAACGTGCAATTGATACAGCCGCGATGAAATATCAATCGCTCAATAAACGGAGGTACCCATAAATATCACATGAACATAAGTACCACTCCATAAATGGGGGTATTCAAATAGACCAATGGAGTTTTAGGATCGTTTAAGATGACACTAGCCCTGGTCCGGTCAGGGTTGCCACATGTCGCACGATATTGTGAATTGTCAGTCTGTTTTGTTTTTGTCGCTCTTGTCCTACGTAGAACATAAAATTCACTCTATTTCAGAAAACGTTCAGATTTGTTATTTTTCAGCAGTGATTCCACCCAAAAGTGACTTTTTCAGGTCCCTCATTTGTATAGCAGTGACTCTGACCAAAAGCGAGCATTCCACATTTTTTCATGAGAATAAAATTTCACCCTCTGTATTCGACAAAAAGTCACTCTCTAAAGTTTTTCTATGTGGCAACCCTGGGTCCGGTACCGGCCAACCCCACCCCACCCGGTTCAGAGAACGCAGAAAGAAATGCTCACCACATCCGAAGGGGAATCCGAATCTTTCTTCAGTATGGTCTCCAGTGCCATCCATTTAATGGGCAAAACCTCCCCGCTTTCCAAAACTTCGTAATCCTCAGGGAAGAAGTCCTTTGACAGGGCTCCGTCAGAGACCTTTATCACCATTCTCTCGTTAAGCCTGAAAAGCGAAAAACAACAGAATAAGGGGCTTAGTTCCGGCATTTTTCGTTGTAAGCGAATAAACGCTAGCGACTGCCGCTAATATCTAGACCAGTGGTTCCCAACCGGTGGTACGCGTACCCAAAGGGGTACGAGAGACAAACGTAAGGGGTACGCAAAGGTACTCAAAATCAAGGTAGTCTGTAGCTTTAATATCTCACCTCAAAAAATTTTGAGTTTTCTGACTCAAAGTTCCTTCTAAAAGTTCAGATACCACATAGTACGCAATTTCAGATACGTGCCTCATATGCATTATCGTTGAGGACACTAAATATCGTATTTTTTACTTTCTTCTCGTGGTAAAATGCAGTAAAATATTGATTGGTCAAAAAAGGGGTACGCAACCATTTTGAACTTTGATTAAGGGTACGCGGTACGGAAAAGGTTGGGAACCACTGATCTAGACCACAAATAGAAGATCACAAGTGTTTTTACCGGAAGTGATGGAGAACATACTTTATTACGAAACGAGCTTTCACAACGGCAACCGAACTTACCGTTTTTGTCAGGTACTTTGTAAATAACACTATAAGGGATTACACTTGATGACTATCTCTCCCTGCCGATGCAAAATCTCCGGGTACCTGCGGCGAAGAAAGCAAGAAGCGGTATCACAGCTGCTCGCAAAGATCGCCGTGATTGTTTGACACAGGATTTGAGTCGTTGAGTCTGAGTCGTTACGGACGACGTTTACTCCTTCTTCCTGAGGATCACTGGCGTGTTTTAGAGTATAGTCAGGAGCTGACCAGTCAAAATAAAACACTAAAATCTAAAACACTATAGGGAAAATTTCGTCATTAATCCAACATTTCGACGATCGCTGGCACAAAATTCTTTCTATATTCCTGCACTGATGGGGTTAAGAACCGGAAATTTGTGTGCTTTAACTCGAGGTAATCTGAGTTTGGGTGGGGAATATGGGGCTGTAAATAGGTGCTGCTGGAAATGTAGTAAGAACGCATATTATACGGCAATGGAAATAACTCAACTTCATGGTACCATCTCCCGGTGCGGCAGACTCACGGAATTATGTACTCAGAAGCTAGGTAGGTGATATCGGAAACTATTTAATTGTTTAATTATTCTTTAACAATGGATTTACAGTTGGTTCCTGATATTTCCCTTAGATTTTAAGGTCATTTATATTTTGGTTATTTTAGCGTAATTGTTGTTAATTGTAAATATTATGAATTTTGACACTAAGATTAAGTGATGTTAATCATTGAAATTTATTGACAAGTTACGTAACCTGACAGACAAATGGCCAGTTATGTGCCATAGCGTGATATGTGATTTAGCTTTCTACATATTATTAGTTTAAATATTTTAACTTTAGTGTATATATTGTTGACGTATAATGAACTAGTCGGCTTACCGCCGTTTCAAGATTTTTAATGTATAAACTAAATTGAATTGAATTGGATATCGGAAACTATTTAATTGGAGCTTGTGTTCCGGTAGTATATACACAAAATATTGAACTTACGGAATAGTGTGGCTGAGAGCCAGGATTCCCGGATTTTCTGGCTTGGAAAATATAACATGGGAAAGAACCAGGGGTGGTCACCAAGAACTAGGGTGTACGAGTTACTTCAGGATACTTTGGGTTACTTTGGGTTACTTTTGGCTACATTGGGTTACTTTGGGTTACATTGCATTTGGGTTTCTTTGAGATACTTTTCGGTTACTTTCCAAGGTGTACGAAGTTACTTTTGGTGACCAACCCTGGGGAAAGAATCCAGTACCGGGACCCACATGTGGAGAGCTAAGGTACCGGTAGTAACCAACTATTTGGTTGAAAATGGCATGGACACAAACGACCGTGGGCTGGGTTCCGGTGGTGCCAAAAATTAAAATTTTTGAGCTTACGAACCCGTGTCACTACAGACTAGGAGTCCGTGAGTGAATATTTTTAACTCATAGAACCCAACTCACGTGAGCTAGGGTTCCGATAGTGCCAAAAGTTAAAATTACAAACTCACCGAGACGTGTCAATATGGACTTGGAGTCCGGTGGCGAGTATTATGAACTCACAGAACCCAATTTCCATGGGCTAGGGTTCCGGTAGTCCGTGATTATACTTATTAATAATTTTCACCCCATGAGTTGATATTTGCTCCCCTGTGGCTTCGTAATTTTAACTTTTGGCACTCAGTGTCCGAGAGTTGGTCATTTTCAACCAGATAGTTGTTACTACCGGTACCATAGCTCTCAGTATATGGGTTTCGGTACCGGATTTTTCTCGTGTTATTTCTATAAGTCAGTGAAAATCCCGTAATCCTAGCTCTCATCTAAACTATTCCGTGAGTACTATATTCCATATAGACATACCGGAACATAAGCTCCAATTATATATTTTCCGGTATCACCTACCGGCTCCCTAACTTCGGAGTACTTTTCCGTGAGACTACCGGACGAGAAGCTGGCACGGTCGAAGTTTCGTGAGCCATTTCCATTTACTACCGGAACGGGAGCCAGCACATACAAGTTTCCGTTTGTCAATGACGTCAGATCCCGGATTCGTAGCTAATATGGTTTGATTTGCGTGACCCTTGGTTCACACTGCTGCTTCGTATGCTACACGATTTTTTCTTTGATGTTCCGACGTGCGACAGAATCGCATGAGCCTTCCCACTACCACGCAGACGCAAATGGAAAACGAAATTTTTCGTCGAGATTATTCTGCAAAAGGACAAAGAAAACCTTGGGGAAACAGCCTCTGAAGATACTGGGAGATTACCCATCTGAATACAACCCACCATTACGAAAATTTAGGTAGAGCAATTTTTAGTCTTGAAAATTAACTAGTCTTTGTTTTTTCTTTTCCCTCAAGAATCGCATGCGTTATGTCGGATCAGTTGAAATATTTCAACGCATCCGACACTGCGACAAAACGCAAAGTTCTGCGTTGCTTGTCGCACGATTTGTGTCGTATGTCGCATGACGCAAAACTTTGCGCGAAATCGTAGCAGTGTGAACCAGGGGTGAGAACTACCGGTACCGCAGTCCGTACGACATTAAGTACGGCTCTCGGTTCCGTAGACAGTGCCAAAGAAAAAATCTCTCTTTCTCGAAGAAAAGTGTTAACTCGGGAACAAACGGGCTGTGAGCTTTTATAATCCGGCCACTTTCGCTTGTGAGGAGAAAATGTGACTTTTGAGGGCGATTAAGCGGTTTATTAGGGCTTTGTGGGGGGGAATTTGATAGGAAACAGCGACGTGGATACTTCTAATTCGGTCAGTTATACTTCGGTTTCGGGCTAGGAGGTGGGAATAGAGGAAACTGTAACGTGAACAATACTAGTTCGGCCAATTTTCTGGGGGTTTAGAAGCATGGCCGTTAGGTGAGTGCTTTGTAAACAACTTCATCATTGGATGGTTATAAAACGGCTGCATGATTTCTCATTTTTTTCTTACTTTTGTTTTTTGGTCTTCACTGTAAAAAAAATCTTGCAGTATTTGCTACTGGGATTACTCTTGTCTTTATTGAAATAAGATTATCCCTAATTCGGATCAATTTTATTCCAATAGAGATCCTCTTCTGTGTTCCTCTGATCTTCAGTGTTCTTTCCCTTTTTTGCAAATGTATATAGATTATGGATCAATCTCAAGTGAAGATTTAATTTGACTGCCCCACAGGCCCATCAGGGCTTTGCATGCAATCAAGGTATCGACGACGATGCAATCGAAGGTATCGATCGACGACAAGGTAAAAACAACAGTGTGTTAATATGTTTGTTTATGTAGTCTACGTGATAATAGTTCGTTTATATAGTACAAATCATAAAACTTAAAAAATTGAACTATAGTTGTAGAGACCTCCAATTTGGGCCAATTTTCTACTGGTAACGTGTAAAATCCCCTTCAACGAATGATAGCCTTCGAATAAAAGTACTAAAATTACGAATGAAGTATTTTTGAGGCTCCCAACGATACTGACATCATTAATCTGTCTACATGTCTTCTCCGTCAGTGAGATTTTCGGATGAAAGAAAGTGTCAAATTTAGAGGTGAGGGAGGGGATACAAATCAAGCATACGCTAAATGCTTGAGCGAAGCTAATTAGTATGTTGATCGGGGTAAGAAAACGTGTTTGAGTCGCCACTCGAATTCCATACATGATTCCTAGCCGGGCCAGTAGTTTGTGTAGATAGGTTATTGTATACATACAGTTAGTGTGTGATAGTGGTGAGAAAATGTGTTAAGTCCACACACGAACTTTTACTTCTTGCCGTCCAAGTAGTCCGGCCGGAATCCGCCGGAAAGCGGGATGTGCAATCAATTTCTTGATCGACTTTTCTGGAGCGAAGATATAATTGTTGAATCGAACTATCTTTCGCATTCCTACTGCGTCAACAGGTCGACCGGATTCAAGAAAACGTGTTGAGTCGACACATGAACTTCCAAAAATGGTTACTTGTCCGGCCGGCAGTCCGGCCGCAATCCAGTGGAACGGGGGAAGTGCTTTCCTTTTCCAGATCATTTTTTTTTTTCAGAGGGACGATATAACTGCTGAAGCGAATTATCTTCTTAATATTCCTGCTTCGACGACAGATCGGCCGGATTCCGGCGAAAACCAGAAATTTGGCAGGGCTAACTCTTCATCGGATTGTTTAGAGTGTAGGGATAAGAAAACAAGAGGTCGACCGGATTCAAGAAAACGTGTTGTGTCGACACATGAACTTCCATACATGGTTACTTGTCGGGCCGGCAGTCCGGCCACAATCCAGTAGAACGCGGGAAGTGCTTTCCTTTTCCAGATCATTTTTTTTTTTCAGAGGGACGATATAACTGCTGAAGCGAATTATCTTCTTAATATTCCTACTACGTCGATAGATCGGCCGGATTCCGGCGAAAACCAGAAATTTGGCAGGTCTAACTCTTCATCGGATTGTTTAGAGTGTAGGGATAAGAAAACAAGAGGTCGACCGGATTCAAGAAAACGTGTTGAGTCGACACATGAACTTCCAAACATAGTTACTTGTCGGGCCGGCAGTCCGGCCGCAATCCAGTAGAACGCGGGAAGTGCTTTCCTTTTCCAGATCATTTTTTTTTTTTTTCAGAGCGACGATATAACTGCTGAAGCGAATTATCTTCTTAATATTCCTACTACGTCGATAGATCGGCCGGATTCCGGCGAAAACCAGAAATTTGGCAGGTCTAACTCTTAATCGGATTGTTTAGAGTGTAGGGATAAGAAAACAAGAGGTCGACCGGATTCAAGAAAACGTGTTGAGTCGACACATGAACTTCCAAACATGGTTACTTGTCGGGCCGACGAACGCGGGAAGTGCTTTCCTTTCCCAGATAATTTTTTTTTTTTCAGAGGGACGATATAACTGCTGAAGCGAATTATCTTCTTAATATTCCGACTACGTCGATAGATCGGCCGGATTCCGGTGAAAACCAGAAATTTGGCAGTGCTAACTCTTCAATAGGATTGTTTAGAGTGTAGGGATAAGAAAACAAGACGGGTTGGATGGGAGGGCTGTTGAAGGCTGCTGAAGGCAGCGTATTTGGAACTATTAAAGCAGGGAAAGAAGAGATCCTGGCCATTTCAAGTGAAAGCCCTACTTGATAAAGCAGGGCTGTCTTATGCTTGGAATGAGGGTCTCGGTCCTACAACTGATCAAGATAAACTTTGTCGCAGTTTTGCGCGAGTTCAGGAGGATCAGGAAATTCAACTTTGGCATGAACAGACTGTTAATTCAGAGACTCTGAAAGATTATAGGAATATTAAAGAGTCGGTTGGTTTTGAATTTTATTTTAAGTTACGTTTACCGGCTGAAAACCTGCGTTTGTGGTTCCAGATCCGAGCGAACAGTCTCCCTCTTAAGAGTAGGGTTAAATTATTTGAAAGAAATTCCCGAAACCCGAAGTCGAAACCCGAAGTTATACTTGCTCGTTATGTGGTTTGGAAGAGGAGAATCTGTCCCACTTCCTGTCAAGATGCAAGGGGCTCTCGGATTTGAGAGTAAGATTTTTTGGTGAAGATGGGTTGCTCTTTCCTGGTATCCTAAAGTCATCTTCACGGTCAGCGATAATGGCAGTTACAGGTTTTGTCAAAGAAGCGTTAAAGAGATGTAAATAGTTATTGGTGGTGGGAGTTTAAAGCGTTTTACATGTGAGTTTATATAACCGCTCTCTCGAAGTGTTTAAAAATGTATGATTTTGTGTATGGCCTAACGGCTAAATTAAAGTATCTATCTATCTATAGTAGTAGCAGTAGATAGGCTGAATTGCACCTTATTTCGTCTCCCTACCCAGTTGACAGTTTTGCCGGAATCCGGTGAAAGCCGAAAAGTGGAAATGCAAACTAAACCGTAAATAAGCAAGCAGTCGAGGGGATGGTCACTCCAAAAAAAACGATGTACACCAATTGGCGCTTGCCGCGGTGCCGCGCCGAGGTGTACACCGGTGGCTGGCGCAGAGAGAGCAACTCCTCACAAGAAATCATGCCAAATAAGTCTGTCCCAAAGACTATTCACACCTGGCGTACATATTCTTTGGTCTGTCTGCGTCGTCTTCCCATCTCATGGTAGTTCGACAGCGAGGCTGAAAATAGCCAGAAGAAAGAACAATTCCGGGTTTGTAATCTTCTGAAAACCGGTCAGAGTGTTAAATTCAAATCAATTCAATTCAAGACTTTCCTTCCGGCCAGAAGCCATAAACAGTTTTAAAACAGCTTCAGCACGAGAGCCGTTGCATGTCGCGGCAACATACTGGGTCACTGATACAACTTGACTCCTCCCATAAAGGAGGAGCCAATTCTTCCAACGGCCATTCACCGGCCTCGGAACCACCTGAGTTCTGGAAAATTTCCCCATGATGCACAATTCTAAGGAACCCTAGAATGGGGGGAAGACACCCCCCCCCCTCCCAAATGACGCCTCTGGATCCCGTTTTAGTTGTCAAAAGTCTTTTTCCCCAACTTTAGGTATTTCTTTTTCAGACAGAATATATTCTTGGGATATGAATCCTTTGTATAGTATGTCATAAGCTAATTATTTTTTCTAGTTTCGTATAGCAATCCCTCTTTCATCTCTGCTTAATTAAAGAACTGGTGCCACTAATAAGGATGTTATATCTGTATTGAATAGCTTTGTGGAACGAAGTATTCGTTCTCCTGGCTTTAGCCTCTTCTGCGGCGATGATGGTGATGAGTTTATTGTCCATATGACAAACGACGCGCCTAATTCCCTCCTGGTGTCACGCATGTTCTGCGAAAGAAGGAATTACAAAAGATGAGAAAGTGTTATATTTTAAGTAGGCGAATCACCTGCTTTATTTGTCAAAGTTATGCCATAGCCACAGGCTAACGGAGCAGTTCTAAGGTTTAACTGAAAAGCAAACTTATTTTGTTCTAGTTGAACACATTGAGTTATTTGGGTTCTGCTAAGAGATTTTTTTATTTTCCACTATCTGCTCTCGTAGTGAGGTTGAGAATATCTACGGCTGTCGCCACAGCGCAAATTCTACTATGACACGGAATATTTGAATCTGAACACAAGCGCGGCTTTTCAGTGCGCGGTGATAAGCTTGGTGAACACTGCTTAGTGCCTGAACTAAAAAACTCATAAATCTTTTTCGTCAAGCATGCCACACAGGTAGTACCACAAATCCAACAGGGAAATTCCACTATTTGAAAACTGATTATTCGTGTAACAGCGGAGCAACGAAGTAACACATTTTCAGCGGGTCTTCAAGCCTCTTTAAGTGAATAAGTGAGGGGTAACAAGACTGTTCCATCTCTGCCCTTTTCAGTTAAACTTTAAAGCACACCTCGCACCCGTTGCTCTTTAAGTGAATAAGTGAGGGGTAACAAGACTGTTCCATCTCTGCCCTTTTCAGTTAAACTTTAAAGCACACCTCGCACCCGTTGCTCTTTAAGTGAATAAGTGAGGGGTAACAAGACTGTTCCATCTCTGCCCTTTTCAGTTAAACTTTAAAGCACACCTCGCACCCGTTGCTCTTTAAGTGAATAAGTGAGGGGTAACAAGACTGTTCCATCTCTGCCCTTTTCAGTTAAACTTTAAAGCACACCTCGCACCCGTTGCTCTTTAAGTGAATAAGTGAGGGGTAACAAGACTGTTCCATCTCTGCCCTTTTCAGTTAAACTTTAAAGCACACCTCGCACCCGTTGCTCTTTAAGTGAATAAGTGAGGGGTAACAAGACTGTTCCATCTCTGCCCTTTTCAGTTAAACTTTAAAGCACACCTCGCACCCGTTGCTCTTTAAGTGAATAAGTGAGGGGTAACAAGACTGTTCCATCTCTGCCCTTTTCAGTTAAACTTTAAAGCACACCTCGCACCCGTTGCTGTTTGTGTTCCAATATTCAAAAATAGCTCTTTAAGTGAATAAGTGAGGGGTAACAAGACTGTTCCATCTCTGCCCTTTTCAGTTAAACTTTAAAGCACACCTCGCACCCGTTGCTGTTTGTGTTCCAATATTCAAAAATAGCTCTTTAAGTGAATAAGTGAGGGGTAACAAGACTGTTCCATCTCTGCCCTTTTCAGTTAAACTTTAAAGCACACCTCGCACCCGTTGCTGTTTGTGTTCCAATATTCAAAAATAGCTCTTTAAGTGAATAAGTGAGGGGTAACAAGACTGTTCCATCTCTGCCCTTTTCAGTTAAACTTTAAAGCACACCTCGCACTCGTTGCTGTTTGTGTTCCAATATTCAAAAATAGCTGAACAGTATAAAACTAGGCTCTGCGTTTAACAAATTATTTACGTTTTTGGCCGTTTTAAGCCGTTTCAGAGAACCATTGACCTGTAGCAAAAACATCAAATAACTGGTTTTACGCACCAACAGCATAATAAGCGTACGCTTGTCGGGAGCAAGATACGCATGGAAAATAGTAAACGGGGCAAGTGTGAAAGTCATTGAGTAGTCGTTAGCGGGTTTAGAATGTAACATGAAATTAGGGTCCCCGGGTTTAGGAATTAATTGAGCAATTACAGAAGTAGGTTGTATTGGTATTATAGGTACGATGGGTCCTTAAAAGATGCCAGCGTTACACTTTCGGAAATTTCGTCGTCTCTGCTAAAAATCGTGGACAACTGGGCCCAGCCATGACGTTCTTCACTGTTTTCTACCCGAAGATTGAACAATTGTATAGGCTAATGCTTGTGTTTTACTTCTTTTTAAATACTCCGCGTTTGAAAATGGAGGGTCATAAATAAATTACTTACACGGTATTAAGTGGAGTACAAGAAAGTATAGAAAAAGTAGAAAAGGAAAGAAAAGAAAAACAATGATAAACATACACTTCGTAACGCGGGAGTTGTGCCGTCTATTCCCCCCTCCCCTCCCGTCGTCCGTGCGTCGGTCCGAGAGGAACACTGGCAATCAATTTTCTCGATGTCCTGCTAATTCTTCTGTCCAGTTTTTACATAATTTCCCATCATTTATTTCTGGTCATATCGTATTAGTTAATTTGTTTCTTGTTGTGTGTTTCGTGAATACTTTATTCCTCTTCTAGCTTTAAGCTATTTGGAAATAGAGTTGATTGATTGATAACATATATTATCATGACTAAAACTGATATAAGTCATCTAGGATATTTTTCAGAGATATTTCGAACTTTCTTTCAGTAAACAACCCTTGCCAAGAAGGGCCGACATATTGCTGAAAAATAACGTAGCTGGATTACTTTTATATATCCCAGTCACCTTGGGCTGAAGGAGTATTTATGGTTTCTATAACGTGAGGAGGGCTTTCAGTTCTTTTATTTCGAAATACCGCATTCGCTTTTTCCTCCAAGAGGGGGGTGGGGGAATAAAAAAAAAACGAAAAAAAACTTACACGCAATTCCTGGCAGCAACTTCTTTATGAAGGACTCCATTCTGATGAAGAAAGAGGAGGCCTCGACAAATCTGACACGCGACTTCGATCAAATCGGAAATACTCAGCCGTCGCTCTTCGGAACCGTCCGGATTCCGAATGGTCTCCATGTGAAAGGAATCCTCAACAGTTGTCGTCCGAGACTGAATCAAAAACCTAAAAAAAAATGAAAATAGCCTATAATAACGACAGTCGAAACCTTCGGTCTTGTTCTCAGACGAATAGCCATTGGCCGTAATCTAGTTCTAAATTTAATAGTAAAAATGTTCAAGGAGTCTGGCGGAGACCGGATATCTACAAGTCCCAATTATCCATATAAAATATTAAACTTTTGGAATCCCATCGAAACCTTTTGTCTTGTTTATTTTTGTTTTGCGGATACAAATATAGAATTATAAATCCAGTCTTTTGGTAAAATGCGGTTGCATTTTCTGTTCTCACCAGCTCCGCTGAGATAAAAGCAAAACGGCCTTCTAGCCCAATGTAAACCCTCGTGTACGCCACTGGTAGGCCTCACAAAACAACTGAACGGATTCAAACATACTTCCTTTAAGATATATTACTAAACTCATGTTTAACATCAAAGCCTGAGAAGCAATCCAGTGACGATATCAACGGGCTTTCTCCTTTGAAAATTAATACCCCTAAAAGGGAATCTAGAAATCTAATATTAGGTGAGCCCTTCAAACTGTTTGGGAAGCTAGAGGGGACAGCAAATAACAGCTTGCCAATTTGATTCGGAGTCAAAGCGAGAAACACGATCCGGTTCGGATATTAAGGAGAGGAGACGTGGAATCAGACGACATGCGGAAGATTAACTTTGCTTGGGACAGGACAATCTTTGAAACTGGCCAGCTCCTAAAATGATTCGAGCTGTCAAAATGTATGAATCCAAAACCTCATTTTATAAACTATGCCCAAAAACTGGATCCCCATTGCAGGAAAGATAATTCCGGGAGGGGGGGGGGGGGGGGGTATTCATGGATTGTGGGATCCGCGATGTCAGTAGGCAATTCCAAGTGAAAACTGGTCCCTAGCCAAGTCAGTTCCGGAAAAATCCTCAAATCGACTCCAGCTCCCCCGACAAGCTGTTACTTGCCACTAGAAGCTAATTCATCTTACGGCCAATCCCGGGACTCAGAACTACCCGAGTTTTAGAAAACATAAAAGAAAGTAGGGATTAATAGGAACCAAAGCACATGGTGTCTCTGAACTAGAATACGGAGAACTGGATCTCTTAAAGGACCTGTCTTACCTATAACGCAACCTACTTCCATAGTCACTCCATATATTTCTAAACCCGGAGACCCCAATTTCGTACGGTACATTCTAACCCCTCTAACAAAACCACGCTGATTTTCTCACTTGCCGTGTTTTGCTACCGCCGATGTGTATCACGCTGTCGACGGTCGTCTGCGAGAAGCTTTTCGATCAGAAAAACCAGTTACGTAGATTCTTTCCCTGCTTTTTCTACAAGTCAACGCGTCTCGGAAAAGGCTTAAAACAGTCAAAACCATGGAGTATTTGTTGAAAGCAAAGCCTAGTTTTAAAGCATATAAGGTTTGAAGCCAAGCTGACCATTCATTTCAAATAAAATAGAAAAAACAAGATTTTCGGGTTTTTATGGCACTTGCAGCCTCTGGCTCAAGTGCCATATACCGATCACAATTCCGTCTGTCGGTCTGTCGGTCGGTCCGAGTTTTTTTGTCCCACATATCCGAGTTAGGGTACTTCCAGATGTGCTAGGACAATGAAACTTGGCAGGCATATCAGGGACCCGACCAAACTAACCTGGAAATAATCAGTTTCCCGATCCGACCATATGGGGGGGAGTGCGGGGCGCTGGAAACTTGCAAATTTAGGGCATTTTGTCACTTTTTTTCTGAGTTAGGGTACTTCTAGATGAGCTAGGACAATGAAACTTGGCAGGAATATCAGGGACCCGACCAAACGAACCTGGAAATAATCAGTTTCCCGATCCGACCATATGCGGGGGAGTGGGGGCGCTCGAAACTTGAAAATTTTAGGGCATTTTGTCACACTTTTTCGATTAGGGTACTTCCAGATGAGCTAGGACAATGAAACTTGGCAGGAATATCAGGGACCTGACCAAAGTAACCTGGAAATAATAAGTTTCCCGATCCGACCATATGCGGGGGAGTTGGGGTGCTGGAAACTTGAAAATTTAGGGCATTTTGTCACACTTTTTCGAGTGAGGGTACTTCCAGATGAGCTAGGACAATGAAACTTGGCAGGAATATCACGGACCCGACCAAACTAACCTGGAAATAATCAGTTTCCCGATCCGACCATATGGGGGGGAGTGCGGGGCGCTGGAAACTTGAAAATTTAGGGCATTTTGTCACACTTTTTCGAGTTAGGGTACTTCCAGTTGTGCTAGGACCATGAAACTTGGCAGGCATATCAGAGACCCGACCAAACAAAATTAGGAATAATCAGTTTTCTGATCCGACCATTTTGGGGTGGTGGTGGAGGGCAGGGGAATCCGGGAAACTTTCGAACGGATGATCGGATTGTAATGAAACTTCATAACTGAAGAGAATATATATCTGTAATGTCCCGTTTAAAGTCTTGACCGGATTCGGTAGCCAGGGGGGAGTTGGGGGGGGGAGACCGGAAATTTCAGGAAACGGTTAGAATGGAGGGATCGGAGTGAAACTTGCTGGGAAGAACAAGCATCTGCTCTAGATAAGTCCTTTAGACCATTGTACTGGATCCGGACACTTATGGGGGGGGGGGGGCGGAATTCCGGTGATGGTGGTTTTTTGGATTTTCACGATGAAACTTGGCAGGCATATCAGGGACCCAATCAAACTGACTTCAAAATAAAAATATTGTTGATCAGATAATGGTGGGGGAGTGGAGGGAGGGGAATCCGCAGGGGAATCCGGGAAATTGAGAAGTGTGTAACTTTCGAACGGATGATCGGATTGTAATGAAACTTCATAACTGAACAGAATATATATCTGTAATGTCCCGTTTAAAGTCTTAACCGGATTCGGTAGCCAGGGGGGAGTTGGGGGGGGAGACCGGAAATTTCAAGAAACGGTTAGAATGGAGGGATCGGAGTGAAACTTGCTGGGAAGAACAAGCATCTGCTCTAGATAAGTCCTTTAGGCCATTGTACTTGATCCGGACACTTATGGGGGGGGGGTCCCGGAATTCCGGTGATGGTGGTTTTGGGGACTTTCACGATGAAACTTGGCAGGCATATCAGGGACCCAATCAAACTGACTTCAAAATAAAAATTTTTTCGATCAGATAATGGTGGGGGGAGTGGAGGGAGGGGAATCCGAAATTTTCAGTCATGCGTAATTTTAGAATGGTTGATCGGATTCGAGTGAAATTTAAGAATTCAACAGAGGACATTTCTCCGATTATTTTTTTCATATCCGGACCGGATCCGGCAACTATTGGGGGGGGGGGAAATACGTGCCCCGTTTAGAATGGAGGGATCGGGATGGAACTTTGTGGGAAGAACAAACAGATGCTCTAGGTAAGTCATTTGCTGAATCGGATTGGCTACGTGCACCGCGGGGGAGCTGGGTGGGGTGGGGGGGGGGGTGGACCGGAAATCTCGAGAAACGGTTAGAATGATGGTATCGGAGTGAAACTTGCTGGGAAGAACAAACATCTGGTCCATATAAATCTTTTACATAATTTGACTGGATCCGGACACTTGAGGGGGGGGGGAGGAGGGGTATCCCGGAATTCCGTTTTTGGGGGATTTTCACGACGAAACTTGGAAGGCATATCAGGGACCCGGTCAAACTGACTTGGAATAAAAAAAAAATCCTCGATATGATAATCTTGGGGGGGGGGAGTTGAGGGAGGGGAATCCGGAATATTGAGTCATGCGTAACTTTGGAACGGGTGATCGGATTCGAGTGAAATTTAATAATTAAACAGAGGACATTTTTCTCTTGTGACATTTTTCCTTTCCGGACCGAATCCGGCAATTATCGGGGGGAGGGCGGAAAATACTTGACCCGCTTAGACTGGTGTGATCTGGATCGAACTTCGTGGGAATGACAAACAGATGCTCTGGATTAATCATTTACAGAACAGGATTGGCTCCGGTTATTGTGGGTGGAGTTGGAGGAGGGGGAGGGGGGTCTGGGATTCCGGTGATCGCGCGTTAAGGTACTTCCAGATGTGCTAGGTCGATGAAACTTCGCTGGAATATTGGAGACTCAACAACATTTGCTTAGAAATTGCTACTTCCCAAATCCGATTATTCCTTAAAGTACCAATCTTGACCGCAAAGTAAAAAAAATACTTTTAAGCAATATATGCATTTTCGTGATGCCCATCAGCCCATTAGCAGTTTTGCCTCAAGGGTTTTGCTTACAAATGAAGTTCCAGCTCCCTTATAGCGCGCATCTCAACCGCAAAGTCGAAACTTACTCTTGATCAATCAAATCATCTTGACACATGCAAGTGCCATATGAGCTTACAGCTCTTGTTTTCTTGATCAGCTGGTTACCCCTCCAAGATAATGTGCGAGGGATAAATACAATTTCGGATATTTCGGCTGCACTTCCGGCAAAACCGTCCTCAGCGAAAAAAACAACACTAAATCATAAAATCCACCACAATCACAACAGGAAACGATGCGGAACCAACAGACAATAAGACGACATGTAACTAAAAACCAGAAGAACGATGCGGACTGAACGACATGCAGGTAAAAATAAAATAACGAACGATAAAATGTGCGTGTTCAAAGTGTAAATGTACAAATCTGTGATTATTTACAATTCTTAATTCTGTGTATATTTACAATTTACCATCCGTCTGGGAAAGTGCAGAAGCTTTCACCCAGAAAACGGCCCACTCCAAAAATCCATAATATGTTTGACCACTTTCAATAAAACCTTCCAAAGAACTGGTCCCGGAAGTGCAACCAAAATATCCGAAATTTAATTTATCCCTCGCACATCATCTTGGAGGTGTAACTAGCTGATCAAGAAAAAGAACCCGAAAATCTCGTTTTTTCTATTTTATTAGTTTTAAAGCATTCAATATTTTTAAATACTGTAAGTTGAATATTAATAGTGCGAGGGGTCCTTTAACTATTGCTTGGAGAAGGTTTAATTAAAAAAATTTTACACTGATGGGCAAGTCTTCCGGAATCTGGGCCCGGTCTAGGACGTTCACATTTCTGCATGAAATAGATTATTAGTCTAAGAGTTTCTCGAGAGACTCTCAGCAACTAACAAGCCAGAATCTCCGAGGCTTACATCCAACTTGACTAGAAGCGGCGAGGAGACAGAAGCACGAACGTGCCTAGCTGACGACACTAGAACAATGTCCATAATTGCCAGAGGTGGAACCGGGAAAAGGGTTAGGCTTGCACGCCTATCACGAAGGCTTAATTAGTGAGGAAATGTCTGCAAAACATTACGTGTTTCCTAGCGCCTGTTGTCTCTCTACTGCGGAAGGCCAAGTTCACTGTAATAAAGTTTCTCCGAGTAAGGATTAAAGTTAACTGCAGTATTTGCTACTGGGATTAATCTTATCTCTACTGGGATAAGACTAATCCGAATTAGAGAAAATCTTATCTTAGTACAGAAAAGATTAATCCCAGTGGCAAATACTGTAAGATTTTTTTTAGTGTTAAAGTCGAGTAGATACAGTTTATATCCCAATATTCTAACAAACTCCGATTGACTTCTCAAAGATTAAAAAAACGTGACGTCTGTTTTCGTGCTCGCTCGGCCCCCTGAACGTTTTTTTTTTTTTTTTTTTTAACAAAATTTACAAAAGGATCAGTAAACTGACTCTTTATACTTCAAACCGATTACTTGATAGATCCTATCTTTTTTTTTTTACATTTGATTCTACTGGAATTTATCTGAAAGCCAACTTATTTGTGTATCATTTAACTGAATACACCGCATTATTTGGATTGTGATATGGGGTTTTGTTTATATTTCACCATTTGCTCTAATATGACGTTCATGACATCTACGGCCGTCCCCACAACGCAAAATACTACTATGACGCGGAAAATTTGAATCTCAATACAAACGCGGCTTTTCAGCGGCCAGTGACCAGCTCGCGGCAGGTAGTTCACTGCGTGAACATTTCCTTTTCGTAAAGCCTACAAGCGCAAAGAGGCACCACAAATCCGACAGGGAAACTCCACTATGTGAAAATTGATTATTCGTGAATAGCGGGGCAACTGAGTAACGCATTTTCATCGGGTCTTCGAGCCTCTTTAAGTGATGGAATGAGTGGTAACTAGATTGTCCTATCTGAGAGCTTTTCGATTAAACTTTAAATGCGGTAATTTGATACTTACGGACACGAGCCATTGAAAAAATAATCAAATTGCTTCTCTGTGGGACCATGTTCAATTTGAAAGTCTTTTACTGTTATCACAGACAGACGCACGGAGAGTCAAGGCAGACAAACTTACAAACTTACGCCGTCGTGTTCTTCTGCGTTTCGAAGTTACGTATCATCATACTTACAGAAAATTAAGCTGTTAAAGGGCACCTCGCACTAATTACTTTTTATGTTCCGATTTTGTAAATTAGTTTTTTTTTGTCTATAAATACTCTTCAGCTGTTTCCCTACAGTGATTTATAAAAAGTAACCTCCTAGAATAGAATACTTTTAGCTGATAGAAGCTTCATTTATTTATTACAGCTTTGTTTCTTCCAACAACAGCCTGACGAAGACCATTGACAAGAAGGCCCGAAATATCGCTGCCGAATATCGTAGCTGACTTTTCCCTTTTGAGCCATTTTTTTTTTTTTAATAACTCGCTGAAAAAACAGAATAGCGGAGTACAGACAATGAAAAAGAACACAAAACACTAAAAAAACACTAAAGTTCACTATAGAAGAAGGGACAAGCCGTGATGTGCGGGGAAGCTGAGATGGGACGTTGTGGAGAACTGTTTGACATTGTTTAACAGTTGACTACTTTAAAACTTAGGCTCTGCTTTGAATAAATTACCCACGAATTATAATACAAATATACTTCCAGACCCCTCGGCATCGAGCAAAAACACGGCTAGATTTGCATAATCGGTCTTGCTGACAAATGAGCTTTTCGGAAATAGTCGAATGCATGGTGCGGAACGAAAATAGCAAAACACGACAAGTGTAAAAAATCAGTGCAGTGTCGTTAGGGGAGGGGGTAGAATATACCGTGAATCCAAACCTCGAATTTAGGAGAGAGCCATACACACATTATTGGTCAGGAAGGAGGTAAAAAAGGAAGCATAAGTTTATATAATATAAAGAAATGACTCAAAACCTGAAGGTCAGCTAGACTCTCTCTGATTTCAAGTCAGCTTGGGCTAAAGGGGATATGAAAAGAAAGCATTTGGGGAGCCCAACAGTTGATTTAATTAAACTAAAGAAATGCATGGTCCTGAAAAAAATAGTTGCTTTAAGTAGGTTGGACGATTATTACCTTTACAAGGTGTCGTTTTCAAATAGCTCGGATTTAGAGACTTGGGGAAACAGGTGGTTGACCTTTCCAAATATTCAATTCAATTCATTTTAATTTAAACATTCCTCAAACAAAACAACAAACAGAACGCTCCCAAGAAGGGCACAACCGTGTCCTGTGCGGAGTGCACAACTTTTAATCACCTATTACAAACGATGACACACATCTCTCGTCTTAGCCTTATCATTTATTTTTCTTTACCCCCCCCCCCCCCCCTGCCCAACCCAACTCTCATTCACTAATAATAATAATGAAATATCCACCTTCAATAACATTCCAAATAAAATTCCACATTTATCTAACCATCCAAAAAATAATTTTTCAATCTATTTTTAAACAGAAATTGTTTCTCCGACTCCCTGATTCTTTCCGGAAGATGATTCCATACCTTCACACCCGAGTTACTCAGACAAAACCCTCCTCTTGACGACTCTCCAATTTCATTCACCAACAAACTCACATTTCTTGTCTCATACTCGTGGTAATATGCGTGATCAACATAAAAATTCCGAAAATACGAGGGGCACAATCCGTTTAGACTCTTATATACAAATACTCTCTGGTGTTGACATATCTTTTTTACCGGTAACACACATAACGACTTAATACAATTAACCGTATCACTACAATTCAGACGTTCACCTAAAATACGAAGAGCTTTATTTTGCATAATCTGCACTTTCTTAAAATTCGACTTAAAATTACATGCATGAACTGAACATACATACGTTATATAAGAATGGATTAAAGCATAATAAATATTTTTTTAAAGCATTCAAAGGTAAAAAATGCTTCATTCTCCGTAGAACTCCAACGCCTCTTGCGATGTTCGATGATAAAATTTCACAATGCCTCTTAAAACTAAAATTTACATCCAAATGAAAGCCAAGATATGTACAATCAAAAGCTTGCAACACCTCCGTTCTATCAAACATCAATTTGAACACTTTATTTACAATTCGACCTATCCTACAAAAAATTAAATAATTCGTTTTACTTTTATTTACAGACAAGAAACTTGCAGACATAATTGTTTAGCCTTAATAATTTAATGGCTTTATATACCAGAAACCACCCGGTTTAAACACACTTACTTTAAAAAGTAAATCGGAGAATGCAAACTGAGTTCTCCATACATGGCGTATTTCCACCCGCAATAGGATTGAATACTGCCGGTGGTAGAAGCGGATGAGATTAGTCTCTAAACGGACTTTGTTCTAAAGTTGGTCTTATCCGGAAAAAGATAAGAACAGTTGTTCAGCTCTGAGTGCGTGCAGATTAATATGAAAGCATACCCTACACTGTAAAAAGTCTCTCCTTTATCGGACTTAAGTAGTTGTGCGTCACCGATTTCGGAAACTTTTGTTCCTAATTCAGAGAATTAACATCCGAATTCGGAGAGTCATAATCCGATGCAAGATAAAATGATAGAATGCAAAATACTGCATAGTATACTCTGCAGTATTTTTCATTCTAGCGTTTTAATCCTGCATCAGATTATAACTCTCCGTATTCAGATTTTAATTCTCCGAATTAGGAATAAAAATTTCCGAAATCGGTGACGCACAACTACTAAAGTCCGACAAAGAAGAGACTTTTTACAGTGTAAGGTTACTAGAAAGAAGATTTGTATCCTATTTCGGGTGTTCACTTTTCTGTCGGATGATTCTCGTCCGTTTTGAGCTGAAACTCTTCCGCTGCAAGGAGATGAGCTGTACAATAATCAAGACCGTATAAATACGAACCTTCGTCTCCCTATCTCTCTAATACGACCATGTGGAGTCGAATATGTTCTGATACCCTACCCTACGCAAACGAGCGGAGGAGCAGCTACGCAGAACATCACAATTTGTTACCCCTAAAAACAGCTATGTCGCAGTAGAACCCCGCAGAAGAATACGAACGCCCTTTCTACCATTGTGACGTCACGTCTAACGCGATCTCTACCCCTGCAGGCATCCTACGGTTTTTCACCTGGTGTGCGCAGGGGCGAAGAGGGAAGTACGACGGGTATCAACTCAAACCTCAAAGCAAATACCTCTAGCCAGGGTTGCCACATGTCGCACGATAGTGTGAATTGTCACTTTTTTTTTTTTGTCACTCTTGTCCTACGTAGGACACAAAAATCACTCTATTTCAAAAAATGACCAAATTTGTCAGTTTTGCAGCAGGGATTCCGACCATAAGTGACTTTTGCATGTTTTTTTCATAAAAGTAAAATTAAGATGCGTAATTTTTACAGAGGCGATTCCGACCAAAAGTGAACATTTCCTGAAAATATATTTCACTCTCAATTCACTCTGTTTTGGGTGAAAAATCCCTATCTAAATATTTTTGATGTGGCAACCCTGGCTCTAGCTCCGCTTAGTTTTATCGGGGTATCCATCAGTGTTGCCAGATTGACGGATTTTACACCGGGTTCTGTCGATGGGGATTCTGTCGGAGACTGGCATAAATATTTTTGTAACTGGCGTGTGGCGTAAAACGTGGCTGTTTTTCATTTTAACTGGCGTATTTTTTGGCGTATCTTTCCAGAAAAAATTGACTGTATCGACTGTTTTTACGTCGTTTTAACCGTCGCGACCGAAGGCCGGGAAGAGGTTCTGTCTTGATCGTCAATGCGTTTTTGGGAGGTGTTGATTTTTTTGGCGTATTTTTCAAAGGCCGCGGCTTATTTTTTTACTACGATGTGGCAACACTGGTATCCATAGTCTCTGCATGGGACCAAAGAAGGAGGTTCTATAAGATTGTTGGTTCTTTAATATAAAGTAGAGGTATGCTTATGTGAACGTTTGTTGACTGGACTTTGCCATTTTCATGCACTTCTGTGTCTAAAGCTAACTACCAGTTAGTCAAAGTAGGTAATTAAGGGCATCTGAAAACACCTTTATATGTATTTTGGATCTTCATTCTACCATTTAGCCCAAAACTGCACTGTTCACATTAAGTAACTGTTCACATAAGCATACCTCTACTGTATAATGTATTGACTGTAGAAAGATCAGCTTACCGTTTTAGATTATGTTTGGGTGGGTTATACACAATCATCGGCTGGTCCATGTCGATGCAAGCTGCTACAGGAACAAATAGATGTCTGTTCTGCAAGCCGACAAAAAGGCCTGCGCGTGACAGAAACTCAATCTTCTCTCTCGATGTGGCTTTTTCTGCAAGGAAAAAAATACGTCACTCCGCGCATAAAGCAATAAGGAGAAATTCCAACAGTTTAGCAATACATCACTTCCCGGGAGACCCATAACTAGAGTATCTAGTCTACTGTGTTAATAGACCCATATACCGCTATCGAGTGATGCGTTAAGCGGAATTTACACAGAGGGCGTCTAAATATTGACACACAGAACTACACTTCGCGAGTCTAGGCGAAAACGCAGGGTATCACAGAGGGGAGCTAATTCGCCCGAATTTAACTTTCTTCCATGCATTTCTCTTGTTTCATTGTTCAAATCAATTCACTTTACTCGAAAACAGAGCAAAATAACACCATAGGGAGTAGTGCTAAGACTTGACAAAATTGACACACACTCGAATAGCATGGACACTAACACAACTAGCGATATAGAACGTCTCTACTGAAACTCAATCAGTCTTTCACCAGCGCTGGATCCGAACTTCATAGTCTGAACGTAGCACAAAAATTATACAGCCTCCATTGTTTCCTTGGTGTGTGCAGACCTCCCCTTTGCTTTACTAAAAATTTCTGAACCCGAAAGTTTGTCGCGCTTTAAGTGCTGCAATCGTAGTGGGTGGCGCTATGAGTATGGCCCGTTTGCAAACCATGGAAAGCATAGCTATACTCTATAGGCGTATTCTCGCCGTTCCCCGAGGACTCCTCGGGGAATCGAAGGGAACAGCGAGAATAGAGGGAGTCACTCCACGCGGACTCCGCGTACAGAAACAGCGAGAATACGGGGAATGCTTCTAAAATGGATTTTGTTCGAAAAATGAATATGCAGCTGAAAAAATTAGTCTAGATCCACTTTATTTTTGGTTTTGTTTATTCTGATTCTTTTAATTAATTTTACATACCACCTACAACAGCAAAAATTGATTCCCCTCCGAATTTGAAAGGGAGTCCTTTTTGATGATGGTGATGATAATCGGAGCATTCCCCGTCCGTGGGGACTCGCGAGAATACGGGGAGTGAGTCACCGGGACAAACAAAAACGCAGGGACTCCTCAAGTGGAGTCCTCGGGGAACGGCGAGAATACGCCTTATATGACTAAGTCCAAAACACGCCAGTGATTCTCAGGAAGAAGGAGTAAGCGTGTCCGTAGCGACTCAAACTCAATGATTCAAATCCTGAGTCAGCGCAGCTGTGACACCGTTTCTTCCGCAGGTACCCGGAGATTCTGCATCGGCAGTGAGAGATAGTCATTAAGAGTATTGGCACTACTTCCTAGTGTCATTTTGCTCTGCTCGTAAAACATGTGACGGACATAGCCGATTATTCGTTTTTTTTTGTCATACAATAAATATGTAAGTCAGTCGACGAGTCAAAATTAACATACACAAAATTACAATGTATACAACTGATAACTATTTTGCAGATTAAAAATCGACCCGGCATTAAACAGCTTAACAAACGAGGGCACAAAACTAAGCTCATATCGAGCATGAGTCACAGGTTCAAGTTTCGGTACAGGCTCTGCAACGGTTCTGATTGGCCTTACCGAAGCCGGTTAATGTTGGGGCAGGTGGAAATTTCGGTGAATAGGGCTCGACAGGAATTTATTACCAAAAGATAGGGAGAGTTTTAAGAGATGGGAGTGAAGGGTTTGAAGCTGAAACTGATTAAGGAGGGACATGTATGATATATGACACCACTCAGGGTTGCCACTCCAGACAAATTTAGAAAGTGAATTTCGGCCCAGAACAGAGAGTGAATTGCGAGTGAAATTTTCTTTTCATGAAAAAATATGAAATGGTCGCTTTCGGTCAGAATCAATGTTGCAAAAATGTATTTTGACAGAATCTGAATCCGTCTGGACTCATCCAAGCATGATATACAAATTAATCCAGTTTGTATGTTCCCTCTCAGATCTCAATACATTTATAGCTGCTAGGACTATCCACTACCGTAAAGCTAAATGAATTACATCACAAGAGAAGAAAAGTATGCGTGTACAAACGAACAGCAGGCGTAAGACACTTTATCCGTTTTGCTTCCGATAATACGTAAGACGTAATTACCTCATTTAGCAGTACAAACTTGCGATTCGAGTGCGTTTGATCTATGGCAAAACGTGTAATTACGCGATTGCGCGTTTATTTTTTTCGTATTTTCTGGAATCGTCACACTATTGTGCGACATATCTGGACGTTTTCTGAAATAGAGTGAATTTTTTAGTCATAAGTTGGACAAGAGTGACAATTCACACTATCGTGCGACATGTGGCAACCCTGATACCACTATCGTAAGGGACCGGATAACTCTGAACTAAACTGATCTAGTTGTTTCTGCGTTTCAAATTTATTACCTGGCGTTGAGAATCTTTTCGGCTTGGAGCCGAAGCCTGACGGAGCGTTTTTTTATTTTTTACCTACCATGCGTTTTTTCAACGCCTGACCTGACGGATATTGCCAGGCGTGGGTAGAGCCCGCACTTAAACGAAACGCGGACCCGGTTTAACCAGGACGGTCTGCGCCAAGATGGATATTTTGGATACACTTCATCTTACCATAAAACTTAAAAACACTTTTCTAAATATCAGTTATCTTTCTTGTCTCCCCCTTTTTTTCTCTCTCTCTACCCATAATCACAGCCCGGCTGAGATTCGGGAAGCGACTAACATAGTCCGGGTTGTAGCGCTTCGGGTTCGGAATAGTAATATATTCCGAATCAAACCGCATGAACCCGTCCTTGGTTGTTAAGTATCGGAGGGTAGAGCCCGCAACCACCTACGCTTTCCCCTTTTCTCACCATTCCTCCAAACCCAAATCCAGTCCAAAATGGAAACACGCGATATACCGTTAAGTTATTATTTCATATAATAATGTGTAAATTCTGAACTTGACGCTGCTCCGGTTGCCAAATTTCCCTTTTGTTCACTTGAAGATGGGTGCGCTAATGTCAGGGCGGACGGGTCGTGTGTGGCCGTAAAGGTGAGAACAGCGCTTATCCCAGACATTCGCTCTCTGTGTGAATTGGGCTTAAGTCTTTAAATGAGTACCATACAATGTAAGTAGCTCATTTACGTCGAAGTGCCATAAACTTATGTCTGATCATGTTCAGTCTGTGCGCATTGTTTTTTGTAGTTTCTTTTCTTTACTTACTCCGCTTTTGATATCTCTCTCTTCGAGCGGGTACAAAATCATTCATCATCATTCAATATAGCAACGGGTGGCTAACCCGAACATCATTACACCCAACACCCGGTGCGTCTGTTCTCGAACGGGTCGATCCCACCGGTCGGTTGGGTGCTAACCGGTTCCCGCAGATTCCGGTCGATTTTTCCGACGTTGCCTGGCGGATTTTCGGTTTGGAACCGGCTGGTTTCGGAAGATGTCCGGTCGATTTTCGGTCCAATTCAAGTTTACATCCGGTGCCCGGGAGCTGGCAACACCTCTTGGAAAGCTCTCTTATTCTGTTAATATATCCAATATAAAAGTTTTCAAGTGACGCTTTACTTACAACTAGGCGACAAAATTTCAGCTTGTCGCAGAAATTCAAATATCGCAAGAAAAAAATTTGCAAATCAAATATGCCTGTTTTTGTTGCAGAGATTTTTTGCATATTCTCGCAAAGAGTTTTTTACTAACATGCGTCGTGACAAGGACGCACATGTGGTCATGTGATCATCTCTCTCGCTCATTTGCAAGTGAGAAGCTCCACCTTAACAGTTTGTCTACTGATATATAAACACAAAATTATTGAATGAATGAATGAAAAACATTGTTTTCCATCAAAATTGGCCCGAGAGGATGGAGTAAACAAAACATAAAAGAAGAGAAAAAACAACAACACGCAATACACCATCTTCTATTAAAATAATTAGTTATAAATATTTAGTTCGTAAATAAGGTTGTCAGTATCTTCAAGTTTAATGAGGGTTGTAAGTTCAAGTTCAGTAAGGGTCAATGTAAATATTAAGTAGTTTCGGGAATTTGTTAAATATGTAAATGGAAATAAGTGTCCGTGCTTCAGCTTGAGTGTAGTTCGTATCCAGACTTAGTAGCGAATAGTGAAAATACAGTAGTGTTAGTCTGTCAATGTTTATATGACAGAAATGTGGTGCGATGGCCCACAACAACAATGAAAGAGAATACGAACATTAGCACGTAAATGAGTCTTATAAACCGTGGGATCTGTTTAATGAGCTTTCAAACTTTGTTATGCCTCAATCGCAGTCACAGGGTACGTTGTACTGATTTTTGTATTCTTTGCCCATGGGGGGGGGGGCATATTCTGGGAAGTACGGGCGTTAGTAATGCACCAAAGGAAAAAACGCGGGCGTTACTTGAGGCTTGCGATGGAGCATAGAGCGAGATCTTTAGAGTAGATTGTTGTTAGTTCTGTTGGTTTTTATTAGTTTTAAAAACGTTAGTGTACTTTACAATTTTTGTTGCCATGCGCCTGGGTCTTTTTTGTTGGTATACACGGCACATAAAACTAGAAACAAAAATAAGAGACAAAACCCCCGACGTTTTTAACTATTTTCAACTACTTTCAAAATCTATATAAAAAAAAATGATATATTATAAAACCGAAACTGAACGACACTGAATTATTCAACCTACACTGTCAGAAGTTTCATAACAGATAACACGGGGATGCGCGGTTTCCACAGATAATGCATAACACATAACACTTCGGATGTTATCTGTTGTGTTTGAAAACGTTATGCATAGCAAGCGTTGTTAGGAAGAACCAAAAAAGCATCGCCTGACTTTATTCCTTATCGTCATGATGTCGGAAAACTCAGCTGATACGTTTTGGTGGTTTTTCGGTTCTTCCTGATGGTAACGCTTATTACGCATAACATTTTGAAACACAAAAGATAACATCCGAGGTGTTATCTGTTACGCATTATCTGTTGAAACCGCACATCCTCGTGTTCTCTGTTATGAAACTTCTGACAGTGTAGTATGCACCAAAGGAAACAAACGTGGGCGTTACTTGAGGCTTGCGATGGAGAATAGAACGAGATCTTTAGAACAGGGGATGTTTTTGTTAGTTTTAAAAACGTTAGTGTACTTTTACGCTTTTTGTTGCCATGCGCCTTGGTCTTTTTTGGTAGTATACGCGGCACATAAAACTAGAAACAAAAAAAAAACCTCCGACGTTTCTAACTATTTTCAAAATCTGTATAAAACAAATTTTATCTATTATAAAACCGAAACTGAACGACACTGAATTGTTCGAACTAGTTTTTCTCCGGTTCAAACCCCGAAATAATTTTTCTATCTAGCCCAATTAATGTAAAAACTGTGTCTATTATTTCAGAGGTTGGTTATTCAGCTCTATAAACTGACCGATTTTCGTGCGTGACCGAGAGTTTTTGAATTTTCTGCGCAGGTCTCGTACGATTACTGAAAACCTCTTCGCCGCAAGGCAACAGAGGTAAAGCCCAGCGATAACTAGAACACTGAGTATTTTTGAAGCGCGATCTATGGGAAGTTAGAAATACTTGTTTGTGACGGATTTTACAAAAAATAAAGCATAATAAATGTCCATTGTACTTTAAAGGACACCTGAACAATGAAACCATACTTGAACACACCATGCAGAATGCATTTACAGACATGGCCACGGAGAGCATTCTTCTCCTGATCGTGACGTTTTCGAAATAGGGATGTTCGTTTCTGGAGGTTTGCACATGCAGACTCCAAGACAAAAAGCACAATTCATTCAAACCTTGGACAGCGCTGGCCGGATCGTATTGGAATTTCTTCTAGATATACGTTTGGGCTTAACTGGTTTAAAAATATTCCAGATTGGAGACTTGTTCATTTCTAGAAATTTTCGGCACTGAAATAAGGACAGATGCAAAATGGAGCAAAAATCATAGCTTGGAAACACTATTTCGTATTTGGATTGGGTTTTCTCCAGGCAATGTTAACGGAAGTCATACAGATAGGGATGATACTTGGTATTCTTCATTCAGGTGTCCTTTAACCAAAATGGATCAAACCCACAATGTAGTTCCAGAACACAGTTCTTCCCCAAGTTCGCCACACATGCAGAGACAAATGAATTTGCGGGACAGACAGGACCACCGGCAGAGAATGGGGTCTGTGACTGAAGGGGAACAACAGAAAAACGGCGGATTTCAAAGACAGAAGAAGTCCCTTGCCGGAAAAAAATACCCCTAACATTACAGTTCAGTATTCCTTTTCCGTTTCATCTTGATTTGGTTTTTAAATTTAATATCGTTAGAAATATTGTGTTGGAATACATTAGGAAAACTAGACGGTTGGATCTGGAATTATGATTTGATTTAAATATTCTTTGAGCCCAAGCTGACTTTGTAACATTTATTCAAACAATGTTTACAACGGGTACGTCAGCTACGATTCTTCATCAGCGATATTTCGGCCCTTTTGGCAAGGGTCCTCGTCAGGCTGTCAATCCTCTGGTTCAACTTCGGGGAAGGAAACAAACCTGTAATCTGACGGATCTCTCATCACCACAAATTAGTTTACAGGTTTGTTTCCTTCCCCGAAGTTGAACCAGAGGATTGACAGCCTGACGAGGACCCTTGCCAAAAGGGCCGAAATATCGCTGATGAAGAATCGTAGCTGACGTACCCGTTGTAAACACTGTTTGAATAAAAAATTTGATTTTAAAATATGTGTTTTTTGTGTGTTTGATAACGGAATTCACAGTGTGTGTTATTTAGGTTTCTTTTTCTTTTATTTAGTTGTTTGTACAAAATTGTGTGATTTGTAGTTTATTTTAGATGTTTAGTTTTGTTCCTTTTTTAGTTGTGAAATGCCGTAGGCCAAATCACTTAATAAATTCATTCATTCATGCACCCGTGTAACCGTCGGAACGAGCTGCTATAGCGTTGCTATTGCACTGTCGTACTCTTCAAGGAGTATTCTACCGGAAGGAAAAGAAGCCCATTGAGATTGAAGAAGACGGCGGGGAGATCGTTGCAGTGACATGCATCCCCAAGGATGTTCAATGGTCCTGGGACCCCGGTTGTATTATATTCCCTACTTCTCCTGTTCCATGGACGAAACAAAATCGTTCAGGTCTAGTAATTTTCTTCAAGGACTCGTCTTACCTACACTGTAAAAAGTTTCTCCCAAGTAAGGATTAAAGTTAACTGCAGTGTTCGCTACTGGGATTAATCTTATCTCTACTGGGATAAGATTAATCCGAGTTAGAATAACCTTATCTCAGTAGAGACAATATTAATCCCAGTAGCAAATACTGCAAGATTTTTTTTTTAAAGTGATATAATAACATCGCAACATACTTCCATAATCACTCCACATATGTCTAAAACCCGGAGACCCCAATTTGTGCGGTACATTCTAACCCCTCTAACAGAATCACGCTGATTTTCTCACTTGCCGTGTTTTGCTACCTTCGATGTGTATCACGCTGTCGACGATTGTCTGCGATAAGTTTTTCCATCAGAAAAAACAGCTATGTAAATTGTTTCCCTGTTTTCGCTATAAGTCAACGGGTCTCGCAAATGGCTTAAAACAGCCAAAACCGTGGGTTATTTGTTCAAAGCACAGCCTAGTTTTAAAGTATTCAAATATTTTAAAATACTGTAAGTTGAACAGTAAATAGTGCGAGGAGTTCTTTAAACAGGGCATGATGGTATTTCCCACATTTTTAATTCACTGCCATATACCGATCACTTTTCCGTCGGTTGTTCTGTCTAGTGGCATGAACGACTCATCGAACGACTTCTCCGATCCGGATGAAGCTTAGAGCGTGTTCCATCCTACTTACCATAGTTACAACGCTTTTTTCCGTCAAGGTTGGAACGATTTTTCTATTTTCCAGTAGAATATCGTGCCACGGGCGAATACAACCAATCACGTTACAGAGATGCGTAGTTACCATGCTACACTCCCGAGTATGGTAAGCAAATATTTACTATTAGTTACTATTTCAAGAAGGTTGGAACGGTCATCGTAGTAACTTTTTACGAGGTTGGAACGAAAATAGTAACTAATAGTTACTATTTATAGAAGGGTGGAACACGCTCTTACTAGATGGCAACATACAGCACGTGCTCTAGGTGTTCCATTTATAGGTCCGGACTGATCCGACAACTGTGGGAGGAAGGTACCGGAAATCTCTTCATGCTTAATTAGAGTAGAGAGATCGAATAGATGACGAAATTTGGCCGGCAGGTGCCCTAAGTGTGTCATTTAAAGACACTGAGACTGTCAGCGAGTTGAAAGAGTGATCCCGGAAACTGTGCACAGGATTCCGGTTATCGCGTGTTACGGTACTTCCAGATGCGCTCAGAGATTAAAACTGAAACTGAAACTCAAAACGATTCTATTATTTTCCATCTCTGTAACGAGCGCTCCCACCAGCTCGCCTACTTCCCATTTTCCTTTTACAACTGTGTTCCTAATCGACCTTTAATGAACGTCAGTTCCGAGTCCGTCAGTTCCGCCCGATCATGAGTTTAAAAGTTTGTGAACTGAAAGACAAAAAGTGTCCTCAGCTAGGATTTGAACCCAGAAACCTCCGCTTGCAAGGCGCCCGCTCTACCAATTGAGCTACCGAGGAACTTGTGAACATAGTTCGCAAACCAATGCAATATCAGACAGAAGCTGCCAATTGGAGCAGTGATCCCGCTCGAAGGATAATTCACATCCCCATGTCACGGAAGATAATAGATACTAAATATAGAATACATATATAGATATTGAATATGTAATATTCACTTACATATTAATATCTTTGTATATCTTGTGTATAGTGTTCACGTTTAATTGTCTGTTATTTAAGTCATAGGCTAGGAGGAAAATTTAAAGTTGTTGTGTTTACTTATTTATTTATTAGATACAAGTAGTGTTAATAAACTTTAGCACAAGTCCTTAAGACTTTCTTTTTGCTGCAATAGGATATTAGTCATGTTATTTAATTTTTTTTTCAATGTTTTGGTTAAAAATAAAAACCTACCTACCTACCTACCTGCTTACCACTTATGTATTATTAGGTGGCGCACAACAGTGATCCAACCATCACTCTTAACAACGCAACCCTAACCGGAAATACGTGCTAACCTTGCAAGTGCCATATGAGCTTACAGCTCTACCTGAAAAAGAAAAAAACAGAAGTTTCTCTTCATGAAATGGAGACAAAGTAGCTTTATCGCCTCACTTTATGAAACGGAAAGTAAAAAAAAAGTTAGAAAATGTTTTCTGTTTATGCGGCGCCAGATCATAAAATACTCTGCTTAATAGCGGAATAAAACCAAACTTTAGAAGACAACTCCCAGCCATATAGAAAGTCATAAAAACCTACCACTTCCAGTCTAAGAATCGGCGAGCCAATGAGATGCGTTTCTCTTAGCCAGATAAAACACTGTATCTCTTTGCGGGACGGTCCCATGCGTTTTTGCGCACTGACACACAAATGTCGCCGCACTTATCATGTTCTTAATTCGCGAAACCGCAAAAGAAAGCGGCAATTTGTACTTATCTGGTGGTCAGGCGCCACTTTATGATGACTAACACCAAGAACGGATAATAGCAAGAACCTCTGTCTCTCAGTCACTGCATCGACCGCCAACGGACATTTCTGAACAACATGTCCGTTTATTTATTGATATTTTAAACATTGTGCCACAGCTTTTTAGCAAAAAAACTAATGTATAATTCAATACGATCCCCGCCCCCCTTTCCAACACCGCAGTCAGTTTCCTTGGTCATGGTGCATTTACACACTGCGTAAAATCCGAGCGTATTAGAAACCCGAGCGTCTTTTACGCATGTATCTGTGCTTGAAAAGATCTCTAGCACTACGGACGTATTTGAAATCGGTCCGTTTTGTATCTCCGTCCGTATTGCTAGAAATCTTTTCAAGCTCAAATACGTGCGTCAAATACGCTCTGATTTTACGCAGTATGTAAACCCACCATCAGCTTGGACCGTTCTCAAATTTCTGAGTTTCCGTGGATTTTGGCCGAGTTAGAATCCGATCAAAGAAATTAACAGCACAAGTTTTACAAATAAATTGACCAGCTTTGTATCAGGTTCGTCCGGCAATAGGTATCATTTTCTATTTTTGTTTGCCTGGATCCTGGCAGTAACATCCATCACAAGAAAGAAGTAATATATTCCCTTGTTCAGCAAGTACGTTTAGTCTACTCCTAAATCAACCTTCCAGTCGATTTAGTTAAAATATTTATTTCCATGCCCACATTTCCAAGCCCCTCTCAACCCGTAAATCCTTCTGTTTCTTCCTCAAGTATCTAAGGACAATATTTCGATTCGGAATTGAAAGGAAAATCCCCATTTTTGGAAATAACTTATCCCTCGGCTCCTTTCTAAAGACTCATTGGAGCAAAACAAAAATCCGGTCTCGATTTCAATCTAAAATCGTCTCGTTTTCACGCGCCGTACTCCTAAGATTATTCCTCATATATCGCAGACGGAAATTCCGATCCGGGACGCTAACCACGAAAGAAATGAAATGCTTATCACGTCAGGCAGTTTGAAATCTCTTGTTTCTAGTAACTTGAGCAGTTCTAGGGTTCGCACACTCCCGACGAGAATCCTTTTTCACCAGTGTTGGAGTCGAGAACATGGTAAACGTTCGTCTGTCGGAAATGTCAAAGATGCACTGTCAGAAGTTTCATAACAGATAACACGAGGATGCGCGGTTTCAACAGATAATGCGTAACAAATAACACTTCGAATGTTATCTGTTGTGTTTGAAAACTTTGTGCATGAAATGTTATGCATAACAAGCTTTGTTAGGAAGAGCCAAAAAAGCATCTACTGACTTAATTCCTTATCGTCATGATGTCGGAAAACTCAGCAGACACTTTTGGCGGTTTTTCGGTTCTTCCTGATGATAACGCTTATTACGCATAACATTTTGAAACACAACAGATAACATCCGAAGTGTTATCTGTTACGCATTATCTGTTGAAGCCGCGCATCCTCGTGTTACCTGTTATGACACTTCTGACAGTGTGTCATTCATTCACTCGAGAAAACGTCAGCGTCACTAATATGTACATCTCGTCATCCTGGTCGTCGAGTACATGATGTGTTTCATGAATTTTTCAGGCCCAGTTAGAAATTATGTCTAAATTTTGTGTGTTTATACTGTTATTTATCTTGTGTTGTTTTTCGTTGTTCTCTTTACTCCGCTACCACCTTGTGTATTTGGTGGGTTACAAATAAAATATATATATATATAAAATCTGCAATTAGGCTTTTCTTTTTGAAGTACACCTCGCACTATTTACTGTTTACGTTGTAATATTCAAAACTGTCTGGATACTGCAAAACTCAGCTCTGCTTTAACAAATTATCCACGGCTTTCGCTGTTTTAAGCCTTTTCCCAGACTCACTGACTTCTAGCAACAAGAGCTGGAAGCTCATATGGCGCTTGCAAGGCTTGGTTAAAGGATAAAGGTAGGAATTTGCCAATTTGTGGGTTTGTTGCGATCATTTGCAAGCAAAATCCCTGACAAGAATACGGATGGACCCTTGGAAATCACCAGAATGTATCGTTTGGTAATCGTTGGTAATCGTTATCGTTGGATCTAATTTAAGTGGTGCTGAGTTATATTCTATTTAGGATTTCTTTTAAGGTTTTTTTTTTTGTATACATGATTTTGCTTGTGTGGTTGCTATGGCCAGTTGGCTCTTTGCAATAAATATCTATTTATCTATCTGCAACAAATATCATAACAATGAAAATTGACGAGCAGCATCGAAAGCTGTCCTTGTGATGTTTCCGCATGACGGTCTTATCCGTTGATTTAAAATGTAAATATTTATTCTAATCCAAGTTCGTATCCTTCCTTTACTATATTTCTTTTGCGTAATCACTCCACTATTTCTATTTATAGAAGTGGGAAAAAAAACATTGACTCATTCCTGCACTATATCACCATGTAGAGAAAACTGGCGGAAATTATCTATTTTTTGTATTTGTATTCTGTTCTTCTTTTTTCTTTGTTCATGTACTCCGGGATTACACTTGTTATTCACGGGCTTAAAACTTAAAAATAAAATCAATCATAAAATTATAAGAGTTAAACAATTTTGCCCGAGTCCACACCAGGGTTGCGTTTTCAGACACTTGTGTTTTCCCTGAGTTTAGCAAAAAGCGTTTTCAATTGCCAGAATCAAACACTGTGTTATTGTGTTTAGGTTTAAAAGCGTTTTAAGCCTCCGTGTTATGCCCAGGTTTTACACCGATTATCCAGAACAGGCAACTCTCCCGAATGGCAAGTTACCTTACGTATTTAGACGTTAGACTCAAGAGTAAACACGGTCGGATGAAAATGGGTATTTGCACAATGGTGTTAAACTCCGTATTAAACTCATTGTTGTCTCAAAACGCAACTCAGGCAGGAAAGCTGTTCTAATTTTCGTCTTCTTCTTCATTAAAGGACACTTGAATGAAGAGTACCCAGTATCATCCCTATCTGTATGACTTCCGTTAACATTGCCTGCAGAAAACCCAACCCAAATACGAAATAGTGTTTTCAAGCTATGATTTTTGCTCCATTTTGCATCTGTCCTTATTTCAGTACGGAACTATTTTAGAAATGAACAAATGTCTCCAATCAACCCTTCTTCTGGAATACTTGTTAACCAGTTAAGCCCAAACATATATCTAAAAGAAATTACAATACGATCCGGCCAGCGCTGTACAAGATTTGAATGAATTGCGCTTTTTGTCTTGGAGTCTGCATGCAAACCTCCAGAAACGAACATCCCTATTTTGAAAACGTCACGCTCAGGAGAACAATTTTCTCCGTGGCCATGTCTGTAAATGCATTCTCCATGGTGTGCTCAAGTATGGTTTCATTGTTCAGGTGTCCTTTAATAGTAAAGGTGTGTTACATGATGTCCCCTAACATACGATAGCGCTGGAGAACATGATGAAACACAACGTATGTCTGCAGAGTAATGAGTTCAAACAGCAGTTTAAGTAAAATGAAGTGAAATGTAAAGCCACACAATGTCATTTTTATGGGACTTGCCCTTCGGCCAAGTGCCATATACCGACGGCAATTTCTGTCCATCCGTCGGTCTGTCGGTCCGGGTTTTGCTAGTTCGGGCACTTCCACATAAGCCAGGACGACGAAACTTGGCTGGCATATCGGAAACCCCAAAAGATTAAGTTGGAAATAGTCACTTCCCCGATCCAAGCATTGGATGGCCATGTCTGTAAATGCATTCTCCATGGTGTGTTCAAGTATGGTTTCATTGCTCGGGTTTCCTTTGATAGACCCTCGATGCCACATTCCATCTTCCCGGACGGGCCACTAACAATCCCAACTCTTACTAAACATGCGCTTGACAAGCTCCTAAGAATTCACGTCTTGTGCCGACGAGCGTCTCAATCTACCGTGAGAGAATTTAAATTAAACTGGAATCCTATCTCCCCCCGCCCCACCAGATGCCACTTGAGATCGAGAGGGGTAATCCCCCTTTAATTACACGGGAGAATGTTCTAATTACGACGTCAGTTGCACGGTATTCAATGCGGACATCTCTAAGAGGGTGACATTTGTACACCTGAGGGATGGTGCTTGTGCCTGTAACTTATAAGTGTACTTAAAAGCCCAGGGGCCATATACATAACAAAACAATAAGACACATTACAAAAGAAAACAACAACGTTTTCCTACGGCTATGAAGCCTCACTACTCAGCTTAGTCGCTCTTAGGTTCAGCGCTCCGTCGATACATTCGCCCACCTTTATTATAACCAATATTCCTTCAGCCCAAGCTGACTGCGAACCATGTTTGACGGTGCAAAACGGATAAGTCAGCTATATTTTGCTAGAGCCAAAATGTAGCTGACTTATCCGTTTTGCACCGTCAAATATTTGTTATAACCATTTCCGAAGTGCTATTCCGGATATCCGGAAAAAGCTAAACAATACCCTATATGCACGAAGCTGCTTAACTGACAGACAATTATTATTATTTTATTTAGTCAACAACATCTCTCTGTACGAGCGTTGTTGGATCCGAAAAGCGTGCAATTTACAGTGTGGGAAATACGGGAGGCACAGACTCGGGGACGGCTGCAGTTCTAATGCCATTTTTCTTCCTTTAGAGCTCGGCTTTTTTTTCGTTCTTAAAGCACAACTCTTACTAGAGATGATCTTGTCAAGATCAAATAGCTCAGAAATATCGTTTTCAAAAATACCGCTACTTTCCACGAGAAACTAGCGATTTTCTTGTTAGCGCTTGTCGACTCTATCCAGCCTCCCTCTCTCCGACGCGGCGGCTGGACGCAAAATATTTTGAAAACTGAACGCGCCTTGGTTAAAACTTGGGAAACCAAGCAAAACAAAAGAAGTCCAAAACTACTACCAAAAATACTACAGTTGCTTTGCAAAAACGTACGTGCGGGAAATGCGGGAGGCACAAACTCGGGAACGGCTGCTGTTCTAATGCTATTTTTCTTCCTTTAGAGCTCGTGTTTGTTTTTTCGTTCTTAAAGCACAACTATTACTAGAAATGATATTTTCAAGATCAAATAGCTCAGAAATATCGTTTTCAAAAGTACCAATACTTTCCACGAGAAACTAGCGATTTTCTTGTTAGCGCTTGTCGACTCTATCCAGCCTCCCTCTCTCCGACGCGGCGGCTGGACGCAAAATATTTTGAAAACTGAACGCGCCTTGGTTAAAACGTGGGAAACCAAGCAAAACAAAAGAGGTCCAAAACTACTACCAAAAATACTACAGTTGCTTTGCAAAAACGACAATTGCCGAATTCGGACTTTCAGAAGTCACCCAAAAGAAGTATTTACATCCACCCTCATCCGATGTGCCAAACTTCTTTTCCACCAGTTTGACTAAAACCTGGGCTCTTGTGTTGGTGATGATGAAAGTGAGACGACTTTTTTGGATATCTCGGTCAGTTACTACGGCAGTGGTATAAGATACCATGTAATCTGCAAACACGCAACTATTATAATAACAAATCCAAATCTGGGGTTTGAATTTGGGATGTGCCCCAGGGTATGCCTGAGTGTCGGTAACAAAGTGCTTAGACGCAAGGGCAGTTCGCAGTTTACAAAACCTCTCGTCGGATTGGAGACAAAGTAGGAATATAAGGTTTGAAGCCAAGCTGACCATTCATTACGAAAGAAATAGAAAACCGTGTTTTTCTGTTTTTTTCTTGATCAGCTAGTTATCCCTCTAAGATGATGTGCGAGGGATAAATATAATTTCGGGTATTTCGGTTGCACTTCCGGCAAACCGTCGTCAGGGAAAAAAACAAAGCTAAATCCTAAAATCCAACACAATACCAACAGAAAAACGATGCGGAACCAACAAACCATAAAACCCCATGTAGCTAAAACCAAAAGAACGACGCGGACTGAACGACGTACAAATGCAAATAAAATAACTAATATTAAAATCTACGTGTTAAAATTGTATATGTACAAATCTGTGATTATTTTACAGTTCTGAGTTCTGTGTCTATTTACAATATTTACCAACTATTTTTACAATTATTCCCTGGGAAAGCGCAGAAGCTTCCTTGTTCCTTCCTTGTTTCCCGTCACTATCAAATACTTTCACAGAACCGATTATTTATCCCTCGCACATCATCTTAGAGGAATAACTAGCTGATCAAGAAAAAACTCCGAAAAACACGGTTTGCTATTTCTTTCGAGACAAAGTAGGGCAGTACGTCAACGAAAAGGATAGCTACTTTCATCCCCTTCAGCACACAACAAAAAGCTTGCCATCACCAAGCCTTGAACCCAAACCCCCCGACTCACCTTTAAGCGTTTTGATGAGAACTTGCCCTTCCACCTTTGTCTCCGGATGGAGAAAAAGCCCTCTCAGCGTCGAACCAAAACTTCCTTCTTCTATTACTGTGATTGGAGTAATCCGGAACGGGAGGACGGCGATTTGCCTGAGGCGGTCGTTCTCCGATATATTCGGCTGAAAGAGAAAAAGCTCTTGATATACGCAACGGATTGACAAATTAAGAAAGGACCCGATTTCCTTGATTAAGAACGACTGGAGACCGTTATTAATTAATGAGGGATATCCGGGTGTGTCCTCGAGCAAGAGAGACGGCTAAGAAATCAGTCGTCTGAAAGATTCAGCATTTCCTTAGCGGCAACTGGGATATTAGTGTGACCAGTTTTGGATTAGTTCCGCTGCTTATCGTAGTTGGCCACCGCCATTCTCATTAGTTTTCGTCTTTTCTTAAAGGAGCACTATTTAATGTCTATTTTTCAGTATTTAAATAGATGACTACTTTAAAACTAGGCTCTGCTTTTAACAAATTATCCGGCTTCGGCTGTTTTACTCCAGGCCCGTTGACTTCTAACACAAGAGTCGTCGGATATGCACCGAAAGTAACGAAACACGGAAAGTGTAAAAATGAGTGTGGTGCTGCTGGGGGGCATAACAAACCATATGAAATTCAGATCTGCGAGTTTAGAATGTAAGGAGCTGATCGTTGCATCCATCTTGATGATCTTGATACTAGTTCATTCTACTTCAGTAGTATTTCCATCCATTCTCGTTCCCGAGATTATAAGTGTAAGTTTACGCTGCTTCCAATTGAAAGCAAATCTAGTTTAAAGTACGAATTGGAAACTAACAGGTTGCATGTATGATCTCTTGAATCAAGAAATTACAATAATTTAACGAAGCCAAATTTCTAAAATTTTGATTCGGTACGATAGTTATACTTTCCACTTCGTAGGGTGAGCGTTCCATGCGACATAGCTGCGCCCCATCTGAGGCAGATTTCAGGCGACAAATTCATTCTTCATGCGTGACGAAATCACGAATGACTTCAACCAAGCAATACCTTACGGACTAATGCTTCCAGCAGCGACTCCCAATTCAAACTTCGCGCCACAAATAACGAACTTTGGCTCCGAGTTCGCGCTGCGTCGCATAGGCATAATACTGCTTCCATAATTAGTAGCCTACTATGCTTTTGACGAACTAGTTGAGCTCGGACAACTCGCAGGATTGAATAACAAATTCCAGCACTGCCGTTATTGACCCTTCTACTCGAAGGTTGAGATCCGAGATCAAACCTCCTTACAGCTAGTGTTCGGAATGTCTGGAATTTTCGATATATCGATATTTTACCTTTCGATGTTCGATAATTGGTATATCGATTTCGATATTTGGGATCATGTTTCGCTATACTAATAGGTCTCGTTTCAACAAAATTGAAGAGCAAAATCGTCTTAAAAAAGCATATTGCATCAACTCAAACTTCGAATAAATAAAAAATGAACTGCTCCAGTTTCTGATATATAAATATAACTTATACTGGATCATTTACAATAATTATAAATGAACAAATATCGTTTTCGATATCGATCTTTACGTTTCGATATTTGATATGTGGTCCGATATATGGTTATCGATATCGAATATCGCCCAACACTACTTACAGCGTAGTTCTCGGGCAGATTTGAGGCGGCGAAGTCGGTCTTAATGCGTGACATAGTCATGAATGACTTCAAGCAATCATGAGCTTACCGTCTGCTGTTTCCAGCAGCGACTCCTAATTCAAATATCTCACGACAAGTCACTAAATATCGCTCTTACATCACGATTATCACGAACCTATAAGTCTCTGCGTGTGACAAATACTAGTTTTGTTATTTAAATTGTATAAAATGCTCCTTCGGTCCAACCTAACTGGGAATCATATAGCTAGGGCGATATTACGGCCCTTTTTGGCAAAGGTTCTCTTCTCCCTGAATGCGGGTTCGTTTCTCACAGCAAACAGCCTGAAGAGGACCCTTGCCAAAAAGGTTCGAAATATCGCTAAAGAATATCCTAGCTTACTTCCATCTTGAGTAAAAAAAAAAATCAAATTTATATTGCGTTTCTTGGCATTACACTGTACAAAAAAAATCTTGCAGTATTTGCTACTGGGATTAATCTTGTATCTAAAAAGATAATCTTAGCTCTAATTCGGATTGATCTTATCTCAGTAGAGATAGAGATAAGATTAGTAGTCTTCGACTCAGTAGAGATAAGATTAATCCCAGTAGCAAATACTGCAGTTAACTTTAATCCTTACTCGGAGAAACATGAATACACTTCAAAAAAAAATCTTGCAGTATTTGCTACTGGTATTAATCTTGTCTCTAAAAAGATAATCTTAGCTCTAATTCGGATTAATCTTCCAGTAGAGATAAGATTAATCCCAGTAGCAAATACTGCAGTTAACTTTAATCCTTACTCGGAGAAACTTTTACAGTGTAGCCACGGAAATGGGATGGGAAAGATTAGCGTTCTTGGTTCTCAAAATCAGACTGGAATTTCCAAAAAAGCGTCTGTTTCTTCTTTAAGTGTAACCAAGTCCCACAATTCCGCGCTCTTCGCGCTTCTAGTCCAAGCTAAACTCCGGGAACTCGAACAAAGACAGATAGGACACTCGACTCGGCCCAGATTAGGCCTCCAAGAAATAATCACTTTCTAATAGGGACTACACCAACCGGGACCAGAAATCTGTCTCGGTTCTAAGATGGAAAGGGAAAAGACCGCCCTGTCTTGGAGCAATTGGTACCTAGGGGCCAATGGATTTCCTAAGACGGATTCTAAGCCGTGGGAAGGGGCAACCAGATCATACATTGCCAAGGGATGTGATTTACTGAGTGTTTTATGACGTAACAGAAAAGGGGGTAAAGGGCAGAAAATTAATTGCGACTTGGTATTTAGTTAAGGTTCGGCTCTCAGTGTCACTAGATCTTTTGCTCTGCATTCAGTTCGCCGAGAATGCTGCGAAAATACGAGGAATTTGGTAAAAAAAAAAAAATCTAATTGACCTTTTTGTAGTCGATTAGGTATGAGATACCGGAGTAAACATGCTTGTTGAATCCATATCTGAACTTGGTTTCCTCATTTGATTAGTTTGATTAAACGGTAACATTTTTTTTGTACATATTCAAGCGGTTGATTATGGATAAATAGCAAAAATGCTAAAGAGGTCTGGTGGAGACTCGGAAATGTACAAGATTCGATTGTCTGGATCAAGAAGTCTGATAAACATTACATTTTGGGATCCCATCGAAACCTTTGGTCTTGTTCAACTCGTGAGAGGCTTACTAGTAGACACTGGCAGCGCAACATGGCACCCGTGAACAAATACCGTTTCCCTGTCAACCAATCAAAGAACGTGATACTTACTCACTGAGTCTCTTCAGAGCAGGTATTTGTCACTTTTTAGGGTTTTCCTCTATGATAATTCTTTTTTTTTTTTTACCTCCTCTTCCATTCAGTGACACAAGTGTGGCACTTACTCCTTGCATTTTTACATTAAAATTCTATTAGCTTTACTGTTCTATTCATGACTTAATATTTACCTTAACATTTTCACCGTTACTTTTTACAATAAAAATACTATTGATAAAAGAGTGGAAGATTTCAAATCTTCCGCTAGTAAACTAAACCACCAGTGGCCTTCCCTCTTCGTGTAATCTGTAGTTATCAAGTTATGTTTGTGTTGTGTTTTAGTGTAAAGTTTTGCCACGTACGTTGTCTTTTTTCTTGTTGTTGTTTTTTTTTTTTTGTACTCCGTCACTAGGGCTACACGCCCTCCCTCTTGACGGGTAATAAATTGATTGATTGATTGATTGACTATTAAAAATCAAAATCAATGAAAATCATTCAAAATGATTATTGTAACATGAAAGCGAGTCAAACACACAAAAAACCGAACAAAATACAAAACATTGGAGCACAACCCACGCCGAGAGGTGCCCTTCCGCCACATCTATTGCGGTGGTAAAAACAACTAGCCTACATCAAACACAAAAACAAGACTTGAATTCTTTTACAATAAAAATAAACACACCAACCTCCCAGCTTTAAAACTTTACACTAAATCAAAAATTCTATTTAAATTTCTCATAAACAAACAAAATGATTTCAATGTGCTCTATTACTAAAAAAAAAAAAAACATTGGTAATAGAACACCCTGCTGTATAATAATTCGTTTAATTTCAGTCACCAAACCAAAATGTAGACGATTCTCATATCCGCGTCCCTTGATTTTTTTTTTCTTTCGCTTGTGAAACTCTGCTGTTTTCACACCCAGAGACCTCTGTTAGTTCCAGTGACGACTCGTTCGCATCTACGAACTTTACCTCGGTGAGACCTGATCCTTCACAAAAAATTAAAAAAAAAATGTTGACAAATATTTTTGGTAATTTGTTCTCCGTCTTGCATAGGTGACCTGTTGTCACATATTAAGATGGGCTATTGGTATAGGAATAGATAGTGCATGGTGTAGGATTATGTTGAATGTTGGCTATTTTGAAGAATAAAAATTGAGAACTGGGAAAAAACATAAACTTTCATCAACGATATCAACGCTTTCAAAAGTTAACGTACTTTCAAACCGATCTCTAGGGTACTCCTCGCTGTAGCTCAGGATCCTCCCAGAAAATACAAATAAAACAAAACAAACAAAAATAAAAATGTAAATAAAACAATGATAAATATTCTTTTATATTTGATTCAATCACTTTAGTAGGCTACTATCCATTTTTAAGGTAATCCATAACAACAACAATGATAACCATACTGAGTTTATCGTTCAGAGACTATCGAGCACTGTCAATTCTTTCTCACACAAAAAAACATACACAGATTTCAGAATGCAAAGCACAGATAAATAACAACTATCCCATCATAAATAACAAATATAATCAACTATGAACAAGATATCCAGGAATTTAAATATTCCTTCAGCCCAAGCTGACTGCGAATCATATTTGATTGTGGAAAACGGATACGTCAGCTGAATTTTATTGGAGCTATATTTCGGCCCTTCTTGGCAAGGGTCCTCTCCAGCGGTTTTGAGCCTGAAGAGGACCCTTGCCAAGAAGGGCCGAAATATAGCTCCAATAAAATTCAGCTGACGTATCCGTTTTCCCCAATCAAATATGATCCAGGAATTTTTTTTCGGGGGTGGGGGGGGGCGTGGGTCGGATCAAAAATTACCAAAAAAGACATAGACCAGAGGTTAAAGCCTATAATAAAAAAAAAAGTTTTTTATATTGGGGGGGGGGGGGGAGTGAACCGCCTACCCCTCCCCCCCCCCCCCGGATATGGCCCTCGGATATCATCTCGGCGACTATTTGTAAACCTAAAAGTATCTCAGTCTTCTTGAGACATGTCAGACATAGGCTCGGAAAACGAAATTTAGTTCCAAATCAGTGTCGGTCCCATCGACATTTTTCAATATCCATCCCTTCAATTTCCACGGGACAGAACACGTCTTTCTAGACGAGAAAAGAGTGGCATTTCACCCAGAGAATTGTCTCCGTCAACTGACCAAGGACCAACCAGGATCCTCGGGAAATTGATATTACGGCTGTCGGGTTAAATCGAAAATCTCTAGTCCGAGGTGCGAGGAGAAATGGGATGACCAAATTCTCCGAAACGATAGACTTTACAGTGGGTGTTCGTTGATGGTCAGGAAAAACAGGACAGATCGAGGGGTAGCTCACTCCCAAAAACGATGTTAACCAAGTGGCGCGTGCCGCGGTGCCGTGCCGGTGCCGTATCGAGGTATACACCGGTGGCGGAGAGAGAGCAACCCCTCGGGAAAAATCTTCGAAGCAGAAAATGCACAGAGAAAAGAATTTCTGGTGGGATGGGGCTTAGCTGCAAGGTTCGTCTGAAGTTTTGGACGGGTTATAGAACGGACAGCATTTATACAGTGTGGCTTGGTAGCCAGACTAATGTGTGCAAAAAATATGTAAGTAAGTAAGTAAGTAAGTAAGTAAGTAATTTATTTATGACCCGCCATTTTGAAAAGGCGGAGTAAATGAAGAAAACAAAGAAAATAAACAAAACACATAAACACGCAGAAAAGACACTTAAATTTTAATCTTCAGTCAGGAAGCAGTGGACGACGTCGTGCGCTGGTTGGGCCCTGTTGTCCATGATTTTTGAAAGCGACGAGGAAACATCCAAAAGGGTAACACTTGCATCTTGAATTTTGAATTTCTCCGTCAATGTATGGTTATGACATAATTTCGGCAAGTAGAGAAGGTGCTTAGAAGGAGTGGGTTGAGAAGGAGAAATGTGTGGAAGGAGTGCGTGTAACGAGTCTTGGGTGGTGCCCATGTGGACAACTGCACTGTCAGAATTTTCATAACGGACAACAGAAGGATGCGCGGTTTCAACAGACAGTGCGTAACAGAAAACACTTGGGATGTTCTCTGTTGTGCTGGAAAACGTTATACATGAAATGTTATGCAGAACAAGCATTGCCAGGAAGAGCTAAAAAAGCATCTACTGACTTTTTGCTTTGTCGTTATGATGTCGGAAAATTCAGCAGATGCTTTTTGGCGATTTTTCGGCTCTTCCTGATGGCAACGCTTGTTATGCATAACATTTTCAAACACAACATACAACATCCGAAGTGTTGTCTGTTATGCATTGTCTGTTGAAAACCGCGCATCCTTCTGTTGTCTGTTATGAAACACCTGACAGTGTGGATATGTTATAAAAAACAAATTGCCACAAAAAGGAACAATGCACAGAAATTTAGGGTGGGTGGTTTGTCGAAGGTGTGAAGGGGAAAGAAAAACAGTATGGGGGAAAAGAAAAAAAAACAGTGGGTGTGTCGATGGTCAGGAAAAAACGTAAAAAATCCAAAAGGAAGAAGTGAGCAGTGGACAAATTTTTTGGGGGGCTGGTGTTTAGCTGCAAGGTTTGTCTGAAGTAGTGGAAAGGTTATATAACGGACAACGTGTAAACAGTGTGGATGGTGGCCAGACTAGTGAATGGACAACAAATGTTAGAAAGGAGTGCATGCAATGAGGCAAATACAGAAGAAATAGAATTTTCTATGCTTTTGTCGGTGTCGGTCGACTCGTCGGCACTTCGAGTTCTTTTTGTACGTAAGAAATAAAATCCTGCAAACATTTGTCGGGCAAAATAAAAGAAGAAATCGAATTCTGCATGCTTTTTGTCGGGCCTCGTTATTATGTTACGGCATATCGTCGGGCAAAACACGAAAGAAATCGAATTCGGCATGCTTTTAACGGGCCTCGGCATTGTCGTCGGCACATCGGGTTCTTTTTATGCATAAGGAATACAGAAGAATTAAATTTTGTATGCTTTGTTGGGCGTCGATCGACTCGTCGGCACATCGGGTTCTATTTAATTGTAAGGAGAAGATTCATTGCATGCATTCAGGTGGACAGAGGCGGGGACTGGTTGTTGGGCTAGTGTTGCTAGCTGCACTGTCAGAAGTTTCATAACAGATTGCGCATAACACTTTCAAGAATAACACCTTTTCACTTAGAAATAAAGTGTTATGACCAATTAAGTCTACACTATTTTGTGCCTAGATCTCCAACAACACCTTCAATTGGTAAAAATACTAACGGGAACGAAAGAAACATAACATATAACATCCCAAAGTGTTATCTGTTGAAACCGCGCATTCCTGCTGTTGTCGTTATGTAAATTCTGACAGTGTAGTATTTTTACCTATCGAAGGTATTGTTGGTGACCTGGGCACGAAATAGTATAAACTTAATTGGTCTGTTATGAAACTTCTGACAGTGTGTGACATAAGATAACGTTGAAGAAAGGATAGTGTTCAGACAAAGATGGCTTGGTGGCAAGATGGATGGGTGGACAGGCAAATGTGCAAAAAGGGTGACATACTCATGTTCGGAGTGGAGGTCTCGCGGTGAGATGAACGAGTCAATACTATATCAACAAGCAAAGCTAAGAAAGGACATAGCACGCACAAAGGGGTGGTTTGCTGTTCAGCTGAATAGGTGACACAGAGCCCAAAACCCGGCTGTCATTTAAAGAGGCCGCCAAAAGACGATGTTTCTGCTTAAAACAAACTCTTCGATCTATATCAGGATACCAGCAACCTGGAGGAACCCGCACACATATTCACTTCCTTCAGGTAGTTACTCGCACCCTTTTGCTCCACCACCTGGTCGTGGTCCGGTGACGCCGGATTCTTAATTCCTCAACCTGACTGCGAATCATATTTGACGACTGAAATTCATTTTCCAGTTTGAGCGGCTTGAGCCTGAAGAGGCCTTGCCAAGAAAGGCCGAAAGATAGCTCTTATAAAATGTAGTTGACTTATCCGTTTTGTACCGTCAAATATTTCATTTCCTTCCATGAGCATATTCGTCACTGAATAATTAGCAATTTTATATCTTTGATTTATAAATATCCGCATTTAATATGTTTATCCTTGCAAATATTTCAATGTTCCCTTTCATGTAGAACAAGAAGATTTCATGCCTGAACCCTTGGCAAGTAGGCCTACCGATGGTGACCCACACGAGAGGTAGGTTTGTGTCTCATAGAAGCTAAGTACTGGAGTAGGACTACACTGTAAAAAGTTTCTCCGTCTAAGGATTAAAGTTAACTGCAGTACTTGTTACTGGGATTCATTTTATCTCTACTGGGATAAGATTAATCCGAATCAGAGATAATTTCATCTCAATAGAGACAGATAATTAATCCCAGTAGCAAATACTGCAAGATATCCTCTTTTATAGTGTAGTATGTTCTAGTTTTGATACGGACTTTAAAGGACCCCTCGCACTATTTATTCTTCAAGTTACAGTATTATAAAATATTTGAATACTTTAAAAGTAGGCTGTGCTTTCGACGAATAACGCACGGCTTTGGTTGTTTTAAGCCTTTTCCGAGACCCGTTGACTTATAGCGAAAACAGGAAACAATTTACATAACCGGTTTTTCTGATGGAAAGACTTATCGCAGGCAACCATCGACAGCGTGATACACATCGAAGGTAGCAAAGCACGGCAAGCGAGAAAATCAGCGTGGTTTTGTCAGAGGGGTTAGAATGTACCGTACGAAACTGGGGTCTCCGGGTCTAGAAATACATGGAGTGATTATGGAAGTAGGTTGCTTTAGTAATATAGGTAAGACAGGTCCTTTACGCGGACGACTTGCTCTTAGTAAGCCGTAGCCGATCCACACTCGCAAAAAATGTAAGTAAGCTGTCGTCGGAACTTCTCAAAATTGGCCTTGAAGTTAAACTGTCAAAATGTGAGTACCTGCATTTCAACCCTTCGTCAAATGGTTCGAATGCATCTAAAGCTTCTATATCTCTTGGATCGTTCATCGTCAAATCAACAGACTCTCTACTGTGGCACGGCATGACATTTACCTAGTATTTTCCATCATTGGTCTTACTATTGATTGTTCGGTTTTCAAATTTCACCCAATAATGGAAGCGCATTCGGAAGAAATAGGCCAAAAATTTCTCTTAGGGTAAATTTGGACATCGAAAGGGAAAATCCAAGGTTGCTACAATTTTGCAAGATAAATCTTCGTTGTCAAAATTTTGCTATTCGGTTGTTCAAGAAGTTTATAAGTCAATCCGTAGCGCCTATGGGCGCATCGTCCCCAACCGGGGGCGCTATAATCGTAAAGCTTTGGGGAATTTGTACAGCACCGTCTGCGCTCCTTCTATACTATTTCATTCTGGCGTCACTCATGTTCTGCGAAAGAAGGAGATTAAAAAGATGAGATCATGTCATTTAAAATATGCAAAGCACTTTCTGTACTTGCCGAAATCATGTCATAACCATACATTGACGGAGAAATTCAAAATTCAAGATGCAAGTGTTACCCTTTTGGATGTTTCCTCATCGCTTTCAAAAATCATGGACAACAGGGCCCAACCAGCGCACGACGTCGTCCACTGCTTCCTGACCGAAGATTAAAAATTAAGTGTCTTTTCTGTGTGTTTATGTGTTTTGTTTATTTTCTCTATTTTCTTCATTTACTCCGCCTTTTCAAAATGGCGGGTCATAAATAAATTACTTACTTACTTACTTACTTAAAGGACCCCTCTTGCTTATTGTGCCTTTTGTAATATAATTAGCTCCCATATGGAATTGTAAGCTTCTAGAATCCCCACCTTTCTCCGTTTTTTCGTTTCGTAACTACGAATTTTAGCACTTTTTCGGTCTTTTCGAGTTTTCCGGACACCCAACGAAAAGTTTGCGGTAATCTTCAACGTCTGCTGGCAACTCTTTCACATATAAGGATGTGATACTCTCCTATTTATTACTTCTTTTATTTGCTTAGTTTTCCCACTTTCAACCAAGGCATGGTTCAGTTTTCAAATGTTTTGCGACCAGCCGGAACGTCGGAGAGCAGGAAGGCTAGATTTAGTCGACAAGCGCTAACAAGGGAATCGCTAGTTTTAGGTAGATCGCTAGTTTTAGGTAGAAAGTAATGGTATTTCCACAAGCGTTTTTTTCTCATTCATTGCACAGGGAAAAGATCATTTCTAGTAAGAGTTGTGCTTTAAGCTTTGTAAGAGTCTTACCTTTTTGAAGGACATCAGACTCTGAGTTCCCCTGGAGCTGGGCGCCGGGGAATTATAAATGCTTCCATTAATGCATCGGTATCCATTATATCGTCCTCGGTCAATAGACACGGAACATGACCCACTGGATAAATTGGTTATATACGTGTTCAACGGGAGACTTCCGTAAGGGGTTGGTAAGTTCGCCTCGTGGTGAGCCTTTTTGAGGGAGCCGATCGTGGCGTAGCTGCAGATACTGGGCTCCTTTTTCTGGTGATCAGAAACGTCAGACGTGATCCAGAGCTGAGATCGGCAATAGCTGAAAAAAAAACAAAATATAAATAAAGATATCGGACATCGATGTTGATGTATTTACCGTTGAACCTGGCAACTGTATGTTAAAGCGCAAGTGGCAGCAGATACAGTTTCTATCCCGATATTCTAACATACGCGAATACAAAATCTGAGGGGTTACCCACTACCCCGCACCTGCTGGATTATCCTGAGCTGTAGAGATACCCTTACCAAGAAGCACTCAATAAACTTAACATCCAGTGCCTAGAGCAAAGATTGTACGATCTCATCATGAGGTTTGGAAAAGTATTGCTTTCAAACCCCACCCATCGAGACATCATACCCGCAGACGCCCCGCCAAACTGCAGAACCAGACAGAAACTCAAACTGACCCCTATACGTGCGCGGACAAACCGTTATTCTAATTCATTCGTGCCTTTTTTTACGTCTATGTTTAACAGTGCCTAATTGTTGTATGTATTTTTTGTACAACTGCAAATTAGCCAAGAGATACGAAAGTTGTATAATAAACCACTCTCTCTCTCTCTCTGCTGTACACGCTATCCGACCGAAATCAGCGGTGTCCATAAATTGAATAAATCGCTTCTGAACATGCTGATTTTAACGTTCTAACACGTGAAAACCGGTGCCGGCACCCGCTGGGCACCGTCTAAACACCGCGGGACAAGGCACTTCCTGTACACGACCCCCTCGCCAAACTCTTCTGGTTTCACAAATATTACACACCCGTCCCGGCTGTTTTCCGCTTTGCTTGGAACACGGAAAATCAATCAATCAATCAATTTTTATATCCAAATAGCTTAAAGCTAGACGAGGAATAAAATAATTTACGAAATACAAAGACACGAAACAAATTAACTAATGCACTTATAAGATATGACCAGAAATAAATGATGGGACGAAAACTACGAAAAAATTGGGCAGAAGAATTAGTTGGATATGGAAAAATCCTGTACCAGCGATATGTCTGATTCGAAACAATGAGCTCCGAAAGTGATGAGCGGGAGCCTGAGCAGCCTCGAAACCAACCAAACACGGCAAATATAAAAATAAGCGGATATGAGATCTTGGAAATGAGAAGAGATGGAGCAAGGGACAAGCAGCAAAATGGTCAAGACGGGACGTTTAAAGTTTAACCGAAAAGGACTGAGACAGGACAATCTAGTTACTCATCACTTATTCGCTTAAATAGGTTTGAAGACCGGACGAAAATGCGTTAGTTCGTTGCTCCGCTATCCACGAATAGTCGATTTTCATATAGTGGAATTTCCCTGTCGGATCTGTGGTACTCTATGCGCTTGTACCTGTGTTGTGTCCTTGGCGGAAACGATTTACGAAAAAGAAGTGTTCAGGTGCTGAACCCCCTTCCGAGAGGTGATCACTGGTCTCTGAAAGTCGCGTTTGTATTGAGATTCAAATTTTCCGCGTCATAGTAGACTTTACGTTGTGTGGACGGCCGTAGATACTGTGAACTTCACTACTAGAATAGATAGTGGAAAATAAAAAAATCCTTTAGTAGAACCCAAATAATTCGATGCCTTAAATAAAATGATAGAAAAATAAGTTGTCTCTTCAGTTAGACTTTAAGTGTGTAGTCTGGTGACTCCAGATTTCTTCTTTTAGTTGCATTGTTTGTTCTCTGCACTGTTGTTTTCACTTCTGCGGATAATCAGTCAGTATCACCATCAGTCCAAACCAGATCCAATTCATATTTTCGCTCTGTACCTTCTCGATTTTATGGAATTATGTCCCAGCGTTGCTGTGACTTGTTTATAGACAAATAAAAATATTTATTCAAATAATGTATACAACAGATAAGTCAGCCACGATGCTTCATCAGCGATATTTCAGCCCTTCTTGGCAAGGGGCCTCGTCAGGCTGTCAATCTTCAGGTCCAACGTCGGGAAAGGAAACAAAGCTTTTTTTGCTTTCTCCTTTTCCAGTTTCTTTTATTATACTCCACTAGTCCTCATTGTAGTGCAGTGGGTCAATAAAATTCATTCATTCATTCAAACCTGTAATAAATAACTGAAGATTGACAGCCTGACGAGGACTCTTGCCAAGACGGGCCGAAATATCGCTGATGAAGCATTGTAACTGACGTATCCGTTGTATACATTATTTGAATAAATGTTTCAAAGTCAGCTTGGGCTCAAGGAATATTTAAATAAAAATTAATACAAAAAATTACTCAGCTAGGATATTCTTCAGCGACACTTCGGCCCTTTTCGACAAGGGTCCTCTTCAGACTGTAGTTAGAAGAACAAACCTGAAATATTGCTAAGAAGAATATCCTAGCTGACTTTTCCATTTCGAGTCACTTTCATATATGATTCCCAGTCAGCTTGGTCTGAAGGAGTATTTCTCACTTCTTTATTTTTTCGTCCTGTTCCTTTTGCAACGTGAATAATTTTACCGAGTGAGCAACGCAGAATCCGTATCTTTATTTATTTGTTTAATTCAGCCGTAGCCATATACATAGAGACACATTATCGCTAGCCTACATATAACACATAACCACATATGTATCAAAAATCAACGAACCACAAGTTCATCACTCCATTTTTTCCACAAAGGCAGTGAAAGTTGAAAAACTGGGGTGGAAAGAATTTGGATCAGGTTGTTATCTGACCTCAAAAGGCAGCTTTTTAGCGACAAAACTGCTTTTCGTTTTAGTTCGTAAAACGAAGGCATACGATTATTTGCGAACGATTATTTGCACAGTTTCATTATTGTATTTATTTAACGACCGTGGTAGGAATTATAAACGATCCAGTAAACTTTTAACATAGTGGTTTCTTCCTCCTTCACAAGATTTTTACCCAGACACGTCAACTGTAAGTTTACGACGGGCTCCGTATCTCGCCGGCTTTAAGTTTTACGACCCAAAAACTCCACTTTCGAGATAGAGACAATCCCAGTCCAACCAAAAAAAAACACCTTCTTTTCAAACCATTAATTTCGAAAGTACTCATTAGCTTTCTAATTAAAACGTAAGTGCTGAGTATAACAGCCACTTTATCTTGTCTAGCTCGTGCCCAAGAGACAAGAGGTTCTTTCAGATAAAGACGTAACCCCTCGATCGCATTTGATACGAGATTCCGCGCAGTCGCAAATGATGACACGGCGTTAGCTTAGCAAAATTTGTCAACGCATAATTATTTTTTTTACCAAGAACAAATAATCAGATAGAACCTCCGTCTCCCTATCTCTGTATACTATGACTATGCGGAGTCGAGTATTTCCCCGTACCTTTTCCGCTGTGAACGAGCGGAGGTTAGCAGCTTCGCGCCACATCACGTTTCGTTACTTTAGCTATATCGCTGCGAAACCACCTTGAGGAAAAGTGGAAGACAAAGCTGATTGGTTCTTCGGAAGCGCTCAAGAGCGGGTCAGCGTGCGGAGTCCGCCTCCTGCATTTTCCTCCTGCACAGACGGAAGTAGAGTAGACGGGTATAAAGCTACAGTACTACCTCTAGGTCCGCTCAGTTTTTTCGGGGAACTATAGTCGGTGCATGGTACCAAAGACAGAGGTTCTATTTGATTATTTGTTCTTGGTTTTACTGCGTGTCTACTTTCGATTTTGCCTCTGTAACTTTGACGTGAGTGAATCCAACATTTTCAACGTCTAGATCCCACAAGTCGCGAGTTCAAGCCAAGACTCGGTACACCGTGGGATCATCTAGCGGCGCGATTCAGAACCACGCGAACTGGCAAGCTCAAAATAGCGCTTAAAGCAGAACTAAAACCCGACAAATTCCCTTCTCAGTAACAAGCGATAATGTCCAAGTCTAGATCCTCACCATCCAAGTCAAGTTCAAACCAGGCCACTTCGACCATGGGATCATCTAGTGGCTTGATTCGGAAGATCGCGAAAGGGCAAGCTCAAAATAGACCTTAAAGTTTAACTGAAAAGGCAGCTTATGCTTACATCTCATATTTAGATACACTGAAATATTTTGACCTGTCTAAGGGATTTTGTATTTTTGTACCCGAGGCTCCAGTAATGTTCAGAATGTGCGCTGCTTGTACCTCGACCGAAAATTCATCTAGACGCGGGGAATCTGAATTAAAAAAAAAAAAAACTGCATTTCAGGGATAACGACGCTAAGCCCAGGAAAATTATGTTCAGACATGCGTTAAGACATAAAATTTGCAAGGAATCTGTCACTTTTAGTTTATTTTTTGGCAATGACTTAGCGATGATCTACCATTGTAGTTGGTAAAGGACGGTTCAGACGGCGTTCGTAAAGTCTTTCGCAAGGTTCGTAAAGTCGTAGTTGGTAAAGGACGGCGGCTAAGACGGCGTTCGTAAAGTCTTTCGCAAGGTTCGTAAAGTTGCTCCGTAAACGCGCGTAAAGTACTTTACGAAAGTAGGAAAGAAGTTCAACTTTTTCCGTAAAGTTTGGAAGGTTGACCAAAGGGAGAAGCGATCGAAAACAAGATTTTAAAACAAATTTGAAAATGTGAGATTAGGAAACTGAAAAATGGTGAGATGATATTGTTGTGGTTTACAATAATGATGAGGTCGAATAACTTGAAACGTTTTTGTTCTTGCAAGAATAATTAGACACATATTTTTGGTAAAAATTTGTTATTCTTGTCAGGTGTGGATTTGTTGTACTTTGTCAGGTGAGTTGGGAAGAAACGGTTATTTATTGGATTACATTGTTCTGAACTAATTTATGTATTTTTATTATTGGATTATTGTACATTTATTTATTGGAGGTTACTTATTTGTATATGAATATTAACCATGGCCCATTATGGCTAGTGTTAATAAATATCTACCCATGGTTCGTATATGATTATAATAATCTCTAACAATTTTCTTTCAAGAACAAACTGCCACACAAAATTCTCGTAATTAACCGTCCTTACTTAATCTCGCCTTATAAACACATAGATTCACTCCATGCCTCTTTCATCGAAACGTAAAGGCGTAGGGAATCAGAGAGGCTTCACCGATATTGCCAAAGCTGCCTCCCGAGCTCTTAAGAAGAACGAAGAAGTCCATAGCTCCTTGTTTCTGGTTACTAAAATAGCCTGGTCTACGACCACCTCTTTAAAACCGTTACCTCCGACCACTTTTCTGCCAAATTTCTCTCCCTCTATGCTATCAGAGCAACATATTGCTCTTGCGTCATTTATTCCTCTTATCAAACTTTTTATTCAGTCGGCTCTCGCCACGCAAGTGGTGAAGAACAAAAGGGTCTTTGTCCGAAAACTGAATCTTGATACCTCTTGAAGCAAAAGATGTCACGGGAAAGAAGTGTTCGAAAAAGAAGATACTCGAGAAGATGAGTCTGATTCACTCTGGCGGAAGTGGACCATTTCAGGTGAAATGAAAATCTGAGGTGACATGGAAGAGCTACTTCAGATAAAGGAAAAAAGGATCAGCTTTTATATTTTTCTTTAAACGAAACAGGGCTACCTGTAAAGGGCGAGGGGTTTAAACTTCTTTCATTTTTGGGTTTGACTGAAAAGTAATTTTATTTATTTATTTATTTTATTCAATAAAGGAGTAAGCCATTATTCTCTTACTACTGCTTCACTCTGCATTCCTACTTTCCAATCTCATTTCCAAGGTTTCAGTTTTATGTCAGTTTTAGCCGGGACTAGGCGAACCCCCGGTACCACCCCGTAGATTTCAAAATCTTTTTATCAAATATTTATCTTGACCTCCCGGGATTTTAACTCGTATCTTGAAGGTGATATCACAAAATCAGTGACGGTACAACCGAGGTAGTTCTAGGCTATGTTCTGTCCAAAGCACCAGAATGAGATTAAGGTAGCGTTCCAGTAACTTATTATTAGTTACGATCGTTACTATTCTTGTTATTATTGCCGTTCCCGAGCCCGCCGTAATAAGTAAATTGGCTCCTCCCACTTATTATTTTCGTTCCACGACTGTTACGATCGTTACAATTTACTTATGATGGTCGCGAGCATCATAAGTGATAATAACTATCGGTTCTGCAGGAAACTCCCGTAAGAGTGATGACGTATGTCCGCGTTGTTATTATTTTCGTTCCAGAGAGCGTGGTAACCACGACAATACGGCACTCGCCCCTCCTCTTATCATCGTAACTTGTAATAACTTCACTGGAACGCTACCTAAGACCGTGAACGTAACTGTCGTACAGTAAAACCTGCTGCACATCTTGGAGCTTCTGGTATAATTCATAACCAACGAGTAACGGGAATCAGAAAAACGGAGCCGATTGGCTGACTGTTTAAAGTCTAACTGGAAAGGGATGTAACAGGACAATTTAGTTACCCGTGACTTATCCACTCAAAGAGGCCTGAAGACTCTATGAAAATGACTTACTTCGTTACTCAGCGATTCACGAATTATCGATGTTCAAATAGAGGAATTTCCCTGTCTGATTTGTGGTACCTCTGAGCTTGTATCTGTGTTGTATGCTTGACGAAAACGATCCACGAAATATAAGTATTCACACAGTGAGCCACCTTCCTCGTGCTGATGACTGACCACTGAAAAGCCGCGTTTATATTCAGATTCAAATCTTTCGCGTCATAGTAGAAATTTGCGTTGCGAGGAAGTCCTTAAGCAAAGAGAGCTTAGGTTAGTAAGCTTAGAGCAAATAATGAAAAGATAAAAAAAATCCCTTAACGCAACAAAATAATGCAGTGTAATCAGTTAAAAGATACAAAAATAAGTTGGCTTTTCAGTTAAACTTTAAAGCGTCGATGGCCCTTCGCATTGCACGAACGGGTGGCATCTTAACTGCAGCTTCTTCGCCAGGAAAGGATTGGGAAAGGATTTGGTGTGGGGGGGCGTTCCACTGAATAGCATGGATTTTGATTTGCTTGATACACCTCCCAACGATTGCGTCAGGTGAATGCGAGTGTTCGTTCAATTATTCTGTCAGCATCAAACTTCACCTTCGCTTTGCACTCCCGTTAATTTTTGTCCTTATATTATTATCTTTGTTTTCAAAAAGACTTTGAAAATTCGTAGATACAATTTGGATACTGGATTTCCCTAAAACCCACTTTAGCCACCCTAACGGCACTGAGCTCATTTTCGGATCTTCCTTGTTTGGCTCTTTTCGAGCTGAATTAAGCTCTCACTTATCTTTTCATGAAAGTCACACGTACGAACTACTGGTTATGCAAGTTACATATATCATTGTGAGGAGTTGAAAGAATTAAGAAAGGAAGTGTTTGGTCGGGAGGCTTGGGAGGAAAGGGATTCGGTTTCAAGTATGGGAAGTAAGTGTTTTGGTGAGCTCCCAAGGCTGGTTAGATTCCTGAAGCTAGCTATGACCCGCCGTGAACTATTTTTATAGAAGTTGATTTTTGGTTTGTTTTCGGAGTGTATGATATTTTGTTTTTTGTTATTGTGTTATGATTCCCGCCATGGCCCTTGGGCTTTATTGGGATTAAATTCATTCATTCATTCATGTCTATCCATGAGAACCAAAGGCACTGAGCGAGGCTGAGAATAGCTGGGAGGAGATTTTTATCTTTAAGAAACCTCAAAGACTCCCAAAAGGGTCATGTATTCTAGAATAGTGGGATAGAAACCTTATCGGCTATGACTTGTGCTTCAGCCTCATTTTACCAAGTTTCCCACTATTTTCATCGAGTCTCAAAAACCACCTAATCTTCATGTCACGTTGAAACTACAACAGAATCCCCCTCCCCTATCTCTCCGGGCACCATCATTATGGCACCGATTTCCGGAAATTAATCACTTTTAGCCTCCGGCAAATCCATTGTACTTTGAACTCCAAGTACTCCCAAAAGCCATTAAGTCCGGAAAATGAGTTTCCCTATCTTCTCCATTCTTCTTTCGAGAAAATCAAACCTTCATTCTATCCGAGCGACTTCTTCTTCCTATCTTGGAAACTTCCAGTCCATTAGACATTATATTGCCTCTAACATCACTTTAGATGTCACATTACGCCGAGGCAACATTGTTAACATCCATGATTGAACGCACCAGTCCATTAGGGCCAATATTCCGTGTAATTCAAAGAATATACAAGAAGGCCTACTTCTGGCGAGGCTAGGATTCGTTAGAAGTACCCGCTTGCCTAGAAAACAAGTTCCTGGGATCCGAAACCAAAGTGATAGAAACATAGACGATTTCTTAAAGGACACCTCGCACTGCTTACCGTTTATGGTCCAGTATCCTAAAAATAAATTGCCCATTGACTTCTAGCAAAAACAAAAAGATAACCGTTTTTCTGAAAAGTGAGCTTCTCGCAAACAGTCGCTGGGAGCATGACACACAACGAAAATAGCAAAACGAGAAAAGTGTAAAACGAAATGTAAATATGTTTCTATTCCAATATTCCAACATACGTGACACCCTATCAAAAATCATTTCGCTATCAAAATTCACTATAAAAAATCATGGACAAGGGCCCAGCCAGCGCACGACGTTATCCACTGCTTCCTGGCCTAAATTGAAAATTAAATGTCTTTTTCTGTGTGTTTAGATGTTTAATTTATTTTCTTTCATTTACTCCGCTTTGTCGAAATGGCGGGTTATAAATAAATTACTTACTTACTTACTTACTTTCAGACTCCCTTCTCTGTCTCTCAAAGATTACAATCCCGTCCCGGCTGTTTTTTCACCCTCGCGCGAACCCCTTGGTTTTGATGAGAAACACGGAGAAACTTCTACAATCGGTATTGCTAACACTAAGAACCTATGTTTCCTGCCTCGGAAAAAGTCAAAGACAGCAAATGCAAAAATCAGCGTAGTCCCGTTAGTGTGGATAAAAATGTCACAGGAAGTCCGAAATCTCGATAATGACGGACGTTGAGTGAATCGGTAATATAAAAACTAAAGAAGCTTAGAAAATTAGCACAACCGTAAGTATGTCCAACTATTTGTCAATGATCACGATATCTACATGGTAGAATGGATAGAGATTAAAGATTTTTTTTAGTTACAGGGCTAAATTTTATTTAAATCTAGTAAAAAATTTCTCCAGAGTTTAGTAAACTTAAGTTTGGTTAGGTGAAACACTAACGGAAATGGAACTAAAAACAAGTTGATCAAATTTGATCGAGTGCAAAAAGCCATGCTGATTTTATGCCATTACTTGGGTTTCCCATTACCATGGATTTCCCAGATGTGAGCGATCCCGGTTTTCTTTGAGGTTTAGTTTTGCTACAAATTACAACAAATACAAAGATAATATCAAATGATTGTCTCCGGGTAGTATAAAGGAAACATTCAATGAGTTTTTAATTAGTAAGTATTAAAGTAAAACCGCAGTATTAAAATTAAAATTAAATTAATTGCAGATTATTAGCATTTATTTAGTTTCAGGGTTGGGAGGGATTTGTTTTGTTGTTGTGATGCTGGATGCGCCCCTCTCGTTGGTTCTAGTTATTTATTAATTATTTATTATCATCCATGATTTTTATTGTTTATTGTGAGTTTGAACTGGTGAGTACTACTGTTTTTCTTGCATATTGAAGACGGTAATTGTTTTACATTTATCACTCCCGTGCAATCAGTTAAAAGAATAAATGAACCTGAACCTGAACCCATCGACCAGAGTCCGGCCAAAACCGAAAATTTGAATAGAGTTACATTTTCTGTTCCACTTTATAGGACCTGTCTTACCTATAATACTAACGCAACCTACTTCGATAACCACTCCATATATTTCTAAACCCGGATACCCCAATTTCATACGGTACATTCTAACCCCTCTAACAAAACCACGCTGTTGCCGTTTTTTGCTACCTTCGATGTGTACCACGCTGTCGATGGTTGTCTGCGAGAAGTTTCCGTCAGAAAAACCGGTTATGTAAATTGTTGCCCTGTTTTCGCTAGAACTCAACGGGTCTCGGAAGCGGCTTAAAACAGCCAAAACCGTGGATTATTTACTGAAAGCACAGCCTAGTTAAACTATTCAAATATTTTAAAATACTGTAAGTTGAAGAGTAAATAGTGCGAGGAGTCCTTTAAAGGATTTGCGCATACATGGGAGAGAAGACACGCTAAATCTCGTCTTTCGTTCAAGTCCCGGTAGGACCGACCACTCCACTGACAACTCAACCGGCAATTCAATTTCTCCGCATTCCATCTCATGGAAGAAGATTTTTTAAACCCGATTAGTCCCTTTTCTTTTTTCTTAATGTTTATATTTGATCATGTGCATTTACTGCATTACTAAAAGCTCAGTGTATTTTTTCCTTTTATTTGTCTGTACTGCGATATTTTCCTATTCTTAGAGCTTGGTGACACTGGGCTCAAAAAGCCGCCTATTCGACAAACAACTGAAAATACCAAGGTACGTGAGATTTGATAGGCTTTGTGGCAGCTTGAGGATAATGAGCAGACTGCAATTAGGGGTCAATTAGGGTTGCTGTAACATAACTGTACATTATGTTTTGCTCTAACTGATCTCCTGAATTTAAAACGACAACATTCAGAATTAGTTGTATCTTGTTCTTTTTCTTTTTTCTACTTTTGCAACCCAAAAAGCCAGGAAATGAGCCAAGTGTGACCAAGCTCTTCAGTGCAAATTTCTTCATCATCATCACTGGAGCCCGGTTAAACTGCTAGAACCTTCTCTCGGTTCTCATTTATAGTCTCCTATGAATCTGAGCATGGAGTAGAAAATCGCAACTAAGATCATTGATACTTCCAGAATGTCGGCGAACCATACAGAAGATTTACCAAACGGTTCGGAGCCTCTGTAATTAATAACGAAGAAACTGAAGGAGTCGGCAACTCGCCACTGTTTATTACTTCGGTGGAAGAGAAAGTTTAAAGGACACCAGAATGAAGAGTACGAAGTATCATCCCTATCTGTATGACTTCCGTTCACATTGCCTGCTGAAAACCCAATCCAAATACGAAATAGTGTTTCCAAGCTATGATTTTTTGCTCCATTTTGCATCTGTCCTTATTTCAGTGCCGAACAATTTTAAAAATGAACAAATGTCTCCAATCAACCCTTCTTCTGGAATATTTTTTAACCAGTTAAGCCCAAACGTATATCTAGAAGAAATTCCAATACGATCCGGCCAGCGCTGTACAAGATTTGAATGAATTGCGCTTTTTGTCTTGGAGTCTGCATGTGCAAACCTCCAGAAACGAACATCCCTATTTGGAAAACGCCACGCTCAGGAGAAGAATGCTCTCAGTGGCCATGTCTGTCAATGTATTCTCCATGGTGTGTTCAAGTATGGTTTCATCGTTCAGGTATCCTTTAATAGTAAAGGTGTGCTACATGATGTCCCCTAACATACGACAGCGCTGGAGAACATGATGAAACACAACGTATGTCTGCAGAGTAATGAGCTCAAACAGCAGTTTAAGTAAAATAAAGTGAAATGTAAAGCCACACAATGTCATTTTTATGGGACTTGCCCTTCGGCCAAGTGCCATATACCGACGGCAATTTCTGTCCATCCGTCGGCCTGTCCGTCCGGGTTTTGCTAGTTCGGGCACTTCCACATAAGCCAGGACGACGAAACTTGGCTGGCATATCGGAAACCCCAAAAGATTAAGTTGGAAATAGTCACTTCCCCGATCCGAGCATCGTTCGGGGGTTGAAGGGATCATGAGCTTTTCTAACTTTTGAACGGGTGTATCTCAGACGAGACACTTAAAATTTGGACCGGATCCGGTGACGATGAGGGACTTGGATGGGGGGACCGCAAATATCGGGAAACGCTTTGAGTGAAGGGATCAGGATGAAACTTGGTGGGAAGAGCAAGCACAAGTCCAAGATACATCACTGACATAACCGGACCGGATTTGCACACTTGGTGGGGGGGGGGGGGGGTCAAAAGTCTGGTGATTCCGCGAGTTGGGTACTTCCTGAGGGGGATGAAATCGGGCTGAAATAGGACGATGAAATCGGGCTGGGAGATCAGAGACTCGAACAAAGTGACTTGAGAATAATCGTTTGCATGATCCGACCATCGTGGCGGTGGGGGGGGGGGGGGGGGGGGGGGGGTGGAGGGACATGTACAAAAAACAAGCGATAGGGCCGAATGGGATGCAAGTTGGACAGTACCGAGTTTACGGCATAGTTCGTTATTTTGCGTCCGGACCGGATCTGGCCGCGGTAGGAGACGAAATGGAAACCGGAAATTTGCAGATATGCTCCACTTCGAGGACGACAAGAGGAGATGTTAGAGATTTGAAGTTTATGTGTCCTAGTCACTAGCCACATTGGGGGGAGATAGAGGGGGAGTCTCGGATATTTTGTGGCTCGCAGAGGGGTCAAACGAGTGGAGCGATTTGAATGAAACTTGGAAAGTATAGAAAGGATGTGCCCTATATGACAAATTTTAGGATCCGGACTGGATCTGAGCACGCGGGGGGTGGGGGGGGGCATCGAAGTTTCCCGAAAAATGTTCAGATACGAGTGAAATGCGTTAGCCGGAAGATGCTATAGACGATCTGTTTATGTGTCTGAACCAGATTCGGCCGCGGTAGGGGGAGTTTGAGGGGGAGGGGTTCCGGAAATAGTTCGGTTCTCCTAGGGATGAAACATTTACCCTAGATGATCCGAGGCCATGTCGGAAACGCTCAGATTCGAGTGAAACCAGATATCCTGTTTCTAGGTCCGATCCTAGGGAGGTTGAAGCGGGTATTTTGTGACGTTCTCATCTACTTTCTTGCACCACCTACTCATAACAAGTGCCATGTGAGCTCGTAGCTCTTGTTTATCTCTTTTTGTTCAGTTGCTTCTGCCCCCTATAACGGCCATGTTATAACGAAATTACGATCAGTCTGGTTACTTTAGAGCGTGTTCCATCCTACTGACCGTAGTTACTATGCATCACGTCACAAATTCTTCCTTTCTGTCGTCAAGGCTGGAACGATTTTTCTATTTTCCGAGCAGAATATCATGCCACGGGCGAATCCGACCAATAACGTGACAGAAATCCGTAGTTACTACGCTTACTACGCTCCCGAGCGTGGTAAGCAAATAGTTACTATTAGTTACTATTTCGAGAAGGCTGGAACGGTCAGCGTAGAAACTTTTCTTGAGGTTGGAACGGATATAGTAACTAATAGTTACTATTGGTACGAGGTTTGGAACACGCTCTTGGTGTGGTTCTTTAGCGGTAATTTCAAAATTTCAAAATCAAGGCAGCGTTGCCACCCGATCAAAATTCAATTTACTAAACTCCTGAGATTTGTTTTACTAGATTCTACAAAAAAGTACAAACTCAGAATTAGTTTGCCCCCCCCCCCCCCCCCCAAGTGTTGCAACAGTGAAAGCAATCTCACGACCCTCCGAAGTATCCCAATAGAAGAAAGATCATTCAAAAAGAAAGAAGTAATCACACCAAGAGAGTCTGGTTTCATTATTTGCGAAAGCTGAGACACATGACCCTTACAGATACTATTGTTCTTAATTTATTACTTAAACTCGACTGTTTTGGAGTAAAAAAATCAGAAGTCTAAAAGCTTAGAAAAGTGTTCAAAGAAGTACACCTCTACTGTATGAAAGTATGGCGCAGGATCTGTTTAAAACAGAAGCAGCTATGTTTTGAAACCAGCAGTGTTCGATGAGTACCCGCAAATACTACAAAACGTTACTTTTCAGTCACACGTGGTGATTTTTTTTTTGTTTTTTGAAGGTTAGATTTTTTTTTTTGGGGGGGGGGGGTCGGAAAAGAGCCAAGTCTGTGGTTTGGAAAGTTAAAAAAAAACTTACCTCTCATCTGGTGACTTTCTTCTTTTCACATACAAAATGGCGGTGGATATCAGTACGACCAAGATGAAAGCACAGGCTGAAACGACAGCGACTAGCATCGTGTCGGAGGCATTCACGAGTGATTCAGACATAATCGGTGTCGGTAGACTTGTATCATTCCGAGGGGGCGGTGGCATCTCGCTATCTATAAAACGAGCTATGAGCGTACGAGACTTGCTATAGTCTATACTTTTTATGTAAATGTGGAACTCATTCGAGGGACTTGTTAACCGTGACAATAAATAATGTACTTTATTACCTTAATAGCTTGTTTACTAGATGCTAACATTGGGTCGTCATTTACGGTTGAAACAACTAGTATGATTATAACAAGTGTGCAAGCGCTCAGACGTGGAGTGTGAAAGTAAAATGTTTATCACATTTTATATACAAACAGCTTTAGAACCAAGACATTTCTCATCCCCAAAAACCAAACCAGTATTGAAAGAACCTAATTTGTAATCATCCCACTTTAAAAGCTTTAAATGTAAACAAACCGCCAGTATAAATCCGAAGAAATGTTGAAGATCTTGCACGAATAGCTTGAGTTCGAACACTGAATGGTCTGCCCGCCAGTTCCACTCTTTAAACCTCTTCTCCATTAGCAAGGTAACAACAAGTGCAATAAACCAAATCGTAGCAGCCTAATCCCCCTTTGTCGAAATTCATTAAGAACCGCATATCATCGATCATATGACAAAACAGTCCAGTTTCCAACTCTTCATTAAAGTACGTCGCGTCGTCTTATTTGTTTGCCGTCCCAAACCGTCATCCATATATATATCTCACAATCAGTTGGACTTTAGGCCTGTCACAGACGAACTTAACTCATGGGGAATCTGGGCCCAGCTGCCCATGAACGGGAGGGGGGGGGGGGCGTGAACCATAAAAATGCGTATTTACACCTCTTTTTCCTCAAGTATACCAGCTTAGAGTTTGATTCCAGTCACGGGTCAAGAACTTCTTTCACGGGCGATTTGGGCCCACTTGCCCATGAACGGGGAGGGTAGGGGTGGTTCAACTCTCCCCAACCTCTATGGTCAAAAAGCACAAAGGAATTTTATCGCCTTCTCCAGTTATTGTCAAGTTAAAAACATTAAAAAATGGGCAACTTGGGCCCAATTGCCCCTGAACCAAGTAAGGGTGGGGCTTTGGACCCGCGAAAAGTAAAAAGGGACCCCAATGCTCACAAACCTACCAAGTTTCAACTTGATACCTGTCACGGGTGACGAACTTTACTCCTGAGCAATCTAGGCCCAGTTGCCCATGAACGGGGTGGGTGGGGGAGGTGCAACTTTAAATGCAATTTCCCAGCCCTAGGATCTACACGTACAAGGAATTTCATCGTCCTATGTCCAGTTCTGGTCAAGTTAAGAACATTAGTCACTGGGCAATTTGGGCCCATTTGCCCCTGAACTCCGTTGGGGTGGGGGTGGGACCCCGGAAAGGCACAACTAGACCACAATACCCACAAGTGCGCCAAGTTTGAACTTGATACTTGCACTGGTTCACGAGTAGCTCCACAAAATACGGTGAAAACCAAAACCGGAAACCGAAAGCCAAAAGCTGTTACAGCGCTCGCAATACTAGATTGTTCCAAAGAACATTACACTAAAAATACACCTTTCATCACCATAAGTACAACAAACTTATGGATTTCCAGGATTTAAATGTTGGGTAAAACAGGGTACAGAAGATTACAGTTAACGATTGGTCGACTTTATGGGTGGTCTTGCTGGTATCTGGAAACCGAGGGGTTACCAACTCCCCGGTACTTGCGGTACCCGCCACCGGCCGAAACCAGCGGTGCCGGCACCGATGCTGTGCCGGCCATAAATTAGGCTGTTTTATCTTCCAACGCTTCTAAACATGCTGATTTTAACATACTAACACGTGGCAACCACTGTCAGATGGTGTCAGCAGGTGTCGGCACCAGGCACTTGCTGTACACCAGATCAACAGTGGACAACCCCTTGCTGTGAACAAGCGTCCTCGTGTTATGCCTGCTACTGGTTCGAATTTCAAAAATCGGGTAGAATGGCAAACATTAAGAGCGTGTTCCACCCTCGTACCAATAGTAACTAGTAGTTACTAAATCCGTTCCAACCTCACGAAAAGTTACTACGCTGACCGTTCCAGCCTTCTCGAAATAGTAACTAATAGTAACTATTTGCTTACCACGCTCGGGAGCGTGGTAAGCGTAGTAACCACGAATCTCTGTCAGGTGATTGGTCGGATTCGCCCGTGGCCTGATATTCCGCTGGAAAATGGAAAAATCGTTCCAGCCTTGACGACAAAAAGGCAGAATTTGTGACGTCATGCATGGTAACTACGGTAAGTAGGATGGAACACGCTCTAAATCAAGTCCCTTAAAGTTTAACTGGAATCCCAACTTATTTTTGGGATACCTATGACTTCGTAAAAGTTGTCCGTCTGTCTGTCTGCCCGTCTATTAGCACGATAACTCTCGAAGGGGTAGATATGTTTTGATCAAACTTGGCATGAGCACCCTTTGGGTCAAAGTACAGATCAAGTCGAAGATGGGTTCTCTAGTCCTATATTTAGGGGGGGGGGGGGTGAAATGAAGGGAAACAGAAAATATTTTTTTAAAAGCTAATGAAATAGTCGATTGAGGGGTAAGGAGATATGCTGAATCCGAATACGAAAAATATTTTCTCGCTGGACAAGTAGTTCACCCGGAATCCAGCAAAAACGGAAAATTTATGAAAAGTAAAAGGAGACGCGTGCTGAGTCCGAATGTGAAAATTATTTTCTCACCGGACAATTAGTTCGGCCGAATCCGGCCAAAACCGGAAAATTTGTGTTAAGTAAAAGTTTTATTTGTATTTGATAAGATGTTCGATTTGCGGTTAAGAAAGCATGTACATGCTGGATACGTATATGCCAATCTTCTTCTCATCGGACGTATAGATCGCTCGGAGTCCGGCTGAAATCGGAAAATTTGTTAAAAGTATAAGTTTTATCTGAAGTTGATGAGAGGTTTGATGTCGGGGTTAAATTTTTGGGATCCCATCGATACCTTTGGTCTTGTTATATCTAGGATTTGAATACACTGGTCACTGAATTACCCTAAGGGATTTTTTTTTTTTTTTTTTATCATTTTGTTTTTGTTGTGTTGTGTTGTGTTTTTATCATCATTTTTTATCGCTTAATCGAGAATCCGCTTCTATCTGAATATTGTGGTGGCTTGCGAACAACGTCCACAAGCCCTCCGCGGCTCAGTTAGCCACTGCTTTGACATATTGTATCCACAGATCGCGGGTTAGCAATTAAATCAAGCGTTAAAGCGTTTCTTCACTAACCGGATGACAGGTTTTGCGATCTAAGGTTGTAGGATCTTATTTTCCTTAAAGAAACTGTCGTACCTACCCATTTTACTGTTTCCCTCTACATCCCTAGTCGTTCTGTTCCGGTTTTTGTATTTGCCATGGATCTTTTCGAAGGGTACCAGGCTCCCGCGGATTACTTCCGAGGAGCTAACAGTTCAGAAAGACCAGCGATGAAATTTTCTTCCTGTTTCTGGCCAAAGCTAAGGCCGCTAAGGGGGACGTGGTAGGCCTAATTTATAATTATAATTTTATATTTATATATATATATATTAAAGGTTAACTTCAGACATCGAGGTTGGTATCGGAAAATAACACCGAGACGGTCATTGAAAATAACCTATCCGAGCCGAAGGCGAGGTTGATATTTTTAAATGGCCATCGAGGTTGTCATTCAGATATCAACTGAGATGGAGGTGTGTTAACTGTTATGACTTTTTCGAACAGAAATCATCTCTGGAGGCTGATATGACTTATATCATCCTCTCTGGAGGCTGATATGACTTATAACATCCTCTCTGGAGGCTGATATGACTTATATCATCCTCTCATATCTACCGCTAACTTTCTGTGTGAAGATTATCGTAAAATAACTGACCGTGGGGCATAGGAGGATATGCATTACATACCTGTTCGAAAAAAGTTATATTTATATATATTTATATAAATATATCTATTATATATTTATATATATATTTATGTTATATATTTATAATTTTATTTAAGTTATAATTTTACGAACAAAAACCGTATCTACTATTGCTTTAAGTTTTTCTGTCAAACACTCGCAGCATCTCACATTTCCACAAGCCGACCAACTTCTCAGGGAACAGCTCGTTAAGCAACAACTGAAAAGTCTCCCTGAGTGGTGCCAAGACTCCCGAAACTCCTCACGATACGATAAAAACCAAGTCGTTCAATTATGTGGATCCCTATTAGAAACGAAGTTTACAAGCTCCCAAAGAACCCATAACTGTGAATGGGAGACAGAAAACGAGGGTGAGAAAAGGGACTACCCCGAAAATGGGAAACTTATGTCTCACCTCGTAATCACGTTCGAATACCTTCGAGTCGCCTGCCGTCTTAAAGCACAGCTCTTACTAGAGATTTTTCCCGATAAAATGGCCGGCAATTTTGTTTCAAACATACTCATACGCCTAGTGAAATTAGAGATTCTCTTGTTAGCACTTGTTGTCTCTGAACGGCCTTCGCGCAAAAATACTTATCAAATCTCTCGAAATTTAATACCAATGCTCGACGTGGATAATGTTTGCTGAGAATTCCGAGAGAAAATCATTCTAGCGCCGCATTTTTACGGTAGTCCCAAGACAAAACAAAAGTTATTGAGCGTGTTTCACCCTTCTAGCAAAAGCAACTATTAGTTACTATTTTCGTTCAGCCTCGTGAAAAACCGTTCCAGCCTTCTCGAAATAGGAGCTAATAGTAACTATTTACTTACCACGCTCGGGAGCGTAGTAACCGTGGTAACTACGAACCTCTTTGACGTGATTGTTTCGGTTAGCCCGTGGCACGATATTTTGCTGAAAACAGAAAAACATGTTCCAGCCTCGACGCCAAGAACTCAAAATCCGTGACGTCATGCGCAGTAACTACGGTAAGTAGGGTGGAAAACGCTCATTTTGTATAGCAAATTCTCGGCTAGCGAGGAAAAGCAAAATATTCAAATAAAGTGATTCACAAGGATTTTGTAAAGTGGCAGATTTCCGAAGTTAGTAGACAACGTACACCGTCATTGCACTGTAAAAAGTACCTCCGAGTAAGGAATAAAGTTAACTGCAGTATTTGCTGCTCGGATTATTCTTATCACTATTTTGTATCAATCTAACCTCAGTAGAGTCTCAGTAAAAAGTATCTCCGAGTAAGGATTAAAGTAAACTGAATTATTTGCTACTCGGATTATTCTTATCACTATTTTGTATCAACCTAACGTCTGTAGAGATAAGAATAATCCGAGTAGCAAATACTGCAGTTAACTTTAATCCTTAGTCGGAGATACTTTTTACAGTATGGGGATGTGAAAACAGTGAAAAATAAGAGGGGTCATTTAAGCTATGTGCAAACACTCGGTCCGTTTGGTCACTCGGAAAAATCTATCCACGCCAAGAGGCAGGGAGGCTGATTGGAGGTACGGAGGCTACCCGGACGCACGGCCTCATGGGCCAAGAGTTAGAGACCCAAGAGCTGAAGAAGACGTTGCATAAGTTGGAGCATACGGAGTGATATAAGTGATGCAACTAAATCATGGGCCCTTGATAAAAACCAACAGACTTACTTTTCAAGCATATCTTCTTTCGTCTCAAATTCAACGACAGCCCATCCCCCTTCTTCAGCACATTGCTAACATTCAACTGGATAATGATTTCAACCTCGACACTGTGTTTTCCAGTACATGGTATGATGATCCTGAAAAAGGAGAAAAGAAGCTTAGAAATGATCATGAATGAATGCATTCCCAAAAAAGCCCTATGGGTCATAGCGGGACAAAATATAAAATAAATAAGCACTCCACTGCATTGTACCAGTCCAAATATTCAACACTCAACTCATAATTCTAATAAATAAATAACTATCAAACAAACTAAATCCTATCCCTACCACAACATCAACCTTCAATCTTCTTCATCCCGGATGCGCGGTCGAAGAGTCAGCTACCCAGACATTGCGGACGCTGTACCGGGCTACGCGTAAAGGGAGCTAGGGTTTAGGGCGATGTTTAGGGTTGAATAAATGAAATGAATGAATGATTTATGCCCCCTGCATAATTTACTGCCCCGAGGGCGTAAGTGCAGTAAAAATGAGTACAAATATATGTATGTATGTAGTCGTGTTCAGTTGTCAATCAGAGAGTTTTTCAGTTGTATTTGTTGATAAAATTTTTCTTATGAAAGTGATTATGTTTTTCTTTGGTTTTGCTTTACTTTTCGTTTTTGTACTCCGTCCTTTTTCTTTTTGAAATGACGGTTGACAAATAAATAAACAAGGAAGTTAATCACATATGATAACTAAGCTACTTGGCTGGTGAACGGGTAAACGGCCAGTTAGAGGAGAAAATTCGAGGACAACTTTTTCATCGTTAGTAGTGGGTCGGAGGAATCATTCAAGGACCCCCCCCCCCCCCCCTCTTGGTAGTTTGACATGGGGCAATGTCAGATCGAGCTTAGCAATTCTCACCGCCACATACCCTTCCTTCATTATTATGCTTTAAGAGCTTAACGCACGAATTAAGTATTACATGTCTTCACCGAATTCCTGTGAATCCGGCCGAACTGTCGACTCCGTATGACAATGAAGCTGTAAGATCAGTTTCCCACGTACGGAATTGCCGGTTTTCGCCGGATTCTGCCCGCAGTATCAACCAAGAAAGAGAACAAAGCAGACAGAAATCACTTGATCAAGGAATTATAAGCACCAAGTTTTTGCCAGATTCCGGCCCAATATCCGTCCCGCATGGAAATGCACCTAAGTATTCTGATCCAGAGTGTTTTTTTTCCCCTATTTCAATGCTGTTACCACTTGTTCAGCCATATTTACCTCTCACAAGTTTCCGTTTTTTGCTGGATTCCGGAACCGATTGGCTGACGTGAAACTAGAACTCAAATACAGATTCAGCACGACTCCTTAACCCCAAATTGACAGCATCTTAGAATATTCTTTATCATTTTTCACAGCCTTTTAATTTTTCACCCCTCAATCTGTTCCCCCCATCCCAAAACGGGACCCGTCGACGAACTTACCCTATTTTTTCACCCAACAATCCTCAAATCAAGTTTGAAAAAAATATCTTAACCCATTCCAGAGTGTTCGTGCTAACAGACGTACAGACATAGGGACGGACAAACATAAGATAGGATATCCTGTAACTTCGTTTTAGGAAGAAAAAAAACCCCAACAAACAAGAGCTACGAGCTCATATGGCACTTGTTACGAGTAGGTGTTGCAAGGAAGTAGATGAGAACGTCACAGAATACCCCTTTCAACCTCCTAGGATCGGACCTAGAAATAGGATACCTAGTTTAACTCAAGAATGAGCATTCCCGGCATCGCCTCGGATCATCTAGAGCAAATGTCAGGGCAAAATATTTCCGGTACTCGTCCCCCTCAAACTCTCCCTACCACGGTCGAATCTGGTCCAGACACATAAACTGATTATCTAAAGCATCTTCTCTTACCGGCTATCAAGTTTCGCTTGAGTCTGAGCATTTTTCGCGAAACTGCGGTACCCCCCCCCCCCCCCCCGTGTTCAGATCCGGTCCGGACCCTAAACTATGTCATCTAGAGAGCACCGTGTCTCTACTCTTCAAGTTTTATTCAAATCCCTCCACTCGTTTGACCCCTATGCGAGTTAGGAACTAGGAAATATAGACGTCGTATCTCTGACATCTCCTCTTCTCGTCCTTCAAGTTTGAGTCCAAACAAAGAATATCTGCAAATTTCCAGTTTCCGGTTCATCCTCCTCCTACCCTGGCCGGATCAGGTCTGAACCGTAAAAAACAAACTAGGTCGCATAAAATCGGTACTTTCAAAGTTCCACCCCATTCGGTACATTCGTTTGATTTGTGTTCATGTCATAAGTTTCTATACCCCCCCCCCCCTCTAACTCCTCCAACTATTGCCGCATGTGGTTCGGAGACATGTCTTGCCTGTCTAGATCATTAGTTTTTATCACCAGAAAAGTTTTACTCGAATCGGACCACCCGTTCGCAACCTACACAAATCAGAAATTTCCGGATTCCCCCCCCCCCCCTTACTCCACCGAAAATGGTCGGATCAAGAAACGGAAGTTTTCCTAGAGCATTGTGTCAGGTCCTCAAGTCTATTTGGTTGGGTCACTAATATGCCTGCCAAGTTTCATCGTCCTTACCACATCTGGAAGTATCCTTACTCGCGATCACCGGAATTCTGGGAAACCCGGCCTCCAACTCCCCCCAAAGAGTCCTATGTGGTCTAGTTCTGTCAAGAACGTGTCTAGGGCTTATCTTTGTTCTCCCCGCTAAATCCCATCCCAATCCCTAAACGCTAAGCGTTTCACGGAAATTCCGGTTCCCCCTTCGACTCCCCCCACAAGTATCGGATCCGGTCCGGACTTGACATGGAACATCGGAGACGGCACTTCTTTCCACTTTTGAAGTTTCGTTCAAATCGGATCGCCCGTTCAGAAGTAATGAATGCCACTAGATTCCGGATTCCCCATTCCTCCACTCCCCCCACGATGGTCGGATCATGCAAACGACTATTCTCAAGTCAGTTTGTTCGAGTCCTTGATACGTCAGCCCACTTTCATCGTCTTAGTACATCAGGAAGTACCACACTCGCGGGATCACCAGAATTCCGGACCCCCGTCCAACTCGCCCCACAGTGCCCGAATACGGTTCGGTTATGTCAATGATGTATCTACTGTTTGCTTGGTGTCTTCCCACCAAGTTTCATCTCGATCCCTCCACTCATGGCGTTTCCCAAGATTTCCGGTTGCCTCCTCCAGCTCCCCCCCAAAAGTCACCGGATCCGGTCCGGATTTTAAGTTGGTCGTCTGAGGCACAAGATCTTTCCAAATATCAAGTTTCGTTAACATCCGATCACCCGTTCAAAAGTTATAAATACATCAAGGTTCCGGATTCCCCCTCCTTCCACTCCCCCCAAGATGGAAAGTGACTATTTTCAACTCAATCCTTTGGGGTCCCTGATACGCCAGCCAAGTTTCATCATCCTAGCTTATGTGGAAGTGCCCGAACTAGCAAAACCCGGACCGACCGACAGACCGACCGACGGACGGACAGAAATTGCGATCGCTGTATGGCACTTGGCCGAAGGGCAAGTGCCATAAAAAGCGAAGAGCAATTCGGTTCCTTGTTAGTGCAGGCGATAAACAACACCAAACTGTGATGACCTACTTCTTTACACGTCCCCTGCCAATGCCCCTCCCCCTCCATTTCTCTCTTGGTAACCGATCTGACGGAAAGCGCATCCTAGGTTAACTGGGGGATGACACTGCTTTTAAGCTAATGAGGAAAAATATTACTAAATTAGGACAGGGACGAAGTTCTTCCCCTGGGACATGAAGACTGATCTTCCTAGTTAGAGAAGGTGAACCGTATTTCATCTAAAAGGAGTAAGCCAGGTGAAACAGCCAACTATTTAAAAGGATTTTGTCATGTAGAATTGACCATGTTGGGGCTTGAAATTTAGCTGAGCAAGACACACTTGGATGAGTAATTTCAAAATGTTAGTAATTACGAAAATTAACACAGACTTTGAGGGAGTTTTGAAACTGTAGAGTCGACGAAAAAGACAGTACTTTGAATATTAGTCATGATGAAAATGGACCAGTGCTTCGAGTGAATTTCGGATACGGAAATGTCCAAAGTAGGAGCTGGGTTCGTCGATGGTACTGAGAAATCTTACTAGATGGACCTTTGTTCCTCAATAAGGCTAACATTAGTAAAAACATGGCTTTCCTTTCATTCTCGATCAAAAGACCGATCCTGCCTCAAAACAAGAATCCTGTTTTTATGTTTTTTTTTGTTACTTGGATTGATTTCGCTTGGTGTTCGCGGTTTCGTTCGGTGTCCGTTTTATTCAGCGTTGGGCCGATCTTGTTGGATTGCTTTTTTTATGGAAGGGTTTGAACCATTCGATGTATTTCTTTTCTCCGGTTCAGACCCTGAAATAATTTTATAAGTGCAGAGTATTGTTTTATTAATGTTTGTGCATTAGTTAGTTATGAATAATAAAACCTTGAACCTGTCTTAAAGGAACTATGGTGTAATGCCAATGAGTAAATTCCTAAACCCGGAAACCCAAATTTCATAGGTTATGGTACCCAATACCACGGTCAATGCAAAAGCGACGCTAGGCCATGGTATCAGATACCATGGTATCTGCGCACGCAAAGCAACTAAAGCTTGGCGTGAAACGGGGAAAATGTCAGCATAGTTGAAGATGGCCGGTGCCAGTTAATTTAGGGGATTTACGAACGAACAGAATAGTCTGAGTTAATTTACTAAGACGTGGTCAGTAAAGGAGTTAGCTTTCGTTTCGGACGGAATCCGGTGAAAACTGACGAGGTGCGTGTAGTTTCTGGGCGATATTCGATACGATAATCGAAATATCGATAGGCTAATATTGAAAAATATCGATATTTCGATAGTTGCATTACGGTGTGCAACAGTTCTATCATTCGGTATCGATATTTTCAGAATAAAAGAACGAATAGGGATTTCAAACTTGATTTCGATTGGGTAGGAGAAACAGACTGGGAAGGAAAAGCGTGGAAATGCTACTATTTCTTAACGGGAATGTCTGATTTTGTTATTTTAGTTCAGTTTTTTTTTTCATGAAAAACGTAGCAGTATAACAGTTCCAAATATCGGTTTACGATAAGAGAAATATTGATAATCGAATTTGAGAATATCGATATTCCTAAATATCGCCAAACACTAAAGGTGCGTGCACACACAGAATTTTCTCCTTCGCTCCGAAATATGAACGCATCACATTCAGGCTTCTCCTTAGCAACGCGAATTTTGCATGCGCAATTTTATAGGGCTGTGTGTGCACGTAGCTTTAGGACCGACAAAGATTTTTTAAAGTTTAACTGAAAAGGCAGCTTATTTTTCAACTGATATCTGAATACACTGAAATATTTTGACTAATCTAAGGATTTTGCATTTTTTCGCCAGGGGCTCTAGTAATAACAATCAGAGTATGCGCTGCTTGCACGACCACCCAAAATTCCTTCGGACGCGGAGAATTTGAATCTTAAGAAAGGCCTGCATTTTCAGTGTATGTGACGCTCGGAAATGTTACGTCTGTAGGAAGTGAAAAGATGATATTAAGAGATGTCTTGAAAGGAATCGGTATTTTAGTTTTCGGCAAAGGCTTACATTAGTAGTTGGTAAATATTTCAACCATACAATGCCGGGCACATGGAGGCACCACGAAGTAAAGCATTTCTATCGGGTTTTCACTAAATAGTTAAGTGAACCAGTGACGTGTAAGTCGACTGTCGAATCTCAGACCTATTCGGTTAAACTTAACGATGCAGGTCTGCAAAGTGGTAATCATGAGCAACCGTTTGATCGTCAAATTCCACCTTATTCCGTCCGAGCAGAGATTTTGCCATCTCTAAAAGGCCTTTCTCGAAAGCTGGTATTAATTTGATAAGTTTGAAAGGCCTCTGTAGGGCCAGGTCGAAAGTTTGTATTAATCTAAGAAGGGGAAGAAGCTTTGGCCGAGGAACCTTACGCTTAAAAGCAATTGCAAGGTGGAAATCCTGGAAGTAAGAGCCAGAGTAAACGCAGACACGAGTAGGTAACTTTCCTGTCTTTATACTACCGGGATATGGAACTATTTATACTTTTCAACTCAGAAATTTGAAACGAACTTTGTTGGCCGTAGAAAACTTGTTCTACGAAACTTTACACCACAAGTCGTCAAAAACTTCCTAACCATGATCGACTCCCTATCATGAAACTGTCTGTCAAGTCCTGCGACCGAATCAAGGTTACGATGTCTGTACTATGGGGTAATCGTCCCAGTCGTCCTCTTACCTATTGCCAGCTTTTCTGAGGTTGGGACGCCCAGACACTCTGATCACGTTTCTGTCAAGAACCCATCTTGGCTACCAAGCAAAGCCTAGTGGCGAAGATTCTTGTTCTGTTTCCCATAAACTTAAGATGCCGTGATTCCTTTGGCTATCCTTTGCAACCGATTGCTAGCCAGAGCGATAAGATGGAAATCCTGCTTTATCATCCTCTAACCTGACAAAGCAGAGGGCCCTTTGAGAGCTACGGTAGAGCCGACATACCCCAGCTAGGCCCAATGCTCGTCAGTGAGTTGGCTTGGTGTTACGGCCGACTGCGTCTCGTCGTTGGGCGAGACAAGCACTCAACACCCGAAGGGTTGCCCACTCTCGATTTTGGTGTACAGCCAGTGTCGGTGTCGGCACTGGCTGACAACAGCCGGCACTGATTGCCACCTGCCAGAACAGTAAAATTGCGAGCTAAAAAGCTAACAAGAGCTGGAGCTGATATGTCACTTGCAAGGCTGGTTCAGAGGATGAAATATGGAATTTGCCTTTTCTTGGTTTTGTTCTGATCATCTGTAAGCAGAACCCTTGAGAAAGCAAAAGCCTTGTGGCACAAATGATCATTGGCTGAGATGTATCGTTTGATCAAAAGTACTTTTCGACTTTGCGGTTACGATGCGCACTTTATGGGAGCTAGAACTTCATTTGTATGCAAAACCCTTAGGCAAAAATGCTAATGGACTTATGGGGATCATAAAAATGTGTATTTTGCTTAAAAGTATTTTTCATACGTTGCGGTCAAGATTGGTACTCAAATTTGGGAAGTGGCGATTTCCAACCCAATCTTGTCGAATCTCTAATATTCCAGCCAAGTTTCATCATCCTAGCACATTTGGAAGTACCATAACTCGCGATCACCGGAATTCCGCCCCCCCCCCCTCCAACTCCAACCACGGTGCCCGGAGCCAACCCGATCCTGTGAATGATTTATCTAGAGGATCTGTTTCTATTCCTACAAACTTCCATCCCGATCTCTCCAGTCTAAGCGGATCACGTACCCCCCTCCCCCTCCCCCAACCCCAGAGACCTGTCCTCTGTTCAGTTATTAAATTTATTGGTGTCAGATCACCCGTTCCAAAGTTACGCATGACTCAATATTCCGGATTCCTCCTCCCTCCACTCCCCCCTCAATGATCGGATCAAGAATTTTTTTTATTTCCAAGTCGTTTGATCGGGTCGATCCCTGGTATGCCTGCCAAGTTTCTTCGTGAAATCCCCAAAACTGCCATCACCGGAATGTGAAAAGACCCTCTACCCCCCCCCCCCCCCCCCCAAGTGTCCGGCTCCAATCCAACTGCGTAAACGATTTATCTAGACCAAATGCTTGTTATTCCCAGCAAGTTTCACTCCGATCCCTCCATTCTAACCGCTTCTCGAGATTTCCGGTCTTACCCCCCCCCCCCCACTTCCCCGTAGCTGTCGAATCCGGTCCGGACTTTAAATGAGACATCAGAGGTGTGTCATCTATTCAGTTATTAAGCTTCATTCCAATCCGATCACCCGTTCGTAAGTTACGCTCTGCTCAATTTTCCGGATTTCTTGCCAGTCAGCAGCCAATTTATTGTGGATTTTCAAAGAAAACCACTTACATACGATTTAAAATTCATACCTAAACTCACATTCGATACGACTTAAGGACTCAAGCTGCAATGGTCCTACGTGTGTTGATTCTCCACCTCGCAAGCCACAGTTTTGTCTTCAAGACCAGACTACACAAACACGTCAGAATCAATGGCCACATAACTCTTTCCGACAGAGTTTGGACTTGGATCCTACATGTTGGAAAAATATATGACTCAACCCATGACAGCCGACCCTCCATCTCTAGTCCATTCCAATGGGATCCGCACTCTATAACATGTCATTCACCTTCAAAGTGGTAAAATGAAAGTCAAATCGCTCCTCCCTGAGGGCTTGAACTGAGCCGCCAATCTGAGCCGCCAAAGGGCTTGCGAAATCAGTTCGCAAACCACTTCAATCCCTGGTCAGAAGTGGGCTGCAGCCGCTACAAAATGATCCTACTTGAGAAAAGGCCATCTAACAGCTCACTTCCCCTTGTAACAGGACTGAATACTATTTACGTAGGCTAAGGATGGAAATTCTTTTTAGTTTACTGATTTTTCACCGCGACAATATTTATACTCTTGATGACTATCTCTCCTTGCCGATGCAAAATCTCCGGCCTCTCTGGGTACCTAGCGGAAGAAAGGCAGAAGTGGTGTCACATCTGCTCCCAAAGATCGTCATGATTGGTTGACACAGGATTTGAGTCGTTGAGTTTGAGTCGTGACGGAAACGCTTACTCCTTCTTCCTGAGGATCATTGGCGTGTTTTGGACTTAGTCATATATAGTATTAAAATGAAACAGTTTTTAACTGAATTTAGAAATCTAAGACTGCGGTATCGGAGCCTCGAATCCATAGCCGTAATCAAACAAAGCCATAAATTCACCAGTTTAGCAATTCATTTATCCACAGCAGCATTTGAAGTGTCAAATCACCATTTTGATTGTGTTGTTGTTTCATTGGTTGGGCGTCCCAGACCCGGTAAGTCCTCCTTTCTTTAGTTTTCTTTCTTTATTTTTTCAACTCTTTTGTATTGTTGATGCTGTCTGGATAGTTATTGGCAGAAGCAGACATCCAAACAAAGCCATAAATTCACCAGTTTAGAAATTCACTTATTCACCAGCATTTGAACTGTCAAAGCATCATTTTGACAGTTGATTGTGTTGTTGTTTATTTGTTGGGCGTCCCAGAACCGGTAAGTCCTCTTTTCTTTCTTTTTCATTTTTATGGCACTTGCCCTTCGGCCAAGTGCCATATAGCGATCGCAATTTCTGTCCGTCCGTCGGTCTGTCTGTCAGTCGGTCGGTCCGGGTTTTGCTAGTCCGGGCACTTCCAAGCCATCGTGGGGGAGTGGAGGGATGAGGAATCAGGAAACTAGTAATGTGCATAACTTTGCAACGGGAAATCTGACATGCATGAAACTTGACAAGTGTTAAGAACAAGAGTCTCAAATGTTCAGCTCAAACCCGGACCGGATCCGATAACTGGGGGGAGCTGGAGAGGGGCACCGGAAACCTCGTGAAACGCTTAGAGTCGAGGGATTGGGATGGAACTTGGAGGGACGAACCAGCATAAATCCTAGATACATTATTGACAAAACAGGACCGGATCGTGACACAGTGGGGGGAGTTGGAAGGGTTTTCCCGGAATTCCGGTGATCACTAGTTAGGGTACTTCCAGGTGTGCCATGAAACTTGGCCGGCATACTAGCTACTCTACCAGATTGACTTGAAAATATTCCCTTCCCCGATCCAACGACCGCGGGGGGAGTGGAGGGATGGGGAATCCGGAATCTAGTGGATTTGGAACGGGTGATCGGGCCTGCATGAGACTTATCAAGTGTCAAGAACAAGCGTCTGAGATGTTCAGCTTCAAATCTGAACCGGATCTGATAACTGGGGGGGGGGGCTGGAGGGGGGCACCGGAAATCTCATGAAACGCTTAGAGTCCAGGGATCAGAATGGACTTGCGTAAACCCTAGATACATTATTGACAAAAGAGGACCGAGTCGTGTCACAGTGGGGGGAATTGGAGAGGGTTTCCCCGTATTCCGGTGATCACGAGTTTAGGTACTTCCAGATGTGATAAGTCGACGAAAAGTGACACGTATATTAGGGACCCGATCAAATTGACTTGGAAAAAGTCTCTTGCTCGACTCATTCATCATGGAGGAAGTGGAAGGATTGGGAATCCGGAATCTAGTGAAATTCCTAACTTTGGAACAGGTGATCGTATGTGAACGAGACTTGACAAGACACGAGAACAATTGTCTCAGATTTTCAGTTTCAATTCTAGACCGGATCTGATAACTGGCGGGGGGATGCAGAGGGGTACCAGAAATCTCGTGAAACATTTAGAGCCGATGGATCGGGTTGGAACTTGGTGAGGACAATAAGCATAAGCCCTAGATACATTATTGACAGAACAGGACCAGACTGGGGCATTGCGAGTGGAGCCGCAGGCAGTATCCCGGAATGCCGGTGAGCACGACTTGGGGTACTTCCAGATTATCTATGACGATGAAACTTTGCCAGTCGCATTAGGGACCGGACCACATTGACTTGGAAATAGTCACATTCCTCGATTCGATCATCGTGGGGATGGAGGGATATTGAATCCGGAATCTAGTGGCATGAATAACTTTCAAATGGGCTATCGGACGTGAACAGGACTTGACATGTGGCAAGAGCTAATGTCTCAGATCTCTCTTTCAAGTCCGGACCAATTCCGATAACGATGTGCGGAGCTCGAAGGGACCGCTGGAAATCTCGTGAAAACCCTTCCAACTACTTTGGTCAGATCCAGTTCGGGCACAGAATGATTGCAGCCAGAGTATTTGTAATGTAATTTAATGTTTATTTATGACCCATCGTACAAGAAAGAGAAAATGATGGAGTATAAGAAGAAAAATAGAAGAAACACAAAAAAAAAAAAAAATCACACAACAAAGAAAAACAAAAGGCAAATCACAAGGAGAAAATCACACTTATAATTCAAAAAATATCAGAAAACAATCCCTTGCCACTCATGGCCGCTCTGTTTGCATTTTAGTCGTTGACAAAGCTCGTCAAGTTTAAGAATCGAATTTGCTTCTACCATCGATTGAATTATACGCGAATCGGAACCAGAGTACGACAAAACTTCTATTCTGAAACGGTTGTAAATGAGTGGAATAACCATTTCAGCTTTACTAGATCAAGCCGTCTTCTGATGAAAGGAATATCGGGAGAGAGATCCAGCCTTGACAACTGCAAACCTTATTTGACAAACATGCAAACATGCTACAAGTGCCATATGAGCTTTCAGCTCTTTTGTTTTATAAACCTTTTATTTTCTGTCTCTCTCATGGTCCTTCTTACAATGCCCTGCTAGTTTATAGACACTGGCATTGTTCTCGCAGGCTTTTGTTTCCGGTTGTCGCATATTCGCATTGGCACATTCCAATTATTCCAAACAAGCTTGCTGACCTCGTCAAGCAAACTCATACCGACTTCACACAACTGGACAGGAACGAGGTCACGCCCAAAATTTATTGGGCGCTAATGAGAAAATCGAGAAATGGTTTACCGCATAGAATTAGACGAAATACAACATTGCCACCGGAATCCTTTCATTTTTACTTTCAAAAGATGGGTGAAGTAGAAACTGTTGTAGTGCCATTTTTTTGGAAGTATCGCTTTTTGAGAAAGCAGTACTTTCTGAGAAAGGAGCATTTTTTTCTCAAAAATACCAAAAAATCATTTACCATCCAGTGACTCTGGAACTTTTCCGACGCTTCAATTCAGCTTCGTACCGAGGTTCTTGAAAGACCTGTCGTACTTATACTACTGATTCACCCCCGTTCCATCCGTTTTGATTGCTAATATTTCGAAAATCCTATACCATTTTTCTCCACCAGAACGGCACTACAACGATTTTTGGGATCCCAAAACGTAAGTGGAGGGATATCTATGACATCGCAAAAGTTGTCCGTCAGTCCGTCCGTCCGTCTGTTGGCACGATAACTCTCGAAGGGGTTGAGATATTTTGTTCAAATTTGGCACGATGACTCTTTGGGTCAAATTACAGGTCAATTTCGAAGATGGGCTCTGTCGCCCTACATTTAGGGGTGGGGGAGTGGTTTCAAATTAAGGGAGGACAAAAAATATTTTTAAAAGCTAATGAGATAGTCGATTTGGGGGCAAGGAAACATGCTGAATCCGAAAATGATAATTATTTTCGCCCCATAGTTCACCCGGAATCCAGCAAAAACCGGAAAGTTTGGAAAAAGTAAAAGTTGTATCTGAAGTTGAGTAGATGTTCGATTCAGTAGTAGAAACACATGCAGAATCCGAATATGAAAATTATTTTGACTCCGGACAAGTAGTACTCGCTGAATCCGGAAATTTAGCATGAAGTTTTAACACAGTCGATATAGAGTGAGGAGGCATGCTGCTGCAACTTTCGAACATACTAATGATAAACCCCCCAACAAGTCCCAACCGGCATTTGCTGGGTCAAAAAGGCAGAATGCATCCCGACAACTGTCTGGTGGGCAATTTAATGAAAATTTGGTGACCAGTTTAAGGAAAACACCATTCCCTACCCTACCCCTTTATCCATACAAGCGAAAGCTCTGCGCGTGGGTTACGTCACTTTGTTTAATCTATGCACCCAGGGGGGATGGTGACTTCGGTCGCACGTATACACGCAAAGTTAATTGGGTTTAATAGAAGACTGTTTAAACCTAACGTAAGTATTCTTTGGGTTTTCGATTGTCGGGGGGGGGGTCGAAGGGGTTGATATATGTTGTTCAAACTTCGTAGAAGGATTCACTGACAAAGTACAGGCCAAGTCCGTAGATGGGTCCTTAGCTCAACGCGATGAAAAATGTGTAGCCTACGTAGGCTAGTGGTATGGTAGTAGTACGAAAACGTTGCACGTAATACTATGTAATAGCAAAGAATACTATTATTTAATGTGCCTCAGACTGGTCCAATATTATGTAGTAGTATCCAGTAGCATCCTGCCTTGCCATAGTAACATCCAGTCTTGCTAATAGTACCATATAGTAGTATGCAGTAACACAGTAGCCTTGAAGTGGAAGCATATAGTAACATCGTTAGTACTGCATGCAACATTTTCGTACTACTTCATAGTACTATTTTGAGATAAATTTTTCATCGGGAATATTTAAAGGCAGAGAGGAGGGGGTTTCGGATTAAGGGAAACACAAATATGTTTTATAAGCTAATGAGATATTCGTTTTACGGTCAGGAGGCTCACTTGCCGGAAAAATGATTCACCCGGAATTCGGCGGAAACTGGATATTTGGTTGAAGCTCAAAATTGTTTCTGAAGTCGATTAGAGATTCGGTATCAGGATAAGGAGATATGCTGAATCGAATTTTCAGCTTTATTTCCTTGACGGATAAGCTGGCAAAATTTGCAAAAGCCTGGAAATTTGGATTGAAAGGTTCGGCTCTCTTTGTCACTAGATCTGTGCTCTGCATGCAGTTCACCGGGAATGCTGCTAAAATACGAGGAATTTGGTAAAAAAAAAAAAAATCTGAAAGACATTTTTGAAGTCGATTAGATATGTGATACTGGAGTAAGCATGCTTGTTGAATCCGTATCTGAGCTTGGTTTCCTGATTTGATTAGTTGTTTGGCCGTACGCAAAAACTTCAAAACGGTAACATTTTTTTTTTCATATTCAAGCGGTTGATTATGGATAAATAGCAAAAATGTTAAAGGGGTCTGGCGAAAACTCGGAAAAGTACAAGATTCGATTGTCTGTATCAAGAAGTCTGACAAATATTACATTTTTGGGATCCCATCGAAACCTTTGGTCTTGTTCTATCTGCCGTGCCTGGCCTTTTCAAGATGGATCAGGCCCCCGCTTATTGCTTCCGATGGGCTCACTGGTCAGATGGATCGGTTTTACAATTTTCTCCACAACGGGGGGCGGCGGTTTAAAAGCCAGGATAAACTGTACTTTTTTTTCCACAGACACAGCACAGTTTCAAAGGAGCCAAGTACGTTAGAAAAAGGAACGTACCGGGGGAGGGGGAGGGTAGCGGGTTCGACCCCCCACAACTGAAACATACACAAATAATCGTGCTTGTAAGCTTTAACCTCGGATCTCCGAGCCGCGACGAGTCCCCTCCCCCCCCCCCCGAAAAAAATTCCTGGGTACGGCTCTGCGTTAGAATACTGGAACAGAAAATATATATGTTGGGACTTTTGCTTTGAGGTCAACAGTGAGGTCAGGTTGTTCAAGCGCTGGGAACATTCTTTTGAAACCAGGAATTTGTGAAAATACAGACCTGACAATGAAATAATCCAGACAAACCGCATCCGTGGCAGTTCCATGTATCCTTAGAACCTAACTCGATTCTGATCTCGTAAAATATTTAATATCCCTATCCACTGAGCTTTTTGGTGAAGGCGGAATTTGAACCACTCCCACACCCCCGAACATATTAACTACGAACTACTTTAACTACGAATTCTGCAATATTCAAATTAATCAGTGGGGACGGAGCGGCTGAACCAAGTTCTTCCAAATTCCCAAAGGAAATTTCACAATACTAAATACCATACAACCGGTGTAGGTTATTACTGGGAAGTGGCCGCCCCTCACTACTCTTGGAATAAGGATACCAGATGGAAATTGGAGGAGGTTAGTTTATGGGGTTCGTTGACGCATTTAGATGTGCTCCTGGTCAGACGGTATTTACGACCACGATTACGAGAGCTTAAATGGTTATGATGACGGGTTTGAGACGAACCAGTCGAAGGGATAAGAATGCTGCGTTAAGTGACGGCTTTACTGTTTTGAACAAGGCATTAAGGAGAGGACGTCGAGCGAAGGAGGGTCACACTGAAAAATTTCGGAAAAATAAAGAACTCGGATTTCGTTCACATAGAGCGTGTTCCACCCTCGTACCAATATTAACTATTAGTTACTAAATCCGTTCCAACCTCACGAAAAGTTACTACGCTGACCGTTCCAGCCTTCTCGAAATAGTAACTAATGGTAACTATTTGCTTGCGGGAGCGTGGTAAGCGTAGTAACCACGAATCTCTGTCACGTGATTGGTCGGATTCACCCGTGGCATGATAGTCCGCTGGAAAATAGAAAAATCGTTCCAGCCTTGACGACAAAAAGGCACAATTTGTTACGTCATGCGTAGTAACTACGGTAAGTAGGATGGAACACGCTCATAATGATGAAAATACAAAGGGAGACAGTACCAGTTTTCTAAAGGGATGCAATTTCAGCCAAGTGAAATCTCGTACAAAACTAGTGCTTTAAGAGAATGATACACTGTCAGAAGTTTCATAACAGATAACACGTGGACGCGCGGTTTCAACAGATAGTGCGTAACAGAAAACTTATGATGTTATCTGTTGTGTTATTCACGAAATGTTATGCCTAACAAGCTTTGTTAGGAAGAGCCAAAAAAGCATCTACTGACTTTATTCCTTATCGTCATGATGTCGGAAAACTCAGCAGATACTTTTTGGATGTTTTTCGGTTCTTCCTGATGGTAACGTTTATTATGCATAGCATTTTGAAACACAATAGATAACATCCGAAGTGTTATCTGTTACGCATTATCTGTTGAAACCGCGCATCCTCGTGTTATCTATTATGAAACTTCTGACAGTGTACTGAACACAGCTGGATTGTTGGATAATTTCATACTTTGACTTTATTTGAAATGTGCACTTGTTCACTTCCACATGAATTCTACACTGACAAGTAAACTGGTTGTAATGTAGTTTTTTGTCGTTTGTTTAGTTATTAGTTGCGTTTTTGCTGATACCATGATATCTGTTACCACGGTCTAAAGTCGTTTGCGCAGTTATCGTGGTATCTGATACCACGGTCAAAAGGCGTTTTTGCAGTTCTCGTAGTATCAGATATTCAGATACTACGGTCCGACCGTGGTAACTGGTCGTGGTATGTGAAAAGTCATCTCACTTTCATTAAATTTTGTCAGATTGGTGAGAAAGAAGTTTAGCACTTAATGATGTAACTGGATATCTGTTTTTCTTTTGGGATGACTTCGAAAAGTGCAATTTCGGCAATAGTCGTGTTTGCAGAGCACCGTGTATCAGATACCACGATAACTGCAAAAACGACTAATTGCAGATCCAGTCACCGTGGTAACAGATACCATGGTATCAGCGAAAACGCAACTATTTTTGTTTATTTCGAGGGAAATAATGAATGAATGAATGCTTTATTTTACCAAAATAGCGATAGCTAGCGCAGGTACGTCAAACACACGAGTCAATACATAAATCATACCACACTAAATATTTCAACGCAAATGTGTGTAACTACGAAAATACATAGAGATTAAAATAAAATATATCAGAATTCTTCATTTAGCGTTGCTTGGTTAAAATAATCAGTAAAGTACGGAACGAATGACTTGATGTAACGTTGAGTACTAGTCGCCGGGTAAGACGATATCAGTTGACAACTCTTTGTCTTTTCTCGACGCCTTGTCCTCGGTCCGTCAACAATAGGGTTTTCGAAGTCTGGCAGTAGTCGACGGTGGAAGGGTGAGTCAAGACATTTCAGTCCAAATCTGACAATTAGTTCATGTCTGCGTTTTTCCAATGACAGTAAGTCAAGTTCTGTTAGTGAGCTGTCATAGTTCGTGTAGTTGGGGCCCAATATTATTTTCAGAGCCCTTTTTTGAACCGACTCAATTTGAGCAGATTGTTCCTTGGTCAGACCGGGGTGCCAAGCGGGACAAGCGTATTCTAGGCAAGGTCTAACATAGCTACAGTATACAACTTCAAGAATTTCTTTTGGTATTCCAAACCTTTTCAGCTGTGAAAACGAACGAAGCAGAGATCCACCTTTTTTCGTCAAATTTTCCACATGTGTATTCCATTTGAGGTCATCGTCCAAGTAAATACCAAGTATCCTAACAGTTTTAGTTACATTTAGTCCAGTAGGGGTCACAGATAGGTTGTCAGTTTTCAGAAACGAAAAAGTCATGGATGTACTTTTTGTTTCACTAACAGCCAGTTTCACTTGAGCTAGTTCAGTTTTAAGATCATTAAATATGCCAGTCAAGTCGGTTAGTTGTGGCGTTTGGGTTTTGAGTCTTAAAGCTAATGCTGTCAGGTCGTCTGCAAACTTAAAACGCTCACGTACGGTGACTAAAATACGGTTAAAAACTATGAGAAATGAAAGTGGGCCTAGCTTTGTGCCTTGCGGCGAACCACAAAAAATATCTTGGAATTCAGACGTCTCTCGACCAGAAAGTTGCACACATTGCGATCTACCAGTTAAAAAGCTTGCTAACATACGAATAATGAACTGGCGGGCACCCATGAGCTTAGCTTCATCTAATGCAGTTTTATGGTCTAGATTGTCAAACGCCTTTACAATGTCAGCAACGATTGCCTGAACAAATGCTCCATCTTTTTCAAGGTGTCGAAGAATTGAATCTAACATAGAAACTAGGTAGTGCACCGTACTATGGCCGGGCCTGAAACCAAACTGCTGGGGGTCAATTTTATCCTTAATATCTTCGAATAAAAACTCAAAAATAAAACTTTCAAAAACTTTAGATGTTTGCACAGATAATGACAATACATCAAATGTTCGTGCTAACATGGCTTGATAACATCTTTATCTTAGTAAGAATCTCAATAAATTAAACATACAAAGGAAGCAGGGAAAGGCTATGAAACAGCAAGGGGTAAAGAAAATCGGAGAGATTGACGTGATTTCAGGCAGAGAAGGCAAACACTTTCTTTGACACCTGGAAAGCTAATAAGCGCCACATAACCCTTATATCAATTTCGGTAACAGAGACACGATGGTCGCGGCAGAAGCTGTCCGACAAGGACAGAAGAAACGTTTTTCTTTTTTTTGCGTTAACCTACAATAGCAGGAAACAGTTCCCCTCGAATTCATTATTTCGTGCATTTAAGTCCCAACTCATGATTTCCAATTGCTACAGAAATACAGGTCGCGGGATCAATCCTGGTCACGTCAAAGAATTGGTCTGTTACTTCGATTACGTATCCTACCAAGAGAGACGTCTTTGGTCCCATGCGGTGACTATGGATACCCCGACAATACTAAGCTGAGCTAGAGGTATTTGCTGAGCTTTCAGTTGCTGCCCGTTTACTTCCCTCTTCGCGTTGCGCATATCAGAAGAATTAGTGCAGGGGCGCGCTGGCACGCTCTGCAGCGCGTTAAGACAACCAATCGGCTTTTACTTTGGAATTTCTTCTTTCGGGCTTCACTGCGACATAGCTGTTTGTAGAGGTAACGAATTGTGATGTTCCGCGTAGCTCCTATCCTCCGCTCGTTTGAATCGGGCAGGGTATGGGAATCTATTCGACTCCGCATGGTCGTATTACAGAGATAGGGAGACGGTGCTTATTTGTTCTTAGTTCCAATGATTGGGTACACTGTAGACTACATAAACTTCACAAGTACTTTCTGCAACCCGATAGAGCCACAAATCTACTGTTAAAGCACAACTCTTACCTAGAAATGATCATTTCCCTATGAAACGAATCAGAAAAAACATTTTTGGAAATACCATTACTTTCCACCTAGAACTAGCGATTCTCTTGTTAGCGCTTGTCGACTACATGCAGCCTTCCTGCTCTCCGACGCGGCGGCTGGGCGCAAAACATTTGAAAACTGACCGTGCCTTGGTTAAAAAGTGGGAAAACTAAGCATATAAAAGAAGTAATAAACAGAAGATTAACACATCCTTATGGGTGAAAGAATTGTCATCGGACGTTGAAGATTCCGGCAAACTTTTCGTTGGGCGAGGGAAAACTCGGCAAGGCTGAAAAAGCGCAAAAAATTCGTAGTTGCAAAAAGAAACAGTGGAGAAAGGTGGGGATTTTAGAAGCTAATAATTCCATATGGGAGCTAAGTATATTATAAAAGGCAGAATAAGCAAGAGGGGTCCTTTAACAAATTATCAGATATTTTCACTTTCGATTAGTGTTTCCACTCCTACAGTTTTATCGTGTGTGTGGGGGGGGGGGGGGGGGGTTGCCTGCTGGTCGGACACAAAAATACAAAAAACACATAGATCAGAGGAAAAACCCTATAAATTTTATTATTTTCGTATGTTTCGAGGGGGGGTTCAACCCCCTAACCCACCCCCTGGATACGGCCTTGAGGGAGAGCATTCAACTTTCCCTATAATGTGTTGTCCCCAGATGGCCCATCTATTCCCCCCTCCCCTCCCGTCTTCCGTGCGTCGGTCCGAGAGGAATACTGGCAATCAGTTTTCTCCATATCCTGCTAATTCTTCTGCCCAATTTTTACGTAGTTTCATCCCATCATCTGTTTCTGGTCATATCTTGTAAGTGTATTAGTTAATTTATTTCGTGTTTGTGTATTTCGTAAATTTGTAATCCTCTTCTAGCTTTTAGCTATTTGGATTAAACTTGATTGATTGATTTGAGTGATAACTCGTGCTTTCTAGAAGCTCTAATCCGAAAAATAACAGAAGAACGGATCTGTAAGAAAACAGATACTCACTCGAATGTATCAGGTTGTTTTGGAACAAAACCCGTTGACGGGATGTTGCAGGTTGGCGTCAAAATGGCGTCCTCGTGCTCTTCCCGGTCGTAGATAATAACCATCGAGTACGGAATCTGAACGAAGGAAAACATAATTTTACAAACGCACTGCACTGTCAGAAGTTTCATAACAGATAACACGAGGATGCACGGTTTCAACAGATAATGCGTAACAGATAACACTTCGGATGTTATCTGTTGTGTTTCGAAGTGTTATGCATAATAAGCGTTACCATCAGGAAGAACAGAAAAACCGCCAAAAAGTATCTGCTGAGTTTTCCGACATCATGACGATAAGGAGTAAAGTCAGTAGATGCTTTTTGGCTCTTCCTAACAAAGCTTGTCATGCCTAAAGTTTCATGCATAACGTTTTCAAACACAACAGATAACATCCGAAGTGTTATCTGTAACGCATTATCTGTCGAAACATCGCATCCTCGTGTCATCTGTTAGGAAAGTTCTGACAGTGTAGGAACAGATTGAATAGATTCCAATTCGGCTTGCAGTGGAAGACGTCTGATGGTATTTTCTTCATGTTTTCTTTCCAGAAATAGGTTGCACTGGTATTATAGCTACGATAGGTCCTTTAAAGTTTAAATGAAAAGCCAAATTACTTTTGTATCATTTAACTGAACACATTGCATTATTTAACTTGTGTTCAGGGATTTTTTTTTTCACTATTTGCTCTAGTATGATGTTCAGAACATCTACGGCCGTCGTCACAACGCAGACTTCTACTATGACGCGGAAAATTTCAATCGGAATACAAACGCGGCTTGTCAGTGGCCAGTGATCAGCTCGCGGAAGTTAGCTAACTTTGTGAACACTTGTTTTTCGCAAATCTTTTCCGTGAAGCATACAACACAGGTACAAGTGCACAGAGGTACAACAAATATGACAGGGAAACTTCCACCATGTGAAAATCGATTATTCTTCAATAGCGGAACAACGAAGTAATGCATTTTCATCGGGTCTTCGAGCCTCTTTAAGTGAATAAGTGATGGGTAACTAGATTATCACATCACTGTAAAAAGTTTCTCCGAGGAAGGATTAAAGTTAACTACAGTATTTGCTACTGGGATTAATCTTATCTCTACCGGGATAAGATTAATCCGAATTAGAAATAATCTTATCTCAGCAGAGACAATATTAATCCCAGTAGCAAATACTGCAAGATTTTTTTTACAGTGATCTCAGCTCTTTACAGTTAAACTTTAAATGTCCTTTGAAGCCGTTTCCTCACGCGCGAATGCTAGCTTGTACAAAACACAATCTGTTTCTTGGCTTTCTCGGGTAGTTCTCCTCTACAACTATGAGTACCTTCTTGGTACTTCATATGAATACAAAACCATTATTCTACAGCTGGCCGGATACTATACATGACTAAGTCCAAAACCCGCCAGTGATCCTCAGGAAGAACGAGACAACGTCTCCATAAAGACTCAAACTCAACAACTCACATACTGAGTCAACCAATCACGGCGGTCGATGGGACGCTTCCGGCTCTTCCCGATGAAAAGTTTTCGATAATTAGCGTATGGAGTTGTATGAAAAAGTAGCATACAGTAGTAACTGTTGCCACTGCCTGTATGCTACTACTAGCAAACTGGATACTACTACAGCAAGATTGTATGCTATCGGATCCAACTACTTAAAGGACCCCTCTTGCTTATTATGCATTTTATAATATACCTAGCTAAGCACTCTTATGGAATTATAAGCTTCTAAAATCCCCACCTTCCTCTATTGTTTCGGTTTGTGCCTACGAATTTTTAGCACATTTTCGGCCGTGCCGAGTTTTGCCCGTCCCACAACGTAAAGTTTGCCGGAATCTTCAAGGTCCACTGACAACTCTTTCACATATGAGGATATGAGAGTCTTCTATTTTTTACTTTTTTTATTTGCTTAGTTTTCCGTGTTTTTAACCACGGTGCGTTCAGTTTTCAAATGTTTTGCGACCAGCCGCCGCGTCGCAGTCGCAGAGCAGGAAGGCTGGACTGAGTCGACAAGCGCTAATAAGAAAATCGCTAAATTCTGGTGGAAAATAAATGTACTTTCGAAAAAGTTTTCTCTAATCCATTTCATAGCGAAAAGTTTAAGATTAACCCAGTCGGAGGCATGTTAAATCAAAGTACTCAGTCAAAGAAATTTTCATCGGCTCTTCCGCTAGGCACACGGCGATCTTGCATCGGCAAGGAGACTTAGTCATCAAGAGCTTGGTCGCACTTGGCTCATTTCCTGCCTTTTTGGGTTGCGAAAGTAGAAAAAAGAAAAAGGACAAGATACAACTAATTCTGAATTTTGTCGTTTTAAATTCAGGAGATCAATTAGAGCAAAATAGCGTGTATGATTATGTTACAGGAGCCCTAATTGGCAGTCTGCTCATTATCCCCAAGCTGCCACAAAGAAGGGGTGTCCCAACGCCACCGTGTTCCAGCGCAACCGTATGTTTTCCACCACCAAGGAAATCTTGAATCATCAAGAGGATTAGTTGGGTCAGACGAAAGGGTCAACTAATTTGGTAGGTCCATCGCCACCGTATGTTTTCCGTCAACTCATTAGTGCAGGTAGCGCAGGTAGCTGGTTCATGTAACCCTAGGTCCACACTGCTGCTTCGTATGCGACACGATTTTTTCTTTGATGTTCCGACGTGCGACAGAATCGCATGCACGTTCCCACCACCACGCAGACGCAAAAGGGAAACGAAATTTTTCGTCGAAATTATTCTGCAAAAGGACAAAGAATCCCTTGAGGAAACGACCTCTGAAGATGCTGGGAGATTACCCATCTGAATACCCACCCACTTATCAGAAAATTTTCAGTCAAACCCTATATGTCCTCTTGCTCAAAACAGGTTAACAAAAGTCTATCCAGAAGATGTTTTGCATTCAGCCATCCTAGTATTACAGTCAGACAAGGTAGAGCAATTTTTAGTCTTGAAAATGAACTAATCTTTGTTTTTTCTTTTCTTTTCCCTCAAAATATCGCATGCGTTATGTCGGATCAGTTGAAATATTTCAACGCATCCGATACTGCGACAAAACGCAAAGTTCTGCTTTGCTTGTCGCATGACGCAGAATTTTGCGCGAAATCGCAGCAGTGTGAACCAGGGGTAAGAGGGGTTTACCAACGCTAACTCTACATTAATCCTAGCTAATACGAAGACTGAGCTTTAATGCTTCAAATAATTATTTATTTTAAGTCCAATTAAAGAAATTGTACAACTTCAACAAATCAAGGCCCCCAAACTATCCAAATTTCAAAAGGTGAGAAATCGCCCGCAAAAATACTTCTTTTGAAGGCTTTCCTTCTTGATACGTAATTTTAACTTTCAGTAGTCGTGACATCCGGTTGGCGCTCGACACGATTTGACCCAACCCTCTAATCCTCTTGGGGACGTAAGATTTCCTGGGTGGCGGTAAACACCCTTTTAGGGTGTTTAGGAAACTTATATTTTTAAAAGGAAAAAATGGAGAACCGAGTTTAGTGACACCCTGCCCTTTATGTAATGAAGGGAATGATGACTTGGAGCACTTTTTGCTGAAGTGTCATGAGCTTTCTGATTTAAGGGTGTCTTTGCTTGGGGGGATTTTGCGGCTTCCAGACATCTTGGATTGTACATCGGCACAGATAATATGCAAAGTGTGTAGATTTATTGATGAAGGAGTGAAGTTTCGTGACAATAGAAGTTGAATTTTTGTTATATTTTGTTTAATTTTGTTGCTTAATCAGTGTATAACCTGTTCATGTATATGGCCTCTGGCTTTAAATACATATTATTATTATTATTATTATTATTTAAAGATTCAATATCTGAAACTACCTGAATTAAAAGGTGGCGGAAAACATATGGTGGTGGAAAACCGCGGTGGCGCTGGAACACTGCTGCCGCCACAAAGCCCATCAGATCTCACGTCCCCTAGGGATTTTCAGTTGTTCGTGGAATAGGCCGCGTTTTAAGCCCAGTGTGACCAGGCTCCAAGAGTATTTGCATGATTGACGAGCCAGATTTGCCAGCCAGAAACAGAAGCGGTCCCAAGTGGCAAACTTTTGGGAATTACGTATGCAAGGAATCAACTGTTTCCAGCACCGCGGACGACTGGCAAGTCAATGACAATACTAGACGGGCTGAAGACCATGCATGGTAAGTAATCATAAGGCAAAGAATACAAATATATATAAACATAAATATAACTATTTAACTATCCCGTGACTAGGGGATGTGAACTGTTAAAGGACCTGTCTTATCTATTATACGAACGCAACCTAATTCTGTAATCACTCCGTATATTTCTAAACCCGGAGACCCCAATTTCGTACGGTACATTCTAACAGACCACGATCAGTTTCTCACTTGCCGTGTTTTGCTACCTTCGATGTGTATCACGGTGTCGACGGTTGTCTGCGAGAATTTTTCCATCAGACAAAACGGTTATGTAAATTTTTTCCCTGTTTTCGCTGTAAGTCAACGGGTCTCGGAAAAAGCTTAAAACAGCCAAAACCATGGATTATTTGTTAATAGCACAGTCTAGTTTTAAAGTAGTCATTTTAAAATACTGTCAGTAAATAGTGCGAGAGGTCCTGTAAGACAAATTTGCCTCGTGCGAAATCGCTGTTCCTGCAGCCCCGTCAATAACTGGCGATTGTTAGCGAGCTCGGTTCAAATGCCCCTCGAAAATCAATTGGTAAGAGCGTCGGAGCGGGCAGCCGAAGATTGCGGGTTCAAATCCTGGTTGAGGAGCATTTTTGTTTTTCAATATCAATCACATGGAATTTTTCACCGCACATTTGTGTGCCACAGATTCCTAATTGCTCGCAACATTAACAGATTTAAAATGCATTTAGGCGTAAACATGTCTCTTATTTAATTTATACAAATAAAATTATTTTTGATTATAATTTGTGCGACGCAAGGTCCCTGAAAACTAATGATAAAATCGCACTAAACAGAACATCAGGCTTAGCGCTCTTCCCATTCTGTAATAGAAGAGTAGAGGATCCTTATTTGTGTATATTTGCTTATCAAAATCGCTCATATTATTGTTTGATTCCAATTTACCGATTAAATTTCCCGCCAAATTTCGAGCCACAAACTCGAAAAAACCCTCGAGAGTGTGTCAAATTTGAGCCACTGGGTCCCGGAACAGACATGTGGGCTACACGAACAATCTCGTAAACATTATTTGTTTCATTCATTCAAATATCGGTACTACACATACTACATAAATATTTCTTAAGCCCAAGCTGAGTTTGAAACATATATTCAAATAATGTATATAACGGATACGTCATCTACGATGCTTCATCAGCGATGTCTGAAAGACTGACAGCCTGACGAGGACCCTTGCCAAGAAATGCCGAAATATCGCTAGTGAATAGAAGTAATCTTTAATTTTCTTAATAGTTCGCACAATTCACTCGCTAGCACTGGATTGTCGTACAGTTTACCACCAATACATATAATAACACTTTATAAGACATTTTGATAAGAAGTTTAAAAATTCACAGTTGACACTTAATATTTACAATTTAACTTATTTATTACTACATAGATTTGAAATGGTGTACGAAATAGGGTACAAAGGACTTGAGGTACCTGTCCGTAGAATGTGTGTTTTGGGCGAGCAAGTTTCGGACAACAGCATCGTGGCTGACGTATCCGTTGTATACATTATTTGAATACATACAACATAGCACAAATATATGACAAGAGACAAGATCCCCTGAAGCTACCTTGCTGGGGGAGTTTTCGAGACACAGTCTCTTCGCGAAATTGCGCAAAAAAGGCTACAGATTCTGCCTTCCCCCCTAAAGAGCGAAAACCAGAGCAAAATAACACTAGAGAGTAGCGCCAAGACCTATGCTCTTGCATTACTCTTTACAAACGGAACATACTCGTAGCGCCACCCACTATGCTTGCGGCATTTAAAGCGAGACAAACTTGCAGACTTATAAATTTCCAGTAACTCAAAGGTGCCGTCTGCACACACCAAGGAAACAATGGAGGATGAATAATTTTGTTTTGCAATGTTTAGAATAGGAAGCTATTGGAGCCAGCGCTGGTGAACGACTGAATGAGTTTCAGTAGGGATGTTCTCTGTCGCTAGTGGTGATCGTATCGCTGCTATTCGAGTGTGTGTCAATTTTTTCAAGTCTTAGCGCTACTCCCTAGTGTTATTTTGCTCTGGCGAAAGCGCTACTAACCTGCCGCGATGCCACAGCCTGCCAGGTGAAGAAAAGCTCCGAAATGTGAAACGGCACCGGCACAACGAAGTTGAGAGCATAGTCGTTGACGACCCCTTCACGAACGTAGAACAACTCGGTCTGAAGTCCTAAAAAAGCAAATTACTACTGTCTCTGATAGGACCGTCTAATGTGACGTAACCCAACACAATTCCGGTAAAAAAAAGAGCTAGAAGCTCATATGGCACTTACAAGGCCGGTTCAGAGGGATTAAATATGGAATTTGCCTTTTCGTGGGTTTGCTCTGATCATTTGTAAATAAAAAACATTGAGATAAGAATGATCATAAACCCTTAATCACTTGGCTGTAATGATGCGCACTTAAAAAGCGCTAGAAATTCATCTATAAGCAAACCCCAGAGGCAAAATCGATAATGGGCCCTTGGGGATCATTAATATATATCGTCTGGTCAAAGGCATTTTTTTTAATTCGCGGTTAAGATGCGCATTTTAAGGGAGCTAGAAATTCATTTATAAACAAAACCCTTAAGGCAAAAATGATCATGGGTTCATGGGAAGCATTAAAATGTATATTTTGCCTAAAAGTATTTTTTTTTCCTAGCACATCTGGAAGTACTCTAACTCGCAATCGTGAGACAGATCGCTTGACCGACCGACGGACATACGGAATTGCGATCGGTATAGAACTTGAACTGAAAATTTCGAGGGAAATTTATATAGATCGAAAAACTGTAGGACGATTGAGTGATGAATGGACCGATGAATGAAAAACAGCAAGGATAACAGAAGAGATATGGTCGAACAATGAATCTGAAAGCCTTTCTGTAACACGTATGTGAACAAGAGAGCTCATACGGCACTTCAAGAATAGGCAAAATGTTGGCAGGAGTTTTTTGTTTGGGAACTTTGTAACAGAGTCGAATATTATTTTATAATACACTAGTAAGTAAAAAGTAGACTCCTTGAACATTTTTCCCATTAAAATTCAAAAACAGATTAATCATCTGAGAAAACCAAGTTCAGGTATTGAATCAGCATGCGTGTTTTCCCCTATAAGTCATATCTGTTTTGACGAAGACTTCCTGCCACCCTAACTTTTAAAAAATTTCGGTTTTGGCCGGATTCCGGGCGAACTAATTGTCTGGGTAGAAAATTATTTTCACATAAGTGTTCAGCATGTCTTCTTACTCCTAAATCGAACATCTAATCAACTTCAAATAAAACTTTTACTTTTAAGAGACTTTCCGGTTTTGGCCGGATCCCGGGCTAACTACTTGTCCGGCGAAAAAACGGTTTTCACCATCGTGTTAAGCATGTCCTCTTACCCCTAATTTTAATCGACTTCAAATAAAACTTTTACTTTAACAAACTTTCCGGTTTTGGCCGGATTCCGGGCGAACTACTTTTCCGATGACAAAATGGTTTTCACCATACTGTTCGACATGTCTTCTTACCCCATAATCGACTATCACATTATCTGTTTAAAATTATTTCATTTGCCCCTTAATTTAAACCCCCTCCCCAAACCTAAATGTAGGGCTACATAGCCCATATACGAACTTGACCTTATTCTCGACCCAAAGAATCCTCACTCAAAGTTTCATCAAAATATCTCATTCCCTTCGAGAGTTACAGTGCGCACAGACGGACAGATGGACAACTTTTGCGCTGTCATAGGTATACCGCCACTTACGTTTTGGGATCCCAAAAATTATTTTATTGTTGAACTTTGCTGTAATGATGCGGACTTTAAAGGCGCTAGAAATGCACCTGTAAGCAAAACCCCTGAGGCAAAAACGATAGCAGGTTCTTAGGGATCATATATATATACCGTTTGGCCAAAAGTAGAACCCTTGTGGCACAAATGATCATGGGTTGAGATGTATCGTTTGATAAAAAGTACTTTTCGACCTTGCGGTGAAGATGTGCACTTCAAGGGAGCTAGAACCTCATTTGTAAGCAAAACCCTTGAGGCAAAAATGGTAATGGGTTCACGGGGATCATGAAAATGCATATTTTGCTCAAAAGTATTTTTCTTAATTTGCGGTCATGATTGGTACTTTAAGGAATGGTCGGATTTGGAAAGTGGCGATTTCTAAGCCAATCTTGTCGAATTTACAACTCCACTGTATTTCAGCTTGACAATTTCACAATTATTCGCAATCTTTCTACAATGATTGATTTATCACTAGGCTACTTGCTTTACCTGCTTGCTTGTTCGAACAAAGGCTTTGCAATCAAACACAAATAACGATTATACGACAATAATGATTATTTCCAAGTTAATCCAGTTGGGTCCCTGATATGCGTGCCAAGTTTTATCGTCCTAGGTCATGTGGAAGTGCCCAAACTAGCAAAATGCGGACAGACAGACAGACATTACGATCGCTATATGGCACTTGAGTAAGCTCAAGTGCCACAAAAAAAAAATGGAGTGACATTTATGTCAACTAATACAATGTAAGTTCGACGATAATAAATGAATGATCATGACGCCTAAATAATGAGCCTTTAATTAAATCATGGTAAAAATGTGTGTAGGCTACACATGGATAAATAAGCAAATGATTGAATCTATAATGTCAGAATTACCGAAAGAATTAGGGATGGTTAATGAATGCGTGACGTAAACGGATAATCAAATTGTCACGAGATTTCGTAACGTATATGCTTGTTCTTTCACTTAATTATTTATTCTTCTATGTGCCAAAAATAATCAGCAAACGTTATTACCTACTTGAGTACGGCGTTATTCAGTAGAAGGAATCAGTCTTTACTGATTTTCATCCGATAATCTTCACAACCAGGACAATAAGGTAAGCAAAGATTAGATTTCGGCTCCAGAAGTTCCGTAACTGTTGGCGTAACTATTCAATACTGCTTATGGTAGACATGTCTACAACTTCTTTCTACCACTATTTCACTAACATTATATCCTCTGCCTTCCAACTGCTTCGTCCAGTACCAACTGTACCTCCACAAATATAAATAATCATTTTTCACTCTATCCCACTATCACTGCTCATTCAAATCCAACACTGAATGAGTTCCTATTCGCGGCTTCGTGGGTTGACATGACTAGCGTACGTGAACTCGTCTCCGAGTTCCAACAGCAGCCGCTAGCCTCCGGGGTTGGGAGATCGATTCGGTAAAGAACAAGTTTATTTCATTCAGTTTTCTCAAAGCTGATTTTTGGGAATATGAGGATAGAAAGAAAGGTAGAGAGATGAAAGAAAATTCTTCAGTTTCAATTTCTTCAAAGCTTTGAAAACACGAAGAAAGACAAAGATTAAAGAAGATTATTTGTATGCCTTCTCTTTTTACTTTTTTATTTCTGAATTTGTGAGAAAATAGGGCTGATTTTGTTGTATTAATGTAAACATTGGTTCTCATCCAAGTTGTTGCTGTATTTCTTGCTTTTATCTTTTTGTTACTTTGATCTACTATTTCTGCTCAATCGAACAGGGTGGTAGAAATTACTCCGCCTAACCAGATCATGCAAGAATAAGATGAAAGTAAAGGTTTTGTCGAAATTGGTAAAAATTTCCAAGCAAAAAAACTTACATGATATGTATTGCTACGAGTTCGTTCGACTTCTCATCCACAGGGGCGTCGCAAGGGGGTGCAGCCCCCCCCCCCCACCAAATTTTCGAGGTTTGGTAGCTTTTCGATAGCTTAACTATTCGGTATATTTACGGGTATTCGGTAGTTATACAGAATCCCAAATAGGCTATCGGTGCAAATCTATTCGGTATAATAATCGGGATTCGGTATAACTGCCAGTATTCGGTAGTTACCACGAACTCGGTCTGAGAATTCAATATTTGGTAATTTTTTGATACCAGAACTATCCCGTACATTTATGGAGATTCTTTAGTTACCCATAATCCCGAATAAGCTATCGGTCCAAAATTATTTGGTATCATGATTGGGATTCGGTAATTTATTCGGTATAATTGCCACGATTCGGGAGTTATCACGAACCTCGAAACTCTGAAGAGGTCGAGTGAAGCACCGGTCGCAGACAAAAAAACTGATGAATAATTTCTCGATAGTCCTTACTTTTATTTTGGTTCCCAAAAAGAAGGTATAATCATAAATGTTTCGAAAATTCCGACTGCGGCACTTTTCCTAATATTCTCTGTTTTTTGGAAGGGCACGTCATTTGACTGGGGTTTAAAGCCAGTTTTATGATTGGGATTTGCGAAACATTAAAAGCTAGAATCTGGATGGAAATAGTTAAATTTGGCAGGAAAAAGCTAACTTAATAATCTATAACAAAGCGGACAGTATTGGCAAGACTACATGAGCTGCTGCTGCCGGAACGTCGCTCGATCTGGTTTCTCGAACTTCTTAGCGTTTCGGTATTTAATCCACGGTTTGTAAGAGAAGCAATTAAATTTTAGCCTACAGAAAAAGAAAACTGGATTTCGAAAATATTCGCCTTCGGCGCTTGATTTAGTTCTCTCTTGGGTATAACCAGGGACCCATAAATTTCCTGTAATGACTCGCCATTCAGGGGGCTTGTCATTTCCTATGCTTCTGTGTTGCTATGTTGCCCGAGCCTCATCTAGTTTCCAAAAATTCCGCTTGGGTCGAATCAGCGTTCTTTCTCAGATAGACAAAATTTGTTGGGACTATTCAGCATGCCACCAGGTACCTAAGCTAGGACAAAAGACCCAGGATACTCTTCCATTACAGAGAAATATTCCTAGTTCAGCACAACAGCTGCGAAAAATTTTGTCTATCTGGGTAGTCGGGTATTTTATCCCCGTGGGTATTTCTCGAACTATCTGACGCTCGGTCAAGAGCGCATCAGAAATCTCTTATTGACAAGCCCCCTGAATGTCGAGTCATTACAGGAAACTATGGATCCCTGGTATAACCGATAGAAGCTGTTACTGCAATCATGCCTGGCAATATATTCTCCAATTGGGCTTCGCCAAAACGCCGCCTAATAGTTAGCTTTTCGTCTTTCATGCTGCCCTTTAATGTTACTCTTTCTACGTGACCAATTCTTTTGCATAATTTAAAGCTCGAATTCTCAGTTTCTAGGATTCGGTAAACATTTTTTTTAAGAGATTCGGTAAAATTTTGGCTTTGCCCCCCCTCCCCCCCCCCCCAACGAGCCAGTCTGAATCTCCATCGAAAATGCACTTGCAACGCCCCTGCATCCATCCTTACTCCCGGAACTGTTGCATATGAAGCCAAGATAATGGAGAATGGGTAATGGTGGGAAAGGCCATATTTTAACTTTTTTTTCCATAAGCATGATTTAAAGGAGCCAAGCATCAAAGAACATTGACGAATAAACATTTAAAGCACAACTCTTACTAGAAATGATTTTTTCACTACGGAATGGGTCAGATATATCGTTTTTAGAATACTTTCCGCGTGAAATGAGCGGTTTTCCTATTAGAGAGTGTCAACTCTATCCAGCCTTCCCAGTCTACGACACGGCTGCTGGACGCGAAATATTTGAAAACTGAACGCGCAGTGGTTAAAAGTAGTAAAAAACAAGCCAAGTCCAAAACAGAATATACACCTGATTGCCTACCATGTCTGCAAAACGAAAAAACAACACTTTGAAGTTTCTCATGTCCTTATGTGTGAAAGAGTTTTTCGTAGGCTTTCGTAGAAAGTCTATGTTGCCTGGCTGGCAAAACTCGGCTAAGCAGAAAAAGCGCTACAAAGTCGTAGTTATGAAACAAAACAATGGCAAAGGCGGGGACTTCAGAAGCTTATAATTTCATAAGGGATCTAAGGAGCACATAAAAGGCAGAATAAGCAAGAGGGGTCCTTTAATGTCGGGTCCGTGGGGTAAAACACAAGTCACAACACAAAATGTCCTCTATGGGACATTGCAACTCGGAGGAATCCCATCTTATCTACTATATTTATAGGGGAGAAAGCCTTATTATTGTAATTATATTATTATTATACTATATTAGTAATCATTCCTCTAGAACTGAAATGACGAGATCGAACTGGTGAAAAAATTTTCCAAGCTTCAGCCCCTAACGGATAATCGTTTAATTGAGACTTCTTTATGTTGGGTGGTCGTCATGGAACACTGGGATTATTACAGGATGTGTCGTTATAGATTAAACTAGCCTGTAAGCTGGACTGTCAACCTGTCATCTTGTGAGTTCTGTTTTTCTGCCACTGGGAACGGAAGATACATTCATGGACCATGAGATTAGAAAACAGACACACCGATTAATGTTTTCTTTCCAGAATTCTACAGCCGGCCGGAGAAAGATGATCTAAGTCTTGTTTGTAGAATGGATCAGCTGACTATCAGGAGTCTAGGCGAGATCCCCCACCCCCCTCCCTCGAATACAAATATATAGGAAAGTCGAAAATCTTTTAAAACTGCAGTTTGACTGCAAGCACTTACAGATTTTCCCTAGACAAGCAAGTTAAATATAAGTAAGTAAGTAATTTATTTCTCACCCGCCATCTGTAAAGCGGAGTATGAATGAATGAATATATTTAATAGCCAACTGGCCGGACAAAATACATGATGGTTTCAATACGTAAACGCGTGACGGCGGATCGCTGGCCGCTCGCCTGCATATATAATTTTCATATAAATATATTTTGATTTTCAATATTTTGTCAGCACGTCTAGACATTTCCGATAAAGGAGAAAGGTTTAGAACGGCAAAAGTCATGGGTGACTTTTTGGGATCCCAAAACGTAAGCGGAGGGATAACTATGACTTCGTAAAAGTTGCTCGTCTGTCCGTCTGTCTGTCAGCACGATAACTCTCAAAGGGAATGAACTATTTTGATGAAACTTGGTGTGAGGACTCCTTAGGTCAAGGGAGAGGTGGAGTTCCGTAGCTCAACATTTAGGGGTGGGGGTTCAAATTAAGGGGTGAACATTTTTTTTTTTAGCAGATAATGAGATAATCGACTAAGGGGTAATAAGACATGTTGAACACGAATATGAAAACCAATTTCTCGCCGGCCAAGTAGCTCGCCCGGAATCAGGTCAAAACCGGAAAGTTTCTTAAAAGTCAAAGTTTTATTTAAAAGTGATTAGATGTTCGATTTAGGGGTAAGAAGACATGGTGAATCCGGTTATGACAATCATTTTCTACCCGGACATATAGTTCGCCCGAAATCCGACTGAAACCGGAGAATTTGTTAAAAGTTAAAGTTTTATCTCAAGTTGATTCGATGTTCGATATAGGGGTAAGTCGATATGCTGAATTCGTTTTTGAGCTTTAGTTTTGCAAGACAAGTAGTTCGTCCGTAATCCAGCCGAAACCGGAGATTTGGCAGAAGTAAGGCAGGAAGATTTGATCAGTTTCGTTTAAGTAGATATGACGTATAGCCTAGGGGTAACTAAACACATGCTGAAGAAAGAGGAGAGACTAGTCCGATTCGAAAGTCTCAGGTAATTTATTACTCTTTGTTGAAGGACACAACAGATAAAGAGAGACAAATAAATTCTGCATAAGTTTTCATAATAAGTAGGCTCAGTAATAAAAGTTTAACCGAAAAGGACTTAGATAGGAAATTTAGTTGCCCATCACCTATTCACTTAAAGTGTCTTGAAGACCCGAAGGAAATGCGTTACTTCGTTGCCCCGCTATTCACGAATAATCGATTTTCAAATAGTGGAATTTCCCCGTCGGATTTGTGGTACTTGTATGGGCTTGTACCTGTGTTGTATGCTTGAGGAAAACGATTTACGAAAAACATGTGTTCACGCAGTGAGCTACCTTCCACATGATGATCATTGGCCACTGAAAAGCCGAGTTTCAGTTGAAAATTCAAATTTTCCACGTCATAGTAGAATTTTTTGCTGTGAGGACGGCCGTAGATATTCTGAACGCAATTCTAGAGCAAATAGTGAAGAAAAAAAAATTCCTTTGCAAAATCCACATCATACAGTGTATTCAGTTAAAAGATACAACAATAAGTGGGCTTTAAAGTTAAAGTTTAAGGCTTATTCAGACAAAAACTTGAAAGTCAGCTAATTTGGTTGTCTTTACATGCTTCATTCGTCATAGCACTCAGAGACAACAAATGACAAATAACAAATAACAGATAACAAATCAACAAATAACAACACAAATGGGGTAATAACATGTGTGTAGTTGGCATTTGTTGACATGAGGTGTAAGAATGAGGTGAGATCATTGACCGCCCGTCCGTCCATGGTTTTATAAACAAATGTACTCATTTATTTGATAGTTTTAAAGTACTCAACTATTTTATAAATTTTGAACACAAACAATAACAATAACAATATTACGTTAGAAGTGGCAAAACGGTGAACACTTTTCAAGAACAAATCCAACACCTACCGAGGGTCCTCTTTGTTTCTTTCTGATCCAAGAAAAAGTTGAAATTTCCAAGCACTCCCCCCGCAAACAACAAAATCCTCCAACTCCTCATACTTAAAGCGTCTCAATGGAACAACATGCTCCAGCAAAACACAACTGGATACTGGAGAAAATGGAAGAAGATTTTTATCTCCTAGAGAACTGGAGCTGCCCAGGAAAGCCTAGTGCGTTCCAGGAAAAGAAGGGGAACCCTACGAGAGGTTTGATGATGGTGATGAAACTTGGAAGGTATTGGAGATTCCGGAATGCAGAAAGGGACGAGTGATGAGCAGATTATCCCGATGAAAAATTTATCTCAAAATAGTAGTATCAAGTTGTACGAAAAAGTAGCGTGCAGTACGAACTGATGCTACTACATGCTTCTATGTCAAGGCTACCGTGTTACTGCATTCTTTTGCATGCTACTGTTAGCAAGACTGGATGCTACTAAAGCAAGACAGGATGCTACTGGATACTACTGCTTTAAGATGCGCCCATATTCTGAGGCATATTAAATGATAGTATTCTTTACTATTATATATCACTACATGCAACTTTTTCGTACAACTCCTATACAACTACGCAGGCTATACATTTTTCATCAGGATCAGATTGGATACACACGAGACAAATCAAGATGAAAAGAAGCAAGGGCTCTTATAGCAAGGTCACATGATCTATTGTTTGAAGTTGTAGAAATGTAGCGAACACAAAATTACGGTATGAACAAACAATGCGCCTTTGGTTTTTGTTGTATCAACTAACAGATCAATTCATTACTGGGCTTAAAAAGGGTGGAACAGAAATAAATAAAATGCAATATGGAACGAAAAAAATAAGATTAGTCTGCGTGGTAACTCCAGGATATCATGAGGATCTCTGCGGGCGATAAATACAACGGCTAAAAAATATATTTAATTTTTGTTCAATATTTTCCATAAGAACTGATAAAGCTGCAATGGCAAACGAAAGCACAATTTCATTGTGTAATGTGCCTGGGAAATCAATAATCGGCTAAACTCCCTTTTACTCTGGTTTTACAATAGTGCGCAGTCTTTGATTCCACGCACAGTTTGATTCTCGTTCGGGTGCGACAAAGCTTCATCACATCTTGATAATTCTTTCTCATCTAACCCTTTCCCCCAAACTGTTTAGTCACAGTTGGGGGCCAGTTTATTTCTTTCATTGCTGAAACGTGTTTTTATCAGCGCTGAAAAAACAGAAATGTATTTAGCCGCCTCTATTCCCGAATAAAGACAATCTCTACGCTAACTCCTCCCCCAGGCGAAAGGTGGACGGGATGATCCCGCTAATCTCGGTTTTGACAACTGATGATTATAGGTGAGATTGATGACGCTGATGAACTTGTTTGCGCGGTTGGAACGACCCTAGAGTGTGTTTGTCATAGGTAATTACGATACCCCAAGGGAGAACAGAAGAGCTCTGAGTGATGGAAAGACTTTGTTGTGGAACTGGGGAAAACACGCCGGATCCACTTTCTAGCGGTTATTATCCGGATAATGAAACGCTGTCCGTAGACAGACATGGGCTTCTCAATTATAACCTAATCTTCAGCTTTGGTTTCGCAAAAATTCGCCCTGTGTTATGGGTGACCATCGAGCCGAGGCAAGATTTCAGGCATGACTTCAATAGCAACATACTTCGATTAAGACAGAAAACAGAAACGAAAGAAGACATCCAAAATTTTCGCAGGGATTAAATTTTTATAAAATGGCGTCTGAAACTAACAAATATGCCGTGGCTATTTATTCGCATATAATTCATTCTGACACTGGAAGGGATTTAAGAATCCCAGCATCGCCGTGTTTTGCGAAAAGGATGACAGGAGATGAGAAAGGAGGTTAGAGTCTGCAATTAACAACCAAAGGAAGTGAATGCATGTGCAGTTTTGTGCTTTTATTGTGACACTTTGGTGGATGGAACAGTTACGGGAATCACGAAATAGAGAGATGATTCCCTCGTCGCTTTAAAAAATTATGGACAACAGGCCCCAACCAGCGCACGGCGTTATCCACTGCTGCCTGGCCAAAGACTGAAAATCAAGTGTCTTTTTCTGTGTCTTTATGTGTTTTATTTATTTTCTTTCAATTACTCCGCTTTTTAAAAATGGCAGGTTATAAATAAATTACTTACTTACTTAGAATCGAGTTGATTTTAAACAGAAACATCGTATTTTGTAACGTCTTCGGTACTGATCCACTCTTTTCCCGAATTGCCCCAGTCGACTATGTAGCATAACCGTAAATAGTACCCTGCAAGGAAATCGCAGGGTGCCATTAGGGAGGGGGAGATGGGGGGGGGGGGCAATACCTTCCTCCTTGGTGATATTTTTCGGCCGCTAAAGAGGTTTCAGAGGGCAAAATGCAAATCAAAGACTTTACTTTAAGGCAAATTCGAAAACTAAATTTTCCCAATAAGAGTAATCAAATTTCGAGCCTACATAATACACATGGGATTTGGATCCAAACTGACCCCCCCCCCCCTCCCCCAAGGGTGGCTCTTATAGTTCAGTCATTTCACCAACAGGAATTTTGAGTTCGTCGGAAAACCTTAAGAATTTGCTGGTTTTTACGCAGACTGTGAGATCCTAAATTTTGAGTCTGAGTAATAAACCTAAGATGAGGGCCCAAAATTTCTAATACGTAGAGTTCCTGGCCCGCAATAGCCTATGCGCTCAGTACCCGTTGCGGTCGTCAGTGCAAATCAGTCACCCTCGTTTCTACAGCTGCTCATCACTTCAACCCATCAAACTGTGAAGCTTACTGAATCGCCATGAAATTTCTAGACGTTTTTGCCAACTGTCAAAATAAATCCCTTCGCGCGTAAAGCTCTTTAAAAATCGCAAAATAGTTGTGGCAATCATTGACATAAGGGGCTTTTTGGGATCCCAAAACGTAAGCTGAGAGATACCTATGACATCGCAAAAGTTGTCCGTCTGTCCGTCCGTCCGTCTGTAAGCACGATAACTCTCGAAGGGAATGAGATATTTTGATGAAACTTGGTGTGAGGATTCGTTGGGTCGGCGGACTAGTTGAGTTCGTAAATGGGCTTTGTAGCCCTACATTTAGGGGTGGGGGAGGGGGTTCAAATTAAAGGGCAAACAAAATATTTTGAAACAGCTAATGTGATAGTCGATTATGGGGTAAGAAGACATGCTGAACACGATGGTGAAAACCATTTTGTAATCGGACAAGTAGTTCGCCCGGAATCCGGCCAAAACCGGAAAGTTTGTTAAAAGTAAAAGTTTTATTTGGAGTTGATCAAATGTTCGATTTAGGGCAAGAAGACATGCTGAACTTTTATGTGAAAACAATTTTCTACCCGGACATGTAGTTCGCCCGGAATCCGGCCAAAACCGGAAAATTGTTAGAAGTTAAAGTTTTATTTCTAGCTGACTAGATAACCGATTTAGGGGTAAGAAGAGACGCTGAATCCGTGTGACAATCATATTTTACCCGGACATATAGTTCGAGCGGAATCCGGCTGGAGTCGGAAAATTTGTTATAAGTTAAATTTTTATTTGAAGTTGATTAGATGCTCAGTATTGGGGAAGAAGATACCCTGAGTTCGGTTTTTAGTTTTCTTTTTTTGCCGGACAAGTAGTTCTAGAGTTCGGCCGAAACCGGCAAATTGACGGAAGTGACAGGAACTTTTCGTCAAAACAGATATGACTTATACGGGTAAACACACATGCTGAATCCATATCTGAACTTGGTTTCCTCAGATGATTAGCTATTTGGCCTTAATCTGTTTCTGAATTTTAATGGTGAGAATGTTCAAGGATTCTGGCGATGACTGGATCTGGCTAAGACAAGACCCAGTTGTCTGGATCAGATACTGAATTTTTGGGATCCCATCGAAAAGTTTGGTCTTGTTTCATGGAGAACGCAACATTGTCCGAGTTGCGTATTGGCAAGAACAAATAAGATGTAGAATGTAGAACTTCCGTCTCCTAGTGTTGGACGATACTCGATATCGGACCACATATCGATATCGAATTTCGAAACGTAAATATCGATATCGAATACGATATTTGATCGTTCATAATTATTGTAAATAATCCAACATAACCTACATTTATATATCCGGAATTGGAGCAATATGTTATCCGTAATTCAGTTCTTATTCATTTGGAGTTTGAGATGATGCAAGATGCTATTTAACGACAATTTTCTTCTAAAAAATTGGCGAAACGAGACGTACCCCATAGCGAAACATGGTAAAGAAATATCGATATATCGAATATCGAAAGCGAAAATATCGGTATATCGAAAAATCCAAATATCGCCCAACACTACCGTCTCCCGATCTCTGTAATATGACCATGAGGAGTGGAATAGAGTCGAGAGTAAACAGACTATTGTTTGTATACCATTGTTATGTCGTGTCTGACGCGCTGCAGTGGCGGGTCACTGATTGATTGATCGATTGATTGATTGATTTGATTGACTGATTTATTTAAAACATAAGCATAAATCGTGACACAGTGCCAAATGGCGTACTTACTTAGTCAACAGATTAAGCTATATAAAAACAAAAATAATCGTATTCGTCAAATTTTAACTTTCAACAGATCGGAACAAAAGACTAATATCAATACATACTATAAGCCTTGACATGATACAGTATACAAACAACAATAATCATAATCATCCATTAAAAAAAACACACCAAAAACCTAATATAAGAAATTAGGTTTTTTAGGTATTTTCCATTAGGTTTGTACAAAAATACAAACCAAATGGAAAATACATACACGCCTGTTATGTATTTTCCTCTCAAATGCGCAGCGACTAAAAGGGAAGTAGACGAGCGTCAACTCAAAGTAGCTCTAGCTAGAGAAAGTAGCTCTAGCTAGAGAAAGTAGCTCTAGCTAGTTCTGGCGGGGTATCCATAGTCGGTGCATGGGACCAAAGACGGATGTTCTATTGGCTTATTTGTTCTTGGAATGAGCTGCATCGGCCCTTTCTCATCGCGTCCACAAGAAAGTGAAATCGCTAGTTCTTACCAGAGCAAAATAACACTAGGGAGTGGCGCCAAGACCTATGCTTTCCATGCTTCACAAGCGGGCCATAGTCGTAGCGCCGTCCGTTACGCTTGCATTTAAAGCGAGACAAACTTGCGGGTTTACAAATTTCTGCTAAACCTAAGATGCGGTCTGCAGATTTCGTGGAAACAGGGGAGTTTGTATCAATTTTTTGCTATGTTCAGAATATGAAGTTATTGGAGCCAGCGCTGTAGCACGACTCATTGAGTATCAGTAGGGACGTTCTCTATCGCTAGTGATGCTAGTGTGCTGCTATTCGAGTGTGTGTCACTTCTTTTAAGTCTTGGTACTACTCCCTAGTGTTATTTTGCTCTGGTTCTTACGAAGAACGTCAGTGTTTCTGGAAGAATGAAAAACCCATCAAAATTGGCCCTGGAGAGCCTAGACGGAGTAGACATAAGAAACGAAAAACAACATTACGCGATATGAATTCTTACAACACAAAAAAAATGCACATCCATGGATTCATATTTTTACCAAACTGGAGAGTAGGCTAAGAGAACAGGCGGTGCAAGAATGGCAGTGTAGGCTTACTGCTGGGGATTCCCTAAGGTTTCATGCCGCAGCCATATAGAAACGGGAGGAAGAAAAATTTCTTTGAAGGTGGGAATTCCTTTATATAAAAGTCAACTGATAATTAGCTTAAGGGCAGATTGTTTACTGATAGGATTAAGAACGAAATACTGGGTAAGGTTAGAGTGCGATGTGGTCCTTACTTTTGTCTAATGTGCGGTAAAATGTATGAATATATTCTCTATTTAGTAGGTGCATGCAAGAACAATTTATCTGATAGAACTTCTGACTCCCTATCTCTGTAATACAACCATGCGGAGTCGAATATTTCCCCATACCCTGCCCGATGCAAACGAGCGGAGGTTAGGAACCACGAGGTACACCACGTTTCGTTACCACCACAAATAGCCATATGGCTGTGAATGCCTGTGAAGCCGTGAAGAAAAAACTTTCAAAGTAAAAGCCGATTGGTTCTCTGGACGCGCTCCAGAGCGGATCAGTTTGCCTCCTGCATGTATTCCTCTGCTGTGAGCAGCGGCTAAGACGGAAGTAGACGGGTATCAACTCAAAGCTAGAGCAAGTACCTCTAGATCAGCTCTGTTTTGTCGGGGTATACAAAGTCGCTGCATGGGACCAAAGACGGAGGTTCTATCAGATTATTTGTTCTTGTTGAATGTCAGGAAATAAAAGACCCGAGGAAGGAAATGATTGGGGAAATGATGGGGGGAGAGGTTTGAATAAATACGGAAAAGTAGAAGTTTTACAGATGTAAGAGATGTGGAAAGATTCCTTAAGGTGGCCATGAGTCACAGGTGGTAAGAAGGCAGACTAAATCCGCTTTTGGCAATCATTTTCTACCCGGACATATAGTTGGCTCTGAATCCGGAATATACACTGTTTTAGCTTATCTGTATTTGTGTTACTGCAGTTTTGGATTGCCTGCGGGTCGGGTTGCGCTAACGCAAACGCTAAAATGGACTTAAATCCCATTCTTGCGTAGCGTAGATTTTTCTTGGAAAAAGCTTGTGTTGCGTCTTCGCAAACGCACCGCAAGACCAGCGTAGCTCAGTGTGAGAGCAGCAATACTCTCCGACAGAATTAGAGAAACTTTACACTCCACAAACTGTTCTAAAACCAGAAAAACGTGGAGGGAAAAATGTACATATCTGCCGAGCAGGTATATTTCTGGGTTCCGGCTAAAAAAAACCCTGCCCCCCTCCATCCACCCACACAGTGTTAATAAATAAAATATATTTTACAAAAAATTTCGTATTTTATTCTCTTTCGTGTTTTCCTTTCTGTTTCTCTTTTTTCTTTACTATTTACTCCGTCTTCGTGCCTTCTATTTACTTAGACGGGTAACAGATAAAGTCATCATCATCATCATCGTCACAGAGGCACGCGGCCAGCGAGCTGCCGTCACACGTTTGAATTTAGCTCGCGTGCCTATAGGGAAAATCCTTCAAGTGCTCGCAGTCGAAAAGGCGGTTTTTATGAAGCTGTTATAATTTAGTATATATTTGCATTGGGGGGGGGGGGGGTTCTCCGGGAGGGGGAATAGGGGGTCTCGCCAGACATAACCGTGGGTTATATCCGTTTTTTTTCGCCGGGAGGTTTTGGCCTAGACACATGTTTGCATGAAATGAAACAATGAACTGACAAACGTAAACAACAACAACATGACCAAACGGATATTGATTCTTACCTTTTTTGTAGTTTAATCCAAAAGGTTGAAGGTCACCGAAGGCACACAGCCAGCATTCTTTCATCACATAGTAGCTGAAAGGTAAAGGAAGCATATTCAGTCGTACTCCAAACAAATATGTTAGGTTAACGAAGGAAATATACCAAAACAAAGGCACAGAGGAGTTACCAATGAAAGTTACCATACACTCGGACATGTTTTCTTGGTACTATCCTACGTAGCTAGTACTGGAACCCAATTTAATAGTAGTACCATCAGTGGCGCCATTTGGAGGGGGGCAGGGGGGGGGGGGGGGGCAGGGGGGGGGGGGGGCAGGGGGGGGGGGGCATGCCCCCCCCCTTGTATTTGAAAGAGGCCCAAAATACGAGGTTTTTTGTCTATATTCATTTTTGTTTGACATGCTGAAGTAAAGGCATTTACCAAACCGTAAATTTCACACTGCACCACACAGTTAGTAATCTGGTTTTGAACCAAAATCTTTGTATTTTAGCAGAAAACAGGCGGATTTTTTTTTTGGCCTGCGGCGCTCAGTTTCAATATAATTTGATGTTTGTTAGATGTTATATCCGAACTCAAAAGACTTCATGAATCCAGATCTTCTTCTCGTGATCGCGACACATCTCGATAGGGTTTCGATCGAAAGCCTCAGAGGGTCTAAAGTCGGTTATTCTGTCACATGGGTAGGCCACAAACTCCAGGTCACAACATGCTCCAGAACATTTTTATTGGTGAAGGGTCTTAAAAAAATGCGTGGTTCTTGTATCTGCTCATTATGGTATATTTTAAAACTGCTTTAATTTTACCCTAAAAAAGCAATTAAATTTTGCGTTTGAGCAAAAAAAAAATCTAGGATGGGGGCCCAAAATGGATGTTTGCCCCCCCCCCCCCCCCCTCCCGAGATTTGATGAAATGGCGCCACTGAGTACCACCAATTTAATAGTAATCACAGTCGCAAACTCTTATTCATTGCGAAATTCCTTCACTTCCGGTCCAGGAGAAACAAGGTGCGAAACGTAGAAAATCAGCCGATCCTTACGATCGAATGGAATTCGAAAGGGAATATAATATAATCTTTATTTCCATAACAGCACAACATAATATAGCTGGCAGAGGATCCTCATGACGTGACACATGCCAAGGCAGTGACGTACAATATATACAGTATATGATAATAATGAATAGGCCTACATAGTATTATACATGTCACACAACAGGAATTAAAATGGGAAACTATATAAGGAAGCATCAAGAGTTAAAGCACAACTCTTACTAGAAATGATTTTTTCCCTATGAAATGGACCAGAAATATCATTTTCGAAAATACCCTTACTTTCAACCTGATATTAGCGATTTTCTTGTTAGCGCTTGTCGCTTGTCTCCAGCCTTCCTGCTCTCTGTCGCAGCGGCTGGGCGCAAAACATTCGAAAACGGGCCGTGGTTAAAAAGTTTGAAAACTAAGCAAATAAAAGAAGTAATGAACAAAAGCTTCTCAGATCCTTCTGTGTGAAAGAGTTGTCAGCAGACGTGGAAAATCCAGGCAAAAGTTTCGTTGTGGTCCGGGGGAAACTCGGCAAGGCCAAAAAAGCGCTAAAATCTCGTAGGCACAAACGAAACAATGGACAAAGGTGGGAATTTTAGAAGCTTATAATTCTGTATGGGAGCTAGGTAGTCTATAAAAGGCAGAATAAGCAAGAGGGGTCCTTTAAAATGAGAAATAAAATAAGGTACAAAGGAAGAACATTTTGCTGTTTTCATAGTTGAGGTACGTTATGCATATCCTTTCTGTATCCTGTCACCTCGGACAGTTAGTAAGTCTCGAGGGGTTACACCCTTCCCCGGCACCGACCGAAACCGCCGGTGCCGACCATAAATTAGGCAATTCATCTTTAAATCTGACTTTAATGCCCTAATATGGGGCAACCAGTGCCGGTTCTGGGCACTTGCTGTGCACTAAAAATCGAGGGTGGGCAACCCCCCACTAAACCTACTCGATGTTACAAGGGGAGTCACGAAAAACAATTGGATCGAGTTCTGGAGGAGTTTTGTACCTTCTTTTGTGACCTTGTAAAACGAAATTGAAGCTGAGAGAAGTGACCTGTTAGCAGGGGCGTCACATATGGGAGGAGGGGCACCCCAACCCCAATGTTGTCAACTAGTAGGCAAAAAATAACCAAGTCGGCGCAAAGTGCAGCGATTTATCTTAAAAACAATCGATTTTTTGCAAAAAAAAGTCGGTAAAAATGACCAGCCAGTCGGTAAATACCTTGCCCCCTCCCCCCTCAGACATTTGGGCTAGTAACGCCTCTGCCTGTTAGATCAGTGTTTTCTTTTTAAGTTATATGACGTTACCATATTTCTTCAAAGCAGGGTTTTTCGTAAAATTAGTCGATTTTTTCTTAAAAACAGTCGTTTTTTTGCAAAAAAAGTCGGTAAAAATTACCAACCAGTCGGTAAATACATTGCCCCCCCCCCTCAAACATTTGGGCTAGTAACGCCTCTGCCTGTTAGATCCGTGTTTTCTTTTTAAGTTATATGAAGTTACCATAAGTCACGACAGGTTTCTGGGTGAATAAAAAAATGGCTAAAAAACTTTTACCCGATACTTTGTCACTAGAGTATAGAATGTTAATGCATGTAAATTAAGATCTAATCTAATGCTAATTATGAACGTTCTAGCGTCTCAAGAACATGTACGTTCTACGTGGAGATGTTTTGTTTCTCATTGTACTGATTATCTAAAGCATTGTCCTAATAGGTGTAATAAGCTGAATAATGCTATACGCGATGTTTACGTCTTAATACACACGCCCGTTCAAATACGAACCCGAGAGGCTCTTATCAATGCAGCGAGCAGTGTTGCCAAGGTCATACAGTATTTCGAGTTTCTGAAGACCAGAAAAGTGTTCTTAGTGTTACTTGAAGTACACCAGTACAATTTGACGCCCAATATATTGTAAAAAGCAGTTAAATATGCGGATGGCCAGCATTGGTCTTCGAAGTAGCATTAAGCACAAAACGTGTTATTTTGAAGAAAAGTTGTTTCTTCAGCTTCCAACAAAGTAGAACTTTACTGCTTCCCGTGGCAACCCTGACGATGCTGCTCCTTTCCTCGGCCCGCTGGCGGAACCAACCAAGCGATCTGATTGGCCCTGCATAAGCCAGAATGGAACGCTAGTCTATTCTCCTTATTCACGTTATTACAGCGCGCTCCGAGGAAAAGAGGAATCTGTAATAAGTCTTATACGCGGTAATACAACTTATTACACCTATTAGGACAATGCTTAAGTCACAGACTCTGAAAGATGAAAAAATAAAATCAATCAATCAAACGAAGTAAATTTTCTCTATACTGTTTGACTGGTTATTTTCTTTGCTACCCTTAGTTATCTCAAGCTGATCCGAGATTTGTGTCCACAAATGTCAAAAGAACGCAGTCTGTTGATAACAAAAATGTATAACAGCCTCCTTTGACGACAGAAGATATCACCCAGGAATGATCGAACAACTTTCCCGAAGAAATGCAAGTAAGATGTTCCCAACAAAACTGCAAATCAAAACTGAAGTGACACTTAACGCCGAATTCCGATCCAAGAAAAACATGATGATATTTGACGCGCTGTGAAGAACGGTCGGAAACGACTGAATTTTCCGGTTCTCGTAACAAAAGGTTCTGAAATTCTGTTTGAACAATACGAAACAGGAAATACGGCTGAAGATTCGATATGACATGCAGGATCTATGGGAGTCGTAAAGGACCCGTCGCACATATATTACTGATTAATTGTACGTCCATACTTATTTATTTATTTTTTTTACTTTTTTAATCCGCCGAAAGAGATGAAACAGCTATGTAGGCTACAAAGAAAGAAATTATGAATGGGAATTTAACGATGGGCTATATCCGGGAGCTTGTAACCAAAAATCAAGCCGGATTCTGAAGAAGTCCAAGTCTCGACTTGATATGAAAACGAAGCCACAACTTCGATTTCCTATTTCTTTTTGCCTTTAGACTGATCAAAAATTCAAAACATCCGATAAAGACAGAACATGAGACATCATAAGCAGGCTACTACCCAAACTCCGTTTTTTTCGGATTCCGGCCACATTTCTGTCCGGCAGGAAATCGAAGTTACGATACCGATCCATGCACCGTGTCGACACCTCAAAAGTGTAACACTTGGTAACACTGGTCGAGCGAGGCCAGGTAAAGAAGTGTAGGTGTAGATGACTCATGCCATGGCATAAGTCATAATAATTGAAAGAGTTATAAATGTTTCAAGAGTAGACTACGGACAGTATATAAGATTAAATATTAGTTGCATTTTTGCAGATACCATGGTATCTGTTACCACGGTAACTGGATCTGCAATTATTCGTTTGTGCAGTTACCATGGTATCTGATACCACGGTTGCTCTGCAAAAAGACAATTGCCGAAATTGCACTTTCCGAAGTCATCTCTAAAGAAAAACTGATATACAGTTACATCACTAAGTTCCAAACTTCTTTCTCACTCATTTTACAAAATCCTAGTCTCTATTATTGGTAATGATGAAAGTGAGATAACTTTTCCAGATACCACGATCAGTTACGACGGTCGGACCGTGGTATCTGAATATCAGATACCTGCATATAACTGCAAAAACACTTTTTGACCATGGGATCAGATTCTACGGTAGCTGCGAAAACGACCTTAGACCGCGGGGTCAGATACCATGGTATCTGCAAAAACGCAACTATAGTAACGGAAAGGGAATAGCGCTGCCTAGCGGCAGCAGAAGTGAGCAGTGCGAGGTGCAGATGGAACCGCAACACTACCGCAACACTACGAATATATCTGGATTAGCCTGCGGCACGATATTTTGCTGAAAACAGACAAATTCATTCCAGCCTTGACGCCAAGAAGCCAGAATTCATGACGTCATGCGTAGTAACTACGGTAAGCAGGGTGGAACATGCTCTTAGACTTGAATTTGCTGCTAAATTTGAATATCCCGCAAATTCGAGATACAAAATCGAAAATCCTTTGACAGTCCTTTTGACAAATCAAGCCACAAAGCGAGCTACAATTCTGGGTTACACAAACGACCACGATCAACCCATAACCAGTCACATACACTTTGTGGGATCACGGAAAAACGCCTCACCTGCAAATTACCTGCAAATTTTCAATTGCAGGCGAATAGGATGTCTCCTAATACAGTGGTTCCCAACCTTTTCCGTACCGCGTACCCCTAATCAAGGGTCGAAAAGGTTGCGTACCCCCTTTTTCAGAACGTGAAAAGAAGATATTAATTATCATAAATGATATATATATATACAAAAAAATGAGGCACGTGAGGCTGCTTTGTAGCTAAAATTTGTCAAATCTCGGCTCGATGTCAGTAACTGCCTCGGCAACGGCAATATTTTTTCCAGTCAACCTGATTCTGTGTTTGGATTTTGATGTCTTTCATGCTTTTATCAAGCTGCATCGCAAACATTTTCGTTAGCTTAATTCGTAACTCTGAACAGCACCAAAGTGGTTGGCCATGGACGGTTAAGAAGAAACGAGTCGGCGCGAAGCGCCGCGATTTTTCGCAGAAGAGAAATTTGGTAAAAATGACCAACCAGCAGTCAGTAAAAATACCGCGACACCCAAAAAACATTATGGCTACTGATGTCTCTGCCTTCTACTGGCAATACTAGACTTTCGGCAATCAAAAGTGAGCTAGGCAAGTTTTGAAGCTACAGACTAAACTGATTTTGTTACCTTCGCGTACCCCTTGAAAGGGTCTCGCGTACCCCTTTGGGTACGCGTACCACCGGTTGGGAACCACTGTCCTAATATACGCCTTCATGGGTGCTTTCTTGTTCAGGTTTCCAGTTGAATCTCCACTGTTTGCCTGACCACTCCTTGTCCAAATATTGTTTGAAACTATTTGTTGTTTGGCAGGTAACAGTGGAATCTGCTAGTGCGTTGCACTAGTTGACTGATCTACTGGTGAAGAAGGTCTGTGCATGCCACTTCAGTACAGGCCTCTTCGTCAACTTTTTTGGGTGCCCCTGGTGGTGCTTCCTGTGTTTGGCACAAAAATGTTGGGTGGGATGTTGTTGCTCATGTTGTTCGTACAGGCCTCTTCGTCAGCTTTTTTGGTGGCCCCTGGTGGTGCTTCCTGTGTTTGGCACAAAAATGTTGGGTGGGATGTTGTTGCTCATGTTGTTCGTACAGGCCTCTTCGTCAGCTTTTTTGGTGGCCCCTGGTGGTTCTTCCTGTGTTTGGCACACAAATGTTGGGTGGGATGTTGTTGCTCATGTTGTTCGTACAGGCCTCTTCGTCAGCTTTTTTGGTGGCCCCTGGTGGTTCTTCCTGTGTTTGGCACACAAATGTTGGGTGGGATGTTGTTGCTCATGTTGTTCGTACAGGCCTCTTCGTCAGCTTTTTTGGTGGCCCCTGGTGGTGCTTCCTGTGTTTGGCACAAAAATGTTGGGTGGGATGTTGTGGCTCGAATTTTTGTATACAACAATCATATCACCACGATTTCTCTTGTAGGTCATTGTGGGGATGTTAAGGGCTTTGAGTCTTTTGTCGGATCACGGAAAAACTTCTTTTGTGGGATCGAGGAAAAAGGTCGTTAGGCTGAAAGTAAAAACCAGTTGCACTCTAACCCTAGCATTTCAAAACGGTGGTCAATCACGACTCTCCAACAACAGAAGCTTTTATCGGCCTCCTGCCGACGATAACCTAACAATATTTATATTTCTCCTGAGCATGACATCTGGCACAAAAAAGCCAACCAATTAACGGCGGTAATTAGGAGCCCCTAACTCCCAGCTGTCGGCAGAAGTTTACCAAAATATGAGATGATTAACACATTAATTAAAATGCTGGGAGGATCAGCGAAAATCCGAAGATAAAATTAAGTTTATGTTCTGTTTACGTAGCATGATTTTAAGATGAGTGAGAAGCATGTACTTGCCACTAGGAAAGGGGCACCGACGGTGACTTCTGGGCATGGTGTGTATCAAAATTTTGTGATTTTTTTTCTGATGATGATTCTTTGGTGATATTTGGAGGTTGTTTGCGATTTTTATCAAAAAGTTGATCGTTTTCCCGTAAATTTTTATGATTTTGATATGTCACAAGAAGTATGAAAGGCTTGGCTGTCCTTGGTTAAACTAAGTATTTTATTATTTTTAACCCAGGAGCCGTAGTTTCACTTTAAGTACAAAAGGAGTCTGAAAGTAGTTCACTTTCTGGTTGTCAGTGTCTAATCTTAAAGGACCCCTCGCACTATTTACTATTCAACTTGCAGTATTTTAAAATATTTGAATACTTTAAAACTAGGCTGTGCTTTTGACAAATAACCCACGGCGTTGGCTGTTTTAAGCCTTTTCCCAGACCCGTTGACTTACAGCGAAAACAGGGAAAAAATTTACATAACCGTTTTTTCTGATGAAAAAAATTCTCGCAGGCAACCGTCGACAGCGTGATACACATCGAAGGTAGCAAAACATGGCAAGCGAGAAAATCAGCGTGGTTTGTTCGAGGGGTTAGAATATACCGTACGAAATTTGGGTCTCCGGGTTTAGAAGTATATGGAGTGATTATGGAAGTAGGTTGCATTAGTATTATAGGTGAGACAGGTCCTTTAACAGTCGTTCACAGCTCAGAATTTCTGGCGACTGCATTTGTCTTGCCCAATGCTGGAAAATTAGAAAATTGTCAGAAAAATTACCTAAGTGTCAAAACGACGCTAATTATTTTTTTGGTGACTTTTGGATAAGCACAGGTAATCTGGTCTTGTCTGACGTGACAACGCTGCTTTCGGGTATCACGATCGAAGCTTAAAAGTTGAACTAAAAATCTTTTTTGTAAGAACAGTCAGTTTCATGAGTTTTGCCAAACTGGTTTGGCAATTTGCCAAACTGGCACAGTCATATGGAACTCGTTACCTGAAAATATAAGATTACCAGATGAAAGAATTAATTTTAAGAAGGCTCTAAAAAAAATACATGATAAACAACAATTATATTTCCACTTTTTACTTTATTTGTATTTGTTTAAGATTGTTTGATAGATTAGAATACATGTAGGCTTCATTTACCTTGTCTGACATTTACTGTAAAAATTATCGTTATTTGTTGTGTATTTGTTTGTTTTTGCTCAATTGTTAAAGCCTTAGGCTAGTCTTTTATCATTTGTTCATAGTAATCATGTTATTAACTGACTGCTATTTTTGCATGCCACTGGCATGTCTGGCGTTTCCCAAAACTCTATTGCTATTGCCGTGTTATTGCATGAAGGTTATGTAAAGTATATTACGTACTTGTATGTTAGTGAATTTACCTATACTATTTTTCGCAATGAAGAATTTTTGGATGACTAAAGTGAATTTGAATTTAAACATTTTAACCTTACTCCTTAGCTTAAACCATAAATGACATAATAACATATTTTTGGGGGTATAACAGCGTTTAGTATAATTCATCTAATACTCAAGGGTTGTGGTACCTACTGCCTTGTAACCTATTACACATCAGAAACATCACGCGAGTCGTCCCTCATCGAAAGTTACTACGGCCAGGGACCCATCAATTTCCTGTAATGACTCGCCATTCAGGGGGCTTGTCATTTCCTATGCTTCTATGTTGCTATGTTGCCCGAGCCTCACATAGTTTCCAAAAATTCCGCTTGGGTCGAATCGGCGTTCTTGCTCAGATAGACAAAATTTGTTGGGACTGTTCAGCATGCCACCAGGTACCTAAGCTAGGACAAAAGATCCAGGATACTCTTCCATTACAGAGAAATATTCCTAGTTCAGCACAACAGCTGCGAAAAAAAATTTCTATCTGGATAGTCGGGTATTTTATCACCGTGGGTATTTCTCGAACTATCTGACGCTCGGTCAAGAGCGCATCAGAAATCTCTTACCGACAAGCCCCCTGAACGGCGAGTCATTACAGGAAATTTATGGGTCCCTGTTACGGCGTAGACGGAGATACCTTGGACATGTTCGGGCATGAACGATTTCAAGATTCCTAAATCAACATTTTCTGTCTCTACCAGTCGTGTTTTCGGGTCAGTGTTGCCGCCGGCAGTAAAATTTTACTAGATCTAGTAAAAAAAAATCTAGTAAATATAGAGGATCTAGTAAAATTCCTTCTAATCTAGTTAAAAAAATGATCCAACCCAGAAGTTGTGTCATTTTTCACAAATTCTGAGGAAATGTACAGAGATATTATGATCCATTCTTGCTCCTCCCCCTCTGCAGCTAGCCCCATTCAGGTGCAGAGGCCAGAACGACAGTTCTCAATTTCATCTGTTAACCAACCCAAGTATCAGAGCCTCGTTTTTGTTGCATGCTGCAGGTCCACTTCTCGGCCGATTCCGGACTGATTCTTCCTACATCCGTTTTTACACTGCAGCGCTTCCGAGGAAGACGGCAGCGCTTCTCGAGAATCACGGACTTGCTCACCGACCAAGTCCGTGCTTCCCTGCAAGATGCTGCAGCGCTGCCGCTTCAACCAAGAAGAAAGTGAATCCAAAAACGCATATCGTGCAAAAGCAAAGAAGTGCTGCAGCAGCGATGCGGCAGCGCTATTGCAACAAAAACGAGGCTCAGAGCTCTTTGACTATTGTGCTAGGTCTCTAGTCTCACATGAAAACGAGCGAACCAACTGTTTTCAGAAAAAATCGACTGTTCTTAAGAGAATATGACCTGTTTGAAGAAAAAACCGACTGTCATTAGAAAAATCGCGGCGCAGACAATATTATAAGGGGGCGCACCCCCCATTTGTGACGTTTCTGCTCTTTATGACCAAGTTGTCTTCACGGATCAGAAATGTGACTCACAAATCACAATCAGTCCCTCAAAATTTAACTGACTTTCGATGTATTTGTTTACTGTTGAAATGTAGTATGTATTCTCTAAGTCAATGCACGTGCCGCGGCAACGGCCGCGAAAAAAATTTAGTAAAAAAAATTTTTCCGGAGTCTAGTAAATTTAATTTTGGTCGGGTGGAAACACTGTTCCGGGTTGTCGACGAAACGTCCCAATTCGAACCCCACAACAAAACGTCCCCGGCGAAATGTCCCCAACCGAAACGTCCCCTGGCGAAACCTCCCCATGGCAAAGCGTCCCCGGCTATAGGTTGTTTTTGTTCATCATTGAAGGATAGCTAGGCCTATGAGATTACTGATTGCGTCATCAATTCAGACAAAAAATGTTCTTGGAATATAACATTTTGAAACTACTCTAGCAATTAACCGATAGTGAAGAAACAAACCAAAGTGTTGCTCCCGGCAGTCCCGGCTATAGCCATTTCTTAAAGAAAGCGCAAAGATTTAGTAGTTCGTCAGTTTTCGTTTTATCCTTTATTTAATTGGTTTATTTGTGTGTTAGTTTACGCTGTGATATAACTCATTGATCTCGCTTTTGTTCGATGTATAATTTGGTAATATTTATTATTAAAGGATTTTATTAAAGGATCAAACCCGTCTTACCTAGATCTACTGTCTCTCTACCCAACTAACCGTTCCACCCGCTTTCGTTTCCTCGCTTCCCATGTCACTTTTATCCACCATGAAGGCACTGCGCAAATTTTTGCATTCTCCTTGTTTGACCCTCTTTGAGCCACAGCGGGCTTCCCCTTTCTCTTATGACCATATTGGTGCTCCTCAGATTGTGCATGTTGCTTCAAACGACCTAGAACTGATCAGTTACGAGTCCATTGCAAGGCATATTATATTATGGGTTTTAATTAGAAACAAAACATTTATGAAGCAACCGATCCCATGCCCGACCTTTCCTGCTTGTAAGGAATGCTCCCACATCTGTAATAATAATAATAATAATAATTTATTTTTAACCCGCTATAAAAAATCAAAGCGGAGTATCAATAAAAGAAACAAAACAAGCAGTTCACAAAACAAAACAAAAAACTAGAAACTAAAGCAAACGAGACAGGCTACAGTGGGCGGGCAGATTCTTATAAGTTGACTGGGGTAATTTCCCAGCAAGATCTGTAATTTCGAATTCGAATTCGTAATGCACACTCTGAAGTTGTTTTACCTCGATCATGCACTTGATGATCGAGGCGAACTTAAAAATCTACGCTTGGGGACACTTCGCCACTGGGACGTTTTGCCGTGGGGACGTTTTGCCATGGGGACGTTTTGTCACGGGGACGTTTCGCCAGGCCAACAAGAAAGACTTCAGTGTAAAGACTTTTGAATCTTTCTGGATATTTTTTATTGACTCATAGGCCCCTCGAAAAGCGACGAAAGGACAGGAGCTATCAGCATTTTAATGAACATATTTGCTGGCTTTACCAGACGGCACTCGTCGCAGAGGAGGACTATAATACGCTCTGTCGCACTTACAATAATGACCTGCGGCCAGGTCCGGATCCAGGAATTTATTTCGAGCGGAGGGGGGGGGGGTGTTATCCGCGGTCGGACCTAATCCGTACCAAACAGGAAGACAGAAACATAGAAGGAATTCTGAAAAGACATTCGAAAATGGAGCTTCAAAAACCGGATAGTGGAATATTGGAATAATCTCCCCAAAAATGTCGTAAATGCCGAAAATATCAATCAGTTTAAAGCAGGCGTGGATCGTCACCTGGCTGAAATTCAATTTAGTGTACACAGTGTCTCGAGAAATTAACAGAGGCGAAAGCCTTTTTACTGCAGTTATATTATATTATTATTATAGATCCGAGGTTAGAGCCTATAAAAAACGATCATTTTCATATGTTTCGAGGGGGTTCGAACCCCCTAGCCCCTCCCCCTGGATACGGCCCTGCCTGTGACACTTTAATACCTCATGGCTGGAATGGGAGGACATCGTCACAGCCGTAAGCCTCAGAGACGACTGAAGACTTTTCTTGAACGACCTAGGCGCCTCTGGAGCCACGGGAGGGTCTAAGGCAACCTATTACGGCCTTAGCCACGATCAGACTCTCTGAATGTAACACATATATTTTTTACAAATATACTGTGAAAGTAACACATATTTTTTTTAAATATGCTGTTTTACGAAAAATCGTGACTCAGCTATTTTTTGCAGACTGGCCGACAACATTCGGGGAGGGCTCCCCCCCCCCCCCCTAGTCGTGACGCCCCTAGAGCTGTGCTCGATTTCTGGAATCCCTCGACCCTCTAAACAGCCTCTATCCAGCAATTAAACAAATACAGTTAACGAAACAGCTCATTATTTTTTTCTTCTCTTTTTGAATTATGTATTGTCAAGTTAAAATTGTACCTTGCGTGTTGTTCATTGTTCCTTTTTCTTTTCTTATACTCAATCAGTGACATTTCATGTAAAGATGGGAAATAAACATATTCATTCGTTCATTCAGATCCACTGGAACTTCAATCAATCAATCAATCAATCAATAAGTATATTTCACATAATATTTCTGTAGAACAGAAATAACCTTGTACGTCAAAACAAAATGGTTTGAAAAATAAATAAAACAACGGTTAATGCAATGTAAAATAAACTAAGTGTCAAACACTGCTTTGTTATAATTAGATACGAAATATGGTACAAAGGAAGTGCGCTCATGAATTGCGAATTAAGGTATATTGGGGTTTCGACACCCCAAGGGGAAGTATCTTTGAAAAGGGGAATGATGGCTTTCTCCCTGGGATCTTGAAATCAACGTCGCCGAGGTATATTATGGCAGTAGGGAATTTTGTTGGAAGGGCTTTAGAGTTTAGTAAGATTGAGGAAAGAGATAGAGCAAGTGCGCCGTAGAAATTATAGTAGTGGTGAATGAATGCTGGTTGTATTTATGTATGTTGATTGTTACTGTATATGGCCATACGGCTTTCAAATACAGATTATCTTATCTTGCCTTTTTAGTCATAATCCCTTGGTTGGTCCACTGACCCGCTTAGGGGTGAATTATCTTGCGGTATTGGGAAAGAACGTCTCTCAGTTCATGTACGTCCTTTAGCGGAACTTACCTGAAAAGCAGAAAGACAGATTCGGCCAAACAACAACGGTGCAGCTTTGCAGTCCGTCCAGTGAAGCGCTACGACTGGTTGTGGAGCAACTGCATTCGCAGCGTTTAGAAACAACCGCCACCTAATCCGAATCGATTACAATAGTGTTGTGGCCTTGACTATAGGCGTTTTTCCGTGCTCCCACAAACAGTTTGTGGGTCGACTGTGGCTCGAAAGAGTGTTTCCGCGGTCTTTCGTGCAACCCACAAGTGTGTTTCCGCGACCAACAAGATTTTCGTGGCTCCCTTTGTGGCTCAAATTCGACAAACAACTGGCGAGGTGATTGTCGATTTTGTGGCTCGATTCTGGCGGGAAATTCAAATTAAGCAGCAAAATGGTGTCTAAACAATAAAGCTAACTACTTTTTCAAGCATGTAGACTTAAAACTGAAGATACTTTTTGTACAGAATGGCAAGGAAATAAGCCTGGAATTCTATTTATTGAGATTTTACACGAATTCTCTTTTTATTCTTAGATATTTGAAATTACCGCCAAAAAATAGACCAAACGTAGTTTCCGCGAGTTTCAACTATATAGTGGCTCGACTGTGTGGCACACAATCGAGTTTCCGCGACAAACACTCAGAAGCGTGTGGCCCACAACTGTGTCGCGGGAAAAGGCCTTATATCTCCCTCATAAATCCGATGACGAATTGCCGCCACGCACTAGAAGAACAAGACGATCACACGTGAGATCTGGGTATAAGTTATCTGAAGGGTTAATAAGCGAATAGGCTTTCGCTTCATGTCGAGTCGCGTGTTAGCCCCTTGGAAAAGTCAGCCAGCACATAGCACTGAAGTCCGAAGCCAGGAATGACAAACTTGATGACGCTTGACAGAACAGAGTTGGGTAAAGCAAAAATAGAGAAAGAGGCATTTCAAACAGTTTTAAACATGGCTAGGCCTAAGAGGAAATGGAAATAGCCAAACAAACCTGGATAAATGTACAGCGTGTTATTGTTTTCTTTGCGATAGTGCACCTAGCGGCCAAAAAAGAACTAATCTGAGAGGAATTTTACGCCTACGCTGGGAGAGTGTTGTGACCTTGAATTCCTTGAATACTACGCTGGGAGATACTTCGACAGAACTCGATTGGATTTGATTGCTCCTTGGCAGAACTGTGTTAGTCGGTTTCGCCTAGAAAAAAAGAGGTTCAGAGGTTGTTAAGCAAGTCGTTAACGACTAGACAGACAAAACACAGACGAAACCGAAAGTTATTCTGTTTTACTTAGCGTCTCATACCGAATGAACACCTGGAACTGAGAGGGAGCAGCCACACATTTCTTTCAACCCTTTCCACCAGGATTCGGCAAGCTAGGGCGTGGCTTTATTCGTGTCCGATCAACGCTAGAGAGTAGTGCCGAGACCAGAACAAAATAACACTAGGGAGTGCTTTCTATTTATTTTTTTATTTTTTTTATTTCAAATAAGGCCAACATGGGCCACAATATAACAAAAACACACTCAACAAACAAACAAATGTAAGTACCAGGTCACTTACGTGACTCCCGTCAAAAGCCCCGCGTACAACTCACGAGTCCACGCAAGCCATACAGGCAGAGAAAGCCGCATCTGAGGCCCACAAAGGATCCTAAGAAGTGGGCTAGGGGATCGGAGGATCCTGGTTTGAAGGGAAAGAATTGACCGCCTCCGAAGTTCACCAAAAGATGGAAGCCCTTCACCAACAAACATTCCCGATGCACTACAATTCCAAGGAAGACCGTGAAGCCACCGGAACGAATTATTATACATAACCCGAAAAGAATTCTCACATTTCACACTGACATTACACGCAAGAGGAAGGCAGTAAAGTGGCGTGCAGTAAGCCCTGAAAAGAAAACTCTTTACCGGGGCCTCGCAGCTACCAACCAAGCAGCTACCCTTCTATGCTTCGCAAACGGGCCATACTCGTAGCGTCGCCCAATACATTGTGGAATTTAAAGCGCGACATACTTGTTGGTTTAGAAATTTCTAGTAAAGCTAAGATGTGGTCTGCATACATCGAGGAAACAGTGGAGGCTGCATCTTTTTTTTGCTGCGTTCAGAAAATGAAGTCATCGCAGCCAGCGCTCGTGCACGACTGATTGAGTTTGAGTAGGGACGTTACCTATCTCTGGTGGTGCTAGTGTCGCTGCTATTCGAGTGTGTGTTCGTTTTTTCAAGTCATGGCACTACTCGCTAGTGTTATTTTGCTCTGGCCGATACTTCAAACAAGTGACACACACTCTAATAGCAGTGACGCTAGCTCCATTAGCGACAGTGAACGTTCCTACTCAAACTCAATCGGTCGTGCACCAGCGCTGGCTCCGACAACTTCGTATTCCAAACACAGCAAAATAAAAAGATACAACCTCGATGTTTGCACTATGCAGACCCCATCTCAGCTGTATTAGAAATTTTCTAAACCCGCAAGTTTGTCTCGTTTTGAATGTCCTGAACGTAGTGGGGGGCGCTACCAGTAAGGTCCGTTCCGATATATGAAAAGCATATGTCTTGGCGCTACTCCCTGGTGTTTTTTTGCTCTGGTCTGCAGTGAAAGGACGTCCACCTCACAACCTCGTCTGCGTAGCTCTTTAGCCCAAGCTGACTGCTCATGCGCGGTACGAACGAAGTTTTGTCCCCTCCTTTGTGAGTTTTTTCAACGCGAAATTTTAAGTAAAATCATTTTATTTTTTTATTTTTATTCTTGAACTTCAGTGCTATTAATTGTTGCAAATTTGTTTCTGTGTAATTAATGAACACAAGACTATGTAAAAGCGTAGTTGTATATAGTTATGTTTGACGAGAGAACGAATGTTCGGTCTTTTAGTAATACCGTACGAAATGTTTTTGAACAATACAGATAGTATCATTGAATCATGATTGATGGTGCTAGATGGGGGAATCCACTGAGACATATTCCCGAGCTTATTCCAGCAGTAAGATAAGACAAGATAAGATTTATTTACACTAAGAGCCAAAGGCCATGGCAAATACATGAAAAAGAAACTCAAACAAACAAAAATAATACCTTCTATAAGCATCTATCCCTATTGGCTAGGGCTACCCTGAGGAACCTAGCCAACTGTTGAATACTCATAAAACAACTATTTCCCATGATCCTACACATCCATTCTTCATCTACCCCAACTTCCTTTACTCCAAAAAATTCTAAACTAAGTTCATTCAAATTTTCGCATTCACACAACAAATGTTTTAAATTCTCATCCATACTACCACAAATCGGAAATCGGACATATTTAGCCGAATATTTAGCAAGTTAATTCTTCCAGCTACCGCCTAAAGCGGGCCCTTGCCAAGAATGGCCAAAATATTGCTGATCAAAATCTCAGCCGAGTTACTCGTTTAGCGCAATCAGCCCACATGAGCTTTCAGGTGTTATCAACTTCCGGAGGTTCATTACTGTAAAAGGATCATATATACACGAAAGGCAGCCAATATGAGTCGCAACTTCGTATCGTAATGTCATCCATTCATTTATTCATACTACACAAACTACATAGCGTAAATATAAGGCAAGAAACAAGACCCCCTGAAGCTATCTTGTTGGGGATCTAGCGTAATGAACCTGCAAATTCTTCCAATAAGCGCTTAAGCGCTTCTTTCAATGTACGGAAGATGCTTTCATACTCGTCGTCCAATGTCAGTCCATACGAAATAGTAACAATAGCTTTTTAGCAAAACAAAATAATTCTCGTGATTTTCTCTTGTGTCGCCGAGTCTCAGCAAGTGGCAGTATACACCCAAATGGAATAATATCCGTTTTTTATGTGATATAAATTATTCTTGTTTTTGCTTTTATAGGCTATGTACCTTATGTGGATATAGGCAATCCCCCTCCCAAAAAACACTCTGGCCCAACCCCCCTGGTACCAGACCAACGCCCCCCCCTCCCCCAAGGCAAATATCCAGGAAATCATAAAATCTTACTCAACACTCGTCGGGGTCGCCGGGGGCGGAGGTTGGTGAGGAGGTTACGTCCGGGGAGGGGGGATCCACTGTATACATAATGTCGACTACTATAAACCACCCTTAGGAAGGCCTATGTAGATACGACTCCTTTATCCGTCGTCGGCTCTATTAAGGATATCTTTGGGTACCATCCTACCCTGGTCAGTCAGGGATAGCCGCAACAGTCCTAGGACACCAATTCCATAATCCTGCTAATGTGACTAAGGGAACAAGGGAACTAAGGGAAGAGTCCTACTTTATTTTTCTTCCTCTTAATGACAGAAGCGCGTTTTTTTTTCAATCTTCACTACTTCTAATCGTTTGCTTCAAACTTTCTCCTCACAGTCATGTGAAGATGACCTTATAATAACTAAAATAATCAAAATTAAAAATAGATTAAAAGCATTCAAAACATTTTTAACATGAAAACGAGAGCTAGGGTCTAGCTGACACTCCAGCAGGCCCGTATCCAGGAATTTATTTCGGGGGTGGGGGGGGGGTGCCTTTCGGGGGGGGGGGGGGGGAGGTTGCCTGTGGGTCGGACAAAAAAGTACAAAAAAGACATAGATCAGAGGGAAAAGACTATAAAAATGATTATTTTTGTATGTTTCGGGGGGGGGGGGGGGGTCAACCCCCTACCCCCCCCCCCTCTGGATACGGCCTTGCACTCCAGCAGAGGTAGCTCTAAAGTTGGGGAAATTGCTGGCCCCTTAAAGGGCCTGTGGCTGAGTCCGCGGAATCAGGTAGATAACTCGCGCGCATTATCTCCTCAGTATGCGACGTCGGCACCTCTATGTTTCCTTGTCATCTACACGTTAACGACCTTTTGCTCTGCGCCGTTAAGCATGATCTATGACGGAAGGAAGATAAAGAAATTCCTGGTGAATAGTATCTGTGCTAAAAACGGCTGACAATAAAACTGAAACTCGGTTGGGTGGTCTCTCAGACGATCTATTTTTTGAGGTTGCGTTCCAAAAAAGTTATTACCAGTTATCAGAGACGTCACGACTGGGGGGGGGGGGGGAGGGGGGGGGGGGGGGAGGGGGGGGGAGGGGGGGGCCCCAATGTTGTTGACCAGTCGGTACAGCGCCACGATTTTTCGTCAAAACAGTTGATTTTTTTTCATGAAAACAGTCGTTTTTTTTGAAAATCAGTTTTTTTTTTGTCAAAACAGTCGTTTTTTCTGAAAATCAGTCGACCTTTTTTTCAAAACTGTCGTTTTTAAATGAAAACACTCGTTTTTTTCTTGAAAACAGTCACTTTTTCTGCAAAAACAGTATGTAAAAATTACCAGCCAGTCGGTAAATGCCTTGCCCCCCCCCCCCCACAAACATTTTGGCTAGTAACGCCTCTGCCAGTTATGACGATGTGAGGAGGAGCCAGCTCTTTATTGTGGTAGTAACGGCCCTCTCTAGAACGACAGGTATAAGCTGTCAGCAACCCCACTATGCAGATTCTGCCTGTTGTGGGTCACAGGGCCCCATCCAGTTTTGTTGTCATTCCCAACCAAGGTGTAAACACATTAGCCATCTAGGCAATAAGTTCAAGTTATTGCTGGTAGACGGCGCATGTCTCTTATCGTCATTGCGACCTAGTTCGTTACCTGGATGATGCTGATCCGCTATCAGCATCAACACGTGCGGTAGCCATTAGTCATCAACTTGCCATCTTGTTGACAAAGGAGACTTTTTGTATTCAATTAAGAAGTATTCATTTATTTTATCGAGAGAGAAAGAGAAGAGTGCGTCTGAGCCCTAGGCTACCTAGTAGGACATCTGTACCTTCGTTTGTCGATTGGTTCTGAGAGTGGAAATTAAGGTCAGGTCCGCCGGTCTTCAGAAGAAAATCACGGTATTTACAATGTCCCAGTGACCCCTATTCGAGACCTAGCCTTAACCACTAGCCTCGAAACCATATCACTGCTCAAACACGTGTAACGGATCAAGGTTCAAAGCACCGCTTTACCCTTTCAACTATCCGTTCGGGGTTCGACACATACAAACAAGTCTTTATTCACAGGAACAACAGATCTAACTCTATTTCATTTAACCAAATACCCTGAGGGGTTTTGATCGCGCGCACAGCAAACGAACAACAAATACAGAAATCGAAAGACGTGACGGGAGGATCCATCACAACACGTCCTCTTCGATTGCAGTAAACTGACGAGACAAAGAAGAAAACTGATATCCGCCTTCCGAGCAAATCGACTGACGCCATTCATCGAATCAATCAGCTATAAGACCCCTCTCACCAAACCCCAAATATCATCAGTCTTCGCTGAGATCCCCAGTTCCTAAACAACCTTCAAGTAACCTTATAGATGTGTCCAACGGGCATGGCGCTCGTGTCCGACTACGTCAAAATAGCAGTAAGTCGCAGAGGGTCAGTCGATCCCGACTGTAACCAGTTGAAGAAGAAGAACGAAAATAATAACGGGGCAGAGCACTGAGAGCCACAAGAGATTTTAGACGCAGCACCAGTCCAAAAAGGAGAAGCCGCACTTTACCGCACCCTCATTTCAATTTTGTTGGCATTTCGCATTGAAAAAGGTATTCGGGATGAATTTTGAGGATCAAATCCGCATTCAAAAGGTGAGTTCTTTTCACGATCAGAGGTTCTTTTTTTATTAATAATCATTCCTAAAACCAATATAAATCTTGCTATGCAGATAACTGTCAGTCAATGGATAAAATTTAAATAGATTACTTTCTTCATAGCTGATCCTTCTGGTTGGAAGACAGATATACTACATATACTAAAAAAGTTATTCAGTTTTCCCGTAGATAAACTAAAAGATTGCCCTAAGATAAAGACATATGAATAAGCTAGCTATTCATATGTTTGACTAGAATTTAGGAATCTGGCAGGGACATTCAGTAGACGAATCATGTCCGAAATCATAGGACCGTGAAATCTCAGCAGAAAATCAGAAGAAGAACACGAAGATTAGGAGTGAAAGGAGATCAGAAGAACTCCCATACTCCCCCTTAATTTTAAAGAAGACAGAGGTCACTATTATGACGGGAATGCCTTCTGAATGGATAGTTATTATCACTTATGACGCACCTGGCCGTCATAAGTAAATTACAACGAAAATTCCTATTGTGGAACTAAAATGATAAGAAGGAAGAGCTAATTTTCTAATTACGCCGAGCGGTGAAACGAAAACAAGAACAGAATCAGAACTATAACTCGGTGGACGCCAGGAGCGTCACGTATGGGGGGAGGGGGGGGGGACGCCCCCCCAAACATATTGGCTAGTAACGCCTCTGGTGCACGCTACCTAACAAATACGAATACTTCGAAAGACTACGTTTCATTTAAACAATGACAACGATGATTCTCCTACCAGTTAGAAACAACACAAGACCCAAAGACGGAGCAGACGTAAGGGATAGGAAAAAAATGAAGAATAGAATCAATTTAATAATGCACAAAAACACTTCGTTCGGTTTTCAGATCGTTATTTGCGTTATATTTGTATTTATTGGTTATTCTTATATCCCGTAATAATAATAAGTTATTGCTAACCCACAAATCATACAAGACGTAAATAGTGGAGTAGTTTATATAATCGAGTTATATTTTAATTTGTTTGATCGCTAATCTGAAATGTCCGAAAACTTTTGTAATTTTTTGTCCAAGGGGGTGACTGAATTGAACTGAATTTTATTCATAACCAGTCTAAGTAGTAACGGAGTATGGTAAAGAAAGAAACAACAACAATAACCAAAATAATTAAAAGTCACTAAGCCAAATGAGAAATGAATAATAATCATAAGACGGGTTGACACCAATCGACAAGAGAACGAACAGCTTATGGGTTTTCTGTATCTATCCCGAACTCATTACTGTCTGTACTGAACTTTACATGAACGAATGAATAATATACTATACAAAAAGACCGAGGGACTTAACTTAATAAATACTATAAACTTAATAAAATATTTGTATTTATTGTAACCTATGACGTATTCTCGCCGTTCCCCGGGGAGTTAGCGTGTTGTTGCTGTCCCACCTCACTCCCTACATTCTTGCAAGCCCCACTCCCCCACACGGAGGGGGAACGCTCCAATTATCATCACAATCATCAAAACGAGACTCCTTTTTAGATTCGGTGGGTTTGGGAGTGAATCTAGGGGGTTGGTTTCTGCGAAACAGATGTTAGGGATAGTCCAAAGGAATTTCTGAGATCACTAACGAGTTTTATCCTGGGATAACACGGATTTTCAGAAAAAGGCATCTAATTTATTGTGATAAGATTTCTTCTTGTAAATAATACAATTTCAAAATTAAATGAAAACTACAAAATAAAAAGATAAAATGAACATAGAATGAGCCCGAATAAATTTTTTTTTATTTTCAAACAAATTCCATAGGGATACGTGTTGTGGTTTGTTTTGTTAGAGTCCCGACAGAAGTGACTCCATCTATTCTAGTGGTTCCCCTCGACTCCCCAGGGTGTACCCGGTGAGAGGCGTACGCCTCTATAGTAATCAATAAACCTTGTTCTATTCTCCGGCACAAGCCACGAGCAAAGTCCCTAATTTTTCAAACATCTCTCATTATCCTTAACTTACAGCACAACCCTTACTAGAAATGAGATTTTGCCTATGAAAGGGACCAGAAAAAAGTTTTCTAGAAATACCATCACTTTCCACTTGAAATCAGCGATTTTCGTGTTAGCGCTTGTCAAGATCATCCAGCCTTCCTGCTCTCCGACGCGGCAGGTGGGAGCAAAACGTTTGAAAACTGAGCGCGCCGTGGTTAAAAAGTTGGAAAACTAAGTAAATAAAAGAAGCGAAAAGAAGTAACAAACAGCAGATTCTCATATCCTTATGTTTGAAAGAGTTGTCAGCGAACATTAAAGACTCCGGCAAACTTTGCTTTGTGTGACAGACACAACTCGGCATGGCCGAAAAAGCGCTAAAATTCGTAGGCACAAAACGAAACAATGGAGAAAGGTGGGGATTTTAGAAGCTTGTAATTCCACAAGGGAGCTAGGTATATTATAAAGGGCAGAATAAGCAAGAGGGGTCCTTTAACTCTGATCAGCGCTCTTGTCTTAAGGAAGAAGAAGAAGAAAACCCCCAGAACAGGGGTCCTTCCCTTCCTCGGATCGTGTTCCGCGACGGCCAGCATATACTCTCCACCCGATGCAAAATTTGTAGCCTGCGTAGGCTGCGTAGTAGTATGGTAGTAGTACGAAAACGTTGCATGCAATACTATGTAATAGCAGAGAATACTATCATTTAATGTGCCTCAGACTGATCCAATCTTATGTAGTAGTATCCAGTAGCATCCTGTCTTGCCATAGTAACATCTAGTCTTGCTAATAGTAACATATAGTAATATGCAGTAACACCGTAGCCTTGAAGTAGAAACATGTAGTAGCATCGTTAGTACTGCATGCAAATTTTTTCGTACTACTTCATAGTACTATTTTGAGATAAATTTTTCATCGGGCATACCCCTCCACTCTTCACTCCCTCGATTTCTGGCAAAGACAGACCAAATGAAAGTATTAACTGTCACGAATAAAAAGGAAATAAACTTACAAGCCGGTTTACTTCTTTCAGTTATATTCTGGCATCAATGATATTATCGTTATCAATGAATATTTGTGATTATTTTGTTTTAACAGGTTTGTGATTCAATGTTTTAAGAATATGCGTATGTAGTGTTATATTTATATGCTTGGTGTTTTTGTTTTAGTAATTTACTGGTCGATTTCAGCAGAAATAAATAAATCATAATAACAATAATTCAAATTCAAATTCACTTTATTTTACCTTAATATTCTTGTCGATGACAAAAATAACAGCGTACGCTTACGTTTCTGTCTACTCACTTCTTCATGGGGTTAGTGTATATATACACTAACCCCATGCCTAGTTGTTGATCACAAGTCGTATTATGTTTTTAGTACAAAAACAGGTGATGTAGGACGAAGCAGAGAAAACACGTTTCCAGAAATAACGAGTATTAAGCTCTAAAAGCTAGATCTTCGGGGGGGGGGGAGGTTAAGAGTACTAATAACTCGCTTATTAAATACAGAGCAGTAAGTAACAAAACTTAAAAAACGTTATGAACATTACCAAGAACAATATAAATGAACACATAACATTCTTAAAAAAGATGGTTGTGTATCCGAAGTCAATGCCTAAGCTACAAACAATTGTTCTACTGGGGCTCGTCTTCTCCGCAAGGTCTCATATCAAATCTGTCGACCAAGTCTTTTCCTTTATTTTTCAAGTATTCTGGCCGGGAATTAATCTTTTCCTTCCAGCCCTGATTAATAACTGGAAATCCAACTTCTATCACCACTTTTCCCATTCGCAGATTCATTTACTTCCCCGTGGATCATTAGTTCCTGAAGTCTGATGAAACTAAGATCATAAATCTCCTAAACTTTCAAGAATATCCTCCCCAAGAACGAACTTTAACCCCTTCCCAAAGTCCACAGCATGCTGTCCGAGGACAGTAGAAAACGACCAGACAGTCGCAGACACACAGGTCTCCAACCTCGATCTCCGAAACTGGGTTGAGTAGGAACTTGGAAAATGGGACTTCCGGGGTTTCTGGAGGTTGTGATCTTTGATCCGTCTTTGGAGAGTCTCGGAAATAGAGCCACGATTTCAATAAGGCAAGCCTTAGGGGCAGGGGGGGGGGGGGGGGGCAAAGGTCAATCTTGGGTCCCCTCCCAGGCTTACTACTCAGACTTCGAACATTATTATTCTTTTGGGGGTAAATTTAAAGTAGTTTTCGATCATACTTTAAAGGACCTCCCTTACCTAGATAATAATAACGCGACCTACTTCCATAACCACTCCATTTATTTCTAAACCCGGAGACTCCAATTTTGTACGGTACATTCTAACCCCTCTGACAGAACCACGCTGATTTTCTCACTTGCCGTGTTTTGCTACCTTCGATGTGTATCATGCTGTCGACGGTTGTCTGCGAGAAGTTTTTCCATCAGAACAACCGGCTATATAAATCGTTTCAATGTTTTCGCTATAAGTCAATGGGTCTTGGAAATGGCTTAAAACAGCCAAAACCATGGGTTATTTGTTGAAAACAAAGCTTAGTTTTAAAGCATTCAAATATTTTAAAATACTTTAGCTTGAAGAGTAAATAGTGCGAGGGGTCCTTTAAAGTAACGTCATTGCTTTGCATTTTGCCTCTTGAAGCCTATTTTGAGGAAAGACCCTCCCCCCCCCCCCCACCCAATGGCGCATCTGTTAGAAATGTGATCTCGGGGTTTCCGGCTTATGATCTCTAATCTGACCTCAAAAAGGAATTTCCGTTTCCTTTTCCAGCTCTTCTGTTTATGCTCCGGACAGACGATCAGGTTTTTCCGGACGAATTTCCTTCACTTTCATGATCTCAACTTTTCCGTATGGAAGTGATGATGGTGCCGAAAGCAAGGGAATCAGAAAAAAAATCTGAATCTGGAAAATTGTGTTCTATGAACAGACCCAATACCGGAAAGTCAGGGATCGCGGTTTCCGCGCTCCTGAACAACCGTATCTCCAAGATAGAGGCTGGTAAGGGGGAAGTGTCCACTGCTGTTCGTGCTGAACCGAATATTACAGTTCGAACAGGCTTTTCGAACAAATTTGCCCCTAGGGATCGCGTTACCAGATATAACCGCCATCTGGAACATGAAAACGAACTAGATATAAGTTCCACGATGGGAGTATACTGACTTGCTGTCTTTCTGCTAAATGACAAGTTCAAATCGTTCTTGGATTCTCGAGCATCTGTACAATGCGCGTCATTCCTAGCCATTATCTCTTCAAATCAACGTGGCGGTGGCGGTGCTCGCACCCAGTTCCTTGGGAATTTCATAGAAAACAAAGTCAGCGCAAAGTAGCGTGCTGACAAGTTAACTTCAGGTGGGAGTCGCAGCTTTCGTCGGAATAATTTCCGGAACCGAAGAAGCCAGATGTTGTTTTCTGCCCAGTCGGAAGGTTTACATATCTTACACTGTCAGAAGTTTCATAACATATTTGATGGTGGAAAACGGATACGTCAGCTGAATTTTATTGGAGCTGTATTTCGGCCCTTATAGGCAAGGGTCCTCTTCAGGCTCAAAACCGCTCATGTTGGAAAGACGAACTTGTGGAAAACACAAAACTAAAGATTCTAGCCTAGCGTTAAATGTTTAACTTCGTAAATTCTTTCATGAGTCTATGATTGCCAACGGAAAAACAAATTTCGTCTGCTCAGTGTACAGGAAACCCACCCACAACGACAGGTATATATCTGCCTTACGATTCACACCAACCAGAAAACGTGAAACGCGCAGTCGTCATTTCACTGGTCGGCAGAGCCATCCAAATTTCTGACGAAACCCTCCTAGACGCCGAACTGAGCCACATCCGAGCCGTACTTTACGGCAACAAGTACCCCATCCAACTAGTCGAAAAAATCATCAAAAGAAGATTGAAGATTCATCTGTCCCCCAAAAGCAACACTGGCACTCCTAGTAGTGACAAACCAGAAGAGAAGAATGCCCGTGTCTACCTCCCGTACATTCAAGGAGTCACTGAAAAACTGTCCAGGAACCTAAAAAAGTACAACATCGAAGCATTTCACCGGACTCAAAACACTCTACTGTCCTACCTAAACACCGGCAAAGATCAAGTCCCAAACCAGAACCAACGAGGTATTTAGTCGATACTCTGCGACTGCGAGAAGCGCTATGTTGGCAGGACAGAGAGGACTTTCGAAAAGAGACTCAGAGAACATGAGATCGACCACGCCCTTTCCAACGGACACCGTCCAAACTACACCTTCAAATCAGCACTGGCAGAACACGTTTTCGAAAACCCATCCCACGTTGTACATTTTGAAAAAGCCCAGATTCTTGCAACATGCACCGGACTTCATCAAACTATAAGAGAAGCCGCTGAAATTACGAAAAACCGTTCAGGAATCAACAGAGACACAGGCGAATACTCACTACCAGAAACATGGAAAGGCATCATCAGTGAAAGAAAATTCAGACCCCAAGCTCCTCTCTACAACAAAACGAAATTCAACCCAAATGCAGAAAAATCTCTACCCGACCTACGACCCAGTCGAGCAGCAAAAACAGCAGCCGTGTCCAAAATGAAATCACAGCAACCTTTTTAACTCCAAGCAAGACTCACGAAAGAATTTACGAAGTTAAATATTTAACGCTAGGCTAGAATCTTTACTTTTGTGTTTCCCACAAGTTTGTCTTTCCAACTTGAGCGGTTTTGAGCCTGAAGAGGACCCTTGCCAAGAAGGGCCGAAATACAGCTCCAATAAAATTCAGCTGACGTATCCGTTTTCCACCATCAAATATGATTCGCAGTCAGCTTGGGCTGAAAGAATATTTAGTTTCGTAACAGATTGCGCATAACACTTTCAAGAATAACACCTTTTCACTTAGAAAAAAAGTGTTATGACCAATTAAGTTTATACTATTTCGTGCCCAGATCTCCAACAACATCTTCAATAGGTAAAAATACTACACTCTGAGAAGTTACATAACGACAACAGCAGGATGCGCGGTTTCAACAGATAACACTTTGGGATGTTATATTTAATGTTTCTTTCGTTCCCGTTAGTATTTTTACCAATTGAAGGTGTTGTTGGAGATAGTATAAACTTAATTGGTCACAACACTTTTTTTCTAAGTGAAAAGGTGTTATTCTTGAAAGTGTTATGCGCAATCTGTTATGAAATTTCTGACAGTGTAGAAGCTGTCCTGGTGCTGGTTTTAGTCGAAAGGTTTACGAAATAGTATAAACTTAATTGGTCATAACACTTTTTTTCCAAGTGAAAAGGTGTTATTCTTGAAAGTGTTATGCGCAATCTGTTATGAAATTTCTGACAGTGTAGAAGCTGTCGCGGTGCTGGTTTTAGTCGAAAGGTTTACGAAATAGTATAAACTTAATTGGTCATAACACTTTTTTTCCAAGTGAAAAGGTGTTATTCTTGAAAGTGTTATGCGCAATCTGTTATGAAATTTCTGATAGTGTAGTAGCTGTCGCGGTGCTGGTTTTAGTCGAAAGGTTTACGAAATAGTATAAACTTAATTGGTCATAACACTTTTTTTCCAAGTGAAAAGGTGTTATTCTTGAAAGTGTTATGCGCAATCTGTTATGAAATTTCTGACAGTGTAGAAGTTGTCGCGGTATTGGTTTTTGCTGTTTTGGCGGTCGTGGTATTCGCATTTCGCGGTTTTTGTTTTCGCAGCTTTGACCGGATAGCAAAGAATCTCAGGTCACTATTGGTTCTTGTTGCAGCGCGGAAGCAAGACCTAATAGTGACCTTTGTAGGGCATTACTAGTTCATCATGAGTAGTTAATTGAAAGACAAAAGCACTCTTCAGGTGGGATTGGAACCGAAGATCTTTGGCTGACACGGCCATTTTGAAAGTCCCTACACTGACAGAATTTTCATAACAGATAACACAAGGATGCGCAATTTCAACAGAAAACACGTGGGATATAATCTGTTGTGATTTTGAAAACATGACGCATCAAATGTAATACATAACCAGCATTGCCCAAAGATACCGCAAAAGCATCTGCTGACTTTTTTGTTTGTCGTCATGATTCGGAAAATTCAGTAGATACTTTTTTGGCGGTTTTTCGGCTCTTCCTGGCAATGCATGCAATGCATAATAAATGATGCATAACGTTTTCAAAATCAGAACAGACTACACCCCAAAAGACTTGGTCGACAGATTTGATATGGGACCCTGTCCTATTTACCCGGAGTCCCTTGTCCCATTTACCTGGTAGTAACACGAAGCAAGTAGATCGTTTCAGTCCAATTATCTTCATACCGAAATTAAGAAATTTAATAGAAATGTACTGTTCTACTTTGAGTCAGACCCGTGCATCAGTGGTAAAAGAAGTTGAGAGAAGAGTGGCTGCTAGTTTTGGTTCGATTGTTGGATTGCGTGAGCTTCTGAACCTGGCGAAAATGTTTTTAATGTTACAGCTTTGCCACAGTGTCTCCTAGCTTCTTCGTTCCACCCAGTTTTTCGGCTTGCTGAACTTCGCATACTAAAACCCGATACTTTACATTTTCTAAATGGTTGTGCCGTTTTAGCAGGTATGAGTCCAATACGAATGTGATGGCTACTTATCGTATAAAAAAACCCTCTTGAAATTATGATAAAAAAGCATGAAAACTTTAGACGTAAGCTGGAAGGGCTCAAACATAATTTGTCATCTTTCCTCCATGAGTTTTAAATTGTTTTATTGATTTTTTGTTTTAAATTTTGAAGTTTTAAGTTAAAATCTTAATGTTTTTGAAGTTTTTGTCATTGTTTGTGGTGTTTGATCTGCCTTCGCCATTTCCATGTGTTGTTTTTATTAGTCGTTCCGATGGATTGCTTTAGTGTTGGTTTGTTTCTGCGTATTTATATGATCAGTTATTTTGTTATCATCAATTTTGATGGACCATTAAAACAATAATAAAGTAAAAGAGTAAAAGCGCTGGTTTTCCGGGGATCGACTAAAACCAGGAAGGGAAGGGAACGCGAGAAAAGCAGGAAGGGCATACTAAAACCAGGAAGGGATGGTGAACTTTGAATTTGAGAAGTTGCCGACCCCTCAAATAATACTAAATACAGGAAGGGAACAGTGCTGCGAATTCTGGCGACAGCCTTCCTGGTTTTAGGATGCCTTCCTGCTTTTCTCGCGTTCCCTTCCCTTCCTGGTTTTAGTCGATCCCGGTTTTCCGCGGATGAGGGGTAGACAACTGATCTGCTGACAAAAGAAAGACTTTTATATGAGTTTAACATGCATGCTTGCCCTCAGATCAAAGCCCTAGAGACGACTTTAGAATGAACTTTCACTTCTATGAGATTTCTGGGTTTCAGAGATCCGGACGAGTTATTTGTCAATGAAACAATGAAGTTTAGACACGAATTCATCATTTGTCTTTACTCCTAAATCAAATTTCTAATCGACTTCAGATTTTTTTTTTACTTAAGCAAATTCCGGTTTTGACCGGATTCCGGGCTAACTGCTTATCCATCAGGGAAATGAAGTTCAGAAATGGACTAAACATGCCTCCGTGCCTTTATGTTGAATCTTTAATCGAGTTCAGAAAATAACTTTTTATTCTACCAAATCTTAGTTTCTGCCGGATTCCGGATGAACTACTTGTACGGCAAGAAAATAATGTCCAAAACTGGAATCAGCATGTCTACTTATCCCAATACCGAACATCCAATCTACTTCAAGACCAAAGGTGTCGATGGGATCCCAGAAATCTAAGATTTGATCCGGACAATTCGGTCTTGTCTTCGCCAGGCTAATCATCAGAGAAATCCGAGTTCAGATATTCTATCTACCTATTTATCTATACCTCATAAGCCATATCTATTTTGACGATACTGACCGAAACTTCCTGCTTTACTACTGCCAAATTTTCGGTATCGCCCGAATTCCGAGCGAACTAATAGTCCAGCAAAAAAAAAGAAAATTCAGAAACGAAACCGGCGTATCTCCTTATCCCTATAAAGAAATCTGATCAACTTTAAATAAAATTTTGACTTAATAAAAAAAATGCGGGTACAACCGGATTCCTGACTAATTATATGTCCGGGTAAAAAATGATCACCATATACAGACTCAGCGTCTCTTCTTACCCCTAAATTTATCATCTAATCAACTTCAGATAAAGCTTTTGCTTTTAACATATTTTCCGGTTTCGGCCGGATTACAGGCGAACTATTTGTCCGGCGAGAAAATGGTTTTCACCATCGGGTTCAGCATGTCTTCTTACCCCTAAATGAAACATTTAATCAACTTCAAATGAAACTGTTACTTTTAACCAACTTTCCGGTTTTGGCCGGATTCCGGACGAACTGCTGGTCCGGCGACAAAATGATTTTCACTATCATGCTCAGCATGTCTTCTTACCCATAAATCAAACATTTAATCAACTTCAAATGAAACTTTTACTTTTAACCAACTTTCCGGTTTTTGCCGGGTTCCGGACGAGCTACTCGTCAAACAATTAATCAACTTCAAATGAAACTTTTACTTTTAACCAACTTTCCGGTGTTTGCCGGATTCCGGCCGAGCTGGTTTTCACCATCGTGCTCAGCATGTCTTCTTACCCCTAAATCAAACATTTAATCAACTTCAAGTGAAACTTTTACTTTTAACAAACTTTCCGGTTTTTGCCGGATTCCGGACGAACTACTTGTCCGGCGAGAAAATGATTGTCACCTTCATGCTCAGCATGTCTTCTTACCCCATAATCGACTATCACATTAGCTGTTTAAAAATATTTTGTTTGTGCCTTAATTTGAACCCCCTCCCCCACCCCCAAATATAGGGCTACAGAGTCCATCTACGAACTTGACCTTACCCTTGACCCAAACAATCCTCACACCAAGTTTCATCAAAATATCTCGTTCCCTTCGAGAGCTATCGTGCTTACAGACGGACGGACGGACAGACGGACGGACGGACAACTTTTGCGATGTCATAGGTATCCCTCCACTTACGTTTTGTGATCCCAAAAACAAATTTGAATTTTTACCCAATTTCCGGTTTATGCTGGATTCCGGGTGAACTGTTTGTCCGGCAGGAAAAAGCTCAGATTTGGATTCAGCATGTCATGTTACCCCTAAAACGACTATCTCATTGGCTTCAAAACATATTTTATCTCATCGCTTAATTTAGACCCCCCCTTCCCCACCCCAAAATATAGGGCTACAAGGCTCATCTACAAACTGACCTGTACTTTGACCCAATGAATCCTCATACCAAGTTTGAACAATATATATTTATCCCTTCGAGAGTTATCATGCTGACAGACGGAAAACTTTACGAAGTCGTAGGTATCCCGTCACTTACATTTTGGAATCCCACACTGTCAGAAGTTTCATGACAGATAACACGAGGATGCGCGGTTTCAACAGATAATGCGTAACAGATAACACTTCGGATTGTTATCTGTTGTGTTTCAAAATGTTACGCATAATAAGCGTTACCATCAGGAAGAACCGAAAAACCGCCAAAAAGTATCTGCTGAGTTTTCCGACATCATGACGATAAGGAGTAAAGTCAGTAGATGTTTTTTTGGCTCTTACTAACAAAGCTTGTTACGCATAACATTTCATGCATAATGTTTCAAACATAACAGATAACATTCAAAGTGTTATCTGTAACTCATTATCTGTTGAAACCGCGCATCCTCGTGTTATCTCTTATGAAACTTCTGTCAGTGCATAAAGTAGAGAGAGAAAATGTTTATTAGCGGCTCAGTTTCATCCACATAGACTTTAGTCTCAAACTGTCAAAATGGAACACACATAAACCAATCTTATCAATCAAGTGCAACTGAGCAATATTTCTTCTTTTCTTTCATCACGGCTCATTTCCCGACCAGCACTGCCGCCGATTTAGGCACGACAAAAAAAGCAATCAGCTCATCCTATGTGGTAATAATAGGCCGAGTCTCATCTCTAGGAGATAAGAGTTTTTGCTACGAAATGAAGCGAGATAAGCTGAAAAAAAAGCAGGCACTTGTCCAGCAAGTCATGTTTCTGTTGAGTGGGAGTCCGGACGGGTCAGAAGATTTAGTAGCCTGTACAATATGAAACCGAGGAGATACTCACTGATGCAGCTTGGCCGTGTAGCGAAGTCCCGTGCCTGCGTTTCTTCAACCCGCACCCGCGGCCCACCTTCCAGAGCAAATTCATAAGGAGCTGAACAACCCTAGAAAATCAATTTCAATAAATGCTTAAGTCAATTATCTGGCCAGAATGTGGAAGAACCTGCATCTTTTGTGTCAATATCAGAAACAGATAAAAAATAGCTGCGACTGCATTGTCTAAAGGTGCACACTAAGTCCAATTTTCACAGCCGGATGCGAATTTCCTCCTTCGCTCCGAATTCGGATGCACCGCTGTCCAAAAATACAGAATATAATAAGAATTTCGCATGCGAAATCTTATCGAACTAATGCGTGCACGTAGCTTAAATCTCTTAGAAATTATCTAATCTCTTAAAGTTTAACTGAAAAGCCGACTTATTTTTGTATCATTTAACTGAACAAACTACACTATTTGGATTGTGTTGAGGGATTTTTTTTTCTTCGCTATTTGTTTTAGTGTGACGTTCAGAATATCTCCGGCCGTCTTCACAGCGCAAAATTCTACTACGACGCGGAAAATTTGAATCTCATCACAAACGCGGCTCAACAGTGGCCGGTGATCAGCTTGCGAAGCGTTGCTCAGTGCGAGAACAACACTTTTCGTAAATCATTTTAGTCAAGCAGACAACACAGGTACTATAGCCCGTAGGCAGAGGCGTTACTAGCCAAAATGTTTGGGGGGGGGGGGCAGCTATTTATCGACTGGCTTGTCATTTTCATCGACTAACTGTATTCAACGACATGGGAGTCACGAGCGAGCATAGTACTCAGTTAAGATGCGGGAATCCAGTTTCTTCTTATGAGGTACGAAACTACGCAAAATCATTGACGCTTGAGCAGCAAAACGCTTTTTTGCCAGTAAAACAAGCAGTTCCCTTGTCGCTGGCAAAATTGAAATTTTTTGCGGAAACCCTCAAACGATTGGCAGAAAAGGAATATTAAAAAAAAGGTCACATTTCGAAACCAAGTTCTCTATTCGGTATAGCTTTTTACTGCTTCGCGGCTGTCAGACATGCAGAGAATCCCTGGAACACCCTGAAGACCTCTTATGCCGGGTTTTTGGCCATAGAAAAAAAATCAGATCCACATGCTTGTCCCGTATTTTTATAAGAAAACGGCCGTTTTTAAGAAAAAACGACGATTTTGACGAAAAATCGACTGATTTACGGAAAATCGCGCCTCAATTATTTTTACCGACTGGCTGACAATATTTGAGGGGCGTCCCCCACTCCCCCCATACGTGACGCCCCTGCACGTGCTACCACAAGTTTGACAGGAAAATTCCACTATAGCCATGGCCATGGCAACAAAAATCACCAAAAAAATCACACATCAGAAGAAAACGCACAAAACAAAATAACAACACAAAAAGAGAGAGAAAGCTCCTCCTTTTCTCTTCTCTAGTAACCATTTTCTACATTTCTTTAATATTTCCCAAATCCAAAAATCTACTTCTTTGTTCCATCGCTGTCCTCAGGACATAAAACTGGTTATTCGTGAATAGCGGAGCAACTAAGTAACACATTTTCTTCGGGTCTTCAAGCCTCTTTAAGTGAATCGGTGATGGGTAACTAGACTGTCCTATCTTAGCCCTTGTCGGTTAAACTTTAAACGTTCCGTGACTGCCGTACTCAAAGGAGGGTTTTCGCGAACTGGAAAGCAAAGTCGGAATCACTTTCCAGTGGTTTTCGCGCTACTTCGGAAAGTCGCCGAACTTTCCAACCCGGTTTTCGCGCTTCGTAAACCGAAGCAGCTTTCCAGGAAAGTGATTCCAAGAGGATAGTGGAAAGCTCCGCGGAAAGTTGAATGTTTCGGAGGGAATTTCAAAGGTGTGGTAAAAAAACAGTGCAAGTATCACTAATCAAGAAAGAAAAATGGCAAGCGTTATTAGGGTGGCTACGATGGAATATATGAGAATCAAAGAACCGTTAAGTGAACCATATTTATTAGAAATAGTTTGTAATTAACGTTTTCCCGGCGACGTCAGCTTTCCATGTGTTTTCGCGATCAGTGCAGCGGGAAAGTGGAAATTGATTCCAGCTTTCCCACAGTTTTCGCGATGCGGGTTCGCTCGCCGGAAAGTGATTACGAGATCTCGCGAAAACCCTCCTCAAGTCGCTGGATCAAACCAGAACTAGGTACGGCCGTCAGATAATCTAGCGGCGAGACTCTGAAGTACATCGCTGTGCGCTGTCAAAATAACTACCAACAAAACAGCGAAAATTTCAAGTGGCTGTTTATTTCAAAAAAATAATATTGAGGTGGTTAGTGAAGGCCCACCTCACTTTTTTGCTGAAAAATAGCACCATATTTTCAAGAAGAAAAGGTGCGTCCGATAAGCTCATTAAAATATATTTGACGGTGCAAAACGGATAAGTCAGCTACATTTTATCAGAGCTCACTGAAAGCTACAAACACTGTAAAAAGTTTCTCCGAGTAAGGATTATTGTTAAACGCAGTATTTGCTACTGGGATTAATCTTATCTCTACTGAGATAACATTAATCCGAATTAGAGATAAGATTATCGTTTTAGAGACAAGATTAATCCCAGTAGCAAATACTGCAAGATTTTTTTTTACGGTGAATGAAAGATAATGAGCTGGCTAGGAAAAGGCCGGATTGCGTTAAACGGTTAATGCTGTTTGTAGGGGCGTCCCGAGGGGGGGGCGCAGCGCCCCCCCTACGTTTTGGGCATTCGGTCAAATTTTCGCCGAAGGCGAAAATTCGGTAAAAACGGGCATCGCGGCGAAGCGGTGATGCCTGTTTTATAAAAATCTTTTGTACCCACATTTCCAAATTAGGCGATTTAACGTGTTTATTGGAATTTGGTAATTAATCCAACTTTTGTTCAGTCCGAGTCTATTTCACCGCATTCGATGCGTTCCTACGTAAATTCGGTGATTTAACATATTTCCTTGGTCACATTCGTTAGCGAATTCGGTCGGACTTTTCTCAAGTTCGTATCTGTTCTATCGCATTCGGTCAGTCCACTTCATAATTTGGTCATTAATCAGATTCATTTGGTTCTGATTCGTGACCGAATTCGACAATTCATCCAACTTTTGTTCTGTCCGAGTCAATTTCACCGCATTCGGTACGTCCCTAAGTAAATTCGGTGATTTATATTTACTTGGTCACATTCGTCAGCGAATTCGGTTGTTCACCGGACTTATCTCAAGTCCGTATCTGTTCTATCGCATTCGGTCAATCCATTTCATAATTCGGTGATTAATCAGATTCATTTGGTTCTAATTCGTTACCGAATTCGGTAATTCACCTGAATTTTTGTTTGGCCCGCATCTGTTACCAGACTTACTCCATTCGGCTGTTTTAGTTCGTTCTTCCAAGAGTTTTTATTCCATTCCCAAATTCGGTTGTTATGCCGCTCTCGATCGGCTCCTTATTTTTTTTGCTAATTTTTCGGTAATACGAATTCATTATTTAGTTCACCCCACTTACTGTGCTTGGTAATTCAAGTGGCATTTATTTAACTCTTGTTCTTTACTATTTAACGGTAGCTTCAACTGGTTTCTCTTCATTAGGCCTACTTAACTTATACTTCTAATGATTGCAGAACTTCAGGAATAAGCACGTCTCCTGACGTGAAAACTACCCTATTTTTATTTGCTGTAAATTCGGAATAAATGCACTTTTCATCTATTCACCCTTTTTTTGCCAGTCAGCTCTGTGGTTTAATAGGTAGCCGTGGGATCGCAAAAAGGCACGTTGATCATGAGTGTTTCCAAAAAATTTCGCCTGCGGCCTGCTGCGGTATTTAGTGAACAGTGGAAGGAGAAGGTAAGGGAGAAGACATGTTGACCGTTGATAGAGGAAGATTCCAAATTATTAGCTCCAGTTGAGGAGGAGGAAGTTTGGAAGATTATGCGGAAAATGAAAGGAAATTCTGCTCCAGGGCCGGATGGTATTCCGCTGGCTGTGTGGCGATGGGGCAAGGTGGTGGTTGTGCAGGTGATGGTTGCTTTGTTTGCTAGTTTGACGGTGAATGCTACGTGGCCGGTACAATGGACAACATCTATAGCGATACCATTATTAAAGAAGGGTAGTAGACAGTTGCATGAAAATTATAGATGCATTCATTTGGGAAACGCTTTTGCTAAAATATTTGCGAAATTTATAGATTTTAGACTTTGTAGATGGTTGGATCAGAAGGAAATAATGTCGTCGGTACAGGCTGGTTTTCGGAAGGGTTTTAGTACTATTGACCAAATGTTTATTTTGCATTCTTTAGTCAGTAAGTACACGGGTAAAGAAAGGGGTAGATTATATGTTGTATTTTTAGATTTGAAGGGAGCATTCGACAATGTTCAGAGAGATCTATTAATGGAAGAGTTACTCAAGATTGGTTTACCGAATGCGTTTGTATTAATTTTGGTTTCGATGTATGAAATGACTAAGTTTGTAGTGAAGGTGGCAGGTAAATTTTCTAGATCTTTCTTTTTAAGCGTAGGGGTTAAACAAGGGTGCTGCTTATCTCCTAAATTGTTCGCACTTTACATTAATGATTTCCATGAGTATTTGTTACATTCTGGTGCGGCGGTGGTAAGTCTGGATATTTGTCAGTTATGTGCATTGTTGTTTGCGGACGATATGGTGCTATTTGCTGATTCGCCAGAAAAGTTGCAGTTTCTGTTAGATAGGACCCAAGAATACCTCCGAATGAAAGAGTTGTGTCTGAATGTGAGTAAGTCTGTAATGATGGTGTTTAGAAAGGGTGGAAGAGTGAGTGAAAGTGAGAGTGTGAAGTTTAATGGGGAGAAAATAGGAATAAAGGATGATTTTATTTATTTAGGTGTTCGGTTTTCGTATAATGGTAAGTTTGGTAAACAAATAGAAGCTAGCGAGAGAAAAGGGAAGCGTTGTGCGTCTGCGCTTGCCGGGAGTCATTTAGGGGATATTAAGGATATTAAAATGCATCAGCAGTTATTTTCAACTAAAGTATTATCTGCTATGCATTATGGTTCCGAGATTTGGGGTTTCCATAAGGGGGATAAGCTAGAGAGTGTACAGTTACAATATTTTAAGAGGGTATTAGGGGTTAGCGTGAGAACTAATAGTTTAGTTATAACAGGGGATTTAGGTTTAGGGTCGCTCCGGAACAGTAGGTTAGTAGCTATGATAAAATATTGGGAGAAAGTGACGAGTTTGCCAAGAGTGAGAGTTTTGAAAGCGGCGTATTTGGAAATACTTGGAGGTAAGAAAAGGGATTCTTGGCCTCAGCAAGTTAAACAAATATTGGAGGATTGTGGTTTTGCGGGTCTGTGGTGTGATGGAGTGGGACCAGGTTACCCCCTAGGTAAGGTAGCTAATTTAGTGAAAGAAAGGCTAAGAGATCAAGAGATTCAGAGTTGGCATGGGGGTGTATCAGAGCACCAATCTCTGAAGTTGTATGGCATGGTCAAAGAGACATGGGGAGAAGAAATATATTTTAAGTTGGGATTGGGGGGGGGGGGGCAGAATTGAAGTGGATGGTGAGTCTTAGGGCGGATGCTCTTCCGGTGGGGATGCGGAGAAATTATATTGGTAGAGATAGGAAAAGTACTGGTCCTTATTTTTGTCCAATGTGTGGTACTGAAGGAGAGGATGCGGTACATTTGATATGTTATTGCAAGGAGCTGAAAGAATTAAGAAAGGAAGTGTTTGGTCGGGAGGCTTGGGAGGAAAGAGATTTGGTTTCAAGTATGGGAAGTAAGTGTTTTGGTGAGATCCGAAGGCTGGGTAGATTCCTGAAGCTAGCTATGGCCCACCGTGAACTATTTTTATAGAAGTTGATTTTTTGGTTTGTTGTTGGAGTTTATGATATCTTGTTTTTGTTATTGTGTTATGTTTCCCGCCATGGCCCTTGGGCTTTATTGGGAATAAATTCATTCATTCATTCATTCATTCATATTAGCAGTCTTCACTATTTAGAAGAAGGGTACGTCATTTAGTTGGCGTTTGAGGCTTGGAATTTTGAGGTGCTTGAGCCACGTTAAAACCTAGAATCTGCCAGAAAAAAGGCGGATTAAAAAAATTTGCTTGGCAGCAACTGCGTTTTTTGTCGGCACACTTTCAAGTCCTGTTGCCAAAACTGGACGTCCCCAAAAGGTAAAAGGCTAGTGACAGCGTATTTTCTCTTTAGACTTGATTTTGCACATACTATGCAACTTTTTACATTAGAGCTTCTTGAAGGCAACTGTGTTTTATAAAGACATTATAAATTTGGTCAATATCTGGTACCGATTCGGTCAATTTTTACCAGGTTCGCCCCCCCCCCCCCCAATGAAGAAAGGCACGGGACGCCCCTGGCTATTTGTAAACAATGGTGGCTGGTGTTATGGTTTTGCAGACAGAAAAAGTGTAGTTTTGAACGCTATAGTCATTCATACAGTAATAATAGTTTCTCTGACATTTTCCGCCACATCAATCAGGTCCTTTAAAGGACACGTCGTACTTATGCTAGTATCCATTCATTTCTCGTTTCCGAGGTTCTTTACTTCACAAGTGTATCCTGTCTCATCTATTAGTAAAACACTGATTACCATGCTTGTTCTCTTTGCGTGGCTTATCATGCGCACGATCACTGTTTCTGAGAAGCTTAGATTTAGGCAGATTTTGCCAAGACTGTCAACCAAGGCAAGGGAAAGGCATGAAAAGAGCTAAAAACTGTCTTTAATTTTCTGTAAGCATAGCTTAGTTCACTGTAAAAAAAAATCTTGCAGTATTTGCTACTCCGGGATTAATCTTGTCTCCAAAAAGATAATCTTATCTCTAATTCGGATTAATCTTATCTCAGTAGAGATAAGATTAATCCCAGTAGTAAATACTGCAGTTAACTTTAACCCTTACTCTGAGAAACTTTTTACAGTGTTGTAAAGTGGTCAATTTTTTCAGAACATCTGACCAGAAACAGTATGTAGTGGGAGGTACCCTTTGAGAATTTTAATTCGAGCTATGTTATTTAATGTAATACGCAGAAATTTATAATTTGTAATTAAGTAGCCATTACCAAAAAGGTTATTGGGCACACAACTTGACACCAGTGCTCAGAAAAAGAAAGGGTATAACTAGCCCAACGCCACTCTTTCTATCCATCCACTGACCTGCGATATACAAAATAAAGATAAACTTGAGGGGAAATTTAAGGTACTTAATTTGCTAGCTCATGTATCATCGTAAACAGATCACAAAGTTGTGGTATTACTTGCGCAAGAAGTCAAATGATTCTACCAAGAATTTTAGTACTGATGTGTAATAGAACATTCGTCTCTCCCTTCTTGCAATGCAACTCTGCTGCGACTACACAATTCGTCTCATTCCTGTTCAGCGCTCCAAGTGGACTACACAGTAAATAAAAATCTTGCAATATTTACTACTGGGATTAATCCTGTCTCTACTGAGATAAGATTATCTCTAATCCGGATTATCTTATCCCAGTAGAGATAAGTTTAATCCGAGTAGCAAATACTGCAGTTAACTTTAATCCTTACTCGGAATTTTTTTTTCCAGTGCAGTTTCTGTTAGTCCCCCACTGTCTTATATTCAGCACTTGTGTAGACATCGTAAAAAGTCGGACCTATAAGGTAGTGGGTAACTTTCACTTTCTACTGCTGAAACATATGCAAAACCTCCACTACCTGGAAAGCAGATAGCAGGTTTTCGACTCAGGAACCTGAGGATCTATTTTACCATAGTTGCGTTTTTGTTCCGAATTCTCCGTTCCGAATTCTCGCTTCTGAATCCTCGATTCTCGTGCACATTAACGTTTTTGCTCCTCTGACTTCACCATTCTCGCTTTTAACAAAAACACTAATTTTGCAGCTCGTCCGCAACCCGGTATACGTGTTCATGCATATTGAGCACCCGCACTCTGTTGACCAATCAGGGAGGAGAACGCAGAGAGGAGAATCGAGAATTCGCCATCGGAGCAACTTCTCGATTCTGCAGAATCTTGAGGCTTTCCCCGTTCTCGATTCTGACAAAAACGCAAGAAAAGGAGAATTCACTTGACCTGAATAGTCCAAAAACGCGAAATAGGAGAATTCGGAGGAGAATCGCGAGGAGAATTCGGATCAAAAACGCAACTCGGCAAGTGATGATGGTGAGACATAGGGGGATTAACATAAACTATTCCGCTTGGAAGCGCTGAACTGGAATATGGCCAATTCCCGACCCAAGTGAGCGTAATAACTGTACCTGACACTTCCGCATTCTAGGATCTATAATTTCAAATACACTAGCTCTATGTCTCTACGCTATTTGCACCATCCCCAACGACAGAGCATAATAACCAGAGCAAAATAACGCTAGGAAGTAGCGGCAAGACCTATGCTTTCCATGCTTCACAATCAGGCCATACTCGTAGCGCTGCCTACTACGCTTGTGGTATTTAAAGAGAGACAAACTTGCGGGTTTAGTAGTTTCTAGCAAAGCTAGGATCCGGTCTGCACACATCGAAGAAACAGGAGAAGTTGTACATTTTTTTGCTGTGTTCAGAATTATAAGTTACTGGAGCCAGCACCGGTGCACGACTGATTAAGTTTGCACGACTGATTGAGTTTCAGTAGGGACATTCTATATCACTAGCGAAGTCTTGGAGCTACTAACTAGTGTTATTTTGCTCTGAAAATAACACCACGGAGTAGCGCCTTGCAAACGGACCACACGCGTAGCGCCGCACACTATGCGTGTAGCATTTAAAGCGGGACAAACTTGCGGGTTTAGAAATCTCTAGTAAAGCAAAGGTGCGGTCTGCATAGACCAAGGAATCAATGGAGGCTGTATCATCTTTTTACTATGTTCAGAATATGAAGTTATCGGAGCCAGCGCTGGTGAACGACTGAATAAGTTTCAGTAGGGGGCAGGGACGTTCTTTACCGCTAGTGGTGCAAGTATGGCTGCTATTCGAGTGTGTGTCAATTTTGTCAAGTCTTGGCGCTACATTCCCTAGTGTTATTTTGTTCTGCCCAACGAAAACGGATCTGAGTGATTGCAAGCGGAACCATCACTAGCAATCGTAAGGCGTTGTAACCGTGCACGCCCAGACCCGGCGTTTTCTCATTGGCTTAATTCGCCAAAATGGCGGAAACGACAAGTTACGATGGGCTTCCGATAGCTTACCATTGCTAGTGGAGACGATGTTTGTATCAACATGGCAGTACTCGCCAATACTGTATATGACGAAGTCCAAAAAACGCCAGTGATCCTCAGGAAGAAGAAACAAGCGTCTCCGTAACAACTCAAATCCTGTGTCAACCAATCAAGGCGATCTTTGGGAGCAGATGTGACACCACTTCTGCCTTTCTTCCGCTAGGTACCCGGAGAGGCCGGAGATTTTGCATCGGCAAGGAGAGATAGTCATCAAGAGTATTAGGAGGCTTTGATTCGAAGAGGATGCGAGATTGGTGTCAACTAGTACTGCTCTCTTGTAGGAATGGCTTCAAAGACACAACTTCCTAACCTCTTTTTCGCCTTTGCCCGCTCCTGATATTTCAGAAAGTAAGAGAAGCAAGGAGATTCCTGAAGAGGCCATGGATTTAAAAATAACTGGGATGCGGCCAGATTACCTTCGTACCTCCCGCAACCTCGAAACTTCTAACATTACGTCAGCTTGATCTCGTCAGGTGTAAAGATTTTAAGAGAAACGAAGGGATTCGTACAGTCGATTGCGGATCGCCTGCGCGTCCTTATTCTAAACTCCTAATCTTCTCATAATAGAAAAATAAACACACCTGATATTGACTGACATACCTTGCGTAACTATTAATGAGGACAAAACTATCTCATTCATGGCTATAGCGGTTTCATCTTCCCTTCACCAGATCACAATAACACTAGTGAGTAGCGCCAAGACCTATGCTTTCCATGCATCGGAAACGGGCCTTACTCTTAGCGCCGCCCACTACGATCACGACATTTAAAGCTAGACAAACTTGCGGGTTTAGAAACCTCTGTTACAGCTGAGAATGCTGAGATGCGGTCTGCACACATTGAGGAAATAGGGGGTGTTGCGCTTTTTTTTGCTGTGTTCAGAATATGGAGTTATCGCAGCCAGCACTGGTGCACAACTGATTGAGTTTCAGTAATAAGGTTCTCTATCGCTGGTGGTTCCAGGTGTCACTTTTTTCATGTCTTGGCACTAGTCTCTAGTGTTATTTAGCTCAGAGAAAATAAGACTAGGGAGTATCGCCAAGACCGACGCTTTACATGCTTCCAAAACGAGCCATACTCGTAGCACCGCCCACTACGCTTGCGGCATTTAAAGCAAGACAAACTTGCGGGTTTAGACCAGAGATGGGCAAATCCGATCATGAAAGGATTCAAATGCGAATCCAGGACTAGGTCAAATCCGATTCCGAATCCGAATCCACCATTTCATGCCGAAGATTCGAATGCGGAATCAATCGGGATTCGAATCCGACCTTAAATCCAGCTAAATTCGCCCATCTCTGGTTTAGACATTTCTAGTAAAGATAAGATGCGGTTTGAACACAGAGGAAACAGAGGAAGTCGTATGTGTTTTTGCCGTGTTCAGATTATAAATATCGGAGCCAGCGCTGGTGCACGACTGGATGAGTTTCAGTAAGAACGTTCTCTATCGCTTGTGTCGCTGCTGTTCGTGTGTGTATTACTTTTTTCAATTCTTGGCGCTACTCCCTAGAGTTATTTTGCTCTACCCTTCACGAAACCCAAGCCAGAGCAAAATAACCCTAGGGAGTAACGCTAATACTTGACAAAACTGACACACACTCGAGCAGCAGCGATACTAGCACCACTAGCGATAGAGAACGTCCCTACTAAAACTAATTCAATCGTTCACCAGCGCTGGCTTCGATAACTTCATTTTCTAAACATAGCAAAGAAATTATTCAAGCCTCCATTGTTTCCTTGGTATGTGCAGACCAGACCTTTGCTTTACTAGAAATTTCTAAATCCGAAAGTTTGCCTGGCTATAAATGGCACAAGTTTAGTGGGCGGCACTACCGGTATGGCCCGTTTACAAAGCATGGAAAGCATAGGTCATGGCGCTACTCCCTAGTATGAGGATACAGTTATAATCAAATCAGATTCACTAACTTATTAACAAACTTCTTCTTAATATCCTAAAAACCTTTTCCCCTGTTTCCTCCAGACAGGAAAATCTCTTTAGGCGTATTCTCGCCGTTCCCCGAGGACTCCACTTGAGGAGTCCCCGCGTTTTTGTTTGTCCCGGGGACTCACTCCCCGTATTCTCGCGAGTCCCCACGGACGGGGAATGCTCCGATTATCATCACCATCATCAAAAAGGACTCCCTTTCAAATTCGGAGGGGAATCAATTTTTGCTGTTGTAGGTGCTATGTAAAATTAATTAAAAAGAATCAGAATGAACAAAACCAAAAATAAAGTGGATCTAGACTAATTTTTTCAGCTGCATATTCATTTTTCGAACAAAATCCATTTTATAAGCATTCCCCGTATTCTCGCTGTTTCTGTACGCGGAGTCCGCGTGGAGTGACTCCCTCTATTCTCGCCGTTCCCTTCGATTCCCCGAGGAGTCCTCGGGGAACGGCGAGAATACGCCTTTTGTCTCTCGGTCTTACTATTTTAATGGGTAGCCTAGAGTTAGGAAGCAATAATAGCTATGAAAGAAGACAAACTAAACTGGGATGAAGCCGCTTTACAGAACAGATAGGGATATACAAAGAGAATACTAAATTCAAGTTTGGGTTTCCCTTCCTCTGTATCCTGACTAACTTATAACCACCCTGTAAAGTATCCTTCCTCCAATGGGACCATAGAAACGTGTTAGGGCATGCTCCCTGCAGCGACTGGAAAACTGAGTAAAAAGAGTCAGATTCCCAGTTAGCAAACCAGTTCTACTTCAACCAACTATATAGTGCAGTGTTGTATCGTGAACCAATGTCCGTAATAAATAACCTGTTTAGTTATTGACCTACGAACTGAGTAACGCCTTCGTAAAGACTCGGTGTAGTTCGCACCCAAAACCAGTCGCCAATATTATTATGCTCGCCCGCTACAAATAACCACGCCACACGCTACTACCTTAACTACCCCTTCATACACACACTTATGCAGCACACACATAACTCAATTACCATACAAGTGTTATTTTGCTCTGCTCCAAGCGAAGACTAGGCCGTTGGAAAGACCCAACTAACCGCTTCAACAGCCACGCAACGATTCCTTTAACCGTTAGAAACCGTGTGAACCAGAAGAAGAGGGGCAGCCTAGACAATACGTTTACCGCCGTTGGTTGCTAGGAGAAAAGCAAATACAATGATTCTGAAAATAGCAAAAAAATACCGTTGCAGCAAGATGTGGGTGGACTATTCTTGATTGCTTAATTAAGTCAAAAAATTCTGAGAAACGGTAATCAGCTATCCGACGACACGCTAAGTCGGTTGATCCTTGTAAACTAAATAGGAAAATGGCCGCAACGCTGTAATCCGAGGTCGTCAAGCGAATTACGGATACTAGGCTAAGGATGAAGAGAGCGATTTTGTTGCTCCTAATTTTGAAAACTGCAAGCTGCGACATCTTTCCAAACGAAACGATCATCGACTGCGAGCAAGACATCGAGACAATAATAAATCTAGATGGCAGCATGAACCTGACTATCAGCACATCGGAGTTCCAGCACACCTACCAGCTGTACCGGATGAAAAATCTAACATCGAAAGGATTCAAACTCATTGTTGACGGCGAAGATGAACTGGCGAACTATGCTAGACTAGCGTCACAGTTCTACGAAACTCAGTCTACACACGGTAAGTTTCCCGAGGCCGTTTTCTATAATGAACCTGGGGACTACCTTGGGATGTTCCTTCGTAGTTCGAGCGAGGTCTTCGCTCTCCAGCCAGCCAGGCTACGCAGGCAGTTCTTTTTTGACAATACGGACAAATGCCTCTATTTCCAATCTCAGAACATGAGGCTCGCAAATCGCGCATTCATAACCGGCGAAGAGACTCGCAAGGTCTCTAAAATACAACACAGCGGCACGCCAATACCAACTAAAATTGTATTCCACCACAGTACGCAGGACAGTCCACTCGTCAGACTGAGGGAAACGATCCTCTTCAGCTACGGATTCTTCCTCCTTGCAGTCATTCAACACTTCACCGCCAGAGTCACCTATCTCGACTCGAGCGACGGCAGCGCCATAACGGATATCCAAGTCGTACCAGACATGGTAGAGATCCACAGTGAGCCCACGGACGGCTACAACAAGAAGCTGTTTAAGAATCTGGACGAAGCATCGGACTCCTTTTCCGGACAAGCAGCAGAACATGCCCTGGGCATTCTCTTTGTTTATGGTGCTGTGCCGAAGGATGACCCCACCCAAATGGTCTGGAATCCTAACGGACTTTGCACGCGTGACAACAGCGTCGCAATTACATTCACTGACACAAATAAGAAACCTGATGGGTCCACGGTAAATGTGGATTCTGTCGTTTTTATTCTCTGGAAAGCTGTCCAGGAAATGTTCATCAAGGATGTCGAGCATGACGACGATGAAGACAAGAACGATGACGAGACGGATGGCTATTATATAGTCACAAAAGACGGGAGATGCGTCTTTAGCTACACAGGGCCAATGAATGCGACTACGCTGGCTAATTATTCTGAAGAAGATGGCTCGAATACCGACCGGCTGGCGGATATGCGAATCACAAACGAAACCAATCGTGATGTCACAATATTTTCTGAGGCTAAGGATTTTCAAGCTGGAGATAACAAGACAGAATCTGAAACAGCGAAACTTCTGAAATCAGTCCACGACGTTCAAAACAGAAGCTTTGCAGTAACACCGAAAAACGCCGCTCCAGATGACAAAGCATCTGACACGAGCAGTTCAGCTCCAATTCTTGATCCGAACAAGAAGAAAAACGTGGAGTCTTTCGACTTGAGTTCAAGTGGCCCCTCTGCAGATACGGTTCTTGACGCTAGCATCACTAACGAAATCCTAAGAAATCAAGAAGACGGCACGAGTACAAGTGACTTCAACAAGAACTTAAGTGACCCCATTGCAGAGAATCGCCCAGGAACAAGATTTACTACCATTACCGGCAACACTCCTGGAAACGGCATGACAACTATCTCCAACCTGACAAGTGGTAACGAAACTCTCGGCTTTCCCGAATCGAGCTCAGATAATACTACAAAAGAGGTACACAAAGTTCCTGCTGAGTACAAAGACAGCGAATTTAAGATGGCGGACAACGAAATAACCGGGCCTTCTGCAGAGAACTTGAGTAAACCAGGTGTCATTAACAGCGCAAATATGATCAGTACAGAAGATTTCCGGACCACAGACGGTCGAGACCGAAAAGACAAAGAAACAACCGTGTCTTCTGCAGCCGATTCGAGTAGTCCAAGTATCGTTAAAAACGCAGACATTATCAACATAGAAGATTTCAAGACCATTGAAAGTCGAGACCAAATAGACAACAAAACAAGCGAGTCTTTTGCAGACAAGTCGAGTAATCCAAGTATCGTTAAAAACAAAGACACGATCAGTATGGAAAATGTCAAGATCAGTGACAGTCGGGAACGAACAGAAAACGAAACAACCGGGTACTATGCAGACAATTCGAGTAGCCTACTCATAGGGAAACGATCCTCTTCAGCTACGGATTCTTCCTCCTTGCAGTCATTCAACACTTCACCGAGCCTACTCATAGTCAACAACGTAAATACGGTCAGTGCAGAAGATTCAAAGACCGATGACAGTTCAGACCTAACAGACGAGACAGCAGGGTCCTCTGCAACTAACTCGAGTAGTCCACGTATCGTTAACAACACCAACACGATCAATATAGAAGATGTCAAGATCGATGAAAGACGAGACCGAACTGACAATGAAACAATTTCTGAAGACAATTCGAGTAGACCAAGCATCGTCAACAACGGAGACGCGATCAATACAGACGATTTAAAAGACAACAAGACAAACGGGTCTTCTGAAGCAAACTCGAGTAGTCCAAGCATCGGTAAAAACGCAGATGAAGATTTAAAGACCACTGGCATTCGAGACGGAACAGACATAGAAACAACCTGGTTTTCTGCAGCCAATTCGAGTAGTCCTATTATCATTAACGACGCTGACACGATCATTACAGAAGATGTTGAGATCACTGACAGTCGAGGCCGAACAGACAAAGAAACAACCGCGTCTTCTGCAACCGATTCGAGTAGCCCAAGTATCGTTTACGATGCAAACACGATTAATACAGAAGACTTCAATCCCATTGACAGTCCAGAACTAACGGAAAACGAGACAACTAGGTCTCCAGCAGCCAATTCGAGTAGTCCTAGAATCATTAACGACACTGACACGATCATTATAGAAGATGTTAAGATCACTGACAGTCGGGACCGAACAGAAAACGAAACAACCGGGTATTACGCAGACAATTCGAGTAGCCTAAGCGTCGTCAACAACGCAAATACGGCCAATGCAGAAGATTTAAAGACCGTTAACAGTTCGGACCTAACAGAAAACGAGACAGCAGGGTCTTCTGCAACCAACTCGAGTAGTCCACGTATCGTTAACAACACTAACACGATCAATACAGACGATGTCAAGATCGAAGACAGACGAGACCAAACTGACAATGAAACAACTTCTGAAGACAACTCGAGTAGACCAAGCATCGTCAACAACGCAGACGCGATCAATACAGACGATTTAAAGACCGCTGATAGTCCAAACCTAAAAGACAACAAGACAAACGGGTCTTCTTCAGCAAACTCGAGTAGTCCAAGCATCGTCAACAACGTAGATGAAGATTTAAAGACCGCTGGTATTCAAGACGGAACAGACAACGAAACAACCTGGTCTTCTGCAGCCAATTTGAGTAGTTCTAGAATCATTAACGACACTGACAGGATCATTATAGAAGAAGTTAAGATCACTGACAGTCGAGGCCGAACAGAAAAAGAAACAACCGCGTCTTCTGCAACCGATTCGAATAGCCGAAGTATCGTTTACGACGCAGATACGATCAATACAGAAGACTTCAATCCCATTGAAAGTCCGGAACTAAAAGAAAACGAGACAACTAGGTCTTCAGCAGCAAATTTCGGTACTCCAAGTATCGTTAACACCGCAAACACTATCAACACGGGAGATTTCAAGCCCATTGACTTCCGAGACCGAACAGACAAAAACGGAACAATCGGGTCTTCTGCAGCCAAATCAGGTAGTCCTGCAGACAGGATGAAAGCAGAAGATTTCAATACCACTGACATTCCGGACCCAACAGACAACAAGAGGAACTTGTCTTCTGCAACCAGTTCGAGTAGTCCAATTATCGTTAACGACGCTGACATGCTCAATACACAAGATTCCAAGACCAACGATAGTTCAGGCCGAACGGACAACGAGACATCCCTGTTCTCGCGCAGCAGACATGTCAGCAACATGAAAACCGTACTTTCCACAAAGCCCACCCAGTATAAAGACAGCACAGTAGACACAAAGGTTGCGAGAACGGACGACATTAACCCAACTTCCCCTGATTCCAGTTTGGGTATGACACATAAAGAAACAAACTCGGATTACAAGGAGAATCCTGGCCAAGCCAACCTCGACCCTAAAACGATTACATCCGACGTTTCTCCAGCTTCCGCTCATTCAGGTGGCGATGCCACGATCACAAACCTTTACCGAACCGAGAATGGAAATCCTACTTCCTCGAAGACCAGCTTGGGTATCATTTCCCGTAGGACGGAACCAGTTACAATGGAAAATCACTCCCAGTGGAACATAACGAAAAACCCTGGAGAGGGCAGCCATAGAAGCACACAAGATTTGTCATTAGAAACCTTTTCTCCGCCTGGATACAACAGCTCAAGCGATCCATACCGGGTAGATTTTCATAACAATAGTTCAGGAGACGGAACGTTCTCGTCTACTGCTACAATTGACATCTCCAAAAATCTTGGAGATACAACAAACGAGTCAACGAAAAACAACTTGGTTGGCGAGCATGCTTCGCGTTCCCCAGTCTTTGCAAATGTTGGGACGACAGTCTTGGCCGATGGGCCGAAGTCCTTAAGACTACAACAAACCACTGGTAGCAACGAACTCGAAAGCAATTCCACGCACGCTCTAGCGGTGAAAGAGCTAATCGACAACTATACAAGCCTCCACAACCAGAATCACGCTAACGAAGCGCGCATTTCTTCTAACAGTTCAGACGTTCAAGCAAGCTCAAACGACTCTAACCATGTGAATGAGACGAGCATCCAGGTACCAATGACTGAAGTGAACTCGACCCCGAGCACAGGCGAAGAGAAAACAGACGAACGTGTTCACGTACACGCTCAGATGACCACCGAAAAAGCTGAACTGGTCACAGGAATTATGACCAATTACAAGACTAGACCACGATCTCGTAGCCAGACCATACAAACTGCAGGCCCCGAGCTCGAAAACCAGCCAGCTTGGACCAAGACGGCCACAAATGGTGCCATCGCTGACTCACAAAATTCTTCCAGCTACACAGCGTCATTAACAGAAATCCCAACGAGAACACGGCCACCGATAACTACCTTGAGCCACTCAAACAAATCAGTGGATGATAACGACAACGAACGCACTCCTGCCCTATTTCCAAACGATCAGGATACCCAGCAACCACTTCACATTACAAATGTTCGGATAAGCAGCATTACTGACGAAGTCGAGAGTGTGAAGGAATCACTGGAAGAAACATCTTCATCATCTGATCTGGAAAGCCAAATCTCTCGGTTCGCGACGAGAACCAACGGCGGCAACGCTAACCCCAAAAGTTCGTCCAGCCACACCCAGCTATTAGCCGAAAACCCAACTAGCCCGAGCAGTGCAACATGGTCAACGATAACTACCTTAAGCAACCCAGACAAATCAGTGGATGAGAAAGACAAAGAACGCCCACTGGCACCATCTAAAACCGACCGTGAAACCGAACAACCGCTTTTCAATGCAACTACTAGGATAGGCAGCACTGTTGATGAAGCAGAGACTGTGATCGAATTCCACAAACAATCATTACACAAACAGGAAAGCGAGCCAACTTGGACCAAGACAGAGACAAACGGCCCCATTACTGACTCCCAACCTTCCACTTTAGCGGCGTCTTTAACTGAAAATTCAACCAGCCACAGGAGTACTATACGGCCAACGGTTAGTACGTCAGGTCCTCCAAGGAAACCAGTGAACGGGAGTAACATTGAAGTCAAACTTGCACCATTCATAAACGATCCGGAAACCAATCAATCTCTTTTCGATTTACACAATGGGACAAGCAGCATCATCGACGAAGTTGGTACTCCTGTGGAGTTCCGGGAAACGATGTCACTGTCGCGCCCGACGGCAGAGAAGACTACTGTGGGTGTGGATAACGCTGTACCTCCCTTTGTAGAAACCTCATCAATTGCCGGGAACAACGCCACAATTTGGTATGGTGGTGGTCCCGCAACTCTTCAAACCCCCAATTTCAACACAACAAACAAACTGATCGAAGAGACAGCTTCACCCGCCAACACCGACGTTACTAAGAAAGTGAACATGCGGGCCTCCCAAGCAGAAGCTAATACCAAGAACGGCAAATCCTTCCTTAAGGGCTTGACGAATAAGATCACAACAAGTTCTGATCCCAGCACATTTAAACATAGCACAGCAGAAGACCCGTCTAAAGAGAATCTAAAAGCAAGAACATTGGCAACCGACCTTACAAGTTCAAGCTCTACAGTCCAGAAACCAAGGGATCTAGCAACAGATAGTTCGTCAACGTCCTTCAACTCCGCCATTACCTCCACTTCTAAAACATTCGATTCAGAAGTGCAGTCTGAGACCAGGTCAATCCTGAGGAGCTCTTCCCCTACCGCCTTACCCACTGTTCCTCCATCAGCAACATTTCCAGACAGCACACGGACATCACGCATAGAAGCTAAATCGAACCCTGCGACCAGGTCAGCATCCGGGTGTTCGTCTTCCACCATCTTACCCATTTTTCCTTCATCATCAACACTTCAAGGTCCTAGTGGCTCATCTAGTCCGCGAGAAGGGCAGCAAGTCACATCACCAGCGGATGACGAAGCCCTATTTTATCGGTTTGCACCGATGCCACAGGACACAATTTTCGACGACGAATCAACAGAGCTCAAGACAAGCCCAGCAGCAGGCATGGTGACCTTTGGTGAGAATCAGGGATTCGCTCTAGCAGCAGGGCCCGAAGGGCGACGAGCGCGAATAACTAAACATCCAACAGCGTCAGAATCCGAAATTCCAAATGCACCGCAGTTAACCTCTGACGTCACAAGGATCCTTCTGAAAACAGAAAACAAGGCAGAAGAGGTGGGAGATTCTAGCAGCCAATCAGAATTTGCGATTCGCAAAGACACGGACCCTCCTCACGCAAGCCTGAGGTCTACGGCTGCAATCCAACAGAAAGCAACTCTAACACAAATGCCAAATAAAGAAGCGAGCGCTAGCATTATACTAGACATCCTGACTTCCAGAAACAGCTCACACCCAGGACCAACTGACGAAACGCATGTGCGAACAACAGCGAGGCGCTTTACCACCTCTTCGGTTTCCAGTATGCTGATAACACAAATAACGCCATCTTGCGCGACAACGATCGAAATTACGATCCTCCTATTTCTTAATGTTGTGCCAGGCATATTTTGAAAGATACAAACCTCATTGTATTAAACTGTAGCAACGTTCCACTCTATTTGCAGTCGACAACAGAACTAACGCTACAGTAACAAGACCAAATGTTTCGATGGGATCCCGAAAATTAATATCTGATCCAGGCAATTGGATCTCGTAGAGATCCGGTCTTCGCCAGACTCCTTGAACACTTTACTAATAAAATTTAGAAACAATTTAAGGCAAATGTTAATCATCTGAGAAGACCAAGTTCATATATGGATTCAGCATGTGTGTTTACCCCTATAGCCTGCGTCATATCTACTTTGACAAAAGTTCCTGCCTTACTTCTGCCAAATTTCCAGTTTCGGTCGGATTCCCGGCGAACTACTTGTCTTGCAAAATACTGAAGTTCAAAAACGGATTCAGCGTATCTCCTTACCCCTATATCAAACGTATAATCAACTTCAGATGAAGCTTCAACTTTTAACAAATTTTCCGATTTCAGCCGGATTCGTTGCGAACTATGTGTCCGGGTAGAAAATGATTTTCATACACAAATTCAGCATGTCTTTTTACCCGTAAATCGAACACCTAATTAAATTAATATAAAAACTTTACAAATTCGCCGGTTTTGGCCGGATTCCGGGCGAGCTACTTGTCCGGCGTGAAAATGATTTTCATACTCGGATTCAGCATGTTTCCCTATCCTGAAATCGACCTCCAATCAACTTCAGATTAAAATTTTATTTTTGACAAATTTTCCGGTTTTTGCCGGATATCGGGTGAAATCTGTCCGGCGAGAAAATAATTTTCATATTCGGATTCAGCAAGTCTCCTTACCCAAATTCGACTATCTCATTAGCTTTTTAACAATATTTGTTTCGCCCCTTAATGTGAAACCCCTCCCCTAAATACACAGCTGAGGCCCATCTACGAACTCGACCTTTTCCTTGACCCAAAGAATCCTTACACCAAGTTTCATCAAAATATCTCATTCCCTTCGAGAGTTATCGTGCTGACAGACGGACGGACAGACTGACAACTTTTTCTAAGTTATAGGTATCCCTTCACTTACGTTTTGGGATCCCAAAAAGCAATTTTCTGCAGCCATTTTTCACAGACTTATGTTTATCCCCCCCCCCCCCTGGAGCTCATGGAATAAATATGAAGGCATTTTAGTAACTTTGATAACTGTTCCCAGAAACGGTTGAGAGGACTTCAAGCGTGACCAGCTGCTTAATAAGCACATCAGTGAACTTCTCCCTGCCGATAGAGAATCCCCGGGTACCTGCGGAAGAAAGCAAGAAGCGGTGTCACAGCTGCTCCCAAAGATCGCCGTGATTGTTTGACACAGGATTTGAGTCGTTGAGTCTGAGTCGTTACGGAGACGTTTACTCCTTCTTCCTGAGGATCACTGGCGTGTTTTGGACTTAGTCATATAAGGCCTTTTTCCGCGACACAATTATGGGCCACACACTTCTGAGTGTTTGTCGCGGAAACACGATTGTGTGCCACACAGTCGAGCCACTAGTTGAAACTCGCGGAAACGCCGTTTTGTCTATTTCTTTGGCGGTAATTACAAATATCGGAAAATAAAAATAAAAATCATGTCATAAATAGAACACATCATAAATAGAACTCCAGGCTTATTTCCTTACCATTCTGTACATAAAGTATCCTCAGTTTTAAGTCTATATGCTTGAAAAAGTAGTTAGATTTACTGTTTAGACACTACTTTGCTGCTTAATTCGAATTTCCCGCCAGAATCGAGCCACAAAATCGACAATCACCTCGCCAGTTGTTTGCCGAATTTGAGCCACAAAGCGAGCCACGAAAACATTGTTGGTCGCGGAAACAAACTTGTGGGCCGCACAAACGGTTGCGGCAACACACTTTTCGAGCCACAATCGACCCACGAACTGTTTGTGGGAGCAATGAAAAACCCTGTAGAGTATTGTACTTTCGTGAAAGTTTCACGGGAGAAGACAAATTCTTGGGCTACTTAAATAGAGATAATCATGTATTTGACAGTGCAAAACGGATACGTCACCTGAAGAAACATCATAGATGTTTTGATTAGTTGACGTGTTACGTATGATTAAAGGTTTTACTTAGAGTTTTATTGTGAGATACATGTTACATTGACCAAATGATAAACATTATAGTTGGTTTTAATTGCTAAGTTATACATGACAGAAGAAATTCAATGTTCGGCTTCGTCCGTGAGCGAAATTTGAAAATAAACTGAACTGAATTGAAGATCCGTTCAGGTATCTACAAAACGGATGCGTTCAGCTGACTTCTCAGTTTTGCACTGCAAATATGATTCGCAGTCAGCTTGGGCTAAAGGAATATTCACAATCATATGTTGCTCTAAGCTGGCTTTTACTTCCTTAAAGGTCATGTCTTACCCATACTATTAACGCAGCCTACTTCCGCTATCACTCAACCATTTCTAAGCCCGGAGGCCCGAATTCCGTACGGTATAGTCTACCTCAAAAAACCTCGTTGATTTTCTCACTTGCCGTGTTTTGCTACCTTCGATGCGTATCAAGCTGTCGACTTTTGTCTGCGAGAAGTTTTTCCATAAGAAAAACCGGTTATGTAAATTTTTCCTCGTCTTCGCTACCAGTCAAAGGGTGTCGAAAGAGGCTTAAAACAGCTAACGCTGTGGGTAAGTTCTTGAAAGCAGAGCCTAGTCTTAAAGTATTCAATGATTTTTAAATACTGGGAGCTAAAGAGTAAATAGTGCGAGGGGTCCTTTAAGTTAAGAAAAGTATTATTCGTTCAAAGCTGGCCTTCAGACAACGTCAAATATGCACATTTATAGCTCTTTGATTTAATATCTGGAAACGATAGCTTTAGCAATTGCAGATATTTACTAAATCAGATTCAGCAAAAACAAATTAGTCACTCTTCAGTTTTCTAGGAATCAAACAGATAATAATTATAATATTTAAATCCATAAATATTCCTTGAGTCCAAGCTGACTTTGAAACATATATTCAAATAATGTATAGAAAGGATACGTCAGCTATGATGCTCCATCAGCGATATTCCGGCCCTTTCAAATAGTATTTGAAAGTACTTTACCCGAACAAGATATTTATCGTCGGTAGAAGCTTCAGTTATTTATTACAGGTTTATTTCCTTCACCGACTTTGACCATGAACATTGACAGCCTGACAAGGACCCTTGCCAAGAAGGGCCGAAATGTCGCTGATGAAGCATCTTAGCTGACGTATCCGTTGTATACATTATTTAAATATATTTAAATCCATGCCAGAAACGGCGGCCCTAACAATCAGCAGCAAGGGCAATGGTTGATACTCGGAAATCGAACGTCATTCAGTTGGTCATCTGCGTCAACCCTTCATTTGAGTGACGATTTGTGCATAATGCGAGATTTATTGCGATTTCCGTGAGTACATACGAGCGAATGGAAACACAACTAAAATGCACACGACAGGGTGAAAAAAAGGCAAATAAATACGCAAACAGCAGCCAAGGGGAACTATTTGAAATCGACTAGAATATATAATATTATCACGACCACTAAGAAAAAACACACGAAATCAAAGAAAAAAAAACCGGAAGTGTAGACCGTACTAAGCCGATTCCCACGTGTTAAATTAAAACCAGACGATAAGTATACTGCACGGAAGCAAATATCGATTTTCAAAGCAAAAAAATTAAAGAATCCAACCAATGGGTCTAAGAAAGCAAAAACATCGAAAAAATGTAGCGCACAACCGCCGCTTAGTACACTAACCTCAAAACGAAAACGCTGTGATGCAGTCTTCAAATAAACAGCAAATCGGGAAAGAAGCCATTCTTAAAGCACTTGCAAAACTAAAAATCCTGAATTTTAAATTCGCCGATGAAATATTTTCTCAAGCTTCCCCCACCAAATATGTATTTCAGGCGTTGGCGTCGGATTTCACCATCTCCTATAAGCACACAGGGCCGAATCTTGTCATCTCAAGTTGGCGGTCAAAATGGAGTTTAGGTAATAAGAGGCTATAGGCCTAAGGATTAACTAAGGAACCAGTCGCAGGCGTTCGTCGAGTGACCCCGCGAGCGGAGTCTCGCTGCTACAAGGTCAATGCATACAAGACATTGTACAGTAAGGGTTGCAACGTTGGAAGTGTATTGAAAGTCTAGGACCGAAACGGAAACGTGAGAAGCTAATAATGTGTTTGGACATGGGTGTGGGTTTACTTTTTCGACCCCCCTAGTAAAAGCCAAAATATATCCTTACCCAAAAAACGCATGCGCAATCACCGAATCATGGAGACGTTTTTTGTCTTGGACCCAACTGTCAAGCTAAAAGAAATAAGTGGACATCTTCTGCCACCATCCAACCGCCTTCCTGCCCATTGCCCAATGCGCTTGCTAATGCAGTAAATTAATTGTTCTTTTCGTGTTTCGTTGTGTGTTTCTTGTTTTGCGTTCGTTTATCTTTTGCTGTTGTTGTAGATATTCTGTACCCTCTGTATTTCTTGTCAAGTGTTCATTTACCTTATTTTTTGTATGTACTGTGCAAATGCCTTATTACTAGGCTGCATGTAATAAATTCATTCATTCATTCAAAAGTGACTTGATTTTTTTTTTTTTTTTTTTTTAGACTTCGGAATACTTATTCTTGCATCTGAAATATATCTGACGTTAATGCTGACTTCAGCAGCTAAAAGAGGAGGGACCTGATCTTTGCTGTTTGAAAAAAAACTACGAAACAAAACCAATAATTGGAAGTTTGGTGCAGTAGACGAGCCTGTAAAGGTCCGCCTTTTCAAGACTTACTGTTATCAACTTTTTGCTCTTGGCCTGGTTTCCTCTGCCCATGCTCGGTCTTTGTCAGCTTTGCCAGTTGTCTAAAGGTCCACCTTTCAAGACTTACTGTTACCAATTTTTGGCTCTTGGCCTGGTTTCCTCTGCCCATGCTCGGTCTTTGTCAGCTTTGCCAGTTGTCTACAACGCGGGTTTTCGAAATTTTTTCCGTTTGGCTAGGCGATGCAGTCTCAGTGGTGCAATGGTAGAAAAAGACCAAACTTTTCGATGGGATCCCAAAAATTCAATATCTGATCCAGACAACTGGGTCTTGTCTTAGCCAGATCCAGTCATCGCCAGAATCCTTGAACATTCTAATAATTAAAATTCAGAAACAGATTAAGGCCAAATAGCTAATCATCTGAGAAAACCAAGTTCAGATATGGATTCAGCATGTGTGTTTACCCGTATAAGTCATATCTGTTTTGACGAAAACTTCCTGCCACTTCTGCCAATTTCCCGGTTTCGGCCGAACTCTAGCACTACTTGTCCGGCGAAAAAAGAAAGCTCAAAAACGAACTCAGGGTATCTTCTTTCCCCAATAATGAACATCTAATCAACTTCAAATAAAAATTTAACTTATAACAAATTTTCCGACTCCAGCCGGATTCCGGTCGAACTATATGTCCGGGTAAAATATGATTGTCACACACGGATTCAGCGTCTCTTCTTACCCCTAAATCGGTTATCAAATCAGCTAGAAATAAAACTTTAACTTCTAACAATTTTCCGGTTTTGGCCGGATTCCGGGCGAACTACATGTCCGGGAAGAAAATTGTTTTCACATAAAAGTTCAGCATGTCTTCTTGCCCTAAATCGGACATCTGATCAACTCCAAATAAAACTTTTACTTTTAACAAACTTTCCGGTTTTGGCCGGATTCCGGGCGAACTACTTGTCCGAATATTTTGTTTGCCCCTTAATTTGAACCCCCTCCCCCACCCCTAAATGTAGGGCTACAAAGCCCATTTACGAACTCGACTGGTCCGCCGACCCAACGAATCCTCACACCAAGTTTCATCAAAATATCTCATTCCCTTCGAGAGTTATCGTGCTTACAGACGGACGGACGGACAGACAACTTTTGCGAAGTCATAGGTATCCCTCAACTTACGTTTTGGGATCCCAAAAAAGAGTTGCTACCCTGAAGGAGCTGCACCGCAAAGATAATGTTGCTAAATTTTGCCGATTAAAAGATTGTGATAATAGATGATCTTGACCCCGATTAAAAGATTGTGATAACAGATGATCTTGATAGTAGATGATCTTGACCCCAATACATTTTTCAAGTTCAGTCACTACCATGCAACTCGCCAACACCCTTATAAACTGTACCCTCCGAAGCCACACAAGAAAACTGGTCACTGTTCATTCGTAAATAGGGTAACTGAACCGTGGAACAGTTTGCCAGCAGAAGTTATTGATTCAGGCAGTATCCAAACGTTTAAGCGTGGGATAGTCGACACCCCATTTTACTCAGTTACTTTTGTAGTTTGAAAATTTGTTTACTTTTGTGTGTGTAAAGTGTATCTGATCCGTTTGTACTTGTGTAGTAGTGGCGACAAGCTAAAAGCTTAACGCCAAATGTAATAATAATAATAAATGTAATAATAATAATGATTTGGTGGCTTTTGCTGCCCTACCCATTTTCTATGCGCTACCCGTACGGAATAGTATCCTCCTGGTTATCTTTTGCATGGGGTAGATTTCTTTGTATTTTTGTTCAGTGTCTGTTTTAGTGTATGTTTGTTTGTTATTGTTATGGTCTTATGGACTGAAATAAAGCAGTATTAACAATAATAATAATAGATAATTAACCGGAGAATGTACAGCCTGCATAAGATTAACAATCGTCCCGAGACGACTATATCCAATTCGAACCGCATATGGCTTTTTAGAACGTCCAGTGGTCACTTTTGCTATTCTGTCACTTTCCGACGCACCATGCTGATGCTATTGTTTGAATTTTTACACTGAGTGTCTGGAAGGAAAAAGCATAAGGTTTAGCAGCACTTTCACCATCGCCAATGCTGTTAAGTAGCGGGAACTAGCTGCACATGCTGTCTGGCTGTCTTGTAACTAGCTGCACATTCTCCGGTTGTCAAGTTGGCCTGCCTATTCTTTGTGACCGATGTTCCCGTTTCCACGGTAGATGACGGAAATCTTACCTTGTTGAAAGACCTCCCTTCCCATTTAAACTTTCAAATGCTCTCACTGCAGGAAACGATCACTCACTCAACCTGCCAGTGACCCTCCTCAGCTTCCTCGCGATCACCTTCCATTTCACTTCCGCTCAGAACCTTGTTTATCTCCTTGCAAATCAGCCTTTCCTCCAATCACATTGATTTCTCCATCTTCAAAACCAATCACACTTCCTCCTTCCTTCGACGGACCAATCAAAAAGCTTGCCTCGGTGGCGAGACCAATCATCGTGCTTTCTTCTTCATAGGTCATCGCCGTTCCACCGAGGTCACCAACAATCACGTCGCCAACCGTTGCACCACAGGCGTCTGTCTCCTTGCCAACCACAGCCGATTCTTCAATTAAATCCATTTCGGTCTCCTTTACACCAATCACACTCCTTTCCTCTCTCGACAATCCAATAAGAACGCCTGCCTCGTTCCCGCGACCAATCATTTCGCTTTCTTCTTCATAACTCATCGCCGTTCCACCAAGCTCGTCAATGACCAAGTCTTCGACCGTTCCGAAGATGGCGTTTGCGTTTGTATCTCTTTGGTTTCCATCATCTGAGTTCTTATTTTCATCCACTGACTGATGGTTCTTGCTGATTCCTTCTTCACAGCTGGTATCGGCATATGCGGACTCCGCGACAATGACTTCCTCTGCCACTAGGGTACCAAACTGGGTCACTGGAGGCAGAGAGCTGTGACCTTCACGGTCAAGGCTGCTGAACTCCATCCCTGGTATAAGAGGGAGGGAGGATGGACCAGCCTCAAAGTTAAGACTCAGGATACACCTATCAGAAGGCTTACGAACAAGTACAGAGTCTTTTTTGGGGCTATTCGAAACTGACCTGGGGATTTTCGTCTTTTTAGCATCGTTGGTAACTGTAGGTTTTGCCGATGTTGGGGCTTGTCCAGTTCGCGGTGTCGGCTGAGCCGCTTTCTGCTGGATTCTCGATAAAGGGGGTCGGGTGTTGGCTGATCGGGAACTGATCCCAGGTCGGGAACTGGCACTGCTCTGAGGTTTGGGGATTGGCACCGGGTTGGATTTTAATTTAGGAGGGCGGAGAGCACCAGCAGTGTTTTTCGGCTCCGTAGTAGCAGCTTCCATTTCTTTTGAGGAGCTGTTGGCATCGTCGGACTCGGACTTCCTTTGGAAGGTTGGCCTTGAATATTTTCGGTATCGTTCCTGAGTGGTGACAGCTTTTCGAACCTGAAATAACAAGCGGTTATTTTCTGACTGTAAGAAAGGAGTCTACGAGTTGGACTTGGGTGTTCGCCCGACGACTTCTTCGATTTTAAACTCGCGGATTAGGCAGGCGGAATCTTCGGTATAATTAACACCTAGCTGAATGTATTATAAATACTGTCAAATTTGATTGCTGCGGCAATACATCTTGTTCTGGTCTTACTTCTGAGCAATTGGTATCCGTGTTCTCCGCGATACCGATCTCTCCTCGTCCCAATCCCAGTTGTGAAAGGAGGAGGGTGGGGCGACAGGCTTGCTACCTGTCCCCGTAAATACTCCCAGCGATTCAATCGTCGACACTAGCCTCGGACATAACTGTATAACTGCAACTTTTTTGCCACCCTTGTGCAAAGTTACCTCCAATTGCCCAGGACCTTCACGTTTCTGCCCTTAGCCATTTCTCCGCATTCCATCTAGGAGGAAGAGACCCGAGACCCGACTAGTCCCTTATCTTTTAATGTTTAGTTTTTATCTAGTGCATTTACTATATTATTGAAAGCTGAGTGTATTTTTGCTTTTCTTTGTCTTGTACTGCGCTATTTCCCTCTTCTTAAGTGCGTAGATAAAATTCATCATCATTCATATGATTAGAACTTCCCTCACGACCTCAGCACAGAAATGAAAGACATCAATCAAGCCGCAGAGCTGATGGACGAAGAGGCTTCGTTGACACGCTATGAGCGTGTTCCACCCTTCTACAAATAGTAGGCTAACTATTAGTTACTATTTCCGTTCCAACCTCACCAAAAGTTACTACGCTGACCGTTCCAACCTTCTCAAAATAGTAACTAATAGTAACTATTTGCTTACCACGCTCGGGAGCGTAGTAACTATGGATCTCTGTAGCGTGATTGGTCGGATTCGCCCGTGGCATGATATTCTGCTGGAAAATAGAAAAATCGTTCCAGCCTTGACGGCAAAAAGCCAGAATTCGTGACGTCATGTGTAGTAACTACGGTAAGTAGGATGGAACACGCTCTATGTGCCACTGATGGCTCAGGAGGAAAAAGGTTGCGTTCCGGAACTTAACGATTGTTAACTATTTTGTAACGATGGTCGGTGAGCATCGTTACAAAATAGTTAACAGTTGTAGAACTGGGAAAAGTTAACGATCGTTAAAGACCTAATCCAAACATTCGGTTTACCTTCTCTTAGTGACCGCATGCCACGGGTTTGTTTAGATTTGAACTCGATTGCCGAGTTGCTGTTTTGGCTCGAGAAAAAACCCACGCACACCGCCTTCTTTTCTAGATGGCGAAATTTGATGATTAGCAAAGAATTATAAGATCTAACTGATAATTTTTGTATGTCTTCAGAGGTACCACACTGGTCTTGGTTTTATAATTTATTTGTATTTGTATTAAACAGTTGGAGCATTAGATGGAAATTATTATTTTGACCCTTTGCTCCCTACGTGCCATAACAGCTGTCCGGGATAACCGGCTGAGATTTAGTCCAGACAGAGTTATTTCAAACCTAGGAAATTGTTTTTTTTTCTTCTTAATTTGCTCATTGCTTTACGGTGTTTTTAGTGGTTTTGAACATTCATAGTGACAGTAGGGATGGTTAGCATTGTGTGTGTGGTAGAAAGACCATTTTTTTGGCCCGCTTTAAAGCTGCAGCTAGCTCCGCCCCGAAGTAAAGTTGACGACTGTTAACAATTGTTAATTTTCTGGATCGCAACCCAAGGTACTCTACAGGGGCGTAATTTCGCCAAAATCCTGGGGGGGGGGGGGGCAAAGTTGGAGCCGATTTTCCCAAGTCAAGTGAAAATGAGCAGTTTTATTTCAAGAAGAAAAACGTAATAAAAACAAGGAAACACAAAACTAAAGATTCTAGCCTAGCGTTAAATATTTAACTTCGTAAATTCCTTCGTGAGTCTTGCTTGGAGTTAAAAAGGTTGCTGTGATTTCATTTCGGACACGGCTGCTGTTTTTGCTGCTCGATTGGATCGATGGTCGGGTAGAAATTTACGAAGTTAAATATTTAACGGTTGGCTAGAATCTTTAGTTTTGTGTTTCCCACAAGTTCGTTTTCCAACTTGAGCGGTTTTGAGCCTGAAGAGGACACTTGCCAAGAAGGGCCGAAATATAGCTCCAATAAAATTCAGATGACGTATCCGTTTTGCACCATTAAATATGATTCGCAGTCAGCTTGGGCTGAAGGAATATTTATCTGGGAAGATTCTTAGAAGTGCGTGGTTCGAGTTTCAAACCCAAAAAGCGCAAATTCGTAGTCTTCAGTACAAAGTTGGCAGTTGAATAGTATTTGCGACTTTTATTTTTGCGACGTATTTAAGCTGTTTTTGGTACCACGTTTCAGTCCGTGAAGCCTTATTGTCAGAAGCGGAGAGAATCGGCTTCTTACCACTTTTGGCGGGGTTACCCAATGAAAAATTTGTAGCCTGCTTAGTTGTATGCTAGTTGTACGAAAAAGCTGCATGCATTGATGTGTAATAGTAAATAATACTTTTATTCAAACAATGTTTACAACGGGTACGTCAGCTACGATTCTTCATCAGCGATATTTCGGCCCTTTTTGGCAAGGGTCCTCGTCAGGCTGTCAATCCTCTGGTTCAACTTCGGGGAAGGAAACAAATACCTTGACATGTTTGTTTCCTTCCCCGAAGTTGAACCAGAGGATTGACAGCCTGACGAGGACCCTTGCCAAAAAGGGCCGAAATATCGCTGATGAAGAATCGTAGCTGACGTACCCGTTGTAAACATTGTTTGAATAAATGTTTCAAAGTCAGCTTGGGCTCAAAGAATATTTAAATAATACTATCATTTAATGTGTCTCAGACTGGGCCAATCTCAAGCAGTAGTATCCAGTAGTATCCTGTCTTGATAATAGTAGCATGCAGAAGAAGGCAGTAACACGGTAGCCTTGAAAAAGAAGCATGTAGTAGCATCAGTTCGTACTGCATGCTACTTGTTCGTACAACTTCATACTACTATTTTGATTTAAATTTGTCATCGGGTACCTGCCTAAGGGAGTTTTCAACAACGTATACTCGTAGTCTGGTCCATCCTGAACTCTTCAAACCAAACATTTCCTTTTTTTTTTTTTATTCCGAAACTCCTTTGAAAGTAGCCAGACTCGTCAAAAACGATCCAGGAATACACGATCTAGGTTCGAAGGACCTAATCTTTCGAAAGGATCTAATCCTAATTTTTGAACCTTTGATTTGTATTTGCTATCATACTTCACTGATAAATTGTATTTTTAAGATTAGAGGCATATTCTCGCCGTTCCCAGATGACTCCACTTGAGGAGTCCCAGCGTTTTTGTTTGTCCCGGGGACTCACTCCCCGTATTCTCGCGAGTCCCCACGGACGAGGAATGATCCGATTATCATCATCATCATCAAAAAGGACTCCCTTTCAGATTCGGAGTGGAATCAATTTTTGCTGGTCTTGGTGCAATGTAAAATTAATTAAAAATAATCAGAATAAACAAAAACAAAAACAAAGTGGATCCAGGCTTATTTCTTCAACTGCATATTTTATTTTCGAACAAGAACCATTTTGAAAGCATTCCACGTGTTCTCGCTGTTTCTGTGTGCGGAGTCCGCATGGAGTGACTCCCTCTATTCTCGCCGTTCCCTTCGATTCCCCGAGGAGTCCTCGGTGAACGGCGAGAATGCGCCTTAGGAAATGCTGGGATCTGATTTTGTCAGAGCCTAACCTCTTTTGTATTTCCTCCTCTATCTTTCCAGTCGTTGGGCGGAAAAGATAGATGGCCATACTCAAATCCTCCCTTCAAACTCTTCACAATCGAACATGTAGTCTCGCTTGTCTACCTGCCTTCCTACTGTTTCAATTCACTTCCGGAAAAAAATAACTCTAAGGAACTTGAGCCGATCTTTTTTAGGCATGTCCGGCCCCGGTTATTCTATGTGGGGAACTCATTTGCCAGAAATTCGGGTTACGCAATTTTTCCGCATTCCTAATCATTGCGAAAGGGGGCTAGTTGAGGCTTGTAATCTTTGAGAAACCCAGCTAAGTTTCAAGCGAGTCAAACGTTGTAAAACATAGGGCGAGACTTCAGCTTCATGTCCGGGCCCCACTACGGACACACTTGTTCGTAATTAGATAATTCACACAGAAAGTTAGCGGTAGATTTGAGGGAGTGATATAAGTCATATCTATCTCCAGAGAGGATGTTATAAGTCATATCTCCAGAGAGGATGTTATAAGTCATATCAGCCTCCAGAGAGGATGTTATAAGTCATATAAGCCTCCAGAGAGGATGTTATAAGTCATATCAGCCTCCGGAGAGGATGATATAAGTCATATTAGCCTCCAGAGATGATTTCTGTTCGAGAGAGTTATAACAGTTAACACACCTCCATCTCGGTTGATATCTGAATGACAACCTCGATGTCTGAAGTGAACCGTTAATATCGCTGATGAAGCATCCTAGCTGACGCATCCGTTGCATACATTATTTGAATATGTTTCAAACAGAGCTGCTGCGAGTCCAGGAAATCCGAGTCCGAGACAAGTCCGAGTCCTTGAAAAAAGCGCCTCGAGACGAGTCCAGAGTCCGAGTCCACCAGCTCTGGTTTCAAAGTCAGCTTGGGCTCAAGGAATATTTATCGTAATTAGGTTTTTAACGTTTTGAAGACCGGTTTTTAGGACGTTTCGGACGCTCCTCTCTCATTTGTTGTTCATAACAAATTAAAAACGTGAGATCGATTTATCCATCCCCAGATATAAGAACGGACTGAAGGAGGAACGTCTAAAGAACACTAAAAACAGGTCTTAAAAAGGTTTAAAAACGATTTACGAACAGGTTTGTACGTAGTGGGGCTCGGTCATTAGTAGAAATACTGCGTTCCCTGTGAACTGTTACGTAATTTCTTACCTCAACACTTGGAACGGGGGGTTGTGCAGAGCCAGGTCCTTCGATCGGTAAAAAACATGCGTCGTTCTGAATCCTCTCCTGAACTTCCTTGGACAGAAGCAACCATTCTTTCGACTTCATGGCTTTGCCGAGATGGCGAATTATCGACTTCTGAGTTCGTTTTATCAGCAAGTTCGCCAGATTCAGAGTACTCTGTAACAAGGGAAATTACGGTGATTATTTGTCAACAACAGTTCAACCATTTGCTATAATAGTTTGATATGATATGATATTTATATATCATATCATACCAAAATGTCATATCAAATTGTCATATAAATATTAAATGAATTAAATAATTTATTTAATTCCATGTTATCTTTTTACAAAAATAGTGGTGGATCGTCACACATGGTATATGTATGTCTACATCATATGCAAGGGCGTCTCGATGTGGGGGGCGGAAGGGGGCGCAGCGCCCCCTCACCAACGTTTGCGGCATTCGGTAAAACTTTCGCCGATGGTTTATCCGTTTTATAAAATTTATTTTCCGCCCATTTCCAAATCGGGTGATTTAACGTGTTACTGGTTCCCATTCGTCACCGAATTCGGTAATCCACCGGACTTTTTTTTAGTCCGTAGCTGTTCCATCGCATTCGATCAGTTCGTTAGTGATTCGGTGATTAATCATATTCATTTGTATCTGATTCGTTGCTGAATTCGGTAATTCACTGGACTTAGGTTTAGTCCGTATCTACTACCAGACTTACTACACTCGGTTGTGGTAGGCAGTTTTAGCAGGAGTTTTATTCCATTGCGAAATTCGGTTGTTAGACTGGTCCCGATCTATTCCTGGTCCGTCCGTTGCCAAACTAGGTAATCCGACTGTTTCGTAAATCACCAAATTCGGTAGTACGAATCGATTCGTACATTTGAGTTTGCTTTAGTGTTGGTTTGTTTTTTGCGTACTTATATAATCATTTATTTTGTTTTCATCAATTTGGTGGATCAATAAAACATAATAATTAATAGTAATTATTCGGTTCACACCGGTTACTGAATTTGGTAACTGAAGTGGCATTTATTTAGCTCCCGTTCTTTTCCGGTAGTTTCAGCTGGTTCCCATTCATTTTTTAGCGTCGTTCAGCCCGTTCTTACCGTCATTTATTTATTATCATTTATTATCTCGCGCCAACAAAATTTTCCCCGTGGTTAATGGATTGTGACCCACCGGGTGCAGTAACTCAACTACATCTTCTAAGTACGATCTAAAAGGGCGGCTCACTGACAGAACTTACGAGAACGCTTTTACTATTACAAAAGAACTGAAAGGTTTTCTCCCGTCAGTATGGAATAAAGTCAAATTCTGTAGACTGTTACCGGGCGAAACTTTTTGCTGTAAATTCAGAATAAAATGTAATTTGTGTCTACTTTACCCTGGATGACCGCTACTTTTCTCGACGGACAGGTCTATGATTTCATAGGTAGTCCTTACATTAATTTGGAATCGCAAAATGGCACTTTGATCATCACCGTTTCCACAAAATTTCGCCTACGGCGCATTTCATATTATTCTCTGTTGATAGAAGGAGCGCGAAATTTAATTGGGTTTAAGGCTTGCAATTTTTGATGGTCTGAACCACATTAAAAGCTAGAATTTCCATCGCAAGTAGTTACATTTTGCCAGAATAAAGGCTGATTCAAAAAGTAAGTAATTTATTTATAACCCGCCATATCAAAAAAGCGGAGTAAATGAAAGAAAATAAGTAAAATACATAGACACACAGGAAATGACACTTAATTTTCAATCAGCGGCCAGGAAGCAGTGGATAACGTCGTGCGCTGGTTGGGCCCTGTTGTCCATGATTTTTTATAGTGACGAGGAAACATCCAAAAGAGTAACACTTGCATCTTGAATTTTGAATTTCTCCGTCAATGTACGGTTGACATAATTCCGACCAGTGGAGTAGGTGCTCTGCATATTTAAAATAACATGATCTCATCTTTTTAATCTCCTTTCACAGAACATGAGTGAAGGTGCTGTACAAATTTCCAAAAGCTTTACGATTATAGCGCCCCCGGAACAGTCGTTAGCGCCAGACCGCTTCGCAGCAACGGCGCTTCGGGTCGGCACGTTTTCAAGTTCTGTCGGCCAAACTGCCCCCCCCCCCCCTTGCCTCAAAGGTAAAAGGCTAGCAACGCCCATTCGCTGATAGCACATTCGATTACATTTAGTTTTGACATAGAAGGAGTAGTGCCCTTGTATTAATTAACTCAGCGTATGACGAGAATTCAGTGTACTCCTAGGAGTGACAGTGTTCTGAGATCTAAATATCTAAGCAAGTGACCTAACCACTATAGATACACGAAATCGGTACTAACTGTGAGGTACTAAATAACATATGTGTAATCCTTAGCTTGTTCCACTCTAAAACACCTAAAGAGGTGGAGATCACCAGTCTCCTCTGGGCTATCGGAACTTTAGCGAGAAGAACCTAAACGCTCCCTAACATCACCCCGATTTCCCCTCGAATAGATACCCAAGTCTGCGAAAGTCCCTTGAATCATTGTTCGATTTTAAGGATTCTATGACACTGCGTTATGGCATTGCTCACGAAGCGCCCATATTTACGGCATCGTTTCAGGTATATAAGGACCCTTGTCCACGTATTAAGTCAGTACTAAGTCAGGAAGTCAGTCGCTCCTAAGCTAGTCTTAAGACCAGTGAACAGTGTTACAATGGAATAACAAGTGTATGTACTCCATGCAGAGGCGTTACTAGCCAAAATGTTTAGGGGGGGGGGGGGGGGGGGGGGCAAGGAATTTACCGACTGGCTGGTAATTTTTACCGACTGTTTTTGCAGAAGAAACGACTGTTTTCAAGAAAAAAACAACAATTTCGAAAAAATCGAATGATTTAAAAAAAAAATGTTTTGACGAAAAATCGACTGGTTTTCAGAAAAATCGACTGTTTTAATGAAAAAAATCGACTGGTTTTCAGAAAAATCGACTGTTTTAATGAAAAAAATCAACTGTTTTGGCGAAAAATCGCGGCGCTTCGCGCTGACTCGGTTATTTTTTACAGCCGGCCCGACAACATTGGGAGGGGGGGGGGCGGGGCGTCCCCCCGGGTCGTGACGCCCCTGACTCCATGTATTAAGTTGAAACAGTTATCATACCTATGCTCGCACTCTAGTTCGTTCGACCCTAAGAGATAGACCCCACGAGCCTCCCCCACGCTACAAATACAGTACAGGGGCGGAAGGCTAAAAGGTATACATCTTTATACGATATTACAGAACCACACTACCAACTTGTACCTATTACCAAGGACAAATAAGCACTCCGTCTCTCTAACTCTGTAACACGACCATGCGTAGTCGAATAAATCCCTATACCCTGCCCGATACAACGAGCGGAGCGGAGCTACGCGGACATCACAATTCGTTACCTCTACAAACAGCAATATCGCTGTAAAGCCCCGGAGAAGAAACTTCCAAAGCAAAAGTCAAATGGTTGTCTGGACGCGCTGCAGAATGGGTCAGCGCGCCTCCTGCACTAACTCCTCTGGTACGCGCAACGGCGAAGAGGGAAGTAGACGGGTATCAACTCGAAGCTACCTCTGGCTCAGCTCAGTTTTGTCGGGGTATCCATAGTCGCTGCATGGGACCAAAAAGGGAGGTTCTATTGAATTATTGATTGTTCTTGCTATTACAGTGTTGGCTTAAGGAGGGTTCTCGCGAAATCTGGGAATCACTTTCCGACGAGCGAAGCGCATCGCGAAGACTGTGGGAAAGGAATTCCTGGAATAACTTTCCACTTTCCCGCTGAATTTATCGACAAAACGCATAAAAAGCTGATATCGCCGAAAAAATGTTGAATTACACACTTTTTCGAATAAATATGGTTCACTTAACGGTTCCTTGAATCTCATATATTCCATCGAAGTCACCTTCATTACGACTGTAATTTTTTTATTTATTTATTAGTGGCACTGGCACACCAGTGGCACACCTTTGAAATTCCCGCCGAAAGATTCAACTTTCCGCGGAGCTTTCCACTAACCTCGTGGAATCACTTTCCGGGAAAGCTGCTTCGGTTTCCAAAGCGCGAAAACCAGGTTGGAAAGTTCGGCAACTTTCCCAAGTAGCGCGAAAACCATTGGAAAGTGATTCCGACTTTGCTTTCCAGCTCGCGAAAACCCTCCTTTAGTGGGGGACAAGTGTGACGAGTCATGCAAACTGAGATGAGCTACCACTCAGTAGTTCTATTTATTGTTTTACCTGATCTCTGTCTGGATCTTCTTCCAACTGTTTCTCCTCTCGTTCCACGAGAGTCTTTAGCAGAGCAAAAGAAGCACAGCCATGATCTCCCGACAGCCGTTCGGCAGACGCTTCGAGAATGTCTGTGATCTCTTCCAAGTTCCAGGCGTCAAACTGAGACACTTGAATAAACCTGAAAGGCAAGCATATCATGAAAATAAATGTAAATGGAATTAACCTTAATTAACATTTAATCTGAACTAAACTTAAGAGGAGCTGCTGTTGGTGTAATCCTCGCACACAAAAATGTCTAAGAATCAACCAAATTCCGAGCCTTTCCACTCCAAACGTTCAAGTTTCTCCACTTCAAGTTCTTTAATCTAAACCTCTACAAAACGATTCAATTTTTGGCAGAGTAAACTAGATAGAAAATGGCAAACATTTGTACATATACGTATAAATATCAAATGAAATGCCATACGGAAATATACTGCTAGGTTCCATTAGATGGTCCCTTAGTCCCTTAGGCTGCAAAATCATTCAACTTTATTTATAAGACGATGAAAACCAAATACCGCCAACACATATTTACAGAGGATCCCGGGGCAAGCGGCCGACATGCAGGGTTGCCACATCCGAAAAATTTAGAGTGACTTTTGGGCCAAAACACAGAGTGAATTGGGAGTGAAATTTTATTTTCATGCAAAACGTGAGTTGGTCACTTTTGGTCGGAATCGCTGCTGCAAAAATTACTCAATTTTATTTTCATGAAAAAATATGAAATAGATATTCTTTGAGCCCAAGCTGACTTTGAAACATTTATTCAAACAATGTTTACAACGGGTACGTCAGCTACGATTCTTCATCAGCGATATTTCGGCCCTTTTTGGCAAGGGTCCTCGTCAGGCTGTCAATCCTCTGGTTCAACTTCGGGGAAGGAAACAAACCTGTATCATGTAACCTGTAATCTGTAATGGATTACAGGTTTGTTTCCTTCCCCGAAGCTGAACCAGAGGATTGACAGCCTGACGAGGACCCTTGCCAAAAAGGGCCGAAATATCGCTGACGAAGAATCGTAGCTGACGTACCCGTTGTAAACATTGTTTGAATAAATATGAAATAGTCGCTTCTTGTCCGAATCCCTCTTGCAAAAAGCACACATCTGGACGTTTTCTCAAACAGAGTGAATAAAAAGACAAAAGTGACAAAATCAAAATAGAGTGACAATTCATACTACCGTGCGACATGTGGCAACCCTGTCGACACGGCCAGATCGCTAGCCTCAACGCGACTAAAACTAAACGGAATGCATTACACTTCGGTGACAGAGCTCAAGCTGACTGGGAAACATATTTGACGATGCAAAACTGATGCGTCAGCTACATTTTATTACAGCTGTATTTCGGCTCTTCTTGGCAAGGGTCCTCTTCCGGCTTAAGCCGCTCAAGCTGGAAAATAAACTAGTGGAAAAACAATTACAAATTCTTCCTTAAATATCTGATTTTGTGAACTTCTTCCCTGAAAACTGCTTGGAGTAAAGCTGGTGGTGTGATTTCATTTTGGACACAGCTTTTGCACAAGTTCATTTTTCAGCTTGAGCCTGAAGACGACCCTTGCCAAAAAGGGCAGAAATATAGCTCTAATAACATGTAGCTGACGTACCCGTTTTGCACTGTCAAACATGAATTACACTGACTAGTCAATCCGACCTCGACGTCATCATGGGAAACGGTTGTTTTATGAGTATTAAACAGTTGGCGAGATTCTTCAAGGTAGCCCTAGTCCATAGGGATAGGTGCTTATAAGTAGTTATATAAACCGGGTTCTACCCCACCCTCCCCCAAATTTCAAAACCCCATTTTAACATCGATTTCTTAAATTTTAACATGCTTTTTTCCGAAATTTCACCCTTTTTATAGATATTTGTATTTTCTTTTTTTCCAAATAAAGGTACCAAGAAATAGGAAATATTAACCTTTATACTACATATAAACTACTACTACTTTTTTTTGCTTTTTTCAATTTTTTATCCAAATACCCCCCAATTACTGAGTAAACAGTTCCAAGTCAACGTATTGTTCCGAGTTCTTATTTACACGCAAAATAGGCTGCAAAATAAGATTGTTCTTTAGAAGTAACTCATTAGCAATCGAATTGTATCTCTGTGGTATAAACAGATCACACATCTTCTTGTTATGATTGATAACTACAACTGACTTATCTCCATATTTTGTTTTAGCCATTCTCATTTTAACGATGGTATACTTCAATCCTAATACCAACTGTTCTTTCTTGATTGTCTTTTTATACTTGTTTGTTTTGATTGTATTCAAGACCTCCATTTATTAGCGGCTGATTTTCTTTAATAAAAATCCAAATCACAAACTCACATACATATTTTTATTAATGATATCCAATGTAGCTTTTCTTTCATAATATAGAACACAGTAAATATTGTATGGTACGGGTTGAGGATCTTTTAAAGTTATACTAATTTCAATATCAGCAGTGGTTCCATTATAAATATTTGACTCGTGTTTAGGAACATCGAAACAAAATAGTGGATATACTTCTTTAAATTCTTCGATATTGACTACACTACCAGTATCAAACGCTAATTGTTTATAACCCAAATGTATGTATCTGTTGTACAGATTAGAGTACGTGCATTGCTCATCACTAAAGTCGCATATGAGGGGTTCTTCTGGATATTTATCCCCGTTTATTCTAACCTCTATATCTGTCAAATTCATATGATCAAATACCATATTATTCTTTTTTTGGTCGTTATGCTTTTCATTTTTCTGTAACATCACAACGATTTTCGTAGGACTATTTCTCTCAGACACAACTTTCCAGGTGTGTTCCTTATTCTGACTAACGTCACTTTTATAAGCGTTACTAGCTTCCCACATCAAATTATACTTTTTATCCTTTGCCAAACCCTTTTCCAATTGACTCATCATTTCAATACTAGGAGCTATAACAGGAATTTTCCAGGATAAATACTCAATGACGACTTTAAAATTAGTATTTCCATTGTTTACTCTGTTTATCTCTTTTCAAATCCTTTATTATAATTGGGGTTAGGCTTAGAAGTGACGGTAAATGAACTAGTTATAGGGTTGATATCAGTTCCTTGATTATAATCCTTGTACCAGAAATGATTTCTAGCAGCACTTCTAGAGTAATCATCGGAGTATTCAATCAACTTTGTAACGGTAGTTGTAATGCCAACATGATTAATTTTTTCAACAGGTGTATCGTTTATGACATACTCAGCGGTACTAAATAAATTAAATCCATTATTCGTCAACGTAGCGACATCAGTTGCAGCTATATTAGTTCCGTCAGCTTTTACTATCCTGACGCCTACCTCAAGATAACTTTCACTTGGATAGAACCAGGAATCTAATTTCTTTGTTACAAATTCAAACTCTGACTTATTGGATACATTCACATCTGTTTCTCGAATTTCTTTAAATTCATACTTGACCACTGTATCATCCACAAGTGGCTCATCAAATATGTTCCATTGCGGACTAATAATTTTATTTACTGCCATTTATATAAGAAAGAAATTATTCGATAAAAATCATTTCAGAATCTTTAACCCATTTTCAGTCATTAACGTTTTGATCAAGTCCTGACTCCTTTGATTTAAAATCCTTTTATTTGTACCTATAAGATCCTTCATCGATTTCTTATTTCCAATCACATCAATCAGTTCCTTCTTGTTGACATCAATCAGTTCCTTCTTGTTGACATCAATCAAATCTTTTCCATATTCTATTGCTCTGTTTTTCAGCAGCTCAAATCTCGGTTTTATAATATTATTATACATTGACAATGCTCCATCTTTTATTTGTTTTGCTGACGTCTGGAATAACTGGGAATTAGCAATGTTTTTGAATATACTACCGATTCCACTTCCGTACTGCTTATTGTAAAGTAATCGCTTATTATTTAACAACATTTATAAGTAAATAATTTTATTTCAATAATCCTTTAAGCTTTTCTTAAATGCAGTACGTATCCTACGTTATCACCATTCAGATCAATCGGTCTTCCAAGCTGATCAGTTATTGTCATTCTCAACGAGTAAATAAAGTCTTTTGTGTTGATAGGAAGATATATTAATTGTCTAGGATTCTCAACAATTTGGCAACCCGGTTCAGTATTCGGAACAAATGTCCAAATGACATCTGATTTACTTTTATTTACGATAGAACTGTTCACAAGAGAGCAGTGAATTCGAATTTTATCGACACTTCTTGTTATATTTGGAAGCTTTGTACCTTCATTGATTTTCTTAGAAATCTCAATATCCTTCTCAAAGCCTAAAATCTGACACAAGTCACTATTAAATCTAAACACATATTTTTCTTGTAATACTATGACAAATCTCATAGATGCTGGATTGGATGAGATTACAATAGGACATTTATCTTTTGGTGTATCAAAATACTGACACAAAAAATAATTCAAACAATCATCGTTATACATCCCGTTAGGAATAGTAACATTCACCCATCCCCCCTCTTCATCTTTCCTGTATTGAAATGTATTATTCCCAAATTTATCACTTATATTATGCCACGAATACCACAAAGTACACTGATTCAAACCTATTTCATAATCCCAATTACGATTCAATTCGATTGGTTGACTAAATGTTATATCAATGATACTTTCATTACCTTCAATGTTTAACAACACCATTTATTAGAAATATTTTTTATATATTGAATTGTATTCTCTCTTGTTTAAGAATTTATTTCGCATTAACGAATCCAAAATATCAATAGCTTCATTCCTCACCTCATCAGATGTATTCCCGTTCACTCTACTACCTATCAAAGTATACAATTTTTTAATCATTTCATCACAATTCATAAATATTCCAGTTCCTTGCTGTTTGACTAATCCCCAATTATTTTGAATGGTTCTTAACCTATCCTTGTAAACTCTTATAAATTCAATAATTTGATCATGGTTAGAGTAACCTTTACTCTTTGTCCCACCATAACTTTTACTTATAGTTGTTAAATGATTCATAGCCTCCTCTATATCCATAGGATTACTAATGTAATACATAGGTATTTTAAAATAAGGATCATTGTCATCCCAGGATTCTGCATGTTTTGAATTAATCTGATTTAAAAACTCTTGGGTAATACCTTTATCCATTGAAATGGATAATGGTCCTAAAGCGGGAGTTGGTTCTAAACCAGGAGTTGGCACTCGACTCGATACCTCTGAAGCAGTCTTAAATGTTTCACCTAATCTTTGAAACCGTCTGCTTGAATTTTCATCACTCTTCTGTAATTTCTTAGTGATCGCTTCAGTGTTTTCATTTTGTGCCATAACAACTGGAGCGTTTAATTCTGAAGCATATTCCCGAAACCCTGCTTTCTCCATCTCGTATTGTTGAACTTGTTTTCTTTGAATTTCTCTGTTCTTAACTATACCGATAACATATCACTCAAGCGTCTTGAATCCATTTATATACTAGTAATTTTATTTCATAATAAATTTTGAAAGTTCTTTTTCATAAAACCGTCCTTGAATTAATTCCCCACTCTTGTCAGATATTTCATAAGTAATGGGAATGGTAGGTCTAACGGTTGCTATCTGGAATACTTCATTCGTGTAGTTAGGTAAATAACCTTTATCAAAAATACTTTTTTCTTTTTTTAATTCTAACTAAATCTCCTACTTTGTAATTTCCTGTGACTTTGTAATCACATGGAGGAAACAAAGCATTGTAAACCTTTTTCTGATTTACCTTTTTACTAGCATCTACTGGTTTCGTTTTTATTGAACGATGATAAGAGTTATTATAATTACTAACAAATAAAGGTAAAATATCAATCCATTTAGTAGTGTTATTGTGAGTGAAATATTTCCATAACTTTTCTTTCAGTGTTCTGTTGAATCGTTCAACGATTTGCGCTTTCAATTCACTTTCAGATGCAAACCAGTGTATGTCGTTATTTTTCAAAAATGTTTGAACATTTCTCATTACAAATTCTTTACCTTTATCAGTTTGTAGTTTCTTAGGAATTCTTTCTTTAAAGATATGACTGAATGCGTTTATTATTCCAGCACCCGTTTTGTCTTTCAGAGGGATACACCAAGCATATTTACTAAAGCAATCAATAACAGTCAAGATGTAATTTGTTTTATTGTTTGCTTTTTTATATTTCTGGAGGTCAACTAAATCAGCTTGCCATTGCTCGTCAACATGGTAAACATACACTCGTCTCCTTTCAAAATTGTGCTAGGAAGGTTTGTGTAACGTATACACATTCTCATTTTGCAAAACATGTTTTATGTTATCTTTAGAAACGTTCACTCCATTTTCTTTTAATTTTCTGTGAATATCATGAACCCCTGAATAATTAGAATAATACGTCTTTAAAATATCTTTTTCTGCGTCGAGGTTTTTTTTAAAAAGCGATTTTTCATTGAACCACAGATAACGCAATTACCTTTCACCATTGGAACATTATTTTTCTGTGACACTGCTTTAAACATTGATTCAGTGTCCGTTTTCTTTTTACATTTCATACAATAAATCTCCATTTATTAGAAAACAATTTTTATAAACAAAAAGATTAATTCATCTATATTCTGAACGGCAAGATTTTCATAAGCTATTTTTTTCTTTGAAGTTTTTAGATATTTAATTATTTCTTTTCCTGGGGGTATACCGAAAGAATCAAAAAATTCTACATAAGGATTATCAGGTAGATTACAGTACGCCACCCAGTGAGTTCCAGGCATTCCGAGTTTATCATAATTAACTACACCACATTCCGAATCGTTTATATGTTTGGGTAGCGTATCTATAGAGAAAACACCTCTAAAATGTGGTATACTCTCTAATGCATCCATAATATCAAAATTGGTTAAAGGTCCTACTTTACTTTTGCTTCTTTTTTGATGTCCCCGTTTTTTGACTTCCTAGGCCTTCCCCGTACACCATGACCTACAACTTTTTGTGTTCCAGGAAGTGTAAGCGCACCACCTGTGTTGACATCATCGGTTTCCTTCTTAGGCCTTCCACGTCCCACAACTTTTTGTGTTCCAGGAAGTGTAAGCGCTCCACCTGTGTTGGTTATGTTATCCACCATTTTCTTACCAGCAAATGTACCCAAAGCAGCAGCTCCGCTTGTTAAAGCTGCCTTTCCAAGGGTAATTGCCAACGGTATTAGGAAAGGAAGTAATCCACCCTTTTGAATCGCTTCTTTCATCTGTTTGTATGATACATCAATATCACAACCCTTATTATTCATTTTACATGTTTCAATTTTATCAATTTGTCGTTTACTTAAAAGTAACTTGACTGGTTCTCGTTCATTCTGTCTACTATGACTAACACGTATCTGACATTTTTGTTTAGCGCCAAAGCATTTCTTCAGCTTTCCTTTCTGAAGCTTTGACAAATAAATTGTATACTCCATTGTTTCAACCATTTATTAGAAAAATAATTTAGCATATAAATTTATTTACCAGCCATCATTTTTTCTATTCTGGAAAGGAATGGTTTGTCAACAGGTTTTTGCTCTAGAAGCCTTTTTAAAATGTTTACGATTGCTCTTTCAATATTATCGATATGGGTTTGTTGGTCAGCAATTTTTGTTAGAATAGTATTGCAAAGGGTTTGTTGGGTTTCGAGCTTTTTTTCAAAATCTAAAAGATGTGTAATTAACGTTCCTAAATTAACAGCGTCATTTTTGTTTCTAGGGTCTTGAACATTTGTTATCAACTTGTTTTCAGCGTTAATTTCTTTATCATTAACTCGAATTATTTCTTTTACAAATAACTCTTTATCTTTAATCTTTACCAATAAATTATCGAGAGAATCATGTACAGCAGTTAATCTGTTGATATCTTCACTAAAATATTGATTTATCCCCACTTGTTCTGCGGTAATTTCTTCTTTAAATTGATTCAAAATAATAGTCATAGATCTGAAACTAATAGCGTCCTGGTCTGCTTTCGCATCCCCTAAATTAATAATTCTCTTATCCTGTAGATTAATATTACCGTTGTCATCAGTAACTCTCTTTTCATTCGATTCGTTACTAACCTTTTTTCCAACACTACCAAATTTATTCATTTATAATAGAAACAAATTATCCAGTAAATTTTTCAAAGTTTTTTCTGTACTTCAGGGTTTTATCTTTTGTTTTTAAATCTATGAAGAAAAAACCGTAGCCCTTGGTTGCAGCCTCGAATTGTTTGAGAAATTTTTCATTGTCTATACTGGATACATGGCTTTGTCTAATTAACTTTATTTCTTTTGGATTAGAACACTGAAAGAATGCGAAATAATTACATTAAAGTCTTACCACCTTTGGGGTTTTATGATAGCTCTGTGATAAATAAACAATTGAAGCATTTTTCTTTCTTCCTCTTATGAATAAATCCTCTATTTTCTTCTGGTCTTTTTCAGTGACAAAATCGTCAAAGATAATCAAGTTTTGATAATTAGGGTCTAGGTCGTCAACATCGACAATGTCATCAAGATTGTTACTTATTGTTAAAATATTCGTTTTACATTGTGACTCCAAAGTGTTTAAATTGGCTATAAGATCTGTATATTTATCTTCTTCAAGATCTTTTGCATACAAGTATATTCGGTTGAAACAGATGTATTCATATATTAAATTCAAGAGTAAATTGGTTTTCCCTGTTCCTGAACTTCCACAAATTAATAATCTAAATGGCCACTGAGGTGCAAGGTCGTGCTTATTCTGATAAGTGTTCTTTTCGCTAAAATCATATACTTTGATTGGAGCCTTTTCATTCATTTACTTATGAGGAATTTTTTATTATAAGATTTACCAACTAGGTACTTGAATTTTTTAACTAGGTACTTGACTTTTTTAACTAGGTACTTGATTTTTTTAACTAGGTACTTGAAATTTTTAACTAGGTACTTGAATTTTTTAAGTAGGTACTTGAATATTTATTGTTTGTAACCTAATGGAAAAGTTGTGAATTTATCACTGGATACAATCCTTTTATCATCCTTAGGATCTAGGGCTTTTTTATTCTGTTCTTCTAGAAACATATTGTGTTTGTATGACCTTAAGTTGTACTGGGTTACTGAAAGGTTTCCAACGTTTCCAAACAGAACATCCTTGTAGTTTTGAATCGTAATTTTATCTTTCACTATGTTTGTTTTTATTCCTTTTAGTTTTTTGCTAGCTTTTGAAAGGTCTTGGTTGTCCTTTAAATAAGCATATACTTTCGACCGCAACCCAACAAACTCTGTCATCACTTGTCCTGCTAATTCATCTTTCATCATTCCTATCACTTTCTTGTTTACATTAGGAAACCCGTATGGATTATCTTTCGCATAATCAGATGTATCGAACCTCTCATTCAAATCCGGTTTAATATCTTGATAGAAATCCTCGGTTCGTATGTCATAGATGAAAGAATCAGTATCCATATAACATAAATCTATTTTATCCCCATATTTAGGTTTCATATAATCATAATGGAATTCATACATCAATAGTTTGGATAGTTCCAGTACAGCAAAACCGATGAACATGGGTTTGTCTAATTTGATCTTTTCCTTTGACATTCTTGCTACAGAAAAGTTTTCACTGAAAATAATTTCAGATTTAAAGTTGGGTTTCTTTATTATTTTTTCTCTAGTTTTATCGTCAGTTATTATTTCCATATCAGCTCGTTTCCTTACGTTTTCCATAGTTTTTCCAAAGCAAGCATTGTTCATCAGCTTAAAAAAGTATTTTTCAAAATCATTTGTACCTTTAGTTCTAAGTGCTGTGTTGTGATCTATGTATCCTTTTAAGTAAGCACTTTCAGTGAATCCTAGTATTCTATGTACTTTTTTCAGTTTCAGACCTTTTTGTAAATAGAATTCTAGGTTCCTGTGGTGAACTACGTAGTTGTTTTTATCCAGTAAGGTCGTACATAGTTTGCCATTGAAATGTTCGGGTGCTAATGGTAAATCTTTGTGTAATTCGTGTAGTTCTTTCGGGTGTTCCAAATCTACTTCATATATAGCACCTACATTCGGTAATTGTATCACCGAGTTAACATGATTTTTAGATGGTTCTAATACTCGAGTGAACTGTTTTCATTTCTCTCTTTCAAAGCTTCTGGTATGGAAATGAATTGGAAATCATTCGCTGGTAATTTTTGTGACATTGCCCACCCATATAAATTATTTTTATCCAAACATATTAAATAATTAGATGATTTATTCTTATCATAACCGCTCATATATTTATTATTTGCTTTCGCATATCTTTTTATACACTGAGATACACCACCTCTTATCCCCTTTTCAACGAATGTATACATGTCTTCCTTTGAGAATAACGGTAGTTCTACTTTCGAATGTTTTAGGAAAGCATCCCACGTTAATCCTGGAGCTGAGAAGTAATGAAGTGGATCCAGGTCATAATTATGTATACATACATTTCTGCAATTCTCTACAACATCTGATAATATTAAAACGTCACTTTTTAGGTACAACTTGGTATAATCCAGTAACGTTTCGCAATTAAATTGTTTCCATATGGACACCGCTCTTTTATAATCAGCTTTGTCAATACCTTTTCCCGTTAACCTAGAATAAAAGCTTTCTATGGGTGGTAACTTTGTACAATCCATTTTACTGAAACTATCCACAAATTCATAAGGATACACCCCCTTTTTAATTATTTCTTTAAATTCAGCATCGTTTCTGAAACTGTCAGATGTGTACTTGAAATTCTCTCTCAGATGATTACATGATACTTTACAGTCACATTTCGCTAAATTTGCTGATAGTTTGTCCAGTGATGAAGCCATGAATCGAATAGAATCTATAAATCTGATTTCATATTTTATTTGCTTATCCTGTCTTGGAATACTTATTGATTTCGAAAATGAAATGAAACTTTCAGCACTTTCAAAAATCCCGTTATCAGGTACTAATTCTTTCACAAATAGATGGGAGTCATACTTGGATAAATTGTGTAGGACTACAGGGATATGCTTGGGAATCCTGTATTTCATGTTACATTCAGCGTGTGTGAAACCTCTATCCTTTCCTGTCATATGGTCGTGATCAAAGTGGGGATTTTCAGTAATTTCTGTGTTACAGATATGGCAAGTCTTGTTCGTTAGGGTCTTCCATTTTTCTTTAATTTCTTCGTCGGTATAAGTGTGATTTCTTTGTCTGTTTTCATACTTGTGTGCAATTTCTGTGGACACTTCTGTAATGGTTTTCACAAAATGTTTTGCAGCGTCTTCACCAAAATAATCATAGTATTTATTCTGCTTTGAATCAAAAGAACAGCACACCTGAATTCCGTATGCAAACGCTTTCTGTTCAGCCACTTTGATTGTTTTCTTTCCGTGGAGTTGATTGTATTCTTCATTATAAGACTCAAAGTCTGCTATTATACAGTACGGTACTTTCATCTGTTTCGAAACATTTTTAAATTGTATTTTTGAACCTTCAGGAGGCATTATAATATCAGGATCTTCACAGTTCTTTTTCAATTCATGTTTTTCAAAGTGTTCTTGTTTCGAAAAATGCCTTCCGCAATAAGTGCATAGGTATGTCTTTGTTTTATTTTTAGAGATTTGACTACCAATTAATCTGCTGAGATCCTTTATTAGTACATAGTGATTATCGAAATGCAGTAAATGAATGATATGTTTTGCTGTTTTCCCATTGATAGTACTTTTTAGTATATGACTTCTGATTATTTTCTCTTTATCCAATTGGAATAAACAAATCTTGATATTGTATTTATTTTCAAATTTGTAGATATCTTTGGTATCCATCGGGTAGTTAGTAATTCCTTTGAAATCAAATTCATTTTCATACTGTTTATATTTCGAAGTTCTTTCTGCATGATCTTTAGCTGGGTATAAATGTGCTAAGATTGACCAAAGAAAGCATTTTTGATCCCTATTTTCAATATTCAGGCAAGCTTTTTTATTTTTTACGAAATCTGGCAGTGTTTTAAACGTTCCTCCCATGCAGGATTCGATTCGAGTCATCCTATAGTCGATTGCATCATATCGTCTAAATTGCAATCCAGATCGAGGGGTATTACTCAAAGAACTAAGTCTCCTGTTGTTGTCATCTAAATGGCTACGAGTAAGGACACTATTTTTGTTTAAAACCCAAGAAGTACTGTTGTAAAATACTTCTACTTCCTCATCATTCTCTTGTCGATAGAAAATAACCTTGGTCACAAACTGAACTCTGTACTGGTATATTTCATTCATTCTTCGTTGCAAATCCTCAAAAACAAAACTAATGAGAGTATTTTCGTCTCTACCGTTGCTTTCAATCGATACGTTTACTGTGTAAATGTTTTCATTTTCTCTTACAATAGTGGGGTGTTGTTCTTCTTCTGTTTTAAACAAATATTTGGGAATCGATGTTTCTTCTTTGATTTGTTTCTTATTTATAAAGAGAGTAGATAAATCGATTAGTTTGTGTCTATTTTTATCACCTCTTTCTGTTTGATACCTCTAGTTTTATTCATAGTTTGTTTCTGCTTATTAATTATCCTACCATAGTATTCCTTAATGCGTTCTATAACTTCATCTCTGTTACCACGAGTGGGTAGGCCTTTGTTTTTTAGAAACCTTTTTAATTCACTTGTATCCTTTTCTATTATCCGTTTCTCCTCTTTTTTTATATTTCCAATAGCAATATTATTTTCTTTTAGCTCATCTTCCAAAATCTTCCTTAAATGCTGGCTCTGGTGTATAATTTGATGGTCTATTTTTGTTCCGAATCCTTTCATTTCTACGCCGAATATTAATTGTATCTTCCGCAAGCAAAATATTCCTACTAAGTTGCTTTATTATCTTATTAGTTATTTCCTTTTTCGTTTCACCATTTGTTTTGATATTGTTAATTTTTGCATATGTACGAAGTTCATTAATTTTGTATTTCGGTAAACTTCGTATAACCGATTCGTTGTTTGATATAATGGTTTTACAACGTTGAATAACCTCTGCAGTTTCCATCATTTATTAGGGGAATATTTTTATTAATAAATTTCTCCCGACTGCGTTTTCTCAGCCGTAAAGAAAATCACTGGTTTCAGTATGTGTTTCATGGAGCAAAGGCTATCTCATTTTCTCCGACTGGACAATGCACAGAGAGCACAGTTACCGAGACGGCTGATTTGTTTGTATTTCTCGGAGCATACGCGATCTAGATTGCCTCTGACCAGTTAAGAAAGAAATAGTGGAGTTGCGCAGGTGGCAGAAGTGTTTTGCGTTCACGTAGTATGCACCGTCTGGATTACATCCGACTGATCATGCTATCTGCAGTATTGTTTACGAGATGGTGTACGTGTTCCTGAATTTGGAGGCAAACCTAAAGAAGTAATTTTTGAAACAATTTAGTTTTATTATAAATGGAAGATTTGGAAAAGAAAATGTTTGTATATCGCCGAAGCTATAAATATTACAATAATGTGAGTAACGGTCTACTTTTATCCAAATTTGCCTTTTCAGCAGCAGGATTAAGTGCGTTTTTTATACTACCTTTAGCGTCTTTAAGTTTGGGTTCCGTTATTATCGAAATAATTGAAAAACATTTAAACATTGCAGATAGAAAAGCTGAATACAAAACCACGTATAATTTTTACACTGAATTGGTATCAATGCTAAAATGTGGTCAATTAACGGTTGAAGAGGTTATTCAGCGTGAAGCAGAAATGCGTAAAACATTTAGATTTTTTCCTCGCGAAAAATACATGAAACAAGTCCGTTTGAATGGTTATAAATATTGTAAAAATAATTCCATAATAAATCAAGAGAAATTACCCAAAGTGTAGTATATTGCTTTCATAAGATTGAAAACTCTTCATATACGCATTAATTACCTGCGTCATTCATAACCAGTACCTGAGTAACCCCTCGCCAACCAGTACACCTTTGTCCAAGTGAGTAACCCCTCGCCAACCAGTACACCTTTGTCCAAGTGAGTAACCCCTCGCCAACCAGTACACCTTTGTCCGAGTGAGTAACCCCTCGCCAACCAGTACACCTTTGTCCAAGTGAGTAACCCCTCACCAACCAGTACACCTTTGTCCAAGTGAGTAACCCCTCGCCAACCAGTACACCTTTGTCCAAGTGAATACCCCCTCACCACCCAGTAAACCTCCTCTTCCTGGAACTGTGGTACACCAGTGTCCAACCCCTCACCCAGGCCCCTTGGGGTGGTGGGTGAATTCAGACAAACATTGATTCGTGACGCAAAGCATAATTTTCTCTGGTATTCTCTTCATAAAACGTTCAATGTGCTCCGACTCTCAGATCCAGTTTCTACGCGCAATAATTACCTGTATCATTCATAACCAGTACCCACCATTAATTTCGTAGCCTAATTGTCTCCCGTTTTCTCATCTTAAAACTTTCAACAAAAAATTACCACTAGCTCCGATAGATCAGTTGGCTAGCGTCTAGCTAACGCAAATTGCCCGCTGTTGTATCATGAGATCGAACCTCGCTGCTAACAATTTTGTTAGTAGTGAGCGACGGCGGGAAAAAACTCTTTGAGTTTCCTCTCCCATCGGAGCTGCCTCCAGACAATAAATACAACCACAACTACAACAACAACCAAAAACTCGGGGTGCAACTCCATCGCACCTCTTAACTTTCCCCGTATTTGTTGTCTGGAGGTGAGAGGTTTTGCAGCTCTTTGCCAAGAATTGCATCACAAAACGGAAACTTTGCGGATCGGATGAGGACCCCGATAGCTCAGTTGGTTAGCGCACTGGCCCGTGCTAACTAAACGAGTATCAGACCTCGGTTCGAATCCCAGCGCTGGCAGTTTCTGTTGGTAGGGATTTGAACAAAAAAACTCCAAGGAGTTTTCCCTGTTCAGGGGCTCCCCAGACTGATAGCCATCACAGTATTTTGCTTTGCGTGTCTGCTTAACGCAACCATTCGTCACAGTCTGGGGATGTGGGGTTTTGAAGAAATATTCTATAAATTTCAAAATGATGAACTTTTTTGTGTGTTAGTTTCTCTCACCAGATAGTCTGGATTTTTATTAAAGAAAATCAGCCGCTAATAAATGGAGGTCTTGAATACAATCAAAACAAACAAGTATAATGAGACAATCAAGAAAGAACAGTTGGTATTAGGATTGAAGTATACCATCGTTAAAATGAGAATAGCTAAGACAAAATATGGTGACAAGTTAGTTGTAGTTATCAATCATAACAAGAAGATGTGTGATTTGTTTATACCGCAGAGATACAATGCAATTGCTAATGAATTACTTCTAAAGAACAATCTTATTTTGCAGCCTATTTTGCGTGTAAATAAGAACTCGGAACAATATGTTGACTTGGAACTGTTTACTCAGTAATTGGGGGGTATTTGGATAAAAAATTGAAAAAAGCAAAAAAAAAGTAGTAGTAGTTTATATGTAGTATAAAGGTTAATATTTCCTATTTCTTGGTACCTTTATTTGGAAAAAAAGAAAATACAAATATCTATAAAAAGGGTGAAATTTCGGAAAAAAGCATGTTAAAATTTAAGAAATCGATGTTAAAATGGAAATAGGGTAGAACCCGGTTTATATAACTACTCTTATAAAAGGTATTATTTCTGTTTGTTTTGTGTTTATTTTTCATGTATTTGCCATGGCCTTTGGCTCTTACGTGTAAATAAAATCTTATCTTATGTTTTCAATGAATCACGACGGCGGGCGCAAGGGGTTAGTGCCTTCTGCAAATTGCAAGAAAGACAAAACTTGATGGGCCCAACAATTACAACTAGTGACCAACAGTAAAAATTTTCCATCCAGATCCGGGAAAAGATTCAAAGTTAGTTAACTTTGAACAGTGACATTTCCATTCACTTGCTGTGAGAAACCTTAACTACCATTCAGCCAATAGTTGCGTTTTTGCAGATACCATGGTATCTGGTACCACGGTCTAAAGTCGTTTTTGCAGTTGTCGTGGTATCTGGCCAGTTATCGTGGTATCAGATATTCAGATACCACGGTCCGAAAGTCATCTGGCTTTCATCAATTTTAGTCAAATTGGTGGGAAAGAAGTTTGGCACTTAGTGACGTGATTGAATATCAGTTTTTCTTTTGGGATGACTTCGAAAAGCGCAATTTTCGAAAAGCGCAATTGTCGTTTTTGCAGAGCAACCGTACATATCAGATACCACGGTTACTGCAAAAACGACTAATTGCAGATCCAGTTACCGTGGTAACAGATACCGTGTTATCTGCAAAAACGCAACTAATGTAGCTAATTCAGGACTCCTCATAACACCTAAATTATATTTTAGTTCTTCATTTTACCAGTTAGCAAACCGCACAGTTCAGTTGACTAGCATTCAAAGAAGCATACGTCTACTGTATGAAGAGAGTAAATGTACGTTCGACTTTCTCTGAAGAACACTGTAAAAAGTTCCTCCGAGTAAGGATTAAAGTTAACTGCCGTATTTGCAACTGGGATTAATCTTATCTCTACTGAGATAAGATTAATCCGAATTAGAGATAAGATTATCTTTTTAAAGACAAGATTAATCCCATTAGCAAATACTGCAAGCTTTTTTTTTACAGTGTAGGGATACATTACCGCTGACACTCGTATGCCCCCCTCCCAAATGTTGTATTTCCTCGAAAAGTAAGGGGCAAGAAACTTCATGTTGAGCGTGTTCACCGTTTATTGTGTCCCCGGCTTGACCCTCTATTTATTATCATTTTAGACAGAAGTGTAATTAAAACCGATAGTAACTATAGGCATATTCTCGCCGTTCCCGAGCGACTCACTCCCTGTATTCTCGCGAGTCCCCCCGGACGGGGAATGCTCCAATTATCATCACCATCATCAAAAAGGACTCCCTTTCAGATTCGGAGGGGAACAAATTTTGGCTGGTGTTGATCCAATGTAAGATTAATTAAAATCAATCAGAATTAACAAAACCAAAAATAAAGTGGATCCAGACTAATTTCGCCAACTGCATATTTTTTTTTCGAACAAAATCCATTTTGGAAGCATTCCCCGTGTTCTCGCTGTTTCTGTACGCGGAATCCGCGCGGAGTGACTCTCTCTATTCTCGCCGTTCCCTTCGATTCCTCGAGGAGTCCTCAGGGAACAGCGATAATACGCCTTATTAGCTACTATTTTCGTTCCAACCTCATGAAAAGCTAATATGCTGACCGTTCCAACCTTCTCGAAATAGTAACTAACAGTAGCTATTTGCTTACCACACTCGGGAGCGTGCCGCGGGTCAGTCCGCGGCACAATATTTTACCGAAAATAGGAAAATTCGTTCCAGCCTTGACGCCAAGAAGCCAGGATCCGTGACGTCATGCGTAGTAACCAAGGTAAGCAGGCTCGAACACGCTCACTGATACTATTACTTACTTTTCTGACTTCAAAAATTCGACAAAATTTGCGCTAAGGAAGTCATGGCAGTCATTTCTGATCCTATCACAAAGACGACGTGTAGTTTCTGTCCACGCCGCTAGCGGCAAGCTTGTAACGACGCGCTGGCACTGTCGTACTGTCTCGAAAACGGTGCTGAAGTTCTAGAACAAAAATAGTACTTGAGGCACGACACCAATCCAGAAAGCGACGACTGTGGAAACACGGAAAAACTTGCCTCAGCGGTATTAATAAATGTTTTAAATTTTTTCGCCGGCTACTACCAGACTATTGTAGTGGTTTGCGAATTCTGTTCATAAGCCCCTCGGTAGCTCAAATGGTTAGAGCGCCTATCTTGTAAGCAGAGTGTCCCGGGTTCAAATCCCGGCTGATAAGCATTTTTGTCTTTCAGTTCACTACTTCTAAACATCTAACCGGTATCCCTGACCAAATGATCTCCTTGGAAGCACTTACTAGGAGCCTGATCCGCTTCAAAAAGAGCCAAACATGACTAATGCAAAAATCAGCATAATGCCGTCAGGATGGGTAAAATCCCTTAGTAAGTTCGAAATAATTTAAACGGGAACAGACGGAAGGATTAGGGACGAAACATACGTAAGACGGTTCATTTAAAGGAATGCTTAAAGGACCCTCGTACTAAGAACAAACAAGTCAACAGAACCTCTGTCCTTGGTCCCACGCAGCGACTATGGATATCTCGAAAAAACTGAGCTGAGCTACAGATATTTGCTGAGCTTTGAGTAGCTGCCCGTCTACTTCCCTCTTCGCCGTTGCGCATATCACATGAATTAGTGCAGGAGGCAAGCTGACCCGCTCTGCAGCGCGTCCCGACAATCAATCGACTTTTACTTTGGAAATTTCTTCTCCGGGGCTTTACTGCGATATAGCTGTATGCAGAGGTAACGAACTAGGATATCTCGCGTAGCTCCTACCTTCCGCTCGTTTGCATCGGGCAGGCTATAGGAATCTATTCGACTCCGTATGGTCGTATTACAGAGATAGGGAGATGGAGGTTCTGGTACTTATTTGTTCTTGCTCGTAGTTATTCTGCCTTTTTAATTATATCTACCTCCTCAATGGAACGATAAGCTTCAGAAAGCCTCACCCTTCGCCACTGTTTCATCCTAAACCTAAGACCTTTCATCATTGTTTCGATCGAACCAAGTCTGCCAGTCAAGCAGCGCAAACTTCACTGAAAGCTTTAAAGGACCTTTCTTGCTTATTCTGCCTTTTATAATATACTTAGCTTCCATATGGAATTATAAGCTTCTAAAATCCCCACCTTTCTCCATTGTTTAGTTTCGTAACTACGAATTTTTAGCGCTTTTTCGGCTTTGCCGAGTTTTCCCGTCACCCAACGAAAAGTTTACCGGAATCTTCATTGTCCGCTGACAAATCTTTCACACATAAGGATGTGATAATCTTATGTTTACTACTTCTCTTATTTGCTTAGTTTTCCCACTTTTTACCCAAAGCACGTTCAGTTTTCAAATCTTTTGCGCCCAGCCGCCGCGACGGAGAGCAGGGGGGCTGGATGTAATCGACAAGCGCTAACGAGAGAATCGCTAGTTTCAGGTGGAAAGTAATGATATTTTTGAAAACGCTTTTTCTGATCCACTTTATAGGGAAAAGATGATTTCTAGTAAGAGTTGTGGTTTAAGGTGAGCTGAGGAGCAATGAGCAGCTTCAAAGTTTTGTTTTTCAATGTAATAATTTTACTTAAACCCTCCATGCAAATACAAGTTAAATGGTCGGAGGAGTTGGTAAAGAAACAAAAGAAAAAGAAAAGAATGTGAAGACTTTGTACGGTCACAGTATTATCTCATGTTTTCTGACTTGTTTCTTTTACTAGGCTTTCAATCAATCAGTCTTCCAGTCTTTATTCTTCAAAAAACACTCCTTACGGTATTAACAAAAAAACGAATATTTGCTCTCTCCCGACGTTTTAACCACGGCACGCACAGTTTTTAAATATGTCTATATCTATATAAGTATAAACGAACAGTATAAACGAAATAGGCCTATAGAAAACTACAAACTAAGAAACAGCACTTCTCAAATCCCTATCTCCCTATCTCTGCAACACGACCATGCGGAATCAAATATATTCTAAATGCCCTCGCCAATGCAAACGAGCGGAGGGATGGAGCTACGCGGTAATCATACTTCGTTACCTCTACAAACAGCTATATCACAGAAGAGCCCCGAAGAAGAAATTAAAAGATCAGAAAAGTGTTCTTGGTACCACTTGAGGTACCCGAGTACAATTTGACGCCCATTACGTTGCTTCAAATTCAACTTCAAATAAAGTAGAGCTTTAGTGCTTCCCGCGGCAAACCTGGCGACACAGCTCCTTTCCTCGGCCCGCTGGCAGAACCAACTAAGCGATTTGATTGGCTCTGGATCATCCAAAATAGAGCCCAGGTCTATTCTCCTTATCCACCTTATTACAGCGCGCCCCGAGGAAAAGAGGAACCTGTATACGCCGTATCACACGTTATTACTCTTATTTGAATAATGCTTTACAAACGCCGTATGAGTCGTCCTTTACAGCTGATTGGTTGTCTACCACTGTGACAATACTTCTGACTACCTGCGGACAGGGTTCTCCACGCCCGCAGGCATGCTACAGTTTTTCATCTGGTATGCGCAGCGGCGAAGAGGGAAGCAGATGGGTAGCAAGTACCTCTAGCTCCACTGGGTATCCATAGTCGTTGCATGGGAACAAAGACGGAGGTTCAGTTGGATTATTTGTTTATGCTCTTCGTAACGTACATCATAAAAAGCTGTCCACCATTCCCCCCACACCACACCACAAAATGAACCCTTCTTGTCTTACCTAAACTCCGGAAAAGATAAAGTCCCAAATCAGTACCAAAGAGGCATTTATTCAATACCTTGTGATTGCGGAAAGCGTTACGCAGGAAGGACAGAGAGAACTTTCGGAAAACGACTTGCAGAGCATGAACAAGAAACTGACCACGCCCTCTCCAACGGACACCGTCATAACTATACTTTCAAATCTGCACTTGCAGAACATATTTTCGAAAACCCATCCCATTCAGTATATTTTGAAAAAGCTGAAATTCTTGCAACGTGCACCGGACTCCATCAAACCATTCGAGAAGCAGTTGAGATAAAGAAAACCGAGCAGGCATTAACCGAGATACAGGCGAGTACTCCCTACCGGAAACGTGGAACGGGGTTATTAAGGGAAGAAAATTTAAGCCTCAGTCCCTTATTAACAACAAAACCGAATTTGATCAAAATGCAGGAAAAAATGTTTCTTGCCGTCGCCCCAATCGTGCAGCAAAAACAGCAGCCGTGTCAAAAATTAAATCTCAGCACTAGTTTTCCCGTGCAGTCATTATTCAAAGTAATAGATACAGACGAGTACTCGATAACAGAAACGTACAACGAGGTTATTAATAAAATAATCTTTAAGTTTTCAGTCCCTTATTAATAAAAAAACTGAAGTTGACCAAAATGCAGAAAAAAACCTTTCCTGTCATCGCCCCAATCGTCCAGCAAAGACAGCGTCCGTGTCAAAAATTAAATCTCAGGACTAGTTTTTTCATTATAGCGGTATTTGAAGATAACTTACTTTAATAAGATATTTACAGTCGGTAGAAGCTTCAGTTATTTATTACAGGTTTGTTTCCTTCCCCGAAGTTGAACCAGAGGATTGACAGCCTGACGAGGACCCTTGCCAAAAAGGGCCGAAATATCGCTGATTAAGAATCGTAGCTGACGCACCCCTTGTAAACATTGTTTGAATAAATGAACCCTTCAAATACTTTGGACAGTGGGAAGTCTGGACAAGTCGACAAGCGCTAACAAGAAAATGGTCAATATCGCGGGAAATGTGAGAGGAAGGTCCCCCCCCCCCTCAATAAGTTTACCTCTCAAATGAGAAAGTGCCTGACACTGGAGGAAGAAGCTGGACAAATAAAATTCAAGACTCCCCACCACCTTGCGAAGAGGTGAAAGGTAAGTCTCCGCCAGACCATCTTATCCAGAATATCAGAGCCAGACTATTTTAGCCATTAATCCTCATTGTGTCGTGAGAGATTTATAGAGGCGAAAGCCTTTTTGTTGCAATTATATTATTATTATATTATTTTTATAAATTCCTCACACTCGCCGCAGTGGCTCGCTGTATATCTATGTCTTCTATAAAACAATTTTCGTTGTCTTAGTTCCAGTAACTTCAGTGGGACGATGCTATTGGTCCAGGAACCAGACATGTCCTCTGAAACAAACAGCCTCTAACACCTGTCTTTGAATTTAATCGCGTTGGTATTGCCTAATATATGAATGAAATATTTTATTACCCATCAACAACACAAAGGAGAAAGAGATGGAGTACTGAAAAAAGAAAAAAAAAATTAAAGCCGCCATGCCTTTGGTATGATTGCTTAACACGCGGTTGTCCCATAGGGACTTGCTGTTTACTAGATTGCCCTATGCGTGACTGTTCGGTTGGGAATCGCCGGAAACGACTTTCAAAAGATGAGATCATGTTATTTTAAATATGCAAAGCACCTGCTCCACTTGTCGAAATTATGCCATAACCATACATTGACGGAGAAGTTCAAAGTTCAAGATGCAAGTATTACCCTTTTGGATGTTTCTTCGTCGTTATCAAAAATCATTGACAACAGAGCCCAACCAGCTCACGACGTTCTACACTGCTTCCTAGCCGATGACTGAAAATTAGTGTCTTTTTTCTGTGTATTAATGTCTTTTATTTATTTTCTTTTATTTATTCCGCTTTTTGAAATGGCGGGTAAGAAATAAATTACTTACTTACTTACTTAGAATGAAAACTTGCCGACTGACATGCTGTCGTCTAAACCTTACCTTGAACTTACCCTTGAAACCCTTCAAAGTCGTACGCAGTACAGTAGGCCGATATTTTCTAAAACTTATTTATTTATTTAACTTTTTTGCCCGTGAACAACAAAGATCGTGTTCCATCCTACTTACCGTAGTTACTACGCATGACGTCACGAATTCTGGCTTTTTTCCGTCAAGGCTGGAACGATTTTTCTATTTTTCAGCAGGATATCATGCCACGGGTTAATCTGGCCAATCACGTTGCAGAGATGCGGAGTTACTACGCTTACCACGCTCCCGAGCATGGTAAGCAAATAGTAACTATTAGTTACTATTTCGAGAAGGTTGGAACGGTCAGCGTAGTAACTTTTCGTGAGGATGGAACGGAAATAGTAACTAATAGTAACTATTGTTTGAAGGGTGGACCACGCTCAAAGTGATAGACACGGAGTACATAAAAATAAGAGGAAGCTTTACCTTAACCTTTGGGAGAAGCTTTACTTTACCTTAACCACATGTTCTATTAATTAACAATACTCACCAGTTCCTTCTTGAGTTCTGATCTGATGCTGTCTTTGATTTCATCATCGAGATGACTGAAGTCTTTCAAAACTGCCACTTTCTGGAAGTGCTTAATTATCCATGACACAGAGCTTTTTCTGAGAGCATCGAGATTGTAGAGACAGGAAATTGGCAGAAACTGTACAACTGCAGTTGCACAATCTTGGCATGGCTGCAAAAAAACATAGATTACAAATTTAAGTAAACTACAATTCTTTATCTAGTCCAAAATATATGTTTATTCTTGGAAATAAAAATGGACTATGAAAAGCTCAAAACCAGAAGAGATTTGTCAATTTAGATAGTCCTTCAGCCCAAGCTGACTGCGAATCATATTTGACGGTGCGAAACGGATAAGTCAGCTACATTTTATTAGAGCTACACTTCGGCCCTTCTTGGCAGGGGTCCTCTTCAGGCTCAAGCCGCTGAAGCTGGAAAATGAACTTGTGGAAAAACAGTTAAAGATTCTTCCTCCTTATATATCTAATTTTATGAACTTCTTACTGGACCCAACTGTCAAGCTAAAAGAAATAAGTGGACATCTTCTGCTACCATCCAACCGCCTTCCTGCCCATTGCCCAATGCGCCTGCTAATGCAGTAAATTTACTCTTCTTTTCGTGTTTCGTTGTGTGTTTCTTGTTTTGCGTTCGTTTATCTTTTGCTGTTGTTGTAGATTATGTGTACCCTCTGTATTTCTTGTCAAGCGTTCATTTACCGTTTTTTTTGTATGTACTGTTCAAATGCCTTATTACTGGGCTGCATGTAATAAATCCATTCATTCATTCTTCTCTGAAAATTAGTTAGAGTTAAAGGACACCTGAATGAAGAGTACCAGGTATCATCCCTATCTGGATGACTTCCGTCAATATTGAGCGTGTTCCACCCTCGTACCAATAGTAACTATTAGTTACTAAACCCGTTCCAACCTCACGAAAAGTTACCACGCTCGGGAGCGTGGTAAGCGTAGTAACCACGAATCTCAGTCACGTGATTGGTCGGATTCACCCGCGGCATGATGTTCCGCTGGAAAATAGAAAAATCGTTCCAGCCTTGACGACAAAAAGGCAGAATTTGTGACGTCATGCGTGGTAACTACGGTAAGTAGGATGGAACACGCTCATTGCCTGCAGAAAACCCGATCCAAATACGAAATAGTGTTTCCAAGCAATGATTTTTGCTCCATTTTGCATCTGTCCTTATTTCAGTACCGAACAATTTTAGAAATGAACAGATGTCTCCAATCAACGCTTCTTCTGGAATATTTTTTAACCGGTTAAGCCCAAACGTATATCTAGATGAAATTCCAATACGATACAGCCAGAGCTGTACAAGATTTGAATGAATTGCGCTTTTTGTCTTGGAGTCTGCATGCCCGATGAAAAATTTATCTCAAAGTAGTACTATGAAGCAGTACAAAAAAGTAGCATGCATTTTTTATTTTTACAGGTTTGTTTCCTTCCCCGAAGTTGAACCAGAGGATTGACAGCCTGACGAGGACCCTTGCCAAAAAGGGCCGAAATATCACCGTTGTAAACATTGTTTGAATAAATGTTTCAAAGTCAGCTTGGGCTCAAAGAATATTTAGCATGCAGTACTAATGATGCTACTACATGCTTCTACTTCAGGGCTACCGTGTTACTGCATACTAGTATATGCTACTATTAGCAAGACTGGATGCTACTATGGCAAGACAGGATGCTACTACATACTACTACATAAGATTGGTCCAGTCTGAGGCACATTAAATGATCGTATTCTTTGCCATTACATAGTATTACATGCTACTTTTTCGTACTATTACCATACTACTACCCAGGCTACACATTTTTCATCGGGTGTGCAAACCTCCAGAAACGAACATCTCTATTGTGAAAACGTCACGCTCAGGCGAAGAACGCTCTCCGTGGCCATGTCTGTAAATGCATTCTCCATGGTGTGTTCAAGTATGGTTTCACTGTTCAGGTGTCCTTTAAAGCTGGTGCTGGGATTTCATTCTGGACACGGCTGCTGTTTTTGCTGTTCGATTGGGTCGTCCCGGTCGGACCCTTGCCAAGAAGGGCCGAAGTATAGCTCTAATAAACTGTAGCTGACTTATCCGTTTTCCACCGTCCCTTTGTAAATTTAGTGTGCCGTAGGCTACACTATTTTTTCTTTGTTAGATATTCAATAAATACAACATTGGTCTACTTGTGAAAATCCCAGTGGATAATATGAAGAAAAGAATCTAAATATGTTATCAATACAAGCTATAAACTTACCCTGTGAAAGTTGTGAAACAGCTTCTGTTTTATCTGCTGGGCGACAGCTCTTCTGAATGTGTCTTCGTCAAGAATGTCAGCAAACATGACTAACTCTTGGATATTGGCACCATTGACCTCAGGGGTTTTCCTATTACTGATGAAATCAGCAAACATAACTACGGTTTTCTTTGTGAACCTGAAATTTTATGAGAGCTGAACATCGTTTTTCAGAAGAGATTAAACTCATCTACAGGAGGAGTACCTGACCTCGTTTTTAAACTACCTGGATTTTTGCCGCGAAAACGTTATAATGAGAGAAGTCCAGAGGCGTTTTCCCGTGCTCCCACAAACAGTTTGTGGGTCGACTGTGGCTCGAAAAGAGTGTTTCCGCGTTATTTTGTGTGGCCCACAAGTGTTTCCGTGACCAACGAGATTTTCGTGGCTCGCTTTGTGGCTCAAATTTGACAAACAACTGGTGAGGTGATTGTCGATTTCATGGCTCAATTCTGGCGGGAAATTCAAATTCAGCAGCAAAATAGTGTCTAAACAATGAAGTTAACTACTTTTTCAAGCATATAGACTTAAAACTGAGGATGCTTTTTGTACAGAATGGTAAGGAAATAAGCTTGGAATTCCATTTACTGAGATTTTACATGAATTTTATTTTTATTTTCAGATATTTGAAATTACCGCCAAAAAAATAGACAAAACGGCGTTTCTGCGAGTCTCAGCTAGTGGCTCGACTGCGTGGCACCACAGTCGTGTTTCCGCGACAAACACTCAGATTTGATGTGGCCCACAATTGTGTCGCGGAAAAAGGCCTTAGGTTATCCTCGGAAACAAAAATGAAAAAGACAACTTATAATGGAGAGGTCTAGCTTATCCTCGGAAAGAAAAAATAAAAAGACACCCCACGGCTTGACATCCCCAAAATACAGCTTTCCTCGAATTATTCTCTTCAACGCTAGATCAATTAACAACAAAGTTGAAGAGCTAAATCAGGTTCTAATTGATCACAAAATTGACGTTGCATGGCTCACTGAAACGTGGGCAGAAGTTGCAGGATTACTAAAAATTGACGGATACGACACCATAATTTCACCTCGACTAGATGCGTCGGGTCAACCCGTTACACATGGGGGTGGCGTTCAGGGGCGTCACGACTGGGGGAGGGGGAGGGGGGACGCCCACCCCCAATGCTGTCTGCCAGTAGGTAAAAAATAACCGATTCGGCACGAATTTTTCGTCAAAACAGTTGAATTTTTTTTAATGAAAACAGTCGTTTTTTCTTAAAATTGGTCGATTTTTCGTCAAAATAGTCGGTTTTTCTGAAAATCAGTGGATTTTTCTGAAAATCCGTCGATTTTTTTCAAAGCTGTCATTTTTTGTTGTTGAAAACAGTCGTTTTTTCTGCAGAAACAGTCGGTAAAAATTACCAGCCGGTCGGTAAATGCCTCGTCCCCCCCAACCCCAAACATTTTGGCTAGTGACGCCTCTGCTACTGGAGACAGACGATCAGACTACACCTGTCCTTGGTTTACCCAAACTTGGGTTTAACAGTCTTGATTTCGCTAACATTCATTATAAAGTTTAAAGAATCTCAACTTTTCTGGTGTGTAAAATTTGTGGAGCACTGCAGAGCTGCTTGTGCTGTTGTGCTGACTGAATGAGAAAGTCCATATATTCAAATAGGTAGTGCATAAAAAGAAACGTCAGCTACAATGTTTTGGCAGGGATATTTTGAGTTTGACAGCCTGACGAGGACGAGAATAATCTATCTGGCTTAAAAAGGAACCAACAAATATGACAAACATTGAAGCTAATTGAATGGTTTACAGATTGGATAAATAAATACTGCTTCAATACTTCTAGTTAAACATATTTTTCTTTTCAAACAAGATCCCTTCATTCTAACTTACCTAGATTGGCTACAAAATGATGAAAAAGGTGGAGTTATCAAAGTCAATAGCCAGAAAATCTCTTTTCAAAGCAGCTTCAAAACAAAGAAAAGGCACAGAATTTGTACAGCATGCACATTTCAATCAATCAATCATGGTATTTATTCCTGAATATCTGTTTCAGAACACGATAACATAGGACTGTCAACTTAAACAAAATATAACTGATAGATACAATTCATTTTAAAACTTGTACGACAACTTGTAACTTGTAACAAAATTAAACGGTATGTTAAACATAAAAATATAAAATACGTAATACTAGATTAACTGTCAAAACATTATGTGTCTTCACTTGATAAAAAACTTCACAAAATATGGCAGAAATGAGACCAGTAGGCTACAGTAGAGGTATGCTTATTTGAACACTTTTTTAACTGTTTCACTACCTTGGCTTTGTTACTTGCATATAAAAAAGTAAAATGGAAAAGAAAAAATAACAAACTTGATATCAGCTAACAGCCAACTATTTCAGGGTTATCCTGGCACAAACTTGAAGTAGAAATTCAATTAACTTTCTTTGATTCTGAATTTACTAATAAGTGCCTTCTTCTTTTGAAGGCAGTTTCTCATGGCAAACTTTTGAAACTATAACAAGCAAACCAGGTGTCAGTTGAGTCACTCTCAGCCGTTAATTAGCAAAATATACAAAAAGTGACACAAGGGTGAGTGGTTATTGCAAGTAGGGGAGAGTTGGGTAGTATGACACATATTTTTTTTGTTTTTTAATTCCCTGAATGTTGTATGTATATTGCCAAAATTCCCTATAGAATCTTTGTTTTTTTTTACACATTTACTGAAGAAATAGCAGGACCATTCAGATACAACAGAAATCCTACATCTCAAAACGTCAGTGGGGTACTATTACGTGTGTCATACAAGCGAACAAAAAGTGTGTCATATGACACAACTCCCCCATTTTTTATGGGATCTGCATTTCCTCCTAAACTGTGTGAATATCCAGCAGTTTCTCAGCTTATTATAATTAAACACCTTGCCTAGGTCCCTGCAAGAAATGGTTATCCTATGTTATGGCACCTTTTCCACATTGGAGCCATGGTAGTTCATATTAAGACAAAAAAACTTACTTTGACGGTTAAAAAACATATTTTTTAGCACAAATTCTGAGTGAGTAGATATTTTTTTTTGTTAAACTCGTTTTCTCCTTTGTATGGTAGATCTCTCTTAGCTACTACAAGCACAGATGAATAAGACCAACAGAACCAATATTTCTGAGAGTGTGTCATACTACCTGCCGTGTCATACCATCATACCAGGAGCACAGATGAAAAAAAACAATTGTTGCAAGAGTGTGTCATACTACCTGAGTGTGTCATAGCACCTTCCGGTGGCTACACGGACTTGCATGGAACTGTAGTGCATCTGGCATGTTTGTGGGTGAGGGCCTTCCTTCTTTCGGGGAACTTCGGCGCCGGTCTATCTTTTCTCTCCAAACCCGAATTCTTTGCTCTCGCAACCTAATGCTTGTGATTCTTTCGAGTCCACATATGAGAATGACATTGCCTGTGTGGTTAGTTTGGAAACGCGAACTTTATGCTTGCTGCGTAGAAGGCTTGCAATCTTAAAATGTATTTTGTTGTTGTTTTCAAGTGTTGTATGTATAATGGCTCTAGAAGCCGTAGTCTAAGTTAAATAAAAATAAATAAACTACCCGACTCTCCCCTATTCATAGTAAAAACTCCTGGTTTTGGTTTTAGTTTTTTCTTTGGCAATCATTCACTGTTACCAGAAGTTCACATCTATAAGCATACCTCTGCCTACAGCAGCAGGGGCAAAATGACTTGGGGGGGGGGGATGCCCCCCCAATACTGTTGTGCCCCCCCCCAATACTGTCGGCAAGTTGGTAAAAAATAACAGAGTCGGCGCGAAGAAACGCGACTTTTCATAAAAACAGTAGATTTTTTTCATGAAAACAGTCGGGTTTTCTGAAAATTAGTCAATTTTTCTTCAAAATAGTTGGTTTTTCTGAAAACCAGTCGATTTTTTTCAAAACTGTCATTTTTTGTTGTCGTTTGTAACAGTCATTTTTTCTGCAGAAACAGTTGGTAAAAATTACCAGCCAGTTGGTAAATGAGTCATCCCCCCCCAAAAACATTTTGGCTATTAAAGAATCTGTACAGCAGTACAGCATTAAGGAGATGCAATTTTATCTTTTAATGCAAACAACTGACTCATCATGCTCCCAAGATGCTCTGGTGCCAGAGCATGACTCAGATGGAGACAACCACATCAAGGGATATACATCAGGAAAGGAGAGTTGATCCCAGCCAGACTACAGAAAAGACAAATTGCTTACCCTTTCAGCTGTACTCTTCCAGTGTTGTCCTCCATCCAGACACCTGAAAACATTGCTGAAAAATATGGAGATTGGCACAAAATGGCTTTATTAACGACCACTTCTCCATCTTCTAGAGCCAAAAGAACAGAATCCTCATCCCCTATGGATCCCATTGTTCTTAAGGTCATGTTTCTACGCAGTTGAAGTTACTGCGCAAACTTTGCTATAGAGGTAGAGTGTGCTCCACCCTTGTAACAATAGTAACTCTTTCCGTTCCAACCTCACGAAAAGTTACTACGCTGACCGTTCCAACCTTCTCGAAATAGTAACTACTAGCTTACCACGCTCGAGAGCGTAGTAATGACGCATCTCTGCAAAGTGATTGGTCATATTCGCCCGTGGCATGATATTCTGCTGGAAAACTGAAAAATCGTTCCAGCCTTGACGGCAAAAAAGCCAGAATTCGTGACGTCATGCGCAGTAACTATGGTAAGTAGGATGGAGCACGCTCATAATAGTTGCGTTTTCCAGATACCCATGGTGACGCCAGGGGCGTCACTAGAGATGTATTCTCGCCGTTCCCCGAGGACTCCTTTCGAGGAGTCCCCGTGTTTTGTTTTTCCCAGGGACTCACGCCCCGCATTCTCGCGAGTCCCCACGGACAGGGAATGCTCCGATTCCAGCCACCATCATCAGAAAAGGATTCCCTTTCAGAATCGGTGGGGAGTCACTTTGGGAGCTGGTAGTGTTGTTGGTTTTTGAAAAACAAATATTAAGGAAGATAAATAAGACTTAGTGAGATTTGCATTGAGTTTGATGTGGAATAAGAGTGATTTTGATTTTTGTAAATTATAAAAATGTAAAATACAGTTAAAAACAATCAGAATAAATAAAAGTGATAAGAAATTTGTTCTAGACTTTTACCGACTAATTCCGTCACCTGGATATATTTTTTTGACAAAATCCATTTTGGAGGCATTCCCCGTGTTATCGCTTTTTCCGCTCTCGGAGTCCGCGGGGAGTGACTCCATCTATTCACGCCGTTCCCTTTTGATTCCCCGGGGAACGGCGACAATACGCCTTAGGCTTTTAGCTCTGGGGGGGGGAGGGGGGGTCGAGTTTGTGCCGACGGACTAAAACAACTGCCGACAAAACACGCCACGTGGCAACGACGTACATTTCCCGCCAACATAGAATAGAACCGGTGTAAAAATAACCATAATAGCCTTTTCACACGGGGCTGAAACAGTGGCCGATTTTCGATCAGCGGCCGATCTACGCGCGTACTTAACGGTTGAAAAAAATCCAAAAAACAGCCACCGATTTTCCATATAGGCGCGTATTTTCATCGCGGTCATCGCTCGGAATAAATAAATCCTTTGGGAATGTGATCTTTGATGACTATGGGGACAGAAAACAGACTGTAATTTGGGGAATTAAGGTCAGACCGATTTTCAATACGGACAAGTTCAGATTTCCAACTTATGGCGCGAACACAACATCAGAGTCAGATGCTCCCGAACTCGGATTACTGCCGGGATTTTTGGCATTAATCGATCAGGGTCGGGTGTTCCCAGTCTCGAATTCCTGCCCGGATTTCCATTTTCACCACCATCATCACTTCCATTTGAAAAGTTGAGATTTTTTCAACTTGATGATAGAGTGCAGGACATCCGTCCGGGAAATCCTGATCTCGCACTATAGTATTTTTCAACTTTATCATGATCGTGAAGAAAATCTTGATCGTGTGTTTGCACTAATATTAGCACTGAAGACAGGTTCTACGGAACTGCATAACTTCCACTTGAAGTAGCACAACAACAACAAAAACCTTTTTTAAATTTATTGCCTGTATTCTAGGACAAAACTAAAAAAAAAAAAGCAAGAGCCCTTCAAGTTACAAATTAAATAGATTGGGTCAGTTACAGTGACACTCTTACACAAGTCATGGTTACTAAAACCGCCGATGTGACAACAATGACATGATGAGCGCGTTTCACCCTTCTAACAGTTGTAACTACACTGTCAGAAGTTTGTCAGAAATAATAAGCGTTACTATTAGGAAGAACCAAAAAAAACGCCAAAAAGTATCTGCTGAGTTTTCCGACATCACGACGATAAGGAATAAAGTCAGTAGATGCTTTTTTGGCTCTTCCTAACAAAGCTTGAATGTGAAATGAATGAAACGACATTTCATGCATAACGTTTTCAAACACAACAGATAACATCCGAAGTGTTATCTGTTACGCATTATCTGTTGAAACCGCGCATCCTCGTATTACCTGCTATGAAACTTCTGACAGTGCATTAATTACTATTTCCGTTCCAACCTCACAAAAAGTTACTACGCTGACCGTTCCAACGTTCTCGAAACGGTAACTAATAGTAACTATTTGCTTACCATGCTCGGGAGCGTAGTAAGCGTGGTAATTACGCATCTCTGCAACGTGATTGCTGGATACCCCCTGGGAGTGTTGTTTTACTGAAAATTTAAAAATGTGTTCCAGGCTTGAACGACGGCAAGAAACCAAAATTCGTGACGTCATACGTAGTAACTACGGTAAGTAGGGTGGAACACGCTCGATACAAATACGACCAACCGAGGCTGTTATGTCCTGGTCATAGTACTAGAAGCGACCTCCGACGCTAGATCTCGTAGTTGGTATTCAACTACCAACCACTGACACTTGCGCCACAGCTCCAATTCGGCTCCACAACAAAGCCGTATAATGATACCATAACCACATGGACAGATTACAATAACCATGGGGAAATCAACATTTACATGATCTGGATTACTTTGCTTCATCTCCATTGGCGATCGATTCAGTAACTGTGGGTTTTTCGGCCGTGTTTTTCAATCGATTGAAGCGTTCCTGAGCCTCCTCGTCTCCCTGGAATATGAAGTCCGTGAAACAACCTTAATGCACATCTTAAGATCCACAGTGAAATGTCATAATTTCGTATCTCTAATTTAAAAGGTTTGACCCCTCATTTAAAGGACCCCTCTTCCTCTTGCTTATTCTGCTTTTCATGTTATTCCTAGCTCCCTTCCGGAATTATAAGCTTCTGAAATAGGTAAGTAAGTAAGGTTTATTATAGGGCAAACACACAATCAGGATTTCTCGGCCGGATTTTCTTCAATTCCATCGTAAAGTTGAATTTTTTTTTGATGAAACCTGTTGTAAGGATTCTTTGGGTCAAGGGTAAGGTCAAGTTCTTAGATGGGTTTTGTAGCCCGACATTTAGGGGTGGGGGAGGGGGTTCAAATTAACGGACAAACAAAATATTTTTAAACAGCTAAAGTGATAGTCGATTGTGGGGTAAGAAGACATGCTGAACACGACGGTGAAAACCATTTTCTCACCAAACAAGTAGTTCGTCTGGATTCCGGCAAAAACCGGAAAGTTGGTTAAAAGTAAAAGTTTCATTTGAAGTTGATTAAATGTTCGATTTAGGGGTAAGAAGACATGCTGAACACTTATGTGAAAAGTATTTTCTAGCCGGACAACTAGTTCGCCGGGAATCCGGCCACAAACGAAAAATTTGTTAAAAGCAAAAGTTTTATTTGAAGTTGATTAGATGACAGCTTTAGAGGTAAGAAGAGACGCTGAGTCTGTATATGACAATCATTTTTTACCCAGACATATAATTCGTCCGGAATCCGGTTGTAACCGGATTTTTTTTTTTACTCAGTTTTATTTGAAGTTGATTAGATGTTCTTTATAGAGACAAGGATATACGCTGAATTCGTTTCTGAATTTTCTTTTTTTTTGCTGCACAATTAGCTCACTCGGAATTCGGCCGAAAGCGGAAATTTGGCAGAAGTAAAGCAGGAAGTTTCAGTCAGTATCGTCAGAATAGATATGGCTTGTAGAGGTATATCTAATGATTAGCCTGGCGAAGACAAGACCCAATTGTCTGGATCAAATATTAGATTTCTGGGATCCCATCGGAACCTTTGGTATTGTTGTTACTGGCTTCAGCTTCAGCTGCGAACGCGTACGACTGTTTACGGGCGCATCAGGTGGGAGGATAGATAAAGGGCATGCGTGCTCGATTACAGGTCTTACATAACACAGGTTAGCAGCCTTCAGACTATCACGGTTGCAACTAAACTGCCTCATCTGTATGAGCGTTTGGAGCGATGCATTTCCAGATTTTGTCACGGTCTGAATGTGGTCAATAAGTGAACAATCAATCGACAGGGTGACTCCTAGAATTTCTGCTGATGTTACTAGGGAAGGGTATATCGCGACACATAAAGTCTCTTTTTCAGCGGGTTGGACCGTAGGATCTGTGACTTTTCGACATTTAAACGAAGACCATACTCGGTGCGATAAAGAAATTTCTTGGATTTCTCCGAGTAGTTTATTTATTTTTTTCAACGGAGATTTCTGGTGGGACAAGGTCAAGAAAAGCTGGGGTAGATTTTAAAAAGTTAATTGTCATAATTGAAGATTTCTTGGAGTTGACTTTCATTTGCGACAGAGCAGCTTCCTGTGTCATGTCATCCAGAATGGTCGTTGCTGAGCTCTTGCTATTTCGCCGGCAAACCTCAAGAGCTGAGAGGCCGTCAACATATTTCCATCGGTCAGTGTACTCAGAAATAAGACTACTTATATCACAATAAAAAATAAAATCGGACCTAGTAAAGTACCTTGGGGGACACCACAAAAATAGGGAGTGGTTCAGAAAAAAATATTATTATATTTGACAATTTGTGACCGATTTGTCAAAAAAGAAACTAAAATTTTAATCAAAAAAAGGACTAACTTTAAACTCTGAAAGCAACTTTTCAACAAGAATATTATCGTCTATAAGATCAAAGGCTTTCATTTGGCGTTATACTTCTAGCTTGTCGCCATCGTTAAAACAATCGTTCTATTGACATTTCAACCGATCTTTCTACAAAATCATCAGCAGACAACAAGTGTAGTGTTACGTTATTTGCCTGTTTACGCTGACGTATATCAATCAGCGTTTGCAGTTCAGACCAAAACCAAACACTAAATCGCGGGCTGGCCGATTTTCCACGTCGGTTTATCAGGGGAGTTTTCTGTCTTTCTGCTACTAAAGTCTCTGAACTGGGCAAAATTTCTTGTAAACAACACCAAATCATCAAAATATCCCAACTAAGGCACTATCTTGCGCTCCAGTCCCAAACTAATCGTAGGATTAAACGAACCTACCTTAGGTGAAGTTTGATCCTGGTTTTCCCGACTATTAGGAGCACTGGCGTAATGAGGGTTCATTTGAGATGGACGTGGCAACCTTTCAGCGGGTAGCGTGTCAGGATTTAAAGGGATTCATGCAGCTAACATCATACAGAAAAGGGAGGGTCACTTCTATCTCAAATGAACTCGAACGGAGCCAGTGCTCCAGGAGGTATAACTCATGAGTTGCGTTTTTGCAGATATCTTGGTATCTGTTACCACGGTAACTGGATCTGCAATAAGTCGTTTTTGCAGTAGCCGTGGTATCTGATATACGGTTTCTCTGCAAAAACGATAATTGTCATAATTGCGCTTTTCCAAGTCATCCCAAAAGAAACACTGATATTCAGTCACGTCACTAAGTGCCAAACTTCTTTCCCACCAATTTGACTAAAACTGATGAAAGCGGGATGACTTTTTCAGATACCACGGCCAGTTACCACGGTCGAACCGTGGTTTTGAGTATCAGATACCACGATAACTGCAAAAACGCCTTTTGACCGTGGTACCACATAACACGATAACTGCAAAAACGACTTTAGACCGTGGTATCAGACACCATGGTATCTGCAAAAACGCAACTATGGCAAGCCATCAGGTCTATTTTCTGTTTTCGATTTCTTTTGTTTTACTATTCCGAATTTTTAACCACAGCGCAGTTTTCAAATATTCTGCATCCAGCAGCGGCGTCCGAGTTCAGGAAGGCTAGATAAAACCGACAAGCGCTAACAAGAAAATAGCCATTTTCATGTGGAAAGTGATGGTATTATCGGAAAACGGTATTTCTTAGCCATTTCATCGTGAAAAGAAGCTTTCTACTAAGAGTGCTTTTAAGGACGTGCCTTACCTGTAATACTAACGCAACCTACTTCCATTATCACTCCATATAGTTCTAAACCCGAAGACAACGTACGGTACATTCTAACTCCTCTAACAAAACCACGCTGACTTTCTCAACTGCCTTGTTTTGCTACCTTCGATGTGTATCAGGCTGTCGACGGTTGTATAGCAGAGAAAGATACACACCTGTGACTTCTGTTCATCTCCATCGATGATATCTCCCAAATCGCCAAGATCCTTGCAGACGTCGTCCCAGAGCTGATCCTCCTTCTTCCCGTCAGTGGAGGTGGTGTTCGCAACGGCAACAGATTCTGTTTTTTCCGCTGGTGCTGGTACAACCTTTTCTTTTGGTTCCTACACAGAGTCGACGAAGGTTAGTATCAGTTCTATTTAAAGGTCTGAGGCTCCAAAACGTTCTAAGTCTAACTCATCTACTGTGCGAGGAGACTGTGAGCGTGTTCCACCCTTCTAACGATAGTAACTATTAGTTACTATTTTCGTTCCAACCTCGTAACAAGTTACTACGCTGACCGTTCCAAACGAGAAATTTTAAATTCTTTTCCTCTTTTTTATGTTAATTATTGAAGTTTAGCGCTTTAATTTGTTGCAATTCTTGCTCTTGTGTAATTATTGAATATTCGACTATGTAAAAGCGCAATTGTATATAGTTATTTGTTTGACGAGAGAACGAATATTCGGTTTTTTTGTGAATACCGTAAGGAATGTTTTTCGAATAATAAAGATTGATTGATTGACAACCTTCTCGAAATAGTAACTAATAGTAGCTATTTGCTTACCATGCTCGGGAGCGTAGCAACTACGCATCTCTGTAACGTCACTGGTCAGATTATCCCGTGGCACGATATTCTGCTGGAAAATAGAAAAATCGTTCCAGCCTTGACGGCAAAATGCCAGAATTCGTGACGTCATGCGTAGTAACTACGGTATTTAGGGTGGAACACGCTCTGTATAGTCGGAAGGTACAGGTGCATGTAACTTTAATAATGTGAGTGCAACAGTTAACAATCTACATTAGCTACTGAAAGCTATAGTTGACAATCCTACACTAACTATTGTAAGCTATTATGGAAATAAATGAATATTATTATTAAAAACGGCTCCCTAATTTTATCAACATTTTGCTGCAGTATCTATGCAGACCCACTTCTGTCAACACTTTCTGAGATTATTCCAATCCTTTACTATTCGGTTTCTAAAGCTCCATTTTCCAATGTCTTTTCGGAAATTCTTAAAACTCAGTTTCAAGTTGTGTCATCTAAGACCGTTGTGATTGAAAGTGAGGACATCTTCAGGCCTTGTGTTATCATATTAACTATGGCAAATCCAACGATTATCACCGTCATCAACGTTTACCCTCAGGCCCTGCTAGGATATTTAATTATTGAATATTTGACTATGTAAAAGCGCAATTGTATATAGTTATGTTTGACGAGATAACAAATATTCGGTTTTTTGTTAATACCGTAAGGAATGTTTTTCGAAGAATAAAGATTGATTGATTGATTGATATGTGTTTGATTTTATTAATTTAGCAGAATAAGGTGCGGACCTCGGTAACGATGAGTTTTGCCATACCACAGCTTCTCTTTCTTGTTCCTTAACTAACAGATTTTGTGTACTGCCTCTATGTGATGGATGCTCAGAACGAGGCGAGAGGAGACAAACAGTTATCCACTGCCATACCTGGCCGAAGACTGAAAATTGAGAATCAAGTGTCTTTCCCTGTGTTTGTTTATTTTCTTTCATTTACTCCGCTTTTTCGAAATGGCGGGTTATAAATAAATCACTTACTTACTTCAGTGAAAATCGGTTTGGAGCGCTGAACTGGTATACGAATTTTTTTTTTACGAAACTTCATTAGTCCGTGTTCTAGTGCCTCATGTATGTGATGCTACTGAAAAGTCTACGAGACTGGCAATTTTTGACGACAATTCGGTGCAAAGAGAAATGATTCGTGGTCCGTGACCTAGCTTCTTGCTTTTAGAGGCGAAAGCCTTTTCTCTTGCTTTGTATTATTATTATTTTATATTATTATTCTTTACCCCAAAGTACAAACGAAATGCCGCAGAGTCAAACTCCATCCTGTTATCCTCGATATTTCTTGCAACTGGTTTTCCAGATTAACAGCACTTCTGGCAAAATTTGGTACCATGCACTATGCTATGGACTGTGTCGACTCTACGTTTTTAACTACTTTTGAAAACATAGAAATCAGAAACTTTTCGTGTATCCTCAGCTGAAAAAAATGGGTTCATATTGTTTACTAGTCGCAGAATTTTTTATCTTCGAAAGCCTGGTAAGGTGTCGCCCCACGATAGCGACACTAGCAATTTTTGACGACAATTCGGTGCAAAGAGAACTGATTCGTGGTTGATGCCCCAATTTCTTTACCCCAAAGTACTAACGAAATGCCGCAGAGTAAAAATCCATCCTGTTGTATGTTTCAGAATCGATATTTCTTGCAACTGGTTTTTCAGATTAACCGCACTTTTGGCAATATTTGGTACCATGCACTATGCTATAGACTGTGTCGACTCTACGTTTTTACTCTCGAAAACACAGAAACAGAGCCTTTTCCTGTATCCTCAACTGAGAAAAAATGAGTTCATATTAGCTGCGTTCGTTTTCGTCGTTCGGTTCGCTGTTCCAACCGTCGTTTTTAATAGGCGTTTTCATTATAACGTCGTTCGTGAACGGCGTTGGACTGCTGAGAATAAGGGGTTTTCTTTGTTCGGTTGAACCGCCGTTTCATTCGTCATTCCTAAAACGACGAACGGAGGCGGAAATTCAGTTTCAACATCTCGGTTCAGTAATTAGGCGCGAATTTTCAAAATTCTCGGCAAAACAAATTAAACTTGTAAACTAAGCTTAAAAACAGTGGGTCTGTTATACGAAATCCATTTTTGTACTTTATTACAGCTGCTGTTGTAAACACTAAGGTAGTTCGACTATTAACGTTTTCGTATCAACTTCGTTCGTGAAACGACGGTTATAGAACGGGCCAAAGAAAATACTAATATGACAAATTTAAACGACGTTTTCGGTACCGACAACGACACACGACGAAAACGAACACGGATATTGTCTACTAGTCGCAGATAATATGTCTTCGAAAGCCTGGTAAGGTGTCGCCCCACGATAGCGACCACACTGGCTGCGCCGACTGGTTATAAGTACGTATTGACACTTGACAGGTTGCAATTGCACTCAGTGACATGGACAAGCTACCACCTTCTAAACTGGCGTATGGATTACAAACGGGACTTACCTCCGTCTTGGACTGTTCACCGCTGGTTGTCTCTTCTGTCTTCGATTCTTCTTCTGCCGCATCAGCAGGGTTGTCCTCACTTTTCTCCGTTGCTCCATGCTTGGCCCTGAAGTTCCTTTTGTGTGTTGGGCCACGGCAATGGAGACCGATGGCTTTCTCAAGCGGGCTCGTACGCGCAAGGTAGCGCTCGCACAGACGACAGAAGTATACGTCCACGCGTTCGACGTACAGCTCACCTATAATCAATGAATGGATTTATTACAAGCAGCCTAGTAATAAGGCATTTACACAATACATACAGAAAAAAAGGAAATGAACGCTTAACAAGAAATACACAAAATCTACAACGATAACAAAAAATAAATTAACACAAAACAAGAAATACACAACAAAACACGAAAAGAACAATAAATTTACTGCATTAGCTGGCGCATTGGGCAATGGGCAGGAAGGCGGTTGAATGATGGCAGAAGATGTTAACTTTTTTCATTTAGAGGCGTATTCACGCCGTTCCACGAGGACTCCTCGGGGAATCAAAGGGAACGGCGAGAATAGAGGGAGTCACTCCACGCGGACTACACTTACGGAAAACAACGAGAACACGGAAATGGATTTTGTTTCTAAAAAAACATATACAGTTGACGAAATAAGTCTGGATTCACTTTATTTTTTTATTATTGTTTGTCTTCTGATAGTTTTTAATTTAATTTTGCATTGCACCAACACCAGCAAAAACTGATTCCCCTCTGAATCTGAAAGGGTGTCCTTTATTATGATGGTGTATCGTAATCGGAGCATTCTCCGTCCGTGGGGATTCGCGAGAATACGGGGAGTGAGTCCCCGGGACAAACAAAAACGCGGGGACTCGTCAAGTGGAGTCCTCGGGGAACGACGAGAATACGCCTCAGGTTGAAAGCTGGGTCCAAGACAAAAAAACTTCTCCATGATTCAGTGATTGCGCATGCAATGCGATGACGCATAATGTGGAGCCACAGTTACTTTGCTGTGCAAGTGGGTTCGGGCGTCTCCGGAAGGACCAAATTTCTCGGCAGATGGATTATCAACAATCCTTATTTTGGGTGGCGCTAGCGTGAACATGAGTGATTTTTCCAGCTTTCTTCCTTGGATACTCCGATACAGTGCAGGTCAAAAGATATTCTATTCTCGCCGTTCCCCAAGGACTCCACTTGAGGAGTCCCCGCGTTTTTGTTTGTCCCGGGGACTCACTCCCCGTATTCTTGCGAGTCCCCACGGACGGGGAATGCTTTGATTATCATCACCATCATCAAAAAGGACTCCCTTTCAGATTCAGAGGGGAATCAATTTTTGCTGGTGGTTGGTGCAATGTAAAACTTATTAAAAACAATCAGAATAAACAAAACCAAAAATAAAGTGGATCCAGACTCATTTCTTCAACTGCATATTTTTTCCCCGAACAGTATCCATTTTGGAAGCATTCCCCGTGTTCTCGCTGTTTCTGTACGCGGAGTCCGCATAGAGTGACTTCCTTTATTCTCCCTGTTCCCTTCGATTCCCCGAGGAGTCCTCGGGGAACGGCGAGAATACGCCTTAAGTCTCCATTTTGTATACTAATGTTTTCGCAGCGATAACTCAACATTATAAAAGACTTAATATACTTATTTGTTGCTGCCATTTGAGTTATATGGAACACATTATGGAATACAGCAGAACAAAGATATTTGCGATGGCAGATTCCTCCAAGATCATATACTTAATATGGTAACGTAGGAGGGACGAGCGGATCTTCGGCTGCAGGATACGATATGAGGGCAGTGGCGTCTTCCTGCTCGTTGTAGGCCCTTACTATTCTAGTTTTCACCCCCCTCCCCTCAAAACAAGAAAAGATTTGCTACTCATCAAGCTTCTCCTGTGTGTTCAACTCAAATGCAGAATAATAAGCTTTCCTTGAACCGATACGAGGTACCGTCACGAAATTTGTTCGAGACGCCGAGCGTACAAAGGAGGCTTTACTGCTTTTGATTGGAAGTATTGTATTTTTAAGAGCTACGTAATAGGGTAATCAGTAATTTTGCGTAGCATAAAGATTTATTTTCGTTTCTGTGAATTCCTGCTCCGCCCCCCTCCTTGGACCCGAAATAGCAAAATCTTCACTACTTACAACATCACCGACCCACTTACAGCAGTTGGACAACATATACAGAATTACAACAATGAGATTAAGCATCAATGGGAGAGCAATCTTCTACAATAGGATAGTTTTGTACATAGGATAATCTTGTCGTAGTCTCTGCTTGTCTGGTCTCCTCTTGTTACAGTGTTTCCTTCTTCTTTTCTTTCTTTATTCCTACTCCGTCAAAGCTATGTGCTTTATGATGGGTGAAAATTAAAATTATTATTATTAAAATCGTAATTCGCAACAAATTATTGCTTCTTTCTCGTATTTTCTTCTAGGAATTTAAAAATTATACATTTAGCATGTAATAATATTTATTTTTTTCATTCAGGTTCAGGTTCGTTTATTATTTTCATTAATTGTACACACGTAAATTAACAAATACTCCCGGCAGAGGGCAAAGCACGAGTGGCACGGGAGTGATAAATGAAAACAATTACCTTCTTCAAAATACAAGAAAAGTACTCACCAGTTCAAACTCGCAATAAATAATAAAAATAATCGATAATGTTAATTAATTAAGAAGTAACTGGAACCAACTAGAGGGGCGCATCCAACATCACAAAACCAAAACAAATCCCTCCCAACCCTAAAACTAAATAAATAATCATAATCTATAATTAATTTAATTTTAATACAACAGTTTTACTTTAATACTTACTAATTAAAAATTCTTTGAATGTTTTTTTTTATACTACCTGGAGACAATCCTTTGATATTATTTTTGTATTTGTTGTAATTAATGGCCAAACTATACTTCAAGGAAAACCGGGATCGCTCACATCTGACGAAAGGCTGGTGAGCACTTGATGCTTGTCTAGTCATGTACTGATGAGTCGGTTCCAGGGGAAGCAGGTCGGACATTTGCAGGAGAGATTGAAGTAACTTTTTGGTATATTTCACTGCAAACAACAACGTCACAAATGGTATGATTGTATACTAAGTTACTTGTACTTGGTTTAGGAAGCAAACTGTTCAGCTCTCCACTAAGACGAGAGTTGGCGGACGACTTTGAGCCATAGATAACCCGGAACTAATTTGCTGGAAAGCATCCATCTTTTAAACCATTCCCCGGCCCGCGTGAGGATTATAAAGTAGGCTACTCACCAACAGCCCCTGGAATCTTGGCTACTGCTACTTTGGGTGGGGCAGGTTTCTTGGCTCCTGCTTCGCCACTTTCATCATCAACGTTTCCAACGGCATCTACCGTCATGAAGTTCGAAAGACTCATCTCTTCGTCGCCGTCATCTTAAAAACAGAAACGTTCAGTTTGCTTGAAGTATGGATCAAAGTCCATCTTTGAGTAATGACGAGCACAATATCTAATAAGGTCAAATAGAGTTAGGACTTCGGAGTTAGTAGAAACACTGGTGAAACCTTAGTTAGCTTAAATGCGTATATGATAGTACATAATCTAACTTCAAAATCAGATCGGGAAAGAAAATTCGGTTTTATTTTCAATTCAATTCCATTTATTTCTGACCAATCTCAAAAAAAGGAGGGCAAGGCGCCCTAAGATGGGAGTAAAAACCAACTAACAAAATAAACAGGATCGGACCTAGAAATAGGATATCTTCTTTCACTCGAGTCTGAGCATTTCCGCCATCGCCCCAGATCATCTAGGGCAAATGACTACCATCCAAGATAGATCCACTCATTTGATCCCTAGACGTGCCACACTATTTCCGGTAACCCCCTCCAACTTCCCCTCACCGCGGTCGAATCTGGTTCGGAAACATAAATGGACCATCTAAACCATCTTCTCTAACCGCCCATCGAGTTTCTCTAGAATCTGAGCGTTTTTCGGGAAATTCCGGTACCCCCAACCCACCATGCTCGGATCCGGTCCGGACCCCAAAATATAAGGTAAGGTAAGGTTTGGTAAGGTTTTTAAAAATTTATATTTTGCTCAAAATTATTGTTTGTACTTTAAGGAATTCACTTGTAAGCAAAACCCTTCAAGCAAAAATGATCGTGGGCCCTTTGGGATCATGAATATATATAGTTTGGTCAAAAGTATTTATTTGCCTTTTCGGTTAGGATACGCACTTTAAGGGTGCTAAAAATTAATTTATGAGCAAAACCCTTGGGGCAAAAATGATCATGGGCTTATGCGGATGATAAAATGTATATTTTGCTTAAAAGTATTTTTTGTACTTTGCGGTTAGGATTAGTACTTTAAGAGATGGTGGGATCTGAGAAGTGACAATTGCTAAGCAGACCTTGTCAAGTCTCTAATGTCCAAGCCAAGTTTCATCGTCCTAGCAGATCTGGAAGTATCTTAATTCGAGATCACCGGAATCCCCCCCCCCCCCCCCCACGAACTCCCCTCAGTGCCCGAACGCGGTCCGATTCCGTCACTGATGTATCTAGGGCTTGAGCATGTTCTTCCAACCAAGTTTCGTCCCGATCGCTCTACTCTAATCGTGTCACAAGATTTTCCGGTCCCCCCCCCCCCTCGCATTCATCGGTTCCGGTCCGGACTTAATAGGAACATTTGAGACACGAGGTTTTTCCAAATATCAAGTTTCGTTAAGCCGAGTTCCATCGTCCTAGCACATCTCGAAGTACCTTAACTTGCGATCATCGGAATTCCGACCCCCACCCTCTAACTCCCCAAACAGTGCCCAAATCCGATCTGGTTCTGTCACTGATGTGTCTAGTTCTTGTGCTTGTTCTTCCCACAAAATTTCATCCCAATCGCTCCACTCTAAGCGTGTCACGGTTCCCCCTCCGACTCCCCCACCCCCCACATTCATCGGATCCGGTCCGGACTTAAAAATGGGACATCCGATACATGAAGTCTTTTCAAATATCAAGTTTTGTTAAGATCCGACCACCCGTTCCAAAGTTATACATTCCTCAAGATTCCTAATTCCCCTTCCCTCCACTTCCCCAAGGTGGTCAAATCGGGGAAGTGACTATTTTCAAGTTAGTTTGGTCGGGTCCCTGATAGCCTGCCAAGTTTCATCGTCCTAGCCCTTCTGGAAGTACCTTAACTCGAGAAAAGTGGCCTGACAGACCGACCGACCAAAAAGTGATGGGTATATGGTACTTGGGCGAAGCCGCAAAACACTAACATTAAATAAAAAAAATATAAACAAAAGACGATGAAATAAGTAAACTGTCACGTTTATTTTATTTTTTTGATCCTAATAGCCGAACAAAGGTCGGCGCAACACCATCTGAGCAACGTAGATCTAGTTCTTCTTTTGTTTGTAATAACCTACAACCAATCATCGGCTGCGTCTGGCTTCGGATTTAGAACAAATTACTGATTGATTGATTAATTGACATACCTTTTTTCTCTTTCTTGACGTCGGTCGGAGTATCAGTCAGAGCCGCTTTGCGGATGTGAACGATCGAAGCGAGATGCTTCTCATAGACGAGTCGATTGTGGAAGTTGATGTTACAAGTCTTGCAACGAGGGTTCAAGTAGTCGACAATGACCTATAAAGCCGAAAAGCCTTACTTCAGTTTGTCACGAGAGAACCCGGATTTCTGAGTTATGTGGTAAAGCCGCGTTCACAAGCATGCCTAGCCAAGCACAGATGACTAGCCACGTGCCCAAGCTTAGCCAGGCACCGGTAGATCCTAGAACTCCATATCTAGCCTAAAATCTATGCCTAGGCATGGGGGTGAACGGTGATGCTAGGCACGTGCCTAGGCATCCGTGCTTGGCTAGGCATTCTTGTGAACGGGGCTTAAATGAATTTGACAGACACAATCGGCACCAATTAGCGACTGAGCCGAAACCACATCTTTACAAAGTACATCCTGACAGTCGCTTAGCTACAGGCTACTGAAAAAGAAAAACAAATCAAGACTCTGCATGGTTCCCATTTTCTTATAAGTGTCTTTTTTATCAGTAAAAAAAACCACGTTGTATACTATTTTAATAATGATCATGTTAAAAAATAGTTCACAAAAGAAGAAGCGACTGACGAGACGGAGTATTTTTCGGTGAATCGTAGGTTATGTTAAAGGCGTTGGGTCTTCAGTAGCTCCCTCTTCCGTGTGAGTGCGGTGATCGGCTCACTTACTTAGACTTAGGTCTTCCCCCGCCTGGTGGCGCATAAAGATAGGTGCTCACAAATTCGCTTCGCTAGGCAAAAATTTCGCGTAGCGCCGTTTCAACTCCAAGTCAAATAATTTTCGCGTCACCTCAGTTCGCGCTGAGGAAATTCAGGAAATCAATAATCAACCTGGCCAAAGTAGAGTATATAACCAAATACAGAGTATATAACCATAAAGTTGACTTTTCCCCCGCGTATTCTATCCACGTAAACGCATCTAGTCCTGGCGAATTCGTTCAAGTATTCGCTGCCAGTGGGGTCTACGAAACGAATTCGCAGAGCGGCGCGAAAGAACAAAATTCGTTGGCGTAAAAAAAATCGCGTTCTGTGGGCAACCTATCTTAAGGCGACAACTTCTGACCTCCACATGACTCTATCTTGGGCAGCATTCCACAGTTCGGTCATGTTTTACTGTTTACTGTTTTATTTTGATTGTTTATGACTATTGACTTCGCATGTATGACTATTGCCTTATTATGTATAATCACCTTATTGCGATGTTAAGTAGTTATGATGTACCTGACAAAAGCGGCAAGTTCGGCAATCCAATGCTGTGAAAGCTCGTTGTACAATAAAGGATGATATCGTGAACCGACCTGACTTAACTTACTTCTCGAGGTTTCTGCCAAGTGTGGAGCGCTTCCTACCCATTGCAAGACCAGAAGGTTTCCAGCACCAAGCGTCGAACATGACTCGGTTGACCCGGAACCCACTTCTACTGCCTCCTCGGTTACCACCAACGTCCGCCACTGATACCACCTCGGTCACCACCCCTGAATCCGCAAATATTACAAATCTCTTTGCTCAAACGCTTCTTCAGATGCTGTCTATTCTTTACTTTGGGTGTGCACATACAAAAGATAATCTGCAGATTCTTTTGTTTTTAGTTAAGGTAAGTTCGGAAGAAAGGGTTGTGTACTGGATCATATTGCTGAAAATTTAATTATTGGGTTTTATGTACGAGTTTAACATAAAACTTAAGTTTATGGAAGTTAGTTATTTTTCTGTATCTCGTATTAACCACGGCCTAGTATTGCAGCTGTTAACGTTAATAAGTGGCATGCATATCAAGAACAAATAGCGAGATAGAACTGCTGTCTCCCTATCTCGGTCATACAAACATGCTGAGTCGAGTAAAATACGGCCGTCTCCCTCGACGCAAACGAGCGGAGGTTACTATCTTCGCGCCACATCACGTTTCGTTACCTCTACAAATAGCTATATCGCTGTTAAGTCGCTGAAGAGGAAATCTAGCAGTCAAAGCTGGTTGGTTCTAGGGACGCGCTTCAGAGCGGGTCGGCGCGCGGAGTATGCCTCCTAATATTACTTGTGCGATAAGCAACGGTGAAGACGGAAGAGGAGTAAACGGGTATCAACATCAGCTCAAAGCTAAAGTAAATACCTCTAGTTTTATTCTTGATTAAATCATGCACAGTATATTAAGAATAATTATTGAAATGTTGGCGGACACCCTGCCAATTGGTGCTAGAAGACGTTATATTGGGAATTTTAGGCAGAAATCCGGTCCTTACTTCTGTCCGATGTGTGGATGCGAGAATGAGAGTTTGGTTCACATGGTTTGCGAGTGCATGGAGCTGAGTGAATGGAGGAAAGAACAGTACGGTGTGAGTGAGTTTGATGAAGAATGGTAATTAGAGTTGTTAGGAATGAATGTTTTACTATGATTAAGAGATTGGGGCGATTCCTGAGGACAGCGATGGAACATAGAAGTAGATTTCTGGATTAGGGAAATAACAAAGAAATATTAAAATGGTTATTAGAGAAGAGAAAGATTAAGGAGGAGCTTTTTCTCTTTTTTGTGTTGTTATTTTGTTTTGTGTGTCTTCTTCTAGTATGTGATACTTTTTTGTGATTTTTTGTTGCCATGGCCCTCGGGCTGCTTAGCAATTAATAAATCTATCTATCTATCTATCTATATACTACAAAACAGGAACATTTGGGCACATACCTTGTGAATTTTCGACTCCTCGTGGGAGGTCTTCGCATTCTTGTAGTAGAGCTTGCAGGGGAGGCAGAAGTTGGATTCAGCCTCAGAGACACTCTCCTCGGATTTGTCAATTTCTGCTTGATCACGGCGCTGCCGTTCGCGCAGTTTCTGGAGGTAGAGTTTCATACGCATGGAGATGTTGTGCAGAGCACTGACGTGGCGACTGCTGCTGAGGTGATGGGTGTAGTCCTAAAAGAGAGAAAAACGTCACCGTACTTCTTTATTTAATTTAATTTAATTCCAAAATAAATCCGGCACAATATTTCATGCGCGAGCAAATTAATTGGCACTTGTAATTAACCTACAACTAAAACATATATACAATTGTCATAGAATAAATATAGTAATTCAGGTAAGGTTGTTATGATACAAGGTAACAAAACTATTACGGTACCTTTCAGTTTTACAAGCGACAGGTGTGAGTTTTGGTACTTTCATAGCTGCTTCTCTTGGAGGTCTGGTTCTTTCCGGTTTAAAGGGTGGAGGAAGGATGTTTCGGTAGATAGGGTGGGATAACAAATTTTTTACGAAACGTTGGCACAGCTGTGGTTCATCGCCATCCTTCCAACAAGTAGGGACTCCCGGTACCCCTCCTTCGACTCGGAATTTGATAGATGTGCGAATGGAAGAACTGCACTGGATCTTCAGATTTTTCCCAACTCTTACAAACTTCAATTCGTTTAACTCCATATTCTTTTTTTACAAAAATAGTGGTGGATGGTCACACAACAGAAAATTCACTAAGTAGAAAATAACATATGCAACTGATCTATTCGTTCAGGAGTAAGGCAACCCTCCAACTCCACCCATGATATCCGATCAGGTCTGGAGCCCAATACAGAAAATTACGGTTGAATAATCTACACATTTTCACATTAAAACTCGCTGAGAATTCGCCAAATTAGGGTTTGTGACTTTAAGCTTGTTGGGCGAAAACGATTAGACGGTGTTGATGAGCCGTCTACTTCTCCCCTCTCTTCCCTCCCGCTGTCCGTGTGTCGGCCCGAAAGGTACATCAGTTTTTTGCCGTATCCTACCTTTCCTTCAACGAATTTTTACACAATTTCATTTCCACATGTATCTCATGTCATATCTTGTAAGTGTATTAGTTAATGTAGTCGTTTTGTGTATTTCGTAAATATTTTATTAACCTCTTCTAGCTTTAAGATTTTTCGAACTAAATCTGATTGATTGATTGCTTGTTTCGGAAGTCGACTTCAAACGGCGTTAAGAAGTCTTTGCTGTCATTGGCTGACAGAAGTAACATTTTTCTTTCGCAACAAGGAGGAAATACCTAGAGAGGAAGCGATGCTGATGGTGGTGGTGAACGTGAGGAGAGTGGGTCACTTCATGTCAGATTGCCAGGAACTTAGCGATTTAGGGTTTGAGTTGCTATATAAAAATACAGGAGACGAGGAGTGGTACACGGGCTGCGCAGCAGATCTTTTGGAACCTAAAAAGTCTGTTAAAGGACCTGTCTTACCTATAATCCTAATGCAACCTACTTCCATAATCACTCCGTATATTTCTAAACCCGGAGGCCCCAATTTCGTACGGTACATTCTAACCCCTCTAACAAAACCACGCTGATTTTCTCACTTGCCGTATTTTGCTGCCTTGGATGTGTATCACGCTGTCGGCGGTTGTCTGCGAGAAGTTTTTCCATCAGGAAAACCGGTTATGTAAATTATTTCCCTGTTTTTGCTACAAGTCAACGGGTCTTGGAAAAGGCTTGAAACAGCCAAAGCCGTGAGTAATCTGTCGAAAGCACAGCCTAGTTAAAAGTATTCAAATATTTTAAAATATTGTAAGTTGAAGAGTAAATAGTGCGAGGGGTCCTTTAATGTTTGTCCAGGTGGGCCGCGGGACTACAGCATAGGTACTTTTCCGTTTAAAGTGTTTTAATTATGGAGATAGTCTTTGCTTGGCACTTCATTTTTATGACCCCCTGGCTTCTACTGTATAACACATACATACACACACACACACACACCCGACACTAGAGAGAAAATACGTACAAAACAAGATACCCTAATCCAATCATCATTTAAGTTCTCCGACTTCGAAAATATTGTGACGATGAAGAAACAAAAAATAAAAAGATCAGCCTGTATCAAATATAGTTTAAAGTCACTGCTTATGGAAAATTCGATACAAATTATGGGGATTCAAGCGCCTTTCTAGAATAGAGTAGAATAGAATTTTTTTTTCAAAAACAGGTGTCACAGCGTTACCGCCGAATTTGAGCTTTTCCTCCAAAAAAATGATGAATAACATAACACTCTATCACTCTATAGTCTTGTCACGAAAGAAAAAAAAACATAAAAAGGACGAACTTATCGGTTATTGTACAGCTCAACAAATGCTGGAACAAAACTCCCTATATCTTTCATGAAGAGGGGCTATAGGTGCTAGTTTGGGGATTTTCTGGGATTTCTCTCGCTGGGGTCTAATACGTATAGGAGAATAGGGGGTCACAGATGACGGTCTGTCACGGATTCAGAAGTTCACTGCCGGATGTTTTCTAAAAGATAAAAAAAAAACGCGCGGTTTCAACAGATAACACTTAGGACGTTAGCTGCTATGTTTGTCAAACGTTACGCATTCAAACGTTGCGCATACAAAATAAGCAGAAACACCGCCAAAACACATCTGCTGACTTTTTGGTTTGGCATCATAATAGATAGCGCTTAGGATGTTAGCTGCTTTTTTGTTTGTATGGCAGTTGCCCTTCGGTCAAGTGCCATCTAGCGATCGCAATTGCTGTCGGTTCCGGTTTTGCTAGTTCCACACTTCCATATAAGCTAGGACGAACAACTTGGCACAAATATCAAAGACCCGACTAGATTAACTTGGAAACAGTCACTTTTCCGATCTGACCATCTGGGGAGGAGGAGTGGAGGGAGGAAGAATCCGGAAACTTGATGACTTTTGAACGGGTGATCGGATCTTAACAAAACTTGATATTTGGAAAGATCTCGTGTCTTAGACGACCGACTTCAAAACCGATTCGGATCCGGTGATCTCGGAGGAGTTGGGGGGGGGGGGGGAATTCTTGGAGTTGTTACGGTGGTGCCATCTGCACCCCGCACTACCCACTTGGGCCGCCGTTAGGCAGCGCTAATCCCTTTCCGTTCAACATCTTTAATCATCTATACTGCCGTGATTCTTGCATTATTTATTACCTCATGTTCATGACTCATCTGGCGAGCATAACTCACTCCTTCTTCACACTTCTTTTCCGGGGCTCGACCGGGCAACAAGCTTTTTACCTAAAGGTTGTTTATTTTGTACCAGTACCAGAGAATAAAACCTTTTGTTTATTTACGGACCTTAGGTCATTGTTATGAGTCTTGTTTAAGCTCCTTAGAGTGGGCTGGCCTGCAAGGCCTAGTGTATGATGGGTGGCTTATAAACTATTGTGTATCGGTACGCAGACCTTAGTGTGAATCGACCGGGGGAATCCACAATGAACCCGTGAAGTCTGCACGTGTAGTAGGCCACCCGACGCCTTAGGCTGTCCTGACTCCGATGACTGTATCTAAGGACATTTACCATCTATGTCCAGCCTACTACACCCCTCGCCATAACATCAGGTTGAGAGTGCTTCTTTACATACAAATACAGTCGTCGTAATAGAGCGGAGTGATCAGGAATATCGGGATGAAACTTGGTGGGAAGAACAAGCATAATAACTAGATACACCGTTGACACAACCGGACCGGATCCGGTCCCTGTGTGGGGGGGGGGGGGGGTGATTCCAGGTTTGGTACTTTCTGATGTGCGAAAATGATGAAACCTGACATGGCATACAGGGACTCGACCAGATTGACTTGAGAATAGTCGTTTCCCCGATCCGAACATAGTGGGGGCAGTGGAAGGAATGGGGAATCCGGAATCTAGTGGCATGCTTAACTTTTGAACGGGTGACTGGATGTGACTGAAACTTGGAAAGTGGAAATACCTATCGTCTTACATGTTCCATTTCAAGTCCGGATCGGATCCAATACATGTAGGAGGGGGGGGGGAGGGGTACCGGAAATCTCGTAAAACACATAAGAGTCGAGAGGTTGGGATGGAACTTGGAAGGAAGAACAAGCATTAGCCCTAGATGGGGTATTGACAACACATGATCGTACCGGGCTCTCTGGGCGGAGTTGGAGGGGGTTTCCCGAAATTCCGGTGATCGCAAGTTAGGATACTTCCAGATGTGCTAAGGACAACGAAACTTGGCAGGCATATTAGTGACCAGACACAGTGCCATAGGAAAACTTCCGATCCTGAATCCGACCATTTCTGTAAAAGTTGAAAAAGTCGGGAAATAAATGACTTCCGTAAGGTGCGAAAGGTTGGTCCCAATTCAAGTAAAACTTTATGGGTGATAAGGACTGCAGATGACCTAGATATCACATGACCGAACAACACGAGGTCACCGTTGGGAAAGTTGTAGGGGGGGGGGGGAGACTTTTGGACATGTATGAAAGCCAAATGGATGGGCCTAATGGGATGCGAGTTTGACAGTACCGATATTATGCGGCCTAGATTTGTTATTTGGCGTCCGGAGTGGATCCAGCCACGGTAGGGGTAGGGATGAAGCGGGACCGGGAATTCGCAGGTATGATTCGAGTCAAACTTAATGGACGGGGGGGGGGGACTTTTGGACATGTATGAAAGCCAAATGGATGGGCCGAATGGGATGCGAGTTTGACAGTACCGATATTATGCGGCCTAGATTTGTTATTTGGCGTCCGGAGTGGATCCAGCCACGGTAGGGGGAGGGATGAAGCGGGACCGGGAATTCGCAGGTATGATTCGAGTCAAACTTAAAGCTTCAGCGACCTAATGCGCTATTTCTCTACTCCACCCCTCCCCCTAGTAGATCTGCTTTCATCCGAAACCTTTTATGATAAAAAATCCTTTATCTCGAAGTTAGCGGTCTTCGACCATTTTTCACGGTGATCGTGAGATTGCCAGTGTTTCCAAGTTGTTACTTGAATTTCTACGTTGCCGCTACGTGTGTTTCAGAGAACTTTGCCGTTGCTGCGTGGAAATATTTGAAACCTCAAAGTGCTGTATTTAGTTGGCTCTGTGGTTTGAGTGTGCTTCCAGTGCTTCCACTTCTACTTATTTTGGCAGTAGAATACTTATTTTCAGCCTTTTCTACTTACGAAAGTTTTCATCTACTTACCTAGCCTATTTATTTTTCGGGTCTCCTACTTATTATCTCAGTATTTAATCTTTATGTGAAAGCTCTATATTTTAACAAAAAGAGGCCTTTATCAAAATTTTTGGCTGCAGCATATTTTTCAACATTGGTTGGTTTTGTCTGCAGTATAGAAGCAGGTTGATTTTAAAAAACACTATGATTTCACGGTTTTCCCTTGCTTTCATTTCGGCTGCTTTGGAAATGGGAAACTGGATACTTGGGAAACTGCAACGCGTTTCATAATATTCTCTATTAGACGGTGGGTTTTTATCTGGTTTTAGGCCTGGGATCTGAGAAACATTCGTTCGAGAGCCTGTACTGGAAATGGTTAAATATTGGCAAAAAAATGCTAGAAGCTACTGTTAGGGTTTCACCCTCTCTGTTCTTGATGATTCTGAAATTTCTTGGGGTCTTAATTCTTGATCCACATTAAAAGCTAGGATTTGCATGGGAAGCAGTTGAGTTCGGCAGAAAAAGAAAATACAAATATCAGAACTTAGCCTGCAGCGCTCAGTTTAATTTGATCTTGGGTTTGATAGTTTGACGCTGAAGTGAAATCAGCCGCAGCAACACGCATGTACTGTCCAAGTTTACTTCACAAAAGTGACGACTAGTAGCTGCATAATCAGCTGCCGAGCCGCTCTTTTTTATGCTGCTAATTGTACTTACAAAATTTTATTTTCGAATTTTAACATTTTAAAGTAACTTAAAACTGGTTTAAAAATTTAAAACAATCTAGCCTAAAGCTCAAATTGTCATTAAATTTCTGATAGATTTTGTGAAAATTTTCACTCTGAATCCTCCCCATCGAAAATGCCCTTTTTCCTTTTTTGAATAAATTTAGGCTACTCTTTTTCATTTTATACTAGCTTCTACTTGCTAAGTACTTATTTTTTAAGAGAAGACTACTTATTTTGGGACTGCGCGGAGTGGAAGCACTGGTCTAGCAGCAGCAGTTGTGCCAGCACTAGAAGTAGTGAGACCAGTGAAACTAGTGAGGAGGATTTTCTCCAGGAAGAACAGGGCAGTGCTGGATATTTATACCAGCCACTGCTCAACTTCTCAAAGTACAGGAGGGGTATCCAACCTCAGACAAGTCTTTCCTTCAGAATAATCTATCTGGCTTAAAAAGGAACCAATAAATATGACAAACATATTAGACAGACGCTAATTGATTGGTTTACATATTGGATAAATTAATATTGGTTCAATCTTATTGTTACAAATATTTTTCTTTTCAAACATGATCCCTTCATTCTAACCTTACCTCGATTGACTACAAAATGATTAAAAGGGTAGCAAAGTCAATAGCTAGAAAATTCCTTTCCAAACAGCTTCAAAACAAAGAAAAGGCACACAATTTGAATATTTGAGGACACATGAGTGTTCAAAAAGTCATATTTGCCTCTTGAGGACAGCATGTACATTTCATTTTAATATTTGCGCGGCAAAAATCGTAGTAGTATGAAAACGAGGTCAGGTATCCCTCCTGTACAAGGAGGGTTGAGCCTGCAGGTCCACCCGAAAAAATGACGAAGATGCCCCAAACTGGTATGTGCGTGATAGCTTACTGTAGTCTATGTAACAAGGTAACTAGGTAAAAAAAGAGACTCCAGTTCAGGCTTATTAAGTCTGACAGACAGACAACAAAACCAATTTTGGTAAGGTAGGTTGCAAAAAAAGCTGGAGCACTCTAGTAACATGACACAATATTGATTGTTCGAGTCAATAAAAAATATTTGCATCAGGTCAGGGTCCCCAGATCGCAAACTATAACCTTCTTTTAGAATCATGTTTGTGCGTCATTCTCTGACCAGAAAATTCTTGCTGACATAACCTGACAGACAGACAACCAGACTGGTTAACTCCGACTTGGGTAAAGTTGGATTTGCAATGAGAAAAGCTTTAGCACCCCAGAACACAACACAATATCGGTGGTTGGAGTTAAATTACAAAATAGTTACACTTGCACCAAATATTTTTTTCTTTATGAGAGAGAAGACCCCAGCCTTATTGCATACCCTACCGTTAAAGATTTATTTATACAATCCTCACTGCACTGGTGACTGGTGCAGTCTGACAGGCCAGCAACCAGGCCGATTAACAGAGACTTGGGTAGGGTAGGATAGACTAAGAGAAACGCTTTTTTAATTGTAAGGGTCTTCAATTGGTAGGCTACCCTTCCTTTGAATCCTATTTGTATGCAATTCACAGAACAGAGTTCCATGCTGACATACCTTGACCGACAGATAAGCTGACTGATTAACAGATAATTTGTTAGGACCAGTCTAGTGCACTAAGTCTGTGTGTTCTGGTTGCCTCTCTGTCAAGAATGTGTCAGTTCTGTTTTGAGAATAGCATAAATGGGAATTGTGGGATAGCAATGAAGAAGCTTAAACACTCTACAATACCAAACAATACTGGAGAGTTGAGTAAAATCACTAAACATTTACAACAAACTTTTTTTTTCTAGCTGTTCATGATCCCAAGAGAACTCTCAAACGGAGACTATGCTGATCTAGTCTGACAGACAGTCAGAGCATTTATTTGAGATCCTATGATTGTCTCTGAATTAAACCAGGACTAAAAATCGACAACATACAAAAACAAAAGAAACTACGTTCAGTTTATAAGTATTCCTTCAGCCCAAGGTTTAGCTATCTGGAAATCATGTTCGACTCTCCTTGAAATTCAGTCATGCTGTTTCTTGATGTGCATTTGTAATTCATATAAAGCTAAGATTATAGTGTAGCTCATTAAAATACTTCTACGCTGCTTGAAATGCTCTAATTTTTTAAAGGTGCAAATCCAGAAAACGTTACGTCTGGTCAATAGATGCACATGCTTCCTAATGTGATCTACCAAGCACAGCCCAGGATTCTGACCTGGAATACACCTGTGTATCACAGCATTGCGTCTAGATTTGTAGACTCATAGCTACAGCCATGTTTGCAATACCCCGCTGACTGGTTCCACAGAGAGCTTTAGTAAATAGGTGAGTGTTTATCCTTGAAATACAGCATGTTATCTTTGTTTTCACCAACTAATTCTAGGTGATAGGTTTACTGAAACCACGGAAGTACCATTAACACTGAAATACTGCAGATACTCTCCATTTCTTCAGATTTTTACTTGCAACTGTCTAGCCCCTCTGCTCACCACCTAGATGCGGTTCGGTGACGCCGGGATACTGAGATAATGAATCATCACTGAATAATTATTGGTTTAAATATTTTACTGCGATGATTTCATCCTATTTTCAAGTTCGAATTGGTTGCTATTTAGTACAAGGATGTTTCATGCCCCTAATCTTGGCTGGTATGGATGATTACCTACAATTGAAAGGGTATAAACCCGATTTCAAGGAAGAGTTGAAGGATAGATTAAGACTAGGTTTATCCAGGTTTGACACAGACTTGCAGTGATTTACATGCTGGTCTGCTGCTTTTGGCTGCAAGTATCGTGAATTTGAACATGACCAAAGGTTTCGATTGGATCCCAAAAATTTCATATTTGATACAGACAACTGGATCTTCTAGATATCCGGTCTTCGCCAGAAAATGTTTACTTGTTGCTGAGATTCTTATAATGATATATATACACCATAGTAACTGATGCCACGGTAACTGATTTCATTGTAGCTGATACCGTGATGACTGATACCTTGGTAACTGATACCATCGTAACTGATGCATATTCTTTGAGCCCAAGCTGACTTTGAAACATTTATTCAAACAATGTTTACAACGGATACGTCAGCTATGATTCTTCATCAGCGATATTTCGGCCCTTTTCGGCAAGGGTCCTCGTCAGGCTGTCAATCCTCTGATTCAACTTCGGGGAAGGAAACGAACCTGTAATCAATTTGATTACAGGTTTGTTCCCTTGGTAACTCATACATATTTTTTGTCCCCCCTTAATTTGAAGACCCTCCCCCACCCCTAAATGTAGCACTACAGAGCCCACCTTCGAACTGTACTTTGACCCAAAGAGTCATCATGTCAAATTTTAACAAAATATCTCAACCCCTTAGAGATCTTGCTAACAGACGGACAGACGGACAATTTTTGTGACGTCATAGGTATCCCTCACTTACGTTTTGGGATCCCAGACTCAGTTTGTCTGTATAGTTGCAAAGCTTGCAGTTGCAAACTTCAGCTACCCTGAAGAGCCCCTTTAACCAAATGGTGATGGTGTTGACAAGCATGAAACAAGCGCTCTGAGGACAAAAAAAAAACGAACAGTCCTACGCAACTTTCTGTCTGTGTTGTGACTTTAGATAGACACGTCATATGTTTTTTTTCTTCTAGGCAACAGCAACATTGGCATCACGAGTTTTTCCAGCTTCACCACTCCCAGGGAAAAGGAATAGTTTTGACATTTTGTATTGATTAAAAGGTCAAAATTTTTCGAATGATTGTGAATTATACAAATTTATTTTTATATAGCCTACTCTGAAAAACTTTGTCTGTGATAAAGGAAGTTACTGTGTAGAGCTCATTGTTTCATCTAGACCACAGAAGGAAAAAGTCAGATTGAGACTTTGTAAATATGGATGATATGGACAATGACACCTTCAACTTTGTAACAATCCCTGGAGCAATTAGCTGCCTCGGGTACTTCGAATAGTTATACGAAAGATTCCCATTCATGCTGCGATATACTTCGTGTAGTATTACAATAAAATAAAGGATCAAAAACGAAATGTAGGAGCCAAGTCCATGCTGGGCAAGATTTGCTGTGGATTATAGTAATTTTATCTCAACAGTGATATGTTTTATGATCGAACTAGCCCCCGGACATTCCAACAGATGTCCCCCATCACTTGGTTTCAACACATGGAAAGGGCCTGCACTACTGATAGAATAGAAAGATATAGCCTATATTTTAGTGATGCACTTCAAAGTGCATACTGTATGGTAAAAAGGTAAATGGTAAAACCAAGCAATTTCTCTGCTACACTCCAGTCCTCTTCTTTTACTTCTTTTACGTCTGAGGGAATATTCAAGTCCTGGGAGCTGTTCAAGCACAGACTAAGCATAGAAATTGCATTTTTTTGTTTGTTTTTAGTTTTGAATCTGAGTTCGGGGTTCTTTTCTAAGATACAAGCTCCAGAAACTGAATATGCGTGCTGCCACAAATCTACGACTTTAGGACATGCTTGCTCTTAAATTAGGATACGCCCCAAGGTATGAGCACTGGTGCTCATACCTTGGGGCACAACGACTTAGAACAAGACAAGAGCATGCCAAATGCATGATATACCCAGTATATGACATGGGACATACAAAATCAAGGTTTTTTGTAGACTGGTAGGTTACTGTGCCCTTGCTCCACCATACCAGTGCTCATATCATGGAGCACCATCCCCAAAAATTGTGGATATGCTTCTTACAACTCTTAACTGTAGACTTTATTGACAATTTGACTGAAATCTACAGAACAATCATTCAAAATTAATTTTAGTCAACAGGGTTAGCCAGCACAGGTTAAAATGAGTAGGCAGAGACTATTTGAAACTGACGGCGTACCCCAATTTGCCTATGATCATGCATCTGTGGCAGATAGACCACCCCAGCACTGACATATACCCGCTGAAAAATTTACAGACTGTGAAGTTGCATGATAGCTTTATGAAAAAGTTGCATGTGTTTACATGTAAATAGTAAATAATGCTATGATTTAATGTGACTCAGACTGGGCCAATCTTAAGCAGTAGTATCTAGCATCCTGTCTTACTATTGTAGCATCCAGTCTTGCTAGTTGCAGCATAGAGTAGAATGCAGTGACACGGTAGGCTTGACATAGAAATATGTAGTATCATCAGTTCGTACTGCATGCTACTTTTGTGTACAACTTCATACTAATATTTTCAGATAAATTTTTCATCAGGTAGCTTGATATCTTCAAAGTTAGCTCATTAATAGCATATCTTGTTGAGGTTGTTGACTTGGAGCTTTGGATGGGAAATATGGTGCTACGGGTGAAAGATTACACAAGTTTGATGACACATTACCGCCAATTTTGTATGGAGATAAAGCAAAAGGTTGTTCACAACAGCAATGTGACCAAGCAGGTCCTTCATTTCAGCTTGCTCCTCAGCGACACCCAAGCAGCAGCAGCTTGATACTACTGCGCTCAAGACAAATGTAGCCCGAGTGCCTCGGGCAACTATTTTGTTTTAAACTTGCATTTTTCCGCAAACTTCAACTTCCTCCCACCCAAGTTCTAGATTTTAGTGTGACTAAAATGATGAACCTAAGGCCCAACATAAATGATGCGCCTTCCACGAATTAAAACTACTATTAAGGCCCCTCGGAGAAATTTTTTGAAAGCATATTTGATAAGTGCCGTTTTGGATCCCACAAAATCCTGCCACCTTATGAAATAGCCTACAACTGCCAACCCAACAGAAAGCTCTCATAATGAGATTATGTGGTATTGTGAGATCAAGAACAGAATATTAAACTGAAAAGAAAAGACATCAGATCTCAAGTGGAATCACGAGAAGTAGAAACAATGAACCCAGTAAGATTCCATACCTTGCTAGAGTTATTTCCATGAAGTGATAGATACTTCAGGCTGCAGCAGCCAATAGCCTCTTTGAGATGAAAATTAACCCATCATAATGCAGTTGCAAAATACCAGAGGTATCAAAAACAACTTTGAAATAATACAGCCACTCAATAAAGGGTGTAATTGGTGTAAAACTGAAGAAAGCTCTGACTTTTGCTGCAACATTCACATAAATCGCAATTTCTTGAAGATTCGGAATTCATCTCTCACAACACATGCACCGAAGCAATTTCGAATATTGTGGTTTGTAGCGATCATGACATCTCCATGGTACGCTGAGCTAATGAGGTTCTGCAAGAACTCGGAAACGACAATATCGGAAGCGATGGCGCGTACTATTTGGAAACTCTTTATTATTGAGGTATTTACATAAATTAAATCGTAAATACTGTCCTCTGTGCTTTAATGGACGGGAAGAGGAGATGTCAAAGATGAGAAGTTTACGAGTCCGAGTCCTATTCGGAGCAGTGGGGGGAGCCCGGATATTTTGTGGCTCGAATAGGAGTCAAACAGGAGGAGCGATCTGAATGAAACTTGGAATGTAGAGAGATCATATGCCCTAGATGACATATTCTAGGGTCCGGACTGGACCCGACCACGATGGGGATGGGGGGACCAGAATTTCCCGAAAAATGCTCAGATCCGAGTGAAACTTGATAGGTGAAAAGAAAGATGCTTTGCATGATCCATTTATGTGTCCAAACCAGAATAGGCCTTGGCAGGGGGAGATGAGGGGAAGGGGGGGGGGGGGACCGGAAATCGTGAGGCACGTCTAGGGATCAGAACGAGTGGTCTAAAGAGGCTGAAACTTGGGAGGGTAGAACAGTCATTTGACCTAGATGATCTTGCCGGAAATGCTCATTCTATGACGTTTTCATTCTCTTTCTTGTACCACCTACTCGTAACAATTGCCATGTGATAAATACTCTTAGAGCCCAAGCTGACTTTGAAACATTTATTCAAACAATGTTTACAACGGATACGTCAGCTACGATTCTTCATACAGGCTTGTTTCCTTCCCCGACGTTGACCCAGAGGATTGACATTCTGACGAGGACCCTTGCTAAGAACGGCCGAAATATCGCTGATGAAGAATCGTAGCTGACGTATCCGTTGTAAACATTGTTTGAATAAAAGTGCCATGTGAGCTCGTAGCTCTTGTTTATTCATGACATCGGAAAGCTTTTCTGCCGGAAATTTGGATTACACTGCATTTTACTTTTTTTGCAACTGTTTTATTTGTTATCATGGTATCGGAAATGTCCACAGTTAACTTCAGCTCTTCCTGTCAATGCTGGCGCATAACTTTCTAATGCCCAATGTATGAAAAACACAAAGCTAACATCCTAAGTGTTACCTGTTGAGACCGCGAATCCTTAGTTGCGTTTTCGCAGATATCATGGTGTTACCACGGTATTGGATTTGCAATTAGTCGTTTGTGCAGTTACCGTGGTATTTCATCTGTGGTTGCTCTGCAAAAACTACAGTTGCCCAAATTGCGCTTTCGCGAAGTCATCCCAAAAGAAAAACTGATATTCAGTCACATCACCAAGTGACAAACTTCTTTCCCGCCAATTTGACAAAAATTGACCAAAGTGAGATGACTTTTTCAGATACCACGATCAGTCACCACGGTCGGACCGTAGTTTCTGAATATCAAATACCACGATAACTGCCCAGGTACCACGATAACTGCAAAAACGCCTTTTGACCGTGGTATCAGTTACCACGATAACTGCAAAAACAACTTTAGACCGTGGTATCAGATACCATGGTATCTGCAAACACGCAACTCTTGTGTTATCTCTTGTGAAACTTCTGGCTTCTTGTCTTTCCATCCCGTGCATTACGAATTTGTCTTCTCAGCCGGGCTCTGGACATTTTGTTATTTAGTTTGTTATTAAAAGAACCTGAACCTGAGAACCTGGCAATGTACTGAAGAAAAGGTGTACCGTACCTTGAAAGTCAGGCATCTGTACGAGCAGTGCGGGCACACAAGCTTGATGTACGGTTGCGCACCACCACGAGTCCCAGTAACTTTCACGATCTTTCCGGAACCTGCTTTCGAAGAGCTTTCACCATCTCCAGTGGCATCCGCTGATTTGTCCTACAAAACCAGGTTTCGTAAGAAGGAAATTCGAAACGTTACGTTACGTTAAGCCACTTTCACATTGACGCGTCGTTGCGATGCGCGAGGTATGCGTTCATCTTGCGCTGCGTACAGGTTGCGTAGCGTATAACATAACATAACATGACAAAACGAATTTATTTCAAACAACCACTATCATGGCAATGCCAAATTTGGGTATTACGTCAAGCATAATGCACATTTTAAAATCTGTACAGTTAATCATCAATTCGTCATCACAGACCTGTTATAATACATAAATGAAAACCAAAAACAGAACACGGACGTTGGAATAATATCACAGACAGCTACCACCATCATTATAAATTTTTGTGAAACTCGGAACGAAGCTTTTCTGGTATCGCGTATGTGTTGCAGGTACGGGGGACAACTTTGGAACCTTTGAACTTGCGACCCTTTCCTGTCGGTTTCTTGTGTTTTCATAAGGAGGAGGAAGGATATCGGATAGAACAGGATGGTGGAGGAGCTTATGACCAACCGCTAGGCTCAGCCGCAGTCTCCGACTCTCAAGGGTTTCCATCTTAAACTTTTTTAGGAGAGCAGAATAGGGAACTTTGGGCTCACGACTTATTATTAGGAGTGCACGTTTCTGTATTCTTTCTATTTGTTGTGTCTGTTCGGCAGTAAGGGCAACGTGCCAAACAGCAGCCGCATATTCCAAAGTGGACCGAATGAAAGAAACGTAAATTCGGACAAGATGGGAATTAGGTACTTGGAACTTAGCCAGAAGTTTTAACAGCTGTAGACCAGCGTTTGCACGCTTTAGCATTACGCTGGTGTTGTCCTCCCATTTAAGATCAGACGTGATTGTTACACCAAGGAGCTTTAGCTTCTGTACCTGTAAACCAGAAGGCAGTGTTTCTTCAAAGGAAATGCTAGTTTTGAGGAAAGAAAAGGTTAAAATTGCACTTTTATCTTCGTTTATCTGCATGTCCAACAACCTGGCTTCATCTTTAATGTCTTCTATTATGCCTGCAGCTTTGCTTTTAATATTTCTGTAGCATACTTCGGTTAAGCTTAAATCATCCACAAATTTCCAGCGATCTGGGTGCTCTTGCGCTATATCATTCATCATTACAAGGAACAGGATAGGTCCAAGTAAAGTTCCCTGTGGAACACCACAGAAAATATCCGATAGTTCAGAGAACACGTTTTTGTACTTCGTTGTTTGTTTTCTATTCTTCAAAAATCCAACTAAAATATTTACAATAAAAGGACTGACCTTGAACTTTTCGATAAGTCTCTTTATCAAAATTGTATGATTAATGAGATCAAAACCTTTTCTAAAATCTATGGTTATTAAGTTAATCCACTTATTAGGGTCGTCCAAATTCTTTAAAATAAAATCAATAAGACTAATTAAGTAATGACTGGTTGAAGTTTTAGGACGGTTCCCGAATTGTCTCGGGTCGATCTGCGACATTATCTTTCACACCTGCGCGACAAGCTTTCACGCTGGACGTGTATTTACGTTTTCCTTTCTCGGTTTCTTATGCTGAATTCTCGTTTCTTTCATCATTACTAAGTTTTTACTTCATCGTTAGTAGGTTTTTTCCAGTTTTGTCTTCGAAAACCTCAATTTTTGACTGAAAATCTGATGCGTATACGTCGACGCAACGCAAGAATAGAACTTGGTTCTGTTCCTGCGTTGCGTTTTATTTGTCTGTGTAAGCTCTGCGTTGCGTCACCGCAAGTGCGAAAGGTTGCGCAGCTCAGTGTGAAAGCGGCTTTATGGCTTTATTCCGGCCATAGACCATAATCTACACTCTACAATACAAACTCAACAACAAAACAATAAACAAACAAACAATTGACCAGCTTCAGGTTCGTATAGCTTCAGCCAGATAGGCAGAGACAAACGGAGTACCGCACAAGAAAGAACGCGAACATTTGCATTTTCCGAAGAAACGAGTCGCTCTCGTAATGATACATTGCAAAAATGTTGAAGCTGTGCGAAAATTTTTAAGTTTGAAATCATCGAAAACTTCGGAGGCGCTAGCAAACAGCTAGAGGGACTACTGTTATGGTTCAATAATTTGTCACCGCAACCAATATTTTTTTCAGTTTCAGTTAGTTTATTAACAAAAAGCAAATTATACACTGTAAACTAACTACACCCTAAGTGAGCACTGAGCACTGCCCGTAACGAGTGACAGTATTCATTCATTTGTCAAGAAAAGAAGTACAAGGAAAAAGAAAGAAAAAAGAAAAGAAGAAGAAGGGAAAAGAAAAGAAAACCGACGTAAATTACCCAAACAGTTCACACTGACAAAGCAGCATTGAGGAGCAGTGGTACCGATCACCAGTGGACCAAATCCATGAAAGTATTTTCCGTTCTGAAAATCAGGGGGAAGCTTCCCCAAGGTAGTTACATCGGTGGAAAAGTTGCAATCAAATGTGCCTACCAGAGCCCCTTCTTTCCCAAATTTGAATATATAAGCCTAAGCTGAGGTTTTTAACCTGTTAGTTAAATTTATGACAATATTTATGACTGATGTATGTACGTACTGATGGTTTTGATTTGCATGTGTTCTAACGAGTTATAATAACGTTATCAAACAAATCTGGCGCAGGCGCCAGATTTGTTTGATATCCATCTACTATTAAGTCTGACCGCGGAAATACGGGGTGGAAGACATCAAGGATACGAAACAATTTCCAAAGTCCAACTCAAACTTCTTGAAACCGGAATGTGCGCACACATCTTCAAGGAATCAATCAATTTGGCTTATTTCATAGCCCATGATCTATTATGCACCACACATGGTTACACGAACGAAGGCTGAAACTCTGCATTGAGTTTGGTGTCAAATCTCTGAATCCCCCGATTCACAAAAATATTTTCCCTTCTGAAAAGCTGTCAAAAAGACTCCCTCGTAAGGTAGCTACTGCGGTTGAAAAGCTGCAGCCGATTAAATGTGCCCACCAGAGGTTTGCAAAGAGTTTTGTCCCTTCATTTTTAAAGTTGTATAACGAAGCATAAGCTGAGCTACTAGTTTAAGTTTATCATGTTATTTATGACCGCTGCAGCCGTATATGTGTAGGTCTATTATTTATATCCACGACAATACCAAACAAATTTGGCGTGAGCCATGATCAGTTTTTGGCGAACCAAAAGATTTATCTATCTATCTATCTATTACTGTACATATCTTTTATTTTGAGATTATCCACCTTTACTTAAAATTAGTCGTTTGGTGTCGCAATTGCTCATCAGAATTTCCGCCATTTCTTCACAAATTCCAACTATCCTATGCGGTTATCAGGTAGAACATAATTATTACAACTTGTGAACAAGTATATTAAATCCAAGAGTAATTCCCGAAGGTCAGTTTACACCACGAATGACACTTGCATGAAAGTGTCGATCTATTTCCAACAACAACAACATCAACTTAAATTCTTCATTCAGCAAGGACTAATACTAAAGTAGGCTTTCGTACCTCTATGATTCACTCTGCGACCCTATATCGCTTCCGAGATCTCCAACATGCAATTGCATTTCCATATCTGGCTCTGTTCAAAGCGGATCGGGCAACCGCTTGCTGTTTCTGAGGAGCTCGCTGGTCAGAAAGGCCGTTAATATTTATTTTTTCGAGTTTCCCATCAAAGCCAAGGGAGTTGCGCGGCCAAACCAGCCGACTGTTATTTTTTTGGGAAAACGTTGCACAGTTTTAAAGGAGGCAGGTACGTTAGCAAATTCGGATAGAAGCAGTACTTCATTAAATGAAACTAAATTAAACACACTAATTTTAGTGTGTGAGTGTGTGGAATTGAATGAATGGAGAAGGGAGGTAATTGGTGTGGTAATGGATGGCAAGGATGATGAAGGATGAATGTTTTCTTACTTGTTTGACAATGCAAAACGGATACGTCAGCTACAATTTATTAGAGCTCTAATAAAATGTAGCTGGCGCTGTCGGCGGACGCTATCCGTTCTGCATTGTCAAAGATGATTCGAAGTCAGCTTGGGCTGAGGGAATATCTGTTTTCTTACTGTAAACAAAAACTTGGACGTTTCTTGAGGCTTGCGATGGGGCACAGAACGAGATTTTCAGAATAAGAAATGTTTATATTTTCTATAATTTAGTGTATGTTTACAGTTTTTGTTGCCATGGCCCTCGGGCATTTTTTGGTAATATATTCTATTCTATACTTAGACTTATGGCACTTGCAGGCCCGCTCAAGTGCCATATACCGATCACTTTTCGGTCTGTCGGTCAGGCCACTCATCTCGAGTTAGGGTACTTCCAGGAGTGCTAGGACGATGAAACTTGGCAGGCATATTAGGGACCCTACCAAACTAACTTTGAAATAGTCCCTTCCCCGATTCAACCACCATGGGGGGAGTGGAGGGAGGGGGAATCCGGAATATTGACGTATTTTTAAATTTTGAACGGGGAATCGGATCTTACTGAAACTTGATATTAGGAAAGACCTCCTGTCTCAGATGTCACACTTCAAGTCCGGAATGGATCCGGTGACTTTGGGGGGAGTTGGAGGGGGGGAACCGGAAATCGTGTGTCATATTCGGAGTGGATGAATCTGGATTAGCCTTATGGGCACTACACTTACCGCATCGTCTTTGGGCTCCTCTTTGACCGTGGTGCTCCCTTCCGATTCGCTGGCTTTGCGTCTCTTTGATGCGACCTCAACTTCACTCTCACCGGCGATTTCCTGAACTGCCTTCACTGCTTCAGCCAAGGCCTCCTCCCTACAGTCGCAAAACAAAACGTCAGAATACTAAAGCAAGGGAAGGTCAAAGCAAAAAAAAATCCGATTCTGCGGGATCTTCGCTTTTGTCTAGCGCCGGACGGCTTTCTTTGTTTTTTGTACACTCACTCTTTGGGATGGCTCGAGTTAAGCTTATCCATGTTTCTATCGACTTCAGATATCTCAGGAACTCAAGTTTCGGGGAATATAAGGCGGGCAGTGTTTCAACAGCTGATTCGTTCTGCCTTACATGAGTCTTTAGTAGACATTATTCCTCGGGTACGAAAAACTAGGGTTCGTCGCTTACGTCTCAAAATGTCAACGTCTTAAAGTGCATCTAGACTGGTCGTTTAATATCGTAGCGCTTGTCCCAGATTGCAGCAACTCGGGACATAAAAGCCGTGGTCTGACGGAGTCTGGGGTGCGATTTCGCGACAGCATTGCATTACTAGACTGCCATCACATCTCAGTGCAGAAATCAATACTTTCAGGTTTGCAATCAATCTTTATACTCCACCTCTAACTCCGAATGGAGCGATCCTTCCAATATTTACTGCGCTTGCTTGTACCTCACCGAAACACCAGCATAGCCAGATGTAGGCGTACTGTTTCAACAGAAGTTTCGGGAAACCACGGTTCACCGGTTTTCTGGTTTCTCTTTCGTTTCGGCCAACGTGCCTCCTTTTTCCGCTAAATACTTACCCGCGGATTCTGAAATCAACTCTGAATTACCTTTGCCGCCTTATCATCTGGGATCTTCTTACAATCGTTCCTCTAGCCAAGCCTCTTCTGGGTCTCGGGTAAGGCTCCAAGGGTCTCGTAACAATCGGCCTAACACGGGTCGAAAGGCCTCGGGTTGAGCCCCGCATTCCACGGGAGCTCGTTCCTCTAGCTCCACGGCGTGCAACTCGGAAAGATGAGCGAGGTGGCGGCGCGTCATACGCCGCTCTCACTGGACTGACCCTTGGTGGGCGCTCTTCAAAACGGTAGGGGCGCGGATCGGATCTCGGCACGTATGAGCTACGGTGCTCGTCCACTGGCGGATAAGGGCGCTTATAGGCCGCAGAGCTGCTTCGCTCCGAGGAATGACGGTCATAGCTTCTTGACTCATAAACCTGTGGTAGGCACAAAATCTGTTAGGTAAGGCAGGAATGCTCAGCCCTGCGAAGAGGGTGTGTTTTCGGGTGTTTTCAGGGAAACATCTGTGCCATGTCTCGGCAAGGTGCGCAGGACTATAGATTATATATCAGGCAATTAAACCCATTTGCTACCATGAAGAAGCGAAAAGCAGAAATAAGTGACTAAGTTTTGTGCGCGTTGATACTCTTTCTTCAGGCACAGATTGAAAAAAACATCAAGCCATGGATCTGTCAGTATCGGAGGTTATGGCAGGCTGTCAGTTGCATTCTCAATTTGGCAAGTTTCTGAGAACATCTAAGGTTGCGTAGCAAGCCCGGAAAGAGATCAGAGCGAAAATGAACGAAGCAACGAGTACTTGGCATGTGAATTATCCCATACCAGAATATCTTTTGCTCTGAGTCTCTAATCGAGCTTCAACACATCGATCAGGAACTTGTCCCTTTACCGCAATCGCAGGTGCTACAACGCCGGTGGGAAACAATCACGAAGGTAGTCAGGAAGTTCCTGCCATGCTTGCTACGGAGGGACTATCGAGGGGTTGGGGTCGAGATAAGACATCAAAGCTATGAATAATTTGTCTGAAATTTCCTCAAAGGACTTCAATTTGCCCCATTTCTGCAAGACATATTCACACAGGCGGTTTCTGCGTATTGATTGGCAAAATATACGTATATCTCTTCGTAAGCAGAAGTCGGACTAAAACCGAACCTTTCCGTTTTCTGGACTACTCTGGAGATCCACTAAATCAGCCTCAAGTTCACGCAGCTTCTTGTCGTTTTTTCAAATCGCCCTATAACTCAAGACGGGATCAATTCTATCAAATGCGAAACAATTTACACAGAAATGCACCACTAGATACTGTTTCCCCGCCTGCACCCCCTTTCTAAACAGCGTCTAAATTAAGATAATGTTGAAAGAGGAGGCCAAAGGGTATTGGAGGGAATCGACCCCGTAATTAGGGCAGACAGAGCAAAATATACAAACTTCGTAATTTCGGGTGATGAGAGCGAGTCAAGAAATTAGGGTAGAAGAGAGCCGGTACTTTGAATTACCGCATTTCCTTTAAAACAAGACCAAAGTTTTCGATGGGACCCCAAAAATCTAATATCTGATCCAGACAATCGCGAACGAACTACCATACTTGTCTAGAGAAAAAGAAAGCTCAGAAAAGAATTCAGCGTATCCCCTCATTCGTATAAAGAACATCTAATCAACTTCAAGTAAAACTTTAACTTATAGAAAAATCCGGTTTCAACCGGATTTAGAACGAACTATATGTCCCGGTAAATAAAAGATTGTCATATACAGATTCAGCGTCTCTTCTTACCCCTAAATCTGTCGTCTAATCGACTTCAAATAAAACTTTTACTTTTAACAAACTTTCCGGTTTTGACCGGATTCCGGGCGAACTACTTGCCCGGCGGGAAAATGGTTTTCACCGTCGTGTTCAGTATGTTTTCCTACCCTTAAATCCAACATCTTTTTAATTTTAACAGACGTTCCGGTTGTGGCCGGATTCCGGGCTAACTACTTGTCCGGCGAAAAAATGGTTTTAAACATCGTGTTCAGCACGATTCCTTACCCCTTAATCGAACATCTAATCAACTTCAAATACAACTTTTACTTTTAACAAACTTTCCGGTTTTGGCCGGATTCCGGGCGAATTACTTGCCCGGCGAGAAAATGGTTTTTACCATCGTGTTCAGTATGTTTTCCTACCCCTAAATCCAACATTTAATCAACTTCAAATAAAACTTTTAATCTTAACAGACTTTCCGGTTGTGGCGGCCATCTAATCACTTCAAATACAACTTTTACTTTTAACAAACTTTCCGGTTTCGGCCGGATTCCGGACGAACTACTTGTCCGATGACAAAATGGTTTTCACCATCGTGTTCAGTACGTCTTCTTACCCCAGAATCGATTATCACACTAATCACACTATCTGATTAAAAATATTTCATTTGCCCCTTAATTTAAATCCCCTCCCCCTCCCCTAAATGTATGGCTACATAGCCCATCTACGAACTCGACCTTACTCTTGACCCAAAGAATCCTCACCCCAAGTTTCATCAAAATATCTCAATCCCTTCGAGAGTTATAGTGCGCACAGACGGACGGACGGACGGACGGATGGACAGACGGACAACTTTTTTGATGTCATAGGTATCCCGCCACTTACGTTTTGGGATCCCAATAAAAATGGTTCCGATGGTCAAATTCGAGACCGCGCAAAAGCTTATTTTCTATTTTTATTCCTTGGATGGTTTTATGTTTCCTGAATCTCTCCGAACTCAAAACGTTTCTACTAGCATTTCGTGACAGGTGGCCTATCAAAAGACATCTTAATGCCTGATTAAATACCGATAAATTTTCGGCCATTGCTGGCTTTGATAGTACAGTAGAAGTATGCTTATTTGAACGTTTGTTGACTTTGAACTTGGCCATTTTCATGCACTTGCTGTGACTAAAGTTAACTACCAGTTAGCCTAAGTAGGTAATTAAGGGACTCTGAAAACAACTGAATGGGTATTTTGGATCTTCATTCTACTATTTAGCCCAAAACTGCACTGTTCACATTTAACAGATGTTCAAATAAGCATACCCCTACTGTACATCAATAGCCCTGGAGCGCCAGCCATCAGTGTTGTAAGACCTAGAACAAAAATTCAAAGGCAAGGGCCCTCGCCAGGCTAGAAGAATGACCCTGCAATAATCCAGATCCTCGTTTTTCTTGCACGCTGCACAACTTCTCGCACGCTTCTCGAGAATGGCGGACTTGCTTAACGACCAAAGGCGGGTTTTCGCGAGATCTCGGAATCACTTTCCGACGAACGAAGCGCATCGCGAAAACTGTGGGAAAGCGATGGAATAACTTTCCACTTTCCCGCTAGACTGATCGCGAAAACGCATGGAAAGCTGATACTACCGAGAAAATGTTGAATTACAAACTTTTTCGAATAAATATGGTTCACTTAACGGTTCTTTGATTCGCATATATTCCATCGAAGTCACCTTAGTTACGACTGCCATTTCTTTTTTTTTTTTAGTGACACTTGCACTATTTTTGCTTCACACCTTTGAAATTCCCGCCGAAACGTTCAACTTTCCGCGGAGCTTTCCACTAACCTCGTGGAATCACTTTCCGGGAAAGCTGCTTCGGTTTTTAAAGCTCGAAAACCGGGTTGGAAAGTTCGTCAACTTTCCGAAGTAGCGCGGAAACCATTGGAAAGTGATTCCGACTTTGCTTTCCAGCTCGCGAAAACCCTCTTCAAGTCCGTGCTTCCCTGCAATGTGCTGCTTCAACCAAGAAGAAATCGTGGAGGCATTGAATCCAAAAACACATCTTGTGCAGAAGCAAAGAAGTTCTGCAGCAGGGATACGGCAGCACTATTTCAACAAAAACGAGGCTCAGATAGTGTCCAGTCTATTGCAGGCCTGTTCCTCTAGTTACAGCCTGACGACGAGCCTTGCCAAGAAGGGCCGAAATATCGCTGGACTAAATCCTAGCTGACGTATCTGTTTAGCGCCGTTGACCATGATTCAAAGTCAGCTTAGGATGAACGAATACACATCGTGAAGACTTACCGGTTCAGCGTACTGGCTTGATGAACGGTAAGACGGTTCACGGTACCGATCGTCACTGCGTGAGCTAGACGACGCATACTATAAAAAGAAGAAGGTTGTAGCACAAGTACACAAACAGCCGAGAGTTCGTGATAGAGGGCGCGTTCCACCCACCTAACACTACTATTATTGTTTATTTGAATCCTTCAAAATTGAAGAATAGTGTCTAAAAAGGAACAACAACATGTCAATCAACTCACACACTTACATATTAATAAACAGCTGACCGTTAAAGATAAATTAGCCTACTAAATTTACAACGAACTAAAATGGAAAAAACGAAGTTCAAAATAAACAAACTAATCAGGGCGCTTTTTTGTGAAAAAAGGAAAAAGGTTGTGATGAAGATGAATGTTGTCAGCCTTTTCATGAAAGTTTTGGATTTTACTACTTGAAGTTCCCAAAGGATTCTTCAATTAGTTAGGTAACTACTAGTTACTATTTTCGAAGAAGTTTTTCGCTGACCGTTCCAACCTTCTCGAAAGACTAACTATCTTCTTGCCATCCTTGGTCCTTGATGAAATCCTTCATCCTTCATCCTTGATGAAAATCTTTCTTTCAAGCAGCACACTGATGCTTTGGCTCTTAAGTTGAGCCGAAATGTTGGTATGCTCCCCTGCCTCAAACATTGTCTTCCACAATTCATACTGCGATTGATTTATTTCTCCCTGGTCCATTCTTATCTTCCATATTGTACTTCATAGCTTGTTCACACGGGACCGAAATAAGCGCGTAAACAGCGGCTGATCTGTTCAGACGACGGATCGACTGTTTGGGGTTGACGGGAGAATTAAAAAGAAAAACCTAATTCCGAATATTCTTTTTGTTTGTAACAAAATATATAAAATTAAAAAAAAACATTTTGTGAGCTAGTCAAAGTCAAATCTAGTTGACTTGTAGTCTTTATACGAGGAAAAAGTCACAAACTGAATATTGATAGATTTAAGGCGATTCAGCAATTTTAAGTTAAAAAGCAAATAAAAATAATTTAAATATTTTTATTTTTGAAGGAGAACCTAAAACATAATTAATAATATAGATATAAATAATATGATAAACAGTATGCAATCATTTACTGATGTTCAGTTACATTTCAGTGAAAGTTGAATGAAAAAGTTATTCAAATTATTAATTTTTTTTAAGAAAAACAACGAAAATAAATGTTAGACATAAACAGAACATAAGTTGTTGTAATTAGAAAATTATTCTACCTTTTTTTTGCAATCGTTTAGTAATCCTGAGATGCTTAGTGTAAAACCATGTTATGTTCACATCAGTCTGACAGAATTTGAACTGGATTGACCTAAACCTCACCAAGTTTGAACTAATTCTCCTAATTACGGTCTGTTTACTGTCCCTAGAGTCATCAAAGGTCACATTCCAAAGGATTTAGTTTATCCCGATCGGAGACCGCGATGAAAATAAGCGCCTATTTGGAAAATCAGCGGCTGATTTTTGGATTTTTTTCAACCGCTATTTACGCGCGTAAATCAGCCGCTGACCGAGAATCGGCCGCTGTTTCAGCCCCGTGTGAACAAGCTATCAGCTTGGGCTTCTACTTTTTCGAAACATATTAATCGGATTCAAATCCTACAAAACAAATCAATTAGAGCAATTTATGGTCTTCCATTTTCTTCATCAGTTTCTCATATTCTGCCTCGTCTTTTTATTTTAAATGTCCGTCAGATTAGAGACTGGAATATTGCAACACTTGTTTACCGTTATCTTCTAGAAGATTCACTACCTGCTGATTTAAAAAATCTTTTTTGCCTGAACAGTCAATTTCATGACTATAACACAATACGGCGGTCCACTTTCTACCATTTGTTATCCTTCTACAAGGTCTAGCTTTTCTATTCGTCATACAGGTGTAAAAGTATGGAATTCATTGCCTGAAACTGTTAGAGTGTCCGAAGATAGGAAAGTTTTTAAAACAGCTCTAAAAAGATTTATGTTATCTGGCAATTATATTTCTTCTGTCTGATTTAATTGATTCATTTTCGTTTGTGCTCGGAGGAAGATCTGACCCATGTCGCAAACCTTTTTTATTTTTCATTTTTTCTTTAGTCATATGTCTGTTGTCGTAAATTCTCGTGTTGTCCTTAAATTTTAGTGTTGATGTGTGATAGTTGTTTGTTTGTTTTTTCTTTACAATGCCTTAGGCTAGAATTGTATTAGTGGTTTTTACAAACCCATCAGAATTAGTGAAGCGTCGTTTTTATGCCACTGGCATGTCAGATGCTTTTGAGAAACTCCATGTTTATTCATATTTGCTATTAAAATTGTACCTTACCTTACCTTACCATGCTGGGAAGCGCAGTAAGCGTGGTAACTACGAATCTCTGTAACGCGATTGGCCAGATTAGCCCGTTGCATGATATTTCGCCGAAAGTAGAAAAATGCGTTCCAGCCTTGACGCAAAGAAGCCAAAAATTCGTAATGTCATGCGTAGTAACCAGGGGCGTCCCGAGGGGGGGGCGCAGCGCCCCCCCTACGTTTTGGGCATTTGGATAAATTTTCGCCGAAGGCGAAAATTCGGTCAAAATGGGCATCGCGGCGAAGCCGTGATGCCTGTTTCATAAAATCTTTTGTACCCACATTTCCAAATTAGGCGATTTAACGTGTTTACTGGATCACATTCTTTATCGACTTTGGTAATTAATATGACTTTTGTGCAGTCCGAGTCGATTGCACCGTATTCGGTACGTCTCTACGTAAATTCGGTGATTTAACGTATGTATTTGGTCACATTCGTTAGCGAATTCGGTTGTTTACCGGAGTTTGCCGTGTCTGTTCTATCGCATTCGGTCAGTCAATTTGAGGATTCGGTCATTAATCAGATTCATTTGGTTCTGATTCGTGACCGAATCTGACAATCCATATTTTGTTCAGTCCTAGTCGATTTCACCGCATTCGGTACGTCCCTAGGTAAATTCGGTGATTAGCGTATTTATTTGGTCTCGTTCGTAAAGGACTTTTAGTTAGCGAATTAGGTTGTTCACCGGACTTTTCTCAAGTTCGTATCTGTTCTATTTCATTCAGTCAATCCATTTCATAATTCGGTGATTAATCAGATTCGTTTGGTTCTAATTCGTTACCGTATTCGGTAATTCACCTGATTTTTGTTTGGTCAACATCTGTTACCAGACCTACCACATTCGGTTGTTTTAGGTGGTTCTACAAAGAGTTTTATTCCATTCCGAAATTCGGTCGCTGTCCCGCTCCCGATCTGCTCCTTATTTTTTTTATTAATTTTTCGGTAATACGAATTCATTATTTGGTTCATCCCAGTTACTGTGCTTGGTAATTTAAGTGGCGTTTATTTACCTCTTGTTCTTTACCATTTAACTGTAGCCACTGTAGCTTCAACTGGTTATTATTCATTACTTAACTTATACTTCTAATGATTGCAGAACTTCAGGAATAAGCACGTCTCCTGTGTCTGTTCTATCGCATTCGGTCAGTCAATTTGATGATTCGGTCATTAATCAGATTCATTTGGTTCTGATTCGTGACCGAATCTGACAATCCATATTTTGTTCAGTCCTAGTCGATTTCACCGCATTCGGTACGTCCCTACGTAAATTCGGTGATTAACGTATTTATTTGGTCTCGTTCGTAAAGGACTTTTAGCTAGCGAATTAGGTTGTTCACCGGACTTTTCTCAAGTTCGTATCTGTTCTATTTCATTCGGTCAATCCATTTCATAATTCGGTGATTAATCAGATTCGTTTGGTTCTAATTCGTTACCGTATTCGGTAATTCACCTGATTTTTGTTTGGTCAGCATCTGTTACCAGACCTACCACATTCGGTTGTTTTAGGTGGTTCTACAAAGAGTTTTATTCCATTCCGAAATTCGGTCCTTGTACCGCTCCCGATCTGCTCCTTATTTTTTTTATTAATTTTTCGGTAATACGAATTCATTATTTGGTTCACCCCAGTTACTGTGCTTGGTAATTTAAGTGGCATTTATTTACCTCTTGTTCTTTACCATTTAACTGTAGCCACTATAGCTTCAACTGGTTTTTATTCATTACTTAACTTATACTTCTAATGATTGCAGAACTTCAGGAATAAGCACGTCTCCTGACTAGCCTATTTTTGTTTGCTGTAAATTCAGAATAAATGTACTTTACAACTACTTTACCCTGGATGGACACTTTTTTCGCCAGGCAGCTCTGTGGTTCAATAGGTAGCCTTGGGATCGCAAAAAGGCACTTTGATCATGAGGGTTTCCAAAAAATTTCGCCTGCGGCACATTTAGCAGTCTTCACTACTTAGAAGAAGGGTTGGCGTTTGCGGCTTGGAAATTTGGGGTGCTTGAACCACGTTAAAAGCTAAAATTTGCCAGAAAAGAGGCGGATTAAAAAATTTTTTGCCTGCGGCGCTTTCATTTTTCCGTTCACGACGTTTTCACTTGGCACCAACTGCTTTATTTATCGGCATATTTTCAAGTCCTGTTGGCAAAACTGGACGTCTCCCAAAGGTAAAAGGCTATTGACGGCGTATCCCTGAAAAAAGAACAGGAGTGGAAGAGCGTGAAAACACGCCAAATTTTCTCTTGAAAATTTGAAAATGAAAATTTCTCTTGACTTGATTATGTACATAATATGCAAGTTTTTACATTATAGCTTTTGAAGGCAACTCGCTGTTTTAGAAAAAATTATAAACTCGGTCAATATCAGGTACCGATTCGGTCAATTTTTACCAGGTTCGCCCCCCCCCCCCCAATGAAGAAAGGCTCGGGACGCCCCTGGAAGTAAATACGGTAAGTAGGGTGGAAATGCTCAGATTAACGTATTTATGAATTTTTATTCAGCTGTTTTGCTTAAATCGTTTATCTGCGACTCCGAGCGTGCCCGTTTGTTTAATTTATTCTGGTTTCCCAATAGGCTGCACGCCGCGGGGCTTACAATTCATTCAGTTAATGAATGGACCAAGTTTATTTCATGTTGAAAACTGTTATAACTGTTCAATCACGAAGCTGTAGTGAACATGACCTTGTAAAAGATTTTGTGTGTTTCATTAAAGGACCTGTCTTACCTAAAATACTAATGCAACCTACTTCCATAACCCATATTTTCTAAACCCGGAGGCACAACGCCCCTCCCCCCCCCCCCGGAGACAACGTACGGTACATTCTAACCCCTCTAACAAAACCACGCTGAATTTAACGGATCTCGAAAAAGGCTTAAAACACGCAAAACCGTGGGTTATTTGTTGAAAGCACATCATAGTTTTAAAGTATTCAAATATTTTAAAATACTATAAGTTGAAGAGTAAATAGTGCGAGGGGTCCTAGAACATTCCGAAGACAAAAAGAAAAGTAGGTTCGACTGAACAGATTTAGATCAGTAAGTGTAGTATTTTTATTCCGTGTTCGTACTGTTTTGTGCATGGCCTTTCATGCCATCACACAGTATTTCCATCCTATATTCTGTGACTTATACTGCCACCATCCTGGTGCACTTTAGGAATTCGGTGTTCGAGCAACAGCAGGAAAATCCGACCAAGGAATGGAAAAATTTCTGTTTTCCTGGCAACTTCAGCAATTTAATCCCTCAGACATAATATTCTAAGTTTATAGTTAAAAGAATAGTCAAAGGAATAAGTTAAAGGAATAGTAAAGGACGCAACGCAAGAATAGATCTTGGTTCTATAGTTGCGTTGCGTTTTATTTGTCCGCGTAAGCTTTGTGTTGCATCGCCGCAACCGTAACACAGAGGTTGCGTAGATTAGTGTGAAAGTCTCTACGCGTCAATGTGAAAGCGGCTTTATATTTTTAAAGTATCCCCCCTCCCCCATGCCCAAACATTCAAAGGCTGCCAACCCCCAGGTTTTCACGACATGACGAGCGTGTTCCATCCTCGTACCAATAGTAACTATTAGTTACTAAATCCGTTCCAACCTCACGAAAAGTTACTACGCTGACCGTTCCAGCCTTCTCGAAATAGTAACTAATAGTAACTATTTGCTTACCACGCTCGGGAGCGTAGTAACTACGGATCTCTGTCACGTGATTGGTCGGATTCGCCCGTGGCATGATATTCTGCTGGAAAATAGAGAAATCGTTCCAGCCTTGACGACAGAAAGGCAGAATTTGTGACGTCATGCGTAGTAACTATGGTAAGTAGGATGGAACACGCTCGACGCCTCTATTTCCTGGTAAGTTCAGCGATTTCGTTCCTTATACATTGTAATATGTAAGGGTCTGATTAAAGGGATAGTTCCTTCAAGAACTGTATTTGACAACGCATATCAGATAGAAAAGAAAGATTTGGAAAAAAACTGTTGGCAAATGAGAACAACCGATCATTGCTCCCCCCCCCCCCCTGATGCTCCGAAAAAAATAGCAGGACAAGACAGTAAAACAAACTAGTGCCTGTCAGAGGACGAAGTTCAAGGTTCATGAACTCGTGTGTGCCCTTTTCACAGAGATTTTTAACGAAGTGAATAATTAGTGTAATATATTTACTTTATTACTGTATGACCAGCGTAATTTAGCATCTTTTGACGAAGAAAGCTATGAAGTTGGTTTGTCAATAACCGATTGATTTGATTTCCAGATATTCCTGTTTCAAACGAATTCTTAATTAGCACCCTCGGATGTCCCAGATATAGAATAGCGATAAGTAACTAGTTAGTTGATGAGTAGATAATGAAAAAAAAAGGTACATCGCGGAAGATAGGATTCGAACCTACGCTCCCATAGGGAATCTGATTTCTAGTCAGACGCCTTAACCGCTCGGCCACTACCGCTTATCTACAAGAAACATTAGTTGTGTTTTTGATCTGAATTCTCCGTTCTCGCTTCTGAATTCTCAATTCTCGTACAAATTACGGTACCGCTTTTGCTCCTCTGGCTTCTCCATTCTCGCGTTTTGACAAAAACACTAATTTAGCAGCTCGTCCGCAACCCGGTATACGTGTTTATGCATACTGAACACCAGAACTCTGTTGACCAATCAGGGAGGAGAACGGAGAGAGGAGAATCGAGAATTCACCAACGGAGCAACTTATCGATTCAACGCAAGAAAAAGAGAATTCGCTTCATCTGAATAGTCCAAAAACGCAAAATAGGAGAATTGCGAGGAGAATCGCAAGGAGACTTCGGATCAAAAACGCAACTATTGCCTCGAGACACATTTTTGTCGTTCCAATCCTACAAAACCGAGTTCAAATTCTCAAGGCAGTACCTTAGTTTCAATAACATTTACGTTAATTTAGTTTCAATAATATTTACATAGATTTTTAAGAAAGTGAATAATTAGTGTAATATGTTTACTTTATTAGTGTATGACCAGCGTAATTTAGCATCTTCTGACGAAGAAAGCTATGAAGTTGGTTTGTCAATAAACGATTTGATTTGATTTCCAGACATTCCTGTTTCAAACGAATTCTTAATTAGCACCCTCGGATGTCCCAGATATAGAATAGCGATAAGTAACTAGTTAGTTGATGAGTAGATAATGAAAAAAAAGGTACATCGCGGAAGATAGGATTCGAACCTACGCTCCCATAGGGAATCTGATTTCTAGTCAGACGCCTTAACCGCTCGGCCACTACCGCTTATCTACAAGAAACATTAGTTGTGTTTTTGATCTGAATTCTCCGTTCTCCGTTCTCGCTTCTGAATTCTCAATTCTCGTACAAATTACGGTACCGCTTTTGCTCCTCTGGCTTCTCCATTCTCGCGTTTTGACAAAAACACTAATTTAGCAGCTCGTCCGCAACCCGGTATACGTGTTTATGCATACTGAACACCAGAACTCTGTTGACCAATCAGGGAGGAGAACGGAGAGAGGAGAATCGAGAATTCACCAACGGAGCAACTTATCGATTCAACGCAAGAAAAAGAGAATTCGCTTCATCTGAATAGTCCAAAAACGCGAAATAGGAGAATTGCGAGGAGAATCGCAAGGAGACTTCGGATCAAAAACGCAACTATTGCCTCGAGACACATTTTTGTCGTTCCAATCCTACAAAACCGAGTTCAAATTCTCAAGGCAGTACCTTAGTTTCAATAACATTTACGTTAATTTAGTTTCAATAATATTTACATAGATTTTTAAGAAAGTGAATAATTAGTGAAATATGTTTACTTTATTAGTGTATGACCAGCGTAATTTAGCATCTTCTGACGAAGAAAGCTATGAAGTTGGTTTGTCAATAAACGATTTGATTTGATTTCCAGACATTCCTGTTTCAAACGAATTCTTAATTAGCACCCTCGGATGTCCCAGATATAGAATAGCGATAAGTAACTAGTTAGTTTATGAGTAGATAATGAAAAAAAAGGTACATCGCGGAAGATAGGATTCGAACCTACGCTCCCATAGGGAATCTGATTTCTAGTCAGACGCCTTAACCGCTCGGCCACTACCGCTTATCTACAAGAAACATTAGTTGTGTTTTTGATCTGAATTCTCAGTTCTCCGTTCTCGCTTCTGAATTCTCAATTCTCGTACAAATTACGGTACCGCTTTTGCTCCTCTGGCTTCTCCATTCTCGCGTTTTGACAAAAACACTAATTTAGCAGCTCGTCCGCAACCCGGTATACCTGTTTATGCATACTGAACACCAGAACTCTGTTGACCAATCAGGGAGGAGAACGGAGAGAGGAGAATCGAGAATTCACCAACGGAGCAACTTATCGATTCAACGCAAGAAAAAGAGAATTCGCTTCATCTGAACAGTCCAAAAACGCGAAATAGGAGAATTGCGAGGAGAATCGCAAGGAGACTTCGGATCAAAAACGCAACTATTGCCTCGAGAAACATTTTTGTCGTTCCAATCCTACAAAACCGAGTTCAAATTCTCAAGGCAGTACCTTAGTTTCAATAATATTTACGCACGTCTTGTTCTGTTCATAAGGGCGGATCAAGGAAGATCAGACGGGCTGGCTTGGTGGGGACCATTGTACACCCTCCTGGACACTTCCTTGTAACCGGCCGAAACCAGCGGTGCCGGCCGTAAGTTAGTTATTATTTATTATTATTTATTATTATTTAACTATTTATTATTTTTATTATTTAATTTCCACCACTATTTTTGTTAAAAGATATCACGGAATTAAACGAATTAATTAATTAGGCAATCCCCCTTCTAAACATGCTAAGTTTAATGTTATAACATGTGGCAGCCCATGCCAGCTGCTGTCAGCCGGTGCCGGTGTCGGCACCGGCTGGGCACTTGCTGTACACTAAAATCGAGAGTGAGCAGCCCATCGGGTGTCCTAAGCATACTAGGTGAGATCCCTTTCTCGATCTTGAGATTTTGGTCTTTCGGCCTCAAAGTCGACACGTGCATAAAATAGTTCAAAATCAAGTCTGGCAAACACTTGTGGCAGATGACAAAGCACAAATATCATATTTAGGGGGAAGTAAATGGTGGGAAAACCTCTCTGGCACACCAGTTCCGGCAGTCCAACGTTAACTTATTGTATCAACGAGTATTTACAAATGTACAAGCCAGGTATACGTGAAGTCAGGAACCCGATAAATAAAGAATCTTTTCCTTTATGATTTTACTTTAAGTATGAGCACTTCAATTCAAAATTAATAAATTATCAATACATGTCTTAATTACATAACATAACTAATGTAACAATCCGAAAAGGTTACCTTAAAATTACTACAAATCCACTTTATATATTTCAAGCCATTAATCTGGTTCAAGGCTGTCTACCAACTGAGCTGGTGACGCTTCTATCAAGATGTATACCCAACATTGCTAGATTGCCTTATAAACGGGAAAAGCGCTAAATATTCAAATAGGGTGAGAAACGGAATCGGAAGATACCCAACAGTAAAGTCAAGCCAAAGCCAAAAACCTTTCCCTTAGAATGTTTTCTCTTTCCTGTTCTGTTTATCCTGCACCCTGTTACACCCAAGTTATGGTACCCAGAACTGCAACAGTTTTATTTCTTTACCTTTACTTTTATGACGTCTGATCTATTCAAACAGAAAGACCTAAAAAAAAAAAACTAGAGAAGCGTTCGAAGGTACTTTCAGTAATTATATATAAAATTATATTAGAATATATATATATATGTTAAATTATATTATTTTGCCCCCTCCAAACAAAAATCTTCGCTATGCTGGTGATCGCAGCATATGGATAGTATACAGACTTTGAAGGATGTTAAAGGACCTGTCTTACCTACAACACTAATGCAACCTACTTCCATAATCACTCCATATAGTTCTAAACCCGGAGACCCCAATTTCGTACGGTACATTCTAACCCCTCTAACAAGACCACCTTGATTTTCTCAATTGTCGTGTTTTTTTACCTTCAATGTGTATCACGCTCTCGCCGGTTGTCTGCGAGAAGTTTTTCCATCAGAAAAACCGGTTATGTAAATTGTTTCCCTGTTTTCCCTACAAGTCAACGGGTCTCTGAAAAGGCTTAAAACAGCCGAAACCGTGGGTTATTTGTTGAAAGCACAGCCTAGGTTTAAAGTATCCAAATATTTTAAGATACTGTAAGCTGAAGAGTAAATAGTGCGAGGGGTCCTCTAGGAATCTCGGGCTTAAGAAGTCGAGACACACACGTACTGTAAAAAAAATCTTGCAGTATTTTCTACTGGGATTAATATTGTCTCCACTGAGATAAGATTATCTCTAATTCGGATTAATCTTATCCCAGTAGAGTAAGATTAATCCTAGTAGCAAATACTGCAGTTAACTTTAATCCTTACTCGGAGAAACTCCTTACATTGCAGTCGAAGGAAGTCGAAGGTCGAAGGAAGAGGGCAGCTCTCCTACCCAATTACCAACTCTTTAGTGTCAGAATAGCAAATAAAGAAATATTATGAGCGTGTTCCACCCTACTTACCGTAGTTACTACGCATGACGTCACGAGTTCTGGCTTTTTGCCGTCAAGGCTGGAACGATTTTTCTATTTTCCAGCAGGATATCATGCCACAGGCGAATCCGGTCAATCACGTTACAGAGATGCGTAGTTACCACGCTTACCACGCTCCCGAGCATGGCAAGCAAATAGTAACTACTAGTTACTATTTCGAGAAGGTTGCAACGGTCAGCGTAGTAACTTTTCGTGAGGAAGGAACGGAAATAGTAACTAATAGTAACTATTGATAGAAGGGTGGAACACGCTCTATGAGTCCAAGGCTAGATCACCCTTGAGCATACTCAGATCGTCATATGGTATATCACCAGCAAGATTAATTCCCAAGAATCTAAGGACCCTTGCCAAGAAGGGCCGAAATATAGCTCTAATAAAAATGCAGCTGACTTATACATTTTGCACCGTCAAATACCAACTATCTAAGTTTTCCAACTGCTTCTTCTTACTGACTCAGGGGTTGCTCGCTCACTCCCTAAATATGTGTACAACATGTGACCCAGTGCCAAGCCGGCAACCCGGCGTGCCCATTTGAGGATGTAAAGTGGTGCCCACCATGTCAGCGTTTAAGAATGAGCCAAATCACTTATCTGCTACTTATGCAGGGCTAAACACCCAATCCTCTGTAAAAATCCTCCCTCCAAGACTAGTTACGAACCCAATTTCAAAACTGCAACCTGTCCAATGCACCCACGTAAGATACAGTAACAGCTTTGTTCCGGCATTTTTTAAACTGTTTAAAGCTTCCTCCACCCTTAAAGAGCCCACATGATTTTATGTTGGTTTTTAAGGACATATGTTTGACCGTTTAATATAGTGTTTTTTTTTCTGTTGTTTCGATGCAAACCGAAATAGCAGTTGACTCGGCAGTTATGCTTGCCTTTTTTTGTTTATATATATTAGTTGCGTTTTTGCAGATACCATGGTATCTGTTACCACGGCAACTGGATCTGCAATATGTCGTTTTGGCAGTGACCGTGGTAGCTGATATAGGCTACGGTTGCTCTGCAAAAACGACTTTGCCGAAATTGAACTTTTCGAAGTCATCCCAAAAGAAAAACTGATATCCAGTTACATCACTAAGTGCTAAACTTCTTTCTCACCAATTTGACAAAATTTGATGAAAGTGAGATCACTTTTCAGATACCACGATCAGGGGCGTCACGACCGGGGGGGAGGGGGGGGGGGGGGCGCCCTCCCCCAATGTTGTCGGCCAGTCGGTAAAAAATAACCGAGCGCCGTGATTTTTCGCCAAAACAGTTGATTTTTTTCATTAGAACATTCGATTTCGATTTTGAAAAGCAGTCGATTTTTCCTTAAAACAGCATTTTTTTCTGAAAATCAGTCGATTTTCTTGAAAACAGTCATTTTTTTCTGCAGAAACAGTCGGTACAAATTACCAGCCAGTCGGTAAATTCCTTGCCCCCCCCCCCCCCCAAACACTTTGGCTAGTAACGCCTCTGACCACGATCAGTTACCAAGGTTGGACCGTGGTATCTGGATATCAGATACCAAGACGACTGGCCAGATACCCCGATAACTGCTAAAACGCCTTTTGACCGTGGTATCAGATACCACGATAACTGCGAAAACGACTTTAGACCGTGGTATCAGATACCATGGTATCTGCAAAAACGCAACTATTGATTTGTATTTATATATTGACGTTGGAATCAGTTAGTCGGCACACGGCATGAGTAAGATTCTTAATAATAAAGGATTTGATAATCTAATGCATCTTTCTGCATGGTCGGGAATAAATTCTTGCGAGGAAACAAACAAGATCTCCGTGCTCGAATCCTTCGTTCTTGCAACCACCCCTTGATCACCCGTCTGTGCGGCCAGGAATGATAGAGTATGATTAGTTACCGTCCTTTAAGTGTTATTGTTATTGTTCATGTACTTTGTGTTTTTGCTTTTTCCTTTTCCAGTTTCTTTTATTATACTCCACTAGTCCTCACTGTAGTGCAGTGGGTCAATAAAATTCATTCATTCATTCATTCACACCAAAGTACAAACTCACCCCCGATGATGCTGCGGGCCGGTAGCGATCCTCTGGCGCATAGCGGGAAGAACTGCTGGCAGACGAGCTATGGTAGCGGTCAGCACTCGAACCTATGAGACAAATCATGTACATGTCATCGCATAATGTAAAGTTACATTTCGATAGGGGGATCCCGTATGCCTTTTCCATTTTGAACAATTTGTTCCTTTTGGAAAAAAAAAGGGCTGCAAAAACTATTTGGAAGCTGGTTCACCTGCCCCACATTTATCAGGAAAGTAACACCATTTTTGTAGAAGAAAGCTAGGCTAAAATAAGGTAAGCCTAGGATGAAATTTAAAAACTGAGTATAGCTTTTTGTGGAAGCATAGCTTGATGCCATCTGATTATATGGCCTTTTAGCTTCAAAGTAAGCTGATGTAGATCTCCTAGTATATTAGGGGATATAAGATACTGATTTCGTAAAGTTCTTTGGTTCCATAAGCACTCTGGAACTGGCCTGTTCCATAAACCCAGTCGCAAAGACGATCTAAAACCACATAAAACTTAGCTGATTGCCAGAAATAGGCTAGCATCAGCGAGAAGTTTTATCACTATATGTACAGTCTGGTAGCAACAGAATTTTGCATCGTGTTGGGGGCTGCGGGATGACCCTAGAACACCACAACAACTTGGTCTGTTCTTCAAGTTAAAAGCTTTGCAGATGCTAACTACGACGTTATCCACTGCTTCCTGACCGAAGATTGAAAATTAATTGTCTTTTTCTGTGTGTTTATGTGTTTTATTTATTTTCTTCATTTACTCCACTTTTTCAAAATGGCGGGTCATAAACAAATTACTTACTTACTTACTAGTATCACACATAGAGAGACAAATGTGACAAGCAAGGTCAAAAACAGTAGTGGTAAAAAATTTTGAATCGTGTAAGCAGGAGTGGGGTACATTCAGGATACATGGTTACTGTTTCCCTGATGTTTTTCTTTGTTCTACACAGGAGCTCCAGAGCAACGAGACGGATCTTGATCCAGTCATACAAAAAAAGAATGAGTAATACAGCTAGGCAGAGTACACCTAGAAGACAGAATTTGCTTTATTACTCTTTATTGAGGTGGATGCAGTGGTTCAGAGCAAAATAACACTAAATTAGCGCCAAGACCTATGCTTCCCAAGCTTACAAACGGGCCATACTCGTAGGTCCACCCACTACGCTTGCAGCATTTAAAGCAAGACAAACTTGTGAGCTTAGAAATTTCTAGTAAGTTAAGATGCGGTCTGCAAACATCCAGGGAACAGGAGAGGTTGTATCTTTTTATGTTGGGTTCAGAATCCGAAGTTATCAGAGCCAGAGCTGGGGCACGACTGAATGAGTTTCAGTAGGGACGTTCTCTATCACTAGGGATGGTAGTGTTGCTGCTACACGAGTGTGTGTCACTTTTTTCAAGTCTTGACGCTACTCCCTAGTGTTATTTTGCTCTGCAGTGGTTGCCGAACTGAAAACAATAGATTATTGTAGTCGCATTACAGGTAGAAAGTGAGGAAAAAAAGTGGCACAATAACAAAGAAAGGTTAGCACATCTTAGATAGACGTCTTCTACAGACTAGGTAGACTACACAGGCTACAAATCCCACCTGCAGTAGTATGATGGCCACCTCTTGAAGAAGAATAGCCAGACTCTCTGTAGTCTCTTGATGGAGGCTGATCGTAACGACTATGAGAGCTACCATAAGATGGTGCCCTACTACTGCTTGAACTGTAGCTACCAGAACTTCTTCCTCGACTGCTATAGCCCTTCCTTTCCATTATTTCTGTGTTGTTTCAGTTAGGCTAATCAATTACAACCTGAAAGAAATATAATAAATTTGCTGTTGCATTCTTTATATTAAAGGCAAAGTTTAGGCTAGAAAGACTTTGTCCCAAAACATCTAAAAACATGGTGCAAAGAAAAAAGATATTCAAAACTTCCTGTAAATTTTCTTCTGTTTCTTTACTGAGGCTGTCTAGTCTAGCATTCATTGAATGATACCTAGTGGTCCAAAACTAAACACGCTGAGCAGACCCATGTTTCAGAAAACAATTTCGCGGTTAGATAGCATTCAAACACTTCTTCTTATACTGGTTATAGTTGGCGGGATCCACTGACCATCTGCGACTTCTTCTTTCTTCACAAACTTCTAGACTTTGGTTTTGACGTGGTCGGACGCTTCATGCCTGTCGGACACATCTATTGGGTTACTTGAATGTTGTCTAGGAACTGAAAGATCGCAGCAAAGACTGATGATATTTGAGGTTTGGTGCTGGTTTGTTGAGAGGACCTGGAGAGGACAAGCATTTCTATCTGAATATTTTTCATACTGCTAGATCATTCAAACAGAGATTGGAAGAAGAACATTTAAAATTCACAGCATTTATTCAAATACAACTTTTTTAATTTACTTTAGTGTGAAAATATTGCTGAAACAATTTGAAACAGTTAGCTGTTCACATCCATCACAATCAAGACACAAGTCATTATTTTCCCTTTCAGTTTAACTGTTTTATAGCCTAAGTAAGAAACAAAACCAAGGTATGGAAAAATTGAGGTGTTCACATAAGCCTCTATTGTATGTCAAAATTAAAATGAAACATTTGGTTCTTAGAAGATTTTGAGGTTTTTTTATTTATTATTTGTACTGGGCTGTTAAAGAGGCAAACAAGAAAGCCAACATAGTCTTCACTATAATCTAACAGTAATCTAATCATCAACTTTTGCTTCACTGAAATGCACAGTATGTTATAGGCTGCATATGAATACTGAGGTAAAGTTTACACCTAGCCCTGTGAGATATAGCCTTTGTACTTTGTGAAGTAGTTGTTTGTGTTGCTTAACAGAGCTTCCAGAATTTCTTCTATATGCTAAAATCTGGTAGAGTACAAATGTAAATACATATGTAAAGTAAGTAGACTTACGTGTTTATTGCTTATTTTGGGCAATTTTAGTAATCTATCTCACCCTCCTTTTGTTTCGTCTTTTCTTCAGTGAGTGATGATTTAACCGTAAAGAGACAGCAGTTGCGTTTGTAGATACCATGAACACCATGAGTTGCGTTTTGCTAATACCATGGTATCTGTTACCACGGTCACTGGATCTGCAATAAGTCGTTTTTGCAGTTATCGTGGTATCTGATACACGGTGCCCTGCAAAAACGGCTATTGCCGAAATTGCACTTTTCGAAGTCATCCCAAAAGAAAAACAGATATCCAGTTACATCACTAAGTGCTAAGCTTCTTTCTCACCAATCTGACAAAAGTTGATGAAACTGAGATGACTTTTCAGTTACCACGGCCAGTTACCACGGTCGGACCATAGTATCTGAATATCTGATACCACGATAACTAGCCAGATACCACGATAACTGCCAAAACGCCTTTTGACCGTGGTATCAGATACCACGATAACTGCAAAAACGACTTTAGATCGAGGTAACAGATACCATGGTATTAGCAAAAACGCAACTATGGTATCTGTTACCACGGTAACTGGATCTGCAATACTCAGACTCTATATGACTTAAGGCGTATTCTCGCCTTTCCCCGAGGACTCCACTTGAGGAGTCCCCGCGTTTTTGTTTGTCCCGGGCACTCACTCCCCGTATTCTCGCGAGTCCCCAAGGACAGGGAAAGCTCCGACTATCAACACCATCATCAAAAAGGACTCCCTTTCAGATTCGGAGGGGAATCAATTTTTGCTAGTGTTGGTGCAATGTAAAATTAATTTAAAACAATAAAAATAAACAAAACCAAAAATAAAGTGGATACAGACTAATGTCGCCAACTGCATATTGTTTTCGAACAAAATCCATTTGGAAGCATTCCCCGTGTTCTCGCTGTTTCTGTACGCGAAGTTCGCGTGGAGTGACTCCCTCTGTTCTCACCGTTCCCTTCGATTCCCCGAGGAGTCCTCGGGGAACGGCGAGAAAATGCCTTAAGTTCAAAACACGCCAGTGATTCTCAGGAAGAAAGAGTAAACGTGTCCGTAGCGACTGAAACTCAATGACTCAAATCCCAAGTCAGTGCAGCTGTGACACCGTTTCTTCCTTTCTTCCGCAGAAACCCGGAGATTCTGCATCGGCAGGGAGAGATAAGGCGTATTCTCGCCTTTCCCCGAGGACTTCACTTGAGGAGTCCCGCGTTTTTGTTTGTCCCGGGGACTCACTCCCCGTATTCTCGGACGTATTCCACGGACGGGGAATGCTCTGATTATCATTAACATCATCAAAAAGAACTCCCTTTCAGATTCGCAGGGGAATCAATTTTTGCTGCTGTTAGTGCAATGTAATATTAATTAAAAACAATCAGAATAAACAAAACCCAAAATAAAGTGGAACCAGACTATTTCGTCAACTGCATATTTTTGTTTCGAAGAAAATTCATTTTGGAAGCCTTCCCTGTGTTCTCACTGTTTCTAAGGGGAGTCCACGTGCAGTGACTTCCTCTATTCTCGCCGTTCCCTTCGATTCCCCGAGGAGTCCTCGGGGAACGGCGAGAATACGCCTATAGTCATCAAGAGTACTCTTGATAGAGTAATCCCACTCCCAGAAGCAAAGAGAGATTGCAGCCTACCTTACGAAAACGGAAAGAGGCATATGAAAAGAAGTTCGCGAGTTAATGTAGGTCAAGGTACTTTCAGATCTGGTAGGACGATGAAACTTGGGCAAGATTGATTTAGAACTAGTAAATTCCCGGATCCGACCATCCTGGGTAGTGGTGGTGAAGTGAAGAAAATTTCGGAAACTTAATCAATCAATCAATCAATTTATTTAATTCGTGATATTACACATCACATAATAAGATTACACTAACACATGAATTTCTTCCTAAATATATACAATCATTTTAACCATTCGGTGGCTCGGGGCAATAGCACAGTCGACGGAAAAGTCGGTAAAAAAGTCCAGAACGGCATTCTGCATTCTCACGAATTGCCTTTAAAAGTGGATTATCGGAAACTTCTAACCTTGCAACAAAACTAACTATCGCTTTCCGCCTCATAACATCAAAAGATTCAGTTTCATTTTCTAAAAACATTTGACTAGCAGAGTAACGTCGATTATATGAAAGGAGATGACGGAATGCATTGTTAAAACAAACTTTTAGTTTACGATTCGTCGTCTCAAGATAGTTATCGAAAAGTGGGAGACAGTATAGTTGTGTGCAATACGTCTTAAATAAAAGAATTCTAACCGACACAGTACAAAATTTAAAATTACGAATTAAGTGGTTCGCACGCGCGCAAAGACCCCGATACTGACTCGAAACTGCTGAATCGTCATACAGGTCATCATCTAAAAAATAACCTAAGTACTTCACTTTGTGCACTCTCTTTAAAACAAAATCACCAAGTCGAATAGCCGGAAATATCAGGGATTTAAAATGTTTCGGGATAAAAATCATGTAATTGCACTTCGCAGAATTGAAAATAATGTCATGCGTCGCTGCATAATTTGCGCAAATCTTCAACAGGAGATTTAATGCGTTCGCCGACGGCGCCATTAGAACCATGTCGTCAGCGTAAGCGATCGAGTTCAAAAACACACCAGAGATCTTACAGCCTACACGGCTCTCCATTAATTGTTTACAAAGGTCATCTATAAAAACATTAAATAAAAGAGGAGAAATTATTCCCCCTTGTTTAATTCCGTTAGCAGCATGAAAAGGAGCGGACAGTTTTGACCCCCACTTCACACGAAACTCCTGTTGAACATACCATTTTGAAAGAAAATCAACCAGCAGCAAGGCATACGCTTCATAATTTTCGAACCGGTGATCATATCTGAATTTCTCCTCGAAGCCGCGCCGAACTAACATTCGGCGGCGGCGGAGAGAATTTCGGTCGGCGGCGGAATTTCTTGGCAGCACGCCGATGACGCTCTAAATTTAGCAATTTTTAAGTTGTTATACAATTTTCCAACAAATTTTTGAACTTTTCCCCCACAAATCGTCAGCGTTGTTATGGTGTTTGGTCCTCGACTCGATACTCTTGATGACTAACTCTTCTTGCCGATGCAAATCGCCCTGTACTAGTGGCAGAGCCGGAAGCGGTATCACAGCTGCTCCCAAAGATCGTCGTGATTGGTTAACACAGAATTGAGTTGTTGAGTTTGAGTCGTTAGTGCTACGTGTTCTCGTTCTTCCCGAGGATCATGGCGGTCCCCTGTCTCACTTTTCGGCATCTCGACGTAAGCTAAGACGATGAAACTTGAAGGCCCCGATTGAATGCTCGTGCAAACCATATTTTCTGGGTTATATCCGATCATTCGTTTGAGGTTGGAGAGAGGGGAAGGGGAATACGGAAACGTGTGACCCGCATGGCCAAATTCAGAGGAGAAGAGTGATATTCCATTCATATGTGCGAACCAAGTCCGACAACGGGTGACGAAGAGGGATTTTGGAACACGTGTAGTGACCAAAGGAATATAGGGATTGGGATGAAACTTGGACGTTATAAAGATCATGGGTCCCAGATGTATGATTTTGAAGTCCGGGCCGAATCCGACCTCAGTGTGTAGGGAGGAACGAGCGCAGGCTACCTTAAACTTTCCGGAAGTACTTGAACACGAAGGAAAGTTGGTGATTGAATAAAAGCAAATGCTCTAGATGCGACGTTTAATTTTCCGAATCACATCCGACTTTGGTGGGGGCGGGGGGGGGGGGGGGGGGGGTGGATGGGTAGGCCCGGAAATCGTTTAACATTTAAGTCTAGAATGGATCCGGATCGTTGGGGGGGGGGGGAGTTGGGTGTCACAGAAAATTTTGGATCAGGACTGGGATGAAACTTGGATCGTGCAAAGGCAAGGTCCGGAATTTTTTTTTGATACGCATAGGGACCAGAAGAAGAGAGAGAGAAACTTGGATGGTACAAAAGTCATGAACCCGGATGGGTCAATTTGAGGTCTGGACCGTATACGACCAGATACTACGTAGATAATATTCTACTCAAGCTACTTTACCGTAAATCAGCTGGTTTATTTGTCGCGGTACAAGTCCCTTGTATAAAATTCCATCTACATAATATCTATCTAATCCGGTGACATGGGGATGATAAACATTAAGAGCCAAAGGCCATGGCAAATACACGAAAAATAAACACAAACAAACAAAAATAATACCTTTATAATCAATCAATCAATCAATCAAGTATAATCCAAATAGCTAAAAGCTAGAAGAGGATTACAAATTTACGAAATACACAAACACGAAATAAATTAACTAATACACTTACGAGACATGACCAGAAATAAATGATGGGATGAAACTACGTAAAAACTGAGCAGAAGAATTAGCAGGATATGGAGAAAACTGATTGCCGGTATTCCTCTCGGACCGACGCACGGAAGACGGGAGGGGAGGGGGGAATAGATGGGCCATCTGGGGACAACCCATTATCTTAGCTCCAAATTTGTTTGAAAGAGTATTTCTACGTTCAGTTAATTTAGGAACGTCAAGTTTAATGAGAGCCTCTTCTTCTGAAATATTATGATCACCCAGAATGATTCTCACTGCTCTCTTTTGGACATTTTCCAGGCGATCAGAGAGGTCTGCAGAAAGAGAAGAATGCCAAACCGGTGAAGCATATTCTAAATGAGGACGGATATAAGTTTTAAAATAACAGAGGAGGCATTTAGTATCCAAACCGAAAGATTTAAGGGTGGAGAAGGATTTAATTAAAAAGTTGGTTTTACGGATAATATTGTCAACATGAGAATTTCATTTCAGATCGTCATCGATTATTACCCCAAGCAACTTAACGGACTTACACTGCCTGAATGACGATGGATATTCAGCAGTTTCTCTTCTCAGCCTGCTAAACCGCATAACCGAAGACTTCCCATCCTTCGAATAGTAATATCATAGAATAGCGATATGAAAGTTAACTTCGCGAAAACAGCGGTTTTAACTATTTCTTTCATAAAATCAAAACCTGCTTTCAAAGAAGAAATACCGAAAAAAATGAAGGAAGATAAAATTAAGCTACTGGGTGTTGCCATAACCCCAGATTTAAAATGGGAAGCCCACTGCCAGGACATGCTGAAACGAGCCAATGCGGGAATATAAAACCTAAAATTTCTTTCAAAAATGAAAATACCACAGTGTCACCTACTACGAGTTTATACTTCTTTCATCAGACCCACCCTGGAATACGCAGCACCCGTTTGGCATTTTTCATTATCGCAGGAGCAAAGAGATAAACTAGAAAGAATACAGAAGTGGGCTCTTCTCATAGTGGACCGAAGCCTCCCTTCTCATACCTTTTAAAACACTTTAACCCAAAAACACTGCAGGAGCGCAGAAAGGAGCTAAGCACTGACTTCGGTTCAGCCATGGTATCTCATCCTCTCCACTCCCAAGTCCTCCCTCCCCCCTTTCAAAATGTTAGAAGTCGACCAGAACGAGTGGTAAGTTCTCAAGTTCCCAAGCTCTGTCCCGTCCCTACAAAACACGCTAGATATGCAAAAAGTTTTATTCCCGAGTTCGTGAAATATTTTAACGAAGCTTGAATTTTTAAGCGTACTGACATTAGACACATATATTGTAGTTTTTTTCTGTTTGTTTGACAATAATCGCAAATCTGGTTTATAACCACGATAGTCGATTTTTACAATAAACTTTCTATTTATCATTCTATCTATCTATCTATCATTAATTTGCATTTTATTGCTTGACAGTTGAGTTTTAAGGGAAGTGATGGAGTCTTGCACCGGATTTGAACTATTGGGAAGTGTGAAAGAAAGCTTAGAAATAACGAGAAGGGAGAGATCATCTGCAAATTTTTACCTATGAAGGTAATCTTTAGCAATATTATTAACAGAACAAAGAAAAATCAGAGGACCCAACTTAGTACCTTTGGGGGTACCGCAAGTTATTGTTTCATCTGCGGGGACGGAACCATACACTGAGAAAATTGACTTGCACCCATTTCAGCAATGGCGTCCAAAGCAACCGCGTGATCCAGGAGATCGAAAGCTTTTTTTTGATCAGCGAGGATTATGGCAAATAAACGAATCATCTTCCTCAAGAGCAGTTAGTATGTAATGAACCATGCTAACCAAGTAATGTGAGGTGCTAATACCTTGCCTAAAACCAAACTGATTGGGGTCAATATTGTCAGATACTTCAGAAAGAAGCCAATCATACATAAAACTTTCTAGTAGCTTGGCCAATGCCGAAGTCTTCGATACAGGTCGCATATCATCAAGGCTAGAGGGTTTATTTTTTTTCGGTATTTGAGTAACCTCAGCAATTTTGAAACACTTAGGAAATATACATTGAAGAAGACATTGATTAAATACTGCTGCGATGGGTTTAGAGATTATAAATGCGCATTGTATCGGTAACCGAATTGGACAAGCACATATCCCTATGGGCTAGGGCTACCCTGAGGAACCTCATCAACTGTTTAATACTTATAAAACAACTATTTCCCATGACCCTGAAAGTCCATTCTCCATCCACCCCTCTTTCATTTACTCCAAAAAATTTTAACCTATAAATTTCCGCATTCACACAACAAATGTTTCAAGTTTTCATCCATACTACCTCAAATCGGAGATGACTAAGGACCGGACCGACCTTCTGCCGTCCCCTCCCAATATACCACCTTCTCTTACCAAGAGGCAGACTGTCTGACCTACAACTAATCAAATCTTTTATTAACCCAACAACAAATCAAATCTCTTATTTCCTCCCTTGCCAGTCCCACTTTAAGATAAACTTCCTCCCCCAAATCTCTTTGATCTTACAAAGTGCTGATATTATGATCTGATCTGGTCGAAGTGCTTAAATATATTCATCTTCCGCTGAATCACTGTTCCTATGGCCTGAATCTTCCTGACAACTGCAGTGGTTTGCGAAATATATTCAAAAGCCCCTCTGTAGCTCAATGGCAGAGCAGTGGCCTTGAAATCCGAAGGCCCTGGGTTCAAATCCCGGTTGATGAGCATTTCTGACGGTGCAAAACGGATAAGTCAGCTACATTTTATTAGAGCTATATTTCGGCCCTTCTTGGCAAGGGTCCTCTTCAGGCTCGAGCTGGAAAATGAACTTGTGGAAGAACAATTAAAGATTCTTCCTTAAATGTATGATTTTATGAACTTCCTCTTTGAAAATTGATTGGAGTCAAAATTGGTGCAGTAATTTCATTCTGGACACGGCTGCTGTTTTTGCTGTTCGATTGGGTAGTCGAAAGGGTAGAGATTCTTCTGTGTGTTCCCAACGTTTATTCCCAAACGGAGTAAGATATATTGAAGGAAGCTGGTACACTGTAAAAGTTTCTCCGAGTTAGGATTAAGGTTAGCTGCAGTATTTGCTACTGGGATGAATCTTATCTCTACTGGGATAAGATTAATTCCGATTAGAGATTACCTCAGCAGAGACAAGATTAATCCCAGTAGCAAATACTACAAGATTTTTTTTTACAGTGTAGCCTACTCTTGGTACGGCACGATACGATAGGCCCCGAAACGGAGTTTCTAGTTAAAGGTGCGGCTGGAAATACTCGAAATACGTGATTATCTGACCTTCACAAAATGTAGAACGGGCTATAACGAACCTGTCTTCGACCTCTTAGTAACATACCACTAAAAACCGGTAATTGCGGTCAAATTAATATTGAAAGACACAAGTGGAAATACCAGTGGAAGATGCCCGAAATTCAACCAGTTGCAGAATAGACTGCAGTGGGACGACCTCTTCGTAACATACGTACTCCAGTCGCCCCCCCCCCCCCCGAATTGCCGGTTAGTCGGTAAAAAAAAGTCGAGTCGGCTCTTTTTTCGTAAAAACAGTCGATTTTTTCTTAGAAATGGATGGATTTTTTTTTTAAACAGTCGGTTTCTCGTAAAAACAGTCGATTTTTTCTTAAGAAAGAAATCAGCAGATTTTTCGTCAACACGGTCGTTTTTTCTCAATAACAGTCGTTTTTATCTGCAAAAACAGTCGGTTCTGACACCATTGTCAAGGTGGGAGTGGTAAGACAAGACATAGAGTGGTAAGGCTGTCTATGCAGGAACTGACGGTGGTACGAGAGAATAAATATATATTGCACTAGTATTTACAATAGATGTATAGCATCCGCGAATCTGATCTACACTCTAAAAAGTTTTTCCGTATAAAGATTAAAATTAACTGCAGTATTTGCTACTCGGATCACTCTTATCTCTACGCAGATAAGACTAATACCAAATAGAGAATAAGATGAATCTGAGTAGCAAATACTGCAGTTAACTTTAATCTTTATACGGAGGGACTTTTTACAGTGTAGTCTGAGATTCAGGGCTCTGGCGGTGATATATACATGTCAGGCTCTCTAGGACAAGGCTGTAGGCACGTACTGCTCGCGTGGGCCTGTGTCCTACATCTCTGAAGTTAGTTGACCCTGACACCAGCCAGTCGGTAAATACCTTGCCCCCCCCCCCAAACATTTTGTCTAGTAACGCCTCTGACTCCACGTAATGTGCGACATTACGTACGACAGTATACGATAACGTGATTCTGTACGTAACATACTGGTCATCGAGTTCATGACGTTTTTCATGAGTTTTTTCAGGCCCAGTTAGAAATTATGTCTAAATTTCTGTGTTTATCCTGTTCTTTATCTTGTGTTGTTTTTCGTTTCTCTTTACTCCGCTACCACCTTGAGTATTTGGCGGGTTAACAATAAAATATATATACATATATTTTACGTACCATAACATATTCTTCGTAATATTGGTAACCTTCGAAACCGTTTAACTGCCTCTTCGTAACATGCGACTAAAAACTGTCAGTTTTCGGGGAAAATTCACGGTCTGAGAACTGCCAAAGTCCAGTAAAACTACGGTTTGACCCGGAAAACTGCAAAACAAATATTTTTTACACTAAAACTATCGGAAGAAATCGCTGAACAACATATCCAAAATCCCCCAATGTCTAAACTTTGTGGGGCTGTATGAAAGGAGGTGTGCAAATTTATTCAAACACTGTTTACAACTGATACGTCAGCTACGATTCTTCATCAGCGATATTTCGGCCCTTCTTGGCAAGGGTCCTCGTCAGGCTGTCAATCCTCTGGGTCAACGTCGGGGAAGGACACAAACCTGTAATCAGGTGTGAAAAATTAAGGGGCGAAAAAAAAAAATCTTTTTAGGCTAATGTGACAGTCGATTCATGGATACAAGCTGAGTCCATATCTGAATTTATTTTTTCGCCCGACGACCTAGTTCAACTGGAATATTATTTTCGGAATTTTCTTTTCCTTTCATGAAGGTTATTCCATTCTTGCTCTGTAAGTATGTAACGGGTTATGAAGAATATACATAAAATACATGCGTGTAAAAGAAATCGCCTTCTCGGCGACTTGTTCGACCTTAAAACTTTTACTTCCACCAAATTTCCAGTTTCGGTTTCTCTTTTGTACCGACGAGCTTTCACTAAGTTCTGGTTCTGGGGGGATTCCGGGCCGATAAAATTAGAAAATGGATTCTAAAGCATTGTCCTAATAGGTGTAATAAGGTGTATTACCGCGTATAAGACTTATTACAGATTCCTCTTTTCCTCGGAGCGCGTTGTAATAACGTGAATTAGGAGAATAGACTAGCGTTCCATTCTGGCTTATGCAGGGCCAATCAGATCGCTTGGTTGGTTCCGCCAGCGGGCCGAGGAAAGGAGCAGCGTCGTCAGGGTTGCCACGGGAAGCAGTAAAGTTCTACTTTGTTGGAAGCTGAAGAAACAACTTTTCTTCAAAATAACACGTTTTGTTCTGCTGCGACTGCTTAAGGCTACTTCGAAGACCAATGCTGGCCATCCGCATATTTAACTGCTTTTTACAATGCATTGGGCGTCAGATTGTACTGGTGTACTTCAAGTAACAACACTTTTCAAGTAAGAACACTTTTATGATCTTCAGAAACTCGAAACACTGTATGACCTTGGCAACACTGCTCGCTGCATTGATAAGAGCCTCTCGGGTTCGTATTTGAACGGGCGTGTGTATTAAGACGTAAACATCGCGTATAGCGTTATTCAGCTTATTACACCTATTAGGACAATGCTTAAGTGTTTTCTTACCCTTTCGTTGAAAATGTGATCGACTTCATAATAAACTTTTACTTTGACCGAATTTCCGGTTTGCCAGATTCAGGACAAAGTAAATAAAGAGGAAAATAAGACTCAGATATGGACTTAGCGTGTACTCTTAAAGGACCCCTCTTGCTTATTCTGCCTTTTATAATATACCTAGCTCCTATACAAAATTATAAGCTTCTAAAATCCCACCTTTTTCCATTGTTTCGTTTTCTGCCTACGAGTTTTTAGCGTTTTTTTGGCCTAGCCGAGTTTTGCTCGGACCACAACGAAACGTTTGCCGTCTGCTGACAACTCTTTCCTACATAAGGATCTGAGAAGCTTTTGTTTATTACTTCTTTTATTTGCTTAGTTTTTACACTTTTTAAAAACGGCGCGATCAGTTTTCAAATGTTTTGCGCCCAGCCGCCGCGTCGATGAGCAGGAAGGCTGGAAATAGTCGACAAGCACTAACAGGAAAATCGCTAATTTCAGGTGGAAAGTAACGGTACTTTTGAAAATGTTCTTTTCGGGTCCACTTCATAGGGAAAAAATTATTTCTGGTAAGAGTTGTGCTTTAACCCCAAAACTAAAGCTGTATTAGCCGAACCAGCTCGGCATTGAGGGCTTGGTATTTCTTAGTAGTCAGATGAACAGGGATCGACTAAAACCAGGAAGGGAAGGGAACGCGAGAAAAGCAGGAAGGCATTCTAAAACCAGGAAGGGCATACTAAAGCGAGGAAGGAATTCAAGGCCGCGAAAAATGGAAAGCTGCACCGTTCCCTTCCTCTGTTTAGTATTCTTTGCGGGGTCGGCAACTTTTCAAACTCAAAGTTCACCATCCCTTCCTCGTTTTAGTATCCTGACATGAGAAGGCATTAAGTTCAGTGAGGGGTCAGCAACTATCAAAATTGTAATTCACCTTTTCATTTCTAGTTCAGACGGATACTAAAACGACGGATACTACAGGATACTAAAACGAGGAAGGGATGGTGAACTTTGAATTTGGAAAGTTGCCGACCCCTCAAATAATACTAAACAGAGGAAGGGAACGGTGCGGCTTTCCAGTTTTGAATTCTGGCGACAACCTTCCTCGTTTTAGTATGCCCTTCCTGGTTTTAGTATGCCTTCCTGCTTTTCTCGCGTTCCCTTCCCTTCCTGGTTTTAGTCGATCCCAGATGAACAAATTGTTCAAAAATGGAGAAAGGTATTGTTAAAAAAAAAGGAGACAAGGTTATCGAAAGTATCGTGGCATATCGCTCGTGGACATGGCCGGGAAGATCTTCGCCATTATCTTGCTTAGAAGGTTCCAGCAAGAAAGGGACGAACGATCGCGCGAAAATCAGGCCGGTTTCCGGAGCGGTAGAGGATGCACGGATCAAACTTTCACTCTGCGCCTTAAGCCTTGTCCTAATAGGTGTTGTAAGGTGTATTACGGCGTATGAAGCTTATTACAGATTCCTCTTTTCCTCGGAGCGCGCTGTAATAAGGTGAATAAAGGAAAATAGACTAGCGCTATATTCTGGCTTATGCAGGGCCAATCAGATCGCTTGGTTGGTTCCGCCAGCGGGCCGAGGAAAGAGCAGCGTCGTCAGGGTTGCCACGGGAAGCACTAAAGTTCTACTTTGGTGGAAGCTGAAGAAACAACTTTTCTAAAAAATAACACGTTTTGTTCTGTTGCGACTGCTTACTGCTAGTTCAAGGACTTGTGCTGTCCATCCGTAGATTTACTTGCTTTTCACAATATATTGGGCGTCAAATTGTACTGGTGTACTTCAAGTAACACTAAGAGCACTTTTCTGATCTTCAGAAACTTGAAAAACTGTATGAGTGTGGCAACACTGCACGCTGCATTGATAAGAACCTCTCTGGTTCGTATTTGAACGGGCGTATGTATTAAGACGTAAACATCGCGTATAGCGTTATTCAGCTTATTACACCTATTAGGACAATGCTTTATCCTACAGCAGTGGGAACGGCGCAACCTTCCCATCATCTACATCTTTGTTGACTTCGCCGTAGAATTCAGCTCAGTCACAAGATCTAAATTATGGGTGGTCTTGGTAAACGACGGTATGCTAGTGTAGTTTGCTCAGCTACTATAAGCCTACTAAAATAGCTGCGTCTCTAAAGTCCGAGTCTGTGGCAAAGAATCTGCCCCATTCGAAGTGGAAAGCGGCGTCAAACAAGGCTGCGTACTTTCACCAGTTTTGTTCAACTACTGCATAGACTGGGTCCTAGAAAATGCATGTCATCAATCCAGAAGCATCCCTGTTGGCCTAAGCGTCACTGTCACAGATTTAGACTACGCCGACGACGTCGATCTTCTCGCCACTGATGTTGTAAAACGCCAATCATCGCTGGATAATGTGGCCTTGATTGCTGAGATAATCCAAGACTATGAGGGTTCACATACACTGTAAAAGTTTTTCCGTATAAAGATTACAGTTAACTGCAGTATTTGCTACTCGGATTACTCTTATCTCTACGCAGATAAGATTAATACCAAATAGAGATAAGATGAATCTGACTAGCAAATACCGCAGTTAACTTTAATTATTATACGGAGGGACTTTTTACAGTGTAGCCCAAGACGACCAAATCAATCTTTACGGTTAGACCCTAGACAAAGTCCTCAGATCGGAGATCGACAGCAAAGGAACCTGCGACCTCGACACCCACAACAGGGTCGACAAAGCACAAGCTGTATTCTGGCAGTTACGGCGTCATCTTTGGTCACGAAGAGAGATCAGCATAAAAACTAAAGTCTGCATTTCAAATACAGTTATTATTGTTATTATACAAAACAGCTGTCCTGTCAGTCCTAGACTATAGGTGATGGATGTTGGTCCATCAAAGCAGCACAGGAGCGAGCTACTGATAGTTTCGACCACCAATGCCTCCATTACACCTCAGAGTGAGATTTGCAGATAGAGTATCAAACGCTGAAGTTCGCCATCGCTGTACAAACATAGGGTGTTTTTCCGTGCTCCCACACACAGTTTGTGGGTCGACTGTGGCTCGAAAAGAGTGTTTCCGCGGTCTTTCCTGCGGCCCATAAGTGTGTTTCAGCGACCAACAAGACTTTCGTGGCTCGCTTTGTGGCTCAAATTCGACAAACAACTGGCGAGGTGATTGTCGATTTTGTGGCTCAATTCTGGCGTGAAATTCAAACAAAGCAGCAAAATAGTATCTAAACATTAAAGTTAACTACTTTTTCAAGCACATAGACTTAAAACTGAAGATTTCTTTTGCACATAATGGTAAGGACACAGCTTATCAACCTAGGCAGTTAAGCAAGCTCCTATCTCCTATCTACACCTAGGCCTACACAAGATTATCTTCCTTCTAGGCCAATAGACCAAGTTGTCCAGTGTTATACAGTTTTAGTACGTAAATAAATACTTGAATCTTCCCCATGAGAAGCTTTTGGGACACAGCTCTGAGCACAGTGCCTGCTTCCTACGCGTAGATTCACCGGTTAACGCATTGGCGAATTGCGGGACGGAAACTTGTAGCTGTTGCCTTTCCGTGAGAATGCAGGGGATGGCTCTCTGCCTTGTTTTGACCAGGGTTTGTTTTACTTACAATAAGATGAATAAAATAATCATTGTGGGGATAAGCAGGAATGATTACTTGAAACTATTGAAAGAGCGCAAAAGAAACAGTATAGAAATAAGCGATTTCGTATGCTTGAACTTCACTTTGGTACTGTGAGATCACGATAACTACAATGGTTGCATTTTGCTTTGGTCAGGAAAAACAAAAGAAAGAGTTATAAATATCCTGCAAGCACTAACTTGCAATAAGGTCACATGGAGGGTTGGTCATCAGATAATCCGATCTCGCAGATGTTCGGTCTCTGCCGAACCCCATACACAGTCGATACAAAAACATCCGTGCTATTCGCCTGAGACAAGAATAAATAGTAGTTCCTGATTCACCGTGTCTTTATCAGACCTTTCAAACCATTTTTTTTTTCAGCTTCGGAATTATCTTTGAATTACACATTAAGCTTCTTCCAGATTTTCTGTTCTGACCGGATTTCTGTCAAACTACTACTGGTCTGGGTGAGGAAGTAAAGCTCAGATCTTGCTCCTTTACAAAAATTCCGACCGTCTTTAGAATAGTTTTAATAGTTACGAAATGTCCGAGATTCGCCAGATTCCAGTCAGTCTACTTGTTCGGCGGCGTTCGACGTTCTAATTTACCACGTTGAACCTCTAATCAACTTCAAATAAGAATTTCTCTTATATTAATCCCGGTTTTGCCTGGATTCTGGGCAAATAACCTGTTCAGCCAAAAAAAAAGAAAAAAGAGGTTTAGTACGCCTCCGTATACCCATCCTATCAAAGCTCAACTTTAGATAAAACCTTTACTGTCCACTTTCCCGCATTTCGGTCTAACTATTTGTTCGATGAGAAAATCGTAAATCGTGTCACACTTGCATTACACTCGCAGTTTAACGACCAGTTAAATTACACTTGCATACACATCTTATCCCTTGTACATCAGGTCATACCGCTAGCTCCGAGTTCATGTTTCATACTGCGAAGTTCCACCGGTTTCCGTAAGTGTCGCAGGGTTGTGGCTCTCCGGCGCCGCGCACTGTGTCCCAAAAATAAATTGAGCTTGCTTAACTGCCTAGGTTGATAAGCTGTGGGTAAGGAAATAAGCCTGGAGTTCTATTTATTGATATTTTACATGAATTTTATTTTTATTTTCAGATGTTTGAAATATCCGCCAAAAAATAGACAAAACGGCGTTTCCGCGAGTTTCAACTCGTGGCTCGACTGTGTGGCACACAATCGTGTTTCCGCGACAAACACCCAGAAGTGTGTGGCCCACAATTGTGTCGCGGAAAAAGGACTATAGTCTCCAAATGACCTCTCGCGCTTCAGGAATACGTATTTTAAATTATGTAAATATTTTCTGTACTTATCTGCCCGTCATCGTAACACAAGTATTATGCGTTATTTCAGTGTTATCGATCCAGTTGGAAGCCTACTAGAAATTGAGCGGCGAGCGTGTAGACGGTTCTTACATCGAAGTCAAGATGCTTGCTTCTTTTAGTTTGTTGATATGTTATCTATATTTTCTTTTTCCTTCGTTTTCCGCTTTTTTTTGCATAGTGGGTTTATAATAAAAAAAAAGAAAAAAGAAAGGGCCACAGCCGTCATCAAAGCTCGTTGGCTAAGTTGGCTTGGCCATGTCCTTCGGCACCCAAATGACCGCCAAGTCAAACAAGTTCTAGCAGAACTCCTTCCCTCTTGGCAAAGGAGACCGGGCGGTCAACTCAAGAATCGGTGGACGACCGTCAAAAAGAACCTCGAGCCTGTAGGCGGTTTCTACCGCTTCGGCAGAAGATGGGACAACTGCTGGCTAGATTTTGCCCAGGAGATGACGCAAGATAGAGGCAACTGGGACACCACGTTCGGTAACTCATGGACGCTGGGTGAGGTGGCCATCGTCTGGTCCCGTTAAAGTACAAGTAAGTACAGATGAATGACCCGAGAAAAAAAAAAAAAAACACTTTACTACTGTTAGTACCATTGCTGTAAAGAACATCTACGCCATCTATAGTCCAAACACGTCAAACATTCCTCATTAGTTTCTTAGTTGCACAAGAAACCCTAGGTTCACACTGATGCTTCGTATGCGACACGATTTTTTCTTTGATGTTCCGACGTGCGACAGAATCGCATGCACGTTCCCATCACCACGCAGACGCAAAGGAAAACGACATTTTTCGTCGAGATTATTCTGCAAAAGGACAAAGAAGCCCTTGAGGAAACGACCTCTGAAGATGCTGGGAGATTACCCGTCTGAATACCCACCCACTGATTAGGAAATTTTCAGTCAAACCCTATATGTCATCTTGCTCAAAATAGGTTAACAAAAGTCTATTCAGAGATGTTTGGCATTCAGTCATCCTAGGATTACAGTCAGATCAAGGTAGAGCAATTTTAGTCTTGAAAATTAACTAATCTTTGTTTTTTCTTTTCTTTTCCCTCAAAAAATCGCATGCGTTATGTCGGATCAGTTGAAATATTTTAACGCATCCGACACTGCGACAAAACGCAAAGTTCTGCTTTGCTTGTCGCATGATTTGTGTCGTTTGTCGCATGACGCAGAATTTTGCGCGAAATCGCAGCAGTGTGAACCAGGGGTAAGAGTCAGAAGCGTTGACAAGTTGGGAGTTGGCGAGGGGTTGACCATTCTCTGGTACTTACGCACATCCTTTCCCGGCAACGGACATTTGATGTACACCAAAAATGAGAGTCTGCGACCCCTGAAAAGTTGAAACACGATTTTAGGGATCCCAAAACGTAAGTGGAGGGATACCTATGACTTCGTAAAAGTTGTCCATCCGTCTGCCTGCCTGTCAGTCTGTCTGTCTGTCCATCTGTCCGTCTGTCTGTCTGTCTGTCTGTCCGTCTGTCTGTCTGTCTGTCCGTCTGTTAGCACGATAAGATATTTCGTTCAAACTTGATATGAGATTCTTTGGGTCAGACTACAGGTCAAGTTGGTAGATGGCTCTATATAGGGGTGGGAGAGGGGGTTTCAAATTAAGGGCGAAAGGAATATTTGTTTAAAACTAACGAGATAGTCGATTTAGGGGTAAGAAAACATGGTGAATCAGGATATGATATTGATTTTCTCGTCGGATAAGCAGTTCACCCGGAATTCGGCCAACACCGGAAAATTTGTTAAAAGTAAAAGTTTTTTCTCAAGTTTATTAGAGATTCGATGTAGGGGTAATGAGACATGCTGAATTCAATTTGAAATTTAGTTTCTTTCTGGGCAAGTAGTTCGCCGGAATCCTGCCGAAACCGGAAATCTGAAAGGAAGAAAAATAACAGAAGCAAAAAGGGGCATTTTCCCACGGGTCCGGAAGTGCTGCCACCTATTGTTACTAGCCATTTCTATTCGTGATTTCTGTTGAGTGTATCTGAGTCCCTACCCCTCCTTAACTCACTCGTACTATGTCCTTTGTCTGTACTTGGGATTGGGGCAGAGAAATGCCACTATTAAACTTTAAAAGTTCTCTCATTGCCAAAGAAACTGGAGATTATCCTTTGCTTCATTTTGGGATCCCAAAATGTACGTGATAACCTATGATTCCGTTCATTCACCCTCCGTAAGAGGGTTGAGATATTTTATTGAAACTTGGCAAGAGGACTCTTTGGGTCAAAGAGTCCTCTTTTCTTTCTTTTGTTTGCTCTGTGTTTCGATGCAAAGCGAAATAGCAGTTGACTCGGCAGTTACGCTTGCCTTTTTTTGTTTATATATCTTGACGTGTTGACGTTGGAATCAGTTAGTCGGCATACGCCGTGTGCAAGATTCTTAATGACTAAACAATTTGATTTAAAGTACAGGTCAAGTTCTGTAGCCCTACATTTCGGGGCGAAAAAAATACTATTTTTAAAGCTAATGAGAAAGTCGATTTAGGGCTCAGGAGACATGCTGAATCCGAATATGAAAATTATTTTCTTGCTGGGCAATTAGTTCGTCAACAATCCGGCCAAAACCAGAAAATTTGTTAAAAGTAAAAGTTTTATTTTAAGCTGATTAAATGTTCGATTGGGGGGTAAGAAGACATTCTGAATCCGAACATGGTAATTTTTATTATAAATTTAGCATGAAATTTTAAAACCCAATGATATAGGCGATATGAGGTGAGGAGTCATGCTGCTGCAGCTTTATCACCCAAATCTGATGGTAAGAAAATTCGTCTGAACAGTATATCACGGCAGACGCGTCATTTGACCCCCCAGGGAGGGGGGGGGGGCTGCATATCCAAAATCAGCGAATCTTTACGAAAAATCGCGAGTGACATCATTATAACGGCCAGTCGGGTAAAGTGGATTCTAATCAGGTCTTCCGCCAAACTTTGACCTTATCAGACAAAGTTAATGCTCCGGGATTACGCCTTTGGCTCACCTAGGTTTTCGCGAAACGACGCTTCCGTATCACGGTAACCTAGAGTTAAAGCACAATGGGCGCTAACTATGCTTTAATTTTTATAAAATGCTTCAAACATCCAAATTTCTGACTTTCACTAGAGAGCGCTTCAAAAATAAGCCGTTTTCTTGTTATCGCTTGTCATTACCTCTTCGGCTTCTCGGCGGAGGTGATTTCAGAGCATGGTACTGCAAGGCGCGGAAATTCAAAAACTACTGGCCATGTAGGAAAACCAATCATTTTGAAGAGCTGAGGGAAGAGAGTGCCATTGCTGATAAATTAAACCATCCCTAAATCTGTCAGATTGCTCCAGTGTTATCTGATGAAACTTCTGTTGTTTTGTAGTATCGAAGAAAAGTTTTGTTTTCTGGGTGTAAAGTTACAAAACTGCCAAAAATGTACAAATATAACCGACTTACTTGGAGCTGATTCCCGAGCTTACAAGGAATTCTCAGTTCACACCGTTAATATGAATATTTGTCGACAATACAAATAATCCGGAGTGTATAATATCAACGAAAGGATAAGAAAAAAGAAACTCTGCATATATTTGTCGAAGCTAGTAAATCGGAGTATGGGAGTCGGCAAAAAAAGCCGTAACGATATAGTAGCGAAAATAGGTTGTATAGGAATCGGCTGGTTTCTGATGTAACATTGTATTCTAGGGGGTGGTAATGTGGCATCATGATTGTTTGATCTGCCCATCGAACTTTAAGTGTTTACGCCACGGATACAGATGATAATGTAAAACAATGACATAGTTTCGCAAAAATTAGTTTGAGTTCTGTAATTTATTGTATCCGTATTTATATTTATTATTTAATATTTAATTTGTATTCAATTCTGTAAAGATATGGAAAGCTTTAAAGTTAAGGGTATACAATTTTATTGACAACTGTGAAAACGAGACCTAAGGTTTCGATGGGATCCCAGAAATGTAATATATGATACAGCCCATTGCGTCTTGTAGTCCGGTTTCGCCAGACTCCTTGAACAACAGATTAATGCCAATGGCTTGTCATCTGAAAACAAGACCAAACTTTTCGATGGGATCCCAAAAATTCAATATCTGATCCAGACAACTGGGTCTTGTCTTAGCCAGATCCAGTCATCGCCAGAATCCTTGAACATTCTTACAATTAAAATTCAGAAACAGATTAAGGCCAAACAGCTAATCATCTGAGAAAACCAAGTTCAGATATGGATTCAGCATGTGTGTTTACCCGTATAAGTCATATCTGTTTTGACGAAAAGTTCCTGTCACTTCTGCCAATTTCCCGGTTTCGGCCGAACTCTAGAACTACTTGTCCAGCGAAAAAAGAAAGCTCAAAAACGAACTCAGGATATCTTCTTTCCCCAATAATGAACATCTAATCAACTTCAAATAAAAATTTAACTTATAACAAATTTTCCGACTCCAGCCGGATTCCGGTCAAATTATATGTCCGGGTAAAATATGATTGTCACACACGGATTCAGCGTCTCTTCTTACCCCTAAATCGGTTATCTAGTCAGCTAGAAATAAAACTTTAACTTCTAACAATTTTCCGGTTTTGGCCGGATTCCGGGCGAACTACATGTCCGGGACGAAAATTGTTTTCACATAAAAGTTCAGCATGTCTTCTTGCCCTAAATCGGACATCTGATCAACTCCAAATAAAACTTTTAATTTTAACAAACTTTCCGGTTTGGGCCGGATTCCGGGCGAACTACTTGTCCGTCGAGAAAATGGTTTTGACCATCGTCTTCAGCATGTCTTCCTACCTCTAAATCAAACATCTAATCAACTTGAAATAAAACTTTTACTTTTAACAAACTTTCCGGTTTTGGCCGGATTCCGGGCGAACTACTTGTCCGATTACAAAATGAATTTCACCATCGTGTTCAGCATGTCTTCTTACTCCATAATCGACTATCACATTAGCTGTTTCAAAATATTTTGTTTGCCCCTTAATTTGAAACCCCTCCCCCACCCCTAAATGTAGGGCTACAAAGCCCATTTACGAACTCGACTGGTCCGCCGACCCAACGAATCCTCACACCAAGTTTCATCAAAATATCTCATTCCCTTCGAGAGTTATCGTGCTTACAGACGGACGGACGGACGGACAGACGGACAACTTTTGCGAAGTCATAGGTATCCCTCAACTTACGTTTTGGGATCCCAAAAACAAGTTCAGGTGTGGATTCAACATGTGTGTTTACCCGTATACGTCATATCTACTATGACGAAACGGATAAATAATCGGAATATAACGGATAGAATATCCGGTTTTGGCCGGATTCCGGGTGAACTACTTGTCCGGCAAAACTAAAGCTCAAAACAAATTCAGCATATCTTCTAACACCTATATCGGATCGAATCGAATCGAAATCAGCTTCAGATGAACTTTAACTTTTAATAAATTTTCAGATTTTTCCGGATTCCGGGCGCAATACTTGTCTGGGTAGAAAACGATTGTCATATTCGGATTCAGCATGTCTTCTTAACCATAAATCGAACATTTAATCAGCTTCAAATAAAACTTTTACTTTCAAAAATTTTTCCGGTTTTGGCCGGATTCCGGACGAACTAATTGTCCGGCGGGAAACTAAGTTTCAGATATGCATATGTTTTCATGACCCCCATCAGCCAATGATAATTTTTGCATCAAGGGTTTTGCTTAGAAATGAACTTCGACCTACCTTAAAGTGCGCACCTTAACCGTAAAGTGAAAAAAAAATACTTTTGACCAAACGATACATGTTATGACCCGCTAGAGTCCATGATCATTTGTGCCACGAGAGGTTTCCTTAAAAATGAATTTCTAGCACGCTTAAAGTGCGCATCTTAACCGAAAAGTGAAAAAAAAACTTTTGACCAAACGGCACATAGCACAATTGATAGGGTTTTTATACTTAAGTCACTGATAGAGAAGTGTTGTAGAAGGAGGAATAACCTGTTTGTTGCTTTCATAGACTTAGAGAAGGCTTTCGATAGCGTAGATAGAATCCTGCTGTGTAAAGAGTTGTTGAGGATAGGCCTGCCCCGGATTTTTGTTCGATTAGTTGGGGAAATGTATAGGCTTACTAAAGGAATGGTTAAAGTAGCAGGGAAGGGATTTTCAGATTTATTTGATTGTGAGGTAGGAGTGAAGCAGGGAAGCACTTTGTCACCGAGGCTTTTTTGTATATATGTAAATGATATTGTTGAATATTTCCAGGAGAAATGGGCACCCACGGTGCGTCTAGGGAATTTGACATTATCACTGTTGCTATTTGCTGACGATGCTGCGCTGGTAGCTAAATCCCCCGAAGAACTGCAGAGTTTGTTAAATATATTAGCAGATTATTTGGACAATAAGAAGATGAAGCTGAATGTTAAAAAAACAGAAATAGTAGTTTTTGGTAATAATAGAAATAATCACAAATTTTTCTATAAAGGTACTGATTTAAAAAGAAGTGATACTTTCAAGTATCTTGGGTTTTTGTTGAATGAAAAAGGAAATTGGAAAGATCATGTTAAAGAAATGATTCGTAGAGGTAAAGCAGTGTCTGCTGCTGTGTTGATAAATCCAGTGATAAGTGCTACAAAAAATTTAAAAATGCATAAGCAAATATTTCAGTAAAAAATTCGCCCTTCTATCCATTATGGGGCTGAGCTTTGGGGGTATGAGGCTATCCCGCAACTTGAAACCGTTCAGCTGCAACATTATAAGAAATTAATTGGGGTCCATCCTACAATTCCCACGCTAGCCCTTAAGGGGGATTTAGGGCTCTGTTCTTTGCAAAAAGATAGAGCTGTCCAGGTTATTAGGTTTTGGATAAAACTTCTTCAACTACCAGATGAGAGGCTGTTGAAGGCAGCGTATCTGGAACTATTAAAGCAGGGAAAGAAGAGATCCTGGCCATTTCAAGTGAAAGCCCTACTTGATAAAGCAGGGCTGTCTTATGCTTGGAATGAGGGTCTCGGTCCTACAACTGATCAAGATAAACTTTGTCGCAGTTTTGCGCGAGTTCAGGAGGATCAGGAAATTCAGCTTTGGCATGAACAGACTGTTAATTCAGAGACTCTGAAAGATTATAGGAATATTAAAGAGTCGGTTGGTTTTGAATTTTATTTTAAGTTACGTTTACCGGCTGAAAACCTGCGTTTGTGGTTCCAGATCCTAGCGAACAGTCTCCCTCTTAAGAGTAGGGTTAAATTATTTGAAAGAAATTCCCGAAACCCGAAGTCATGTTATACTTGCTCGTTATGTGGTTTGGAAGAGGAGAATCTGCCCCACTTCCTGTCAAGATGCAAGGGGCTCTCGGATTTGAGAGTAAGATTTTTTGGTGAAGATGGGTTGCTCTTTCCTGGTATCCTAAAGTCATCTTCACGGTCAGCGATAATGGCAGTTACAGGTTTTGTCAAAGAAGCGTTAAAGAGATGCAAATAGTTATTGGTGGTGGGAGTTTAAAGCGTTTTACATGTGAGTTTATATAATCGCTCTCTCGAAGTGTTTAAAAATGCATGATTTTGTGTATGGCCTAACGGCTAAATTAAAGTATCTATCTATCTATCTATCTATTCATGAGCCCCAGGGGTCCATGATCCTGTTGCCTCAAGGGTTTTCCTTACAAGTGAATTCCTTAAAGTACAAAAAATACTTTTGAGCGAAATATACATTTTCACTATCCCGATGAGTCTACCATCATTTTTGCCCCAGGGATTTTGCTTACAGATCAGTTTCTAGCGCCTTTAAAGTGCGCATCATCACAATCAAGCGCAAAAATAAAATACTTAGTATCAAACGATAGCCTACATATTTGATAGTGCAAAAACGGATACATCAGCTGAATTTTATTAGAGCTATATTTCCGCCCTTCTTTGCAAGGTTCCTCTTTAGGCTCAAAGTCGCTCAAGTTGAAAAAACGTTTTTCCACAAGTTCATTTTTCCAGCTTGAGCGGCTTTGAGCCTGAAGAGGACCCTTGCCAAGAAGGGCCGAAATATAGCTCTAATAAAATTCAGCTGACGTATCCGTCTTGTACTATCAAACATGAATCGCAGTCAGCTTGGGCTGAAGGAATATTCAAACGGTCCATTCTCGTGGTTTCCAAGGGCCCATGATCATTCTTATCTCAAGGGTGTTGCTTACAAATGATCAGAACACACTCACGAATTGGCCAATTCCTACTTTCATCATCCGACCCAGCCTGTGCAAGTGCCATATGAGCTTGTAGCTCTTGTTTAATTCCTTCTTGCGATATGTTGTTGTTTTGTTTGTTCAATGTGAGTGGTAGTCTTCGATATTGTGATTACGGACTGTGTCATCAGTTTTCTTGAAGAAAAAAATTCTTCTTACATTTTGAAAGTTTTGATGGGTTGACAACTTCCAAAGTGTCGCTCCGCAACACTTTTGTAGGCGAAGTTTTTTTTTTTTTTTTTTAGTTTAATACTCTTTATTAGACAACCCATCTTTTACATGCTAAACTACATTAACTACATTACATTAACACCTTTTGGAACTCTCTTAACATCCTTTATACATATAGCTGATACTTCTGAATGCCGGAAAGCCCGAATGGGCCTGTGGGGGCAGCCAAAAAAAAAAATTACTTTACGTTAATTTTCACATATTACCGCATTCTGGATTTCGCACGGAACCGAATTCCAAACTGCGGTTCCCATATGCTCTATATGTATGTAGTGTTTCTCGCTTGGCTCGCCAGTAGTTCCGCATTTCTTGTGTTATACTCGTGATAAACATGTTCATTTTAAATAAACCAGAAAACATTTTTGGGCCAAGTCCGTACAGACATTGTTATACAAATGTTCCAATCTGTCAATCTCTGATTTGTCCAACATTTAAAATATATTATACTTTCGAAATATAGAATAAGTACTCACAACACCTCTTTTATGCTTACCTATTGCCCGTGGAGCTTTGTTCTGCTGTATCTGTATTTTCTTGTCTCGTTTCTTGTAAGTACCGTAAAAATTGCTAGCCGAACAAAGGTTGCTGCAACACTTCACGAATTACCTGGGCATCATAGATCTAATTTGATTTTAGTACCCCGTTTTCTTGAATTGAATAAATTTTACCGTTACTGTTGTTGGCTGCTAAGTAAAACTGCGAACAGAATCCTAATTGGATGCAACTCGTCGCAAACAAGGATGGCTATTTTTAACTTACCGGAATTACCCCTGTCACATAATGTGTCAGCCGTCAACAACCCCGAACCAGCAGTCTTTTGATTGTGTTCAAAGGATATTGGAGTTAAGATCACGGGATCGACTAAAAAGAGGCACGGCACGGCACAGCATGGAATAGAAGGCACAAAAATATATTAGCAAGTAGTAGAAGTAGACCAGTAAGTGAGAGTTCGTAACAGCAGAGCCTAAAAAAAGGCATGTTAGAACTTCGTTTCTGCCCATCACTCTCAAGCATGAAAGTGAAAGTTTAGTGTTCGTGCCTCTTTTTAGTACTCGTGCCTCCGACACTATGTCGTTCCGTGCCGTGCCTCTTTTTAGTCGATCCCTTAGGATCACTGCCAACGATGATCTTTCTGTGTATTTTGGTATTCCCAGTGACAATTTACGGAGATCTTGAAGGCGAGCGTCAAAGACGCCTTTTCAGTCCAGGGGTGACAATAGTGAAAACTGCTGTTACGACTGTGACCTCCACTCGACAGCGGTTCTGTTATAAGCTTCCTGATGGGGCGATTTCGTTATGTCGCCGGAAACGCCAGTGGTTGGATTTTGGGGGACAAGACAACCGCCCACTCCTGGACAGGTAAGCTAAATTCCCGAAGTCCGGTCAAGAATTCGATCCACAATAATAGTTGCGTTTTTGCAGATACCATGGTATCTGATACCACGGTCTAAAGTGGTTTTTGCAGTTATCGTGGTATCTGATACCACGGTACCGTCAAAAGGCGTTTTCGTAGTTATCGTCGTATCTGGCCAGTTATCGTGGTATATGATCTTCAGGTACCGGTCCGACCGTGGTAACTGATCGTGGTATCTGAAAAGTCATCTCACTTTTATCAAATTTTGTCAAATTGGTGAGAAAGAAGTTTAGCACTTAGTGATGTAACTGGATATCAGTTTTTCTTATGGGATCACTTTGAAAAATGCAATTTCGGCAATAGTCGATTTTGCAGAGCGACCGTGTGTCAGATACCAAGGTAACTGCAAAAAGACTAATTGCAGATTCAGTTACCGTGGTAACAGATACCAAAGTATCTGCAAAAACGCAACTAATACGTGCGTAAAAGATTTGTCGTGCCAGCTACGGAAGTGAAGTATAGCCTACTTATTCTATTGCATTGCACGCATGGAGTAGGAATCAGGGTGAGGGTCGTCAGTCCGTGTGTGATAATGGAAAATGGGCCCACAGAAACGATTTTAATGTCTTCTTTCAATTTCAAAAAACGAAGTGGTGAACTTTGCTAAGAAATTCCCTCCTTATCTCTGCGAAATATTGCAAAGTTCATGATAGAATCAGGTTTTCCCGGTCGGATTTTCTTCACTTTCGCCATAGGCTAAAGCTGAAAAATCTCAACTTTTCCGTGCAGAACTGATGATGGTGCCAGACGTCCTGGCAGGAAGACACAGTCCGCAAGCATCCGACACGGATCGGCTCTCCAAAGCGTCGACAAAAGGTAACAAAAACTATGAGCTCATATGGCACTTGTTACGAGTAGTTGGTATGGGAAACGAGAAAGTAAAAAATCTGAGCATTTTTCCGGAAATTCCGGTACCCCTCCCCATCTTGCTCGCATCCGGTCCGAACCGTAGAATATGTCATCTAAGGCAGTGGTTCCCAAGGCCGTATCCCAAGGCCGGGGGGTTGAACCCCCCCCCCCCCGAAACATACAATAATATTCATTTTTATAGGCTTTTCCCTCTGATCTATGTTTTTTTTTGTACTTTTTTGTCCGACCCGCAGGCAACCCCCCCCCCCCGCCCCCCAAAAAATTCCTAGATACGGGCCTGGTGGTTGCCAACCTTTTCCGTACCGCGTACGGAATCAAGGCTCGAAAACGTTGCGTAGCCTACCCCCTATTTCAGGACGTGAAAAAGACGATAATTATTGTCATATATGATAAGTCATGCATGTATAGAAATATATTCAAAATCGATGAGACACTTGAGGCTGCTTTGTAGCAAAAATTTTGTCAAATATCGGCTCGATGTCATTACCGGCTGTCATTAAACTGACACATCCGTGCTTTCATCCAGCTGCATCGTAAAAATTTTCGTTAGCTTAATTCGGAAACTGAATGACAATATCACTTGCAATGTCTCCGATTTGTATTGAAACAATATTGTTTGACACGGACAGTAGGCTAGCTGTTTAGGAGTCAACATTCTTTCATTCGACTTTCCACTAAGCCTTGTAATAAGCCCCCCCCCCCAAAAAAAAAAGGTCGCCTAGGTGTGAAAAAGAAACGATTTGGCGCGAAGCGCCGCAGTTTTTCGTAAAAACAGTTATTTTTTTTTCACAGAACAGTCGGTAAAAATACCTTAGCCTACCCCCCAAAAAACATTTTGGCTAGTGATACCTCTACTGGTAATATTAGGCTTTCGGCAATCAAAAATTAGTGAGGCGAGATTTTGAAGCTACAGACTAAACCGATTACCCCTTGCAAGGGTCCCGCGTCCCCCTTGGGCACGCGTACCACCGGTTTGGAACCACTAATCTAAGGAATACGATGTCTGTACTTTCCAAGTTTCATTCAAATCACTCCACATGTTTAACCCCTATGCGAGCCACAACATTTCCGGGACTCCAGCTCCAACTCCCCCACTGTGGCCGAATACGACTCAGACACATAAACTTCGCATCTCTAACATCTCCTGTTCCCGTCCATCAAGTTTAACTCAACCCGGAGCATATCTGCAATTTCCAGTTCCCACTTCATCCTCCTCCTGCCTTGGTCGGATCCGGTTCTGACGCCAAATGACAAAGCCGCATAAACTTGGTACTGTCCAACTTGCATCCCATTCGGCTCATCCGTTTGGTTTTTGTGCATGCCACAAAGTTCCCCCCCCCCAGCTCCCCCAACCATGGTCGCATGGGGTTCGGGCACATGCTTTGCATATCTAGGTCATCACTTCATGTCACCCATAAAATTTCACTTGAATCGGACCATTTGTTCGCAACCTACGGAAGTCAGTAATTTCCGAATTCCTCTCTCTCAACTCCTCGAAAAATTGTCGGATCCTGGAACGGAAGTTTTCCTAGGGCATTGTGTCGGGTCCTTAGGTGTATTTGGTCGGGTCACTAACATGCGTGCGAAGCTTGATTGTCCTTAGCCCATCTTGAAGTATCCTAACTCGCGATCACCGGAATTCCGGGAAACCCCCTCCAACTCCCCCAAAAGAGCCCCGATATGATCTGGTTCTGTCAAGAACGTATTTAATGCTTACGCTTGTTCTTCCCCCCATATTCCATCCCGATCCCTTGACGCGAAGCGTTTCACAACAATTCCAGTGCCCCCTTCCAACTACCCCCCCCCCCAAGTACCGGATCCGGTCCGGACTTGACAAGAAACATCTGAGACAATAACTTTTTCTACTTGCCAAGTTTCTTTCAAATCCGATCGCCCGTTCAAAAGTTATGAATACAACTTGATTCCGGGATCACCTTCTCTCCACTCCCCCACGATGCTCGGATCGTACAAACGACTATTCTCAAGTCGGTCTATTCGGATCCCTCATATTCTTGCAGTGTTTCATCATCCTAGTACATCGGGAAGTACTAAACTCGCCGGATCATCAGAATTCCCTCCCCCCCAACTCCCCCTCAGAGTGCCCGAATCCGGTCCGGTTATGTCAATGCTGTATCTAGGACTTTTCCTTGTTCTTCTCACCAAGTTTCATCCCGATCCCTCCCTCCTAAGCGTTTCCAAAGATTTCCGGTTCCCCCCTCCAATCCCCCCCCCCCAAAGTCACCGGATCCGGTTTGAATTTGAAGTGATCGTCTGAGACACGAGATCTTTCCAAATATCAAGTTTCATTAAGATCCAATCACCCGTTCAAAAGTTATAAATACCTCAAGATTCTTGATTCCCCCCCCCCCTCCTTCCACTCCCTCCACGATGGTCGGATCGGGAAAATGACTGGTTCCAAGTTAATCTTTTCGAGTCCCCGATATGCCTGCCAAGTTTCATCGTCCTAGCTTATGTGGAAGTGCCCGAACTAGCAAAATCCGGACCGACAGACTCACCGACGGACAGACAGAAATTGCGATCGCTATATGGCACTTCGGCGAAGGGCAAGTGCCATAAAAACGCTCCCTATCGTCACATGAGGAGAAAGGTACGAAATGAGAGGGACGACGACATATATCTTTTGGTACCTAATACCGTTCTTGCTATTACAATGCCCATATATCGTATCTCCTGGGTTACATGTCAAAACAGTGACGGTAAGAGAAAACAACGGAGGCTGTTTGCTTTCCCTGCTTTGACTGTCCCTTGATTTGCTTCGCTGCTTAGGCCGTCACTGTTTTTGCTTTCGATATTTTGACCGTCGATGTCGTCTTCGTTATCGCTGTTTTGATCGGATACTACCTCATGGTACAAAGGTCAATGTCGGGGCAATTGCTGGTCTCCACACAGAGACGGCTAAAAAGTCTGTAGTGCCGTTCTGACGCGATACCCGACAGATACCCCTCCCCCCTATAGTTACTTCACTGCCTTTTGGACCTATATGCATGAACATCAATGTATTTCAACCACTATATATTCAATCAGCCAACCGAACGAACTGAAACCTGAATAAGTATCAACATCAGTATAGTACACGCCAACGAACGGGTTTGTAAAACGACAGCAAGGATAAGCATAAATACGACTTCAAAAGATTCGCTCGGTAATTATGCAAAATTTCATCTAAAGTGTTCGAATACGGTATAAATATATCCTGTTCTTGCTGTAGCAACCAAGAGCTGTAAGCTCATATAGCACTTGCAAGCATACTACGTAGTACCTAAGGGTGTCGGCTAAGATTTGCGCTGTCTAGCACAGACAGTTATGGCCCTTTTGGATTCGTGAAAATGTTGGTTTAGTCAAAAATATGCCATGCACTCTGCGGTTACAATGCTCGCTTCAAGGGGGCTAGGAATCCATTTTGTCAGCAAAAGAACTGGTACACAAATGATCATGGGCTGGTTGGGTCATGAAAGTGTATCATTTGCTCGAATTTTTTTAAGGGGGGCTAAAACTGAATTTGCATGCAAAATACTTTGTGCATAGATGATCATGGGCCCTTGGGGATCTTAAAAAATGTGTCGTTTCTTAGAAATATTTTTTTCCACTTTGCGTTAAGTATGTTGGAAAGTCATTTGTAAGCAAAAGCCTTGATGCAAAAATGAGCATGGGCCCTTGAGAATCATGAAAATGTATTTTTCTCACTTTAAGAGGGGGCTAAAAACTAATTTGCGGTTTATGAAATTATGAAATTATCAAAATTTCCTTCGGATCCGACCAACCGTTGAAAAGTTATGCATGGCACAAAATTCCGGTAATTCCAATTCTCTCCACTCCCCCGAAGATGTCCGATCGGGGAAATGACTGCTTCCAAGTCAATCTGATCGGGTCCCTGTTACGGTCCTGCCGAATTTTAGCGTCCAGGTAGCCTACATCTGTAAGTACCTTAACTCGCCATCACTGGAATTTCGGGAAGCTCCTTCTACCCCCCCCCCTCCCCTCACACACACACACAATGAGCTGATCCGGTCCATTTCCATCAAAATATATTCACAACTTGTCCTTTTGTTCTTGTTCCCCCTCCAATCCCACCCCCAGAATTACTGGATTCGGTCCAGACACGAAATGGGACATCCGCCGCCTGAGCTCTTCCCAACTGTCAGGTTTCATTTGTGTCCAATGCCCAGTTCGAAAGTTATGCATGCCTCAAGATCCCGGGTTTCTCCTCCCCTCCCCCGATGGTCGGATTGGGGAAGTGACTATTCTGAAGTAAATCTGGTCAGGTCCCTGATATGTCTACCAAGTTTCATCGTCCTAGCACATCTGGAACTACCTTAACCCGTTATAACCGGAATTCTGGGACCCATCCTCCAACTCCCCCCCCCCCCCACAGTTGTCAGATCCGGTCCGGACATAAAATGGGACACGTGAGACATGTTCTTCCCACATATCAAGTTTCATTCAGATCCGATCACCCGTTCCCTCCACTCCCCTCACGATGGTCGAATCGGGAAGTGACTTTTTCCAAGTCAGATGCCTGCCAAGTTTTCTAGTCCTAGCTCATCTGGAAGTACCCTAACTCGCGATCACCGACCGAATGACGGAAAAGTGATCGGTATATGGTACTTGACCGGAAGGCAAGTGCCGTAAAAACTACAGTTTGATATTAGTCAGCGTCAGAGTTGAACAAGGTTTCGGCGAGGCTCCAAAGGGGAATTTTACCGGACTTTTTCATCCAGACCATCGGGTCTTTTGGACTTCGCCTGGTCGCGTATACATGTTATTCATTGCTAATTAACTCCTTAGGTAGATCTGATAGGTTCTGTCTTTAATCTCCCGTCCAGCCCAGATTAGGACCGGAATGTCAGTGCTGTTTGAAGTTCTTCATTCTGATTCACCATGTTTTCGAATTACACCGCATTTTAAAGACCTAATCCAAACATTCGGTTTACCTTCTCTTAGTGATCGCGTGCCACGGGTTTGTTTAGATTTGAACTCGATTGCCGAGTTACTGTTTTAGCTCGAGAAAAAACCCACGCACAACGTCTTCTTTTCTAGATGGCGGAATTTTCCAGGATTGATTAGCAAAGAATTATAAGACCTAGCTAAATGATAATTTTTGTATGTCTTCAGAGGTACCACACTGGTCTTGGTTTTCCAATTTAATTGTATTTTTAATGAAAGTTGGAGCATTAGATGGAAATTATTATTTTGACCCTTGGCTCCCTACGTGCCATAACAGCTGTCCGGGATAATCGGCTGAGATTTAGTCCAGACAGAGTTATTTCAAACCTAGGATTTTTTTTTTTTTTAATTTGCTCCTTGTTTTACGGTGTTTTTAGTGGTTTTTAACATTCATAGTGACAGTAGGGATGGTTAGCATTGTGTGTGTGGTAGAAAGACCATTTTTTGTGGCCCGCTTATTGGGGAATTACTGTTCTCTCCGAAATTACCGAAAAGACGTATGGACGGGTGGACGAACAAACTTTACGAAATCATAGGCATCCAAACATTTTGGGATCCCAGAATGTGTTTGCGACCAACGGTGCTTTAAGTTTAACTGAAAAGCCAACTTATTCTGTGTCATTTAACTGAATACACTGAATTATTTGGATTCAGCAAAGGGATTTATTTTATTTTCCACTATCTCCTCAAGTTATGACGTTCAGAATATCTGCGGCCGTCCCCACAACGAGAAATTCCACTATTTTAATCTCAATACAAACGCGGCTTTTCAGTGGGCAGTGGTGAGATTGGTGAAGATTGCTTAATGCCTAAACAAAAAGAATCAGACGTCTTTCTCGTAAAGCATACGCAACAAAAATACAAGGGCATAGAGGTACCACAAATCACACGGAAATTCCACTATTTGAAAATCGATTATGCGTGAATAGCGGAACAACGAAGTAACGCATTTTTGCCGGGTTTTCAAGCTTCTTTAAGTGAATAAGGGATGGGTAACTAGATTGTCCTATCTAAGCCCTTTTCAGTTAAACTTTAATGGCAGTGGGGAAGATCAAAGTATTAGCCCATGGAGTTTTGGTATCATAGTTTTCTAATATATGTTCTAAACTCTTCATTATGTTCTACAAAAGCAGCTTTGAAGTCCCAGACCGTCTCCTACCCGACTGTACCAACAGGGATTGCCCACCCTTGATTTGAGTGCATCAGTAGCCACGTGTTCGAATACTAAAATCAGCATGTTTAAAAGCGGGAATCGCTTTTTTATGGCCGTCACTGGTGCCATGAAAGGGTGTACAACAAGTTATAAGTAGTGAACTGAAAGACAAAAATGCTCCTCAGCCGGGATTTGAACCCAGGACCCTCTGATTACAAGGCAGGCGCTCTTACCATCTGAGCTACCGAGGGACTTGTGAACAGAGATCGCTAACCACTACAGTAGTCTGATAGAAGCCAGCCATAGGAACAGTGATTCCGCTCGAAGGCAAATTAATCTAACTAGTTCACATCCCCATGGTTTATTGGTCACAGTACCTTGTGTAAAGTGCCATCTATGTATTGTACAACAACTGTCGGGGAGTGGGTAACCCCTCGCTTTTCCCCTTCCCCTTCCCAAACAGCATCATTGCCCTAATTGCAGTGTGCAGAATCAAAGTCTTTGACGGAGAAGTTCAAAATTCAAGATGCATGTGTTACCCTTTTGGATGTTTCTTCGTCGCTATAAACAAGACCAAAGGTTTCGATGGGATCCCAAAATTTTTAATATTTATCAGACTTCTTGATCCAGACAATCGAATCTTGTACATTTCCAAGTCTTCGCTGGACCCCTTTAACATTTTTGCTATTTATCCATAATCAACCGCTTGAATATGTAGCCTACAACAAAAATGTTACCATTTTCAAGTTTCTTGCTTACGGGCAAACAACTAATCAAATGAGGAAACCAAGTTCAGATACGGATTCAACAAGCTTGTTTACTCCAATATCTCATATCTAATCGACCTCAAAAAAGTATTTTAGAATTGTGTTGTTGTTTTTCTACCAAATTCCTCGTATTTTAGCAGCATTCCCGGCGAACTGCATGCAGAGCAAAAGATCTGGTGACGCTGGAGCCGAACCTTGCAAATTTTGCCAGCTTATCCGTCAAGGAAATAAAGTTCAAAATTCGATAATTCCCCGGGGCAATCCCCCTCAAGACCCAGTTCCTAATCCCTGTTTTTTTTTTTTGCAAGTGAGTAACCCCTCGCGTAGACCTGGGGTTGGTTCACCTAGCACCTAGGATTGGCTTACCCAAGTGTCTGACCCCTCAAGTACTCCTTTAACGGGTACACCCAATTCCTAACCCCTCGCGTGCACCTGGAATTGGTTCACGAGTACCTGGGACCGTCTCACCCCATCCCCTCCCCAAACAACTTTAGTACACCCACTGAGTAGCCCCTCACTTATCCAGGACATCTTTTTTCCAGTGAGTAACCCCTCCCTTACCAAGTACACCTTTTTTCAGTGAGCAACCCCTCACTCGTCCAGTTCATCATTCTTTCAGTGAGTAGCCCCTCGCGTACCCTAGCAGTTCCCTCTTTGGTACACCATGAATCAACCCCCTCGCTTGGCTTACCCAAGTGTCTAATCCCTCGAGTACTCCTTTAACGGGCACACCAAACTCCTAACCCCTCGTGTGTACCTGGGATTGGTCACGAGTACCTGGGACCGGCTCACTCCACCCCCTCCCCAAACAAATTTAGTAAACCCACTGAGCAACCCCTCACTTATCCAGTACATCTTTTTTCCAGTGAGTAACCCCTCCCCTACCAAGTACACCTTTTTCAGTGAGCAACCCCTCACTTATTCCTACAATTCCTACTACATTTCCAACAGTCACACATAAGATGTCGCAAACACTCTCGCTCTCCGCACATCGGGCAGAAGTAAGGACCAATTCTCCCAATCGGCCTACCCGTGTACCTTCTCCTATCTCCCAGCGGTAAAATATCGGCACGCATACTACTTAATAATTTCAATTCCTCCCTATCGAAACCCGCTATAAAAGAAACACATTCACCCCATGTCTCTTTCGCCTCTGTATAAAACCTTAGAGACCCCCTTCGACCTTCGATGACGTCACTGAACAAACAAATGCTCGGCCACGTGCGCAGAGCTATAATCATTTGAGAATAATTCATTAGCTGTTTACAAATATTTTGGGACAGCCCGCAACCACCTACTCTATTCCCATATCAACCCCTTTGGCCTTCAATCACACTAGCTCTTACGTTCACAGATTACGCGTTCTGCGCCTCATCGGTGCGCAGAGCTATACTAGTGTGAAGAAAAGGGGTAGCCGAAAATTGGTCGACAAATTTTTTGTCCGGTTTTGCCGGATTCCGGACGAACTACTTGTCCGGTGAGAAAATAACTTTCATATTTGGAATCAGCATGTCTCCTTACCCCTAAATCAACTATCTCAATAGCCTTAAAAATTTGAAACCCCTCCCCCACCCCTAAATATAGGGCTACAGGGCCCATCTACGAACTCGCCCTTACTCTTGACCCAAAGTCGTCACACCAAGTTTCATCAAAATATCTCATTCCCTTCGAGAGTTATCGTGCTCACAGACGGACGGACGGACAGACGGATAACTTTTGCGATGTCATAGATTAGATTTTTTTTAGATTATATACGGGGATTATTGGAAAAAATACTAGGAAATACAAAACCCTCTAGAAGTTTACACTTACCTCTTAACAATGTTAAGAGGTTTAACAAACCCCCTTTGACAGATTGACCTACATAACACTATAATAGAGAGAGAAATAAGAAAAAAGAGAGGAAGAGAAAAGAAAAAAATAAACAAAATTATGCAATTACTCGGTTCCTGGTCAAACACCCAACAACAAAATAACTATACACTCCAAAATCCCGTCTCCAAAAACAAACAAAACCAAACAAATAAATAAAGTATAAATGGATAAATAAACATAACGTCTGGGCCAACCTGACTCCACTCCAACTCCACTTACGTTTTGGGATCCCAAAAATCATTGACAACAGAGCCCAACCAGCGCACGACCTTCTCCACTGCTTCTTGGCCGAAGATTGAAAATGAGTGTCTTTTTCTGTGTCTTTATGTGTTTTTATTTTATTTCCTTTACTCCGCTTTTTGGGATCCCAAAACGTAAGTGGAGGGATACCTATGACATCGCAAAAAGGCCGTCTCTCCGTCTGTCTGTGAGCACGATAACTCTCGAAGGGAATGAGATATTTTGATGAAACTTGGTGTGAGGATTCTTTGGGTCAAGGGTAAGGTCAAGTTCGTAAATGGGCTCTGTAGCTCTACATTTAGGGGTGGGGGGAGGGGGTTTCAAATTAAGGGGCAAAAAGCTATTGAAGATAGTTGACTTAGGGGTAAGGAGACACGATGAATCCGAATACGAAAGTTATTTTCTTCCCGGACAAGTAGTTCACCCGGAATCCGGTGAAAACCGGACACAAAAGCTGTCGACCAATTTTCGGCTACAGCGGTCCTACCCCTTTATACTAAAATGATTATAGCTCTGCGCACGTGGATGCCGGCGATCATTTGTTTATTCTGTGGACGTCAGTGAGAACTGTGTAATAGAAGGTCGAAGGGGTTCTCTAAGATTTTATACAGAGGCGAAAGGGACATGGGGTGAATGTGTTTATTTTAAATCGGGTTTCGATAGGGAGGAATTGAAATTATTAATTAGTATGCGTGCTGATATTTTACCGCTGGGAGATAGGAGGTAGGCCGATTGGGAAAATTGGTCCTTAGTTCTGCCCGATGTGTGGAAATATGAATGAGTCTGTGCGACATCTTATGTGTGATTGTAGGGAAATGAATGATTTGAGAAGTGAAATATTGGAGTAAATGAGTGTGATCAGGAATGGATGGAGCAAATGTTTAAGAGCGAGTGATATGGTACTATAAAGAAAGTGGTTAGATTCCTCAAGCTGTCAACGATTCATAGAGATCATTTTTGTAGTTTTAGTGGTAGTTAGAAATAAGTTTGTCAATTTTTTTTTTAATTTACTTATTTATCACCCGTCCTTTCAAACAGAAAATGGACGGAGTACAAAAACGAAAAGAAAAAACAAAACAAAAGCAAAACGTAACACTTTCATATGAAACACACAAGAAATCGACAATTACAAACTGAGACTCTCTGACGACTAAAAACTGAACACCAGTACAGACATATGCACTTAAATTCTGAGAATTTTTCTCCACGGGTGGGACTGGATTTTTTAGTTGTACTTGCAATCAATGTGTTTCCGTTTGTTTGTATTGCCGTGGTCCTTTTTCGGGGCGTTTAAGGTAATAAATATCTTATCTTATCTTATATAATGTTCAAACGAGGAAATAATGTTGTTCTAGCGAGGATATTGTTCAATGAGGATTCACTGGTTAAGTACAGGTCAAGTTCTTATCTTTAGAGGCAGAGGAGCCCGATGAAAAATTTATCTCAGAATAGTACTATGAAGTAGTACGAAAAAGTTGCATGCAGTACTTAACGATGCTACTACATGCTTCTACTTCAAGGCTACCGTGTTGCTGCATACTACGATATGCTACTTTAGTAAGACTGGATGCTACCATGGCAAGACAGGATGCTACTGGATACTACTACATAAGATTGGACCAGTCTGAGGCACATTAAATGATAGTATTCTTTGCTGTTACATAGTATTACATGCAACGTCTTCGTACTACTACCATACTCCTACGCAGGCTACAAATTTTTCATCGGGAGGGGTTTCGAATTTACGGTAAAAATATGTATGTTGTATAAGCTAATAAAATATTCACTGAGGGGGTAAGGAGGTCCGCTGAATCCATATCTGAACTTAGTTTTCTTGCTGGACAAATGGTGCATCACTAATTCGGCTGAAACTGGAAATTTGGTTGAAGCTCAAAGTTGTTTCTGAAATCGATTAGAGATTCGGTATCGGGCAATGAAACATGCGGAATCCATTTCTGAACTTTATTTTAACAGTAAAAATATTCAAGGAATTTGACGAAGACTGAATGGCGAAGATATGCCCCAATTGTTTGAAACAAATGTTAGATTTTTGGTATCCCATCGAAACCTTTGGACTTGTTCGAAATGGCGGGTTACAAATAAATTACTTATTACTTACTTACTAGTCTAAACCTTAGTCCATAGAGTTTGGATTTAATAAGTTATATGTTTTCTAAATATTCCACAGAAGCAGCTTTGACCTTCTTGATGACGTCCAACTTTCCCCCGGCGCCTTCAGAAGCCCACAGGACGCCATGGGAATGCAGCAGACCTACGAAGTTAGCTCAAGCATGGATGAAGTGGACCGATATCGTAGCTCACTCTTTAGAGGCATAACAGGGAATGACATTCCTATACCAGGTTTTCCGGGTCTCAACTTTAAGACCATCACAAGTACCAGAACAGTTATTGCTCGAGGACCTGTACAGACCCTGAGCATTCCATGCACGCTTACAGGAGTCGATTATAAGCCGCGATGTCCTCTTTTGACAGGTTTGTATTCCCGCCTGTTAAAGTTTAACTGAAAAGCCAACTTATTTTTGTATCACTACCTTAAAGTACCTTAAATCGCATTCTCCAGCGACAAAGGTGGATGGTCCCCCTGAGGTTGTTGCTGGTTTGAGTGATGTAGGTCACACATGATGTTGGGACTGGCTTTTTGGCTAGTGTCTGGTAGAGGATTCCGGGGCATCCCACTCGTATTTCTAGGGTTTGGCTTCCCACTCCTTGTCAAGCTTCGATTTGAATGAGTCCACTGTCGGCGCACTGACTCCCGATGAAAAATTTGTAGCCTGCGTAGTAGTATGGTAGTAGTACGAAAACGTTGCATGTAATACTATGGAATAGCAAAGAATGCTGTCATTTAATGTGCCTCAGACTTCTCCAGTCTTATGTAGTAGTATCCAGTAGCATCCTGTCTTGCCATAGTAGCATCCAGTCTTGCTAATAGTAGCATATAGTAGTATGCAGTAACACGGTAGCCTTGAAGTAGAAGCATGTAGTAGCATCGTTAGTACTGCATGCAACTTTTTCGCACTACTTCATAGTACTATTTTGAGATAAATTTTTCATCGGGTTGTGTCCTCTGACAGGGTGTTCCAGTTTTGTACCACTCTAGTTGAGAAGAAGTGGTTTCGGGTCCTGGTGTGAACAAACGGCTTTGGAATCTTCTTACTGTGACCACGAAGAGTTTTTTCAGCTGGATTTGAAGAGGTGTAGAGGTCAGTCAAGACTTGATTTTGTATGAGTTTGTACGTTTATATCTGAATACGCTGCATTATTTCGATTGTGTAAAGGGATTCTTTTATTTTTCACTATTTGTTTCATTACGACGTTCAGAATATCTACAACCGTCCTCACAACGCAAAATTCTACTATTGCACGGAAAAATTCAATCTCAACATAAACGCGCGCTTTCAGTGGTCAGCGGCGAACTAGGTGATCACTGCTTACTGTACGAACACTTATTTCTCGCAAATCTGTTGCGTCAGCCATACGACACAGGAACAAGCGAATGGAGGTACCACAGATCCGACAGGGAAATTCCACTATAGGCGTATTCTCGCCGTTTCCCGAGGACTCCACTTGAGGAGTCCCAGCGTTTTTGTTTGTCCCGGGGACTCACTCCCCGTATTCTCGCGACTCCCCACGGATGGGGAATGCTCCGATTATCATCACCATCATAAAAAAGGACTCCCTTTTAGATTCGGAGGGAAATTAATCTTTGCTAGTGTTGGTGCAATGTAAAATTAATTAAAAATAATCGGAATAAACAAAACCAAAAATAAAGTGGATCCAGATTCCAGACTAATTTCGTCGACTGCATATTTTTCTTTCGAACAAAATCCCTTTTAGAAGCATTCCCCGTGTTTTCGGGGAAGGGGAACGGCGAGAATACGCCCTATATGAAAATCGATTATTCGAGAATAGTGGAGCAACGGAGTAACGAATTTTTATCCGGTTTTCACGCCTCTTTAAGTGAATGAGTGATGGGTAACTAGATTGTCCTTTCTCAGTCATTTTCAGTTAAACTTTAATGAACAGGTATGTAGCCTACGTTTATCCTCCCTCGTTCTCATAGATGCAACTGGCTTGCAAAGAATGTTACAAACCAGAAAGTTGAAGACAGAACATCCAAATTAAATCATGCTATGGACATTAAGGGAGTATGATGATGATGAAATTTTATTTACGCACTTAAATGACCTCTCTTGCTTATTCTTCTTTTTATAATATACCTAGCTCCCATAAAGAATTATAAGCTTCTAAAATCCCCGCCTTTCTCTACTGTCTCGTTTTGTGCCTATGAATTTTTAGCGTTTTTTTTGGCCTTGCCGAGTTTTGCCCGTCACACAATGAAACTTTTGCCGGAATCTTCAACGTCCGCTGACAACTCTTTCACAGATAAGGATCTCAGAAGCATCTGTTTATTACTTTTTTTATTTGTTTAGTTTTCCCACTTTTTAACAACGGCGCGTTCAGTTTTCAAATGTTTTGCGCCAAGCCGCCGCGTCGGAGAGCAGGAAGGCTGGAGATAATCGACAAGCGCTAACAAGAAAATCGCTAATTTCAGGTGGAAAGTAATGGTATATTCGAAAACGTTTTTTCTGATCCATTTCATTGGGAAAAGATCATTTCTAGTAAGAGTTGTGCTTAAAGAAGATGAAAATAGCGCATCACAGACAAATAAAAGGAAAAGATACACTGAGCTTTCAATAATGTAGTAAATGCACAAGATAAAAAAAAAACATTAACTGAAGGACCCCTCTTGTTTATTCTGCCATTTGTAATATATTTAGCTCCCATATGGAATTATAAGCTTATAAAAACCTCACCTTTCTCCATTGTTTCGTTTCGTAACCACGAATTTTTAGCGCTTTTTCGGCCTTGCCGAGTTTTCCCCTCACCCAACGAAAAGTCTGCCGGAATCTTCAACGTCCGCTGACAACTCTGTCACACATAAGGATCGGACAATCTTCTGTTTATTACTTCTTTTATTTGCTTAGTTTTCCCCCTTGTTAACCAAGGCACGTTCAGTTTTCAAAGGGTTTGCGCCCAGCCGCCGCATCGGAGAGCAGGAAGGCTGGATGTAGTCGACAAGCGCTATCAGGATAATCGCTAGTTTCAGGCGGAAAGCAATGGTATTTTCAAAAACGTTTTTTCTGATCCGTTTCATAGGGAAAAGATCATTTCTAGTAAGAGTTTAAATATATAAGATGACGTGATCTGTCTTGTCGTTCTAGCAAGAACAAATAACGAGATAGAACTGCTGTCTCCCTATCTCGGTCATACAAACATGCTGAGTCGAGTAAAATACGACCGACTCCCGACGCAAACAAGCGGAAGTTACTAGCTTCGCGCCACATCACGTAATAGCACTAATAGCTATATCGCTGTTAAGTCGCTGAAGAGGAAATCTGGCAGTCAAAGCTGATTGGTTCTATGGACGCGCTCCAGAGCGGGTCGGCGAGCCGAGTACGCCTCCTGCTAGCCTCCTTCAATATTTCTTGTGCGATAAGCAACGGTGAAGACGGAAGAGGAGTAAACGGGTATCAACATCAGATCATAGCTAGAGTGAATACCTCTAGGTCCGCTCAGTTTTGTTGGGATTTTCATAGTCGCTGCATGCGACTAAAGACAGAAGTTCTATCTGATTATTTGTTCTTGGTTCTAGTTACCGAACTTGCTTACAAATGGGCACCTCTTATTTGGCTTCACAGCGAAGAGCACTACTTCCCAAGTAGCGTGGACTTTTTCATGCCGTCCGTGGACATCTACCGGAATGGTATGATAGTGCAAGCTGATCCTACGCCAAAAACAATCATCACCGGGAAAGACACAGAGTCATGCTACATGTCAACCAAAGTACCTCTAGGTAATTAACTGTTTACTATTTCTTCCTTCAACAAGACCAAAGGTTTCGATGGGATCCCAAAAATGTAATATTTGATCCAGACAATTGGGTCTTGTCTTCGCCAGATCTAGTCTTCGCCAGGCTAATCATCCGAGAAAACCAAGTTCAGATATACCTCTATGAGCCATATCTATTTTGACGATACTGACCGAAACTTCCTGCTTTACTTCTGCCAAATTTCCGGTTTCGCCCAAACTCCGAGCCAAAAAAGGAAAAAAGCAAAAAAAAAAGGAAAATTCAGAAACTAATCCAGCGGATCTCTTTATCCCTATAAAGAACATTTAATCAACTTTAAATAAAACTTTGACTTAAAAAAAATTCCGGTTAAAACCGGATTCAGGACTAATTATATGTCCGGGTAAAAAATGATTGTCATATACAGACTCGACGTCTCTTCTTACCTCTAAATCTGTCATCTAATCAACTTCAGATAAAACTTTCGCTTTTAAGAAACTTTCCGGTTTTGGCCGGATTCCTGGCGAACTAGTTGTCCGGTGAGAAAATGATTTTCACCATCGTGTTCAGCATGTCTTCTTACCCTTGAATCGAACATTTAATCAACTTCAAATGAAACTTTTACTTTTAACCAACTTTCCGGTTTTTGCCGGAGTCCGGACGAACTTCTTGTCCGACAAGAAAATGGCTTTCACCATCGTACTCGTCATGTCTTTTTACTCCATAATCGACTATCACATTAGCTGTTTAAAAATATTTTGTTTGTCCATTAATTTGAAACCCCTCCCCCACCCTCAAATATAGGGCTACAGAGCCCATCTTCGAACCTGACCTGTACTTTGACCCAAAGGATCCTGCCACCAGGTTTCATCAACATATCTCAATCCTGTCGAGAGTTATCGTGCGGGCAGACGGACAGACGGACAGACAGACGGACAACTTTTGCGATGTCATAGGTCATAGGTATCCCTCCACTTACGTTTTGGAATCCCAAAAAAGCTAAGGTGTTTAAAATGGACTTCCTGCCAGATTTTTCGGCACCATCATCGATTCCATACGGAAAGTTTAGATTTTTCCAAGTGTATGACGAAGTGCAGAAAATCCGAACAGAAATTCCGATCATGCCCGCATCATTAGCTATGTTTCAAAAAATGAAACTCCGCAATATTTGACTACTTAAATACGGTCGAAATGTTCATAAAGTCATTTTACTATTCCGACACCAACCTTGGACTATACTCTATATGACCAAGTCCAAAAAACCGCCAGTGATCCTCAGGAACAACGAGAAAACGTCTCACTAACGACTCAAACTCAACTCAAATCCTGTGTCAACCAATCCCGGCGATCGCTGGGGACAGCTGTGGTGCCGCTTCTGGCTCTTCCGCTAGGTACAAAGCGATTTTGCATCGGCAAGGAGAGTTAGTCATCAAGAGTATTAAGACACCAACCGTCAATCAGTAACGGTGATACTGTGCCGGGCATTTAGTGTCTGCTGCTTGCAGTCTGAACGTAGGACTGAGACAGCACCGCACCACTAGGACCGCTGAGCTCGTACAGCTTCTGTATGATGCAGATCATGGCATCAGAAAACAAGACCAAAGGTTTCGACGGGATCCCAAAATTGAATGTTTGTCAGACTTCTTGATCCAGACAATCGAATCTTCTACACTTCCGAGTCTTCGCCAGATCCCTTTAGCATTTTTGCTATTATCCATAATCAAACGATTGAATATGTAAAAAAAATTTTTGCCGTTTTGAAGTTTTTGCTTACGGCCAAACAACTAATCAAATGAGGAAACCAAGTTCAGATATTGATTCAACAAGCATGTTTACTCCAATGTCTCATCTCGAATCGACTTCAAAAAGGTCTTTTAGATTTTTTTTTATTGGTTTACCTAATTCCTCGTATTTAAGCAGCACTCCCGGCGAAATGCATGCAGAGCAAAAGATCGCGTGACGAATTTCACTGTCAGAGTATGGGATCTCCAGACTGGAACTGTTGGCAGCGACGACGCATTACCATATAAAATGACAAGTAACCTTTCCCTGTTCTTTCTAGACTGCATGACCTGCCAGAACGTTCCTGTGTTCCGCGGCCAACCAGTTGAAAACGGCCGTGTTCCTGTGTATGTGTCTTTCAAGACTTACGACGATGCAGAGGAAACCGTTGATCTGGTCTATGAAACATTTTACCCTTACAACTATGGGAAAGAAGTATGTATCGGTAAGCGGCAGAACTATTTTCACACTGTCTAAGGTTTCATAACAGATAACACAAGGATGCGAGGTTTCAACAGACAACAATCAACAGACAACGCTTGAGATGTAATATGTTGTAATCTAATTGTAATCTGTCATTTTTTTTTTGTCGTCATGACATCGGAAATCCAGCAGATACTTTTTTGGTAGTTTTTCGGCTCTTCATGGCAATGCTTGTTATGCATAACATTTCATGCATAACGTTTGTCGCGACAACAGATAACATCCCATGTGTTGTCTGTTGGGTGTTCTCTGTTGAAACCGCGCATCCTTGTGTTTTATTATCTGTTATGAAACTTCTGACCGAGCTTCTGACAGTTCAGAAATTAACACAAAGGAGTTAAACAAACTTCCTTCGGTTGTTCTGTCAAAACACATTCCACGTCTTGTTCCTAGAGAGGAACAAGCTCGGCTGTATCCAGGGGGGGGGGGGGGGGGGTTAGGGGTTTGATTGGGGGATCGTGTTTTCCCAACTGATTGTATGGCTAAAAGCTAAGCGTTTATCACTAAATGCCGCCAAAACGAAATTTATCATTTATAGTAGAATTAGACACAAAGCAAAAGGAATTTCAACAATAACTGATCAGGCTACAGATATTCAAATTCAAAGGGTAACTTCACTCCGGTATCTTGGTATAATTATTGATGAAAATCTATCGTATAAAGAACATTGTAATAGATCACGGGTTAAAGTTGCACAAGGAGTTTGTATAATGCGGAGGTTTCAACATTTTTTCCCGTATGAAATTCTACGCCTAATTTATTTTGCTTTGATACATTCGCATCTTACGTATTGTCCTATGATTTATTTGGCAACATTCAAATATCATGTGGAACCGATACAGACTCTTCAAAACCGGGCTCTTCGAATTTTACAAAAATATTTACCGTCCCCATCTTCTTATCCTAACAAAACTACAACTGAAACTCTATATTTGTTAACTAATATTTTGCCTGTTTCAGAATTATTCACTCTTCATTCTTTTTTATTTAAGGTAAAATATGACCGGTCGGAACTACCTTCGTACTTTCGTTCGAGTAATTTTTTCCCTGAGCAGCCTGACCATGCTTATGAAACCCGTCATAAATGGAAAATGCAGCACCTTAAAGTAACCACTGAGAGATCGCGGTTCTCACCATATTTTTCGATCACGGGCTCATGGCATCTGCATCTACAACATATTGATTGCAGCAAATCTCTTTCAGATATAAAAAAGCAACTTCATTCTATACTTATAAATAAATTCAAGAATCATCGATAAAAAAAAATAAAAAATAAAGTAAATTCTTATTTGTATGATGTTGATATGTTTTGGTTGGGTTCTATATGAGTTGCCGGCCATCGGTAACCCTCGCTTGCGCATTGTTTTTTTTTTTGTGGGATTTCGGGTTAATCCTACCGAGTGTCGGTGGGTTTGTGGGGCGGGTTCCCCTCTGGTGGTGAGTCTTGGAATTATTAACATTTATTTATATAATTAGTTATTTGAAAAATATGTGTGTTATATATTGTACCGGGTTTTTGTCAATCGACCTTGTGTCCCCGGCTTGACCCTCTATTTATTTTGATTTTATAAAGAACTGTAAATTAAACCTTGAACCCCCCGAAGCATACAAAAATAACCGTTTTTATAGGCTTTTCCCTCTGATCTATTTCTGTTTTGTCCGACCCGCAGGCAACCCCCCCCCCCCCCCCCCCGAAAAAAATACCTGGATACGGGCCTGGGAACAAGCTAGATGCTTGATCAATCACTGAACTGCCTGATGGGGTTGTTCAAACCTGCAAAACTGGTTCTAGCCACATCAAAACCCGATGAAAAATTTGACTCAAAACAGTAGTACGAAGTTGTACGAAAAAGTAGCATGCAGTACTAACTGATGCTACTACATGCTTCTACTTCAAGGCTACCGTGTTACTGCATACTACTGCATGCTACTATTAGCAAGACTGGATGCTACTATGGCAAGACAGGATGCTACTGGATACTACTACATAAGATTGGAACAGTCTGAGGCAAATGATAGTATTCTTTGCTATTACATAGTATTACATGCAACTTTTTCGTACAACTACCATATAACTACCCAGGCTACAAATTTTTCATCGGGAATATTTAGAGAGTGACATTTGGCCCAGAACAGAGAGTGAAAAATGTTCACTTTTGGTCGGAATCGCCCCTGTAAAAATGACACATCTTATTTTACTTTCACGAAAAAAAATTGAAATAATTAGTCCCCTGCTGCAAAAATGACACATTTGGTCATTTTTTGAAATAGAGTGATTTTTATGTCCTACGTAGAGAGTGACAACAAACAAAATAGAGTGACAATTCACACTAATGTGTGACATGTGGCAACCCTGGTTCTAGCATGATACTACATGGCTATCTCGTTTCGATCAACTGGGGTGGGATGATTCATATTTCCTACTTCATTCCTGCCATTAAAACATTATACGGATATTGAGAACCAAACTGAGGTAAGCATAACAGAAAAATTCTTGGTAACTTGTCCAACAGCTTCTGTTCTCTGTTTGTAGCGTTTCCGGAATTCTTGGCATTCTGAGACGAAAAGATTTAAAACTTATCAGGACTTCACTGTAAATAGTTTCTCCGAGCAAGGATTAAAGTTAACTGCAGTATCTGATACTCGGATTGATATTATCTCTATTGAGATAAGATTAATCCGATTAGAGATAAGATTATATTTTTAGAGACAAGATTAATCCCAGTAGCAAATACTGCAACATTTTTTGTTACAGTGTTCCTATTTCAAATATTGTGAATTTATTTTGCACCTTCCTCGTCGTTACTGCAATTCCTCCGTAACTGCAGACTTTTGACCATCTGACCCTTACGAAAAGTTTCTGCCCATGACACATTTTTCTGCTCCCCATCTGGGAAGATTTTTTTTTAGACCCCGGCTAGTCCTTTTTCTTTGTTACTGTGTTTGTTTGACTGTTATCATCTTGTTCATTTATTGCGTTATTGAAAGATCAGAGCAATTTTTATAGTTTCTTATTCGACCAGAAAGAAGTTCGCCACATGGACAGACATTCTGAGTCAAGTTGTCAACCAATCAATCGATCAAATCGTTTACTGACAAACCAATTTCATAGCTTTCTTCGTCAGAAGATGCTAAATTACGCTGGCCATACAGTACTCAAATAAAATTATGTTACACTAATTGTCAGTTTGCACTAACCATTTTTCGAAGCATCAGGGGGGAGCAATGATCGGTTGATCTCACTTGCCAACAGTTTTTATCCAAAGTTTAGTATCAGTTCTGTTCTTCGGTTGTAGAGGCTCGGGATTTTCAACACAGACAGTGCTTGCTCGTATGACTGATAGCCAGGACCCATTATAATTTTCGTTGCGCTTTTCTGTACGGATTCGAGCTCTTCCGATAGGTTTTGTACTTGGGGTCCCCATACCGGGCAGCAGGGGCGTCACGACTGGGGGGGGGAGGGGGGGGGACGCCCCCCCCCCCCAATGCCTTCGGCTAGTCGGTAAAAAATAACCGATTCGGCGCGAAGCGCCGCGATTTTTCGTCAAAACAGTTGATTTTTTTTCATGAAAACAGTCGTTTTTTTCAGAAAATTGGTCGATTTTTCGTCAAAATAGTCGGTTTTTCTAAAAATCAGTGGGTTTTTCTGAAAATCAGTCTGATTTTTTTCAAAACTGTCATTTTTTGTTGTTGAAAACAGTCGTTTTTCTGCAGAAACAGTCGGTAAAAATTAACAGCCAGTCGGTAAATTCCTCGTCCCCCCCCCCAAACATTTTGGCTAGTGACGCCTCTGCCGGGCAGCCATATTCCGAAAGGGAATACTGCAACAACCCTGTTGTTCTAATTCGCCTGATCATACGGAGCGTGTTCCACCCTCGTACCAATAGTAACTATTAGTTAATAAGTCCGTTCCAACCTCACGAAAAATTACTACGCTGACAGTTCCAGCCTTCTCGAAATAGTAACTAATAGTAACTATTTGCTTACCACGCTCGGGAGCGTGGTAAGCGTAGTAACCACGAATCTCTGTCCCGTGATTGGTCGGATTCACCCGTGGCATGATATTCCGCTGGAAAATAGAAACATCGTCCCAGCCTTGACGACAAAAAGGCAGAATCTGTGACGGCATGCGTAGTAACTACGGTAAGTAGGATGGAACACGCTCACGATGTATCTGTCGACTCTCCGCAACGCTCGAGGCGATCCGATAAATAGAAACACCGACTGGGGAGAAGCTAACGTGGAATGAATCAGCTGCACAGTGTTGCCAGATTGGCGGGTCTTACGCCAAACTGGCTGATTTTGTCGGAGACTGGCGTAAATACTTTTGCAACTGGCGTGTGGCGTAAAACGTGGCTGTTTTTCTTTTTTACCTTAGACCTTCGAACTTAGTTCCTCCTGCACCTCCAGAGGAGCTTCGGGCATCCAAGAAGAGTCGCCAGTCGTCTCTCATAAGGGCTGCTGCCCATACATCTTCCCATTCGGGCTGGATAGACGCGTTGATATTGTGAAGATCCGACTGGTAGGTAGGGCGAAGAGTGTTCTTCGGTCGCCCTCTTCGTCTGGATCCCTAAAGAACGCAACTGAAACATCCACAATTTTTTTTTTTATCTGACGTATTTTTTGGCGTGATGTGAAAAACTGACTATCTTTACGAAAAACCGAATATTTATGAAAAATTAACTGTTTTTCAGAAAAATGGACTGTTTTTACGTCATTTCAATCGTCGCGAGCGAAGGGCGGAAAAACTTTTGGGGTTCTGTGTTGATAGTCACTGAGATTTGGAGGTGTAGATTTTTCTAGCGTATTTTTCAAGGGCCGGGGCTTATTTTCTTACCACGATCTGGCAACACTGCAGCTGTACCGTGTTGAATGCCAGAGAGTAACTTTATAAAGGCTTTTGTGATTAATAAAAGTGTGTAGCAAATACTCCAACACTTTTCTGATATTTTTCTAGGGCTCACCAATCACGGGCACTGCAGTGGCTACAAGGACACATTTACAAACCACGTTGGCGACTGGGAGACGTACGCAATTCGTCTTCAGTGTGGCGAACCGAAGATGGCGTACCTGGCGGCACATTCATTTGGAGCAATTTACAGATGGAATGAAAAGGATCGTCGCTTTGATTTCTTAGTGAGTAGTGCTGAAGTATTTTTTCATGCTTCTAGACCATTCTTAATGAGAAAAGTAGATAAAAAATTTCTGAGACAATTATTGACGAAGAACATTGCTTTTAGGTAAGCATTTGAAAAAGTTGACTGGGTAGCATTCTAGTTTAAGCTTACTTACTTAGACTTAAGGCGTATTCTCGCCGTTCCCCGAGGACTCCTCGGGGAATCGAAGGGAACGGCGAGAATAGAGGGAGTCACTCCACGCGGACTCCGCGTACAGAAACAGCTTCTAAAATGTATTTTGTTCAAAAAAAAAATACGCAGTTGACGAAATTAGTCTGGATCCACTTTATTTTTGGTGTTGTTTATTCCGATTGTTTTTAATTAATTTTACATTGTACCAACATAAGCAAAAATTGATTCCCCTCCGAATCCGAAAGGGAATCCTTTTTGATGATGCTGATGATAATCAGAGCATTCCCCGTCCGTCGGGACTCGCGAGAATACGGGGAGCGAGTCCCCGGGACAAAACAAAAATGCGGGAACTCCGCAAGTGGAGTCCTCGGGGAACGGCGAGAATACGCCTTTAGGTCTTCCCGCGCCTGGTGGCGCATAAGGCGACAACTTCTGACCTCCATCTGACTCTATCTTGGGCAGCATTCCACAGTTCGGTCATCGTGGCCCGAACTGACTTGGCTTCCTTCTCGAGGTTTCTGCCAAGTGTGTACGCTGCCTACCCTTTGCACGCAGGCCAGAAGGTCAGTGCTTCCACTTCTCCTGATTTATCAGGAGATCTACGTTTTTTTGAGGTCTCCTACTGATTTATTTTTGAGTCTTCTGATCTACTGATTTTCTACTGATATTTCGCTATTCTACCTAATTTTCTCCTTATTTTTCCGAACGGCTATATATTCTCTGATTATTCTTTTGTCGAACATGGCTTGGAGGCTGGAACTCATCGCCGAGGCTAGGATCTGGATGGAAAAAGTTAAATTTGGCAGGAAAAAGCTAGCTTAAGAAAAACATCGCCTGCGGCGCTCACATTATGTGATCACGGGCAGTATTGACTAGACTACAGTAGGTGCTGCTGCCGGAACGTCGGTCCGTCCGGTTTCTAAAGTCTTGTATTTAGTCCACGGTAAATGATAGAATTTGTAAGAGCAGCAGTTAAATTTTAGCCTACAGGAGAAAAAAAATGGATTTCGAAAATTTTCGCCTGCAGCGCTCGATTTAATTTTCTCTTGGGTATAATAGGTAAAAGCTGTTACTGCACTCGTGCCCGGCAATATATTCTCCAAGTGGTCTTCGCCAAAATGCCGCCTCATAGTTGGCTTATCGTCTTTCACGCTGCCCTTTAATGTTACTCTCCCTACGTAATCCTTTCTGTTCCATAATTTCAAGCTCGAATTCTCAGTTTCTAGGATCCGCTAAAATTTTTGAGAGATTTGGTAAAATTTGACTCTGCCCCCCACCCCACTCTCTCCAACAAAAGTGCCCTTGCGACGCCCTTGCACTCTACGCCTATACTTTGAATATTCCCCTCTTTGACGTCTAAACCATAAATACAAATTTCCTCCTAACATCTCCTTAGACTTCTGATTTATAGAACTTCTCCTTATAAATATCCTGATTTTTCGGATTACTGAATCTCCTGATTTCTCCTGATTTTTTAACTATTTCTGCGTTTTTTCAACATTCTCGAGTGGAAGCACTGCAGAAGGTTTCCAGCACCAAGCATCGTTGGGGAGTCTGCCCTCAGCCATCTAGTTTAAAGGATAATTTACACGGCGCGTATTTTTCCCCGGAGACGAGAGGGGAAAGTGTTCACACGGTATCCGGGTATTTTTCAAGGGAGAGTAGCCTACTTTCATGTGGCAGTAGATTCCAAGGTTGTCAAGCTCAGATATCTCTCTACAATGGACACCAACATTTGTTCATTTGGACCACTTCTTATATGGACACAATCAAAATTATTGCTCGAAAATCCGATTTTGTTGTTGCTGATGTCGAAGAATACCCTTCGACAAACAGATCCCCGGCTAAAAAGTTCGCGAAATTGAATTCCAAAATACCCGGGGATTTGTTGCTGTTGCGGGGAAAGATACCCGCGGATTACGGGTAAATACCCTCCGTGTAAACGTAGCTTAAGCAAGAATAAATAAGCCAAGACTTTGTGCGACCGTGGTATGGTATAGTAGCGTAAATTGGAATTACAAAGCTGGGTTAGGTCAAAGTAACTACACCGTCAGAAGTTTCATAAAAGATAACACAAGGATGCGCAGTTTTCAACAGACAACACTCAACAGATACACTTGGGATGTAATCTGTTGTGATTCGGAAACGTTACTCATGAAATGTTATGCATAACAGGCATTGCCAGGAAGAGCCGAAAAACTGCCATAAAAGCATCTGCTGATTTTCCGATATTATGACGACAGACAAAAAAGTCAGCAGATGCTTTTTCGGCATTTTTCGGCTCTTCGGCAATGCTTGTTATGCATAACATTTCATGCATAACGTTTTAAAAATCACATCAGATTACATCCTAAATGCTGTCTGTTGAAACTGTACATCCTTGTGTTATCAGTAGTTATAGAAACCGGATTCTAGACCACCGGCCCCCCAATTTCAAAACCCCATTTTAACATCAATTTCTTAAATTTTAACATGCTTTTTTCCAAATAATCCCCTTTTTTATCGATATTTTTATTTTCTTATTTCCCAAATAAAGGTCCCAAGAAATAGGAAATATTACCCTTTCTACATATAAACTACTACTTTTTTTGCATTTTTCATTTTTATCAAAATTCTACTGAGTAAACAGTTCTACATCAACATATTGGTCAGAGTTCTTATTTACGCGCAAAATAGGCTGCAAAACCAGATTTTTCTTTAGAAGCAACTCATCAGCAATTGCATTATATCTCTGTGGTATAAACAAATCACAGGCTTTTTTATTATGATTAATAACCACAACCAACTTATCACCATATTTTGTCTTAGCCATTCTCATTTTAACGATGGTATATTTCAATCCTAGAACTAGTTCTTCTTTCCTGATTGTCTCATTGTATTTATTCATTTTGATTGTAGACAAGACTTCGCTCATGGACTCCATTTATTAGTGGCTGAATTTCTTTAATAAAAATCCAAACTCACAAACTCACATACATATTTTTATTAATAATATCTAACGTAGCTTTTCTTTCATAATATATAACACAGTAAACATTATATGGTACGGGTGGATCATCTTTTAATGTTATACTTATTTCAATATCAGCAGTTGTTCCATTATAAATATTTGACTCGTGTTTGGAAACATCGAAACAGAATAGCGGATACACTGATTTAAATTCCTCTATACTAACAACACTACCAGTATCAAACGCTAATTGTTTATAACCTAAATGTATGAATCTATTGTAAAGATTCGAGTATTTACATTTCTCATCGCTAAAGTCACATTTGAGTGGTTCTTCAGGATATTTATCCCCATTAATTCTAAGTTCTATGTCTGTTAAATTCATATGATCAAACACCATATTATTCATTAATTGATTGGTATGCTTTTCATTTTTCTGTAACATCACAACGATTTTGGTTGGATTGTTTCTCTCAGAAATAACTTTCCAGGTGTGTTCCTTATTCTGACTAACATCGCTTTTATAAGTATTACAAGCTTCCCACATCAGATTATGCTTTCTGTCCTTTCCCAAACCCTTTTCCAGTTGACTCATCATTTCAATACTAGGAGCTATGATAGGGATTTTCCAGGATAAATACTCAATTACTACTTTGAAATTAGTATTTCCAGTTCTTATAATCATGTTATTATCATCATTTCTTCTCAGAGATATTTTGTGTGATGCACCTCTAAGAAATCGTTTGTTTCCTTTCAAGAATCCAAACAATTCTGATAATGGTAAATACATATTTACTAATTTACTGCTTTTAGTTCTATTATATCTCTTTTCAAAACCCTTATTATAATTCGGATTAGATTTAGAACTGACATCCACATTTCCTGCTGCTGCAGGTGCGGTAAATGAACATATTATAGGGTTGATATCTATTCCCTGATTATAATCCTTATACCAGAAATGATTTCTAGCTGCACTTCTAGAATAATCATCGGAATATTCGATCAACTTTGTAACGGTAGTTGTAATACCAACATGATTGATTTTTTCAACCGATTCGTCATTTATTACATACTCAGCGGTACTGAATAAATTAAATCCATTATTAGTTAAAGTAGCAACATCGGTTGCAGCTAGGTTAGTTCCATTCTCTTTTACAATTCTTACACTAACATCATGATAACTTTCACTTGAATAGAACCAGGAATCTAATTTCTTCGTTACGAATTCAAACTCTGTTTTGCCAGATACATTCACATCTGTTTCTCGAATTTCTTTAAATTCATATTTGACCACTGTATCATCCACAAGCGGCTCATCGAAAATGTTCCATTGCGGACTGACAACTTTATTTACTGCCATTTATAGAAGAAAGAAATTATTCGATAAAAATTATTTCAGAATCTTTAATCCACTTCCAGTCATTAACGTTTTAATCAAGTCCTGACTTCTTTGATTTAAAATTCTTTTATTTGTACCTATAAGATCCTTAATCGATTTCTTATTTCCAATCACATCAATCAGTTCTTTCCTGTTTACATCAATCAGATCTTTCCCGTATTCTATTGCTCTGTTTTTCAACAACTCGAATCTTGGTTTAATAATATTATTATACATTGATAATGCTCCATCTTTTATTTGTTTTGCTGACGTTTGAAATAACTGAGAATTGGCAATATTTTTGAACATACTACCGATTCCACTTCCATACTGCTTTTTATAAAGTAATCGCTTATTATTTAACAACATTTATAGGTAAATAATTTTATTTCAATAATCCTTTAAGCTTTTCTTAAATGCAGAAGGTATCCAACGTTATCACCATTCAAATCGATAGGTCTTCCCAACTGATCAGTAATTGTCATTCTCAAGGAATAAATAAAGTCTAAAAAGTCTAAAAAAAATAAAGGATTCTCAACAATTTGACAACCTGGTTCTGTATTCGGAACAAACGTCCAAACGTCTGATTTACTTTTGTTTACGATAGAACTGTTTACAAGAGAGCAGTGAATTTGAATTTTATCAACGCTTCTTGTTATATTCGGAAGCTTTGTACCTTCATTAATTTTCTTAGAAATCTCACTATCCTTCTCAAAGCCTAAAATCTGACACAACTCACTATTAAATCTAAACACATATTTTTCTTGTAATAGTATGTATGACAAATCTCATAGATGCTGGATTGGATGAGATTACAATAGGACATTTATCTTTTGAAGTATCAAAATACTGACACAAAAAATAATTCAAACAATCATCGTTATACATCCCGTTAGGAATAGTAACATTCACCCATCCCCCCTCTTCATCTTTCCTGTATTGAAATGTATTATTTTCAAATTTATCACTAATATTATGCCACGAATACCACAAAGTACACTGATTCAAACCTATTTCATAATCCCAATTACGATTCAGTTCAATCGGTTGACTAAATGTTATATCAATGATACTTTCATTACCTTCAATGTTTAACAACACCCTTTATTTAGAAATATTTTTTATATATTGAATTGTATTCTCTCTTGGTTAAGAATTTATTTCGCATTAACGAATCCAAAATATCAATAGCTTCATTCCTCACCTCATCAGATGTATTCCCGTTTACTCTACCATCTATCAAAGTGTACAATTTTTTAATCATTTCATCACAATTCATAAATATTCCAGTTCCATGTTGTTTGATAAAGGGTCTACAAGATTGAATTTTTTTTAATCTATCCTTATAGTCTTGAATAAATAAAATAATTTTATCATACTTACTAGAACTACTTTTACTTTTCAAACCACCATAACTTTAACTTATAGGTGTTAAAAGCATCTTCTATATTCTCTGGATTATCAAAGTAATAATTAGGCATCTCAAAATATTCTCCCTTATATCTTGTATGATTCTCTCTATATTTTACATTAAGTGCTTTTAATAACTCGGTATCAACACCTGGATCCATATCAACGATTTTGATTCTTGTTGGTAAACCTGGAGATGCTTCTAAAGCGGTAGATTGTGTTGACTGTGTTTCTGCCTCTGAAACTGGAATCTGATATGGTTGTCTTTGTAAAGCTGTTTTATACGTTTCACCTAATTGGAGAAGCCGGCTTCTTGAATTAATATCCACCTCCTCTAATTTTTCGATGATAGCTTCAGCGTTTTCTTGTAATTTGTTGATGGTATCTTTAGTGTTTTCTTTTTGTGCCATAACAACTGGAGCGTTAAATTCTGAGGCCATTTCCCGAAATCCTGCTTTCTCCATTTCATTTTGTTGAACCATTTTTCTTTGAATTTCTCTGTTCTTCACTATATCCGATAACATATCACTCAAACGTTTTGAATCCATTTATATACAATTAATTTTATTTCATAATAAATTTTGACAGTTCTTTTTCATAAAACCCTCCTTGAATTAATTCCCCACTTTTGTCAGATATTTCATAATAATGGGAATGGTAGGTCTAACGGTTGCTATCTGGAATACTTCATTCGTATAATTCGGTAAATATCCTTTATCAAAAATACTCTTTTCTTTTTTTATTCTGACTAAATCTCCTACATTGTAATGTCCTGCGATTATGTAGTCATCTGCTGGAGGAAACAAAGCATTGTAAACCTTTTTCTGATTGACCTTTTTACTAGCATCAATTGGTTTCATTTGCATTGAACGATGATAAGAGTTAGTATAATTACTAGCAAATAAAGGTAAAATATCAATCCATTTATTGGTGTTATTATGAGTAAAATATTTCCATAACTTTTCTTTCAGTGTTCTATTGAATCGTTCAACGATTTGCGCTTTCAATTCACTTTCAGATGCAAACCAGTGTATGTCGTTATTTTTCAAAAAAGTTTGAACATTTCTCATTACAAATTCTTTACCTTTATCAGTTTGTAGTTTCTTAGGAATTCTTTCTTTAAATATATGACTGAATGCCTTGATTATTTCAGCACTCGTTTTATCTTTCAAAGGGACACACCAAGCATATTTACTAAAGCAATCAATAATAGTCAAGATGTAATTTGTTTTATCATTCACTTTTTTATATTTCTGCATATCAACTAAATCAGCTTGCCATTGCTCATCAACATGGTGAACATAGACTCGTCTCCTTTCAAAATTATGATAGGAAGGTTTGTGTAAGGTATACACATTCTCATTTTGCAACACATTTTTTATGTTATGTTTAGAAACGTTCAACCCATTTTCTTTTAATTTTCTGTGAATATCATCAACACCTGAATAATTAGAATAATACATCTTTAAAATATCTTTTTCTGCGTCGAGGTTTTTTTTAAAAATCGATTTTTCCTCGACCCACAAATAACACAATTACCTTTCACCATTGGAACATTATTTTTCTGTGACACTGCCATAAACATTAATTCAGTGTCAGTTTTCTTTTTACATTTCATACAATAAATCTCCATTTATTAGAAAACAATTTTTATAAACAAAAAGACGAGAGATGAATAAACTACGAACTGCGCTTAATGTAGGAAATACAATGCAATCCACAGTTTAATTCATCTATATTCTGAACGGCAAGATTTTCATAGGGTATTTTTTTCTGTGAAGTTTTTAGATATTTAATTATTTCTTTTCCTGGGGGTATACCGAAAGAATCAAAAAATTCTACATAAGGACTATCAGGTAGATTACAGTACGCCACCCAGTGAGTTCCAGGCATTCCGAGTTTATCATAATAAAATGTGGTATATCCTCTAATGCATCCATAATGTCAACATTGGTTAGAGGTCCTACTTTACTTTTGCTTCTTTTTTGATGTCCCCGTTTTTTGACTTCTTAGGTCTTCCACGTACACCATGACCAACCACTCTTTGTGTTCCAGGAAGTGTAAGCGCTCCACCTGTGTTGACATCATCCTTTTCCTTCTTAGGTCTACCACGCACACCATTACCGGTAACTTTTTGTGTTCCAGGAAGTTTAAGCGCACCGCCTGTGTTTACTATTTTATCCACTATTTTCTTACCAGCAAATGTACCCAAAGCAGCAGCACCACTTGTTAAAGCTGCCTTACCAAGGGTAATTGCTAACGGTATTAAGAATGGAAGTAATCCACCTTTTTGAATCGCTTCTTTCATCTGTTTGTATGATACATCAATATCACAACCCTTATTATTAATTTTACATGTTTCAATTTTATCAATTTGTCGTTTACTTAAAAGTAGCTTTACTGGTTCTCGTTCATTCTGTCTACTATGACTAACACGTATTTGACATTTTTGTTTAGCATCAAAACATTTCTTCAGTTTGCCTTTCTGAAGCTTCGATAAATAAACTGTATACTCAATTGTTTCAACCATTTATTTGAAAATAAATTTATCATATAAATTCTTATTTACCGGCCATCATTTTTTCTAATCTGGAAATGAATGGTTTGTCAACAGGTTTTTGCTCTAGAAGCCTTTTTAAAATGTTTACGATTGCTCTTTCAATATTATTGATGTGGGTTTCTTGGTCAGAAATTTTTGTTAGAATAGTATTGCTAAGGGTTTGTTGGGTTTCGAGCTTTTTTTCCGAATCTAAACGATATGTAATTAACGTTCCTAAACTAACAGCATCATTTTTGTTTCTAGGGTCTTGAACATTTGTGATTACTTTATCCCCAGCATCAATTTCTTTTTCACTAACTCGAATTGTTTGTTTTACAAATAACCCTTTATCTTTGATCCTTACCAATGCATTATCAGGAGAATCATCTACCGCAGTTAATCTGTTGATATCTTCGCTAAAATATTGATTGGTTTGCACTTGTCCTGCAGTTATTTGTTGTTTAAATTGATTCAAAATCACAGTCATAGATCTTAAGCTAATAGCATCCTTATCCGTTTTCGCATCACCTAAATTAATAATTCGTCTATCTTGTAGGTTAATGTTACCATTTTCATCAGTAACTTTCGATTCATTACCAACCTTTTTTCCAACACTACCGAATTTATTCATTTATTATAGAAATTAATTATCCAGTAAATTTTTCAAAGTTTTTCCTGTGCTTCAAGGTTTTATCTTTCGTTTTTAAATCTATGAAGAAAAAGCCGTAGCCCTTGGTTGCAGTCTCGAATTGTTTGAGAAATTTTTCATTGTCTATACTAGATACATGGCTTTGTCTTATTAATTTTACTTCTTTTGGATTAGAACATTGAAAAAATGCAAAATAATTACACTGAAGTCTTACCACCTTTGGTGTTTTATGATAGCTCTGTGATAAATAAACAATTGAAGCATTTTTCTTTCTTCCTCTTATGAATAAATCTTCTATTTTCTTCTGGTCTTTTTCAGTGACAAAATCGTCAAATATAATCAAGTTCTGATAATTGGGGTCTAGGTCGTCAACATCGATAATGTCATTAAGGTCGTTACTTACGGTTAAAATATTCGTTTTACATTTTTATTCCAAAGTGTTTAAATTGGCTATGAGATCTTTATATTTATCTTCTTCAAGATCTTTTGCATACAAGTATATTCTGTTGAAACAGATGTATTCATAAATTAAATTCAAGAGTAAATTGGTTTTCCCTGTTCCTGAACTTCCACAAATTAATAATCTAAATGGCCACTGAGGTGCAAGTTCGTGTTTGTTCTGATAGTTGCTCTTTTCGCTAAAATCATACACTTTTATTGGTGCCTTTTCATTCATTCATTTAGGAAGAATTTTTCATTAGAAGATTTACTGAAGTAGGTACTTGAAGTTTTTAAGTAGGGACTTGCTTTTTTAAGTAGGTACTTGAATTTTTGAAGTAGGGACTTGAAGTTTTTAAGTAGGGACTTGAATTTAATGTTTATAACCTAAAGGTAAAGTTGTGTATTTATCGCTTGTTACGATCCTTTTATCATCCTTAGGATCTAACGCTTTTTTATTCTGTTCTTCTAGAAACATATTGTGCTTGTATGATCTTAAGTTATACTGGGTTACAGATAGGTTTTCAATTTTACCAAACAGCCCATCCTTATAGTTTTGAATCGTAATTTTATCTTTCACTATGTTCATTTTTATTCCTTTTAGTTTTTTGCTTGATTGTTCTTGGTTGTCCTTATCATAAGCATATACTGTTTGGTAAAGGATAGAAAGCATAATCTGATGTGGGAAGCTTGTAATACTTATAAAAGCGATGTTAGTCAGAATAAGGAACACACCTGGAAAGTTATTTCTGAGAGAAACAATCCAACCAAAATCGTTGTGATGTTACAGAAAAATGAAAAGCATAACAATCAATTAATGAATAATATGGTGTTTGATCATATGAATTTAACAGACATAGAACTTAGAATTAATGGGGATAAATATCCTGAAGAACCACTCAAATGTGACTTTAGCGATGATGTAAATACTCGAATTTTTACAATAGATTCATACATTTAGGTTATAAACAGTTAGCGTTTGATACTGGTAGTGTTGTTAGTATAGAGGAATTTAAATCAGTGTATCCGCTATTCTGTTTCGATGTTTCCAAACACGAGTCAAATATTTATAATGGAACAACTGCTGATATTGAAATAAGTATAACATTAAAAGATGATCCACCCGTACCATATAATGTTTACTGTGTTATATATTATGAAAGAAAAGCTACGTTAGATATTATTAATAAAAATATGTATGTGAGTTTGTGAGTTTGGATTTTTATTAAAGAAATTCAGCCACTAATAAATGGAGTCCATGAGTGAAGTCTTGTCTACAATCAAAATGAATAAATACAATGAGACAATCAGGAAAGAAGAACTAGTTCTAGGATTGAAATATACCATCGTTAAAATGAGAATGGCTAAGACAAAATATGGTGATAAGTTGGTTGTGGTTATTAATCATAATAAAAAAGCCTGTGATTTGTTTATACCACAGAGATATAATGCAATTGCTGATGAGTTGCTTCTAAAGAAAAATCTGGTTTTGCAGCCTATTTTGCGCGTAAATAAGAACTCTGACCAATATGTTGATGTAGAACTGTTTACTCAGTAGAATTTTGATAAAAATGGAAAATGCAAAAAAAGTAGTAGTTTATATGTAGAAAGGGTAATATTTCCTATTTCTTGGGACCTTTATTTGGGAAATAAGAAAATAAAAATATCGATAAAAAAGGGGATTATTTGGAAAAAAGCATGTTAAAATTTAAGAAATTGATGTTAAAATGGGGTTTTGAAATTGGGGGGCCGGTGGTCTAGAATCCGGTTTATATAACTACTGTTATCTGTTATGAAATTTCTGACAGTATACCAGCAAAACAATCAAGGAGAAAAAAAAATACTAAGCTAGTTTTCTCAGGGGATTACAATTTGAATAGTAAAAATGTTTAAGGAGTCTGGCGAAGACCGTATATCTACAAGACCTAATTGTCTGGATCATATGTTAAATTTTTGGGATCCCATCGAACCCGTTAGTCTTGTTTTTCAGTATAACCGTACAGATGTTCCTTCAACCCAAGCTGACTGCGAATCATATTTGACGGTGCAAAACGGATAGGTCAGCTACATTTTATTCGAGCTATATTTCGGCCCTTCTTGGCAAGGGTCCTCTTCAGGCTCAAGCTGGAAAATAACTTTTGGAAAATCAATTAAAGATTCTCCCTTAAATATCTGCTTTTCTGAACTTCTTCTCCGAAGGTTGGTTGGAGTTAAAGCTGGTGCTGTGATTTCATTCTGGACTCGGCTACTGTTTTTGTTGTTCAATTGGGTCGTCGAAAGGGTAGAGATTCTTCTGCATTTTGGTTTTAGAGTCACCTGTCTCTTCTTCTTCTTTCCAGCTAAGATAGATACTTGTTGGCGGCATGTATGGGCGATTTAATTGATTTTTCAAAAGTTTATTTTCCAGCTTGAGCGGATTGAGCCTGAAGAGGACCCTTGACAAGAAGGGCCGAAATATAGCTCGAATAAAATGTAGCTGACCTATCCGTTTTGCACCGTCAAATATAACCGTACAGTATAAAGATTCACTATCAGACCTCCGCCCAAAAAAATTCTTGCCCAACGGATCAACCAGTGTGGCACCAGAATAAGCAGATCGTTGAAACACTTCTTATTTTCAGAAAACTAAGGGAACCACCATCATCCGATTCCCACGCCATGTCTATCTCACACTAAACGATCATCCAACGATGTTTGCAGCTAACGGGTCACACGGTCTATGGGCTGCTGAAGGTAAAGAGTCACCCCTTTTGGTGCGGCAGTTTTTTCCAGAATCCAAACTGGCGTACCTAGGGCCCTAGTAGCCCCCCTAGGGCCCCCGTACCTAGGGCATGTGACATTTGTACAGCCCAAAATTTCGTTCCTTTGTTTCCTATGCAGGAAATAAGATTTTCAGGATCAACTCTCAAACTCCCCGCAGTGTTGCGATACTGATTTTTTGAATTGTACTAGACATAGGTCTAAAAATGTACTTCCCCGGAAAAAATGTACCAAACTCCAAAAAAAAATTCGCTTCGCGCAACACGCGCATATTCCTTCGCGGTACTTCACTAATCTATACGATATCTTTCTTCTCGCTTATTTTTCTCTCTTTCCTCCCGTTTGCTCCCGTTTTCTTTTCTATCCTTCTTTTTCCGCACCTTTGAGTCTTTGGGGATAGAGATTGGCAGGAAGGAGTGCTCAAGACCAAATGTTCCTATTGAGGTAAATTATTTCTGCCAAACCTATGTAACTAGGAGCTGGAAAGTCACACAAAACCTGCCAGAAAGGAAAAGTGGTTGGGTAGCGAAGAAATTTGACTGGTCCTTGAGCCATACGGATACAGAAATGCCTTTTAGAATTAAAAGAATTAGAATTAGAGCTCTAGGTAAATCACCAAAGTTAGGACGATAAATCAAGTAGTCAAGTTCTTTTTCTTAGTTTTAGGGAAAATGCACTGTATTTGTACCAGTTTGACACAATTTTTACTGATTTTCCGACTTTTAAAAAAAGTTGTACAGATGTACAGGTCAAAGAAAAAAGTACTGAATCTGGTGCAATTGTACCACCCATCGCAACACTGCTCCCCAGTCGTGGCGGTATGAGGCTCGGATTGACATTAATAGCCCCAATTGTTTGTCTAATGTAACATTCCAAACATAGAAAAGGAATAAAGACGCCTGACCTTGACCGTACAAAACCTTGGTTTAAGATTCCGGAATATTTTTTTTTTAACATTCTTTGGTGCTTTACGAACAACCACTTGAGAATCGTTTTTTGAAGAACCATTTTTTTTCAACGGTTGCAGATTCTCAGTTCTTAGTTACCTAATGTAAAACTGGGGTGTGGCCTTTTGTCGGTCAATCTTTCATCGACACATCACGCAATTGATTGACATAACTTAATGACACGAGCTAGCTTGTTTTGGATGTGCGATGCAAGTACTCATCAAATCCGAGGGGCAACCCACTACCCGGCACCTGCTGTACACCCTTTCTTGGCACCAGCCAGCACCGACTGAAACCAGCTGAGGCGACCATAAATTAAACGATTCCTGCTTCTAAACATGCTGATCTTGATATTACAACACGTGGTAACACTGTACAAAGTTTTTCCGTATAAAGATTAAAGCCAACTGCAGTATTTGCTACTCGGATTACTCTTATCTGTACGCAGATAAGATTAATACCAAATAGAGATAAGATGAATCTGAGTAGCAAATACTGCAGTTAACTTTGATCTTTATACGGAGGGACGTTTTACATTGAACCGTTGCCGGCACCGGCCGTACACTTGCTATACACTAAAATCGAGAGTCAGCAACCCCTCTATTGAATCAACATTATGTTCGAAAGCTCCAACACTGTGTATAAAACAAGACCAAAAGTTTCGACGGGGTCGCAAAAATTTTAATATTTCTTGGACTTTTATCCAGGCAATCGGGACTTTTACAGATCTGGTCGTCGTTAGACTCCTTAAACATTTTAGTATCTATCACTAACCAGCTGTTTGAAAATAAATATAAATGACACCGTAGTGGTGTTTTATTGAAAAATTACGGCCAAACGGCTCAACTTCAGACAAAACTGTCACTTTTAGCACATTTTCTGTTTTTTGTCGGATTGCGGGCGAACTGCTTGTCCTGAGAGAAAATAATTTTCCCAGACGGATTCAGGATGTCTTTTTACCACTACATCGGACCTCTAATCAACTTTAGATAGAACTTTCAACAAATGTTCCGGTTTGGCCGGATTCCGGGCTAACTGTACGTCCGCAGTGAAAATACTTTGTGCATATGGATTCAGCATATCTCCTTAACCCTGCGTCGGACCTCAAATCAACATCAAGTAAAACCTTTACTTTTAACAAGTTTCCGGTTTTGGCCGGATTCTGGATGAACTATACGTCCAGGGAGAAAATAATTTGCATATATGGATTCAGTATGTCTCCTTGCCCCTGTATGAAACCTCTAATCAATTTCAAGTTAAACCTTCACGCTTATCATATTTCCGATTTTGGCCCGATTCCGGACGAACTGTATGTCCGGGGAGAAAAGAATTTGCATATACGGATTCAGCATGTCTCCTTACCCCTGTATCGAGCATCTCATCAACTTAACAATATTCGGGTTTTGGCCCGATTCTCGGCGATCTAGAGTGAGAAAATAATTATCATATTTGGATTCAGCTTGTCTGTTTACCCCTAAATCGACTATCACATTAGCTTTTGAAAAATAATGTGTTGGCCTCTTATCCCTTAATTTGAACCCCCAAATATGGAGCTACGGAGCCCATCTGTGAAACTGACCTGTCCTTTGACCCAAAAAAACTTCATACCAAGTTTGAACAAAAAATATACTATTCCCTTAGAAAGTTATCGTGCTTATCGCGAGAAAAACAAAGAAAAACAGGCGAAAATAGGGTTCTTAAAGGCCAACGAAAATACTGAAATAAAAAGCGAATATTTCGGGAGGACAACCGCCTCCCTTCTTCAGTGCAGACGGAAAATTTCGAGGAAAAATGCCAAAACGTGATGAAGGTCGACAAACGAGAAAGCCAAAACAAAGCGGGAAACCAACAACCAAACGAAAATGAAAACCAGAATTGGAAGAATTCAAAAGCCTAAATTAAACAACGAGCAATTAAAAGACTGCTCTCGCACGGTACTATCGAGTGACAGCGTGCTCACAGACGGACGGACAACTTTTACGAAGTCATAGGTATCCTTCCACTTATGTTTTGGGATCCCAAAAATGGCAGGAAAAGCACCTAGGCCGCACTATGGTATTCCTTTGTTTTTTGTCCACCTTCAGCAGGCAAACCAGTGGGTTCCGACACATGCTTTGCATATCTAGGTCATCAGTTCTTATCACCCATAAAGTTTCACTTGAATCGGACCATTTGTTCGCAACCAACGGAAGTCAGTAATTTCCGGATTCCCCCTCCCTCAACTCCCCGACAAACGGTCGGATTCTGGAACGGAAGTCTTCCTAGGATATTGCGTCGGGTCCTTAAGTGTATTTGCTCGGGTCACTAATATGCCTCCCAAGTTTGATCATTCCTAGCACATCTGGAAGTATCCTAACTCGCGATCACCGGAATTCCGGGAAACCCCCTCCAGGTCCCCCCAAAAAGCCCCGATATGACCTGGTTCTGTCAAGAACGTATCTAATGCTTATGCTTGTCCTTACCACTAAATTCCATCCCGATCCCTCGACGCGAAGCGTTTCACAAAAATTCAGGTGCCCCCTTCCACCCCCCCCCCCACCAAGTACCGGATCCAGTCCGGACTTGACATGGAACATCTGAGGCAATAGCTTTTTCCACTAGATTCCGGATTCCCCGTCCCTCCACTCACCCCACGATGTTCGGATCGTCCAAACGCTATTCTCAAATCGGTCTATTCGGATCCCTCATATTCCTGCAGAGTTTCATCATCCTAGTACATCGGGAAGTACCAAACTCGCCGGATCAACATACCCCCCCCCCTCCCCCTCACAGTGCCCGAATCCGGTCCAGTTATGTCGATGATGTATCTAGGACTTGTGCTTGTTCTCCCCACTAGGTTTCGTCCCCTCCACTCGATGCGTTTCCGAAGATTTCCGGTTTCCCCCTCCAACTCCCCCCAAAGTCACCGGATCCGGATCGGATTTGAAGTGGATCGTCTGAGACCCGAGGTCTTTCCAAATATCAAATTTCAGGAAGATCCGATCACCCGTTCAGAAGTTAAATACCTCAAAATTCGTTCAGAAGTTAAATACCTCAAAATTCCGGATTCCCCCTCCCTCCACTCCCCCGACGATGGCTGGATCGGGGATATGGCTGTTTCGAAGTTAATCTTTTCGAGTCACTGATACGCCTGCCAAGGTTCATCGTCCTAGCTTATGTGGAAGTGCCCCAACTAGCAAAACCCGGACCGACCGACAGACCGACAGACAGAAATTGCGACCGCTATGGCACTTGGCCGAACGGCAAGTGCCATAAAAAAAAAATCCCTACAGGAATATACCCGTATATGAAGGAGGCGCCAATCACCGATGTGACCAACCAAGGAACTGCTTGGAAGACATGGGAGAACTTGATCATGATCGATATGACTGACAGGAACACAATGTAAGTTCAAACACTTTCTTACAGCATTGTTCAAGTAGATGTAATAAGGTGTAGTACGGCGTCTACAGTTTCGTTTTTCCTCGGGGCTGAGAATTTTGTCTTACGCCCGGGTCCCACTATAGTAACACCTGGTAATAGCGCCGGTAATAAGACAGTTTTACGGTCGAAATTCGGAAGAAAATGCGCTGAAAACGTAAGATAGTCGAAATGGAAAAATCCATCTCCGCCATTTTGAAACGTATCTTCGGACCGATCTCAGACTACAGTCGCTGACTTTAGTTAGTTTTGTTTACCTTTGAGTGGTGATGGTAGTAATAGTTGCGTTTCGGCAGATACCATGGTATCTGATACCATAGGTTTTCGCAGTTACCGTGGTATCTGATAACACAGTCAAAAGGTATTTTTGCAGTAATCGTGGCATCTGGCCAGTCACCGGGTAGCTGAAATTCAGATACCACGGTCGGATCGTGGTATCTGAAAAAAGCAACTCACTTCCATCATCACTAGCTCGGGCCTGAAAGTTACTAAAGAGTTACTTTCAGCTACTTTCACCGTTCCAGCTTGTCAAAAATGTACGGGGAGCACAACACTGTAAAAAAAATCTTGCAATATTTGCTACTGGGATTACTCTTGTCTTTATTGAGATAAGATTATCGCTAATTCGGATTCATTTTGTCCCAATAGAGATAAGATTAATCCCAGTAGCAAATACTGCATCCTCATTCGGAGAAAATTTTTACAGTGAAGGAAGAGCGTTACTTCGAACTTCTTCGAAGTAACTTTTTGCAAAGATAGTAGCCGATCATCCTTCCCTAACTTTCACTTTGCAAGAGCCGTCTTGAGAAGTGAGCTCGGGGTAGCAAAGTGAGACAAGGTGTAATTGCTAAAGTAAACAGGACATTATTGTGTGTTTTTCAGCTCTACTTGGCCTTTAGCTTCTCCTCAAATACAATTCGCTGATTAACACAAACAAAAATAATTTCTAGTCAACCTTGTTGACGGTTTACTGGATGCTCTGGTGACTCGATTGGGAATGTGGCAGGAATGAATTTCAAATGCGTGTAACTCGGATTGCAATTTTTGCACTATCTAATATTAAATTTCAAATTAAACTTAAATAATATTATATATTAAATTCCTCAGAGTTCTTTAGAGTTATTATTATTATTATCGTATGTATTGTAGGAGATGAAGCCGAAAACTGATTTAATGAGCCTTGTTTGACATTTGAACTTTGACATCATTGGCTTCTAGATACTAGAATCATGGGCGTTACATTCCTGATAAGGACTAAACATTGTGCTAAAAAATTTGAACGGGAATAGGAAAGACTGTTACGATTCCGGCTAGGAAACAATTGTATGTGAAAATAAGGATTTAGCGATCAAAAAGACACAACCGGAATAGAGACAAAGAATTAACGGCATAGTCAATGCCACGGCTCAATTAACAATCCTGAAGTTAGCTCCTCTTCTCCTTCACTTGAAGAATCTGTATCAAAATAATTATCAAGCCGTTCTTTTGCAGCAAAAACTAACAAATTTTGTATGTGCATCCTTCCCCATGCAGTCCCCATCTTCTTGCATTCAAGAAACATGCGTTATCTCGTCCCGTAGTAACTTTGACCGTTCCAGGTAGTAGTTAATTTGTGACGTCACAGGTAGTTACTCCGAAGTAACTACAAAGAGGAGCTGGAACGACCCTGCGGCCTGGGCATTATACAGAGCCGACAAAATCACTTGGTTGGGTTCTGCCAGCGAGCTGAGTAAGAAAAAGTTTCGCCAGGGCTCCCACTGGGAGCACAAAAATTATTCTTTGTGAAGTAGTAAAAAATAACTTAATTTTTTTTAGAAAGAGAGTTTAGTAGTACTGCAACATGATGGTCGTTCGTACTTCAAGTACTACTAAGAACACTTTTTCCGATCTTGCGAAGCATTACCGTGGATACCGTGGTATCTGTTACCGTGGTAACTCGATCTGCAATTAGTCGTTTTTGCAGTTATCGTGGTATCTGACACGATGGTTGCTCTGCAAAAAAAGGTCATCCCATAGGAAAAACTGATATCCAGTCACATCACTAAGTGCCAAACTTCCTTCCCATCGATTTGACAAAATCCTAGGCTCTATTGTTGGTGATGATGAAAGTGAGATGACTTTTTCAGATACCACGGTCGTACCATGGCATCTGAATATGACTGGCTGGATACCACGATAACTGCAAAAATACCCTTTGACCTTGGTATCAGATACCACGGTAACGTATACGACTTTAGATCGTGGTATGAGATACCACCGTATCTGCAAAAACGCAACTTTTGTGTCAGCGTGGCAACACTGAACGTCGTAGGCTATGTATAGATAAGATAAGATAAGATAAGATTTATTTACACTAAGAGCCAAAGGCCATGGCAAATACATGAAAAATAAACTCAAACAAACAAAAATAATACCTTCTATAAGCACCTATCCCTATGGGCTAGGGCTACCCTGAGGAACCTGGCCAACTGTTTAATACTCATGAAACAACTATTTCCCATGATCCTACACATCCATTCTTCATCTACCCCTCCTTCATTTACTCCAAAAATTTCTAACCTAAGTTCATTCAAATTTTCACATTCACACAACAAGTGTTTTAAATTCTCATCCATACTACCACAAATCGGACATGAGTAAGGACCGGACCGAGAACCCTTTACTTACAAAATGAACACGGCTGTGTGTTAAGACGTAAACATCGCGCATAGCTCTACGCAGCTTATTGCACCTACTTGAGCAATGCTTGCCAGTTTACCATCCAAACCAGTATCTCTAGGGTAAATGCTGCCGGGAGTTTTTTCCCTTGAAGCGGCATTAAAATCGCAGACAATTGCAGTTTCCAGGGAAACTTCCTAAAGCCAGATCAGTTGAAAACGAACTACTGTGCCGGTATTTGTAGAAGCTGAGTAAAACATGATTCTCTTAAAAGCACATCTCTACACTGTTATGTAGTAGAAAAGTTCAGTGTGCTCCACGAGTCGTCGAACTAAGAGCGTGTTCCAACCTACTTATCGTAGTTACTACGCATGACGTCACGAATTCTGGCTTTTTGCTGTTAAGGCTGGAACGATTTTTCTATTTTCCAGCAGAATATCATGCCACGGGCGAATCCGACCAATCCCGTTACAGATATACGTAGTTACCACGCTTATTACGCCCCTGAGCATGGTAAGCAAATAGTTACTATTAGTTACTACTTCAAGAAGGTTGGAACGGTCAGCGTAGTAAATTTTTACGAGCTTGGAACGAAAATAGTAACCAATAGTTACTATTGGTAGAAGGGTGGAACACGCTCTAAAGCCGTATTCTTGCCGTTCCCCAACGACTCCAGCGGAGGAGTCCCCGCGTTTTTGTTTGTCCCGGGGACTCACTACACGTATTCTCGCGAGTCCCCATGGATGGGGAAGACCAAAAATAAAGTGGATACCAGACTAATTTCGTCAACTGCAAATTTTTTTTTAAAACAAAATCCATTTTGGAAGCATTCCCCGTGTGTTCTCGTTGCCTTCCGTACCGGAGTCCGAGTGGAGTGACTCCCTCTATTCTCGCCATTCCCTTCGACTCCCCGAGGAGTCCTCAGGGAACGGCGAGAACACGCCTTAAGAAACAAAACTAAGAGCCTTCGGTGGTAAAACACAAAATCAATCAATTCATTAGTTTTTTAATCCCAATTATTATTTGTGCTAGGAATCATAAGAGCTGCAAACAAAAACACAACAAGAGATTGCCCCTCCCCCCTTTAAAGTATTTAGCCTAGGCCTATGTCTGTATGGAACACGCTCATTGTGACCGAAAGCTACGTGCACGCACAGTCCAACAAGATTTCGCTTGCAAAAATTTGCATGCGAAATTCACGTAACTAACCCGATTTTCCAATTTCTGTCTTGATAAAGACTGTCTATAGTAATTATACATACAGATTTTTTTTTTGGATAAAGTGCAAAATTCGCTCCGATAAAAGTAGAATAATTTTTACTCACATCGGACCGAAATTTTCCGACGTACAAGGAAATTCGGATAGAAGGAGGAAATTCGGATAGAAGGAGGAAATTCGCATCCGACAGCGAAAATCCAACTGTTTGTGTATGCAGCTTAAAATTTAACCGAAAAGGGTTGGGATAGTACAATCTATTTACCCATCACTTATTCTCTTAAATTGGCTTGAAGACCCGCTGAAAATGCGTTACTTTGTTGTGCCGCTATTCATTAATAATCGATTTTCAAATAGTAGAACTTCCGTGTGATTTGTGGTACCTCTATGTGATTGTATTTTTGTTGTATGCCTTACGAGAAAGATTTATGATTTTCTTTTTGTTCAGGCACTAAGCAATCTTCACCAATTTCACCAATGCCCACTGAAAAGCCGCGTTTGGGTTGAGATTAAAATTTCTCGCGTCATAGTAGAATTTACGCTGTGGAGACGGCTGCAGATATCCTGAACGTCAAAACTAGAGCAGATGGTGGAAAACAAAAATCCCTTTGCAGAATCCAAATAATTTACATCATTCTGCTCTAGCTCTGAAGCTCCTTGTTGCAATCAGTTAATTCGGGACTATCAATTTAATACGACCTGCGTCACCGAAGATCACAATAGTCCTAATCGCACACCAAAGAATAAACAATATTAGTTTAGTCTATTTTTGGAGGCGAGTAGATAAGGTATGTCAGTTGTGTTGACGACGACCTAAGGAGGTATATTCGGGAATTTTAGATAATTAAATCGAGACGAATGAAGGTTTAATCAGAAGGGTTAATCAGAATTAACCACTCTCACAATGCCCACGCTCAGAATGCCCACGATTAAAATGCCCACGGTTCAAAATGCCCACGATCAAAATGCCCACGATTAAAATGCCCACGACTCAAAATGCCCACGACCATGAAATGCCGGCGGCCTAAAATGCCAACAGTTCAAAGTGGTCACAGGGGAGGCTAATATCGTCCTAGCTTACAATGCCGACGGCCGAAACTGTCCACAGGGGAGGCCAAAATCATCCTGGGACAGCGGACTACAAGATTATAAGGGATAGGATTAACCACGGTAAAGGCTTCAAAAGGAATTTTTTGTTTGTTTCTTGATCAGTCCTGTATTGTTTGCGTTAAAGTAAAGAAGCAATGTCGTATAGAATTGTGCCAACCCAGAAAGCAAAATCAGGAGATCCAAATCCACCAGTTAACTTGCATCACGAAGGTAAGAATGATTCCTTGATTAACAAGAGCTGGAAGCTCATACGGCACTTGCAAGCCTGGGTCGTAGGATGAAAGTAGGAATTCATCAATTCTTGTGTTGGTTTAATTGCGATCCTTTGTGATAAGAATGATCATGGGTCCTTAGAAACTATTTTATTTGTGCATTTGGCTTTGATCATGCGCACTTTAAGGGCGCTAGAGATTCATTTGTAATGAACACTCTTGAAACAGAAAAGATGATGATCGTGGGCATTTTGAGTGTTAGCCATGTGTCGTATGTCGCAAAGGCAGAATCTCGCGCGAACCAAGGATAAAACAAGCATATAGAATTCGTCGGGGACGATGATGCGTTTCAGCAATGATAACGAAATTGGAGCTAGTGGACACAACAGATGAACAAAGCAGCGCGTAACAAGGGGTTACCCATTCCCCGGCACATACTGAACTTTCCTGGCACCAGCGGTGCCGGTCATGAGTTAGGCGATTCCCGCTTCTAAACATGCCAATATGTATATAATGTATATAATGTTCCAACACGTGGCAACCGGTACCAGCTGCTGTCAGTAGGTGCCGGCAAGGGGTACTTCCTCTAGCCTACACTAAAATTGACAGTAGGCAACCCCTCGGTGCGTAATAATTACAATGTTCAAGTTTTAGGGGCTTGGATTGAAAAACAGCCCTGCACTGGGATCGACTAAAAAGAGGCACGGCACGGCACTACACTACACAGTGTAGGAGGCAAGAGAGAGAGATAGGTTTATTTAGACAACATCATAGCTGACAGCTAATTTGCGTTGCTTCACTATACTAAATAACAAATTAACACAAAAAAGGAAAATATCACTCGGCTTTGTTTAGCAAATCCGTAAAAAAAGGTACAAACGAATTTGCGTGGCGGTTCGTTCGCGAAGCTACTGGAACCAGTTTATTTTGGTGACGCGTACGGTTGTTGGGCGGTGCATTGGGTGGTAAGATGTCTCGATGCTGGGGTTTAGAGAGAAGAAACTTCCGGAGGACTAAAAAGAGGCACGAAAACCAATAGAGCCCTTTCAGGCTTCAGAGTGAGGGGCTGGAACAACGCTCTAACGTTCCTCTCACTCACTTGTCTACTTCATTACTTGGTAGTCTACTTTTATTGCTCATTCCTCCTGCGCCATGCCGTGCCGTGCCTCTTTTTAGTCCATCCCCCCTTCACTCACAGGGCCATCAAGTCAGATATTTGCGGGGATGGGGCATCGTAGGACCAACCCTCTTTTACCTTAAACCAAAGTGGAGTTTATCTTCAGGTTCTCTGGGGATCTGCAATGGATTAACTACCTTGGAACCTGGGGAAACAAGAAACAAGGATGCAACCTGGAATTCATCTTACGCCACTGCCTCCTGAACGACGGACCTCGGGGACCTGTAGTGCCAAACATCTTCGATCCAGTCCTCTAAACAGTATGAATTCGGTGTTGGACTATTTACCTGGCGTATTATGAAAGTAGGTGTTGCACTGCAGTGTTTATTCAAACAATGTTTACAACGGATACGTCAGCTACGATTCTTCATCTGCGATATTTCGGCCCTTCTTCCCAGATGATTGACAGCCTGGCTAGGACCCTTGCCGAGAAGGGCCGAAATATCGCTGATGAAGAATCGTAGCTGACGTATCCGTTGTGAACATTGTTTGAATAAATGTTTCAAAGTCAGCTTGGGCTCAACGAATATTTAACTGCAGTGTTACTGAACAAAGTAACGCGTCACATTTTCAGCACTGTGTGGTTTTATCAACGAGACGGGACGAAAGTGCACGACTTGGGCCTGAAGGAAATACTGTTGACTATCCCATCACTTAACGGATGGACACAAATTTAAATAGTCAAACTGGTCGATCAAATGGCAACCTTAAGGAGACAAACAGAAAGTGGAGCACCCATACCCCTGGCTGGTATAAAGGAGGCTATCAGAAGAAAGCGGTCATTCTGACTCGGCATCCTACAAGATCATTTGCTAGAGTGAGTTTCCAAGAAACAACAAAAGAGTTCTGTTTTTATTGTATTTATGAGGTTATATTCACTATGATATTTTTTATAAATTAACCCCGTTTCCAAACCTTATACGGCCTCTTCCGAATCCTTCTATTCTTCCGAAATAGAACAATTCTTACTTTATGATATTGCCCCGGTTGAATCCGAGGGGTTACTCTCTCGTTGGGCACCAATGTACACGCCTCTGTGGGCGCCGGGCACTTACTGTACAGTCATTTCCAGCGCGAGTAACCCCTTGGCTGAATCTGAGGTCGAGGTTAGTCTAGTTCGTGAACAACCTGATACAGTAACCATGCAGCTATTTTACTCTCCTGGAGCAGAATTTAATAATAACTAATTTATTTCCTTAATAGCATTTACAACTGCTAGCTGCGGATCGTCAACATAACCAATTACGAATCACGACTGATTGATATTTTGACAGTTAAAATTACGAATAAAGTAAGGCACAAACGAAGATAAATACCTTTCGGTTGAGTTTATGGGGGGTTGGAGAAGCCGTGGCTTGTCAGTGTTAGCTAGTCTTCCCCTTGTGTTCGGTCTGGTCTGGTCTGGAGTTTCAAAGTCTGGGAAAATCAATTTCCGACTTTCGCCGGATTCTAGCTTGCTAATCAGACAAAGTGAAAATCGTGGCAGTTGGGTCCATTTCCTAATTTATTTGTGTCTAATTAAAAACAAAAATCAACTCTGAATGGCTTGATGAAACGAGTTTCAGTCCTACCGTACCTCTATTCTAACTTTGGCCGGATTCCCATCGAACCTAGCCGCGAGAAACGGACAGCAAACATAATATACCGGATAATCTTTTAGCTTCTCTCCCCCCCCCCCATAGTGGTGGCTCTATCCCCGGAATTCATATCAGGGGCATGTGTTCAACCTACCAAGTTTTATCAGAATGTTATCACCCGTGCGAGGGTTAAGCACGCCACAAGGTCCGGATTCCCCGTCCACAGAGTCGATTTCCAAGTGCATCTGGTTGGTTCCCCTTTTTACTTTTATCAGTTGATGCTTCTGACAGAGATGGGCGAATCCGAATCCAGGATTCGTGTCTTTGGCCGGATTCGAATCTTGTGCTTGTCAGGCTGGATTCGAATCTTGTGCTTGTCAGGCTGGATTCGGACTCGGATTCCAAACCCTCGATCCTACGAATCCGCTCAAATTTTTTGTCTACATCCTTACAGTTTCCGTTTTTCCAATTTTTACGCAGTGGGCTTAGTCAATCCAACTTTTTGGTGTCCACCACCAACCACCCTCAGCAATCTATCACGTTATCTGATTACCTAGATATCAGTGTTTTTGTATCACCTCTTATTTTTTAACTATAACCTATGTACATGATATGATTTTTGTTAAAGTCGGATTCGAATCCGGATGTCTATTCCGGATTCGAATCCTCAGCATGGAATGGTGTATTCGGAATTGGATTCGTACCCAGCCCTGGATTCGGATTCGAAATCCTTTGATGATTGGATTCGCCCATCTCTGGCTTCTGGTAAATACTAAGTTTACTACCTCATGATCAAAGCGAGGATCAAAGCCAATGATATTAGCTGATTATGACATAATCGTCATAATAAAGTCGTAATAAATAAAGGATTAGCTGAGCATAAAGTGATGTTTTACGCAGCTGAGTCGGAAGGTGCAAGCACTGCAAGTGCTATAAAAATGAGACGGCGGTCTGTAGAGGGAAGAAGACATGTTCCATAACTGCGCTTTTTACTCACGGAACAATAGCTCGACTGGAATCGGCGAACAGCGGGAATTCGGTCTAAAAAAAAGGGCGATTGCAGGACAAGAAGACAACGTGTCTTCCCAGACCTGGGAAAAAAGACCAACGGTTTTGATGTTGGATTATTTCTTGGACTTTTCAATCCTGTCAATCGGGTCTTGCTGATTTCTGGTCTGCGCCAGACCCTTAAGCATGCTACATTTAACCATGATCAGCCGCTATAAAATGTAAAAAAATTATAGAGGTGAGTTATTTTTTTTTAAACTAAGGCCAGACGGTTTATCAGCTGAGAAAAACAAGTTCAAAATTTGTATATTTAATATGGATTCAGCATGTATGTTAATTGTATGTTACTTGTAAGTGTATACATTTTCTCGAACAGGTATTTAATGTATATTTTCCTATGTCCCACAAGAAGTTATATTATGACAATGAATTTTGTGGAGGTTGATACGATATCGTATCAGCCTCCAGAGAGGATGATACGAAACCATATCAACCTCCACCGAAATTCATCGAACACTTTTTCCTCACAACTGAAAAGCAGAACTTAACCTCCAAAAATAAACAAAAGGCACTACTTTCAGAAAGAAAAACAAAAAATCACTAGAAAATAATACACTTTTTTTTAAACCATAGAGAAAATGTATTTCAAAACTGAAAGAAAATGTTGCTTTCCTAGCCAACCGACCTGGGCCATACCTTGTTACAGTCACATTTCCACTGAAAATGCAACTTGTCAACTGAAACAGCATTTCTTCCGACTTACTTCAACTTATTTCCCTCTACTCTCCAGAAGGCAGTTATTGAGCAATTACCACAGTTGTTTTTTTCTTGATTGTGCTCTGATTAAACAGTCCATTAATAAAAACTCCAGTGTTGCCACGTATTCTGATGGAACCAGTGACTTCTGGCCGGAAAAGAACAATGCCATCTGCCACCTACGAAACTTGGTCCTTTTCACCAACCATTAACGAGAAATCTCGCTTTATCATCTTCATAATTATACGCCTCATCTTGTATGCTTCATTTTAGTATTTACTGACAAGGAGTCGCAGAGTTCTTGCTCGCTTTATCGAGGAAACTAAAATGCATGACAAATCGCAGGATTCTCCGACCAGGGGCAACACGGAGTTAAGCATGATTAATTGTTTCACTGTAAGATCCCGACTAAGTTAATTCAATCTCTCTAAAAGCCCGCCGCTAGACGGCATCTGCTTCGCCACAAATGAAAAATACGGTGTTGGATAAGTACTGTATTGTTATAAACAGAAATGCCCGGAACACAACAGTAGTCATTTTCACATTTCTATAGCAGACCAGGGTTGCCATTCCACCAACAAAAAATTTCCAACAATAGTAGCAAATAATTACTACGAAAGAAGATTGAGTAGGCTAGTATCTAAACAAAACCTGTTCGAAAAAGTTGTAATAGTTAACATACATCCATCTCAGCTGATATCGGAAAAACACGCTCGAAGGCCATTTAGAGTATCGACCTCGCTGCGCTCGGCAGACATTTTTCATAATATGCCTTGCCTTCGGCTCGGACAGGTTATTTTCTATGGCTGTCTCGTTGTTATAATCCGATATCAACCACGATGTCGGAAGTTATCCTTTAATATCTATCTCTAATCGACTTTTGATAAATCTGTTCCTTGGAACAAATTCCTTGTTTTAGCTGTATTCCGGGCGGACTACTTCTTGAATAGAAGAACAAAGTTCAACAAGAGCTAGAAGCTCATATGGCACTTTCAAAGCTGGGTCAAAGGATGACTGGGGATCTGCTAACTGGTGGGTTTATTGTTATCCTTTGTAAGCAAAACCCTTGAGACACGAATCTTCATAGGCTTTTGTGGATCCTGAAAACTTGTCGTTCTAGTCGAAGTTCCTTTGTAAGCAATACCCTTAGGGCAAAAATGATCATGTGCTCCTGTAGATCATGAAAATGAGTCGTTTAATCAAAAGAATTATTTTCACTTTGCTGTTAAGATGCGCACTTTAATGCCACGAGAAATTAATTTGTAAGAAAAACTCTTGAGGTAAAAATGATCATGGACCCTTCGGGAAAACCTGTCGTTTGGTCAATAGTATTTTTGTATCCTCTTTGCAGTTATGATGGCGCACTTTAAGGGCGTTAGAGATTCATTTCGAAGCAAAACCGTTGAGGCAAAAATTACTTTGGACCCTTGGGGATTATAAAAATATATCGTTTGCTCAAAAGTATTTATTATACTTTGTGGTTAAGATGACTACTTTAAGGAATTCATCTGAAAGCAACACCCTTGAGATAAAGATGATCATGGGCCCTTGTAGATCATGGAAATGTGTTTTTTGTCCAGAAGTTTTTTTTTACTTTGTGGTTACGATGCGCATTTTAATGGGACTAGGAATTCACTTGAGAGACAAACGAGAAACACCAGGGCCATGTAGGCTACTCTTCTCAATTATCAAGTTTCATTAAGATCAGATCACCGGTACGCAAGTTATCCATGCCTCAAGTTTCCGGATTTTCTCTCGCTCGTTATCCCCCCACCCCCCAGGGCCAGCCAAGTTTCATCGTCCTAGCACATCTGGAAGTCCCTTATTTCGCGATCACCAGAACTCCGGATCCCTTTTCAACTCCCCCCAAAGTGCCCGGATCCGGTCCGTTTTTTTAAACGGTGTATCTAGGGCTCGTGCTTATTCTTCCCACCAAGATTTTTTTCCCGATCCCTCCACTCTGGGCACGTCACAAGATTTCCGGTTCCCCACTCCAGCTCCCCCAAAGTCACCGGATCCCGTCCGGACTTGAAATGTGTCTTCCGAGACAGAAGTTTTTCCAGATATAAAATTTCATAGATCCGATCACCCGTCCAAAAGGTCTAAAGACCTAAAGACCCTCCATCCACTGCCCACGATGGCCGAATCGAGGAAACGATTATTCTTAAGTCAATCTTGTTGGGACCAGGATACGCCTGCCTAGTTTCATCGTCCTAGCACATCCGGAAGTATCTTATCTCGGGATCACAGGAGTTTCAGACCCCCCTACAACTCCCCCCACAGCGCACGAATCCTCTCCTGTTCTGTCAACTATGTATCTAGGGCTTGTGCTTGTTCTTCCCACCAAATTTCATCCCGACCCCTACACTCTCAGCGTGTCAAATGATGAATGATCAAAATCTCGTTTTTTATGGCACTTGCAGCCTCTGGCTGAAGTGCCATATACCGATCACAATTCCGTCTGTCGGTCGGTCCAAGTTTTTTGTCACACTTTTTCGAGTTAGGGTACTTCCAGATGTGCTAGGACAATGAAACTTGGCAGGCATATCAGGGACCCGACCAAACTAACCTGGAAATAATCAGTTTCCCGATCCGACCATATGCGGGGGAGATCGGGGCGCTAGAAACTTGAAAATTTAGGGCATTTTGTCACACTTTTTCGAGTTAGGGTACTTCCAGATGAGCTAGGACAATGAAACTTGGCAGGAATATCAGGGACCTGACCAAAGTAACCTGGAAATAATAAGTTTCCCGATCCGACCATATGCGGGGGAGTGGGGGCGCTGGAAACTTGAAAATTTAGGACATTTTGTACACTTTTTCGAGTTAGGGTACTTCCAGATGAGCTAGGACAATGAAACTTGGCAGGAATATCAGGGACCCGACCAAACTAACCTGGAAATAATTAGTTTCCCGATCTGACCATATGGAGGGGAGTGGGGGCGCTGGAAACTTGAAAATTTAGGGCATTTTGTCACACTTTTTCGAGTTAGGGTACTTCCAGTTGTGCTAGGACCATGAAACTTGGCAGGCATATCAGAGACCCGACCAAACAAACTTAGAAATAATCAGTTTTCTGATCCGACGATTTTGGGGGGGAGTGGAGGGCAGGGGAATCCGGGAAATTGAGAAGTGTGTAACTTTCGAACGGGTGATCGGATTGTAATGAAACTTCATAACTGAATAGAATATATATCTGTAATGTCCCGTTTAAAGTCTTGACCGGATTCGGTAGCCAGGGGGGAGTTGGGGGGGGGGGAGACCGGAAATTTCAAGAAACGGTTAGAATGGAGGGATCGGAGTGAAACTCGCTGGGAAGAACAAGCATCTGCTCTAGATAAGTCCTTTAGACCATTGTACTGGATCCGGACACTTATGGGGGGGTTTTCCGGAATTCCGGTGATGGTGGTTTTGGGGATTTTCACGATGAAACTTTGTCGATCTGATAATGGTGGGGGGAGTGGAGGGAGGGGAATCCGAAATGTTCAGTCATGCGTAATTTTGGAATGGGTTATCGGATTCGAGTGAAATTTAAGAATTGAACAGAGGACATTTCTCCGATGATCTTTATCATATCCGGACCGGATCCGGCAACTATTGGGGGGGGGGGGAGGCAGAAAATACGTGACCCGTTTAGAATGGAGGGATCAGGATGGAACTTTGTGGGAAGAACAAACAGATGTTCTAGGTAAGTCATTTACTGAATCGGATTGGCTACGGGCACCGTGGGGGAGCTGGGGGGGGGGGGGGTGGACCGGAAATCTCAAGAAACGGTTAGAATGATGGTATCGGAGTGAAACTTGCTGGGAAGAACAAACATCTGGTCCATGTAAATCTTTTACATAATTTGACTGGATCCGGACACTTGAGGGGGGGGGGAGGAGGGGGGGGGGTTCCGGAACTCCCGTTTTGGGGGGATTTTCACGACGAAACTTGGAAGGTATATCAGGGACCCGGTCAAACTGACTTGGAATAAAAAAAAAAACCTCGATATGATAATCTTGGGGGGGGGGGTTGAGGGAGGGGAATCCGGAATATTGAGCCATGCGTAACTTTGGAACGGGTGATCGGATTCGAGTGAAATTTATTGATTAAACAGAGGACATTTTTCTCTGGTGATCTTTTTCATATCCAGACCGGACCCGGCAACTATTGGGGGGGGGGGGAATACGTGACCCGTTTAGAACGGTGTGATCAGGATCGAACTTCGTGGGAATGACAAACAGATCCTCTGGATTAATCATTTACAGAACCGGATTGGCTCCGGGTATTGTGGGTGGAGTTGGAGGGGGGGGGGGCTGGGATTCCGGTGATCGCCCGTTAAGGTACTTCCAGATGTGCTAGGACGATGAAACTTCGCTGGAATATTGGAGACTCAACAACATTTGCTTAGAAATTGCTACTTCCCAAATCCGATTATTCCTTAAAGTACCAATCTTGACCGCAAAGTAAAAAAATACTTTTAAGCAATATATGCATTTTCATGATGCCCATCAGCCCATTAGCATTTTTACCTCAAGGGTTTTGCTTACAAATGAAGTTCCAGCTCCCTTAGAGTGCGCATCTCAACCGCAAAGTCGAAACTTACTTTTGATCAACAAATCATCTTAACCCATGCAAGTGTCGTATGAGCTTACAGCTCTTGTCTATTTTGTTTGCAATGAATACTTAGCTTGGCTTCAAACCTTATATGTGTCACGTGATGTGCGGTTCTCCCCTCAAGCTCCCCCCAAAGTGACCGGATCCGGTCCGGATTAGAAATGGGACACCTGGCACACGCAGAGGCGCTACGAGCCAAAATGTTTGGGGGGGGGGCAAGGAATTTACCGACTGGCTGGTAATTTTTACCGAATATTTTTGCAGAAAAAACGACTGTTTTCAAGACTGTTTCGAAAAAATCGACTGATTTTCAGAAAAATGGACTGTTTTAATGAAAAAATCAACTGTTTAACTGTTACCGACTCGCCGACGACATTTGGGGGGGGGGCGCCGCCCCCTCCCCCCGGTCGTGACGTCCCTGGACACACGAGATCTTTCCAAATATCAAGTTTCAGTAAGATCCGATCTCGCGTTCAAAAGTTGTCCATACCTCAAGACTTCGTATTGCCCCTCCCTCCACTCCCCCACGATGGTTGGATTGGGGAAGTGACAATTATCCAAGTTAGTTTGGTCGGGTCCGTAATACGACTGCCAAGTTTCAAGGTCATAGCACATCTGGAAGTATCCTAAATCGCGGTCACCGGACGGACCGGCATACCGGCCAACGGAAAAGTGGCATTTGTATATGGCACTTGGCCGGAAGGTAAGTGTCATATCAAGAGCTGTAAACTCATATGTCACTTGCAAGCATACGTAGTAGCCAGGGCTATCAGCTAAGATTCGCGTTGTTTGAGGCACAGATAATTATGGTCATTATTTAGTCAAAAATATGCTATGCACCTTGCGGTTACAATGCGCACTTTAAGGGGGCTAGAACTGAATTTGTAAGCAAAAGCACTGAGACACGGATGATCATGGTCCTTGGCGATTTTAAAATGTGTCGTTTCTTAAAAACGTGTTCGCACTTTGCGGTAAGGTCGGCACTTTAAGTATCACTTTAAAAGTGCTTACTGAACGAAATAAACGACATCAAGTAAATATCAAGTAAATAAGTACAAATTATCAAGTAAACAAGTGTAACAAGTACATAAGGCTTGCATGCACATAAAGATATAGACGATCCTAAGGTCGTACCGATCCAGGGGGATCCAGACGTTACAAAAACAGATAATGCTTCTGATTTAACTCCTTGGAATTTTCTTGTCTGATTCTTCAGGGAAGTAACCTTCCCGTAATCACCGATGCGTCTTCGAGGCATAACAGCTGGTGGAGTATTCGCGAGCTCTCTCGGAGCTGCATTTTCAGATACTAGTTGTTAAATGGACTGAGCTTGAGTGTGAACAAGATCAGACAAATCGGACCACCAGGTGATTTATTGTGGACGTCTGTTTATGGCCCAGAATTTAGAGCATCGACGACAATGTGCGAAAATTGTCTAAAATGACCAGAAATCGTCAAGAATTTAACAAAATTAGTCATTCCAAAAACCGGTAAATCTGCTGGAAGGAATCGTCACGGCCCAGATATATGGTCGACTCGCCTTTCCTGATATTTTCAGTTCCAAGACGGAAATCAGTTGGCGGCCGATAGCAGGAGGCTTCGGGTAGGCAGTGATACGAGCCGCTTACGAGCGTTCCATTTAGGCTACAGATACGATGCATGGATTGGTGACGTTTTGTTTTGTCCTCACCGCTTTTGTGACTGTTAGTGCCGAAGACGGGGCAGACATATCGCTCCGTGAAGGGCGACTTTTTGTCGGTGCCACAATCGTGAGATCAGTTGTGTCAACACTGGCATTTACCACCACAAAAACGTGTTATAGTTTACAAACTGGAAGCGTTTCGTCATGTAGAAGAAAACGCGAAGTGGAGCAGTTCTTCAGCTATGAAGAATTCAGGTTAGTCGCGGTTTTCTTGTTCACTCGCGTTGTGACGCAAAAGAAACATCATTGTATCTAGTGAAAGTGTACAATAATTGGGGTTTGCAGAGAGAAAATCTATTCTCTGAAAGAAAAACCGGGGATGGCCAGCAAAATCCGCATGTATAACTTCAGAGACCCTACACTGTTTATTCGAACCAATCTCCCATTAACGATCACCATCGGAATTGCTTAAAGGACCTATAGATGTAAAATTTCAATACCTCAATTTTATCTTGCGAAAATTGCAAATATTCGCGAAAAATTGTGAAAACTGCAAACAAATTAAGAAAGAAGGTGAAAAATTAGATGCTGAGCTTGATTACATTGTTTCTACAGATTTGCATCCTTGTCAGAGAACAACTGAGGAACTCACTCAAGATTCACTCCCTTAAGATTTGCAATTCTTAAGATGTTGTCAGAAATTGACAAATCTTTAGTTTGGGGTGGTTTGCGCTGTTGTCTAGTCGAGCCACTGGTCTAGATGGCAAAGTTATTGGAAAAACTTGGTTCGCTCACATGCGTGGGCACATAGTTTGCATAAATCATCAACGAAATTTAGCTTTTTATTGAAGTAAAAACATACGGTAGATAGAGAACAAGACCTAACGTTTTGGGTAGGATCCCAAGGGGAATATTTTTAGGGTATCGGGTCTAGCAGATTTCCAGAACCCGTAAACTTGCAATATAATCCTTAAACGCCCCTTAGCGAGATCAACTGGATAATACTTTTCATAGAAAACAATATCAGATAATTTGGTTAATTCGTAAACTTCCGGCTTCGACCGGATTCCTAATAGACAGTCCATCCGAGACGAGAATAAATAATTTTTCCCCACCCCCCTTTCTTTTTCTGGTATAACAACCTTCCTGTCAGTTCAGGTTTACTGGTGAACCATCTCCTTATTTTTAAGCTCCTCCTTCCCCATGACTGCGGCAAAATGACAGATCCACTGAGAAAATAAATAAAAGATATGGATTAGCCTACATACATTCCTACCCCCAAACCAAAGCTCCAACTGATTTCAGAGTTAAATTTCATTATATTATAAGGCCTAACCAAATTTCCCTTTTTTGCCGGATTTCGAACGAATTACTTGTCCGTTGAGACAGTAAAACATTAGATGGATTCAGCACTTATTTTTACTCCGTTTTGGCATACCCTATGCCTAACGCTGGATCGGCTATCCAAAATGCTCGGTCCTGGAACCCAGTAAAATATTTTGAGTGAAGCTCAGAAATCAACCAATCAGAATTCATCTATAGTGGGGTAGGTCCCAGGAGCAGGTAGGGGCAGCTATCCAGCGTTTGGCATAGGGTATCCAAAAATCAGGGGTTTGTGGTTGACTGGGAGCCCCCGACCTAGATCTTGTGACCAAGGCATAACGGTCAGGCTTGACCTTCCAGATTTTTCTTCAAGACCAGATTTACGTTTTCGTCGGGAAGGACTCGGAAGACGAAGCCGGACAAAAAACGTCTGGAAGTCGGGGAGTTTGGACAGGAAGGGTGCCAATAGCACCAAAAACACATATGCTAATGAATGGTGCAACAGGAAAGGGAAAAAGATTGCGAGTTGTGACTGCGAAAAGAAAAACATCTAGGAAACGTTGAAGACAGAATCAGCTATTATTACTGACGCGCTGCATAGAAATCTGTCGGTCGCATCGTTTTCTCCATCACGGCCTTGTGCGTTTATTTGGGGATCGATTAGAAAGAGGCACGGCACGACATAGTGAAGGAGACACTAAAAAGAGGCACCAAAACTAAAAGGGCCCTTTCAGGCTTCAGAGTGAGAGATAGGAACATTGTTCTAACGTGCCTTATTTTAGGCTCTGGACTTACGAACTCTCACTTACTTGTCTACCTCTACTCTTACTAATCTCTTTTTATTACTCGTGCCTATTGTGCCATGCCGTGCCTCTTTATATTCAATCCCGTTCGTTTAGAGTGTAACTTGTTTGAAGTGTAAATTTTATTTTAAATTTAAGTTGCGTTCTCTCTTTTCTCTTTGTACTCCTGCACTATTCCAATTTTATAGAAATGGGTGAATAAAAAAGATTCACTCATTCATGCGAATCCCGAAGGGTTGTATTGACTGTGCGGAAGACCCAGATATCTGGGAATCTAAAAGGTGAAGTAGGACTCCAAGAATAGCAAATTTTCAAAAAAAAACAATTTTTGGGATCCCAAAACGTAAGTGGAGGGATACCTATGACATCGCAAAAGTTGTCCGTCTGTCCGTCCGTCCGTCCGTCCGTCTGTAAGCACGATAACTCTCGAAGGGAATGAGATATTTTGATGAAACTTGGTGTGAGGATTCGTTGGGTCGGCGGACCAGTCAAGTTCGTAAATGGGCTTTGCAGCCCTACATTTAGGGGTGGGGGAGGGGGTTCAAATTAAGGGGCAAACAAAATATTTTCAAACAGCTAATGTGATAGTCGATTATGGAGTAAGAAGACATGCTGAACACGATGGTGAAAACCATTTTGTAATCGGACAAGTAGTTCGCCCGGAATCCGGCCAAAACCGGAAAGTTGGTTAAAAGTAAAAGTTTTATTTCAAGTTGATTAGATATTTGATTTAGAGGTAGGAATACATGCTGAAGACGATGGTGAAAACCATCGTCTTCAGCCCGGCGCCCGGAATCCGGCTCAAACCGGAAAGTTTGCTAAAATTAAAAGTTTTATTTGGAGTTGATCAGATGTCCGGTTTAGGGCAAGAAGACATGCTGAACCTTTATGTGAAAACAATTTTCTTCCCGGACATGTAGTTCGCCCGGAATCCGGCCAAAACCGGAAAATTGTTAGAAGCTGAAGTTTTATTTCAAGCTGATTAGATAACCGATTTAGGGGTAAGAAGAGACGCTGAATCCGTGTGTGACAATCATATTTTACCCGGACATATAGTTCGACCGGAATCCGGCTGGAGTCGGAAAATTTGTTATAAGTCAAATTTTTATTCGAAGTTGATTAGATGTTCATTATTGGGGAAAGAAGATACCCTGAGTTCGTTTTTGAGCTTTCTTTTTTCGCCGGACAAGTAGTTCTAGAGTTCGGCCGAAACCGGGAAATTGGCAGAAGTGGCAGGAAGTTTTCGTCAAAACAGATATGACTTATAGGGGTTAGATGTCCGACATAGGGGCAAAAATAGATGCTGAATTCGATTATGACAATTTTTTTTTAGCCGGACATGTAGTTCGTCCGGAATCCAGCTGAAACCCAAAATTTTTTTATAAGTTAAATTTTTGTTTAAAGTTGATTAGATGTTGGACTAATCACACCAAACAATCAACAACTTATCCAGCGGTGCCTCAAATTAACATAATGTCAAACTTCTCATCTGATAAGCGCACCAAACTGTAAAAGACAATTAGTTTTTAAGTATCGTTCCTAAATATTACAATTAAATTATTTATCTATCTACATTATATATTAGATTTTTGGGATCCCATCGACACCTTTGGTCTTGTTTCGCATGCAAACCGGTTAACGTTCGCGTAGCGCAGGTGCCGATCTCCTGATACTCCGCCCTCGGCCGGGAGTGCGATGCGTGGTGGGGGGTAAATCATCCGATGCTTCCCATGGTTTTCCCTAGATATCTCTAGGTACACATTTAAAGCTGGGTGGATTTTGGCTTGTCTTACGGGGTAACGCCACTAACCCTCGCCCTAAACCAAACGGTAGGCCCCACCGAGACTCGAACAAGCGACCCTTCGCTTGGGAGTCCAGCGCGCTAACCCGTTCGGCCACGGATTCTATTCCATTTTATTCCACAGCTGTTTTGCCTAGATAATGCCTGGAAACCAAGAAGAACTACTAAATCTACACTGTAAAAAAAATCTTGCAGTATTTGCTACAGGGATTAAGCTTGTCTCTAAAAAGATAATCTTATCTCTAGATAATCTTATCCCCAATCCCAGTGTAGGCTATGCTTGTGGATATTGTCTTGAACTTTTTCAATGTGGAATTCTTCTTGGGGACTTCCGCTGATCATATTTTTTCTCCGGGTTTCATAGTTACACCACACTATTCTATCCAGGCCCGTATACAGGAATTTATTTCGGGGGGGGGGGGGGTTGCCCCGCGGGTCGGACAAAAAAGACATAGATCAGAGAGAGAAGCCTATACAAAAATTATTATTTTTGTATGTTTCGGGGAATACCTGGATATGGCCCTGATTGTATCCCATGGCGAAATCCTATCCTTGTGTTCCAGGTCCAACGAAGTTTCATCGGACTTAACGCAGGAGAGCGAGAGTGAAGCTCTGATAGACGAAGAACAGATAAAACCCCAAAGAAACACTGAAATCTTCTCCAGCATTGATGACGACAACCGCATCGACAGTTCCCGCGGGGGAAGGAACGTCAAGCCGAGTGGTGACGACAGGCTGGAGAATAAGATGAACGTCATCCCCACAGTCTTCTTTCCAGCACCCAGCATAGTGTCAGTATACTCAACAAGCATTGTACTAGTGACCGGACCTATAGTAACTTCGTCTGTAACATGCACGATTCCAGGACAGAACTACAGACCACTATGTTCGTCATTGTCAGGTAAGAAACTGTCCGTAAAACCAACTGCACACTGTAAAAAGTTTCTCCGAGAAAGGATTAAGGTTAACTGAAGTATTTGCTGTATTTGCTACTGAGATTAATCTTATCTCTACTAGGATAAGACTCAGCCGAATTAGAAATAATCTTATCTCAGTAGAGATCCCAGTAGCAAATACTGCAAGATTTTTTTTTACAGTATAGGTAAACACCAAGACACCCGATGCCAGGCGGTATGATAAAGCAAATTTCTTAAAAAATATCAGGAACTATGCCAAAATGCCTCGAAGTCTTCATTTGTACTCTGTCTGGTTTACTTGGAAATGGTTCTTGTGAACTTCAGAGCTAGCTATCTAAATCTCAATCTAAAAGGGTACAAAGCATACAAAAGGTTTACGTTCCCCAGAAAAAGGATGGGATCCTAAAAATTTAATATTTGATTCAGGCATCCAGACATCGAGACTCCTTAAACATTGATACTATTACACTTACTATTAAGATTTAGAAACAGAAGAATGTAATCATCTGGGAAGACTAAGTTCAAATATGGATTCAGCCGCGATAGTTAGTTGAAGTAACGGTTGTAACCTCGAACTTTATTCCCACAAAAAGCTACGAGCAGGGACCTAAACGTACATTGCAGCTAACAGTTCCGCAGATCCTAGGAGCGGCTAAAACAAGACGGTTCTTTTTCAAGCTCCCACCCGAAGGTTTCGCTTTCCGAATCCTTCAAAATTCTAATTAAACAAACGTTTTCAACTAGTCTCTCTTGAGCAGTCACTGAAGACGTGAAGGATGTCTGTGGTTCCTGACCCACTGGACTTATGCTCCGGACACATTCAGTCCCACTTGTATGTAACTTGGTTCGTTAATTTGGTTATTACCCACTCTTTACGTTTCATCCTAGTCGCACCTGAATCTCGACCTGAATGCGGAAACAAAACTAACAAAAGGCAATAACTGTCCAAAGATACGTTTCAGAATGGTGGAAATGGATTTTTCCATCTTGACTATCTTACTATTCAGCGTCTTTTCTTCCCTTTTCGTCCGTAAAACTGTTTTATTACCGGCGTTATTACCAGGCAAGCTGTGTTACCAGGTGTGACTATAGTGCGGCCGGGGCATTACTGTTATATTCTTGAACGCGGTTGTTCCAGTGTTGCCACTGGAACTTTTGCGTTTTAGCAGCCTTTTTGGTCGCAAAAACCTGCGAAATTCTGGCGCCTACAATATTCGGTGATTTTCTTAATTTCAACAAATAGTAGACAGTAGAATAAATCGATGGCATATTTCTTTATGTCTGTTTTTTAGTGAAGCAGATTTCACCGGTTATGATTCACATAAAAAATGGTACCAAAAAGCCGAGAAAAAAACAATACACGTCACGTGACAAACAAGACCAAAGGTTTCGATAGGATCCCAAAATTTTAATATCTGATCCAGACAATTGGGTCTTGTAGATACTCGGTCTTCGACAGGCTTCTTAAACATTTTTACTACTGAAATTAGAAACAGATTAAGGCCAATGGCAATCATTTGAGAGGACCAAGTTCAGATAGTGAATAGATAAGTCATATTTTGATAATTGGTCTATTTTAGCCGGGGACGTTTCGCCGTGGGGACACTTCGCACATGGCGACGTTTCGCCACGGGGAGGTTCTGTCATGGGGAGGTTTTGCCAGCGACGTTTCGATTAGCAGATTAGCAGAAGAAGTGGCTTCTGAGCACTGGCAGTTTTCTGGATGCCAGAGTACGGTGGAATCAATTAAGCAGGCATTTCCACGTCCCACTGGGCCACCAACCAAAACGGTGATCGCCACTCCAACGTACTCTTGTTCGCGGCCTCTAGTCAACGACAAGAAACATTACGGCTTGACACAAAGAGATCCTTAGCCATTCCAGGGGCTGCAAACTAGGCTTTCAGTTGAGGTTTAAATGGTTTTATTCTAGTTAGCCAGCTTGCATACAAATGGGCCCCGCTCATCTGGCTACACAGTGAGGAACAATACTATCCCAGCAGCGTGCCATTCTTCATGGCTAATGTCAACGTCAAGATGAAGTACAGCTTGGTCCAGAGCGATCCACGGCAAGACAACATTATCACCGATACCTCTAGTAAATGGATGAATCTGCAGACCAAGTTGCCACTGGGTAAGATGTATCCATATTCCATTCAAGCGCTTCCAGGTGGACTAGTTTCTGTTGATCACTATCAGAGCTTGTGACAGACAGTAAAAGTTTGATGAGTAAGAAAATCTGCTATTGCTTCCCAGGTAACAAATGTTTTGGACATGTTTCAGTAGTACACTGTAAAAAAAATCTTGCAGTATTTGCTACTGGGATTAATCTTGTCTCTAAAAAGATAATCTTATCTCTATTCGGATTAATCTCATCTCAGTAGAGATATAAGACTAATCACAGTAGCAAATACTGCAGTTAAATTTAATCCTTACGCGGAGAAACTGTTTACAGTTTAAAAAGTGAAAGTTACCCACTACCTTCCGCATCCGCATTTTTACTATGTCTGTCACGAGTGCTGACTATATGAGGCAATGGAGGATTAACAGAAACTAGTCCACTCGGAGCGCTGCATTCTCGTTCCCGGGATTCTAAAATTCATAATCTATTAGCAATACACTGATTATCACGCTTGTCACGTTTCTTCTCTTGACGTGACATGTCAGGCTCCCGACCATTCTTTCCGATGATCTTATTGGTAAGAAGACCGCTTATGCATTTTACCAGGGACCCATAAATTTCCTGTAATAACTCGCCATTCAGGGGGCTTGTCAATAAGAGGTTTCTGATGCGCTCTTGACAGAGCGTCAGATAGTTCGAGAAATACCCACGGGGATAAAATACCCGACTATCCAGATAGACAAAATTGTTCGCAGCTGTTCTGGTGAACTACGAATATTTCTCTGTAATGGAAGAGTATCCTGGATCTTTTGTCCTAGCTTAGGTACCTGGTGGCATGTTGAACAGTCCCAACAAATTTTGTCTATCTGAGCAAGAACGCCGATTCGACCCAAGCGGAATTTTTGGAAACTAGGTGAGGCTCGGGCAACATAGCAACATTGAAGCATAGGAAATGACAAGCCCCCTGAATGGCGAGTCAGTACAGGAAAATTACGGGTCCCTGATTTTACCAAGATTGTAAACCAAGGCAAGGGACATGGAAAGAGGCTAGCTGAAGTCTTGTGTAATTTGCTGTGAGCATAGCTAAGTTCTAAAGTATTCAACTGACTCAGAACATCTTGGCAGAAACAATAGTTGCCTTTTTGATCCGAATTCTCCTTGCGATTCTCCTCGCAATCCTCCTATTTCGCGTTTTTGGACTATTCAGATGAAGCGAATTCTCCTATTCTTACGTTTTTGTCAGAATCGAGAACGGGGAAAGCCTCGATCGCGATTCTGCAGAATCGAAAAGTTGCTCCGATGGTGAATTCTTGATTCTCCTCTCTCCGTTCTCCTCCCTGATTGAACAACAGAGTGCGGGTGTTCAATACGCATAAACACGTATACCGGGTTGCGGACGAGCTGCAAAACTAGTGTTTTTGCCAGAGGAGAAAAAATGGTAATTTGTCCGAGAATCGAGAACTCAGAAGCGAGAACGGAGAACTGAGAATTCAGATAAAAAACGCAACTAATGTGTAGTGCGAGGCGTCCTTTAAGCGGCCGGCAGTAGTCACGGAGCGCGCTCTCAACGGACGAATATCTAGATCAAGTTTCCGCTGGGCAGAAACGTTTTATCTCGATGAGGTTCAGCTTAAATACTCCATCAGCCCAAGCTGACTGGGAAACAAATATTTGACAATAGCTCAAAACGGAAACATCGTACCTGACTTTTTTCGTTTTGAGTTATAATGAGGTTCCATCACTAGCGAAAGTTCCCACCGCCATTAAGACAATACACAACAACATATCCGAAAGTATGCCAAAAACACGTCAGAAAAGATAGAAAATGGACGAATCTGCACACCAAGTTACCACGAGATAAAAAACCTTCATCTCTATATCAAAGGAGTCCTGTCCTTGAATGACACAATATCATCACAACACTAGATCAAAAGACTTAAAGAATTTGACTAGTGTGGGCGGAGAAGGCGTGATACACCAATATCTTCCCGTGAGTCAGATTTTTACGGACACACTGTTTCCTTTGTTTTTTTTTTTCCAAATCCTCACGGTAGCCAACAGGAATACAAATTCACTCTTTAAAGCAAGGTGTGCAATGCTCATTCATAATTCAGTGATCTCCCGCCGGAGATTAAAAGGGGCAGCCTACTAAACCTTTTAGAAGATCGAGTGGCGAGTAAGAGGATACTCTATATGACTCCAAAACACGCCAGTGATTCTCAGGAAGAAGGAGTAAACGTGTCCGTAGTGATTCAGACTCAACGACTCAAATCCTGTGTCAAACAATCACGGCGATCTTTCGGAGCAGCTGTGACACCGTTTCTTCCTTCCTTTCGGAGATTCTGCATCGGCAGGGAAAGATAGTCATCAAGAGTATTAATACAACTAAGTATATCACCGCGTGATCGTTTAAATATGTCGGAAGAGAAAATCGCCAGCCAGTTTGACATTTTGGTTTCGGAGCTTAATCTTGTTTAGCTAAATTTCAGAATCTTCAAGAGATCACTAAAGTGAATTTAGTATAATTTACGGCGTCTGTTTAGTGTGATCCCGTATACATGCTTTCTTCTTTGGACTTGCGGGAATTAACACGAAAAACAGAATACAAAATAATAAAAGAAACCAATAAAGCTAGTAATTAATTTGATTTAGGGTGCTTCCGAACCGCGCCACTAGATGACCCAGCGGTCGGATGGAGTCGTAGCTTCACCTTGGGTCTTGGGGGGGGGGGGGTCTAGACGTTGCAACTGCTAGAATTCTTGCGATGCAACTCCTTTAAGTAGGTAGTACGCTCTGAATCAATTTGTTCAGTTACAAATTTCCAAATTTCAGACGTACTTGAACACATTTTCAAGTTTTAGCCTGAGCATTCGGATCAAGGAATGCGGTGCTTCAGAGCAAAATAACACTAAGGAGTAGCGTCTAGACCTATGCTTTCCATGCATCGGAAACGGGCCTTTCTCGTAGCGTCGCCCACTACGCTCAGGACACCCAACTAGGAAGTCAAGATACTTCCGGGCTTAGAAAATTTCTAGTAAACCTACGATGCGAGGATGCGGTACATTTGAAATGTTATTGTGAGGAGCTTAAAGAATTAAGAAAGGAAGTGTCTGGTCGGGAGGCTTGGGAGGAAAGGGATTTGGTTTCAGGTATGGGAAGTATGTGTTTTGGTGAGCTCCGAAGGCTGGGTAGATTCCTGAAGCTAGCTATGACCCACCGTGAACTATTTTTATAGAAGTTGATTTTTGGTTTGTTTTCGGAGTGTATGATATTTTGTGTTTTGTCATTGTGTCATGTTTCCCATTGCCCTTGGGCTTTATTGGGAATAAATTCATTCATTCATTCATTCATCGAGGAAACAGGGGTGGTTGTATCTTTTTTTTTGCTGTGCTCGGAATATGCAGTTATCGGAGCCAGCGCTGGTGCACGATTGATCTAATTTCAGAAAAGACGTTCTTTATCGGTATTTGGTGCTAGAGTCGCTGCTATTCGGGTCTGTGTCACTTATTTTTAAGTCTTGGCGCTACTTCTTAGTGTTATTTTGCTCCGCGCTACTTTTAAAAAGAGCGGAATAGGCGGAAGTTTATGTGAACCTATCAATGAAAGCCTCTGGTAGTCTGAATTGGCGCATGAATCTCTTCACCAAAGCTTGTTTGTTTTTTATTCTGATGTTACGGTTACTGTATTTATTACTGATTATTACTATTAGTTTGTTATATTATTTTTTATTTACCAACTATCAAGGCTGAACCTTGCCAATTCTTGATTTTTTGGGGGTATCGACTAAAAAGAGGCACTGCACGGCACGACATAGTGTAGGAGGCACGAGTACTAAAAAGAGGCACGAAAACTAAAAGGACCCTTTCAGGCTTTAGAGTGAGAGGTAGGAGCATTGTTCTAGCGTGACTTCTTTTAGGTTCCGAAGTTATGCACTCTCACTTACTTGTCTATTTTTAAATATGCAAAGTACCTGCTCCACTTGCCGAAATTATGTCATAACCATACATTGACAGAGAAATTCAAAATTCAAGATGCAAGTGTTACCCTTTTGGATGTTTCCTCATCGCTTCCAAAAATCATGGACAACAGGGCCCAACCAGCACACGACGTCGTCCACTGCTTCCTGACCGAAGATTAAAAATTAAGTGTCTTCTCTGTGTGTTTATGTGTTTTGTTCATTTTCTTTATTTTCTACATTTACTCCGCCTTTTCAAAATGGCGGGTCATAAATAAATTACTTACTTACTTACTTACTTACTACTTGCTAATCTCTTTTTATTACTCAGTCGACTCACGACTACTAGTCGATCCCTTTTTTTGTGACGAATCTTACGCGTCAACTCGGGGGCGTTTCAGATTTGTTTTTACTTCAATTTGTCAGGAGGGTTAAACTGGAAATAGCGAAATAATAGTTTGAAATTTTCAGGGTGTGCATCGTGCACGAATTTGCCCTTCCTTAACGGACAGAGCGTCGACAACGGCAGTGTTCCTGTCTATGCCTCGATACGAGCTTACAACGACGATCAGTCAACGATAGACATCCAGTACGAAATGTTTTACCCATACAATCGCGGGAAAGATATTTGCTTAGGTAAGATATTTATGCTTTTAGTTCACAGGTAAATTTTAGTTCTAAAGTAAATTTTTATTTTGTCGGTTATAAATTCTTGGTTTGGGTCCTGATAAGTTGACAGCCATCGGTTACCCTCCCTTACGCATTGGTTTTGTTTTTTTCGTGTGTTTTCGGGTTGATCTGGTTGAGTGTCGCTGGGTTTGTGGGACGGGTTCCCGTCTAGTGGTGAGTCATGGAATTATTAAAATTTATTTTTGGAATTAGTTCTATGTAAAATAGTTTTATTTTATACTGTACCGGGTTTTTGTCAATCGACCTAGTGTCTCCAGCTTGACCCTATATTTATTATAATTTTATACAGAAGTGTAATTAAAACCTTGAACCTTAAAACCTTGAACAGGAGCATCACTGATTTGCATCACCATTCAAACTAACAGCCGTATGCCATCAGCACTCCCGCAAAATAAAATTCTCTCTTCTCTGCCTCTAGGCTAACTGAGATTTTTTGCAGTGTTCGGTTTAGTTGGGAATTGGATATAGGTCCCTTATTCAATGAGTCAACAGGCTATTTTTAAAGAGATATTTTTATCAGAGATTTCTTACAGAGCTTTTTCAAAGACCTGTTGTAGAAGTCGCTCGAGTGCATTTGATACACTCGTCGATGTTCGATTCTCCCGATGTTCGTGAGGAAAAATCTTAAGTGGGTCCTCCACTGGCAATCGCAAGGCCGTCCCGGTTCGGCGTGCTTTCATTAGCTGAAAACAGCCGAAAATGGCGGTTACAGCAGCTTACGATTGCCAGTGAAGTCCGTGAATCCCACACTTAAAGTTTAACTGAAAAGGGCTGAGAAAGGACAATCTAGTTACCCATCACTCGTTCACTTAAAGAGGCGTGAAAACCCGATAAAAATTCGTTACTTCGTTGCTCCACGATTCACGAATAATCGATTTTCATATAGTGGAATTTCCATGTCGGATCTATGGTACCTCCATTCGCTTGTTCCTGTGTTGTATGGCCTGCGCAATAAATTCACGAGAAATAAGTGTTCGTGCAGTGAGCAGTGATCACCTAGTTCACCGCTGGCCACTGAAAACCCGCGTTTATGTTGAGATTGAAATTTCCCGTGTCATAGTAGAATTTTGCGTTGTGAGGACGGCTGTAGACATTCTGAACGTCATACTGAAGCAAATAGTGAAAAATAAAAAAAAATCCCTTTACACAATCCAAATAACGCAGCGTATTCAGTTAAATGATCAAAAATAAGTTAGCTTTTCCGTTAAACTTTAAGCCAACTGATGCAGCTGTGGCAAAACCGTCGGGGAGAGAGCTAGAAATTTGAAGTTATCAACATGAATTTGTGTATGTCTGTTACAGAGCACATTCATACGATTAGTCCCCAGTGCTTCCCTGCTCCGTTTATAGCTTGGCCGCTTACTCTATCATATATTTTATGACGAGATCGAAGCGTATGGTTCATTAGTAGTCAATGACTATCCCGGTCATAACTGTCCGACATCAGTAAGGAGGCCGAATGAAAATGACAGTTAACGGTCTAGGACAGTAACCTACAAGGGTCGACCGGTTCCCGGGACAACATAATCTATACTTATGTTGTATGCATGGACATGAGCTGTTTGTTTGCTCATAATTAATAACTTTTTCCCTTCGTCCAGTTTCAGGTTCTTTATTCTTGTCAATATTTACACTCTGTCGTAAGATTTGAATCCAAGCTGACCATTCATTGCAAAAGGAATAGAAAAACGTGATTTTCGGGGTTTCGAGGACGGTTTGCCGAAAGTGTAACCGAAATATCCGAAACTATATTTATCCCTGGCACATCATCTTAGCTCATCACGTTTTTCTATTTCATTTACATGCAATAAATAATCGTATTCTCCTGGTAGAGAGCAAAGCAGAGTTGAGCGAAATCGCTAACGATATACAGACAAATCGGACCAAATATCGACCTTGGAATCCAAGCAACGATACCAAAAACGATATTTGCAAAGTTTTTATTTACTATAAGTACTCCAGCATAACTAACTCAGTTACATCCCAAGTTGGATCAATATGTTATTCGTAAATCAATATTTATTTTATTCAAAGTTTTTAATAAACATGTAAAATGCTATATAAATGCTGGCTCCGATAACTTTATATCCTGAACACAGCAAAAAAAAGATACAACCTCCCCTGTTTCCTCGATGTGTGCAAATTTCTAAACCCGCAAGTTTCTTTCGCTTTATATGTCTCAAGCCTGGTGGGCGGCGCTATGAGTATGGCCCGTTTGCAAAGCAAGGAAAGCATAGGTCTTGACACTACTCCCTAGAGTTACTTTGCTCTGATCTGTTTGACACTGCAAAACGGCTATGTCAGCTACGTTTTATTAGAGCTATATTTCGTCCCTTCTTGGCAAAGGTCTTCTTTAGGCTCAAGCCGATCAAGCTGGAAAATGAACTTAAAACCACTAAAGATCCTTGCTTATGGATTTTTCCATATTTGGGCAGCAAAAGCAGCAGCGGTGTCCAAAATGAAATCCTAGCACCAGCTTTAACTCCAACCAGTTTTCACGAAGAAAACAAAAAAAAATCAGATAGGCTACTTAGGCAACATTCTATAGTTTTTTTTTCGACAAGTTCATTTTTCAGCTTGAGCGTGACGAGGACCCTTGCAAAAAAGGAACGAAATATAACCGTAAAAATGTAGCTGACGTATCCGATTTACAGTGGCAAATATGATTCGCAGTCAGCTTGGGCTGAAAGAATATTAAAGTCTTTGATTCATGTGGGCCGAGAAGGTGGGAAACACCATCATTATGCGATGGGTCGGATTTTTACGAACACAGTTTTACCTTTGTTTTTCCCAAAATCCTCACGGTAGTCAATGTTATTCATAAATTACTTGAACACAATTCACTCCTGAACGCCAATCCACCATTGCTAATTAACTATTCATTGATCTCCTGACGCTGGTTAAAAGATAACTAGAACCTTCGAGAAGATCGAGTGGCGCGTAAGAGGATTGAAACAACTAAGTAAATCACCCTGTGGACGTTTAGATATGTCGGAAGAAGAAATCATCGGCCGGTTTGACATTTTTTGGTATTGGAAGCTGAATACTATTTAGCTCAGTTGCAGAATCTTCAAGAAATCACTATAACCAATTTAGTATAATTTACGGCGTTTGTTTATTGTGATCTAGTTATCTTCATTCAAAACACTGTTTCGACCTATCTCGGACCAGCATAATCGGACCCGATCATCATCAAACCTGCACATACCCTTCACCCCGACTGTACGATCAGATTTTGCTCCGAACATAACATGTGCAAAAATATGGAACCTGATTCCAGACGAGCTGAGAGGTAGGAGCTCCCTTGCGTCATATAAAAAAAAAAGTAAAAAATTATTTATTAGCATTACAGAAGAACAATTAAATAAGGTCTGGTAAAATAAAATAAATAAAAAAATAAAAAATTTATGCTTAATAATAAAATAATAATAAAAAAAATTTATGATGGGGTGGCTTCCCCTGGGGTAAGGTGCAGGAAGGTAATTGGTTATTTTTTTTTGTTTTTTGAGAGGCAAGGTTGTGTCTGAGAGTAGGAACAGTGACCACTCTGCGTATTATGTCTAAAATGTAAAGATTGTGGTACTCGGCGTCCAGAAATGGACTGAGTGTTTTTGTTATGTATGATTTATTTTGTATTTGTTAATAAACCCATTGAACTTGAACTTGACATCCTTAATTCTTTGGACTTCGGGAATTAACTAGAAAAAAAAACAGAAAACAAAATACTTTCTACAAATTTTCCATTTGCCTGCTACAATAAAAACGTTTTGTTAGATACATAGTCAAACTATGATCTCAGCCTCGCCATGTCGGGCGCTTCCGACCCGCGCCGCTAGATGACCCAGCGGTCGGATCGAGTCGTGGCTTCATCTCGGGTCTTGGGGGGGGGGTCTAGACGTTGCAAGTGCTAGAATGCTTATGATATAATTGCTTTAAGATCTGAAAACAGCTTTATCCAAGTTCTATATTTGCCCATTTTTCAGCTGAGCCTGACGCTCTGGCAAGATTGGCGTGACGAATAATCTTCGTCACTGCGTGAATAATCACGCTAATCTTGTCTTTGTGTATTAGATGTACTGTGTTACAGCTCTTGTGTGGCAGTGTATAACTATGGCTCTTTGGCAGAAATAAAGGTATAATAATAATAATAAATATTAAAAAAAATTCCATTCTGTGCGGCCAGAGACGTTACTAGCCAAAATGTTTGGGGAGGGGGGCAAGGAATTTACCGACTGGCTGGTAATTTTTACCGACTATTTTTGCAGAAAAAACGACTGTTTTCAAGAAAAAAAAAACAGTTTCGAAAAAATCGACTGGTTTTCAGTAAAAAAAACGACTATTTTGACGAAAAATCGACTTTTTTAATGAAAAACATCAACTGTTCTGGTGAAAAATCGCGGGGCTTCGCGCCAACTCGATTATTTTTTTACCGACTGGCCGACAACATTGGGGGAGGGGCGTCCCCCTCCCCCCCCCCCCCCCCTCGGTCGTGACACACCTGAGTGCGGCACCTGCCTTTTCCCATTTATTTTATATGTTACCCCTCCAAATTTTTCCGCCATAAGCTTTGGAGCATTTTTGAGAGAATGAAAATGTTCTTTTAATCGCAGCGGAATTCTCCAGGATTCAGAATCAACGGAAACTGCATAGGCCAAGTCCGGCCGTTTGGTAATCACGTCGGAGACTGGGAAAAATACGTTATCCGAATACAAAATGGTGAACCAAAGACGGCGTTCATTGCCTCTCACGACTTCGGCTCCTACTATACATGGAACCAAGCTGCGAACCGATTCGACTTCTACGTAAGTACAACTATTCTCCGGTGCTTCCACGCCAGAATTCTGAAAAAACCTAGATATAGTTAAAAAACCAGGAGAGGCAGTAATACAAAAAATCAGAAAATTTATAAGTAGATGTTCTAGAAATCAGAAGTTTGTGATAAGGAGATTAGGAGGAATTTTGTATTTATGGTTTGTATGTCAAAGAGGGGAATATTCATTCATTCATTCATTTAATTCATTCATTTAATCGTACTACATAAACTACATAACATAAACAAAAACGCAAGAAACAGGTTTAAACAATTTTAGCCGAACAGGTAGGTTACTCAATGATACAATTTTTTGTTTCAATACAATTTTCTTCGGAGATTTGCCGATTAAACAAGTTTTTGAAATTAGATATTTGGGGTCGACTGTTTTTAACGAAAAAAAACAACTGTTTTGGCGAAAAAGTTTATACACTGTCAGAAGTTTCATAACAGATAGCGTATAACACTTTCAAGAATAACACCTTTTAACTTAGAAATAAAGTGTTATGACCAATTAAGTTTACACTATTTCGTGCCTAGATCTCCAACAACACCTTCAATTGGTAAAAATACTGACGGGAACGAAAGAAACATAACAGATAACATCCCAAAGTGTTATCTGTTGAAACCGCGCATCCTCCTGTAACTTCTGACAGTCTAGTATTTTTACCTAATTTACCAGAGGCAAATTTTACCGAATCTCTCAAAAATTTTACCGGATCCTAGAAACTGAGAATTCGAGCTTTATATTATGGAACAGAAAAGATTTACCGTGGATTAAAAAACGGGACTCTAAGAAGTTACAGAAGCCGGATGGAGCGACGTTCCGGCAGCAGCAGATACTGTAGGTTAAGTTAGCTTTTTCCTGTCAAATTCAATATTTCCATCCAGATTCTAGCTTCGGTGATGAGTTCCAGCTTCCAAGCCATGCTCGACAAAAGAATAATTAAGAATATGTAGCCGTTCGTAAAAAACAGGAGAAAATTAAGTAGAATAGCGAAATATCAGTAGAACAGGAGACTCAAAAATAAATCAGTAGGAGACCTAAAAAAAACGTATATCTCCTGATAAATCAGGAGAAATGGAAGCACTGCTATTATCACCCTTGGAGGCGCGGACGAGCCGAAATCAGTTCATAGCAAAGGCTCAGCCACGACGGTCGCAGTCAGTGCTTCCACTCCTCCCGATTTCTCGGGAGATCTCCCGACTTTTTTGGACATCTCCCGACAAAAAGTTTATCCCGATAATCTCCCGATTTTCGTAATCCTGCCAAATTGCAATAAGGTCACAATTCTTGGATTTCACAGTCGGGTTTCTACCAAAATCTCTTTATTTCAGCGGAGAAATGGCCGAGCTGCGAAATTTTCGCCTGCGGCGCATGGTTGCAACATTATTTGCCTTTGTGCAAAAACATACGTTTTTTTTTTTCAGAAAAGTAAATTTATTAAAAAATAATCCGACATAAACTTTTTTTTTAAGTATTGAGAGAAGATGGTCTTGCAAAATTTTGGTCACTGCCACTTTATTATGTATCCAAAAAGATGAGCGATCATAAATGTTTCCCAAAACTTCGCCTGCGGCGCCTTTCATAGTTTTCTTCATTTGTTGGAAGGGCACGTAATTTAGGTGGGGTTTTGGACAGTTTTAGGCTGAGAACATTGCAAACTAGAACCTCTTTGGAAATAGTTGAGTTTTGGCAGAAAAAAGCCGAATTTAAAATTTTGCCGGAGGCGATGGCTTTAACATAGTCTGTGGAAGCTGCTGCCAGAACCTCGCTCTCTTCGGTTTGAAATATTTTTGGGAATCCTCGGGATCTTCGGATTTGATAAGAACCCAGAATTTGCATGGGAAGCAGTTGTGCGAAATGTGAACTTCAAGAATTGTGCATGGAACTCTCAGTTTATTCTCGTCTTGTCTACAAAAGTTAGAAACTGCTGCTGGAATGGTGTCGAGTAATACGTAGTCCATGTAGTCGCTTCATTTTTGAATTAAAAATTTGAAATAAGTCAAATTGTAAGTTTCAAGGATTCGGTAGAAATTCCGGCACATTCGTGAAATTTTGTTGGCTCTCCCCTCCCCAAAAGGAAAATGAACTTGCATCGCCCCTGATGACAAAGATGTCTGATGGATGCTTTTGACAACTAAGGGTTCAAAGGTCTTTATCAGAAGCCCTGGGAAGCTTGAAGAGTTTGTATCGGTTCGACAGAATTTAAACTTAATAGCTGGATAACTCCTCTAATTTCAGTCTGTTGACTGTCCCCAGGGTGTAAACGGTCGGGTTACCAAAGATTTTCAGTTTCCTCACCGAAGAACGAACCCATTTCATAAGCCTACGCAGAATTCGAATAATTTTCAGTCGAGAAAGCCACGCCGTTTCTCAAATGTGCAATGTTTGGGGCCCCAGCTCTTATGGAAACGCAAAGAGAACTTTAAGTAGACCTTAAAGCACCGAGGAACCTTTTAAGTGTCCTTGAAATTTAGCGATGCAAACGGAAATATCAGCCTTGCTATCAAACCGGTTATATGTCTAGCATTTGCGCATCGAAATCATGAGTGTGACGAATAAAATGAGTATTTTTACGTGCTAACAAGTTGAATGCATTTACTCCAATGCCTTTTTTGTAACAAAGCTAACTATAAAATTGCTTTTTAAGACATAACCACTGTTTTTAAAACTCCCGAATTTTTCACCGATTTCTGAAAAATGTCTCCCGATAATCTCCCGATTTTCGGAGCGGTTACTGATTTTTAGAAAAAGAAAGTGGAAGCACTGGTCGCAGTGCTCAAAGACAATACTAGTGGGAAAGACCGGTGACTTAGCTAAAATCGGGTCTCTGAAAATCGATCGGAACGCTGCCTAGCGTTTGGACTTTTGGCCAATTTCGAGCGGTAGATGATAAATATAATCAAAGCAAGAGGGCGTGAGTAGGCAGTGTCTGTCAACATCAGTTGATTCGAAATCGTGAATTCAACATTTTTTCCCGTAAAAAAGCGATTTATTCTTTTCCTACTTGTTTCTTATTCCAATTAAAGAGGAAATCTAAATGGAGGCAGGATGCTCATCATAAACGAAACGAAAAAAATAAACAAAACGTGCTTTGATGATGATTTTGCGGAGAGCGATGGAAGAAAATGTCAACAGAACGATTTTTTAACGAAAGAACATCCACTAAACGGCGCTGAGTGTTGTGACTCATGGGGTCTTTCCGGTCTTTCCCACTTTTACTGTCTTTGTTCTCACCCTCGGAGGCGCGGGCGAAATTAGTTCATACCGAAGGCTCAGCCACGACGGTCGCACTGGTCGCAGTGCTTGCCTACGCTTAGCGAGTTTTGATCCAAGAGAATGATATAAAAGGACGTTAGTGAGAGTAAAACCGCGTAAATATGAGGAAGTGAAGGAGTGGCGTGGCGACAGATTGAAAGCACGAAGATATGCAGCGTGGACAGACTAACTAAACAGTTCGTTTAGTGGTTGTTGGGAAAAATTACACAGGTCGAGTGGTCAGAACAGCATCATCCACGAACAAAGTAACGTTGGTAAAGTGAGCAGAAATTGCCAGTATCTATTGTGGGTGGGAAGAAGGGCCGGTACACTGTCAGAAGTTTCATAACAGATAGCGTATAACACTTTCAAGAATAACACCTTTTCACTTAGAAATAAAGTGTTATGACCAACTAAGCTTACACTATTTCGTGCCTAGATCTCCAGCAACACCTTCAATTGGTAAAAATACTAACGGGAACGAAAGAAACATAACAGATAACATCCCAAAGTGTTATCTGTTGAAACCGCGCATCCTTCTGTTGTCGTTATGTAACTTCTGACAGTGTAGTATTTTTACCTATTGAAGGTGTTGTTGGAGATCTAGGCACAAAATAGTATAAACTTAATTGGTCACAACACTTTATTTCTAAGTGAAAAGGTGTTATTCTTGAAAGTGTTATGCGCTCTTTGTTATGAAACTTCTGACAGTGAGTTCGTTTAGTTGTTGTTGGGAAAAATTACACAGGTCGAGTGGTCGAGGGAGGTGCGATCCCAGAACAGCATCAACCGCGAACAAAGATAACGTTGGTAAAGTGAGCAGAAATTGCCAGTATCTATTGTGGGTGAGAAAAAGGGCCGGTAAAAGAACGACATGATCGTGTAGGAATTTTTAAGAGGCCTATCATGTACATAGTTGTGCTGGTTTGTCTTGGTTTTGTCCCGTTTCGTGTTCCTTGTCCGGCGACATCTGGTTATCGCTAGAGGTCAGGGTCTAACCTCTGGGGTTTTCACGGAAAGTGTGGTCCTCAAGCCGGATTCATGAATATGGTATTATATTCTGGAAAGCATCGTACTTCCCTGGGGCCAAAAATGATGGTTTTGCTTGTGGAAGACCCAGAGCCTACAATGTGTGAAGTGGAGTGAAGTTTTACAGTCTACGTCGGTTAGGACTGGTTCAAGTTACGCAGACAAGCTTGTATTTGTTCAGTTCAGTTAAGTTTTTTTTACGACCCAAATACTCCAGTACCCGCAAACCATGTTTCTGCTTTCGAGTGGAAAGCTCTGTTCTAGTAGGGAAAATTGCGAAATCCAAAGTACTGCAACAGTCTTTCAAAACTTTGCTAATCGTCCGAAGCACCCCAATAGAAGAACAAGACCAAAGGTTTCGATGGGATCCCAAAAATTCTATATTTTAGTTTACCCATATAAGTCATTCTATTTTGACGAAACAGATCGAAACTTCCTGCCTTACTTCTGCCAATTTTCCGGTTTCGGCCGATTTCCGGAACTACTTGTCCGGCGAAAAAATAAAGCTCAGAAACGAATTCAGCAATTCTCCTGACCCCTATATCGAACATCTGATCAACTTCAAGTAAAAAATTAACTTATAACACATTTTCCGGTTTCAGCCGGATTCCGGACGAATTATATGTCCGGGTAAAAAATAATTGTCATATACGGATTCAGCATCTCTTCTTACCCCTAAACCGAACATCTAATCAACATCAAATAAAACTCTTACTTCTAACAGACTTTCCGGTTTTAGCCAGATTCCGGGCGAACCGGAAAATGATTTTCATAATCGTGTTCAGCATGTCTTCTTACCCCATAATCGACTATCTCATTAGCTGTTTAAAAATGTTTTGTATGCCCCTTAATTTGACCCCCCTCCCCCACCCCTAAATGTAGGGCTACATAGCCCATCTACGAACTCGACCTTTCCCTTGACCCAAAGAATCCTCACACCAAGTTTCATCAAAATATGTCATTCCCTTCGAGAATTACCGTGCTCACATACGGACGGACAGACGGACGGACGGACGGACGGACAGGCATTCAACCAGAAAATGGCCCTCGTCCTCTGTATTAAAGCACATGGGGCATTGTCGCTTACTATTTGGGATCTTCTTATCCCAATTACTCAGACAAATGACAGCCAAGACCCTCGATGACCCAGTGGCTAGACCGTTGGCAACTGAAGCGTTCGAGTCCCGCCCAAGAAGCATGTTTGTCTTTCATGGTCTTTTAATTCAGTACTGGCATCGTAAAGGTCCCATTTCCCACAAAATTAAGTTTTGATTTGGTTTCTAATGATGTTCTGCAATTTGAGCCTCGGCCGTCTACCGTCTACCGTCTATGAGGCTCTAACATTGGATTCAGTTGGACTTATAAATTTTTCAAAACTATTTCAGGTTTATTTGTCACGGTTCAAGTCCCATGTATAAATTCCAACCCCGTACAACAGTTTTCCTGCAATTGCCACATTCAACGCAGGCACTGACCACACACACAAATGTAGCATGGAACATATGTTTATCTTCATGCCTTGCCCTACAACACGTATTTAACAGCTGCCCAGATTTGCAAAATCATGGTGACAACACAAATCACTATGTCGTCAGCTCATATGACCAAGTCATTTTGAAGCAGCTGCCAGAAACCCAACAATGAAACTGCACTTCCGTCATCTAAAAAAACGCGTTTTATTCGTCTCTCAGATCGTCCTTTTCTTCAATCCCGTTACGCCTTAACGAGGTACTGAAACGCGACACTATACCATTTGTTTCCTTCTCAGCAACGAGCGCTATCACCTATAGTTTTGATTTTTCTTATACAGTTGTTTTCGTGCATAATCCTCAAGCCACGTCTGATCTTCCCATATAGTTTCTTTCACAGTTAATTCCTCCTTTTGGTCGGGTCAATGGTAGAAGAAAGACGCTGTCGATCGTGATTGGTTCACTCCGAGGTGCGAACTGTATAAACCAAACGGAGCAAAGGTTTTTTGTGGCACTTGTAGCCTCTGGCTCAAGTGCCATATACCGATCACAATTCCGTCTGTCGGTCTGTCGGTCGGTCCGGTTTTTTGTCACACTTTTTCGAGTTAGGTACTTCCAGATGTGCCAGGACAATGAAACTTGGCAGGCATATCAGGGACACGACCAAACTAACCTGGAAATAATCAGTTTCCCCGATCCGACCATGTGCGGGGGAGTGGAAGGAGGTGGAAACTTGAAAATTGAGGGCAGTTTGTCACACTTTTTCGAATTAGGGTACTTCCAGATGTGCTAGGACCAAGAAACTTGGCAGGCATATCAGGGACCCGACCAAACAAAATAGAAATAATCAGTTTCCCGATCCGACCATCTCGGGGGGAGTGGAGGGCGGGGGAATCCGGGAAATTGAGTAGAGTGTAACTTTCGAACGGGTGATCGGATTGGAATGAAACTTAAGAACTGAATGGATATATATGTCTGATGTCCCGTTTAAAGTCTTGACCAGATTCGATAGCCAGGGGGGAGTTGGGGGGGGGGGGGGAGGGGAGACCGGAAATTTCAAGAAACGGTTAGAATGGAGGGATAGGAGTGAAACTTGCTGGGAAGAACAAGCATCTGCACTAGATAAATCGTTTAGGCAATTGTACTAGATCCGGGCACTTGGGTGGGGGGGGGGGAGATGGAGGGGTTTCCCGGAATTCTGGTGATGGCGGTTTTGGGGATCTTCACGACGAAACTTGGCAGGTTTGTCAGGGACCCGATCAAACTGACTTGAAAATAAAAATTCCATCGATCTGATAATCGTGGGGGGAGTGGAGGGAGGAGAATCCGGAATACTGAGTCATGCGTAACTTTGGAATGGGTGATCGGATTCGAGTGAAATTTAATAATTGAACAGAGGACATTTCTCTGGTGATCTTTTTCATAGCCGGACCGGATCCGACAACTATTGGGGGGGGGGGGGATACGTGACCCGCTTAGACTGAAGAGATCGGGATGGAACTTTGTGGGAATAACAAACAGATGCATATTCTTTGAGCCCAAGCTGACTTTGAAACATTTATTCAAACAATGTTTACAACGGGTACGTCAGCTTCGGGGAAGGAAACAAAGTTTCCTTCCCCGAAGTTGAACCAGAAGATTGACAGCCTGACGAGGACCCTTGCCAAAAAGGGCCGAAATATCGCTGATCAAGAATCGTAGCTGACGTACCCGTTGTAAACATTGTTTGAATAAACAGATGCTCTGGATAAATCATTTACAGTACCGGATTGGCTCCGGGCACTTTGAGGGGAGTTGGGGGGGGGCGGAAATCTCTAGAAACGGTTAGAATGGAGGGATCGGAGTGAACTTGCTGGGAAGAACAAACACCTGCTCCAGGTAAATCTTTTACACAATTGGACTGGATCCGGACACTTGGGGGGGGGATGGAGAGGGGGTTTCCCCAAATTCTGGTTTCTGGGAATTTTCACGACGAAACTTCGCAGGCATATCAGGGACTCGGTCAAACTGACTTGGAAATAAAAAATTCTTCGATTTGATAATCTTAGGGGGGTGAGGGAGGGGAATCTAGAATATTGAGTCATGCGTGACTTTGGAACGGGGGATCGGATTCGAGTGAAATTTAATAATTGAACAGAGGACATTTGTCTCTGGTGATCTTTTTCATTTCCGGACCGGATCCGACAACTATTCGGGAGGGGGGGGGGTACTTGACCCGCTTAGACTGGTGTGATCGGGATCGAACTTTGTGGGAATAACAAACAGGTGTTCTGGATAAATCCTTTACAGAACCGGATTGGCTATGGTATTGTGGGTGGGGCTGGAGGGGGGGGGGGGGTTCTGGGATTCCGCTGATCGTGAGTTAAGGTACTTCCAGATGTGCTAGGACGATGAAACTTCGCTGGAATATTAGAGATTCAACAAGATTTGCTTAGAAATCGCTACTTCCCTCCCTTAGAGTGCGCATCTTTCTTGAGTCGAAACTTACTTTTGATCAAACAATACATATTAACCCATGCAAGTGCCATCTGAGCTTACAGCTCTTGTTGTTCTTAGATGAGCAGTTTGGGCGATTGCAGGATGATAGAAAAAATTAACGAAATGCATTAAAATGCTAATAATGTATTTTATTGTATCCCTTTTTGAAAATTCAAAAAACAAACCAGTGCAAATATAGCTAAGTTTCTAGAGTTTCTCTAACTCTTTTTCGTGTTTCTCATGTAACAGTATATATTTGCGTGACAACATTGATACTTTATGCTCTGGCCTCTCCTCAGATCGAGTTAATCTTTCGCCTTTTACTAAAGATTACCGTGGGGAGGGGCACTTGATGAGTCTGTATCAATTTTTGATGGCCCTTCGGGGTCAATATCGTTTTTACTTTGTCAGATCTTCCTGTCAACAAGACCGAAGGTTTCGTCAGGATCCCAAAAGATAAATATTTAAATTTGATCATATCAGCGTTTCCACTTTGACGGATTCCGTCAAAAACGGATTTCTTGGGTCTTTGACGGATGAAAATTTCTGAAGATCTTGCAAAAAATCGCAATTTCTACTTGATTTTTCTGAATTTTCTTTACCATTGGTGAAAGATTTCGTGAATATTTTAGTATTTTACCATCAATACTACTCCTATAAGACACTGTGATCAAAATGTTTCCAAAAATTTCGCCTGCGGTGCCTTTTATAGTAGTAAATTCTCCATTTAGTGGAAAGGAGCTTTTAGGCTTCGACTTTGTTTTGACTTATTCGGTATAATAACTGGGATTCGGTAATTTATTCGGTAGAATTGCCAGGCTTCGGTAGTTACCTCGATACTCGGAGAAGTCGAGTGAAGCACTGGTTGGAGACATTAGGACTGATCTATGATTCCATCGATAGTCCTTAATTTTATTCTGGATTCCAAAAAGACGCTCTAATCAACAATGATTCGAAAATTCCACCTGCGGCGCTTTTGTGATATTCTCTATTTTATGGAAGGGCGCGTCATTAGCTGGGCTATATGCCAGTTTCAGGATTGGGATTTGAGAAACATTAAAAGCTAGAACCTGCAAGGAAATGGTTTACTTTGGCATGGAAAAAATTACATGAAATCTCGCCTGCGGTGCTAACTTTATTTTTATCATGGGTAGTGCTGAATCGCCTACAGTAGCTGCTGCTGCAGGTACGTCGTTCTATCCGGTTTCTGGAAATTCTTAGGATCTTGGTGGTCCACGGTAAAAGATAGGACTTGTATGAGAAGCAGTTAAATTGGAATCAAAAGAAACAAAAACTGGATTTAGAAAATTTCGCCTGCGGCGCTCGTTTTAATTTTTTCTTGGTATATATCGTGTCCGGCAATATACTGTCCAAGCGGGTTTCGCAAAACCGACGCCTATAGTAGCTGGCTAATCATCTTTCATGCTGCCCTTTACCGTTACTCTTTGTATGTAAACCTTTCTGGTAAGTAATTTTAATAATATAAAGCTCGAATTATCAGTTTCTAGGATTCGGTTTATTTTTTGAAAGATCCGGTAAAACTTTGGCTCTGCACCCCCCCCCCCCCTACCCCACACACGAAAATGAACTTGGACGCCCCTGGTTGCAAGACCTGTTATTGCGAAAGACATTTTACCTAATCTTAAAAGAGTTAAAAGAATCGGTGGTAATTTTTTTTTTGTTCTGCGTTTCTTGTCTATTGTTTCTAACCAGTAAATTCTTGCAATTTGCCGGTCTTTAGTTTCGATGGGTTGACAACTTCAGCGTTTAGTCGTTAGCGACGAAGCGCTAGCGAACAAAGGTTGCTTCACCACTTCGCACCTTGCCCAGGCAACGTAGATCTAGTTTTATTTACTCAACTCTTTCCTGATAGCAACAATTTCACAACGGTATTTTCCGTGCTAAGTGACCCTATCTACAGACCACACTATTCTGCATGAAACAACTTCCATATATTACTGCTTAAGTCTTTTTTTTACGGTTTTCGACCGTTTTTTTCCGGAAAATTTGACGGATTTCTCGTTCGCAATATCGGAATTTTACGGGTTTTTGGACTACAAGAACGGAAAACCTGCCATCACAAAGTGGAAACACTGGTTGATCAAGACATTTGGATCTTTTCTTCTGTAATCGCCAGAATCCAGACTCATTGAACATTTTTACTATTAAAATTTAGAAACGGATAAGGCCAGATAGGTAATCGTATGAGAAAACCAAGTTCGAATATGGATTCATTCAGCATAAGTCATATCTGTTTCGACGAAACTTTCTGCCAAATTTTCAGTTTCGGCGGAATAACGGAACTACTTATCCGGCGAAAAAACGAATTCAGCGTATCTGCTTACTCCTATATTCAACATCTAATCAACTTCAAATAAAGATTTAACTTATAACAAATTTTCCGGTTTCAGCCAGATTACTGGCGAACTATAATATATGTCCGGGTAAAAATTGGTTGCCATAATTAACTACAAATACAACTTTTGCTTTTGACAATTTTGGCCGGATTGCGGGCGAACTACTTGTCCGGGTAGAAAATTATTTTCACATCGTTCAGCATGTCTTCTTACCCCTAAATCGAACTCTCTAGTGCCATCATGTCAAATGTACACGAGATCTAACACTAATCTTCGGCTCCCAAAAATTAAGTGTGAAAGATCCAGATTTTGTCTACGATATACAATACCATCTGTGTGGGAAAAATATAAAAATGATGTTGCAGAATGGTTGGAAGGAAGCCCATCGCTTATCAGGTCCCGACTCAAAGGACTACTGATTCTTAATTTAAAAAAATTATAATAGTTATGTTTGCAATATAATTTATTATTACTATGAAATTTCTTGTATAAGAATGTGTTTATTAGAGTGTGGATGGTTAACTGAATGATTATTTCGTGTGTGGTTGGTTTATGCTGTACGCATTCTCGCTTACTTGTGTCAAATAGTTTGTCATTTTTGTTTATTTTTCGCAAGAGGGTAGTTTTATATTTTTTATTTATTTATTTGGTAGATGGCAGGTCATTTAAATTAAGATATTATACAGGTTAGATAAATTAAGTTATATTATATTATTACTGTTGGATTTATAGGGTACGTTGTTGTTATTATAGTAAAATTTTTAACAAGCACTGCATGTTCGAATTCGTGTTGTCCACAGTGCTTGTGTCATGTATTTGTATTTTTGTGTACAATTAAAAAAAGTTGAACTTGGACTTAAAAACTCGTTCAATTTATCATTCTTTTGCAAACACACTGGTTTAATGCTGTTCTTTCTAGTACATTTGACTCGCGACGCATTAACCAAACAGGGCTAAAAACTTGATCCGCATGTATATGCTGGAGCTATGACGTCTTTCCCGATAGGCTACTGGTTTCTTGGCACCGTTGTATTTTGTCAGCCCTGTTTGCTAACCGCGTTCTATTTATTGACTTTTCGGAATGCACACAATACATACGCCTATTAGAAAAAACTGGGGAAGTTGAGATCAAGTTGTCAGCGTTGTTTGGAAAATGGCATCGTTCTCGCATTTTAATCAGTTAATCCATATGCTTATATCATTAAGCCAGTTTACTGTATAAGATGAGAAAAAGGACCATCACTATCACTATCGAATTGCCTGGCAAAGGCTGGGAGGGAGGGGGGGGGGATTGAGCGAAGTAAGAAATTTTTTCCACCGATCTATAGTAACTGGTCAATGTACACACACTGCCCAACGTCAGTTCGACCATGTGTCAGTTCATACACGCGTCAGTTCACCCACACCTCAGTTCTCCCACACGTCAGCTCGCCTAGTGTCAGTTGATACAAACGTCTGTGACACAATGTTAGTTCGCTACGCCCACATACTGTTTATCATACGCCAAAGCATTTAAGATTTCCACGAGACATGCGAGTTAAATGTAAACGCGTAACGGCGGCTCGCTGGCCGCTCACCTCTTTAAGCGCATTAGAAATGTATTTTTGTTTACAAAATTTGGGACTAGTGACATTAGTATGAACTATTGACAGATGAACTGACGGTGGCCGAACTGACATGTGGACGAACTGTCGGATTTTAGGATTGGATGATCTGACGCAAAGTCAAACTTACGTGTGTATGAACTATTGGTGGGTGAACTGACGGAGGGCCAACTGACGTATGGAAGAACTGACGCGTGGACCAACGGACGAGTGAAAAACTAACGTGTGTGACTGAAGCGACGTGTCTGTGGAGTGTCATGTGATAGAACTGACGTGTGGATCAACTGTCAGAAAATCTGGGCGTATGTGACGGATTTTTTTTGGCGAAATGACGTTTGTATGAACTGACGTTGCTGTGAACTATCGTGTGTGCGAACTGACGGAATCTCAGAGTAACAGCCGTAGGGTTACTTATCTTGTATATATTTTTATAAGACTGTCCCTAGCCCACGGGGGAATCAATAGGACTAAGATGATTTTGACATAAATGCTCGTTTCAGCCCAAGCTGACTGTGAATCAAATATACACAAGATCAAAGGTTTCGATGGGATCGATCGAAAAGTTCGCCAGACTCCTTGGACATCTTCACGATTAAGATTTTGAAACAGAAGAAGGCCAATGGCTAATCATCTGAGAAAACCAAGTTCAGATATGGATTCAGCATGTGTGTATTTACCCCTAGGCTATACGTCATATCTACTTTGACAAAATTGGTCAAATCTTCCTGCCTTACTTCTGCATTATCTCCGGTTTCGACTGGATTCCGGGTGAACTACTTGTCCGGTAAAAACGAAAGCTCAAAACGAATTCAGCCTATCTCCTTACCTCTATATCGAACATCTAATCCTTCAGATAAAACTTTAACTTTTAACAAATTTTCTGGTTTCAGCCGGATTCCGGTCAAACTATATGTCTGGGTAGAAAATGATTGTCAAAAGCGGATTCAGCATGTCTTCCTACCCCTAACCCCGACATCTAATCAACTTCAGATAATACTTTTCTTTTAACAAATTTTCCGGCTTCGACGGGTTCCGCGCAAACTACTTGTCCGACGGGAAAATGATTTTCACATAAATGTTCAGCATATCTTCTTACCCCTAAATCGAACATCTAATCAACTTTGAATAAAAGTTTTACTTTTAACAGACTTTCCGGTTTTGGCCGGATTCCGGTCGAACTATTTGTCCGGCGAGAAAATGGTTTTCATATTCATGTTCAGCAGTCCTCTTACCTCTAAATCAATTATCTCATTATCTGCTAAAAAAAAAAAATTACTCGCCAATTAATTTGAACTCCCGCCCCCACCCCTAAATGTTGAGCTACAGAGCCCATCTAGGAACTCAACCTCTTCCTTGACCTAAACATTCCTCACACCAAGTTTCATGAAAATATCTCATTCCCTTCGAGAGTTATCGTGCTGACAGGCGGACAACTTTTACGAAGTCGTAGGTATCCCTCCACTTACGTTTTGGGATCCCAAAAACGACTCAAAAGTCGGACAAGTCACCTAGGGTATTCTTCAGCGATATTTCGGCCCTTCTTGGGAAGGGCCCTCTTCAGGCTGTAGCTAGAAGAAACGAACCTGCAATCTACCATCGGAGGAACGATACCTGCAAAACGATTGTAGGCTACTTGCCATCTAGGTATTCCCTAGTGGCCTGGCTTCGACTGCACAGTACACTGCGTCATATCTACCACGTTTTGTTAGAAGCAGTTTCTGTGTAGGATGGTTTCTGGGGCTCTGGGATGAAAGCGGAAAACATAATTTCGAATGCTATCTGTGATTTAAAAGTTGTTTTTCTTGCAGAAAAAGCGGCACAAAGGCGAGACTATATTTCCAAGCTTCATGTCCTTAACCGACGACGGTCATCCAATCGTATATGCAGCTAATGGTTCCCACGGCCTTTGGGCTCAAGAAGGTTCGTTTTGACTCAGTTTTAGCCGCTCACGTCAACTATGGTTTGATTGCATGTAATCTCTTTAAAGTTTAACGGAAAAGGGCTGGGATAGGACAATCTAGTTACCCATCACTTATTCACTTAAATTCGCCGTAAGACCCGCTGAAAATGCGTTACTTCGCTGTTCCGCTATTCACGAATAATCGATTTTCAAATAGTGGAATTTCCGTGTTATTTCTGGTACCTCTATGCGCTTGTGTCTATGCTGTAGGCTATGCCTTAAGAGAAAGATTTGTGATTTGTTTTTTTGTTCAGGCACCAAGCAGTCTTCACTAAAGTCACCAATGCCTACTGAAAAGCCGCGTTTTGTTTGAGATTAAAATTTACAGCGTCATTGCAGAATATACGTTGTGGGGACGGCCGCAGATATTCTGAACGTCATAACTAGAGCAGACAGTGGAAAATAAAAAAAATCCTTAGCAGAATCCAAATAATTCACTGTGTTCAATTAAATGACACAAAACAAAGTTGGCTTTTCAGTTAAACTTTAAGCGTCTGTGGTACAGCCCATAACCCAACTGAACTTAATTAACTGTCTCAAGTAAAATCCGTCTACCCTACCCCAATACTCTTGGTGACTAACTCTTCTTGCCGATGCAAAATCGCCCTGTACCTAGCGGAAGAGCCGGAAGCGGTATCACAACATCACCGTGATTGGTTAACACAGGATTGAGTTGTTGAGTTTCAGTCATGAGTGCTACGTTTTCTCGTTCTTCTCGAGGATCACTGGCGTCATTGTCAACAATTGCGATGAAGAGCATTCAAATTATTCAAATGGAAGCTTCCACTTCCACTTCAACGACAAAACTTCAATTGCTCGGAAGCAGATTGCGGATTTTCTACTCATAAAAGGTTAACTGAAACGCCAACTTATTTTCGTGTCATTTAGTTGGATAAACTGAATTATTTGGATTCGGCAAAGGGATTTTTTTTATTTTCCACTATCTGCTCTAGTTATGACGTTCAGAATATCTGCGGCCGTCCCCACAGCGTAAATTCTGCTGTGACGTGTGAAATTTTAATCTCAACACAAACGCGTCTTTTCAGTGGGCAGTGGTGAGATTAGTGAAGATTGCTTAGTGCCTGAAAAAAAAAGAATCATAGATCTTTCTCGTAAGGCATACAACAAATACAAGCGCATAGAGGTACCACAAATCACACGGAAATTACACTATCTGAAAATCGATTATTCGTGAATAGCGGAACAATGAAGTAACTCATTTTCAGCGGGTCTTCAAGCCAATTTAAGTGACTAAGTGATGCAGAGCTGCTGCGAGTCCAGCAAATCCGAGTCCGAGACAAGTCCGAGTCCTTGAAAAAGGCGTCTTGATACCGTCTCGAGACGAGTCCCGAGTCCACAGCTGCGGCGGACGGACAGCTCCGTGAAAGACGAGTCTGAGTCCTTGAAAAAGTCCACCAGCTCTGAAGTGATGGGTAATTAGCCCTTAGGTAAGTAGTTTAGGCAAGTTAGGTAAGTAGCCCTTTTCGGTTAAAGGAACAGAAAACTTGACTCAAACTTAACTCGGGGAGCTAGCTGACATGACCAAAGGCAAACTTTTGCAGTGCATAAGTGCATAATTACAGTGCGTAAGGGGCAAGGGCCTGCCAGCTAGCTTTGGAAGCACCAAGGAGGGGGTTCGAGATAACAAAGAAAGGCGGTCCTGTCGACAAGAAGTCCCTGTATCTTTATCTAAGCCCCCCAGGTCGGTTTGATGGCCGAAAGTTGCGTAGTCAAGTTTTCTGTGCCTTTAAGCTAAGTGCACACACAGTCCGGTAAGATTCCGCACGCGAAAACGCGTATACGAAATTCGCGTCGCGATGCCCGACAGGTTTTTCAGCTAAAACGAAATTCAGACGAGAAACTTGGCCCCAGGTTTGAAAAATCCACTGCTTAGCCTACAGTCAGATGATGCTGATTGATTGCCGAATGAATGAATGCAGCTGACATTAAATAGGTCGTATAAACAGTTGAAATTTCAAACACAGCTTCTAATTTTTCAATTCTCAGGACACAATTTCGCATGCGTTTAAAATTCGCTCCGGTAAAAGTAGAATATTTTCTACTCAAATCGGAACGAAATTATTGGACCGAATCCGCATGCGATGCGTCAAAATTCCGGAGCGGAGAAGGAAATTCGCACCGGACTGCGAAATTCGGACTGTGTGTGCACGCTACTTTAAACTTCAACTTGTGGATCTATTCTACTATATCTGTGGAAAAGTGCTAATAATGAACACGGAGGAATTTACGGAATCTATTCGGCTTGGAATAGCTAATTACTTACCAAGCAAGCTATGGATAAAACTCGTACCCCCGAAAAGAGAGAATCAGTCCCACATGAAGGGTGGCTCGCTCTCGGTGACCCGTGTACTAGAGACCGGGCAACTGGAGTTATTGAGTGGACACTCGCTGCATTAGAAAGCTATGCAGCACCAGCTGGCACCAGAAATACCCAAAAAATCGGTCGGGTAATCGCTTGCAGTTTTTGCACAGAACCTAATACGATTTTTATCCTAGGAAAATTCGAATTCCTGCCCAAAGTGTACGACTACACCAACCGAGGGAAAGCTTGGAAGACATGGGAAAACCTAGTTCTTATCAACTGGACAGAAACAAACGGAAAGTAAGTAATTCAATCAACCAATCATCTATTATAAAAACCGTAGCCCCGCTGTCCTCCGTCAAAACCTAGTATCTACCAAAAAAATCAAATTTTAGTTGGGAGTTGATCCCACCTAATGAGACCACGAGGAATCCAATGGTGCAAACAGAATTTTAGTTTCGGAGATCTCACCTAGTATCTACAATGGGCCTCAGCTTTCTTTTCGTGTTTTCCCTAGGATGTACATACTACCAATGCCAAAACCTAGTATCTAATAACGTACGCTATACCAGCAGCCGAGAACCATTGTTGAGAACCATAGTTTAAAGTATCAAAAATCATGCGGCAAAAGAAGCAGCTCGAAAGAGAGATGACCGTCACTACCAGAGGCCAAGGAATTTACCGACTGGCTGGTAATTTTTACCGACTGTTTTTGCAGAAAAAACGACTGTTTTGCAGAAAAAACGACTGTTTTGCAGAAAAAAACGACAGTTTCGAAAAATCGACTGATCTTCAGAAAAAAACGACTGTTTTGACAAAAAATCACTGATTTTCAGAAAAATCGACTATTTGCCCCCGGTCGTGACGCCCCTGGTCACTACTGTGCACTATAGGGCTCATTAGGCTATACATATGTAGTATGCAACGAAACAGTTCAAGACAGCTTGATTGTAATTCACTGTTGTTCTGATCCGTCGTGACTGGGTCCCTGACAGCAGCCTGGCCAATGGCTTACCGACGAAACGTCCCCATGACAAAACGTCCCCTGGCGAAACGTCCCCGTGACAAAACGTCCCCGTGAAAAAACGTCCCCATGACAAAACGTCCCCATGTCAAAACGTCCCCATGACAAAACGTCCCCACGGCAAAACGTCACCAAGCATAGATTTGTAAGTTCGCCTCGATCTTAAGGTGCATGATCGAGGTAAAACAACTTCAGAGTGTGCATTATAGTTGTGGGAACATTCATTATTAGCAGGAAAGATCGAGGACCGGTTGCTTCATAAATGTATTGTTTTCAGTTAAAATATTTAGTGTAATATGCCTTGCAATTGACTCGTAACTGATCAGTTCTAGGTTGTCTGAAGCAACATGCACAGTCTGAGGAGCACCAATAAGCCCCTCGGAGAAAGGGAAGCCCGCTGTCGCTCAAAGAGAGTCCAGCAAGGAAAGTATAAAAATAAGCGTAGTGCCGTCATGCTAGATAAAAATGACATGGGAAGAGAGGAAACGAAAGCGGATGGAACGATCAGTAAAATGGAGAGACATAGTAAATCTAGGTTAGACGGGTTTGTTCCTTTGATAAAATCCTTTGATACTGAATATCACCAAATTGAATACTGAACAAAAGCGAGATAAATGAGTTATATTGCAGCGTAAACTAACATACAAATAAACAAATTAAATAAAAGATAAAACGAAAACTTACAAACTACTACATCTTTGCGCTTTCTTTAAGAAGCGGCTACAGCGGGAGCAACACTTTGGTTTGTTTCTTGACTATCGGTTAAATGCTGAAGTATTCAGCCCATCGTGGTTTTCAGAAGTTTATATTCCAAGAACATTTCACATCAGTAATCTCATAGGCCGAGCTATCCCTCAGCGGAAAAATACATCTATAGCCGGGGACGTTTCACCAGGGGACGTTTCGATCGGGGACGTTTCGCCACGGGGTCGTTTTGTCGTGAGGACGTTTTGCCACGGGGACGTTTCGCCAGGGGACGTTTCAAATGGGGACGTTCTGTCGACAACCCTGGCCAATAGGCAGGTGCCTTCTCTGCCTATTTGGTAATTGGACACTGAGCTACCTGATCTCTTAAAACTTTTTTTTACAGGTTCTCAAACGACCTTCGATGGGTCAACTTCAAGGGAAGGTGGGGTAACAAGAAAAGCGGATGTGGCATCGAGGTTCTGATTGGCCAATGCATTTTGAAGAATGGTCCGAAAGGACCTGATCTGCCAAACGATTTTAATCGTCTGTTGTAGTCCTAATTAAGTTGTATTTATTTATTTAGTACAAGATTTTTATATGAATATCTGGTCAACCAAGTCGATTGAAACTGTACGGAACCAAAAGCAAAACGGTGACAAAACTTGTACAGTCACAACAGCTTCTAAGGGCCCATCGCTCAAGGCTCCAGGGGGCTCCAATATTGCAAACATTCTCAAACGTGGCCAGGTTCACTTTTGCTCACAGTCTGCCATGGCGCTGGCAACTTAATACGCCGTACTACTTTCTCGAAGATCTTCTCAAGCAATCTGCTGAGTTAGATGGGACCTTTTAGTGGACTTTTTCTAAAAGCTGTTTGAGCCACTGTAAGAGAAAAAGCGCTCTCCTACCTTAAAGGACTAACAAAGGGACTTACACTTACTAAAGGACATTACATACGATGACAATGCAGCCAACTTCCGTAGCCGCTCCATCTATTCTCATACCCGGAGACTCGAATTTCAGACGGTTCATTCTAACTCACTGACACGACAACTCACTGATTTCACACTTGCCTTGTTTCGCTATTTTCGACGCGTAGCCTACCGTGCCCCCCACGACTGTTATGAGTAGCTTCGACTTCAGAAAAAACGGTTATATGAATTTTTTCCGTTTTTCGCTAGAAGTTAACGGGGCTGGACAAAGGCTTGAATAGCGAAAGCTGTGGGTAATTTGTTAAAAGCAGAGCCTAGCTTTAAACTGTTCAACTACTGTAAAATACTGAAACGCAAACAGTAAAGAGTGCGAGGGCCGTTCTTTAATCAAATTCCATTTCAGATATTGCGCGCAGAACTCGCATCATGCCAACGAAATTAGTTACCAAACAGATGATACTAAACACGACGTTTCCCTCCCTATTCTACCGCGTTCTTGAGCACTAGATATGGTGCGATTAATGTTGACAAAGTGAAATTTCCTTCACTCAGATTAAACCTATATGGAGATTATTTATGTCAAACTGACACGTCTAAAATAACATGTTTATATACCTTATCAAATAATCCTAAATATAAAACCCAAATCTTGGAGCGGCTCAAGCAGTCTCAAAATAGTAGCTGTGGCCTGTGGGAATATGAAAAGATCGGGGCAACTAATGATTATTACCACGCTCCTGAGTATATTGGGCCCGAGTTTTGCACTAGAACCTAGCGGTAGGTATTAACTTAGTTCACAATTCTCAAGGATATTCTAAAGCACGTCTCTCAGTGACCTTCTTTTATCTCAAACGGTTTCGTCTAGTCCCCGTAGATTTTGTAGGAATATTCTTGATGACTAACCCTTCTTGCCGATGCAAAATCGCCCTGTACCCGGTGAAAAATTTATCTCCAAATAGTACTATGAAGCAGTACGAAAAAGTTGCATTCAGTACTAACGATGCTACTGCATGCTTCTACTTCAAGGCTACCGTGTTACTGCATACTACTATATGGTACTATTAGCAAGACTGGATGTTACTATGGCAAGACAGGATGCTACTAGATACTACTGCATAAGATTGGACCAGTCTGAGGCACATTAAATGATAGTATTCTTTGCTATTACATAGTGCTACATGCAACGTTTTCGTACTACTACCATACTACTACGCAGGCTACAAATGTTTCATCGGGTACCTATCGGAAGAGCCGGAAGCGGTACCACAGCTGCTCCCAAAAATCGCCATGATTGGTTAACACAGGATTGAGTTGTTGAGTTTGAGTCGTTAGTGCTCCGTTTTCTCGTTCTTCCCGAGGATCACTGGCGTATTTTGGACTTAGTCATATAGAGTATTCGCCATATCTTTCAGCGCTCCGAGTGGACTAGTTTCCGTTAGTCCCCCCATTGTCTCACAAGCAACACCTGTGCAGTCATTGTAAAAAGTCGGATACGTAAGGTAGACTTCTTTGACTTCTTGTTACTGAAGCATAGCAAAACCTCCATTAACCGGGAAGCACAAAACCCAACATACTGCCTGTTTTGGGACAAATGCAGTGTTGGGCGATATTCGATACGATAATCGAAATATCGATAATTTTGAAAAATTTATCGATATTTCAGTACTGACTTTTCACATATCAATATTTTTGATGGTTGCATTACGATGTGCAACAGTGCTATCATTCGGATGTTCAGAATAAAAGAACGAATAGGGTTTCAAACTTGATTCGTTTGGGGAGGAGAAACAGGCTGGGAAGGAAAAGCGTGGAAATGCAACTATTTGTTAATGGGAATGTTTGATTTTTTCCTTTTAGTTCAGTTATTTTCCTGTTAAGTTTTTTGCCCATGAAAAATGTAGCAGTATAAACAGTTTCAAATATCGGTTTACGATAATCGAAATATCGATAATCGAATTTGAAAACATCTAAATTTCGATATTCCTAAATATCGCCCAACACTAGAAAAGTGCAAGCATTTCTTTCTCCAAACCGTCATATAACCAATACACACCGGAGATTTTTGTTTTACTAGATTTAACAAAATTTACTAACTCAATTTCTTTTTCGCGGCTGTCGCAGCGACACGTGCATTTACTTAGGGAACATATACTACATTTCAACAATAAAGAAATACATCGAAAGACTGTTAAATTTTGAGGCTGTGATTTTTAGTCACACTTCTGATCTGTAAAGAAAGCAGCGAAAACATATCGGACGCCGATTTGGTCATAAAGAGCAGAGGACAGCGTTTCCGCTTTGACGGATTTTTAACGGATGAGAATTTGTTCTGTCGGATTTCCGGATTTTCGACGGATTTCTGAGATCTTGCGTAAAATCGTAAATTCTACCTAGTTATTCTGAATTTTTCATCATTTGTGGAAGATTGAATTTCATAGTATCATCAGATACTATTCCTAAACAGACGCTGTGACAACAAATGGTCCTAAAAATTTCTCTTGCGGTGCCTTTTATAGTAGCCTATTCTCCACTTAGTGGAAGGGCACTTTTAGGCTTGGATTTTGACTTCGAATGGGAAGTAGTTGATTTTTTTCGACGGTTTTTTTTACTGACTTCTCGTTCACAATTGTCGGAATTTTACGGATTTTTGGACAACCAGAACGGAAAACCTGGCATACTGAAGTGGAAACACTGAGAGGACGTCACAAATGGGGGGCACGCTTCATCCTAATGTTGTCGACCAATCGGCAAAGAAACTATGAATCGACGCGAAGCTCCGCGATTTTTCTAAAAACAGTCGACTTCTTCTTTAAACAGGTCAAATTCTCTTAAAAAGGTCGATTTTTCTGAAAACAGTTAGTTCGTTCGTTTTCATCAGGGACTAAAGACCTAGCACAATGGCCAAAGGGCTCCGATCCTTGATTTGGTTAACAAACGACAAATTGAGAACTGTCGTTCTGGCCTCTGCACCTGAATGAGGCTAGCTGCGGAGAGTGAGAAGCAAGAGTGGATCCTAATATCTCTGTACATGTCCTCAAAATATATGAAAAATGACACAAATTCTAGGTCTGAGCATTATTTTTACGAGAAATTATGATTTTATCCTAGATTAAAATGAATTTTACTAGATCCTATATATTTACTATATTTTACTGCCGGTGGCAACACTGCCTCATCGGACACGTCCTTCGAGTGGTAAGGAGCCGCCTTCCTCGAACAACCCATAGTTGCGTTTTTGGTCGAAGTTTGAGGTTAGAGATAGACCTTCAACCTCAAAGGTCTTTGTTTAATTACCGTCTTTGATCGCCGGTCACAGTTTCTTCGTCCTTCAAAACTCTGAGCGTCGAACTTCGTGAGCTAGCAAGTTCGAAGTTTGCTTGAATCGTCGAAGAAACGTCAACCGGGCGAGGATCGCCGTAGTCCTAAGCCTCGTTCTTGTTGCAATAGCGCTTCCGCATCGCTGCTGCAGCACTTCTTTGCTTTTGCACAATATGCGTTTTTGGATTCAATTTCTTCTTGGTTGAAGCGGCGCGCTGCAGCATCTTGCAGGGAAGCAGGGACTTGGTCGGTGAGCAAGTCCGTGATTCTTTAGAAGCGCTGCCGTCTTCCTTGGAAGCGCTGCAGTGCAAAAACGGATGTAGAAAGAATCAGTCCGGAATCGGCGGAGAAGTGGACCTGCAGCATGCAACAAAAACGAGGCTCTAGAAACACTAATTCAGCAAACGTGCGTCTGAAAGCGAAAATTAAGAAACCGGCTACGCTGACGGCGAACAAAACTTCGATCAAAAACACAACTTATGATTCAGAGCCAGACGGGAGAAGAAAGCGAGGCCGCCCCAAAACAGATTGAGGTGTACTTCTGACCTCGCTAACACCTGAACAGGAAGTCACCGCTGCAGCATCAGGAATGGAGAGGCTTTGTCGACCCCCTAAGCGCCACTTGAACGCAGAACCACCATTTATAGTTTTTGAATAATTAACGAATAATTAACACGCGATTCCAGATGCAACAACTTCTGTGGTCGCTTTCTCCTGATCAGCAACAATACTTTCAGTTATCGAGCTGGTTTTCAAGTGGGCGCCACAGATCTGGCTTCACAGAGACGAAGTTTTCTATCCCAGCAGCGTGGAATTTTTCATGCCAAATGTCGACATCTACGATGAAAACGGGACAATGATACAGCTCAACCCTACCCTCCAAACTATTGTAACAGGGAACGAAACTGCGTCTTACAGCATGTCTACGAAGATTCCACTAGGTAAGTTTAATCCAAGGGGCTGATGACTTAATTTTTTGGGGTAAACCTGTCTTTTAGTATATTTGTTCGATTTCCGGTTGGTGAGCGCGCGATTTTCGGTCGCCCAGTTAATATATTCTCGGTGCCCATCGGTTGCTCATCAATATTCTGCCAGCGTTTGGGCGGACAGTACAGCTGGTGCTCGGCACTGCCGAACCATCTGTGGGGTTTGAGTTCGCCACACCAGGCAATGGACAAAAGTAACCATATGTATTGGGAGAACGTCGCTCTGTTCATGATGCAATAAACTGCTCTTGTGAACACCTAAGTGACGAATAACTTCTTATGGGCCCGTAGAAGCATCTCTTATTTACAATGCCATTTCGCAAAGCGCAAAAATAATATATTCGAGCATTGCTCGACTGCTGTTTGAAGCTAACTAGTCGAATAGTACAACGGGTACGCCATCTCTGAAAACAAACAGACACGTGTCGTTTTCTTGCCGTACCAACAGATGACGCCGTCCGGCCAAATAAGCGAAACACAGCACCGACAAAACAATAAAAGGCTGACGTCGTTAAAGGACCTGTCATACCGATAATGCCAACGCAACCTTCTTCCATTCAGTAATTCTTAATCTGGAGACCCAGATTTTACATTCTGAACCAGCTAACAACGACTTTGCACTTGCCACGTTTCACTATTTTCCATGCGTTATGCTCCCGACGAGTGTTCGCGTATCGTGCTATTGATGCGTAAAACCGGTTTTCTTATTTTTGCCGAGTTTTTGTTACAAACTCAATGGGCCTGGAAAAGGGCTTAAACAGGCAAAGACCGTGGGTAATTTGCTAAAAGCAGAGCCTAGTTTTACAGTATTCAAATGGTTTTCAATACTGGACATAAACAGTAAATAGCGAGAGGTACAGGCCTACAGAGGCCTATAGAGCGGTTGTGCACTCGTTCCTCTTAACCCTGAGATCCCCTCGGAATATATGACATATATGACAAGAACTCGGACTATATGACATATATGACGAGAAGTGTTCCTCAGGTGAGAGATAAAGGTATATTTTGTCAATCCAGGCTCTTCTTTCAGATTGTCCGGGCTGTACCAACGTTCCAGCGTTTTCTGGTCAACCCGTAGCGAACGGTGGCGTTCCGACCTACGCCGTTGTCCTTGAGCACGGTGACGCTGACTCGACCACAGACATAGCCTATGAGGCTTTTTACCCATATAATCGAGGAAAACCGGTTTGTATAGGTATGCCACTATAATCCAATTTAAAATCACCGAGACCCCGCCCCAGACAACCCCATCACTAGGCAACGCCAACCCACGACACCTCTATGCCTACTGACCAATTCGCCTTATTCCTGTGGCGGGTGTATTTTGTGACGTTCTCATCTACTTTCTGTTCCGCCTACTCGTAACAAGTGCCATATCAGCTCGTAGCTCTTATTGATCCTTCAGTCCTGGCCTGGTTTCCTAATCTAATTCGCCATATTCCTGTTCAGCGCTTCCAAGCGGGCTAGTTTCTGTTAATCCCCCTATGCCTCACCATCAGCACTTGGATCAGACATGGTAAAGTAGATCCACAGGTTAGTGAGTGGAAAACCTGTCATCTGTGTCCCAGGTAATGGAGGTTTTGCATGTGTTTCAGCAGCAGAAAGTGAAAGTGACCCACTACCCAATGGATCCGACTTTTTACAATGTCTCTGAGCCTCATAACCAAACACATAGACATAGTAAAAAGTCTAATCGCATAGGGGAATGGGTCACTCTCACTTTCTGCTGCTGAAACATAAGCAAAACCTCCATTACCTGGGACACGGATGACAGGTTTTCCACTCACTAACCTGTGGATCTACTTTACCATGTCTGATCCAAGTGCTGATGGTGAGGCATAGGGGGATTAACAGAAACTAGCCCGCTTGGAAGCGCTGAACAGGAATATGGCGAATTAGATTAGGAAACCAGGCCAGGACTGAAGGATCAATAAGAGCTACGAGCTGATATGGCACTTGTTACGAGTAGGCGGAACAGAAAGTAGATGAGAACGTCACAAAATACACCCGCCATCCAAAAATGCGGTTCGGAAAGAGAAACAGGATATTTAGTTTCACTCAATAAAAGCAGTTCTGGCATCGTCTCAGACTATCTGTAGCAAATGCGCATGACTGTACAAGCTTCCAAAGTAGGTTGCATTAGCATTATAGGTAAGACACAGTCTAGTACACTAGCCCTTTATCAGTCACGGTGCTCAAACGTCTAGCACCATGTCTGAGTGCTAGACGTTTCAGCGCTGTAACTTGAAATTCATGCATGGTGCATGGATTTCAGCATACAGTGCACACATGAAAAAGCACAATTTCTATCGTTACACCCTAAATACCGGCTCGACATGCCTGTGCTCATGTGTGCACTGTATGCTGAAATCCATGCACCAAGCATGAAAAAACGAACGTCAGGCATGGTGCTAGACGTTTGAGCACCGTGACTGAAAAAGGGCTAGTGTACTAGACTGGGTGAGACAGGTCCTTTAAGCACTTTTACTTAAGTATTTCCCAACACTGGCTGGGACTTCTACCCGTCATCTTTCCTCAGGGGTAGTAGTAAATGGAACATGCGAGGGATACATGGAGACATTCGGCAACCATGTTGGCGACTGGGAGAAATATTCTATTCGTCTCCAGAATGGACAGCCGAAGATGGCATACCTGTCAGTCCACAGCTTTGGAGCATTTTATGAATGGAACGAAGCAGAGGGAAGATTTGAATATTACTGTGGCGAACCCTTGAGAAGCATTGTGAGTAATATTGTTCTACAGTATTGACAGATAAATCTTTCTATTCACCAAAAAGTTATCATGGCTCGCGCCAAATTTGTTTGTTATAGTCATAGATACAACTTACGAGCAGACACGTAGATCACAATAGGCCTGCGTATACCCGATGAAAATTTATCTCAAAATAGTAGTATGAAGTTGTACGAAAAAGTAGCATGCAGTACTAACTGATGCTACTACATGCTTCTACTTCAAGGCTACCGTGTTACTGCATACTACTGCATGCTACTATTAGCAAGACTGGATGCTACTATGGCAAGACAATTAGATGCTACTGGATACTACTACTCAAGATTTGACCAGTCTGAGGCACATTAAATGATAGTATTCTTTGCTATTACATAGTATTACATCAACTTTCTCGTACAACTACCACACAACTACGCAGGCTACGAATTTTTCATCGGGTATAGGGCTCCAACGGTCAGAAATAACTTAAACTAGCAGCTCAGCTTATGCTTGGTTATACAACTTTAGAAATGAAGTAACAAAACTCTTTGCAAACCTCTGGTGGGCACATTCGATTGGTGGATGTAACTTTTCAACCGCAGTAGCTACCTTGCGAGGGAGCCTTTTTGTCAGCTTTTCAGCAGGGAAAATATTTTTCTGGACTGGGTGATTCAGAGATTTGTTACTTTGGAGGTATTCAGAGCTATTTTACTTTGAACGTCTCCTAATTCCGAAAGGTGCCGAACAATGTGACAAACTCCGAATCTATCAAATATATATGCACTTATCGCTTTAAATTTGGTAAGTTTTGAAAGAGAAATAGTTACCATTTTAATTTAATAACCCGATTTAATAACCCGAGCCAGAAGAGCCCCGAAAATAAAATAAACACGTATAATAATCTTAGTCACCATCTCAATCAAATTTTGGTTCGTTTAGTGTTTTCTTCGTTGGTATTAACTGTATTTTTAATGTTTCGTTCGTAACTGAATTGTCTGTTTATCAATGATTTAGATTTGCATTCTTTAAGTTCGGGAACGTCAGGATCTGAACCATTGCACGTAGCTTAACAACGACGAGGGGGCTTTTACTACACTGTCAGAAGTTTCATAGCAGACAACACAAGGATGCGCGGTTTCAACAGACAACCCGCAACAGACGTAATCTGTTGTCGCGATAAACGTTATGCATGAAATCTTATGCTTAACAAGCATTGCCAGGAAGAGCCGAAAAACCACCAAAAAGCATCTGCTGAATTTTCCGACATCATGACGACGAATATAAAAGTCAGCAGGTGCTTTTTTGGCGGTTTTCGGCTCTTCCTGGCAATGCTTGTATAATAATACATAGATGGCACTTTAGACAAGTGGCTTGTACCGTGACACATAAACCATAAACATTTTTTCGAATATAATTTAAAAGTCTAGGACTCCGTTGTCGGAGCCACGTAGACATACCAGGACCCACAAGACGGGGTCTCATGGTGAAAACCAGATAAAACCAAATATACAATTTTTATATATTTGATATATAAACATATATATATATATATATTTGGCTGAGGAGCATATTTGTCTATCATTTCACTACTTATAAAATGCTTGTATGCATAACATTTCATGCATAACGTTTGTCACGACAACAGATAACATCCCAAGTGGTGTCTATTGCGTGTTGCCGGTTGAAACCGCGCATCCCTGTGTTTTCTGTTCTGAAACTTCTGACAATGTAATAGCAGGAGGGTGGAGTGGAACACAGCCATTTTCGCAGGAGACTGAGCATCCGAAAAATATGCGGCAGGTTTACTCCATCGGCCCGAGGAAATCACGAGAAGGCGAAGCGCTATTAGAACTTGTCGAGCTCGCGGTTACGTTGCTTCTGACAGTAGTTAAACATTCTCCGACAAGGCATGGGTATCAATTCATGCCTATAACAGTGAATCGATAATGACCCGAAGTACAAGCTTAAAGCAATTTGCAGTGCCAAAAACAGCATCACATTCCAAAGTGGTCACAGTGCTGAACGCGCATTTCTGAGCGATGCCGTCAATTTTTTCTTCTTCAGTAATACCAAACCAATTTTCTGTTTGTCTAAACTAGATCGTGCAAATATCCATCTAAAACTCATCTATAACAAAACCAATTTTAAAGAAACGTATGGAGGGGGGGGGGTTGCCGAGAAATCACGCAGGAAAGGGAGGTCCTTGTCAACAACTGAGCAAGAGTGCATGTGCCCTTCGGCCTTCGCAATGCCAAGAACCAAATAACTTGCTCTCAGCCTCGAGCAGGTTGCCTGGAGAGACATGAACTGAACATTATTCATTTCAGAGTGACTGCAACGACACCTCTATTCCATATGCACCATTTCTCAACCTGACGGAGGACGGGCATCCAATTGCATTTTCAGCAAATGGTTCACATGGATTATGGGCTGAAGAAGGTAGGTCGGAACCCAAATGATACCCCCCTCCCAGGCCCGTATCCAGGAATTTATTTCGGGGGGGGGGGGGAGGGTGCCTTTCGGGTGGGGGGGGGGGTGCCTACCGGTCGGACAAAAAAGTACAACAAAGACATCAGAGGGAAAAGCCTATAAAAATTGATTATTTTTGCATGTTTCGGGGGGGGGGGGGGTGGACCCCCTAGCCACCCCCCCACGGGATACGGCTCTGCCCCCTCCCATGACCACGCACCTGGCGCACATTAGATATCAGGCTCATTTGTTCAGGGGACAGGGTAGTGGGTCTGGTGCTGGGTTGTTACTGGGTACGGTTATTTTTCTAAAATGTCATAATTCTATAACATCCTCTCGTTCTGTACAACAATTTTTACCTGGGTGGAGGGAAGGTTATGTGATTTAGCACGTATTCGCTCAGTCAAGAAGATATTTCATATTTGCAATTCAATAGATGATCTTATGCTATTAAACGATATCCCGGACTGAAAGAGCCAAAAACTCGCCGAAAACATCCTAGCTCGAAACAACCTAGCCTCTGTCTAGGGAATAAGTGAGTCAAAATAATTAAAGTAGAAATTTCATAATTTATGCCGTCTTCTCCTTCCCTAACCTCACCCACGACAAAACCACAGAGGCCCTGTAAGCCATAGAATTCTAAAATAAGAACTCGCTGAAAACAAGCCATCAAAACTAGAAATCGTGACGCCAAAATAGCCACGCAGAAGTTATGGATTTGAGTAGTTCTCCTTACCCGCGATACCGTAACATAGAAACTGTAGCCGTAGAAATTTTAAACTGCAAAATTCGCTGAAAAAAACATCTGAACATGAAACCATGGAGCACGAATATTGTCTCCTCACACATGATACTATAACATTGGAGTTGTAGCTGTTCACTTGTCAAACTCCAAACTTCACCGAAAACAGAAGATAAGACCAGAAAACCTGGCAGTCAGAATAGCCGATGTAGAACTTAAAGATCTGAGTTGTTCTTCCCTCACCCAAGATACCCTGATATGGGAGGTGTAGCTGTAGAATATGTAAACTGCTAAATTCACTGGAAACAACCCATCGGACAAGGAAATCTTGCAGCCAGAATACTCTTGATGACTAACTCTCCTTGCCGATGCAAAATCGCCGGGTACTTAGCGGAAGAGCCAGAAGCGGTATCACCTCGGCTACCACAGCTGCTCCCGAAGATCGCCGTGATTGTGTGACACAGAATTTGAGTTGTTGACTTAAGAGTCGTTACGGAGACTTTTAATCCTTCTTCCTGAGGAGCACTGGCGTGTTTTGGACTAGAGAATTGCGTATAAACTTAGATACCAGGGTGGTCCTATTCTTTCCTTCTTTATCCAGGACATTGTCACACGAGAACTTTGAGCTGTAGAGTTGTAACTTCACTGAAACCAACCAATAATTATGTCTATGAGGTCGTGGAGCCAGAATAGCATGCACCGAAAACTGAAAGGACACCTCGTACCAACCCGATGAAAAATGTATAGCCTGCGTAGTTGTATGGTAGTCGTACGAAAAAGTTGCATGTGGTAGCAATGTAGTAGTTGCTATGAAGTAGCAAAGAATACTATAATTTTAATGTGCCTCAGACTAGTCCAATCTTATGTAGTAGTATCCAGTTGCATCCAGTCTTGCTGCTAGTAGCATGCAGTAGTATGCAGTAACACGGTAGCCTTGAAGTAGAAGCATGTAGTAGCATCAGTTAGTACTGCATGCTACATTTTCGTACAACTTCGCACTACTATTTTAGATAAATTTTTCATCGAGAAGACCAAGTAGGGTTTCAGCGAAGTGTTCGAAGATAATTGACTACTTTGGAACTGAACTCTGCTACAGATCCCCTCTCCAGATCCATTGCACGACGGATAAACGCGGCAAAATTTGCATAACCGGTCTTCTGACCAGTACGCTTCTCGAAAATAATGATCGGGAGCCTGATACGCTCGTGTTAAGGTACAAACGCGACAAGCGTAAATATGATAGTAGTTTCGATAGAACAAACCTGCAAAAGGCAGATTTTCGGGAGTAAGAATGGACGAAAAAGGTTGCGGAAGCAGAGTGAATTAGCATTATAGACGAGACAGGTCCCTTCAAGGACCCCTCGTACTACTTACTCTTCAACTTACAGTATTTTAAAATATTTGAATACTTTAAAATTAGGCTGTGCTTTCAACAAATAACCCACGATTTCGGCTATTTTGATCTTTTTCGAGACCCGTTGCCTTATAGCGAAAACAGGGAAACTTTTGCTCACAAGATTCTTTCTCACTGACCATTTTCTGCATTTTACGTTGTTGAAAGTTTTAGGTTGACTTACCTATGTAGCCTATATACACTGTCAGAAGTTTCATAAGAGATAACACAAGGATACGCAGTTTCAACAGACAACACTCAGGATGTAATCTGTTGTCGCGACAAACGTTATACATGAAATGTTATGCATAACCAGCATTGCCAGGAAGAGACGAAAAACCCCCCAAAAAGCATCTGCAAAATTTTCTATTATCATGACGACAAACAAAAAAGTCAGTAGATGCTTATACAAATCTGGCCTGTCCTGCCCTTCGGTTGATACTACCTGTGAATGTGTGTGTGTTAAGGGGGAGACTAGGAACGCCAATTATTACTAATTAGGCCCACTCTACATTTTTTCATTTCAGGAGAATATGAATACATGCGGCTACTAAGCCTAACCGATTATACAAACGCTGGAACTCCATGGAAAACATGGGAAAATCTCGTTTTAATAGAATGGACCGACACCGAGTAAGTAGGCCCCATTGAAAGGCTATCTTCCTCTTGCTTCACAAAGCCTATAACTTTCTGTTGAGTTGCGTTTACGGCAGACGCAAGTGTCGCGGCAGAAACGCGGCGTTTCCGCGCAGAAATCTGTGCAAACCAGCGAGGAAGGACACAAAATTCAATTACAAAATAACGGGCTCGTGATTGCCTCATTCTGCTGCTAGAACCACAGAAGACAACTAAATCCGTTTCCACAATATTCTCAGTGTTGCCACGTCTTCTGATGGAACCTGTGGGTTTTGGCCGGAAATAAAAAGTGACATTCTGGCACATCCTTCTCACCAACCATTAACGAGAAATCTCGCTTTATCATCTTCGTAATTATACGCCTCATGGTCCATTTACACACTGCGTAAAATCCGAGCGAATTTTGAAATCCGAGCGTATTTTACGCACGTTTTTCACGTTTACGCATTTGAGATATCGGTCCGTTTCGTTTCTAAATACGTCCGTATTGCTAGAAATCTTTTCAAGCTCAAAACGTGCGTAAAATACGCTCGGATTTCAAAATACGCTCGGATTTTACGCAGTGTGTAAACCCACCATCAACTTGTATGCTTCATTTCAGTATTTTACGGGCAAGGAGTAGCAGAGTTCTTGCTCGCTTTATCGAGGAAACGAAAATGTATGACAAATCGCAGAATTCTGCGACCAGTGGCAACACCGAATATTCTTGGCACTTTTCTTGACACAGAAAACGGGGCTTGACAAGTACGTGCAAGCCAGCATGGAGAGGATTGGAGCGCGGGATCGACTAAAAGCAGGAAAGGAAAGGCAAGAGAAAAGCAGGAAAGGCAAACTAAAAGGAGGAAAGAATTACCAGGAATCGGGGATTCGAAAAACAGGCAAGCCTTTCCTCTGTTTAGTATCCCGTGAGGGGTCTGCAACTTCTATTTGTTAAGGTTCACCTCTTCCTCCTTTTAGCATTTGAAAAAACTGGCAAGCTTTTGTCTGTTTAGTATCCCGTGAGGGGTCTGCAACTTCCATTTGTTAAGGGTGTCCTTTTCCCCCTTTTAGTATTCGAAAAAACTGGCAAGTCTTTCCTAGTATCCCGTGATGGGTCTCTAACTTACATTTGTTAAAGTTCTTCTTTTCCTCCTTTTATTGGCAAGCCTTTCCTAGTATCCCGTGAGGGGTCGGCAACTTCTATTTGTTAAAGTTCTTCTTTTCCTCCTTTTAGTATTCGAAAAAACTGGCAAGCCTTTCCTAGTATCCCGTGTGGGGTCGGCAACTTCTATTTGTTAAAGTTCACCTTTTCCTCCTTTTAGTATTCGAAAAAACTGGCAAGTCTTTTCTAGTAGGAGGGGTCAGGGGTTAGCAGCTAACATTTGTAAAAGTTCACCTTTTACTATTAGAAATAACCGGCACGCTGTGCCTTGCTCAGTTTAGTTTCTCGTGAGGGGTCGGCAACTTACATTTGTAAAAGTTCACCTTTTCCTCCTTATAGCACCTTGTCGGTAGGCGATCATGAGTCCAGCTAGGTGTCGGCAACTGAGATATTTCAAGTCCACCATTTATTTGAAAAAACTGGCAAGCCTTTGTTTAGTATCCCGTGAGGGGTCTGCAACTTCCATTTGTAAAGTGTCACCTTTTCCTCCTTTTAGTATTTGAAAAAATTGGCAAGCCTTTCCTCTGTTTAGCACCCCGTGAGGGGTCAGCAACAAACATTTGTAAAAGTTCGCCTGTTAGTGTTAGAAATAACTGGCAAGCCTTTCCTCTGTTTACCATCCCGTGAGGGGTCAGCAACTAACATTTGTAAAAGTTCGCCTGTTAGTGTTAGAAATAACTGGCAAGCTGTGCCGTGCTTTTCCTCTGTTTAGTATTTCGTGAGGTGTGGGCAACTTTCGCTCCACCATTTCATTCCTGTTTTTAGTAACTTGTCACGGATAGTACCTTAGACTAAAAAATCGAGAAGAGAAATGGTGGATTCTATATTATTAGTTTTAGAGGGGTCGGCAACTATCAAAATTTAAGGTCCACCATTTCTTTTAGTATTTGAAAGAACTTGCAAGCCGTCCTCTGTTTAGTAATCTGGCAAGGATAGTACCCAAACGAGGAAAGAAATAAGGAGTTCTAAAAGACTGGCAAGCCTTTCCTCTGTTCGGTATCCCGTGAGGGGTCAGCAAGTATTAGAAAAAACTGGCAAGCTTTGCCGTGCTTTTCCTCCTTTTAGTATCTCGTGAGGTGTGGGCAACTTACGCTTGTAAAAGTTAACCTTTTCCTCCTTCTAGCACCTTGTCCGTAGGCGATCATCAGTCCTGCGAGGGGTCGACAACTAAGATATTTCAAGTCCACCATTTCTTTCCTTGTTTTAGTAGTAATCTGTCAAGGATAGTACCAACACGAGGAAAGAAATCTGGAGTTCTAAAAATTTTAGTCGTCGGTGGCTCAGTTCACCGATCCCTTCCTCGTTTTAGTTGCTTTGAGGGGTCGGTTAGAGGGGTAACTTAATCATGTAATGCTTAGATAATTTGGAAACTCTTCTTCTTTGTGTCCGCCTTTTCCTTACTTTTAGCTAGAGAAACGCAAATAATACGTTCAAATTACCATACCTTTCTTCGTTTTAAGCTGCGTTCGATCATAGTATTTCTTGTCTCGGTCTCGTCTTCTTATTACTGCCTTGCTACGAATTAAAGACGGGTTTTCGCTGACAGGGCCGAGACAAGAATAAATCGAATGCGGCTTTTGTATCCCCTTAACGTTCACTATTTCTTTTCCAGTGATTCTTCTCCTATGATCTCGAGTGGCGTCTTTCTTCGATTTGTACGACATCCGGGAAAAGAATGAGCGATTGCAAACCTTTGAACCAGCAGAAACCGCGAATGCAAATCTTAAAGCGACACTTTCATAAGTTTTGTAGTGCATCCGCGCGTTACCGTTATGAAACAATACGTTTTATAACCCTTGCTAGTGCTGTGTCAATAGAACCTTGTCCTGGTTATAACAATTTGTATCATAGCTTTGAACTTAGTGCTCTTGCCATCCCTCTTTTCACCTGACCGTCTGAAGAGGACGATGATGTAAAAATACAGTTATTTCTAGTATGTTCATGTTAGAAATTAAGGGACATGAATTGAAAGGAAAAAGGATTCCGTGTCCTCGAAGAATTCCGTTTCCTCTTGCCTGACGATTCTGCTTGCAGCAAAGACTATTTATTTTCTGCCTTTTCGATTGATTAATTAAACATGCTGCTAGAGGATAATGAAAGTGACGAGAGGACATGAAGCGCCTATGGTACGAAACTTATAATATGAAATTCATATTTACGTTACTGTTTCGAATATCATTTCTCCCGCTCTCCTCCTTATTTCGCCCTCTTCCCTTCTCCCATTTAGCCCTCGTCCAGTCGTCGATTCATGCAAGCCGGACCGGATCTTAAATCAACACTGCCAGTAGTTGTATAGCGTGTATCAGTGTTAAACGCTATTAGAATATACCTGTTATAACCATTGTAAGTGCTTTTCAATAACAGCTTGTTGTAGCCGAAACAATTTTTATCATAGCTTTGAAACTTTGGCTCTTGTCACTCCTCTTTTCGCCTGACCGCTTGAAGAGGACGATGACAAAAACGATGAATGAAAATGAGAATACCAATACAATGCCAGTGCCATGATAAATATTTGCAATTACTCTAGTGTAACTTTACAAAAGTTATAAAACCTTCTTCCACAGCTTCTGTTCTTCCTCTTGCCGTAGTTCGCCTCCCACCTCCTGTTAAAGAAAACTATATCAATGGGTCGTGATGTCACAAGAAAACTCTTTTCCAAACCCTTTCTTATTTACCTGGTCCAATCTCCTGCTTTGTTTACAGAAGTCCACGAATTTCCTGTTGGTGGTTGCAATTTAACTGAAAAGTGTTGAAAAAAGACAATCTACATACCCGTCACTTATTCATTTCAATAGGCTAGTAGACCAGATGGAAATAGGTTACTTCGTTGCTCCACCGCTGACGAGTAATCGATTTTCGCATTGTGAGCTTTTCTCTTACCTCTGGTACCTCTATGCGCTGTCCCTTTGTTTTACGCTTGCCAAAAACGATTTACGAAAAAGATTCTGAACTTATCTACTAGAGCACATAAGGGAAAATAATTAAATTTCTGACCAAATCCAAAACATCTATTAGACTCCACCAATCTAATTCTACTAAGTGATGTAAAAATCAGTTTGTTTTTCAGTTAAACTTTAAGGCCTGAATATTTCCCCTCTCGAATACTTGATATTTTTTGGATGACGGGTAATAATAATAACAGAGGATGTCAAAAATAATTTCAGGCGATCAGAAACAATTTCAACTGAAAGAAGCAAGACGTTCGTTTAGTTTCGGATGTGCTGTCCCGCAAACCTGAATGACGTCAATGTAGCATTAAATAGGTGTGAAGACTGGCCTACCTAACTGGTTGAAGAAACTTACCACGAGCTAGTATTCTTTGCCAGTTGTACTCCAAGTCTATCTGTAATAATTGCATGGATTCTCAATCTCTGGACATTCATATTTCATTTAAGCACCTGCATTGAAAAATATAACTGAGTACTAAGCAATTTATTAGAACTTTATAAGAGATGCTTATATGTATATAACTATAACTTATTTATAATATTTATTTATTTATTATTACATTTGGCGTTAAGCTTCTAGCGTGTTGCCACTAGCTTTATTAGCTTATTCTGATACATTTTAAATAGTTTTCAAAGTGTAAGGCTTGATGTGATTTAAATGTTCTTTATCCCATCACGGAATTATTCATTCACAAAGAAAAGCTTCCATGCAATTAATTATATTTTTGTTGTTCCACTGTCGACCAGTCGAAGACGTGACGTGTGAGTACATCGACCTGCAAATTGTGAATAGTCATCCTTTGTCTGCCGTAGCCACTACGATTTTTATCTTTTTTCGCACTGGGTCAGATTCGATTAATTCCGTTTCTTGTAGATCAGAGGTTCTCCTTGCTTATAACAACTAATCCTTCTTTTTACTAAATTGAATGTACATCTATCGTGAGTATTTGCCTCACGCTCTAATTTCTTTAGTATCTACTGTCTATGATAACGTTTAATATCCATTGATGGTGACAAGAGCCCTCATGCTCTGTCCTTTTTTCTTGCTGGTTCTACTCTCGGTGGGTCACTTTGCCTACTTCTGCAACCTAGTATATTTGCCTTAAACGAAAACAGTGAGTATCCATTAATGTTTGTCGCTTGTGTTCCACATTAAAATTTGCCAAGTCAATGTAAAGTACCAAATTTTAATATTTTTCTTCCCCTATAATTTTTTGTTTCATAACAACATACACCCCTTCATTCAAACTGGCAGCAGACAGTCCAGACACTATTCGTACTGCCAGATACATTAATCTGCCATTACCTATTTTCCCATTGTATTTTATATATGGTTATAAACTTGGTGCTTCTTATTATCTTGAGCTTAAGAATTTGCTTGTTAACCTGAGTCAACAATTCTGTATGTTTTGACTCATGGATATCACTTTTTCATTTCCAGGTTGTTTAGACAAGTAGTTAGGTCATCACGATAAGAAAGTCATTTGAAAGTAAAACACGCAAAAGTCTCAGGTATACACTCGCCGGATGAACCGATACAAGCTTCTACCCTTGACACTGGATCAACTGCAGGAAAGTACTTATTTAAATTAAGTAAAACACACCAAAGTCTCAGGTATACACTCGCCGGATGAACCGTAACAAGCTTCTACACTTGACAAAAGTAAAACACACCAAAGTCTCTGGTATACACTCGCCGGATGAACCGTAACAAGCTTCTACCCTTGACAAAAGTAAAACACACCAAAGTCTCAGGTATACACTCGCCGGATGAACCGTAACAAGTTCTACCCTTGACACAAGTAAAACACACCAAAGTCTCAGGTATACACTTGCCGGATGAACCGTAACAAGCTTCTACCCTTGACACAAGTAAAACACACCAAAGTCTCAGGTATACACTTGCCGGATGAACCGTAACAAGCTTCTACCCTTGACACTGGATCAACTGCAGGAAAGTACTTATTTAAATTAAGTAAAACACACAAAAGTCTCAGGTATACACTCGCCGGATGAACCGTAACAAGTTCTACCCTTGACACAAGTAAAACACACCAAAGTCTCAGGTATACACTTGCCGGATGAACCGTAACAAGCTTCTACCCTTGACACAAGTAAAACACACCAAAGTCTCAGGTATACACTTGCCGGATGAATCGTAACAAGCTTCTACCCTTGACACAAGTAAAAACACACCAAAGTCTCAGGTATACACTCGCCGGATGAACCGTAACAAGCTTCTACCCTTGACACTGGATCAACTGCAGGAAAGTACTTATTTAAATTAAGTAAAACACACAAAAGTCTCAGGTATACACTCGCCGGATGAACCGTAACAAGTTCTACCATTGACACAAGTAAAACACACCAAAGTCTCAGGTATACACTTGCCGGATGAACCGTAACAAGCTTCTACCCTTGACACAAGTAAAACACACCAAAGTCTCAGGTATACACTTGCCGGATGAACCGTAACAAGCTTCTACCCTTGACACAAGTAAAAACACACCAAAGTCTCAGGTATACACTCGCCGGATGAACCGTAACAAGCTTCTACCCTTGACACTGGATCAACTGCAGGAAAGTACTTATTTAAATTAAGTAAAACACACAAAAGTCTCAGGTATACACTTGCCGGATGAACCGTAACAAGCTTCTACCCTTGACACAAGTAAAACACACCAAAGTCTCAGGTATACACTTGCCGGATGAACCGTAACAAGCTTCTACCCTTGACACAAGTAAAACACACCAAAGTCTCAGGTATACACTTGCCGGATGAACCGTAACAAGCTTCTACCCTTGACACAAGTAAAACACACAAAAGTCTCAGGTATACACTCGCCGGATGAACCGTAACAAGCTTCTACCCTTGACACAAGTAAAACACACAAAAGTCTCAGGTATACACTCGCCGGATGAACCGTAACAAGCTTTTACCCTTGACACAAGTAAAACACACAAAAGCCTCAGGTATACACTCGCCGGATGAACCGTAACAAGCTTCTACCCTTGACACTGGATCAACTGCAGGATTGCGATTCTCTGAACAAAAGTATGTCATCATCATAGTTAGCTTTCGGATCATTCCTCTGTTGCTTTCTCATCATTCCTCAAATGTTGGTTGGTTTAGAATTGCCATAGAGCCCTTGCCAAGTTCTAATTTAAACGCGCTCTGTCATCAATATTTTTTCGCTCTCATACTATCTTCAGTCGGAAAAATAAGAGAAGAACAAATAATCCAATAGAACCTCCGTCTTTGGTCTCACTAGCGACTTTGGGTATCCCGTCAAAACTGAGCCGAGCTTTGAAAATTTGGTCTAGCTTTGAGTCATTGCACGTCTACTTCCCACTTTGCCGCTGGGCAGATCACAGAAAAAAAATGCGGGAGGCGGGCTGACCCGCGCATTCGGCGTTTTAACTTTCTTCCGAGGCTTTACTGCGACGTAACTCTGTGTATAGGTAACGAATTGTGGTATTCCACGTGGCTCCTATCCACCGCTCGTTTGTATCGCGCATGGAATAAGGAGTTTCGACTCCGCATGGTCGTATTAGAGAGATAGTGAGACTCGAGGTTCTGGTGCATATTTGTTCTTGGTTATTGGCTGAAATATCATTGGCTCCATGGCGGTTTTACTGCTGTAAATGTTTTACTTACATATGCTCTTGGGCAGCATTTCTGGTACTCCGTTCATGTACTGTTTCTGTACCCACCAAAGACATCGAAAATCAAAACGGCTTCTCAAGATCTGTATGGTAAATGTCGGTCACCTGTCCTGAAACAGAATATTTACTTTATGACAAGTTTCCTCGAACAGGTATTTATAAGATTGAAAATATCCACAAAGGTTTATATTTGAAAGTATCACCGATACAACCACTGAAAATACCCTATCCGAGCCGATGCCCAGGTAGCTTATGAAAAATATCTTCTCTGGGAAGCTAGGTTGACTGGGAATCGAGGTTGCTATTTCGATTGTAACCTAGATGGAGGTATTTTTGTTTGAAAACAGTACCAGTTTTTCTCTGGTACAACTTCGTTTCTTTAAAAGGCCAAACACTCTGTATGACTAAGTCCAAAAACACAAGTGAAATGATGACTCAACTTCTGTGTCAACCAACCAACACCGTTGGCTGGAGAGAGCTGCAGTGATGCTATTAGGGTTAGTTTATCAAGAGGAATAAAGAAACTCGGAGTTTTGTCAAGGTACAAGTTTTTGCCACTTGGGTAGTGAATTTTATTTTAAGTGAAGTGTCAACCCAAGCGTACTGTAGATAAATATTCTTTGAGCCCAAGCTGACTTTGAAACATTTCCTCAAACAATGTTTACAACCGATACGTCAGCTACAATTCTTCATCAGCGACATTTCGGCCCTTCTTGGCAAGGGTCCTCGTCAGGCTGTCAATCCTCTGGTTCAACTTCGGGGAAGGAAACAAACCTGTAATAAACAACTGAAGCTTCTACCGACTATAAATATCTTATTAAAGTAAATTATCTTCAAATACCACTATAATGAAAAAACTAATCCTGAGATTTAATTTTTGACACAGACGCTGTTTAGCTGCACGATTGGGGCGATGACAGGATGACAGCCTGACGAGGACCCTTGCCAAGAAGGGCCGAAATATCGCTGATGAAGAATCGTAGCTGACGTATCCGTTGTAAACATTGTTTGAATAAATGCTTACTGTGGACCTGTGAGAATGGGCACTTCTCTTTCTTTAAAACAATCTTTATCCATGAGGTTTAAATTTGTTTTGAAGCAGATGACACCATTTGGCTGATGTAACAGTAGTAGAATTAAGATCAGCAAATAATTAATATCAGGGGAGATTAAAAAGGAGAGATTTCTCGTTAATAGTTTGTGCCAGGATGTAGCAGCATTCCAGCAATTAGTCAAATGTTCCATCAGAAAATGTGACAGCACTGCCTGAGAACAACGGGTTGAATAAACATAACAAAACGTTATTACTAAAGTTCCTCTTTAAGCTTTCTCTGCGCAGCTAAAATTCAACCGACTGTGTTGTGGAAAGAGCTGAGACACGGTCACTTAAACAAACCCACGTTTAAAAATTGTTGTAAGTTTTCTTTTATATATCACTTTTCTGTCGGTCTGGTGTTCGCGAGTTAAGGTACTTCAAGATGTGCTAAAGGACCATTCACGCTTGTGTTGTAACATGAATAAAAATCCTTCGCCTCGTAAGCGTTATCCTCCTATTCCGTTCAACTTGAAAATCAAGTTGTACGCCCACATATGAGCAAATTAACAACACCGAGCCTGGAGCCTGGCAATAAATCCTAAGAGAACCTAACCTTTGATGACTTAGGGACACTGAACTTCCATAAATGTTGAATTTTTTATCAGCCTCGACCGGTCTTGTGCAAACTCAGTATACTATCTGTTGCTGTACTTGCTGTGTCTGTTTGACCGGTGTAGATTTCTTGATTTAGTTTTGAGCCTACCAGGTTTGCTGTAATTATATTAGAAAAGGTAAAAGCTTGTAGTTATCAAAACACATTTAGTAGTCAGTCAGTATGACTGACTTTCCATTCAAACAGCTCATTCAGTTTCAGTTATATTACAAATATCTCTCCTTATCTGTTTCTGAACAGTCACGTGATGGAAACGCATGCTGTGATGGGTCACATATAACTTTTGACACATAAAACAGAACATGTTCCTATTAATTTTTACTACAGCAAGCCTTGCGGGATGAAAGTTTTACCACAGATATTCGCGAATAGCAAGTATTATTCAGAAATTCTGCGCCTTAAATGTAAGCTTGAACGGTCCTTAAGACAGTGAAACTATAGAGGCATATCAGGGACCCGACCAAACTGACTTGGTTTGAGTAAACATAATTGGTTGGACTAGATTTAAGTTTTCGCCCACTCCCCAGTAGCACTAAGGTAGCGTTCCAGTGAAGTTATTACAAATTACAATGATAAGAAGATGGGCGAGCGCCGTATTGTGGTGGTTACCACGATCTCTGGAACGAAAATAATAACAACGCGGACATACATCATCACTCTTACGGGAGTTCACGCAGAACCGATAGTTATTATCATTTATGATGCTCGCGACCATCACACGAAAATTGTAACGATCGTAGCAGTCGTGGACCAAAAATAATAACAAGAATAGTAACGATTGTAACTAATACTAAGTTGCTGGAACGCTACCTAAAACACCCAGTATCAACTTAAGGGTCATTGGGAGGTGAGAGCCAAGAGAACCAAGAAGAAACGCCCACCAAATCATTGCTCCTGCACTTAAGAATCATCCTTAAGCTATTTAACACAATGCGAGTTAATATCATGTAGGCGTTGGGCAGTAAGAGTGGCAGAGGCAAACCAGCACTGTCACCCTTACCACCAAAAGTCTTGACATAGTTGGGTCATCCAAATATTTTCAAATTTGAATACAGTCAGTTATTTGGTGGGTGTTTCTCCCATTTTGAGCGTTTCAAGCACTTGATTCCCAATGCTCAATTTGTCAGTATTGGGCATTTTTGGATGGCTGGGCGGTGGGCAAATACTTCAATATGGTGACGGAGGGGTATCAGACAATCTCCCCAAAAAAGCAATCAAGGTTCCTCTGCTAAGCCAGTCTCGCTTCCTGTAATGACAAATCTCCATCTGTTATAGTACCGTATCACGATTGTCCTGCAGTCCGTTCTTCCACTGGAGTTAAAAAAAAAGACCCACCCATGGGTCGTTAGTTAATTCCTGATGAAGCATTATATGAGCAATCACTTACCTAGTCTCAATCTTCACAAGCATTAATCATCCTCCAATTCCACATTTCATGGTGGTTTTCTCAATAACTGTATCGACGATCAGCAGAGATACTGCCGATAAAAAAAATTTCTTGATATTCAAGACAAGCAATTTCTTCTTTTCTTTCGAATTTCGATGGCTGAACGGCTGAACGGCCGTTGTTGCCACCACTTGCCAGTACTATTTTATGTTTGGCCGAAACATGAATAATAAATTTCGGCGCTGCCTAGGAAAATTAGTTCTTCTTACCAATTAACTATCGAGATAACTCCAGGGTCTCCAGGATATATCTTCTTTAGCTTCATAAATATAGATAATTGCTTGGTTTTGGCATTTCTTGTAACCTTACCGATCGCAAAATTCTGTATTTTTGTGAATGAAATCACTTTTCTAAGACAAATCAGATAATCCGAAGTCCGACGGCAACACTGGCAGACGGCAGCATAAAAAACAAACTGTTATCTGTTGTCAAAACAAACTGTTGTTATCTCTCAAAGTTGTTATCTGCGCTTATTTAGTATCTTAATGTTCCTGTTGGTAATTTTTAAAACAAAATGACACAGCAAAAATGATTTCTTTTCCTCAAGCCAACAAGAGAAGTATAGTAGCGGTATGCTTATTTGAACACTTCTTCAACTGTTTCACTACCCTCAATTTCTTCCTTGCATGTAAAACAGTCAAATGGAAAGGAAGATAACAAGCTTGATATCACCTTGCTTACAAGACAGGCAAATTTGAAAGGAAAAATAATGATTTCCATATCGCCTAATATTATTATATTATTAATATTATACTAATATTATTAGGCCAGAACAACATAGCCAACTATTCAGGGTTGTCCTGACTCGGGATCTTAAACTAACAATTTTAAATGGGGTAATTCAGATTTCTGAGCATGTTCCACCATACTTACAGTAGTTACTGCGCTTGAAGTCACAAATTGTGGCTTTTTGCCGTCAAGGCTGGAACAATTTTTTCTATTCTCCAGCAGAATATCGTGCCATGGGTGAATCTGACGAATCATGTTACAGATATGCATAGTTACCATGCTTACTACGCTCCAGAGCATGGTAAGCAAATAGTTTCTATTTCGAGGAGGCTGGGACGGTCAGCGTAGTAGCTTTTTACGAGGTTGTAACGAAAATAGTAACTTAATAGTTACTGTTGTTAGAAGGGTAGAACACAATCTTTACTATAAATTTTGTAATTTTCCACGTCTTCCTTTGGGTGCATTTGTAGGTTTGACCACCATCTATTTGGTTAATTTTGGTTGCGCTTTGAAGTATGAGAGAAATACCAGGTAACCAACTGACAGCCAAATTTTTTAAGAAAAAGTGGTAGGCTATGTTAAAAATTTATTGCAAGTATTTTGTAACAACAGAGGAGTAACATCCCGATCGATTGAAACTTCTTTAAGAGTTAGCTTCCCGACTGTTCAAACCATTCCTGTGTGGTCAGCAAGCTGTTTGTCAGAGTAAAAAGTTTAAAACCTTACAGAGATGTCATCTAACAGCCCACTTGTGTGTTCACTGAAAATGTTTTATGTAATGGCATAGCTAGCATTTAACAATGGAAAAGAAAAATCTTAGTAGACTAAGGGCTCACTCTTTGATAGAGCAGTGTGCCTTGACAACAAGTATGATGAGGCGAATAAGACATACTTGAAAGTAGGTTGTAACACAATAGGCTACTTGACATTGATTTTGCATGGTTTATTATATAAGAAATGGCAGTAGGCTACTTTATTGTAAAACTTAAATTACTTAACAGTGTTAGATAGATAGATAGATAGATAGATAAGATAGATAAATCTTTTTATTCGCCAAAAACTGATCATGGCTCACGCCAAATTTGTTCGGTATATTCATGTATATAAATGAACACACTCATAACAGGCCTACGCATATACGGCTAAAACGGTCATTTAAAACTAGCAGCTCAGCTTATGCTTCGTTATACAACTTTAAAAAAGAAGGGACAAAACTCTTTGCAAACCTCTGGTGGGCACATTTAATCGGCTGCTACTTTTCAACCGTAGTAGCTGCCTTGCGAGGGAGCCTTTTTGACAGCTTTTCAGAAGGGAAAATATTTTTGTGGATCGGGTGATTCAGACATTTGACACCAAACTCCATGCAGAGTTTCAGCCTTCGTTCATGTAAGGAGGTAATTTCGAATTTACGTAGTAACTCTTCATAGGACCTCTCGGCCACCTTTGACGCTATGATTAGAGCTCTTTTTTGAATCTTCTCAGTTCTGGCGGTCTGTTCGACCGTGAGGTCAAAATGCCAAACAGGGGCTCCATATTCTAAATTTGGCCGGATAAGAAATGTAAATTTGGAACAAGTGTTTAGTGGGGGCCCCATGCCTGGACATGAGCTTAAGCATATGGAGTCCGGCATTCCCTCGCTTTATCATGCTGGTCGTCTGTGCTTCCCATTTTAAATCTTGAGTTAAAATTATCCCTAGGAGTTTAAATTTTTCTACTCTCAAGGAATCTGAAATTTCAGGTAGAAAAGCAGGGCTGAAAGATTTAAAAAAAGAATGATGACTCTCAAAGCAGCTTATATTAGACTATGGTATTGCTCAAACAATGAGCGATCAGAAACAGTAAAATTGAGCACTGTTGTTTTCTGGTTCCTCCTTCCAATCCCCTACACCACCTAGTAGACCAAATACTTAAAAAAAAAAAAAAATAGTAACATAAGAGTTATTAAGTGAGTCTTAGCAATACTTACTCTTTCTGACCAGTAATAGAATCACTGGTTATGAATTGTTTGCTCATTTTCCCACTTGCTATTTCTCTTCTGTGTTGCTTTACTTCCTGATATTGGTTGTAGCCTGTGTCATTGTCTGATAGATTTTCACTGTGAAGTTTTATGTAGTAGTTTGAAATATTCAAGCAGCAGTAGCCTAACGATTAGCATCAGTCTTGATATAGCAGCATCAATTACGCTGAAAGCTACTATAACTTACATCATACAACTAATTTTCGAGAAAACTTTTTCATTGGGTGGTTCACAAGGTGGTCATAATGAAATTGGAGGTATTGGTTTCCTGGCTATTGACTGTGTTAATGTTTTGGGACAACAATCTGTCCTGCCGAGTACAAAACAAGCTTTCAAATGAGACTAGAGCTCACTCTTTTAAATTACAAAATTGGTTGTGGCCAAAAATATAGAGATTGCTTCAGGGGTTTGTTACTAGTTGGGTACCCTAAAGTACAAAAAATATCTGTTGAAGCAAGCTAAAGATTAAAGTGACTTAACTTGAAATCATTATTGCACCCAAGGCATAAAAGTTCTGTTTGTGACAAGTAGGCCTTAGTAGCAACTAAAAGCCGAAAATTGTTGGTATTTCAGGAATGTCCTTTGTACCTAATCTAACATGAGCATGAACAAACTTTAAACAATACTTTTACATTTCAGTCCCTGGATTTGGTGAGAATTCTACAGCGAAAAGAGAGGAATAGCAATAACAAACAAACTGAGAGAACAACAACAGGTAAGAAATAAAAGTACTTTATGCCAGAAAGTGTAGTTGGAACTAAAGTCCGTCCATCCGTTTGCTATAACTGTAACTCTCGACCAGATTCGGCGAATTTGGGGGGAGTTCTAGGGGTAACCGGAAATCTTGTGACAAGCTTGGACTGGAGGGATCTGGATAAAACTTGGTGGGAAGAATAGGCACAAGACCTAGATACACTGTTGACAGAACCGGACCGGGCCAGGGCACTGTGGGGGCAGTTGGATGGGAGGATCCGACCATCCTTGTGGGAAGGGGAATTCAGGGAGGAAAAATCCGGAAACTTGAGACATGCATAACTTTCCAACCAATGATCAGATCTGAATGAAACTTCATAACTGGAAAAGTACTTGCCTCGGATTGTTCATTTCTGCTCCGCATTGGATCCGACAACTACTGGAGGGGGGGGGGGGGGGGACCCGAAATCCCAAGGCCTGCTTATAATGAATTGACCGAGACCCGACTTGACGGGGGGGGTGGGGTAAAGTATAAGCCCTAGGACTCGTCAGTTTATATAACCGGTTTCCCAAGAGTTTTGCTTAAAAATAAGTTCCTGGTCTCCTTATAGTGCTCATCTTCAACGTAAAGTGCCAAAAAATAACGTTGTCCAAACTATCATTCTCGTAATTACCAGGAGTCCATGATATGTTTTGCCTCGATCGTTTTGCATAAGAATGAATTCCTTAAAGTACTCTTCTCAACTACGAAGTACAAAAAATATTTGTGTGCAAACGATACATATTCATGATCCACAAGGGCCCATGATCACTTGCGCCTCAAGGATTTTGCTTACCAATGAATTGCTATCCCTTATAAAGTACGCTTCGTAAGTGCCAAGCGCAAAAAATACTGTTGATCAGAGGATAAATTTTTGTGATACCCAAGGGCCCATGATCATTTTTGCCTCCCGGTTTCTTATTACAAATTAATGCCTTATAACATTCATCTTAACCACCAAAAAATATAAAGAATACTTTTGAGCAGATTATACATTTTCATTAGTCCCAAGGGCCCATGATAATTTTTACCTCAAGAGCTCTACTTACAGTTGAATATCTAGCGCCGTTAAAATTGCGTATCATTACGGCTGGGTGCAACAAATAATTTTGGCTAAACGACTCATTCTCATTATCCCCAGGGGCGCATGATCGTTCTGGCGTAACGGGTTTGATTACAATAAAACAACGAATTGACAAATTTCCACTTTCATCCTCTGACCCAGCCTTGCAAGTGCCATAGGAGCTTCTAGCTCTTGTTATCCTTATTTTCTTGCCTGACAAGTTGTTGGCCCGGAATCCGACTGAATGGGAAGTCATTTGAAAATTCGACAGAGGTAATAGTCACTGAGTTCATATCTGAACTTAATTTTTTTTCATCCGAATTCCTAATTCTCCCGGCATTCGGCAAAACATGGTAATTTAGTAGAAGTAAAATAAAAACGCAAAGTCGATTAGCTTTGAACTATGGCTATAGAACCGTGGTGATTTCAAATCTGTTCTTGGTTTTGTGATCAGACTATCGTCGTTTAGCCTTAAAAGTGAACCTCGAGGTAAGGTTCATTTTTCTGGCTTTGAGCTGAAGAGGAACTTAACCAAGCAGGGCTGAAATATCGCTCAAATAAAATCAGCTGTCGTATCCGTTTAGTTCTGTCAGCGTTTAGGCGTAGTCCGCCAAACCACACGAATATCCTTTGTTTGATATTTTTAGTGGCTGATTTAGGAGCCTATAAATTTACCGGACCGGAAATTTACAAGAACCGATTGTCTGGATCAAGAAGTTCAGTAAATATTCTATTTTTGGGATCCTATCAAAACCTTTGGTATTGTGAAAATATGACTACCTAATTTCCCGTTTCTTGGTCGCATTCCGTCGACAGTGGGGCGGGGGGGGGGGGGGTGCGATGACTCATTTTTGTTGTTAATTATTACCTTTACATTTCAGTGCCTTGGAGACTACATTGACATGAAAAGAGCAAAAGCGAGGAAAAAATAAAGAAAACGAAGCAGACGAGATTCCGAAGAATGTTGAGAAAAGAAGTAGAATTGGGAAAGGGGATGAATGATTTATATAAGCGTAAAAATGTCTAAGTGAAATGAAATTTTGTGGTAGAACAGGAGGGCTGCAGGACTGACACCCGGAATTACTGCTGACTTGTAAGGATTCATACTTTAAGGGACCCAACCCCCTAGCTGCCCACACCCCACAGGCTACTGAAGAGAAATTTGGCCTGTGTCCGACCGATTTGTAAGTGCCAGATTCTTGTTGAAGCTAGCTACTTCTGTGGCCATTATAGGTGACAGTTGAAGGAAGTTTGAATCATAAATCTTAGTTGTAAGTCGACTAATTATGGGGATAAAAGCATGACGACTAAACAATATTGACTGACGTTATTTTATTAAGTTTCCATTACAGGAGGAACTGCGAGCACATAGGATTTTAAGGAAAACAGCAAAAGAAGGCGGCAAGAGCAACAAAGACTGCGCAGACAGAGGAAGAGAGAGGAACAAAGGAAGTTGATAGAGGGGGTTGGGAAGGGAGGAGCGAAGGAAGTAGAAGGATGGGTGGAAGGAGGGAAGAAAATAGCAGGGGAAGTGGAGGTGAGAATAAGGGAGATAGTATAAGGAGGAGGGAGATTGGGAGGAGGGAAGAGGGCGTAAGGACGGGGGAGACTGAGAGGAGGGAAGAGAGCGGAAGGAGGGAAGAGAGCGGAAGGAGGGAAGAGATCGGTAGGAGGGAGGGAAGAGGGTGTAAGAAGGGAGGAGAGCGGGAGGAGGGAGGGTCACAATAAGAATGTAAACTTCAGTTTCATATTATAATCTTGTTGTTCTCACTTAATTTTATATCCTCTAGAAGCAGGTTTATTTGTTCAAGTAAAAAGGCAGAAAACAAATAGCCTTTATCGCAAGCAGGAATAGCAAGGCAGAAGGAAACGGAATTCTTCGTGGTCACGGAAGAATTTCGTTAAGGCAGGCTGAAAACTCTACGAAAAAATAAAACGGTCAGAGAAGCTTCTTCATTTTTACATAACTTTTAACCTCCCACGGAAGCAAAGGAAGCATTTTCACAACGGGGTTTCGAAACGGAGCTTTGACTCATTAATTGCCTACCCCTTACAGACACTAAAACAAGGAAAGAAATGAGAAATTCAAATTTGTAACTTGACAAACCCTCAGAGAATACTAAACAATGTTCACCATTTCTATCCTAGTTTTCAATACTATAGTTCACATCCAGTTCTACAACAAATAAAGTTGCATTCAAATGGGAACACTATCTTACGAGTGTTGCAAGACCCCCCCCCCCCTCCAACTGTTCCCAAGCCAACAAAATGATACTGGAAAGGAAGCTGTCTTATCGTATTTCCAAGACTACATAGCCAAGAAGACTTAAAAAAAAGACCTAGATCATGAGCGACAGGCAATTAAGTCTGGAGACTTCGTTCTGGTTCGTGTGCTAAACTCGTAGTAAAAGTCGAACTGACCTCTAATTGCTGAGGAATTCTCGAGAAACACAGAAGCAAGAACGAGAACAGAACTGGCGGGCATTTTGGAAATGACGGCGGGGTGCCATTTCAGGGAGCAGCTTCGAGGTCCCGTCCAAACCGCGTCCGGACACAGTATATGTGGGGGGGGGGGGGGGCATTTTTGGCGTCTTCGCTGACTTCCTTAAATATTTTACCTTTATTCTTGTTTCTAGACCCTCTTGATACAAAATGACCACCCCTTGGTTCAAACTCCGCATTGCATCAAGCTCATTGTAAAATTGGCTCACTGTATGAGCCCCTCAAAGAATTTACAATTCGCAATTTCTAGAACACAGTTGCAAATGCCATATAAACGAGGTTGGTAGAGTTGAAAATTGTCCGACCCTCACTGGCCATTACCTAAAAAAAAATTAAACTATGATAGTTGCAGACCGCAATTTCTTTCCGGGTTTTAGTGACAAACTATAAAAACGATGAAAGAAATGGTTGACCTTAAATTTTGATAGTTGCCGACCCCTCAAAAACTAATAATTTAGAATACACCATTTCTTTTCTCGTTTTTTTAGTCTAAGGTACTATCCGTGACAAGTTACTAAAACCAGGAAAGAAATGGTGGACCTGAAATATCATAGTTAGATCTTAGTTGCCGACCCCTCGCTGGAGTCAGATAGGAAGGAACGGTGAACCATAGTTGCCAACCCCACAAAATTTTGAATTTCAAATTTCTTTCCTCGTTTTAGTACACTGAGGTACTATCCGTGACAAGTTGCTAAAACCAGGAAACCCTCGTCTACCGACAGAGTACTAAAAGGAGGAAAAGGTGAACTTTAACAAGCGTAAGTTTATGACCCCTCACGAGATACTAAACAGAGGAAAAGCACGGCACAGCTTGACAGTTTTTTCGAATGCTAAAAGGCGAACTTTTACAAAAGGAAGTTGCTGACAACTCACGGGATACTAAACAAAGGAAAGGCTTGCCAATTTTTTAGAACACCCAATTTCGCTTTAGTAGTCTGAGGTGCTATCAGTGACAAGTTTCTAAAGCCAGGAAAGAAACGGTGGACTTGAAATATTTTAGTTGCCGCCACCTCGCTGGACTCATGATCTTAATCGCCTACAGACAGGGTACTAAAAGGAGGAAAAGGTGAACTTTAAGTTACAGACCCCTCCCGGGATACTAGGAAAGGCTTGCCAGTTTTTTCGAATACTAAAAGGAGGAAAAGGTGAATTTTAACAAATGTAAGTTACAGACCCCTCACGGGATACTAGGTAAGGTTTGCCAGTTTTTTCGAATAATAAAAGGAGGAAAAGGTGAACTTTAGCAAACGTAAGTTGCCGACTCCTCACGGGATACTAGGAAAGACTTGCCAGTTTTTTCGAATACTAAAAGGAGGAAAAGGTGAACTTTAACAAATAGAAGTTGCCGACCCCTCACGGGATACTAGGAAAGGCTTGCCAAATTTTTAGAATACTAAAAGGAGGAAAAGGTGAACTTTAACAAACGTAAGTTGCCGACCCCTCAGGGATACTAGGAAAGACTTGCCAGTTTTTTCGAATGCTAAAAGGAGGAAAAGGTGACCCTTAACAAATGGAAGTTGCAGACCCCTCACGGGATACGAAACAGACAAGGGCTTGCCAGTTTTTTCAAATACTAAAAGGAGGAAAAGGTGAACTTTAACAAATGTAAGTTACAGACCCCTCACGGGATACTAGGGAAGGTTTGCCAGTTTTATCGAATAATAAGAGGAGGAAAAGGTGAACTTTAACAAACGTAAGTTGCCGACCCCTCACGGGATACTAGGAAAGACTTGCAAGTTTTTTTCGAATACTAAAAGGAGGAAAAGGTGAACTTTAACAAATAGAAGTTGCCGACCCCTCACGGGATACTAGGAAAGGCTTGCCAGTTTTTTCGAATACTAAAAGGAGGAAAAGGTGACCCTTAACAAATTGAAGTTGCAGACCCCTCACGGGATACTAAACAGACAAAAGCTTGCCAGTTTTTTCAAATGCTAAAAGGAGGAAAAGGTGAACCTTAACAAATGGAAGTTGCAGACCCCTCACGGGAAACTAAACAGAGGAAAGGCTTGCCTGTTTTTCGAATCCTCGATTCCTGGTAATTCTTTCCTCGTTTTAGTTTGCCTTTCCTGCTTTTCTCTTGCCTTTCCTTTCCTGCTTTTAGTCGATCCCTTGGAGCGCCACAGAAACATTGACCTGTACTGTCAGAAGTTTGACAACAGCACTGTCAGCAGTTACATAACAGATAACATAAAGATATGCAGTTTCAACAGACTACACTTGGAATGTAATCTGTTGTGACTTTGAAAACGTTGTGCATTAAATGTTATGCATAACAAGCATTGCAAGGAAGAGCCGAAAAACCGCCGAAAAAGCATCTGATGACTTTTTTTGTTAGTCGCCATGGTACTGGAAAAGTCAGCAGATGCTTTTTCGGCGGTTTTTAGTGGAGTGTTTCTTGGAACAATTTGGAACACTCCACTATTGCAAGCGCTGTAGCAGCTTTAGGTTTTCGGTTTCCGGTTTTCGGTTTTCACCGTATTTTGCGGAGCTCATAACTCGTGAACCAGTGCAAGTATCAAGTTCAAACTTGGTACACTTGTGGGTATTGGGGTCTAGTTTTGCCTTTTGAGGGTCCCCCCCCCACCCCAACCCGGTTCAGGGGCAAATGGGCCCAGATTGCCCAATGAATAAAGTTCATAACTTGACGAGGACTGGACATAGGATGATGAAATTCCTTGGACGTGTAGATCCTAGGGCTGGGAAATTGATTTTAAAGTTGCATCTCCCCCACCCACCTCGTTCATGGGCAACCGGACCCAGATTGCCCAGGAGTAAAGTTCGTTACCCTTGCCAGAAATCTACAGGTATCAAAGTTGAAACTTGGTAGGATTGTGAGCATTGGGGTCTCTTTTTACTTTTTGCGGGTCCCAAACCCCACCCCCACTTGGTTCAGGGGCAATTGGGCCTAGATTGCCCATTTTTTAATGTTTTTAATTAGACAATAACTGGAGATAAGGCTATGAAATTCCTTTGTGCTTTTGGATCATAGGGGCCCATGGAGAGTTGAACCACCCCCACCCTCCCCGTTCATGGGCATGTGGGCCCAAAACTGCCCATGAAAAAAGTTTTTGACCCGTGACTGGAATCAAATTCTACGCTGGTATACTTGAGGAAAAAAGGTGTAAATACGCATTTTGATGGGTCCCGACCCCCCCCCCCCCCCCCCCCCCTCCCGTTCATGGGCAGCTGGGCCCAGATTTCCCATGAGTTAAGTTCGTCTATGACAGGTCTCAAGTCCAACTTTTGTATATTTGGGGAGATATGTCTATGGATGAGGATTTGGTGTAACATCAACAAATAAGACGACGCGACGTACTTTAATCTTTAATGAACGGTTGGAAACTGGACTGTTTTGTCATATGATCGATGATATGCCGTTCTTAATGAATTGTGACAAAGGGGTATTAGTCTGCTACGAGTTGGTTTATTGCACTTGTTATTACCTTGCTAATGGAAAAGGTTTAAAGGGTGGGACTGGCAGGCAGGCCATTCAGTGTTCGAACAAATGCTATTCGTGTAAGATCTTCAACATTTCTTTGGATTTATACTGGCGGTTTGTTTACATTTAAAGCTTTTAAAGGGGGGTGATTACAACGTTATTTCAATACTTGTTTGGTTATTCGGGAAGAGAAATGTCTTGGTTCTAAAGCTGTTGGTATATAAATGTGATAAACATTTTACTTTTACACTCCACGTCTGAGCGCTTGCGCACTTGTTAGGCTCTTCGGCGATCTTTCGGCTCTTCGGCTCAGTACGTCATTTGACAGAGCTCTGGTTTATACTCTTCATCCCGATGAAAAATTTATCTCAAAATAGTAGTACGAAGTTGTACGAAAAAGTAGCATGCAGTACTAGCTGATGCTACTACTTCAAGGCTACCGTGTTACTGTATACTACTGCATGCTACTATTAGCAAGACCAGATGCTACTATGGCAAGACAGGATGCTACTGGATACTACTACATAAGATTGGACCAGTCTGAGGCATATTAAATGATAGTATTCTTGCTATTACATAGTATTAATGCAACTTTTTCGTATAACTACCATACAACTACGCAGGATACAAACTTTTCATCGAGATGCCCGACAACGTCACCTGACAGACCTCTAGATTTCTAAGAATCCACTGACGTAAGTAAATGAAACTTTCACAAGTTCATACTGAACCCCTTAACACTCAAAATCAATGTTTAGCTCGAAGGAAAATAATTCGGGTTCGAAAGGGGAAGGAATAAATATTCTTTGAGCCCAAGCTGACTTTGAAACATTTATTCAAACAATGTTTACAACGGATACGTCAGCTATGATTCTTCATCAGCGGTATTTGGGCCCTTCTTGGCAAGGGTCCTCAACAGGCTGTCAATCTTCTGGGTCAACGTCGGGGAAGGAAACAAACCTGTAATAAATAACTGAAGCTTCTACCGACTATAAATATCTTATTAAAGTAAATTACCTTCAAATACCAATTCAATGAAAAAACTAGTCCTGAGATTTAATTTTTGACACGGACGCTGTTTTTTTTTTTGACAGCCTGATGAGGACCCTTGCCAAGAAGGGCCGAAATATCGCTGATGAAGAATCATAGCTGACGTATACGTTGTAAACATTGTTTGAACAAAAAGGGGAAGGAAAGTCATTATGTCTGTTACAGCTCACTCCACTGAGATGTAAAGCGTCCTTTCTAAAGATCAAAAGCGTCCTTTAACCAGAGAATTTTCAGGTCTGAGAATTTTCTTGTCAGGAATGCCGCTGACCCCCTTTCCAGCTGCCTTCCTGTGAGGAGAGCGCTCCTCAGGGACGTGTGTCCTTAGTTCGATCTAGTGCTTGTTAAAGGACCCCTCTTGCTTATTCTGCCTTTTATAATATACTTAGCTCCCATTTGGGATTATAAGCTTCTAAAATTCCCACCTTTCTCCATTGTTTCGTTTCGTAACTGCGAATTTTTAGCGCTTTTTCAGCCATGCCATTTTCCCTTTACCCAACGAAAAGTTTGCCGGAATCTTCAGCTTCGACAATTCTTTCACCCACAAGGATGAGACAATCTTCTGTTTATTACTTCTTTTATTTGCTTAGTTTTCCCACTTTTTAACCAAGGCAAGTTAAGTTTTCAAATGTTTTGCGCCCAGCCGCCGCGTCGGAGACCAGGAAGGCTGGATACAGTCGACAAGCGCTAACAAGAGAATCTCTAGTTTTAGGTGGAAAGTAATGGTATTTCCAAAAACGTTTTCTCTGAATCATTTCATAGGGAAAGGATCATTTCTAGTAAGAGTTGTGCTTTAACTTTTGTTGTGTTTTTGTTTCTGAGTGCATATTGCCTCTGGCTGATATGAAAGTTATTATTATCTTATTATTAAATGAAACGGCTGACTGGGACTGGTTCACATACCTGTAAAGTCCGTATCAAAAGCTACTCGATAGTGTGGCTTCAACATAATTTAGTAGGCTATATATACATTTGACAACGTTAATATTTTTTGTAGGTTTGCAGAAGACCTTCACTGGGTCAACTACCTCGGAAGCTGGGGCAATTCTAAGGACGGGTGTGCAGTCGAATTTATCAGCGGTGAATGCATTTTAGGCGGCGGGCCTGGAGGACCAGATAAGCCTGACGATTTCGGCCCACTTTATTAAACCGAATGCTGTAACAAAGTGTGGGCTGTGATCTAATGTATGCACAATAACAACAAATTACTTGATTCTGCCCGGTTTACAACAATGAAGAAAATCAGGGGAGCATAAAAAGGAAGAAGGCACTCATCTGTAATAACCCCAAATTGATCATAGATGTTTGCAAATATTTGACTAAAGGATCTAGTCTCAGGAATTAAAGTTTAGCTTAGTTTACGTAGCATAGTAGTTCCAGAGGTGTAATAGTTTGTTTGTGAAGCGTAACGTGTATTAAATCTTGTATGGCCTTTTGGCTCAATAAACAAGCGTTTTTATTATTATTATTATGTACTACTTATTTACATGGCAAAACTAGAACTCTTTCTGGCTGCAGAATTCGTGAAGAAGATCCTGAGGACGTAGCTGAATGACGAGATGTCTTACTGAAAAGACCTCATTTTCGCGGCTAGAGAGTCAATGCCAACTTGAACATCAGGCCTCTGAAGAATGAATGAACTTGCGGTTCCGGCGAGAACAACGCGGATATACGCAGACTGTGTAATAATTGTCCTAGTAGATTAAGATTTTAAGGTCCTTTATTCGCAGAAAGCTATATTGCCAGCACCAGAGAACCAGAAGACGTACACCCGATGCAAGATCTGTAGCCTGCGTAGTTGTATGATTGTTGTACGAAACAGTTGCATGCATTGTAATAGTAAAGAATACTATCATTTAATGTGTCCTAGACTGGGCCAATCTTAAGCAGTAGTATCCAGTAGCATCTTGTCTTGCTAATAGTAGCATGCAGTAGAATGCAGTAACACGGTAGCATTGAAGTAGAAGCATGTAGTCGCATCAGTTCGTATTGCATGCTACTTTTTCGTACAACTTCATACTACTATTTTGAGATAAATTTTTCATCGGGCAGAGCACAAATCGAGCCCAAGCGTCTTCCGGTTGTAGCTGCCCCAATCCGGGAAAACTGACCTTCCGCAATACAAATTGATAGCAAATGAGATACGGTATAGATGCGTTACGTCGAAATCAAGTCTACAGTAGCGTGCACACACAGTCCGAATTTCGCAGTCCGGTGCGAATGTCCTTCTCCGCTCCGGAATTTTGACGCATCGCATGCGGATTCGGTCCGATAATTTCGTTCCGATTTGAGTAGAAAATATTCTACTTTTACCGGAGCGAATTTTAAACGCATGCGAAATTGTGCCGTGAGAATTGAAAAATTAGAAGCTGTGTTTGAAATTTCAACTGTTTATACGACCTATTTAATGTCAGCTGCATTCATTCATTCGGCAATCAATCAGCATCATCTGACTGTAGGCTAAGCAGTGGATTTTTCAAACCTGGGGCCAAGTTTCACGTCTGAATTTCGTTTTATCTGAAAAACCTGTCGGGCATCGTGACGCGAATTTCGTATGCGCGTTTTCGCGTGCGGAATCTTACCGGACTGTGTGTGCACTTAGCTTACCGGAACATTCAACACGTGAAATTCCCTTTAAAAGCATACAAAATGTACAAAGTGATGAGTAGCGGTTCTGAAGACGCTAAATAATTTGGATGTGTAATGAGCCACTCATAAACTATGATCCGTGGGTACCAAATACGACCAAAACTGCTACCAGGGGCACGGCACTCCAAACAACACATACATCATTTGCATGTGTAATCAGTACACTGAGTCAGAAGATTCAAAAACGACTGAGGCAAGATATTAAACTTGATTTCAGGATTTAATTGATCGTGTGTATACGTATTTATAATTAGTGATCATATTTGGCGTAAAGGTCGAATTCGGCACTTGCACTGTGAAAGATACTTTTTATGAACTCTACTCTTCTCTGCTACCTTCCCGTACCCCTAGGATACGCGTACTAGCCTACCGGTTGAGAACCACTGATCTATAAAAATCATGTTATTAAAGCACAACTCTTACTAGAAATCATCTTCTCCCTATGGTTAGAATCAGAAAAAATGTTTTTGAAAATACCATTACTTTCCACCTAAGACTAGCGGTTCTCTTGTTAGCGCTTGTCGACTATATCCAGCCTTCCTGCTCTCCGACGCGGCGGCTGGGCGCAAAATGTTTGAAAATTGAACGTGCCTTGGTGAAAAAGTGGGAAAACTAAGCGAATTAAGGAAGTAATAATAGAAAATTATCACATCCTTATAGGTGAAAGAGTTGTCAGCGGACGTCGAAGATTCCGGCAAACTTTTCATTGGGTGACGGGAAACTCGGCAAGGCCGGAAAAGCGCTAAAAATTCGTAGTTCCGAAACGAAACAATGGAGAAAGGTGCGGATTTTAGAAGCTTATAATCCCATATGGGAGCTAAGTATATTATAAAAGGCAGAATAAGCAAGAGGGCTTTAACTAAGTATCATTTTTGCATGCCACTGGCACTCTGGCATGTTCGGCACTTCTTTTAAACCTACAGCTATTTCCGTTTTAATAAAAATTCCACCTTATCTTACCTTACCTTCATCTATCTTCTATACGCATTTCTGATATGATATGATATTTGATATTAACCTACTTGTGTTGTTGTTTGTGTGTGTTTTTTAGGCTACCTTTGTGTGTGTGTGTATTTTTCTTTGTTTATAAGCCTCAATGCCGAAATAAAGTATGGAATGATTGACATCTTAACACGTGGCAAAGTCCTGATAGACGGAAGTGGATGATAACCAAAGAACCGAAACAAAAGTGACAGATTGCAACGATCGTTCATACTGTCCGCAACGGAAGACAAGGGGAAATGGACAAAATTTGCAATACCGGTACCAGAAGAGAAAACCTAGGCAACTCGGGTGTTGAGCGGTGGACTTGTCTATATATATTTTTTTTACATAAAAGAACATTAAAATTAGGCTTTATTTCTCGTATTCCGACTCCTCTCTGATTGGCTGAAAGTCGAAACTGTTTCTACTCTTGCGATTTCCTTACGATCGGACTTACGACAGCGGACTAGACGGGAGGCGGGGGGGTGGGGGGTGCCCGCGGGTCGGACCAAAAAGTATAAAAAGAAATAGACCAGGATTTAAAGCCTATAAAAAATTAGTATTTTTGCATTATCCGGGAGAGGGTTGGAGTCCCCTACCTCTCCCCCCCTGGATACGACCCTGACATCCAGGCTACAAGACATTAGTCTCTACACAAGTCCCCCTCTCAGTAGCACCGTTACTTAGAACCAGGGAAATTGGCTTATCTTCAAAGCGTCGGGAACTACACTGTCAGGAATTTGATAAAAGATAACACATTTTGGCGCATCCTTATTTTAAACAGTATGAGAATATATCAGTCCCGACCCTTTTAAATGTTACCTCTTCCAAAACATAACATTTAAAACGGTCCTAACAGAAGTATTGTCTGGGAACATAACACTTAAATGGTCATAATGGACATATTCTCAAAACGTTTAATACAAGAGTGCACAAACCTGCGTCATCTGCTATCAAACTTTCGATAGTGTAGTGCTCAAGTAGACAGTAATAAAAGCCGAACTTTGGTGAACTGAGCCGACCGACATTGTAACACCTTGAGACATACATATAACTTTTGGATATAGCGTACGTCTGGCATCCAACTGATGGACTTACTTTTTTTTATTTTTTTTAAATCCACAGTATTCCAAAAAAAGGGTCCAGTGGGCTCAAAAATATAGTGTGCCCAAGTGGTAACCTATGGAGCAAAATTCCCGACTGTTCACGAAGTAAGCACCCAGGTAATCACAGTTATGCCCGAAGTGTGACCGACTCACTGGTAAACAGTGCGCCCGAACGTGGGGCAACTTTGGTGAATTGAGCCGACCGACATTCTGACACCCTGAGACGTACATCTAACTTTTGGATATAGCATACGTCTGGCATCCAACTGATGGACTTACTTTTTTTTCTTCTTTTTTTTTAAATCCACAGTATTCCAAAAAAGGGTCCAGTGGGCTCAAAAATATAGTGTGCCCAAGTGGTAACCTATGGAGCAAAATTCCCGACTGTTCACTAAGTAAGCACCCAGGTAATCACAGTTATGCCCGAAGTGTGACCGACTCACTGGTAAACAGTGTGCCCGAACGTGGGGCAACTTTGGTGAATTGAGCCGACCGACATTCTGACACCCTGAGACGTACATCTAACTTTTGGATATAGCATACGTCTGGCATCCAACTGATGGACTTACTTTTTTTCTACTTTTTTTTTAAATCCACAGTATTCCAAAAAAATGGGTCCAGTGGGCTCAAAAATTTAGTGTGCCCAAGTGGTAACCTATGGAGCAAAATTCCCGACTGTTCACGAAGTAAGCACCCAGGTAATCACAGTTATGCCCGAAGTGTGACCGACTCACTGGTAAACAGCGTGCCCGAAAGTTGGCACCCCGTCTCGAGACAGTCCTGAATGGCTGGTAACGCAACGTTCGAAATTTAAGAAGTTGAAACTATTCATCCACGAAGAAGACACGGTGTTTAAAGTCAAATACGAGTATGCAAAGCTTTGCTGACCACAAGATATGGTGCTATTTATCGCTACGTAATTGGTTGTCCCGTTGGGTCGCACGACCCAGATAGTTGGAAGATTGAAACAGTAAGATTTAGTCATATTTCTGAGATCAGTTGGTAAGAGCTGGATGCTTTAAGGTATGATACATTTTTATTCAGTTTTTCTGTTTTCTTATTTCTGGAAAACACGGCAGCAGTCACAAATGACAAATATAACAAAAAACTATGAAACCGTGTCCAGAGAAAAATTTCCGGTTCAATTCTTAAGCTTGAACCATGAACCTTTTCTTGGTACAAGGAAACGTACCACACTGAAGCTTGTGTTTGATCAATGGTACATTTTCTCCATTAGTGTTTTACGTGGTGACTAAAGTATTTATTCCCTTCGAGTCATTGATTTGTTGAGAAGCAGCAATACAAACGCAAAAGATATTCAGCGGACCGACGGAAAAACGATCGGTATATGGCACTTGAGCCTCCAACTCCATTTGTGTTTTACGTTGGGGTTAAAGTATTTTATTTCTTCAGAGGCATTGATTCGTTGAGAAGCAGCAATGAAAATACAAAAGATATTCAGCGGACCGACCGACAGACCGACGGAAAAGCGATCGGTATATGGCACTTGAGCATCCAGCTCCATTCGCGTTTTACCTTGGGATTAAAGTATTTTATACTGATTCGTTGAGCAACAGAAATATAAATTCAAAGATATTCAGCAGATCAACCAACAGACCGACGGAAAAGCGAGCGATGTATTGCACTTGAGCCAAAGGCTGCAAGTGCAATAAGAACACAATAGCTTCGCTAAAGGGCCAAGTGAAAAAGCATTTTTACAAAAGAATTACTAAAAACCAGAACGTTGCCCACACAGCTTTAGTGAAACGAAAGAGACTACTCACCTTGTTTCATTATTGGTCAGCACTCGGCAACAGGGCTCCGCCCCAGTGTCCACAGGAACGATGGTGGTGAAAGGGGGATGAGGGCTATGAACAATGGTGGAAAACTTGCAGTCAGGGTTGCCACATGTCACACGATAGTGTGAATTGTCACTCTATTTTGTTTTTTGTCACTCTTGTCCTACGTAGGACATAAAAATCCCTCTATTTCGGAAAATGACCAAATGTGTCATTTTTGCAGCAGGGATTCCGACCAGAAGTCATAGTTATTTCAAGTTTTTTTCATGAAAGTAAAATTAACATGTGTCATTTTTACAGAGGGGATTCCGACCGAAAGTGAACATTTCATGAAAACAGATTTCACTCCCAATTCATTCTCTGTTTTGGGCCAAAAGTCACTCTCTAAATATTTTTGATGTGGCAACCTTGCTTGCAGATGAAGAAAATTCATAGTCAGCTTGTCCTTTGACCGTCAGTTCAGTTCAGTTCAACGGGTTTATCAACAAATAAGAAGATAAATCACACATAATCAAAACACCCAGTCCATTCCTGGACGCCGAGAACCACAATCTTTACGTTTTAAACATAATACGCAGAGTGGTCACTGCTCCTACTCTCAGACACAACGTTACCTCTCAATTTACAAAATAACTAACAAATTTCCTTTTTACCTTGCTGCACCTTGCCCCAGGGGAAACCACCCGTCAAGTCCCTATTCAAGTAAACCGCTGGATCCGCCGGTTTGCAGCAGCATAAGCTATTCCAAAAAAATTAATGCCGAACTTACCGATTCTACAGCTGGTCCTGAATAGTATACCCTCTGTAGCCAGTATTTAATATTTTTCCTTCCAGGAATGAAACGGATTACAGCCGCTGCCGCAGGGCTTGCCGCCACCCTAGCTCAGGGGGCAGTTGCCACCCAGCTGGCTGATGATGATTACGAAAACCTTGAAGAGACAGCGCGATTTGGAATAGTCTCGGTAAGCTCTCACCCTTTTCTAGAACTTACCCTTTATCCTAGTATAATTAAAAAAACGAGTCAATAAGGCCCTGAATATATAAACAAAACAAAGAGTGTCCCAGGTCCTCTAGCCAAATCGGCACCCTCATTCTGCACCGTTCAGCAGATAGTCAGCGCTGAAATTTTAATTTGGCGATATTGGGTTCTGCTCGATAAGAATCCACCTCGCGTAGGCTAATAGCTAAAAATCTTAAATTTCGACCAATTTGCAGACAAGATTGAAAAGAAACATATGCGCTTTCCGATATATCGCAGGAGAGAAGTTTCAATTTACTAAATGGTTTCACGACAACAGACATGAACCACAGTCGTCGTCGGCTGCCAGAACACTGACGAACGGCAACCGGATGGAGATATTCCGACAAACATTCCTTATAACTAAGAAGAAAAGCCTCGAACAGATGACGGCGACTGCTATTTTTGGGATCCCAAAACGCAAGTGGAGGGATACCTTTGACTTCGTAAAAGTTGTCCGTCTGTCCGTCCGTCCGTCTATGAGCCCGATAACTCTCGAACGGAATGAGATATTTTCATGAAACTTGGTGTGAGGATTCTTTGGATCCGGGGACAGGTCAAGTTCGCAGATGGGCCCCTAAGCTGTATATTTAGGGTGGGGAGGGGTTTCAAATTAAGGGGCGAAAATAAATATTTTTAAAAGCTAATGAGACAGTCGAGTCTTAGCTCGAAAAGCTAAGGAGACATGCTAAATTCGAATATGAAAATTATTTTCTCGCTGGACAAGTAGTTCACCCGGAATCCGTCAAAAACCGGAAAATTTGTACGGTAACAAGTAAAAGTTGAATCTGTTGTTGATTAGATGTTCGATTCTGGAGTAAGAGGAGATGCTGAATCCGAATATGAAAATTATTTTTTCGCCGGAAAAGTAGTTCGCCCGGTATCCGGAAGTTTAGCATGGCATTTTAAAACCCAACGATATGGTCGACATAGGTTGAGGAGACATGTCCTTTCAAGATCAGAACATACAAAAGATAAACAAAAAGTGCATGCCAACCAGCATTAAATTTACTGGGTCAAAAGGCATGCCTCCGACAACTTTCTGGTGAACAATTTAATAAAATTTGTCGACCGATTTTCGAAAAAAACAGGTGGCCCAGTTCCTAACCTACCCCTTTATCCATACAGGCGAAAGCTCTGCGCCTTGCGCGATACGCTTTGTTTAATCTATGGACGCCGGAGGGAGTCACGTTTCTTGAGTCTAATTAAAGACTACTTATACCTAGCGTACGTATTCTTTGGGTTTAGTCATGGTCTCATGGAAGTTTCTCGTGTCGGAGGATCGAAGGGGTTGAGATATGTTGTTCAAACTATGTATGCGGATTCCCTGGCAAAGTACAGGCCAAGTTGTAGATGGGTCCTTTAGATATTTAGAGGCAGAGGAGGGGGTTTCGAATTAAGGGTAAAAGTAGGTATGTTTTGTAAAGCTAATGAGGAGGCCCGCTGAATCCATATCTGAACTAAGTTTTCTTGCCGGCCAAATGATACACACGGAATTTGGCTGAAACTGGGAATTTGGTTGAAGCTCAAAGTTGTTTCTGAAGTCGATTAGAGATTAGGTATGGGGGTAAGGAGACATGCTGAATTGAACTTTGAACTTTATTTACTTAACAGATAAGCTGGCAAAAATTGCCAAAAATCCGCAAATTTGCATTAAAAGTTTCTCCTCTCAATGTCACTAGCTCTTCTACTCTGCATGCAGTTCGCCGGGAATGCTGCTAAAATACGAAGAATTTCGTCAAAGTAAAGGACCTTTCTGAAGTCGATTAGGATGAGATACTGGAGTAAACATCCTTGATGAATCCATATTAAATTAAATTAAATTTTATTTGTAACCCGTCTAGGTAAAGACGGAGTATGGTAAAAAATAAAAAAGAGAGAAACAACATAGCATCAACAACAACCAAAATAATTAAAATTCAGTAAACCGGAACATCATGGATATCTGAACTTGGTTTTATCATCTGATTAGTTCTTTGGCCGTAAGTTGCCAAAAACTCCAAAACGGTAACATTATTCTTTGTACATATTCAAGCGTTGGGTCATGGATAAATAGTAAAATGTTAAAGGGGTCTCGCGGAGAATCGGAAATCTACAAGATTCGATCGTCGGGATCAAAAAGTCAAACACATATGACATTTTTGAGATCCCATCGAAACCTTTGGTCTTGTTCCTATAAACTACCTACTTTCAGTTTCATCTAAACCGAAGTCTATTAGCAAAATTATATAACAGTGTTGCGCTATCCCATGTTTTATACATCGCTCCATTTTCTGAAACATTAAATGATACGGACCGACTAAAAAGTAATCGGATTTACTTTAAATTCGCAAAATAACTTCTTCGTCTTCCTCCTTGCACGCGTAATACCTACATGACCAAGATACGGCATCGTTGACCCGATTCGGAAGCTCGATGAGCTTTGTCAACGATTAAAATGCAATCAGACAGGCCATGAGTAGCAAGGGACTGTTCTTTTACATTTCTTGAACTATAAGTGTGGTTTTCCCTCTGTGATTTGCCTTTTGTTTTTCTTTGTTGTGTGATCTTTCTGTGTTTTTTCTACTTTCTTTCTGTGATTTACCTTTTGTTTTTCTTTGTTGTGTAATCTTTTTCTGTGTTTTTTTCTACTTTCTATTTTATATACTCCATCGTTTTCTCTTTCCGTTACGATGGGTCAAAAATAAACATTACGTTACACTACTTTCATGTACTGAGAAACTAAAGAGCGTGTATAAATCAGCTGAAAAACAAATGATGTCATGGATGTTTTACTCATCTTTAGGTTCCCATAAGTACTATTTACTGTCGCACTAATGTGAATCTTCAAAAGTGTACACGGCCCAATCACCTTAAAGAGGAAATAAAGATATACCAACGAAGTTCTCTCGACTCTCACCATTCCAAACTTGTTCTCCATAAAGTTACGCAGTCGGATGCGAATTTCCTTCTTCGCTCTGGAATTTTGACGCATCTCATGCAGGTTTCCCCACAGTGACGCAAATTTCGCACGCGTATTTTCACGTGCGAAATCTTATCGGACTATGCTTTTACGCAGCTTAAAATTTAACTGAAAACAAAATTATTTGAATTGTGCAAAGTGATTTTTTTTATTTTTCACTATTTGCTCTAGAATGACGTTCAGAATATCTCTCACACCGCAAAATTCTACCATGACCCGGAAAATATGAATTTCAATCGAAACGCGGCTTTTCAGTGGCCAGTGATTAACTTGCGGAAGGTAGCTCACTGCCCGAACACTTGCTTCGTAAATCGTTTTCGTCAAGCATACAACACAGGTACAATTGCGCACACAGGTACCACAAACCCGACAGGGACATTCCACTATTTGAACATCGAATATTCGTGAATAGCGGATCAGCGAAGTAACGCATTTTCTTCGGGTCTTCAAGACACTTTAAGTGAATAGGTGATGGGTAACTAGATTGTCCTATCTAAGCCCTTTCGGATAATCATTAACCGAAATAGGCTGAGACATGACAGTCTAGTTACCCTTCACTTTGTCACTTAGTTAGGCTATGCTAGAAGACCCGACGAAAATGCGCCCCTTCGTTGCTCCGCTACTCATGTAATCAATTTTCATCAAGTGAAGTTTTTCCTTTGGATTTGTGGATACTTGGCATATTTAGCAATTAAAACGGTAAACGACTGCCGGGCCACCAAACAAAAGCGGGCTTTCTTCTGAAGTGATATTACAAACTGGGACAGAACATTTCCTGAGCTGCGCATTACGAGCCATTGAAGTGCACGCTTTTGTTGAAATGTGTCGGGATGACCTTCGTCTTGTCGGGGTAGCAGAGCATATTCTTAACGTCAACCATCAAAGCCCAAAATGAAAAAAAAAATCCCTTAGCAGTGTCAAAATAATCAAGTACAATCAAACCCTAGATGTAAATATATACAGGCTTTTCAGTTAAACTTTAAAGGACCCCTCGCACTATTTACTCTTCAACTTACAGTATTTTAAAATATTTGAATACTTTAAAACTATGCTGTGCTTTCAACAAATAACCCACGGTTTTTGCTGTTTTAAGCCTTTTCCGAGACCCGTTGACTTGTAGCGAAACAGGGAAACAATTTACATAACCGTTTTTTCTGATGGAAAAACTTCTCGCAGACAACATCGACAGCGTGATACACATCGAAGGTAGCAAAATACGGCAAGTGAGAAAACTAGCGTGGTTTTGTCAGAGGGGTTAGAATGTACCGTACGAAATTGGGGTCTCCGGGTTTAAAAATATATGGACTGATTATGGAAGTCGTTGCATACAGGTCCTTTAAGTCTTTTCTCAATTCTTATTCGACTCGACCTCTTCCTATTCCAGCTGACCAATAACGCCGCAGCTAACTACACTGTGAACTTGACTGGGATCTTGCTACTTGGACTGGCAGTTGCAGCTGCCGTGACCTTCTGGGCGTATTTGCATGTTTTCTTCAGCAAGAAACAAAAAGGATCTGGCGGCTATGATGACTATGGAGGAGGAGGAGACTACGGAGGGAGCTACCGAAGAAAGGTAAAGACTACTGAACCTAAATGAACGAATCTGACTCCGGTGATATGATACACTCGCAGTTTGTTTTTAATCTTCACACTTCTTTCAAAGCCATAAGTCGTAATTAGGAAGAAATCAGAGAGGTACTTCTATTGGTGACAAGGTCTTGGAAGACCAAACCTTTCATAGACAGGCTTCAACATCGGCTTTTAAGTTTTCTGTATTCCACTGGGCAAACATAAGTTAAAAATCTAATCCAAACATTATGTTTACCTTCTCTTACTGATCGCAAGCCACCAGTTTATTTAGATTTGAACTTGATTGACAGGTTGCTGTTTTGGCTCGAGAAAAAAACCACGCAGAACGTCTTCTTTTCCGGATGACGAAATTTTCCACGTTTGGTTAGCAAAGATTTTTAAGACTTTATGAAATTATTTTTTGTATGTCTTCAGGAGTACCACACTGGTCTTGGTTTTTATGGCACTTGCCTTCCGGCCAAGTGCCATATACCGATCACTTTTCCGTCGGTCTGTCGGTCGGTCGGTCAGTCCGGTGTTTGCGAGTTAGGGTACTTCCAGATGTGCTAGGACGATGAAACTTGGCAGGCATATTAGGGAACCGACCAAACTAGCTTGGAAATAGTCACTTGCCCGATCCGACCATCATGGGGGGAGGGAGGGGAGCCGGAATCCGGAGTTTAGTGACATGCAAAACTTTCGAACGGGCGATCGGATCTCAATGAAACTTGATATTTGGAAAGACGTCATGTCTCAGATGTCCCATTTCAAGTCCAGACCAAATCCGATGAATCTGGGGGGGGGGGGGAGTCGGAGGGGGTAACCGGAAATCATGTGACACGCTTAGAGTGGAGTGATCGGGATGAAACTTGGTGGGAGGAACAAGCACAAGCCCTAGGTACGTCAACGACAGAACCGGACCGGATTCGTGCACTTTGGGGGCAGTTGGAGGGGGTGTTCCGGAATTCCGGTGATGCGGAGTTAAGTTACTTACATGTGGGCTAGGACAATGAAACTTGGCAGGCAAGTGAAAGATCCGACCAGATCAACCTGGTATTAGTCAACTTCCCGATCCGACCACCGTGGGGGAGTGGAGGGAGGGGGAATCCGGAATCTTGAGGAATGTGTAACTTTGGAACGGGTGATCGGATCTTAACGAAACTTGCTATTTGGAAAGACCAAGTGTCTCGGATGTCCCATTTTAAGTCCGGACCCGATCCGATGAATGTGGGGGGGGGGAACCGGAAATCTTGCGACACGCTTAGAGTGGAGCGATTGGGATGAAACTTGGTGGGAAGAAAAGGAAAAAAAATAGATACATCAGTGACAAAACCGGACCGGGTTCGGGCACTGTGGGGGGAGTTGGGCGGGAGGGGGGGGGGGGGGTCCGGAATTCCGTTGATCGCGAATTAAGGTACTTCCAGATGTGCTAGGGCGATGAAACTTGGCTTGAACATTAGAAACTTGACAAGATTGGCTTAGAAATTGTCAGTTCTCAGATCCGGCCATCCCTTAAAGTACTAATCCTAACCTTAAAGTACTAATTCTAACCGCAAAGTACAAAAAATGCTTTTAAGCAAATTATGCATTTTAACTCAAGGGTTTTGCTCAAAAATTAATTTTAGCACCCTTAAAGTGTGTTTCTTAACCGAAAAGTAAAAAAAAAAATACCTTAACCAAACGACATATATTCATGATTCCCAAGTGCCCATGATAATTTTTGGCACATGGGTTTTGCTTACAAGTGAATTTCTTAAAGTACAAACAATAGTTTTGAGCAAAATATTCCTACTTTCATCCTCTGACCCAGCCTTGCAAGTGCCATATGAGCTTCCAGCTCTTGTTTAATTTATTTGTATTTATAAAAAGCAGTTGGAGCATTAGATGGAAATTATTATTTTGATCTTTGGCTCCATACGTGCCATAATGGCTGTCCCAGATAATCGGCTGAGATTTAGTCCAGACCGAATTATTTCAAACCTAGGAAATTTGGTGTTTTTTTTTTAAATTGCTCTCTGTTTGACGGTGTTTTTTGTGGTTTTGAACATTCATAGTGGCAGTAGGGATGGTTATCATTAATTGTGTTTTTGCAGATACCATGATATCTGATACCACGGTCTAAAGTCGTTTTTGCAGTTATCGTGGTATCTGATACCACGGTCAAAAGGCGTTTTTGCAGTTATCGTTGTATCTGGCCAGTAATTGCAGACCCAATTATCGTGGTAACAGATACCGTGGTATCTGCAAAAACGCAACTTAGGTCTTGGAAGACCAAACCTTTCATAGACAGGCTTCAACATGGTCTTTTAAGTTCGCTGTATTCCACTGGCAAACATAAGTTAAAAATTGTTCTAAGAGGTTTCGATTTTCGGCCAAAAGGCTCAGTTTGGCTTAAAGCCCAAATTTCGCAATCGTATACGAAAATTCGTCGTCACATACTGAAAAGCAATGACCCTACAGAATTTTCGCATCGAATTCTACAGGCTACAGCTTAATATCTTAGGCTGGCTCAAATTTTGTTGCTGGTCCATTTTCATTTAACAAGCTACTTCTTAAAGCAATACTCTTCCTAGAAAGAATCTTTTTATGATGCAATGGCTCATAAATATAATTTGACGAAAATACAGTTACTTTCCATGTGAAATTAGTAATTTTCTTGTTAGCGCTTGTCGACTCAATCCGGCCTTTCGGCTCTATGACGCAGCGGCTGGACGCAAAATATTTGAAAACTGAACGCACCGTGGTTAAAAACTAGGAAAATCAAGCAAAACAAAAGAAGTCCAAAACAGAAGATAGACCTGATGGTCGACCATGTCTTCGAAAATTAAACACAACACTTTGAAGCTTCTCACGTGAAAAAGTTGTCAGCGGACCTTGAAGCTTTCGGCAAAATTTGCGTTAACAGGCAAAACTAGGCTCGGCCGAAGAAGCGCTAAAAAAGTAGCAGATATAAAACGAAACAACGGTGAAGGGCGGGACTCCAGATGCTTATAATTCCACAAGGAAGCTAGGGATAATATAAAAGGCAGAATAAGTAAGAGGGGTCCTTTAATGATTTGTCAAATCCAATGTGATTCAATTTCCGTAACAAGTCAATCGTAGAGAAGTAAACATGATCCAAGGAATTAAGAACCATATGACATACCTCAAATAAGCCATGATCAATCAGGCTGTCAAAATTACGGTCTTGGAGGGACGACGGCATTTAAGAAGCAATCAAATTTAGTCATCCTGAAATAGCATTCAGCCTATGACACCGAAACCCAATTACTCAACGATCTATTAACACACAAATTTCTGCCCTATAACTATCGACCAAAAGGCAACTACTTGATTACCTTCGTAACGAGTTAATTCTTCGAATCTTACTAGCGGTATAGTTATTAATATCACCAGCGGCACATTTTACGAAGATGCACAGCTTTAAGCTTGGTGCCGTTAGAAATCGAATCTTTTCCGCAACGCGAAAAGAAATCGATCTGGAGTTGGAATGTGGCGCCGTCGCGAATTTTTTCCACTATACTGTAAAAGTCTCTCCTTCATCGGACTTTATTAGTGGTGCGTCACCGATTTCGGACATCTTTATTCCTAATTCGGATTTTAATTCTTTTTAGTTCTTTAATTCGACATTTTTCGATTACGAGGATTTGAAGGCTTTCGTTGTAAGATGTGTAAATGTCACCAAGTATTATTCTGCAGGCTCTCTTCTGCAGTCGCTCGATTTCGGCATCCTGAGCTTTACTTAAGCTAGGATGCCAAATTTGGCAGCCGTATTCTCAAATGGGCCTTACATAATTTTTAGAAAGTGTCACTAGTTCATGGCGTGGAACCCCAAACCGCTTTAGGTATGAAAATGAACGAAAGGGTAGCACAGCTATTTTTCACTATTTTTCCCACTTCACTTTTCCATTGGAGGTTATCATCCAGAATGATGCCAAGAATTTTTTTACAGAATTTTCAGTTTCATCGACGATTCCGACTCGACTGTTTGTAATACTTGTTTAGTGAAGTTAATCCTCACGACGCGACTTTTGGACTTCTGGAATTTCAAATTATTTGCCTGGCGGTTCGATTTTTTTTGGCCTGGAGCAGACGCCCCACGAAGAATTTTTTACTTGACGATGCACTTTCGAAAGGGGCCCAGAGCTACCCAGGAAAAACAGAAAAATAGCCAGAAAATTCAGTTTCTCATCAGCAATGTAACCTTTGTAGTACGCTCTATGCTATTTACTGGAAGGGCACGTCATTTGGCTGGGGTTTTAGGTTTGGAATTTCGGGGTTTGAGCACCATCAAAAATAGGAATTTGCATGGGAAATTGTTAGTTTCGTCAAGACAAAGGCAGATTTAAAAAAAAAACATCACCTCGTCGCTCATTATCAAGGTATAGTCGTTAGAAGCTCCTGAAGAAGAAGCTTCGCTCTCCAGCGAACTACTATTCCTGCGGATGACATTAACCTTACAAAAACTGGTTTTACTGTTACACGAAATTCTTCGAATTTGTGCTGTGTTTCTTTTCTATTGTTTCTACCAGGTATGACTCTTCAGCCTTGTCGGACATCCCCCAGTCATATATTTTGAGGTAGTTCCCCCATGCCGAATGACTCGAACCAGCCCTGTGTTCTTGGCCAAATCAATCCTTCAAGCGGATATGCTGAACTCCCATTCCGTCCCAGAATTTATGATTCTATGTGGGTTTTCATATCTGCTCTGTTCTCGCTCTATTCTACAGGATAAACAATTTGTTGTATGTCTGACAAGTTACCAACAAGAACGGAGCTAATGATTGACTATTTTATATATTTTCTTATAAGCCACGAATAGGTTGTGGGTTAAGATAAAGACTGACTACAATAGTAATAAGGGGAATATCAAGGACACTACCGTCGCCAATGGCTCTTATGGGAGATCGAGATCTCGTATTAGTCTAGGTTCGATATTGTGTAACGTGTGGGATAGTCCTCCGCGGCTTTTAATGTCGCGTCCACAATCCTACATATTCCAAACCAAACCGAAGGGGACAGTTCCCTTCCACCAAACGGAAAGTCTCCCTCCGAAGCACGTATCAGCACCTGGTGGTTGAATGTGTGATCACTTGAATCAGAAATGTAAATAATATAACGAAGAGAAATTAAAAAATACTGCTTTGGTAAAAAAGAGATATTATGTTTCACTGCGTAGAACGAGCGTGACATACTGGCCCACAAAGAGTGCGGCCGCGCTCGTTTGACACGCTTCCACTGACCATTTGCGGGCTAATATGTCACGCTCGATCTTATGCAGCGACACATCGTACCTCTTTTACCGAAGCGAAATTTTTAGGTTTGTTAGTTATTTCCTTTACATTTACCGTTGAGCTTTTAGCTTGTCATCACTAGCAGATTCAAGTGATCACATATCCAACATGCCAGGTGCCGATGGGTGATTTAAAGGTGTTAACCGAAGTTACAGAATAATAATACTTAGTGCAGAAGTCGTTGCTACTTTCTGTTTCACCAATTTCACAATCTTTAACTGTGTACTTTTTACTGAACCCTTCTCTTTGTACAGAGATCAGCAGATGACACTGATGACATTACAGAAACTTTGCCTATTGTCATCGCTAACTTCCAGGAAAAGATGAATGAGGAAAACATTCTGGATGAGATTTGTAGAAGGAAATTTATGTGTGAAGCAGCACTAGAGTCAAAGAAATTCAAAGACGGGTCCATGGGAAAAGCACTCCACGACTTCTACAGGTAGGATTACTGTACGCATAGTATGGATTACTATATGTAGTATGGACCCTTGCCAAGAAGGGCCGAAATATAGCTATAATAGAATTCAACTGACGTATCCGTTTTCCCTATCAAATATGGATCATTTTCGTCAACATGACTTCGGATTACTAATTTGTGTGTGATGACATGTGTGCGAATACCAACATGCCTCTTAAAAAGCTTTCACAAGACTTTGTGGTCCTTTAATTTCTTCACTGTCCGAAGTTTCATAACAGATAACACTTCTGATGTTATCTGTTGTGTTTCAAAATGTTACGCATAATAAGCGTTACCATCAGGAACAGCCGAAAAACCGCCAAAAAATATCTGCTGAGTTTTCCGACATCATGACGATCAGGAATAAAGTCAATAGATGCTTTTTTGGCTCTTCCTAACAAAGCCTGTTATGCATAACATTTCATGCATAACGTTTTCAAACACAACAGATAACATCCGAAGTGTTAAATTATGTGTTACGCATTATCTGTTGAAACCGCGCATCCTCGTGTTATCTGTTATGAAACTTCTGACAGTGTTGGGATTGATCTAGGGACCTTTGATAATATTGACCTCGAGACAGGAACCCTAACAAACCCTTGGGCCAAGGCTAATACTCCTAGACCAGTGGTTCCCAACCTTTTCCGTATCGCGTACCCCTAATTAGGGTTCAAAATGGTTGCGTACCCCTTTTTGAAGAATCATTGTTCTATTATTTTACGAAGAGCTGTCCAGATCGGAACACCAAAAAGACGTCATTTATTGTCATAAATGGCAAGCAATTAATATGTAAAAATTTATATATAAGTAAAAGGGATATTTGAGGCTGCAAGGCTGTCAATTTCATTCTCGTCCATAAACTGGTCAAGGATCAAAAGGGCACTTGCGCTGTTTATTTGAAACTTCGTAAGCCAAAGCTCTAATTTCTTGACGAAAGAAGACATTTTCGAATTCAGAGATTTGGGACCTTCGCGTTCCCCCCTACGAGGGTCTCACGTACCCCTTTGGGTACGCGTACCCCCCGTTGGGAACCACTGTCCTAGACAACCATATCGATGGTCGAAACGATCTCTATTACTGATTAGGCCTAGGCTAAATCAGACATTAAAGTTAAATCAGATAGCAGATGTAACTACAGCAGGAAGAATGCAATCGGCATGTAACAGAAATTTTCTCGTTTATCTTCGAGCGAAGTTGCAGCCGATTAGCCTACCTTGATTGAACCCTCTTGAATGTTAACGGTGAATTCACGCTAGGCTTACAGATCTTTGCTTATGCACCCGACTGACTTGTTTTAGGGTGTGATAAGCAAGAACTTACAATACTACTGCAGTAGTAGTAGACATTGCCGTAGAACATTCATCTTTCTCTTCATCCTTGGCGACTATGAAATCTCCGACCTGAGTGAACGCTATGCAATTACCCGATGAAAAATTTATCTCAAAATAGTGCTACGAAGTAGTACGAAAAAGTAGCATGCAATACTAATGATGCTACTACATGCTTCTACTTCAAGGCTACCGTGTTACTGCATACTACTATATGCTACTATTAGCAAGACTGTATGCTACCATGGCAAGACAGGATGCTACTAGATACTACTACATAAGATTGGACCAGTCTGAGGCACATTAAATGATAGTATTCTTTGCTATTACATAGTATTACATGCAACTTTTTCGTACTACTACCATACTACTACGCAGGCTACAAATTTTTCATCGGGTACACCCGAAACATCGGCATCATCACTTAGTGCAAAAGACCTGTGGCGCTCTGCAACAAGAGCAAAGGTTTCGATGGGATCTCAAAAATTTAATATTTAATCTAGACAATTGGGTATTGTACATATCCGGTCTTCGCCAGACTCCTTGATCATTTTTCTTACTAAACCTTAAAAACTGAATAAGGCCAATGGCTAATCATCTGAGAAAACCAAGTTCAGATCTGAATTCAGCATGTGTGCTTACCCCTATGCGTCAGCTTTGACGAAACTGGTCAAAACTTCCTGCCTTAATTCTGCCAAAATTCCGATTTCGGCCATATTCCGGGCAAACTACATGTCCGGCAAAAAACTAAAGCTCAAAAACAAATCCAGCATATGCCTTTTCATTTTTTTGGCGCGATGCGCAAAATGCTTAATTGGTAATTATTCTGAATTTGTAAGAACATTTTTGGAAACATTTCTTAATTGCTAGATCACAGTTTTATAACAAAATTTAATCGGAAAAGAGCTTTGTATAAGGCTTCAAACTGTTTTTTTTGTAATAAACCAAAGTAAAGTATATGTTGTTGTTGTGTTTGGTAATCCAGAACTTTAGTAAAGTAAATGAAAATGTGTAATTTTCAGAGAAAAAGTGACATGATGTCACCCAGAGTCGAAAGGTGTCAAAAAGCACCAAAAGTGTCACACTTGGCATAACTGACCCGCTCAGTTCGATCGGCACAGGGCCGAGAGACCCAGGTTCTTGTCAGTATCTGTTCTTGATGGGAGTGTCTGGGCTAGAGCAAAATAACACTAAGGAATTGCGCCAAGGCTTGAAAAAATTGACACACACTCGAATAGCAGCGATACTAGCACCATTAGCAATAGAGAACGTCCCTACTGAAATTCATTCAGTCATTCACCAGGGCTGGCTCCGACAACTTCATATTCTGGACACAGCAAAAAAATTATACAGCCTCCATTGTTTCCTGGGTGTGTGCAGACCGCACCTTTGTTTCACTAGAAATTCCTCAACTTGCAAGTTTGTCTCGCTTTAAATGCAGCAAGCGTAGTGGGCGACGCTACGAGTATGGCCAGTTTGCAAAACGTGGACGACTCTACTCCAGGGCAAAATAACACTAGCGAGTAGCACCAAGACTTTACAAAACTGACACACACTCGGATGACAGCGATACTAGCACCACTAGCGATAGAGAACGTCCCTACTGAGATTCATTCAGTCGTTCCCTAGGGCTGGCTCCGATAACTTCACATTCTGGACACAGCACAAAAATTATGCAGCCTCCATTGTTTCCTTGGTGTGCGCAGACCGCACACTTGTTTCACTAGAAATTTCTAAACTTGCAATTTTGTCTCGCTTTAAATGAAAAAAAGCGTAGTGGGCGACGCTACTAGTATGGCCAGTTTACAAAACATCAGAGCAAAATCACACTAGAGAGTAGCGCCAAGAACTATGCTCCCCATACTTTGCAAACGGACCATACTCGTAGCGCCGCCCACTACGCTTGCGGCATTTAAAGCGAGACAAACTTGCAGGTTTAGAAATGTCTAGTAAAGCAAAAAGGCGGTCTGCACACACCAAGGAAACAATGAAGGTTGTATCATTTTTTTGCAATGTCCAGATCATGAACTTATCGGAGCCTGCGGTGGTGAACTACTGAATGAGTATCAGTAGGGATGTTCTCTATCGCTAGTGGTGCTAGTATCGCTGCTTTTCGAGTGTGTGTCAATTTTGTCAAGTCTTGGCGCTTTTCCCTGGTGCGATTTTGCTCTGCAAAACACGGATGGCTCTACTCCAGAGCAAAATAACACTAGGAAGTGGCACCAAGACTTTACAAAACTGACACACACTCAAATGGCAGCGATACTGGCACAACTAGCGACAGAGAACGTCCCTACTGAAACTCATTCAGTCATTCATCAGCGCTTGCTCCGATAGCTTATTTTTCTGAACAGAGCAAAAACATGATACAGCCCCTATTGTTTCCTTGGTGTGTTCAGACCGCACCTTTTGCTTTACTAGAAATTTCTAAACCCGCAAGTTTGTATAGCTTTAAATACCGCAACCGTAGTTGGCGGCACTACGAGTCTGGCCCGTTTGCAAAGCATTGGAAGCATGGGTCTCGGAGCTACTCCCTAGTGTTATTTTGCTCTGCTCTACTCCCTAGTGTTATTTTGCTCTGGTCTGAACACCTTGGCCCATGTTTGTATGCCTTCTATACCAGTTCCTTTTCCACAGCCTGCTTGACAAGGAGGGCCAAACAGCAGAAGGCATCACAAGGAACCTCAGATCCAAAATATACTTCGAGGCTTGGAAACACGGAAGATACGGGAAGAAATGCAAACTGATATATGAAAAGTGCAGATTACCAAACGAAATGGTTTTATCCATGCTACAGCAAAAAGAGGCCTAGCACCACGCTGCACCAGACCTAAAGAGTATCCCAACAAGTGTACAGCCTTAGTTCCTATAATGATAGAACAATCTTTACCTTTCCGTTGACCGTCCCTGGCCTGTAGCGAAATCAGTGTAACACAAAAGTGTTAAAGCCTAAGTTAAAGGTTCAGAGCCATCTCTGATGCTGGGTAGGCTAGCAAACATAACAGTTTAATTTATTTTTGCCAGTCTATTAAATACAGCTGGAGTTTTTGGGAGGAAACTCTGGCTGTATGTTATTTGACTGTGTAATCAATCGGTTTGGCTCTATGGAAGCGCGTGTAAATAGCATGTATATATTAAGTTATTATTTATTCTGTAACATATGTGAATAGTAGGCTACCGTAACAGGAAACCGCACGGAACGTTTTTATACTTTTTGACGACAATAAAATCCTGCAAACTGAGATATGACTTATCCAGTAGGCTAACCACACCGCCTGCTCACAGGCTGATACTTTTTAAGATTTTAAAAAAAAAATTATTTTAGGTTTTGACATTGTAGGTTACCATAGGCAGGGGCGTCCCGATCCTTTCTACATGGGGGGGGGGCGCAAACCTGGTAAAATTTACCGAATCAGTAGGCCTACCTGATTTTTACCCAATTTATTAAAAAAAAATCTAAAAACACAGCGAATTGCCTCCAAGAAGCTACAATGTAAAAAGTTGCATAGTATGTACAAAATTAAGTCTAAAGCCGAATTCACACAGAGAGCGAATTTCGCCACGCCTGGCGATATACGTTACGCCAAGCGTCAAAAAAACGCATCGTCAGGTAAAATAAACGCTTCGTCGGGCTTCGGCTCCGAGCCGAAAAAATCGCAACGCCTGGCAAATAATTTGAGATGGACGTGGAACAGCTAATTAGCCTAGTTCAGAGTTATCCAGTAATCTACGATACTGGTATCAAGGAGTACAAAGACAACGGTATTAGGGAAAATGCCTGGAAAGAAATTAGTCAAGGAATCGGAGGAGAAGGTACAGTAGAGACATATAGGACAGCAAAGCAGTATAGTCAGCCGGAAGCTCTTGTCCTTAATTTTTAAGTTTTGCCCAGATGCCAGCTGTACACAGCCTGTATGGATTTGGGCTGTGCTGTAGCAGAGCAAGCTACTCCTCTAGGCTCCATACACCTCTCTACTTTTTTGTTCATATCTCTGGAAATAAAGTTCGGGCGTATTCGCTCTCCATCTGACACACCCTGCGATTTCGCCTAGACGTCGCGAGGCGTATTTTTGCCTAGCGATTTTTAGACGCCCTCTGTGTGAATTCCGCTTGATGAGAAAATTTGGCGCGTTTTCAAGCTCTTCCACTTCTGTTTTTTTCGGGGATATGCCGTCACTAGCATTTTAGCTTTGGGGTACGTCCAGCTTTGACAACAGGACTTGAAAATGTACCGACAAAAACGCCGTTGCTGCAAACCGACAAAGACGCTAATGGCTGTACCCAGGACAAATTAAAGCGCCGAAGGCAAAATCCTTTTTTCTGGCAACATTTACTTTCCATTCAAATTCTAGCCTTTGATGTGGTTCAAGCCACCCAAAATCTCAAGGCTCAAACGCCAACTAGATGACGCACCCTTCTTCTAAATAGTGAACATTGCTGCGCCGCAGGTGAAATTTTGTGGAAACACGGATGATCAAAGTGCCTTTTTGCGATCCCAAGACTACCTATTAAACGACAGAGCTGTCTGGCGAAAAAAAGGGACCATCCACTGTAAAGCTGACAAAGTAGCCTACATTTATTCTGAATTTACAGCAAACAAAAGTAGGCCAGTTTTCACGTTAAGAGACGTGCTTTTGCCTGAACTACTGCAATCATTAGAAGAAAAGGTTAAGTAATGAATTGCAACCACCTGACGCAACCGTTAAATGAAAAAGAAAAAGAGCTAAATAAATGCCACTTAAATTACCGAACTCAGTAACTGGGATGAACCAAATCATGAATTCGTACTACCGAAAACTAACCAAAACAAGACCAAAGGTTTCGATGGGATCCCAAAAAATTATCCAGACAATTTGGTATTTTTTTTTCGTCCAGCCCTCTTGCCCAATCTTCCACTTCCACATCTTCCATGCGACTCAAGAATCAACTGGGGCTCGTCCGGGTTGTTCTCGGGTCAGAGTAGTAATAGCCGACCCAAAACCAACTCGGCCGAGGGGTATAAGCATATGGAGAGAAGGAAGCCGGTAGAAACTAATTCCTATCACACCTCCTGCCCCCTTCGTCATCCACTTCCTACCAATTTCACCCTATCACCAATCCGGTCTTCGCCAGACTCCTTGAACATTTTAACTATTAAGATTTAGCAACAGAAGAAGATCAATGGCTAATCATCTGAGAAAACCAAGTTCAGACATTGATTCAGCATTTGTGTATTTACCTCTAGGCTATCTACTTTGACGAAATCGGTCAAATCTTCCTGCCTTACTTCTGCCGAATCTCCGGTTTCAGCGGATTCCGGGCGAACTACTTGTCCGGCAAAAACTAAAGCTCCAAAACGAATTCAGCGTTTCTCCTTACTCCTATATCGAACATCTAATCAACGTCAGATAAAACTCTAGCTTTTACCGAACTTTCCGGTTTCAGCCGGATTCCAGCCGAACTATATGTCCGGATAGAAAATAATTGTCAAAATCGGATTCAACATGTCTTCTTACCCCTGAATCGATCATCTAAACTTCAGATAAAACTTTTACTTTTAACAAACGTTCCGGTTTCGACCGGATTCCGGGGGAACTACTTGTCAGTCAAGAAAATGATTTTCATATAAATGTTGAGCATATCTTCTTACCCCGAAACCGAACATCTAATCAACTTTTAGTTTTAACAAACTTTCCAGTTTTGGCTTAAATGTTGAGCTACAGAGCCCATCTACGAATCGACCTCTCCCTTGACCCAAAAGTCCTCACACCAAGTTTCATCAAAATATCTCGTCCCCTTCGAGATATCGTGCTTGCAGATTGGCAGACAGACGGATAGACGGACAACTTTTGCGATGTCATAGGTATCCCTCCACTTCCGGTTTCGGATCCCAAAAACAAGGAATAGATCGAGAGCGGTATAACAACCGAATTTCGTCGTGGCATAAAACTCTTGTTAGAGCCACCTAAAACAACCGAATGTGGCAAGTCTGGTAATAGATACGGGAATACGGATGAAACGATAATCCGGTGAATTACCGAATTCGGTAACGAATCAAAACCAAATTAATCTGATTAATCACCGAATTATGAAATGGACTGGCCAAATGCGAACAGATACGGACTTGAGAAAACACGGGGTCCGGTCGGTTCGGTCACCGACAAGAATATTAAGGTAAAATAAAATGAATTTGAATTTGAATTACCGAATTCGGTAACGAATGAGACCAAATAAACACGTTGAATCATCGGATGTTCGAAGGGACGAACCGAATGCGGTGAAATCGATGCGGACTGAACACAAAGTTGGATGAAATTCGATAAAAATGGTATATAACAATAAACACATTAAATCACCCAATTTGGAAATGTGGGGACAGAAGATCTTATAAAACGGGCATCAGGGCTTCGCCGCGATGCCCGTTCCGACCGGAATTTTTGCTGTCGTCAAAAATCCGATCTTTGCTGTCGTCAGAAATGTACCAATCTACCAAAAATCGCACAGCCCGAAAATGGCTAGCTTAACATCAGAAGTAACACGCAGTAGGCCAGAAGTATGTGACTCATATATGCAACTTTTAGCTTTATTATTATAAGAACAAGACCAAAGGTTCCGATGGGATCCCAAAAATTTAATTTTTGATACAGACAATTGGGTCTTGTCTTCACCAGATCCAGTCTTCGTCAGATTCCTTGGACTTTTTCTATTAAAATTTAGAAACAAATTAAGGCCAAATCGCTAATCGTCTGAGAAAACCAAGTTCAGATATGGATTCAGCATGTGTTTTTACCCCAATAAGTCACATCTATTTTGACGAAACTGATCGAAACTTCTTGCCTTACTTCTGCAAAATTTCCAGTTTCGGCCGAATTCCGGGCGGACATCTTGTCCGACAAAGAAATAAAGCTCAAAAACGAATTCGGCGTATCTTCTTACCCCTGTATAGAAACAAATTTTCCGGTTTGGGCCGGATTCCGGGCGAACTACTTGTCAGGGTAGAAAATGATTTTCACATAAGTGTTCAGCATGTCTTTTTACCCCCAAATCGAACATTTAATCAACTTAAAATGTAACTTTTACTTTTAACAAACTTTCCGGTTTAGGCCGGATTCCGGTCGAACTACTTGTTCGGCGAAAAAATGGTTTTCATAATCGTGTTCAGCATGTCTTCTCACCCCTTAATCGACAATCTCATTAGCTGTTTAAGAATATTTTGTTTGCCCCTTCATTTGAACCCCCTCCCCCACCCCTAAACGTAGGGCTACAGAGCCCATTTACGAACTTGACTTTTCCCTTGGCCCAAAGAATCCTCACACCAAGTTTCATCAAAATATCTCATTCCCTTCGAGAGTTATCGTGCTGACGGACGGACAGACGGATAGACGGACGGACGAACAGAAGGACGGACCCACAACTTTTGCGATGTCACAGGTATCCCTCCACTTACGTTTTGGGATCCCAAAAAGCAAATACCACCACAGATCTTCATTGAAGACCTTAAAGTTCTTGCGCTTTGACATCCGCCACGTTTATGTCTTTAACAGACAACTAGGGTCGGTGCTCGCGGACTAGAATTCCTGCCTGATTATCGGCACCATCATCAATCCCATATGAAAAAGTTGAGATTTGTTCAACTGACCGTGTGATCAGTTGAAATCAACTGACTCTCGAAGTAACAATAGCTGACAGAGTTAGTCCGCAAAACTCCAGAACCACGACAGATTTCAAGCACAACACAAGGGTGTTCAGGATTTTCAAACCCTTTGCGAAATCCACGTTTCAAATCTATGTTTCCAAAATTCGATTCTTGGAATTGCTTCGCACTTCCCGTTTGACTGATCACGAGAACACATGGAAAGCTGAAATCACGGGGAAAAATTTGCATTCCAAACTTCTTAGAACAAATAAGTCGAGAGGCGTAGGTCGTCCGGACGTGCAACAAATAGTTCACTATTTGAAGATGTAGTTCCAAACTACATTTTCAAATCGACACTGGCAGAACACATTTTCGAAAACCCATCACACATAGTACATATTTAAAAAGCCCAAATCCTTGAAGGGTGAACCGGACTCAACAAACCATAAGAGAAGCCGTTCAAATTAGGAAAAAACGTTCAGGTATAAACTGAGACACAGGCGAGTACTCACTACCAGAAACATGGAGTGGCATCGTCAATGACAGGAAATTCAGACCCCAAACTCTCCTCCATGGCAAAACCAAAGTAGATCAAAATGCAGGAAAATCTTTACCCAATCGAAGACCCAATAGAGCAGCAAAAACAACAGCTTTGTCCAAAAAGAAATAGCAGCACCAACTTTAACTCACGAGCAATTCCCACAAAGAAATTCACCAAAATCAGATATTTAAGCTAGAATCTTTAGTTGTTTTAGCACAAGTTCATTTTCCATTTTGAGCTGATTGAGACTGAAGAGGGACCTTGCCAAGAATGGCCAAAATATTGCTCTGATAAAATTCAGCTGTGGTATCCATTTAGCAATGTCGCAGTCAGCTTGGGCTGAAAGAATATTTTGTTCTCAGACTTTTAACAGAGCATTTCCTGGCTAACTGAATCCAGAAAATGAATTTAGACAGAAAATGTTGCCGTTTGCAGTTAGCTGTTTATGCTTTGGGCAAACAAGGTCAAGGCTAAATGTAATAAAACAAGAGCTGAAAGCTAATACGGCACTTGTAAGAACAGTTCTCATGTTAGCAGATGTCAAGGTCGGATCTCTCTCCCGATATTCCTTTCATCAAAAGACGGGGTTGATCTAGTAAATCTGAAATGATTATTCCGCTCGTTGACAACTGTTTCAGAATGGATTTTGTCGTACTCTGGTTCGCGTATGACCCAATCGATGGCTGCAGCAAATACTGTAGCTGTGACAATTCTGTATCCGAACCGGATCTGACCACGAAGCAGATGAAAGGGTTTTCACGAGATTTCCGGTGGACCCTTTCGTACCCTACAAATCGTCATCGGCATTGGTCCGGACTTGAAACGGAACACCTGAGGAATTAGCTCTTGCCACTTTTCAAGTTCTATTCACATCCGATAATCCATTAGAAATTATGCATGCCAGTAGATTCCGGATTGATCGAATCGGAGAAGTGGCTACTCTGGTCCCAAGTCAATGTTGTCCAATCCCTGACACAACTACCAAGTTTCTAGAAGTACCCCAAGTCGTGATCAACAGTATCGCAAAAAACCCTTCAGCTTAACCCACAACGCTCCGGTCCGGTCCTGCTATGACAATAATGTATATAGGGTTTATGCTTATTGTCCCCACCAAGTTCCATGTCGATCCATCGGCTGTTAGGAGTTTCAAGAGATTGACACCCGCCCCCCCCCTCAAGCTTCCCACAGTTATTAGATCCGATCGGACTTGAAAATGACCATCTGAGACACTCGTTCTTGACAATTGTCAAGTTTCATGCACGTCCGATCACCTGTTCCAAAATTACGCATGTCACTAGATTGCGGATTCCCCATCTTCCCACTTCCCCACGACGATCACATCGGGGAGGGGACTGTTTTCAAGTCAGTCTGATATAGTCCCTAAATTGCCTGCCAAGTTTCATTGTCCTAGCACATCTGGAAGTACCCTAACTCGCGATCACCGGAATTCCGAGAAACCCCCTCCAACTCCCCCCCACTGTGACAAGTTCCGGTCCTATTTTGTCAATAATGTATCTAAGGTTTACGCTTGTTCTTCCAACCAAGTCCCATTCCGATCCCTCAACTAGAAGCTTCTTACGAGATTTCCGGTGCCCCCTTCAGCCCCTCCCCCAGTTATCAGATCCGATCCGGACTTGAAAATGAACATCTGAGATACTTGTTCTTGACACTTCTCAAGGTTCATGTATGTCCGATCACCCGTTCCAAAGTTATGCATGTCACAAGATTCCGGATTTCCAATCACTCCCCCCCCCCCCCCATGATGATCGCATCGGCGAATGGACTACTTTTCAAGTCAAGCTGAAGTCCCTACTACGCCTGCCAAGTTTCATGGTCCTAGCACATCTGGAACTTCTGGAAGTACCCTAACTCGCGATCACCGGAATTCCGTGAAACCCCCTCCAACTCCCCCCACTGTGACATGTTCCAGTCCGATGTTGTCAATGATGGATCTGGGGTGTAAACTTATTCTTTCCACCACGTTCAATCCCGATCCCTCAACTCTAAGCCTTTTACTAGATTTCCGGTGCCCCCCCCCCCTCCAGTGCCCCCACCAGTTATCAGATCCAGACCTGATTTCAAACTGAACATCAGAGACAGCTGTTATTGACACTTGTCAAGTTTCATGCAAGTCCGGTTACCCGTTCCAAAGTTATGCATGTTGCTAATTTTTGGATTCCCCATCCCTCCACTCCCCCTACGATAGCCGGATCGGGAGAGTGATTATTTCGAAGTTAACCTGATCGGGTCCCTGATACACCTGCCAAGTTTCATCATCCTAAACATCTGAAAGTACCCTAGCCTCGCGATCACAGGAATTCCCTTCAACTCCCTCACTATGACATGATCTGGTCCTGTTTTTTTAACAATGTATCTGCTTCTTTTTCTCGCCAAGTTCCATCCCGATCTCTCGCCAAAGCTTTTCACGAGATTTACAGTGCCCACCTCCAGCCCCCCCACCCACTCCCCAGTTATCGGATCCGGCCCGGATTTGAAACTGAACATCTGAGACACTTGTTCTTGACACTTGTCAAGTTTCATGCAAATCAGTTTACCCATTCTAAAGTTCTGCATGTTACTAATTTCCCAATTTCCCATCCCTCCACTCCCCCTATGATGGTCGAATCGGGGAAGTGATTATTTCCGAGTTAATCTGGTTGGATCCCTGAAATGCATGCCAAGTTTCATCATCCTAGCGTATGTGCAAGTCGAATCGCTATATGGCACATGAGTACGCTCAAGCACTTGCCATAAAAAACTGAACTCATAAGTCAGTTGCCAGAAACCTTGAGGAAACCAATCCGATTCACCAGTAGGCACCAACACACCTGTGTTATTTCATGGCAGGAATAGTACCATCTAAGGTTTAATAATCCAGAATCAACAAAGCCCTACTGTCTCTGACTGTCTCCAGGCTGTTTATTGGCTGTTTCATAAGTACTGTGTAACATTTAAGGTTACAGTATATACTACATCACATTCAAGAAAATTTTAAATGTAAACAAGTGGTCTGCAAGAAATATCACCTTTCTTTCGGTCAGTGATGATGCTTTCTAGGTCGTTTCAGTTGCTGTGTATCCATTAACAGAAATTGAGAGAAAGCACACTTCATGAATATTTTAAAACTGCCGCGAAGGGAAAAATGTCCCATCCTCGCGCGCGCACCATCTGGACAAGGGACTTACCTACCATCTAGCGGAAGTGGCCTTCTCCCACAGCTTAATCATCTAGGCAGTTCTGCAAGCTCGATTTATTTTTGGGACACAGCGCGGGAGCCACAACAAATACGACACTCGCGGCTTGAGTTGGAACTTCTCAGTTAAAAACTTGGAGTCGAAGCAAGCGGTGTGACGTATGACGTGATAATCTGTTTGCAAATGCATCATAGCGGGGTGCTTTGCGGGACTAATTGCAAATCGTAAGAAGTGCGCATCAGTGTTGCCAGATGGTGCGCATTTGCGCCATTTGGGCGCTTTTTAGAGGCGGCTGCGCTTCGAATTTTTCAAGTGTGCGCATTGCGCCAAATTTGCGCATTTCCCCAAATATCGGCGCAAATTGGGCGCATTTTGCTCTCCATATCCCTTAGAAATTGAAAACAAGATCAGGATTTGTAAGAGCCACACAGTGATTTATATCCAGATTCCAGATCTTGAGGGTTGCGGGGGACTCAAAATATTCACTGAAATGTCAAAATTGTCGTTGGGTCCTTGGGAACACTGATAATTGATGCTTGCTGGTTCGGAATTGACCCTCTTTACTGATCCATGTCTTGAAAGCCAGCGAGCACGATATTTGGATACGAGAGTGTATTTGCTGCTTAGTTGTTGGGCTTGTCAGTTTCATGCATATCTGCAACGTGTTTTTTGAGAAAAAATCTTTTCTTTCAATCGTTTTGAGAAAAACCGTTTTTTAAATCGTCTTTGATAAAAAATCGTTTTTTTTCGATTATCCTTACTGTTTTTTTCTCATAAAGATCATTAACTTTTCTTATGTCTTGCTCATCCCAGAACCAGAGGCATTATTATCCAAAAATATGCGAGGAGAAGGGGGGGGGGGGTATTTATCGACTGCTTGATTGCTTGATCATTTTTAGCGACCGTTTCTAAGACAAATGATTGTAGTTCTGGTTCAACATTATCTTCATGCGATCTATGTGATGCACTTAGCTCGTCATCCGATGTAGTGTAGTCCATTTCTAGATTGTCCACTTCACTTTGTTCGAAAGAATTATCCATCTTTTCACTTTGCTACCACGCCTGGCGGGTTCGAAGATTCAACATCGACTGCTTTTACACAAAAAGTCGTAACTCAAAAGTAAGCTCATAACTTACACCAAATTAAAATTTCAGAAATGTTTTTCGTTTTAATATTTTGATAATATCTAATATTTAATGAAAAATCTACTATTTTCAAGAAGAATTGCAGCACTTTTCGCCAACTCGTTTTTTTACCGACTGGTCGACAACATGGCCCCCCCCCGTCCGATTTGGTAAAAAAAAAAAAATTGTGAAAATGCGCCGAAGGCGCATTTTTGCTTCTCTTGCTGCGCGATCTTGTGTCAAGCATCTGGCAACACTGGTGCGCATGCGGACGATACCGAAAGGCAACAGTTCTAATACGTGTTAAGAGTAATTGAAGCAGTATTTCTAGAAATAAATTAATTGTCGTACAGAAGACTAGTGAAAATGGTCGTTTCAAATTTCCTGTTTAAGTGGTTAACCCGAGGGATTGATCACTCCGCAAAAGGTGTGCCCCAAACCGTTTCGTAAATCATAAGTAATGAAGCATTAACCACAAATCAAAAATGTATCTCTGGTATTTTTGGTACTTTTCAGATTTTGAACCTTACTCCCTACCCCCAAGGACAAAAGAAGCCGAATCTTTTACGATTTTTGACCCTTCCGAGGTCCACTGAGCTATTCCCCACAAACAGGATGGATGGTTGGCTGAGGGGTATTTTACTATCGTGATGGTTGTACTATCCAGATACTTTACACTATCGAGATGTTTTGGACCATTACGATATTTTTTTTGTATCATCATAATTTACGCAGTATACAGATTTACTGTATCGCTCAGTATCAAATCGCTCCAAAGTAATTTAAGGTTTCGGATTCAAGTTAATCTTCGTACCGTCTTTTTCTTTTTCAAGCGATCACAACAGCTTATTCTCCTGCTCTGCTTATTCCGAGTTTAACAAAACACGGCAAATCGAGCCCTCCCCTGCATTTTCATGATAGAGCGACACAGCCGAACAAACTATAACCTGCATTTGGTTAAGAAAATTGTCGTCAAATAGCATTTTGTGTCGTTTTTTGTTAAAAAAACAACAACCGAAAGTATAAAAAATAATTAACAAAAAACACATTCGTGACGTATGACGTGCGAATCCCTATATTAAAATAATGTATACAACGGATACGTCAGCTACGATGCTTCATCAGCGATTTTTCGGCCCATCTTTGCAAGGGTCCTCGTCAGGCTGTCGATCTTCATGTCAACTTCGGGGAAGGAAACAAACCTGTAATAATCTGATTGCTGAATATCGCTGACGAAGCATCGTAGCTGACGTATCCGTTGTATACATTATTTTAATATATGTTTCAAGGTCAGCTTGGGCTCAAGAAATATATTATGTGCGAATCCCTGTTGGCAAATGTATTGTGTAAATATTCTTTGAGCCCAAGCTGACTTTGAAACATATATTGAAATAACGCATAACACGGATACGTCAGCTACGATGCTTTGGCAGCGATATTTCAGCCCTTCTTGTAAAGGGTCCTCGTCAGGCTGTCAATCTTCACTGTCAACGTTGGGGAAGGAACAAACCGGCAATAGCCGATTATTGCAGGTTTGTTCCTTCCCCAGCGTCGATAATGAAGATCGACAGCCTGACGGACCCTTGCCAAGGACGGCCGAAATATCGCTTCGTAGCTGAGGCGTCCGTCTTATGCGATATTTGAATACAAATGTATTGTGGCGGGGTGCTTAAGTATTGATGGACAATATTTGAATTCTTCGATAAATCAGTATTTTAATCAATATTTCGGTAGGATGTTTCGCTCCCACACACATCTCATTTCACTAGAATTTGGTTAAGAAAATTGTCGTCAAATAGCATTTTGTGTAATTTTTCGTTAAAACCCCGAAAGTATAAAAATTTATAGACGAAAATTCGGATATAGAATAGTTGGTTTTCTTACGACGTTTGCAATACTTAAGAAATGTACGAAAAAGGTTTTCGACATTGATACTTCAGTTTCGATATTTGGTCCGATATATCGATATCGGACATTGATCAACACTAGAGGAGTTATAACAAATCTCACAATGAAGAAATCGGAGGCGCGACTAATTCTAATAATAAGGAGTATGTATGCGAACGATACCAGAAGGCAACTAATATGTGTTCAGTTTAGTCGATGCCAGTATTTCTAGGAAGTAATCATTGCCGTACTAAAGTCTAGTGGCAATGGTCGTGTCTAATTACCTGTTTGGGGGGATAGCCCGAGGGATTGTTCACTCCCAAAAAAGGTGTGCCCTAATTGTACCGTAAATCGTAAGAAATGAAGCATTTATGAAAAATGTTTCTTTGGTACTTTTCAGCTTTTGAACCTTCACAGACTCCCTACCCTCAAGGGTACACTTGGACCACTAAGATGCATTTTTTATCATACTACTTTATACAGTACACATGTTAACTGTATTCGTTCCGGATCGAATCGCTCTGAAGTGCGAATTAAGGTATCTTCTTTAATCTTCGTACTGTCTTTTTATCTTTCAAGCAGTCAACCTTCCCTATCACAACAGCTTATTCTCCTACTCAGCTTATTCTGAATAAAACAAAACACGGCAGAGCGAGACCTCCCCTGCATTTTCACAACAGAGTGACACAGCCAAACAGAATTGCGTTCCCGCCAATGATGTCTGAGTTGGATCTACGCGTAGGAGCACGGGCACGAAGGAGACGCCAGGTTCAGAGCTCTGTCCCAAAAACTTAACACGGGGAAGATAGGAGCTTGCAGAACTGCCTAGATGATTAAGCTGTGCCTTCTCCAACACCATGATCATTTTGGAAGTTACTTTTGAAATTTGAATAAAAGCCAGGCTTCACCTTAGGCCGAAAGGGTTCCGAAGTGGCTGGAGCCCAAGAGCCAGAAGTTTTTGGATTGGATTGGATTCCTCAGATTCCCAGACGTCCGGGGCTTCCGCATAGTCAAGCCCCGCGTTTTTGTTTGTCCCGGGGACTCACTCCCCGTATTCTCGCGAGTTCCCACGGACGGGGAATGCTCCGATTATCATCACCATCATCAAAAAGGACTCCCTTTCAAATTCGGAGGGGAATCAATTTTTGCTGTTGTAGGTGCTATGTAAAGTAATTAAAAAGACTCAGAATAAACAAAACCAAAAATAAAGTGGAGCTAGACTAATTTTTTCAGCTGCATATTCATTTTTCGAACAAAATCCATTTTAGAAGCATTCCCCGTATTCTCGCTGTTTCTGTACGCGGAGTCCGCGTGGAGTGACTCCCTCTATTCTCCCCGTTCCCTTCGATTCCCCGAGGAGTCCTCGGGGAACGGCGAGAATACGTCTAATGATGACAGCTAAATCTACTGTTCTTCAACATTTCTTAGATGTCGCCTTTACATTTCAAATATCTCTTGCATCCCAGTCACAACTGTCAAGCAATTTTTCTTCCATGTGCATGTTTTTTATGTCTCTCGAACGGGTTGCCTCTATGGCACCTTCTACACAGGACCTAGGGTGTCCAAACACCCCAGATTTCCAGACGCTTTTGGCCTGGCTTCATTATCCAGATCCGCCTCAACGAAAACTGCTGTCTGGAATCCGGAAGGTGAAGCCTGGCTTTAACCGAATTTAACAAATTGCAAATCATGTCTGGATCCAGAGTGAAGCCCAACTGCCAGTCATTGAAAAAGGGATTCAGGTAAACTTGAATCATCTTGAGGTACCCTTCCGTGATATTGTCTAATTTGAGACAGCAGTGCCCAATGGCAATAATACTGCTACTGTACAGCATGTTATGGTTGTAACTGGGATGGTTATTTGACTTTGGCTGTGAGAGTCTTTATGTAAACCACAAATTAAAACCAAAATGCCCACTCAAGTCTAACTCAACTGTTCTTTGGTCATGTTAGGCTGACTCACCTACAGTAAGAAGTTGAATTTGCAGCAAAGGGATGGAAATTACAACAGTATCCAAAGGTAATTAATGTAAAATACTGGACGATTAAGCTCATGTATGAACTACAAAAAAAAGAAGTTCCCGATGAAAAATTTATAGCCTGCGTAGTAGTATGGTAGTTGTACAAAAAGTTGCATGCAATACTATGTAACAGCAAATAATACTATCATTTAATGTGCCTCAGACTGGTCCAATCTTAAGTAGTAGTGTCCAGTAGCATCCTGTCTTGCCATAGTAGCATCCAGTCTTGCTAATAGTAGCACGCAGTAGTATGCAGTAACACGGTAGACTTGAAGTAGAAGCATGTAGTAGCATCAATTAGTACTACATGCTACTTTTTCGTACAAATTCATACTACTATTTTGAGATAAATTTTTCATCGGGTTGTCTTCGATATTTTAAGGAGTCCTTTTGACTCACAACAGTTGAGTTTTGTCACAAGCTGTCGCAGCTACTAGACAAAATGACATTGTGAAGTTAAATAACTTAAAAAGTAACATTCCTTTACCTGGAAGTAACTTCTTAGCTGTAGCTTAAAGCACACCTTGTACTATTTACTGTTTATATTCAAATATGCAAAACTATTTGAACACTGTAAAACTAGGCTCTGCTGTTAACAAATTATCCACAGCTTTGTCTGTTTTAAGCATTTGCCAGGCCCATCGACTTCTACCAAAAACTCGTCAGAATCCGAATAACCGGTTTTAGGTATCAAGAGCATGATATCTAAACACTCGTTGGGAGCATAATGCGCAAAGAAAATAGTGAATCATGGCAAGCACAAAGATTAGTGAGGTATTGTTAGCGGGCTTAGATCTTAGATTGTAACATATGAGATTTGGGTCGCTTGGCTTAAGAATCAATGAATGCGATTGTGGAAGTAGGCTGCATTGGCAGTATAGGTATGGCGGGTTCTTTAAAACTAAACTATTGATAAGCTTTTTGAGGGGTCTACACTTAACTTAGGTTGAAGAAATAGGTGTGACGAAAAGGATGCAAAGAATCTCTAGCGAAAATATGAGCTATTTGCAAATAGAAAACCAGATTAGAACATAATAAATAGAAACAGGGGTTTATCTAGGATCGCAATTTTATACGCAGAGGTCAACAATAAATTATGGAACATCTTTAATAAATATCATAAATTAGTCTAGCCTACTCTATCAGTTCTCCATCTTTCTTTGCTAGATGCTTAACGAACTCCTGTACCATATCCGCAAACGACTTTTTCTCATCACTGTACTTCTCCATAAACTCGGCATTGTCAATGACCTCTTCAAGCTTGTCAATATTGCTGAACAACAGTTCCATATCCACGGGATTCCCTTCTGTCCTAGCAGTTATAACGGGAGTGCTTGATTTCGAAATCCCATACCAGACAACACTGGCTACGGCGGCAGCCAGGCCGACGGCCCCTATGGGCGCGGTACTTAGTCCAGCATCGGCAAATTTGTCAGCTGGTTTGCGCTTGTTTGCGGCATAGCCGCGTTGAAAGTAAGTATGAACTGTTTCGACCATCCGATCAACAAGACTGTTCGGTTTCTGGTATGAAGGTCGTTGTTTGGACGGCTTTGCGTAGTCCTGTGGTTCTTGGTACCAGTCGTTACCCGACTGAGGGCGACCAGGTCGGTTGTTTGGCTCTTGTCGCTGCCAGTCTCCTTGAGGTTGAGGTCGAAGGCTCGGCCGGTTATCGTACCCTTGGTTAGACCCTAGATGATCTGACTCGTGTCGGTGTCTGTCCCGATTGTTTGGTTTTGGCTTCGGTCGCTCAGAAAGCTTGAACTTGTCACTATTTATACCCTGCCTCTCCTGGAAGTTGTAGATGAAGTCCATCACACGGTCTTTTATCGAAGGCTTCGGTGGGTGATACTGAATATTACTAGCTGGCCTGTTTGGTAAACTGTAAGGCGGCTTCACGTTATATTTGCTGTTCACAAGGGATGTATCACTTGGTACACGCGAGGGAACCGCACTATGTAGAGAAGAATACGCACTCGATGGTGTCTGGAACTCTTGCCGCTTACCGGGGTTATAACCGGTGTAATACGTGCTGTAGGGGCTGCTCGAAGACAGGCTTGATTCAGCGGTCCCTTGCTTGACTTTTTGCGGATTAGGGGCACCGAAGTAATATTCCGAAGGGCTGTTTCCGACAGGCTTTCCTCTCGGCCCGTCAAAGGAGAAAGAGGTGCCGACGTCCAAGTTCTGTGAATCAAGGTTGGGCTGCAGCTGATAGTACGGTTGGAGTTCTTCCTTTAGCTTGCTGTACGTATCTGGGATATATGACGCAGGTTGGACGTTAGCGCCCGGCTGTACCGCCTCTTTTATCTTTCCGTAAATAGGCTCGTGTCGTTTAGAATAACTGTTGTCCGCCTGTAGATTGTGGTTTTTTAGGGTTTCAAGATAGTCGAAATCGTCATACCCATCCTGAAACTGGTTATGGTAGTCCTTGCTGTCACTGTTTGATAAGATACGTCTGTTATCCGTTTTGACATACCACGTGACACTTTCATGGGAGTCTGAGGGACGGTTAGTTATTCTCTCGGTAGGTGTCTCAGTCGGCAGGTGTCCAGTATTTACCACTGGGGGTGGACTTTCTCTCTTTATGGATGATTCCTTTTTCATGAAGGAGTTCCCCTGAGATACTCTTTCATTTAATGGAGACCAATGTTCAGAAAAGGTCAGAAGAGAGCTTGGCTTCCAGTTCCCATCGTCGACGTATTTAGGAGGAGAGAAAGATCGGCCGTTAAACTCAAACAGGGCTTGAGAAGATGACGAAGAGACGAAAGCTAAGGAGAGGAAGCAGCGCCATCTGAAGGTTTTCCAGGAGACTGTCATGATTTGCAGAAATCTGGAAAAAAAAAAATATCAACACTACAGTTCCTTGAATTAAAACCAGGCTTCACCTTCCAGGTATCTGGGGCTTTCCGCCCAGTAATGCCAACACTTTCGGATTTTTGTGGCAACGGTGATGGCTAATTCAACATTTTCAGAAGTCCCTTTTGTCCTACCCAATTTATCAACGGTAATGGCAAGTTCAACATTTTCAGAAGTCCCTTTTGTCCTACCCAATTCATCAACGGCATCTGACCGTTTTGTTTGCCGTCATGATACTCGGCAGGTATAACAGATATTAGAGCTTGTCCTTTGCTCCTTTTTTAAGTAGTGATATGATGGCTAATCCAACATTTTCAGAAGTCCCCTTTTGTCCTACCCAATTTATTTGCACATGTATTGTGTGTCTCAAATGTTGCCTCCATGACACAATCCAGATTCCGGAATCTGGGGTGTTGAGTTTCGACTTCCAGACGTTTTGGCCTGGCTTCACCTTCCAGACATATCTTGGTGGAATCGGACGTCTGGGATACGGAAGAAAAATCGGAAAGGTGAATCCTGGCTTTTAGGCAACAATAGCCTATGTTTTGTGCAGGGAAATACCACTGGAAAATAAGCATTATGACGTCTATCGGCAATTTACAATGATCGAGCCCACCCTCATTCAAGGCCAGTTTGAAACTAAAACTTCAAACAAAAAAAAGTCCTACATTGCGATGATGAGAACGTCAGTTATTTCAAAATTAGAAAACAAAATGATAATATTGTTTTAAAATGACGACAGTTGTCGACAAAATGTTTCCGATCACAACGTTCCCGTGGTGAAACATCCCCGATCAAAACGTCCCCTGGCGAAACGTCCCCGGCTATGGAATTTTTTTTTTCACTGCTGAAGGATAGCTAGGCCTATACTGATTGCGTCATCAGTTCAGCCAAAAAATGTTTTTGGCATATATACTTTTGAAAACCAAGATGTGTTGACTACTTCAGCATTTAACCGATACTCAAGTAACAAACCAAAGTGTTGCTCCCGGCTATAGCCATTTCTCAAGGAAAAAGCATAGATTTAGTAGTTTGTCAGTTTTTGTTCTATCTTTTATTTACTTGGTTTATTTTGTGTGTTAGTTTATGCTGCGATATAACTCATTGATGTCGCTTTTGTTCGATATTTAATTTGGTGATAGTTATTATTCAGGATTTTATCAAAGGATCAAACCCGTTTAATCTAGATTCACTATGTCTCTCTACCTAAGTAATCGTTCCATCCGCTTTCGTTTCCTCGCTTCCTATGTCATTTTTATGCAGCATAACGGCACTACGCTTATTTTTGCATTTCCCTTGTTTTACTCTCTTTAAGCCACAGCGGGCTTCCCCTTTCTCTGAGGAGCATATTGGTGCTCCTCAGATTGTGGATGTTGCTTAAAACGACCTAGAACTGATCAGTTACGGGGCAATTGCAACTTGCAAGACATATTACACGACATATTTTAACTGAAAACAATACATTTATGAAGTAACCGGTCGCATGTCCGATCTTTCCTGCTTATAAGGAGTGTTCCCACATCTGTAATGTACGTACTTTGAAGTTGTTTTACCTCGATCATGCACCTGAAGATCGAGGCGAACTTAAAAATCTATGCTTGGGGACGTTTTGACACGGGGGTGTTGTGTCGTGGGGACGTTTTGTCACGGGGATGTTTTCTCGTGGGGACGTTCACGGGGACGTTTGGCAGGGGACGTTTCGCCAGGGGACGTTTTGTCATGGGGACGTTTCGTCGGTAAGCCTAGTAGCCTGACATCAGATGAATCGTGGAATTGTACTGGCGGCATCTCTAGCGATTGCCGGTGGCAATTCTGCCTTGTGTGTGCTGGGCCAGACACAGGCTGGGCCAGACATCCGGCTCGGTAGGTGAAGAGAAACAAACATTAAACGATGCAGAGTGAAAGAACGTACCCACATACCCTAAAAGCAGATCGCGGGCGTTGTGTGCTTGATGGCATGGGTCAGTGCCTATTAATACGCCCCTCATAAAATTCCTCTCAGATTAGTTCTTTTTTGGCCGCTAGGTGCGCTATCGTATAGAAAACAATGCACGTTACTTCTTGGTGTACGTTTATCCAGATTTGTTTTGCTATTTTCAATTCCTCTTAGGCCTAACCGTGTTTAGAACTGTTTAAAATGCCTCTTCCCCTCTTTTTGCTTTACCCAACTCTGTTCTGTCAAGCGTCATCAAGTTTGTCATTTCTGGCTTTCGACTTCAGTGCCGAGTGCTGGCTGACTTTTCAACGGGGCTAATGCGCGACTCGATATGAAGCGAAAGCCTAATCGCTTATGCACCCGTCAGATAACTTATCCCCCTATCTCACGTGTGATTGGTATTGTTCCTCTAGCGCGTCTGGCGGCAATTCGTCATCGGATTTTATGAAGGACGTATTAAATACAAGCGGTTTCGCGTTGGCTGAAAAAGTAGTTCCTCCTAAACAGAAACCGGCTGGACTGCAACGGATGTAGCGAAAGTCGCGTAGATATTTTCTGAAACATGGTGAGAAGGGATCGTGCATTTCTATTGGCATTGACAGACCATTTTTTTTTTCAAGAAGAAAGTGTTCAAGTCTACAGTAAATTAGCTTGCAGGAAGCCTGATTGCACATTGTTGATAGGCAAATATTCCATGAGCCCAAGCTGACTTTGAAACATATTTTCAAATAATGTAGCTGACGTATCCGTAGCTGACGTATCCATTCTATACGTTATTTGAATATATGTTGATAGACTGTTTCGCAAGTTGCAAAGATTCCGAAAATTTAGTAGTAGACTTCGTTAAAGGACACGTCGTACTTATGATAGTAATTCATTCTACTTCAAGTAGCAGTTCCACCCATTCTCGTTCCCGAGATTCTTCACTTAAAGCGGGCCACAAAAAATGGTCTTTCTACCACACACGCAATGCTAACCATCCCTACTGTCACTACGAATGTTCAAAACCACTAAAAACACCGTAAAACAAGGAGCAAATTAGAAAAAAAACACCAAATTTCCTAGGTTTGAAATAACTCTGTCTGGACTAAATCTCAGCCGATTATCCCGGACAGCTGTTGTGGCACGCAGGGAGCCAAGGGTCAAAATAATAATTTCCATCTAATGCTCCAACTGTTTATTACAAATACAAATAAATTCTAAAACCAAGACCAGTGTGGTACCTCTGAAGACATACAAAAATTATCAGTTAGGTCTAACAATTCTTTGCTAATCAATCCTGGAAAATTCCGCCATCTAGAAAAGAAGACGTTGTGCGTGGGTTTTTTCTCGAGCCAAAAACAGCAACTGGGCAATCGAGTTCAAATCTAAACAAACCCGTGGCATGCGATCACTAAGAGAAGGTAAACCGAATGTTTGGATTAGGTCTTTAATAGGTGTATCCTATCTCCTGTATTAGCAATGCACTGATTGTCACGCTTGCCAAGTTTGTCGTCTTTACGTAACGTATCATGCGGCCGATCATTGTTTCAGAGGAGCTTATTCGTCTGGAGACCGGTTATGCAAATTTTGCCAAGATTGTTATCCAAGGCAAGGGACATGGACAGAGGCTAAAAACAGCCGAAGCCGTTTGTAATTTTATGTAAGCATAGCTTAGTTGTAAAGTGGTCAACTATTTTAGAACATCTGAGCAGAAACTCAAAGTAGTGCGAGGTGCCCTTAAAAGAGAGGGTAAAAGACAGACTTTCAAACTGAAAATATGCAAATGTATAAACATCGGGTCTGTCATCGTGTGATTCAATCGATCAATCAATCAATCAAGCTTAATATCTAAATAGCTTTAAGCTAGAATAGGAATAAAATATTAACAAGATATGACCAGAAATAAATGATGGGACGAAACTACGTAAAAATTGGGCAGAAGAATTAGCAGGATATGGAGAAAACTGATTGCCAGTATTCCTCTCCGACCGACGCACGGAAGACAGGAGGGGAGGGGGGAATAGATGGGCCATCTGGGGACAACACATTATCTTTGCTCCAAATTGTTTGAAAGAGTATTTCTGCGGTCAGTTAATTTGGGAACGTCAAGTTTAATGAGAGCCTCTTCATAGGAAAAATTATGATCACCCAGAATGATTCTCACTGCTCTGTTTTGGACATTTTCCATTTTCCATCATTCCAACAAGCTGATCTTCCATTGGATGCCCTTTTCTCGTCTAGTTTTATAACTTTTATCACGCATGACTTATCGACACTCGAGTTTTTTCACACGTGAATATAGCAGAAACACGCAATGCAAGCAAAAAGAATAGTAGCCTAAATACAGAATTCGAAGTAATTTGAATTCTCGGCCGTATTTGCTCTGTCATCGGAAAACTCAGCACCAATTGTGTCTAAAGTATTTATGTTAACCGAATCTCTTTAAATATAGATCATTATATTTTACTGAACTGCACTGCTATTCTGTGAAATGTTTTGTCATATACCCCTTTTTATTTTCATTATTAGAACAAAAGGGCATGGTCGCAACGTGTAACCAAGCTACCCGTTTCCCTCGTAGATTTTCCGGTCCGAAAAACGGTATACACTCCCGGTTTGTCTCGAAGCCTTGTCGTGATCTTGCTTGCACTGGTTATCTACTAAAAAAAAATTTGACATCACGACACTTTCGGAAAATATCAGGCTCATGATCACTTACGGTCGACGTCTTCTATACGTCTGTTTGAGCAACCGGAAAACTGAACCGTTAAAACAATCTATCCAATTACTTTCCCGGATATTCACACATTTCAACCCGGAAACTTCAGACTCAACTGAGAAGTAGGAAACGACGAGCGAGATTATGCAAATTAAAAAGGGAAAGTTTAAATAAAACTTCAACGCAGGAACTTGAAATTGGCGCCAATATGAGTCAGTACGGTGATCTAACATGTCCGCAAATGTGATGAAAGTTCGAGCGTCCTTCATTCTATTTTCAATGATGCTATGTAACAAAATGCGCAGGATGGGAAGCGCAATTATATACCGGTACTCGATTTTGCACATGACTTTGCGGATTCTAACCGCCAAAGCTAAAGGGTAGCCAAAAGCTTTCAAACCACAAACCGAACGGACGAAAGCGAAAGAAAATGCCAGGAAACGGGAATTTTTTCAGTCATATTTCTCTTCGAATCTGAGTGTTTGCATCAAGGCTAACGGATGTTTTCTTTTTCATTTGATGAAGTCACTATTCAGCATAGGTTTATATTTGACAATGCAAAACGGATACGTCAGCTACATTTTATTAGAGCTATATTTCGGCCCTTCTTGGCAAGGGTCCTCTTCAGGATCAAGCCGCTTAAGCTGGAAAATGAACTTGTGGAAACAATTAAATATTCTTCCTTAAATATCTGATTTGTGAATTTCTACCTTAAAAATTACTTGTAGTTAAACTTAATTTCTTTCTTGAAAATTGCTTGGAATTAAACTTTACAAAGGTAACTGTTTGGATTTAAACTGTACAAAGGTAAGCCATTGCCGAAAAATAAACAAAAAATGGGAAATTCCGTGCAAAGAGGTTTCAAGGTTTCAATTTACACCCTCTATAAAATCACAGTATATAAAGGGTAAAAGCAGGAGATACAGTCGATTGATTAAAAACCCGGTTACATCGTTTTTCTACTCATTTTCCGTGACTTTCATCTTTTTCTACTCATTTTCCGTGACTTTTCATTCTTTTGAAATTCAAATTCTCCGCGTCTGTATGAATTTTGGGTTGTGGTGCAAGCAGCTGTGAAAAATACAAAATCCCACAGATGGGTTAAAATAAAATAAGCTGCCTTTTCAGTTATACAATCACAATATAAAATCACAGTATATAAAGGGTAAAAGCAGGAGATACAGTCGATTGATTAAAAACCCGGTTACATCGTTTTTCTACTCATTTTCCGTGACTTTCATCTTTTTCTACTCATTTTCCGTGACTTTTCATTCTTTTGAAATTCAAATTCTCCGCGTCTGTATGAATTTTGGGTTGTGGTGCAAGCAGCTGTGAAAAATACAAAATCCCACAGATGGGTTAAAATAAAATAAGCTGCCTTTTCAGTTATACTTTAATGAAAACTTCAGTTGGTTTATCACCTGTCCCCTCTTTTCAGCTAGGATGGATACTTGTCGGCATTTCTGGGCTATTGAAGTCCCGTACTTTGAGGATAAATATTCCTTCAGCCCAAGCTGACTGCGAATCATATTTGATAGTGCAAAACGGGTATGTCAGCTGAATTTTATTAGAGCTATGTTTCGGCCCTTCTTGGCAATGGTCTTCTTCAGGCTCAAAGCCACTCAAGTTGGAAAAACGAACTTTTGTTATTTTCACAAGCGGCTTTGAGCCTGGATAGGACCCTTGCCAAGAAGGGCCAAAATATAGCTAAAAAAAGTAGCTGACGTATCCGTTTTGCACTATCACAGATGGTTCGCAGTCAGCTTGGGCTGCACAAATATTTAAACTTTAATGGATCGATCTTTTTCCCCTTTTTAGTTCATTTTTGTGTTCTACCTCGAGCGGCCGTGAAGGCTATCTCCTTTAGTCAAAGCGTATCAAGTATTTCATTTTCATTATTTTTAACGCCAATTATGTTCTATCCGTCCACAGTACAGCGCACGAAGCCCCATCTACCTTTTGTCGTATATGCTCGTCATCGAGCGGAACCCAAGAATATTTATAATGGAGGGAGAAGATCGCCAAGAAAGCAAACGGCCTTCATAAAATTCCGTTCGAATTAGTTATTTTTTTGCCGCTAGATGCGCTAGTGTAAAGTAAACAACAACACGTTACTTCTTGGTGTACGTTTATAGGTTGTTTGGCTATTTTCAGGTTCTTTTGTGTTTGCCTCTTAAGCCTGGCCATGTTTAAGACTGTTTAACGTGATGTCAAACTTCATTACGTTTGTCAAACCTGGCCTCCGACTTCAATGCTAATGCTGACTGACTTCTCCTCGGTCCTAATGAGCGACTCGATATGTGTTGGGCGATATTCGATATCGATAACGATATATCGGACTAAATATCGATATCGTATATCGAAACGTAAATATCGATATCGTAGATCGAAACGTAAATTTCCAAGGCGAAAGCGATAATTGTACCTTTCTAATCAGTGTAAATAATCTAGCATAAGTTCCAAATTTTCTTCCGAAACTGGATCGATATGTTTTTTGTAATCCAATTTTTATTTATTCGAAGTCTGGTGCAAGAGGCTTTTTAGGATCATTTTCGTCCTTGAGTTTTTGCAAAACGAGACGTAAAGCCTACTATAGAGAAACATGGTACCGAAATATAGATATCGATATAGTGATTATCGAATACCGAAAGTGAAAATATCGATATATCGAACAATCCAATTATCGCCCAGCACTAATAAGAAAACCGCCTATTCCTCCTTCAGATAACTTATAACAAGATCTAAAATGTGGTTGTTGTTTCGCTAGCTGGTTATCTGGTGACAGTTCGTCCTTGGATTTTATCAGAGGAAAATAACCCTAGGGAGTAGCGCCAATACTTGACAAAATTGACACACACTCGAATAGCAGCGATACTAGCACCACTAGCGGTAGAGAACGTCCCTACTGAAGCTCATTCAGTCGTTTACCAGCGCTAGGGTTGTCACATGTCGCACGATTGTGCGAATCGTCACTCTATTTTTATCTTGTCACTCTTGTCCTACGTAGGACATAAAATTCACTCTATTTCAGAAAATGTCCTGATGTATTATTTTCCAGCAGTGATTCCGACCAAAAGTGACTGTTTCACGTTTTTTTATGGGAAGAAAATTAGGATCTGTCATTTTTGCAGCACTGATTCTGCCGAAGCTGACAATTTCACATTTTTTCATGAAAACAAAATTTCACTCCCGATTCACTCTCTGTTTTCGACCAAAAGTCACTCTCTAAAATTTTGTGATCGGCAACCGTGACCAGGGCTGGCCTCCATTGTTTCCTTGGTGTGTGCAGACCTGTTTAGTTTAGTTTAGTTTATTCACAAACAATAAAAACACCATTAACTCTTTGTGGACCCACCATAAGGCCTAACATAAGGCCTGGCAATGGGCGGGGCTTATTCTTTATTCATCTAGTCGAAAGGGAAAATTCACTCTATTTCAGAAAATTTCCCGATGTATCATTTTCCAGCAGTGATTCCGACCAAAAGTGACTATACCTTGTGACCACACCTTTGCTTTACTAGAAATTTCTAAACCCGCAAGTTTGCCTGGCTTTAAATGGAACAAGTGTAGTGGGCGGTATGGTATATGCGGTATGGTGGGCGGTCATATATACCGGTATGGACCGTTTACAAAGCATGAAAAGCATAGGTCTTGGCGCTATTCCGTAGTGTTATTTTGCTCTGGATTTTATGATGTCGAATGGTACTGGAACATCCTTGTTTGTTACTATGAATAAATTAAAAATCAACCCAAGCTGACTGCGAATCATATCTGACTGCGCTAAACGGATGCATGAACTGAATTTTGTTCTAGCGATATTTCGGCCCTTGTTGAGACGGGTCTCTTTAGGCTTAAGCTAGGGAAACGGATCTGTGATAAAATCAATGAAATTTCAAGCAAATGCAAATCTCCTATTTTGGAGTTACTCCTTAGGAATTGCTGAGGGTGAAAGCTTGTGCTGGGGTTTCATTTTTGTCACGGCTGCTGTTTTTAGGATCCCACAACATAAGTGGAGGGATACCTATGAAAAAGTTGTTCGTCTGTCTGTCTGTCTGTATAACTCACGAAGGGGTAGACATATTTTCTTCTAACTTAGTATCAGGATCCATTGGGTCTAAGTACAGGTCCCTGTAGCCCCATATTTAGGGGTGGGGGAGGGGTTTTAAATTAAGGGACGAACAAAAATGTTTGAAAAAGCCAATGAGATAGTCGATTTAGGGGTAGGAGATATTCTGAATCCATATCTGAAACTTGTTTTCTCGCCGAACAATTAGTTCGTCGGGAATCCGGCCAAAACCGATTTTTTTCCTAAAGTAAATATTTATTTGAAGTTCATAAAATCGTCGATTTAGAGGTAAGAAGACATTCTGAATCCTAATATGACAATTTTTCCACCCGGACAAGTAGCTCGCCCGGAATCCGGCCAAGTTAAAGTTTATCTGAACTTGATTAGAGGTTCGATATAGGAGTAAAGAGATACGCTGAATTCGTTTTGACCTTCGTTTTTTTGCGGACAAGTAGTTCACCTGGAATCCGGCGGAAACCGGATACTTGGCAGAAGTAAGGCAGGATGATTCGATCAATTTCGTCGAAGTAGATATTACGTGTAGGGGTAAACACGTATGCTGAATCTATACCTGAACTTGATTTTCTCAGATGACTAACCATTGGCATCTATCTGTTTCTAAATTTTAATAGTAAAAATGTTCCGGATATCTACAAGACGCAAGTCTGTTGCTATGGACCCTTGTCAAGGGCCGAAATGCCACTAGAGTAAAACTCAGCTGACGTATCCGTTTACAGCCTTGATTTTACACGGAGCAGTTGTATTGTCAAGTATAAAATTTCTTGAATCAAACGGACGGCAGCGTGGTTGCATTTAAAGCAAGGCCTCACCTTCCAGATTCCCAAACGTCCGGGGCTTCCGCATAGTCAAGCCAACACTTCCAGTTTCATGATAATGATGACAACTCTTGAACATTTTGTAGATGTCCCCTTTACATTTCAAATATCTTTTGCATCCCAATCACAACTATCAACCACACCCTTTTCTTCCCCCATTTGCATGTTTGTGATGTCTCTCGAACGAGTTGCCGGAATCTGGGGTGTCCAACACCCCGGACTTCCATACATTTTTGGCTTGGCTTCACCTTCTAGATCTGTCTCGAAGAAAGCGGCTGTCTGGAATCCGGAAGAAACATCCGGAAGGTGAAGCCTCACCTTTAGCTGTATTTTCCCACCCTCCTCCCGTAGACAGAAATAAATATAAACAAAAAATCTTGTAGGTGGTATACGTAGCCAAGCTGACATAAAAACGAAATAAGTTAATGATGGAACACTCACCAAAATAGTAGACAGGGTAGTCCATCAGGCACCTTTCATCCTCACATCAAAAACGAAAATCACAACCGTCCATACCCACCGACGCTACAAGCGTTTTTCACCAGTGTCAGATGATGTCCGGGTATTGGGCTCAGGGAAGTTGCGAGGGAAGTTGTCGCTCAAAAAGAAGTACTGTGGTTTGTGATGCGGCCTGAATTTACCTAATCTTGTATTGATTGACGAGATAATCTGAAAGCATGAAATGTGAGGACGAACTTAATGAATATGTGGTGAAAAAATAATGGTGCTTAGTGTGGCGGAATTAGCCAATCATCCTTATAGTTACAATTTTTATTTATTTATTTTTATAACCCGCTGAAAAGACAGAATAGCAAAGTACAAACAATGAAAAAGAGCACCAAACACTAAAAAACACTAAAGTACACTATAGAAGAAGGTACAAGCCGTGATGTGCGGGAAAGCTGAGATGGGACATTGTGGAGAATTTCTTACGTCGGGCCGGAAGTTTCAGCGATATATCCGGAAGCTTGTAACTCGAAATAAGATGTCTGTTTGTGTACCAGTGGGGTAGGAAAAGGAGGAATTTTGCAGATCGGTAATAACAAGAATATAGTTACAATATATTTACAATAATATTTATTCAATAAAGGCAAATACGGCCATACATCAGCAGCCTGAGGCGCCAACAAAATTAAAAACACAAACTATTTTCTTCCCTTGATTGCATATAATACGAAAAAAAGACCCGGACCTCGACTATTTGTCTAGTTCAGAATATATCGGTTTTCGACCCGTATCTGATTAAAGCCGAAAGTTTTGGTAGAAACGAAAATCGACTACGGCAGCTGATTAAGGGGATAGTAAAAGAAAATGTTCAATCAGGAGATGGTGCTACATTTCGCCTTTGTGGATATTAAGTACGGAATCCTGTGAAAGCCAGACAATAGGGACAGTTTGATTAAGAATTCGGGGTACGTTGTGAAGTGCCCGTCGATTAATTAATCTGACAGGTTTTTTTATTTTCGTCTGGCAAATGCCGCAAATCATAAACCTAACGAACTTGCGAGGGATTGCGTGCAACGACGATGTGAAATCCAGTAATTTTTATTTTTTATTTATCACCCGTCATTTCAAACAGAAACAGTACAACAGTACAGCACAAACAGTACAAAAACGAAAAAAAAAACGGAACAAAAGCAAAACGTAACACTCAGGAAACACACAAAAAATCGACAATTACAAATGTATTTTGTATTTTGGAGTCGTGCGTTGGAAATTTCGAAATAGAGGGAATGAACAGATTTCTTTAGAACCTGGTAGCCAGAGAGTCTGTAACTACAGTACATACCGAAAATGCCTAAGGAAAGTAGAATTTCTTTCTAGGGTGATATAGTGTAATCCTCCTGTTTGGGTTACTACCTATTGTTAGTTCGTCTGAAAAGAAACGCTGATAGTCTTTTTGACGTATCCTGCGCATTCTTCTAGTCAGCTTTCAGTATTTTTTTCACCATCATAATTTTAAATCATTTTAAATCGAAGTTATTGTTCCCGGCGGCTTACCGACGAAACGTCCCCGTGACAACACGTCCCCTGGCGAAACGTCCCCGGCGAAACGTACCCTTGACAAAACGTCCCCGTGTCAAAACGTCCCCATGACAAAACGTTCCCACGGCAAAACGTCCCCAAGCATAGATATTTAAGTTCGCCTCGATCTTAAGGTGCATGATCGAGGTAAAACAAAAGGTCAACTTACAGATGTGGGAACATTCCTTATAAGCAGGAAAGATCGGACATAGGACCGGTTGCTTCATAAATGTATTGTTTTCAGTTAAAATATGTAGTGTAATATGCCTTGCAATTGACTCGTAACTGATCAGATCTAGGTTGTTTGAAGCAACATGCACAGTCTGAGGAGCATCAATAAGCTCCTCAGAAAAAGGGGAAGCCCACTGTGGCTCAAAGAGAGTCAAGCAAGGAAAGTATAAAAATAAGCGTAGTGCCGTCATGCTAGATGAAAATGACATGGGAAGCGAGGAAACGAAAGCGGGTGGAACGATTAGTAAGATAGAGAGACATAGTAAATCTTGGTTAGACGGGTTTGTTCCTTTGATAAAATCCTTTGATAATGAATTTTGCCAAATTAAATATCGAACAAAAGCAAGATCAATGAGTTATATCGCAGCGTAAACTAACACACAAATAAACCAATTAAATAAGAGATAAAACGAAAACTTACAAACTACTACATCTTTGCGCTTTCTTTAAGAAATGGCTATAGCGAGGGCAACACTTTGGTTTGTTTCTTGACAATCGGTTAAATGCTGAAGTAGTCAGCCCATCGTGGTTTTCAAAAGCTCGTATTCCAAGGACAGTTTTTGTCTGAACTGATGACGCAATCAGAAATCTCACAGGCCGAGCTATCCCCCAGCGATTTTTTTTATAGCTGGGGACGTTTCGCCATGGGGACGTTTCGCCAGGGGACGTTTCGATCGGGGACGTTTCGCCACGGGGACGTTTTGTCACGGGGACGTTTCGCCAGGGGACGTTTCGAACGGGGACGTTTTGTCGACAACCCTTTAAACTTTAAACTCTCTAGCTCTAAGCCACTGGGCCAAATATACTGATTGATAACGCGGTGAAGCTTAGCTGAAGTGTTCGACTTTTAACGATGGACCAAAAACTATTGTTGGTTTTAGACTATGAGGCCAGTGATGACAAATTAAAACTGGATTAGGATACAAATTTCGGGTTTGGACAAGAACTTAAAACCTTTATTTCTAGAATCACAGACTTCCAAGGGTTTCGCCTTCGGTGCGTTGACGCAGCCTCGAAAGCCTCGCAAATCACGGTCTTCATGAAGTTGTAGAAAGTACTCTATACTTACTGAACAGTCCAAGTCCAACACGACAATCGCTGAATTCTAGTTATACTTACTTTACCTTGACACCTATCATCAGAATGGCCAACCATCTTTTTGCACGCTTAAAATTGTATTTTTTTTATTCGTTTTGACCTACTGACAAACTAAATCACCCAACTAGATGCAGCGTTGCCAATTATCACGGCTTTTGGTTAATTTCTGTTTCACCTCATGCCATGCGTAACGGAATATTCTTTCAAGCAAAGCAAGCCTTAGCGGTATTAATCAGTAAAACCATCTTTTCAGGAACAGATGGGTATCTCCACTACATATAAAAAAATGTCTTAATAAATCTGGGTACCATTTCCCATCATCATGTGCTATCTGCGCTGTGCACTTTAGAGAGTATCTAAATTAAAGAAATTCGAAGAACATTGCCTTAATTAATTAGAAAAGCGAAAGTTTAATAGATGAATGCAGTTGTAGATTGTTTTCTGACGAGAAGATAAGTGTTCGGTAATTTTTACTACCGTACCGTGAGAAATATATTTTCTTCGATTTGATTCTAATAGTGAAAATTGTCTTCGATTTCGATCTAGATATTCTTCGATTCGATTCTAATCTTCTAAATCCTCTGTCGATCCAAATATTCTTCGACTGACTCTTCGTAGATACTCCACATAACCAAGTCCAAAACATGCCAGTGCTCCTCAGGAAGAAGGAGTAAACGTCTCCGTAACGACTCAAACTCAACAATTCAAATCCTGTGTCAAACAATCACGGCGGTCTTCCGGAGCAGCTGTGATACCCGAGGTGATACCGCTTCTGGCTCTTCCGCTAGGTACCCGGCGATTTTGCATCGGCAAGGAGAGTTAGTCATCAAGAGAATTGTGGCGCAAGACTTGTACACCTTGAAGCCTTTACTTCTGCCTAGTGGTTTTATCTTAAAGGACCCCTTGCACGATTTGCTCTTTAAGTTCCAGTATGTTAAAATATTTGAATAACTAGGCTCTGCATTCAACAAAATACCCACGGCTTTGGCTGTTTTAAGCCTTTTGCCAGGACCGTTGGCATCTAGGAGAAATAGGGGAAAATGTACATAACCTTTTTTCTGATGAATAAACTTCTCGCAAACAGTTGTCGACAGCATGATAAGCATTGACGGTAACAAAACAAGGCAAGTGAGCAAATCGGTGAGGTTTTCTTCGGTGGGGGGGGGGGGGGGGGTAGGATGTACCCTATGAATATTCGGGTCTCCGGGTTTAAAGGACCGGTCGTTAAAAGATCCTACTTCCGTAATCGCTCCATCCATAATTAAACCCAGAGATGCGAGTTTCTAACCCCCCTAAAGACAAGTCTTTGATTTTCACACTTGCCTTTTTTCGCCATTTTCAATGCCTATCCTGCTCCCGTCGATTGTTTGCGAGAAGCTTCTTCGTCAGTAAAACTGGTTATAACTCATTAGTTTTTCCCTGTTTTTGCTAGAAATAAAAGGGCCTGGACATTGGCTAAAAACAGCTAAAGCTGTAACAATTTGTTAAAAGTCGGATACTAGTTTTAAAGTATTCCACTATTTTAAAATACAGTAAAGGTATGCACATGTGAAAAGTTACTTTAATGTGAACAGTGCAGTTCTAAGCTAAATGGTAAAATGAAGATCCAAAATACCTATACAGGTGTTTTCAGATGCCTCTAATTCCCTACTTTGCCTAACATAAGCATACCTCTACTGTACTTGAACATAAACAGTAAATAGCGTCAAGGGTGCTTTAAGAATGGATGGAGCCAGAGGGTGTCACTAGCCAAAATGTTTGGGGGGGGGGACGAGGCATTTACCGACTGGCTGGTAATTTTTACCGACTGTTTCTGCAGAAAAAACGACTGTTTCTAACAACAAAAAATGAAAGTTTTGAAAAAAATCGACCGATTTTCAGAAAAACCGACTATTTTGACGAAAAATCGACCAATTTTCAGAAAAACCGACTGTTTTCATGAAAAAATCAACTGTTTTGACGAAAAATCGCGGCGCTTCGCGCCGACTCGGTTATTTTTTACCGACTGGCCAACAGCATTGGGGGGGGGGGGGCGTCCTCCCCAGTCGTGACGCCCCTGGATAGAGCGATTGTAGAAGTAGGCATTAGTATTATAGGTAAGACGGGTCCTTTAACGTACGTACGCATATTTGATGGTGCTAAAAGTCAGCTGAACTTGCAGATTCGTTTTCCTAGCCCTTTTAAGTCCGGATGTTCTCTAAAAGGACAAGCAAGTTTGGTCGGTAGCTACGACTTGCTTTTGGTTACCATCGGCACATGCCATCTCTTGCATGATTTGGCAGTTCAAAACGTGTTGAACAAAGAGGTCATACAGGGTGGTGTGACACTCGGTTTAGCTGCCAAGTGAATATAAGTTGCGTTTTTGCAGATACCGTGGTATCTGTTACCACTTGTTACAACTTGAACTTTAACTTGACAAGTTAGTTTTCCAGCTTGAGCGGCTTGAGCCTGAAGAGGACCCTTGCCAAGAAGGGCCGAAATATAGCTCTAATAAAATGTAGCTGACTTATCCGTTTTGCACCATCAAATATGATTCGCAGTCAGCTTGGGCTGAAGGATTATCTAAATCCCCGGGTATTTTGGACTTCAATTTTGCGAACTTTTTACCCAGGTATTTTTTTGTCGAAGGGTATTTCTTCGCCGTCAGCAACAACAAAATCGGATTTTCGAGCAATAATTTTGATAATGTCCATATAAGAACTGATTCAGATGGACACATGTTAGTTTCCATCATAGAGAGATACCCTGAGCTTTACAACCTTGGAATTTATTGCCACTTAAAAGTACCCTCCCTTGAAAAATACCCGGGTACCGTGTGAATACTTTCCCGTCTCGCCTCCGGGGAAAAATACCCGTCGTGTAAATGATCCTTGACCATTCATTACAAAAGAAATAGAAGATGATTTCCGGTTTTTTTTCTTGATCAGCTAGTTATCCCTCTAAGATGATGTGCGAGGGATAAATATAATTTTGGATATTTATCCCTCGCACATCATCTTAGAGGGATAACTAGCTGATCAAGAAAACAAGAGCTGTAAGCTCATATGGCACTTGCATGGGTCAAGATGATTTGATTGATCAAAAGTAAGTTTCGGCTTTGCGGTTGAGATGCGCACTCTAAGGGAGCTGGAACTTCATTTGTAAGCAAAACCCTTAAGGCAAAACTGTTAATGGGCTGATGGGCATCACGAAAATGCATATATTGCTTAAAAGTATTTTTTTTACTTTGCGGTCAAGATTGGTACTTTAAGGAATAATAGGATTTGGGAAGTAGCAATTTCTAAGCAAATGTTGTTGACTCTCCAATATTCCAGCGAAGTTTCATCGTCCTAGCACGTCTGGAAGTACCTTAACGCGCGATCACCGGAATCCCAGACCCCCCCCCCCTCCTCCAACTCCACCCACAATAACCGGAGCCAATCCGGTTCTGTAAATGATTAATCCAGAGCATCTGTTTGTCATTCCCACGAAGTTCGATCCAGATCACACCAGTCTAAGCGGGTCAAGTATTTTCCGCCCTCCCCCCAATAATTGCCGGATTCGGTCCGGAAATGAAAAAGGTCACCAGAGAAAAATGTCCTCTGTTTAACTATTAAATTTCACTCGAATCCGATCACCCGTTCCAAAGTTACGCATGACTCAATATTCCGGATTCCCCTCCCTCAACTCCCCCCCCCCCCCAAGAATATCATATCGAGTTTTTTTTTTATTCCAAGTTAGTTTGAGATGCCCTGATGCCCCTGATATGCCATCCAAGTTTCGTCGTGAAAATTCCCCCAAAAACGGAATTCCGGGAAACCCCCTCCTCCCCCCCCCCTCAAGTGTCCGGATCCAGTCAAATTATGTAAAAGATTTACAAGGACCAGATGTTTGTTCTTCCCAGCAAGTTTCACTCCGATACCATCATTCTAACCGTTTCTCGAGATTTCCCCCCCCCCCCAGCTCCCCCGCGGTGCACGTAGCCAGTCCGATTCAGAAAATGACTTACCTAGAGCATCTGTTTGTTCTTCCCACAAAGTTCCATCCGAATCCCTCCATTCTAAACGGGTCACGTATTTTCCGCCCCCCCCCCCCCCCCAATAGTTGCCGGATCCGGTCCGGATATGAAAAAAATCATCGGAGAAATGTCCTCTGTTCAATTCTTAAATTTCACTCGAATCCGATCACCCATTCCAAAATTACACATGACTGAAAATTTCGGATTCCCCTCCCTCCCCTCCCCCCCACCATTATCTGATCCACAAAATTTTTACTTTGAAGTCAGTTTGATTAGGTCCCTGATATGCCTGCCAAGTTTCATCGTGAAAATCCCCCAAACCACCATCACTGGAATTCCGGCCCCCCCCCCCCCCCATAAGTGTCCGGATCCAGTACAATGGTCTAAAGGACTTATCTAGAGCAGATGCTTGTTCTTCCCAGCAAGTTTCACTCCGATCCCTCCATTCTAACCGTTTCTTGAAATTTCCGGTCTCCCCCCCCCCAACTCCCCCCTGGCTACCGAATCCGGTCAAGACTTTAAACGGGACATTACAGATATATATTCTATTCAGTTATGAAGTTTCATTACAATCCGATCATCCGTTCGAAAGTTACACGCTATGATATGCCTGCCAAGTTTCATGGTCCTAGCACAACTGGAAGTACCCTAACTCGAAAAAGTGTGACAAAATGCCCTAAATTTTCAAGTTTCGAGCGCCACCACTCCCCCGCATATGGTCGGATCGGGAAACTGATTATTTCCAGATTAGTTTGGTCGGGTCCCTGATATTCCTGCCAAGTTTCATTGTCCTAGCTCATCTGGAAGTACCCTCACTCGAAAAAGTGTGACAAAATGCCCTAAATTTTCAAGTTTCGAGCGCCCCCACTCCCCCGCATATGGTCGGATCGGGAAACTGATTATCAGATTAGTTTGGTCGGGTCCCTGATATGCCTGCCAAGTTTCAATGTCCTAGCACATCTGGAAGTACCCTAACTCGGATAAGTGGGACAAAAAACTCGGACCGACCGACAGACCGACAGACGGAATTGTGATCGGTATATGGCACTTGAGCCAGAGACTGCAAGTGCCATAAAAATCCGAAAATAATCTTCTATTTCTTTTAATTTTTAACTCACAAATCGTACAAGACGAAAACATAGGAGTAAAAAGAAAATAAGAAAATATAGTTAGGAAAACACATACAAACAAAATATACTCAAGAGTCATACAAACGAATAAGCCCATGAGAGGGCGACAGACGCGCGTACGCCATGAGTAAATTCTGCGTGGACATATTCCCCCACCCATAGAGCCCATGACACCAGCTAAGTATCCTTCTTTGCTCGACATCCAGAAATCATTCCTAGAACACACTACACGTCAGCTTTTTTATTTTTATTTTACGGTTCGTATCCAAACGCGTACAATCACATACATCACATACATATATGACACATATTTACAACAGTATTTAGAGACATCAGACATAGTACGTTAGACCGACTTCATGCGGACCGCGAACAAATCGAACTTCAATGACCTTGTAGCCGGTTTTTGACGACTATAAGAACTCCGCTTTGCCCCTTTCGGCCCAGTTTCACCCACCCGATGAAAATTGTTTCTCAAAACAGTAGTACGAAGTTGTGCGAACATGTAGCATGCATTACTAACTGATGCTACTACATGCTTCTACTTCAAGGCTACCGTGTTACTGCATACTATTGCATGCTACTATTAGCAAGACTGGATGCTACTGAATACTACTACATAAGATTGGACCAGTCTGAGGCACATTAAATGATAGTATTCTTTGCTATTACGTAGTATTACATGCAACTTTTTCGTACAACTACCATACAACTACGCAGGCTACAAATTTTTCATCGGGCAACCTTCAGCCCTTCGGCAGATTAATGGTCCGATGTTCTTCTCTAATGAATGGTTGATCAGACATCGCTAGAGACGAATCGCTAAGCATTGGCGAAGGACAGCAAGTAGTCAACGATTGGCTAGTTTTCTTCGTCACTGCTGGCATACAAAAACAAGCCGATGGCTCTACTATGTTTCAAAAACTCCATTGCTTGCTCTCTTGGATACAGGATCCAACCTCGAACCTGGCCTAAAAAGGTTGGAAGGAAATTTCAGTCCAGTCCTAAAAAGGTCTTAACTGTCAAGAAGGAAACCCTGAGTGCCCCAGGACCTGTTTTGGACTGCACAGAAATTTCCTTGTAAGGCTTTCAGACCAAGTTCGAGGTCAATTAAATTTGAGGTTGGATACCCCTCCTGTACTCCAGCACACTCCGAAGGCACCCTGGAAGACGTTTATCTCTGGAAGCTGATGTTGCTCCTCCACGCAAAGCACACAGCTGATCCCATCTGTAGACGTACGATACGACGGGTACAATTATTTTCCCAAATTGGAAAAGGATAAAAAAAAAATGCTGCCCAATTAGCCAAACAAGAGCTGTAAGCTCATATGGCACTTGCATGTGTCAAGATGATTTGATTGATCAAGAGTAAGTTTCGACTTTGCGGTTGAGATGCGCGCTATAAGGGAGCTGGAACTTCATTTGTAAGCAAAACCCTTGAGGCAAAACTGCTAATGGGCTGATGGGCATCACGAAAATGCATATATTGCTTAAAAGTATTTTTTTTTACTTTGCGGTCAAGATTGGTACTTTAAGGAATAATCGGATTTGGGAAGTAGCAATTTCTAAGCAAATGTTGTTGAGTCTCCAATATTCCAGCGAAGTTTCATCGTCCTAGCACATCTGGAAGTACCTTAACGCGCGATCACCGGAATCCCAGACCCCCCTCCCCCTCCTCCAACTCCACCCACAATAACCGGAGCCAATCCTGTTCTGTAAATGATTAATCCAGAGCCTCTGTTTGTCATTCCCACGAAGTTCGATCCAGATCACACCAGTCTAAGCGGGTCAAGTATTTTCCGCCCTCCCCCCGATAATTGCCGGATTCGGTCCGGAAATGAAAAAGGTCACAAGAGAAAAATGTCCTCTGTTTAATTATTAAATTTCACTCGAATCCGATCACCCGTTCCAAAGTTACGCATGACTCAATATTCCGGATTCCCCTCCCTCAACTCCCCCCCCCCAAGATTATCATATCGAGGATTTTTTTTTTATTCCAAGTCAGTTTGACCGGGTCCCTGATATGCCTTCCAAGTTTCGTCGTGAAAATCCCCCAAAAACGGAATTCCGGGATACCCCTCCTCCCCCCCCCCTCAAGTGTCCGGATCAAGTCAAGTTATGTAAAAGATTTATATGGACCAGATGTTTGTTCTTCCCAGCAAGTTTCACTCCGATACCATCATTCTAACCGTTTCTCGAGATTTCCGGTCCACCCCCCACCCCACCCCACCCAGCTCCCCCGCGGTGCACGTAGCCAATCCGATTCAGCAAATGACTTACCTAGAGCATCTGTTTGTTCTTCCCACAAAGTTCCATCCCGATCCCTCCATTCTAAACGGGGCACGTATTCCCCCCCCCCCCCCCAATAGTTGCCGGATCCGGTCCGGATATGAAAAAAATCATCGGAGAAATGTCCTCTGTTGAATTCTTAAATTTCACTCGAATCCGATCAACCATTCTAAAATTACGCATGACTGAAAATTTCGGATTCCCCTCCCTCCACTCCCCCCACCATTATCTGATCGACAAAATTTTTATTTTGAAGTCAGTTTGATTGGGTCCCTGATATGCCTGCCAAGTTTCATCGTGAAAGTCCCCAAAACCACCATCACCGGAATTCCGGGACCCCCCCCCCCCCCCATAAGTGTCCGGATCAAGTACAATGGCCTAAAGGACTTATCTAGAGCAGATGCTTGTTCTTCCCAGCAAGTTTCACTCCGATCCCTCCATTCTAACCGTTTCTTGAAATTTCCGGTCTCCCCCCCCCCCAACTCCCCCCTGGCTACCGAATCCGGTCAAGACTTTAAACGGGACATTACAGATATATATTCTGTTCAGTTATGAAGTTTCATTACAATCCGATCATCCGTTCGAAAGTTACACACTTCTCAATTTCCCGGATTCCCCTGCGGATTCCCCTCCCTCCACTCCCCCGCCATTATCTGATCAACAATATTTTTATTTTGAAGTCAGTTTGATTGGGTCCCTGATATGCCTGCCAAGTTTCATCGTGAAAATCCAAAAAACCACCATCACCGGAATTCCGGCCCCCCCCCCATAAGTGTCCGGATCCAGTACAATGGTCTAAAGGACCTATCTAGAGCAGATGCTTGTTCTTCCCAGCAAGTTTCACTCCGATCCCTCCATTCTAACCGTTTCTTGAAATTTCCGGTCTCCCCCCCCCCCAACTCCCCCCTGGCTACCGAATCCGGTCAAGACTTTAAACGGGACATTACAGATATATATTCTCTTCAGTTATGAAGTTTCATTACAATCCGATCATCCGTTCGAAAGTTACACACTTCTCAGTTTCCCGGATTCCCCTGCCCTCCACCCCCCCCCCCCAAAATGGTCGGATCAGAAAACTGATTATTCCTAATTTTGTTTGGTCGGGTCTCTGATATGCCTGCCAAGTTTCATGGTCCTAGCACAACTGGAAGTACACTAACTCGAAAAAGTGTGACAAAATGCCCTAAATTTTCAAGTTTCCAGCGCCCAGCACTCCCCCCCATATGGTCGGATCGGGAAACTGATTATTTCCAGGTTAGTGTGGTCGGGTCCGTGATATTCCTGCCAAGTTTCATTGTCCTAGCTCATCTGGAAGTACCCTCACTCGAAAAAGTGTGACAAAATGCCCTAAATTTTCAAGTTTCCAGCGCCCCAACTCCCCCGCATATGGTCGGATCGGGAAACTTATAATTTCCAGGTTACTTTGGTCAGGTCCCTGATATTCCTGCCAAGTTTCATTGTCCTAGCTCATCTGGAAGTACCCTAACTCGAAAAAGTGTGACAAAATGCCCTAAATTTTCAAGTTTCGAGCGCCCCCACTCCCCCGCATATGGTCGGATCGGGAAACCGATTATTTCCAGGTTCGTTTGGTCGGGTCCCTGATATTCCTGCCAAGTTTCATTGTCCTAGCTCATCTAGAAGTACCCTAACTCAGAAAAAAGTGACAAAATGCCCTAAATTTGCAAGTTTCCAGCGCCCCGCACTCCCCCCCATATGGTCGGATCGGGAAACTGATTATTTCCAGGTTAGTTTGGTCGGGTCCCTGATATGCCTGCCAAGTTTCATTGTCCTAGCACATCTGGAAGTACCCTAACTCGGATATGTGGGACAAAAAAACTCGGACCGACCGACAGACCGACAGACCGACAGACCGACAGACCGACAGACCGACAGACCGACAGACGGAATTGTGATCGGTATATGGCACTTGAGCCAGAGGCTGCAAGTGCCATAAAAACACAAAAATTCCTGCTTAGAAATAAAACTGCAGCCTTAAACTGCACTTTGCCTTGTTCCGAAAGGAATTGTTTATGTCCTACTGCACTGTAAAAAGTTTCTCCGAGTAAGGATTAAAGTTAACTGCAGTATTTGCTACTGGGATAATTATCTCTACTGGGGTAAGATTAATCCGAATTAGAGATAATCTTGTCTCAGTAGAGACAAGATTAATCCCAGTAGCAAATACTGAAAGTCTTTTTTTTTTACAGTGTACAGTGAATGAACCCCTTTTGACATTTTGTAGTTATTACTAGTGGTATGTTATTTGGAAATATTCGACAATAGTTAAAAAATTAGTCTGTCCTATGTCCTTTTGAAAGGACATGACGTATCTCAAACCCGGAACCGATACTGAAAAAATAATCCATATTCGATTTCAGTGATTTTTTTTTACCTATAGGCATCCTGCAGAAATTTGTTTCCTTCCAGTTTCATAATTCAGTACTCTAAGGGCTTGAGCCTAAAGAAGATCATTGCCAAAACGGGCCGAGATATCGCTAAAGAAATCTCGGCTGCCTTATCAGTTTGGCGCCGTCAGATATAAGTTGCGTTTTGGATTCGCTTCTGTTTCGTCAAAGCTTGTAGTTTGGCTCTTGTTTTGTCTTACTTGCGTTTTATTGAGTCCTTGTTTCCGGAAAGTCAAACTACACCAAACTACGTCTGCAAGGTAGTTTGTAGTTCGAGCTCCTCAGTTTCAGGTTCGAAACTACAGCAAATCGAATGGACAAATAAAACGGTTTTTAAGCAAAACTACGCCAAAACTACAACCAAAAAAACGCAACTATAGTTAGATTGGAGAATAGAGGAATAGTCTGTATTCTAGATAGCAGCGACATTTCATCGGTATCACACAAATATCACAATAACGCTGTTCAGGTAAACAAAAAATTTGAGTAGATCTTCGCCTGTACTTTATCTGTCAATCATCCCTTCTAAGAGATTAACAACTTACTGGGTCCCAGAGGCGTTACTAGCCAAAATGTTTTTTTTTGGGGGGGGAGGTAGGCGACTGGCTGATAAGTTTTACCGAATGTTTTTGTAGAAAAAAAAATACTGTTTTCAAGAAAAAAAAACCGGCAGCGTTCACAAAAAAATAACTGAATTTCAGAAAAACCAACTATTTTTAAGAAAAATCCTACTGTTTTGGTGAAAAATCTACTGATTTTCAGAAAAACTGACTGTTTTCGTGAAAAAAACATCTATTTTACCAGAAACTGCGCGCTTCGCGCCGACTCCGTTTTATCGGGGGGGGGGCGTCCCCTCCCATACGTGACGCCCCTGCTGGATCCTGCTTTTCAGGAATGAAAGAATAATAAGTGTCAAGACATATAAAGACTCGTAAATAAGAACGGAAGCAATGTACGTAATTGCAAAGTCGGTTGTCGGTTCGGGTACTATCTTAAGGGCATGCAGAGAAGGTCCTCCCATCCTAGAAGCGCTCAATCTGGGTCTTGTTTTCGGTTTTTAGAAGGACAACTGGAAAAGTCTGTCCGTTCGAACTTGTTGCCATGAACGTTGGAGCCGAATTGATATCCGCGTTGGTCAGGACAGCCATGGTGCTAGTATTTGGTCGCTGGAAAATAAATATGTTCTAAAGAGAGTAAACTGTAAAAACAACTGTAAAAACACAGTAAAAAGTCTCTCCTTTATCGGACTTTAGTAGTGGCGCATCACCGATTTCGGACATTTTTATTCCTAATTCGGAGAATTAAAATCCGAATTCGGAGAGTTATAATCCGATTCAGGATTAAAACGCTAGAATGCCAAATACTGCAGATAATACTGCAATATTTTGTATTCAAGCGTTTTAATCCTGCATCGGACTCTCAGAATTCGGATTTGAATTCTCCGAATTCGGAATAAAAATGTCCGAAATCGGTGACGCACAACTAATAAAGTCCGATAAAGGAGAGACTTTTTACAGTGTACTGGTAAGCCCTCCATCAGATGGACACGTAGGCTAGTCATATCGCGTTCCCAAGAATTATATCCTTTCCTTGTGAGATTTTGGGACAAATCTTGACTAAGAAAAATATTGTAAAATAATACGATTACACTCAACAAGTTTAGTACAGCAAAGAAAAACGAATGTAGCAAATAAATAATTGAAATTGCATGTCCATCTTTAAATGTGGGCATCAAAGCTAGAGAAACAACATGGATGCTACCTAAGGGATATTCCAGACAATAGTTCATAGGCTGGAGATAGAGAGCGCAGTCAGTTCTTGCGTTTGGTAGTTTACAATGTGGCTTAAAAGATACAATAGATAGGGCTGTAAACCTTGTCGATCAAATATCACAACGAGGGGCATTAATGAGTTTAAGGTTAGATTAGAATCAAAATAAAACAGTAGCTGAAAGCTCATATGGCACTTGCAAGGATAGGTATCAAGGATATAGGATCAGCGAAGATTCGCGCTGTCCTGAGGCACAAATGATTATGGGCCCTTGGAAACCATGAAAATATACGGTTTAGTAAAAATTATGCTATGCACTTTCCGGCTACAATGCGCACTTTAAGGGGGTTGGGAATCCATTCTGTAAGCAAAAGCACTGAGGCACAAATGACCATGAACCTTTAGGGATCACGAGAATTTGTCTTTTGGTCTACTTTTCCCTTTGCAGTTAAGATGCGCACCTTATATTGAGATAATATACGCACCTAGAATTGAATAAGCAAGCAGAATACTTGAGGCACAAATGATCATGGGCCCTTGGGGATGTTAAAAATATATCGTTCCCTTTTCACTTAGCGGTGAAGATTGGTGGTTTAAATAGGTTAGGAATTCATTTGTTAGCAAAACACTTAAGGAAAAAAACGAAGTGGACCCTTGGGAATCACGAAAATGTAAAATTTTGGTCAAATTTTGTCTTTTTCACTTTGAGGTTAAGATACGCACTATAAGGGAGCTAAAAGTTCAATTGTAAGCATATACTTGGATAGGCCTTGGGAGAGTATGAAAGTGTAGTTTTTGGTCAGAAACACTTCCTCTGGTCAATGATCAAGTTTCGTTCGGATCCGACCAACCGTTCGACAGCTATGCATGATACAACTCCCTCTACTCCCCCCAGATGGCCGGATCGGGAAATGCCTACTACCAAGTCAATCTGATCGGGTCCCTAGCACAACTGTCGAGTTTCATTGTCCTAGTGCATCTGGAGCACTTCAAGTCGCGATCACCAGAATTCCGGGAAATCCCCTCCAACTCCCCCTACAATTCAATTCAGTTCATTTATTTGTATCCGCCAAAGCTGGCGAGTAAAAAAAAAAATATAATAAAAAATAATACAGTGCGCCGACCCGGTCCGTTCCTATGAACAATGTATCTAGAACTTGTCCTTGTTTTTCTCAACAAGTTTCATCCCGATCTCTCCACTCTAAGCATGTCCCGAGATTTCCACTCCCCCTCCAATCCCAACCCTCAGAGTAATCGTGTCCCGTTCCGGTCATGAAATGGGACAACCGAGACACGAGCTCTTTAAAACTAAAAGTCTCATTCGGATCCGATGCCCCGCTCGAAGGTTATGCTTGCCCAATAATTCGGATTTCCCCTCTCTCCCCACGATGGTCAAAGCAGGGAAACGACTATTCTCAATTCAATCTGATCGGGCCATGAAAAGCCTGCCAAGTTTCATCGTCCTAGCACGTCTGGAAGCACCTTAAATCTTGATCACCTGCCGGACCCCTCCCGCCCCCAGAGTGCTCGGATCCGGCCTGGTTCTGTCAAGGATGTATCTAGGGCTTGTTCTTGTTCTTCCCACCAAGTTTCATCCCAATCCCTCCACTCTGAGCGTGTTACAAGATTTCTAGTCCCCCCCCCCAACTCCCCCAAAGTCACCGGATTCGGTCCGGCTTGAAGGGGCATATCTGAGATACGAGGTCTTTCCAAATATCAGGTTTCATTATGATCCGATCCCCCATTCAAAAGTTATAACACCCTACACTCCCACCACGATGGTCGGATCGAGGTGGTGATTATTTCCAACTTAGTTTAGTCGGGTCCCTAATATGCTTGCCAAGTTTCATCTCCCTATCCCATCTGGAAGTACCCTAAATCGCGATCATCGGACTGCCCGACAGGCCGTCCGAACGACTGACCGACGGAAATTAGGTTTATTATAGGGGGATTTATTCCCCCCTCCCCTCCCGTCTTCTGTGCGTCGGTCCGAGAGGAATACTGGCAATCAGTTTTCACCATATCCTGCTAATTCTTCTGCCCAACTTTTACGTAGTTTCATCCCATTATTTATTTCTGGTCATATCTTGTAAGTGTATTAGTTAATTTGTATCGGGTCTGTGTATTTCGTAAATACTGTATTCCACTTCTATCAGTTCAATTCAATTCAGTTTTATTTTCAAAACCGATACAACGGTCAAGCCGATTTGCTGGTTCTCGTCCATATTAACACTAAATATATACGAAAGATAACTCTACACTAGTTTGGGTATAACAAAGACTTGTCAAACATAAACAAAATATTCAAAGCTATTTACAAGAAAGATGCGAGTTAAAAGCGGGAACAAAACTTCTTCGGTAACGAGTCGTTGTATGTTTAATTGGCTGCAATTTGGGTATTGGTTGGGCTACCACTCTCTCAGGCTTTACTCTGTTGGGGACAGGGGACTTCTAGCTGTAAGCTATTTGGATAATAAACTTGATTGATTGATTGAAAAGTGATCCTTGTCTGGCACTTGGTCGGAAGGAAGGTGCCATAAAAAAGCTATAGCTCTGTATCAGATAACGAGTTCCACTGATTGAGAACTAGTTCAGTTACAAGCCACGCATACGCTGTGGAGGGAAATCAATCGATAAGCTACAGTACTTTGCTCACCAAATTTGTGCAGCAAGTTGAGATACAGGCATGCCCAAACCCAACACAGCTTAGCACGAAAGATGCAACTCCGAGCGCTATAAGACCAGAATAGAATCCATCGACTCCTCGCTCAGCGTCTGGAACGAAATGAAGAAACACTGTAAAAAAGTTTCTCCGAATAAGGATGCAGTATTTGCTACTGGGATTAGTCTTACCTCTATTGGGATAAAATTAATCCGAATTAGGGATAATCTTATCTCAATAAAGACAAGATTAATCCCAGTAGCAAATACTGCAAGATTTTTTTTACAGTGAAATGAGGGCGGCTTCAGGAATACTCTTGATGACTAACTCTCCTTGCCGATGCAAAATCGCCGTGTACCTAGGGGAAGAGCCGGAAGCGGCACCACAGCTGTCCCCAACGATCGCCATGATTTATTAACACAGGATTTGAGTCGTTAGTCAGACGTTTTCTCGACGTTCCTGAGGCTCATTGGTGTGTTTTGGACTTAGTCATATAGAGTAGATGGAATGGATTTGTGGCTAAATACGTCGAAAATGTGTTCGGGAATCCCCGCAATGTATTTGAGAATCCCTTAAATGTCTTCGAGGAATCGGTGTTTGTATTCGAGAATCGACGAAAAGTTTCCGAGATTTTTCTTAGGTCTTCGAGAAACCACTAAAAAGATTGAGAAAAGATAAAATGTGTTCGAGAATTTCTAAAATGTTTTTGACAATGAAATTGAAATAAGAACTCAAGAATGACACAAATGTGTTTGAGAATGACAAATACATTCGAGAATTTAAAAAATGAAAATTCTCGAATACATTTTTGGCATTCTCGAATACATTTATGTCATTCTCGAGTACCAAATTTCAACTTAAATGTCAAATACTTTTAAAACATTCTCGAATACTATTTATATTTTCTCGAATACTTTGTGTAGTTTGTCGAAGACTTAAAAACAGCCTCGAAGACTTTTATCGATTCTCGCATGCAAACACCGATTCCTTGAAGACACTTGAGGGGTTCTCGAATACATTTTCGACGTATTTAGCCTCAAATCCATTTCATACAGGAATGAAGCGTTGAACGGCAGGTAATCTGCAAACAAGCCACATTACCGACCGATAACTTGGGAATTGTTCAAAGAGTTCTGGAGTTCGGGGTCTAAGTTTGCCTCCATTTTCATTCGAAGTTTTCTAGATGGCTGGAATATATTGCCGCTAGTCTTAATGCTGGGATCTCACGGGTCAACAGTACACTAAGTAATATGACAGACATCTCGCTTTATCTTCGTTAGTGTCCGTGTAAAGGTGAAAGCAAGGCTTCACCTTCCAGATTCCCAAACGTCCGGGGCCTTCCGCATAGTCAAGCCGACCCTTCCAGTTTCATGATAATGATGACAACTCTTCAACATTTCGTAAATGTCCCCTTCACATTTCAAATATCTTTTGCATCCCAATCACAACTATCAACCACTTTCCTTTTTCTTCCTACAATATTGCATGTTTGTTCTGTCTCTCGAACGAGTTGCCTCTATGACACCTTCCAGACATCCGGAATCTGGGGTGTCCAACACCCCGGACTTCCAGACGTTTTTGGACTGGCTTCACCTTCCAGATCTGTCTCGACGGAAACGGCTGTCTGGAATCCGGAAGAAACATCTGGAAGGTGAAGCCCGGCTTTCTTCCGGATTCCAGACAGCCGTTTTCGTCGAGTCGAATCTGGAAGGTGAAGCCAGGCCACAAACGTCTGGAAATCCGGGGTGTTGGACACCCCAGATTCCAGATGTCTAAAAGGTGCCATAGAGGCAACTCGATCGAGAGACGTAGTAAATATACAGGAAGAAAAGGGAAAGTGATTGACAGTTCTGTTGGGATGCAAAGATATTTGAAATGAGAAGGGGCATCTAGGAAGTGTTGAAGAATAGAAAAACTAGCTGTCATCAGCAGCCTATCATAGGAAGGGTTGGCTTAACTATGCAGAAGACCAGGACTTGGCTTTAAGGCCCATAATTCATTGGGAAACGGTAAACATTAACTCTGAAGAAATAACTGGTGTTACTCCTTTTCCCCCAAGAGCGCTAGATGTCTCCACTTCTTGGTAGTAAGTAACTTTGAGTCTGGAGCACAACCAGCTCCTATGCGGGTGTGAAGCAGATGTCGGTGTTACAGGCCTAGCCGTTAGGACAGAACTTACAGGTGTCAAACTGAGATAGGCTACAGTAGAGGTATGTTACTTCGGCCGTCGTCTAACTCTGGACGACGCCAGCGCCGAAGAAGAAGATGAAGTTGCTATGCTTCTATATTACGGCGAATCAATTTGATATGAACCAAATGAAAACAAAAAAAAAGATAAAACCTAGCAGATATTTATGCATTACATGAGCACAGAATGTATTAAATGCAATGTATTAAATGAGCGCATTTAAGTAAATTAATTCACATTAAAGACAGACATTGGGGTTGCTTTTGCTGGATCTTTGCACAATGTAACGGCAAAATCACGGCGTCCAAAGTTTTGCGTTACTTTCATGATCGTCCGAGGATCGAAAGAACAATACAAAAAAATAACAGCAGATCAAATCAAAAGAATCTGGTTCCATTTCTTGTGCAAGAACAAAGCTAAAACGCTCGGCTTTAATTTCCTTATTTGTCATACCTGTCTGACCGTTCAAGAGGCGAAAAACAAAACCAAGGAAGTCCAAAATGTGGATATGACTGTTCTGAAAAGCATACATCCACTCTGAGGGGAGCCTAAATAACGAAAAAGCTTCAGCTGCTTTATTATCCGTGTTTTACTTCAAGTGCTTCCTGCACGATAGAGCTGGTACTTGCAATTCTCGGCAATTCTACGTCCACTATATATATTTATGACGTTACGAAGGAAATTTGTTGGAAGACAAGATAGCGTTTTGGTCAACCATTTACCTATCTGAATACGTTGTTCATACCTGCCGGCCAAAACGATGACTGAAGTCTCGTAAGATCCAGATGGCGCACGAAACGCTATAAAGTAGAAAAGGCCCACGAAGGAATGCTCCATATGACTAATGCAGCGTTTACAAGTACAGGAAAACTTCAACAGAATCCAATCTCGGTGAGAAGGTTCTGTTTACAGGCAGAGGGAAGAAATAAATTTTTCAAACCAGAAAGTCTGACAAAAATAAATTCACTACCCAAAAAAAAAATGTTTTGAGAGCATTCATGACATCAGTAACTTATGACTGCTGCTCTCAAAAGCTAGCTAGACTTTTTTTTTTCTTTTTACTAGCGCCGAGATTCCTTTCAAGTAGACCGGAATTACTTCCATCATGAAAGGATTCTCGTCCCGCTAGACTTTTTCAAAACGTCCCCCGGCGAAACGTACACGTGACACAACGTCCCCACGACAAAATGTCCCCACGACAAAATGTCCCCGTGGCGAAACGTCCCCGATCGAAACTTCCCCTGGCGAAACGCCCCGGCTATAGGTTTGTTTTTATCGCTGGGGATAGCTCGGCCTATGAGATTATTTATTGCGTCATCAGTTCAGACAAAAAATGTTCTTGGAATATGAACTTTTGAAAACCACGATGGGTTGACTACTTCAGCATTCAGCCGATAGTCAAGAAACAAACCAAAGTGTTGCTCCCGCTATGGCCATTTCTTAAAGAAAGCGCAAAGATGTAGTAGTTTGTTAGTTTTTGTTTTATCTTTTCTTTAATTGGTTTATTTGTATGTTAGTTTACGCTGCGATATAACTCATTGATCTCGCTTTTATTCGATATTTAACTTGTGATATTCATTATAAAAGGATTTTATCAAAGGAACAAACCCGTCTAACCTTTAGATTTACTATGTCTCTATCTGACTAATCGTTCCACCCGCTTTCGTTTCCTCGCTTCCCATGTCATTTTTATCTAGCATGACGGCACTACGCTTGTTTTTATATTTTCCTTGCTTGGCTCTCTTTGAGCCACAGCGGGCTTCCTCTTTCTCTGAGGAGCTTATTGGTGCTCCTCAGACTGTGCATGTTGCTTCAAGCAAACTAGAACTGATCTGTTACGAGTAAATTACAATTCATATTACACTACATATTTTGACTGAAAACAATACATTTATGAAGCAACTGGTCCTATGTCCGATCTTTTCTGCTTATAAGGAATGTTCCCACATTTGTAATGCACACTCTGAAGTTGTTTTATCTCGATCATGCACCTTAACATCGAGGCGAACTTAAAAATCTATGCTCGGGGACGTTTTGCTGTGGGGACGTTTTATCATGGGGACGTTTTGACACGGGGACGTTTTGTCACGGGGACGTTTTGTCACGGGGCGTTTTGACACGGGGACGTTTTGTCACGGGGACGTTTTGTCACGGGGCGTTTTGACACGGGGACGTTTTGTCACGGGGACGTTTCACCGGGGACGTTTTGTCATGGGGACGTTTCCTCAGTAAGCCTTTTTTTCTAGTCGTCTTCACGAACAGAATCCTTTCGAGTCGATCGGAATTCCTTTCTACTCGACGGGATTTTTTGTCCGTGTAAACACTGCACGATAGTGCGAACACACGATCAGGATTTCCCGGCGGATTTCGGGGACTTTCATCACCAAGTTGAAAATCTTCAACTTTTCCATAAATCCAGCCAGGAATTCCAGACTGGGAGCATCCGACCCTGATCGTTTGCGTCGGAAACACGCCAGTGAACCTCGGGAAGAACGAGAAACGGCACCTAAATGGGTCCTCAAAACTGATTCAAATTTTATGTAAATCAATCAACGACATTTGCTGCGGTCCGGCAGTGATGACGTTTCTGGCTCTTCGCTAGGCATACGGCGATTCTTCATCGATACGAAGAGTTCGCATGTCATTTGAGGAGTAGCAGTCAAGAGTTCAGGCACACGGACTAGATTTTCTGCTTTAGTTTTACCATTTCATAGGTTCACATGTTGGAACCACAAGCTGAATCTTTTCAACATTTCTGGCATGACTTCCTTGCACGGAGATCCGTGTCTATATAGGCGTATTCTTGCCGTTCCCCGAGGACTCCTCGGGGAATCAAAGGGATCGGCGAGAATAGAGGGAGTCACTCCACGCGGACTCCGCGTACAAAAACAGCGAGAACACGGGGAATGCTTCGAAAATGGATTTTGTTCGAAAAAAAAAATATGCAGTTTACGAAACTAGTCTGGATCCACTTTGTTTTTGGTTTTGTTTATTCTGATTGTTTTTAATTAATTTTACATTGCACCAACATCAGCAAAAACTGATTCCCCTCCGAATCTGAAAGGGAGTCCTTTTTGATGATGGTGATGATAATCGGAGTAATCCCCGTCCGTAAGGACTCGCGAGAATACGGGGAGCGAGTCCCCGGGACAAACAAAAACGCGGGGACTCCTGAAGTGGAGTCTTCGGGGAACGGCGAGAATACGCCATATGTGTCCAAGAAATCAGTCTTACCGCATTTGAGATTAGCCGAGTTTCCAAACAGTTCAGTGACGCTCCAGTAACCCATAGCGGTGGAAATGGCCAAAGCAATGATGTTAAAGATGCTGAAGACGAGGTAGATTAGAACCCTAATGACAAAAGAGAAATGAGATTTGTGTAGCCGCCCGATGAAAAATTTGTAGCCTGCGTAGTTGTATGATAGTTGTACGAAAAAGTTTCATGTATTAAATATGTAATAGTAAAGAATACTATCATTTAATGTGCCTCAAGCTGGGCCAATCTTAAGCAGTAGTATCCAGTAGTAGCCTGCCTTATTGCTATATAGCATCCAGTCTTGCTAATAGTAGCATGCAGAAGAATGCAGTAACACGGTAGTCTTTACATAGAAGCATGTAGTAGCATCAGTTCGTACTGCATGCTACTTTTTTGTACAACTTCATACTACTATTTTCAGATAAATTTTCCATCGGACGTGCCAGCATTTGTCATCGAAGGATCTACAGCCCTAATTTGAAGGAAGGCGCTTGTTTGTGGACGGGGTCATGATGACAGGCTGGAAATTATTTGGACAGAAATAAATGGGTTTGGTATTTCGAAACGCGTGAAAAAAATGAACTTCCACGAAAGTTGTTCTTACGACCCAAAAAGATACCCTTCAGCGCCATACCGGCAGTGGACGAAAATTACACTAAGTAAAGGGGGGTCGTTATGGGTCCTTGCTGGCAGGGTAGTACATACACTGTCAGAATAACAGATAACACATGTTGCACATCCTTTTTTTCAACGGTGTGAGAATATATCTTTTGTGGACCCTTCAAATGTTATATTTTCCGAAACAGGGTCATAACAGACGTTTTGTCTCGAAAGTTAGACTTGAAAAGGTCATAACTGATATATTATTATGACATTTATTATGACATTTATTATAAAGCGTTTTACATGTGAGTTTATATAACCGCTCTCTCGAAGTGTTTAAAAATGTATGATTTAGTGTATGGCCTAACGGCTAAATTAAAGTATCTATCTATAAGTAGTGAGCTGAAAGACAAAAATACTCCTCAGCCGGGCTTTGAACCCAGGACTTCTGACTTACAAGACCACCACTGAGCTACAGAGGGCTTGTGACTGTAGCTCCCAAACCACTACTATAGTCAGATAGAAGCCGGTCGTGGGAGCAGTGATTCCGACTAAAGAAAATTCCTCTTAAAGGACCTGTCTTACCTATAATACTAATGCCACCTACTTCTACAATCACTCCATATATTTCTAAACCCGGAGATTCCAATGTCGTACGGTACATTCTAACCCCTCTAACAAAACCACGCTGATTTTCTCACTTGCAGTGTTTTGCTACCTTCGATGTGTATCACGCTGTCGACGGTTCTCTGCGAGAATTTTCTCCATCCGAAAAAAAAGGTTATAATTATCTTATAATCACTTCACCCATGTTTCCTATATTGCTTATAGCTTCCGTACTGAATCTTCGCGGGCACATTCATGAGGAGTTTCAGCGTTTTCGGACAACGTAGCCAACTCATCGTCCGACAATCAGGGTCACCCTGGGCTAGCAAATCAGGTATCTTACTACTCAGAGATTTCGCTGCGAGTTCCCCGCACCCTCCCCCAAGAGAAATGATGGAAGAAACACATACATGCAAAAAGCTGCAACGCCGTACAAGCAGCATCCTGCAAACAGCCCAAGCAGACCAACCAGCGCTAGGAGTCCGCCAGCCCACGCCCCTGGCATGGCCTTGTTCAGGTCGCGGCAGCCGTACAAGTAGTCGCAAACCTGAAAAGATACTTGCTGTCAACAACAGTGGATGACATATAATATAGACGAAACGAAACATAAGGCGTGTTTCCGCGTCAAATTTGTGTGCCACACAATTCCGAGTGTTACGCATTGTCCTAATAGGTGTTGTAAGGTGTATTACGGCGTATAAAGCTTATTACAGATTCCTCTTTTCCTCGGGGCTCGCTGTAATAAGGTGAATAAGGAAAATAGAGCTCGGCCCTATTCTTCCTTATGCAGAGCCAATCAGATCGCTTGGTTGGTTCCGCCAGCGGGCCACAACAGTTCTACTTTGTTGGAAGCTAAAGAAACAACTTTTCTTAAAAAAACACGTTTTTGTTCTATTACGACTGCTTTTCGTCAGTTCGAGGATCAATGCTGTCCATCCCTTATTTTAATAGCCTTTTTACAGTATAATTTGCGTTATATTGTACTCGTGTACTTCAAGTAGTACTAAGAACCTTTTCGGATATTTTTAGAGCTCGAAAAATTGTATTAACTTGGCAACACCGAAAGCCGCATCGATAAGAACCTCTGGGGTTGTATTTGAACAGGCGTGTGTATTAAGACGTAAACATCACGTATAGCGTTATTCAGCTTATTACACCTGTTAGGACAATGCTTTAGTCGCGGAAATACGACTGTGTGCCTTACAGTTGAGCCTCAAGTTGAAACTCCCGGCAACGCCGTTTTCTCTATTTTATGGGCGCTAATTTCAAATGTTTGAAATGAAAATAAAACTGAATAAATCTCAATAAATAGTACTTCACGCGTTCATCGTTACCATTCTGTGCAAAATGGATCCTCAGTTTTAGGTATATCCTACATGTTTGAGAGAGTAGTTAATTTTTTTTTTGACATTGTTTTGCTGCTAAGTATTAAATTTACCGCCGAATTCGAGCCACAAAATCGAGAATCACCTCGGCAGTTGTTTGTCAAATCGAGCCACAAAAACCTTGTTGGTCGCGGAAACACACATGTAGGAGTTTGTCGAAACCCTTTTCGACCCACAACCGAGCCACAAACTCTTTGTGAGAGCGTTGAAAAACGATATTGACTAAACTTTAGCCGATTATCGACGGCCCGTGACTTTTTCATGACGTTATGAAAGAAATAGGAAAAGTCGATTAAATTAATGTTGCAGAATATATATTTGTATCTATATGTATAGAGCCGAGCGGCCGGCAAGGCGCCGGACGCGTTTACACTTATAAATCGTTCTAGGGACAATCAGTTCCGTTAGTAAATGGAAAACATAGACTTTTCGTGTGACGTCACGACCCGTAGATAATCGGTTAAAGTTTAGTCAACACCTGAAAAACGCCTGTAGTAAGACGAGCAACCCCGATGAAAATTTTTCGAGAATTAGTCGTATAGAACTGTACGAAAAAGTAGCATGCATTAGTAACTGTTGCCACTCCATGTTACTCAGTTGACTATCTCATTCAGAGCGGAGCGGACGCTCTCCGGAGAGATTCATTTCACCGTGTTGTGAAATAGTGCGAAATAGACTGGCTCTGTTATTTAGTTAATTATTGGATGCTATGCTGTACTGGATGTAAGAGTACGGTGGAGAACACGTGCAGGCTTCCACGGTCCACTGGGCTACCCTGCAAGAGCGGTGATTTCCAACGTCATCCGTGGGCCTGCCCACTTCAAGATAAGCCTCATTTGGTTTTTCCTGCTCGCATTAATCATGTCGTACAAGCAATTTGATCTTGCACTGGCAAAATTTGTTGACTATCCCTTGTGGCCTGTACGAATTCTACAAATGACAAAAAAGGAAGGAAAGCGAACTAGCTATTTGATCTTCTGTTACGGGGATCATAGCGAGCAAATAGTTTCAGAGAATAATCTTGTATCGTATGAGGACAATGTCGCTGAAGCTTCTACTAAAACTACGAAGAATGTGAAACACGCTTTTGATGAACTTGAGCGTTTTCCCGAGATTTACAGGTCGACTTCAAAAGCATTTGCTGCACTAAAAGTACAGGATGAAACTGCTGCATTACCCGGTTCGCAGTCTGCCTTATTTGCACGAATTTCCGCAACAGAACAGGAGCTAGAGAAAGCTAGAGAATCTATAGTTTCGGAGATAACTCGTCAGGTCTCTGCAAAGTGTGGCGGGAGAGCGCAATCTGGTCTTAAAGACTCTGCTGAGGCTATAATTAGTGAGGTGTACAGTTCTGTATCACTAGAGTTCAACCCCATCTTAGACAGCATTGAGCGAGAGCTGAAAGCATGTAGAATGCAAACTCTTAATCTGGAGAATCGAATTGAAAAAATCGAAGTCAAGCTGGACGATATGGATCAAGAAAACATCTTGGACAGTCTTGTTTTCAACGGTCTTAAACAAAAGCCAGGAGTTGACCTGAAAACGACGGTGCTCAATGTCCTTTCGACACAGATGGGTGTTACTGGTATATCCTCTGGTGAATTGTCAAGTGTTTTCCGGTTTAGAATGAATGGGCCTCATACCGTTAGTGACTAAGTTGCCCCAGTATTAGTGCGATTTGCTAGCAAAGAAGTTGCTCGAAAAGTTTTCTCAGAGAAGTCTAAACTAGCTGGTTCGGGCATTTTCGTGTCGGAATCCCTTACAAAGCGACGTCGTGATTTGTTAAATGCCGCAAGGGATCGATTCGGTGTCAAACACGTATGGACTGACCGCGGCAACATATTAGTGAAGTTACCAGGGGAACCGTCTGCGCGGAAAATACGGTCCCTTGCTGAATGCGTTTGAATTAGTAATCATTCTTTTTTTCTTTTTTTTAAATGTGGTCTCTCATTCTTTTTCTTATTTTTTTTTTCTCGTTTAGATATCTGTTTTGGTTCGTGTATTCATTTACTCTCGCTGCTTCTATACTGGATGATTTAATGAGCAGACCTTTTCGTCTAGAACAGGTTTTGTCGGCACCAATAGCAACTGATATGGAACCGTGTATGAACCAAGTTAGACTTCAACAGCTGAGAAACAGTGCTTATGTTCAAAGTTCACAGTTAAACCCCGCGGAAGCCGATTCACTGCGTTTATGTGCTTGGAATTGCCACCTTACTACTGGTTATGAGGATGTGCTGCAATTTTCTCTGATTCTCAAGGAAAAATTAGTTTTATTGGTATATGTGAAAGTTTTTTGAGCCAGGAACGCTCTCTCTCATTGTATTCTTTTCCAGATTATAATTTGGAGACTAAAAACCGGACGTCACTTCATAGAGGGGGAATTGCGTGTTTGATTGCAAAGTCGTTGACATACCAAGTAAGAAATGATAGTGATGTTTGGATAGAGGGTAAGTTTGAAAGTTTTAGTCTGGAATTAGATATGGGAAGTAGTAAATTTTTGATTAGTGTTGTGTATAAGCCACCGAGTGCTAGCTGGGAAGAATTTGAGCGTGGATTTGATCAACTTGCGCGTGCGGTGTCTGGGACAGGTTTAGATTTTATTTGTATGGGTGATTTCAACTTTGATCTGCTTTCACTGAATGGAGTGAATCTTGATTATTTTAATTTGATGGTTACTCATGATCTTTTCCCCCTGGTGAATATTCCAGCACGTGTTACGAGTCATTCAGCCACTCTCATTGATAATATTTTTGTTGGTTCTAAGTATCTGGACCGTAGTTATGCTGATGTGGTTCTACACCCTTGTTCGGACCATTTCCCAGTTGTCGGAGCGGTACCTTGTGGCCGTATAAAAAGAAATGAAATAAAAAAAGTGAAGACTCGATCGTTAAAAAAAGTGAATTTACAGAGATTTGGTGAAGAGTTGAGCAGCATCGATTTTCGTGAGATTATGGATATGAAAGATGACGCTTCTGGTGCATTTGATCGCATGATGGGGATCGTACAGCCAATTTATGATAAGACTTGCCCAGTGAAATTCTTGAAACCACATAAGGATGAGCCGAGGAAGCCCTGGATAACTACGGAAATTCTTGAGGCGTCTGATTTAAGAAATCAAGTGTATGTGGATTATTTAAATAGTGAGTGTGCCAAGAAACTAGAAGAATTCAAAGTAATACGCAATAAAGTAAACTCGATGAGAAGAAAAGCTAAAAAAGATTACTTTGCGAACCAATTGAGTTTGAATAAGGATAATGCTAAAGGAACTTGGAAGGTTATTAATGACCTATTGGGAAAGAAGAAAGAAGCTCCACCCAATTCGCTGCTGATTCAAGGAGAAGTTGTTAATGATGAAACGAGTATCACGAATAAATTTGCAGAGTTTTTTTCGAATATTGGTCAGAATGTACAGGCGGAAGGGTTAGTGAATTTTAATAATGATTTACTGGAAGATGAATTCGTGGATGAAAGAGGAATTGGAAATGAAATTGAATTTCAGCCGTGTACTGAAGATGAAGTTCTGAAGGTTGTGAAAACAATCAAATCGAATTCAGCAGGGACAGATGGCATTAAGCTGAAGACTTTAAAGTCGGTGATGTGTTATTTACTACCATGTCTCGTCCACATAATCAATCTTTCCCTCCAAACGGGTGTATTCCCTGATGCGCTTAAAAGGGCAAAAGTCATCCCCCTTCACAAAGGTGGTTCTAAGCTAGATATTGAAAATTATAGACCCATATCAATCCTACCCCTGTTTTCAAAAATATTTGAAAAAATTGTACATAAAAGGCTTTATGATCACCTTATGAAAACGGGGATGTTAAGTGAAACCCAGTTCGGCTTTAGGAAAGGTCACTCGACGTCGGACGCCGTGCATTCCCTTTGTGATACTGTAAGTAAATGTTTTGAACGTGGTGAAATCCCTTTGACTATTTTTATTGATTTTAGTAAAGCGTTCGATACAGTGGATTTTAATATTCTACTCAAACGTCTACAATCCCTTGGAGTTCGTGGTAATTATCTGAAGTGGTTTGATAGTTTTCTAAGTGGTAGATCTATTCAAGTAGTATTAAATGATGCGTTTTCTTCTCCTTTTCAAGTGAAGTGTGGTGTACCTCAGGGGTCTGTTTTGGGACCTCTTCTGTACCTTGTGTATGTTGATTCAATGCGTTTCTACTTACCTGAGTGTTTTATTACGACTTTTGCTGATGATACTGCTTTAACTGTATCTAGTCGATCCCTTGATGATTTGTTGTTGAAAGTAAATAGGGTCTTAAAGTCATTTTATGTATTTACAAGTTTGAGCCTTTTGTCAGTGAACGTTAAAAAAAACTAATTTTATGATGTTTAGGAAAGTTGGTAAGCCTCCAAATATTGATAGAGAGATATTTTTTAATGGTAGGCCTTTGTCACAGGTGCATGAAGTGCGTTATTTGGGCTTCCAGCTTGATTGTAATTTATCTTGGAAGAACCATAGTGATCTTGTTGCAGCTAAAGTTGCTAGAGGTCTGGGAATATTGCGTCGATTAAAGCATGCTTTACCATTATGAGTTATTTTATTATTGTATCATACTATTGTTGCGCCTTATATTTCTTATGGTTGTGTCCTTTGGTCTAGTAATTTCTACGCAAATTTTAAAAGAGTGCAGATTCTACAAAATAAAACAGTGCGTCTTCTTGGTAATTATGTTGAAAATGTGAATGATACCGCGTCATGCTTTAAGAAATTACGAGTGTTTAACATTGGTCAGATCCGCGATTATCAAGCTGCTGTTTTTGCGTATCGATGCTGGAATGATGTACGTCCTGCAGTTTTTACTGAATTTTTCGCGCAAATCGTTCACTCCACAGGTATGCGACTAGAGAGGCGGATAATTTTGTTGTTGAGTACCGAGACACCACACGTGCAGCTTTCGGAATTGGGGATCTAGCTCCGACTATTTGGAATGATATCCCAGTTGTCATTCGGGAGGCTGAACACATTGGGTCATTTAAAGTAAAACTTAAAAAACATTTATTGGGAGAAGGGAGTTAATTTTCTTATTTTTTTTCTTTTTTCTTAGATTTCTTTTTTTTTCTTTTTAAATTTTGGTATTAAAGGTTAATTGAGAGAGAGTGTTTTTGTCCTTCTTTTTTTTCTTTTTTTTTATGAAATTTGATATAGGTTGAGAATCAGAGGATTGCAGTTGTCCATCATCAGGCTTCTTGAGCCTTCCCCGGGCGGTTGCGTGTTTTTATAGTTTATTTTGTATTTAGTAGTAAATAAAGTAAGTCAAGTCAAGTAAAAGTAAGTCAAGATGCTACTACAGCAAGATTGGATGATCGGATACGCTGTAAAAAGTTTTTCCAAATAAAAATTTAAGTTAACTGCAGTATTTGCTACTCGGATTACTCTTATCTCTACCAAATAGGGATAAGATGAATCTGAGTAGCAAATACTGCAGCTAACTTTAATCTTTATACGGAGGAACTTTTTACAGTGTACTACAATTTAAGATTAACCCAGTCGGAGGTATGTTAAATTATAGTATTCCATACTACTACACATCAATTCATGCAACTTTTTCGTACAACTACCATACAACTGCACATTCAAAGAATTTTCATCGGGACTGTAGCAACAACTGAGGATGCTACGATCAGCTACGATCGAACTGCCTGCCAGTAGGCTGTGTGGGCGAACTGGTTGGGAAATCTTTTTTTCAAATAGTAAACTTCAATGCCCGCTTTGCTTTGATACAGGGGAAGGGAGCCATTTTTATCGTAAAATGCAAGCAACTCTCATATCCCAGGGAACATTGTCTTAACGAGTAAAATATAATTTCCCTGGTGTTCCTGAACGAAAAAAAGGATAATATAATTATCCTTTTTGGTTTGGCATTCTTCTCTTTCTGCGGAGTTCTCTGATCGCCTGCAAATGTCCAAAAGAGAGCAGTGAGAATCATTCTGGGTGATCATAATATCTCATATGAAGAGGCTCTCATTAAACTGGACGTTCCGAAATTAACTGACCGCAGAAATACTCTTTCAAAAAATTTTGGAGCAACGATACCTTAAATACCTTAAATTGCAGCTTGGAGCAATTGAATGATTTTCCATCCTGTAGCATTGCTCATCGCTTCTTCGGAAATTGACACGTGGATAACTTATGCTCTGGTCTGGGACTCCAGGGCATCCCATTCCAGTCTCCATGGCTTCTTGCTCCACTCTCTGTCAAGGGAGACTTTGAACTCTTCGATGGTCTTGCTGGATACGGTGTCTTCGCTTAGGGAGTTCCACAGATCAACAACCCGGTTGGTAAGAAAATGGTGGCGTTCCCTCTTCTGGGCGTTGAGCTTCGTGATTTTCATGGAATGACCTCTAGTTCGCTGTGCTGAATCGATGATGAAGAGGTCATGGATTGGATTGTTTCTGATGAGTTTATAGGTGTGAATCATGTCTCCCCTTTTTCTTCTGTAGGTCATGCTGCATAGGTTCAGGGTTCGCAATCTCATCTGATAAGGAAGATGTTGGCAGCCATCTAGTGTGTTGTTTACAGATGACCCATTTATTCCCCCCTCCCCTCCCGTCTTCTGTGCGTCGGTCCGAGAGGAATACTGGCAATTTTTACGTAGTTTCATCCCATCATTTATTCTGGTCATATCTTGTAGGTGTATTAGTTACTTTGTTTCGGGTCTGTGTACTCCGTAGATATGGTATTCCACTTCTAGCTGTAAGCATTTGGATAATAAACTGGATTGATTGATTGATTAAGATCTGTCAATTTTAAGGAGGACTTTATAGCAACACAAAGGGGCGTCTTGAGTGATGCGAAGTGTGCTGTTTTATCATGTTCAGGCATTTTGTACGGCCAATTGACCACTAAACTATTCATTCATGCGAACAGGCGTCATTCCAGATACAACAAGACCTAAGGTTTCTATGGGATCCCGAAAGTTCAATATTTGATTCAGACAATAGGATCTTAGCCAGATCCAGTCTTCGCCAGACTCCTTGAACATTTTTACTGCCAAAATTTAGAAACATATTAAGGCCAAATAGCTAATCATCTGAGAAAACCAAGTTCAGATATGGATTCAGCATATGTGTTTACCCCTATAAGTCATATCTATTTGGACGAAACACATCAAAACTTCCTGCCTTACTTCTGCCAATTTTCCGGTTTCGGCAGAATTCCTGAACTACTTCAACCTCTAATAAAAATTTAACTTTTAACAAACTTTCCGGTTTTGGCCGGATTCCGGGCGAACTACTTGTCTGGTGAGAAAATGGTTTTCATAATCGTGTTCAACATGTCTTCTTACCCCTTAATCGACTATCTCATTTGCTGTTTAAATATATTTTGTTTACCCCTTAATTTGACCCCCCCCCCCCCTAAATGTAGGGCTACAGAGCCCATCTACGAACTCGACCTTTCCCTTGACCCAAAGAAACCTCACACAAAGTTTCATAAAACATCTCATTCCCTTCGAGATTTATCGTGCTCACAGACGGACCGACCGACGGACAACTTTTGCGATGTCATAGGTATCCTCCACTTACGTTTTGGGATCCCAAAAACGGAGTTGCGGGCGACACTTACCCCGAGTGCAATTAGCATGAGTCCTAAAATCAGCTGTCCGTTGGCCAGGTTTCTCAGTCGGTGTTTCAGTTGGTGGCCAATCAACTCCGGTGTTACTATTTCCTGGAAGAAATGACAGAGCTGTCAGTTTGATGGTCAATGGCAACGCTCATGGATCTCTTCATTAGTTATCACCCTCGGTAACTACTGGCATCTCCTCACACTTCACCATTTCCTTTCTCGTATCTGTGGTCAATATCACTATTATCTAAGTCGCTAGATGGTACCAACACTCGTTACGATCATGACGTGACCTAGTGGCATTATATCTGGAAGTACACGGCTACGCGTTGTCAAAGTAGCCGAAAGAATCAAGGACACAGAAAAAACTGTGCTGCCTAACGAATAAAGTAAAACAAAACATATCTTGTTTGTTTTTTATCATTTTAGCGTAACAATTCGCCATATTGCAGATAAAAGAGGAGCTGAAAGCTCATGTGGCACTTGCAAGACTGGGTTGTTTTTCAGCTGTGTCGCGTACGGTCCGAACAGGACCACGCATTCAGAAGTCATGTGTGCCACAAGATTCCCGGAAAATGTTCAAACCCCGCCCACCGAGGTCGGATGTGTCCAAACTAGCAAACCATCGTACTTGAGCCGAAGTGCCATAAAAAAGGTGTGTCAGCGAAGTTCAATGAATATTAAACACACTGTCGAGAAAGAGGGAACAGTTGCGTAAAGGGTTAATCCGAATTCGATTTCTTGTGAATAACCTAGGCTGGTGTTAAAGGACCCCTCGCACTATTTACTCTTCAACTTGCAGTATTTTAAAATTTTTGAATACTTTAAAACTTTGCTGTGCTTTCAACAAATAACCCACGATTTTGGCTGTTTTAAGCCTTTTCCCAGACCAATTGACTTGTAGCGAAAACAGGGATATAATTTACATAATCGGTTTTTCTGATGGAAAAACTTCTCGCAGACAACTATCGACAGCGTGACATCGAAGGAAGCAAAACACGGCAAGTGAGAAAATCAGCGTGGTTTTGTTAGAGGGGTTAGAATGTACCGTACGAAATTGGGGTCTCCGGGTTTAGAAACATGTGGATTACGGAAGTAGATTGCATTAGTATTATGGGTAAGAGAGGTCCTTTAAGGTTTTGTAGAAAAGAGGTATGTAGAGAGTAGAAGAAACTAACAAGAGTTGAAAGCTCATATGGCACTTGTAAGAACAGTTAGCATGTTTGTCAGATACGGTTTGCAGTTGTCAAGGCCGCATCTCTCTCCCGATATTCATTTCATCAGAAAATCGACTTGATCTACTAAATCTGAAATGGCTACTCCACTCACTGATAACTGTTTCTCCCACAACGATGATCGGATCGGGGGAGGGACTATTTTTAAGCCAATCTGACGGAGTCCCTAACATGCCTGCCAAGTTTCATGGTCATAGCACAGCCTGTCAAGTTTTATGGACATGGCACATTTGGAAGTACCTCAGCTCGTGATGACCAGAATCTCGACCAGAATTGTGGAAAACCCTCTCAAACTCCCCCAACTGACTCCCCCAACCAGTTATTGGATTCGTTCCGAACTTGAAATTGATCATTTGAGGCACTTGTTCCTGACACTTCTCAAGTTTCATTCACGTCCCATCACCCGTTCTAAAGTTATGCATGTCACTAGATGCTGGATTCCCCATCCCTCCACTTCCCCAACATCACTGTATCGGTGAAGGAACTATTTCCAAGTTGACCTAGGAAAGTACCTAATATTTCTGCCAAATTTCATGGTTATAGTACATCTGGAAGTACCCTAACTGATGATCACCACAGAAATCCAAGAAACCCCCTCCGACACCCTCCACTGCGACACGATCCGGTCCTATTTTGTCAATAAAGTATCTAGGGTTAATGCTCGATCTTCCCTTCAAGTTCCATCCCGATCCCTCAACCCTAAGCGTTTCAAAAGATTTCCGGTCCCCCCTCTACCCCCACCCCCAGTTATCGGATTCGGGCCAGATTTGAAATTTAAAATCTGAGACACTTGTTCTTCACACTTGTCAAGTTTCATGCATGTCCGATTACCCGTTCCAAAGTTACGTATGATTCTAGTTTCCGGATTCTCCATCCCTCCACTCCCCCCGCGATGGCTGGATCGGGGAAGTGATTATTTCCAAGTTATCCTGGTCGTTCCCTCATATGCCTTCCAAGTTTTATTGTCCTAGCTTATATGGAAGCGTCTCAGGAGATTTCCTGTGCCCCCCTCCAGCCCCCCCCCCCACAGGTATCGAATCTGTTCCGGATTTGAAACTGAATATCCGAAACACTTGTCCTTGACACATGTCAAGTTTCACGCATGTCCGATTACCCTTTCCAAAGTTATACATGTTAATAGTTTCCGGATTTCCCATCCCTCCCCCCCCCACTATGATCGGATCTGGAAAGTGATTATATCCAAGTTAATCTGGTCGGTTCCCTGATATTCCTGCCAAGTTTCATTGTCCTAGCTTATGTGGAAGCGTTTCCCGAGATTTGTTTAGTTTTCCACTTTCGTTTGGACCACATGATCTTACCTTATCTCTGAACCATATAAACTCCCGCATTCGCTCCCGAATACATCTATGTGTTGGCGCAGCGGTAGAGCACTGGCATAGCGACTCAGAGGTCCGTGCTTCGATTCTGCATTTAGGCAGCGCTCTTTTTGCTACGTTTCGCTCCGCTTTTGCTTTATAGTTTCCGGATTCCCGGATCCGGGGAAACTCGGATTGGGGAAGTGATTATTTGTAAGTTGATCTGGTCGGGTCCCTGATATGCCTGTGAAGTTTCATCGTCCTAGCTTGTGTGGAAGTGCCCAAACTAGCAAAACCTGGACAGACCGACAGAACGACAGAATGACAGACCGACAGAAATTACGATCGCTATATGGCACTTGAGTATGCTCAAGTGCCATAAAAACCGAAACATTCCTTACATACTGGAGGGTAAAATTCAGAAACGTGTGACTCACTCGCCGCTAAACAATCTCTCCTTTGAACCACAAGTTCCCGGGTCTGTTCTCGCGTCCTGAGCGAAGTGCTCGTGGCGACAGCTTCGTCTGAACCACCAGTCATTTGACAACCTCGTGTTCCTCTTTACGGCGATTACAGACGGTAAGGTTTGCCCCTGCACTTCCATTAAAAGTTTAAACAAAATGTCGAATTTCTTCGTTCTTGACTGAAGATGGTGGCATAGATCATGGCAGGAATTCCAGCCTGCGACCGCCGTATCCCGACCGTCTGTCCAAACGTTTGTAAAGGATCGTTTACACGGCTTACCGACGAAACGTCCCCATGACAAAACGTCCCCTGGCGAAACGTCCCCGGCGAAACGTCCCCGGGACAAAACGTCAACGTGTCAAAACGTCACCGTGACAAAACGTCCCCGTGTCAAAACGTACCCGTGTCAAAACGTACCCGTAACAAAACGTCCCCGTGACAAAACGTCCCCGTGACAAAACGTCCCCGTGACAAAACGTCCCCGTGACAAAACGTCCCCGTGTCAAAACTTCCCCATGACAAAACGTCCCCACGGCAAAACGTCCCCAAGCATAGATTTTTAAGTTCGCCTCGATCTTAAGGTGCATGATCGAGGTAAAACAACTTCAGAGTGTGCATTACAGATGTGGGAACATTCCTTATAAGCAGGAAAGATCGGACATAGGACCGGTTACTTCATAAATGTATTGTTTTCAGTTAAAATATGTTGTGTAGTATGCCTTGCAATTTACTCGTAACAGATCAGTTCTAGTTTGCTTGAAGCAACATGCACAGTCTGAGGAGCACCAATAAGCTCCTCAGAGAAAGGGGAAGCCCCCTGTGGCTCAAAGAGAGCCAAGCAAGGAAAACATAAAAATAAGCGTAGTAAGGTTGGAACGATTATTAAGATCGAGAGACAAAGTAAATCTAGGTTAGACGGATTTGTTCCTTTGATAATGAATATCACCAAATTAAATATTGAACAAAAGCGAGATCAATGAGTTATATCGCAGCGTAAACGAACACACAAATAAACCAATTAAAGAAAAGATAAAAAGGAAAACTTACAAAATACTACATCTTTGCGCTTTCTTTAAGAAATGGCTATAGCGGGAGCAACCCTTTGGTTTGTTTCTTGACTATCCGTTAAACGCTGAAGTAGTCAACCCATCGTGGTTTTCAAAAGTTTATATTCCAAGAATTTTTTTTGTCTGAACTGACGACGCAATCAGTAATCTCATAGGCCGAGCTATCCCTCAGCGAAAAAAAAATCTATAGCCGGGGACGTTTCGCCAGGGGACGCTTCGATCGGCGACGTTTCGCCACGGAGACGTTTTGTCATGGGGATGTTTTGTCACGGGGACGTATCGCCAGGGGATGTTTCGAATGGGGACGTTTTGTAGACAACCCGTTTACACGGCGGGTAGTTTTCCCCGGAGACGAGAGGGGAAAGAGTTCAAAGGTACCCGGGTATTTTTCAAGGGAGAGTACTGTCGTGTGGCAGTAGATTCCAAGATTGTAAAGCTGAGTATATCTCTCTACAATGGACACCAACATGTGTCCATTCGGATCACTTCTTCTATGGACATAATCAAAACTATTGTTCGGAAATCCGATTTAGTTGTTGCTCGACAAACAAGTCCCAGGGTAAAAAGTTCGCGAAACTGAAGTACAAAATACCCTGGGATTTGTTGCTGTGGCAGGGAAAAACACCCGCGGAGTACGGATAAATACCCTTCGTGTAAACGAAATTTGGTCCGGCTCTTTACTGCCGCCGATTTTCTCCGCGGTCAGTACCTACGGCTTCACGCATCTATGAGAAGAACCATGGGGCAGCCTGCTAAAACCACCAGACAGGAACACTGCAGCTTTGAATTTTATGTACCAACGCAGCTTTCTACATCCATGGCTTTTCTGATAACGATCTCCAGGTACCGAAACATTAAAAATTACTGAGAAAATCTTTACGACTTTTAGTCGGTGCATTATAACTTTAGTTGTCGAGTTGGCGGTTGATGGTCTCAGGTGGGTAGTGACTCGTTTAATTTACTCCATACAAAGTACGGGTTGATACCGTTGTACTTTTATTAACCATTAGTTTGCCCGTTTTGGACAGGAGGCTGGGACCGCAATTTTGAGGCTGGGATAGCGATTGTAATGCCTGTCCCGGTTTTGCTAGTTTGGGGGCTTAAGGGCGTTAAGGGACCCGAACAGATTAACTTAAAAACAACCACTTCCCCGATCGGGCCATCGTTGGGGGAGTGAAGGGATGGGAAATCCGGAAACTAATAACATGCATAACTTCGGAACGGGTAATCCGACATGCATGATACTGTGTGATACGTGTCACATGCATGATAAGTGTCAAGACCAATTGTCTCAGATGTTCAGTTTTTCACTGAACGTCAGCATTTTTATGGCACTTGAGGATAGTCGTGCCATATAAGATATATAAGATTTATTCCACTAAAAGCACAGAGGCCATGGGAAAAAAATAAACACAAAAAAAAGAAGAGAAAAAAACACAAACCAAATAAATGCTAACTATTTTACATCTTCCTTTACAGGAATCTTTCTCTGTGGTTCATCGAGACCGAAAGGAATCTTCCCAACTTTTCAATATCACCAAATATTTTACTTCCCATTACTTTTACCAGCCAATCCTCCCCCCAATTACTAACACCAAAAATTTCCCCACGAAGATCTGAAAGCTCAGGACATACGCACATTACGTGAAAAATATTTTCGTCCAAATGTCCACACATATAGCGATCGTAATGTTTGTCCCGGTTTTGCTAGTTTTGCGCTTCCAATAAGCTAGGACGATGAAACTTGGTAGGCATATAAGGGACCCGACCAGATTAACCTAAAAACAACCGCTTCCCCGATCCGGCCATCGTGGGGGGAGTGAAGGGATGGGGAATCCGGAAACTAGTAACACGCATAACTTTGGAACGGGTAATCCGACATGCCTGAAACTTGATAAGTGTCAAGAATAATTGTCTCAGGTGTTCAGTTTCAAATCCGGACCGGATCCGATAAGTAGGGGGGGGGGGGCTGGACGGTGGCACGGGAAATCTCGAGGAACGCTTCCACATAAGCTAGGAAGATGAAACTTGGTATGCATATAAGTGACCCTACCAGATTAACTTGGAAATAACCACTTCCCCGATCCGGTTATCGTGGGGGGAGTAGAGGGATGGGGAATCCGAAAACTAGTAACATGCATAACCTTGGAACGGGTAATCGGACATGCATGAAACTTGACAAGTGTGAATAACAAGTGTCTCAGATACTCAGTTCCAAATCCGGAGAGTCGAGGGATCGGGATGGAACTTGGAGGGAAGAACAAGCATATCTGAATTCTCGCAAAAAGAAACTGTGTCTCGGTCTAGCTTTCAGCTGTTGGGTTTCGTTTCATTCCGAATACGGAATTTCAGGAAAGAGAGAGAGAGATGGGAAGGAAATGGCCCGGAGGGATTAGTCTAAATGTGACAGATTTCGCAAGGTGGTTTTCTCTGAAAGGGCAGCTTGTTCGGGACAGTTCTCGCAGACAAAAAATGCACTAGATCAAAAGATATGTAAAAGTTGGTCCCCAATCAACCGTGATTCGATCCCAAAAGGATCCCTACGTAATGGATTTCTTAGCAACATATGTTCTACACGGGTGATGGTATACATTATTCACAAAAAGGACCGGATCGTGTCACAATGAGGGGAGCTGGGGGGGATTTCCCGGAATCCCGGTGATCACGAGTTAGGGTACTGTCAGATGTGCTATGACCATGAAACTTGGCAGGCATTATAGGGATTCTATCAGATTAGCTTAAGTCCCTTCCCCGATCCCATCATCGTCGGGGGGAGTGGAGGGACGGGGAATCTAGTGACATGCATAACTTCAGAACGGGTGATTGGACGTGCACGAAACTTGAGTAAAGAACGAATGTTTCAGATGTTCAGTTTCAACTCCGGGCCAGATCTGATAACTGGGGGGGGGGGGGAGCTGGAGGGGGGGGGGGGCACCGGAAATCTCGGAAACGCTTAGAGTCGATGGACCGGGCTGGGATTTGGTTGGAAGAACATGAAAAAAACCTAGTTACATTATTGACAAAACAGGACCGGATTGTATCACAGAGGGGGGAACTCGAGAGGGTTTCCCGGAATTCTAGTGATGGCGAGTACTTGCAAATTTGTTAAGACGACGAAACTTGGCATCCATGTTAGGGACCCGATCAGACTGACTTTGAAATAGTCCCTATACTGGCAGGGGAAACCTGGAGCCGGGCATCGGAAAACTCGTGAAACATTTAGAGCCCATGGATCGGGATGGAACTTGGTGGGGCAAGTGAGCATAAACCCTAGATACATTGTTGGTAGAACAGGACCGGACCGGGGCATTGTGCGTGGAGCTGGAGGGGGTCTCCCGGAATGCCGGTGATCACGACTTGGAGTACTTCCAGATTATCTATGACGAGGTAACTTTGCAGTCGTATTAGGAACCGGACCACATTGACTTGGAAATAGTCACTTCCCCGATTTGATCATCGTGGGGGATGGAGGGATATGGAATCCGGAATCTAGTGGCAAGAATAACTTTCGAATGGGTTATCGGATGTGAGTAGAACTTGACAAGTGGCAAGAGCTAATGTCTCTGATCTTCCCTTTCAAATCCGGACCATTTCCGATAACGATGTGCGGAGCTCGAAGAGGGCCACCGGAAATCTCGTGAAAACCATTCCATCTACTTTGGTCGGATCCAGTTCGAGCACAGAATTATCACAGCTAGAGTATTTGCTTCTACCATCGATGTAGTTATACGCGAATCGGAACCGAAGTACGACCAAACTTCTATTCTGAGACAGTTGTCAATGAGTGGAATAACAATTTCAGATTTAGTATATCAAGTCTTCTGATGAAAGGCATACGGGGAGAGAGATCCAGCCTTGACAACTGTAAACTGTATCTCACAAACATGATAACCGTTCTTACAAGTGCCATATGAGCTTTCAGCTCTTGTTTTTAGAGCGGGCATTAATTGGTTGATAATAAATGTGTTTTTTTTTTATTTCACGTGGCAAGTTTCATGGAAAAAAATCATCTCACAGAAAAAAGAGCAGATACGGGAGTAGATATTCGATTTTAAAATTTCAACGTGACAACTTGGGCGCTGTATTGGAATGATCTTGCAACGTATAGCTGTATGAAACAGTGAGGGGTCTCTGCAATAACACATAGAGCAGTAGATACTCTTGGAGAAGACATTAGTCATGATTACAAAATATGAAGAGCGTAGCAAACCGCTAGCCTAGGCATCTTCATTACAGAGTCGCTCTACGTCCTTAATGGTTCCATCCAGGGCAAAATAACACTAGGGAGCGCCAAGGCTTAGAAAAAGTGACACACACTCGAATAGCAGCGATACTAGCACCACTAGTGATAATGAACGTCCCGACTGAAACTCAATCAGTCGTGTGCCAGTGCTGGCTCCAATAATTTCATACTGAGAATACAGCAAAAAAAAGATGGAACCTTCATTATTTCCTTCACGGAAGCAGATCGCATCTTAGCTTTACTAGAAATTTATAAACACGCAAGTTTGTCTCGGTTTAAATGCCGCAAGCGTAGCAGCGGCGCTATGAGTATGGCCCGTTTGTAAAGCATGGAAAGCAAGCATATGTCTTGGCGCTACTCCCTATTGTTATTTGCTCTGGTTCCATCCATCCTCATTTACAACGTTTCGAAGATGATGTCTATCCACCCTAACAGAGCTAGACTAATTCTTCCGTTTTCTATGTTTGTGGCTTTTTGAATCTTATCTTATCGCTTAAAATCTCATCCCTCCTTCGGAGCTCATTGGTCAGAACAAACGATTATGCAAGTTTTTCCGTGTTTCTGAGCAAAGCCAATGGGACCAAGTGGGGCTAGAAATGGCAAAGACGAGTTTGCCCCGGAACTTCGAAGAAGTTATGTATGTCAGAATACTGGAACAGAAACTGTGGTTGCGTTCCAGAAACTTAACAATTGTTAACAATCGTTAACTTTACTTCGGGGCGGAGCTAACTGCAGCTTTAACGATCGTTAACTTTCCCCAACTCTACAAGTGTTAACTATTTTGTAACGATGCTCACCGACCATCGTTACAAATAGTTAACAATCGTTAAGCTCTGGAAAGGAAATTGTAGGTGGGCGGAGCTTAAATAAAAAACGCGGAATGCAAAAAGTTAGCAACTGTTAACAATTTGTTAACAATCGTTAAGTTCTTGAACGCAACCTGCATCTAACACGACATGTGCTTTAAAGGCTTAAATTGATTACAGCAACACCATGACATCCTGTTGGATGCTCAGTTGTACAATCAACCAGAGTTATTGTCGAATCAGCAATTAAAAATTAACTGTGTTACTACAATAAATTGCGTCTTTCGTACATAACAGGCGCCACTAATGGGTGTTAGTTTTGAAGTCCACATACCTGAATCCTCTTATGACATGCATTGCGGCATATGAAAATTAAGCCAAAGACAGACGCTAAAAAACCGATGGCACCCGAAGCTATGATATACGGATTGAGGCTAACTGTGGCTACCCACGGTCCCCATTCGTCGGTGTGAAATGTGCCTAGGATGAATATAGATATTACTTGATTTCACTATTTGGCTGAAAAATAACTATATTCAAACAATGGCTAAAAACGGATACACAACTATGATGCTTCGGCAGCAGAAGTATCCGTTTTAGCCGTGTTTGTATATATGTTTCCCAGTCAGCTTGAGCAAGAAGTATTTATCCACGAAATATGAAAAATACGAGCATCTGTCTTCGGGGGAAAAGTCCGTATTTACATTCTGACTAATGCATCCTTCACAAAATCCGATGACGAATTGCCGCCAGACGCGCTAGAGGAACAAACAATCACACGTGAGATCGGGGGATAAGTTATCTGACGGGTGAATAAGCGATTAGGCTTTCGCTTCATACCGAGTCGCGCATTAGCCCCGTTGAAAAGTCAGCCAGCACTCGGCACTGAAGTCGGAAGCCAGAAATGACAAACTTGATGACGCTTGACAGATCAGAGCTGGGTAAAGCAAAGAGAGGAGAAGAGTCATTTTAAACAGTTTTAAACATGGATAGGCCTAAGAGGAACTGAAAATAGCAAAACAAACCTGGATAAACGTACACCAAGAAGTAACGTGCATTGTTTTATTTACGATAGCGCACCTAGCGGCCAAAAATTAACTAATCTGTGAGAAATTTTATGAGGGGCGTATTAACCCTACCTTAATCTTCAGCTATTGCTTCGTGCAAACCCAGCCTCTACTCTGGGCGAAAAGGCTAAGACGACAAATCTAGAGATAGCAATGTAGGTAGAGCAAGAAAGAAAATATAACTGAAAGAAGACATTCAAAATAATCAGAAGGACGTATAATTATCTCCTCCGTCAATAAAGTGACTCTTAGTTTACCAGGGGTATAGGTACGGGATATCAAATTAAACCCTCTTGTCAAATCAAGGAAGCTGCTCCATACGTCAACTCGTTCAGAAAATTTTGTGTTTTTATGGCGAACTTACTATATGCCCTCTTGTCTCTGTTTATGTAATATACATAAAGAAAGGATCTAATGTCCTAGTAGTAGGTCGCATGTAGGCTAATAAATGAATTGTTTCACTACAAATAGGAAGAGTAACCGAGGTTCGCAAATAGTCTGAAAGGATGACTTACTGTTATATGGGAGCTTCTCGTAACATTCTTTTTTCGTCGCGTTTTCGTTTTCGTAAAAATATACTAACGCCAACGTTGATTGTGCGATAGGTATAGCGCTGAGGATGGCACCCAGTATCGAGAAGAAGGCGAAGACGAAAATTCTAAAAGAAAAACAAGGTTTGAAGTCACAAGGGACAAACCGAAATACACACCTTTTCGACTTACTTCAATGGATTTGGTTCATAAATTTTCATCACTAAGCCTACAACATAAATATTTACGCAAACATGGCAGAGAGCAGAGCTCGATAAGAACAGACAGAAACTGACCACAGAAATAACTACTAAGTTAGAAATGAGTATGAGCAGGGACCCATAAACTTCCTGTAATGACTCGCCATTCAGGGGGCTTGTCATTTCCTATGCTTCTGTGTTGCCATGTTGCCCGAGCCTCACCTAGTTTCCAAAAATTCCGCTTGGGTCGAATCGGCGTTCTTGCTCGACAAAATTTGTTGGGACTATTCATCATGCCACCAGGTACCTAAGCTAGGACAAAAGATCCAGGATACTTTTCCATTACACAGAAATATTCCTAGTTCAGCACAACAGCTGTGGATAGTCGCGTATTTTATCCCCGTGGGTATTTCTCGAACTATCTAACGCTCGGTCAAGAGCGCATAAGAAATCTCTTATTGACAAGCCCCCTGAATGGCGAGTCATTACAGGAAATTTATGGGTCCCTGGTATGAGTAAGCTTCTTGCTTCTTCGGTCCTATTCGTTGGCTACAAATGCCTAAAGGACATGTTTTACCCGTAATACTAATGCAACCTACTTCCGTAATCGCTCCATCCATTTTAAATCCGGAGACCGGAATTTCACACGGTACACTTTAACCCCCTAATGAAACCTCACTGATTTTCTCAATTGCCGTGTTTTACTACATGCATGCTGTCGACGGCTGTTTAGTTATCAGAAAGGTTTTGTAAATTCGCTTTGTTTTTACTACATGTCAACAGTCCTGGAAAAGGGCTTAAAATAGCCAATGCCGTGGGTAGTGTGTTGAAAGCAGGGCCTAGTTTTAAAGTATTCCACTATTTTAAAATACTGGAAACTGAAGAGTAAGGAGTAGATTAAAGAGTAATTGCGAGGGGTCCTTTAAAGCGAAGGCGGGCCCACTATTTCTATATTCCACTGTATTTTTTGTCCCAAAAGAAGAAATTCGATCAACCGCGCTTTTTCCAGCTTCCCCTGAGAGAGACCCACGGCTATGCATGCAGATCCATATAAGAGAGAGTAAGTAACTTCCGTTGTTGATATGTGACGATGTCTGACATATAACATGAGCCTAAGCTCACTTCGCTTGGCATTTGTTTCTATCCAAGACAGTCGGGTTACGGCCAGGGTTGCCACATGTCGCACGATAGTGTGAATTGCCACTCTATTTAATTTTTTTCACTCTCGTCCTACGTAGGACATAAAATTCACTCTGTTTAAAAAAACGTCCAAATGTGTCGTTTTCGCAACAGGGACTGCGACCAGAAGTGACTATTTCACGTCTTTTCATGAAATTTAAAATCAAGATTATGTCATTTTCGCAACCGGGACTCAGATCAAAAATTACCCTTCTCAAGTTTTTTCGTGAAAAGAAAATTTCACCCCCAATTCACTCTGTGTTTGGGCCAAACGTCACTCTCAAAGGGTTTGACATGTGGCAACCCTGGTTACGGCACATTTTAGGTTAAGCTTGGACATCCTTGACAACACAACACGTTCATTTCCGGTCAGCCAAGCGTATCCTCTCTCATTAATTTTTTTTTTCTGGACCTAGACAAGGAGACGGAAAGTAAATCTGTCCACATAAAATGTGCCGTTAGTTGCTTATTACGAAGCAAAACATTTTTTCAGTTTACCGATCTTTTTGTACACTGTCAGAAGTTTCATAACAGACAACACTAGGATGCGCGGTTTCAACAGATAACGCGTAACAGATAACACTTCGGATGTTGTCTGTTGTGTTTGAAAATGTTATGCATGAAATGTTATGCATAACAAGCTTTGTTAGGAAGAGCCAAAAAAGCATCTACTGACTTAATTCCTCATCGTCATGATGTCGGAAAACTCAGCAGATACTTTTGGCGGTTTTTCGGTTTTTCCTGATGGTAACGCTTATTATGCGTAACATTTTGAAACACAACAGACAACATTCGAAGTGTTATCTGTTACGCATTATCTGTTGAAACCGCGCATCCTCGTATTATCTGTTATGAAACTTCTGACAGTGCAGTATCGCCAAATCATAAACTCGAAAACTTTATAAAGACGCAACTCTAAAGGCGTTTTCCGCGCCTCAATTGTGAGCCACATACTTCTGAGTATTTGTCGCCGAAACACGATTCTGTGCCACACAGTCGAGCCAGATGGTGAAGTTCGCGGAAACGCCGTTTTGTCTGGTTTTCCGGATCCCAACACGTAAGTGGAGGGATACCTGTAACATCGCAACCTGTGACATCGCAAAGGTTGTCCGTCTATAAGCACGACAGCTCTCGAAGGGAACGAGATATTTTAATTAAACTTGGTGTGAGGACTCTTTGGGTCAAGGGACAGGTCGAATTCGGGGATCGGCTCTGTAGCAAATAAACTAAAGAGAAGTTCTGGCTTTTCGTCGCAGAATGAATGAATGATTTCATTACTCGCAGCCTATTATTTGGACATTTGCACAGCAAGACGCATTGCACACACCGGCAATTGCGCAGTATCTACAACAACAAAAAAGAGAAATAAACTCAAAACAAGAATTAAACAACAAAACACGATAAAACACTAAATTTACTGAATTAGCTGTTACATTGGACAGGAAGGCGGCTAGATGATAACAAAAATTGTTCACTTATTTCTTTTATTTTCATAGTTGGATTCAAGACAAAAAACTTCGCCATGATTCGTTGATTGCGCGCGCGGCGAGGAGGTCACAGATGAAAATGGAGGCAATCGAAGAATCTGATACAAACCAGCAATGAAGAGGCACATACTACAGAGGACGACAAAAACTTGTGTAGATTTTTGCTCGATCTCGTCAGAAAGCGACTAAAACTTGCTGCACCACCTCACGTTGACCGTAGGTCTAGTTTTGACTTACTGACACCCATACGCTGCAATAAAATCGCGGTGTCATTCCATCCTAATAACTGACATTTTAGAGAACCTTTTTTTGTTGCAGAATTGCATTTCTTTTGTTAATATAACTACTTCGCCGTTACTAAAGGAAACGCCCGTACTAATGACGGAGGTACTTACAGACACATTGTCGACGAAGCGATGAGAAAACCCAGAAGAGAAATGAGAGCCAAAGAGATGCCACACCAAATTCCAGATGCTAGGTAGTTGAATTCAGGACAGCTTAGGCTTAGATCGAGAGACTGGAAAATTGGAAGTAGTTAGGCCTAGTAGTGATAGTGCAGCATAGTAGTGGTAACTTGCATCAAATACTCCATGCCACATGGGCAAAAAAAAGTATGCCTGCCTCACAATAATAATAGTAAGGAAAAGGATAATGAGCAAATATTAAAGGACCTGTCTTACTTATAATACTAACGTAACCTACTTCCATAATCACTCCATATGTTTCTAAACCCGGAGACCCCAATTTCGTACGGTATATTCTAACCCCTCAAACAAAACAACGCTGATTTTCTCACTTGCCGTGTTTTGCTACCTTTGATGTGTATCACGCTGTCGACGGTTGTCTGCGAGAAGTTTTCCATCAGAAAACCGATTATGTAAATTGTTTCCGAGTTTTCGCTACAAGTCAACGGGTCTCGGAAAAGGCTTAAAACAGCCAAAACCGTGGGTTATTTGTTGAAAGCAAAGCATAGTTTTAAAGTATTCAAATATTTAAAAATACTGTAAGTTGAAGAGTAAATAGTGCAAGAGGTCCTTTAAGGACCGTTTGGCAAATTATAATTTATTTTTATAAGCCGGTACTGTCAAATTTGTCTGTCAGTTTTAGAAATAACATTGCCCCGCTTCAGCTGTCCTCGACAAGGTCACCGCCGCTTTCAGTTAAGTACGACTGGCTTTTTGCAAACTCGTCCATGTCGACTTTGACGTCCTTTTCAATGAAAATGGCTTCTGGAAATGATGGGGTCCTTAACTTTCATATTCTGGGTCTTCATGACTGTAAAGCTGCAAATGACGGTAGAAATTCTAGCCCACTTTTCGTGCCATGTGGCATAACAAATGTCTGTTGGTCTGTCGAACTTTTGCCAGTTCGGTATTTCCAGACGAGCTAGGACAATTAATTACTCCTTGGCATGGATGTCAAGGACCCGACCCAATGCTCATCGAAGTCTTTTCCGCCATCCGATCGTCCGAATGCGGATGGAGGGAGGAGGAATCCGGGGTATTCTTACAATGCGTAAGTTGCAAACGGGTGATCTGATGCGAATGGAACATGATGGGTGTTAGAAGCAGATGCCAGAGATGTTCCGATTACGTGTCCGAACGGCATCCAATCACGGTGGGTGGAGTTGGAAAAGGGTCCCGAAATGTGTCTTATATACGCAGGGACCAAAGGGTGGAGGGATCTGGACGGGAACTTGGATAGTACAAAGGTCTTAGATATGTATTTTGAGGTCCGGACCGGAACCGGCTTGTGTTGGTACACTACATCGTTTTGTATGGTAGGTGCAGATGCTCTTAGATGTAAAATTTATGTGTCCGGATCGCATCTGGACACGTCGTCAAAAACATCGTATTTGGGCTCTGCCCACGAGAGATATGTTTTGCTTTATTATTAAATAAATTGAAAAATGGACGATTAGCCTTGCGGGTACCGGTTTGGGCCGGATGCGACCTCTATAAGGGAAGGTTGGTGGGGGGTATTCACGGAAGAGGGGGTATTGAGGGAGGGGGGGGGGGGGGTATTATGACAATCAGAACTCTCGACCAACTGACTCGATTCCGAAACTTGACAGCTGGCAAAACCACTCGTCCCAGTGTCCTGTTTACAGGTCTGGCTAGTCTGAGTTGAGTTGAACTGGAAATATTTTGTCACCCGACAGAGGGTAGGATTCGACCATTGAACTTGTCAGGCTTATAAGGGACCTGATGACAATTTCCGGACCAGACCATCCACGGGAAGAGGAGGGAGGAGAAATCCGGAATCTTTTTGCACGCGTAACTTTCGAACGAGTTATCTCATCTGAATTAAACTTTGATGGTGAGCAAGAACACACGTCCAAGATATTTCATTTACAGTCCGGACTAGATCCGGTAACTGCTGGCCGAGTTGGAGGTTCCTGAAACCGTCTGCTTGCAAAACTCACGATGAGTGATACAATTTAGTACGTACCAGATCCGGCCACTGGAATGGGAATCCCGGAGATCTTATGACATATATTACTCTCGAAAAGTGATCCGATGTTCGGATGGAACTTGATAGTTGGCAAGGCCACGTGTCCTAGATTGATATCGGCCAGTGTGGGAGTTAGATTCGAGGGTTGTCCCTGAATCTTGCGTGAAGCTTGCCATGGGTTTGAGAGATTTTGACGGAACTAGGCGGACAGGACTATCATATGCTCTGGGGGAAATGGAGGTCTCGGAAGAGACATCTGACCGTGACACCGCGAACCTTAGCTGATTAACATGCTAACTAGCCATGCAAGTGCCATCCCGGTGAAAAATTATCTCAAAATAGTAGTATGAAGGCACGAAAAAGTAGCATGCAGTACGAACTGATGCTACTACATGTTTCTCAAGCATTGTCCTAATAGGTGTAATAAGCTGAATAGCGCTATACGCGATGTTTACGTCTTAATACACACGCCGGTTCAAATACGAACCCGAGAGGCTCTTATCAATACAGCGAGCAGCGTTGCCAAGGTCATACAGTGTTTCGAGTTTCTGAAGATCAGAAAAGTGTTCTTAGTGTTACTTGAAGTACACCAGTACAATTTGACGCCCAATACATTTTAAAAAGCAGTTAAATATGTGGATGGCCAGCATTAGTCTTCGAAGTAGCATTAAGCAGTCGCAGCAGAACAAAACGTGTTATTTTGAAGAAAAGTTGTGTCTTCAGCTTCCAACAAATTAGAACTTTACTGCTTCCCGTGGCAACCCTGACGACGCTGCTCCTTTCCTCGGCCCGCTGGCGGAACCAACCAAGCGATCTGATTGGCCCTGCATAGGCCAGAATGGAACGCTAGTCTATTCTCCTTATTCGCGTTATTACAGCGCGCTCCGAGGAAAAGAGGAATCTGTAATAAGTCTTATACGCGGTAATACACCTTATTACACCTATTAGTACAATGCTTCAAGGCTACCGTGTTACTGCATGCTACTGTTAGCAAGACTGGATGTTACTATAGCAAGACAGGATGCTACTGGATACTACTGCTTAAAATAGGCCCAGTCTGAGGCACATTAAATGATAGTATTTCTTTACTATTAAATATCAATACATGTAACTTTTTCGCACAGCTATCATACAACTACGCAGGCTAAATTTCATCGGAATATGAGCTTGCCATCTCTTGTTCCTTCCGATTTCGCGATATCATTCAAAAGCTAAAATAAATATCTAATCGGGAATATGTCGGGAATACCTAACTCTAATCCAGCCCAAAGCTTGAAGACAATCCCTCAAAATTTTGATGATTCTAATTATCATCACTGTTTAGATAATAGTTGCGTTTTTGCAGATACCATGGTATCTGATACCACGGTCTAAAGTCGTTTTCGCAGTTATCGTGGTATCTGATACCACGGTCAAAAGGCGTTTTTGCAGTTATCGTGGTATCTGGCCAGTTATCGTGGTATCTAATATTCAGATACCATTACTATAGTTTCCAGTGCAACTTTTGCTATTTCTGCAAGTGTTCATTTTTAAAGTAAATTTAGATCGCCATCTGCTTCCATCATATTTTTCTTATATGGACCTGATAACTCTAGCGCCATCACGTCAAATGTACACGAGATCTAACACTAACCTTCGGCTCCCAAAAATTAAGTGTGAAAGATCCAGATTTTCTCTACGATATACAATACCATCTGTGTGGGAAAAATATAAAAATGATGTTGCAGAATGGTTGGAAGGAAGCCCATCGCTTATCAGGTCCCGACTCAAAGTAATACTGATTCTTAATTTTAAAAAATTATAATCGTTATTTTTGCAATATAATTTATTATGAAATTTACTGTATAAGAATGAATGAATGAATGAATGAACTTTATTATGTATGTGTATGTGTATAAGAATGTGTTTATTAGAGTGTGGTTGGTTAATTGAATGATTGTTTCGTGTGTGGTTGGTTTATGCTGTGCGCATTCTCGCTTACTTATGTCAAATAGTTTGTCATTTTTGTTTATTTTTCGCAAGAGGGTAGTTTTCTATTTTTTATTTATTTATTTGGTAGATGGCAGGTCATTTAAATTAAGATATTATACAGGTTAGATAAATTAAGTTATATTATATTATTATTGTTGGATTTATAGGGTACGTTGTTGTTATTTATAGTAAAATTGTTAACAAGCATTGCATGTACGAATTCGTGTTCTCCACAGTGCTTGTGTCATGTATTTGTATTTTTGTGTATAATTAAAAAAACTTGAACTTGAACTTGAACGGTCCGACCGGGGTGACTGATCGTGGTATCTAAAAAAGTCATCTCACTTTCATCAATTTTTGTCGAACTGGTGGGAAAGAAGTTTGGCACTTAGCGATGTGACTGGATATCAGTTTTTCTTTTGGGATGACTTCGAAAAGCGCAATTTCGGCAATTGTCGTGTTTGCAGAGCAACCGTATATCAGATACCACGGTAACTAAAAAAACAACTAATTGCAGATCCAGTTACCGTGGTAACAGATAACATGCCTCTCCCTGCTGACATAAATCAACTGAAAAAAACCTTAAATTCTAACATATATTCACCCAAAGATATCTAAACTCCCGAAAATACTGAACGCCCATTTTCTCCGTGCACATTCTGCACCTCCTAACAGTGGGGGCCGCATGAAATTCCTGACCAAGACGAATCAGAGTTACTCTCGTGGAGTGCGAAGACTTTCAAAGTGTTGCTCCGTAGCCCTTTTGTCACAGAAGGTGGCCAAACCTTGCTGGAACACCTCAGTGCGAGAGAGCCTTCCTTAAGCCTTTACTTCCTAAATCAGTTGATAAGGCACCGATTGCAAATCTGACAATTGGACCGACACTTTCGCTACTGGTGTAGCGGTAGGCTGATTTTTCACAAGGACTTATTCTTTAAAGGACCCCTCGCACTATTTACTCTTCAACTTACAGTATTTCAAAATATTTGAATACTTAAAAACTATGCTGTGCTTTCAACAACAAGCCCACGGTTTTGGCTGTCTTAAGCCTTTCCGAGACCCATTGACTTGTAGCGAAAAAATTGAAAAAAGTTACATAACCGGTCGACAGCGTGATACACATCGAACGTAGCGAAACACGGCAAGTGAGAAAATCAGCGTGGTATTGTCAGAGGGGTTAGAACGTACCGTACGAAACTGGGGTATATAAGGTTTGAAGCCAAGCTAACCATTCATTACGAAAGAAATAGAAAACCGTGATTTTCGGGTTTTTTGATTGATCAGCTAATTATCCCTCTAGGATGATGTGCGAGGGATAAATATAAATCTGGATATTTCGGTTGCACTTCCGGCAAACCGTCCTCAGCACTGGGGTCTCCGGGTTTACAAATATACGGAGTGATTCTGGAAGTAGGTTGCATTAATATTATAGGTAAGACAGGTCCTTTAAGCACTTACCGTAAAAATAATCATCATGATGGCTGCGCTCATCTGCACTGTCGCCACATCCCTTAGTTTGAAATACCGCTTCTGGTTAGTAAACTGCATGACTGAAGAGGTCACGATGTATCTCTCCCCTCCATCTCCAACATACCCTTGCCGGATTTCATTTCTCACCAGGCTGTCCTGTGAGCCGTGCCGAACCTCACTTCCCACACTCATTTTCTTGATTCGGTGTATTTCGAACACATTAATGCTTTTACTATCGTTTGGTATTTTGCCGGATTGAGATAAGAATAAATACAATAATTGACCAGGTGATTCACTTTCCCTTTGGCATAGTAGATTTTTTTCCCGACGCGACAAGATAGGCAGAATGGTCACATGATCCGACAGAATTCCAAGAAAAAATGGCGGGATTCCAAAATAGTGTAAGCTATCTGTGCTATGATTCATGGTCTTTCTTTCGCCCATCAGCGTTTTGCCTGCCTGATTATCCTCTGTATATTTGCTTTATTAATTAAAAACCTGCCCCTCCCTCTTTCAAGTTTTCTTACTGAAGAGTTATTCAACAACTTAATTGATCATTGCTAACATGGAAGGGTTAGTGGTTTGTTGTCTTTAAAAATGCCGCTCTTCTTGCAAAAATGGCAGACTACTCTTGATAATGCAGGCTTGATAATAAACATAAACAGGCTTGATATAATACCAGGCCTTTTAAAATATTTAACCTTGTAATATTTAAAATCTCTGTCATTTTGTGCTAAAATCCATCATTTTGCCTTGATTCTCATGGATCCTCGTGAAAGCTCTGCCACCTGTGAGACTGTAGGCCTCGTCCCGAATACAGTTTTTGTACACAGGCTGATTTATTTTTTACTTGCATTTTTTACTACAGTTTAAACCGGCCTTTTTTTATTCTACGCAACATGTGTTTGAGCCGCAGGTATGGATATCCAGGTAATTGCAGCCAATGACTGGGTAAAACTGTCATGAGAGCGGCTTTCGTGTCTAAGAAGCATTCAACATCTGCTATCGTGGTTGTTTCAGGCTCCGAGAACTGTGTCATGATGTCAGCCTCTGTTGTCGAAAAATGTGTCTTGCCGCCACTTATGCTTCAACTTTCGGTGTGTGGTCTTGCTCAGTCTGCAAGACGTCTAGGATTGTCACGCATGGGAATGTGGAGAGGAAGTTGGATGGTCACTGAGCATTGGCAAGAACAAACAATCGGATAAAACTTTCGTCTCTCTATCAGATGGTCATATCTCTGGATATGACCATGCGGAGTCGAATATTTCCCCATACTAGTGTTGGGCGATATTCAATATTCGATACTGATAACGATATATCGGACCAAATATCGATCTCGAAACGTAAACACCGATATCCAAAACGATAACGATATAGATAACGATATGTCGATATATCGGACCAAATATCGATCTCGAAACGTAAACATCGATATCCAAAACGATATTTATTCATTCATATTTATTGTAAATAGGCCAACATAACCTACATTTATATATCGGAAACTGGAGCAATATGTTTTCTGTAATTCAGTAGAGCTTGAGATAATGGATGCTATTTAACGACAATTTTGTTCTTAAATTTTAGAGAAATGAGACGTATCCTATATCGAAATATGGTAAAGAAATGTCGATATCGATAAATCGATCATGGAAAGTAAAAATATCTATATATCGAAAAATCCAAATATCGACCAACACTACCCCGTACCCTGCATGATGCAAACGAGCGGAGGTTACGAGCTACGCGGCAAATCACGTTTCGTTACCTCTACAAATAGCTATATCACCGTAAAGCCGCGTAGAAGTAACTTTCAAAGTCAAAGCCTACTGGTTTTCTGGACACTCTCCAGAGCGGGTCAGCGTGCCTCCTGCACATATTGCTCTGCGATGAGCAACGGCGAAGACGGAAGCAGACGGGTATCAACTAAAAGCTAGAGGAAGTACTTCTAGCTCCGCTCAGTTTTGTCGTGGTATCCATAGTCGCTGAATGGGACCAAAGAAGGTTGTAGCTGATTATTTGATCTTGACATCAGACCACAGGGAGTTCATAAGAGAGACAGCAACTGCCAGAGGGTTGCAAGTTTGTACAGTAATTAGAACGGGTAAAACGTGTTTTGGCATGGCAACTCTCTGGGATAGATTTCTTACACTACAGGCAGCTGTAGCTACTCTTTTTGAGGTAGGCTTATTTTGATTACTGGACTCGAGCTGTAGTTTGAGAACTGAAGTTTGAAAGCATTCAGTCTATTTGGATTCACATACAAATCATAAAGCTCGACAACTGTGCAACGAATAAATTAATAAATTAGGAACACAATAAATACAATGAGACTGGAAACTGCTGATCCCATTTGGCTAACACCCACCCTGACTGGTTCAGACCCTAGAAGTCAATGCCATTTACTTCTTCAGCTTGTTGTCTTTCGAGAAGTACTTGTTGTAGGTGTCCTTAACTGAAAAGTCGCAGGTGTCGAAGACCTTGGAACAGTCGTTCTTTGCGTCCCTACCCTGGTCAGCAGCGTGGAGATAGTCCGCGAAGGTATTTTGCATGTCTCCTGGCAGTTTCACGAGCGTCAAGTAACGGAGGTACCTTAAAAAAATAAGGGGTTCAGAGATCCTGCATGTGTGTATTCATAATTGTCTGTCAGGGATACAAGGAAGCGTCCGGGGTTGACCGATGTCGAAAGATGTAGTGCCTGCAATCTTTCTTCTGAGGACATAGGGGCATACTTCAGCCATATTTATAATAGCCTTAAGAAGTATAAACTTCCTCTTCCACCTTAGTTTTGAATTGTCTCTATGGCTCGTGCGAACACCTACTTTACCAGAGCATATATTATGTTAGTATATTCTCAGTTTACTAATGGCTGTCCAGGAATTGAGAAATCTCAATGACAGCGCACTAAAGTTGTATTGTCTTTAGTGAAAGTTATCGCAATCAGTTAAAACGCAAAGGCATGTTTAATGACTGTATCCGTGATTTGTCACCCTTGTTCTTCTTTATGAAAAACTTTCTGGGAGAAAGCGGTTTAAGAAAAAAGACAATGGACAAAAACTTTACTGGTGTAATGATTTTTACGCAAGCAAAAAAAGTGGGTGGAGCAAAGACGAACTTAACGGTTCGAAACGACGTTGCCGCCGTTTCGAAGGCGATATACTGAGATTTCTTTTCTTTCAAATCCGATAGGCTCTGTGCATTTTTAAGGCTCCTTTGTCGCAAGTCCAATAGGCAGTTCTAAACTCTCTCGAAGTACTAAACTCTGGGATACCCTGTTGGAGGAATAAAATAAAAAAAATGGGAACTGCAACAGTGTAGCAGAAAAGCATTTCTTGAGGTATCTTGAGGTATGGTATCGCGATTAGTATGACCAACACCTAACATAAATTTTAAGTAAAGAATCTGAAATAAAGAAAACGCGACATCTCCACAAAAATAGAAGAATACGGCTGTATACAAAGAATACTGTCAAAGTATTTACCAACCGCTTTTTCCAAGCGGTGCAACGTTAATCTGTTCATAAATAATGGAAGCCTCATTCAAATATACAAACAGATTAAGGATTACTTCTAGTAAACTGAGCTTTTTTGCGTTACTATTTCAGGGCTAGCGAATTTCCCGGCAAAGGCAACTTTAGCTGGTGCAACGATTTTTCTTTGCTAAGTATATGACTTCCCTCCGTTAGCAAAACAGAGCTCCCCAGAAGATAGCCGCTTTTATTAAATACGGAACAAATACCTAGCTAGCCAGTTTATCACCAAGAAGGTTTCGGTTATTGTTGGATTGTGCTTACTTGAACAGGGATACGACGTTGCTGGCAACCCCACCGAAGTCTTCCTCATTCTGGTGAATTTCGCAGATGAGCCTCTTCTGGCATTCCATGTCCTTGACATCAAACTTGCGCCAGACTTCCTCCATCATGGAAATGTAGTCAAGGATGTTCAGGGCGCTCCAGTCGATGTCGTCGTTACGTCTACAAAAATTTAACCGTTACCACAACTATTTTTCCCTTGAACTGGGTTGTGCCAAGTTCACCGAAAACTGACTGCTTCATTAGGCTTAGCCTTTCTGCACATGGCTAAGACACAATCTTTGTGATTTTGTTTTACGAGATCGACAAGCCGAACAATTACGACAGCGCCACAAATAGGACCGCAGACAAGTAGAAAATATAGAACCCACACAAAATCATTGGCAAGCGAAGAGCCTGAAAAAAAAAATCAATAATGGGTAGAGGTTTCTAGCAACCAAACCAAATTGGAGATCCGCATAAACAACAGCTTTAGTAAGAACAAATAAAACTCGTGCCAGCATTTCACATCACCTGTAAGATGAGCCGCCATATCCACTAGTGCCCGCGCCGTAGCTTGCAATAGCGTAAGTTGGTCCTGATCCCTGGCTCTTGAACTTGGATGCAATGACCCAATAAAGCAAGAAACCGAGGGCTGCCAGCAAAGCAGCGGTTCCGAGGAGAGCCAGAAGTGGGCCCAAAACTGTGGCAAAGGTCGTCAAGTTCAGTCCACTGCTGCTGGGAAGGATGATCAAAAATCGGCCCTCCTCCTCATCTGTCACATCATCCTCTAAAATGCTAGCCTCATCTTTGTAAGTAGCAGCACCAAGCACACCATGTCCGATCATAAATCCAAAGAGAGTTGCTGCTTTCAGAATGAACATTTTTTTTCTTTCTGGACACTACTGGCTGTGAACTCAAATTACTAACTGATCATGGTAATGTCTCACCCTGCTATTTAAGTTAGTACCAAGTGATAGGTCTTCCGTAAAAACAAAATTTTGTTGAAGACAATGGAAGAAACAGCGTGACAAGGAGCGTATCTAGTCCAATGAATTTCACTATTTTTTCAGATAATGAAGCTGCTTCGGATGCATTTCAGAATTTTTTTTCAGCAAGTTTCTATACTGCAGGACAGACATTTAATTTGGAGGTCGCATCTGCCCCTACAGTCTTTCAACGGAGCCACCGATCCAGCCAATCCCAGAAAAAGAAATGGTCACAAATATCAACAACTACTAAGCAATTTATCATATTACTAACGCAAAAAAAGAACACCATTTCCAGTAAAGAGTTATCAGTTATGTGTCGTTTCATAATATGCACATACTATGTAAGCTGTCAGTGGAGTTAGTTGAACTGAAGAGACGCATAGTTATGTTAAACTAATGTGAGCATACAAAATTATGGTGGTTTTACTATGTGTATGGCTAAAAGACTCGTAAACGTGAATTTTAAGTGCATAAATTCTTAAAGGTGAGATAGTTAAATTTGACGGTGTTACTTCTCTTCTAACCTCGCCATGGATCTCCTGACCGGAACGACTGTTGTAGAGAGAGGAGCAGTGATTATGGAGATTATAAAGATGACAATGATAATGATGATTGCAATTGGAAGAATGGGGGATGACAAAATTCCTTGCTGTTTCTGTGGATTTTGGTTACCAAACCAGAGACGCTGGAGTGGCGCATCGTAGTACATCTCGTAGTTGAACTTTTCGCTGCTTTGTGGCAGACCATATGCGTTGACCTGTGCTAGTGGAGCTTCTGTCAATGCTATATAGTTGTAAGTGGGAGATGGCGTCTGCTGCACCGCTTCCAAGGGCGGCTGGGTCGTAAGAGGGGCAGCATGTTGGGCATTGACGGTGTAAAAATCATGCAAAGGTACAACAGGGGAATTGGTCTTGTAGTATACTGGCTGACGCTGAAGGTTGGGCTCGTACGAGTTCAAAACAGTCCACTGATTGTCCGAATAGCGCTTACTTAGTAAAAGTGAACTATTTTTAGCGACTTTCTTGGTGCGAAGGGTAGTTGAGGCTACTTCTGACCACTGTCCATCAGCGTGACGTCTCACCCGGTGTCCAAAGTAACCAAACTGACCCAGATCCATATGCTTAGTTTTCGCCGCAAAGCCATCTTTGGCGGTTGAGTGAACAAAGCAAAAGAAGCTTAGAATGGTAAACGAGAAAAGGGACATCATTCTTCGATGACCGCAAACCTTGAAAATGAAGAACAATGAGTACGCCGAGAAATCACTTTCACAAATGTAACCATCGAAAAGTAATACCTGCCAAGTCCAGTAAAATAGAGAGGGAAATTTGCTGCCGGATTTGTGTAGTCCCTTGTATTTTAACAAAGAGCATGCCCAACAGTGCCAGGTATAGACCAAAAAGAAGAGTAAGTAAAAGTCCAACAGCTAGGTACAGATCAACGTCATTCAGCTTATTCTTCTCCATGTATTGCTTATACTCGCATGGAATGTTTGTGCCACCGGAACGATGTTGTGGCACTGGAAGTCCATGCCGGGCCAATATCTCTTGCGCCTTTTCTTCATAACTACAGCCTGATTCAGTTCCAGCGTTAAGATTTCCGTCCAAAAATCTGAATGCTGGATATGACGCAACAGAAAAATTAACCAGCACGGTCAACATGATCAGCCAATTCAATCCCTGTCGCCCGAAGCCTCCGCCAACCTAGGCCTATACCCCAAGGTGTCATCTCTGAAAATCGTTTTACATCATCACTCACTGCAGAAAGATCAATCTCCAGGGTTTTCAGTGACATATCAATGCAAACGAGGCTGATTCTTCAAGAACTGCTCCTCTCTCTATACCAGTCGTCCAGACGATCCATACGCGAGGATGTGTGCTTCTTGCTGACCCACTTCCAAGAACTTTGCTTACCGGGATGTCTTGGAATAACTTGCTGCGGGATAACCATAGTTAGAGGCTGGGTAACCATACTGTGGGTTATAGCCCCCTCCTTGGTTGCAGATACTACCCCACAGCCCTCCAGATTTTCCAGCTTGGGCCCCTCCAATAAGACTAATGATCAAAATGATGACAGCGATGATACCAATAATGCTTAGAACGGTTCCAAGAGCGGTCGTGCCGGTTGGGTACAAAGAGCTAGACGTATTAGTGTTGCTGTAGTAAAAGAGCCGCGAGGTATCACTCAAGTCCGCGTCGACGGATTCAGTAATTGCTGCTGCTGTTGCTGTCTTCACCATGAAGAAAAGAGCAAGAGATATGGCAACGGCAAACATGTTCATTACTAAAAGAATAAAAGCCGGTCAAAAAGAGTATAGCGAGATGGCTGTTAGTTAACTTGTGCATATGTGGCGTGCTTACCTGCTTGTAAGGCTGCTTCGACCATAGCTTCGGTATTTACTGCTGAATGGCAACGATCTTTTTTGAACAAAATAATAATCATGCACTGATGCCTCTTTGTAATGCCTCTTATATCCTGAATATTCATGAGGACTGTAATACCCTTCATAATCATCAACTTCGGCTTTTGCAGCGGCAACAGCACCAACGGTTTCAATGATTAGAGGAATGATTATTATCGCCGCGACAATCCCTACTATCACAAGCTTGGATCCCAGCAGCAGTTTGAAATTGTCAGTTGTCCCTGTTGTAAACTCAAGGAATGAAGCCTGGTCAAAAAGGTTTGAGACAGCTACCGGGAGCCCAATGCTACCTGTGCCCAAGAGTGAAAAACATACTTGGCAATAAAAGCTCATAGAGATAACAATCACGAATATGCCCGTTTGCATTTTTTTTTTCACTGAACACCAAGCAGTACCAGCTGACAACTAACAGGATTCCGGACTGTTAACATATAAACCATACGTATTTTTTTCTGGCAAAGCGTGTGAAAAGAAACGGATGTATAATTAACAAACTTTCATCTTTGATGATCAGATTAATTTTTCGAAACTTCAGTAAAAACTTCTCGTGATAAATCTACGAGGTTTTGCGGCTTTTCTTTCTGCCTAGTCAACGAGAAAATGAGATGCATTTTAAAATTCCCTTCCACCACGGTCGAGCAGCATATCGAGACCTCGGATCCTCGGAAAGAGAAGATCCTTTGAAACGGGGAAGTACATGCTTATGCTGAAAATTATTATTACCTGGCAGCGTACTGGCTGTCGTATCCAGTTTCATATCCGCCATAGTCTCCACCGACATGTTTTTTGTCGCTTCCATACAGTGCAAGCAAAATGATTAGTAGGATAATGGCAGTGATTACAAGGACTGCAACTGCAGCAAGTGCAGCTGAGGTGGCAGTTGCGCTACTGATGTTGCCGACGAATACTCTGGGACTGAAAGCTTCATATAGCATGGAGTGTTCATCTTCCTTTGTCTCTTCAGCGTTGGCATCATAGGCCACGGCAGTGCTTAGGATTAGGGTTAGTGCCAACAGTGCAAATCGTTTGTGCATTTTACCTATAAAAGTGGCGAGTGAATATTACGCTCCAAAGATTTAAAAAAAAAATTAAATAACCAATAACTTGTTTCTACAGTCTTTATCAATCTGAAATCTATCAGTAACTGACCTAACATGTTCTACCTGTATATTAGAGCCTCCAACCTGGACCCCATCCCTTCTTTGGGCATGATAAAATAAATGGATTTCGTCGTAAGGCACAACACCAAAGGTTACGGTGAGATCCCAAACAGGAGTATTTGCTGAAGGTCTCGACCTAGACAATCGGATCTTCTAGCTTTCTTTTATCTTTGCCCAATCCCGTAAAAACTGTTAGAAGTACAAAATCCTCATTTTTGCCGATTCCCGGGCGAATACTGCAGAACTATCGATTCGGTAGGAAAGTGAGGTGGAAGATTGCACTTGCAAAATCGAAATTAAACCACCATTGAAGATATAACACTACGTCTCTGGTTTTTGCAGCATCCTAATCCGAACATGAACTAGGCAGACAGATCGGTTCTACATATCTGCTTTCCCCACTGTAAGCCACACTCCCAAATGTATCCTGGTGTAGATCGTGACCAAATTGCCACAACTCCTTCGAGGGTTATCTTACTAACATGACGGGCAGACGGACAAGCTTCATAGGTATCCCGGCCCCTCACAATGAAACGAACGATGCTGTATTTATATTAACGGTAACTCCATTTCCCGTCTTCTAATAACACGCAGCTCTGGGGTTATGCCCTACATTCATATGCAAATCAAAATACGTCGTTACTAAATTAACTATGATTATGATGTGTCTTTTCGGAACAAGCTAGCCTCCGGCTCTAGGTTACTTGCTCAGACACAATTTTCTCTACAAGTACTACAACCACAAGTAGGCACAAGAAAAGTCACATAACAACCATGCAAAGGGCACGCGCCCATTAACTAAGTGCTCACGAAGGCAAACGTCATAATCATTGAAATGACAAAGAAAACATGATGACATGCTCTATCCAAGCGTTTCCCACGACTGTTCCCTTTGCTAATACCCAGATAATCAGAAAGATATATCACTACAAACATGCGCACGTGCCCCAAGTTGTACTTGTGTGACAGGTCGCCAGTTACTAAAAGCAACCTGTTGAACAGGTTATTGGGTATTTATTGGGTCGTCAGTTGCATGACCGCATAGTAATCTAAGGTCGTTCAAAACAGGTTTTGAGGTAGGTCCATGTTAATAAAATTAGATTTGAAATCTAGTAATAATAATAATACTAGTAATAATAATAGATTTATTGCCCATCGTAATACACAAACGCAGAAAAAGACGGAGTAATTAAAAAAAGAAGAAGAAAAGAACAAAGAAAGAAATGAAAAAAAGAACATTACTGTCAACAATAATAATGGAAAGAACACTATTATACTAATAAAAGGCAAACTGGAAGTATACTGCTAAGCTTCAAAATAATTAGACAGAAACAGTCTTTAATGAGTTTTTTGTCGAATAGACACATCTTGCTAAATATCATCGATCGTCTCTGGAGCACGAAATGTTTAGTTTTCTTCGATTATTTTTTTTTCACAATTATTTTACAATTTTACTTTGTGGAAAATAGAAATTTGCAGGATCGGAAATACCAGACCAGTCATAAATAAACCCTTAAATTTGGGCACATTGCTCCAACATTCGGGCACCATACCCTGGAGAAAAGGTCACAGTACCCTCATAGATTTACTTATTAAACAAATTTCAATATCAGATTTTCAGTTCAGCCAATTCTCATGGGGAACTGAGCCCTTGCTCCACGGCACGGTGTCGGCCCCCAAAGTTGGTAACTGTTCCCAGAAATGAAGGACTGAGCTGGATAGTAACAGACGTGAGTAGCCGCAAAAAAGATAATCATAAAAGGTTAGGTCAAGCAACGAACATTACATTTGCAAATACGAAATTCATTAGGTCCAGGCACACCCACATTGGCATTCTACGGGTGTGCCTGTATATTTGTTCGCGGAATTATCAAGGGGTTGCCCACTCCCCAGCACTTTGAACTGAATGAAAGTTTCAGATTTGAAATAAGATTGGTATTCGGAGTGACAGCATGTTATCTGAAATATTGTACGGTTGGCAACTAAATACTTAAGGTGAAGCCCTACCTTTCTTTGTATGAGACGGACTAAAGTTAAACCAAAAGATATCTATTAACATTGGTTTACGAATACTATAAAATAATACTATTTTTGTAGCCTGTTTGTGGCGGATGCCACGAAACTCAGGTTGAGCCAACCTTGCTTAAAATCTGTGTTTACTGGTTGACACTGTGATGATTAAACTATGCTGACACTAACCGTCGGATAATAACACACAGAAGAAAAAATATGACTACTAGACCATACACTATAGTTAAGAATATGTTGAAATGAAATGCCTACCTAGAAGTGGTAACTTATTCCGAAAGCTGTAGTCGTTGATATGTTATCACTGTTGAGGATAGAATACGAATGTCGACTGATGAGGATCTCTGGTAGTGATATGTAGTCACAGACTTTCACACATTCAACCATATGTGACAATAACGGTTAAGCGGTTAGTGACATAGCTGGGCGGAGCCAAACTTCCTGGCCCAGCCCAAAGATTTGTAAACGTAAGAATAGGTGATATGCGTCTAAAGCGTCGAGTCGTAACGACATCCGCGAAAATGTACTTTCAACATCCAAAAGTAGGACAAGAGTGAGGGTTACGCATGCAAAAGAAAGGCGATACTAACTAGGGTAACTAAAGAATTTTCGCTCATGGCCAAGGCCACAACTCTGCAACAATTTGTTGTTAAAAGCTGAGCTTGCAGAGCTGAAGGTATCCTAGCCGGGATCCCATCATGGTTTCATGCCTAATGGCGCTAGACGGATTTAAAAGATTCCGTCCCTCTTTGCAAGGGTTCTCTTCGTGCTCAAGAGTTGCGTTTTTGCAGATACCATGGTATCTGATACCACGGTCTAAAGTCGTTTTTGCAGTTATCTTGGTATCTGATACCACGATCAAAAGGCGTTTTTACCGTTATCGTGGTTTCTGACCAGTTATCGTGGTATCAGATATTCAGATACCACGGTCCGACTGTGGTAACTGGTCGTGGTATCTGAAAAAGTCATCTCACTTTTATCAATTTTGGTCAAATTGGTGGGAAAGAAGTTTGGCACTTAGAGCGTGTTCCACCCTCGTACCAATAGTAGGCTAACTATTAGTTACTAAATCTGTTTCAACCTCACGAAAAGTTACTACGCTGACCGTTCCAGCCTTCTCGAAATAGTAACTAATAGTAACTATTTGCTTACCACGCTCGGGAGCGCAGTAACTACGGATCTCTGTCAAGTGATTGGTCGGATTCGCACGGGGCATGATATCTGCTGGAAAATAGAAAAAATGTTCCAGCCTTGACGACAAAAAAGCAGAATTTGTTACGTCATGCGTAGTAACTACGGTAAGTAGGATGGAACACGCTCTTAGTGACGTGACTGAATATCAGTTTTCTTTTGGAATGACTTCAAAATGCGCAATTTTGGCAATTGTCGTTTTTGCAGAGCAACCGAATATCAGATACCACGGCAGTACCACGGTTACTGCAAAAACGACTAATAGCAGATTCAGTTACCGTGGTAACAGATACCATGGTATCTGCAAAAACGCAACTGTATAACAAGACCAAATGTTTCAAAAGGGATCCCAGAAATTTGATATCTGATCCAGACAATTCGATCTTGTCGATATCTGGTCTTCACCAGACTTATTGAAAATTTGTACTATTAAAATTTAGAAACAGATTAAGGCCAATGGCTAATCATCTGAGAAAACCAAGTTCAGATATGGGTTCAGCGTGTGTTTCCCCCTATACGTCATTTATACTTTGACGAAATTGACTTCCAGCTGCCTTACTTCTGCCAAATTTCCAGTTTCTGCCGGATTCTGGGCGAACTACTTGTCCGTTAAACAAAGGAATTCAGCAAATCTCCTTACCCCTATATCGAACCTCAAATCAACTTCAGTTAAAATTTTAACTTTTAACGAATATTCAGGCTTTGGCCGGATCGAGCGGATACCGGGCGAACTATTTGTCCGGTCAGAGAAAATTTTCGTATAGGTGTTCAGCATGTCTCCTTTACCCCCAGATTAAACTTTTATTTTTCAAAAATTTTCCATTTTTTGCTGGATTCCGGGTGAACTACTTGTCCGACAAGGAAATCATTTACATATTCGGATTCAGCATGTCTCTTTACCCCTACATCGACTATCTCATTAGCTTTTAATGTTTGTTTCTTCCCTTAATTTGAAACCCCTCCCCCACCCACACAGCGCCCATCTTCGAACCTGACCTGTACTATGACCCAAAGAGTCCTCATGCCAAATCTGAACAGAATATCTAAACTGCTTCGAGAGTTATCGTGCTAACAGACGGACAACTTTTACGAAATCATAGGTATCCCTCCACTTACGTTTTGGGATCTCAAAAACATACCTGCGAACCTATGGTATTTCGTTTTTCCAGTATGAGCCTGAAGAGGGCCCCAGAAGGGGTGAAATCCATCAGATCTGATTCGCATTCAGCTTGGGCCAAAAGGATATTCATCTTAGGTTCCGTCACAGAGATAGACTGTATTTAGACACTACTCAGATCATAGATAACTTATTTTGGGAGAATTAGAAAATCAAAACAAGGAATTTTTGTAGGGGGTAGTGAGACTGGCAATGGAATTACGGCTTTAGCTGGCCACCAAAAGCGGTATCAAGAATTGTACAGTATTTATGACTGCGCGCATGCAAAACCGTGCACAGAGCACATGCACCGATACTACAGCCCGGGCTAGGGAGTAGGCTGTAATGCGTGTGGGGGGCATACGATGTCCCCGTTCATTTCCCCAGATATCTACCTCCCCCCCCCCACACACACGTTCTCGCCTAGCAACTTCCTGAGCGTAACTATTCCGTCAGAAAGAAGTTGACAACTAAGTCGAGCTTAGTCGAATAGAAGTCGAAACAGAATTTGATGGTAAGTAAATAGAATCTGATTTCATGTAAATAGATTGGTTCAGTAAATAGAATTCCATCTTATGTAAATAGAATGTCACTCGGTAAATAGAATTTCATTTTGTCCGCTTTTGCCCCTTCGTAGGCAACACCGTAAGAACTGCCTAAGACTTTAGTCTTCCGTGATTGCCGCGCGTTGTTGTTGACATTTCCAGTTTTCCAGATACACTTCATACGGGAGAGGTACATTAATTTACACATCTCTTATACTACCTTTGTATGATGGATGCTGGATCATGAGGCGAGGGAGTTCGGCTCTCAAAACCAATCCGTTTAGAGACCTGCACTGGTGTAGCCTAAGGCCAATAGACAGAGGCCCAAGGTGATATCTCACTGTTTGTACTCACATGGCACGAAAAGATCATGCCGTTCCTCAGTAGCGCGAGGGGTTACCCAGCCCGCACTTGGTGTAGGCCTAGACCCTTTCCCGACACCAGTCGAAACCAGCAATGCCAGCCATGAATTACACTGTCAAATGTTAACTGACATCTTTTGTAGACAGGTACAGTCGTTTGAAGGACCCGTTTTACCAATATCACTGCTTAAGTCCCTAATCGTTTCATCCTTTCTCAATTCCAGAACTTTCTCTGTCATTTTTATCCACCCTACTGACACTACGCTGATTCCGATTGCCGTTTTGGATCTTGCCAAAACGGACAATGGCTTATTGCTTCCGAGGTTCTGCAAGATTTTATGGCACTTGCCTTCCGGCCAAGTGCCATATACCGATCGCTTTTCCGTCGGTCGGTCAGTCCGGTGATCGCGAGTTAGGGTACTTCCACATGGGCTAGGGACCCTAGGCTGATGGACCCTGTCAAACCTGGAATAGTCATTTCTCCGATCCGACCACCGTGGGGGGAGTGGAGGGACGAGAATCCGGAATATTGACTTGTGTACAACTTTTGAGCGGGGAACCGGATCTTAATGAAACTTGATATCTGTAAATACCTCGTGTCTCAGATACCACACTTCAAGTCCGGAACGGATCCGGTGACTTTGGGGGGAGTTGGAGGGGGGGGGGGAACCGAAAACAACGTTTTAAATGCCCAGGCAAGTGTCAATGTTTCATGTATCGCCAAGAGTATAAACGTGTCGCTAATTATGTACACGGACGACCTATTAAGTTTCAGTCGGTCTGCTAGTGGTCTGCAATCGAATTTCGCGATCCTACGAGATGAATATAAGAAAATCGGCCGCGCCTTCAATACATCTAAATCTGCAGTACTGTTTTTTAATGATTATTCCTCTCAACCTGTACACCTTCAACTGGGTAGCGAGTCAATTACCGTTTTGTCTCACGTCGTATATCTTGGTCTGCCGATAGGCCGCAACCTTAAAGAAACTCGTGTACTACTCGTTAAACACGTGGAGAAAAGACTTCGTACCGCATACGGTTCTATCGTCGCCAGTAGACTCCTATTAAGCCGAAAGTATCTCGCGATCATGTATAACGCTGTCGCACTGCCGCATCTTCTGTATAATAATAATAATAATAGTAATTTATTGGAAAAAGCCTAATACGGCCATACAACAGATTCCTGAAGCGCCAACAACAATTTATAACACTAAAAATGAAAACACAAACTATTTTCTTCTTTTCATTGCATTCAAAACGAAAGAAACTACCTCACGGATTACACTTTTATTTGTCGACTTTAAGATACCAGGGAAGAGAACACCACCAACCATCCCAACTAGACCCAATGAAGGAAGCTCTTGGCACTGTCCTAGAAGGTGGTCAATGGTATCTTGCCCAGTGCAACAAAGTGGGCAATTGTAATTCTCCTCACCGACCTGTTTTCTCCTATCAAAAACTTTCTTTCTGTACCGTAATGGAAGAGAGTTAGTCCGGAGTTGAAACCATACCCTAAGTGCCTGCGATCGCGCCGTTTTGGAATTTGTTAACCGAGACCCAAACACGTAAGCTTCGGTCCCCTTACTTCAAGTTTGCGAAGTTTTTGCTGCGATGTCCCTTGTGGACGAGGAACACCTTCATGATTGAAAAACACCAGATTGCGGACCCTAGTATCGCAGTGAATCGGGTAATTTCAAATTTCCAGGGGAAATGGAACCACCCCTGGCTTAAACACTTTTATAGTTCGTGATTGCGTAATTGTTATGTAAAATGTCATGTGTCTGTATCTGTGTTGTGCCTTCAATTTTCTCTTCTTTTTCTTTTTCTTTATCTTTTCTTTACTCCGTTTTGTTCTTAAGTGAAAAATACGGGAAATAAATAAATAAATAAATATATTCTTTATTTCCATAATAGCACAACATAATATGGCTAGCAGAGGATCGTCATGACGTAACACATGTCAAAGCAATGACGTACAATATATACAGTATATGATAATAATGAATAGGCCTACATAATATAATACATGTCACACGACAAGAATTAAAATGGTAAATAATAAAATAAAATATCAAGAGTTAAAATGAGAAATAAAATAAGGTACGAATGATGATAAATATCGGTCAGACGAATTTACTAGGGGCGGGGTAATTTGAAGCCGATTTTTGTTTTCAGTTCTTAGTCTAGTGATGGGCCGATTGGGGTTGGGCGATTGGTAATCAGGTAGAATGGATCTGTGATTATCTGAAGATAGACATTTCAGTCCAAAATCCATAAATACTTTTATTCAAACAATGTTTACAACGGGTACGTCAGCTACGATTCTTCATCAGCGATATTTCGGCCCTTTTTGGCAAGGGTCCTCGTCAGGCTGTCAATCCTCTGGTTCAACTTAGGGGAAGGAAACAAACCTGTAATCGATAAGATTTCTTCTCGATAAGATGTCGCATCCAAAAATACGCATGCGAAATTTGTGTCAATATGGGGATACTGCATGCAATACGTCAAAATTCCAGAGCGAAGGAAATTCGCATCCGACTGCGAAATCGGACGCCATGTGTACGTATAGCTTAATACAGATAATCTCTTTAAAACGGTGTGGGGGGAGTCGAGGGGGGCCGGAAATTTTATGACACGCTTAGAATGTAACGATTGGGATGACAATTGGTGGGAAGAACAAGCATAAGTCCTAGATACATCAGTGACAGAACCGGACCGAACTCGAGCACTCTGGGGCGAGTCCGATTTCGATGATCGAGATTTAAAGTACTTCCGGAAATAAATACTTTACTTACTTACTTACTGTGACATTTTCAAAGTGGATGGGTCGGGATGAAACTTGGTGGGAAGAACAAGCACAATCCCCAGATACACAACTGACAAGACCGGATCGGATACGGGCACTGTGGGGGGAGTTGGAGGGAGAGTTCCAGAATTCCGGTGTCCCCGAGTTAAGATGGTTCCACATGCGCTAGGACGAAGAAACTTGGCAGGCATGTCAGGCACTCGACAGTCGTCTCTCAGACTTGTCTATCGTGGGGGAATGGAGGGAGGGGGAATCAGGAATCTTGAGGTATGTCTAACCTTTGAACGGGTGATCGGATCTTAATGAAACTTGATATTTGGAAAGAACTCATGTCTCAGATGTCTCATTTCAAGTGCGGGTGGATCCGTCAGTGTGGGGGGAGTCGAGGGGGCCGGAAATTTTATGACACGCTTAGAATGTAGCTATTGGGATGACAATTGGTGGGAAGAACGACCATAAGTCCTAGATACATCAGTGACAGAACCGGACCGAATTCGAGCACTCTGGGGCGAGTCCGATTTCGATGATCGAGATTTAAAGTATATTTAAAGATGCGCTAGGACGACGAAACTTGGCTCGAACATTAGAGACTTGACAAGATCGGCTTGGAAACTGCCACTTCCAGATCCGACCATCCATTAAAGTACTCATCGTAACCGCAAAGTACAAAAACAAACTTTTAAGCAAAATATAAGTTTTCATGATCTCCATGAGCAAATGATAATTTTTGCCTCAAGGGTTTTGCTTAGAATGTATTTCTAGCACCCTAGCCGAAAAGTCGAAAAAATACTTTTGACCAAACCATATGTTCATGATCCTGAAGGGCCCAGGGTAATTTTTGCCTCAAGGGTTCTGATTACCGATGAATTTCTAGCGCCCTCAAAGAATGCATCATCACAGCCAAGTGCAAAAAAAAAAAACGTTTTACCAAACGACACATTCTTGTGATTTCCAAGGGTCCATGATCATTCTTATCTCAAGGGTTTTGCTTACAAATGATCACAACAAACCCACAAATTGAAAAATTCCAACTTTCATTCCTCTTACCCAGCCTTGCAAGTGCCATATGAGCTTCTCGCTCTTTTTTGTGGAACCAAGGGGCCGAGAGAGACTGAACACAGCCGGGATGGGATTGTTATGGAACGGAAGACTGCGGGAGAGAAATCAGAAAATCATTCGAACCACCCTTGAGAGGGTTTTTTGTTCTAGTTCTGGTTCTGTTGCTGTTGTTTTTCCTTTTTATTTTTTGGTTCATTATTAGGCTTATTTGTTGGAAGTTAGTTTCGTGTTGTTATTTGTATGGTGTTATGTCTTTCCGTACATTACTTTTCCTCTTTTTTGTATTTATACCCGTCTTTCTCTTTGTGAGTGTATGATGGGTCATAAATAAATTATTATTATTATTATTATCGTTGAGAAACTCAGGACAGTTTCAAAGGAGTCACGCATGTTAGAATATTGGAACAGCAACTAGTTGCGTTTTTGCAGATACCATGGTATCTGATACCACGGTCTAAAGTCGTTTTTGCAGTTATCGTGGTATCTGATACCAGGGTCAAAAGGCGTTTTTGCAGTTATCGTGGTATCTGATATTCATTTACTACGGTCCGACCGTGGTACCAGGTCGTGGTATCTGTAAAGTCATCTCACTTTCATCAAATTTTGTCAGATTGGTTTGAAAGAAGTTTAGCACTTAGTGATGTAACTGGATATCAGTTGTTGTTGTTTTTTTTTTGGGGGGGGGGGGGATATCGAAAAGTGCAGTTTCGGCAATAGTCGTTTTTGCAGAGCAACCGTGTATCAGATACGGCGGTAACTGCAAAAACGACTAATTGCAGATTCAGTTACCGTGGTAACAGATACCATGGTATCTGCAAAAACGTAACTACTGTATCTACTGCGACATGTGTTCCAAGAAACACGTGTTCTTTCAAGAACTGATAAAAGAAAGCTTTTCCTATCCTTTCCAGTCATCGGACCACTAAGCAGACATTATAGATCTATATCAGATGTTCATTCGTAAGGACGCGTTCATCCGCTCGAAAGAATTCAGAGCAACACAGGAAGGGTGTTGATTCAAGAAAATCCAACAGTACCTCCGGATATTAGTCATTTGTGATTTCATAAGCCCAAACACGGAAGGAATGAAGAGAAAGTTAATGGATATATTACTAAACAGGAACAGAGGTTTCGCTGGGATCCCAAAGGTGAATATTTGTTGGACTTCCTGATAGTAATCTCGTATGTACACATATACCGATAAATATGAATATGTATATATACGTAACTTTCCTCGAACAAGTATGTAACACGTATCTTCCTATGTCCCACAGGTGAAGACATATTATGATGACTTTTGTGGAGGTTGATACGACATCGTACCGATCTCCAGAGATTTTGATACGAAGCCTTATCAAACTCCGCAGAAGTTCATCGAGCACTTTCCTCAAATACTGAAGTAGAAGCTGACCTTCGAAAAAAAAAGATACCACTTTCAGAAGAAAAAAAAATACTAAAAAGCAATACAGAAAAAAAAATGTTAGAAAAACATTACAAAAAAATATGTTTAAGAACTGAAAGAAAACCCTACTTTCCTAGCAAACTATCCTGGGCCATACCTTATTACAATCACATTTCCAATGAAAATACAACTTGTCAACTGAAACAACATGGTAATTTCCCTTGCTTATGGTCCATTTACACACTGCGTAAAATACGCGTATTTTACGCACGTTTTGAGCTTGAAAAGATTTCTAGCAATACGGACGTATTTGAGAAATCGGTCCATTTTGTATCTAAATACGTCCTTATTGCTAGGAATCTTTTCAAGCTCAAAACGTGCGTAAAATACGCTCGGATTTCAAAATACGCTCGGATTTTACGCAGTGTGTAAACCCACCATTACCTAAAGGTAGTTACTAAGCACTGATCCCTGTCTTTTTTCTCTATTTTCAACATGTGCTTTTTCCACTGATCTTGGTTCTTTGACCGGTTCGTCGGAATCCCCACAAATGTAAAATATTGCCCGGGTCCCAGAACTAGTGATTTTCATAGGTACAGTAGGCTTGGGTTGCCACTTCACTGAAATAAAATTCCCTGCCAAGTAGTAAACAAAATATCAACCTCGCATTCGGCTCGGACAGGTTATTTTTAGCAGCCGTCTGTGTGTTACCTTCCGATATCAACCTGGATGTCAGAAGTTAAGGGCTTACCGACGAAACGTCCCATGACAAAACGTCCCCGTGGCGAAACGTCCCCGTGACAAAACGTCCCCATGACAAAACGTCCCCGTGTCAAAACGTCCCCACGGCAAAGCGTCCCCAAGCATAGATTTTTAAGTTCGCCTCGGTCATCAAGTGCATGATCGAGGTAAAACAACTTCAGAGTGTGCGTTACAGATGCGGGAACATTCCTTACAAGCAGGAAAGATCGGACATGGGACCGCTTGCTTCATAAATGTATTGTTTCCAGTTAAAATCTATAGTGTAATATGCCTTGCGATGGACTCGTAAGTGATCAGTTCTAGGTCGTTTGAAGCAACATGTACAATCTGAGGGGCACCAATATAAAAAGAGAAGAGAGTCAAACAAGGAGAACGCAAAAATTAGCGTAGTGCCGTTTTGATGGATAAAAATGACATGGGGAGCGAAGAAACAAAACCGGATGGAACGATTAGTTAAGTAGAGACACGGTAAATCTAGGTAAGACGGGTTTGATCCTCTAAGAAAATCATTTAACAATAAATATCACTAAATTAAATATCGAACAAAAGCGTGATCAATGAGTTCTAACGCAGCGTAAGCAAACACACAAATGAACAAATTAAATAAAGGATAAACCGAAAACTGACAAACTACTAAATCTTTGCGCTTTCTTTAAGAAATGGCTAGCCGGGAGAAAAACTTTGGTTTGATTTCTTCACTATAGGTTAAATGCTGACGCAGTCAACTCATCGTGGTTAGAATGCTATATTCCAAGAACGTTTTTGAGTGAACCGATGACGCAATCAGTAATCTCATAGGCCTAGCTATCCCTCAGCGATGAAAAAAAAAACCCTATAGCCGGGGACGTTTTGCCATGGCAACGTTTCGACCGGAGACGTTTCGCTACGGGGACGTTTCGCCAACAACCCGCATATCATAACCCGCACATCATCCTATGATCCACGGTCGGTTTTACCAAGATATCTTCACACAGAACCATTACTAATTAACCATGCTCACAACGTCTCAACCTTTCAAGCGGTTGATATGATGAAGTCACATCACCCTCCAGAGAGGTTGATATGAAGTTATATCATCCTCCTGAAAGGTTGAGACGTTGTGTGCATGGTTAATTAGTAATGGTTATGTTCGGAAGAGTTATAACAATTAATAAACCTCCATGTCGGTTGATATCGGAATACCGTCGATGACCCTTTGAAAATATCAACCTCGCTGCGCTCGGTAGGTATTTTATGACCTAACTCGCCTATGGCTCGGATATATTATTTTCAATGGGTATCATTTGGTATTGGTATCATTTTCCAATATCAACCTTGATGTCAAGTCAACCTTTTAATGGGAATGATATGCGCGATGCTCGATAAAACGGCTCTGATAAATCGCTTTACTGCAGAACTACTCAAACCTTCCCGTATCCGGGAAAGTCTACTGAGAGGAAGTAGTTCTCAAAAGAACACCTTTTTCCAGCGCCCTTAACCGACATTTCGCCCAAGTACATTAAAAACATCTATTCGACTTATGGGCTGATAGGGCATCATGAAAATGCATATATTGCTTAAAAACATTTTTTTTACTTTGCGGTCAAGACTGGTGCTTTAAGGAATAATCGGATGTGGGAAGTAGCAATTTCTAAGCAAATGTTGTTGAATCTCTAATATTCCAGGGAAGTTTCATCGTCCTAGCACATCTGGAAGTACCTTAACTCGCGATCACCGGAATCCCAGACCCCCCCCCCCCCTCCAACTCCACCCATAATACCCGGAGCCAATCCGGTTCTGTAAATTATTAATCCAGAGCATCTGTTTGTTATTCCTACAAAGTTCGATCCCGATCACACCAGTCTAAGCGGGTCAAGTATCCCCCCCCCCCCCAATAATTGTCGGATTCGGTCCGGAAATGAAAAAGATCACCAGACAGTAATGTCCTCTGTTCAATTATTAAATTTCACTCGGGTCCGATCACCCGTTCCAAAGTTACGCATGACTCAATATTCCGGATTCCCCTCCCTCAACGCCCCCCAAGATTATCATATCGAGGATTTCTTGACAGGGTCTGAATATTCCGGATTCCCCTCCCTCCACTCCCCCCCACCATTATCAGATCGACAGAAATTTTATTTTGAAATCAGTTTGATCGGGTCCCTGATATACCTGCCAAGTTTCATCGTGAACATCCCCAAAACCACCATCACCGGCATTCCGGGACCCCTCCAGATCCAGGCTACCGAATCCGGTCAGACTTTAAACGGGACACCACAGATATATAATCTATTCAGTTATTAAGCTTCATTACAATCCGATCACCCGTTCGAAAGTTATACACTTCCCAATTTCCCGGATTCCCCTGCCCTCCACCCCCCCCCCCCCAAATGGTCGGATCGGAAAACTGATTATTTTTAAGTTTGTTTGGTCGGGTCCCTGATATGCCTGCCAAGTTCCATGGTCCTAGCACATCTGGAAGTACCCTAACTTGAAAAAGTGTTACAAAATGCACTTAATTTTCAAGTTTCCAGCGCACTCCACTCCCCCGCATATGGTCGGATCGGAAAACTGATTATTTCCAGGTTAATTTGGTCGGGTCCCTGGTATGCCTGCCAAGTTTCATTGTTCTAGCACATCTGGAAGTACCCTAACTCGAGAAAGTGTGACAAAAAACTCAGACCGACAGACGGAATTGTGATCGGTGTATGGCACTTGAGCCAGAGGCTGCAAGTGCCATAAAAAAATACTTGTACACAGTTTCCGTTTCTGACCGGACTCACGCGAACTTTTTGACCGGCAAGAAAGTATCACAGATTCAGCATGTCTCCTTAACGCAATTTCGAATGTCAAATCGGCTTATATTTCCGGTTTTGGGCGGATTCAGGGCGAATTAATATAAGGCACTCATCACGAAAGAAAGAAAAGAAAAAGGTATTATTCCTTCGGGGTAGACTACCTGTCTGACAAGAAAATAAAGTTCAGACATGGATTCACCCTGCATCTTTACCCTCAAACGACTGATTAGCAGAAGAAAATATTTGTATCTTCCCCAAGTCCGAAACTTCTCCCCCACCCCTAAATCCACGGCTACAGGATCCATCGACAAACTAGAAGAGTACTTTGATCCAAAGGATCCTCACACCAAGCTTGACTAAACTCCACAACACACAATGAACAAACTACCTGAACAAATGTCTTTGAGAGTTATTGTCCCTCCAGACGGACGGACAAACCTTAACAAGTCATAGCTATCCCGTCACCACCGTTTTCGGATCCCAAAAAGACATTACAGAAGCTAGATGGTCCGAGGCCCCGATGAAAAATGTGTAGCCTGAGTAGTATGGTAGTTGTACGAAAAAGTTGCATGTAATACCGTACTATGTAATAGCAAAGAATACTATCATTTAATGTGCCTCAGACCGGTCCAATCTTAAGTAGTAGTCGAGGTAGTAGTATCCAGTAGCATCCTGTCTTACCATAGTAGCATCCATTCTTGCTAATAGTAGCATGTAGTAGTATGCAGTAACACAGTAGCCTTGAAGTAGAAGCATGTAGTAGCATCAGATAGTACTGCATGCTACTTTTTCGTACAACTTTGTACTACTATTTTGAGATAAATTTTTCATCGGGGTAGTGAAATCTTCATCGTCCCATATAACTAGGACCCTGTTTCCCCAGTGTCAATGTTTTGTTATTGCCCAGATATAGCCTTTTGGTCGATCTCTCCCTCGTACTAATGCATGAGAACGAAGGCATGCCTCTGCCCGGAAACCATGTAACCTGATCTGTATGTCACGCATGGTGACAAAGTTGCATTGGTTTCCCAAGTTTTCTCCTAAAGTCACCAAGAGGTGTCTGCGTTAGCTAAGAGGCTACGTGGTTTACTGATTCTGGGCGCTCGTCATCTCTTAATCGCATGGAAACCTTGAGAAGGTGAAGACCACATATGCCTTTACAGAAATTACAACCGGAAGGAAAGTACTGAAAAGAGTAAAATCTTCAATCAAAACTACAAAATGACTGTTCATAATACAACCTCAATGAATGAAGCAGAACCCGCAGACCAAATTGAACCCGAAATAGCAGACGCAGTGGTGAGTGCTGGCGAGCCAAGCAAGACGAAGCAGGGAACTGTTTCATTTTCTAAATTACCGGCCAAATCCTGATTATGCAATGAACATAAGGACAATATCTTTAAACTAGATTACAACTAAACTCCTCTTGCGTGTTCAACCACGACGACGAAATGACTGTAAAATCACGATCCGAAAAAAATGTCGAAAAAAAATTCGTAATATCAAGTCTATAAATATTATTTATGTTACCAATATCACTCAGACTATCCTATGCTTTACTATCTTTACTGCTTTAGTTTTTTTGCCGGACAAGTAGTTCTCCCGGAATCAAGCCGAAAATGGAAATTTGGCAGAAGTTTTGATCAATTTCGTCAAGACGTAAGTGGTGCATCGCAAAAGTTTTCAGTCTGTCTGTCCGTCTGTCAGCACGATAACTCTCGAAGGGAATTAGATATTTTGATGAAAGGATTGATGAGGATTCTTTGGGTCCACGGTAAGGTCAAGTTCGTAGATGGGCTCTGTAGCCCTACGTTTAGGGATGGGGGAGGGGGTTCAAATTAAGGGGAAAACAAAAATAATTTTAAAGAGCTAATGTGATAGTCGAGTATGAGGTAAGAAGACATGGTGAACACGATGATGAAAAACATTTTCTCGCCGGACAAGTAGTAACCGAAAAGTTGGTCAAAAGTAAAAAATTTGTCTGAAGTTCATTAGATGTTCGATTCAAGGGTAAGAAGACATGCTGAACACTTATATGAAAAGCATTTTCTACCCGGACAACTAGCTAGCCCGGAATCCGGCCAAAACCGGAAAATTTGTTAAAAGCAAAAGTTTTGTCTGAAGTTGATTAGATGACAGATTTACGGATAAGAAGAGACGCTAAGTCGGTATATGACAATCATTTTTCACCCGGACATATAATTCGTCCGGAATCCAGTTGAAACCGGAAATTTTCTTAACAGTTAAAGTTTTATTTGAAGTTGATTAGATGTCCTTTGTAGGGATAAGGAGATACGCTGAATTCGTTTCTGAATTTTCTTTTTTTGCTGGAAAAGTAGATCACCCGGAATTCGGTCGAAACCGGAAATCTGGCAGAAGTAAAGCAGGAAGTTTAGGGCAGTATCGTCAAAATAGATATGGCTGATAGAGGTATATCTGAACTTGGTTTTCTCAGATGATTAGCCTGGCGAAGACTGGATCTGGCGAAGACTGGATCTGGCGAAGACTAGGCCCAATTGTCTGGATCAAATATTAGATTTTTGGCATCCGATCGAAACCTTTGGCCTTGTTCTCAGACGAATAGCCATTGGCCTTAATCTGTTTTTAAACTTAACAGTAAAAATGTTCAAGGGGTTTGGCGAAGACCGGCTATCTACAAGTCATTTTTGGGATCCCATCAAAACCTTTGGTCTTGTTAGAAATGACCCGTTCATAACATCCGATGATTTTGCTAACAGTACTGTCAAGAACCCACAGGAGTTCTGAATTCTCATCCCATAGCTTTTGAATCGTCAAAGATCAGAAGGCACAATTTTACGATTGGTTTCGATAAGAAAACTATGCAGTCAGTGAGATTCTGCTACCTCTTTCCCGAACAACCCCCCTGAACCGACTTATTCAAAAAGGCCATCCAGCGCCAAGTACCGCACGTCGGCTCCACTTCTTCTAATCCCTCGTTACAATTTCGCGTTTTCTGCCATGTATTCAGCTCATGTTTGCCCGTCCGTTTCCCTGTTTAATTTTGTATCTTGTTATGAGTTAGCGTTGGTGAATGTCAACTTACTTAAATATTGCTACCTATTCTTGTGTGTCTATTTATTTGCTTTTTGCTGTTAAATATTGAACTTTTGGAACTGTAGCAATTTTTCCTTAAACATTCAACCTTAGTGGCGGAGTACAATAAGTTGTCTTGAATCTCAGAAGCCACGATGTTCTGAACCGACAGACCCTAGCCTAGGCCATTGTCAACTTGCGATAATTACGTTTTAGGGGCTTTCTGCAATCGGGCGGAAATGGGTAAACTGCCGGAGAAAACGATACCTCACTAATCTTCGCACTTGCCACGATTCACTATTTTCAATTTGCTCCCGATCTGTGTTCGCGGACCATGCTACTGATGCGTTAAACCGGTTATCTGAATTTTGCCGAGTTTTGCTAGAAGTAAATGGGCCTGAGAAAAGGCTTAAAACAGCAGAGCCTAGTTTTAAAGTTTTCAGTTAGTTTTGAATACTGGAATATAAATAGTAAATCGTGCGAGGTGTGCTTTAAGGTTTATATGGTGAATAAAAAAAACAAGAACTTGAACTAGTTCGTTAATCTAGGGCTGGTCGTCGACAGTAATACATAATCGTTGATTAACCGAACGCGGCTATGGTTTCCTGGATTCTAGACAACGGCAATCTAGAAACTGACCCCAGAAGACTTTCCGGGAGAAATCGACCAGAATCGGGAAATACCTTTTCATGACGAAGAAAAACAAGACGGTGGAAATCTTACTTTCCAGGCAGTAAACCCCTCCATCCGTTCTACAAATAACTACGAGAAACTCGGATTAGGGACAATTTGAAAGTCGCATACAGTACCATAACGGCCTGATACCCAGATTTGTCCGGATAAGAGAAAATTAATCCGTACGATTCTATCTGCAACGTGTAAAACCAAGGGAGGAACAATGGACACCATATTTTTGAGCTCTTGCAATCGGTATTTATGCTGACGGATGGAGGGAGTGGGGGCCAAATCGCTTGTGCTACTGAAGTAGATTCATTCCGGAGCCTTGAATGGAAACAGAAATGCAACCCTATCCACCGAGTAACATTTTCTGCGTTTCTAAAGAGATTTTGCTGTATTTATCCTGAGTTCTTGTTTCTGAGGAGGTTGCTTGCTAGTTTTCCCGAGAGTTGGGACCCGAAAAGTAGTTGGTGATCATTGTCTCCCCCATTTACGAACGACTATCATTACACGATGCCGATTATGCAATCTCGGTAACGTGCGCTCTTCATGAAGTCATTTAACATTATTTTTAAGATGTAAAATAAACTTAACCCGAATCGTATGTTCTGGAGACATCATTTACGGTTCAACTGATAATAACAATGTCACCCATTACCGATAATAAGCATCTTCCTGGTGCCTATATCACCAACCTTCTGTTAAGTGGCGCATGCAAATCAGCAGAGCTTAAAATCGCATCCTGATATTTCGTACATTCAACCGCTAATTCAATCCCTTACGACCTCATTCGGCAGAGGATATGAGTGTCGCCACCTATGCAATTATTTAAGTCGCTGGTATGTTAATGTAAATGAGGAAACTGCGAGCAAATGGAGCATTTACATACCCTTGAAATTAAGTCAAGTAATTATTGTGTTGCGATAGCAACGCTTCGGTTTTGTCACGTTTTTGTTTGTTTGTATTTTTCCTATGCCGCCGATACTCTATATAACAAAGTCCAAAACACCCCAGTGATCCTCAGGAAGAAGGAGTAAACGTGTCCGGGACGACTCAGACTCAACGACTCAAATCCTGTGTCAAACAATCACGGCGATCTTTGGGAGCAGCTGCGACACCGCTTCTTGCTTTCTTCCGCAGGTACCCGGATATTCTGCATCGGCAGGGAGAGATAGTCATCAAGAGTATAATTACTGCTGGAAAGTGGTAAGTGAAAGAGGTAAGCTAACCTGTGCGGTTTGTACGGAAAGCGTGGATCGTAGGCCGGACTGGTGAATATGACATTCCATTTTGGAAAGCTCCGTAGAACTCTTGCCTGGGACCAAAATTATGCTTTTTGCTTGTCCTCGAGCCAGAGCCTATGGTGTGTGAAGTGAAGTGGAGTTGTAGCCTACGCCAGAAAGGACTATTTGAAGTTGTGCAGCAAAGGTTTCGTTTCATCAAGACATGTTTCTGCTTTCGAGTGGAAAGCTCCTTTCTAGGCAGGCAGACACCACTTTCAAACTGAAGATTGACTAAAATTCATAAGTGCTAAATATGTGCGGCAGTCCCCCGGCCCCACAGCCAATATATCTTCTTTGAGTGATAAACAGAAAAAAGTACACAAACAAAAAAGGGGCATTTTCCCACGATTCCGAAAGTACTGCCATCTGTTATTTCTACCCATTTCTGTTCGTGATTTCAGCTCTTTATCATTCTATTTTTGCACTTGGGATTGAGGTAGAGTTTATATGACTTTACTGAGGTTACACAAAGCGATGCAAGACCACTCGACAGGGAAAGAACCACTTTGATTGCAAGAAGAACTAGATCTACCTTGCCTAGGCAACGCGAAGTGTTGCAGCAACCTTTGTTCGGTTTCGCCCACCAAAGTGTTTCGACTTCGCTATCGGTCGAATGCTGAAGTGGTCAACACAGCGAGGTTTTCAAACTGGTATGCTCCAAGATGATTTTTGTTCCGAACTGATGACACAATCAGTAATCACATGGCTATCCCTCAGCATTGAAAAAAAAAACAGACTATCGGAAGTAGGGACTTAATTGACTTTGCAGCAAGTTAAACTTTATCCGTTTCAATCGTGAACATCAAAAACTGGAACAATATCTTATGTAACCTAGTTGGTGTTATGAAGTTATCCGTAATTTTTCAGGATCAAAATATCTCTCTATTAATTATTTCGAAACCATCTCATTGCTTAACATTATTATTTGTGTCCGCTGAGAATACACTAAAGCCGAAGTTATAGTGACAGAACATCATCATAAACCGTTCTAGCACCTCGCAAAAATGAAAATCTTTTAGAAACCGATTGTTACTTACAAGTTCCTCTTTCCGTGATGGACAAATAGCCATCATAAACAACGGAAACAAAATAGGTACACAAACTAGGAAAAGTTGGAAACCCCTCATCACCGAAGATGAATTTGATCTAACAGCCAATTGTTACTTACAAGTCCATGACATGTCTCACAATCGGGTTCCGCCTATTTTTTTTTTAGTTTGTACCCTACCACTGAAATTGTCAACCCCTCCGAACCTTAACATGATCAAAGGATATCCCTCAGCGCTGAAAAAAAAAAACACAATGTCGAAGAAGAGACAAAAACTAAATTGACTTAGCTGACAGTTGAACTTTATCCTTTTCGATAGTAGACATCGAGACGAATGAAAACTTTGAACATTATCTTATATAACCTAGATGGTATTATAAAGCTATCTGTAACTTTTCAGGATCAAAATACCATAGATGCGACTATACTAACTATTGCGAAACTACGTCATTGTTTTACATTGTCATTTGTATCCGTTGCGTAAACAGTTAATTCTAAGTTACAGTGATAGGCCATTGAGATTCATTTTTTACCCAAAGGTATATAGAGATCGAATAAAATGTGCACTAATTTGCAAAGCTTCTAGCCCCTCATGAACCCTTCTAGCACCCGGTTCTTACTTGCAAGTCCCTCTTCCCGTGATAGACATGGTATTAAACTGTTCTTACCATCAAATACACCGGAAACAGATAATAGGATTAATAGGTACACCAACAAGTAAAAGTTGCAAACTCCTCATCACCGAGGATGATTATGGTCTCCCCTACATGTCCCACAATTGGGATCGGCCTAGTTTTTGTTTCAGTATATACCTTACTACTGAAGTTGTCAACCCCTCGAAATTTTCAAACTGGTGTATCTCATGAAGGAATTTTTCTACCAAAAAACGGATGACATATACTTCAATCAACTCATCAAGGTCTATCGATTGCCCTTGAAAAAAAAAACCTATCTGTATTAGTTCAAAGGTTGACTTTTTTGCCGTAGGCCAACTTCTAATATCATCCCTTAGAAAGGAGCAAAGAATGAGTTCTTATTTCTTTAGCAACTGAAGAACTTCTAAAGTTTAAGAGGCACAACTGAAATCAAATCCAATAAGGCATCCTAAAGGAACTTCCGGCTGGTATCCTCGTCTACGACTGCCCAACGTGTGTTGATCGCCTACTGGCCTACTCAAAGACCTCAGCAGTAGGTAACACTGCTAATATCTACGTTAACTTCCAAAAATGCAGATTATCGACTTTTATGTGCCACTGGCTAAGAGTTGTTCTCGTAATTAGTTATAACTACGCGTGCTAGAGGATGGCTGAATTTCGAGGTTTCTCCTCGTCAATGTTTTGACATTTGGTTTCGTGGTAGATCCTTCTGGGCCTGAGATCGACTTTTATCATTGATAAAGCCTAAGACCCCGGTCACACAAGGGTTTTTATGGCACCTGCCTTCCGGCCAAGTGCCATATACCGATCACTTTTCCGTCGGTCTGTCGGTTGGTAGGCCAGTCCGGTGATCGCGAGTTAGGGTACTTCCAGATGTACTAGGACGATGAACCTTGGCACGCATATTAGGGACCCGACCAAAATAACTTGGAAATAGTCACTCAGGGGGAATCCGGAATATTGACGCATGTATAACTTTTGAACAGGGAATCGGATCTTAATGAAACTTGATGTTTGAAAAACTCGTGTCTCGTATGCCACACTTCCATTCCGGAACAGATTCGATGCCTTTAGGAGAGTTGGAGGGGGGTGACCGGAGATCGTGTGACATGTTCAGAGTGGACGGATCGGGATGAAACTTGGTGGGAAGAACAACCACAAGCCCTAGATACATAGCTGACAAGACCGGACCGGATGCGGGCACTGTGGGGGAGTTGGAGGGAGGGTTCCGAAATTCCGGTGACCCCTAGCTAAGAGGCTTCAACGTGTGCAAGGACGATGAAACTTGGCAGGCATATCAGGGACTCAACCATTTTAACAGTAGTTTCTCCGATTTGACCATAGTGGGGGGATTGGAGGGAGGGGGAATCCGGAATCTTGAGGTATGTCCAACTTTTGAACAGGTGACCGAATCTTAATGAAACTTGATATTCGGAGCGGATCCGACCAATGTGGGGGTAGTTGGGGGGAGGCGGAAATTTTATGACGCACTTGGAGTGTAGCGATTGGGATGACACGTGGTGGGAAGAGCAAACGTAAGCCTTAGATATATATCAGTGACAGAACCGGACCAGATTCGGGCACTCTGGGGGGAGTTGTAGGGGGATGGTGCAGGAATTTCTGTGATCGCGATTTAAGGTACTTCCAGATGTGCTAGGACGATGAAACTTGACTTTAAGATTAGAGACAAGACAAGACCAGCTTAGAAATTGTCACTTCCCAGAACGGACCATCCGTTAAAGGACTTATCTTAACCGCTATGTACAAAAAATACTTTTAACCAAAATTTGCATTTTCATGATCCCCATTAGCTCATGATCATTTTTGACTCAAGGGTTTTGCTTAGAAATGAATTTCTAGCTATTCCTTCAGCACAACTGCGTATCATATTTGACGGTGCCAAACGGATAAGTCAGCTACATTTCATTAGAGCCATTTCTTGCTCTAATCTCGAATTTCTAGTTTTGAATACAGACGAATATTTAGTGCCTTTGAAGTGCGCATCATGGCAAAGTAAAATATAATGCCCTCAATAGTAGCCTACCGTACACTTGACAATAGTATAAAGATTCCTTCATAAGGAAAAAATACAAAAAAGCACATAAATGAGTTGGTACTGATGGAATATTGACAACTAAAAGCTAGTTTTAAGTTTTCGAAAGGTTTGATCGGGAAATAAAATCTTAAAATTATTGCTTGGTTTACGGGCCTATAGTCTACCTTCGGGGAACGGGAGGATGTAAATAAGAGGAATAAGTAGGAGAACTAGTCCTTACTTGTGCCGTCTGACTGTGTGGAGATATGAATGAAGATGTGGTCCATCAAACATAAACAGGTAGCAAGTTAGATGAGCTGAGGCATGAGCTTTTCAGATATAAATATTATTTTAGGAATGGATGGTGAGAATGATGAAGAGTGAATGTTTTGCGGGCAATGAAGCATCGTGAAAAATCCCTATAAAACTTTTTAGTTAATTTGTTTTGACGTAATAGTGTTTATCATTTGGTTTGGTCTTTCGTTGTACATCTGTGTTGCCATGGCCCTCGGGCTTTTTTGCTATCAGTATCTATCGATTTGTCTATATACCCCAAATATCGATCTGCTAACTGTCCCCAGACTCTTTAAAGGTCCCATCCTCAAAATCGGCACAGGAAGTTAATATATAATCATAATGATAACAATAATACAACTGCATCAAAAAGGCTTTCGCCACGAAACTATTTCTCACGAAGCTATGTACACTAAATTTAATGTCAACCAGGGGACGATCCACACCTGCTTTAAACTGACTATTTTCCACATTTACGACACATTTAGAGAGATGATTCCAGTTTTCAGGTATCCGGATTCTGAAGCACTACTTTCCAATGTTTTTTCGAAATTTGTCACCGCGCAGTTTCCAACCGTGTCCTCTGAGACCGTCGTGGTTGACGATGAGGACATCATCAGGTCTTATATTGTCATAGTAACCATGGCATTTATTTAAAGTTTCAATTACATCGCCTTGGAGAAATCTGTAAGTTAGCAGGGTAATCAGCGTGGAAATAGGCACTATTTGGCGAATCTGATCTGTTTTGAACCTAGTGTGACCACACTGTAGGAGTTCCGAGAACATTCACACGAGGATGCGCAATTTCAATAACCAATTCTGTGGAGGATGATATCTGAAAGTGTTACAGAATACTTTCGTTCTGACCTTGTGGTATGTTTTCGTCAAAATAAAATTGCAAACCGTGTTTAGTATTCTACCTTATTTTAAAAACGTAACATTGGTTACGTTTTTGCAGATACCATGGAATCTGATACCACGGTCTAAAGTCTTTTTTGCGGTTATAGTGGTATCTGATACCACCGTCAAAAGGCGTTTTGCAGTTATCGTGGTATCTGGCCAGTTACCGTGGTACCTGATATATAGATACCACGCTCCGACCGTGGTAACTGTTCGTGGTATCTGAGAAAGTCATCTCATTTTCAACATCACCAACAATGGAGCCTAGGATTGGGTCAAATTGGTGGGAAAGAAGTTTGGATGTTAGTGATGTGACTGGATATCACTTTTTCTTTTGGGATAACTTCGAAAAGCGCAATTTCGGCAACTGTCGCTTTGGCAGAGCAACCGTAGTATCATATACCACGGTAACTGCAAACACGACTAATTGCAGATCCAGTTACTGTGGTAACAGATGCCATGGTATCTGCAAAAACGCAACTATTGACAAATAGTATCTGTTAAAATTGGCAATTCTTATGACAACCCTTCTGACAGTGCATGCTCAAACAGTGATCTACCTAAACACCCTATGTGTCTACATTCGACTGGTAATACCGTAATGAATGTGTTTCTAAACTCGCGAAGATACTTTTTGGGTTGGGATCAAGACCAAGTTTGACAATTTACCAACTGAGTTTTGTATTGCTTGAAAAAGGTCATTTCCATTATTTGTTTTCCGGCCGCTTAGATGCTACGGAGCGAGCCTTCAGCCGCTGCTCCAATTCCGGTCACGTAAAAGTCGAGTCGGGCTCGGTTTAGTCCTACCGTTCCTCCAGCCGTCCGTCAATGTGAATAATGCTACTTCATGCGACCGGTTCGCCTTTTAACTTTTTTTGGCGGTCTGTGGATAGCTGTGCTTCGCCGTACAAATTAACTTAATGCTTCATCTTGCGTTTCTTCAGCGTCACTTCTTTGTCACTCTCCACCACGTTTAAAGGTCGGTATTCGGGAAAGTTTCTTTTCCCACCCCCACGGTGACCATCTGGGTGTTGCCTGGTAGCTCCGGCTAATGCAGTAGGAAGTCCGGCCCCTAGAAACAAACGTGAGCTTTTAGGAGAAAGCGGAAAAACAAAAGGAACTTCGCAGCAAATTCCTAATCCTTCACGCTGATTGTCGCTAAAGGGCAATCATGTCTGGTAGTATTAATGACATCATCTAGTTCCGATGTGTAATTAACAAAGAAAATTGCAAGCTCAGCAGCTGCGATAGAAAACTAGCCGCAACTTCCAACTTCGATAACTAACTAAAGAAAGCAATTCAAGAAAGCAGTCCACACTGTCTTCATTCATTAAACATAGAAAAAAACTAGTCAGTTACTCGTATGGTGCTTCGGTTGGAAATTGTCAAGAGGTCGTAGTCCATCCGGTTGTACTCAAGATACGCACAGCAAGGGGCCACGCAACTCCGTATACAGTAGAGAGCGGCGACCTCGAATTCTTCATCAAGGGTGAGATTCGACAAATGCATTTCTAACCATAGGAGATTTTCCACGATTCCACAAAGACACTGTGGCTCGAAAAGAGCGTTTCCGCGACCGTTTGTGTGGCCCACAAGTCTGTTTCAGCAACCAATAATGCTTTTGTGGCTCACACTGTGTCTCTAATCTGAACAAGAGCTGTAAGCTCATGTGGCACTTGTACGGGTCAAGATGATTTGATTGATCAAAAGTAAGTTTCGACTTTGCGGTTGAGATGCGCAATCTAAGGGAGCTGGAGCTTCATTTGTAAGCAAAACCCTTGAGGTAAAACTGCTAATGGGCTGAATGGCATCACGAAAATGCATATATTGCTTAAAAGTATTTTTTTTACTTTGCGGTCAAGATTGGTACTTTAAGGAATAAATTTTGGAAGTAGCAATTTCTAAGCAAATGTTGTTGAGTCTCCAATATTCCAGCGAAGTTTCATCGTCCTAGCACATCTAGAAGTACCTTAACGCGCGATCACCAGAATCCCAGCCCCCCCCCCCCTCCTCCAGCTCCACCCACAATAACCGGAGCCAATCCGGTTCTGTAAATGATAAATCCAGAGCATCTGTTTGTCATTCCCACGAAGTTCGATCCAGATCACACCAGTCTAAGCGGGTCAAGTATTTTCCGCCCTCCCCCCAATAATTGCCGGATTCGGTCCGGAAATGAAAAAGGTCACCAGAGAAAAATGTCCTCTGTTTAATTTTAAATTTCCCTCGAATCCGATCACCCGTTCCAAAGTTACGCATGATTCAATATTCCGGATTCCCCTCGCTCAACTCCCCCCCCCCCCCAAGATAATCATATTTGAGGATTTTTTTTATTCCAAGTCAGTTTGACCGGGTCCCTGATATGCCTTCCAAGTTTCGTCGTGAAAATCCCCCAAAAAACGGAATTCCGGGAAACCCCCTCCTCCCCCCCCCCTCAAGTGTCCGGATCCAGTCAAATTATGTAAAAGATTTACATGGACCAGATGTTTGTTCTTCCCAGCAAGTTTCACTCCGATTCCATCATTCTAACCGTTTCCCGAGATTTCCGGTCCACCCCCCCCCAGCTCCCCCGCGGTGCACGCAGCCAATCCGATTCAGCAAATGACTTACCTAGAGCATCTGTTTGTTCTTCCCACAAAGTTCCATCCCGATCCCTCCATTGTAAACGGGTCACGTATCCCCCCCCCCCAATAGTTGCCGGATCCGGTCCGGATATGAAAAAAATCATCGGAGAAATGTCCTCTGTTCAATTCTTAAATTTCACTCGAATCCGATCACCCATTCCAAAATTACGCATGACTGAAAATTTCGGATTCCCCTCCCTCCACCCCCCCCCCCACCATTATCTGATCGACAAAATTTTTATTTTGAAGTCAGTTTGATTGGGTCCCTGATATGCCTGCCAAGTTTCATCGTGAAAATCCCCAAAACCACCATCACCGGAATTCCGGGACCCCGCCCCCCCCCCCCCCACAAGTGTCCGGATCCAGTACAATGGTCTAAAGGACTTATCTAGAGCAGATGCTTGTTCTTCCCAGCAAGTTTCACTCTGATCCCTCCATTCTAACCGTTTCTTGAAATTTCCAGTCTCCCCCCCCCCCCCCAACTCCCCCCCGGCCACCGAATCCGGTCAAGACTTTAAACGGGACATTACAGATATATATTCTATTCAGTTATGAAGTTTCATTACAATCCGATAATCCGTTCGAAAGTTACACACTTCTCAATTTCCCGGATTCCCCTGCCCTCCACCCCACCAACCCCCCCCCACCCCCCCCCCCAAAAAAAAAATGGTCGGATCAGAAAACTGATTATTTCTAAGTTTGTTTGGTCGGGTCTCTGATATGCCTGCCAGTTTCATGGTCATAGCACAACTGGAAGTACCCTAACTCGAAAAAGTGTGACAAAATGCCCTAAATTTTCAAGTTTCCAGCGCCCCCACTTCCCCGCAAATGGTCGGATCGGGAAACTGATTGTTTCCAGGTTAGTTTGGTCGGGTCCCTGATATTCCTGCCAAGTTTCATTGTTCTAGCTCATCTGGAAGTACCCTCACTCGAAAAAGTGTGGCAAAATGCCCTAAATTTTTAAGTTTCCAGCGCCCCAACTCCCCCGCATATGGTCGGATCGGGAAACTGATTATTTCCAGGTTACTTTGGTCAGGTCCCTGATATTCCTGCCAAGTTTCATTGTCCTAGCTCATCTGGAAGTACCCTAACTCGAAAAAGTGTGACAAAATGCCCTAAATTTTCAAGTTTCGAGCGCCCCCACTCCCCCCCCCCATATGGTCGGATCGGGAAACTGATTATTTCCAGGTTCGTTTGGTCGGGTCCCTGATATTCCTGCCAAGTTTCATTGTCCTAGCTCATATAGAAGTACCCTAACTCGGAAAAAAGTGACAAAATGCCCTAAATTTTCAAGTTTCCAGCGCCCCGCACTCCCCCGCATATGGTCGGATCGGGAAACTGATTATTTCCAGGTTAGTTTGATCGGGTCCCTGATATGCCTGCCAAGTTTCATTGTCCTAGCACATCTGGAAGTACCCTAACTCGGATATGTGGGACACAAAACTCGGACCGACCGACAGACCGACAGACGAAATTGTGACTCTAGACATGATTTTCGATTTTGTGGCTCGAGTTCGGCGATAAATTCAAATTTTAGTGACAAATTAAAGCCGAAATATACTTTATTAAGCAGATATATTGAAATAAAACTGAGGGTCAGTGTAGTACAAAATGGTAAAGATTAAAGTTTAACTGAAAAGCCAACTTATTTGTATGCCATTTGAGTGGATACACTACATTATTCGGATTGTATTAAGTGTTTTTTTTTCCACTATTTGCTCTAGTATAACGGTCAGAATATCTACGGCCGTCCTCACAGCGCAATATTCTACTATGATGCGGAAAATATGAATCTCAATACAAATGCGGCTTTTAAGTGGCCAGTGATCAGCTTCCGGACAGTAGCTCACTGCGTAAACACTTATTTTCGTAACCGTTTAAGCCAAGCGTACAACACAGGTACATGTGCATATAGGTATCACAAATCCGACAGGAAAATTCTACTATTTGAAAACTGATAATTCGTGAATAGCGGAGCAACGAAGTAACCCATTTTCATCGGGTCTTCAAGCCTCTTTAAGTGAATAAGTGAGGGGTAACAAGACTGTTCCATCTCTGCCCTTTTTGGTTAAACTTTAAGGTAAATGGTCCAGATTTCATTTTTATTTTCAGGCATTTGAAATTCTACTTGTGGGTCGAGTATGTTAGGCACACTTCTGGTTTCCATGACTCAGAAATGTCTGGCCACAAATAAGCCGCAGAAAAACGCCTCAGGTCTTGATGTGCAGTGGTGAGAGGATTGATACTCCATGAGCCAAAAACTTTTAATTAACAATGGCTAAAGTTACGTTGTTTACGATGTTTAGTTACGATATTTGTCAACGACATTTCGGCCCTTCTTGGCAAGGATCCTCGTCAGGTTGTTGCTGGACTAGAAGAAACGAACCTGCAGTCAATTGCAATGTTCGAAATGTCGCTGACGAACATCGTAGCTGACTTTCCGATGTAGCTATCTTAGCAACTAACAAGGGCCAACCTAAATATTCCTTCAGCCGAAGCTGACGAAGTTGATAGTGCCAAATGGTACGTTTGACAAACGTGAAGTTTACTTTCCAGCTCGAGCGGCTTGAGCCTGAAGAGGACCCTTGCAGTGGGATCCAAACTCCAGACCAAAGTAGTATCTTTTGAGCGTAACCATATTTTTTTGGGGGGGAGGGGGTTGATTGGACTTGAAAATTATGTTAAAAGGTTGTTTAATGAAAGTGTTAAATAGAAGCCACCGTAAGGAGGGCGGAAGGGCACCCTTCCTGCGGAAGTTGCATTTTTTCATGTTTTTTATTGGTTTGTTATTGTAGGGTACCTGACTAGAAAGTCTGCTTTTTCGCTGTTATAATTAAAATATAAATAAAATTGGCTTAAAGCATAAGGGAAAACTAAGAGATTTTAGGAAAAATATTACTATGAAATGAATTAAAAACGACCCACGAAAATCAAAGTTAATTGTTCAGAAAATGTAGAAAATAAAACAAATATGGTTTAGGGGCAGATTGGAAGGTTTTATGTTTGTATTAAAATTTACAGTAGGCTACAGATTAAAGTAACTACAGTAGTTTGCAATTATGGATTTTGGAGTGTGTTTGTAGCTTACACGGGACTCTGCCTCGTGGTGTTTGTTTCGTTTTTATTTGTAGAAGCTTGGGTTGGGATTAGAGTTGTTATGTGTAGAGGTGATGATTCGTAGAAAAAAAGGTTTATAACTGTATTAAAATAAGAATAAATAAATATTAAGATCGGTAAAGAAAAAAATAGGACCATTGCAATGAAGGGCCGATATATCGTTCTAATAAATTTCGGCTGACGTATTTGTTTGCCACTATCATAAGGACCACGTCTTCTCCAGATTTCTAAAGCAATGGTCGACACACCTTTCAAAAATAAACAAAGGTCAACTCCGATCCCGTCCACACGTCACGCAAAGCGAATGGCAATACCCGATGAATTTCGAGAATTACTCGTATGGAGTTGTACGAAAAAGTAGCATACGGTAGTTACTGTTGCCACTGGATGCCAGTGATGCCACTACTAGCCTACTGGTGTTACTACAGCAAGATTGAATGCTATCGGATACTTAAAATTAACCTAGTCGGAGGCACGTTAAATTCAAGTATTCCCTACTACTACATATCAATACATGCAACTTTTGCGTACAACTACCATACAACTAGACAGTCAAAGAATTTTTTTATCGGGTAAAGCTAAGGTCCCTGACAAAGTTCCCATACCAAAAGCCCACCACGAAATATGCTAAACTACAACTGTAAAGAAAGCAAGTGAAGGTGACAATAAAAATAACTGACCTTCACTGATATCCAGACTATTGTTCTCTTCTTTTCCTTGAATTCTCGACAATATACCGTAGTATAAAGGACCAAGGGGGTGCTGATCTGATTTCACAACCGTCTGAGAAAATCCAAGTTTTTGACAACTGATAAACCTGGGCGGTTAATAGTTGCTGTTAATAGTTGCGTTTTTGCAGATATCGTGGTATCTGATACCAAAAGTAACTGGATCTGCGTTATGTCGTTTTTGCCGTTACCGTGGTATCTAATAGTACGGTTGCTTCGCAAAACCGAGAAATTTGCACTTTTCGAAGTCATCCCAAACTGATATCCAGTCAAATCACTAAGTGCCAAACTTCTTTCCAACTAAGACCGTTGTATCAGATACCATGGTATCTGCAAAAACGCAACTAATACATCCGAAGATTTTATGACACAACTAGGGGCGGTGGGGATTTACACTCACTAAAGTACGTCGCAAGCCATGAGTTATATGAGCTGGTAAAAGGTAGCTTCGATTTAAGGTAATTTCATGGGTGCATGATATCGTCTCATTAATTTGTGGCCACTACTTGCCGACTCTATAATTTACCTAACATTTGCACCGTCATTCTGACCACTAACTCCCGCAAGACAAGACTACTTGGCAAAAAAAAACAAGAGCTAGAAGCTCATATGGCACTTGCAAGGTTGGGTCAGAGGATGAAAGTGGGAATTTGTCAAACCGTGGGTTTATGCGCATAATCAGAACAACAAGCGCATCGAACAGGGTCCGATCCAGATCTTCAAACCTTAGATTTAAGGTATGTGCACACCCAGTGTGATACCTCACCAGTACCCGGTCTACGTATGTTAAATATAGGGGACCTTGTCACATCCCAGCCGTATTCTGTTAAAGTTCAATAGGAGGATCAAACAATCATGATACCACATTACCACCACCTAGAATACAATGTTACATCAGAAATCAGCAGATTCCTCGAAAACTTATTTTCGCTAATATATCGTTATGACATTTTTTGCTGACAGTCATAATCCGATTTACTAGCTTCGACAAATATCAGCGGAGTTTCTTTTTCCTTTTCTATTCGTTGTTATTATATACTCCAGATTATTTGTATTGTTGACAGATATATATATTAACGGTGTTAACTGAGAGTTCCTTGTAAGCTCTGGAATCAGCTGCAAGTAAGCCGGTTATATTTGTACATTTTTGGCAGTGTTGTAACTTTACATCCAGAAAGCAAAACTTTTCTTCGGTACTGCAGACAACAGAAAGTTTCATCAGATATCACTGGAGCAATCTGCCAGCTACAGAGATGGTTTATTTTAGCAGCCATGGCACTCTCATCACTCAGCTCTACAAAACGATACATGGCCGAGAGTTTTTGAATTTCCGCGCCTTACATTACCATGCTCTGAAATCGTCTCCGCCAATACGCCGAGGAGTCAATAGTTGCGTTTTTGCTGATACCATGGTATCTGTTACCACGGTCTAAAGTCGTTTTTGCAGTTACCGTGGTATCTGATACCACGGTCAAAAGGCGTTTTTGCAGTTACCGTGGTATCTGGCCAGTTATCGTGGTATCAGATATTCAGATACTACGGTACGACCGTGGTAACTGGTCGTGGTATTTGAAAAGCATCTCACTTTCATCAAATTTTGTCAGATTGATGAGAAAGAAGTTTAGCACTTAGTGATGTAACTGGATATCTGTTTTTCTTTTGGGATGACTTCGAAAAGTGCAATTTCGGCAATAGTCGTTTTTGTAGAGCACCGTGTATCAGATACCACGATAACTGCAAAAACGACTAATTGCAGATCCAGTTACCGTGGTAACAGATACCATGGTGTCTGCAAAACGCAACTAATGGCATGCGATAACAAAAAACGGCTTGCTTTTGAAGCGCTATCTAGTGGAAGTCAGAAACGTGTATGTGTGAAGCATTTTATAAAAATCAAAGCATAGTTAAAGCCCATTGTGCTTTAAACTCTAAGGGAGCTAGGAATTGTTTGGAAGTAAAACCCTTGAGGCACAGATGATCATGAGAGGAGTGTCTGAAATTTCATTTGTAAGGAAAACTCTTAAGGCATGAATGACCATGGGCCCTTGGAGATCAAGTATATAAAAATAATCACGTTTGTTTATTAAGCCAAAAGGCCACACAAGATTAAATACATGTTTCACTTCACAAATAAACTGTTAGACCTCTAGAGCTATTATGCTACATAAACTAGGCTAAACCTTCTTTCCTGAGTCTAAATGCTTTAATAACATATTTACATACTTCTACGATGAAGTTGGGGTTCGTAGCTTTCAGGATACCGGAAAGCGATACAAACCCACCCCCCATAAATTTTACCCTCAAATGTGAAAGCGCTTAGCACTTTAAGAGGAAGAGGTTAAAATCCTCCTCCTGCAACTTGCAAAGAGGGCAAAGGTAAGTCTCTCCCGTGCCAGCTTTCCTCGTGTTAGAGAGTTTATTTTAATGAGGATCGGCAGACTGTTAGACTTCAGACATATCGTTTGGTCAAAAGAATATTTGCACATTGAGGTTAAGATGAACACTTAAAGGAGCTAAGAATCCATTCTTCAGTCTTTTCAGTTACTTAGAGCTAAGTTAACAAGTAATGCATTCACGTCCCTAGGTCCAAACCATAGTATTATCCGCGTGTTTTTGTACGAGAGAGTTCATATGCTTTTGTCTTTTTCTTGTTTTTTGTGTAATTTTACTTCGCTTGTCTTTTTATAGGAAAGTGGGTTACAAATAAATCATTATCTGGAAGCAAAACCCTTGAGGCACACATGATCATGGGCCCTTGAGGATCATACATATGTTATCGTTTAGTATAGTTTTTTTTGCGAATTTGCGGTTAGGATGTGCGCTAGAAATTAAACTGTAAGCAAGACCCTGTGGGGCAAAAAAGATCATGGGCCCTATGGAATTATGAAAATGTGTCGTTTGCTCAAAAGTTTCCCAGAACGTCTCCCCTGAAATTTGAGGCACGTACTCTTGCCGGTTATCAAGTTTCATTCAGATGTGATCACAGGTTCGAAAGTCATGGATGCCTGAAGTTGCCGGATTTTCCCTCCCTACACTCCTCCCCCCCCCCCCCCCCCGATGGTCGGATTCGAGAAGTGATTATTCCAAAGTCAATCTTGTCGGGTCTCTAATGTGCCAGCCGAGTGTCATCGTCCTAGGACATCTGGAACTACCTTAACTCGTGACAGCCGGAATTCCGGGACCGTGACCCTCCCCCCCCCCTCCAACTCCCCTCACAGTTCTCAGATCCAGTCCGGTTCTGTAAATGATTTATCTAGAGCAGTGGTTCCCAACCTTTTTCGGTCCGCGTACCCCTAATCAAGGCCCAAAAAGGTTGCGTACCCCTTTCTGAAGAATTTTTTTTACTTCTTCTTAACTAAATCGGATTGTGAAAAACAAAATATTTATTGTCATACATAAATATCATACATAAATGATGGGGCATATAGATGTGTAAAAGTACGTTCAAAATCAATGAGACACTTGAGGCTGCTTTTTTGCGAAGATATTATCAAATCTTGGCTCGATTTCACTGACGGCAATTACAAGATCATTTTCTACACTCAGTCTGTTTCTGTGTTTAGTTTTGATCAATGACATTGCCGAAAACGACACTTCACAAAGGTAAGTAGATCCGAATGGCAACAAAACAGACATGGCGATTCCACTTAGTTCCTTATATTCTCCCTTCACCTCCAACCAAAACTGGGAAACAGTTAAATTTTGGAATTTCAATTCCAAGGCGCGATCGCTTGCAAGTTCAATCAGATTCTCTGTAAGCTTGTCACTAAGACCGGAGCATGAGGTCACGTCTCCAACAAATGGATTTTGGATCCAATCCCGAGTTCTATCTTGGGTCGTAATCGACGGAAAATATGACACAAGTTCATCTCGCAACTTTGTCAGATGCTCCCGAATACAGTCACAGATTGTGCTGAGGTTGTCAATTTCACTATCGTCCGCAAACTTGTCAAGGGTCGGAAAGACACTAACGCTGTTTCTTTTAACCTTTTTAAGCCAGAACTCCAATTTCTTGATGAAAGCAGACATCTTCGAATTCAGGGACAGTTCGTCCTTCCGGAAACCTTGCATTGAGAGATTCAAGTCATTCAGTTTGTCGAAAACATCCGCAAGATAGGCCAACCTGCAGACCCAGTCCTGGTTTTCAAAAAGTGAACTGAATGCAGACTGTTGATCCAGAAGAAACATATGAACTTCTTGTCGAAGCTCAAAAAGTCTGTTCAAAATCTTCCCACGAGACAACCAGCGAACTTCTGTGTGGAGGAGTAGATGTTGATGTTCCGAACCCATTTCTTGGCACAGCAACTTGAACAGTCTTGAGTTCAGTGGTCGGGCTTTGATGAAGTTGATCACTTTCACAGCCTCGTGGAGGGTCTCGTGCAGATGTGCGTTCATCCTTTTCGATGCAAGAGCTTGCCTGTGAATGATGCAGTGCAGCCACTTCACATTTGGATTTTTCTTCCTTATCCAGGCCATGAGCCCATTATTCTTCCCTGTTAGCGCGGCAGCCCCATCACTGCAAACTGACAGACACCAGTCCCACAAGATGCCCATTTCTACGAAGAATTTGTCAATCGCCTTGAATAGTTCTTCTCCTGTTGTTCTTGACTGTAGGTTTCGGCAAAACAGGATATTTTCTCTTATGTCAGAAGAATCTTGATATCGGACAAAGGCAATCATCTGGGCTTCACCTGACACGTCCGTGCTTTCATCAAGCTGCATCGCAAACATCTTCGTTATCTTTACTCGTTCAACAACCTGCATGACAATATCGCTTGCAATTTCTTCGATCCTTCTTGAAACAGTGTTGTTTGACAAAGGAATAGATTTAAGGGCAGATTTAAGGATAGCCGTTTTCGTATCAAACATTATCTCACTGGCTTTCACTAGGGCTGGTAATATTAGACTTTCGGCAATGGTATGCGGTTTTTTCTGTTTTGCAATTAAATAGGAAACAGCATATGAAGCCTGGAGAGCCTTTGAAGAAACTGAAGCCACTTTTGCGATTTCCAAACAGTTACTAGCAAATGCTTCTTGTTTACGCTTGAAAAACTCTATAGGCTTTGCGATATGAGAAGGATGCACAGTGCTGAGATGTCGGCTCATATGCGCAGGCTTCATGGAGCTATTTGCCAAGACTTGCCCACAAAGAACGCACTGTGCGTTCACTGGATCAGACTTCGTCGCACTAAATCCGAGTCCTAGGTATTCTGACAAATACCGACGCACTTTGACCGAGCATGATTCTTCAATTTTCTTCTTCTTAGATGCAGGTTCTAAATTTGGGGTCCCACCATTCGGCTGCTTGTTATTCCTGATCAGGAATCTATCCATTCTTGTTAGCAATCACAATTCACGAACTTTGTGCTTCAACAGATGACAAGATACTGAACTTGCTCGGTAAATTGTCTCTGACCGAACTGATCTGACCTGACCTGGCTCCTGCAACGGCTGCAACACCCGATTACACTTCGCTCTAGGCGTTTCAGGCCACCCCTCTCGGTTAACCCGCAAGTGAGGCGGCTTAGGGTGGAAATGCTACGAGTAATGAGCGATTGTTTCAATACATTACGGCTACGGGAAAAATTAGCGGGTTACTGAAAGCGAAAGTTTTGAAAACAAGTCTGAAATTACGTACAACGGGGTATCTGATTTCGAAGAAAATGTTGAAATATAGTCAGAAGACTCGAATCGAGCTTCAAAGCTGTAGACTAAATTGATTTTGGGACCTTCGCGTACCCCTTACGAGGGCTTCGCGTACCCCTTGGGGTACGCGTACCACCGGTTGGGAACCACTGATCTAGAGCATATGCTTGTCCTTCCCAGAAAGTTCCATCCCGATCCCTCCAGTCTAAGCGTGTCACGAAATTTCCGGTCCGGCCTTGAAATGAAACATCAGAGCTGCATCAGAGACACGTCTTCTTGTCAATTATCAACCTTACCTTCATTCCAATCCGATCACTCGTTCGGAACTGATGCATAACACAAGATTCCGGATTCCCCTTCCCTCCACTCCCCCCAGGATGGCCGGTCCAGGAAAGCTATTTCCAAAGCCGACCTGGTCGGGTCCTTATGCTTGCCAAATTTCACTGTCCTAGCACATCTGGAAGTACCCTAACTCGCGATCACCGGACTGACAGACAGACCGACGTAACATTGATCGGTATATGGGGAGGATTGGTCCTTACTTCTGCCCGATGTGTGTAGATATGAATGAGTGTGTGCGACATATTATGTGTGAATGTAGGCAACTGAATGATTTAAGGAGATAAACATTTGGAGTAAATGAGTGTGATCAGGAATGGATGGAGCAAATGCTGAAGAGCGAATATTTATCACCATAAGGAAGGTGGACAGATTCCTCAAGTTGTCTATGACTCACAGAGACAATTTTTGTAGTTTTAAGTGATCGTTGTAATTATATTGTATGTTTTTCTTTGTATTGCCATGGCCCCCGGGCTTTTAGAGTAATAAATATCATCATATGGCAATTTGCCAGAAGGCAAGCACCATAAAAACAGAAACTTTCTGGCGAAATACAGCATACAAAACCAGAATGCCAACTTCGACCTTATCCATTACTTGGGGCCTATGTTGTTATTTGTTTCACTATATTATTGTGATTATTGTTTTTCTTCAAGATGACACAAGAGACCTATGTCTCTGACGAAGTCGGACAGAGACACCTTCTAGTGTTTGTACCATGGACTATAAATTACCAACATCTGGGTGCCTGACTAGGTTGGATAGGAAGACTCCCTCATCTAAGCATGATAGCCTTCGCACCAATTATCAGTTACGTTTGCTTCATTTTTTTTTGGCAGTGATACGGACGCCGGCATGTCTCGCCGTATTTGTGCCGTCAGATACTTTGACGACCCATAGCTAAGGGCCGGCATTCTGTGTGTGTGCCCGCATTAGTTAGCAGGGCGTTGTACTATTGGAAAGAGGCCTACCCTTGTCGCTTCTCGCCGTTGCCTCGAAAGGTCGCTATTGAACCTTTTCTGTGAATCTGACAAATTTTGTAGTGGAAGCAGCTGGGAAAATTTAAATATTTCTTCAGCCCAAGCTGACTGCGAATCATATTTGATAGTGCAAAACGGATACGTCAACTGAATTTTATTAGAGCTATATTTCGACCCATCTTGGCAAGGGTCCTCTTCAGGCTCAAAGCCACTCAAGTTGGGAGAATTTTTGCCTGCTGGCCCTATGTATGACACAGTGATGAAATATACTGGACCTTTCTCTTCAAATAGCCTTTTCTCCTACCGCCGTATGGATCACATCCTTTAAAGCAAACCTCGCACTATTTAGTCTTTATGTTCCAATAATAAAAACGATCTGAATACCGTAAAACTAAGCTCTGTTTTTAACAGATTATCCAGGCTGTGTTCAGCCTTTTCCCAGACCCACTGGATTCTAGCAAAACTTGGCAAAATTTAGAAAATCGGTTTTGCGCATCAACAGCATGATATTCAAACACTGGTCGGGAGCATAATGCGCATGGAGGCTAGTGAATCGTGGCAAGTGCAAAGATTAGTGGGCTGTCGAAGGTGGGTTGAGGATGTAAAATACAAACTTTGGATCTCCGGGTTAAAAATCAATAAATGCTATTACGGAAGTAGGTTGCATTGGCATTATAGTGTACGACAGGCCCTCAAAGGACCCCTCGCACTATTTACTCTTCAACTTACAATATTTTAAAATAACTGAATACTTCAAAACTAGGCTGTGCTTTCAACAAATAACCCACGATTTTGGCTGTTTCCGAGACCCGTTGACTTGTAGCGAAAACAGGCAAACAATTTACATAACCGGTTTTTCTGATGGAAAAACCTCTCGCAGACAACCGTCGACAGCGTGATACACATCGAAGGTAGCAAAACACAAATGAGAAAATAAGCGTGGTTTTGTTAGAGAGGTTGGAATGTACCGTACGAAATTGGGGTCTCGGAGTTTAGAAATATATGGAGTGATTATGGAAGTAGGTTACGTTGGTGTTATAGGTAAGACAGGTCCTTTAAGGAAAAGAAGGCTATACTTCCTTTTACTTGTTGTAGTGAAACGCAAACTCAGGTCCAGTTATTCACAAATGTTCAATTTTGGGGTACAGTTCCTAATGCCATGGTATACCCCAAACCTCAGGGTATAGTCCAAGCACAGTGCCCTGGAGCGGTGGGACAGTAGGCTACCCCAATGAAAATCTGTCTGAAAAACAAATTTTAATGAATTTTTTTTGTTATAATAATTTATTCCTCACGCCTCTCAATACAAAATTTCTACATAACTGACAACTTGTTAAAAGAAAAATGATATGGCAGGGCGAAGAGCGGATCGACTGCGGCACGATTGCCATTTAAAGTCGTCCTACGTTCAAAGTCTCGAGATATGGTATGTTTATGTTTAGGCTATTGGAGAAGGCTTCCAGTGATTTCATCTTTTCGACTGGAAACGGCAGTTTGTTCCAGATCCTGATGACCCGGGGTATGAACGAATGATGGTAAGGATTAGATCTTGCAATCTTTATCTTCACAGGCTCCAACTGCAGACTATGCGATCTTGTGTTGCTTTGGGGAATTATTTGAACAAGCTTGTCTTTTACGTCCCCAAAATTCTCGTGAACTATCTTGAAGAGGGTTTTTAAGTCTAAGATCGTTCTTCTTGTCTCAAGTTTATGGAGAGTGAGCCTTCTTAGAGCTTCGTCATACGGAAGGTTTCTGAATCCTTGAAGTCCTTTTATAAAGCGTTTCTGAACTCGTTCTATTCTGTCAATATCCTTTTTAAGATATGGCGACCAGATGGCAGTGGCGTACTCAAGCTGTGGCCTGACGTAGGTTGTGTACGCTGAGATCTTTGAGTGAATGTCAAGGTATCGTAGGGAGTGAGTGAGTAGCCAAAGAGTATTTGATGCTTTCCGAGCTCAGTATTAAACCTAGGTCCTTTTCGCAGGTAGATTTTGTCAGGTCGATACCTTTCATTTTGTACGAGTTCTTCGGATTTTGGCGGCCAAGATGGACGACGGAGCATTTTGCTACATTTGGTGAAAGTTGCCATTCTTCGAGCTTCTCTGTCAGGGCGTCCAAGTCGCTTTGGATTTCTGATGATGCACTAGCTTCTCCCAGGAGCTTCGTATCTTCTGCAAACAGGCCGAAATCGGTTTGGGAAATGGCATTTATGCAAATGTCTATGTACACGACGAACAAGACAGGGCCGAGAAACACTACCTTGTGGGACGCCACTGGTTACATCCATCCATGTGGATAGTGTGTCTGCAACTTTGACTGCAATTTTTCTATCATTCAAGTATGCTGAGAGCCAATTTTTCAGCTGCCCCTTGATTCCATAGACCTCTAGGCAGTGGATGAGTTTTCGCACGGATATTCGGTCGAAGGCCTTAAGTAGATCGATTAGGATAATATCTATTGGAATCCCACGGTCCAGGGCAGACTGGATGTAGTCGTGTATCACTACTAGTTGGGAAACAGTAGAACGATTTTTACGGAATCCATATTGATGATCTGAGATGAGATTGTTCAATTCGAGGTGCGAGTTTAACTTTTCCACTATGACCCTTTAATATAGCGATAATTCTCCGGGTCACTCCGTTTCCCTTTTCCTTTGAAAATAGGTGTTACATGGGATAGCTTCCAGGAAGAAGGAAACTTGCATTGCTCGAATGAGATTTGGAAAAGTATTGCCAGGGGTTCACATAGCTCGTGAACCCCTGGTTCACGATAATTTCGGATTTTCAGTTCAACAGCTTATACAGATTATACCTTGCTCCAAGGCACTGTGCTCAAGCATTGGAGTACCCCTATGAAAATCTGTTTGAAAAACAAATTTTAATTTCGGATTTTCAGTTCAACAGATTATACAGATTAATACCTTGCTTCAAGGCACTGTGCTCCAGCATTGGAGTACGGCGCTCATACGTTGACTCATAACGTTGTGGCGCTTTGCCCCAAAACTGAGGATTTGTATGTCTGCTCTCATTCTTTTTCTTAATTTTCTTCTCGCACTTAAAGGACCCCTCTCGCTTATTCTGCCTTTTATAATATACCTAGCTCCCTTGTACAACCATAAGCTTCTAAAATCCCCACCTTTCTCCATTGTTTCCTTTTGTGCCTACGAACCTTTAGCGCTTTTTCGGATGTGCCGAGTTTTGCCTGTCACACAACGCAAAGTGTTCCAGAATCTTCAATGTCCGCTGACGACTCTTTCACATATAAGGATATGAGAATCTTCTGTTTTTGACTTCTTTTATTTGCTTAGTTTTCCAACTTTTTTACCACGGCGCGTTCAGTTTTTAAATGTTTTGCGCCCAGCCACAACGTCGTAGAGCAGAAGGACTGGATAGAGTCGACAAGCTCTAACAAGAAAATCGCTTATTTCAGATGGAAAGTAATGGTATTTTCGGAAAAAGTTTTTCTGATCCGTTTCATTGGGAAAAGATCATTTCTAGTAAGAGTTATACTTTAAGGCAAAGTTATCTTACCTTAAATCCGAAACAGGAACACTTCCCGATTCCGATAACGGGTTCAAGCCTTTTCGCTAGTTGCCGAATGGCAAGTACCGGTATTTCGTATTTCCTGCAAACGGGAACGAACAGCTTTGACAGTGGGTTCGGGTCGCAGTCACGATCAAGCAGGACCAGTGCTATATTTCCTTTTGGTAGTTCACGAGTCAAAGAAGCCACACCGATGGTAAGGGACTCTCTGCGAAAGAAGAAACGCATCATATTTTGGAAATTGCATCGCCTCAGCCAAAAATCATGGACAACTGGGCCCACCCAGACGTTCTTCAGTTTTCTGGCCGAGGATTGAAAAATTGCATTTTGTTTGTTTTGTTGTGCTACAAGATCTACTCGTCAGATTATCACAGGTTTTTCTACACTATCATCACGCACAGTAAAACCTTAATCGCACAGGTTAACAGGGGTGGCCCGAAGGGGGGGGGGGGGGGGGTGCCCTGTCGAAATGAACTCGAAAATGATCTCTTTTTATGTAAAGTTAGTCTGAAAGCGAACTTCTCGCTTCTTCAATTGTTGTCTATAGCATCTTTGGTCGCGTTTTCAGACTCGGACCGAATTTGGTGGTAAGGTCGCAGATGAAGATTGAGGGAGATAGAAACCTTTCAAATGTGCTTTAATATGCTGCATTGGGGAAAGATATAGTGTTTCTATGGGCGAAAGCAAAAAGTTTGTTTCGCCAATTAATCGGGCTTTGTTTTTACACAGAAGGAATCAAATTCTGCAAACCTGCTTAAAGTTGCAGTTTTTCGGATGCAGTTTCACTATAGTCTGACGTACTAGTTCTAGTTACGAAAGTACATGTTTCGAATGGACAAATAAAACGTTACCCCGGACTTTCATAATTAAACAAAACTACGTCAAAACTACAGTGAAACTACACCCGAAAAAACTCAGCTTAAAGCACTCCTCTCACTACCTACTGTGTATGTTCCAATATTCTGAACAATCCGAATACTGTAAAACTAAGCTCTACTTTTAACAAATTTTTCACGGTTTTGGCCGTTTTAAGCCTTTTCCCAGGCCCACGAATTTCTAGCAAGAACTCGGCAAATTTCAGATAACCAGTTTTGTGCAGCAATAGAATGATACGTGGGCACTCATAATGCACCTGGAAACTAGCAAATCGCGGCAAGTGCAAAGATTTATGAGGTGTCGTTAGTAGAATGTGACATATGAAATTTGGGTCTCAGGGTTTAAAAATTAATGAATGCAGTTGCGGAAGTAGGCTGCACTGGCATTATAGGCACGAGGTCCTGTAAGGCTCGTCGGCGAACCGGCGTCTTTTAAATCAGCAAAAGTCAAGTCAGAATCTGTAAACTCCTGTCGGTCGAAGACAAAAAAAAATTTCCTCATTTAGTTTCTGAGTAAGCGTGTCTTTAACTGGAAATTACTTTTTTTATGCTATAAACTCGGAACAAATTTACTTTGTGTCTACTTTGTTTTCGATGACCACTATTTTGCAACTTTTTTCAACGGACAGATTTGTTATTTCATAGTTACTCTTTTCTTTTGACTGGGATCGCAAAAAGACACTCGGCTCCTCGGCGTTTCACAAAATTTCACATGTGGCAAATTTATTTAGAAGAATGGTATGTCATTTATTTGACGATTAGGCCTGAATTTTGAAATTTGAAAAATATCAAAGGCTAGAATTTGTGTGATAAGTAGTTAGATCTTGCCAGACAAAGGCAGATTCAAAAAATTTCCCCTGTGGCGCTTGCTTCAATTTGTCCTTGTCCTGGGTGAAGGGCGTTGGAAGCTTTCCTCTTTACCGAAAGCTTAAATGAAAAGCTGAGTTTGTGAATTTATGCATACATAAATTTTGATTAGAAGAATAATTTCAGCTGAAGCATTGCAGTTAGTTTTACACCAGTTCTATTATTTGTTGGCTGGGAATATGCGCCGTTGCCGCGAAGTAGCAACAGCTCATTTGTTCGTAAATTGCGATCCCGAAGTCATTGAAATGAGGGGTCTCCCCCCCCCCTCCCCCTGGTCTGAGTGCTTCGAGACACCCCTGCAAGTTAAAAGGAGTTTAGTGCTCTACAGCAAGACCTACAGTAAGTTCACTGCTAATCGAATTGGATATTTTCCCTTTTTCTAGCGAAGCGAAGCTTAAATGAAAAGCTGAGGTTGTGGTATAAATAAATTTTGATTACAAGAATAATTTCAGCTGAAGCATTGCACTTAGTTTTACAGCAGTTATACTATTTGTTGGCTGGGAATGTGCGCCGTTGCCGCGAAGTAGCAACAGTTCATTTGCGTTTGTACGTGCGAGTCGTAAATTGTGATCCAGAAGTCGTTGAAATGACGGGTCTCACCCCCCCCCACCCCCCTAGTCTGAGTGCTTCGGACCACCCCTGCAGGTTAAAAGGACTTTAGTGCTCTACAGTAAGACCAACAGTAACTTCACTTCCTAAAGGAGTGTCAGCTGGAACCCCTTTCTGTTCGTAGAGAATAGCTGTGCCAACGTTTCGGAACAAATTTGTTATCCCACCCTTTCTGCCGAAATATCCTTCCTCCACCCTTTAAACCGGAAAGAAACAGACCTCCACGAGAAGCAGCTATGAAAGTATCAAAACTCACACCTGTCACTTGTAAAACTGAAAGGTACCGAAATAGCTTTGTGCCTCAATTTACCTTGTATCATAACAACCTTACTTGAATTACTGTATTTATTCTATGACAATTGTATATCTGTTTTAGTTCTAGGTTAATGACAAGTGCCAATTAATTTGCTCACGCATGAAATGTTGTGCCGCATTCATTTTGAAATTAAATTAAAATTAAACAATCGAACTGGATATTTTCCTTTTTCTATCCTTGATCAGAATGGGTGAATTTACGAGAAACTCAGAAGAGGAACAGAACCGCAAAAACAATCATTTAATTGGTACTGGACTGAATCACTTGCATGGTTGAAGTTTCTATTCACTGGAAGTTCTGCATTTCTTCTGGTAAGAAAATGCTTGGGCATCCTATCCATGAATATATACTTCCGCCACCATTTGGAGTGGCCTTAGCAAGAGTGGCCTTAGCGGCGATCCCAAAACTTCAACAAATGGAATGCGACAATATGCGGTATGAAAACGTTTATACGTTTAAGACTTTTAATCTCTGTTAGTGTTTTATGTTTGTATAGGTACCTACTGACGACCTCGACAAATCTGGATTTTACCATGATAATTTCGAGAAAAATAAAAGCGATTTCTATCCATGTCTCCAAGTATCCATCTTTACCAATGGGTGAACACGAGGGAGAAAACGTTATACGTATACGTAACGAATTTATTTTAAACAACCACTATCATGGCAATGCCAAAATTGGGTATTACGTCAAGCATAATGCACATTTTAAAATCTATACAGTTAATCATCAATTCGTCATCACAGACCTGTTATAATATATAGATGAAAACCAAAAACAGAACACAGACGTTGGAACAATATGACAGACAGCTACCACCATCATTATAAATTTTTGTGAAACTCGGAACGAAGCTTTTCTGGTACCGCGTATGTGTTGCAGGTACGGGGGACAACTTTGGAACCTTTGAACTTGCGACCCTTTCCTGTCGGTTTCTTGTGTTTTCATAAGGAGGAGGAAGGATATCGGATAGAACAGGATGGTGGAGGAGCTTATGACCAACCGCTAAGCTCAGCCGCAGTCTCCGACTCTCAAGGGTTTCCATCTTCAACTTTTTTAGGAGAGCAGAATAAGGAACTTTGGGCTCACGACTTATTATTAGGAGTGCACGTTTCTGTATTCTTTCTATTTGTTGTGTCTGTTCGGCAGTAAGGGCAAAGTGCCAAACAGCAGCCGCATATTCCAAAGTGGACCGAATGAAAGAAACGTAAATTCGGACAAGATGGGAATTAGGTACTTGGAACTTAGCCAGAAGTTTTAACAGCTGTAGACCAGCGTTTGCACGCTTTAGCATTACGTTGGTGTTGTCCTCCCATTTAAGATCAGACGTGATTGTTACACCAAGGAGCTTTCGCTTCTGTACCTGTAAACCAGAAGGCAGTGTTTCTTCAAAGGAAATGCTAGTTTTGAGGAAGGAAAAGGTTAAAATTGTACTTTTATCTTCGTTTACCTGCATGTCCAACAACCTGGCTTCATCTTTAATGTCTTCGATTATGCCTGCAGCTTTGCTTTTAATATTTCTGTAGCATACTTCGGTTAAGCTTAAATCATCCACGAATTTCCAGCGATCTGGGTGCTCTTGCGCTATATCATTCATCATTACAAGGAACAGGATAGGTCCAAGTAAAGTTCCCTGTGGAACACCACAGAAAATATCCGATAGTTCAGAGAACACGTTTTTGTACTTCGTTGTTTGTTTTCTATTCTTCAAAAAACCAACTAAAATATTTACAATAAAAGGACTGACCTTGAACTTTTCGATAAGTCTCTTTATCAAAATTGTATGATTAATGAGATCAAAACCTTTTCTAAAATCTAAGGTTATTAAGTTAATCCACTTATTAGGGTCGTCCAAATTCTTTAAAATAAAATCAATAAGACTAATTAAGTAATGACTGGTTGAAGTTTTAGGACGGTTCCCGAATTGTCTCGGGTCGATCTGCGACATTACCTCTGCTTTCAACCACGTGGATACGAAACTCTCGTAAATTTTGCTAAAAACTGGTGTTAGAGTAATAGGTCTAGTCCCATCAAAATCATTTTTTGCTCCTTTCTTCGGGATAGGCGTGATATAACCAACTTTCCAAATTTCAGGGTATGTGCCTGTAAGGGAAATTGAATTAAATATATCTGTAAGTGGACCTGCCAGTTCATTGGGAAAAGCCCTGATTAACTCGACGGGTATGTCAACAGGGGTTACACTAGTACGTCTTAAAGAACTTAACTTTTTTGAAACTTCGTCGCGTGAAATTCTTGGTACTTCTTTCTCATCAACTGGTTCTTGGGGGATACTTTCAACAACAAGAGGGGGAAGTGATTGGACTATTTTTGAAAGATGGGAATTTAACTGATTTGCTGTGCTTTTATCATCTTGATCAAGGTTAAAATCCATTGATTTCTCACTTTTACCACAAAGGCGCTTAACATTTTTGTACCAGTTACTAGGTTTAGACTGAAACAGAATTCCAACTTTATTTGAATAAAAACTTGCTGCTGCATTTCTAGTTTCTTTTCGTATTCTGTTTCTCAGCTTACGTACATACAAAGTCCAAATTTTAGCAGTCGGGTGCGTTTTTCCTCCTTCGTTCCGTATTTAGACGTTCCACATGCAGGCTTTGGTCCGATGTCAGTAGTAAATATTCTACTTTCATCGGACATTTCCATGTAACAAAGGCTGACATACCCTGACTAGACACAAAGCTCAGCTGAACAGTTGAAAGAACATGGCAACAAATATATGAAAACAGATATCATACCATAATTCGTTTTCGCTTATTTGTGATATTTCAACTATCTTACCTGACTATTTTTCTCTTCTCTTCTTCCTGGTCATAATCGGGGAACTTCTCCTTCCTTTTTATTTCTGCAAGTTCCAATTTTGTCTTACGTCTCTGCTCTCCAGTTAGGCCTTTCAGATCTTCAGGGTTGACAATAACATGGGGTTTACGAATTTGTAACAGGTGCCTAGAATCACGAAATATGGTAAAGACTGTTGGAAATTTGTCTTACAGACCAGGTGTCCATACTCAGGGATCGAGAAGCAGACCCTGAAGTTTGAATAACCTCTTGATGAAGCATCTAGCGTCCAACGTACTGCTTTAGAGTGGAAGAGAAGCAGAGTTTCAAGCACATAATATGTGGGTTTTGAATGTGAGAAATATGTGAATTTTTGGTAAACTCTGTTTAAGCGCTAAGAGGCATCAAAGCATCATTTGAGCAAAATCTTAACTTTTTCTATTCATTCATATAACATATTTCTTAAAAGCAAGTTGCCTAAATAATTTTCAGATAATTTTGTTATGCCTAATGCAAGCATCTTAACTCATATGCAAAGGAATCCTTTATCAAGGTTCTAGAAGGTCTGATAAGGACTGGAGGTTACATAGGACCTAGGCTGGCTGACCCTTACACTTTAGCGATCTTCAGGTTATGAGGTTTACTAGCTTCACATTCTCTATTATTGGCTAGTTTTAAACTCCACTGGCCTGAGGCCTTTTTCCACGGCACAGTTGAGGGCCACACACTTCTGAGTGTTTGTCGCAGAAACACGATTGTGTGCCACACAGTCGAGCCACTAGCCAAAACTCGCGGAAACATTGTTTTGTCTATTTTTTGGTGGTACCGTAATTTCAAATATCTGAAAATAAAAATAAAATTCATGTAAAATCTTAATAAATAGAACTCCAGGCTTATTTCCTTACCATTCTGTACAAAAAGCATCCTCAGTTTTAAGTCTATTTTCTTGAAAAAGTAGTTAGCTTTATTGTTTAGACACTATTTTGCTGCTTAATTTGAATTTCCCGCCAGAATCGAGCCAAAAAATCAACAGTCACCTCGCCAGCTGCTCGTTGAATTTGAGCCACAAAGCGAGCCAAGGAAATTTTTTTGGTCGCGGAAATACAGTTGTGGTCCGCATGAAAGACCGCGGAAACACTCTTTTCGAGCCACGGTCGACCCACAAACTGTTCGTGGGAGCACACAAAAATGCCTCTAGTGTCATTTTCTTTCAGTGTCGATTTCTGCCTTACCTCTGCAACAGCAACATAACATTATCTTCAACTGCTGGAAGTGCAACTGGCCTAGAAAAGAAGGGAAGTAAATGCAATCTCTTGTAGTAAGTGAGCCTAGCCTTTCTCCCCGAGCATACTGCAAGATAAAATCTCAGCAATCCCAAATATTCCTTCAGCTCAAGCTGACTGCAAATCATATTTGACTGCACTAAGCAGATATATCAGCCAAGTTTTATTCTAGTGACTTCGACCCTTCTTGACAAGGGTCCTCTTCAAGCTGGTACTGAGATTTAATTTGGGACATGGCTGCTGTTTTTACGAAATCTACAACAAATGGCTGATTTTTTTTACATACTATGCCAAACACTGGGTAGCCTATATCCCAACTCTCTCTATAATCCACTCTCTGAGTGTCGACTTGCATGCTGTTTTGCAAAAAGCCTACCTGAAGGAGCTGTCCAGGTTCCACTGACAGGTAGAATAGACAGTTTTTAAATTGGTAAGAACACAATAACAATTGGAATAACAAGTGGGTGTTGTCATTAACTGTGTTTTGATGCCTAGATGCACCTGGATGATACAGCTTTAAAAACAGAGGGAAACAAGTTTCAGGAAGCAGATAACAACACTTTCGCTAAATGTCAAAATAACCTGGAAAAAACAGCCACATCAATGAAAATCAACAGCAAAGGCCGGCAATTTAGGCAAACTGATCATGCAAGCAAAGTCTGAGCAAAGGTCATCCACAGGTCATCAAACAGGCAGACATACTGCTTTTTACACAAAAAAACATTTAAATACAGTAGAGGTATGCTTGTGTGAGCATTTGTTGACAGTGGACTTTGCCATTTTCATGCACTTGCTGTGTTTAAAGCTAACTACCAGTTAGCCGAAGTAGGTAATTAAGGGCATCTGAAAACACCTGTGTAGGTATTTTGCATATTCATTCTACCATTTAGCTCAAAGCTGCACTGTTCACATTAAAGTAACTGTTCACATAAGCATACCTCTACTGTACTTCAGAGCAATATAGACAGAATGTAGAGAGTTAATACTAGCCTCAAACAGAACAGCAGAAGTTAAAGGGAGTAGTTAGTATCCCAATGATTGAAGGCTCAGGATCTAGGTCTACTGTATTCTAATGTTGCACATCTTTTAGGTCAATTTGCTGGTTTATTTTCTATGAGCAGTAGAATAACAGCATGAAAGCTTAGCAGTCCTCTTACTTACCACTCTGTATCAAACGGATTAGATAGGTACTTTAAAGTCATAAACGACATGTCCCGGCAATTTGAAACTCTTGCCGCTTTTCACCAGTGTTGCCAGATGCTTGACACAAAGATCGCGCAGCAAGAGAAGAAAAACGAAGCAAAACTCAGTTTCTAAGGGATGTGAGGCGTATTCTCGCCGTTCCCCGAGGACCCCACTTGAGGAGTCTCCGTGTTTTTGTTTGTCCCGGGACTCACTCCCCGTATTCTTGCGAGTCCCCACGGACGGGGAATGCTCCAATTATCATCACCTTCATCGAAAAGGACTCCGTTTCAGATTCGGAGGGGAATCAATTTTTGCTGGTGCTGGTGCAATGTAAAATTAATTAAATAGAATCAGAATAAACAAAACAAAAAATAAAGTGGATCTAGACTACTTTCGTCAACTGCGCATATTTTTCTCGAACACAATCCATTTTAGAAGCATTCCCCGTGTTCTCGTTGTTTTCCTAGGCGGAGTCCGCGTGGAGTGACTCCCTCTGTTCTCGCCGTTCCCTTCGATTCCCCGAGGAGTCCTTGGAGCACGAACTTCCAAAAAGTAACAGATCGAGTTATCTACAGAAAAAAGGAAAAAAAATAGATAATACTAACCTCGATTATTACCTGCGACTTTAGCAACTAAAACCGACTAAAACAAGAGTTACGAGCTCATATGCAGCACTTGTCAAGAGTAGATGTTGTATAGAAACAGATGAGGAAATGAGGACTCACCGTCAGAGGATACGGTTCGGACCTATAAATGGGATATCTACTCGAATAAGAGCATCTGGAGAAACTTCGACGAGCCCTGCCCCCCCCCCCCCCCCCCAGTCGTGGCCGGATGGGGTTCTAACCCACGAACGACAGATCTGGGAAATTTATTTGTACCACCAATCGATCACCATACGAATCAACTGAACCCTTCGGAACTTCGGAACCAGAGGCGTATTCTCGCCGTTCCCCGAGGACTCCACTTGAGGAGTCCCCGCGTTTTTGTTTGTCCCGGGGACTCACTCCCCGTATTCTCGCGAGTCCCCACGGATGGGGAATGCTCATATTATCATCACCATCATCAAAAAGGACCCCCTTTCAAATTCGGTGGGGAATCAATTTTTGCTGTTGTAGGTGCTATGTAAAATTAATTAAAAGAATCAGAATAAAGAAAACCAAGAATGAAGTGGATCTAGACTAATTTTTTCAGCTGCATATTCATTTTTCGAACAAAATCCATTTTAGAAGCATTCCCCGTATTCTCGCTGTTTCTGTACGCGGAGTCCGCGTGGAGTGACTCCATCTATTCTCGCCGTTCCCTTCGATTCCCCGAGGAGTCCTCGGGGAACGGCGAGACTACGCCTCAAATGTCACCAGATCAATGGCATGCCATCTTGTCGGAAAACATTGTAGCTAGTAACACTAGAGGCGCTATTCAAGTCACTGCGTGAATTCTGGAGCACAGCAGCAACTAAATTGCAGGCTGTTCACAAGAATAATTTTGAAAGTTTGGATTCAGCTTTAGGGCTACTGGTAGTCTCAGCTAGTTGGATATGGCCTCCGATCCAAGTAAAGGAAGGCTTAATGTCTTCAAAAACAAGGGAAAAGATCAGGATGTAAGTTAAGGCATGTACTGTACTTCTGTATAGTGTAATGACATAACTAATGTGTTGGAAACAAAACTTTGGATCTGGATGATACTGTTCTCATCAGCTTGTGGAGATGAGAGATAACTATTTGTCAGACAGAAACTAGATCACAAATTGCTTCTGAGTGGGTGTTTGGATTTCATTTAGCTACAAAATGCACTCCCATTCCCAAACTGCAAAAAATTAAAAATAACATTCCAAATCACATGCAGGAAAGGTATTCAACCTGAAACCTGTCTCATAACAGGTTTCTAATATCCAGAAAAGTGTTCCCTTCAGATAGATCTATCTGGCTTTAAATTTAAGGGAGCTAAAACACTTGACTAAAATGATAGAATCAATCAATTTATTTCTTGCCAATATCATCATAAGATAGTTTGACTTTGGATGCATCACAAAGAAGACAATGGTACAAATCTCACAACACACACGCTTGAGATTAAGCAAAAAGCATTGACGATTATAAATAAATAAACTAAATCAAAATCAAAAATATATTTACAATTACTCAAATCTTATATTTACAGTTTAATTCAGTCAGCAGTATTTTTTTTTGCCATCATCCGGTTAGCCAACCTGCAAGATTTCCTACTATATATCGTTTTTCTTCCTTTGGTTAACCGACGTAAGTTTTTATAAGATGTTTTTTGGCTCCGGTTGCAGGTCGGTTAACCAACCTTTGGACTGAGGCGGGAGCTCTGCCCATCCGAACTATGCTCTTCGTACGGCAGGAAATTCAGAATTCACATTGGAGAGATAGGCAACGAGAAGATGCCATTTTTTCTTATAAGCCATTTTTAAGAAATCAGTCGAACAGACGCGGGAGATGAAAAATGGTCAATAGTGGCAAATAGGTAGGTTAACCGACCTATGGAGAAACGGCAAAAAATGCAGCTAATCAAGTGTTGATGGTCTGCTCCTGGTAGAGTAATTCTTCTTTAGTTTTTTCAGGAAATCTTACTGTAGAAGAATTTTGACATTTGTACGGATTCACCTCATGCTCAGCTGAGCTTAAGTTCCTCCCAATGATTTACATAATACTGAAAAACATAGGCTTAACTGTCTTAGGAGTAGCTAGTTTAGGTTTAACAAATTAACAAAGAAAATGAACATAAACACTTCGTGGATAGCTTTTGCTGCTTGACCTGCAAGACCACAAAAATTTAATTTAGATGTTTTTGCGGGAAATGTTGAGATTATGCAATGTAAGGCTGGTGACCCCTCCTGAAAAGGATGTACAGCATTGAACCAAATTTTCAGAATAACTTTTTTTTAAGAAAGATTAGTTTGTGTCAAATAGGCAGGGGCGTTGCAAGGGGGGGGTGCAGCCCCCCCCCCACGTTTTTGAGATTCTGAGACTAAACCGTTTTTGAGATTCTTAGACTAAAATTGTTCGGTATTTTTTCAATAGCAGAACTGTTCGATATATTTACAGGGATTCGGTAGTTATACAGAATCCTAAATAGGCTATCTGTACAAATTTCTTCGGTATAATGATCGGGATTTGGTATAATTGGCAGTATTCGGTAGTTATCACGGATTTGGTGAGAGAATTTACTGAAATCATTTGGTAATTTTTAGATGCCGGAACTATTCGGTATATTTATGGAGATTCCGTAGTTACACAGAATCCCAAATAAGCTATTGTTGTTCCAGTTTCAAGACGAAAGTATACTGAATATGAATATTCTTCAGTAATCTTTCATTTTGATACGGTAGTTATACAGAATCCCGAACATGCTGTCGGTCTAAACTTATTCAGTATAATAACTGGGATTCTGTAATTTGATGTTCCTAGCTACATTTTATTTGAGCAATCGAATAAAATGTAGCTGACTTATCCGTTTTGCCCCGTCAAATATTCTGTAATTTATTCGTTATAATTGCCAGGATTTGAAAATTACCACGAACTGGGATTCTGTAATTTGATGTTCCTTCAGCCCAAGCTGACTGCAAATCATATTTGCCCTGTCAAATATTATGTAATTTATTCGTTATAGTTGCCAGGATTCGAAAGTTACCACGAACCTCGATACTCAGAAGAGGTCGAGTGAAGCTCTGGTCGCAGACACAAGGGATGATCTACCTACGATATCTTCGACAGTCCTTACTTTTATTTTGGATCCCAAAAAGAATATCCAATCATAAATATTTCGAACATTCCGCCTCCAGCACTTTTCGTAATATTCTCTATTTTGTGGAAGGGCGCGTCATTTGAGGGGGGTTTTAAGCCAGTTTCAGGGCTGAGATTTCCAAACATTAAAAGCTAGAATTTGGATGGAAATTAAATTTGGCAGGAAAAGCAAAAAAAAAATTTCCCCTGCGCCGCTCACTTTATGTGATTATGTGAAGTCCGGAACGTCGCTCCATCCGGTTTCTGGAACTTCTGAGAGTCTCGGTATTTAATCAACGATAAATGATAGGATTTGTAAGAGAAGCAGTTAAATTTTAGCCTACACAAAAAAGGATTTCGAAAATTTTCGCCTGCGCCTCTCGATTTAATTTTCTATTGGCTATAATAGATAGAAGCTGTTACTGCAAGCATGCCCGGCAAACTAGTCTCCATGTGGGCTTCGCCAGAATGCCGCCTATTAGTTGGCTTATCGTCTTTCCTGCTGCGCTTTATTGTTACTCTTCCTACATAATCATTTCTGTTCCATAATTTAAAGCTCGAATTCCTAGTTCAAGGATTCGGTAAAATTTTTGAAAGATTCGGTAAAATTTTGGCTCTGCACCCCCACCGAAAATGCACTTCATTTCATTTCATTTATTTCTGACCGCCAAAGCTGGCGAGTATAAAAAGGAAATAAGAATACAACACGGCCAAAAATTACAATGAACGTGGCCCAACACTTACACAATCAAATACTCAACAAATTTTGAACAAACAAATAAAAATAACATACCATACTAACAGACACAGTCTATTTCAAACCTTGACCCAGGTTATGATTTAGGCTATCAAGCTTAATCATGAACTAAGCGTGTTTCTGCTTCAGGATTTCAACCGGATTTTTCAAATTATAATCTTTCATCATCAAAGAAGAAGATTCAAATTTCGAAAAACGACATAAGAATTTCCCAAATTTAAAAAAATTTGTTTTCGGGGAAGTTAAATTACCTTTAGAAAAATATGGCAATAAAGGAGAACCCAGTAAAACATGTGGTAAAACTAAACTATTAAAAATCTTTGCCAGTCGCTTCTTAGACAGATAATCTCTTAGGCAAACAATACTACCAAAACTTCTCGCAATTCTTTTTTCTAGATCAACTATTATCAAAGAGCGAGTTAGTACCATTGACGAACTAATAGGCAAACCTAAGTATTTTAGAGAAGAAACTGGTTTCAGAATAAAATCATCAATCTTAATAAAAATAGACTGCACTAAATCAGAAAAATTTATACCCAAAACAAGAAGCTGGCATTTATGCGGAGATAAAAGCAATCCGTGGGTTTTAAAAACTTGACAAACATAATCAACATTAATTTGAAGAGATTTCAAAGACGGGCTTATTAAAAGAATATCATCAGCATAAGCAACCCATGACAGAAACGATCTAGAATTAAAAAGAAAAGAAATAGGGATATTATCTAAACATGCAGCTAAAGTAATATTGAAAATCGTCGGTGACAGAATTCCACCTTGCCTCAGACCCCTATTTAAAACAACATTAAAATCAGAAAATTCTCCTTTCCGTGCAACTCGGATACGAGAAGAAGAAAACCAATTCCGTAAAACCAAAACAATTGAAGGGGGAACACCATTACGCAGGAGAGATGCTAATGCCCACGAATGAATAATGGTATCATATGCTGACGCTATATCTAATGCTAAAATAAAAACTCTATTCAAAAAATTTGAAAAACTTAAAATACGAGCAAGGACACTATGACCAACATCAATATTTAAATCTTTACGGAAGCCTATCTGATTCAAACCTTGGTTACAAATAATAAGATGTGGTAAAAGGACAAATTCAAAAAGTTTACTAAGTTGGCATGATGTAGTTATTGGCCTATATGACTTCCGATCATTTAAATTAGAACCTTTCTTTAAAATTGGGATTGTTGTCGACTTTTTCAAACTACTAGGAATAATACCGGTTTTCAAAATAATACTAAAAAGCATGGAAACTTGCGATGCCCCTGCAAATAGGGACTAAACAAGAGCTGTAAGCTCATATGGCACTTGCATGTGTCAAGATGATTTGATTGATCAAGAGTAAGTTTCGACTTTGCGGTTGAGATGCGCGCTATAAGGGAGCTGGAACTTCATTTGTAAACAAAACCCTTGAGGCAAAACTGCTAATGGGCTGATGGGCATCACGAAAATGCATATGTTGCTTAAAAGTATTTTTTTTACTTTGCGGTCAAGATGGTACTTTAAGGAATAATCGGATTTGGGAAGTAGCAATTTCTAAGCAAATGTTGTTGAGTCTCCAATATTCCAGCGAAGTTTCATCGTCCTAGCACATCTGGAAGTACCTTAACGCGCGATCACCGGAATCCCAGACCCCCCTCCCCCTCCTCCAACTCCACCCACAATAACCGGAGCCAATCCTGTTCTGTAAATGATTAATCCAGAGCATCTGTTTGTCATTCCCACGAAGTTCGATCCAGATCACACCAGTCTAAACGGGTCAAGTATTTTCCGCCCTCCCCCCGATAATTGCCGGATTCGGTCCGGAAATGAAAAAGGTCACAAGAGAAAAATGTCCTCTGTTTAATTATTAAATTTCACTCGAATCCGATCACCCGTTCCAAAGTTACGCATGACTCAATATTCGGGATTCCCCTCCCTCAACTCCCCCCCCCCCCCAAGATTTTCATATCGAGGATTTTTTTTTTATTCCAAGTCAGTTTGACCGGGTCCCTGATATGCCTTCCAAGTTTCGTCGTGAAAATCCCCCAAAAACGGAATTCCGGGATACCCCTCCTCCCCCCCCTCAAGTGTCCGGATCCAGTCAAATTATGTAAAAGATTTATATGGACCAGATGTTTGTTCTTCCCAGCAAGTTTCACTCCGATACCATCATTCTAACCGTTTCTCGAGATTTCCGGTCCACCCCCCCCACCCCACCCAGCTCCCCCACGGTGCACGTAGCCAATCCGATTCAGCAAATGACTTACCTAGAGCATCTGTTTGTTCTTCCCACAAAGTTCCATCCCGATCCCTCCATTCTAAACGGGGCACGTATTTCCCCCCCCCCCCCCCCCCCAATAGTTGCCGGATCCGGTCCGGATATGAAAAAAATCATCGGAGAAATGTCCTCTGTTGAATTCTTAAATTTCACTCGAATCCGATCAACCATTCTAAAATTACGCATGACTGAAAATTTCGGATTCCCCTCCCTCCACTCCCCCCATCATTATCTGATCGACAAAATTTTTATTTTGAAGTCAGTTTGATTGGGTCCCTGATATGCCTGCCAAGTTTCATCGTGAAAGTCCCCAAAACCACCATCACCAGAATTCCGGGACCCCCCCCCCCCCATAAGTGTCCGGATCAAGTACAATGGCCTAAAGGACTTATCTAGAGCAGATGCTTGTTCTTCCCAGCAAGTTTCACTCCGATCCCTCCATTCTAACCGTTTCTTGAAATTTCCGGTCTCCCCCCCCCCCCCCCCCAACTCCCCCCTGGCTACCGAATCCGGTCAAGACTTTAAACGGGACATTACAGATATATATTCTGTTCAGTTATGAAGTTTCATTACAATCCGATCATCCGTTCGAAAGTTACACACTTCTCAATTTCCCGGATTCCCCTGCGGATTCCCCTCCCTCCACTCCCCCACCATTATCTGATCAACAATATTTTTATTTTGAAGTCAGTTTGATTGGGTCCCTGATATGCCTGCCAAGTTTCATCGTGAAAATCCAAAAAACCACCATCACCGGAATTCCGGCCCCCCCCCCATAAGTGTCCGGATCCAGTACAATGGTCTAAAGGACTTATCTAGAGCAGATGCTTGTTCTTCCTAGCAAGTTTCACTCCGATCCCTCCATTCTAACCGTTTCTTGAAATTTCCGGTCTCCCCCCCCCCCCCCCAACTCCCCCCTGGCTACCGAATCCGGTCAAGACTTTAAACGGGACATTACAGATATATATTCTCTTCAGTTATGAAGTTTCATTACAATCCGATCATCCGTTCGAAAGTTACACACTTCTCAGTTTCCCGGATTCCCCTGCCCTCCACCCCCCCCCCCCAAAATGATCGGATCAGAAAACTGATTATTCCTAATTTTGTTTGGTCGGGTCTCTGATATGCCTGCCAAGTTTCATGGTCCTAGCACAACTGGAGGTACCCTAACTCGAAAAAGTGTGACAAAATGCCCTAAATTTTCAAGTTTCCAGCGCCCCGCACTCCCCCCCATATGGTCGGATCGGGAAACTGATTATTTCCAGGTTAGTTTGGTCGGGTCCGTGATATTCCTGCCAAGTTTCATTGTCCTAGCTCATCTGGAAGTACCCTCACTCGAAAAAGTGTGACAAAATGCCCTAAATTTTCAAGTTTCCAGCGCCCCAACTCCCCCGCATATGGTCGGATCGGGAAACTTATTATTTCCAGGTTACTTTGGTCAGGTCCCTGATATTCCTGCCAAGTTTCATTGTCCTAGCTCATCTGGAAGTACCCTAACTCGAAAAAGTGTGACAAAATGCCCTAAATTTTCAAGTTTCGAGCGCCCCCACTCCCCCGCATATGGTCGGATCGGAAAACTGATTATTTCCAGGTTCGTTTGGTCGGGTCCCTGATATTCCTGCCAAGTTTCATTGTCCTAGCTCATCTAGAAGTACCCTAACTCAGAAAAAAGTGACAAAATGCCCTAAATTTGCAAGTTTCCAGCGCCCCGCACTCCCCCCCATATGGTCGGATCGGGAAACTGATTATTTCCAGGTTAGTTTGGTCGGGTCCCTGATATGCCTGCCAAGTTTCATTGTCCTAGCACATCTGGAAGTACCCTAACTCGGATATGTGGGACAAAAAAACTCGGACCGACCGACAGACCGACAGACGGAATTGTGATCGGTATATGGCACTTGAGCCAGAGGCTGCAAGTGCCATAAAAACATGACAGGAATGTCAGCTTGAAGCTAAAACTATGGTTCAAATGTATTAAGAGTAATTCTTCAACAATATGCTGTTGCTAATGAAAAGAAATATCTATTTCCATCCATCTCATTCTCACACCCCTTTGGATTCCTCACTGCAAATAATAATAAATAATGCGAATCTGCAAAATAAGTAATAATGATGAACAAAGCCTAAGGTTTCGATGTGATCCCAAAATTCTAATATTTGATCCAGACAATTAGGTCTTGTCGTCGCAACGCTAATCATCTGAGAAAACCAAGCTCAGATATCCCTCCATAAGCAATATGGTAAAAGAAGATGCCCTAGACAATGCATTTTTGCGTCTGAACTGGATTCGGCCACAGTGGGCACCAGCACCAGAAACCGTTTTTTCAGTCCTAGTGATGAAATGTGTGGGGCGACTGGGATGAAAGTTGGAAGGTGTGGAGCTCATATGCCAAGATAACCCACTTTATGGTCCTGGCGGGATCGGACTTGTAGGAGCGGGATTTGGAGGGGGATAGGACATTTGCTGGAAACTCTCAGAATTAAGTGAAACTTGATAGGCAGTATGAGGAGATGCCATAGCCTAGATAATCTGTCCGAACCAGATTTGGCTACTGTGGGGGGGGGGGGGGGGGTGCAAAAGCCCCAAAAATTGTTGACCATGCCTAGCTAGGGATCAAACAATTGGTTGACTGAGATGAAACTTTGGAATGTTCTTTTTTAGTTAACGTTGCTGGAAGCACCATATCCTTGATTTCTCATGATTCTAAGTTTTTTAGGTCTTTTTTTTACTGAAAGCTTCGAGGGAAATATAACAAGAAACCGCGAAAATAAAGATGTGTCATACTGAACCCTGGGTGTGTCATACTACGTGCTCGGAAACATACGCACTACCCTTCACCAGTGGGTAGTATGACATAGTGACCATGTCAGGAATTAAGCCTACTACTGAAAATCTGTGAGAGAGAAAAACCTGAAAAAAATCAGAATGATTCTATAGGGAACCCAGTACGTGCTTGGTAACATAGCCTACATACACATTTCAGGGAAATGAAAAACAAAGAAAAGAAATGTGTCATACCACCATCCACCCAACTCTCCCCAACCCATTATCCCCCATATCCCCCAGAGGGGTACCAGTAAAAAACAGTTTTAATGTCAAAATGAAATCCTGACTTGTTTAGTTACCAAAGTACTGTATCCTGTAGAAGGGTACCTAGTAAAAGATATATTCTCGAATTAGTTAACACAAGGACGTGCGAACATTGACATGTGTTATCAAACTTCTGGCAGTATAAAGCCACTGTCATATCACCACCAGTGCCAACCATGTTGATGTCTGTTATCCTTTTGCAGGAGATGAGGCGAAGAAGGAGTGAAATGAATGTAGAACTTAGGAAAGCTAAGAAGGAAGAAACACTTTTGAAGAAAAGAAATGTTCCAGTTGCAGATTCCACAGGTTAGTTGACTGTTTTAGACTTAAAATATGTCTCTGATTCTGAGAATGATCCTGAATTGCTATGCCCATATTAATAATAAATTGCTTAAAGCATAACTCGCACTATTTACTGTGTATGTGCCAATATAGCTACAAAGCTTTCACACATGAGGATGTGATAATCATCTGTTTATTACTTCTTTTATTTGGTTAATTTTCCCACTTTTTATTGGGATCCCAAAACGTAAGTGGAGGGATACCTATGACATCGCAAAAGTTGTCCGTCTGTCCGTCCGTCCGTCTGTAAGCACGATAACTCTCGAAGGGAATGAGATATTTTGATGAAACTTGGTGTGAGGGTTCGTTGGGTCGGCGGACCAGTCGAGTTCGTAAATGGGCTTTGTAGCCCTACATTTAGGGGTGGGGGAGGGGGTTCAAATTAAGGGGCAAACAAAATATTTTGAAACAGCTAATGTGATAGTCGATTATGGGGTAAGAAGACATGGTGAACAGGATGGTGAAAACCATTTTGTAATCGGACAAGTAGTTCGCCCGGAATCCGGCCAAAACCGGAAAGTTTGTTAAAAGTAAAAGTTTTATTTGAAGTTGATTAGATGTTCGATTTAGAGGTAGGAAGACATGCTGAAGACGATGGTGAAAACCATTTTCTCGACGGACAAGTAGTTCGCCCGGAATCCGGCCCAAACCGGAAAGTTTGTTAAAATTAGATGTTTTATTTGGAGTTGATCAGATGTCCGATTTAGGGCAAGAAGACATGCTGAACTTTAATGTGAAAACAATTTTCTACCCGGACATGTAGTTCGCCCGGAATCCGGCCAAAACCGGAAAATTGTTATAAGTTAAAGTTTTATTTCTAGCTGATTAGATAACCGATTTTGGGGTAAGAAGAGACGCTGAATCCGTGTGTAACAATCATATTTTACCCGGACAAATGGTTCGACCGGAATCCGGCTGGAGTCGGAAAATTTGTTATAAGTTAAATTTTTATTTTAAGTTGATTTAATGTTCATTTGAGCTTTCTTTTTTCGCCGGACACGTAGTTCTGGAGTTCGGCCGAAACCGGGAAATTGGCAGAAGTGGCAGGAACTTTTCGTCAAAACAGATATGACTTATACGGGCAAACACACATGCTGAATCCATATCTGAACTTGTTTTTTCTCAGATGATTAGCTATTTGGCCTTAATCTGTTTCTGAATTTTAATTGTAAGAATGTTCAAGGATTCTGGCGATGACTGGATCTGGCTAAGACAAGACCAAGTTGTCTGGATCAGATATTGAATTTTTGGGATCCCATCGAAAAGTTTGGTCTTGTTAACCAAGGCACGTTCAGTTTTCAAATCTTTTGCGCCCAGACGCCGCCTCCGAGAGCAGGAAGGCTGGATATAATCGACAAGCGCTAACGAGAAAATCGCTAGTTTCTGGTGGAAAGTAGTGGTATTTTCGAAAACCTTTTTTCTGGTCCATTTCATAGGGAAAAGATCATTTCTAGTAAGAGTTGTGCTTTAATTCTTACAGATGAAGAAGAGACAGACAAAGGACTCTCATACGACAATCTGCTTCAGTTGGTAGCCAATGCCTCCAGCCCAGACCCCACAGTACAGTTGCAGGGTGTACAAACTGCTCGAAAGCTGCTGTCATCTGACCGAAATCCACCCATAGATGCTCTCATCCAAAGTGGAATCCTACCAATCTTAGTCAACTGCCTGCAGACTGCTGTTGAGTGAGTAATCTTTATTTTTCTAAAACCGAATCTCAATCAATCAATCAATAATTTTATTAACCCGTATAAAAATGGCACAGAACATGCCCATAGGGAGTATATGAAAATCAATAAAGGAAAGAAAAGAAAAATATCAGACTAAACTAAACTAAACGAAATGACTATACAAATGCACTATAATACGGATGGCACCTGTCTAGAGAATTCTTAGACAGGTTTAGATTTTAATTTTGCTGACAGCGCGTAGAAGGTAGGGGAAACTAGCTAAAAGAACGAAGTAAATCTTTCTGATCTCTTCCTGTCTACAGTGTAAAAAGTTTCTCCGTATAAAGATTAAAAGTTAACTGCAGTATTTGCTACTCGGATTACCCTTATCTCTACGCAGATAAGATTAAAACCGAATCTCATTTGTCATCTTATCTCTATTTGGTATTAATCTTATCTGTGTAGAGATAATGATAATCCGAGTAGCAAATACTACAGTTAACTTTAATCTTTATACGGAAAAACTTTTTACAGTGTAGTTTCGAAGCTAGTTAACTGGTTCATAACATTTGCTATTGTAGTGAATGTTGCAAGTTCTGAGTACATTATTAGCTCTCACTAGGGTCTGGAACTGCTTACGGCGCAAGGTTACGTGGCTATAAGCAAGAACAAATAAGCCCTAGAACCGCCGCCTTTGGTCATATGCAATGACCCAGACAAAACTGAGCTGAGCTAGACGAACCTGCTGAGCTTTGAGTTGATGCCCGTCTACTTCCCTCTTCGCCGTTGCGCATATCAGAGGAAAGAGTGCAGGAGGCGCGCTGACCTGCTCTACAGCGTGTCACATGTGACGTCACATTGATTGAAACCAGTCGGCTTTAATTTGGGAATTTTTTCTCTGGTGCTTTAAAGCGATATAGCTGTTTGTAGAGGTAACGAATTGTGTTGTTCCGCGTAGCTTCTGCCCTCCGCGCGTCCACCCTGCGCTCGTTTGCATCGGGCAGGGCATAGGGATCTATTCGACTCCGCGTGGTCGTATTATATATGTCCGATGTGTGAGATAGAAATGAGGATTTACTGCATTTTCTTTGTTTTTGTAAAGAGTTAAAAGAGTTGAGGCAGGAAATTTATCTGGGGAGTTTTGAAAGGGAGGAATGGGTGGAGATTATTTTGAAGGATAGAAATTTTATGGGGATAAAGATTGGGAAGGTTGGTTAGTTTGGACATGGCACATAGAGAACATTTTTTGTAAGGTGAGATAGGAAGAAAGGTGTGTGTATTGGATTATATTATGTGAAATTTATTTGTTGGATCTATTTGGATTTTTTTTTTAAGTTAGTTTCTCTTCTTTTTCTTTGTATTTGTATTAACCATGGCCCTTTAGGGCTTTCAGGGTTAATAAATATCTATCTATCTATCTATCATAGATAGGGAGACGGGGGGGGGGGGGGGTTCTGGTGCTTATTTTTTCTTGCTATAAGGGAGAGACGGATGTTCTACTATTCGCCGTTGAATGTGAAACACTCATAAAATATAACAATAAATATTCATAACACGCTAGGCCTTTCGCGTCCTGTATAGCAACTGTTTTCGATGGTTACATGTGTATAGGTGGGATTGTAGTGGGTCCGGTTTGTTTGTTGGTGAAGGAGTTCCTTCTCTAACTGAAAGCTGCCGTTTTCTGCTCTTTCTCTCGAGTCGCGGGTTCTGGTGTCGACCAGTCCTCTGCTAGTGGTCCTGTCTGGACCGCAAATGCGCCTCTCTCTGCATGCATGTTCAACTGGGGGGGAGGGACTATAGGTGTATTCTCGCCGTTCCCCGAGGACTCCTCGGGAAATCGAAGGGAACGGCGAGAATAGAGGACTCCGCCACGGAAAACAACGAGAACTCGGGGAATACTTCTAAAATGGATTCTGTTCGAAAAATAAATGTGCAGTTGACAAAAATAGTCTGTATCCACTTTATTTTTGGTTTTGTTTATTCTGATTGTTAGTAATTAATTATACATTGCACCAACACCAGCAAAAATTGATTCCCCTCTGAGTTTGAAAGGGAGTCCTTTTTGATGATGATGATGATAATCGGAGCATTACCCGTCCGTGGGGACTCCTCAAGTGGAGTCCTCGGGGAACGGCGAAAATACGCCTTATACTGTGTGTTCAACCTATCCTGATTAGTGCCTCAGTTGTTGAAAGCTTCATGCCTTCCACATATCTTTCTGTTTTAGTGTATGTGTAGTGATTGGTTCGTAGCAGCCCCAGTTGGCTGTATTTTGAAATAAAATAAGAAATTTTCTCAACGAACGTTCATGGGAATAAAACCGGTCTCCCCCACCTTTCTACTACCCACAAAGCCGTTTCACACTGACGCGTTGAGGCTTTCACACTGAGCTACGCGTCGCGCTTGCGGGGACGCAATGCAGAGCTTACGCAGACAAATAAAACGCAACGCAACAATAGAGCTAAGTTCTATTCATGCTTTGCATCGACGCATACGCACCCGATTTTTCAGTGAAAAATGGAAGTTTTTGATGACAAATTGGAGAAAACATACTAACGATGAAGAAAAACTTGGTAATGACGAAAGAACTAGAATTCAGGATAAAAAACCGAGAAAGGGAAACGTAAATACTCATCCAGTGTGAAAGCTTGTCGCGCAGGTGTTAAAGATACGCTACGCAACCTGTACGCAGCGCATCGCAACGACGCGTCAATGTGACAGCGGCTTAAGTCTGATTTCCGTCGACTATTATGAGGCGTATTCTCGCCGTTCCCCGAGGACTCCTCGGGGAATCGAAGGGAACGGCGAGAATAGATGGAGTCACTCCACGCGGACTCCGCGTACGGAAACAGCGAGAACAGGGGGAATGCTTCTAAAATGGATTTTGTTCGAAAAATGAATATGCAGCTGAAAAAATTAGTCTAGATCCACTTCATTCTTGGTTTTCTTTATTCTGATTCTTTTTAATTAATTTTACATAGCACCTACAACAGCAAAAATTGATTCCCCACCGAATTGAAAGGGAGTCCTTTTTGATGATGGTGATGATAATCTGAGCATTCCCCGTCCGTGGGGACTCGCGAGAATACGGGGAGTGAGTCCCCGGGACAAACAAAAACGCGGGGACTCCTCAAGTGGAGTCCTCGGGGAACGGCGAGAATACGCCTATGGTCTCCAGTAATACTAAGGCAGTGACTCACCCCGTCCCGTCAAACAACAGGTGAAACTACCTTATCCCATCTTACATCTATACTTTTTGGTTCGGTACCAGTCCAAGTCTCCAGTTTGAAGCAGCATGGGCGCTTACCAACATTGCCAGTGGCACATCTGCACAAACCCAGGCAGTCGTGGCTTCGGGTGCTGTCCCTGTTTTCATTGAGCTGCTGAAATCACCGCACGCCAACGTCTGCGAACAGGCAGTGTGGGCTTTAGGTGAGTGGAGTAGAGCCATTGTCAGAAGTTTCATAACCAATAACACAAGGATGCGCAGTTTCAACAGACAACACTTGTGATCTTGAAAATGTTATGCATAACAATCATTACCAGGGAAAGCCGAAAAACCGCCGAAACAGCGTCTGCTGGCTTTTCCAGTATTATGAGGACAAACAAAAAAGGCAGTAGATGCTTTTTGGGCGATTTTTCGGCTCTTCCTGGAAATGCTTGTTATGCATTACGTTTACAAAATGACAACAGATTACATCACAAGTGTTTTCTGTTGAAATTGCGAATCCTTGTGTCATCTGTTATGAATCTTCTGACAGTGTAGTGATATGTGCCGAGCAGAAATCCGCGGTCGAGTCGGGTAAATACTGAGCAGATGTTTATACCCGAACCTTGTATACCATCTATCTGCATAACGCCATAGAGCTAGTGCACTGAACGTTGCAGAGACGCAATAACGCGAGGTTTTGGGTACGGTAATAGAGCTCATTTGGCTCGGAAATATCGTAGTGGGATCAACGATAAATTTCGAGAAGAGAGGGCGGACCTAATCGAGTATTATGATAGGTTCGTGGTTCAGGTTCATTTGTTATTTTCACTAATTGTACACACGTAAATTAACAAATACTCCCGGCAGAGGGCAAAGTATGAGTGGCACGGAAGTGATAAATGAAAAACAATTACCTTCTTCAAAATTCAAGAAAAACAGTATTACTCACCAGTTCAAACTCACAAGAAGCTGGTCTCCCCTTCAGTTCAGACGGAAAGCCCAGACCTCAAAATGGCAACCCTGGAATTGATAAAAATCCCTAAAACTGTCTGAAATCGGGATTCAGTGGTTCAAAGAGAGGTACGTTACCGTGAATCCGGCCCCGACGCCATCTGTATAAAGTAACCGCATTAAATCTGGTTTCGCGAATGTAATCAAAATTTGTGGGGCGTTTCTGTTCGTTAGCTTTGTGGGGCGTTAGTACTTTCTCTTCTGACCTTTCACTTCCTCCTGCCATTGCCGCCCATCCGACGCTGATAGAGCGTGTTCCACCCTACTTACCGTAGTTACTACGCATGACGTCACGAATTCTGGCTTCTTGGTGCCAAGGCTGGAACGCATTTTTCTATTTTTAGCAAAATATCGTGCCACGAGTTGATCCGGCCAATCACGTCACAGATATCCGCTTACTACGCTCCCGAGCGTGGTAAGGAAATAGTTCCTATTAATTTCTATTTCGAGTAGGTTGGAACGGTCAGCGTAGTAACTTGTCATGAGTTTGGAACGAAAATAGTCACTAATAGTTGCTATTGGTAGAAGGTTAGAACACGCTCATAAAAAGGGCAGTCGAATTTGTCGATGGGGCAGGTGAGATCATGATTTGACAAATAAGCGTGAAACTTTTCGCTCAACGATTTCGGTTTACATCCCCTGTGCTTTATAAGCCGTAAAAAAATCGCGAGAGAAGATGGAAGAAACAGAGTTTCAGCGTTAGTGTTAGGGGTTGAATGGTACCTTCGTATAACGAAAGACTGAGCATGCGCCTCTTTGGTGGGTTTACACACTGCGTAAAATCCGAGCTTGAACAGATCTCTAGCAATACGGACGTATTTAGATACAAAAGGGACCGATTTCTCAAATACATCCGTACTGCTAGAAATCTTCAAGCCCAAATACGTGCGTAAAATACGCTCGGATTTTACGCATTGTGTAAATGCACCAAGAGCTGACATTAAGAGCGTGTCCCACCCTACTTACCGTAACTAAAACGCATGACGTCACGGATCCTGGCTTCTTGGTGTCAAGGCTGGAACGCCTTTTTATTTTTTCCGGCAAAATATCGTGCCACCAGCGAGTCACGTCATATAGATCTTGGATACCACGCTACTATTAGTTATTATTTCGAAAAGGTTGGAACGGTCAGTGTAGTAACTTTTCACGAGGTTGGAACGGATATAGTAACCAGTAGTTACTATTCTAAGAAGGGTGGAACATACTCTAAGAGCGTGTTCCATCCTACTTACCGTAGTTACCACGCATGACGTCACAAATTCTGCCTTTTTGTCATCAAGGCTTGAACGATTTTTTCTATTTTCCAGCGGAATATCATGCCACGGGTGAATCCGACCAATCACGTGACAGAGATTCGTGGTTACTACGCTTACCACGCTCCCGAGCGTCGTAAGCAAATAGTATTATTAGTTACTATTTCGAGAAGGCTGGAACGGTCAGCGTAGTAACTTTTCGTGAGGTTGGAACGGGTTTAGTAACTAATAGTTACTATTGGTACGAGGGTGGAACACGCTTTAAGTTCGCATGATTAAACCGAGCATGTCACGGGGCAGAAGAAAGATAAGAGACTAAAATCCTTAATTACGTGTTGTAACGAAAGAATGTTTGCCTTTCAGGAAATATCATCGGTGACGGTGCACACCTTCGGGACTACGTTATTGGACTAGGAGTTGTAGATCTGTTACTAAATTTCGTCAAAGCAGACATCCCTGTTTCCTTCATGAGGAACGTTGCTTGGGTGATAGTCAATTTGTGTCGAAACAAAGACCCCCCTCCCCCTCCCGACACCATCCACAAGCTCCTGCCAGCTTTGGATGCACTGATTCAGTCGCAGGATACCAACGTAAGTTGCTTTGTATAGCGCCCACACCAAAAGTATTTCCGGTCTTTATTGGCAAGGGTCCTCTTCAGGCTTAAGCCGGAAAATGAGCAAAACTTTAGCCTGAAGCCTGAAGAGGACTCTTGCCAAGAAGGACCGGAATATAGCTGCAATTCAGCTGACGCATCCGTTTTTCGCTGTCACATAGGATTCGCAATCAACTTGGGCTGAAGGAATATTTACCAGCAACACTACTAGTTGCCTTTGGAAGTTTAGGCGGAACATACGGCTGAGTTAACCAAGCGAGTTTGGGAGGAAATGTGCGATACGATGTCTGGTGCGAAACTCGGATACGAACATTTGGATGGCCTCAGTGCTTCAAAGCAGAAGTCGTAGTTGATACAGTTTCCATCCTAATTTTCCAACGTACTTCTTTGAAACTTGTCTGGGTTACAAAGCCGGCTGTTTTCATCCTAGTGCCCTCTTGGTTTTGACGAGAAACGCAGAAAAAACTAGTGTAACCGGTGTTTCTGACCAATGAGCTCCCGACAGCAGTAAGTGGTAGCTTGGTCCGCATCGAAAAGAGCCGAACACGGCAAATCCAAAAACTAGCGTAGTGCCGTTAGAGTGGATAAAACGGACATAGGAAGTTAGAAATCTTTGAAAATGTGAATGATCGGAGTTCTATTCGTCAGTCTCGGCTGCCTTAAGGGACATCTGCAGCGGCCCAGAATTTCGCCAGTTTTATAGCAGTTGCTCTCTGGAACTGCATTTCCTGCGAACTTTCACAATAAGATAAGATTTATTTACACTAAGAGCCAAAGGACATGGCAAATACAAACAAACAAAAATAATACCTTTTATAAGCCCCTATCCCTGTGGCTAGGGCTACCCTGAAGAACCTCGCCAACTGTTTAATACTCATAAAACTACTAATGATCCTACACATCCATTCTTCAGCCAACCCTCTTTCCTTTACTCCAAAAATTTCTAACCTCACTCATTTCAGTTCAGTCCAGTTAAGTTCACTCAAATTTTCGTATTCACACAACAAATGTTTCAAATTCCATCCATACTACCACAAATCCGACGTGAGTAAGGACCGGACCAGTATACCGCCTTCTCTCCCCAAGAGGCAGACTGACTGCCCTACAACTAATCAAATCCCTTATTTCCTCCCTTTTCAGTCCCGCTTTGAAACTTTTAATCTTTTAGCCGTTCTTGGAAATAATAAAACTAAAAACCCTTCTCTTTACAATGTCTGTCATTCTTTCGTTATTTACGTATTATGAGGTATGAGGGATCTTCATCCCAACAGAATTTTGGATGTCAAGGTCCAGGTTTATTGAAAAAGAAATGTAAGATAGTTATTGTGTAAATAGATAGATGAAGGGTTAAGTGTGTTTAGTGCTGGAGTCCCCTACAGGCTATGCTTCCAGAGGGCGTTTATTCCTCGTGGGACCTCTAACGTCTTGGATTTTTTGTGTTTAAATATGTAGAAATGGAAAAACGTACAAATGAAATAGAATGATTAGTGACCTAGAGTGAGATGTAGTTAAGACGAGTCCTTTAAGAATAGTACGTCCGTCGATTTTTGGCATGCGGCTGCGAGTTTTCGGGCCCAATTGGACACTTTCCGAACATTCAGTGGAACAAATGTCTGCCTGTGATTCGGAGTTTCGTATCCGCTCTACTTTTAATCAAAATATACATTTTCATGATCCCATGAGCCCATGATCATTTCGCCTTAAAGAACCTGTCGTTCCTATAATACTAACGGCACCTACTTCCAGTAATCACTCCATATGTTTCTAAACCCGGAGACTTATATTTTGTACGGTACATTCTAACCCCTCTAACAAAACCGCGCTAATTTTCTCACTTGCCGTGTTTTGCTACCTTCGATGGGTATCACGCAGTCGCCGGTTGTCTGCGAGAAGTTTTTCCATCAGAAAAACCGGTTATGTAAATTGTTTCCCTGTTTTCGCTGCAAGTCAACGGGTCTCGGAAACGGCTTAAAACAGCAAAAACCGTGGGTTATTTGTTGAAAGCACAGCCTAGTTTTAAAGTATTCAAATATTTTAAAATACTGTAAGTTGAAGAGTAAATAGTGCGAGGGTTTAAAGCACAATGGGCACTAATTATGCTCTAATTTTTATAAAAATGCTTCACACACACAAATTTCTGATTTCCATTAGAGAGAGCTTAAGAAATAGGCCGTTTTCTTGTTATCGCTTGTCATTACCTCTTCAGCGTCTCGGAGGAGATGATTTCAGAGCATGGTATTGCAAAGCGCGGAAATTCAAAAACTCCCGGCCATGTACGAAAATCAATAATTTTGATGAGCTGAATGACGAGAGTGTCATGGTTGCTAAAATAAACCGTCTCCATAGCTGTAAGATTGCTCTAGTGTTATCTGACGAAACTTTTATTGTTTGTAGTATCGAAGAAAAGTTTTGTTTTCTGGATGTAAAGTTACAATACTGCCAAAAATGTACAAATATAACCGACTTACTTGCAGCTGGTTCCAGAGCTTACAAGGAATTCTCAGTTAACACCGTTAATATGAATATTTGTCAACAGTACAAATGATCCGGAGTATATAATAACAACGAATGGATAAGAAATAAGAAACTCCGCTTATATTTGTCGAAGCTAGTAAATCGGAGTATGGCAGTCACTAAAAACGCAGTAACTATATATTGGCCAAAATAGGTTGTCTAGGAATCTGCTGATTTCTGATGTAACATTGTATTCTAGGGGGTGGTAATGTGGCATCATGATTGTTTGATCTGCCTATTGAACTTTAAGGGTTTTGCTCAAAAATGAATTTCTGGCACCCTTAAAGTGCGTATCTTAACCGAAAAGTTGAAAAAAAAATACTTTTGACCAAACGATATATATTCATGATCTCCAAGGGCCCATGATCATTTGCCTCAAGGGTTTTGCTTACAGTTTACTTCCTTAAAGTACAAAGTATCGCATTCGCTAGAACCGCGAAAAATGACATGGGAAAGCAATGATGCGCCCTCCCCCCCCCCCCCAAAGAAGCAATTAGGGTATGGTTGTTTTAGTCAAACACACAGTCTTCTGGTTTTCGGCACAGAACTCAAACGTTAGGGCACAGGTCCCTTGAGGAAAGGAACAGTACCACCATAAAATCTATTCATATTGATGATTGTAATAGGTATATTGTGCCCCAAAACTGAGTGTTGGGAGTGTCAAACCCCTCAGCTGATAGTATCGCTCGAGGGAGCGTACTGATTAGGAGTCGTTTCGTTTATTCCGTTTTATAATATAATGTACTTTATTTCCTTAAAGCACAACTCTTACTAGAAATGACATTTCCCTATAAAACGGATCAGAAAAAACCTTTTCGAGAATACCATTACTTTCCACCTGAAACTAGCGATTCTCTTGTTAGCGCTTGTCGGTTATATCCAGCCTTCCTGCTCTCCGACGCGGCGCAAAAGATTTGAAAACTGTACGTGCCTTGGTTAAAAAGTGGGAAAACTAAGCAAATAAAAGAAGTAATAAACAGAAGATTATCACATCCTTATGTGTGAAAGAGTTGTCAGCGGACAATGAAGATTCCGGCAAACTTTTCGTTGGGTGACGGGGAAACTCGGCAAGGCCGAAAAAGAGCTAAAAATTCGTAGTTACGAAACGAAACAATGGAGAAAGGTGGGAATTTTAGAAGCTAATAATTCCATATGGTAGCTAAGTACATTATAAAAGACAGAATAAGCAAGAGGGTTCCTTTAATAGCCTGTATTACACACGCTAGCACTGGATCGTCGTTCATGCAAATAACACATGAAAGTTTATATGTATTAGCCTGAAGGCAGATTGTTTACCGGTAGGATTAAGAAGGAAATATTTGGGTAAGGTTAGAGTGCTTCGTGATCCTTACTTCTGTCCGAGGTGCGGTAAAATGAAAGAATGTATTTTTCATTTAATGGGTGAGTGTCAGGAGTTAAAAGACCTAAGGAAGGAAATATTTGAGGAAAGGTTTAAACAAATTTTGAAAAGTAGAGGTTTTAGAGGTATTAGAAATTTGGGAAGATTCCTAAAGGTAGCCATGATTCACAGGGAAAGTTTTTTGTAAATAGTTGTTGAGGCTATGGTTTCGTTTTGGTGTTGTTTTGCTGTTTCCATGGCCCTTTGTGCTTTTACGGAAATAAATCTTATCTTATCTAAATAAACTTGGAAGAAGATAGACCGCTCGGAGAACGCTACAACAGCTGGTGGCAGCGGCACAACATTGAAGTTGCATATGAATGGGTTGGTTAAGTCGTTAGGTGTAGGACTTGAAAGCCCTACGGCTATGTAGTTTTATGATGAACTTTATTTAACATAATATATATAAATATTGTTTGTTTTCAGATCGTCGTCGACTCTGCCTGGGCGCTTAGCTATCTTACCGACGGCGGGAACGCTCAGATCCAGTTGGTTCTGGACTCAGGAATTCTGTCGAAGCTTGTACCGCTTCTGTCACACAGGGAAGTAAAGGTATGACATATTGAAATAGCATAGCATGTCGCCTGTTCATATTCTTCTTATCTCAGGAATTATCTAATCTTGGAGATTGTTCCACCCTACTTACCGTAGTTACGACGGATGAACTTTCGCTCCTCCCTTCTCTAGCACCCCATGTACCGTTCATTCCTTCCCGCACCCTTTGTTCCTGTAAGATCTCGTCCCCCCCCCCCCCCGAGAAGTGGCTGAAAGGTTCCCAAACTGACCCCAATCTACTGTAACACTATGCGCTACAGTAGAAGCTTTGTGCCGACTGCCGAGCTTCGTAAAGCAGTACAATGATCTAGCATTTTTCTGCCTTGTTTTTTTTTTTTTTCAGTTATCTGTTGACAACTTATTTTATCTTTATTTACGACAACAAAAACATCGTATTTGGGCTCTGCCCACGAGATATGTTTTGCTTTATTATTAAATAAATTGAAATTGAAACTGATGACGTCACGGATCCTGACTTCTTGGCGTGAAGGCTGGAACGAATGCTCCTATTTCGGCAAAATATCCTGCCTCGGGCCAACCACGTCACAGAGATCGTAATTACCACGCTAGCTTCGCTCAAGAGCGTGGTAAGCAAATAGCTACTATTAGTTACTATTTCGAGAAGGTTGAAACGGTCATCGTGGTATTTTTTCATGAGCTTGGAAAGAAAATGGTTACTATTGTAAGAAGGGTGAAACGCTCGGATTTTACGCAGTGTGTAAATGCGCCATAAATAGGGTGGAACACGCTCATAGTCGAGTCACAGCTGTCAAACTGACAGGGAAGAAACTTTACACCGAACAATGATATTTTCATCGACTTGCTCTGGTAGAAGTCGACTACCGAAGGGACCCTAGGAACACCTGAACGAGTGTTGCATGTCTGCATTTTACCGTTTAGCCGTGTTCAACTGTTAACTAACGTTCAAAGAAGGGTACCTTTATTGGATTTATCCGCTTTAGACGTTGAATGGGGCTAATAAGTTACCTGTAACCGCTAGGGGACAATTGCTATGTGGAAATGGGGTAGTGAAATTGTAAGGGGTGTTAGTAGTTAGTACGCACGTACCAAAAGCACACACCAGAACGGCAAACAAATTGACGCCACAAAACCTATTTGTCACTCTTCTGATGGATTCTTTAGTCATAATTGGGCCATATTTTGTGAAGTTTTGTAACAAGCGAAAAAATGTAGGCCTAAAATCTTTTGACAATTAATCTAGTAGTACATATTTTATATTCAATACACCGCTTAATGTTTATAAAGGTTGTGAAGTCGTACAAATACTAAAATGAATTGTATATATTAAGGATATTCTTGTTAAAGTTTACAGTCCTAAGTTCTCAGGTTGTGAAACAGATATTCAGAAATAAATATGTTGATTTATTGATAATCATGTTTTCTAATTCCAGGTCCAGACTGCAGCCTTGCGTGCTGTTGGCAACATTGTGACCGGTACCGACCCGCAGACCCAGGCAGTTTTGAACTGTAGCGCCCTGGCCCATTTCCCCAGTCTACTGCAACACCCCAAAGAAAAGATTATCAAGGTAGGTCTCGGAATCTATCAGAGCTCGACTGTTAGTTTGGAAATTGAATACAGATTAGTTGCGTTTTTGCAGATACCATGGTATCTGTTACCACGGTTACTGGATCTGCAATTGGTCGTTTTTGCAGTTATCATGGTATCTGATACACGGTGCTCTGCAACTTGCACTTTCCGAAGTCATCCCAAAAGAAAAACAGATATCCAGTTACATCACTAAGTGCTAAACTTCTTTCTCGCCAATCTGACAAAATTTGATGAAAGTGAGAAGACTTTTCAGATACCACGACCAGTTACCACGGTCGGACCGTAGTATCTGAACATCTGATATTACGATAACTGGCCAGATACCACGATAACTGCAAAAACGCCTTTTGACCGTGGTATCCGATACCACGATAACTGCAAAAACGACTTTAGACCGTGGTACTATTATATCCAGTCACAAATGTAAGGTTTGAAGCCAAACTCACCATTCATTGCAAACAAATAGAAAAAACGAGATTTTCTGGGTTTTTATGGCACTTGCAGCCTCTGGCTCAAGTGCCATATACCGATCACAATTCCGTCTGTCGGTCTGTCGGTCTGTCGGTCGGTCCGAGTTTTTTTGTCCCACATATCCGAGTTAGGGTACTTCCAGATGTGCTAGGACAATGAAACTTGGCAGGCATATCAGGGACCCGACCAAACTAACCTGGAAATAATCAGTTTCCCGATCCGACCATATGGGGGGGAGTGCGGGGCGCTGGAAACTTGCAAATTTAGGGCATTTTGTCACTTTTTTTCTGAGTTAGGGTACTTCTAGATGAGCTAGGACAATGAAACTTGGCAGGAATATCAGGGACCCGACCAAACGAACCTGGAAATAATCAGTTTCCCGATCCGACCATATGCGGGGGAGTGGGGGCGCTCGAAACTTGAAAATTTAGGGCATTTTGTCACACTTTTTCGAGTTAGGGTACTTCCAGATGAGCTAGGACAATGAAACTTGGCAGGAATATCAGGGACCTGACCAAAGTAACCTGGAAATAATAAGTTTCCCGATCCGACCATATGCGGGGGAGCTGGGGCGCTGGAAACTTGAAAATTTAGGGCATTTTGTCACACTTTTTCGAGTGAGGGTACTTCCAGATGAGCTAGGACAATGAAACTTGGCAGGAATATCACGGACCCGACCAAACTAACCTGGAAATTATCAGTTTCCCGATCCGACCATATGGGGGGGAGTGCGGGGCGCTGGAAACTTGAAAATTTAGGGCATTTTGTCACACTTTTTCGAGTTAGGGTACTTCCAGTTGTGCTAGGACCATGAAACTTGGCAGGCATATCAGAGACCCGACCAAACAAAATTAGGAATAATCAGTTTTCTGATCCGACCATTTTGGGGGGGGGGTGGAGGGCAGGGGAATCCGGGAAACTGAGAAGTGTGTAACTTTCGAACGGATGATCGGATTGTAATGAAACTTCATAACTGAAGAGAATATATATCTGTAATGTCCCGTTTAAAGTCTTGACCGGATTCGGTAGCCAGGGGGGAGTTGGGGGGGGGGAGACCGGAAATTTCAAGAAACGGTTAGAATGGAGGGATCGGAGTGAAACTTGCTGGGAAGAACAAGCATCTGCTCTAGATAAGTCCTTTAGACCATTGTACTGGATCCGGACACTTATGAGGGGGGGGGGGGCGGAATTCCGGTGATGGTGGTTTTTTGGATTTTCACGATGAAACTTGGCAGGCATATCAGGGACCCAATCAAACTGACTTCAAAATAAAAATATTGTCGATCAGATAATGGTGGGGGAGTGGAGGGAGGGGAATCCGCAGGGGAATCCGGGAAATTGAGAAGTGTGTAACTTTCGAACGGATGATCGGATTGTAATGAAACTTCATAACTGAACAGAATATATATCTGTAATGTCCCGTTTAAAGTCTTGACCGGATTCGGTAGCCAGGGGGGAGTTGGTGGGGGGAGACCGGAAATTTCAAGAAACGGTTAGAATGGAGGGATCGGAGTGAAACTTGCTGGGAAGAACAAGCATCTGCTCTAGATAAGTCCTTTAGGCCATTGTACTTGATCCGGACACTTATGGGGGGGGGGGTCCCGGAATTCCGGTGATGGTGGTTTTGGGGATTTTCACGATGAAACTTGGCAGGCATATCAGGGACCCAATCAAACTGACTTCAAAATAAAAATTTTGTCGATCAGATAATGGTGGGGGGAGTGGAGGGAGGGGAATCCGAAATTTTCAGTCATGCGTAATTTTGGAATGGTTGATCGGATTCGAGTGAAATTTAAGAATTCAACAGAGGACATTTCTCCGATGATTTTTTTCATATCCGGACCGGATCCGGCAACTATTGGGGGGGGGGGGGGAAATACGTGCCCCGTTTAGAATGGAGGGATCGGGATGGAACTTTGTGGGAAGAACAAACAGATGCTCTAGGTAAGTCATTTGCTGAATCGGATTGGCTACGTGCACCGCGGGGGAGCTGGGTGGGGTGGGGGGGGGGGGGGGGTGGACCGGAAATCTCGAGAAACGGTTAGAATGATGGTATCGGAGTGAAACTTGCTGGGAAGAACAAACATCTGGTCCATATAAATCTTTTACATAATTTGACTGGATCCGGACACTTGAGGGGGGGGGAGGAGGGGTATCCCGGAATTCCGTTTTTGGGGGATTTTCACGACGAAACTTGGAAGGCATATCAGGGACCCGGTCAAACTGACTTGGAATAAAAAAAAATCCTCGATATGATAATCTTGGGGGGGGGGGAGTTGAGGGAGGGGAATCCGGAATATTGAGTCATGCGTAACTTTGGAACGGGTGATCGGATTCGAGTGAAATTTAATAATTAAACAGAGGACATTTTTCTCTTGTGACCTTTTCATTTCCGGACCGAATCCGGCAATTATCGGGGGGAGGGCGGAAAATACTTGACCCGCTTAGACTGGTGTGATCTGGATCGAACTTCGTGGGAATGACAAACAGATGCTCTGGATTAATCATTTACAGAACAGGATTGGCTCCGGTTATTGTGGGTGGAGTTGGAGGAGGGGGAGGGGGGTCTGGGATTCCGGTGATCGCGCGTTAAGGTACTTCCTGATGTGCTAGGACGATGAAACTTCGCTGGAATATTGGAGACTCAACAACATTTGCTTAGAAATTGCTACTTCCCAAATCCGATTATTCCTTAAAGTACCAATCTTGACCGCAAAGTAAAAAAAATACTTTTAAGCAATATATGCATTTTCGTGATGCCCATCAGCCCATTAGCAGTTTTGCCTCAAGGGTTTTGCTTACAAATGAAGTTCCAGCTCCCTTATAGCGCGCATCTCAACCGCAAAGTCGAAACTTACTCTTGATCAATCAAATCATCTTGACACATGCAAGTGCCATATGAGCTTACAGCTCTTGTTTCTTGTTCAACTAGTTACCCCTCCAAGATGATGTGCGAGGGATAAATAAAATTTCGGATACTCCGGTTGCACTTGAAAAACAAAACAAAATCATAAAATCGGAGGACGGTTTGCCGGAAGTGCAACCGAAATATCCGAAATTTTATTTATCTCTCGCACATCATCTTGGAGGGGTAACTAGCTGATCGAGAAAAAAACCCGAAAATCTCGTTTTTTCTATTTTCTTTATCCAGTCACAAGGTGCCATATCAGAGAAAGAGTGACCTGCTAAAGTTGAGGTCCCATAGCCAGTCTTTCGGAACCTGGCTATTCACAAGAGCTTTCCACATCTTCTTCCCATCCCTCTTTATTTAGGCTCGCTTTTGTCCGCTGCCAGGTGTGGCGCTGAAATCCGCCGTTTTTGTTATTTTCAGTAAGCCCAAATAATTTTCTCTCCATCCGAGGGAACGTACAGAGCACCGTCCGCTGTTTTGACATACACTGCAAAAAAAGACCTCCGCTTTCAGATAACCTTAATCTGCAGTATTTTGCACTCTATCGCTTTAGTCCTCCATCGGATTCTCACTCCATGAACTCTGAATAAAAATCTCTGAATTTGGTGATGCACAATTACTAAAGTCCAATGTAGGAGAGTCTTTTTACAGTGTAGGTCCGCGCCTTCTGGCGCGAACTCGAATAAAATGGGAGAAAGAGATTGTCATGTCAACTACCTTGTCTGGGAAAGATTTAGATTCATTCTGGTGCAGATTGCTAATAAGCTCACCTCGTAACCCAATTCATTCCAAACCTAATTCATTTCAGACTCTGAACCACTGCTTGCGCCGTGCACGTGGAGTGACTGCAGTTCTCTTAACCCAATGTTTCTAACTGTTTATGCAACGCTACTCTGTACATCGCCCCCGAGCGGTGTGGACCGTGCTTAACGGTACAAAGCAACGTGCGAACAAACTGGTGTCTACCTCGTTGATCAATTATAGAAAACATAGATGTGTATTTACACTTGGGAAATAAATGTTCAAAACATATGTGTACAGCACTTAACTTTTTATGCTCTCCGGCAACGACCTTCCACAGGTCCAACTCAAAACGAACTGAATTAAATTTCTTCCATTTCTCTACCTCGAACTTGACAGAGATTCTTCATCGCCAGGAACCTGATTGTTACCTGGCGGATTAAACTGAAAGAACCAAATGTAGCCAGCTCCGTGGTGAAAGTACACCTTGGTACTCTTTCACAGAGATTGACGAAATATCATACTCATGTGAAAAACTATGGATAGCATATCGTGTATCGTACGCATGCAACTGAATATAGTTGCGGGTGTTATTGTTCCGTGAAAAGTGGGGTGAATACAAAAGTTAGATTTTTGAAAATTGAGGGTCCGTTGACACAGGAAACCAAAGATGGCTGGCAGAAATTAACACGTGCAGAAATTAACAAGAACCTTCACACCAATTTATAACAAAATATCTATATAATTTTTTTTAGGAAGCACTGTGGTTCCTCAGCAACGTGACTGCTGGGAGTGTGACGCAAGTACAGGCCGTGATCGACGCTGGACTTTTGCAGTTTATTGTGAGGCATCTTGAAAGGGTAAGTTAGCATATTACTATTCTTATTATTGATTTAAGCCCGTAAAAGACGGAGTTCTTTCAAAACTAGCCTAGATACGCTTAATCACCAAACATTAGGTGCATCAGTGTAAACTCGGCCAAATGCTTAAAGTTTAACTGAAAAGGGAGATAACAGGACAATCTAGTTACCCGGGACTTATTAACTTAAAGAGGCTTGAAGACCCGATGAAAATGTGTTACTTCTTTGCTCAGCTATTCACGAATAACCGATATTCAAATAGTGGAATTTCCCTGTCTGATTGTGGTAACTCTATGCGCTTGTATCTGTGTTGTACGCTTGACGAAAACAATTCACCAAAAATAAGTTTTCACACAGTGAGCCACCTTCCTCGTGCTGATGACTGACCACTGAAAAGCCGCGATTATATTCAGATTCAAATCTTTCGCGTCATAGTAGAATTTTGCGTTGTGAGGACGGCCGTAGATATTCTGGACGTCATAATAGAGCAAATATTGAGAAATAAAAGAAATCCCTTTACGCAATCAAAATTATGCAGTGTACTTAATTAAATGATACAAAAACAAGTTGGCTTTTCAGTTAAACTAAAGACCCGGGATGCAGCTTGCTTTTCTGCTGCCTCAATCTGTTTTTGTTCGGGTCAGTAATTCCCTTTCATATCAGAATTTGAATGCCACTGTGTGAGCCAAAGCAAATATTTTGTCAATTTATAGTAATTAATCAATATCCTCCTTCTGTTTTCTCTGATAAGGTGAAACATGACAAGAAGTGGGGTGGGACCAGTGTATTATTCAATTCCCTTACTGCGAAATCGACAGACTCCTTTGTGTTAAACGTTTCGACCCTATTGTTACCAAAAATGTGTGGTTATGACCCTCGAAGGTAGCTGTGAATCTGTTTTTATTTCTGTGGAATAACGTTTATTTATGAATTGATGTTAAAACTGAATTTGAATTAGGTAGCAAAACAAACTGGAATAATATCTTGTGTCAAAATAAGAACGGGGAAATAAATAAATAATGCTAATTATTGTATTGCAGCATATGTGAAGTCTTAAGATACATTTAGAACGTGTCCGAAAGCTCCGAAACGAACGAAAATGTTGAATTAATTTAGGATTTTATGCAGCATTTTGCTTTCGGACTTAAATTTTCGCTCAGTTAATGCAGCATTAAATCAGCATAAAATTCATCGCAAAATTCAGCAAAGATGCTAAATTTTATGCTGAATTTTCAAGAAGAAACTGGGGAGCACGGCGATTCTCCTAGCATCTTCCTATAATCTTTTTCTTTCTAGAACAAATTGCCACAAAAAATTTTGGTAATGTTATCTAGGTCGAATTCCCGTCTGCGCGGCGACAAACTTTACGGAGCATACTTTGCGAAAAACTTTACTAAGTCTGAGTCGTCCTTTATATCGAGAATTTATATAGCTAATTATTTTTTTCTTCTTCTTCCCAACTTAAATTTCGATATTCTAGAAGTGTCAGAGAAAAAATAAAGGTCACAGCTTTCGGACAAAAATGTATAAATATGCATCATTGAATGCAGCATTTGCGGCACTAAAAAACTTTCGGACACGCTCTTAGTGTACTTGAATAATTATAGAAACGAATTATCTCTGATTGCCTTATAGTCAGTTCAGTATCTGATGTTTCTGATGTTACTGTTTCCGTAGCTGTCAGGTGAATGCAGTATGCAGAGAAATAACACTAGGGAGTAGTGTCAAAACCTATGCTGTTCTTGCTTCGTAAACGAGTCGTACTCAGAGCGCCACCCACTACACTTGCGGCATTTAAAGGATAAAGACTTGCAGGTTTAGAAATTTCTAGTAAAGCTAAGATGTGGCCTGCACACATCGAGGAAGCAGGAGGGGTTGTAACTTTTTTTGCTGTGATCAGAATATGAACCGATTGGAGCCAGCGCTAGTGCACGACCGATTGAGTTTCTAGTGCACAACCGATTGAGTTTCAATAGGGACGTTCACTGTCGCTAGTGCTGCTAGTGTCGCTGCTGTTCGATTGTGTGTCACTTCTTTCAAGTCTTGGCGCTACTCCCTAGTGTTATTTTGCTCTGTGTGGATGGCAGAGGGAAGACCCTTTCAGTCGCAAACTCCGACACAATAGATGGCGTGATACTGCTTTGAGAACGCGGACAGTTTGAATTTCTCAATTCTTTCGTGCCATATTTTACCGAACATTTTAACGCTCTTTAAAAGTTGTTGTCGTCTATTTCTTTTCAGCCCGTTTCTTTATTTTTGTTGTGACATAAATAGTTTGACCATTGCATCTTTTTATCTCAATCACATTTGTTTAAATTCTAGAACAGTGGTGACACTTATGATGAATAATTTTTGTACTTATCATTTTAATTCACGTCCGTATTTTCATGAAATGTATTTTAAACCGTGAATCGTATAATAGTAGTGACACCTTTGACGAATTATTTTTGTACTTGTCATTGTAATTCGCGTTCGTATTCTGATGAATTGTATTTTAAACCGTGAATTATATATATAAATCATAGGTTACCATTGTAAATATATCCCTTGGTTGATCTTTTTATTTGTAATGACATGTCCAGCACTATTTTTGTCTGTAAAGATATCTATGGATAAATAAACCAAATTGTGAATTGTGAATTGCCTTACGGTGGGTTGACATCTATTCATCTATCCTTACAGCGTCCTTTTGTACGTTTGTGCTTATGATGGGCAATAAATCTATTATTATATCATTTCCGTTTTAAGGGCGAATTCCAAACGCAGAAGGAGGCAGCTTGGGCAGTCACCAACCTAACCATCAGTGGACGAAAGCAGCAAGTTGCCGACCTTGTCCGAGCGGGTGTTATTCCCCCATTTTGCAACCTGCTTAACTGCAGGGATAACCAGGTCATCCAGGTTGTGCTTGATGGTTTAAACAATATCCTTAAGGTGGCAGCTCCAGGCGGAGAGAGAGAAATCGTCTGCATGCAAATTGAGGAGTGTGGAGGTATAGTAATGATAATTTGTTTGTTACCCGCATCGGGTAGGGCCTGCGTATAGTAAATATCAATTTTAAATCAAAGCGCAAAAGCACAAAAAAAAGTTGCGGTAACAGGCAGTGGCGACGCCACTGATTTTAGTGAGAATGGTTTTCAAGAAAGTCGTTGTTGTCAAATTTTCCAAGCAACCCGTTCTTTTCATGAATTCCTGGACAGTTCTCGAAATTTTCCGTAATCCACTGGAAAATTTAGAGGGTTACTTAGCGCGGTTGAAAGGCAGCTATTTTGGGGGTGAGGAACCGGGGGTTTACTGGGACATTTTAACCAAACCAACTGTACGTGACAGTGATTCTAAGATTCGAATTCGTAGAAGTTTGCCTGGGTCTTATTCGTATCACGCCGTTGAACGAGCTTGTGAACCAGCTGTTACAATTCGCAGAGCAGAAACTGTTGATCTCAAGAATCTGAGCTTTCCGTTGGTTTTTGCAGTAGATTAAGACGTAATGAGTGTGTTCCACCCTACTTACGGCAGTTACAACGCACGAATTCTGGCTTTTTGCGTCAAGGCTGGAACGATTTGCTGTTTTCCAGCAAAATATCATGCCACGGGCGAATCCGACCAATCACGTTACATAGATGCGTAGTTAACACGCTTACTACGCTCCGAGCATGGTAAACAAATAATTACTATTTTGAGAGGTTCCAACCGCGTAATAACTTTTTACGAGGTGGGAAAGAAATTAGTAACCAATTGTTACTATTGTTAGAAGGGTGGAACACGCTCAATGTGGAAAGCGAATACCGTAATGGGTTTCCTGCCATTTTTGAAGCGTTTCGTGTTTGGAAGGCGGTGACAAAATCTCGCTTATTAATGGGGGATTCATTTACCGCATTTTTTGCTTTGTGGTTTACAAAGGAGACCCCCCCCCCTCCCGTACAGGAGATGAGATTGCCTGTAGTAGTACACTGTAAAAAAAAATCTTGCAGGATTTGTACTGGGATTAATCTTGTCTCCATTGAGATAAGATTATCTATAATTCGGATTAATCTTATCCCTTTAGAGAGAAGATTAATCCCAGTAGCGAACACTGCAGTTAACTTTAATCCTTACTCGGAGAAACTTTTTACAGTGTATTTTTCCGGTTCTAGTTTATTTCTCTTCTTTCAGGTCTGGACAAGATAGAGATGCTTCAGAACCACGAAAATATCGAAATCTACAAACTCGCATACGACATCATTGAGCAGTACTTCTCAGACGAGGTAAGCGATTGTGCCGCAAATTAGACTTAGAGCAAATTAGAGAAAAATTTAAAAGAATTGTCACATCTTTTCCTATATGGTTATTTCAGTTCAGATCAGTTCAGGTTTATTCGTTAAAAATCTTGAAACGGCGGTAAGCCGACGAGTTGATTTTACGTCCAATACATACACTAAAATTATAATATATCGAATTGGATAATGTGTATCGAACCATATCATATTTGACATTATGTCCCATGATGGGCTGAAACTGGTAAGGTATAAATATAAAGGATTCTTGTTGTGTATAGTTAATTGTCTGTTATTTAAGTCATAGGCTAGGTGGATATTGTAAGTTGTCGTGTTTAGTTATTTTATTTATTAGATACAAGTAGTATTAATAAATTGCAGCACAAGTCCTTGGACTTTCTTTTTGCTGCAATAGAATATTAGTCATGTTATTTTATTTTATTTTCAATGTTTTGGTTAAAAATAAAAACCTGCCTACCTACCTAAAATGGACATCAGTTTGCCAGATCACGTAACTTGTCAATAAAATTACGATGATGTTTATTCTCCCCAGGAAACGGCGTACGCGCGTCTGTCGCCGTCCCATATGCTTATTCGTCTGTTTGACTCTTGAGTAGATTTTGTTTGTATGTGTTGTGTTTTCCCTAATTATGTCTTCTCATTTTCTTTTGTACCTCACTGTTTTTGTCCTGTACGATTTGTGGGTTGAAAATAAATTATTATTATTTTAATATCACTTAACCTTGGCTTTAAAATTCAAAATATTTACAGTAAACAACAATTATGATAAATAACCAAGATATAAGATGGCCTTAAAATCCAAGGGAAAATATTAGGAATCCACTGTAAATCCATTGTTAAAAAAACTGACAAAAGAAGGGACAAACTGTTAAGGTACCGGGTGCGGGAACATGCAACCGGTTGTAGCTGTGGAGGTCGGATCCTGGTCTCGTGTTCTGGTGGCAGGATTTTTCTTACGATTGGGTTGGCGAGAATACTTGTACCAAACCTAACGGATAGATTTAAACGGCGGGCTGCCAGAGTCTCTAATCGGAAACTATTGAGAAGGGAGGAATAGGGAACTTTTGGAGATTTAGACACAATTAGAAGGGCTCTATACTGGATCTTGTCAAGCCAGTCCGACTGAACCCCGTCTTAGCCTTTTTATCCAATTGACAAATGCAGTACTTGTATGTTTTTTTTTCAAGCTCGCCTTATTTCATCATGAATATAATTACATCATGAAGGGCTCATTCCGACTATCTTCTTCCGTATTTGCGGAATGCTTGATCCACTATTTTCCCAAATCTTGCTAACTTCTTTCTGGGACGTCGAATAAAGGAATAGAAATGACATGACAGCAAAGTAGCTCGATAATCCACTTCAGTTAACCTACAACGCACTAAGTTAGTCCGTGAAGGAGTTAGTTTTTCAGTCAATCAAGTTTATTATCCAAATAGCTTACAGCTAGAAGTGAAATACAATATTTACGAAATTCACAGACCCGAAACATACTAATACGCTTACAAGATATGACCAGAAATAAATGATGGGATGAAACCACGTTAAAATTAGGCAGAATAATTAGCAGGCTATGGAGAAAACCGATTGCCAGTATTCCTCTCGGGCCGACGCACAGAGACGGGAGGGGAGGGGGAATAAATGGGCCATCTGGGGACAACGCATTAAATTAAACTATTACGTGTATTGTGCCTTTTAAAGGACCTCTCTTGTTTATTCTGCCTTTTATAATATACCTAGCTTCCATACAGAATTATAAGCTTCTAGAAACCCCACCTTTCTCCACTGTCTCGTTTTGTGCCTATGAATTTTAGCGCTCTTTTGGCCTTGCCGAGTTTCGCCCGTCACACAACGAAACTTATGCCAGAATCTTCAACGTCCGTTGACAACTCTTTCACACATAAGGATCTCAGAAGCATCTGTTTATTACTTATTTTATTTGCTTAGTTTTCCCACTTTTTAACCACGGCGCGTTTAGTTTTCAAATGTTTTGCGCCCAGCTGCCGCGTCGGAGAGCAGGAAGGCTGGAGATAACCGACAAGCGCTAACAAGAAAATCGCTAATTTCACGTTGAAAGTAATGGTATATTCGAAAACATTTTTTCTGATCCGTTTCATTGGGAAAAGATCATTTCTAGTAAGAATTGTGCTTTAATATTAAGTTATTTAATTTGTGTGCTTTTTATTATTAATTTATTTAATTTTCTTCAGACTGAGGACGCCAACATTGCACCAGTGGCTGGCGAGGAACAGTTCCACTTCGACGCCAGTGGTCAGCCAGACCAGAAGGGATTCAACTTTTAAACAGCTTTTAGGAATGACTATCTTCCAATAACCAAGTAGCGGAGACTGGAGCTTTTGTGCCTTTTAAGTCGGATTATTTGTTATTTCATTCGAATACTTTCGAAATTCTTTCGCGCCGCGTTTCTGTATCCAGCCACAAGAGCTCCAAAAACTGAGGAATGACAACTTAGCAATTTCATTGTTACTGATATGTACAGTGCCCGATTCTGGCTTTTTGTGATTTGTTTTTACCACATTAGACCTACCAATATACTGTATCGTACCTGGCCAAGATACCTTCAGGTCGCATTCAACTTTATGAACACCCGAATCCCTAGTTGTGTTTTTGCAGATACCATGGTATCTGATACACTGTCTAAAGTCGGTTTTGCAGCTATCGTGGCATCTGGCCAGTTATCGTGGTATCAGATCCGACCGTGGTATCTGAAAAATTCATCTCACGTTCATCAATTTTAGTCAAATTGGTGGGAAAGAAGTTTGGCACTTAGTGACGTGACTGAATATTAGTTTTTCTTTTGGGATGACTTCGAAATGCGCAATTTTGGTAATTGTCGTTTGCAGAGCAACCGTATATCAGATACCACGGTTACTGCAAAAACGCCTAATTGCAGATCCAGTTACCGTTGTAACAGATAGCATGGTATCTGCAAAAACGCAAGTCCTGCGTGATGGAGTCTAACGCGAACATTTAAAGTATAACGGAAAAGGGCTGGGATGCGTCACTTCGTTGTTCCGCTATTCACGAATAATTGATTTTCAAATAGTGGAATTTCCGTGTTATTTGCGGTACCTCTATGCGCTTGTATTTTTGTTGTATACCTTACGAGAAAGATTGATGATTTTTTTTTTTGTTCTGGCAATCTACCAATTTCACCACTGCCCACTGAAAAGCTGCGTTTGTGCTGAGATTAAAATTTCCCGCGTCATAGTAGCATTTACTCTGTGGGGACGGCCGCAGATATTCTGAACGTCATAACTAGAGCAGGTAGTGGAAGATGAAAAAAAGTCCTTTGCAGAATCCAAATAATTCAGTGTGTTCAGTTAAACAACACAAAAATAAGTTTGCTTTTCAGTTAAGCTTTAAGACCTTTAATTTACGACTTTCGTATTTATGTTTACTCTAAAGACGTTTTTCCGCGGCACATTTTTTTGCCAGAAATGTATGATGCTTGTCACTTAAACAGTATTATTTGCCATACACTCGGCGCCGTTTGTCTCATTTTTTTTTGTGGTAATTTCAAATATCTTTGAAGCATACGTGTTTATGTTCCGGTGTTCAAAACTATTTGAATACTGTAAATTAGGCTCTGCTTTTAACAAGTTATTCACTTTGTCTGTTTTAAGCCTTTTCCCAGGTCCATCGACTTTTAATAAAAACCCGGCAAAATTCAGACAACTGGTTTTACGCATCGGTAGCCTGTTGCACGAACAATCCTGGCAATTGCAAAGATTAGTGAGGCACCGTTAGCGGGTTTAGATTGTAACATGAAATTTGGGTCTCCGGGCTTAGTAATTACTGAATGCAGCTACGGAAGTAGGTTACAATGGAATTATGGACATGACGGGTCCTTTAAACAAAAAGTTAATTCAATATAAAATCTCTACAAATAGAACTTCCGGTTTACTTGACTTATGTCTCCTGCGGGGCGTCGCTCAGCGTAGAGATGATGATGATGATGACGTTTTATTTACTCACGTAAGAAGAGGAAAATAGCGCAGTATAGAGAAATAAAAGGAAAAAATACTCTGAGCTTTCAGTAATGTAGTAAATACACAAGATCAAAAAATAAAGATTCAAAAAAAAAAGGAAAGGGACTAGTCGGGTTTAAAAAATCTTTCTTCCTAGATGGAATGCGGAGGAATGGCCAAAGGGGAAACGTGAAGGTCCTGAGAAATTGAAGATAGCTTTGCACACGGGTCAGAGGGCAAAGAGAGTGATGTCAGCCTCCTCCAGCTGGTGCATCGTGGACGTCGATGTTTGCCAACTTCAAGTATTTGGAAAGGCTATTGGACCACCGATGTTTCGGTCTGCCGCGGGGTCATTTTCAGCCGGCTTCTGTGGGGTTGAAGTCCAGCACGATTTTCGCAGGTAGGTGTGATGGCATTTTAAGGAGGTGGTCGTACCATCGTAGAGTGTGCTGCGCGATTTGGGCGGAGAACAATGTCTGCTGCGTTGTCTGCAGTAACTTCTCATTGCTGACGAAGTCGAACCAGCTCACTTCTTCTATCCTCCCAAGGTTTGTCGTCTGGAACACGTCTTCGGTCTTGAGAGCTGTGATTGTAGCCGACCAGGTCTCTTCGTCTTCGTGTTCCGACTAATACTTGGTTTCCGCCAGAGGTGACGACTTAACCTCCCCAGGGCAGCAGACGCCTTGGCTATTCTTGCTCGGAGTTCAGGGAGAAGCGAGCCGTCTGCAGCAATGAAAGAGCCTAAGTGCGTGAACTGCTGAACCACTTCGACACTATTTGTTTGGCCAGGGCTACAGGAGGATTGGCGTTGCCAGGGGATGGATCTACGACCATTCTCTTGGTTTTGTCCGAGTTGACCTGTATTCCTACTTTCGCAGCTTCTTCTTGTAGGATATGAAGTGCTTCCATCAGTTGGTCCCTGGATTCCGTCAGAAGCACCCGGTCGTCGGCAAAGTCAGCGTCCGAGAGGACGCGGTCGCCATATTTGAGTCCAAACCCAAGCCGTGAGGTCGTAATCGCCATGACGTGGTCTGTGATGACGCTGAACAGTTCGGGCGCAACCTTGCCGAACCCATGCTGAGATTCGGGAGAACGTGATTCGTCGACGAGTGACTTGGACGCAGCTCCCTGTCTCGTGATGAAGTGCTTCGAAAATTCTGCAGTACTTATCTGGCAGGCCGGTGTACTTCCCGGTCGACTGAATCGAAAGCAGCTTGTAAGTCCATAAAGGCGATGAATGCTTTCTTTCGAAACTCTGGTTTTCTCGACTACTTGACGGACTGTGAATATTTTCTCTATGGTCGATCGCTCTGACATTGTTCTGGTCCCCGGATTCGGTGGCTGATGTTTCTGCAACGATCCAGTAGTACCATTGAGAAGAGTTTGCCAGGTACTGACAGAAAGGGTCCCCGGTAATTGGCACAGTCACTTCGCCTGCCTTTTCTCTTCCACGAGGGGATGTGATCCCTCTTCGCCAATCTTCCGGAATGGTCACCGTTTCCCCCACAACAGCAAAAGAGAGTCTGTAGAAGAATGAGCATGGGGGCCCGCATATTTCAGCAACTCAGAGCTGATGCCACATACGTCAGCGGCCTTATTGTTCTTCAGCCTTTTCATTGTGCTTCTGAGTCCAATCAATCAAGTTTCATCTCCAAATAGCTTAAAGGACCCCTCTTGCTTATGTTGCCTTTTATAATATACTTAGCTCCCTTCTGGAAATATAAGCTTCTAAAATCCCCACCTTTCTCCATTGTTTCGTTCTGTGCCGACGAATTTTTAGCGCTTTTCGGCTGTGCCGAGTTTTGCCCGTAACACAACCTAAAGTTTGCCGGAATCTTCAACGTCCGCTGACAACTCTTTCACATATAAGGATATGAGAATCTTCTGCTCTAGACTTTTTACATTTGCTTGGTTTTTCCCACTTTTTAACAACGGCGCATTCAGTTTTCAAACATTTTGCGCCCAGCCGCCGCGTCGGAGAGCAGGAAAGCTGGATAGAGTCAGCAGGCGCTAACAAGAAAATCTCTAAATTCAGGTGGAAAGTAATGTTATTTTCGAGAAATGTTTTTTCTGATCCATTTCGTGGTGAACAGATCATTTCTAGTAAGAGTTGTACTTTAAAGCTAGAATAGGAATACAAATTTGACAGAAAACTGATTTCTGAGTTGTTAAATGGCTCAGTGGGGAGATTGCCGACTTCGGTGGCTGGGCTGGTGGACTGGTGGAGTCTCTCTTCGGCTGCTACAGGGGGAGTAGTGTTGTTCAGGTGCGAGGAGAAATGCTCCCTCCAGCGATCAAGGCACGAGCTTTCATCCTAAAGAACAGTCCCATCTCTTAAAACGACAGGTCACACTATAGGAACCTTGCTTTCTATGAGATCTCGAAGATGCCTATGTCTTTCTTCTTTGCCGCTTCGTCGATTTCGTCAGCTCAGCTAGGTACATCGAGGTAGTACAAAATGAAGAGGGACAAGAATGAAAACACTGAACAGAACAAAATTAATAAACACGTTTCCACTCTTTGAATGAAATGAACTGAAACCTTTATTGCTTTTCCACTACTGATGTTCTGCATTACACAACGTCTGTAGTCTGTACTGCACAGTTAGTAGAGAGGATTTCCCGAGCAGAAAAGACTTTTTCCGAAAGGGAGTTACTGACTTCTTATGTCGACGATCTGAATTTTTCATGAACTGCATAAGAGCATACGCCATCTATTGGTCTTCTTAATTGTAATTCAGAATGAAAACTAGATGACGCAGATTCCGGTGCTTGGAATACAGCGGCTCATTCAGTTCCAGTCTCTTGGTGACTAACTCAGCGTGATGATGAAGAACTCCGTGCAAAGAAACCTCTCGGTCTCATTAGCTTTGTCTCCGTGTCCCTAGCGGAAAAAGCCGGAAGCGTCACGACCTAAAGAACGCCGTTTGGTTGACAGAGGATTTGAGTCATCGTTAGGGCGACGTTTCTTGATCAGGTTCACTGCAGTGTTTTGGACTTAGTCATACGGAGTATTGTAAGCCCGTCCAACGAGCAAAATCAGCGTGGTCTGAACATGGATTTTTAGGCCCCGCATTGGCATGTATATACTCTTGATGACTAACTCTCCTTGCCGATGGAAAATCGCCGTGTACCTAGCGGGAGAGCCGGAAGCGGCACCACAGCTGTCCCGAACGAGCGCAGTGATCGGTTGACACATTATTTGGGTTGTTGAGTTTGGGTCGTTAGTGAGACGTTTTCTCGTTCTTCCTGAGGATCACTGGCGTGTTTTGGACTTAGTCATATAGAGTATTGATGTCGTTTTCTTGAATAGGATGCTTCTCCGAAAATGAACCATTAGATAGCATGAATATTTGCTTGCGTTTCCTGAAGTAAAGCTAGATGGCGCATGTGGCATACTAGCTGAAAGGCAGACGTCCGTTTTCTGCGTTGGGTACAAGTGAGAGGAGTCCTTTCAGCTTTCAACAAATGCTGTACTACAGTGGACGTGTAAGTGAATCTTTATTAATAAAACAAAGTTGCACAGAATTAATAAAAATGAATCGTAACTCGGTATCGGAATGAGACGTCGCTCACCAGATAACGATAGCTATACATTACGCTAACCCCAAAAACCTTGTGGTCCCTTAACTCTTTCCTGTATGCATTTGCGACCCACGAGCGACTAGGGAACCCCCGGTCCGAAGTCGTCCAATGAAACTAAACTGTAGACAGACATAACTACCTCAAGGTCAGTTATCCAAACAAAGCACCCAATCTCCAGTACTTCACCAACGTTGCTAACGGCTAACTGCATGGCATTATCTGTTAAGGTCCATTCACACTACCACAAGTGCCTTCCAGTTCACCGACTTCAATACCTGTGACGACTTTCCTTCAGTAGACTCAGTTTTCTTATTAAGAGGAAGGACTTCGGTGTGTGCAGTCCTGAATTACAACGAGTGGCATGCCTTGCAAACCGCTAGGGTAATCGGACTCGGAAAGGTTGTCCTTATCTGAACCAGGAACCAGTGGACATCTCACGCGATTTCATAAATTGAATATTTAAAAACCGCTGCACTGGACAGTTCCACCACATTGGGTAAAGACGAGAATGATGCGGTGATCACTCTTATCACCGTCACTGAACCTTCTATGGGTTGGACTGAAGCAGCAGCCGCACTGGCTTATATTCTCCTAAGAACGCTCAAGCCAGCACGAACTTGTTTCACACTTCACAAGAAATAAAGCTTGTATAGGCAACGCGGGATCTGGCTAATCACAAAAAGGAAGAATTTCTTCGGCTTCTTCTAGCCCACTATCAGCTTATCCAGATTGCTTTTTACAATTTCCCCAGGCTGTTTCCAGTTGACGGTCACCAGGTGACAGACTTATCTCTCAGTTGCCGATATTACTTTATCCTCAGTGTATTCCGGTCCGGACTGAAGCTGCAGCTGCACAGGTTTATACTATCCTAAGCACGCTCAAGCCAGAACGAACTTGTTTCACACTTCACAAGAAATAAAGCTTGTATAGGCAACGCGGGATCTGGCTAATCATAAAAAGGAAGAATTTCTTCGGCTTCTTCTAGCCCACTATCAGCTTATCCAGATAGCCTTTTACAATTTCCCCGGGCTATTTCCAGTTGACGGTCACCAGGTGACAGACTTGTCTCTCAGTTTCCGACATTACTTTATCCTCAATGTATTCCGTCGGTTCATGTTGGTTAGCATCAGAGAAATATATGAGGTCAGTAGGTCGTCCATTTTGTAGCCGAGAGACGTTTCGCAAAGCAGTTTCGAGCCTCGGATTAGATTACCAATTGTCATGTGGAAGTAAGTGTTTCCTGATGACCAGTTTGAAATGCGGGTGAAGGGATGTGTGACCAATATTTCCTGAAACAAAAACATGGCATTAGAGAGTGTAGAATCGACGCAGCTGTCCATTATCTCGCAAAGTATCAATCATGAGGAAAAGGGATGAGAAGCAGAAGCTCTTTCGTCGGATCGTTTTCTCAAGTCCTTCGTGCCGTATTTCGTGAAACATTTTAATTGGATACAACAAAATGACTTCCAACTGTAAATATTTTCAGGTATTGTTGACATAGACTAATTGTATATAGTGTCATTTTATAATTGTAGATATATAGTTATCGATAAGTTTAATATTTTATGAATTGATGACTTTTTATTTATATTTATTTATAGAAGTTTATTTATATTGGTACGTATCGTTTAAATGTAACCGCCATAAGTCAATGATAAATCAAAAAGGGTTATTATTTTCGTTGACATCCTATGCTATTCGTTGTAAAAGAATATTCGGAGAATATAATGAATTTGAATTTGAAAGCAAAGGGTCCGGAAACTTTTTGACATGAAAACCAAACGGATGGACGGAATGGGATGTAACATGGACAGTAATGAGTTTATGCGGCCTAGATTTGTTATTTGGCGTCCGGACCGGGTCCGGCCACGGTAGGGAGGGGGGGGGGGGAGGAGCGGAAGGAAAATCAGGGGTTCTTGGACGAATCCAAAGCATGGGGGCATGGCATTATGCTACTTGCTCTTTTTCACCGACACCGAAATTAAACTACTGAAAGACATCATCTTTCATGCGATGACGTCAGAAGCAGATTTCTGGTGACAGATATAGGGAAAAGAAGTTCAACAAGGGCTAGAGAATGGATTGTTCCTAACATTATCAGACGAAGTTGCTCTTTCTTCAGCGAGTAGATTTAATACTCTTGATGACTATCTCTCCTTGCCGATGCAAAATCTCCGGCCTCTCCGGGTACCTAGCGGAAGAAAGGAAGAAGTGGTGTCACAGCTGCTCCCAAAGATCGCCGTGATTGCTTGACACAGGATTTGTGTCGTTACGGAGACGCTTACTCCTTCTTCCTGAGGATAACTGGCGTGTTTTGGACTTAGTCATATAGACTATTCCGAATGAGCACGTCTTAAAGGTGAAATTGTGAGCGTGTTCCACCCTCGTACCAATAGTAACTATTAGTTACTAAATCCATTCCAACCTCACGAAAAGTTACTACGCTGACCGTTCCAGCCTTCTCGAAATAGTAACTAATAGTAACTATTTGCTTACCACGCTCGGGAGCGTGGTAAGCGTAGTAACCACGAATCTCTGTCACGTGATTGGTCGGATTCACCCGTGGCATGATCTTCCGCTGGAAAATAGAAAAATCGTTCCAGCCTTGACTGCAAAAAGCCAGAATTCGTGACGTCATGCGTAGTAACTACGGTAAGTAGGATGGAACACGCTCTGTATGTCACCGATTCACGGTGTACAAAAGTTGGAGTGCAACTTCAAATACGCATGCTTCAAGACAGAAAGAATTATCTACCTTAGTCTGGGGGTGAATCAATGATACTCCATGCTTGTTGATAGCTATCAGAAGCAACTCTGGGTAATTTGGATCAGTGGTCTGCTTGACTTCAAAGAAGGCAGAACCGAAAGTTGGCCATCGGTAGAGGATCTTGAGGAACTGGATCTTCGCGTCGTCGGGGGACATCCCTGCAATAAAACAATAGCATACTGATGACCGAGACCAACTGATGTTTTCAAAAACGTGCAACGACTGATTGATACTACAATTACCAAGATAGCTTGCTAATGGTAATAGGATCAGTATCATAAAGTAAGTAAGTAAGTAATTTATTTATAACCTGCCATTTTGAAAAAGCGGAGTAAATGAAAGAAAATACATAAAACACATAAACGCACAGAAAAAGACACCTAGTTTTCAATCTTCGGCCAGGAAGCAGTAGATAACGTCGTGCGCTAGTTGTGCCCTGTTGTCCATGATTTTTTATAGCGACGAGGAAACATCCAAAAGGGTAACACTTGCATCTTGAATTTTGAACTTCTCCGTCAATGTGTGGTCATGACATAATTTCGACAAATGCATGGAGCAGGTACTTTGCATATTTAAAATAACATAATCTCATCTTTTTAATCTCCTTCTTTCGCAAAACATGAGTGACACCAGGATGAAATAGTATAGAAGGAGCGCAGAAGCCTCACTCGCCCTAATGTTCAGGATCCATTCCGCTAGGAGCTTCAAAATTTGGAATCCGGATACTTAATACCGAACAGCATAGTAATTCTTTTTCGGTCGACATTGAAAATCCGGTGAAAAACGTTGGCATACTTTGCTCATGGCTTGACCTCTTTCGCAACAAGCTAACAATCGTCTGTGTGGGAGTGCTTGAATAATCGGTATTTCTGACCAGTTAGCTCCTCAGAGGCGATAAGCGGGAGCGTGATTCGCCTCGACAAGGCAAATAGAAAGATCAGCGTAGTGCCGTTAGGGTGGATAATAAATATTTGTGCCGTATTTTGCCAGTTTTATAACGACAAGCCCTGAATATCTTGAGCAATTTTTTGTTCTTTTTGTATTGTAGTGTGGACGTACCAACGTTAAAACGACTATGCATCAATATCATAGCGAACAAGTCTGAACTGGTAAAAATAGTCCAAAATCTCAGGAATGAGAATGGATCGAACGATTAAGAACGTTTAGTGAACCAGTAATATAGGTAAGAGGTCCTTTAAAGATTGATTGTCAGGTGATCAAAAGATGTCCGACAAGAAGCTTCGCGTGCTCTATCACTATCACGGTAGTAGCTCTGTGCACCTCGGAGTTAGCCATTGACAAAACTAATAACTTGTGAAAAAGCGAATGAGATGAGCCGGTGTTCAGGATTAATAGTGGGTTATCAAAAATGTTTCCGATGCAGCTTGACGAAGGCACGGAGAACATCAAAACCAAACACTGAAAGAGGCTGACTAAAAAATATTGCCGTTAATGACATCGAGCCGAGATTTGACCAATTTTTTTCAAAAAGTAGCCTCAAGTGTCGATTTTCTATATATTGTTTCTATACATGTACGCTTTATCATTTATGATGACAGATATCGTCTTTTCACGGTCTGAAAAAGGGAGTACGCAACCTTTTCGAAACTCTGATCAGAGTTACGCGGTACGGAAAAGGTTGGGGACCACTGTGATAGCCTATCAATTAGTTTCTTTCCAAGCCAAATAGCTTGCAGCCAAAATAGGCAGTCTCACAAGGACAAGAAGATAGAAATGTGGTAGGCTACTGATAAGCGTTTAAAATGTCTAACAAATGGAACAATGGAACAAAAGCCTTAGATAATTGAAGGAAAACAAATATTATTGGGTAAGTTTTGTTAGTAGCTTGCTGCAGAAAAGCCCTCTGCCAAATTGGCTCTTTATGTCGTAATACTGTTGATGACTAACTCTCCTTGCCTTTGCAAAATTGCCGGGTACCTAGCGGAAGAGCCAGAAGCGGTATCACCTCGGGTATCACAGCTGCTCCCGAAGATCGCCGTGATTGTTTGACACAGGATTTGAGTTGTTGAGTTTGAGTCGTTAGTGAGACGTTTTGTCGTTCTTCATGAGGATCACTGGCGTGTTTTGGTCTTAGTCATATAGAGTATTAGATTGTTTTAATAAGACCTTGAACTTGAAGTTGACTTTACCTGTATCTTCCTGATGAGCAGCCGCTACCGCCTTCTTCCAGTCGCCAACGGAAAGCAACTTGGCCAGATCCACTGGCACAAGCTCACGAAGCATCTGCTGAATCGAGTTCAACTCCTGCTTCGACTCTCCAAACCTCGACCTGTACATCAGCGCAGCCAACTTAACAGCCTCATCTCTAGTGCATTTGTGATATCCTCGTAACAACTTCGGCATTTCCTGATGGAAGTGGAAGATGATATCTGCATTTCTATCCTTGCCGGGGACGGTGTTCGTCCACAACTTCTTCATAAAGAAAACTTGGTACGTAAACTGCGGCATGGCGCCATCTCTTGCTGGTCGTGCCTTTTTGATCCAGTCGGTTAGGTGGCGGACGAAGTCGAAGAAGAAATCAGCTTCCGGCACTGAGATGACTTTGTCGGTGATTTTGACGAAGAGACTGAAGCCTTCTGGTGATGACAGGTTGAGTCTTTGGGATATACTAGAGCAGAAGTCTTTAGCGCGGGTTGAGGAGTCCACTTCGAATGCCTACAACGGAAACCAATTTAATTGTTGCTTTTAGCTAAGCACAGGCATACAGCGTAATTTTATTTTTGTCAAAGAAATGACCGTTCATGCGGTAAAATGGTGAACGCGCACAGAACATCAAAGACGCTGCTATATCTGCTATATCGCTGCTATATTAATCTTATCTCAGTAGAGATAACATTAATCCCAGTAGCAAATACTGCAGTTAACTTTAATCCTTACTCGGAGAAACTTGATACAGTGTAGAATGAGCTCTATTACAAACCTCGTCCGTGTCGTCTGGGAAGTAGACCTTGTGGTAAATCTGAGTTGTTTTGTGCTGGATGGCCTCTACTTCAACTTGATGTGGCGGGTACTTCCTCTGCCCATGCCTCAGTGTCTTCTGTAGTCTCTGCAGAGAGTCTAGGGCGATGGGATGACGCCGAGTTCGAAGGAACATTGTCAGCTCCTACAATGAGTATGGCATAAATACAACTGAAGTTAATGTCCTGCTAGTTCATGGTAGTGATACCCCCTGGACCCAGAGTGTCTGGTGTCTAACGGGTGTCTTTCTTGAAAACTGGGAAAACAACAGAAAAAGATTTCTGTAGCCAGAGGAGGCAAACCACAGACACTGAAGCGAGAATTTACCTAAATTTTTCTCCTGAATAATTTAACATTCGCTTTACTTATCGCGCCGACTCGGCTATTTATTACCGACTAGTCGACAACATTCGGGGGGGGGGGGGGGGGGCGTCCCCCTCCCCTGGTCGTGACTCCCCTGAACAAAAGTGTTAAGTCGCAAGACTTGTCACTACAGATATTGATCGCCAGAAACGAAAAATCAGATAACGCGGTAGTTGCATTAACGACTGTGTAGCAAGCCAATTACAGCCATTATGTGCAAAATACGTCTAAAAACTTACTTTCAATAGGCTTTGTGAGCAGGCGAACAGTCCGGTGGCCAGCCACATTAACTCCCATCCACGCTCTTCACTCAGACGATTTCTGTTATCTGTGAGTTGTTTCATCAGTTGGCAGTAGATTTCATCGCGTAGTATTTCCTAAAGCAGAATAACCAAATTTTATTACTTTCAGGTTATGCGGTCAAAACCAAACATTGTTTAAAGCCACAAGGTGACAGTTCAGACACGTTTCGGAGCTTTGTCTTTTTTGTAAACTGAATATATTAGTTGTTCAAATAAGGCTGTTGTGCCTTTTACTGCATGAACCAAATTCACTCACCACTTAGAGGCAATGAAAGTGCAAATTTAGAATAATCCAACTACAATAATACCTACCCTACCTTAGACCTTAGTTCCTCCTGTACCTCCAGAGGCGCTTAGGGCATCCAAGAAAAGCCGCCAGTCGTCTCTCCTAAGGGCCGCTGCCCATAATACTACTAATACAATAATACTACTAATTAACTAACCAAGACGTCGAACACAAAAGCAAAATGGAAATGAGCCTTTGTAGAAGATTCCCAGTAAGACAGAGCTTGTGGACTCTGACTCCGGACTCGTCTCAAGAAGTCTTTTTCAAGGACTCGGACTCGTCTTTAACGGAGCTGTCCGTCCGCCACAGCTGTGGACTCGGACTCTGGACTAGTCTCGAGACGCCTTTTTCAAGGACTCGGACTTGACTCGGACTCGGATTTGCTGGACTCGCAGCAGCTCTGCAGTAAGATGGTTGGGAAATGGTCATCTAGCTATGACCCGAAAAATCACTTGGCCCTTCTTATCACAATACTACAATACAAACCCACGCTGCCAGAAGTCTCTGGCTATACCGGCAGCCAGTATGGCTAACCAGTGTGGCTCTAACAGCTGGATCCAGGAGGGTATGGATTTTTCTACCCATATACGTCCACACACAGTCCGATTCTCGCCACCGGATGCGAATTTCATCCTTCGCTCTGAAATTGTATGCATCGCATGCAGGTTTCCCCATCGTGACGCGAATATCGCATGCGCTCGTAGCTCAAGGAACGGTAAAGCCGCTTTCACATTGACGCGTCGTTGCGATGCGCTGCGTATGCGTTTATCTTGCGCTGGGTACAGGTTGCGTAGCGTATCTTCCACACCTGCGCGCCAAGCTTTCACGCTGGATGTTCATTGCTAAGTTTTTCTTCATCGTTAGAGGGTTTTCTCCGTTTGTCTTTTAAAATCTCCATTTTTCACTGAAAAATCTGCTGCGTATGCGTCGACGCATACACTGTCAGAAGTTTCATAACAGATAACACGAGGATCCCGGTTTCAACAGATAATGCGTAAGAGATAACACTTTGGATGTTATCTGTTGTGTTTGAAAACGTGATGCATGAAATGTTATGCATAACAAGCTTTGTTAGAAAGAGCCAAAAAAGCATCTACTGACTTTCTTCCTTATCGTCATGATCTCGGAAAACTCAGCAGCTACTATTTGGCAGTTTTTCAGTTCTTCCTGATGGTAACGCTTATTATGCATAACATTTTGAAACACAACAGATAACATCCGAAGTGTTATCTGTTACGCATTATCTGTTGAAACCGCGCATCCTCGTGTTATCTGTTATGAAACTTCTGACAGTGTATTTGTCTGCGTAAGCTCTACGTTGCGTCACCGCAAGCGCGACGCAGAGGTTGCGTAGCTCAGTGTGAAAGCCTCAACGCGTCAGTGTGAAAGCGGCTGAAGTTGGTGAGCTCGGAAAGACTAGATCTAGTAGTGTACGGCCTCATCCACTGTCAGAAGTTTCATAACAGATTGTGCATAACACTTTCAAGAATAACACCTTTTCACTTAGAAAAAAAGTGTTATGACCAATTAAGTTTATACTATTTCGTGCCCAGATCTCCAACAACACCTTCAATAGGTAAAAATACTACACTGTCAGAAGCTACATAACGACAACAGCAGGATGCGCGGTTTCAACAGATAACACTTTGGGATGTTATATGTTATGTTTCTTTCGTTCCCGTTAGTATTTTTACCAATTGAAGGTTGTTGGAGATCTACGCACGAAATGGTGTAAACTTAATTGGTCATAACACTTTATTTCCAAGTGAAAAGGTGTTATTCTTGAAAGTGTTATGCGCAATCTGTTATGAAACTTCTGACAGTGTAAGCAGGGTTGCCACATGTCGCACGATAGTGTGAATTGTCACCCTATTTTTTTTTGTCACTCTTGTCCTACGTAGGACATAAAAATCATTCTATTTCAGAAAATGACCAAATGTGTAATTTTTGAAGCAGGGACTCCGACCAGAAGTAACTATTTCAAGTTTTTTTTTATGAAAGTAAAATTAAGATGTGTCATTTTTACACAGGCGATTCCGACCAAAAGTGAACATTTCATGAAAATAGATTTCACTCCCAATTCACTCTATGTTTTGGGCCAAAATTCACTCTCTAAATATGTTTGATGTGGCAACCCTGCTCATAAGGCCTCCATCTTTGGTTTCATGACAACATTGCCCAGGGAAGTCTTAGTCCAAATACTTACATGGTTAAGTGGGCCTTCGAATATCTGATCGGTGAGGTCATTCGCCGACCTCGATCGCCGACTCGGAAGATCGCCCATATACTTCAAGATGGCTTGGAAAGCATAGACCGCTTCCTGGCTGAGACCTTCTTTTCCGTCGAGCTTCTTAAGCAGTGGAAGCTTGATGGGATCCCTATAAAGTAAGAAAATACGAGTTGAACCGGCGGGGACTGCACTCGGGAACTCGAGCGACACAGAACAGTGGGATAAGACCCGAAGAGATGTACGATGAATAGGTGACAGACGGAAAAGTACACTAGGGGGAGTATTGCAGAGCTATGTGCTATGGCAGTGGTTCCCAACCTCTTTCGTACCTCGTACCTGTCATCAAGGTTCAAAAATGTTGCATACCACTTTTTCGACGAATCGTTGTTCTACGATTTTTCCTTTTTTACGGTGCAAAACGGATAAGTCAGCTACATTTTATTAGAGCTATATTTCGGCCCTTCTTGGCAAGGGTCCTCTTCAGGCTCAAGCCGCTCAACCTGGAAAATGAACTTCATTTCATCATATTTTTTACCCCAATCAGAACGTCAAAAAGACGGTATTCATTGTCATCAATGGCAAGGCATAAATGTGTATCTGAATTACGTACGATGGGGTATTTGATCGTGAGGAAGATAACTAAACTGAGTCAGACGACTAAAAATGACTGATGCGGGATATTAAACTTCTTTTCGGGACCTTCATGTACCCCTTGCGAGGGTCTCTCGTACCCCGTAGGGTACGCATACCATCGGTTGGGAACCACTGTGCTACAGGATGCCTCCATAACTCAGAAAAGATCAACGATCAAATCTTTCGGATAGGTCCGTTTGATCTACAGCGCACTCAAATAGCCCAGCCGGCGAACAATGCTATTACACCGTCTTACAGACATACACATTCACGCCAAGAGCTGTTGCAACAGGGGATACTCATCTATAATAATGTACTTTATTTCCTTAATATCCTGTATTACACACGCTAGCACTGGATCGTCATTCACGCAAATAACACATGACAGTTACATAAGTAGACCTTCATCTATGCGTACAACTTAAAAGTATATTTTGACTTAACTTGAATTAAAATATTGGATAAAATAAGGTACAAAGGATTTCAGGTAACGATCAGTCGAGTTGGGTGAGAGAGATGGGTGGTCTTTCTAGTCGGGAAGTAGCGTCCCTCTGTCTTTGTCGCGTAGTGGGCCTGCTATTTGCTATGGTCTCAAAGTCAGGTAGAATGGCACGATGCGCATGGGATGCCAGACACTGCCGAATGCGCAGCGCCCAATAGGCACCCCTTCGACTTTGAACTATTTTTTAACGCCTTATCGACACTGAAAAAAAAACGAGCTAAACTGACCTTGAGTGTCTCCAAATGTCATCTCTGCTGTCCCTTCTTGCAGTTGTCAACGTCATTGACTTGTTCACTGTTCGTTTACTTGGGGGTCTGAAATGGTCCACTGAGTAGTCCTCAAGGGTATGGGGCTTCTCGAGTCCCTCAGCTTCTGGTGCTTGAGTGGCGAGAAGTCTTCTACCTTTCTCTGCTCCCTCCAGTGTGAACAATTCCTATAGAAATTCGAACAATCAGACAAACCCGCTACACCGATCGGTACATTAACCATATCTTGGGGAACGGTGCTGATCCAGGGCTGGTCACCAAGAACCAGGGTGTACGAGTTACTTCAGGGTACTTTGGCTTACTTTTGGTCACATTCGGTTACTTTGGGTTACATTGCATTGGGTTACACTGGGTTACTTTGGGTTACATTAGGTTACATTGGTTTACTTTGAGATACCATAACATAGCATAACATAACGAATTTATTTCAAACAACCACTATCATGGCAATGCCAAATTTGGGTATTACGTCAAGCATAATGCACATTTTAAAATCTATACAGTTAATCATCAATTCGTCATCACAAACCTGTTATAGTATATAAATGAAAACCAAAAACAGAACACGGACGCTGGAATAATATCACAGACAGCTACCACCATCATTATAAATTTTTATGAAACTCGGAACGAAGCTTTTCTGGTACCGCGTATGTGTTGCAGGTACGGGGGACAACTTTGGAACCTTTGAACTTGCGACCCTTTCCTGTCGGTTTCTTGTGTTTTCATAAGGAGGAGGAAGGATATCGGATAGAACAGGATGGTGGAGGAGCTTATGACCAACCGCTAAGCTCAGCCGCAGTCTCCGACTCTCAAGGGTTTCCATCTTAAACTATTTTAGGAGAGCAGAATAGGGAACTTTGGGCTCACGACTTATTTTTAGGAGTGAGATACTTTTGGGTTACTTTACAGGGTGTACGAAGTTACTTTTGGTGACCAACCTTGGGTGCTAATCTCGGGCACGACTGAGTTGAGAACTGGTCCTTACTTTAGCCCTATGTGCGGTCCACAAGAGGAGGATATACTTCAGTTTCAAGGCCCGATGAAAATACGTTACTTCGTTGCTCCGCTATTCACGAACAGTCGATTTTCATATAGTGGACTTTCCCGGTTGGATTTGTGGTACCTCTACGCGCTTGTACCTGTGTGGTATGCTTTACGAAAACCATTTATTTATAATATATTATTATTACGATATTATTTATGAAAAATAAGTGTTCACGCAGTGAGCGATTTGGCGCAGTTGACGACTGAAAAGCCATGTTTATGTTGAAATTCATTTTCCGAGTCATAGTAGAACTTTGCGTTGTGAGGACGGCCGCAGGTATTCTGAAGGTCATACTAAAAAATTAAAAATATGCCTAACAGAATCCAAATAATTCAGTGCATTCAATTCAACGAAATAAAATGGCTTTTCAGTTGAACTTTCAGGGGATAAAACCTTGGCTGGTACTGATCCACAAGAGAAGGCACATTTGTGACAAGCGGAAACTGAAGATTGGATCCGGTCTAGGACGTTCAGGGTTTTTTCCATACGGAATAAAATGATAATAAACCTACTTGTACACCTCTTGGTTAAAATTCATCTTTCTCCTGAAACTCCTAACAGAATCTGGATAAACCAAGCAACTCTACTTTCGAAGCTCCATGCATAGACTTGTTATTAGTGAAAAAAGGTGGGAAATCTTACCAGTACATTCGTCGGAGGTCTGTTCAGGGCAGGAATAACATACACCGATTCTGCGGGGAAGTCTCCCTTCTCACTGGTTCGCTCACACCGTCCGACGCACCAGCCTGAGGTCAGGACCGTTTCTCCAGTAACTCCATCTTCAAGAAGTATGAGATCGCCCTTTCGGAACTTCAGGAACGCTGAATTCTCCCCTGAAAGGAACAGAAGGAACGTTTATACTTCTAGTTGGACCGCTACAGAGCCAAATAACACTAGCGAGTAGCCCCAAGACTTGACAAAATTGACACACACTCGAAAAGCAGCGATACTATCGCCCCTAGCGATAGAGAACATCCCTACTGAAACTCATTCAGTCGTTCACCAGCGCTGGCTCCGATAACTTCATATTCTGAATATTGCAAAAAAAGTATACAGCCTCCATTGTTTCCTTTGTGCGTGCAGACCGCACATTTGCTTTACTAGAAATTTTTAAGCCCGCAAGTTGGTCTCGCTTTAACAGGGGCGTCATGTCGGCCAGTCGGTAAAAATATCCGAGTCGGCGCGAAGCGTCGATTTTCCTGAAAATCAGTCGATTTTTGGAAACTGCCATTTTTTTCTTGAAAACAGTCGTTTTTTCTGCAAAAACAGTCGGTAAACATTACCAGCCAGTCGGTAAATTCCTTGGCCCCCCCAAAACATTTTGTCTAGTAACGTCTCTGCGCTTTAAATGCCGCAAGCGTAGTGGGCGGCGCTACGAATATGGCCGGTTTGCAAAGCATGGAAAGCATAGGTCTTGGCACTACTTCTTAGTGTTATTTTGCTCTGGACCGCTATTAGAATCGGAAACTTCCAGTTCCAAAAGCTTTTGCATTTCGTATCAAAATCTATACTAATTAGAGCGTGTTCCCCCCTACTTACCGTAGCTACTACGCATGACGTCACGAATTCTGGCTTTTTGACGTCAAGGTTGGAACGATTTTTCTATTTTTCAGCATAATATCATGCCACGGGCGAATCCGACCAATCACGTTACAGAGATGCGTAGTTACCACGCGTGTTACGCTCCCGAGCATGGTAAGCAAATAGTTACTGTTAGTTACCATTTATACTATTAGGTACCATTTAGAAGTTTGGAACGGTCAGAATATTAACTTTTCACGAGGTTGGATCGAAAATAGTAACTAAAAGTTACTATTGTTAAAAGGCGGAGCACGCTCTTAATTTGACATACATCTTCAGCTTTAGCTCGAAACCAATTCCGCATCTGCCCATGTTCAAAAGCAGAGATAATTCAGGCGTCCAATATTCCCATCCTAAATAGGAACTAATTTCGAGCAAGAAAGACAATGAAAAAGAAAAAAGAGATCCAAAGTTTTCGTAGCTTAAGGATACAAGTTTTTACAACATGTTATAAACAAAATGTCACAAATATGCAATTTCTAATTGTTTACTGATGATTCATTATACCAATGGGAGGGATCTGAAAACCCCGGCGACAACCTGAAGGGATGCTTGTCCCTTTAGGCTGCAGGGAGAGAAGGTGTATGGGAATTTGTTGGAAGAAAAAGCTTGCACGTTTCACGAACGGGAAAGCAGGATTGGTTTTCAAGTAAGAACAGCGTATTTTAAGAACGTCTTCAACTGTTGTATTATCACTGTTTCTAATTCCGTCCTCCAAATCTCAATATATTCATACACTTGTCACTTAGACGCTGGAGCTTCATTCACAACGAATCTGGTGCCAAGGTGGGGCGTCAACCGTCTAGTCAAATGAGGATCCGATTTTACGGATGTAGCTAGGAAACTTACGCTCCGGGTTTCGCAATCCGGATTGTACGAGACAGTTACAAAGGAAAATCTGGACATTGCCTAACAAGCTAATCTTCCAACGTATGATCATCCCCGATGAAAAATTTGTAGCCTGGGTAATAGTATGGTTGTAGTAAGAAAAAGTAGCAGGTAATACTATGTAATAGCAAAGAAAACTATCATTTGATGTGCCTCAGACTGGTCCAATCTTATGTAGTAGTATGTAGTAGCATCCTGTCTTGCCATAGTAGCATCCAGTCTTGCTAATAGTAGCATATAGTAGTATACAGTAACACGGTAGCCTTGAAGTAGAAGCATGTAGTAGCATCCTTAGTGCTGCATGCTACTTTTTCGTGCTACTTCATAGTACTACTTTGAGATAAATTTTTCATCGGGTCTAGAGAGGAGACTCGGAGATTTTAAGGAGTGGGTCACATTGATTGCACAAAACTCGGAAATGCTCTCTCTTGACTTTACCACCTGCTATTCGGCTAGTCCGTAATTGGTGTTGAAATAAAACTGAATTGAATTGAATACTCTGTCTAGGAGACATAGACCCACCCTACTTACCGTAGTTACCACACATGACTTCACGGCTCCTGGATTCTTGGCGTCAAGGCTGGAACACATTTTCTCTCTTTTCGGCAAAATATCATGCCACGGACTAATCGGGCCAATCACGTCACAGAAATCGAATTACCACGCTTACTACGCTCCCGAGCGTGGTAAGCAAATAGTTACTATTGCGAGAGGGTTGGAACGGTCAGTGTCGTAACTTTTCAAGAGGTCAGAAGGAAAATAGTAATTTACAGTTACTATTATTAGAAGGGTGGAACACGCTCAGAGTATTGGTGCAGGGAGAGAAGGTGAACGAGGGAAGCTAAGACGATGACGATAATGACTATAATAAAAATAACTAAGAATAAAAAAAAATTAGGAAAGGAGATTTTAAGAAAGGAAAAAGTAAAGAGAATTTTAAGGTTTTAAACATGAAAATGGTAAAATGAGAAATAAGGGATAAAAGAGGAAATAAGAAAGAATATTAAAAAATTAAATGTAGAGATAGAGGAAAATGTAGGTGACGCTAAATATATAGGTCGGTCATTGAAAAAAAAAAATAAAAATAATAATTTAAAATATGAGATGTTAGGACCGTTGGCGTCACCGAGGGAAAGTGGAAGCGTAGTCACCTGTTCAAATCATATTGGACAGGAAGAACCGAAACGATACTACGTGGCAATATTCAAAAAAAAAAGAAAAAAAGACGATAACTAAGAAAGCTTATGTTACCTTGCGGTGTGTAATCCTGGATAGCTATGACAAACTTCGACCGCTTTTTCAGGCCCTCTAAGAAATAGACCACCAGGTCACGGATGTCTTCCGAGTTCGGGCTTTGGAAAGCGAACTCTTCCCCTCGGATTGTCGTAAGGGTGAACGATTGCATGAACGCCTTCGCAGTTCTGAATAAGACAAAACTCATCAGACAAATGATCAAACAGGTACAAAGTAGGTTTTCGAAAATATAGTACAAAGGGGTCAGTTTTTTTTTTTTTTTGAGGGTGGAGGTTAGGCTAGGTCTTGAAGAGGGGCCTTGGGACCTGGTGAAGAGCGTGACAAAACTGTCTTAAGGCCGGCGGGTCTGACTTTATTCTCCACTCTCTCACCAATCAACAATATGAGGGGAAGGAAATGTCCTATCCTACTCTCAACTCACGTTCCTCTTTCTCTCTATGCTTCTCAAGCAAGTATTTATTCATATACTTCGCACCGAAACAGCCGGCCTATACGAAACGAATGCCCCGAATACCAAGATACTCTCTTCTCCGACTCACGAGTCGTATGTGACTAAATACCCGATGAATAATTTATCTCAAACCGTAGTACGAAGTTGTACGAAAAAGTAGCATGCAGTCCTAACTGATGCTACTACATGCTTCTGCTTCAAGGCTACTGCGTTACTGCATACTACTGCACGCTACTATTAGCAAGACTGGATGCTACTATGGCAAGACAGGATGCTACTGGATACTACTACATAAGATTGGACCAGTCTGAGGCACATTAAATGATAATATTCTTTAACATAGTACATGCAACTTTTTCGTACAACTACCATACAACTACGCAGGCTACAAATTTTTCATCTGGTACTAAATTTCAATTCACTTTATTCGAAAAAACATGCGACGGACAGAGCCGATTATTAGTTTTTGTTGTCATAAAATAAACTTATGTCACTCGACGAGCCAAAACTAACATAAACAAAATTATGATATACACAATTAATTTTGCAGACTAAAAAATCAACCCAGCATTAAACATCTTAACAAACGAGGGTGCAAAACTAAGCTCATATGGAGCATGTGAAGCAGTCACAGGTTGAAGTTTCGGCACAGGCTCTGCAATGGACCTGCTTGGCCTTACCCAAGCCGGTTCATGTTGGGGCGGGAGGATATTTCGGTTAATAGAGCTCGACAGGATTTTATTTCCAGGAGATAGGGAGAGTTTTAAACGACGGGAGTGAAGGGTTTGAAGTTGAAACTGAGCCTCGTTTTTGTTGCACGCTGCAGGTCCACTTCTCGGACGATCCCGGACTGATTCTTTCTACATCCGTTTTTGCACTGCAGCGCTTCCGAGGAAGACGGCAGCGCTTCTCGAGAATCACGGACTTGCTCACCGACCAAGTCCGTGCTTCCCTGCAAGATGCTGCAGCGCTGCCGCTTCAACCAAGAAGAAAGTGAATCCAAAAACGCATATTGTGCAAAAGCAAAGAAGTGCTGCAGCAGCGATGCGGCAGTGCTATTACAACAAAAACGAGGCTCTGATTGAGGAGGGATCTGTAAGGTACTTTCGGGGATTCTGAAATTACTAATAGGGCACAGTATACTCGGTCTTTTATTCCGCCCTGTATGCAAGAGATGTACCTAAGGGGTGTAAGTGGAGTTAACTACAGACCATAATAAATAATTAACTTCAACAGCTGCCATAGGCCCGCTCCAAGCCCCCCCCCCCCCCTTCCGCCACCCATAATAACCCTGTGGCGTTGACTAATAAAAAAGTGACGACACTCATCAAAATTCGAGCGACTTAACTCCGAAGAACGAATTCAATAGTTGCGTTTTTGATCAGAATTCTCCGTTCCGAATTCTCGCTTCTGAATTATCGTACAAATTACCGTTTTTGCTCCTCTGACTTCTCCATTCTCGCTTTTGACAAAAACACTAATTTTGCAGCTCGTCCGCAACCCGGTATACGTGTTTATGCGCATTTTGAACACCCACACTCTGTTCACCAATCAGGGAGTAGAACGGAGAGAGGAGAATCGAGAATTCACCATCGGAGCAACTTCTCGATTCTGCAGAATCGAGAGGCTTTCCCCGTTCTCGATTCTGACAAAAACGCAAGAAAAGGAGAATTCACTTCATCTGAATAGTTCAAAAACGCGAAATAAGAGGATTCGGAGGAGAATCGCGAGGAGAATTCGTATCAAAAACGCAACTAATAATTATCTAAAAACTTAGATACTTACTTTTGACTAGCAACAGCTGTAATTTCAGGGAATGACAGTTCGAGTAGCACCTGTTCTTGGTCGTCGACCACATAAACTCCGGTCCAATTGACGGCAACGATAACATCAGACTTAGGCAGGTTTAATCCTAAAGATGACGAAATAATGTTATTTTCAGACAAGAAATCATCTACAGCACTAACAGCGGATGAAAGAGCGAGGAATAAGTAGTAGGATTTACGACTTAAGGATACGGCAACGAATCTCTTGGTTCTTCAGTTAGAAGCGAAAACAACGACTGCTAAATTCTAATATGGAAAATAGAGTATTTTATTTTTTTACATTTGATTACTTTTAAACATAAAAGTTACTGTATTTATGAATTTATGCTACGTACGACGAGTACCACCTACCATGATCTTGGTATTACCAAAAGACGATTCTATTCAAGCTTGCAAAATCAAAATTCCAAAAGGACGTTTTTAAGTGGTACTTTGGTAACAGAATTGTTGATCCTTGGAACAGCTTTACCGAAGATACGGTTAACGCTGAATCGATCAACAGTTTCAAGTGCACTGTTGATGTTTTTTTTATTTTTGTAAAGACAACCAAATTAGCTAGCTAGCAAGTTTTGTCTAATAAACCTTACTTACTTACTTACTTACTCTGATCAGTTCTGTTCCTCAAAATTTAGTTCTTCAGTGTCGAAAGCCTTTTCTGGTGCTTTGTATTATTACAATTATTATTCTACTCTAATAAAACGAAGATCTTACCAGAGAATCTGAACGCTTCATAGAATCTGGAAAACAACAGTGGCCACTTCAGCTTCGCGTAACTGACAATATCTTCTTTCACTCGGGTGCTTGGGACCTTTTCTTTGGAGTAGTAACTCTGAAAAAAACTTTCTTAGTAAAGAAGAACTTCCATTTTTCAATCACTCTTCATTCATCATTTTTCACTCTTCCGGGCTTGTTAAAAGAAAATCAGTGAACGAACCCGGCTCCAACCCCGACTTTAAAGAGTAGTAAGTCTGAAAACAAAAATTCTAAAAAAACAGAACTTTCCTTTGTCAATCTCACATTGGGAGATATTTTCATACAATCAGGAGCTATACTTTCAGTATAGTCCTGTCAGTATAAATGGTAGAAACAACTTAAATTAAATAACTGAGGATACAGACAAATTTTAGTCAATTTCTTTGCCTATTATTCATTGTACCAGCGAAATATTTTTTTTCTTTTGTCCGATTTTCTTCATGAGATCAATTTGAGCTACCCAATCTGGATATTCCCTACCCGCACCACTAGATGGTCCCACAGTCGAACAGAGTTCGGATGTAGGGAGTGACCTATACATCGCAAATGCTGGAATGCTTCTAAACTGGCTACTGAAGAAATTATAAATGAAACAAACAGTGAAGACCTTGAGTCTCCTTGGACCACTTACCCTCTTGAAGGCTTGGACAGTCAGCTGAGCCCATCTATCCAAAGACTTATCGCCTTGAGCTAGGCAGTAGTCGGGAATATAGTTGGGTAGCAAAGTGTGCAGTCTCTCCAGGTTCATGTCCGTTACATAGTCGATATAGTATTGTTGTGCGGCTACCATGGCTAGGTCTTCCTCCTTCTCGCAGCGATATTCCCCGAATTTGACACCTCGAACGATCTGCAAATTTGATGATTCGTTAGCAAGTTTAATTGCCGGCGGTCGATCACCCTTGCTCACCTCTTGTCGGTTTATAGGGCGGCTGGACGTTTACTAAGGAGTCGTGGATTCTTCTTTTTTGTTTATGTAATTAGTAACATCAAACTATAGGATTGTTTTTTGTTGTCGTACCGGATTTATGTCATTCGACATTGCGTCACCGGTTCTGGCCTTCCACTTACATTTATTTTGTGAAAATATGATAGAATTAAGTGCCAGCAAATATGAAAGGTAACAATCTCAAGTGTTGACAAATTCGTTTGCAGTTTGAAGGAAATCATCTCGGGTGTCGGCAAGTTGGCCCGAGCCGAGTCCGTTTCTTGCCCCCGAACATTTCTGGCGTCACTCATGTTCTGCGAAAGAAGGAGATTAAAAAGATGAGATCATGTTATTTTAAATATGCAAAGCACCTCCTCCACTTGTCGAAATTATGTCATAACCATACATTGACGGAGAAATTCAAAATTCAAGACGCAAGTGTTACCCTTTTGGATGTTTCGTCATCACTTTCAAAACTCATGGACAACAAGGCCCAACCAGCACACGATGTCGTCCACTGCTTCCTGACCGAAGATTAAAAATTAAGTGTCTTTTTCTGTGTGTATATATGTGTTTTGTTTATTTTCTTTACTTTTGTCATTTACTCCGCCTTTTCAAAATGGCGGGTCATAAATAAATTACTTACTTACTTACTTATTTCGGCTAGTAACTTCTCTGATGGGAAGAGGCACCCAAAAGTAGTAAAACTGGTACACCCACATGAGCTACATCCGATGTACTCCTCATCAGAGGCGTTACTAGCCAAAAGGTTTGGGGGGGGGGACGAGACATTTACCGACTGGCTGGTAAATTTTACCGACTGTTTTTGCAGAAAAAAACACTGTTTCAACAACAAAAGAACACAGTTTTGGAAAAAATCGGCTGATTTTCAGAAAAAACAGCTGTTTCGACGAAAAATCGACTAATTTTCAGAAAAACCGACTATTTTCATGAAAAAAATCAACTGTTTTGACGAAAAATCGCGGCGCTTCGCGGCGACTCGGTTATTTTTTACCAACTGGCCGACAGCATTGGGTCCCCAGTCGTGACGCCCCTGCTCCTCATGCCGAAGAATGAATGAATGAATGAATTTATTACATGCAGCCTAGTAATAAGGCATTTGCACAGTACACACAGAAAAAAAGGTAAATGAGCGCTTAACAATAAATACAGAGGGTACATAAAACCTATAGCGACAGCAAAAGACTCTTCAATAATCCTTCAGATGATCACGCAGAAACACAATAAAAATAGAAAGAAAATTAAAGATTACCTGCTGGTATATCAAGTTAGTAGCAACTGGGTCCTCGATGGGGTCATGCCAGGGAGCGAAGATCTCTTTCCGGAAGAATAGCCTCCAGGGGGCGTTCCTCTCCTGTGCTCCTTGTTCCTTGGCATATTGCTCGCACTGAGAAACAGCATCCATCACGTGATCACCGCCACTTCCCAGGGACGACACCTAAACGAAGACAGAACAAATTTCAATGACATCCACTGCAAGAGGGGTAAAAGCCGCTTTCACATTGATGCGTTGAGCCTTTCACACTAAGCTACGCAACCTCTGCGTCGTTCAAGGTTCAAGGTTATGTTTATTTACAAAAAAAAATCTATCATTACCGCTTTCCGCTGCTGAGAGCAGAGCTCGAGTGCACACGGATAAAATAAAACCAAATTAACTTAAACATGATGAATCATACCCAATAACATCCGTTAAATAAAATAATAGGTCGTACTTGCGTCGACGCAACACAAAGCTTACGCAGACTAACGCAACGCGTCGCGTACGCATCAGATTTATCAGTGGAAAATTGAAGATTTTGAAAAAAAACAAAAAAAAAACATGCTGATGATGAAAAAAAACTTGCCACTAGTGAAAGAAATTAAAATTCAGCAGAAGAAACCGAGAAAGGAAAATGTAAACGAGCATCCAGCGCAAAAACTTCTCGCAGGTGTGAAAGATACGCTGTGCAACCTGTACGCAAGCAAGATAAACGCATACGTAACGACGCGTCAATGCGAAAGCGGCTTAAGTTTTTCTGCACCCTGCGGAAATCATTAGTGCGTTATTTTCCTTTGTTCCCTTTACGACGCAACTGTTCACCTCTCACGTATTTTAGTCAGATATGGGCCCCATCCGAACCGGTGCTACTTTCGCGCATTTAGTGTTCACCGTTAATCCGGTCCAGGTGAGGTTATTTTATACAAGCTTTTGTTGGATACATTTGCCATGTTTACCGTTATCACCATGACTGCAAGCGTGTTCCACCCTTATAACAATAGTAACTATTAGTTACTATTTTCGTTCATGAAAAGTTACTACGCTGACCGTTCCAGCCTTCTCGAAATAGTAACTATTTGCTTACCACGCTCAGGAGCGTAGTAAGCGCGGAAACTACGAATCCCTTCGATGTGATTGGCCCAATTAGCCCGCGGTACGATTTTGCTGGAAATATAAAAATGTTCAGCCTCGACGCCAAGAAGCCAGAATCCGTGTCACCGTCCGTAGTAATTACGGTAAGTAGGGTGGAACACGCTCTACACTGTCAGAAGTTTCATATCAGACAACACAAGGATGCGCCGTTTCAACAGACAACACTTGGGATGTAATCTGTTGTGATTTTTGAACACGTTATGCATGACATTTTATGCATAAGAAGCATTGCCGAAGAGCCAAAAATGCCAAAAACGCATCTGCTGAATTCCGACATCATGAAGATAACTAAAAAAGTGTATCCTGCCCGACCTTGGCACATCCCCTGTCACAACCGTCACTGGAGTCGTATCGTTTTCAATATCCTCGAGCACATCCTCACAAGCAGTGCTTTTGCTGTGCTATTTATGGATCCTCGATCGTTTTGTTAAGCCAGACGGATCCCAAACTGTGTCATGTTTTAGTCCTAATGTATCCAATTATCCCGATGAAAAATTATCTCAAAATAGTAGTATGAAGTTTTACGAAAAAGTAGCATGCAGTACCAACTGATGCTACTACATGTTACTATAGCAAGACTCGATAAACAGGAGGAAGGCGGAATGCTACTGAATACTACTGCTTAAGATCACCCCAGTGTGAGGCACATTAAATTAAGTATTCAGTACTACTGCATATCTTTGTATGTATCTCTGCATATCTCATGCAACTTTTTCGTACAGTGAGCTTTAGCTTTAAGTCACTCCTTTGGGTCTTGAGATTTTATCTATTTCGGACACGAGTGTAGTTATAGTTAGACGTGGATTCTGTCATCATGGGCCCCCACTCGTCGCGGATTCAACAAAGTAGTACTGCACGACATTTGCAGATTTGCCAGTGTTTGCCGGATTCATGTCGGATTACTGATTAGACCGAACACAAGGTAGGCTAAAATGATTTCAAGAAAGGGCACTACTACTTAACAAGTTGTTCCGAAAAGCATACGTTTGCCCTTTGTTTTTGGGATCCCAAAACGTAAGTGGAGGGATATCTATGACATCGCAAAAGTTGTCCGTCCGTCCGTCTGTAAGCACGATAACTCTCGAAGGGAATGAGATATTTTGATGAAACTTGGTGTGAGGATTGTTTGGGTCAAGGGTAAGGTCGAGTTCGTAGATGGGCTCTGTAGCCCTATATTTGGGGGTGGGGGTTCAAATTAATGGACAAACAAATTATATTTAAACAGCTAATGCGATAGTCGATTATGGGGTAAGAAGACATGCTGAGCCCGATGGTGAAAATCATTTTCTCGCCGGACAAGTAGTTCGTCCAGAATCCGGCCAAAACCGGAAAGTTTGTTAAAAGTAAAAGTTTCATTTGAAGTTGATTAAATGTTTGATTTAGGGGTAAGAAGATTTGCTGAATACGATGGTGAAAACCATTTTCTCGCCGGACAAGTAGTTCGTCCGGAATCCGGCCAAGCCGGAAAGTTTGTTAAAAGTAAAAGTTTCATTTGAAGTTGATTAAATGTTTGATTTAGGTGTAAGAAGACATGCTGAGCACGATGGTGAAAATCATTTTCTCGCCGGACAAGTAGTTCGTCCGGAATCTGGCCAAAACCGGAAAGTTTGTTAAAAGTAAAAGTTTCATTTGAAGTTGATTAAATGTTTGATTTAGGGGTAAGAAGACATGCTGAGCACGATGGTTAAAAACATTTTTTCGCTGGACAAGTAGTTCGTCCGGAATCCGGCAAAAACCGGAAAGTTGGTTAGAATTTAAGTAAAAGTTTCATTTGAAGTTGATTAAATGTTTGATTTAGGGGTAAGAAGATATGCTGAATACGATGGTGAAAACCATTTTCTCGCCGGACAAGTAGTTCGTCCGGAATCCGGCCAAACCGGAAAGTTTGTTAAAAGTAAAAGTTTCATTTGAAGTTGATTAAATGTTTGATTTAGGTGTAAGAAGACATGCTGAGCACGATGGTGAAAATCATTTTCTCGCCGGACAAGTAGTTCGTCCGGAATCTGGCCAAAACCGGAAAGTTTGTTAAAAGTAAAAGTTTCATTTGAAGTTGATTAAATGTTTGATTTAGGGGTAAGAAGACATGCTGAGCACGATGGTTAAAAATATTTTTTCGCTGGACAAGTAGTTCGTCCGGAATCCGGCAAAAACCGGAAAGTTGGTTAGAATTTAAGTAAAAGTTTCATTTGAAGTTGATTAAATGTTTGATTTAGGGGTAAGAAGACATGCTGAATACGATGGTGAAAATCATTTTCTCTCCGGACAACTAGTTCGCCTGGAATCCGGCCAAAACCGGAAAATATGTCAAAAGCAAAAGTTATATCTGAAGTTGATTAGATGTTAGATTTAGGGGTAAGAAGAGACGCTGAGGCTGTATATGACAATCTTCATTCACCCGGACACATAATTAGTCTGGAATCCGGTTGTACCCGAATTTTGTTTAAGTCAAAGTTTTATTTAATGTTGATTAGATGTTCTTTATAGGGATAAGGAGATACGCTGGATTCGTTTCTGAATTTTCTTTTTTTGCTGGACTAGTAGTTCGCTCGGAATTCGGGCGAAACCGCAAACTTGGCAGGAGTAAAGCAGGAAGTTTCGGTCAGTATCGTCAAAATAGATATGGCCTATAGAGGTATAGATTGATAGATAGATGCAATATCTGAACTAGGTTTTCTTTGATGATTAGCCTGGCGAAGACTGGATCTGGCGAAGACAAGACCTAATTGTCTGGATCAAATCTTAGATTTTTGGTATCCCATCGACACCTTTGGCCTTGTTCTTTGTTGTGTGATCTTTTTCTACTTAAGAGCACTACTACTTTAACAAGTTGTTCTGAAAAGCATACATTATTTGTCCTTTCTTTTTCTTTGTTCTGTGGATTTTTTCTGTGTTTTTCTACTTTCTTTCCGTGATTTTTGTTTTTCTTTGTTGTGTGTTTTTTCTACTTTCTTTCCTATATACTCCGTCATTCCTCTTTCCTGTACGATGGGTGACAAATAAACATTACATTACAAGTCTGAAGGGTAGTATTATGTTTCTGATGTGTTTGTCCATTTAGCCAATAATTGTTTCATGTCCCGCATAGCTATTCCTTCATCCCTTTCGGACGCAGATTCACGAGACCAACCTTGTCAAACAGAGCGATATAAAGCGAGAATCCAAACTGGTCCATCAGCCCTATTTTGTCCGACAGCTGATTGCAGAGCTCTCTTGCAGTGGTGGCAGAATCAGCAAGTAGAGTTTTTGTATTGCCATCCATGAAAGTGATGGGAAGCATCAGAGGTTTCTTCGACTTCGTAGCCTGTAAAAGAAAGAAAAAGCACATTGAAATTGTAAGAAAGAAAATCATCCCACTCAGCAGTACCGCTGCGGGGGTTTAATTTAATTTAATTTCAAACCAATGCGGCAACAACATTTCATGCGCGAGCAAATTAATTGACACTTGTCATTAAACTACAACTAAAGCATAGAACTATATACAATTGTCATAGAATAAATATAGTCATTCAAAAGGTGGGACCTTTCAGGAAGCTCTCGACGGACTCTGACCCACCGCTATCAGAAACGTGAGTAATAGCCCAGTTACGTCAGTTTTTGGTAGAAAAAAACTTTGCTTTTATTTTTTATTTTTTTTTATCAAACGTACCTTGACTTAGACAAGCAGACCTGCGAATGCGACTGAGACAATGCAAGAATGAGATAATATAATAATTAGTATGCGTGCTGACATCTAACCTCTCGGAGATAGGAGGAGGTACACGGCTAGGCCGGTTTGGAGGATTGGTCCTTACTTTTGCCCGATGTGTGGAGATATAAATGAGTGTGTGTGACATATTATGTTTGAATGTAGGGAACTGAATTATTTAAGGAGAGCATTATTTGGATTAAATGAGTGTGATCAGGAATGGATGGAGTGAATGTTTTATCACGATAAGGAAGGTGGGTAGATTCCTCAAGTTGTCTATATGACTCACAGAGAATTTTTTTGTAGTTTTAAGTGATCGTTCTAATTATTTTGTGTTTTTCTTTGTATCGCCATGGCCCCCGGGCTTTTAGAGTAATAAATATCATATCAAATCATATCATTACTTTCCTACAAATTTTAATTCTCATTTCGTCCCTTGGCCGGGACTTTTCCGAGGTTGTGACTCTCAGCAGCTGCGTATAGTCACCACCGGTAGTGACATCTGAGGTGACTTATGCCTTTTAATTGTGTAAATATTACAATACTGTAACTTTCTCTGCTCGATCACATATTACTCACATAAATGTTTGATTAAAAAATTCCAAGTGCTTCCTCTAGCTAAACAGGCAGCTATACAGATTCTGCTATGTCGCTATTTCATAAAAAAAGGACAAGCTCCGGTCAAGCAAACAGAGTATGATCAAGAGTAATGTGAATTGCTGTATTTATTCTGTGACAATTATATAAAAGAACAAGCTCCGGTCAAGCAAACAGAGTAGGATCAAGAGTATGTTGAATTACTGTATTTATCCTATGACAATTGTATATATGTTATAGTTGTAGGTTAATGACAAGTGCCAATTAACTTGCTCATGCATGAAATGTTGTGCCGCATTTATCTGAAACTGAATTGAATTAAATTAAGGATAACACACAACAAGGATGAGCTTGCACTACGATGCCAATGCGTAACGAGAAATAACCAATTTTGAATCCAGTTCGTAAATGGATGTACAGGCTCAGCACACAATAAAAGGCGGAAACCAACCAAGCGCGCAAGAGTCTACAGTTCGACGACATTGCATCATGGGATGGGCCGCGGTTTCAACACAGAACCGAGTACGAGTGAGTTATTGTAGATTTATTTTCCCGGAAGTTTTTCCGAAGATCCTGCTCCTCTCGGGTTCGCCAGCACTTCTTCAGCAATCGTGCTGTTCCTTTGTGGAACGGCCTGTCTGATTCACCTGCGACTAGCTAAACACCTGAGGGGTTTAAAAAGCGACTCGACGAGGACTGGTGTGCGCAACCATGGAAAGTGTACTGGAGTGCCCCAGAAACAGTGACCCGGAAATAAATGAACACCATCACCAACCGCAAGCTACTCATCGGGATTCAAAATCCTTATTGCTTTCAAGTGCAATTTAAGGTATTTTTCAGCATACAATAAAAAGCGGACATCCACGAGCGTGCATGAGTCTGAAGTTCGACCTGCAGGGGCCGCGGTATCAACACAGAACCGAGTCGGAGTGAGTTATCGAGCGTGTTCCACCCTTCTAACAATAGTAACTATTGTTACTATGTTCGTTCCAACCTCGTAAAATGTTACTGCGCTGACCGTTCCAACCTTCTCGAAATAGTAACTAACAGTATATTTGCTTACCATGCTCAGGAGCGGAGTGAGCGTGGTAACTACGCATGTCTTTAACGTGATTGGTCGGCTTCGCCTGTGGCATGATATTTTGCTGGAGAATAGAAAAATCGTTCCAGCCTTGACGCCAGAATTCGTGGCGTCATGCGTAGTAACTATGGTAAGTAGGGTGGAACACGCTCATTGTAGATGTACTTCCATTATTACCTGGAGCTCGAGCCAACTGGGTGGCTGATTCCTTGTCCCATTGGCAAGGGTCCTTCTCAACCTTTCCTCGCAGTATGGAGCATAGCCCGGTGGCCCATCACGAATAAACGCTCGCAGATACTTCTTGAAGTTGTCATCGGGGGCGAAGCATCCAACGCATAGCGACAGCAGGATCCAACCCCGGGCATGGCTTGACTTGGAGGGGTTGTTGCTCAACTGTTTGCAAATTTGGCAGTAAATTTCATTCCTAAAAGACATATAGAAAAAAAATGATATGCAGCCAAGTAACAGAGAATAAAAGGACGAGAAAATTGATGGGGAGATTAACCGCGAAAATAGACTTACGAGGAGAAAAAACTCATTAATCAATTAATTGTTTTACTAACCGAACAAGATTTTAGATCCTAGGAAGTCAATGGAAAAGAACTATAACATCTGGATGTACAAATAATGACAGAAAAGCTCAAACAATAAGCACGAGAACAGGAAAATATGCAGGACATCTTAGTTCAGGACCTCTTATTTCAGAGACTAAACATTTCTTGTGTACCTTCCCCGACGTTGGAGAAACTCTCGTGTTGCTTTTAACGTTTTACAGACTGATCCTTATGCGAAGTAGGCATCTATTGATTAGGCCCTTCGCGTCTCTGCTTTGCACTTGCCCTATCGATTATTTGATTGGTTGTTATTTTTTCGGACTGAATGTTATTTTCTCATTTTGTTTTGTTATTTTTTTTTCTTGAGCAATCGTCTCGTTATAGAAAGTTTTATTCTTATCTTTTTCTGCATAATTTCCTTGTTCTCTGCGTAATAGATTTACCATCGCTATCATTAGACAAGACGGGTCGACAGGTATAGTTCAATCAATAAATCAAGTTTATTTTCCGTACAGCTAGAAGAGGAATAAAAATATTTTGATAGTTCACCAACTGCTGTCTTCCTGTAACGATCGGAGCAAGAGCGCCAAGACTTGAAAAAAGTGACACACGCTTGAATAGCAGTGCCATTAGCGCCACTAGCGATAGTGAACGTCCCTACTGAAACTCAATCGTTCGTGCACTAGCGTTGGCTCCAATAACTTCATATCCTGAACACAGCAAAAAAAAGATACAACCTCCCCTGTTTCCTCGATGTGTCCAGACCCCACCTTAGCTTTACTAGAGATTTCTAAACCAGCAAGTTTGTTTCGCTTTAAATGTCGCAAGCGTAGTGCAAAGCAAGGAAAGCATAGGTCTTGACGCTGCTCCCTAGTGTCAATTTGCTCTGGTAAAGATCGACACGCACTAGCACCCCTCTTTACAGGTGGATCACTTGTCAATAAGGAACACTAGTTGCGTTTTTGCTGACACCATGGTATCTGTTACCACGGTCTTAAGTCGTTTTTGCAGTTATCGTGGTATCTGATACCACGGTCAAAAGGCGTTTTTGCAGTTATCGTGGTATCTGGCCAGTTATCGTGGTATCAGATATTCAGATACTACGGTCCGACCGTGGTAACTGGTCGTGGTATCTGAAAAGTCATCTCACTTTCATCAAATTTTGTCAGATTGGTGAGAAAGAAGTTTAGCACTTAGTGATGTAACTGGATATCTGTTTTTCTTTTGGGATGACTTCGAAAAGTGGAATTTCGGCAATAGTCGTTTTTGCAGAGCACCGTGTATCAGATACCATGATAACTGCAAAAACGACTAATTGCAGATTCAGTTACCGTGGTAACAGATACCATGGTATCAGTAAAAACGCAACTACTATTTCTAGCGAAATAGCTAAAGTTTTGAACTTATTTTGGACGGTTCCAACTGGAGGCTTTCTAGACTGTTAAAGGGAGGAACTGTCATAAGTTGCGTTTTTGCAGATACCATGGATCTGATACCTCGGTCTAGAGTAGTTTCTGCGGTAACCGCGGTATCTGGTGCCCTGGGCAAAAGCCGCTTTTGAAGTACTGAGTTCTGGCCATTCACCTTGGTAGCGACATTTAGATACAACTATTCCGACCATAGTAACTGACGGTGTGTGTGAAAACCGTGTATCCGTGTCCTATACACTTTCATTGCCGTTTACGAAAAGCAACCCGTAGTGTCAGATACCAAAGAAATAGAAAAACGTGATTTTCACTTTTTCTATTTCTTTCGTAATGAATGTCAGCTTGGCTTCAAACCTTATATGTGTCAGATACCATGGTAACTAACAAAACGGAAAAATGCAGATCCAGTTACTTTGTAACTGGATTACCACGTATCTGCAAAAAGGTAACTATATATACACTGTAAAAACAATCTTGCAGTATTTTGCTACTGGGATTAATCTTGTCTCTAAAAAGATAATCTTATCTCTAATTCGGATTAATCTTATCTCAGTAATCTTATCTCAGTAGAGATAAGATTAATCCAGTAGCAAATACTGCAGTTAACATTAATCCTTACTCGGAAAAAGTTTTTACAGTGTATTTTCCAGACAAGGGTCCAAGTTTAGTTAAGAATCCGTAGCTTTAGATCAGGATTTTAAAAGTACGAAATTTGTACCTTAGCTCGGCTCTCAAGATTCCATGTCCTATGATGAAATGCAACTTTTCCAGGTTCGACGTAGGCCTCGACTCCAGCCAGGATGCATAGGACTCAGTGGTGCATTCCTCGTCTTGCAGCTTCTTCCTGACGTCTTCACCTAGCTTATTCTTCTTCTTTAAGGTCAAGGAAATTAGTTTGTTTCGCACAGATCTTTGTCGGTTATTCATGGTTCCCCCTACGGCGGTCTGGTTCAGGTTGGCATCACTTCCCTGGAAGATAACATCCAAGGTCATGCTAGGACACCAAACAAAATCCAAAACCCGATACTCAATCGCAAGCAAAAAGAGCAAGAGCAGAACATACAAAAATCACAGAGCTTGACAACTTCCGAGCAAGAAAACAGTGCCGTCGAAATCTGCAACTGCTTTCAAGGAACAGATGTACAGAGAGTGGCGCATCTGGACAAGCTACTCTGCAAAACTTTGCGAACAATTGAGCTACGCACACACGCCAGTTCGATAGTCTACCACAAACCCCTGATCTTTTTTATACCCCATGCCTAACATTGGATAAACTATGCCAAGTTATATACTCTAACCCAATAAAATACTTCAGTTTCCAGTTTCCATTCAGCCGTCAAGGTGTGCGGACGTAGATTTGCATATTGTCATTTTCCCCGGTGCTATGCAGGCGGGGAGCCGGGCGTTCGCCCAGTTTAAATATTACAAGCTATGGCCGTGCAAGATTACAAGGGTGATACTTGTTAAGGATGATGAAACCAATTACGAAGTTTGCTGCTACGGGACGGAGGAGATAAAAATCGTGACGTCAGATAATATCTGGCCTTACGACGAGAAACGGGATGAGGCGCTGAAAGATGGCAGGAAAAATGTTCAGCGTGCAATAAGGCTGTGTACGGAGGATTCAGAAGGTTTACCTGGTGATTTATCCGAGTCTGTGAATTTGATGCAGGCTGAAATTGTAAACCTTCGTGATGGCATTGGAGACGAAATTCGGAAGAGAGTGGAAGATGAGTTTAGTAGACTAGGGAGTTCGTCAGGATCGCAACTGAAGGCAGATTTTCTTGACACTGTTACCCAAGGTGTTTATGAGGCGATTGATCTCCAGTTCAAGTCCAAATTTGAACGTATTGAAAAAAACCTTACTGACTTGCGGTCCAAAATCGTTCAAAATGGGGCGAAGCTCCAGAAACTTGAAACCAAGCTGGACGATATAAGTCAGTCTGCGCTTCTTAACAAGGTCATTGTGTCAGGCATAGTCTCTTCTGCTCGGGATTTACCCCGTCTTGGTGAGAAAATACTAGATCGACTTAACATTGAAATGGGACTGAGTCTTGACAAATCTGTTATCAAGAGTGCAAAACGTTTGGGAGCTGCTTCTGAAACTAAGACTCCGATTGAACTTACCTTTTTTGCTGAGGCATCTGCGGTCGAGATACTGCGCAGTCGCAAGAATCTGAAGGGTTCCCGAATCTATGTGAACGAGGCTTTGACCAAGGAAAGGCAAGAAATTTACAAGCTTGCGCGCAATAAATTTGATTCGAAAAATGTATGGACTTTGCGAGGTGTGATTTATGTCAAATGCGGTTCGCAAAACATTCCGTGTAGATCGATTTCTGACGTAATTCAGATACGTAATGTGTCAAATGAGCCCGTGGCTTAAATACAAAAAGTGGTGATTTTGTTTCGTTTTTCTTTCTTTATGGATCGTTTTCAGTCTTTTCTTGATTCCCGTCTGAAACTGGATGTTATTCTAAATACAGCAACTGGCAGTGATAAAGATATGCCTTATGTGAAAAATCTACCCGAGTGTGAATTTTCTTCGGATGGCATTCTAACCGATAATTCTAACAAGTGTAAATTTCCGATCCGATCGCTACATGTGAATGCGCAAGGGTTGCAAAGTGCATTCAATGAACTTAAGTTCTTGCTTACATCTAGTCCTAAGGACATTGTCGGAGTTTGCGAAACTTTTTTGTCTGCTAATACACCTCTTACAATGTTAGATCTGCCTCGGATGAAGTGTATTTCACGTACAAGGTGTCAAAATATGAGAGGAGGGCAGATATTGTATATTCGTGATGACTGGTCTTTTAGAGTTCTTAGTGATTTTTCTGTTTTTGATGAAGGGTTATGTGAAACTATTTTTGTTGAAGTTAGCCCCTTGGGCTGTAACCCATTTATTTTTGGGTCTGTATATAGACCTCCGTCTGGCAATCCTAAAATTTTTTTTGAAGTTTTTGAACCGCTGTTGAAAAACCTGGAAGCATCTAGGAAACCGGTCATAATCTCTGGTGATTTCAACTTTGATCTGTTGAATCTCGATGTTGGCAATAATAAGGATTTTCTAAGTATGATGTTGTGTTCTAGTCTTCTTCCAAGTATATCTCTGCCAACTCGAGTTACAGCTAATACAGCTACACTATTGGATAACATATTTTATTCTCCTGATTTAGTTCATGCAACAGAATCGTCAGTAATTTTGTCTGACATGCCAGATCATTTTCCGGTGAGTGTTCTTCTGGATTTGAAAAATAGTAATAAACAACTTCGTGATTCAACAATGAATAATTCTAAAAAACGATATGAATGGATTGATTATAAAATCCTTCGGCAGTTGACTGAGGATCATGATTGGAGTTCGGTTTATGATTCAGATGAGGCAAATGCTGCATTTTCGAATTTTATTGATCAAATGATTCGACTGCGGGATAAGGCTTCCTCGACACGAGTTTTGCATGGAAAATTTGCGCAGAGATTTGACCCGTGGATTTCAGAAGGTATTTTGGTATCACTAAAACATAAAAATAAAAAGTTTAAGAATTATTTAAAACTGCAGACACCTGAGTCTTTTGAAGAATATAGAGTTTACAGGAATAAGCTAAATTCAATTATAAGACATGGGAAGAGAAAATTTTATAAAGATAAATTCTTGGAATATAAATCTGATATGAGAAAGACGTGGCAAATGATAAATGAAAAAATACGTCCTCATAGTCGTAAGAGTACTAGTGTTGATTGCCTGGAAATAAATGGGGAAAAAATTACTGAGCCTAAAGATATTTTAAACGCTTTTGGAGATTATTTTAGTAATATTGGTTCTAGACTTGCATCGACTATGAGTACGCAGCTGAATTCCCCTTTTATTCCAGTTAATGGGCAACATGCGGAAAGTTCGTTTACTTTTTCTGAGATTGCGCCACAGGAGATAAAAAAAACTATTGTGAAGCTTAAACAGAGTTTTTCTGCGGATGAATTTGTTTTTTCAGCACAAATTGTTAAACACATAGCGTCGAGCATTTCACCTTTATTGGCACATATTTTCAATCTGTCACTTACACATGGGATTTTTCCTGAGCTACTAAAAAAAGCAAATGTTATAGCATTACCTAAAACAGGTAGTTCAATTGATCCTTCAGATTATAGAGGTATTTCTCTGCTTTCGGTTTTTAGTAAAATTTTGGAAAAAATTGCAAACAATCAATTAAAAAAATACTTATTTGATAATAAGATTTTACACACTTCTCAATATGGTTTTATAAAGGGAAAGTCAACTGAACTGGCAATTCATGAGCTTTTATTGAATATAAATGATTCATTAGATGGTGGTCAACATGCTTTGGCGATTTTCCTTGATGTTGCCAAGGCGTTTGACACCGTAAATCATTCTTTGCTTCTTGCAAAACTTAAGTCTTACGGATTTTCAACACAAGCTGTTAATTTTTTTGCATCTTATCTTTCTGGGAGACGACTAGAATGTGTTGATAAATCCCGTGATCTTCGTTCAGATACTTTCCAGATTAACTACGGAGTACCTCAGGGCTCTGTCCTTGGGCCTATTCTATTTCTTCTTTTTTTAAATGATTTACCGGAAGTTTTGCCTCTTTGTAAAATTATAATGTTTGCTGATGATGTAGTAATTTTTTCTTCTCACCGGGACCTAGCAGTTCTTTTCCAGAACCTTGAAAGCACGTTACTAGCTGTATCTGATTGGTACTCAAGGAATTTACTAGCTCTTAACGAGAAAAAATGCCAATATATGTTATTTTCGCGTACTGGATCAGTCAGTTCAGATAGCTTCTCTCTTTTGTTAAATGGTCTTGAATTAAAAAGGGTTGATCAGTTTAAATACCTTGGTGTAATTTTAGATGAAAATTTGTCGTTTCATAAACATGTGAAAACACTATCGTTAAAAATTTCCCGAAATATTGGTATGCTATCACGTCTTCGTTATTTTTTTCCTAAAAATATTCTAAAATCAATTTATTATTCTTTTGTCCACCCATATTTTCTTTATTGTATTTCTGTTTGGGCTTCTACCTTTTCATCTGTATTTAAACCTCTCCAAATACTCCAGAATAAAGCAATGAGGATTCTTTTTAATGTTGAATATAGATCTTCAGTTAGACACCTATATGGGACTTCAGGAATATATTCCTTGGATCAACTTCATACAATTTCTATTTCTAATATTTGCCATGATTATCTATACAATAGTTTACCTTCAAATTTCTCTGGTATTTTTCCAACTAATTCCCAATTTCATAATTATCCAACCACTCATCGTTCAGATTTTTCGTGCGAATTTCGCCCTACGTCAAGAGCGAGTTTCAGCATCCGTCACACTGGGCCAAAAATCTGGAACTCAATTCCAGTATCAGTGCGAGAATGTAGCAATAAGCGACAGTTTCTAAAATTACTGAAAAAAAAATTTACGACGCGTAGTTGAGCAATTTCTTTTGTTTTTGTTCTCTTTTTGTTGATGTTAAAATGTAGTTAGAAGACGGCTTTTTATTTTATTTTCGTTGTGCAACATTGTCAGTGCTAAAGTATGCCACCAGGCATGTGCACTGGTCCGTGATTTTTATCTATGTTTGTTGTAATTAAATAAAACTATAAACTAAAACTAAACTATAAACTATAAACTATAAACTGAGGATTTGAATGAAGCTCAGAAATCAACCAACCAGAATTCCTTTATATTGGGATAAGTCATGGTTGAGGTACCAGCGGTATCCAGCGTTTGGCATAGGGTACCCAAAAATCAGGGGTCTGTTGGGGGTTAACTGGTCCGATAAGATTTCGCACGCAAAATTCCCATTCCTGTGGGGAAACCTTCCTGCGATTCGCCAAAATTTCAGAGCGACGGATAAAATCTGCATCCGACTCCGAAAATCGGACTGTGTGTACAGGTGCCTTTTCATAGATAAAAACCTCATTTGTCGGAAAAGCGATAGGTCTCCGACAAGGCCGTATCCAGGGGGGGGGGGTTAGGGGGTTGACCCCCTCCCCCCGAAACATACAAAAATAGTCATTTTTATAGGCTTTTCCCTCTGATCTATGTCTTTTTGTACTTTTTTGTCCGACCCGCAGGCAACCCCCCCCCCCCCCCCCCCGAAAAAAATTCCTGGATACGGGCCTGGTCTCCGACAAGCACTTTTAGTGCCGTTTTCCAACTACACTGTAAAAAGTTTCTTCGAGTAAGGATTATTGTTAACTGCAGTATAGACGCACCTGAAAAACGCCTTTAGTTTTTAGTTTTTAAAATTTAAAAATCTGCAGTATTTGCTACTTGGATTAATCTTGTCTCCAAAAAGATAATCTTATCTCTAATTCGGATTATTGTTAACTGCAGTATTTGCTACTGGGATTAATCTTATCTCTACTGAGATAACATTAATCCGAATTAGAGATAAGATTATCTTTTTAGAGACAAGATTAATCCAAGTAGCAAATACTGCAGATTTTTAAATTTTAAATTTTAAAAACTAAAAACTAAAGGCGTTTTTCAGGTGCATCTCTTGTGCATCCTTACATCACGTACGGTTGTTCTGTTTGGGCAAGTAATTTCGTGGCGAATTATAAAAGAACCCAAATAATACAAAACAGCGCGCTGCGTCTAATAGGAGAATTTCAAAATTGTCAGAATACTGTGGAGTGTTTTAGAAAGAATGGGATTTTGAACGTAGGTGAGCTTCGTGATTACCAGCTAGCGATTTTTGTTTTTCAAAGTGTAAATAAGGTAAGCCCTGAGTAATTTTATGATTTTTTTTAACACTAACTCGTTTTATCACCCTTATTTTACCCGACATTCGGAGGATTTAGCTCACGAGAGAAGAAATACAACAAGAGCAGGATTTGTTCTCAGGAGCATAGGTGTGAGCGTCTGGAATGACCTTCCAGAATCGGTCAGAGCGGATGTAAGTCTGGCATCATTCAAGATAATGGTTAAATCCCATTCTTTGAAAAGGAAAGAAGTGTGATAAGAGGAAAGGGTATTTATTTAGTGTTCTTTATTTATTTATTTTTTTACACCACCCCAAGGGGGGGGGGGGGGGTAATGAAGAAATGATATAGCGGATTCATGGTGGTTAGAATTGCGGCCACAATCAGGATTCTTTTGTCTTAAAAGTGGCCGTTAATGGTAAATTGTTTGTTTAATTTGTTTTTCAAAGTGTAAATAAGGTAAGCCCTGAGTAATTTTATGATTTTTTTAACACTAACTCGTTTTATCACCCTTATTTTACCCGACATTCGGAGGATTTAGCTCACGAGAGAAGAAATACAACAAGAGCAGGATTTGTTCTCAGGAGCATAGGTGTGAGCGTCTGGAATGACCTTCCAGAATCGGTCAGAGCGGATGTAAGTCTGGCATCATTCAAGATAATGGTTAAATCCCATTCTTTGAAAAGGAAAGAAGTGTGATAAGAGGAAAGGGTATTTATTTAGTGTTCTTTATTTATTTATTTTTTTACACCACCCCAAGGGGGGGGGGGGGTAATGAAGAAATGATATAGCGGATTCATGGTGGTTAGAATTGCGGCCACAATCAGGATTCTTTTGTCTTAAAAGTGGCCGTTAATGGTAAATTGTTTGTTTAATTTGTTTTTCAAAGTGTAAATAAGGTAAGCCCTGAGTAATTTTATGATTTTTTTAACACTAACTCGTTTTATCACCCTTATTTTACCCGACATTCGGAGGATTTAGCTCACGAGAGAAGAAATACAACAAGAGCAGGATTTGTTCTCAGGAGCATAGGTGTGAGCGTCTGGAATGACCTTCCAGAATCGGTCAGAGCGGATGTAAGTCTGGCATCATTCAAGATAATGGTTAAATCCCATTCTTTGAAAAGGAAAGAAGTGTGATAAGAGGAAAGGGTATTTATTTAGTGTTCTTTATTTATTTATTTTTTTACACCACCCCAAGGGGGGGGGGGGTAATGAAGAAATGATATAGCGGATTCATGGTGGTTAGAATTGCGGCCACAATCAGGATTCTTTTGTCTTAAAAGTGGCCGTTAATGGTAAATTGTTTGTTTAATTTATATGTTTTTTGATGAAATTCAAAAAAAAATGAAAAAAAAAAGAATTAGAGATAAGATTATCTTTTTAGAGACAAGAATAATCCCAGTAGCAAATACTGCAGATTTTTGTTTACAGTGTGAGGACAGCAGGAAAAAGCAACACACTCACCTTGGACACATAGAGCTTACTGATAACTGAAACCTACATGGTTGTATCCCACCCAGGGTGCAAAAGGTGTTTTTTGACACCTCGAATTTTGTTTGTGCAGTCCGCTGCACAACGCGCAAAATTCGAATAATTGGTAATAACTGAATTTGTAACAACATCTTTCAAAGCATTTCTTAACTGTTACATCGCAGTTTCGTAACACAATTTAATAGGAAATGAGCTTTATTTAATGCTTTAAACTGTTTTTGTTTACAGAACCAAGGTGAAGTACATGTTTTCGCAGTGTTTTGGGGGCGGTAATCCGTCACTTTAGCAAAGTAAATGAAAAAGTGCTTTTCTGACCAGAAAAGTGCCATTCGTAAAAAAGGTGAGAAAAAGTGTCACGGTGTCACTCAGAAACAAAATGTGTCAAAAAGCAACAAAAGTGTCACACTTGGCAACACTGATCACCAGACCACTTCAAGAACAAAAACTTACGTTTTCTTCTCCATTGCTCATCAGACTCTGAAACTCCTTTGACTTTGAAAAATTTCTGCCAAGAGTCGCCGATACCTTGGTCATCACGGAAGTCGTATCCCTCTCCATAGTATGGTACTTGGGTTCGGGAAGGTCTCCCATAAATCGGAGGATGGTAATCCACAGCGCGAGAGCGGCCTAAATAATAAAATATTAATTTATTTAATCCAACTGTCTCAGTTGACAGAAGTGCAACGATTAAAAAAATACTACCGCACTACAGTAATTTCTGATATCTGATATCTGATATTCTGATATCTATCTCATATATGTGGTAAAGAGTGGATGTCTAAAATATTGAAAAGTAAACAATTTTGTGACGTGAGATTGTTGAGGAAATTCCTCCGGATTGGTTTGCGCCACCGCGATTTGTTTATCGAATAGTTGTTATATTTTTCTTTGTAGCCTTCGGGCTTTCGTGTAAAATATATTCTGTTCTCTTCTATAGTACAAGGACTTTGTTCCTTCGTAGTCTTTGCTTTTCTTTATCAAAACTGACCAAAGTAAGAATAAACTGATTAAAGTAGTAGAGGGAGAATAACTAAAGTCGGATGACGGTTTGGATACAAATTAAGTTCCGACAATCTTACCGAAGATTCTCCTTCGGTCAACTTGGCACGATAATTTTACACAGCGTTTTAGTCGTCCAGAAATTGTGGCTCCCCAAAGAAATAAACATGTAAAAAAGATATATTTATAGTTTCTCTATTATAAAAAATCGTTTTCCTTTCCTCTTTTCATTCCCCCTCCCTTTTGCTCGAAATTCCATCTCCAAACGATATCGGAATTTTCGCCTGATGGAATAGAGCTGAGTGAGGGTACTAGATGCTCCCTCCAAAAGACATAAGGTGCCAGTTTGTTTTCATCATTTTACTCCCTCTCCAAGATTTATTTTTGTTGGAGTAGAAGAACTGTCAAGCAATGTCCGCTGGAAAGACAGGAAAACAAATCTTGGAGAGGGAGGCCTACTGTAAAATAATAAATTAACTGGATGGATCTCACCTTGTGTTTTCAGAGAGGGAGGAAGGACCCTTCTTACATAGCACATTCGGTCCAATAAAAATGCACCGTATATGGCATATGGTACAACAGTAGAGAACAGGGGAAACATGAATGTTACTGTCAGAATGGATATGCGATCAGCTCTTATCCTTCCTTTCACTAGTTATTCAGTGCTGATTTTCAGTTACATCACTAAGTGCCAAACTTCTTTCCCCCAATTTGACAAAACTTTTTGAAAGTATGAGAGACTTTTTCAGATACCACGATCAGTTACCACGGTCGGACCGTGGTATCTGGATATCAGATACCACCATAACTGGCCAGACCCCACGATAACTGCAAAAACGACTTTAGACCGTGGTATCAGATACCATGGTATCTGCAAAAACGCAACTACTGTTCTTTCTGAAAACAGGCAACAAAACTGCCTTTAAAATATATCGTCAGCATATCGATAATCATGCAAATATGGGCAAAGCGCCATCTAATGTAGCGTTGTACATGGTCAATCTTACCAGCTGGTCTCCCTGTGTCTGGAGAGGTAGCAAACTCTGCTTTAACGTCTTTCGTGAATACTGATGTGACACGTTCCCTTGGAAATAGGTGGCAGCAAACTTCTGGAACTTGTACTCGCTCAAATCTTCATCATCAGCCCGGAGCATTGGCAATCCACCAATAACCTCCCCTCCGTCGCCCTTCGGCAAGTCCTAGAAGGTAAAGTAGGTTAGGATTGTTAACGTAATGACAACCCGTCACTTCTTCCGCCCGTCAGCACGTAACGCCAAAATCCGTCATTCCGCTTGCCAATGCAGTCGGTTGATTAACTTGTCCGCTTGTCAGATCACTCACTATATAGAGGCGTATTCTCGCCGTTACCCGAGGACTCCTCGGGGAATCAAGGGAAACGGCGAGAACAGAGGGAGTCACTCCACGCGGACTCCGCGTACGGAAAACAACGAGAACACGGGAATGCTTCCAAAATGGATTTTCTTTGAAGAGAAAATATGCAGTTAACGAAATTAGTGTGGATCTACTTTATTTTTGGTTTTGTTATTCTGATTCTTTTTAATTAATTTTACATTGCACCAACACCAGCAAACACTGATTCCTCTCCGAATCCGAAAGGGAGTCCTTTTTGATGATGGCGATGATCATCGGAGCATTCATCGTTCGTGTGACTCGCGAGACTACAAGGAGTGAGTCCGTGGGACAAACAAAAGCGCAGGAACTCCTCAAAAGGAGTCCTCGGGGAACGGCGAGAATACGCCCTATAACTCGTCCGTGCGTCTTTTGTTTCGCCGATCCACCAGTTTTGACCCACCGACGCTCTCCTATCCGCTGGTTCGTCAGACACTCAGAAGAGCTCTAACTTTGCTTGTTGTTTAATTATATGAGATGCATGGTATTCTGGTGAAGAATGCCCGCCCATGACGAACTCTGAGGAAGTGACCATAGTGATTCAGGGTATATTTTTTATTCCAGTACTAGTAACATTAGTAACTATTTTACCACACTCGGGAGCGCAGTAAGCGTGAGAGCTATGATTTCTGTGGCGCGATTAGCCCGTTGCACGATATTCGGCCAAAAATAGAGAGATGTGTTCCAGCTTCGATCCCAGAAGTGCCGTGACGTCATGCGTAGTAACTACGGTAAGGAGGGTGGAACACCACCACCTTTTCTTATAGCTGCTAATTCATGTCAGCAGGTGCCTTTCCGGAATTACAAAACAGCGGAAACGACTTACTTTGAAAGCTGACGGGCCGACAGGTACGCCATCTTGACTAGCGTTATCTGGGAAGAAGTCAAACATCGCATCGACGAGTTGAGAGTCATCTACCGGTTCGTCTTGCTTCCTTTCGGCTTGCTTGATAACCGCTTTCTTCTTTTCAACTTGTTTGCGCTCGGCGATCATCGCTGCCATACCGGCCTGCTCGACATCTCGTAGTCGCTCCTGGAAATTAAAGTTGAAATGACTCATATATATATATATATATATTTTATTTATAACCCGCCAAATACAGAATGTGCTAGCGGAGTAAAGGGAATAACGCTAAATAACACAAGATAAATAACAATAAACACACAAAATTTAGACATAATTACTAACTGGGCCTGAAAATCAAATGCAATCGAAGTCTAAGCTACACAACACAACAACTGAGCCTGGGACCTTCAGAAACGGGCTTACACTTACATTATGACACGTATATTATACAAAACTACGGCGACAGTTTTAGTCAACAGGGTCATAGAAATTTTTTACATAAGATACACGCCCAAACCAATGGCTGTCGACCTTAAGCCCGATAAAATTCTTGACTGTGTAGTTGTATGGTAGTTTTACGAAAAAGTTGCATGTATTGATATGTAGTATAGTATTGAATACTTTGATTTAACATGCTCCGACTGGGTTAATCTTAAGTAGTAGTATCCGATAGCATCCAGTTTGCTAGTAGTAGCATGCAGTGGCAACAGTTACTACTGCATGCTAATTTTTCTTACAACTCCATACAACTAATTCTCGAAAAATTTACATCGGGTTCCCAGCGGCGTCACTATGGAGGGGGGAGGACCGCCCACCCAAAGGTCTTTGAAAAGTACTTTCGTCGGACTAAGCGCAGAAGAAATAAAATTGTGTGTGCTTTTGTCGGGCGTCGGTCGACTCGTCGGCACATCTGGTTCTTTTTCTGCGTAAAAATCAAATTCTGTAAAGTCTTGTCGCACAAAACACAGAAGAAATCAAATGCTGTATGAATGAATGAATGAATGAATGAATGCTTTATTTTACCAATATAGCGTTAGCTAGCGCAGGTACGTCAAACACGAGTCAATACATGAATCATACCACACTAAATATTTCAACGCAAATGTGTGTAACTACGAAAATACATAAAGATTAAAATAAAATATATCAGAATTCTTCATTTAGCGTTGCTTGGTTAAAATAATCAGTAAAGTACGGAACGAATGACTTGATGTAACGTTGAGTACTAGTCGCCGGGTAAGACGATATCAGTTGACAACTCTTTGTCTTTTCTCGACGCCTTGTCCTCGGTCCGTCAACAATAGGGTTTTCGAAGTCTGGCAGTAGTCGACGGTGGAAGGGTGAGTCAAGACATTTCAGTCCAAATCTGACAGTTAGTTCATGTCTGCGTTTTTCCAATGACAGTAAGTCAAGTTCTGTTAGTGAGCTGTCATAGTTCGTGTAGTTGGGGCCCAATATTATTTTCAGAGCCCTTTTTGAACCGACTCAATTTGAGCAGATTGTTCCTTGGTCAGACCGGGGTGCCAAGCGGGACAAGCGTATTCTAGGCAAGGTCTAACATAGGTTGTGTCGGGCGCGTCGGTATTCTAGGTACATCGGGTTCGTTTTACACGTAAGAAATCTAATTAGTAAAGGTTTATCGGGTGAATCCCGAAAGTTTAAGTTTCGTTGGCACATCGGCCTCTATTTACACGTAAGAAAGAAAGTTCTTTACAGTCTTGTTGGGCAAAACACACAAGAAATCGAATTATGAATGCTTTTGTCGGGAGTCGCTATTCTTGTTGGCACATTGGGTTCTTTTTATACGTTTAAGATCCAAGACCCACGAAAGGAAAATCAAAAATCACAATCATACTGTAAGGGGCAGCTTCTAGAGGTTCGAAATTTGAACAGATGAGGTCAGTTCTCACCTTGTATCGTTGTTCAGCAATTTCCTTGTATTTCTTGTTTCCTTGCTTCTTCAGCTCGCGTTCTTCTTGTTCTCTTAGTCTAATGGCTTCAAGAAGATGGCGTTGCTCAAACTAGAATACAGATAATGGATGAGGGATGAAGTGAACCTCAGTAACTGTCTGTAATGGAACCAAGATAATAGCAGTAGCCGGAAAGAGAGGAAATGTCTAATTGTGTCATGTGTTATTTGCGAGACGATCTAACAATAATACAAAGCAACCCAAGAGCAGGGTTGCCACACTGGTTGACATTTTTCGTGCTACTAAAGATAGGAAAAAGTGTTATTTTCTTGGAATGAGTGCTACTTCAATCAAAACAGTTGCGTTGCAACAGTTGGATGCCCTCACTCAGCGTAAGCTCAAGATAACGTATGGGGATCAATGTTTAAATTAATTTTGTGCATCCATAGGGAAAAGGAATCAGAACGAACAAAGTGTTCTTTGAAGAAACAAAAATGTCAGTTCCATAGGCTTCTGGAAAGTGCTTTAATAATGTTACATTTTCTTTAGAATGAAAGTGTTAAATGTAGCACTTTCGTGTTACCCGTGGCGACCTTGCCCAAGAGTTGCTCACGAAAGGACGGATCTTTCTCCAGTTCAAACTTGAAAGGAATCCGAAACGAACGAAATAACACTGTTTGTGGGTTCGCCACAGCATGATAGAGGCCTGTGTGCTTTTGGCGTGCCTAGTGCCTTCCGCTTACATGCCCCTTCTTTTCATTTGTTTGTGTAAATGTAGCGGCCTCTGTTAGCTACCTGTTGAAATAAATAAAGTAAAGAAGTTCAAACGGTACCTTCATCCGGCGATACTGTCGCATGGCAATCATTCTCCTGACATGAGACTGGATGGTGACAATAGCCCATTTTCGTCGCTGGATATTCCGTCTGATCAAATAACCGCGACAGCGTGCCTGAAAAAGAAGTCCATGAATGAGTGGTTTATGACGCACTACCCGAGGGCATAAGAGTAATGAAATGGTAAAAACATAGCGCAATCACCGAATCATAGAGAAGTTTTTTGTCTTAGACCCAACTGTCAAGCTAAAAGAAAGAAGTGAACATCTTCTGCCATCATTCATCCGCCTTCCTGCCCATTGCCCAATGCGCCAGCTAATGCAGTAAATTTATTGTTCTTTTCGTGTTTCGTTGTGCATTTCTTGTTTTGCGTTTATTTATCTTTTGCTGTCGTTGTGGATTTTGTGTACCATCTGTATTCCTTGTTAAAGGACACCTGAATGAAGAGTACCAAGTATCATCACTATCTGTATGACTTCCGTTAACATTGCCTGCAGAAAACCCAATCCAAATACGAAATAGTGTTTCTGAGCTATGATTTTTGCTCCATTTTCCATCTGTCCTTATTTCAGTACCGAACAATTTTTGAAATGAACAGATGTCTCCAATCAACCCTTCTTCTGGAATATTTTTTTACCAGTTAAGCCCAAACGTATATCTAGAAGAAATTCCAATACGATCCGGCCAGCGCTGTACAAGATTTGAATGAATTGCACTTTTTGTCTTGGAGCCTGCATGTGCAAACCTCCAGAAACGAACATCCCTATTTTTAAAACGTCACGCTCAGGAGAATAATGCTCTCCGTGGCCATGTCTGTAAATGCATTCTCCATGGTGTGTTCAAGTATGGTTTCATTGTAGGTGTCCTTTAAGCGTTCATTTGCCTTTCTTTTCTGTATGTACTGTGCAAATGCCTTATTACTAGACTGCATGTAATCAATTCATTCATTCATTCATTGATAATAAAAAATAAAAACACACACAATTTCAAGAAGTTTACTCAGAAACTAGAACTAAGCTAGTGAGCAGGTAAACGGCTAACCGGAGGAGATAATTTCGAGAACAGGTTTCCAATGTGTCATCATTTCCTCTCGGAAATTCACAGCCTTGAAGTCTTCCAATTCTCATTACATACTTACACCAGTTCTGTGGGATCCCTACAGCATAGCATGTACACAAAAATCTCACTGTCGTATCCTGAGATAGATCTTGAAGAACAAAATTCTTACTCCCGTCTCTCCACAGATGCATGCTTACTAACTTTACAACATACTCCATTCTTACCCGTATCTCTCGATAGATGCCACTACCGGGCAGAATGGCACCAATTTATCAATGGCCAATCCGCGTCAGAAACAGCACGTTTAGCAATTTCCATTGTGGATGTTGCACAAGACATTTCCCTTGAACTTTGTTTTTTCCATTGTATTTCATTGGCAGATTTAGTAGGCATAATTTATCTTTAACGCTCAGCTGTTTATTAGTATGTACATGTGTGTGAGTTTGATTGACCCGATGAAAAATTTGTCACCTGCGTAGTTGTATGATAGTTCTACGAAAAAGTTGCATGTATTGATGGTAAAATGGTAAAGAATATTATCATCTAATGTGCCTCAGACTGGGCCAATCTGAAGTAGTAGTATCCAGTTGCATCCTGTCTTGCTATAGTAGCATCCAGTTTTGCTAATAGTAGTCTGCAGTAGAAAGCAGTAACACGGTAGCCTTGACATAGAAGCATGTAGTAGCATCAGTTCGTACTGCATGCTGCTTTTCCGTATAACTTTATACTACTATTTTGAGATAATTTTTTCATCGGGTACATGTTGTTGTTCCTTTTTATACACTACTCTTCAGTTTGAAGGATTCAAACAATAAATACATAACAAATAAATATATTGGGGGGAGCGCAGAACTCTGGTGGGAAGGTAACAGACCATGTAGCTCTGATCTTACCTGAAGTCCGACAATGTGTCCTCTGATATGCTGGAATCGGTGAGACAGGACGCGGGATCGGATGAGCGCTTGTAAGCGCATGTAGCCAGTTCGCATGCGCTGATATTTCTTCCGCTGGTTGTGTGCCCGCCAATTCTTCTGAATAACGACGGCGGCAGCCCGCATCTTCAAGAACCTATGAGACAAACTTGATCCATCGAGTTCACCAAGACTCGACAAAGGAGGAGTTCTACCTCGTTTTCCATCTGCGTGACTAAACCGAGTCTTATCCAACAATTATCCAAACTTGGACGGAAAAAAGAAAAGAGATATAAACCAACTGAAGTGTTTAGTAAGATGCAGAGACAATGGACTAATCCCAATTTCAATGCTTCACAACAGTTGACACCCGGACTCGAGGAATAAGAAGAAAGTGGAACATCGCATTTCGCAGATGGACCACGAACAGCAGCCGTGTCAAAATTAAAAGTGTTTACTAAACTTTAGCTGATTATCTACGGGTCGTGACGTCACAAGAAAAGTTTATATTTTCTATTTCCTAACGGAACTGAGTGTCCTTAGAACGGTTTATACGTGTAAACGCGTCCGGCGCCTCGCTGGCCGATCGGCTTTATGTATATAGATCCAAATATATATTCGGCAACATTAATTTAATCGAATTTTTCTGTTTCTTTCATGAAGTCATGAAAACGTCACGGGCGGTTAGATAATCGGCTAAAGTTTACGCTGGTATCCAAAAGCAATTTCCCCGAATAGTACATTTACAGTCGGTAGAGGCTTCAGTTATTTATTGCAGGGTCGTTTCTTCCCCAAAGTTGTCCCGGGCATTCAACAGCCTGACGAGGGCCCTTGCCAAGAAGTGCCGAAATATCGCTACCAACGCATCGTAGCTGACGTATCCGTTTTATGTATTGTTTGAATATATGTTTCCAAGCCAGCTTGGTGCTCAATGTACTATCATTATTTAAAAATTTCTTAGAGTTATTTAGATGCGAAAGCCTTTTCATTTGCTTTGTGTTATTATTGAGCGTGTTCCACCCTCCTAACAATAGTAACTATTAGTTACTATTTTCGTTCCAACCCCGTAAAAAGTTACTACTCTGACCGTTCCAACCTTCTCGAAATAGTAACTAATAGTAACTATTTGGTTACCATGCTCGGGAGCGAAGTAAGCGCGGTAGCTACGAATCTCTGCAACGTGATTGGCCGGATTAGCTCGTGGCATGACATTTTGCTGAAAATCGAAAAATGCATTCCAGCCTTGACGCCAAGAAGCCAAAATTCGTGACGTCATGCGTAGTAACTACGGTAAGTAGTGTGGAACACGCTCGTTATTATTATTGGAACCTTACCTCCTTCGATGTACCCATCCTCGGATTGCTTTCTGGAGCACCAAAATCTTCTTGGAAAGCACTCTGTCCCGCTCTTGCTCTAGGAAGAGATCATGAGCGTCTTTGAGGAAGACCTTCGAATGACCTAGCTGATGGTCAGCCTTACCAAGGACGACAGAGCAGATTTTCCTAGTTGCTTCTCGGCAGTCACACTGAAAGGTAAGGCACACATTTACAGAAAAATCAGAATTTCGCTTGAAGTGTGGCCGCTTTTGGAGTACGCCTGTCCAATTTGTGCCATTTGTGCAAAGGAGTGTATCAGTTAACGAAGACACTGAATCGGTGCAAATCAGAGCGTGCCGAATCATGCTAGGGCTAAAATGTATTGGCTACAAAGCTTCCCTACTATTAAGGCTGGGACCACTCCGTGTCGGCCGGGAAAATTTAATTTTACGCTTTGGCCGGTCAATCCTTGCCAATGAAAAGCACAGAGACATACTGCCAGAACTAGCACCGGTGACAGGACGGACGCGACACCAGCTCTTGGTGCCGGTGAAGGGTCGTACTATTGTACCACATTTTACTGAGAAAATGAACAAGAAACTGGTGAATTTTAAGTGACAAATTTGTTTGTCATAACTGTATATAATAATAATAATAATTCGTTGGAAAAAGTCTAATATGGCCATACAACAGACGCCTGAAGCGCCAACAACAATTTTCACCACTAAAAATGAAAACACAAACTATTTTTTTCTTTTCATTGCATTCAAAAACGACCTCACGAATTACACTTTTTTGTCGGCTTTGAGGTACAGGGAAGAACACCATCAACCATCCCAACTAAACCCAATGAAGGAAGCTCTTGGCATTGTCCTAGAAGGTGGTCAATGGTATCTTGCCCAGTGCAACAAAGTGGGCAACCGTACTTCTCCTCACCGACCTGTTTTCTCCAAACAAAAACTTTCTTACTGTACCGTAATGGAAGAGAGTTAGTCCGGAGTTGGAACCACACCCTAAGTACCTGAGCCTACAGTCCCAATTTAAAATAATACTCAAATCCAAATGTATTTTTTATTTTGTATATTGTATGATTTTAACCCGTTAAAAGTAATGGCCGACATATTTAGTGCCAATTTGGCGCTACGAGTTGTAACAGTAAAACAATATTTATCTATATATCTATCTATTAATTCAGCGAGAAGACAGTTATGCAGAAACAATATAGCTCGCCTCTTTTTCTGCAAATCCAACAACCTGATTAAGAGATTTGTCGCTCTAACGAATTTCCGATTTCGCAGGATCCCAGTTGTGCTATTGGTTCGACGAGAAAAGGCACTAAATACGGTTTCACAGAATCCAGGCTCAACTGGGTTCGATGAGAAAAAAAAATCCCGATTGTCAGGACCCAGGTTAAAATACTTGTCTAACGAGAAAAATAAAACAAATGTGCAATGTAATGTTTATTTTTCCCCCATCGTACAAGAAAGAGAAAATGATGGAGTATTTAGAAAAGAAAGTAGAAAAGAAAACACAGAAAAGATCACACAACAAAGAAAAAACAAAAGGCAAATCACGGAAAGAAAGTAGAAAAAACACAGAAAAAGAGAACACAACAAAGGAAAAAACAAAGGGCAAATCACATAGGGAAAAATCACACTTATAATTAAAAAAAAATTCAAGGAACAATCCCTTGCCACACATGGCCACTCTGATTGCATGTTAATCGTTGACATAGCTCATCGAGCTTCCGAATTGGGTCAACGATACCGTATTTCTTGGTCATTTAGGTATTGCTCGTCCAGGGAAGAAGACGAAGAAGGTATTTTGCAAATTGAAAGTGGATTCCCAAGAAAAAATCCGGATTCCCTGGATCTCGGGTGAACGATTGGTCTGACGAGAAAGGGAAATAAAATCCGGAGAGCGAAACTTGGTGAAATATCAAGTTCGCCTTTTTAAAAAGGGCGAGGAAAAGGCAAAAGTCAGCGTTTGCCTTTTAGACAAAAATGCGATATGGTCAAACAGCACCATTTTACGAAAACGCAAAAAAGTTAAAAGGCCGAAAGGCGAGTGAAAAGGCGAATATACCACAACTTATGGCCGATAACACTTCTGTCGTAATTCGACGAAAATTTATTCGACACACTTAGCCATACGCTAATATTTGTGCCGCAAAACTAACTGTAAAAAAAAAAATCTTGCAGTATTTGCTACAGGGATTAAGCTTGTCTCTACTGAGATAAGATTATATCTAATTCGGATTAATCTTATCCCAGTAGAGATAAGATTAATCCCAGAAGCAAATACTGCAGTTAACTTTAATCCTTACTCGGGGGAACCTTTTACAGTGTACTTGCTGAATCCCAACGTTTTTGACAAAACAACGACAGCTGGTTTTTAATCAGTCTTTGACCAGTCAAGACACCGAAGAGGATTACTGGGATAGACGAATCAGAAAGGCAGTCAGAACAAACTGAAAGACTGACCTTGTGCGCAGGAAGGCAGCCGTTGATCAAGAAACGATAACGCTCGACGAACTCCTTAAAGGTATGTCGGATTGGGTATCCAGCTCTTCGGATGCGAATGGTTTCCATCATTCCAGAATATCTTAGCTGACGACAGCAGAGCTCTCGGTCGAAAACCTGGAACAAAACATTCGCCATTAATGTCCTTCCTTGTTTTTAATTCTGCGTTTCAGATTAGCATTTTAACTAAACAAACTTCTTCTAGTTATTGTCGCCTCTGTGAGCGTTCGAACTTCAACGGGTCACTTAAACATTAGCTGCGTTCGTTGCACCCCGGGCTGTCACTGGTGTTTTGTCACCGGTGTCCGGTTTTTCTCTTATAACGCGTTTTCTGGTTCACCGGTTAATTGACTCCTCGGTAAAGCCGGGCTCCCGAGCAGGTTCTGGTTAGTCCGCATCTGTGAGGTAAAACCGGACACCGGTTAGTTCAAAAACGGGTTATAAGCGTTATAAGACTGGTGAGTAGTCACCTGTGGAGGCCAGAACGGCTTATAAGAAAAACCGGAGACCACCGGTGACAACTCCCGTGACCAAGAACGCAGCTCTTGCATGTTGGAAGTCAAAATGACTCACAGTCTATTTAGCGTTATCCCATTCTACTCCCTATGCGCTAATTTAGATACCCCTTTCCTCAACTCACCGAAAGAAAGTCCGTCAGATGGCGGACATGACCGCATTGCCACGAATTTTACAAATCGTCTGCGGGATCTTAGGTCAAATACGTAAACATAAGCTGAAAGTTAATCAAGAAGTCCCGTGGTAAGATACGACTGCCATCTAGAAAGTGAAAACGCACTACATCGCGACGAAGTATAGGGTCGGAGTATTCTTACTAGTCTTATCCAAAGCAGACAGGACACCACCTTGTAAACCCGCTGGGTGGAATGGGCTTACTGTCGGTATGATAACTATAGTTCGCATAAACGTCAGTTCGCCTAAACCAAAAATCCGACAGTTCGTCAACACGTCAGTTCCCCTACACGTCATTTGCTCTACACGTCAGTTCTTCTACGTCAGTTCCCCTACACGTCATTTGCTCTAAACGTCAGTTCTTCTACACGTCAGTTCGCCTAAACGTCAGTTCAACTACACGTCAGTCGACATAAACGTCAGTTCAGTCACCATCAGTTCGCCTATTTTAGAAATCCGTCAGTTCTCCAACACGTCAGTCCACCTACACGTCATTTTCTCTACACGTCAGTTCGCTTACCGTCAGTTGACATAAACGTCAGTTGACATAAACATCAGTTGACATAAACGTCAGTTGACATAAACGTCAGTTGACATAAACGTTTATGCCAACTGACGTTTATGTCAACTGACGTGTTGCGGTACTGACGGGACCCCAATTTTTCAATTCAATTTATTCTCAAAACCGATGCAACCGTCAAGCCGGGTCTTCTAGTTCTTTGGCAGGATTTTCAAAAATGTGTGAACAAGGCATCAGTTTCTGGCACTGGATATATTTGAAAGTATGCCGCTGTAAAATCTGGCCGGGGAAGTCAGCGACGGCATGTATTCTAAAATCAACGAGCTGGATAGTATGAATTATTTTGCACATTTTCTTTTTTTTTCTTTCTCGTTTTCAGAAAACAGCACACAACTGGCACACGGACTTTGTGACGTCATTTGCTTCCAGATTCTCAAATATCGAGGATTCTTGATCAGGACAAAAATTTTGCTCAAAATTGTGAACGGCACTAGAAAACACTGATGCGATTCTGGGTGGGGCTCAAAGCTACAAACCGCGAGGATCCCGAGATAGCGTAATGAGCAGCCTACGCTCACCTGCCCATGTGTCAGGCGAGACCCGCACAAGCTATGTGAAAATAAGCATTTAGTAACTAGGCAAGCACAACGAGCCGAAAAAATTGGCCATGATACTGGCATGGCTCCTTTAAAGAACTAGATTAAAATAATGAATTCTTTTAGAAGAATTTTGAAATTTATAATTTTAAAATTTAAAAAGAATCATTCTTTTAATCCTTTCATGATTTACAAAGAAGGTGTTCGAGCAAGGTAGTAAACGAAGTGTACTGGAACGTACCTACATTACTCATCTCAAGCATAAGCGTAACTGATTGCATGAGAGATGGCCTGAGACATGTTTGGAGATTCTTTGAGAGCTCAATTGTTGGTTTCACGTATAACTATGCAATGTGCGATACGGATATTAAACATTCCGGGAATGAAGAAATCTAACATAAGTCAATTCATTTTTAGACTCCACGTCTGAATGCTTGCGCACTTGTTACAAACCCGTCCTCGCGCCTTAATGCTACAACACGTGGATAATGGTGCATTTACACACTGCGTAAAATCCGAGCGTATTTTGAAATCCGAGCGTATTTTACGCACGTTTTGAGCTTGAAAACATTTCTAGCAATTCGGACATATTTAAGAAATCCGTCCGTTTTGTATCTAAATACGTCCGTATTGCTAGAAATCTTTTCAAGCTCAAAATGTGCTTAAAATACGCTCGGATTTTACGCAGTGTGTAAACCCACCATAACGTGGCCGGTGTTCTTACCGTTGGCTTCTTCAACTCGTTTGGTTTAACACACCGAACAAAGAAGGGGTTGCAGGCACTGAGGGTTCGCATAAGTGAATCCAGACTTCTTTTGAACTGTGAGGAGAGGGTAGGTGCACGTTTCCTAGTCTCCGATCCCATTGAAATATCGTCAGCGAAAATTACTTTCAAAAATTTGTTTGAGCAGACGTGGACGAGCTGCATGAGATCAGCACTGAAGCTATCACGGTTTTTCTCCAGAAAACCTGAAAATAAAATATCCTAACTCAAAAAGTAACACAAAAGGAACACTTTAAAAAGTTGAAAAATGGTCTGGGATGTTTCCACTGTTTGTTACAAATCCTAGATGATATGTAGCATTTTATACACAGTCATCTCAAGAAATACTTTGCTCTTTCACTGCCAAGCTCATTTCGAGCAGGGTTGCCACATCAAAAACATTTAGAGAGCGACTCTTCGTCCAAAACGGAGAGTGAAACGGGAGTGAAATATATTTTCATGAAAAAAACATGAAATGATCTCTTTTGGTCGGAATCGCCTTTGCAAAAATGACACATCATAATTAGTTTTCATACAAAAAAAACTTGAAATAGTCAGTTATGGTCGGAATCCCTGTTTCAAAAATTACGCATTTGAACACTTTATCAAATAGAGTGATTTTTATGTCCTACGTCGGACAAGAGTGACAACAACAAAATAGAGGAACAATTCACACTATCGGGCGACATGTGGCAACCCTGATTTCGAGGCGGCCGGCTGATCATTCCTCGTGTAGGGTCAGGTTAAAATTCGCTATCCCACTAGGAACAACCCTTCAACACTTCCTAGCATCAAATTTGAATTTAAATTTAACGAGAATTGAATCTTATTTCGACTAGCACCGCTAGGTTATGCTCATGATTGTTGATAACTCTTCAGAACCAAACAAACATATCTAAATTCAAAGCTTCCAGGAAACTTGACTTTTTGGACATATCGACTCTGGACAGCCAAAAGGTCGTATCTGCAGTTTTCAAAATTGTTCAGGAGAGCGAAAAACGTGTTTTAAGACCGTGTCGCAACTGCAGACGTGACGACTGGGACATACTCATATCTCAGCTTCTATGTGTCGTACAGATACGACAATTAGACCAAAAGATGCGTCTTTCCTTCGGATATACAGAAATGCAATAAAACGTATTTCCGAAAATATGTCAGATACGACCTTTTGGCTGTTCAGAGGCGATATGATAGTCTTGTTCTGGGGGTTCTTTGACATGCGCTATAGTCTTGAACCAGGGCAGCGAATTGTTCCTGGCTTGCGAGCATGGAGTTTCCAACCACCTGAATCTTTTCACTCTGGTCTCTTCCAATGCTTGATCATAAAAACAATAATCTGCCGCCTCAACACGATCTAGCACGGGTAAGGCCAATCAGGCCTCTGTGACATCAGGCCTCCCTGTGACTGTTTTGCATGCTTGTTTTGAGCACAGCTTTGTGCCATGATTGGTCAAGTTTTTGATACCGGCTCCAGTGTAATGTATGTGTATTTCCTTCAACTGTAAATACTAACATTTAGTTCTTTTTGACACCAAAAAACAATAATTGGCTTTGCCAGTCGCATGTTTTTTGAATAAAGTATAATTTAAATAAATCCGAGGACATACTTTCCGCCTTTTTTGTACCCTGAAATCCATAGTATCTTTTTAGTTGACTTATTCCCACGGCGAAAATTCCAATTCACTTTCCAGAGACAAGTAAATTCCGAACGTGCATACCCCCTCAAGTACACACATCGGTGCAGACGTTCTTCCAACCAGAAGCGCAGATCCTCCCGCAGCAGGTGTGACGAATTGTATATTAAAATATGAAATACCAAATTAGCTTTCTTCATAGTTGGGATAATTCGAGCTTTTAGGACCAGTATCTGTAAGAACAAACAACCACATCCTTTTGATTAGCGGGTTGTTCACCGACATCCTCTTGTCGCTTTTCAAGACCCACGATTTCTGGACTTTCGTTTAACCTTTGAGAACTTGCGGGTGCTGTTGTGTGGTTATGAACTTTAGAGGTTGGGGTTTGATCTTTAATGGTTCGCTACTACGTAGTAAGCGAAAAAGTCAGCTGATGTGAAGTCCGAAAAAGGCAGGCTTTGGTTGCACCCAAAGAGAGACGCTTCTTGTATTGAGTAGACGATTTGTAGATGATTTTAAGTGCTGATTGTATTGGCTGGATCTGCTGGATCAAGCAGTAACTTAAGAAAGAATTAAAGTAAGTGTGAATGAAAAGGAGCCGATCTCCCTGAACGAAAGACTACTATCCCGATACGTAAACGGAGACGTAGACGTTGCTTATAGAAAATGGGGTCTTACCTCGCGTGTCGTAGAACACAACTCCAGCAAAGTGACTGATGCCGAAGGAAGCGTTTAAATCTGAACGGGGCTTCAAGTAATTCTTGTTTCCGCTATGCTGTTTGTGCAATTTGGCCAACATGGTCTGGTCAGTACCCTGAAATATTCAACGGCAAAAATAAACTAGCACAGCTAAATTTTTGTCTTTACATCCCCATTTCTTTCAGTAATTCGCAGTTGGTTTCTAATTTTAAAGTAAAAGACCCTGTATTAATTTTGAAGAAAAAGATGACCAACTTTTATAAAAAAAAAGCTTCGGTAGCCCTCCAAACCCACAACCTGTACCCACTTTTTAACAAGTGAATAATATAGTACGTAAACAATTGTAATTTAGTTGTCGAAATCGTGTGTATCTTTTATAGTATCCTCAGCTCTGAGGGAAATAAATAATAAGTTTCAACATCATGCTTTCTAGTGTCACGGCGCGAAAATACCATTTTTCCAAGGCTTTGATCCTAAATAGTTCAAATAAATAATCGGAAAAGCACGGCAGGATGAAAAAAAAGGATTCCAGCGTTCAGCTGGCGAATATTCGCATCGGAAATTGTTTTGGCCTACACAGGATCTCAATTTGACACCGAAATACTTGATTTGCGCCACCCGAAATCTTTTCACCCAAAATAAGTCATCCTGATCTACACTAGTTTCTCCGAGTAAGGATTAAAGTTAACTGCAGTATTTGCTACTGGGATTCATTTTATCTCTACTGGGATAAGATTAATCCGATTTAGAGTTAATCTTATCTCAATAGAGTCCAGATTAATCCCAGTAGCAAATACTACAAAACTTTTTTACACTGTAGGTAGCTCTGTAGATTTACTCGCTCTACTTCGGACAGTCTAGAATTATTACATACCGATCTCACTATCATCGTCGCTAACACAAGAGTCTAGTTTTTTGTCAAATTGGTGGGAGAGACGTTATGTTACTCTAGATGTAAGTGAATATCAGTATTTCTTTTTGGATGATTTCTAAAAACGCAAATCCGGCAATTGTCTTTTTTGCAGAGCAACCGTAGTATCAGATAACCGTGCAAAAACGACGAATTACAGATCTAGTCACCGTAGTAACAGATACCATGGTATGTGCAAAAACGCAACTGTTGTGGATGTTTAAGATGTTTTGGCCTTCATTAGGCCTACTTTAAAACTTAGCTATGCTTAAGGCAAATTACCCAAGGATTCGGCTTTGTTTAGCCTATTTCCATGTCCCTTGCCTCGGATGAGAAACTTGGCAAAATCTGCGTAACCGGCCTGCTGGCCAATAAGCTTGTCGGAAACAACAATCGGGAGCCTGACACGATCGTAAAGAGAACAAACGTGACATGCGTAATAATCGGCATAATAGAAGAGATAGGATGCACTTATGAAGTGTAGAATATCGGGAGCGAGACTGGATGGTGATGCTACTGTACAGTAGCGGTATGCTTACGTGAACGTCTGCTAACAGCGAACGATCGCCGAAGAAAAAACTGAAACCCAAACCAGGCATTTTTTCCTATAAATACTAGTAACAATCCCTCACGCTTTTGTTACTTTTTGAATATTTTGCTAATTCACGGCTGAAAGTGACTCAGCTGACACCTCGTTTGCTTTTTATAATTTGAAAAGTTGCCACGAGGAACGCACCTTCAATGTAGAAGATGGCGGTCCGAGCCGGCAGTTGCCTTCTAAAGAGGAAGGACCTTTTTAATAAATTCGAAATCAAAGAAAGTTAACTGAATTTCTGCTTCAAGTTTTTGCCAGGATAACCCTGAAATGGTTGGCTGTTAGCTGATGTCAAGTATGTTATTTTTCTTTTCCATTTCACTTTATTGTATGCAAGTAAGAAAGCCAAGGTAGTGGAACAGTTAAAAAAGTGTTCAAATAAGCATATCTCTACTGTAGAATGTAGAATGAACAAGCAGAAGGAATTAGTATCAGAAGAACGACGTTTCCTTTGAGGAGAAGAGATCCTAAGCCTAACTCCAGGGTTGGTCACCAAAAGTAACTTCGTACACCCTGGAAAGTAATCCAAAAGTATCTCAAAGTAACCCCATGTAACCTAATGTAACCCAAAGTAACCCAATGCAATGTAACCCACAGTAACCCAATGTAACCAAAAGCAACCCAAAGTAACCCCGAGTAACCCAAAGTATCCTGAAGTAACTCGTACACCCTGGTTCTTGGTGTCCAACCATGGGCCTAACTTCCCAGTGCATTTTTTTGCATTTTCCAACCGCCATCATGTGGCTCGCGAAGGTAGTATTCAAACACTGCGATTGGTCCTTACCTTCGGAAATTTGGATTCCTCATCCACCAATGACATAATATTCAATGTCTTCAAGGCAATCATATCCAACGATTCCTGGTTATCCACAAACTCAATATGTCGCCACGAGATACCTTCATTGTTATATTCCTCCTGTTCCAACTTAAAGATGTGTCGCACAAAAAACTGTTGCAAATTCTCATTTGCATAATTAATGCAAAACTGTTCGAAACTGTTCACGTCAAAATTTTCAAACCCGAAAATGTCGAGAACACCAATAGACGTCCGCTTAGCACCATTTGCCGCGGGTTTGTAGATGGCGTTGTTCAGTTTCTGGACGATCCAGATGAAGAGGCGACCGTAGACACCTTTTGCGAACGCGTCTCGCACTTCGTTCGCTTGGTCTTTCCCGAGTCTTGAAGTCTGGAAGAAATTAAATGAACTTTAGATAGTGACGATAACTGAAGGGGCCATGTCAAAGATAATGATAATTATCTTTGTCAACTATATCATAACTGAAATGTCAAAAAGTGTGAATGTGGCGAATTTTCAAAAAAAAGACAGGATTAACTCTCAAATACAAATCGAATCAAATCGTTTATTGACAAACCAACTTCGTAGCTTTCTTCATCAGAAGATGCTAAATTACGCTTGTCATACAGTAATAAAATAAAAATATTACACTAATTATTCATGTTGTTAAAAATCTCTGTAAAAAGGGCACAAACGAGTTCATGAACCTTGAAGTTAAATGGGTGAACAATCGTCACTGGAACGCGTTGTCATCAGCACAAACAAGCTAAACGTGAGTAGATGGACATGCAAGGCCGTCACGGCTCAACGCCATCTGCCATAAATCAAGTCTCCCATCTACATAATTCAGCTGGACAATGATGCCTAATCGTTCGCGGTAGAACAGACAACGGCTATGTTACTGATAGGATCACGGTTCATATTCGTTTGGTGCGGAAAAAGAAACTGAAGAAGAAAAAACTTCGGCACTTTTGGTCTTCGAGCGGAAGACTCGTAGAACTAGCAAATCCAAATGAGTCTCATTGGTTCGTACATCGAAGATTCGGAAATCAACGATACGACTACAGTAGAGGTGTGCTTATTTGAACGTTTGTTCACTTTGAACTTTGACATTTCATGCACTTGCTGTGACTAAAGTTAACTACCAGTTAGCAAAAGTAGCAAACTGAGGGTCTCTGAAGGACCCCTCACACTATTTACTCTTCAACTAAAACATATTAAAATATTTAAATACTTTAAAACTATGCTGTGCTTCCAACAAATAACCCATGGTTTGGGCTGTTTTAAGCCTTTTCCGAGACCCGCTGACTTGTAGCGAAAACAGGGAAACAATTTACATAACCGTTTTTTACTGATGGAAAAACTTCTCATAGACAACCGTCGACAGCGTGATACACATCGAAAGTAGCAAAACACGGCAAGTGAGAAAATCAGCGTGGTTTTGTTAGAGGGGTTAGACTGTACCGTAAGAAATTGGGGTCTCCGGGTTTGAAAATATATGAAGTGATTACGGAAGTAGATTGCATTAGTATTATAGGCAAGACAGGTCCTTTAAGTAACTGTTCAAATAAGCATACCTGTACTGTGCAACTACTCGTGTATTAATCACGAAAATTCTACTACCGACAACCCGAAGATGCATATACCAGCGGTTTGATTAACTATACCCAGCGATTCGTATACCAACGGTAGACCAGATAGACTAGACTAGACAACAGACGTGAAAGCCTTATCTGTATTACCTTTATTTATTTTTTATATTTATATTTATTTAAACAGGACAAAAACCTACCACTGTATCTCCTTGTGCGAAGATAGTCTTTGAAGTTAGAGCCTCTTTGACATGTTCCTTCTGAAAGCCAAGTAACTTAGCGACAGTAGAAACGCAGGAATCATCAGGTATGTCCGTAGCATCCATATTACCTGAGAAAAGACAGGAATAATAATTAACTGGAAAAAGGCAAATACGGCCATACAGACGCCTGAGGAGCCAAAATATTTCAGGAAACTTTACTAACATGTGGTGCAATAGCTTTAGCATGGACGAGACGAATCACATGGATTCCTGCTCAAATTAATGACCGCGCCCAGTTCTGGGGTCTTGGCAGGGTGTAACCACGTCCTATGAAACTTACTCCGTTGAAAAATTTCATCTCACAATAGTAGTATGAAGTTGTACGAAAAGTAGCATGCAGTACGAACTGATGCTACTACATGCTTCTATGTCAAGGCTACCATGTTACTGCATGCTACTATTAGCAAGACTGGACCCCCCCCCCCCCGCTCCAACTCCCCCCACAGTGAGCGTATCCGGTCCGGTTCTGTCACTGATGTATCTAGGGCTTATGCTTGTTGTTCGCACCAAGTTCCATCCAAATCGCTCCACTCTAGGCGTGTCATGAATTTTCCGGTCCCCCCCCCTCCCCCCGACTCCTCCCACATCGATCGGATCCGGCCCGAACTTGAAATGGGTCATCTGAGACATGAGTTCTTACCAAATATCAAGTTTCATTAAGACCCGATCACCCGTTCAAAAGGTGGACATACCTCAAGATTCCCTGATTCCTCCTCCCTCCACTCCTCCCACGATATCAACTCGGAGAAACGACTGTTCTTAAGTTAAAATGTTCGAGTCCCGGATACGACCGCCAAGTTTCATCGTCCTAGCACACCTGGAAGCACCTTAACTCTGGATCACCGGAATTTCAGAAGCCTCCCTCCAACTCCCCAACAGTGCCCGGGTCCGGTCCGGTCTTGTCAACTATGTATCTAGGGCTTGTGCTTGTTGTTCCCACCAAGTTTCATCCCGATCCGTCCACTCTGAACATGTCCACACAATTTCCGGTTCCCCCTCCAACTCCCCCCAAAGTCACCGGATCTGTCCGGACTTGAAGTGTGACATGTGAGACACTAGGTCTTTCCAAATATCAAGTTTCGTTAAGATCCGACCACCCGTTCGAAAGATATACATACCTCCAGTTTCCGCATCCCCCCTCCCTCCACTCCCCACACGGTGGCCGGATCGGGGAAGTGAATATTTGCAAGTTAGTTTGGTCGGGTCCCTAATATGCCTGCCAAGTTTCATCGTCCTAGCACATCTGGAAGTACACTAACACGCGATCACCGGACTGACATACCGACCGACCGCGGAAAAGTGATCGGTATACGGCTTGGCCGGAAGGCAAGGGCCATAATAATACCAATGAGCACAATCGGAGTAAATAAAAAATAAAGAGAAATACAAGAAAATACTAGGTTGTAAGAAGCAAGGAACACATACATTGCATATTTGCAACATTATTATCTGTCTATATCAACTAAACTATGTAGGCTACATAATAACAATATTAGCTTACTTCCAAGATAGCTTACATCACCTAGCGTAGGATCCTCAACACATATTATTCACACTCTCGAGTAAAAATTTCTAACAAATGTCTATTCGTGCTACCGACGGTCGGCCGGACAAGCTCAGGACTGTCATAATTATGAATAATGCTAGCTTGGCAAGGACCGTAATCAGGATTATCAGAAAACGGTGGATATTTTTGTTTTCTAATTGCCCCCGGATAATCGAGACTGACAATCCGAAACAATAACTGAACCTGACATCACTTACCAAAGCTACGCTACGCAGAATGTTCTGCCATATCCCTCGCGAAAATGAACGAGGTTCCACTAGGTAAAACAACCTGTCGTACCGCGGTTTGCTCTGACTTTCCACGTTTAACGAGAGAATATAAACGAGCTGTGCACAGCTATTTCTGTCAAAAATCCAGAGGATCTCGTCGGAGCTCCAACACATGCATCATTCTATCTTATAAGTTCCTAATATCACAAGCTATACTTACTGACTGATATGCTCCTAAACTCAACGTTTCCTAAATGCAGGATCGAAGCTAGAACTTTGAGAACCTCTAAGATTTCTTGGTCCGTAAACAATAGCACCTTCATCGCGGATCGAATGTCGGCGAATTCCGCAGCATCGTTTCGACCATCACAGGTTATGCACTTCCCCTGGAATGAATACAAACGTTTGTAAGTAAAGAACTGAAAGACAAAAATGCTCCTCAGCCGGGATTCGAACCAAGAACCCTCCGCTGACAAGGCAACCGCTCTACCATGAGCTATCGAGAGGCTTGTGAACATAGTTCGCAAACCACTACAATAGTCAGTTGAAACCCCGCCATAGGAGCAGTGATCCACCCGAAGGCAAATTCATCTAAACAGTTCACAGTTGTGGGTTCTAGTATCTCTATGTGGCTCCTACTGGAGTCCTAGAATTCTACATTAAATTCAAAAAAAAAATCTGGTTATCTGTCACGGTACAAGTCCGTTGTATAAAGCGCTATCTATGTAATACAGAATAACAAGACCAGAGGTTTCGATGGGATCCCAAAAATGTAATATTTGATCCAGACGATTGGGTCTTGTAGATATCCGGTCTTCTCCAGACTCCTCAAACATATTTAATAATCAAATTTGAAAACATTAAGGCCAATGGTAATCATCTGAATCATTTTTATTGGCTAGTGAATTTATTTTTGTCAGATTTTCTGGTTTGAAGAATTTTTTTTTTTTTGTGTTTTGCGTGTAAACATAATCTTGTCACCAAGATCGGATTCTGGCCAAGTTTTCCTGTAACTGTAAACGCTGCGTAAGTCCGAAACACGCCGGTACAGAAGACAAGAAATGTCACTCAAAGGAATCTCGAAAATTGCATCAAAGATCCTATGTAAACAAATCAACAATGTGTGTTGTGGTAACGTTCATGGTTCTTCGCTAGGCTCACGGAGATTCTTCGTCGGCGCGGAGAGTTAGCAGTCAAGAGTATACATGATGGTATACAAGCTACCGCTGAACACCAGACAATAATTTAAAGAATGTGACCGGGGATTTTGCACGATGCATAGGTGGAAAACGGTTGATTCATTGTTATCAGTTCCTACTCCTTCCGACCTTCGTTCCTCTTTTGTTTCCTTAATCAGAATTTTTCCCAGGGAATAGGGAATAATTTATAGCTCGTATATAGCGCAATATAGTTATAGCGCTTATTCTCGCACAGTCGGTCGACATTCGCTTATCACTGTGTGATACTCTTCGTCACCTTCGCTGATTGCGTGAAGCTAAAGGACGGCTCAGACGGCGTTCGTAAAGCCGTTTAAAACATTCGCAAAACTGTTCCGTAAACTTTAGTAAAGTCCTTTACGGCATTAGGCAAGAAGTTCAACTTATGTTTAACTTTTTTCGGAAGAAAGGAGAAGAGATCCAAAGCAAAATCTGGTATTAAATTTGAAATGTGGAGTAAGGAAACGGAAAATATGCTGATATAATTATATGGTATATAGTTGATGATAATGTCGAATAATCTGCAGATTCTTTTTCTTTTTAAGAATAATTACACACAGAGGCGTTACTAGTTGTTTGTTTGTTGTTTTTTTTTGGGGGGGGGGCAAGGTACAACGACAGTTTTGACGAAACATCAACTGATTTTTAGAAAAATCGACTGTTCTTAAGAAACGAACTACTGTTTCGACGATAAATCGACTGATTTTCATGAAGAAAAATCAACTATTTTTACGAAAAATCGCGGCGCTTCGCGCCTAGTCGTTTTTTTTTTTTTTTACCCACAACATTGGGGGGGGGGGCGTCTACCACACTCCCACCCACATGCATAATGCCCGTGATTACATACTCCTTACTAACGCCGTCTGAGCTATCCTTGAAGGACCCCTCGCAATATTTACTCTTCAATTTACAGTATTTTAAAATATTAGAATACTTTAAAACTAGGCTGTGCTTTCAACAAATAACCCACGGTTTCGTCTGTTTTAAGCTTTTTCCGAGACCCGTTGACTTGTACCAAAAACAGAGAAACAATTTGCATAACCGGTTTTTCTGATGGAAAAACTTCTCGCAGACAACCGTCGACAGCGCGATACACATCGAAGGTAGCAAAACACGGCAAGTTAGAAAATCAGCGTGGTTTTGTTAGAGGGTTTAGAATGTACCGTACGAAATTGGGGTCTTCGGGTTTAGAAATATATGGAGTGATTATAGAAGTAGGTGGCGTTAATATTATGGGTAAGACAGCTCCTTTAAGGAGAAGCTTTCGGCAGAAAAAAAATCAGTGGAGCAATGCAAACGGGCTTGCCGGTAGAACCTCGCTCTTGACGAGAATATATGCGTGAGGAATGAATGAATATTTTTATTACCACTTCAATAAAATAGAACTAGTGGTATACGAAGAAAAAGAACAGATACAAATAAATAAGATTATATAAGAAAAAAATTATTTTAAACCGAAAATTTAAAGGTACAAGAGGAAGAGAGGTCAGTCAACAGTGTCTGGCACAGACACAGATTCAACTCTAAAATCGGTACAATTCTTAAAGAAATTAAAGTAGTTCCTTCGTCGCAAATTCGAATAGAAAATAGAATAACTAGGCAGGCCTAATAAGTATTATAGTAGCTTCTTAATGTTATAAATCATCAATTAACTATGAATCAACAATTTTCAGAATATCGACTGAACATGAGATTTCCTTCTAGATCTAGCTGAGCACAGGTGCAAACTGTCGGTATGGATACGTCACCTACTTCAGGCTACTCATGACTCACACCCGTCTTATCTAACCACAGTGCTAATAATACATCAAATAGCATAAGCTTCCGACATTTATGAAACAATGAACAGAAAACGGCGATAACAGCAGTCCGACAAGAATACCAAGAACACCGTCCGACAAGTACCGACCGCATTTGGTTTTGCCGCAAGAAATTTTACGGCGGTTTGATCACGCTAAGTTATTATTCCGCACTATTTCATATCTGATCTAAACGGAGTCAGCTAAGATTTGTCCTAGCAATAGTTGCGTTTTTGCAGCTACCATGGTATCTGTTACCACGGTAACTGGATCTGCTAATAGTCGTTTTTGCAGTTACCGTGGTATCTGGTACTACGATTGCTCTGCAAAAAACGACAAATATCGGCATATTACGCTTTTCGAAGCCATCCCAAAAGAAAAACTGATATCCAGTCACATCACTAAGTGCCAAACTTCTTTCCCACCAATTTGACAAAAACCTAGGCTCTATTGTTGGTGATGATGAAAGTGTGCTTTTTCAGATACCGCGATCAGTTACCACGGTATCTGGCCAGATAACACGGTAATTGAAAAATCGCCTTTTGACCGCGGTATCAGATACGACGGTAACTGCGAAAACGACTTTAGAACGTGGTATCACATACCATGGTATCTGCAAAAACGCAACTAATATTTCGTTGATCTTATTGTCGTTTTCTTTATAAGATTACAGCAGGATTCCTGGTTTGTGTCTCCTAGCTACACCCTGATGCGGTCTGTCCACTTCAGTGTGTACACTTAAGTCTGTCCACTTAGTCTTTCCACTTCAGTCTTTCCAATATAGTCTGTCCACTTTAGTCTTTCCACTTTATTCTTTCCAATTTAGTCTTTCCACTTTAGTCTGTCCACTTAAGTCTTTCCACCTTGCTCTGACCACTAGAGTCTGTCCACTTTAGTCTTTCCACGTTAGTCTTTCCACTTTATTCTGTCCACTATAGTCTGTCCACTTCAGTCTTTCCAATTTAGTTTTTCCACTTTAGTATTTCCACTTTATTCTGTCCACTAGAGTCTGTCTACTTTAGCCTTTCCACTTTAGTCTTTCCACTAGAGTCTGTTCCCTTTAGTCTTTCCCTTTAGTCTGTCCACTTTAGTCTTTCCACTTTATTCTGTCCACTTAGTCTTTCCACTATAGTCTTTCCCCTGTCAAGAAGAGTCGAAATATGGCTAGATCGAATCTTATCTGCTTGGCGCTACCAAATATGTCCTAGCAGTCGGCTTGGGCTGAATGAGTATTTTTTTCTGCCCTATTCGCTTATGCGAACATTTCGCATTTGTGTTGTTTTCTCCACGATTCTCCTCTGGACGATTTTCGGCGAAGACTGGATCTGGCGAAGACAAGACCCAATTGTCTGGATAAATATTGAATTTTTGGGATCCCATCGAAACCTATGGTCTTGTTCTTGTCGCCAAGACGAATTGTGGAAATTACTGGCATTAGTGCTTTAAGCTCAATTGCAGACAACTGCTCACTGGGAGCAGCATTCGCCGCTTTGGTCGAACTTTCGCTGGCCATCGCCAGTTGGAGCTACGAGAAGCGCACTGCAGAGTCTCTCTTCCAAAATGGTACATTTTTACTTTAAAGGACACCTGAACAATGAAACCATACTTGAACACACCATGGAGAATGCATTTACAGACATGGCTACGGAGAGCATTCTTCCCCTGAGCGTGACGTTTTCAAAGTAGGGATGTTTGTTCCTGGAGGAACAAACTGAATTATTAATTTTGTTTTAGGAAAAGTTAGCGTTCCTTCAGCTTAGGCCACGACTTGGTGTTATTATTATTTTTTGTTATTATTATTTTTTATTTTATCGTGTGGAGAGTTTGGTATGGCGTGTGTAAGTATACGGAATGGAACGAGTCTTTCTTTCTTTTGTGTGTGTATTTACAGAGGAACGACTCATTTGTACTATGTTCATATAGTGAGTGTTCAAACGGGGCCGAGCTAACGAGCTCGTATCCCTGCCGGCCCCCAGTGATCAAAATATGTTGTCACGAAGTATTTTCGAAATAAAAGAACCTGAACCTGAACCTGAGGTTTGCACATGCAGACTCCAAGACAAAAAGCGCAATTCATTCAAATCTTGTACAGCGCTGACCGGATCGTATTGTAATTTCTCCTAGATACACGTTTGGGCTTAACTGGTTAAAAAATACTCCAGAAGAAGGGTTGATTGGAGAAATTAGTTAATTTCTAAAATTGTTCAGTACTGAAATAAGGACAGATGCAAAATGGAGCAAAAATCATAGCTTGGAAACACTATTTCGTATTTGGATTGGGTTTTCTGCAGGCAATGTTAACGGAAGTCATACAGATAGGGATGATACTTGGTACTCTTCATTCAGGTGTCCTTTAAAGCAAAGCTCTTACTAGAAATACCATTTTCATGATACAATGTTCCGGAAATACTGATGATGATGATGACATTTTTATTATATTTCGGAAATATTGTTTTTCAAAAATGCTCATACTTGCTTCGTGGAATTAGGGATTTTCTTGTTGGCGCTTGCAGACTTTTCCCGGGTTCAAGCAAAATATCCGGTTCTTCTGGCGAAAAATTCAAAGAAATGCGCTCAACCGTGAACCGTGGGCTAAAGTAGAGAATTCTATTATTCTCCCAGAATACGAAGAATCCACCGAGAATCGTCCGAGGACACGCTCAGATCTAGAAGCTGGGAAGCAAAAGCTAAAACAACCACCCGTCAAATCATCAACAAGATATCTCCACTCGTTTGTACCTTATTTTATTCAACACTATAACGACGCTACAAAAACATAAAGAAATAACCGAGAGGCCTACAGACAATTATTAAAGTTCGACAATGTATTTTAGTGTTTTACCGTGTATCTAGTGTTGTATTTTAATTAATTTGACAAACCAATTGTATATACGTATTCTAATTGTCTCTTTTGTCATGTAGTTTACGATAACTTTGTCGTCGGCCTATGCTATCCAATGGATACTTTGGTACTAATAAATGATTGATTGATTGAAATCAGGTTTTGCAACGTAAATCCGATGAGGTCTTAAGACAAATCAATGTAAGTGTCTGACAAGCATGGGATGTCTCGTATAGCACTAAAAAGCGAAAATTTCAAACAAATTGACTGACACAGATTCCGCACAGAAGGACATTTCGGAGGCATTACTTTCTTGTTCTTTTTCTTCTTCTTCATATAATTACTCTACCTTTTTGTACCTTTGTGCATTATGATGGGCAATAAATCTATTATCATTATTACAAGGTACGTCGTCATGGAGGGGGGGGGGGGGGGTTAAAACAGTAAAAAAACAGAGGGGGCCTACTTACCCCAATTAAGTAGCGGTAGCTCGAAGAATCTTTCAGCTCCAACTGCGCCTTTTCTTCCTTGTTCAAACCCGCGAGCATACAGTAGAAGACGTGATAATTCCTCTCATCTTTACTCTGGGCAACGATACGGGATTTTTCCAGAAGATACTGCTCGATACTGGCACCCTCGATAACACCAGAGGCGTTAAACTGGATATCGATATACTTTCCAAACCGGGAGGAGTTATCGTTTCGGATGGTCTTGGCGTTGCCAAAAGCTGAAAAAATAAATAAAAACATAAACGAAATTTCTCATGAGCAAGCTGAGAAAAAGTTTGTTGATATTTCTTTTCTTTTACGAATTGAGTGTGGTACTTTATTTTAACGAAACATTGGACAAAGGAACATGCGAATGAAACGTGTCTGAATCATTTTTGAGTGAGTTACCTCCTTTCGTCTGCTTCTTCAGTAACAGGCTCATCAGAAACAGCATAGTATTACCAGACAATTGCCTCAACCGTAATTTTGAGACAAGTATTGCGGAAACCTATAGTAAAGGGTACTGGAACAGAGGACTGACAACTGCACCTTAAAGGACCCCTCGCACTATTTACTCTTCAACTTACAGTATTCTAAAGTACTTGAATACTTTAAAACTAGGCTGTGCTTTCAACAAAAACCACGGTTTTGGCTGTTTTAAGCCTTTTCCGAGACCCGTTGACTTAAAGCGAAAATAGAGAAATAATTTACACAACCGTTTTTTCTAATCGAAAAACTTCTCGCAGACAACCGTCGACAGCGTGATACACATCGAAGGTAGCAAACACGGCAAGTGAGAAATCAGCGGGGTTGTGTTAGAGGGGTTAGAATATACCGTACGAGATTGGGATCTCCCGGTTTAGAAATTTATGGAGTGATTATGGAAGTAGGTTGCGTTAGTATTATAGGTAAGACAGTCCTTTAAAGCATTCACTGCCCATATTCCTTCAAAACTCTAGCAATTTTTTCCATCCTATCCATTTTTCTGGTTCGGCAATGGGCAGTGGAACCAGAATTAATACTCAAAACTTGTCTGGGCTTTCAGTCTTACCTTCCAGAATCGGATTGGCTTCCAAAATCTGCTGTTCGATCCATGAATGCTTCCCACTAGTAGCTGCCAAGTACTGTAGCAGTAGTTTCGTACTTTCAGTTTTTCCAGCACCTGACTCCCCACTGAAAAGAAAACAAAGGATATCGAGCCTGCAGTATTCGAATCTGCTGTAATTCATAATACAAGATTTTGTTAACCATGTTCAAAATACACACACGAGAACTTGAACCAGATTAATGGCTTTAAATATTTCAAACCATTAATCTGGTTGAAGGCTGTCTACCAACTGAACTGGTGACGCTTCTATCAAGATGTATCACTTTTAACTTTACCCAACACTGCTAGATGGCGTCATGAATGGGAAAAGCGCGGAATATTCAAATAGGGTGAGAAACAGAATCGGAAGATTCCAAACAAGTAGAAGAATTGAGACTAAACCTAGTGTGAATAACAAGCAAAATACCTAGATAGATAGAATCAGACTGGGTCCGCGCACTGTGTGTGTGTGTGTGTGTGGGGGGGGGGGCTTGAATTCTGGTGGTCTAGAGTTAGGAAGAGTTAGAACTCTTCAGCTTACAGTATTTTAAAATACTTGAATACTTAAAACTATGTTGTGCTTTCAACAAATAACTCACGGTTTTGGCTGTTTTAAGCCTTTTCCGAGACCCGTTGACTTGCAGCGAAAACACGGAAACAATTTACATAACCGGTTTTACTGATAGAATAATTTCTCGCAGACAACCGTCGACGGCGTGATCACATCAAAGATAGCAAAACACGGCAAGTGAGAAAATCAGCGTGGTTTTGTTAGAGGGGTTAGAATGTACCGTACGAAATTGGTGTCTTCGGGTTTAAGTGGTTGCATTAGTATTATAGGTAAGATAGGTCCTTTAAGGTTTTTTCTTACAAAGGTTTTTCTAGCGCCCTTAAAGTGCGCATCCTAACCGCAAAGTGAAAGAAGTAATTTTGGCTCATCATCACCCCAAGGTACACAAAAATTGCTTTTGACCAAACGATACATTTTAGGATCACCAAGAGTTCGTGATCATTCGTGCCTTGGGTTTTACTTACAAAGGACTACAGTATACCTACGAGTTGACAAATTCCCACTTTCATCCTCTGACACATCTTACAAGTACCATCTAGTACCATATGAGTTTCTAGCAGTGTTGTAACAAGTACTTCAAATTTGTGCTTAAGTATTAAGTATAGTACTTGAGTTTTAGGTACAGAACTTGTACTTAAGTAGTACTTCAAGTACTACTTAAGTACAACTCTACTAGCACTATTTCTAGCTCAGTCTTATTCAGTCATATAATGGAAAATAAAAGAAAGTCATATAAATAAAGGCATTTGGCAGTTTGGACAAAGAATTAAATACCACGAAAGACATTAGAGCTACGCTTCTTTGAACTTTATTTAGTTTTGAACAGGCCACTTGTATGCACTTGCCGAAAGTCATCTACCAGTCTACCAAAGTAACTAATTACTGGCTTCTAAAAATTCCTCAACGGGTGTTTTCTTCTTTTTCCATTAGTCGGAACTGCACTACTCTATCAAGAAACATTCAAAGAAGTGTGCCTTGCTCAAGACTAATGATTTGTCTTCTGGTGGAGATGCTGGTACCGAGAATCTGCTTTTAGCATTTTTTGCCAATCCTGAAATCGAACTACTTTTGAGTCTTGAAGTTCCCTTTTCTGAAATATCCTTTTCTGTTAAAATAAAATCATTCGATCGAGGCGGAATGTACTTGGGAGAGTACTTGAAAGTACTTAAGAATGAATCGGTACTTGAGCTATTCATTTTAATTAAGTATTAAGTATTAAGTACTCCAGGAAAAATGTACTTAAGTAAAATCCAAGTACCTTGATTTTGTACATAAGTAGTACTTGAAGTACAAGTACTTGAAATACTTCCAAACACTGGTTTCTAGCTTTTGTTTTTTAAGAAAGCCAAGTGCCATCTACGGTAAATCAGGCAGAATTAAAACCTAACTCACAGATAGCGCGACGTGCACAAAAGCTAACTCGGTTTACAGTAACAAGGAGTTAGTCACCTGTGACGGTTCACGGCTACGAATTATTCAATTTCAGTGGACAACTTTGACGGTAACATCGGAACCTAACCGCACCCGTCAGGCGCTCTATAACTGTCGCATATTTTACATCTTAATTTCATTCAAATGGTTAATCTTTTTTGGGGATTCCAAACATAAGTGAGGGATACCTATATCACAGTAGATCTGTCCGTCCGTCTTTTTGTTATCACGATCGTCAAATGCAAGGAGATATTGCAAAAATGGAACTTTTCAGGGGGGATTCTTTAGACAGGCTAAATCAGGTTTAGGGTGGAGGACGAGCTCAGAATTGCAGGGACGGAAAATGTGTGACGGTTAAACTGCTTAGCGGGACATTTTGAGGACGATGATCTAACCTTCAGTCCCTTTGGGTGGTTAGGTCGGCCGGAATCCGGTAAGAACCGGCAATTTGCAATTTGCTAGTTGAATCTTACTAGACGTCTGGCATAGGGGTAAAACAACTTGTTGAATCATAATATGCCCTGGCACGAATTCCAAACGCTTATTTAAAGCGGAAAGTTTCGTGTCTTCATTACCTTGACATGATTTATGGCGTGTGTACAGTATCAATTTATGGCTCCAAAATGCCACCACAAAGCCTACAATTTTTGAAAATGCGGTGGCACAATCACGTCCACACCTCTTAAAGGACCCCTCTTGCTTATTCTGCCGTTTATATTTTGCTTTGGCAGGAGCTCGGTGAAAACCGGACTCCTTGAAGTGTTATCTTTTCGCGAAACACAACACCTAAAAGGTCAGAACATATATATCATCGGCATCCGTTATAACATTTAACACAGGGATGCGCACGATTTATGAAACGATACCAAACTTCTAATGATGCAGGCTTAGGCCAACTTCGTTATGGCACTATTAGAAAACTACTTCATATTTACCCTGTATAGAGCAATTAAATTTTGATCCAGTGGAAGGAACCTGGGATTCGGGCCCAAAACTGACCTTTGCCCCCCCCCCAAAAAAAAGGTTTACTGAACGGAAAACTGCTTAAATGATGGTTTCGCCTAGACCGGCGTAGCTTTTGCACAACAATAGTACAACAATCCTATTTTTCGACTTCTGGACAGATTTTTGTTGTTATTTTGTTTTGTGCGTTTCTTCTGGAGTGTGATATTTTTGTGATTATTTGTTGCCACGGCACTCGGGCTGCTCAGCAATTAATAAATCTATTTATCTAGCTATCTATCTATACTTTCGAACTGACCCAAACCTCCCTATGGATTTACGGGGATGATCCTTCGTAACACTGAGATTCGTAACACTGAAGATTTGTAACTCTGCGAAAGAAGGAGATTAAAAAGATGAGATCATGTTATTTTAAATATGCAAAGCACCTGCTCCACTTGCCGAAATTATGTCATAACCATACATTGACGGAGAAATTCAAAATCCAAGATGCAACTGTTACCCTTCTGGATGTTTCCTCATCGCTTTCATCATGGACAACAGGGCCCAATCAGCGCACGGCGTCATCCACTGCTTCCTGACCGAAGATTAAAAATTAAGTGTCTTTTCTGGTGTTTATGTGTTTTGTTTATTTTCTTTATTTTCTTCATTTACTCCGCCTTTTCAAAATGCCGGGTCATAAACAAATTACTTACTTACTTACTTATTCCGTTTTAAATAGTTCAAAGAATTTTTAGTTTAATTCATGTTCAAGTTTAATTTTTAAATATTGAAAAAAAAAAAAAACATTGTGAGAGAGATAATCTCGGCTCACTAGGATCAAGGACCATGTGGATTCAAATAGACCCCATACCCTGTTCGATGCAAACGAGCACGGGGTAGGAGCTATGCGGAACATCACAATTCGTTACCGCTACAAACAGTTATATCGCAGTAAAGCCCCCGAGAAGAAATTTCCAAAGTAAAGCCGATTGGTTGTCTATCATTGTGACATCACATGTGACACGCGGCAGAGCGGGTCAGCACGCCCCCTGCCCCATTTCCTGTGATATGGGCAGCGGGAAGTAGACGGACATCAACACGAAGCTCAGCAAGTACCTCTAGCTCAGCTCAGTTTTGTCGGGGTTAGTGTTGGGCGATATTTGGATTTTTCGATATATCAATATTTTCATTTTCGATATTCGATAATCGACATGTTGATATCGATATTTCGGTACCATGTTTTCCTAGTATACGTCTCGTTTCGCCAAAATTTAAGAGCATAATTGTCGCAAAAAAGCAACTTAGCCGACATCAACTCAAACTTCAACTTCCTACATAAAAATTACGAAGAACACATTGCTCCAATTTTGGATACATAAATGCAACTTCTGTTGGATTATTTACAAGAATTATAAATGAAAAAATATAGTTTTCGATATCGATATTTACGTTTCGATATTTGCTCCGATATATCAATATATCGTCATCGATATCAAATATCGCCCAGCAGTAGTCGGGCTATCCATAGTCGCTGCATGGGACCAAAGACGGCGGTTCTATTGACTTATCTGTTCTTGCTAGGCCGCAAGTTTTTCCTTTCCGCCTTAAGCCTTTCACTGAGTAATGTGCGATGAGAAATTCTTCCTACCTGATAACAACGCATTGGTTTACGGCATGTCTTCGCATCTGCGTATAGCAATTATCGCCAATAGCAAATATATGCGGCGGGAGTTCTCCAATCTTCTTCTCGCGGTATAACTTGATTTGATCTGCTGTATAAATAGGTAGGATTTGGTAAGGGTTGACGGCCACCAGGATGGATCCAGTGTAGGTCTGGAAAAAATTACTGAGGTCAGCCGAAGAAACTGGGGAATCATTATTATTCAATTTAATTCAATTCTGAGTACAAATTCGGTAACTTGATTTGATCTGCTGTATAAATAGGTAGGATTTGGTAAGGGTTGACGGCCACCAGGATGGATCCAGTGTAGGTCTGGAAAAAAAAATATTGAGGTGAGCCAAAGAAACTGGGGAGTCAGAATTATTCAGTTAAATTCAACTCGGAGTACAAAAAGAAAAGAAAAATACGACAACGAGGGGTTGCCCACTCTCGACTTTAGGGTGCACAAGTGCCCGTTGCTGGCACCGTTTGCCAGGTGTTTGTTATTAAAATTAGCACGCTTAGATAGACAAATTTAAAATAATGGAATTTTACAAAAAAAAATTCAATATCATAACATGGAAATCTATACAGATTTGTTTATGGCAGGACTCAATAATTTAATCACTTAGCATAATTATACTGGGAACAAAAAAGGAAAGGGAAAAAAAGCTTAGAAGCTTAGACGGGGGAATCGCCTAATTTATGGCCGGTGACGGTGCAAGCACCGGTGGCTCTGGCGGGTGCCGGGAAAGGTATAGCAGGAGCCGGGGAGTCGGTATAGCCTACCCTCGGAAGACAACGCAAGAAGCAATGTTTTACACGTAGTAAAACATAAACAGAACTGCGAAATCACATGATGAGGAAAGGACACTGGTGTTCAGATCAATAGCGGAAAATCTGAAATCTTTAACTCTTAATTCACCAATCTTTGCAAGCATTACACTGTAAATTTTTTTTGCAGTATTTGCTACTGGGATGAATCTTGTCTCTACTGAGATAAGATCATCTCTAATTCGGATTGATCTTGCCCCAGTAGAGATAAGATTAATCCCAGTAGCAAATAGTGCAGTTAACTCTAATCCTTACTCGGAGAAACCTCTTACAGTGTATCAAGTTGGAATTTCTTTGCCAAAAACAAGTAACTGGTCCGTGGGGAAAACCTATGCAGTAAATTACTCATACCACAAATCAAGAAGTAGTGCATTGTGGATATGCTTAAATCCGAGCAGATTTTCAAATCTAGGTATTTTATTCGCTCGTTTTGGTGTTGGAAAATCTTAGAGAACGTGGTGATACCTAGTCCTCCACGTAGACGATACAAGGCGACGTAACACCATCCTAAACTGGCAACCGCATGGAACACTTCAACGGCGACGATCACAAAATCCAATCCACGCATCTACACTGTAAAAAGTATCTCCTTTATCGGACTTGATTTGGATTATAACTCTCCGAATTCGGATTTAGATTCTCCTAGTTACGAATACAAATGTCCGAAATCGGTGACGCACGACTCCTAAAGTCCGATAAAGGAGAGACTTTTTACAGTGTACCAGAAGGCCCTTGTTGCAACGCAACATCCACGTAAGTTGCAACCTGAGCGGGAGGTTGTCCTGGCAACACCCCACCCGAGAGAAGACTGACTTGTGTTAAATTTTCTGACGGATACCGAGGTTATTAGTGTTATTGCCCTTTGAAGTGTTGTATCATGAAAAAATGACACTTTAAAAGGTCATAAAATCGATATTCTCCAGTTTAAAGGGTCATACATAAAATATTTTCGTCATCCGTCATAACATTGTTAACAAAATGTTAGCAAACTCCTGGCGATGTGGCGTCTAGGTGTGATGCTCTTGGCGCTTCTGATGCCACATGAAGACTGAGGTCTAAGGTACAAGTCTCTTAGAACTGCACGTTTTCACAAAAACTCCCGGTTTCTTGATATTTCATGGTGCTTCTGAAAATCCATCATAAGGGAGCTGATACACCTACGTATGCTCCGCTCGCAACGTATAAAACACTGCATATTGTGGTTTTAGGGATAGGGGAATGAACAGTAATCTGCATCGTCGATTCCACCTCCAGACTGGAGCGAGAGAACGCAATTTATATGATATGACATCTGTCATGGAGGTGAAGGCAACGACCTGAAATTTCGAAGATCACAACCCACTCTATCAATTATGCTGCATTCATTCGTTTAGTCTCTCGAGAACCTGAATCTTCACGTGAAGACAAGTCATGCAAGGCCTTTTAGTCAGAATTTATCGGCAAAGAAGAAGGCAAGAGGATGAGAAATTGACCTGCAAACTTAGCTACGGCCATGTGCACCAGTTGCGCTGCACAAGACGTTAAAGGGCCCCTCGCACTATTTACTATTCAACTTACAGTATTTTAAAATATTTGAATACTTTAAAGCTAGGCTGTGCTTTCAACATATAACCCACAGTTTTGACTGTGTTTAGCCTTTTCCGAGACCCGTTGACTTACAGCGAAATATGGGAAAAAATTTACATAACCAGTTTTTCTGATGGAAAAACTTCTTGCAGACAACCGTCGACAGCCACACATCGAAGGTAGCAAAACACGGCAACTGAGAAATCAACGTGGTTTTCTTTGAGGGGTTAGAATGTACCGTACGATCAGGTTTAGAAATACATGGAGTGATTATGGAAGTAGGTTGCGATAGTATTACAGGTAAGTCAGGTCCTTTAAGGATCTGACATAATGGGACACATATCCGACAATCTTGAATAAAGGGATCCCATATCGAAGTTGTTTGAAGCAGCCAACCTGCATCAGTTTCAACGCACTTGCACAATTTTGCCGAGGAAGAATGTTTCCCCTGAATGAATGGATGAATGAATTTATCACGCGCGGCTTTTAAAAGTTAGGCTTTTGCACAGCAGAATATTTCCTCTGAGTAGAATATTTCCATGACATCACGCTGATAAAGATCATTAGATCTTAAAGGACCCCTCTTGCTTATTCTGCTGTCTATAATATACATAGCTCCCTCCCTTATTTAATTGTAAGCTTCTTTGATCCCAACCTTTCTCCATTGTTTCGTTTTGGCCCTACGAGTTTTTAGCGCTTTTTCGGCCGTGCCGAGTTTTATCCATCACACACAAAAAGCTTGCCGAAATCTTCAACGAACTCTTTAACACATAAGGGCACGAGAATCTTCTGTTTTTGTCTTCTTTTATTCGCTTAGTCTTCCCCCTTGTTAATCACGGCGTGTTCAGTTGTCAAATATTTTACGCCCAGCCGCCGCGTCGGAGAGCAGGAAGACTGGATAGAGTCGACAAGCGCTAACAAGAAAAGCACGAAATTCAGATGGAAAGTAATGGTATTTTCGAAAAACGTTTTTCTGACCATTTCATAGTGAAAAGATCATTGCTTTTAGAGAGTTGTTAAAGAATTGTGCTTTAATAATTTAATCCATCTCTTGTCAGGATAATCCTGAGTATAGTAGCTTTCCCACTAAAAGCATATCAAACAATCAGGCTCATTCGAAAAAATCCTAGAATAATATAATAATAATAATGATAATGTAACTGAAGCAAAAAGGCTTTCGCCTCTATTATTAGATTCTAGTTATTACTAGACTAGATTCCGACGCGAGAACAGTATTTCCTGACTCACCGTGTTTTTCTCGGGTACACCCCAAACCAATCGACACCGGAATAGCGAACTTCGAAAAGTGCGAACTTCTTCGCAATTTTCGGTTTTGGCCGGACTCCGGTCAACTATTTGTACGGTTGGAAAATAAAGCCACATTTAGATTCAACGTGCATTGTTAGCCCCTTCTTGATGGACTTGATGCTCCGATCGGCTTAAATTTTTGTTTATTTTTTATCGAATTTTCGGATTCTGCCGGATTCCGAATGAGTTAATTATCAAGCGATAGAATTCAGCTTGACACGTGGATTCAGCTTGTATTCTTGCTCTTAGAAGCATTCTCCGGTCGACTTCAGAACAAGCTTTACTCCTACCATATTTCCGGTTTTCGCTAGAGTCCAGCCAGTCTACTTGTCCGGCGGAAACACAAAGTACAAATATGGATTACGGAAGTATTCTTAGTTCTAGACCGACCAATGTTTAACCTCTAATTAACTTCAGATAAGACGAAATTCTCAGATAAGACCAAATTTTCAGATAAGACAAAATTTTTCGGTTTTCGCCGGATTCCGGGCAAACTACCGACAAACCGGAAAAAACTGAAAAACAGATTCAGCCTCTCTCTGTACCCCTGTACCGAAATTTTATTCAACTTCAGGCAGAACTTTTATTTTACGAAATTTCCATTTTCCTGGATTCCCGGCGAACTATTAGTCCGGTGAGAAAATGAAGTTCATTTCCTGATTCAGCGTGGCTCCCCACCCTATATCGACTCTCACATTAGCTTGAAATTTCCCTTAATTTAAAACTCTCTCCCGCACCCCTAAATTAGGGCTACAGGGTCCATCTACGAACTTGACCTCTACTTTGACCCAACGGATCCTCACACCAAGTTTGAATAAAATATCTTAACCCCCTCGAGAGTTATCGTGCTGAAAGGCGTAAACTCTTACGAAGTCCTAGGTATCCAGTCACTTACGGTTTGGGATCCCAAAAAGAGTACAGTGAAACAACACTGGCAAATAAAAGGACGTTAGTGAATGAGGTGCAGTAGGCTTGGACTGAAAAAACGCTGAGGCTTACAAACTCTAGCTCTTACTAGAAATGATCTTTTCCCTATGAAGTGAATCAGAAAAAACATTTTTGAAAATACTATTACTTTCCACCTAAAACTAGCGATTCTCTTGTTAGCGCTTGTCGACTATATCCAGCCTCCCTGCTCTCCGGCTGGGCGCAAAAAATTTAAAACTGAACGGGCCTTGGTTAAAAAGTGCGAAAACTAAGCAAATAAAAGAAGTAATAAACAGAAGATTATCAAATCCTTATGTGTGAGAGAGTTGTCAGCTTACGTTGAAGATTCCGGCAAACTTTCGTTGAGTGACGGGAAAACTCGGCAAGCCCGAAAAAGCGCTAAAACTTCGAGTTACGAAACGAAACAATGGAGAAAGGTGGGGATTTTAGAAGCTTATAATTCCATATGGGAACTAAATATATCATAAAAGGCAGAATAAGCCAGAGGGCTCCTTTAACTAATTAGTTTTGCTACATCTTACAACAAATCGGTATACACGAAACACGGAATCGTGGATCGTAGACAGTCTGTCTGCCAACTCCACCGAGACGTGCAAAACCCAGTACCGGGGTTTGGAATTCGTCCCAAAGCTGCATGAACATACAAAAAAATATTAACAGCAAACACGATATTACTATGTCCTTTCGTTACCTTGCTTAAAGTCTTTGATTCATGTGGGCCGAAAAGGTGGGAGACACCATCATTTTTCGATGGGTCGGATTTTTACGAACAAACTGCTACTTTTGTTTTCCCCAAAATCCTCACGGTAGCCAACGTTATCCACAAAATACTTGAACACAATTTACTCCTGACCGCCAATCCGCCATTGCTAATTAACTATTCATTGATCTCCTGCCGCTGGTCACAAGATTACTAGAACCTTCGAGAAGATTGAGTGGCGTGTAAGAGGATTAAAACAACTAAGTATATCACCATGTGGACGTTTAGGTATGTCGGAAGAAGAAATCATCGGCCGGTTTGACATTTTTGGGTCTCAGAAGCTGAATATTATTTAGCTCAATTGCAGAATCTTTAAGAAATCCCTATAACGGATTAATTTACGGCGTTTGTTTAGTGTAATCGAGTTTACATCCTTAATTCTTTGGACTTACGGGAATTAACAAAAAAAAACAGAAAACAAAATACTTAAAGAAATCGATAATGCAAATAATTAGTTTAATTTTTCTATACATTTTCCATGTGCTTGCTACAATAAAAACATTTTGTTAGATCCGAATTCAAACTATGATTCCATCTTCCACATGACGGGCGCTTCCGACCCGCACCGCTAGATGACCCAGCGGTCGGATCGAGTCGTGGCTTCATCTTGGGTCTTGGGTGGGGGGGGGGGGGGGGGGGGCGGGGTTCTAGACGTTGCAAGTGCTAGAATGCTTATGATATAACTCCTTTAAAACTGATTTTCCCAAATTGGTTGGGTTTAAAAATGGACATGTTAAAGGACCTGTCCAACCTACAATACTAATGCAACCTATTTCCATTATCACTCCATTTTCTTCTAAACCCGGAAACCCAATTTCGTACGGTACATTCTAACCCCTCTAACAAAACCATGCTGATTTTCTCATTTGCCGTGTTTTGCTACCTTCGATGTGTATCACGCTGTCAACAGTTGCCTGCGAGAAGTTTTTCATCAGATAAACCGGTTACGCAAATTGTTTCCCTGTTTTCGCTACAAGTCAACGGGTCTCGGAAAAGGCTTAAAACAGCCAAACCCGTGGGTTATTTGTTGAAAGCACAGCCTAGTTTTAAAGTATTCAAATATTTGAAAATACTGTAAGTTGAAGAGTAAGTAGTGCGAGGGGTCCTTTAAGAAAACGGGAGCAGAGCCAATCAAGAAGCTTACGAAATAAGATTTTTTTGTATGTGCAATTTTTTGAAGTAAGCAGTAAGCAGTAGTGTTTCTTCGGTTGGACCAATATCACTTAGGGCTTGCTTCACTGCAAATCTCGAGGTAAAACCCAAATCAGGCAAATCCAAAAATTAGCGTAGTGCCGTTGATATGGATAAAACTTGCATATAATAATAACAACTCATTTATTTCCTTAATAGCATTTACAACTGCTAGCTGCGGATCGTCAACATAACAAATTACGAATCACGACTGATTGAGATTTTGACAGTTAAAATTACGAATAAAGTAAGGCACAAACGAAGATAAATACCTTTCGGTTGAGTTTATGGGGGGTTGAAGAAGCCGTGACTTGTCAGTGTTAGCTAGTCTTCCCCTTGTGTTCGGTCTGGTCTGGTCTGGAGTTTCAAAGTCTGGGAAAATAGTCCGGTGGTGGTCAGAAGTTAAACATTTTTTTCGAAAGTTCATCGTCAGTTGATGCCTCCTATCTGCAAGGGTCGGCAACTGAAGCTTGACCAGAGCACCCTCATAGGAAACATAATCCGGACCAAGTGTCACTTTGCACGACCTCTTCTGGATAGACTCGAGTCTTTCTGTCTGTTCTACTGTCAGTCCGGAGTGCCATACAGGACACGCATATTCCACGCAGGGACGAATGTATGTACAGTAGATTGTTTTAAAACTCGAGGAGGGATTGCAAATCGGCGAAGAAGGGCAAAAGACTTTAACAGTGGGGCTGATCTTGCAATGATGGAACCAACATGTGTTCTCCACTTCAAGTCATTATCTATTTTCACCCCAAGTAGTTTAACAGAGGATTTTATTTCCAGACCAATTTCTTCAACAGCCGGCAATTCCCGTTTTAAGAAAGAGACCCTCATTACCATGCTTTTCGGTATACTAACGGACAACTAGTAAGTAATAGTAATAGTAATTTATTTATCACCCGCCATTTTGAAAAGGCGGAGTAAATGAAGAAAATAAACAAAACACATAAACACACAGAAAAAGACACTTAATTTTCAGTCTTCGGTCAGGAAGCAAGGAACTTGACTTCATCCAAATCCTTTTTCAAAAGTTCGAAAAGAGAAGATAAGGAAACCTCAGTCGGGGTCATAGGAAACGTCCGGACTACCGGAGGGATAATGTCGATAGGTCGTCAGCAAACTTAAAACAATTTAAAACATGGGTCAAAACGCGGTTAGAAACGATCGAAAAGATTAAAGGCCCCAACTTCGTGCCTTGCGGGGTTCCACAAAATATATCTAAAAAGCTGGAAATGTTGTCTGGACTTAACACAACACACTGAGTCCTACCCGTTAAAAAACTAGCAACTAACCGAACAATGAACTCACGAGCCCCCTCTTGCTCTTGCTTCATCAACTGCGATTTGTTGATTATGCTGTCGAAAGCCTTAATAACATCACCCAAAATAATTTCAGCATACGAATAATCATTCTCTAGATGTTTCATTAGTGCATCCAGTAATCTTACTAAATAATGGGTTGTGCTATGCCTTTGTCGAAACCCAAACTGCGCAGGGTCGAACGAGTTCGATCCTTGGAAATGAGAATGGCTGGAACGATTGAAGGCTTGGAGTGAAATAGTAACATAAGTAAGACGATACGGGTCCTTAAAGCTGAGCTGAAAAGTTATTTGGTGATTATTTGTATATAGACGGGACAAAATACTGACGGGTAAGCGCTTCGCTACTCGAAGAGTTTCAGTCTCGATCAAACCTAGTAGGTCCATACCGCTTTGACTATTAACCAAACAATATATGGCCCTAGGGATTTTAAAGCAAAACACAATAAAAAACAAGACACCAACGCAAAAAAGACTCCTATAGGCACCTATCCCTATGGGCTAGGGCTACCCTGAGGAACCTCACCAGCTTTTGTATATTTCCAAAACAATTATTCCCCATTACACCGCACACCCATTCTTCATCCATTCCCCTTCCATTCACCCCACAATTTCTAACCTAAGTTCACTCAGACTTTCTCATTCACACAATAAATGTTTTAAATTCTCATCCATGCTACCACGGACATGAATAAGGACCGGACCTATAAGACCGAGACCGGATATTATGCTATATTAGAACGTTTAAAGCAATGAAGATATATTATATTATAGCTTTAACTTCCACACCCTCGCAGAACTCCCAAGACCCACCAATAACAGGACTTATTTACTTGTGACCTCAGAAGCAGTCGACGAAATCAGAAACATGCGTAGTCCGCCAATAACACGTACGTTCTAAAGTCGTTGGAGCTTTCCGTGCATTTTACTGGCGGCAAGACAATTAGCAGTCGCCACATGGTCGCATACGAATAACGCCTATTTTCGCACTAAACAACGAGGACTATCGTAAGATCGGTCATTGTTCTTTCACCACTTCTAACGAGTTCCACGCTCTCCTTTGTCGAATAGGCTAACTCTATGACCTGTGTACCCGCCCTAATTTCCATATTTTTGTTTCCAAAATAGCACTAGATTTCAGGTCTTCTCACTGAATCGCAACGCAACAACACTGTAAAAAATCATGCAGTATTTGCTACTGGGATTAATCTTGTCTGTACTGTGATAAGATTATCTCTAATTCGGATTAATCTTATCCCAGTAGAGATAAGGTTAATCCCAGTAGCAAATGCTGCATTTAACTTTAATCCTTGCTCGGAGAAACTTTTTACAGTGAATGCACAGTGCGCAACGCAAAGCCAACAAGCCCCCCCCCCCCTCCAAAAAAAAATCTAGGCTGAAAGTTTATTGGTCTAATGACATCATTTATTCAAACAATGTTTACTACGGATACGTCAGCTACGATTCTTCATCAGCGATATTTCGGCCCTTCTTGGCAAGGGTCCTCGTCAAAACAATTTCGCCAAAACAGTTGATTTTTGTTCATTAAAACAGTCGATTTTTCGTCAAAACAGTCGTTTTTGACAGTGACGAGGACCCTTGCCAAGAAGGGCCGAAATATCGCTGACGAAAGAATCGTAGCTGACATATCCGTTGTAAACATCGTTTGAATAAATGTTTCAAAGTCAGCCTGGACTCAAAGAATATCTAATGACATCAATCTTTGTTTGTGGCGAATCTTGCCAACAAAGATGCTACATTCCCAATAACAAATTCAAAACACGCGCGAACTGCTTTTCTTCCCTGAATGCTTAACGGTGTCGGATAAATGGAACTGGTCCATTAATTCTACTTTATGAATCCGTACTTCCGCCTGGCAGCACGAGCCTCGTCACAAATTACTTACATAAATCAGGTTTTCCTTGTAGCGAATCAAAAGGTTTCGGAGAATTCCAGCTTCGTGCAAATCCCCCAACGAAATCATGTCTTCCACCCCGTGGACGGAGGTGGGATGCATCGCCTTGATTCGACGCTCTGGAGTAAGCCATTGCTCCTACAGAAGAAGAAGAATGATCAGATATAGACAGTGACTGATGAAGACATTACCGTTTCATTGCCAAATATGCCAATGACCAACTCAATGTCTCGAGCGACGCAACCCACAAAACAAGACTAAAGGTTTCGATGGGATCCCAAAAATTTAATATTTATCAGACTTCTTGATCCAGACAATCGAATCTTGTGCATTTCCAAGTCTTAGCTAGATCCCTTTAACATTTTTGCTATTTATCCAGAATCAACCGCTTGAATATGTAGCCTACAGTAAAAAGGTTACCGTTTTGAAGTTTTTTGCTGACGGGCAAACAACTAATCAAATGAGGAAACCAAGTTCAGATACGGATTCAACAAGCATGTTTACTCCAATATCTCATATCTAATCGACCTCAAAAAGGTATTTTAGAATTATGTTGTTGTTTTCCTACCAAACTCTTCGTATTTTAGCAGCATTCCCGGCTAACTGCATGCAGAGCAAAAGATCTGGTGACACTGAGAGGCGAACCTTGCAAATTTTGACAGCTTATCCGTCAAGGAAATAAAGTTCAAAATTCGATAATTCCCCCGGGGAATCCCCCTCAAGACCCAGTTCCTAGCCCCTGATTTGTTTTCCAAGTGAGTAACCCCTCGCGTGAACCTGGGATTGGTTCAACGAGCACCTAGGACTGGCTCACACACACCTAGCACCTGGGATTGGCTCACCCGAGTGTCTAACCCCTCGAGCACTCCTTTAACGGGTACAACCAATTCCTAACCCCTCGCGTGCACACCTGGGATTGATTCACGAGTACCTGGGACCCGCTCACCCCACCCCCTCCCCAAACAACTTTAGTACACCCACTGAGTAACCCCTCACTTATCCAGTACATCTTTTTTCCGGTGAGTGACCCTTCCCTTACCAAGTACAACTTTTTTCAGTGAGCAAACCCCTCACTTACCCAGTTCACCCTTCTTTAAGTGAGTAGCCCCTCGCGTACCCTAGCAGTTCCCTCTTTGGTCCACCATGAATCAACCCCCTCGCTTGAACATATACCAAAATATATACCAACCCCTTCGACCTTCGAATACACTAGATCTGTCCGACGTCACACTGAAAAAACAAATGGCAGTCAGCATCCAAGCGCAGAGCTATACTAGTTTGAGAATAAAGGGTAGGGACTGCTATAGCCGAAAACTGGTCGACAAATTTTGTGTCCGGTTTTCGCCGGATTCCGGGTGAACTACTTGTCCCGGAAAGAAAATAACTTTCATATTCGGATTCAGCATGTCTCCTTACCCCTAAATCAACTATCTCAATAGCTTTTAAAAAATATTTCTTTTGTCTCTTAATTTGAACCCCCCACCCCACCCCTAAATATAGAGCTACAGAGCCCATCTTCGAACTTGACCTTTACTTTGACCCAAAGAGTGATCGGGCCAAATTTGAACAAAATATCTGACCCCCTTCGAGAGTTATCGTGGTAACAGACAGACGGACAACTTTTGCGATGCCATATGTATCCCTCCACTTACGTTTTGGGATATATGCTGAGCTTCCACAAGCCTTATGCTGGGTTTAAAATTTGCGTCAGACCGAGCGTATTTCAAATACGTACGTTTTCAAACTCGCTTCTGCGCTAGAAACCATCTTTAGAAACAACAAGAAGCAACCAAAACACCAAAAAAGCATCTGATGACTTTTTTGTTTGTCGTCATGATATCGGAAAATTAAGCAGATGCTTTTTGGTGTTTTTTCGGCTCTTCCTGGCAATGCTTGTTTTGTACATCATTTCATACATAACGTTTGTCGCGACAACAGATTACATCCCAACTTTTGTCTGTTGAAACCGCACATCCTTGTTTCGTCTGTTATGAAAGTTAAATAGCACACTATATTGCTAAATAGCGAGGGTGAAGTTATAGCACCTTCATGTACTGGGATGGACCTGTCGATTAAATCAGAGGCATTTCCGGAAAGTGACTTAAAGTTTAACCGAAAAGGGCTGGGATAGAACCATCTAGTTGCCCATCACTTATTCGCTTAAATTGGCCTGAAGACCCGCTGAAAATGCGTTTTACTTCGTTGTTCCGCTATTCACGAATAATCGATTTTCAAATAGTGAAATTTCCGTGTGATTTGTGGTACCTCTATGCGCTTGTGTTTTTGTTGTATGCCTTACGAGAAAGATTTATGTTGTTGTTTTTTGTTCAGGCACTAAGCAATCTTCACCAATTTCACCACTACCCACTGAAAAGTCGCGTTTGTGTTGAGATTAAGATTTCCCGCGTCATAGTAGAAATTACGCTGTGGGGACGGCCGCCAGATATTCTGAACGTCATAACTAGAGCAGGTAGTGAAAAATGAAAAAAAAAACCCTTTGCAGAATCCAAATAATTCAGTGTATTCAATTAAATGACACAAAAATAAAGTGGCTTTTCAGTTAAACTTTAACCTTTACATTTAATCTACGGTACATATAACGAAGGGTAGCTATTACTTAAGCGTCCATGGGCTTTTCTTTTTCTTTCCTTTATTGTTTTCATATACTCCGTATGGGCACGTTCTCTGCCATTTCTATATGGGTTAATAAAATTATTGGTTTGATTGATTGATTGAAACTTTTGATAGTGTAGGAATTATCTCTTACCTTTCCGTCGTCATCAACTACTAAGATTTTCCTTCCTTCAGCTGACTGAACTCTGGCGCCGATCGCGACATCAAACTCCCGTCTGGTAGCAGGTTCGATCCAAATGTAGTCTCCCTAGAATTAAATTAGGTGTAAAAGCCCGTATCCAGGAATTTATTTCGGGGGGGGGGAAGGGGGGGTCGCCTTTCGAGGGGGGGTTTGCCTGCGGGTCGGACAAAAAAGTACAAAAATTACATATATCAGAGGCCTGTAAAAATGACGATTTTTGTATGTTTCGGGGGGGGGGGGGTCAACCCCCTAACCCCCCCCCCCCCCCTGGATACAGTTTCCAATAGACCGATGCGTTTCATGTATTCTTGCCCGAATTCGTCATTTTCCAGTTCAGCACTTCCAAGCGGATTAGTTCCTGGAATTAGCGGATTCCCTTTGTCTCACTTCAACACTTGAAACCAGTGTTGCCACTTCTCTCTGACGGAATTTGTGATATTTGGCCGCAGAAGTCTGTTGCATTCTGGCGCCCACAAAATTCGGTTCTTTTTTCCAATTTCAACGAAAAACTCTTCGATTCTGAGGTTAGAATTTGCTCTTATAAGAGCAGCTAGTAACCGCATTTTTCCGCTTTTTCCGAAAACGGTTGCGTTGGAATTGGCAAAATGCTCTGAAATCGCAAAATCTGCGACATTTTTGGCAAAAGTGCGATTTCCTGTGACAAATTTTTCGCATCTGTTAATCTGGGGGAAAGTCGAAAACCTGTGATAAATCGCAGAATTCTGCGACCCGTGGCAACACTGATTGAAACAGATAAAGTCAAACAGACAGTTGAAATCTTTAATCTACTTTCCAAGCTGAACTGCTGAAGTTTTGCATTGACTTTGGAGTAGAAAGTGAAAGCGAGAATGGTCTGCTGATTACTTGCGGATCCATATGCACGGACCCCACTATAGTCACACCTGGTAATAACGCCGGTAATAAGACCGTCTTACGGTCGAAATTGGGAAGAAAAGACGCTGAAAACGTAAGATAGTCGAGATGGAAAAATCCATCTCCGCCATTTTGGGACGTATCTTTGAAGTGTTTGGACCAATCACAGACCAGAGTCACTGACTTTAGCCAGTTTTGTTTATCTTTGAGTGATGATGATGGTAACATATCTTGAATTTCTTCGTTCAGGTGTGACCAGGATGAAACGTACGAGTGGGTAATAACCAAATTAAAGAACTAAATTACGTACAGATGTGACTGAATGTGGCCTGGGCAATAGTTTACTATCTCTCTCACCACTGTCACACTTGTTGATGGTGAGCTAGACAATGGGGGACTTCCAGAAACTAGTCTGCTTGAACTGGAATAAACTGAAATGGAGGGGTTTAGTGGCAAAATTACCAGTCGTGGGTATCACGAGCAGGGACGTCACGACTGGGGGGGGGGGGGGGGCAGTCGGTAAAAAATAACCGCGATTTTTCGTACAGTTGACTTTTTTCATGAAAACAGTCGGTTTTTCTGAAAATCAGTCGACTTTTTTTCAAAACTGTCATTTTTTCTAGAAAACAGTCGTTTTTTCTGCAAAAACAGTTGGTAAAAATTACCAGCCAGTCGGTAAATGCCTTCCCCCCCCCCCAAACATTTTGGCTAGTAACGCTTCTGATTACGAGCCTTTCTCTTAGCCCAGATGGTCGGTTCACACTTTACGTAAATCTGATAATAATATTTTGTATTCGTTTCTATAGCACTTGCAGCCTCTGGCTCAAGTGCCATATACCGATCGCAATTCCGCCTATGAGTCTGTCGGTCGGGCTGACTGTCCCACGACTCCGAGTAAGGGTACTTCCAGTCTCCAGATGTGCTAGGATGATGACACTAGGCAGGCATATCAGGGACCCAATCAAACTAACTTGAAAATAACCAGTTTTCCGATCCGATCATTGGGGGGGGGGGGAATGGAGTGAGGGGGAATCCGGAATACTGAATCATGCGAAACTCTCGAACGGGAAAAATATTCCTGAATGTTGTGGGCCATCTGGGTAGTGATGTTTTATACTGCCGGTAGATGGTGTGGTTGTTAGGCGGTTGTGATTGGATGATGCTGGTCCGTCGTCAGCATCATCACTTCGTTCAAATCCGGTAGCCATCTTTGTTTACATCTTGGAGAGATAAGATCATTTTTATAACATCACTGAGAAGTATTATATTTGGTTATTTCGAGAGAGAAGAGCACGGGGACGGTTGACACGGGGCTTGTCTATGTTAGCTAGTCTTCCCCTTGTGTTCGGTCTGGTCTGGTCTGGAGTCTCAAAGTCTGGGAATACTGAATCATGCGTAACTTTCGAACGGGAAAAATATTTCTGAACAATTCCATCGTTAAAGATAGCAGCTGAACCTGCAATGCAGGATTGCAGGTTCGTTTATTCCAGTCCCTAACGTTCAACAGCCTGACGAGGACCCTTGCCAAGAAAGGCCAAAACATAGATGCCGAGCATCGAAGCTGACTATCCGTTTTTAGCCATTCTTTCTTAAATTTTTTGAAGTTGTGGATCCAGGCTAGAGCTAATTCCCTCCCCCTGTTTGGTAGATTTAGAGTTTTTGATAGGGATAGGACAGGTCCAGATGTCAGGTATAATTGCCAATTTTGCAAAGCTGGGGAAGAAGAAAACATGGACCACTTTCTGAATCGATGCCAGGAGCTTTCGGAGTTAAGGGGATTCTTTTTTAAGGGGATTATTTGCTTCTTCCGGATATCCTGAATAGCAGTTCGGAAAGGTTATAAGAAAGGTGTGCGAATATATCGACGGAGTGCTGAAGCTAAGAGCGACTAAGCTTAGTATTGAGGCTTCATAGCCGTAGGAAAATATTGTTGTTGTTTTCTTTTGTAATGTGTCTTATTGTTTTGTTATGTATATGGCCCCTGGGCTTTTAAATACACTTATTATTATTATATGTTTAAAGTCAGCTTGGGCTCACGGAGTATTTATGAAAAGATAAATTTTGGTAAGAGCAGTGCTTTAACTCGCATAGGCCCCTTGCTGAATGATAGCGGCTGCGATCATGCTTTTATTAATTTACTCTCGGTCTGGGTTCGTCTATTCTTTTTGGGATCCCAAAACGTAAGTGGAGGGATGCCTATGACATCGCAAAAGTTGTCCGTCCGTCCGTCTGTGATATGAGATATTTTGATGAAACTTGGTGTGAGGATTGTTTGGGTCAAGGGTAAGGTCGAGTTCCTTGATGGACTCTGTAGCCCTATATTTGGGGGTGGGGGAGGGGGTTCAAATTAAGGGACAAACAAAATATTTTTAAACAGCTAATGTGATAGTCGATTATGGGGTAAGAAGACATGCTGAGCATGATGGTGACAATCATTTTCTCGCCGGACAAGTAGTTCGTCCGGAATCCGGCAAAAACCGGAAAGTTTGTTAAAAGTAAAAGTTTCATCTGAAGTTGATTAAATGTTTGATTTAGGGGTAAGAAGACATGCTGAGCACGATGGTGAAAACCATTTTCTCGCTGGACGAGTAGCTCGTCCGGAATTCGGCAAAAATCGGAAAGTTGGTTAAAAGTAAAAGTTTCATTTGAAGTTGATTAAATCTTTGATTTAGGGGTAAGAAGACATGCTGAGCTGGATGGTGAAAATCATTTTGTCGCCGGACCAGCAGTTCGTCCGGAATCCGGCCAAAACCGGAAAGTTCGTTAAAGTAACAGTTTCATCTGAAGTTGATTAAATGTTTGATTTAGGGGTAAGAAGACATGCTGAACCCGATGGTGAAAACCATTTTCTCGCCGGACAACTAGTTCGCCTGTAATCCGGCCAAACCGAAAAATATGTTAAAAGCAAAAGCTTTATCTGAAGTTGATTAGATGATAGATTTAGGGGTAAGAAGAGACGCTGAGTCTGTATATGATGATCATTTTTTACCCGGACATATAATTAGTCCGGAATCCGGTTGTACCCGCATTTTTTTTCTAAGTCAAAATTTTATTTAAAGTTGATTATATTTCTTTATAGGGATAAGGAGATACGCCGGTTTCGTTTCTGAATTTTCTTTTTTTTTGCTGGACTAGTAGTTCGCTCGGAATTCGGGCGAAACCGCAAATTTGGCAGTAGTAAAGCAGGAAGTTTCGGTTAGTATCGTCAAAATAGATATGGCTTATAAAGGTATAGATAGATAGGTAGATAGAATATCTGAACTCGGTTTTCTCTGATGATTAGCCTGGCGAAGACAAGACCGAATTGTCTGTATCAAATCTTAGATTTTTGGGATCCCATCGACACCTTTGGTCTTGTTATATTCGAGAATGCCAATCAATAATTAATATTTCACAAATTTGCTAGGAAGAAGCCTTGGAACAGTAGCTGAAGGCTAGCCAGTGAAGAACTGTGGGAGGACGGTCCGAAAAGAAAACTACGACAGAGTTTGGGTGGAGAAGGGGGATATTCTATATGACCAAGTCCGAAACACGCAAGTGATGCAAGGGAAGAACCAGGAAAGCCATCCAAACAAATCCTCAAAATTGACTCAAATCCTATGTAAACCAATCAACAACGTTTGTTGTCGTGATATTTCTGGGTCTTCGTTAGGCACACGGGGATTCTTCGTCGGGACGAAGAGTTAGTCATCACACTGTCAGAAGTTTCATAACAGATAACACGAGGATGCACGGTTTCAACAGATAACGCGTAACAGACAAAACTTCTGATGTTATCTGTTGTGTTTCGAAATGTTCCGCATAGTAAGCATTACCATTAGGAAGAACCGAAAAACCGCCAAAAATTTACTGCTGGGATTTCAGACATCATGCCGATAAGGAATAAAGTCAGTAGATGCTTTTTTGGCTCTTCCTACGAAGCTTGTTATGCATAACATTTCATGCATAACGTTTTCAAACACAACAGATAACATCCGAAGTGTTATCTGTTACGCATTATCTGTTGAAACCCCGCATCCTCGTGTTATCTGTTATGAAACTTCTGACAGTGCAAGAGTATACAAACGAGACTTACGTAACGAAAAACTTGCGAAACTCTTTCCTCAAATTTCAGTTCTTCCATATTATTATCACTATTTTCACTTTGCTTCCATCCTAAGACTCCCAAACCTAACTGATAACAGAACAGGATGGTATTATTTCTAATGCACGTCATGCAGATTTTAATAATCCAGATAACGACTGAGATAAAGAAACACGTAAGACAGAAACAATTTCGTGTTTAGAAAAAAAAGGAAGTGCTCGTGGATCGATTTATTTCAAATTTCAAGTCCAAAAAATATCCACTCCCACAACCCCATTGTCCTTACCCACAACTCTTCATGGGTTATAATACTCTTGATGACTAACTCTCCTTGCCGTTGCAAAATCGCCGTGTACCTAGTGGAAGAGCCGGAAGCGGTAACACACCTGTCCCGAACGAGAGTATTGTCTGTTCCTCAGAACCTATCACTACTAATGTATGTTTTTCGAGCGGTATTTCCGTGTGTGTTTGACAGTCAAACGAATTTGACAACATATTCATCAAAGAGAGCCGGCAGTATCTGTTGGGGCTGCAAAATGTTCCAAATTTTAAATAGGAAAACACGTGCCAGCACAACACGCGATTTTGACAAATCTTGGTTAGCAATCCTACGGAAATACCAAATAACGTTACAAACTTAAGTTGGACAGAAAGGCATGTGGAATGCAGGCAGGGCTTGGAAAATTCCTTCCGACGATGGACTCAGATTCGGCCTATCGCACTAAAACTGTCTCGAAAAACATTTAAAGTTATTTTCACTTATTATTTGAAAAAAAACCGTAGCTAAGCTGCTTGTCGCTAAATGTGTAGGGGTTTCCAGACGGGGGCGTTGGAGTTGTCGTTACCCATTGTGTATTTAGCGTTTCATTAATCTCTTTCATTAATCTTTGAATAGAGAGCCGTGTCTACCATATTGGAGCAAATAGATCGGTTACTAACATCGCAATAACCGTTGAACCACCGTAACGGTTATTGCTTTGCCGTTGGACTAACCGGTGGACCCAAAATCTCAGTTACAGTCCAATATATATCAAATGTAGAGGCTTGCACCTTTTTTTGCTATAAATAATAACAACAAAACATAATCGGAATAATAACGTAAACAATTGTAATGTAGTTGTCGAAATCGTGTATTTTTTTTAGTATGTTTATGTCACTGAATGGACCAGCTGGTTTCGACATAGTTCTGTTTTACACATTATATTCTGTAGTCCTCAGTTCTGATAAAAAAAATAAAAAAAAATGGCACTTACCCGCGTAACTATCACCATGTTTCGACTGCTTCAAGAAGCTAAACAAATGACTAGAATTTCTCACGTTTCACCTCCATCCTGGTCTACCGGGGCAGGAAAAGAAAAGAATTCGTTCCTTCATCACATAATCGAGGAAACGTAACACCTAGAACAAGAAAGCATTTATACAAGAAACACAGCACCCGCAAGGGCCAGACGTTCCAACCGGACATTTATCAAAATACACCATTCTATCATGTGTCTTTCAATAGTTTCAACATACTTATATTTCTGATCGTTCGTTTTTTGCCGTTTCGCCAAGTCCCTGTTTTCTATAAAAAAGGCTATGAGAAAAACTTAGTGGGCATACAACCGAGCATACAACTCAACATTTATAAATATGCCCTAGTCTATTCCAGAGCAAAATAACACTAAGGAGTAGCGCCAAGAGCTATGCTTTCCATGCTGTGCAAACGGGCAATATTCGTAACGCCGCCCACTGCGTTTGCGGCATTTAAAGCGAGACAAACTTGCGGGTTCAGAAATTCTAGTAAAGCAAAGGTGCGGTCTGCACACACCTAGGAAGCAATGCAGGCTGTGTCATTTTTTTTGCCATGTCCAGATTATGAAGTTGGTGAACTGCTGAATGAGTTTCAGTAGGGACGTTCTGTATCTCTACTGGTGTTAGTATCGCTGCTATTAGAGTGTGTGTCGATTCTGTCAAGTCTTGGCGCTACTTCCTAGTGGTATTTTGCTCTTGTGTATTGTGTGTATTTCAATATTTTTTTCTTTTTGCCTTCAGTTTACTTTCGAGTTTATTTGCGTGTGCTTGTTATGAAAGGAACTGGAATTTAATACTGTTAGGCTTTCCAATTCTGAAAAGAAATAAACACTATTCAAATAATAATCATTGTAATGCTCCTAAAGTTATCTTCGATTTTATTTATTTGCGATTTTTATTGAGCTTTCTAGAGCAAGCACTCCGGAAATGTTTCACCAATAGTAACCTTGAGACTCGGAAACAGAGCAGGCACTCCGGAAACGTTTCACCAAAAAGTAACATTGATACTCGGAAACAAATTATTTCGGGAGTTAACAGACAACTCATCGTGAATGCGCGCACCAACGTTACATAGCTACTATACAGCCCAGTGAAATTGTCCGATGGACTTCACGGCTCACGATTTGTTTCCGCTCTCCTGCTTCCGCTTTTGTCTGACAATGCTTCCATTCTGCCTCAACATCATACCGTTCTTTGTTTTCTCGGTGGCGAAAACGATGGAAAAACAGCTGACGATGAAACAGAAATTAACGAACAGTAATGCAGATCGTGTAACACCTTGCCTCACAAAGATAATTAAAAAAATAATTCTCCTATTTCGCGTTTTTGGACTGTTCAGAAGTGAATTCTCCTTTTCTTGCGTTTTTGTCAGAATCGAGAACGGGGAAAGCCTCGCGATTCTGCAGAATCGAGAATTTGCTCCGATGGTGAATTGTCGATTCTCCTCTCTCCGTTCTCCTCCCTGATTGGTCAACAGAGTTCGAGTGTTCATTATGCATATACACGTATACCGGGTTGCGGACGAGCTGCAAACTCAGTGTTTCTGTCAAAAGCGAGAATGGAGAAGTCAGAGGAGCAAAAACGATAATTTGTACGAGAATCGAGAGTTCTGAACTGAGAATTCAGATCAAAAACGCAACTAATTACTGATTTGCATATCGTCTACACTGACAATCGTAAGCTGTCGGATGGGTAGCAGTGTTCCACCGCCACCGCGGTCGACCGCTAATATTTGTTTGCCGCCACCCAATAATACTCTATATGACTAAGTCCAAAACACGCCAGTGATCCTCAGGAAGAGCGAGAAAACGTCTCACTAATGACTCAATCTCAACAACTCAAATCCTGTGTTAACCAATCACGGCGATAGTTGGGGACAGTTGTGGTGCCGCTTCTGGCTATTCCGCTAGGTCAATCAATCAATCTTTATTGTTCGAAAAACATTCCTTACGGTATTAACAAAAAACCGAATATTTGTTCTCTCGTCAAACAAAACTATATACAATTGCGCTTTTACATAGTTAAATATTCAATAATTACACAAGAACAAGAATTGCAACAAATTAAAGAGCTAATTCTGCATCGGCAAGGAGAGTTAGTCATCAAGAGTATTCAGGTAGCACAGATAGCTGAAATTTCGGATTTTATTCCTCAGATGCGAAAAAGGGTGTGACTGCCACCCAGGATATCCAAGAAAATTAGTTCGTCCAGAGGGCAGGGTCAAACCTTGTCAGATCTAATATTTTGATGGGGTGTCCAGCGCGAACCGGAGTATGTTTCAGGGCGGTTAAGCGATTATCAGTCACCAACTGGTCTAAAATTATTTTGAAGAGCAACTGCAATTGCAGAACCCCAACTCAGTTACAAGAGAAATAAACATCGAAACTGTTAAAAAAAGAGTGTGAAAGAAAAGACGTTTACACCGTTGACGGTTTCTCGCTCCGGCGCAAGAACAGGAAGAATGACAATAGTTACTATGTTTGCTTGAAAGATATCTGTAAGGCCCGGGCCGTTTTCCGTGACCCAAAGTTAAGATGATGTATAAAGAAGGATAGTGTTCAAGAGAGGTATTTCAGCGGGCGATTTCTCACCTTTTGAAATTTAAATAGTTTTCAGTTGCAAGTTTATTCAAGTTGTACTGATACAGATACAGACTGTACAGTTGTACAGATTTTAAACCTTCAGCTCAGTCTTCGTATTAGCTAGGATTGAAATAAAAGTTATTATTATTATTAAAGAGTACTTTGGTGTGGAGTATTATTTAAAGTCGAAAATTCCAGTAAAATTTCTTCGTTTACGGACTCAGGTAAGAGAAAACTGTCTACCAGTACTTGGTAAAAGTTTTTGGAAAAGGAAAAGTGGTGGTCCGGGAGCGCAGTATCCTTGTCCTTTTTGTAATTCGAGTGATGAGGGGCTGGGCCATGTTCTCTTGAGGTGTGAGAAGCTTTCTAATATATGGGGTACTCTTTTTCAGAACGGGGGGGATGAGCTACTTCTAGGTATCCTTAAGTCTACGGCTTCTAGGTCTATAGTGTGTTTTGGTAATATGATCGAAAACGTTATTGGTTTAGTAGAAAGTTGGTAGGTGATACTAAGTGAAGAGTGAGAGATAAAGTGAGGTTGTTTGTGATTTGAGATTGTGCTGTATGTGGCTTAATAGCTTTTAAATACAGATATAAATATGTGGGATACAGTATATAATTCGAACGGGAACTGAAAAAACTATGTATACACTTAAAATACTTTCACTAAAATAATTTCAAATTCAACGTAGAAGGAAGGTTGATATGAGTGAAAATACTGATGGAAACAAATAGCGTAGTACCTGAAAAGACTTTCTTAGACGCGATCACGGATATTCACTACAACTTGTCCCCTTTTAATTAAAGCGGGCCACAAAAACTGGTCTTTCTATCACACACACAATGGTAACCCTCCCTACTGTCACTATGAATGTTCGAAACCACTTAAAACAACTTAAAACAATGAGCAAATTAAAAAAAAAAACACCAGATTTCCTAGGTTTGAAATAACTCTATCTGGACTAAATCTCAGCCGATTATCCCGGACAGCTGTTATGGCACGTAGGGAGCCAAGGGTCAAAATAATAATTTCCATCTAATGCTCCAACTGTTTATTAAAAATATAAATAAATTATAAAACCAAGACCAGTGTGGTACCTCTGAAGACATACACAAATTATCAATTAGGTCTTAGGTCTTTGCTAATCAATCCTGGAAAATTTCGCCATCTAGAAAAGAAGACGTTGTGCGTGGGTTTTCTCTCGAGCCAAAACAGCAACTCGGCAATCGAGTTCAAATCTAAACAAACCCGTGGCATGCGATCATTAAGAGAAGGTGAACAGAATGTTTGGATTAGGTCTTTAACTTTGACTGCAACCAGCGTCGGAAGTTATAGCAAGCCTGTCTGCCACGTCTGATACTGTTTCTTCCTGGCTTCAAGTACCAATTTCCGGTATTTGACAAGATCGTATACTTATTACCAATTTACAGGTACCCCAGCCTAATCCTTCATTACAAGTCTAGTGCTTCCCGAGGGGTTTCATATCACAGCCCTTAGGGGTTGTAAAGGCTGCTGGCATTGTAGAAGCATTGTAGGTGAGAGGACACTTTAAAGGAGTTAAATCGGAAGCATTCTAGCAACTGTATTGCCTTCCCGATGGAAAACTTGCAGCCTTCGTAGTTGTATGGTAGTTGTACGAAAAAGTTGCATGTAATACTATGTAGTACCAAAGAATACTATCATTTAATATGCCTCAGACTAGTCCAACCTTATGTAGTAGTATCCAGTAGCATCCTGTCTTGCCATAGTAGCATCCAGTCTTGCTAATAGTAGCATGCAGTAATATGCAGTAACACGATAGCCTTGAAGTAGAGCATGTAGTAGCATCAGTTAGTACAGCATGCTACTTTTTCGTACTACTATTTCGAGATAAATTTTTGATCGGGTTGGTCAATGTCATAGGGACATCTGGAAAGCAACTGCAAATGAGACAACAATGGCGGACAATCAACTCTTAAATAATTCTTACTAATCCCATCTACATCAACAGACTTAGATTTCAAACGAAGAATAGCTCCATGCATAGAATCAACAGAAACTAGACCTGCGTTGCCTGGACAACGTGAAGTGTTGCAGCAACCTTTGTTCGGCTTCGCCGACAAAAGTGTTGCGAGAGCAACACTTTGGTTTTGTTTCTTCGCTATCGGTCCACTCGAAAGCAGGAACATGGTCTGATGAACGAAAGCTTGGCAAAGACTTAGTTTTAAGTTACAGAGACTAATTTCCTTACCCGATTTCAAGAGATCAAATAAAATGTGCACCAATTTGCACTAGTTTCTAGCCCCTTATGAACCCCTTCTAGTAACCAATTCCTACTTACAAGTCCATCTCCCCGTGATAGATAGAGTTTACGCCAGAAACAAATAAAAGGATTAATAGGTACACCAAGTAGTAAAAGTTACAAGCCCCTCATCGCCGAAGATGATTATGGTCTAACAGTCGCTTTTTGCTTACAAGTAAAAACAACAACAGAATATCTATATCAGAATATCTATATATACAAAAGTGTTGCGAGAGCAACACTTTGGTTTTGTTTCTTCGCTATCGGTCCACTCGAAAGCAGGAACATGTTCTGATGAACGAAAGCTTGGCAAAGACTTAATTCTAAGTTACAGAGACTAATTTCCTTACCCGATTTAAAGAGATCAAATAAAATGTGCACCAATTTGCACTAGTTTCTAGCCCCTTATGAACCCCTTCTAGTAACCAATTCCTACTTACAAGTCCATCTCCCCGTGATAGATAGAGTTTACGCCAGAAACAAATAAAAGGATTAATAGGTACACCAAGTAGTAAAAGTTACAAGCCCCTCATCGCCGAAGATGATTATGGTCTAACAGTCGCTTTTTGCTTACAAGTAAAAACAACAACAGAATATCGGAAGTAGGGACTAAATTAACTTAGCAGCCAGTTGAATTATCCTTTTCAATCGTAGACATCGTGACTTTTGGATACTTAGAACATTATCTTATATAAACTAGTTGGTAATATAAAGCTATCCGTAACTTTTCAGGATCAAAATACCATAGATGCCACTCTGCTAATTATTTCGAAACTATATCGTTGTATTTCATTATCATTTATATCCCGTATGAAAAAAAACGGCCTGGAATCCAGACAAAGCCTGGATTCCGGGCATTTTGCCTGGAGATCCAGGCATTTTGCCCGGATTTCCAGGCTGCAGCACGGAATTAAAACACTTACCTGGATTTCCGGACAAGTTTTCTCTGGAAATCCAGGTAATGATGTTTCTTTCCTGGAATTCCAGGGTAGTATTCCGGAATTCCAGACACTTTGTTGAAATTTCAGACAGACCCGAATTTACGTTTGGTAAGAGCCTGGAATTCCGGACAGTTGGTTGAAATTCCAGACAAACCTGGATTTCTACGCCGCCTCTTCTGAAATTCCAAGGTAACAGTTATATGTTCCAGGAACTGACCTACTTGAAAATCCAGACAGTCCTGGATTTTTGCGCTTCCTCGTCTGTAAATCTAGGGAATACATTTAGAAAGTCTGGTTTGACGACAAGAAAGCCTGGATTTCAGTGTTAGTTGGTAGATGTTCCTTCAGCCCGAGCTGACTGCGAATCATATTTGACGGTGCAAAACGGATAAGTCAGCTACATTTCATAAGTCAGCTACATTTCTACATCAGAAATGTAGCTGACTTATCCGTTTTGCTCCGTCAAATAGTATTGGTTGGATTTTAAAGTGTAACGGAAAAAATTACACTGTTTCTAAGATTCCGACATTTTCGTGAAGAAAATACCCTCATCAGCATTTTCAAAAACGTCTGAGGAAAATCATCCGAATAAATTGTCTGCCGAACAACATTTTTATTAAAATGTCTCGCTTTCAATACCTTTTTATGAAAGTGTTCAGGTCTGAACAGAAATTCTGTCCAGCGCGAGAGCACAGAAACTGAAGCAAACTTTGAAAATAAGAAAACATCGCGGTAAATTAATAACAGAAAGAGAAGTCGAATCTTAGTTAGTACCTAATTTTTTAAAAGTAAGACAGTGTTGCATACAAGTTTATAGATAGATAGATATATAGATAGATTTATTTGCGCTAAAAAGCCACAAGGGCCATGGCAAATACAAAAAAAATAATAACAACAAAACAACAACAATAACAAACCTACAAAAATCCTTCCCGATATGACAGAGCGATCCGAAGGAATCTTCCAAATCTCTTTAAATCCCCAAATCCTCCCTCGAGAAAAAACCCACCCTAAAAATTTCCTCCCTTAAATCCCTTAAACCCTCACAATCACAAATAAAATGCTCTACATCTTCATCAATCATCCCGCACAAAGGGCAGAAATAAGGACCAGACGAAACCCTAATTTTCCCAATATATTTTCTTCTTTGGCCAAAAGGCAAACAATCTCCTCTCAGACTAATTAAACATTTCAATTCTTCTGGAGATAACCCCGACTTAAAATAAATTTCTTCGCCCCAGGCCTCCTTAACCCTATTGTAGAGACTCAGGGACCCAGGAATCCAAACCTTACAACCCCACGCCTGCAACTCCTGGTTCTTTAATACTCTTTGGACTTCTTTCGCGACCTCACCTACCTCTAGCTGAACCCCCTTCCCCTCGTTCCACCTACCTGACAGTCCACACTCATTCAAAATAGTCTTAATTTGGCCAGGCCAAGTACCCTCACGTTCATCCTTTAGTGCCTCCAGGTATGCCGCTTTGGTCAACCGTACCCTAGGAAGCGTAAGGATTTTTTCCCAAAATTTAACCATACGAACTAAACGAACACTACGAAGACTAGTAAGGCCTAAATCTCCCTTCAAAACTAAACTATTTAAAGTAATATTTACCCCTAGAACTCTTTTAAAATACTTAAGCTGTACTGCTTCAAGCCCATCCCCCTGAATAAAACCCCATATTTCAGATCCATAATGCATTGCTGACGCTACTTTCGTAGCAAACACCTGCTTGTGAAATTTAACATCCTTTAGTGCTATTAACGGACTTCTAAGAATAAGATTAGCACATCGACTACCTTTCACCACACAATGCTCAACATGCTTCCCAAATCGACCCTTTGCAGAAAGTTTAACTCCTAAATAAATAAACTCCTCCTTAATTTCTAACTCCTTGCCAACAAAATTTACTTTATCACTAGCAGCTATTTTCCCCCCTTTACGAAAAACCATCACCACTGACTTTGAAGCATTCAGTTCCAATTCTTTAATTGAAAGATAATCCGTCACCAAATTTAGAAGCTTCTGTAGGTTATCACGTGAACCCGCCACCAATGCTATGTCGTCGGCAAAAAGAAGCATGCAAAGGCGAAAAACATCAACAGAAAGCATAGGAGCTTGTCCATCCCGCATATAAGAATCTAAATCATTAATATAAAGTGAAAATAGTTTAGGCGACAAAGTGCAACCTTGTTTTAAACCCATTTTCGACGAAAAAACCTTCGAAAATTTCCCAGCAACCCGAACTACAAGTCTTACACTGGAGTAAAGCTCCACCAAAATTAATACAAACCAAACAGGAAGTCCCAAATCAAGCAGAGACTTCACTAGAAGCCTCCGGTTTACATTGTCGAAAGCACCTTTAAGGTCCAAAAAAGCAACATAAAACCTTGCACCCCGTGCCTTAGTATACTTCCTAGCTAACACATTTAAGACAAAAATTTGGTCCAAAGTAGAATAACCTTCTCTGAACCCTGCCTGAACTGGACTAACGTCTACATCGACGTCTACATCGGGTCTACATGAGTAAAACACTAAAAAAATAATGTGACAGTAAATTTGCCAACATAAGATCTTCTTAGAAAGTGTTCATAGTTCAGAATTAGACCGTTGTCTTCCGATGAAAGTGTGCCAAACCCCATGATGCTAATTTCAAGCAACTGGACATAGCTTTATAGAACTTCCAGTAAAATACTGTTCTTGTAAAAGGTTCGTTCAGGTTATTTATGCAAATGACAGTATGCCGCGGCTCGAACTGGCTTTTGATTAGACAAGTAAAATAATAGGTAGTCGTAGGGTAGGTCTAAAAGAAAATTTGAGCGGCACGGCCGAGTTATGATATCACTGACGCACGGTTGTAATTGTTAAATTACTGTGCACTGCTACAAACGAGAAATCCAATGGATTCCAAGAGAACATCTGCATATTATATAGTCTCGAGAAAATTTTACTATATTTGATTGTCGATCTTGAACGGGTTAAAATGCGAGTTTGCACAGAAAATTCTCAAGAAATCTGGAGTCAAATTGGAGTTCCGGAACCTTGCTACGATGTTTATCGAAAAAAAGCTAAAAAAAAATCATGTTTAATATATATAGAATACAAAATGCAGAAATGATCCGGCATTATTTGTCGAAATCTGAATTTCCGAATTATCTTTGACTTTCCTCTGCGAGGCTCCGACTTCCCTTCGACTTCTTTGTTACCGGAATAATTTAGCTTTGGTTTCACGTTCAAGGTCCACTTTGAATCATGTATAATTTAGAAGCCTAGATTAAGGAAAATATAAAGGAGGGAAAGGCCGCAACTTTTTTAGTCAATGGTGACCTGAAGCGTATTCTCACCGTTCCCGGAGGACTCTCACTTAAGGAGTCCTCGCGCTTTTGTTTGTCCCGAGGACTGACTCCTCGTATTCTCGCGAGTCCCCACTGACGGGGAATGCTCAGATTATCATCACCATCATCAAAAAGGACTACCTTTCAGATTCGGATGGGAATCAAATTAATTAAAAACAATCAGAATAAACAAATTGAACATAATCTATTTTGGAAGCATTCCCCGTATTCTCGCTGTTTCTGTACGCCGAGTCCGCGTGGAGTGACTCTCTCTATTCTCGCCGCCCCCTTCGACTCCCCGAGGAGTCCTCCTGTGGCCTATGTGGCATAATACATAGGTCGCGGGATTCTGCAATTTGCCACAGATTTTCGTTTCTTCGACAAAGCGAGTCAGAATTCTGTGACCGGTTGCTTACCAATAAATACAAAAATTAAGCAAAAAAGCTGAGGCATATAATTACAGAGATGATAAAGCGATATTTCTCTTTAATGGTAAGATGGACTCAGTTTCGTGGGAGCCAGAATGTCAGAAGTTCCTGCGGCCAAAAACCACTTTTTCCGTCAGAGAACAAGACCAAAGGTTTCGATGGGATCCCAGAAATATAATATTTGATCCAGACAATTGGGTCTTGTCTTCGCTAGATCCAGTCTTCGCCAGGCTAATCACCACAGAAAACCAAGTTCAGATATACCTCTATAAGCCGGCTTACCGACGAAACGTCCCCATGACAAAACGTCCCCTGGCGAAACGTCCCCGTGACAAAACGTCCCCATGACAAAACGTCCCCTGGCAAAACGTCCCCCTGACAAAACGCCCCCATGACAAAACGTCCCCGTGACAAAACGACCCCTGGCGAAACGTCCCCGTGACAAAACGTCCCCGTGACAAAATGTCCCCATGACAAAACGTCCCCGTGACAAAACACCCCCATGACAAAACGTCCCCGTGTCAAAACGCCCCACGGCAAAACGTCCCAAAGCATAGATTTTCTTAAGTTCGCCTCGATCTTCAGGTGCATGACAGAGGTAAAATAACTTCAGAGTGTGCATTACAGATGTGGGAACATTCCTTATAAGCAGGAAAGATCAGAACTAGGAGCGGTTGATTCGTAAATGTATTGTTTTCAGTTAAAATATGTAGTGTAATATGCCTTGCAATTGACTCGTAACTGATCAGTTATAGGTCATTTGAAGCAACATGCACAATCTGAAGAGCACCAATATGCTCATCAGAGAAGGGGAAGCCCGCTGTGGCTCAAAGAGAGTCAAACAAGGAAAATGCAAAAGTAAGCGTAGTGCCGCTGTGCTGGATAAAACTGATATGGGAAGCGAGGAAACAGAAAGCGGATGGAACAATTAGTTAGGTAAAGAGACATAGTAAATCTAAGTTATACCGGTTTGATCCTTTAATAAAATCTTTTAATAATAAACATCACCAAATTTAATCTCGAACAAAAGCGAGATCAATGATTTATATCGCAGCGTAAACTAACACATAAAAGAAACCAATTAAAATAAGAGATAAACCGAAAACTGACAAACAAATCTTTGCACTTTCTTTAAGAAATGGCTATAGCCGCGAACAACACTTTGGTTTGTTTCTTGAGTATCGGTTAAATGCTGAAGTAGTCAACCCATCGTGGTTTTCAAAACTTTATATTCCAAAAACATATTTTGTCTGAACTGATGACGCAGTGAGTAGTCTCATAGGCCTGGCTATCCCTCAGAGATGAAAAAAAAAATTCTATACCCAGGGACGTTTCGCCAGGGGACGTTTTGATCGGGGACGTTTCGCCACGGGGACGTTTGGTCGGGGGGACGTTTTGTCAGAGGGACGTTAAGTCACGGGGACGTTTCATGGGGGACGTTTCGAATGAGGACGTTTTGTCGACAACCCTATAAGCCATATGTATTTTGACGATAGTGCCGAAACTTCCAGCTTTACTTCTGCCAAATTTCCCGTTTCGGCCGAATTCCGAGTTAACTAATTGAGAAAAAAAAAGAGAATTCAGAGACGAATTCAGCGTAAACCCTTATAAAGGATAAAAAGAACATCTAATCAACTTCAAATAAAACTTAAAGTTGTAAAAATTTCCGGTCAGAACTGGATTCTGGACGAATTATATGTCCGGGTAAAAAATGATTGTCATGTACAGACTCAGCGTCTCTTTTTACCCCTAAGTCTGTCATCGAATCAACTTCAAGTAAAACTTTTGCTTTTAACAAATTCTCCGACTTTGGCCGGATTCCGGGCGAACTAGTTGTCCGGATAGAAAATGCTTTTCACATACGTGTTCAGCATGTCTTCTTACCCATAAATCGAACATTTGGGCAACTTCAAATGAAACTTTTAACCAACTTTCCGGTTTTGCCGGATTCTGGACGAACTACTTGTCCGGCGAGAAAATGGTTTTCACCATCATGATTATCATGTATTCTTGCCCATAACCGACTATCATATTAGCTGCTTAAAAATATTTTGTTTGCCCCTTAATTTGACCCCCCTCCCCACCCCTAAATATAGGGCTACAAAGTCCATCTAAAAACTTGACCTTACCCTTCACGCAAAGAATCCCCAAACCAAGCTTCATCAAAATATCTCATTCGTGCTCGCGGACGGACAGACGGACAATTTTTACGATGTCATAGGTATCCCTCCACTTAAGTTTTGGGATCCAAAAAACACTGAGTACGACCGTCGGATCATTTAGTGGCGCAATCCGAAAGCACCCACATGGAAAAGAAAAATTCAGCAAACAAGAAGATCAGACAAGATAGAAAAATTTACCTAGTGAATGAATAAATTAAAACAAAAGCTAAAGGTCTGGAATTAGAAGAGAACTGCATATATTAGTGCATGATTCAAGTTTAACTAAAAAGTTTGTTTTCAACAAAAAACAAACTCATGTTTGTATAAATTAGCTGAACACACCGCATTATTTGGCTTGTGTTAAGGATTTTATTTTTATTTTTGACTATTTGCTCCAGTATGATGTCCAGAAAAATCTACGGGCTCCGAACAACGCAAAATTCTATTATGACGCGGAAAATTTTAATCTCAACACGATCGCGGCTTTTCAGTGGTCAGTGATCAGCCCACGGAAGGTAGGTCACTGCGTGAACACTTCTTTTTCGTAAATCTTTCGTCAAGGATACAACACAGGTACAAGCGCACAGAAGTACCACACTTCCGACAGCGAAATTCCATTGAAGTAACGCACTTTCATCGTGTCTTTGTGACTCTTCAATGAATAAGTTATGGGTAATTAGATTGTCCTATCTCAGTCCTTTCCGGCTAAACTTTAAAGTTTAACTGAAAAGGGCTTGGATGGGACAATTTAGTTACACATCACTTATTCACTTAAATTGGCTTGAAGACCCGCTGAAAATGCGTTACTTCGATGGTCCGCTATTCACCGAATAATCGATTTTCAAATAGTGGAATTTTCGTGTGATTTGTGGTACCTCTATTTGCTTGTATCTGTGTTGTGCGCCTTACCAGAAAGATTTATAAAAACAAAAATTGTCCAGGCACTAAGCAGTCTTCACCAAGCTTACCACTGCCAACTGAAAAGCCGCGTTTGTGTAGAGATTAAAATTTCCCGCGTCATAGTAGAATTTACGTTGTGGGGACTGCCGCAGATATTCTGAACGTCATAACTAGAGCAGATAGTGGAAAAATAAAAAAAAATCCCCTAGCAGAATCGAAATTATTCAGTGTATTCAATTACGTGACACAAAACAAGTTGGCTTTTCAGTTAAACTTTAAACACTCTAAGGCCCCTGGTCGAAATTTAGTCGTCCCCTCGTAAATTTGTCCTAGCATTTTGCAAGTCGATCCCAGACAGGGGTCTCCATCACCAACGCATGTACCAGATATGAGTTGATAAATATAAAAAATCTTCACTTAATTTGAACTGAACATACCAGCGTTTGTTTCAGGGCGTTTTTCGTAAATTTGTATTTTATACAGTTTGTACTAATTTGTGTGTTAATTAATTTTATTCACGTATTAACGTTTTTTTAATCGTACTATAAATATTTCGTTATGACTGTCACTGCCTCTTTTAGCTTTAGGCTATTCGGCGAATTAAAATGACTAGTTGATTGATTTAAACCCGTTGTCGCGGGGCCAACCGACAGTGCCTAGTTGGGAATCCGGTCGCTGGCAACATCTACATTTTCTGAATATTTCTTCGGACTTCATGCCTAATTACTGCAAAATATACCATATCGTGAGATATTATTAGCACAAAATTGTAAAGCTCCAAAAGTAAAGAATATTTCCGTCAGCCAAATCCCACTCAAAAGACGGAATATTTACGATTATATTTACTAACTACTGCGAAATACACTACACCGTGAGATATTATTAGCAGAAAATTGTAAAGCTCCAAAAGTAAAGAATATCTCAGTGAGCCAAACCCCGCTCAAAAGACGGAATATTTACGAGCCAAGCAATTATGAAATGCGGTTCTTCAGCTCTCCACAGCTCTAGGGTAGCCACGTTAGGATATATTCGGTAACAAATTATCATCATGCCCGTCAAAAGTTACATCTCCGAGACTCTTGCTCGAAGGCCAAAGACCTTCTTAACAATAACAGATGTTTTGAAAAGTTAGCCAAGTCATATGGCATACCGGTAAGGACTGAAAGAATTACGGTCACCTGAAATGTTCGCACGTTAAAGCAAGGAAAATTCATTTGAAAATGGGACACAACCCACGGAAAATAATATTCTGAAAAGCTCGAAGTATAAGTATTTTTTTTCAGCACAGGCTGGCTGTCAATCGTATTTGAATGCGCTAAACGTAAGTAAGTAAGTAAGTAATTTATTTATAACCCGCCATTTTGAAAAAGCGGAGTAAATAAAAGAAAATCAATAAAACAGATAAACACACAGAAAAAGACACTTCATTTTCTATATTCGGCCAGGAAGCAGTGGATAACGTCGTGCGCTGGTTGGGCCCTGTTGTCCATGATTGTTTATAGCGACGAGGAAACATCCAAAACGGTAACACTTGCATCTTGACTTCTGAACTTCTCCGTCAATGTATGGTTATGACATAATTTCGACAAGTGGAGCAGGTGTTTTGAATATTTAAAATAACATAATCTCATCTTTTTAACGGTTGAGATTTATTCTAGGAATATTTCGGCCCTTCTTGTCAAGGGTCCTCTTCAGGCTCAAGTAAGAGAAACGAACATGAACAAATATCGAGGTTATCACTTGAACAGATCTTAGCCGACGGTTTGCGCAGTTAAATATGTCATGAAATAACTACGGCATAGCAACAATGATACATTAAAAAGGGGGCAGCAATAATGGTTGAGTTTTTGCAGATATTTGGGATTTTAGGAGAGAGGGATATGATTGGGTGTAACTTATGAGTTGCGAGTGCGAACCCCTGTCACCCGGATCTGGGATTCTGAGAACCCAAGCTCGTATCCGGGTGAGGAGGTTCGCACTCGCAACTCATAAATGTACACCCCATCACATTATGGTATCTGACGCCACGGAAGCTGGATCTGCATTTTGTCGTCCTTGCATTTACCATGGTATCTGTTACTACGATTGCTTAGCAAAAAATGACAATTGCCGTATTCGCGCTCTTAGAAGTCATCCCAAAATAAATTCTTACATCCACTCACATCTCAAGTGCCAAACTTCTTTCCCACCACTTGACAAAATCGTAGTCTCTTGTGCTGGCGGTGACGAAAGTGAGATGAACTTTTGCAGATAAAAGTTTTATCTGAAGTTGATTAGATGTCCGGTGTAGGGGTAAGAAGACATGCTGAATCCGCTTTTGACAATCATTTTCTACCCGGACCGATAGTACAACGTTCAGTTACCACGGTCGGGACCACAGTATCTGAATATCAGATAGCACGGTAACTGGCAAGATAGGATACTCGGTAGCTGCAAAACGACTTTTGACCGTGGTATCAGATACCACGCTAACTGCAAAACCGAATAATGTTATTTCCAAATAAACGTGCCATGGAATGCTTCATAACAAAAAAATTATAAATGCAAAACAGAACAGATGTGGGCAAAACGGAAAATACTTACATTTTTCTACTTTCATTTTATAAGGGTCGCAATAGATATTGTTTCTGTCCTAGCAATATATGATAACTGACCAGGGGCGTCACCTATGGGGGCGATAGCGGGGACCCCCACCCAATGTTGTCTGCCGGTCGGCAAAAGATAACCGAGTCCGCGTGAAGCGCTATGTTTTTCGTAAAAACAGTCGGCTTTTTCTTGAAAAGAGTCGATTTTTATTCAAAACAGTCGGCGTTTCGCAATAATAGTCAATTTTTTTTCTTAAAAACAGTAGGTTTTTTGTCAAAACAGAAGCTTTTCCCTAAAAATAGTCGGTTTCTCTGCAAAAAACAGTCGGTAAAAATGATCACTGGTCGGTAAATACCTCCCCCCCCCCAAACATTTTGGCTAATAACGCCTCTGCAACTGGCTCAGAATATCTTCTCATACCTGAGCTAGATTACTGTCTGTCAGCTTACTGTCTCTAGCTACACGCGTCTTTGGTAGAATATAGTTAAAATTAAATTTCAATTTTTAAATTAAATTAAAATTAATTAAAATAGCCTAATACATATTTTCTACAAATTTCACATGACAGCAGCTTACTGTCTCTAGCTACACGCGTCTTTGGTAAAATTTGCATGGCCGGTCTTCTTGACGAATGAACTTCCAAGAAATAGCTGTCTGGCGCCGAAAAAGTCTCAAAAGAGCCAACCACGACAAGCATAAAACTATTGTGTAACTTAAGCGGATAACGACCATTAACGGACGAAATCTAAAAAATTAGGACAAAGATTGGGTGAATGAAGTACGGAGGTAAAGTAGATTGGATTCCAGACCTGGTCTTTGAAAGCACAAGTTGCAGTGGATATAGTATGTTCCAATATTCAACATACCTATGCCCCTCGAAACTATGTTTGCTTTTCGAAAAGTAAAATACACTGGCGTTTTTAGTTGAGCTGACGACCTTGGCTTCGATGAGAAACACGGAAAAAAGTGTATAGCCGGTCTTTCTGACCAATTATCTCCTCGAAAACTGTAATTGGGAGCAAACACCGCTGTAATGTTGTTAGGGTTGATAAAAATGATGGCTTTACTCAGCACGCGTCAAATAACTGCAGAGGAAACTAGACGTTCTTACTATTTATCGGTTCTTGACCTCGGTAAAGAAACAGCGACCAGAGTCAACAAGTACCCAAATTACGGTCGTGAAATACCGCCACTGCTGGTAAAGTTTTCTCTTTAGATCTGCTTAAAGTATATAGCAAACATAGTTTTCGGGCATCCGGTATCATCGTGCTAATTGCCGCAATAAGAACACCCAGTGCTAGTTCAACGAAAGTGCAAAAAACAAAGCAATTTTCCATAATGAACGATAGTATAATTGGGGCACCGAGAACATAATTTTAAATCAGCTTTGTCAGGATTCGGTTTTGGGTTTCAAAATCTCCAATGCCTGATTCAAAACGAAAGGAGAATTAGGATTTATTTATGGCCCATAATATGTTCTTCGCAACTTGGCTATTTAGAAAAGCCTTCCAAAACCTTCATTTACTTTAGGCCAACCTGGCAATGACGGGTAGTTTTCTGCCCAATGCCAATAAAGCACTAATAGCAAATCCCTTGTATAAGAACAACAATAACGCGTAGCCTATTAAGATTAAGGGCTATAAACAAAAATTATCGTAAATAAAACATAAGACAAGGGCTTCACGCCACCAACCAAAGCTGACTTATCGAGGGGTTGCCACTCTCGACTTACAGTGTACGGCATGTGCTTGGTACCGCGGTACCCGGCCGACACCGGTTGACCGACGCCTGCATCGTTGGTCTCAGCCGGTGCCGGGAGAGGGTGTGCAGCAGGTGTCGGGGGAATGGGCAACTCCTCGTGACTTATCTGTGCGAAATTTGAATGCTTGCTGATCAAATGTTGAAACTTCCAAGGATGAGATTTGTGTTCATGGATTTCAGAATACCCGGAAGCAAAACAAAACCACCCCTAACAAAGTTTTCCCTCAAATGGCACTAGGGAAGGAAATGGGCCAAATACCAATTTCCACTTTTTTGTGAACATTTTTGTTTTAGCGCCAATATTTGTGTGCGTGAGTTAAATCCAAATTTACACGAAATTTTCCATTTCCCCATGAGAATACCAAAAATGTCACCTACGACCTCCCAGAAAATCATTGTCAAGTTTATTTGTTGAGTGTTTTTCACATATTTTCGTTTTCTTGGCTCAGTTTCTACAAAGCTAACGCCCACCTTGCCGCTCTCATTCGTCTGTACTGCTGAGTTGTTCTGTTGAGTATTATGTTGCATTTTGTTACAAGTTACATCTATTCCTCCTTTTTTTCTCCTTTACTCGACTATCTTCACAATCTGCATGTGCAGTGAGTAGAAAATAAACATAATGAATTTATTTCTAGCGGGATCGACTAAAAAGAGGCACGGCATGGCGCAGGAGGCAAGCGTAATAAAAGGACATAGCTAGTAGTAGAAGTCTACAAGTAAGTGAGAGCTCTTAACTCCAGAGCCTAAAAGAGTGGACGTTAGAACACTGTTCCTGCCCCTCAATCTGAAACCTGAAATGGCCCTTTTGGTTTTTGTGCCTGCTTTTAGTACTCGTGCCTCCTACAGTATCTCGTGCCGTGCCGTGCCTCTTTTTAGTCGATCCCATTTCTAGCCAGTCAAAAAAGCACCAGACACCAGACGGAGTACCGGCAAGCTGAAACAACGGAAAGAAAAGAAGAAAAATATCTTTAGGCTGTAGAGACCCTTTCCAAGGCCTGAAACATCGCTGAATAATATCCTAGCTGTTTATCCAGTCTTGATTCATTTTTGATACACGCATATGGAAGAATGTAACCTAACAAAAATTTCACAAGGGCATTGCAGCAATTCCCAAATTGCTTCTTTGCAATTATGGGTTCTACAACGCCATAGGGTGCTTTACTATTACGTATTATACTGTTGTTTATTATTACTGTTAAATACGTATTCCATTAATCGAAGCTGACTGCAGATAATATTTGATGAAAACCGATAAGTTTGTCATCTCAGCCGACTTATCCGTTTAGCACCAACCTGTCAAATACACAGAAAACTCAATAAAAGAAATATATGATCCTAAACTCAGCGGACAGCGAAAAACTGGTCCTGTCTATCCCTTGAATGGAAACTAATTAGAATGTCAAACTTTTAAGTCCTCAAGTCCTTCAAATGAGCGGAGTTTAAGCCAAACTCACCAGTTAAAACATAATATCCGTAATTCCCTCCAATATCTGCGAAGTATCCAAATTCAATATAATTTCACTAAAGCCAGAGTCACGGAAGCCCTACTATACTAACAGTCACAAGCAACTGACGAGACTATTAAGCGGTTACTCATCAACTGGAACCGATACGCCAGAACTTGACTACGATATTACAGGGGTGCTGAACTGTGTATCGATACGACAAGCTATTCCACCGAGAGGTAGTGTTACTGAAAATGATAGAATTTGTAAGAGAAGCAGTTAAATTTTAGCCTACAGAAAAAAATGGATTTCGAAAATTTTCGCCTGCGCGCTCGATTTAATTTTCTATTGGCTATAATAGATAGAAGCTGTTAAGGCAATCATGCCCGGCAAAATATTCTCCAAGTGGGCTTCGCCAAAACGCCGCCTAATAGTTGGCTTATCGTCTTTCATGCTGCCCTTTATTGTTACTCTTCCTACGTAGTCGTTTCTGGTCCATAATTTAAAGCTCGAGTTCTTGGTTCTAGGATTCGGTAAAATTTTTGAAAGATTCGGTAAAAATTTTGGCTCTGCAACCCCCCACCAAAAATGCAGTTGCGACGCCCCTATATGTTGTTGATAGTTATTTGTGTATTGTAAGTTATTAAGTTTCAGTTATTATGTATTAGGTATTTTCAGCAAAAAGTCCTTGTGACTTTCCTATCTTAATGTTTAGTTACAAAATACGAAATAAACCCACCTACTTACCTAAAAGGGCATTCCAATGCCCCGAATTCTTGGCGATCGTCTTCAACTCTTTTAAGTTTATTTGGCTTCAGTTAGATGAGGCGACAAGAAAAACTACTTTGTCAGAAGTTTCATAACAGGTAACACAAGGATGCGCGGTTTCAACAGACAACACTTGGGATGTAATCAGTTGTCGCGACAAACTTCATGCATGAAACGTTATGCATAACAAACATTGCCAGGAAGAACCTAAAAACTGTCAAAAAAGCATCTGCTGACTTTTTTGTTTGTTGTCATGATATCAGAAAATTCAGCAGATGCTTTTTGACGGTTTTTCGGCTCTCCCTGGCAACACCTGATATGCATGACATTTCGGGTCGCTGTCACTACCGCAACACGTCAGTTCGCATAAACGTCAGTTCGCATAAACCAAAAATCCGACAGTTCGCCCACACGTCAGTTGCGCTACACGTCAGTTCCCCTACACGTCAGTAGACCAACACGTCAGTTGATCAACACGTCAGTAGACCAACACGTCAGTTGACCAACAAGTCAGTAGACTAACACGCCAGTAGACCTACACGTCAGTAGAACTATACGTCAGTTAACCTAATCCTAAAATCCGACAGTTCAGCTACACGTCAGTTCCCCTACACGTGAGTGCGCCTACCGTCAGTTGACATAAACGTCAGTTGACAAAAACGTCAGTTGGCATAAACGTCAGTTGACATAAACGTCAGTTGACATAAACGTCAGTTCGCCTACATAATCCGTCACTCCGCCTAAAGATTCATATCGGGCTATTGTTCAAAGCCGACTAGGGCACCGAAAGCAATTAAGCAGAGGGACGAAAACACAGGGGATTAGCAAAAGGAAGCCAACATTTGCGCATATAAAATTAGTTCAGAATGGCCGGGAGCTCGCAATCAGACGCGGCAGGTAAAGTCACTAAAGAAAGAACAGATGCAAGGTAATCCCATCAGTACAAGCTGTTGCGAAGGTTTTTACCGGGGCTAGTCATACGGAAACTGAAAAATGTAAGGTGAAACGTATAATTAAACGCATTTAAGGGCTTAACAACCATCCCAAGGGGAAGGACCAAAAAGTGCCAGTGAATCTGAATCTTTGTCGAAAGGGTACCGGAAACAGTGAGGGACGAATTACTTCTCTCTTGGCCAGTGCTCCCACTAGATCCTCTTAAAACAAGAGCTACGAGCTCATATGGCACTTGTTAGGAATAGGTGGTGTGAGAAACGAGAAAAAAAACTCTTTAGCGTTTTTCCGGATATTTCGCTAACCCTCCTCACCTTGCTCGGATCTGGTCCGGACCCTAAAATATTTCATGTAAGGCATACGATCTCTCTACTTCCCAAGTTTCATTCAAATCACACCACTCGTTTAACCCCTATGCGAGCCACAACATTTCCGGGACTCCCTCTGCAAGTCCCCCACTGTGGCCGAATACGACTTGGACACATAAACTTCGCATCTTTAACATCTCCTCTTCCCGTCCATCAAGTTTAGCTCGAATCGGAGCATATCTGCAAATTTCCAATTCCAGCTTCATCCTCCTCCTATCTTGGTCGGATCTGGTTCGGACGCCAAATGACAAATCTAGTCCGCATAAACTTGGTACTGCATGTCCAAGCTTGCATTCCATTCGGCCCATACGTTTAGTTTTTGTGCATGTCACAAAGTTTCCGCCAACCCCCTCCCAACCATGGCCGCATGAGGTTTGGACACATTCTTTGCAAATCTAGGTTCGTATCACCCATAAAGTTTCAATTGAATCGGACCATCCGTTCGCAACCGACGGAAGTCATTTCCGGGTTCCCCCTCCCTCAACTCCCCGAAAAATGGACCGAAGTCTTCCTAGAGCATTACTTCGGGTTCTTAAAGCAAAACTCTTACTAGAAATGATTTTTTTCCTATGAAATGGACCAGAGAAGAATATTTTCGAATGTACTCTTACTTTCCACCTGAAATTAGCAATTTTCTTGTTAGCGCTTGTCGACTATGTCCAGCCTTCCTGGCCTCCGACGCGGCGGCTGGGCGCAAAACATTTGAAAACTGATCGCGCCGTGGTTAAAAAGTGTGAAAACTAAGCAAATAAAAAAGCAAGAAACAAGAGCTTCTCAGATCCTTATGCGTGAAAGAGTTGTCAGCAGAGGTTGAAGATCCCGGCAAACGTTTCGTTGTGGTCCGGTCAAAACTCGGCAAGCCCAAAGAAGTGCTAAATTTCGTAGACACAAAACGAAACAATGGAGAAAGGTGGGATTTTAGAAGCTTATAATTCTGTATGGGAGCTAGGTATATTACAAAAGGCAGAATAAGCAAGAGGGGTTCTTTAAGACAATTTGTAATGGGTGATCGCGAACTCGCGATCACCGGAATTCCGGGACTCCCCCCCCCCCTCCAACTCCCTCCAAAGAGCCCTGATATGACCTGGTTCTGTCAAGAAGGTATCTAATGCTTATGCTTGTTCTTCCCTGTATTGTGTAAAATTGATGAACATCCTGGCAACAGATCTGTAAGAAGGATCGCTAGGTCATGTCAGACAACATCACAAGGTAATTTTTAGCTTTCTATTTCACCGAATCCCTTAAGCTTAGAGCCCACCTGAATGAAGTACTATCTATCATATAGTTTTGTGAGTCGAGGAAGACGAAAATACAGAAGCTGGGACAGATAAAACAAAGTTAGCGGCGATAGGCCTCAGCTATAAGTGTAATCCACACGGGATGGCGGAAAGAAACCTCTTGGGACTTACGCGGTCGTGAATCATAGTAAAAATGTAAGCCCTTTTCGAAACTGAAACCTCAAAGCCGATTAAAATGTGGTGCATGGATTATGCGTAGAGGGTTCATGTACCAGAAACTCCGTCTGAAGTACTATTCGTCGCATTGACACCAGCATCTAGTCAGTCCTCAGCCTTTACTACGTCCTCGTCGGCTGCCTACTCAACCTCTTCAGTATTGACTCCGTCCATAGTGTCTGGTATCTCATTAGCATCAGTTCCTTCTTCAGTGTCGATCTCGTCCTTGGCGTCAACTACCCTCTCATCGTCGAATCATTCTTTCATTTGCGGGCATAGACTATGCGCTGGATGTGCCGATGCCCTTCAAAGACGTGGGTCTGAAACCCACTCTGCCGGGCCACACTTGATCGGCAGAAACCCTTTTTGCACCTATAGTAATTAGTGCGTATCCTTAATTCCTCTGTTCTTTGAAGATGATTGTGTTCCGTGTCTTTATTTTCCATGTTCATAAATTTCTAGTCATCGATTGTATATTTGAAAATTTGTATTCGTTTGCTATTTGGAAATGTGGAGTACTCATACCTGACTATAAATAATCGAAGCATTTTTTAATATATTATTGTGTTTTAGTTGCCCGGCAATTGGTATTTTTCTCTTGAAGTTGTAAACTAGCTCTCTTCAAAATACATTTATCAGAACCGAGTGTCTTCATTCACTTCCCTGGTGCCTTCCAACCATCTTTTTTCTTTCGTAACGCAAATCAAAACTATCAGATCTGACGAGAGACTCCTGACTTAATTTTTGCCCTCATTGAAATGGAAATTGTCGGCTCCTCTTACCAATCCCCTGGGCGAGCTTCCGTAATTAATCCCATCGAGAACAATATGTGAGCGAACTGTCGGAAAATTACAGTGATCTGACGTTTATGCGAACTGACGTTTATGCCAACTGACGTTTATGTCTACTGACGTTTTTGTCAACTGACAATTTTGTGAAGTGACGGTTGACGTACTGACGTGTAGATGAACTGTCAGATTTTAGGATTAGGTGAACTGACGTGTAGGTCTACTGACGTGTTGGGCTACTGACGTGTTGGTCAACTGACGTGTTGGTCTACTGACGTGTTGGTCAACTGACGTGTTGGTCTACTGACGTGTTGATCTACTGACGTGTTGGTCAACTGACGTGTTGGTCTACTGACGGATTTTTGAGTGTCAACTGACGTGTAGCCGAACTGTCCGAAAATGTTGGCGTACTGACAGAATTCTGTGGCGAACTGACGTTTATGTCAACTGACGTGTTGCGGTACTGACGGGACCCCGACATTTCACGCAAAATATTGTCGCGACAACAGATTACATCCCAAGTGTTGTCTGTTGAAACCACGCATCCTTCGGTTACCTGTTATGAAACTTCTGACAGTGTAGATGGTGCCCCACGCGTTACTTTGCAGATGCAGTACTGATATCTTACGGAAAACCGAACAAACCAAAATGGAATTCACGGAATGAAATACTTTATTCTATCTGCCCAAAGGCGGGCCTTTAAACGACATGCTAGGCAGTGAACAAAATTAGCACTGAATATAGAAGGAGGAAGATAGCTGTACCAAAGGATAGCAGCGGAAGTTACAAGGAAAGAAGTACTTCCATGAATAGTGTTACAATAAATATATTTTTTTTAAGACAGCGAATCATCTTTTCTTTTTCTTGTAGAAATTTGATTGCTGATTGGTCACGGTTCTTCTTCCATTCAGTGACGTTAACACTTCAAACATTTAAAGTATCATTAAAAGTCACTTAGACATTCGAAACAAAATACATTTTTTTTTACATTTCATATATTATTTGCTATTTTCCATATATTTACATCATAACAATATGAAGTTTAATGTTTATAGCCTACTTAATCTTTTTAAATCAATGAATCCAAGAACCGGGAGAGCTCTTGGTCGCAATGCTCATGCCTCAAGCTCCTGTGGTTTTATTCTACCATCAGAAACCCCATATGAATTACATCTTCGACTAAACCACTCTTAACGTCTCCAGCAGCATCTTCCATCTAGCACTGACGATTTGGAAAATCTCTACTGCATTTCGAATAGCGATATAACAAAAACAAAATGAGAGTGAAATCGCGATACATTCGCGCACCTGTTCAGGTATAACGGGGCAGGTGTTTTATGCTCCACAATTAAGGAAGGAAGAAAGAGACGCCTACCAGCATTCTCAAATATCATCGACGCAGCAAGGGTTAGATACTAGATGGCACTGCTATCACAAACAGTTTATAAACGATACTGCTTGGTTACTTAAATAGCTGAAAAACCCCAATAATAGAGAATAATTATCGGAATAACTAAACCACGTAAAATCGGACCAGTCCGGGTTAACATCAACAGCGGCCAAGGGGGGGGGGGGGGGTACCGGAAATTTGCAGATAGGCTATGCAACGATTTCAATAAAACTTGATCGACGGAAAGAGGGGATTCAGAGATACGACGGTTATGTTTCCAAGTCCTCTTCGACCACAGTAGGGGGGAGTTGGAGGGAGATTGCCGGAAACTTTGCTGATATCGGGATATAACTTTTCTCCAACAGGTATGCAATGTATATCATCCTATTGACCACGGTCAGTTATCTTACAATAACCTTCACACAGAAAGTTAGCGGTAGATACGAAAGGATGATATAAATCAAATCAGCCTCCGGAGAGGATGATGTGAAGTCATACCAACCTCCGGAGGTTAAAGTCTTTGATTCATGTGGGCAGAGAAGGTGGGAGACACCCTCATTTTTCGACGGGTCGGATTCTTACGAACAAACTGTTACCGTTGTTTTCCTCAAAATCTTCACGGTAGCCAACGTTATCTACAAATTACTTGAACACAATTCACTCCTGAAAGCAAGTCCGCCCTTGCGAATTACTATTCATTGATGTCCGGCGGTGGTCAAAACAGTTACTAAAACCTTCGAGAAGATCGAGTGGCGTGTAAGAGGAAACTAAGTATATCACCATGTGGACGTTTAGATATGTCGGAAGAAGAAATCATCGGCCAGTTTGTAATTTTTTGGTCTTGGAAGCTGAATATTATTTAGCTCAATTTTAGAATCTTCAAGAAATCACTATAAAGAATTTAGTATATTTTACGGCGTTTGTTTATTGTGATCTAGTTTACATCCTTAATTCTTTGGATTTACGTGAATTAACAAGAAAAAAACAACAGAAAACAAACTACTTAAAGAAATCGAAAATGCAAATAATTAGTTTGATTTTTCGACGTTTTCCATATGCTCGCTACAACAAAAACATTTTGTTAGATCCATAGTCAAACTATGATCCCAGCCTACCCATGTCGGGCACTTCCGACCCGCGCCGCTAGATTACCCAGCGGTCGGATCGAGTCGTGGCTTCATCTTGGGTTTGGGGGGGGGGGGGGTCTAGACGTTACAAGTGCTGGAATGTTTATGATCCAACTCCTTTCATTATTAATGGTTCTGTCCGGAAAAGTTGTAACAGTTAACACACCTCCATCTCGGTTGATATCGGAATAACAACTTTGATCGCCATTTAAAAATATTAACCTCGCTGCGCTCGATAGATATTTTTCATAACCTACCTCGCCTTCGGCTCGGGTAGGTTATTTTCAATGACCGTCTCGGTGTTATTTTCCGATATCAACCTCGATGTCGGAAGTTAACCTTTAATATTTATCTCATAAAGTGTGTCAATTTACAATTTGACAATGGGTTAATTTGTCAATTTACAATGCATCATACAAATGCGAAGTAGCATATTTTAATTGTTGATTTTGATCATTTTCATAGACTAAATTTACTGTATGTAACTTAATTCAGGCTTATATTTTACTGTGTGCTATATTTGACGAGTACCCCTATTTGGCTTGTAAATTTACACGATTTGTTAAAAAATATTCTTTAATTCTATAATACCCAAATCCTTTTGAACTTTTTTTTAGGAAGAAATACAATAATTTCTTGTTTTCGGTCAATTAATCAGTTCAATCAGACAATGATGTATGACCTGGTGTATTTGCAAACGATTCAGGTTTAAACTGGAGGGGGGGGGGGGGGGGGGCTGACGATATGACGATTTGACGGGCCCAAAAATTGCATGAATAACGTGAACAGTTGACTGTGTTGAAAAGGTTGAATGTGTGTGAAAAAGGAAGGTTTGAAGTTCATTTTTGGTGAAGTTAATTCGCGGAACAAGGAACATTAGCGACACGTTGTGGGTAGTATGCCAAAACTAATGAGCGTTTGAAAAAAAGGTAAGATAAGGTACACCTTTTACTGAAAACCCCAATTGCATAGAAGCGCCAGACTTGCCAATGGCATATAAGAATGATGCTTTGTTAATAAACTAATTCATCTTGTAACACGAAATAACAAAACCCTAGCCTGAGGTATTCAAGAGCAAAATAAAAAGAATAAAAAAAAGTAGTGGATATAAATACGATTTTCAAATAAATAAACCGTATGGTTTTGCACTTTCCTGCGCCAATATTCGCCAATGCACCGATTAATAACGTAGTCATGTTTATGTCCACTGTTTTGCTTAGTGTTTTAATATGTGTATTTTATTTTGTGTATTTTACTCATACTCCGCTGTTATACAAAAAGCGGGTCACAACTAAATGAATAAATAGCATTAGTCTGAGAGTTATCTCTATCTCACTGAATCACTGTGTAACTTAAATAGGAGAATTTTTTTGTCCAACGCTTGTCACGGTAGATCCACATATTAGTTATTACTAAATCTTTCTGAATCCTTTTTGGGAAATAAAACTAGAAATAAACCTTCTAGCCTCTGTTGGTATTGTAGCTGCGTTCTTTGTCGGGAGTTCTCACCCGTGGTCTCCGGTTTTTCTTATAAGCCGTTTTTGGTGACTGGTGACTACTCACCAGTCTTATAACCCGTTTCTGAACTAACCGGTGTCCGGTTTTACCTCACCGGTGCGGACTAACCAGAACCTGCTCGGGAGCCCAACTTCAGCGAGGAATTGGCAAGTTTTTATCAACTCACCGGTGAACCAAAAAAACGCGTTATAAGAGAAGAACCGGACACTGGTGACAAAACACCAGAGACAGCCCACAGTGCAACGAACGCAGCTTATATTGCTTGGATCCAAGAACTCCACACCAACTCCCTGACAGCCAATGAGCTCATCCCAATTTCTACAGCTGAAAGCCAATGGGATTATTCTAAACCCGTAACTGTCAGTGCAAATGTTTCATGTATGACACACGACCTCAGAAACACATGCGTTCTTCCAATGCAGCAGCTAAGGACAGTTCTTTCGCCAAACATAGCTTAAAGCCTAGCCCGTTACCAACGGGCTACAATATTACGATACTGGGCTCACGAACTAAAATTAAGATGTACTAGAAAAAAGACTTGTACTTACAATAATGTTCAAATTGATCTCCTAATTATCCTTACTATAATAACCAGCGTTATGTCAGATTTTGTAAAATTTTCACTTGTTCTTCTACCTGACTAATTTCGTTCCTCGTCTTCTCCGCCTATAAAATATTTTCTCTTTAAGCTCTAGCTCTAACCTCCCTCTTCCCTTTTATTTCTTCATCCCAACCTCCCTATTACTCCCTTAGGACTCTGGTCCAGCACTTCTGGATAGCTCACCGTACTCGGCAATTTCGCTTTAACATTAGGCCAGTGCAGAGGACTCTTACAACTTTTGTACCTAGCCTATGTGCTCCTACACGAAAATCTATTCAGTTATTTTCCCCCCAAAATTGTTAGCAAATAGGCTTCGTTTTTTTTTCCAATGACGAAATTTGTTCGTTGAACAGATAGACAAGTTAGTTGCGTATTTGCAGATACCATGGTCTCTGATACCACGGTTTAAAGTTGTTTTTACTGTTATCGTGGTTTCTGATACCACGTTTAATGGCCGTTTTACAATTACCGAGTATCTAGCAAGTTACCATGGGCTCCGATATTCAGATACCACAGTCCCGACAGTAGTAACTGACCGTGGTATCTGAAGAAGTCATCTCATTTTCATCATCACCAACACATGAACCTACTTTTTTTTTGCCGAATTGGTGAAAGAAGTTTGACACTAGTGATGTGGGTGGTGATGTAAGCATTTCGAGCAACTGTAATTTTTTGCAAAACAACCGTACTATCAGATACTATGATAAATGCAAGAACGAAAAAATGCAGATACTAGCTTCAGTGATATCAGATACGATGGTATCTGCAAAAACGCGACTGTTGTCTGACGGCATAAAAGACAAGACCAAAGTTTTCGATGGGATCCCAAAAAATCAATATCTGATCCAGACAACTGGGTCTTGTCTTAGCCAGATCCAGTCATCGCCAGAATCCTTGAACATTCTTACAATTAAAATTCAGAAACAGATTAAGCCCAAATAGCTAATCATCTGAGAAAACCAAGTTCAGATATTGATTCAGCATGTGTGTTTACCCGTATAAGTCATATCTGATTTGACGAAAAGTTCCTGCCACTTCTGCCAGATTCCCGGTTTCGGCCGAACTCTAAAACTACTTGTCCGGCGAAAAAAGAAAGCTCAAAAACGAACTCAGGGTATCTTCTTTCCCCAATAATGAACATCTAATCAACTTCAAATAAAAATTTAACTTATAACAAATTTTCCGACTCCAGCCGGATTCCAGTCGAACTATATGTCCGGGTAAAATATGATTGTCACACACGGATTCAGCGTCTCTTCTTACCCCTAAATCGGTTATCTAATCAGCTAGAAATAAAACTTTAACTTCTAACAATTTTCCGGTTTTGGCCGGATTCCGGGCGAACTACATGTCCGGGTAGAAATTTTTTTTCACATAAAAGTTCAGCATGTCTTCTTGCCCTAAATCGGACATCTGATCAACTCCAAATAAAACTTTTAATTTTAACAAACTTTCCGGTTTGGGCCGGATTCCGGGCGAACTGCTTGTCCGTCGAGAAATGGTTTTCACCATCGTCCTCAGCATGTGTTCCTACCTCTAAATCGAACATCTAATCAACTTCAAATAAAACTTTTACTTTTAACAAACTTTCCGGTTTTGGTCGGATTCCGGGCGAACTACTTGCCCGATTACAAAATGGTTTTCACCATCGTGTTCAGCATGTCTTCTTACCCCATAATCGACTATCACATTAGCTGTTTCAAAATATTTTGTTTGCCCCTTAATTTGAACCCCCTCCCCCACCCCTAAATGTAGGGCTATAAAACCCATTTACGAACTCGACTGGTCCGCCGACCCAAAGAATCCTCACACCAAGTTTCATCAAAATATCTCATTCCCTTCGAGAGTTATCGTGCTTACAGACGGACGGACGGACAGACGGACAACTTTTGCGATGTCATAGGTATCCCTCAACTTACGTTTTGGGATCCCAAAAACATGTTTCGTCTGTGAGGACAAATTGCTCATGTTGTTATTTTCTCTCACTTTACAGCTCATGCTTTTCAACTATTCGGTTTTTCGTAATACCGTAAGAAATGTTTTTGAAGAATAAAGATTGATTGATTGATGATTAATCGAGGCAGAACTTTGAATAAGGGTCTCTTCTTCGACAAAAGATAGGACACTAGAGTGTTTACAGAACTATCAGGAAGACTTTTCAGGTTACTGAAGATCTAGCTATCATCTCCTTCTTATTTTCTTCAACTTAACTTCCCTCCTCCTCAATTTTTTCGATTTCTCACTGATCATGCTCTATTTTCTAATTTAGCCTTTTGTCTTTGTTATCACAAAAATCGACGAAGAAACCAACGAAAATGGGCGTTTGTATAGGCCAACGAATATACTGAAATAAAAGGCGAATATTTCGGGAGGACAACCGCCTTCCTTCTTCAGCGCAGATAGAAAATTTCGAGGAAAAATGCCAAAACGAGGATGAAGATCAACAACCAAGAAAACTAAAACAAAGCAGAAAACCAACAAGAAACCGAAGATTAAAACAAAATTGAAGAATCAATTCGTTGGTTTCTTCGTTGATTTTTTGTGAGAATTTATGAAATCTTATTACGCATGGATATGAAGAAATAGTGCAGTACTCAGAAGTAAAATCACTTTAAGGGGACTAGAAATTCAATTGTGATCAAAGCCCTTGAGGAAGAAATGATCAGGGGCCATAGGGATCATTAAAATCGATCGTTTGCTCAAAAGCATATTTTTTTTACTTTGCGGTTAAGATAAGCACTGTAAGGAATTCATTTGTAAGCAAATCCTTGAGGTAAAGATGATCATGAGCGCTTGTATATCATGAAAATGTAATTTTTGGGCCCAAACTATTTTTTTTTTCACTTTGCGGTTGACATGCGCGCTTTAAAGGGACTAGAAATTCACTTGTAAGCAAACCACTGAGGCACAAATGAAAAACATCAGAAGCATGCGTGATCATCTGAGGCACGAGGTCTTTCCAAATATAAAGTTTTATTAAGATCCCACCCCCAGTTCAAAAGTTTTAAATACCTCAAGGTTCTGGATCCCCCCTTCCTTCACTCTCCCCACGATGGTCGGATCGGGGAAGCGACTATTTCCCAGTTAGTTTGGTCGGGTCCCTAATACGCCTGCCAATTTTCATCGTCCTACCACATCCAGAAGCACCCTAACTTGTGGTCACCGGACTGACCGACCGACCAACCGACGGAAAAGTGATTGGTATACTGCATTTGGCCGGAAGGCAAGCGCCGAAAAAAAGAACAAGACCAAAGGTTTCGATGGGATCCCAAAATTTTGATATTTGCTCCCGACAGTTCGGTCTTGTAGATATTCGGTCTTCAACAGACTTGTTAAACATTTTTACTTTCAAAATTTATGGTAATAATCGGTAATGGTAATAATCGGAGAAGGCCAAGTTCGTATTTGACAGTGCAAAACGGATTTACGCCAGCTGAATTTCACCAATTTCAGATATATTCAGATATCCGTTTTGCGCTGTCAAATATTCAGATATGGATTCAGCATCTGATTTACCCTATAGCCTACGTCGTATCCCCTTCCTTCCTTACTTCTGCCCAACTTCCGGTTTCGGCCGGATTCCGGACAAACTGCTTGTCTGGCAAAGAATTAAAGCTCAAAAACGAATTCAGCATGTCTCCTTACCCCTACATCCAACCTCTAATCAACTTCAGATTAAACTTTTACTTTTAACAAATTTTCCGGTTTCAGCTGGATTCCGAGCGATCTATACGTCCGGCCAGAAAATCATTGTCATATACGAATACAGCATGTCTTCTTACCCGCAAATCGAGCATCTTATCAAATTTAAATAAAACTTTTACTTTTAACAAATTCTCCGGTTTTGGCCGGATTCCGGCCGAACTAATTGTCCGGCGAGAAAATAATTTTCATATTCGAAATTCAGCATGTCTCCTTACCCCTAAATCAACTATCTCAATAGCTTTCAAAAATATTTTTTTGCCCCTTAATTTTAAACCCCTCCCCCACCCTCAAATAAGGGCTACAGATCCCATCTTCGAACTTGACCTGTACTTTGACCCAAAGGATCATAAATTTTCCGGTTTCAGCCGGATTCCGAGCGATCTCGTCCGGCCAGAAACTCATTTCATATACGAATACAGCATGTCTTCTTACCCGCAAATCGAACCTCTAATCAACTTCAAGTCAAACTTTTACTTTTGACAAATTTTTCGGTTTTCACCGGATTCCGGGCGAACTATTTGTCCGGCGAGAAATTAAATTTCATATTCGAAATTCAGCATGTCTCCTTCCCCTAAATCAACTATCTCAATAGCTTTAAAAAAATATTTTTTTTGCCCCTTAATTTAAAACCCATCCCCCACCCTCAAATATAGGGCTACAGAGCACATCTTCGAACTTGACCTGTACTTTGACCCAAAGCATCCTCCCACCAAGTTTCATCAAAATATCTCAGTCCCATCGAGTGTTATCGTGCGGACAGACGGACAACTTTTGCGATGTCATAGGTATCCCTCCACTTACGTTTTGGGATCCCAAAAAGGATTGATCAGGCTAAAAAAAAAATCTTTTCCTGGACGGAAACCGGAAGAAGGGAAGAAAACTGAAGGGTCCTGGCAACGGACTTTCCGTTTCCCCTATCACTTCCCGCATTTGAAACTCAAGGGCAAATACAAGGAACACAAGTGGGCTCCTTACCTTGGCTGTGCAGGCTTCCTTGCTTAGCTTCAACTTCCTGAGATCCTTAGGGTTGCTCATCGCTTTTTCATAAGACGCCAGTTGGCTCTGAAGCTTGTTGAGCTTCTTCTCGAATTTGGGTATCTCCTCGGATGCGTTGACGATACCCTGGGAAAACAGGACTCTTAGTATTGGTGTTCGTACAGACCTTGCGTTCCTAGCATTTTTTAGTCTTTCCGTGTCCGCGCATTCTCAACTAGTTTTGTCTCGAAGAATGCATATATACTTTGCTCAAAAGTATAGTTTGTCCTTTAACGGATTCGCTTGTAAGCGAAACCCTCGAGGCAAAAATGACCACCGGCCCTTGAAGATCATGAATATATATCGTTTGGTGAAAAGTATTTTTTTTTACTTTTCGGTTAAGATACCCACTATAGTCTATAAGGGTGCTAGAAATTCATTTTTACGAAAACTCTTATGGCACAAAGATCATGGGACCTCGGAGATCAATGTATGTTTGGTGAATTTTTTTTTTCACTTTGCGGTTGAGATCCACACTTTAAGGGAGCTAGAAATTAATCAAAACTCTTGAGGCGAAAAAGATCGCGGGCTCATGGGGATCACGAAATTTGGCTTAAAATTTTTGTTTGTACTTGGCGGCTAAGAAAGTACTTAACAATTACAATTTACAATTCGTTCATTCACTAAATTCTGATAATACAAAATGCACGGGATTCTTAAATTAAGGAATGGTCGGATCTGGGAAGTTGACAAAAAACTGAAAATTCGGCTAGTCCGTGAATGGTTTGAGAATAAACTGAAACTGAAATCTAAGCCAATCTTGTCAGGTCTCTAATGTTCAAGCCAAGTTTCATCGTCCTAACACATCTGGAAGCACCTCAACTCGCGATCACCAGAATTCCGGACCCCCCTCCAACTCTTCCCATAGTGCCCGAATCCGGTTTGGTTCAGCCACTGATGTATCTAGGGCTTGTGCTTGTTCTTCCCATCAAGCTTCACCCCGATCGCTCCACAAGGTTTTCGGTTATCTCCTCCACCCCCCATCAACACACACATTCAGCAGATCCTGTCCGCACTTGAACTGGGACAACTGAGACACGAGGTCTTCCCAAATATAGTTTCATTAAGAGCCGATTAACCGTTCGAAAGTTATACATGCCTCAAGATTCCGGATTCCCCCTCCCTTCACTCCTCCCACGATGGTCGGATCGGTAAACCGACTATTTCTAAGCCAATCTTATCAAGTCTCTAATGTTCAAGCCAAGTTTCATTGCCCTAGCACATCCGGAAGTACTGTAACTCGCGATCATTGGAATCCCCCCCCCCCCCACATAATGCCCGGATCCGATCCGGCTCCATCACTGATATATCAAGGGCTTGTGCTTGTTCTTCCCAACAAGTTTCATCGTGTCACAAAATTTATTCCGATCCTCCCCTCCGACCCCCCCCCCCACATTTATCTGGTCCGTACTTGAAGCAGGACATCCGAGACCCGAGGTCTTTCCAAATATCAAGTTACATTAAGATCCGATCACCCGTTGCAAAGTTATACATACCTCAAGATTCCGGATTCCCCTCCCTCCACCCACCCACCATCCCCACGGTAGTCGGATCGGGGAAGTGACTATTTCCAAGTTAGTTTGGTCGGTCCCTGATATGCATGCCAAGTTTCAAAATCCTAGCATTTCTGGTAGTACCTTAATTCGCGGTAACCGGAATTCCGGAACCCCCTCCAACTCCCCCACAGTGCCTGAACCCGGTCCGGTTCTGTCACTGATGTATCTAAGGCTTGTGTTTGTTCTTCCAACCAAGTTTCATCCCAATCGCTGCACTCTAAGCGTATCACAAGATTTCCGCCCCCCCCCCCCACATTAATCGGATCAGGTCGGACTTTAAATAGGAGATTAGAAGAAAATTTTAAAAGAGCTCTAAAAGATTTATGTTATCTAGTAATTATATTTCATCTGTCTATTTAATTGATTCATTTTTGTCTGTGCTCGGAGGAAGATCAGACCCATGTCGCAAACCTTTTTTATTTTTCATTTTTTCTTTAGTCATATGTCTGTTGTCGTAAATTCTCGGGTTGTCCTTAAATTTTAGTGTTGATATGTGATAGTAGTTCTTTTTTTTTTTACAATGCCTTAGGCTAGAACTGTATTAATAATTTACAAACCCATCAGAATCAGTGAAGCGTCGTTTTTTATGCCACTGGCATGTCTTATGCTTTTGAGAAACATCAGGTTTATTTATATTTGCCATTAAAATTGTACCTTACCTTACCTTGCCTTAAAGGAGGTCTTTCCAAATATCAAGTTTCATTAAGATCCGATCACCCGTTCAAAAGTTATACAAAACTCAAGATTCAGGTTTCCCCCTCCCTCCACTCCCCCACGAGGGTCAGGGAACTGACAATTTTCAAGCCAATCATGCCATTTTTCAAGTCAAGTTTCATCGTCCTAGCACATCTGGAAGTACCTTAATTACCCCTTTAACTCCCCTTTAACTCCCCCCACAGTGCCCGAATCCGGCCCGGTTCTGTCATTGACCGTTCTACGGCTTGTGCTTGTTCTTTTCTTCACCAAATTCATCCCAATCGCTCCACTGTAAGCGTGTCACAAGATTTCTGGTCCCCCCCCCCCCTCCCACATTCATCGGATTCAGTCCGGACTTGAAGTGGGACATCCGAGACACGAGGTCTTTCCAAATATCAAGTTTCATCAAGATCCCCCCACGGTAGTCGGATCGGAGAATTGACTATTTACAAGTTAGTTTGGTCGGTTCCCTGATATGCCTGCCAAGTTTCATTGTCCTAGCACTTCTGGAAGTATCTTAGTAGTAACAGTGGACGACCGACAGACAGACCGAAAAGTGATCGGTATATGGCGCTTGAGCGAATCTGCAAATGCCTAAAAACACATCCAAAGCAATTTCTCTGAATTTCGACTCAAATTAAAAAGAAAATGCCAAGTCCGATGCCATCTAAAAAGGTCATGAAACGATATTTCTGAAAATGATTCGGACCGTAGGAAAAATTAGTCGGGCCGCTTCGAAAAAAATAAAAAAATCATAGACAAATATAATCAAAGAACTCAGTACCTTTAGATCAACATAGACCACTCCGCCGTTTGGAAGGAGACTTCTCGCCAAACTTCCACTGTCGATACTGCAATCTTCCTGGCGCCTGTAATAAAGGCATAACCTACTTGAGATAAAGTCTGAGACGATCAAGAATCATGCAGAACCGAATTTTAAGCCCGGAATCGACCCTTTAAGGTCGGATTCAAATCCTTCGATTTTAGGGCAGATTGGGACTACAGGTCTCACAGATCCAGGTCTGTGTAGCATAACCCGTCTGACTTCATTTGTCTAGAACTGTTATCCTTGATTGGTATGCTGTACCACGCAATAGCAATAGGCTTATATAGCTATTAGAACTTACAACTAAGTTCTCACCAAAGCTCCGGCACTTAACTTACGAGCAACGGCTCCGGAGACTAAAGCTTCCAACCTTGGCATACCGGTTCCACCGTGGTGACCTAATTGAGGCTTTCAAGCTGTGCTATGGCATGTATGACAACCTGAATGCTGAAGATGTTTTGATCTTCAACCTAAGCGATCGTCGTGGCACAAATTAAAAATCACTGCTGAGAGGTTCTACAAGGACATTGGGAAATGGTGTTACAAGAATCGTGTAGCAGCTCACTGGAATAGCCTTCTGGAGGAAACGGCCAATTGCCAGTCACTCAACATGTTCAAGAGTCATATCGACAGAATGTTTCAGGAAGAAATGTTTAAACTTCACAGTTTTAAGCGAATTTTGTAGAGGCTTTGTGGCCTGAGTTTTAGCAATATATTATCATTTTTATATTATTATTATTAATAGAACTAGTAAGCGATGTGTCTTGGCACCTCCTCCCATATACGCGAATAGTGTGTATTATTTGTAATCCATCTCATATTACCTTCAGAATTCTTCGTGACAATATGAGTCCTCTGAAATATAATGAAAACTAACTTTTGACAACCTCTGCTGGGACTGAATTAGTGACTATCAAGGGCTTTCCTGGAAAGATCTTCCAGGACCCTTATTGAGTGTTTTTTCTCTATTTTTTGTGTTGCTTTCTATAATCTTTCTGTACCATTTTGGTACTACGATGGGTAAATAAACACATATCGAATAACCCAGCTAGCATCCAGCCAATTCAATTCAATTCAATTTTATTTCAACACCAATTACGGACTAGCCGAATAGCAGGTGGTAACGTCAAACATGCATTAAAAGCTAACCAAAATTGTCAACATGTACTCGGTCGAATTACAAATAAAATACTGAGAACAAACATTAAAAAAAAAACGATTGGGGTAATAGACAACGGGGGGGGGGGGGGGTAAAATAATAACCTACTAATTTCTGTTACGTAGGAAACAAAGGAGGGGACAAAGCTATTCTTGTGTCTCACGCGTCGGCAAAACCTTGGTTGAAGGGTAGGGACTGGATCGGAAGCTTGTCTTGGAGGCCTCTCCCTTTCTGTTGTAAAGTGGAGAGAGGGGGGGGGGGGCAGGATGTCGCGAAGGACTGGGTTCAGAAACCAACGAATCGCCAACTGAATCAACATCCACATCCAAAATATCAAGTGCTTTCCTGTAAAAATCTTCTAGGACCTTTACGTCGAACGTGGAACAAGAGTTCGCAACAGCGAGTCCGGAACTAGGTCAATTCTCAGGTTTCGTCTTCTCGGTTACGCCTGAGCTAGATTCACCTATCGCAGTATCTGATTATAGACCCCACCCCCCCCCCCCCCCTTCCAGCCTGCAATACGAATGCCTTTTGGATAATTCGGAAAGACGCGATATAAGAACGAGCAAATATACAAATATAAATATAAATATACAAATAAAACAATTTGGCCTACTGCTTACCATTTGACTGTTACGCTCTGCGTCCTTCCAAGAGTAGCAATAACAGACGAAAGGTGACGCAGATGATTTGAAGAAGTCTCGTCTGCCAGGAGAACCAGAACTGCAAACAAAAACGTCATCTAAGGCATGATTTTCGGTCGAAATTTGTCGCCGGAGCCACAAACCCTAAAACAATACGGCCTAGACACTTCAGGCGTATTCTCGCCGTTCCCTTCAACTCCCCTAGGAGTCCTATTCTCGCCGTTCCCCGAGGACTCCTAGGGGAGTTGAAGGGAACGGCGAGAATAGAGGGAGCCACTCCACGCGGACTCCGCGTACGGAAAACAACGAGAACACTGGGAATTCTTCCAAATGGATTTTGTTCGAAAAAGCATATGCAGTTGACGAAATTAGTCTGGATCCATTTTATTTTTGTTTTTATTTATTACGTTACAAACTTTGGTCATGCAATAATACCCGTTAAGAATCATGGGAATTATCTGCTTTGTACACTCCTGCTCGGGAATGTTCTGGTGAATTCCACTTTGACGATTTTGTTGGATGATATGTCGAACGTGGTATCTGAATATCTGATACTACGATAACTGGCCAGATACCCCGAGCATGGTAAGCAAATAGTTACTATTAGTTACTATTTCGAAAAGGTTGGAACGGTCGGCGTGGAAACTTTTTACGAGGTTGGAACGGAAATAGTAACTAATAGCTACTACTGTTAGAATGGCGGAACACGCTCAAAGTTTCGCATGCGAAATTCGCGATCATTATGGAGGAAACCTGCATGACATGCGCTAAAGGGACGGAGCGAGGGAGGAAATTCGCATTCGACTGCGAAAAACGGACTGTGTGTGCACGTAACTTTAAGAGGGACGATGCCACTGGTAATCTACAAAAAAATAATAACAATGGAATACTGCTTGCGTCCAGTTCGGCCAGAGCAAAATAACTCTAGGGAGTAGCGCCAAGACCTATGCTTTCCATGCTTTGCAGACGGGCCATACTCGCAGCTTAAAGCTTAAAGCTAGACAGACTTGTGGGCTTATAAATTTCTTTTAAAGCTAAGAGGCGGTCTGGACACATAGAGGAAACAGGGGATGTTGTATCTTTTTTTTGCTGTGGACTGAATGAATTTCAGTATGGCCGTTCTCTATCACTAGTAGTGCTAGTATCGCTGCTATTTGTGTGTGTGTCGCTTTTTTCAGGTCTTGGCGCTCCTCCCTAGTGTTAGTTTGCTCTGAGTTCGGTTGTGTTTTGAACTAAGCACATTCTGTAACTACCTTCTACGTCACAATCTGTTGTCAGGAACAGATCCTGCACATACAAAGAGTTAAAAACAAAAGCTACAGCGTCGCTTGTACATAGGCTATTGGATTCCGAGAATCCTTTAATCGTTACTACAAGTAATCATATCCATCACAGTCTTCCACTGTGGTGACATCTTCTTTCAGTCCACACGTTCCCAGTGAGTTGAACTGTAAGTAAGTAAGTAATTTATTTATGACCCACCATTTTGAAAAGCGGAGTAAATGAAGACAATAAACAAAACAGATAAACACGCATAAAAGACACTTAATTTTTTATCTTCGGTCAGGAAGCAGTGGACGACGTCGTGCGCTGGTTGGGCCTAGTTGTCCATGATTTTTGAAAGTGATGAGGAAACATCCAAAAGGGTAATACTTGCATCTTGAATTTTGAATTTCTCCGTCAATGTATGGTTATGACATAATTTCGACAAGTTGAGCAGGTGCTTTGCATAATTAAAATAACATGATCTCATCTTTTTAATCTCCTTCTTTCGCAGAGCATGAGTGACGCCAGAACGAAATAGTATAGAAGGAGCGCAGAAGGTGCTGTACAAATTTCCCAAAGCCTTACGATTATAGCGCCCCCGATTGGGGACGATGCGCCCATAGGCGAATGTCGGCACAAACCGGACGTCCCCCCCCCCACACCAAAGGTAAAAGGCTAGTGACGTCCCTGGGGGTGGGGATTCAAATTAGGGGCGAAAACTTTTTTTTTAAAGCTAATGAGACTGTGGAACTGTGCTGTTACCTTTGGTGTTTTGTTTGTTTTCAGTTTTTTTTTATAGTCTTAAAGGACCCCTCCTGCTTATTCTGCCTTTTATGATATACCTAGCTCCCTTGTGGAATTTTAAGCTTTTGAAATCCCCATCTTTCTCCATTATTTCGTTTTTTGCTTACGAGTTTTTAGTGCCTTTTCGGCCGTTCCGAATTTTGCCCGTTACACAACGTAAAGTTTGCCAGAAACTTCAACGCCCGCTGACAACTCTTTCGCACACAAGGATATGAGAATCTTCTGTTTTTGACTAATTGTGTTTGCTTAGTTTTCGTACTTTTTATCCACGGCGCGTTTAGTTTTCAAATGTTTTGCGCCCAGCCGCCGCGTCGGATGCAGATTCGTCAAGCGCTAACAAGAAAATTGCTAAATCCGGATGGAAAGTAATTGTATTTTCGAGATAGTTTTTTTCTGATCCATTTCATAGTGGAAAGATCATTTCTAGTAGGAGTTGTGCTTTAAGACTGAACTGAAACAAAATTGATTGATTGATTACGAAGATTACGTTGTACACGTGACTTGTACCGTGACAAATAAACCAGGGTTACGCACACTGTAAAAAAAATCTTGCAGTATTTGATACTGGGATTAATCTTATCTTTATTGAGATAAGATTACCCCTAATTCGGATTCATCTTATCCCAATAGAGATAAGATTAATCCCAGTAGCAAATACTGTATCCTTATTCTGAGAAACTTTTTACAGTGCATTGTGGGATCACTGTTCCTACGTCTGGCTCTATCTGCTTACTGTAGTGGTTTATGGACTATGTTCACAAGCCACTCCGTAGCTCAGTGATAGAGAACTTGCCTAGAAAGCGGAGGGTCTTGGGTTCAAAGCGGGGCTGAGGAGCATTTTTGTCTTTCAGTTCACTACTTATAAAAAAAAATACGCAAAAAAAAACAAGACTCACCATCAGGCCTAATTTTGTTTGCACCGTAAGCTGTTCTGATCCCCCGCACTGCTTTCACAACATTCAAAGCTAAATCCATAGAGGTATTCAGTAAGGAGTCGCTGAACTCCTTCCACTGGAACAAAACAAAAATTGAAGCAGCCATACACAAATCCTCAATTACTGGGCACGATCTGCTGAATTCAAAATCTGAAATGATTATCTGTTTTTCAATCTGATTTTTATGGGGTATTGTGCACTTCAAGTTCTGTTTATTTCAAATTAAATTCAACATAAAGAGCCAATTTGGCAGAGAGAAGGCTCGAGGCCAAATGGCGGACATTTTCTTCTACTACAGACTATAATAACACCAACTCACAAGTTATAAATAAACCATAATCCATCCAGTTTCCAGATTCAAACGACCAAGATGAGCTGGGACTAACCGCGACAAACCATTCACCCCCGACATTATTGATTACCTTTTTTTTATTTTTACACTTATTTTAAATTTACAATAGTACACTTGTTTCAAATTACACTTGCTTCAATCAATCAATCAATCAATCACATTTAATCCAAATAGCTAAAAGCTAGAAGTGGAATACAAATTTACGAAATACAGACACGAAACAAATTAACTAATACACTTACAATATAAGACCTGAAATAAATGATGGGATAAAACTACGTGAAAATTGGGCAGAAGAATTAGTTGGATATGGAGAAAACTGATTGCCAGTATTCCTCCCAGACCGACGCACGGAAGATGGGGGAGGGGAGGGAGGAATAGATGGACCATCTGGGGACAACACATTATCTTAGCTCCAAACTTATTTGAAAGAGTATTTCTGCGTTCAGTTAATTTAGGAACGTCAAGTTTAATTAGAGCCTCTTCATATGAAATATTATGATTACCCAGAATTATTCTCACTGCTCTCTTTTGGACATTTTCCAGGCGATCAGAGAGCTCTGCAGAAAGAGAAGAATGCCAGACCGGAGAAGCATATTCTAAATGAGGACGGATATAAGTTTTAAAATAACAGAGGAGGCATTTAGTACCCAAACCGAAAGATCTAAGGGTGGAGAGGGATTTAATTAAAAAAGTTGAGCTTCGGTGCTCAGGCTGGGCCCTATCGCTGGAGCACCTTGTCCTCAAATTGAGAATTTTTTTGTGTTTTACTGCATTAAGAATAATAATATAATAATCATTTATTTTTTACCCACAAATTCCAGAGGAAAAACAACTGGAGGGCGAAAAAGAAAAAGAGAGGAAGAAAATATTAAAATAACTATACATACAAAAACACTAAGCACATAAACATGCAAACTGAGAGTAGGCGAACTCGACAGCTTTCTGTGCAGCATTAGTAATTTCTCAATATCTGGAACACCTAACTTACGAATAATTACTCTATCCCGATGCCAAGGGGGGAGGTAAAGAAGGAATTTACAGTAACGAAAATAAGTTTTTCGGAGAGAAAGAAGGTCTTTCTTTTTGAGAAGAGGATACAGTCCAGAAACATAGAAGAGAGAATGGTCGCAAATAAATGTAGATCAATAAGTGTTGTCTGCAAAACGGCGGCTTTGCAAAGATAGCCCTGCTACTCAAATTTATTAGGATGTTTGTTCGACATAAATATGCTAAAAAAAATCTTCTTGACGAGGCAGATTGCTACAAGAAAGCGCGATCCAAAGGTTCAGTGGGGACATCGAGTTTATTCACCTTTTGCTAAAGCACAACTCTTACTAGAGATGACGTTTTCCCTATGAAATGGATCAGACAAAACATTTTTGAAAATACCATTACTTTCCACCTGAAATTAGCGCTTGTCGACTATGTCCAGCCTTCCTGCTGACCGACGCGGCGGCTGGGCGCAAAACATTGGAAAACTGAACGCGCCGTGGTTAAAAAGTAGGAAAACAAAGAAAAGAATTAATAAACAGATGCTTCTAAGATCCTTATGTGTGAAAGAGTTGTCAGCGGACACTGAAGATCCCGACAAGCGTTTCGTTCTGTGACGGGCAAAACTCGGCAAGGGCAAAAAAGCGCTAAAAAACCGTAGGCACAAAACGAAACAATGGAGAAAGGTGGGGATTTTAGAAGCTTATAATTATGCATGGGAGCTAGGTTATATTATAAAAGCGCAGAATAAGCCAGAGGGGTCCTTTAAAATAAAAGGAAAGGGTTACGGTAAAGGCAGAACATTTTATCTTTTACGGTCGCCGATGGCAAGTGAAGCTGTTGGTTTCGATCTATGAGGGCGCGAGGAGTTCAAGTTCTTATTAATTTTTCATTATTACTATAAAAACAAGTTACAGCACTGAGCAGAGAGGTGAACTCGTTTCACTCAGTTGCACGTTACACGCTTTTCACAAAGTGAACAATTAGTGTAATATATTTTTATTTTATTACTGTCTGACCTAACTTAACTACTACTAACTACTCGGCACCCGTATGGAAATTTCCCGCATGAAATTGGCCCAGACAAAATGAAACAGATCTTTGACCCAATTTCAGGTTAGTTTCCTCCTCGGACCCGAGGAAGAAACTACCCTGAAATCGGATCGAAATCTCTTCCATATTGTCCCTACGGGTGCAAGAAAAGACATTACACAAGACAAACGAGGTAGAGTCTTCACTGTTTAAGCCAAGCGACGACGGAGAAATTCTACACTGTAATAAGTTTCTCCGAATCAGGATTAAAGTTAAAGGACCTGTCTTACCTATAATACTAACGCAACCTACTTCCATAATCACTCCATATATTTCTAAACCCGGAACCCACAATTTCGTACGGTCATTTTAACTCTCTAACAAAACCACGCTGATTTTCGCACTTGCCGTGTTTTGCTACCTTTGATGTGTATCACGCTGTCGACGGTTGTCTGCGAGAAGTTTTTCCATCAGAAAAACCGGTTATGTAAACTGTTTCCCTGTTTTAGCTATAAGGGTCTCCGAAAAGGCTTAAAACAGCCAAAACCGTGGGTTATTTGTTGAAAGCACAGCCTAATTTTAAAGTATTCAAATATTTGAAATTGCTGTAAGTTGAAGAGTAAATACTGCAAGGGGTCCTTTAACTGCAGTATTTGCTATTGGGATTAATCTTATCTCTGAATTAAAGATAGATTGTCTTTTTAGAGACAAGATTAATCCCAGTAGCAAATACTGCAAGATTTTTTTTTTACAGTGTACCTGCTTTTTCCGCCAGCTTCTGGACAGCAGCTAAATTTTGTACGCCCAAACTGGGTTTTCTTCCATTCCCTTTCTTTTCAGCCAAATAACGTATATGGGATATTCCTTCACAGATTTCTGGACATAGGCCTTAAGGTACGTACACATTCTACATTCCGATAAGATTTCGCTCGTGAAATTGGCGTCACTAAGGGGAATCCTGCATGCGATGCGTCACGTGAAGCAGGAAATTTGCATCCGACTGGCAGAACGGGCACAGTGGTTGAGGTTTCTCAAAATATAAGATGCAAAATTTCTTTTTTTCATCCGGCGCATTCTCAATTCAATTCAATTCAATTATATTATATTTAAGAAAGCCATAACACTGACAAGTCGACTAGTAGGGTTCGTGTCACATAAACACAATTTATAATAAATTTTGAAAAGACGTGAAAGCAACTGCCAGAACTTTGACAAATTTCAACACATGGATGCGCACCCTTGTATTAAACATTTTTGTGCTCCATCCATTTTATTTCGCTCTGGTGTCGGACATGTTCTACGGAAGAAGGAGTCGCAGAAGATGAGAAGATGCTATTTTAAGTATGCGGAGCACCTGCTTTATTTGCCAAAGTTATACCACAGCCACATGCTAACGGAGCGTTTCCAAGTTAAAGATGCAAGCGTCACACTTTTGGAAATTTCGTCGGCTCTACCAAAAATCATGGTCAACACACTGTCAGAAGTTTCATAACAGATTGCGCATAACACTTTCAAGAATAACACCTTTTCACTTAGAAATAATGTGTTATGACCAATTAAGTTTACACTATTTCGTGCCTAGATCTCCAACAACACCTTCAATTGGTAAAAATACTAACGGGAACGAAAGAAACATAACAGATAACATCCCAAAGTGTTATCTGTTGAAACCGCGCATCCTTCTGTTGTCGTTATGTAACTTCTGACAGTGTAGTATTTTTACCTATTGAAGGTGTTGTTGGAGATCTAGGCACGAAATAGTATAAACTTAATTGGTCATAACACTTTATTTCTAAGTGAAAAGGTGTTAGTCTTGAAAGTGTTATGCGCAATCTATTATGAAACTTCTGACAGTGTGGAAGTGTAAGGAGGGTGAAACGTCCCGATACTGCATGAACTTGTCTACTAACTCCTTACATGAACGAAGGCTGAAACTAGGCATGGAGTTTGGTGTCAAATCTGTGAATCACCCAATCCACAAAAATATTTTCCCTTGTGAAAAGCTGACAAAAAGGCTCCCTTGCAAGGTAGCTATTCCGGTTGAAAAGTTGCAGCCAATCAAATGTGTTCCCACCAGAGGTTTGCAAAGAGTTTTGTCCCTTCATTTCTAAAGTTGTATAACGAAGGATAAGCTGAGCTGCTAGTTTAAATTTATAATGCTATTTATGATGATATGCACTACCCTATGAACAAGGACTGCAGAAACTGAAGATCGCGAAACTTACTTACCGGCGGAAGAGAGGGGACATGCTACTAGTCTACAGAATCATCAACTCTAATTATCTCCCCTCCCTCTTCGCCCCCGACTAGGGGCCACTCCCGGAAACTGTCCAGAAGGTCCAACACCTCTCGTGTTCGCCAGCGCTTCTTCAGTAACCGAGCTGTTCCTCTATGGAACAGCTTGTCCGAACCAACTGTCACCAGCGAAACACCCGAAGGTTTCAAAAAGCGACTCGATGAGGACTGGCGCGGGCAGCCCTGGAAAAAGGACTGGTGTGCCCCGGAAGCAGCAACCAGAACATAGCACCATCGTCATCCGCAAGCTACTCATCGTGATACAACATCCTTATTGCTTGCAAGTGCAATTTAACGTAATTTAAGGTAATGACCGTTGTAGCCCTATATGCGTAGGCCTATTACAATTTATGTGTCTGCTCATAAGTTGTAACCATGACTATACCAAACAAATTTGACGTGAGCCATGATAAGTTTTTGGTGAATAAAAAGATTTATCTATCTATCTAAAACTAGTCACCTCATCACTCTTTGGATACTCTGCCTCAGTCGCGCTCTTAAACTCGGTGATGTCGTCCAAACGGACCCCTCTCTCTCTCAGCCCACTGTGCACTTCCTCGTAAAGTTCATCCGAAAAGAAAGGTGTGAATGGTGCTAGGGTACGAACCCCGACATCCAAACATCGAGCGAGGGTTGAAGCAGCTTCCATGGCTTTCTGCCCGCCTTCGATGAACATGGGCTTCGTGCACTCCTAAAAAGATAGACAGATATGAATTTTCTTTTACATTTTGGTTCAAGGTCCAAGGTTTTTATATTCTTACTATAACTGATAGGCTACATAAACATTAATAATACGATACTCTGCACTTACAATTATTTCAGGGTATGAACCGGAGAGAAGAAAAACATCGAATGGTTCAAACCCTTCCATAAAAGAAAATCAATAAAACAAAATCGACCCAACGCTGAGTAGAACGATCACCGCACCAAATCGCCAACATGAAGCGAAATCAATCCAAACAAAAACAACAACAAAAATGAGGGAAGGGTGACTGAAAACCGTGGTTACAAAACCAAATTTGCGATAACTGTCACCAAAAACATTTACAATATCTGCGTCAATACACTTGGAGTAAAGGCTTAATATATTTCAGGCCAAAGCGAAGCGAAACACTAAATTTTTTCCTTCTATTTGCGTTACAAGCATATTTTTAGATTGGAACAGAACTCAGAAGTTAGAGGCTAAACAAAGGGTTCTCCAAGCTCAGATTCAGTTTCAGTTTTCAATTCAGTTTCACTGGACTATAAAAGACGAAAAAAAATACACAATTAACATTCCTGCCAGGAAAGCACAAAAGGAGGGATTGGTAGGGCTGGGAAATAGCCTATATTAATTAAACAACAAACATAATCAACTAACTGAATACTCTAGATAAAGAAAAAGGGAGGAGACGAAAAAATTAACAAATGGTTTCAACTTTAAGTGAAAAAGAGAGAAAAATAAGGGAAACAAGGAACGAGAAAGACAGAAAAAGAAAACAGAGGAGGGGTCCAAAGGAGGATAACACTAAACAATTTTCCTGTAATGACCATTCGCTGCTCGCTTGAAGGAAACAGGATTTTTCGAATTCCGGACATCTGACGGTAGTAGATTCCAAATAGACGGTGCAAAAAATCGAAGAAGCTCTTTTTGCTGAAGCTTCTACTCTTGCTGAAAAAAGCCATTTTAAAGAACGACCTGGAGAAAGTATAGTCTCCGCCATGACTTCCCGAACAAATACATCGTTGGTGTCACCATAGAATCACTGGGAGGAATTGGCATCTTTCAGTATACCCTATGGGCCACCATGTCCAGAAATGGTAATATGATTTGATCTACGTACACTCCGATATTTCACTATAAGACGGATCTCACTTCTGACATCGTTGTATGGAGTAATAATAATAATATAATGCATGAATAGGCCATCGGTCATCGGTGGTCGGATCCCTGACTCTATGTAGTTCACGGTACGAATCATAAACTATACATTTACACTAACAGCTAGAGAGAGATACGGAAGTAAGGTAGTTACTGGCTGGGTGGTTTGATCTAGTTTAGTGAGACGTTAGTTGCGTTTTTGCTGATACCATGGTATCTGTTACCACGGTCTAAAGTCGTTTTTGCAGTTATCGTTGTATCTGATACCACGGTCAAAAGGCGTTTTTGCAGTTATCGTGGTATCTGGCCAGTTATCGTGGTATCAGATATTCAGATACTACCCTGTCCGAACGTGGTAACTGGTCGTGGTATCTGAAAAGTCCTCTCACTTTCATCAAATTTTGTCAGATTGGTGAGAAAGAAGTTTAGCTCTTAGTGATGTAACTGGATATCTGTTTTTCTTTTGGGATGACTTCGAAAAGTACAATTTCGGCAATAGTCGTTTTTGCAGAGCACCGTGTATCAGATACCACGATAACTGCAAAAACGACTAATTGCAGATCCAGTTACCATGGAAACAGATACCATGGTATCTGCAAAAACGCAACTGTTATCTCTGGTATTTCTACACCATATTGTCTGTCGACATATAACAAGACCAAAGGTTTCGATGGGATCCCAAAAGTTCAATATTTGATCCAGACAATTGCGTCTTGTCTTCGCCAGATCCAGTCTTCACCAGACTCCTTTAACATTTTTGCTATTAAATTTAGAAACAGATTAAGGCAAAATCGCTAATCATATGAGAAAACCAAGTTCAGATATGGATTCAGCACGTGTAATAATAATTTAATTTTGACCCGCTACAAACCGAAGACCGAACCGAACACTTTCACCGAAGATTGCAAATTCAGTGATCATGTTTGCAACCTAGTGAAGAAAGGGAATGCTGCACTCCAGTCCATCACGACAATGAAACGATTTGGATTCGGCATAGAATCTATGAAATTGGCTTATGTGACATACGTGCGACCGCTACTGGAGTATGCCTGCCCAGTTTGGGGACCCTTTGTACAAAGGAGCATACAACATAACGAAGAGATTGAATCACTCCAAATCAGAGCGTGCCGCATTATGCTAGGACTGAAATACAATGGTTACGAAGCTTCCCTCCTCCTATTAAGACTTGAGCCACTCCATGTCCGCCGGGAAAACTTAATTTTACGTTTTGGCCGATCAATCCTTGCCAGTGAAAAACATAGAGATATTCTGCCCGACCTAGTACCGGTGACAGGACGGACGCGGCATCAAAATCTCCTGGTGCCAGTTATATGTCGCACAAACCGGTATTCGAATTCCTTTGTACCATATTAACAAGTGAATTCTAAGTGATTTATTTGTTTGTATGTTATGTCATCGCATAGTGGAAAAATATCTTTATAAATATATACATTTTTAAGATCCCCAAGGACCCATGATCATCTGTACCCCAAGTATTTTGCTTCCAAATTCAGTTCTAACAGCCTTAAAGTGCGCATCTTAGTCGCAAAATGCAAAAAAACAAAATACTTTCGAGCGAATAATGTACTTTAATGACCCAAGGGCCCATGATCATTTGTGTACCAGCGCTTTGCTTACAAAAGCCCCCTTAAAGTCCTAGCCCCTTTTAAAGTGCGCATTGTAACCACTAAGTGCATGGCATATTTTTTTACTAAACCTTACATTTTCATGAATCCGAAAGACCCATAATCGTCTGTGCCTCAAGACAGCGCAAGTCTTTGCTGATACCCTTATAAGGGTACCTACTACACATGCTTGCAAGTGCCATTTGAGCGTACAACTCTTGTTTGCTTCATCTCTGCCCTCTTATGGTTGAATGTAAAAAAGGTTAAATTTCGACATCGAGGCTAGAAAATAACATCGAGACGGGCACTGACAATGACCTACCCCAGCCGAAGGCGAGGTAGGTTATAAAAAATATGTACCAAGCGCAGCGAGGTTGATATTTTTAAATGGAGGTCGAGATTATTATTCCGATACCAACCAAGATGGAGGTATGTTAGCTGTTCCCTACGGAATTGTAAACTTCCGAAATACCCGCTCGCCACCATTGTTTCATTTTGCGGGCGTCATGGTAACAATGGTGATATCGGACAGAGGTGGCGCCGACCCCTGGTTGTTGAACTCGCCCGTATTTTGTTGGGTGGAATGGGAGATCGGATTGTCTTATTGTATCCTTCCCGTAAAGGTGGCAGTTCGTTTGCGTTTTTAGTTGTCTGTTTGCTATTTTTTATTTCCCATGACTTTTTAGCTTTTTTTCAAGTCAACCAGCGCAAACTTCGCCAAAAGCCTCAAAGTCTTCAAAGTCTCAACTCTTTCAAAAACAAGGGCAGAAGAAGCTTCAACATGTTGTTTTTCATTTTGGAAGACTTGGTAGGCCAAAAGTCTGCCTTGTTTCGGATCTCCTTTATTTTGCTTGGCTTTCCCAATTTTAACCGCAGCGCGCACAGTTTTCAAAGAATTTGCGTCCACCATCTTTTTTCGGAGAGCGGGATCTCTAACTTATTTCACGGGGCAAATAATGATATTATATTTGATAGTGCAAAACGGATACGTCAGCTGAATTTTATCGGAGCTATATTTCGGCCCTTCTTGGCTAGGGTCCTCTTCAGACTCAAAGCCGCTCAAAGAGGGAAATACCAACTTGTGGGAAAAGAGTGGGAGTTTTCCCACAAGTTCGGGGGGAGTTTTCCCACAAGTTGTGGGAGTTTTCCCACAAGCTGTGGGAGCTTTCCCACAAGTTCCTATTTCCAACTTGAGCGGCTTTGAGCCTGAAGAGGACCCTTGCCAAGAAGGGCCGAAATATCGCTCCAATAAAATTCAGCTGACGTATCCATTTTGCACTATCAAATATGATTCGCAGTCAGCTTGGGCTGAAGGAATACTGAAATACTGATATTTTCGTAAGATGGGTATTTTCGTTCAAAACAACCTCTCTGGGGGTTGATATCAAGTCATATCCACCTCTAGCTTTCTGTATGAAGATTATCGCTAAATAATTGGCTTTGGGCCATGGTTATTGGCAATAAACTGAGCGTTCACACATTCACAGATCATACTGTATATAGGACAGGTGTAACACTGATACTGGGCCACCAAGTCTTAAACGTCTGTCCGTAACATCACCCGTCACGATATCCAGACAGTGGCTGCGATGAAAAAATCAGTCGAACTGCAGAAGTAAGCAAGACAAGGAATACAGATACTCACCAAATAAACGTCACAAAACTCAAAGTGTAGGAACTGAATAATCGCTTTGGTGACTAGATGGAGATCATAGCTGGCAAACGAAGCTTCAACTTTCTTCAGCATTTCGTTCATTTTCCCCAAAATCCAACGACTGGAGGGGTCAATGGGTTCCACCTGCAGGGAAGTCTGAGAGAGCTGCAACCTGTCCAGGTTCATGAAGAGATAACGAACGGCCTGCCAGGGTTTGTTGAGGAACTGACGGTGGCTCATGATGTGATCAAGGTTGACTTTAATGAGGTCACCTACAGAACATTGGTTTAAGTATAACTGAAAGACACTATCCTGTCACTTTCTTTCCGAATAACCACGGCCATCCTACATAGTCTTCGTATTCCTTTAGACTCGTTCTCCTGGATTCAGCCCACTTAGTCATCTCGCGCCGATTGTGAAATGGTGAATAATGGGTGATATAGGTTTATTTTCTTTAAAGTTACGTAGGGCTATCCTGATGCTTAGATTATGTTTAAAAATTATAAATATGAGTAAGGATAGACTAGCTAGGTTAGCTTATGATGAGATGCTGAAGAATGGTTTGAAACATTCTTGACCATTCTAGGTAAAGCTATTACTGGAGCGAGTAGGAATGCCATATATATGGAATGAAGGTCTTGGTTGTGTTGATCTGCCAAAAGATCTAGAACGTCAGATTAGAAGGGTTTTAAAAGGACAGGAAATCCAGTGTTGGCAGAGTGTTGTTAATAGTTCTATAACATTAAGTCATTATCAAGTGGTTAAAGTTTGTTTTGTAGAGGAAGTGTATTTTAAGTTTAATCTACCCGGGAAAGTTTTAAGTCGTTGGATCCAACTAAGGGCAAACTGCCTTCCAATTCAGAGCAGGCAGAAGGTTTTTGAGAGAGGTAGTGTGGTTCCTGATGGGAGGTATGCTTGCCCACTTTGTGAGAAGGAGGAAGAAAATTTGGACCATTTCCTCCGTAGATGCCCGAAGCTTTCTGATTTAAGAAAAATCTATCTAGATGGTATAATTTTGCCACTTCCCGAAATTTTGGGTAATACTAACCCTACTGTTATTACTCGAGTGGGCGTGCATATAGATAAATGTTTAGAATTAAGAAGGAGTCTGATTGTTTAAGCTATATTTTTGTTTTTGATTTTTTTGTGTATATGGCCTTTGGGCTTTTGAAATACACTGATCTATCTATATATCTATAAGAGCAGCGGCATAATAGCCGCATGAGCTCAAATGTTAACAAAAAGGTTCCTCATGATAGCTTCGTATAGCATCGTGATGAGAAAATAAACTTTCAGCATGCTGCCACCTTTGGGCTGTTTTTGCAAATAAAACAATTAGAACTTGAATTTAGTTCGTTTGCGTGTAAATTTAAAGTGAGAATGTGGAATTCCCAGCGAAAATCGCACGCCGGACCCATAACATACATTCAGAAAAGCAATTTTAAAACTTAATTTCTTCGCTATGTAATTTTGAACTTTCGTTTTATTTCTGATGTAGTCTATGTATCAATGAACTGAGTGCCTTTTTTTAACATCGACTTTGTTAACCTAATGATAACCGCGCCCGCACATTCGAAACTGATGATGATGATGATGGAATTTTATTTACGCACTTGAGAAGAGGAAAATAACTTGGATAAGGTTAATCCGAATTAGAAATAATCTTATCTCAGTACAGACAATATATACAACAGTGCAGAATTAAAGATATTCTACTTAAAGATACTTGATAAGTCACTTACGAGTCAGTGCCAAAGGAGTGTGCATTAATAAAACCAAACTGGGGTTATAGAACATTGCAGTACTGAAGCATGAGAAATGCCCTCGGAACGGCGAGCGATCACAGAAACGATATCAGCCCTTGGCAAGTGCAACAATAAAAAAATAAACGTACTTTTCACATCGTGGCCACATAGGGCAAGTCGGAGTCCATCAGACCCTGTAGCTCTTATACCATCGGGGAAGTTCTTCTTAATTCCCACAAGGGCGGTCATCAGCTCTTCTTTGCTGATAACACCGTCGTGACAGCTTCGTGTGATCTTCAACTCGAGCTCCTGCAAACAAATACTACTGCAAAATCGGTTGGGCGAACGCCAGCTAGAAACCAAGAAATTTCCGATTTTTATGGCACTTGCAGCTCCGCTCAAGTGCCATATACCGATCACTTTTCGGTCGGCCGGTCTGTCGGTCCACTCTTCTCGAGTTAGCGTACTTCCAGAAGTGCTAGGACGATGAAACTTGGCAGGCATATTAGAGACCCGACCAAACTAACTTGGAAATAGTCACTTGCCCGATCCGACAATCGTGGAGGGAGGGGGCGGAATCCGGAAAATAGGGGCATGTATAACTTTCGAACGGGTGATCGGACCTTAATGAAAGTTTATATCTGGAAAGCACTCGTGTCTCAGATATCTCATTTCAAGTCCGGACCGGATCCGATGAATCTAGAGGGGGGGGGGAGTCGGAGGGGGACCGGAAATCGTGTGAAACTCTCACAGTGGAGCGATCGGGATGAAACTTGGTGGGAAGAACAAGCAAAAGCTCTAGATACATCACTGACAGAGCTGGACCGGATTCGGACACTGTGGTTGGAGGGGGAGGCGGGGAGTACTTCTACGGTGACCAACCCATAAGTGTATCGATATTCTATACCGATTCCTAAGACGAAAAATCCACTTTGCCTGTAAGCTTCCAATGGAAGGCAAACAAAATCTACAGAGGCTTTCTTCGCCGTTCCCCGAGGACTCCACTTGAAGAGTTCCCGGGATTTTGTTTGTCCTGGGAGTGGGGACTCACCCCCGTACTCTTGCGAGTCCCAACGGACGGGGAATGTTCCGATTATCATCACCATCATCAACAAGAGCTGACAGTTCATATGGCACTTGCAAGAATAAGCAAAATGTTGGCGGGAGTTTTTTGTTTGCGAGTTTTGTACAGAGTCGAATATTATTTTATTATACACTATAGTAAGTAAAAAGTACTGTAAAAGGCATTTCTAGATCTCCTCTTCTTCGTTGGGCGGTTCTTGTTTTGTACAGAGTCGAATATTATTTTATTATACACTAGTAAGTAAAAAGTACTGTAAAAGGCATTTCTAGAACTCCTCTTCTTCGTTGGGTGGTTCAATGGTCTTCAATATGGTTTCGACATTTATATCAAGTACGTTTCTTCTTTGAATTGTTGCTGCGCAATTTACCGTTTTAAAGGCGCTAGAAATGCATCTGTAAGCAAAACCCTTGAGGCAAAAACGATAGCAGGCTCTTAGGGAACATTGATACATACAGTTTGGTCAAAAGTAGAACCCTTGTGGCACAAATGATCATGGGTTGAGATGTATCGTTTGATAAAAAGTACTTCTCGACCTTGCGGTGAAGATGCGCACTTTAAGGGAGCTAGAACCTCATTTGTAAGCAAAACCCTTGAGGCAAAAATGGTAATGGGCTCACGGGGATCATCAAAATGCATATTTTGCTTAAAAGTATTTTTCTTAATTTGCGTTCAGGATTGGTACTTTAAGGAATGGTCGGATTTGGAAAGTGGCGAATTCTCAGCCAATCTTGTCGAATTTCTAATATTCCAGCCCAGTTTCATTGTCCTAGCACATTTGGAAGTACCTTTACTCGCGATTACCGGAATTCCGGACTCCCCCTTAAACTCCCCCCACAGTCGCCTGAGCCAATTCGGTTCTGTAAATGATTTATCCGGAGCATCTGCTAGTTACTCCCACGAAGTTCCATCCCGATCTCTCCAGTCTAAGCCGGTCGCATATCCCCCCCCCCCAGTTGTTGTCGGATCCGGTCCAGACATGAAAAAGATCACCAGAGACATGTCCTCTGTTCAACTACAAAATTTCACTCAAATCCGATCACCCGTTCCAAAGTTACGCATGACTCAATATTCCGGATTCTTCTTCCTCTACCCCCCCCCCCCCCCCACGACTATCGGATCGAGTAAATTTTTATTTACAAGTCAGTTTGATAGGGTCCCTGATACGCCTCCCAAGTTTCGTCGTGAAAATCCCCAGAACCGCCATCACTGGAATTCGGGGAAACACCCCTCCACCCAGCCTTCACACCCTCCAACCCAAGTGTCCGGATCCAGTCCAAATGTGTAAACGATTTATCTGGAGCAAATGCTGGTTATTCCCAGCAAGTTTCACTCCGATCCCTCCTTTCTAACCGTTTCTCCGGATTTCCCCCCCCCCCCAACTCCTGCATAGATGTCGAATCCAGTTCGGACTTCAAATGGAACATCAGAGATATATCATTTATTCAGGAATTAAGTTTCATTTCAATCCGATCACCCGTTCGAAAGTTACACACCAATCAATTTTCCGGATTCCCCCACCCTCCACTCCCCCAAGATGGTCGGATCGGGAAACTGATTATCTCCAGGTTGGTTTGGTCGGGTCCCTGATACGCCTGCCAAGTTTCATCACCCTAGTACCCCCTAATCTATATCAACCCCTACCAAGGTCCAACAACATATTTTGCCAACCCCTTCGACCTTCGGTTGACCTATCTCTCTCCGAACGAATTCTTGCAAAGAATCCACGAGCAGAGCTATACTAGTGTGACGAAAGAATGACTCATCCATGCGCAGAGCTATACTAGTGCGAGGAAAGGGGTAGGGGTTTGACGAAAACTAGAAAAAGCATTTCGGGTGTCCCCCTCCAGCTCCCCCCCCCCCCAAGTTACCGGATCCGACCCGAATTTGACAATGAACATCCAATACATTTGTTCTTGATACCTGTCAAGTTTAATGCACGCCCGATTATCCGTTCTAAAGTTATGAATGTTACTAATTTCCGGATTCCTCATGTTTCAACTCCCCCATTGATGGTCGGATCGGGGAAGTGATTATTTCCAAGTTAATCCGGTTGGGTCCCTGATATGCGTGCCAAGTTTTATCGTCCTAGGTCATGTGGAAGTGCCCAAACTAGCAAAATGCGGACAGACCGACAAACAGACAGACATTACGATCGCTATATGGCACTTGAGTAAGCTCAAGTGCCTTAAAAAGGACTCCTTTCAGATTCGGACGGGAATCAGTTTTTGCTGGTGTTGGTGAAAACAATCAGAATGAACAAAACCAGAAATAAAATGGATCCAGACTAGTTTCGTCAACTGCATATTTTTTTTAGAAAAAAAAAATCATTTTGGAAGCATTCCCCGTGTTCTCGTTGTTTTCCGTACGCGGAGTCCGCTTGGATTGACTCCCTCTATTCTCGCCGTTTCCTTCGATTCCCCGAGGACTCCTCGGGGAACGGCGAGAATACGCCTTAGCTCGTTTCCTGAAGATTTCGAATGCTGAAAAGTGGAATAAGCAGAACGAAACTGTAATACAGATATCATTACAGTTTCAGATCACACCTCTACAATTCAAAAGATCCAGATACACAAGCTTTTATTATTGAAATGATGAAATGACCGAGTATATACATATTTATATTTTAGTGACTGTTTGACGTAGAGGTCGAATTCGGCGATTGCGCTCTGAAAGATACCTCTTATGAACTAAACTCTACTCTACTCTGTCCTCTAACTTCACTGTATAAAGTTTCTCCGAGTAAGGATAAAGTTAACTGACAGTATTTGCTACTGGAATTAATCTTATCTCTGGTGGGATTAGATTAATCCGAATTAGAGATAATCTTATCTTATTAGAGACAAGATTAATCCCAGTAGCAAATACTGCAAGATTTTTGTTTTACAGTGTTGTCCTTACTTGCGACGCAAGTGGATATGCAGCCTTTCTTATTCTGGATTTAGTCAATTCGTCCATATTCAGCTTTACATATATATATTTATATATATATATATACATATATCTGTATTGAACGACACCAAAGGTTCCGATGGGATCCCAAAAATTGAATACTTGATGCAGACAGTTACGATCTTTGTGCCGACCGGTTTTGTATAAAATTCAAGTTCAGATATACCTCTATAAGCCATGTCTCTTTTGACGATACTGATCGAAACTTCCTGCTTTGCTTCTGCCAAATTTCCGGTTCCGGCCGAATACCGAACGAACTACCATACTTGTCCAGAAAAAAAAAGAAAGTCCAGAAACGAATTCAGCATATCTCCTTGTCCATATAAAAAACATCTAATCAACTTCAAGTAAAACTTAAACTTACTTCAAATAGAACTTTTACTTTTAACAATTTTTCCGGTTTTGGCCCAATTCCGGGCGAACTACTTGCCCGGCGAAAAAATAGTTTTCACCATTGTGTTCAGCATGTCTTCCTACCCCTACATCGAACATCTAATCAACTTCAAATAAAACTTTTACTTTTAACAGACTTTCCGGTTCTGGTCGGATTCCGGGCTAACTACTTGTCCGGCGAAAAAATGGTTTTCACCATCGTGTTCAACATGTCTTCTTACCCCAATTCGAACGTCCAACCAACTTCAAATAAAACTTTACTTTTAACCAACTTTCCGGTTTTGGCCGGATTCCGGACAAACAACTTTTCCGATGACAAAATGGTTTTCACCATCGTGTTCAACATGTTTTCTTACCCCTACATCAAACCTCTAATCAACTGCAAATAAAACTTTTACTTTTGACAAACTTTCCGGTTTTGGCCGGATTCCGGGCGAACTACTTGTTCCGACGAAAAAAAGATTTTCACCATCGTGTTCAGCATGTCTTCTTACCCCATAATCGACTATTCACATTATCTGTTTAAAAATATGTCATTTGCCCCTAATTTTAACCCCCCTACCCCACCCCTAAATGTAGGACAGGGCCCATCTACGAACTTGACCTTACTCTTGACCCAAAGAATCCTCACACCAAGTTCCATCAAAATATCTCATTCCCTTCCAGAGTTATAGCGCGCATAGACGGACGGACGGACAGACGGAAAACTTTTGCGATGTCATAGGTATCCCGCCACTTACGTTTTGGGATCCCAAAAACCCAAAGGCCCTATACAGGTTAAACAAACAACTCATAGGAAACTAAACAAACTAAAAACAGCACTTCTCAACTCGAGTGCTTTTTGCATAAGATTACCAAAAGAAACAATCACTCTTGGTGACGTAGAACGTAAGATACCAAGAAGCCGCCCACCATTCCGAGAAAACAATGAACCCCTTAAAGGAACAGAAAACTTGACTCAAACTTGACTCGGGGAGCTAGCTGACATTTCAAGAATGTACCCTGAGTCGATATTGAGGGTAAGAAAAATTCTCGTTAGGGCCATTGCAGTTTCCGGGCAGTTTCCGAGAATTCGACTTTTGAGTTAGTACAAAAAAAGCAAAAGGTTTGTGTGCCGGGAGTAGGAATCGAACGCACGACCTCTTGACTACTATCCCGATTTGTTAGTCAACACGGCCAAAGCGAACTTTTACAGTGCATAAGTGCATAATTACAATGCATAAGGGGCAAGGGCCTGCCAGCTAGCTTTGGGAACACTAAGGAGGGGTTTCGAGATAACAAAGAAGGGGGGGTCCTGTCGACAATACGTCCCTGTTTCTTTATCTAGGCCCCCCAGGTCAGTTTGATGGCCGAAAGTTGCGTAGTCAAGTTTTCTGTGCCTTTAAGTGCGTCCCCTTAAACCACGACCGGCTTTCCGCGCAAGATAGACGGAAAGGTGGGGTACTGATTCATGGTTTTAATCGCTGGAAAATCTTGGTAAACGGGAATAAAACTACTAAATAGAATATGTAAAGGCAGTCCTTAACTCTTACTTCTCGGGAGATTCCATTGATGACATCCAGAGGATCGATGACGTTGCCCTTTGATTTGGACATCTTCTTCCCTTCGGCGTCACAGATCATCCCATGAAGAAACACCTCCTAAAAAATACCCCAAAGGCAATTTATTCCTCTATTAAAACCTTGCCGATTCGGTCGTCACCCCAGGTTCCAAGGCAACATTCCTCATCATTCCTCTTGTAGAGTCGTATGTCAAATTATATATAGTAAGGAAGTAAGTAATGGATTTATAACCCGCCATTTTGAAAAAGAGGAGTAAATGAAAGAAAATGACACACAGAAAGATACACTTAATTTCAATCTTCGGCAAGGAAGCAGTGGATAACGTCGTGCGCGTCCATGATTTTTTATAGCGACGACTTTTTTATATAGACAAGAACTCTCCTTCACTCCACTTCACTTCCGGTTCTTGAGGCTACCAGGAAGCAATCTTTGGCAGACTCCTTTTATCTATCGCCGGCTCTCTGTTGATTTTCCTGTGAAGAACCAGACTCGGGAACTCATTAGAGCAGGGGCGGAGACTAGTATTGCAGTATCCATACTGATAGACTCCTTTAACTTTTACGTAATCCTTTAAAACAGCCTTGCGGGAATGGTGCGCCTATGGATAACATTCACGAGCAAAAACCTCATTGATCAACAAGACCAAAGGTTTCGATGGGATCCCAAAAATCTAATATTTGATCCAGACAATTGGGGCTTGTCTTCGCCAGATCCAGTCTTCGCCAGGCCGATCATCAGAGAAAACCAAGTTCAGATGAGCCATATCTATTTTGACGACAATGACCGAAACTTCCTGCTTTACCTCTGCCAAATTTCTGGTTTCGCCCGAATTCCTAGCGAACTAATTGTCAACTTTCTGTATATGGCTTAATAGCTTTTAAATACAGACTTTACAGAACTACAGAACTTTTACTTTTAACAAATTTTCCGGTTTTGGCCTATTCCGGGCGAACTAGTTGTCCGGGTAGAAAATGCTTTTCACATAAGTGTTCAGCATGTCTTCTTACCCCTGAATCGAACCGCGGCGGCAGAAAGAGTCACTAAACTGGAAATCTTAGAAAAAACGCTTGCAGAAGAAAAAGAAAGACGCGAGGCTCTTGAAAAACAAGTCCTCCTGCTAGACGTCAAAGATCGTCGTCTCAATTTGATCATTCACGGCCTACCAACTGAGCGGCCCGGACAGAAAGTTGAAGAAAACGTTGCAAATCTTATGAGAGAAACTCTTGAAATTAGTGACAATCTTACCACCACGAAGTGCTACCGAATCCCGTCAAAACCGAGCAACATTACTGTCGCAAGAGGCAAGCGGTCGACTGTAGCCCGGCCTAATCCTGTGTTTATATCCCTCACATCAGAAAACGACGTTCAACAGATCATGAATAACGTGAGCAAGCTAAAATCTGCAGGAAACGTAATCAGCACAGACTTGCCTCCTGCCCTGAATCAACTCCGTGGCTCACTGCTTGCACGAGCTAAAGAAATGAAAACCTCACGTGAAATAGTATCTTCTCGGATAAAACATCGCGGTACAGAAATTTGGCTTGAAGTCAAACGTGATGCTGACTCGCCCTGGGTTAAATGTGAATCAAATGAAATGGTGTTGCCTGTCGGTTAGATTAAAGCATGAATCCTCTGCTGTTTGAAGAATGAAAGGGTTAAATTCCCGGTTGTGTTTTTTAGTGATTATGTTCCTGTGTCTTACTTGTGTTTACTTTCTTCATGTTATTTTTGTCCATGCACTTTTTCCTTACTTCACTAGGCCTAGTAAATTTTTTTGGTTCAGTTGTTTCTGCTGCTCGTTATTTCCAGTTTACCGAGGTCTACCGTTGTCATATCAACCAAGTTCCCTGTCAATCAGAGGTCTTGATGTAAGTAACCACCCACCCGTTCCCGAGTTTGGAGGACTTCCGGTGAGTGACTTCCGTTATTATTAACCGTTGTTCCGAGACTGCCGATAGACTGTCGAGGCTTGAGGGTGAGCCATTGAATCTTCAAAAGCTTTTATCTAATATTGGATGTAATGATCATGATTTTGAGGATGATATAGTAAAATGTCTCCCTATTAATAAATATGTCTTACCCGAAGAAATAAATCGCCAAGTCACGCCAAAATACATAAGAACTGCTTTTATAAATTCCCGCGGTCTCCTAAGTTCTAAAGATTATTTGTCAACATTTCTACCGCTCAACTGAGTGGACCTACTGGGCATATGTGAAACTTTTCTTACAGACTCAACTACTGATCTTGCTAATATTGAGAATTATGAATATTTTTACAAAAACAGATCAAGAAAAGCAAAAGGCGGGTTGGGGCTGTTCGTAAAGAAAGGATTGCATGCTGCTCACAACACCGCGTTTGATCCTTTATACGAGGAACTGGCATTTGAGTTTCTGGCAGTGAATGTCGACTTGGTCAGTGAAAACGTCCTATGCTGTGTCATATACAGACCGCCTTGCACATCTCAAGTCGCTTTCTTGGAGAAAATTGAGGTCCTAATGACCAAGGCAGCAGATATGAGCAGGAAGCTTATCCTAATGGGGGATTTCAATATTGACCTTCTAGCACCCAGAGAAGTAAAAGAAGATATGCTCCCAACTAGAGCTGCAATACAATTTCTTTCTACGTGTATGCCTGTGGGTATTCTTCCCCTGTGCCACATCCCAACAAGAGTAACTGAGTCGACTGCAACTTTAATTGATAATATCCTCACCAATTTACCAGCTATATCTTGTGATGTGATTATAAATGATATCTCGGACCACTTTATGATACTGTCTGACATAAAAACACATCATGCTCCACCTAAACCTCAAGCTAAGAAAGTAAGAAGGCTGGACCACTACTCGATTGAAAAACTTAAGGCAATTTTGTCAGAAGCGGATCGTGCCCCGTGCATAGACACAGATGACACGGACATGGCAGCTGAATATCTTGTGAAACAGTTCCAATCTACACTTGAATTAGCTTGCCCAGCAAAAACTCTAAATGCTAAGCGATATTCCATGCCTAGAAAACCATGGGTTACAAAAGGGATCCTGCAGTCTATTAAGACAAAAAACAAAATGTACAAAGCTTTGCTCCAAAGCCCAGACGAGACAAAAAAGAAAGCATTTAAGGAATATAAAAATAAACTGACAAGCCTTCTGAGAACTGCTAAAACTATCCACATATCGAGACAATTTTCTGAGGCTCAAGGATCGCCCAAGAAAACATGGACTCTCATCAATGAGTGCATTGGCAGGAACAAACAAGCCTCTTTCCCTGAAGAGATACATACTGTCAGAGGGACTATTAAGGGAAAGCAAAATGTAGCGAACGTCCTAAATGAATACTTCGCCACTACTGGAGCAACTACAGCGAGTGAGATCCCTGAAACTAACAGCTCCATCCCATCATTCTCTAATTTTTTACCTTCTATGGCAGAGAGTTCAATATTTTTAACACCTACCAATGCCACTGAACTTACCCGTGTCGTGAACCAACTAAAGACAGGAGGATCTGAAGGTGTTGATGGCTCCTCGACCAAACTACTGAAGCTGATTCTGCCCAGTATTGTAGACTTACTTGTACACATTATCAATCTGACGTTTAAGAATGGAGTTTTTCCATCTTGTCTTAAGTCTGCACGAGTTATAGCCCTACACAAAGGAGGAGATCCAAAAAACCCTTCCAACTACAGGCCAATATCCATACTATCTGCATTTGGTAAAATAATTGAAAGGTGCATATACAACAGATTTGTTGGATTCCTCGAGAAATATGAATTTTTCAGCCCATCTCAGTTCGGTTTTCGGAAGGGTCACTCTACCGAACAAGCCCTGATAGCGGTTACGCAATACATTCACGACGCACTGGACCGCGGTGAAATCCCAGCATCTATTTTTATAGACATCAGAAAAGCGTTCGATACTGTATGTCATAAAATACTGAAATCTAAACTGGAAAACTGTGGTATCCGTGGTCCTGCAAACACTCTGGTTATGTCGTATTTAACCAACCGATATCAGTATGTGGACGGAGGGGAAGTGAAGTCAAATCCTACACAATGGTCAGGAGGAGTAGGAGTCCCACAAGGTTCGATCCTAGGACCGTTGCTATTCCTCATCTACGTAAATGACATGAACAGGTCACTGGAGAATATAGGCCTGAATGTACTATTTGCAGACGATACCGCATGCAATGTTGCTGCGAAAAATGAAGCTTCCTTAAGAGATAAGATGCAGCTAGCCCTTGGAAGATTGGTCAAGTGGTTTAATGCGAACAAGCTATCGATAAATTCTACGAAAACAAAATTTATGATTTACTCTCGATCGCCGAGAAATGTTCCATCATTTACCAGCCTTTCATTGGTGGATTGTAACATCACCATAGCTAGGGTGGAGAGTATGAAATACCTCGGAATAATCATTGATCCACTACTGAGTTTCAAAGAACATATTGACCGACTGAGACTGAGAGTTGGTCGGAATGTCGGTCTCCTTCGCCACCTAAAATCTGTCCTGCCTTATGACGCCCTTCGATCCATTTATTTTTCCCTAATTCAGTCAAATTTAAATTACTGCCCACTTGTTTATTTAAACACTTTCTCAACAAATATTACTGGTATTCAGAGACAACAAAACAAAGCTCTTCGGGTCCTCAAGCAATTCATTCCTTCTCCACTCAGCCTCCCTAACAAAACATCAACAAAAACCCTTTATTTCTTTCTCAATATTTTGCCGGTTGGTCTGTTTGTCCCTTATCATGCTATCCTATTCAAAGTTAAACACCATCATAAACAACTTCCAGGATATTTTTATAAGCCGGACATTTTCGCTCAAAAAAATACATCCCATCAACACTATACACGGAATGCATCACTACTATGTCAACCATTTATACAAACGGAAAGATCAAGATTCTCGGTAAAAAATACTGTTATAAAATCATGGAATAAATATCAATCTAGTTTTGACCCACAACTCTCTCCAAATGTTCTAAAAAATAAAATAAAATCAAGACTTCTGACTGAATATTGAGTCACAAATACATTCTTTGTAAGAAGATTGATGGCTTGTCTTTCGAGTATTGACGGTTTCTTGGCTGTCTCGTCTTTTTGTTTATTTGTTATTGAGGAGGTTGTTCGCTGGATGTCCCCTTTCTTGGGACCGGATGGTGGTTATTATATTTTATAAGTTATGTATGACCATGATTAGTTTCAATTTAGTCTTCTGGCCATCGAGCCTGCTCTCTGCCATGAAGTTTTGTCAAATTTATTAGTTGTTATTGTTTGAAATTAAATGAACCTGAACCTGAACCTGAACATTTAATCAACTTCCAACTTTCCGGTTTCCATAATCAGCTATCACATTAGCTGTTTAAAAATATTTTGTTTGCCCTTTAATTTGAACCCCTTCCCCCACCTCTAAATGTAGGGCTACAAATCCCATCTACGAAACTGACCTTACCCTTGACTCAAAGAACCCTTCCACGAAGTTTCATCAAAATATCTCATTCCCTTCGAGAGATATCGTGCTCACAGACAGACAGACAGACGGACAACTTTTGCGATGTCATAGGTATCCCTCCACTTACGTTTCGCGATCCCAAAAACCTGATAAGTTGCGCGCAATTGCGTGCACACATGTGGTTTGCGCGCAAATGCAACAGCGCTCAAGTACTTCACACGGATTTGGGGTTGGTGCAAAGGTCGAAATGCGAGCATAAACGATATGATGTAAGCAGGGAAATGACAATGCAATGGCCAATGTAAAGTATAGATATGCAATAAATAAAGAACCACACTGCCAGAAGTTTCATAGCAGATAACACAAGGATGCGCAGTTTCAGCAGACATCACTTGGGATGTTATCTGTTGTGGTTCCGAAAACGTTATGTGTTAAATGTTACGCATAACTAGCATTGCAAGGAAGAGCCGAAAAACCGCGGAAAACCATCTGCTTACTTTTTTGTTTGTCGTCATGATATCAGAAAAGTCAGCAGATACTTTTTCGGCTCTTCCTGGCAATGCCTGTTGTTCATGACATTTAATGCATAACGTTTTCAAAATCACAACAGATAACCCGATGAAAAAATTATCTCAAAATAGTAGTATGAAGATGTACGAAAAAGTAGCATGCACTACGAGCTGATGCTACTACATGCTTCTATGTCAAGGCTACCGTGTTACGGCATTCTACTGAATGCTACTATTGGCAAGACATGATGCTACTGGATACTACTGCTTAACATTGGCCCGGTCTGAGGCACATTAAATGATAGTATTATTTACGATTACATACCAATACACACAACTTTTTCGTACAACTATCATACCACTACGCAGGCTACGAATGTTTCATCAAGAACATCCCAAGTAGTGTCCGTTGAAATTGCGCATCCTTGTGTTATCTGTTATGAAACTTCTGACAGTGCAACGACAAAGACAAACGTCCAAATCAGAATCTGCTACTGCGAACATGGAGAGAGGAGGGGGTCTTACCTTAAATGGCGACTTTCCAGTGAGGTAACAGGACATCATGACCATTCTTGCCACCCAGAAGAATAGGATATCAGAACCAGTCTCCATTAACGACAGCGGGAAGTATTTTTCAAGGTCACTCGTCTGCAGGATAAGATGGTTTTATCTTAAAGTCTAACTGAAAAGCCAATTATTTGGATTCTGCAAAGGGATTTTTTTATTTTCCACTATTTGCTCTAGTCATGAAGTTCACATTATCTGCGGCCGTCCCCAGCGTGAATTCTCAACACAAACGCGGCTTTTCAGTGGGCAGTGGTGAGATTGGTGAAGATTGCTTAGTGTCTGAGCAAAAAAAAAAATATAAATCTTTCTCATAAGGCATACAACAAAAATACAAGCGCATAGAGGTATCACAAATCACACGAAAATTCCACTATTTGAAAGTCGATTACAGTGAATAGCGGAACAACAAAGTAACGCATTTTCAGCGGGTCTCCAATCCAATTTAAGTGAATAACTGTTTGGTAAATGATTATCCTATCCCAGCCCTTTTCGGTTATACTTTAAAAGAGCTCCCATCATCAAACTATAGAATTAATAAGACCTCTGCAAGGGCCCATCAAGTGTCGCTCGTAAGGCGTATTCTCGCCGTTCCTCGGGGACTCCTCGGAGAGTCGAAGGGAATCACGACAATAGAGGGTAGCACTCCGCTTACGGAGAACAAAAGGCGTATTCTTACCGTTACCCGAGGACTCCACTTGAGGAGTCCCCGCGTTTTTGTTTGTACCGGGGACTCACTCCCCGTACTTTCGCGAGTCCCCACGGACGGGGAATGCTCCGATTATCATCACCGTCATCAAAAAGGACTCCCTTTCAGATTCGGAGGGTAATCAGTTTTTGCTGGTGTTGGTGCTATGTAAAATTAATTCAAAACAATCAGAATAAAGAAAAGCAAAAATAAAGTGGATTCAGACTCATTTCGTCAACTGCTTACTTATTTTTCGAACAAAATCAATTTTGGAAGCATTCCCCGTGTTCTCGCTGTTTCTGTACGCGGAGTCTGCGTGGAGTTACTCCCTCTATTCTCGCCGTTCCCTTCGATTCCCCGAGGAGTCCTCGGGGAACGGCGAGAATACGCCTAAAGAGAAAACGGTGAATTTCTTCAGGAAAAAAATTGGACGGTACAAACATCATATGCACTCAATGTGCCATACAGATGTGCTTCTCTAGGGTCTGAACCACATCCGGCAAGGGTAGGGGAGCTGGAGGAAGCCAACCAAGCGGAGCGTTTCCGAAAAGCGTTTCCGGTGGAGCGTTTCCGAATATTTACCGTAGCTACGTCTGTAACAACCAGCATATGATCTCGTAGCTCTCGTCCAGCTTCGAAACTGACTGGCGCCGCTGAAACTGAGGCTCCGAACGTAGAAAATAAAACTTGAACATTAACAAAACGGGTTCAGCGACAGATCTATAGCTAGGAGAACCCGCGTTTGTTGACATATGTGCACTGTCAGAAGTTTCATAACAGATAACACAAGAATGCGCGGTTTCAACAGATAATGCGTAACAGATAACATTCCGGATGTTATCTTTTGCGTTTCAAAATGTGATGCATAATAAGCGTTACCCTCGGAAGCAAAATCGCCAAAAAGTATCTTCTGAGTTTTGTGCTTGTTTGGATCTTCCTAACAAGCTTGTTATACAAAACGTTCCATGCATAACATTTTCAAACGCAACAGATAACATCCCAAGTGTTATCTGTTACGCATTCTCTGTTGAAACTGCGCATCCTAGTGTTATCTGTTATAAAACTTCTGACAGTGTGGAGTTATCACGAGAAGGTTTGCGCCACTCTTGTGGCGATAGCGCTTAATGTGAGGGTCTTTACCTTGCTAGGCCAGCTGAAAACAGCAAAAGGGAAGAGACTTGAGCTGAACCACGTGTCCAATACATCTTCATCTTGAACAACTTCCTTGCTCCCGAACCTCCTCTCGGCAAATAACTTTGCTTCTTCCAAGTTTTTTGCTGGAAACCACTCTGATTGCCCTAGAAATTTCAAATCATATATTTTTCTACTCTTAATGTTACAAGAATCAAAACCGAAAGTTGAACCTTACAATTCTGCCTCGCCGTTTGCTGAACTTATAACGAGTCTGCCAAATTCGTCCATCCGCACGGTACGGGACCCACCCGAGGACGGAACTGCAGTTCTCAAGGATACATCTCGTACATCTCTAGCTCCCAGGCTATTTCACATGGAGCCTTCTAGAGGCGTGTTCTCGCCGTTCTCCGAGGACTCCACTTGAGGAGTCTCCGCGTTTTTGTTTGTCCCGGGGACTCACTCCCCGTATTCTCGCGAGTCCTCACGGACGGGGAGTGCTCCGATTATCATCACCCTCATCAAAAAGTACTCCCTTTCAGATTCAGAGGGGAATCAATTTTTGCTGGTGTTGGTGCAATGAAAATTAATTAAAAACAATCAGAATAAACAAAATAAAAAATAAAGTGGATCCAGACTAATTTCGTCAACTGCATATTTATTTTAGAACCAAATCCATTTTGGAAGCATTTTCCGTGTTCTCGTTGTTTTCCGTACGCGGAGTCCGCGTGGAGTGACTCCCTCTATTCTCGCGTTCCCTTCGATTCCCCGAGGAGTCCTCGGAGAACGGCGAGAATACGCCTTAGATCAAGGACAAAATTGATCATATAGAGCGTGTTCCACCCTTCCAACAATAGTAACTATTAGTTACTATTTCCGTTCCAACCTCGTGAAAAGTTACTACGCTGACCTTTCCAACCTTCTCGAAAAAGTAACTAATAGTAACAATTTGCTTACCACGTTCGGAAGCGTATTTCGCGTAATAACTATGACCTCTGCGATGTAACTGGCCCGATCAGCGCGCAGCACGATACTTTGCCGACAAAAGGAAAATTCGTTCCAGCCTTGAAGCCAACAAGCCAGGATCCTTGACGCCATGCGTAGTAACTACGGTAAGTAGGGTGGAACACGCTCATAAGGAAAATTGTCAGCATGGTGGTCATCCGGGGTGTCATCGAATGCCTGGTGAACGCTCAGAGACTCCGCCTGCGTTAAGCAGCCTGTCCCAAGCCAGGATAAAGGAGGAGGGACGGTCGGTCTTTCCATGAAACGTTCAATGAGAGGTGGTCCAAGGATTATTGCGTCACCTACGAGCTGGCGCAAGATAGAGGCAACTGGAACACCACCTTTCGGTAACTCATGGAGGCCGGGTGAGGCGGCAATCGTCTGGTCCCGTTACAAGTACAAGTGCTCAGAGAGCTGCAGCAGAATAAATTACCACCTTGGCTAAAGATGGTCTTTAGGGGTGGTAAGGAGGATAGAAGCTGCAAGTGATATGTAAAAACTGCAACAGGCTCCTTCCCAGGATGCCAACACTTTCAAAGAGGTTACTTATATAATTGCAATGATGAGGCTTTCGCCTCTATAAATTTCTCGGACACTTTACACACGAAATTGAATTGGCAGTCGACACCTGCTTTGAATTGGCTGATATTTTCGGCATTTACCACACTTTCTTTTCTTGTTCGGCCTTTCACCAGCACGATTTAACGAAGATTTATTCTCAGCTACAAGTTCCCTCTGCTCCGAATAGACGGCGTACTTCTACAACAACAAAAACAATGTCCTTGATATATGTTCTTGCTTCCATTGATGTTCTAGGGCGACGTTTTTCTAGCAAGCAGAAGGCAGAATTCTTTAACAACTGACTCCAGCAAGTTAGTGTACATGCGTTTGGCAGATCGACGTCTAAAATTAACTGATAGACGGCATTGCAGAATGGACTACAGAAGTATGCCTTCGACGCGGTGATCCCTTTGAATCTGGTCCATTGCCAGTGTGGTCCATTGTGTTGATATATTCACAGGCTCAAACACCTGGGTAATTCTACACAAAAAAAAATACAAGGTCCTTGCTATACGTTCTTGCTTCCATTGATGTTCTATGGCGACATTCTTCTAGCAAGCAGAATTCTTCAACAACTGACTCCAGCGCGTTAGGGTACATCATTCTGACATATCGACGTCTAAAATTAACTAGCCGGCATTGCAGAATGAACTACAGAAGTATGGCTTCCACACGGTGATCCCTTTGAATCTGATCCATCACCGCTCTGTTGATATGTTCACAGGCTCGAACACCTAGGTACTTCAGTCCGGAGTTTCTAAACAGGATCCACTGCAAATGATGAGGCTTTAGCGCGGTAACGGCATCTAACGTCAGTTCTTCCAACTGCGGAAAGGCGAAGTCGCACATCAAATCGTCCAACGATGGCGTCGCTTTCATATACCTAAAGAGATTTAGTACCGCACGTTTAAGAAAGGAAGGAGCCGCTATTTGCATTCCTTCAGGTCAAGCTTACTGCGAGTCCTGTTTGATGGAACTTATAGGACCCTTGTTTATCCTGCCTTTCATATTATGCCTAGCTCCCTTTTGCGATTATAAGCTTCTGAAATACCTGTCTTCTACCATTGTTTCGCTTTGTACCTACTACTTTTTAGTACTACTTTTTCGGCAGAGCAGAGTTTTGTCAGTCACGCAACGTAAACTTACAGCAAGCTTCAAGGTCCACAGACAACTCTTTCACACATAAGGACATGAGCAGCTTCAAAGTACTGATTTTCATTTTGAAAGACATGGCAGACCATCAGGTCTACTTTCTATTTTAGAATTCTTATTGTTTAGCTTGGTTTTCCCAGTTTTTAACCACGATACGAAAAGTTTTAAAAAAATGTGCGTCCAGCCGCCGCGCCCGAGAGCGGGAAGGCTGGATAGAGTCGACAAGCGCTAACACTCTAGAACGAGTTGTGCTCTGACCATTTACTTTGCGAAAATTTTTAGTCTGCGAAATTTCGGCCCTTCTTGGTAAGTGTCCCTTCACGTCTTGTTAAAAATCTTAGCCAGCAATGAAACGAATCAAGTTTGCAGTAACATTAATCCAGAATTTTTGCGAGTTAATTTTAGTAATTGCGAGGTAAAAGGTAGTGCTGAATAACCATATTGTAACAGTAGTACGAATTTTCTATCGAATTTTATGTTTTTAATCTATATTTTTAAATATGATTCGCAGTCAGCTTGGGCTGAAGGAACATCTGAATTTTAGTTGACTATATGTGATAGCGCTTAATAGGTAGGTCAGCAAATATTCAAATAATGCATACAACGGATATGTCAGCAAATATTCAAATAATGCATATGCATTGGCAGCGATATTTCGGCCCTTCAATCTTCAGGGTTAACTTCGGGGGGGGGGGGGGGGGGGGCAAACCTGCAATAAATCCTTCCCCGCGAAGCTGACCCTGAAGAGTGACAGCCTGACGAGGGCCCTTGCCAAGAAGGGCCAAATATTGCTGCCAAAGCATCGTAGCTGACATATCCGTTTTATGCATTATTTGAATGTTTCTTTCAAAGTCAGCTTGGGCTCAAGGAATATTTAGGTAAGTCAGCGAAGATTTCCGATATTTCGGTCACTCTTGCTAGGGTCCTTTTCAGCCCGTAGCTGTGGGTTCATTCTTCGAGCTAACAGCCTGAAAATGACCCTTGCCAAGAAGGGCCGAATTATCGCTGCAGAATATCCTATAGCTGACTCCGTCAAGTCATTTTTGGGATCGCAAAACTTAAGTGGAGGGATACCTATGACATCGCAAAAGTTGTCCGTCTCTCCGTCCGTCCGTCTGTCTGTCCGTCCGTCTGTTAGCACGATAACTCTCGAAGGGGTTGAGATATTTTGATCAAACTTGGTATGAGGACTCTTTAGGTCAAAGTACAGGTCAAGTTCGAAGATGGGCTATGTAGCTCTATATTTAGGGGTGGGGGAGGGGTTTGAAATTAAGGGGAACAAAAAATATATTTTAAAAGCTAATGAAATAGTCGAGTTAGGGGTAAGGAGACATGCTGAATCCGAATATGAAATTTATTTTCTCGCCGGACAAATAGTTCACCCGGAATTCGGCAAAAACCGGAAAATTTGTGAAAAGTAAAAGTTTAATATGAAGTTGATTGGACGTTCGGTTTAGGGGCAAAGAGACGTGCTGAGTCCGAATATGAAAATTATTTTCTCGTCGGACAATTAGTTCGGCCGGAATCCGGCCAAAACCGGAGAATTTGTTTAAAGTAAAAGTTTTCTTTAAATTTGATAAGATGTTCGATTTGCGGGTAAGAAGACATGCTGAATCCGTATATGACAATAATTTTCTCACCGGACGTATAGATCGCTCGGAATCCGGCTGAAACCGGAAAATTTGTTAAAAGTAAAAGTTTAATTTGAAGTTGATTGGAGGTTGGATGTAGGGGTAAGGAGACATGCTGAATTCGTTTTTGAGCTTTATTTTTTGCCGGACAAGTAATTCCGGAATTTCACCGATGCCGGAAAATTGGCAGAAGTAAGGCAGGAAGTTTCGATCTGCTTCGTCAAAATAGATTTGACTTAAGGGGTAAACACACATGCTGAATCCATATCTGAACTAGGTTTTCTCATATGATTAACTATTTGGCCTTAATCTGTTTCTAAATTTTAATAGTAAAAGTGTTCAAGAAGTCTTGCGGAGACTGGATCTGGCGAAGACGAGACCCAATTGTCTGGATCAAATTTGAAATTTTGGGATCCCATCAAAACCTTTGGTCTTGTTCATATGTGATCCGAACCAAAGTTGTTAACCCCTCATAGCCGAAGATGAATATGGTACTTTATACAAGTCCTCTATATGTCTCACGATTGGGATCGGCCTACTTTTGGTTTCAGCACGTATCTTACTACTGAAGTTGTCAACCTCTCCAAACTTTCAAACTGTTGTATCTCATGAAGGAATTTTTTTTACCAAAAAATGGATGACATATGATTTGATCAGATCATCAAGGTCTATCGATCGTCGTTGAAAAAAAAAATTCTATCTGTATTATTTCAAAAGTTGACTTTTTTGGACTCGGGGAACCACAGCAGATCGCACTTTCCAACTGTGTGCATTTCTGATTTACCCTAGCTTCCTGATGAATATTAAGCCCCCTGCCCCCCCCCCCCCCCTCTAAGTGGTGTACTAAATCTCTTTACCCTAGCTGCAGCTTCACCAAGCTCGTCATCTCTTTCAGTAGTAGAAAGTTCTCGAAATAGAACTCTCCGATGATATTGAGTCGAAAGGACTTGACTTTCTTCAGACGGCTCAGACATTCAAAACTGTGCTGCGATGCTAATCGAAGCTTGTTGATCGCCAATATGGTGAGGGTGTCCTTGACGTGAATAGACAAGCTAGCAAGGTCAACCGCACTGATGTCGGATAGGTAGAGCTCCGAAAGGCGGAACATGTGAGGAAAGGCGCGAAGCCATGATCCTTCCTCGATAGTCCCTCGAACGGAGATGGCACTCAGTGATTCGAAATACTTCATCTCTTTCAAGGCGGGGCCGCTAGCGTGAATCAAGAGGCGTTCCAGGTATACGCATTTCTCACCAAGCTCCTTCAGAAGACCTTCTTTGATAATTGCAGCTCGGGTATTGGTGAACTTGAGCACTTCAAGCCGAGGGCAGAACTGGCATATCAGCGGGAGGAGGGCGTTGACATGGTTGTGAGAGCAGTTGACCTCGAGCGTTCCAACGCTCACGGCACTGACAGCTTCTTTGAAGCCTTCCAAGTCAAGATCTGCTGGATTTTCCGGGCAGGTAAAGTGGACGGTAATACCTGGAGGTGGCAGCTTCATGACGGAAATTGTCGAAGGAGTTGGCGGTGGCTGTGAAGCTTAGGTGACAAACTGTTGACTGAACACTGAAGGACACTTGCTGTTACCTCTACCAAATCTTCCGAAAAAAGGACGCAAGACGGACGGGCTGCAAATCTTCCAAAGACTGCATTACTGCTCAGCTTCAGAACATATCCTTGTAAAACTCTTGCTTTTTGTATGATAATGATCTTGCTGGGTAGGGCCAATGGAGATTAAACTACAACCAATGGTAATTAACAGAGAGGGTGTACGAACTTGAAGAAGTGTCCTCTGATATGGCAAGAGCCAGCATATTTTTTAGCACTTCACAATATTTGATGTTATGCCCAATTACTCCCAAATATTGTCAATATTGGAAAAATTATGAACGATGGCACGGTATTCCTCTAAGCAATCGGCCGTCACACTTCCCCAATGGGAGATTACATCATCCAGTTTCAAAATAAAAAGTTGGACCATTATTAATCATTTTATGTCTTTGTGAATTTCATGTTGAACACAAAAACCCGGCTCTTAGCCTACAGACTCAACACTTGCTAAGGCACCGCGTATAGTGTGATGGTGTCACAAATTAATTCACAGACATCACTAGCTGCGTTTGATCGAAGTTTGAAGTTACCTTCAAACTCAAAGGTCTCCGTTGAAATACCGTTTTTGTTCGCCGGACACAGTTTCTTTGTAAACTCTGACCGTCAAACTTCGTGAGCTAGCTAGTTCGATGTTCCCTTGATATGTTGAAGAAACGGCGACCGGGCAAGGATCGTTGGAGTCGTAAAAATACTAATTAAGCAAACGGTGAACTTCGACGGCGTTTGAAAAGCGAAATCAAGCAACCTGATAAGCCAATGGAGAACTAAACTTCGATAAAAAAAAAACGCAACTACTATAAGTAGCGAACTATAAGACAAAAAGACTCCTCGTGCGGGATCGAACCCACGACCTTCGGCTTCAATTGCCAACGTTCTGCCCATTGAGCCACGGAAGGGCTTGTGAACATCGTTCATAAATGATTATTTGTCACGGTTAAAGTCCTTTGTATAAACTGCATCTTTACGCAAAAAAATACTTCAAAGACAGTCACAGGTACTAAGAAAGATCTAACAACATATCTTGGCGGATGCAAATGTCTTCGCTCTGAAGGGGCACTCGGGAGGGGGGGGGGTGTAGCTTGCACATGTCAAGATTTTATCAATCACCCAATTGACGTACTTGTTTTGATTTTTTTTTTCCCGATTACTGACTTGTTGGTCCTTCTCAAAACTTGCTTTCAACTTGCACTGCCGGATAATAAGGTAAAGTAGAGGAATGGCGCTGTCAAAGCTTTCGATAGAGTTAATCAGACGAAACTCCTTAAAATACTTGCAGATAGGGGTGTGCCTCCCCTATATATACGGTTGTTTGCTTTTTGGTTTGAACAACAAAAGGTTTCATGTGAAGTGGGGTTCGGTTCTATCTACCCCTCTTTCCGTGATGAATGGTGTCCGGCAAGGAGGGGTGTTGTCTGCACTCCTGTATATAGTGTATTGTGATGAGCTCAATGTTAGATTGAGCAAATCTGGTTTGGGCTGCCATATTGGTTCTCGATGCATGAACAATTTGAGTTATGCTGATGATTTGGTTATAATGGCGACCAGTGTTGGGACACTTAATAAGTTACTTGTCATATGTGATTCGTTTGCGAAAGAGTACGATATCATTTTTAACACATCTAAAACTAAATGTATGTGTTTCCGCCCGCGCTCCCGTTCTGCACCTCTGTTACCGAGTGTACGCCTTGCAGGTACAGAACTAGCGTTTGTTCAATCTTTCCGTTATATTGGTTTTATTTTTTCGGAGCACCTTCTAGATGATGGGCACATTCGGCACGCTCTGCGTTCTGTTTACATACGTGGAAATTTGCTTATACGTAAATTTAGTCATTGCTCACCAGATGTAAAAACTTTTTTGTTTTGATCTTTTTGTTCTTCTATTTTTGGGCTTTCCCTGATGTGTAAATACACCAAGCAAGGTATAAACGATCTCCGCGTGGCATACAATGATAGCTTCCGCTTCCTTCACGGGCTGCCACGGTTCGCCAGCGCTTCCGAAGTCTTCGACGACTTCACAGTGAAAAACTTCGCACAGATTCAACACTCAATTAATGTATCATTACGTGAGCGACTCGTTTCATCGGAAAATGCAAATGTTCGCGTTCTTTCTTGTGCGGTACTCCGTTTATCTCTGCCTATCTGGCTGCAGCTATACGAACCTGAAGCTGGTTAAATGTTTGTATGTTAAATGTTATGTTTGTTTAAGTTTCTATTGTAGAGTGTAGATTATGGTCTTTGGCCGGAATAAAGTTATTACGATTACGATTATTCAATTCAATTCAATTCTCTTATTTCGAAAAACATACGACGGACAGAGCCGATTATTAGTTTTTGTTGTCATAAAAAACAAGACCAAAGGTTTCGATGGGATCCCAAAATTTAATATTTGATCCAGACAATCGGGTCTTATAGAGCTCCAGTCTTCGCCAGACTCCTTGAGCACTTTACTAATAAAGTATAGAAACAGATTAAGGCAAATGGTAATCATCTGAGAAGACCAAGTTCAAATATGGATTCAGCATGTGTGTTTACCCCTATAGCCTGCGTCATATCTACTTTGACGAAAGTTCCAGCCTTACTTATGCCAAATTTCCGGTTTCAGCCGGATTCCAGGGGAACAACTTGTCTTGCAAAAAATTGAAGTTCAAAAACGGATTCAGCGTATCTCCTTACTCCTATGTGGAACCTCAAATCAACTTCGGATAAAACTTCAACTTTTAACAAATTTATTTCAGCCGGATTCGTGGCGAACTGTGTTTCCAGGTAGAAAATGATTGTCATACACGAATTCAGCATTTCTTCTTACCCGTAAATAGAACTTTCCATGTGTGGAAAGTAAATCCCGAATGGAAGGAGCTAGCGCTCCTTGCTAATGGGTTCCATGTGTGGAAAGTAAATCCCGAATGGAAGGAGCTAGCGCTCCTTGCTAATGGGTTTCATGTGTGGAAAGTAAATCCCGAATGGATATTCTTATAAAACTTTTAGTTTTAAAAAATTTTCCGGTTTCGGCCGAATTCCGGGCGATCTACTTGTCCGACGAGAAAATCATTTTTCATATTCGGATTCAGCATGTCTCCTTACCCCTAAATCGGACATCTAATCAACTTCAGATAAAGCTTTTACTTTGAACAAACTTTCCGGTTTTGCCCGGATTCCTGGTGGACTACTTGTCCGGCGAGAAAATGGTTTTCATTTCCGTGTTCAGCATGTCGTCTTACCGGTTAATCGCCTATCTCATTAGCTTTTAAAAAATATTTGTTTCGTCCATTAATTTGAAACCCCTCCCCCTCACCTAAATATGCAGCTATCGGGCCCATCTAAGAACTCGACCTTTCCCTTGACCAAAAGAATCCCCACACCAAGTTTCATCAAAATTTGTCACTCCCTTCGAGAGTTATCGTGCTTACAGACGGACGGACAGACGGACAACTTTTACGATGTCATAGGTATCCCCACTTACGTTTTGGGATCCCAAAAAACATGTATGTCAATCGACGAGTCAAAATTAACATACACAAAAGTACAATATATACAATTAATAAATATTTTGCAGACTAAAAAATCAACCCGGCATTAAACATCTTAACAAACGAGGGCACAAAACTAAGCTCATGTCAAGCATGTGAAGCAGTCATAGGTTGAAGTTTCGGTACAGGCTTATCTGTAATGTGATGGCGAACGGCTTGCATCTAAGGGTAAGGTAGAAAAGGTAAGAAAAGGTAAAGGTTTCAGCACTAGCCTTGACAGGCCAAGCTGGCGGTGCTGATCTCCGATTCTCGGCCCTCAGCCAGGAAGTGCAATGGGGGGGGGGGGGGGGGGGCCAGCCATCCTGTGCTTTCACACACCCTTCCTGTCACCTTCCCCGGATTTCTCCAGGTACCCATCTGAAGCTGGGTGGACTTTGGCTTGTCTTACAGGGTTACGCCACTAACCCCCGCCCCAAACCAAACAGTAGGCACTACCGAGACTCGAACAAGCGACCCTTCACTTGCGAGCCCGGCGCGCTAACCACTCGGCCACGGACGGACATCTAAGGGAACCAATCTTGACATTTTTGTCTGTGAACGTCACATGCGAAAGATACCAGGGACTTTAAACCAAATTTCAAAGTGGAAATCGAAAAGTATAAAGGCCCCCAACGAACGCCACTATGCAGAGACTCACCGTTTGCTCGAAACATGGGAACGCGGTGTCCCCACCAGAGCTGCCGGCTGAGGCACCAATCCCTGATATTTCTCAGGAATTCAAACCAGGCAGCTTTGTGATAGTCGGGAAGCAACTTTAGCTCTCCGGATTCCACCAATCGCAGAGCTTCTTCAGCCAAGGGTTTACAGCTTACAAACCTGAAAGGAAATAAGTGTTCCTTCAGCCAAAGGTGTTTGTCAATTATGAGCGTGTTCCATCCTACTTACCGTAGTTACCACGCATGACGTCACAAATCCTGCCTTTTTGTCGTCAAGGCTGGAACGATTTTTCTATTTTCCAGCAGAATATCATGCCACGGGTGAATTCGACCAATCACGTGACAGAGATTCGTGGTTACTACGCTGACCACGCTCCCGAGCGTGGTAAGCAAATAGTTACTATTTGGAGAAGGCTGGAACGGTCAGCGTAGTAACTTTTCGTGAGGTTGGAACGGATTTAGTAACTAATAGTTACTATTGGTACGAGGGTGGAACACGCTCTATATCTGATGGTGCAAAACCGGATGTCAGCTGAAAGCTAATCTATCTAGAATAAATGCTATGAGATTTATTCTAGATAGAGTAAATGCTATGAGATTTATTACAGATAGAATTAATGCTATGAGTTTTATTCTAGATAAATAATTGCCATGAGGTTTGTTATGGACGTAATTAATAGTTGCGTTTTTGCAGATACCATGGTATCTGATACCACGGTCTAAAATCGTTTTGCAGGTATCGTGGTATGTGATACCACGGTCAAAAGGCGTTTTTGCAGTTATCGTGGTATCTGGCCAGTTATCCGACCGTGGTATCTGAAAAAGTCATCTCACTTTCATCAATTTTTGTCAAATTCGTGGGAAAGAAGCTAGGTACTTAGTGATGTGACTGGATATCAGTTTTTCTCTTGGGATGACTTTGGAAAGCGTAATTTCGGCGACTGTCGTTTTTGCAGAGCAACCGTAAATCAGATTCTACGGTAACTGCAAAAACGAATAACTGCAGATCCAGCTACCGTGGTAACAGATACCATGGTATCTGCAAAAACGCAACTGATGCTATGAGATTTATTCTAGACAGAATTAATGCTTTGAGATTTATTCTAGACAGAATTAATGCTTTGAGATTTCTTCTAGATAGAATTAATGGTGTGAGATTTATTCTAGCTATAATTAATGCCATGAGATTTATTCTAGATACAATTAATGCTTTGAGATTCATTGCAGGTTGAATCAACGCCAGACAGAATAATTGCTAGAACAAATCTCAGCTGACTTAAGCGTTTAGCACAATCAGATAAGAAAAGAGTTATTTTCTGGGTAGCCGAGTGAGATAAGTACAGGCAAATTACCTGAAGGGAGACTAAGGTCGCTTCATTGATTCTAGAAAACCGATACACAAATCATTTCTGTAACTGGTAATGAGTAACAGTAGAGGTATGTTTATGTGAACGTTTGTTGACACTGGACTTCGCCGTTTTCATGCACTTGCTGTTCTAAGGCTAACTACCAGTTAGCCAAAATAGGTAATTAAGAGCATCTGAAAACACCTGAATAAGTATTTTGGGACTGTTCACAAACTGCACTGTTCACATTAAAGTAACTGTTCACACAAACATACCTCTACTGTACTAAGGATTTCTGTTGTATAGTGTCTGAGGTGCTTAAGTCATAGGCTAGGTGGATAACTGTGAGTTGTAAAGTGTATTTATTTATTTATTAGATATACTTAGTATTAGTGAACTGCGGCACAAGTCCTTAGGACTTTCTTTTTGCTGCAAAGAATATTAGTTGTGTTCAAGGTTTGTTTGATGTTTAATGTTTTGAGTAAAAATAAAAACCTACCTGCCTACCTAGATGTTGCATACAGTATTGATTTATTGGGATAGAGTGGCCAGACCGAGCGTGGGGTGAGATCACCCAACACTAGCGTTCCGTTATCAAGAACTTTTAAATACATGTGCGTAAATATTTGTAATTTAGTTGTCGAAACCGTGTGTACTTTTATAGTATTTATGCGTCGTTGAATGGACCAGATGGTTTAGGCATAGTTCTGTTTCATACATTATTTTGTACTCCTCAGTTCTGAGGGAAATAAATAAATAAATAAATGTATTTATAAGTTACTGCTGTTACGAAGGGGAACAAACAGCTTACGTACCACTGAGGTCGAACCATAAGTTCCAGCAGATCGCCTGACCTCGAACAAACTGGGATAGCTGTCCGATGGTCACGTTCGCTTCTGAATAGACCCAGGCGTTTGAATTCTTCCAAAACCATCTTTCGAGCCTCAAACCGGCTCAGTCCCTAAAAGAAGCCGAAAGTAAACTACTCGAAAGATCTATCAGACACTGTAAAATACGTTAATTTAAAGGTATGCGAATCACGTAGCGCAACTAACGGTGCCCGATAGAAGTTTGTTGAAGTTTAACTGAAAAGCCAACTTATTTTTGTGTCATTTAATTGAATACACTGAATTATTTGGATTCTGCATAGGGATTTTTTTTATTTTCCACTGTCTACTCTAGTTCAGAATATCTGCGGCGGTCCCCACAACGAAAATTCTACTATTACGTGGGAAATTTGTATCTCAACACAAACACGGCTCTTCAGTGGGCAGTGATGAGATTGGTGAAGATTGCTTAGTGCCTGAACAAAAAAAAAATCATAAACCTTTCTCGTAAGGCATAGCAAAAATACAAGCGCATAGAGGTACCACAAATCAAACGGAAATTCCACTATTTGAAAATCGACTACTCGTGAATAGCGGAACAACGAAGTAACGCATTTCAGCGGGTCTTCAAGCCAATCTAGGTTCAAGGTTATCTTTATTCATAAACAAAAGTATCATTAACACTTTTCGCTGCTGAGAGCAGAGCTCGAGCGCACACGAAAAAAAAAGTAAACCCAAAAATAACTTCAACATGACGAATCATACCCAATAATAGCCATCCGCTAAATAATCATACAGCTAACCGAAAGGAAGGCCAAGGCGTAGTCACAACTGAACAAAAATAAATATATAAAGAAGAAATAAAAGTAGACAAAGATGGGAATATCGATAGACTTTATATAAATAACAAAATAAGTGAAAACCGGAAAGTGAGAATCACTTGCATAACTTCTGTAATTCTCGATCAGCATTCTTCTAAGCCGTGATTTTATAGCAGCTGTTCCTACCGTTAAATCCATAATTAACTTCACACTCTTCCAGTGAAGAGGAATGAGATACCGAAGACAGAACCTGGACCTTTCAGTAACAACCCGAGGCATTCGTAATTTATGTTTGGATCGCGTTTCAATCTGAGAGGAATCTTAGTGAATAAGTGATGGGTAACTAGAACTAGATTGTCGTATCCCAGCCCTTTTCGGTTAAACTTTAACAGGTTAGAGACACTCCCAGCTTCTAACGGGGTACTCACCACTCGTAAAAATGAATTATGCTGGACTCTCAGGCCACGGTTGGGGTTTAATCTGGGGCGACGCCCATAATTTTAATACCTTAGCATATTTTTTTTTATTTTTTTTTTACTTTCCTACTGTTCAATCACTATTTTTACCTATCCCACGACATACCAAATTCGACTGTCATACCTCGACCTCCGGCTCCGACGTATCCCAAACGGCCGACGATGACCATTTAGGCCTATTATACGCAAATGAGAGTGGCAAGTTTAAACAGTAAAGTGAAAAAATATTCCTTGGGCCCAAGCTGACTTTGAATCATATATTCAAATAATGTATACAACGGAACAGCCTGACGAGGACCCTTGCAAAGAAGGGCCGAAATTTCGCTGATGAAGAATCGTAGCTGACGTATCCGTAGTATACATTATTTGAACATAGTAAAGTGAAATAAATTAAACAACATTCAAACGAGAGGAGCGGACAGTGTGGGTAGTCGCGCTTAAAGGAGCTACTTTAAGCATTCTCAGGTTTGTCCTGTCTGGATCACACATATTCAAGCCACCAAAATCAGACACGCATTGGGAGTGATTTGAGACATCCCCGATCGCTTTTGTTAGAATTTGTAGGTTCAACGCTTCGTAAGACATACGGTGTGCTTGTTCCGTGTCAAGCTCGATATGAAAGAAGTATACTATCTAAAATCTATAATGCATTTGCTGTGCCCCATTTGCTTGCTGTGTCGCCTTTTTGGAACTTATTCACTATCTCTGATAAGAGGACGCTGCGATCGTTGTTCTTTCGGTATGCCAAGTTCTTGCTTGTTATACCTCTGTAGGCCAGAAACCGGCGCCTGGTTTCTCTGTATGGGATCGCAGATCCGATCAAAGCCATCGCGGAACGGAGATTGCGGTTTGAGAAGTCGTTAGATTCGACGAATAGCTTGTTCAGCGCCTTTCTGTAAATTGTTACCTGAAGTTGTTAAGTGTAAATATTCTTTGAGCCCAAGCTGACTGGATTACAGGTTTGTTTCCTTGCCCGAAGTTGAACCAGAGAATTGACAGCCTGACGAGGACCCTTGCCAAAAAGGGCCGAAATATCGCTGATGAAGAATTGTAGCTGACGTACCCGTTGTAAACATTGTTTGAATAAAAGTTGTTAAGTGTGTTTCTTCTTTTTTTGCAATTGTTGTGATGAGAAGGTGTTTTGTCTATGTTTGTATCTGCTTTTTCTTCTTTTTTTTCTCTTTATATTTACTCCGTGTTTACACCAGGTGTGTATTTCGGGTAATAAATTTATTGATTGATTGATTGATTGGTATGATCACTCATGGCACGATTTGGAAGTACACGTCTGGGCGCTGCCAAAATAGCTCCAGCAGTGGAATCAAAGAGGAATAGAAAATACTGAGTTGGTAATTGGTAACTAATATTTGTTCATTTGTAACTAATAGTTTGTAACTAATATTTGGCAGTCAATAATTGAGGTCTCTGTATCATTACGTCTCAGTTTGCACGTTCACTTTATTTCAAAACATCAACAAAAATCGTGGCTTGGGGTGTTGTGGCGTGTTGTCAAGATTACTATTCTAAGATTAGAATTACTATTCTAAGATGTCAGTCAAATCATCAAAAAAATGATTCAGACTATGTGTAACTTTTCAGTGTAACTTTTATTTATTTGACTTTTTAGCACGGAAAGTAAAATTACGGAGTACATGAGAAATAGGAAAGATAAAAAGACAGTGAGAACGTACCACATACTCACACCAGAGCATCTATTAAGTTAAGTAAGGAAGTAAAGAAATCAAACTCAAGGAATTTATTGAGCGTGCACAGGATGTTGCGAAATAGGGTTAATTTTGTTCCTGTTACTTGTGAATAACGTTGGGTGGTATAAGAATTTACATCAATAAAAGTTATACTTAAGATCACTACAATCATTCCTATCGATTGGTAGCATTTCTGCTCTATCTTCCGCCACATCACACAGTTCGTTTAAAGGACCCCTCTTGCTTATTATCCTTTTATAGTATACCTAGCTCCCTTGTGGAATAGTAAAATTCTAAAATCCCGACATTTGTCCATTGTTTCGTTTCTGCCTACGAATTTTAGCACTTTTTCGGCCATGCCGAATTTTGCCCGTCACACAGAGCAAAGTTTGCCGGAGTTTTTAGTGTCCGCTGACAACTCTTTCAAACATAAGGATATAAGGATCTTCTGTTGTTTTTTTTACTTCTTTTAGTTACTTAGTTTTCCAACTTTTTTAACCACGTGGCGTTAAGTTTTCAAACGTTTTGCTTCCACCCGCCGCGTCGGAGAGCAGGAAGGCTGGTTAGTGTTGACAAGCGCTAACAAGAAAATCGCTAATTTCAGGTGGAAAGTAATGGTATTTTTCAAAAACTTTTTTTCTCATCCCTTTCATAGGCAAAAGATCATTTCTAGTAAGAGTTGTGCTTCAACTTTAACTGTACGGTAGTTTTTTGAGGCCCACTGCAGTGAGCGCTATTTTCTTATTTAAATACATTTTTATGGATATTTGTATGCAAATATTTTAAAAAAAGTAGTCCAGTGGACGGTGGCCTTGTCATTGTTCCAAACGCTAATTTAACGTATACCAAATAATGTTCACTTTAGCGAGTCTGAATACAACATTCAAAGTGACCATGACTGATCCCAAAATTTTAGTGGCAGTGAAATGACCCACTTATTTTCAAATCCTGGAAATCGGACTATTCCTTTAGAAATGCAGCATGACGTCATTTTACTTCAATACTTCAAGACCGTACCCCTCTGCCTCAGACATCATAAAGTGTATCTGAAAAGCCAACTTATTTGTGTGTCATTTAACTGAATACACTGCATTATTTGGATTGTGATATTGGATTTTGTTTATATTTCATCATTTGCTCTAATATGACGTTCAGAACATCTAGGGCCGTCCTCACAACGCAAAATACTACTATGATGCGGAAAATTTGAATCTAAATATTCTTTGAGCCCAAGCTGACTTTGAAACATTTATTCAAACAATGTTTACACCACGTCAGCTACGATTCTTCATCAGCGATATTTCGGCCCTTTTTGGCAAGGGTCCTCGTCAGGCTGTCAATCCTCTGATTCAACTTCGGGGAAGGAAACACACCTGTAATAAATAACTGAAGCTTCTACCGACTATGAATATCTTATTAAAGTAAATTATCTTCAAATACCACTATAATGAAACAAGAGCTGTAAGCTCATATGGCACTTGCATGTGTCAAGATGATTTGATTGATCAAAAGTAAGTTTCGACTTTGCGGTTGAGATGCGCGCTATAAGGGAGCTGGAACTTCATTTGTAAGCAAAACCCTTGAGGCAAAACTGCTAATGGGCTGATGGGCATCACGAAAATGCATATATTGCTTAAAAGTATTTTTTTTACTTTGCGGTCAAGATTGGTACTTTAAGGAATAATCGGATTTGGGAAGTAGCAATTTCTAAGCAAATGTTTTTGAGTCTCCAATAGTCCAGGGAAGTTCCATCGTCCTAGCACATCTGGAAGTACCTTAACGCGCGATCACCGGAATCCCAGACCCCCCTCCCCCTCCTCCAACTCCACCCACAATAACCGGAGCCAATCCTGTTCTGTAAATGATTAATCCAGAGCATCTGTTTGTCATTCCCACGAAGTTCGATCCAGATCACACCAGTCTAAGCGGGTCAAGTATTTTCCGCCCTCCCCCCGATAATTGCCGGATTCGGTCCGGAAATGAAAAAAGGTCACAAGAGAAAAATGTCCTCTGTTTAATTATTAAATTTCACTCGAATCCGATCACCCGTTCCAAAGTTACGCATGACTCAATATTCCGGATTCCCCTCCCTCAACTCCCCCCCCCCCCAAGATTATCATATCGAGGATTTTTTTTTTATTCCAAGTCAGTTTGACCGGGTCCCTGATATGCCTTCCAAGTTTCGTCGTGAAAATCCCCCAAAAAACGGAATTCCGGGATACCCCTCCTCCCCCCCCCCAAGTGTCCGGATCCAGTCAAATTATGTAAAAGATTCACATGGACCAGATGTTTGTTCTTCCCAGCAAGTTTCACTCCGATACCATCATTCTAACCGTTTCTCGAGATTTCCGGTCCACCCCCCCCCCCCCCCACCCAGCTCCCCCGCGGTGCACGTAGCCAATCCGATTCAGCAAATGACTTACCTAGAGCATCTGTTTGTTCTTCCCACAAAGTTCCATCCCGATCCCTCCATTCTAAACGGGGCACGTATTTTCCGCCCCCCCCCCCCCCAATAGTTTCCGGATCCGGTCCGGATATGAAAAAAATCATCGGAGAAATGTCCTCTGTTGAATTCTTAAATTTCACTCGAATCCGATCACCCATTCCAAAATTACGCATGACTGAAAATTTCGGATTCCCCTCCCTCCACTCCCCCCACCATTATCTGATCGACAAAATTTTTATTTTGAAGTCAGTTTGATTGGGTCCCTGATATGCCTGCCAAGTTTCATCGTGAAAATCCCCAAAACCACCATCACCGGAATTCCGGGACCCCCCCCCCCCCCCATAAGTGTCCGGATCAAGTACAATGGTCTAAAGGACTTATCTAGAGCAGATGCTTGTTCTTCCCAGCAAGTTTCACTCCGATCCCTCCATTCTAACCGTTTCTTGAAATTTCCGGTCTCCCCCCCCCCAACTCCCCCCTGGCTACCGAATCCGGTCAAGACTTTAAACGGGACATTACAGATATATATTCTGTTCAGTTATGAAGTTTCATTACAATCCGATCATCCGTTCGAAAGTTACACACTTCTCAATTTCCCGGATTCCCCTGCGGATTCCCCTCCCTCCACTCCCCCACCATTATCTGATCGACAATATTTTTATTTTGAAGTCAGTTTGATTGGGTCCCTGATATGCCTGCCAAGTTTCATCGTGAAAATCCAAAAAACCACCATCACCGGAATTCCGGGACCCCCCCCCCCCCCTCCGCATAAGTGTCCGGATCCAGTACAATGGTCTAAAGGACTTATCTAGAGCAGATGCTTGTTCTTCCCAGCAAGTTTCACTCCGATCCCTCCATTCTAACCGTTTCTTGAAATTTCCGGTCTCCCCCCCCCCACCAACTCCCCCCTGGCTACCGAATCCGGTCAAGACTTTAAACGGGACATTACAGATATATATTCTCTTCAGTTATGAAGTTTCATTACAATCCGATCATCCGTTCGAAAGTTACACACTTCTCAGTTTCCCGGATTCCCCTGCCCTCCACCCCCCCCCCCCCCAAAATGGTCGGATCAGAAAACCGATTATTCCTAATTTTGTTTGGTCGGGTCTCTGATATGCCTGCCAAGTTTCATGGTCCTAGCACAACTGGAAGTACCCTAACTCGAAAAAGTGTGACAAAATGCCCTAAATTTTCAAGTTTCCAGCGCCCCGCACTCCCCCCCCATATGGTCGGATCAGGAAACTGATTATTTCCAGGTTAGTATGGTCGGGTCCGTGATATTCCTGCCAAGTTTCATTGTCCTAGCTCATCTGGAAGTACCCTCACTCGAAAAAGTGTGACAAAATGCCCTAAGTTTTCAAGTTTCCAGCGCCCCAACTCCCCCGCATATGGTCGGATCGGGAAACTTATTATTTCCAGGTTACTTTGGTCAGGTCCCTGATATTCCTGCCAAGTTTCATTGTCCTAGCTCATCTGGAAGTACCCTAACTCGAAAAAGTGTAACAAAATGCCCTAAATTTTCAAGTTTCGAGCGCCCCCACTCCCCCGCATATGGTCGGATCGGGAAACTGATTATTTTCAGGTTCGTTTGGTCGGGTCCCTGATATTCCTGCCAAGTTTCATTGTCCTAGCTCATCTAGAAGTACCCTAACTCAGAAAAAAGTGACAAAATGCCCTAAATTTGCAAGTTTCCAGCGCCCCGCACTCCCCCCCATATGGTCGGATCGGGAAACTGATTATTTCCAGGTTAGTTTGGTCGGGTCCCTGATATGCCTGCCAAGTTTCATTGTCCTAGCACATCTGGAAGTACCCTAACTCGGATATGTGGGACAAAAAACTCGGACCGACCGACAGACCGACAGACGGAATTGTGATCGGTATATGGCACTTGAGCCAGAGGCTGCAAGTGCCATAAAAACTAGTCCTGAGATTTAATTTTTGACACGGACGCTCCACGGATAGTCGGTAGAAGCTTCAGTTATTTATTACAGGTGTGTTTCCTTCCCCGAAGTTGAATCAGAGGTTTGACAGCCTGACAAGGACCCTTGCCAAAAAGGGCCGAAATATCCCTGATAAAGAATCGTAGCTGACGTATCCGTTGTAAACATTGTTTAAATAAATCTGAATCTCAATACAAACGCGGCTTTTTAGTGGCCAGTGACCAGCTCGCGGAAGGTAGTTCACTACGTGAATACTTCTTTTTCGTAAAACGTATAAGTGCATAGAGGTACCACAAACCCAACAGAGAAATTCCACTATATGAAAATCGATTATTCGTGAATAGTTGGGCAACTGAGTAACGCATTTCATCGGGTCTTCGAGCCTCTTTAAAGTTTAACTGAAAAGGGCTGGGATAGGACAATCTAATTACCCGGCACTTGTTCGCTCAAATTGGCTTGAAGACCCGCTGAAAATGCGTTACTTCGTTGTTCCGCTATTCACGGATAATCGATTTTCAAATAGTGGAATTTCCGTATGATTTGTGGTACCTCTATGCGCTTGTATCGATGTTGTATGCCTTACCAGAAAGATTTATGATTTTTTTTTTGTTCAGGCACTAAGCAGTCTTCATCAAGCTCACCACTGCCGACTGAAAAGCCGCGTTTGAGCCGAGATTAAAATTTCCCGCGTCATAGTAGAATTTACGTTGTGGGGCGGCCGCAGATATTCTGAACGTCACAATTAGAGCAGATAGTGGAAAATAAAAAAAAATTCCTTAGCAGGATCCAAGTTATTCAGTGTATTCAATTAAATGACACAAAAATAAGTTGGCTTTTCAGTTTTACTTTAAGTGATGGAGTGAGTGGTAACTAGATTGTCCTATCTGAGCGCTTTTCGGTTAAACTTTAAGGTCCGTGCACACACGCCAATTAGGCAAAATTCACGTCACTATGTTAATTTGTTCATTTATGTCTTAATAATAATATAACTGTTCATGTTTATTCTGTTCATGTTTATTCTGGGTGAAGAAAAGAGACTTAGAAGTTGAGGAAGAGGCCGAGGGTTGGTTTATAGGGATTTTAAATAATACGGCTTTCGTAACTGTAAAGAGTTGCGCTAGGTACACTGTAAAAAGTCTTTCCGAGTAAGGATTAAAGTTAACTGCAGTATTTGCTACTGGGATTAATCTTATCTCTACTGGGATAAGATTAATCCGAATTAGAGATAATCTTATCTCAGTAGAGACAAGATTAATCCCAGTAGCAAGATTTTTTTCACAGTGTACATCCGTTTGGGTATGGCAAATCGTGACAGATTTTTGAGGTGGTAGTCTGGAATTTATTTTTTGTTTAGTTTAGTTTTGTGTATTGCCATGGCCTAAAAGGTTTTTTTTGTGACTAAATATCATATCATATCATATTCGTGATCCGATAGAAGTAGAATGTTACCTACTGAGCTGAGACCGAGCCGACTTTCTCGGACCGAAGCATGTATGTGACGCGTCCGAAATATGAGCGAAGGAGGAAACTTGCACGAAATCAGATTGTTTGGGCACGTTACGTTAGGGATTGTTTTGTTTGCACTTCAGATCCCGCTTTGAAATATCTTATGCTTTTCAGTTGTTTCCTTCTTTTTCTCTCTTTTTTCCACAATAGATACATTTTTTATTCCAATATTCGAGCATGCGTGACTTCTTTGAAACCTGCTGGGTTTCCATAATATTACAAACACATCTCGGCTGCCCAGCCCCCTTAACACACACGGAGAAACTGCATGCGGTATTGATGATCAATCAGCACCCAGGAACCTTATCTGTCTCAAAGAGTATCGAACATAGGTACTGAACATACCTTTCAAAGTTAAAATAACGGGTCTGATTACCTCAAATCGCTCTGGGACGTTGATCATTTTTCCATCCCAACCAATAACAGGCGTCGACGGTAAACTATGTCTCTCAGCGATCTCCAGGTCAAGGTGGTCATGAGCGGGAGTAATTTTAACCACACCTAGAAAAAGTCTTATGATAAAAGGCTGTTGTTAACGCTCTTTCAAGTTGTAACAAGAACAAATAACGAGATAGAACTGCTGTCTCCCTATCTCGGTCATACAAACATGCTGATTTGAATAACGGCCGACTCGCGACGCAAACGGGCGGAGGTTACTAGCTTCGAGCCACATGACGTTTCGTTATCTCTACAAATAGCTATATCGCTATTAAGTCGCTGAAGAGGAAATCTAGCAGTCAAAGCTGATGAGTGATGGGTTCAATGCAGTGCTTCCACTCCAGAATTTTCAAAAAACGTAGACATAGTTCAAAAATCAGGAGAAATCAGGAGATTCAGTAATCCAAAAAATCAGGAGATTTATAAGGAGAAGTTCTAGAAATCAGAAGTTGATAAGGAGATATTAGGAGGAAATTTGTATTTATGGTTTATATTCCGAAAACGGGAATATTGAAAATATAGGTGTAACGTGCAGGGGCGTCGCAAGTGCATTTTGGTGGGGGGGGGGGGGGGTGCAGAGCCAAATTTGACCGAATCTCTCAAAAAGTATACCGGATCCTAGAAACTGAGAATTCGAGCTTTAAATTATGGAACAGAAAGGATTACGTAGGAAGAGGAACATTAAAGGACAGACGCGATATTGATTGGCCAACTATTAGGCGGCGTTTTGGCGAAGCCCACTTGGAGAATCTATTGCCGGGCACTATTGCAGTAACAGCTTTTATCTATTATACCAAGAGAAAATTAAACCGAGCGCCGCCGGTGAAAATTTTCGAAATCTAGATCTTTTTTTCTTCTGTAGGCTAAAATTTAACTGCTGCTCTTACAAATTCTATCATTTACTGTGGATCAAAGACAAGACTCTAAGAAGTTCCAGAAACCGGATGGAGCTATGTTCTGGCAGCAGCAGCGACTAGCTAGTCAATACTACCTATGGTCACATAAAGTGAGCACTGCAGGCGAGATTTTTTTTAAGTTAGCTTTTTCCTGCCAAATTTAACTATTTCTATCCAGATTCACAAAAGAATATAAGAATATATAGCCATTCAGAAAAATCAGGAGAAAATTAGGTAGGATAGCGAAATATCAGTAGAAAATCAGTAGATCAGGAGACTCAAAAATAAATCAGCAGGAGACCTAAAAAAAAACGTAGATCTCCTGATAAATCAGGAGAAGTGGAAGCACTGGTTCTATGGACACGCTCGAGAGCGGATCGGCGCGCGGAGTACGCCTCCTGCTAGCCTCCTTCAATATTTCTTGTGCGATAAGCAACTGTGAAGACGGACGAGGAGTAAACGGATATCAACATCAGCCCAAAGCTTCAGTAAATACCTCTAGGTCCGCTCAATTTTGTCGGGGTTTTCATAGTCGCTGCATGCGACGAACATAAGTTCTATCTGATTATTTGTTCTTGGTTGTAATGAGTGATTCCTTTAATGCTTTCAAAAATTCCTTAGACCAGTGGTACCCAACGTTTTCCGTACCGCGAATCAAGGTTCAAAAAGGTTCCGTACCCCTTTTCTGACGAATTGTTGTATTACTAATTTTAAAAATCATGATCAGAACGTCAAAAGACGATATTTAGACTTCTGTCATCAATGACAAGGCATGTAAATCTGAAATTGCATACGATGGGATGGGGTATCTCATTTTGAGGACAATACTGAAACGGAGATGGGAGACTCAAAAACGACTAAAGCGAGGTATTCAAGATATATGACTAACTTGATTTTGGAACCACTGCGTACCCCTTGTGAGGGTCTCTCGTACCCCTTTGGGTACGCGTACCACTGGTTGGGAATCACTGCCTTAGACAATCTGTATGCCAAAATCAGCTGCAACGGGCAGTGTTTGGACGAGCTTTCTCCAGGCCACTGGCCTCCGAAGCTACCAAGCTCCTAAACATGGTGTGTAATGGTAGCTTGAAATACTAGAGGGAACGCCGAACGAAGCATATAGTGTCAGAAGTTTCATATCAGAACTTCGTTTACTTGCAATAGTGCTGCCGAATCGCTGCTGCAGCACCTCTTTGCTTCTGTATGAGACGCGTTTTTGGATTCACTGCCTGCACGATTTCTTCTTGGTTGAAGCAGCACCTTGCAGGGAAGCACGGACTTGGTCGGTGAGCAAGTCGGCGATTCTCAAGAAGCGCTGCCGTCTTTCTCGGCAATGCAGTGCAAAAACGCCATTTAGCAAAAGCGGCCGAGAAGTGGACGTGCAGCGTGCAAGAAAACGAGGCTCAGATAGCACAAGGATTTGCAACAGACAACACTTAGGATGTTTCTCAAACGTTATGTCTCCCCCCCCCCCCAAACGTACTCAGGGGCGGTTCGAAGGGGGGTCATGGGGGGTGACTCACCCCCCATGATCCAGAGAATCTACTCTCAGTCGTATATTTTGAGCTTGTCTGTATGACCGTCGTATCTTTTGAGCTTTTCAGAATGACATACAAGCAGTTACCAAATGTGAATTCATCCACAAATCACATTTTTTAGTCGCATGGCTACGAAGAAATTTCTATTCGTATATTTTCATATTCACAATTGTGTGTTCTGAGTTTTCCGGATGTTTGAGCCGGTCGTATTTTTGAGCTTGCCAGAATGACATCAACCGCGAATTTCGCCTGAAAAGACCCGTTTCTTGCCGTACTTTAAGAAGGGATTTTCTGGTCGTAAATTAGAGACAGTCGTAAGTTTTGACCTTGCCAGATAAAGGCAGACAGAGCAGTTAGCTAATCGCCTTCGCCTTCAAATGACCTGCTTCTGGTCGTATTGTTCCATAGATATTTTAGTAGTATGTTTTAAGCTTGTCAGATTCACAGTTTTTTGTTCTCAGTTTGTCAGAATCACAGCCGTATGGAACTTGCCAGAATGACATCAACCGCGATTTTTCCCTGAAAATGACCCGTTTCTTGTCGTAGTTTACGAAGAGATTTTCTAGTTGTATATTAGAGACAGTCGTAAGTTTTGAGCGTGCCATATGAGGCAGTTAAGTGAAACAGCACATAACCTATTTCTGGTCGTATGGTTGTACAGAGATTTTCTACAAGTCATTACGTTACGGAATATCGTGTGTTTTGATAAATATTCCTTGAGCCCGAGCTGACTTTGAAACATTTATTCAAATAATGTATACAACGGATACGTCAGCTACGATGCTTCATCAGCGATATTTCGGCCCTTCTTGTAATCTGATTACAGGTTTGTTTCCTTCCCCAATGTTGGACCTGAAGATTGACAGCCTGACGAGGACCCTTGCCAAGAAGGGGCCGAAATATCGCTGATGAAGCATCGTAGCTGACGAATCCGTTGTATACATTATTTGAATAAACATGTGTGTTGAGCTTGTTAGAATGACAGTCGTATGTTTCGAATTTGTCAGAGTGACATAAATGTATATAATGTATATTCTGATCTTCACTCTGTGGCGATGAAAACAGGCTGGTTTTCGAACATTTCGCCTGCGGTGCGACGTTTCAACATTATCCTATCTGGTTTTGTGCAAAAATCTCCTTCTCTTAAAAAAAAACAGGTTTATTTTTATTTTAAATGGCTTGCGGAGTAAGGTTTGAACATAAACAGGATTTGTAAGCACTGTATGACGGGCCTGATAATTACACTATCTTTTTGTAGTCTAAATTCAAAGTGGAAGCACTACCACGTACAAACTTCCGAGAAAATATCCCACTCCGCTTCCGAGTTATCGGGGCATGGACAGATATGTGATATCGTAGGCAGCCTTTACCTGCGCCGTCTTTTATAGTAGCCTACTTGCTATCTGGTAGAATGGCCCGTAATTTAGTCGGTTCAGGTTCAGGTTCAGGTTCTTTTATTTCGAAAATACTTCGTGACAATATATTTTGATCACTGGGGGCCGGCAGGGATACGAGCTCATTAGCTCGGCCCCGTAAATCAACCGCTGTTAGGCCTAAGATTTCAGCCACCTTAAAAGCTAGAAATGCCAGAAAAAGGTCGGATTACAAAAAAATTGCCTGCGGTGCTGAGTTTCAATTTGTCTTTGGTACATACGGTACAAGCTGCTGCTGGGGATCTGAGCCACGTTAAAAGCAAGATTTTGTGTGGGAAGTAGTCGAATACTGACGAATAAAGGCCGATTTAACAAATTTTGCCTGCGGCGCTTTCGTAGTCCTATTCTATTTCTATTTAGTTGAAGTGTGCATCATTTATGTGCGGTTTCAAGCTTGAGATTTGGGGTCTAAGCTACATTAAAAGGTAGAAGTTGTAAAGGAGTAGTTGAATTTTGCTCGGATGAAAAATCCTCTAATCCCTGTTAATTATTTGTTTATTATTTTATTACTACAATGGCATTTTCCGTAACCTTTTAGAACTTATAACGTTAATATTTCTCGAGCATGCTGTTGCTGTAGCCAGTCGTATATTTTGAAGTATTCACCCCCCCCCCCCACCCCCCCATGCCCAAGCGCTTCGAACCGCCCCTGAACGTACTGTCTTGGCCATTTCTCCGCACTCCATCTAGGAAGAAGATTTTTTAGACCCGATTAGTCTCTTTTCTTTCTTTTTTTAAAAGTTTATTTTTTTATTTCGTGCATTTACTACATTATTGAAAGCTCAGTGTATTTTTTCCTTTTATTTGTCTATACTGCACTATTTTCCTCTTTTTAAGTGGGTAAATAAATTTTCATCATCATCATCATCTCCCTCTTTATAGTGTTTGGAAAAAAAGGTGTTACCCGGAAATGCGGCATACTTGCCCTATTTGCGGTGATTTTGATGGGCCGGACCATTTTCTTTTCAGGTGTCAGGGGCTAAGTGAGGTAAGAGGGAGTTTTCTTGGGGATGGTGGTTGTGAGCCCTTTCTTGGAATTTTGAAGTCGACGTCGAAAGTAAATATAGTACCAGTTGGAAATTTTGTCTGGAAAGGTCTTATTATTCGAAAGTTGAGCGTTACATGATTTTGTCTGGTAGTTGTTTGTTGTTGTATATGTATGTATACAGCCTGAAAAATGGCTTTAAATACAGTCATTCATTCATTCATTCATACTGAAACGCCATGCATACAAGAAGATTCGAGCTGAATTGTATATAAGTTTCTTTTTTATGACAAAGATGTTGATGTTATTATATTTACGACGACAAATCCAATGTTCGGCTCGCACGTGAAGGAATTTTGAAAATAACTGAAACTGAAATTGAAGAGCTGAAACACCGCCGGATGAACATCTGCTGACTATTTTGTTTCTCGTAATGATATCGGAGGCCCCCGTTGTCTATCATAATATTTTTATATATATCCATATCATATTCCAGCTTCAATTTACAGAAGACGTCAAAGAATAATCTGGAAGCCCAGATTCCGGAAGTTCCGGGAGGTGAAGACCGGACTTTAGCTTTTAATGCATGTTTGACGTTACCACCTGCTATTCGGCTAGTTCGAAATTGGTGTTGAAATAAAAATGAATTGGAATTGGAAGAGTCAGCAGATGCTTTTTCGGCCCTTCCTGGCAATGCTAGTTATAGTTTTCTAGTTTTCAGACAAGTTCGTATTGCCAACTTGAGCGGTTTTGAGCCTGAAGAGGACCCCTGCCAAGAAGGGCCAAATAGCTCTAATAAAATTCAGATGACGTATCCGTTTTGCACTATCAAATATCCTAGTTATACGTAACGTTCCGTGCATAACCATTGCAAAATCACATCTTAACCTTTTGTGAAACTTCTGACAGTGTGGTAAAGAGCGATTCTGGCGTGCTCGAGGATTCGCTTTCCAAACAGCAAAACGAGAATCCGCCGGGTACAAGAACTAACGGAAAGTAGTTGCGCCTTTGCAACTTCTCACTGACTTGCCAAGATAATTTTCCACTCATTAATTCATCTATTCGTACTACACAAACTATATAACATAAATAATAATGCAAGAAACAAGACCCCCTGAAGCTATCTTGTTGGGGATTACTAGATACTCACGTAGTGGATTCACTTTCCAGGTAACTCCAAAACTACAGGAGCACAAAACAGCTCTGGTAAGAGAAGCAAGTTTTAAGCTGCTTTCACACTGACGCGTCGTTGCAATGCGTCGCGTATGCGTTTATCTTGCGTTGCGTACAGGTTGCGTAGCGTATCTTTCACACTTGCGCTAGAAGCTTTTGCGCTGGATGCTCATTTTACGGGATCGACTAAAACCAGGAAGGGAAGGGAACGCGAGAAAAGCAGGAAGGCATGATAAAACCAGGAAGTGCGTACTAAAACGAGGAAGGGCATACTAAAACGAGGAAGGGCATCTTAAAACCAGGAACCCTTCCTCGTTTTAGTATGCCCTTCCTGGTTAGTCGCCTACCGTCAGAACTAGAAATGAAAAGGTGAATTACAATTTTTATAGTTGCCGACCCCTTACTGATCTTAATGCCTGCCCCTGTCAGGATACTAAAACCAGGAAGGGATGGTGGACTTTGGGTTTGAAAAGTTGCCAACCCCTCGAAAAATACTAAATAGAGGAAGGGAACAGTGCGGTGAATTCTGGCGACAGCCTTCCTCGTTTTAGCATGCCCTTCCTCGTTTTAGTACGCCCTTCCTGGTTTTAGCATGCCTTCCTGCTTTTCTCGCGTTCCCTTCCCTTCCTGGTTTTAGTCGATCCCTCATTTTACATATTCCTTTTTCGGATTCTTCTGCTGAATTTTAATTTCTTTCACTATTAGCAAGTTTTTCTTCGTTATCAGCATGTTTTTCTTCAGAAACTTTCATTTTCCACTGGCAAATCTGATGCGTACGCGTCGACGCAAAGCAACGCAAGAATAGAACTTGGTTCTATTCTTGCGTTGCGTTTTATTTCTCTGCGTAAGCTCTGCGTTGCGTCGACGCAGGCACGACGCAGAGGTTGCGTAGCTCAGTGTGAAAGCCTCAACGCGTCAATGTGAAAGCAGCTTTAGCGAAAGTCGCAAGAACAACCAGCGCATAAGCTAGCGGAGCTTTTAACATCGACAGAATCGCCCTTGAATAATGGTAGCTTCAAAAATCTGAGCGGGAAATACGAATTTCAGAAAATAAAAGTTGAGGTAGTTGAAGAAAAAATCAAGTATTATTATTTTTTTTAAAGAATCTACTGTTACGATACGATACGATACGAATTTATTAGGTCAAATAACATGATAGTTAAATAAGACCCTATCAATAAATTATAAAACATACTGTCACTTACTCATTAAAATGCTTTACAATATTGACGAAAAGAAGATCTATACCGGTTAGAAGCTGATGGTTTGCAGGGCTCTAACTTATTTTGATGCCTCGTGTTATATCCGCCTCGTGCCGGTTCCGGTAGCAAATCACGATGTTTACTGGATTCTAAAATTTTATTCCCGCATGTCATAGTAAGCTGGTGACGCCGGGCAACAAGGCTTTCTATACCAAGGAGCTTTATACCTTCTTCATAATTCGTGTACTCCTGTCCCAATATCACACGAACAGCTCGCTTCTGCACATTCTCGAGGTCATTGATTTGTTCCTTACTCAACCCTGGATGCCACACAGGACAAGCATATTCTAAAATACTTAATATATACAATTTGTAAAAATTTAAAAGTGATGGACGACTAAAACCAAAACGCTTTGTAGTTACTAGATTCCTTAGTGCTATATTCGCCTTAGTATTATGTACATGATCCGAACAGGACATCTTTGAGTTAAAGGTCACACCTAAAATCTTCATATTATTTACAATTGGCACATTTATATCTCCTTGACTAGGAATCTCATTTTTTTTAAAGAAACTCTCATAACTGCTGACTTTTTCCTGTTTATTTTGAGCCGTTTTTCTTCGCAGTCTGACTCCAGACGACGAATTACCCCATCCGTACTGATCTGGGATTCAAGCTTTTGAAGTATCAGCAACGTCGTCAAGTCGTCTGCGAACTTGGCTCGGTTTTTATGCCATCTTGCTATCATATTACACAGTATTAAAAATAACACAGGCCCTGTTTTAGTTCCTTGTAGGTTGCGTTCCTTGTAGGTTGCGGAGTGTATAAGAAATAGCCATTCAAGAAAGAATAATTTTAGAAATAGTCATAGTACCAACCTGAATTGCCGCGATAAAAATTACTGCAGCTGAACCAACTACCAATCATGTCCAGTTTCCTCACCCGATACACTGATAACCCCGTAAAATATTAATGTAGGGGGATGGAACATCCCCTTAGAAGTTTAAAGTTCAAATCACGGTCGCACGAGTCATGGATATCATCCACGTTTTTCTAGCTTGGTAGATCCAAAGAAAAAGTTCATTCGATCAAAATCGATTATATGAATAGCGGAGCATCGAAGCATCGCATTTTCATCGGCTCTTCAAACCTGTTTAGACGAATAAGAGATGGGTAATTAGGGCTGTCGCATTTAGACCTGTCGGTTAAACTTTAAGCAGAGTACGCTACTTTTATCATTTAAAGAGGACCACTTACCAGTTCCAAAATCTTTGTCAACTGACTGATCAGCAATGACTGGAATATTTCTACCCGTGAGAGGATGAATGACGTACTGCCCAACGAGTCTTTGATAACGCGGATCCCCTGGATTGACTGCGAGGGCTACGTCTCCAAGTACTGTTTCTGGTCGGGTGGTTGAGAAGACGATCTCTTCACCTGAATCATAAAAGTATTGAGCAACCTTGAGGACTTTAGAACTATACTTACCTTTATTTGAAGTCAATCAATCAATAAATAATTTCGAAGCCAGACGTAGTACTTAGAAATTCAACAATTCAGCCAATAATGATATTACATATATTCAAATAATGCATGTAACGGATACGTCAGCTACGACGCTTTAGCAGCGATATTTCGGTCCTTCTTGGCAAGGCACGGGTCCTCGTCAGGCTGTCAACCTTTATGGTCAACGTCGGTTTGCAAGTTTTTTTCCTTCCCCAACGTTAACCCTGAAGATTGACAGCCTTACGAGGTGGCTTGCCAAGAAGGGCAGAAATATCGCTGCTAAAGCATCGTAGCTGACATATCCGTTATATACATTATTTGGATATATCTTTCAAAGTCAGCTTGGGCTCAAGGAATATTTATAATAATAGTACGCACTATAACATCGAAAGAAAACAGTGCAGAAGAAAAAAAGAAAAAGAAAAAAGAATACACTGAGCTTTCGATAACGTCGTAAATGCGCAGGATCTAAAAAGAAAAGAAAGAAGGCCTAGCCGGACGTAAAAACTTTCTCCCGTAATTTGGCCGGCCTAAAGAAGGCCAATTAAACTATCAATCATTTATTCTAAAAGCCAAAGCCTGCCACAATCGTTGATTATTTTTCCGTTATTAGAAAACATAACATTCGTGTAAAATATATAGCCTATACGCATGATCATAATTTTTTACAATTGCGTCCAATAATTAATAACTAAAACTTAAATAATTAATATCTTTCATAACTATCACTAAGTAGGCTACTACGACTTCCTGCTACTAAGTCAAAGGTTAAGGAAGGGCTCACGACGTGAGCGACGAAGTCTTCACGAGGAAATCTTCGCCAAGGGCGACGAAAACTTCAAGAAGGGCGACGAAATCTTCACGAAGGGCGACAAAATCCTCAGAAAGATATCTAAAATCGTTCGTTCCGTTTTTCACTGAAGATTTTAACTGTACTTGATTTTATGTTCATTTCATACTTATTGTTTGTTAGTTCGTGCATTGTTTTTATTGTACGTGAGTGTTTGTTTTTCCAATTTCCACCCTTGTTAGCCGAGTGCTATTCGGATTAAAATAAAACTGATTGATTGATTGACGACGTTCGGATCATGGCTCACGATTCCACAGTGGGTAGGCCTATTAAGGCCAAACTGAAGGTGATTAGCGTTGCGAATTTTTGTCATACCAGGAACTAATAATGCTACTGTTTAGTAGAACGTACATCTCTCCCTTCTCGCAACGCAGCCGCGACTGTGCACTGCAAACCCCTATCAAGAGCGTCATAATACTAATAATAATCTTTATTCTTTCCCTTTATCACAATGCAATAACATGGGTATCGTCAAACAAATATAAGGTTTGAAGCCAAGCTGACCATTCATTTCAAATACAATAGAAAAAACGAGATTTTCGGGTTTTTTTCTTGATCAGCTAGTTACCCCTCTAAGATGATGTGCGAGGGATAAATAAATTTCGGATAAGAAGAGAAAAACACCAAAAGATGCAACATGAAGAACACACATGATGAGCTATCACTTCGATGAGGATATTGTCGTTGAAGTGCTTCACGTAGTATGGCACGAAGGAGTTTAAAAATCTTGTCGTCGAGTGTGTAGGCGGGCATAATAACAGTTCTTTACTCTCTTTCAGAGGTGCCAACCTCCTCTTGTGTGAGTGGGTTACTAGTAAACTAGGGCAGGATATCTCGGTGCGTTGGAGACTTCAGGATGTCAGCTCCAAACTTCATCAACATTTCATGCCTCCTTTCATCCAGGGTTGGGAGCTTGAGTTCGACAAGTTTTCTTCGTAGTTTTTGTAGTTTATCCCAAGAATTATTCTTTGAGCCCAAGCTGACTTTGAAACATTTATTCAAACAATGTTTACAACGGGTACGTCAGCTACGATTCTTCATCAGCGATATTTCGGCCCTTTTTGGCAAGGGTCCTCGTCAGGCTGTCAATTCTTGTCGATTCTTTCCAAGAATCGCAGAGAATCAGAGTATTCCAAGAATGCAAATGGGGAAGAATAATATAAGAACATAACTACTGTACTTCGGTATTACAGGCCGTTCTTCCCGGCTCAGAATCACTTACCTGAGCTCGGTGAGCTGTTATTCGGCGTCGATTGGGACGCGACGGAGGGTGGAGGTTGTGACAGCCTGACGAGGACCCTTGCCAAAAAGGGCCGAAATATCGCTGATGAAGAATCGTAGCTGACGTACCCGTTGTAAACATTGTTTGAATAAAAAATCCCAAGAATTATTTTGTAGGCTCTCGTCTGAATTGTTTCCAGTTGACTTCTGTGTTTCCCTGTGAGCGACGGGTGTCAGACAGGACAGCCGTACATGACTATGGGACATACTCGGACCTTCCACTACGTCCACGCAAGGTTTGGTGCACTAGTCCTATGGTTTTATCATGCAACATGGACGGAGCGAATGAGCCATAGCCTAGCACTGGCTGAAGATGAAAGTTCTTATCATACCTTGTTATAAATATAATTATGACAATATATAATAATTATATATAATAATTATATATATATATAATTATGACAATATATCTTGTTATAAATATAATTATCAATACATTCATCATACTTCTTGTTGTATAGGCCACAATCCCTTAGATATTTCTGTTTTGTCTCACATCCCAAAAAACATATTCTGGCTATCTGGCTATCTGGGCCTCTCACCTAATTACAGGGGCGTCGCAAGGGGGGGGGAGCCCCCCCCCCCACCTTTTTGAGATCCGGTATTTTTTCGATAGCAGAACTGTTCGATATGTTTACGGGGATTCGGTAGTTATACAGAATCCTAAATAGGCTATCTGTACAAATCTCTTCGGTATAATGATCGGAATTCGGTATAATTGCCAGTATTCGGTAGTTATCACGCATTTGGTGAGAGAATTTACTTAAATCATTTGGTAATTTTTCGATGCCGGAACTATTCGGTATATTTATGGAGATTCCGTAGTTACACAAAATCCTGAATAAGGTATTGGTTCAAAATTATTCGGTATCATGATTGGGATTCGGTAATTTATTCAGTACAATTTCCAGGATTAGGAAGTTAACCACGAATCCTGACTTTGTTCCAGTTTCGACGAAAGTATACCGAATATGAATATTGTTCGGTAGTCTTTCGCGAGGTCTTTCGATACCAAAACAATTCGGTATAATAACCGGGATACGGTAGTTATACAGAATCCCGAACATGCTATCGGTCTAAACTTATTCGGTATAATAACTGGGATTCTGTAATTTATTCGTTTTAATTGCCAGGATTCAGAAGTTACCACGAACCTCGAAACTCAGAAGAGGTCGAGTGAAGCACTGGTCGCAGACAAAAGGGATGATGTATGATATCATCGATAGTCCTTACTTTATTTCGGATCCCAAAAAGAATATATAATCATAAATATTTTACTGGTTACTGGTGCTAGTAATTATATTAGTCCTAATAGGCCTTTGATTGATTCGTCTAGTCTATTAAGGTTTAAGAATAAGCTGGAGTCTGCTAATTTTGATTGTTTAAGTCAAGAAGCTGATGTTAATCGGAAGTTTGAAATTTGGTATTCTACATTAAAGAATTTGTTGTTAGAATGTTGTACATCTGTGGCAGCGCAGTCAAAGAAGCTAATACCAAAGAAGCCTTGGATATCGAAAAGTCTTCTTGCGTGTATTATTAGAAGACGACATTTGTATAAGTTGTCAGTTCGTAGTAGTGATTTAAGTTTGAAGGAATCGTATAGGGCTTATAATAATACATTAAATTCTATTCTTAGGCGAGCGAGGCAGGAATATTATAAGAAGAAGTTTAAGGAAAGTGAGGGAAACCCTAGTAAGACTTGGAAAGTAATTAAGTCGGTGGTCAGTCCGAATTCCCGCCCTGTGTGTCCAGATAATATAGGCCGCGGGGATGATGCCTCTAACCGTATGTGTGATCATTTTGCAAATATAGGAGAACGTATTTCTTCAGCGATAACTACGCGTAGTGATGATGGATCGTTTCATCAGTTTTTGACGGAAGAGAGTGATGTTTCAGCTTACCTTCAACCAGTTACGATGCTGGAGCTATCTGAATGCGTAAAGGGGATGAAAAACGGAGCTTGTGGAGGAGATTTTATTTCGTTGAAAGTTTTGAAATCAGTGCTGCCAGTTATATTTTGTCATTTTCTTAGTTTAATTAACGATTGTTTGAAATCTGGTATTTTTCCAGATTGCTTAAAATGTGCGAGCGTGATTCCGCTGTTTAAAGGAGGTGATAAGAATTCTTTTGGTGATTATAGGCCGATTTCGCTTTTACCGGTAATTTCGAGGGTATTTGAAAAGCTTATAAATAGAATTGTGAATTTTCTAGAAGATAGGAAGTTTTTTAATTCTCATCAGTTTGGTTTCAGAAAGGATCGTTCGACGGAGCAGGCCGTGTTACTACTTACGACTTTTGTTAATGATGCTTTAGATAAGGGTATGAAAGTTGCATCTGTTTTTTTATATATTGTTAAAGCGTTTGATTCTGTTGATCATGATATTTTAATTCAGAAATTATTTAATTGTGGTATTCGAGGTGTTTTTCTTGATCTAGTTAAGTCATTTTTACTTAACCGTTCCCAGCGTGTGGTACTAAATGAAATTGCTTCTGATATTTTTCAAGTAAGTAAAGGTGTTCCACAAGGGTCAGTTTTGGGTCCATTGCTGTTCTTAGTTTACATAAATGATCTGTGTCGTGTCTCCAGTCTTATATCTTCGACTTCAAACACTTGTGTTAGTGATGATGTTAAAGCGATTTTGCCGTGTTTTGCTGACGATTCGCATTTGACGGTCGCTGCTAGGACCGAAAATGAGTTATTAGATATTACGACACAAAATATGCAATACATTGAAAAGTGGATGCGAGTTAACAAATTGAAACTGAACCATGCAAAATCTTGTTTTGTAATATATGGCAGAAGTTCGAATTATTATCCTTGGATAATCAATATAAAAGTTGGTGGTCAGACAATTAAACGCAGTGCAAGTACTCGTTACCTTGGAGTTATTATTGATGAATGTTTAAGTTTCAAAAATCATATTGCATGTGTTAGTAGTAAATTAGCCAGGAATGTTGGAATTATTAGAAAACTTAAACATATTTTTCCTCAGAATGTATTAAGAATGTTATATTTTTCAATGGTACATCCGTATCTGTTGTATTGTTGTCTGGCATGGACAAAAACTTTTGTAAGCCACCTTACTCCTCTACGTGTGATACAGAATATGGCAATAAGAGTATTGTCTGGTGATAGTCGTAATATTTCCGTAAGACACCGTTACCAGGAGCTTCACATTTTACCTTTTGCGGGAAGTTGTAAGTTTTATGACGCTTTATTTATGTACAAACATTACAATGAAGTTTTACCCCAGTGCTTTTCTCAGTATTTTTCCCGTGCATCATCTTTTCATGAACATGGAACTCGTAGTTCGCAGTTGATCCGCAGGCCGGTTGTAATAACTAGTAGATCGAGATTTAGCATTAGACATGTTGGGCCTTTAGTATGGGAAGGCTTATCGACAGAGTTAAGGTCATGTAGTGTTTTATTGGATTTTCGTAACATGTTAAAGGTTCATTGTTTTGCTGTATATGAATTTGATGCGTTATTCTCAGCCGTTTAAGTTGTGTTTTGCGTTAGTTTTTTTTGGATAGTTAGTAGTGATTCTGGTTGAAAATGTTTTTTTTTTGGTTTCTTTTGGGTTGGGCGTCCCAGACCGGGTAAGTCAAGCTCCTTTCTTTCTTTCTTTCCTTTTTTTTTCTTTATATTTGTCGAAGTTTTTGTTGTTGTTGATGTTTTGTTTTGAGGGTATTTAGTCCCTCACAGGTTCGCCTCTGGGCATTGAAGATTCTATTTTTTTTTTAATAAACCCTTATTCATTCAGAAAATTCCGCCTACAGCACTTTTCGTAACATTCTCTATTTTGTGGAAGGGCGCGTCAGTTGACTGGGGTTTTAAGCCAGTTTTAGGATTGAGATTTCGAAACATTAAAAGCTAGAATTTGGATGGAAATTAAAATTTGACAGGAAACGCAAAAAAAAATTCGCCTGTGGCGCTCACTTTATGTGATTATGGCTAGTATATTGACTAGACTACAGTTGCTGCTGCTGCCGGAACGTCGCTCCATCCGGTTTCGGGAACTTCTTAGAGTCTCGGTATTTAATCAACGGTAAATGATAGAATTTGTAAGAGAAGCAGTTACATTTTAGCCTACAGAAAAAAAATGGATTTCTAAAATTTTCGCCTGCGGCGCTCGATTTAACTTTCTATTGGCTATAATGGATAGAAGCCGTTACTGCAATCATGCCCGGCAATGTATCCTCCATGTGGGCTTTGCCAAAACGCCACCTGCGCTTGGTCCCCGTCATGACGAGAAAGGTCCGAGAAAAACCGTCGTCTGTTCAATACTCGTCTTATCGTCTTTCATGCTGCCCTTTATTGTAACTCTTCCTACGTAATCGTTTCTGTTCCATAATTTAAAGCTCGAATTCTTAGTTCTAGGATTCGGTAAAATTTTTGAAAGATTCGGTAAAATTTTGGCTCTGCCCCCCGCCCCCCCCCCCCCGAAAATGCACTTGCGACGCCCCTGCCTACTTATATGTACAGTAAAATAAGACCGGTTAGATGGCAAATTTTGCCCTACCCAAACTTAAATCACCGCAAGTTTTCCATGAACGATACGAGAAAAGATTTGCCCTTCTTCCTGGGATCATTATAATACAGGTAGTACCAAATCATTGCTGAAGAAGTACGATTGTAGGCTACCTATATTTTACTCACTGACCGTAAACCACTTATCGTGACCATTAACTGATTCTACTTATTGACATCTCGCTTGCCACTTAACTTTTCATTACATAAACCAGGTCTTACAAGCCATTCCGGGGTGCTTAAGCAGAAACTCACATGGTTTTCTTTCACAAGCGCAAATACTGCTTTATAATGAAGGTCCAGCCTGTGAGGCACATACTAATTCTATTTAATTCCATGTGATATTTTTGCAAAAATAGTGGTGGATCGTCATACATGGTCAACATAGTCATAAATAATGACATATATGTTACAATTTTAAAATACAATCCGATAACAGACATAATTACGAGCATGTCAGTTTAAATTCAGAATTACCTGAATCGACGATTTTGTAGGCCAGGTCGTACATCTTTCCTATCGTAACAGGAACTTTCTTGCCTCCCTCGGGGAAATGAAACGTTTTTGGTGAGTCGACTTCCACGTAGTCCACCTAGAAATAACAGCCAGTAGTACCGCGCAAACATTTTATCTTTGATTTCACGGGGGCCGACGCCATACATACTGATTTTCGAGAGGATGCGAAAGTTGCGGTATTTTTTCTATTAAACCCGCGTAGCATCTTTTCTAGTTTCTTTCTTATTTTCTGGGTACGACTCCAGCAACGTTGGGTAATATAGGTTACGATTAATATAGGTTTTCAACAGTAATATTGCCAAGGAAACGAGTTTTAATTTTGAATCATTTGTAGAGTTCCAAGAAAAACCACAAAACAAGCCAAATTCTAAACAATAAGCCCACTTTCCCGACCCGAGCCCGTCACAAAGACCTTCCGCCCCAGCTCACAGAAACACGCCCACGCGTTTTAGCATTAACCCTTAAAGGACCCCTCTTACTTATTCTGCCTTTTCGATTATCCCTAGTTCACCGATAGAATTACAATCCTCAAAAATCCCAGTCCTTCGCCTTTGTTTCCTTTTGCACCGACGACTTTTTAGCGCTTTCTCGGCTTAGCCACGGATTCTATGTTTTTTTGCGGTAATTAAGATTTTCAAAAAAATTAAATAAAATCCAGATAAAATCTCCATCAAAAGAACTTCAGGCTTACGCCCTTACCATTCTGTGCAAAAAGGATCTCAGTTTTGCGTCTACATGCTTGATAAAGTAGTTGATTTTATTATTTATTTCGCTGCTGAATTTGAATTTCCCGCAAAACTCAACCCACAGTCGAACATCACCTCGACAGCTGTTTGTCGAATTAGAGCCAAAAAAATCTTGCAGGTCACAGAAACACACTTGTGGGTCAGACAAACGACCACTCTTCTCGAGCCACAAACACTTGGTGGATCGCGGAAAAACACCACAAATGTGGGTCAAACGTCTAATGCCCCCCCCCCCCAATAAAAACATTCAAAGCCATTTTAAGTCATTTCACGTTTTATGCTTCACCAAAAATATACTCAATGAGGTCATTCCGCGCATCACCGGTAACATTTGAGAAAATGATGCGCATCCTTGTGAAAATTCACCTCAAATCGCACTTCGACATAGTTATGTTCCCGTCGGTGCTAGAATTTGACACTGGGTTCTTGTGGCTAGTATTCTAGGTCACATTTCTCCAGTCATCATCCACTCTTTCAGACAGTGTGGTAAACCTCTACAAGATTTTTTTTTTGCTATGAGTTCAGGGCTTTAAACGATTAACAAATAATTTAGCGTATTCCATTACTATTTATTTATATTTGTTCATTTTCCCTCAGAACTGAGGAGTACAAAATATAATGTATAAAACAGAACTATGCCTAAACCATCTGGTCCATTCAGTGACATATAAATACTGTAAAAAATACACACGATTTCGACAACTGAATTATAATTGTTTACGTGCTATATTGTTCACTTGTCAAAAAAATGGTACAGATTGTGGGTTTCGAGGGCTACCGAAGCTTTTTTGTGAAAGTTGGTCATCTTTTTCTTCAAAATTAAAACTGGGTCTTGTACTTTAAAATTAGAAACCAACTGCGAGTTACTGAAAGAAATGGGGAACCTGAAATCTGTGAACCTGGAGTAAAGAATCAATTACCTCTATATCAGACAACGAAGTTTGCAGGTTGACACACCAGTATGTCAAAGAAGACTTCCTGTAGATTAGTCCATCCTGGTACAAGCGAATGAATGCCTCAGTTACAGCCTCGCTCATTCCCTACAAAAAGAAATCATTTTTAGGATCTACCAATCCAAAAATTGTAGAGCCACTGGGTCCAGCGTTGTCGTCGGTCCCTTTCGGCCTTCCTTTTGGGTAGTGCCGAGTAATCGCCTCTAGTGGTAGATTTTCTTCTCCAGGATGACGTTGGCTAGGGCTTTGTAGATTTGGTACTCGGTCTTCTTCGGGAATATCACTGAGGTTGTCGTGCTGATGGAGCTGGGGATTTAAGTTCGTTGCATAGGACCTTGAGTTGCGACATCATCGGGCTGGTACGTCTGCACTGGAACAGGCTGTGTTGCAAGGTTTCTTCGTCCACCCCGCAGTTTCTGCATTGTGAGGATGTGCCGAGTTTCCACTCAAACAGCATTTTGTTGAGAAGGATTTAGGATCTCAGATTTCAGAGCCGAGATTCAAATCCTGAAGGAGGATCGACATCTTCAGCCTTCCAATTATCGCGAGCGGATGCTAACCTGAGTCAGCCCTTTCGCGGGCTGGAACGCGAAGTCGGAGTAGGTTTTCACGCTGCTACGAACATTTCCGAGCTCTCCGCCATGGTAGCCAGTTCCCAAATACGTACTACGTACTTAACGTACGACATATGCACGGTTCCGAGAGAAGTTTCGGTCCCTCTTTTCAGATTAAATTTAAAAAAAAAATAGCTTAACTTTAAATTTGATGTTAATCTTTATTTTCAACTGAAATCACAGAATCGATTGCGCACCAGAAGAGGAGTATGTTAGCTGAAAGCTATGCCTCCAAACTGGGCAATTAGCACTCTACCACAAATCCGTGATTGTGGGTAGCCTACGCCAAACGTAACTTACCCTACCTCAAATGATGGGCACTCTAACCCACTAAAAAAATTGGTTTGAGTGAAAATCAGAAAACAAACAAATGTAATTCTTTTATAGTGCGTTCGGGCGCCCATCATTTAGCATAGGGTAATCGGCGATCGGCACAGACTACCCTACACTGTCGGTATACGTTTGACATCTATCCAAAAATCAGGAATATGTGGCAGACTGGCTTACAGTGGCTTCCAGTATCTCTCAGTTAGGCTACTAAAGTTTCTACCTTGTATAAGGTCAACATTTTTTACCTACTGTATCCATGGTGAAGACTTTCCGCTTCCAATCCAGCAGAGGTCCAAGGCGCTCGAGCTGCTTGTAAATTTCTTGCTCATTTGAATCCTTCCAATCAAAGACACGCTTGATAAAATCTTCCCTCGTCATTTCTGACCTCCGCTTCCCCTCAGTTGCCATCAGATGACGCTCAACAACAGCCTGAGTTGCAATGCCAGCATGATCACACCCAGGCACCCACACAACTTCTTCCCCCCTCATTTTCCTCCTAGAATGAAGGAAATTCAATAAGGGCATCCAAAACCCATTCCACCGAGATATCCTCCCCCTGCTTTTGTCCCCTCCCGAATTCTTCTTCCTCGTCAAGCTGCCGAGCCTGTGCCTCGTTTAGAGCCGGTGGTAGCTTTGCGAACAAGGTATGCTCAGAGTTTAGTCCCCTCGTTTGATTATACAACTCGAAGCGCATTTCAACGTTCATTTTTATATCATTAATATTTTATTACTTGTATTATATGTAACTGACCATATCTGCGATAAGATGTCGGTATAAATGCCGCGAAAACAACCCATCGACTTGTCCATTTTGTGTTTATAAAATAAATTGAATTGATTGATTGATTGCATCCAATACTCTGACATCTTTTGATGTCTATGCCCTAAATATCGTATATAGGCTTGCACCACTTACTCTCACATTTATTCCACTTCTTTCCTCTTGGCTGATATATTTGTTGGCTCGCATCTAGGGGTGCAGTGAATCAGTCAAGCAAACCACAACAGTCAGTTACACTCATAAGAAGATGTATATTTCCTAAGCCAGGTAATGCAAAAATCGACTCACATCTTGCCGTAACAAATTTTCAGAGAAACCTCAATGAGATAAGAGGAAACAGTACACTGATTTCTGAAGTTCAGACATGGTTCTGAATAGATGGAAACAGCACGTTTTCAGTAGAGGTGCTTCTCTGGACCTTAGTGCCTCGACAGTGACGCTTTCATATTTACGTGTGACAAGAATGAACTATTCAACAAGTCAAAGTAGATCTTAAAAGCTTTTAATCACACCTGAGGGGCTGCTTCGCAATTTTCATAAAGAAATGCTACATAGCCTACCCCCAGTAGCATAACTCTACTGTGATTTCACTCTGCGTCAGTATCCCAAAAGTTTAGACCTTGACATTGGCAATGGGTTTCTGCGCTAAGCAGCAAACTTTGAGTCAATGGTGCAGCCCTGTTGATACTTTTGGATGATGAACCAAAATACAAGCCTCCTCGGATAATAATACATAGATGGCACTTTACACACGGGACTTGTACCGTGACCAATAAAATGGTTTATTGGTCACGGTACAAGTCCCTTGTGCAAAGTGCCCTATGTATTATTATTAATTTCCGTGACATGGGGATGTGAACTGGTTAGATGAATTTGCCTTCGGGCGGGATCACTGTTCTTATGGCCGGCTTCTACGAGACTTTTGTAGTGGTTTGCGAACTCTGTCCACAAGCCCCTCGGTAGCTCAAATGGTAAGAGCGCCTCCTTGTAAGCAGAGGGTCCTGGGTTCAAATCCCGGCTGAGGAGTATTTTGTCTTTCAGTTCACTACTTATAAAATCTTCTCGGATAGCAACCCATTCACGACAGGTCTCAACCCTCACTTACCATCGAATGATAGAGTCCTGAATGGAGACTGTTAAAGCATGGCCAAGATGCAATGAGCCTGTCACATTTGGGGGTGGAATGACCATACTGAAAACCTTCCGGCCTGGGCTGAACTGCTTTGATTCTGACGTCATCTCTGACTTTGCTTTGTAGATTTCTTGCCATTTCTTGTCCACTGACAAAGGGTCGAAGGCATTTGCAATGCCTCTTGTTCCTAAAACGAAACAAAAAACACATTAACAGGAAATACAGTATAACTTTGTCAATAAAACCGAAAAGATCTGCCGAAAATTTCTCATACCCTGAAGTTCTCCCTAGTTTTATTCGGGGTTGTAGGGGCAAAGTTGTTTGGGGATGTTGGGATTGTACGTTCCGGCAAAACAGCAAACCTTAGCAGCACTGCTACTACCACTAGTAATTACGCAGGAAGGTTATCAAGAGGCTGCCTTCCTTGGTAAAAGATCCCAGTCTTTACTTTTTCCTTACAAAGAACTTTCTGATTTTATTCATTCTAATCTGGTAGACTTAATCTAGTTACTGAATCTGCGCAGGGCTTCAGACACGACCATAAACGGTACACCATCGTTGCTAGATTACCGTACGGAATATCATTACAGGGACCTTATGCAACCAGCCGAGGCCATGATCAATGGGAAGGCACTTACTAATTATTAGGCCTACTACTGATTTGGGCATAAATAAATCCAGAAGTAATGAAATATTTGTACATAAGGGTCATCAAGCCAAGGAGTCAAGTCCTCTATTATTTAAACTACGCTTAGGTTAAACTGTCTCCTCTTTCTTTTTTCTTTTCACATTTAACTTCATATCTTTGTAAACTTGAGACCTTAGCCTACAGGAAAAGAGTAAACTAATAGTACTCTTGCCAACCCAAGTTTGATACTCCATGTAAGACTATAATTACTATTACATAGCCCATGATCACCAGAGCCAAACACAGGTCAAGGGGCCAAAATATCAAACAGAATGCAAGGGACTTTTTCAGGTCACTAGCACTGCCAGTACCACTAGTCAATGAGCTACTGCTTAAGCTACACTGTTTACTTTAGTTGCTTATAAGCATAAGCAACATGATAACTTTTCACTTTTAACTTAACAACTTCAAAACTCTACATACACACTTCTGTCCTTTCTATACTAATTTGGTAAATCTGAATGTGGCTTAGTGCAGGCTCAACCCCACCAGTCATTGGCAGTCACGTAAGACAGATTAGTGGCATCAGCATGAACATGTTCAACAAACTAGATGAAAGCTATGATATCAAGGACCAAAGCCACCCAGCAATGTCAACAGGCTACACAGCCTTGTCATTACCAAGTGCAATTTAAGGTAATTTGAGAAACAAAACCAGCAGGTAAAGGCCAGTGCAGTCACCAAAGCTTAAACAAATCCGAACTCTTAAAAAAGAAGACTTTAGGTAGGCCAGTCTTGGGTAGTACCAGTCAGAGGAGGCTAATTTAACAAGTAATTCACAGTGTTCATTGTGCTTTTTTTCTGGGACATTCTGTTATTCCTGTGATTCAACTTCTGTCTCATACTATTTTCCTAAACATTCTGATTTTATTCTTGGAAGCGTGCAACCCAGCCAGTCTAAAAGAAGTAGGCTATACAAGAGGGGTGTCTGAATGAATCTACTTGAAATAAGATGTAATTTATTCACAGGATATATATGCATGCAATTCTCACCGTTTCTTTCCAGCCTCTACACTTACCAATTGTGTGAAATTAGGCCATGATTGAAAGCTCCACACTGTCAGAAGTTTCATAACCGACAACACAAGGATGCATGGTTTCACCAGACAACATTCGGAATGTTATATGTTGTTGCAACAAATGTTATGCATGAACTGTTGTATATAACAAACACTGTCAGGAGGAGCTGAAAAACCGCCAAAAAAAGCATCTGCTGAACTCTCTGATCTCATGACGACAAAAAAAAGCTAGCAGATGCTTTTTGGCTGATTTTTTGGCTCTTCCTGGCAATGGTTGTTATGCATAACATTCCATGCATAATGTTCCTCGCGACAACAGATAACATTCCAAGCGTTTTCTGTTGTGTGTTGTCTGTTGAAACTGCGCATCCTTGTGTTGTCTGTTATGAAACTTCTGAGAGTGCAATTATTCTCAACAACATAATATTTTATCCCTTATCCCTTTTCTTTGAACAAAGTTGCAGCATTTTTGGCATCTTAAATTTCTGTCCAGTTTCCAATTTTCTTTTGCATTTTTTACAGATTAATTTGTGCTACCAGTTTAACCCAAATAGCTTGAGCATGACAATTTGACTATTAAATATTCCTTCAGTCCAAGCTATTTGATAGTGCACAGTGGATATGTCAGCTGAATTTTATTAGAGACCCTTCTTGGCAAGGGTCCTCTTCAGGCTCAACGCCGCTCAAGTTGGAGATACGAACTTGTGTGAAAAACCCACGCATTTATATAACCTTGAACTTGGTCTGAAAATTTTACAAGAAAACTTCTGTGCAGTCAAAAACAGGTCATTCAGGGTTTCCTGCTTGACAGTTAGGACCAGGTTAGGACTGATCAGGACTGCACTGAAATATCCAACCTGGCCTATTCAGGCCAGGTTTGAGCTTGTATAAATTCGAGGTTGAATCTTGCAGGGGGTCATGACTAGGGGTGAGGTGGTGGACGCCTCCCCTCCCCCAATCTTGTCGGCCAGTTGTTAGAAAATAACCGGGTCATTCGCGAAGCGATTTTGCGTCAAAACAGTCTGTTTTCTGAAAATCAGTTGATTTTTTTTCAAAACAGTCGTTCTTTCTGAAAACCTTTCGACTTTTTTCAAAACTAATTTTCTTCTTGAAAACAGTTGTTTTTTCTGCAAAAAATGTCGGTAAAGTTTACCAGCCAGTCCGTAAATGCCTTGCCTGGCCCGTTTCAGTGCTAGACGATTACATGAAATTTTGCTGTCTGAATGAAGAACTTGCAGCCCACATAAATTATTTTGTTTCCCAAGGTAAGAGTGGAGAAAATTCAGGGGAAACCTATACACTGATGACGCCCCGACTGGCACTGAAAAAAAAACTGTTGCCTGACATGAACCTGTATGACGGGGTAACGCCTCACGGGCTTTGAGCAGGAGCAGCAATCAAAATGAGTAAATCAGAGGATGCAGTAGTCCAAGCCTTTATGGGATGGAAATAGAACGGTATGGTTGAAAGATATACAGGCACAAAGAGGCTTACCCAGCTTCTCCATTTTTCGGCCAAATAGGTTGGGATAAGCGCGGTTCTCACCTTTACGGCCACACAAGACCTGTGCACCCTGACATTAGCGTACCCATTTCAAGTGAACAAAAGGGAAATTTGGCAACCGGAGTGGTGTCAAGTTCAGAATTTACACATTATTATATGAAATAATAACTTAACGGTATATCATGTTATTCCATTTGGGATTGGATTTGGGTTTGGAGGAATGGTGAGAAAAGGGGAAAGAGTAGGTGGTTGCGGGCTCTACCCTCCGATACTTAACAACCAAGGACGGGTTCATGCGGTTTGGATTCGGAATATATTACTATTCCAAACACGAACCGCTGTAAATCCGGACAGTTGCTTCCCAAATCTCAGCGGGGCTGTGATTAGGGGTAGAGAGAGAGGAAAAAAAAAAAAAATGTTTAAAAGTTTCATGATAAAAAGAAGTGGAGAAGATTGGGAAAATATCCATCTTGGCGCAGACCGTCCTGGTTAAACCCCCCAAACATTTTAGCTAGTAACGCTTCTGCCCTCCATTCAAAATATCTGTAGTTTCTTTTAGTTACATTTTCGTTTGGTTACTGTAGACTGACTGTAGAATGCTTTAAAAAAGGGTATTTTTGATAAGGGTCTCATCCCCCCCCCCCTTGAACCTAAACAAAAACACAAAGTGGGCATACAAATACCAAAGCCAGATAAAGGCTAATTTGTACCTCGGAACATAAAGAACAAAATCCGTTTCCTGAAAACCGCATCATTCCAGCTGCAAGAAATCAGCATTTTTTGTTACATTTAAATTTTCGCGGGATGTAGCTAAACGACCGAGTTAATAGTTGCGGTTTGCAGATACCATGGTATTTGATACCACGGTCTAAGTCATCGTGGTATCTGGCCAGTCCGACCATGGTAACCGATCGTGGTGTCTAAAAAAGTCATCTTACTTTTTTTTTTCAAGTTGGTGGGAAAGAAGTTTGGCACTTAGTGATGTGACAGAATATTAGTTTTTCTTTTGGGATGACCTCGAAATGCGTAATTTCGGCTATTGCCGTTTTTGCAGAGCAACCTTACATCAGATACCGCGGTAACTGCAAAATGACTAATTGCAGATCCAGTTACCGTGGTAACAGATGGTATCTGCAAAAACGCAACTAATACTCTTGATGAGTAACTCTTCTTGCCAATGCAAAATCGCCTTGTACATAGCGGAAGAGCCGGAATCAGTATCACAGCTGCTCCCAAACATCACCGTGATTGGTTAACACAGGATTGAGTTGTTGAGTTTGAGTCGTTAGTGCTACGTTTTTCCCGAGGATCACTGGCGTGTTTTGGACTTAGTCATATAGAGTATAGAAAAATCTGACAAATACAGCCTACCCGACGGAAACGAAAAAGGACAATCAAAGAATACAGTATATAATATGCCGAGAATATGTCCGAAGTAGTCCCCGAAAATAGATCAGTGGGTCCGTCGCCGAAAACATTTCGGTGCGCCGGTAAAATTTGACGCCTAACCTTCCTTGGTGATGTGTCAGATTCTCTCTCTTTAATCACACACCATGGTGCATGATGAAAATCACCACGGTGTATTTTCGTTCCTGCAGGAACGGAAGTTTTCTGGGGGCATTGTGTCTCAATTTCGGTCGGGTCACTAATATGCCTGCAAATTCTCATGGTCTTTAGCACATCTGGAACTATCCTAACTCGCGATCACCAGAATTCCGAGAAACCCCTTCCAACACCCCCCACAGAGCCCCGAGACGATTTGGTTCCGTCAGTTACGTATCTAGTGGTAATGTTTGTTCACCCCACCAAGTTCCCTCCCAATCCCTCCGGTCTAAGGGTTACACTTCAAGAGTTTCCGGTGCCCCCCTCCACCCCCACCCCCACCCCTATCGGATCCGATCCGGACTTAACATGGTACATCTGAGACGATAGTTTTTTCCATTTGTCAAGTTTCATTCAAATCCTATCATCCGTTAATAAGACACTAGATTCCAGATTCCCCATCCCTCCACTCCCCCACGATGATCGGATCGGGGAAACGACTATTCTCAAGCCAGTCTGTTCGGGTCCCTGACACGCCTGCCAAGTTTCATCGTCGTAGCACATCAAGAAGTACCGAACTCGCAGGATCGCCAGAAATCTGGACCCCCCCCCCCCCCCCACACACACACAGTGCCCGAATCCGATCCGTTTATGTCAATGATGTACCTAGGACTTGTGCTTGTTCTTCCGATCATGCTTCATCCCGAGCCCCCCTCTAACTCCCCACAAAATCGCCGAATCCGGTCCCGATTTGAAATCGGATATCTGAGACAAGAGGTCTTTGTAAATATCAAGTTTCATTAAAGGACCCGTCGTACCTATAGTGCCAGTGAACCTACTTCCGAATTACAGTAATTAATTCTTAAACCTAAAGATCTAAATTTCATACGTTACATTCTAGACCCGCTGACGATACCACACTAATCTTTGCACTTGCCGCGATTCACGTTTTTCCATGCGCATATGCTCCCAACGAGTGTTAGCGTATCATGCTACTGACGCGTAAAACCGGTTATCTCAATCTTGCCGAATTTTTACTAGAAGACAGTGGGTCTGGGAAAAGGCTTAAAACAGCCAAAGTCATGGATAATTTGTTAAAAGTAGAACTTAGTTTTACAGTATTCAGATAGTTTTGCATATTGGAACATAAACAGTATAAAGTGCGAGGCGTGCTTTAAGATCCGATCATCCGTTCAATAAACAAGACCAAAGGTTTCGATGGGATCCCAAAAATTCAATATTTGATCCAGACAATTGGGTCTTGTCTATGCGAGATCCAGTCTTCGCCAGACTCCTTGAACATTTTTACTACTAAAATTCAGAAACAGATTAAGGCCAAAAAGCTAATCATCTGAGAAAACCAAGTTCAGATATGGATTCATCATGTTTGTGTTTACCCCTATAAGTCATATCTGTTTTGACGAAAACTTCCTGCCTTACTTCTGCGAATTTCCCGGTTTCGGCCGAATTCCCAAACTACCTGTCCGGCAAAAAAAAAAAAAAAAAGAAGCTAAAATCGAACTCAGCGTATCTTCTTTCCCCTATATCGAACATCTAATCAACTTCAAATTAAAATTTAACTTAAAACAAATTTTCCGGTTCCAGCCAGATTCCGGGCGAACTATATGTCCGGGTACAAAATGACTGTCATACACCGATTCAGCATCTCTTCTTACCCCTAAATCGGATATCTAATCAACTACAAGTACTTATAACAATTTTCCGGTTTTGGCCGGATTCCGGGCGAACTACTTGCCCGGCGAGAAAATGATTTTCACCATCGTGTTCAGCATGTCTTCCTACCCCTTAACCGAACATATAATTAACTTCAAATAAAACTTTTACTTTTAACAGATTTTCCGGTTTTGGCCGGATTCCGGGCTAACTACTTGTACGGCGAAACAATGGTTTTCACCATCGTGTTCAGCATGTCTTCTTACCCCTATATCGAACATCCAATCAACCTCAAATAAAACTTTTACTTTTAACAAACTTTCCGGTTTTGGCCGGATTCCGGGCAAACTACTTTTCCGGCGAGAAAATGGTTTCCACCATCGTGTTCAGCATGTCTTCTTACCCCACACAGACTGTCCCATTAGCTGTTTAAAAATATTTTGCTTGTCCCTTAATTTAACCCCCCTCACCCACCCCTAAACATAGGGCTACACAGCCCATCTACGAACTCAACCTTACTCTTGACCCAAACAATGCTCACACCAAGTTTCATCAAAATATATCATTCCCTTCGAGAGTTATCGTGCTTACAGACGGACGGACGGACAACTTTTGCGATGTCATAGGTATCCCTCCACTTACGTTTCGTATTTTCTCAATTTTCCCGCTCCGTCCATTTACCACAGGTGGTCAGATCGGGGACGTAACTATTTTCAATTTAATCTGGGCAGGTCCCTGTATTGCTGCCAAGTTTCATCGTCCTAGCTTATGTGGAAGTGCCCGCAAAACCCCCGACAGAAACTTCGATCGCTATATGGCACATGGCCGAAGGGCAAGTGCCATAAAACGGAGTAATTATTGGTGGGTTGCGAATCAAATACGGTACGAGATTGGTGTCCGGTCAATTCGTCACAGGACAATTTGTCACAAGGACATTTCGTCACAAGGACAATTCGTCACAAGGACAATTCGTCATACTGACAATTCGTCATACTGACAATTCGTCATACTGACAATTCGTCATTAGGACACTTCACTATACAGACATTTCGTCACAGAGAGCCTGATTTCAAGTTTGGATTTCGTTTTTAAGCTACGTATTCTTAAATACTCAGTTACATTAAAATAGTCTGGCTGTTTAAAGCACAACTCTTACTACAAATGATCTTTTCCCTATGAAATGAATCAGAAAAAAAAAACGTTTTTGAAAATACCATTACTTTCGACTGAAAACCAGCGATTCTCTTATTAGCGCTTGTCGATTACCTCCAGCCTTCCTGCTCTCCGACGCGGCGGCTGGGCGCAAAACATTTGAAAACTGATCGTGCCTTGGTTAAAAAGTGGGAAAACTAAGCAAATAAAAGAAGTAACAAACATAAGATTATCACATCCCTATGTGTGAAAGAGTTGTCAGCGGACGTTGAAGATTCCGGCAAACTTTTCGTTGGGTGACGGGAAAACTCGGCAAGGCCGAAAAAGCGCTAAAAATTCGTAGTTACGAAACGAAACAATGGAGAAAGGTCGGAATTTTAGAAGCTTATAATTCCATATAGGAGCTAAGTATATTATAAAAGGCAGAATAAGCAAGAGGGGTCCTTTAACACATTAAAACATGTATTTATCAGCGATTTCCCGTATATATTCGAGTACGTCAGTTTGACAAGACCAATATCTCCCTACTATGGTTTTAGTAGGAAGTCTTCGTACTTCCACTTCTTGGGTGGTTTCGGGCACCCAGCAACAATTCCCGCAATACTCATTTTTGTTTTGCCTGCAGAAACGAAACGAGTTTACAAATGTTTGGATGAGCTGCTCCAACATGTTTGTTGAATGCTGAATGCCATTCTTCAATTTGTTGTTAGTCCTAGGAAGGTCTTCTGTGACGCGCTCAAAGACGTTCCAGACAGGGATAGGAAAGAGAGCATTTCTGCTTGCCCTGATGGCCTGTGATGTTCTTCCTATATAAATGTCTTCAAAGCAGTCGAGGATTGGATTTGGATATACTTCAGATGGACAGATCTGAACATAGCGGTCGAACGCTGTCCTAGCATTCTCATGGTGAGAGCAAAATCGCTGCAAGACGAACACTTCTCGAGAACATCGAATTTCTGTTTTGTATATGAGGATGCTTAACAACAGAGTTTTTAACGATCTCTCTCAAACTTTGCGAGTTCCAATTTAACTAATAAATCCTTGACTCTCTTCGAGAATATATAACATTAAGACTGATGATTAAATATCGGAGATAGAGAAAGGATTAAAAATAATGATTCAAATATTGATTCAAACAACCTCTTGTGAACTGATCATTAAATATCGGAGATAGAGAAAGGATTAAAAATAATGATTCAAATATTGATTCAAACAACCTCTTGTGAAGGGATTTTTTATTTTATCCAAACTACCTTTGTAATAGCAAATTTTCTAAAATATGACGAACTGTCCTAGTGACGAATAGTCCGTGCCACCAATTGTCATGTGGCGAATTGTCCCTGTGACTAACTGTCCGTGTGACAAATTGTCTGTGACGAATTGTCCTAGAATCACGAGATTTCATTTTATGGTAAAAATTTTGGAACCCCCAAGCTCTCCTTTCGTAGTAGACAGCTCCAGAGCTACGGTTACACAACCAAAAAAGGCCGGAATAACGCTTTCAATAAGCTGCAGATTCAGAACAATAATGAAAATCTAAAATACTGTACGTTTTCGTTCTGTAGGCTGTGCAATATCTGCCTAAAAACCCTCACACTTAAGGCGTATTCTCGCCGTTCAACGAGGACTCCACTTGAGGAGTCCCCGCGTTTTTGTTTGTCCTGGGGACTCACTCACCGAGTCCCCACGGGCGAACGCTCCGATTATCATCACCATCATCAAAAAGGACTCCCTTTCATATTCGGAGGGGAATCAATTTTGCTGGTGTTGGCGCAATGTAAAATTAATTAAAAAGAATCAGAATAAACAAAACCAAAAATAAAGTGGATCCAGACTAAGTTCGTCAACTGTATCTACTTTTTTTTTTTTTTTTAAAGAAAATCCACTTTAGAAGCATTCCCCGTCAGTGCTTCCACTTTCTTTTTCTGAAAATCAGTAACCGCTCCGAAAAAATCGGGAGAAATTTTTAGGAAATCGGGGAAAATTCGGGAGTTTTAACAAGAGCTGTAAGCTCATATGGCACTTGCATGTGTCAAGATGATTTGATTGATCAAGAGTAAGTTTCGACTTTGCGGTTGAGATGCGCGCTATAAGGGAGCTGGAACTTCATTTGTAAGCAAAACCCTTGAGGCAAAACTGCTAATGGGCTGATGGGCATCACGAAAATGCATATATTGCTTAAAAGTATTTTTTTTACTTTGCGGTCAAGATTGGTACTTTAAGGAATAATCGGATTTGGGAAGTAGCAATTTCTAAGCAAATGTTGTTGAGTCTCCAATATTCCAGCGAAGTTTCATCGTCCTAGCACATCTGGAAGTACCTTAACGCGCATCACCGGAATCCCAGACCCCCCTCCCCCTCCTCCAACTCCACCCACAATAACCGGAGCCAATCCTGTTCTGTAAATGATTAATCCAGAGCATCTGTTTGTCATTCCCACGAAGTTCGATCCAGATCACACCAGTCTAAGCGGGTCAAGTATTTTCCGCCCTCCCCCCGATAATTGCCGGATTCGGTCCGGAAATGAAAAAGGTCACAAGAGAAAAATGTCCTCTGTTTAATTATTAAATTTCACTCGAATCCGATCACCCGTTCCAAAGTTACGCATGACTCAATATTCCGGATTCCCCTCCCTCAACTCCCCCCCCCCCCCAAGATTATCATATCGAGGATTTTTTTTTTTTTATTCCAAGTCAGTTTGACCGGGTCCCTGATATGCCTTCCAAGTTTCGTCGTGAAAATCCCCCAAAAACGGAATTCCGGGATACCCCTCCTCCCCCCCCCCTTAAGTGTCCGGATCCAGTCAAATTATGTAAAAGATTTATATGGACCAGATGTTTGTTCTTCCCAGCAAGTTTCACTCCGATACCATCATTCTAACCGTTTCTCGATATTTCCGGTCCACCCCCCCACCCCACCCCACCCAGCTCCCCCGCGGTGCACGTAGCCAATCCGATTCAGCAAATGACTTACCTAGAGCATCTGTTTGTTCTTCCCACAAAGTTCCATCCCGATCCCTCCATTCTAAACGGGGCACGTATTTCCCCCCCCCCCCAATAGTTGCCGGATCCGGTCCGGATATGAAAAAAATCATCGGAGAAATGTCCTCTGTTGAATTCTTAAATTTCACTCGAATCCGATCAACCATTCCAAAATTACGCATGACTGAAAATTTCGGATTCCCCTCCCTCCACTCCCCCCACCATTATCTGATAAACAAAATTTTTATTTTGAAGTCAGTTTGATTGGGTCCCTGATATGCCTGCCAAGTTTCATCGTGAAAATCCCCAAAACCACCATCACCGGAATTCCGGGACCCCCCCCCCCCCATAAGTGTCCGGATCAAGTACAATGGCCTAAAGGACTTACCTAGAGCAGATGCTTGTTCTTCCCAGCAAGTTTCACTCCGATCCCTCCATTCTAACCGTTTCTTGAAATTTCCGGTCTCCCCCCCCCCCCAACTCCCCCCTGGCTACCGAATCCGGTCAAGACTTTAAACGGGACATTACAGATATATATTCTGTTCAGTTATGAAGTTTCATTACAATCCGATCATCCGTTCGAAAGTTACACACTTCTCAATTTCCCGGATTCCCCTGCGGATTCCCCTCCCTCCACTCCCCCACCATTATCTGATCGACAATATTTTTATTTTGAAGTCAGTTTGATTGGGTCCCTGATATGCCTGCCAAGTTTCATCGTGAAAATCCAAAAAACCACCATCACCGGAATTCCGGCCCCCCCCCCCCATAAGTGTCCGGATCCAGTACAATGGTCTAAAGGACTTATCTAGAGCAGATGCTTGTTCTTCCCAGCAAGTTTCACTCCGATCCCTCCATTCTAACCGTTTCTTGAAATTTCCGGTCTCCCCCCCCCCCAACTCCCCCCTGGCTACCGAATCCGGTCAAGACTTTAAACGGGACATTACAGATATATATTCTCTTCAGTTATGAAGTTTCATTACAATCCGATCATCCGTTCGAAAGTTACACACTTCTCAGTTTCCCGGATTCCCCTGCCCTCCACCCCCCCCCCCCAAAATGGTCGGATCAGAAAACTGATTATTCCTAATTTTGTTTGGTCGGGTCTCTGATATGCCTGCCAAGTTTCATGGTCCTAGCACAACTGGAAGTACCCTAACTCGAAAAAGTGTGACAAAATGCCCTAAATTTTCAAGTTTCCAGCGCCCCGCACTCCCCCCCATATGGTCGGATCGGGAAACTGATTATTTCCAGGTTAGTTTGGTCGGGTCCGTGATATTCCTGCCAAGTTTCATTGTCCTAGCTCATCTGGAAGTACCCTCACTCGAAAAAGTGTGACAAAACGCCCTAAATTTTCAAGTTTCCAGCGCCCCAACTCCCCCGCATATGGTCGGATCGGGAAACTTATTATTTCCAGGTTACTTTGGTCCGGTCCCTGATATTCCTGCCAAGTTTCATTGTCCTAGCTCATCTGGGAGTGCCCTAACTCGAAAAAGTGTGACAAAATGCCCTAAATTTTCAAGTTTCGAGCGCCCCCACTCCCCCGCATATGGTCGGATCGGGAAACTGATTATTTCCAGGTTCGTTTGGTCGGGTCCCTGATATTCCTGCCAAGTTTCATTGTCCTAGCTCATCTGGAAGTACCCTCACTCGAAAAAGTGTGACAAAACGCCCTAAATTTTCAAGTTTCCAGCGCCCCAACTCCCCCGCATATGGTCGGATCGGGAAACTTATTATTTCCAGGTTACTTTGGTCAGGTCCCTGATATTCCTGCCAAGTTTCATTGTCCTAGCTCATCTGGGAGTGCCCTAACTCGAAAAAGTGTGACAAAATGCCCTAAATTTTCAAGTTTCGAGCGCCCCCACTCCCCCGCATATGGTCGGATCGGGAAACTGATTATTTCCAGGTTCGTTTGGTCGGGTCCCTGATATTCCTGCCAAGTTTCATTGTCCTAGCTCATCTAGAAGTACCCTAACTCAGAAAAAAGTGACAAAATGCCCTAAATTTGCAAGTTTCCAGCGCCCCGCACTCCCCCCCATATGGTCGGATCGGGAAACTGATTATTTCCAGGTTAGTTTGGTCGGGTCCCTGATATGCCTGCCAAGTTTCATTGTCCTAGCACATCTGGAAGTACCCTAACTCGGATATGTGGGACAAAAAAACTCGGACCGACCGACAGACCGACAGACGGAATTGTGATCGGTATATGGCACTTGAGCCAGAGGCTGCAAGTGCCATAAAAACAGTGGTTATGTCTGATTTTATAGCTAGATTTGTTGCAAAAAAGGCATTGAGTAGCTGCATTCAACTTGTTAGCTCGTAAAAATACTAATTTTTTATTTCGATGCGCAAATGCTGCACATATAACCGGTTTGATAGCAAGGCTGATATTTCCATTTGCACCTCTAAATTTAAAGGACACTTTAAAGGTTCCTCGGTGCTTGGAGTTCTACTTAAATTTTTGTTTGCGTTTCCATGAGAGCTGGGGCTTTATCGACTGAAAGTTAGTCGAATTTTCTGCGTAGGTTTATAAAATGGGTACGTTGTCGGTGAGGAAACTGAAAATCTTTGGTAACCCGACCGTTTACACCCAGGGGACAGTCAACAGACTGAAATTAGAGGACTTATCCCGCAATTTGTGTGGAACCGATATAAAGTCTTCAATTTTCCCAAGGCTTCTGATAAAGACCTTTGAGCACTTAGTTGTCAAAAGCATCCATCAGACATCTTTGTCATCAGGGACGTCGCAAGTTCATTTTCCTTTAGGGGAGGGGGGAGCAAACAAAATTTCACGAATTTGCCAGAAATTCTACCGAATTCTTGAAACTTACAATTTGAATTATTTCAGATTTTTAGTTCAAAAATGAAGCGACTACATGGACTATGTATTGCTCGACACCGTTCCAGCAGCAGTTTCTAACTTCTGTACACACGACGAGTAGTTCCATGCAAAATATTTTGAAGTTCAAATTTCGCACTACTGCTCCCCATGCAAATTCTGGGTTTTAACGTTGATCAAACCCTAAGATCCCTAGGATTTCCAAAAATATTTCAAACCGGAGAGAGCGAGGTTCTAGCTGGCAGCGGCTTCCACAGACTGTGTTAAAGCCATCGCCTCCGGCAAAATTTTATTTCGGCTTTTTTCTACCAAAATTCAGCTATTTCCCAAATAGATTCTGGTTTACTAAGTTCTCAGCCTAAAACTGTAGAAAACCCCACTTGAATGAACTGCCCTTTCAACAAATGAAGAAAACAACGGAAGGCACCGCAGGCTAAGTTTTGGGAAACACTTATGATCGCTCATCTTTTGGGATACGTAATAAAATGGCAGTGACCAGGATTTTACTGGACCATCTTCTCTCAATGCTTACAAAGAACGTTTATGTCAGATTATTTTTCAAATCAATTTACTTTTCTGAGAAAACGTATGTTTTTGCACAAAGGCATATAATGTTGCAACCATGCGCCGCAGGCGAAAATTTCGCAACTCGGCCATTTCTCCGCTGAAATAAAGAGATTTTGGTATAAACCCGACTCCAATACCAAGAATTGTGACCTTATTGTAATTTTGGCAAGATTAGGAAAATCGGGAGATTGTCGGGAGAAACTTTTTGGTCGGGAGATGTCCAGAAAACTGGGGAGATCTCCCGAGAAATCGGGAGGAGTGGAAGCACTGTTCCCCGTGTTCTCGTTGTTTTCCTAGGCGGAGTCCGCGTGGAGTGACTCTCTCTATCCTCACCTTTCCCTTCGATTCCTCGGGGAACGGCGAGAATACGCCTTTAGTCAAGCAATCTAACCCCAGCCATGGGATGGCGACCAACAAAGTACAGTAACGATCAGGTTTCTGAAAGGAACAACTTACGAAGCTAAAATTTATTTCCTCTAATTTAATAAAATAAGAAAACCTCACTTGCAAGTTGTTTTCGGTGGACCCTTTGCGCATCGTGATATTTTTGTTTCTTTAAAGCTTGGTGACCACAGAACGCGGATTCGCGCCTTTCCAACTCCAAGTCGAGTTTCCTTTGCGTCGCTTCTCAATTCGCCTCATGGAAATCAAAACGGTCAAAGCTGATATTATTGGTAGGGATATGATCTATTGACAGATGTATCAATATTACTGACATAGGTATCTATCTTACAGTTTTGTAAATAGCTGTTGAGGTTAATGCTTTTGTTTTGTTGTTTCAATGGTCCTTTGAGCTATTACGGAAAGGAATCTTATCTTATCCTATCTTATAAATAATTTCGTAAACCACATTGGCCTGACATATCAAAAAAAAAATCAACGAAGGAACCGACGAACACGCTTTCAACAGTCACTCGCTAGCACCGAGCGAGAACAGTCGTAATTGTTATTCGCAGGTATTGGTGAGTGGCTCGCTGTCTTTCTTTTAGGCTTTCAACCTTCCACTTTTGTTTTAATCTTCGGTTTCTTGTTGGTTTTCTGCTTTGTCTTAGTTTACTTGGTTGTTGATCTTCATCCTCGTTTTGGCATTTTTCCTCGAAATTTTCTGAAGAAGGGAGGTGGTTGTCCTCCCGAAATATTAGCCTTTTATTTCAGTATATTCGTTGGCCTTTACAAACCCAATTTTCGTCGGTTTCTTCGTTGATTTTTTTTTTGCGATCTTATCTTATTCCTCGCAGAGGATATTATTCAAATATTTAAGTGATAAGGCAGTTTTCTTATCCCGGCTTAGCCTTTTCCTGGCGAAGTTGTTCAAGTACTCGCCTGGGGCTGCGAAACTCGCCAGCGTGCGAAAGGAAAAAAAATCGTAAGCGGGAAAGATTCGCGTTCTATGGGCTCCAAGCTTAATACCTCCTAGCGGAAATCCTGATCGAAAACCGAAAATCCGCGCGATCTTCTTTTCTTCGGTGAAAGTATAATGGTTTACAGGAGGAGGCCACTGGTTTGCAATACCCTGGTATCGGTCCTATAATTTTAACCTATGATAATAGTTGCGTTTTTGCAGATACCATGGTGTCTGATACCACGGTCAGAAGTCGTTTTTGCAGTTATCGTGGTATCTGATACCACGGTTAAAAGTCGTTTTTAAAGTTATCGTGGTATCTGGCCAGTTATCGTGGTATCTGAAAAAGTCATCTCACTTTAATCAATTTTAGTCAAATTGGTGGGAAAGAAGTTTGGCACTTAGTGACGTGACTGAATATCAGTTTCTTTTTTGGGGGATGACTTCGAAAGCGCACTTTCGGCAATTGTCGTTTTTGCAGAGCAACCGTATATCACATACCACGGTTACTGCAAAAACGACTGATTGCAGATCCAGTTACCGCGGTAACAGATACCATTGTATCTGCAAAAACGCAACTAATCTTTCTGTTCGAGCAAATGCCACATCTGGATAGAGAACCCATCCAGTCTTGCGTGACGCCAACGAACTAAAAACCAGCTGCCTCCTCGGGTAGCGGAGTAAACAAAATTGAATTGCAACTGGTCCACAGAACTGCACGTCCTCACGCAAACATTGCACTCCTACAAATGTTGGATCCAACATCGTTCAGTCTCCATCCAGTCACTCCACCAATGTGTTTGACCTGTCAGACGGGCGGGTCAGTAAGTACCTTAATTAGGAACGCATGCCGTTTCCGGTATGTCTGGTTGGGGTAGCTTATACAACCTGACTAAGGTTAGTACACATGGCATTGTGGACAAATTCAGACACGATTGCGACTCAACTCGGACACGCTTTCAACTGAATTCCTGAACTCCCCGACTACTTGAGTAATACACATTTCTGTAGCAATGGTGCATGATCAGCTCTTCCCAAAAGCGAATGAGAGTCGGGGCCTTGCGTTTTTCTTTCCTAGGATGACCGCCTGCTCGTCTTTTTGGCGTTTCTCCTCTTCGTGTTTCATTTTCCTCCTTTCCTCTTCCATTTTTCGCTGCTCCTCTACCATGGCCAGACGTTCTTCGGCCTGAAACAAATACAAGCAAGTTAGCACGGAAACTGAAGTAATTAAGCATAGCTCACACCACCACCTTGTTAATCTTTGAAATACTCCAGATGTTACACAGAAACTTGGAAACTGGACAGACAGCTATCTGAACATTAGTACTATCGGTTTGTTCCAATTAGTTTTGCCCCAATTTTCGGTTGATTTTTTTTTGCTTTCTTTTCATTTGCTTGTTTACAGTGTTTCTTCTCTTCAGTCCGCCGTTTATGCTTTTCGCTTTGTATGGGTTACAAATATATTCTTTAGAGGCCAATGGCCTATTTTTGCAGTATACCATTATTGTTATTATCAGAGCTGGTGAACTCGGACTCTGGACTCGTCTCCAGACGCCGTTTTCAAGGACTAGAGGCGTATTCTCGCCGTTCCCCGAGGAATCCTCGGGGAATCTAAAGGAACGGCGAGAATAGAGGGAGTCACTCCACGCGGACTCCGCGTACAGAAAACAGCGAGAACACGGGGAATGCTTCCAAAAGGGATTTTGTTCGAACAAAAAAATATGCAGTTGAGAAATTAGTCTGGATCCACTTTATTTTTGGTTTTGTTTATTCTGATTGTTTTTTATTAATTTTACATTGCACCAACACCAGCAAAAACTGATTCCACTCCGAATCTGAAAGAGAGTCCTTTTTGATGATGGTGATGATAATCGGAGCATTCCCCGTCCGTAGGGACTCGCGAGAATACGGGGAGTGAGTCCCCGGGACAAACAAAAACGCGGGGACTCCTCAAGTGGAGTCCTCGGGGAACGGCGAGAATACGCCTTAGGGCTCGTCTCGAAACTCATCTTTCACGGAGCTGGCCGTCCACCAGAGCTCTGGACTCGTGTCGAGACGCCTTTTTAAAGGACTCGGACTTGTCTCGGACTCGGATTTGCTGGACTCGCAGCAGCTCTGATTATTATTGAATAACAAATAAATAAGCTGGAGGAATCCGTAACTTCTAAGAACTGTATAGCACGTCAACTGTTCTTTCCAAATTCAGGAAGGAAAAAAATCTACTGCCAAATAAACTTTGAAAACATTACACAGTTGCGTAACTACGACTGGAACACCGAAGATTTAAAATTGTTGTGTGCCAGGCTTTTGACTTACAGTAGCTTGCCCACCGTATAGCGGAGCATCCCTCGGTTTTACCACAATACCAATCTTGTCTCAGTGAAACTTGGGATAATCCAAGCTTATTTTACGAAAGTGAGCATTTTTTTCTCTCAAACTGAGAATGCCCGAACTTCCGCTAATTTCACAATCAGTCAAGTGCCGCACGATCACACTCAGTGATCGTGAATTTCACAATCTGATTGTGAATTTTCATAAAGCGATTGTGAATTTCACAATCAGTCACGTGATGCTGCATTTCGTTTCAATAAATAAAGGAAAGAAAGGATCTGACGTACATGACCTCAACGACGCTCGTAAGTTGTATTCATGACTATACCAAACAAATGAATAAAAAAATTATCTATCTACCATCTATCTATCTTGCCTCCGACGAATTCTCGCCGTCAAACTAACCAATAGAGTGAGCAACGCTGATCTTCGTCGATCATGCTACCAACGCCTTGACAACAGTTTCAGCTTCACGCGTTGAAGCTTGCAAAACCACGATTCCACAAGGATGTGTACAATTGGAGTTTTGCAAACAGGATTGTTGGTGCTTGGATAGAATGCTGAACAGATTAATAGTTTTAAGGCTATCCTGGATAAGATTTTTAATTCTGCTTAGTCGGACCGCTCCCAGTTTCTGCGAAGCGAAAGCCTTTTAAGATGCAGTATATTACTATTATTTAAACAAAAAAAAAACGAAGAAAGAAGGACTAGTTGGGCCTAAAAAATCTTCTCCCTAGATAACAACTGGAAAAATGGTAAATAGCAGAGACGTGAAGGTCCTGGTCAAGAGATGGGAACTTCCCCCAAGGATCAACCGGTAAGAAGTTTGACGCACGCGTGAGCTTTTATAACGTCGAGGAAGGAACGCACGAATGCGTTCGATTTTACAAGTCTTTTCTTGATGGAACTTGTCTCGTGACTCGAAAAGACTGGCAGTTCGTCATACTTAAACCGACTTCTACAGCGAGCCTCCGGGTAATCTCAATCTCGTCACTAGTTAGATCGGCAACCTGGTCAAAGATTCCCAGGTAAGCTTGTTCACGGCTGAATGATTATAAGGTACTAGTAAAACGAACTGAGTTGTGAGAAATGCGTACTTTTCGTGCTTTTTGGCCAATCATGGAGCGGTACAGATAGACGTAATAAGACCAAAGGTTTCAATGGGATCCCATATATTCAAATAATGTATACAACGGTATACATTCATCAGGCCCTTCTTGGCAAGGTTCCTCGATCCCAAAAATTTAATATCTGATCCAGACAACTGCGTATCCAGTCTTCGACTCCTTGAACATTTTTACTGTTAAACTTTGATTACTGTTAAAACAATGGCTAATCATCTGAAAAAAAAAACAAGTTAAGATATGGATTCACCATGTGTGTTTACCCCTATACGTCATCTCTACTTTAATGAAATTGATCGAAACTTCCTGTTTTACTTCTGCCAAGTTTTCCTGTTTCGGCCGGATTCCGGGTGAACTAGTTGTCTAGCAGAAACTAAAGCTCAAAACGAATTCAGCATAACTCCTTACCCCTATATCGGATCTCTAAAATTTTAACAAATTTTCAGGTTTTGGCCGGGTTCTGGGCGAACTATATGTCCGGGTAGAAAAATGATTGTCCTATACGGATTCAGCATGTCTACTTACCCATAAATCGAACATTTCAACTGAAATAAAACTTTACTTTTAAAAATTTTTCCCGTTTTGGCGAATTCCGAGCGAAATACTTGTCCGGGTAAAAAATTATTGTAATATACGGATTAGGCATGTCTTCTTACCCCTCAATCGAACATTCGATTTCGACAATCAACAATCGACTTCAATGGGGTTCGACCAATCATCTTAACACCTGTGTTTAGCAAAATCTACGAAAGTTTCATAGCAACGTGGCTTAAGAATGAGATCTTGTCAAAAATAGATCAATGGTAATTCGATAACATACCTAAATCCTCTACTACCCATTACCTAATACAATTAATTGACTTTATTCTGAAAAATCTTGAAGAACCCGGAAAATGGATAAATATGATAGCAATTGATTTTCGTAAAGGTTTCGATAAGGTTTCGATCTCATTAACTGTAAGATTTTAACTGGTAAACTTTCTATCCAATCCAACGTAAGCCCTCATATAGTTAGAATAATTGCAAGTTTCCTTTACGAAAGACAACAAATGACTAAATATAAAAGTGTTTACTCTTTTAGGACCTTTGCTATTTTTGGTTATGATTAATGAAATTGCACAGGATCTGCCGGATCGATGGAAGTATGTTGACGATTTGAGTACTACCAGGGACCCATAAATTTCCTGTAATGACTAGCCATTCAGGAGGCTTGTCGGTAAGAGATTTCTGATGCGTTCTTGACCGAGCGTCAGATAGTTCGAGAAATACCCACGGGGATGAAGTACCCGACTATCCAGATAAACAAATTTTTTCGCAGATGTTGTGCTGAACTAGGAATATTTCTCTGTAATGAAAGAGTATCCTGGATCGGTTGTCCTAGCTTAGGTACCTGGTGGCATGGTGAATAGTCCTGACTGAAGATGGCTATCTATATCTATCTGAGCAAGAACGCCGATTCGACCCAAGCGGAATTTTTGGAAACTAGGTGAGGCTCGGGCAACATAGCAACATAGAAAAATAGGAAATGACAAGCTCCCTGAATGGCGAGTCATTACAGGAAATTTATGGGTCCCTGGTACTACTGAAGTATGCTACCGTCATATTTAAAGTTCAGCAGCAGCAATCACTGAAGGCATACAAAATGAAGCGTCTTTGTCCGACATGCAAGTTAACGCTAAAGCAAGCGCTGTTTTAACAATTTCTTTTTTAAAATCCCCCCCGCAATTTGAACCAAAGCTCATTGTTGTCGCTTGCGGCATCTAAACCGAGACAAACTTGCGTGTTTCGAAATTTCTAGTGAAGCTAAGATGCGATCTGCACCCATGGAGGACACAGTGAACGTTTCATCTTTTTTTTGCGCTGTTCAGGATATGAAGTTATTGGAGCCGGCGCTGTTGCACGACTGATTGAGTTTCAGTAGAGACGTTCACTATCGCTAGTGGTGCTAGTGTCGCTGCTATACGAGTGTGTGTCACTTTTTTCAGGTCTTGGCGCTACTCCCTAGTTTTATTCTGCTCTTATAGCAACAATACTATCACCATTAGCGATAGAGCACCTCCCTACTAAAACTCATTCAGATCAGTCGTTCACCAGCGCGGGCACCGATAACTTCAGATCCTGAACATTGCAAAAAATGATACAGCCTCCATTATTTTATTGCTGTCTGCAGGCCGCACCTTTGCTTTACTCGAAATCTCTAAACCCGCAAGTTCGTCTCGCTTTAAATGCCGCAAGCGTAGTGAGCGGCGCTACGAGTATGGTCCGTTTGCAAAGCATGGAAAGCATAGGTCTTGGCGCTACTCCCTAGTGTTATTTTGCTCAGGTGGAGGGAGATTCAAGCCAGCGGTACCATTTCCATTAAACCTCAGGGGGTTGGGGAAGATCAACTTTGGGCCCTCATCCCACATTTGTTACTTTCTGGGGTAGATTTTCGGATATACAATAAGGACCTAAAAAGACGCTGTTTGTTTGAAGAAACAAACATTAACACAGATACATTTTTTTTTTTTTTTTTTAAACGTTCATAATCAAAGCATCTCTGGGATCACACATGAAAGTAAGGGCTGCCTCTGATATCATAAATCGAATCCAGTCCCAGCCCTATATTCAGGGGTGGGGGCGTTCAAATTAAGTGACTCCAAATCGGATAATTTATACGGGCATCTAATTTTTTACGCTCCAAGTTTCAACCAGATCGCTCCACTCGATTGATCTTCGGGCATGCAACCAAATGGTAACCTGTAGCTTTATACCCAGTTTTCCGAATAACTTCAACAAAGTATATTAGAAAATCCGAATAAGAATTGTCCCAAGCCAGCCTGTACGTGCAGTAGTATGTAATTTCGGTATAGATAGGCTATTGGAAATCAAGTTATAATTTTGAATTAGGTAACGGGTGGGATTCAAAGCTAATAAAGACCAAAACGAACTACATTTTAGCAAAAGAAGCCCAGTTTCCCGCCGCAATCTCATCGCTAACATAGTCCGCCCCAGCCCACAAAAAGAATCCAATATGGCAGGTAACAAGCTCATCTGGCAACACTCGGCGATGGCTTACGAGATACGAGTTAAAAAAAAATGCCATCGTCCTTTTCTTTGCAGATATAAGTAACGCGCTCTATAATTTGGGTGGAGGCTGAGGGTGATCCGGGAAACCTTAGGGCATCAATTTTGCTTCGGAACTTTGATCACGATCCATTTATCGCATTATGTGTTCTTTGTCTTTTCGCACACAAATACTGATAAAAGAGTTTTGTTACGATAAAGAAATGTGCTAGGTCCATCCGTGTGGGTATGGCACATCGTGAAAGATAGGTCATAGCTTTTGTGCATTTATTTTTTACTTTTTTTTGGCGTTTTCTTTCGTTTGTATGTATTGCCATGGCCCGAAAGGGCTTTTTCAGTGATTAAATATCATAGCATACAGATTTAATGTTTTCGGAGCAAATCAAGCAGAAAACAAAGAACTCACCAGTTTTCTTTGGGCTTCTTCTATTTTTTTATTATTTTCTTCCATGATCTTTTCCAACTCCAAACGCTTCTGTGCTTCCTCCTCCTATAAGAGATTAATCTGTTAAGTCAGGTAAGGTCAGCAGGGTTACATCAACACAGTATCGACCATAAAGCTACAGAAGAAAAACGAGAGGGTACCCTAAGCAGAAAGACTGGAGAGAAAATCGGACAGATGTGAAGACGTGTGATTGGAAAGTAAACTGGAAGGACGAAACTATCTAATGATTAGGCTACTAATACAGGAATCCAGCAGCAAGTGGCGTATTTAACGGAAATGCAGTACTTTTCGTTCTGTAATCGCTAGATCTTTAGCTCAAGCTTTGAATTTCGTGCTGTGTATACATTCGGTTCTAATGCATTTGATGGATTCCTGGTTGTTGCACGGGCGACTTTGTAACATACCTTAAAGCACACATCGCACTATTTACTGTTTATGTTCCAACATTCGAAACTATATAATATAAAACTAGGCTCTGCTTTTAACAAATTATCCACGGCTTTGGCTGTTTTAAGCCTTTTCTGGCAAAAACTCGGCAAAATTAGGATAACCGGTTTTACGCATCAATAGCATGATACGCGAACACTCATCGGAAGCATAATGCTTAGAATGTAACATATCAAATTTGGGTCTCCATTGTAGACACGACGGGTCGTTCACGGATCCTGGGGTAAGGAGGGTGGAAAACCGATTTGCCTCGGGAACCGACGAATGGAATTCTAGCTTTCGAAAATGTGGCTGAACGGGTTTTATTTTTATTCTGACGTTAGAGAATGATTTTAGAGGAGGACGATACTTTAAAATGCTGAGATTATAAAATGTCTAGTATTGCGGTGTCTTCAAGGAGAGCGGGAGTGGGAGGAGCTTTCCAAGACTTCCGTCCGTTTCCTTGGAACGTGAGAATAATTTAGTGAGTTTAAATTTTATCGTTTAATATCCAGCTTTTGTACTGCGACCCATTTCATGTCAATTAATAAGCAAGGCCGGCACTAATTTCAGCCTTTTCTTTATGATTTTTTTTCTTTTCCTGTGCCTTCCTGCCCGTTCTAGTCACGAACTCTACTTATTCTTTAGCCTGGAAACTGAAAAACCTGCTTCTTCCTTCTAGCAAGAAGTATTGGTATTTAAAAGTAATTTGCCCGGATAAGATATTTATAGTCGGTAGAAGCTTCAGTTATTTATTGCAGGTTTGTTTCCTTCTCCGAAGTTGACCCTGAAGATTCACAGCCTGACGAGGACCCTTTCCAAGAAGGGCCGAAACAACGCTGACGAAGCATCGTAGCTGACGTATCCGTTGTATACATTATTTGAATAAAATGTTAATAAGAGCTTTCCGCGGGATCCTAAACGGGCGTTTGTTTTGTAGGTTCTTGGTTCTTAGGCCTTCTATTTAAGACGATTCTTCCCCCGCTTCCTGTTCCGTCACTGCCCAAAATGGAAAAGATTTGTCGCTGGAAACCTAAAAATCGCAGCCTGCTCCGCCTCCCAGCAGGAAAAAAAAAATACAAATACGCCACTGCCAATAAATCTGCTATACTGTAAAAAGTCTCTCCTTTATCGGACTTCAGTAGTTGTGCGTCACCGATTTCGGACATTTTGTTCCTAATTCGGAGAATTAAAATCAATTCGGAGGGTTATAATCCGATTCAAGATAAAAATGCTAGAATGCAAAATACTGCAGTATAGTCTGCAATATTTTGCATTCTAGCGTTTTAATCCTGCATCAAATTATAACTCTCCGAATTCAGATCTGAATTATCCGAATTAGGAATAAAAAAGTCCGAAATCGGTGACGCACAACTAGTACAGTCCGATAAAGCAGAGACTTTTTACAGTGTACAGCCGTTAGTTGACAGGTAAATGGAGGCTCTATATTCAGAAGATGGGGACACTGCACGGATCTAAGACGACGGAAGTAAAGGCTTTTCTTCACGGTTCTTTATGTAACTTAAAGGCTAGTGCCATGTGCATGCGCCTGAAGGCGATACGCCAATGATCGTAGCACTTCAAAGCGACCGTGGACATCACCGTCAACCCTCACAAAGTGTATTACACTGTAAAAAGTTTCTCCGTATAACCTCCTGAGACCCTACGTCCACCCCCGTGGACATTCTCTGTATGATTTTTTTAAGCAGCATATAAGACGCGCTGCGTCGAAACTAACGCCACCATTCGATTCCGCTTGATTGGAATGCCATCTATGATTTTTTTCAAGAGTCAGCTATGCAGCAGTACTGAGAAATTGAGGACCAAAAATGGATGAAAATCAGAGACAAAGAAGAAAGCAAAGTGGGAAAGGTAAGAAATTATTTAAAAAATAAAAAACAATGAGGTAAAATAGTGGGAAAATTCAGGTAATCAGAGGAGGTTCTGTTAAGTAAATTGGTGTGAGAAACAAGCTAGTAAGTGCCCTACACCATCTTGTGTGCTTCATATAAACTTCATGTCAACCCGGGTGGACAACCGGTCCCAATCCAGTAAAAACTGGGCAGCCTTTGAAAGTTGGGAATTTGGATAATCTTCGCGAATAAAAGCGTATGCACGTAAATTGGTTAAACTCAGATCTTTTGTAAACTAACCATCTATTTCTTTTTCAGTCACTGTCCAAAATGCAGTTGACATGCTGTTCGATAGCGACAACAGCGATCTAGATCTACCAAGTGAAGAGGAAGATGACGTTTGGCAGCCTAGAAATGCTGCTTCAGAAAGTGATTCGGAAGATGGAACTGGATTCTATGCTTCCACAGCAATGCCAGGTAGTGACAGCTCGTCAATACTTACCAATCTTGACGACGGCGGCAATAGCACTGATGGAACTAGCGACGAAGAAGATCGCTTACCTTTGTTGGCAATGTCAAAGCGCAAGTCTGCACCGATGAAGTGGCGTATTGGATCAAACTTTCACCGAACTAACGGCCCAGAAAGGTCAGAAGTAGATTACAGCTTGCACCCAGAGTGGACCCCTGAGCAGTTCTTTCTGCAGTACTTCCCAGACGAGCTCTTTGAGCAAATTGCATTCGCGATGAATTACAACAGCGTTCAAAAAACTAACAAAACTCTAGGTGTGACTCCAGAAGAGATCAAGGTGTTCTTTGGCGTAGTGATCATGATGGGAAACTTGAAATTTCCCAGACTTCGCATGTATTGGTCAGCGGAGTATCGTGTAACTAGAATTTCAGATCTAATGTCAAGGGATCGATTTTTTGCGATCAGATCAAACTTCAAGTTTGTTCGTGATGACCAAGTACCGACAGAACAGCGGCAAGCCAATAGGCTCTGGAAAGTAGAACCACTGACTACAACATTCCGAAAGGCATGTTTACTCCTTCCAAGAGATAAGAACTGCTCAATAGATGAGCAGATGATCCCATTTGACGGAGTTTCCTCGCTCAAGCAGTACGTTCCAAACAAGCCGAACCCCGTCGGTCTAAAAAACTTTGTGCTAGCCAGTTCGTTCGGGTTGATGCTTGACTTTGAGATTTATCAAGGGCAGACGACTTACAGTAGTGAGCTAAGAGCACACGGACTTGGTGCTGGAAGTATACTTCGTCTCACTGAGACGCTGCTTCCAGGGTCAAATATTTACTTTGACAGATTTTTCACGTCGATCAACTTACTTGATTTGCTGACGGAAAAAAACCTCAATGCATGTGGGACGATCATGAGGAATCGGCTTGGTATGAAAACTTTTCCCCTCAAATCAGACAAAGACCTGAAAGCACTTGGTCGTGGGGCTTCTGTAATGTACATCCGAGATGATCGAAAAGTAGTAGTCACGCAGTGGTACGACAACAAACCAGTACTGCTAGCGTCGAACTGTAAAGGGATAGGCGAGGAAACGACCGCAAGACGGTGGGATAAAACCCAGAAGATGTATCTCGAAATCAAGTGCCCTCGAATCGTAGCCGACTACAATCGCTTCTTGGGTGGAGTTGACATGAGTGACAGGATGATTTCGTATTACAGATTCACAGCCAGGACCAAGAAGTGGACCGTACGTCTGCTACACCACTTCATCGATGCTGCACTTTCTAATGGTTTCCTTCAACTGCGTGCCCATAAGAACAATAAGTATGCTGAGGTGATGAAGCAGCTGATCGACTTTCGCTTCCACGTAGCCAACTTTTTGATGAAAACCCAGTATTCTGAGGGACGACTGAGTGACGAGGCGAACAGTGAGCTGGATGATCTCCCTCAACCGAAGAGGTTTTGCGCTCTTCCCCCCGAATTCGCTAGAGCTGGTATTCACTTACCTCAGTATGAGAATTTGAAGAATGCGGCTAGGTGTCGAAATCCAGGATGTGATAAGAAGAGTCGTTGGTATTGCATACACTGCAAAGTTTTTCTGTGCCTTGTTGGGGACAGAAACTGTTTCAGGTCGTTCCATTCATAAGTTATAACTTTGTTCTAGTCTTTTTTGTACTTAATTTCCTAATTTGAAATATATGTCCTTTCCGAAAAAGTTGTTACTTGTTCTAGGATTGGGACCGAATGTCCACCCCAGTGGACATTCGATAGGGGGGAGGGGGGAGACGGGGGATTTTCTTGGAGGCCACTTTTTAAATTTACACATTTTTATGATCGGAATTTGAAGTTTTTATGGTTCGGCGTCAGCTGGTTAAGCCTCGGGTCTCAGGAGGATAAAGATTAAAGTTAACTACAGTATTTGCTACTCGGATTACTCTTATCTCTACGCAGATAAGATTTATACCAAATAGAGATAAGATGAATCTGAGTAGCAAATACTGCAGTTAACTTTAATCTTTATACGGAGGGACTTTTTATAGTGTACTCTACGGCGCTTGCCGTTTTGTAAAATATGGACCGTGAAAAAACGCCCAAGACTACCGCTACACCCCTGGCAAGTAGCAACAGCGTAAATACCACGAAATTCTACCTGGCGGACAGTAAATAATTCGAAGAACAGTTCAAAAGCGTCGTCGATGCTCACCTTCCCTCTCGCGCGGGAAGTTCAAACTGCGCTCAGCTTCTCAATTTTATAATGTTTACCTCTGAATTTGGCGGACGCATCTGTTTACAAACTTCTCGATCCTGTACACCGCCAGAATGGAACCACGTGCTCCTCAGGATTCTTCGTTAAAGCAAGACTGTTAGCGTAAGACAGGCTAGCTAGCATACATTTTTTTTTACCACTAAAGTCCAGCAGCACTTAAAAGTTCGTAGATAGCTACACTGTGGGAAAGAAAGCTAGTTGTAAAACCAGACATTATTAGCTACGGTTTAGGAGCAGAAAGACCCCCCCCCTCCCCCCCCCCCCGTCACATAACTGGTACGACACTTGCTTTTCAGCAGGACACTTGACTGCAGCAAAATCCTAGGCCTATGTGTCTTATTTGCAGTCGAACAAAAAAGCAGACTATGGCCGCACTTCCAACTTTGGGGACAGAACGTTATGCAATATCTAAGTTTTAAATTCCTGACGAGCAAGCGATAAACCGAAAATCATAGGCCCTTGGTCCGGTACCCCTAACTTCCACTGTATCTCACGAAAATCCCCATTCACTGCGTGATTAAACATTTCCAAGCCACACAAACAACGCAGCAGTCCCACACTGTCAGAAGTTTCATAACAGATTGCGCATAACACTTTCAAGAATAACACCTTTTCACTTAAAAATAAAGTGTTATGACCAATTAAGTTTACACTATTTCGTGCCTAGATCTCCAACAACACCTTCAATTGGTAAAAATACTAACGGGAACGAAAGAAACATAACAGATAACATCCCAAAGTGTTATCTGTTAAAACCGCGCATCCTTCTGTTGTCGTTATGTAACTTCTGACAGTGTAGTATTTTTACCTATTGAAGGTGTTGTTGGAGATCTAGGCACGAAATAGTATTAACTTAATTGGTCATAACACTTTATTTCTAAGTGAAAAGGTGTTATAGTTGAAAGTGTTATGCGCAATCTGTTATGAAACTTCTGACAGTGCAAAGCTTAGCAACTGCAAGTACCTAACTAAATCGATTTACTTTTGAAATCATGGTAAAGCTACTCCTGCAGTATTTTTCCAACTTCTAGAAGTCCCAGGATGACAACTGGAGCTCCAGAGTTAATCCTCTCCCGTGGATTAACCCCAGCAAAAAAATAGATCAAACACATTACTAAACGCGTGTTCAGTCTTAGGTACAGAGCATAGATGTATCTAAATACAGTTAATGGAACAGCACGTAGGTACGAACGCTGCACAATATTTTTTTTAATGCCCCCTTAGAGCCACATCGGAATCACAGAATCCCTACAAGCAGAGTCTTCAACGTATTTGTACAATTGCCTTCCAAATTGCTGCTTTTCTTCTCTTATAAGTTCGGTAGATCCTGAAGAAATAGAAGGATGGATGTCCGTAAATGAGAAATCCTAATTTATATAGATAGATAGATTTATTGATAGCTGAGCAGCCCGAGTGTCATGGCAACAAATAATCACAAAAATATATCAGACATCAGAAAAAATGTATTGACTATGCATTTGAACCTATTTACACAGAGCAGAGCGGCCAGCGAGGCGCAGGACGCGCTTACATTTCTAAGGACAATCAAACCTTATGTAGCTCCTCAAACCGATGGCGTCAAACTTCATTCCAACTAGATTTAATCGACACATAAATCTAGTCGGAATTACATACAGGTACCAGAGAATTGAAAGGCAAACTTACAAATACCTGGAATGCTCCCAGTCGTACGGATATCTACGATTCTGATGTGGCCTCATTACTGAATTTTTAGAACTGTCAAGTCTTTTCGAACGTATACATGTGCACATAGTATACATGTGAAGGCTCTGAGCTATCGGACATACTAGTCCTCGGACACACCTTAAGACCGTATCGGGAACTCAGTTTGAAACAGTCCTTTGCAGGCAGTATCGTAGAAATAATGTCTAAGGGTCCAAGACAAATCTCTTTTGTCTTATGGAACGGGCATTGCCTGTTTTGCATCCGTATACTGAACAAATAAGACAAGGAAACCGATCGTACCTCTCTACGTTTCATCTCTTCTATCTGCTCCAGTCTTTTTAGCTCCAGCTCCTTCATCATTTGCTCTTCCATATGCTTCTTGACTTCTTCAACTCTTCTCAAAACCTCAGCTTCAATTTCGTCTTTTCTTCTTTCAAGCTCCGCAGCTACCCTTTGTTCGACTAGTTCGTTGATCCGGCGTTGAGCAGCTTCGTCAATGGCCTTTTGCTCAACTTCCTTTTGACGTCTGGAAGACGGAACAGTTCAGAAATGAGCAGAGGAAGCCCAGTCTGACTGAATGGGCCAAATCACGAACTCGCACCATCTTCTGTCTAGTTTCCAAGGCCGTCACCCACCTGGCTTTTGGCCAAACACACCACGCTGAAGTGCCCCTATTCCCTACTGTATATTAACCAGAGTTTACTCCAGTGGTGCAGAGGAAGCCCAGTCTGACTGAATGGGCCAAATCACGAACTCGCGATCTCGCACCATCTTCTGTCTAGTATCCAAGGCCGTCATTTCCCCGGCTTTTGGCAAAACACATCAGGGTGAAGTACCCCTATTCCCTACTGTATATTAACAGATGAGATCCGATGAAAAATTTATCTCAAATAGTAGTAAGAAGTTGTACGAAAAAGTAGCATGCAGTACTAACTGATGCTACTACATGCTTCTACTTCAAGGCTACCGTGTTACTGCATACTATGAGTAATACTGGATGCTACTATGGCAAGACAGGATGCTACTGGATACTACTATATAAGACTGGACTGGTCTGAGGCACATTAAATGATAGTATTCTTTGCATAGTATTACATGCAACTTTTCGTACATCTACCATACAACTACCCCGGCTGCAAATTTTTCATCGGGCACCACTGTGCAAACACCACTCCACTCCAGTAGTGTTTGCAACACCACTCCACTCCAGTGGTGTTTGCACAGAACCCTGACGACTGTAGGCCAGATTATGGTTGATGGGATCCTTGTGCTTTTGACCTTCACGGATAGTGTAAATTCTTAAAGGACCCCTCGGACTATTTACTCTTCAACTAACAGTATTTTAAAATATTTGAATATTTTAAGACTAGGCTATGCTTTCAACAAATAACCAACGATTTTGGCTGTTTTAAGCCATTTCCGAGACCCGTAGACTTACAGCGAATACAGGGAAACAATTTACATAACCGATTTTTCTGATGGAAAAACTCCTCGCAGACAACCGTCTACAGCGTGATACACATCGAAGGGAGCAAAACACTGCAAGTGAGAAAATCAGCGTGGTTCTGTTAGAGGGGTTAGAATGTACCGTACGAAATTGGGGTCTCCGGGTTTAGAAATATATGGAGTGATTATGCAAGTAGGTCGCGTTATTATTATGGGTAAGACAGGTCTTTAATAATAATACGAAAATATCTTCGGGACAAGATTGGTATGCGAGACGAGCACTAAAGCTACATCTCTCTTGCTTAGGTTAAAACAAAGAACTGGTTTACCAGCAACACAAATGGGATTACGACCACTTGTTAAACCAGCAAAGCAACAGCGTAGTAAAAATCGGAAGATAGTGTAACTAAAGAAAAGAAAAAGGCACATTTTTTTTTTCTGAGAACAAGATGCTAGCTTACAGAATGTCGACTAAGAGGGGAGCTACAGCTTCAACCAGAAAACAGAAAGGGATTAGTTTCAATGTGGAGGTCGGCAACTGGCTTCGTAAACTATACCAATTTCGAAAGGCTCTTGTGTGGCCTCAGCTTCGATCAGAATTGGTCTTGAACACCATTATATTTATACTACAATGTTGTGTTGACAAACGTTACAATGAAATGTTATACAGAACAAGCATTGCCAGGAAGAGCCAAAACAAAAGCTGTAAGCTCATATGGCACTTGCATGGGTCAAGATGATTTGATTGATCAAAAGTAAGTTTCGACTTTGCGGTTGAGATGCGCACTCTAAGGGAGCTGGAACTTCATTTGTAAGCAAAACCCTTGAGGCAAAACTGCTAATGGGCTGATGGGCATTACTAAAATGCATATATTGCTTAAAAGTATTTTTTTTACTTTGCGGTCAAGATTGGTACTTTAAGGAATAATCGGATTTGGGAAGTAGCGATTTCTAAACAAATGTTGTTGAGTCTCCAATATTCCAGCGAAGTTTCATTGTCCTAGCACATCTGGAAGTGTTTGTTCTTCCCAGCAAGTTTCACTCCAATACCATCATTGTAACCGTTTCTCGAGATTTCCGGTCCACCCCCCCCCCCCCAGCGAAGTTTCATTGTCCTAGCACATCTGGAAGTGTCCTCAGGTGTCCGGATCCAGTCAAATTATGTAAAAGATTTACATGGACCAGATGTTTGTTCTTCCCAGCAAGTTTCACTCCAATACCATCATTCTAACCGTTTCTCGAGATTTCCGGTCCACCCCCCCCCCCCCAGCTCCCCCGCGGTGCACGTAGCCAATCCGATTCAGCAAATGACTTACCTAGAGCATCTGTTTGTTCTTCCCACAAAGTTCCATCCCGATCCCTCCATTCGAAACGGGTCACGTATTCCCCCCCCCCCCCAATATTTGCCGGATCCGGTCCGGATCTGAAAAAAATCATCGGAGAAATGTCCTCTGTTCAATTCTTAAATTTCACTCGAATCCGATCACCCATTCCAAAATTACGCATGACTGAAAATTTCGGATTCCCCTCCCTCCACTCCCCCACCATTATCTGATCGACAAAATTTTTATTTTGAAGTCAGTTTGATTGGGTCCCTGATATGCCTGCCAAGTTTCTTCGGGAAAATCCCCAAAACCACATCACCGGAATTCCGGGACCCCCCCCCCCCCATAAGTGTCCGGATCCAGTACAATGATCTAAAGGACTTATCTTGAGCAGATGCTTGTTCTTCCCAGCAAGTTTCACTCCGATCCCTCCATTCTAACCGTTTCTTGAAATTTCCGGTCTCCCCCCCGAATCCCCCCTGGCTACCGAATCCGGTCAAGACTTTAAACGGGACATTACAGATATATATTCTATTCAGTTATGAAGTTTCATTACAATCCGATCATCCGTTCGAAAGTTACACACTTCTCAATTTCCCGGATTCCCCTGCCCTCCACCCCCCCCCCCCCCAAAATGGTCGGATCAGAAAACTGATTATTTCTAAGTTTGTTTGGTCGGGTCTCTGATATGCCTGCCAAGTTTTATTTTGCTAGCACAACTGGAAGTACCCTAACTCGAAAAAGTGTGACAAAATGCCCTAAATTTTCAAGTTTCCAACGCCCCAACTCCCCCGCATATGGTCGGATCGGGAAACTTATTATTTCCAGGTTACAATCCGATTCAACAAATGACTTACCTAGAGCATCTGTTTGTTCTACCCACAAAGTTCCATCCCGATCCCTCCATACTAAACGGGTCACGTATTCCCCCCCCCCCCCAATAGTTGCCGGATCCGGTCCGGATATGAAAAAATCATCGGAGAAATGTCCTCTGTTCAATTCTTAAATTTCACTCGAATCCGATCACCCATTTCAAAATTACGCATGACTGAAAATTTCGGATTCCCCTCCCTCCACTCCCCCCACCATTATCTGATCGACAAAATTTTTATTTTGAAGTCAGTTTGATTGGGTCCCTGATATGCCTGCCAAGTTTCATCGTGAAAATCCCCAAAACCACCATCACCGGAATTCCGGGACCCCCCCCCCCCATAAGTGTCCGGATCCAGTACAATGGTCTAAAGGACTTATCTAGAGCAGATGCTTGTTCTTCCCAGCAAGTTTCACTCCGATCCCTCCATTCTAACCGTTTCTTGAAATTTCCGGTCCCCCCCCCCCCAACTCCCCCCTGGCTACCGAATCCGGTCAAGACTTTAAACGGGACATTACAGATATACATTCTATTCAGTTATGAAGTTTCATTACAATCCGATCATCCGTTCGAAAGTTACACACTTCTCAATTTCCCGGATTCCCCTGCCCTCCACCCCCCCCCCCCGAAATGGTCGGATCAGAAAACTGATTATTTCTAAGTTTGTTTGGTCGGGTCTCTGATATGCCTGCCAAGTTTCATGGTCCTAGCACAACTGGAAGTACCCTAACTCGAAAAAGTGTGACAAAATGCCCTAAATTTTCAAGTTTCCAGCGCCCCCACTTCCCCGCATATGGTCGGATCGGGAAACTGATTATTTCCAGGTTAGTTTGGTTGGCTCCCTGATATTCCTGCCAATTTTCATTGTCCTAGCTCATCTGGAAGTACCCTCACTCGGAAAAGTGTGACAAAATGCCCTAAATTTTCAAGTTTCGAGCGCCCCCACTCCCCCGCATATGGTCGGATCGGGAAACTGATTATTTCCAGGTTCGTTTGGTCGGTTCCCTGATATTCCTGCCAAGTTTCATTGTCCTAGCTCATCTAGAAGTACCCTAACTCGGAAAAAAGTGACAAAATGCCCTAAATTTTCAAGTTTCCAGCGCCCCGCACTCCCCCGCATATGGTCGGATCGGGAAACTGATTATTTCCAGGTTAGTTTGGTCGGGTCCCTGATATGCCTGCCAAGTTTTATTGTCCTAGCAAATCTGGAAGTACCCGAACTCGGATAAGTGGGACAAAAAACTCGGACCGACCGACAGACCGACAGACGGAATTGTGATCGGTATATGGCACTTGAGCCAGAGGCTGCAAGTGCCATAAAAACAGCCAAAAAAGCATATTGTGACTTTTTTGTTTGTCGTCATGATGTCGGAAACTTCAGCAGATGCTTTTTGGCGATTTTTCGGCTCTTCCTGATGACAACGCTTTTTATGCATAACATTTTCAAACAGAACAGACAACATCCGTTTTGTCTGTTACGCATTTTCTTGTTGAAACCGCGCATCCTTTTGTTGTCTGTTATGAAATTTCTGACAGTGCACCTTCACCTCCAAGTGTCAATCCGTTCAGATCAAGCCTGTGAGCCAATTTAACGCGTCTAGTATATTAGAAAGCGGATTGTACGCATAACCCACAAACAACCTTTCCATGTAAAACAGATACCCGGAGTTGGTAAAAGAATTTATATAGTAAGACAGCTTTTAGGTCAACAAATGATATCAAAATATCCAGAAAAAACAGCTACGAGCTCATATGGCACTTGGTACGAGTAGTGGTGCAAAAAAAGCAGATGACAAACCAAAGTATCCCACCATCCAGAAATGCGTTTCGGACCTAGAAATACGATTTCTAGTTTCACTCAAGTCTGAGCATTTCCGGCATCGCCTCGGATCACCTAAAGCAAATGACTTTTCTACCTTCCAAGTTTCAACCCAAAAGATCCACTCGTTTGGTCCCTACACGTGCCACACGGTTTCCAGTCCCCCTCCAACTTCCCCTACCGAATTCGTCTGGTTCGGACTATACTAAATAGATCTTCTGAAGCATTTTCTCTTACCACCTTTCAAGTTTCACTCAAATTTGAGAGTTTTTTGGGAACTTTCGGTAACTCCCCCCCCCCCCCCCTTCCCCCAGCGTGGTCGGATCCAGCTGGGACCCTAAAATATGTCATCTAGAGCATGTGATATCTCTACATTAGAATCGCTCCACTTGTTTGACCCCTATGCGAGCCAAAACGTTTCCGGGAATCCCCTTCCAATTCCCCCACTGTGGCTGAATACGACTCGGAAACATCAACGGCGCATCTCTGACATGTGGTATTACCGTCCATCAAGTTCGACTGGAACCAGAGCATAGCCTATCCCCAGATTTCCAGTTCCCACTTCACCCCCATCCCCTACCGTGGCCAGATCCGATCCAGATACCAAATAACAAATCAAGTCCGCATTTACCGGAACTGTCCAACTTGCAACCCATTCTGCCCCCCCCCCCCCTCATCCAACTCTCCCCAACCGTGGCAGCATGTGGTTCGGACGAATGTTTTGCTTGTCTGGGTCACCCATAAAGTTTCACCCGAATCGGACCACCCGTTCGCAACCTACGGAAGCCAGTGATTTCCGGATTCTTCTTCCCTCAACTCCCCGAAGATGGTCGGATCCAGGAACACATGTTTCCGAAGGGCATTATGTCGGGTCCTTAAGTCATTAATACGCCCGCAAAGTTTCATCGTCCTTAGAATAGCTGAAACTATCCTAGCCGGCGATCACAAGAATTCCGGGAAACACCCTCCAACTCCCCCCACAGAGCCCCGATATGATCTGGTTCTGCCAATTATGTATCTAGGGCTAATACTTGTTCTTCCCACCAAGTTCCATCCCAATCCCTCAACTCTAAGCGTTTCACGAGATTTCCGGTGCCCCCCCCCCCTCCCACATGTGTCGGATTCGACCAGGACCAAACATGGAACACCGGAGACGACAGCTCTTTCCACTTGCCAAGTTTCATTCAATTCCGATCACCCGTTCAAAAGTAATGTGTGCCACCACCAAGGCTCCCCATCCTTCCACTCCCCCCATGGTCGTCAGATCGGGGAAACGACTACTATCAAGTCAGTCCGTTCGGTTCCCTGACATGCTTTCCAAGTTTCGTCGTCCTAGCATATCCAGAAGTACCAAACTAGCGGGATCACCGGAATTAAATGTTCCTTCAGCCCAAGCTGACTACGAATCATTTTTCATATTGACATTTATGTAGCTGACTTATCCGTTTTGCACCGTCAAATATCACCGGAATTCCGCCACCCCCCCCCCCCCAACCCCCCACAGTGCCCGAATCCGGTCCGGTTATGTCAATGATGTATCTAGGACTCGTGCTTGTTCTTCCCACCAAGTCTCATCCCGATCCCTCCGCTCTAAGCGTTTCCCAAGATTTCCGGTCCCCCCCCTCCAGCTCCCCCAAAAGTCGTCGGATCCGGTCCGGATTTTAACCGGGTCGTCTGAGACACGGGGTCTTTCCAAATATCAAGTTTCATTAAGACCCGATCACCCGTTCAAAAGTTATAAATACCTCTAGATTCCGGATTTCCCAACCTCCACTCCCCCCACGATGCTCGGAACAGGGAAGTGATTATTTCCAACTTGATATTTTGAGGTCCCTGATAAACCTGCCAAGTTTCATGGCCCTAGCTTATGTGGAAGTGCCCGAACTAGCAAAACCTGGACAGACCGACGGACGGACAGAAATTGCGATCGCTATATGGTACTTGGCCGAAGGGCAAGTGCCATAACAAGAGCTGTAAGCTCATATGGCACTTGCATGTGTCAAGATGATTTGATTGATCAAGAGTAAGTTTCGACTTGGCGGTTGAGATGCGCGCTATAAGGGAGCTGGAACTTCATTTGTAAGCAAAACCCTTGAGGCAAAACTGCTAATGGGCTGATGGGCATCACGAAAATGCATATATTGCTTAAAAGTATTTTTTTTACTTTGCGGTCAAGATTGGTACTTTAAGGAATAATCGGATTTGGGAAGTAGCAATTTCTAAGCAAATGTTGTTGAGTCTCCAATATTCCAGCGAAGTTTCATCGTCCTAGCACATCTGGAAGTACCTTAACGCGCGATCACCGGAATCCCAGACCCCCCTCCCCCTCCTCCAACTCCACCCACAATAACCGGAGCCAATCCTGTTCTGTAAATGATTAATCCAGAGCATCTGTTTGTTATTCCCACGAAGTTCGATCCAGATCACACCAGTCTAAGCGGGTCAAGTATTTTCCGCCCTCCCCCCGATAATTGCCGGATTCGGTCCGGAAATGAAAAAGGTCACAAGAGAAAAATGTCCTCTGTTTAATTATTAAATTTCACTCGAATCCGATCACCCGTTCCAAAGTTACGCATGACTCAATATTCCGGATTCCCCTCCCTCAACTCCCCCCCCCCCCAAGATTATCATATTGAGGATTTTTTTTTTATTCCAAGTCAGTTTGACCGGGTCCCTGATATGCCTTCCAAGTTTCGTCGTGAAAATCCCCCAAAAACGGAATTCCGGGATACCCCTCCTCCCCCCCCCTCAAGTGTCCGGATCCAGTCAAATTATGTAAAAGATTTATATGGACCAGATGTTTGTTCTTCCCAGCAAGTTTCACTCCGATACCATCATTCTAACCGTTTCTCGAGATTTCCGGTCCACCCCCCCCCCCCCCCCCCCACCCCACCCAGCTCCCCCGCGGTGCACGTAGCCAATCCGATTCAGCAAATGACTTACCTAGAGCATCTGTTTGTTCTTCCCACAAAGTTCCATCCCGATCCCTCCATTCTAAACGGGGCACGTATTTCCCCCCCCCCCAATAGTTGCCGGATCCGGTCCGGATATGAAAAAAATCATCGGAGAAATGTCCTCTGTTGAATTCTTAAATTTCACTCGAATCCGATCAACCATTCCAAAATTACGCATGACTGAAAATTTCGGATTCCCCTCCCTCCACTCCCCCCACCATTATCTGATCGACAAAATTTTTATTTTGAAGTCAGTTTGATTGGGTCCCTGATATGCCTGCCGTTTCATCGTGAAAATCCCCAAAACCACCATCACCGGAATTTCGGGACCCCCCCCCCCCCCCATAAGTGTCCGGATCAAGTACAATGGCCTAAAGGACTTATCTAGAGCATATGCTTGTTCTTCCCAGCAAGTTTCACTCCGATCCCTCGATTCTAACCGTTTCTTGAAATTTCCGGTCTCCCCCCCCCAACTCCCCCCTGGCTACCGAATCCGGTCAAGACTTTAAACGGGACATTACAGATATATATTCTGTTCAGTTATGAAGTTTCATTACAATCCGATCATCCGTTCGAAAGTTACACACTTCTCAATTTCCCGGATTCCCCTGCGGATTCCCCTCCCTCCACTCCCCCACCATTATCTGATCGACAATATTTTTATTTTGAAGTCAGTTTGATTGGGTCCCTGATATGCCTGCCAAGTTTCATCGTGAAAATCCAAAAAACCACCATCACCGGAATTCCGCCCCCCCCCCCCCCCCCCATAAGTGTCCGGATCCAGTACAATGGTCTAAAGGACTTATCTAGAGCAGATGCTTGTTCTTCCCAGCAAGTTTCACTCCGATCCCTCCATTCTAACCGTTTCTTGAAATTTCCGGTCTCCCCCCCCCCCCCCAACTCCCCCCTGGCTACCGAATCCGGTCAAGACTTTAAACGGGACATTACAGATATATATTCTCTTCAGTTATGAAGTTTCATTACAATCCGATCATCCGTTCGAAAGTTACACACTTCTCAGTTTCCCGGATTCCCCTGCCCTCCACCCCCCCCCCCCCCCCCAAAATGGTCGGATCAGAAAACTGATTATTCCTAATTTTGTTTGGTCGGGTCTCTGATATGCCTGCCAAGTTTCATGGTCCTAGCACAACTGGAAGTACCCTAACTCGAAAAAGTGTGACAAAATGCCCTAAATTTTCAAGTTTCCAGCGCCCCGCACTCCCCCCCATATGGTCGGATCGGGAAACTGATTATTTCCAGGTTAGTTTGGTCGGGTCCGTGATATTCCTGCCAAGTTTCATTGTCCTAGCTCATCTGGAAGTACCCTCACTCGGAAAAGTGTGACAAAATGCCCTAAATTTTCAAGTTTCCAGCGCCCCAACTCCCCCGCATATGGTCGGATCGGGAAACTTATTATTTCCAGGTTACTTTGGTCAGGTCCCTGATATTCCTGCCAAGTTTCATTGTCCTAGCTCATCTGGAAGTACCCTAACTCGAAAAAGTGTGACAAAATGCCCTAAATTTTCAAGTTTCGAGCGCCCCCACTCCCCCGCATATGGTCGGATCGGGAAACTGATTATTTCCAGGTTCGTTTGGTCGGGTCCCTGATATTCCTGCCAAGTTTCATTGTCCTAGCTCATCTAGAAGTACCCTAACTCAGAAAAAAGTGACAAAATGCCCTAAATTTGCAAGTTTCCAGCGCCCCGCACTCCCCCCCATATGGTCGGATCGGGAAACTGATTATTTCCAGGTTAGTTTGGTCGGGTCCCTGATATGCCTGCCAAGTTTCATTGTCCTAGCACATCTGGAAGTACCCTAACTCGGATATGTGGGACAAAAAAACTCGGACCGACCGACAGACCGACAGACCGACAGACGGAATTGTGATCGGTATATGGCACTTGAGCCAGAGGCTGCAAGTGCCATAAAAACGCAGTGTTACAAAACAAACCTCAATCTTTCCATTTCTGCAAGTCGTTCCACCTCATCAAGCTTTGAACTCCTGTGTCTTTTGCTGTTTCTAGGACTCCCAACTGAGGCATCACTTGATATGCTTGAGCTTGACCGCCTTTTCCTGTTAAAGAGAAGAACAGGTGGTTAGTAAAAGTATTAAGGACATATTTGGGACAACGCACACCATACATAATAAAAATAAAAATAATAATAATTTATTTGTAATCCACTGCACAAAAACAATGTGAAGATAGTGGAGTAGAGAAGAGAAAGAAACAAATAAACAACTGAAGAAACACTAATACAACAAAATTAACATAAAAAATCAACAGAACAAACGGATGAGCCCGTGATAGGGATACTCATATACTTGTCCGGATAAATTTTTATGATATTTTACAGACAAATTCTTTTTAAACAATAAAAAACAAGAGCTAAGAGCTCATATGGCACTTGATACGAGTAGGTGGTACACGAAAGAACATGAGAAGTCTCAAAACACCCTGCCATCCAAAAATGCGATTCGGATCTAGAAATAGCATATCTAGTTTCACCCAAGTCTGAGCACTACCGGTATCGCCTCGGATCATCTAGGGCAAAAGAGTTTTCTACCTTCCAAGTTTCAACTCAGTAGATCGACTCGTTTGGTGCCTAGACAAGTCACACGGTTTCCGGTACCGCCCTCCAACTCCCCTTACCGCGGCCGAATCTGGTTCGGACTCCTAAATGGATCAACTGAAGCATTTTCTCTTACCGCCTATAAGGTTTCACTCAAATCTGAGAGTTTTTGGGGAACTTCCGGTAACTCTCCCCCCTCCCCCACCGTGGTCGGATGAAGTTCGAACCCTAAAGTATGTTATCTAGGGCATGTGATCTCTCTACATTCCAAGTTTCATTCGAATCGCTCCACTTGTTTGACCCCTATGCGAGCCACATCATTTCTGGAACTCCCCTTTCAACCCCCCCCCCCCCCTGTGGCTGAATACATATCTGACATGTCCTATTCCCGTTCATCAAGTTTGACTGGAATCGGAGCATAGCCTATTTGCAAATTTCCGATTTCCGCTTCACCCCCCCCCCCTCCCCTACACCCTGACCGGATCCGATCCAGACGTCAACAAGGCCTCCTAAACTCGGTACTGTCCAACTTGCATCCCTTTCTGTCCATCCGTTTGTTTTTTGTGGATGACAAAAAGTTCTCCCCCCCCCCCAACTCTCAAAACCGTGGCCACACGTGGTTCGGACGTATGTTCTGCTTTTCTAGGTGATCAGTTCTTATCACCCATAAAGTTTCACTCGAATCGGACCACCTGTTCGCACAGGTTGTTCCTAGGGCATTATGTCTGGTCCTTAAGTCACTAATACGCCTGCAAATTTTCATCGGTCCTTAGAAGGTCTGGAACTATCCTAACTGGCGACCACCGGAATTCCGGGAAACACCCTCCAACTCCACCCATAGAGCCCCGATTCGATCTGGTTTTGTCAGTTACGTATCTAGGGCTAATGCTTGTTCTTCCCACCAAGTTCCATCCCAATCCTTCGACTCTCCCCCCCCCCCACAAGTATCGGATCCGATCAGGACTTGACATGGAACATCTGAGACGACAGCTCTTTCCACTTGCCAAGTTTCGTTCAATTTCGGTAACCCGTTCAAAAGTTATGCATACAACTAAATCCGGGCTCCCCATCCCTCCACTCCCCCCCCCATGATGACTGGGTCGCGGAGACGACTATTCTCGAGTCAGCCTGTTTGGATCCCTGATACGCCTCCAAAGTTCCATCGTCCTAACACATCAGGAAGTACCGAACTCGCGGGATCACCAGATTCCGACCCCCCCCCCCCCAACTCCCCCACAGTGCCCGAATCTGGCCCGGTCATGTCAACGATGTATTTACGACTTGTGCTTGTTCTTCCCACCAAATTTCATCCCGATCCTCCACTCTGAACGTTTCCCAAGATTTCCGGCTCCCCCCAAAGTCACCAGATCCGGTCCGGATTTGAGATGGGTCGTCTGGGACACGGATTCTTTCCAAATATCAAGTTTTGTTAAGATCCGATCACCCGTTCAAAAGTTATAAATACCTCAAGATTCCGGGTTCCCCCTCCCTTCACTCCCCCCACGATACTCGGGTCGGGGAGGGCCCCTGATATGCCTGTCAAGTTTCATCCTCCTAGCTTGTGTCTAAGTGCCCGAACTAGCATAGCCTGGACAGATCGACCGACAGACCGACGGACGGACAGAAATTGTGATCGCTACGTGGCACTTGGCCGAAGGGCAAGTGCCAAAAAAACCAAATGTTTAAATTGGATCCCAAAGGGGGATATGACTGATCAGACTATCGGGTCTTCTAGATTTCCGGTTTTCCCGGATCCCGTAAGCACGGTATTTATCCCTAATCCACCGCCTAGCCAGATCCATTAGGTAAATGCATCCTGTCTTTAATTTCCGCTCTAGTCCGGAATATTATGACAGCTAGTCGAAAATCACTAGAATATTCTGACCAACATTTTTTGTCTAAATGTTTCTATACCATACACCACGTCGTACGTTTTATCGAAGGATATGTTCTTTCCGAAATTTGGTTTACTCTGGTTTACTCCATATCTAGTCATACCATTTACCCAATAATTAAACTATCCCAGCACGAACAGCTGCTGGACAAAGAAATTTGCTGGAAAGAACGAAACTATCCATTTCGTAGGAAGACGTCTACGTGTCCTTTCCCCTAGACTGGACAAAGGCCGAGGCCGACCGAATTTCCAGTTTTCGCCGCTTTCCGTCCGAAGAATCAACCAAGCAGGAGAAAAAAGCGGATGCGTCAATTCAACTTGTCAGATTATCCCAGTATCGAAACTCAACACCACTTGATCAAGAAATTATAAGCACTACCGGCATGTTTTATGCCGGATTCATTTTTTAGTCTGCAAAATAGTTAAATTGTATATACTGTACTTTTGTGTATGTTTTTGGCTCGTCGACTGACATACATGTTTATTTTATGACAACAAAAACTAATATTCGGCTCTGTCCGTCGCATGTTTTTTTGAATAAAGTGAACTGAAGTGAATTGAGACTACTGAATCAGTTCAGCAGGAACATTTGGAGTATTTTTTTTCACCCCAACTTCGGCACTAATTGATTCCAGATATAACTTTTACTTCTCTTAATTTTTACACAAATTTCCCGCTTCTGTTTGTCACTCCGCTGAAGAAAGTTCAGATAGGGGTTCAGCGCGTTTCCTTTGATCCACAACGACAGTATATCCAGCCTGAAACAAATTCACGTCTTAATTTCAAACCACCAGAGTATTTCCGTTATGACCTTTTATGAGTTATTTGTTCCCTAAAAAAACATTGCTAACTATATATTGTGTTTTATTTTACGGAAACGTAATCCTTAGAGCTCATAGCACAGTCTTTCTGTAAGATTCATATGTCTCGAAATCATACAAATGTTATGGAACTTCTCTTTATGTACCAATAAAATGGAGATGCATTATTTATGAATGTCGTTTGACATCTTCAAAAGGCATCTGCCAAAACAGATGTCAAATTAAATATGTTTGCAGGGCTGATTCGAGAAGTCAACGTATATTCAACTGCCACGATGTTAGCACTAGCTTTTTTGTGCTTTAGTGCAGTCCTTGCATTGCCGCACCCACCTGTGGTATGTCAACATTTTGATGTTTTAAGCTTATTCTCCGAATTTTCAGGGTCCTTGGGCGATGGGACAGCTTTGGATCCACGGATCGGATTTTCGGACAGCTTTGCCGACTTCCTGGCCGGATTTCTCATTCTCATTGTTAGAAATTTCATAACAGGTAACACAGGGATGCGAAGTTTCAACAGATAACACATGGGATGTTTCTGTTGTGATTTTGAAAACGTTATGTATTAAACGTTATGCAGAACAAGCAATGCCAGGAAGAGCCTAAAAACCTCCGAAAAGCATCTGCTGACTCTTTTTTTTGTCTTTATGATATCGATAAATATTCCTTCAGCCCAAGCTGACTGCGAATCATGTTTGATAGTGCAAAACGGAAAGTGCAAACGAAATCACAGCAACTTTTTTAACTCCAAGCAACTCTCTCAAAGGAATTCACGAAGTCAAATATTTAACGCTAAGCTAGAATCTTTAGTTTGTTTTCCGACAAGTTCGTATTTTCAACTCGAGCGTTTTTGAGCCTGAAGAGTACCCTTGCCAAGAAGGTCCGAAATATAGCTCTAATAAAATTGGGCTTACGTATCCGCTTTGCACTATCAAACATGTTACGATATCGGATAGCGTAAGTCAGCTAATGCTTTTTCGGTGTTTTTTTGGCTCCTCCTGGCAATGCTTCTTATTCATAACATTTAGTGTATAACGTTTTGAAAATCACAACAGACAATATCACAAGTGCTGTCTGTTGAAAATGCGCATCCTTGTGTTATCCGTTTTGAAACTTCTGACAGTGTAGACAATTAATACCGGTATCCACATTGACCCACACATTGCTTTACCCCAAGATCAACCTGAGCAAAATTTGCCGTTTTGTCGGAAAAGAGAATGCTGCTTTACACCTATGCCGACCGTTGCATCGGTTACAACTAACAAAGCCCTACTACGGCCGAAAATCTCGAATCAAGAATTTCCGTTTTTTATCCATCCGAGGAAACAAGACCAAGGTTTCGATGGGATCCCAAAATTTTAAAATTTGCTCCAGACAATTGGGTCTTGAAGATATTCGGTCTTCAAGAGACTTCTTAAACACTTTTACTTTTAGGATTTATAAACAGATTAAGGTCAATGGTAATGATCGGAGAAGACCAAGTTCGTATTTGACAGTGCAAAATGGATACGCCACCAGGATTTCACCAAGTTCGGATATATTCAGATAGCCATTTTGCGCTGTCTAATATTCAGATATGGATTCAACATATGCCCTATAGCCTATGTCGTATCTCCTTTCTTCCTTACTTCTGCCCAACTTTCGGTTTCGGCCGGATTCCGGACTAACTACTTTTCTGGCAAAAAACTAAAGCTCGAAAACAAATTCAGCATGTCTTCTTGCCCCTACGTCGAACCTCTAATCAACTTCAGATTAAACTTTTACTTTTAAAAATGTTCCGGTTTCAGCCGGATTCCGAGCGGTCTATACGTCCGGTGAGATGTACATAACCGGCGGCCACGTACGGATTCTTACCCGCAAATCGAGCATCTTATCAAATTTAAATAAGACTTTTACTTTCAACAAATTCTCCAGTTTTGGCCAGATTCCGGCCGAACTAATTGTCCGGCGAGAAAATAACTTTCATATTCGGACTCATCACGTCTCCTTGTCCCTACACTGAACCTCTCATCAACTGTGAGTATAATCACAAAATTTCCGGTTTCCGCAAGATTCCGGGTGAACTATTTGTCCGGCAAGAAAATAAATTTCATATTCGGATTCAGAATGTCTCCTTGCCTCTAATTCGACTATTTCATTAGCTTTTAAAAAACATTTTTTATTCCCCTTAATTTCAAACCCCTCCCCCACCCCTAAATATAGGCCTACATAGCCCATCTTCGAACTTGACCTGTACTTTGACCTAAAGAGTCCTCATGCCAAGTTTGATCAAAATATCTCAATTCCTTCGAGAGTTATCGTGCGAACAGACGGGCAACTTTTGTGATGTCATCTCCACTTACGTTTTGGGATCCCAAAAATGAAGTCTGGCACAAAATTATCCCCAACATAACACAAGGCTCTTAGTGTCAAATTCAAGTCAATACCCATCTATGAACTTAACCTCACACTTGACTATAAGTCCCCGTACGAACTTCAACCAAATATCTGGACACTTCCAAGGGACAAACAAATAAATAATGTTTAAATCCATAATATCTTTGAAATGTATAAAAAATAGCTTTAGATATGTCAATGTTTAAATTAAGGCACTCAGTTCATAAATAAAAAACATAAATATCAACAAAGACAGGTCAAAACGACATAGCAGCTGTTAGAGCAAATAGAGAAAGATACATTTTCGATATCTAAGGTATTCCTCGCTTGCAATTGGTATTTCAAAAATTAGCTCTTGCCAGCCTTTCCCCATCTTGGCTCCGGTAGTCCATCTGCTACATTATCAGGCTCTCATTTCCAGGCCGCTTTCGTTGACCTTATATACTTCCCGTGTCCTCCTCGCCCACACCTCTGAATACACGCTATCGCAACTTTGACCTTTCGGACACTCGGTAAATCTAGGCACATTTTCAATAGTTTATGTACTAGGTCAAGAATGGCGGTTGCGCCGCGCTCTCATCCAAACCCGTTCCACATCACGAGAACCAAGGTTTGTTCTCGGGGTTCGCATCAGCGTCTCCTGACCTTGGGAATGGGACTATTGTCTTTGGCGACATGCTCTTCACACCCGACTCCTACAAGATGTGGCAAAATGCAGGCCGCTCCATCCTGCTAGACACTCACTGGACGAAAGATGACAGCGGCAACACCGTTATCCCATACGTCATCGACGATTCCATCGATCCTGCAAAAGTCCCAATCATCATGGCTGGCATAAGCCAATGGAGCAACACCTGTGTCAAGTTCGTCGACAATACTGAAGCCCAGATGACCAACTTCGTCAAGATCATAAAACCAGCAGACGCGAGCCTATGCAGCTCCTACTTCGGAAATATAAACGCTGGGTCAGCTGGACAAGTACTCAACCTCGGGGCTAGCTGCTACAGCCCCGATGTCGTCGCTCACGAGCTGGGACATGCAATAGGTTTGAGCCATGAGCACAACCGAGCCGACCGCGATGAGTTCGTAGTAATGTTCCGGAATAACGTCAAACCTGACCTATTACATAACTTCGATATCGACGGTCCATCCTTCATCACAAAATCCGTTGTGTACAATTATGTATCTGTTATGCACTACTTCTGGAACATCTTCGCCATTGACAAATCGCTGCCGACCTTGATGACGAAGGACCCAACTAAACAGTCCCTACTGCTGTACAACAACCCGGTGTCTCACTTTGACACGCTCCTTGTCAACAGAGCATTAGACTGCTCAACCCTATGGGCCAAAAGCTGCACTAATCCTCCAGTCTGTGTCAACTTCGGCTACCTGGATAAGAACTGCCAGTGCGCTTGCCCGCCAGGAACACGTGGTACAACGTGCGAAACGATTACGGCAGCTAGTCTGCCCGAGTATCCATCCTTCGACAACTTTCAGTGTGGTGGCAAGATCACAGAAGCAACTACAGGTATTTCAACGCCGCACTTCAATGACGATCCCCCAGGCCGCGAAGCTCAGGCTGATTGCATTTGGTGGATTCAGAAACCGGAAACAGCTAACACTGCAAAGGTCACCTTCACCGCTTTCAACATGTATGAGAAGTCCACCGATGGGACCTGCTACCTTGAATTCTTGGAAATAAGAACCCGTAGCCTGTACATTGCCGACGGGCCAAGGGTGTGTGCTAATGATTATGTCGAGAATTCTAGCATCAGCAGCAGCGGAGACATCGTCCTCTGGTTCCAGTCTAATATCTACCCGAATGGCAACACTGGGTTCAAGTTCGATGTTTCGTTTGACTAAGAAATGAATTTGGAATTGTTTATGCATCTCTATTTTTACTATTTGACAAAGTTGAAATAAAGGTCCAAGTTATCCAGTGAATACAAAAAAAAAATCATTACAACATTTGCTATGTAACAGGAAACGGAGCTTTACTGGCTTGTGAAGGAAGTGTAGTGGCAAAAAACAGAAGATGTAAATGACCTGAACAACTTCTGATTACACTGTGCGTAAAAGAAAATCTAAAACACAAGTCCATTGAAATAAAGACCAGACATTTCGACGGGATGTTCCCCCCCCCCCCCCCCCCCCCAAAAAAAATGGACTATTAGAACAGATAATCGGGTCTTGCAGATAGTCTTGGCCGAATCCCGTAAGCATGCAATATCATACTAGTCGAGCCACTGATCACTTTAAACAAAGATTTATCAGAAAATTAAGTTATGTAGTTCATTAAAGTTTAACCGAAAAGGGATGAGATAGGACAATCTAGCTACCCATCACTTATTCACTTACATAGGATTGACGACCCGGTGAAAATGCGTTACTTTGTTGCTCCGCTGTTCACGAATGATCGATTTTCGTATGGAGGAATTTCCATGTCGGATTTGTAGTACCTCTATGCGCTTGTGCCTCTGTTCTATGATCGACGAAAAAAATCACAAAAAATTACAAAAAAATTTATTCGGGAAGTAAGCAGTCTTCACCAGGCTCACCACTGGCCACTGAAAAGCCGTGTTTGTGTTGAGATCCAAATTTTCCGCGTCATAGTGAATTTTGCATTTTGAGGACAGCCGTAGATACTCTGAACGTCATACCAGAGCAAATAGTGGACAATAAAAAAAACCTTAACACAATCCAAATAATGCAGTGTGTTCAGTTAAACGATACAAACACAAGTTGGATTTTCAGTTAAACTTTAAACAACGGCTCAAAATGGAAAAGGCAGCTACCATGTTCGGTAGCAATATTCCGGCCTCACTTCGTATTTGCAACCCTATTCGCAACAAAAACAAAGTTAATCAAAATGAAGAACGAACCTCCCATGTCATCGCTCTAATTTAGCAGCAAGAACAGCGGAAAACCGGAAATTTTGGAAAACACGTAGAGTGGCGAGATCCTGATGAAACTTGGTGGAAAGAACAAGCACAAGTCCTTGATACGTGACTGACATAACCGTAACGGATCCGCTCACTTTGGGGGAGTTAGGGTGGGGGCCGAATTTCTAGTGATCCCGCGAGTTCGGTGCTTCCTGATGTGCTAGGACGATGAAAATTGGCACGCATGTCAGCGAAGCGACCAGATTAGATAGAAAATAGTCACTTACCCCATCCGACCATCTGGGGGGGGGGAGTGGAGGGAGGGGGAAGCCAAAAATTTAGGTATTTTTAACTTGCGAACGGGTGATCGGATCTTATTTAGGATGACCTCGTGTCTCAGACGTCCCACTTTAAATCCGGACCGGATCCGATGACACTGGGGGGAGTTGGAGGAGGGAACCGGAAATTTTGAGAAACGCTTAGAGTGGAGGGATCGGGATGCAACTTGGTGGGAAGAACAAGCACAAGTCCTAGATCCGTCATTGACATAACCGGACCGGGTCCGGGCACTGTGGGGGAGTTGGGGGGGGGGGCGGATTTCTAGCGATCCCGCGAGTTCAGCATACTTCCTGATGTGCTAGGACGAAGAAACTTGGCAGGTATGTTAGGGTTCCGAACTGATTTACTTGAGAATAGTCGTTCCCCGATCCGACCATCGTGGGGGGAGTGGATGGATGGGGAGTCCGGAATCCAGTTGCATGCATAACTTTTGAACGGGTGATCGGTTTGAATGAAACTTGTCAGGTAAAAAGAGCAATCGCCTCAGATGTTCAGTCTCAAGTTCGGGTCGGTTCCGATATTTATGGGGGATGGGGGGACTCAAGAAACGCTTAAAGAAGAGGTACTGGGACGGAACTTAATGAAGAACACAAGCATTAGGCCTAGATACGAAATTGACGGAGACAGATGGTTTCGGGGTTCTGTGGGGGGAGTTGGAGGGGGTTTCCTGGAAGTCCGGTAGTCGCGAGTTAGAATAGTTTCAGATGTACTAAGACAACGAAACTTTGCAGGCATATTAATGACCCGACTTAATTGACTTAAACCTTACACAACATACCCCCGGAAACTTCCGTTCCTAGACCCGAGCATTTTTGGGGGAGCGAGGAAGGGAAATATGGAAATTGACTTCTGCAAATTGCGAGCGAGTGGTCTGATTCGAGCGAAACTTAATGGGTGATAAGAATCGATGACCTAGACATGTAAAGCGTTCGAAAAATATTTCCGACCACGATTGCGGGAATTTGGGGGGGGGGGGCGGAAACTTTTGACATGCACAAAAACCAAAGGGATAGACCGAATGAGATGCAAGTTCGACTGTGCCGAGTTATGCGGCCTAGATTTGTTATTTGGCGTCCGGGCCGGATTCGGCAAAGGTAGGGGGGGGGGGGGGGTACCGGAAATTTGCAGATAGGCTTTGCTCCAATTTCAGTAAAACTTGATGGACGAGAAGATGGGATTAAGATATACGACGTTTATGTTTCCAAGTCCTGAGTGGTCCTCATTCGGCCACAGTTGGGGGAGGTGGGGGAGATTGCCGGAAACTTTGATGCTCGGATAGGGGTCAAACGTGTGCATCAATTTAAATGAAACTTAAAATGTAAAGAAAGCATATACCCTAGATCACATATTTTAGGGTCCGAACCGGATCCGAAAACGGTGGGGGGGGGGGGGTACCGGAATTTTCCAAAAATGCTCAGATTCGAGTGAAACTTGACAGATGGTATAAAAGAAGATGCTTTAGATGATCCACTTTCGAGTCCGAATCAGATTCGGCCACGGTAGGAAGAGACCGGAAATCGTGTAGCACGTCTAGGGATCAAACGAGTGGATTTATTGGGCTGAAACTTGGAAGTTTGAACAGTCATGCGCATCTGCTACAGGTATTCGAGACGATGCCGGAACTGCTCAGAATGGACTGTAACTAAAGATCCTATTTCTATTTCCGAACCCCATTTTTGGATGGCGGGTGTATTGTGTGACCTTCTCATCTACTTTCTTGTAACGCCTACTCGTAACAAGTGCCATATGAGCTCGTAGCTCTTGTTTTCAGCAACAGCCTCACCAAGATGGGCAAATATATCGCAGACGAACATTGACGTTGACTTTTTAGTTTGAGCCATTAAACGGATGGCTTTATTTATTTTATTTATGACCCGCTTTTTGCGTAACAGCGGAGTATGAATTACACAAGTAAAATATACATATTAAAACAATTAAACAAAACAATGTAAATAAAAAAGTCACCGTTTATATGTTTCCCAGTCGGCTTGTGCTGACTAATTTACCATTAAAAAAAATAAAAAAATTTAATGGTATATTTCCCATTTTGACCGGATTCCGACCTGACTATAGGATACATTCGAGGCAAGAACAAACAGTACTTCCTGAATCCCCATGACATTTTCCAGTGCAACCCACCCATCTCCCAACCAATATTACAGAATAAGTCCTAAATTTCTAAGCTTTTTCATCCCCCTAAATGTTGGAGTTTGTCATACCCTGTTTTTTATACATTTTCTCTTGAACAAAACAGTAACAGCCTTATTTCCATACCCAAAGGCATTTTACCATTGACCCATAGAGTGTTTGTGATTTTGTGGTCGTTTGTGCAGCCTACAACTGTGTTTCTGTGACTGGCAAGGTTTTTGTGGCTCGCTTTTTGGTACAAACTTGATAAACAACTGCCGAGGTGATTTTCGATCTTGTGGCTCGAATTTGCCGGAAATTCAATTCCTTAACAAACAGTAAAATTAGCTACTTTATCAAGTAGACAGGCATAGAAACGAGGATCCTCATTATTATTAGTTGCGTTTTTGCAGATACCATGGTAACTGATACCACGATCAAAAGGGTATCTGGCCAGTTAACGTGATATCTGATATTCAGATACCACGGTCCGACCGTGGTAACTAATTGTGGTATCTGAAAGTCTTCTCACTTTCATCAATTTTTGTCAAGAAGTTTGGTACTTAGTGATGTGACTGAATATCAGTTTTTCTTTGGGATGACTTCGAAAAGCGCAATTTCGGTTACTGTCGTTTTTGCAGAGCAACCGTATATCAGATACTACGGTAACTGCAAAAACGACTAATTGCAAATCCAGTTACCGTGGTAACAGATACCATGGTATCTGCAAAAACACAACTATTATTATGTGGGGTAGGCCAAAAGCTCTGGCCGAAACTCAGGCCACAAATGGCCCATTGTTTCATTCTCCTGAAATACAACTGACAGTAAACATCACTCTTAATACAACTGATGGTGACCCATCACTCTAAACACGACTGATGAATCCTTATAGTAGACAATTGATGGTGAACCATCACTCTAAACACAACTGATGAATCCATGCCTTCCCGACGAAAAATTTGTAGCCTGCGTAGTTGTATGATAGTTATACGAAAAAGTTGCATGTAATACTATGTGATAGTAAAAAATAATATCATTTAATGTGCCTCAGACTGGTCCAGTCTTAAGCAGTAGTATCCTGTCTTGCCATAGAAGCATCCAGTCTTGCTAATAGTAGCATGCAGTAGAATGCAGTAACGCGGTAGCTTCGAAGCAGAAGCATGTAGTAGCATCAATTTACTACTGCATGCTACTTTTTCGTACAACTTCATACTACTATTTTGAGATACATTTAAAATCAGGCTATAGGCTATAGTAGAGTAATATGTTCTCGGTTTTCGGTGTTGCACCGTGGTATTCGGAGTTGGAATGCTCTGGGGGGGGGGGGGGGGTTGATCAAGAGTGAGGAAGTGCTGGGTACTTTTAAGGATCTTTTGAAACCCATACTATTTCAAAAATATGATTTTTGAAAAATAAAATAAATAAAAAATTTGGTTTTGTTTGGGTGGTCGACCCAGGTGATTTGGTGTGTGTTTTTGTTTGTGTTCTCCCTGCCGTTCTTTTTTTCTTTGTGATCTTGTTTCATGTTTGTTTTGGACGAGTGCTTATGTATGAATGTCTGATTTGGGGTATCCCCCTTAGGACAGGCGAAAGCTTTATGGGGTGGCCCCTGTTCACATATGTACACTGTTTGTAATAAAATTATCTCTCTCTACAGTCCATCCTTATAGTAGAGAATGGTAGGGAAGTAAGCCTGAAGTTCTATTTATTAAGATTTTATCCGAATTTTATTTCCATTTTTAGACATCTGAAATTACCACAACATAAACAGACAAAATGGCAATCATGTTAGGTTAAACGAGAGGGTCGAGTGTATAGTACACAATTCTTTTTTTCACGGCAAACATGTGGCAACGAGCAGGGGCGTCACGAGGGGGGGGGGGGGGGAGGGGGGACGCCCCCCCCCCCCAAATGTCGTCGGCCAGTAGGTAAAAAATAACCGAGTCGGCGCGAAGCGTCACGATTTTTCGTCAAGACAGTTGATTTTTTTCGTGAAAATAGTCGTTTTTTCTGAAAATCAGTCTATTTTTCGTCAAAACAATGGGTTTTTCCGAAAATCAGTAGATTATTTTTCAAACCTGTCGTTTTTTTCTTGAAAACAGTCGTTTTTCTGCCAAAACAGTCGGTAAAAATTACCAGCCAGTCGGTAAATGCCTTGTCTCCCCCCCCCCCCCCCCAAAAACATTTTGGCTAGTAACGCTTCTGGCAACGAGATGCACCAAATTGTATCTGCAAGGTTATTTAGCATGTATACCAGCCAGGGGCGGTTCGAAGTGCTTGGGCATGGGGGGTGGGGGGGGGGGTGACGACTTCAAAATACACGACTGGCTAAAAAAAATAATACCACAAGCTCAAGAAATATTAATGTTAATTAAAAATATTAATTAAATATTAATTTCGCTGGGGAGATGACAAGCCTCAGGTACCAGCTTCTGACATATCTACTAAAGACAAACTAAACTGAGAGCCGCAGGCGAAATTTTTTCATTCCGAGAAAAATTCAACTACTCCTATACAACTTTATGTTTCAATGTAGTTTAGACCCCAAACCTCCAGCTTAAAATCGCACAGAAATGATGCACACCTCAACTAAATAGAAATAGGGTAGGACTATGAAAGAGTCGCAGGCAAAATTTTTAACAGGCCTTTATTCTGCAATATTCAACTACTTCCCACAAAAACTCTTGCTTTTAACATGGCTCAGATCCCAAGCAGCAGCTTTTACTGAATATATCCAAGATAAATTGAGCAGCGAACGCAACTTATTTGTAATCCGACCTTTTACTGACATTTCTAGCTTTTAAGGTGGCTGAAATCTTAGGCCTAAGGCCTCACCTAAATTACGGGCCATTCAACGAGATGGACTCGGCATGCCTTCTTACCCGTTAATCGAACATCTAATGAAATTCATATAGAACTTTTACTTTTAACAGATTTTCCGGTTATGGCCGGATTCCGGGCGATCTACTTGTCCGGCGACAAAATAATTTTCATATTCGGATTCAGCATGTTTCACGATCCTTAAATCGAACCTCTAATCAACTTCATATTAATCTTTTATCTTTTCAAGTTTTGGCCGGATTCCGACCGATCTACTTGTCCGACGAGAAAATCATTTTCATATTCGAATTCAGCATGTCTCCTTACCCCTAAATCGGATATCTAATCAACTTCAGACAAAACTTTTACTTTTAACAAACTTTCCGGTTTCAGCCGGATTCCGGGTGAACTACTTGTCCGGCGAGAAAATGGTTTTGATATTCATGTTCAGCATGTCGTCTTACCCCGTAATCACCTATCTCATTAGCTTTTAAAAATATTTTTTTTGCCCCTTAATTTGAAACCCCTCCCCCTCCCCTAAATATGCAGCTATCGGGCCCATCTACGAACTCGACCTTTCCCTTGACTCGAAGAGTCCTCACACCAAGTTTCATAAAAATATCTCATTCCCTTCGAGAGTTATCGTGCTGACAGACGGACGGACAGACGGACGGACAGACGGACAACTTTTGTGATATCATAGGTATCCCTCCACTTACGTTTTGGGATCCCAAAAACAGAAACCTGTTTCTTTGTAAGATAAGAGTTGCGTTTTGCAGATACCATGGTATCTGTTACCACGGTAACTGGATCTGCGATTAGTCGTTTTTGCAGTTATCGTGGTAACTGATATACGGTTGCTCTGCAAAAACGACTATTGCCGAAATTGCACTTTTCGAAGTCATCCCAAAAGAAAAACTGATATCCAGTTACACCACTAAGTGCTAAACTTCTTTCTCGCCAATCTGACAAAACTTGATGAAAGTGAGATGACTTTTCAGATATCACAACCAGTTACCACAATCGGACCGTGGTAACTGAATATCAGATACCACGCTAACTGGCCAGATACCACGATAACTGCAAAAACGACTTTAGACCGTTGTATCAGATACCATGGTATCTGCAAAAACGCAACTAAGGAGATTTCTTTGCACAAAACCAGATAGGATAATGCTGAAACGTCGCACAGTAGGCAAAATTTTCAAAAATCAGCATGTTTTCAAACATACGACTGTCATTCTAACAAGCTCAAAACCCACAATATTTTGTGACATAATGACTCATGGAAAATCTCTACACAGCCGTATGACCAGAAATATGTCATTTGATGTCGAAGTTCACCGAACTGTCTCATATGGCAAGCTCAAAACTTACGACTGTCTCTAATATACGACTAGAAAATCTCTTTGTAAAATCCAACAAGAAATGGGTCATTTTCAGGGAAAATTCACGGTTGATGTCATTTTGGCAAGTTAAGACATACAACTGCGATTCTGACAAACTGAGAACACAGAACTGCGAATCTGACAAGCTTAAAACATACTACTAAAACCTCTATGTAACAATACAACTAGAAACAGGTCATTTGAAGGAGAAGTTCACAATTAGCTAACTACTTTGTATGCCTTTATCTGGCAAGCTCAAAACTTACGACTGTCTCTAATTTACAACTAGAAACTCCCTTCATAAAGTGCGACAAGAAACGGGTCCTTTCAGGCAAAATTTGCGGTTGATGTCATTCTGGCAAGCCCAAACATACAACCGTCATTCTGGAAAACTCATAACACACAACTGTGAATCTGAAAACATGTGAAAATGTGATTCATGGGTGAAATTCACGTTGTTAACTGCCTGTATGTCATTCTGAAAAGCTCAAAACATACAACTGTCATACAGACAAGCTCAAAACATACAACTGAAAGTAGATTCTCTGGAGCATGGGGAGGTGAGTCACCCCCCATCCCAAACCCCTTCGAACCGCCCCTGATACCAGCTAATATCAGCATTGTCAATATTGAGAAAGCAGCAGTCGATGACAGAACTGGTGGACTTAGGCTCTTGAATCATCTTTGTCACAGTCTCGGACTCGTCTTGTTTTTAAGTTCAAGTAAACATCTCCGCCCGACAAATTCAAACTAAAACTGATCGTCTTCAGTGATTAAAAGGATTGGTCAAGGGGTGGTTATTTTGCAGCCATTTTAAGTAGGATTAAACCAAGTAATACCTTGGCTTGGGGATTAACGATTAAAACTTAGAACCATAGGTACAGTCTACCACAAATCCCTGATTTTAAGATACCCTATGCCAAACGCTGGGTATGTATAGCGTTTGACATAGCCTATGCCTAACGCTGGATGCCCTATGCCAAACGCTGGATACCTGTTGGTAACCTAACGCTGACCTACCTCAATATAAAGGAGTTCTGACTGGTTGATTTTTTAGCTTCACTCAAATCATCAATGTTTACTGGGTTACAGTATCCAGCACCTGGCATAGTGTATCCAGCGTTAGGCATAGGGTATGCCAAACGCTAGACATATCCAGCGTTTGGCATAGGGTATCCAAAAATCAGGGGTTTGTGGTTGACTGCATAGGTAACTGGTAACAAGGGTGTGAAGCTGGTTTGAAGGCTTCATTATTCGAAAAAAAGAAAACTAAATTTTAGGACCATGACGTGAATCTGTCTTTAGACGCTTGTGGTTTACAGACACAGGGTATAGCTGGCAGAGGCGTTACTAGCCAAAATGTTTGGGGGGGGGGACGAGGCATTTACCGACTGGCTGGTATCTTTTACCGACTGTTTTTTTAGAAAAACGACTGTTTTCTACAAAAAAATGACAGTTTTGAAAAAAATCGGCTGATTTTCAGAAAAAAACGACTGTTTTGACGAAAAATCGACTAATTTTCAGAAAAACAGACTGTTTTCATGAAAAAACCAACTGTTTTGACGAAAAATCGCGGCGCTTCGCGCCGACTCGGTTATTTTTTACCGACTGGCCGACAGCATTGGGGGGGGGGGCGTCCCCCCCTCCCCCCCAAGTCGTGACGCCCCTGATAGCTGGGTAACAGTCTTGTGTCTTCTTGAAGGATTTTCTTAAATAGTCGTGACCAGTGTTGGGAAGTACTTCAAGTACTTGTATTTCAAGTACTACTTAAGTACAAAATCAAGGTACTTGAGTTTTACTTAAGTACATTTTTTCTGGAGTACTTAATACTTTATACTTAAGTAAAATAAATAGGTAGCCTACTTGAGGCTCTCTCAAGTACCGATAAATTCTTAAGTACTTTCAAGTACTCTCCCAATTACATTCCACATTTATCAAAAAAGGGAATTTCAAGACTCAAAAGTAGTTCGGTTTCACATTTGGCAAAAAATTCAAATTGAAAGTAAACACAGCATCTTTGCCGTCATTCTACAAGGAACGTGTTTTAGTGTTCAAGGTACCATGGATCATGGTGGGTCTTTGAAGGCTGTGTGCAAGAACTGTCCTAATAAAGTCATAAACGGACATGTTAATGCAACAACAAACTTTAATAAGCATCTAAGGGTAGGTATTAGGATAGTTTGTTTTTAACAATTATTTTAACCTCTACTTTCTTACTAGAAGTCTGGCTGTGTAGTCACTAGTCTGGTCTATTTCGTTTGGTGGTTCCAGTTTATATACTCATGATCAAACATGCTTCTAAATGGGTTTCAAGTTAGTATTACATTTTTAACTGCCCATGTTATGTTACGTTAGGTAAGTGGTGGTCTTTGAAGAACTGCCCTAATAAGGTCATAAAATTGAAGGGACATGTTAATGCAACAACGAGCTTTACTAAACATCTTAGGGTAGGCACTGGGATATTTTTTTTTTTTTTTAACTTTAACCCATCATGCTATTTTACTTAAAGTGTCTGTTTGGTAATCCCACTTGATATACTCATGATCAGATATAATTATAAATGGGTTGCAAATTAGTATTTACGAAAAAAGAGTGATTAGCAGTGCTAAAAGCAAATTCCCAGTACCAGCATCTCTACCAGAAGACAAACCATTAGTCTTAAGCCTGACTTCCCGATGAAAAATTTATCTCAATATAGTAGCATGAAATTGTACGAAAAAGTAGCATGCAGTACTAACTGATGCTACTACATGCTTCTACTTCAAGGCTACCATGTTACTGCATACTACTGCATGCTACTATTAGCAAGACTGGATGCTACTATGGCAAGACAGGATGCTACTGGAAACTATTACTTAAGACTGGACCAGTCTGAGGCACATTAAATGTAGTATTCTTTGCTATTACATAGTATTACATGCTACTTTTTCGTATAACTACCATACAACTAAGCAGGCTACAAATTTTTCATCGGGTTAAGCAAGGTACACTTCTTCTGATGTTTCTTTACCTAGGACAGTAGTTGACTTTCGTCAAGTGGATACAAGTGGCACTGTTGAAGACTAACTAACATTCAAAGAAGTGTAGCTCTACTGTCTTTTGTGGTGTTTAATTCTTTGATTAAATTGCCAAATGCCTTTATTTTATGACTTTCCTTTATTTGCCATTATACAACTGAATATGGCATTATACAACTGAATAGTGCCAATAGAGTTTTACTTAAGTTCTGTACTGAAAACTCAAGTACTACTCAGTCATACACAAATCCTCAATTTTGGGGCATGGTACCCCTGTGAAATTTGGTTAAACTGAGACTGGCTACATACCTAAATAGGGTCTTCTTCCTGTCCTAGATCAAAAGGTACCTGAGTTTACTTTCTATCTAACCTCATTTTCCAATTTTCAAAATGTTAGAGCACTTCCAAGATACATAGAGTTTTGTGGAGGCCACTTCTTTCCTAGTGGGTTTACTCTATCCTTTTCCAGGTAGTTGCAACTAGGCTACTCAATCCTTTCCCAGGTTGTCACTGCTAGGTTACTCTATACTTCTCAGATAGTCATCGCTAGGTAGAATGGATGTGGTAAGCTTTTAAATTTTCTTCCTTTAGGAATTAAATTTCCTTCCCTTCTAAATTCAATTAGATTGTTTGCCTTTACTGTATTTCTTTTGAGTGTAGTGATTTTCGATAACAATTGTTAAGAAAAAAATCACTCAAAATAAATACAATAAAAGGCAAACAATCCAAAGGAAATATTTGCTCCAGTGAACATATTGAAAAGCTTGCCTCATCCATGGTACCTAGCAGCAGTTTTCTGAAAAAGGATACAGTAAACCCACTAGAACAGAAGTGGCCTCCAAAAAACTCTACGTATCTTGGAAGTGCTCTAACATTTTGAAACTTGGAAAATGAGGTTGTATAGGAAGTAAAATCAGGTATCTTTTGATTTAGGACAGGAAGAAGACCCTATTTAGGTTTGTTGTCAGTCTCAGTTTAACTAAATTTCACATGGGTACCATGCCCATGCTCCAGGGCCCAGACGTTGGGGCACCATTCCCAAAAAATGAGGATTTGTGCATGACTGGTACTACTTAAGTACAATTGGGGTCTGGTACAGGTCTGGTACTTGATATTTGATACTTAAGTACAAAATTTGGAAGTACTTAATACTTAATATTTAAGTACAAATTTGAAGTACTTGTTACAACACTGGTCCTGACCATGACTAGCCTTGGACTCAGATATGCTGGACTCTGGAATAATTCTGGCCATTGATATCATTAAATCCAACTTTCTTTGCTTCTGAAGATTATGTAGCTTACATATTTTCTCTTATAATCCAGTTAACGCCATTGGCATTATTAACTGTGCACAAAAATAAAATCTAATTTCATTAAATTTCACTCTATTTGGATCAAAGTCTTTGATCCACCTAAGGCGTTTTTCCGTGCTCCCACAAACAGTTTGTGGGTTGCTTATGGCTCGAAAAGTGTTTCCGCAGCCTTTTGTGCGGCACACAAGTGGTTTCTGCGACCAACAAGATTTTCGTGGCTCGCATTGTGGCTCAAATTCAACAAACAACTGGCGAGGTGATTGTCGATTCTGGCGGGAAAATCAAATAAAGCAGCAAAATCGTGTCTAAACAATGAAGTTAACTACTGTTTCAGGCATATAGACTTAAAACTGAGGATCCCTTTAGCACATAATGGTAAGGAAATAAGCCTGGAGTTCTATTTATTGAGATTTTACATGAATTTTATTTTTATTTTCAGATATTTGAAATTTCCGCCAAAAAAATAGACAAAATGGCGTTTCAGCGAGTTTCAACTCATGGCTCGACTGTGTGGCACACAATCGTATTTCCGCAACAAACACCCAGAAGTGTGTGGCCCACAACTGTGTCGCGGAAAAAGGCCTCTAGAGTGATCCTTCACCGATCTCTTTGATAAAGAGGCATGCTGTAAGCCAGCTGTTAGCAAGCAAATGAATTAGGCTAAAGGCTTTAGCCTAATTCCCCTGATTTAGTAAAGCAAGTGAATCAAATTCAATCCAAAACTGCATTGTTTAGTGTTAAATAGGCCCAAAATCAAAGACCTACTCTGCATCAAGCCTTTACCCTGTGATTTACCTGTCATAATCCTTCTTCCTCCTGTAAGTCCTCTTCGAGCTGGGAGACCCTGACCCTCTTTCAAGACGATCTTCAGTGTCTCGTCCTTTTGACCGAGACCTTCTGTGGTGCTTACTTTTCTTGTGCTTCCTGGCAGTTGATGGAGAGCGACTTCTACTTCTTCCCATGTCTATTTTATATCCAAAGTCGGTCTTTATCAACTTTAATACAAACAAATTTCTCTCAAACAAAGACTTAAGACCAAAGATGGACTCCACTTTTCTTCTTCTCCTTCTGCAATCGATCGGATCGGCGCTAACGTTTATTGGCACCATCTGTCTTCGGTTGGGATCTTGTTACTTTACGTGACGATTCCTAGACGATACTAGTTTACTCAAGCCAAAATAGCCCAAGGAATGGGAGATCTAAAAGGGGCCTTTCCTGGGATGTTTCACTCCATTCAGTTCAATTTACGCTTAGTCTTGTCTTTCCGAAACCCAGCCCTCGACTTAGAGCGTGTTCCACCCTCGTACCAATAGTAACTATTTGTTACTAAATCCGTTCCAAACTCACGAAAAGTTACTACGCTGACCGTTCCAGCCTTCTCGAAATAGTAACTAATAATAACTATTTGCTTACCACGCTCGGAAAGCGAGACAAACTTGCAGGTTTAGAAATTTCTAGTTAAGCTAAGATACGGTCTGCACACATCGAGGAAACTGGGGAGGTTGTACCTTTTTTTTGCTTTGTTCAGAGTATGAAGTTACTGGAGCCAGCGCTGGTACACGACCGATTGAGTTTCTGTAGGGGCGTTCACTACCGTTAGTGGTGCTAGTGTCACTGTTGTTCGAGTGTGTGTCACATTTTTTGCAATTCTTGGCGTTACTCTCTAGTAGTACTTTACTCTGGTGAAGAATCACCGCAGGTCCCAACGTTCCATTAATAAGCAAGCAAGAGGGGTCCTTTCATTCATTACCTACTCAGGTCAAGAAAATCCTGAAAATTTTTGCTAACTTTACAGTGAACATACAGAAGAATGTGTCAAAAGTTGAACAAGCAACTAATGAAGTGATAGAGGATTTGGGCTCGCTTAGAAAGAAACTGGCAGAAACACGTTCTAGGTTGAGTAAACTAGAAGCAGTAAATGAAAAGCGGAAAATGTGTTTCTCTGCAATACTCTTGATGACAAATTCTTCTTGCCGATGCGAAATCGCGCTTTACCTAGCGGAAGAGCCGGAAGCGGTATTACAGCTGCTCCCAAACATCGCCGTGATTGGTTAACACAGGATTGCGTTCTTGAGTTTGTTTCGTTAGTGCTACGTTTTCTCGTTCTTCGCTGTTTTGGACTTAGTCATATAGAGTATTTCAACCCGGGGTTTAGAGGTTCGTGCCTCCGTCAAGACGTGTGTCGTGCCTGAACAGCGTAATCCCAAATCTAGAAATGACCACAACTTTGACCAAATGCCCAAAACGTAGCCTACCCCCCTTCGTGACGCCCCTGGCTGTGGGCGTTTTACATCTATAGACTTGTCTGCTGAAAACTTTGTCAATACTCCATATGACTAAGTCCTAAACACGCCAATGATCCTCGGGAAGAAGAAGTAAACGTGTCCGTAACGACTCAAACTCAACGACTCAAATCCTGTGTCAAACAATCACGGCGATCTCTGGGAGCAGCTGTGACACAGCTTCTTGCTTTCTTCCACAGGTACCCGGAGATTCTCCATCGGCAGGGAGAGATAGTCATCAAGAGTATTGATAGGTAGCGGCAGAGTACCGCGTTGCCATTTAGTAAATAGGATAGACCTGCCTGAAGGGGAACTGTCCAAATTCATGCAATTACCGTGAAGAAAGGACAGCTTTTAGACCTGGAAGAACACTCTAACAAGTTTTATAATGAGTGGTGTTTTCATCTGTTGTGAATAGAACGATTGTATCCCATTAACTGTTTAGTTTACGGGACTAAAGTGGAATTCACACAGAGGGCGTCTAAAAATCGCCAGGTAAAAATACGCCTCGCGACGTCTAGGCGAAATCGCAGGGTGTGTCGGACGGAGAGCGAATACGCCCGAATTTTATTTCCGGAAATCCATTCAGCCTGTGTACAGCTGGCATCTGGGCACAACCTAAAAATTAAGGACAAGAGCTTCCGGCTGACTATACTGCCGTGCTGTCCTACATGTCTCTACTGTACCTTCTTCTCCGATTCCTTGGCTAATTTCCAATTCCGTTGTCTTTGCACTCCTTGATAACAGCTTGATAACAGTATTGTAGATTACTGGATAACTCTGAACTAGGCTAATTAGCTGTTCCATATCGATCTAAAATTATTTGCCAGGCGTTGCGATTTTTTTTTACTCGAAGCCGAGGCCCGACGAAGCGTTTTTTTCCCTGACATTGCGTTTTTTTAACGCCTGGCGTGACGAATATCGCCAGGCGTGGCGAAATTCGCCCTCTGTGTGAATTGGGCTTCAGACAATGGGGCCGTTGGTGGCATAATTTCCTGCCGGGCTTTTTGGCCTACCACACAGAACATATACAAAAGCAAATGCTAATCCAAAATTCATGTTTTAATAGCTATATGAACTCTTATGAGAAAACCAAAACATATTACTGGAGTGTCATAAGCCAATAACAAACATACTGATATCATTTACTGAGATTTCTTTGTTGTCACTTCTGTCGGGTCCATGTGGATGTGTCCAGACATTCTCTTTCGCCTAAAAGAAAGAAAATACTGAATTTAACTCAGCGGTCAGTTACGAACATAGCAATATCCTGACGCCTCGCAGAGCCCCTTCTTTAGTTGGGGGGCGTCACGATTAGGGGAGGGGGGGGGACGCCCCCCGAAAGTTATCGGCCAGTCGGTAAAAAACAGCCGAGTCGGCAAGAAGCGTCGTGATTTTTCGTAAAAACAGTCGACTTTTTTCTTGGGAACAGTCGATTTTATTTAAACAGTCGCTTTCTCGTAAAAATAGTAGTTTTTCTTAAAATCAGCCGATTTTTCGAGAACACAGCCGTTTTTCCACAATAATAGCCGTTTTTATCTGCAGCCAGTCGGTAAATCCCTTAACCCCCCTCCCCAAACATTTTGGCTAGTAACGCCTCTGGTCTTCATCCGTTCATTCTAATCAGTTTGTGTGTATGTTACCGCTAATGGTGTACGCCAAGGCGGCATTTTGTCCGCATATTTGTATAATGCGTATGTTGACGACCTGAACATCCGTTTACGTGCCACACGTCTTGGTTGCCATATTGGTACCGTTTAATTTAACTGTATCAGTTATGCTGATGACCTAGTTTTATTGTCTACTAGTGTGTCTGCGGTCAATGAGCTCTTAAAGGTGTGTGATGAGTACGGGAAAGACCACGATATTATTTTCAACACCGCGAAAACTTTTTGTATGTGCTTCCGTCAAAAAGGGAGCAGAAAACCTCTCCTTCCTGGAGTTTTCCTTTCAGGTCGAGCGCTTGATTTTGTCGACCAGTTTACCTACCTGGGTTACATTTTCCACGAGTTATCTATGTGATGATTCGCACGTGCGTTCGGCTATGCGCTCTCTGTGTGCAACAGGGAATATGTTGAGACGAAAATTCAGAAAGTGTACTACTGATGTTAAAACTTATTTGTTTAGATCGTATTGTACAAGTGTTTATGGGCTACCACTTGTTTTTAATACGACTGTTAAGTGCTTCTCTGATCTGAAAATAAGCTACAATAATTCTTTCTGGTTTCTACACGGAATTCCTACTTTCTGCAGTGCTACGGAAATGTTTGCTGATTTTCAAGTGCCAAATCTCCTGGAAATTCAGGTGAATTCCCGGAAATCTCTCAGGAGGCGGTTGATTGATAGTGATAACCACTTACTTGCTGCTATATGCTCGATTTGGCTACAAATCTCGATTCCCGCTTGGATCGCATTGAATAAGTCTGTATTCGATGGAGGTTTAGCGTTTAGCTGAATGTTGTGATAAGAGCGTTCGTGTTTTCCGGTTTGTTTGTTTGTTTCTTTTTCTTGTTTTTCTTTTGTTTTGTGTGATATGCAGTAAAGGTGGATTATGAAGTTAAATAAATAAAATAAATAAAGAAAAGGAAGTCTATCCTCTTCTCACTAGTTTCTAGGATTCTCACTTATTCTAGGATATTCTAAAATAGAATAGTTTTAGCTTTTCTGTAAACATGATTCGCCGAGCTGCCGAAAGTCGTAGTGCTTATGCAACTTCTCGCTAATTTGCCGAGACCACGTAGGCCTACCACTCACGTAGAGGATTCACTTTCCACGTCACTTTTCAACACTAAACTGTAAAAAAAACTCTCCACTTTCAGGTAACTTAATCTGCAGTATTTTGCATTCTAGTGTTTTAATTCTTCATCGGATTTGAGCTATCCGAACCCGGATACAAATTTTGCCGAATTTCGGTGGTGGACAGACTACAGTTTCTCAAGTCCGATGTGCAACTTCTTCTAGCGAACAGCTATGTATGTATGTATATCTTTATTTCCCATCAAATGAAAACAGATGGGGTATAAGATGAAAAGAAAACGAAAAACACACTACGAGAGAATACACTAACACAAGAAAACCTCTGAAAGAGAAAAACTCTGAAAAGCGAAGCGAGTTTCAGCTAACGTCGCATAAATGACCGGCGCATAAGCTTGCGGAGATCGCCAGAATCGCCTTTTAAGTGATGGCAGACCTCTTCGTGTCCCCTAATGCAGCGTTTACACGTACAGGAAAACGTGAAGAGAATCCGGTATTGGTGACAAGATAATGTTTACATGCAGAGGGAAAAATTAATTCTTCAAACCAGAAAATCTGACAATAATAAATTCACTAGCCAATGAAAAAATGTTTTGATAGCATTCATGACATCAGTACTGATGACTGCGGCTCTCAGCTAGGGCTTTTTCTTAGTCTTTTTATTAGCACCGCCGACGAGATTAATTTCAAGTAGACCGGAATCCGTTTCACGACGAAAAGAATTCTCGTCCCTAGAATTTTTTTCTAGTCTTCTTCACAAACGGAATCCTTTCAAGTCGACAGGAATTCCTTTCTACTCGTCGAGATTTCTTGTCCGCGTAAACGCTACATAAGACTTAAACTCACAGCCACTACTCCAGTGTTTTGCTCAGAGTGTGTCGTCCAACAAACAAACAAATAGGAGAGCTCTAAGTAGCAATAGAAGGTGGGTAATGAGGGTATAATTATGCACTCATCCTGCTACTCAGGACAAATATTTCCGTCGGGTACGATTTTATTAGAATAGAATAGAATAGTTATTTATTCACTCACACTTTTTACCACAAGGAACGCGGAAGATACGAGGAAGGTGTTTACAGAAGGCCAATGGCCCAATCTTTGTACTTTTGTTATATTTGTTATCATTATCATTACTATTAAGATCGATCACCCGATGTCATTCTTCTTTCGGACAATTCGCTATACCTTTTCGGGAGGGACCGTGGTTCCTCCATAAGTTTCTTTGCTTGATTAATTTCCAAAGAATGGAAGATAATGAAGTTCCTTACCGGAATGCGATATCGTTGATAACGTCACCAGAATCTTCATAATCCACGCTTCTTTTGTCAACACCGAAGTAGTCTGACCAATCAAGATCGCTATTGGATTCCTGACCAGATCGTTTGACAGGTTTCGAGAAGCTACCAATAGCTTGACGCCGGATTCCAGCCTAATGAAAAAAACCCGCAAATCATTAGACTTGCGAAGAAAAATCACTGGCCTCACCCCTCCTACACCTTTTTATAGCGATCAAGTCTTTACACTGACATGACGCATACACTGGCCCGCAATACTCTATACGACTAAGTCCAAAACACGCCAGTGCTCCTCAGGAAGAAGGAGTAAACGACTCAACGACCCTAACGACTCAAACTCAACAACTCAAATCCTGTGTCAAACAATCACGGCGATCTTCGGGAGCAGCTATGATACCCGAGGTGATACCGCTTATGACTCTTCCGCTAGGTACCCGGCGATTTTGCATCGGCAAGGAGAGTTCGTCGTCAAGAGTATTGCGGGCAGGTCTCTTTCCTTTTTGTAGCTAAAATTATTAATGGTGCAATTGTAATTGTACCAGAGAACTTAGTTTCTAGTCGCGTAAGAGGCAAGAACAGCCTTAACATCACATCTTAACATTGCTGACGATGCTCAGATTGTTATTTTTTGCGGATTCCACCTGACAGGTCAGAAAAAAAGCTGGCAAATCATGTGACGGACTTTAAAGGGCAAACGACGAATGATGCTTCGCTCACAGAATAAAGCCTGTTAGATCTACCGCCCTCACGAAGGAGTCATTTTTGCGCCTAGCACAACTTTTGTCTTTCTTACGATTTGCAGAAGGCACGAACCCCTCGCGCTCTCCATCGTGACTCAGTATTGTCTGGCTTAAGTCAGTGTAATTCATTCCGATTTGTTTAGTTTAGTCGCGGATCGGCACGCGATCTGGCGACATGCCGATCGCTGGCACCGGGGTCGTCTGTAAATATGTTGTATTCGCGACTCAACATTTTGTGTTCGTCGTGTTACGAATAAACTGGAATGATTTCGCTACCACTGTTACGGTGGTGCCATCTGCATCGCGCACTGCTCACTTATGCCGCCGTTAGGCAGCGCTAATCCCTTTCCGTTCAGTATGTTTAATCCTTTATACTGTCGTTGACTCTTTATTATTTTATTAACTCATGTTCATGAGTCATCTTCTTCACTTCTTTTCCGGGGTCTCGACCGGGAACAACCCTTTTTACTTAAAGGTTATTCATATTATTTTGTAAGTACCAGAGAATAAAACCTTTTGTTCATTTATAGGTCATTGTTATGAGTCTTGTTTAAAGCTCCTTAGAGTGGGCTCGCCTGCAAGGCCTAGTGTATGATGGGTGGTTTATAGCCTATTGTGGTTTGGTACGCAAAGCTTAGTGTGAATCGACCGGGGGAATCCATAATGAACCCGTGAAGTCTGCACGTATAGTAGGCCACCAGACGCCCTAGGTTATCCTGACTCCGATGATTGTATATATGGGCATTTACCATCTTTTGTCCGGCCTACTACACCCCTCGCCATAACATCAGGTTGAGAGTGCTTCTTCGCATACAAGTACAGTCGTCGTACTACCACTCTTGGCCAACTAAGAGCGTGTTCCATCCTACTTACCGTAGTTACTACGCATGACGTCACAAATTCTGCCTTTCTGTCGTCAAGGCTGGAACGATTTTTCTATTTTCCAGCAGAATATCATGCCGTGGGCGAATCCGACCAATCACGTGACAGCGATCCGTAGTTACTACGCTCACTCCGCTCCCGAGCGTGGTAAGCAAATAGTTACTATTAGTTACTATTTCGAGAAGGCTGGAACGGTCAGCGTAGTAACTTTTCGTGAGGTTGGAACGGAAATAGTAACTAATAGTTACTATTGGTACGAGGGTGGAACACGCTCTAAGGGACACAAACCTAACAGTCATCTACCTACCGATACTGTGAAGCGAACAGAGGTAAGGTATGGTGGAAGAAATTATAAGTATTCCTTCAGCGCAAGCCCTGATTTTCCTTTAGTCCTGACTAAAAAAAAAAAAAATCGAAAGCCGAATTATCACCGAAACAATACTGTTTTACTGTCGACTAGTCTGTTCAGCCCCTCGAAACACGTAGAAGAAATTGGAGAAAAGCAGTGACTTGCCCTCAGAATCGCAGCTTTGCCAGACGCAAATAAATAAACAGATATGCTGATGGAGAATCTTACTTGGCTAATAATCTTTCTTCTATTTTGTCCCTGTCGAATCCTAGTTGGTGCTCGAAACATCAGTCGACTTTTCGGTATTCGAAGGAACTGTTCAACCCCATCCAGTCGACCTGGTGTCCAGCGAATACTTCTCCTTTGCAATGGCAAGTCGTTAAATGCGAAAAATGACCGTTTGACCGGAGAAATTCTGTCATCATCATCATCAGAATTCGTCATTTCATAATCTTCGCTCTGTTCTTCGACTGATTCGTGCTTGTCTTCTAGCTCTAGATCTGACGGATTGCGATCTCTTATTTCTGGAAGAAAGAATAAATTTTAAATGTTTGCTTGCGATTTCGAGGGCGAGGCACTGGAATGACTCTCAGCTTATCGTTTACCGTCATATCCAAGACGGCAGCTGCTGGAATTCTAAAGCACATGGGTTCCAAGGTGGGGCCCTTTCGGCCATAGCTGCAAGGGGTTCTGTATTGCAGATTCTTCCTCCAGATCCCTAAAGATAGCACCATAGCAGAACAGTGATTGCTCATTAGATATTGTGAATGCGCCATCTCGTATTCCACTTTAAAGTTTGAACGAATAAGGTCAATCCGACAATCTAGTTACACACCACTTATTCACTTACTTAAATAGGCCTGAAAACCCGAAAAAAATGGATTAATTCGTTTGTCCGTTATCCACAGATAATCGGTTTCATCGAATGAACTTATTCTTTTCTATTTGCGGTACCTCTATGCGCCTGTCTATCTTTGCTTGAAAGTTTTGCCGACTACAAAGGCAAGCCACTGCCGATAAACTAAAAATCCTTGCAAGAGTATCTTAACATTATTTTCCTACTTCCTATAGGCGTAACTTTTCCGAGCTTCCCGTCTCAAAATAGTAGTATGAAGTTGTACGAAAAAGTAGCATGCAGTACTAACTGATGCTACTATTAGCAAGCCTGGATGCTACCATTGCAATACAGGATGATTCTGGATACTACTACTTAAGATTGGACCAGTCTGAGGCACATTAAATGGTAGTATTCTTTGCTATTACATAGTATTGCATGCAACTTTTTCGTGCTACTACCATACAACTACGCAGGCTACAAATTTTTCATCGGGTTAGCATCTTTAACACTGGAAATGCACGTCTCTGTTGAAATTCATATTCTCCGCGTCTGGATGAAGAGCACACTCTGAACGTTATTACCAGAGCCTCGTTGCTCACCGACCGAGTCCGTGCTTCCCTGCAAGCTGCTGCTTCAACCGAGAAGAAATCTTGCTGGCAGCGAATCCAAAAACGCATCTTCTGCAGAAGCAAAGAAGCGCTGCAGCAGCAATGCTGCAGCACTATTGCAACAAAAACGAGGCTCAGAGCCCCGGGTAAGAAATGCAATATCCCTTCTTAGATGTGTCAAATATCGGATGTCTTCTCAGTTAAACTTTAAGGAACATTTCTCCACCTAAACGGCTGTTGAGCTCGACGGAGGATACCATCCACGCGAAAATGCCACTTGGTGATACCTACACAAAAACGGGTTGAGACAGAGGAAGACGCCAATCTCCTCTAAACGATCAACAGAGCTCGATCGAGGAGCGTTGCTGAACGAGGTACACCCATTCAGCTGGATGGTGACGTCAAAAATCGAGCATCTTCACGCGAAAATGACCATCGAGCTGGGCGTCATCAATAACAAACGAGCCAAGAACCTCCATGTTTGGTCACATGCACCGTTATGGTTACCCCGAAAAAAAAATGAGCAGAGCTACAGCTACTTGCTAAGCTCTGATTTGACACCCGTGTACTTCCCTCTTAGCCGTTGTGCATGAGAGGAAAAGACCGTAGCAGGCGTGTATGACCCACCTCTGTCGAAACGTCACAATGTCAAACAACTAATTGTTAGGAAGGGGGGGGGGGGGCGAATTCTGGTAGGATGTCACGATGGTGCTCAGATCCAAGACCTTTGGTGCCAAATTTCAAGGTCAGATCGTGGCGTCTCTTCGAAAGTGTGATGATGATGATGATGAAATTTTATTTACGCACTTAAGGAGAAGAAAATAGTGCAGTACAGACAAAGAAAAGGAAAAAATACACTGAGCTTTCAATAATGTAGTCGATGCACAAGATAAAAAAATAAACATTAAAAAAAAGAAAAGGGACTAATCGGGTCTGAAAAATCTTACTTCCTAGATGGAACGCGGAGAAATGGCCAAGGGCAGAAACGTGAAGGTCCTGGGCAATTGAAGATAAGTTTGCACAAGCGTCAGAGGTCAAAAAGTTGCAGTTATACGGGAATTTCTGTGACGTCGAGGAAGGCACAAGAGAAATTTACAACATTTGAAATAATAAGTCCTGATACATTTTAAATCTTTTCGTCTCAGAATACCCAAAAATACGGAAAGGTTGCTGACAGAGGGAGAACAAAAACTATTATATAAACTACCAAGGGCTTTTCTCTTATACCTTCCTCTATTTCGAACTATTTTTCCATATCCGACACGAATGGAATCGTGAAGAGTTGGGATGTTGAAAGGTAAGGTAAAGGTAACGAAGCTCCTAACCTTCGCTCGTTTGCATCGGGAATCTATTCGACTCCGCATGTCGTGTAGCCTACTGAGATCAGGAGGCGGAGTTTTTTTTTATTATTTGTTTTGGCATCAACATGAAAACACCCATCATGACGATGGAACATAACACCCGACAGAGCCATCCACGCGAAAATGCTCCCTCCCTAAGCCTTGGCTACGTACAACGACTGTGACTCTAATGTGGATATGGTCCTTTGACGCCTCTTTTTCATCACAATAGGCGTATTCTCGCCGTTTCCCGAGGACTCCACTTGAAGAGTCCCCGCATTTTTGTTTGTCCCGGGGACTCGCTCCCCGTATTCTCGCGAGTCCCCACGGACGGGGAATGCTCCGATTATCATCACCGTCATCAAAAAGGACTCCCTTCCAGATTCGGAGGGGAATCAATTTTTGCTGGTGTTGGTGCAATGTAAAATTAATCAAAAAGGTCGACTCGGCCGACTTTCGGAACGGCCAAGAACACCCTTCTTTCTGCCGTGACAAGAAAGACGAGATTTTAAGAACCATTAAAAATATCGCCCATGGAAATAAAAGGAACGATTGAAGCCTTGCATCACGTAGTGTTTTCCAAAAACGAAAAACGTAACTTAGGAAACAGGTAATTGCCACGCTTAAAGAAAGACAGAGCCACGACAGAAACCTTTTAGAAAAATTGATCTCATTTCTGAGTGACAGTGATTTTCAAATAAGCGGGCGTGGAACTAACGGGAAATAAAACGTCAGAGACTCTAAAGATGCTTTACAAAGAAGTTAAAGGACACCTAGCACTGCATTGTGTTTCTGCTCAGGCTTCCTAAGATAGTTGACCACTTTACAACAAAGCTATGCTTACAGAAAATTACACACGGCTTCAGCTGTTTCTAGCCTCTTTCCATGTCCCATGCCTTGGATGACAATGTTGCCAGAATTTGCATAACCGGTGTCCTGACGAATAAGCTCCTCGGAAACAAGGATCTGGCGCATGATACGTCACGTAAAGAGAACAAACGTGGCAAGCGTGACAATCAGTGTACTGCTAACGCAGGAGATATGATACATTTATGAAGTAAAGACTCCTGGGAATGAGAATGAATCTATATATCATAAGTACGACGTGTCCTTTGAGCAGATTTTAGGCCCGGAGTTTTACTGTAAGTTATACCACCGGCAGAGAGCCAGTACCTGATGTTTCAGCTACGAGTTAACTGCCTGCCAGTACGTGGACGGAGTAATTGGGAAAAATATGCCAAGTAGTAAGTGTCAATGCCCTCTTTGATTTGATGATGAGGATGAGGGTCGTTTTCCCGCAGAGAACTTTTTTCTTGAAACAAATATCAAGTTCTCTGATGTTCTTGACAAGCTAAAATAATAAAGATATACCAATTTTTAAAGAGTGTTTTAGCTAATAAAGGGACGTATTGAGTAATGTAAAGAGTATTTTGTACGGCAGATTGGCTATAAAACTATTCATCCATACTTCTGTCATTATTTAACCAATGATTTGTTTTATTTATGGCTGATAATTCTAGCGCTCATATTTTACAGTTGCTATTTTTCATCGCGAAGAAGTTTTGGGAAAAATTCAACTTAACTGAATCTTCGTGGGCGTTTTCTGCACCGGTGAACTCCCTAGGACAGGGATTTCTCTGACAATAATTAAAGCTACATGGAAATGAAAGGGGGATTCGTTTTCAAGGCGATTCGCTTGGCTGACTCTAACAGTTATTTGATTTTTTTTGTTGTTGTTTTAAAGCGTGTTCCACCCTACTTACCGTAGTTACTATGCATGACGTATATAGTGACATCTGCAAATTTGCTGTAAATGTCCATTGACAACGTTTTCGTTTATAATATGTTGACGAAAAATGCAAATTCGGCATCATTGCTGTGAAAGTCATTTTTAAATTAAATTCTACTCTACTCTACTCATGACGTCACGAAATCTGGCTTTTGCCGTCAAGGCTGGAACGATTTTTCTATTTTCCAGCAGAATATCACGCCACGGGCGAATCCGACCAATCACGTTACAGAGATGCGTAGTTACCACGCTTACTACGCTCCCGAGCATGGTAAGCAAATAGTAACTATTAGTTACTATTTCGAGAAGGTTGGAACGGTCAGCGTAGTAACTTTTTACGAGGTTGGAACGAAAATAGTAACTAATAGTTACTATTGCTCTTAGTCTCTCAGACAACACGGCGTTTTAGGAAAACTGTACAGGATTTGAAAAGACGAATATTTATCTGCTTGAGTTAATTTTCATAGTTAATTTCATATACTTTTGTTTAGAAAGATGTGCAAATAATGATGATTATAACGAGTAATTGTGCATGACGAATGCATGATGAAAAATGTGTGACGAATAATTATTTGCTTGAGTTATTTTTCATGGGTAAATCTTATACCCTTTTGTTTTGAAGGATGTAGCAGTTAATAGTGATCACACTAAACAGAACTTGGTGCGGACTGTTTGGCCCTAGCTGCCACTCTAATTATTTAGTTTATTTTTTTTTTTAAGTTTCGTAGCGCAGACCAACAGTTATTTGAAAAAAAATTGGTTGTGTCTCTGAGACTACACGGTTTTGTAGGGAAATTGACAGCCACACCGGGACTATAGGTGTTTAAAAACGATCTTAACCAGCCTGGTGGTTTTGCTGCGTTATCTAGACTTAAGAAATAGTTTTTTTAGAGCGTTGCGGTGACTCTAGTATTTACTGGAATGTTTTTCTTTTACGAACCAAACTTGGATAAAAAAAAGTGCCACTTAAACAACTTGGTTACTTTGATTGTTTCAGTTTCAAGAAAAACAAAAATCATTTCAATATATTCAGAAATCATGAACTGCAAATCAGGAGTGAAAGAACGTGGAGCCCAGGAAATTCCTTTTTAAGGTTTTTTGTTCCGTAGTATTTATTTACATTCTTTTTCAACACGAACCAAAGTTGGAATGAAAACCACAATGAACGGCTGTTCTTTTGGTTATTTTAGTATAAGAAAAAAGAAAACTCAGTTGGTCCGACGCTGCCTGTGGGAACCAAGTTATCGAAGGCGACTCGGATGTATCCTGCGAAAACTCAAGAGACACTCGCAGACCCCCACCAATTATGGGGTGCGGTGGGGGGGGGGGGAGGTGCAAACTACGATCGAGACTGTTATCATGCATCAGAGGGAGGGAAAAACTCGATATTCATGCTATCACAAGGAGTACTTTATTCTCCGAGCATCACTTGCGATTCTGATGAGGATATCTCACGGCAGTCGCTACTGTCCATCCTTCTTCAACCTCATCGGTCAAACGTCAGTTACGGTTGAGCAATCCTTCGATAGCCGGACACAATCGTAATCTACTATACATGGAAAGTTGTGGGTCGCAACTTTCTCTCGGCACCACGATATTTTGCATTTTTTGTCACCTCACATTGCTTGTGGGTCGCAACTTTCTCTCGGCACCACGATATTTTCCATTTTTTGTCCGCTCGTGTGAAACTCAATCACATTGCTTCTTTTCTTTGATTTTTTTTTTCTTTCACTAGATTATTCATTTTTATTTCATCGTTGATTACTTTTATTTCAATTTTTTCTTTTCATTCATTCCATCAGTAGAGCGCGCGGTTATGTAGGATCAAAAATGAGTTTTGACGAGGAACTCGACTGGAAGGAAGAAGACTGCGATGCTGCAGCCGTGAGAGCATTATCGGGAGTGAGGAACAACAAATCCTGGGCCGTTGCCCCCACCTAGATACTAAGGCAACTTACCATCGTCACCAACAGCCTTCATAAGCTCGCTGACCCCGATGTCTTCGGCTCGCTCCGGTAAAGTGTACCCTCGTTTGACGTATGGGGCTAGTCGGGTTGGGTACCGATACCGCACCAAACTTCTGGCTCTGATGGTCCGCGGTAGCCTATCCGCCCTCCCTACAGGTTCAGTTTCTTCGATTTTAGCTGGCTGTGAGGAATATGCTCCAAGGTAGAAGATAAACAATGCGGTTGCCAGATTCATTTTCTAAAAAAAAAAAAAAAATATTTTCTATGACCACGCAGCTGATAAACTGACATACATTGCTTCCAATACTTTCTAAGTTTCCATTCTCATTTTTTTTTGTATCTCATGTATCAGCGTTATTGCAACGCTGCAATCTATATGTGATATGATATTTATTTACATTTAAAGCTCACGGCCATCACGGGCCATGGCAAACAAAAGATGTAAGCACAGATTGAAACAGAAAGAAATTAACACACTATTACCTTACCCTGCATAGACTAGCCACTCTAAGGAACGTGATTCTAACACCTGCTTTATCAACACCCCTACCCCGCAAAAAAAAATGAGCTCACAACAAGTAGACCACTATCTCGTACGGAAAAGTTCGAGCTTGGATGCGAGGCTAGAGAACTGAATCAGGTTTAAATCGAGGGTTCCAGGCTTTGACAATATTTATCGATGTAGAAGCCAGAATCATTGAAAGATCGACTTCCAAGTTTTGTTATAATCAGCGTCGGAATAAACCACTAGAGGACCTTGGGAAGTTGAAATTTCTGGACCCCTCAACCGACAGGCCCAAACCATTTGAATGCACAACTCGCAGAAAGCTTCCTTTCTGAAGGTGCGCTCTAGTGGGATAACAATGAACTTAGTATTGTGTATTTCGACCGCTAAGGTGATGATCAGTATTATTACACGCATATAATTTTTAGGCTACTGAACAAAATTAAAAAAACCTATCTTTATTTTTTTCCACGAATTTTTATACTCCTGGCTCACCTCTCTTCTTGCTTGCCTGCGCTCACTCATAACAAGGCGAGAGCTATGACATGAATTGACAGGAGCCATTTGCCGAACAGACTAATTAGAGTTAACTGAATATTTATTAAGAACGTGTGTTTTATTCCGATTTCTATTTCCCTTTTCAATAAACGTTCACTATGTTCCCGAAAACTATGAATGGCAATGGCACGACATAGTGTAGAAGGCACAAATACTGAAACGAGGCACGAAAACAAGAAGGGCCCTTTCAGGCTTCTGAGTGAGGGATAGGAACAGTGTTTTAACGTGCCTTCTTTTATGCTCTGGAGTCACTAACTCTCACTTCCTTGTCCATTTCTACTACTTGCTAATCTCTTTTTGTCACTCCTCTTTTTAGTCGATCCCGATCTAAATGGCAAGAAGAAAAAAGATAAATATTACGCAGATGGATTGTTCTACAAAGAGTAAGTAACATGGAGTAAACTTGTAACATTAAATACATTTTTGAACTGAATTCGGAACTATAGGACTAAAGTGTCGAAGCCTCGCAGACAAACCAAGGCCCACGGGGCGGGATCTACTGGTGGAAACAAAATTAAATCTAAGATTTATTTTGACACAATTGAGATCAGTTCCCTACTTATATTAAAAAAAAAAAAAATGCCTAGCAAGTCAATTGTCTTCAAACACTTCCCTGTGGGCTGAAAGAACCTTTACCACCGTTATTGAAGGATCACTCACAGTTTCGTATGAATTCCTCTCCTCTCAGACCAATGCAACAAGTTCCACTGAGGCCACTTCTTAGCGCTCGGGGGTCTTTATAGAAAATCGTCGAGCTATCTCCCTTTTCCAGCCGAAAGCAGTGACATTCAGAGTCCGGATATCTTTTTCTCCAAGCCTAGGGAATAGTCAGATCCATAGACATCACGAACGCTTTCCCATTAGTGATGATGTGCTGAAATTACCACCGTCAATAATTGCTTACTGACGATCTACTAGAATCGCAATCTTTTACAATTATGACTGTCCTACTCCAGCACAAAGAGGCGTGTACGGTTACAGGTCTTTCACAACTAACTCGGTTAGGTTTGTAAGCTGAAACACTCGTCTGATTTTGTTGCAGTACGCACCTAAAGTATCAGCATGGACTATATGTCATTCGTCGGAACTAAGATTCATGTCGAGCACACGTCGTACCTCTGCCTCATTATCGGACCAACAGATCGACAATAGCCGACTCCACAATCTGGTGTCACTCATGTTCTGCGAAAGAAGGAGATTAAAAAGATGAGATCATGTTCTTTTAAATATGCAAAGCACCTGCTCCACTTGTCGAAATTATGCCATAACCATACATTGACGGAGAAGTTCAAAATTCAAGATGCAAGTGTTACCCTTTTGGATGTTTCTTCGTCGCTATAAAAAAATGACTGACAACAGGGCCCAACCAGCGCACGGCTTTCTCCACTGCTTCCTGGCCGAAGATTGAAAATTAGTGTATTTTTCTGTGTCTTTATTTCTTTTCTTTCATTTACTCCGCTTTTCCGAAATGGCGGGTTACAAATAAATTACTTACTTACTTACACCTCACAAATTGTGCAAAATGAGATACGATTATAGACGAGCTCACGCCAAACAGGGGCGAACTATAAGGACTTGCTGAGTCGAAGTCTGATAGTTTAAAGTTCTTATCAAAACCTTGACTTTTTAACCTAATCCGAACTTCAGCTTTTGCATCATACGAACCCGCCTTCTATTGCGGCACATGATCAAAATCCCATCTTAGACAGCAACCAAATACGAGCAATGAAGATACTAAAAACTTAAAGAATGATGTTGAAAAAGTTCAGACGTCTCAAGTGTCCAAGGTGATATCTAAAAGTAGAAAATATGCGATTACTAAATATTCAATGACTACTGATTATTATAATGCAAGGAACTCGAAAATCCCAGCGTAGCAAAAAACATCATTCTAATGAAATGAAATGACCACTGACTGTCTTTTGTTCATAGACTAAATGGCACAGTAAATCCGGTTTCCACCTTGAATCAGTACATCACTAGGGTTTTCTCGCTCATTGACTAAATGACTGAACAATTAAATTAAATTAAGGGTTGTCTGGAACTTCCGCATAGTCAAGCTAACCTTCCGGATTTTCATGATAATGATGCTATCTAATTCTGCTATTCTTCCACATTTCCTAGATATATTTTGCCTCCAAATCACCGCTGTCCATCACAGTTCCTTCTTTTCCCACTCCCTTCATTTGCATATGAATTGTGTCTGTAAAATGTGTTGCCTCTATGCACCTTCCAGATTCTGGGATTTCTAACATCGCAGGCTTCCAGATGTTTCTGGTCTAGACTCATATTCCGGAACAAACGATCTAGAATACGGAAGAATTTTTTCTACTTACTGAACAAGGCTTTGTACTTGCGATGCTTTGCGAAGCTTTTTATTTATTTATTGAGGTTTCGACGAGCGGATCGGTTTCTACTCCCTCTTGTTCTGTAAATATTAAACGTCTTCGGCCCTCGGTTAAGATCAGCGTTCCTTCTTACATAAATCAACGAAGTTAATCGCTTTAGAAGGTTTGCCTAAGTGTCAGCTAGCATAAGATTATGGCTGGATCATACTGCTACTAAGCTGTTTGTGCATGGATAAATGGGGCTGGCGGTTAAGTAATTCAGATATTGCGGTCTTAGAGACCGCTTGACGTCCCCGTGACTGTGTTGAACGAAATCTGTGCAGCTGTAGCAAATCTGTTCTGAGTGTCAATTCGAGTCCACCACCGCAAGACGCGAATCGTCTGTCTGCACCATTAGGAGGCCTAACGGGAACCCGTCAATTGGTCCACCCGTCATTTCGCCCCAAAAATCCGTCACTTCGCCCACCCGTAAGTTCGCCGACCCGTCATTTCTCCAACCCTTAAGCTCGCCGACCCGTCATTTCTCCCAACCCGTCAGTTCACCCACCGTCGGTTTCCGCGGAGTAGCCACAAAACCGCATGATAGACTTATGTACTTACGATAAGGGCATGCTAGGGACTGTTGGGCAGAAAGATTTTCGACTCACTGCTTCGTGGTTTACACCTGATTCTGCACCGGGATAGCCTCGGAATGTCCAGCGTCAGAAACCTGGCAGGCATCGCGACGTAAAACCTAATCTGAAAGTTTGCAATCCTAGTGGTGGTAGTCCAAACTGCCTGTAATTTAGGACTTGCACTTCAGGTTCCCGATGAAAAATTCCTTGTATGGTAGTCGTACGAAAAAGTTGCATGTATTGATATGTAGTAGTATGGAATACTTTGATTTAACCTGCCTCCGACTGGGTTAACCTTAAGTAGTAGTATCCGAAAGCATCCAGTCTTGCTTTAGTAGCAGCATCCAGTTGGCTAGTAGCAGCGTGCAGTGGCAACAGTTACTAAAGCATGCTACTTTTTCGTACAACTCCATCCGACTAATTCTCGAAAATTTTTCATCGGGTTTGTCGGCTACTGTATCTGATGGCGCCAAACCAAAAAGTCACCTAAGATTAATATTTCCGGCCCTTCTTAGCATAGGTCATCGTCAGGGCTTAGCTTGAAGAAATAACCTGCAATCAATTGCAGGTTGCATTCGGATTCAGGCTACCCTCCCTCCGCCCGCCGAAAAAAAACAGTACCAAGACCTCTCTATGTAGTATATACTCCCCTCCCTCCGGTATCAAACCCAACGCTCCCCCACACAGTCGGTAGTCCCTTATCGGACATGTCTAGACGTGCTGATAAAATTTTGGAAATAAGGATATATTTTATGAAAAGTATATTCAGAGGCGAACGGCCAGCGGGCCGTTCGGCGGCCGTTTTGCGGGTCGCGCGTTTATTTTTTAACTTAATATAATATAGTAATATAATAATTTAACTGCAGTTTTTAATAAGATTTTCTTATTTTCTATATGTTTGCATTGTTTTTTTTTTGGACGGGGGGAGGGGGTCGCCTAGACCAATTGCAGTCAATTGCTGATTCTTTTCTTCTAGCTATGGACCTTGCCAGGAAGGGCTGAATTATTACTAGAGCAAACCAATTGACTATTTGGTGCAATTATATTATTATTATCCGTGTGCCTCAATCAAAATGATTCGCAGTCAGCTTGGGGCGAAGGAATCCTTAGGTATGTACTGGACGCTAGAAAATGGCGTCCCAGCGCTTACATCTCCAACACGTCTCGGTCTAGGAGCTAAAATACATATTATTTTATTCAACAAAAATAAACAATTCGGTTCACTGGGACAATATTTACAAAAGTGAAGGTGTACAAAAGATCAGATAAGGCAAATTCGTGAATAGTAACTCGTGCTTAATATTACATTCAAACCTCCCGACAAAGACCGAAGCATGGCAACACTCAGAACCGATTCATATAAATATTTCGCAGATCATAATCTGGTTCCTCGCACTCCGGGCAATTAAAAGTTTCCAGAAACACAACACAGCCATACTAGTTTTTACTGCCATCGCAGTTCCATTTGATCACGATTATCTCCAAAAACTGGTTCCGATACTGAAAATCGGACATTAAATAGTTAGTGACATGTTTGACCCCTTCGCTATTCACAAGGCCAAATGGTTTAACTTCCAACCAAGTTTTCGAAACCGAAGACGGTTCGGTTCGAAGCCGGTTTTGCCATTCCGAATCCGAAAGCAAGGACACACGAATAAGAGCGATGTCTGACATGGGCTTCGAACCAGAGCAAAATAACACTAGGGAGTAGCGCCAAGACAAAATGACATACACTCGAATAGCAGGGACACTAGCACCACTAGCGATAGAGAAAGTCCAAGCGTAGTGGGCGGCGCTACGAGTAAGGCCCGTTTCCGATGCCGGGGCTACTCCCTAGTGCTATTTTGATCTGCTTCACACTAAACTGGTTTAAAAACTGGGTTTTAGCTACGTCTGGCGAGTCAAAACGGGAATATTCGCATGAGCTGAAAACAGATGTTTTGAACTATGTGACACTAAGATTTTCGCAGTCGGATGCCAATTTCCTCCTTCGTTCCGAACTGTTACGCATCGCAAGAAGGTTTCTGCATAGTGAAGCGAATTTCGCACGCGTATTTTCGCATACGAAATCTAATCGGACTGTGCGTGTACAGGTTGTAAGTAAAATGACTGTACAGTAAGTAACCTGTGCCCACGGAGGCTAGTACTGTGGTGCCCAAAAAAAGAGTAGAGTAACCCCTGGAGTCATACATTTATAGTGCGATGGGATCCGCGAACAGATTCTAGACAGTACCGAGGGTTTGGTCACTCTCCAGTTTAGTGTGCAACAAGTGCCAGGTGGCGCGGTGCACGGTCGGTGCCAGCACCGGCTGACACCAGCCGGCACCGGTTGCCATATGTTAAAACATCAAAATAAGCATTTTCTGAAGCGCTTGAAAGATGAATCACCTCACTGTCAGAAGTTTCATAATAGATTGCGCATAACACTTTCAAGATTAACACCTTTTCACTTAGAAATAAAGGGTTATGACCAATTAAGTTTAAACTATTCGTGCCTAGATCTCCAACAACACCTTCAATTGGTAAAAATACTAACGGGAACGAAAGAAACATAACATATAACATCCCAAAGTGTTATCTGTTGAAACCGCGCATCCTGCTGTTGTCGTTATGTAACTTCTGACAGTGTAGTATTTTTACCTATTGAAGGTGTTGTTGGAGATCTGGGCACGAAATAGTATAAACTTAATTGATCATAACACTTTTTTTCTAAGTGAAAAGGTGTTATTCTTGAAAGTGTTATGCTCAATCTGTTATGAAACTTCTGACAGTGCTAACTTACTGCTGACGAGGGTGTCAGCAAATGGTGTACAGCAGGTGCCGGGGAGTGGGTAACCCTCGGACGGTACTTCGATAACAAAAAACAGTTCAATCGTACCAACACTCGCTACGAACCTAGACGGGGTTCAACCAATCCACCATCCAAGACTGGTGGCTCAGTCTGACCCAGGCTGAATCAAATGACGGCCACTTTCAAAGTCACATGTAAACCACCATTCGGCGAAAAGGGCCAATCGGACACCAGAAATTGTCCAGAAGTTAGCGGCGGCACTTTGCAGCTTTCTCAGAGCCCGCTTCTAGATCCAGTAAAACTAAGAAATAATTTAGCTCTTAATGAGTGCGTATAAGCCATCGAATAGAGTACATAACGAAGACAGGCAACAGACTGGGAACCAGGTGATGCGCTGAACTCTCTTTCATAGCCAGAGGGTTTGCAGTTTCTTTCATAGCCAGTGATTTTGAAGTTTCATCCCCTACGAAAAAAGATTTATAAAAAAATATATGCTTCAGAACTAAAAAGCTAAGAAAGTAAGCTTCGATAAGAAAGAATGAAAATAGTGAACTGAAGGGAGTTAGAGGAGAACTTTTAAAACCTTTTCGAGAAATCTTAGTTCAGCCGGATCCTATGAGTCTACGAGAATGCCTCGCGATACAAGGGCATATCACGTCAATGATTATTTCCTTCTAATTCAGCAATATATTTTCTGTTTCGGTAGTTGACTTCTTTAAGGTTCAAAAGACAAGTCAAGTAATGATGTCACATTACCACCACCCAGCCTACAACGTCACATAAAAAATCAGCCGATGGCGTTTTTTGCTGCTTATTGCCCTCCAGTTTACTGGTTTTGACAAACAAGTGGAGTTTCTTTTTATTGGTAGTATTAACTCAAGATTCCTTATAAGTTCTGGATTCAGCTGTAAGTACGTCTGTTATATTTGTCCATGTTCGGCATTTTTATAACTTTACATCCAGAATTCAATACTTTCTTATAGCTACAGAGACGGTTTATTAGCAGCCATGACACTCTTTACCTCTCAGCTGTACAAAAGTACTGATTTTCATGCGTGACCGAGTTTTTGAATCTTGTGCGCCTTTCAAGCAAACCTCCGAAACTGTTTCCGCCGAGTTGCCGAAGAAATAAAGACAAAAACAAGCGATAACGAGAAAGCGGCTTATTTTCAAAGCGATAAACAGAGGAGTCAGATTTTTTCACTTGTGAAGCACACACAAATTAAAGAATAATCAGTTCCTGTTGCCCTTTAAGAGTGCGGTGTCCACTGTAAGTGACGCGCGCGCAGTCAGGGTCATACACTGTCAGAAAAAATCTTGCAGTATTTGCTACTGGGATAAATATTGTCTCTGCTGAGATAAGATTATTTCTTATTCGGATTAATCTTATCCCAGTAGAGATAAGATTAATCCCAGTAGCATATATTGCAGTTAACATTAATCCTTCCTCGGAGAAGCTTTTTACAGTAGGCAGCAGTGTGCAAATGGCAAAACCACCTTAGGTGACATTCCCTCAGTATCGGGAGCGAGGATGAAAACACCAAAAGCAACAGAAATACTCAAGTTCATCAAACATGAACTCAAGGTCAAGAAAAAGAAATGTTAGATAAGCTGTCATCTCACGTCAAATGTTAGTTGCATGCCACATGAAAACAAAAAGAACTCAGCAAAGCTAACAAAATTCATGGCGATTTACTTGGCCACGCCCTTTTCGTGACAAACAGTCCGTCTGAAGATTGGTCTTTGCCCATACTTTGACCTTTTAGCATTCACGGAAAGGAGTCAGTACTAATAAATAATGAGGTCAAGCTTGTAACTTGGTTAGGCACGAGCATGAAAAGAACGTTTTGTCACAGCTTAGAAAACAAGGGATCATGATTCCGTTATAGACAGTCAAGAAAAAAATGGTCCAAAGGCGGAATTTAAACCCACGACTTTCGGTATCTACTAAAATCGGGAACGGATTACTAAAACCGGGAACAACATACTAAAATCGGGAACGTTGCACCAGGAGGGAAACTGCTAAAAAGGGGAACAATGTACCGTCGTTCCTTCTTTTAGTAGCATGTTTGGGCACTAGTTCCAAACCGTCCCCGTGTACGAACTCGTGCCCAACCGATCGACTCAAAGAACGAATAGAATTGCTAGAATAGGGAAAAAATTATTTAAAGGACATCTTGCACTATTAACTATTCAACTTGCAGTATTTTAACATATTTGAATACTTTAAAAGTAGGCAAAATCCTACTATCAAGAAATAACCCACGGTTTTGGCTGTTTTACACCTTTTCCGAGACCCGTTGACTTAAAGCGAAAACAGGGAGAAAATTTACACAACCAGTTTTTCTGATGGAAAAACTTCTCGCAGACAACGTTCGAAATCGTGATACACATCCAAGGTAGCAAAACACGGCAAGTCAGAAATCAGAGTGGTTTTGTTAGAGGGGTTATAATGTACCGTACGAAATTGGGGTCTCCGGGTTTAGAAATATATGGAGCGATTATGGAAGTAGGCTGCGTCAGGTTCCTTTAAAAACAACCGGAATCCTTCACAGGCAGGGCCTGGAACTCGCTTCCAAGCAAGCGACTAAAAGAAGGAATGACGGTGAATCGTTCCTCTTTTTAGTAGCGTGCCTCTTGGCGGGATCGTCTACAGCCAGTCCAGCTCCCGTTTGCTCCTCCTGGAACAGGGTATTAAAGAACAGGAGCACTACCCCTCGTTCGTGCATGGGAATGATTAACTCGACTGAAAGAAGGGACACGACTATAGAACAAGGATCGTGCACGGAAATGATTTGGAACTCGTGCCCAAACAAGCTACTAAAAGAAGGAACGACAGTACATCGTTTCCCTTTTAGTAGTGTTCCTACTGGTGCAGCGTTCCCGATACTAGTAGTATATCGTCCCCGTTTTAGGATGCGTTCCTCCTCTACCGTGTCCTTCACTTTCGTTCCCGTTTTAGTCGATCCTAGCATCGTCTTTTACTGCCACCCCTCTATCACTGCCCTACCAAGAGGCTCGTGAACATTAGTTGCGTTTTTGCAGATACCATGGTCTACCATGGTATCTGTTACCACGACAGATGGATCTGCAATTAGTCGTTTTTGCAGTTACCGTGGTATCTGATACTACGGTTGCTCTGCAAAAACTACAAATGCCAAAGTTGCGCTATATGAAGTCATCCCAAAAGAAAAATTGATATCCAGTCACATCAGTAAGTGCCAAACTTCTTTTCCACCAATTTGACAAAATCCTAGGCTCCATTGTTGGTGATGATGAAAGCTTTGACTTTTTCAGAACCACGATCGGTTACCACGGTCGGACCCTGGTAACTGAATATCAGATACCACGGTAACTGGCCAGATACCAAGCACTGCAAAACACGCTTTTTGACCATGTTATCAGATACCACGGAAACTGCAAAAACGACGTTAGACCGTGTAGAGATACCATTGTATCTGTAAAAACGCAACTATTGTTCACATGGAGTACAACATCCCCTGGTTACAGCCCACTTTGTTAAAAAGAAAGAAAGAAGGAAATCAGCTTCGGAGGCTTCCAATCTGCATCAAAAGTCCCATGAACTTACATGTCCTCCTGGAGACATTCAATCGAATTTCCTGCTCACGTGCATTTGATTTTTTTTATTTTTGTTACACTGTATTTTTTTCTTCTTTAAGGTTTCCATTATTTAGAATTTTTGTATTCCATATTTATCTAGCCTACTGACGAGTAATAAAAAACTAAACAAAAACTGAAATAAACGGGAAAGAATATCGCTCTACTGAAGGATAAGTGGTGGAAATCCCCACACTGTTTTATCATGTCCCAGTATATTCTGGGTTAAATCATGGGTCCCAGTATATTTTCTTTCCGATGAAATTTCAAATCTTGATCAGTCGGTCAATGTAAATGATGATTCACAACGCTACCATACCTTGAACTATTTAGCCAGGAAAAGTTTAAAAAGTGAAGATCATTCGAAACAACCAAAGTGGAAAATCATGTTAGTTTGCAACATGCAAATAAAAAACGTGTTAGTATTCAAAACACATGCAGGACGTGACAGTGCTTTCAAATCAGGATAAAATACCCCAGGCCATTTCCGGAAAGAAGGATTTAAGGGGCTGCTAAATCGAGCTTATTGAGTATACCCGATCAAGTTTAATTTTCGGTCGGTCTTGCTCGATTTTTGGTCGGTAGCCAGTGAGATCTCGGTAAATTTCTGGTGAGTACCCGGCCCGATTATATGTAGGCTTCACCAGTTGTCTTATACTGAGAAATCCCTCGGAATGGTCTGAGGCGATTTCGTTACTTCCAGTACGCTGGAAGTGGTTCAATCTAGGGATTGCATTACTTCCAGTATCAAGACACCATCATTTATTCAAAAAGGGAGGAGGGGCAAGAGTCAAATCTCCTTCAGCACTTGATATCTCTACTTGTTAATCTCCAAGACGAGCTGAAAAGTTCACTGCAACCCCCTTGGAATTATTTTTTTATTTCTCCAGCTAAAGATTACTGCTGATCTTTGGTGTTTTTAAACTGATAGATCAACTGAAACTTTGTTTAGCGATATTTCGCTACTTCTTGGCAAGGGTCCTCTTAAAGGAATCGACTAAAAAGAGGCACGGCATGGCGGAGGAGGCATGAGTATTAAAAAGAGATTGGCAGGTAGTAGAAGTAGATAAGTAAGTAAGAATTCGTAACTCCAGATCCTAAAAGAAGGCACGTTAGAACATTGTTCCTGCCCCTCACTCTGAAGCTTGAAAGAACCCTTTTAGTTTCCGTGCCTCTTTTTAGTACTCGTGCCTCCTACACTATGTCGTGTCGTGCCTCTTTTTAGTCGATCCCCTCTTAAAGCCATAGCTAATAACACAAAATAAAGAAGAGCCGAAGAATCACCAATTAAATTTTGTCAGCTGACTGATCAGTTTAGCAAAACAAAACTTAATGTGAAGTTGTAACACAATTAACAAAAAATGATCTTTACAAATTAAAGGGCCGCTTTTCAAGAGAAAAAGCCTAAATTTGAGAAATAGCTGGATTTACTTAATTGTAAACGAATAAATTCTTAGATTTTTTAGGTAACTTCTTGGTGTCGGTTTCCAAATGGCCTGGGGCAAAAATATCGGAATTACAGCTCGATAGCACTTACGATCAGTAATTTAGTAAGTTGTGATACTCATTCTCGGTGTCTGATTCTGAAATGGAATGAACTGTGCAAGATGGTCACGAAATGAAATTCGCTTACGATACCAAGAACGAACTAAAAATAGAAAACGAAAACGAAAGTTGATTTTCAACCCACGAACGGATATTAGTTGCGTTTTTGTTCGCCTCTTCACTCGCCGTTTCGATGGCTTGTTTTCGTTTTCGATACTAGTTTTGCGTTTTCGTAAAATGGTCCTAAGCACTGTTTGACAATTTACCGTTTTTGTCAGAAAGGAAAACGCCGACTTCGCCTTTTCCATCACCTTTTTGCAAAAGGGCAACTTGGTGGCTGGCCAAGTTGCGCTCTCCTTTTCGCTTTTTGCCTCGCGAACTTCGTCAATTTTCCCCAGAATCCAACAAAAGATGGATTTGACTCAAAGAGGTAATCAGTATTTGGATACTGTCGCAAGTATTTGTACATTTACAGTACGAGTAAAATGGGATAGGTCAAAACTGAGTTTTTATCCAAGAAAAGCAAAAAGTCCTTAGTAGTAACGGCAACTATAAAAACGCGAAAAATGTTCAAAAAGGCCTGAAAATGGCTAAAAGCTAAAGCCGAAAAGGAAAGGCAAAAGCCGAACAAAAACGCAACTATTGACTCCTTGGCCAATGGTGGTCAAACTGGACTGGTAACCAATAGCAGAAAGAATAGGTAATTAATGCTCCAGCGAATGTTCATCTAGTGTTCCAAGCAGCGTGATCGTAACACCGATAAAATTCCGCAGAGTAGTATAGAAGTTTCCCGATTATGTTTTTCTGCTTTTGGGTTGTAAATGAAAAACTTGTCACGAATTTTCAGAACGCTTTTTCTTCTGATACGGTCATGCTGCTAAGAAAGATTAACTCTTATGGGAGCCGGAACTTCTCGAATGGATTAATAATCTGTCCTTGTCATAGCTAAGTGAATAACTTCTCGTCCGCTAAGATGAAAGTAAAGGAAGTGAATATCGATCATTCGATAAATAAAGTAACTCCTAGGTAGATATTTAAAGGACACCTCGTACTACATCGCAAACATCTACCTCGCACTCGCTCTGAGAGGAAAGGGATTTGGTTTCAAGTATTGGAAGTAAGTGTTTTGGTGAGCTCCGAAGGCTGGGTAGATTCCTGAAGCTAGCTATGACCCGCCGTGAACCATTTTCATAGAACTTCATCTTTGGTTTGTTTTCGTAGTGTATGATATTTTGTTTTTTTGCTATTGTGTTATGTTTCCCGCCATGGCCCTTGGGCTATATTGGGAATAAATTCTTTCATTCATTCATAGTGTTTCTGCTAAGATGCTCTGTTCCTCGACTTTGCGGTCCAGTTCTTTGAACTCGAGGCATTCCCAAATGGAAGGATACAGTGTCTAAGCCCCTGTAGCAGGTCATTATGATTCTAACGATCAGGCACTATGGCCCTAAGGTGCTACGCCGAATTCAGATTACTGTGCCCGGAAAATTGGATTTTTTTTTTTTATACTAAAACAACGTCTAAAAACGACAATGCATTGCACTGTCAGAAGTTTCATAACAGATAACACGAGTATGCGCGGCTTCAACAGATAATGCGTAACATATAACACTTCGGATGTTATCTGTAGTGTTTCAAAATGTTATGCATGATAAGCGTTACCATCAGAATGAACCGAAAAACCGCCAAATGTATCTGCCGAGTTTTCCAACATCATGACGATAAGGAATAAAGTTAGTCAATGCTTTTTTGGCTCTACCTAACAAAGCTTGTTACGCATTTCAATCAATCAATCAATCAATTTATTTAATTCGTGATATTACACATCACATAATAAGATTACACTAACACATGAATTTTCTTACTAAATATATACAATCATTTTAACCATTCGGTGGCTCGGGGCAATAGCACAGTCGACGGAAAAGTCGGTAAAAAAGTCCAGAACGGCATTCTGCATTCTCACGAATTGCCTTTAAAAGTGGATTATCGGAAACTTCTAACCTTGCAACAAAACTAATTTCATGCATGACGTTGTCAAACACAACAGATATCCAAAGTGTTATCTGTTACGCATTATCTGTTGAAACCGCGCATCCTCGTGTTACCGGTTATGAAACTTCTGACAGTGAGAGATTGCAGGATGGGATTTTTTTTGTATGCTAAAACAATGGCTAAAAACAACAATGCACTGGGACATTGCAGTTTTGTTTCTTCCATTTCAACAGAAACCTAACGAGGACCCTTGCCAAGAAGGGCCGAAATGTTTGACAGTCAGCTTGGGCTTAAGAAGGATTCTTTTATGACTGGGTGAATTTCCCTCCCATGAACAGGAGCTTGCCTGACCGGTCAAAACCCTCCTGAGAACCAAATAGCAACTACGTGGTGCGATAAAAATAAAGGAAGTGGATTTCACTAATTGGTAATCAACTATCTAATCAGAATTTTAACGAAGAGAAAAATATTTATCCTAAAACGGGTCACAGCCCTCCCATAACATTCGAAATGAGGAAATTGCTCCAGGGACAATGAATTCATTTCCAGTCCCTTGCTCCCGGATTTCTTCTTGGAAAATACGAAACGGCAAAACTCCGGCGATGGAAGAATGGCTCCCATCGTCCGTGCGTCGGTCCGAGAGGAACACTGGCAATCAGTTTCTGCCGTATCCTGCCAAGTCGTCAACCCAATTTTCACACATTTCGTTCCACCATCTATTTCAGGTCATATCTTGTAAAGTCTATTAGTTAGTGTGTCGTTGCTGTGTTTTTCGTAAATATTTTATTCGCTTCTAGCTTTAAGCTATTTGAAATTAAACTTCGATTGATTGAATGCGATTTCTTTTAACCGCAGGATGCTCATTTATCGGAGTATAATTTGTATGCGTCAAAATCGCAACACTTTTCCCTCCCTAAAGCATTGTCCAAATTACGTAAGGTGTGTTACGGCGTATAATGCTTATTACAGATTCCTCTTTTCCTCGGAGCGCGCTGCAATAAGGCGAATAAGGAAATGGAGCTCGGCTCTATTCTCTTTTATGCAGAGCCAATCAGATAGCTTGGTTGGTTCCGCCAGCGGGCCGAGGAGAGCAGCAGCGTCATCAGGGTTGCCACGGGAAGCACTAAACTTCTACTTTGTTGGAAGCGGAAGAAACAACTTTTCTTCAAAAGAACACGTTTTGTTCTGTTACGACTGCTTATTGTTAGTTCGAGGACCAATGCCTGTCCGTCCGTTAATTTAGTAGCTTTTTACAATATAAAGGGCGTCAAATTGTACTCGTATACTTAAAACACTTTTTCTGATCTTTAGAAGCTCGAAAAGTTGTATCAGCGTAGCAACACCTAACGCTGCATTCATAAGAACCTCTCGGGCAGTGCTTCCACTCCAGAGTTTTGAAAAAACGTAGACATAGTTCAAAAATCAGGAGATTCAGTGATACAAAAATTGTTGAAATCAGAAGTTCATAAGGGGATATTAGGGGCAAATTTGTATCTATCGTTTATATATCAAAGAGTATAGGTGTAGCGTGTAGGGGCGTCGCAAGTGCATTTTCGTTGGGGGTGGGGGGCAAATTTTACCGAATCTCTCAAAAATTTTACCGGATCCTAGAAACTGAGAATTCGAGCTTTAAATTATGGAACAGAAAGGATTTACTGTGTATGAAATACCGAGACTCTAAGAAGTTCCAGAAGCCGGATGGAGCGACGTTCCGGCAGCAGCAGATCCTGTAGTCTAGTCTTTACTACCTATGATCACATAAAGTGAGCGCCGCAGGCGAGATTTTTTTCAAGTTGGCTTTTTCCTGACAAATTTAACTGTTTCCATCCGGATTCTAGCTTCGGTGATGAGTTCCAGCTTCCAAGCTATGCTCGACAAAAGAATACTTAACAATATATAGCCGTTCGTAAAAATCAGGAGAAAATTAGGTAGAATAGCGAAATATCAGTAGAAAATCAGTAGATCAGGAGACTCAAAAATAAATCAGTAGGAGACCTAAAAAAAACGTAGATCTCCTGATAAATCAGGAGAAGTGGAAGCACTGCTCTCGGGTTCCTATTTGAACTGGCGTGTGTATTAAGACGTAAACATAGCGTATAGCGGGGTCTAGGCGAGAACCCCCCGGCGAAAACCCCCCAGCCAACACCCCCCCGGTACCACCACCACCCCCGGCTAACCCCCCCCCCCCGACCAAACCCCCCCCGATGACAAAAAACCCCCAACCAAAACCCCACGGGTACCAAAACCCCCCCGTCGAAAACCCCCCGAATCCTTTACATTTAAACATTTAAATTTACTTCCCGTGATCTTAGTCTATCAAGGGGACTTCTGGTACGACAAGAACAAGACCAAAGGTTTCGATGGGATCCCAAAATATTTCATTTGCCCCTTAACTTAAACCCCCTCCCCCACCCCTACATATAGGGCTACAGAGCTACGAGCTCGACCTTACTCTTGACCCAAGGAATCCTCACACCAAGTTTCATCAAAATATCTCATTCCTTTCGAGAGTTACAGAGCGCACAGACGGACAACTTTTGCGATGTCATAGGTATCCCGCCACTTACGTTTTGGGATCCCGAAAAACTAACGGCAACTAACTGCAGCTTCCTCGGCAAGAAGGGGAAATAATTGGGAAAGGATTTGTTGGGGGGGGGGGGGGGGTCGTTACACTGAGTCGCACGGGTTTTGATCTTTCACTTTTAACACCTCACTGACCACAGCTTCAGGTGAATGCGTGTGTTAGTTCACTTCAGCAATTATTATGTCCCGTCAACCATCACCTTCGCTTTACACTCCCCTCCCTTGGATATATTTGTTCTGCCTACGCTTACATTCAAAACTAAGAACACATCCAGCCAGCACTTTTTGCTTCACATATACAACCCTTTGTGCCCGCACAAGCTCATTCTTACACGTGTTACTGGATATCTACTGTACTTCAGACATTATTGTACAGTCAAGTCTGCGAATGAAGTTGCGTCCAGTTATTACTCTTATATATCCGTCAGACGGTACATGAGCTAATCCGGGTACCCAGCTAATTCCTTGTACTATACGTAGCGTAGGGATTATTTGGGACTAGGAGATTCTTCTAGGATTGTCTTTTTTTATTAGGATTCCACTTTTTTTAAGAATTCGGGGGGTTTTCGCAGGGTGGGGGGGGGGGGTTGGTACCTGGGGGGGTTGTCACCAGGGGGGGGTTGGTCGGGGGGGGGGGGGTGGTAACGGGGGGGGGTCGCCGGGGGGTTTGGTACCGGGGGTTTTTGGCGGGGGGGGGGGTCGCCGGGGGGGGGGGGGGGGTAGCCGGAACCCCGTATAGCGCTATTCAGCTTATTCTACAACTCTTTGGACAATGCTTAAAAGCAAAAGTGGCAGTAGACTCGCGTATTATTGGATGTAGTTTCGGTAGAATTTTACTCTTGTTATCTTAGTTTGTTGTCGTGAATTTCCCTTACGTGACATTGCACCATTAAAGGACACCTGAATGAAGAGTACCAAGTATCATCCCTATCTGTATGACTTCCGTTAACATTGCCTGCAGAAAACCCAATCCAAATGCGAAATAGTGTTTCCAAGCTATGATTTTTGCTCCATTTTGCATCTGTCCTTATTTCAGTACCGAACAATTTTAGAAATGAACGATTTCTCCAATCAACCCTTCTTCTGGAATACTTTTTAAACAGTTAAGCCCAAATGGATATCTAGAAGAAATTACAATACGATCCGGCCAGCGCTGTACAAGATTTGAATGAATTGCGCTTTTTGTCTTGGAGTCTGCATGTGCAAACCTCCAGAAACGAACATCCCTATTTTGAAAACGTCACGCTCAGGAGAAGAATGCTCTCCGTGGCCATGTCTGTAAATGCATTCTCCATGGTGTGTTCGAGTATGGTTTCATTGTTCAGGTATCCTTTAATTAACTACCGCTGGCCTAAACTAGTTCCGGCCCTCGGGCGTCAGGCGCGAAGGAAATGAAAGGGGTGTGCTGGATTTTAGTAGCAAGTAGTGTTGGGCGATATTTGGATTTTTCGATATATCGATATTTTCACTTTTCGATATTCTATAATCGATATTTCGGTACCAGGTTTCCCTATTGTACACGTCTCGTTTCGTCAAAATTTAAGGACAAAAATTGTCATGAAAAGGCATCTTATATCAACTCAAACTTCGAATAAGTAAACACTGAACATATTGCTCCAGTTTTGAATATATAAATGTAACATAGGTCGAATTATTTACAGTAATTGTAAATATAGAAATATCGTTTTCGATATCGATATTTACATTCCGATATTCGATATCGATATTTGGACCGATATATCGTTATCGATATCGAATATCGCCCAACACTAGTAGCAAGTAGACTGAGCACAGAAACAGTGAGAGTTTTGTTGATTAATTTCTTTTTGTAAACGACATTTCATCGACTATGCGTGCACAAGGCTTTAGAGTGGCTATTTCGAGTATTTTTTCTTTTTCTTCGAAGTTTGACTTCATTTGTTTTCCTTTCTATAACTGTGGGTCAGAAAAGTAATACAAAAAAAATTAAATAACGTGCACATATGCACACTGTCGCAACAGATACGAAATGTGCACGTGAAACTCACACCAAAAATAACTTACACTCACTTACGTCGTGTCCAAATATTCACTTCCGAAATTTTCATACGACCGAGAGTGCATGTACGCTTAAACAGAAAAGGGCGGATTAACTGTATTGCGTTATTTTTTTTCTGAAACAAGTAACTTACCAGCATCCAGAAGATCTTCATCCTCATCGTTCAAATCATACGAGTTATGATCCGTTTCTAAAACAACCTTTTCGTTTGAGGCAGGACAGCCGAACCACCAAGTCGCAGTCGATCGGGGAAAGGCTGGATCCCCCTCGTCAACCTGGAAGGGAACGTGATCGGCTTATTTTAAGTACCTCAGGAATGTTCTCTACAGTTTAGATACAGTTCAGGATTTTTCAGGATTCAACAACTTTACTAAAAAAAAAATCATTCCGGCTTGACGACCGGTTACAAACAAAGCACATACGTGCTTGAAAAACGCAACCAGTACACATTTACTACCATATTATATAACTACTCAAACTTTCACTAAGATAAACTAAAAATTAATTAATTAATTTGTCAATTAGTCCTCTCTCGTCTTCCAAACCCTCCACTCACCAACTACCCTCAAGGAGATGTTTCTTTAACACATTTTTAAACTGCGGTACACTTACAGTAATCATATTTCTTCTCTCTTTTTCATTTGGTTTAATTTTCTATCTAACTGAAAGAAAAATTTGACTACTGCTGTTTTTCTTTTCTATCAAAGTATGTATCTTGTCCTAAAATTCTCGTGCTGATATGTGTTTTTTTTTAAATAATTAACTGGTAGTGCGTTGAAATGAAATTTCGGAAGCATATATTCTTCCCAATTATCAAGCTTCATTCAGATCTGATCATTAGTTCGAAAGTTACGCACGCCTCAAGTTTCCGGATTTTCCCCTCCCTCACCCCCCCCCCCCCCCATGGATGCTCGGAATAGTGAAGTGACTATTTCTAGGTCATTCTTGTCGTGTCTCTAATGTCCCAGCCAAGTTTCATCGTCATAGCGTATCTAGAAGTACATTAACTCGCGATCAGCGAAATTACGGATCCCCCTCCAACTCCCCCCACATTAACCGGATCCAGTCCGGATCTGTAAATGATTTATCTAGAGCATATGCTTGTTCTTCCCAGCAAGTTCCATCCCGATCCCTCGAATCTAAGCTTGTTTCGAAATTTTCCGCACCCCCAACTCCCTCCCACGATTTTCGGATCCAGCCCGGATGCGAAACGGAACATCAGAGACACGTCCTCTTGTCCATTATTAAGTTTCATTTGAATCCGATTACCCGTTCGAAAGTTCTGCATGATACAAGATTCCGGATTCCCTCTCCCTCTACTCCCTCACGATGGTCGGATCGGGTAAGTGACTATTTCCAAGTCAATCTGGTCGGGTCCTGATACGCCTGCCAAGTTTCATTGCCCTAGCACATCTGGAAGTACCTTAACTCCAGATCACCGAAATTCAGGGAAATCCCCTGCAACTCCCCCCACAGTGCCCCGATCGGTCCGGTTCTGTCAATAACGTATCTAGGCCTTATTTGTGTTCTTTCTACCAAGTTCCGTCCCGATCCTTCGACTCTAACCGTTTCACTAGATTTCCAGTGCCCCACCTCCAACTCCCCACACAGTTATCGGATACGGTCTGAACTTTTGAAACGACCATATAGAGGCACTTTCTCTTGCCACTTATCAAGTTTCATTCACATCCGATCAACCGTTCGAAAGTTACACATGCCACTAAATTCCAGATTCCCGACGATGGTCGGATCGGGGAAGTAACTGTTTCCAAGGTAATCTGATCGCGTTCCTGATATGCCTGACAAGTTTCATTGTCCTAGCACATCTGGAGGCACCCTAGCTCGCAATGGTGGAACCGACCGACAGACAGACGGAATTGCGATTTGGCCGAAGGGATAGCCCATAAAAATAGCCAAAGTCTGTGGAAAAAAGTTGACTCAGGTAAAAATATAGTCGACCAGAGCTAGGAAGTTCGCGAGGGGATACTCACTCTCCGGTAACCGGTGTACACTTTCTCGGCACCGACACCCGTTGTACTTGGGTTTGGGGATTGAGTATTCCCTCGGAAGTTAGAACGTCTTAGACCAAGTCTTCTTCTTTCTTTGTTTATCAAATGAATGGACGTCATTTGAGGAGATCATCCTAGTTCATTTAGTCACTTCTCTTCATGGCTTACATTCCTGCTGGCCAAGGTCACTGACGCTGTCCTGGTGTAGTCGGTCAGAGCTCCCACATTTCTTAGCAAATTTGTAGCTCGCACCGCCAGATTTTTGGTTCGGTTCCAGCCTACTAGTTATAATGATGGCGTTCATTGACGTCATAAGAAGAGGGTGTTAGGGATAGACTATTTAAGTTCCACGAGTTGCAAGCAAAAGGCGTGGCTGAGACGTGAAAAGACTTCGAATAGGCTTTCAAATACTCGACCCCCCCCCCTTGAGATGTTCCCTCGGAAAGCCGATTCCAAATACTCGTTAAAAGCACTCCTAGCGTACGGTAGTTGAGTATTTTAAAACTACACTGTAAAAAAAGACCTTGCAGTATTTGCTACTGGGATTACTCTTGGCTTTATTGAGATAAGATTATCCCTGATTCGGATTAATTTTATCCCAATAGAGATAAGATTAATCCCAGTAGCAAATACTGCATCTTATTCGGAGAAACTTTTTACAGTGTATGCTCTGCTTTTAACACATAACCCAAAGCTTTGGCTATTTAAACTTTTGTCTAGGTCCATTGATTTCTAGCAAAAACAGGGAAAAAGTTTCATAATCGGTTTTACTGACGACGGAGTTTCTCGCAAAATGGTCGGGAGCATGGCACGCATCAAAAATAGCCAAACAAGGCAAGTATGAAAATCAATGAGTTGTCGTTAGAGTCGTTAGAGCAAAAGGCGTGGCTGAGACGTAAAAAGACTTCGAATAGGCTTTCAAATACTCGCCCCCCCCCTTGAGATGTTCCCTCGGAAAGCCGATTCTAAATTTTCGTTAAAAGCACTCCTCGCACTGTTTACTCTTTTTGTTCCAGCATTTTAAAATAGTTGAATATTTTAAAACTATGCTCTGCTTCTAGCACATAACCTACAGCTTTGGCTATTTAGACCTTTGTCCAGGTCCATTGATTTCTAGCAAAAACAGGGGAAAAGTTTCATAACCGGTTTTACTGACGACGGAGTTTCTCGCAAAATGGTCGGGAGCATGAAAATAGCGAAAAAGCAAGTGTGAAAATCAGTGAATTGTCGTTCGGGGGGTTTGGATGGATCGTATAAAATTTGGGTAAGAATAAGTAAGTAAGTAAGTAAGTAAGGTTTATTAGACAAAACTTGCTAGCTAGCTAATTTGGCTGTCTTTACAAAAATTACATTCTTTTAAACACTCACGAGTAACATAAATACTAAATACGGTACTACAAATATTAAAGTCACACTGACATTTTATTGAACATGTTGACGAAAAATGGCACAAATGTGTTACTCTGTCTCCTTGTTTTGGTTTTTACCGTTTTTAGTTTCGGCTGCGAACGCGTACGATTGTTCATTGGTGCATCAGGTGGGAGGATAGTTCGGTGTTGGACAGATGCAAGGATTTTACACCCAAAATCACCCCAAAATCACCCAATAAGAAGAAGGTTGCATAGGCATCATAGGTGTTTCTTTAAGGTGGTCATCGTCGTCGAATTTCCTGATCCCCACTGCACAGGCTGTCCAAGTCTGAGCCTTTTCCAAATCCCCTTTGCCTTTTCGAAATCCCCAACAAGATGGCTTCAGGGGGTATTGTTTCTTGCCTTATATTTATGTTATGTAGTTTGTGTAGTATGAATAAATGAATTAATGAAGTCGCCCATATTTTGAGGAACTCGGACGAAACTGCTTAGTTAGTGTTTGCCCAAGATACAAAACCTGACTAAAAAGTTAAAGTTTAACTGAAAAGTAGCTTATTTTTACATCTGACGTTTGAATTCACTGAATTATTTGACGCATCTAAGGGATTGCTTTCAGACGTGGGGAATACTCTTGATGACCAACTCTCCATGCCGACGCAAAATCGCCGGGTACCTAGCGGAAGAGCCAGAAGCGGTATCACCTCGGGTATCACAGCTGCTCCCGAAGATCGACGTGGTTGTTTGACACAGGATTTGAGTTGTTGAGTCTGAGTCGTTAGTGAGACGTTTTCTCGTTCTTCCTGAGGATCACTGGCGTGTTTTGGACTTATACAGTATTGGTATTTCAACCAAAGTCTGCACGGACGCTACGTTGTGACGGACGTTAAGCTCGGAAAATTGGAGGAAGTAAAGTCGTCTGATGGAGTAAAAAGTTTAGGTCTTTTTCTTTTATGTGGTATTTTTCGCCAATGGCTTACCTTTGTCGTTGCTGAATATTCAAGCAAGAGGGAAAGCACAGAGATACCACAAATCCGAAAGAATAAGTTCACTCAATGAAATGGATTATCGGTGGATAGCGGAGAAACGTAGTAACTCATTTTTATCGGGTTTTCGGGCCTATACTTAATTCGGTAAAAACTTTAAGCGATAATAGTTTTTAAACCATGCGTTTCACATTGACGCGTAGAGCCTTTCGCACTAAGCTACGCAACCGCTGAGTCACGGTTGCGGCGACGCAACGCAGAGCTTTCGCAGACAAATAAAACGCAACGCAAGAACAGAACCAAGTTCAAGTCTTGCGTTGCGTCAACGCGTTAAGCGTCAGATTTTCAGTGAAAAATGGAAGTTTTTGAAGAGAAACTGAGAAATGAAAACTTGGCAGAAGAAATCGAAAAAGGAAAACGTAAGCATCCACCGTGACATGTTCTCACGCAGGTGTGAAAGATACGCAACGCAACCTGTACACAACGCAAGATAAACGCATACGCGACACATCGCAACGACGCGTCAATGTGAAAGCGGCTTAAAGGTTTTTTAACACTGTCCAGGTTCCTATGAAGCCCGTTATCCTACGAGAAATCGGAGGTTTTCCGGTTCTCTTCCAGAAACTAAGCTTTCCCCCAACATACACCCTTTGCCTTTGACTACCTTGTATCACCCATGTCCCTTACCAATTAATTAGGGACAGAGTCGATGCAAAATATTAGCGAGAATGGAATCTAATACGATAGGGTCACGCTCCCCCTCGTACTTCCCGTGAGATCTGAAAAGTGATAGCCCCCAATCGCCTAGATGTTTCTTGCTTCCACACAAATGAGACGGGATGGGGTGAGTTCTAATGAACTCTCCCAGGGATGTCTATTACGCACCGGAAGTGACTATTTTATTAGACCAATCTAAAAAGATTAATGTAATCTATGTCTCTGACAATAAGGATAGGCCTTAAAGGACACGTCTTGTTTATTCTGCGTTTCATATTATCCCTAGCTCCCTTATGGGATTACAAGATTATGGAATCCCCGCCTTTCGCAACACTCTTAATGACTAACTCTCCTTGCCGATGCAAAATCGCTGTGTACCTAGCGGAAGAGCCAGAAGCGGAACCACAACTGTCACCAACGATCGCCGTGATTGGTTGACACAGGATTTGAGTTGCTGAGTTTGAGTCGTTAGTGAGACGCTTTCTCGTTCTTCCTGAGGATCACTGGATTTTTTTCAAATCTTAGAATCGAGCGCGACTTGTAGTCGTCAACGAGTTCGACCGCGATCATTGGACACAAATAACGCTTAAAATGATCACGCTAAGACGCTATTTCGAATTTCTCGGCCTCATCTGTGTCAAATTACCCATGGCCCTAGTATCGATGTACCGCTAGTTTAGCATTTTAGTCGAGCAAGTTTACTCAAGTTCTTCCCTACGTCCATACCTGCTGATTTGCCAATAAACCATGTCTGAACTCCATTATTCGTCAGTACCTCGCGTCATCGTTGCTTTACGAGCCGACTGTGGCTGCTTTTCATCACAGAAAGAAATAAAAACTAAAAATTATAGGGCAGGTTCTCTAAGATGCTTAGAAAGATTTGATTGTCTCGGTAATTATTTTACAGTGTAAGTTCGAGGCTGACATTTCATTCTATAAGTGTCCTTTGTCCGTTTACAACAGAAAAGTTACGCAAGTAAATGTTCTCCCAAAAACCGAAACCTCACATCCTCAAAAGGAAATGTTGCGTAACGGCGTCTCACATTGGCGTCTTGTTGAAAACAAAAGGAAGCATTACATAACGAATACTGCAACGCATTTCGAAGGATTTTAGAAAATAGAGCCAATTCCGACACAAAATAGAAAAAAGATTAAACTAGACAGCGGGATCCAGACACAAACGAATCACTATGAATTACCTGTCAGAGCCAGAACGAGTAGCCCAAAGCGGCATGCGAGACCCTTGCAAGGGGTACACGACGGAACCAGAATCGGTTTAATCTGTAGCTTCAAAATCTCGCCTCGCTTATTTTTTATTGAAAGCCTAATATTACTAGCAGATGCATCACTAGCCAAAATGTTTTGAGGGGCACGATATTTTTACTGACTGGCAGGTCATTTTTACCGACTGTTTTAGAAAAAAATAACTATCTTCAGGAAAAATCGCGGAGCTTCGCGCCAACTACAGTTTCTTTTTAACCGTCTGGCCTAAACCACTGTGCTGAAGTGGTGTTGCCAACCAGGGTTGCCACATGTCGCACGATAGTGTGAATTGTCACTCTATTTTGTTTTTGTCACTCTTGTCCTACGTAGGACATAAAAATCAGTGTATTTCAGAAAATGACCAAATGTGTTATTTTTGCAGCAGGGATTCAGACCAAAAGTAACTATTTCAATTTTTTTCATGAAAGCAAAATTAAGATGTGCCATTTTTACAGAGGCAATTCCGGTCAAAAGTGAATATTTCATGATTTCAGTCCCAATTCACTCTCTGTTTCGGGTACTCTCTGAGTATTTTTGATGTGGCAACCCTGTTGCCAACCCGTGCGTGACGCCTCTGACTACAAGCCCTATTATAGTGAAAGTCAGCGTAATAATGTTGATTCCAAAACAGCCAGCCTGCCGTAAAATCATTCCTCTGTCTATTCCTTGTTTCAAGAACAATGGAAGGCTTAACAAGTGATACTGCATGTCATTCAGGTTGCGAAGCTAACGAAAACGTTTGCGATGCAGCTTGATGAAAGCACGGAGAACATCTAAACCAAGCACAGAAACAGGCTGACTGTAAAAAATATTGCCGTTAATGACGTCGAGCCGAGATTTGACAAATTTTAGCTACAAACCAGCCTCAAGTGTCTCATTGCTTTTGAATATATTTCTACACATTTATGCCTTTTCAGTTATTATAATAACTATCGTCTTTTTTACATTCTGGAAAAGGGGGTACGCAACCTGTTCAGACCTTGGTTAGGGGTACGCGGTAAGGAAAAGGTTGGGAACCACTGTACTAGAGCATATAGTGAAAAATAAAAATAAATTCACTTAACATGATCCATATAATTCAGTGCATCAAATTAGATGATGCAAAAATAAGTTGGCTTTTCGGTTAAACTTTAATACTAATTCGCTATCAATTATACTAATAATGTGTAGCCAAGCAGCAAGGCCGTATCCAGGGGGGGGGGGGGGGGGGGGGGTTAGGGGGTTGACGCCCCCCCGAAACATACAAAAATAATCATTTTTTTAGGCTTTTCCCTCTGATCTATGTCTTTTTTGTCCGACCCGCAGGCAACCCCCCCCCCCCCCCCCCCGAAATAAATTCCTGGATACGGGCCTGCCAACCAGTATATAGAAGACGCTTACCTTAAAACCCCTGTCGTTGAATCTCCAATACAGTCCATCTTTAAAGAAGTAGGTGTATCCGTTACTATATTTAAATGCAGCTTCGATGTTGCTGGGCAGTCCTTCCCAATTTGATAAGTCTTTTGGATAGCTAGATTTGATTGGTGGGTTTTGACTTGGGTCGAACCTCCAGTACTGGTTACCTAGAAGAGTGACGATGAAAAGCATTCGTAGAGAACCCAAAATTCTAACCTTTTTTGGGATCCCAAAACGTAAGTGGAGAGATATCTATGACATCGCAAAAGTTGTCCGTCTGTCCGCACGATAACTCTCGAGGGGATTGAGATATTTTGATGAAACTTGGTGGGAGGGTTTTTTGGGTCAAAGTACAGGTCAAGTTCGAAGATGGGCTCTGTACCCTATATTTGAGGGTGGGGGAGGGGGTTTAAATTAAGGGACAAACAAAATATTTTTAAACAGCTAATGTGATAGTCGATTATGGGGTAAGAAGACATGCTGAACACGATGGTGAAAACCATTTTCTTGCCGGACTAGTAGTTCGTCCGGAATCCGGCAAAACCCGGAAAGTTGGTTAAAAGTAAAAGTTTCATTTGAAGTTGATTAAATGTTCGATGTAAGGGTAAGAAGACGTGCTGAACACGATGGTGAAAACCATTTTCTCAACGGACAACTAGTTCGCCAGGAATCCGGCCAAAACCGGAAAGTTTGTTAAAAGCGAAAGTTTTATCTGAAGTTGATTAGATGACAGATTTAGGGGTAAGGAGAGACGCCGAGTCTGTAAATGATCATTTTTTACCCGGAAATATAGTTAGTCCGGAATCCAGTTGTAACCGGATTTTTTTTTAAGTCGAAGTTTTATTTAAAGGACACCTGAATGAAGAGTACCAAGTATCATCCCTACCTGTATAACTTCCGTTAACATTGCCTGTAGAAAACCCGACCAAATACGAAATAGTGTTTCCAAGCTGTTTCCAAGCTATGATTTTTGCTCCATTTTGCATCTGTCTTTATTTCAGTACCGAACATTTTAAAAATGAACAAATGTCTCCAATCAACCCTTCTTCTGGAATATTTTTTAACCAGTTAAGCCCAAACGTATATCTAGAAGAAATTCCAATACGATCCGGCCAGCGCTGTACAAGATTTGAATGAATTGCGCTTTTTGTCTTGGAGTCTGCATGTGCAAACCTCCAGAAACAAACATCCCCATTTTGAAAACGTCATGCTCAGGAGAAGAATGCTCTCCGTGGCCATGTCTGTAAATGCATTCTCCGTGTTGTGTTCAAGTATGGTTTCATTGTTCAGGTGTCCTTTAAAGTTGATTAGATGTTCTTTATCTAATAAAATAAAGAGATCTGCCGGATTCGTTTCTGAATTTTTTATTTTTTTTGCTGGACTAGTAGTTCGCTCGGTATTCGGGCGAAACCGGAAATTTGGCAGATGTAAAGCAGGAAGTTTCGGTCAGTATCGTCAAAATAGAGATGGCTTATAGAGGTATATCTGAACTTGGTTTTCTCTGATGATTAGCCTGGCGAAGACTGGATCTGCCGAAGACAAGACCCAATTGTCTGGATCAAATATTAGATTTTTGGGATCCCATCGAAACCTTAGGTCTTGTTAGTAACAGAAACTGGAGGATTGAGAATTGAAACAAGGGTGACACTGACCCAACCGCGATTTCTACCCCAAAATGGCAACTAGGACGAGCTCTGGGTCCACTTCGACTATCTTTAACAAGGTTCAGGTTTACTATTGTCAACCACTAAAATAATTCACGAAACTTTAACATAGTAATCACATAACATTTTAGGCGCAAAATTATTTCTGGGTTTAAACCAGAGAAAAACTAGAACACAATTGACAGATACAATTTGCAAACAGTAAACAATTTTTTTGGCGGAAACAATTCGACGACCGAGAAAAAAAACAGGGGTGGCATTGACACCGATCGTAATTTCAAGCCTCAAAATATCTCCACGTCGAATTCTGATTCCATTTTCTGGGATGTTGCTGTTTATTTGTTTCTTTCTCTTTTTTTACTCCACCCCTTCACATTGTTTTTGTACAGTGGGTTACAAATAAATTATTATTATCAGTATTATTATTTCGACCTCATTTTCGATTCGGAGTCTCAGCCGTCGAATTCAATCTAGAGTAACTTTCGACCGCTAGGTCAAATTTCGACTGCGAGTCTGAAAGACAACATTCTCAAATCATTTATTTAAAAACTCAGGCCACAATTGACCCTTTTTCTGCCAAAATTCAACTTTTGCAGATTCTAGCTTTAAGAGTTTCTCAGATCACACGCCTAAAACTGGCTTATTCTTGTTTGTTTTAAATCAGCCTGCTTGTCTGCTAAAATACAGAGATTCTTGCACTAAAACCATATAATGTTGAAACTATAGGCCACATTTTTTTTTTTTAGAAATCGGCCTCTTTTCGATCCAGAGAAATTTGATGCAAAACCCGATTATGAAATTCAAGATTGGTAGGCTAACTGAAACCTTAATGTCATTATGACAAGCTCGAAACATACGGGTGGTATTCTGACAAGCGTAAAACATACGGCTGATAGTACAACTCCCTGAGGCATGGGGGGGGGGAGCAAGGTGTGAGTCACCCCCCCCCCCCTTCGAATGGCCCCTGCAGTTCAGGACTCTGCTGGATCCTGTCAGAAGTTCTTCTATTTTTTTTAAAGGAAGGATGGAATATAACGTTTCAGGACCCTCATCGAACTTACGAATTCTAGACTACTACCGAATTTCGGACTATCGATGACCTCTCGGCCTACCGGCTTTCAGGATCGGCGTCGCAACTGGACCAAAGTTCGGGATCCGGTAAAATTACAGAAGCCATGCTGAATAATTATGGACCGAAATTGGACTGATATTCGGGACTCGGTATGGTTACTGAATTCCGATAATTATACTGAATAATTATGGATCAATATTCGGGATTCGGAATACTAACACCGAATATTCGGTATTCTTATACAGAATAAATTTCAGCGGAAATTCTTGACTCGAGGTAACTACAGGCCTACAATTATATCAAATAATTATGGTATCGAAAAATTACCGAATAATAATAATAATAATAATTTATTGAGGCCCGCTATACAACAAATGAAAGAGCGGAGTAATAAAGAGAAAGAAAAATGAATTACACACAAACAAAACGAAACACTACATAAACTTTATAAAACTTATAGGTACGTTAGGCGAGTCAACGGCGATTCGTATATGTTTTTGAGAGCCCGGGATCTAGCACGACACTCTATGATTTCGCACTTCGCGGAAGCATCGATAATGTGGTACTTCTTCGACAGGGCTGAATTAGACTCCCACGCGGGGAGTCCCAGAAGGTATTTTGCCAGTTTGTAATATTTTGTCCGAATTTGCCTTTTCTCGGAAATGTTTAGCAAATCCCAAAATGGAGAAATGTACAGAAAGTGCGGTGTGACCAAAGCATTGACCAGGCACCGTAATACTGGTAATAATATACTGGACCATAATATACTAATACTGGGTCATAATATACTAATACTGGACCATAATACTGGTCCTTCTGCCCAATTTACCGAATCTCAAAAAGTTGGGGGATGCTGCCCCCCCCTCCCCTTGCAACGTCCTTGCTGGCGACAGCTCCGTAGCGTCATAAACCATTTCGGACTCCAGTGTCTGTTTTTTCCTCACCTGTACGGGTCCACCAGGACCTGGTGGGGAGGCAGGTTCTAGTAAGACGTCATCAAGAAACGGTGAGGCCATAAACTCCTTATTTACAAAGTACCAGACACCGGTGAGCAAAACACAGACTACTATCGAAAACACTGGACACGACACCGGTCGGACGTATATATACCGTTTTGTTCTGTCTTTCTATTATCAAGCTAGGATAAAAGAAAGTAAGCTTACCCTTAAAGAAGTATATCTTTCCATTCCCACTCCAGACGAAGGCGGTGTCGAAATTATCCGGAACGCCCGGAAATCCAGCGGAAATTGGCTTAGGATATCCGATGTCCATTCTCATATCAGTGAACCGCCAGTATTGATCGTTCTAGAAAGATAGGAATGAGTTAGAGGCTTACGCTCATCTGAACCTTAATTCCAATATCTTCCCTGATCAAATACGAAGAAGAATAATTACAACAATATGTGAAAAAGATATTTTACAAATTAACAAACACAAATTAGTTCAGAAGTTCGGCGTCCAAGATGTCATGGGTTCACTAGAGAAAACGCCAGCGTCACTAATATGTACATCTCGTCATCCTGGTCATCGAGTACATGATGTTTTGCACAAATTTTTCAGGCCCAGTTAGAAAGTATGTCTAAAGTTTGTATGTTTATACTGTTATTTATCTTGTGTTGTTTTTCGTTGTTCTCTTTACTCCGCTATCACCTTGTGTATTTGGCGGGTTACAACAAAAATATATATTTGTCCCCTAAATAGCCTGTCGAAAACCGTCGTCTTCTCAGCTTACTCAGGTTCATTTCTTTGGACACTTTTTTTTATTCTTGGATGCCGGTTTTGTTCCACAAACAAATCCCCACGGAAGCAATTTCTCGACAGTTTTGTCCAATGTATGCTAGAACTTTGGCATGAAACAAAGAACCTTGAACCAATAAATATTCCTTCAGCCCAAGCTGACTGCGAATCATATTTGATAGTGCAAAACGGATACTTCAGCTGAATTTTATTAGAGCTCTATATTTCGTCCCTTCTTGGCAAGGGTCCAAGCTGAGGCAAGGGTCCAGCCAAAGCCGACAGCGAATCGTATTTGATGATGCGAAACGGATGCAGCTGAATTTTATTAGAGCTATATTTCGGCCCTTCTTGGCAAGGGTCCTCGTCAGGCTCAAAGCCAGGCTCAAAAACGAACTTGTGGGAAAAAAATTCCTCAGAAATTCGCATCCTATTGACAAGACTTAATTATGGGTGAAAATACTACTCCATTCGTTATTTCCGCGTCTAGGCTTCCGAGAGATTATCGAAGTTGCAGTAGAAAACAGTGCAAGGCTAAATGGTGAAATGAAAGCTTTATGGTGAAATGACACGAAGAGGATCTTTATTGGCTACCTTGGCTGACTCTTAGTTAAGTTTCGTCACATCAAGTGGATGAAAACATCACCATTCAAAGTTAAATAACGTCTAACTGAAGTACTTTAAAGTCTAACTGATTTGAATACACGGAATTATTTCGACTCTGCTAAGTGATTTCTGATTTGTCATCAGCTCTAGTAGTGGCATTCAAAATATTAACTGCTGGCCCGACAATTCAAAAAGTACCCTGACGCGGAGAATTTGAATTTCAACAAAGCGTGAATTTCGTGCTTTTTTTGTTTTCGAAATTGTAACGTCCCTTCTGAAGAAAGCCCACTATTGCATGCGACCCAGAGAAGATATATTTTTCGGCAATATCTTTGTAGTTGCTAAATACTTAAGCATAGAGGTACAAGCACATAGAGTTACCACAGCTCCGAAAGAAAACTTTAATTCGATGAAAATAGATTACGTGAATAGCGAGCAACGACGTAACGCATTTTCATCGCGTCTTCAAGGCTATTTAAGTGAATAATTGATGGGTAACTAGACTGTCGTATCTCAACCATTTTCGGCTAACTTTAAGTAGGTTACGAAATACATAATTCAATCTGTGCGCAGCTAAGCAATATCGTGATCGATGACTGAAGCGCACGGGTGCAGACCAAACGGTATTACAAAGATGTTTCCTGAGTTGCGTTTTCAGACACTTGTGTTTTCCCCGAGTTTAGCAAAAAGCGTTTTCAATTGCCAGAGTCAAACACTGTGTTACTGTGTTTATGTTTAAAAGCGTTTTAAGCCTCCGTGTTATGCGCGGGTTTAACACCGATTATCCAGAACACGCAACTCTCCCGAATAGCAAGTTACGTGTTTAGACGTTAGACTCAAGAGTAAACACGGTGGGATGAAAATGGGTATTTGCACATTGGTATTAAACTCCGTGTTAAACTCATTGTTGTCTAAAAACGCAACTCTGGAGACAGGAATAGAGACAGGAGACAAGACAGGAATATATAGTTGCTCCAACAAGAATAACGATGCCTTCTAGTGATTGCCACTCTCGAACGGTACGTATTTTTCTTGTATCTTGGATTCCGTCAAGTTGAAAAAATTCTCAACGATGAATTTTCGTAAGCTGGACTAAAAAACTTTTCAACCGAGCACTAACAGTCACAAGGTCAATTTGACTGAAACACTCCTTCAACAGTGAAATTGAAAGATGCTTGTGTGCCGCACAAAAGGCCGCTGAAACACTCTTTTCGAGCCACAATCGACCCACAAACTGTTTGTAGGAGCACGAGAAAACGTCTAAGGTCAATTTGACTGAAACGCTCCTTGCACACGAGCAAGCAACCCATCCGCCGAAACAGACTGGACCAGCAAACCAAGAGCCAAAAATTCAAAAACCTGGTGGCGTGGAACTAATACAGTAGACAGACTGCTGTATCAATCAATCCCCCCTCCATTTCCTTCATTCACGGAATAAAGCGTCTTTTCATATCACATAATCGGATGACGAGAGCAAAGGCGAGGGGGGGGGGACTAAAAGCCTTCATTGGCGCGGAAGGGAATCCATAATTGTTCTGAGAATGGAACTTAAGTCGGTTCGTAAGGGACGTGTTCCCACTAATTGATATAGGTGCCTTTCACATTGGATCACGTTTATAGGTAACTGGTGCTCTGTTCCTAAAGACAAATTATGAGATCTAACTGATACAACTATCGTAATTCAACCAGGGGCGTCATTTGGGGAGGGGTGACATTGCCCACCCCTAGCTAATTATGCAGCCAACCATGAACAAGAGCTGTAAGCTCATATGGCACTTGCATGTGTCAAGATGATTTGATTGATCAAGAGTAAGTTTCGACTTTGCGGTTGAGATGCGCGCTATAAGGGAGCTGGAACTTCATTTGTAAGCAAAACCCTTGAGGCAAAACTGCTAATGGGCTGATGGGCATCACGAAAATGCATATATTGCTTAAAAGTATTTTTTTTTACTTTGCGGTCAAGATTGGTACTTTAAGGAATAATCGGCTTTGGAAAGTAGCAATTTCTAAGCAAATGTTGTTGAGTCTCCAATATTCCAGCGAAGTTTCATCGTCCTAGCACATCAGGAAGTACCTTAACGCGCGATCACCGGAATCCCAGACCCCCCTCCCCCTCCTCCAACTCCACCCACAATAACCGGAGCCAATCCTGTTCTGTAAATGATTAATCCAGAGCATCTGTTTGTCATTCCCACGAAGTTCGATCCAGATCACACCAGTCTAAGCGGGTCAAGTATTTTCCGCCCTCCCCCCGATAATTGCCGGATTCGGTCCGGAAATGAAAAAGGTCACAAGAGAAAAATGTCCTCTGTTTAATTATGAAATTTCACTCGAATCCGATCACCCGTTCCAAAGTTACGCATGACTCAATATTCCGGATTCCCCTCCCTCAACTCCCCCCCCCCCAAGATTATCATATCGAGGATTTTTTTTTTATTCCAAGTCAGTTTGACCGGGTCCCTGATATGCCTTCCAAGTTTCGTCGTGAAAATCCCCCAAAAACGGAATTCCGGGAGACCCCTCCCCCCCCCCCCCTCAAGTGTCCGGATCCAGTCAAATTATGTAAAAGATTTATATGGACCAGATGTTTGTTCTTCCCAGCAAGTTTCACTCCGATACCATCATTCTAACCGTTTCTCGAGATTTCGAGATTCTTAAGAGATTCTTAAATTTCACTCGAATCCGATCAACCATTCCAGAATTACGCATGACTGAAAATTTCGGATTCCCCTCCCTCCACTCCCCCCACCATTATCTGATCGACAAAATTTTTGTTTTGAAGTCAGTTTGATTGGGTCCCTGATATGCCTGCCAAGTTTCATCGTGAAAATCCCCAAAACCACCATCACCGGAATTCCGGGACCCCCCCCCATAAGTGTCCGGATCAAGTACAATGGCCTAAAGGACTTATCTAGAGCAGATGCTTGTTCTTCCCAGCAAGTTTCACTCCGATCCCTCCATTCTAACCGTTTCTTGAAATTTCCGGTCTCCCCCCCCCCCAACTCCCCCCTGGCTACCGAATCCGGTCAAGACTTTAAACGGGACATTACAGATATATATTCTGTTCAGTTATGAAGTTTCATTACAATCCGATCATCCGTTCGAAAGTTACACACTTCTCAGTTTCCCGGATTCCCCTGCCCTCCACCCCCCCCCCCCCAAAATGGTCGGATCAGAAAACTGATTATTCCTAATTTTGTTTGGTCGGGTCTCTGATATGCCTGCCAAGTTTCATGGTCCTAGCACAACTGGAAGTACCCTAACTCGAAAAAGTGTGACAAAATGCCCTAAATTTTCAAGTTTCCAGCGCCCCGCACTCCCCCCCATATGGTCGGATCGGGAAACTGATTATTTCCAGGTTAGTTTGGTCGGGTCCGTGATATTCCTGCCAAGTTTCATTGTCCTAGCTCATCTGGAAGTACCCTCACTCGAAAAAGTGTGACAAAATGCCCTAAATTTTCAAGTTTCCAGCGCCCCAGCTCCCCCGCATATGGTCGGATCGGGAAACTTATTATTTCCAGGTTACTTTGGTCAGGTCCCTGATATTCCTGCCAAGTTTCATTGTCCTAGCTCATCTGGAAGTACCCTAACTCGAAAAAGTGTGACAAAATGCCCTAAATTTTCAAGTTTCGAGCGCCCCCACTCCCCCGCATATGGTCGGATCGGGAAACTGATTATTTCCAGGTTCGTTTGGTCGGGTCCCTGATATTCCTGCCAAGTTTCATTGTCCTAGCTCATCTAGAAGTACCCTAACTCAGAAAAAAAGTGACAAAATGCCCTAAATTTGCAAGTTTCCAGCGCCCCGCACTCCCCCCCATATGGTCGGATCGGGAAACTGATTATTTCCAGGTTAGTTTGGTCGGGTCCCTGATATGCCTGCCAAGTTTCATTGTCCTAGCACATCTGGAAGTACCCTAACTCGGATATGTGGGACAAAAAAACTCGGACCGACCGACAGACCGACAGACGGAATTGTGATCGGTATATGGCACTTGAGCCAGAGGCTGCAAGTGCCATAAAAACACAAGCCGACAAGAAGACAGACCATTTTATACTGATACTGTTATTTTTGTTGACAAAAAACCGAAAATTCGGCTAGTCCGTGAATGGTTTGAAAATAAACTGAATTGAACTGAAACAAGAGCTGTAAGCTCATATGGCACTTGCATGGGTCAAGATGATTTGATTGATCAAAAGTAAGTTTCGACTTTGCGGTTGAGATGCGCACTCTAAGGGAGCTGGAACTTCATTTGTAAGCAAAACCCTTGAGGCAAAACTGCTAATGGGCTGATGGGCATCACGAAAATGCATATATTGTTTAAAAGTATTTTTTTTACTTTGCGGTCAAGATTGGTACTTTAAGGATAATCGGATTTGGGAAGTAGCAATTTCTAAGCAAATGTTGTTGAGTCTCCAATATTCCAGCGAAGTTTCATCGTCCTAGCACATCTGGAAGTACCTTAACGCGCGATCACCGGAATCCCTCCTCCAACTCCACCCACAATAACCGGAGCCAATCCGGTTCTGTAAATGATTAATCCAGAGCATCTGTTTGTCATTCCCACGAAGTTCGATCCAGATCACACCAGTCTAAGCGGGTCAAGTGTTTTCCGCCCTCCCCCCAATAATTGCCGGATTCGGTCCGGAAATGAAAAAGGTCACCAGAGAAAAATGTCCTCTGTTTAATTATTAAATTTCACTCGAATCCGATCACCCGTTCCAAAGTTACGCATGACTCAATATTCCGGATTCCCCTCCCTCAACTCCCCCCCCCAAAATTATCAAATCAGGATTTTTTTTATTCCAAGTCAGTTTGACCGGGTCCCCCTGATATGCCTTCCAACTTTCGTCGTGAAAATCCCCCAAAAAACGGAATTCCGGGAAACCCCCTCCTCCCCCCCCCCTCAAGTGTCCGGATCCAGTCAAATTATGTAAAAGATTTACATGGACCAGGTGTTTGTTCTTCCCAGCAAGTTTCACTCCGATACCATCATTCTAACCGTTTCTCGAGATTTCCGGTCCCCCCTCCCCCCCCCCCCCCAGCTCCCCCGCGGTGCACGTAGCCAATCCGATTCAGCAAATGACTTACCAAGAGCATCTGTTTGTTCTTCCCACAAAGTTCCATCCCGATCCCTCCATTCTAAACGGGTCACGTATTCCCCCCCCCCCCAATAGTTGCCGGATCCGGTCCGGATATGAAAAAAGTCATCGGAGAAATGTCCTCTGTTCAACTCTTAAATTTCACTCGAATCCGATCACCCATTCCAAAATTACGCATGACTGAAAATTTCGGATTCCCCTCCCTCCACTCCCCCCACCATTATCTGATCGACAAAATTTTTATTTTGAAGTCAGTTTGATTGGGTCCCTGATATGCCTGCCAAGTTTCATCGTGAAAATCCCCAAAACCACCATCACCGGAATTCCGGGACCCCCCCCCCCCCCCATAAGTGTCCGGATCCAGTACAATGGTCTAAAAGACTTATCTAGAGCAGATGCTTGTTCTTCCCAGCAAGTTTCACTCCGATCCCTCCATTCTAACCGTTTCTTGAAATTTCCGGTCTCCCCCCCCCCAACTCCCCCCTGGCCACCGAATCCGGTCAAGACTTTAAACGGGACATTACAGATATATATTCTATTCAGTTATGAAGTTTCATTACAATCCGATCATCCGTTCGAAAGTTACACACTTCTCGATTTCCCGGATTCCCCTGCCCTCCACCCCCCCCCCCCAAAATGGTCGGATCAGAAAACTGATTATTTCTAAGTTTGTTTGGTCGGGTCTCTGATATGCCTGCCAAGTTTCATGGTCCTAGCACAACTGGAAGTACCCTAACTCGAAAAAGTGTGACAAAATGCCCTAAATTTTCAAGTTTCCAGCACCCCCACTTCCCCGCATATGGTCGGATCGGGAAACTGATCATTTCCAGGTTAGTTTGGTCGGGTCCCTGATATTCCTGCCAAGTTTCATTGTCCTAGTTCATCTGGAAGTACCCTCACTCGAAAAAGTGTGACAAAATGCCCTAAATTTCCAAGTTTCCAGCGCCCCAACTCCCCGCATATGGTCGGATCGGAAAACTTATTATTTCCAGGTTACTTTGGTCAGGTCCCTGATATTCCTGCCAAGTTTCATTGTCCTAGCTCATCTGGAAGTACCCTAACTCGAAAAAGTGTGACAAAATGCCCTAATTTTTCAAGTTTCGAGCGCCCCCACTCCCCCGCATATGGTCGGATCGGGAAACTGATTATTTCCAGGTTCGTTTGGTCGGGTCCCTGGTATTCCTGCCAAGTTTTATTGTCCTAGCTCATCTAGAAGTACCCTAACTCGGAAAAAAGTGACAAAATGCCCTAAATTTTCAAGTTTCCAGCAACCCGCACTCCCCCCCCCCCCCCCCCCATATGGTTGGATCGGGAAACTGATTATCTCCAGGTTAGTTTGGTCGGGTCCCTGATATGCCTGCCAAGTTTCATTGTCCTAGCACATCTGGAAGTACCCTAACTCGGATATGTGGGATAAAAAACTCGGACCGACCGACAGACCGACAGACGGAATTGTGATCGGTATATGGCACTTGAGCCAGAGGCTGCAAGTGCCATAAAGAACCCATGGACAGCTTGTCAAGTATCTCTTGCAATGAAACAGTGGATCACTACATGGATCAATATCACACCAACGATATGTAACTGAAGAAGAGAAAGATTTAGGAGGAGTTTTTTTTTCGGTTTTGTGCGTGTGTGGGATTTTCTGTGTTTTTGTTGCCATGGCCCTGCTTAACAATCAATAAAGCTATCTATCTATCTATCTATATATAAATATTCTTTACAATACCCTTTTGGGGTATAATTTGTGTGTAAATATAGCTTATTTTTATGATCTTTGTGTGATGATTTTTATGATGCTTCTTTTCATTTCTGCTTTTCTGGTCTTACCTATGTAATGTAATGTTTATTTTTCACTTGTATTCAAATAATGTATACAACGGATACGTCAGATACGATGCTGCATCAGCGATATTTCGTGCAGCGAAAACAGCGGCCGTGTAAAAAATTAAATCTCAGGATTAGTTTTTCCCTACAGTGGTATTTGAAAGTAATTTGCCCGAATAAGATATTTATAGTCGGTAGAAGCTTCAGTTATTTATTACAGGTTTGTTTCCTTCCCCGACGTTGACCCTGAAGATTGACAGCCTGACGAGGACCCTTACCAAGAAGGGCCGAAATATCGCTGATGAAGCATCGTAGCTGACGTATCCGTTGTATACACTATTTGAATGTATGTTTCAAAGTCAGCTTGGGCCCAAGGAATATTTATTTTTCACCCATCGTACAGGAAAGAGAAAATGATGGAGTATATAAATTTTTAGATTTCGAATAGAAATAGTATAGAATAGTAATTTATCCGCTCGCACTTTGACGGTAACGAAAGAAAGATTGGTGAGTACTGCCATGCACAAATTTGTCAATATAATATATACATTTAATAGTACAGTAGAGGTATGCTTCTGTGAACGTTTGTTGACATTATACTTCGCCATTTTCATGCACTTGCTGTCTCTAAAGCTAACTATTATCAGTTAGCCAAAGTAGGTGATTAAGCCAATTAAGGGCATCTGGAAACACTTGGGTAGGTCTTTTGGATCTTCATTCTACCAATTAGCCCAAACCAGATTAAAAATTTATAGCCTGCGTAGTTGTATGATAGTTGTATGAAAAAATTGCATGTGATGATATGAAATCGTAAAGAATACTATCATTTAATGTGCCTCTGACTGGGCCAATCTTAAGCAGTAGTATCCAGTAGCACCCTGTCTTTCTATAGTAGCATCCAGTCTTGCTAATAGTAGCATGTAGTAGAATGCAGTAATACGGTAGACTTGACATAGAATCATGTAGTAGCATCAGCTGGTACTGTATGCAAATTTTTCGTACAACTTCATACTACTATTTCGTGATAATTTTTTTTATCGAGAAAGTGCACTCTTCACATTAAAGTAACTGCTCACTAACATCCCGCTACTGTACATACAAACGGTCAAAGGCTATTTAAAATTTCAACAATCTTCGCATCTAAAAAGGAGGGGCTGCCAAGGCGGCCAGAGTTTCCGACCCCTACGTTTCTGCGAAATGACACCTCTGAACTTATCTCGGTGTCGAAGTCCCTTAAAGGGCTCCCAGCACGTCAAGTACAAAAGTTGATCCGGAGATTCATTTTCGATTTACTCCCCAACAACTTTATATTGTCACCAGATCCTTTTGTCAATTCTTGATCTGCTTGGCTTCATATTCAGCCAAAATCAAAAATTTTCATATGTATCCTAATTGTTGAACGAAACAGTTTATCGGGAGGCAGAGACGTCTTTGGAAACAGTAGTTACGTTTTTGCATATACTATGGTATCTGATACCACGGTCTAAAGTCGTTTTTGCAGTTATCGTGGTATCTGGCCAGTTATCATGGTATCAGATATTCAGATACCACGGTCGGACCGTGGTAACTGTTCGTGGTATCTGAAAAAGTCATCTCACTTTCATCGATATTAGTCAAATTGGTGGGCAAGAAGTTTGGCACTTAGTGACGTGACTGAATATCAGTTTTCTTTTGGGATGACTTCGAAAAGCGCAATTTCGGCAATTGTCGTTTTTGCAGAGCAGCCAATTATCAGATACCACGGTTACTGCAAAAACGACTAATTACAGATCCAGTTACCGTGGTAGCAGATACCATGGTATCTGCAAAAATGCAACTCTTGTCAAATAACGATAAACTGACCGTGATGCAACAAATAAATATGTTGAAATAAAGTTTTGTTGTCCGAGTGGGGATACCATGGTATCTGATGCCACGGTCGTTTTTGCAGTTACCGCGGTATCCGATACCATGGTCAAAAGTAGCTTTTGCTGTTACTGAGTATCTGCCCAGTTACCGTGGTATCTGATACGCGACCGTAGTTACTGACCGTGGTATCCGAAAAAGTCATCTCACCAGCACAGGAGCATAGTTTTTTGGCAAATTGGTGGAAAAAAGTTTGGTACTTGTGATGTGAGTGGATAAAAGCATTTCTTCTGGGTTGTCTTTTGGGCAGTTGTCGTTTTGCATAGCCAGAGTAGTATCATGTACCACGGTTACTGCAAAAACGCATCCAATACGTTTGTCAGTTTGTAAAAGCAGAAATCAGTTCAATGTCCTTTGAGTGGATGATAAATGCCGCAAAAAAGTTTCGGAAATAAGAATGAACCAGGTGATTACGGAAGCCGGTACGAACAGCATTTTAGGTACGACAGGTCCTTTCGGCACAGATCGTTCCACCGACTTGCGGATATGAGAATGTAGTGAGTGATTATAACGCCGGGACGAATAAGGAGAACCCCGACCTTCGAGTGAAAACGAGTATTCTGGTGAACCCAAACGAATATTTCAGAAAAGGATCATTTACACGGCGGGTATTTTTCCCCGGAGACGAGAGGGAAAAGTGTTCACATGATACCCGGGTATTTTTCAAGGGAGAGTGCTGTCATGTGGCAATACATTCTAAGGTTGTAAGGCTCAGGATATCTCTCTACAATGGACACCAACATGTTTCGATTTGGATCACTTCTTATACGGACATGTCAAAATTATTGCTCGAAAATCCGATTTTGTTGTTGCTGACGTCGAAGAATACCCTTCGACAAAACCCCGGGTAAAAATTTCGCGAAATTGAAGTCCAAAATACCCGGGGATTTTTTGCTGTTGCGAGGAAAAATACCCGCGGAGTACGTGTAAATACCCTTCGTGTAAACGTAGCTAAATGGTAGAACTCAGAGATCGGAGTCTTCCGAGTCTGATGGTAAGTCAGCGGTGATGAGGATTTGCTGAGGTAAGTTACCTGCTATTTAACTAAAGTATACGACGCGTCCAAGCAGTAGAGATCGTTCCATCGATTTTTCCGTCAGAAAACTACCAAAAGGCAAATCACGGAAAGAAACTAATGAGAGTCTAGAAGGTTACTGACCTTGAAAAAGTACATCCTTCCATTGGTCCAGGTGAAAGCGGCCTTGATGTTACCGGGTAGTCCACCCCAATCTTTCGAAATGGGCTTAGGATATCCGGAGGCAATTTTATCAGCTTCGAGCTTCCAGTACTTGTCCCCTGGAATAAATATATATTAGATTACTGAGTGACTAAAAAAAACAAACAAAAAAAAATAGTGAAATATTTAGGTGTTGAAGCACGTGCTTTTTGGTGAGTCGAAAGGACTCAAAAAACGCTGTTTCTGCTTACTCCTTTTTGTATTCCATGACACCTTTAAATGACACCTGAACAATGAAACCATACTTGAACACACCATGGAGAATGCATTTACAGACATGGCCACGGAGAGCATTGTTCTCCTGAGCCTGACGTTTTCAAAATAGGGATGTTCGTTTCTGGAGATTTGTACATGTAGACTCCAAGACAAAAAGCGCAATTCATTCAAATCTTGTACAGCGCTGGCCGGATCTTATTGGAATTTCTTCTAGATATACTTTTGGGCTTAACTGGTTAAACAATATTCCAGAAGAAGGGTTGACTGGAGACATTTGTTCATTTCTAAAATTGTTCGGTACTGAAATAAGGACAGATGCAAAATGGAGCAAAAATCATAGCTTTGAAACACTATTTCGTATTTGGATTGGGTTTTCTGCAGGCAATGTTAACGGAAGTCATACAGATAGGGATGATACTTGGTACTCTTCGTTCAGGTGTCCTTTAACCCCTTGTTCACCATCCAGATGTAGTTCGGCGATTCCGGGATTCTTAAGTTTCTTCCATGTAATAATTCGTGAAGAGGTAGCAAGGTCATATCCGAGAGTTTTAAATATCATCATGTACCTTTCATTGTATCTTTGTCCTTGTTCAAAACTGGTTGCTATCACGCAGACGCTGAAGACTGGATTAGGATTAGTACGTCATTCTTTTGATAATGACTTTTTAGAAAAATTCAACCGAGAATCAAGGAGCCAAGGAGCCAATCAAGGACCGAGAATTAAAAACGATGACGAAATCGACCCGTCTATCCGGATATTGCCGACCTCGAGGGATGCCAGATTCACGGTTAAATACAATTTCATTTCTAGGTCCTCGAACTCTCTGTACACAAGTTTAGCAATTCGTTTTTGAAAACCATGTTTGAACAGGGACGGATACTACCCCAACACAGCAACGTGCGCAGATAGATTTCAAATGTAACGTCAGGTAGAATTGAGTTCAATTTTTAAAAGCAATCAGTCAATGAAATTGCCAAACATGCCAAGGATCAAAGGACTGGATCAAATTTAAATGCCAGCATATAAAACTCCTTACCTTATCACAGATAAGATTGTTCTACTTAATTAAATAACCGTTAGTTGTTTGAAAAACAATTCTTATTACAACCGACTAGAAATGCGCCACTGAAGAAAGGACGGGGATGCACAACTTCTATTACATTTTAAAACCTGGGGGGGGGGGGGGGGGGCTTTTAAAATTTTCCCAAAAGCGTCCGTCCAACCTTTCCGAGGTTGGCGTCTAATCCCGTGATGCTGTAATAGTGACGATGTCTATTACGTCATTTGGGCAATACTTTATTGTCTCTCAAAAGAAAGGGATGGGTATCGAGGGTATCGTAAATGATGCTGTCCGTCCGTCAGTCTGTTGGCCAGCGTTGCCACACGTCGCACGATAGTGTGAATTATCACTCTATTTTTCACCTGCTCCACTTGCTGAAATTATGTCATAACCATACGTTGAAGGAGAAATTCAAAATTCAAGATGCAAGTGTTACCCTTTTGGATGTTTCATCATCGCTTTCAAAAATGATGGAGAACAGGGCCCAACCAGCGCACGACGTCATCCACTGCTTCCTGACCGACGATTGAAAATTATGTGTCTTTTTTTAGTGTTTGTGTGTTTTTTATTTTTTCTTTATTTTCTTCATTTACTCTGCCTTTCAAAATGGCGGGTCATAAATATATTACTTACTACTTACTTACTTTGTATTTGTCACTCTTGTCCTACGCAGGACATAAAAATCACTCTATTTCAGAAAATTACCAAATGTGTCATTTCACTCCCAGTTCACTCTCTGTTTCGGACCAAAAGTCACTCTCATATTTCTGATGTGGCAACGTGGCAACCCTGCTGTTGGCAAGAGAAGTCTCGATTGCAATGATGTGAAAATGACATGGAACGTGGAATCGAGATTTTTCAACTCTCAAAGTTGGATTTCCAAAAAGGGGAGTTTACATATCTACTCATTCACATCGTGACATGGTACTTCTTTTGCTGCACTCTTTCAGATCAACGTGTAAAAAGTTTTTTAAAGGTCCGGTAAAACTGAGTTTAAATACCAGCATTCTTATCTCGAAAGATAGCCTTATCGTGTGTATGATTAGTTGCGTGTCTGAAGATACCATTGTATCTGTTACCACGGTAACTGGATCTGCAATTAGTCGTTTTTGCAGTAACCGTGGTATCTGATATACGCTTGCTCTGCAAAAACGACAATTGCCGAAACTGGGCTTTTTGAAGTGATCCCGAAAGAAAAACTGATATTTAGTTACGTCACTAAGTGCCAAACTTCTTTCCCAACAATTTGACTAAAATTGATGACAGCGTTGAAAACCAGATTGATGAAAACCAGTTACCACGGTCGGAGCGTGGTATCTGAATATCTGATACCACTATAGCTGGCCAGATACCACGAGAAATGCAAAAACGGCTTTTGACCGTTGTATCAGATACCACGATAACTGTAAAAACGACTTTAGACCGCGGTATCTGACACCATGGTATCTGCAAAAACGCAACTATTGTTCCAATGAGCAAATAACCGACAGCTTTTGTTCGTAGGTGTTGGCTAAACCTCAGCCTATTATCCGCGGCTCGTAAGGTCACACGAGAAGTCTACGGTTGCGTTGCGGAACTTAACGATCGTTAACAAATTGTTAACAGTTGTTAACTTTTTGCGTTCCACGTTTCTGATTTCGAAATTTAAGCTCCGCCCACCTACCATTTCCGTTCCAGAGCTTCACGATTGTTAACTATTTTGTAACGATGGTCGTTACAAAATAGTTAACAACTGTAGAACTGGGAAAAGTTAACGATCGTTAAAGCTGCAGTTAGCTCCGCCAGAAGTAGAGTTAACGATTGTTAACAATTGTTACGTTTGTGAAACGCAACCTACAATTTCCATTTACTAACGAAATTGATTGTACCTAGAACGGTTTATAAATGTAAACGCGTTGGGCGCCTCGCTGGCCGCCTTGCTGGCCGCTGGGATACAAATATATATTTTACAATATTAAATATCTTTCATGACGTCACAAAAACGTCACGGGCCGCGAATCATATGCTGAGGTAGAGTCACACCCATAACCGACTAGAAAAGCAAAGACGCACTACCGTACTTTCTCTTCGATTGCCCAAGCTACACTGTAAAAAAATCTTGCAGTATTTGCTACTGGGATTAATCTTGTCTTTAAAAAGATAATCATATCTCCGATTCGGACTAATCTTATCTCAGTAGAGATAAGATTAATCCTAGTAGCAAATACTGCAGTTAACTTTAATCCTTACTCGGAAAAGCTTTTTACAGTGTATGTGTGTGTGTGGGTTGGACGCTTTCCAAAACATAAGAGCAATCAAAAGCATCCGTTCCGCCGTTAAGTACTTGCTTCGGTGATGACGCAACGAACACGAGATTTCGACCCCCCCCCCCCCCCCCCTGTGTTAGTCTGTCTGGCATCGCGATAACTTTTTAACATGGTGAGATATTTCGATGAAACTTAGCACGAGAAATCTTTAGGTAGGGGAGGCCTATCAAAAATGTGACGTTAAACCCCCATCTGACGTCAAACCCCCATCTGACGTCATACCCCCATCTGACGTCAAACCCCATCCGACGTCATACCCCCATCTGACGACAAACAGCGTATTAGGGCTAGGGCCTTGGAGAAGGGTTATCCGTACCTCATACTTTACACAGGGGACTTGTACCGTGACCAATAAACCAGCCCCTCGGTACTTCAAATGGTAAGGGCGCCTGCTTTGTAAGCAGAGGGTCCTGGGTTCAAATCCCGGCTGAGGAGCATTTTTGTCTTTCAGTTCACTACCTATAGAAGGTTATCCGTACCTTTGAAAACGTAAGTGTTCTGGTCGGGACTAGTGAAAATGGTATCAAACTTCGTGTTCAAGCACAGTTCTTGGTAATGCTTTACTGGATTTTCCTTTGCTGGCTTGACTGTAGCGGGAGTAACTGGAGCAAGCGGCTTGCCATACAGTGCCTAGAATAAAAATATTAGCATGATTCGTAGTACGATACAGAAAAAAAACGGAATTTTGCTTCCTTGGATTCCATTTGTTATATATATTTTGTTTGTAACCCGTCAAATACACAAGGTGGTAGCGGAGTAAAGAGAACAACGAAAAATAACACAAGATAAATAACAGTATAAACACACAAAATTTAGACATAATTTCTAACTGGGCCTGAAAAATTTATGAAAAACATCATTTACTCGAAGACCAGGATGACACGATGTACATAGTAGTGACACTGACGTTTTCTCTAGTGAACAAATGACATCTTCGACGCTCAACTTCTGAACGAATTTAATTTGTGGTTGCGGCAGGAACGAGGAAGGTACATCAAAAATTTAAAATGATTATAATAACAGGTCTTCAAACCTTTAATTTGACCCTTTCTGTTAGCACACTGTCAGAAGTTGCATAACAGATAACACAAAGATGCGTAGTTTCAACAGACAACACATAGGATGTAGTCTGTTTTGATTTTGAAAACATTATGCATTAAGTGTTATGCAAGTGCAGGAATTGCCAGGAAGAGCCTAAAAACCACCGAAAAAACACCTTGATTTTTTTTTGTTTTTCGTTATGATATCGGATAATTGTCACCAGATGCTTTTTCGGCGGTTTTTCGGCTCTTCCTGGCAAGGCTTGTCATGCATAACAATTAATGCATAACGTTTTTAGAATCACGACAAAGTGTTGTCTATTGAAACTGCGCATCCTTGCGTTATCTGTTATGGAACTTCCGACAGTGCAAGTCTAATTGTCCTTTATTTCAGTTAAAGGACCCCTCGCACTATTTACTATTCAACTTGCAGTATTTTAAAATATTTGAATACTTTAAAACTAGGCTGTGATTTCAACAAATAACCCACGGTTTTGGCTGTTTTAAGCCTTTTCCGAGACCGGTTGACTTACAGCGAAAACAGGGAAAAATTTTACATAACCGTTTTTTCTGATGGAAAAATTTCTCGCAGACAACCGTCTACAGCGTAATACACATCGAAGGTAGCACAACGCGGCAAGTGATAAAACCAGCGTGGTTTTGTTAGAGGGGCTAGAATGCACCGTACGAAATTGGGGTCTCCGAGTTTTGAAATATATGGAGCGGTTATGGAAGTAGGTTGCGTTAGTAGTACAAGTAAGACAGGTCCTTTAACACCACCGGACACGATTTTAGGAAACGAGATTTAATTTGTTTTTTTTTGTTTAGTTTCAGTGTCACTCTTATTTTCTTAGTTCGGATCGTTCGATTTGCTTCGTACCTTATTATTTGTCCATTCAGAATACTGTAGTTTCATAAGTAAAACCGAAAAACCACAACTTTATACTAAAACAATGGCACCCATCCCCTACAAGGTACATGTCCGAAAATATCCGGCTTCTCTACACATTCTTCATCAAGTTAAAAAAAAAAGTAAAATCTGATGACGGTGCCAAAAATCTTGGCAGAAATTCAAGTCCGCAACCGCCCGACCCTGATTGCCTGACTAAAGCATCAATCTCGAAATTTCTTAAAGGACCCATCTTGCTTATTCTGCCGTTTATAATATACCTACCACCCTTGTGGAATAATAAGCTTTTAGAATCCCTACCTTTCTCTAGTGTTTTGTTTTGTGCCAATGAATTTTTATCGCTTTTTCGTCCGTGCCGAGTTTTACCGTCACACAACGTAAAATTTGCCGGAATCTTAAACGTCCGCTGTGAACTCTTTCACACATAAGGACATGAGGAATCTCCCTTTTTTTTGCATAGTTTTCCCACTTTTTAACAACGGCGCGTTCAGTTTTCAAATGTTTTGCGCCCAGCCGCCGCGTGGAAGAGCAGGAAGGCTGGACAGAGTTAATTAGCGCTAACAAGAATATCGCACCTTTCACGACGAAAGTAATGGTATTTAAAAAAACGGGTATTTCTGAGCCATTTCATCGTGAAAGATCATTTCTAGTAAGAGTTGTGCTTCCAGGTTCTGGGTAGACTTCGTCATATATTCATCATCCCTGCCATCTATGAAGATGATTTCCTCAGGCTTCTCGGATACTAGACTACAGACATGTCGACTAGATGGCGACACAGAAGGAGATCCAACGCCTACACCTATCGTTCCATGAAACGCAAACATTCTTCGACATTCGCGATGAAATCTCCACGGAGAAGAAAACACGCAGAGCGAACTTTTTATGTTTGGCGGCGATAGGTGCATCCGCCCTATCACGAATCCCCGCTCTGTGGGCACAAGGCTAAGACAAATAAGATTTAGATAAGATAAGGTTTTATTGCTCAAAAAAGCCAAAGGGCCATGGTAAAAAAACGAAAAAGGTGACGCGGAACAATCACGCAGTTAAATTCCGCCAACCAGTGCTAACTCCGCCAACGCAGATCCGCACTCTAGTTCTGTATTGCAATCTTCTTCAAGGAGTTGAATATGAATTCTCGCCGTTCCGCGAGGACTCCTCGGGGAATCGAAGGGAACGGCAAAAATAGAGGGAGTCACTCCACGCGGACTCCGCGTACAGAAACAGCGAGAACACCGGGAATGCTTCCAAAATGGATTTTGTTCGAAAAACAAAATATGCAGTTGAAATTAGTCTGGATCCACTTTATTTTTGGTTTTGTTTATTCGGATTGTTTTTTAATTAATTTTACATAGTATACCAACACCAGCAACAAGAGCTGTAAGCTCATATGGCACTTGCATGTGTCAAGATGATTTGATTGATCAAGAGTAAGTTTCGACTTTGCGGTTGAGATGCGCGCTATAAGGGAGCTGGAACTTCATTTGTAAGCAAAACCCTTGAGGCAAAACTGCTAATGGGCTGATGGGCATCACGAAAATGCATATATTGCTTAAAAGTATTTTTTTTACTTTGCGGTCAAGATTGGTACTTTAAGGAATAATCGGATTTGGGAAGTAGCAATTTCTAAGCAAATGTTGTTGAGTCTCCAATATTCCAGCGAAGTTTCATCGTCCTAGCACATCTGGAAGTACCTTAACGCGCGATCACCGGAATCCCAGACCCCCCTCCCCCTCCTCCAACTCCACCCACAATAACCGGAGCCAATCCTGTTCTGTAAATGATTAATCCAGAGCATCTGTTTGTCATTCCCACGAAGTTCGATCCAGATCACACCAGTCTTAAGCGGGTCAAGTATTTTCCGCCCTCCCCCCGATAATTGCCGGATTCGGTCCGGAAATGAAAAAGGTCACAAGAGAAAAATGTCCTCTGTTTAATTATTAAATTTCACTCGAATCCGATCACCCGTTCCAAAGTTACGCATGACTCAATATTCCGGATTCCCCTCCCTCAACTCCCCCCCCCCCCAAGATTATCATATCGAGGATTTTTTTTTTATTCCAAGTCAGTTTGACCGGGTCCCTGATATGCCTTCCAAGTTTCGTCGTGAAAATCCCCCAAAAACGGAATTCCGGGATACCCCTCCTCCCCCCCCTCAAGTGTCCGGATCCAGTCAAATTATGTAAAAGATTTATATGGACCAGATGTTTGTTCTTCCCAGCAAGTTTCACTCCGATACCATCATTCTAACCGTTTCTCGAGATTTCCGGTCCACCCCCCCCCACCCCACCCAGCTCCCCCGCGGTGCACGTAGCCAATCCGATTCAGCAAATGACTTACCTAGAGCATCTGTTTGTTCTTCCCACAAAGTTCCATCCCGATCCCTCCATTCTAAACGGGGCACGTATTTCCCCCCCCCCCCCTCCCAATAGTTGCCGGATCCGGTCCGGATATGAAAAAAATCATCGGAGAAATGTCCTCTGTTGAATTCTTAAATTTCACTCGAATCCGATCAACCATTCTAAAATTACGCATGACTGAAAATTTCGGATTCCCCTCCCTCCACTCCCCCCACCATTATCTGATCGACAAAATTTTTATTTTGAAGTCAGTTTGATTGGGTCCCTGATATGCCTGCCAAGTTTCATCGTGAAAGTCCCCAAAACCACCATCACCGGAATTCCGGGACCCCCCCCCCCCCATAAGTGTCCGGATCAAGTACAATGGCCTAAAGGACTTATCTAGAGCAGATGCTTGTTCTTCCCAGCAAGTTTCACTCCGATCCCTCCATTCTAACCGTTTCTTGAAATTTCCGGTCTCCCCCCCCCAACTCCCCCCTGGCTACCGAATCCGGTCAAGACTTTAAACGGGACATTACAGATATATATTCTGTTCAGTTATGAAGTTTCATTACAATCCGATCATCCGTTCGAAAGTTACACACTTCTCAATTTCCCGGATTCCCCTCCCTCCACTCCCCCACCATTATCTGATCAACAATATTTTTATTTTGAAGTCAGTTTGATTGGGTCCCTGATATGCCTGCCAAGTTTCATCGTGAAAATCCAAAAAACCACCATCACCGGAATTCCGGCCCCCCCCCCCCCCATAAGTGTCCGGATCCAGTACAATGGTCTAAAGGACTTATCTAGAGCAGATGAATGTTCTTCCCAGCAAGTTTCACTCCGATCCCTCCATTCTAACCGTTTCTTGAAATTTCCGGTCTCCCCCCCCCCCAACTCCCCCCTGGCTACCGAATCCGGTCAAGACTTTAAACGGGACATTACAGATATATATTCTCTTCAGTTATGAAGTTTCATTACAATCCGATCATCCGTTCGAAAGTTACACACTTCTCAGTTTCCCGGATTCCCCTGCCCTCCACCCCCCCCCCCCCAAAATGGTCGGATCAGAAAACTGATTATTCCTAATTTGGTTTGGTCGGGTCTCTGATATGCCTGCCAAGTTTCATGGTCCTAGCACAACTGGAAGTACCCTAACTCGAAAAAGTGTGACAAAATGCCCTAAATTTTCAAGTTTCCAGCGCCCCGCACTCCCCCCCATATGGTCGGATCGGGAAACTGATTATTTCGAGGTTAGTTTGGTCGGGTCCGTGATATTCCTGCCAAGTTTCATTGTCCTAGCTCATCTGGAAGTACCCTCACTCGAAAAAGTGTGACAAAATGCCCTAAATTTTCAAGTTTCCAGCGCCCCAACTCCCCCGCATATGGTCGGATCGGGAAACTTACTATTTCCAGGTTACTTTGGTCAGGTCCCTGATATTCCTGCCAAGTTTCATTGTCCTAGCTCATCTGGAAGTACCCTAACTCGAAAAAGTGTGACAAAATGCCCTAAATTTTCAAGTTTCGAGCGCCCCCACTCCCCCGCATATGGTCGGATCGGGAAACTGATTATTTCCAGGTTCGTTTGGTCGGGTCCCTGATATTCCTGCCAAGTTTCATTGTCCTAGCTCATCTAGAAGTACCCTAACTCAGAAAAAAGTGACAAAATGCCCTAAATTTGCAAGTTTCCAGCGCCCCGCACTCCCCCCCATATGGTCGGATCGGGAAACTGATTATTTCCAGGTTAGTTTGGTCGGGTCCCTGATATGCCTGCCAAGTTTCATTGTCCTAGCACATCTGGAAGTACCCTAACTCGGATATGTGGGACAAAAAAACTCGGACCGACCGACAGACCGACAGACCGACAGACGGAATTGTGATCGGTATATGGCACTTGAGCCAGAGGCTGCAAGTGCCATAAAAACTGATTCCCCTCCGAACCTGAAAGGGAGTCCTTTATTATGACGGTGATGATAATCGGAGCATTCCCCGTCAGTGGGGACTCGCGAGAATACGGGGAGTGAGTCCCCAGGACAACAAAAACGCGGGGACTCCTCAAGTGGAGTCCTCGAAGAACGGCGAGATCACGCCTTTTATTGCTAACAGAGTCTACTCATTTACGCTCTAACTAATGTAAATTAGTTAGCTTGCGTTGTGCAACTTTTAGTAACATTTTATGACCTCCGCATCTATCGCCAGCTCTTTCGAGGAATAAGCGGTCCAGACATTCGAATGTTTTTACCCTCACTATTTTTTTTATTTTTTGTCCTCACTAATGTCTCGAACTCACTTGGGAGCTCACCAGAGCAGTGACAGAGCACAGCATTTCCTTCTCGTTTTTTTTTTTTACCAGCTAACGACGTGCTGATCCCTTTTGCTGCCCTTTATCCCTGGTCATTATCGACCATGACAAGAATCCTAGGGGATCATCTTTAAAGTTTAACTGAAAAGCCAACTTATTTTTGTGTCATTTAATACACTGAATTATTTGGGTGCTCTAGGGTCTGCTCTAGTTATGACGTTCAGAATATCTGCAGCAGTCCCCACAACGAAAGTTCTACTATGACGCGGGAAATTCTAACCTAAACACAAACGCGGCTTTTCAGTAGGCAGTGGACGAAAGACAATTCATAAATCTTTCTCGTGAGGCATACAACACAGATACAAGCGCATAGAGGTACCACAAATCACACGGAAATTCCACTATTTGAAAATCAATTATTGGTGAATAGCGGAACAACCAAGTAACGCATTTGAGCGGGTCTTCAAGCCAATTGAAGTGATGGGTAACTAGATTGTCCTATCCCAGCCCTTTTCAGTTAAACTTCAAACCCTTGTTATTGTGGAAAAAGGAGAGCACTCTAAGAGCTGGGGTCTAGCCGACAGTCTAGAAGAAAGGCTCGTTGCCGACCAGTCACTGAAATAGCCAGCAAAAAGTATTCTTCGCTTGACATACCTGTATAGCCAAAATGTCGTCTTTATCCAGTTCAAAAGTAGTTTCGTAGCCTCGGTAGAAGGGTGCCATCAACGCTGACCTCATATCCGAGTGCGAAAGCCCGAGGGAGTGGCCAAACTCGTGGGCTGCCACTTGGAACAAATTAGTACCTGGCAAAAAAATAAATGTCAGATTTTCCTGGTAAGTGAATCGCCTGTCAGAAAGCGGGGCATGTCACGGAAAACATTAACAAATCAATATTTAGTATTGGCCCATACGTTGCTTTATGCAATCGAAAACTGGAACGAATGCATATCTGCTTGAGCACCGGGACTGTAATAGTTGGCATACACGGCATTTAGCTTGCACTTGCACGAAGTACATTCACTGACAAACATATCGGATGCGTTTTTGCAGTAACCATGGTATATGATACTACTGAGGGCACTGGGGCTATGCAACTGCCGAAACGACAACCCAAAAAAAGAAATGCTTACATCCACTCACATCACAAGTACCAAACTTTTCCCCCACCTATTTGTCAAAAACCTATGCTCCTGTGCTGGTGAGATGACTTTTCGGATACCACGGTCAGTAACTACGGTCGGGTATCGAGTTTTAGATACTCAATAGATCAGATACCATGGTATCCTCATACTCGGACAACAAAACTCTACTTCAACATATTTATTTGTTGCATCACTGTCGGTTTATCGTTTTTTGACAAGATTGTTGTCCTGCCAATCAAATACTCTTGATGACTAACTCTTCTTGCCGATGCAAAATCGCCCTGTACCTAGCGAAAGAGCCGGAAGTAGTATCACAACTGCTCCCACACATCGCCGTGATTGGTTATCGCAGGATTGAGTTGTTGAGTTTGAGTCCTTCGTGCTACGTTTTCTGTTCTTCCCGAAGATCACTGACGTGTTTTGGACTTAGTCATATAGAGTATTTCGTTACAAAGGAGTCTTTTTGCGGGAATTGCGACAAAAATATCTCATTAAGGCATACAAGCTTTGCAACAGAGCCTATATATACGGGACATTTTTGCGTGGTTGGTTCCGTTGGATATTACGTCCCATCTTCGTGATGAGTGTTTTCGCGTTAATGCCATATAGCTGAATGGAGGTTTTCGCGCGAAAAGCTCGACGAGCAACGTCACCGTTCAGCTGGATGGGTGTCTCCCGTTCAGCGACGCTCCTGGGGCTCTGTCGAACGGATAGAGAAAGATGGAGCTCTTGACCCGTTGTGTTATGGACCCTTCATTTTTGCGTAGATGGCATCTTCTGTGTAGCTCAATACTCTAACTGACTTAAGTTCAAGTGACCCTCAGGAGAACGACAAAACGTGTCACTAACGACTCAAACTCAACAACTCAAATCCTGTGTCTGTCCCAGCTGTGATACCCGAAGGGGCACCGCTTCTGGTTTTCTGCTAGGTACCCGCGATTTCAACATCGGCAAGGAGACTTGGTCATCGAACAGCCATTCACGCGAAAATGTCCCCTCCGATAGTGGGCTCGCACGCGAACATCTTGCTCTCAACTGGAATAACCTCAATGGCCACGAGTTTAAAATCAGCTCGGAAGCGCTTCAAAAAACGCCCTTGCGTATAAATACGGAAATCGCACTGTGGAGACGTGGAACCATCTTCCATCTTACGCCGTTGCCAGCCCAACAGTCGGCGCCTTCAAAAAATCAGGTGACGACCATATTGAAAATGGCAAGTTTGTGTAGAATTTTGTAATGGCTTGCGCCTGTTATACTCTCCTTGCCGATGCAAGACCGCCGGGTACCTAGCGGAATAGCCAGAAGCGGTATCACCTCGGGTATCACAGCTGCTCTAAAAGATCGCCGCGATTGTTTGACACAGGATTTGAGTTGTTGAGTTTGAGTCGTTACGGAGACGTTTATCCCTTCTTCCTGAGGAGCACTGGCATGTTTTGGACTTAGTCATATAGAGTATTTGCTATCAATAGTAATCATATCGGGCAAGCCCAAGCATACGCTTCTTTTGTGTTGACCATGACCTAAAATTTAAACTATTAAGACCCATTCTCGCTAAACCCACGTCGAAATAAAAGAGTAATTTTTTTTTTGCACGTTTAAAAGAAAAACTAAAATCTATATTGGAGTAATTCTAACAAATTAACCGCAAATCACGTCTAATGAAGGAAGTGCAAACAAGATAGTTGTCGTGGAACGAAAGTTAACAGCTCATAACGATGAAAGAGATAGCGCAAAAAAATATGGGTCATCCACGAGGTCAGAGCTTGAGTCTATCCATCCGGTTCTTGGAAAAAGCAGATAACATAAGTCAAACGTTCGCACTGGACAGCATTTTAAGGGAGGAAAATCAACCAGATGTATCGCCTTGTGGGTGTTCGAAAAAGGTTAACTCACCAAATGCTGAAATGAAAGGCTTACCTGATTTAGGTATAGTATAGACGTGAGATTATTTGAACACTTCTAGATTTTTTCACCACCTCGATTTTGTTTTAGCTCCTCAAAATTTTCCTCTTTTTCGTATTTTTCTTCTTTTTTGTATCTTTTCCTCTTTTTGCATTTATACTCCGTCTTTCTCTTTGGAAGTGTATGATGGGTTATAAATAAATTATTATTTTATATAAAAAACTTTATATCTTCCAACTTCTTATGGCTTAAACATTGAGTTTCAACCTTCTTCTTTGGTTCTCATTTCTTTTATTGATATTAGTTTTCTTCTATTGGGTCTAGCGACTTTAAAACAAACTCGCAAAAGTCAGAAGATTTAGGTGTGTCTTTTTCGTGTGGTTCTTTTTGGTTTAAAACTTCTTGGTTCTTTGTGGAGCTGTAAAGACAAAACTTGTAATTTCCAAAATATAAAAACTCCACTCGCACAGCTCATTCAGATGGAAGTATGTTCCTATCCAGTAACTTGGATTCAACTTTGCTCGGTTCGGTTTTAACTGATCCTTTCAGTACCGTCCGAATTCTGGTGACTTTTAAAGAACCATAACTGTATTAACGGAAATTTTACCTCTATGGCTATTGATGGTCCAAGTCTCTGCGTCGTCGAAGTGCGCGTCCCCTCCATAGATTGGGAAGTACGCATGCGCCAGAGTTCCACCAGCACCGTCGAAAGGATCGCCATCACCGTGTTCTCCGTTTTCAAACCTGAGACCAATAAAAAATTAAGTTACATGCACACTCCGATAAGACCATACTTTACAAGCAGCCCTCGACCATTTAAGGGTGGGCAGACAGCTCGTCGACCTTTCGACTGCTCAAGTTTTATTTTATGCGTTCACTTTCCCAAAATTTCGTCCGGCGAACATAGAAAAAATGTACAGCCAGTATTTCTGAATAATGAGCCCCTCAGAAGCAATAAGCGGAAGCCTGATCTGCCTCGAAACGAGACGAGCACGGTAAATCAGAGCCTCGTTTTTGTTGCAATAGAGCTGCCGTTTCGCTGCTGCAGCACTTCTTTGCTTCTGCACATGATGCGTTCTTGGATTCACTGCCATCACGATTTCTTCTTAGTTGATGCAGCACCTTGCAGGGAAGGGAAGCGCTGCCATCTTCCTCGGAAGCACTGCAGTGCAAAAACGAATGTAGAAAGAATCAGCCCGGAAGCGACGAGAAGTAGATGTGCAGCGTGCAACAAAAACGAGGCTCAGAACTGGGCAATGAGAATAGATGGAACGATTAGGGACGTACAGTGAACCGGTAATATCTGTAAGGTGGGTTCTTTAACGATTGCACTTTTAAGAGCTGTGTGTGACTCACACTCGGCACACAAGTTGAACCTCGCGGAAAATCCCTTTTTTCAGTTTTTTTTTTTAGCGCCAATTTCGAAGTCCTAAATAAAAATAAATCCCAGACAGAATCTTAATAAATGGTACTTCAGGCGTATTCCCTTCCCATTTTATGCTAGAAGGATTCCCAGTTTTACATCTATCTACTTGATAAAGTAGCTATCGTATTATCTGGGCATTAATTTTCCGTTAAAACTGAATTTCCCGACAAAATCAAGCCACAAAATCGAAAACCACCTCGACAATTGTTTGTCAAATTCGAGCCATGAAAACCTTGTTGATCGCGGATGTACACTTGTGGGAAACACACACGACCGCAGAAACACTCTTTTAGAGTCACAAACATTTTGGGGGATCACGGAAAAAACGCCTTTATAAACGAGTCCGTCGGACATAAGGAGGGTTTTCGCGAGATCTCGGAATCAATTTTCGACGAGCGAAGCGCATCGCGAAAACTGTGGGAAAGCAATTCCTGGAATAACTTTCCATGGACTGATCGCGAAAACGCATGAAAAGCTGATATCGCCGAGAAGATGTTGAATTACAAACTTTTTTGAAGAAATATGGTTCACTAAACGGTTCTTCGATTCATATGTTCCATCGAAGTCACTTTAATTACGACTGCCATTTTTTTTAATGATTAGTGACACTTGCACTGTATTTTCTCCACACCCTTGAAATTCCCGCCGAAACATTCAACTTTCCTCGGAGCTTTCCACTAAGCTCGTGGAATCACTTTCCGGGAAAGCTGCTTCGGTTTCCAAAGCGCGAAAACCAGGTTGGAAAGTTCGGCAACATTCCGAAGTAGCGCGAAAACCACTGGGAAGTGATTCCGACTTTGCTTTCCAGCTCGCGAAAACCCTCCTATAGCCACAGGTGTATCACAGTATCCGGAACGCGTCCAGGCCTAAAGTGTTAATAAAGTGTTATAGACCACACGCTCAGGATATCGCGGCCGGATTTCCTGCACTTTCGTCATCAAGTTGAAAACATCTCAACTTTTCTATATGGAAGTGATGATGGTGGCAAAAATCCGAGCAGGAATTCCAGACCGGGAGCGGCCAACACTGATCGTGTGTTCGCACTAGTAGCTGAACGTCCGGATAGTGTACAGTGTGTATGTTTGTGAGAGTGGTTACTAACCTGATCTCGATGTGAACCTTGCTAGTAGTCTTAGGAATGAAGGTCAATTGCGTCACCTTGGACCAGACGTCGAAAGCTCTGGCCACCTCCGCATCAACATCAGCTTGCTTCAGCTTTGAAGGGTATCTGGTAACGCGGTAGGTTAGATCCTTCACACGCCATCTGCTACCTGAAAAAACGAAACAATTCTTCGTCAATCAAAAAGTAGTCAGTGACGTTCTCAAAACCTAGATGGTAGAAAGGTCGCTATACATGGCAATTACAGACTTCGACTCAAGTGCCATATCCCGATCCCTTATCATCAGTTATTCGGCCGCTCCAGAGCAAAATAACACTAGGGAGTAGTGCCAAGACTTGACAAAATTGACACACACTCCAATAGCATGGACACTAGCACTACTAGCGATATAGAACGTCCCTACTGAAACTCAATCAGTCTTTCACCAGCGCTGGCTCCGATAACTTCATATTCTGAACATAGCCAAAAAACGGTACATCCTCCATTGTTTCCTTGGTGTGTGCAGACCGCACCTTTGCTTGAAAAGATTTCTAAGCCCGCAAGTTTGTCTCGCTTAAAATGCCGCAAGCGTAGTGGGCGGCGCAACAAATATGGCCCGTTTGCAAAGCATGGAAAGCATAGGTCTTGGCACCACTCCTTAGTGTTATCTTGCTCTGGACCGGTCCGCTGATCAGGAGTTAGGATACTTCCAGAAGGGCTAGGATGCTAAAACTTATCAGATCAGGGACCTGACCAGACTGACTTGAAAACAGTCACATCCAATGATCCAGGAGGGAGTAGAGGAAGATCTTGTGGCGTGCACAGCTCTTGAAAGAGTGATCAGATCTAGATGAAACTCGATGGATGGCACGGACACGTGTCCTCGATTTTCATGTCCGGACTTGATCAGACAACTGGGAGAAGGGGATGGTACCGGAAATCTTGTTGCACGCTTTAAGTGGAGGGATCGGCACTGGAATTGCCGAGAAGGACAAGCACAAGCTCTACAGGTACCACTGTCGAGGAGTTGCCTACTCTCAATTTTAGTGTACAGCAAGTGCCCGTTGGGGGGGGGGGGGGGGGGGGGGAATTGGTACCAGAAATCTTGTTGGACGCTTTAAGTGGAGGGATCGGCACGGGAATTGCCGGGAAGGACAAGCACAAGCTCTACAGGTACCACTGTCGAGGAGTTGCCTACTCTCAATTTTAGTGTACCACAAGTGCCTGGTGCCGGCAACGACTGACACGAGCTGGCAGCGGTTGCCACGGATTAGAGCATTAAAATCATTTTCGCCAAAACAGTTGTTTTTTTTTCATTAAAACTGTCAATTTTTCGTCAAAACAGTGGTTTTTTTCTGAAAATCAGTCAATTTTTTCGAAACTGTCGTTTTTTTCTTGAAAACAGTCGTTTTTCTGCAAAAATAGTCGGTCAAAATTACCAGCCAGTCGGTAAATTCCTTGCCCCCCCCCCCCGCCTCTAACGCCTCTGAGAGTGGGGCTTACTACCCGAGGGGACTATATTGCCAGAAATCACTGTGACATTTAAGCGGTCTTTGGTTTCTTCTGCATTTTATCCTGGTTTTTGTACAGACTCGATTCTGCCAAGATATACCTAATTGCCCCTTTACGAATGTATTTCTAGTTACAAATCTATCACAGATGAAATAAAGAAATTAAGAAAAAAAAAAAAACGCCTGCTTGAAGCATTGACGCTCAAAAAGAAATGCAAACGTTTGGAAAGCAAAATCTGTACTGCCGTTTATTTCAGAATCGCTAAATTTATCGCCGGCACCGCTGATTTCGGCCAGTGCCGGGGAAGACTGTACAGCCGGTGCCGGGAGTGGGCAACCCCTCGGGCACTATGGGGGAAGTTGGAGAGGTATTGGAAGTTTTGTAACATGGTTAAATCTCGAACGAGCGATCCAATTCGACGGGACATGGCGGACTTTGCCCTCAGCACTCCGCTGTGTTCATCTATCGTTCCACATCGCCAGATGCCGGACAACAAGATTGGCTCCATCGTTAACACAACCTTTCCAGTTTCACATGTTTTTGTCTATAAAACAATCACCATGTGCGTCTGATTGTCTAAGTGTGACGACAACGATGCAAAATTACGCAGTAGGCTACCTGAAGGCATTGTTAAAATTAATAAAAGGATTATAAATAAATAAATAATGTACTTTACTTCCTTAATAGGAAATAAGACAACAAATAACACGTGCCACAATCACATAAATAGACCTTCCTTGTGAATATCGTTTAACTTCACTAGAATTAAATGTTTGGTGAAATAGGGGGTAGAAAAGATTTAAGATATTCTGGGATGTAGTTCATGCTGCGAAATCTTGCTGGCGTGAATGGTGATCCTAAAAGTTGTCTTGGATAAACGATTCTCCATACACTGTAAAAAGTTTTTCCGTATAAAGATTAAAGGTAACTGCAGTATTTGCTACTCGGATTATCCTTATCTCTACACAGATAAGATTAATACCAGACAGAGATAAGATGAATCCGAGTAGCAAATACTGCAGTTAACATTAATCTTTATACGGAAAAACTTTTTACAGTGTACCAGTGGGTAGACTAGAGGTCATTTACTTCCGAAGTTCCGAGGTCTACAGATCAATTCGGCCATTCGATCGTGTACTCATAACAGGCAGGTACGTTTCTTTTTATTTTTCACGAAGCAATGGGATTACAAATCCTGTCGAGTCAAATATCAGAGCCAGAGTTAACAGAGAACAGGACAGTCGAAGACCATCCAACCAGAAAATTAACCCTAACCAGAGCATAACAGATCCATATCACGGACCTTATTTGTTCCGAAGTGCTAATTCAGGTAATTAAGGTAATAACGAACACCAATAAGCACAAGGCCGTGTCCAGGGGGGGGGGGGGCGGGGTAGGGGGTTGACCCCCCCGAAACATACAAAAATAACCGTTTTTACAGGCTTTTCTCTCTGATCTATGTCTTTTTTGTCCAACCCGCAGGCAACCCCCCTGGATTTCTGGATACGGGCCTGAATAAGCAAATCGCATCAAAAGGAAAATCCTTTGCGCTACAAAATTTTTGAAAGAAAAACAAAAATCTAGACTGTTAACTCATAACAAAGATCCTGCACTGTCAGAAGTTTCATAGCAGATAGCACAAGGATGCGCGGTTTCAAGAGATGGAATCTGTTGTGATTTTGAAAACGTTGTGCAGAACAAGCATTGCCAAGGAGAGCCGAAAAACCGCCGAAAAAGCATCTGCTAACTTAGCCGATATCGTGACGACAAACAAAAAGTTGGCAGATGCTTTTTCGGCTCTTCCTGGCAATCTTGTTACGCACAACATTTAATGCATAACGTCCTCAAAATCAGAACAGATTACAACCCAAGTGTTGTTTGTTAAAACTGCGCATCCTCGTGTTATCTGCTATGAAACTTCCGAGAGTGTGCTCGCGCCCTCAGCAAAATCATAAAGAAATGGTGAAAAACGTACATTCTTTTTTACGAGCTGGTACATTGTTGTCTTAATGGCCACATGCCTCGAAAAATTATTTTATCTAATACTATCCTAGATACTATCATACGCTTCAAATCCGCATTTTTCTTCCCGCGCAGTATTTAACGGTCAGGTTCAAAGTACTGAGATAATAACAGCGTCAAAACGAACCGCATCGACATGCAATCAATCTAATGGTCACTTTTTCCGAAATCTTCGTCTTTGCAAAATTCTTGAATCTTTCATAGTGTTGACGGAAGTTTCCCGTAGCAACGTTCACTGACCGATGGCATTTCATCATTTCCATCACCAAGCGCTTAATTATAAATGTGAATAAGAAATAGGCCATGACCCGTCTTAAGAAGCTGTACAGCTTTCTCCGTATCTGGTAGTACTGGACGATTTTTAAACGGGTGCGGGGGGGGGGGGGGGGGCAAGTGTATGTTTCAAGAAAATTAGGAAGAATCTTCCTAATTTCTAAATCAAACTAAACTCATAAGTTTTTTTTTTTTTTTTTTAAAGAAAGATTTTACAAAATTACATCGCATTGCTGGTTCATAAATCGACTGAGCCAACAGATAAAAAAAAATAGTGATTTGCCTGTCACCTCAGTTAGGAAAGATGACAGTAGGCTCGTAATAATGACCATTAGTGTTATTTATAATTTCTTAAATAGTTTAGATTTTACTAATTGACGATCACGATTATTTTTTTTTTTTATAGTATACCTTCTTGACTAAATAAGCAGGCTACTTGGCTTTGTGCCACAATTTGTGCCTATGTCATGAATAAAGAAATCAATCAATCATGTAGACTTAGACATTGCGGTCATATAGAACGTGTTCCACCCTTGTACCAACAGTAACTATTAGTTACTAAATCCGTTCCAGCGTCACGAAAAGTTACTACGCTGACCGTTCCAGCCTTCTCGAAATAGTAACTAATAGTAACTATTTGCTTACAACGCTCGGGAGCGTGGTAAGCGTAGTAACCACGAATCTCTGTCACGTGATTGGTCGGATTCACCCGTGGCATGATATTCCGCTGGAAAATAGAAAAATCGTTCCAGCCTTGACGACAAAAAGGCAGAATTTGTGACGTCATGCGTGGTAACTACGGTAAGTAGGATGGAACACGCTCATAGTGTCACTCTCTAGCAGATCGGTTCGGGTTGTCACGTTAATCTCAGAACTGCAAATAAGACCTCATCCAGCGAAGTTTAGGGATATAAATCCCACTGAAACGATTTTTGTGGCACTTGCCCTTCGGCCAAGTGCCATATAGCGATCGCAATTTCTGCCCGTCCGTCGGTCCTGGTTTTACTACTTCGGGCACTTCCACATAAGCAAGCACGATGATACTTGGCACAAATATCAAGGACCCGACGAGATGAACTTGGAAAAGTCACTTCCCCAATCCAACCATCTGGAGGGGGGAGGGGAGCGGAGGGAAAGAGAATCCGGAAATTTTAGGTATATAAAATTTTCGAACGGCTGATCGAATTTTAATGAAACTTGATATTTGGAAAGTTCTCGTGCCTCAGACAACCCAGTTCAATTCCGAACCGGATCCGGTAAATTTGGGGGGGAGCTGGAATAGGGGACCGGAAATCTTGTGAAACGCTTAGAGTGGAGGGATCGCGAATGAGCTTGTTGGTAAGAACAAGCAGAAGTCCTGGATATATCGCTAGCATAACTGGACCAGATTCGTTCACTGTGGGGGAGTTGGAGGGGGGTCCGGCTCCGGTGATCCCGCGAGTTCGGCACTTCCTGATGTACTAGGACGATGAAGCTTGGCAGGCATATCAGGGATCCGAACGGACAAACATGAGAATAGTCTTTTCTCCGACCCAACCATCGTGGGGGGAGTGGAGAGATGGGGAATCCGGAATCTAGTGGCCTGCATAACTTTTGAGCGGATAATCGGATCTGAATGAAACTTGAAAGTGCAAAGAGCTATCATCTCAGATGTTCCGTTTCAGTTCTGGGCCGGATCCGATACTGGTGGGGGGACTTCTGGGGGGCATCGGAGATTTCGTGAAACGCTTAGAATCGAGGGATCGGGATGGAATTTGATGGGGAGAACAATTACAGGCCCTGGATACGTTCGTGACAGAATCAGATCGTATCGGAGCTCTTTGGGAGCTCGTGTTGGAGCCAGTTGAAGGGAGTTTCCCGGAATTCCGGTGATGGCCTGCTAAAGACGATGAAACATGGCAGGCATATTAGTGACCCGACCAAATAGACTTACGGACCCGACATAGTGCCCTAGGAAAACTTCAGTTCCGGGATCTGAAAATCAAACGATGGACCGAATGAGATACAAGATGGACAGTACTAAGCTTATGCGGCCTAGATTTATTATTTGGCCTTCTGACCGGATTCGGCCACGGTAGGGGGATGATGAAGTGGGAACCGGAAATTTGCAGATGTGCTTCGATTCGATTCAAGCTTGATGAACGGCAAGAGCAGGTGCATGTCAGAGATGCGACGTTTATGTGTTCGAGTCCTATTCGGCCACAGTGGAGCGTAGTTGGACGGGAGTCCCGGAAATTTTGTGGCTCGCATAGCGGTTAAACGAGTGGAGCGATTTGAATGAAACTTGGAAAGTAGAGTAGTAATATGCCGTAGACGATATAGGGTCCGGACCGGGTATTTCTAGTTGGTAAATATTTCAAGCGTAGAGGGACAAGTACATAGAGGCACTACAAATCCGAAAGAACAATTGTGAAATGGATTATCCCTGGATAACGGTTAAACGAAGTAACGCATTTTTAACAGGGTTTCGAGAATAAGTGATATGTTACTAGACTGTTGGATCTCAGATCTGTACGAGCAGAGCTTTAGATGGCCAGTTTGGAGAATAACACTTATGATTCAGATGATCCCTCTTGCTCATCGTGCGTTTTATTGTATCCCCAGCTCCCTTGTGGAATGATAAGCTTCTCATATCCCAGCTTTTCGCCATTGCTTCGTTTTGTACCTACGATTTTTTACGAGTTCTGCCAGGCACGCAACGCAGACTTCGACGGAAGGTTCAAGGTCCGCCAGCAACTCTTTCATGCATAAGGACACGATGAGCTTCAAAGTGTTGTTTTCCATTTTGGAAGACATGGTAGGCCATCAAGTCTCTGTCTTGGATTTCTTTTGTTTTGCTTGGTTTTACTACGTTTTGGGAGCCCAAAACGTAAGTGGAGGGATGCCTATGTCCGTCTGTCATCACGATAAGTCTCGTAGGGTATGAGATATTTAAGTGAACCTTGGTGTGATGATTCTTTGGGTCAAGGCTAAGGTCAAGTTCGTAGATGGACTCTGTAGCCCTACAATTAGGGGTGGGGGAGGGGGTTGAAATTCAGGGGCACACAAAATATAAAGCTAGTGAAAAACAAAAACAGCTAATGTGACAGTCGATTATGGGTAAGAAGACATGCTAAACACGAAGATGAAAAGCATTTTCTCGCTGGACAAATAGTTCGCCCGGAATCCGGCAAAAACCGGAAAGTTTGTAAAAAGTAAAAGTTTTATTTGAAGTTGATTAGATGTTCGGTATAGGGTAAAAAACACGCTGAAAACTTATGTGAAAAGCGTTTTCTAGCCGGACAACTAGTTCGCCCGGAATCTGGCCAAAACCGGAAAATTTGTTTAAAGCAAAAGTTTTATTCGAAGTTTACTAGATGTTCTTTATAGGGATAAGGAGATACGCTGAATACGTTCTGAATTTTCTTATTTTGCTGGACAAGTAGTTCGCTCGGAATTCGGCCGAAACGGGAACTTTGGCACAAATAAAGCAAGAAGTTTCGGTCAGTAGGCTATCGTCAAAATAGATATGGTTTATAGAGGTATACCTGAACTTGGTTTTCTCAGATGATTAGCCTGGCGAAGACTGGATCTGGCGCAGACAAGACCCAATTGTCTGGATCAAATAGTTGATTATAGTTGATTAGATGTTCGGTATAGGGTAAAAAAACACGCTGAAAACTTATGTGAAAAGCGTTTTCTACCCGGACAACTAGTTCGCCCGGAATCCGGCCAAAACCGGAAAATTTGTTCAAAGCAAAAGTTTTATTTGAAGTTGACTAGATGTTCTTTATAGGGATAAGGAGATACGCTGAATACGTTTTGAATTTTCTTATTTTGCTGGACAAGTAGTTCGCTCGGAATTCGGCCGAAACCGGAATTTTGGCACAAATAAAGCAAGAAGTTTCGGTCAGTATCGTCAAAATAGATATGGTTTATGGAGGTATACCTGAACTTGGTTTTTTCAGATGATCAGCCTGGCGAAGACTGGATCTGGCGCAGACAAGACCCAATTGTCTGGATCAAATACTCGATTTTTGCGACCCCATCGAAAATTTTGGTCTTGTTAACCACGGCACATTCAGTTTCAAACTTTCGGCATCTACCCACTACGTCAGAGAGCAGGAAGGCTGGATAGAGTCGGCAAGCGCTAACAAGAAAATCGCTAAATTCACATGGAAAGATTATTTCTGGTAAAGTTGTGCTTTAAGGCATCTGCATCCTGTGGTGCAGACCACCTTTTGTTGGCGGAAATGCCTCTACTCCAAAAAGACGTCTACAAAATTATTACTGTTTTCACCGGAAAAATAATGAGTCAGCCTATGAGGAAATGTGCTTTTGACGGCACTCATGTATGAAGTTTAAACACAAAGCGTGGGCAGTTAATAACGGAAAATAAATCAAGAAGCAGTTAGTCCTATTTTGTATTCATTCCTGCTTCGCCTCCAATTCGGAACCGTGATCCCTCCCCTTGTCCAGTCAGAATGAAGGCGCTTTCAATTCAAAAACACAATTATGACGGTTAATGCTTAAAGGACATGTCTTACTTATAATACTAATTTAACCTACTTCCATAATCACCGGAGACCCAAATTCGTACGGTACATTCTAACCCCTCTAACAAAACCACGCTGATTTTCTCACTTGCCGTGGTTTGCTACCTTCGATGTGTATCACGCTGTGGACGGTTGTCTGCGAGAAGTTTTTCCATCAGAAAAACCGGTTATGTAAACTGTTTCCTGTTTTCACTACAAGTCAACGGGTCTCAGAAAAGGCTTAAAACAGCCAAAACCGTGGGTTATTTGTTGAAACTGCAGCATAGTTTTAAAGTATTCAAATATTTAAAAATACTTTAAGTTGAAGAGTAAATAGTGCGAGGAGCCCTTTAACTGGCGACCGCCGAAGGACTGCAAACACGCAGCATCTGGTGTACTCCAACCACCAAAACGGAAGGCCCACAACCTAATCTACGCATCGACTTTTCACAGACAGTTAATATTTTAAACCTACCTTGAAGGGCGTATCTCTTGCTTCGGACGCTTGAGGTCCCAATGACATCCTTAACACCACATCGCGGGGTGTTCATCAACTTCACAGTCTCTTCATCCAGGATCCCTGCAACGATATCGGTATTTCAAGACTGAACAGGCATAAACGGTCATAAATAGAAAATGCAGCACCTTAAATCAACCACTGAAAGATCGCGGTTCTCACCAGCAAATCTCTTCCAAATATAAAAAAGCAACTTTATTCTATACTTCTAAATAAATTCAAGAATCAACGATAAATTAAAAATTTAAAGTAAATTTGTATCTGTTTGATGTTGTTATGTTGGTTATAAAATTTGGTTGGGGTCCACATAAGTTGCCGGCCATCGGTTTAATCGGTTACCTTCGCTTGCGCATTGGGTATTTTTTTTTTGTGGGATTTCGGGTTGATGTTGCCGAGTGTCGGTGGGTTTGTGGGGCGGGTTCCCGTCTAGTGGTGAGTCATGGAATTATTAACATTTATTTATCTAATTAGTTATATGAAAAATAGGTTTGTTCTATACTGTACTGGTTTTTAGTCAATCGACCTTGTGTCCCCGGCTTAACCCTCTATTTATTACGATTTTATACAGAACTGTAATTAAAACCTTGAAACTTGAAACAGGTCCTCAAATTACGCTGTTTCTTACTCCCCATCCTCTCATTGTACCGTGACAGCAGCAACCTTTTCCTTCCGCGAAAGTGCCATAAACACAGTCACTTCCTCCAGGTTGCTACTTACATGCGGTTAACCCCATTGCTCACCACCTGGATGCGATTGGGCAAACCCGGGATTCTTAATTTCCTTTCAAGAGCCTTATGAATCTTCATTGTATAATTAGAAATGTAATGTCTGTGATTGTTCTCTAAGAAGTTCCTCCTTTAAAATATGTTTACTATCTCCTTTTAGTCTTAATTATATTCTTCACTTACGAGCCCACGCAGCAGGGAGAGCAATCTGTACTTTTATCAGGAAATCCGGCTACGTCACACATTTATACTGTTAGTTCTTTGGCCGCTAGCGGAATGTGAAGAAAAAATATTATTTTTCGGGCGGGATCACGGAAAAACTTGCGCCTTTTGGCCAACTTCTTTCTAACAATATAACTAGGCTAGCGGTTTCTGTGAGACATTGGGCAGAAGCGGACATTGGTCATAGGTCTAGTCAAATGAGTTCTCGAGTTCCGGGACGTTCCTACTGCTTTTTCAGCAGCCGCAAGCGTCCACTTCCTACAGTTTCGGATCTAGACGTAATTTAAAATGTAGGTCTATCGATTTTCTGCAATTTTCTAGAAACAAACTTCAGTCGCAATCAGAGCAAAATAACACTAGGGAGTACCGCCAAGACTTGAAAAAAGTGTCTACACTCGAATAGCAGCGACACTAGCACCACCAGCGTTGGTGAACGTCCCTACTGAAACTCTTTCAATCGTTCACCAACGCTGTCTCTGATAACTTCAAATTCTAAAGATAGCAAAAAAATAATACAGCCTCCATTATTTCCTTGGTATATGCAGTCCGCACCTTAGCTTTACTAGAAATTTCTAAACCCGGAAGGTTGTCTCGCTTTAAATGCCGCAATCGTAGAGGGCGGCGCTACGAGTATGGTCCGTTTGCAAAGCATGGAAAGCGTAGGTCTTGGCGCTACTCCCTAGTAGTATTTTGCTCTGGTCGCAATTTGCGGTCAGCAGGCTGAAGCGGGCCTACAAATTTTAGCCCATAAAGCAGCCTACAAATCCTAAAACCGTGGCCAAGCTTATTTTTTTTGCTTGACATAAACTTTGAACCTTAACCACTTTACTAAAATCAAATCTTTTTGAAGAGAATAATCCCACTAGGCTACTATGAAAACTAAAACCATGTCTGAACTTTCTTATACCAGTTCTGAACGGGTTCAATCTAGGAATGAATTTCCTCGAGGGTTGCCGACTGACGGCGAGACGTATCTTCAACGACATGCATCAGATTCCCTCTCAAACTACGACATGCTCTTTCCCATATCCCGCTCCGGATTCGAATTCATTTTATACCACTATCATTTTTGTTATTCATCTTTTCAATTATCATTTCCATGCCATTTTTGGCTTCCAAGCTTAGAATTCTAGCTGAGGCCTAAACAAGATCACCAATTACACGTTACTTTAAAGCACACCTTACACTATCTACTGTCTATGTTCCAATATTCAAAACTATCTGAATACTGAAAAATTAAGGCTCTACTTTTGAAAAATTATCCAAGGCCTTGGCTGTTTTAAGCGTTTTCCCAGGCCCATCAATTTCTAGCAAGATCTCGGCAAAATTCAGAAAACCGTCTTTACACATCAATAGGATGACGCGCGAACACTCGTTCGGGGCATAATGCGCATGGAAACTATTGAACCGCAGCAACTGCAAAGATTAGTAAGGTTCCGTTAGCGGGTTCAGAATGTAACATATAAAATTTTGATCTCCGGGTTTGACAACGTTTATACCCGGCACGCTACGGTCACGTGACTGCGAAATTGTTTCAGGGGATTTCTCTAATCTTGGCTGGCCTACCAAGGATCCACCTTGTCAGGTTCACGGACAGTCAAATTTATTCTTATCTGTTCCTATATCTAATCGTCCTAGTAAACTTCGGTTTGATTAAACAAAAGCCAGGAGTTCCGGTATGGAAGTACCGGAAGATCGGATGGGCGTGTTGCTAGATAGAAGCCAAAAATCGCAACGCTGAATTTTGGTATCTCCAAGCTCTTTTGTCCCGCATGAGAGCTGATTCCGTTGTTTTTTTTTTTTAATCTGGGTTGGTGAGTTCAAGGGCGCGCAGGGGTCATAGATATACATGAGCGACTGCTCGACAAAATAATCACAGGACTTTCCTATTACAGCTTGTGTGTTACTTCAGCCCAAGTTCCTGCATGCGTTGTATCTAGCGCGTCTACTCCCAGAGAGTCGCCTTGCAGAACATTTTCGAAAAAAAAAAATTAACCAAAAACGTGTCTCCTAATTGAACTAAATATGCTTTGGAGATGTCTCCTAATTTTAGCAGTTGATTCATAGGCAGACTGTTAACATGTTCAACCTTTAGTCTGCAAAGGTTTATCGAGTCTGATTAGAAGTGTATTTTTTTAATAAATTTCCGTAAAATTTTTAAGTTAACTGTTTTGCTGTTTATCAAGTTGATGCGTTATTCTCAGCCATGTAATTCATTGCTTTTCGGGGGGCGGGGGTTGTAAGTGGGGTTCTTTTTAAGTTTTTTTGTTTAGTTGTTTGGCGCCCGAACCTCCTTTCTTTCTTCCGTTATCTTTTCACCGGTCACACTGTAAAAAAAAATCTTGCAGTATTTGCTACCGGGATTAATCTTATGTTTATTGAAATCAGATTACCCCTAATTTGGATTATTCTTATCCCAATAGAGGTGAGATTAATCCTAGTAGCAAAAACTGCATCCTTATTCGGAGATTACAGTGTATTTTGTACAGGTTAGCTTCTCGACACTGAAGTTTTTTTTTTATTCTACCAAAAACATATCCGTCTAAAAACGTCCCGGTTAAAAGACTTAAGGTTTCAAGCTCATCCTCGGGCCCTACATTCTTTCATAGCAGATTAGTCTGAAGACCACGTGATGGGCACGGATAAGGCACATCACTTAGACAACGGAATTGGAGATCTGGGGAAACTATCCTAAACTACAGTAGAGGTATGCTTATTTGGCGTTTGTTAACTTTGGACTTCGCCACTTTCATGCACTAGCTGTGACCAAAGCTAGCTACCAGTTAGCCAAAGTAGGTAATTAAGGGCCTCTGGAAACACCTGAATAGGAATTTTGGATCTGAATTTAGCCAAAAACTGCAGTGTTCACATTTAAGTAACTGTTCAAATAAACATACCTCTACTGTACTGGTACCGCATCCAGATTCGAGCACCGAATGCATGTCCTTTCGGACCGAACAAAATCTCTTACGTATAATCTTCACACGGCCGTTACGTCGACGTAAAAAGTCATATTTGATAGTGAAAAGGATACGTCAGCTGAATTTTACTGGAGCTATATTTCGGCCCTTCTTGGCAAGGGTCCTCTTCGGGCTCAAGGCCGCTCAAGTTGGAAATACGAACTTGTGGGAAACCACTCTCAAATATGATTCGCAGTCAGTTTGGGCTGAAGGAATATTTAACGACGTAAAAAGCTTACGTAGTTCTCAATAAGGTAAATATATTGAAGTTTGTTAAACTTTAGCAAGGAACATAAGAAGAGGAAGAGCAAATTTAATAAAGATGGGTTAGAAGTCTCATGATTAGAAGATTTGCCAGTTTTTCCAGGAGAGACGTTGGATTTATGTGCAAAAAACAAACAGTTGCCTTCAATGGAGGCGATGGAAAACTGGGAAGAAAAAAAATAATTCTGCAGTTTTACTCTTACGCCGCTTTGAAGGGGTTCACTGCAAGTGTAATACTCTTGATGACTAACTCTCCTTGCCGATGCAAAATCGCCGAGTACCTAGTGGAAGAGCCAGACGCGGTATCCCCTCGGCTATCGTAGCTGCTCTCGAAGATAGCCGTGATTGTTTGACACAGGATTTGAGTTGTTGAATTTGAATCGTTAGAGACGTTTACTCCTTCTTCCTGAGGAGCACTGGCGTGTTTTGGACTTGGTCATATAGAGTATTGTGCGTTCACACAGAGGAATTGGGCGCGAAACTTTATTTCGTTGTAGTTTAGTAGCAGCTATAAAATCGCAGCAAGGTTCAGATACGACGATTGGGTTTAGCTACAAAAGGTGGCACATTGTTTCCTTTCCTTTCCTTCCTGCCATCACCACCCCTGAAGCAACTTTCTCCTAGGCTTTGAGAACCAAATGTCTCTGCTTGTTTCTTACTGTTCTTTTCATGCATAACTGGCTGACAGTTAACAGCTAACATCATCTATCCAACAATTATATCCGTTTTCCTAGATTTCTATGACGTGATTTTGTAGCTGTAGTTAAAATAATAAAACTACAGCGATTCTCGAAAAAATCGCAGCGAATTTGTAGCTCTTTGGTGCGAAATTTGTGGCCGACGAAAAGTCGGCCTATTCTGCGAATATTCGCGTCAGTGTGAATGCACAGTAACGTTGTAAACTTGCTTTAGTTGGTAAAGCAGGTTTCAAGTGTCAGTCCCAAGGGACATCGAAACCCGACTCACGAACTCTGCAATATTAATTTATTTGTGTCCTTTATTTCTGTGTATTTATGTCTTTTATTTATTTTCTTTTATTTACTACGCTTTTCCGTAATGGCGGGTTAGAAATAAATTACTTACTATTACTTACTATAGGCTAACTGAAAAAAATACGAATAAATCTATACTTGGGGGACGTTTCTTTGCAGGGACCATTTTTCCTAGGGACATTTTGAACTGAGGATAATTAGTATGAGCCTTTTCTTGTCGGGGGCGTTTCACACGTAAGCCATGTTCACACATGTTCGTTACCAAATTTCATATTGTTATTTTATAACATGTATGATACATATTATTAAATATGTATTTATTATTGATATTTAAATTAATAGGCTACGTGAAATTATTCTACCTGAGATTCTACCTATCTACCTGAGTATTATTATGAGCCATTTCTTGTCCGGTACGTTTCACAGATAAGCCATGTTTACACATGTTAGTTACCAAAGTCTATATTTGTTATTTATAGCATGTATAATTCTATACTATTAAATATGTATGCATTATATATTCATTATGGATATTTAAATTAATAGGCTACCTGAAAAGAAGACGAATACTTGGGGACATTTCTTTGTGGGTACCATTCTCCTGGGGAGATTTTCAACTGAGGACGATTGGTATTAGTATGAGCCCTTTCTCGTCCGGGGCGTTTCACATATAAACCATAAATATTCCTTCAACCCAAGCTGACTGCTAATCATATTTGATAGTGCAAGACGGATACGTCAGCTGAATTTTATTAGAGCTATATTTCGGCCTTGGTCTTGGCAAGGGTCCTCTGATCCGTTTTGCACTATCAAATACATAAGCCATGTTCGCACATGTTCGTTACCAAATTTCGAATTTTAATTACGGCCAAGCACCACAACAAAAATTGAAGGAGTTCAATCGGAAGCATGCTAGCATTTGCTATGAATAGAATAGGATAGAATAGAATATATTTACACGAAAGCCCGAAGGCCATGGCAAAAACATATAAGGTTTACATTGGCTTGAATAACCATACACTACTAACAACATACAAATAAAAAGATTACAACTATTGGATAAACAAGTCGCGGTGACGCAAACCAATCCGGAGGAATTTCCCCAACAATCTCACGTCGCAAAATTGTTTACTTTTTAATATTTTAGACATCCACTCTTTACCAAACACTGTTTCACCAAATACCTCAGATCTTAAAGGACCCCTCTTGCTTATTCTGCCTTTTATAATATACTTAGCTCCTATATGGAATTACAAGCTTCTAAAATCCCGACCTTTCTCCATTGTTTCGTTTCGTAACTACGAATTTTTAGCGCTTTTACGGCCTTGACGAGTTTTCCCGTCACCCAACGAAAAGTTTGCCGGAATCTTCAACGTCCGCTGACAAATCTTTCACACAGAAGGATGTGACAATCTTCTGTTTGTTACTTCTTTTATTTGCTTAGTTTTCCCACTTTTAACCAAGGCACGATCAGTTTTCAAATGTTTTGCGCCCAGCCGCCGCGTCGGAGAGCAGGAAGGCTGGAGGTAATCGACAAGCGCTAACAAGAGAATCGCTTGTTTTCAGTCATAAGTAATGGTATTTTAAAAAAGTTTTTTTTTTCTGATTCATTTCATAGGGAAAAGATCATTTGTAGTAAGAGTTGTGCTTTAAAGCACAACTCTTACTAGACAATATCTTTTCCCTATGAAGTGAATCAGAAGAAACGTTTTTGAAAATACCATTGCTTTCCGCCTAAAACAAGCGATTTTCTTGTAAGCTCTTGTCGACTATATCCAGCCTTCCTGCTCTACAACGCGGCGGCTGGGCGCAAAAAATTTGAAAACTGAACGTGCCTTGGTTAAAAAGTGGGCAAACTAAGCAAATAAAAGAAGTAATAAACAGAAGATTATCACATCCTTATGTGTGAAAGGGTTGTCAGCGGACGTTGAAGATTCTGGCAAACTTTTCGTTAGGTGAGAAGAAAACTCGGCAAAAAAATTTGCGAAACGAAACAATGGAGAAAGCTGGGGATTTCAGAAGCATATAATTCCATATGGGAGCTAAGTATATTGTAAAAGGCAGAATAAGCAAGAGGGGTCCTTTAAAGACCTAATCCAAACATTCAGTTTACCTTCTCTTAGGGATCGCATGCCACGGTTTTTTTAGATTTGAACTCGATTGCCGGGTTGCTGTTTTGGCTCGAGAAAACACCCACGCACAACGTCTTCTAGATGGCGGAGTTTTCCAGGACTGATTAGCAAAGAATTACAAGATCTACTGATAATTTGTGTATGTCTTCAGAGGTACGACACTGGCCTTGGTTTATTTGTATTTGTATTAAACAGTTGGAGCATTAGATGGAAATTATTATTTTGACCCTTGGCTCCCTACGTGCCATAACAGCTGTCCGGGATAATCGGCTGAGATTTAGTACAGAAAGAGTTATTTCAAACATAGGAAATTTGGTTTTTTTTTTTTTAATTTGCTCATTGTTTTACGGTGTTTTAGTGGTTTGGAACATTCATAGTGACAGTAGGGATGGTTAGCATTGTGTGTGTGGTAGAAAGACCATTTTTTGTGGCCCGCTTTAAGCTAGAATCTTTTATTGTTTCTCCACAAGTTCATTTTCTAGCCTGAGCGGCTTGAGCCCGAAGAGGACCCTTGCCAAGAACAGCCGAAATATATTATGAAGTTCATTTTCCAGCTTGAGAGGCCTGAGCCCCAATAGAACCCTTGCCAAGAACGGCCGAAATATAGCTCTAATAAAATGCAGCAGAAGGATCCGTTTTGCACTGTCAAATATGATTCGCAGTCAGCTTAGGCTGAAAGAAATATTCAGTATAATATATATTTTGTTCAAGAACCGGTAGGGAGGTTTTCATTTCTTCTTTAGCATCACACCATTTCCAAGAGAACGGTGTGTCCCCCGAGCCATTCAACATAATTCGACCTAATGAATGATTAATGAGCGGGCGAGATTGACTGATTTGTTGCTGTAAATGGCAAATTTGATTTTCTGCTTTTGAGAACAGAATTGGCTGGTTGTAGGATTTGCAGAAAGGAATGTTACAGCCATCCCTATCGATTGGTCATCTTCCCTCTTTTCGCATTACAAATCATCTTCTTTGAAGTTATTCAACAGCAACTAGGACAATTACAATCAGTCCAGGAAAACTATTAAGAGTCCGAGGAGACAGTGTAACAGTGTGAGATTGCAGTATTTCCCACCTCCATTTACATCCAGGACAAAAACCGAGAACCGATCACTACTACACATTGCGTAGTCCTTTACGATTCCCGAAGGACAATCTACTCACCGCTGACAGATTAGATAATGCTCGAAATAGCGACAATGCGATATGATCAATATCTCAAATATTTGACGCCGCAGTTTGCTTATCTGTGCGTCCTCGCACCTACTAGTTCTCTGAAAATTCTCCATTAAGAGTTGTGTGGTTCAGCAAAAATTGTTCGGTACTTTTTCGATAGCAGGACTATTCGGTATATTTACGGGGATTCGGTAGTTATACAAAATCACAAATCGGCTATCGGTTCAAGTCTGTTCGGTATAATGATCGGTATTCGGTATAATTGCCACTATTCGGTAGTTATCACGAACTCGGGGAGAGAATTTACTGAAATTATTTGGTAATATTTTTGGGTTAAATATTTGAAGCCGCAGTTTGCTTATCGGTGCGTCCTCGCACCTACTAGTTCTCTGAAAATTCTCCATTGAAAGATGTGTGGTTCATTTCGTCCAAACCTTAGTTTTGAGTCTTGGTACCCCTAAGGAGTCGCTGAGATTTCAAAGTATTAACTTAATCACACTCCCCATTCTATTGTTCGCGCGTACAAAAACCACCCTCCAAGAACCTGTCTTGGGCTACATATAGGCCTACTACTGATTCACTCTAGGCCTAAACGGTAATTCCATTCTCATTTCTGAAATATGAACGTCCGATGTCATTTTATTCACCCTAAAGCACTTCAGCGATTTTTGCAGCTGTAATACCCTGGCTCTTTTTTTTAGGCGGATGGGGTTCTCACTCATTGGCCGGAAAGACCGGTTACGCCATATTCGCCGTGTTTTGCTAAGGGGGCCACGCGCGGCTAAAACGGAAGAACAGCAGTTTCAAAGGAGTCGCACACAAACTGTATCTAATACGACTTGTGCTTTAGCTACTTGAAGGGTCTATGAATAAGCTGGAGATCACCAACTTAATTTCAGCTGGAGACAGCCAATCACGCCATTGGAAATGACACTATCTAGAGGGCAGTGGGAAACTTCTCCAAAGCATTCATACAGACGAGTCTTTTTAGACGCGCAACCAAATCCTGATCCTTCCCTTGGAAGAAGTGAAGAAGGAAGTTCCCGCAGAGTAACATTCCCGATTCTACCAGCATTAGGAGTTTACTGTTATGGTGGAAAATGAGGGAGAAGCCATTACTACTTGATCGGAATGACTACCAAAGCTGGTGGACTCGGACTCTGGACTCGTCTCGAGACGCCTTTTTCAAGGACTCGGACTCGTCTTTCACGGAGCTGTCCGTCCGCCAGAGCTGCGGACTCGTTTCGAGACGCCTTTTTTCAAGGACTCGGACACGGATTTGCTGGACTCGCAGCAGCTCTGATGACTACCATCAACAATACTATACCTTTTCTAACCGAATAATCCTAACACTAGTCAACATTATTCACCACTAAAAGAAACTGAATCGGCCCATTATGGCAGCGAGTCAGTCAACCCCACCCGCTCACTGATTATTCATTGGGTCAACTGCAGACACTCGACACGTCTTTTCTTCATAAAAATATGGCTGATTGTTAGGCAGGCATTACTCAAGAAACCTAAAAACAAATTACTGAAAAAATAAATACTGCAAATACTTAGCTGTAATGTTTTACTTTTCATCCATATAAAGCTAAATGTTTTTATTTCGTCTGATTTTTTGTTAAGATATGTTTTGAGCTTCCCTATAAGGGTGCTTTGGAATCACGCCACTAAGTGATATGACGCTCGTACCTAGTCCCGGTTTTAACGTCGCAAATCTGGAGGGGGGGGGGGGAGATATAGACACTGCAAATGCTAGAATGATCGACGTGAGAATATTTATAGAAGAATCCTTTGGAAACTTTAAATGGTAAAATCTAGAACTTTCATAAAAAGGCTGACAACATTCTTCTTCATCACAACCTTTTTACTTTTTTCACAAAAAAGCGCCCTGATTAGTTTGTTTATTTTGAACTTTGTTTTTTCCATGTATTTCGTTGTATATTTAGTAGGTCTTTAACGGTCAGCTGTTTATTAGTATGTAAGTGTGTGTGAGTTTGATTGACATGTTGTTGTTCCTTTTTATAAAGATTCAAATAAATAATAAAAATAATAATTTCATTTCCCACTCGTATTTGTATATGTCGAAATTCCACTGTGAACATATAATTAGTTGTTACTTGTCAGTGGATATGCTAGAACGGACGACGTGAGAATATTTTATTTTCCACTCGTCTTTTGTATATGTCGAAATTCCGCTATGATTATATGTAGTTAGTTTTTACTTGTCCGTGGATATAGTAGGCACTAGGAGTGGGAACTACCGGTTCTTTTAAACCCCCCTAAGAGTCGTATTTGGACATTTTTCCCACACTGAAGGTTCTGACTTAACGAATGGACTCCGTGTCGTTACCCTAGCTGGATAAGGGGCAATTTGCTTTCCTTGACTGTATGGTCTAGAATCGTTACTGGCAAGGATTCAATTTGTTGCTTGGAGATTCGCAGTGCTATGTTCGGTAGGGGTCACCCTCCCTTAAATTACGCGCCTGGGTGTCTCATCACAACCTTCACTTCTCCGATCATTATCGACTACCAAAGTACTTGTTCACTTCCGTTAGAGGCGAACTTGACCCTCGAATTGACAGAAAAAATACAATTGAAAACTGAAAACAAAGCAAACTTATCATCATGCCATAGCACGCTTGAACTGCAAACATGCAAACATGGCCGACAGGTCATGAAACATTAAGAAAATAAAGCTTACGTAAACAATTTATAAACTAATATTCCTTGAGCCCAAGCTGAGTTTGAAACATAGATTAAAATAATATATACAAAGGATACGTCAGCTACGATGCTTCATCAGCGATATTTCGGCTCTTCTTGGCAAGGGTCCTCCTCAGGCTGTCAATCTTCAGGGTCAACGTCGGGGAAGAAAACAAACCTGTAAGATTGACAGCCTGACGAGGACCCTTGCCAAGAGGGCCAAAATATCGCAGATGAAGCATCGTAGCTGACGCATCCGTTATATACATTATTTTAATATAATTTATAAATACGAACGTTACGGGGTCCACCTGGGTGCAGGAAGCCATACCAATGGCTTCGTCGGCATTGCGGGAACACTACCTGAACAGATATCGGCCCCAAAAGGTCGGGTTTTTATAGGTTTTCGTCATTTCCAGATCGCGTTAATATGTTACTTTATTCCTACAGTGACAAGTTACCAATATTTTATCCTTACTAGTGAACAGTTACTAGCCCAATTAGGTGACTCATTTTTTTCTTTATTTCTGGTTTAACTTCCGTCTAACTGATTCTCCGGTAGGAACACTAAGGAAACATATGGATCCAGACTTATTTTAGTAGATTGCCTTCTCTTACAACTACCCAAATTCCTATTTTTATCAGAAAATCCGGTCGAGTTTAGAATCGGTAGGAATATGAAGGCGGAAGATCTATTCTGCGTGTCCGTCACCGCTATTTCCGGTATTTCCGTTTTTGCCTGATTTTAAGCTATCGACCAAGCCGGAAAACAAAGAAGATAAAACGATTCAGATTGCAAGGAGGGGCATAGTTTGGCTAGGCCGTGTAATTTACCAGTGTTCCTTCCGGCCACAAACCGGAATACGATAAAGTACAAAAAAAAAACTAAGAAGATAAACCGATTCAGACTGCAAGGAGAGGCATAGTTTGGCTAGGCCGTGTAATTTCCCAGTGTTCCTTCCGGCCACAAACCGAAATACAATAAAGTATTTTTTTTTACAAAAAACAACAACAAAGAAGATAAACCGATTCAGACTGCAAGGAGAGGCATAGTTTGGCTAGGCCGTGTATTCAAATTTCCCCGTGTTCCTTCCGGCCACAAACCGGAATACGATAAAGTATTATTTTTTTAATACCTGCGTCAGCAGGCAGCAAACAGAACAATTGGGCAAAAGATTGAAATTGGTAAGGAAACTTTGAGCCAAAGTAAAGTGGCATAAATATTCGTTCAGCCTAAGCTGACTGTGAATCAGATGCGAATTCGTCTTGAACCGTCAATAAGTAAAGTGGCAGATTTTTTAAACAACCGGTTCAAATTAGTTGGGAGGAATAACGTTTTAAGAGAGTCATGGCTTATAGTGCAAACACTGCGACAAGGATCTTCCGGCCAGATTTTCTTCACTTTCATCCTAAATCTGAAAAATTTCAACTTTTCCATTTGGAGGTGATGATGGTGCCAAAAATACGGACAGTAATTCCAGTTCGAGAGCATCCGAACCTGATCGTGAGTTCGCAATAATACTGAAGTTTGTCACGATCTGATCAATCTATAACTGGCAGTTTCGGGCAGGTAGCCTACCATAAAACGTGGAAGTCAGGAAGACTTATTCTCAATAACTTTTACAATAGCCCTAGGCAAGATAATGAGAAGTGAACGGAAAGACAAAACTGTTCCTTGGACGGGTTCTAAGCCGCCATCGTTTTCAATTGCCGTTGCGCTAACCACTCATGGTGCAACCGCCGCACACCCGTGGTTACCAGTACTTTGTGCCCAATGGATGACCACTGATTAACTCGCCCTTTGTGTTTTACTTCATCTTTAGTGCTGTATATATTTTGTCATTGATCGCTAATTGTCTTTTTTCTCTTTTGTTCTTTATTTCTTTTTCTTCCATTTACTCCGTTCTTGTTCAGTTTGAATGTAACGGGTTATAAAGAATATACATACATATACATACATGCATACATTTACACACTGCTTAAAATCTGAGCGTATTTTACGCACGTATTTGGGCTTGAAAAGATCTCTAGCTGTACGGACGTATTTGAGAAATCAGTCCGTTTTGTATCTAAATACGTCCGTATTGCTAGAAATCTTTTCAAGCTCAATACGTGCGTAAAATACGCTCGGATTTTACGCAGTGTGTAAACCCACCATCAGCGACAGAGGAGTTTGCACACTAATCGCAAAGCACTACAATAGTCGCGTTTTTTGCGATCGCTTGGAACGAAAATTGCCGTTTTTCGCGATCGACTGTCGACTGGAGGTCCAGTCGATCCGTTTTTTGTCGCTTGACTGGACATCGACTGGGAACAAAGTTAACAGTCGATCCGATGCACCTTTCTCTTGGAGGTCCAGTCAAACTTGGTGCCAAATTTTGAAGATTGAAACATTTGGACCCAAAAACGTACAATTTACACCTCGGGAAGCGCCGGTATTGCAGAGACTGCCGAGGGAAGAGTTGTGGGGATGGAAGGGAAAAAGGTTTTTTAAGACCGTTTTTCGAAGGCTTGTTCTCGCTCCCCTATCAAGCGACAAAAAACGGTCAACTGGATAAACCCGGGAACAAGTCCCAATCGCCAGTCGATCTGTAAAAAACGCGACTAATTGCCCGATAAAAGCGGGCTACAGGAACAGTGACCCCACATGAAGCAAGTTCGTAGACAGAGTTCACTTACCGACCTCATGGGACTGATTTTTTTTTTTCGTAAACATGGAATAAACGTGGATACGATAAAGTATTTTTTTTACAAATAGAAAGAAAGAAGATATACTGATTCAGATTGCAAGGAGAGGCATAGTTTGGCTGGCTAGGCCGTGTATTCAAAATTTCCCGGTGTTCCTTCTGGCCACAAACCAGAATACGATAAAGTATTTTTTTTTTAATACCTGCGTCAGCAGGCCGCAAACGTAAAAGCCAAAGTAAAGTGGCATAAATTTTCGTTCATCCCAAGCTGACTGCGAATCATATGCGTTGAACCGTCAATAAGTAAAGTGGCAATACAAAGGAGGGAAGAATTACTGCGCAGTTGGAGGCTGTCAATGAACCTTTTCCCCCGCTTTCTCCAGGTACACGTTTTACGGGTGGGTATTCTGCGGCTAGAACTGGAAGGTATGGGTATTCCGCGGCTTCCGACCCCGACTTTCCCCCGGATTTCTCCAGATAGGTACACCTTTTGCGGCACGGCTAGGTACATGAGGCTAATACCAGTAACTTTGGGAATGTAGAGGTATACCGAGATATCAACCCGAGGCTTCCAGACTTTTCCCCGACCAGGTGCACGTTTCACGGCTAGGTATTCTGCGGCTAGTATTTTGGGAAGCTTGTAGCCTATCGTGAAACCCCTCCTGTACAGTAGAGGTATGCTCATGTGAACGTCTGCTAACAGTGAACGATCGCCGAAGAAAAAACTAAAACCCCAAACCAGGCATTTTTTCCTACAAATACTAGTAATAATCACTCACGCTTTTGTCGCTTTTTCAATATTTTGCTAGTTCACGGCTGAAAGTGACTCAGCTGACACCTCGTTTGCTTTTAATAATCTGAAAAGTTTGCCACGAGGAACGCACCTTCAATGGAGAAGATGGCGGTCCGAACCTCCACGTGTCTTCAAAAGAGGAAGGACCTTTTTAATAAATTCAAAATCAAAGAAAGCTAATTGAATTTCTACTTCAAATTTGTGCCAGGACAACCTGAAATAGTTGACTGTTAAGCCGCTTTCACACTGACGCGTCGTTGCGATGGGCTGCATATGCGTTATCTTGCGCTGCGTAGCGTATCTTTCCCACCTGCGCGACTAGCTTTCACGCTGGATCTGTATTAACGTTTTCCTTTCTCGGTTTCTTATGCCGAGTTCTCGCTTCTTTCCTTTTTTCTTTCATGTTTCTTCATCGTTAGTAGGTTTTCTCCAGTTTGTTTTCACAAACTTCGATTTTGACTGAAAATCTGATGCGTATGCGTTGCGTGTTATTTGTCTGCGTAGCGTTACCGCTAGCGCGACGCAGAGGTTGCGTAGCTTAGTGTGAAAGCCTCAACGCGTCAGTGTGAAAGCGGCTTTAGCTTTGTTATTTTTCTTTCCCATTTTACTTTTTTACATCCAAGTAAGAAAGCCAAAGTAGTGGAACAGTTAAAAAATGTTCAAATAAGCATACATCCACTGTATATATAATCTTCAGGACGCTGCGAAGGTATCAACACTCAAAACTTTGCGATTTCCAGCTTCCAAGTTCAAGAAGGAGGTAAATCCCGGGAACATACCTGTCTGATTGAGTCCGGCAAATGCTTGAAACTCCACAACTGCTTTGGTAAAGTCGGAGATAGATGTCAGGGCGGCATGCTTAGCACCGCTGGTCATTTTTGTTTGTTGAGAGGGGTCGACATATCCATATCTGGACAGGTACATCTGAAAGGACAGGATATCGTCAAGAAAATAATGTAAATAATTTGCTGGCACGCCTATCATTTTCAAATACAAAAACAAATACAAAACAAAACATTCGTCTCAAGCAAATTTCGAGGAGGCCCGCGTGACAAGGGCATATTCACGGGGGGGGGGGGGGGGGGGGTCAGGGAACTGAACCCTCACAAAAAAATGGATACAAGAGTGAGCGTTAATATTCATTGGACGTTTTGCCAAGGGGACGTTTCGCAGACAACATTCATTTCAGCACAACTAAGAACGAATAATCTCTCACGCAGCGACTATGGATACCCTGATAAAACTGAGCGGAGCTAGAGGTACTTGCTGTGAGGTTGAGTTCATAACCGTCTACTTCCCTCTTCGCCGCTGCACATACCAGATGAAAAACTGTAGGTTGCCTGCAGGGGTGGAGAAGCCGGTCTGCAGCGAGTTAGACAGAACGTCACAATGGTAGACAACCTATCAGCTGTAAAGGTCGACTCGGATGGCGTTCGTATTCTTTTGCGGGGTTCTACTGTGATATAGCTGTTTGTAGAGGAAACAAGTTAAGATTTCTTGCGTAGCTCCTCCTCCGCTCGTTTGCATCGGGTAGGGTATCTGAATATATCCGACTCCGCATGGTCGTATTACAGAGATGGGGAGGACTCCTGTGATTATTTATTCTCGGCACAACCCAATTTTGACTCTCGATTTTTTTGTTCGGCAAATGCCCGGTCGGTGCGGCACCGGTTGACACGTGTTAAAACATTAAAACCAGCACGTTTAGATGCGGGGATCCCCTAATTTATGGCCAGCAACGCTGGTTTCAGTCGGTGCCGGGAAATGTTGTGTAGCATGTGTCTGTGAGCGGGGAGCCCCTCGACTATTAATTAACATAACATAACCAACTGCACTTGGGACAAATTTGAGAGTTCGTGACCCTTGTCAAAGAACACGAAATCAGCGCCGAACACATCATAAGTGTCTGAAAATACTTCATTCGAGGAAAAGTCTGTATCGATTTCTTTATCGGCATTCTATTCAGTAGAAACTGATTGACCCGCATCTTTACATTTACTCGAAGGCCAACGACAATACTAACCAAACACATCTTAGTCACTAGGTCAACACACGCTGTACCAGGATTACCTAAAGTCAACAACTCAAAATCAGTTCAGACACGTTTGGTTACGTAAGATAAAATTCAGCCTCATCACGAGTTTCGTCAGCAATTGCACTAGGATGAACAGCTAAAGGATCTGCTGAGTCATACGCCAGAACTTCGTTCAGTCAACCTATCAACAGTTTTGGCCTAGACAGATGAGTCAGTAAGCCTGGGAGTATCTAAAGCGAGGGGTTACTCTCGTGTTGGCTACCACTGTACAAATCTCCGTGGGCACCGGGCACGTAAGTTGCGTTTTTTTATGTAGTTTCGGCGTGGTTTCGCTTAAAAGCCGTTTTATTTGTCCATTCCACTTGCTCTAGTTTCAAACCTGAAACTACGGAGCTCAAACTACAAACTACCTCGCAGACGTAGTTTGGTGTAGTTTGACTTTTCGGAAACAAGAACTCAATAAAACGCAAGTAAGACAAAACAAGAGCCGAACTACAAACTTTGACGAAACAGAAGTGAGTCCAAAAAAACGCAACTTTAGCCCCTCGATCTGAACTGGTCACGTGCTTGTGTAATCGAAGTCAAGACATGCCATATGCCTACGCGACTACCCCGACAAGTTCATACAAAATACAATAGTTTCTGATAAAATTCTCGATAAACTTTGTGTTAGCCTAAATTCTGTTTTGTCGTTATCCGCTACTTTCATATTTAGCCTAGCGTACTATTATATTGATTCAGATGGAATGTATTTTTTTTTTCGGTCACGTCACTAGCAGGCTTGTGCAGACTTTTGGACAACCCCCGTATGCATCGGCGGCTCTTTTCCGGAATGAGCAGTCAAGACACTGTGACATTTTTACTGTCAAGAACCCCACGCGGGAATTCAGGAGAGCAGTCGCGGAGCAGGGGGTCTTGTGAACTTGAAACCCACAACACCGTCAATCCCATTGGCTGACCTTTACCTCTGGTCATTAGCAAGAGTGATATAAATCCTCCGAGACCCACCATTTCATGAGGCGAGGCTTGCCCACTATCGATTTTAGTGTACAGAAAGTGCCCGGTGCTCGGTCAGCACCGGCTGACACCAGCCTGCACCGGTTGCCAAGTGTTAGAACATTAAAATCAGCATGTTTAGAAGCAGATCGCCTACTGATTGTATATATTTAGTAAAGAATAGTCCTGTGTTTGTGCAATTTTATTATGTGATGTGTACGAATCATATCATGAATTAAATAAACTGATTGATTTATTGATAAATTATCGTCGGCACTGCTGATTTCGGCCTGTGCCAACGGGTGCCGAGAAAGGGTGTTCAGCAAGTCCCGGAGAGTGGATAAAACCCTCGAGCCTAGGCTCATTTCCAGCGAGTGGTTATCTTGATTTCACCTGTGAAGTCCGGGCTGCAAACGGCCCGGGAACTATCCCGGCTGATTCTCTATCGTTACGGAAAACTCATCTTGTTAGTTACCTTACCGTGGACGGAAAACGATGAACGAAAACCAACGAACTTAAAAGACCCCTCTTGTTTATTGTGCCTTTTATAATATACCTAGCTCCCTTATGGAATTATAAGCTTTTGAAATCCCCGTCTTTCTCCATTGTTTCGTTTTGTGCCTACGAATTTTTAGTGCCTTTTCCACCGTGCCGAGTTTTGGCCGTTACACAACGATAAGTTTGCCAGAATCTTCAACGTCCGCTGACAACTCGTTCACACATAAGGATATGAGAATCTTCTGTTTTTCACTTATTTTATTTGCACTTTTATTTGCGTACTTTTTATCGATGGCGCGTTAAGTTCTCAAATATTTTGCGCCCAGCCGCCGCTTGGGAGAGCAGGAAGGCTGTGCAGAGTCGTTAGGCACTAACAAGAAAACCGCTAAATTCACATGGAAACCAATGGTATTTTTGAGAAGGTTTTTTCCTGCTCCATTTCATAGAAAAAAAATTATTTCTAGTAGGAGTTGTGCTTTATTTAAAATATAAATTAAACTTCTTGGTCCCTAATACAGCTAGCGCTTTCCGTCATCCAATCAGCCTAACCCGAATATCCATATTTCTTTTCGTTATTCTGATGGAGAAATAATTAAATTCAAATTCAAATTCAAATTCAAATTCATTTTATTTTACCTTAATATTCTTGTCGGTGACAAAAATAACAGCGGAAGTCAGCAACAATTTAAGACACTTGCAGAACACTTACAAAAACAAATTATTCACAGCAATTTACTGAATTTTTTTTTCTAGGTCATCATTATAATGTTTTACGAAGTACGAACCAAATGATTTCAGGTACCGTTCGGATGTGTGGATCGGCGGTTGTTCCAGCTTTGCTGCGTTTTTATTTCTCTCTCTGAGCCTGGTGGAATGTTGAGTTTGGCGTGTCTCAAAACCCGGAAGAAGATCGCGGTGTGTTTCCGAGGCAAGGATTTTTCGACCGAATTAAGTGATCCATCCCATTCGAGATCCAAGACAATTCATGTCTCCAATAAAAGCCAGTTATCATCCAATTTTGCAACGAGCCTCCACCCCACCCCTCCTTAGTATTATTTAGATTAGAACCGACGAAATTTTCGTATTTTTTCATTATTTGATTTTCTGGCAGGAAAATCCCCAGTAGGCTACCCGTCTGTCCCGGTCTAAATTCACAGATGTGTTTGGATGGAAAGAAGTGCCTTTTCATCTGAATCCACAACAAGTACCCATCCGGGTCACATGCACCATTCGTTGCATTTTCTATCGAACCAGTCATAATTGTCCCAATTATTTCTTCTGACTTCGGTTTTCTTCTGACGAGAATTCTAGAGAAAATTTCACAAAAAAAGTTTATGAACTCTCTTGAGAGGGATTTAATCTGATAGCGCATCAAGCAAACCTTTCTCACTTTTCCATTCCAAATCATGTTCTTGTTTTCTTTCTATATTCAGGGTGGGTAATACGCAACAACCTGGATGAGAAAAAAAAATCACTCACAAGAGCTTGTGTTTCTGACTGCACAACAACTTGCGGGTCGTCTCCGGGGACATCATCGTCTAAATCTATGACCGGGACTGAGAGCACGAGCACCGACAAACCCAGAATAATCACGGATCTGAACATAGTAATCTTCTACTACTATTCTAAACTGCAATTTCGGTCAAGCTTAAAACAGCGAAAACTTGCACTGGAGTTTCCTCCCACTTCCTCGTTTTTTCTCACAATTTCTTCTTTACTTTTTTTTTGAAAAAAATAAAAACACTTTGAGTTGTTTTGTCCAGTGATAGCTATCTCTAACTGCTCAAGTTCTACGATATTATCAGACTAAATTGTTTCCAGAGGTATAAACACTATCGGCTCGCAAAAAAGGGGAGGAGCACGATGACGTGTTTGAGCGTGACGGCTCAAAAGCCGATTTTGAAAAATTTCGGCGGAAATAGTTTATCAGCTGAAGTAACGACTTCAAGAGCATAATCGGACATAAATAAATAGTAAACACTCACAAGGACATTTTTGGGAGTTTCTTAGAAAACTTGATCACGTGTCTTTTGTTTCTAGACATCTTGAAAGAAACAAATACCGACCTTGTCAATCAAACATACTCTCGAACCCTTCATCAAATGCGAGTCTTGCGTAACCCAAGAAACCAAAGTTAGATCTATGCCCAGGTACCTCCTTGCGTCATTCCAAAGGCACCCAAAAGGAGTTTCGTACATTTGCTTAGGCACAAAAAAGGGCTTACTCCAGGCTGGCCGTAATACTGTAAGTTTTTACTACCTTTATGAAGAAATCGAAACGGCATAGGATAACCCATCATCGTCTGTAATGTCGTCGTTAAGAATATACCCTACGACGTCTGGCCACATCCGCAGTCGACAGACCAAGAATGACTCGGGAAATCCACAAGTAAGATATGAACAGCCACAACGACGACATATAGTTTAGGCGTTCAGATCTACTTTAAGGAAACTGACCTGCTTCGGTTGCGTCATTAGTCCAGCTGCCTTCGGCAATATTCGAACCTGTCTTAAATGGGATTATTCGAAAGAACAAACTATATGGGTGGACGACAACAGAAGTGAGAAATGACAGAAAAAGTGGGACCTTCAGATGTACTTTAAGGACGCACAGAATCTACAGGTTACATAGACGCATGCACAGACGGGGCATTAGAGGATTACTACGCTTTCGAAAGTAAGAACAACTTTAATCCCGGGTTGCCGAACTACTGCCCCGCCTTAGGCGAGGGCAGCCTTAACCCCGGACTAAAAGAATTCGTGAAAGTGTGTTTTTCCACGCTGAAAACCAGTTTTAAATTCGCACGAAAATCTCGCTCAGTACCGATTACTGCGGGGAGGAAAACTCGAATCTCGCGAATCCGGTTCAAACAACCCAAACAGATGACTCCTCCGATCGCCCTTTTGCCCCTAATTCTTTTCCAGGAACGTAGCGCACGAAATTCAAATTTCGTAAATACAGAGAGTTCAAAAGACGAGGCGAGGAGTTGAACAAGTGATATCCGACTTTTGGAAATGGGAGCATTATAAAAAGCTGGGCTCTGGGGCTGCGAGTGTAAGGGAGTCGATGGCACGATATGTTTCAGGCTTGTATACAAGAGGATCCCCTCGAAAGGAGGGGGAGCAACATGACTAGCATTTTTATCAGACAAGAGACGGGACCACTGTAGCCTACTATAAGGAACTATAACATCACACATAAGACAAAGTTCCGAGTAGCACGGTCCGTGTGCACTGGGTAATCTAACACCAAACCCAAACCCAAACTACATGAAGCACAAACCAAGTTGGTGGCCCTTGTCTTCCCCGCCTGTAAAGTCGAACTATGTCCGACTCTTCGTCGGGGTCCAGTCGAATCTCCGTCTGCTGTCTGCGTCTGTTATACGAGTTATCTCAGATTCCTTTGTTCTCTAAACAAACTATTAAAGTTTAACTGAAAAGCCGACTTATTTTTGTATCACATAACTGAATACACTGCATTATTTGGATTGTGTTAAGGATTTTTTTTTTTCACTATTTGCTCTAGAATGACGTTGCGAATATCTACGGTCGTCCTCATATCGCAAGTTTCTACTATGACGCAGATAAACTGAATCTCAATACATACGCGGCGTTTCAGTGGCCTACGGAAGGTAGCTGACTGCGTGAACACTTGTTTTTCGTAAATCGTTTCTGTCAAGCATACAACACAAATTCAAGCCAACGAGCATACAAGTCGGACAAGGAAATTCCACTATCTGAAAATCGATTATTCGTGAATATCGGAGCAACGAAGTAACGCATTTTTGTCGGGTTTTCAAGCTTCTTTAAGTGAATAAGTGATGGGTAACTAGATTGTCCTATCGAAGCCCTTTTTAGTTAACCTTTAAGAACCTAGGCCGTGACAATTAGGCTAAGAACTAAGAAGTCCGGAAACACCTTACAAACTAGCCTATTTTTGGGATCCCAGAACGCAAGTGAAGGGATACCTATGGCATCGCAAAAGTTGTCCGTCTGTCCATCTGTCTGTCTGTGAGCACTATAACTCTTGAAGGGAATGAGATATTTTGATGAAACTTGGTGTAAGGGTTCTTTGGGTCAAGGGTAAGGTCAAGTTCGTAGATGGGCTTTGTAGCTCTACATTTAGGGTTGGGGGTTCAAATTAAGGGGCAAACAAAATATTTTTCCGGCAAAAACCGGAAAGTTGGTTAAAAGTAAAAGTTTCATTCGAAGTTGATTAAATGTTCAATTTAAGGGTAAGAAAACATGCTGAACACTTACGTGTAAATCATTTTCTACCCGGACAACTAGTTCGTCCGGAATCCGGCCAAAACCGGAAAACTTGTTAAAAGCAAAAGTTTTATTTGAAGTTGATTAGGTGACAGTTTTAGGGGTAAGAAGATACGCTGAGTCTGTATGTAACAATCATTTCTACCCGGACATATAATTCGTCCGGAATCCGGTTGTAACCGGAATTTTTTTTACAAGTTAGAGTTTTATTTGAATTTTATTAAATGTTTTTTTTTATAGAGATAAGGATATACGTTGACAATTAGTTCGCTCGGACTTCGGCCGAAACCGGAAATTTGGCAGAAGTAAAGCAAGAAGTTTCGGTCAGTGTTGTCAAAATAGATATGTCTTATAGAGGTATATCTGAACTTGGTTTTCTCTGATGATTAGCCTGGCGAAGACTGGATCTGGCGAAGAAAGGCCCAACTGTCTGGATCAAATATTAGATTTTTGGGACCCCATCGAAACCTTTTGGTCTTGTTACACCACTTGACGTGAGGCACCCGCCACGCTACGAACGATATGTGGACCCTCAAATCATAAGGCGAACAACCCTCGAATCAACATCGGAAACAATCTAGGCAGAGCGATAGCCCCTGAATAAGCATCGTGGCTTTCTAGTTTCTCTTAGATGGAAGGGGGCACCTACAAGATGGAGGACCTACAGACCTACTGCACCTACAGAGGAACAATTGTCAAACGGCACTTTAGTCAGCGACGGAAATGCACATAGTCAGGGTGTTCCATGTGTTATCTTTCTCGACAGAAAAACAGCAAGCCATAGTCGCGTTTTTTACAGATCGACTGGCGATTGGGACTTGTTCCCGGGTTCATCCAGTTGACCGTTTTTTTGTCGCTTGATAGGGGAGCGAGAACAAGCCTTCGAAAAACGGTCTAAAAAAACTTTTTCCATTCCATCCCCACAACTCTTCCCTCGGCAGTCTCTGCAGTACCGGCGCTTCCCGAGGTGTAAATTGTACGTTTTTGGGTCCAAGTGTTTCAATCTTCTGAATTTGGCACCAAGTTTGACTGGACCTCCAAGAGAAAGGTGCATCGGATCGACTATTGACGTTGTTCCCAGTCGATGTCCAGTCCAGCGACAAAAAACGGATCGACTGGACCTCCAGTCGACAGTCGATCGCAAAAAACGGCAATTTTCGTCCCAAGCGATCGCAAAAAACGCGACTTATGTCTGTTATTGCTTTACCGGTATAGTTTATAGTTCTTGTCAGGTTCTTTTGGCACTTGCGTTACGGCCAAGTGCCATACACCGATCACTTTTCCGTCGGTCGGTCAGTCCGGTGATCGCGAGTTAGGGTACTTCCAGATGTGCTAGCACGATGCGACTTGGCAGGCATATTAAGGTCCCGACCAAACTAACTTGGAAATAGTCGCCTCCCCGATCCGACCATCTTGGGGGGAGTGGAGGGAGGGGGAATCCGGGTATCTTGAGGTGTGTATAACTTTGGAATGGGTGATCGGATCTTAATGAAACTTGATATTTGGAACGACCCTTTCAAGTCTGGACCGGACTCGAAGAATGTGAGTGGGGGGGGGAGTCGGATGGGGGAACCGGAAATATTGTAACACGCTTAGAGTGAAGCGATCAGGATGAGACTTGGTGGGAAGAACAAGCACAAGCCCTAGATACATCACCGACAGAACTGGACCGGACTTGGGCACTGTGGGGAGAGCTTGAGGCGGGTTTCGGAATTCCGGTGATCTGGGGTTAACGTACTGCCAGATGGGCTAGGACGATGAAACTTGGCAGGCATATCAGAGACCCGACCAGATTATCTTGGAAATTATCAGTTCCCCAATCCGACCATCGTGGGGGATTGGAGAGAGGGGGAATCTTGAGGTATGTATAACTTCGATCGGATCTTAATGAAACTTGATATTTGGAAAGACCTCGTGTCTCACGTGTCCCATTTCAAGTCCTGACCGGATCCGATGAATATGTGGGGTGAAGGGGAGAACCAGAAATCTTGTGACAGGCTTAGAGTGGAGTGATCGGGAAGAGACTTGGTGGGAAAAAAAGAACAAGAATTAAACCAGTGACAGAACCGGACCGGATTCGGGCCCTGTGGGGTGAGTTGGAGGGGGGTCCGGGATTCCGGTGATAGCGAATTAAGGGACTTCCAGATGTGCTTGGACGATGAAACTTGGCTGGAACACTGGAGACGTGACAAGATTGGCTTAGAAATTGTCACTTCCCAGATCCGATCATCCCTTAAAGCACTCATCTTAACCGCAAAGTACAAACAATACTTTTAATCAAAAAAATTACATTTTAATGATCCCCAAAATTACCAAAATGGTCATTTTTGCCTCAAGAACGAGTTTCGAGCTTCCTTAAAGTGCGCATCTTAACCGCAAAAGAAAAAAAAAATACTTTGACCTTATGCATTTCATGATCCCAAAGGTCAATGATCATTCGTGCCACAAGAGTTTTGCTTAAATAGATATTTCTAGCATCCTAAAAGTGCGAATCTCAACCAAAAAGTGACGAAAAAACTTTTGACGAAACGACACATGTTCATGATGCCCAAGGGCCCGTGATCACTTTTGCCTCGAGGGTCTTGTTTACAAATGAATTCCTTAAAGTACAAGAAATACTTTTGAGCAAAATACACATTTTCATGATCCCATGGAGCCCATCATCATTTTTGCCTCAGGGGTTTTGCGTACAGATCAATTTCTACCGCCCTTAAAGTGCGCATCATCACAGCCAAGTGCAGAAATAAAATACTTTTCTACCAAACGAACATTCTGGTGATCTCCAAGGACACAAAGTCATTCTTATCCAAACGGTTTTGCTTAGAAATGATCAGAACAAACCCACGAATTCGGAGATTCCTACTATCATCCTCTGACCAAGCCTTGCAAGTGCCATATGAGCTTCTAGCGCTTGTTTTAACTGTACGAACATACCCACCTCTTGATTGTAATGCTTCTTGTTATTCTCCCACCCTGCTAAAGATTTGCCTCAGATCACATAACAATCCCAGCATCACCACAACGAAAGACAACACTCTCTACCTGACAAGAATCTCCAACAAAAAATCAAATAAAGTTCAATATCGGAACGATCAGTCGGAATCGTAAAAGATCAATTGCTACATTTGCCACTGAGAATGACCGCCGTCGATTCGATTCGATCTTTCATAAGTTTCATGATCTGCCGCTTGGAAGGTTGCTCTATTACCTCTACGGTCGACAGGCTACATTCCAGGGACTGACGGGATCAGACAGGGTGAGAACCAGTAACGGTCATTTCGGCGGAAGTAAGATAAACAAGCCAGATATAGGGCTATGGGAGGTCAATTTCGAATTTCAGACACTTAGGCGCGTAAATTTCGCAAAGGCATAACGCCGCCACATTTTTAAGATTGCCCGACGCTGACTCACTAAGCTCTTCCGGTCACAACTAGAACTACCTAAACAGGACTGGTTCTGGGGGGTTTTGAGTAGAAACCAACCGCAGGTAGCTCTATCGGTTAGACATCACAACCGCGAAAGTTAATACCGCGACAGGAAAAGATCGCGATGGTCAAAACCAAGCAATTTAATACCTGGACAGACAAATACCGCTGCGGTCACGACAGTTAAAGCAACAAGACCAAAGGTTTCGATGGGATCCCAAAAATTCAACATTTGATCCATACAATTGGGTCTTGTCTTCGTCAGATTAAGTCTGCACCAGACTCCTTGAACATTTTTACTATTAAGATTTAGAAACAGATTAAAGCCAAATAACTAATTATCTGAGAAAACCAAGTTCGAAACCAATCGAAACTTTCTGCCTTACTTCTGCCAATTTTCCGGTCCGGCGGAATTCTGGAACTACTTTTCCGGCGAAAAAATAAAGCTAAAAAACAAATTCAGCGTATCTACTTACTCCTGTATCCAACATCTAATCACCTTCCAATAAAAATTCAACTTATAACAAATTTTCCGGTTTCAGTCGGATTCCGGGCGAACTACATATCCGGATAAAAAATGATTGTCATATACGGATTCAGCATCTCTTCATACCCCTAAATCGCACATCTAATCAACTACAAATACAGCTTTGCTTTTAACAAATTTTCCGGTCCCGATGAAAAGTTAGTAGCCTGCGTAGTAGTATGGTAGGAGTACGAAAACGTTGCATGTAATACTATGTAATAGCAAAGAATACTATCATTTAGTGTGCCTCAGACTGGTCCAATCTTATGTAGTAGTATACAGTAGCATCCTGTCTTGCCATAGAAGCATCCAGTCTTGCTAATAGTAGCATATAGTAGTATGCAGTAACACGGTAGCCTTGAAGTAGAAGCATGTAGTAGCATCGTTAGCACTGCATGCAACTTTTTCGTACTTCTTCATAGAACTGCTTTGAGATAAATTTTTCATCGGGGTTCTGGCCGGTTCCGGGCGAACTACTTGTCCGAATAGAAAATGATTTTCGTATCAGTGCTCCGCATGTCTTCTTACCCCTAAGTCGAACATCTAAAATAAACTTTTACTTTTAACAAGGTTTCCGGTTTTGGCCGGATTCCAGGCGAACTACTTGTCCGGCGAGAAAATGGTTTTCATAATCGTGTTCAGCATGTCTTCTTTGCCTCTTAATCGACTATCTCATTAGCGTTTAATATTTTTTTGCCCCTTAATTTAAACCCCCACCCCTAAATGTAGAGCTACAGAGCCCATCTACGAACCCAACCTTTCCGTTGACTCAAAGGATCCTCAGACCAAGTTTCATCAAAATATCTCATTCCCTTCGAGAGTTATCATGCTCACAGGTGGACAGACAAAAGGACAACTTTTGCGATGCCATAGGTATCCCTCTACTTACGTTTTGGGATCCCATAAAGATAATGAGGAAGATAAAATACGACCTACCGTGACCCCAAACAATCACAAGTAAAAAAAGAAAAGAACCTAAGGAAAATTTCTTCAATGTGGTTCAAATTCATACCTACCGAGCAACTCCATACGTAGACTAAGTCAGACTTTATATCTAACCCTAAATACCTCTACCAAGTGTATTCCACAGCTTCGAAGGTCTGTAGGCTAAATAGTTTCTGCAGATACCATGGTATCTGATACCACGGTCTAAAGTCGTTTTTGCAGTTATCGTGGTATCTGATACCATTGTCAAAAGCTGTTTTTGCAATTATCGTGGTATCTGGCCAGTTATCGTGGTATCTGATATTCAGATACCACGGTCCGACCGTGGTAACTGATTGTGGTATCCGAAAAAGTCATCTCACTTTCATCACTTTTTGTCAAACTGGTGGGAAAGAAGTTTGGCACTTAGTGATGTGACTGAATATCAGTTTTTTGGGGGGGATGACTTCGAGAAGCGCAATTTCGGCAATTGCCGTTTTTGCAGAGCACCGTATATCACATACAACTGTAACTGCAAAAACGACTAATTCACTGTCAGAAGTTTCATAACAGATTGCGCATACACTTTCAAGAATAACACCTTTTCACTTAGAAAAAAAGTGTTATGACCAATTAAGTTTATACTATTTCGTGCCCAGATCTCCAACAACACCTTCAATAGGTAAAAATACTACACTGTCAGAAGTTACATAACGACAACAGCAGGATGCGCGGTTTCAACAGATAACACTTTGGGATGTTATATGTTATGTTTCTTTCGTTCCCGTTAGTATTTTTACCAATTGAAGGTGTTGTTGGAGATCTAGGCACGAAATAGTGTAAACTTAATTGGTCATAACACTTTATTTCTAAGTGAAAAGGTGTTATTCTTGAAAGGCTTATGCGCAATCTGTTATGAAACTTCCGACAGTGTTGCAGATCCAGTTACCGTGGTAACAGATACCATGGTATCTGCAAAACGCAACTAGTGAAAAAGAACGCCTCCTTGAAACTAGTCGAGAAACCTCAAAGTCGGAAGTTGGTTTCAGTAATTTGTGAGCAACGATATATGGCGTTAAGTTTTTGCGTCAGCGTTTATAGCACTCAGAAGGAAACTGCACGACTGTATGGGAAGTTCCTTCCAAAGCCTTCAAGAATGTACGCAACCCCCAACCCCAAAGGGTCGGCATGCCAAAAGTAGGTTACCCTACCCCGCAATCCCGGCAACCCAGTTCAGAACAAAGACGGCCCACCCGTTGCGATGGACTCCCGTAATACACCCGGAAGTTCAAATAGATTGGATAACAGATAATCATGTTTGAGCAAGCGATTTGCCGACACTTTGCAACTATTCGGGGTATGAAGGGTTAATTTCCGAATTGGCATGAGAACTACCGGCGGAAAAATAGTTCGACAATGACACCGACTAGCTAAATCGGGATGGTGTTAGACTTGAGTCATCCCCGGTCAAGGTAAGTTGTAGTAAATGAGTAGAAGACGCCGGATGCCATAGAAGAATAACAGGGTGTTTTGGTCCGGATGCTGACGTCAATGCCTTGGTTGACGTCAGATCGAGTCCCTTCCTTTGATGACCGGGTTACCAATAGGCTATATGACTAATGTAGCGTTTACGCGGACAAGAAATCAAATCGAGTAGAAAAGAATTCCGGCCGACTTGAAAGGATTCCCTTCCAGAACAGGACTAGGAAAAAAGTCTAGGGGGGCGAGAACTCCCTTCATGATGAAAGGAATCAGGTCTACGTAAAAGGAATCTCGTCCGCGGCGCTGGTAAAAAGACCATAAAACAAGAGCTGTAAGCTCATATGGCACTTGCATGGGTTAAGATGATTTGACTGATCAAAAGTAAGTTTCGACTTTGCGGTTGAGATGCGCACTCTAAGGGAGCTGGAACTTCATTTGTCAGCAAAACCCTTGAGGCAAAAATGCTAATGGGCTGATGGGCATCATGAAAATGCATATATTGCTTAAAAGTATTTTTTTTTTACTTTGCGGTCAAGATTGGTACTTTAAGGAATGATCGGATTTGGGAAGTAGCAATTTCTAAGCAAATGTTGTTGAATCTCCAATATTTCAGCGAAGTTTCATCGTCCTAGCACATCTGGAAGTACCTTAACGCGCGATCACCGGAATCCCAGACCCCCCCCCCCTCCAACTCCACCCACAATAACTGGAGCCAATCCGGTTCTGTAAATGATTAATCCAGAGCATCTGTTTGTCATTCCCACGAAGTTTGATCCAGATCACACCAGTCTAAGCGGGTCAAGTATTTTCCGCCCTCCTCCCAATAATTGCCGGATTCGGTCCGGAAATGAAAAAGATCACCAGAGAAAAATGTCCTCTGTTTAATTATTAAATTTCATTCGAATCCGACCACCCGTTCCAAAGTTACGCATGACTCAATATTCCGGATTCCCCTCCCTCAACTCCCCCCCCCCAAGATTATCACATCGAGGATTTTTTTTTTTCCAAGTCAGTTTGACCGGGTCCCTGATATGCCTTCCAAATTTCGTCGTGAAAATCCCCCCAAAAACGGAATTCCGGGAAACCCCCTCCTCCCCCCCCCCTCAAGCGTCCGGATCCAGTCAAATTATGTAAAAGATTTACATGGATCAGATGTTTGTTCTTCCCAGCAAGTTTCACTCCGATACCATCATTCTAACCGTTTCTCGAGATTTCCGGTCCCCCCCCCCTCAGCTCCCCCACGGTGCCCGTAGCCAATCCGATTCAGTAAATGACCTACCTAGAGCATCTGTTTGTTCTTCCCACAAAGTTCCTTCCCGATCCCTCCATTCTAAACGGATCACGTATTCCCCCCCCCCCAATAGTTGACGGATCCGGTCCGGATATGAAAAAGATCATCAGAGAAATGCCCTCTGTTCAATTCTTAAATTTCACTCGAATCCGATCACCCATTCCAAAATTAAGCATGACTGAAAATTTCGGATTCCCCTCCCTCCACTCCCCCCACCATAACCAGATCGACAAAATTTTTCTTTTGAAGTCAATTTAATCGGGTCCCTGACATGCCTGCCAAGTTTCATCGTGAAAATTCCCAAAACCACCATCACCGGAATTCCGGGAAACCCTCTCCCCCCCCCCCACATAAGTGTCCGGATCTAGTACAATGGTCTAAAGGACTTCTCTAGAGCAGATACTTGTTCTTCCCAGCAAGTTTCACTCCGCCCTCCATTCTAACCATTTCTTGAGATTTCCGCCCCCCCCCCCCAACTTCCCCCTGGCTACCGAATCCGGTCAAGACTTTAAACGGGACATATCAGATATATATTCTATTCAGTTATGAAGTTTCATTACAATCCGATCACCCGTTCGAAAGTTACACACTTCTCAATTTCCCGGATTCCCCTGCCCTCCACCCCCCCCCCCCCAAAATGGTCGGATCGGAAAACTGATTATTTCTAAGTTTGTTTGGTCGGGTCTCTGATATGCCTGCCAAGTTTCATGGTCCTAGCACAACTGGAAGTACCCTAACTCGAAAAAGTGTCACAAAATGCCCTAAATTTTCAAGTTTCCAGCGCCCCCACTCCCCCGCATATGGTTGGATCGGGAAACTGATTATTTCCAGGTTAGTTTGGTCGGGTCCCTGATATTCCTGCCAAGTTTCATTGTCTCAGCTCATCTGGAAGTACCCTAACTCGAAAAAGTGTGACAAAATGCCATAAATTTTCAGGTTTCCAGCACCCCCACTCCCCCGCATATCGTCGGATCGGGAAACTTATTATTTCCAGGTTAGTTTGGTCGGGTCCTGATATTCCTGCCAAGTTTCATTGTCCTAGCTCATCTGGAAGTACCCTAACTCGAAAAAAAGTGACAAAATGCCCTAAATTTTCAAGTTTCCAGCGCCCCCACTCCCCCGCATATGGTCGGATCGGGAAACTGATTATTTCCAGGTTCGTTTGGTGGGGTTACTGATATCCCTGCCAAGTTTCATTGTCCTAGCTCATCTGGAAGTATCCTAACTCGGAACAGTGTGACAAAATGCCCTAAATTTTCAAGTTGACGGATCCGGTCCGGATATGAAAAAGATCATCAGAGAAATGTCCTCTGTTCAATTCTTAAATTTCACTCGAATCCGATCACCCATTCCAAAATTAAGCATGACTGAAAATTTCGGATTCCCCTCCCTCCACTCCCCCACCATAACCAGATCGACAAAATTTTCTCCCGCATATGGTCGGATCGGGAAACTGATTTTTTCCAGGTTCGTTTGGTGGGGTTACTGATATCCCTGCCAAGTTTCATTGTCCTAGCTCATCTGGAAGTACCCTAACTCGGAACAGTGTGACAAAATGCCCTAAATTTTCAAGTTTCCAGCGCCCCGCACTCCCCCGCATATGGTCGGATCGGGAAACTGATTATTTCCAGGTTAGTTTGGTCGGGTCCCTGATATGCCTGCCAAGTTTCATTGTCCTAGCACACGACAGACAGACCGACCCACGGAAAAGTGATCGGTAATGGCACTTCGCCGGAAGGCAAGTGCCATAAAAACTAGCTAGCCTTTGAGAGCAGCAGTCATCAGTACTGATGTCACAAATACTATAAAAAAAAATTGTGTTGGATAGTTAGTTCATTTTGTCAGATTTTCTGGTTTGAAGAATTATCTTTTTTCTCTCTGCGTGTAAACAGAATCTTGTCACCAAGACCGGGTTCTGTTCAACTTTTCCTGTACTAGTAAAAGCTTATTAAGTCCAAAACTCGCCAGTGATCCTCACGAAGAACGAGAAAACGTCGCCCTAACCACTCAAACTCAACAACTCAAATCCTGCGTCAACCAGTCACGGCGATCGTTGGGGACAGCAGTAGTGCCGCTTCCGGCTCTTCCGCTATGTACACGGCGATTTTGCATCGGTAAAGAGAGTTAGTCATCAGGAGTATACAAACAGCACGTTGGTCACGCTTCCGATGATCCATGTAAGATACAAGTAACTATATGATGTTGACAGGTACTATCTATATCACTCCCCCCTCTCTCAATTTTGGCACGAACTGAACAAACGTAATAGTCTGCACATAACAGCCGATGGGGTTGAACTTCGTTGTACTTACAGCGACGAACCCGGTCTAACGGAAGGACACCCGGATCTGTTAAAGAAGATACAGTAGCCTGTCGGAAGTTTCATAACAGATAACACAAGGATCCGCGGTTTCAACAGAACAACACTTGGTATGTAATATGCTGTCGCGACAATATGTTATGCATGAAATATTATGCATAACAAGCATCGCCAGGAAGAGCCGAAAAACCGCCAAAAAAACACTGCTTACTTTTTTGTCGTCAAGATATCGGAAAATTCAGCAGATTCTTTTTGGTTTTCCGCAATGCTTTGCCCATTCCTGGCAATGCGTGTTATGCCTAACATTTCATGCATAACGTTTGTCTCGACAACAGATTACACCTCAAGTATGGTCTATTGATACCGCGCATCCTTATGTTATCTGTTGTGAAACTTATGACAGTGTAGAAGTATGCTTATTTGAACGTCAACTAATAGTGAACGGTTACCGACGAAAACACTAAAATCTATCCCAGACAACTTTTACTGCAAAATACTTGCCGAAAATGGTTGTCTGCGAAAAGTATCCTGACAAAACTTCCCCATAACAAATCGTCCAAATAAGAAAACGCCCCCGGTTAAAAAACATGAGCTACGAGCTCAAATGCCACTTGTTACGAGTAGGTAGCGCAAGAAAGTCTATGAGAACGTCCCAAACCCCTCCTTCAACCCCCTAGGCTAGAAATAGGATATCTAGTTTCACTCGACTCTGAGCATTTCCGGCATCGCCTCGGATCATCTAGGGCAATTGACTTTTCCCACCTTTCAAGTTTAGGTCCACTTGTTTGATTCCTAGACGTGCCACACTGTTTCCGGTACCCCCTCCCCCCTCCAACTCTCCCTACCGCGGCCGAATCTGGTTCGGACACATAAATGGATCATCTAAAGCATCTTCTCTTACCGCCTATCAAGTTTCACGCGAATCTGAAAATTTTTCGGTAAACTGCGGTATCCCCCCCCCCCCCACCGTGCTCGGATCCAGTCCCCCTAAAATATGTCATTTAGTGCACACAGCCTAATCTCTCCACTTTCCAAGTTTCACTCAAATCGCAAGTTTCATCCACCCAAATTCCAGGAGCTCCCCCCGCTGTAGCCGAATACGACTCGGACACATAAACTTCGCATCTCCGACATCTCGTCTTCCCGTAAATCAAAGGTTGACTCGAATCGGAGCATATCTGCAAATTTGCTGTTCCTGCTTCATCCTCTTCCTACCGTGGCCGGATCCGGTCCGGATGCCAAATAACAAATCTAGATCGCATAAATTCGCTAGTGTCCACCTTGCATCCCATTCCGCCCATTCGTTTGGTTTTTGTGCATGTCATACAGTTTCCGGACCCCCCCCTCCAACTCCCCCAAGTCCGCATGTAGCTCGGACAAATATGTTCTGCATATCTAGGTCATTAGTTCTTATCACCCATAAAGTTGCATTCGAATCGGACCACCGGTTCATAAACTACGGAAGTCAGTAATTTCCCAATTCCACTTCCCTCAACTCCCCCAAAAATGGTTGGATCCAGGAATGGAAGCTTTAGGGTATTGTGTCGGGCCCTTATGTCTATTTGGTTGGGTCATGCACATCTGGAAGTATCCTAACTCGCGACAACTGGAATTTCGGGAAAGAGCCCCGATACGACCTGTTCTGTCAAGAACATATCTAGGGCTCATGCTTGTTCTCCTCATCAAATTCCACCCCGATCGCTTGACACTAAGCGTTTCACACGAAAATTAAGGTGGCACCTTCCAACTCCTCCGCACAAGTATCGGATCCGGACAGGACTTGACACGGAACATCTGAGACGATAGGTCTTTCCACTTCCCAAGTTTCATTCAAACCTGATCACCCTTCAAAAGTTATGTATGCCACTAGACTCCGGATTCACCACCCCTCTACCCCCCCCCCCCCTCCCAGTAAGGTCGGATCGAGAAAATCACTATTCTAAAATCAGTTTGTTTGGGTCCCTGATACGTCTACCAAGTTTCATCGTCCTAGTACATCAGGAAGTACCGAACTCGCGCGGATCACCCAATTCCGACGATATATCTCGGACTTGTGCTTGTTTCTTCCCGCCAATTTTAATCCCCATCCCTCCATTCTAAGCGTTTCCCAAGATTTCCGGTTCCCCCTCCAACTAACCCCACAGCCAATCCGGCCCGGATCTGAAGTGGGTCGTTTGTGAGACGAGGTCTTTCCAAATATCAAGTATCATTACGAGCCGATCACCCGTTCGAAAATTGCACATACCTTAATTTTCCGGATTCCTCCTCCCTCCACTCCCCCCCCCCCCCCCAGATTGTCGGATCGGGGGAAGTGACTATTTCCAAGTTAATTTGGTCGGGTCGTTGATACGCCTGGAAAGTTTCATCGTCCTAGCTTACGTGGAAGTGCCCGAACTAGCAAAACCCGGACCGACCAACGTTCGGACAGAAATTGCGATCGCTATATGGCACTTGGCCGAAGGGCAAGTGCCATAAAAAGCTACTGTAATAAAAAGTGGATTATTCCAAGACCCCGTTATGACTATTATATATCTCATTGATCTCGTATTGTTGTATATCTAAATGATTCGATTTTGTGATATATCTCATTGAGCTCCCTAAAGGAGAACCGCCTAACCCGCCTTACCTGTATCACTGCCTATGTCTTCGTCCCTAATTATTCAATCTATTCTCATATCTGCGGGATCTACAACTTCCCATGTCATTTTTATCCACCGAGACGACACAACGCTGATTTTTGCATCCTCCATGTTTGATTCTTTTTCGAGACAGATCAGGCTCCCACTTAATACTCCTGAGGATCCTATTGATCAGAAATACAGGCTGTGCGAGGTTCGCGTGTTGTTCCGTGTTTTAGACCTGTGTTTAAAGAGACCTAGAACCAGAGCTGGTGGACTCGGACTCTGGACTCGTCTCGAGACGCCTTTTTCAAGGACTCGGACTCGTCTCGGACTCATCTTTCACGGAGCTGTCCGTCCGCCATAGCTGTGGACTCGGACTCTGGACTCGTCTCGAGACGGTCTCCAGACGCATTTTTCAAGGACTCGGACTTGTCTCGGACTTGGATTTGCTGGACTCGCAGCAGCTCTGCCTTGAACTGCTAATGGTCAGTTAGAAGCTAGGATAGGATAAGAAACATTCCACTGTATATTTTGGGAGGAAAGGTGCACATCTTAAAGTTTAACCGAAAAGGGCTGGGATAGGACAATCTAGTGACAGATCACTTATTCACTTAAATTGCCTTGAATACCCACTGAAAATGCGTTACCCCGTTGTTCCGCTATTCACGAATAATCGATTTTCATTTCAATGTGATTTTTGGTACCTCTATGGGCTTGTATTTTAGTTGTGTGCCTTACGAGAAAGGTTTGGGTGCAGGCAGTAAGCAATCTTCACGGATCTCACCACTGCCAACTGAAAAGCCGCGTTTGTGTTGAGATTAAAATTTCCCGCGTCATAGTAGAATTTACGCTGTGGGGACGGCCGCAGATATTCTGAACGTCATAACTAGAGCAGATAGTTGGAAATTAAAAAAAAAAGGCCCTTTACATAATCCAAATAGTTCGGTGTATTCAATTAAATGACACAAAAATAAGTGGGCTCTTCAGTTAAACTTTAAGCAATTGGCCCTCACCCGCTATTTTCTGCCTATTAGACTGTCCCTAACCCAACACAAAACTCCGATGATTTCTTTACCTCGATCTTGCGCCTGAAGACCCAGTCGAACTACTGAGTCTATGCTTGGGAACGTTTCGCCATGTGGACGTTTTGCCATGGGACTTATCTCGCGGGGAAGTTTCGCAAGTAAGCCGACAATTTTTCTGTTTTTTTCATGTCCAGATTATCATACGTCAGCCTTATTTTAAATATTTGGTCCTAATGTCCTTCTGTTTCTTGTTTCAAGGTTTTGTATCTTACGCTAAGCGACGCGTAATTTCAGGAAATGGGTGACGTTCAAACTAAACAGCATACCCCAATGGAAGAAGAAGCATAGCCTATTTAGAAGTCAACAAAGAATTTTAAAAGTAGAACTCCTGCTAGCTCTACGCCAGGAGAAAGCCGAAAGAGTTGGCGTTAATATCCTAAAAACTGGATATATTTCCTTCTCGTTTGACTGTTTTATAAGAAAGTAGTGCAGTATTTAGAGTGTTTAAATGGTATGTTCAAAAAAGCATATCTCTCATGTAATTTAACAATGGCACCAATAAAAAATAAAAAAATCCAGTCATTTACACATTATGGACAAAGAAGGTCTGGAACCTCAAAGGACTTACCGGGTGGGGAGAACTAAATTTGATACATTCCAAATATTACAATACAACCAACTGATGGTCACTGAACAAAGTACCTGTTCACTACATGTACGTATCTGCATGAAAACCCCGCACTGGAGATAATTTATAAAGAATTTGAGAAAGACCTGCTAGTCTAACCGACAGAACATCTAAACTTGTCTATGAAGCTTGTCGAAGAAGCCTAGATTTAAACCTACCTTGGAATCCACATTCTAGATGGAAGCCGCAGCCGCTCCATGAATATTCTGCGACCGTAAGAGGATCCACTCCAAATACCAGGAGTTTTGTCAGCTAGGTCTTCATCACTTCAAACTTTTATGCAACTGGTTCGTCTTGGTCAAATCATATGGTCCAATCTCTGTCTATGTCTATTTCAGGCAGGCTGCCACGTCACTCCGACTAATACGAATGTCCCGCCAGCCTATGAGAGTCTGCATATCCCACCATCCTCCGGGAGAGTCTGGGCTCCAACCAACCACTTCATTGCATTTAGGCTTAAAGTCTACTTAACTCTAACACTTAAAGTCTTCAGAGGGCATTTTCGTTTTCTCACTTCACTTAGCGTGTGTTCCACCCTACTTACCGTAATTACTACGTATGACGTCACGAATTCAGGCTTTTTGCCGTCAAGGCTGGAACGATTTTTCTATTTTCCAGAAGAATATCATGCCACAGGAGGATCCGACCAATCACGTTACACAGAAGCGTAGTTACCACGCTCATTACGCTCCCGAGCTTGGTAAGCAAATAGTTACTCTTTCGAGAAGGTTGGAACGGACGGCGTAGTAACTTCTTACGAGGTTGGAACGAAAATAGCCACTAATAGTTACTATTGTTAGAAGGGTGGAACTCGCTCTTAGTTCATTGATGCAATTCGACTCCAAAGCCGTTGTAAAGGATGGTAATTCAGCTGGGGAATATCATGCCACAGGACGATCCGACCAATCACACTACAGAGAAGCGTAGTTACCACGCTTACTACGCTCTCGAGCATGGTAAGCAAATAGTTGCTGGACGGAACGGTCAGCGTAGTAGCATTTTACGAGGTTGGAACGAACATAGCCACTAATAGTCATTGTTAGAAGGGTGGAACACGCCTTAGTTCACTGATGCAATTCGACTCCAAAGCCGTTGTAAACGATGGTAACTCAGCTGGGGAATTCATGCCACAGGAGGACCCGACCAATCACGTTACAGAGAAGCGTAGTTACCACGCTCACTACGCTCCCGAGCTTGGTAAGCAAATAGTTACTCTTTCGAGAAGGTTGGAACGGACAGCGTAGTAACTTTTCACGGGGTTGGAACAAAAACAGCCGCTAATAGTTACTATTGTTAGAAGGGTGGAACACGCTCTTAGTTCACTGATGCAATTCGACTCCAAAGCCGTTGTAAAGGATGGTAACGCACCAGGGGAAGTGCTCTGCGAACGAAACCTGTTCTCCCAGATAGAAATATTTCAGGAATAGCCGACGATAAGATCATGAGTTATTTCCTTCCAAAAATCGTTCATCTTCCAAATTAATGACTGATAATTTTGCCACCGGTCATTTTAAACGATGACAGTGGACGGCAGACGACTGTTGTTACGCTGAATTTCAGGACGTCGCTGTTTCTTGGCTGTTTTCACAATAGCGCAAGGTCTCTTCTAGTAAAGTCCGAAAATTTCGTAATTTCCAGCACAATCTGTTCATCCAGCATTGACTCATATCTGCTTGCTCTCTGAGCTCAATTTTCTGACAACACTGACTCTTGATTGTTTCTCAGCTTCTTTCAGCAAGTACTTGTCTAATAGCGTCAGCCAACTCTCCCTTGGTGAAATCCGAAATTTGTGTCACTTTCGGCAAACTCATCTTATCCGGGAGATTCATATACTGCGTGCTTCCTGAGCCACTCAAATCCGGGACTTTCCGGAATCGGGTCAGACTCTGTGGCAAATCCAAATAGCTAGTACTTCCGGTAGAGCTGTTGGACCTTACGAAGGAGATGGAATCACTCCTTCTAACACTGAGCTTTCGCTTTGCGACCGAATCGTGCACGTTCTGGAAGGTATCTTGCCTTTTCGATTCTTTCTTCGGCCCTAGAATTTCCCGAGACGTGCTGAATTCGGGCGGATTTAAATCCGGTTTGAAATCGATTTTCCACTTGAGTTCCATACTCCCGTCGTATTTTCCGCCACTCCTTATCTGCTCACAAGTCTTCTGGAAATGGGATTCATCCAATTCGTCCACATCGCCAGATTCCGGTCCATATCTACTTTTCATATTGGATCCAGCTTCTGGAGCGTTTTCCGGTCTTGTGACTTCCTGTTTTCTAGCAGGTCTACCGTACTTCATATCCCGGTCGAGGCAAGACATCACTTCCCGGGGAATTTGATCGAACTCTTCCTCGAGATACTTCCTTTGCCCTGCGATGTCTTCCAACATGCTCTTGACATGGTTGAGGTACAAGTCATCAATAACCTTCTTGCGAGGTCTGATAACATCTATCAACGGTCGAGTGAAGATGAAACTGGAGTGCTCGCTGTCGCCATCTATTTGGGGTTCGCTCTTCGTCTTTTCTTGGTCTTCGTTGCAACTCTGTTCAGCCTCTTCCTCTTCAACTCCCGCTTGCGACTGAGTGAGCGAATGAGGAAGCAGAGCAGTAGGAGGTACAGACGGACAGGAGTCTTTCTGAAGCTACAAAACAAAGTCTAATTTAATATTCATGTAGTTTTGCCGGTTGTCTGAGAATTCTCTATCCTCAGAAAGCTCTGCTTACAGTACATCCTCACAAGCTGTTCTGTCTTAAAACCCGGCGCCGTCAAAAACTTTTTTCTTCAATAATTAACAAGCTGGTAGCTAATTTGGCATGTGCGGCGGTATGGCGGCTTTTTGGAGTCATACATCAGTACTGCACTGAGCTTCGAGTTTTCCTAAGTAAATACATTACATATATATACACTGAACAAAAAAAAATTGCAGTATTTGCTACCGGGATCAATCTTGTCTTAAGATAAGATTATACCTAATTCGGATTACTTGTATCCCAATAAAGAGATTAAACCTAGCAGCAAATACTGCATCCTTATTCGGAGAAACTTTTTACAGTGTATATATCTATACGCAAATAATTCAAAATAAGTAACCCAGCGTAGAGAGGCCCTGTCACGGTTCCTAACGATTACTGAAAGCGGAACATCACGCGTTTACATTGCCTTGGCACGATCTATAGCGTGGGTATAAGCTCACTGCAGTAACGATTTATGGCCCCAGACAGCCACTATCCAATACCACGATTGGAGTGAGTATTTTGCGGTTGATGCATAGTAGATGACGAGGAATTACCATTCATTACTAAGAGCGTGTTCCATCCTACTTACCGTAATTACTACGCATGACGTCACGAAATCTGGCTTTTTGCCGTCAAGGCTGGAACGATTTTTCACTTTTCCAGCAGAATATCATGCCACGGGTGAATCCGACCAATCACGTTACAGAGATCCGTAGTTACTACGCTGCCCAGTGTGGTAAGCAAATAAATGCTATTAGTTACTATTTCGAGAAGGCTGGAACGGTCAGGGTAGTAACCTTTGGTGAGGTTGGATCGGAAATAGTAACTAATAGCAACTATTGTTAGAAGGGTGGAACACGCTCTAAAACGTCCATACGACCCCCAACCGGATCGCGCCGCTCCGGCGGGAGCGCTCGTTATGTGGATGCATGTTAGTTCCAATCCCTGTGCTGCAAAGATAACTCACTGTAAAAAGTTTCTCCGAGTACGGATTAAAGTTAACTGCAGTATTTGCTACTGGGATTAATCTTATCTCTACTAAGATAAGACTAATTCGAATTAGAGGTAAGATTATGTTTTCAGAGACAATACTGATCCCAGTAGCAAACACTGCAAGATTTTTTTTTACAGTTCTGTCCCTGTCAAACCAGGCCGACTCCCCGGCGTGCGACTCCGCAAAGAAGGATTCGGGCGAAGCACCAGAATGCCAAATCTTGGGAATATCTTCTTACGACCCACGTAGTTTCATCACAAGCTCTTCGTTAAGTATAGACGATTCTTGTCATGAACTTTCCGAGACTCCCACCATCAGACTACCAAAAAGGATCCGAAACTGCACATTTACGGAATGTGTTCTTGCCAACCACCAAGTTTAAAACATATTTACTTGTAGGCACCTTTTAGTTCTAGATATGCATTAGATATGCACAATACTAAATCTGCCTCCATTTACAAAATATTATTTTTATAAATTTTACAATATCTTATATTAAGAAGCAAGACGGGAGGTCCGTCTTGGAAGACCTGATAAGTCGAACCACACTTGGAAAGTATACCAAAAGCTAAGGCTACTGTAAACCTGATCGAGTGCTAACAAATATTCTAGAACAGACTTATGAACTGTTTGAATGCTGTCAATACCATTTTAACTAAAGAACAATTTGGAGAAAAAATCGTATTTCACGTATGCTATTTTCATTCAGATATGTCAATCAATCAATCAATCAATTTTATTTTCAACCCTAATAGCACTAGACTAACACGGGCAGGAATTGGAAAAATAGACACTCGCTAACAATACAAATAAAACACAAACTAACAAACAATAAATAAGAAAAGAACATGAATCATGAACAGTTAAAATGTTTAGTAAAATACGGAACGAATGAATTTAGGTATCTTTCTGAAGATTTTGTAGGTGGGGGAACAAGCTTGGGTTTTGGGTCGTCCTTGCTTCGCGTGTTAGGTCCATGAGAGGGTGTAACGAAGTCCGGAAGGATGGTCCTGTGGTGTTGAGAATTCAAAATTTGCTGGCCAAAACGCATGAGAAGATTATGTCTTCTTTCAGACAGTTTTTCGATATCGAGGATTTGAAGGCTTTCGTTGTAAGATGTGTAATTGTGACCAAGTATTACTCTGCAGGCTCTCTTCTGCAGTCGTTCGATTTCGGCATCCTGAGCTTTACTTAAGCCAGGATGCCAAATTTGGCAGCCGTACTCTGAAATGGGCCTTACATAATTTTTATAAAGTGTCACTAGTTCATGGCGTGGAACGCCAAACCGCTTCAGGTATGAAAATGAACGAAAGGTAGCACAGCTATTTTTTTCACTATTTTTCCCACTTCACTTTTCCATTGGAGGTTATCATCATTCACGTATGGTATTCAGACCAATTGTCTGTAATTAATCTAATTCGTTTATTTTGCCATTTAGTGGATGATAAGATTGTCGTCAGCCTCTGCTATCCAACGGATAATTCAATTCAATTCATTTATAACCATCTCAACAAAAGGAGGGCGAAGCGCCCTAAAAATAGAGTAACAAACAAAATAAACAGAAAAAAGAAACACTAACACTAAATACAAAAAAAATATCAACAAAGACGATTAAATAAATAGCGCTGACCATGGGTGAGACAACATTGACACAGAAGAACGAAAATCCTGAAGCCGTTTATCAATAACAGAAGGTGGAGAGATTAGGCGGAATTTACTCATCAAATAACTATTTCTGGTCCAAGGTGGATAACTAAGAAGAAACTCGCAAAACGAAAATACACTCTGCGGACAGATAATTTCTGAGATTCTTGCCAAATTGGACAAAGGGAAAGGAGATGGGGGACAGCTAGACTGTTATAAACTTTTGCAAGATTTAATCGATCCAGATGTTTCATATTTGTAGCTATTGAAGCGTAAGCGATTCTAAGTTTTTTCTTCAGATTTTCAAGGGACAACTTAACAGTTTCTTTTAGGTTCCTGCCTATTGGCATTCCAAGGTAAGTCAGTTTCTCAGACAGAGGAACTTGAACATTGTCTAGGGAGACAGTAACAGGGCCATTTACCTCTTTAAAGTTAAAAGCAACAACTACAGTTTTATCAACATTGAAAGAAAGACCAATGTCTTTATATTCGGTATGAAGCTGCTGAAACGTGTTTTCACATCCGCTTAAGGTCCGACTTATATTTAAAACATCAGTTGCGTTTTTGCTGATACCATGGTATCTGTTACCACGGTCTAAATTCGTTTTTGAAGTTATCGTGGTATCTGATACCACGGTCAAAAGGCGTTTTTGCAATTATCGTGGTATCTGGCCCGTTATCGTGGTATCAGATATTCAGATACTACGGTCCGACCGTGGTAACTGGTCGTGGTATCTGAAGAGTCATCTCACTTTCATCAAATTTTGTCCGATTGGTGAGAAAGAAGTTTATCACTTAGTGATGTAACTGGATATCTGTTTTTCTTTTGCGATGGCTTCGAAAAGTGCAATTTCGGCAATAGTCGTTTTTGCAGAGCACCGTATATCAGATACCACGATGACTGCAAAAACGACTAATTGCAGATCCAGTTACCGTGGTAACAGATACCATGGTATCAGCGAAAACGCAACTATCGTCAGCAAAGGTCATCAGTGACAAATCAAATCCCAGTGGATACAAGTACACTCGTTTTTGCAGTTATCGTGGTATCTGATACCACGGTCAAAAGGCGTTTTTGCAATTATCGTGGTATCTGGCCCGTTATCGTGGTATCAGATATTCAGATACTACGGTCCGACCGTGGTAACTGGTCGTGGTATCTGAAGAGTCATCTCACTTTCATCAAATTTTGTCCGATTGGTGAGAAAGAAGTTTATCACTTAGTGATGTAACTGGATATCTGTTTTTCTTTTGCGATGGCTTCGAAAAGTGCAATTTCGGCAATAGTCGTTTTTGCAGAGCACCGTATATCAGATACCACGATGACTGCAAAAACGACTAATTGCAGATCCAGTTACCGTGGTAACAGATACCATGGTATCAGCGAAAACGCAACTATCGTCAGCAAAGGTCATCAGTGACAAATCAAATCCCAGTGGATACAAGTACACTCAACGGAAGCCTGAGAAGGCAGTACAGAATTGTTGAAAAGTGATGGTGACGTAAAGCCGCCTTGACGGACGCCTTTCAGCACATCAAAAAGAGAAGATCAACCCTTTAACTTCGCTCTGAGATTATGTTACATATAAAGAATTGACGCCTCTTTTACACGCTTCTAGCAAAACCTGAGCAAAAATGAACGAGTCAAAAGCTCGAGCAACATCTAGATCGCATAGGATTATATGGGATCCGCTTCTTTCCGCGTCAGCAAGAACATTCATTAGAGCAAAAAGGGCACGTTCCCGGCTGATACCTTTTTGGTATCCAAACTGATGAGGAGTTTGGTACAAATAAATGATTGACTGATTGGCTGACGTTATTCCTAAAACAAAAATCTCGACCATGAACGAGGTTCTCGCCCACTTTCCCCCTCATTCTGGAAACACACGCCGACCAACCACCATCTCACATCTAGGCCTACACAAGATTATTTTCCTTCTAGGCCAATAGACCAAGTTGTCCAGTGTTATACAATTTTAGTACGTAAATAAATACTTGAATACACATGACACTTCCTGTTTCGACGAACTTTTTCCAAGATCGGTTTCATCAAAATCCCCTCTCACAATAGTTGCGTTTTTAATCCGAATTCTCCGTTCCGAATTCTCGCTTCTGAATTCTCGTACAAATTACCGTTTTTGCTCCTATGACTCCTCCATTCTCGCTTTTGACAAAACACTAATTTTGCAGCTCGTCCGCAACTCGGTATATGTGTTTATGCATATTGAGAATCCCCACTCTGTTGACCAATCAGGGAGGAGAACGCAGAGAGGAGAATCGAGAATTCACCATCGGAGCAACTTCTCGATTCTGCAGAATCGTGAGGCTTTCCCCGTTCTCGATTCTGACAAAAACGCAAAAAAAGGAGAATTCACTTGATCTGAATAGTCCAAAAACGCAAAACAGGAGAATTCGGAGTAGAATCGCTAGGAGAATTCGGAACAAAAACGCAATCAATGGGTCGTAACAAACACGTGTGTTCGCTACACTGCTGCAAAATACTAAAGGTGAAAAAAACAAAAACTATCCAAGACCAAGGCGACGGAGATAGCCGTCGACTTTGTTATTCCGAACTGTTACAACTTTTTCGAACACACAGTATTGTTTTTTAAACAATTTGTTTTTCATCCAGCTTCTTTCTTTCATCATTTGAGGAAAACCGGTCAATGCACCACTGCGGAGGTGGATACGCTTTCACAAACGTCACTGTGATATGGTTTCGAGGGTGGTGGATAAGGCTAGGTCTTGAATAGGGTCACTGGGACCTGGTGGATAGCGTGGAAATCGGAAGACCGGCGGGCCTGACCTTAGGTTCCACTCTCAAAACCAATCAACAAAACGAGAGGTAGGGATGTCCTAGGTAGGGTTCAGACGCACTCTTCTCTTCTCTCTCGACAAAATAAACGTATTCCCAGCTACTATGTACAAAAGTCTCCTTTGAACGTGTCCGAAAGCTTTTTAGTGCTGTAAATGCTGCATATTTATTTATTTTTGTCCGAAAGCTGTTACCTTTATTTCTTCTCTGACACTTCTAGAATACCGAAATTTAAGTTGAGAAGAAGAAGAAGGAAAACAAATTAGCTATATAAAGGACGACTCAGACTTCGTAAAGTGTTTCGCAAAGTATGCTCCTTAAAGTTTGTCGCCGCTCGGACGGGAATTCGACCTAGATAACATTACGAAAATTTTGTGTGGCAATTTGTTCTAGAAAGAAAAAGATTCTAGGAAGATACTAGGAGAATCGCCGTGCTCCCCAGTTTCTTCTTGAAAATCCAGCATAAAATTTAGCATATTTGCTGGATTTTCGATGAATTTTATGCTGAATTAATGCTGGATTAACTGAGCGAAAGTTTAAGTCCGAAAGCAAAATGCTGCATAAAATCCTAAATTAATTCAGCATTTTCGTTCGTTTCGGAGCTTTCGGACACGTTCTTTGTCAATAAGATGGTAAGTTGATGATTAATGGCTACCGGACGTCATGATGCTGATGACCTAGCATCATCCAGGTAACAAACTATGTAACAGTGACGATTTAAGACATGCGCCATCTATCGGCAATAACCTGAACTTATTGCCTAGATGGCGTATACGTCTACACCCCGGTTGGGAATGATAACGGAAGTGGATGGGTCACTCTTGAGCCACAACACACTGTCATAATATAAACTACCTGTGGGACAAGATACGCATTACACTCACTTTCGCGAGTATGTTTACCAAAAAAACCTGTACCTCCAATCTCTCCAATTCTTCTTCACAAATATTCCAGCCGGGCTCCAGTTCCATGTGGTTTAATCTCTCCATAATTTCCAAATACTGTTTCCTTACTGACTGCGATTTAAGAGCTTTCTTTCCCCTCTCCTGTGCCTTCTTCCTATTTTCTTTGATGTCTTTTAGACGCTCTTCCCTTTTTAGCTCCATCGACGCTTCATCTGCCATCTGCTGTGCATTCTGCGTCTCACGAACCTTTGAGACAAGGTTTCTACGCCGGTAGGTGTTATACTGGTGGAGATTTTTCTGGTCAAAGACAAGAACAGGGTCAGCCTTTGGTGTGATTGATCTGTAAAAAAGACGCAATGAAACCAGACTGTTCGATGGGGGACCACTTGTGATTAAGATGTAAAAAGCGAATTTTACAACTGAAAAATTCAACGGAATATTCGCAAAAATGAAATATTCGGAGGCCTCTCGAAGATTGCGAAAAACTGAAATACTTCGAAGATCGAAAATAAAGAAAATATGGCAACTTTTCGTACTTTCCGCAAGAAAAATGAAATTTTCGCTGTAATTTCGGGAGATTTGCGCCTCCCACATAACTCAGTCAGATCGGGAGGGTGTAAAAAGGCTTGGATTTTGAACGTGATTTCGTGACAAGAGATACACGGTAAAAAAGAAAGGGGTATTATTTGCGATTAGAGATTACATTTCATCTGATTAAACAAGACAAAAGGTTTCGATAGGATCCCAAAATTCAATATTAGATCAGACAATTGCGCCTTGTAGAAATCCGGTCTTCGCCAGACTCCTTGAACATTTTTACTATTAAAATTTAAAAGCGTATTAATGCCAATGGCTATAGTCATCTGAGAAAACCAAGCTAAGGTATTTACCCTACCCAGAATGTGTGTTTACCCACATACGTCATATCTACTTTGACGAAATCGATCGAAATTTCCTGCCTTACTTATGCCAAATACCCGGTTTCGGCCTGATTCCGGATGAACTACTTGTCCGGCAAAAAAATAAAGCTCAATACGAATTCAGCATATCTCCTTACCCCTATATGGAACCTCTAATCAACTTCAGATAATTGTTTTTTCTTACCTTTTAAAAAATGTTCAGGTTTTGGCTGGATTGAGGGCGAAACATTTGTCCGACGAGAACAAAATTTTCATATAGCCTAAGGATTCAAAATGCCTCCTTACCATACTGCGTCGAACCTTTAATCAGCTTCAGATAAAACTTTTCAAAATTTTCTGGTTTCGGCCGGATTCCAGGCGAACTATATGTTCGGGTTGAAATGACATGTCAATATTATTATTATTATTTATTTGAATCCTTCAAAGCTGAAGAGTAATGTATAAAAAGGAACAACAACATGTCAGTCAAACTCACACCCACTTACATACTAATAAACAGCTGACCGTTAAAGACACATTAGCTTACTAAATATACAACGAAGTACATGGAAAAAAACAAAGCTCAAAATAAACCAACTAATCAGGACGCTTTTTTGTGAACAAAGGAAAAAGGTTGTGATGAAGAAGAATGTTGTCAGCCTTTTTATGAAAGTTCTGGATTTTGCCATTTGAAGTTTCCAAAGGATCCTTCACTTTAAAATTCGAAGTTAAGAAAGAGTTACTCGCAGAAATCGGGGAGCCAAGAAGGAATTTAGACAATTTAAAATAAGTAACTTTTAACGCAGAAAGTTCAGAAGGACGGAAAGAAGAAAAGAAAGCAGACGGAAAAAGAATGTGAGGAAGTGCAACAGCCGTATAAATAGAACCAAGAACATCTCTGCGATACATCCCTCGTAAACGAATAACAGCACCAAATGCTCTTCTTATTTTATCTTGCACATGTTGAATAAGGATAAGTTTACAATCCCTGGTATTAGACGAGTAAGGGATTCCAAGATACATAAATTTCTCAACAGGGCTGAAAACGATCCCCCCACCACAATCCAGAGTGGAATTCAGTGTCGGCAAACTACTAATCACAAAATAATTACACTTTTCAGAACTAATTATTAGACCCTTCTGCCCCAATTTAGATACTAGAATGTTACAGTTTTTCAATTAATTTTTCCTTTGACCGACTTAAAATAATAATATCATCAGCATATGCTAAAAACGTTACATCACGTGCAAAGTGTATTAAAGAAGTCTTAAGCGACCGAAGACAATCTGCCAAACATGCATTAAAAATATATGGTGATAAAATTCCACCTTGTCTAACGCCTTTTCCCACTAAAATTAAATTAGACAGAATTTTTGGGGAACGAATTGCCACTTGAACGTTCAGTCCATTGTACCAGGACCTTAAAGCACGCACAACAGAACGGGGAATGCCATTATACACAAGGGATAGAAGAGCAGCCGCATGAGAAATATTGTCGAAAGCACCTTTTATGTCAATCAGAAGCGTATAAAGCGGTTGTCCGCTCACTCGCGCATCAGTGATTAAAGTGGAAAAAGTAGCATGCGCGTGGTCGCAACCCATACCCCTTTTAAATCCAACCTGGTTTAACCCAACATCAAGGCCTTCAAACATATTTTTGAAACACATTTCAAAAAGTTTACTAATAATACAACCCTTGGTTATTGGTCGATAAGAACCACAAGATTTTAAATCCTTCTTTCCATTTTTATGGCACTTGTAGCCTCTGGCTCAAGTGCCATATACCGATCACAATTCCGTCTGTCGGTCTGTCAGTCTGTCGGTCGGTCCGAGTTTTTTGTCCCACATATCCGAGTTAGGGTACTTCCAGATGTGCTAGGACAATGAAACTTGGCAGGCATATCAGGGACCCGACCAATCTAACCTGGAAATAATCAGTTTCCCGATCCGACCATATGCGGGGGAGTGCGGGGCGCTGGAAACTTGAAAATTTAGGGCATTTTGTCACTTTTTTCCGAGTTAGGGTACTTCTAGATGAGATAGGACAATGAAACTTGGCAGGAATATCAGGGACCCGACCAAACGAACCTGGAAATAATCAGTTTCCCGATCCGACCATATGCGGGGGAGTGGGGGCGCTCGAAACTTGAAAATTTAGGGCATTTTGTCACACTTTTTCGAGTTAGGGCACTTCCAGATGAGCTAGGACAATGAAACTTGGCAGGAATATCAGGGACCTGACCAAAGTAACCTGGAAATAATAAGTTTCTCGATCCGACCATATGCGGGGGAGTTGGGGCGCTGGAAACTTGAAAACTTAGGGCATTTTGTCACACTTTTTCGATTGAGGGTACTTCCAGATGAGCTAGGACAATAAAACTTGGCAGGAATATCAGGGACCCAACCAAACTAACCTGGAAATAATCAGTTTCCCGATCCGACCATATGCGGGGAAGTGGGGGCGCTGGAAACTTAAAAATTTAGGGCATTTTGTCACACTTTTTCGAGTTAGGGTACTTCAAGTTGTGCTAGAACCATCAAACTTGGCAGGCATATCAGAGACCCGACCAAACAAACTTATAAATAATCAGTTTTCTGATCCGACCATTTGGGAGGGGGGGAGGGTGGAGGGCAGGGGAATCCGGGAAATTGAGAAGTGTGTAACTTTCGATCGGATGATCGGATTGTAATGAAACTTCATAACTGAATAGAATATATATCTGTAATGTCCCGTTTAAAGTCTTGACCGGATTCGGTAGCCAGGGGGGAGTTGGGGGGGGGGCCGGAAATTTCAAGAAACGGTTAGAATGGAGGGATCGGAGTCAAACTTGCTGGGAAGAACAAGCATCTGCTCTAGATAAGTCCTTTAGACCATTGTACTGGATCGGGACACTTATGGGAGGGGGGGGGGGGGGGGTCCCGGAATTCCGGTGATGGTGGTTTTGGGGATTTTCACGATGAAACTTGGCAGGCATATCAGGGACCCAATCAAACTGACTTCAAAATAAAAATCAGATAATGGTGGGGGGAGTGGAGGGAGGGGAATCCGCAGGGGAATCCGGGAAATTGAGAAGTGTGTAACTATCAAACGGATGATCGGATTGTAATGAAACATCATAACTGAATAGAATATATATTTGTAATGTCCCGTTTAAAGTCTTGACCGGATTCGGTAGCCAGGGGGGAGTTGGGGGGGGAGACCGGAAATTTCAAGAAACGGTTAGAATGGAGGGATCGGAGTGAAACTTGCTGGGAAGAACAAGCATCTGCTCTAGATAAGTCCTTTAGACCATTGTACTGGATCCGGACACTTATGGGGGGGGGGGGTCCCGGAATTCCGGTGGGGGGGGTGGTGGGTGGGAGGGGAATCCGAAATTTTCAGTCATGCGTAATTCTGGAATGGGTGATCGGATTCGAGTGAAATTTAAGAATTGAACAGAGGACATTTCTCCGATGATTTTTTTCATATCCGGACCGGATCCGGCAACTATTGGGGGGGGGGGATACGTGACCCGTTTAGAATGGAGGGACCGGGATGGAACTTTGTGGGAAGAACAAACAGATGCTCTAGGTAAGTCATTTGCTGAATCGGATTGGCTACGTGCACCGCGGGGGAGCTGGGGGGGGGGGGGTGGACCGGAAATCTCGGGAAACGGTTAGAATGATGGTATCGGAGTGAAACTTGCTGGGAAGAACAAACATCTGGTCCATGTAAATCTTTTACATAATTTGACTGGATCCGGAAACTTGAGGGGGGGAGGAGGGGGTTTCCCGGAATTCCGTTTTTTGGGGGATTTTCATGACGAAACTTGGAAGGCATATCAGGGACCCAGTCAAACTGACTTGGAATAAAAAAAAATCCTAAATATGATAATCTTGGGGGGGGGGGGAGTTGAGGGAGGGGAATCCGGAATATTGAGTCATGCGTAACTTTGGAACGGGTGATCGGATTCGAGTGAAATTTAATAATTAAACAGAGGACATTTTTCTCTTGTGACCTTTTTCATTTCCGGACCGAATCCGGCAATAATTGGGGGGAGGGCGGAAAATACTTGACCCGCTTAGACTGGTGTGATCTGGATCGAACTTCGTGGGAATGACAAACAGATGCTCTGGATTAATCATTTACAGAACCGGATTGGCTCCGGTTATTGTGGGTGGAGTTGGAGGAGGGGGGGGGGGGGTCTGGGATTCCGGTGATCGCGCGTTAAGGTACTTCCAGATGTGCTAGGACGATGAAACTTCGCTGGAATATTGGAGACTCAACAACATTTGCTTAGAAATTGCTACGTCCCAAATCCGATTATTCCTTAAAGTACCAATCTTGACCGCAAAGTAAAAAAAATACTTTTAAGCAATATATGCATTTTCGTGATGCCCATCAGCCCATTAGCAGTTTTGCCTCAAGGGTTTTGCTTACAAATGAAGTTCCAGCTCCCTTAGAGCGCGCATCTCAACCGCAAAGTCGAAACTTACTTTTGATCAATCAAATCATCTTGACCCATGCAAGTGCCATATGAGCTTACAGCTCTTGTTTAGAATAGGGGAAATCAAACCAGTTTTAAAAGATGAAGGAACACGACCTATCGATAAAATTAAATTAAAAAAAGCAAGAAGAGTTAAAAGGAACATTGGGGATACAAATATGAGATGGTTTGAAAAACGCCCATTATGGTCAGGCGATAATTGGAACTTCAGTTTCTTTTGGGCCAAAAGTAAATCTTGATGTACAATTACGTGGTCAGAAGGAAAGTCACTTAATATAGAGTCTAGCTCAGCTATGTCAGAAGGAAAATCGTTAGAAGAAGACAGGGTGGACTTAAAATGTGTTTCCCAATCAACAACAGACGGGAAAGAATCAGGTGGTGGTTCAGTTAGATGCTTAGACCTACGTAGCGCTTTCCAAACTTTAAGCTTATCAAGATCAGCATCACGAGACGCCTCCTCCATTAGGCAATTATTGTGTCGCCTAAGTTCGGCCTGAAAAATAGCCTTCTTCTCTTTCATCCACCGGAAGGAAAGTCCATCACGGGGTTTACCGAGTGCCTTCCATCTGACGAGCTAACTTAGCCTCATAATTACTCTCTACCAGCGAAGAATTAAGCGACCAAAAAGGTTTTTCAGTCCCAACAACAACAGTTTTGGATTGAAAAACCTTTTTTGCCGAAACCTTTAAACAATGAACTAGCTGAAAATAAATACAATTTAACTCAAGCTCTATATTAGACGTAAGAGGAAATTCTGTTGGGATTTGAAAACTTCTCTTTGATAATCAAGCTTCAACGACTCATCCCAAACAATTCGGGAAAACTTAGCTTTTGCTGTTTTATGATTCTTTGAAATCTGGGGTACTGGAATACGTAGTGAAACAGAAAATGAAATAGGCATATGGTCGCTTATAGGAAAATCATCTACTACAACCACGGTTGTTGGGAAATCGCGGTTACTTAGAACGTGGTCAAGATTACTCGTGCTTCCCGACCAATGAGTGTACGTGAAATCTTGAGATTTAGATAATAATTTAGATCGTGGAAAAAATGAATTAAAGATAGTACTACGTTCGTCATGATCCAATGGATTATAATTTAGATCACCCAAGATAAAAATGTTTTTAAGTGAATTAACGCGAGAAATGAGTCGATCAAGTCTGAAACAGCATGCATTAAAATCTTCAAGCGATATATCATCATCATAATTTGTGGGGAAATAACAGTTGATTAAAACACAATCGTGAAAGCTTACAGCAATGAAACAACAATCAGAAAATAAAACTGACGCACTCAGATGTTTAGGGATAAAGTTGAAATACCACCCGATGGACGACCACCGGTTGGTCTAGCCGGGACCGAAAGAACGTCATGAGAATTACTTATAGAATTTAACAGTGGGAGTGAATGATCAAGCAGGTGGTGTTCCTGCAAACAAAGTACGGACTGATTATCACAAAGAAACTGGCTAAGGATGGGGAATTTTCCGGAAACTCCATTCGAATTAAAAGAAACGACATTTAAATAAGTAGCCATAATACTATTTCAAGTTTTTACGCACAACTGGGCAAGAAAAACTGAATGAAGGGTGGCAGCTCGACTGGCAATGGGCACATGCAACCGGGTTAGAACAGGGGCTATCCCTGGAGCTTGAGTGAGAACCGGCACAACGAGCACAGACCGGAACGGGCGCCATGCATTGTTTTTCCACATGATCGAAACCCTGACATTTAAAGCAGCGCCTTGGGAGCTTTCTGTCCTTATTCACACGAAACAGTTCATACCCAATCTTTAGACCATGAACAATATAAAACTTCAGGAATGCTTCAGACTTGAAACAAGTTTTGATTGTCGGAGACTTTCCGAAACGAGCGAAGCTAATCACTCCTTCAAAATCAAGGGCAAAGTTTTCAATTTCTAGGGACGGATCAACGCCTGGAATGATACCATACCAGACATTTTTCTTGCTCGAAACGTTGCAATCGGGAAAGCTGCTCTTAAGGCTGGCAGGAAAACTTTCGGCACTAGCAGAATTCACGCTCACTACTGTTGCATCTTTGTTTGCACTCACTTTTCGAATTCCCTTGGAAGCCAGCTTATCAAACTCCTTTTTCCGAGAGATTGGGTTGTTGAGGGAGCTTGGAAAGTTCGAGATCGTAAAGATCTCAGCAGCGTCAGCTGGAGGGGGGAGGGGGGGCCACTCGGAGACAGAGGTAGGTGTCACATGCGTCGTCGTGTTTGATGTTGGTATCCCTCCTTTTGCAATAGCCGTCTCAATTCTTTGCAATGATGACAAGGAAATTTCCATTTTACGACTGCAGTCACTCATTAAGCGATCTAAACGAACCGAAACGTCGGATTTCAGAACAGGAATCTCTCTAGGAGACCGAGGAACTATGATCGGCCAAACGAAAGGATTTGGATTCAGCATGTCTCTTTACCCCTAATAGAAGATTTCATCAACTCAATCAATAAAAGTTTTAGTTAAAGAATTGTCTGGTTTTGGCTGGATTCGGGCGAACTACTTATCCAGGTAGAAAAAGATTGCATGTCACAGCATGTCTTCCTACTTTAAAATCGAACATTTAGTCAACTTTAATAAAACTTTTACTTTTAGCAAATTTTCCGGTATTGTCCGGATTCCGGATGAACTAATTGTCAAGCGAGAAAATAAGTTTCATATATGGATTCAACAGGTCTCTTTACCCATTGATCGACTATCTCATTGGCTTTTTAAAACATTTGTTTTCGTCCCTTAATTTGAAGCCATTCCCCAACCCTAAATACTAGGCTACAGGACTAATCATCGAAACTGACCTGTACTTTGACCCAATGGATCCTCTTGCCAAGTTTTACCGTGAGTTTGAAGAAAATATCTCTACCACTGAGAGACAGACGGAAAAAATTTTAGGGTCCTAGCACCCTAACTCGAGAACAGTGGCCTGATCCACAGACCGAAAAGTGATCGGTATATGGCACTTGAGCGAAGCTGCAAGTGCCATAAAAACGAGTGATTTTTTTACTTTAATTTTAATTTTTTCTTCTTTATTCTCACTATCCGATACTCACATACAATTTTCCAAATCCTCAATTAGACATACCTCGACACATACATCCTCAACCCCAACTACTTTACCGGGTATAGAAACAGTCTCCATCTTAAAAAAGACATGTCTTCAATTCACGTTTTCTGCCGTTTCTAGTTGACTGATGGTTTTTCCCAGAAGGTCTGCCGAACCCAAACCTGCTACCCTTGAATTTTCAAGACTTTGAACGTCGCAGAACAGTTATATTATCTACTGGCGAAGAAAATAACACTGAGAAAATCGAAAAATTCGTGTGAACTACAGACAAAGCAGCAGAGCCAAGTGAACAAAGCGACCAATTGGAGACCCTTCAGAAGAGAGCTTGCCGCAGTGAACAAAGCGACCATTCAGAAGAGAGCTTGCTGCATTGTACTCGGTCACATGTCCGTTGATTACAACACTAGCCTGCAGACTCTAAAGCTAGAAACACTCAACCAAAGGAGACACGATCTCACCATGGCATTTGGATATTCCCTCCTTCTGTCTCCCGATCATCGCCACATCCTACCGCCTTTTTACACCCCTGAACCAACCGTCGACACGCGGCAAGCAAAAAAGTAGCGAAGAAACAACACCTTAGAGAACTCGATTTCAAGTCTTCTCAGCGTTTTTTAAAATCCTTTGTACCATATTTCGTATCTAATTATAACAAAGCAGTGTTTGACACTTAGTTTATTTTACTTTGCATTAACCGTTGTTTTATTAATTTTTCAAACCATTTTGTTTTGACGTACAAGGTTATTTTTGTTCTACAGAAATATGATGTGAAATATACTTATTGATTGACTGAAGCTGAAAGAAAAAAATAAATCAAACAGAACCTATGATCTTACCTTTTCGGTTCTGCCTGTTCGTTTTCCCTGAACTTCTGGACCAGATGCGCCGCCCTCAAATCTTCAAGACTTCGAACCTCCCGGCGGATATAGGGGATTCGTGTTTGCTTTGCTTCACTTTCTATCTTAATTTCTTCTTCTTTCTTTGCTGCGTGTTTGACTCTCACTCTGGCCACTTTTCGAAATTTTTCTTCTTGTGCCGCTCGTATGGCCTCATAATCTGGCTAAAAGGAGAAATGCCCTTTCGATTTGATGAATAAATAAGCGGCAGAACCTAGAAACAGATAGTAGCAAAGCCAGGTAGGGTAGGCATGCATCCCCGCTCTTTTTGGCAATGACAGAGTAGGCTAGTGTTGGGCGATATTTGGATTTTTCGATATATCGATATTTTCATTTTCTATATTCGATAATCGATATTTCTTTGGCATGTTTCACTATAGGATACGTCTCGTTTCCCAAAATTTACTAACAACATTGTCGTTAAATAGCATCTTGCATCGTCTTAAACTCCGAATAAAAGAACTGAATTACGGAAAACATATTGCTCCAATTTCGGATACATAAATGTAGGTTATGTTGGATTATTTACAATAATTATGAATGAAAAAATGTCGTTTTCGATGTCGATATTTACGTTTCGATATTCCATATCGATATTTGGTCCGATATATCGTTCTCGATATCGGATATCTACCATTTTTAGTCCACATAATAATATTCGGCATTCACGGATCCTGTTATTCTTCGTAAATATTAAACAAAAATTGAGAACAAACTGGCAAGGTTGTTATATTAAGTAAACACAAATTCTAAGCTGCTTTCTCAGCCACACTTTGCCAGATCTTAGTCTTGCTATGATAGGTCAATCGGCTATTCAAGCCGCAAGAACCGACACGGACAGGGGTAGCCTAATGCTGAGGATAACACACACTGCTATCTGTCGGCACACAAACTGCTTATTGTCATACAAGTGATGCAGAAATTCTGGTATGCAACTCAGACGATTTATAAACTGAGAATGTCATCCGTCCGAAGCAAAAAAAAAGAAAAAGAAATGTGGTTACTGATCACAAGACAATTTAATGCCAAGTAGGCTACAGTATGCTATTTTAAGTTCCACAAAAAAAGCTCAAAACACTTCAAATTTCTACTAAAACGAAGAACAGATTGAACATCCTCCCGGAAACGGTTACGAATAGGCCTATGTTTAAGTGTTAACCGACACCGAACCTCTGGCTAATAAGGAAGAATGCGACTAGCAGAGCTCTCATTGACTGAGTACTGCAAATAACTGCATTTCGGTCACTCCTGCCCCCCGACTCCAACATAAGAAACAGTGTTACACATAGATGTCAATAACTTTCGATATCCTCGAGAATAAAGCCCAAAAGGCACAGCAAAGTAATGCAACTCAGTGCTGTTTGGTCCTGGTTTGGTCATTTATATTCATGCCTCATCAGTATGGACTTAGAAACGACACACATGATTAACTTGGCGCTTGGCAACTATGCTTGGTTACTTGGTGCACTGCACCGACTTGGAGCACAGCACAAATCAAGGCAGACACACTTTCTGTTTCGACACTTGAACATATGTGATCCTTTGAAATTCTGCTGTGTTTTAAAATTTACAAACCGGTCTCACCTGTTTTCTGCCTTGCGCATCCCCCTTTGTTTTGACGAAAAACACGGAGAAACTTGTATAACTGGTCTAACCAATGAGCTCATCAGAAGCAAGAAGCTTCCGATCCAATCCCTGTAGAAAAGCGTCTAACAAGGAGAATGGCAGAATCGATCTATATAAGTGGTCCATACCTCTGAACTAGCTGCTTTGTGTGCAGTACCAATAGCTTCTACTGATTTCTGGATTTCTGTTCTTAGGTGCAAAAGCTCAGCAGAGGTCGACTGATAATGACGAACTAAAAGTTGACTAGACACTTCCTCGACCAGGTTTGTCTTACGCTCGAGGCGGGAGTTCAAGATGTGCTGTGACAGTTTTTTGCTCTGTTCACGTACCTAGAAATAGAAAGCATATTCGACTTAGTATGATTGCTTATCCAGCAGGGGTATTTTTTGTTGTTGGATGTATAAAGAAATTTCAGCTGTGAGGTTTTCGAATGCCACCGACTGTCAAATTCAGCGAAAAACAAACTAAATCATAAATCCACCACAATACCAACAGAAAAACGATGCGGAACAAACTATAAAACGACATGTAACTAAAAACCAGAATAACGATGCGGATTGAACGACATGTAAATAAAAGTAATGTGCGTGTTAAAAGTGTATATATACAAATCTTCTATTCTGTGTCTATAATAATAATAATTTACAAGTCTGCTATACATATATGTTCTATAGATATAGCTGGTGCTTTTGACAACATGACGCATTCTCAGGCCCTATTTTCTCTCATTACTTCCGGCGTAAATCTGTCTGTTGTCTATCTGTTAAAATTTTGATATGGTCATTCTTCAGTAAGGTACAAATGGCAAGGTAGCTTGTCACAGATCGTTCCTGTACGAATTGGTGTTGGACAAGGGGGAGTCTTGTCTCCCTACATCTTCAAATCGGCCATATCTTCTTGTCTCGATTCTTTGCATCCTGCTTACTTTTATAAAGACCATGCCTTCAGCTACATAGCTTACGCGGACGACTTGCTTTTAGTAAGCCGCAGCCGATCCACACTCACAGAAAATGTAAGTAAGCTGTCGTCGGAACTTCTCCAAATCGCCCATGAAGTTGACCTGTCAAAATCTGAGTCCCTGCATTTCAAGCCTTCGTCAAATGGTTCGAATGCATCCAAAGGTTCTATCTCTCTTGGATCGTTCATCGTCAAATCAAGAGACTCTCTACAGTGGCTCGGAATAACATTCAAATCTTCATTGTCAAAATTTTGATCTTCCATTGTTCAAGAAGTTTATAAATCAATCCGTTGCGCCTATGGGCGCATCGTCCCCAACCGGGGGCGCTATAATCGTAAAGCTTTGGGAAATTTGTACAGCACCTTCTGCGCTCCTTCTATACTATTTCGTTCTGGTGTCACTCAAGTTCTGCGAAAGAAGGGGTTAAAAAGATGAGATCATGTTATTTAAATATGCAAAGCACCTGCTCCACTTGTCGAAATTATGTCATAACCATAGCCTACATTGACGGAGAAGTTCAAAATTCAAGATGCAAGTGTAACCCTTTTGGATGTTTCCTCGTCGCTTTAAAAAATCATGGACAACAGGGCCCAACCAGCGGACGACGTTACCCACTGCTTCCTGGTCAACGACTGAAAAATAAGTGTCTTTTTTGTGTGTTTATGTGTTTTATTTATTTTCTTCATTTACTCCACTTTTTGAAAATGGCGGGTCATAAATAAATTACTTACTTACTTACTTAAAAATAATAGCCTAATTTATTTGTAACCCACTGCACAAAAACAATGTGAAGATAGTGGAGTAAAAAAGAGAAAGAAAACAAATAAACAACAGAAGACTAGTACACTAACTAGAAACTAGAAACTAGAAACACTAGTACAACAAAATAGACACAAAAATCAACACAACAAACGGATGAGCCCATGTTATGGAGTAAGTCGTTGATATGCTTGTCAAGATAAGTTATCATGAAGCTCCTGCAGTTTTGCTGTTATATCGGGAGCTTTTTATTGTCAAATTATTCTTTGATTTCAATACAATATAGGCAAATAAAGCAGGTATTTACAGTATTATTGTAACATCTACGTAATTTACATACGTCACTCTTTTTCAATATAATAAAAGTGCCAGAAATATAAAGTACAGAGTGATCGCAAAAATCTGAATACAAAGAAACCAAAGCCTTTCGGTTATACTTAGACCGGTTTGACACAATCTTAGAGTATCCAAATCTAATTATTTTACAAGCTTCAGATATTGCAGACTGGCGGAAGGACAAAATATTTGTACAAACTGTTAAACCAAATCACCAAAAATTTTCAACAGAGGGAATGGATGTATTTTCTATTTTAAGAGGAGAATTTCCGGTTTGCCGGAAGATAAATTATTCTCTGGGAAAGCGCAGAAGCTTTCACCCATAATTGGGATAATCCCTATCATCCTTCACTATCAAGAACTCCAAAAATGAAACCTTTCACAGAACTCCAAGTTCTGTGAAAAATCATCTTTTCTAAAACCTTTCCTATTTGGTCAGCTTTGAAAAAGCCTTCTTGCAACATTCACCAGACTCCATCTATTCAAGAAGCCACTGACAAACAGAAAAATTTCATAACTCTTGTTCACCATGGACATGGACCTATTGCCTACTCCGTATCAGAGACACAGAATGGCATTAGCCTACCAGTGAAAGAAAATTCAAACCTTAGGCTTAGGCCCCTATTCGCAACAAAACCAAAGTTTAATCAAAATGCAGGAAAAAAACACCAACGGCAATGACCTAATTCAGCAGGAAAACATCAGAAATGTCAAATTATAATTTTAACCTACATCAATTTCTAAGAAGTAATTCCCCCCCCCCCAAAAAAAAAAAATTAAATGAGATACCATACTGTACTTATAGTTGCTAAAACCGTTTTGTCGGTTTGTTTTTTAAAGCTTGCTTGAAGCTAGAGCCTGATGAGGACTTTTGTCATTAGGCCGAAATATCACTGAAGAAAATCCTAGCTGATTTATCCACTTTTAGTCATTTGTTATGCATGATTCCCAGTAGGTCTATAGCACTAATCTGATTCCTACTTAGCGAGCTACTCCTACTTCAGCTGTTTAGCATCTTCCTGAATCAGAAGGTCAGGCCGATATTACACTCATGTGTCATCCTAACTCTGATGAGCATTCCAGATACAGTCTGATCCGAAATGCAATAAACTTGACAGGGGTCACTGACTTCTTTTTCTTACTGGTTTATCACTAGAAATTATTACTGCAAGTGTGATAAAAGGAATGAAATCATCTTAGAACCAAGAGGTAAGCAGTATGGACGAGGAAGCTACTTGCAACACTAATTTCCAGTGCCATCCTCTAAGTAAACCAGTAAGAAAAAGAAGTCTGTAACTCCTGTCAAGGCTTTGCATTTTGGATCAGACTGCCTATTTGGGGTGCTCATCAGGTCTAGAGTCCTATTCAGGATCCCATCTCGTTCAGGAAGATGTTAGCCAGCTTATTTAGGAGTAACTCCCCAAGGAGGAAGCTGATTAGCGTTCTCAAGTGTTTCAAGTGTCTCAAGTCGCCAGTCAGCTTGGCATTGGGCTGGGCTGAAGGGCTGAAGGAGTGTTAAGAATAAGTTTTACGTAGTACCTAGAAACTACAGATATCTTGTGGGCATTCTATTTCTAAGGGAATCCTATCCAGAGTCCCAGACTGTGTCAAAGTTAAACAGAAGTTAAACCCGGGCCTGGATAAACTCAGTCTATTTCTCACCTTGGAGGTTTCTCCTGATCCGGCCAGTGTTGTAGGTTCCTACCTGGGGAGGTTTCCTCTGATCTGGCTGTCAAGTAATCTCCTGAATCTGGGGTTTTCCCAGTATCTAGCCTGCTAGCTGTGGGGATTCTGCCAATATTGCTGCTCTGGTGTTCTCCTGAGCAGCAGGTTTGCCTTAGCCGAAGCCGACGTACTAAAGCGACTTTCAAACCTCGATGCCAACAAATCTGCTGGACCAGACAACATCCATCCGAGGTTACTGAAAGAAGTTGCAAACATCATCGCTGCACCCCTTACTTACATCTTCCAGTCTTCGCTCGACTCCGGCATTATTCCATCTGATTGGAAAGAGGCACATGTGGCTCCCATTTTCAAGAAAGGGGACAAATCCAGAGCAGAGAACTACAGACCAATCAGCCAAACATCCGCCGTTGCCAAGCTGCTTCAGAGAATCGTGAATGATGCAATACACGACCATCTAACGACCCACATGATACTTTCAAACAACCAACATGGATTCCGTCGCAACAAGTCGGTGGAAACCAATCTACTTGAAACCTACAACATCATAACCAAGCTCCTCGACGCTGGTGTGCCAGTTGACCTGATCCTCCTTGACCTAGCCAAGGCGTTTGATAAAGTTCCCCACAGAAGACTCCGCATCAAGCTCCTCTCTGCAGGCCTGAACCAGACGACGGTCAATTGGCTCATGAGTTTTCTCACAAAACGCACACAAAGGGTCAGACTGTTCGGATCAGGTAGCCAGAAGATATACTCCAAACCTTGCAGTGTCATCAGTGGTGTCCCACAAGGTACAGTCCTTGGTCCAACCCTCCTCTTGATTTACATCAACGATTTAGTCACCAGGGTCAGCAACAACATCACACTATTTGCCGATGATTCCAAGCTCTTCGGTCCAGCAGACAGCGCAAGCCTCCAAGCCGATCTTAACCTTGTCCAAGAGTGGGCTGAAGAGTGGCTACTGTCATTCAACTCAGCAAATGCTGCGTCTTACACTTTGGACCAAAGAATGAAAATGCAGTGTACTCAATGTGGGATCCTGACAAGCAAACACAGATTGATCTTCAAACCCACAACGAAGAAAGGGACTTGGGTGTACTCGTAGACAATCAGCTAAAGTTTCACTCCCACACAAGGAACGTGGTTTCCAAATCTAACGCAGGACTTGGCCTACTCAAGAGATCTATTACGAGCAGATCCCCCAAAGTCTTTCTTAGCCTTTAAAAGCCATCGTAAGACCCAACCTTGACTTTGGAAACTGCATAGCCGCTCCCCAATACAAAGGCGACACGAGACTTCTTGAGGGTGTACAGAGACGTGCCACCAAGGTTATAGATGGGCTTAAAGACCTCCCCTACGAAGAGAGACTAAAAACACTCAAACTACCTACACTGGTGTACCGCCGCAGACGAGGTGACATGCTGCTTACCCACGAACTCTACAATGACACATCTAGTCTCCTCAACCTGAACCACCAATCCCATACAAGAGGCAACTCAAAGAAACTTTCTAAATGCCACGTGAACACAAGAATGCGTCAAAACTTCTTCTCCGAAAGAGTTGTCAACGACTGGAATTCCCTCTCCGAGTCTACAGTGGCAGCAACTTCACCTGTAACTTTCAAGAAGTCACTGAATAGCGAGTGGTCATGCAAGAACTGGAAATACTGCTGGCGTGATCCAGATCAGAATAGAGGCCTAGAATAGAGGTTTGGCAGTTCTCGGAGATCTGAAGACTGATCAGATGACTGCAAAATTAGTCGCGTTTTAGGCTTTGGTTCAGTTTCCCATTTTTACGCTTACACCTAACCACGCCACAAGCTACTACCGTAACGGTGTATTTGCATCCAAAGCCAGTCGCCAATATTATCATGCTCGCCCGCTACACCTAACCATGCTACACACTTCTACCTTAACTACCTGTGTACCTCGACACTACACACAACACACGTAATTCATTCTCATACTCTTCTTTTGACCATTTCTGGAACAAGGACTTTGTCCTTACTTCCCAGGCCTGTCAAGAAAGGAGATTGGGAACTGGCGGTGAGTTGACCTATCTGCTTAGGAGGATGGCACCTGGCTCCTCTATGCCAAAAATGGTCAAATTAGCAGAAAGGACAGAGGAAACTTGGGAGAGAAGCCATTGCGATTGAGCTCTTTTGGCATAAAATGCGACTATTGAGGGAAATCCTCAGGAGAATACCAAAGCAGCTAGATTGGAAGAAACCCCACAGACAGATAGGCTAGCAGGTTACGCAGATACTGGGACAAACCTCAGCAGAAGCGTTACTAGCCCCCAACTGTTTTGGCAGAAAAACAAACTGACTTACTAACTATTTTCGAAAAGATGATTGTTTTGAAAAAAAAATCAACTGTTTCCATGAACAAAATTACTGGTTTTCAAAAAAAAATGTGAAGCTTTGTGTCAGCTTAGCTATTTTTTACTGACTGGCTGACGACATTCACTGGGGGCATCCTCCACTCCCCCCTCAAACTGCCTCAAACATGATGCCCCTGAACCTCAGATTCAGGTAGATTCAGGAGATTACTTGACAGCCCGATAAGATGTAAGTTTCCAGATAGGAAAATGCAATAGTGGTCAGAGGAGAAACCTAAAAGGTAGGAGATTGCAACAGTGGTAAGACAGGATAAGCCCTGGATAAACCAACCAGGCAGGCAGGCATCTTTGCAGAAGTCATCACAAAAAGTATATCACTCCTTGTTATTTTCCAGACTACTATAGAACAAGAGTCACCTCTACTTTTCTCCTAGTGGCAGCCATGGCACTTTCTTTTCTCATAAGATCATCCGTTTCATTTTTACTTAATCTTAAAGCCATGAATGCCGTGACCTCTTTCAAATTTGAATTCGTACTTTGGCCGACAGATTCTCACAGAGGTGACAGAGGTAAAGAAAAAACTCTTTCGCTCTTCGGCTCTTCACTGAGTTGGAGTGTTGACACCGAAAACTTGTCGACTGGTGTCTGGTTGATTTCCTTAGTGATTTTTATTTGTACTTATATTGGAGAAGAAACATTTTGTATGGAAATTGGATAATGTAGGTTTAACTTTTCTGGTACTGTGTAGTTTACGTCCCAAGAGTTGCTATCAGGAAGAAATAGTACAGGAGGGGTATCCAACCTCAGACAAGATTTCCAGAGAAGTCTTTCCTTCAAGCTACGTTTACACAGAGGGTATTTACCCGTACTCCATGGTTATTTTTCCCCGTAACAGCAACAAAAACCCGGGTATTTTGGACTTCAATTTGGCAAACTTTTTATCCGGGTATTTGTTTGTCAAAGGGTATTCTTCGATGTCAGCAACAATAAAATTGGATCTTCGAGGAATAATTTTTATTATGCCCGTGTTAAAAGTGGTCCAAATGGACACATGTTGGTATCCATTGTAGAGATATCCTGAGCATTACAACCTTGCAATTTATTGCCACATGACAGTACTATCCCTTCAAAAATACCTGAGTACCCTGTGAACAATTTCCCTTCTCGTCTCCAGGGGAAAATACCTGCCCTATAAATGATCCTTCAGAATAATCTATCTGACTTAATGCATTGTTCATATAGGGGTTACAAGGTGTATTACAGCATACAAGGTTTATGACAGATTCCTCTTTTTATTGGACAGTTGGAGCATGCTATAATAAGGAGAATAGACTCATGTTGTATTCTTGCTTATGCAGGGCCAATCAGATCGCTAGGTTGGTTCTGCCAGCCGGCTGAGGAAAAGAGCAGCATCATCATGGTTGACAGGAGAAGCACTAAAGTTCTACTTTGTTGGAAGCTGGAGAAACAACTTTTCTTTAGAAGAACATGTTTTGTTCTGTTATGACTGCTTATTGTTAGTTTGAGAACCAATGCTGTCCATCCATAGATTTTCTAGCTCTTTACAATATAATGGGCGTCAAGTTTTAATCATGTACTAAGAACACTTTTTCTGATCTTTAGAAACTCGAAAAATTTTATCCAAACGCTGCATTGATAAGAACCTTTTGGGTTCCTATTTGAACAGGCGTGTGTATTAAGACTAAATGACGTGTATAGCTTATTACACTTATTTGGACAATGCTTAAAAGGAACCAACAAATATGACAAAACATGCTAGATTGAAGCTAATTGAATGGCTTACATATTGGATAAATAAATATTGCTTCAGTGTTTCTAGTTAAAAATATTTTTCTTTTGAAACAAGATCACTTCATTCTAACCTTACCGGTACCTCGATTGACTTACAAAATGATGAAAAATGCAGAGTTACCAAAGTCAATAGCCAGAAAATCCCTTTTTAAAGCAGCTTCAAGACAAAGAAAAGGCACAGACTTTGAATAATTTTGGACACATGACTTTTAAAAAAAGGCATAATTTGTCTCTTGACTGTCAGGACAGCATGTACATTTCATTTTAACATTTTCGGGGCAACAATCCAGATAGTGTAAAAACAAAGTCAGGTACCCATCCTGTACACAGACTGACCAAGTTTCTGACATAGGTTCTCTGAAGGCTTTTATTCACCCTTAGGGGAGAGTTGGGTAGTATGATACACTCTCGGAACTATTGGTTCTGTTGGTTTTATTCATCTGTGCTTGCAGCAGCTAAGAGACATCTACTATTCAGAGGAGAAAATGACTTTAGAAAGATAATTAAATTATTGATTCAGAATTTACATATGGTAAAAAACATATTTTTTACCCTCAGCAAGTTCTTTTGTCTAACTACGAACTCCCATGTGGATAAGCTGTTACAACGTAGAATAACAAATTCTTGCAGACACTTGCAGGGACCTAGGTAAGGTATCTAATTATCATAAGCAGTTGAGAAACAGTTGGATATTTACACTATTTAGGAAGAAATGCAGATCCCATAAAAATGGAGAGTCGGGTAGTATTACACACTTTTTGTCGGCTTGTATGACACATGTCATAGTACCCATCTGACCTTTTGACCAGAGGCCTCACTAGCCAAAATGTTTGGGGGGGGGGGGGGGGACGAGGCATTTACCGACTGGCTGATAATTTTTACCGACTGTTTCTGCAGAAAAAACGACTGGTTTCAACAACAAAAAATGACAGTTTTGAAAAACATCGACTGTTTTTCAGAAAAGTCCCCTGATTTTCAGAAAAACCAACTATTTTGACAAAAAATCGACCAATTTTCAGAAAAAACGACTGTTTTCATGAAAAAAATCAACTGTTTTGACGAAAAATCGTGGTGCTTCGCGCCGACTCGGTTATTTTTTACCGACTGGCCGACAGCATTGGGGGGGGGGGGCGTCCCCCCCTCCCCCCCCCCCCAGTCGTGACGCCCCTGCTTTTGACATGTAAGATTTCTATTGTATCGGGATGGTTCTGTTATTTGTTCTGTAATATAGGTATTGAGACTAATAATATGAAATAAAAATGTACAAAACCTTCATTCAATCACCCATGGGGGTGGAGGGAGGGGAAATGGGAACCTTGTGACATGCATCGGTTGCAAAAGGGTCAACCAATTATAGTGGATCACAATGGGTGGCAAGAAAATATGCCCTAAAAGACCCATTTCTGTGTCCAAAACGCATTTGGCAAATATGAGAGTTGGAGGGGACACAAAGAACCTTGTGGCAGCCTTAGGGATGAAAAGTTGGGATGCAACTTAGAAGTTACGAAGGTTGTATGCTCCAGGTGATCCAATTTTTGGTACCAGTCGTATGTTGCCTTGGTTGGGGGAGCTTGAGGTGGGTACCATAAATTTCCAGAAAATGCTCAGATTCAAGTGAAACTTTATATATGGTAAAAGAAGATGCCCTAGATAATGCATTTTTGTGTCCAAACCAGATTCTGCCATGGTAGGCAGCTATCAAAAATCTTTTGGCAGGCCTAGTGATGAAATGTGTGGAGCGACTGGGATGGAACTTAGAAGGTGTGGAGCTCATATGCCCAGAGAACCCATTTTATGGTCCTGGTCAGATCAGATTGGTGGGGGGGTATAGGAAATTTCCTGGAACTCTCAGAACTAAGTGAAATTTGATAGGCATATAGCCTACTGGTTGCAACTAGTGAACTGGTTCAAGAAACTTTGTACTCTTGAAGAAAACAGTTACACAAGGGACTTATTAACCATAACAAACAAACTGGAAATAAATGTTAATTGGATCTATAAGTCTGTTTTCCCAATGTTGTTGGAGCCTTGCCGACTACTCAGGGCCCTATTGGCAAATTCTCATTCATGGTAAAACTATCAAACAGCCAAAGCAAAGACAGTCTCTGGAAGATAGGGAAGCCACCCTTGACCCCCTCATTTTAGTACAAGACAGCCACTACCCTATTTCAAGGATTGACTTGGGAACGTTTAAGAAGCTGATGAATACAAGAAGGGACTAAAACCGGAGGACCTTAGGCTACCATGGCAAGCCAAGGACAAAATTATTCCTTGAGCAGGATCCTAACCAGGACTAAAACCATACTTGGTAACTGGTTGATAGAAGCATGACATGCATTAACGTCTTTCTTTGTAGAGATGGTAGGACATCCATGAAGTTGCAGAACCAGTAGAACATGTTTGGTAGCAAGCAAGGCTCAAGGGTGAGCAGTATCGTATTTGATGTGGAAGCACTAGAACTATCCAGTTCTAAAAAATCTATTTGGAGGGTAAGTTGGCTGGCTATATTGTCAAAGAAGACGGTTGCAAGGAAAAAGAAAAGAACTTGACACTTGGCAGAATAAGTTAAATGTGCACTGAATAGGGCTCAAACACAAACATTTTGCTATGAATCACGTTTCAGTGAAAAGACCCATCATACCTGTAATGCCAATACAGCCTACTTCCGTAACTGAATTCATTAATTCTTTAACCTGGAGACCCAAAGCTCATATGTTACATACTGAACCCACTAAAGACACCTCACTAATTTTTGCACTTGCAACAATTCACTAGTTTCCAAATGCATTAGCCCCTAACGAGTGTTTGTGTATCATGCTATTGATGCGTAAACAGTTTTTTTTAGTTTTTTTTTTCAAGTTTTTGCTAGAAGTCAATGGGTCTGGGAAAAGGCTTACACAGCCAAAGCTGTGGATAATTTGTTAAAGTTTAACCGAAAAGGGTTGAGATAAGACAGTCTAGTCACCCTATTCGGCACTAGTACTATTCACCTTATTTACTTAAAGAGGCTTGAAGACCCGATGGAAATACTTTACCTCGTTGCTTCCTTGTTTACGAAAAATCGATTTTCATATAGTGGAATTTCCCTGTCGTATTTATGGCGCCTCTATGCACTTGTACCATATTGTAGCGTATACTTGACCAAAACGGTTTACGAGAAATAAGTATTCACGCAGTGAGCCACCATCTGGAAGATGATCACTGGCCACCGAAAAGCCTTGTTTGTATTGAGATTCAGATTTTCCGCGTCATAGTAGAATTTTGCGTTGTGACGACCACCGTAAACATTAAACAGTTCGAGGTGTGCTTAAAACATGACTGAAAATATGATGGAAGTTCGTTAAAGGGGGTGCACTGGGTAAGGTATGCGAGGCTAAGTTCGGGAGCTGTAAAAGTTCCCGAGCCTACGCATTAACACAAAGTTCAGCAGTGAGCCGTGTCCCTTTCGCACTATGCTTTCAGCGTGATCTCTGAGTGAGTGAGTTACTCCCAAAATAATAGCGCCTTGTAATTGGGAACAGCGATACGGGCATGGGGATAAGACAGGACTCGCGGGCTTCGGTCGGATTCTTGGGTTGAGAGGGATTGTGGAATCCCATGTTAGATTCTGAGTTGACATAGTTGCTACTCAAAAAGTCGCTTAGCGTAAAGAGTAATCCAGGAAAGCTACGCCTTACCGTAGACCTTAGTTCCTCCAGAGCCATCGGTGGCGCATAGGGCGTCGACAGAGCCTCTCCATTCGTCCCGCAATGATGCCGCAGCGGTGACGTATTCCCATTCAGGTACTAGCGAGGTACCAGCAGTCCTCAGATCTCGGTCATATGTTCGCCCTAATGTTTTTTGGGGGCGACCTCGCTTTCTTCTCCCGTCTGGCTTCCACTCGTAGATTGTTCGAGGAAGGCAGCTCTCTTCCATACGAAGGACTTGTCCGAGATATGTCCACCGCCTTCTTAGGAAAGCTACGCGCTGAAGCAAAAAAAAGTTGTAAAGTTGACCCTCGACACTTCTATCATTTCAGAAGTGGAACAGCCTCCCAAGATTACAGAGAAATATCATCATGTTGGCGATGACTGCATGTTGCTCTGTCTTCTTACTGTTGATAAGAGACACAAACACATTCCCTGGTCAGAAAGAAGTGGCTCAGTCAGTGCTGGATGATCACAACCCAAGCCACGTGTTTTTCATGAACACATCGGACAAATTTGGTGGGGTAAGTTAATTATTTTCCTAATTGCTTTAAATTTTCTGCTAGGACAATACGAATTTCGCAAGATGTTATCTATTATAAATAAAGAAACTAAAACTGTTGTCTGCTAGGAGAATACGATTTTCGTAAGATGTTATCTTTTATGAATAAAGAAACTAAAATAAAAGGTGATAAAGGCTTTCACGCCTAGTATTTGTCAGCCAGCCTGACGGCCTTTGGCGGATTCATCTGTTTTCGGGGCTGTCTGTTTGTTGAAGTTTTCTGGCAAGCATAATATGATTGAATTGATCAAAAGGACTAGTATTGCAATTTCAAGCGATTTCAAATTGGACTAGCTACAGCGTAAAAAGTTTCTCCGAGTAAGGGTTAAAGTTAACTGCAGTATTTGCTACTGGGATTAATCTTATCTCTACTGAGATAAGATTAATCCGAATTAGATTTTTTTTTTACAGTGTATCTTAAGACCTCTTTGAGCCCAAGCTGACTCGGAAACGTATGTTTAAACAGTGCATAAAACGGATATGTCAGTTACAATGCTTTGGCAGCGATATTTCGGCCCTTCTGCCTGACGAGGACCCTTGCTAAGAAGGGCCGAAATATATCTGCCAGAGCATCGTAGCTGACGTATCCGTTTTATGCATTGTTTGAATATTTTGAGACCATTTGGTTTTATATTATTATTTTCGTCAAGCATAGGGCGATGGTGATCGGTTGAAAAGATAGTAGTGCAAATACTCTTAATGACTATCTCTCCCTGCCGATGCAGAATCTCCGGGTACCTGCGGAAGAAAGCAAGAAGCGGTGTCACAGCTGCTCCCAAAGTTCGCCGTGATTGTTTGACACAGGATTTGAGTCATTGAGTTTGAGTCGTCACGGACACGTTTACTGCTTCTTCAATGAGGATCACTGGCGTGTTTTGGACTTAGTCATATAGAGTATTGGGTCGCTTTTTGCACTATAGCTTGCTATACAAACGGAATAGTAGAGTCTTGGTTTATAGTGTTGAAGGACGAATTAAGCAATTAAAGTACCGAATTTTGATGTTTTTTAGCAGCAACGGTGTTGCAAATGTGAGAATGCTTTCGAATGGATCTCATTATTGGTATTAGCATTGCTTTCGAATTAATCTCATTATTGGTATGAAGCTATAAAGATTCTAGTATTTTTAGAATACACCCGTAGTCACGCAACTGACTTGCAACTGTTCGTATTCTCTTACATTGGTGTTATGTTGTAATGTTGTATTGCGTGTTGTAGTTTTTTTCTCTTCTTTTCTGTTTTGTTTACTTCGTCTTGGTCCTCGCGGGCCAATTTTGATGGGAAATAATTGTTTCATTAAAAATTATGTTAACTAAAATGGTCAAACAAAGGTTAGACTTGGTTGAGGTTATTTCGAAAATACAACACGAATCGTTAATCGTGGCTCGAGGCCAAATGGCTGGTTTGAAAAATTCATGGCGCACTAGCGCTGAGGTTGATTTTGGGTTAATCACCAAGTTTTGTAGTTTTGGGCTTTATTATACATATGAGAGACTCCCACGGGAACTGATGATGATGAAATTTTATTTACGCACTTAAGAAGGGGAAAATAGCGCAGTCAGACAAATAAAAGGAAAAAAATACACTGAGCTTTCAATAATGTAGTAAATGTACAAGATAAAAAAAATAGACATTAAAAAAAAAGAAGGGACTAATCGGGTCTACAAAACCTTCTTCCTAGATGGAATGCGGAGAAATGGCCAAGGGCAGAAACGTGAAGGTCCTGGGCAATTGAAGATAAGTTTGCACAAGGGTCAGAGGGCAAAAAAGTGTGAACTGTATCTATTGGCATGGGTAGCGCAGAAAGGTTTAGAATGGCAGACTTACGGGACTTCATGGAGGTTCTCAAGTTTATTTTTTGCAGCTTTTGAATCTTGTTTTTATCGCTATTTTAGCCACTTGGTCCTCCAGTGCCTGGAAAGAAGGCTGAGAGAAAGAACAAAAACATACGACCATTGACTAGAGAAGAAGAGGAAGGTGGTTCCCTTCTGGACTTCGAAGATGGCGACGAAAAAGTGGTACCAAAACGCCCGGCGAAACTAACATTTTCAGGTAAAAAGAATCGGACACGACGCCATACAGTGACACAGTCAACTTATTCATGAAACTATCGACAGTCGCATCAAGGATAGACTATTGCACTGTCAGAAGTTAGATAACTGACAACACATGTTTGTCCATCCGTGTGATAAACATTCTGATTGTATATCTGTATGACTCTTTTGGCATTATTCTCTACTGACATAACACTTAAAAGGGTCGTGGCAGAAGTTTCGTCTCCAAAACCTAACACTTAAAAGGGCCATAATAGATAATTCTCGTAGCTTTTGACACAGTGAAGACAACAGCAACAAAAATGTGTAACAAACGCGCACAGTTGTTAAATGCTGAGAGATCAGAGCGAAAGCAAAGGAAACAGAGTGCACAAAAGAGTAGAGAGCCGTTTCTACTGACTTTTCTCGAGAAAACCAAAAAATTTTCTGGCAACCCTGGAAAATCTCAGCTAGCCTTGAGAAGCGAAAAATTCAAATAATATCAATCACAAGTACAGTAGAGGTATGTTTATTCGAACATGTACTTTAATGTGAACAGTGTAGTTTTGGGCTAAATGGGAGAAGGAAGATCCGAAATACCTATTCAGGGTTTTTTAGAGGCCCTTAATTAACTACTTTGGCTAACTGATAGTTGACTTTAGTCACAGAAGGGCATGAAAATTGCAAAGTTCAAAGTCAACAGACGTTCACACAAGCATACCTCTACTGTATTTGGTTAAGATGGAGATTTCAGGGGTTAGTGGAGTACGTTCGTCGTCACTGGACGTGTAAGAACAGTCAAAAGCGATACCGGTTCTTTAAAGTACTCATTGGCACCTGACAGGTTGCATATGTAATCCCTTGAATCTGGAAAATCAATAATCTAACGAAGAGAGGTTTGTGTAAATATGGCTTTGGTAAATTAGTTCTGACTTTTCACTGCGTAGAGTCGAGTGTGCCATGCGATAAGTCTGGTCTTCGGGTTTTCGACAAAACGTCCTCATTCGAAACGTCCCCTGGCGAAACGTCCCCGACAAAACGTCCCCATGACAAAACATCCCCATCACAAAACGTCCCCAAGACAAAACGTCCCCGATCGAAACGTCCCCGGCTATAGATTTTTTTTTTTGCTGATGGATAGCTCGGCCTATGAGATTACTGATTGCGTCATCAGTTCAGACAAAAAATGTTCTTGAAATATAAGCTTATGAAAACCACGATGGGTTGACTACTTCAGCATTTAACCGATAGTCAAGAAACAAACCAAAGTGTTGCTCCCGCTATAGCCATTCCTTAAAGAAAGCGCAAAGATGTAGTAGTTTGTAAATTTTCGTTTTATCCTTAATTTAACTAGTTTATTTGGATGTTAGTTTACGCTGCGATATAACTCATTGATCTCGCTTTTGTTCGATATTTAATTTGGTGATATTCATTGTCAAAGGATTTTATCAAAGGAACAAACCCTACTAACCTAGATTTACTATGTCTCTCTATCTTACTAATCGTTCCATCCGCTTTCGTTTCCTCGCTTCCCATGTCATTTTTATCTAGCATGACGGCACTACGCTTATTTTTATATTTTCCTTGCTTGACTCTCTTTGAGCCACAGCGGGCTTCCCCTTTCTCTGAGGAGCTTATTGGTGCTCCTCAGACTGTGCATGTTGCTTCAAACAACCTAGAACTGATCAGTTGAGTAAATTGCAAGGCATATTATTCTACATATTTTAACTGAAAACAATACATTTATGAAGCAACCGGTCCTATATCCGATCTTTCCTGCTTATAAGGGATGTTCCCACATCTGCAACGCACATTCTGAAGTTGTTTTACCTCGATCATGATTCATGCACCTTAAGATCGAGGCGAACTTAAAAATATATGCTTGGGGACGTTTTGCCGTGGGGCCGTTTTTTCATGGAGACGTTTTGTCATGGGGACGTTTTTTCACGGGGACGTTTCGCCAGGGGACGTTTTGTCATGGGGACGTTTCGTCGGTAAGCCTGGTCTTCATTTCAGGCAGTTACAACCTGTCAGGTGCCATTATTGGTTAAGGGATATGAGGAGGTATTTGGGAAGGGAGTTAAGTCGGATTGGTCCTTACTACTGCCCCATGTGCGGGGATATGAATGAGAATGTGGTGTACCTGATGTGTGAATTTAAAGAATTGGATGGGTTGATGGAAGGAGTGTTTGGAAAAGGAGTGTATGATGAGGAGTGGATGGCTAAAGTAATGAAAGATGAATGTTTTACGGGAGTTCGCCAATTGGGAAGATTCCTTAAACTTTAAAGGACCCCTCTTGCTTATTCTGCCTTTTATAATATACTTAGCTCCCATATGGAATTATAAGCTTCTAAAATCCCGAGCTTTCTCCATTGTTTCGTTTCGTAACTGCGAATTTGTAGCGCTTTTTCGGCCTTGCCGAGTTTTCCCGTCACCCAAAGAAAAGTTTGCCGGAATCTTCATTGTTCGCTGACAACTCTTTCACACATAAGGATGTGATAATCTTCTGTTTATTACTTCTTTAATTTGCTCAGTTTTTCCACTTTTTAACCAAGGCACGTAAAGTTTTCAAATCTTTTGCGCCCAGCCGCTGCGTCGGAGAGCAGGAAGGCTGGATATAATCGACAAGCGCTAACAAGAGAATCGCTAGTTTCAGGTGGAAAGTAATGGTATTTTCGAAAACCTTTTATCTGGTCTATTTTATAGGGAAAAGATCATTTCTAGTAAGAGTTGTGCTTTAAGCTTTCGATGAAGCATTGTAATTCTTTTGTTTTGATAAGAATATAATTGCAATACTAAGGTTTTTGCCTCTATAATTTTCTCGGGACACTTAACATATTAAATTGAATTTCAGCCTGGTGGTAGTCGACACCTGCTTTGAATTGGTTGATATTGTCGGCACTTACCACACTTTATGGGAGAGTATTCCAGTATTCTACTGTTCGGTTTCTAAAGCTCCATTTCCAATGTCTTTTCGGAATTTCTTACCACTCAGTTTCAAGTTGTGTCCTCTATAAGGGCTTACCGACGAAACGTCCCCATGACAAAACGTCCCCTGGCGAAACGTCCCCAGCGAAACATCCCCGTGACAAAACGTCCCCATGACAAAACGTCCCCGTCACAAAAACGTCCCCAAGCTTAGATTTTTAAGTTCGCCTCGATCTTCAGGTGCATGATAGAGGTAAAATAACTTCAGAGTGTGCATTACAGATGTGGGAACATTCCTTATAAGCAGGAAAGATCGGACATAGGACCGGTGCTTCATAAATATATTGCTTTCAGTTAAAATATGTAGTGTAATATGCCTTGCAATTGACTCGTAACTGATCAGTTCTAAGTCATTTGAAGCAACATGCACAACCTGAGACCAATATGCTCCTCAGAGAAGGGGAAGCCCTCTGTGGCTCAAAGAGAGGCAAACAAGGAAAATGCAAAAGTATGCGTAGTGCCGTTATGCTGGATAAAAATGACATGGGAAGCGAGGAAACAGAAAGCGGACGGAACAATTAGTTAGGTAAAGAGACATAGTAAATCTAGGTTAGACCGCCGAATTAAATCTCGAACAAAAGCGAGATCAATGAGTTATATCGCAGCGTAAACTAAGACACAAAATAAACCAATTAAAATAAGAGATAAACCGAAAACTGACAAACTACTAAATCTTTGCACTTTCTTTAAGAAATGGCTATAGCCTGGAGCGACACTTTGGTTTGTTTCTTGAGTATCGATTAAATGCTGAAGTAGTCAACCCATCGTGGTTTTCAAAAGTTTATATTCCAAAAACGTATTCGTCTGAACTGATGACGCAGTGAGTAGTCTCATAGGCCTGGCTATCCCTCAGAGATGAAAAAAAATTATATAGCCGGGGACGTTTCGCCATGGGGAAGTTTAGCCAGGGGACGTTTCGCCACGGGGACGTTTTGTCGTGGGGACGTTTTTTCACGGGGACGTTTCGTCGGGGACGTTTCGAATGGAGACGTTTTGTCGATAACCCCTCTATAAGACCGTTGCGCTTGAAAGTGAGGACATCATCAGGCCTTATGTTATCATAATAACTATGGCAAATTTTAAGTTTTGTTTTTTGGGATCCCAAAACGTAAGTGGAAGGATACCTATGACATCGCAAAAAAGTTCGTCTGTCCGTCTGTCGTGTGAGCACGATAACTCTCGAAGGGAATGAGATATTTTGATGAAACTTGGTGTGAGGATTCTTTGGGTCAAGGGTAAGGTCAAGTTCGTAGGTGGGCTCTGTAGCTCTACATTTAGGGGTGGGGGAGGGGGTTTCAAATTAAGGGGCAAAAAAAAACTATTTTTGAAAAGCCATTGAGATAGTTGATTTAGGGGTAAGGAGACGTGCTGGTTCCGAATATTAAAGTTATTTTGTTGCCCGACTAGTAGTTCACCCGGAATCCGGTGAAAACCGGACACAAAACTTGTCGACCAGTTTTCGGCTATAGCGGTCCTATCCCTTTATTCTCAAATGATTATAGCTCTGCGCACGTGGCCGACAATCATTAAATATGTTTATTCAGTGACGTAACCGAAGGTCGAAGGGGGTCTCTAAGGTTTTATACAGAGGCAAAAGAGACATGGGGTGAATGTGTTTATTGTATAGCGGGTTTCGATAGGGAGGAATTGAAATTATTAATTAGTATGCGTGCTGATATTTTACCGCTGGGAGATAGGAGGAGGTATACGGGTAGGCCGATTGGGAGAATTGGTCCTTACTTCTGCCCGATGTGTGGAGAGCGAGAGTGTGTGCGACATCTTATGTGTGATTGTAGGAAATGTAGTTGGAATTGTAGGAATAAGTGAGGGGTTGCTCACTGAAAAAGGTTTGGTAAGGAAGGGGTCACTCACTGAAAAAAAAATGTACTGGATAAGTGAGGGGTTGCTCAGTGGGTGTACTAAAGTCGTTTGGGGAGGGGGTGGGGTGAGCCGGTCCCAGGTACTCGTGAACCAATCCCAGGTGCACGCGAGGGGTTAGGAATTTTGTGTACCCGTTAAAGGAGTACTCGAGGGGTTAAACACTTGGGTGAGCCAAGCGAGGGGGTTGATTCATGGTGTACCAAAGAGGGAACTGCTAGGGTACGCGAGGGGCTACTCACTGAAAGAAGGGTGAACTGGGTGAGTGAGGGGTTGCTCACTGAAAAAAGGTGTACTTGGTAAGGGAGGTGTTACTCACTGGAAAAATAAATATTCTTTGAGCCCAAGCTGACTTTGAAACATTTATTCAAACAATGTTTACAACGGGTACGTCAGCTACGATTCTTCATCAGCGATATTTCGGCCCTTTTTGGCAAGGGTCCTCGTCAGGCTGTCAATCTTCTGGTTCAACTTCGGGGAAGGAAACAAACTTGTAATCATTTTATCATTACAGGTTTGTTTCCTTCCCCGAAGTTGAACCAGAGGATTGACAGCCTGACGAGGACCCTTGCCAAAAAGGGCCGAAATATCGCTGATGAAGAATCGTAGCTGACGTACCCGTTGTAAACATTGTTTGAATAAATACACTGGAAAAAAGATGTACTGGATAAGTGAGGGGCTACTCAGTGGGTGTACTAAAGTTGTTTGGGGAGGGGGTGGGGTGAGCCGGTCCCAGATACTCGTGAACCAATCCCAGGTGCACGCGAGGGGTTAGGAATTGAGTGTACCCGTTAAAGGAGTACTCGAGGGGTTAGACACTTGGGTGAACCAATTCCAGGTGCTAGATGTGTGTGGGCCAGTTTTAGATGCTCGGTGAACCAATCCCAGGTCTACGCGAGGGGTTACTCACTTACAAAAAAAAATCAGGGGCTAGGAACTGGGTCTTAAGGGGGATTCCCCGGGGGAATTATCGAATTTTGAACTTTATTTCCTTGACGGATAAGCTGGCAAAATTTGCAAGGTTCGGCTCCAGCGTCACCAGATCTTTCGCTCTGCATGCAGTTCGCCGGGAATGCTGCTAAAATACGACGAATTTGGTAGAAAAACAACAACACAATTCTAAAATACCTTTTTGAGGTCGATTAGATATGAGATATTAGAGTAAACATACTTGTTGAACCCGTATCTGAACTTGGTTTCCTCATTTGATTAGTTGTTTGCCCGTAAGCAAAAAAGTTCAAAATGGTAACATTTTTGTTGTAGGCTACATATTCAAGTGGTTTATTATGGATAAATAGCAAAAATTTTTAAGGGGTCTAGCGAAGACTTGGAAATGTACAAGATTCGATTGTCTGGATCAAGAAGTCTGAACATTAAAATTTTTGGGATCCCATCGAAACCTTTGGTCTTGTTTGTATTGTATTGCCATGGCCCTCGGGCTTTTTGTGTAAATATATATCATATATACTTTTAAGCGGAATGTTTTCACAGCTGTGTAAACGCATCATAAGCCGTTCTGGAAGTTCTTGCACTCTACTGTATCGTCGCAATGGAAACCCACGATAAAGCGATGTGCTCTTTTACCCTCAGCTGTAGGTTAGAATAGAGGTGCATTCTCGCCGTTCCCCGAGGACTCCACTTGAGGGGTCCCCGCGTTTTTGTTTGTCCCGGGGACTCACTTCTCGTATTCTCGCGAGTCCCCACGGACGGGGAATGCTCCGATTATCATCACCATCATCAGAAAGGACTCCCTTTCAGATTCGGAGGGGAATCAGTTTTTGCTGGTGCTGGTGCAATATAAAATTAATTAAAAACAGTCGTAATAAACAAAACCAAAAATAAAGTGGATCCAGACCAATTTCGGCAGCTGCATATTTTTTTTTTTTTCGAACCAAATCCGTTTTGGAAGGATTCCCCGTGTTCTCGCTGTTTTCTGTATGCGGAGTCCGTGTGGAGCGACTCCCTCTATTCTCGCCGTTCCTTTCGATTCCCTGAGAAGTCCTCGCGGAACGGCGAGAATACGCCTTTTGTGTAAATATATATAATATGGAGTTTAAGCGAAATGTTTTCACAGCTGTGTGATTGCATCATACACTGTAAAAAGTTTCTCCGAATAAGGGTGCAGTATTTGCTACTGGGATTAATCTTATCTCTATTGGGATAAATTAAATCCGAATTAGGGATAATCTTATCTCAATAAAGACAGGAGTAATCCCAGTAGCAAATACTACAATTTTTTTTTTACAGTGTAAGCTGTTCTGGAAGTCCGTGGATCTTTACTGTATCGTCGCAATGGAAACCCACGATAAAGCGATCTGCTCTTATACCCTCAGCTTTAGGTTAGAATAGGAACTGAAAACCTGTATTCTGTTTGTCTTTTCAGGGCCAAAAAATGAGAGACAAAAGGCCGTTGTTGATGCATTCCGACATGCCTGGAAGGGCTATAGAGACTATGCATGGGGACATGATCACTTGAAGCCCATTTCGAAGACCTACGGTGATTGGTTTAGCTTGAAACTTTCAATGATCGACGCCCTTGACACGATGTATATTATGGGACTAAACGATGGTGAGTGTTCAAATTTAGAGTCGGGTAATCATAAAAATAATATATTTTTGACCCGCTACAAAAAATCAAAGCGGAGTAGCAATAAAAGAAACAAAACAAACACTCCACAAAACAAAAAGGACAAGAAACTAAAGCAAACGAGAAAGGCAGCTGTGGGCGTGCAGATAGTTATAAGTTGGTAAATGGTTGTGGGACCCTGGTCTAGAGGATTGACAGCATTTAGCTGCAATCGTAGGCTATGGTATTTTCTTCTCTTCGGTGGACTTCTGCCTACCTGCTCTCACTGGGGCCGCTGTATTATTTATATAAATTGAATAGGGCTGAGATACGGCAGTCGCGTTGTTAGCCATTGAAATCCACACTTTTACTGGCATTCAAATTCGTCGCGTCTGGGTGAATTTTGGCTTGTCGTGCAAGCTGCGCATATTCTGAACGTCACTACCAGAGCTCAAGATGAAAAAACAAAATCCTTCAGAAGTTATTCATCGTCTATTCACCTTAATATAGGCTTGAAGACCCGGTGAAAATGCGTTACGTCGTTACTTCACTGTTGCGGAGTAACTTAATTTTTCGAATGAATCTATTCTTTCTGATCTGTCGTGTCTCCACGTGCTTGTACCTCTGTGCTCAAAATATTAGAAGAATGAAGAATAGAAGAATAGAATTTTATTTTTCAAAAGCAGCTGCCACAGCGTTACCGCCGAATTTGACCTTTTCGTCATAAAACAAGACCAAAGTTTTCGATGGGATCCCAAAAATTCAGTATCTGATCCAGACAACTGGGTCTTGTCTTAGCCAGATCCAGTCATCGCCAGAATCCTTGAACATTCTTACAATTAAAATTCAGAAACAGATTAAGGCCAAATAGCTAATCATCTGAGAAAACCAAGTTCAGATAAGGATTCAACATGTGTGTTTACCTGTATAAGTCATATCTGTTTTGACGAAAAGTTCCTGCCGCTTCTGCCAATTTCCCGGTTTCGGCCGAACTCTAGAACTACTTGTCCGGCGAAAAAAGAAAGCTCAAAAACGAGCTTTCTTTCCCCAATAATGAACATCTAATCGACTTCAAATAAAAATTTAACTTATAACAAATTTTCCGACTCCAGCCGGATTCCGGTCGAACTATATGTCCGGGTAAAATATGATTGTCACACACGGATTCAGCGTCTCGTCTTACCCCTAAATCGGTTATCTAATCAGCTAGAAATAAAACTTTAACTTCTAACAATTTTCCGGTTTTGGCCGGATTCCGGGCGAACTACATGTCCGGGTAGAAAATTGTTTTCACATAAAAGTTCAGCATGTCTTCTTTCCCTAAATCGGACATCTGATCAACTCCAAATAAAACTTTTAATTTTAACAAACTTTCCGGTTTGGGCCGGATTCCGGATGAACTACTTGTCCGTCGAGAAAATGGTTTTCACCATCGTCTTCAGCATGTCTTCCTACCTCTAAATCGAACATCTAATCAACTTCAAATAAAACTTTTACTTTTAGCAAACTTTCCGGTTTTGGCCTACTTGTCCGATTACGAAATGGTTTTCACCATCGTGTTCAGCATGTCTTCTTACCCCATAATCGACTATCACATTAGCTGTTTCAAAATATTTTGTTTGCCCTTTAATTTGAATCCCCTCCCCCACCCCTAAATGTAGGGCTACAAAGCCCATTTACGAACTCGACTTGTCCGCCGACCCAGCGAATCCTCACACCAAGTTTCATCAAAATATCTCATTCCCTTCGAGAGTTATCGTGCTTACAGACGGACGGAAGGACGGACGGACAGACGGACAACTTTTGCGATGTCATAGGTATCCCTCCACTTACGTTTTGGGATCCCAAAAATGATGAATAGCATAACACTCTATCACTCTATAGTCTTGTCACGAAGAAAAAAAAAACACTAAAAAGGACTAACTTATCGGTTATTGTACAACTCAACAAATGCTTGAACAAAACTCCTTCTATATCTCTCATGAAGAGGGGCCACAGGTGCTAGTTTGGGGATTTCCTGGGATTTCTCTCATGGGGTCTAATCCGTATAGGAGAATAGGGGGCTGGGAGAATATTACGTATTCGGGGAACAGATAGGGTTTTAATACCGAAATCGATGCTAAGGCGAGTTCATCTCTCTTCCAGGGTAGCCAGCTTGAACCTTTTTAGTAGGTAACCGCTGGGCACTTTACCCTCCCCATTAATAATCATGAGGGCCCTTTTTTGAATATTCTCGATGCGGTATGCGTGTTATGAAGATTCAGCAGTTTCAGCGGTAAAAATTGCCGAAAAGTAAACTAAAAGTGGCTGTTTTGCAGTCCTTGGAAAAGAGGTCTTTCTTCGGACGTGATTGGAATCGAGTCTGGAATCGAACATCTCATAAGCTTCGCGTTGTTGGCCATTGAAATCCACGCTTTTACTGGCATTCAAATTCGCCGCCTCTGAATGAATTTTGGCTTGTCGTGCAAGCAGCGCATATTCTGAACATCACTGCCAGAGCCCAAGATCTGAAAATAATAATCCTTTAGAAGAGTAAAAATAATTAAATGTAATCAAATGCAAGATATAAAAATAGGTTGGCTTTTCAGTTAAACTTATAGGCTACCTAAAGGTCTTAGCAGACGTATCCTGAATGTTTGTAAACATGGAAGTCTCATCCAGACCGCAAAATTCTGCACAAAACAGAACCCGCGTTTCTTCTTGAGGTTAAATGTTGTTCAGGCTTCTCCGGAGCGCACTGACCGGGCTTTCTGATTGGCTGATGTGCCACTGGAAATGGATCTTGTTGAAAACAGCAGTTTGGATTAATTATGCTATTAGGAAGAAAGTACTACTTACTAGTCATAATAAGCAAAGTCTATGTTGGCTCGTTATGGCGCGAATAATTATTAAGAAAATAATAAACTGTGATGATGATGACATTTATTGCAAAAAGCCAACTGGCCATAGCAACTACCACAAAAACAAAATCACGTACAACAAAAAACAAACAACAAAAAAAAGAAAATCGTACAGATAACTTAATAAGACTTACATTAGATCCTCCCGGTGCTTCGCTGCCAACCGGACGAAAGCCAAATGTCTCATTACTGCGAAACACTTATCTTCAATCAGATCTACTAACCCTTCCTCCCCTAAGTTTTCAGTCGTGCTTTAAACATACTTCGCCACAGCATCTATTTCTTGTATCGAGACCTTCTTTTGACCTGCTCAGGGGGGGACCTGTTCAGACGATGCAACATGTGGCATAATACATGGCACGAAGTATCAGATTCAGCGGGTAAAACCCAGATCTAGCGAATAAGGAATTTTCAATCAATCAATCAAGTTTATTATCCAAATAGCTTACAGCTAGAAGTGGAATACAGTACTTACGAAATGCACAGACCCGAAACAAATTAACTAATACATTTACAAGATATGACCAGAAATAAACGATGGGATGAAACTACGTAAAAATTGGGCAGAAGAGTTAGCAGGATATGGAGAAAACTGATTGCCAGTATTCCTCTCGGACGGACGTACAGAAGATGGGAGGGGAGGGGGGAATAAATGGGCCATCTATTTTTTTTTTATCGTTATGGGGGACAGATCCGCCTTTTTGCTACAATCTCACTGTCGGAAGTTTCGCACCATCTAATGCAAGAATGCACAATTTCAACAGATAAAACCTAATCTGTTAATGTTGTTGTGTTTTGTTATGAGCCTTTAAATACTAGGTTTTTGTTAAAAAAAAAAACAAGTTCAACTTCTATTCATAAATCAGCTAAATACACGTTCAAGAGCCAATCTGGCAGAGAGAGGGCAGGAGGTCGAGTGGCGGTTAAAAAATGGTTTGCTATGATGATTTAAACAAACAATCTTAAGTATAGTGAACTGAAAGACAAAAATGCTCCTCAGCCGGGATTTGAACCCAGGACCGTCTGCTTACAAGGTAGGCGTTCTTACCATTTGAGCTGCCGCACTGTCAGAAGTTTCATAACAGATTGTGCATAACACTTTCAAGAATAACACCTTTTCACTTAGAAAAAAAGTGGTATGACCAATTAAGTTTATACTAGTTCGTGCCCATGTGAAGTAAGACGTCGGTTGGAAACCGTTTATTACACAAGATAAGAAAAACAATAATTCACTTGGTTCATAATTCAACACTTTGCCCTTTCTGTTCTGTTCGTCTTGGCTGCTCAGCCCGAACTATATCAAAATATCTCCGACAAGCTATACCATGGAGCGCGATTCATTCTGTGGCGTAGTCAAACGAACGCCGTGTAAACAGTGGCGGAACCAGATTCCGTCACACTCCCTCTCCCTTAAAGAATCCCTCCCCCTTAAAGAAGGGGCCGGCGAAAGCGACAACCCGGACACGCACTAACTAGCTTCTGCGCGTCTGCTTTTAAACTGGGCCAATAATAAGCACTGCGCAGATTGTTCAAGGTGGTTTCTGCATCGAAGTGCGTAGTTCGTTGATGGGTGTGTGACTTCAACAACAAGGACATACGGAACGTCCTTGGTACGACGAGCGTTATTTCCGATTGCGCCCTGCCTCGGTAAACCCTAAATATGGCGCTGTCGTGGTTACAAAACGTTATATCTGTTCTCCTGAACTTCTGTTGCGCATTCTTAACCATTTCAGCTATCTCTGATTCGGTTGTGGTCTCCTGCTGTAGCTGATTCCAACATCCTTGCTCAGTGATGTCCTTCTCAAATTGTTCTCGCAAATGGTTGGCTCTGATTTCGTGGACGGTATCTGTAACGAACAGTAGAAAATCACTACATCTTATACACACTATTTACAAGTTATATACATACACCTCTTGAAAGGGCATCCGCATTCTGGTTCTCGATTCCCTTCTTCTTCGTGTATGTGATCTCGAATTGTTGAAGGACTAGAGCTGCTCGGGCTAGTCTACCGTTGTGATTTTTCATGGTATTCAGGTGGGCTAGTGGGGCATGGTCGGTTTGGACCTCGAAAGGTCGCCCTTCTACATAAAAGTACAATTTTTGTACTGCCCACTTTATCGCCAAGCATTCCCGCTCGATGGTCGCGTAATTTCTCTCCGCGGTTGTCAGGGCTCGGCTCAGATACATGAACGGTCGCTCTACTCCGTTGTGGACCTGTGATGCAACGACCCCTATCCCTTCCCCGGAGGCGTCTACCTGTATCACCACTTTATTCCCAGGGATAAAACATGCCATGATCCTGTCGCTTACTAACTCTGATTTCAGCTGAGTGAAGGCGTGTTCACACCGATGGTTCCACTCCACCATCGAAGGTTTTGACTTCAGAGTCAGCTCAACTAAAGGTCGTGAAATCATCGCTCTGTTGGGTATCAGGGCCTGGTAATAGCTCACTAGGCCTAGAAATGCTTTTACGTCTTTCTTTGAGACCGGCCTAGGGAAGTTTTTGACAGCCAGTGCCTTATCTTCAGATACCGAAATGCTCCCGCTTCCAACAACAAAACCAAGGTAAACTGTTCGCGCATAACCGATGCGACACTTTTTCGGGTTTGCTGTCAAGTTTGCTCGTCTTAACCGCCTAAGAACTTCCCTAAGGTGTCTAACATGGTCTTCCCACGTCTCACTGTAAATCACTAAGTCATCATAATAAGCGTCACAGAAATCTAACCCATCTATGACCTCACGGATGGTCTTCACAAAAGAAGCGCCAGCATCGCGTAGGCCAAATGGCATGCGCAAAAATTCGTACTGCTTGTTATGACTCTTGAAGGAGGTCTTTGGGATACTGGATTCCTCCATTTCTATTTGAAAATACCCTTTGGTTAAATCTAAAATCGAAATAAATTTTGCGTTGCCAACTTTTGTGATGAGTTCGTCTGAACGCGGCATAGGGTATGGGTCTGGGTTCTCTGTTACGCTATTTAAACCGCGATAATCACAACAAAGCCGTAGGGATCCGTCTTTTTTCGGTACTACTACTATAGGGCTACACCAAGGGCTATTAGACGGGCGAATGACGCCGGCTTCTAACATTCGGTTGATTTCGGCGTCAACTGCGGCGCGTCTACTTTCCGGTATCCTGTAAGCGGCTTTTCTAACAGGTTTTGCGTCTCCTGTATTTATCTTATGCTTAAACAAGCTCGTTTTTCCCGGAATCTCGCTCAATGTTCTTCGAAACTCTTGCAGAAGGGCTCTAGCTTCTTCCTTCTGCTCGGAAGTCAAATCTGGATTAATATCGACTTGCTCGACGCTACAGTCTGTTTCCGGACCGAATGTTATAAGCCGGACTTTTGGATCCTCACTTGAGTCACCGATTGAGATTACTGTAGAAAAATAGCAAGGCGAAGGCTCGTGGAACTTCCGTAAAAGATTCGCGTGTAAAATCTTTTTCCGTTTTCTGCCCTCAAAACCGCTAACTTCATAATTGGACTTACCAATCTTCCTTGTCACAATCACAGGGCCTTGCCATCTACGCTCAAGTTTTGACCCTTCCGTTTCCAACAGTACAAGCGCCTTATCACCTACAGTCAAGGACTTCGGCTGGTTCCCTGTCGCCTTGTCGTACGTATCTTTCTGTTTTTCAGAAGCTGCGCTGGCTTTCTCACTGGCTAAGGATTGAATTCTGGCCAAACGCTCTCTTAGCTGCAAGAAATAAGGACCATTAGATTCGAAGGGTTTGCCAAACCTTGACAATTCTGGATTTCCGACAAAGCCCTCCTTAAGAACTTGTAAAGGACCTCTAGGATCTGCGCCAAAAACTAGTTCGTAAGGCGAAAAGCCTGTCGATTCGTGTGCCGCTTCGCGATACGCAAACAGCACGAATGGCATCATTTCATCCCATTTTCTTGGCTCTTCTGCCGCGCACTTCTTGAGCATCGTAACTAAAGTGCCATTCATCCTTTCACAGAGTCCGTCAGTCTGTGGATGAAAGGGTGACGTACGCGTTTGCTTAACGCCCAGCTCTGCTAACATCTTTTTTAATGGTCCAGCTAAAAAATTTGCCCCTTGATCGTTGATTACTTGATTTGGAGTTCCAAATCTTCCGAAATAGTCTCTTAGGCACTCCATGATCTTTGGCGTTTTCCCTGAGCGAAGAGGATATGCCTCCCGCCATTTCGAAAAGTAGTCGACTATAACTAGGATGAAACGATTTCCTTTGCTCGATCGTTTCAAAGGACCTACTAAATCCATACCAATCCTCTCGAAAGGTCTGCTTGCAGGCTCAAACTTTTGCAACGGTATTTTGTCTCGTTTCGTCACTCTCGCTACTAACTGACACTCATTACAAGTCATGCAAAACTTTGCTACGTCCCGTGCTACACCAGGCCACCAGAAGTGGCGCCGAATCCTATCCAGACTTTTCTTTTGCCCGAGATGCCCCCCAAAAGTCGAGCTGTGTGCTTGCTCCAGCACCTGTTGGCGATAACAACGAGGCAAAATAAGTTGCTTTCTAACCTCCCCGTTTTCGTTTCGAAGTCTGTAAAACAAATTGTCTATTTTAATGAAGCTTACCTCTGCGTTTTGGCTCTCCAGTTGTTCGCAATTTTGACACTTGGCTCGAATGGTGGCAAGCGTTGGATCAGCCTCCTGGTCGGCGCCAAAATTGTCGGACCTTTGGCTCACGGGCATATTAGCGACCTTAGCGCTATAAGATCGCTTCTCTGCCACTTTCTCGCTTCGAGGCTTGGTATGCTTGTTCCCCTTCTCGAACACTTCTTCATCGAAGCTGAAGATGTCAGACGCGTTCGTTGACGCATTGCACTCGAGGATCGGCGTAGTAGGTGACTCTGCCGTTGCATCCTCTCTTTGAGTCGGAGCCCTACGCTCTGGCGATTCATCTGAACTGTTCTCGCTTGAACTGCTGCTTGAGCTACTCGATGAGCTTGACTCGGAGCTACTACTGGATGAGCTTGAACTTGAGCTCACAATTCTTCTACGCTTCCCTAGAAGAGACCAAAAACTAGGTAAGTTCCTACCAATAATAACTTTATACGGTAAGTTATCTGATACAGCAACAGATATTTCTTCTTTCACCGTTTTTCCCCACGGTAGTGGAAGCTCGAATATTACTCGGGCGCTCGCCAGAGACTGCACGTGTGAGTGGACACAACCTATGTGAAATACTTCCCCGGAATCGACATCTTCCGATCTCACTAGGTCACTGTGAACCATGGTCACCTCGCTCCCGCTGTCTACTAACATTTCTGTTTCGCCCCCATTCAGCTTCCCCACAATGATCTGTGCTTTACTACACCCTGGTTTACTTTCACCTAAAAGTATCCCATCTAGGGGCGCTCTTTTCCCACCTGATAAAGCTAAAGCGTTTCGCGCCACATAAGTTTTCGGCCTTGGCGCGGTTTTCGACTCGCGCTCGCTCTTTCGTTCAGGGCATTTTCTGGCTAAATGATCGAGAGACCCGCACTCGAAGCACTTTCGAGGCTCGTTCGGATTTCCCTTTCTTTCATAAGAGGAATACTTACTTCCTCGTTTCTCTTCGGACGGTGTATCGTTTCTCTTCGGCACCATTCTCTGTTGTCTATGAGCTTCTGTGTAGTTCGAGGCGATCGTAACAGCTTCTTCGATGGTTTTCGGCGCTTGCTGCTTAAGCAGAATCACCAAACCTGAAACGTAAATGCTATTAACGAACTGCTCAAGTACAAACTGATTGAGTACAGATTTCATTTTGGCTGCGGCTGCCTCTGCTTCGGAGAGCGTTAACCATTTCATGCAGTAGATTCGGAGTCTATCAGCGTGCTCTTGGAAAGTCGTTTTTTCATTCATTCGTTGCTCCCGGAAGTTTATGCGATATGTTTCTGGTGAAATGTTGTATTTTTGTAAAATTACCATTTTCACGCTAGAAAAACGTCGTATTTGGTCCTGGCTCAGGTTTGCGATCGCTTCTAAAGCACGACCAGAAAGCAAAGGCATTAATTTTAATACTTTTGTGGCATCATCCCAGGCGCAAAGATTTGCAGTGTTTTCAAAAGCGGTCAAAAAGCTATCAATGTCGTCACCGTCGGACATTTTTTGTAAAGGCGGCTCCCGTGGCTTTGATAATCTCTCAAGTAGTTGCTGTTTTTCTAAGGTATGACGGGTTTCGTCATCGTCCTGTTTCCTTTGCAACAACTGAACTAGAGATCGAAACTCTCCGACTAATGCACTCAAATCTGCGGCGGGTACTAACTGATTTCCGGACTTGACGTCTTGATTTGCCATTTGCTGACTCCTTTCTTTTACCCTAAGACTATTAGCTTCCACAGGTGATGGCGATTCTAGCTGGTTCTGTGTTTGGTAATTGCAGGCTCTTTGCACAAAACCTCGACCTACAGGAACCAGCTCTACGTGCACACGATCCTGCGCTGTCGATCTAGTCTTTGTTCTTTCCTGTCCTTGCTCCAGGGTTTTCCAGAAGAACGGAAATAAAATGGTTCAGCTAAACGGCTCAGATCCTATTTGCTCTGTAGTTTACGATAGTAACGCTTCTTCGGAGGCTTGCGAAAACATGGTAATATGATAGTGCTAAATTCTTACCTTGCTCAATTTAACACTATCCCACCGCTGTTCACCAGTTGTGAAGTAAGACGTCGGTTGGAAACCGTTTATTACACAAGATAAGAAAAACAATAATTCACTTGGTTCATAATTCAACACTTTGCCCTTTCTGTTCTGTTCGTCTTGGCTGCTCAGCCCCAAAGATCGTATTAGTAGGAAAGATGGGCCACTCGCCGAAAAACGCGTCGTAGAAAATCGACTGTGTCGCATCCTAGCGGTCAGCTCGACATGAGAGTTTTCAATAAAAAATTTTCGACGCGAGATGGCACGCAAAATTAGCCTTATGATCTCGCTCTACAGAATTCGACTGAGATCAATTAGTCTTGATTCCTACCTGGAGCACAGGTTTTGGTGATTGAGTCAAGACGAATCAAATGCACTTTTCGGTTCATCTTTGGTTCTGTCAAAGACTATCATGAGATGAAGGAGAAAAAGGTAGAAATAAAGAAGTTTTTCTATGCCGTGGTTTACGGGCTGATCTTCTCTTGGCGTATTAAAAAATGCTGCATCATCAGGCGTATTCTCGCCGTTCCCCGAGGACTCCACCTGAGGAGTCCCCGCGTTTTTGTTTGTCCCGGGGACTCACTCCTCGTATTCTCGCGTGTCCTCACTGAAGGGAATGCTCCCATTATCATCACCGTAATAAAAAAGGACTCTCTTTCCGATTCGGAGGGGAATCAATTTTTCCTGGCGTTGGTGCAGTGTAAAATTAATTAAAAACAATCAGAATAAATAAAACCAAAAAATAAAGTGGATCCAGACTAATTTCGTCAACTGCATATTTTTTTCCCGAATAAAATCCATTTTGGAAGCATTCCCCATGTTCTCGCTGTTTCTGTAAGCGGAGTCCGCGTGGAGTAACTCCCTCTATTCTCGCCGTTCCGTTCGATTCCACGAGGAGTCCTCGGGGAACGGCGAGAATACGCCTATGGTTTTCGTCGGGATCCGTTTAGCGGGAGGACTAGTAGAGCCGTTGCTACATGTTCTTTAGAAGCAGGTTCTACTCGCGATTTAAGCTCTTTTCTATACAGGACGGGATGGGATAGTGCCAATAATTTTAAATAATACTATGGAGAACCTCCGAGTGTCAAAGTCCCTTCAAAGTGAGATACGAGGCCTACAGGTCGCTAGTACAACCATTGGACAATGAGCGATACTTTCGGCTGCGACTTTAATTTGTGATCAATCTATCGAATAAAAGGCGCACGACACACAACTAACAAATCCCAGACTGTACACAGGTGTAGCCTATAGTTAAATACTCCTTCATCCCAAGCTGACTGCGAATCATGCCTGAATCATAGTTGCGAATCATACTTGACCATGCAAGACAGATAGGTCAGCTGAATTTTATTAGAGCTATTAAACATGTTTATCCACATGCTCATTTTCCAGCTAGAGGGGCTTATACATCTTGTTTATTTACCGAAATAGCAAAGATAGCTAGCAAAGGTAAGTAAACCTAACACTTTCATCAGTATGTAGAAAATGGCCAATGACTAATAATAAAGCCTGAAGAGGACCCTTGCCAGGAAGGGCCGTATTATAGCTCTGATAAAATTCAGCTGACGTATCCGTCAAGGTCCGTAGTTTTAAAACAGGTACAGGTATGTAGTTATTTTCAGATATGTCGGTTAGAAATCTTAAACTAAATGCCGGCGTTCCGCATTAACATACGCAACCCAAATATAGCTATACACAGGTATAGGTTTGTAGTGACGAACAGGTACGTAGTAAGGTGGTATGTAGTTAAAGTTTAGTTGAAAAGCCAGCTTATTTTATGTGATATTCGAATACACTGAATTACTCTGACAGCGAAGGAATTTAAAAATTTTCACCTTGGGCAGTAGTAGTAACGTTCAAAATACAAACTGCTGGCTCGACGGGTTACGCCTACCCCCCCCCCCCCCCCCCCGGTACCAAAAGCGCAAGGTAGAACAAAGATAAGCGCAAGGCAGAACAATGATAAGCGCAGGCAGAACAAAGATAAACAAGGGAGGGGAGTGTAAAGTGAAGGTGAAGGTCGATGGTGACAGAACAATTGCTGAAGTGAACGAACACATGCATTCACCTTAAGATGTTGTCAGTGAGGTGTTAAAAGTGAAAGATCAAATCAAAACCCGTGATATAGTTGAAGATTCTAAGAAGTCTTAAGGTGTCGGCTTACACAACTGTATGTTACAGGTATAAACAGGTACAGGTGTGCAGTTACAAACAGGCGTTTTGTACTTACTAAGCGTTAAGGTATTCAGTTGCAAACAGGTACGTGGTAAACATGTATGTAACAGTACAAGTATGCAGTTTAAGATTCTAAAACTAGATGTCCGCGGATCGCGTCAATTTACGCTACACGTGTGTAGTTATAATCATGTAAGGCATGTAGTTGTTCACACATACGCAGTTAATTTGTATGTTCTAGTATAGAGATATAATTCAAGAGTCTAAGTCTAAGTCAAGACATTTACCGACTGGCTGGTAATTTTTCCCAACTTTTTTTTGCAGAAAATCGACTGTTTTTAAGAAAAACGAGTTAAAAAAAAAATCGACTCATTGTCAGAAAAAACAACTGTTTTGACGAAAAATCGACTGGTTTTCATGAAAAAAAAATCAACTGTTTTGACGAAAAGTCGAGGCGCTTCGCGACGACTCGGTTATTCTTTACCGACTGGCCGACAACATTGGGGGGGGGGAGGGCGCCCCCTCCCCCCCAGTCGTGACGCCCCTGCAAATAACATCAATGATATAAGAAAATGTCTGTGTGTTGTACACACATACGCAGAAACTTGACAGAAGATTTTGTACTTACTAAGCGTTAAGGTATTTAGTTGCAAACAGGTACATGGTAAAAACGTATATAGTACACTGTCAGAAGTTCCATAACACATGACACGAGGATGCGCTGTTTCAACAGATACGCGTAACAGATAACACTTCGGATGTTATCTGTTGTGTTTCAAAATGTTCTGCACAATAAGCGTTACGATCAGGAAGAAACGAAAAATCGCCAAAAAGTATCTGCTGAGTTTTCCGACATCATGACGACAAGGAATAAAGTCAGTAGATGCTTTTTGGCTCTTCTAAACAAAGCTTGATATGCACAACATTAAATGCATAACGTTTTCAAACCCAAGAGATAACATCCGAAGCGTTATCTGTTACGCATATCTGTTGAAATTGCGCATCCTCGCGTTATCTGTTATGAAACTTCTGACAGTGTAGTACAAGTACGAAGTTGAAGATTCTAAAACTAGATGTCCACATCAGGTACAGGTGTGTAGTTGTACACACATACGCAGTAAACTTATATGTTGTATTGAATACAGAGATATAGTTGAAGATTAAGAAGTCTTAAGGTATGCAGTCACAAACAGGCGTTTTAAAACAGGTACGTGGTAAACATGTATGTAGTAGTACACGTATGCAGTTTAAGATTATAAAACTAGACGTCAGCGGATCACGTTAATATACACTACCCAGGTACAGGTACGCAGTAAACGAGTATGTTGTAATACAGACATATAGTTGAAGATTCTAAGAAGTCTTAAGACGTCGGCTAACACAACCGTATGTTATAAGTATCAGGTATGTAGTTACAAACAAACTTTTTGTACTTACTAAGAGTTAAAGTATTTAGCTGCAAAAAGGCATGTGGTGAACATGTATGTAGTAGTATAAGTATGCACTTTAAGATTCTAAAACTAGATGTCCGCGGATCGCGCTAATTTACGCTAAACGTTGTAATCAGGTACAGGCATGTAGTTGTAAACACACACGCAGTAAACTTGTATGTTCTAATACAGAGATATTTGAAGATTCTAAGTTTAAAGATGTCGGCGTACCGTATACAACCGGTACGATTACCCTATAGGCCGTTGTTACAATTAGATAAAGCAAAACAAACAGAGAGATCCTATCCACACTCAAACGATATCAATGTTATGAGAAAATCCTTGCAAACACATTCTGAAAGACAGTATATACTAGGCTATGAATGCTTCAATATTTTCAATTTTCGATCTTTCTCACTCTTTTCAACCCACCCTTCTCTAACTGGACTAGCGACCGGTGTTTGCTGTCTGGCCGAAACTCGATTCCTTTCGAGCTGCAGGGCACTGTTCAACCTTTTAAGCTTGGCATAGATAATTATTCGCACCACAAACTTGAAGATAGCTTCAGCTACACCACTGCAGACGTCGAGCGTAATGAACCCGAATTCCGTATCGACCTTTGACATAATGCTATTTGACACATTAAGAGCAAGCTTGCACTCGTCAAAATGGAGGTCTACAGACCGAACACTGAACTGAATAAAACTAAGTAGCTCGTCTGTCGGAATAAACATCTTGACATTTTCACTGTACTTTCTCATTTCAATGAAGACCGAGCTAGCAGTCTCACCAGTGGCTTTCAGTGTTCTTTCGCATCTAGGGCAGTTGTGCTTTCCCAGGATTTTCTTTGCGATGTACCCGGCGAAGTACGCGTCTCCACTAGCGGAGACGATGTCGGTACACTGCGACGTCATGTCCAAATCAAACATAGAATACTCACAGTCATTTGGTTCTGCTGAATCTGCCAACGATATTTCCTTTGAAATGTAACTAAGTGGGTGTTTCACTTCGATCTTGCTTGAAGAAAAATCTTTCAACGACGTGAAAAATAAACTTCCATCTTTGATGCAGTTGCTACCCTTCGGAGGTTCCAATAGGGTTTTGATCATCAAAGCCTTCGCCGAGCTCTCAAATTCGGGGACAGTTGGGTTGTTGTTATGTCCCCTACAGACTCTGATTGTTGCAAACCAGTTCTCAAGAGCATCTTGGGTGATATTCGCCATCCTTAGTACAGTGATGCTGTGATGTTCACGCACATATTCCGTCATCTGAATGGTACCCTCTACCCATAGCCTCCAGCCATCAATGCATCTTATTCTTGAGTTGTTCTTCGTCCTGAATTTGACTGTCCTCAGCCAAGTCCTCATTTCCTTCAAAAACGGCAGATGTTGTGATTTTGCGGTGATAGGACGTCGCAGGTTTACAGCTGTGTCAAAAGTAGAAGCATTTGAGCAGTCGAAGAGATCATTGAATTTCTTGATAAATTCAGAAGTTTCTTTCGCTGCGGGGGGAAGGACAGAGAACATTGACATCATCGAAATGGAAACTGAAACTGTATGGCTGAGGGCTTGGGCAGCGAGTGGCACTCTCATCTTCAGAAAGGACGGTGGACTGATGTGGTTGTAGGTCAGTTTCGGGGCTAGACGTACGGTGTTCTTGGAGTCGTACTCATAAAGCTGGCGAACATGATCCCAGCTGGCAACTTTGCTACCTTCGAATTCCACATCATAGGAGAGGAGGTTATTCCTCACGTTCTTAAAGAGATGTGGTGGGTCGAAGAAGCAGAACACCTTCTGGCCATCGAATATCACGTATGGCTTTGACTCGACTGACGGGTCGTCTGTTTTATTCAGATGAACTCCCAATAGATTATACAGGCCGACGTTTGCCCCAGCTTGATCTCCAACCAGACTAATGACAGTACCACCGGCTTCCTTGATTTTCTGGACTGCTTTTGTTACCAACATCGCAAGTCTTTCCGTATTGGTGGCACTGTTGACAAAGAAGTACCCAATGACTTGCTTCCATTTGCTGCAGAAGCCTTTGGCCATGAATACTAAAGCTTGGTTTGCATGTTTGGCTGAGCGACTATACTTGCTGCCAAAGTCTTCGAAACCCTTAATGAAATCGTTCTTGGCAAAGAACCCGGTTCTGATAGCGACCTCATCAAATGCAAGGGTGACTAATTTTGCTTCATCTACCATGGCACTGAATTTCTTCGATAATACGAGAAACGTCTCGTCATGGAAGCCAGGTCCAGAGGGAAGTTTATCCAGCCACTTTCGTATTGTGCGTTCATGGGGCAACTTCGGCAACAATTGTCTGAAAATTCTATAACCTGCTGCAGAAGCAAGCTTCATTGATAAGGCAGCCTCCTTTTCCTGGTCGCTGTACCGGAAGCCATTGGACTTTTTTCTGTAGCTTTCAATTTGGGTGGCCACTATCTCGCCAAGTATTCCCGGAACCACCTTACGTATCTGTTTTCCCAGATACTTCAGTGTTGTTTCAGCACCCTTGATATCTTTCACGTTTATCTTTTTTCGCAGTGACCGCATGGATCTCTTCAAGTTCTGTATAGTGGCTTTTAGCTGCTGTTTGCGCGGGGTAAGATTAAGTTGCGGCCTTCCCCTACGGCGCGGTGTCAGAAGTTTCTTCCCTGTTCCTGTTTTCTCACTATGATCAGCAAACAGGGAAGCTAGCTTTTGTCGCACTCTTGGTGTGCCGTGTGTACTTCTAATATGTGATCTGGAAGTCGAAGGGGTCAAAGGCTTGCCATCGGAGACTGGCGCAAACTGCTTACCGAACGACGAACCTTCATCACCATCTGGCGCCAGAACGGGGCTCTGGTGTTCGGTCGCAGCCTCAGCACTAACTGATCTTGTCAGCTGTCGTTTTCTCGTGGGTTCTTGGTATGTACGCGTGATAGCTGATTTACACGCAGTCTGTCTCTCTAACCTGGCATCTCCGGAGCAGACGAATCCAAATACAAAAACAATCCAAGTGTAACATATCAAGGATGAGGATGAACACTGGAGGGTAGGAACTTCAGTCAAATCAGGGATCGGTGGGTCGTCTGCAACTGACCACTGAACGCGTTCGCGGCAAGGACTGACTGGCAGTGTCAGATCTAAGACTGGTACGTTTATAATTCCATCGCACGGCTGGGGACCCACGGCAGAAGACGGATTCCTGCACTCCACTGGTATAGCTGCACCTGGATCAATAGTTGGGACACGGATGGTCTTAGCTTGCGCATTTTTACCAGCGGTAGAACTGACGTGGCGAGGAGCTCGATCGAGGCTGACAACATTGATTACTGGTGTCCTTTTACTCCTTCTAATAGGAAGGGCATCACGGCGAAATCGAGAAGTCTGGGGACAGTTGGGATCCATAAATGCTTCATTGTCAAAATGATCCGAACATATTCTGTCATTACTGCTAGAGAACTTATTCTTCACAGGAATTTCAAGAATCTCCAGCCAGCTCTTCAGTTTCGGCAGGTCGTTGAGAGGTAGGGTGAAAAAGCGGTTGTTTGCTCCATCTTTTACGTGCTGGTGGTTGCACCATGGAACTATGCAGTGCATGGGCATCCCTAGGAAAAAAGCAATTGTCAGTAAACTAAAACAATAATCGACAACAGCTTAATCAGGGCTGGGAGTGACTTGAGCCTATAATGTAGGATATCAGGCTTTTCATCAATGCAGTGAAAAGGTAAGGGTAATCAGTCTCACTCAAGTCTGAGGATTTGCGAGATCGCCTCGCATAATCTAGGGCAAATGAAGGTTCTACCTTCCAATTCTAGATCCACTCGTTTGATCCCTACACATGCGACACTATTTTCGCCCCCCCCCCTCCCCCTCGATCTACCCTTGCCGCGGCAAATTCTGTTTCGTAAACAAAAATGGATCAAGCTCAGAACCTCATTAAAGCTATATCCATCCTCATTTAGAATATACTTTGGATACATTCTTTGCAGATGTAGGTCATCAGTTCATCCGCAAAGTTTCATTCGAATTGGACCACACGTTCCCAACCTACGAAAGTCAGTAATTCCGGATTCCCCTTCCATACATCCCTAAAAAAGGTCAGATCCAGGAACGGAAGTTTTCTTAGGGCATTGCGTCAGTTCCTTAAAGCACATCTCGCACTATCTACTGTTTGTTTACGGCCCTTTTCCCCTTAAGCCTTTTCCTAGACACACTGACTTCTAGCAAACACTCATCAAAAATCAGATAACCGGTTTTACGCATCAATAGCATGATACGCGAACACTCGTTGGGAGCATAATGCCCACTGAAAATAGTGAGTGCTGACAAGTGCAAAGATTACTGAGGTGTTGCTAGCGGGTTCAGAATGTAACACATTAAATTTGGGTCTCTGAGTTTTACAATTAATGAATGCATTTACGACAGTAGGTTGCATTGGCATAATAGGTATGACGGGTTCTTGGTTTTGGTATTTGATTCAGTCACTAATTTGCCTGCAAAGTTTGATGGTCCCTAACTCACCATCACCGGACTTCATGAATCATCGAAATCCGGACCCCCCTCAACTCCCCCACAGTGCCGGAACCCGGCCAGGTTATAGGAACCATGTATCTAGGACTCGTGCTTGTTCTTTCCATTGAGTCTCATCCCGATCCCTCCACTCTAAGCATTTTTCCAAGATTTCCACTTCGCCATCCAACTCCTCCAAAATCACCGAATCCGGTCCAGATCCGAATTGGGTTGTACGCAACAAGAGGTCTACCCAAATATCAAGTTCACTATGATTTAATCCCCCATTCGAAACAAGACCTCAATTTTTCGGATTCCCCCTCCCTCCACTCCCCCTAGAGACTATTTCTAAGTTGATGTGGTGAGGTCTCTGCTACGCCTGCCAAGTTTCGTTGTCAAAGCACATCTAGTTGTATGAATCCCAACGCGATGGTCGGATTGGTGAAATGACAATTTCCAAGTCAGTTTTGGTAGGTCCCTAATATGCCTGCCAAATGAGCACAACTGGAAGTGCCGAAACTCAGATCACCAGAATTTGTCTTTGTACTTTTTGTCTAGCTATCCTGTTTTACCAACTTAGTACTTCTATTTACGAAGTCTAGGTATCAACTAATATCCAAAGAGACAACCCCCCAACATGAATACTAATTAACTAAAAAACAATAATCGAACCAAATTTGAAAAAACACAACCCCAAACTAATTAACATTTATAGTTGCTCTTTCAAACTTGATTTGAATTTACTTCTCTGATTAAACAGGAATGTACTAAAAACCTTGTTTACAAACTAAATATTCATCACTGGTTTGTTCATTACAAGACCGAAATCTCAGGGTTTTTTTTTCTGGACAGAAAATTTACAATTCAATAGAACTATAGTAGAGGTATGCTTATATGAACTTTGTCATTTCCATGCGCTTGCTGTGTCTAAAGCTTACTAAAGCTAAATTAGGTAATTAAGGGCATCTGAAAACACCTCAATAAGTATTGAATTCTACCATTTAGCCCCAAACTGCACTGTTCACATTAAAGTAACTGTTCACATTAAAGGAACTGTTCACATAAACATACCTCTACTCCAATTCAACTTGCATCTGAGTGAGCTAAGTTCATCTCTCAGCTCAGATTTCTGGTTGTTGAGAACAGCAATTTCAACAGTGAGAACTTAGCTTAGCCAGCTTAGGCTAATCCAAGATATTGAAAAATCTAGCCAGAAAAGACCAAATCTTGGGAATAAATCTTGCCCGAAGTCTAACAGCTTGAAGTTTTCTCCCACCAACCAGCTGCCCAAAAATGCCCACTACCAACAAATGGGGCATTGGGCAGTAAATCCAGCAGTTCCTGATATGCCCAAAAGAAAAATGGACAAACACCCACTAAATTATCGCCCATGCACATAAGAATCGTCCTTAAGCTGGTTTGACACAAATGCAAGTTTCAATGCAAATGGTTGAATGAGCCGTGTCCTGCAAAAAGCTGGAAGAGTTATGTCCGGGCATTGTTGCTTGAAAAGCCGAAGCAAAAAATGGAGAAACTCCTGCCAAATCACCGCCCAGGGTACAATTCACAAAAATTCAGATGGTAACTATGTCAGGACTTCGGCAGTAATGGTGGGAGTCTTTGAACCCACCAAGTAAAAACCAAGAGTTACCAAATCTTCGCCAAAATTAAAATGTATCAAACCATTCCAGAGATTTAAATTGATGTTTATTGTTTATAAGCTGATTATGATAATAGTTATTATGAGCGTGTTCCATCCTACTTACCCTAATTACTACGCATGATGTCACAAATTCTGGCTTTTTGCAGTCAAGGCTGGAACAATTTTTTTCCAGCAGAATATCACCCGGGTGAATCCGACCAATCATGTGACAGAGATCTGTAGTTACTAGGCTTATACTCTCCCGAGATTGGTAAGCAAATAGTTACTATTATTTACTATTTCGAGAAGGCTGGAACGGTCAGCATAGTAATTTTTGTGAGGTTGGAACTGATTTAGTAACTAATTGTTACTATTGGTATGAGGGTGGAATAGGTTATTTATTATTTATTACAGGTTATAGGTTTCTTTCTCAGTAATAAAAAATATCCCGGGCTAGGCTAGTTTCTTTTCAATTTTTTATACAAATTTGAGTACTGGCGATGATTTACTAATCATTTCTCTGTTTTCCACTTGGTCGGTTCAGGCAACGTCCAATGCACAGACGGTTAACTCATCCACATTTTTGTGAATTTTAATGCTAGTGGTGGTTTGGTGGTCGTTTTAGACTAATTTTAGACTGGATGTTTCAAGCACTGTCGCCCTTGCTACACAATGCCCAGACTTGACTTATCCAGCCTGTATCCAGCTTTTAGCATTGACAGTACCATTGGGTCAACCCAGCCTAATTTCCTCTACTTGGCTCTTGGGCGTTTAAAGCCCATGCCAATGCCATGGTATTGAGCATTTGCGGGTGGCTTACCAGTTGGCGAAAACTTCAAGCTGGTAGAATCAGGCAGAATTCTAGAGAAAAATCTGGCCAGATTTCTGGCTAGTGAGAATAGCAATCTGAGCAGTGGGAACGTAGCATAATTGAGTAAAAGAGTAACATGGTTGACAAAAGAAACGTCTCTTTTACTCAAGCCTATTTATTATGTCCAGAAAAGATACTTACTCCATGAAAACAATCTTCACTTCATGTTTGTCTTAATTATTCATCTGGTCTTTCTCTTCCAAAAGGCAAAATATAAGCAAAGTCTCAGGCAAAGGTCTCAAAAGGCCAGAACAAAGTCTCAGAATCAAGAGTATATTTGTTCGTTAATGGAGCCGGAAAATTCTTCTTCTTCTTCTCTGTGAGAATTAAACAGTTAATTCACTGAAAGTGAAGAAATCAGCGAGGGAGTCAATCAGAGCAGCTTTTTTAACGGCAGAGCTGACCACCAGCCGGTGCCACTTTACGCGACTCATGGGGCTTACGGGAGTGGCCTATCTTCCCTGGTCTTATTATCTTTGCTCAGCCCGAACTATATCAAAATATCTCCGACAAGCTATACCATGGAGCGCGATTCATTCTGTGGCGTAGTCAAACGAACGCCGTGTAAACAGTGGCGGAACCAGATTCCGTCACAGCCCAGATCTCCAACAACACCTTCAATAGGTAAAAATACTACACTGTCAGAAGTTACATAACGACAACAGCAGGATGCGCGGTTTCAACAGATAACACTTTGGGATGTTATATGTTATGTTTCTTTCGTTCCCGTTAGTATTTTTACCAATTGAAGGTGTTGTTGGAGATCTAGGCACGAAATAGTGTAAACTTAATTGGTCATAACACTTTTTTTTTAAGTGAAAAGGTGTTATTCTTGAAAGTTTTATGCGCAATCAATTATGAAACTTCTGACAGTGTACCATTTAAGCTACCGAGGGTCTTGTGAGCAGAGTTCGCAAACCACTACAACAGTCTGGTAGAAGCCGGCCATAGGAACAGTGATCCCGCCCAAAGGCAAATTGATGACTGCAGTTTGTGTCCACGTGTGGAAAATGAGGAAAAAAGGTAAAAGTATAAATGTCCCGAGGTTCTACAGTTGGATCCACAGTATGGTTGAAATGAATTCGCAGAGTGAGTTATGGAATAGATCCGTGGATGTGGGATGGTTGAATGATGCGTTAAAAATCCGATGATGAAAGTGTGGGTGACCGGTAGGTTTTAAAAAATTTTACAAAATAAAAACTTAAATTTTTGTTTGTTTTTGTTTTGGGCAGTCAAAGTTTCAACCTGATGTTTATTTTAAGGATCTGAAGTGATATTTAGAATCTCCTTGCTAGTTTTTTGTTGTTGTAAAGGAAGGAGATTTTAAATGGGGGGTGTGGTTGTTGGTTTTTGGTTGTTTTTTTTATAGGTGAGTGAAGGAATAAGTTTTAAGGTTTTTGTTGGTTTTTCATCAAAGTAATTTTTTTGCCACTGTAAGAGAGATTCTCTAAGGACGGTAGAGCATCTTGAAACAGGTAGTGCGTGAGTTAAAATTTTGTTTTTTTGTTGGTAGTTATTCCTTATCGAACCTATAAAATTTGACTGCTTGATTCGAAGTGAAAAAATAGTATCTGTTTTGGAGGTTTGCCAGGTTTTAAAAATATGATTGGATTAATGGTAAAGAAGAAAAGATTTTTAATGGTTGTAAAATATGGTAAGAAAAACTTTTTATTGTTAAAAAATAAAAAAGGGTAGATTTAGACTTTATGGAGGAAGTGTTTTTTTGAAAGAGGGAGTGAGTTTATTTGAGAATATTTAATAGAAAAATGAAAAGTTTGAAAAGAGAAGTTAAATTTTGAGTTGATAAAGTATAAAAAGATAATAGGTTTAAGACGAAAGTGTAAGTGACGTTAAAGTAGGGTAAACTGTAGGGTAAATTTTGTATTAACGTCACTGAGTTGGAGGTGGAGACGTAGCCACTTGGTTTAGTTCGATCTAAAGCAAGGAAAATGAAAAAGAAGCTACGCGGGAATTTAAAAAATGAAAAAAAAAAAAAAAAAAAAAAAAAAAAAAAAAAAAGGCAAATTCATCTAACCAGTTCATATCCCCGTGTCACGGAAATTAATAATAAGACAAGGTACAAGTCCCTTGTGTAAAGCGCCATCTATGTCTTAATTTTAACAAACAACTTACACTTAAAGCGTCACATACAAAAATATTATGTAAAACTTGTGCCCAGGTGTTAAATCGTGCTCCCTTGTGTTAAATGTCATCAAACTTTTGAAAGTGCGGTGTTTGACTCTGGTTTGATTTTTTTTTACAGAATTTGACGAAGCTACAAACCACCTACGCTCCAACTTGAACTTAGACGTCAACAAGGACGTGAATGTCTTTGAAACAACAATTCGAGTACTCGGAGGACTGCTTTCAGCCTACCATCTAGCAGGAGACGACTTTTTCCTGGAAAAAGCGGTAAGTTGTCATGATCCCTGGGCATAGGTTATTTGGTCGCCTTTACTTTTAGACACAATACCTGGGCACTAGACGCGTTTGTCGCAAAGGTTTTTCATTTTAATGGCTTGCAAATTCGCAAACAGGCCTGACATTTTAGGGTACCTACAGTAACTTGAATAGTTTTCTTTTTACCAATGATTGCTGAAATTTTCAATTGTCTCTGACGTGTACCTGTGATATTGATAAATTTATTCATGACAGTACTTAACAGTCTTGGTTTGTTACCGTTTGGTAAGAATAGAATAGAATGAATAGAATAGAATGTAATTACCGAAAAAAAGCCCGTGGGCCATGGCAACAAAAATTGCATAAGAAATTCACTAACTTACAGAACTAAACACTGCTCCTATTCCACAAATCTCGTTCTGTGCTCCATCGCAAGCCTCAAGTAACGTCCAAGTTTTTTCACAGTAACAAAACGTTCATCCTTCATGACCTTCATCATCCTTACCATCCATTCCTCATTGTACACTCTCTCACCAAATACCTCCATTCTCCATTCATTCAATTCCACACAATCACACATCAAATGAACTACGCTTTCGTCCTCATGATGACAAGATTGTTGAATTTTTAAATAGCCTCTGACCATTTTTACGGGTTTATTAATGTGACTATAATAATATTTGCAAATTTTTGCATGACGGTACTCGTTACGGTGAAAGTGTGAGTGAAAAAAAAAATATAATTACCTACTTATAACTTGATGATTGCTATAGTGCCACCTATATATGTCTTTGGCGAATCGTTAAGAGGAAATTAAGATAGATAGACATGATAGATAAATCGTTTTATTCACCAAAAACTTATCATGGCTCACGCCAAATTTGTTTGGTATAGTCATGGATACAACTTATGAGCATACACATAAATCATAATAGGCCTACGTATGGCTAGTAAGAATAAGAGTAAGAATAAAAAAAAGGTAATTTTGAAAATTTTGAAACGTCCCTGACAAAAAAACGCCCCTCTGGCGAAACGTCGACGTGAAAAATACCCCCAAGCATTTGTAGTTTGCCTCGGTTTTGAGGCGCATTTTGTAGGTTAAACACAAAGTCTTGCGTCACAGATTATGGGACTAAGTCCTATAGGCAAAACAAAACCAAAGGTTTCGATGGATCCCAGAAATGTAATATTTGATCGAGACAGTAATTGCGATTACGATGCTGATGAATGCTGACGTATCGGCTGTATACATTATTTGAATATAAAAAACAATAGTTGGGTCTTGTCTTCGCCAGATCCAGTCTTCGCCAGACTTTTTGAACGATTTTACTGTTAAAATTTATTAACAGATTAAGGTCAAATAGCTAATCGTCTGAGAAAACTAAGTTCAGATATGGACTCAGCATGTGTGTTTACACCTATAATTCATATCTATTTTGACGAAACTGATCAAAACTTCCTGCCTTACTTCTGCCAAATTTCCGATTTCGGCCGAATTCCGGAACTACTTGTCCGGCAAAAAAAGGCTCAAAAACGAATTCAGCGTATCTCCTAACCCCTGTATCTAACATCTAATCAACTTCAAATAAAACTTTAACTTGCAAACAAATTTCCGGCTTCAGCCGGATTCCGGGCGAACTAGATGTCCGGGTAAAAAATGATTGTCGTATACGAATTCAGCATCTCTTCGTACCCCTAAATCGGACATCTAATCAACTACAGATAAAACTTTTGCTTTTAACAAATTATCCGGTTTTGGCCATATTCCGGGCGAACTATTTGTCCGACGAGAAAATTGTTTTCATAATCGTGTTCAGCATGTCTTCTTGCCCCTTAATCGACTATCTCATTAGCTGTTTAAAAATATCTTGTTAGCCCCTTAACTTGAAACCCAACCCCTAAATGCAGGGCTACAGAGTCCATCTAAGAATTCGACCTTTCCCTTGACCTAAAGGATCCTCTCACCAAGCTTCATCAAAATATCTCGTTCCGTTCGAGAGTTATCGTGCTCACAGACGGACAACTTTTGCGATGTCATAGGTATCTAAGGTATCCCTTCACTTACGTTTTGGGATCCCAAAACGGATGCGGGACCGCTAAGAAGGGAACGCTAAAGGAATGTACATCCCTACGGTATCTTTCAGTTAGACTTGGGAAACCGACTTATGCCCGCTTTCAACACTGCCTGGGGAGTCCCATGGTCCGATATCAACTTGAAGACACATAAAGCCCACCCACCGTCCTGGAACACAGATTCTACAACGTCGGAAGTGACTACTATCCAGCTGGAATTTCTGGACTTGTCCAGGTGCACAGGAATTGACACGTTTGAGGTAAGAGCAGCCCTAGAATCAACAGTGTCTTTCACTGTGTTTGCCTCGAAAATGAAGGGGAAAATCTCAGGAATGAATGGATTTACTGCAAAAAGGCCGTGGACAACACAAGTAACCTTAATACTGTCTATTCTATGAAGCTTGTTACAACAAATACAATATACAGTTTTTCATTCATCGGCCAGAAAAGTATGTAGAGTGTCATGTGCTGGCTGGGCCCAGTTTTCCATGATTTTTGGCAGAGCCGATGAAATAGGTTTGTTTTCTTTCAGAAAACATCAATCATCCTTACCAACCATACTTCGTCCAGTGGAGGCTCACCAACTCGTAAAACATTCCCCTTTCGTCATCTTTGTCATCGTCATTTATCTTCGTTTTTTTTTTCGTTTTTTACTAAAGAAGCGCCCTGATGTGCTTGTTTATTTTGATCTTTGTTTTTTCCTTTGTATTTCGTTGTAGACTTATTAGACTAATTTGTTTTTTAACGGCCAGCTGTTTATTTGGATGTAAGTGTGTGTGTGAGTTTGATTGACATGCGTTGTTTATTTTTATGGCACTTGCAGCCTCTGGCTCAAGTGCCATATACCGATCACAATTCCGTCTGTCGGTCTGTCGGTCTGTCGGTCGGTCCGAGTTTTTTTGTCCCACATATCCGAGTTAGGGTACTTCCAGATGTGCTAGGACAATGAAACTTGGCAGGCATATCAGGGACCCGACCAAACTAACCTGTAAATTATCAGTTTCCCGATCCGACCATATGGGGGGGAGTGCGGGGCGCTGGAAACTTGCAAATTAAGGGCATTTTGTCACTTTTTTCTGAGTTAGGGTACTTCTAGATGAGCTAGGACAATGAAACTTGGCAGGAATATCAGGGACCCGACCAAACGAACCTGGAAATAATCAGTTTCCCGATCCGACCATATGCGGGGGAGTGGGGGCGCTCGAAACTTGAAAATTTAGGGCATTTTGTCACACTTTTTCGAGTTAGGGTACTTCCAGATGAGCTAGGACAATGAAACTTGGCAGGAATATCAGGGACCTGACCAAAGTAACCTGGAAATAATAAGTTTCCCGATCCGACCATATGCGGGGGAGTTGGGGCGCTGGAAACTTGAAAATTTAGGGCATTTTGTCACACTTTTTCGAGTGAGGGTACTTCCAGATGAGCTAGGACAATGAAACTTGGCAGGAATATCACGGACCCGACCAAACTAACCTGGAAATAATCAGTTTCCCGATCCGACCATATGGGGGGAGTGCGGGGCGCTGGAAACTTGAAAATTTAGGGCATTTTGTCACACTTTTTCGAGTTAGGGTACTTCCAGTTGTGCTAGGACCATGAAACTTGGCAGGCATATCAGAGACCCGACCAAACAAAATTAGGAATAATCAGTTTTCTGATCCGACCATTTTGGGGGGGGGGTGGAGGGCAGGGGAATCCGGGAAACTGAGAAGTGTGTAACTTTCGAACGGATGATCGGATTGTAATGAAACTTCATAACTAAAGAGAATATATATCTGTAATGTCCCGTTTAAAGTCTTGACCGGATTCGGGAGCCAGGGGGAGTTGGGGGGGGAGACCGGAAATTTCAAGAAACGGTTAGAATGGAGGGATCGGAGTGAAACTTGCTGGGAAGAACAAGCATCTGCTCTAGATAAGTCCTTTAGACCATTGTACTGGATCCGGACACTTATGGGGGGGGGGGGGCCGGAATTCCGGTGATGGTGTTTTTTTGGATTTTCACGATGAAACTTGGCAGGCATATCAGGGACCCAATCAAACTGACTTCAAAATAAAAATATTGTTGATCAGATAATGGTGGGGGAGTGGAGGGAGGGGAATCCGCAGGGGAATCCGGGAAATTGAGAAGTGTGTAACTTTCGAACGGATGATCGGATTGTAATGAAACTTCATAACTGAACAGAATATATATCTGTAATGTCCCGTTTAAAGTCTTGACCGGATTCGGTAGCCAGGGGGGAGTTGGGTGGGGGGAGACCGGAAATTTCAAGAAACGGTTAGAATGATGGGATCGGAGTGAAACTTGCTGGGAAGAACAAGCATCTGCTCTAGATAATTCCTTTAGGCCATTGTACTTGATCCGGACACTTATGGGGGGGGGGGGGGGGTCCCGGAATTCCGGTGATGGTGGTTTTGGGGACTTTCACGATGAAACTTGGCAGGCATATCAGGGACCCAATCAAACTGACTTCAAAATAAAAGTTTTGTCGATCAGATAATGGTGGGGGGAGTGGAGGGAGGGGAATCCGAAATTTTCAGTCATGCGTAATTTTAGAATGGTTGATCGGATTCGAGCGAAATTTAAGAATTCAACAGAGGACATTTCTCCGATGATTTTTTTCATATCCGGACCGGATCCGGCAACTATTGGGGGGGGGGGGGAAATACGTGCCCCGTTTAGAATGGAGGGATCGGGATGGAACTTTGTGGGAAGAACAAACAGATGCTCTAGGTAAGTCATTTGCTGAATCGGATTGGCTACGTTCACCGCGGGGGAGCTGGGTGGGGTGGGGGGGGGGGTGGACCGGAAATCTCGAGAAACGGTTAGAATGATGTTATCGGAGTGAAACTTGCTGGGAAGAACAAACATCTGGTCCATATAAATCTTTTACATAATTTGACTGGATCCGGACACTTGAGGGGGGGGGGGAGGAGGGGTATCCCGGAATTCCGTTTTTGGGGGATTTTCACGACGAAACCTGGAAGGCATATCAGGGACCCGGTCAAACTGACTTGGAATAAAAAAAAAATCCTCGATATGATAATCTTGGGGGGGGGGGAGTTGAGGGAGAGGAATCCGGAATATTGAGTCATGCGTAACTTTGGAACGGGTGATCGGATTCGAGTGAAATTTAATAATTAAACAGAGGACATTTTTCTCTTGTGATCTTTTTCATTTCCGGACCGAATCCGGCAATTATCGGGGGGAGGGCGGAAAATACTTGACCCGCTTAGACTGGTGTGATCTGGATCGAACTTCGTGGGAATGACAAACAGATGCTCTGGATTAATCATTTACAGAACAGGATTGGCTCCGGTTAATGTGGGTGGAGTTGGAGGAGGGGGAGGGGGGTCTGGGATTCCGGTGATCGCGCGTTAAGGTACTTCCAGATGTGCTAGGACGATGAAACTTCGCTGGAATATTGGAGACTCAACAACATTTGCTTAGAAATTGCTACTTCCCAAATCCGATTATTCCTTAAAGTACCAATCTTGACCGCAAAGTAAAAAAAATACTTTTAAGCAATATATGCATTTTCGTGATGCCCATCAGCCCATTAGCAGTTTTGCCTCAAGGGTTTTGCTTACAAATGAAGTTCCAGCTCCCTCATAGCGCGCATCTCAACCGCAAAGTCGAAACTTACTCTTGATCAATCAAATCATCTTTACACATGCAAGTGCCATATGAGCTTACAGCTCTTGTTATATATTACTCTTCAATTTCGAAGGATTCAAATAAATAATAATAATAATCTGTACTTCATTTTAATACACAATCTCTGTGCGCGAATTAGGAATAAACAAGACCAAAGGTTTCGATGGGATCCCAAAATAGTATTTATTGGACTTCTTGTTCCAGACAATCGGGTCTTGCATGCAGTGTTGTTTTTGGGATCCCAAAACGTAAGTGGAGGGATACCTCTGACATCGCAAAAGTTGCCCGTCTGTCTGTCTGTAAGCACGATGACTCTCGAAGGAAATGAGATATTTGTCTTTGGGTCAAGGGAAAGGTCGAGTTCGTAGATGGGCTTTGTAGCCCTACATTTAGGGGTGAGGGAGGGGGTTCAAATTAAGGGGCTAACAAAATATTTTAAAACAGATAATAAGATAGTCGATTAAGGGGTAAGAAGACATGTTGAACACGAATACGAAAACCATTTTATCCCCGGGCAAGTAGTTGACCCGGAATCCGGCCAATTCCGGAAAGTTTGTTAAATGTAAAAGTTTTATTTGAAGTTGATTAGATGTTCGATTTAGGGGTAAGAAGGCATGCTGAAAACTTCTGTGAAAATCATTTTCTACCCGGACAAGTAGTTCGCCCGGAATCCGGCCAAAACCGGAAAATTTGTAAAAAGAAAAGGTTTAATTTGTAGTAGATTAGATGCCCGATTTCGGGGTAAGAAGAGATGCTGAATCTGCATATGCCAATCGTTTTTGCCCGGACTTATAGTTCGCCCGGAATTCGGCTGAAACCGGAAAATTTGTTATAAGTAAAAGTTTTATTTGAAGTTGATCAGATGTTCGATATAGGGGCAAAGAGGTACGCTGAATTCGATTTTGAGCTCTCTTTTTTACCGGACTGGTATACTTCCGGAATTCGGCCGAAACCGGAAATATGGCAGAAGTAAGGCAGGAAGTTTCGATGAGTTTCGTCAGAATAGATATGTCTTATAGGGGTAAACCCACATGCTGAATCCATATCTGAACTTGGTTTTCTCAGATGACTAGCTATTTGGCGTTAATCTGTTTTTAAATTTCAGTAGTAAAAATGTTCAAGTAGTCTGGAGAAGACTGGGTCTGGCGAATACCAGACCCAATTGTCTGGATCAGATGTTGAGTTTTTGGGATCCCATCGAAACCTTTGGTCTTGTTCTCCAGTTCAAATTACCCAGATTTGGGTCAGATTACTACCGGAATACCAATGCTAGTCAAAAATCATAAACTATTCCGATTCAACATGTTCTTTATACATACACCACCTTCTAAATTTTATCGGATGATTTTGTTAATTACGACTATTTTCTATTCTGATCGTCCCATTTACCCGGTAGTAAGACGAGCAGGTAAATCGATTAAGTCCTATTGTCTTTATACTGGAATATAAAGATTTGTTAGGATTGTAAAAGAGTAAAAGTGCTGGTTTCACAGATTAGAGCTAAACAACTGATCACTGAGAAAATAAAGAATTTAATATGAATTTAACATGCGCGCTTACCTTCAAATCAAAGCTCTGGACGACTTCGGTATTATGCACATGCCCCACACTATATTTACACCTGGTAATAACGCCGGTAATAAGACCGTCTTACGGTCGAAATTGGGAAGAAAAGACGCTGAAAATGGAAGATGGTCGAGATGGAAAATCCATCTCCGCCGTTTTGAAACGTATCTTTGGAGTGGTTGAACCAATCGCAGACCAGAGTATTTGACAGTGCAAGCGGCAAGACGTTCATTTTTCAGCTTGAGCCTGAAGAGGACCCTTGCCAAGAACGGCCGAAATGCAGCTCTAATAAAACTCTGCTGGCGTATCCGTTTGCACTGTCAAACATTATGACCTGAATGTCCATTGAGATTGATTTGTTTTTTTGTTTTGTTTTTTTTCCAGAGAGCAAGTAGCAAGGTTTCCGAGCATTTCCACACCTTGGAAAAGAAAGATGGATTGGTGCCAATATATATCAGCCCTTTAAATGGGGAGTTTAGAAAGCATGCCACCATTACACTGGGAGCAAGAGGCGATTCATATTATGAATATCTGTTGAAGCAGTGGATCCAAACCGGCATGAAAAAAGATTAGTATGTTACATTTTTTGCAAGATTAGGAGCGTGTTCCACCCTTCGTACAATCGTAACAATTTGTTACTATTTTTCGTTCCACCCCGTGAAAAGTTACTACGCTGACCATTCCAACCTTCTCGAAATAGTAATTAATAGTAACTATTTGCTTACCACGCTCGGGAGCGTAGTAAACCTTGCAACTCCGATCTCCGTGCGCGATATTTTGCCGAAAGTAGAGAAATTTGTTCCAGCCTTGATGCCAAGAAGCCAGAAGCCGCGACGCCCCGATGAAAAATTTGTACCCTGTGTAGTTGTATGGTAGTTGTACGAAAAAGTGGCATGTATTGATATTCAGTAGTACCAAAAACTTTAATATAATGTGCCTCACACTGGGCTAATCTTAAGCAGTAGTATTCAGTAGCATCCCGCCTTGCTCCAGTAGCACCCAGTCTTGCTATGGTAGCATGTAGTAGCATCAGTAGTACTGCGTGCTACTTTTTCCTACAACTTCACAATACTATTTTGAGAAATTTTTCATCGGACCATGCGTAGTTACTACGGCTAGTAGGGTACAAGACGACCTAGGTGTCAAATACCTATGTTGAATGAATAGCTTTTATTGCGGTCGGTCGCCATATTTTAAAGAACAGCATAGAAAAGAGAAGCCACACTTCGCGCCACTCTACTGAACGCTTCAGGCTCTTCCGCTAGGTACACGGCGATTCTTCGTCGGCACGAAGACTTAGTCATCCTACCAGGGCCGGACGAAGACCCATGATTTTTCGAGCATCAGTTCTTGAGTGTGCCGCTGCCAGAGCAAAATAACGCTAGGTAGTAGTCCCAAGTCTTGCAAAAAAGCGACGCACACTAGAATAGCAGTGACACTAGCCTCCCTAAGGAAAATCAGTCGTGCACCAGCGCTGGCTCCAATAACGTCTTATTCTGATCACAGCAAAAAAAGGGATACAACCTCCCCTTTTGCCACGATGTGTGCAGACTGCATCTTAGCTTTACCAGAAATTTGTAAACCCGCAAGTTTGTCTCGCTTTAATTGCCGCAAGCGTAATGGGCGGCGCTACGACCATGTCCCGTCTGCGAAACATAGAAAGCATAGGTCTTGGCACTATACTCCCTAGTATTATTCTGCTTCGGCCGCTGCGTACTCCGCTGGTTTCGACGCCTCTTGTTGTGAGAGAGAGAGAGAGAGAGAGAAGGGCAGTGACACTGTAAAAAAAAATCTTGCAGTATCTACTACTGTGATTAATCTTGTCTCTAAAAAGATAATCTTATCTCTAATTCGGATTAATCTTATCTCAGTAGAGATAAGATTGATCCCAGTAGCAAATACTGCAGTTAACTTTAATCCTTACTCGGAGAAACTTTTTACGGTGGTGGAGAAACTGAACGATTTTACGACAGCGAATATAAATAGGCACTAAATCGTTCTAGCCATGAAGGTCAGCGACGAGCTATCACACTTGCCTACCGCTACCCTTTCGCCCTGACCATTAGTGTTCCTAGCTGTCGCGAATCAGGCGACTCCTTTCGTAATTATGAGTAACCTCAGGATATGGAAGAACGGCACATAACCCCTTGGCGGTTTCCGAGCTCGGGGCTTTAAACATCTTGTTTTTCTAGTCTCAAAGAAGATTATCTGGAGTCAATTGCTGGTATTGAAAAGCATCTTTTGAAAAGGACCGGACTCGGTCACCTATTGTTCCCCGGCGAGTTAGCCAGTGGCGGCGATGACTTCAGACCGAAAATGGTAAGTGTATTACGTAAACCAAAAAGTCTGATTGACGTTCTGCAATAATCAACGTAGACCCTCGAGTCGTCACTGTTTCTCCCAAGGAAACGCTTGTATTAGCTAATAAGTATCGCTCCAGTTTCATCAGTAAATTTACTTTGCAGTGGAACGAAGGTGGTGTGCCACCCTACTTATTGTAGTTACTACGCATGACGTCAAGGCTGGAACGCATTTCATCGTGGGCAATGAATCGTGCCACAGACTACTCGGGCCAATCATGTCACAGAGATCGCAGTTCCCGCCCTTTGTACGCTCCCGGGCGTGGTAAACAAATAGTTATTATTACACTGTAAAAAATAACTTGCAGCATATGCTGCTGGGATTAATGTTGTCTCTAAGAAGATAATCTTATCTCTAATTTGGATTAATCTTATATCCCAATAACAAACACTGCAGTTAACTTTAATCCTTACTCGGAGAAACTTTTTACAGTGCAGTTACTATTTCAAGAAGGTTGAAACGGGCAGCGTAGTAATTTCTCACGGGGTGGAACGACAATAGTAAGTAAAATTTATTTTCGTTAGAAGGGTGGAACATGCTCGAAATCTGGCACCTGCCTTCCCATAGGTTTGGATTTCTCGCACATAAGTTTGAATAGGGGCATGTAACTACGAGAAATGGTAAAAGAAAATTCATTTCCAGATTTCGAAACCATTTCCTTCGAGGAAATAGCGAACCTTTTCCTTGTAGAAAAGTGCCATAATCGCTGAAAAAAGCCACATAGATTCACTTCCTTCAGGTTGCCACTCGCGTTTGAATAACCCGTTTTCTCGTCATCTGTCTGTGGTTCGGCGACGCCGGGATTCTTTATTTCTTTCCGAATAGGTTCATTCTTGCGCATATGTTCAGTGTCTCCTTTCAGTTGCTTCTCTTATTGTCTCTGTGCAAAAAATACAGCAAATTTCCTGGACTACAGCTTCTGCGTAATTGAGCAGCGAATTTTTTTCAGGACCATTTAGTTTGCTTCCTACCAGGAACATTGGCCCTTGGGACTCTTTTCGGTATGCCAGCCGAACACCTAAGAATCGCAGAAGAGTTAGCGCATACTTGCTACAGAACTTATACAGTAAACCCCACTGGACTTGCCGCTGAGATCACGCACTTTAACCTACAGGTTTGTGACCCAGATCTTTCCCTCCCTCTTCCCTCTTCTCTGCTCATATGGGGTATTTTTAAGGGCAAAATACTGCAATAACTTCTCGTCTGATCCCGGTCAAATACTTCTTGGTTTATCAGTAACATCATTAAACTAGATGATATTGCAGGAAATTGGAGAGTAAATATTACCGGTTGACAGGAATGGTGGTTGTGAACAGGGTTGTACCTTTGTATGCAAAATCCTAACTCCAGTCAGCATTACTCGCAAATAAAAGAAACCAATTTCAACCGATGCTACAGGTCCGGACTGGATCTGGCTACTATGGGGGGAGTTGGAGCACTGTCAGAAGTTTCATGACCGATAACATAAGGATGCGCGGTTTCAGACAACACTCAACAGACAACACTTGGGATGTAACCTGTTGTCACGACACAGTTTATGCATGAAATGTTATGCGTATCAAGCATTGCCAGGAAGCGCCGAAAAACCGCCAAAAAAGCATCTGCTGAATTTTCCGATATCATGACGACAAAGAAAGTCAGCAGATGCTTTTTGGCGGTTTTTCGGCTGTTCCTGGCAATGCTTGTTATGCATAAAGTTTGTCGCGACAACAGTTTACATCCCAAGTGTTGTCTGTTGAAACCGCGCATCCTTGTGTTATCTGTTACGAAACTTCTGACAGGGAGGGGATCCCTGAAATCTGAGTGACCTGACCGGGATTGGACTTATAACTAAAAGGGCGATGGGACGATCCCTCCCCAACTGGCGCTCAGAAAAGACATTACTGTAACGAACATCAGACTGAGCACGATTACACGACCGCAAGAGCCCAGTTCCTTCCAGCCATCCTCCGTTGATAATATGATCCTCAGCTGGAATACATTCTAGCTACCCTTGTTCACTTCAGTTCAGTTTTATTAAATTCAAAATAAATGAACAAAAGAAGTTTCGACCCCTACAAAGCTCCATGGCCCGTTACATAGGGGTTAATACAAAAGAATCAACACTGAATGAGTATCTTAACTGTTACAATAAAATAAAGAAAGAACAGTTGAAGAATTTGTTTTATTTTTACTTACCACTCCGTCCTCAAAATTCACCTCCAGGTCCACCCCGATCTCCCACAATCACTAATTTTCAACAAATAAATAAAGAAATACAAATGCGATTTGAGCATTCAGCGCATTTTTCATATTTTTATCTTGGTGGTTGTATTATTTTCTTTTTGTAGGAAGAAGCAGCTTCCGATTTCTTGATCAAACCGAACGATGCACACAATCTTTTGCGGCCGGAAACAGTGGAAAGCCTGTGGTACCTTTACTATATTACTGGAAATTCGACGTATCAAGACTGGGCTTGGGATATTTTCCTGGTAAGAATCCCTTGCAGATAAAGCGTAGTTAGCGCATTGCCGCAATGTACTCCACTGTCCTAGTCTACCGCATTTTTTGAAAGGCCATCCAGTCTTGGTCGAATGGTTAGCGCGCTAAACTCACATGCGAAGGGTCGCTGGTTCGAGTCTCGGTGGTGTCTGCCGTTTGGTTTAGGGCGAGGGTTAGTGGCGTTGCCGGATATGGCCTGTAGTGCACCTAGCTTCAGGTTGGTACCTAGAGAAACCTAGGGGAAAGCACGGGAAGCGTCGGATGACTTGCCCTCGACCACGCGTCACGCTCCCGACCGAGTATAAGGAGATCGGCACCTGCCCTAGACCAAGAACAAATAATCATATAGAACCTCCGTCTCCCTATCTCTGAACTATGACTATGAGGAGTCGAGTATTTCCCCGTACCTTTTCCGCTGTGAACGAAAGGAGGTTAGTAGCTTCGCGGCATATCACGTTTCGTTACCTCTACAATTAGCTATATCGCTGTGAAACCACCTTGAGGAAAAGTAGAAGACAAAGCTGATTGGTTCTTTAGACGCGCTCAAAAGCGTATAAGCGCGCGGAGTACGCCTCCTGCATTTTCTTTTTCTGTGATGAGCAACGGCGAAGACGGAAGTAGAGTAGACGGGTAAAAAGCTACAGTAAATACCTCTGGGCCCGCTCAGTTTTGTCGGGGTATTCATAGTCGCTGCATGGTACCAAAGGCAGAGGTTCCCTCTGATTAATTGTTCTTGCCTACACGAACCTTCAATGGTTTGTAAGCGACAGTTTGCTTTTTTCATTTGCTTGCCAAGCGTCGAGTAAGCGGTAGCGTATGCCCCCCAGCGGTTAGGTTAGACCAAACGCGCTGAGGTACTCCAATCAATGAGTGTTTGCAACTCATTAAATATCCATTGAGGATTAGTGGCCTTTTTGTAACCTGCCTGCTTTTACTTTTGAAAAATGACGTCCTTATTAAAGGTGTATTCTCGCCGTTCCCTGAGGACTCCACTTGAAGAGTCCCCGTGTTTGTATGTCCCGGGGACTCACTCCCCGTATTCGCCCCCCCCCCCACGGACGGGGAATGCTCCGATTATCATCACCATCCATCAAATAGGACTCCCTTTCTTATTCGGAGGGGAATGAATCTTTGCAGGTGTTGGTGCAATGTAAAATTAATTAAAAAGAATCAGAATAAACAAAACCCAAAATAAAGTGGATCCAGACCAATTTCGTCAACTGCATATTTTTTTTTCGAACAAAATCGATTTTAGAAGCATTCCCCGTGTTCTCGCTGTTTTCCGTAGGCTGAATCCGCGTGGAGTGACTACCTATACTGAAAATGCGATACTTCGTTGCTCCGCTATTCAGTATAATCAATCTTCACCGAATGAACTTTTGCTCTCGGATTTTTGGTACCTCTAGGTGCCTGCACCTCTGCTTGAAATATTTCGCAACTACAAAGATGTAGATTGCCGAAAAATAAATCTTTTTTGGGTCACACGTAATAGCAGGCCTTTCTTCAGAAGGGACATTACTTTCTAGAGTTGAACGTTTCCTGAGCTTCGCTTCAATAGCGCAATGCACCCTTTTGTTGAAATTCAAATTCTCCATATAGTATTTGATAGTGCAAAACGGATGCGTCAGCTGAATTTTATTAGAGCTATATCTCGGCCCTTCTTGGCAAGGGTCCTCTTCAGGCTCAAAGCTGCTCGGGTTGGAAATACGAAATTGTGGGAAAACCCCAAGGTTTGGTTTTCCCAGAAAGTTTGGTATTCCGTTTTGCACTATCAAACATGATTCGCAGTCAACTTGGGCTGTAGGAATATTTATCTCCACGTCGGGATGAAGTTCGTCTTGTCTGGCCAGCAGTGCATATTATCAGAGCAAAATAAAAACTAAGGAATAGCGCTAAGACATGAAAAAAGTGACACACACTCGAATAGCAGCGACACTAGCACCACTAGCGATAGAGAACGTCCCTACTGAAACTTATTCAGTCGTTCACCAGCGTTGGTTACGATAGCTTCATATCCTGAACATTGGAAAAAAATATACAGCCTCCATTGTTTCCTTGGTGTGTACAGACCGCACCTTTGCTTTACTAGAAATTTGTAAACCCGGAAGTTTGTCTCGCTTTAAATGCCTCATGCGTTGTGGGCGGCGCTACGAGTATGACCCGTTTGCAAAGCATGGAACGCATAGGTCCTGGCGCTACTCCCTAGTGTTAATTCACTGGACTCTAATTCAAGGTTTAAAAATAATCTGGCTTTTCGTTTAGTCTTTAATATATGTTTCCCAGTCAGCTTGTGCTTAAGGAGTATTTAGACGCTACGGTATTTTGAAGTGCGTAAAAAATGGGTTGCTTTCAGTGAATTTGATTCCCGAAACCCACGTGTTCAGTGCGAATTTTATTAGTACTGTAGCTACTCCTCCAGTAAACTCTTAGCCTATAAACGTAGGATATGACAATTAGGGGTACCGTATACACTTATTTACTGTGGCCTGCCCCCAGATCGGTTAAGTTTCGTTCCGAATTTGCCGGACTTTCAGAAGCGATAAACAGTAAGTATAGTAATTTTATTAACAATGATTTTGTCTCTTACGGGGCAGAAAAAACAATACATAGCGGAGTAAGAGAAAGTGAGAAAACGGAGAAGAAAACACTTAAAGGACACCTGAATGAAGAGTACCAAGTACCATCCCTATCTGTATGACTACCGTTGACATTGCCTGCAGAAAAACCCAATCCAAATACGAAATAGTGTTTCCAAGCTATGATTTTTGCTCCATTTTGCATTTGTCCTTATTTCAGTACCGAACAATTTTTGAAATGAACAAATGTCTCCAATCAACCCTTCTTCTGGAATATTTTTTAACCAGTTAAGCCCAAACGTATATCTAGAAGAACTTCCAATACGATCCGGCCAGCGCTGTACAAGATTTGAATGAATTGCGCTTTTTGGGATCCCAAAAGTAAGTGGAGGGATACCTATAACATCGGAAAAGTTGTCCGTCTGTCTGTCCATCTGTCCGCACGATAACTCTCGAGGGGATTCAGATATATTAATGAAACTTGGTGGGAGGAAGGCCTTTGGGTCAAAGTACAGGTCAAGTTCGAAGATGGGCTCTGTAGCCCTATATTTGAGGGTGGGGGAGGGGTTTCAAATTAAGGGACAACCAAAATATTTTTAAACAGCTAATGTGATAGTCGATTATGGGGTAAGAAGACATGCTGAGTACGGTGATGAAAACCATTTTCTTGTCGGACAAGTAGTTCGTCCTGAATCCGGCAAAAACCGGAAAGTTGGGTAAAAGTAAAAGTTTCATTTGAAGCTGATTAAATGTTCGATTTAGGGGTAAGGGGACATGCTGAACACGATGGTGAAAACCATTTTCTTGCCGGACAAGTAGCTCGTCCGGAATCCGGCAAAAACCGGAAAGCTGGTTAAAAGTTAAAGTTTCATTTGAAGTTGATTAAATGTTCGATTCAAGGGTAAGAAGACATGTTGAACACGATGGTGAAAACCATTTTCTCACCGGGCAACTAGTTCGCCAGGAATCCGGCCAAAACCGGAAAGTTTGTTAAAAGCGAAAGTTTTGTCTGAAATTGATTAGACGACAGATTTAGGGGTAAGAAGAGACGCTGAGTCTGTATATGACAATCATTTTTACCCAGACATATATTTAGTCCGGTTGATTAGATGTTCTTTATAGGGTTAAAGAGATCCGCTGGATTCGTTTCTGAATTTTCTTCTTTTTTTTGCTGGACTAGTAGTTCGCTCGGAATTTCGGCGAAACCGGAAATTTGGCAGAAGTAAAGCAGGAAGTTTCGGTCAGTATCGTCAAAATGGATATGGCTTATAGAGGTATATCTGAACTTGGTTTTCTCTGATGATTAGCCTGGCGAAGACTGGATCTGGCGAAGACAAGACCCAATTGTCTGGATCAAATATTAGATTTTTGGGATCCCATCGAAACCTTTGGTCTTGTTGTCTTGGAGTCTGCATGTGCCAACCTCCAGAAACGAACATCCCTATTTTGAAAACGTCACGCTCAGGAGAAGGATGCTCTCCGTGGCCATGTCTGTAAATGCACTCTCCATGGTGTGTTCAAGTATGGTTTCATTGTTCAGGTGTCCTTTGAAATGAAACATTAACTATCTACAAACTAAGCTTTTGCATGATTACATTATTGCTTAAAGCTGTCCAATTGATGTAAGCGTCAAAGTTCATTTCAGACGGATTTGCGTCCGGGTTTCCGTTGCTGTTGCCAATTTTGGTGTACGTTAAGCCTTGAACTGGTCAGTTAGCTTAGGGGGAATGTGTTTGCAAGCAGGTGTACACATTAATTTTATCATATGCCTTCAAGCTCACTTTGTAAGTAGTAATTTGATATAACTCGTCAGGCCAGATTCGCGTATTCTCGGTAGTAAATCATAGTTCATGTTTTTTGGCAATAGAGCTTGTGTCGAGCTGTGATTATCTACGTTAATCAGCTAAGATTAACTTCCGGGATATTCGGTTAAATAACAAAAAAAAAAAAAAAAAGCCAAGGGCACATAGCCTGCACAAACAGAACAATAAAAAACATACACAGTAGTTGAAGGAATTCAGTTATGTTAGCACAAACTAGTTGTTCGTCACTCCCAAATTTTCCTCAAAGGCAGAAAAAAATAGGTACAGAAAAAGTCTGAATCAAGCTCACAAAAAACCGCTTTTTACGATTCACGTCGTATTTCGTCCCGACGCAGGTTAATGTGGAGTAACTTAAAACGAAGTCAAATATTCATACGAGCGCATACACAAACAATAATTTAGTTCTTATCCACGAATGTTATTGTGGGCTATCTAAAAACGGAAATCATGAAAAGAAACCTTCCAAATTAGCACATAAACGAGTAATAAAGTTTTCCTACGGAGGTTAATGTGGATTAATTAAAGAAGAAATCGTTAAAAAGGAATATTCCAAATGAGTGCATTTACCAGTAGTAATTTATTTCTTTGTCACGGAGGTTATTTTGGGGTAGTTACAAGACGAAATCATAAAAAGAAACATTCAAGACCTAATGTGGAGTAACTAAAGAAGAAATCATAAAAAAAGGATGTTCCTCTAACAAAACCACGCTGATTTCTCACTTGCCGTGTTTTGCTACCTTCGATGTGTATCACGCTGTCGACGGTTGTCTGCGAGAAGTTTTTCCATCAGAAAAACCGGTTGTGTAAATTGTTTTCCTGTTTTCGCTATAAGTCAACGGGTCTCGGAAAAGGCTTAAAATAGACAAACTCGTGGGTTATTTGTTGAAAACACAACCTAGTTTTAAAGTATTCAAATATTTTAAAATACTGTAAGTAGAAGAGTAAATAGTGCGAGGGGTCATTTAATAAATTATTTCTTGCCGGCGGAGGTTGTTGTGCAGTAGCTCATGCTGGCAGGGGTGGCAATGGTACTCAGAGTAATCAGACAAACCAGGATTGTATTTTGACATCTAGATTGTTGAAGGGTATATTGGCTCCCCTGTGGAGAATAGGCCTATGGGATATATGCTACTTGCGTTCGAGGAGCATGCTCACCCCTGAGGAATTATGACAAGGAACATTCCAAAACAGCACATACACTAATGCGACAACTATCTGGGCTATGCCTGGTTCGTGATAGCTAGTTTGTGGCGAAAGCTGACTTGAAAACAATAGTTGCGTTTTTGCAGATACCATGGTATCTGTTACCACGGTAACTGGATCTGCAGTTAGTCGTTTTTGCAGTAACCGTGGTATCTGATATACGGTTGCTCTGCAAAAACGACAATTGCCGAAATTACGCTTTTCGAAGTCATCCCAAAAGAAAAACAGATATTCAGTCACATCACTAAGTGGCAAACTTCTTTCTCACCAATCTGACAAAATTTGATGAGAGTGAGATAACTTTTCAGATACCACGACCAGTTACCACGGTCGGACCGTAGTATCTGAATATCAGATACCACGCTTACTGGCCAGATACCACGATAACTGCAAAAACGCCTTTTGACCGTGGTATCAGATACCACGATAACTGCAAAAACGACTTTAGACCGTGGTATCAGATACCATGGTATCTGCAAAAACGCAACTAATAAGTCAGGCGCTTGATGAAGTCCGCAAGAAAAGCAACAAGACGAACGTATTTAGTAGTAGTACTAGTTTATTACGCTAAAGCCTTTTTGCTTACAAAGGATTGCAATAAACCTACGAATTGACGAATTCCCACTTTCACCCACTGACACAACTTGCAAGTGCCATATTTATTTATTTATTTTATTTATTTATTTGTGACCCGTTTTTTTGTATAACAGCGGAGTATTTGAGTAAAATACACATTTTAAAACACTGAACAAAACAATGCACATAAACGCGACTACGCTTCCAGCTCTTGTTTGATTTATGATGATGATGATTATATATTTATTACCCATTTGTATGACAAAAACTTCGTCCTAAATGGAGAAGAAAAGAAAAAACAAAACAACAATTGCAATTGATCTACATCAGCTAAATACACAAAACACACAAAGACCGAATTACAACATAGCAAGATATAAACTGTGACTAAGTCTAAGCCCGCCGCAAAACGATCACGCCGGTATTTTATCTGCTGATTTAGATTTGTAATACCGTATTTTCTCGCAACTTGTGTATTTCTGTCATAGAGTGGCAACTTCAGTAAAAACTTAACGTACTTTAAAGTAAATGGAACGGATGCATTTCTTATCAGTCGCTGTAAATATGAGCCAAAAAGGGGATAGTGCTAGAAGATGGGGGTTTACAAACATCGAATAGAGGCGGGCTAGAGGTTCGGCGGTTAAATTTCAATTTGCACGGTATAAGTACTCCATAAGCTTTGCGTGTTCGAAGCGTAAACTGTTATGTTATTGGTTTGTTCTTTTCTCTTTTCTTCTTATTTACTCTATTTTTTTTAACTTTAATGGGACATAAATGTACTTAATTACTTACCTGTTCCAGGCCTTCGAGAAATATACCAAAGTCACTCATGGGTACACTTCCATCGGGAATGTCAAGAGTACGAAGGACCTCAAACCCAGGGACAATATGGAGTCCTTCTTCCTTAGCGAAACCCTTAAGTACTTATACTTGGCCTTCGCCGAAAATGGCCGAGAAGGGCCGTTGGACTTGAAAAAGTATGTTTTCAATACGGAAGCTCATCCCCTGCCAGTCTACGATAGTTGACGCAGCACTAGTGATTGAACGAATTTTGTGATATTTTCCCCACCGATTTGGGGAAATTGCTGCAGCTCACGGTAAAACTGGCCAGCGAGAAGTGACAAAATTTCGCTTGAGTTTGCAAATTGCATGAGCCCCGATGTCCAGGGGTTCAGTATCGTTTCAGCATCCACTACACGGAATCGGATGAAAATGCGCTGTTAAATATCCGGTAACGTGCGTTTTAATGGGGTGTTTTCACAGCTGGTTTGCGTTGGGGAGTTTCTCCGTGTGGTCTTTCTTTTTTTTGTAAGGCTAAGGTTGCGTTCCACCAACTTAACAATTGTTAACAGTCGTTAACTTTACTTCGGGGCGGAGCTAACTGCAGCTTTAACGATCGTTAACTTTTCCCAGTTTTACAATTATTTTGTAACGATGCTCACCGACCATCGTTACAAAATAGTTAACAATCGCTCAGCTTTGGAACGGAAATTGTAGGTGGGCGGAGCTTAAATTTCGAAATCAGAAACGTGGAATGCAAAAAGTTAACAACTGTGAACGATCGTTAACTTCGGGAACGCAACCTAAGTGACCAATCATGATGAAGGGTTCCGTTAAAGTGTCGTGTGATCATCCTCAGCTTGCCCCGTCAATAGTTTGTGTGATAACCAGCAATCAGCTGGCTGCATTAGATCTGCGAACACAGCATTTTCGGGAGAAGTGTAGTACTTTGCTATGGAGAAGAAGTAGTAGGCCAGTTGAAGACCACGCATTCCGCTATTATCGGCTCAGCTATGGCTTTTAGTTTTCGGTTATATTTATATTAATTCGGTATTTTGTTAGGCCTACTAGAAAACGACTTGCAAAATTAAGATTTCGTATTGATCCAAGGGTCCTTTGCTTGCCGGCTTTTAGTAACAGAGTTCTGGAAAAAAAAATTTAAGCTATATGTTTCAAGTTTCACTTTTCCAGTAAATTAGCGACAATAAACAAATCTTTAGGAGGGGGGGCTTCCTTAAAATCCAGGGTCATGCTATTTCCTATGCCCTTGTCCAGAAACCCATTTTATCAGGTCCAGCAATAGCTTGCTGCATTACATCTGCGAGCACAACATTTTAAGTAGGGTATTGCAAATCCACGTGTCTTGTGCTATTTCCTATTTCTTGTCTATGCTATTTCCCACATCTTGTTCTGAGTTCTTGGAATATTTCCACGACTGTTTTGTCGTCCAGTTCCAAGTGGGTCTTAATGAGATTAGGCAATGCCGGAGTTTTGTTGTTGTGTTTGGCTTTTGTTGTCACTGTTGGTGATATTTTGGTTATGTTTGCTTTGTGAGGTTTTATTTTTATATTGAACGGTTTTTATCTGCGATAGTTTTACTGGGTACATTCAGCATAAATACTCCTCGTTCCCAAGCATATGTAAACAAGTGCGCAGGTGCTCAAACGTCGAGTGTGAAAGTAAAAGGTTTATCAAATCGTGTATACGAACAGGGTAAGAACGAAGCCATACAGTTGGAAACACATTATTTCTAGATTTAAAGCTCGGACAGTGCGACGCATAACTTAAGACGAGTACACTGTAAAAAAATTTTTGCAGTATTTGCTACTGGGATTAATCTTGTCTCTACTGAGATAAGATTATCTCTAATTCGGATTAATTTTATCCCAGTAGAGATAAGCTTAATCCCAGTAGCAAATACTGCAGTTAACTTTAATCCTGACTTGGACTTTTTACAGTGTATGAACACTCAGGAAACCATTTTGCATCCCCAGTTGCCGGGAAAAGCACTGAAATGACCTGAGCTAGTACTAGGAAAAATATATTATAACAAGTGTAATTATTTAATTATAAATAATAATAATGGTTATTGGAATAACAACCAACCAATTCTTATGTCTGGGCTGTGAAAGTTCCGTACTTCGTAGATAAATATTCCTTGAGCCCAAGCTGACTTTGAAACATATATTAAAATAATGTACACAACGGATACGTAAGCTATAATTCTTCATCAGCGATATTTCGGACCTTCTTGGCAAGGGTCCTCGTCAGGCTGTAAATCTTCAGGGTCAGTGTCGGGGAAGGAAACAAACCTGTAATCATTACGGTACAGGTTTGTTTCCTTCCCCGACGTTGACCCTGAAGATTCACAGCCTGACGAGGACCCTTGCCAAGAAGGGCCGAAATATCGCTGATGAAGAATCGTAGCTGACGTTTCCGTTGTATACATTATTTGAAGATAATCAAATCTTAGCCATCTAACAGTCCTTTCGGCAGGTGTTAATACTCTTGATGACTTGTGCCGACGAGGAATCGCCGTGTGCCCAGCGAAGAGCCAGAAACGTCGCCACAATAAACGTTGCTGATTGGTTTACACAGGAACCCTACGCACATCTCTGCTATGAAGCTGCAGAATTTTGAGATTCGCAAAGCGAGGCCATTAGAAAAGAATGTGTTCCTTACGCTTGCCTCTTATAATGTTAAAAGCTAATATCGTGGTGCGAACGTGTGAACTTGTTGTCAAGGCCTGTCATTTTCATTGTATTTTCGCCTTTTAGTTTCGGGGTGGGCCACGTCACTGAAGAAGCAAATACGAGATCAATGCTTAAAACAAGACTAAGGGTTTATTTATTTGTTTAATCTATTAAAACGGCTAGCTTGGGCCATACTAGAACAACTAACAATAAATATGAACAACTAACAATTGGGGTGGGCAAAAATATAAAAACAATAATCTACCCAACATGAAATGCTGAATACAGCTCACGGTTCCATGGAATCCACACAGGTAACGATAGCCGCATGTTTGGTAAGAATATTAGCTCGGTTTAGATGGATCCCAAAAATTTAATATTTAATCCAGACAATCCGGTCTTCCGATCCTCGCCAGACTCCTTGAACATTTTACTATTAACATTTTGAAACAGATTAAGGACAATGGCTATTCATCCACATTCAGACAACCAAGTTCAGATACGGATTCAGTGTGGAAATTTGCCCCTATACGTCATATCCCGATTCCGGGCGAACTCCTTGTCCGGCAAAAAAATAAAACTCAAAAACGAATTCAGCATATCTCCTTACACATGTATCGAACCTCTAATCAACTTCAGATAAAACCTTAACTTTTAACAAATTTTCCGGTTTCAGCCGGATTCCAGGCGAACTATATGTCCGGATAGAAAGTGATTGTCATGTATGGATTCAGCACGTCTTCTTACCCAATTTTCAATTCATTTTAATTTCGAGATTCTTTAAACGAAACAACAAACATAGCGCCCAAGAAGGGGACAATCGTGTCCTGTGCGGGAGTGCACAACTTTTACTCACCTATTACAAACGATTGACACACATTTCTCGTCTTAACTTTTTAATCCCTAAATCGAACATCTAATCAACTTCAAGTAAAACTTATACTTTTAACAAATTTTCCGGTTTCAGCCGGATTCCGGGCGAACTACTTGTCCGGCGAGAAAATGATTTTCATATGCAGCATGTTCCCACCTTAAATTAACTTCAGATTCAACTTTCATTTTTGACAAATTTTCCGTTTTTGCCGGATTCCGAGTGAACTACCTGTCGGCGAGAAAAGAATTTGCATATTCTGATTCAGCATGTCTCCTTGCCCCGAAACCGACTACCTCACTAGCTTTAAAGAATATTTAACCCCTCCCCTCCTCTAAATATACAGCTATGAGGCCCATCAACGAACTAGACCTTTCCCTTGACACAAAGAATCCTCACACCAAGTTTCATCGAAATATATCATCCCCTCCGAGAGTTATCGTGATGACATACGAACGGACAACTTTTGCGAAGTCGCAGGTATCCCTCCACTTACGTTTTGGGAAAAGCGGAAGCCAACCAAGAAATCACGGGGTTTGTTACACCTGCCATCTAGAAAGTGATCATTGATAAATATTAACGGTTGTATCACACAGATGGCACATAAGAAGCGGAAGAAAATAAAATGTTTATCGTTTACAGTAGGGTCACAAATATTCTGTTTCTGCTAAAAGACAACCCCCTACATATCGTGGTACCAAAATCTTTTCCTTCCGAGCAAGTGGCAGAAATGCCGAAAAAACTACATCTGTTAACTGCCTTCCGGTTGCTGCTCGCGTGTGGCTAACCCCTTAGCTGATGATCTGCGTGCGGTTCGACGACGCCGTGATTTTGCTTTCCTTCATAATTAAATCATCCTTGCGAATATTTGTAACGTCTTTCATTTTAATATATTTTCTTTATCGAAACTGATTCCTATGTGGGACAAGATATTTCACGCTCGGAATACTGGCTGATTGATGGTGACCCACAAGATAGGGTATAATAATAATAATAATAATTTATTTTTGACCCATCATACACTCACAAAGAGAAAGACGGAGTATGAATACAAAAAGAGGAAAAAGTAATGTACAGAAAGACATGACACCATACAAAAGCACACGAAACTAATTTCTAACAAATTAATCTAATAATGAAAACTAGAACAGAAAACCCTTCCAAGGGTGGTTGGAAGGATTTTCTGACACCTTAAGAAAAAGTTTATCCGCGGCATCAAGAGGATCCGCCAGGTTGTATCTCTCCAGCAGTCTACCGTTCCTTGTCCAGGGCGGTACCCGAATGAGGAACTTGGCATATTTGAAGTAAGCCCTCCTAATTTTTGTTTTATCCGATTGAGTTAGTATGTCCCAGAAAGGAACCAAGTATAGAACATGGGAGAGAGATACAGCATTATGTACTTTTGCAAGGTGGCGTTTACCAGGATTAAGCTGTGCTCCAGCTGCACCAGCATACGCATTACGTATCTTTACGTGCGATCTGATTAGGACTAGTGTCTAGTTTTTTTTGGTAAGGAGCGCCATCGGAATAGTCAAGGATGGTGGAGTTGTCCTCACTTTAGACAGATGGTCCCCAAGTTTTTGAAAACCATTAAAAGATTTTGAGATGTAGGGATTGTGCGGTATTAATCAAGACATGGAGAGCGTGTTCCACCCTAATTACCGCAGTTACTACGCATGACGTCACGAATTTTGGCTTCTTGGCATCAAGGCTCAGAGACAGAGATCCTTAATTACCACGCTCCCGAGCACGGTAGGCGAATGGTTACTATGTCGAGAAGGTCGGAACGGTCAGCATAGTAACTTTTTACGAGGTTGGAACGAAAATAATAACTAATAGTTACTATTGTTAGAAGGGTGGAACACGCTAGGAGTAGCAAGTTGTGAAACCCTAATTTGTCTATCGATTGCAATTTAAAACTATGTGATTCTGCTTAAACCAACTCTTTTCTAACTGAAGCAACAATATTTACATTTCTCTTCGTTGTGTCATTTTATTTTCGGGACTCTCTAACTAGTATACTGCAGTTTTTCTAGCTACTATACGAAAGCAACATGTTTACATATGCGACCTGTTGGCGCCGACATGTACTTTCTACGTTTCAACAGATCACCTAATTTCCGTCTTCCATTCATCGTTGTATGCGACTGGTCGTCAGGTCAGTAAGAAGTGACTAAGAACGTTAGCCTGATAATTATTCAAATAATTTTTCTACATAATTTGGGCTTTGCAAGATTCGCAACCAACAAATGTAAACAAATCACCACAACAAGAAAACCTAGATATCTTATCAGCTTTTTGATTCCTCTGACCTTCTTATGCTATTTTAAGACTTGGAAAGGTGTGTGGTTTTTAGACCTTTGTGTATTCTCTTATGACTTGAAAAGGTGTGTGGTTTTAGTTGTGGTTTCCCCTCTTTAAGGACCTGTCACACCACATGGCGTCGCTATAGGGATGCGTGTGTGTTCGAGCTTGCAAGGTTGACATAAAGAGGTAGGCTGTAGTCGTTTGGATACGAAGAGATTTTTTAGCAATATTTTGTCCGTTTGTCAGAATGAGAAGAATGATTTTCGGATTTAAGCTTCCAAGGTATACAAAAGACGGTTATCAGATCATGAAGTTCGCCCGGCAGCGCGCAGTTTTAATTTGTGATGTTTGCTTTTGATGCACATTTCCAAGAATTTATTAGTTCCATGCAAAGATCCTTTGTATTTTAACAGAAAAGAATTTGATGATAAAGGATTTCAATCCAGAGCGAAGTCCAGAAATAAGGTTTAAAGTTATTTTTTCTGGATGATTCGTATTCTTTTTTCGGAAAGGGCCGAAATGTCTCACACTGCTTGTCTGAACAAGGACAGATGATAAGTGGTCCTTCCTTTCATTTGGGATCCGGAAAGACTTTGTGGTCGTAAGGGATTGTACAAATTTTTGTCTGCGGCGCCTTTCGTAGTAGGCTCTACTTACTGGAAGGGCGCGTAATTTCATTCCGGAATTTAGGCTTGAAATTTCGAGGCTTGAGCCACATTAAAAACTAGAATCTATTGGAGGGGGATTTCCCGCATGCGGTGCTGTGTCTCTTGGCTTTTTTTCTAACTGGTATGACTTTTTAGCATTACCGGACATCCGCCAGTCGTATATGTTGGGGTAGTCACACCTCCCATACGGCCTTCCCCAAACCCTTCAAACCGCCCCTGAGCTCGGAGATACGACTACTTCAATGCTTGCAGTTATCACGAATGTTACAGAAAGCTGAAATGGGCGGCAGGGCGCCGGCAGTTGCCCTGCGACCTCCTCTCGAGTTTTGGCTAGCGACGCCCCTGGACTCGCACCTATATAATGTCAATGCAACCTCCTTCCATAACAGCATTCATTAGTTGTTAAACCCGGAGACCCACATTTCATATGTTACATTCTGGACTCGCTAACGACACCTAACTAATCTTTGCACTTGCCGCAATTCACTAGTTTCCATGCGCATTATGCTCTCGGCGAGTGTTCACGTATCATGAGGTGAACACAGAGTCTGGCTTTACAGTATTCAGGTAGTTATGAATACTGGAACAAAAACATTAAATAGTGCGACGTTTGCTTTAAGACTTAGAAAAGTGAGTGTTTTTTGGACCTTTGCATGCCCTCGTGGGAAAAATGTATAGGTTGTAGGACCTCTGTATGCCCTTTTGAGACTGGAAAAATGTTTGTGACCTTTGGATCTTAGATGATAGCACAGGGGCCCGGGAAAAAGAGACTAGGTGAGGTTTGAGTAAACAGATACTGTTGAGACCCAAGTAGGATGGAGCAGATTTGCTTAACCGAAACAGAACCAAGTTCGCTGAGGATCAGCCTTCAGTGTTGTACCGAAACACAAAATACAGAAGTCTGAAGGGCATAATAGACCAAACAGAAGACTGTGATCCATGAACGTCTTTGAAGAATTTCATATATTTACTCGCCGCTCAAAACTTACCATATAGCTTAGCCAACGGCTCAGGATCCATTAACGAAGAGTAATGGAAACATCTCACTGTTTCGTGTGCGTTTGCTCTATAGCATCTGTATGATATGATGGTATATTTGATACATATTGCTTGAAGCCCGAAGGCCATCGCATACAAAACAAGATACAGAACAAATAAGAAGCAAACAAACAACTCTTCTAGTAAATCCTAACTACAAAAACTCTTCTCTATGCTTCCAACCTCTCCGCAAAAATCTTCCGAGCTGCCTAATCCCAAAACAAACTTTCTCCTTAAACTTTTCCACCTTTACCTCCTATTCAGCTCCAGTCATGGACGTTTTTTTTTTGCACTGACGCATCAGACAACAGTGGTCTCCAAAAGTTAAAATGCGGGAGCTATGTGCCCCTACCTGCGGAATGACTAGCAGGATAGATCCATTAACGAAGATCCATTAACGAAGAGTAGGCTTAATGGAAACACTCCATTATTTCATCTTTTAGTGTGTTCGCTCTTTAATTCAGCTCCACTCGTGGACATTCTTTCTCCCACTGACGCATCAGCAGCCAACGAGCCAATCACAGACAGCATTTGTCTCCAAAAGTTAAAATGCGGTAGCTCCGTGCCCTGCCTGGGGAGTGACTCTAGCAGGATAACAAACGGAACTTACCTGCCTGCTAAATTTGACAGAGTGAAAAAAACAGAGTATGAAAAATAAAAGGAAATTAAACAAAGGTCACTATCAAGGAACCGAGTTAGACAAATTACTATATATAGATAGTAGTCTGAAGCTGTACGAAAAAGTAGCATGCAGTACTAACTGATGCTACTACATGCTACTATAGCAAGACTGGATGCTACTGGAGCAAGGCGGGATGCTACTGAATACTACTGCTTAAGATTAGCCCAGTGTGAGGCACATTAAATTAAAGTATCATGTGTCCTACCATTCAAACCGGAGCACTTACGCAAAGTTTTCGGTACCTCCCTCCAGCTTCCCTTCCGAGGTTGGGTCTGGTCGGGACCTCAAATAGCACAACTAGGGTCCATGACCTTTGTACCGTTCAAGGTTCATCTAAATCCCTCCGTAAGTTTGGTCCCTCTTCGTGTTTCGAAATGTCCAGGACATTTCCCCCTCCAACCTCCCCCGTCGTGGCAAGATGCGACTAGGACACACAGGACTAGGTCACAGGACACATCTAGGGTATTTGCTCCTACTTCTCGTCAAGTTTCACTCAAATCAGCATTTCCGGGAAATTCCCTGTAGGCGACTCCCATCCACCCCCACCTCCAACTTCCGATCTGGTCTGGACCTTCGATAGCACATCTGCAGCCCACAACCTTTGTACTTTCCAAGTGGTATCCCAGCCCTTCATCCGTTAGTCCTTACGCTTGTCGCAAATTTCCAGGATCAGGGGCGTCACGACCGGGGGAGGAAGGGGGGGACGCCCCTCCCCCGCCCAATGCTGTCGGCCAGTCAGTAAAAAATAACCGAGTCGGCACGAAGCACCGCGATTCTTTGTCAAAACTGTTGACTTTTCTGAAAATCAGTCGATTTTTTCGAAACTCTCGTTTTTTTCTTGAAAACTGTAATTTTTCAGCAACAACAGTCGGTAAAAAGTACCAGCCAGTCGGTAAATTCTTTGCCTCCCCCCCCCCCCAAGCATTTTGGCTAGTAAGGCCTCTGGGTCGGATGCTGTTCGGACACACAAATGGCACATTTGCTTCTACTGCCCATCAAGTTTCATTCGAATCGGATCTCTCGTTCGCAAAATACGCCTTTCACAAGATCTTGGCCTTTTCTCAAGATCTCTCAGTCCCCTGTGGATGGTCGCAACCTTAATATGCACGCCAGATGTCACCAAGCTTCATCGTCTCAGCTTGTGTGGTGATCGTACTAGCATAAGTTGAACAGATCGACAGACATTACGATCGCCATACGGAACTTGAGCCGAAGGCTTCAAATGCCATCAAAACCGATAGTAGCTGACACATGCTTTCATAAATGATATCGATAATCCCTCAGTAACATGTGATGAACAACACCGAGAACACCCTCCAACGTCTATATTGCGGCAAAATATAGTGCAGCTTCCTGTATATTCATTGGAAAGCCGCGGTTTGAAACTCCGATACGCATGGCTGGATGATCAGAAACTCGAAGTGCATTTTTCCGGGCAGTCTCACTTTTGAAGAGTGAAATCGTGGATAAAAAATTTGTGCCTATCACGGTAAGATCTGTCTCAGAATAATTGGGCCAAAATCGACATGTCAGATGCACATGAATGATGTTTTGCAGGTTTATAATCAAATCGAAACTGCCCACGGGGTTCAGGACCACTTTGGGCACGTAATACTCGTTTTCAAACTGTCCAGTCAAGTCAAGGCCTAATAGAGAAATATTAACAACTAAAATAGTGTTAGGAACTTAGTTGGCCTTATTCGTTGGCCTTATTCCAAGCTCTGGGCGGATTAGTATCTCTTTTCTACCTCCCTCGCCTCATTGTCAGCATCAAACACAGAAAAAGTACGATAGATCCTTAAAGGACCTATCTTACCTATAAGACTAACGTAACCTACTTCCATAATCACTCCATATATTTCTAAACCCAGAGACCTCAATTTCGTACGGTACATTCTAACCCCTGTGACGAAACCACGCTGATTTTGCCGTTTTTTCACTTGCCGTGTTTTGCTACCTTCGATGTGTACAACGCTGTCGACGGTTGTCTGCGATAAGTTTGCATCAGGAAAACCGGTTATGGAAATTGTTTCCTGTTTTGGCTGTAAGTCAACGGGTCTCGGAAAAGGCTTAAAAACAGCCAAAACCGTGATTTATTTGTTGAAAGAACAGCCTAGTTTTAAAGTATTCAAACATTTTTAAATACTGTAAATTGAAGAGTAAATAGTGTAAGGGGTCCTTTAAGTTAGTGATCAGAAAAGAGAAGCTTTTGACTTGTTATGTGAAGGGTAGAATAAAAATCACAGCGTCTTCGAGGTTTGAACCTCTTTTTGGGATCCCAAAACGGAAGTGGAGGGATACCTATGACATCGCAAAAGTTGTCCGTCTGTTAGCACGATAACTCTCGAAGGGAATGAGATATTTTGATGAAACTTGGTGTGAGGATTCTTTTCGCTACGTTTAGGGGCGGGGGAGGGGGGTCGAATTAAGGGGCAAGCAAATATTTTTAGACAGCTAATGTGATAGTCGATTATGGGGTAAGAAGACATGCTGAACACGATGGTGAAAACCATTTTCTCGCCGGACAAATAGTTCGTCCGGAATACGCTCTGAATTCGGCCGAAACCGGAAATGTGAGTCTTTAAGATATCTGGGAATCCCTTATGGCCCGACTTTGTCATTAACGAGGGCTCTAATAGTAAAAGATGTGGAGTCGCGTATTTCTTCTAGTTTCGGGGCGGTGATTTGTCTCAGGGATTTCCTATCTAGACGCAATCTTGCAAAGATTTTGAACACTGTTGCTCTTCCACAGGCTTTGCTTGCATCTTCTTTTTTACCTTTTTTAACGTTGACAAATTTATCTCATATTAAAACTACTTTTTTTAATTTTGGGAAATTTTTATGCCGGTTTTCGAAATACCAATCCAGTTCTTTTATGATGGAAAATTATGGTTTAAAAAACCCCACTTATATTTTGAAAAAGAAACGGGAAACATTTTTTTCAAAAATTTATTCCATAAAGCACACTTTGACCGATGCGTTGCGTTGATTGTATTTTGGTTAAAGTTTAGGTAGACTTCATTGAGGATAGCGTAGGCTAATTGTTTTTTTTTGTTTTTTTTTTAAATGAAGTAGAGTTTTTATGAAAGTATATGGTCTAGTTATTAGTCTATAGACCGATTGTGTGAATTTTATTATATTTTCTTTACTCGCCAGCTTTGGCGGATACAAATAAATGAATTGAATTGAATTGAAAAATTTGGCAGAGGTAAAGCAGGAAGTTTCGATCAGTATCGTCAAATCAGATCTGGCTTATAGGTACATCTGAACTTGGTTTTCTCTGATGATTAGCCTGACGAAGACTGGGTCTGGCGAAGACAAGACCCAATTGTCTGGATCAAATATTGGATTTTTGGGATCCCATCGAAACCTTTGGTCTTGTTCAGCTGAGGAAAACAATTAAGCACATATGCTAGCTGAGTTTTAGTTAAACGTTGATGATCACTGGGGGACTAAGTGGAACTAAACCAAATGGCGGCTCTAAAATGGAATAAAAAGAATTAACTTATCGAACAACTACTTCACCGTTCCAATCATTCCACGAAGGCAGAGAAAGTTGGGAAACAGTCACAGACATCCGTCATAGCACCAATTTCGTTTCGCAAGCACCAGGCAAGCACACATGATTATTGGCAGACGTCTCCGACGCGCTAGGAATACGCGGAAATCAATGCGTCAACAATTGTTGTACGTAAGGGCGTCATGGTAACCAAGCCCCCAGTGAAATTTTAATCTGTATACAAACAGCAAAGCAATAAAACGGATAACAAAAAGTCCAAACAGAACAATGTTCTCCAGACACTGAACTTACGGTAAGTACGTGCGTTCACAGTCCGGTTTTCCCAATCAGATGCGAGTTCCTTCCTTCGCTTAGAATTGTGACACATGTGTTTTTGCATGCGAAAATCTTACCGGACTGTGGGTGGACTTATTACACGTGTGGGGCTAGAAAATGCTTAGGTGTGAAACGCGTCCGTGAGAAAAAATACTCTAGCGGAAAGGCGAACGAAAAAAATGTCCCCAGGCATTGATTTTACAGTTCGCCACTGTTTTCACGCATATTATCGAGCTAAAACATGAAGTTTTAGATTACAGATTTGTGGTCAGTCTTAGGGTAGAAGATACAAGTGGATTCTCACCCTAAAACTTAGACCTAAGCTCCAAAACTAACTTCAGTTGTTGCAACATATGAAAGTTTCAGAAGAGCTTTGTTCCTTCTTTTTTCGAGCTCTACAAAGAAATGAACAATCCTACTCTAGTCACGTTGTTTTCTTGTTTCTTATTATTTTTTATTTCATTTGTGGAAATTTATCAGCGATTTACGAGAAGCGTTTTACATTTTTGGGCTAAGAGTGTATTTCTAATGTTTCGATGTGAAAGTTATTTTTCGATGTAATTGTATTCTGTTCTATCCATGCTGTCCTTTCCTTTGTATACACAAATTTGTGTAACGAAGCGTAAGCTAAACTGTTAGTTATTTATGATTGTTGTACACACAGAGTATTACGTAGGCCTATTATGACTTACGTGTGTGCTCATGGGTCGTAATTGCGACGATATCACACAAGTTTGGCGTAAGTAATGACAACTTTTTGGCGAGTAAAAAGATTATCTGTCTATCTACCACCTGCCTTGGCAAGGCGATATACCAGAAAAGAAGGTGAAGTAGACCTGACGTCCTTTTCTGAGCAAAACTGATCGCTTCCAGATAACCATTACTAATTCCAGGTCCTTACAGCAACAAAATAAATCAATTTATCTATAACACAAAACGAGATCAATTAGATATAACAAACAAACATGAATAAATTAAATATAGCAAAAAACGACAAAATTCAGAACTGCAGAATCTCTGCACTTTACTAATTTTAGTTTTTTATGGCACTTGCAAGCTCAGCAGGCATTGAGTTGTAGAGCCTAGAACTCATTGTCTAGCCTGAATTCTGTGCCTAGGCATGGGTTTGAACGGTAATGCTAGGCACGTGAGGTAGGCATCCGTGCTTGGCTATGCATGCTTGTGAACGGGGGCGAATTTAATAGAAGAGTAAAAAAAATACTTTTGACCAGACAATATGGTCCAGAAGGGCCCAGGATCATTTTTGCCTCAAGGATTTTGATTTCAGATTTATTTCTAGCCCCCGTGGTTCGCATCATCACATCCAAATGCAAAAAAAAAACTTTTTACCAAACGATACATTCTCGTGATTTCCAAAGTTCCATCGTTATTCTTATCTCAGGGGTTTTCTTACCCACGAATTGACAAATTCCTACTTTCAACCTTTTACCAAGCCTTGCAAGTGCCATATGAGCTTCCAGCTCTTGTTTTAGGGGGTTGATGTTATGCAGAGAGCCCTGGAGAACAAGGACATCTTGATATTGGTTCCCTTAGGTATTTCATGTGAGATAGGTTAGGAACTTGGATAATTGGATTGTCCAGGGGACGCAATCCAGCTTTGACCCTCCAGAAAACTGGTTTTCGAAAACGAAACGATCCATCCTTGGACAGGGGACGGGGCCGAGCCTGGAGAACAAAGGACATCTTGATAAGGGAAATTACTCCTCTCTAACTTGGTCTTAGAACTGTGGTAGGCTAGGAACTTGGATTGTCAGCGTAATGCGATCTCGCTACTTTCAAAAAGAATTTTGTCTCTTTCCGGATTATCCCTAAGTGATGAATCAGACCAAGTGATGATGACACTTTGCGCGCTGTTACTGCAAATAGCCTAAATTTCAGGTCCAGTTTCCAGTAGCCTATGTGCTGGAAAACGGATGTTGAAGAAATTTTATACAATATACCTGAGTTATGAAGTCCCGTGATATTTATTTGTCCCTTGTCGACATAACCCTTAGTTCCCCCCCCCCCCCTCTACTTGCATCTCACTATAAATCAGTCACTTATTTGACAAAGCTCTGCCAAGGTTTCAGCATTCACTACATGGAAGCGATTGAAAATGTGCTGTGAAATATCAGGTTACGGTTCGGACACACCGATTAGGTTTCCCCCGGTTGAATTTTGTTTCACTTTCATCAAAAACTTAAAAATATCAAACTTTTCGATAAATGATGATGGTTAATCTGGTAGGAATTCCTGTCTGCGCCCGACCTGATCGTCTTATACGATAGGGCCAAACAATTTACTAGAAGCCAGAGCCGCCTGTCCATCCACAGTTGCACTGTAAAAAGTTTCTCCGAGTAAGGATTAATTTTAACTGCAGTATTTGCTACTGGGATTATCTTACCTCTACTGGGATAAGGTTGATCCGAATTAGAGATAATCTTATCTCAGTAGGGACAAGATTAATCCCAGTAGCAAAATACTGTAAGATTTTTTTTTTACAGTGTGGTTCTCGTTTGGCAGTTTCTCTTTTCTTTTCTGTTGGGCTAACTGAGCAAGCTTCACGAAGGATTCTCGGTCAGTGTTGCCACTGGTAACAGAATTCTGCGATTTCTCACAGGTTTTCGACTTCTCCCAAGTTTCACAGCTGTGAAAAACTTGTCACAAAAAATCGCACTTCTTCCAAAATGTCGCAAATTCTGCGATTCAGACCATTTTGGCCAATTTCAAGGCAACTCTTCTCGGAAAAGGATTTTTTGTTTTTTAACGATTACTAGCTCATGTATGTTGATTGTTACTGTATATGGCCATACGGCTTTCAAATACAGATTATCTTATCTTATCTTATAAGAGAAAACTGGAACATTAGAATCGAAGAGTTTTTCTTTGAAATTGAAAAAAAAGAACCAATTTTGTGGGCGCCAGAATGTTACAGATTTTTGCAGCCAAAAGTCACAGGTTCCGTCAGAGAAAAGTGGCAACACTGCTCTCAGTCGAGGCGTTGATTATCGTAAACTCCCACGGGAGATCCCAAAACGTGAATGACGGGATACCCATGAGTGAGAATTAATTAAGCAGTATTATAAACCTAGCAGGACATCAGGATTAAAGGCATATGTTGCCAACGGAGCCTGCTCTTCTGGAATGATGAAGATACGATCCGGGTAGCAGGATGTGGGGTTAATAAAACTACAATCAAACTGGCAAGCAATTAGGAAGGAATCCAGCAAAACCGAAAGTTTGGTTCTTCTGAAACAGAATTCTGGAGAAGATTAGACCCTTGGTTTGGTGGCAAGAAGAGATGCTGAATCCATTTCTGTTCTTACCAGTGTTTCCACATGATTTTTCCAATCTCATGTTTTTTTTTCAATCTCGTGATCTCATGATATTAACAATTTATCAACACATTCTAAAACTGAAAAGGATAAACTTGAGCTAGGATTTTCGCAAAACTCGGTAGCATTTGGTAAGGTTGGCTGACTTGTAATTCCTTAGATGGCAGGAATCCCAAAACGGCACTCTGATCATAGATGCTTTAGAAATTTTTGTCTGCTGTGCCTTTCGAAAATTGTATTTTTGTTTAGTGTAAGGGCGCGTCGTTCACGTTGGGCCAAAGGCTCAATGTTTAGCCACATTAAAAAAAAAATCTGTGTAGGAGGGCTAGGAGGAAGTTGGATTTTGCAAGAAAAGATGCGAATTAAAAAAAAAAATTGCCTGCGCCGCTGACTTTAATTTTGTCTTGGGCACAGTTGTTTTAAGGCTGCTGGGGCTTCGGGGCAACATGAAACTACTGACTGAATTAGAGTGATCACTTCTGTGGTGAGTTTTGAGCCCCTTATGCTTCGAAGCCCGAAAACCAAGGAACCGTTATGCCACTGATTCGGAAATAAATTCTGGCCTCTGGCAGTTGAAAGATTTAATCTTTTAGCTGCTATAAGGAGCCATGAAAACTTTCTCTCCTTTCCGGTGCATCTGTATTCCCGATCAGAACATGTCAAGTTTTCAGCAATAGGGACTATTTTTCTGATTGGATACCAAAACCCACATGACTTTATGTAAATCTCATGGTTTACTCGTCTATTTTTACCAAAAAATCTCATGATTTTCAAACACAAATTTCATGCGTAACTCATGATTTTTGGGAGTGGTTCTTACCTTTCTCAGCGGATCCACAGTTTTATCGCAATCGGGGAGAAGGAAAAGGCAGTTGGGAAATGCTACTAGTTCTCGAGCCGGACAAATCCTGACTTGCGTTCGTCGACGACGAACAAGTCAAAGTTTCACCGACGAACGCCGTCGCGTTCGACCTGGTCCAGAGTAGTCGAAAATACTATTTGTTCTCGAGTCGGTCAGAAAATGGCCAAAGCCGAAAGCGATTGAATATATCCTTTCCGGTGAAAAATGTTATCTGATGAATCTCTATCAGTATCTAATGAATTCTCGCTAATGGGTCTGTAATGATTACATCACAGGTTTACGGTTTCCAGAAATCTGTCTTTTTGGGATCTTATCGAAATCTTTGGTTTTGATTTTTATCAGAACACGAGTGTGACCCACTCCCCAGCAACAGCGTACCAGTGGTATATACCAAAATCGAGAGTCGGCAACCCCTCGTCATAGCCATTGATCATCTCGCTGCATTGCATCTACGAGCATTTTTGGAGAAAAGTGGCACAATACCATAGAGAAGATTTGTATATGGATCAAAACTTTACTTTCAACCCCAAAGGGGTATATAGCCGGTTTAATCTGAATACCCCATGGACGTCAAAACCCTCTTACGACCTTCTAAATTTCCCAAGTTTCATTCACACTGCTCACTGACAGATTACCGTCTTAATCCAACTCCTTCGGGTATATATGGTTGTAAACACGATGCGTCGGGTATACTATCGAGAACGTGAAAATTACCTTGAGTTGCAGAGGCTCCAGTTGCTTTGCAGTTACCGCTGTGGACGGGCCGATACACGTGGAGGTACATGCTTGTGACCTGACCTGGAGTTTGCATAGAGGTAAGAGTGAGGTGGCTGAGTGTTACGTTAGAATTATGTGAAAAAACATTACCAAACCATGCTTTTCCTCGCCGGTTTGTACCCGATTCTCAGGAAAAAAGACATCAGTCGAATGAGTTCATGTTTTTTCAAATATCTCCGTTTTCTTCTGAACCTTCCTCGTCGCATGCCCAATCATGGAGAAGTTTTTTTATCTGAACAAGGTATAACATTGTTTGTCAAGCTAAAAGAAATAAGTGAACATCTTCTGCCATCATCCATCCGCCTTCCTGCCATTGCCCAATGCGCCAGTTAATTTAGTTTCGTTGTGTATTTCTTGTTTTGGGTTTATTTATCTTTTGCTGTGTACCCTCTGTATTTCTTGTTAAGTGTTCATTTAATTTTTTTTCTGTATGTACTGTGCAAATGCCTTATTACTAGGCTGCATGTAATGAATTCATTCATTCACTCATTCATAACTCGTGGCATTTATTTTATTTACGCTTATTCTGGCTCACTGAATCTTTATGTCGCTAGTCTGCCCAAGAGCCTTTTCTGCTTTTAGGTTTATCAAGTATGAAAATAATAAGAATATTCTTTTTATTGGTTTCTAGTTCACGATTGTTTGCAGTGGGTCCCGGGAATAATGTCTGGTTTAAAAGAACTACTTAAAGGCCGAAAATTTTAAACCACATCCGATTCTGACCTGTCTCCGATACACTTGTGTCCTTTTGCCGGTTCTTGTAACTAGATTCCTATTTTTTAGAAACCCAAGGATGGACTACGTTTCAACGAGTCAGCGTGTATGGTCTAGAATCCACAACGAGAGCTCCACATTTGATGAATATGACGAAGATTGGCAGACGTATAAGGTGTCGTCATGGGCCCCCCATCGTAAGTCACCTCTTATTTTCGTGATTTTCTTCTGTATTTCGTCCTTTCATCTTTCACGAGCATCACTGGCTGGATCATACACAACATATATAGGTCATATTTACAACCCCACAATAATGACCACATTTGGTCAACCTCATCTGTCGGACTTCACCGGCGAATATATTAGTTCTTTCTGTGCCATGTAGCAATCGCAGTTTCTGTCCGTCCGTCTAAATAGTCGCTTCCCCGATCCGACCATCTGGGGGGAGCGGTAGGAGGGGGAATCCGGAAAAATTAGGTATTTTTAACTTACGACTCGCCGATCGGATCTTAATGAATCTTGATAGACAGAAAGACCTGGTGGTCTTGTGTGGGTGGTCAGCTATGTTTCGGCCCTTCTTGGCAAAGGTCCTCTTCAGGCCATCCAGAAAAATACTGAAGAGGACCCTTGCCAAAAATGCCGTCTAGCTGATCTAATGATCCTGCGAGTTCGTTACTTCCTGATGTGCTAGGACGATGAAACATGACAGGCTTGTCAGGGACCCGAACAGATTGACTTGAGAATATACTTTCCCCGACCCGACCATATCGTGGGGGAGTGGAGGGATGGGGAATCCGGAATCTAGTAGCAAGGACAGCTATCGAACGGGTGATCGGATTTGAATGAAACTTAATATTTAGAAAGACCTCGTGCCTCAGACATCCTATTTTAAATCCGGACCGGGGGGGGGGTGGAGGGACCGGAAATCTTTGGAAAGGAAGCATTAGATCTAGATGCGTAATTGACAGTATCAGGTCGTATCGGGGAACTGTGGGGGGAGTTGGAGGGTCTTTGCCGGAATCCCGGTGATCGCCAGTTAGGACAGTTCCAAATGTTCTAAAGACGATGAAACTCTGCAGGTATATTAGTGAACTATGGGCCCGACACAATGCCCTAGGAAAACTTGTGTTCTTGGATCCGACCATCTTTGGGGGAGTTGAGGGAAGGGGAATCCGGAAATTACTTATTTCCGTAAGCTGTGAACGGGTGGTCCGATTTGAATGAAACTTTATGGGTGATAAGGACTGTGACCTAGACAAGCAAAACATGCGCCCGAACCGCATGTGGCCACATTTGGGGGGGGGGGGGGTCAAACATTTTGACATGCACACAAACCAAACGGATGGACAGAATGGGATGCAAGTTGGACAGTACCGAGTTTATTCGGCCTTGATTTGTTATTTTGCGCCCGGACCGGATCTAACCAAGGCGGGGGGGGGGGGATTTGCAGACAGGCTCGCATAGGGGTTTAACAAGTGGAGGAATGTGAATGAAACTTGGAATAAATGATTTGGATGATTTATTTGCACATTAAAGCCATCCGGCCATCATGCAACAAAACGTGAACAAAAAGTGAACATTCTTGTGAACATTCGAGTTAAACAGGAGGAAATCCTGTTCCGAGTTCTCGTATGCGAACAGGGTCAATAAAGCAACATGTTAGGATTCGATTCCATCACGCTAATAGCTGAAAACACAACTCTTGTTATAGCCTACTGCCATCGAATTTTTTCTATTAATGTCCACATCCGGGTGAATTTCTTTAAAGGACCCCTCGCACTATGTACTCTTCGGCTTCCAGTATTTTAAAATAATTCAATACGTTAAAACTAGGCTCTGCGTTCAACAAATTATCCACGGCTTTGGCTGTTTTAAGCATTTTTCGATACCTGTCGACTTGTAGCGAAAACGGGGAAAATTATCATAACCAGTTTTTCTGATGGAAGAACTTCTCGCAGACGACCGTCGATAGCGTGATACGCATCGAAGGTAGCAAAACACGGCAAGTTAAGAACTTAAAGGAGTTATATCATAAGCATTCTAGCACTTGCAACGTCTAGAACCCCCCCACCCAAGACCCGAGATGAAGCCACGACTCGATCCGACCGCTGGGTCATCTAGCGGCGCAGGTCGGAAGCGCCCGACATGGGGAGGCCGAGATCATAGTTTGACTATGGATCTAACAAAAGTTTTTATTGTAGCAGGCATGTGGAAAATTTGTAGTATTATTGTGCAGTTGTATTATCGATTTCTTTAAGTATTTTGTTTTCTTTTTTTTCTTGTTAATTCCCGTAAATCCAATGAATTAAGGATGTAAACTAGATCACAATAAAAACGCCGTAAGTTATACTAAATTCGTTATAGTGATTTCTTGGAGATTCTGCAACTGAGCTAAATAATATTCAGCTTCCTATACCAAAAAATGTCAAACTGGCCGATGATTTCTTCTTCCGACATATCTAAACGTCCATAGGGTGATATACTTAGTTGTTTTAATCCTCTTACACGCCACTTGATCTTCTCGAAGGCTGCAGTAATCTTTTAACCAGCGTCAGGAGATCAATGAATAGTTAATTAGCAATGGCGGATTGGCGTTCAGGAGTGAATTGTGTTCAAGTAATTTGTGGATAACGTTGCTACCGTGAGGATTTTGGGGGAAACAAAGGTAACACTGTGTTCGTAAAAATCCGACTCATCGAATAATGATGGTGTCTCCCACCTTCTCGGCCCACATGAATCAAAGACTTTAACGAGTTTTTGTTAAAGGGGTTAGAATGCACCGTATGAAATTCGGGTCTCCGGGTTTAGAAATGGATGGAGTGATTACGGAAGTAGGTTATGTTAGTATTATAGGTAAGACAGGTCCTTTAACATAACGTTTGGTATCAGCTCTTCTGTTACGATCCATGCGATAGAGAGGTTGCAGGCTAAACGACGAAAACCGATATTTTTATACTATCATCGGAAACACATTAAAACATAATTTAACGGAACGATGAGTACCGACGTTTGGTAACTACTTTGAATCTGTAAGTTATTGGGAACGTTTATCCGACCGGTTGAGTTTAGCAAATTACGAGTCAAAGCCTAGCTTTCTAATGTGTCATTAATGGTTCTGTGCAACTGAATATTGTTTCAAAATAGCTTTTGTAAAATGTATAGCAAAAATTTATTTACACACATATTTACATATAACTTTTTTCGAACAGGTATGTAATGCATATCCTCCTATGACCCACGGTCAGTTATTTGACGATAATCTTCACACAGAAAGTTAGCGGTAGATATGAGAGGATGATATAAGTCATATCAGCCTCCAGAGAGGATGTTATAAGTTATATCAGCCTCCGGAAAGGATGATATAATTCATATCAGATTCCAGAGATGATTTCTTTTCGAAAAAGTTGTAACAGTTAACACACCTCCATCTCGGTTGATATCTGAATGACAACTTCGATGTCTGAAGTTAACCTTTAATATAGGTTTCATATATGAAGTACTGAGAGTTACTGAAGACCAGGAAACACAGAAATGGCTTGGAATTATTTCTTCATCGGATACCCTTGGAAGTTATAGTATGGTGAAGACAGTTTATGAACCAGAATTTCACTTTAAGCTTAATCCACCCGCGATTTATTTGAGGTACTGGATCCAACTAAGGGCAAATTGCCTACCACTCCACGGTAGAAAAAAAAGTGTTTGACAGAAATAAGAAGGGTCCGGATGGGAAATACGCGTGTCCCCTTTGCGGTGGTGAAGATGAGGACATTGGTCATTTTTTAAGCCGGTGCCAAGAGCTTTCGGATCTCCGTAGGGAGATTTTCGGTGGGTATATCCCGACACTTCCTGGTATCCTTAAGTGTACATCCGCCCAGGCGATTAGTAAGATTTGTAGGTTTGTATCTAGAGCGTTAGAATATAGAAAGCTTTCCGTAGATTACCTGTATGTTGATTGACGTTCCTGTGTATTAATAACCTGTACCTGTATATGGCCCTCGGGCTTTTTCAAATACAATTATTATTATACCTTTGGTTGACGAGGGGTCGTATAATTAATTCACAAACCTCCGTGTAGACTATGTTCTTTTGTGCCTTAGCAATTTTTGTTTTCCTTCCAGACCCATTAGTCCAGCACTGGCCATTGGTTGGTAACTACCACTACAACATTCTTCTCGTGTTAGCCTACCTTGTTCTCGTGAAATACATAGGTCCATGGTATATGAGGGATAGAAAGCCGTACGACTTGCGTCTTGTCCTGCAAGCTTACAACCTGTTCCAGATTGCTTTCAGCTCTTACCTTTTCTGGGCGGTAAGTGTTTTGGCTTAGATTAATGCAGCCTAAGGGGTTGTAGCGCTCGCATACATGGCACGAGGCTGTGCGTTGAAAAAAAAATGCGACCTTTTTGTCATTAATTTGACAGCTGAAAGCAAATCCAGTCTCGCCTCTGTGTTGAAGTGTTTCATTCACGGTGTTCAGAGATCCATTGGTTCGTATACCGAAAATTGGGCTGATAAGTCACTCAAATGCAAAATGAGGTCATGGCTAGGTTGTTTTATCTTGCTGGGATATTTCTTTCCTTTAATGCTTGGATAAGAGAGTCCCCGTAGCGAAGTTGTCAATGGTTCGGTTCAGCGAGGGTAATTCTACTCTTTATGAGGCTACACTTCTACTAGTGCATCTCCTACAAACCTCTAGCCCTATATCCTATAACTCCACACTTGATGGCATACACAACCCAGCGTTTTCTCTTCCATAGCTACTTGAACTTTCAAGCCTGAAAAAGAAATGCCGAAATGCCTCAAGTAAAGAAATGCACAGCTGAACTCTCGTTCTCTTTTCTCTGTTCTGTCTTTCTGTGGCTATTCCAGAAACAGAAGATGTTCCTTCAATGAGTGACTAATGATATTACTAAATCAACCTTGATGATGCCCATTCTTCGAAACAAGTAGATGTTATCTATTCTTGACTTAGTATATGCACTTTCTACTGACAGGTTTCGAAAACTCGTATTAGCGTGACCATGAAAATAGCAGATGGTGCGTTTCTATTTCTTTACTGTGTCGGTACTGCGACGGCTATATCGTCAATAATTTGCATTTTTGGGGATAGGCGCAATTTTAGTTAAAAAGGGATTTTTTATTTCTTGCGATCAATCAATCAGTTAGCTTTGGCATAAATGGCTCAAATAACAGAAGAAATAAACACTAAGGCACATACGAAATGTTGTTTAACGTTGAAATTTCGTCGGCTTTGCCAAAAATCATGGACAACTGGGCCCAGCCAGCGCATGACACTTTTTTCCTGGGCGAAGAATTAAAAATTGTATACTGTATCTGTTTTTGTTGTGTTTTATTTAATTTCGTAATTCTATTTTACTATACTCCGCTTTTGAAAAGGCGGGCCGGAAATCAATTACTTACTTACTTCTTTATTTTAAGTCGTGAAAATAGAGACACTCGTTGCTGTCTGGCAAATCTCGATAAACATGGTCCGGGTTGGGCGGGATGTTGCGGACAGCAGCACGTTTGCCACGTTCATTGTTCCGCTCCCAAGAAAATCATTTGCCCCAACAGTAATTAAATAAGACTAACCTAGAATACCCACCCAACGCCCATACTAATACTCTATGTCCGAAACTCGCCGGTGAACCTAGCGAAGAACAGGAAACGTCACCCCGAAAATCTGGCTCGAATCCTATGTAAACCAATCAACAACGTTTACAGTATTGGCGTTTACGCTTCTTCGCTAGGCGCACGGCCATTCTTCGTCGGCACGAAGAGGTTAGTCACTAAGACTCTGTTCCTCTTATTCCCAGCACTACTCTATTCCGTTATCTGTAAATTTTTCCTTAGTAGACACATATTCCATCAACTTTCCACCAAAATACTTGTAATCACAAAATTCCAGATACGGTATCGGTTAACGACCAAACCCCTCGAAAATATAGCTTCATTGTGTTTGTTGAAGCAGTTCGAATACCCGTTTAGGAACTTTAAGTATCAGAGTAAGATACTCAATAAGAAAATGAGTATCTTCACGACAATTCTGGCTTGCTGGCACGAGTTGCTTGCTTTAAAGTTTAACTGAAAAGCCAACTTATTTTTGTATCATTTAGCTGAATACACTGCATTTTTGGGATTGCATTAAGGGTTTTTTTTTTCTCTATTTGCTTTAGAATGACGTTCAGAATATCTACGGTCGTCCTCCCAACGCAAATTTCTACGATGACGCAGACAAATTTAATCTCAATACATACTCGGCGTTTCAGCGGCCAATGATCAGCTTACGGAAGGTAGCTAAATTGTTTTCGTCGAGCACACAACACAGATACAAGCGCATAGAGCATACATATCAGACAAGGAAATGCCTGAACAAAAAATCAAACATTAATCTTTCTCGTAAGGAACTAAAAAAAAATACAAGCGCATAGAGGCACCAAAAATCCCATGGAAATTCCATTATTTGAAATCGATATTCGTGAATAGCGGGACAACGAAGTAACCCATTTTCAGCGGGTCTTCAAGCCAATTTATCTGAATAAGTGATGGGTAACTAGATTGTCCTGTCCCAGTCCTTTTCGGTTAAACTTTAATGTTCCAAAAGATTTCTAGATTATGTCATGGGCCTTTAAGAGTTCCGCTTGTAAAAATATATCACGAAATATTGTTTGCAATATTACTTTTTTCACAGATTATTCACAGATAACACCCGAAGTGTGGTCTGTCTACCCATGCTCAAAAACTGGGGCATGCTGACGGGGGGGGGGGGGATGCAACATTTGTTGCGTCTTGTATGATAGTTGTACGAATAAGTTGCATGTATTGATATGTAATAGTAAAGAATACCCTCATTTAATGTGCCTCAGACTGGGCCAATCTTAAGCAGTAGTATCTAGTAGCATCCTGTCTTGCTACAGTAGCATCCAGTCTTGTTAATAGTAGCATGCAGTAGAATGCAGTAGCACGGTAGCCTTGACATAGAAGCATGTAGTAGCATCAGTTCGTACTGCATGCTACTTTTTCGCACAACTTCATACTCCTATTTTAGATATATTTTTCATCGGGGGGCGAGCATGGTAGTCATACGTGTGGTAGGTAGGTTTTTATTTTTAACCAAAACATTGAAAATAAAATAACATGACTAATGCAGCAAAAAGAAAGTCCTAAGGACTTGTGCTGCGATTTATTAATACTACTTGTATCTAATAAATAAATAACTAAACACAAGAACTTACAATTATCCAACAACTTACAATTATCCACATATGTTTACCCCTTACCCCGTTTATTATTCCCAGATTGGTAAAAGTACAAATCAGTTTCAATCTCAAAATGAGATCCTGGTTTGTTTAGTTACCAAAGTACTGCATATATATACTACCTTGATACTACCCATCTCCGTGGACAGGTCTGGTTTCCCGATTATCCCGATCCTTGCGTTAAATGTGATCACCCACTGTGTCGTCGAATTTATCAGCAAACACGTGAATAAGAAGCACACATTCTCGTGTCCGATAAGTCGCTTTGTATGCAAATTTTGTGAGTAGTATGACGTCAGCTTCCGCCAACGAAACTGAACAAAACCTTGAAAACAGCTAATTACCGGGTATTTTCAAATCAGTAGGCAATACATGTTAAAATAATATACCGTACGTGTCGCAGCACTGTAATAATCTTTTGTTTTGGAACCTCTCTACGGTAAACTTCGTCGGGTCCCTCTTTTTCTAAGCTCATGGAACGACGCGACGCATATCATTAATCCTATCTTATGTGAATGTCTCCACCTCCTCTTATGCCGATTAAACTCTATAGTAGGCATGTGCAAGTTTGTGGAAATTGCATGACCCTCAAACTATCGCAGGCGGTTTTGGGGAATGAGCGGTCTATCCATTCTATCCCAGCCCTTTTCGGTTAAGCTTTAAAATGTGCACCGATCCCCCAAAATATACAGTGGTCTTCGAGCCAGTTTAACTGAATGAGTGACGGGTCCAGATTATGTCATGAGCTTTTAAGAGTTCCGCTTGTGTAAATATACCACGAAATATGGTTTGCAATATTACTTTTAACAAATGTATAACATTTGTAAGGTCATAACGTCATAACGAAATTCGCAATCCATTCCGGATTTACTGTCAAGAACCCCACTTGGAAATTGAGGAGAACAGTGTTTCAAAATGTTATGCGTAATAGGCGTTACCATCAGGAAGAACCGAAAAACCGCAAAAAAGTATCTGCTGAGTTTTCCGACATCATGATGATAAGGAATAAAGTCATTATCTGCTGAAACCGCGCATCCTCGTGTTATCTGTTATGAAACTTCTGACAGTGTGGCGGAGCACCGCATCTTGAAGCTCCTTTTTGCTACCATTACCCCTACCAATTCCCAGAAGGTCAACAGTTATTATCCTGGTAGACGGAAGGGGGGGGGGGTCCCTTTGAGGGCTGAAATGTAGCGGACAACCCCCGGCATCGGCCCATTGCTAGTGACATGTTTGCTGCCACAACATGCCTGCATGTTTTCCCTAAACACAACGCTACCTTTGCTTCATATTTTAATTAGGTCCAAATCCGTAATGGCGATAACCTGTCTTAAATTGTCGCTCGAATAGTAAGTTCTACCCCTCTCCTAGTCATTGTCTGTGGTTTCGCTTTTATCTCGCCAGATTACGCTGAAAAGGTTTCTCCGAATAAGGATGCAGTATTTGCTACTGGGATTACTTATTTCTATTGGGATAAAATTAATCCGAATTAGGGATATTCTTATCTCAATAAAGACAAGATTAATCCCAGTAGCAAATACTGCAAACATTTTTTGTAGTGTAGTCAGAACAGTTATATAAGAATAGCGTGCGAAACAAAACCTGAAGAGCCGGATCTTTCCGGCTCTTTCCAATGGGGCAAAAATGTGAATGGATTTGAGGCTGAATCGTCGAAAATGTATTCGAAAATCCCTCAAATGTCTTCGAGGAATCGGTGTTTGTATTCGAGAATCTTCGAGATTATTTCAAGTCTTCGAGAAACTACAACAAGTATTGAGAAAAGATAAAAAGTAATTGATAATGTTTTAAAAGTATTTGACATTTAAATTGAAATTACGTACTCGAGAATGAAATAAACGTCTTCGAGAATTGGCATTTTTTGAATTCTCGAATGCATTTCTATCATTCTCAAAACATTTGTGTCATTCTTGAATTTAAATGTGAAATATATTTTATAAATTTTCGAATCCTTTTTATCTTTTCTCGAATAGCCCACTTCTCGTAGTTTCTCGAAGACATAAAGACATTCGTCGATTCTAACACCATTTCCATTTCCAACACCGATTCCTCCAGGACATTTAAGGGATTCTCGAATACACCTGGATTCTCGAATACATTTTCGACGTATTTAGCATCAAACCCATTCCATATAGGCGGCAGTGGCTGGGTTCGGCTTATAAACCATTCGACGAAATTCACTCCAGATTGTTCATTCGTTATTTTATCTTCCAGCTCCTCAGCAACGGTGTTCTGAACGGTTACAGTCTTCGCTGCGAACCCGTGGACTATTCTTATCGTGGCCTGGCCATGGCCCGGATCTCGTGGCTCTACTATATATCCAAACATACTGAGTTCTTCGACACAATTTTCTTCGTTCTTCGAAAGAAGAACAACCAGATCAGCACTCTCCACCTCGTCCACCACGCTGGAATGCCTATCATCGTCGGCTTCGGCATGCGCTTAACCCCTGGCGGCCACGGCACGTTTTTCGCAGTCTTGAACAGCTTAGTCCACGTGGTGATGTACACATACTATTTCCTCGCTGCCCTCGGGCCCGAAGTTCAGAAGTACTTGTGGTGGAAGAATTACCTGACCCAGATGCAGTTAGTTCAGTTTGTTATTGTGTTTTTCCACGCAGGTCAGGTGTTCTTTTCCGACTGTGATTTCCCGAAGCCAGTCGCCGGAATTCTGTGCGGATTCTCGTTCCTTATGCTCGTGATGTTCTCGCAGTTTTATGTCAGGATGTACTTGCGACGAAAAAGTGCCAAAATCGAATAAGGGCAAAGTACTAACGTTCGGCAATTGTAAATTTTTTGTGAATACATATTTTAATTTTTCTCTTTACGAGGGTTTTGTTATTTATTATATAAATAGACGCGTTCACCATGTATCGCATAGGCCTTTGGGCTTCACTGTACAAGACTTAAAGTCACGGTGACAGGGGTGTCACTAATCTTTTACCTTTGGAGGGGGGGGGGGGGGGTCCAGTTTTTGCCGAAGCCCCACCAGCACAGAATGGAACCGGTGTAAAACTAACTGGAACACATCCGTTCAGATTAGTCCTTTAATGTAAATTCGTATATTCAAATTCACATACTGAGCTTTTCAGCTTTTGCTAAAAACCGAAGCTTCCAAATACTCTACCCAGAACAAGTCAACCTAAGCGCCTCATGCGATTTTTTTTTAATCTTGTCTTTCTTCTGGAAAAATTTAGTTCTAGCTTTTAACGTGTTTCAAACCCCCAAGTATTTCAAGCCTAAAACGACAACTACGTGAAACACCGTTCTTCCGAATCGGCCGCAGGCGAAATTTTGTGGAAACGCCGAAGAGTAGAGCGCCTTTTTGCGATCCCAATAAAAGTAAGGCTACATGTGAAATCACAGACCTTTCCGCCAAAAAGTAGTGGCCATCCAGAATAAACTAGACACAAAGTAGATTTGTTCTGAATTCACAGCAAAACAAGTAGTTTTCACGTTAAAAGACATGCTGGGGTACTGCGATCGTCATTGCGTTGCATCCTGTCATTTACCAAATAATGACCACACCGAGAATCGACCAAGAAAAGAAGTAAGGACCCCAGTTTGCCGATAAGTCTTTTTTCGGTCACTGATATGCAGTCAGATGAACGAAAAGGGCTGTGCCGACTAGAATACCGACATCAGACAAAAGCATTCATAATTCGAGTTTTTTTGTGTTTTGCCCGACAAGACAGTAAAGCGAAATGGGATCGACTAAAACCAGGAAGGGAAGGGAACGCGAGAAAAGCAGGAAGGTATGCTAAAACCAGGAAGGGCATACTAAAACGAGGAAGGAATTCAAGGCTGCGAAAAAATGGAACGCTGCACCGTTCCCTTCCTCAGTTTAGTATTCTTCGAGGGGTCGGCAACTTTTCAAACTCAAAGTTCACCTCGTTTTAGTATCCTGACATGGGTAGGCATTAAGTTCAGTGAGGGGTCAGCAACTATCAAAATCGTAATTCACCTTTTCATTTCTAGTTCAGACGGATACTAAAACGACGGATACTACAGGATATTAAAACGAGGAAGGGATGGTGAACTTTGAGTTTGAAAAGTTGCCGACCCCTCGAAGAATACTAAACTGAGGAAGGGAACGGTGCAGCGTTCCATTTTTGAATTCTGGCGACAGCCTTCCTGGTTTTAGTATGCCTTCCTGCTTTTCTCGCGTTCCCTTCCCTTCCTGGTTTTAGTCGATCCCGTATTTCTTACGCGTAAATAGAAGCCGATGTGCCGACCAAAAGTTATACTTTCGGGATGCGCCAAATAAATGTTTACAGAATGATTTCTTACGTGTAAGAAGAACCCGATGTGCCGACTCCCGTCAAAAGCATACGAAATTTTAATTGTGGTTGGTTGCGAGCGCTCTGCGCCAAAGCATGTGAACTTTCGCCTGGCAAAAGTACTTTCTCAAGACCTTTGGGGAGGTCCCCTCCCTCCCCCATAGTGACGCCCCTGCAGGTCTGACAACTGGATTGCCAGGTCGGGCGCTGGTGCTAAAGAGCGCTGCGCTTTCTAATCGGTTCTAAATTTGACTTGCAATAAGGATGACACGCTAGGCTTAAGGAAACTCGCTATTCTGTCTTCTTAGACATATGGAGATTTTGATTGACTCCAAATATGGACAAAGCTGTGTGTGGCGACGGTATTAAGAATGTGTAATTGCCGTTGTGAAATAGGAAGACAAATTGTGCCACTTGTGCTTTAAGTTCGTTCCCAACCAGTGAAATGGCCGGTCATATCAGCTGAAGGAACACGAAAAGGATCAAAGTAGGGGCACATATAGATACTGTTGCTCCATAAGCGAACAAGATAACCGAAGACCAGGCAACCAGCAATAACGGGACCATAACAGATCCATCATGGACCTTATTCGCCTGAAGTGCGAATTAAGGTAATACTTCGGCAAATTCGACGCTCTTCCGAAGCGTATTAAGGTCAAATTGATAGCTATATTGCCTGACTCCTGGAACCATGACCAGGCATAGTATAAACACTCCAGTTTCTTCTTCACTTTGGCACTGAAAACGAGATTAGGTAATAGAGAGAAACAGCTGTCACCTCTCTTGAGTGCCAGTAGCAGTAACTGAGACGTATCCAGTATACCGATCGCAATTCCGTCGGTCGGTCGACGATTGCGAGTTAGGGTACTTCCAGATGTGTTAGGACGATGAAACTTGGCACGCATATCAGGGCCCCGACCCGATTAACTTGAAAATAGCCACTTGCCCGATCCGGCCATCGTGGGGGGAGGGGCAGGATTCCAGGTGGGCTAGGACAAGGAAACTTGGCAGGCGTATAAGGGACCCGACCAGATTAACTTGGAAATAAGTCAATTTCCCGACCCAACCATCGTGGGGAGTGGAGGGAGGAAATCCTGAACCTTGAGGTGTGTGTAACTTTATAACGGGTGATCGGACATTAATGAAACTTGATATGTTGAAAGATCTCGTGTCTCAGACGTCCCATTTTAAGTCTGGACCGAATCCGATGAATGTGGGGCGGGGGGTGGAGGGGAGAACCGGAAATCTTGTGACACGCTTAGAACGATCGGGATGAAACTTGCTGGGAAGAAGTCTTACGTACGTCAGCTCATGGCGATTACGGGAACGTACATTTTGTTTAAAAATATTTGTTTGTGCTTAGCGGTTAAGATGAGTACTTTAAGGGACGGTCGGATTTGGGAAATGACAATTTCTACGCCAATGTTGTCGAGTCTCTAATGCTTCAGCCAAGTTTCATCGTCCTAGCACATCTGGAAATACCTTAACTCGCGATCACCAGAATTCTGGACCTCCCCTCACAGTGCCCGAATCCGGTACGGTTCTGTCGCTGACGTACCTAGGACCCACGAATTGGCGAATTCCTACTCTCATCCTCTGACACAGCCTTGCAAGTGCCATTAGAGCTTCTAGCTCTTGTTGAGATGATACAGGGAGAAATAATGAAGGGTTGCAGAGTGAAGTGTAGATGAGTAAACATGAGTTTTGATCAATGATTGTTGAATGTTCATAGAGGAGGTAGAGATCTTGTCTGAGGAAAATAGACGGGATCGACTAAAAAGAGGCACGGCATGGTGCAGGAGGCACGCCTACTAACAAGAGGCAGGGCATACTAAAAGACGGTATGTCTGCACAAGGAGGCGTGCACCATCTGTGCCTTTTTTAGGACCCGTTTTCTGGCGTGCCTCTTTTTTGCGTCAAAAAGGGGGATTTCATAGCGTGCCTTTTTAGGACCGGTTTTCTGGCATGCCTCTTTTTAGGACTCAAATTTCTTTGCGTTAAAAAAGGGGATTTTATAACGTGCCTTCCTTTGGGCTCCGAATTTGTGGATAAACAATATAGTGTAAACGGCTCTCAATTAGAACTTCGTCTTTACTAACGAGACCGAAGTCCAAATATATTTTTAGATAAGTTTCTGACAAAACTGCGTACCAACAGCCGATTCAGAAATGTTGCTTCACATTTCTGTCCCGGGAAGTTCGAATTTTTGTTCCTATTTGATTCTAATATTTCCATCCCGAAAGCTACAGTTCTGTACGTTGATCCTTAAAACGATTTAAGACGGATTTGCCTGTTTTGAACATCATTGTATCTCAAGCTCTCAATGGGCGATACGAACATTTCGCTACAATCACTGCGGTTACCAAGCTCTACTTCCTTCAAATTTTCACGGAATGCCGAGCCCAAATAGTCGTGATACTACTGAGAGCGTCTGGCCCACTTTTCAAGTCGGATATTCGCTGTGAAAGACCAGGATATGTGTGGTTTGGGGTTCAAGTTCCTACAATTTTGCTATCTGGGTTAATTATCCGTGGCCTTACATCGACCTGTTGATGGTTTATCAAAACAAAACGAAAACATTTCTTGCTGAAAAGAAGGCTTCGAAACCGCTCGGCAAAACAAAGAGCTAGAAGCTCATATGGCACTTGCAAGGCTGGGTCAGAGGATGATAGTTGGAATTTGCCAATTCGTGGGTTTGTTCTGGTCATTTCTAAGCAGAACTCTTGAGAAATAATGATCATGTGCCCTTGGAAATCACGAGAACGTATCGTTTGGTACAAAGTATTCATTTTTGCGTTGGCTGGGATGACGTGCCCTTTAAGGGCACTGGAAATTAATCTGTAAGCAAAACATCTGAGCCAAAAATAATGATGGGGTCATGAAAACGTATATTTTGCTCAAAAGTAATTTTTTACTTTTTTTTTTAATTCACTTGTAAGCAAAACTTAAGGATAAAATGATCATCGGCCCTTGAGGATCATGGATATGACGTATCGTTTGGTAAAAAGTATTGTATTTTCACTTGGTCTTTTCACGTTGTGGGAAGCCGAAGGACTAATTTGAATTAATAGGGTGTGTGGTACTACATATCTGGTGTATTTGCTTGGCTTTAATTCTATTTATTCATTCTTTTTGCCATATTTGAAAGCACAAGGGTAAAGGCTTTCTTCTTTGAAACTTTTTGAGGAACCACGAATGAGCAATTTACTTGGATTAAAAGTGACTTATTGGGCCGATGACTTGACTTCGCTTCGCTAATGACTAGTTGAGTTTTAGCCAGTTTAGGTAAGTCATTAGTTCGTCCTGTTTCTTCAGTATTATTTGAAGATGCTTTACAGAAAATTGGTATAAAGGTATTCTACAAACCTGCAAAGATTCTATCGATCCATCATTCCAAGAGGACCATATGACTTCATAAGAATTCCTCCATTGACTGCAATCCTGTTGAAGAGCACAGGAAGATTTCCTTGACAGGGCAAGTCTTCTGGTTGTTACCCTTGTCAGAGGGCAGTCTTCTGAGCTGGTTTTACAATCAGGGGTCGAGCAACGACTGATATTTGCGGTATCTGACCTCGACCAAAATATGAGCTTGAAAAATCACGTTTGGTCACTAGTTTGAATTTTCGCGGGCGAATTGTGGACGGATTCACCACGGGAAAGCGTCCACATTCCCAACGTTCCTACTGAAGACTATTGTGGACAGAACGAAAATCCCCAATGGGTGTTTTAATAATTCGATGTATTTGAATCTAAGACGTAAAAATAAGTTGCCTGTTTCGGTTAAACTTTAAGCGTACTAGAAATCAAAGCCCTTGTGGCACAAATAATCATGAAATGTATAGTTTGGCCAAAATTATTATTTTTCACTATGCGGTTTAAGGTGCACCCTTTAAGGGATGCGGATCTGGGAAGTGACAATTTCTAAGTCAATCTTGTCGAGTCTCTAATGTCCCAACCAAATTTCATCGTCCTAGCACACCTGGGAGTACCTTAACTCGTGATGATCGGGATTCTGGGCCCCCCTCCAACTCCCCCACAGTGCCCGAATCCGGTCCGGTTCTGTCACTGATGTACCTAGTTCTTGTGCTTGTTCTTCCCACTAATTTTCTTCCCGATCGCTCCACTCTAAGCGTGTCAGAAGGTTTCCCCCCCCCCCCACATTCATCAGATCTGGTCCGGACTTGAAATGGGACATCTGACATACGAAGTCTTTCACCCGTTCGAGTTATTCATACATCAAGATTCAGGATTCCCCCTCCCTCCACTACCCCACGATAGTCAATTTAGGAACTGACTATTTCCAAGTTAATCTGGTCGGGTCTCTGATATGCCTGCCAAGTTTCTCGTCCTAGCCCACCTGAAGGTACTTTAACTCCGGATCACGGGTATTCCGAAACCCCCCTCCACAGGGTCCGAATCCGACCCAGTTCTGTCAATGATCTATCTAGGGGCTTGTGCTTATTGCTTATTCTTCCCGCCAAGTTTCATCCTGATAGCTCCACTCTAAGCGTGTCATAGGATTTCCAGTTCCTCCCTCCGATTCCCCCCTCCGATTCCTCCCCCCCCCCCATTCATCGGACCCGGCCCGGACTTGAAATGGGACATCTGAGACACGAGGTCGTTTCATTAAGATGCGATCACCCGTTTCAAAGTTATATATACCTCAAGACTCCGGATTCCACCTCCCTCCACCCCCCCCCCCCCCGCGACGGTAGGATCGAGGAAGTGACTATTTCCAAGTTGGTTTGGTCGGTCCCCTGATATGCCTGCCAAGTTTCATCGTCCTAGCACATCTGGAAGTACCCTAACTCGCGATCACCGGACTGACTGACCGACGGAAAAGTGATCGATATATGGCATTTTGCCGGGAGGCAATGCCACAACAAGTACTGAAAGATCATATGGCACTTGCATGGGTAGCTACATGTATATCGGAAAAGGACCAGGTTCAATGGCTGGTGCGAGAACCACCCTCCAACTCCCCCACAGTGTTCGGATCTGTCGAGGGATCTGTAAACAGAAGATCTAGAGCACACTTACGGACGTCCAGCCCACCGTTTAGTCCTAATCTCTGTTAGGCGTAACCCAAGAGCTCCACAACAAATCAACGAAGAAACCTCCGAGAAGTTTCCGGGGAAGAGCTCCGGGAACCTCCTCCACAGTGGTTTACGAAATGGTTAGTATATGAATCACGACCATCCTGCCCGCCAAGTTTCGTCCCGATCCCTCCGCCCTATAATAAGCATGATGCCTAGTTTCACAAACTAGGACATGTGCTCTTGCCAACTATTAAGTTTCCAGACCGGATCACTCGTTATAGAGCCACGCATGTCACAAAACTCGGGATTCCCCTTTGGATGGTTAAATCCGGGAAATGACAATTTCCAGTTGAATCTGATCAGGCCCTAATATACTTGGCAAGTTACACCCCTCCTAGCAGGGGCGGTTCCAAGTACTTGGGGGTGACGACCTTAAAACATACGACTGGCTAATTATACCAGTTAGAAACAACAGACAAGGAACACAGCACCACAGGCGAGAAATTGCACGAATTTTAAGAAACATAGATACCGACTTTTGCAAGGTTCAATTACTGTATAATATGTATTGAAATAATGACCCAAGTTTATATGACAACAGGAATTCCAACAGGCCTGTCATTCGGCCGAGAGAGCGAAGCCCCTGCAGCCGAATCTGCGAATGTACAGAAGACAATGCAAAATAAATCCGCTTTTTCTGGCAAAATTTAACTATTCCCCATACAAATTCCTCCGAAAAAAAAATTCCCTCCAAAAACCTCCGAAATCCTGCAGCTACTTCTTACCGAAGTCATCAAGATTCGACGCTGGAGATATCTGGGCCATGCAGTCAGGATAGGAAGCCCCAGCCTCCCGAGGCTATCGTCCAGTCGGAACCAGAAGGATCCAGACGAATAGAGCGACCGAAGAAAACCCTTCGCCGCACCAACCGGTCGGATCTCCACAACATCCAGCCTGAAGAAGATTTTTAAGCATTGGCATTTTATAAGCTAATCCTCTAGAAATTTCAATGTTTCCATTAATTTTATTTCAATTCTTGCTTGAACCAGGGACCCATAGATTTCCTGTAATGACTCGCCATTCAGGGGGCTTGTCATTTCCTATGCTTCTATGTTGCTATGTTGCCCGAGCCTCACCTAGTTTCCAAAATTCCGCTTGGGTCGAATCGGCGTTCTTGCTCAGATAGACAAAATTTGTTGGGACTATTCAGCATGCCACCAGTTACCTAAGCTAGGACAAAAGATCCAGGATACTCTTCCAATAAAGAGAAATATTCCTCGTTTAGCACAACAGCTGCGAAAAATTTTGTCTATCTGGATAGTCGGGTATTTTATCCCCGTGGGTATTTCTCGAACTATCTGACGCTCGGTCAAGAGCGCATCAGAAATCTCTTATTGACAAGCCCCCTGAATGGCAAGTCATTACAGGAAATTTATGGGTCCCTGCTGGAACTTGGCTGCTATTTTGAACAAGAATGTATCACGTCTAACATCTTGGCTGCTGCTAATGGCAACCCACAAGAGCTGGTTAGTTTCTGTCAAGCTGAAGATTGGATTAGGTCTTGTATGTCTAGGTTCTGATAAGAACTGAACCTTCACCGGCAACTGCACTTGGTCGTTAGTGCGAAAGTGCTGTTGAAAAAAGCTGTGGCACTGAAGGAGAGGGACACCCAGTAACAGCGGCAATAAGGGCCCAACCCTCGTTGATAGCGCAGGCTTGCCGGGCACCACTAATTAGCTAGATAAATCTCAAGCAATACTCTTGATGACTATCTCTCCCTGCCGATGCAGAATCTCCGGGTAACTGCGGAAGAAAGCAAGAACCGGTGTCACTGCTGCTCCCAAAGATCTCCGTGATTGTTTGACACAGTGTCATTGAGTCTGAGTCGTTAGGGAGACGTTTACTCCTTCTTCCTGAGGACCACTGGCGTGTTTTGGACTTTAGTAGCGTTTACACGGACAAGAAATCCCGTCGAGTAGAAAGGAATTCCGGTCAACTCGAAAGGATTCCGTTCGTGAAGACGACTAGAAAAAAAGTCTAGCGGACGGGAATCCTTTCATGATGAAAAGAATTCCGGTCTACTTGAAAGGAATCTCGTCGGCGGCGCTGGTAAAAAGAATAAAAAAAAGTCTGCTGGCTTTTGAGAGCAGCAGTCATCAGTACTGATGTCATAAATGCTCTCAAAACATTTTGTTATTGGCTAGTGAATTTATTTTTGTCAGATTTTCTGGTTTAAGAATTTAAATATTTCCCTCTGCCTGTAAACATAATCTTGTCACCAAGATCGGACTTTGTTCAAGTTCTCCTGTACTTGTAAACGCTGCATTAGTCATTGCCAGAGACACAAGGGGCTTTCTTGGAGACGGCCAGGTTCACCGTTGATCTGCATATCGTCCACTACATCGCAGAGTGTCGTAAATGGTTAATTACTTCGAAAAGTTTTTTTCGATCTTCAGAGAACCTAAGATTGTTGTGGAACAAGATGGCCTAGGTAAGAAGTGAAAGGGGCGATAACGAGCAGACGACTGATGAAAACTGGTATTGTTCTGGCAGGGACCGAATTTAAAATTCAAGTTCAATGCATTGCGGAATAGCGAGGGGATGCTCACTTGTGACGTGATGCATTGCCTTTTCATATTCACCAAAGGCCTTTTTCCGCGACACTGTTGTGGGCCACACACTTCTGAGTGTATGTCGCGGAAACACGACTCTGTGCCACACAGCCGAGACACTAGTTAAACTCGCGGAAACGCCGTTTTGTCTATTTTTTAGCGGTAATTTCAAATATCTGAAATAAAAATAAAATTCATGTAAAATCTCAATAAATAGAACTTCAGGCTTCAGTTTTAAGTCTACATGCTTGAAAAGGTAGATAGCTTTATTGTTTAGAAACTATTTTGCTGCTTAATTTGAATTTACCGCCAGAATCGAGCCACAAAATTGACAATCACCTCGCCAGTTGTTTATCGAATCTGAGCCACAAAGCGAGCCACAAAAATCTCGTTGGTCGCGGAAACACATTTGTGGGCCGCACGAAAGACCGCGGAAACACTCTTTTCGAGCCACAGTCGACCCACAAACTGTTTGTGGGAGCACGGAAAAACGCCTCAAATCTGACAGTCCACCCTCCCTATATAGACGAGGCTTATCGAGCCTAGTCTGTACAGAACCGAGGAGGTGGTTGAACAGAGGATTTACAAAGCGGAGTGCCCAGAGAAGAGACAAGCAGAATAATAGACCAAAGGTTTCGCTGGGATCCCAAAAATTTAATATTTGATCCAGACAATTAAATCTTTTTACTTCTAAAATTTGGGAACAGATCACAGCTTGTAATGAGGGTTGAAGCCACCTTCGAAACTCATATCTTTTTAGTACTTTAGTACTTAGTACTTTTTATTCAAACAATGCTTACAACGGATACGTCAGCTAAGATTCTTCATCAGCGATATTTCGGCCCTTTCTTGGCAAGGGTCCTCGTCAGGCTGTCAATCCTCTGGGTCAACGTCGGGGAAGGAAACAAACCTGTAATAAATATCTGAAGCTTCTACCGACTATAAATATCTTATTAAAATGAATTACCTTCAAATACCACTGTAATGAAAAAACTAGTCCTGATATTTAATTGTTGACACGGACGCTGCTTTTGCTGCACGATTGGGGCGATGACAGGAAAAGTTTTTTTCTGCAACTTCGGTCTTGTTATTAATAAGGGGCTGAAAACTTAAATATTATTTCATTAATAACCTCGTTCTACGTTTCTATTATGGAGTAATCGCCTGTATCTATTACTTTGAATAATTACTGCACGAAAAAACTAGTGCTGAGATTTAATTTTTGACACGGCTGCTGTTTTTGCTGCACGATTGGGGCGACGGCAGAAACATTTTTTCTGCATTTTGATCTACGTCGATTTTGTTGTTAATAAGGGACTGAGGATTAAATTTTCTTCCCTTAATAACTCCGTTCCACGTTTCCGGTAGGGAGTACTCGCCTGTATCTCGGTTAATGCCTGCTCGGTTTTTGGGATCCCAAAACGTAAGTGGAGGGATACCTATGGCATCGCAAAAGTTGTCCGTCTGTCTGTCCGTCTGTCCGCACGAAGGGATTGATATATTTTGATGAAACTTGGTGGGAGGATTCTTTGGGTCAAAGTAGAGGTCAAGTTCAAAGATGGGCTGTGCAGCCCTATATTTGAGGGTGGGGCAGGGGGTCAAATTAAGGGACAAACAAAATATTTTTAAACAGCTAATGTGATAGTCGATTATGGGGTAAGAAGACATGCTTAGCACTATGGTGAAACCCATTTTCTTGTCGGACAAGTAGTTCTTCCGGAATCCGGAAAAAATCGGAAAGTTGGTTAAAAGAAAAAGTTTCATTTGAAGTTGATTAAATGTTTGATTTAGGGGTAAGGAGACGATGGTGAAAACCATTTTCTTGCCGGACAAGTCGTTCGGCCGGAATCCGGCGAAAACCGGAAAGTTGGTTAAAAGTAAAAGTTTCATTTGAAGTTGATTAAATGATTGATTTAAGGGTAAAAAGACATGCTGAACACGATGATGATGAACCCATTTTCTCACCGGACAACTATTTCGCCAGGAATCCGGCCAAAACCGGAAAGTTTGTTTAAAGCGAAAGTTCTATCTGAAGTTGATTAGATGACAGATTTAGGGGTAAGAAGAGACGCTGAGTCTGTATACCCCTAACCCCTACATATAGTTAGTCCGAAATCCGGTTGAAACCGGAATTTTTTTTTAAGTCAAAGTTTTATTTAAAGTTGATTAGATGTTCTTTATAGGGATAAAGAGATCCGCTGGATTCGTTTCTGAATTTTCTTTTTTTTTGCTGGACTAGTAGTTCGCTCGGAATTTGGGCGAAACCGGAAATGGTGCACGTTGCAAGAATTTGGGCTTTTGCAAAATATACTGAATGTGATGGGTTTTCGAAAATATGTTCTGCAAGTGCAGATTTGAAAGTATAGTTATGACGGTGTCCGTTGGAGAGGGCGTTGTCAATTTCTTGCTCATGCTCTGCAAGTCGTTTTCCGAAAATTCTCTCTATCCTTCCTGCCTAACGCTTTCCACAATCACAAGGTATTGAATAAATGCCTCTTTGGTACTGATTTGGGACTTTATCTTTTCCGGAGTTTAGGTAAGACAGCATAGTGTTTTGGGTTCTGTGAAAGACTTGGATGTTGTTTTTTTTTCAAACTTTTGGACAATTTTTCGGTTACTCCGCGGACGTACCGAAGGTAAACGCGGGCATTTTTTATTCTGCCTCACCATTACTAGTGGAGCTTACAGGATCTTTGGGGGCTGAATGCAGTTTCAGTCGTCTTCTGATGATCTGTTCAACCAGTTGAACGGGGTAATTGTTTCCAAACAGGACGTCCCGAATGTGACCAAGTTCGTCATCCAGGAGATCTTCGTCGCAAATTTTGATGGCTCGGTCGACTAGTGAGATAACTACTCCGCGTTTCACATATTCTGGCTGGTAACAATCGTATGGTAGGTATCGATCGTTGTGGGTGGGTTTTCTGTAGACTGAGTAGACAAAACTTCCTTCACTGTTAGCAATCAAGACAGTGTCAACGAAACTTACAATGTCTGTTTTTTGGCCTTCCCATGACTGTGAAACCATCATCAACATAACGTTTGTAGAGACTTGGAACCATCGGCGCGATGGCGAAAGCGATTTCTTCAATTTTCCTCAGCGTTAATTCGGCGAGTCCCTCCGAAAAGGAGCTCCCCATCGCTGCTCCTTCATGCTGCCAGTAGAATCGCCCCATGTAGATGAAATATGTTGATTCCCAAACAAGCTTAAAACAATCTAGTATTTGGCTTACAGTTAGGGGGGGTTTGTCTGCCAGTTCGGGATAATTCTCTAGCGCTTCTTTTAGGGCATCCAGTGTGAATCTTTCCTGAGACTGGTGAACAAAGATACAGCATCAATGCTTGCTTTTTGCGTTTCTTTGGTGACAGGGTGTTTTCTTAACTCTTGGACAAAATCAATGGAATTTTTTATGTACTGCGGCACTGAATCTAGGAGTGGCCTTATTAACGAAGCTAGAAATCTATCTAATTTCTTAGTTGGGGCTCGAACGTTTGCTACTATTGGGCGAAGGGGTCTACCTAGCACTTTAACTACTCCATAGAAACGCGGTGCTACCGGCCCGGTTACTTTTAGGAACTGTTTCTGGGATTTGGAAATAGGGAGACTTTCTACGAGGTTTCTTACCTTTTATAAATCTGAAGTTGATTAGATTTTCGATTCTGGAGTAAGAGAACATGCTGAATCCGAATATGAAAATTATTTTTTCACCGGACAAGTAGTTCCCCTGGAATCCGAAAGTTTAGCATGAAATTTTAAAACCCAATGATGTAGTCGATATAGGGTCAGGAGACATGCTGTTGCAACTTTTGAACAGACTAAAGATAAAGGTAAAAGCGTATGCGATCAGTTCAATTATCCTCAAAGTCCCAACCGGCATTTACTGGGTCAAAAAGGCAGAATGCATCGGTCAAAAAGGCAGAATGTGTCTGGTGAACAATTTAATAGAGTTTGTCGACCAATTTTCGAGGCTAGAGGCTACGAGGCTACACCAGTCTGTACCCTACCCCTTTATCCATACAGGCGAAAGCTCGGCGCGTCGGACGATACGCTTGGACGCCGGAGGATGTCATGTTTCTTGTGGGCTACGTCTTCTTTGGGTTTAGTTAGTCATGGAACATGGAATATGGAATATGGACGTAAGTCTGTCGTGTCGGGGGGTCGAAGGTGTAGAGATATATTGTTCAAACTTCGTATGAGGATTCACTGGCAAAGTACAGGCCAAGTTGTAGATGTGTCTTTCATATATTTAGAGGCAGAGGAGGGGGTTTCGAATTAAGATATGCTTTATAAGCTAATGAGAGAGGTAAGCTAATAAAAGGGAGAATCATCAGTTGTAAGATTGGGAACGTGGTGATACTGAACGTTTATGCTCCTTCAGGAAGTAACAAGAAAAGAGAGAGAGAATGTTTTTTTTCAAGAAGAAATTGCACCTTTCATACCCACGAACAAGTCTCAACTCATTATTCTTGGAGACTTTAATTGCATCACAAACAAGAAAGACGCCAATCTTAAATGCGACATGATTTCTAAGTCTTTGAGAAATATTATTGGAGGTCTTGAATTAAAAGACGTATGGGATCAATTAAGGAAAGTTGTCGATTATACAAGAATAAACTGGAAAGGAAAACATGGTCCTAAGGCATACTAGAAAATGTTAAGGATACTGAGCACGTATATACAGCATTATCAGATCATTATGCAGTAATAATGAAAATAGGAGAGCAAAAAAATAAAACCAATAAAACCAAGAAACCCCTTCCTTGGAAAATGAATACTAGCATAATTAAAGACCCAGATTTTAAACGGATTGTTCGGAATGTTGTTGAAGAAATGAGAAGCGCGCCCGACGGGCAACTCGCGAAACATTGGGAAAATACAGCAGAACCTATAATAACAATGGCAGCCAAGGAAATATCGAAAGATCTACATGGATCACAACAGCAACATCTTAAGCACCTCTACCAAGTTTTGTACCTCCTCAAGCTAGAGATAAACAGAGGACTACCGGTAACAAGCGAGTATTTCGAAACACGGGATGAAATAATGAGAATTGAACAAAACATAGCAGAGGGAATTAAAATAAGAAATAAAATAGACGAACAGATACAAGACGAACACCTGACAACGACTCTTATTTGCCGTCAAAAGAAAAAGATAAAAAAAGAAAACATAGAACAGATATGTACAAGTGACGGTAAATCGATCAGTGAAAAACAAGAAATTATGAAAAAGTCTTCAGTAAAGGCAAAGAAGAAACTCCCGAAGAAGTCGAGCACTTGAAAATTTTTCTCAGATCCCAGAAAATAAAACCTATCAGCGAGGAAAATAATGAAATGCTGTGCCAAGCTATAGGACAAGAGGAGGTGTCACAAGCAATTAAGAAACTAAGTAATAACAAATCGCCGGGGTTGGACGGCATTCCATAAGAAGTCTACAAGGAAAACAAAACCGAATTTCTGAAGTTTTTAGTAGGTTATTCAATGAAGTGCTGCGCGGCGGACCGGACTCCAACATAGAGACAAGAGGTCTCGTAAAGTTAATCCCAAAGAAAGGGAACCTAGAAGACCTCAACAACTGGAGACCAGTAACCCTTACCCAATGCGACTACAGAATACTATCAAAAGTATTAGCAAACAGACTTAAAAAGGTACTACCATCGGCACTAAGCAAAAACCAACACGGGGGAATCAACAAAAGAAAGATTTCCGACGTCCTAACGACAATCCGAAACCTACTACTGAGTCTAGATAAGCTAACGAAGAAAAGAAAGTCGCAGATCCGAATAATGGGACTTGATATTAGAAAAGCGTTCGACAGGTTAAGGAGAATTTTTTTGTATATAATAATGGAGCATTACGGATTTGATGGTGAATTTATAGGATGGATTAGAAAAATATATACGAAAACGGAACAAGTCGTGATCCTTGGTGACATCGTGTCAGAATCTTTTACGGCAGAGACCGGAGTACGACAGGGATGCCCTCTAAGTTTGTTACTATTCGAAATATATTTTGACCCCCTTTTAAAATATCTTGAAGATAAAATTCGAGGGGTACAAATCATGGACGAGATTCTGAATGTTAAAGGATTCGTCGACGACGTCACTACTATAACCTGTGATGATGAAGATAGCAGAACAGCGATTCAATGTGCAGAAGAATACTGTCATCAAAAACAAATGCGAGATTTTGAATTTAGGAACTGAGGAGCTAGATGACAGTACCGTCTTACGTATCCCAGTAAAACCAGAAATTAAAATTTTAGGAATGAGGATCACAAAGGCATGGCATGTTACAGAGAAGGTAAACTGGCAAGATACAGTTGGAAAATTCATCGCAGCCATAAGCTATGGGAATTTAATGGGAGGCGACTATGTCAACATTTACTGTCTCCCAATTATCTGGTACCTGGCTAACGTATCAGAACCATCAAAGCAAACTCTAACAAGAGCTGTAAGCTCATATGGCACTTGCATGTGTCAAGATGATTTGATTGATCAAAAGTAGTTTCGACTTTGCGGTTGAGATGCGCGCTATAAGGGAGCTGGAACTTCATTTGTAAGCAAAACCCTTGAGGCAAAACTGCTAATGGGCTGATGGGCATCACGAAAATGCATATATTGCTTAAAAGTATTTTTTTACTTTGCGGTCAAGATTGGTACATTAAAGAATAATCGGATTTGGGAAGTAGCAATTTCTAAGCAAATGTTGTTGAGTCTCCAATATTCCAGCGAAGTTTCATCGTCCTAGCACATCTGGAAGTACCTTAACGCGCGATCACCGGAATCCCAGACCCCCCTCCCCCTCCTCCAACTCCACCCACAATAACCGGAGCCAATCCTGTTCTGTAAATGATTAATCCAGAGCATCTGTTTGTCATTCCCACGAAGTTCGATCCAGATCACACCAGTCTAAGCGGGTCAAGTATTTTCCGCCCTCCCCCCGATAATTGCCGGATTCGGTCCGGAAATGAAAAAAGGTCACAAGAGAAAAATGTCCTCTGTTTAATTATTAAATTTCACTCGAATCCGATCACCCGTTCCAAAGTTACGCATGACTCAATATTCCGGATTCCCCTCCCTCAACTCCCCCCCCCCAAGATTATCATATCGAGGATTTTTTTTTTATTCCAAGTCAGTTTGACCGGGTCCCTGATATGCCTTCCAAGTTTCGTCGTGAAAATCCCCCAAAAAACGGAATTCCGGGATACCCCTCCTCCCCCCCCCCTCAAGTGTCCGGATCCAGTCAAATTATGTAAAAGATTTACATGGACCAGATGTTTGTTCTTCCCAGCAAGTTTCACTCCGATACCATCATTCTAACCGTTTCTCGAGATTTCCGGTCCCCCCCCCACCCCACCCAGCTCCCCCGCGGTGCAGGTAGCCAATCCGATTCAGCAAATGACTTACCTAGAGCATCTGTTTGTTCTTCCCACAAAGTTCCATCCCGATCCCTCCATTCTAAACGGGGCACGTATTTTCCGCCCCCCCCCCAAATAGTTGCCGGATCCGGTCCGGATGTGAAAAAAATCATCGGAGAAATGTCCTCTGTTGAATTCTTAAATTTCACTCGAATCCGATCACCCATTCCAAAATTACGCATGACTGAAAATTTCGGATTCCCCTCCATCCACTCCCCCCACCATTATCAGATCGACAAAATTTTTATTTTGAAGTCAGTTTGATTGGGTCCCTGATATGCCTGCCAAGTTTCATCGTGAAAATCCCCAAAACCACCATCACCGGAATTCCGGGACCCCCCCCCCCCCCATAAGTGTCCGGATCAAGTACAATGGTCTAAAGGACTTATCTAGAGCAGATGCTTGTTCTTCCCAGCAAGTTTCACTCCGATCCCTCCATTCTAACCGTTTCTTGAAATTTCCGGTCTCCCCCCCCCCCCAACTCCCCCCTGGCTACCGAATCCGGTCAAGACTTTAAACGAGACATTACAGATATATATTCTGTTCAGTTATGAAGTTTCATTACAATCCGATCATCCGTTCGAAAGTTACACACTTCTCAATTTCCCGGATTCTCCTGCGGATTCCCCTACCTCCACTCCCCCACCATTATCTGATCGACAATATTTTTATTTTGAACTCAGTTTGATTGGGTCCCTGATATGCCTGCCAAGTTTCATCGTGAAAATCCCCAAAACCACCATCACCGGAATTCCGGGACCCCCCCCCCCCCATAAGTGTCCGGATCCAGTACAATGGTCTAAAGGACTTGTCTAGAGCAGATGCTTGTTCTTCCCAGCAAGTTTCACTCCGATCCCTCCATTCTAACCGTTTCTTGAAATTTCCGGTCTCCCCCCCCCCCCAACTCCCCCCTGGCTACCGAATCCGGTCAAGACTTTCAACGGGACATTACAGATATATATTCTCTTCAGTTATGAAGTTTCATTACAATCCGATCATCCGTTCGAAAGTTACACACTTCTCAGTTTCCCGGATTCCCCTGCCCTCCACCCCCCCCCCCAAAATGGTCGAATCAGAAAACTGATTATTCCTAATTTTGTTTGGTCGGGTCTCTGATATGCCTGCCAAGTTTCATGGTCCTAGCACAACTGGAAGTACCCTAACTCGAAAAAGTGTGACAAAATGCCCTAAATTTTCAAGTTTCCAGCGCCCCGCACTCCCCCCCCCATATGGTCGGATCGGGAAACTGATTATTTCCAGGTTAGTTTGGTCGGGTCCGTGATATTCCTGCCAAGTTTCATTGTCCTAGCTCATCTGGAAGTACCCTCACTCGAAAAAGTGTGACAAAATGCCCTAAATTTTCAAGTTTCCAGCGCCCCAACTCCCCCGCATATGGTCGGATCGGGAAACTTATTATTTACAGGTTACTTTGGTCAGGTCCCTGATATTCCTGCCAAGTTTCATTGTCCTAGCTCATCTGGAAGTACCCTAACTCGAAAAAGTATGACAAAATGCCCTAAATTTTCAAGTTTCGAGCGCCCCCACTCCCCCGCATATGGTCGGATCGGGAAACTGATTATTTCCAGGTTCGTTTGGTCGGGTCCCTGATATTCCTGCCAAGTTTCATTGTCCTAGCTCATCTAGAAGTACCCTAACTCAGAAAAAAGTGACAAAATGCCCTAAATTTTCAAGTTTCCAGCGCCCCGCACTCCCCCCCCCCATATGGTCGGATCGGGAAACTGATTATTTCCAGGTTAGTTTGGTCGGGTCCCTGATATGCCTGCCAAGTTTCATTGTCCTAGCACATCTGGAAGTACCCTAACTCGGATTTGTGGGACAAAAAACTCGGACCGACCGATAGACCGACAGACCGACAGACCGACAGACGGAATTGTGATCGGTATATGGCACTTGAGCCAGAGGCTGCAAGTGCCATAAAAACAATAGAAAGGATAATGTAGGTATAATTCAAATATTGAAGTTTGAATTTGAGATCTTGAAAAGTAGGTTGTTTGTACATATCGCGGTTGCGTGTTTGTTGGAGATAGTTTGTGGCAATTGAGTACGGTTGGGTTGGAGTTCATATGTATAGTGGTGATGGATTACCGGTACGCGTTTGTGGATAAGAGAAAAAAGAGTATAAAATTACTAAAGGAAATAAGATTTAGTAAAAGTTATAGGAGAAATGATTAAAAGATAAAATTTGAATTTGTAATTTGAAAGTTATAAAAGAGTTTAATAATAGAAATAAAGATTATAGTTTGAAGTATAGATTTGTAGTTTTTGTTATGGAAAGAGTAGGTGACGTTAAAGAGTTTAAGAAAATATTAAGGTCACCGAGTGGAGGAGGAGTCATATCCCGAAAATTCGAAGACAGGCTTATTTTATAAAAAAGATGCTACGCGGGATTTAAAAAAAAAAAATAAAAAAAATAAGCTAATGAGATAGTCGTGTAACGGTTACCTTACACGAACTTACCTTACCTTACACGGAGGCCCGCTAAATCCATATCTGAACTTTGACTTCTTGTCAGACTAATGAATTCGGCGGAAACTGGAAATTTGGTTTAAGCTCAAAGTTGTTTCTGAAGTCGATTAGAGATTCGATATCGGGGTAAGAAGACATGCTGAACTGAATTTTGAACTTTATTTCCTTGACAGATAAGCTGTCAAAATTTGCTAAAACCGCTTTAGCGTATCTATTAGGCAATTCCTTTCGGTTTTTGATTATTTTATTTACACACCGTCTTACAAAAAGAGTTTTATGGGGAATTTTGCAATTTCCGAAATTTTCGGTCTACGTCCGATTTTGATCGTACTATTTATCCAATAGTAAAACAAAGCAGGTAGCCTAGATGGATTCGGTCTTACTATCCATTTTTCCACACAAAAAGCTAAGAAAATACATTTATTGGAACTAATGAATCGCAATCGAGCGAATCCGGCCAAACCATCGAAATTGTAGGAAATGCTCTGCTCTGAGCGTCACTACACTGTCAGAAGTCTCATAACAGATAGCGCATAACACTTTCAAGAATAACACCTTTTCACTTAGAAATAAAGTGTTATGACCAATTAAGTTTACACTATTTCGTGCCTAGATCTCCAACAACACCTTCAATTGGTAAAAATACTAACGGGAACGAAAGAAACATAACAGATAACATCCCAAAGTGTTATCTGTTGAAACCGCGCATCCGTCTGTTGTTGTTATGTAACTTCTGACAGTGTAGTATTTTTACCTATTGAAGGTGTTGTTGGAGATCTAGGCACGAAATAGTATAAACTTAATTGGTTATAAAACTTTATTTCTAAGTGAAAAGGTGTTATTCTTGAAAGAGTTATGCGCAATCTGTAATGAAACTTCTGACAGTGTAGTTCTTTTGCTCTGCATGCAGTTCGCCAGGAATGCTGCTAAAATACTAAGAATTTTTTCAAAGTTAAGGACCTTTCTAAAGCCGATTACGATGAGATATTGGAGTAAATCCATATTGCTGGGTAAATCCTTGCTGAATCCATATCTGAGCTTGGTTTTCTCATCTGATTAGTTGTTTGACCGTAAGTTGCCAAAAACTCCAAAACGGTATCATTACTTTTAGTAGGCTACATATTCAAGCAGTGGGTTATGGATAAATCGCAAAATGTTAAAGGGTTCTGGCGAAGACTCTGAAATCTACAAGATTCGATCGTCCGGATCAAGAAGTCCAATAAATATGAAAACTTTTCGGATCCCATCGATACCTTTGGTCTTGTTAATTTCCACGTGCCATTCAGGCTTCGCTCTCTACCGGGCTTAAACAAGCAAGTGTATGTGTGTTAATATTGAAAAAATAAATAAACAACCTGATACTGAGTAGGCAGTGAGTAGGCTACACCTTCCAGCCACTGTTTCTGAAAACGAGCCTGAAACTGTGTACGCTTTCCGGACAATTTACAGATCTTCTTCTTTTTTGGGATCCCAAAACGTAAGTGGAGGGATATCTATGACATAGCAAAAGTTGTCCGTCCGTCCGTCTGTAGGGGTAAGTAGGGGTCTGTAGGGGTAAGTAGGGGTCTGTAGGGGTTAGGGGTAAGAAGAGATGCTGAATCCGTTTATGACGGTCATTTTGTACCCGGAGATATAGTTCGCCCGGAATCTGGCTGGAACCGGAAAAATTTTTTTAAGTTAAATTTTAATTTGAAGTTGATTAGATGTTCGATATAGGGGAAAGAAGATACGCCGAGTTCGATTTTAGCTTCTTTTTTTGCCGGACAGGTAGTTCCGGAATTCGGCCGAAACTGGGAAATTCGAAGAAGTAAGGCAGGAAGTTTTCGTCCAAACAGATATGACTTATAGGGGTTAACACAAGCATGCTGAATCCATATCTGAACTTGGTTTTCTCAGATGATTAGCTTTTTGGCCTTAATCTATTTCTGAATTTTAATAGTAAAATGTTCAAGAGTCTGGCGAAGACTGGATCTGGCGTAGACAAGACCCAATTGCCTGGATCAAATATTGGATTTTTGGGATCCCATCGACGCCTTTGGTCTTGTTTTTTTTACCGATGTGGCAGGAGATGCGGATAAACCGGCCATTTGCCAGCAGCAGCATGCGTTTGACCGAAACGTTGCTAGCTCAAGAAACCACGTGGAGACAATTGGACGAGGGCGTGCTAACCGGATTCGCAATAAGCTAGGAATATACCATACCTTGTCACAGTTAAGCCAAAGGAGTAACGACCTTCTAAAACCCTTTAAACTTTGATGTGTCACCGAACAGACGGAAACAAAAGCGATCGATTTGTGGCACTTGAGCTAGAGGCTGAGGTGACCCAGTAAACAGTTCAGAAGAATCTACGTAAAGACTGGAACGTTTAAAGCACAGCTCATACTAGAAACAGCTTTTTTGAAAGAAAAGTACGCACACACAAAAGAAATGGTACGGAAAAAAATTGGTATGAAATGGTACGTAAAATGGTACTAAAATACTGTCTTTATGGCACTTGCCCTTCGGCCAAGTGCCATATATCGATCACTTTTTCGTCGGTTGGTATGTCGGTCGGTCCGATGACCGCGAGTTAGGGTATTTCCAAATGTGCTAGGACGATGAAGCTTGGCAGGTAATTCAGGGACCCGACCAAACTGATTTAGAAATAGTCGCTTCCCGATCCGACCATCGTGGGGGGAGTGGAGACAGGGGGGGAGGGTTACAGAATCTTGATGTATCTCTGTTACTTTCGAATGGGTGATCAGAGCTCAATGAAGCTTGATATTTAGAAAGACCTCAGGTTTCAGATGTCCAAGTTTAAGTTCGGACCGGATCCGATGACTGTGGGGGGGGGGGGAGGAGGGGATCCGGAAATCTTGTGACAAGCATAAAGAAGGATCGAGATGAAATTTGGCGGGAAGAACAAACACAAGTCTTAGATACATCACCGATAAAACTTGACCAGATCCGGGTACTGTGGGGGAACTTGGAGAGGGGTTTCGAAACTCCGGTGATCCCGAGTTAAGGTACTTCCACGTGGGCTAGGACGATAAAACATGGCAGGCGTATCAGGGACTCGGCCAGATTAGCTTTGAAATAGGCATTTCTCCGATTCGATCTTCATGGGGGGAGTGGAGGATGGGGGAATCCGGAATCTCGAGGTATGTGTAACTTTCCAAGGGGTGATCGGATCTTATTAAAATTTGATATTTGGAAAGACTTTGTCTCTCAGATGGGCACGACCTGATAAACGGTGGGCGAGCTGGAGGGAGGAACCGGAAATCTTATTACACGGCTATAATGGAGAGATCGGGATGAAACTCGGTGGGAAGAACAACACAAGCCCTAGATACAACATTGACAGAATTGGGGCTTCAGGGCAAGTCTGTTCACAAGTGAAACGAAGCAAGGTTGCGCACAGTACGGTCTCTCTACGGGTACGGGCTCTCTTCGTAGAGTGGTCTCTACGAAGGTCCCAAAATTCCAACCAGAAGCGGCCAAACACAGCTGTTACCAAAATAGTTTCATACCGAATATTGTTGAATTTTAAATAGACTTCGAACATGTGTACGTACTTGTCTTAACTGTAATATTGGCAAATTTGTGCATGGCAGTATTGGCCAATTTTGGTTTTGTTACCGTGAAAGTGTGAGCGAACAAATTCCTATTATATTATAAAAACAAGAGCTGAAAGTTCATATGGCACTTGTAAAAACTGTTAGCATGTTTGTCAGATAGGTTTGCAGTTGTCAAGGCTGGATCTCTCTCCCGATATTCCTATTCCTATATGGCTCTTGAGTATGTTCAAGAGCCATAAAAAGAGATTTCACACAAGCATCAGCATACCCATCAAACCTACGAATTAACACGCTAGCACCGGCACTCAGACCGGGGCAGTGCTGCAATACTCAATTCATCACTAGTTTCAAGTAGGTCTTCTTTTTCACTTATTTACAGAGCTTCTAAGTTTTGGAATAAAATTAACTAAACCAGTTTAAGTCTGATTTAGGGGAGCTCGGGGTTGGATCGTACACCCGCGAAACAAATATTAGAAGTTGTCGCAAAAATCTGAAAAAGTACATAAAAGTGTACATTCTCTAACACAACATTCTAGTGATCAAGCTTTGTACCAAAGTTTCATGGTCCTTGCTTTTCTTGTTTTGACAAAAACTCATGACAAAACTCAAATAACTCATGGTAGGTAGAAACTTGTACCCCGAAGATTAGTGGTAACTGGAAGCCAGTTAACATTGAATACATAGCTTACTGATCGAGGTTTATAGCCTGCTTAGTATTTTCGAGATAGATCACTTGGTTTTCCACGCCATTTTGTTATTTCAGTCAGGGTGGGGTTGGTTCGGAGAGTTTTGAAGGGGTTGACGGATACTCCATGAAAACCGGAAAGTGAGTTAGAAAAAAACAAAAAGGTATTATCAGAATCGTTATCGTGTTGTTTGTTAATAGACCTAGTCATTAAAATCGAAAAAAATGGACGCTAAAAGGAGAAGGCCACATCCGAAGAAAATCAGCTAGTAGAATTGGCAATAAATAAAGGAAAGACTTGTTAATTTTTGTGTTTAATAAATTTAATGTAATTAACTTTGCTTGCGATATTTTCAAGGAGGGACAAAAAGACGATTTCGTCCTTGTGAAGTTCAGTTTGGGAGAAGGTCTAACCGAAGGTGTTTCTTTTGTAGGAACAAGAATATATGAACAGAAGATATTCTTTTTGCCCAAGAGTGGGACTAAGAACATCTTTCTATAGAATCGCATAGTGAGGGACATAAGTTTGAACTTACCAGCCCCTGTAATTGCAGGGGGAACCGAAAGGGCAAATAAAGGATTTTCATTTGTAATGCAACCTCGGTTTTTACAGTATCCGGTGATCTTGAAAAATTTTTCTTCAGTTTTATGTTTACGTTTGAGCAGCAGTATTATCTTTTCCACTTTCGTATTTAAACAAAGTTGAGTAAAAATAGTAGGCTTCACTGAAAATAATGTCTGACCAACCCAAGGCCTGTCAGAATCAACCCCATGGGTACGGGGTTGGTTCGGACAAACTGAAAAACAGTTTAAAAATGTTTACTTAAAAACCTGACGTAGAAAAAAATCTGAAAAAAAATTACCAGCAGTTCTCTCGGACATTCTAGACGTTTGATAACAAAAACGATGTAAATCCGCAAGCAAATGGCGGCCTAGCGAGAAAAGGAAAACTAGTGTCCGGGTCAACGCAGAGCTCCCCTACGTATGGAGTTTCTCGGTAGGCATACTAATGAACCAGATTAATTACATATTCCTTCGGTTATTTTCCCGTAGCATTTTTGTAATTATTTGTTGTTTTGGGGTCACGCAAGGTCGTGTTTTTTGTTTATTGTGCATGGTACATGGTCTCATTCTTCATGCTCTCTCTTCATTTTACTGTTTTTCCTACAACACTGTCAGAAGTTTCGTAACAGATAAGACGAGGATGCGCGGTTTCAACAGATAATGCGTAACAGATAACACTTCGGATGTTATCTATTGTGTTTCAAAATGTTATGCATAAGAATCGCTACCATCACGAAGAACCGAAAAACCTCCAAAAAGTATCCGCTGAGTTTTCCGACATCATGACGATATGGAATGAAGTCAGTAGATGCTTTTTTGGCTCTTCCTAACAAAGCTTGTTATGCATAACATTTAATCGATAAAATTTTCAAACACAACAGATAACATCCGAAGTGTTATCTTTTACGCATTATGTGTTGAAACCGCGCATCCTCGTGTTATCTGTTATGAAACTTCTGACAGTGAAGTTCGCACATCCTCACAAGCTCCGCTTTCGTTGTGCTGTTGATTAAAAAAAATTATTTTCAATAAAACTGTAATACTACTACTACTACTACTCGTTAAAGTAATAGTAGTAAACGAATAAATATCACCCAACGACCGACAAGCCCAAACCCCCAAACCCAAGACCTTATTAAATAATATGGACCAAAGGTTGCTGGCATAAACAACAACCACAGTCATTGACCGTCAAAGTCGCAATAAGCAGTCAGTATAGGCTTTACCTAGATATGGAAAGAAAGCCTCCTGGGGACGTACGGCGAAGAATGTCGACCATTGCCCGTGCTAATTAATACTACCAATGAATTTGCGAAACCTGAATAAGTGTCATGCAAAACTGTGTTAAATCAGCTCTTTATTACACTGTCAGAAGTTTCATAACAGATAACACGAGGATGCACGGTTTCAACAGATAATGCGTAACATATATCACTTCGGATGTTATCTGTTGTGTTCGAAGACGTTTTGTATGAAATGTTATGCATAACAAGCTTTGTTAGGAAGAGCCAAAAAATCATCTACTGACCTTATTCCTTATCGTCATGATGTCGGAAAACTCAGCAGATATATTTTTGGCGGTTTTTCGGTTCTTCCTGATGGTAACACTTATTACGCATAACATTTTGAAACACAACAGATAACATCCGAAGTGTTATCTGATACGCGTTATCTGTTGAAACCGCGCATCCTCGTGTTATCTGTTATGAAACTTCTGACAGTGTACCGCCAACGGATTTGCTAAACAAGAATAAATGTCATGCAAAACTTTATTAAATAACATCTCCTTACTAGAAATGGCTTTACAAGAAAATGGCACGAAAGTATTCTTTTTTAAAAATACCTAACTTATGAAATTAGGGAGTATCTTGTTAGCCCTTGGGATCGACTAAAAAGAGGCACGGAACGGAACGACATAGCGCAGGAGGCATGAGTAATGAGAACAGATTAGCAAGTAGTAGAAATAGACAAGTAAGTGAGAGTTCGTAACTCCAGAACAAAAGAAGGCACGTTAGAATATTCGTTCTGCCCCTCACTCCGAAGCCTGAAAGGGCCCTTTTAGTTTTCGTGCCTCCTACACCATGTCGTGCCGTGCCTCTTTTTAGTCGATATGGCCCTAAGGCTTTAAATACAATATTATTATTATTGTGCTGTCTCTTTAGCCTGTCCACTTCATTCTGTCGAATTTATTTGTCCACTTTATTCTGTCCACTTTATTCTTTCCACTTTATTCTGTCCACTTTAGTCTTTCCACTTTATTTTGTCCGCTTTAGTCTTTCCACTTTATTCTGTCCACTTTAGTCGGTCTACTTTAGTCTGTCCACTTTAGTCTTTCCACTTTATTCTGTCCACTTTAGTCTTTCCACTTTATTTTGTCCGCTTTAGTCTTTCCACTTTATTCTGTCCACTTTAGTCTGTTCACTTTATTCTGATCCTTTCGATTCTTTTGCCTGAAAGGGCCCTTTTAGTTTTCGTGCCTCCTATACCATGTCGTGCCGTGCCTCTTTTTAGTCGATATGGCCCTAAGGCTTTAAATACAACATTATTATTATTATGCTGTCTCTTTAGCCTGTCCACTTCATTCTGTCGAATTTATTTGTCCACTTTATTCTGTCCACTTTATTCTGTACACTTTAGTCTGACCACTTTAGTCTTTGCACTTTAGTCGGTCTACTTTAGTCTTTCCACTTTATTCTGTCCACTTTAGTCTTTCCACTTTATTTTGTCCGCTTTAGTCTTTCCACTTTATTCTGTCCACTTTAGTCTGTTCACTTTATTCTGATCCTTTCGACTCTGGCCGGGCTTCGCACAAAAATACTTAGTTTTTATGGCGAAAAACTCAAAACCCGGAAAATGTAAAACCAATGGGCAATTGCGTTAAGGCATTAAACGGCACGGAGATGTTCTTTTTCAAAAATACTCATAAATACCTCAGTGAATTTATGAGTATTTAAAACCATATGGCGCCTTGCATAAATGCTGAGAAATGATAGCAATATCATAGTCATCATTGTCCAAGAAGCGCCTTCAACAAAAAGAGCTCTTTTTTTAATTCGATTTTTGGGCCGTTTATTTGGAATCTACTACCGTTAGATATCCGGAATTCGAATAACCTTATTTCCTTTAAGCGAGCAGCTAAAGGTCATTACAGGAAAATTGTTTAGTGTTATCCTCCTATGGACCCCTCCCCTATTTTTCCTTTTTTTTTGTTTTCTTTCTTTCTCGTTCCTTTTTTCCCTTATTTTTTCTCTTTTTCATTTGAAGTTGAAACCACTGGTTAATTTTTTCGTCTCCTCACTTTTTCTTTATCTAAACTCTAGGGCATTCAGTTAGTTGATACTATTTGTTATTTAATTAATATCGGTTATTTCCCTGCCCTAGCCAAAAACTCCTTTTGTGCTTTCCTGGCAGGAATGTTAACTGTGTATTTTTTTTGTCTTTAAATATAGTCAAATGAGAGTGAAACTATCTGAAACGAAAAAAAAACTCCTAAACGTCTCAAGACAAACAATTTCGTTGACTGGCAACCCAAGAAAGTCTCGGCTATCGCTGAAAAAAAGAAAATTTTAATAAAATGATTCATAAGGATTTTGTAAGTAGGGCAATTTCAGAGGTTATAGTAGACCACATACCTAGTCACTGAGGCTGTTGCTGAAAGGCAAGACGGTTCCTCTAAAGTTTAACCTAATAGGGCTGAGATCCGACATTCTAGTTCCACTTCATTTATTTACTTAAATAGGCATGAAAAAACCCGCTAAAAATGCGTTACTTCGTTTGTCCGCTTTTCGCAGATAATCGATTTCATCGGATGAACTTATTTTTTCGGATTTGTGGTATCTTTATGTACTTGTCCGTGTATGCTTGAAATGTTTCGCAACTACAAAGGTAAGCCATTGCAAAAAAATAACACATATAACAAAAAGACACATCTTATAGTCACTTTCCTAATTTCTTCAGCGTCACTTCTCGAAACTTAGCGTCCGTAACAGAAGGAAATGGAGGCTTTTGTTGAAATTCAAATTTTCCGCGTCTGCATGGATTTTGGATTGTCGAGCAAGCAGCGCATATTCTCAACGTTATTACTCGAGTCCCGGGTGAAAAATACAAAATTCCTTAGATGGGTCAAATTAATTCAGTGTATTCAAATACAGATGTAAACATAAGATGTCTTTTCAGTAAGGCTATGTTGAAGAGCTTAGCTAGTGTAAGCTCAATGTTCTCAAAACCAACCCCGTTGATCCTCTATTCTCTCTGAATTTTTCTCTTGATGCTAAATGTGTGTCACAGATCCCTGGTTTGTTCAGTCGGTAGTCCAAAGAATACGGTAACAGAGCCTTCTAATTGTCTAACACGTCAGCGGTTAATAGAATCTCCCTCAAACACTAGTGCGGATAAAAATGCTAATGGGATTAGAAAATCTGGTTATAAAATATCGAGACTACGCTGACTGCGGTGTTACTGAGGTTCGATATTTTCGATGAGTATCTTCAAATGAATTACTAGAGGTAAATGTGAAACCGAGTCGCCAGATTCTTCCATTCAGTTTGTGACGCCAGATAGGACAAGACCAAAGGTTACAATGGGATCCCAAAGACAAATATTTATCGGACCATCCAGACTGTCGGGTCTTATAAACTTTCGGATCATAAGGTAAAGATTATTCTTACCCATGGCAAGAATACCAGTGCTAGCTGAACACTCCGAGGATATTCTGATCCAACATGTTTCGAGATCCCAAAACGTAAGTGGAGGGATACCTATGACATCGCAAAATTGGTCCCTCTGCCCGTCTGTCTGTCCGTCTGTGAGCGCGATAACTCTCGAAGGGAATGAGATATTTTGATGAAACGAGAGTTCTTTGGGTCAAGCGAAATGTCGAGTTCGTAGATGGGCCCTGTAGCCCCACATTTAGAGATAGGGGAGAATTAAGGGGCAAAGAAAATACTTTTAAACAGCAGATGAAATAGTCATTAAGGGGGTAGAAGACACGCTGAAAACGATTATGAAAACCATTTTCTCGCCAGACAAGTAGTTCGCCTCGAATCCGGCCAAAACCGGAAAGTTTGTTAATAGTAAAGGTTTTATTTGAAGTTGATTAGACGTTCGATTTAGGGGTGAGAAGACATGCTGAACACTGATGACAGCACTACCCGGACAAGTAGTTCGCCCGGAATCCGGCCAAAACCGGAAAATTTTCTAAAAGCAAAAGTTGTATTTGTAGTTGATTAGATGTCCTATTTAGGGGCAAGAAGAGATGCTGAATCCGTATATGACAATCAATTTTTACCCGGACATCTAGTTCGTCCGGCTTCCGGCTGAAACCGAAAAATTTGTCATAAGTTAAATTTGTATTTAAAGTTGATTAGACGTCGGATATAGGGGTAAGAGATACGCTGAATTCGCTTTTAGCTTTATTTTTTTGCCGGACAAGTAGTTCCGGAATTTCGCCGAAACCGGAAAATTGGCAGAAGTAAGGCAGGAATTTTATATAGAGGTACTATATATAGGTAAACACTTATAGAGGTAAACACACATGGCGAAGACTGGATCTAGTCTGGCGAAGACTGGATCTAGCGAAGAATAGACCCAATCGTCTGGATCAAATATAGAATTTCTGTGATCCCATCAAAACCTTTGGTCTTGTTATCTCTATATAGGCTACACCACCTTTATTATCAGAAAAGATTTTGTTCTTTTCGAAATCGGTTTTACATCAGAAAGCAATCGCGCCATTTACCGGTAATATTACAAAGCAGTTTTCTCATCTCTTTACCAACAGGAACAGCTGGACAAACGATTTTTCGGAACTGCGAAATTTCCCTTTTCGACGGGCTTCGGAGCATCCGGTCGACCTAGCAACTTCATACAAAAATAAAGCAGAAAGAGATTTCCTATGTCTTCTTAACAGAAGTTTCATAACAGATAACACGAGGATGCGCGGTTTCAACAGATAATGCGTATAACACTTCGGATGTTATCTGTTGTGTTTGAAAACGGTATGCATGAGATTTTATGCAAAACAAAAGCTTTGTTGGGAAGAGCCAAAAAAACTTCTACTGACTTTATTCCATATCGTCATGATGTCGGAAAACTCGGCAGATACATTTTGGCGGTTTTTCGGTTCTTCCTGATGCTAACGCTTATTATGCATAACATTTTAAAACACAACAGATAATATCCGAAGTGTTATCTGTTATGCATTATCTGTTGAAGCCGCGCATCCTCGTCTTATCTGTTACGAAACTTCTGACAGTGTAGATTGAAACTACAAACAGCTGATAAGGAAATGGCATGATTCCTACGGAATTCCTCGTTTTCGCAGATTCCGTCCGTTATAGTATTAACCAAGCAGGAAAACAAAGCAGATACATCGGTTCAACATGCCAGCTTACTCCGCTATCGAGATTCTAAACCGCTTGACCAGGCGAATATACGAGTTACAAAATTTCTGGGTTTTGCCTTTCTAAAATTCCTAACCGGTTCAAACAGGAATTTTTTTTTTGCTGGATTCCGGATGGATACTTGCCCGATGCATAGAGAAACTTCAGATGTGGAGTCGACATTTATTTATATGCAGCATCTATCAGCATAAATATAGCCTAGCCCTATATCTAATATAATCGACTCCACAGATTTTTTTACTTCTGACAAATTTCCAATTTTGGTCTTTTACTTTTAATAAATTTTCTGGTTTTTGCCGAATTCCGTGGAAATATTTACTCGGCGAGAAAATAAATTTTTTCGCGCCGTAATTTGATAAACCCCTGCACTCACCATTAAATATAGGGCTACGAGGTCCATTGCGAACCAGACCTGCACTTTGACTTAGCGCATGCTCCCACCAGGTCTGAACAAAATATCTCAACCCTCCGAGTTATCCTGCTAACAGACAAACGGACAAACTTTGCGAAGTCTTAGCTATCCTGTCACTTAAAGGAACAGAAAACTTGACTCAAACTTAACTCGGGGAGCTAGCTGACATTTCAAGAATGTACCCTGAGTCGATATTGAGAGTAAGAAAAATTCTCGTTGCGACTATGCAGTCTCCGGGCAATTTCCGAGAATTCGACTTTTGTGTTAGTAGAAAAAACAAGCAAAAGGTTTGTGTGCCGGGAGTAGGAATCGAACGCACGACCTCTTGACTATTATCCCGATGTGTTAGTCAACACGGCCAAAGGCGAACTTTTACAGTGCATAAGTGCATAATTACAGTGCACAAGGGGCAAGGGCCTACCAGCTAGCTTTGGGAACACTAAGGAGGGGGTTCGAGATAACAAAGAAGGGGGGTCCTGTCGACAATAAGTCCCTGTATCTTTATCTAAGCCCCCCAGGTCGGTTTGATGGCCGAAAGTTGCGTAGTCAAGTTTTCTGTGCCTTTAAGTTTGGGCCAACAGAAGCAGATTTTGGTTTCGGCAAGAGCACATGCTATCGGCAGTTCGACGGTTGATTTTCAGTGTTTTACGAAGTTTCAATGCGAAAGACACAGTTTTACAAATGAATCAAAGGTTTGAAGATAATATAAATTTGTGAGATTGTTGGGTAAGTGTTTTGCGTGATACCAGTAATAATAATGGGAGTTTGTCAGAAGGTAAATTGGTTGCCAAATACTGAGGAAATATATACAAACACAGAATTACATTTTTAATAAAAACACAGGTGATTTGATAACGGCCCTTAAAGCTTAACCGAAAAGGGCTGGGATAGGACAATCTAGTTACCCATCACTAATTCACTAAAATTGGCTTGAAGACCCCCGGAAAATGCATTACTTCGTTGTTCCGCTATTGACGAATAATCAATTTTCAATTAGTGCAATTTCCGTGTGATTTGTGGTACCTCTATGCGCTTGTATTTTTTTGGCACTTGCCTTCCAACCAAGTGCCATATTTCCGTTTTCCGTCGGTCGGTCTGTCTGTCGGTCGGTCCGGTGGTCGCGATTTAGGGTACTTCCAGGTGCGCTTGGGTGATGAAACTTGGCAGGCGTATCAGGGACCAGACCAAAGTGATTTGGAAGTAGTCACTTCCCCGATTCGATCACCGTGGGGGGAATGGAGGGAGGGGGAATCCGGAATATTGAGGCATGCGTAACTTTCGAACGGTGATCGGATCTAAATGAAACTTGATATGTGGAAAGAAAACATGCCTCCCGCGTCCAGTCTTACGTCCGAACCGGACCCGATAACTGTGGGGGGAGCTGGAGGGGGTACCGGAAATACCGTGACACGCTTAGAGTCGACGGATCGGGATGAAACTTGGTGGGAAGAACAAGCACATGTCCTTGATAGATCGGATGGAGGCTGGATCCCAGGTTTCCGGTTATCACGGGTTAAGGTACTTCCAGATGTGCTAGGACGATCAAACTTGGCAGGCATATCAGGGACCCGACCAAACTGACTTGGAAATATCGTGACACACGTAGAATGGAGGGATCAGGATGAAACTTGGTGGGAAGAACAAGCACATATCTTTGATACATCGTAGACATAACCGGATCGGGTCCGGACAGCTGGATGCTGGGTCCCGGATTCCCGGTTATCACGGATTAAGGTACTTCCAGATGTGCTAGGACGATGAAACTTGGCAGACCTATCAGGGACCCGAGAAGATTGACTTAAGAAAAGTCATTTCCCCGATCTGACCATCGGGAGGGGGGGAGGAGGGAGGGGAAATCCAGGATCTTGAGGCAAGCACAACTTTCGAACGGGGCATCAGACACAAACGAAGCTTGACAGTTGGAAAGAGCTCGTGTCACAGATATGCCATTTCGTGCCCGGGCCGGATCCGATAACTCTGGAGGGAGGGGGCGGGGCGGGAGGATTGGAGGGGGATGGGAAACGTCGGAACAGACTTAAGTGGAAGGACCAGGATAAAACTTGATGACAAGAACAAGGACGAGTTGTAAATAGATTTTTGACAGAAAATGGACTGGATTGGTGCACTGTGGGGGTCTCGAAAGGGGTTTTAGGGAAATTCGGTGATCGCGAGTTGAAGACCTAATCCAAACATTCGGTTTACCTTCTCTTAGTGATCGCATGCCACGGGTTTGTTTAGATTTGAACTCGATTGCCGAGTTGCTGTTTTGGCTCGAGAAAAACCCACGCACAACGTCTTCTTTTCTAGATGGCGGAATTTTCCAAGACTGATTAGCAAAGAATTACAAGACCTAACTGATAATTTTTGTATGTCTTCAGAGGTACCACACTGGTCTTGGTTTTATAATTTATTTGTATTTGTAATTAACAGCTGGAGCAATAGATGGAAATTCTTCTTTTGACCCTTGGCTCCCTACGTGCCATAACAGCTGTCCGGGATAATCGGCTGAGATTTAGTCCAGACAGAGTTATTTCAAACCTAGGAAATTTGGTGGGTTTTTTTTTTTTAATTTGCTCATTGTTTTACGCTGTTTTTAGTGGTTTTGAACACTCATAGTGACAGTAGGGATAGCTAGCATTGTGTATGTGGTAGAAAGACCATTTTTTATGGCCCGCTTTAAGGTCCTTACAGATGCACTTGGACGATGAAATTTGGCTAGCATATCGAGACCCGATCAGATTGACTTCGAAGCAGTCATTTCCCTGATCCGACTATCTTCGTAGGAGTGGAGGGAATTGGAATCCGGAATACCAAAATTCCATGTTTAACTTTTTAACGGTTGGTCCGATCCGAAGGAAACTTGGACAGTTGACAATAGGACGTGTTTCTGATCTCACGAAAACGTTCATAACCCCCCAAGGGCCCATGATCATTTTTACCTCAAGTATATGAATTTTATCCCCCTTAAAGTGCGTATCTTAACTGCAAAGTGAATAAAAACTTTCGACAAAAAGATCCATTTTCGTGATTCCCAACCCGATGAAAAATTTATCTCAAAAGAGTACTACGAAGTAGCACGAAAAAGTTGCATGCAGTACTAATGATGCTACTACATGCTTCTACTTCAAGGCTACCGTGTTACTGCACACTACTATATGGTACTATTAGCAAGACTGGATGTTACTATGGCAAGACAGGGTGCTACTGGATACTACTACATAAGATTGGACCAGTCTCAGGCACATTAAATGATAGTATTCTTTGCTGTTACATAGTATTACATGCAACGTTTTCGTACTACTACCATACTACTACGCAGGCTACAAATTTTTCATCGGGAAGGCTCGGATGATTTTTGCCTCAACGGTTTTGCTTACAAATGAATTTCCAACACACTTAAAGCACCAACGTTACCGCAATGTTGATTTTTTTTTTTAAGAAATTAAAAATTTTTACGACCCCCAAGGGCCCATGATCATCTGTGCCCTAAGTGTTTTGCTTCCAAATTCAGTTTGAACCACTTGAAGAGCACATCTTCACCGCAAAATGCTAACAAAATAATTCTTTCGACTGAATGATATACTTTCGTGACCTAAGGGCCAATGATCTGTGTACCAGTGCATTTGCTTACAAAATGGATTCCTAGCCCCCTTCAATTGCGCATTGTTACCGCAAAGTGCGTTGCATATTTTTACTAAACCCTTCATATTCATGAATCTCACAGGTCCATAATCGTCTGTGCCTCAAAACAGCAAGAATCTTAGCTGTTACCATTACCTACTGCGTATGCTTGCAAGTGCCATATGAGCTTCCAGCTCTTGTTGTTGCATGCCTGAAGGAAATTTTTTATGATTTTTTTTTTAATCATTTTAACTGAAAAGCCGCGTTGAGATTAAAATTTCCCGCGTCATAGTCGAATTTTACTTGGGGACGGCCGCAGATATTCTGTAACGTCATAAATAGAGTAGGAAGTGGAAAATAAAACAATCCCTTTGTAAAATCCAAATAGTTCAGTGTGCTCAATTAAATGACACAAAAATAAGTTGGCTTTTCAGTTAAACTTTAAAGGATTATTCTTTTGGCGTTATCTTTTGCTGAAACAGTTTGATGACCTTTTGCTAGCGTTTTCGTTTCTCATCAAAATGGTGCTTCACGATTTGCAGTTTATGTATTGTGCATACCACAATTAGGGCAGCTCTGCATCAATTTGGACTCAAAGGTCAATACAACGCGAAACTCTCTGGCAGGAGTAAGTGGACGGCTGAATCACCACAGAAAATCCGGTAGTTTGTGGTAGAGAAAAAAAGTAAACTATCAAGGGTATCCTATCATCACTTTGCGGTTATTCGACAGTTTACAAAGAACAAAGATGAACTTTGTTGACGTCATGATCGTACGAGTGGCGTGATCTGTGTAGTATTTATTACCTTTTCTTCCGTGTATATATCTGGTAATCTGCATAGCCATCCTTGATCCCTTCAACCTTTACCTTCCAAGTAAGTACCATAGACACTGAGAAAACGCAAGTGAGTGACCCCTTTGCACAACACCTGGATGCGGTTCAGCAGCGCTGGGATTCTTAATTTCCTTCCACGAGCATACTGAAAGATCACTCAGTAAATTAGCAATTTAATATCTGTGATTTGTCTTCGTAATTCGTTCATTCTTGCGAATAGGCTACAGCCAATGCCTTCTTTAAGGGCTTGTCTCAGTTCTTGCTAAAAGTTGGTTACTTATATTCAAACAATGCATAGGCTACAAGCTCAAGTCTTAAACAATTGACGTCATGATCGCGTCGCAAACAGTTGGAAAAATGTCCCATTAAAAAAGATAGTTTTTTTTCAATCGTGTTATGGGACAAAGAAAACGATCGTTTTATTCATTTGTGATTTGCGACATTTTTCCATCTGGAAACAGATGTTTTCAATTGGAAACTACTTCCATACGGTCAGCGACTTTTCGTCAAAATAGTTGGTGCAGTCGGCATTTCTGAAAATCTGTAAATTTTTCGCCAAAATAATAATTCAAAAAAGTCAATTTCTCTGAAAATTAGTCAATTTTTCTGAAAATCAGTAGATTCTTCGTCAAAACTATCCTTTTTCTTGAAAACAGTCGTTTTTTCCGCAAAAACAGTCGGTAAAAACTACCAGCCAGTCGGTAAATACCTTGCCCCCCCCCCCCCACCCCTGGCTAGTAACGCCTCTGATGGTAATAAGTGTCCTGTGTGACGTTTGCCTTTATCATGACTTGCTTAGTCTTGTGTTTATATCGTACTTTTTTATTTATTAGGCCCACTATTTATATTTTACTCGCTGTTTTTTTTCAACATATAGATGTGTCTGTATTTAAAAGCTCTTAAGCCAGATACAAAATATTTTTATCACAAAAAGATACCAAAACAACCTCACTTTTTCAATCATATTTATCCAAAACAAAAACCTTAGGTCGGTAAAAAGCTGCAGCCAGTCGGTAAATACCTTGCCCCCCTCCCCCCTGGCTAGTAACGCCTCCGATGGTTATAAGTGTTCTGTGTGACGTTTGCCTTTATCACGACTTGCCTAGTCTTGTGTTTATATTTACGTACTTTTTTATTTATTAGGCCTACTGTATATGTTTTACTCGCTCTTTTTCCCCTGATACAAGGCTTCTCACACCTCATGAGTACATATATATATATATATATATATTCTACTCCCTATTTTTCCCTAATTTTTCCTAATAAGTGATAACTATGTTTACTACAGCGTATTTTTCCGACGTGCCAATACTCAATCCTCCAAAGGATTACAAACCAAAATCCTTCACTATTGTTCTCCCATTTCTCAATTCATATTCCCTATCCACCAATCAAGGTATTATCCTAGCATTTTAATAAGATTCCAAAAATTGCTCAAACTGGATTCTATAATCCCCAGAGTTGGCAGTTACTTGAAAGTGAAGTGAGCTCCGAATCACAGTCGTCTGCGCTGGCTGGTTGAGGGTACAGCGGGCATTATAGATAGTTAGTGATGGAACTCTGGGTAGAGGAGCAAGCCGAAGACTGGCTGAACGATACAGCAAATGCAACGGAATACCGGACATGTGGAAGTGTGGATTGCTTCTTTGATAAACCACTTGGTAAGGCAATGTTTATTTTTAAAAAATTCTTTTACAATTTCTGGAAAAATTGTCCAAATAGGATACCAATGAAATTGTCGATCCTGTTAAGTAAATACTCAGCATCGACATTTAAAGACAAAAGAACACCACCCAGCCATAAACTAACAATAACCAGAGTACATTCCCCTTAAAAATTCCCTGAACAACCTGTACGCTGAAAAAATTTAACAATGGAAAGTGTTTTGGACGTACACTACAGGCCAATATCCTAGTTTTTGCATATATTAGTATATTATATAGCATTCCTGGCCGAAGATTGAAAATTAAGTGTCTTTTTCTGTGTGTTCATGTGTTTTATTTATTTTCTTCATTTACTCCGCTTTTTCAAAATGGCGGGTCATAAATAAAGTACGTACTTACTTATTATAGTATTGCATTATTTATTATATCTATCATGCACCTTACCCGCTTCGAAGCGCCAATTAAGAACATTTCGTGCTTTAGTGCATGAGAACACAGGCTACCCTATTTTCGAACCCAGTGAACAATTATTTAATCCATTCAGCTTGTTTACTGCTTTTCACTCATTTATCCGCTGTTCATAACTTATGATGCGGTGACGGGATCCACAGTGTTCTGTTATATTTTGTAATCGATCGATTTTAATCGATGTAAATCGATTATCGCTAATTTTGCTTGTACTATTCAACAAATATACCGTTGAACGACATCCAATAAAAATGGTATTTACTATACTACAGTACATACGCATTTTACGATACATTAATAAGGGAAATGTAACCTTTTTCAGGACTTGCAGGCAGTTAGAATGAAATTCAAGAGCTCGATTTGTCCTCATCAAAGACAACCTTAGCCCATGTCTCATTAGCCCACCCCAGCCTAAAAATAAGAATAAGTTGTGTTAGCCCACCTACTCCCTTTCCCCGTGATGTTGACTCCGGTGATCCTTGCCCGGTCGTCGTTTCATCAACGTTTCTGGCAAACATCGAACTTGCTAGCTCAGCTCACTGACGGTTAGAGTTTGAAGGAAAAAACTGTGAGCTGCTACCAACAAGTGCGCAAGCGCTCAGACGTGGAGTGTGAAAGTAAAATGTTTATCACATTTTATATACAAACAGCTTTAGAACCAAGACATTTCACATCCCCAACAACCTAACAAGTATCGAAATGACCTAATTTTTAATCACCCCACTTTAAAAGCTTTAAATGTAAACGAACCTCAAGTATAAATCCAAAGAAATGTTGAAGATCTTGCACGAATAGCTAGGGTTCCAACAATGGTCTGCCAGCCAGTCAGGCCTCTTTTCCTCAACTCTCTCAACTCTTTTCCATTAGCAAGGTAATAAAAAGTGCAATAACCAAATCGTAGCAGCCTAATACCCCCCCCCCCCCCCTCCCTTCCCAATTCATTAAGAACGGCATACCATCGATCATATGACAAAATAGTCCAGTTTCCTACTGTTCGTGTCCGTGTCCAACAGTTCTGGTATGGTACAGTTCTGGGCCCAGTTCTGGTCTGGTTATGAACATTAATCACTGGACAATCTGGGCCCATCCGGGTCGGAGTAGGGGGAACCCTCAAATGCACAACTAGACCCTAATACCCACTAGTATACCAAGTGCACTGGTTCACAAGTTATGAGCTCCACAAAATAAGGTGAAAACCGGAAACCGAAAGCTGCTACAGCGCTCGTAATAGTGGATTGTTAACATTCCACTAAAAACGGTATTTAACAAGAGTCCGTTGAGTTTGAAGGTAACTTCAGAATTCGATCAAAAACACAACTAATGTAAAATGTATCAATGTTCAAATATAAAATGCGGCCATGGCCCTCTGACCATGCGGGTGACAGAGAGCTCTCTATTTTTTTTAGCAGCACGCCTTCGAACTCTCCTCAACATTATATAGCGCAATGCGGGGTCAATCAAATCGATGACTGCAAATTCGCTATTCTGGACCTATTCCCGGAATCGCATTAGAAACTGCGGATCGGATAATACAATTTCTTAGGGTGTCCACGCGTGCGTCTCAATAGGCGACTTATTTGCTTAGCATATCTTCTGCCCCATCTCTATGACTTTAAGTGTCTAATTATCTCTGATTAGCGAGACTCGTGGGACTGCCATTGGGTCCCTAATCACCAGGGCTCTAATTTATCTAAAATCAGTTGACAGGAACCATTTGCAAGAAGACCTTGACTGACAAACTCCTTCATCAAAGGTTTGCTTGAACTTGAACTGGTTTCATGAGGGCATGCAATATCCGCAATGCCTTTTTTTTACCACTGGGAATGAACCAACGTTTCTGGTACGTCAAGACGAACTGACGAAACGTACATGAAGGTTTCATGCCCAATCTTCTTTCAGTCTTCTTCTGATTCACAAACTTTGGTCCCGATTTCTCGACGAGTGAACAAAACTTCCCAGCCCTTAACATTGAGTTTCTAATAACATGCAATGGCATTAAAGGGCATAGGATTAATTCATGAATTGATCATAATTAATTCAGGATTCCGTGTGCCGCCAGGGTTTGTCACCAAGAACCATGGTGTACGAGTTACTCCAGGATACTTTGGGTTACTCAGGGTTACTTTTGGTGAAATTGGGTTACTTTGGGTTACATTGTATTGGGTTACATTGGGTTACTTTGAGATACTTTTGGGTTACTTTCCAGGATGTACGGAGTTACTTTTGGTGACCAGCCCTGGGTCACCAGGGACCCCCCCCCTGGATGGTCGATTGTGGAGGATACCGTTCCAAAGGTTCAGGTTTCTGAGTGAAGTTTACTCCGAATTTTTCTGAGGCTGAAAGGGTTATAGTTCATGGTGCGGGTATAGGATCGGGATTTCGCACCACTGGGTCCAAAAGAGTGGATCATCCAGGTACGAAAACTATACGTGACTGTTGTCTGCTTGGACTGTGGGATTACTCACATGCTACGATCAATGATCCCGTGTCCCACAAACGAAGCCTTTAGGTCTTACTATATCTGTGCTATATACAGAGTTTCGGCATACTTGCAGGTGAATCCGATCGTCGTGTCAATTAATGTGTGTCGTGTCTGCGTTCCTCAAACCAGAAAACATCATATCATCAGCCAATCTATAGCTTGCCATTAGGCCAACGTACCGAGCAGGCCCGTATCCAGGAATTTATTTCGGGGGGGGGGGGGGGGGGGTTGCCTGCAGGTCGGACAAAAAAGTACAAAAAAGACATAGATCAGAGGGAAAAGACTAAAAAAATGATTATTTTTGCATGTTTCACGGGGGGGGGGTCAACCCCCTAACCCCCCCCCCCCCCCTGGATACGGCCTTAGTACCGAGGATAAATTCGCGATCATTTTCTGTAAATAGCCTACCGAGCGGGCAGTTACAGGAACCTATACCCGGCGGTTATAGCTGTAGTATCATGCATGATTATTATTCTAGTTACACACACTGAATGATTTGGATTCTGCAAAGGGATTTTATTATTTTTCACTCTCTGCTCTGGTTATGACGTCGAGAATATCTGCGGTCGTCACCCCAGCGTAAATTCGAATTTGAATTATATGTCCGGGTTAAAAATGATTGTCATATACAGACTCAGCGTCTTTTCTTAGCCCAAAAATATGTCATCTACTCAACTTCAAATAAAACTTTCGCTTTTAACAAATTTTCCGGTTTCGCCGGATTCCGGGCGAACTATTTGTCCGACAAGAAAATGGTTTTCAACATCGTGCTCAGCGTGTCTTCTTACCCTATAATCGACTATCACATTAACTGTTTAAAAATATTTTGTTTACCCCTTAATCTGAACCCCCTCCCCCACCTCAAAATGTAGGGCTACATACCCCATCTACGAACTTGACCTTACCCTTGACCCAAAGAATACTCACACCAAAGTTCATCAAAATATCTCATTCCCTTCGAGAGTTATCGTGCTGACAGACGGACGGACAGACAGACAGACAACTTTTGCGATGTCATAGGTATCCCTCCACTTAACGTTTTGGGATCCCCAAAAAGATCTTTCTCGTACGGCATAGGCTACAACGAAAATAAAAGCGCATAGAGGTACCATAAATCACACGGAAGTTCCTTGAAAATCGATTATTCGTGAATAGCGGAGTAACAACGAAGTAACGCATTTTCAGCGGGGCTTCAAGCCAATTTACGTGAATAAGTGATGGGTAGTTATATTGTCCCATCCCAGCCCTTTTCGGTTAAACTTTAAATCATAGACCCTAGCAACATAGTAACTAGGAACACAAATAGTCCTAAGGGACGGTAACCTAATGGCAAGTGATGGTAGCCATAGGTAACATAACAAATTTCGCGAATGCACCATGCACCTCTTCATAACAAGAGCAAAGGTTTCGAAGGGATCCCAAAAATTAATATCTGATCCAGACAATTGGGTCTTGCAGATATGCGGACTCCTTAAAACTTTGGCTAATACAATTTCGGAACAGATTAAGGTCAATGGCTAATCATCTGAGAAAACCAAGTTCGGATCTTAACAGCGTGTGTGTTTACCCTTACACGTCATATCTACTTTGACGAAATTGACCAAAGCATCCTGCTAACCTATATAACCTATAAAACCAATTCAGCATGTCTCCTTGTCTCCCCTAAAACAATCACCTTAAGATAAAAATTTTGCTTTCAACAATTTTCACATGTCTCCCATCGAACCTTTTAGTCAACTTCTGATAAAACTCTTACTTATGGCAAATTTTCTGGTTTCGACCAGACTCCGGGCGAACCATATGTCCGTGCAGAAAAAAAATTGTCATATACGGATCCGGTATGTCTTTTTATCCCTAAATCGAACATCTAATCAACTTCTAATTAAACTTTTACTTTTAACATATCTTTCCGATTTGGGCCGGATTCCGAGCGGTCCGTTGAGTTCGAGATTTAGCATGTCTCCTTACCACAAAATCGACTCTTGCATCAGTTTGAAAATATATTTTCTTAATCCCTTAATTTAAAACCCCCGCCCCTAAAAATTGGGCTACAGGGCCAATCTACGAACTGGACCTGTACTTCGACCCAATGGATCCTCACACCAAGTTTGAACAAAAGATCTTAACCCCTTCGAGAGTTATCGTGCTGACAGAGTTAGAGTTATCCCTCCACTTACGTTTGGGATCCAACAATCGAATTAACAACGTATAAGTAACTGCAAAGCAAGGGTCACGTAACTAAAATAATTACTATAGCTCATACAAATGCCATCGCTATCGACGACTTCAAAGTTGCTAATGGTGTTCTTGTCTTTCAGAGCTTGCGGTACAAGAATGGCCATTGGTGTACTTTCCATATAATCTCGCGGCTGTTGCAACTTACGTCGTTGCGTCCAAGTTCGTTGGACCATGGCTTATGCGGAATCGGGAGCCGTTCGACCTTAGAAATGTGATGCAAGCCTACAACCTCTTCCAGGTCATCATCAGCTGCTGGCTTTTTAAAGAGGTAAGCACATACAAAGTCTGCTTCTGCATCAATTCTCTTTCAAAAATTCACGCTACATAGCGGCTGCCTTACGGTAAATTGTCGTGATTGTCGTAATAATCGTGACCGATAACAATAACCCGTCTTCAAATCTTTTTTGCTATTACCCAACCGAGAACTGGCTCTCGTGCATGTCAAATGTTAGTAGGCTTTGCGAATATGCCAGTTACGACTTTGCTATTTTGATTTTTCTGCTACTTTCACTTCTGTGTATCGCACGAACATCAATTTGGTCAACTTGATCCTTCCGTACTGTGGCAACGATGAAACATTGCATTCTGATTAGATGTTTGATGAAGTGGGAGCAGCATCTGGACTAACCGGATTTTCCGGTCCGGAAAGTAACTGTATCTACACGTGGAGCGTTTCTACGGTTTGAATGAATGAATCTTTATATTTACCCACTTCTATAAAATAGAAACAAACGGACAAGACCGTGATGAGGAGAAAAAAATCGGACAACCTTTAACTTTTGAAATGTTGAAATGCTGCACTGTTTGCTGAGAACTGTGTGCCTGTTATGAATTCTGGTCCGATTGGTCTTAGAGTTTCAGATTTCCGCAAGGAACTAATCGAGAGATTGTCGTCCTGCACAAGTATAAACTGCTGACGTAGATACATGCAGTAAATGTTATGGATCTGTTGCTGTCACAACAGTAGGCTATGCTCTTTTTGCATCGCATAACTGGAAACGACAGATGAAAAGCGATGCAACCCATCTTCGACCCCTTCTGGTCCATCTCAACAGCCTATTAGATAATGAGCGGTACAATTTCTAAAAGTCATTGTGTTTTCTTTTCTTCTAGTTCCTTGTCAACGGATGGGGCGGTTATTACAACATGTCCTGCCAGCCAATAGACCGATCCCCGCGAGGCTACGCGATGGCTGAGACCGTCTGGTGGTGCTTCGTGTCGAAATACGTCGAATTCCTCGACACCCTTTTCTTCGTCTTGAGAAAGAGAGACCGACAAATCAGCATCCTTCACTTAGTTCATCACTCCCTCATGCCAATTGCCATTGGCTACGGCATCGTGTATACCCCCAACGGCCATGGGACTTTCTACGGTGTCATCAACTCCTTCATCCACATTGTGATGTACACCTACTATTTCTTAGCTTCTCTTGGCCCCTCAGTGCAAAAGTTTTTATGGTGGAAAGTTCATTTGACGAAGATGCAGCTTCTTCAGTTCGTTATCGTGTTTGCCCACCAGTTCCAAGTTTTCATGCATGATTGCAATTTCTCAAAGACAATCGCAGGCATGGAGTGCCTCTTCGCCATATTGCTGACAATTTTGTTTGGTAACTTTTATGTACAAAGCTATCTGAAGCGTAACCATGTTAAACCGCCGTCCGCATGCATTGCGCCTCAATCCTTCGATAAGAAGGCACACTAGCCAACTTTCACTACCTGCGTTTTATTGTTAATTTATATTTTTATGCTTCGTGCGTGATCGTTTGTAAATAAAAATTTTCCAGCTCGAGGTTATTCGTGACGGTTGTTTTCTCTTGAAGCAGCACACTAGGGCTATGATTGCTGTGGTTACAGTGGTTGAAGTAGCAGTGACATTCAGAATACGCAATCCTGTTTATCTAGTTCGTCTAGCCGCCAAGAATTTGAACTTCAACAAAAGCGTGCATTTCATTGGCTAATGAAGCGAAGATTAGAGAATGTTCAACTCAAGATTGTAAGGTCCCACGCTGGTCAAGACCGCTATTATGTGACCCAAAAAATATTAATTTTTCGGCAATAGTTCGCCGTTTTAGTTGTTAAACATTCCAAGCATAGTTGTGCACGTACAAAGAGGTACCACAAATCCGAAAGAAACAGTTAATTCGATGAGAATCGTATGAATAGTGGAGCAAAGAAGTAACTTGAGTGAATAAGTGACGGGTTTACTGGAGTTTCGTGTCTCAGTCCTGCTCACTTAAACCTCAAAGAAAGCGTCTACACTTGTGTGAATGTCCACTTCAGGCCACTCTTACCCATCTTGCGGAAGATGTCGGACAGGACATCGTACATCACCGAACTCCGAGACTGTTATTTCGAATTCGGAGCAGATTAAAGGCGTTTTTCCGCGACACCATTGTGTGCCACACACTTCTGAATGTTTGTCGCGGAAACACGATCGTGTGCCACACAGTAGAGCCACAAGTTGAGACTCGCGGAAACGCCGTTTTATCTATTTTTTGGGCGGTAATTTCAATTGTCGGAAAATAAAAGCAAAATTAAGACAAATCTTCATAAACAGATCTTCACGCTTTCGTCCTTATCATACTGTGCAAAAAGGATCCTCAGTTTTATGTCTACAAGCTTGTGAAAGTAGTTAATTTTATTGTTTTGACATTATTTTGCTGCTAAATCTGAATTTCCGGCCAGAGTCGAGCCACACAATCGACAATCACCTCGGCATTTGTTTTTGTCGAATTCTAGCCACTAAAATCTTGTTGTCGCGGAAACACGCTTGTGGGCCGGACAAAAGACCGCGGAAACACAAAAACTCCTTGTGGGAGCACGTAAAAACGCCTTAAAGTTCAATGGGCGGATCAAACAATCATGATGCCGCATTACCACCCCCTAGAATACAATGTTACATCAGAAATCAGCAGATTCCTCGACAAGTTATTTTGGCTAATATATCGTTACGCCGTCTTATACTTACTGCCATACTCCGATTTGCTAGCTTCGACAAATGTAAGCGGAGTTTCTTTTTTCTTGTCTATTCGCTATATACTCCGGATTATTTGTACTGCTGACAAAATTCATATTGACGGTGCTAAGTGAGAATTTCTTGTAAGCTCTGGAATGAGCTGCAGGTAGGTCGGTTATGTTTGTACATTTTTGGCAGTGTTTGGCAATGTTTTTTTTTACATAAAACAAAAAAAAACTTTTCTTCGGTACTACAAACTGTTGGGAAAACCTCTCTGGCACGCCAATTCCTCCGGTCCAACGTTTATTGTAACAATGAGTATTTACAAATGTCCAAGCCAGGTATACGTGAAGTCAGGAAAGATCAGGAAAGCCAGGAACCCTATAAATAACAAATCTTTTACTTTATGATTCTACTTTAAGAATGAATACTTCAATTCATAATTAATAAATTATACCTTAATTATATACTAATATAATAATCCGAAAAAGGTTTACCTTAAAATTACAGCAAATCCACTTTAAATATTACAAGCCATTAATCTGGTCTGGCTGTCTACCAACTGAACTGGTAGCGCTTCTATGAAGATACTTTACTTTACTAAACACTGCTAGATGGCGTTATAAACGGGAAAAGCGCGGAATGTTCAAATAAGGTGAGAAACGGAATCGGACGATTCCCAACACAAACAACAGAAGGTTTCATCAGATAACACAAGAGCAATCTGCCAGCTACAGAGACGGTTTATTTTAGCGGCCATGGCACTCTCATCACTCAGCTCTACAAAAAGATTGATTTTCGTACATGGCCGAGAGTTTTTGAATTTCCGCTCCTTGCAATACCATGCTCTGGAATCTTCTCGCCGATACGCCGAAGAGTCAATGACAAGCGAAAACAAGAAAACAGCTTATTTTTTAAACGACCCCCCTTGCTTATTCTGCCTTTTATAATATACCTAGCTCCTTTATGGAATTATAAGCTGCTAAAATTCCCACTTTTCTCCAGTGTTTCTTCTCGTGCCTACGAATGTTTAGCGTTTTGCTCGTCACACTACGCAAAATTTGCCGAAATCTTTAACGTCCGCAGACAACTCTTTCACACACAAGGATACGATAATCTTCTGTTTTTTTTTACTAATTTTACTAGCTTAGTTTTCGTACTTTTATCCACGCGGCACGTTCAGTTTTCAAATGTTTTGCGCCCAGCCGCCGCGTCGGAGAGCAGGAAGGCTGTGCAGAGTCGTCAAGCGCTAACAAGAAAATCGCTAAATTCAGATAGAAAGCAATGGTATTTTTGAGAAATTTTTTTCTGATCTATTTCATAGTGAAAAGATCATTTCTAGTAGGAGTTGTGCTTTAAGCACTATCTAATGAAAGTCAGAAATGTATATGTGTCAAGCATGTTGTAAACATTAAATCATAGTTAGTGCCCATTGTGCTTTAAGTTATCTGAAAACGGAGAGTTTTTTTTGTACAGTGTAGAAAATAAATGTGAGGCTGGAATGCAGGGTGTCACGGGCGAGCAGGGTGCCTAGTAGATGGCTCTGAGTTTCAACATGCTCGACAACTGAACAGCCTTCTTGTCGAGAATTTAATGTGAACAAAGTACATTACCGATTATATGCATATTAATTCTTTAAAGAAGCATTTCAATATTCATGCAAGTTTTCTTTCGAAATTCAACCTCCGAGTTGGGATTCAAGCCTCGGGGTCAATTTAGACTAAAGTATTCGGGTGCTAGTCGCCATCTCTTTCGATTGGAAACGATAGCGTTCGGGTCTTAGGTGGTTTTCATTTCTGTGTGTAAGAAAACTTTTGACTATAAACGAAGTTACTGCTTAAATTTCGCTAAATTAAAGTCCGAATAAAAAAAAGTACTAAGTACTCTGTAAAGTACTCTGGCGCTGGTCGCCATCTCTTTCGACTGCGGAAGCGATAGCGTTCATGTCTTGGGTGGTTTTCATTTCTGTGTGTAAGAAAAGATTTGACTATAAACGAAGTTACTGCTTGTGCTTGAATATCGCTAAATTAAAGTCCGAATCAAAACCTAAAGAACTCTGGCGCTGGTTGTAATCAACTAATTACAATCAAGATAGATAATAAATGAAAGAAGACCTCAAAACTCGCCAGGATTTAGTATTGACAATATGATATATAAAACCTGAAGGAAGTTGTATAATTTTTTTGTGAAATATTGGGGAAGTTACCATATATCATGAAATTGCACTACTGATATACAATGTTAATCGTTCTTGCCTTCAATTTCCGAAAGGTTTCGAGGGATTCCACATTTTGATCCGGCTCATTTACGGAGCTAGTGGCATCACTTTGATACCCAAAAAAGCGAAACTTGACATTGAAATAACCACAAGTTCCGAAGAATCGTCTGACATTGGCTCTCCCATTTTTCCGTCACGTGAGCCAACTCACGTGCATCCACAACTCGTTTTTTCTCAGAACGATCAGACCGAATTGCGCTTTTGGCGACCTGCTGTGATGAGCAGAGAAGAGGACGTTCACAGAAGTGCATTGGAAACAAATTGGCTCTGCGCCAGAACCGACTTCCGACATTTTTGCTGAAGTAACAAGACCAAAGGTTTCGATGGGATCCCAAAAATTTCATATCTGATCCAGACAACTGAATCTTGTAGATATCAGGTCTTCGCCAGACTTCTTGAAAATGTTTACTGCTAAAATTTAGAAACAGATAAAGGTCAATGTCTAACCATCTGAGAAAACCAAGTTCAGATATGGATTCAGCGTGTGTGTTTACTCCTATACGTCATATATACTTCGACGAAATTGATCAAAACTCGATGGGATCCTAAAAATCCAACATTTGATTCAAACAGTTAGGTCAAGTCTTCGCCATTCAGTCTTCGTCAGATTCCTTGAATATTTTTTACCGTTAAAATAAAACTCAAAAATGGACTCAGCATGTCTGCTTGCCCCGATAACGAATCTCTAATCGATTTCAGAAACAGCTTTGAACTTCAACCAAATTTCCAGTTTCAGCCGAATTCGAGATGAATCATTTTGTCCAGCAAGAAAACTAAGTTCAGATATGGATTCAGCGGACCTCCTTACGCCTTCAATGAATATCTTATCAGCTCATACAACATACATGTTTTTACCGTAAATTCAAAACCATACTCTGCCTCTAAATATAGGACTAAAGGACCCACCTACGAACTTCACCTGTACTGTGCCAATGAATCCTCATACTATAAGCTGGAACAACATATCTCAACCCCTACTAAGCTTGAACAACAGATACCAACCCCTTCGACCTTCGATTACACTAGCTCTTTCCAACATTCATAGATTATGTAATCATCCCCGCGCAGAGCTATACTAGTGTGAAGAAAGGGGAGGGACTGCTATAGCTGGAAATTGGTCGACATATCTTGTGTCCGGTTTTTGCCGGATTCCAGGTGAACTAATGGCCGTTGAGAAAATAAAATCCATATTCGGATTCAGCATGTCTCCTTACCCCCAAATCAACTATTTCAATAGCTTTCAAAAAATATTTTTTTTGCCCCTTTATTTGAAACCCCTCCCCCACCCTCAAATATAGGGCTACAGAGCCCATCTTCGAAATTGACCTGTACTTTGACCCAAAGGATCCTCTCACCAACTTTCATCAAAATATCTCAGTCCAATCGAGAGTTATCGTGCGGACAGACAGACAACTTTTGCGATGTCATAGGTATCCCTCCACCTACGTTTTGGGATCCCAAAAAAGCAAAAAAAAAAATTCACCATATCTGCCTACCCCTATATCGAACCTCTACCAACTTCAGATGAAACTTAACGTATTTTCCGGTTTCAGCCGGATTTCGGGCGAACTATATGTCCGTGTAGAAAGTGATTGTCACATACGGATTCAGCATGTCTTCTTGTTCCTGAATCGAGCATCTAATCAAGTTCAAATAATACTTTTACTTTAAACAAATTTTCCGGTTTTGGCCGGATTTCGGACGAACTGCTTGTCCGGCAACAAATTATTCTAATATACTTGTTCAGAGTGTCTCTTTATCCCTAAACTGAACCTCTAATCAACTTCAGATTAAACAATTTCACAATTTTCCGGTTTTTGCCGGATTCAGGGTGAACTACTTGGCCGACGAGAAAATAATTTTCATATTCGGATTCAGCATGTCTCCTTATCCCTAAATCGACTTTCTCATTGGCTTTTAAAAACACTTGTTTTCGTCCCTTAATTTGAAACCCTTCCCCCACCCCTAAATATAGGACTACAGATCCCATCTTCGAACTTGACCTGTACTTAGACCCAAAGAGTCCGCCAAATTTGAACCAAATATGTCAACCCCTTCGAGAGTTATCGTGCTAACAGACTGACAACTTTTGCAAAGTTATAGGCAGAGATGGGCGAATCCGATCATGAAAGGATTCGAATTCGAATCCGAATCCAGGGCTATGTACGAATCCGAATCCGAAACCACCATCTCATGCTGAGGATTCGAATCCGGAATCGAATCCGGATTCGGATCCGACCTTAACAAAAATAAAACCATGTACATAGGTTATTGCGAAAAAATCAGAGCTGACAAAAATCACTAATATCTAAGGTATCAAATAACGCGATAAATTACTGAGGATGCTTGATTTTAGAGACCATAAAGTTGGATTGCCTAAGCACATTGTGTAAAAATTGGGAAAACGGAAACTATAAGGATAAAGTCTAGGAATTTGATCGGATTCGTAAGATTGAGGCTTTGGAATCCGAGTCCGAATCCGAATCCAGCCTGACAAGCAGAAGATTCGAATCCGGATTCGAATCCGGCTAAAAGGACGAATCCTGGATTCGAATCCGGATTCGGATTCGCCCATCTCTGGTTATAGGTATCCCTCAAACTTACGTTTTCGGAACGCCAAAAATAAATACTTTTATTTGTCTGTCGTCAGTTTGACGACTGAAGAAGAGTTGAAGGGCCAGTTGCCTCCTTCTCAACATCCAGTTTGTCCCTCGTTCGGTGTGTTGACAAGGGTTAGTACTGACATGGAAACAACCAGTCATGAACAAACTTTTGGGGCACCATACCCTGAAACAAGGGGACAGTAACCCCACAAAAATGTGTTGGGACAACGACAACAGCTCTTCTCATGTCGAGTTGTCATCGCATGGAACAGCCTGACCAATGACACGGTATCAGCACCCAACGAGGAAGCCTTCAAAAAGCTGCTAGATGAAGAGTGGAATGGTGTGCCATCGAAGTATTGCTGGGATGCATCTGATGCCTATCAAATCATCACATCATCAATGACGGAGCGATTCAACAGATCAAGACTAATCTTAATTCGCTCCGAAGTACGAATTAAGGTAATTAAGGTAAAATCTGCCACAAAAATTTGTTATTCAAACAGATATTTATGAGGGTACTTATCCCTTATTCCTGGGGATTCCCTAACGTAGGGGCAGTGTGCACTAACATTGGGGATTTCTGTGTGTAGTGAACTTCTGATGTTGGACTATCGATAATATACTTCTTTGGAGAAGACACTTCGATTAATAAGAATAATACCGCAAGCCGCGAGCAGAAGGCGAAAAGAAGCATCCATTTGTATCTTTCTCAAAAGAGAACGAGGACAAAGGCTTTGACGGGGTCACACGTGGGGATGAGCAGTTCGAAACTGAGACAAAAAAAATAAAATATTTTCAGCAGAAAACTATCGGACGGTTCATTCGTACAAGTGACGTCCGAGGTAAAATCTGAAGCATCCCTGTATCAACTTTCTAATCAATGTGTCCAGATAATATGTTTCGTCCCTACATTTCTAAGTCCCTACCTTGTCCCTAAACGAAACATCCCCAAGACCATCATTATTTCCCTGAAAAATTCGCACACACTCCATAATCTGAATATCTCAGTCCGTTCGCGAATCACTGTAATCACAAACAGACGGACCGACAAACCCGTCGTGTCTATATTGTCAACGCAACCTACTTCCGTAATAGCATTAATTAATTCTTAAGCTCGGAGACCCAAATTTTGCATGTTACATTCTAAGCCCGGTAACGATAGGCTAACTCGCCAATCTGCGGTTAAGATGCAAGCATACGCACAGATAATCTTTGCACCGTGTGGTCTTTAAAGTTTAAAGTTCAACAAAAACGGCCTAGGGATGACAGTCCATCATCTAATTCTTTAAAATAGGCTTGAAGGCCCGTTGAAAATGCGTTATTCGCTATTTCCTAATAGTTGATTTTATCGAATGAGCTTATTCTTACGGACGTGCTAGTAGCCTTCCTCTATGCTTAAATACTGAGCAACTACCTAGCAACTTTCAGTCCTGGAAATCGAGGTAGAGGGCGTTCCTCAGACATTATCTTGCGCGTGGCGATCTCTCAGACATGATAATACTCTATATGACGAAGTCCAAAACACGCCAGTGATCCTCAGGAAGAACGAGAATACGTCTCACTAACGACTAAAATTCAACAACTCAAATCCTGTGTCAAACAATCACGGCGATCTTCGGGAGCAGCTGTGATACCCGAGGTGATACCACTTCTGGCTCTTCCGCTAGGTATCCGGCGATTTTGCATCGGCAAGGAGAGTTAGTCAGCAAGAGAATAAGCTTCGCTTTGTCGGCCACTGAAATCCATGCTTTTGCTGACATTCAAATTTGCCGCGGCTGGATGAATTTTGATTTATCGTCGTTCTGAGCCTCGTTTTTGTTGCATGCTGCAGGTCCACTTCTCGGCCGATTCCGGACTGATTCTTTCTACATCCGTTTTTGCACTGCAGCGCTTCCGAGGAAGACGGCAGCGCTTCTCGAGAATCACGGACTCCCCGACCAAGTCCGTGCTTCCCTGCAAGATGCTGCAGCGCTGCCGCTTCAACCAAGAAGAAAGTGAATCCAAAAACGCATATTGTGCAAAAGCAAAGAAGTGCTGCAGCAGCGATGCGGCAGAGCTATTGCAACAAAAACGAGGCTCTGAACGTCACTAGAGCCTGAGACGAAAAATCCCTTAGAAGAGTCAAATAGTTCAATGGGCTTACGTCCCCAGCGAAATGTCCCCGTGGCAAAACGTGCCCATGGTGAAACGTCCCCACGACAAAACGTCCCCAAGATTTTTAAGTTCGCTTTGGTCTTCAGGCAGATTCAGAGTTAGCATTAGAGATGTAGTGACATTGCTTACAGGAAGTAAAAGGCGGTACAAGCTCGTAACTGATGATCAGCTAGCCTAGTTCTTTTTCGTTTAAATGAATGAATGAATGAATAACTTTATTGTAAATATCGCGAGGATAAATAAAACAATATATGTTACAAAAATAAAGTATCTGTCACTTATTAAAATTTTCCACAAAATATTGTCTGAATGACTGCCTGTATCTCGTCGACGCACCTGGGTTGCATGGTTCCAACTTGATTTGGTGTCGAGTGTAGCGCTGGGCTGATTTTGACGGCGGAAGGATGTCACGGTGCTTCGAGGACGATAGCAAGCCATGTCCAAAAGACATGACCAACTCATGCCGCCTCTCCTTAAAAGTGGTCAGCTTGGGCTGTGAGAGTCACATATCGTATGGTAGGCTATATGGCGGTCCCCCAAGATTATTCGTAAGTCTCGCTTCTGGACAGACTCTAGCTTATTGCTTTGTTTGGCCCGCGTGCCACACGGCACATGCGTATTCCATTATCGGACGCATATGGGCTGTGTAATAGGTTAGCAAGGCTTGCTCGCTTAAACCATGTCGACGCAATTTGGCCAAAGACCTCAGGAGAGGTACGGCTTGTCCTAGCATCTGGCGGATGTGGTCCTCCCATGTCATGACTCCCAGAATTTTCATCTTTTGTGCAGCTGGGATCCCTACATCCGGTATCTCAGGTGTATTTTGTTTCAGGAACGATACCCTCATAATAGCAGACTTCTTCCTACTGATGCTCAGTTTCTTCTGTGCATAGTCATATTCGAGTTTCTTGACTACAGCTTCTGTGTCCAACAACTCGCGAAGTCTCTGCAGAAGCATCAAAGTAAGGTCATCGGCGAACTTGGCACGGTCTTAGTGCCACTCTGCTATCAATTTTCAGAGCAACAAGAAAAGACAAACCAACATGCATAACCGTTATTTTTTTTAACAGAGAGTTTCTCGCAAGCAACAAGCGGAAGGCTGATCTGGCTCAAAAAGAGTCAAACAAGGTGAATGCAAAAATCAGCTTAGTGACGTTATGGAGGGCAAAAATGGGATGGGAAGTTCAAGATCGTATTTAGTGAACCTTGTAGTAACATAACATAACATAACGAATTTATTTCAAACAACCACTATCATGGCAATGCCAAATTTGGGTATTACGTCAAGCATAATGCACATTTTAAAATCTATACAGTTAATCATCAATTCGTCATCACAGACCTGTTATAATACATAAATGAAAACCAAAAACAGAACACGGACGTTGGAATAATATCACAGACAGCTACCACCATCATTATAAATTTTTGTGAAACTCGGAACGAAGCTTTTCTGGTATCGCGTATGTGTTAGCATTAGAGATTGAGTAACATTGTTTATAGGAAGAAGCTTAGAGTTAGCATTAGAGATTGAGTAACATTGTTTATCGGAAGAAAAAGGCGGAAGTAGGCCTTTCCCTGAGCTCGTAAGTGATCATCAGCTAGCCTAGTTCTATTTGGTTTAAATCAACATGCATAACCGTTCTTTTTTACCAATAAGTTCTTCGCAAGCAACAAGCGGAAGCCTGATCTGACTAAAAGAGTCAAACAAGGTGGATGCAAAAATCAGCGTAGTGCCGTTATGGTGAGCAAAAATGGGATGGGAACTTCAAGAAAGTTTTTGTGAACCTTGTAGTGCTTTAGATAATATTTGAATTGTACACCTAGGCCTTTAATCTCTCATTCTCATGCTCTGGTCTTCAATTATTAATCCAATTCGAAAGAATGCCGGGTCTGATGTAGGCTAAATCATGAAATCCCCCCCCGCCCCCCCCAGACATATTATCAGGATTTTATTACTGGTTCATTTTAGCCGGGGACATTTTACATGAGGACGTTTCGCCGACAACCCGTTTCGATGTTTTCGAATCCAAGATATAAACAAGAGCTGAAAGCTCATATGGCACTTGTAAGAACAGATAGCATGTTTGTCAGATACGGTTTGAAGTTGTCAAGGCTGCATCTCTGTGGCGGTATTCATTTCATCAGAAAATCGGCTTGATCTACTAAATCTGAAATGGTTATTCCACTCATTGATCACTGATAACTGTTTCTTCCACAACGATGATCGGATCGGGGGAGGGACTATTTTAAGCCAATCTGACAGAGTCCCTAACATGCCTGCCAAGTTTCATGGTCAGAGCACAGACTGCCAAGTTTCATGGTCATAGCACATTAGGAAGTACCCCAGCTCGTTATGACCAGAATTGTGGAAATCCCTCTCAAACTCACCCAATTCTGACAAGATACGGTCCTGTTTTGTCAGTATTGTCACGTATTGTCTCAACAGCTTACGCTTGTTCTTTCCTCCAAGTCCCATCCCGATCTCTCGACTCTAAGCGTTTCACTAGATTTCTTGCACCCCCCTCCAGCTCCCCCCCCCCCCAGTTATTGGATTCGTTCCGAATCCGATCATCTGAGACACTTGTTCTTGACACTTGTCAAGTTTCCTTCACGTCCGATCACCCGTTCTAAAGTTATGTATGTCACTAGATGCTGGGTTCCCTATCCCTCCACTTCCCCCAACATCACCTTATCCGGGAAGGAACTATTTTCAAGTCGACCTAGGAGAGTACCTAATATGTCTGCAAAATTTCATGGTCATAGTACATCTGGAATTATCCTAACTCGTGATCACCGCCGAAATCCAAGAAACCCCCTCCGACAGCCTCCACTGCGACACGATCCGGTCCTATTTTGTCAATAAAGTATCTAGGGTTAATGCTCGTTCTTCCCTTCAAGTTCCATCCCGATCCCTCGACCCTAAGCGTTTCAAATTATCGGATTCGGGCCAGATTTGAAATTGAAAATCTGAGACACTTGTTCTTCACACCTGTCAAGTTTCATGCATGTTTGATTACCCGTTCCAAAGTTATGTATGATTCTAGTTTCCGGATTCCCCATCCCTCCACTCCCCCGCGATGGCTGGATCGGGGAAGTGATTATTTCCAAATTAACCTGGTCGGTTCCTTCATATGCCTTCCAAGATTTATTGCCCTAGCTTATGTGGAAGCGTTTCAGAAAATTTCCGGAGCCCCCCTCCAGCCCCCCCCCCCCACAGATATCGAATCTGGTCCAGATTTGAAACTGAATATCCGAAACACTTGTTCTTGGGACATGTCAAGTTTCACGCATGTCCGATTACCCTCTTCAAAGTTATGCATGTTAATAGTTTCCGGATTTCCAATCCCTCCACTCCCCCACTATGATCGGATCTGGAAAGTGATTATTTCCAAGTTAATCTGGTCGGTTCCCTGATATGCCTGACAAGTTTCATTGTCCTAACTTATGTGGAAGTGTTTCACGAGATTTGTTTAGTTTAAGTTTAGTTAGCATTAGAGCAAAATAGCTCTAGTTATTTTGCTCTGGTTAGCATTTAGCATGGGGTCAGACCACTTAGTCTGACTTCCCGCATTCGCTTCTAAATACATCAAGTCGTAGCGCAGTGGTAGAACGCTGGACCTTTGACACAGAGGTTCGTGGATCGATACCGCATTTGGGCGTCACTCTTTTTGCCTGCTCCCCTTTTGCTACCGTTGTTCCTACCTAGTTTCCGGACTCCCGGATCCGGGGAAAGTCGGATTGGAAGTGATTATTTGTAAGTTAATCTGGTCGGGTCACTGATATGCCTGCAAAGTTTCATCGTCCTAGCTTGTGTGGAAGTCCTTAATCTATATCAACCCCTACTAAGGTTCAACAGCATACTATACCAACCCCTTTGACCTTCGATTGCTCTAGCTCTATCCGAACGAATTTAAGCAAAGAATGACTCATCCACGAGCAGATCTATACAAGTGTGAAGAAATAATGACTCATCCACGCGCAGAGTTATACTAGTGTGAAGAAAGGGGTAGGGGTTTGACAAAAACTAGAAAAAGCGTTTCAAGAGATTTCGGGTGTCCCCCTCCAGCCCCCCCCCCTCCCCCAGTTATCGGATCCGATCCGAATTTGACAATGAACATCCAAGACACTTGTTCTTGATACCTGTCAAGTTTAATGCACGTCCGATTGTTCGTTCCAAAGTTATGAATGTTACTAATTTCCGGATTCCCCTTCTTGCCACTCCTCCATTGATGGTCGGATCGGGGAAGTGATTTCCAAGTTGATCCGGTTGGGTCCCTGATATGCGTGCCAAGTTTTATCGTCCTAGGTCGTGTGGAAGTGCCCAATCTAGCAAAATGCGGACCGACCGACCGACCGACCGACCGACCGACAGACATTACGATCGCTATATGGCACTTGAGTAAGCTCAAGTGCCATCAAAAAAATGCTGGCTTTTCAGTTTAACGTTAAGGCGGCTAGGAATTCATTTGTATGCAAAACCGTTGAGGCAAAAACTATCGCGGGCCCCCAGAGAACACAAATGTATGGCGGGCAAGTCCGGATCTGAAACCTGGGATATGTGCCCGATCATTTCAGTTATCGGATAACTTCTTCGAAAGTTATACGTGTAACAATCTACCAGATTCCCCCTTCCTCCACTCCCCCCTGGATAGCTGATCCGGGAGATGATAAATTAACGGTAAATCTTGTCAGGCCTCTAATATGCCTTCCTTCATCGTTCTAGCCCCTATGCAAGTACCTTAACTCCATGTGGTTTCAGGTCCTACCTGTAAATGGAACATCTAGGACAGTGGTTCCCAACCGGGGGTACGCGCACCCCAGGGGTTACGAGAAACCCTCGCAAGGGGTGCGCGAAGGTCACGAAATCAAGTTTAAAGTCGCATCAATCGTTCTTGAGTCTTCTGATCCCCATCTTCCCCCCCCCCCCCCGCCCATTGCCAGGCCATAATGATGGGGCCATAAAGAGTTAATGGCGTTTTTATTTTTATGAATAAACTGAAACTAAAGATACCCCATCGTACGCATTTCAATAACATTTATGCCTTGACATCGATGACAATGAATGTCGTCTTTTTGTCGTTCTGGTTGTGGTAAAAAAAAACGTAAAACAACGATTCTTCAAAAAAGAGGTAGGTATGCAACATTTTGAACCTTGATTAGTGGTACGCGGTACGGAAAAGGTTGGGAACCACTCAGGGGCGTCCCGAGGGGGGGTGTGGGGGGGTTGCAGCACCCCCCCCCCAGAAGGTCTGGGGGGGTTGCAGCATCCCCCCCCCCCCCAGAAGGTCTGGGGGGGGGGGGAAATTCCGGTCAATTTTGACTGGTGCGGCGAAGCCGCGCCAGTTATAATTTGTCAAATTCAACTGAAGTTGATGATTTTTATGGGGTCTACCGGATCATTGCTCAGGGCATCTACCGGAATATTGCTCAAGGAATCTAATGGAACTTGTGTCAGGGAATTTACTGTTGGATATGGATCAGGGGGTCTACCGGACTTCACCTCACCGAATCTACTAGAATTTTGGAATCTACCGGGATTTTGCTTAGGGAATCTACCGGAATTTTCCTCAGAGAATCTACCGGAATTTTGCTTTGGGAATCTACCGGAATTTTGCTTTGGGAATCTACCGGAATTTTGCTCAGGGAATCTGCCGGAACTTGTCTCAGGGAATTTACTGGAGGATGGATTCGGGGATCTACCGGATTTCGCCCAACGGAATCTATTAGAATTTTGGAATCTACTGGGACTTCGCTCAGGGAATCTACCGGAATTTTTTCTCAGGGAATCTAATAGAATTCTGCTCAGGGCATCTACCGAAATCTTGCTCAAGGAAACTACCGGAACTTGACTCAGGGAGTTTACTGGAGGATGGATTAGGGTATCTACCGGATTTCGCCCCATGGAATCTACTAGAATTTTGGAATCTGCCGGGATTTTGCTCGGGGAATCTACCGGAATTTTGCTCAGGGAATCTACCGAAATTTTGCTCAGGGAATCCACCGGAATTTTGCTCAGGGAATCTACTGGAATTTTGTAAGGGCATTCACCGAAATCTTGCTCAAGGAATCTACCGGAACTTGTCTCAGGGAATTTTACTGGAGGATGGATTAGGGGATCTACCGGATTTCGCCCAACGGAATCTACTAGAATTTTGGAATCTAGCGGGATTTTGCTCAGGGAATCTACCGGAATTTTGCTCAGGGAAAATACCGAAGTCTTTCTAAAGGAATTTATCGGAACTTGTCTCGGTGATTTTACTAGAGGCTGGATCTGGGAATCTGCCGGACTTTGCTCCATAGAATCAACCAGAATACCGGATAAGTATAGATTCACAGCTTACCAGGATGACCCCGGCACATAACTTACCAGAGCAATTCTTGGAGACAGACAACATTGCGTGACGAGTGACGAGTACATTTATCGAGTGATTCCGGTTATCTCCTAAGTTTCTGTAGCTTTCAAGAATTAGGCAACCTTCTGAAACCCATCATTTCCAACTACAAATACTGTTCCAGGAATAATATCACGGTACCGACTACTTCAGTTTCGACAGCTTTCTCGACTCCCTTCCGGTGAAAAGCCGAGAAGAATTCAACGACGAGTTAGCCTTGTTCCGACATGATCTCAAATGTCGTAAGGAGAGCCTCGAACCAAACAAAAAGAAATGTTAGAAGTTTTTCGTGAACTGAAAGATGTTTTACCACTAGTATCGAAAGCGTTCAAGCTGGCCAAGACAATCCATGTTATCTCAGAAAAAGGGGAAAGACTTTTTATTAAGCGTAGTGTTGTTCACCACTTTGAGTTCAACATTGGCTGACCAGCGTCTGTTACTAATCGCATGTGAAACCGAACTAGTTGTCGAATGTGAAATTGGATGTGTTGTGAACAAATGGAAAACGCGACGAATAAATGTGTAGGGTGGGTTGAAGGTCGAAGACTTTTTAGTTTTAAGTGAAAATCTTAAAGTTTAACCGAATAGGCGTGACGTCCAGCACGTCTAGTAACATCTCACCTATTCACTTAAATATTCCTGAAAACCTGATAAAAATGCGTTTCATTTCTCCTTTATCCAGGGATAGTCGATTTCATAGGATGAACTTCTTCTTTCGGATTTGTCATACCTCTATGTACTGTCCCTCTACGCTTGAAATATTTACCAACTAGAAATGTAAGCCGTTGCCAAAAAATAAAATAAAAATATATTGCAAGACATATCCTACAATCATTTTCCTACTTTTCTACTTCCCCGGTGTCGCATCTATCGCCCTGGAAATGCAGTTTTTTTTAAAGTTTAAAATCTCAGCGTCTGGATGAGTTTGGTTTGTCATGCAAGCAGCGAACGCTCTGAACGTTTTAACGAAAAATGCAAAATCTCCCAGATGTGTCAAAATATTTCAGTATTCAAATATCAGACTGAAAAATAAGCTGAATCTTAAGTAAAACTTCACCGAACCTATTTTTTGTTGTTTGTATAACATAATACAACTCAGAAAACAACAGTTGGCCTATGCTAGAGTTTCTGCAGAGATGGTCATTACGGAGACATTTCCGCTAAAACCTGGAAAAATTCCGGTAAAACTTCGAAAAATTCCGGTAAAATTCTGAAGCCGCACCCCCCCCCCCCCCCCCCCTATCAGGAAGGTGTCGGGACGCCCCTGGAACCACTGGTCTAGGACGTGTGCTCTGTGCTGTCGAGTCCCATCAGAATCAGTTTACCCGTTCTAGAGCTAGGTCAATCAAAAGACTTCCGGGGACCGTCACCCCTCCCCGCCAAAGTCTGATCCTGATCCCACCATTTAAGTATGTTGCGAGACTTCCAGTGCCCCCTCCCCCTAACCGATGCTATCGGATGCTGATTGCGCTTTTCGAGGTCATCCCTAAAGAAAAACTGATATCCAGTTACATCACTAAGTTCCAAACTTCTTTCTCACCAATTTGAAAAATCCTAGTCTCTATTGTTGGTAATGATGAAAGTGATGACTTTTTCAGATACTACGATCAGTTACCACGGTCGGACCGTGGTATCTGAATATCAGATCCCACGATAACTGCAAAAACGCCTTTTGACCATAGTATCAGATACCATGGTAACTGTCCGGACTTGAAACGAAATATCTGAGACAGTTCTGCTAATTATCAAGTTTCATGTTTGGGGGATGGAGGGGGCGTGCGCCCCCTCCACCCCCCAAACAGAAGTCGAAACCGTCTCAAGTTGAAATACAACGTCTCGGGCACAATATACTCTTCTTAGTAACCAAGTTTCACTCAGACTTGATCATCCGCAAAGTTTTCGGATTCCTCCAGACTTAGTCATTTCTCTAAGTTTGGGATCTCAAAACGTGAGTGGTGAGGGACATATGACTTCACAAAAGTTTCCTTCCACCCGTTTGTTCGTCTGTCGGTCACAATTTTCGAAGGGAACGAGATATTTTGATGAAAATCGGCGTGACGATTTTTTGGATCAAGTGACATGTCGAGTTCGTAGATGGGCTCTGTAGCCCAATATTTAGGATTCTTGACTTAAGGGTGCGGGTTCAAGTTAAGGAGATAACAAATTATTGTTAAAAATCTAATGAAACGATCGATTCTGGGGTAAGAAGACATGCTCAATCCATGTATTAAATTTTTTTCTCGCCGGAGAAAAAGTTCGCCCAGAATCCGGTCAAGACCGGAAAAGGTTAAGAACAAAAGTTTTATCTACAGTTGACTAGAGGTTCGATGTAGGGGTAAGGAGACATGTTGAATCCGTCTTTGAGGTTTAGTTTTTTGCCGGACAAGTAGTTTGCCGGGAATCCGGGAGAGAGCGAATATCCGGCAGAAGCAAGGCAGGAACTTTCAATCAATTTCGTCAAAGTAGATATGACTTATAAAGGTAAACACTCCACATCTGAACTTGGTTTCTCAGACGATTAGCCATTGGCCTTAATATGTTTCCACATTTAATAGTAAAAGTGTTTCTGGCCAAGACCGGAAACCTACAAGACCAAATTGTCTGGATCAAACATTGCATTCTGTGATCCCACCTTTGGGCTGTTATTTTTTAAGTCAAACTAGTCAGGCCCCTAATATGCGAGGAGTAACCGACTCCCGGCCTGCTGTACACCGTATCCCGGCACTGACCGAAATCAGCGGTGACCGGCATCGGAGCCGTCCATAAATTGGGTGATTTTGCTTCTAAACATGCTGATTTAACGTTCTAACACGTGGCAACCGTTGCCGGATGACGTCAGTCGGCACAGGGCACTTGCCGCCAGTGTTGCCAAATCGTGATCCAAGAAATGCGCCACTGTCTTTGAAAAATACGCCAAATTTTTTTTTTAACCCAAAATTGCAAGAAATCTCCAAAAACTTACAAGGATTGTCAATAGAAACCAAACAATTTTAATACACCAGCAAAAAAAATCCGCTAGTCGGTCGTAAAATCCGCCAGTTTGTCGTAAAATCCGCCAGTTTGTCGTAAAATCCGCCATTATGGCAACACTGCTTGCCGTACACTAAACTCAAAAATGGACAATCTCTAGTTAATATACCAGCCAAGTGTCATCGTCCTAGCATGTCTGGAAGTGCTCGAAAGCGGGAATCCCAGAATCCGTGGCATATCAATCTAGAGCTTTTACTTGTTCTTCCCATCGACTCCGATTCTGGTCCCTCCAGTCTGCGCGTGCCACGAAATTTCCGGTGCCCCCCCTTCACGGTTCCGGTCCGGATCTGAAGCGGAACACCTGAGAAACGTGCACTTGCCGAATGTTCAATTATTCCAATTTCATTCAGATTTAATCACCCGTTCGAAAGCTACGAACGTCTCAAGAATTCGGAATCCTCCTCGTCCCACTCCCGGAAGTACCCTCGCGATTACCGCACCGACGGAAAAGCGATTGGCATATGGCACTTGAACCGAAGAATGCAAGTGCCAGGAAAAAAGAGATGCTCTTGTTTTATTAGATGTGAGCGGAGTAGCAGCCATTTCTTGTAAAGCAAGCAAGGAAGCAGTTAAGCTGAAACGGGTTCTACGTGGCCTTATTATGGTAAGTGTCCTGCATGGAAACCGGTTAAGAAAGCTGGGTCACGTGGGCTTAAACACGTGACCCCCTGTACCGTATGTGTCAAATTAAAAATGGGTCTATCCGAATCAGCTTACCGGTTCCACGAGTGAGCCTACGGCAGCGCGGCTAATTATCGCAAAGTGGGTCCTACTACCTCCTCTGCCATAATTAAGGATCCATCCTTTGAAGGCTTCTCACATGGTACGACCGTGCTCGTTGTCTAGACTGAAAGGCCTATATATATATATGTATATGTATATATCTGTATTTGAAAGCTATTAAGCCATATACAGAAAAACAAAACAAACAACAATCTCAAGTAACAAACAACCTCACATTCTTAACTTAATATCCTACCGACTTTCTGCTAAACTAATAAATTTTTCTATCATGTTTCCAAAACACACACTATATGCTACACAACGGAGGTCAATGGCTCAACGCCGGAATGTCCGCTCAAGAAAATATCCCTTCCTCAAATATCGGCATCACAAGAACAAGACCAAAGGTTTCGATGGGATCCCAACGGGAATACTTAGTAGACTCACGCAGACAATCGAGTATTAGGGCTCTTGAACAATCTGCCTACCTAATACCGTACCGATCCATACAGCCGTTCGACACTTGTCCTATGCGAGCCACAAAATTCGGGAACAATCAACAAGCCTCATTTTGCCATCTGTTCAGCAGGGGCGTAATTTGCTATAGGGCAGGGGGGAAACTTTTATAGCGATCTGCATGCGCTATGCAGGGTTAAACACGTCTATGTCAGACGACCGACTAAGTCAACTTTTGGTCATTGGTACCCAACCTGTAAAAGCGAAGAAGCTTGACGTCAATCGCGCAGTGGACAGTTTCGAGAATTTGAAGAAGCGTCGTTTCGCCTTGGTCGATTAGTAAAATATCTCTTTGTTTTTATTACGTTTTTCTTCTTGAAATAAAACTGCTCATTTTCTCTTGACTTAGGAAAATCGGCTCCAACTTTGCCCCCCCCCCCCCCCCAGGATTTTGACGAAATTACGCCCCTGCTGTTCAGCACTTATGCTGAAGAGCAGGGCAAAAACTTCGGCCGAAACTCCGCACTTACGTATCCCACAAGATCACCAGGACCCTCCCTCCAACTCCAGTAGGGCTAGGTATTTTCTTTCTACGGTCAACCTAGGCCATTCTGGCATTGCCGCGTGCCACAAGATTTCCAAAAGTCCAGCTCCCCTTACCCCTGGTAGGATATGGTCCGGGTCTACCAATGGCAAATCTGTGAGATCCAACCTCGTCCCTTGACTCGCTTAGCGCTTAGACGTGCCATCTCTCCCTCGACCTCCTACCACAGTATGCGGATCCGATCAAGCTCGAAGCACGGCAAATCTACGGCTTCTGACCATTCTGCCTACCGGTCATCACTACCAAACCTTATTAGCCAGTCGCAAAGCCGAATAGGTATATGTTCGTTATGCAAAATTTTGGCATAAATCTTTTTGAGTCCATTGTTAATTTTTCGTTCACACGTTATTTGGTAAATATTTTTGGTCTTACCTATGTTAGACTTGCATTTAAGAATGCTAACGGGTCCGATGACGCCACTCCCCCTAAATAGGTTTTCGCGAAATAAAGCCTCTGCCCTTAAACAAATTACGAAATGCACTGTTCAGAAATATAGCAGATGCTAAGTGTCATCGTTCTCGAACTTAACACATGGGTAGCCTAATCTGGGCCCATTGCAAATTACGGGGAGGATTGGGAGGTGAAATCCGGAAATTATCTTCAAAAGCCTAGAATCGATAACCAGCCAAACCCCCTCTCCCCTCCCAGAAAAAAATATTTAGACCCCAATAGCAACAATCGTTCTAACCATGGTTCGCAAGTTATGAAGTGCGCACACTTGCCCATGAAACGGAGTAATAGTGAAGGTGTGAATGTGGTTGGGGGACCCCGAAAACCTTAAACTACACCCGAATACAATCACGTATACCAACTTGATATTTGATAACTGTAACGGTTCACGAAATTTCGAATCATGGGCAATTCGGGCCCAGTTGCCCACAAACGGGAGGGTAGCAGGGGAGGACCAGATCCATAAGTTTCTTCTTAACCCAAGGATCCAGGTACAGGACAGTTCATCATCCTAGCTCCAATCGTGGTAAACGGCCAAACTGTCATACGCATATCCATGTATCCCGTCACTATCATTTTGGGATCCCAAAAATCATTCATCAACCAATCAGTCAAGTTATTATCCAAATAGTTTACAGTTAGAATTGGAATACAATATTTACGAAATGCACAGACCCTAAACAAATTAGCTAATACACTTACACCAAGATATGACCAGAAATAAATGATGGGATGAAACTACGTATTTCCTTCTAAAAAACAAGAGCTGTAAGCTCATATGGCACTTGCATGGGTCAAGATGATTTGATTGATCAAAAGTAAGTTTCGACTTTGCGGTTGAGATGCGCACTCTAAGGGAGCTGGAACTTCATTTGTAAGAAAAACCCTTGAGGCAAAACTGCTAATGGGCTGATGGGCATCACGAAAATGCATATATTGCTTAAAAGTATTTTTTTTACTTTGCGGTCAAGATTGGTACTTTAAGGAAAAATCGGATTTTGGAAGTAGCAATTTCTAAGCAAATGTTGTTGAGTCTCCAATATTCCAGCGAAGTTTCATCGTCCTAGCACATCTGGAAGTACCTTAACGCGCGATCACCGGAATAACAGACCCCCCCCCCCCCCTCCTCCAACTCCACCCACAATAACCGGAGCCAGTCCGGTTCTGTAAATGATTAATCCAGAGCATCTGTTTGTCATTCCCACGAAGTTCGATCCAGATCACACCAGTCTAAGCGGGTAAGTATTTTCCGCCCTCCCCCCAGTAATTGCAGGATTCGGTCCGGAAATGAAAAAGGTCACCAGAGAAAAATGTCCTCTGTTTAATTTTAAATTTCACTCGAATCCGATCACCCGTTCCAAAGTTACGCATGACTCAATATTCCGGATTCCCCTCCCTCAACTCCCCCCCCCCCAAGATTATCATATCGAGGATTTTTTTTTTATTCCAAGTCAGTTTGACCGGGTCCCTGATATGCCTTCCAAGTTTCGTCGTGAAAATCCCCCAAAAAACGGAATTCCGGGAAACCCCCTCCCCCCCCCCTCAAGTGTCCGATCACACCAGTCTAAGCGGGTCAAGTATTTTCCGCCCTCCCCCCCAGTAATTGCCGGATTCGGTCCGGAAATGAAAAAGGTCACCAGAGAAAAATGTCCTCTGTTTAATTTTAAATTTCACTCGAATCCGATCACCCGTTCCAAAGTTATGCATGACTCAATATTCCGGATTCCCCTCCCTCAACTCCCCCCCCCAAGATTATCATATCGAGGATTTTTTTTTTATTCCAAGTCAGTTTGACCGGGTCCCTGATATGCCTTCCAAGTTTCGTCGTGAAAATCCCCCAAAAAACGGAATTCCGGGAAACCCCCTCCCCCCCCCTCAAGTGTCCGGATCCAGTCAAATTATGTAAAAGATTTACATGGACCAGATGTTTGTTCTTCCCAGCAAGTTTCACTCCGATACCATCATTCTAACCGTTTCTCGAGATTTCCGGTCCACCCCCCCCCCCCCCCCCCCAGCTCCCCCGCGGTGCACGTAGCCAATCCGATTCAGCAAATGACTTACCTAGAGCATCTGTTTGTTCTTCCCACAAAGTTCCATCCCGATCCCTCCATTCTAAACGGGTCACGTATTTTCCGCCCCCCCCCCCTATAGTTGCCGGATCCGGTCCGGATATGAAAACAATCATAGGGGGAAATGTCCTCTGTTCAGTTCTTAAATTTCACTCGAATCCGATCACCCTTTCCAAAATTATGCATGACTGAAAATTTCGGATTCCCCTCCCTCCACTCCCCCCACCATTATCTGATCGACAAAATTTTTATTTTGAAGTCAGTTTGATTGGGTCCCTGATATGCCTGCCAAGTTTCATCGTGAAAATCCCCAAAACCACCATCACCGGAACCCCCCCCCCCCATAAGTGTCCGGATCCAGTACAATGGTCTAAAGGACTTATCTAGAACAGATGCTTGTTCTTCCCAGCAAGTTTCACTCCGATCCCTCCATTCTAACCGTTTCTTGAAATTTCCGGTCTCCCCCCCCCCCCAACTCCCCCCTGGCCACCGAATCCGGCCAAGACTTTAAACGGGACATTACAGATATATATTCTATTCAGTTATGAAGTTTCATTACAATCCGATCATCCGTTCGAAAGTTGCACACTTCTCAATTTCCCGGATTCCCCTGCCCTCCACCCCCCCCCAAAATGGTCGGATCAGAAAACTGATTATTTCTAAGTTTGCTTGGTCGGGTCTCTGATATGCCTGCCAAGTTTCATGGTCCTAGCACAACTGGAAGTACCCTAACTCGAAAAAGTGTGACAAAATGCCCTAAATTTTCAAGTTTTCAGCGCCCCCACTTCCCCGCATATGGTCGGATCGGGAAACTGATTATTTCCAGGTTAGTTTGGTCGGGTCCCTGATACTCCTGCCAAGTTTCAGTGTCCTAGCTCATCTGGAAGTACCTTCACTCGAAAAAGTGTGACAAAATGCCCTAAATTTTCAAGTTTCCAGCGCCCCAACTCCCCCGCATATGGTCGGATCGGGAAACTTATTATTTCCAGGCTACTTTGGTCAGGTCCCTGATATTCCTGCCAAGTTTCATTGTCCTAGCTCATCTGGAAGTACCCTAACTCGAAAAAGTGTGACAAAATGCCCTAAATTTTCAAGTTTCGAGCGCCCCCACTCCTCCGCATATGGTCGGATCGTGGAAACTGATTATTTCCAGGTTCGTTTAGTCGGGTCCCTGATATTCCTGCCAAGTTTCATTGTCCAAGCTCATCTAGAAGTACCCTAACTCGGAAAAAAGTGACAAAATGCCCTAAATTTTCAAGTTTCCAGCGCCCCGCACTCCCCCGCATATGGTCGGATCGGGAAACTGATTATTTCTAGGTTAGTTTGGTCGGGTCCCTAATATGCCTGCCAAGTTTCATTGTCCTAGCACATCTGGAAGTACCCTAACTCGGATATGTGGGACAAAAAACTCGGACCGACCGACAGACGGAATTGTGATCGGTATATGGCACTTGAGCCAGAGGCTGCAAGTGCCATAACAAAGAAATGGTTGCCTGTGGCAGAAGGGCTATTGATCAACCTGTCGGTTGGTCGATTCCACATCTGCAGTTCGGCCATATTTATATAAACTAGGAAACTAACAGTAACAAGTTGGAAACTGTCATTTCTTGGGTCCCTAACCACACTATACAAAGTTTTTCCGTATAAGGATTAAAGTTAACTGCAGTATTTGCTACTCGGATTATCCTTATCTCTACGCAGATAAGATTAATATCAAATAGAGATAAGATGAATCCGAGTAGCAAATACTGCAGTTAACTTTAATCTTTATACGGAGAAACTTTTTACAGTGCAGCAATCGAACCAGAAATCCAGCCATAAGCGGAGCATAACAGATTCACCATATGGACCTTTTTCGCCCCGAATTGCAAATTTAGGTAATTAAAGCACACCTCCCATTATTTACTGTTTATGTTCCAATACTGAAAACTATCAGAATACTGAAAAGTAGGCTCTGCTTTGAAAAAATTAACCACAGCCTTGCCTGTTTGTTTTAAGTCTTTGACTCAATCTTCTTCTGGCAAGATCTCGTCAGAATTAAGCGGTTATATGCATTAATAGCATGATCCGCGAACACTCATCCGGAGCACAATGCGCATGGAAACTAGTGAATCACGGCATGTGCAAAGATTAGTGAGGTATCGTTAGCGGGTTCGGAATGTAACATAAAATTTTGATCTCTGGGTCTAAGAGCTAATGAATGATCTTACGGAAGTAGGCGGCATTGGCATTATAGGTACGATAGGTCCTTTAAGAGTAAAATTTGGATCTCTGGGGTCTAAGAACTAATGAATGATCTTACGGAAGTAGGCTGCATTGCTATTATAGGTACGATAGGTCTTTTAAGGTAGAACGGGATGAACCCAGACGGGTTGCAGCGCCACATACCATGGAGGGATAGATATTTTTGGATTTTTGACTGATCGACGAATTTGTTTGATTTTGTATCTAGGTTAATGTTGTTTCGTTTTTGTATTCGCTGTTTTTCTTCTTTTTTTTTCACATACCCCATCTTTTCCTCCTTTGTGCTGTTGATGGGCAATGAAATATTTCATTCATTCATTCATTCTGGTGCGTAGAAAGGCCAAGTTTAGTAGCCTACTATTTCGAGTACTCGATCAAAACGCCGGTGGGGGCCAGAAAATGGATACTTAGGTGCGCCCCGGGTCTGACCATGTATGCGTAGGGGTTGAAGGACAAGAATTCATTGGGGTTGAAGGCCAGGAATCCCACAAAAAAATCTTGCATATAGAAAGGGTGAACCGGTTTTGAGCGACCATCGCTCAGGTACCTCTAGCAGAACATAAAAAAAATTGATGTCTCTCTGCTAACTTATGCTGACGGCGTACTTCACTTAAGCAGATCAACTTTAGGTACTGAAAGAAATTTCAGTATTTTAGAGGCCGAGTATAGCTTGATCGAGCTCAAGTTCAATGCTTCAAAGTCGGACGTACGCAAAGTCGGACGTACCACTTCGTCGGAAAGGGTTAATGATCGACAAATAATGTGCAGACCAGTCCAACTTGGTAGCTCTCTGCTTAGTCCGGCAGAATCGATAAAAAGGACCCTAAAAGAGACTCCATCTCTTCTTTTACAAAACGCAGAGAAGAAACTTCGATTCGCTTACGCTTCCATCGTGACAAAACAAGGTCCACTTCTCACGCAGTCTCCTAGCCAAATATTCTTGATGACTATATCTCCCTGCCGATGCAGAATCTCCGGGTACCTGCGGAAGAAAGGAAGAAACGGTGTCGCAGCTGCGCTGACTCAGGATTTGAGTCATTGACTTTGAGTCGTTACGGACACGTTTACTCCTTCTTCCTGAGAATCACTGGCGTGTTTTGGACTTAGTCATATAGAGTATTCTAAAACGCTGTGGCGCTACCCCGCCGATTATATCTGGCTCCATTTTGGAAACTATTCACAACTACCGAGCAGTCTCGAGTCCGGTCGCTTTATTTTCGTTACCGAAAATATTTACTAAAAATGCCACCGCGGGCAGGCAACAGGTACCTAATAAGAAAATTCAGCATGGTAGAACCCAACGAGCCTGTAAAGTTCTTGGAACGGTCGCACACCCATGGTTACCAGTACTTTGTGCCCAACGGATGACAGCTGATTCACTCGCCCTTTATGTTTTTCTTCATTTGTAGTGCTGTATACATTTTGTCATTGATCGCCAATTGTCTTTTCTCTCTTTTGTTCTTTATTTCTTTTTCTTCCTTTTACTCCGTTCTTGTTCAGTTTGAATGTAGCGGGTTATAAAGAATATACATACATACATACATACTTATAATACTAGTTACTGTTTCATTGGCCTGAGCCGTCGAAGCCAAATGAAGACGCCACGAGAGGCAAACCGGTGTTGCCACCCGACCTATAGGCCTAGCAGAATGGTCAAAGAGCTCTGATCCTTGATTTGATCAACAGACGAAATTTAGGCTCTGACCTCTGCATGTGTCTGGGGCCAGCTGCAGATAGTGAGGAGCAAGAGTGGATCCTAATATCTCTGTACATTTCCTCAGAATTTGTGAAAAATGACACAACTTCTGGGTTGGACCATTTTTTTTTTACTAGAATTTGCGATTTTGTACTAGATTAAAATGAATTTTACTAGATTTTATTTTTTTTACTAGGTCTAGTAAATTTTTACTGCCGGTGGCAACACTGAGGCAAACAAACACTTGCGAGTTCGATATGCAACAGTGCCATTTAACCTAAACTCTTTTGTCACACTTATGGCGGCCAATTAAGTTCTGTAAACCTCCACATAATATTAGCCTATTTAAAATCCTTAAAAATAGGGTTGAAGGACAAGAATCCGAAAAAAATCTTTCAGTGGGGTTAAAGGACAGGAATCCCCCAAAAATCTTGCATATAGAAAGTAAAAGCCGGTTCTGAGCAACCTGTTGCCCAGGTACCGAATGCAGAATTAATTACCATTTTATTGCTTAGCTCAGTGTTGCCACTCAACCCCGCTTCGCGGTGCCGGCCTCGGGAAAACGCGGTATTTTCACGGTATCCTAGAACCAAAATTCGGTCAAATTTGCGATATGCTGGAATGACGCTAATTTGTGTGTTTTTGGGAGGGTATGTGTCATTTTTCAAATGAATTTGACGTTTCTGAAGCGGTATATAGCGTTTATGAATCCACATATGTGGATTCCTTCAAGCGAAATGCTGTAAAGTTTGCCGTAAATTTGGGAAAACTCGTGCTAGCTAGCGCGTTGCGGAGCCCGGGGTTGTTTTTCGATCTAAGCTTTCAACTTAAACATTCATAGCAATGCGGCTCAGAAGAACAGTTATATCCCGGTGAAAACGATTTGTTTTTGATGGTCTTGGCATTTCGCTGTGATTCACATCCCAAAATCTATTATTATTATTCTTAATGTGTCGAATTCACAAACGCCGGAATTCTCTTTTTGCCATTTCGCGGTATGCGGTGGGCCTATATACAAAACTGTATGCGGTACTTCCCTGAGGAGAGGCCAACACACACTTGAGAGTTTGATATTATTCTTATAGTCTCGAATTCACAAACGCTGGAATTCCCTTTTCGCCATTTCGCGGTATGCGGTAGGCCTATACTCGAAACTGTATGCGGTATTTCCCTGAGGATCGCGGTATTATACCGCGAAATGCGGTATAAGCGGCAACACTAGCTTAGCTTGTCCCAGCCTGAGCCCTCGTAGCCGTATGAAGACGGCACGAGAGGCAAACACACGCTTGAGAGTTCGATATGCAAAAATGCCATCTAAACTAATCTCTTCTGTCCCACTTGTTGCGACAAGCTAGGCTAGGCTTAACGCAAAATGTATTAATAAGCAAGACCAAAGGTTTCGATGGGATCCCAAAAATTCAATAATATAAGATAAGATAAGATAAGATTTATTTACACTAAGAGCCAAAGGCCATGGCAAATACATGAAAAATAAACTCAAACAAACAAAAATAATACCTTCTATAGGCACCTATCCCTATGGGCTAGGGCTACCCTGAGGAACCTGGCCAACTGTTTAATACTCATAAAACAACTATTTCCCATGATCCTACACATCCATTCTTCATCTACCCCTCCTTCATTTACTCCAAAAATTTCTAATCTAAGCTCATTCAATTTTTCGCATTCACACAACAAGTGTTTAAATTCTCATCCATCCAAATCATCCATCTCAATCATCCAAAAGTTTCGATGGGATCCCAAAAATTCAATACTTGATACAGACTATTGGGTCTTGTCTAAGCCAGATCCAGTCTTCGCCAGACTCCTTGGACGTTTTTACTATTAAAATTTAGAAGCAATGGGGCCAAATAGCCAAATAGCAGAAAACCAAGCATGTGTGAAAGTACAAGCATTTACTTTCACGAAATTATTGGTATCCCGTTACTTACGTTTAGGGATCCCAAAAAGTGAGCCCAGAATGTCGGGTAGCTCTTTGTCTTAGTATCGGTATATTAAAGGTGTAAGTCGTATATATTTTGATGAAACTGATCGAAACTTTCTGCCTTACTTCTGCCAAATTTCCGGTTTCGCCGAATTCTGGGCGAACTCCTTGTCCGGCAAAAACAAAATAAAGCTCAAAAACCAATTCAGCGTATCTCCTTACCCCTATTTCAATTGTCATATAAGAATTCAGCATTTTTTCTTACCCCAAGCCGGGCATCTAATCAACTTCAAATATAACTAACAATCTTTCCGGTTTTGGTTGGATTATGGGCGAATTACTTGTCCGGGTAGAAAATGATTTTCAGATAAGTGTTCAGCATGTCTTCTTACTCCTAAATCGAACATCTAATCAACTTCAAACAAGTCGAACAAGACCAAACTTTTCGATGGGATCCCAAAAATGCAATATCTGATCCAGACAACTGGGTCTTGTCTTAGCCAGATCCAGTCATCGCCAGAATCCTTGAACATTCTTACAATTAAAATTCAGAAACAGATTAACGCCAAATAGCCAATCATCTGAGAAAACCAAGTTCAGATATGGATTCAGCATGTGTGTTTACCCATATAAGTCATATCTGTTTTGACGAAAAGTTCCTGCCACTTCTGCCAATTTCCCGGTTTCGGCCGAACTCTAGAACTACTTGTCCAGCGAAAAAAGAAAGCTCAAAAACGAACTCAGGGTATCTTCTTTCCCCAATAATGAACATCTAATCAACTTCAAAAAAAATTTTAACTTATAACAAATTTTCCGACTCCAGCCGGATTCCGGTCGAACTATATGTCCGGGTAAAATATGATTGTCACACACGGATTCAGCGTCTCTTCTTACCCCTAAATCGGTTATCTAGTCAGCTAGAAATAAGACTTTAACTTCTAACAATTTTCCGGTTTTGGCCGGATTCCGGGCGAACTACATGTCCGGGAAGAAAATTGTTTTCACATAGAAGTTCAGCATGTCTTCTTGCCCTAAATCGGACATCTGATCAACTCCAAATAAAACTTTTAATTTTAACAAACTTTCGGGTTTGGGCCGGATTCCGGGCGAACTACTTGTCCGTCGTGAAAATGGTTTTGACCATCGTCTTCAGCATGTCTTCCTACCTCTAAATCAAACATCTAATCAACTTCAAATAAAACTTTTACTTTTAACAAACTTTCCGGTTTTGGCCGGATTCCGGGCGAACTACTTGTCCGATTACAAAATGATTTTCACCATCGTGTTCAGCATGTCTTCTTACCCCATAATCGACTATGACATTAGCTGTTTCAAAATATTTTGTTTGCCCCTTAATTTGAAACCCCTCCCCCACCCCTAAATGTAGGGCTACAAAGCCCATTTACGAACTTGACTGGTCCGCCGACCTAACGAATCCTCACACCAAGTTTCATCAAAATATCTCATTCCCTTCGAGAGTTATCGTGCTTACAGACGGACGGACAGACGGACAACTTTTGCGAAGTCATAGGTATCCCTCAACTTACGTTTTGGGATCCCAATAAAACTTTACTTTTAAAAACTTTCCGGCTTTGGCCAGATTCCGGGCGAACTGCTTGTCCGGCGAGAAAATGGTTTTCATAATCATGTTTAGCCTGTCTTCTTACCCCTTACACGACTATCTCATTAGCTGTTTAAAAATATTTTCTTTGCCCCTTAATTTGAACCCCCACCCCTACATATAGGGCTACAGAGCCCATCTACGAATTTTACCTTTCCCTGAACTCAAAGAATCCTCACACCAACTTCCATCAAAATATATCATTCCCTTCGAGAGTTATCGCGCTGACAGACGGACGGACAGACGGACAACTTTTGTCGATGTCATAGGTATCCCTCCACTTACGTTTTGGGATCCCAAAAACAAATCAATTTCTGTAAACCTCCACATGATACTGGCCTATTAAAATCCTGGAAAAATAACAATTTTGTTCGGTTTGGAAAACTAAAACAAAAATTGCCCTACAAGCAGGCCCGTATCCAAGAATTTTTTTCGGGGGGGGGGGGGGGGGTGCCTTTCGGGGGGGGGGTTGCCTGCGGGTCGGACAAAAAAGTACAATAAAGACATAGATCAGAGGGAAAAGCCTATAAAAATGACTATTTTTGTATGTTTCGGGGGGGGGGGGGGGTCAACCCTCTACCCCCCCCTGGATACGGCCTTGCCTACAAGTTACTAGCCATGGACATTTTACACTGTGGACAAATGTCGTCGTGTTCCTTTTTCAACGTGTACCTACATTCTTTGTCGTTGGCGTTTCCGGAACAGGGATCAATGGCATCAAGTCAACAAAACTTTGCAGTTTTAGCCGTTCGGTTAGCACACGTAGATGGAGGCTGAACCCCCGTAGACCGCACAGAAGGTTCATATCTAGGGAGAGACCGCTATATATATATATACCGTTACTAAGACAAAGATCTACCCGACATTCTGGGCTCACTTTTTGGGATCCCAAAACGTAAGTGACGGAATACCAATAATTTCGTGAAAGTTGTCTGTCTGTTCGTCTGTTACATGATGACTCTTTGGGTCAAGGTATAGGTCAAGTTCAACGATGAGCTCTGTAGCCTTACATTTAGGGGTGGGGGAGTGGTTTCAAATTAAGCGGTGAAAAAAATTATATATTTTTATATATACAATATTTTTTAAAAGCTAATGAGATATTCGATTTATGGATAAGGAGACATACAGAATCAGAATATGAAACTTATTTTCTCGCCGGTCAAATAGCTCACCCGGAATCCGGCAAAACCGTAAATTTGTGAAAAGTAAAAGTTTAATCTCAAGTTAATAAGAGGTTCGATTAAGGGTTAAGGAGACATGCTGAATCCGAATATGAAATTTATTTTCTCGCCGTACAAGTGGTTCACCCAAATCTACCAAAACCGGAAAATTAGTGAAAAGTTGAAGTATAATCTGAAGTTGATTAAAGGTTTGATTTATAGGTAAGGAGACATACCGAATCCGAATATGAAATTTGTTTTCTCGCCGTACAACTGGTTCACCCGGAATCCGGCAAAATCGGAAAATTTGTGAAAAGTGCAAGTTTAATCTGAAGTGGGTTAGAGGTTCGATTAAGGGGTAAGCAGACATGCTGCATCCGGATTTGAAAATTATTTCATGCCGGGCAAGTGGTTGAACTGAAATCCGGCCACAACCGGAAATTAGCCTGCAGTTTTAAAACCCAATGACATAGTCGATATAGGGTGAGGAGACGTGTTGTCGAAGCTTGCAAACATACTAAAGATCGATTAGAGATTGCAGTAAGGAGACGTGCTGAATCCAGTTTTGATCTTTATTTCATTGACGGATAAGCTGACAAAATTTGCCAAAACCCGAAAATTTAGATCTAAAGTTTCGCCTCTCAATGTCACCAGCTCTTCTGCCTTGCATGCAGTTAGCCGAGAGTTTGGTTAATAATTTGGTCAAGTGGTCAAGTTGGTCTGAAGTCAATTAGAGACGAGCTGCTGGAGTCTACAAGAATGCTGAATTCGTATCTGAACTTTGTTATAGCAAAATGTAAAAGGGGCTTGGCGAAGACCGGAAATCAACAAGATTCGCTTTTTGGATCAAGTAGTCCAATAAATATTGAATATTTGGGATCCCATCGAAACCTTTGGTCTTGTTTTTACAGAGCCACTACGATTCAGCTCAAGGATCTAATTCCATTTCATCCGTCTTTTCACCGAGGTGAAGGCGTTAGAAGGCAATGCATTTCTGTGGCGCATTCAATGTTTCCACTTGTCCAATTTAGACAAAAAGGAGGGTCAACCTATACTTAAATATTCTGAAATTTTCTAGACCAAAATCACGCAAAATAGCAGTTTATGAATACAGCAAATTTCCCATTCGTTCATCCCAAGACACGGCATTCTTGTTGATAAAAGAAATGTCAAAAGGATATGCGCATGTGACCTATAGCTCTATAATGCCATACAGGAATCCACGTCAGTCTTTTTTACAACCGATGTTATGCCAACTTCCAAGACTCAAGGCGATACTTCTGGATTTGGCATTCAAAACCTTTACATACATGTCATCAGTACTTGCCAGCAAATACTGGTAAAAAAATATATGGCTTTATTCCCAGAAGCGTTTTTCATTAAAATTTCCGTGACCTTAGTTGTGTTTCCGTCTAGTTTTGCGAACGCTTGGTATCTTAGCATTTCAAGTAGAACAGCTGTAACCTTGAATTGATGCCAATTTTACGCTTGCCATACAACACGTTGTCTAGTGACTTTCTGGTGACCTCACACAGCGATCTACAAAGTAGCATTGCGAGATCGGATAAGCCGCGCCCATTTTACCAAAGACTGCCGAGAACCAAGCAAGTGTTTACTATCTCGGATCACTAGGGATCAGTAGACACTCATTATTACACTGTCCGTTGCACGGGAGTGTTTTAATGATGATGATGGTGATGAAATTTTATTTATCTTAAAGGACCCCTCTTGCTTATTCTGCCTTTTATAATATACTTAGCTCCCATATGGAATTATAAGCTTCTAAAATCTCCACCTTTCTCCATTGTTTCGTTTCGTAACTACGAATCTTTAGCACTTTTTTGGCCTTGCCGAGTTTTCCCGTCACCTAACGAAAAGTTTGCCAGAATCTTCATTGCCTGCTGACAACTCCTTCACACGTAAGGGTGTGACAATATTCTGTTTATTACTTATTTTATTTGTTTAGTTTTCCCACTTTTAAACCAAGGCACGCTCAGTTTTCAAATCTTTTGCGCCCAGCACCCCCCCCCCCCCCCCAGGAGAACAGGAAGGCTGGATATAATCGACATGCGCTAGTTTCAGGCAGAAAGTAATGGTATTTTCGAAAACGTTTTTTCTGATCCATTTTATAGGGAAAAGATATTTTCTAGTAAGAGTTGTGCTTTAAGAAGAGGAAAATAGTTCAGTACAGATAAAGAAAAGGAAAAAATACACTGAGCTTTCAATAAAGTAGTAAATGCACAAGATAAAAAATAAACATTAAAACAAATAAAAGGGACTAATCGGGTCTAAAAAATCTTCTTCCTAGATGGAATGCGGAGAAATGGCGAAGGGCAGAAACGTGAAGGTCCTGGGCAATTCCAGATAACAAGGGTCAAAAAAGTTGTAATTATCCGGAAATTCCTATAACGTCGAGGAAGGTACAGGAGAAATTTACAATATTTGAAATAGTAAGTCCTGATACATTTTAAATTTTTTTGCCTCATAATACCAAAAATTCCGGAAAGGTTGCAGACACAGGGAGAACAAAAACTATTATATAAACTACCAAGGGCTTTTCTGTAATACCTTCCTCTATTTGGAACTATTTTTCCATATCCGGCACGAATGGAATCGTGAACAGCCGAAACAGCGTTATCGCAGATTTTTCTTAGAGACTGTCCTATGATCATGCCAAGCCGTTTTACGGTAGGGAAATTGGGGAGTTTTTCATTTTGAAAAGAAATACCGGAATCTTCTGGGCTGTTGAATTTAAGATACTGACATTTAGAAATGTTAACAGAAAGGCCAATTTGAGAAAGACTCGGACAAATCGTTTTTATGTTAGATTCTAACCTACTTTTAGTTAGACTTATTAATAGAATGTCGTCTGCATAAGCTATGTAATTAATACCTAGGTCTCCAAGGAAAAGTGTTGGTAATAAACCTGAGAGACAATCATAATAGCACTTTTAAAAACAAAAGGAGATAGGACTCTACCCTGTGGTACCTCCTTGCTCACAGGAATGGGTTCCTGTGGTGGATAATGTTCCTGTGATAGATTAATGTCCCTGATAATGTTTCCAGACCGGTTGGCAAAGCATGAACAAATACCTTTCGTCTGTCGCTGTTTGCTTTCAGAAGTGTCTCTGACTCTAACATGAGTATTACAGATTAACATATGTGTTTTTCATATTTGACGGTGCAAAACGGATGAGTCAGCTACATTTTAATTAGGGTTATATTTCGGTCCTTTTTGGCAAGGGTCCTCTTCAGCCTCAAGCCGCTCTAGCTGGAAAATGAACTTGTGAAAAACAATTAAAGATTCTTGCTTAAATATCCGATTTTGGGAACTTCTTCTTTGAAAATTGGTTGGAGTTAAAGCTGGTCCTAGGGCTCCTATTTTGCTGTTTGATTGGCTCGTCGAAAGGGTAGAGAGTCTTCTGCATTTTGGTTTAGGAGTCACCTGTCTCTACTTCTTCTTTCCAGCTAAGATGGGTACTTGTCGATGGCATGTATGAGCGATTTGTAGTTCCGTACTTTGGTGATCGTCGTTCATTCAGCCCAAGCTTCAGTCATCGACACGCATGAAGTTTCAGTCGGATTGGTCCACCCGTTCGCAGCCTACGAAAGTCAGTAATTCCCTCATTTCCTCTTCTCTAAACTCCCTAAAAAATGGTCGGATCCAGGAACAGAAGATTTCCCAAGGCATTGTGTCGGGTCTTTAAGCCTACTTGGTCGGGTAACTAATATGCGTGCCAAGTTTCACCGTCTTTGGCACATCTGGAAGTGTCCTAACTCGCGATCCACCAAAATTCCGGGAAACCTCCTCCAACTCCCCCCAGAGAGCCCCGGTACGACCTGGTTCTGTCAAGAACGTATCTAGGGCTTATCCTTGTTCTTCCCACCAAATTCCATACCAACCCTTCGACTCTTAAGCATTTCACGTGATTTCCGGTGCCCCTCCAATCCCCCCCCCACACGTATCGGATCCGGTCCAAACTTGACGTGGAACATCTGAGGCGATAGCTCTTTCCACTTCCCAAGTTTCATTCAAATCCGATCACCCCTTCACAAATCATCGGGGAAACGACTATTCTCAAGTCAATCTGCTCGGGTCCCTGATATGCCTCGCTAGTTTCATACTCCTAGTACCGCACTCGCGTGATCATGAAATTCCGGACCCTCCCCCCCCCCAACTCCTCCCATAGTGCCCAAATCCGCTCCGGTTATGTCAACGAAGTATCTAGGATTTGTGCTTGTTCTTCCACCAAGTTTCGTCCCGATCCCTCCCCTCTAAGCGTTTCCCAAGATTTCCGGTTCCCCCCTCCAGCTCCCCCGAAAGTCGCCGGATCCGGTTTGGTTTGAAGTGAATCGTCCGAGACAAGAGATCCTTCCAAATATCAAGTCTCCTTAAGATCCGATCAATCGTTCGAAACTTACACATCCCTCAATTTCCGGATTCCCCCTCCCTCCCCCCCACCCAGATGGTCGGGTCGGGGAAACGACTATTTCCAAGTTAATCTGGTCGGGTCCCTGATACGCCTGCCAAGTTTCATCGTCCTAGCTTATGTGGAAGTGCCCAAACTAGCTAAACCCGGACCGACCAACCGGCCGACAGACAGAAATTGCGATCGCTATATAGCACTTGGCCGAAGAGCAAGTGCCATAAAAACGCTAAAAAATCCCACCTCCATCCAACAAAAAAAAAAAAAGCAAAAATAGACAGATAATAGAGAATTCCCAGCTTTGGAGCCTGCGACATCAAGGGAAAGGCGCCTTCCAGGTCTTACAAATTGTTGGGTAAGATTCTGAGCTTTGTTCAGTATATTTATTCCAGATTTCTTCGAGATACGCAAAGGCAACATAAGCGTAAACTGTCCTTTAAAGACCTGTCGGGTCTAATTGACATTGCAAAACGGACACGTCAGCGGTATTTATTAGAACTTATAGCCTACGTTCATTTTCCAGCGTGAGATACGCCAGCTGTATTTTATTAGAGCTTAGCCTACGTTCATTCTCCAGCGTGAGCGGCTTGACCGAGAAGGGCCGAAGCATAGCTCTAATGAAATGATGCCAAGTTTCGCCGTCCTAGCCCACCTTGAAGTACATTAACTCCGGATCACCGGAATTCCGGATCCCCCTCCAACTCCTCCTACAGTGCCCAAATCCGATCCAGTTCTGTCAATGATATGTATCTAGTGCTTGTTCTGTCCATCAATTTTCATCCTGATAAGCACCCCACGATGGCCGGATTGGTGGAACTGACTATTTACGTTAACGCCTGCCAAGTTTCATCGTCCTAGCCCACCTGGAAGTACCTTAACTCCGGACCACCGGAATTCCAGACACCCCTCCAACTCCCCCACAGTACCCAAATCCGATCAAGCACTGTCGATGATGTATCTAGGGCTTGTGCTTGTTCTTCCCATCAAGTTTCATCCTGATAGCTCCACTCTTAGCGTGTCACAAGGTTTTCGCCCCCCCCCCACATTCATCGGATCCGGTCCGGACTTGAATTGTGACATCTGAAACATGAGGTCGTCCCAAATATCAAGTTCTGTTAAGATCCGACCACCCTTCCAAAATTATACATACCTCAAGATTCCGGATTCCCCTTCCCCGCATTCCCCCCACGATGGTCGGATCGGGGAGGTGATTATTCCAAGTTAGTTTGGTCGGGTCCCTATCCTGCCTGCCAAGTTTCATAGTCCTAGCACATTAGGAAGTACCCTAACTCGCGAACACCGGACTGACCGACCGACCGACGGAAAAGTCATCGGTATATGGCACTTTGCCGGAAGGCAATTGCCATAAAAACACAGTCGGTGTAGGCACTTCCTGCCTAAAACTAAAAGATTTTCGTTGTTCTTGTAAATTTGAAAAATGTCAAATGTAACCTTAAATTTGACCTCAACCTTAACCGAAAATTTGAAAAATATCACTTGCAACCTTTGGAAAATCAGTCGATATAGTCCCTTCCTTGCCTAAAGGTGAAAGGTTTTTCTTGTTCCTGTAAAATTTGAAAAAATTCACTTATAATCTTCTGAAAAACACAGTCGATATGTGCTTGCCAAAAGGCCATCATGGCCTTCTGTTACACGTCATCATTTCAAAGACAATCTATCAGCTAAGACCTGTAGGCTGTTGGCAAAGTAGGTTGTAGGAATGTAGGTTGGCCCATCGTGGCCTTCTTTAATTGGCATGTCACCCGTTCAAAGACTATATTTATCAGCTAAGACCTGTATACTTTTTTTTTTTTTTTTTTTTATTACAAACCCACTATACAACAAAAAAGTGGAAAACGAAGGGAAAAAGAAAAATATTGATAATGTATCAACGAACTAAAAGAAACAAGCATCTTGACTTCGATGTATGCGACCGTCTACACGCTCACCGCTCAATTTCTGGTAGGCTTCCAACTGGATCAATAACATTGAAATAACGCATAATACCTGTGTTACTATGACGGGCAGGTAGGTACAAGAAATATTTACAAAACTTAAAATCTGTCTTCCTTAAGGCGCGACAGGTCATTTGAAGACAGTAGGTCACTCACCCCGGATAAACATGTAATGTGGGAAGCTACACAAGCAGAAACAAATCTTCCCAGGTCTCTTCTTCCAAATTTACCGCGATTTGGTATAATAGATGCGTAAGCAATTAGGATGGAATCAGCCATCTGTCCACATAATAATGATCTAGTTGATCGAAGCTTATTCGAAAACCGAGCACCCAGGTACGTAAAAGCCTCAACGGGGCTAAGAACTGTTGAGCCCAAAGTGATTTCTACAGGACAATCACAATTAAATGCCATAAACTCACATTTCGAGACGTTAATTTTTAGACCAATATCGGAAAGACCATTTAGCAGCTTATCCAGATTACGCCGAAGTCTATGAAGGGGTAAAACCTTTCAAAAGTCAAACGTTTCAAAACAATTGAAACTTCTTAAAATATTTCAAACATGGGAATAATCTTCTCAAACGCCTGAAAAATTTTAGATTTTTCTAAACTTCTGCACAAATTTTCCCAAAACCATTCGAACTTTACAATAATTCGAAACAATTCAAAAATTAATGCAATAAATAAAAAATTATGAAGGGGTTTTACCCCTTCATAGAAGTCTACTTCGGGTGCGACTTATCAATAGAACATCGTCGGCATACGCTAGATATGTAATTTCAACTACACATAAATACGAACTTGGCATCAAACTATTAAGTAAATGAGATATGGCCGACTTGAAAATACAAGGTGAAAGAACACTGCCCTGGCGCACACCACTTTTTACAGGGATTGAACAACTCAGTTTAGAGTCCCATTTTGCAAAAACTACAGCGTTTTGATACCAATACAGCAGTGTGGCACAAATGCTGCCGTTCACACCAGCTTTAAGCAGCGACGAGACGGCCTGATGGCGGTTCACTGAGTCGAATGCCTTAGAAATATCGACTGTACACAAGAAGATGGAATCATGTTAGCATTAGCCTCCACTAATATTTTCGTTAAAACCCGGTGCGCATGTTGGCAACCTAATCCTTTCGAAAATCCAATTTGATTAGCGCCGTAATCCTCCACAGTCACATTAGGCAGAATGGAGTATTCAAATACCTTGCTTAAATTGCATGCGACAGTAACGCCGGTACTATTCTATTACACAAAATCATTTGGAACATCAATTAGAGATGGGCGACAAGTTCGTTAGGAGCCCGAGTTAGATGGTACACAACCCATCCCCGTCCGGAGAGATCGAAGGTTTTAACTTCGAAATACCAAGATATACATTGTTAAGAGTAATAGGTGGAACGTGACACAAGTGCTTACGAAATACGAATGCAGAAAATCCCACAAACACGGGTCAAAGACTCCGTGACCAGGAAAATACCAGTATTCAATGTGCAAGGAACACGTGACAAAAACTGAACCGTACAAGAACATACCAGACAAATCCGGATAAGGAGCAGCAAACTCATTCGAGGCTTAATAATTACTTTTGACAGTCAACGAACTAAAAAATCAAATATCAAGCTTCACTGCTTGAACAATCAGTAATAGGCGTTGCAAAATGAATGAGACTGCAATATCCTTTGTCTAACGACCGGATTTCTAAGCGGTTTGTAATGTAGGCTACAGAGTGTTTTTCTTTAGTCCCATCGAAATGTCAAGATCGTCATGCCTCACGACAAGTAGACAAAGGAAAGAAGACAAAGGAGTAAACTAAGACATTCAAGACTAGAGATGGCACCCTAGTTAGTCAGGCTGAGATCCAGGAATTGTTTATTTTCGAGGCCGGGCCTGGCCCATGCCCAGTGTTGCCGCTTGTCAAAGAGTTTTTCTATTTGTCACTGGCTTTCGACTTCTCCCCAGGTCCATCCTTCATAGCTGTGACAAAACCAACAAGAGCTGAAAGCTCATATGGCACTTGTAAAAACAGTTAGCATGTTTGTCAGATACGGTTTGCAGTTTTCAAGGCTGGATCTCTCTCCCGATATTCGTTTCATCAGAAAATGGGCTTGATCTAGTAACTCTGAAATGGTTATACCACTCATTGACAACTGCTTCTTCTTCCAAACGATGATCGGATCGGGGGAGGGACTATTTTTAATCCAATCTGATAGAGTCCCTAATATGCCTGCTAAATTTCACGGTCATAGCACATCTGGAACTACCCTAACTCTTGATCATCGGAATTGTGGAAAACCCCCTCCAACTCCCCCCAATGTTACACGATCCGGTCCTGTTTTGTCAATAATGTATCTACGGCTTATGCTTGTTCTTCCCTCTGAGTTCCATTCCGATCTCTCGACTCTAAGCGTTTCACGAGATTTCCGACACCCCCCAAGGGCTCCCCCCCCCCCAAGTTATCGGAACCGTTACAGACTTGAAACTGATCATCTGAGACACTTGTTCTTGACACTTCACAAATTTCATGCACGTCTGATCACCCGTCCCAAAGTTATGCATGTCACTAGAATCCGGATTCCCCATCCTTCCACTCCTCCCACGATCATCGCATCGGGAAAAGGACTATTTTCAAGTCGACCTGGAAGAGTACCTAATATGTCTGTCAAGTTTCATGGTCCTAGTACATCTGGAAGTACCCAAACTCGTGATCACCGGAAATCCGGGAAAACCCCCTCCAACCCCCTTTACTGTGACACGATCCGGTCTTATTTTGTCAATGAGCTATCTAGGGTTAATGCTTGTTCTTCTCTTCAAGTTCCATCCCGATCCCTCGATCCTAAGCATTTCACAAGATTTCCGGTCCCCTCCTCTAACCCCTCCCCCCCCCCCAGTTTTCAGATTTGGTCCAGATTTGAAACTGAAAATCTGAGACACTTGTTCTTCACAATTGTCATGTTTCATGCATGTCCGATTATCCATTCCAAAGTTAAGCATGTCGCTAGTTTCCGGTTTCCCCATCCCTCCACTCCCGCCGCGATGGCTGGACCGGGGAAGTGATTATTTCCAAGTAAATCTGGTTGGTTCCCTCATATGCCTCCCAAGTTTTATTTGTGCTAGCTTATGTGGAAGCGTTTCACGAGATTTCCGGTGCCACCCTCCAGCCCCCCCCCTAGTTATCGGATCTGGTCCGGATTTGAAACTCAACAAACGAAACACTTGTTCTTGACATTCGTCAAGTTTCATGCATGTCCGATTACCCGTTCCAAAGTTATGCATGTTACTAGTTTCGGATTCCCCATCCTTCCACTCCTCCCACGATCATCGCATCGGGAAAAGGACTATTTTCAAGTCGACCTGGAAGAGTACCTAATATGTCTGTCAAGTTTCATGGTCCTAGTACATCTGGAAGTACCCAAACTCGTGATCACCGGAAATCCGGGAAAACCCCCTCCAACCCCCTTTACTGTGACACGATCCGGTCTTATTTTGTCAATGAGCTATCTAGGGTTAATGCTTGTTCTTCTCTTCAAGTTCCATCCCGATCCCTCGATCCTAAGCATTTCACAAGATTTCCGGTCCCCTCCTCTAACCCCTCCCCCCCCCCCAGTTTTCAGATTTGGTCCAGATTTGAAACTGAAAATCTGAGACACTTGTTCTTCACAATTGTCATGTTTCATGCATGTCCGATTATCCATTCCAAAGTTAAGCATGTCGCTAGTTTCCGGTTTCCCCATCCCTCCACTCCCGCCGCGATGGCTGGACCGGGGAAGTGATTATTTCCAAGTAAATCTGGTTGGTTCCCTCATATGCCTCCCAAGTTTTATTTGTGCTAGCTTATGTGGAAGCGTTTCACGAGATTTCCGGTGCCACCCTCCAGCCCCCCCCCCCCTAGTTATCGGATCTGGTCCGGATTTGAAACTCAACAAACGAAACACTTGTTCTTGACATTCGTCAAGTTTCATGCATGTCCGATTACCTGTTCCAAAGTTATGCATGTTACTAGTTTCGGATTTCCCATCCCTCGACTCCCCCCACGATGGCCGGATCGGGGAGGTAATTATTTCCAAGTTATTGTGGTCGGGTCCCTGATATGCCTCCCAAGTTTTATTTGTGCTAGCTTATGTGGAAGCGTTTCACGAGATTTCCGGTGCCAGCCTCCAGCACCCCCCTCCCATTTATCGGATCTGGTTCGGATTTGAAACTCGACAAAGGGAAACACTTATTCTCGACATTTGTCAAGTTTCATGCATCTCCGATTACCCGTTCTAAAGTTATGCATGTTACTAGTTTCCGGGTTTCCCATCCCTCCACTCCAAAGCATTTGTTCTTGACGCATCTCAATCCTTATACACTGTAACTGTTCGTGCATTTGGCTTTAAATACAAGGTCGAATGGCGCTTTAAGCTAGCGTGTGTGGCTTCCATGAAAGAGGTCGCTCGATCGATACCACACCAGGGCATTTCCTTTTTGCTCCCCATTTGCTACCCTTGTTCCTAGTTTCCGGACTCCCGGATCCGGGGAAAGTCGGGTCGGGGAAAAGATTACTTGTAAGTTAATCTGGTCGGGTCCCTGATATACCGCAAAGTTTCGTCGTCCTAGCTTATGCAGAAGTGCCCAAACTAGCAAAGCCGGGACGACCGACAGACAGACAGACCGACAGAAATTACAATCGCTATATGGCACTTGAGTATGCTCAAGTGCCATAAAATCTGGCCAGAAAAGTCGCAGAATTCTACGATTTCGTACCTTTTTGGCGAGTATCAAGACAACTCTCTCGTCTTTTAAGAGCAAACTGGAAGTTTATTTGCGAAACCAACTGAATCTTGACTTGTCCGGTTTCAGGTGAATAATAGACAGATAAACAAGAGCTGGAAGCTCATATGGCACTTGCAGGGCTGGGTCAGATGAAAGTGATGGTCAAAAGTATTTTTTTCACTTTTCGGTTAAGATGCGCACTTAAAGGGTGCTAAATTAATTTCTAAACAAAAACCTTGAGGCAAAAGGATCATGTGCCCATGGCGATCGTGAAAAAGTAAATTTTGCTTAAAATTTTTTGTATTTTGCGGTTAGGATGAGTTCTTTAAGAGATGGTCGGATCGAAGAAGTGACGATGTCTAACCCAATGATGTCAAGTTTCTAATGCTCCAGCAAAAATTTATCGTCCTAGCACATCGGAATTACCGAGGGAAGTACCTTAACTCACGATTACCGGAATTCCGGACACCCCCTACAGCCCCCCCCCCCCTCGGTACCCAAATCCGGTTCGATTCTGTCACTGATGCACGTAAGACTTGTGCCTGTACTTCCCATCAAGTTTCATCCTGATCGCTCCACTCTATGCGTGTCACAAGATTTCCGGTTCTCCCCTCCGACCCCCCCCCTCCAGTCCATAGGATCCGGTCCGGACTTGAAATGGGACATCTGAGACATGAGGTCTTTCAAGATGTCAAGTTTAATTAAGATCTGGTAACCCGTTCGAAAGTTATGCATGCCACTAATTTCCGGATTCCGCCGTCTTCCCCTCCCCCCACGATAGTCGAATCGGGCGAGTGACTGTTTCCAAGTTAATCTGGTCGGGTCCCCGATACGCCTGCCAAGATTTATCGTCCTAGCCCACCTGGAAGTACATTAACTACGGATCGCCGGAACCCCCATCCAACTCCCCCCACAGTGTTCGAAACCAGTTCTGTAAGTTATCTATCTAGAGCTTGTGCTTGTTATTCCCACCAAGTTTCACCCCATCACTCCACTCTGAGAGTTTCACACGATTTCCGGTTCTCCCCTCCGACTCCACCCCAGATTCATCGGATCCGGTCCGGACTTGAGATGAGACATCTGAGACACGAGGTCTTTCCAGATATCAAGTTTCATTAAGATCCGATCACCCACCTGGAAGTACATTAACTGCTTATGCTTATTGTCCCCACCAAGTTCCATCCGGATCCATCGGCTCTAAGTGTTTCACGAGATTTCCAGTACCTTTCTGCAGCCTCCCACTCCCCCCGCCAGTTTTCTGTCAAGTTTCATTTCACACACGATCACCCGCCAAAGATCACTAGATTCCGGATTCCCAGTCCTTCCACCTCCTCCATGATGAACGAGTCGGGCAAGGAACTATTTCCAAGTCAATCCGAGCGGGTCCCTAATGTTCGTGCCAGTTTTCGTCGACTTAGCACATCTGGAAGTACCTTAACTCGCGATCACCGGAATTCCGAGAAACCCTCTCTAATTCTCTCCACCGTGACACGACCCGGTCCTTTTTTGTCAATAATGTATCTAGGGTTTACGCATGTTTTTCCAACCATGTCTCATTCCGATCCCTCGACTCTAAGCGTTCCATGAAATTTCCGGTGCCCCCTCCAGCCCCCCCCCCCCCCTCCCAGTTATCAGATCCAATTCAGATTTAAAACTAACATCTGAGACACTTGTTCTTGACACTTGTTATGTCTCATGCACGTCCGATCACCCGTTCCAAATTTATGCATGTCACTAGATTCCGGATTCCCCATCCCTCCACTCCCCCCACGATCATCGGATCGGGGAGGGGACTAGTTTCATTCAATCTGATAGAGTAAATACGCCTGCCAAGTTTCATGGTCCTAGCACATCTGGAAGTAAACCAACACGCTCTAGAATACTGCTGGCCAAAGTCAGACTCCATAATTTTATGAATGACCGTTGCAGGAATTGTAAGTTTGAACGATGCACCTGACTGGCGCTGAGTTACAATCTTCGCGCAAGCCACCATACAGTTAAGCTTCTTCGATACCACCTTAGCGATAACACTCGACCAGATAGGCAAACCTGAAGAAATGTTGTTGCTGGTATTATTGCAGTCATTCCAGGTTGAATACAACTTCCAGCGGATAGTAAACACTTTATTTTCAATTTTGATAGGCGTCAAACGGGACGAGCCACTCCCATTGGTGGGTGGAAGTCTGACAATGAAAAAATGACCAAGAAACAACAACAATACTTCTTTCAGAATCAAGGATTTCAGTACAAACTTCAACCGATTTTCCCAGCTGAACTTCGCTGTATTAAAAAGTGTCATCGCAACAAAAAGTATCAACAAAAGACGCCACAGAAAACCCATGAACAACCAGAAAAAACTAGTGTTACTTCAATGTCAACCAACACATAAAATGCCATGCCTCGCTGACTGAGAAAACGACATGAAAGTTTAAGGGTACGAAAAGTCATTACTTTAGTCAAGGCTCATTAACTGTCCTAGTTAAGTGATACATAAATGCTTTACCAGATTACGCAAAATCGTGAAACACACTATATTTCTTGTAATCTCATGCTAATTTCAGCCCCTGCCAACCAAACGTCATGTTCTAAATTCTTCTCAGTTGATACGCGGGGCGACTTTCTCACCACAGTGCACCACCAAACGTTTCTGAATTTATTTTCTTTAGACACAAATTTCAGTTCGCGTTGTCCAGGGTTGCTAGTCGAATTGCGACCAAGGCGCCCAAGCTTGCCCAGTGACGTAAATTTTTGCCCTTTGTGTAAAGTGGTTTCAGTTTGGTGATATCTCTGTATTTTCGCATTGATTTTAACCACAGCATTAAGCGAGCCTAGAAAATCGGCGGGAAGTACTAGGAATATGCAGACTGGCAACCCCGCTTCTAGACACAATGGGATAACGGCAAAGAGGAAAATCGGTCACCACATATCTACGATCAGACATTTTAGGATCACTACAGCTTCCTAACCTAGTTCATACATGATCCCGAGCCTTGCTGCAGGCTATACAGCACTTTAAAGGTTCCATTTTGTTGTCTGCTAAACTGACTGCGTCTCCCGTAAGGACACTAGTGGCGCCATCTAGCCGTTCCAACTGCGTATGGAGCTCCGCGATTAGCAACTAGAAGAAAAGAATATATGTCACTAGCACATTTTCATCTGATTCATAGAAACTATTTCTAACATTCTAGCCTATTGGGTGATACACGATAGGCAACTATTGGTAGTCCAAACCCCGGTAGGGCTTTACCTGAGCTTGAGACTGAGAACAGGATAGTTCAGCTTCATCTGAGTTTAGACTTCATCTCCTATCTAGTGGGCCTGGTCTGAGGGTAGGAGGAAGGGAAACAAGACGGGGGCGGGGGCTGTGTAACTATGCTTATGCTGTCTAACATCCATTAATGCTTGTGGATTCACTGAGCACCATCTCGAGAGTTGGAGCTTGTGCAATTTTGTGCCACGCCAATTTCCATTGCTTGCCTGTGTGGCGTGGTGGTCTCTCCTTTCTGCAACCTGGGCTGCAATCATTCAGCAAGAATATTCGATTTTTTCCCATTTCGTTGTTACTGTTTTCTGTCTGTACATATTATCTTTGTTTATATGGCAATTGCTAAATTAAAAGTATACATTAGTTCATTCGTGCGTGAGTGAATGGGACTTAAGTCCAGTAGGCGGTAGTGGGGTATGATAACTGCTTCACTGATTGATTGCTTTATTTGTAAAAACAAAAAAATCTCGTAACTGCCAACATGCCAAAGGCTCTAAACGGCCATTTCAGGAACTCAAAAAAATTAATACCTCTCGAAGGAAGAAAAATTTCAAAACACCACTTGTGACAACCTATCCGCGTCAGGCACGACAACAATTCCATTTATGAAGAACAACAAATACAAATAAAAATAAAAGTACACCAACTCTCAAGACTCGAAAAGCATTTTGTGGAAAGAGCTCTGAATTCTACCAAGAAACTTTGATATCTTGTATTTTGTAAACATGTAAACATAATGTTTTTATCGCACGGTTTTGAATTATTTGTATTTTGTGTATGTTATATTCAAACGAATTGGATCGCAGGGAACATCCTTACTCCAGATATGAGGAAACAATGGTGTCGTGTAAAGTTTTCAGCGCTTGTTGTGGAACAAAGTGTTTTAGTCTGCTCAGAACACCTACTCCACGTGACATTTTAACAGAAAGATCTCTCGCATGATCTTTCCATGTCCTCATTTCATCGTTAATCCTTCCTAAATACTTGAAACTTGTTACCCTTTCAATCACCACAACCCCAAACGAAAGTATCTTAGTCGCTTCAAAGTGTTGCAAATCTGAAAATATCATCTATTTTGTTTTCGAGATGTTTAATGAGAGATGGTTTTTCCGCAAATATTCAGACAAACTAGTCAGAGCGGTCTCTTTGATAGCAAACACTCCTTCTACTGTGCACGATTTGAACAGCATTGCTGTATCATCGGCATATGTTATAAGTATGCAATTTGTAACATATTCTTTTGTTTCCGAAACATAAATCAAGATAAGTAGTGGTCCTAGGATCGAGTGTCAAGGGACACCGCATGTTATTTTTCTTTCTGGTGATACCGACGATCTTACAACTACAACCTGAGTTATATCTTCAAGTAATGGCTTTATCCATTTCACCATTCAAACGGGGAAATGCATTTTATTCAATTATGAAAGAAGTACCTCGTGGTTCACCGTATCGAAAGCTTTTGAGAGGTCCACAAAAATGGCCAATAAAAATTCCTAAATCTTTATAATAAAGTGGGAAATCGCTTGTATAGTTGAATGATATTTTCAAAAATTATATTGGCTAGATGGTAAAATTCCACTTTCATTTATGAATCTTGTCATTTTCTCATGTACAATTTTTTTCAAATAGCTTAGAAAGTACATGTAAAATTGAAATTGGTCTATTATTACTAATTTGGCTTTTATCTCCAAAGGGTATAAGCCGACTTTTTTTCGGTTGTTTCGGGACAATTTCCTTTTCCAAATGAAACGTTTAACAAGAAAAGAAAAACATGAGAAACAAGACCAAGGGTTTCGATGGGATCCCACACATTTAATATTTGATCCAGATAACTGGGTCTTAAAGAGATCCGGTCTTCGCCAGACTCCTTGAATACTTTGCTAATACAATTAAAAACAGATTACGGCAAATGGTAATCATCTGAGAAGACCAAGTTCAAATATGGACTCAGAATGTGTGTTTACCCCTATAGCCTGTGTCATATCTACTTTGACTAAAGTTCCTGCCTTGCCTCTGCCAAATTTCCGGTTTCGGCCGGATTCCGGGCGAACTACTTGTCTTGCAAAAACTGAAGTTCAAAAACGGATTCAGCGTGTCTCCTTACCCCTATGTCGAGCCTCTAATCGACTTCAGAAAAAACTTCAACTTATTACAAATTTTCCGATTCCAGCCGGGTTCGTGGCGAACTATGTGTCCGGGTAGAAAATGATTGTCATACACTAATTCAGTATGTCATCTTACCCGTAAATCGATCCCCTAATGAAAAACAAATTAAACTTTTACTTTTAACAAATTTTCTGCCTTTGGCCGGATTCCGGGCGGTCTACTTGTCCTGCGAGAAAATAATTTTCATATTCGGATTCAGCATGTTTCACTCTCTTTAAATCGAACCTCTAATCAACTTCAGCTTAAACTTTTATTTTTTAAAAATTTTCCAGGTTTTGCCGGATTCTGCCTGAACTACTTGTCCGGCGGGAAAATAATTTTCATATTCGGATCCAACATGTCTCCTTACCCCTAAATCGACTATCTCATTAGCTTTAAAAATATTTTGTTCGCCCCTTAATTCGAAACTCCTCCCTCTCCCTAAATATGCAGCCATGAGTCCCATCTACGAATTCGACCTTTCCCTGGACCCAAAGAATCCTTACACCAAGTTTCATCAAAATATCATTCCCTTTGAGAGTTATCGTGCTGACAGACAGACGGATAGACGGACAACTTTTGCGAAGTCATAGGTACCCCTCCACTAACGTTTTGCGATCCCAATAACCGGAAAAGTTCCTTTTCATGCTCGTTTAGGTATTCTATCGCTCCTGGGGATTCTGAGGGACCAAGCGATGTGAATGCTTTTTGTATATCGTGTATGTGTAAAACATCGTCTCGACTGAAATCGAAATTTTCTGTGTCGGGTTCACCAATATTCGGAGGTTCAGTGAGCCAATTGCTATTACTAAATTGTCGGGATATACTTGAATCCATTAGCAATTTCCGCATCTTCTTTCAGCAAATCTCCATTTGGCCAGCTGATTACATTCGAGATTTCTTCTTTGTGCTGTTTGTATGGGGGTGAAAGAATTCCATTTATAACTTTCCACGTTGCTCGTGCGTCGTTCTTGTTTAATTCAAATGTAGATACTTAATAGTTTCTTTTTAATTCTCGTTTCTTTTAATTCACCGTTGCGCGGTATTCTTTGAAAAGTTCCTCGTTTACAGAAGAAGGGTATTTTATTTTTCTAATGTAAAGATTATTTCTCAATTTTATCATATTTTTTTATTTCAGGTAAACCAAGGTGGTTCCTGCCGGATGGGTTTTACAGATTCTTTTGGTTTTACAACACAATGTGAATCCAGACCTTGATTAATCTTTTCCATGAACAATGAATATGCATTTTCTACATCATCCATTCTCAAAAACGGTGCCAAATCTATGCTGAAAAAAAATGTTTTTAGTTTCTCACAGCTTTTAGCGCAAAAATTAAAAACATTCCCATTAGGATTGTGGCTTGTTACATCCGAAATCTGGCTATTTTCACACTTCCGCTCATGCAGTCTTATCACAACATAATACAAAGCAAGAGCTAGAAGCTCATATGGCACTTGCAAGGCTGGTTCAGAGGATGAAATATAGAATCTACCTTTTTTGTTCTGATCATTTGTACGCAAAACCCTTGAGAAATGATCATGGATCGTTGGAAATCACGAGAATGCATCGTTTGGTAAGAAGTATTTTATTTTTGAACTTTGCTTTAATGATGCGCACATTAAAGGCGCTAGAAATTCATCAACAAGCAAAACCCTTAAGACAAAAACGATAATATTTGCTTGAGGATCATTAATATATCGTTTGATTAAAAGTATTTTTTCCCCTATTCGGTTAAGATGCGCACTTTAAAGTATAACAGAAAACGGCTGGATAGGACAATCTAATTACCTATCACTTATTCACTTAAACTGGCTTGAAGACCTTGCTAATGGGTTCCATGTGTGGAAAGTAAATCCCGAATGGAAGGAGCTAGCGCTCCTTGCTAATGGGTTCCATGTGTGGAAAGTAAATCCGGAATGGAAGGAGCTAGCGTTCCTTGCTAATGGGTTCCATGTGTGGAAAGTAAATCCCGAATGGAAGGAGCTAGCGCTCCTTGCTAATGGGTTCCATGTGTGGAAAGTAAACACCGAATGGAAGGGGATTTATATCATATTTGTGAATATGATATAAAACGAATTATTGCACTTTCCACCTTTAGCCAATTAGGTGTCATAATATTTTCAATCGGTGTAGGATTTCCTCTTTTATCATATTTTCATTTATTTACCCATGCTTTATTCAAGGCATAAAGCATGGGATCAGAAAAAAAGGTTTCCAAAAATACCATTACTTTCCACCTGAAATCAGCGGTTTTCTTCTTAGCGCTTGTCGAGACCATCCAGCCTTCCTGCTCTCCGACGCGGCAGGTGGGAGCAAAACGTTTGAAAACTGAACGTGCCGTGGTTAAAAAGTTAGAAACTAAGTAAATAAAAGAAGCTAAAAACAGAAGATTCTCATGTCCTTATGTGTGAAAGAGTTGTCAGTGGATATGGAAAATTTCGACAAACTTTGCGTTGTGTGACGGGCAAAGCTCGGCATGGCCGAAAAAGCGCTAAAACTCGTAGGCACAAAACGAAACAATGGAGAAAGGTGGGGATTTTAGAAGTTTATAATTCCACAAGGGAGCTAGGTATATTGTATGTATGTATGTATTTATTTATAACCCATCTACAACAGCTACAAAAGCATGAGACGGAGTACAGAAAAAGAAAAGAAAAAAAGAAGGAACTAATAAACTCATACCCAAATACAAAACAACAACAAATTCGATAAATACTAAAATAGAATGCCGCTCCAGGGGTGGTGAGACGGCTTGTCAGCTGTCATCCCCTTGAAGTGTTCGGCCATTTCAGTTACCGGTTCCCACAGACCGTATTTTCGAACTAGAGGTCTATTTCTTGACCAAGACGGGATTCCAAGGAGATATTTCCCATATTTAAAATAAATTTTTCGGAGTTCAGCTTTATCACTGTCACTTAATATGTCCCAGAAGGGAACGATATACAGAAAATGGCCCATGACTGAGCTGTTGAATATTCGAGTAAGTAGTTTCCTACCCAAATTCAGCTGGGATACAACTACTGAACCGTAAGAATTTCGCACTTTATTCTAAGTGTGCTGTACCAGAAGCTTCCGCGTAGCAGCAATAGTCCGACCGATTGGGATACCCAAGTACATGAAGTGATCGACTGGAGTAGCAACAGTATCTCCCAAATTAACCGGAGCTTCAATAGGATCTTTGCAATTAAACAAAAGCACTTGGGATTTATCTGGATTCAAAGACATACCAATCTTATCATAGTTAGTACTTAGATCCAGGAAATACCGTTCAAGACCAGCAACGACTTATGTTAAAAAGATCATCCGCATAACAAAACTTCGAAACATCTAAACCGCGGAATATACAAGACGTATCAATGTTAGTCTGGGCAGGCAGAAGCGCATTGTTAAACACAATAGGGGACGTTATCGACCCTTGTTTGATACCCTTTTCTACCGGGATATCAATAGTTAGCTTTAGTGAATGAGGCAATTTAACCTGCACTTTAAGTTGACGATACATGTCGTAAAGTGGGGCTACCACATCTATTTCAACTCCCGATTTTATAAGTTCTAGCATAGCTTGGGGATGTATAATCGAGTCAAAAGCACGTTGCACATCATAAGTACCAATAGCAAGCATTTCATCGCTTTCATGTGCATCTTTCAAAACATTACATAGCGAACGGAGTAATTGTGCGCAACCTAGGCCCTTTATGAAACCAAATTGAAAACCGGGCATTTTACATTTCGATTTTATCCTTGAAATAATAAATAACTCAAATAACTTATACAGAACACTTGAAACTGTGATGGGTCTATACGATGAACAAAAACCGCTCGGTTTTCCCTTTTTATGGCACTTGCAGCCTCTGGCTCAAGTGCCATATACCGATCACAATTCCGTCTGTCGGTCTGTCGGTCTGTCGGTCGGTCCGAGTTTTTTTGTCCCACATATCCGAGTTAGGGTACTTCCAGATGTGCTAGGACAATGAAACTTGGCAGGCATATCAGGGACCCGACCAAACTAACCTGGAAATAATCAGTTTCCCGATCCGACCATATGGGGGGGAGTGCGGGGCGCTGGAAACTTGCAAATTTAGGGCATTTTGTCACTTTTTTCTGAGTTAGGGTACTTCTAGATGAGCTAGGACAATGAAACTTGGCAGGAATATTAGGGACCCGACCAAACGAACCTGGAAATAATCAGTTTCCCGATCCGACCATATGCGGGGGAGTGGGGGCGCTCGAAACTTGAAAATTTAGGGCATTTTGTCACACTTTTTCGAGTTAGGGTACTTCCAGATGAGCTAGGACAATGAAACTTGGCAGGAATCTCAGGGACCTGACCAAAGTAGCCTGGAAATAATAAGTTTCCCGATCCGACCATATGCGGGGGAGTTGGGGCGCTGGAAACTTGAAAATTTAGGGCGTTTTGTCACACTTTTTCGAGTGAGGGTACTTCCAGATGAGCTAGGACAATGAAACTTGGCAGGAATATCACGGACCCGACCAAACTAACCTGGAAATAATCAGTTTCCCGATCCGACCATATGGGGGGGAGTGCGGGGCGCTGGAAACTTGAAAATTTAGGGCATTTTGTCACACTTTTTCGAGTTAGGGTACTTCCAGTTGTGCTAGGACGATGAAACTTGGCAGGCATATCAGAGACCCGACCAAACAAAATTAGGAATAATCAGTTTTCTGATCCGACCATTTTGGGGGGGGGGGGTGGAGGGCAGGGGAATCCGGGAAACTGAGAAGTGTGTAACTTTCGAGCGGATGATCGGATTGTAATGAAACTTCATAACTGAAGAGAATATATATCTGTAATGACCCGTTTAAAGTCTTGACCGGATTCGGTAGCCAGGGGGGAGTTGGGGGGGGGGGGAGACCGGAAATTTCAAGAAACGGTTAGAATGGAGGGATCGGAGTAAAACTTGCTGGGAAGAACAAGCATCTGCTCTAGATAAGTCCTTTAGACCATTGTACTGGATCCGGACACTTATGGGGGGGGGGGGGGCGGAATTCCGGTGATGGTGGTTTTTTGGATTTTCACGATGAAACTTGGCAGGCATATCAGGGACCCAATCAAACTGACTTCAAAATAAAAATATTGTCGATCAGATAATGGTGGGGGAGTGGAGGGAGGGGAATCCGCAGGGGAATCCGGGAAATTGAGAAGTGTGTAACTTTCGAACGGATGATCGGATTGTAATGAAACTTCATAACTGAACAGAATATATATCTGTAATGTCCCGTTTAAAGTCTTGACCGGATTCGGTAGCCAGGGGGGAGTTGGGGGGGGGGGGAGACCGGAAATTTCAAGAAACGGTTAGAATGGAGGGATCGGAGTGAAACTTGCTGGGAAGAACAAGCATCTGCTCTAGGTAAGTCCTTTAGGCCATTGTACTTGATCCGGACACTTATGGGGGGGGGGGGGCCCGGAATTCCGGTGATGGTGGTTTTGGGGATTTTCACGATGAAACTTGGCAGGCATATCAGGGACCCAATCAAACTGACTTCAAAATAAAAATTTTGTCGATCAGATAATGGTGGGGGGAGTGGAGGGAGGGGAATCCGAAATTTTCAGTCATGCGTAATTTTGGAATGGTTGATCGGATTCGAGTGAAATTTAAGAATTCAACAGAGGACATTTCTCCGATGATTTTTTTCATATCCGGACCGGATCCGGCAACTATTGGGGGGGGGGGGGGAAATACGTGCCCCGTTTAGAATGGAGGGATCGGGATGGAACTTTGTGGGAAGAACAAACAGATGCTCTAGGTAAGTCATTTGCTGAATCGGATTGGCTACGTGCACCGCGGGGGAGCTGGGTGGGGTGGGGTGGGGGGGGGTGGACCGGAAATCTCGAGAAACGGTTAGAATGATGGTATCGGAGTGAAACTTGCTGGGAAGAACAAACATCTGGTCCATACAAATCTTTTACATAATTTGACTGGATCCGGATACTTAAGGGGGGGGGGAGGAGGGGTATCCCGGAATTCCGTTTTTGGGGGATTTTCACGACGAAACTTGGAAGGCATATCAGGAACCCGGTCAAACTGACTTGGAATAAAAAAAAAAAATCCTCGATATGATAATCTTGGGGGGGGGGGGGGGAGTTGAGGGAGGGGAATCCGGAATATTGAGTCATGCGTAACTTTGGAACGGGTGATCGGATTCGAGTGAAATTTAATAATTAAACAGAGGACATTTTTCTCTTGTGACCTTTTTCATTTCCGGACCGAATCCGGCAATTATCGGGGGGAGGGCGGAAAATACTTGACCCGCTTAGACTGGTGTGATCTGGATCGAACTTCGTGGGAATGACAAACAGATGCTCTGGATTAATCATTTACAGAACAGGATTGGCTCCGGTTATTGTGGGTGGAGTTGGAGGAGGGGGAGGGGGGTCTGGGATTCCGGTGATGCGCGTTAAGGTACTTCCAGATGTGCTAGGACGATGAAACTTCGCTGGAATATTGGAGACTCAACAACATTTGCTTAGAAATTGCTACTTCCCAAATCCGATTATTCCTTAAAGTACCAATCTTGACCGCAAAGTAAAAAAATACTTTTAAGCAATACATGCATTTTCGTGATGCCCATCAGCCCATTAGCAGTTTTGCCTCAAGGGTTTTGCTTACAAATGAAGTTCCAGCTCCCTTATAGCGCGCATCTCAATGATCAATCAAATGATCTCTCTTGATCAATCAAATCATCTTGACACATGCAAGTGCCATATGAGCTTACAGCTCTTGTTTAAAATAGGAGAAATAATTCCAACGCAAAAAGAGTCCGGAACAAAACCGACATTGAAAATTATTTGGAAAAGAACCGATAGGTGGGACACAAGTAAGCGGCCTCCATGTTCGAGATGTTTACCACAAATGCCATCAGCACCCATAGAAAACTTTTTCTTCATGTTTTTAATCGCGTCGAGTATATCACCTTCTTTCACAGACAACTCGCACCGGGTTCCTTTTGACATTAATAATTCCAGTTCTTCAGAAAATGCATTCTCAACCGACGGGTCTGGGGAAGAGAATTCACTAGAAAAGTACGATACCCATGAATCTTGCGGAATTTCAACGGTAGGTTGGCTATTTTTTAAAGGTTTTGGGCGACACTTCCAAAGTAGATTAGTATCTGCAGCAATTTTGTCCGCGAGATCTTCCTTAATTTTCACTCTATGCTCATCTAGGGACTTGCGGAATTTACGCTTCGTATATATGCGCACCGAGTTTACAACACCGCTACGGGGTTTACCGCACTGATGCCAAAGATTTAGCCAAAATTTTGAATCGTTACACACTGATTTTAAGTTCTCATTTTGAGACCAGCCAGATTTTTGGATATCAGGGCGAACACGTCTAGAAGGCACAGCACACTTTTCGGCGCACTTTAGGGCATGTGTTATTTCAGCGGAATAAATATTGAGTGATGCCCGAAGTTCCTGCTCTGCATAAATCTTATTTATATTACAAAAGGCAGAATAAGCAAGGGAGCTGGAAATTCATTTATAAGCAAAACCCTTCATGCAAAAATGATCATGGCCTCATGGGGAACATGAAAATGTATTGTTCGCTTAAAAGTATGTTTTTATTTTGGGGTTGAGAGTATTACATTAAGGAATGGTCAGATTTGGAAGCCACGACTTCTAAGCCAATCTTGTCGAATCTCTAATTTTCCAGCCAAGTTTCATAGTCCTAGCACATCTGGAAGTACCGTAAATTGCGATCACCAGAATTCCAGACCCCCGCCCCCCCCCCCCCTCTAACTTCCCTCACAGTGCCCGGATCCAATCCGGTAATGTATCTGGAGCATTTGTTTGTTATTCCCACCAAGTTCCATCCCGATCTCTCAAGTCTAAGCGGGCCACGTATTTCCCCCCCCCCCCACAATAGTTGTCGGATCCGGTCCTGACATGAAAAAGAACATCGAGACATGTCTTCTCTTCAATTATTAAAAGTCACTTGAATCCGATCACCTGTTCCAAAGTTACGCATATTTCAATATTCCGGGTTCCCCCTCCCTCTACTCCCCTCACCATGATCGGATCAGATTTTTTTTTTTTTTATCTCCAAGTCAGTTTGATCGGGTCCCTGATATGCCTGCCAAGTTTCGTCGTAAAAATAAGAAACCGCCATCATCGGAATTCTAGGAAACCCCCCTCTACCCCCCCCCCCCCAAGTGTCCGGATCTAATTGTGTAAACTATTCATCTAGAGCAGATGCTTGTTCTTCCCAGCAAGTTTCACTCCGATCCCTCCATTATAACCGTTTCTCGAGATTTCAGGTACCCCCCTCCCCTAGCTCCCCAAAAACTGTCGAATCCGGTCCGGACTTCAAACGGGACATCCGAGATATGTCATCTATTCAGTTCTTAAGTTCCATTCCAATCCGATCACCCGTTCGAAAGTTACGCACTACTAAATTTTCCGGATTCCCCTACCCTCCACTCCCCCCAGATGGTCGGATAGGGAAACTGATTATTTCCAAGTTAGTTTGGTCGGGTTCCTGATATGCCTGCCAAGTTTCATCGTCCTAGCACATCTGGAAGTACCCTAACTCGCGATCACAGGACTGACCGACCAACCGACGGAAAAGTGATTCCATACATGGGACTTGGTCGGAAGGCAAGTGCCATAAAAAATGGTCTGATCCTTGAGAAACAAGCACTCCTGAAAAATTTATTCGCTCACACCATGTCTGTGCCAAAAATGTATTGTCAATTAATGTGGCACGGGTTGGGATACTATCGACGGAAAAAAATTGGCCGATAATATAGCCGTCATGCGTGCTGCAGTCTTGAATACTTTTACCGTCGAACATCTGTATTAGAAACAGATTATGCCGATAGCTTATCGCAGCATGTTGGAGCTGCATTGCAGCATCTGTGTAACAGTTTTACTGGTTTATAAGGTTACTCGTTACCATCCAAATAAGGAACAAACACTGGACATGCTTTGTTTAGCATCCGTAGATCTGTCACGTTTAACAAGACCAAGGGTTTCGATGGGATCCCAAACGGGAATATTTTGTCAACCTTTTAATACAGATAATAAGGTCTTAAACATTTGATACCATTCTAACAGACCACTGAACAACAGGTACTAAATCCTACTTTCCAGCTAAAACAATATAAAACAATCAGGCTCATTCGAAAAGTCCTGTTTTGACTACACTGTAAAAAAAAATCTTGCAGTATTCGCTACTGGGATTAATCATGTCTTTACTGAGATAAGATTATCCCTAATTCGGATTAATTTTATCCCAATAGAGATAAGATCAATCCCAGTAGCAAATACTGCACCCTTATTCGGAGAAACTATTTACTGTGTATATTCCTACAGGACTATCCATCCGACGCGAGAATAAACAGTCTTTCCTGATTAACTGTGTCTTTCTCGGTTACACCTACCTCCTCCCAATAATTTTTGCCGACATCAGAATTTTACTTTGCTTCTTGGAAATTTTCGGTTTCGGTCGGACTTCGGTCAAACTACTTATGCGGTGAGAAAATAAAGTTTATATCTAGATTCAAAATGTATTGTTAGCCCCTTCTTGATGGACTTCATGTTACGACCGATTTTTTTTTTACTTCTATCCCATTCCGGATGAGCTAGTTCTCAACATTTTTTTACTTCTATCAAATTTCCGGATCCTGCCGGATTCCGGATGAGCTAATTATGCAGCGAAAAAATTCAGGTTTACGCACGGATTCAGCTTGTATTCTTGCTCCTATATAAGGGACGTCCCGATCGACTTCAGTGCAAGCTTTACACCTACCAAGTTCCCGGTTTTCACCAGACTCAGGTCAGTCTACATGTCCGGCTGGAACCTGAAGTTCAAACACGGATTCAGGGTTTATTCTTACCTCTAAATCGACTGCTCTATTGACCAACATCTAATCAAATTCAGGTAAGACCCGAATTTTCAGATAAGACCCAAGTTTTCCGGGTTTCGCAGGATTTCGGGCAAACTAGTTGTTTGGCGAAGAAGGAAAATTCAAAACAGATTCAGCATATCTCTGTACCCATGTATCGAACTTTATTTCAACTTCAGATAGAACTTTTATTTTTACGAGATTTCCATTTTATCGCAGATTCCGGGCGAACTATTTGTCCGGTGAGTAAGGGAAGCTCAGTTCTGGATTCAGCTTGTCTCCTTACCCGTAAATCGACTCTAAGAGCGTGTTCCATCCTACTTACCGTAATTACCACGCATGACGTCACAAATTCTGCCTTTTTGTCGTCAAGGCTGGAACAATTTTTCCATTTTCCAGCGGAATATCATGCCACGGGTGAATCCGACCAATCACATGACAGAGATTCGTGGTTACTACGCTTACCATGCTCCCGATCGTGGTCAGCAAATAGTTACTATTAGTTACTATTTCGAGAAGGCTGGAACGGTCAGCGTAGTAACTTTTCGTGAGGTTGAAACGGATTTAGTAACTAATAGTTACTATTGGTACGAGGGTGGAACACGCTCTAAAACAAATCAATTAGAGCAATTTACGGTCTTCCATTTTCTTCATCAGTTTCTCATATTCTGCCTCGTCTTTTTATTTTAAATATCCGTCAGATTAGAGACTGGAATATTGCAACACTTGTTTACCGTTATCTTTTCGAAGATTCACTACCTGCTGATTTTAAAAATCTTTTTTGCCTGAACAGTCAATTTCATAACTATAACCCAATACGGCGGTCCAATCTTTCTACCATTTGTTATCCTTCTACAAGGTCTAGCTTTTCTATTCGTCATACAGGTGTAAAAGTATGGAATTCATTGCCTGAAACTGTTAGAGTGTCCGAAGATAGGAAAGTTTTTAAAAGAGCTCTAAAAAGATTTATGTTATCTAGCAATTATATTTGTTCTGTCTGATTTAACTGATTCATTTTCGTTTGTGCTCGGAGGAAGATCTGACCCATGCCGCAAACCTTTTTTTTTTTCGTTTTTTCTTTAGTCATAAGTCTGTTGTCGTAAATTCTCGCGTTGTCCTTAAATTTTAGTGTTCATGTGTGATAGTTGTGTGTTTGTTTTTTCTTTACAATGCCTTAGGCTAGAATTGTATTAGTCATTTTTACAAACCCATCATAAGTGAAGCGTCGTTTTTTATGCCACTGGCATGTCAGATGCTTTTGAGAAACTCCAGGTTTATTCATATTTGCTATTAAAATTGTACCTTACCTTACCTTTAAATTGGTCTGAAAATAATAAGTACTCCATCCCTTAATTTAGACCTCCCACCCATAAATTTAGGGCTACAGTGACCTGCGATCAGATTTAACGACGAACTTGACCTGCACTTTGACCCGATGGACCCTCACACCAAGTGTGAACAAAATATCTCTCAACCCCTTCGACGTTATCTTGCTGACAGAGGGACGCACAGAACAAGTTTTACGAAGTCACAGCTATCCGTCACTTTCGTCACCAAAACCAAAATTCGGGACGACTTCGCCAGACAAGCTAATTCTCAATCAATAGTTTATTAATACCAAATTATCCACTGGACAGCATAGGATGGCATTGCCGAAGAAGGCAATTGGAATCGCTGTAAAGTGTGTCGGTCCTTAGATAGCCTATATCTAGGTTAATTTTTTGCTACGGAATTCTGGAACCCCGAATATGACAAAAAAAATACCAACTTAAGTAGCCTACTTCCTACAAATCCCGTGACTTCTCTCAGACTTACATTTAAAGCAAGCCTCTCTCCGTTTGTATTTGGACACAGATCCTCCAGCTCTGTTCCATCTTTGGTTGAAACAGCGTTGCCAAGAAGCCGCTGCTGCAAAACATCAAGTGCAGCCACATTTTCCGCCATCACACTAATGACGTTGCTCGATTTCGCTGTTCCTTGTAAGTTTTCTTTAGTAATAAAAGCTTTTTGGAGAGTGACGAGCCTCCTGAAATGACAATATTTGCGTGTTGAAAACTGAAGGAGAAATCTCAAGAATGTTGATACACATCTCCCAAGTCTAAGTGGAGATAGGTCTAAGTGCAAAGGAGCCGCCTAATCTGCAATGCAGCATCTAAGGCGAAATCATCGCTGTACTGACTAAATAATGTCGTCATTCTCAGCCATGTTTAATATCAACCCTGACTGCCTAACCAATGACCCAAATAGCATTTTCCTGCTAATTTTGTAGATCTTTGTAGATCTTGGATTTCGCCAAAGAACAGCTTTTTCTACACAGTTCAAGCCTCATCTACCGCGCAGACACATTTTCTTCATTCTGGCGTCACGCGAGGTGATTGGCGTGTTGACGAAAAATCTATCGGGATAAAAACAAAGCCACGGCCCCAATTTACCGAACCCTGCGAAGAGCCTAGTGATGTGAAAACAGAAAAAATAAGAATAGTGCGATCCTTCGAGCTTATCTAATATGACCCTGAACAAACAAGAAAAATATTTGGTGGTGCAAAACGGATAAGTCAGCTACATTTTATTAGAGCTATATTTCGGCCCTTCTTGGCAAGGCTCAAGCCGCTTAAGCTGGAAAATTAACTTGTCACACAAGAGCCTGAAGAGGACCCTTGCCAAGAAGGGTCGAAATATAGCTCTAATAAAATGTAGCTGACTTATCCGTTTTGCACCATCAAATATGATTCGCATTCAGCTTGGGCTGAAAGACTATCAAACAAGAACAATGTGGCTCGTGTCATTTGTGCTTTAAGGGCTTTTATCTATAAATATTCCTTGAGCCCAAGCTGACTTCGAAACATTTATTCAAATAATGTATACAACGGATACGTCAGCTACGATGCTTCATCAGCGATATTTCGGCCCTTCTTGGCAAGGGTCCTCGTCAGGCTGTCAATCTTCAGGTCCAACGTCGGGGAAGGAAACAAACCTGTAATCAGGTTTGTTTCCTGTAATCAGGTTTGTTTCCTTCCCCGACGTTGGACCTGAAGCAGGTTTGTTTCCTTCCTCGACGTTGGACCTAAAGATGACATATCCGTTGTATACATTATTTGAATAAAGGCTTTTATCTGCTAAGTTATGTGAGAATATCATTTTGAGCAGAACTGGAAATTCACAAGATCAATGGAGTTGCAATCTATTCGATTAAAAAGCCCAGTTCACATCACATTCAAAACAGGACTGGCAATAAAGAATCGACTTGGAATGCTGCAGCAATGAAACCCGACTGCAGACGCGCCTCTGTCACAATCAAGCTAAATGAAGTTCCGCGTAGCACCTTTCCCTCAGACAGGTTCCGCCCTATAGGCCTACATCTCCCGAACACTAGTTTCACTCCAACGCCTAAAACCTAAAGGCTAGCCAAATGTGCATTTACATTGTAATTTAGTTGTCGAAATCGTGTGTATTTTTATAGTATTTACGTGTAATTGAATGGACCAGATGGTTTAGGCATAGTTCTGTTTGATACATTATTTTGTACTCCTAAGTTCTGAGGGAAATAAGTAAATAAATAAATATGCTATCTTAATAGTGCTCCATTCCCTTTCTCCATCCACAAACGGTTAGTAAGCAAATCCCATAGCCACTAAACAAGCGTGCAAACAATAATTACAAAAGCAAGAGGACAAACTTTTCCTTCGATTAGTCTCAACCGGTCTACAATGAAGAGCAGCGAAGGACTTGTAGTCGGCACAAGTGTAATTTGTCATATACACTGTAAAAACAAATCTTGCAGTATTTGCTACTGGGATTAATTTTGTCTCTAATGAGATATAATTATCTCTAATTCGGATTAATCTTATCCCAGTAGACACATGATTAATCCCAGTAGCAAATACTGCAGTTAACTTTAATCCTTACTCGGAGAAACTTTTTACAGTGTACTAGTTCTAGAAATAGAGACCCAACCAGCATATTTTCTTAGAGCCTAGAGCTGATACTACAGTTCCAAAGCTTTCTGCTAGGCTTCAACCTAGGCTTATGTCCCAAACTCTCCTGATTGCTAGGCTTAACGATAATTAGAAAAGATTTTTTTGCTGCACTATGTACCTATTCTTGCAGTGTCAAGTACTTTGGAAAGAACACTGTCCCTCTTTTCCCAAACGGTAATCGAAAATGACAGAAAGATTGAAAAAACAACAAATACTCTTTTTTAAATTTGGTAAATTTTTTAATTTATTGGTACTCGGGTTATTCTCGTGTAAATGTCATGATCATGTCATTTCATCGCGTCCCCTTAAAATTCCACATATAGGACAAAATGCTAGATGTGTTTCCAAAGCTACGACCCCTACGCACACAACACTATGGGGCGATTTTGTCGTCCTCATGGATTTCTCATGGTTCTCGTGTGATACTTTGTCCTCAAGCCTATCCTAATCACTGGAAGAAAGTCCGTCAGATCGCCACCTACCGCACTGTCAAGAATGCTCACATCGCACGTGGGATCTCGGATCAAATTTGTAAACAAAAAGCGGAAGTTAATCAAGAAGCCGCGTGGTAAAATAAACCTGCCATCTAGAACGTGAAAGCGCACTGACGAGTTTTAGGATCGGAGCACTGCTATTCACAAGGGCCTTCCACTAGCATTCTCTGTGATCGCGAGGGAGTTTTAAGGGGAATCCTTTAAAACTCCCTCGCCGCTTTATGACGCTCAACTTCGTCAACAAAACAAGGCCAAAGGTTTCGATGGGATCCCAAAATCTAACATTTGATTCAAACAACTGGGTCATGTCTTCGCCAATCAGTCTTTGTCCGATTCCTTGAATATTTTCGCTGTTAAAACAAAGTTCAAAAATGGATTACGCATGTCTCCTTACCCGATACCGAATCTCTAATCGATTTCAGAAACAACTTTGAGCTTCAACCAAATTTTCAGTTTCAGCCGAATTCATGATGAACCATTTGTCCAGCAAGAAAACTAAGTTCAGATATGGATTCAGCGGACCTCCTTAACCCTTCAATGAATATCTTACTAGCTCATAAAACATACATGTTTTTACCGTAAATTCAAAACACTCCTCTGCCTCCAAATATAGTACTAAAGGACCCACCTACGAACTTGACCTGTACTTTGCCAATGAATCCTCTTGCTAAGCTTGAACAATATATATCAACCCCTTCGACCTTCGATTACACTAACTCTTTCCAACATTCATAGATTACGTAATCATCCACGCGCAGAGCTATACTAGTATGACGAAAGGGGAGGGACTACTATAGCCGAAAATTGGTCGACACATTTAGTGTCCGGCTTTTGCCGGATTACAGGTGAACTACTTGTCTGGTGATAACATAGCTTTCAGATTCGGATTCAACATGTCTCCTTACACCTAAATCAACTATCTCAATAGCTTTCAATTTTTTTTGCCCCTTAATTTGAAACCCCTCCCCCACCCTCAAATATAGGGCTACAGAGCCCATCTTCGAACCTGACCTGTACTTTGACCCAAAAGCATCCTCCCACCAAGTGTCATCAAAATATCTCAATCCCCTTGAGAGTTATCGTGCGGACAGACAGACGGACAACTTTTGAGATGTCAACCCCTTACGTTTTGGGATCCCGACAAGTAGATACTTTGCCTGATACTACTTTGCCAGATAGCGATTAGCTCTAACTTTCCACAAAACTAAACGTTTATAAGTAGTGAATTAAAATACAAAAGTGCTCCTAAAGCAGGATTTGAGGCCAAGACCTACGGATTTCTAGGCCAGCTCTACCACTGAGCTAAAGAAGGGGTTCGCGAACCACTACAATAGTCAGATAGAAGCGGCATATATAGGAACAGCGCCCCTGAAGGAAAATTCTTCCAAGCAGTTCACATCCCTATCACGGGATTAGAATATTATGCATGCAACTTACCGTGACAAATAACCGGAAGTGAATTTTGTAGCTGAATCTACTTCTGGTTTCATTTTTCACGGTTAAGTCCCTTTCATAACATTCCATCTACGCAATATCTAAAACTAAACGGACTTCCATGGCTAAACTAGGTTACGGTACTTATCCTATGTGCCCGAAAAGGTGCAGTTCAATAGCATCCCAGACCGTTTTAGAGTGGAGAAAAAGGCACTGTCTAGGGAACCGGGAGCCGTACTTTATGTCCTACGGCCCTACGGGCTACGGAACCGGTAGCTCTCACGGAAATCAAACCATATGAGCTGCGATTCCGGGATCTGACGTCATTGACTAACGGAAACTTGAATGTGCTGGCTGTCGTTCCGGTAGTAAATGGAAATAGCTCACGGAAACTTCATAGCACCAGCTTCTCGTCCGGTAGTCTCACGGAATTGTGTACTCAGAAGCTAGGGAGCCGGTATAATAGTTGATACAGGAAACTGTATAATTGGAGCTTATGTTCCGGTAGTGTATACGTGGAATATAGAACTCACGGAATAGTTTGGATGAGAGCTAGGATGCTGGATTTTCACTGACTTAGAGAAAATGACATGGGAAAAAGTCCACTGCCGGAACCCATACGTTGAGAGCTAAGGTACCGGTAGCAACAACTATTTGGTTGAAAATGACCAGCTCACGGACACAGATGGCTATTGGCTAGGGTTCCGGTAGTGCCAAAACTAACAAGACCAAAGGTTTCGATGGGATCCCAAAAACCTAATATTTGATCCAGACAATTGGGTCTTGTCTTCGCCAGATCCAGTCTTCGCCAGGCTAATCGTCAAAGAAAACCAAGTTCAGATATATCTCTATAAGCCATATCCATTTTGACGATACTGACCGAAACTTCCTGGTTTACTTCTGCCAAATTTCCAGTTTCGCCCGAAAAAAAAGAAGAAAATTCAGAAACGAATCCAGTGGATCTCTTTATCCCTATAGAGAACATCTAATCAACTTTAAATAAAACTTTGACTTAAAAAAAAATTCCGGTTAAAACCGGATTCCGGACTAGTTATTTGTCCGGGGTAAAAAATGATTGTCATATACAGACTCAGCGTCTCTTCTTACTCCTAAATCTGTCATCTAATCAACTTCAGATAAAACTTTCGCTTTTAACAAACTTTCCGGTTTTGGCCGGATTCCTGGCGAACTAGTTGTCCGGTGAGAAAATGGTTTTCACCATGGTGTTCAGCATGTCTTCTTACTCTTAAATCGAACATTTAATCAACTTCGAATGAAACTTTTCCTTTTAACCAATTTTCCGTTTTTTTTCCGGATTCCGGACAAACTACTTGTCCGGCAAGAAAATGGTTTTCACCATCGTCTTCAACATGTCTCCTTACCCCTAAATCGAACATTTAATCAACTTGAAATGAAACTTTTACTTTTACACAACTTTCCGGTTTTTGCCGGATTCCGGACGAAGTACTTGTCCGACAAGAAAATCGTTTTCACCATCGTACTCAGCATGTCTTCTTACCCCATAATAGACTATCACATTAGCTGTTTAAAAATATTTTGTTTGTCCCTTAATTTGAAACCCCTCCCCCACCCTCAAATATGGGGCTACAAAGCCCATCTTCGAACTTGACCTGTACTTTGACCCAAAGGATCCTCCCACCAAGTTTCATCAACATATCCCAATCCCCTCGAGAGTTATCGTGCGGACAGACAGACGGACAACTTTTGTCATGTCATAGGTATCCCTCCACTTCGTTTTGGGATCCCAAAAATTACGAACTCACAGACACTTGTCAATATGAACTTGGATTCCGGTAGCAAACATATTAACTCACGGAACCCATCTCCGATGGGCTCGGGTTCCGGTAGTGTCAAAAAATTTATATTTTTAAAAAGTTAAAAATAGTGAGTTAAAAATATTCACTTCCGGTTTCCTAGTCTGCACTGACATGGGTCCGAGAGTTCAATTTTTTTTAATTTTTTAGCACTACCGGAACCGTAGTCCATAGCCATCTCTGTCCGTGAGCTGGCCATTTTCAACCAAATAGTATGGTCACTCAATATGTGGGTTCCAGTAGCGGATTTTTTCGCATGTTATTTTCTATAAGTCAGTGAAAATTCCGGCATCCTAGCTCTCATCCAAACTATTCCGTGAGTTCTATATTCCATGTAGACCCTACCGTAACACAAGCTCCAATTATACAGTTTCCGGTATCAACTACCGGCTCCCTAGCTTCTGAATACACAATTCCGTAAGACTACCGGACGAGAAGCTGGTGCGACGAAGTTTCCGTGAGCTATTTCCATTTACTACCGGAACGGGAGCTAGCACATATGAGTTTCCGTTAGTCAATGACGTCAGATCCCGGAGCCGCAGCTCATACGGTTTGGTTTCCGTGAGAACTACCGGTTCCGTAGCCCAGAGGACATAAATTACGGCTCCCGGTTCCCTAGACAGTGCCGGAGAAAAAACGCCCCTGAATAAGATGGTGGAAGATATAGTCATATTAAAGGAATAGGAGTAGATGATCCTTGTGATCAACACAAGATGTGAACAACTTATTTTGGGACAATTGGCGATACTAGCAATACGACAAAAAATGATAAATTACCTTACGGGAACCATGCACTGTTCGTTTCAGCCAGTGATTCCAAGTGGGTCATCCAAGCGCACAATCACCACCATGCCATGCTTAGTTAAACGCTTTTATTCAAATTAGTTCTTTCTGAGATATTATCGTATCATCAAACTTTTTTCTTATTTCGTCGCGTAGTCCCTGCCAACAAAAAGTTGCAGACCTCGAAGAGTGTCCGAATATTTATGTGGTAGCAGACACGTGTGCATTTGTACCAAGCACGTTTCATAGTCACCTGTGATCTGAGGCAGGTAAAGTGCTTCCAGGTTATTTGAGAAGAGTCAGTTAAAGATCACAAGACACGCTGACCCCCCCCCCCCACACACACACAGTTAAAGACCCCTCGTACTTATTTTTACTTTTATATTATCATTAAACCCCTACACTTTGCCCTTATTTCGTTTGTACCTTATGGCCGAGCCAAGTTTGCAAGTCAAGCAGCGCTAACTTTGCCGAAAATTCGGTGTCTACCGACAACTCTTTCAAAAGAGGGGGCATGAGGAAATTATGTTTGTCATTTTGGAAGACTTGGTACGCCAACAGCCCCAACAGGTAGACAATAAAGTGGTTCAGAAATATCGTTTTTAGTAAAATGCCAAAACTTGCCCCGTGAAATTAGCGACATCTTGCTGAAATGTGTCGGCTCTAACAGCCAGGTGTGCTTCAAAACAACATTCCTCTTTGATTTGAATTTATGAAGAACGATTTATGACGCGCTGCCAAATTTGTTTTCAAAATGCCCTCATGGACGAAGGATTTTTCGTCGTGCATTTCACAATAGTCACACAATTAAACAACTGAAATCAACAATGTCCAAAAAATTTCGTCGTCTTCAGAGAGCGGTAACAATTTTCTTAAAATAAACAAGAGCTACGAGCTCATATGGCACTTGTTACGAGTAGGCGGTACAAAAAAGTAGATGAGCACGTCACTAACTACACCCGCCATTCCAAAATGCGGCTCGGACCTAGAAACAGAATATGCAGTTTCACTCAAGTCGGTGCATTTCTGGCATCGCCTCGGATCATCTGTGACTGTTGTAACTTCCAATTTCTAGCCCAATAAACCCACTTGTTTGATTCCTAGACGTGCCACACGGTTTCCGGTACCTCCCTCCAACTGCCCCTATCGCGGCCGAATCTGGCTCGGACTCGTAAACGGATCATCTAAAGCATCTTCTCTCACCACCTATCAAGTTTCACTCGAATCTCAGCATTTTTCGGTAAATTCCGCCCCCCCCCCCCCCCGCACCATGGTCGGATCTGGTTCGGACAGTAAAATGTTTGATCTAGGGCATATATTTACTCTACATTACACGTCTCATTTAAATCGCTGCATTCATTTGACCACTATGCGAGCCACACAATTTCCGGGGCTCCCCCTACTGTGGCCAAATACGGCTTGAAAACATAAAAGTTGCATCTCTGACATCTCCTCTTCCCGTCCATCAAGTTCAACTGGAATCGGAGCGTAGTCTATCCAATCCCTCGACTACAAGTGTTCATGATTTCCGGTGCCCGCCTCCAACTCCCCCCCCCCACAAGTATCGGATCCGATACGGACTTGACATGGGACATCTGAGACTATATTTCTTTCCACTTGTCAAGTTTCATTCAAATCCGATAACCTTTTTTAAAGTTTTGAATGCCACTAGATTCCCCATCCCTCCACTCCCCCCACGATGGTCAGATCGGGGAAACGACTATTCTCAAGTCAGTCTGCTCGAGTCCCTGATATGCCGGCCAAGTTTCATCGTCCTAGTACATCAGGAAGTACCGAGACCGCGGGATTGCCAGAAATCCGGAACCCCTAACTCCCCCATATAGTAACCGGACCCGGTCCGGTTATGTTAATGACGTATCTAGGACTTGTGAAGGCTCTTCCGACCAAGTTTCATCCTGAAGCCTCCACTCTATAAGCGTTTTCCAATATTTCCGGTTCCCCCCTCCAACTCCCCCGAAAGTCACCTGATCCGGTCCGGATTTGAAGTGGGACGTCTGAGATGCGAGGTCTAAATATCATCTGTTAGAAAGTTAAAAGTACCTAAATTTTCCGGAATCCCCTCCCTCCACCCCCCCCCCAACGGTCGGGTCGGGGAACAACTATTCTAAAGTCAATCTGATCGGGTCCCTGACAGGCCTGCCAAGTTTCATCGTCCTAGCCCATCAGGAAGTGCCGAACTCGCAGAATCAATAGAAGTTCGGATTCCCCCCCCCCCCCCCCCAACTCCCCCAGTGACCAGATCCAGTCCGGTTATGCCAATGACGTATCTAGGACTTGTGTTGTTCTTCCCACCAAGTTTCATCTCGAACCGTCCACTCTTAAGCGTTTCCCAAGCTTTTCGGTTCCCCCTTCCAACTCCACCAATGTCACCGGATCCGGTCCAGATTTAAAATGGGGCATCTGAGACACGAGGTCTTTCTATAAATCAAGTTTCATTAAGATCCGATAACCCATTCGTAAGTTAAATATACCTCACTTTTCCGGATTCCCCCTCCCTCCACCCCCCCTCCAGATGATCGGATCCGGGAAACGACTATTCTCAAGTCAATCTGATCGGGTCCCTGACAGGCCTGCCAAGTTTCATCGTCCTAGCATATCAGAAGTACCGAACTCGCGAATCACTAGAAATTCGGATCCCCCCCCCCCAACTTCCCCGCAGTGACCGGATCCGGTCCGGTTACGCCAATGACGTATCTAGAAATTGTGCTTGTTCTTCCCACCAAGTTTCATCCCGAACCCTCCACTCTAAAGCGTTTCCTAAGCTTTCCGGTTCCCCCCTCTAACTCCCCCCAATGTCACCGGATCCGGTCCAGATATAAAATGGGGATCTGAGACACGAGGTCTTTCTATATATCAAGTTTCAGTAAGATCCGATCACCCGTTCGTAAGTTAAATATACCTCACTTTTCCGGCTTCCCCCTACCTCCACCCCCCCCCCCCCCCCCCAGATGATCGGATCTGGGAAACGACTATTCTCAAGTCAACCTGATCGGGTCCCTAACACGCCTGCCAAGTTTCATCGTCTTAGCACATCAGAAGTACCGAACTCAAGAATCACTAGAAATTCGGACCCCCCCCCCCCAACTCCCCCACAGTAAGCGGATCCGGTCCGTTTGTCAATCACGTATCTAGGACTTGTGCTTGTTCTTCTTACCAAGTTTCGTCCCAATCCCTCCGTTCCAAGCGTTTTCCAAGATTCCCCCCCCCCCAAAGTCACCAGGCTCGATTCGGATTTTAATCGGGTCGTCTGGAGCACGAGGTCTTTCTAAATATCAAGTTTCACTAAGATCTGATCACCCGTTCAAAAGTTATAAATTCCTCAATATTCCAGATTCCCCCTCCCTCCACTCCCCCCACGATGTTCGGATCGGAAAGAGACTATTTCCAGCTTAATCATTTAGGGTCCCTGATGTGCCTGCCAAGTTTCATCGTCCTAGCTTATGTGGAAGGGCCCGAACTAGCAAAACCCGGACCGACCGACCGAGGGACAGAAATTGCGATCGCTATTTCAAGTGCCATACAAATGTGTCTATAACAACAAAATAGTGGACAAGTAAGCTTCCAATCGGAAAAGAGAATCGGAGAATGTGTTACTTGTTTTCTCAGAACCTCTTCTAAGATTGACCTAATGAATCAGATAGAATATCCAAATAGCACCAGAGCTGCTCTAGAATCCAGCGTCTCCGAGACCAAGCTCACGCCGAGAATAAATTTATTTATTCTTCCCTTATTAATTCTTGCTCACGCTCAAGAGTCAAAAAAGATATTCAGTCCCAGAAAGCAAATACAGCGCCAAGGAGATTGCCGAGAATCATTTGGGATTCCATAACAAGTAGGTTTCTGGGGCGAACGATACAACATGAAAGATAGCGAAGCAAATCAGCCAAGATGTTAGCCTTAGAACTATATTTTTAGCGCAACCTATCAGCTCCCAGCTGATCGGAATGGTAGACCGCGGGAGAGATACAGCTTGCCAGATCCTCTCGATGCTGCGGATAAACTTTTTTCTAAGATGTCATCCTTCGAACCACCCTTGGAAGGGTTTTCTGTTCTAGTTCTGGCTCTGTTGTCGTTGTTGTTGTTCTTTCTTTTTATCTTTTGGTTCATTATTAGGCTAATTTGTTAGAAGTTAGTTTCGTGTTGTTTTTATGGCACTTGCCCTTCGGCCAAGTGCCATATAGCGATCGCAATTTCTGTCCGTCCGTCGGTCGGTCCAGGTTTTGCTAGTTCGGGGACTTCCACATAAGCTAGGACGATGAAACTTGGCAGGCATATCAAGGACCCCAAAGGATTAAGTTGGAGTAGTCACTTCCCCAATCCGAGCATCTGGGGGGGGGGGGGAGGAGTGGAGGGAAGGGAAATCCGGAAAAATTAGGTATTTTTTTACTTACGACCTGGTGATCAGATGTTAATGAAACTCGATACATAGAAAGATCTCGTGTCTGAGACGTCTCATTTTAAATCCGGACCGGATCCTGTGACATTGGGGGGAGTTGGAGGGGGGGGGGACCGGATATCTTGGAAAACGCTTAGATTGGAGAGATTGGGATGAAACTTGGTGGAAAGAACAAGCACGAGTCCTAGATACGTGATTGACATAACCGGACCGGATCCACTCACTGTGGGGGAGTAGGAGAGGGGGATCCGAATTTTTGGTGATCCCGCAAGTTCGATACTTCCTGCTGTGTTAGGACGATGAAACTTGACAGACACGTCAGGGACCCGAACAGATTGACTTGCGAATAGTCGTTTCCCCAATCCGACCCTCTAGGGGGGGGGCGTGGAGGAAGGGGGAATCTGGAAAATTTAGGTATTTTTAACTTACGAACAGGTGATCGGACCATAACGAAACTTGACAGATAGAAAGATCTCGTGTCTCAGACGCCCCATTTTAAATATGGAGCGGATCCGATGACACTGGGGGGAGTTGGAGGGGGAACAGGAAATCTTGGGAAACGCTTAGAGTAGAGGGTTCGGGATGAAACTTGGGGGGAAGAACAAGCACAAGGCCTAGATACGCGAATGACATAAACGGACCGGATCCGGTCACTGTGGGGGAGTTGGGGGGGGGGGTCGAAAACTTTGTGACATGCACAAAAAACAAAAGGATGTGCCGAATGGGATGCAAGTTGGACAGTACCAAGTTTATGCGGCCTAGATTTGTCATCTGGCATCCGATCCGGATCCGACCAAAGTAGGGGGAGGATGAAGCGGGAACCGGAAATTTGAAGATATACTCCGGTTCGAGTTAAAGTTGATGGGCGGGAAGAGGAGATGTTAGAGATGCGAAGTTTATGTGTCGAGTCGTATTCGGCCACAGTGGGGGGAGTTGGAGGGGGAGTCCCGGAAATGTTGTGGCTCGCATAGGGGTTAAACGAGTGGAGTGATTTGAATGGAACTTGGAAAGTAGAGAGATCGTATGCGTTAGATGGCATATTTTAGGGTCCGGATCGGATCCGAGCACGGTGGGGAGGGGTACCGGAAATTCCGGAAAAATGCTCAGATTTATTTTCACGCTTCTCACACCACCTGCTCATAACAAGTGCCACATGAGCTCGTAGCTCTTGTTCGTATGGTGTTATGTCTTTCCGTATATTACTTTTTCTTCTTTTTTGTATTTATACTCCCGTCTTTCTCTTTGTGAGTGTATGATGGGTCATAAATAAATTATTATTATTATTATTTGGGTCTGGCAGGACAGCATTGTCAGCTCATTCTAAGCAGCCTTGGGATTTCTGTCTTACAATGTGAGAGAAGATCGGTCCCCAGAGCTGCAATACAGCGTCGAGTTTGGGGACGCACTTACATTTACAGTGTAACAAGCCTTCATTATTTTATGATGTTGCATGTTTCCAGTCGTTGGCCTTTCTGTCTTTCAATAAATGATCATGTTTCCACGATTGCATGTTTCCCGTCGGTTGACCTTTCTGGCTTTCGATAAATGACCTCCCACCCACGAACAAAATCCTAAATACTGCATCGAATTTAGGTATGTACTTATAATTACTGTGTGAATAGTGTTTACCCTTTTATGACGTTTCGTGGTGGCATTTGTTTGCCAATACTCCTGATGACTAACTGTCCTTGCCGATGCAAAATCGCCGGGTACTTAACGGAAGAGCCGGAAGCCGTATCACATCTGCTCCCAAACATCGCCATGATTGGTTAACACAGGATTGAGTTGTTGAGTTTGAGTCGTTAGTGCTACGTTTTCTCGTTCTTCCCGAGGATCACTGGCGTGTTTTGGACTTAGTCATATAGAGTCTTCTCCGTCATCCAGTTAAGCGACCTATTTCCGATTATAAGCCATTTTCTGGCATCCCATCCCGATTCGCCTGGCGATCCGAAAAAAACACTTATTTCGCATTCCCCAGAATTACGCCGAAGATTCAGATTTCCCGCCTCAGAACGAAAGATTAGATCCGCTGAACGGAGCTCCAACCTTTAATCGACCGGCAAACAGAGGCGAAAAAATCTTATAAGGACATAGGTCGGTTAACCGAAGGAAGAAAACGGCTTATGTGGAAAATGATGCAGGTCGGTTAACTGGATGATTAGATTAGATTAAATTAAATTTTATTTACACATGTATACAAAACATTTTGCAGCACCATTCTTCATATTGAGGTAACACTAATTTTACATTATTCTACATGCCATTCATGCACGGTTCATACATTTCCAACAAACATTCTGCATACAAAAAACACTCACGCACCATTGCTATTCTTTTGAAAGGAAAACTCTAAAACGCAGCTATTTTTTATCCACCAAATCATCAGTTACAAGTGCATTAACACAGGGACGAAAAATGACATTATCCAAGCCAGCTGTGCAAGCGAGCGGCAACACGAAAGCAAACAATACCTTGCTGTCATCAAACCGAACTGACTTACCTGTGAGCATCGAGAGACATCTTTCGGGTTTTATTGTGTTCATCAACCAGCAGTCTGATGCAGTTCTGCAACTGGTCGCATCGCCTTGCCAGCGCTGACTTCCATTGTCTAGTTTCATCCACGAGAACGCTAAATCAGTAAGATACGGATTATTTTATATATTTATATTACATTTGGCTACATTTTTTTCTGGTAGGGCGTACTCGCTTGTAGGCTACCTCGGTTTATGCCTGCTCGGTTATTCTCTACCTCAACGGCTTTGCGAATAGTTTGATGGAGTCCGGTGCACATTGCAAGAATTGGCCTTTTTCTAAATATACCGAATGGGAAGGGTTTTCGAAAATATGTTCTGCAAGTGCAGATTTGGAAGTGTAGTTGTGACGGTGTTCGTTGGCGAGGGCGTGGACAATTTGTTGCTAATGCTCTGCAAGTCGTTTTCCGAAAGTTCTCTCTGTCCTTCCTACGTAACGCTTTCCGCAGTCACAGAGTATTTAATAAATACCTCTTAGGTGCTGATTCGATTGAGTACTCTCTACAAGAAACGAGTAATGGGGTTATTAATAGAAGAAAATTCAAGCCTCAGTCCCTTATTAAAGGACCCCTCTTGCATATTCTGCCTTTTATAATATACTTAGCTTTCATATGGAATTATAAGCTTCTAAAATCCCCACCTTTCTCCATTGTTTCGTTTCGTAACTACAAATTTTTAGTGCTTTTTCGGCCTTTCCGAGTTTTCCCGTCACCCAACGAAAAGTTTGCCGTAATCTTCAACGTCCGCTGACGACTCTTTCACATATAAGGATGTGATACTCTTCTGTTAATTACTTCTTTTATTTGTTCAGTTTTCCCACTTTTTGACTAAGGCACGTTCAGTTTTCAAATGTTTTGCGCCCAGCCGCCGCGTCGTAGAGTAGGAAGGCTGGATATAATCGACAAGCGCTAACAAGAGAATCGCTAGTTTTAGGTGGAAAGTATTGGTATTTCCAAATACGTTTTTTCTGATTCATTTCGTAGGGAAAAGATCATTTCTAGTAAGAGTTGTGCTTTAATAACAAAACCGAAGTTGATCAAAATTTAGAAAAAAACTTTCCTGTCATCGCCCCAATCGAGCAGCAAAAATAGCAGCCGTGTCAAAATTAAATCTCAGCACTAGTTTTCCGTACAGTGGTATTTAAAAGTAAGAGATACAAGCGAGTACTCCCTACCAGAAACGTGGAACGGGGTTATTAATGGCAAAAAATTCAAGACTCAGTCCCTTATTAATTACAAAACCGAAGTTGATCGAAATGCAAAGAAAAAACTTTTCTTGTCATCGCCCCAATCGAGCAGCAAAACTTATCTGTTTAAAGTTTTACTGAAAAGGCAACTTATTTTTGCACCATTTAAATGAATACTCTGCATTTTTTGGATGGTGTTAAGGGATATTTTATTTTTCACTATTTGCTCTCGAATGACCTTCAGAATATCTACGGTCGTCCCCACAACGCAAATTTCAACTATGACGCAGAAAAATTGAATCTCAATACATACGCGGCGTTTCAGTGGCCAGTGATCAGCTTACGGAAGGTAGCTCGCTGCGTGAACACTTATTTTTCGTAAATAATTTTCGTCGAGCATACAACACAGATTACAAGCACATACAGCATAAAAATCAGACAAGGAAATTCCACTATTTGAAAATCGATTATTCTTGAATAGCGGAGCAACGAAGTAACGCATTTTCGCCGGGTTTTCAAGCTTCTTTAACTGAATAAGTGATTGGGTAACTAGATTGTCCTATCTAAGCCCTTTTCAGTTAAACTTTAACGCACTCGAATTGATTCGCAGTTAGCTTGGGCTAAATGGATATTCTACATGTACGAAGAGAAACTTAATTCACCTTAACAGTACCTTTATCTTTATCACAGAAGCCACTTGCGATTTTTAAACAAACTTATTAGTAATGAAAATACTCTTGATGACTAACTCGACGAAGCCGACGAAGAATCGCCATGTACCTAGCGGAAAAGCCAAAAGGGTCACCACATCTGTCCCCAACGAACGCCGTTTAGTGGTTGACACAGGATCTGAATCATCGTTCGGGCGACGTTTCTCGTTCTTCCCGAGATTCACTGGCGTGTTTTGAAAGTCAGATAACGCGTATTTTTGTTTTGTTTGCACCGGCCCTACCATTAAAGTAAGTGCACACACACTCCGATCCTCGCAGTCCGATACGAATTTCCTCTTTCACTCTGGAATTTCCATCCATCCATCATAGCGTAATCAAATTCAATTTCTTACATATAAATTCCGCCATTGTTGAAAATGGGGTTCGGATTTGGGGTTGAAGTTTATTTTGCTGCCGAGTTCGAAGGGAGGGGAATTTCCGGTAACATTGATGGGTGGTTTGTACTGGCTAGGACAGATTTGCCAAACTGCATTGCTAGGTGTTGTAGCTGCATTTTTAGCGACGATACATTCAGTTTCGTAAGGGCTTGTTTCGCAAGGGTTATTCTGACGCTTAGCATGCAGTTTTCCCTATAGACGCTACTCCACCATATCCAGCGCTCCCAAGCGGAGTAGTTTCTGTTAATCCACCCATGCCTCACCACTATCACTTGTGACAGACACTGTAAAATAGAACCGCCGGTTAAAGCGGGTTAAATTAAAAAAAATTAAAAAAAGACCACCTAATTTCCTAGGTTTGAAATAACTCTTTCTGGACTACATCTCAGCCGATTATCCCGGACAGCTGTTATGGCACGTAGGGAGCCAAGGGTCAAAATAATAATTTCCATCTAATGCTCCGACTGTTTATTATAAATTATAAAACCAAGACCAGTGTGGTACCTCTTTAATTCTTTGCTAATCAATCCTGGAAAATTCCGCCATCTAGAAAAGAAGACGTTGTGCGTGGGTTTTCTCTCGAGCCAAAACAGCAACTCGGCAATCGAGTTCAAATCTAAACAAACCCGTGGCATGCGATCCCTACGAGAAGGTAAAACAGAATGTTTGGATTACGTCTTTAATGAGAAACAAGACCAAAGGTATCGATGGGATCCCAAAAATGTAATATTTGATCCAGACGATTGGGTCTTGTAGGTCTTCGGTCTTCGACGGACTTCTTAAACATTTTTACTATTCAAATTTAGAAACATATTAAGGCCAACGGTAATCATCTGAGAAGACCAAGTTCAGATATGGACTCAGCATGTGTATTTACCCTATAGCCTACGTCGTATCGTTACTTCTGCCAAATTTCCGCTTTCGGTCAGATTCCGGACAAAGTGCTTGTCTGGCAAAAGTTAAAGCTAAAAAACGAATTCAGCATGCCTCCTTACATCGAACCTCTTACTTTTAACAAATTTTCAGGTTTCAGCTGCACTCCGAGAGATCTATACGTCCGGTGAGAAGATGGTTGTCATATACGTATTCAGCATGTACCTGTCTTCTTAACCGCAAACCGAACATCTTATCAAAGACAAATAAAAACTTTTACTTCAAACACATTTTCCGGTGCCGAACTAGTTGTCCGTCGAAAAAATAATTTTCATATTCGGACTCAGCACGTTTCCATGCCCCTAAACCGAACCTCTAATCAACCTCAGATTAAACTTTTACTTCTCACAAATTTTCTGTTTTTTGCTGGATTCCGGATGAACTACTTGTCCGGCGAGAAAACAATTTTCATATTCGGATTCAGCATGTCTCCTTACCCCCAATTCGATTATTTCACTCGCTTTTAAACATATTTTTTGTTTCACTTAATTTCAAACCCCTTCCCCACCCCTAAATATAGGGCTAGAGAACCCATCTTCGAACTTAACCTGTACTTTGACCGAAACAGTCCTCATGCCAAGTTTGATCAAAATATCTCAACCCCTTTGAGAGTTATCCTGCTAACAGACGGACAGACGGACAACTTTTACGAAGTCGTGCGTATCCCTCCACTTACGCTTTGGGATCCGAAAAAACCTACAATCTGATCCCCAGGTAATGGAGGTTTTTCATATGTCTCGGTAGTAGACAGCGAGAGTAACCCACTACCTTATGGATTCGACTTTTTACTATGTCTAGACAAGCGTTGACTATGAGACAATGCGGGCTAACACTGGTACACCCGGAGCACTGCAATGGAATAAGGCGAATTTCGCATAAGTATTTTCGCATGATAAATATTATCGGACTGTGTTCGCACATAGCTTCAGCCTACATGTGTACTTCCTTTAAGTCGTAGTCCCGACCGGAACCCCTATCGTTAATCTCGGAACGCCAAAGACGACATATCCTGATTGTACGCTATGCTAACAGGCCACCATTCCCATTATCTAAAAACCTTTCAAGCTTACTTTGCTGCTAAATATTTGCTCCTCCACAAATCTGCTTGAACTGATAACGTCTCTTTTGTCTCGAAATCAACTGACAGCTGTTCCACATACCGCCGAATATCGTTAGCTAGTTTGACTTTATCTTCAGTGAGGAAATGAACCCTCGCTTCAATATCTTCCCCAACTGACGCCACTAATAACTTCTTTAGGTCACTGTTTACCTAGAGAAAACAGGGTTAAAAAGATAAATAGGGCCAGACAAACAAAACAAAGGATTATGTTCAAACATGGAGGTATCCTAAGAATAGATAGATGAAGGCTTGGATCTTCCCAAGGTCCCCACGTAGATTTTATTCTTCCATATCTGCCTTCATCGCCACCAGAATCTGCGAACTAGTATAAAGTATAAAGTTACAGATGTAACTGCTAAAGCCGAGGGGTCACTCACTCCCCAACACTTGCTGTACACCATTTCCCGGCCTAAACGGCGATGCTGGCACCGATTTCGGCCATAAATTAGGCGATTCATCTTCTAAACGTGCTGATTTTAATGTTCTAACACGTGGCAACCGGTGCCAGGCACCGGGCACTTGTAATGCATTTAAATCGAGGGTGGGCAACCCCTCGGCTAAAGCCTAGAAGTTTAATAAGGCGATTCATTTTCTAAACGTGCTGATTTTAATGTTCTAACACGTGGCAACCGGTGCCAGGCACCGGGCACTTGTAATGCATTTAAATCGAGAGTGGGCAACCCCTCGGCTAAAGCCTAGAAGTTTAATGATTTTTTTAATATTTGAGTTTTGTGCCCGTGAACAAACAAATGAAATCACGGAGTAAATGAGAAACAGAAAAGACAGTGTAAAAAAAATACATACAAAAAAATAACATCACGACAGACCATCTACCATGTTGACTAAATGGTGAAGAAATCACCACAGACGTTACGGGTAAATGGGAACCCGCATACTTAAACTAAGGAGTCCTGATTTTTCGCCACTCAGTGACACTATAAACCACAGAGGCGAGATACAAAATACACTCGGGGAAATAACAGCATCGACAAGACCCGCAAGCACCGCCTGGTTTACAGACTTTATAAGCCCAATCAGTCCAATGTACTCAGGTGAATTTTTTTCAATGCTATCATCTCGTAAATAAGCTCAAGCTGAAACAAAATGAAAAATTGTCTGTCAAACTTGCGGAAAGCTTTCTCCGTATCACAGTTTCATTCTTTTGCATTGTTGATTTTTCTTCTGTTGTTAATGTATTTGCTTTTTCTTTCTAGTTCCAATTACTTTTTTTCACTTTCTCCTTTAATCGTCTACCTTCGCATTTTGTATATAATGCGGTAAAAGCTAAATTTTGCAATGAGAATTCTCGACCGGACCCATAGATCTGGTATTGACTAAACTTTAGCCGATTATCTACGGCCCGTGACGTTTTCGTGTCGTCATGAAAGAAATAGGGAAATTCGATTAAATGAATGTTACAGAATATATATTTGTATCTATATATATATGTAGAAATGGAAAATATAGACATTTTGTGTGACGTCACGACCCGTCGATAATCGGCCAAAGTTTAGTCAACACCACGGACCTGCGGCCAAATCCGGAAAACCGGACACCGGTTCTTATTTTGCAGCAGTAAGCATGAACAAATTTGGTATAAACACGTATTGGTATAAATACGTAAAGGGACGGATTCGAATATTCATATTTGAATTTATAGGACTCTGCATGGTCCAAGCTAAAGGCTTGGGAACAAGCGGTAGAAGCTCATATGGCACTTGTAAGGCTGGGTCAGAGGATAAAAGTTCTCGCTAGTACGAACCACCGGTCACTGTTACCAGAAACAGCACCTCCCAATCATCGATACCCCCTAGAGTCCGGACAAATCGTTACGGAGACTAGCTTGTGCCTTTTTTCACTTTATATGTTATGTATTATTTATATGTTTGCTGTTTATATGTAAGAAAATGAATTTAGCTATGCTACGACGGTTTCGAAACTCTCTCTCTCTCTCAAGTTGGAACTTGCCAATTCGTGAGCTTGTTCTGATCATTTCTAAGCAGACCCCTGAGACAAAAATTAGCATGCGTGTTTGATGAGAGGAGAGAATGCTTTGTCATCATAGAAAGGTTTGATAGTTTCCTGAGGCTGCAATGGAACAAAGAACCAGATTTTTAGAGTTAAATTAAGTAATTTTCGTGATGCTTAGTAGCGTATCAGTGATTGTGTGTTTTGGTTGACATTTTTACCCTATTGTTTTTTGCTATGGCACTCTGGCTTTTAAAGCAAGAAACTTTTTATTATTACACAACAAGGTGATTGAGTTACAAATCTAGTTCAGTGTACACCATGTGATTCTTGGTAAAGCTGGATCAGTATTATTCTGCCCCCATCACCACCTAGAGTACAGAAGGGAGCAATTCCAGAATAAATGAAAAGGAATCACCTGTGACTGAAGCTTGAGCTGTTCCTTTTGGGCTCTGTTTTCTATTCTGAGGCACTCGACTTCTCTCTGTAATGTAGTTAGTTCCCCATTCTTTGTCTTTTCACCAGAACTAGAGACAGAGCCATTGGCCACATTAATCTTAGGTCCTGGTATCTCCTGTTTATGAATCACAGACTGAGGTAGCAAGATATGGGGGTGCACTTCACTTTTGGGTTTTTCTTTTTCAAAACTCTCATTTGACTTCACAGTAACAACTCTCTCCTCAGGGAAAAGAGGTCTTACAACTTCTTTTGTAGTCTCATACCTGAACATTTGGGTTAAAGGTACTGTAGGTCTAGTCTGGTTTAAAGACATAGATGCCATCTGCTGGCCAACTGAAGTTAGGAAGTCAAAAGGTGCTGGAGTTGGCTGTGTACTGATCACTGGCTTGGTAGATGGCTCCATGGTCTGAAAATATAATCCAATTTAACACAAATGTTTGGAAAACAAATACTATGAAACCACGAGCGACACTTCTTTTTTTCTGGGGGGGGGGGGGGGGGGGGGCAAGCGAAGCCATGGCCTCCTCTAGCTTTCAGTGTCTTTTTCCTCTATGATATGGTTTGGCCGCTAAATAGGTTTCAACAGGCAAAATCTCAGGCAAAATATAAAGAAACGACTTGGCTTTAAAGTTAAAAAAAAATGGGCTGAGGTACAACATCATTTCATCACTTAACTTAAATAGGCTTAAAGACGCAATGAAAATGAGTTACTTCTTTCTAAACTATTCATATAGAGGATTGTCATCAAATGAACTATCCTTTTTGGATTTGTGGCACGACCATGTGCTGTACCAGGGACGTAACTAGGGGTGGGGGGGGGAGAAACTTGTTCAGCAAGTTCACTTGCACTCTGAGGAAGTTCAGCTGACGTATCGTGCACATTTTCGGTTGCCCCCCCCCCCCCCCCCAAGCCTAGGACGGTAATTACGCCCCTGGCTGGTACTGGGCTTGTACCTCTATAATAGCTATACTAGAGCTGACTTATAGAGCCCAAGACGAATCCCTAGCAGATTAAAAATAATTCAGCGTAGACTAGGCCTACATTATTCATATGGTAATTTATCCAACGTTTGTTCAGTCCGCATCGGTTGCATTCGGGTCGTCCCTTCGTAGATACAGCGATTTAAAATGTTTATTTGGTCTCATTCGTTACCAAATTCGGTAATTCACCGGACTTTTCTCTAGTCCGGTATCTGTTCTATTGCATTCGGTCAGTCTATTTCATAATTCGGGGATTAATCAGGTTTATTTGGTTCTGATTGGTTACCTAATTCAGTAATTCATCGGATTTTTGTTTGGTTCGTACCAATAACCAGACTTGCCCCATTCGGTTGTTTTAGGTGGTTCTATTAAGAGTTTTATTCCATTACGAAATTCGGTCCTACCGCTACCGATCTGTTCCTTATTTTTTTAGTTAGTTTTTCGGTATTACGAATTCATTATTTTGTTGACCCCAGTTACTGAGTTCGGTAGTTTAAATGGCATCTATTTAGCTCTTACTCTTTACCATTTAACGGTAGCTTCAGCTGGTTGCCATTCATTACTTAACTTTTACTTCTAATGATTGCACTTCAGGAATAAGCACGTCTATTGACGTAAACACTAGCCTACTTTTGTTTGCTGTAAATTCAGAATAACTCTAGGCCTACTCTGTATCTACTTTCCATGGATGGCCCTTTTTTCGTCTGACACCTCTGTGGCTTAATAGGTAGTCTTGGGAGAGCAAAGAGGCGCTTTGATATAAGTGTTTCCAGAAAACTTCGCCTGCGGCGCATTTCGCAGTCTTCACTATTTAGAAGAAGGGTGCGTCATTTAGTTGGCGTTTGAGGCTTAGGATTTTGGGGCGGCTTGAACCACATCAAAAGCCAGAATTTGCATGGGAGCAGTTAAATGTTGCCAGAAAAAAAGTGGGTTTAAAAAAATTTAGTCTGCGGCGCTTTCATTTGTCCTGCGTACAGCCGTTAGCGACGTTGCCGTCAAGTCCTGTTGGCAAAACTGGACATCCCCAAAAGGTAAAAGGCTAGTGACGCCGTATCCCTGCAAAAAAACAGAAGTGGAAGAGCGTGAAAACGTGCCAAATTTTCTCTTTAGACTTGATTTTGTACATACAGTGCAACTTTGTCACATTATAGCTTCTTGAAGGCAACTCGCAAAAGAAAAAAAAACTGGTAAATATCAGGTACCGATTCGGTCAATTTTGCCAGGTTTGCCCCCCCCCCCCCGAATGAAGAAAGGCTCGGGACGCCCCTGCGTGGGAGTCGGCCTTCACGCAAACAGATCATGGATCTTTTAAGGGGTATGCCCCTCTCTTCCGATGTTGCCCGCCAGTCAGTAGAAACCGAGTCGGTGCGAAATGCTGTGATTTTTCGTGAAAACAGTCGATTTTTTTTTAGGAAACAGTCGACTTTTCTTTACAGGAGTCTTTGTTTCTCAAAAACAGTCTTGTTTTATCTGAAATTCGGTCGATTTCTCGTCAATACAGCCGTTTTTTCCTGCAAAACAGTTCGTAAAAAATTACCAGCCAACGGGTAAATACCTTGTCACCCCAAAAGGTTTTGGGTAGTAACGCCTCTGAATAAGTTCAGTTGTGTTGGTGAAACGAGACTAAACGAAATAAGAAGTTTATTCAAGCAATAGGCGAGTCAGTATTTGAATGTATGAATGAATGAATGGTTTTATTTGCGCAACCTGGTTGCAATCTTTGCTCAAATCATCATTCTGTAAGTGACCTGTGGGCACTCGCCCACCGTAATGCCCCCCTGCAAGCGTTTTAAAGGATAGCCTACTTATTTCATATTCCCGACTGATTTTCAATACAAATTTATGCTTACCCAAATGGCTTACGAATCAGATTTTCATTGATTAATGGGATCTCAGGAACTTAATTTTAGTGCATGGTACTGTCCTGGACGATGAAACTAAATTCCATTCCAGGTTTGCTAAAAATGCTGTCTCCATCATTGCATAACACATTCTACTGTAGAAAAAAAAAATGTGCGCAAAGTCAATTTTCTTGGCGTCGGAGTGAGCTAATACAACCAAACTGCTACAGTCAATGGTTTCCATGTTGTGTATTAGGCGTAAGAATGTCCGATTTTTGCTACTTATCTTCACCTCTTTTCTTTTGTTGTCCGGATTTACCCCGACAAATGGGGTGATTCTGAAGACTCAGGAGTATCTGGAATCTGAGTCTTACACCCATTACAGTATCAAACTCTACATGTTTCGATATCCAAAGTGGTAGCTGAGAAAGCCAGTTACGTCATGACATCAAAATTTTGTAGTTCAGTCCAATACCTACTTAAGGGGATTTTTTTAAAGAAGAAATTCATGAGAAGTGTCAGGAATCACCCGGGTTCACCCAGTCATACACAAATCCTCAATTTTTGGGCTTGGCGCCCAAATGTATGGGCATGGTGCCTATACATTGGGGCACCATGCCCTGGAGCATGGGCATGGTACCCCTGTGATATTTGGTTAAACTGAGACTGGTTACATACCTAATCAGGGCAGTCTTCCCATCCTAGATCAGAAGATACCAACTTCGTTTTCCAATTTCCAAAATACATCGGAAAGTGGGTGGATCTTGAAAACCTATTAGAGAACTCCCAAGACCTATATAGTTCTGTAGAAGCCACTTTGTTCCTATTGGGTTTACTCTATCCTTTTCCAGAAAATCGTTGCTAGGTAGCATGGACGAAGCAAGCTTTCAATCTGTTCATAAAAGAGAATATTTCCTTTAGATTGTTCGCCTTTTATTGTAATTCATTTTTAGTGACTTTGGTTGACTATGTTACCGTTTGTTCTTAAAACTCATTAAACTCAAAATAAATACAACAAAAACCAAACAATCTAAACAAAGGAATTTGGAAGGAAAGGAAATTTAATTCCTAAAGGCAGGAAATTGAAAAGCTTTAGTTGTCCACTCTACCCAGCTGCGACTAGCTGAAAAGGATAGGCTAAGAGTAGCCTGGCGGCAAAAACCTGGAAAAGGATAAGAGTAACCTGGCAGCAACCACCTGGAAAAGGATAGAGGAAACCCAATAGGAAACAAGAGCTGTAAGCTCATATGGCACTTGAATGGGTTAGGATGTTTTGATTGAAGTAAGTTTCGAGTTTGCGGTTGAGATGCGCACTCTAAGGGAGCTAGAACTTCATTTATAAGGAAAACCCTTGAGGCAAGAAAGATGGGCTGATGGGCAACAGGAAATGCATATGTTGCTTAAACGTATTTTTCTTACTTTGCGGTCAAGATTGGTACTTTAAGGAATAATCGGATTTGGGAAGTAGCAATTTCTAAGCAAATGTTGTTGAATCTCTAATATTCCAGCGATGTTTCACCGTCCTAGCACATCTGAAAGTACCTTAACTCGCGATCACTGGAATCCCAGACCCCCCCCCCCTCCAACTCCACCCACAATACCCGGAGAAAATCTGGTTCTGTAAATGATTAATCCAGAGCATCTGTTTGTGATTCCCACAAAGTTCGATTCCGATCACACCAGACTAAGCGGGTCAAGTATTCCCCCCCCCCCACCAATAATTGTCGGATTCGGTCCGGAAATGAAAAAGATCACCAGAGAGAAATGTCCTCTGTTCAATTATTAAATTCACTCGAATCTGATCACCCGTTCCAAAGTTATGCAAGACTCAATTTTCCGGATTCCTGCCTCAACTCCCTTCCCCCCCCCAAGATTATCATATCGAGGACTTTTTTTTATTCCAAGTTAGTTTGACCGGGTCCCTGATATGCCTGCCAAGTTTCGTCGTGAAAATCCCAAATACCGGAATTCTGGGAAACCCCCTCCCCCCCCCCCTCAAGTGTCCGGATCCAGTCAAATTGTGTAAAAGATTTACATGGACCAGGTGTTTGTTCTTCCCAGCAAGCTTCGCACCAATCCCTCCATTCTAACCGTTTCTTGAGATTTCCGCCCCCCCCCCCAACTCCCCCACGGTGGCAGTAGCCAATCCGATTCAGTAAATGATTTACCTAGAGCATCTGTTTGTTCTTCCCACAAATTTCCATCCCGATCTCCCCATTCTAAGCGGGTCACGTATTTCCCTCCACCCCCCCCAATAGTTGCCGGATCCGGTTCGGATATGAAAAAGATCACCAGAGAAATGTCCTCTGTTCAATTCTTAAATTTCACTCGAATCTGATCACCCGTTCCAAAGTTACGCGTGACTGAATATTCCGGATTCCCCTCCCTCAACTCCCCCCACCATTATCAGGTCGACAGAATTTTTATTTTGAAATCAGTTTGACCGGGTCCCCGGGTCCCTTAGTAATTTAGTGAAAATTTATTTTTATTTTGTTTTGTATTGCCATGGCCCTCGGGCTTTTTGTGTAAATATATATCATATCATATCATATCATATCAGGGACCCGGTCAAACTGATTTCAAAATAAAAATTCTGTCGACCTGATAATGGTGGGGGGAGTTGAGGGAGGGGAATCCGGAATATTCAGTCACGCGTAACTTTGGAACGGGTGATCAGATTCGAGTGAAATTTAAGAATTGAACAGAGGACATTTCTCTGGTGATCTTTTTCATATCCGAACCGGATCCGGCAACTATTGGGGGGGTGGAGGGAAATACGTGACCCGCTTAGAATGGGGAGATCGGGATGGAAATTTGTGGGAAGAACAAACAGATGCTCTAGGTAAATCATTTACTGAATCGGATTGGCTACTGCCACCGTGGGGGAGTTGGGGGGGGGGCGGAAATCTCAAGAAACGGTTAGAATGGAGGGATTGGTGCGAAGCTTGCTGGGAAGAACAAACACCTGGTCCATGTAAATCTTTTACACAATTTGACTGGATCCGGACACTTGAGGGGGGGGAGGGGGTTTCCCAGAATTCCGGTATTTGGGATTTTCACGACGAAACTTGGCAGGCATATCAGGGACCCGGTCAAACTAACTTGGAATAAAAAAAAGTCCTCGATATGATAATCTTGGGGGGGGGAAGGGAGTTGAGGCAGGAATCCGGAAAATTGAGTCTTGCATAACTTTGGAACGGGTGATCAGATTCGAGTGAATTTAATAATTGAACAGAGGATATTTCTCTCTGGTGATCTTTTTCATTTCCGGACCGAATCCGACAATTATTGGTGGGGGGGGGGGGGAATACTTGACCCGCTTAGTCTGGTGTGATCGGAATCGAACTTTGTGGGAATCACAAACAGATGCTCTGGATTAATCATTTACAGAACCAGATTTTCTCCGGGTATTGTGGGTGGAGTTGGAGGGGGGGGGGGTCTGGGATTCCAGTGATCGCGAGTTAAGGTACTTTCAGATGTGCTAGGACGGTGAAACATCGCTGGAATATTAGAGATTCAACAACATTTGCTTAGAAATTGCTACTTCCCAAATCCGATTATTCCTTAAAGTACCAATCTTGACCGCAAAGTAAGAAAAATACGTTTAAGCAACATATGCATTTCCTGTTGCCCATCAGCCCATCTTTCTTGCCTCAAGGGTTTTCCTTATAAATGAAGTTCTAGCTCCCTTAGAGTGCGCATCTCAACCGCAAACTCGAAACTTACTTCAATCAAAACATCCTAACCCATTCAAGTGCCATATGAGCTTACAGCTCTTGTTTCCTATTGGGTTTCCTCTATCCTTTTCCAGGTGGTTGCTGCCAGGTTACTCTTATCCTTTTCCAGGTTTTTGCCGCCAGGCTACTCTTAGCCTATCCTTTTCAGCTAGTCGCAGCTGGGTAGAGTGGACAACTAAAGCTTTTCAATTTCCTGCCTTTAGGAATTAAATTTCCTTTCCTTCCAAATTCCTTTGTTTAGATTGTTTGGTTTTTGTTGTATTTATTTTGAGTTTAATGAGTTTTAAGAACAAACGGTAACATAGTCAACCAAAGTCACTAAAAATGAATTACAATAAAAGGCGAAACAGATATATAATCTATTCAGTTATTAAGTTTCGTTACAATCCGATCACCCGTTCGAAAGTTACATTCCACTCAATTTCCCCGATTCCCCTGCCCTCCACTCCCCCCCAAAATGGTCGGATCGGAAAACTGATTATTTCTAAGTTTTTTTGGTCGGGTCTCTGATACGCCTGCCAAGTTTCATGGTCCTAGCACATCTGGAAGTACCATAACTCGAAAAAGTGTGACAAAATGCCCTAAATTTTCAAGTTTCCAGCGCCCTCAACTCCCCCGCATATGGTCGGATCGGGAAACTGATTATTTCCAGGTTAAATTGGTCGGGTCCCTAATATGCCTGCCAAGTTTCATTGTCCTAGCACATGTGGAAGTACCCTAACTCGAAAAAGTGTGACAAAAAACTCGGACAGACCGACAGACGGAATTGTGATCGGTATATGGCACTTGAGCCAGAGGCTGCAAGTGCCATAAAAAGTGGCCTCCACAAAACTCTATGTATCCTGGGAGTGCTCTAATATTTTGAAAACTGGAAAAGATGGTTGGACAGAAAATAAAATCAGGTATCTTTTGATCTAGGAAGGGAAGACAGCCCTGTTTAGGTCTTGTCTTATGGGATGTCAATGCGCTCGGCTTTTGCCCTGAATGCTGCCAAATATAAAATTTTAGTCAACTGTCCAACAATACAGTCTCCTACTTTAAAATTAACAACACATTGGTCAAAACTCTTAAATTACAGTCTTGCGGTAAGGCCAGAAGAGCAAACAAATTTGCATAATGCCTCATATGTACACTCGTAAATCCTTGCCTTTACGAAATGTCCCATATCCGAGCCCCAAAGCTGTAGATTGGGGTAACTTTTTGTAACTTTTGTGATTCCAGCTTACAAATCAACTGGCTCCTTTGAGTACTGTATCTTGGACATTCAGACAATATGTGAAAAACCATTTATGGTATACCCTGTTTAGGTACAGGAATATTGCATATCCCCGCCCATCTTACGGCACCACCTGTCGTAAATAGCTTCAATAGCTCATTCCCCTGCCATATTACTGCTCATTTACCTGAATTATTATATTCCAGCCTAATTGCAACTGAAGTTATCAACTTTTCAGCTCCTTTGTCTACCATACATGCAACTGAAAGTTTTCTCATGACGTTATGAAGCGCAAAGAGGTGGGGTCTACGAAGTGCATTACCGAAGAAAGACTACTACAAATAATCTGAGGATGTGACGTCAGTCGAGGACAGTTGGCGATCGCATAGAAGGATTGCGACTTTCAGTGACTTAAAAAAATAAGAAAATCTCAGTATTATTTTTTCTGTCAATAAAAAAAAAATCTGCCAATCAATAATTGAGTTATCGTTGGTCTCTGTTCCTGCCCTCCTGGAGCTCACGACCACGCCATCTGCATTTTACAAAACCTTTTGGTGCCACCGGTAAAAACAAATCATCCCGCTGGTGCTGACTTCTGGTTCATTTACACACCGTGTAAGATCGGACATATTTTACGCATGTAGGCTATCTGAGCTTGAAAAGATTTCTAGCAATACAGACGTATTTAGAAACAAACCAGACCGATTTCTCAAATACGTCCGTACTGCTAGAGATTTTTCAAGCCCAAACATGTGCATGGAAGACACCTTGATTTCAAATACGCTCGGATTTTATGCAGTGTGTAAATTGAGGGGCTGCCCACTCTCCGCCACTTGGTGTACACCATGTTGCGCTATCCATCCGCCAAGTGCGCCACCCATCCACCACGCATGCCACCTGGTGTAGACTGATTTTGAGAGTGGTCAACCCTTCTCTTAATTCTATTATTCCTGTTTATGCTGCCTGTTGCAGATATGAGACTGTGTTTCTACTCCTAGCACAAATTGGCCTTCTTCGCCATGCGCTCCATACTTGGCATGCACAAGAGCAAATGCATGGCGTATCCCCGCACCAGATGAAAACGGGTGGCGCCTTTCAGGAGCCTTTATGCTGCCTTTATGTACCAAGGCCAGCCCAAGGGTTGCATTCAAATTTTGTTAAACTTCATGAGGCTTTGGAACTCAAACTTCAAAGTAGGTAGTTGTATATGATCCCCAAATCAGGCCTTTCTATTGATGGTAAAGTGTTGTAAAGTTGACCTCCTGGGGGAACGGGTCAGCCAAAGACAGTGCCATGAATTGGAAAATCCAGTTTAGGGTGATGCCTTCTTGCAACAGTCCTGTATGTAACCAGTCTTTGTTCAAACAAATATCATGGGGTTACCATACCCACAAATTTAGGATTTGTGTATGACTGGCTTCACCCTATCGTAAATGATGCTGCAATGCTGAAGGGAAAAGACAGCACTGTGTACATATTCCCACCTGACTAGAACTTGACGAGCCTGCCCACTCTATTCTGCAGTTAAATTAGATAAGGATACTTACGCTAGTAAGCCAAATAGTCCTTAAACCAAATAACAAGGAATCTCACAGCAATGTCAACACTAAAAAAATGAATCACCACACTAAAATTTCCTATCCGACTCAGACTTTGAAGTTGCTCAAGCTCAAGCTTTCTAGTTAGAAGGAACGGACAGATGGCAGTGTCTGCTAGAAAGTCTGGAAGGCAAGGCACAAACTTTGAACTTGTTGGATGAGGAAATGGAAAATACTAAACATACCAGAAGCATTTGATTCAGTCATCAGTATGCAACTTCCTTCGCATATTGAAAGGCCGATCTATAACGGTTATTCAGATACTAAAGAAGACATTCGATTGCTGAACCTCTGAAAATACGAATTTGACGTCAAAGGGGTGAAAGGACTACAGTGTACATTCCACATACCCTCTCAACTTTTTGGAATTGGAATTGGAAAGTATCTCGGGAAAGGATCGGAAAGGAAAGGATCATGCTACAGTACAGTCAAACTTACCTTTTGGTAAGTTATGTCTTATTTTGGTCTTAATATTCATCAAGGTCTGTTTTCAGTTTTCTTGATGACTGGAATGAACTCCATTCAGCTCATCAGGAGCAGACTAAAAGGAGACATTTGCACGTAGATGGCTGTAGAATTGAACTTGTGATCCCATCCACGCGAAAAAAGAGAAAATGGGTTGGGTGTTGAACGGCTGAGGAGTGCAGGTTCTGTCCATGCCAAAATGCCCAATCAGCTGGATGAGAGCATATAAGTGGGAAGGTCTACAAAATATCCCCATTCAGCTCAATGCTGCCCATGGAGTGGTGTTGAGCGGGAGGCGTTTGGGCCTGGTCTGGGCTGGGAGGTGTCCATCGAGCTGGATGGCGCGCTCACCTGTTCATGCGTAGCCTACACGCAAAAATGACAAAAAGATTGGCGACATCCGCACGAAAGTGGGACACACGAAAAATGGCACATTGCGGCAACCCCATATAAATCAGTTTGAGGAATAAATTTTCATTACAGATTTTCAGTTAACAGGTTCAACGAAGATGGACAAAACTGTGTTTGGAGAATCCCTGAGAGTGCAATTGCTGGTTGCAGTTCTAATTATGTGATATATGTCACATATTAGTAAGCAAAGAGAGAAATCTAGCTTAGTTCATACTTTCACACTCCACATCTGAGCGCTTGCGCAGTTGTTGGCTTTCATTTGCCTATTATCTTACTTAAATCAGTCTTTGCAATCAGTAGGCCACTGCACGTAAGTATTTGGTAGGTTTTATCCCCATCGTAACTACGCTTCCAGGTTGTTCAAAATTAAGAGATGTGCGAAGTAGTTTGGGAAACCCCAAGTTGAACTAATATGCTAAGTAGTTTGTGAAACCTTAAGTTGACCTAATTGGAATCTCGATCATATATTTACAGAATGAACAGGTGGATATGTACACTATACAGTTATGGGCACTCAGATCTTTCATCTTTTAACTGTGGGTGATCTCTTGTAGTGACTTCATAATTGTCATGAAGGTATTAATGTCGAAATTATGTCTGATGGTCTCCAAGTACTGAGAAGCACTGCTAAAGATATTGTCTGATTTCCCGTTCTCTCTGCCATATAAAGAGCTTGTAGAGAATGTGAAGAAAGCACCACCACTGAAAATAAAATATTAGGTGTAAGCAAGATACCATAAAATACAAGTTTGCAGCAGGTATAAATCCCGGCAGGTACTCAGTATTAAAAAAAAAGATCTTCTGGTCTAGGAGAGTTGGTCACTTTGCAAGGATAACCTCAGAGAGATAGACCCCTATACCATGAGGGATTGAAACAAATTCATAAATCTGAGAGTGTGGTCAGTTGGCTTCTGAACAAATGGTGGTGCACCAGAGACCATCTTTTCAAGCGTGGCGTCTGAGTATCATTGACCAGAAAACCAGGGTCAGGGACAGGCAGACGTAGAGTCGATTTTGCGCCTCCGTTGTTAGTTCCAGACAGGAAAACCGGATTTTCTGTCAGTGCTGTAAGTCTCCAAACAGTAGTTGCGTTTATGCAGATGCCGTGGTATCTGATACCACGGTCTAAAGCCGTCTTCGCATTTATCGTGGTATTTCATACCACGGTCAAAAGGCGTTTTTGCAGTTATCGTGGTATCTGATATTAAGATACCACGGTCCGACCGTGGTAACTGATAGTGGTATCTGAGAAAGTCATCTCACTTTCATCATTACCAACAAGAGAGCCTAGGATTTTGTAAAATTGGTGAGCAAGAAGTTTGGAACTTAGTGATGTAACTGGATATTACTTTTTCTTTAGGGATGACTTCGAAAAGCGCAATTTCGGCAATTGTAGTTGCTGCAGAGCAACCGTGGTATCAGATACCACGGCAACGGCAAAAACGACTTATTGCAGGTCCAGTTACCGTGGTAACATATACCATGGTATCTGCAAAAACGCAACTAATGGTGTTGTTGTTTTCAAGTGAGCTGCAAGTTTCTGGCACTAAGTGGCATTCAGTTTCTGAAAGCCACAGGGTAAGCATGGAAGGGCAGAACGCTTTTCAGCAGCTTAAATTTCAAAAAGCAAAATTTAGAGTCGAGACCGTCAGTAAACATGTACTCCGGGTCTAGCCTACGATCTTATTTTCATACACTGCTTCCCATTAGCTATTTAGCCACGGGATGAAGTGCAATCTGAGTCAAAAGAGAAGTTAACAAAGCTTACCTAAATACTAGGACCACCGCAGCAATAATGAAGGCAGCCATGGCAATAATTGCGATGACCCCAGTAAAACCGGAAAACGTCGCCTCTCCGCCATGGCCGGTTTTGGACGGTGGTTTCGGATAGTAGGGGCCATATGAGCTATACGAGGGACTTTTCTGAATGCTATAAGCACCCACCTGTAACAAAGTTCTTATTAAAGACCAAGCTGTTGACAATAAAAAGAAAGCAGATGAAAAAAGAAAACAGCTGATTTGAATTTTCTGGCGAAAAAGAGAAAAATGTTGCCTAGTCTCTTTAAGCATAGGGAGAGCCACGAGGGCAGTAGCTTATAAGCATAGCCTACCATGCAAGAGCACAGCGTTTTTGAAAAGCACGGTTCCTCACCTAAACCTCACTAGCAGAATTCGTATATCATTAATGCTTGATGTGTTTCTCTGGTGTTAACCTCGGCACCGTGAAAGATTCTAACGCCCACGATCTGCCTGAAGTCATTCATTATGCTCCAGGCCAGGTTAAGGGCCTAGAGGCGTGAGTACTTATCAGTTGGCGCCTCCCCTCCCCCGTCCATACTTTGTCGTATACAACAAGACCAAAGGTTTCGATGGGATCCCAAAAATTTAGTATTTCATCCAGACAAATGGGTCTTGTAGATATCTGGTCTTCGCCAGACTCCTTGAACATTTATACTATTAAGATTTAGAAACAGAAGAAAGCCAATGGCTAATCATCTGCGAAAACCAAGTTAAGATATGGATTCAGCATGTGTGTATACCCATAGGCTATACGTTAGATTTACTTTGACGAAATTGATCAAAACTTCCTGCCTTACTTCTGCCAAATCTCCTGTTTAGACTGGATCCCGGGCGAACTACTTGTCAGGCAAAAACTAAAGCTCTAAAACGAATTCAGCGTATCTCCTTACCCCTATATCGAACATCTAATCAACTTCAGATAAATCTTTAACTTAAAAAAAAAATTACGGTTTCAGCCGGATTCCGGGCGAACTGTATTTCCGGGTAGAAAATGATTGTCAAAAGCGGATTCAGCATGTCTTCTTACCCCTAAATCGGACATCTAATCAACTTCAGGTAAAACTTTTACTTTAAAAAAATTCTGGTTTCTGCCGGATTTCCCGCGAACTACTCGTCCGACGATAAAATGATTTTCGTATAAATGTTCAGCATGTCTTCTTACCCCTAAATCGAACATATAATCAACTTTTAAATAAAACTTTTACTTTTAACAAACTTTCCGGCTTTAGCTGGATTTCGGGCGAACTACTTGTCCGGCGAGAAAATGGTTTTCATATTCGTATGCAGCATGTCTTCTTACCCCTAAATCGGCTATTTATTATACGTTTAAAAAAAATTGTTCGCTCCTGAATTTGAACCCCCTTCTCCACCCTTAAATGTTGAGCTACAAAGCCCATCTACGAACTCGACCTCTCCCATGACCTAAAGAGTCCTCCCACCAAGTTTCATTAAAATATTCATTCCCTTCGGGAGTTATCGTGCTCACAGACAGACAGACAGACGGACAACTTTTGCTATGTCGTAGGTATCCCTCCACTTACGTTTTGGGATCCTAAAAAACAAATCAGTTTCTGTAAGCCTCCACATGATAGTTGCCTATTTAAAATCCTTGAAAAATATTCAATGCGATGCATTAACGCATAAAAAAAAAAATTTGTTCGGTTTGGAAAACTAAAACAAAAATTGCCCTCAAAGTTACTAGTCTTGGACCTTTTTCACTGTGGACAAATTTCATCAACTTCTAGAGCTCCCCCATATATTAATATTTGCATGAGGAGATATCAAGAACCAAAATTAGACAAACTTGGCGGTTCAAGGGTTGGAGCGCGATGTGTTGGGGCTGAGCTGGCAAAACTTAACCTATTTTAAAACGGAAAAGGATTCGAACTGATGAAACTGCAGAAAGTCCTGCCTAGGAAAACCCAATAGTTTTTCGGCGCTGTGAACAGTGTTATCCACCTGGCTCATATAAAATGCACTACTCAAGTAGCAAAAAAGTACTACCAGAGGAGAAAATGTACCACCTGAAAAAAAGTATTCGCGAGTTGCTTTTCGCGGATTGTTTTCCACTGTTGCTACCAATATGATCTGAATCGAACCTTCGTCAAAAATAGGGGTTTCATTCAGGACCGGATTAAAATTAAAGTAATCAGGTTGAATATTTCAGATAAAATGGACGAAATACAACTAGGTCACATGAACTTTTGACAGTTTTTTTTTAATAGTTCTACCTTTCTTAAAACGTACTGCATAAGTACTACTTTTTTCAAATGTACTACCAACTCACTACTTAGAAAAAAATGTAATGAAAAGAGTACAGTTGTACTACAGGTGGCAATCCTGGCTGTGAATGAACCATCTCTGACCAGTGACATGTACCCAAATACCTCGCAAATACCCACACGCCGAACCTTGACGGAAGTGGCGATTCCGTTGCCTGTTCGGTGGATCACATGGTAGAAACTTGCTATTCCCGGTGAGCTTGAAATAACTTACCTGATCGAATGTTAACTTGTCGGCAACGGGCTTGTCTTCAGGTTCTGACGTTAAGGATGGGGTGATCAGTACCAAAATGGTAAATAAACAAACATGGTACTTCATACTGCAAAGATGAAAGTCATGTCAGATTATAGGCCTATGGTGATGGACTTCAGATGCTGCTTCTTTTCATCCCGTTAGCCTTGCTTAACGCCTTTGCTTTTTCTGCCACCAAAATAATGCTTATTAAGCCGAAAAAAATATTTAACAAACGATTTCACCGCCAGCAGCCTAAGCTGATTTATAAGAGCCTGCCGAGGAACCTTGCCAAGAAGGGCCGAAATATCGCTGCTAAAGCATCGTAGCTGACGTATCCGTTTTACGCATTATTTGAATATATGTTTCAAAGTTAGCCTGGGCTCAAGGAATATTTAGCCTTTAGAGCCTGCTTGACAAACTTTGACACTTAAATTCAGCCAACCTTGCTTCAACGATAAGATTCGCGTTCGTTGAATTCAGAAGACCGGAAGCTAAACCAAACCAACACGACCAAAGGTTTCGATGGGATCCCAAAAATGTAGTATTTGACCCATACGATTGGGCCTTGTAGTTTATCCGGTCTTCGCGAGACTCCTTGAACATTTTTACTATTAAAATTTAGAAAGAGATTAAGGCCAATGGCTAAACATCTGAGCAACCAAGTTCAGATACGGATTCAGCATGTGTGTTTACCCCTATGTTATATCTAGTTTGACGAAATGATCAAAACTTCCTTCCTTACTTCTTGTCGGTTTCGGTCGGATTCCGGGTGAAATACAATACTTATCCGGCAAAAACCTAAAGCTCAAAAACGAATTCAGCAAAACTCTTTGCCCCTATATCGAACCTCTAATCAACTTCAGAAAAAAACTTTAACTTTTAACAAATTTTAAGGTTTTGACCGGATTCCGGGTGAACTATGTGTTCGATGAGAAAATAATTTTCATACACGGATTCAGCACACCTCCTTGCCACTACATCAAACCTCTAATCAACTTCAGATAGAACTTTTACTTCTGACAGATTTTCCGGTTTCAGCCGGATTCCCGGCTAACTATATATCCAGATAGAAAATGATTGTCATATACTGATTCAGCATGTCATTCTACCCCTAAATAGACTAATCAACTTCAAATACTCTTTTACTCAGAGGCGTCATTTCGCTGAAAAATAAGGGGGGGGGGGGCAGCAGTGGCAGCTTCGGGGCCCCGGGACGAACGGGCGGTTTGAAGTGCTTGGGCGGGGGGTGAATATCCCAAAATGTAGCATACTTGTCGGAAATACAGCTCGGCTGAAGTTTTTTTTTTCATTTGTTAATTATTGTGGTGCTAACCCCTATGAAACGGCCCATGGAGCTTTGTAGGGGTCGCAATATATTTTGTTCCTTTATTTTGAATTTAATAAAACTGAACTGAACTGAAAAAGAGACAAACGGTTTAGAAACAATAAACAAGAAAAGTACTTCACCACATCCGGAAAACTAAACGAATTTCAAGAAACCAGTTTGTGAAAGGTAAAGGTCATGGATAATAACAGGAACTCGCTGCAGAGCGAGGCCCCCGCAGCAGCTTCTAACGACTTCGTAGCAGCAAAATGCCAATGAGCGCCTTAGGCGAATTTTTTTTTTGGATTTGAATGTTTTCTAATAAAATAAAACTACTTTCTGAACAGATTTTGGTTTTAAAGGTCCCATTCTCAAAACTATAAGCCCAAACAGAGCGTACTACAAAAGGCGCCGCAGGCGAAAATTTGGGAATTTTTTATGATCACAGTGTCTTTTTGGATCACAAATCGAAGCAATGGCCACCTATCATAGATCAGTTGAAAGTGTTTGGTCACGTCATATTTCAAACAGTGTGAGACATTTTAATTTAACTGAAAACTTGTACATGACGGTGCTTCAACTCGACCCTTTCCAAACAAAATTACCATCCGAAACAAAACTGAAACAGAGTAGCCTTTGCTGTAACCCGCGTTAAACAAAGGTTTAAAACTTTTCTTACCGTTTTACAAAATAAACAAGTTGGGGTTGGGTCGAAAAGGAACCGAGTGGTTGCTGACCCTCTCCCTTTCCTACCCTTACATTTTGTGTTCCTTCGGGGCGGTGCCACCACTTGAGTTTTCGAGGGGGCCCTCAACTATCCAGGAACAAATCGTGAAGTAACGCCTCAACTCGACGCCGTGTTAAAAAGATATTTATCGCGCCTTGAAGACATTCGATCCTCGAACAGTGGGTCATTATCTCGAAAATGACCCTCTGCTTTTACTTTTAACAAAATTTCCGGTTTTGGCCGGATTCCGGGCGAACTACTTGCCCCGTGAGAAAATGATTTTCATCTACGTTTTCAGCATGTCTTCTTACCCAGAAATCGACCATCTCATTAGTCTCATTACCTGTTTTTTAATCTTTTTTTTATGGCACTTGCCCTTCGGCCAAGTGCCATATAGCGATCGCAATTTCTGTCCGTCCGTCGGTCTGTCGGTCTGTCCAGGTTTTGCTAGTTCGGGCACTTCCACATAAGCTAGGACGATGAAACTTGGCAGGCATATCAGGGACCCCAAAAGATTAAGTTGGAAATAGTCACTTCACTGATCTGAGCATCGTGGGAGGAGTGGAGGGAAGGGGAATCCGGAATCTAGAGGTATTTATAACTTCTGAATGGGTGATCGTATCTTAATGAAACGTGATATTTGGAAAGACCCCGTGTTTCAGACGACCCGCTGAAAATCCGGACCGGATCCGGCGACTTTGGGGGGAGCTGGAGGGGGGGACCGGAAATCTTGAAAAAAAACTTAGAGTGGAGGGATCGGGATGAAACTTGGTGGAAGAACAAGCACGAGTTCTAGATACATCGTTGACATATCCGGACCGGATTCGGGCACTGTGGGGGGTTGGGGCGGGGGGCGGAATTCCGGTGATCCCGCTAGTTCGTACTTCGGGATGTGCTACGACAATAAAACCTGGCAGGCATACCAGGGACCTTAAATGAATAAGATGGAAATAGCCACTTTCCCGATCCGAGCATCGTGCAGGGAGTGGAGGGAGGGGGAATCCGGAATCTTGAGGTATTTATAACTTTCGAACGGGTGATCGGATAGCATTGAAATTGGATGTTTGGAGAGACCCTGGGGCTCAGACGGCCCACTTAAAATCCGGACCGGATCCGGTGACTTTGGGAGGAGCGGGAGGGGGGAACCGGAAATCTTGGGAAACGCATAGAGTGGAGGGATTGGGACGAAACTTTGTGGGATGAACTTGCTCAAGTCCTAGATACATCGTTGACATAACCGGACAGGATTCGGGCACAGTGGGGGGAGTTTGGGGGGGGGTGGAATTCGGTGATCACGAGAGTTCGGTACTAGGAAGATGAAATTTGGTAGGCATATCAGGGACCCGAACAGATTGCCTTGATAACAGTTGTTTCCCCCATCCGACCATCGTGGAGGGGGCGTAGAGGAATGGGGAATCCGGAATCTAGGGGCATGCATAACTTTTGAACGGGTGAACGGATTCGATTGAAACTTGATAGGCGGTAAGAGAAGATGCTTTAGGTTATTCATTTATGTGTCCGAACCAGATTCGGCCGTGGCAGGGGGAGTTCGGAGGGGTGGGGGTACCGGAAATAGTGTGGTACGTCTAGGAATCAAACGAGTGTATCTAAACTTAAAAGGTAGAAAAGCAATATGCCCTAGATGATCGACGCAACGTCGGAAATACTCGGACTCGAGTGAAACTAGATATCCTATTTTTTATTTTGTGTCGGAGGGGGTACAAGAAATTTCCCAGAAATTCTCTAACTCGGGCGAAAATGAACGGGGCGAACGTGCAGACACTCTAGATATCGCATTTCTGTGTTCGACCCGGAACTTTCAACGGCGGAGGAGATGGAAGTAAGTATTTTGTAACAATCTCCTTTACTAAGTCCTCCCGTGTGCCACCTACAACTTGCACATGAGCTCGTATCAGCGGCAAACAAAGCTACTTGAGGATGTGTATTTCTAGAGCGGCAGGAGATGGCCTCTAGGTGATCTTACGTATAGTTCTGCCAGAAAATCAAAGATTTTCAGGTCACAAAGGAAGCGACGAATGTCAGTATCAAAATCTTAAGACACGATTACCAATTCTTCTGTAAGCTGCTGGGAATGACCGTCGAAGAGGGAGTGCTTGAAAGCTTCGCTGACTGTTGGACAAGATGTCATAGTATTTAAAACAAATTGTTTAAAGAAATTATACAATTGAAAATAGTTAAGTATTTTTGGATGGCAGGGTATTTCGTGACGTTCTCATCTACTTCCTTGTACCCCCTACTCGCAACAAGTGCCATATGAGCTCGTAGCTCTTGTTTTAAATCCCGCGTAGCTTCTTTTTCCATTTTTTCTGTTTTGTACTGAACTAAAAAAGTGGCTACGTCTCCACCTCCAACTCAGAGACGTTAGTACCAAAAATACTTCAGTACAAACAGTTCACCCTGCTTTAACGTCACTTACACTTTCATCATAAGAGATAAATTTTATTTTCGTATTTTCCAAACTCTAAAAAAAATACCTTCTATTTTCAAACTTTCCCTTTTCCCATCAAACATTCTCATATAATCTAAAAGACTTTAATTATTTACTTTTTGGGATCCCAAAACGTAAGTGGAGGGATACCTATGACATCGCAAAAACTGTCCGTCTGTCCGTCTGTCTGTAAGCATGATAACTGTCGAAGGCAATGAGATATTTTGATAAAACTTGGTGTGAGGATTCTTTGGTCCAAGGGTAAGGTCAAGCTCGTAGATGAGCTCTGTAGCTCTACATTTAGGGGTGGGGGAGGGGTTTCAAATTAAGGGGCAAAAAAAAATATTTTTTAAAAGCTATTGAGATAGTTGATTTAGGGGTAAGGAGACATGCTGAATCCGAATATGAAAGTTATTTTGTTGCCGGACAAGTAGTTAACCCGGAATCCGGTGAAAACCGGACACAAAACTTGTCGACCAGTTTTCGGCTATAGCGGTCTACCCCTTGATTCTCAAACGAGTATGCGCACGTGGCACGTGGTCGTGGCCGTGTGTTGTTTCAGTGACGTAATCGAAGGTCGAAGGGGGCGAGGCGAAAGAGACTTGGGGTGAATGTGTTTATTTTATAGCGGGTTTCGATAGGGAGGAATTGAAATTATTAATTAGTATGCGTGCTGATATTTTACCGCTGGGAGATAGGAGGAGGTACACGGGAAGGCCGATTGGGAGAATTGGTCCCTACTTCTGCCCGAGGTGTGAAGAGCGTGAGTGTTTGCGACATCTAATGTGTGATTGTAGGAAATGTAGTAGGAATAAGTGAGGGGTTGCTCACTGAAAAAGGTGTACTTGTTAAGGGAGGGGTTTCTCACTGGAAAAAGATGTACTGGATAAGTGAGGGGTTGCTCAGTGGGTGTACTAAAGTTGTTTGGGGAGGGGGTGGGGTCAGCCGGTCCCAGGTACTCGTGAACCAATCCCAGGTGCACGCGAGGGGTTAAGAATTGGGTGCACCCGTTAAAGGAGTACCCTAGGGGTTAGACACTTGGGTGAGCCAAGCGAGGGGGTTGATTCATGGTGTACCAAAGAGGGAACTGCTAGGGTACGCGAGGGGCTACTCACTGAAAGAAGGGTGAACTGGGTAAGTGAGGGGTTGCTCACTGAAAAAAGGTGTACTCTGTAGGGAGGGGTTACTCACTGGAAAAAAGATGTACTGGATAAGTGAGGGGTTACTCAGTGGGTGTACTAAAGTTGCCCGTAAACAAAAAACTTCAAAATGGTAACATTTTTGTTGTAGGCTACACATTCAAGCGGTTGATTATGGATAAATAGCAAAAATTTTAAAGGGGTCTAGCGAAGACTTGGAAATGTACAAGATTCGATTGTCTGGATCAAGAAGTCTGATAAGCATTAAAATTTTGGGATCCCATCGAAACCTTTGGTCTTGTTTCTCTTAGGGTACTAAAAACAGTTGGTGGGTTCATTGTGATCATTTGTAAGCAAAACCACTGAGGCGCAAATAATGAATCCAATTAAAATAATAAGCGAATCTTTTTTTACTTGGATAGCATTAGGCCTGACTGCTAATCTTGATACGCTGTGATTAAGACGATCGACATTTCCGGGCTGGATTTCCTGCACTTGTGGACGTTGGTATCACAAATCCAGGCAGGAATTCATGGCCGTGGTCAGATTCTTGTCGTCCGCCCGCAAGATAATTGCTGAAAATACCCGTAAGTGACTTATTCTCAATCACCCGGGAATTAGGTTCCACGGTTTGTGGATTCGATACAGCCGCGTTTACTGAACAATGCTAATCGAGCATGTAACCGTAAATTACATATTAATGAATGGCGTTCGTGAGTATGATAGCCTGTAAGGATAAAAATAGATTTGTAACCAATGACTTCCGATTTATTTTTCTTTTCTGGTAAAATTGGAAAGTCTGCTGTACTGAATGTTGTGGGTGGACCTAGGCTAGTTGTTTTAAGCAGGAACACAGTAACGAGGCAAAAAAAACTGTTGAATAGATCCCTTCAGTTTTGCACGGGCATACCCATTCTCCTGGAATCGGGCAAAAAAGCCGAAAATTAGTTATTCTGTAAAAAAAAAAATCTGTTTTGAAATGTCATCCAAGTGCAAGCAAAATAGTCTTATAATTTTTGGCAGGCCTACCGGCTACCCGGCCAACCAAGTGGCACGCGACTGGAGACAGGAGGAGGGTTTTTGCGAGCTGGAAAGCAAAGTCGGAATCGCTTTCCAACTATTTGTGCGCTGCTTCGGAAAGTTGCCGAACTTTCCACCCGGTTTTCGCGCTTTGGAATCAGAAGTAGCTTTTCGGGAAAGTGATTCCACAAAGTTAGTGGAAAGCTCCACGAAAAGTTGAATACTGCGTCGAGGATTTTGAAATTGTGGAAAAAATGCAAGCGTCATTAACGAATGGAAAAAACACGGCAAGCGTCATTCAGGGTAACTCTGGTGGAATATATGGGAATCGAAGGAATGTCCAACGAACCATATTTATTCTAAAAGTTCGGAATTCAGTATTTTCACGGCGACTTCAGCTTTTCAGCGGTGTTCATGAACATTCCAGTGGGGAAGTAGAAAGCGATTCCAGGAATCACTTTCCCACAGTTTTCGCGATGCACTTTGCTCGCTGGAAAGTGGTCCCGGAATCTCGCGAAAACCCTCCTGTTGTGGAGTTTGGGAGGCAAAAAGAGGCGCACAGGCCGAAGGCCTGGGACAAATGAAGTGGTACAGGCAGTCCTCCTCAGGATATTTAAGCAAAACATGCTGGGCAGTTCTAATTTTTGTCTTGGTTTGTCGTATATAGAACCACATGACGCTGTACCCCGAGGAAGAATTAAAGGTTGCGTTCCGAAACTTAGCGATCGTTAACAGTTGTTAACTTTTTTGCGTTCCACGTTTCTGATTTCGAAATTTAAGCTCCGCCCACCTACAATTTCCATTCCAGAGCTTGAAGGACCCCTCTTGCTTATTTTACCTTTGATAATATACCTAGCTCCCTTGTACAATCATAAGCTTCTAAAATCCCTACTTTTCTCCATTGTTTCGTTTTGTGCCTACGAACTTGCAGCGCTTTTTCGGATGTGCCGAGTTTTGCCCGCACACAACGCAAAGTTTTCCAGAATCTTCAATGTCTGCTGACGACTCTTTCACATATAAGGATATGAGAATCTCTGTTTTTGACTTCTTTCATTTGCGTAGTTTTTCCAACTTTTTAACCACGGCGCGTTGAGATTTCAAAAGTTTTGCACCCAGCCGCCGCGTCGCAGAGCAGGAGGGCTGGATAGAATCGACAAGCTCTAACAAGAAAATCGCTAATTTCAGATGGAGAGTAATGGTGTTTTCGGAAAACTTGTTGATCCGTTTCATGGGGGAAAGATCATTTCTAGTAAGAGTTGTGCTTTAACGATTGTTAACTATTTTGTAACGATGGTCGGTGAGCATCGTTACAAAATAGTTAACAATTGTAGAACTGGGAAAAATTAACGCGATCGTTAAAGCTGCTGTTAGCTCCGCCCCGAAGTAAAGTTAACGATTGTTAACAATTATTAAGTTTGTGGAACGCAACCTAAAGCCAGACTTCACCTTTCAAATTCCGAGATACCAGGGCTTTCATACAATCAAGTCAACCATTTCGCACTTTCATGATAATAATGATAGCTGATTTTACCTATTGTTTAACGTTTTCTAGATGTCCCTTTTGAATATCTTCATCAATCCCTCGTCCTTTCTGGGATCCCCAAACATCGGTGACGTCCGTCGACATTTAGCACTGTAGCTAACTCTCGAAGGGGTTGAGATATTTTGATCAAACCTTTTGATCACGTTCGTATATGGACTCGGTATCCCTATAGTTAGGGTGGGGGAGGGTGTTTCAGATTAGGGGGTAAACGTTTTTTCCTAAAGCTAACGAGTCGATTTAAAGGTTAGGAAGCATGTTGAATCCGTGTGTAAATTTTTTGTTTCCTGGAACAAGTAGTTCGGCCGGTTTCTGAAAGAGTTTCTTAGAAATTTAGGGGATGGAAAGCTCTTTGATAAACCTACTTAGAAGGTTGGGGTACTTGAAAAGGGCAACGGAAATCAGTACAGTCATACTATTTGTTATAGCTACCGACGGGTTGTCCGGCCAAAACCTGAAGTTTAGGAAACCTGGCTGTGTGACAATCTTTTTTGTATAAAGTACCAGGTCTAGCAAATATCACGCTGTTGTGTCCTATAGAAACCTTTGGTCTTGTTATCCGCCAGGCATTTGCATATTTATTTGTCTCGCAAATCAATCGATTCTGTGACACCCTTGTCCGAGCATTGGAAGTGTAATGCCCGGACTTCCGGACGTGTTTTTTGTCTGGCTCCATCTTACAGATTCGTCTCGACGAAAACGGATATTTGGAATCCGGAATAACAAGAGGAAAGGTTTCGATGGGATCCCGAATACTGAATATTTATTGGACTACTTGATCCAGACAAGCGAATCTTTTAAATTTCCGGTCTTCGCGAAACCCCTTTAACTTTTTGCCCCTTTTAACATTAACATTTTTAACATAACCAAGCTCAGATATGGATTCAGCATGCATGTTTACACCAACATCTCATCTCTAGTCAACTTCAGACCAACTTGACCACTTGACCAAATTCCTCCTTTTAGCAGTACTATCGGCGAACTGCATGCAGGGAAAAGAGAGGAGAAACTTTCGATCCAAATTTCGGGGTTTTGGCGAATTTTGCCAGCTTATCCGTCAAGGAAATAAAGTTCAAAATTGGATTCAGCATGTCACCTTACCCCGATACCGAATCTCTAATCGATCTTTAATATGTTCGAGAGCTGCAACAGAATGTCTCCTCACCCTATATAGTCTATATCATTGGGTTTCAAAACTTCATGCTAAATTTCCGATTTTGTCCAGATTCCGGGCGAACTACTTGTCCGGCAAGAAAATAGTTCTCGTGTTTGGATTCAGCATGTCTCCTTACTCCGAAATGAAACCTCAAATCAACTTCAGATTAAACTTTTATTTTTCGCAAATTCTCCGGTTTTTGCGAATTCCGGGTGAACTACTTGTCCGGCGAGAAAATAATTTCCATTTTCGGATTCAGCATGTCTCCCTACCCTTGAATGTACTGTCTCATTAACTTTGCCCCTTAATTTGATCCCCTCCCCCATCCCTAAATAAAAGGCTACAGAGCCCCATCTTCGAAATTGACCTGTCCTCATGCCAAGTTTGAACAAAAAATTTCAGCCCCTTCGAGAGTTGTCGTGCTAACAGACGGACAACTTGTACGAAGTCATAGGTATCCCGTGGGGGAAACTGGGATCCCAGTATACATATTGGGATCCCAAAAATCGGGAAGGTGAAGGCTGGCATCGACAGAGTTAAGGTCATGTAGTGTTTTATGGGATTTTCGTAGCATGATAAAGGTTCATTGTTTTGCTGTATATGAATTTGATGCGTTGTTCTCAGCCGTTTAAGTTGTGTTTTTTCGTTAGTTTCTTGTTTTGGATAGTTAGTAGGCTAGTGATCTGTTTGACAATATTTTTTTTGGCTGGGCGTCCAAGACTGGGTAAGTCAAGCTCCTCTCTTTCTTCTTTCCTTTTTTTTCTTTATTTTTGACGAAGTTTTTGTTGTTGTTGATGTTTTGTTTTGAGGGTAATGAGTCCCTTACAGGTTCGCCTCTGGGCATTGAAGATTTAGTTTGTTTTAATAAACCCTTCATTCATTCATTCATTGTTACGGTCACGTCATAGAAAATGCCTCGTCGTTCCACCCCTCCCTTCGAATAATACTATGAATGTTTTAAATATAGTTGTTGAAAGGATAATTTGAGTTTGTTCAGAAAGAAAGTAAATGACAAAAAAATGAGGTCACTGAACGGTGCAGACGTGGCTCAAAAATGAATAAATAGGACATGATTAAGGAAAGGTGGGGAAAAGATTGTTTCAGAAGGGTAATAAAATAATAAAAAATAACCTTATAACAATATGTAGGCTATATATAGTATCCTTTCTCCTTTTCCCAGGATGGATATGCTCACAGGATCTCCGAAAACCGAACTGATATGTTTTATCTATTAATAGAAAATTCCTCTTGTCGAAAGTTACACCCCTACCTTCGAATGTTAGGCTGTTTAATAAGATTATGAAAGTTTTAAATGTAGTTGCTGGAGGTTAATTTGAGTTTGTTCAGAAAGAAAATAATAATAATAATGACACCGAGCGGAGAAGATGTAGCTAAAAAAGAAGAAATATGACATGAATAAGGAAAGATGGGAAGAGATTATTTCAGAAGGTGATAAAATAATGTTAAATAACCTTATAATAATATATAGCCTATATGTAGTATCCTTTATCCTTTTCTCACGATGGATATGCTCACAGGATCGTCGAAACTTGAACTGATGTTGTTTGTAAATACTAATCACGCATAATTTATAACGGGCTTTTTTTTTAGGTTCGTTTTGCAGTGGAGTGAAAAGTTATCAAGTCTCGTTGCATCTTTGGGTAAGTGGGTAACATGTGGTTTACTACCGTATCTGAGTACCGCTTCGTAAAATTGCTCTGAGCCTGATATTCATACCATCTGCCTTCTTCTTTGTTTGTACTATATTAGTAACAAATTATAAATGAGCGCTGTAATCACTCAGCTACGGCATTAGTCAGCCCTGAAAACACGACAGAAGGGCACTCGGGAAATTTCGAGGCGGTTGTATGTTGTTTTGCTTTAAAAACGGAAAAGATCGAAGATCTTCACGAATTACACTAACACCCGTAAAGTTGATCGATATCGTTCCTAAACACCAGCAGTTTTTGGGTGCTGATTTCAATATGACTTAAATGTGACACCTATAGAGAGAAACCCCGCACCAATTTTAACCAATCTATGAGCGTGTTCCACCCTCCTAACAATAGTTACTATTAGTTACTATTTCAGTTCCATCCTCACGAAAAGTTACTACGCTGACCGTTCCAACCTTCTCGAAATAATAACTAATAGTTACTATTTGCTTACCATGCTCGGGAACGTAGTAAGCGTAGCAACTACGCATCTCTGTAACGTGATTGGTCGGATTCGCCAGTGGCATGATATCCTGCTGGAAAATAGAAAAATCGTTCCAGCCTTGATGGCAAAAAGCCAGAATTCGTGACGTCATGCGTAGTAACTACGGTAAGTAGGGTGGAACACGCTCTATATCAATTCGTTTGGTATTTATCGCGATGTCGCAATGACGGACGGATGTCTAGATTCACCTTAAAGTTTAACTGAAGAGCGAGTCTATTTTTATATTTTGGGTATGAAAACACTGAATTATTGTGACTCAGCTAAGAGAATTTTTTTTTTCATATCGGGAAGTACAGAATGTGCTGGCGCGACAAAGACACTCCTACGCGGGAGAATCTGAATCTAACAGAAGCATGCATTTCAATGACTCATGAAGCAAAGTTTAGGTCACTTCTGAAGAGTCGCTATTGTGTGTGACGTAGAAGTTTGTCGCCGCTCAGAATAATATAAATAAATAAGTCAGTTTAAAATTATGTAATCCTATAAGTTCCACCAAATTCGAAAGAAGAAGTTCATTCAATTAAGTTGATTATGTGAATAGCGGAGCAACGAAGTAACGCGTTTTCGTCATGTCATCCTATTAGGTTTAATTTTAAATTATTACCTTGGATCGCACTTCCCAGCGACAAAACTGTGTTGTCTGTTGACCTTGCTTGTCTGTATGCTTTGGAAATGGACTTTGGATTCCTGTAGCTAGCTTTCCAGGTCACGTTTACTTTGTCAGTTATTACTCATTACAAAGAGTGTAGAAAAGTCTTAAAGGATTATCATCCTATTGATGTGTAAAACCGGTTTTCTGAATGTTGCCGAGATCTTGCTAGATGTCTGTGGTCCTGGAATAAGTATTAGTACAGGCAAGGCAGTGGATAATTTTTTAAAAGCAGAGCCTAGCTTTGCAGTATAGACTTAGTTTTACAGTATACCTATTCTGATAGTTTAAATATTGGAACATAAACAATAGTGCGAGTTGTGCTTTAAGAGTCATCTTTTAAAACTCCATCCTTCGTCTGTATTTAGTATAGCCTACTTGTCCGGCTTTCTGTTTCAAGGACAAATTTCAAAGTAAACTATTTCAAAGTAAGTAGATATGTACTTAGCTTTACAGTATTCTTATTCAGATAGTTTAAATATTGGAACACAAACAGTAAATAGTGCTTTAAAAGTCATCTTTTAGAATCCTTCCTTTGTCTGTATTTGGTATAGCCTACTTGTCCGGCTTGCTGTTTCAAGGACACATTTCAAAGTAAAAGAACATGTTCCCAGTAATTTCTTATCGCACGGCAGAAAAAATTACGAATAGCCAATACTCCTTCAGATAATAGACACAATTAATTACCCTTCAGCTTTTGTTGTGAACTATATCCCTGTTCTTGTATAAATAATGTCAGTGTGAAAAGTCCATGTTCAGTTGACACTGAATCAGGGGAAGCGCCCGCAGCAGTATTGTTCGGTAAGAGATGATGTGCAACACTAGATAATACTTTTAAATTTACTTGCTGTTCTTTATGCCCAAAAAGCTCAGATGTGGAATAGGATTTTATCGTCGCTTTTAAGCTTGTCATTATGCGTTTTATACGTCTGGAGAACAATAAGCGATCAGGACAAACCTTCTTGGTAAGTAGGCTACTGGACATAATCTGAAAAATGTTATGAAAACAATTTTTCGTGTCTTTTACTAGTTGCGCTTGCGTTTTTGAAGATACCATGGTGCCTGATACCACGGTTTAAAGGCGTTTTGCAATTACCGTGGTATCTGAAAAGTAGTTTTTGCAGTTATTGAGTATCTGGCCAGTCACCGTGGTGTCTGATATTCAGATACCACGGTCCTGACCGTATTGACTTACCGTAATATCTGAAAAAGTCATCTCACTTTCATGATCACCAACGAAAGAGCATAGGGTTTTGTCAAGTTGGAAGGTTGGAACTTGCGGTGTGAGTGGATATAAGTATTTATTTTTTGAGTGACTTCTAAAAACACAAATTTGGCAATTTTCGTTTAATCTAAACAACAGTAGTATCAATACCATGGTAAAGCTGCAACAACGATAAAGTGCAAATTCAGTTACCGTGTATCTGCAGAAACGAAACTGTTGTTAACCCTTCGTCTTCCTTACTTTCCTCTATGTTAAAATTTAAATTAAACTAAATTTTATTTATAACCCGTCCAGGTAGAAACGGAGTATACGGTGAAAAGGAAAAAAATAAAGAACAAAATAACAACCAAAATAATTAAAATTCAGTAAACCGTAACACAGATTACGGTGATTACAATTTTGCTTCGTTCTGTTGATGGATCTGAGGACAGCCGCAGATGGATCAGCTATACGGAACTTTTCAATGAGATGGCTGTTCCTAGCGATGGGCGAGGCGCAAGGCCGTATCCAGGGGGGGAGGGGCGGGTGTAGGGGGTTGAAACCCCCGCCCCCCCCCGAAACATACGAAAATATTCATTTTTATAGGCTTTTCCCTCTGATCTATGTCTTTTTTGTCTGACCCGCAGGCAACCCTCCTCCCCCCCCCCCCCCCCCCGAAATAAATTCCTGGGTACGGGCCTGGGGAGGCGTATCAAATATTTGGAAAATCGAAAGAAAATGAAACGAACTTGACAAAGATTTTCTTTACTGAAGATGGTCCGGAAAGGGGAAAGCTACAAAACATGGGGACGAGCAGTAGCATTGTGGGAGTACGCAGTTTGAATTAGAAAGCGTCTTCTTCGCCTGAGAAAGATCGTGTTAGGAGGGACTAAACCTACAACCTAATATTGTGGACAGTCGGGTGGTCGGTGACTGGAAATCCTGTTTGAATTTTCAGCATCAGTTCCTTGCGGAAAAGTTGACATTTTCAACACTGATCATGAAAATGAAGAAAATCCGCCCGGGAAAACTCGATCGTCTGCCGCAGCATAAATAGGTAACGCTCTGGCATCAGTCCCTTAAGGATCCCTCTTGCTTATTCTGCCTGTTATACTGTCCCTAAGAACAAGCTTGTGGAATCGTAAGCTTTTGAAAAGAATCGCCATTGTTTCCTTTTGTACTTCTGACTCTTAGCGCTTTTTCGGCCTAGCCGAGTTTTGTCAGTCACGCAACGCAAACTTCGCTGTAAGGTCGTGAAAGCTTGGAGATCTCCCGACCGACAACCCTTTCACACAGAAAGGTATGAGAAGCTTCAGAGTTTGTTTTTGGGACCCCAAAACGCAAGTGGAGGGATACGTATGACATCGCAAAAGTTGTCCGTCTAGCTGTCCGTCCGTCTGTGAGCACTATAACTCGAGGGGAAGGAGATATTTTGATGAAACTTGGTGTCAGAGTTGTTTGTGTCAAGGATTAGGTCGAGTTCGTAGATGGGCTCTGAAGCCCAATATTTAGGTGAGGGGGTTCAAATTAAGGGTCAAACAAAATATTTATAAACAGCTAATGTGATAGTAGATTATGGGGTAAGAAGACATGCTGAACACGATGATAAAAACCATTTTCTCGCCGGACAAGTAGTTCGTCCGGAATCCGGACATGCTGAATACTTATGCGAAAATCATTTTCTACCCGGACAACTAGTTTGCCCGGAATCCGGGCAAAATCGGAAAATGTGTTAAAATCAAAATTTTTATTTTAGGTTGATTAGACGACAGATTTAGGGTAAGAAGAAACGCCGAATCCGTATATGACAATAATTTTTTACCTGGATGTCCGGTTCCCCTCCAGCTCCCCGCAAAGTCACCGGATCCGGTCCGGATCTGAAGTGGTTCGTCTGAGACACGAGGCTTTTCGAAATATCAAGTTTCAGTAAGATCCGTTCATCCGTTCGAAAGTTATACATACCTCAATTTTCCGGATTCCCCCTCCCTCCACTCCCCCCAGATGGTCGGAACGGGGAAGTGACTATTTCCAAGTTAATCTGGTCGGGTCCAAATATCAAGTTTCAGTAACCCTGATATGCCTTCCAAGTTTCATCGTCCTAGCTTGTGTGGAAGTGGCCGGACCCGGACAGATCGACGGACGGACAGTGCCAGAAAAACGATATTTCTAAGCCGTTTCAACGCTAAAAGATCAGTTCGTGTAAGAGTTGTGCTTCAAATAGGCTCCATATGTCCCTAGTCGTCACTAGGTCTCACTAAAGGTATGTACACACACAGTCCAGTTTACGCTGTCGGATGCGAATTTCCCCCTTGCTCCGGAACTTCGACGCATCGCATGCATGTTTTCCAAAGTGACGCGAACTTCGCATGCGAATAGCTTCAGGGGATCTTGTCTCTTGCCATATATTTGTGCTATGTAGTATGTGTAGTACCAATAAAAATGAATGAAATCTTATCGGATTTTGTGTGCACGTAGCTTAAGAAAACAGCCAAGGCAGAAAACAAATAAGTGCTTCCAGAAGATTATCTGCCCTTGTAGATATTTATACTTAGTTGAGAAGCCAACATCGGCCATACAACAAATAGGCTACATTAAATCGGTCGACCACTTTCGAAAGGTCTAGTTACAAACCAATAAAACGTAATCAGCTTTCTTTTTCGATTCCCAGAATGTAAGTGACGGGACACCGATGATTTCGTAAAAGTTGTCTGTCCGTCTGTTAGCACGATAACTCTCGAAGAGTTTTACATATTTTATTCAGACTTGGCATGAGGACTCTTTGGGTCAGGTACAGTTCATGTTCGAAGATGGGCCCTACATTTAGGGGTGGGGACGGGTTTCAAATTCGGGGGCAAACAAAAATATTTTTTGAAGCTAATGAGATAGTCAGTTCAGAGGTAAAGAGACCTACAAAATCCGAATATGAAAATTATTTCTCGCCGGACAAGTAGTTCTCCCGGAATCCGGCCAAAACCGGAAAATTTGTGAAAAGTAAAAGTTTAATCTGAAGTTGAGTAGAGGTTTAATTTAGGGTTAGGGAGACATGCTGAGCCCGAATATGAAATTTACTCTCTTACCGTACAAGTGGTTCACCCGGAATCCGGCAAAACCGGAAAATGTGTGAAAAGTTATAGCTTGATCTGAAGTTGATTAAAGCTTCGATTTAGGGATAAGGAGACATGCTGAGTCCGAATATGAAAATTATTTTCTTGCTGGACAGTAGTTGGCCCGGAATCCGGCCAAAATCGGAAATTTAGCATCAAGTTTTAAAACCCAATGATATAGTCGATATCGGGTGAGGAGGCATGCTGCTGCAGCTTTCGAACATACTAAAAATCGATTAGATATTCGGTATTAGGGTAAAATAAAGACATGCTGAAACCAGTTTAAATTTATTTCCTTGGCGGATAAGCTGGCAAAGTTTGCCAAAACCGCTCAGTGTCACCAGCTCTTTTGCTCTGCATGCAGTTCGCCGAGAGTAGCCCACTGTTAAAAGGAGGAATTTGGTCAAGTGGTCAAGTTGGGCTGAAGTCGATTAGAGATGAGATGTTGGAGTAAACATGCATGCTGAATCCATAACTGAACTTGGTGTTAGATTATAGCAAAATGTTAAAGGGGTTTGCCGAAGACCGGGAATCTACAAGATTCGCTTGTCTGGATCAAGAAGTCCAATAAATATTCAGTATTTGGGATCCTATCGAAGCCTTTTGTCTTCTTTAAAACGTATCTGTCGCAAAATATCCATTATCGCACAACCAACCTCTCCACCAAAACCCAGAAAAGAAAGCTTTGGATACGAGGGGAGTATCAGTGTCTTGTACACTACCAGCAGGATCCTGTGATTCTTATCAGCAGGCGAAATAGTGTACAAATTTGCGATTTAGCAATCGCTCACCCAAGTTCGAAAAATAAAAAAAAAATGGGACAAGAGGTTGATTTTATGTGTTTATGTGTGCGCGTTGTATTAACTATGTACTTGAACGTCCAAGATTTTTCATTTTTCTTTTAAATTTTTTTCAGTTTTGGCTGTGCCGCAGCACCAAAACCTCAAGATGGTATATTCTGGGAAGGAATCCTCTGGATATCGAGGTCTTACAGTATCTGGGTAGCAGAAACGATCTTGTCATGCCTAAGTTTGGCTCTGCAAGTGACTCAACTCATTCGCAAAGTAGGTGTCCTGGGCTTTTGTTTTTGAAATATTGATTTGATTCATTCCCAGTAAAAAGGTAGTTAACAAGGAGTAAGGTATCTCTCATTTTTTCTTAACTGATTAAGAGTAATAGACCTGCGACCTAAAGAGTGAGGCGTTGAAAAGCAAACTAGGTCGCGGGCTGTCACCTCAGCAATCTATAATATTGGTATAATACCTATGATATGTATCGATAGTAGTATCGTAGAGTACCCCCTAAACCAAGAAGATTACTTGCTATGTGATCCTGTTCGGAAGGAGGAGTTAGAACTAGCACTAAGGAATTCATCAGATGGGTCAGCTCCAGGGCCTGACGGCCTTCCTCTACGTTTGTATAAAGTTGCGACATCTTTACTACTCCCAGTTCTTCTGGGAATTTTTAATCTAGTCCTTAGCACACAGAAGTGGCCGGAGGCTTGGAAAACGTCCCTTATCTTCCCTCTTTATAAAAAAGGGAACCCGCGTGTGTTTGAAAATTATAGGCCAATTAGTTTAATGGATAGTTTAGGAAAAATTTTGGAAAAGATTATAGATAAGAGATTAAGTCAATGGTTGGAGCAAAGAGAAGTTATAAGAGAGGAGCAAGGAGGTTTTCGGAAGGGGTACTCGACGTCGGATAGGTTATTTATTTTAAATGCTTTGATGAATAAATACTGTAAAGGGAAAGGTAAGTTATACATAGCTTTCCTAGACCTTAGCAGAGCATTTGATAATGTGGATCGAGTGATATTGTTTAAGATATTGGTAAAATTAGGCCTTCCCCTATTATTTATAAGGATGATATTATGTATGTATTGTGAAACTAAAAACTTCGTAAAGGTGGCGGGGAAAGGTATATCGAGGATGTTTTTCAATATAAAAGGAGTGAGGCAGGGAAGCGCACTTTCCCCGAAATTATTCGCGATATTTGTTAATGATATAGTTTCTTTTTTGGAAAGTAGGTGGGCACCAACAGTACGGCTTGGTGAGAAAGTTCTCTCGCTGCTCATGTTCGCAGATGACATCGCACTAGTCGGTAAAACAGCAGCTGAATTACAGATATTGCTGGATCTTACAGGGGTATATCTGGAGGAAAAGAAATTGCAGCTCAACATCAAGAAGACTGAAGTAATAGTTTTTGGACGCCAGCCAAAAGGGGTACAGCAAGAGAGTTTCTTCTTCAAGGGACAACAGATTAGGATTGTCACGGAAGCTAAATACCTTGGTTTTCATCTTTCTTCGAACGGTAGCTGGAAAAAAACACATTTCTGTAGCAGCCTCAAGAGCCAAAGCAGCATTGTTTACTTTGTATAGAAACAACCTACTCACCGGGATTTGCGACCTCAAGCTGCACAAACAACTGTTTTGTTCGAAAATTGAATCAGTAGTTCATTACGGAGCCGAAATATGGGGGTGCGAAAGCGGAAAAAACCTAGAAACGCTACAGCTTCAATATTACAAGAGGATCTACGGGTTACATATCATCACGCACAGCCTGGTTATAAGAGGCGATCTTGGATTATTCTCAATGCGAAGTAAGAGAGAAGTCCATATCATCAAATATTGGTTAAAGCTACTGGAATACCCCAATCACAGGCTGGAATTATCTGCATACAATGAACTACTAGAAATTCGGACAAAGAAAGCTTGGCCTTTCCAGGTTAAAAAGTTTTTGGATAAAAATGGATTTTCGTACATATGGAATATGGGTCGAGGACCAGGAAAGGAAGGGAAAAAATTTCTGGGAGAATTTAAAGCGAGGCTAAAAGACCAGGAAATCCAGCAGTGGTGGCTGGACATCAAGGCATCCAAAAGTCTACAATTTTATAGCCAAGTGAAGGAAACGTATGGTGAGGAATATTATTTTAAGTTGGATATCCCCAAAAGGTTTATGAAGGTTTGGTTGCAGGTGCGAGCAAATTGTCTACCTTTCGGGAAAGTTTGGGAAAGAAAGAGGAATCCGGAAATGCATAGGTCTTGCCCGGTTTGTGGGGAAGGTGAGTATGGGCTTGACCACATTCTCCTGCGGTGTCGTAGCCTCTCACATTTAAGGGGAAGTATCTTTGAAAAGGGGAATGATGGCTTTCTCCCGGGGATCTTGAAATTAACGTCGCCGAGGTATATTATCGCAGTAGGGAATTTTGTTGGAAGGGCTTTAGAGTTTAGTAAGATTGAGGAAAGAGATAGAGCAAGTGCGCCGTAGAAATTATAGTAGTGGTGTATGAATGCTGGTTGTATTTATGTATGTTGATTGTTACTGTATATGGTCATACGGCTTTCAAATACAGATTATCTTATCTTATCTTATCTTATCTTATAGTATATGTGTAATGTTAGAAACCATCGCATCATGAAAAATAATCAGTACAGTGTCCGCTAATCGGCCTCAAGTTTCATGCTCTAAAGTTTCTCTAGTGTAATGTTGGATCATAGTGAACATTCTACTTAGTTTTTGTCGTTTTCTTCCTTTCTTCTAAGTCCGCTTTTATGGTCGCAGGACAACGTTGAAAATTGCTGAGGACTTGTGAACGGGAAACCGGAAACAGGTACAACAAGAAAGTAAATGTGCAGCGTTTTCATGCCTTTGGAATTTTGTCGGAACCAAGAATATGGCCGTTCTCCCAGCAGGAAGCAAATGGTACTATACTTTTATACAAAAAAGGTTGTGGACTGCGAAGGGTAAAATTGAAGCCCAAAACCCAATTCAGTGGTTCTACTTTGAAGCTACTAGCTAGCCTACTTTGGCTAACTGGTATAGTTGACTTTGTCACAGTAAGTGGACGAATGGCACTGTTCAAGGTTAAAGAACGTTCAAAGAAGCAAACATCTGTTGTACAGCACTTCTCCTGTTTGTTATTTCTTTTTGGGATCTCAAAACGTAGGTGGAGGGATACCTATGACATCGCAAAAGTTGTCCGTCTGTCTGTCTGTCTGTGAGCACGATGACTCTCGAAGGGAATGAGATATTTTGATTAAACTTGGTGTAAGGGGTTCTTTGGGCCAAGGGTAAGGTCAAGTTCGTAGATGGGCTTTGTAGCCCTGCATTTAGGGGTGGGGGAGGGGGTTCAGATTAAGGGTCAAACAAAATATTTTTTAACAGCTAATGTGATAGCCGATTATGGGGAAAAAAGACATGCTGGACACGATGGTGAAAACAATTTTCTCGCCGGACAAGTAGTTCGTCCGGAATCCGGCAAAAACCGAAAAGTTGGTTAAAAGTAAAAGTTTCATTTGAAGTTGATTAATTTTTCGATTTAGGGGTAAGAAGACATTCGCCCGAGATCCGGCAAAACCGGAAATTTTTTCAAAAGCAAAAGTTTTATTTAAAGTTGATTAGGTGACAGATTTACAGGTAAGAAGAGACACTGAGTCTGTATATGACAATCATTTTTTACATGGTAGTCAAAATAGGTATGGCTTATGAAGGTCTATCTGAACTTGGTTTTCTCTGATGATTAGCCTGGCGAAGACTGGATCTGGCGAAGACAAGACCCAATTGTCTGGATCAAATATTAGATTCTTGGGATCCCATGGGAACTTTTGGTCTTGTTCGTTCTAGGCTGGAGCACGGACGTTTGGATGGCGCGCCATCCACGCGAGCTTTCCGAAAGCGTTTCTTGCATTTTTTCTGGCTTTGCCTCTCTTCGTTGCGGTAAGCCCTTGCTTATTCTTTTAATGAGTGTGATCTCTCACGTTCGTTCCGGACATTACGCCACCCCGCGTGCTTGGACCACCCGACAGTACCACCCAGGAGACTATACCCTACTCTCCAGAACTTAGTTCCGGTTTTGCCCCCCCCCCCCCGGATCTTAGTAAACTTCAGGAGACTTGGCCCGGAACTATGTAGGCCTACTAGTACCAGAAGTCAACTGGTGAATGAGAAAGACTGCCGCTGGACATTAACGGACAATAACTTGTGAATGAGTCGTTTGTAGCTTTAGATGGCGTAGTACACATATATATCTGGGTTTGGTTACTTTCTAAGGTTTTTATGGCGCTTGCCCTTCGGCCAAGTGCCATATAGCGATCGCAATTTCTGTCCGTCCGTCGGTCTGCCGCGATCCCGGTTTTGCTAGTTCGGGCACTTCCACGGAAGCTAGGACGATGAAACTTGGCAGGCATGTCAGGGACTCGGCCAGATTAATTAGAAATAGTCACTTCTGCGATCCGACCATCTGGGGGAGGGGGGGAGTGGAGGGAGGGGGAATCCGAAAAAATCAGGTATTTGTAACCTACGAGCGGGTGATCGGATCTTAATGAAACTTGATAAATAGAAAGAACTCGTGTCTCAGACGTCCCATTTTAAATCCGGACCGGATCCGGTGACATTGGGGGAGTTGGAGGGGAGGACCGGAAATCTTGAGAAACGCTTAGAGTTGAGGGTTCGGGATGAAACCTGGTGGGAAGAGCAAGCACAAGTCCTAGATACGTAAATCACATAACCGGACCGGATCTGGTCACTGTGGGCGAAGTTGGGGGGGGGGGGGGGAGGGTCCGAATTTCTAGTGATCCCGAGAGTTCGGTACTTCCTGATGTGCTAGTACGATGAAAGTTGGCAGGCTTGTCAGGGACCCGAACAGACTGACTTGACGAATGTAGTTTCCCCGATCCGACCATCGTGGGGGAGTGGAGGAATGGGGAATCCTGAATCTAGTGGTAAGCTCAGCTATTGAACGGGTGATCGGATTTTAATGAAACTTGATATTTAGAAAGACCTCGTGTCTCAGACGTCCCATTTTAAATCCGGACTGGATCCGGTGGCATTGGCCGGAGTTGGAGGGGGGAACCGGAAATCTTTGGAAACGCTTAGATTCAGGGATCGGGATTAAACTTGGTGGGAAGAACAAGCATTAACCGTAGATACGTAATTGACAGAACCAGATCGTATCGGGGCTTTTTGGGGGGAGTTGGAGGGTATTTGCGGGAATTCCGGTGACCGCCAATTCGGACAGTTCCAGATGTTCTAAGGACGATGAAACTTTGCAGGCATATTAGTGACTTAAGGACCCGACACAATGCCCTAGTTCCTGGATCCGACCATCTTTGGGGGAGTTGAGGGACGGGTGGTGCACAAAAACCAAACGGATGGACAGAATGGGATGCAAGTTGGACAGTACCGAGTTTATGCGGCCTTGATTTTTTATGTTGCGTCTGGACCGGATTCAACCAAGGTAGGGGGCGGGTGTAGCGGTAACCGGAAGTTTTGAAAATCGTGTGGCAAGGCTAGGGACCAAACAAGTGAATCTGTGGGGTTGAAACTTGAAAGGTAGGAAACTCATTTGCCCTAGATGATCCGAGGCGATGCCAGAAATGCTCAGACTTGAGTGAAACTATATATCCTATTCCTAGGTCCGAACCATATGTTTGGATGGCGGGGTATTTTGTGACGTTCTCTTTTACTTTCTTGTGCCACCTACTCGTAACAAGTGCCATATGAGCTCGTAGCTCTTATTACTTTTACTTTATTATAGTCTCCGTACTTCGTAGATAAACATTCCTTGAGCCCAAGCTGACTGTGAAATATTTCTTCAAATAATGTATACAACGGATACGTCAGCTACGATGCTTCATCAGCGACATTTCGGCCCTTCTTTGCCCCAAATCGTGCATCAAAAACAGCGGCCGTGTCAAAAATTTTCCCTACTGTGGTATTTGAAAGTAGTTTGCCCGAATAAGATATTTATAGTCGGTAGAATCTTCAGTTATTTATTACAGGTTTGTTTCCTTCCCCGATGTTGGACCTGAAGATTGACAGCCTGACGAGGACCCCTGCCAAGAAGGGCCGAAATATCGCTGATGAAGCGTCGTAGCTGACGTATCCGTTGTGTACATTATTTGTATACTAGTCTCGTTTTCTCGCAGGTCTTTAGACAGGACTGGTGGAATCTCTACACTCCAAGTTTCCTTCACTGTTGGATATTCCTTCATGCCTTGAAGAAAGAAACCCAGAACAAGTTCTTCACCAGCAAATCTTCTGTCAGTTTCAAACTCTTCCTTTTGGTCAGCGACTTCTCCTGTATCATCTTTACAAGGTATGAGCAGTTCCAGACTACCCACAACCATTATAAGTAAGAGCTTGGTCACACTTGGCTCATTTTCTGGCTTTTTGGGTTGCAAAAGTAGAAAAAAAGAAGTAGAACAAGATACAACTAATTCTGAATATTGTCGTTTTAAATTCAGGGGATCAATTAGAGAAAAACAGCGTGTATAATTGTGTTACAGGAACCCTAATTAGCCCCTAATTGCAGTTTGCTAATAATCTCCAAGCTGCCACAAAGCCCATCAAATCTCACGTCCCCATGGATTTTCATTTGCTTGTCGAGTAGGCGTCTTTTTGAGCCCAGTGTGACTAAGCTCTAAGGAAGTAATTTATTTCTGACCCGCCGCTTTCAAAAGCAGAGCATGTAAAATAAAATAAAGAAATTATACACTGCCCGAAACCGCCGAGCGCATGTAAGAACTCGTCTGTCAGATTCAGTCTTTGACATTTTTCCTGATGGTCGAGTCTTCATTCGGCTCTTCTTGTCTCACACCTTTTATGCGATATTTGAATAACGTGACAGGCAAAAATAAGCGTTTTATTGTAGAAGATTAGTCGCGCGCACACTGTACCATATCGGGATTGACTAAAAAGAGGCACGACACAGTGTAGGAGGCACGAGTACAAAAAAGAGGCAAGAGAACTAAAAGGACCCTTTCAGTTTTCAAAGTGAGGGGCAGGAACAATGTTCTAACGTGCCTTCTTTTAAGCTCCGCGATTACGAACTCTCACTTGCTTGTCTACTTCTACTACTTGCTAACGCCTTTTTATTACTCGTGCCTCCTGTGCCGCCGTGCCGTGCCTCTTTTTAGTCGATCCCTACCATATCGACTTTCTTCTCAGAAACTGACTTTAATCTTAAAATATGACTGTTGGCTGAGAAATCAGATTTTTTTTTTCAGAGAGTTTCTAAGGTGACAGCCACGCTTCTGGTAATCAGTTAAATGAAGAATCCTCTGGAAACTTTAAAATAGTAAAATCCAAACCTTTCATAAAAAGGCTGAGAACATTCTTCTTCATCACAATCTTTTCCTTTTATCACGAAAAAGCGCCTGATTAGTTTATTTATTTTGAACTTCGTTTTTTTTCCTTGTAGTTCGTTGTAGATTTAGTAGGCTAATTTATCTTCAACGGTCAGCTGTTTATTACTATGTAAGCGTGTGTGAGTTGATTGACATGTTGTTGTTCCTTTTTATACACTACTCTTCAGTTTTGAAGGATTCAAATAAAAAGTCCGCATCAATCGCATCATAACCTCGAAATACTAGTTATAATCCAATCTTCAGCTTCTGCTTGACACATGGGTTACCATCACCCGGCCTAGCTTTCAGGCATGAACGATTTCTTGTCCTATACAACAACCAGTTTCGGGCAAGTACCGAAATAAAAATGAAAGGAGAAATTACAAATATTCACTCATAAACTTTTTACATGCAGATATTTGGAAGTCAAAGATGTTACATTGCTACTTACTCAGCGATAATTCATTACGCTCACGCGAATTAATAATAAAATATTAAAGGATTCCTCGCACTATTTACTCTTCAACTTACAGTAGTTTAAAATATTTGGATATTTTAAAACCAGGCTGTGCTTTCACCACATAACCCACGGTTTTAGCTGTTTTAAGCCTTTTCCGAGACCGTTGATTTATAGCGAAAACAGGGAAACAATGTACATAGCAAAACAGGGAAAAATTTACATAACCGGTTTTTCTGATGGAAAAACTTCTCGCAGACAACGGTCGACAGCGTGATACACATCGAAGGTAGCCTGAAGGTGGCAAAACAGGGCAAGTGAGAAAATGAGCGTGATTTTGTTAGAGGGGTTAGAATGTACCGCACGAAATTGGGGTATCCGGGTTTAGAAATATATGGAGTGATTATGGAAGTAGGTTGCGTTAGTATAATAGGTAAGACGGGTCCTTCAGCGAAAATAAAGAACCCCAGCGCAGCTGGTGAGCAAAGGGGTAGCTACTTTTGAGTAGCAACCTCAAGGGGTAACGTATGTATGTTTTTCAGTGTTATTCGGACGGTGGGGTCAAGGAAAGGTTGCTGGTACCGCGACATGCAGAGAGAAGTTGGTTTTAAGCAAAAGTAGCGTATTTTAAGCCCCTCTGTAATATGTTTTTACTTTCAGCGTCTGCGGGTTCCAACACCTACAAAGAGCTGGCATCCGTCAGTACACTGTCTTTCAAGCTTTGTACTATACGCTAGTCACCTTCTCCACCATAGGATACGGGGACATATCGCCCGATATATGGCCGTCTCAGCTTTTCATGATGTTGATGATTCTGGCCGTCATTTTCTATTTACCTAGTCAGGTATCAAATCGTTTCATATCGCTTATAATAATAATAATAATTGTATTCAAAGCCAAAGCCCATATACTAGAAAATACATATAAAACAACAAAACAAAATAGCTTTACATGAACTAAACTTCGCCATCCCTCTCTCGAAATTCCACCACACCATCAACAAATCTGCAAATTTTACTTATTACGCTTGGCGTCATGCTCTTTAAGATGTCAGGAAAACCTCACCTCCCAATTATTCCCTTCTAACCCAGAAAGCTCTGGACACCGGCACAGGACATGGACCAAATCATCAACTCCATTACCACATAGGGGCAAGCACACCCGGATGGCTGGTCTTCATCTTTTCTCTTCAAAAAATAACTTTGTCTGTGCCCTGATAGACAGTTGGCCCGCAACTGGATCCAATACCGCAAATATAACTGGGGCAAATTTAACTTAAAATATACCTCTTCACCAAATACTTCTTTTACTTGTCTATAATATTTCAATGTCCCTGACCTACTTACCGTCCCCTCCCATTTTTGGATTTCTTGGTCTTTCAGCACTCTAATTGCTATTGCCAGGAGATCTTGCGTACCTTCTCCTGGGCCAAGGCCTTCATTCCGTACATACGCTAGGCCTTATTCCTCCAGTAGACTCTTTACTTTAAAATGCCACGTTCTCTTTCTTCCTATCTGTAATAATTCCATATGAGCCGCTTTCAAAAGCCTATTATCAGGCAGTTGAGTTAACTTTACCCAAAACCTAAGAATTTGGGATAACCTTTGTATTTTCATAGAGAATATACCTAGGTCACCTTTAAGAACTTGGGTGTGGGTTGTTGGGTGCAGCCCATATACTCTTTTATAGTATTGCAGCTGAATTGACTCTAGTTGCAGAGCTGGATCGAATCCCCATAATTCCGCCCCGTAATGGAATGTTGGCAGAATTTTTGAATTGAAAATATTCTTATGAATCTTCAGGTTTTTTACTCCCATTAACGTTACATTTCTAAAAAAAATAAATCTGGCCGTCATTTTCTATTTACCTAGTCAGGTGTCAAATCGTTTCATATCGTTTATTCACTATGAATCTTGCACACGGTATAAACGGCATAGTCGGCACTAACTGATTCCAACGTCAGCACATCAAGATATATAAACAAAAAAAGGCAAGCGTAACTGCCGAGTCAACTGCTATTTCGGTTTGCATCGAAACAACAGAAAAAAAAGCAAGAAAAACACTTTACTAATCGGTCTAACATATGTGCTTAAAAACTTGATGAATGAATTGTTGAATGAATACTTGGCTAATTTGGAGAGACTGCATCTCGGGTTAGCTGCACACGGAAAACAGGTTTTCCCGTCTGGATTTTCTTCACATCATGATCGAGTTGAAAATCGTATGGGAATGGGAGTTGATAATGGTGCCGAAAATCCTGTCAGGAATTCCAGTTCACGACCGCCCATCCCTGATCGTCTGTCTGAAGCATTAGGTTGAAGCTTTTAGTTTTAGTTTCGGTAGCTTTTGGTTGATTGTTGATGTACAGACACAATTGCAGTCGTAACTAGTAGTGAATGCTACTGAATCGCTGCAGGATCAGTTTGAAGAAAGGGGCACCCATGGCCAGACAACAAACCTGAAATCGCTATCTGCGGTAGGCTACTTTAGACCTTAGTTCTACGTGTGCCGTCACGTTGTCACGTCGGCCGGTCGGTTAAACAAAAATATCGCGCTTTATTCGAAAACAGTTAGTTTTCTTAGAAACAGACGATTTTTCTCAAAATCAGTAAATGTCAATGACGTATCTAGGACTTGTGCTTGTTCTTCCCACCAAGTTCTATCCCGATTCCTCCACTCTAAGCGTTTTCCATCAACTTTCCTGATTCTCCCTCCCCCTACTGCTCCCTAGATGGTCGAATCGGAAGTGACTATTTCCAATTTAATCTGATCGGGTCCCTGATATGCCTGCCAAGTTTCATCGTCCTAGCTTATTTGGAACTGCCCGAACTAGCAAAACCCGGACCGACAGACCGATGGACGGACAGAAGTTTCGATCGCTATATGGCACTTGGCCGAAGAGCAAGTGCCACGAAAACTAATTCAGCATCTCTCGTTACCCCTACATCGCACCTCTTATTAACTTCAGATAAAACTTTTACTTTTAACGGATTTTCCGGTTTTTGCCAGATTCCGTAGGTGAACTACTTGTCCGACAAGAAAGTAGATCTCCTATTCGAGTTCAGAACGTTTCCTTACCCCTAAATCTACTATCTCATTAGCTTTTACAAAATATTTCTTTTGCCCTTAATTCGAAACCCCCTCCCCACCCCTGAATATAGAAGTGCAGAGCCAATCTACGAACTCCCATACCACGTTTGAACAAAATATCTCAACCCCTTCGAAAGTTATCGTGCTAACAGACGGACGGACAAACTTTACGAAGTCATTGGTATCCCGTCACCAACATTTTGGGATACCAAAGACGAAAAACAGTCCGTACAACTGCCCATCCAGTCGGTAAATACAGTATAACTATAACATATTCGCCGTTCCCCGAGGACTCCTCTGGGAATCGAAGGGAACGGCGAGAGAATAGAGGAAGTCACTCCACGCGGACTCCGCGTACAGAAACAGCGAGAATACGGGGAATGCTTCTAAAATGGATTTTCTTCGGTAAATGAATATGCAGCTGAAAAAATTAGTCTAGATCCACTTTATTTTTGGTTTTGTTTATTCTGATTCTTTCTAATTAATTTTACATAGCACCTAAAACAGCAAAAATTGACTCCCCTCCGAATTTGAAAGGGAGTCCTTTTCGATGATGGTGATGATAATTGGAGCATTCCCCGTCCGTGGGGACTCGCGAGAATCCGGGGAGTGAGTCCCCGGGACAAACAAAAACGCGGGGACTCCTCAAGTGGAGTCCTCGGGGAACGGCGAGAATACGCCTCTTGTCCGCCCCCAAACATTTTGGCTAGTAACGACTCTACCCAGAGCATCCAGAAAGAGCCGCCAGTCATCCCTCACATATGCCACTGTCCTCTGTGGTTGGAATATCGTACTGATGTGCTTCAGGTCCCGGGACGACTAAAAAGAGGCACGGCACGACACGGCACAGTGTAGGAGGCACGAGTGCTATAAAGAGGCACGAAAATTAAAATGGTCTTTTCAGGCTTCAGAGTGAGGGGTAAGAACAATGTTCTAACGTGCCTTCTTTTGGAGGAGTTGCGAACTCGGGCCTACTTGTCTACTTCTACTACTTGCTAATCTCTTTTTAATTACTCGTGCCTCCTGCGCCATGACGTGACGTGCCGTGCCTCTTTTTAGTCGATCCGTTCAGGTCCCGCTGGTACGTACGACAAAGAGTATTTTTCTGCCTTCCTCTTCTTCAGGCTCCCTCAGGCTGCCACTCCAGTACTGTTCTGGGATGTCTATCATCCGCCATTCAGATAACATGCCCCAAGTAGCGCCATCTTTGCCGGCGTATGACATCTGTTACCAGGGCACGAGATAGAGCGAACTGTATGCTTGGTTATGTATATGAATATGAATATATTTAATAGCCAATTGGCCGTACAAAATACAAAATACATGATGGTTACAATACACTTATACACCACTCAATACTTATCTTTATTTAACTAATACACTCTTTAAGAATTGGCATATTTTCAGTATCTTAGCTTTATTTTTTGTTTCAAGAACATCGGGGAACTTGATATTATGCCCATTAAGAAATTGTCTCCTGGGGTCGGAGAGTTGCTCGCATTCAGCCAGAAAATGGCCCTCTTCCTCTGGATTAAAGCACAGGGGGCATTGTCGTTAACTATTTGGGATCTTATTATGTGTGAGGTGCTCATTGTATGAACGAAAACGGAACCAACGAAAATTCTTCTGTGACGTCGGAAATTTAAATCTCAACATAAACGCGGCTTTTCAATGGGCAGTGGTGAGATTGGTGAAGATTGCTTATTGCTTGAAAACAAAAAAAAAATTATAAATCTTTCTCGTAAGGCATACAACAACAAGAGCTGTAAGCTCATATGGCACTTGCATGGGTTAAAATGGTTTGGTTGATCAAAAGTAAGTTTCGACTTCGCGGTTGAGATGCGCACTCTAAGGGAGCTGGAACTTCATTTGTAAGCAAAACCCTTGAGGCAAAAATGCTAATGGGCTGATGGGCATCATGAAAATGCATATATTGCTTAAAAGTATTTTTTTTACTTTGCGGTCAAGATTGGTACTTTAAGGAATAATCGGATTTGGGAAGTAGCAATTTCTAAGCAAATGCTGTTGAGTCTCCATTATCCAGCGAAGTTTCATCGTCCTAGCACATCTGGAAGTACCTTAACGCGCGATCACCGGAATCCCAGACCCCCCCCCCCCCTCCTCCAACTCCACCCACAATACCCGGAGCCAATCCGGTTCTGTAAATGATTAATCCAGAGCATCTGTTTGTCATTCCCACGAAGTTCGATCCAGATCACACCAGTCTAAGCGGGTCAAGTATTTTCCGCCCTCCCCCCAATAATTGCCGGATTCGGTCCGGAAATGAAAAAGATCACCAGAGAAAAATGTCCACTGTTTAATTATTAAATTTCACTTGAATCCGATCACCCGTTCCAAAGTTACGCATGACTCAGTATTCCGGTCTCCCCGCCCCCCCAACTCCCCCCTTGCTACCGAATCCGGTCAAGACTTTAAACGGGACATTACATATATATATTCTATTCAGTTACGAAGTTTCATTACAATCCGATCACCCGTTCGAAAGTTACACACTTCTCAATTTCCCGGATTCCCCTGCCCTCCACTCCCCCCCAAAATGGTCGGATCAGAAAACTGATTATTTCTAAGTTTGTTTGGTCGGGTCTCTGATATGCCTGCCAAGTTTCATGGTCCTAGCACAACTGGAAGTACCCTAACTCGAAAAAGTGTGACAAAATGACCTAAATTTTCAAGTTTCCAGCGCCCCCATTCCCCCACATATTGTCGGATCGGGAAACTGATTATTTCCAGGTTAGTTTGGTCGGGTCCCTGATATTCCTGCCAAGTTTCATTGTCCTAGCTCATCTGGAAGTACCCTAATTCGAGAAAGTGTGGCAAAATGCCCTAAATTTTCAAGTTTACAGCGCCCCCACTCCCCCGCGTATGGTCGGATCGGGAAACTTATTATTTCCAGGTTACTTTGGTCAGGTCCCTGATATTCCTGCCAAGTTTCATTGTCCTAGCTCATCTGGAAGTACCCCAACTCGAAAAAGTGTGACAAAATGCCCTAAATTTTCAAGTTCCAGCGCCCCCACTCCCCCGCACATGGTCGGATCGGGAAACTGATTATTTCCAGGTTCGTTTGGCCGGGTCCCTGATATTCCTGCCAAGTTTCATTGTCCTAGCTCATCTAGAAGTACCCTAACTCGGAAAAGTGTGACAAAATGCCCTAAATTTTCAAGTTTCCAGCGCCCCGCACTCCTCCGCATATGGTCGGATCGGGAAACTGATTATTTCCAGGTTAGTTTGGTCGGGTCCCTGAAATGCCTGCCAAGTTTCATTGTCCTAGCACATCTGGAAGTACCCTAACTCGAAAAAGTGTGACGAAAAATTCGGACCGACCGACAGACCGACAGACGGAATTGTGATCGGTATATGGCACTTGAGCCAGAGGCTGCAAGTGCCATAAAAATACAAGCGCATAGAGGTATCACAGATCACACGGAAATTCTACTATTTGATAATCGGTTATTTGTGAATAGCGTAACAGCGAAGGAACGCATTGTCAGCGTGTCTTCATGCCAATTTAAGTGAATAGGTGATGGGTAACTAGATTGTCCTATCCCAGCCCTTTTCGGTTAAACTTTAAGCTCTTTCAGATCCACGAAGTAGTAACAGCATGGCTGGAGACACAGAAGTATGGTAAATCGCTCTATAGTGTTCTCGCCACCTCAGAGAAGATAGTAGTCCTGACCGGGTCATCTCTTGCGAAAAAGGAAGTTGAAATATTCCTTCACGAGTTCTACACCATTGATAAGAACGAGGTAGGAAAACTCTCTGTTTGTTACCATCTTCTGCTTGTAATTACGCTGTGACGCTGTTGGCCTGTGGCAGTGAGTGTGACAGTGTTGGTGACATTGTTCTTCGATTGACCACGTACAAATCACTGCCAATGATCGTCATCTAGGGCGTCGTAACGGACCCCCCCCCCCTTGCCTTTCTGAAATTCGGGCAAGTCTGTTTGACAGTGCAAAACGGATACGTCAGCTGGATTTCGGCCATTGTGGGCAAGGGTCCTCTTCAGGCTCAAGTGTAATCTTCGATTAAAGACTTATTCTAGATATCAGTCAATTATGTCTATTAGTTCCAATGAAAGAAATCGTAAATCGTAGCTATGGTTCTCGCAGTATTTTGTCAACAAGTAATAATTTCCCGTACAGTGCATAAACATCCGTCTAGACCAGCGTGGCGAAGGTTTCCTTGAAACTATAAAGTGTACACTTAGGCTAGGTATAGGCAAGGTCTTCTTAAAAATGTAGCTGTAAACACAGATAGGCCAACGTTGCCTCAAACCAACAACAACAATAGCTTTCGTACGTTTCCTGTTGAGAATCCTTTGGCAGACTTGTCTTGGCTTCCAAAGGGTTCAGTTCTCTTGTAAGAATGTACACTGTCAGAAGTTTCATAACAGATTGCGCATAACACTTTCAAGAATAACACCTTTTCACTTAGAAAAAAAGTGTTATGACCAATTAAGTTTATACTATTTCGTGCCCAGATCTCCAACAACACTTCAATAGGTAAAAATACTACACTGTCAGAAGTTACATAACGACAACAGCAGGATGCGCGGTTTCAACAGATAACACTTTGGGATGTTACATGTTGTGTTTCTTTCGTTCCCGTTAGTATTTTTACCAATTGAAGGTGTTGTTGGAGATCTAGGCACGAAATAGTGTAAACTTAATTGGTCATAACACTTTATTTCTAAGTGAAAAGGTGTTATTCTTGAAAATGTTATGCGCAATCTGTTATGAAACTTCTGACAGTGTAGTTTCTAGGTAAAGTAATTATCTTTTCACATACGAAGTGCTTGTATACAGTAAAAATGAGCAGTAACTTTTAAGTCTGTAAAATCGTATGAATTATTATTTCTAGTTTATTTTCCTGCCTCTCAGAATAAGGCGGTAGTGCTTTCTTGATATTTTAATTCATGTTGTCTGGGTTCGTTGTATTTCTTTTGGACAGTGGGTATTTTGTAGGTGCAGCAAGTACCATCAGTTAGGGCGGAGCCTTTCTTTGCACGGGTCTCGGGTTCCTTCGGTTTTTCAAACCATCTTGTACCAAGGGTGGGCACCCGATGAAAAATTTATCTCAAAATAGTACTATGAAGTAGTACGAAAAAGTTGCATGCAGTACTAACGATGCTACTACATGCTTCTACTTCAAGGCTGCCGTGTTACTGCATACTACTATATGGTACTATTAGCAAGACTGGATGTTACTATGGCAAGACAGGGTGCTACCCCGATGAAAAATTTGTAGCCTGCGTAGTAGTATGGTAGTAGTACGAAAACGTTGCATGTAATACTATGTAATAGCAAAGAATACTACCATTTAATGAGCATCAGACTGGTCCAATCTTGTGTAGTAGTATCCAGTAGCATCCTTTCTTGCCATAGTAGGATCCAGTCTTGCTAATAGTAACATATAGTAGTATGCAGCAACACGGTAGCCTTGAAGTAGAAGCATGTAGTAGCATCGTTATTACTGCATGCAACTTTTTCGTACTACTTCATAGTACTATTTTGAGATAAATTTTTCATCGGGACTGGATACTACCACATAAGATTGGATTGGTCTGACGCACATTAAATGATACTATTCTTTGCTGCTACATAGTATTACATGCAACCTTTTCGTACAACTACCATACAACTACGCAGGCTACAAATTTTGCATCGGGCATATTGGCGCTGATTCACGAGGGGGAGTTCCTGCGTACGTGCTTATCAAGGTTGCCTGCGTAGGTGTAAACTCATTGGGACGTAAATTCAGTGACGCACCGTGATCACTCTTACCTTTTTCACCTTTTTATTTCTTCGCTTCGTTTTATAAATAAAACCAATTGCTATTCTGCTATGATTCCTGGGTGAAGGGGAGGCTTACGGGGGAGTTTTGTCATCCGGGGCCTTGCTCGCGCTACCTAATTATTTCCCCCCGCCGGCGGTTATACAAGCCGCTCGAACTGAAGAAGGAAAAGGAATTAACCGAATCAGATACTTAAGGCTAAACAAGAATCTTTAGTTTGTTTTTTCAGGAGTTTATTTTCTAGTTTGAGCGGCTTGAGCCTGAAGGCTTGAGCCCTTATGCCAAGAAGGGCCGAAACTTATCTGTAATAAATTCAGCTGACATATCCGTTTTCCACTTTCAAAGATGATTCGCAGTCAGCTTGGGCTGAAGGAATGTTGGGCAATTTTTTTTTTTTTTGCAGTAGGCCATTACTTGAGTCTTGTCACAGTTGCCAATAAAATTGTACCTTACCTTACCTTGCTAACTGTGTAAGATTTGTCCATTAAGCTAGACTCATTTTACTTGGCAAGTTATTTGTAAAATTACAGCCATTCGTAATTTTTGCAGGAGGCCCTCAGACACTGAGCCCCATCCATGCATTGTCGGATGATACGAACATCGCAGAACTATCGCACCTTTGCTAGGAGCTCAGCCAAACTTTTCTTATAGCCGAACTTGTCTGAACTTTACAACAAGTGCGCAAAGCACTCAAACGTGGAGTATAACAGTTCTAGCCAAGTCCAGGTATTGACAATATTGCTTTGCGTTTGCCATGTAAACTCAAACATCAATCAAGCATTGCCGAAAAATCCGCACCTTTGCTACAGAAAACTCGGCCAAGTTTCTCTTCAAAAATGTCCCCAGACGTCCTTCATAAAATCCGATGACGAATTGCCGCCAGACGCTCTAGAGGAACAATAACAATCACACGTGAGATCTGGGGATAAGTTATCTGACGGGTGAATAAGTGATAAGGCTTTCGCTTCATTTCGATTCGCGCATTAGCCCCGTTTAAAAGTCAGCCAGCACTCAGTACTGAAGTCGGAAGCCAGAAATGACAAACTTGATGACGCTGTCAGTACAGAGTTGGGTAAAGGAAAAAGAGGGGAAGAGACATTTTAAACAATTTTAAACATGGTTAGGCCTAAGAGGAATTGAAAATAGCAAAACAAGCCTGGATAAACGTACACCAAGGAGTAACGTGTCATTGTTTTCTTTACGATAGCGCACCTAGCGGCCAAAAAAGAACTAATCTGAGAGGAATTTTTTGAGGGGCGTATGAGAACATACCCGGTTCGGAGAGCGACGCGACCAGCTCCGCGCCGACACCCGAAGAGATACTAGTTACGTTTTTGATCGAAGTTTTGTTCGCCGTTAGCGTAGCCGGTTGCTGAATTTCCGTTTTCAAACGCCGTCGAAGTTCAACGTTTGCTTATTTAGTGTTTTTACGACTCCGGCGATCCTTGCCAGGTCCACGTTTCTTCCACGATTCAAGCAAACTTCGAACTTGCTAGCTCACGAAGTTTGACGGTCAGAGTTTGAAGGACAAAGAAACTGTGACTGGCGACCAAAAACGGCATTTAAACAAAGACCTTTGAGGTTGACCTAACTTCAAACTTCGATCAAAAATCGCAACTACTTACGTGGCCCCATGGTTCCAGTCAAAGGGTTCTGTGCCGTGGGTAAATAATATATATAAGGGACAAGGGAAGATCAGCTAAATAGCTATTTTGATCCAGCTTGAAGGCGACAGACCTTGATTTTCTGGAGTTCACCAACAATAGTGCCCTGTCAACTCCGAATACACAATTCAAAGCATCATTTCCTTCCGGATTTCGGACTCCGGACAGAACCCCCTCTAGCCCAGACTCGATTGCGCTACCCTGATTAATATAGATTCTTATCCAGAGTGTTCGCCTGGTCTTGTTCTGCTCTGATCTGCCTGATGACTTGAACTTAGTGCTGAAACTTCAGTGGTCTGACCGGGTCAGATACGTCCGCGGCTGTATATCGACTGCTCCTGAATTGGCGAAGGTCTTGCTCAACAGAGCAAAAGCTTTGTTCTTCCTCGAGAGCACTACAGATCCACCAGGCGACAGAGTAAGTCAAGTCCTGCCTTCGTTGACATAAGTTGCATAACCGTAACTGGATCTGTAATTAGTCGTTTTTGCAGTTACCGTGGTATCTGATATACGGTTGGTGTGCAAAAACGACAATTGCCGAAATTGCGCTTTTCGAAGCCATCCCGGAAGAAAAACTGATATTCAGTCACATCACTACGTGCCAAACTTCTTTCCCACCAATTTGACAAAAATTGATGAAAGTGAGATGACTTTTTCAGATACCACGATCAGTTACCACGGTCGGACCGTGGTATCTGAATATCAGATACCACGATAACTGCAAAAACGACTTTAGACCATGATTTTGGCAGAGCCGACGAAATTTCCAAAAGTGTGACGCTTGCATCTTTAACTTGGAAACGCTGTGCTAGCATGTGGCTGTGGTATAACTTTGGCAAATAAAGCAGGTGCTTCGCGTACTTAAAATAGCATCTCTTCATCTTCTGCAAACTCCTGCTTCCGTAGAACATGTGCGACACCAGAGCGAAATAAAATGGATGGAGCACAAAAAGAGCTGTAAAAAGTAGGCTGCTGTCATTTTTAAAACTCGATCAGGATCCCAAAATAGAAAAGTAGGCTTCACCTTTCAGATTTTTGGGATCCCAAAACGTAAGTTGAGGGATACCTATGACTTCGCAAAAGTTGTCCGTCCGTCCGTCTGTAAGCACGATAACTCTCGAAGGGAATGAGATATTTTGATGAAACTTAGTGTGAGGATTCGTTGGGTCGGCGGACCAGTCGAGTTCGTAAATGGGCTTTGTAGCCCTACATTTAGGGGTGGGGGAGGGGGTTCAAATTAAGGGGCAAACAAAATATTTTGAAACAGCTAATGTGATAGTCGATTATGCTGAACACGATGGTGAAAACCATTTTGTAATCGGACAAGTAGTTCGCCCGGAATCCGGCCAAAACCGGAAAGTTTGTTAAAAGTAAAAGTTTTATTTGAAGTTGATCAGATGTTTGATTTAGAGGTAGGAAGACATGCTGAAGACGATGGTCAAAACCATTTTCTCGACGGACAAGTAGTTCGCCCGGAATCCGGCCCAAACCGGAAAGTTTGTTAAAATTAAAAGTTTTATTTGGAGTTGATCAGATGTCCGATTTAGGGCAAGAAGACCTGCTGAACTTTTATGTGAAAACAATTTTCTTCCCGGACATGTAGTTCACCCGGAATCCGGCCAAAACCGGAAAATTGTTAGAAGTTAAAGTTTTATTTCTAGCTGATTAGATAACCGATTTAGGGGTAAGAAGAGACGCTGAATCCGTGTGTGACAGTCATATTTTACCCGGACATATAGTTTGACCGGAATCCGGCTGGAGTCGGAAAATTTGTTATAAGTTAAATTTTTATTTGAAGTTGATTAGATGTTCATCATTGGGGAAAGAAGATACCCTGAGTTCGTTTTTGAGCTTTCTTTTTTCGCCGGACAAGTAGTTCTAGAGTTCGGCCGAAGCCGGGAAATTGGCAGAAGTGGCAGGAACTTTTCGTCAAAACAGATATGACTTATACGGGTAAACATACATGCTGAATCCATATCTGAACTTGGTTTTCTCAGATGATTAGCTATTTGGCCTTAATCTGTTTCTGAATTTTAATTGTAAGAATGTTCAAGGATTCTGGCGATGACTGGATCTGGCTAAGACAAGACCCAGTTGTCTGGATCAGATATTGAATTTTTGGGATCCCATCGAAAAGTTTGATCTTGTTTATCAGGGTTCCAGATCTTTTTTAAATTTCCTTATAATCCTATAGCACAAAACTACGAGATCCCATTTGTTAGGTTTTTGTGGCTACTCCTCTTTCACTCAGTGACGTAGATTTTCTTTTCGACGAGTTGGATCAGGAAGGTGAATCCAAGTCATGGATTTCTGGAAAGACCTACGTGGGACGTCCCGTATTTCCTAGTCTAAAGGGGTGTCATAGAGGCAACAGATTTGAGAGACAAGCAAGTCTGCGAATGTTTAGCCTCGGAAAAAAACTAGAGACTGACGGACAGTTTGGTTGGGAGGCCAAACTTGTGCCTGACGGACGTCTAGGAAACGTCGAAGAATAGGAAAACTCGCCATCATAGAAGTTTGACCTGGCTTTTCGGAACCCACCGAGTATCGTCTGAAAGTTGAAGCTTGTCCTGAACCAGAGCAAAATAACACTAGGGAGTAGCGCCAATACCTGTGCTTGTCATTCTTTCAAAACGGGCCATACTCATAGCACCGCCCTGCGCCACTACGCTTGTGGCATTTAAAGCGAGACACTTTCGGGTTCAGAGATTTCTAGTAAAGTAAAGGTGAGGCGTGCACACACCAAGGTAACAATGGAGGCTGTATCATTTGTTTGCTATGTTCAGGATATAAAGTTATCGGAGCCAGTGCTGGTGGAAGACTGATTGGGTTTCAATAGGGACGTTCTATATCGCCAGTTGTGCTAGTGTCCATGCTATTCAATAGTGTGTCAGTTTTGTCAAGTCTTGGCGATACTCCCTGGTGTTAGTTTGCTCTGGTCCTGAACACTTAAATGCGTTCTTTTCAGGATTCCAGAACGGTTTCCGACTCTTCATTGGCTTACGAAGTCAGCAAACATCTCAACCAGTTCATACAGATTCGCTCGCCTGATACGCACGTCTTTCTCCACCACGCTAAAGTGGTTCAGAGTTTCGACATCCTGCGATTCGCCCTTTTAGCCAAAATATGCATCATGCCTGGCTTCATGGCATTTCTCAACTATCTGACAGACGGGTAAGTGCCACTATTGCCTGTGGTTTTGCATTTCTTAAATTCGTCCAGTCCCGGCTCCGCTTCCTACAGGCGCTCCTGCTAGTGGATTCCATGTGTGCAAAGTAGGAAATAGAGAGAAGAAGAGAGACGTTCAGGTTGAATAAATATTGTTACTGCTAGTGGATTCCATGTCTGCAAAGTAAATCATTTCATGAAGTGCAGCTATCTTGGTAGTCTGCGTACCAATACTCATACTCAATAGAATGATAGGGTATCTAATCCTAGAAATACTCTGGGATCGACTAAAACCAGGAAGGGAAGGGAACGCGAAAAAAGCAGGAAGGCATACTAAAACCAGGAAGGGCATACTAAAACGAGGAAGGCTGTCGCCAGGATTCAAAACTGGAAAGCCGCACCGTTCCCTTCCTCTGTTTAGTATTCTTTGAGGGGTCGGCAACTTTCCAAATTCAAAGTTCACCATCCCTTCCTCGTTTTAACATCCTGTAGTATCCGTCGTTTTAGTATCCGTCTGAACTAGAAATGAAAAGGTGAATTACAGTCTTGATAGTTGCTGACCCCTCACTGAACCCATGTCAGGATACTAAAACGAGGAAGGGATGGTGAACTTTGAGTTTGAAAAGTTGCCGACCCCTCAAAGAATACTATACAGAGGAAGGGAACGGTGCAGCGTTCCATTTTTTCGCAGCCTTGAATTCCTTCCTCGTTTTAGTATGCCCTTCCTCGTTTTAGTATGCCCTTCCTGGCTTTAGTATGCCTTCCTGCTTTTCTCGCGTTCCCTTCCCTTCCTGGTTTTAGTCGATCCCTAATACTGTATATGACTAAGTCCAAAACACGCCAGTGCTCCTCAGGAAGAAGGAGTAAACGTCTCCTTGACGACTCAAAACTCAAGTCCTGTGTCAAACTTCACGGCGATCTTCGGGAGCAGCTGTGATACCCGAGGTGATACCGCTTCTGGCTTTTCCGTTATGTACCCGGCGATTTTGCATCGGCAAGAAAAGTTAGTCATCAAGAGTATTGTTACACCCCATTTGATGACATGGTTAAACTCTTTAACTTCAAATAATTGATGAATTCCCCCTACCTTATTTCTAATCTGTGATCTATTTGCTAATTATGTTTAACCATTCCTTGCTTTTTGCGAAAATGGGAAGTGTGTGCGACCCGGTACAAGAGGGCAGACAAAGTCCTTGGGCCTTCAAAAACTTAAGCCCCCGCCAACGAAATCATCCGAGAGGTACCTGAATTCATTTGTCCCTTATTTTATTAAGCATTTTAACTCGACAAATCTTTGAATGTATTGTATTATGATTGTAATCCGTTGTAATGTTGACAATCCGAGGCTAGCTGTATGCTATTGTGGAGAATTAAAACGATTCTATTCTATTCTTATTGTTTTGTTTTTATGTAAATAAAAAAACTTAGATAGAAAAGACCCGATGTACCTATTGCAAGAGCAATAGCTGCGTTTACATAAATAGTGGTATGCTCTTGGAACAGTCTTCGATCTCGCAGCAGTGTTGGGTGTGTACAGGGCGACCTCGATATTGTTCAAGACTCCATCATAGGTAAGATGAGCATTAAGTGGGTCTTGGGACAAGCACAATAGTTGCGTTTTTGTAGATACCATGGTATCTGATACCACGGTCTAAAGTCGTTTTTGCAGTTATCGTGGTATCTGATACCACGGTCAAGAGGTGTTTTTGCAGTTATCGAGGTATCTGGCCAGTTATAGTGGTATCTGATATTCAGGTAGAACGGTCCGACCGTGGTAACTGATCGTGGTATCTGAAAAAGCTATCTCACTTTCATCAATTTTTGTCAAATGGATGTGACCGAATATCAGTTTTTCTTTTGGGATGATTTCGAAAGCGCAATTTCGGCAATTGTCATTTTTGCAGAGCAACCGGGGTCGTATATCAGATACCACGGTTACTGCAAAAACGACGAATTGCAGATCCAGTTACCGTGGTAACAGATACCATGGTATCTGCAAAAACGCAACCATTGTATAGTTTCATCAGCATAATAATTTGCTGTAAACAACCTTATGGTTCAATGTAAGAAACTTTGGACCCTGTAATGGATGGAATGAATCCTCGAACCGTGATTTTCGGTAAACCCAACAGCTAGGTTGTGTGAATGAATGAAAGGCTTTTAGTCCGCCAAAATGACGTCAGACGTGGCGAAAAAGAAAAAAAGTACCAAGGTTAAGCCGTTTACAGTGCAAATATCGAAGTTTTCTTATACGGCACATAATCCTTAACACTCAAAAGAGGACATGTAACTAATGCATGCAGTGGCTACTCCGGGACGGGTTCTCGCATCGCTTGGTAGGGTCAGCCTTTTAACTCTTTTCTACTTTATACTTAAAGTTTAACCGAAAAGGGCTGAGATATGACAATCTAGTTACCCATCACTTATTCACTTAAATTGGATTGAATACCCGCTGAATATGCGTCACTTCGATGTTCCGCTATTCACGAATAATTGATCAAAAAAAAAAAGATCAACGAAGAAACCACCTTACTTAATTTTTCTATCAGTAAATTCGTTTGCCTTCACAAACCCCATTTTCGTTGGTTTCTTCGTTGATTTATTGTGATATTTCAGGCCAATTCGGTTTACGAAATTATCTACTAATAATCGATTTTCAAATAGTGGAATTTCCGTGTGATTTGTGGTACCTCTATGCGCTTGTATTTTTGTTGTATGCCTTACGAAAAAGACTAATGATTTTTTTTGTTCAGGCACTAAGCAATCTTCGCCATTCTCACCACTGCCCACTGAGAAGCCGCGTTTGTGTTGAGATTAAAATTCCCCGCGTCATAGTAGAATTTACGTTGTGGGGATGGTTGCAGATATTCTGAACGTGATAACTGGAGTAGATAGCAGAAAATAAAAAAATCTCTAATGCAGAATCCAAATAAGTTAGTGTGTTCAGTTAAATGACACAAAAATAAGTTGACTCTTCAGTTAAACTTTAAGGTTGCTCAGTTAGTCATGGTTACGAAAAGTCTACGATCACTGATATCTTCCTTTTCTAGGAACACACTACAGTGCTGCAAGGTGAAGGACCTAGACGTAAGCCTAGACGGTCAGACATTTACCAACGCGGGCTTGATGCTTTACCAGAGGTAAAAAGGCTTCCCTTATGTAGACACTTGGTCTTCAAATAATATGTTGTTTTTTTTGTTCGTGTGCGCTCCAGCTCCGCTGGGATTTTTTGTGTGATACGATTAACGTTTGTAAATAAAGCAATCTTGAATCGTCGGAGAATTGCTTTGTTTTTCTGAAGAAAAATACTATGATAACGAACCCAATTTCGCATAGTAATTATAACATCATTAAATCTTACAGAGCTACTGACATTTTGTCACGGCTGCAAGAATTGCACACTGATTTCCGTCTGAAATCTAGTATACGTCTGTTACCGCATCACCGACTGATTAGACTTTTTTTATTGATAGTTGTAGCCGTTGTAGTAGTTTGTTTCGCATGTTACAGTAGAGGTATGCTTATTTGAACACCTTTTTAACTGCTCCACTACCTTGACTTTGTTACTTGCGTATAAAAAGTAAATGGAAAAGAAAAATAACAAACGTGATATCAGCTAACAGCCAACTATTTCAGGGTTATCCTGGCACAAACTTGAAGTAGAGATTCAATTGACTTCCTTTGATTTTGAATTTACTAAAATTGTCCTTCCTCTTTTGAAGGCATCTGCAGGTTCGGACCGCCATCTTCTCCATTGAAGGCGTTCCTCGTGGCAGACTCAATCTCAAATCATTGAAAGCAAACCATGTGTCAGTTGATTCACTTTCAGCCGTGAATTAGCTGAATATTCAAAAAGTGACAAAAGCATGAGTGGTTATTAGTATTCATAGAAAAAAATGCCTGGTTTGGGTTTTAGTTTTTATGGCTCTTGCAGCTCCGCTCAAGTGCCATATACCGGTCACTTTTCGGTCTGTCGGTTGTCAGGCCACTCATCTCGAGTTAGGGTACTTCCAGAAGTGCTAGGACAATGAAACTTGGCAGGCATATTTGGGACACTACCAAACTAACTTTGAAATAGTCACTTTCCTGATTCACCACCATGGGTGGAGTGGAGGGAGGGTGAATCCGGAATATTGACGTATTTTTAACTTTTGAACGGGGAATCGGATCTTAATGAAACTTAATATTTGAAAAGACCTGATGTCTCAGATGTCCCATTTCAAGTCCGGAATGGATCCGGTGACTTTGAGGGGAGTTGGAGGGGGGTAACCGGAAATCGTGTTATATGTTCAGAGTGGATAGATCTGGATGAAACTTGGTTGGAAGAAGAAGCACAAGCCCCAGATACATAGTTGACAAGACCAGATCGGATCCGAGCACTGTGGGGGGGAGTTGGAGGGAGGGTTCCGGAATTCCGGTGATCCCGACTTAAGATGCTTACACATGTGCTAGGACGAATTGGCAGGCATATCAGGGACCCGACCAAACTAACTTTGAAACAGTCACTTCCCCGATCCGACCACCGTGGGGGAGTGAAGGGAGGGGGAATCCGGAATATTGACGTATTTATAACTTTTGAACGGGGAATCGGATCTTAATGAAACTTGATATTTAGAACAAGCTCGTGTCTCAGATGCCACACTTCAAGTCCGGTATGGATCCGGTGACTTTGGGGGGAGTTGGAGGGGGAACCGGAAATCGTGTGGCATGTTCAGAGTAGACGGATTGCGGTGAAACTTTAATTAATTAATTAATAATTTTATTACCCATTATAATGTATAAATACACAAAAAATGGAGTAGGAAAAATAAGGAAAAACTACACAATATACAACACTACGTAATCAACAACACATTATCAACTATTTCAGGAGTCTATACATATCGCTTGTCGGATCAAGGTCTTCCCTATACCGCAGTAAACGTTTCTGCACAGCAATTACGGGCTGGGCTACTCCGTACTTCCTTGATATGCTGCTGTTACTTGACCAAGGCGGAAGTCTCAACAGATATTTTGCAAACTTATAAAAACACTTGCATAATGCTTTCATATCTGACTCAGTGAAAATACACCAAAACGGTGCTAATGCAAGGAAGTGGGGAATAACGAACGCATTATACACTTTACCTAGAATGCTTCTACAAAACTTATAATTTAATGCAATAAGAAGGCCATAAGCTTTACGAGTTTTTTCAGCGAAAAATCGTTTTAATAACAGACGAGTAGCACGAACACTGGGTCCAATAGGCAGCCCCAGATATGTCAGAGAATCCTTGGGCTTTAGCAACTCACCACCAATATCAATTTCGATCGGCTCTTTAGAACGAGGATTAAAAATCATTATTTCAGTTTTACTTTTGTTGAAAGACAAACCAACTTCTCCATACTCAGCATCAAGAATGCGGAAATTTGATTCGATTCCTTTTACTGTACGGCTTATATTCAAAATGTCGTCGGCGTAATTAGCCATCGATACATCTATTCCATCTAATATACAAGTTGTGAGCGCTTTCTCTTGAGGTATTAATACACTATTATTAAAAAGTGGTGGGGAAGTCACTGCTCCCTGTCGGATTCCTTTCTTAATAGGGATGGGTGGGGTGAGATTTTCTAGTCCCTGACATTGTACCTTTACTCTTGCACTCAGCTTATTATACATATTTCGTAGCACTCTAATCACAGACGAACTTACTCCCCTACAGTAAGCACATTCTAGGATATGGGCGTGAATACCAGAGTCGAACGCTCTAGTCACGTCATGACCAGCCAACACCAGAGTTTCATCATTTTCATGGGCATGGGTTATTAATTTTGCAATCAGGCAGTGCGCATGCTCACGCCCTACCCCTTTTTTGAAACCAAACTGATTCGTTGGTGTATAACACTTTATATTAATATCATTGATCACCAATAACTCGAGGATCTTACATAGAACAGGCGACACAGTTATTGGCCGATATGAACTGCAAATATTGGTGGGTTTTCCTTTCTTAATAACCGGGGTAATAATACCAACACAAAATAAATCTGGAACTAAACCCGAAGAAAAAATCATCTGATATAACAAGGTTAGATGCTCAAGAAGAAGAGACGAACCGGCCTGTAGGTGATTTCCGCAAACTTGATCAATACCCCTTGATTTCTTTTTCTTCACTTTTAAAATACAAGCAGCCAGCATTGACCTTGACACCACATAACCCAATTTGTTTGCAGAATTCGCAAGGCACTGATCAAGAATATTCTCATGTTTCTCTTCAGTAGGCGGATCAGGTGGGCCAAACTCGCAACTAAAATAATCATACCAATCATCCATCGATATTACATCACTTTGACAAGGTTGGTTTTTGTCTCTCTTCTTGAGCGTACGCCAAACCAAATTGGGATTAGTGACGGCACGTTCCGATAATTTACTAATGTGATTAGCCTGGTGTTTTTTTAGAGTATTCCGGAAAACTCTTTTTGTGTATAAACGGACCTGATTCAAAGCACCGGAACGAGGCTTTCCACAATCATTCCACAAAGCCAACCAAAATTTAGATTTCCCACAAGCCTCTACCAAATCCGTATTTTCGGACCAACCCGCCCTTTCCGTACCAACTCGCACCCGACGCGAAGGAACACTTTGCTTTTCAGCTACGCGTAAAGCGTGCACAATCTCCGCATAGTAAATGTTAAGTAACATTTGTTTTTCTTGATCATTAATACATGAAACTTCGCTCAGCAGTTGGTACGGAACTTTAATCTTCTGTAAAATGTTATCACTAACACACTGGAAAGCTTGAAGGTTAATTTTACTCCAATCGGTAACAACACGCCAATTATTAGTACTTGCTCGATTGGGCGCATTCGGAAGAGTGACGGGTAAAACAAGAGAATTTATTATCGGCAAATGATCCGAACTCTGGAAATCGGCAATTACCGTTGTCTTCGAAGGCCGTTTGACACTGTCAGAACAGAGTATGAAATCGAGTGCCGACGTATGCCCCGAATTGTGAATGTAAGTAAAGTCTAGATCGTTCTCAATTGCTATGAGCTGCGGGCACATACTAGTGAGAATCATAGCTCGTCCGCTAGACTGATCAAAAATGTTACAGTTCAGATCACCTGCCAACACAACTTCTAGATTTAGGGATTCACAATCTGCTACTAAACTTGAAATCTCTCGACAAGCCTTGTCAAAAAGTACTTCGGATCTATCATTACGGTAATAAGTCGGGAGATAAACAGACGCAATAACCATATTTTTTATTTTAACTGCAACAAAATAATCACTATCTCTGAACAGACCGGGATCCAAATAATCCTTAACATAAACGGCTATACCACCACTAGGCCGGCCAGCACCAGAAGATCGCGCCCCACGTGAATAAGTAACCAATGACGAATCAAATCTGAGAAGATTTTCACCGACAGTCGTGATAAAGTGTTCTTGTAGACAGAGCACATCAGCAGAATGGCACAGCGTCCTGATTAGGGGGATCTTCGTTGTGAAACTACCATTAATGTTCCAAGATATCACATGAAGCTCGGAACTCATTTAGAGGCCGCAAGTAGTTTCTGGGCTACCGGGCACTTATAGCTGTAGCACGGGTGGTCCACAGAGCCACAAAGTGCACAGCAGCAGCTATTCTGACAAGGTGAATCTTTGCTACTGACATGGTCCATCTTTCCACAGTGGGAGCAACGAGCAACCCCTTTGCAATTGGAGGCAGTATGACCGTACTCCTGACATTTGTAGCACCGTGGCGGGAGGGGGTGGCATTCTTCTACTTTGTGGGAAGAACAAGCACAAGCCCTAGAGACAGAGCTTACAAGACCAGACTGGATCCGAGCACTGTGGGGGGAGCTGGAGGGAGGGTTCCGGGATTCCCGTGATCCCGACTTAAGGGGCTTACACATGTGCTAGGACGATGAAACTTGGCAGGCATATTAGGGACGCGACCAATAGCTTCGAAATAGTCATCCAACCACCGAGGGGGAGTGAAGGGAGTGAATCCGAAATATTGACGTATTCATAGCTTTTGAACGGGGAATCGGATCTTAATGAAACTTGATATTTGGAAAGACCTCGTGTCTCAGATGTCACACTTCAGGTCTGGAATGAATCCACTGGCTTTGGGGGGGGGGGGTTCGAGGGGGAGACGGGAAATCGTGTGACATGGTCCGAGTGGATGGATCGGGATGAAACTTGGTGGGAAGAACAAGCACAAGCCTTAGATACATAGTTGACAAGACCGGACCGGATCTGAGGACTGTGGGGAGAGTTGGAGGGAGAGTTCCAGAATTCCGTTGATCGCGACTTAAGATGCTTACACATGCGCTAGGACGATGAAACTTGGCAGGCATATTCGAAACTAATTTGGAAATTATCACTTCCCCGATCCGACCACCGTGGAGGGAGTGGAGGGAGGGGGAATCCGGAATATTGACGTATCTATAACTTTTGAACGGGGAATCGGATCTTAAAGAAACTTGATATTTTTAAAAACCTCGTGTCTCAGATGTCCCATTTCAAGTGCGGACAGGATCCGATCAATGTTGGGGAGTCGGGGGGGGGGGGAGCGGAAATTGTCTGACATGCTTAGAATATAGCGATTGGGATACGACTTGGTGGGAAGAACAAGCACAAGCCCTAGATACATAGTTGACAAGACCGGACCGGATCTGAGGACTGTGGGGAGAGTAGGAGGGAGGGTCCGGAATTCCGGTAATCGCAGGTTAAGGTAGACTACTTCCAGATGTGCTACGATGATGAAACTTGGCTTGAACATTAGAGACTTGACAAGATTGGCTTATAAATTGTCACTTCCCAGATCAGACCATCGCTTAAAGTACTCATCTTAACCGTAAAGTACCAAAAATACTTTTAAGCAAAACCTACATTTTCATGATCCCCATGAGCCCATGATCATTTTTGCCTCAAGGGTTTTGATTACAGATGAATTTCTAGCGCCCTTGAAGTGCGCATCATCACAGCCAAGTGCAAAAAAAAAATTTACCAGACGATATATTCTCGTGATTTCCAAGGGTCCATCGTCATTCTTATTTACCACGTCTTACAAGTGCCATATGAGCTTCCAGCTCTTGTTTCTTCGGCGATCGTTCACTGTTAGCAGACGTTCACATAAGCATACCTCTACTGTACTCTCCTGTTGTCTTTTGTTCTTTTTTTCTTTACTCCACTCTCTTTTCTTGTAAAAGATTTTGTGGGTTATAAATATACTCACTTACTTAATTTCAGGGCGGGTAAGCTGCTAGTCGCCGTTAAACCCAGGAACTACTTCGACGAGTTCTCAATGGCCCTAAACCCAGGAAAATATACCCTAAACAGGAACGACACTTGCTTCGTCATTCAGTCAAACCCAGAATCCATCCGACAGTCTGCCTTACCACCTCGAACGGACTTCCGCTCCGCTGCAAGCATAGAATCTTCTGGAACAGACGACGGATCGGAACTTGAAGATGTGAAAAAGGTGATTCCATCGGCTCCACTTTATCCAGGGATGAGTGACACGCCTTGCTATGTGGCAGGGAATAGAAGGGAGCCTTGCTGCTGTATTCTGAACCAGGTATGTTGTAGGCTAGCTTCTCAAAATTACCTTCAGTCGTGCTCACTAGCTTCAAGGATGTATTACCTATTAATATAGATGGCGCTTTTGACAAGGGACTTGTACCGTGACCAATACCATGTCACGGTACAAGTCCCTTGTCTAAAGCGCCATCTATATTATTAATTTACGTGACATGGGGATGTGAACTGGTTAGATGAATTTGCCTTCGGGCGGGATCACTGTTCCTATGGCCGGCTTCTATCAGACTATTGTAGTGGTTTGCGAACTCTGTTCACAAGCCCCTCGGTAGCTCAGTGGTAGAGTGACTGCCTTGTAAGCAGAGGGTCCTGGGTTCAAATCCCGGCTGAGAAGCATTTTTGTCTATCAGTTCACTACTTATAAATGTATTACCTGTTGTCTTCGCAATTCCTCATTCGGGGCGGGGTGGGGGTGGGGGGGGGGGGCTGCACTGTCAGAAGTTTCATAACAGATTGCGCATAACACTTTCAAGAATAACACCTTTTCACTTAGAAATAAAGTGTTATGACCAATTAAGTTTACATTATTTCGTGCCTAGATCACCAACAACACCTTCAATTGGTAAAAATACTAACGGGAACGAAAGAAACATAACATATAACATCCCAAAGTGTTATCTGTTGAAACCGCGCATCCTGCTGTTGTCGTTATGTAACTTCTGACAGTGTAGTATTTTTACCTATTGAAGGTGTTGTTGGAGATCTGGGCACGAAATAGTATAAACTTAATTGGTCATAACACTTTTTTTCTAAGTGAAAAGGTGTTATTCTTGAAAGTGTTATGCGCCCAAGGTTAATTCTCTATATTGGATTTATTCTGTCACAATATCATCAGTTTTAATCACTTCTTAAATTTTAATTATTTTCGGGTGGCCACTGATTGGTTGGACTCGACGAGTTATTAACTATGTCATCCTAAAGCATTGTCCTAATAGGTGTAATAAGGTGTATTACTGCGTATAAGACTTATTACAGATTCCTCTTTTCCTCGGAGCGCGCTGTAATAACGTGAATAAGGAGAATAAGCATTGTCCTAATAGGTGTAATAAGGTGTATTACCGCGTTTAAGACTTATTACAGATTCCTCTTTTCCTCGGAGCGCGCTGTAATAACGTGAATAAGGAGAATAGACTAGCGTTCCATTCTGGCTTATGCAGGGCCAATCAGATCGCTTGGTTGGTTCCGCCAGCGGGCCGAGGAAAGGAGCAGCGTCGTCAGGGTTGCCACGGGAAGCAGTAAAGTTCTACTTTGTTGGAAGCTGAAGAAACAACTTTTCTTCAAAATAACACGTTTTGTTCTGCTGCGACTGCTTAATGCTACTTCGAAGACCAATGCTGGCCATCCGCATATTTAACTGCTTTTTACAATGTATTGGGCGTCAAATTGTACTGGTGTACTTCAAGTAACACTAAGAACACTTTTCTGATCTTCAGAAACTCAAAACACTGTATGACCTTGGCAACACTGCTCGCTGCATTGATAAGAGCCTCTCGGGTTTGTATTTGAACGGGCGTGTGTATTAAGACGTAAACATCGCGTATAGCGTTATTCAGCTTATTACACCTATTAGGACAATGCTATAGACTAGCGTTCCATTCTGGCTTATGCAGGGCCAATCAGATCGCTTGTTTGGTTCCGCCAGCGGGCCGAGGAAAGGAGCAGCGTCGTCAGGGTTGCCACGGGAAGCAGTAAAGTTCTACTTTGTTGGAAGCTGAAGAAACAACTTTTCTTCAAAATAACACGTTTTGTTCTGCTGCGACTGCTTAATGCTACTTCGAAGACCAATGCTGGCCATCCGCATATTTAACTGCTTTTTACAATGTATTTGGCGTCAAATTGAACTGGTGTACTTCAAGTAACACTAAGAACACCTTTTTGATCTTCAGAAACTCGAAACACTGTATGACCTTGGCAACAGTGCTCGCTGCATTGATAAGAGCCTCTCGGGTTCGTATTTGAACGGGCGTGTGTCTTAAGACGTAAACATCGCGTATAGCGTTATTCAGCTTATTACACCTATTAGGACAATGCTTTTTCCTCGGAGCGCGCTGTAATAAGGTGAATAAAGGAAAATAGACTAGCGCTCTATTCTGGCTTATGCAGGGCCAATCAGCTCGCTTGGTTGGTTCCGCCAGCGGGCAGAGGAAAGAGCAGCGTCGTCAGGGTTGCCACGGGAAGCACTGAAGTTCTACTTTGGTGGAAGCTGAAGAAACAACTTTTCAAAAAAATAACACGTTTTGTTCTGTTGCGACTGCTTACTGCTAGTTCAAGGACTTGTGCTGTCCATCCGTAGATTTAATTGCTTTTTACAATATATTGGGCGTCAAATGTACTGGTGTACTTCAGGTAACACTAAGAGCACTTTTCTGATCTTTAGAAACTTGAAAAACTGTATGAGCTTGGCAACACTGCACGCTGCATTGATAAGAACCTCTCTGGTTCGTATTTGAACGAGCGTGCGTATTAAGACGTAAACATCGCGTATAGCGTTATTCAGCTTATTACACCTATTAGGACAATGCTTAAGGGGCGAGCAAGTCGGTTCTTGTATTTGCAGTTGCACACCTAGTTGGTTACAAGGGGTTAGTCCTGTGAAAGTCCTAAAAACCTAGCAGTGAGGTGACAAGTTGCTGATTTTCGAAAAACCCAAACCCTTGGGCGAGCACAAGTTAGGCTCTTGAGACAGTGTTACCAGTTGTAGCAATTCTGTCTGAAATTCCGCGTTTGCTTCGCGCTTTTAAACCCTTGGCAAGGAGAAGTCTGCGCGGCGCCGTACTTGGGCGTATTCTCGCCGTTCCCCGAGGACCCCACTTGAGGAGTCCCCGCGTTTTTGTTTGTCCAGCGGACTCACTCCCTGTATTCTCGCGAGTCCCTACGGACGGGGAATGCTCCGATTATCATCACCATCATGAAAAGGAGGGGAATCAGTTTTTGCTGATGTTGGTGCAATGTAAAATTAGTTAAAGCAATCAGAATAAACAAAAATAAAAATAAAGTGGATACGAACTAATTTTGTCAACTGCATATTTTTTTTTTCGAACAGAACCCTTTTTGGAAGCATTGCCCGTGTTCTCGATGTTTTCCATACGCGGAGTCCGCGTGGAGTGACCCCCTCTATTCTCGCCGTTCCCTTCGATTCCCCGAGTATTCCTCGGGGAAGGACGAGAATACGCCTCTTGTGGTTACCCGTTGGGAATTTACTTTTCTGTTGGGATGAATAGAATTATTCACTACGGAAATAATCAGCTATATAGATACCGCAAACAGCGAAAACTTCACAGCAGTTTTGTCAAATGAGATTGGACGTCTTGGAGAGATGTAGGTAAAGCCGACATGGGAGTGAAAAAATAATGTTTTCCAGGCATGCAAGCACAGGCGATGGAATAAAGCTTCAGACCACAGCTGGAAAACTCGACCAATTCTGGCAGTCTGCTCAGTAACACGTGCCGTTTACAGCTTCATCACAATCCTGAGAGCACACTACCTACAACGTGCATCACTTCATCCGATTGTCTTTCTGTTTCTGGATATCCCTGATGCAGTCATACAAGATACGATAGCAGAGTTTCCTGAAGTCTATTGGATGCAAGGTTCACTTGAATGGTACTGTTTTTATTGTTGATCTTCGAGTAACTTCGGACGAACTTTCGAAGGCGGCTGGTTTGTAATTTCTTGCCCTCACTGTCAGAAGTATCATAACAGATAACACGAGGATGCCTGGTTTCAACAGATAATGCGTAACAGATAACACTTCGGATGTTATCTGTTGTGTTTCAAAATGCAATGCGTAATAAGCGTTACCAACAGGAAGAACCGAAAAACCGCCAAAAAGTATCTGCTGAGTTTTCCGACATCATGACGATAAGGAATGAAGTTAGTACCGGTAGATGGTTTTTTGGCTCTTCCTAACAAAGCTTGTTATGCATAACGTTTCATGCATAACGTTTTCAGACACAGTGGATAATATCCGAAGTGTTACCTGTTACGCATTATCTTTTGAAACTGCGCACCCTCGTGTTATCTCTTATCAAGCTTTTGACAGTTCAGAAACCTAAAATCCCCCGAGAAAAAGCATGGGACCAATTCCTACGTCAAAACGGCCGGCATTGGACGTCTTCTGTCGACTCAATGTTTTCTACTGAAGAGATTAGACGCGTTCGGCGCACTCCTAGTAATTTCTGTTTCTTACTTGCTCAGTAGTGTCTGTTGTTTCCTGTATTAGCAGTTTTTTGGTCAAACCATCTCCCGTCGGCTTCTCAACATAGTCTGCGTCCTCACCAGGTCTTGCTGAGTCCGAAAACGGTTTATGACACTTCATTGTAAAATAATCCGACTATTAATTGTGCATCACCGAATTCGGAGATTTTTATTGAATTCGAATTCAATATTTATGAAATCCGACGGAGGACTGAAACGCTAGAATGCAAAGATACTGCAGATTAAGTGATCTTAAAGCGGGGAGCTTTTTTACAGTGTGAGGAGCAGTCTCCCAGTTAATCGAAAAACGGCATATAGGAAAAAACATAGACCACGAGAGTGAGTGGTCCTGGTCCTATTTTTGAAAGAGATGCTCGTTGAAAAGAATACATTTCCGGATTTTACGGTTTAGTCGTTAGTAGTTGGCCGCAATCAACCACTTTGTCTTTGTCAAGAGTAGAGCCTCTCGTATGGTAATTTATTTTGTTTTTATAATAGTTTGGCTGACAAAGAAATTATCATTGATCAGTCTGCTTACACTTTTAGCTGCACTTACTTGTACAGCCAAAAGCTACACTTTAGTTGCGTTGGTTTGTAGCGAAGTAAACAAGGCCAAAGCCAACGGGGAATGTTTCTAGGCGAGCGGATAAGCAATGGATATTGCGGATAAGATAGTCTCCTTCCATTTTGAAAAGCAAAATGCATTGGACTGTATTCGATTGCCAAAAGATTATGTTTTTGACTGATCAAAAGCTGTCGTATTTCTTTCAATTCAGTTCAGTTCAATTCAGTTTATTTTCTAAACCGATACAACGGTCAAGCCGATTTGGTGGTTCTCGTCCAAATTAACACTAATTATATACAAAAGACAATTAATAATTTCAGTCTTTAAAGGACCCCTCGTGCTTATTCTGTCTTTTATAATATATCTAGCTCCTTGTGAAATTATAAGCTTCTAAAATCCCCACCTTTCTCCATTGTTTCGTTTTGTGCCTACGAATTTGAGCGCTTTTATGGCCATGCCGAGTTTTGCCCATTACGCAACGCAGCGTTTGCGCAAGAATCTTCGACGTCCGCTGACAGCTCTTTCACACATAAGGATATGAGAATCTTCTGTTTTTTACTTCTTTTATTTACTTAGTTTTCCAGCTTTTTAACCACGGCGGGTTCAGTTTTCATAAGTTTTGCTCCCACCCGCCGCGTCGGAGAGCAGGAATGCTGGATAGTCTCGACAATCGCTAAGAAGAAAATCGATAATTTCAGGTGGGAAGTAATGGTATTTTTGGAAAACTTTTTTTCTGATCCCTTTCAAAGGCAAAAGATCATTTCTAGTAAGAGTTGTGCTTTAAGTAATTTCAGATAATTAATTTCAGTCTTGATAGCCTCCTGGTGGCCGGAGTATTTTTTTGCGAAGCTCTGGTAGTCTTTGGACTTCGGGATCAAGCCGCTGAGAAGTCCCACATGGCCATACGAAGGACTGAAAGGCAAGTATGCATTTCTAGTTTGTCACAAGTCATTCGACTCGAAGCCAGGTTTGATATTGATGTAGTATTAGCAAGAACAAATAATCAGATACAACCTATGTCTTTAGTCGCATGCAGCGACTATGAAAACCCCGACAAAATAGAGCGGACCTAGAAGGATTTACTCTAGCTTTGAGCTCATGTTGATACCCGTTTACTCCTCTTCCGTCTTCACCGTTGCTTATCACACAAGAAATCTTGAAGGAGGCTAGCAGGAGGCGTACTCCGCGCGCCGACCCACTCTGGAGCGCGTCCATAGAACCAATCAGCTTTGACTACTGGATTTCCTCTTCAGCGACTTAACAGCAATATAGCTATTTGTAGAGGTAACGAAACGGGATGTGGCGCGAAGCTAGTAACCTCCGCTCGTTTGCGTCGGGAGTCGGCCGTATTTTACTCGACTCAGCATGTTTGTGAGAGAGAGAGAGAGACGGGTTTAATGAAAACAACCGGCAGTGAGACACTGAAAGGGTTGTACAAAAAAGGAACATGATTAAGCACCAGATAATTGTTCAAGCCATGAACGGCAGTGCCGAGCGGCCGTAACGCTCCGTGTTACATTTCACTAGTTCGAAGCCTGTCCGCTGGCAAGTTTCGTACTGATGGATTTCTTCGGAGTTTTGGGAGCATGGCGCGGAACCGGGCTGACCTAAATTTCATACTGGCCAGAACTCTTCTACCGTCGAGTCTTTCCAGTTTTTGTTCCAGTAGTGCCTGCTCGTACCCGCGACAACCACTTCTGATGACAGTTTGCAGGCTCCCTTTTGGACTTTCTCAATGGCTTGTGACTGCTGGTTGTCGAGGGATGAGTGCCACACAACAGACATGATGGGAGACAGCAGTTCTGTCTCGTTATTTGTTCTTGGTATTAACCGCGTTTTTGTAAGCTAACCGTCCTCTATCCCCTTCTTCTATAAGAAGTTCTAGTAGAACGCGTAGTGCTATTTTCCGTTTTTAGCAGGACGGAGGAGTTGTATCCCATTCTTCAGTCCGCTCTGCTGGATGATCAGCGGAATAGAACCTCAGTTCTGAATATCAGCTGCCAGATTGCCCAGGAGTAAAGTTCGTTACCAGTGACAGGAATAAACAGGTATCAAGTGGAAACTTGGTATGCTTGTGAGCATTGAGCTCTCTTTTTGCTTTTTGCGGGCCCCAAAACCCACCCCCTCTTGGTTCAGCGGCAAGTGGGTCCAGTTTGCCCATAGTAAAGTTTTTGACCCGTGACTGGAATGGTTGGTATAGTCGAGGATATTTAGGTCTAGCTATACAATTTGATTGGTACCGACCCCCCCCCCCCTCTTCCCCTCCCGTTCATGGGTAACTGGACTGGGCCCAGATTTCCCATGTGTTAACTTCGTCTATGACAGGTGTAAAGTTCAGCTCTCGTATACTTGTGGATTTATATGTATAGATGCGGATTTTGGTGTAACAGCAAAAAATAAGACCACGTGGCGTACTTTAATCCTCAATGAAGAGTTGGAAACTGAACGGTTTTGTCGTATAACCGATGATAGCCGATCTTACTGAAGTTGTGATAAGGGGGGTATCAGGCAATAAAACGATTTGGTTTTATTACACTTGTTATTACCTTGCTAATGGAAAAGAGGTTTAAAGTGTCGGACCGGCTCAGTATTGAAGCATAGGCCGTTCTTGCAAGATTTTGAAGATCTTCTCTGGATGTTTGTTTAAGCTTTTTAACTGGGAGATTTCAAATTAGGTTATTTCAGTATTTGTTGGTTATTGGCTTATCTCAACAAAAACGGGCTTATAGGCAGAAGGGAGAACGGCGGAAGGAAAATGGAGTTTTGCAAAGATTCGGCTATTTCTACGCAGGCTCCGGTTCACTGCAACATCGACCAGACGATTGCGTTCAACTCCACAGCTCTCTGATACTTGGAGACGAAGTGACTCTATTAGCACTCCTCGGCCGTTCTTACTATTAAGTGAAAGTGGTAAGAGTGACCATGAATCCCTATCCAGTTAGTGACATTATTATAAAGAAAAGTAGGTAAAAAACTATCCAACGTCGTCTTCTGAAATACCATCCGTCAAATCCATATCCGAGGAAATGAAAAATTGAACTGAATCGGTAATTATAAAATCGAAAAATCGAAAGAGCTGTGGAGTTGAACGCAATCGTCTGGTCGATGTTGCAGTGAACCGGAGCCTGCGTAGAAATAGCCGAATCTTTGTAAAACTCCATTTTCCTTCCGCCGTTCTCCCTTCTGCCTATAAGCCCGTTTTTGTTGAGATAAGCCAATAACCAACAAATACTGAAATAACCTAATTTGAAATCTCCCAGTTTAAAAGCTTAAACAAACATCCAGAGAAGATCTTCAAAATCTTGCAAGAACGGCCTATGCTTCAATACTGAGCCGGTCCGACACTTTAAACCTCTTTTCCATTAGCAAGGTAATAACAAGTGTAATAAAACCAAATCGTTTTATTGCCTGATACCCCCCTTATCACAACTTCAGTAAGATCGGCTATCATCGGTTATACGACAAAACCGTTCAGTTTCCAACTCTTCATTGAGGATTAAAGTACGCCACGTGGTCTTATTTTTTGCTGTTACACCAAAATCCGCATCTATACATATAAATCCACAAGTATACGAGAGCTGAACTTTACACCTGTCATAGACGAAGTTAACACATGGGAAATCTGGGCCCAGTCCAGTTACCCATGAACGGGAGGGGAAGAGGGGGGGGGGGGGTCGGTACCAATCAAATTGTATACCTAGACCTAAATATCCTCGACTATACCAACCATTCCAGTCACGGGTCAAAAACTTTACTATGGGCAAACTGGACCCACTTGCCGCTGAACCAAGGGATTTTTTTTCAGTTTAGTTTAGTATAGTTTAGCTTTTTCTTAAAAAAAATAGTGAACACCATTAACTCTTTATGGCCCCACCATAAGGCCTGGCAATGGGCTGACAAACTGACAACTGACAAACTGACAAGAAAAATCCACTAACGAACGATCTTCCATCAACAAAGCGCCCTTGTTTAAGCCCAGTATGAGGAATCAATGGTAGCAATAAAAGTGATTGGTTGAACTATTTTGTCTCCTTGTTAAATTGTGTTGCTATGTGCTGGTAAACCCCGCTGCGTAGACAACGGGGTTGTGGCATACCTTTTATTGTAGAAGTTTTTTTTCAGGTATTTCCCTGGACTGAGAATTATAGCTGATGCTATAAATCCATCCGCTGCCGAAACAGTGGGAGATACTTTCTTTACCAAGCTTCTGTGCAAAAGTTTCCGAAACGACTACTTGAGTAGCTTCGTGAATCTGCTGCTCCAACTGGAAATTGTGCCAAGCTCTGGGTTCCTAACTAAGGTAGAATGCGTTTTCACTGGATCCATTTGGAATGTCTCGTATTCGGCACCTACTGTCTGAAGTTTCATAACATGTAACACAGGGATGCGCGGTTTCAACAGATAACACTTATAAATATTCCTTGAGCCCAAGCTGGCTTTGAAACATTTATTCAAATAATGTATACAACGGATTCGTCAGCTACGATGTTTCACAAGCTATATTTCGGCCCTTCTTGGCAAGGGTCCTCGTCAGTATACATCCGTTGTATAGATTATTTGAATAAAAGATAAAACTTAGGATGTTAGCTGTTATGTTTTTCAAACGTTATGCATTAAAACGTTATGCACACACGAAGAGCCGAAACACCGCCGAAAAAACATCTGCTGACCTTATTTTTGTCAATCATAATATCGGAAAAACCATCCGATGCCTTTTCGGCGGTTTTTCGGCTAATCCTGGCAACGCTGGTTATTCGTAACGTTTAATGCATAACCTTTTCAAAATCATAACAGATAACATCCCAAGTGTTATCTGTTGAAACTGCGCATCCTTGTATTTTCTCTTATTTTTTTATTTATTTATTTGTGACCCGTTTTTTGTATAACAGCGGAGTGTGAGTAAAATACACAAAATAAAATACACAAATTAAAACACCAAACAAAACAATGTACGTAAACATGACTGCGTGATAGCTGAATTATATAGCTTAAAACACACACTAAATAGAATAAAAAAATTTTACACAGTGACAAGCACATTAAAGGACACCTGAATGAAGAGTACCAAGTACCATCCCTATCTGTATGACTTCCGTTAACATTGCCTGCAGAAAACCCAATCCAAATACGAAATAGTGTTTCCAAGCTATGATTTTTGCTCCATTTTGCATCTGTCCTTATTTCAGTACTGAACAATTTTAGAAATGAACAAATGTCTCCAATAAACCCTTCTTCCGGAATATTTGTTAACCAGTTAAGCCCAAACGTATATCTAGAAGAAATTCCAACACGATCCGGCCAGCGCTGTACAAGATTTGAATGAATTCAGTTTTTTGTATTGGAGTCTGCATGTTCAAACCTCCAGAGACGAACATCCCTATTTTGAAAACGTCACGCTCAGGAGAAGAATGCTCTCCGTGGCCATGTCTGTAAATGCATTCGCCGTGGTGTGTTCGAGTATGGTTTCATTGTTCATGTGTCCTTTAAACGGGTTCAGGACTGAAAAACTGGCTAATAATTTCGTGGCTGACAGGGCAAGATGTTCGTGGAGGGTAAATAGATTTGAATGCGAACGAAGGAGTGTATTGATACTATCTTGAACATTAAAATTTGAAACCAATTTACAGTTGGTATTATGAAACTACTAACAGTGCAGTGTTGTGCTGTTGCACAGCGTTTGCTTTCTCGTCATCGATCGAATCCATAAAACCTTCACATTTGTCGCAGTGGTTCAATGTCGCATGTCAGGGTCTAAAGGACCGTTCACGCTTACGGATAAGGCGCAGAATTTCTGAATTATACTTGTTATCCGCGAATATATGTGGTAAAACTTTCATCCCGCCAGGCTTGCTGTGGTAAACATTAATAGGAACGGGTTCTATTTTGTGTGTTAAAAGTTATACTTGAGCAATCACAGCGTTCGTTTCCATCTCGTGACTGTTAAGGACCGTTCACGCTAATATATGTGGTAAAACTTTCATCCCGCCAGGCTTGCTGTGGTACAAATTAATAGGAACGGGTTCTATTTTGTGTGTTAAAAGTTATGCGTGACGGATCACAGCGTTCGTTTCCATCACGTGACTGTTAAGGACCGTTCACGCTTACGTATAAGGCGCAGAATTTCTGAATTATACTTGCTATCCGCGAATATGTGTGGTAAAACTTTCATCCCGCCAGGCTTGCTGTGGCAAAAATTAATAGGAAAGGGTTCTATTTTGTGCTAAAGGTTATACGTGACCGATCACAGCGTACGTTTCCATCACACGACTGTTAATAGCCGTCCTATTCCGGTTTGTTTTAGTCGCGATCATGCTGACGATCTGGTCACACGCCGATCGCTGGCCCGTGTCCCCTGTACATATATTTGGCGACGATTTTGTTTCATCTTCCTGTTCACTGGAACGTTTTTTGTAACCTTTATGCTTAACTAAGGGACTTCAGTCTAACAGCCAGTCTTGCACACTGAAGTCGAAAGATAAAAGCACGAACCGTCGGAACTTTGGGAGAATTTCCTGCTCGGCGTGTTCAATATTTTTGTGTTCATTTTCGTTTTTGCTAGCACCGATTATTTTAGTCATGCTTCAGTAAATTTCGTGGTCTCACGTTAACAGTATGATGGGTGCTAAGTGACGGCAATATCAAAGATGTCTTTATGGTTTAGGGCAATACACTCCTTGCATTATCCGCCCCTCTCCCCCTTACCCACCTGAACATTTGTCTTCGATTCCAATCATTTACGATTTACACGTTAATACATTACTTGCGTTTTTGCAGATACCATGGTAGCTGTTGCCACGGTAACTGAATCTGCAATTAGTCGTTTTTGCAGTTACCGTGGTATCTGATTTCGGTTCTCTGCAAAAACCACTATTGCCGAAACTGCACTATTCAAAGTCATCCCATAAGAAAAACTGATATCCAGTTACATCACTAAGTGATAAACTTCTTTCTCACCAACTTTCAAAATTTGATGAAAGTGAGATGACTTTTCAGATACCACGACCAGTTACCACGGTAGGACCGTGGTATCTGAATATTATATACCACGATAACTGGCCAGATACCACGTTAACTGCGAAAACGCCTTTTGACCGTGGTATCAGATATCATGGCATCTGCAAAAACGCATCTATTTTCATTTAGTTTTGCGTCACGGAAGATGACACCGTCTTAGAAACCTACGGACAGCTCTTCCATCAGATTGCAACCAGATTTGGCGAAGTTCCGGTTGCCTACTGCCACGGAAATATTATACAAGTACGTACCGACACGAAAACTTTATCTACAAGAATTGCGATAATAGGCAGCGTTCAATGCGTAACCGCTCAACAGTTCCTTAAAAAACTGTAATTTTCGCCCATGTGGCAAAAAACAACCTCCAATACGCCACTCATAAAATTCATCTGAGATTAGTTCTTTTTTGGCCGGTAGGTGCGCTATCGTAAAGAAAACAAAGACACGTTAGTTCTTGGTGTACGCTTATCCAGGTTTGTTTTGCTATTTTCAGTTGCTCTTAGGCCTAACCATGTTTAAAAGTGTTTAAAATGCCTCTTTCCCTCTTTTTGCTTTACCTCAAGCGTCATCAAGTTTGTCACTTCTGGCTTCCGACTCAGTGCTGGCTGATTTTTCAGCGGGGCGAATGCCTGACTCGATATGAAGCGAAAGCCTAATCGCTTATTCACCCGTCAGAAAACTTATCCCCAGATCTCACATGTGATTCTTATTGTTCCTCTAGCGCGTCTGGCGGCAATTCGTCATCGGATTTTACGAAGGACGTATACCATGATCTTCTTAGAGCGTGTTCCACCCCACTTACTGTAGTTACTACATATGACGTCACGAATTCTGGCGTCGAGGCTGCGTCGAGTTACCGTATGGCGGAAGGGAACCTCTCGGCGGGGGTTGTGCTCTTGTGGTTTTTTTTTTGTTTTGACTCGTTTCCATGTTACAATAATCTTTTCGAATGCTTTTCCTTGATTTTGTTTTTTAATAGTTTTTTTTTTGTAAAAAGTAAAGATGAAAATATAAAGGAAGATCTTGAATTAAGAATAGAATAGTAAAGAGAATAGAATTCTAAAGTAAAAAGGGAAAGAGTAGGCGCCACACTTGTGTCACTGAGTGGAGGAGGAGGAAAAAAAGAAGAAAAAAAAGCAAGACATTCTAAGCAAGTCGACGCTTCACGGAGTGACAGAATAAGTGGTTTGTCAGCAACGATGACGTGACTCCCGAAACTTGGATGGTTTATCCCGATGAAAAGTTTATCTCAAAACAGTACTATCAGGGACCCATACATTTCCTGTAATAACTCGCCATTCAGGGGGCTTGTAAATAAGAGGTTTCTGATGCGCTGTTGACCGAGCGTCAGATAGTTCGAGAAATACCCACGGGGATAAAATACCCGACTATCCAGATAGACAAAATTTTTCGCAGCCGTTCTACTGAACTAGGAATATTTCTCTGTAATGGAAGAGTACCCTGGATCTTTTGTCCTAGCTTAGGTACCTGGTGGCATGCTGAGTAGTCCCAACAAATTTTTTCTAACTGAGCAAGAACACCGATTCAACCCAAGCGGAATTCTTGGAAAGTAGGTGAGGCTCGGGCAACATAGCAACATTGAAGCATAGGAAATGACAAGCCCCCTGAATGGCGAGTCATTACAGGAAATTTATGGGTCCCTGGTACTATGAAGTTATACGAAAAGGTAGCATGCAGTACCAACTGATGCTACTACATGCTTCTATGTCAAGGCTACAGCGTTACTGCATTCTACTGCATGCTACTATTAGCAAGACTGGATGCTACTGGATACTACTGCTTAAGATTGACCCAGTCTGGTGCATATTAAATGATAGTATTCTTACTATTACATATCGATACATGTATTCTTACTATTACATATCAATACATGCAACTTTTTTGTACAACTATCATACAACTACGCAGGCTACAAATTTTTCATCGGGTAGTCCTTGACTAGGATCATGGATTCTAGCTTTACCTTAAAGAACACGTCGCAGTTGACACAGTTTCTGTCGCGATACGTACCTGACTCCTTTGAGGCTGTGATTTTTTTTTTTTTTAATACTAGACCCATCCCGCCTCTTTTACCCGCGTGTGGCCCACTTAGCTTCGACGAGAAACGCGGGAAAAAAAGCATAACTGGTCTTTCTGACCAATGAGCACCGCGAAGGCAACAAGCCAAATCCGCTTCGAAAGATAGCCAGACTTGGCAGATGCAAACATCGGCGTTGTGTCGTTAGGATGGATAAAAATGATCAAATCAGGGGCGCAGATTAAGGTCGAAACCCTACTAAAACCCCACCGCGGGTACAAGCTGTCGAAAGCCTCGCCTTAGCTCCGCTACGCTAGAGATAATTCCCGGCAGGAAGTGTCAGTTGTGAAAGGTCACCCTAAATGTATCTTCTCACGCTTCTGATTGCTTCCCATCTAACAGTCTGCCGATCCTCAGTAAAAATAAACTTTTTAATACGAGGAAAGCTGGCACGGGAGAGACTTACCTTTGCCCTCTTTGCAAGTTGCAAGAGGAGGATTTGAACCACTTCCTCTTAGAGTGCCAAGCGCTTTCATTTCGGGGTTATATTTGTTGGGGGTGGGTTGGTATCGCTTCCCGGTATCCTGAAATCTACGAACCCCAAATACATCGTAGAAGTATGTAAATATGTTATTAAAGCGTTTAGACCCAGGAAAAAAAGTTTAGTCTAGTTTGTGTACCATAATAACTTTAGAGGTGTAACAGTTTATTTGTTAAGTGACACATGTATTGAATCTTGTATGGCCTTTTGTCTTAAAGGACCCCTCTTGCTTATTCTGACTTTTATAATATACCTACCTCCGTTATGGAATTATACGCTTCTAAAATCTCCACCTTTCTTCATTGTTTCGTTTTGTGCCTACGAATTTTTAGCGCTTTTTCGGCCGTGCCGAGTTTTGCCGGTCACACAACGTAAAGTTTGCCGGAATCTTCGACGTCCACTGACAACTCCTTCAAACATAAGGCTATGTAATCTTCTGTTTTTTGCTTTTTTTATTTGCTTAGTTTTCCGTCTTTTTAAAGGACACCTGAACAATTAAAATACACCATGGAGAATGCATTTACAGACATGGCCACGGAGAGCATTCTTCTCCTGAGCGTGACGTTTTCAAAATAGGGATGTTTGTTTCTGGAGGTTTGCACATGCAGACTCCAAGACGAAAAGCGCAATTCATTCAAATCTTGTACATCGCTGGCCGGATCGTATTGGAATTTCTTCCAGATATACGTTTGGTCTTAACTGGTTAAAAAATATTCCAGAAGAAGGGTTGATTGGAGACATTTATTCATTTCTGAAACTGTTCGGTACTGAAATAAGGACAGATGCAAGTGGAGCAAAAATCATAGCTTGGAAACACTATTTCGTACTTGGATTGGGTTTTCTGCAGGCAATGTTAACGGAAGTCATAAAGATAGGGATGATACTTGGTACTCTTCATTCAGGTGTCCTTTAACCACGGCTCGTTCAGTTTTCAAATGTTTTGCGGCCAGCCGGCGCGTCGGAGAGCAGGAAGGCTGGATAGAATCGATAAGCGCTAACAAGAAAATCGCTAATCTCAGGTGGAAAGTAACGGTAGTTTCGAAAAGTTTTTTTCTGATCCGTTTCATGGTGCAAAGATCATTTTTAGCAAGAGTTATACTTTCATAAACAAACTTTATTATATTGGTTTATCATTTGTTCCATTGCTCATAGGTCAAGCCCTCTAATGACCACGCCAGCTACCCAAGAATCAAAGAGACACAAGATATCGGAAACTTCGTTCGTCGAAGGATGATTACTCTCGGAATTCCGTACCACCTGAACTATGCAAGAAACGTGTCAAATAAGGTTCTCGTGAATCCTAGATCAGACACGCCGTTGATGGTTGGCGATGAAATGTAAGTCATCCCTTGTTCTATTTCGAAACTTTTCTCAAGCAAACACAGCCTTTTAATTGGAAAACCTATCGGTGTTGTTATTCCAAAGGGTTACAGCGAAAAACCATTCAGCTTTAGGACAGAAATGATCTAAAATAGTATCCTTAGTAATAGTAATCCAATCCGTAGCGGTTGCTCTGTTTTGGCTGAATTATTTAGTTCAGTTTCAGTTTATTCATAAAAAAAATAGTAAACAGCATTAACTCTTTATGGCCACACCATAACCCGATGAAAAAATTTATCTCAAAATAGTAGTACGAAGTTGTACGAAAAAGTAGCATGCAGTACTAACTGATGCCACTATTAGCAAAACACTGGATGCTACTATGGCAAGACATGATGCTATTGGATACTACTACATAAGATTGGACTAGTCTGAGGCACATTAAATGACAGTGTTCTTTGCTACTACATAGTATTACATGCAACTTTTTCGTACAACTACCATACAACTAGGCAGGGTACAAATTTTTCATCGGGAAGGCCTAACATAAGGCCTGGATTTTACCAGACAAGCATGACACAGTTGCGAATGAGAATTGTTCAAATAGGTATAACAAGCTGAGCGCTATACGTGATATTTACGACTTCTACACACCCTTGTTCAAATTAAAAGTAAAACGGTTTTATCTATGCTGCGTTCGATGTTGCCACTCTGAGACAGTTTTTCGAGCCTCTAAAGATTAAAAAAAAGGGGTACAATTTGACGCCCGTTATATAGCAAAAGCTACTAAATTAAACGGATGGACAGCATTGGTCGTCGAAGTGACAATAAACAGTCGTAACAGAACGGAACGTGTTCTTTTGAAGAATAGTTGTTTATTCAACTTCCAACAAAGTAGAACTTAAGTGCTTCCCGTGGCAACCCTGACGACGCTGCTCCTTTCCTCGGCCCGCTGGCGGAACCAACCAAGCGATCTGGTTGGCTCTGCATAAGCCAAAATAGAACCTGGATCGATTCTCCTTACTCGCCTTATTACAGCGCGCCCCGAGGAAAAGAGGAATCTGTATACGCGTAATGCACCGTATTACACCTATTTGAACAATGCAATGCGGCACTGATAGTTACCACCATTGTGTGAAAATCAGTGGTTATTGTGTTTGTATGTTTACCGGCTGCATACAACCAAGAGCGGACGAAGAGAACAAGTTAGGAGGGATTGTGTTCCACCGCCATTGACAAACAACTCTTTTTTCAGATATGTTTTACGGCCCTGGTTTCAGTCGCTGGGAGGTTCGTCTACTGAACTGTCTGAGTGATCGGCCGAAGATGGATAAGTTGTCCGTTGTTGAGAAGACAAGATATCAATAAAAGACGGAAGGAACCGATAGACTTGATATGGTCTGTTAAGGTTCCATACTGTCACTAAAGCCATTATCAAATAGGTGCAATAAGAAGTATTACGGCGTATAAGGTGCATTACACATTCCTCTTTTCCTCAGGGCGCCCTGTAATAAGGCGGATAAGACCAGGGTTCTATTTTCGCTTATGCAGAGCCAACCAGATCGCTTGGTTGGTTCTGCCAGCGGGCCGAGGAAAGGAGCAGCGTCGTCAGGGTTGCCACGGGAAGCACTAAAGTTCTACTTTGTTGTAAGTTGGAGAAAAATTTGTCTTCAAAAGAACACGTTTTGTTCTGTTATGACTGCTTGTTGTCATTTCGAGGGCCTATGCTGTCCATCCGTTAATTTAGTAGCTTTTTACAATAAATGGGCGTCAAATTGCACTCGTGTACTTCAAGTAGTACTAAGAACACTTTCTGGTCTTTAAAAACTAGAAAAACCATATCCGCGAGGCCACATCGAACGCTGCGTCGATAAGACCTTTTTCACTTCCTATTTGAACAGGTCAGTGTATTAAGACGTAGACATCGCGTATAGTGCTATTCAGCTTATTACACATATTTGAACAACACTTCACTGTCTGTAAAAAAACAGTCGTTACATACTCTTGATGACTAACTCTACGTAATGACGAAGAATCGCCGTTTACCTAACGGGTACACTTCATCGTTCGCGCGACGTTTCTCGTTCTTCCCGAGGTTCGCTAGACATATAGAGCGTGTTCCACCTTTCTAACAATAGTAACTATTAGTTACTATTTCTGTTCCAACCTCATGAAAAGCTACTACGCTGACCGTTCCAGCCTCGAAATAGTAAATATTTGCTTACCATGCTTAGGAGTGTAGTAATAGTGATATTTTACCAAAATTTAAAAATGCGTTCCAGTCTTGACGCCAAGAAGCCAAAATTCGCTCATAGAACGTGTTCCACCCTACTTACCGTAGTTACTACGCAGGACGTCGCGAGTTTTGGCTTCTTGTCGTCAAGGCTGGAACGCATTTTTCATTTTTCTGCAAGAATATCACTCCACGGGTTAGTCCAGCCAACCACGTTACAGAGATGCTCCCGAGCACGGTAAGCAAATAGTTACTATTGTCTATTAGCTACTATTTCGAGAAGGTTGGAACGGTCAGCGCAGTAACTTTTAGTGAGGTTGGAACGGAAATAGTAAGCGTGTTCGACCCTTCTAAAAATAGTAACTATAAGTAACTATTTCCGTTTCAACCTCACTAAAAGTTACTACGCTGACCGTTCCAACCTACTTGAAACAGTATTTAACAGTAACTAGATATTCCTTCAGCCCAAGCTGACTCCGAATCATATTTGACGGTGCAAAACGGATAAGTCCGCTACATTTTATTAGAGCTATATCTCGGCCCTTCTTGGCAAGGGGTCCTTTTCAGGCTCAAGCTGGAAAATGAACTTGTAAGCCTGAGAGGACCCTTTGACAAGTTCATTTTCCAGCTTGAGCGCCCTTCTTATTTCGGCCCTTCTTGGCAAGGGTCCTCTTCAGGCTCAAGCTGGAAAATGAACTTGTGAGCCTGAGAGGACCCTTTGACAAGCTCATTTTCCAGCTTGAGCCTGAGGAGGACCCTTGCCGAGTGGCCGAAATATAGCTCTAAATAAAATGTAGCTGACTTACCCGTTTCGCACCGTCTAATCTAACAGTAACTATTTGCTTGCCATGGTCGGGAGCGTAGTAAGCGTGTTAACTATGCATCTCTGTAACGTGATTGGTCGGATTCGCCCGTGGCATGATATTCTGCTGGAAAATAGAAAAATCGTTCCAGCCTTGACGGCAAAAAAGCCAGAATTCGTGACGTCATGCGCAGTAACTACGGTAAGTAGGTTGGAACACGCTCAGTAACTAATAGTAGTCTTGTTAGAAAGGTGGAACACGCTCAGAGCATCCATTTTCACGATCGACTGTACTTACTACTTGCATACAATTGCCAGCGCCTCTCAAATAAAAAGCGCGAAAAATTTAAAAGCCAAGGGTCGCGTGGACTAGACTACTAGATTCCACTAGTAGAAATTGTACAGTAATTGGCAACACTTGCATTAGGGCATTTTCTCTGCAAAAAAGTTATTCGCATAGTGCAGGTAAGATACTTTTACACTTCCCTAAATTTCAGACCATCTTGTGTTTTGTTTTGCCTTAAAAGAAAAAACAGAAACTAGAAATACAGAATTGGATATGCACTGTGTCTCAGCTTTTTTATGGTCTAAAAGTGAAACTTATTTTTCCTGGCGTACATGAGGGGCTGTCCAACCTCAGACAAGATTTCAAATTTCGAGAGAAGTTTTTCCTTTGGAATAATCCATCTGGCTTAAAAAGGAACCAACAAATATGACAAACATACTAGACTGAAGCTAATTGAATGGTTTACATATTGGATAAACAAATGTTGCTTCAATATTTCTAGCTAAACATATTTTTATTTTCAAACAAGATCACCTCGTTCTAACCCTAGTCCGGATTCCACCATGACCTACAAATAATGAAAAATATAGAGTTATCAAAGACAATAGCCATATCAAAGACAATAGCCAGAGCCTTGTTTTTGTTGCACGCTGCAGGTCCACTTTGCGGCCGCTTCCAGACTGATTCTTTCTACTTCGTTTTTGCATTGCAGTGCTTCCGAGGAAGATGGCAGCGCTTCTTGAGAATCATGGACTTGCTTACCAACCAAGTCCATGCTTCCCTGCAAGGTACTGCTTCAACCAAGAAGAAATCATGCAGGCAGTGAATACAAAAATGCATCTTGTGCAGAAGCAAAGAAGTACTGCAGCAGCACAGCGGCAGCACTGTTGCTACAAAAACGAGGCTCAGAAAATCCCTTTTCAAAGCAGCTTCAAAACAAAGAAAAGGCACAGAATTTGAATATTTTTGAACAGATGGAAGTTGAAAAAAGTCAAATTTTGCCTCTTGACTGTCAGGATAGCATGTACATTTCATTTTAACATTTTCGCGGCAACATTCAAGGAAGTGTAAAAATGAGGTCAGGTACCCCTCCTGTACAGGTATCCAACCTCAGACAAGATTTTGAATTTCCCAAGAAGTCTTTCTTTCAGAAATATCTATCTGGCTTAAAAAGGAACCGACAAGTATGACAAACATACTAGATTGAAGCTAATTAAATGGTTTACATATTGGATAAATAAATATTGCTTCAATATTTCTTGTTAAACATATTTTTCTTTTCAAACAAGATCACTTCATTCTAACCTTACCTCAACTGACTTACAAAATGATGAAAAAGGTAGAGTTAGCAACGTCAATAGCCAGAAAATCCCTTTTCAAAGCAGCTTCATAACAAAGAAAAGGAACAGAATTTGAATATTTTTGACACATGACTTGAAATTTTGCCTCTTGACTGTCAGGACAGCATATGCATTTCATTTTAACATTTTTGCGGCAAAAATTGAGGTACCATAGTTTAAAAACGAGGTCAGGTACCCCTCCTGTTTTCTAACCTCAAATTTTTACAACCTCGACTTGTGCCGAAAGTGTGCAGTGAAATTTCAGTGCAGTCCAAACAAGGTCCTAACCAGGGGAGAGGGGGGGGGGGGCGCGCCCCCTCCCCCCCCCCCCCCAATGCTGCCGGCCAGTCGTTAAAAATAACCGAGTCGGCGCGAAGCGCCGCAACTTTTCGCCAAAACAGTTGATTTTTTTCATTAATACAGTTGATTTTTCGTCAAAATATTCGATTTTTTCGAAACTGTCGTTTTTTTCTTGAAAACAGTAGTTTTTTACGCAAAAACAGTCGGTAAAAATTACCAGCCAGTCGGTAAATTCCTTGCCCCCCCCCCCCCCCAAACTTTTTGGCTAGTAACGCCTCTGGTCCTAACTGTCAAGAAAGACATTCTGAATGACCAAGGATAAATTTTGGACTTTACAGACGTTTGCTTGTAGTATTTTCAGGTTGTTCGAGGTTGTATAAATTTGAGGTTGGGTAACCCCTCCTGTACTACATTTACAGAAAGGGTTACCAACCTGGAAACTGGCCTGACAAAATGTTAAAAAAAGATTCTCTCTACATTCCTAATTAGGTTGTGGGTTAGAAGATTTTCTTTCTTGACAGTTAGGACTACAGAGAAAATTCCCTTTAACATTTTTGATGCCAATTTTAAGTTTATATATAGGAGAGGTGCCGAACCTTGAATGTACATAACCTCGCAACTCGTCCTCGAATCTCTTTGCAGTCTTAACGAGTTCCTAATTGTCTAAAAGCCAAACGTAATGGTCTAGGACATGCTAGGACTGTAGTTAAATTTCCTTTTAACATTATTAGGCCAGTTTCGAGGTTATAGATATTCAAGGCTGGGCAACTCTCCTGTAGTTTCCTATTTATTTTTTTGTGTTCTTTTTCTTGTGTTAGGATATGTCCTGAAAGTCAGTTCACTACCCTGGACCATTTACGAGGCTTGAACATTGGATTCCTAGACTTCTTGAGTTTATTCCAGGTTTACTTGTCACATTTGCTTCTACAAATTCCATTTTTTCTTAAAAATGTTTTCAGTCCCAGTGACTGTTAAAGTGAATTATTTAGAAAAACTTTCTGTGGGTGGGGTCCTGTAGACATTTCTCTCTGGTGGTTGTAGTAGTTTAGAAACTATGTTCACAAGCCCCTTGGTGGCCCAGTGGTAAAGCATTAGCAGCTAAAGTAAGTTTTTCAACCAATCAAATTTATTTCCAAATAGCTTAAAGCTAGAAGAGGAATAAAATATTGACGAAATACATGAAAACGAACAAATTAACTAATACACTTAAAAGATACGACCAAAAATAAATGATGGAACGAAACTATGAAAAAATTGGTCAGAAGAATTAGCAGTATATGGAGGACCGACTCACGGACGACGGGAGGGGAGGGGGATGTAGATGGCCCATCTGGGGACAACACACGTCTTTGCTCCAAAATTTTCTGAAAGAATATTACTGCGCCAGTTAATTTAGGAACGTCCAGTTTAATGAGAACATCTTCATATGAAATGTTATGATCACCCAGAATAATTCTCACTGCTCTCTTTTGGACATTTTCCAGGCGATTAGAGAGCTCTGCAGAAACAGAACGAATGCCAAACCGGTGAAGCATATTCTAGATGAGGATAAAATCTTTAGGGTAGAGATGGATTTAATTAGAAACTTTGTTTTACAGATAATATTATCAGCATGACAGCTACATTTCAGATTATCATCGTTTATTACCCCAAGCAATTTAACGGATTTACACTGCCTGAACGACGATGGATATTCACTATTCAGCAGTTTCTCTTCTCAGTCTCCTAGACCGCATAACCGAAGACTTACTATCGTTAATTTGTATTTCTTGCTTGACAGTTGAGTTTTTGTGGGTTTGAATTCCCCCTGAGGAGAATTTTTGTCTTTCAGTTCACTGTTTACAATGTAAAACTTTAGAATTCTCTGGACATCGTAACCTATTGGAAAAAGGTGCCAAAACAACTCAGCAAACAAGAAAAAAGAAAAAAAAATAGCTACATATTTTGATTAATTTAACATGCCTTCCTGTTTTGTAGCCTATCTAGTTGAAAAGGAAAAAAATAACTACGTATTTTAATTTGACTTTACTTCAGTTAAGTAATTCTTTATGCTCATCTCATTTTGCACATAATTATTTGCTAAACATGCCTTCCTGTTTTGTAGCCTATCTAGTTGAAAAGGAAAAAAATAACTACATATTTTAATTTGACTTTACTTCAGTTAAGTAATTCTTCATGCTCATCTCATTCATAATTAGTTGCGTTTTTGATCCGAATTCTCCGTTCCGAATTCTCGCTTCTGAATTCTCGTACAAATTACCGTTTTTGATCCTCTGACTTCTCCAGTCTCGCTTTTGACAAAAACACTAATTTTGCAGCTCGTCCGCAATCCGGTATACGTGTATATTGAACACCCGAACTCTGTTGACCAATCAGGGAGGAGAACGGAGAGAGGAGAATCGACAGTTCACCATCGGAGCAAATTCTCGATTCTGCAGAAATCGCGAGGCTTTCCCCGTTCTCGATTCTGACAAAAACGCAAGCAAAGGAGAATTTACTTCATCTGAATAGTCCAAAAACGCGAAATAGGAGAATTCGGAGGAGAATCGCGAGGAAAATTCGGATCAAAAACGCAACTATTATTTGCTAAACATAGCCTTCCTGTTTTGAAGCCTATCGAGTTGGAATGAGGTATGCATGGTTTCATACACCATGTTCCCAGTAGTTCATGTCTAAGTTCTCTGTCCCTATGATAAAACCAAAGAAAACTACTTAGGAGTTCCTTAGAAAGTATTAAAGGACCCCTCTTGCTTGTTCTGCCTTTTATAATATACTTAGCTCCCATATGGAATTATAAGCTTCTAAAATCCCCACCTTTCTCCATTGTTTCGTTTCGTAGCTACGAATTTTTAGCGCTTTTTCGGCCTTGCCGAATTTTCCCGTCACCCAACGAAAAGTTTGCCGGAATCTTCAACGTCCGCTGACAACTCTTTCAAACACAAGGATGTGATGATCTCCTGTTTGTGACTTCTTTTACTTGCTTAGTTTTCGCACTCTTTAACCGAGGCACGTTCAGTTTTCAAATGTTTTGCGCCCAGCCGCCGCGTCGGAGAGCAGGAACGCTGGTCATAGTCGACAAAGCGCTAACAAGAGAATCGCTAGTTTCAGGTGGAAAGTAATTTTATTTTCGAAAACGTTTCTTCTGATCCCTTTCATAGGGAAAAGATCATTTCTAGGAAGAGTTGTGCTTTAAGACCTATTACGACCCATTAACAGTCCAACCAGTTATATTTTCTATTATCACTTTCTTTTTTACATTAAGAATTTTGAACAGTCACTATCTTGCATCACGACTGATCTTCTTGAAAATGAGGTACAAGGTAGTGGCACTCCAAGAATCATGTTAATACATTGGGCGTAGGCCTAAAGTTGTGCGAAATCCTGCCTTCTCTGTTCAACTAGAGACAGGACCACAAGCAAGTGTGACACAATATCTGGCTTCCAAAGATATAATCTTGCAGAAAACACTTAGAAAGGCTCTGGTAAGACATAGCAAGGAATATGTTTACATTCATTCCTTTTCAGGGGATAAAACGCATTTATAAAGTAAGCCTCATGGCATCTGGTTTAAATGGGCTTAAGAGAAGCCAAGTAGTGGAAAACTGTAGTATTTGTGGAGGAGACACAAATCTTTTGAGCCAAGTTTCACGACTATTTGTTTACGTGTTCCTATTTGTGTGGTGCTGCAAAAGTGAGGCTAATCAGAATGTCCTATGACCTGTAAGTATTATATCGTGTTAAAGCTAGTGCTGAGAAACTACATTTTCCACCATTTATTTCACAGTAACTAGCTTCTTATCGCCAGCTGCAAATCTTAGACCTTGTTAAACAATTGCTCTCTTGGTATGCCAGATCCTGGTCCGTTGGCAATGTCGTCATTTGTCTTATTACCAGCTTTTCACCTCACAAAACACATTTATCCATCCTGAAAGCTTACGCTTACCCCATCCAGGACGCAAAAATTTCATTACTACTCCACTGTTGCATGCGAGTCTAACCAGTCTGTGACCCTGTGATTCTTGGTTAGTTTTCTGAGCTCTTTACTTGCTGACTTTTTCTTGCCGGTTTGTTCATAGGCTTTTCTTCTACAGGGATGATTGAAATCACTTGCAATGATCGGCTGGGCAAGAAGGTCAGAGTAAAGTGCAACCCTGAAGACACCATTGGCGACTTGAAGAAATTAATTGCTGCCCAGACCGGGACACGGGCAGATAAGATAATGCTGAAGAAGTGGTACACCATCTTCAAGGACCACATTACGGTCCAAGACTATGAAATCCACGATGGACAAAATTTGGAACTGTACTACCAGTGATTTTGTGATTTTCTATTTAGCATTTTTTTTACTCAAATGTATGTTCACATGTAAAAAAAATACAGCCACCAAACAATCGTTGATCAACAGACAATCGAAGTCTTTACAGTTGAGTTTAAAACGGTTTAAACAACTGCACTGCAGTGAGTGTGACATACGAAACGCATTTCTTTTCTCCTCTGTAGTCTGAAACTCTAGAGAATTTCGGGCAATACAGAACACATTCACTAGCCCTATTTTCTGCACTCGCTTTACACAAGAATAGCCGTCTTCTCTTTTATCCTACTAATTTCGACCATTTCAGATACAAATTTTTCTTTTACTAATTTCAGACGCAAATTTACTCACTCTTTGCACAAGAAAACCTTCTTTTCTTTTACCATGTCGACCATTTCCGCCACAAATACTTTACATGACAAACTCCAAAACACGCCAGTGATCCTCACGAAGAACAAGAAAACGTCGCCCTAACAACTCAAATTTGACAACTCAAATCCTGCGTCAACCAATCACGGCGATCGCTGGGGAGAGCTGTGGTGCCGCTTCCGGCTCTTCCGCTAGGTACACGGCGGTTTTGCGTCGACAAGGAGAGTTAGTCACCAAGAGTATGTTGACGAGAAAATTTTGTCTTTTACTACTGACCATTTTAGCCACAAGTTTACTCACAGTTCGTAAGGGTTATTCTTTCCAGCGGTCACAGAACGTCAGATGAGGCAGGGCTTGTAACTAAACAACATTAAATGAATCAGTGATAATAATAACACGAAAGCAAGCACCTTTATAAATGGGAGCGAGGATTAACTTCGGTAACTAGAGAGGTTCGGAGGAATCAATCAATAGGAACGATCCTCAGGTAACTTTCTTTGGATCCCAAAATGTATGTGAGGGGATACCTATGACTTCGTAAAAGTTGTCCGTCCGTCTGTCAGCGCGATATCTCTCAAAGGGGTTGAAATATTTTTTCGAATTTGGTGTGAGGATTATTTGGGAGAAAGTTCAGGGTTCGTAGATCCGCTCTGTAGCTATGTGGTGTGGGAGGGGATTGAAAATAAGAGGCGTAACAAAAATATTTTTCAAATGCTAATGCGATGGTCGATTTAGGTGTAAGGAGACATGCTGAATCCATATCTGAAACTAATTTTCTCGCCGAACAAGTAGTTCGCCCGTATATTGGTAAGAGCAAAAGTTAATTTTTAAGTCGATTAACAGTTTGCATCAGGGATAAACCACAGGTTTGTCAAAAAATCACCACTGTGTTATCATTGCCTGTACATTTTCAAATAGTTGATTAGGGATAAATGTTAACATGCTTTTATTCAAATAATGTATACAACGGATACCTCAGCTACGATGCTTCATCAGCGATATTTCGGCCCTTCTTGGCAAGGGTCCTGGTAAGCCTGTCAATCTTCAGGGTCAACGTCGGGGAAAGAAACAAACCTGTAATCATATGCACTGGACATGTAATCATTACATTACACGTAATGTAATGATTACAGGTTTGTTTCTGCTGACGTTTCCGTTGTATACATTATTTGAATAAATGTTTCAAAGTCAGCTTGGGCTCAAGGAATATTTACACTATTATAGCCTTAAACTTCAACCAAAATAGAGTCATCAATCAATCAACGCAACGCATCAGAAAAGTGTGCTTTATGCTAAAAAAAATTTAAAAAAAATATTTCTCTTTGTTTTTCTTTTTATAAACCATAATTTTCCATCATAAAAGAAACAGATTGAAATTTAGAAAACCGTCAACACGAACTTGTGGGAAAAACTTGTGTGTTGGTTTTCCCACAAGTCCGTATGTTTCAGCTGACGTATCCGTTTTGCACTATCAAATATTTTCCATGTGCATTATGCTCCCGACGAGTGTTCGCGTATCATGCTGCTTATGCGTAAAACCGGTTATCTGAATTTTGCCAAGTTCTTGCTAGAAGTCGTTGGGTCTCGGAAAAGGCTTAAAACAGCCAAAGCCGTGGATAGTTTCTTAAAAGCAGAGGTTGGATCGACAGTATTCAGATAGTTTTGTTTGCAGTTTGCATATTGGAACATAAATAGTAAACACTGCTAGGTGTGCTTTAAGTTTTAGGCCTTTACCGTGTGCGGAAACTTCACTTGTAAAGCAGACATCTGCGACTCGTATGCTATCTATGAAGGAGCAAAACTTGTCACTGATCTCCGAAATTTTAGCATTTAGTTCCCAGATTTTAGCATTTAAAATATCAGATTGTAGCATTTAGTCCGAAATTTTTGCATTTCGTTACCAGATTTTTAGCGTTTGAGCGTTTTAGTATTCCAGAACCCGAGCTTACATTTTGATTCGCAGGTAAATTAGGTTCACCTGTGTTTTTGTTCAACCTTTTAACCTTTCAGCCATTCGCCATCTGCCTTATGAACATCGACTTAAAAAATTACGATTACCCAGTTTATCTTATAGATTTCTCCGAGGTGATTTGATTGAAACTCTTAAGATTTGTCATAGTTACTATGATAACATATGGCCTGATGATGTCCTCACTTTCAATCACAACGGTCTCAGAGGACACAGCTTGAAAATTCGTGGTGAAAAATTCCGAAAAGACATTGGAAAATGGAGCTTCAAAAACTGGATAGTGGAATATTGGAATAATCTCCCCGAAATGTCGTAAATGCTAGAAATATCAATCAGTTTAAAGCAGGCGTGGATCGTCACCTGGCTGAAATTCAATTTAATGTACACAGTGTCTCGAGAAATTAACAGAGGTGAAAGCCTTTTTACTGCAGTTATATTTTGATATTTACATCGTTTCGTTATTTCATGAGTCCCTACTGTCGGACGAATTACGGTGACTTGTAATCACTGCAGGCCATCAGTATTGAATATCCATCACCGACCGATGAAAAATTTATCTCAACATAGTAGTATGAAGTTGTACGAAAAAGTAGCATGCAGTACGAACTGATGCTACTACATGCTTCTATGTCAAGGCCCCCGTGTTACTGTATTCTACTGCATGCTACTATTAGCAAGACAGGATGCTACCGCATACTACTGCTTAAAATTGACCCAGTCTGGGGCATCTAAAATGATAGTATTCTTTATAATTACATGCCCCCCCCCCCCCCCCAGATGGTCGGATCGGGGAAACAAATATTCTCAATTCAACCTGTTCGCACCTGCTAAGTTTCATCGTCCTAGCACACCAGGAAGTCCCCCACAGTGAACGGATCCGGTCCGGTTATGTCAATCACGTATCTAGGGCTTGTGCTTGTTCTTTCCACCAAGTTTCATCCCGATCTCTCCACTCTAAGCGTTTCCCAAGATTTCCGGTTCCCCCCTTCAGCTCCCCCCCAATGTCACCGGATCCGGTCCGGATTTAAACTGGGATGTCTGGGATGAATCCTTTTTCATACAACTGCGCAGGCTACAAATTTTTCATCGGACGGTAACTTTCGGATCCCTCTCACACCTCTTGTAATCAAAGAAGACGAGAAAGTTCAGTTCAGTTTATTCATAAAAATAAAAAACACCATTAACTGTTTATGGCCCCACCATGAGGCCTAACATAAGGCCTGGCAATGGGCGGGGCTTATTCTTTATTCATATAGTCTTAAGGGAAACAAACCAAACAAATCAAAAAAGAAAGAGAAAGGAAAGAAAAAAGAAGAAGAAAAGAAGAATGAAGACATAACAATCAGACAAGAAATATCCACTAACGAACGATCTTCCATCAACAAAGCGTCCTTGCCCCCTCCCCAAGCTTACCTACTTACCCCCTCCCCAAGCTTACCTACTTTGGTAATGAAGTTGGATTTGTCCACTGCGATTCAATAGTGGGAGGGTGTAGCCATGCGGGTAGGAGTGGCCATTCCTATGAGCGGAGAAACGGGTCTTGCCGTTGTTGCCTCCTGTTCAACGTTGGTCAGGTGGGATCGCACTTTTTGCTCCAGCTCTGCAAACACACGGCGAGATGCACTGGAGCTCTGCAATAATAGAAGTCAAGGTGTAGGCTAAATATCCTTCAAGGACCCCTCGCACTGTTTACTCTTCAACTTACAGTATTTTAAAATATTCCTATAGGTGTAGGCTAAATATCCTTCCAAGGACCCCTCGCATTACTTACTCTTCAACTTACAGTATTTTAAAATATTCCTATAGGTGTAGGCTAAATATCCTTCAATGACCCCTTGCATTACTTACTCTTCAACTTCAGTATTTCAAAATATTTCTATACTTTAAAACTAGGCTGTACTTTCAACAAATAACCCACGGTTTTGGCTGTTTTAAGCCAATTCCGAGACCGATTCCGAGACCAATTCCAAATCCGACTTACCATCGACTTAAAGCGAAAACAGGGAAAAAATTTACTTAGCCGGTTTTGGGGATCCCAAAACGTAAGTTGAGGCATACCTATGACATCGCAAAAGTTGTCCGTCTGTAAGCACGATAACTCTCGAAGGGAATGAGATATTTTGATGAAACTTGGTGTGAGGATTCGTTGGGTCGGCGGACCAGTCGAGTTTGTAAATGGGCTTTGTAGCCCTACATTTAGGGGTGGGGAGGGGGTTCAAATTAAGGGGCAAACAAAATATTTTGAAACAGCTAATGTGATAGTCGATTATGGGGTAAGAAGACATGCTGAACACGATGGAGAAAACCATTTTGTAATCGGACAAGTAGTTCGCCCGGAAGCCGGCCAAAACCGGTAAGTTTGTTAAAAGTAAAAGTTTTATTTGAAGTTGATTAGATGTTCGATTTAGAGGTAGGAAGACATGCTGAAGACGATGGTGAAAACCATTTTCTCGACGGACAAGTAGTTCGCCCGGAATCCGGCCCATACCGGAAAGTTTGTTAAAATTAAAAGTTTTATTTGGAGTTGATCAGATGTCCGATTTAGGGCAAGAAGACATGCTGAACTTTTATGTGAAAACAATGTTCTTCCCGGATATGTAGTTCGCCCGGAATCCGGCTAAAACCGGAAAATTGTTAGAAGTTAAAGTTCTATTTCTAACTGATTAGATAACCGATTTAGGGGTAAGAAGAGACGCTGAATCCGTGTGTGACAATCATATTTTACCCGGACATATAGTTCGACTGGAATCCGGCTGGAGTCGGAAAATTTGCTATAAGTTAAATTTTTATTCGAAGTTGATTAGATGTTCATTATTGGGGAAAGAAGATACCCTGAGTTCGTTTTTGAGCTTTCTTTTTTCGCCGGACAAGTAGTTCTAGAGTTCGGCCGAAACTGGGAAATTGGCAGAAGTGGCAGGAACTTTTCGTCAAAACAGATATGACTTATACGGGTAAACACACATGATGAATCCATATCTGAACTTGGTTTTCTCAGATGATTAGCTATTTGGCCTTAATCTGTTTCTGACTTTTAATTGTAAGAATGCTCAAGGATTCTGGCGATGACTGGATCTGGCTAAGACAAGACCCAGTTGTCTGGATCAGATATTGAATTTTTGGATCCCATGGAAAAGTTTGGTCTTGTTCTGATGGATGGAAAGACTTCTCGCAGGCAACCGTCGACAGACACACAAAACACGGCAAGTGAGAAAATCAGCGTGGTTCTGTTAGAGGGGTTAGAATGTACCGTGCGAAATTGGGGTCTTCGGTTGAGAAATATATGGAGTGATTATGGAAGTAGGTTGCGTTATTATTATAGGTAAGACAGGTCCTTTAAAGGACAAGGCACAAGAGTTACAAATTGAGTGTGTTCCACACTAATTACCGCAGTTACTACGCATGACAGTCACGATTCCTTTCTTCTGTGTCAAGTGAAGGGTGGAACATATTTTTCTATGTTCGTCAAAATATCGTGCCGCGGGTCGATCAGGCCAATCACGTCACACAGATCATAGTTATCACGGTTACTACGCTCCCGAGCGTGGTAAGCAAATAGTTACTATTTTCAGCGTCGTAACTTTTCACGATGTAGGAACGAAAATAGTAACTTAACAGTTACTATTAGTTGTGTTTTTGCAGATAACATGGTATCTGTTAACACGGTAACTGGATCTGCAATTAGTCGGTTTTGCAGTTACCGTGGTATCTGATATACGGTTGCTCTGCAAAACGACAATTGCCGAAATTGCGCTTTTCGAAGTCATCCCAAAAGAAAAACTGATATTCAGTCACATCACTAAGTGCCAAACTTCTTTCCCACCAATTTGACAAAAACTGATGAAAGTAAGATGGCTTTTTCAGATACCACGATAACTGGCCAGATACCACGATAACTGCAAAAACGACTCTAGACCGTGGTATCAGATACCATGGTATCTGCAAAACGCAACTATTGTTAGACGGCTGGAACCGCACTCCTGACTTCGGTGGAAACGTGAAACAACAAAACGGGTCTTTCGACCAATGCGATTGCCAAAACAGAAACAAGGAATTTGGTGCATTGTGAAAAGATCAATGTAACAGCAATGTAAAAATTTAGCCTGTACGTTAGCTTGTATAAAAGGACCATATGTAATGAGAAACCTCGGTAATAAGAATGGATGAAACCATGACAAAATAAAAGCAGTTTAACCTGTCGGAAGTTTCATAATAAATAAACAATGCACGGTTTCCACTGACAATACTTAGGATGTTAGCTGTTATGATTCTGAAATCGCTACGCATTAAAAGTTATGCATACAAGAAGAGTCGAAACACCCCTGAAAAACATCTGTTCAATTTGATTATCAGCATGATATCGGAAAAGTCAGCAGAAGTTTTTTCGTTTTTTTTTGCTGTTCTTGGAAATGTTTGTTATGCATAAAGTTTGCAAAGATCATAGCAGATAACACTCCAAGTGTTATTTGTTGAAACTGCACATCCTTTTTTTATTTAATTATCACCCGTCATTTCAAAAAGAAAAAAAAGACGGAGCACAAAAACGAAAAGAAAAGCAAAACCAAAGAAAAATATAACACTTTATCATAGGAAAAAAAATCAACAAATACGACTAAAAGACACTCTGATTGACAACTGAACACGATTACATACATGCACACTTAGACTCTGAGAAGTTTGCCCAAGGAGAGGGACTGGATTTTTGAGCTGTACTTGTTAATCAGGTTAGCAATGGCAAAATCAGGGTCTCTTATGTTATATACAGGGGCGTCGCTATGGGTGTGTGTGTGTGGGGGGGGGGGGTACAACCCCCCCTCGAAGATATAAAAAAGCTAAAACGGGCGCTCGCAGAGCACCCAACCACACAAATTTGGCTAAAACGGGCGCTCTGAGCGCCCGACCATGAAAATTCAGCACAACTGGTCGCTCACCCAGAAAAGCTAAATGGGGGACTGGCAGTACGCCCGGAAAAGCCAGTAAGGTTAGTTACTAAGGCGTCGGCTGTCCTGGGTTCTCGAGCGTTTGAAACTTAAGGCATTCTCAGTCGCATGTTTCGAGAGGCAGGCTATTTCTAGTCGTTCAGAGATTTTTAATAAAACTTTGTCAGAATGAGAAGTAGGATTGTTAGATGTAAGCTTCCAATGACCGACAAAAGACAGTTGTCAAATCATGAATTTCAACCTGCAGCACACAGTTTTTAACACGATCTGTTGTGTACTAATATCTCTCGATTCAAGTACAAATCAGGTTGATTTTGCTTGTGGCGTACATTTCCAATAATTTGTTAGTTTCATGCAAAGATCTTTTGTATTTTAGTAGAAAACCATTTAATGATAAGAATTTTTCTCCAGTCCGGCGTTTAAAACTAAATCAGCTTCGTGATCAAAGAGAGAAGATTTAATGACGGGTCTGATTATTGATGAGAAAGCTTACCAGGCTATTTCTAGTCGTTCACAGGTTTTTAATAAAATTTTGTCAGAATGAGAAGTATGATTGTTAGATGTAAGCTTCCATGACCGACAAAAGACAGTTGTCAAATCATGAATTTCACCCTGCAGCACACAGTTTTAACCTTAGTTTTAACACGATCTGTTGTGTACTAATATCTCTCTATTCAAGTAAAAATCAGGTTGATTTTGCTTCTGGCGTACATTTCCAATAATTTTTTAGTTTCATGCAAAGATCTTTTGTATTTTAGTAGAAAACCATTCGATGATAAGAATTTTTCTCCAGTCCGACGTTTAAAACTAAATCAGTTTCGTGATCAATGGAGAAGATTTAATGACGGGTCTGATTATTGCAACACGTCATTTGATATTATTATTAATTTTAACTCTAAATTCAGAACAAGTCAACTCCATTTTGATTTTTATTTCTAGATGATCAGTACTTCTTTTTTGGAAAGGTTCGAGCTGAAGCACATTATCCAACTTCCAGCTAAATGTCTCACATTTTTCTTGATTCGTCGTGAACAAAGACAGACGGGCAGATCCTGCTAAGTGGCCCTTACCCTCATTTGGGATCCAAAAAGGCGTTCTGATCATACAGGATTCCACAGAATTTGCCTTCGGCGCCTTTCTTAGTAGGCTTTATTTACTGGAAAGTCGCGTCATTTTTTAGGCTTGGAATTCTGGGCTTGGGCCGCATTAAAAGCTATCTAGATTTTGTTGCGGGGAAGTAGCGTTTTGCCAGAAAAAAAGTCATGGCCTGCTTAAAAAATTTCGCCTGCGGCGCTCATTTTCATTCTCTCTGACATACAGTTTTACGGATATAGTGCTGTGTTTCTTGGCTATTGTTTCTAACTGGTATGACTCTTGGGCCTTCTGTCTGCCAGTCGTATATTTTAAGATACTCACCTCCCACGCCCAAGCCCTTCAAACCGCTTCTGAGATCGGAGATACAGCTAGGCTTCTAATCTTCAGTCTTCAACGCTTGCACTTATCACGAGTTTTATTATCACATATGAGCAGGAGTGTCACAACTGGGGGGGGGGGGGGGGGGGGGGGGGGGGGGGGGGGGGGGCCAATGTTGTCGGCCAGTCGGTAAAAAATAACCGAGTCGGCGCGAAGCGTCGCGGTTTTTCGTCAAAACATTGAGTGTTTTCATGAAAACAGTCGGTTTTGCTGAGTATCAGCCGATTTTTTTCAAAACTGTCGTTTTTTTTTCTTGAAAACAGTCGTTTTGTCTGCAAAATTACAGTCGGTAAAAATTACCAGCCAGTCGGTAAATGCCTTGTCCCCCCCCCCCCCCTCCACCCCCCAAACATTTTGGCTAGTAACGCCTCTGCATAGGAGACGAAAAGCTGAAACGAGCGGCCTACCGGCGCCCTGCTACACCCCCCCCCCCCCCCCCCCCCCCGAGTTTCGGCTAGCGACGCCCCTGGTTATATAATTTCATAATTTTGGTATTTCTTGTCCAAGGGCGGAGACGAAGTAAGTATTTAGAGAATCTGAAGAAGGTGGAACGGAGTTTATTTTTTTTTCACTAGCTGAGAATATTTGCCAGAAGGGAGCTATTTAAAGAAATTGGGGTATTGCAACGGAGTTATACAGGGACGCTAGGATTTTTCGGTTGAAACGGGTTACGTTCTTTATAAGTAGAGCATAAGAAGTGCATATTTTTCCTTCAAAATGTTTCAAAATCAGCAGGTGTATTTTAATGATGAGCCAATGGGGAGACCAAGGTAGACAATGCTTTCAGCGGGTTTTACATTGATATCACCAAAGCAATGGAGGGCAAGGGGCCTTCTGTATGAATCTTCTGAGAGTTTAGTTATCCGAATTAAGTTTAACCGAGTCTTCTTCTTTTTTAAACCGAATCTTCTTTTTTGCTTGCAGTAGAGGTGTGTTTGTGTGAACAGTTACTTTAATGTGAACAGTGCAGTTTTGGTCTAAATGGTAGAATGAACACCCAAAATACCTATTCAGGTCTTTTCAGATGCCTTTACTTACCTTCTTTAATCAATTGGTAGTTAGCTTTAGTCACAGCAAGTGCATGGAAACGTCAAAGTCCAATGTCAACAAAAGTTCACATAAGGCGTAATCTCGCCGTTCCCCGGGGGCTCCTCGGGGAATCGAAATGAATGGCGAGAATAGAAGGAGTCACTCCACGCGTGCTCCGCCTACGGAAAACAACGAGAAGACGGGGAATGCTTCTAGAATGGATTTTGTTCGAAAAAAAAAAATATACAGTTGACGAGATTAGTCTGGATCCACTTTATTTTTGGTTCTGTTTATTCTGATTCTTTTTTATTAATTTTACATTGCACCAACACCACCAAAAATTGATTCCCCTCCGAATCTGAAAGGGAGTCCTTTTTGATGATGGTGATGATAATCGGTGCATACCCCGTCCGTGGGGACTGGCGAGAATACGGAGAGTGAGTCCCCGGGACAAAGAAAAACGGGGGGACTCCTCAAGTGGAGTCCTTGGGGAACGGCAAGAATACGCCAATAAGCATACCTGTACTTTACCACTTAAATTAATAGGTAAGCTAAGCAAGAAAAGACAAAACACCCTTGTTTGGGAGGCTTACCTGTAACCCAGCGTCGATAGCTTTGATGAGTGTTTGCAGTCTTTGAAGAGGCAGTCTCGGAAAGATATACCACACAAGCTTCAGAAGATGACGACAGACATTTTCTTTGGTGATTGCCGTGTAGAAAAATTCATCAAAAATGACGGTGCAGAAATCCTCACTAGCGAATTCTTCGCCCATCGGAATAAGTGCGCCGACCTAAAAAAAAAAAAAAAAAGTCTGCAGTGAATATAGCAGGAAGTATTAATGATTACCATATCCCTTCCTGTTCGTTTTCGAGGCCCTCAGCTGTCGCAAAAAAAAACTTTTTGCTCGGGTTCTTCTCTAGAATGACTGGCAGCGCACAGAGCAATTTAAGCAATTTCACAGCAAAATCTTCTACTTTTGAAGTAGGACTAGCTTTCAGCAAAAGATTGCCCAATGTTCACGGAAATTTGGACGGAAATGGCAGGGAAAATTCTCGTCCGGGTTTTCAACCGCTTGTCCTTTAATAAATCAATCAGGAATTCCAAGAAACTATAAACGCCACATCAACGTACGACAGAACGTCTTCTCGAAAAGAGTGGTGAAAGACCCTGATCGGCATCATCTTCCGAACTATTCTGAGGCAGTCGCTGGGCAAAGAGTAGATATGTTACAACTTGAAGAACTGTTGTGACGATACTGACCAATGACATAAGTCAACCATTATTACCCAATGAGAAAGACAGTTAAATATTCCTTGAGCCCAAGCTGACTTTGAAACATATATTCAAATAATGTGTACAACGAATACGTCAGCTACGATGCTTCGTCAGTGATAATTCGACCCTTCTTGGCAAGGGAACAGTGGTATTTGAAAGTAATTTGCCCGAATAAGATATTTATAGTCGGTAGAAGTTTCAGTTATTTATTACGGGTTTGTTTCCTTCCCCGCCGTTGACCTTGAAGATTGACAGCCTGACGAGGACCCTTGCCAAAGGCCGAAATATCGCTGACGAAGCATTGTAGCTGACGTATCAGTTGTATAACATTATTTGAATTTATGAGAAAGATAGATCCCTTGGACCTTAAAGTTTAACTGAAAAGGCAGTTTATTTTTACGTCTGATACTGAATACACTAAAACATTTTGACATTTTTTGCATTTTTTCACCCGAGGCTCTGGTATTTGGCGTTCAGAATTCGTACTACTTGCAGGCAACCCAAAATTCTTCCAAAACAAGCCTGCATTTGTAGAGTTAAAGCCGCTAAGAGTGTCCAGAGAAATGTCTTGCAAGGAATCCGCCATTTTTTAGTTTATTTTTCGGCAATGGCCCACCTTTGTAGTTGGTAAATATTCCATGCACAGAGTAGGCTAACAGGCGAATATAGGTACCACAAATCCGAAAAATTAATTTCATTCGATGAAATCCTTTATCTGTGTGAAATCCATTATCTGTATCCATTAACCTCGTGGTGCTCGATTGCTCGTGCCTTTTCGACATTTCCTCTCTATCTAGTAGGTCGCTGGACACGAAGTGATATTGCCCAAGCACGATTATAAGATAGTGTGTTGTCCCCAGTTGGGCCGTCTATTCCCCCTCCCCTTCCGTCATCCGTGCGTCGGTCCGACAGTAACATTGTCAATCACTTTTCTCCATATCCTGCTAATTCTTCTGCCCAATTTTTACATAGTTTCATCCCGTCGCTTATTTCGGGTCATATCTTCTAAGTGTTTTAGTTAATCTGTTTGGTTTTTGTGTGTTTCGTAAATATTTTATTCCTCTTCTAGCTTTAAGCTATTTGGAAATAAATTTGATTGATTGACTATATAGGCTCGATCCTGCATTGCTCGATTCAGCTTCCTGGGCTTTCTTAATCCCGAGATCAAAATCTATTAGCCGCACTAAAGAATAAGTCTGACCTAGGTTTTGTAAAGGGTAACTAACTCTGTGCCCGGAACACCGAGCCCCTTAAAGTTTAACTGAAAAGCCAACTTATTTTTGTATCATTTAACTGAAATACACTGCATTTTTTTATTGTGTTAAGGGATTTTTTATTTTTCACTATTTGCTCTAGAATTACGTTCAGAATATCTACAGTCGTCCCCACAACGCAAATTTATACTATGACTCAGAAAAACTGAATCTCCAATACATACACGGCGTTCCAGTGGCCAGTGATCAGCTTACGGAAGGTAGCTCACTACGTGAACACTTACTTTTCGTAAATCGTTTTCGTCGAGCATACAACACAGATACAAGCGCATAGTGCATACAAATCAGACAAGGAAATTCCACTATTTGAAAATCGACTATTCGTGAATGGCGGAGCAACGAAGTAACTCATTTTCACCGGGTTTTCATGCTTCTTTAAGTGAATAAGAGATGGGTAACTAGATTGTCCTATCTAAGACCTTTTCAGTTAAACTTTAAGCTAGAAAAAGACTTGAGGATCACACAGCCGTTATCACCATTTTATTTGTTTCCAGTTTAGGTTTCCCTTCTACAATGCTAGATTCTCAATTGGCTCATTGGCCTTGGCAGAAATTCTGTCGCGTTATTCAAATCCAGAAACCTTTTTCTGTGCAATTTTGTTTTTCCTTAAAGGACCCCACGCACTATTTACTGTTCAACTTCCAGTATTTTAAATTAGTTGAATACTAAAAATAGGCTATACTTTCAACAAATTACTCACCCCTTTGGCTGTTTTAAGCCTTTTTCGAGACCTGTTGACTTTTGGGAAAACAGGGAAAAATTTACATAACTGCTTTTTCTGGTGGAAAAACATCTCGCAGGCAACCCTCGACAGCGTCATACGCATCGGAGGTAGCAAAACACGGCAAGTGAGAAAATCAGCGAGGTTTTGTTAGAGGGGTTAGAAAGTACTGTACGAAATTCGGGTATCCGGGTTTAGAAACGGATGGAAGGAAAACGGAAATAGGTTGCGTTAGTATTATAGGTAAGACAGGTCCTTTAAGGAGATTTGCTCAACGAAAACCTAACTTGATGGTAGCACAAGCTTTCCTTACCAAAGTGTGCAAGAATGGGTCCTCTAAGGCTCTATCACTTTCCGACATCGCAAGACACCCCAGAACCCTCATGAGGCCAGCTCTATCCTTCTGCTTTGCAGTCTGAAGGGTGTAGTACATAGCAAGCATGCAAGCCAGCCCGTTTTCACCGATATACCTGGAGTAGGCGTCTGGCGGTGGACCTAGAAGATCGGACAAATTGATCAGTTCCATTGATTGCTGATCGGACAAATTGATCAGTTCCATTGATTGCCCATAAAGCCGCTTTCACATTGACGCGTCGTTGCGATGCGTCGCGTATGCGTTTATCTTGCGTTGCGTACAGGTTGCGTAGGGTATCTTTCACACCTGCGCGAGAACATGTCACGCTGGATGCGTATTTACATTTTTCGGTTTCTTCTGCCAAATTTTCATTTCTTTCATCAGTTAGTAAGTTTTTAATCATCATTAGTGGTTTTTTCTTCATCATTAGTAGGTTATTCTCCAGTTTCTCTTCAAAAAATTCCACTTTTCACTTAAAAGTCTGATGCGTAACGCGTTGACGCAAGGCAAGAGTAGAGCTCGGTTCTATTCTTGCGTTGCGTTTTATTTGTCAGCGTAAGCTCTGCGTTGGGTCGCCGCAACCGTGACGCAGAGGTTGCGTAGCTTAATGTGAAAGGCTCTACGCGTCAATGTGAAAGCGGCTTAACATTCGATCCCGATGTTATCGGCGTTTCTGTTCCTTCAGATCCAAAATTTTTCTTCTTAGGAAGAAGATTTTTTAGACCCGCTTAGTCCTTCTTATTTTTTTTACGTTGATTTTTTAATCTTGTGCATTTACTACATTATTGAAATGCTCGGTGTATTTGTATCCTTTTCTTTGTCTGTACTGCGCTATTACTCTCCTCTTAAGTGCGTAAATAAAATTTCATCATCATCAAGTATTTCTCTTCTAAGGCTCCGAGTCCAAACAATTACTCGTGTCGGCGTTCAGCTTTAAACACAAAGCGTCGACAAAAACCTAACCGGCACCTGAAAAGTCGATATTTCCTCTGCTATATAGGCTCTCGGATAAGAAGTCTGAGAGTTGTCTGCCAGAAATCTCGTCGCGTTTAATGAGAGTCGTTACGAAATGTCTTAAACTAGGCTATATAAGAAAATTCAGAAACCGTAAAATCCCAACACCGCCCTCTATTCGTACGCAGCTAAGCCTCCTTGGGGTCTGTACAAGTTCCTGTAAGTATTGTTCTTTCGTTAATAGTAACGCTGTAGACCATGTTTAGTGTTATGTTTTATGGCATAACAAACTTCATGACACATTTTCTGTAACAATAACACATAGCGTCGAAAGTGTTATCTGTTGAGATTGCACATCTATGTATTAAATGTTACCAAGCTTCTGCCAATGTAAGGTAAAAGAGTGGGATCTTTTCATTGCTTTTCTTACCAACCGAAGGGTTATTCACAGTAGTGAAATTCGCCCACGGTAGGAACTACCCTCTCAGAAAGTTCCTACCTTTCTGACCGACTCTTTCTGGCAATGCTTGTCTATGCATAACGTTTGAGACATCATACAGATAACATCCCAAGTGTTATCTGGTGAAACTGCGCATCCTTGTGCTCGCTAGGAAACTTTTGACAATGTAGGCTCTGACACAACATTTCTCCAACATATGTTCTCAAGCTTAGCGAAGCAATCTAACCCCAGCCATGGAGGGCGACGATTACTGCTCATAGCCGAGTAGAGAATTGAAGAAAAGGCCGAAGTGGAACTCACCGCTGCGCAAAACGGCCATAACCCTACCGAAGAAGAAAAAGAAGAGCCCGAAGTGGAGCATTTGCTGTCCAGAGCGGTCCATATTACTGAAGAAGAAAGATCCTACCTGAATGTTCAATTACAGTGAGGGCAGATTCTCTCTCATCGGGTGGCAACTTAGAACTGAGACTCCGCACTTGATCATCGACCATCAAAGACATCAGGGAGGGAATGAACTTCGTAACGACAGATGGCTCTAGTCGTGATTCTCTGAATTCCTGGAAAAAGAGTAAGTTCATGTAGTATTTTTTCAGTCCTTGCCAAATATGAGGAGAGGCGATAGAAAACATACCAAACCTGTGAAGGTTCGTTGGGATGTCGGAAAGGAGGCACTTCTTCTAGGTTTGCCCTAGTCCGCTGATACATACTCCTTCTTGGGCCTGTCTGTAGTCTACTATGGCCATCAACGCTTTACTGTAATGATCTTACTTAGGTGAACTGACGGGTGAGTAGTGACGGGTGGAGGTAGGGCCGAGTGGACGTAGTGACGGGTGGACGAACTGACGGGTGGTGAACTATCGGATTTTGGAAGTGGACGAAATGACGGGTGGGGGTAGTGACAGCGACCCTACTTACATAACCGAAACTTTATGACCGTTGTAGCCATCTATACGTAGGCCTATTATGATTTGTGTGTGTGCTCGTAAGTTGTATCCATGACTATACCAAACAAATTTGGTGTGAGCCATGATAAGTTTTTGGTGAATAAAAAGATTTATCTATCTATCTATCTAAACTGTCACGCAAAAACAGCATTAGGTAGGATGACAAGTACAGTACGAAATGCAAAGCTGTTAACGTTAACAGTTTTTAACGGAGATATTCGGGAAGTTGAATAAATAATGCTGACTACAAAGTTTTCTGTTATTAAGGCTGGAGACACTCCATGTCCGGCGGAAAAACCTCATTTTACGCTTTCGCCGGTCGATCCCTGTCATTGAAAAGCACACGGATATATTATACGTGCAAGCACAGTTGACCCAACCTAAACGGCACCACAACCTCTTGGTGCCAGTGAAGGGCCGTACTAACGGTATTTTAACTCTTATAGATTTTGGATGCTTTTCAGAAGATACATTAACAAAAAACTGATTGATTTTAAGTGACAAGTTTTTCGTTTGTATGTTCAATTAATTTTAATCCGTTCAGAGTGAAGAAATGTGAAGAAATACGAATTGTATTAATAAAATGTATATCTGATCTGTACTGTGCGCACGGCAGGTCATGATCATCATAAGGAAATAAATAAATAAATGATGATTTAATCCGTAATAACTTTAAATACATAAACATAGCTTTAGATATGTCAATACAAATAAAGACACTGCAAGCACTATCAATCAATTCGACAGGTCAATATTACTTATAAGGTTTGAATGGCACTGAGTTCCACTTCGTGTTGATCTCTTTCTGCCTAATCGGTTGATCATTGGTGGCTACTTTCGCTCAGAAGTTTTGCTTAGTTCCGCTCCGTTCTCCACCAGCATCCCTATCAAAATCTTAAACGGGTTGCTCTCTTTGCCATCTTGATGGAGATGGTCTGGATCATTTTCTTTTCAGGTGCCAGGAGCTTTCGCACTAAACGGGTTCATTATTTTCTGGGAATAGTGGGCAGCTTCTTGGTATCTTACGCTCTTCGTCACCAAGAGTGCACTTGAGTTGAGAAGTGCTTTTTCTTAGTTTGTTATTTTGTTTAGGTTCCTATGAGTTTTTTGTTTATCCTGTATATGGCCTTTGGGTTTTTCAATACACATATATATATATATATATATATATATTCCGGCCCGCAACCAACTCGGCCGAGGTGATTGAGTACATGGGTAGAAGGAAGCCCGTGAGAATCCCTTCCTTCCACTCCCTCTTCCTATTCATCACCGTCCTTCCGGCATCCAAAACCTTCCTACCTTACCTTACCGCCACAGATAATTTATATTCTGTTTGGGCAGGGAGTTCGGCATTGGTGATGTCCTGAATTGGTTCGGGGTCCTTTGACAGGCCTGCTTATTGAATCTACCGAGAAATTCCTCTTCTAGCTTTAAGCTATTTGAATAATAAACTTGGTTGATTGATTGATTGAGAAACACCCGATGAAAAATTTGTAGCTTGCGTAGTTGTATTTATTTATTTATTTCCCTCAGAACTGAGCAGTACAAAATAATGTATGATAGTTATATAATTTATATTATGTTATACGGTATCTTATGTTATATATTATGTTATATGTCATATATTATAACGTATGTTATATGTTATATAATATAATATAGTTGTACGAAAAAGTTGCATGTATTGATATGCAATAGTAAAGAATACTATCATTTAATGTTCCTCAGACTGGGCCAATCTTAAGCAGTAGTATCCAGTAGCATCCTGTCTTGCTATAGTAGCATCCAGTCTTGCTAATAGTAGCATGCAGTAGGATGAACTAACACGGTGGCCTTGACATAGAAGCATGTAGTAGCATCAGTTCGTACTGCATGCTACTTTTTCGTACAACTTCATACTACTATTTTGTGATAAATTTTTCATCGCGCAACTGACCTGGGAACTGATAATCTGCCAGGAGCTCAGCCCCAGCGCCATCAACCGTAGCAGAAGAACCAGAACTTGGTTATCCCTCGGCATCGTTTCTGAATTGATCAAACTATGGCAGATTTTGAGGGTGGAGGTCGCCAGAAAGTAGATAACGTGAGGGTCGCCCAAAACCATTGACAAATCACCAAGAATCTGCTCCTGACCTTTCTTGATGCCATCCAGAAACAGCTAAAAAGGAGAACACACATTAGTTGCGTTTTTTGTCTCTAGTTCCTGTTCCATGTTCTGTGTTCACAGTTGTCTGGTTTGGGTAAAAACCGGTATTTTGCTTACGATGTTCCGCGTTTCGTGTTTTGTCGCTGTTCTGACGAAAACGCAAATTTAGGATCCTGAGCATGTCTTAAGTGGAAAATCTGTTAAACTGCAAATTATATTCCAAAACGACCATACTTTAGGACCCAGCTTTATCCTCCAAACTTCCGCAATTCTTTCTTTTATATCTGTGAATCTCTCTGCAATTTTCTATCTGAACAGTGATAAAACATGCTAGGAGAGCAAGTTCCGTGTTTGGCAAAACAGACAGCGGAACAGAGAACACGGAACACAGAACAGCGTACAAAAACGGGAAAATGAGAAACAGCGTGTTCCCTGTTTTGACAAAAACGGGAAAAATATAATACAGAGACAAAACAGCGAACAGAACAGAGACAAAAAACGCAACTGTTGATAACCAATCTGGATTTGTTGTCACTTTAATTTCCGCGAACTCCAACATCGAACACTTTTTGCTCAGCCAAACTCTGAAAAGGCACGCCGGCAGAACCTCGTGAATAAAAACAGTAGCCAGTCCCGTCGGCGCCAAACCTGGCACTTCACTCTCATTAACGACCATATTTTCGGAGCGTCAGTAACGATGAATTAGAAGTATAATGATGTTGCTGGTGAAGGCATGAAGGAACGGTTAATCCCTAAATTTGTACACTTAACAATGAGTTTTAGTCTGTCTCGTGCGTGTTTTACTTTTACGATTTTGTGTTAGACCATTTTCAGTCTGAATTATTTATTCTGTTGTTTTGACTGATATTATTATTCTGATATCACGGAACTTGACGTAGCCAACACGCCATTTGACCCCAAGCCATGATTTGTGTTGTTGTTTTAAAATAAACTGAACAAAAAAAAATATAAATTCTAACGCGCAAAAAAAATAAATTATAAAGAAATGTTGTGCCTAAAGCACAACTTCTTGTCTTTCTTGCGATTTGCAGAAGGCACTAACCCCTCGCGCTCGCCGTCGTCACTCATTATTGTCGGCTGACTACTCAGTGTAATTCATTCCGATTTGTTTTAGTCGTGGATCGGCAAGCAGGGTTGCCACATTGTCACTCTTGTCCTACGTAGGACATAAAATTCACTCTATTTATGAAAATGTCCAGATTTGTCGCACAATAGTGTGACAATCCCAGAAAATACAAAAATAAACGGGGGATTCAACTGAATGCAAGTAATTTTAAGGCATTCCACTCTGTCTGTTCTACATAAAGAGTTAGTTTTTACTTTCGGTAGGAGTGAAGAAGGGGAAGTTTTGGGATTTTTTTCGTGCTCGTCATGATCGGAGGATTATGAACCGATTGACATTCCGCCAAAGCATTTTTGCAGCAGTGATTCCGACCAAAAATGACCATTTCACGTTTTTTCATCAAAATATAATTTCACTCCCAATTCACTCTCTGTCTCAGCCAAAAGTCACTCTCTAAATATTTCTGATGTGGCAACCCTGTCGGTAAGCGATCTGGCCACATGCCGATCGCTGGCCCCGGGGTAGTTTGTGAATATGTTGTATTCGCGACTCAGTATTTTATGTGCATCGTATTATTTAAACTGGAATGATTTTGCAATCACTCTCGGCAAACTAAGGGACATAGACCTGATGATTTTGCAAACACTCTCGGCAAACTACGGGACACAAACCTAACAAGAAACTACTAACCTGCAGTTCCCTGGATCTTTTCGCGTCAACCTGCTTCTCCCTCAAGCATGCATCAATACACCAAGTAAACTTATGGCAGGGATCTACCGACGTAATGTCATGAACTTCTAGATCATGTAAGGCCATAAGTAGTTCTGATCTTAATGTGCCATAATGCCAGTTCTGGGAGCGCATAAAAAGAGTTCTGAGAAACTGAAGGACCATGTCGTAGAGCTTGATATTGTTTCCAATCATATTTGCCAGTTTCTGAACAATTTCCGCTTGCCGGCGGATCTGCAAGTAGAAATAATATCCACAGGTTTAGCGACATCACAGCATTAGCATGAAGTTTGTTGTACAGAGGATTCGAGTCAAGTTCAAAATATCGTGAGTAAAGTAAAAATGCAATCTTTGAAATCTAATACGACTGTGAATGATAGTATCGTGCACTATGACAATTTTCTTTTTTCAAATCTTTCAACCCTACTTTTTTACCTGGAATTTCGGATTCCTTGAGAGTAAAAACAAGAGCTGGAAGCTCATATGGCACTTGCAAGGCTGGGTCAGATGGAAGTGATGGTCAAAAGTATTGTTTTCACTTTTCGATTAAGATGCGCCAAACTTGCAAGGCTGGGTCAGAGGATGGAAGTTATGGTCAAATTTTTTTTTCACTTTTTGGTTAATATGCGCACTTTAAGGGTGCTGAAAATTAATTTCTAAGAAAAACCCTTGAGGCAAAAAGGATCATGTACTGATGGCGACCGTGAAAAAGTAAATTTTGCTTAAAAGTATTTTTTGTATTCTGCGGTTAAGATGAGTTCTTAAAGGAATGGTCGGATCGGAGAAGTGACGATGTCTAACCCAATGATGTCAAGTTTCTAATGCTCCAGCAAAGTTATATCGTCCTAGCACATCTGGAAGTACCTTAACTCACGATCACCGGAATCCCGGCCAGGGATACGCCTGCCAAGTTTCATCGTGATCGGTATATGGCATGATCAGTGATCGGTATATGGCACTTGAGCGGAGCTGCAAGTGCCATAAAAACTAAGCTTCTAGGGATAATCCTTATCCAAGATTTGAAATGGGAAGCACAGATGATTAAGCTAAGCTCATGTCCAGGCATGGGGCACGCACTAGTTCCGGATTTACATTTCATTTATCCGACCAAATTCAGAATACGCAACCCGTTTGGTATTTTGGCCTTACGGTTGAACAGACCGCCAGAATTGAGAAGATTAAAAAAAGAGCCCTAATCATAGCGTCAAAGGTGGCCGAGAGGTCAGATGAAGAGTTACTACGTAAATTCGAAATCGCCTCCTTACATGAACGAAGGCTGAAACTCTGTATGGAGTTTGGTGTCAAATCTCTGAATCACCCAACCCACAAAAATATTTTCCCTTCTGAAAAGCTGACAAAAAGGCTCCCTCGCAAGGTAGCTACTGCGGTGGAAAAGTTGCAGCCAATCAAATGTGCCCACCAGAGGTTTGCAAAGAGTTTTGTACCTTCATTTCTAAAGTTGTATAACGAAGCATAAGCTGAGCTGCTAGTTTAATTCTATAATGTTATTTATGACCGTTGTAGCCTAGTAGCCTATATACGTAGGCCTATTATGATTTATGTGTGTGCTCATAAGTTGTATCCATGACTATATCAAATAAATTTGGCGTGAGGCATGACAAGTTTTGATGAATAAAAAGATTTATCTATATCTATTAACTGCATCTTATGCATTGCTGTTGAGGGGTCCACCAACTGCATGAAAAAAAATTGCGGAGAACATGACACCTGGCCGACAAAAACCTCCTTGAAAATTGCCCCCCCCCCCCCAAGCAGCATACTGACATCACAAACGAGTCAGTAAGTTCCACTCAAAGAACAATCAATCAATCAATCAATTTTATTTTCAACCCTAATAGCACTAGGCTAACACGGGCGGGAATTGGAAAAATAATAAACACGAGCCAGTTGCAGCTCCTTTTCAAACTGTTTGGAAAAATATGAGGAATAACCTCAAAAATGGAATTGCAAAGTCGACGGACGCCAGGAAAAAGCCGTGGAAAGACGATTGAGAGGTCAACAGAACGCAATCACCAGAAGGGGTGAGCAACAGAAATGGAAATTTTCTTGCACTCCAAGCTGTGAGCTGAAAAGGCCTAATTTAAGACCCAGTCATGCTGTGGGCAGTACAGCACCCCCCCCCCCCCTGCACCCCAAACACACACAAAATTAAGAACTTTACTTAGAATGCATGAGAGGCCTTTATAAGAGAACATGCGAGGCTAGTCAGTCAACCACAAACCCCTGATTTTTGGATACCCTATGCCAAATGCTGGATATATCTAGCATTTTTGGCATGCCTTATGCCTAACACTGGATACACTATGCCAGGTGACGGATACTGTAACCCAGGAAAATATTGATGATTTGAGTGAAGCTAAAAAATCAGCCAATAAGAACTCCTTTTTGTTGAGGTACGTCAGGGTTAGGTTACGAACGTGTATCCAGCGTTTGGCATAGGGTATCCAAAAAAAAATCAGGGATTTGTGATAGACTGAGAGCTTGGTCACACTGGGAGTCACTCTTCCTAGGGGACGTGAGATTTGATCGGCTTTGTGGCAGCTTGGGGATAATGAGCAGACTGCAATTAGGGGTCAATTAGGGTTCCTGTAACATAATTATACACGCTGTTTTGCTCTAATTGATCTCCTGAATTCAAAACGACAACATTCATAATTAGTTGTATCTAGTTCTTTTTTCTACTTTTGCAACCCAAAAAGCCAGGAAATGAGTGTCACCAAGCTCTGAGGCTAGTCCTTGGAAAAGTAGTTCTGTCCCACAAAAAGTAGCTGACCTGTGCCTTACCTTCGGAGACGGGTTAAAAAACGAATTAGCTATGTTTTCCACGCTGAACAAGACCTCGTCTTTCTCCTTGATGTAGCTATTCAACACTGGGGTTACTTCTTCGCCAAACAAAGCTTGGTTGTCCTTCCAGATCTGTCGCTTGACCACAGTGTCACACTCATTGTAAAGTTCCCGATCTTTAACCAGCACTTTTAGGTACTTGTCTTCGATCTGGCTCAGGTTCTTCAAAACAGCCAATACGACTGGTCGCAGTTGTTTAACCTTAATGACTGGGAAGCTCTTTTTTAGCAGTTCTTTTAGCCTCTTTTCTTTTTCGGGGTCATCTTTCTGACCTAAGCCAGTTACTTGAGAGAGTAGCTTTTCCCGAAGTTCTTCCATGACGGAGCCATGGAAATCCAATCTTCTAATGCCATGCATATCCAGGAGAGGCAGCATTGGGCGAAGAGATGGGAGAAGAATTCCATTTTCAACCTACACAAAGGAACAGATGAGATCATTTTTAAATGAATTGTATACATCAATTATATTTTGTTTAAGTTGACAGTCCTATGGTATCATGTTGTGAAACAGGAGGGAGGTACACGGGTAGGCCGATTGGGAGAATTGGTCCTTACTTCTGCCTGATGTGTGGAGATACGAATGAGTGTGTGCGACATCTTATGTGTGATTGTAGGGAACTGAATGATTTGAGAACAGAGCAAATTCTACTATGACGCGGAAAATCTGAATCTCAACACAAACGCGGGTTTTCAGTGCGCAGTGGTGAATTTGGTGAAGAGTGCTAGTGCCTGAACATAAATTTTTCGTAAAACTTTTCTGTCAAGCGCACAACGAGGTACAAATGAATAGAGGTACCACAGATCCGCAAGGGAATTTCCATTTTTCGAGAATCGATTATTGGTGAATAGCGGAGCACGAAAGTAACTCATTTTCACCGATTTTTCAAGCCTCTTTAACTGAATAAGTGATGTTAACTAGATAGCCCTATCTCAACCCTTTTCAGTTAAACTTTAAAGCTTAAAGCACAACTCTTACTCGAAATGATCTTTTGCCTATGAAAGGGATCAGAAAAAAGTTTTTCAACAATACCATTAGTTTCCACCTGAAATTAGCGATTTTCTTGTTAGCGCTTGTCGATACTAACCAGCGTTCCTGGTCCCTGACGCGGCGGGTGGGAGCAAAACGTTTGGAAACTGAACGTGCCGTGGTAAAAAAGTTGGAAAACTAAGTAAAGAAAAGAAGTAAAAAACAGAAGATTCTCATATCCTTATGTTTGAAAGAATTGTCAGCGGCATTAAAGACTCCGACAAACTTTGTTTTGTGTGAAGGGGAAAACTCAGCATGGCAGAAAAAGCGCTAAAATTCGTAGGCAGAAAACGAAGAAATGGAGAAAAGTGGGGATTTTGGAAGCTTATATTTCCACAAGGGAGATAGGTATACTATAAAAGGCAGAATAAGCAAGAGGGATCCTTTGACTGAAAAGCTAATTTATTTTGGTATCGTTTAACTGAAAACACTTGATTATTTGGATTCTGCTATGGGATTTTTCGACTTTCCACTATCTTCTCTAGTAGTGACGTTCAAAATAACTACGGGCGTCCCCACAACGCAAATTCTACTATGACACGGAAAATTTGAATCTCAACACAAACGCGGCTTTTCAGTGGCGAGTAATGAGCTTAGAGAAGAATGCTTAGTGCCTGAACAAAAAAAAGCTCATAAATCTTTTTCGTCAAGCACACAACACGGGTACAAACGCATAACGGTACCACAAATCCGACAGGGAAATCCACTATTCGAAAATCGATTATTCGTGAGTAGCGGAGCAACGAAGTAACGCATTTTCATCGGGTCTTCAAGCCTATTTAACTGAATAAGTGAAGGGTAACTAGACTGTTCTATCCCGTCCCTTTTCGGTTGAACTTTAAAATACTTCTGTTTCCTTCTGTAGCTTCCCCGCCGCACCCGCAATCAGCGCATCATGACTAAGTTTCCTCTTTGGACCCAACTACACTCAAAAAAATACACTGAACTGGACGGACAGGCCACACACCGGACAGGCCACACACCGAAAGTCCATCCATGGGAAGTTTTCCTCTACTTAGCGTAATAAGTCATGGCCTGATCTTGAAATTTTCCGTTCATGAACCAAATTAACTTTCGTTGTTACGGGACTTGTCGGTTTGGTTTCGACGCATTATTCATTATTACGAAATAAGAGATAAGTAAACAACTTTTGTCATCATCCAGCCTTATTCCTACCCTCTGCCTAATGCACCAGCTTATTCAATAGTTATTTTTATTTTTTATTTTATTTATTTTATTGTTATTATTTTATTTTATTTTTATGCATTTATTTCTCTTTTTTTATGAAGGCTACTCTGCTGATGCCTTGATTACTAATTAGGCTGCGCAAAATAAAGTCAGTAATTTATTCATTCATGACTTCTCAAAAAAAAATTTAAGATAAACTAACTAAGTCCTGGATAAAATCTTAAAGGACCCCTCGCACTATTTACTCTTCAACTTACAGTATTTAAAATACTTGAATACTTTAAAGCTATGCTGTGCTTTCAACAAATAAACCACGGTTTTGGTTGTTTTAAGCCTTTTCCGAGACCCGTTGACTTGTAGCGAAAACAGGGAAACAATTTACATAACCGTTTTTCTGATGGAAAAACTTCTCGCAGACAATCGTCAACAGCGTGATACACATCGAAGGTAGCAAAATACGGCAAGTGAGAAAATCAGCGTGGTTTTGTTAGAGGGGTTAAAATGTGCCATACGAAATTGGGGTCTCCGGGTTTAGAAAAATATGGAGTGGTTATGGAAGTAGGTTGCATTAGTATTATAGGTAAGACAGGTCCTTTAAAAAGAACATTTCACTGAAAAGCACATAGGAGCGCAGACAGGGTTCAAGGGTCGGTGGTTTGTGTCATAACATTCTCTGCACGGTCAATACAAGTGCGCAAGCGCTCAAACGTAGAGTGTGAAAGTAAAAAGTTTATCGCATCTTATATACAAACAGGGTTAGAACCAAGACATTTCACATCCAATAACCAAACAAGTATCAAAATTATCTAATTTGAAATCATCCCACTTTAAAAGCTTTTAATGTAAACAAACAGCATATAGGATTCCAAAGCGATCTCGAAGATCTTGCAAGAAGGTCTGTTTCAGTACTGAATGTCTTACCAGCCAGTCCGACCCTTTAAACCTCTTTTCAATTAGCACGGTATTATCAAGTGCAATAAACCATATCGTAGCAGCCTAATACCCCCTTCGTCACAAATTCGTTAAGAACGGCATATCATCGAGCATGTTTGGTTACTACGGGTGTAAAAATGTCTTGGTTTTAACGCTGTTGTATATAAGATGTGACAAACGCTTTACTTTAATACTGCACGTTTTAGCGCTTGCGCACTTATTACAAATACCACTAAAAAATCAACATGTAAAAATCATTTTCTGGGGTCACTCAACACAGTGAACCAAGTGGAAGTTTCCATTCACCCCCCAAATATGTGTGTTATTACTGTAAGTGTAGGCCTCGTGCAAATGAGCTAGACTTTCATTTCTCAGACTTAAGTCTGACCCATTGCCTAACAAAAAAGGCTGATGTCAGATTGATGTTCCATTGAGGGCCAGTAGAGGGATACTTCTCTGAAAACTTCTATAATCTTTAGACCACCTTGTTTATGCTCTTGCCCATAAAAACAGTAAAGTTAAACAGTAAACTGTGGACTCAACAGATTGATGTTCCATTGAGGGGCAGTGGAGGGATACTTCTCTGAAAACTTCTATAATCTTTAGACCACCTTGTTTATGCTCTTCCCCATAAAAACCGTAAAGTTAAACACTGTGAACTCAACATCAATTAAAGAGTAAAGCATTTCAGCTCTATTTTGACACAGAGAATGAAATCAAACTATTCTCATGAAATTTCCTATTGATTTTTGAACATTCTTTTTCTTCTATGATGGGATACTTCAGACAGTAATGAAAGTTGATAATACTCTACTGTTCATTCTATGTTAATTCAGAAGTTATTTATGGTAGGCTAATTTGTTAAAGTTTCTGGGTGAATAAAAATAAAGGCCTAAGAAACCACTCGGACTTTCAGCATATCCGAATGAACCAGTAAGGAACTTCGTATTGATTCTTCGAATTTTAACAGAAAAGAATTTAATGATAAGAACTATCCTCCACTGCGACATTTAAAAATAAATCGGCTTTGTGAGAAAAGATGTAATGACGTGCCTGATTATTGCAACATGTAACTGGATTTTTATTAACTGTAAATGTTTTTTAACTGTAAATTCAGAATAACCCTATCTGTTTCAATTTTTCTTTTTTCTGGATGTTTAGTATTTCTTTTCCGAAAGGGTCGATTTTAAGCACATTACCAGCTTCCAGCTAAATGTCTCACATTTTTTTGGATTCGTCGTGAACGACGAAGACAGGCAGCTCCGCGTTAGTGGCCCTTATTTTCATTCGGTATCCGAAACGACATTCTGATCATACAGGATTCCACAAAATTTGCCTGCTGTGCCTTTCGTAGTAGGCTCTATTTACTGGAAGGTCCAGTCATTTCATTTTGGCTTTAGGCTTGGAATTTTGGGGCTTGGGTCGCATTATTTTGTTGGGGGGAAGTAGTGCTTTGCCCGAAAAAAGTCATAGCCTCCTTAAAAAATTTTGCCTGCGATGCTCAGTTTTATTCTGTCTGATATTCAGTTATTAGAAACTGCTGCAGTTCAGGCTATTGCGTAAGCAAATTCCTGTTCTTTAAATTAGTACAGTTTCCCACATTTGGTGCTGAGTTTCTTGGCTATGTTTCTAACTGGTATGACTCTTGAGCCTGGCCGGACATCTGCCAGTCATATATTTTGAGGTATTCACGTCCCACTCCAAGCCCTTCATACCGTCACTGACCTCGGAAATACGACCAGGCTTCTTCAGTCTTCAACTCCTGCAGGTATCACAAGTTCTATTATTACATGTGCGACAAAAATCTGAAATAGGTGAAAGGGTGCCAGAAGGCATCCTGCCCCCCCCCCTCGAGTTTTGGCTAGCGACGCCCCTTCCAACATTTGCTATATCTGACTTCTTCTGAGAGTAAAATATACAGCAACCCCAAAATTTTAGCTAAGACTTTTTCGGTCAGTAAAATTTGGGCTAGGCCAGTCTACCACAAACCTCTGATTTTGGGAAAAATCTGATAGCATCCAATCTTGCTGTAGTACCATCCAGTTTGCTATTAGTAGTATGCAGTGGCAAACAGTTATTACTGCATGCTACTTTTTCGTACAACTCCATACAACTAACTCTCGAAAATTTTTCATCGAGTGGTTAGTTTAGCAGAGCAACTCTGATCCTTTAAATGGAATATTTAAAGCGAATGTTTAAAGCTCTATGAATAGAGGTTTTCCCAGCTGAATTTTCTTCACTTTCATAGACAAGTCGAAAAAATAAGAACTTTTATGAATGAAAGACATAAAAACTGACAAAAAAAAATCTGAGATTCTTTACAATGATTCTGCTCTGATTCTTGAATGAATTTTATTTTAATTTAACTTTGATTTTATATGTATTTGGCACCAGGGGCGTCACAACTGGGGGGGGGCGCAGGAAAACTGTCGTTTTTTCTGAAAATTGGTCGATTTTCCGTGTGAAGGGGAGATACGATACTCTTTCCAATATGCAGAGATATAATTTCGTATGTGAACTACTTATTCCAGGAATCTAAATGGCTGCTGATATGCTACTCATTATTACAAAAATACCTTGCAAAGCATTGCCAGATGAAAAATTTTTAGACTGTGTAGTTGTATGGTAGTTGTACGAAAAAGTTGCATGTATTGATATGTACTAGTATGGAATACTTTCATTTAGCATGCCTCCCTCTGGGTTAATCCTAAGTAGTAGTATCTGATAGCATCGAATCTTGCTGTAGTACCATCCAGTTTGCTAGTAGTAGCATGCAGCAGCAAACAGTTCCTACTGCATGCTACTTTTTCATACAACTCCATACAACTAATTCTCAGAATTTGTCATCGAGTGGCTAGTTCAGCAGAGCAATTCTGATCCTTTAAATGGAATGTTTAAAGTCAATGTTTAAAGCTCTGCGAATAGAGGTTTTCCCAGCTGAATTTTCTTCACTTTCATAGACAAGTCGAGAAAATAAGACCTTTTATGAATGAAAGACATAAAAACTGACACAAAAAAATCTGAGATTCTTTACAATGATTCTGCTCTGATTCTTGAATGAATTTTATTTTAATTAAACTTTGATTTTATATGTATCTGGCACCAGGGGCATCACAACTGGCGGGGGAGGGGGGAATGCCCCCCCCCCCCCAATGCTGTGAGTCAGTCAGTAAAAAATAACCGAGTCTGCACGAAGCGCCACAATTCCATCAAAATGGTCTTTTTTTCTGAAAATCAGCGGACTTTTAAGAAAATCAGTCGATTTTTTTCAGAACTGTCATTTTTGGTTGTCGAAAACAGTCCTTTTATCTGCAGAAGCAGTTGGTAAAAATTACCAGCCAGTCTGTAAATGCCTCGTCCCTCCCCCAAAACATTTTGGCTAGTAATGCCTCTGTTTGGCACATTCAAAGGCAAAATAACACACACAAAATTACACTTTTACTGTAGCTATGTCTAAAATACATTCAGCTGTAAATCTAGGACTAGTAAGAACTGAACAACTCAAATACGGAAATAAATATCAAACCTGAAATTCTTCAATGGCCTTTAGAGGGTCGCTGCAACTTGTCAAGTTCTCCCTCAAGTAGTCTCTACCAGGAATTCCCAGGACTTCAAGCCCTAACGGTGGAAGCGGGGGCCCTGACATAAATCTTGGACGATTATCAGTATTTCCCAAAACACAGGTTGTGAGATTTTAAATCTTTGCCGTCAGTTTCTTGGATTATAGAGCTACCAGAGCGGACTAGGCTTGCAGTAGCAAAGCCATGAATAACAGAGTTTCATCTCAGACATTTGTCTGGCCATGGATTCATCCAGAGTTCGGAAATTTTCAATGGTTAAAATTGTTCATTGAATATCAGTAAGAGATGAAACAAAAATTAAATCATACATATCACGAGAATGACAGACCCCTATTCCCAAAGCCGCAATGCCTTTTCCGTGCTTTTATGACTATACTTTCAAAGTTTTGGGGCCAAAACAACCATTTTGTGGTTATATTGGCGTATACGGGGATGAATGGCACAAAGGTGTCAGCTAGATAACCTATCAGGTATTAAGATAATTTCGCTTTGTTCTAGCGTACTCTCGCCGATCCGCGGAGACTCCCACAGAGGAATTCCTGCGTTTCCTTTGAACGGACTAACTTCCCGCATTCTGAAGAGTTTATACGGACAAATTGCTCCAATTTCTATGACTATCATCAAAAAAGAGACTCCTCTTCAGATTCGGCGTGGAGTCGATCGGGGGAGTTCCCAGCTTTTCGTCCCCATCGCCGATAATTGGATCCTGGAGGAAGGATTCTTATTGGATCATTTACACGCATTCACAATTTCATTTTATAAGTAGTGAACTGAAAGACAAACATGGTCCTCAGCCGGGATTTGAACCCAGGCTCCCTGCTTACAAAGCAGGCGCTCCATAGGTAGCCATAGGAACAGTGATCCCGCCCGAAGGCAAATTCATCTAACCAGTTCACCTCCCCATGTCATTGAAATGAATAATAATAAGTAGATGGCACTTTACACAAAGGACTTGTACCGTGATCAATAAACCATATAAATAACTGTATAAATAAAACTATATAAATAATAAATAAACCAATAAACCATGGTTTATTGGTCACGGTACAAGTCCCTTGTGTAAAGGGCAATTTATGTATTATTATTCCGGATTTCATGGTCCTTGCTTATCTGGAAATGCGCCCCAACGAGCCTAAGTTGGTTAGATGGACATACATACCGACTAACATTACTATCGCTGCATGGCACTTGAACAAAACACTGCAAGTGCCACAACAATGTATCGGGTAAATCGTCCACGAACAACTTCACTGATCAACAAAGAACAGAGACAGACACATAAGTACACTATGATCACAGTTTTTCCAACATTCGTTTTCATCAACTGACATTTTGTCGTGGACAGATTAAAACTGGTTAGCCCTCGTAATGCGAGTGAAGCTCTGACGACCAAACACGTGGTTTAAAATACACGTGAAGCAGCATCACTTGTCTCTGGTCCCACAATCTCGTTATTTGTTCTTGCCCACACTAACCTCCTGTACAGCCAAACCGGCAAGCCATGGGATCTGGCTTTAATATTCCTTTTAAAATACAAGACCCGAGTACCTACGGGACCTGACTGTTCTTCTGGTTACTTTCTCATGTTCGAGATACACAGTAACAACAATGAAGGAGTGTTAGCTGAAAAAGACGGCGATGCACCGCCGCCGTTACAACGGTATTAGTTACTGCGCACCGTTTATCGGCGCAGCTTCGGGGTTTAAACGAGAAGCCATAATTTCTTCTTTAAATCAGAGCTCTGCAGAAACATAATTAGGCCAAAGGCATTAGTGCATTTCTTCACATGTCTACAGTAAACATTTGCTTTGCTTGGATCTTTTCCGGCTTCTGAACGTCGATTCCGCGTAGACCTCCGAGGAAAAGGCTTTTCTGGGGCGTAGAAGGGGAAAGCTAGGGTAGTAAAATGTCCAGAAAAGTAACAGGAAAACTTGTTTCGGTATCATCATTGCATAATTATTTCATGGTTTGAACCGGAGAAAAAAGAACTCGGATGGTCGAAATGCTCCACAGTCAAATTAAAGAGAAACTCACTAACCCAAATCGATAAAAACAAAAAATTGAAGAAAAGCATCACCATACATCAAGAATAAATTATCATTTCACTTAATCCTTATCCGTTCTTGCCTACAGGTAGGAAAGGATAGGTTTACTTGAAGTTGGCACTCCGGAGGAAAATTTTTAGACTATTTTTACTTTATTTTCAGTTATTTGGTAGAATCCATCGTGAAAAAACATCCTTCCATACTATAAAGGAGCAAAAGGGGGCAATAACTTCAAAATTTAGTATTTAAAAATACTTCGTGTTTTTGAATTTAAGATGAATCTTTTAGTATGTAGCCCGTTTTAAATGCTAAAATTTGGCATCACACCTTTAAATACTAAAATTTCGGCGTTTTGAATGCTAAAATTTTCGCGTTTTAATCGCTAAATTTTGGCATCACCTCATTTTAAGTGCTAGAATTTTCGCCGTTTTAATTGCTAAGTTTTGGCATCATTCGTTCTAACTCTTAAATTTTCCGCCGTTTTAAATGGTATTGTTTTCTGTATTCCGCTGTTCTACACTCAACTTAACCCCGTTTTAAATACTAAAACTTACGTTGTCTGGTGAACGGTACGTTAGGCGGCTCGGCTTCGCCTACTTGAGTACTGCAGAGCAATACTTTGATTTAGTTTCTTCGCCAACGTTTCGAGAACAAAGTTGTCAACCCCGCGGAACTTGTTCATTTTCTTGCCGTAGGCCAACTTTTAACAGTCAGCGCTTAGAAAGAAGGAAGGGCTAAGGTCAAACGCTCAGTGAGAGAACTTGTTCAGTTTAGCAAGCACGAACGGTAGCATTTCTCAGCCTCAGTCACAGGCGCAGACAAAAAGCCGCCTATTCTGCAAACAACTGAAAATCCCTAGGGGACGTGAGATTTGATGAGCTTTATGGCAGCTTGGGGAAAATGAGCAGACTGCAATTAGGGGTCAATTATGGTTCCTGTAATATAATTCTACACTCTCTTTTGCTCTAATCGATCTCCTGAATTTAAAACGACAACATTAAGAATTAGTTGTATCTTGTTCTTTTTCTTTTTTCTACTTTTGCAACTCAAAAAGCCAGGAAATGAGCCAAGTCTGACCCTCACGGACAGAAATGGCTTGTAACGGTAGATGGCAGCCGGTCTTTTGGGACCCGAGGTAAAATGTTACTTTTCCATTTCTGTAAACTTTTCTGTTTACTATTAGAAGTAGATATTTTGGCCACGAGAGCCAGAGGACTGTCGCACATCTTCAGCACATATAGATTTTTTTTTCACCTTCTACTTGAGATTGTCCTGCTAGAACGGGGCTTTCCACTCAAAAGCAGAACATGGTTTGAAGAAACTGTATTCTTGGAAAAGGTTGACCGTGACAGATACTAGCCAAATGTCGAAAGCACAGGTCCGGTATATCGTACGAACTTTGAACTGAGTATTGCAACGATTTAACAATGAAAATGGATACCCAAGTTGGGAAGAAATGCGGCAGTCTACTTCGGGGTCATGAACAGGCAAGGAATGTAAAACCCCACTCCCCATCACACAGTGTAGGCTCCGGGTCTTCCACGTCTAAACCCATAATTTTTGGACCCAAACAAGAGTTCTCCGAAGATTTCAAAAATACAGTATCAAATTCGTCAATCCGGCCAGAGTTCCCAACTTACCGTGAAGACCACATTGGCCCAGAAAAAAACAAGACCAAAGCTTTCAATGTGATCCAAAAGAAAATAATGTTTATTGGACTTCTTGATCCAGACAATCGGGGTCTTGCGGTCTTCGCAAGACTCCCTCAACATTTTTGCTATTTATCACTGATCAGCCGCTTAAAAATAAACATAAACGATAACATTGTGGCGTTTTTGACAAATTACGGCCAACGGCAACATCTGGTAAAACCAAGTTCAGATGTGGATTCAGCATGTATTTTACCCATATTGATGATATTCCTTGTTTTAGATGTTTTCCGGGCAAATTTGTTTTTCGGCAGGAAAATAAAGTTCCGAAATGGGCTAATATGTATTTTATGTCAAAGCCTACCAGCTCTAAATTTTCGCAAAAGTGTAAAAGCGAGGCTTCACCTTCCAGATTTTTCTTCCGGATTCCTGACAGCCGTTTTCGTTGAGACGGATCTGGAAGGTGTTCTGGAAGGAAGGAATTTACCTAGAATCCATTGTCAAATCCGCTGCCCCCGACCGGAAACCTACTTTTCAAATGTTTGATACTTGGGCCCCAGACTATATGGAAGTCCGGGGTGTTGGACACCCCAGATTCCGGATGTCTGGAAGGTGCCATAGAGGCAACCCGTTCGAGGGACACTACAAATATGCAAGTGGGTGAAGAAAAGGGAAAGTGATTGACAGTTGTGACTAGGATGCAAGAGATATTTGAAATGTGAAGGGGACATCTAGGATATGTTGAAGAACAGCAAATTTAGCTGTCATCAATATCATGAAAATCTGGAAGGGTTGGCTTGACTATGCGGAAGCCCCGGACGTCTGGTAATCTGGAAGGCGAAGCCGGGCTTTTTCAGCGGACCAAAACATCTGGTGACACCTGACACCGAGAGGCAAACCAAAAACCTCTCGTTCTGCAGTCGGACGATCTAACAGTTGACCTTCTCTGTGTTACCTTGAAATTACCGGCTTTGTCATATAGAATTTCATTAGTCGACTGAAAAATTTAACTTTTCGAGTCTACCAAATTTCTGGGTTTTGGCAAATTTCGGTGGAATCATTTGTCTGACAAGAAAATAAATTTCAGAAATAGATTCATCTCATTTTCTTAGCACCGATTGGAAACTCTAATCAACTTAAGAATGAACTTTTATTTTTACCGAATTCCGGCTATGGCCGGATTCCGGGCTAACTACTTGTCCGGCGACGATCAGCTTCAGATCTGCGCTCAGCAAGTCTCTTCACCCTACACCGACTGTCTCATCGAGTTTCAAAACTCCCTCCCTTACTTCATACGGAGTCAGCGTCTCCTTACAACCACATCGAACCTCTAATCAACTTCAGATAAAACTTCTGCTTTTGACAAATTTCCGGTTTTGGCCGGATTCCGGGAGAAGGATATACCCGGAGAGAAAATGATTGTCATATATGGGTTCATCAAGTCTTCTTACCCTCACATCGAACCTCCAATCAACTTCAAATAAAACTTTTAATTTTGTACATTTTTCCGGTTTTGGCCGGATTCCGGCGAATTATTTGTCTGGCAATAAAATAACTGTCCTATACGGATTAAGCATGTCTCCTTCCCTGAAAGCGACTATTCCGATAGATTTTAAGGAATATTCGTCAGCCCCTTAGTTTACACCCTCTGCCCCACCCCTGAATATAGGGCTACAGAGTCCATCTAAGAGCTCGACCTGTCCTTTGACGCAAAGAATCCTCACACCAAGTTTGAATAAGAAATATCATTCTATTTGCGAGTTATCGTGCGGACAGACGGACGGACAGACAGACAGACGGACAACTTTTTACGAAATCGTAGGTATCCCGTTACTTATGTTTTGGATCGCGAAAACAGGACATACAATAGGATGCAACACAATAGGATGGAGAAATAAATGCGATTGTGCGCTGTGCTCTTTTTTACCTGGGTCTTCGTTCGCGACGAGGACCATTATGGGGGTCTACCTGGGCAGGAAAAACTGTAATTTTCTTTGTAATTCTGGTTCTGGCTGGAAAATATTTTGTCATTCAGAAACTGTACGTAAAATATTACTTAGAAAATAAAAGATTTCTGTTTTTTTCCATGAAGTTTTCTTTGCCAGTGAGAAAATTCGAAAAATATTCTATAACTTTTGACAATTTGGCACATGCTTATAAATGTTTTAAAACTGGGACGACAGACTCGAAGATTTGATTATCTGGAGAACGAGTCGTACTGAGGGAAGCAAAAGATTCCTGTATTTTTTCCATGAAGTTTTCTTTGCCAGTGAAAAAAAATCGTAAAAATATTCTTTAACTTGTAACGACTTGGTATATGTTTATACATGTTTTAAAACTGGGACAACGGACTCGAATATTTGATTATCTGGAGCGAGATCGGGGGAACGAGTCATTAAGGAAACTGTAGCTTTTCATCAGAACTTGTAAAACTTGATTAAAACTCATTGGCTAGGCCGAGGGTCGTGCTTTAGCAAGTTAAACCCGCATCTTTACCCATCGTGTCTCATATTCACGATCGTGTCTAAAATTCACGATCCGAATTAGTCTTCGGTTCCTCGTTTTCTGCCTTTAGCTTTCCGTTGGAATCATCTCGTGTCCGTCGAAAACATCTTCGTTAGCCATGAAAAATATCGTGTTTATGTTTGATATGTACGAATTCCAATCAAATGCCAACGGCTCGCGCGAGCCAGCAGATGTTTTCCTCAAAAGTTCCCAGGAGCGGTGTTTCCCGCGCGCGACACTAATCAGTTAGAAAGAGGGGATCTTTACAAATTGTCTGCTATAGATTCCCAGCTCCAGTGGTTACCAGTCCAGGTGTCAGCCCGGTGTCAAAACTTAGTTGCAGAAACTTGGGTGTTTACTAACGGTTGTTCATGCTTCACAATGCGATTCGTATAAAAAACACAAGAAGATTCCTTGCAAGTTTGAATGTACACCAGTTCTGGAGCCCGTCAAGAATAGTTAAAAATTTCATAAAAAGTAAAACAATCGTGGATAACGATAACATTGTGGAAATAAAAGGTCAAAGTTCTCCCTGACGCCATCTAACAAAACTTTGAGGATGTCGCAGTCGCCGAGCAGTCCCACAAAGAAAGGATGTAAAGATGCAGGGGAGATGAGTCATCAGTCCAGAGGTAAGTTGTTCCTTTAACTTTTTGACTGACTTAGTGCTAAGTGCTTAAACTTATAGAAGTATACCTCTACAGTGCTGCTGCCGTCTAGTCGTAGTTTAATAGCAGATGTGGAGCACTTTTGCAGAGTCTCCTTATTAAATTAGAAAGCTAGCACTACAATAAATTGTCAGCCTCAGGTTCTGTGCACTGTTGTGCTTGCCTTGGAACAGTGATGTGCTGTTGAAGTGTTACTTTCTTGACTGAACTGATACATTGGGCATGATGCTCATACACTGGGGCACGATGCTGGCACCATGCACTGCAGTTGCTTTAAGGGCATACAGTAGAGGTATGCTTATTTGAACACTTTTTTAACTGTTCCACTACCTTGGCTTTCGTCCTTGCATATAAAAAAGTAAAGTGGCAAAGCAAAATAACAAACTTGATGTCAGTTAATAGCCAACTATTTCAGAGTTATCCTGTTATCCTGGCACAGACTTGAAGTAGAAATCCAATTAACTTTCTTTGATTTTGAATTTATTAGAAAGGTCCTTCCTCTTTTGAAGGCATCTGCAGGTTCGGACCGCCCTTCTCCATTGAAGGTGCGTTCCTGGTGGCAAACTTTTCAAATTATAAAAAGCGAGGGAGGTGTCAGCTGAGTCACTTTCAGCTGTGAATCAGCAAAGTATTCAAAAAGTGACAAAGCTTGAGTGATTATTACTAGTATTGATAGGAAAAAATGCCTGGTTTGGGTTTTAGTTTTTTCTTCTGCGATCGTTCACTGTTAGCAGACGTTCACATAAGCATACCTCTACTTTAGTGACATAGTATCCCCATATAAATTGATAAATCTGCTGTCAAGTGTTGAATCAAGAACGAATCTGAATGGGAAATTTGCTTTTATAACAGATTTTTAAGAGCATACTTGCTTTGCTTTGGGGCATGGTTTCCTAACGTATGAGCACCATGCCCAGATTGTGGCTGGATTGTGGTATTGACTAAACGTTAGCCGATTAACTTTGGCTTGTGATGTCACACCAGAAGTGGATATTTTCCATTTACTAACAGTATTTACTGTCCCTGGACCAGTTTGTAAGTGTAAATGCGTCTGGCGCAGGTCTGGCCGCTTGGCTCTATATGTAGATACAAATATACACTGTGACCCAGGCCTGACCCAGACCCAGTAAAATAAGCTTATTGATGTTTTGAGTCAAGCTCAGAAATGAACCAGTCAGAACTTCTGTATGTTGTTGATTGAAGAAGGTTGGGGTTAGGTTACCAACAGGCATTTGGCATATCCAGCATTAGGGGCAGGGCTAGCACATGGTCTGCCAAACGCTAGATATATCCTACCCAGCATTTGGCATAGGGTATCCAGAAATCAGGGATTTGTGGTTGACTCTGGGTTGACTGGCCTAGGCCTAGTCATTATTAGTCTGATTTGTCCTTTGATTGTTGATTGTTTCATCATCCTGGTTGTGTCCATCCGATGCTGACAGTTCAGCAACAGGACTGAGTGGTATTGAACATCCAAATTTTCAAATTTCCAGAAAGCCTTCTCTTCAGAAAGATATAGGATTTGGGTTGCCTGTCTTAGAAAAGAAATACAACATAGTCCTTGCTAGTATGACTGAAGCCGGAAAGATTGAAGTTGGATTGATTTTTGTCACCAGTTTTAAGGTTATTATATATGTTCTTCTAGGTTGGCAAAACTTCTTGTAGGCTTGCTCTGACGAAAGTCAGCTACCAGTGAGTCAAAGCCAAGGCAGTCCAACGCAAACTCCTGATTTTCAGAAAGGCTATTCCAAACGTTGGTTGTACCAGGGACCCATAAATTTCCTGTAATGACTCGCCATTCAGGGGGCTTTTCATTTCCTATGCTTCTATGTTGCTATGTTGCCCGAGCCTCACCTAGTTTCCAAAAATTCCACTTGGGTCGAATCGGCGTTCTTGCTCGGATAGACAAAATTTGTTGGGACTATTCAGCATGCCACCAGGTACCTAAGCTAGGACAAAACATCCAGGATACTCTTCCATTACATAGAAATATTCCTAGTTCAGCACAACAGCTGCAAAAAATTTTGTCTATCTGGATAGTCGGGTATTTTATCCCCGTGGGTATTTCTCGAACTATCTGACGCTCGGTCAAGAGTGCATCAGAAATCTCTTATTGACAAGCCCCCTGAATGGCGAGTCATTACAGGAAATTGATGGGTCCCTGGATGTACCCATTGTCCCACAGTGCTGGGTACTACCCGTAGGGGCGTCATAATATGAGGGGGGGGGGGCGGGTACGCCGATTTGTGTCAGACTGAGATGTGCCCTCAGGACCTGCTTAGGACAGCCTTATGGCTTCTTGTGAAATTTAATTTAGTGTTTCCTGTTTTGTTTTTGCATTCAGAATTTGAATAGTCTAATTGTCTAAAGTGACAAAGGATACCTTCTCTACCACCGTCTGATCCTGCTATTCTGGGAAAAGAATTCCGAAGTATGTTGAATCAGAATCAGAATCATTTATTTACACAAGCTATCATAGTCAAGAAGAGAACCCAACTAAATGGCGCTTGGGCTTACAAATTAAAAGAGGACACAAATAAAAACAGAAACTTCATCACTTAATAAACACTGACGTGTAATACGGAACGAACGTGTTTGAAAACCGATTTGTTCGTGTGGTAGGCGGTGCCAGTTTTTCTTTGTTTTTAGACCTAGTGTCAACTCGATTCGACATGACCGGTGGTAGTATGGCCCTATGTTTGTCACTTCGTAGAAGGAATTGGCCAAAATTGCATATCAAATTGAACCGACGGTCGTAAAGGGACGGTAGTTGTAAGGTTGACAATGCTGATTCATAATCAGTAAATGCTTCACACAATATTACTTTAGCGGCTCTTTTCTGCATTGACTCAAGTTGGTCACTTAAGTATCCTGTGTTATTGACTTGAGGCCCCCAAACAGGGCAGCAGCCAAACAGGCAATATGGAATAGACCGGACTGCTAAATGTGTTCAGATTTTGTTTCTAGTTATCAGGAGATATTTGTCTTCCAGCAACAGGTGTACCACTGATACTTCAAAATACTTCCCCGATGATAAATTTGTAGCCTGCGTAGCTGTATGGTAGTTGTACGAGAAAGTTGCATGTAATACTATGTAATAGCAAAGAATACTATCATTTAATGTGTCTCAGACTGGTCCAATCTTAAGTAGTAGTATCCAGTAGCATCCTGTCTTGCCATAGTAGCATCCAGTCTTGCTAATAGTAGCATGCAGTAACACAGTAGCGTTGAAGTAGAAGAATGTAGTAGCATCAGTTAGTACTGTGTGCTACTTTTTCGTACAATTTCGTACTACTATTTTGAGATAAATTTTTCAACGGGTCTGCAGTCCATCTGACTCCAAGGCAAGGGTGTTATGAAGTTGTACATTTTTATTCCAGTGACATGTCAACCATTCACTCAAAATGCCTCTACTGAAACTCTAACAGAAGAACAGCAATATTTTCTCCAGCTGTCTCCAAGGCAGGAGCCGCAGGGCGAGGAAAATGTCAGGCTGAGGTCCATCCCTTCTCCATCAATAGCTTCAAATCTTGATAGCCATGAGGGGAATTTATCACACAATACCCTGATTATCCATGGGAGTATGTCTGATGATGGATTACTCAGGTAAAATTTGACGCTAGCTCTTTCTTTGTACAGTTAAAGTTCCTGTCACAGTTTTAACTGAGCCTCGTTTTTGTTGCAAGAGTGCTGGCGCGTCGCTACTGCAGCACTTCTTTGCTTCCGCACAAGATGCGTTCTTGGGTTCACTGCCCGCACGATTTCTTCCTAGTTGATGCAGCACCTTGCAGGGAAGCACGGACTTGGTCGGTAAGCAAGTCCGCGATTCTCAAGAAGCGCTGCCGTCTTCCTCGGAAGCACTGCAGTGCAAAAATGAAAGTAGAAAGAATCAGCCCGGAAGCGGCCGAGAAGTGGAGCTGCAGCGTGCAACGAAAACAAGGCTCTGGTTTGCATATGAATTGAAAATCCGTACTGCCGATGCAGGTTGGCATACAATGGTAATTTTTATTTGTCAATACTGTTTGTCGGAGCACTTTCAGCCAGTGTAGTTATCAAATTAAACTTATGTTTTTTTGTTGGAGAGAAGATGAAAAACAAAATATATTCAGTCCTATCTTGACAGTCTACCACAAATCACTGATTTTTTTTTATACACTATGCCAAATGCTGGGTTTATCTAGTGTTTGGAATGCCTTATGCTTAACGCTGGATATCCAATGCCAAATGGCGCTACTCTAACTCAACGAAACATCAATGGTTTGAGTGAAAATCAGTAATCAACCAATCAGAATTCCTTTATAATGGAGTAGGTCAGGGTTAGGGTACGTAAAGTTACCCAGTGTTTGTCATAGAGTATCCAGCTTTAGGCATAGGGTATACAAGAACTCAGGGGTTTTTAGTAGACTTATTTTGATCAACTGGGATCAAGCACAAAACGGTTCTGAAAAGGTCAGTCGACAAAGAGCAACGTGGCAGAAAATGATTGAGTGAGAATTTTTGTATGACTGAATAGCAAGCAATGTGACTCATCCTTCATTCCAAGGTGATAGCAGAAAATTTGTGGGACGTAATGAAACAGAGCTGGTTTGCTTCTCTTTGGATTTTTGGATGTGAAACCGTTTTAGTGGGCAGCACAGGTCACAAGGTTTATGGCTGATACAGATAATCGCTGAATTCCGCTGTGCAATTATGTTAAGTAGAGTTTGTAGCCTAAGTAAATGTTTTGTGTGGGCACTGTGGCTTATTCTTTTCTAGTTCTTTTATAGTCCATCCCAGAAAGTGTTTTTTTTATTTATTTATTAATAGAAAAAGACGTTAAGCCGAACCTTCTCTCCCTTGGTTTGTCTTACAAATAAATGAATTTATCATCACCTCATGGTGACATAGGTCCTAATGAGATTCACAGCTCTATAGAGCTTTGATAGAAAATATCCGAAACTATCTGGGCGGTAGGGAACTAAGCAGAATCTTCTAGCAAACACTGCTCTCCTCTTCATTTTAACCCACACCTTTTTGTCAATGGCTCTGTGATTAGCTTTCCTTTGACCTTTTCGCCACTTTTCCCTTTGTCCTTCGATTGAGAAGAATCTTATAGCACTTCTGATAGTTTTCTGTCTGACTTTTTGCAAAAAGATCTTACTCAGTTGGTTCTAAAAGGATTTGTGATCTTCTGAGCATGATTCCCGAGGTTGTCAGAGGGCCATTGCCTGTTTTACGTAGTTTCATTCCGTCATTTTTCTGGTCATATCTTGTAAGTGTAGTAGTTAATCTGTTTCGGGTCTGTGTATTTGGTAAATATTGTAAGCTATTTGGATAATCAACTTGATTGATTGATTGATCTAACCTAGAGTAATTCTTTATTCCTGACATAAAATCATTGCATCCATCAATAATACTTGTTGTGTTTTTGCAGATACCGTGGTATCTGGTACCACGGTCTAAAGTCGTTTTCGCAGTTATCGTGGTATCTGATACCACGGTCAAAAGGCGGTTTTGCAGTTATCATGGTATCTGGCCAGTTATCGTGGTATCTGATATTCAGTTAACACGGTCCGACCATGGTATCTGATCGTAGTATCTGAAAATTTATTTCACTTTCATCAAATTTTGTCAAATTGGCGAGAAAGAAGTTTGGCACTTACTGATGTAACTGGAAATCAGTTTTTCTTTTGAGATGACTTTGAAAAGTGCAATTTCGGCAACAGTCGTTTTTGCAGAGCAACCGTGTATCAGATACCACGGTAACAGCAAAAACTAATTCCAGATTCAGTTACCTTGGTAACAGATACCATGGTATCTGCAAAAATGCAACTACTGTTTCTTTCAGGAGCCCTGCATCGTTCTCGATTGAAGACCTTGCAAAACAGCAAGTTACTAGCACACCTGGTGACTACTCGCAACAACGGAAACGCAATACTTTCCCCCGTAGGCGGGAGGGTAACAACTACCCGAACCTTGATGCTTATGGAGACCCTGACCCGGTGGAAAAAAGAGCACACTTGCGAAGTGCTCTAGGCGCAGCTTACAGAGAACAGATGAAGGTGTTGGAGGAAATTACTAAGGAGACGAGACACCTTAACATGTTAGACAGGTAAGGGTTAAGCCTATGTTAGATCGGTTGGTCCTTATTAACATAATCCAGAACTATTGTCATTTACAGTGTCTCGATGCACCCGATTTCGTAGTTCCAACCCTCGCTGTCAAAAAGCTTCTAAAACAGAACAAATATTTTGGCTACCTGGTGGATTTACGCCATTGAGCAAGAAAAGCTAAATATTTGGCAATATATTACTTTCAGTATTTTTTTTTATATAGATTTGCTGTCCTTCCTGTTAAAAACTTTTTTCTTTATTTTTTTCTGTCCTTTCTGTTAGAAACTTTGCCATACTTTAGCTGTAGGCCTGCCGGTGGCTCGCCTACTGGTGTGACTGCTTGTCTTGGGAAACCTGAAGAAGTAGTGAAGGTTGTGGGTTTCAGCCTGCCGATAGTTAAAGAAATCACTTGGTGTTGGAAATCATTGTAGAAATATTGACCGGATTGAAAGCTGGTGCTCCACCATCAGGATGAAAATTAACTCAAAAGTACCGGCATAGTTGATTTTAAGAGCCGTCGTAGTTGTTCTGACAATGCTTTTGTTGTACCATACCTCATTTACTGTTGTTAAGCTTGTGGAAATAAGTATAAATCTTACTTAAAGCCTTTAATGACCGCACAAAACCGATGTATTAAGGCGACATTTCACCTCCCTAAGATGTACCCTATAGATCAGCTCTATAATGACACGTGCACCAAACCGCTAAGTGGATAATCCGCTCCGACTCTTCGTCTGGCCGACTCCGCTTCACTGGGTAAATTACCCGCTTCTCTCCAAAATTATTACATACCTTGTCGTAATGTGCACCAAAATCGTTCCCTACGTTCTACTCCCCATCAGTTTGTTCTTCCTTGAAGACTGACAATGGCCTACCGAAATTACCTACCGATATACAAGAGCATTAAACTATGGAACAGTATACCAACACACCTTCACCAATCAACAGATTTATATAAGGTTTGAAGCCAAGCTTACCATTCATTACAAAAGAAATAGAAAACCGTGGTTTTCGAGTTTTTTTTCTTGATCAGCTAGTTATCCCTCTAAGATGATGTGCGAGGGATAAATATAGTTTCGGATATTTCGGTTGCACTTCCGTCAAACACTACTCAATGAGGGACGGTCTTTTATCAACAGATTTCAACGACTTTACAAAAGTATCCGTACACACTTACTCAGTTTCTCTAAAAAAAAAAATTGGCGCCTTTCTTTTGTTTTGCTTTCCTCTTTTTGTTTGTGTTTCTTTCGCTTTTTTATTTTTTTCTAATCTTCAAGTTGTAGTTTAGCTAGGCCTACACAAGTTTCCTCTCCTTCTAGTGAGTGCTCTATTTTTTTCTAGTACATAAACAAATACTTGAATACTTGATAAAACTTCAAAACCAAAAAAAACATAAATATAAAAAAAACAGTCTGGTCGCAGTAGATTCAGTTTCTGTTGCAACATTCTAACATTCTTGGCTGAAAATTCAGTTCATTTTTATTAAATATACACAAATTAAATAAATAAAATATACTCCAGCCTAGCATTCAGGGATGCGCTTCTTTGAAACTCCGATGCGTTCCTCAGAAATTTAACAACCCCGACAGTTTTCAGCCTTGCTCCCTTCGTTTTGATGACGAACAGAGAAAAGCTTATCACCGTTTCTGACCAATGAGCTCGTGAGCAGTAAGCAGGAGTCTGATTTGCCTTTGAAAAGCCAAATAGTGAAAATCCAAAAATCAGCATAGTATCGTCAGGGTGGCTAAAACTGACAGAAAGCTCGAAACCTTGGACATTAGAAGAAAAGAAACAACTGGGGCCGTAAAGCGAAGCTGTAATATGGGCAATACTTTAAATTTTAACCGAAACGGGCTGGGATAGGACAATCTAGTCACCCATCATTTATTCACTTAAATTGGCTTGAAGACCCGCTGAAAATGCGTTACTTTGTTGTTCCGATATTCACGAATAATCGATTTTCAGATAGTGGAATGTCCGTGTGATTCGTAGTACCTCTATGTGCTTGTATTTTTGATGTATGCCTTACAAGAAAGATTTATGTTTTTTTTTTTTTAAGGCACTAAGCAATCTTCAACAATCTGCCCACTGCCCACTGAAAAGCCGCGTTTGTGTTGAGATTAAAATTTCCCGCGCCATAGTAGAATCTACGCTGTGGGGACGGCCTTAGATATTCTGAACGTCATAACTAGAGCAGATAGTGGAAAAAAATCCCTTTGCGGAATCCAAAGAATTTAGTTATTCAATTAAATGACACAAAAATAAGTTGGCTTTTCAGTTAAACTTTAAGAAAACCTGAGTCTGAACCGTTCATGTGATTTTCTAAGATTTTTTTTCTGAACCTTCAGGTATCTTGACGATGTGAGTCATTACTCAGCTCCCTCAAGCTCTGAAAGTAGTGGGAGCCGCTTCAGTCAGTTCTCGACGATGTTAACGGACCGAGATGATGTCTCCAGGCTTTCTATTAGTGACACATTGCTAGCGGAAGGGATATCGCCTTTTGGGTAAGTAATCTGGGCGTCGAGTTTTGAACTGCTTGGTGTGAACTGTAAATTAAATTTAAATTAAATTTTTATTTATAACTCTTCTAGGTAAAGACGGAGTATCGGAAAAGAAGAAGAAAGAGAGAAACGACACAACAACAACCAAAATAGTTAAAACTCAGTAAACCGGAACGTCATGAAGCTCCATTGGGGACTAACTGGAATTATTCTTTCTAATTCCAGAATTGATAATTATCTTACACGATAAAGTTTTCCTTCGTCCTGTTGATGGATCTCAGGACAGCCGCAGACGGATTAGCTATACGCAACTTTTCAATAAGATGAATCTTCCTTGTCCAGGGGGGGGGGGGGGAGATTTTCGTTACTGAAGATGGTCCAGGAAGGGGAAAGATACAGAACGTGTGGAAGAGCAGTGGCATTGTAGGAGTAGGTAGATAATAAACGCTATGCGTATGATATACTATAATAAACGCACCCATTAAAGTACCTTCTTGAAGTTGCACTGGGCAAGATTAAGGTCCAATGGACTTGTCTTGCGTCTTGAATGACGATAGAAACTCTTATGCTACTAATGAACGAATGGAATATTTTATTGCCCATCAACATCACAAAGGAGGAAAAAGATAGAGTAAATGACAAAAAGAAGAAGAAAAACGAGCGACGACAAAAACAAAAGAACATTAACCTAGATGCAAAATCAAACAAATCTTATCAAAAAAGAATACCCATCCAGGGGTGTACAACATCCTTATTATTAAGGTCCGCGACGATTATCAACACTTAGTATAGGGTCTGCGAGAGAGTACTACTGAATCAAGTAGCGGTTGCGGGACCGACTGGGAAGTTGAAAGGAAGTTTAGCAAATTTGAAGAACAGCTTTCTTAACTACGTGGAGCACCGACGGTTCTTGCATGCCCACTCATTGTTGAGCGACTCCGTTAAGGATTCCGGACGTGGGACTGGTAATGTGGACCTAGAAAAGTCATTCCAGCTGTTTATCACCCTTTCGGAAAAGACGTTCTGCCATACTCTCGTTTTCGCTTGGCGTTTTGGGAACTTTCTTGGCTGAGCTCTGCTTGTATAGAACTTGCAGCTTTTATGTGACTTTTTATTTGTTGTTTCTCTGGAAAGACTGAAGGCGCGTCTGTGTTTAATTTAATTTAATTTAATTTCAATTTCAATTTATTTTCAAAATTCCTTCACGGGCAAGCCGAACATTGGATTTTTATGGCACTTGCAGCCTCTGGCTCAAGTGCCATATACCGATCACAATTCCGTCTGTCGGTCTGTCGGTCTGTCGGTCGGTCCGAGTTTTTTTGTCCCACATATCCGAGTTAGGGTACTTCCAGATGTGCTAGGACAATGAAACTTGGCAGGCATATCAGGGACCCGACCAAACTAACCTGGAAATAATCAGTTTCCCGATCCGACCATATGGGGGGGAGAGCGGGGCGCTGGAAACTTGCAAATTTAGGGCATTTTGTCACTTTTTTCTGAGTTAGGGTACTTCTAGATGAGCTAGGACAATGAAACTTGGCAGGAATATCAGGGACCCGACCAAACGAACCTGGAAATAATCAGTTTCCCGATCCGACCATATGCGGGGGAGTGGGGGCGCTCGAAACTTGAAAATTTAGGGCATTTTGTCACACTTTTTCGAGTTAGGGTACTTCCAGATGAGCTAGGACAATGAAACTTGGCAGGAATATCAGGGACCTGACCAAAGTAACCTGGAAATAATAAGCTTCCCGATCCGACCATATGCGGGGGAGTTGGGGCGCTGGAAACTTGAAAATTTAGGGCATTTTGTCACACTTTTTTGAGTGAGGGTACTTCCAGATGAGCTAGGACAATGAAACTTGGCAGGAATATCACGGACCCGACCAAACTAACCTGGACATAATCAGTTTCCCGATCCGACCACATGGGGGGGAGTGCGGGGCGCTGGAAACTTGAAAATTTAGGGCATTTTGTCACACTTTTTCGAGTTAGGGTACTTCCAGTTGTGCTAGGACCATGAAACTTGGCAGGCATATCAGAGACCCGACCAAACAAAATTAGGAATAATCAGTTTTCTGATCCGACCATTTTGGGGGGGGGTGGAGGGCAGGGGAATCCGGGAAACTGAGAAGTGTGTAACTTTCGAACGGATGATCGGATTGTAATGAAACTTCATAACTGAAGAGAATATATATCTGTAATGTCCCGTTTAAAGTCTTGACCGGATTCGGTAGCCAGGGGGGAGTTGGGGGGGGAGACCGGAAATTTCAAGAAACGGTTAGAATGGAGGGATCGGAGTGAAACTTGCTGGGAAGAACAAGCATCTGCTGTAGATAAGTCCTTTAGACCATTGTACTGGATCCGGACACTTATGGGGAGGGGGGGGCCGGAATTCCGGTGATGGTGGTTTTTTGGATTTTCACGATGAAACTTGGCAGGCATATCAGGGACCCAATCAAACTGACTTCAAAATAAAAATATTGTTGATCAGATAATGGTGGGGGAGTGGAGGGAGGGGAATCCGCAGGGGAATCCGGGAAATTGAGAAGTGTGTAACTTTCGAACGGATGATCGGATTGTAATGAAACTTCATAACTGAACAGAATATATATCTGTAATGTCCCGTTTAAAGTCTTGACCGGATTCGGTTGCCAGGGGGGAGTTGGCGGGGGGGAGACCGGAAATTTCAAGAAACGGTTAGAATGGAGGGATCGGAGTGAAACTTGCTGGGAAGAACAAGCATCTGCTCTAGATAAGTCCTTTAGGCCATTGTACTTGATCCGGACACTTATGGGGGGGGGGGGGTCCCGGAATTCCGGTGATGGTGGTTTTGGGGACTTTCACGGTGAAACTTGGCAGGCATATCAGGGACCCAATCAAACTGACTTCAAAATAAAAATTTTGTCGATCAGATAATGGTGGGGGGAGTGGAGGGAGGGGAATCCGAAATTTTCAGTCATGCGTAATTTTAGAATGGTTGATCGGATTCGAGTGAAATTTAAGAATTCAACAGAGGACATTTCTCCGATGATTTTTTTCATATCCGGACCGGATCCGGCAACTATTGGGGGGGGGGGGGGAAATACGTGCCCCGTTTAGAATGGAGGGATCGGGATGGAACTTTGCGGGAAGAACAAACAGATGCTCTAGGTAAGTCATTTGCTGAATCGGATTGGCTACGTGCACCGCGGAGGAGCTGGGTGGGGTGGGGGGGGGGGTGGACCGGAAATCTCGAGAAACCGTTAGAATGATGGTATCGGAGTGAAACTTGCTGGGAAGAACAAACATCTGGTCCATATAAATCTTTTACATAATTTGACTGGATCCGGACACTTGAGGGGGGGGGGAGGAGGGGTATCCCGGAATTCCGTTTTTGGGGGATTTTCACGACGAAACTTGGAAGGCATATCAGGGACCCGGTCAAACTGACTTGGAATAAAAAAAAAATCCTCGATATGATAATCTTGGGGGGGGGAGTTGAGGGAGGGGAATCCGGAATATTGAGTCATGCGTAACTTTGGAACGGGTGATCGGATTCGAGTGAAATTTAATAATTAAACAGAGGACATTTTTCTCTTGTGACCTTTTTCATTTCCGGACCGAATCCGGCAATTATCGGGGGGAGGGCGGAAAATACTTGACCCGCTTAGACTGGTGTGATCTGGATCGAACTTCGTGGGAATGACAAACAGATGCTCTGGATTAATCATTTACAGAACAGGATTGGCTCCGGTTATTGTGGGTGGAGTTGGAGGTGGGGGAGGGGGGTCTGGGATTCCGGTGATCGCGCGTTAAGGTACTTCCAGATGTGCTAGGACGATGAAACTTCGCTGGAATATTGGAGACTCAACAACATTTGCTTAGAAATTGCTACTTCCCAAATCCGATTATTCCTTAAAGTACCAATCTTGACCGCAAAGTAAAAAAAATACTTTTAAGCAATATATGCATTTTCGTGATGCCCATCAGCCCATTAGCAGTTTTGCCTCAAGGGTTTTGCTTACAAACGAAGTTCCAGCTCCCTTATAGCGCGCATCTCAACCGCAAAGTCGAAACTTACTCTTGATCAATCAAATCATCTTGACACATGCAAGTGCCATATGAGCTTACAGCTCTTGTTCGTCATAAATATAGTAACATCAAAATCTTTGTCATAATTTTGTCATAAATAATAACTTATATACAATTCGAATCACTGCAAGTGATCATTTACAATTACACTTATATCAGAACCGAAAATCAAATAACTATAACATAAACAAGAGTTACGACGAATTATGCATTTCGACGAATGACGTCACATTACACCTATGTCAGAACTAGGATTCAACAATTATAAAATAAGCACGAATTACGATGAATTATAGAAGAATTACGATGAGTTATACATTTCGACGAATGACGGTGTTCAGTTGTTCTGTCGCACGTCGGAACAGCAACGAAAAAATCTTGTCGCATACGACGCAGCAGTGTGAATCAGAGAAAAATAATTATAAGAGCGCCAATGGGTCCAACTCCTGCCACTCCCCACCGTTATGCCCCTGCTTTCTGAGCTAACGTTTATATAAATTTCAGGCAGCGGCAGAACCGCTTATCCGCTTCCAGTACCTGCAGTTCCGCGTATGACAGCTGGATGAATGACGTTTTGCGGACCCCTCAGATCGCTCCGTCTTTAGTCTTGTCTCCGAAACGGCAGACGCGCCTTCGACGGACAGTGTCCAGGTCCCAGCCTGACCTTTCGAAGATCAAACAGAAATATGACATGCCTTCTCCTATACCGGTGACGTGGTAAGTAGAACATCCAGTGTTGCCACTTTTCTCTGTCGAAACTTGTGACATTTTGCGTTCTGGCGCCTATGAAATTCGGTCATTTTCAGTTTCCACGAAAAACTCGTAGTAGAACATCCAGTGTTGCCACTTTTCTCTGACGAAACTTGTGACATGTGACGTTCTGGCGCCTATGAAATTCGGTCATTTTATCAGTTTCAACGAAAAACTCGTAGATTTCTGTGGTTGGCCAGAGTTGCCAGAGGAAGTAGAACATCCAGTGTTGCCACTTTTCTCTGACGAACTTGTGACATGTGACGTTCTGGCGCCTATGAAATTCGGTAGATTTTTGGGTTTCAACGAAGAACTCGTAGGTTTCTGTGGTTGGCCAGAGTTGCGTTTTTAAACGACCGGTCTTTACAGCTAAAAAATGTAGCAGTTTTCATTATTTCCGTATTGAAGTGAGGCGGATCCTTTTTGGATTACGTTGAAAAGAAAACGCTTCTCAATTTAATGATTCTCAGATCGCAAGCCTAATACTGGCTTCAAACCCCAGCTAAAAGACGCGCCCTTACACAAATTAGAGAATATTACCAAAGGCGGCGCATGTGGAATTTTTGGAGAACATTTATGATTAGAGCGTCTTTTTGGGATCCAAAATAAAAGTAAGGACTACCGATGAAATCATAGATCAGTCCTTTTGTCTGTGATATAGCTTCACTTGACCTCTTCTCAAGACTTACAAATCCGATTTACTTCCGAAACTTGCCATGCATGAATTTTTTTCCAAACCTACTTCTCTGCTAAAATACAAGATTTTTGCACAGAACCAAATAATGCTGAAACTATGCGCCATAGGCAAAAATTTCGAAAATCGGCCTCTTTCCGGTAGAAAGATTTCGGTACAACACCCGGCTGTGAAATTCAAGTTATGTCATTCTGGCTAGCTCTTAACATAAGACTGATATTCTGGCAAGATCAAAACATAAAAGTGAGAGTATGATTCTCTTTGGCATGGGGGGGGGGGGGGGGTCACTGGATTTTAGGATTGACGTCGAGATTGAACCGAAGTTTGGAATTCAGGATAAGTAGGCTATGTGCAGCGAATAGTAACGGACTGGCATTCGGTAAAATATCGTCGAAATCGGACCGAAGTCTGGTGTTCGTGGTTACTACCGAATCCCGGCAATTAAATCGAACAAACTAGCTTACTGAATCCCGATATTATACCGAATAAGTTTGGACCGGTAGCCTATTCGGGATTCTGTATAACTACCGATGTTATTGAATTGTAAATGTAATGACTGTTGATAATAATAAGTGTATTTAAAAGCCCAGTGGCCATATACATAACACAACAATAGTACACATTACAAAATAAAACAACAACATTATTTTTCTACGGCTATGAAGCCTCGCTACTAAGCTTGGTCGGTCTTAGCTTCAGCGCTCCCTCGATAAATTCGCACACCTTTGTTATAACCCTTTCCGAAGTGCTATTCAGGATATCCGGAAGAAGCAAAACACTCCCCTTAAAATAAGATCCCCTTAACTCCGAAAGCTCCTGGCATCGATTGAGAAAGTGGTCCATGTTTTCCTGTCGTCTATTATCTCGTTTTTAGTTTGGTGTGAATTTGACCAAGTTATTTTCACTTATAGAAGTCTTGATTAGTTGACGTGTTACGTATGATTAAAGGTTTTATTTAGAGTTTTATTGTGAGATACATGTACGTTGACCAAATGAATAACATTAGTTATAGTTGTTTTTAATTGCCAAGCTACACATGACGGAAGAAATTCAATGTTCGGCTTCGTCCGTGAGCGAATTTTTGAAAATAAACTGAATTAAATTGAATTGAATCCCAGTGATAATACCGAATAGTTTTGGTATCGAAAAACTACCGAACGATATTCGGATTCGGTATAATTTATGATTTCAGTATAACCGATAGCCTAGTCGGGATTCTGTGTAACCGTCGATCTCCATAAATATACCGAATGGTATTCCTTCAGCCCAAGCTGACTGCGAATCATATTTGACGGTACAAAACGGATAAGTCAGCTACATTTATTAGAGCTATATTTCGGCCCTTCTTGGCAAGGGTCCTCTTCAGGTTCAAGCTGGAAAATGAACTTGTGGAAAAACAATTAAAGATTCTCCCTTAAATATCTGATATTGTGAACTTCTTCTCTAAAAGTTGGTTGGAGTTAAACCTGGTGCTGTGATTCTTCCGGCTGGTGCCCGAAGAAAGTGATTTCTCAAGACCTTTGAGGGAGGGGGAGTCCCCCCCCCCCCCCCATAGTGAGGCCCTTGGGTGGATCACGCTCTATAGGGGCAGAATGGTAATTCTGATCTTAACCTCTAAATACAGGTTTCTGAGGATCTTCGCTGGTTGCAACTGATCTGATCTGTCCCCTCACCATAAGTGCTTTATTGCACCAGCTTTCCCTACTGGAGAGCGTCCTTCAGGGGGTGTGTGCATTTTCGTTCGTAGTAATTTTGGCGCTTCTTTATTTTCTTTTTCAAGATATTTTATCGCGGTTAAAATTTCAAATTGTGTTTTTTTTACATGTTTTTTGCCGACTAACTATAATACTGTTGATTCCGATTTTGAATTTAATGAAGCATGCTCCGAAATATCTGTTTGTCTTGCTCAAGTACCCGATGGTTGCGATTGGGTGATGTGTGGTAATATGAATTGTGATTTAACTAATATTTCGGATTTTCGGCGTTCACTTTTTCTTTCAATGCTTCCGTCATATAATCTTACTCCAAAGGATTCGGATGCTTCTTATACTCACAATTCTGGATCCTCTTCGAATATTGATCATGTTTTAAGTTCTAGTCTTAATTTAATATCTAATCCCGTGCATGTTGGAGAAGACCTGCCGATCAGTGACCATTTTTATCTTTCTTTTTCTTTATTTTTATCTGATTTACCTTCTATTTCGAAACAGTGTTCTAATAAATTTGTAAATAGAATAAGTTGGGGTAAAGATAAAATTTGTAAATATCACGAAGAGTCGGATGCTATTTTATCAAAAATTATTGTTAATAGACCTGTTTTAAGTTTAGATCAGGTTGATATAGATATTTTTTATTTTGAAATTGTGCATGCTTTAAAATTGGGAGCAAGAAAAGCTTTTGATTCGGTCCGTTATCGGACAGGTACCCGTGTTTTTGCATGGAAGTAGAACCCAATTTTAATTCAAAGCCAGAAACATGCACATGAAGCGTTTATTTTGTGGAAATCGGCTGGTCGTCCAAGGTTTAAGCCTTTTTTTGAAAATTATAAACTTACGAAGTCGATTTTCCGATCTGAATTGAGTACCCATAACGAGTTTGTTAGAGATGAAGTTAGTGATCGTATTTCTAAAAATGAAAATGGTCTCTGGCGTTTTGTTAAAAGTAAAACAACAATGTCTCATAATACGCCTGAGGATAAAAGTACTTTGGTTCTTGATGATTGGGTTTCTCATTTCAGTCGAGTTTTTGCTCGTGGTGATGTGAGTGTTCTGATTTGGGACAAACTATTTCTGTTTCTACGGAGGAAGTTGTAGCTGGAATTAAAAAGCTTAAATCTAAGTACTCTTTTGATCATGATGGATTAAATTCGAAGCTTATTAAATGGGCGTCCCCTAATGCTGTTCTTCTTCTTTCTACTTTGTTCTCTCTTATTCTTTCTACTGGTATTCTTCCTTCTAGTTTTTCTCGCGCTACTACCTCTCCTCTCCTTAAGAAAGGGGGCAATTTCAATGATTGTTCATGCTATCGGCCAATAACTGTATCTTGCCAACTAAGCAAGTTGTTTGAAATTATTTTGCTAAAATATTTTGAGCCGTGCGATCAAGGACTGAATCAGATTGGCTTTCGAAAGGGTCTTAGCATGGATATAGTTCATACTCTTCTTGCACGTTTAATTTCAGTTTGTAGCCCTAGTAATCGTATCTTTGCTCTTGCCCTTGACATTGCGGCAGCTTATGATTCTGTTATTCATTCTTGGTCAATGTCTGCTCTTCTTAAAAATGGGGTCCCTCTGCAAGTTGTTCTAGTTATAAATCAGTGGTATAAGAGTTCTTGCATTAGAATTAAATGGAAAAATAACTTAAGCGGTTTTTCGGTGATTTTAAAGAGAGGTCTGAGGCAAGGTAGCGTACTGTCTCCTATTATTTTCAACATAACTATTGCATCTTTATTTAATTCTGTTAGAACTTCGCTTGCTGTTGGTCGAGGTTTTGTAGCGTCTTGGATCGCGTATGTGGACGATCTTCTTCTTTTGAGTCGATCACGCGTTGCTCTTCAGAAGAATGTGGACCATTTAATTGAACTTTTTTCTAGATTTGGTTTAAGGTTTCGTCCTGAAAAGTGTCAGCTCCTAATTTTTGGTCCTAAGCCTGCTGGCCCAATTAATAATGTTTTTAGTATTAAGATGTATGATGCAGTCCTTAAGCCACTTGAATCTTTTATTTATCTGGGAATTCCGTATGGGCCATCAGTTTCCCTTTGCCGAGCTCATAGGATGAAGTCTGTTCGGTCGAGAATTTCAGCGAGCTTCGGTAGTGTTATTTCTGTTCGAGATTATTTAACTAGGAGATCGTCTGCGCGCGTCTTCAATACGGTTGCTTTACCTCAAGTCCTTTTATTTTCTAGTTGGCTTCCTTATTTTTCTAATTCTAATATTGCACATCTTAAAACTTCTTTTTTTAATTTTGGTAAATTTTTGTGTCGACTTTCAAAATTCCATTCTACTTCATCTGCTATAAATTTGTACCATTTGAAAGATCCACTTCAGATTACACGAAAAAAGCAAAAAAAATTTCTGTCGAAAATGTCTTCTCTTACTCATAACCTATATTTAGCGGTTAAAGAGTTAATATAGTTTAACGCGTGTGTATTTTATTTTTTTTGTATATTTAGCATTATTTGGCCAGATTGTTTTTTGCAGTATTATACGTTGGGCGTTTGCATTTATTTCATTTTATACTCTCCGATCTTGGAGATCAATAAAATATTTGAATTGAATTGAATTGAACTACCAGTACGCGCACCTTAGAGCGATTAAAGGTGTGTTCCCGCCTTTCCCCGAGGACTCGTCGGGTAATCGAAGGGAATGGCGAGAGTAGAAGGCGTCACTCCACGCGGACTCCGCGTATAGAAACAGCGAGAACACGGGGAATACTTCCAATATGGATTTTGTTCAAAAAAAAATTATGCAGTTGACGAAATTAGTCTGGATCCACTTTGTTTTTGGTTTTGTTTATTCTGATTGTTTTTAACTAATTTTACATTGCACCAACACGTGCAAAAATTGATTCCCCTCTTAATCGGAACGGGAGTCCTTTTTGATGATGGTGATGATAATCGGAGCAATCCCGTCCGTGGGGACTCGCGAGAATACGGAGAGTGAGTCCCCGGGACAAACACAAACGCGGGGACTCCTCAAGTGGAGTCCTCGGGGAACGGCGAGAATACGCCTTAAGATACTTGCAGGATGGCTGGGGTTGGGTTTTGTATTACCTTAAATTGACCTTGCAAGCATTAACCTTTTCCTGTTTCTTCTAGTACGCCCGAAATGCTCCTTGTTAAAGCAACAAGTCCTCGAAAATCTCCCAAGGTTGAAACCGACGAGTGCTGGACGAATGGAGAGCTCCTGGATACACTTCTTCAAGAAAATCTAATATTGAAGGAGGAGATTAGGCTTCAGGTAAGACTTGTAATTTTCCTGAGGAGGGTTTTCGCGAGCTGGAAAGCGAAGTCGGAATCACTTTCCAATGGTTTTTGCGCTACTTCGGAAAGTTGCCGAACTTTCCAACTGGGTTTTTGCTCTTTGGAAACCGAAGCAACTTTCCCGGAAAGTGATTCCAGGAGGTTAGAGGAAAGCTCCGCGGAAAGTTGAATGTTTCGGCGGGAATTTCAGAGATGTGGAGAAAAAAACAGTGCAAGTATCACTAAGAAACAAAAAAAGGCAAGCGTTATTAAGGTAACTTCGATGGAATATACGACAATCAAAGAACCGTTAAGAGAACCATGTTGATTCGAAAACGTTTGTAATTCAACATTTTCGCTGCGATATCAGCTTTCCATGCGTTTTCGCGATCAGTCCAGCTGGAAAGTGGAAAGTTATTCCAGGAATCGCTTTCCCGCAGTTTTCGCGATGCGCTTCGGTCCTCGGAAAGTGATTCCGAGATCTCGCGAAAACCCTCCCTCTGATCAGTTTAAAGCACAAAGAAATGAAATGACGTCAGGGCCTTGGACCTTGGAGAGTTTTCAACTGGCGTGATCTTTGTCCTCACGCATTGACCCTAAAATGACCGTATTTGTATTTTAATCAAAGTGTACCTGTTGAAGTAAGACGAGACATCATTGTAAAGATGAATGTGTGTAAAACTTGACAAACCTCATCTATCTGAGCGATTTTTGAAAGTTCGTGCCATATTTCGCTAACTTTGAAGCGACAAACCCTAAATTCTCTTTTGACTTTGTTCAGTTGTATTGTCCATGATGTGCGACATTCCAGCGTTAGGATTGCTCTGTAGCCGTCATTTATATTCTGGTGGATAAATCTGAATTGAATAATAAGTGTATTTCAGAGCCCAGGGGACATACACAAAACAGAACAAAAAGACACATTACAAAAAAACAAGATTTCCATGCTGCTATGGAGCCTCACTACGAAGCTTATTTATTTATTTAACTTTGACTACGGCTTCTAGAGCCATTATACATACAACACTTACAACAACAAAATACATTTTAAGATTGCGAACCTTCTACGCCGCACGCGTAAAGTTTGCGGTTCCAGCCTAACCACACAGGCAACGTCAGTCTCATATGGGGACTCGAAAGAATCACGTGCATGGGGTTTCGAGAGCAAAGAATTCGGGTCTGGAGAGAAAAGATAGCCCGACGCCGAAGTTCCCCGAAAGAAGGAAGGCCCTCACCCACAAACATGCCAGACGTACTACAGATCCATGCAAGTCCGTGTAGCCACCGGGACGAGTTGTTATATGGGACCCGAAAAGTATCTAGAATCTAGTGTAAAACTCTCGTTTTACACACCAGTTGCATACAGTACAGCGAAGTACAGTAAGCTCTGAAAAGAAAAGTCTTAACAGAAGCCTCGCATCTACCAAACCTCCGAATTAATATATAAGCCCTCACAGACAGTGATCTGGAGAGCGCAGCAACGCGAGGCTCATCGGACATAGAAGGTATAAAAGTAAAGCCCAAATACTTGAAAGTTTGCACGAAAACTAGTACTTCACCAGACAAAACAACATCAGGGATGTAACGTAGTTGAACACCTTTTGCGATAAATGCCATACAAACCGTCTTTTTTGTGTTGAAAAGAATATCATTTGCTGTCGCAAATTCATCACACACTTGAAGAAGCTTATTGAGCGCGAATACTGTGGGGGATAGTACGGCTAGGTCATCAGCGTAACTTAAGTTGTTGAAACACACACCTTGTACGAAACAACACACTCCGAGGCTAGCCAACCGCTCATTCAGCTCATCAACATATAAATTATATAATAATGGAGAGACAAACACCACCTTGCCTAGCACCATCAAGGACAGGAAAAGGATGGCTAAGCATACCGATACATCTAACTTGAAACCTTTGGGTATCAAACCATGCAACAAGGGTGCCAATAAAACGTGAGTCAATACCCCGCGAGACCATCTTTTTCAGAAGCTTCTCATGGTCAACCCTGTCAAAAGCAGCCTTAGCATCCAGAAAGCAAACAAACACAGGGGTTGCAAACAGCCAAAAATACTGGATACACAGTAAAACACAACAAAAACACTACAAAAACACAAAATTCAGTCGACGATTTCTCTTTAATACAAAATTGGAAGTACGATGAATCCAGTTGCTGCTGCAGTGCCACATGCATACATCGCTCACAAACCTTTGATACCGCAGCAGCTAGAGCGACGGGTCGATAGTTACTGAGTGACGTCATGTCCCCAGAACTAGACTTCGGCACAGGGATAAGACATACTTCAACCAGAGCCTGCGGTACAAAATGATGGTTAAGAAATCCATTAAAGAGTAGCGACAGGATACAGGTCAGGGATGCTCCTCCAAACTTTAGATGGTTTGCCGTAATTCCGTCTAAACCTCTTAGCTTAGCTTAGTGGCTCTTAGCTTCAGCGCTCTGTTTATATATACACATACCTTGGTTATAACCGTTTCCGACGTGCTATTCAGGATATCCTGAAGAAGCAAAACTTTCCCCTTAAAAATGACACCTTAACTCCGAAAGCTTCCCCAGATTTGCAAGATGATTCTGCTTGATAGTTTTTCCATTGTGCTTGATGCGAACTCATCCACAACCGTTGCCTTGCGTCTTTGTGATATTCGTAGCATTTTGTGATATTCGTAGCATTTTGTGATATTCGTATAATTTTTTTGATACAATTTGGGATATCGTAGTATTTGTGATATGTGATGAAAGCGGTCTTGACAACTTCTGAGCTAGAATCACGTTTCCTCGTTCCTGCCCCACATCCATCCCAACTGCTATGTCAAAGTAGACAAGGGCAAGCTATAGAGAATTCTAGCAAATTTAAATACTCGTGGATTTGTACCATACGATAGGGTGGAGATAAGTACGTGTTCTGCAAGTGCACGCATGTCGTGAACAAAAAAAACACATAAAAAGAGCGTGTTTGCGCGTGGGGTTTATAGGTATTCCAGAAAAGTTGATTTTTTAGTCTGTAAAATAGTTATTAATTGTATATATTGTACTTTTGTATGTTAATTTTGTCTCGTCGATTGACTTACATGTTTATTTTATGACAATAAAAACTAATAATCGGCTCTGTTCGTCGCATGTTTTTCGAATAAGGTGAACTGAAATTGAAATTGAAAAGACGTACAGACACGAGTTAATTTTCATTTAGATTTTCTGTTTATTTCGAAACATCAACACACATCATGGCTTGGGGCCAAATGGCGCGTTGACTGCGTCAAGATACATGATATCAGAACAGTAATGTCAGTCGAAACAACAGAATAAATAATACAGACTGAAAATGTCTTAACACAAAATCATAAAAGTCAAACACACTCAAGACAGACTAATACTCATTGTTGAAAACGTGTGTGGCTTGGGGGCAAATGGCGCGTTGACTGCGTCAAGCTACATGATATCAAAACAATAATGTCAGTCGAAACAACAGAATGTCTGACTGGAAATGTCTAAAATTATAAAAGTAAAACACACTCAAGACAGACTCATTGTTGAAAACGTCTGTGGCTTGGGGACAAATGGCGCGTTGACTGCGTCAACCTACATAATATCAAAACAATAATGTCAGTCAAAACAACAAAATAAATAATACAGACTGAAAATGTCTTAACACAAAAGAATAAAAGTAAAACACACCCAAGACAGACTAATACCCCATTGTTGAAAACGTATACAAATTTAGGGATAAAACTCCTACGGTACCGCTCCGTACGGTAGGAACGGGGTTCCAGCTTGGGTACTCGCTCCGCACGCTCTCTTTATGGACGCAAACGTTGAGGTTGGAAGAGAGGTGGCAGGAGGCAGCGGAAGGAGGGTTTCTGTAGGAACGTCAGACCAAACTCTCTGCAAAGCCTCTGACGTCGATGGTGGAGGGTCTCAGTCGGTGATGGAGGGTCTCAAGTTTAAAATTTTGTAGAAGAAAACAGTAAGGCATTTTAGGTCCTCTGTATCAACTTTTTTCACAGCATAATCCCAAACCGGACAAGCATATTCAAGGAGACTTCGGACAAACATACAAAAGAATTTAATCAACATCGTTTCTGGACCCCCGAATTTAGTCAGGGTCTTGTCCCATGACAGTTGAAATGTAAGTCTGAAAGGTTAATGAACAGTGTCTTGGTTAATCGTGCATTCACACACTGCGTAAATCCGAGCGTATTTTGCAATACGAGCGTATACGCACGCATTTGGGCTTGAAAAGATTTCTAGCAATGTGGACGTATTTGAAAAATCGGTCCGTTTTGTATTTAAATAGTCCGTATTGTTAGAAATCTTTTCAAGCCCAAATACGAGCGTAAAATACGCTCGTATTTCAAAACACGCTCGGATTTGAGCAGTGTGTAAATGCACCATTAACCAAGACATTGTCCATTAACCTTTCAAAGTTCCATTTCAAGTGTCATGGGACAAGACCCTGACTAAATTCGGGGTTCCAGAAAAGGTATTGATTAAGTTATTTTGTATGTTTGTCCGAAGTCTCCTTGAATATGCTTGTCCGGTTTGGCATTATGCTCTGACAAAAGATGATACAGAGACCTAAAATGCCTTACTATTTTCTTCTGCAGCATTTTAAAGTCGAGGCCCTCCATCATCACGGGAGAGGCATTGCAGAGAGTTTGGTCTGAAACCCCTACACAACCCTTCCTTACACTCTCTCCTGCAACCTCTCTTCCAACCTCAACGTTTGCGTCCACAAAGAGAGTGTACGGAACGAGTACCCAAGCTGGAAACCCGTTCCTATCGAACGGAGCGGTACCGTAGGAGTTTTATCCCTAAATTTGTACACGTTTTGAACAATGAGGTATTAGTTTCTCTTGAAAACTAAGTATAAGGTGCTTTGTCGGCCAAAAATCGTATCGTCGATTCAGGTTGTCAACAGTTGTGGAGAAAGGATGTATTTTGTGTTTTCTAGGCTGGAAAGCTGGAGCGATTAGAAAAGCTGGAAAGTGAGCTCTGCGCAGTACAGGCGAACCACCAAGCCTTGGTAAGGCTGAATGAAAGACGTGAAAGCCTGGAAAGGACTGCCCGTTTGAGACTAGAGAATGAAGTAAGGAATCTCCAGGATATAAATAAAGATCTTCATAACCAGGTAAGTCGTTTCACCTTTTCCAGAGATTGAAGATTCACACGTGTGGGGGTCATTAATAACAGCGCACTGTTTGATTGAACAGCGAAAAAAAAAAAAAAATTGGACACAAGAGATAAATCTTAGTTTTAGGCCCGAAGTTTGCAACCAGATTGAAAAATTTGCCGTTGCTTCAGAAGATCTAGATAGAATAGAATATACTTTACACGAAAGCCCGAAGGCCATGGCAAAAACATATAGTGTTAACATTGGCTTGGATAAACATACACTACCAACAACATACAAATGAAAAAAATAATATCTACAAATCGCGGTGGGCAAACCCATCCGGAGGAATTTCCGCACAGTCTCACTTCACAAAATTGTTTACTTTTCAATATTTTAGACATCCACTCTTTCCCAAACACTCCTTCGCCAAATACCTCAGATATACTGGTACAGTGCAATCCAGTGTGAAATTTAAACAAAAATACAGATGAGCTCAGGTCTTTGACAACCAGTGTTTCTCCCAGTACTTTGGAAAATGATGCTTTAGGAACAGTCTTATAAATTTTCCTTCCATCCCAAACTGTGGTGATTGACAATGCCCTTTCAGGCTGTGAGAAGAAATGGGAATTTCTTCTAGGGTTTGTTTTATTTGTTAAACCGGTTTTTGCCGGAGGGAGTTTAGACAATGCTAGAATCAGTGTTATCAGTTTGGAGTAAAGTGCAGTAATTTTAGAGCCCTCCTTGTAGTTTCCTAGTCGCCAAAAGTACCGTTATAGAACAAAAGCGCCGTGAAAAATTTTCGTTATAGTGTTTGGAACTAAAATCTTGAATACACCAGCATTACGCGACATCCTCCCCCCAGATTTTTCAGCGGCAAGAGTAAGGCCTGAGAGAGTGGTGGCCCAGCCAGTACCCAAATTGCAGCTAATTAAACACACAACGACTCGTTACCTAAGAAGTTTTGTTCCCGCCTTTGTCAACCTTTTTAACTCGCATTATTAATTGTAAATAGATTTGAATATTTTGTGTTAGGTTTGACAAGTCTTTGTTATATCAAAACTAGTGTAGAATTATCTTTTGTATATAATAGTGGTAATATGGAGGAGAACCACCAAATTGGCTGGACCGTTGTATCGGTGTTGAAAATAAATTTAATTGAATGTTTTCTTTTACATTTAGGTAGATCTGCTCACTGGCCGTATTCTCAGTAACGTCGGAACTGAATCTCTTGATCGCGAAATTTCCCAGAGGGATATGGTCATCGCTCAGCTAGTTTCACAAAGTAAGTTCATCACTACTTCAGTCAATCAATCAATCATTTATTAATACCAAAATATCCATTGGATAGCATAGGCTGACGACAAAGTAATCGTACACTACACAACAAAACAGGCAATTAGAATAGTTATACATAATTGATTTGTCAAATTAATCAAAATACAACGCTAGATATAAATCTATCTAGATACGCTAGATATTGGGTGACCGTATCCTGAGGTTTAGCAAAATGCTGCTGTCTAACCCTGCTTACCGTGACATTTTACCCCCAGGAGCCGTACACGCCTTTCGAGGCTGTGGAGACTGGTGGCGTCTCGGGAGCTTTCGTGATAAGCGAGCTCAGTAGGGTTTGAACGAAGATGAAGGGTGCTACAGCCGGAAAGACGGACGGTTCTCGGAGCGTGTGAACATGCAGGTTTGTGCCTCGGTTGAAAGGCCGGGGTGAGATGACTTGCAGCGTTTCTGGCGTTCTGTTGCAGGTTCCGTTTTGAAGGGAAGGTACTGGGTGTGAGGTGACGGAATCCGAAAGACGAACTATTCTCGGAGTGAATGAGACTGCAGGGGACACGCCTTTTTAAAGGCTGTGATGACCACTTCTCATGAGTTCTGTAGCAAGCTCAGTCTAGTAGGATTTTACGCCGAGTATTCGGTCCTGAAGCCGGAGAGATGGACGTTCACGGAGCGTGTGAACATGCTAGATTGTGCGTCGGTTGAAAGGCTGGGGTGAGATGACTTGTAGCGTTTCTGGCGTTCCGTTGCAGGTTTCGTTTCGAAGGAAGGTGCTGGGTGTAAGGCGACAGAATCCGAAAGAGGAACTGTTCTCGGAGCAAATGAGATTGCAGGGGACTAGTCAGCCGCACGAGACAGAAACTAAAACTTGTGCCTGTGAGTGCTCAGACAAATCGCTACCAGAACTCTTTCGTGCGCTTTTTTACGTCCTTGTATAATAGTGTATAAAACATTTTTTGTAGTACAACATAAAATTAACCACTGAGCTACGATTCTTGTGTAAATAAACTTTTTTCTCTCTTACTTCCCAGAAATGTATCTATTTATTCATTCAGCCAGGACGGGGCCTACGAGCCGAGATGGTTCATTATAATATTAATTTTCTTTATTAGCCGAAAGGCAACACGTCATAGATAATATGTAACAGAGAACAAAACAAATTAAACTTGCACCTTGCCCGGTCTAAACTGAACAAATTTAAACTTTTTTTGTTCATAATTAGAAAGTTCCGCGATAAATGAATAAACACGATGCTCAGACAAAGCTGTTACGCCTCTTAATTCACAAACAAAAAAATGATTTAGGGAAATTTGGAACCTATCTAAATTAAAGCCCAAAGAAATTTTGAGACCGAAAACATGTCTTCCAAACGCTGAAACGTGTGGTATCTATAGTTGCGTTTTTGCAGATACCATGGTATCTGATACCACGGTCTAAAGTCCTTTTCGCAGTTATGGATGCTCGCCCAACAAGGAGTATTTCGAGGACAGTTAAGAAAGCTCAGCTAATGAACCCGCCCGCTCATAGCACTGAACGCTATTTGAACTCATTTGTGCCTTTTTTTATCCGCAATTTTAATGTGAATAAACCAAATTTGTAATTTGACAATCCCGTGCATTTTGTTTTATCAGAATTTTGGGAATAAATGAATTGTTTAACTAATTGTTTGTTTATCGTTGTATCTGATACCACGGTCAAAAGGTGTTTTTGCAGTTATCGTGGTATCTGATATCAGGGACCCATAAATTTCCTGTAATGACTCGCCATTCAGGGGGCTTGTCAATAAGAGATTTCTGATGCACTCTTGACCGAGCGTCAGATAGTTCGAGAAATACCCACGGGGATAAAATACCCGGCTATCCAGATAGACAAAATTTTTCGCAGCTATTGTGCTAAACTAGGAATATTTCTCTGTAATGGAAGAGTATCCTGGATCTTTCGTCCTAGCTTAGGTACCTGGTGGCATGCTGAATAGTCCCAACAAATTTTGTCTATCTGAGCAAGAACGCCGATTCGACCCAAGCGGAATTTTTGGAAACTAGATGAGGCTCGGGCAACATAGCAACATAGAAGCATAGGAAATGACAAGCCCCCTGAATGGCGAGTCATTACAGGAAATTTATGGGTCCCTGCTGATATTCAGATACCACGGTCCGACCGTGGTAACTGATCGTGGAATCAGAAATGTCATCTCACTTTCATAAAAGAAAATTTCAAATTGGTGAGAAAGAATTTTAGCAATTATTGATGTAACTGGATATCAGTTTTTCTTTTGGGACGACTTCCAAAACTGCCATTTCGGCAATAGTCGTTTTTGCAGAGCAACCGTGTATCAGATACCACGGTAACTGCAAAAACGACTGATTGCAGATTCAGTTACCGTGGTAACCCGAGGCGTCGCAAGGGTGGGGGGGGTGCAGCACCCCCCCACCTTTTTGAGATTCGGTAAAATTTGGGGCCGGAGGCCCCAAATTTTACTAAAATTGTTCAGTTTTTTTTCGATAGCAGAACTGTTTGATACATTTACGGGGATTCGGTAGTTCTGCAGAATCCTAAATAGGCTGTCTGTACAAATCTCTTTGGTATAATGATCGGGATTCGGTATAATTGCCAGCACTCGGTATAGTTATCACGAATTTGGTGAGAGAATTTACTGAAATCATTTGGTAAATTTTCGATGCCAGAACCATTCGGTATATTTATGGAGATTCCGTAGTTACACAGAATCCCGAATAAGCTATTGGTTCAAAATAATTCGGTATCATGATTGGGATTCGGTAATTTGTTCAGCATAATTTCCACGATTAGGAAGTTAACCACGAATCCTGACTTTGTTCCAGTTTCAACAAAAGTATACCGAATATGAATATTGTTCGGTAGTCTTTCGATACCAAAACAATTCGGTATAATAACCTGGATACGGTAGTTATACAAAATCCCGAACATGCTATCGGTCTAAACTTATTCGGTATAATAACTAGGATTCGGTAATTTATTCGTTGTAATTGCCAGGATTCGGAAGTTAGCACTGGTCGCAGACAAAAGGGATGATCTATGATATCATCGATAGTCCTTACTTTTATTTTGGATCCCAAAAAGAATATATAATCATAAATATTTCGAAAATTCCTCCTGCGGCACTTTTCGTAATATTCTCTGTTTTGTGGATGGGCGCGTCATTTGACGGGCGTTTTAAGCCAGTTTTAGGATTGAGATTTCGAAACATTAGAAGCTAGAATTTGGATGGAAATTAAATTCGGCAGGAAAAAGCAAAAAAAAAATTCGCCGGCGGCGCTCACTTTATGTGATTATGGGTATTATATTGACTAGACTACAGTTGCTGCTGCTTCCGAAACGTCGCTCCATCCGGTTTCTAGAACTTGTCAGAGTCTCGGTATTTAATCAACGGTAAATGATAGAATTTGTAAGAGAAGCAGTTAAATTTTGGCCTACAGAAAAAAATGCATTTCGAAAATTTTCCCCTGCGGCGCTCGATTTAATTTTCTGTTAGCTATAATAAATAGAAGCAGTTACTGCAAATACTGCAATCATGTCCGTCAATATATTCTCCATTTGGGCATAATTTAAAGCTCGAATTCTTAGTTCTAGGATTCGGTAAAATTTTTGAAAGATTCGGTACAATTTTGGCTCTGCACCCCCTCCACCGAAAATGCACTTGCGACGCCCCTGGTGGTAACAGATACCATGGTATCTGCAAAAACGCAACTTATGGTCTTTTTGAACTCGTCCACCGGCTCCTCATCGACTACATCGTCGCTGGCTGCACAGATTAGTAGTATGCCCCCGGTCTTTTGCATCAACTGTATTGTGATTTTTTTTTTCACAGATAAGGAGTTGATAATGTTGAGGGAGCAACAAGAGATGGAGCTCTCAGCGCAGCGGGCAACTTTACAAGAGCAGAGGAAACATATCGACTTGCTGGATGCCGCCTTGGCTGCCAAATCTCAATGCAAGGTATGACGATTTGACCGTTCCTTAGTTCCTTCTTCTTTTTTTTTCTTTCTTTTTTTTCACAGTTGTTCGGGTGGGGCTGAAACTGGTAAGGAGTAAATATTAAGGATTCTTGTTGTGTATAGTGTTCACGTTTAATTGTCTCTGATTTAAGTCATAGGCTAGGTGGATAATTGTAAGTTGTTGTGTTTAGTTATTTATTTATTAGATACAAGTAGTATTAATAAATTGCAGCACAAGTCCTTAGGACTTTCTTTTTGCTGCAATAGGGTATTAGTCATGTTACTTTATTTTATTTTCAATGTTTTGTTTAAAAATAAAAAACCTACCTACCTAGCTTCACACTTGACTTTAGAACCCTGGAAGAGCTGTCGTTTTTCCTGGCCTCTTTGTACCCAGTTGTCGATTTGTCCAGCCTTGAATACTCTTGATGACTATAATAATAATAATAATAATAATAATAATAACATAATTGCAATAATAAGGCTTTCGCCTCTATAAGTTTCTCGGGACACTTAAAACACTAAATTGAATTTCAGTTTCAGCCAGGTGGCAGTCGACACCTGCTTTGAATTGGTTGATATTTTCGGCATTTACCACACTTTCTGGGAGATTATTCGAGGATTCTACTATTCGGTTTCTAAAGCTCCATTTTCCAATGTCTTTTTGGAATTTCTTACCACTCAAGTGAGGACATCGTCAGACCTTATGTTGTCATATATATATATCGTTTATTCACCAAAATAGCAAAGATAGCTAGCAAAGGTAAGTCAATATAACACTTTCAACGGGATATAAAAATGGCCAATGGCAAATGACAAATAATACAAGATAAATACGCCTAAGAACTATTAAACGAACGAACAAAGTACGGCACAAACGAGTTAACATATCTTTCAGTTGCATCCGCTGGATAATTTGTTAATTTAGTTTTGTTTGAGTGGGTTTGAGTACGCGTGTTGGGCCTGTTTTTATTTTGTTCTACATACTCAGGCAACATTGATCTGTGAAGTTCAGAATTGAGACATTTGTGGCCAAAACTTATTGTTAAATGGTGCCTACGTTGCTCAAGGGAAGGGAGACCGAGACTTGACAGGCTCTCTTCATAACTAACGTACACTGGGCCCAGGATAATCTTAATTGCTCTTTTCTGGATTAGCTCCAGTCTACTGGATTGCTCCTTAGTCAAACCGGGATGCCATACCTGGCAGCAATATTCAAGACAAGGTCTGACATAACAACAATAAATTAAGACTAATTGTTGCACGGGAATCTTAAATCTCTTCAGGACCGAGAAAGATTTCAGCAGATGCGACCCATTTCTAACAAGAGCGTCAATGTGAGTATTCCATTTGAGGTCACTCTGGATATACACACCAAGTAGTTTAACACAGTTTTGTGTACTCAAACCAACATCTTCAATAACCGGAACATCTTTCTTGAGGAATGAAAATCTCATAACAACACTCTTCACGCTGCTTACCGTTAATCTAACTCGGCTTAGTTCGGGCTGGAGATTTTCATAAATATCACTGAGCGTGGTTGTATGATCAGAATGATTTGAAAGGTTTCTCAGTGAAAGCACAGATAGGTCATCAGCAAATTTAAAACGGTCACGAATTGAAGTTAAAATACGATTAAAAACAATCAAAAAAGACAATGGTCCTAGCTTAGTCCCCTGCGGCGATCCACAGTATATGTCCAAGAATTCGGAAACATCGCCGTTTGGTAGCTGCACACACTGTTCTCTATCAGATAAAAAACTAGCTAACATACGTAAGACAAATTTACTAGCCCCCATATCACCAGCCTCATGAATAGCCACCTCGTGGTCTAAACTGTCAAATGCCTTTACAATGTCAGCGAAAAGAGCGTCTACAAACGCGTGTTCCGTTTCGAGGTGCCTTAAAACATCATCTAACATTCGAACTAAATAATGCGCTGTACTACACCCGGGTCTAAAACCAAATTGACGGGGATCAATCTTATCTCGAATTTCATCATACAGGTACTCAAAAATAAAACCTTCGAACACTTTAGAAAACGCAGATGTTTTTGAAATCGGGCGGAGGTCACTAGCTTGGCTAGGAGATTTACTTTTAGGAATCGGCGTAATGTACGCTCTTTTAAAAAACTTTGGAAAGATACCTTCTGTAAAACATTGGTTAAAAACTGCGGTTAAGGGAAGGCTTAAAAGATCGCAACATTCAACAATCAACTTAATGGGTATTTCATTTGGGTAATTCGCTTTAGACGTGTCGAGTCGCTGTAACTTACAGCCTGGACTTGAATTACAGGTATGTCTTCAACATTTGCGTTTTCGGGAAGAGCACTAAGTGGAGGGTGCATCCGACAGATATCCGTAAAATATTGATTAATTACACTAGCTGCAATGGGTTCGCCGTTTTCGTCACTAATCATGATTGATTGCTTAGATTTACCCATAATCCTTTGGACAGCGGAATGAAATTTTTTCGGATCACTTTTGAGGAGATGGACAACACTTTTTGAACCGTACTCGCGGCGAGCATTTCGGACTTTGCGCACAATGAGATTTCGTAATTTCTTGGCTTCCTCGGCTAGCCCAGATCTAAATAAGGAGTTGCGTTCGTTAATTAGGCTTCGTTAATAGGCATAATAACTATGGCAAGTTTTAAAAGTTTCGATCAAACCACCTCGTAGAAGTCTAATGCCGATGAAGACTGGCCTTGTGCCCAGCGAAGAGCTAGAAACGTCACGACAGCAAACGTAGTTGATTGGCTTACACAGGATTTGAACCAATTTCGAGGTCTCGTTTGGGTGGCGTTTCATGTTCTTCCCGAGGCTCAATGGCGGGTTTAGGACTTGATCATATCGAGAACAAAGAAAGCACCAGAACCTCTATCTGCCTATCTCTGTAATACGACCATGCGGAGTCGAATAGATTCCTATGCCCTGCCCGATGCAAACGAGCTGAGCGTAGGAGGTACGCGGAACATCACAATTCGTTATCTCTACAAACAGCTATGTCGCAGTAAAGTCGCAGTTCTTCTCTTCCCCGGAGAAGAAATTTTCAAAGTGAAAGCCGATTGGTTGTCTATCATTGCGACGTTACATGTGACGCACTGCAGAGTGAGTCAGCGCGCCTCCTGCATTTTTCCTCTGATATGCGCAACGGCGAAGAGGGAAGTAGACGGGCATCAATCCAAAGCTCGAGCAAGTACCTTTGGCTCAGCTCTGTTTTGTCGGGGTATCAGTAGTTGCTGCATGGTACCAAAGACGGAGGTTCTATTGGATTATTTGTTCTTGGTCATATAGAGTGTTGCAGTCAGCTTTGGCTGACTCGACGACCTAACAAAAATTCTTGCATGTATAGGGAATAACACAGGCTCGAATTGTGGCATGCATAATTCGTTGGAACTGCCGTTAGCAAGGGAGCGAAGGCTGACAAGTTCTCCTTATTCTGGTTTACAGCTTCCATGCTGTTTACTTCTTAAAGGTGCGTTTTTTTTTATGTAGTTTCGGTGTAGTTTGACGTACTTTTGTTTTAGTTATGAAAGTACAGGATATGGAATAGAAAAATAAAACGGTACAATACATGTACTTTCCTAACTGAAACAAAAGTAAGTCAAACTACGGTGAAACTACACCGAAGCTACATCCAAAAAACGCACCTTAGAGTTGCCCAGTTATCGCCATCATCAACGTATAATTACAACTCTCTGATAGGGTATCTGATCTTCAGCAGAAAAAAGGTGCGAACATCCCTGACGATGAGAGTTTTGCACTATCCTGCAGTTTAAAAAAATGAAAACTTATCTTTTCTGTTCATTATCTTGTGGATCAAGTTTATTGTCTCTGCGTGATTGATGCTGGTAGGAGGATTTTTTCTTATTGTTTACTCCACCTTCGTTCTTTGTGTTTATTTTGACGGGTCATGAATAAAATCCTAAAATCGTCATGGACGAATCCACTTGGAGCCCTGAATGAGTAGAAGGCAAATCAGCCGTTTGTTATCTACGTAGCCCTGTAGGGCTATAGCTGATACGATATATTAACGTTATTAACTGTTTTTCTAGTGCCAATTGCAACAGTACAACCATCTCCAACAACAAAATCAAGTGCAGTCCCAGGTGCAGCAGCAACAGGAACTAGGAGTAAGGAGGTTAGACTGGGAAGCTGGTGGGCTCCGATCCTCGCAGCGTTCTCAGGTAAGTCTGGTGGACGGTATAAAGCGTTACGACGAGTGTGCGCTGCGATGAATGCCATTTGCGGTCGGTCTTAAAGCGGGCCACAAAAAATGGTCTTTCTACCACACACACAGTGCTAACCATCCCTACTGTCACTATGAATGTTCAAAACCACTAAAAACACCGTAAAACAATGAGCAAATTAAAAAAAAAACCAAATTTCCTAGGTTTGAAATAACTCTGTCTGGACTAAATCTCAGCCGATTATCCCGGACAGCTGTTATGGCACGTAGGGAGCCAAGGGTCAAAATAATAATTTCCATCTAATGCTCCAACTGTTTATTACAAATACAAATAAATACAAAATACAAATAAACCAGTGTGGTACCTCTGAAGACATACAAAAATTATCAGTTAGGTCTTATAATTCTTTGCTAATCAATCCTGGAAAATTCCGCCATCTATAGAAAAGAAGACGTTGTGCGTGGGTTTTTTCTCTAGCCAAAACAGCAACTCGGCTATCGAGTTGAAATCTAAACAAACCCGTGGCATGCGATCACTAAGAGAAGGTAAACCGAATGTTTGGATTAGGTCTTTAAGCATCAGCTTGATATTGACATTTGTTGGTGCTGTGATTGTTTTTGAAATTTATTAGTAAAAAATCCCGAGGCCATGGCAATCATGCTAACAAAAACAAAAAGCACTTGAAGACCTAATCCAAACATTCTGTTTACCTTCTATCACTGATCGAAAGCCATCAGTTTATTTAGATTTGAACTTGATTGTCAGGTTGCTGTTTTGGCTCGAGCAAAATCCCACGCAGAACGTCTTCTTGTATAATAAGACAAAGCAAGAGAAAAGGCTTTCGCCTCTAAATAACTCTAAGAAATTTTGAGTTGACGAATAGATTACGAAATTTTCCACTTTTGATTAGCAAAGAATTATAAGACTTAATTGATTATTTTTATTTCTGTCTTCAGGAGTACCACACTGGTCTTGGTTTTTTAATTTTATTAGTATTTGTAATAAACAGTTGAAGCATTAGATGGAAGTTATTATTTTGATCCTTGGCTCCCTGCGGGCCATGACGGCTTTCCCGGATAATCGGCTGAGATTTAGTCCAGACCGAATTATTTCAAACCTAGGAAATTCGGTGTGTTCTTTTAATTTGCTCATTGTTTGACGGTGTTTTCGGTCGTTTCGAACATTCATAGTGGCAGTAGGGATGGTTATCATTATGTGTGTGGTAGGAAGACCATTTTTTGTGGTCCACTTTAAACGAGAGAATCAACTTAACTATAAAACTAAAGCAAAATTCTCTGTGGGCCAGAACTTAACCATTCTCTTAATCTGGAACCCATACTCATCCGCATTCTTCATTTATCCTGCTTATCTTTCCGTACACCACCCACTGTAGGTCCTCTAACTCGCGACATTAACCCATCAGATGCAATCAGGCCCGTATCCAGGAATTTATTTCGGGGGGGGGGGGGTGCCTGCGGGTCGGACAAAAAAGTACAAAAAAGACATATATCAGAGGGAAAAGCCTATATAAATGATTATTTTTGTACGTTTCGGGGGGGGGGGGGGTCAACCCCCTACTGATACGGCCTTGGATGCAATTCAACAAACTTTTGCTCTCGCTAAACCGCTACCCCCATGTCTCTTTGGCAGACGTGTGCGGACCAAGGTTGCCACATCAAAAATATTTAGAGAGTGAGTTTTGGGAGTGAAATCTATTTTCATGAAATGTTCACTTTTGGTCAGAATCGCCTCTGTAAAATGACACATCTGAATTTTACTTCCATCAAAAAAGCTTGAAATAGTTACTTCTGGTCGGAATTCCTACTGCAAAAATTACACATTTGGTCATTTTCTGAAATAGAGTGATTTTTATGTCCTACGTAGGCCAAGAATGACAAAGACAAAATTGAGTGACAATTCACATTATCTGCGACATGTGGCAACCCTGGTGCGAACGGAGTTGCGACGGATTCTTCAGGTCCTTGTGACGAAGTCGGTACTGCTACCTTTTAAGCTGTGGAGTCAGACTCATCCTATTTTAGTTAATTCTTGAGAAGCTATTGTCGTCGTTCCAGAAATCTTGTCAGTAGTAGAGATTGTAGATGATATTCTGGCGTTTAACTTGATCAGGCGTGGAGTGGAAGAAAACTGAAAGCTGTCTGGGAGCGGGGGGAGGAGTGTAACTTGTGATAATATTACCACAGCAGAGATGGGCGTTCCAGACTGTTTCGGGGAGGGCAGTTATCATACAATCTGTGGATAGAGTTTTGAGCATTTGTTTGTTTTCGGAATGGTGTTTAGTATTATCAGCCATTTTATACTAACCTTCTGTTATAGCCTGATATTGGACCTGTTCGTTGATTTCTTCCTTGTTATATCTGAATCCAGGAAATTTGGAATTGAGCTTAGAAGCCCCCTAGTTCCAGGATTACAGCCACATGAACAAACCCGTAACAAAAAAAACACAACTTATAATGCATTTCTCATTTCTCTATTTTGCATTTCTCCATTCTGGGATTTGCTAAACATTTCCGAGAAAAGGCAAATTCGGACAAAATATTACAGACTGGCAAAATACCTTCTCGGACTCCCCCCCACGGGAGTCTAATTCAGCCCTGTCGAAGAAGTACCACATTATCGAAGCTTCCGCTAAGTGCTACACCATAGAGTGTCGTGCTAGAGCCCGGGCTTTCAAAAACAAATAGGAATCGCCGTTGACTCGCCTAACTTATCTGTAAGTCTTAAAAAGTTTATATAGTATTTCCTTTTCTTTGTGTGTAACTCATTTTTCTTTCTTTCTATTACTCCGCTCTTTCATTTGTTTATAGCGGGCCTCAATAAATTATTATTATTAATGGAGATCCTGTTATGGACACTTGAGGGTGAGGTAGGCGTTGTGGCCCTCACCTACATTTTACATATATTGATGTTCAAACCACGACAAGTAAACTAAGACAGCCAAGATCAAACTTATCCATGGTTATTAGCATATTAAATTTTTCCAATGGCTGAGCGGGAACAAATATTCGTGAAAATAAGAAGTAATAATTCGAAACGCCCTCCCCCACCCCTAAATGTAAGGCTACACAGTCCATCTACGAACTTGACCTTACCCTTGACCCAAAGAATCCCGACACCAAGTTTCATCAAAATATCTCATTCCCTTCGAGAGTTATCGTGCTCACAGACAGACGGGCATTTTTTGCGTTTTAGGATACCAAAAAGACAGAACAATCTTGTAATACATTTCCTGTAAGGTAAGCTTGTGTTGTGAGGTTGTAGTGGTGATAATGCCTCTGTTCTGCATTAACAACTTACTTGATCAGGGCTCCGTCCGCTCAACTGGCACAGACAGCGGAGACAGCGGCATCACGACGAACGAGCAGAATCTCAGCTCCCCGCCGCCAGCATACCCTCTCCCACCCACGTCGGACTCGGGGCATTTACGCCAGCAGCTATGGGAGGCACAGAAGCACATTGAGATGCTAAGGAGTCAGATGACACATTGGCAGAGGCCTCCCGGTGCCATATACGAGTAAGCAAGGGATTATGAATTTTTCTATCCACCCGCCTAAGCACGAAATGATAATCTGTGTGAAAGGCATGCTGCAGTATCTAGTCGGGTTAGACGTTTATAAGTTTTTGGTTTAAGGGACCTCTCGCACTATTTACTCTTTAACTTACAGTATTTTAAAACATTTGAATACTTTAAAGATAGGCTGTGCTTCCAACAAATAACCCATGGTTTTGGCTGTTCTAAGCTTTTTCCAATACCCGCTGACTTGTAGCGAAAACAGGGAAACAATTTACATAACCGGTTTTTCTGGTGGAAAAAACTCGTAGACAACCCGACAGACAACCGTCGATAGCGTAGAACACATCGAAGGTAGCAAAATACGGCAAGTGAGAAAATCAGCGTGGTTTCATTAGAGGGGTAAAATGTACCGTACGAGATTGGGTCTCCGGGTTTAGAAACATATGGAATGATTATGGAAGTAGGTTGCATTAGTATTATAGGTGAGACAGGTCCTTTAAGACTTGCTAGCTCAAGCAGACAGTGTCGGCGTCAGCCTCAATGAAGGCCCTGCCTTGGTGTGCAAAATACTATGTAATGCTAAAACAATCGATGTTTTATTCTATTCTACTACTTCAGCTACTGATACTGTTCCGTAAGAAACACATGCTCAAAGGGCTGGGGAACGTTGGCCGGGAATAGAAATCCGACCCTTACAGACTGTGTTGGCGCCGTGGTATATGAAATACTGTGACATAAACTACACTGTACGGTGACATATACTACAAAGTCAGAGTAATAAAGCCAGTGGTCGAAATGGTTAGTTTGCATTATACATGAAGTTGTGTCTTTCAGACCTAAACAAACATTGCGGCACCTTGCCAACATAGGCCAACAAAACAACCAGCTGTGCAAATTCTTGTAAAAACCACACGATCGTGCTCAACTACTAGCTCTGCATGTGCTTCTGCAGTTGATTATAACAGTCGCAGTCTTGTGTAAATATTAGTTCTAGTATGTGTAAGTTATAGGATAGACGGGGCGATCAGATTCCCTTGTCCCATACAGAAAAATAGTAGCAACTGTTCTTGGTTGTCATTAATGGTCCGATTATTTCGCGGTAAATTCTTAAAGGTTAACCTCCAACATCGAGGTTGATGTCGGATTATAACAACGAGATTGTAATTTACCTGTCCGAGCTGAAGGCAAGGCAGGTTATGAGAAATATCTGCCGAGCGTAGCGAGGTTGTTATTTTTCAATGGCCTTCTAGCTTGTTATTCCGATATCAACTGAGATGGAGGTATGTTAACTATACTTTTTCGAACAGAATTTTTGTCTACTTTGGTATCTTCTTTGGTAGTACTTATTTGCTACTTTTGTAGGGAATTTTTGTTTAGTGAAATGGCAACCCTTAGCCTATAGAAATGTGAAAATGACGACTGTGTGACCCGGGCATAATTTTTCTCTACTTTGGTATCTTCTTTGGTAGTACTTATTTGCTACTTTTGTAGGGAATTTTTGTTTAGTGAAATGGCAACCCTTAGCCTATAGAAATGTGAAAATGACGACTGTTGTGACCCGGGCATTTCTTTCTATAACAATACAATCCTTATCCTTGTGCGAAGCAGATGCCATCAAGCGGCGGACTCTTATGGAGATAGAATTGATCAACCTTAAATCGGTGTTGCCACTTGTCGAAGAATTCTGCGATTTGTCTTGCATTTTCGTTTCTTCGACAAGGCGAGGCCTTGACAACCTTCGACCTGTGGCTCCGCGACAGGTTCCAGTAAATACAAAAATGAAGCATCAGGGTTGAGGCGTATGATTATGAAGATGATCAAGCGAAATTTCTCGTTAACAGGTGGTAAAAAGGACCTAGTTTCGCAGGTGCCAAAATGTCAGTGTTTTTTTCCGGCCAAAAATCACAGGTTCCATCAGAAAAAGCGGCAACACTGGAGTTTCTATTAATAGACTGTTTAATCAGAGCAGAATAAAAAAAAAAAAAAATGTTGTAATTGCTCAATAGCTGCCTTTGGGAGAGTAGAGGAAAATAAGTTGAAGTAAGTTGGAAGTAATGTTGTTTCAGTTGACAAGTTTCATTCCAGTGGGAATGTGATTGTAACAAGGTACAGCCCAGGTTGGTTGCCTTTCATTTTTTGTATATTTTGTTTCTATAATATTTTTGAATATTTTTTTTGTATTGGTTTTTAGTTGTTTTTTTCTGAAAGTGATGTCTTTTATTTATTTTTTGGAGGTCGGGTTCTACTTTTCAGCAGCTGAGGATAAAATGAACTTCTGCGGAGGTTGATACGGATTCGTATCATCGTCACTGGAGGCATGATACAAAATCGTATCAACTTCCACACAAATTTATTGTCAAAGTATATAATACCTGTGGGACATAAACGGCCAGACTGGAAGAAAATCAGTAGGTCTTTTGGGTTGTTTTGCATGTTCCAGCTGCTTTTCAATCAGACTATCATTTTAGTGGCTAGTATGCCACTGCACTTGTTGAAACTGTAAAAGTCATTGCAGAATTTTTATATATAGATATGGGGACACGGAAAATTCTAATATTCATTTATTTATAGAATACGTTACAATAGTAAGCGTAGGATCGTCAACTTGCACACAGTTTGCATAACTTAATCCGTATGTTTTTTTTTTAAATATCGTTTTTTGGAATCCCAAAACGTAAGTGGAGGGATACCTATGACATCGCAAAAGTTGTCCGTGCGTCTGTAAGCACGGTAACTCTCGAAAGGAATGAGATATTTTGATGAAACTTGGTGTGAAGTTTCCTTGGGTCATCGGACAGGTCAAGTTCGTATATGGGCTTTTTAGCCCTACATTTAGGGGTGGGGGAGGGGTTCAAATTAAGGGGCAAACAAAATATTTTGAAACAGCCAATGTGGTAGTCGATTATGGGGTAAGAAGGCATGCTAAACACGATGATGAAAACCATTTTCTCGCCGAACAAATAGTTCGTCCGGAATCCGGCAAAAACCGGAAAGTTTGTTAAAAGTAAAAATTTTAATTGATGTTGATTAGATGTTCGATTTAGGGGTAAGAAGACTTGTGGAACACTTGCGTGAAAATCATTTTCTACCTGGACAAGTAGTTCATCCGGAATCCGGCCAAAACCGGAAATTTGTTAAAAGTAAAAGTTTTATTCGTAGTTGATTAGAAATGCGATTTAGGGGTAAGAAGTGATGCTGAATCCGTATATGACAATCATTTTTTACCCGGACACACAGTTCGCCCGGAATCCGGATGGAACCGGAAAATTTGTTAAAAGTTAAATTTTATTTGAAATTGATTAGGTGTTCGATATTGGGGAAAGAAGATACGCTGAATTCGTTTCTTAGCTTTCTTTTTTCACCGGACAAGTAGTTCCGGAATTCATTCGAAACCGGAAAATCGGCAGAAGTAAGGCAGGAAGTTTTCGTCAAAATAGATATGACTTATAGGGGTAAACACACATGCTGAATCCATATCTGAACTTGGTTTTCACAGATATTTGGCCTTAATCTGTTTCTAAATTTTGATATTACAAATGTTCAAGGAGTTTGGCGAAGACTGGACTTGGCAAAGAAAAGACCAAATATTGGATTTTTGGGATCCCACCGAAACCTTTGGTCTTGTTGAAGGGGAAGACTAATACTAACATAAATAGTAGAAAAGAATTTCGTCGCTTATCATGGTACATTACTTCAGGCAATGATTCTGCAGTCGTGTTCCGACAGGTAGGCTACCGGTTAACTGCTGATAGCTGGCAGCCTGGAGGGACATTCCAATTTGATAACCAGCTTTTGAAAGCCCGTGGGATCGTTCCAGTCTTATATTCCGCAGTTTAGACGTTCTTTTGAGAACTCATGCTAGACTGTAAGAAATTTGATAACATATAACCTATGCTTGCGCATCCTTGAGTTAAACATAATGATAATATATCTGTTATGACCCTTTTAAATGTTATCTTTTCGCAAAACATAACACTTTAAAAGGGTCGTAACAGTAGTTTTGTCTCGAAACATAACACTTGAAAGGGTCGTGACACGTATGTTCTCATAACGTTTAGCACGAGAATGCACACTTATATGTTATCTGTTATCAAACACAGTGACAATCATTTGTTCACTGTCGCCCTACAGGACGACAGCGGGCTCACGAACTACCATTTGCGAATATTCTGGAACATACAGTGTCGTGATTACCAAGAAGTGGCTCTCAGAACTAACTCAATTTTGTTGATTTCAGGCCGCAGCCACCTGCTGTCCAACTACCGGTGCCACCGCAGGATGTGACCTTCCAGCGCAGCAACTTGAGGGCTACCGTTCCGGTTAGGCGCCCTTCCCCCCTCCCTCCTCGAGCCAGTCTTAGGTCACTACCACCTACGAAGTTCTCGGGAAGTAGAGGTAATTGCGTGTTTTGTTTCTTCTTCTTATTTTCGTTAGGGTTGGTAGATCGAGTAGTATTCCCTTCGACTTTCAGCGATTTCAAGGGTGAGGACGACTTTGTAGCTGGAATTCGTACCTTGGTATTTGTGCGTGATTGCAGATCTGTAGTCTGAAAAAATTTGTGTTAGGAGATGGATGAGAAGAAAGACACGATGGATGCATGGTCTGAAAAAGGAAAATCAGAAAATTGGCCAGGAAGTGGGCTATGGGGCATAAAGCCACGCTGAAAAATATTCCTTTAGTCCAAGCTGACTGCGAATCATGTTTGATAGTGCAAAACGGATACGTCAGCTGGATTTTATTAGAGCTATTTTTCGGCCCTTCTTGGCAAGGATCCTCTTCAGGCTCAAAACCGCTCAAGTGGGAAGCACGAACTTATGTGCAAAACACAAGTTCCAACACTTTTTCCCACAAGTTCGTATTTCCAACTTGAGCGGTTTTGTCCGTTTTGGACTATCAAATATAAAAGCCACGCTGTGTCGCTGTTATGTTTGGTCCCGGATGAGCAAATCGTCAGAAATCTGCTCGAAGCCTGGCTGAAAATAAAGAATAATCCCAGATTCCTCCAGTTAGAGCATTGTTCTCCTTACCAAGAAGAAGCACAAGAACCTCCGTTTCCCTATCTCTGTAAGACGACCATGCGGAGTAGAATAGATCCCGATGCAAACGAGCGGAGGGTAGGAGCTACCCGCAACATCACAGTTCGTTAAAGTTTAACCAAAAAGGCTGAATGGGACAATCTAGTTACCCATCAGTTGTTCGCTTAAAGCGGACCACAAAAAATGTCTTTCTACCACACACACAATGAGCGTGTTCCATTCTACTTACCGTAGTTACTACGCATGACGTCACAAATTCTGCCTTTCTGTCATCAAGGCTGGAACGATTTTTCTATTTTCCAGCAGAATATCATGCCACGGGCGAATTCGACCAATCACGTGACAGACATCCGTAGTTACTACGCTCCCGAGCGTGGTAAGCAAATAGTTACTATTAGTTACTATTTCGAGAAGGCTGGAACGGTCAGCGTAGTAACTTTTCGTGAGGTTGGAACGGAAATAGTAACTAATAGTTTCTATTGGTACGAGCATGGAACACGCTCAATGATAACCAACCCTACTGCCACTATGAATGTTCAAAACGTCAAGCAATGAGCAAATTAAAAAAAAAAATTTCCTAGGTTTGAAACAATTCGGTTTGGACTAAATCTCAGCCGATTGTCCGGGACAGCCGTTATGGCTCGTAGGGAGCCAAGGATAAAAGTAATAATATCCATCTAATGCTCCAACTGTTTATTACAAGTACAAATAAATTAAAAACCAAGACCAGTGTGGAACTTCTTAAGACATTCAAACGTGGAAAATTTCCTCATCTGGAAAAGAAGACGTTCTGCTTTGGTTTTTTCTCGAGCCAAAACAGCAACCCGGCAATCAAGTTCAATCTAAATAAACTGGTGGCTTGCGATCAGTAAGAGAAGGTAAACAAAATGTTTGGATTAGGTCCCAGATTAATCCCAGTAGCAAATACTGCAGTTAACTTTAATCCTTACTCGAGAAACTTTTTACAGTGTAAGCTCACCACTGCCGACTGGAAAGCCGCGTTTGTGTTGCGACCCAGATTTTTCGCGTCATAGTAGAATTTGCGTTGTGGGGACGGCCGTAGATATTCTGAACGTCACTAGTAGAGAAGATAGTGGAAAATCAAAAGATCCCTTAGCAGAATCCAAATACTTCAGTGGATTCAGCCAAATGATACAAAAATAAGTTGGCTTTTCAGTTCAACTTTAACTCTGCTAAGAGCTTTGTCACAGTAGAGCCCCGGAGAAGAAATTTAGAGAGTAACAGCGGATTGGTTGTCTAGCGTTGTGACGTCACATGTGACGTGCTGCAGAGCGGGTCATGTGTCAACTCAAAGCTCAGCAAGTACGTCTGAACCGGTACGTCTGCCTAGCATCACCGTTCACACCAGTTCACACCAATGCCTAGGCACAGATTTTGGGCCAGGCACTTAGTTCCACGCTCTAGAACTTGGTGCCTGGCTACGGCTACATGGGTACATGCTTGTGAACGTGGCTTAAGAGTACCGGACTGCCCATGTTTTGCTCTTTTCGCTGGTCTTTGGAGCACTTGTCTTCATTGCCATTCGCTGAAAAGACCGGCTGCCTCTTTTATTACTCTGATAGCTAAAATAAATCTACAAAATTAGAAGAAACGAAAAAAAGGGTTGGATCTTGGGAACAAACAAAGTGTCTAATGCTGCATTTCATCTTATTTGTCAGATTAGCGAGTCGTGGCAGTTCCGCGAACTATGAGGGATAGTTCATAAAATAATGTATAGCCTACCTGTAAAGGACAGTCCAGGTGATCTTACGAGGGCTCCTCCTCATCAAGTGAGCACGTTTAGTTGGTGTATACTCTTCATGTTCCCGAAGAAGGTTTAAAAAAATTGTAGTAATGAGAAAGTTGATTGTAGTAATTGAGAAACTTGTTATGGTACAGGCCCTGCTGGTTCCGTCTTCGGATCATCCGCCCAGATCGCCAACAGCTCCCTCAGCATCGCTTCTAAAAGCGATCAGCGAACCCGAGACTTCAGCTCTCCGGGTCGAGTGGACTTGGGTCACACTCCCGCCTATTACCGGGTAGGCCACTCTCCTTCTCCTTGCATGGCGAGAACACCATCTACTGGGAGCGGGAACGCAGGAAAGTTTCCAACGGTGAGGCCAGAAGTAAGCGGTGGCGCAAGATGTCAGTTAACCAGTTACAGAGCAAGGGAGCCTGAAGTTCAGCAAAGAGCGGTAAATTGCATACTAAATTTTTAGAGGCCAAGAGTTGGCGAGGGGATACTCACTCTCCAGAACCCGGTATACACTCGTTCCAGGAATCGTTCAGTAACCAGCACCCGGTGTACACGGGTTTGGGGGGTAAGTATCCCCTCGGTACAGTAGAGGTATGCTTATGTGAACGTTTGTTGACATAGAACTTTGCCATTTTCATGCACTTTCTGTGTCTACAGCTAACTACCAGTTAGCCAAAATATGTAATTAAGGGCATCTGAAGACACCTGAATAGGTATTTTGGATCTTCATTCTACCATTTAGCCCACAACTGCTCTGTTCACATTAAAGTAACTGTTCACATAAACATACCTCTACAGTACTGTAGATTGAAAACCATATTAGGGTCTGGTCGGGCCCATGTTCTGTGTTGATAGGCGTAGCTGGAGAATAAGGGTCCATCCCCGTCATCGAAACTAATTATTAGTTTCCTTTCGCTTTATCAACCCTTCCTTTTCATGCTTCTGATTTTCAAATTCAATTCAGTTTATTTTCAAAAATTCGCTCACGGACGAAGCCGAACATTGAATTTCTTCCGTCATGTATAACTTAACAATTAAAAACAACTATAACTAATGTTATTCATTTGGTCAACGTACATGTATCTCACAATAAAACTCTAAGTAAAACCTTTAATCATACGATTATTTTAATCATTTTCTTAAACTTTAACTTTAATCATTTTCACGGAATAATGAAAATAAGTCATCGTGGAAAATAAGGCTGTTCTTTTACAGTGTGAAGTAAGTTTAATTATTCGGATGCTCGCCAATGAGGCTGACATAGCAGAACAAGGCTCCAGAACTCCCAACATCGAATTTTTGCAAGGAATAATAAGAAGAATAAATACACCAGAATAGGGCTCTTGTCTTAAGCAAGGAGAAGAATAAGATAGGAACAGGCTCCTTTCTCTGAAGCCTGAGAAAGATCTTGTAATGCGCGAGGACCCTCCTTAAAAGAACCTGTCGTAACTATAATACCAATGCAACCTACTTCCGTAACAGCATTCATTAGTTCTTAAAGCGCAACTTTCTCGGAAATACCATTACTTTCCATCTGAATTTAGCGATTTTCTTATTAACGTTTGGCGACTCTGCACAGCGTTCCTGCTCTCCGACACGGCGGCTGGGCGCAGAATATTTGATAACTGAACGCGCCGTGGATAAAAAGTACGAAAACTAAGCAAATAAAGCTAGTTCTCATATCCTTGTATGTGAAAGAGTTGTTAGCGGACGTTGACGATTCTGGCAAACTTTGCGTTGTGTAAAGGGCAAAACTCAGCACGGGCAGAAAGGGCACTAAAAATTCGTAGGCACAAAACGAAACAATGGAGAAAGGTGGGGATTTCAAAAGCTTATAATTCCACGAGGGAGCTAGGTATATTATAAAAGGCAGAATAAGCAAGAAGGGTCCTTTAAATCCCGAGACCAAAATTTCATGTTGCATTCGGAACCCGCAAACGACAACTCACTAGTCTTTGCACTTGCCGCGGTTCCCTAGTTTCCATGGGGGTTATACCCCCGACGAGTGTCACGTCTCATGCTGTTGATGCGTATACCGGGTGATCTGAATTTTGCCGAGATTTTGCTAGAAGACAATGGGCACAGGGAAAGGATTAATACAGCTAAGGCCGTGGAAAATTTGTTAGTAGAGGAGCCTAGCTTCATATTGGAACATAAACAGTGAATAGTGCGAGGTGTGCTTCGAGACAAGCAGGGCGTAATTTCGTCAAAATCGTGGGGGGAGGGGGCAAAGTTGGAGCCGGTTTTCCCCCAAGTCAAGTGAAAATGAGCAGTTTTATTTCAAGAAGAAAAACGTAATAAAAACAAAGAACCAAAAAGATATTTTACTAATCGACCAAGGCGAAACGACGCTTCTTCAAATTTGCGAAACTTTCCACTGCGCGATTGACGTCAAGCTTCTTCGCTTTTTCAGGTTGGGTACCAATGACCAAAAGATCACTTAGTCGGTCGTCTGACATAGACGTGTTTAACCCTGCGCAGCGCATGCATATCGCTATAAAAGTTTCAAGGCTTCCGTGTTCCAATCTTACCAGAAAGACAAAGGTATACTAAAGAAAATCGATCTGTTTCTGTGGATGCTTGAATTCTGTAGGCCTATCTTAGTTTCGACGAGAGTTTCGAAGATGCTAAATTTCAGCTGGGGGGGGGGGCAAACTGGGGTCTGGGGGAGGGCAGTTGCCTCCCCTGCCCCATCGCAAATTGCGCCCCTTGAAGACAAGAGTTGCGTTTTATTTGAAGTTCATAGTACAGCGGGAGCAGACTGTAAGTTGGCGTTTTATTCCTGGCGGACTACGTCAGAAGGTACGCTGAACAGTTTCCTGCTTCACCCAGCGTACAAACTAGCGGGTCCGCGGGCACTCAGCGTACGGCCCGCTGGCGAATAAAACGACAACGAACAGTCCGCTGTACTATGAACTTATGTGTACTATGAAATAAAACGCAACTAAGCTCTGGGGAGAGAATACGGGTAACGGTTCAAAACGCAGGATTAGATTCCGGCGCCATCTGTGAGTGGCGTAAATCAGATATTCACATTGTAGACAAAATTGCATGTGTCCGAAATAAATATGTACGGCGTTCAGACCAGTCAACCACAAACCCCTGATTTTTGGATACCCTATGCCAAACGCTGGATATGTCTAGCGTGCTGTTGACAACTTATTTTATCTCTATTCGTGACTACAGAAACGTCGTATTTGGGCTCTGCCCTCGAGAGATATGTTTTGCTTTATTATTAGATAAATTGAAAAAATAAATTGAAATACCCTATGCCTAACGCTGGATACACTATGCCAGGTGCTGGATACTGTAACCCAGTAAAATATTGATGATTTGAGTGAAGCTAAAAAATCAACCAATCAGAATTCTGGAACTCCTTTATATTGAGATAGGTCAGGGTTAGGTTGCCAACAGGTATCCAGCGTTTGGCATAGGGTATCCAGCGTTAGGCATAGGCTATGCCAAATGCTAGATATACCCAGCCTTTGGCATAGGGTATCCAAAAATCAGGGATTTGAGGTGGACTGGTTCAGACTCGAAGGACTGTTAGTGATACAAGCCCTTTTCAGGACTCGATGATTCAAGGGCTACGAAACGAGCAGCAGCGATATCCTGGACATTTCCAGTAATCAGACTTATATTGTTGTGTTCTTAAGCCAAGGCAACTACAATCGCCCAGTATTTATGTATATTCTCGATCTGTGAACCTGATGCATTAGTTGCCTAACTTGTGGCCTTTTCAAGAAGGTCTGTATTTTGATCCTAACTGAACCTCTAGTCATATTATTTTAGTTAATAGATTTTTGATTAGAGACTATTTTACGTAACGTATTTAATGAAAAATAAAATAGCGCTTTGAATTCTGGCACGTGTCCGCAAGGTTAGTTGATTGTGTTCTTGCATTTCTTGCACTAGCAAACGCTGATAGACAGATTATCCGGAAGCTGACTAAAATTGTTGGACGGGATTCTGTGTATCTACTACACAAATATACCGAATAGTTCTGGCATCGAAAAATTACTAAAAAATTTCGGTAAATTTGTTCACCGAAATCGTAATAACTGCCGAATCCTGGCAATTATACCGAATACCGATCATTATACCGAATATAAGATTTGTACCGATAGCATATTTGGATTCTGTATAACTATTGAATCCCCGTAAATATACCGAATAGATCTGGTATCGAAAAAATACCGAAAAACTTGTGAAATTACACAATTAGTTGCGTTTTCGATCCGAATTCTCCTCACAGTTCTCCTATTTCGCGTTTTTGGACTATTCAGATGAAGCGAATTCACCTTTTCTTGCGTTTTTGTCAGAATCGGGGAAAGCCTCCCGATTCTGCAGAATCGAGAAGTTGCTCCGATGGCGAATTTTCGATTCTCCTCTCTCCGTTCTTTCTCCCTGATTGGTCAACAGAGTGCAGGGGTTTAATATGCGTATACGTATAGGCCTACCGGGTTGCGGACACGCTGCCAAATTAGTGTTTTTGTCAAAAGCGAGAATGGAGAAGCCAGAGGAGCAAAAACGGTAATTTGCACGAGAAGCGAGAATTCAGAACGGAAAATTCGGATAAAAAACGCAGCTAATATTTGTGGCATGCCACTTGCGCCTCTGTTGTCCCGAGAGAGATACGAAAAGGTGGTAATATATTCTGGGTTAAAGCTTATGCGCTTTCCCAGGCCAATAATTGCATAAACAATCAACACGTAATAATTGTAAAATAATCACAGATTTGTACATAAAAACTCGAAAATCTCGTTTTTCCTGTTTCTTTTGTGATTGACGTGGCCCGATTTCAAACCCTTGCTCCCTGAACTATCGGCTGAACCTTTGCTGTAAGTGAAGGTAAACATATCAGCGTAAATAGGCCTAACCAGTAGCGCTGACCTCAAATTCTCTGCCCCGAGCCAGAAGGTGTAATGGGCGGTTGGGGGCTAGCCATCATGGTTCTTTCGCACACCCTTCCTGTCACCTTTGCCAGATTTCTCTAGGCCGCCATCTGAAGCTGGGTGGACACTATTTGCATTTTTGCGGTAACCTAGAGTTGCTCTTACCCGGTAACTGAGCGCACTCTTGTCGTTTTTTCAGACACCCGGTTACTGCTAGGCTACTAGGTTACTGAATTCCAGTAATCCCGGTCTCAGCAGGGTTACTCGTTACCAGATACCAGGGTTACTAACATATTGCTGGTTAACAGCGAAAACAGCAATTTGTCAGAGTAACAGACACCTCGTTATCGCAAAAACACAACTATTGGCTTGTCATAGAGTTTACACCGCAAATCCCCGCCCCAAACCAAATCTTAGGCACCACAAAGGCTCGAACGGGTGACTCCTCGCTTACGAGTGTGTCTGCTAACCGTTCGGACAGGTCAGACTTCTGCCGTGGTTCTTCAGTATATGCGACAAAAGACCCCGTAGTCCAGTTACTTTGAGGGGAAGGATGAAAGCGTGGGCTGGCTTGCCTTTACGCACACCTTGCACTCCGAGCCCAGGTCAATAAAACAGGAAATGAAGCCTTACCGCTAACTTAAACATGTGATCACTTAGGACTTGGCTCTTATAAGACCCGTCGTACCTATAGTGCCAATGCAACCTACTTCCGAATTTGAGTCATTAATTCTTAAACCTGAAGATCTAAATTTCATATGCATCTTTGCACTTTCCGCGGTTCACGATTTTCCATGCGCACTATGCCCCAACGAGTGTTCGCGGATCATGCTATACTGATGCGTAAAACCGGTTATTTCAGTACTGGGTTGTTTTGAAGAAAAGTTGTTTCTTCAGCTTCCAACAAAGTAGAACTTTAGTGCTTCCCGTGGCAACCCTGACGACGCTGTTCCTTACCTCGGTCCGCTGGCGGAACCAACAAAGCGATCTGATTGGCCCTGTATAAGCGAGAATAGAACGCTAGTCTATTACTCTGTTGAAAAAGGAGAAAAGATAAGGGACAAGTGTTGTGCTGCAGTTGTATACGTGTCTGGAACTATGTGTGCTTCTAAACGTACCTTTTACAAGTCGTATACACGGTACACTGCTGGGACCTTATAAGTGGGGAGGCTGGTCTATATCGCTGGCACTTATAGATACGCTCTTCGTATATTTCACTTTTTCTTATAAAAACTCGTAACAAAACTTGAAAAAGATGCGAGAAAAGACTCCGTTAACTTTATAATACAATAGGAAATGCGCCCAGTGACTCAATACCGCACATGTTTACTCCTCTTTGGACTAGAGCGTAGCCATTAATACCCCAGAAAGTACTCCAGGAATTCCGGACAATCCAGTAGGGAGTTGTGGAAGTCGAACCGTACCCGACAATGTTAACTGCATGGTTGACTCCAGTTGGGCAGCCTGTTTCGCTGTAGACACCGCCTGTGTAGTACATGAAGTTGTTGCTGGCGAAGATGGCAGCACTGACGGGACCGGTGGTAGCCAACGCGTTCTGGATAGCTGCTTCTGTAGTCAGCATCGCAGACTTGCCGTTGACCCTGCCGGTTTTTGTGCAGGGGTTGCAGGCTCCTCGAGTCAGAGTTGTACCGGATGTGTAAGGATAGGAAGCGAGGGAGCACTGGCCCCTATTATTAATCACCCAATCCCAGGCGGTAGTGTAGAAACCACCGTTGCAAGCGTTGTCGGACATATCACAGCTGACGAGGTGCTGCTGGCTGTTGCGGACTAAGTTTCCCTTTTTGCAGTTGTAGTAGTCGACCATAGCAGTAGCAGAGAAGGACCAGCAGGAGCCGCACTGACCCTGGTTGACAATTGGGCTCATGCAAGTGTCCGTTCTAAGGTCAACACTTAATGGCAGTGCCCTTAGGACCGGAAGTGGAACATCGCTAATGTTGGTCGGGTTCATGGGAAGGTCGGTTTTCGTAACCTTTAGACCGTTGACTAACGCCTGCTCTTCCGTCGTCCAGTCACTGAAGTCGTTGTGTCCCATGGTGTAAGATACCTCGCCTCGGTTGGCCTTGTTGTTGTGCTTCTCGATCTGATCGTCCTTGTCCTCCCAGATCTTGCGCCGACGGGACTCGTCCTTACCATCTTTATACTTCTTGCCGTGCTTCCCCTTGAACTTCTTCCAGTCTTCCTCTGATTTTCTGCCGAGAGCGACTTGGCAAACTGCCAGTGTGGCAAGTAAGATGAGCAGTTTCATTTTCTGAAGGAAAAAAAAATACCATTGACTTAAGAAAAGTAGAACTGGGATCTAAAGCTTGCTGTGGAGGATACCTATGACTTCGTAAAAGTTGTCGACTTCGTAAAAAGTTGTCGAAAAGAATCACGATAACTCTCGAAGAGAGTGAGCTTTTTATTCAAACTTGGTGTGAGGATTCTTTGTGCTAACGGATAGGTCAGGTTCGTAGATGAGCTCCGTAGCTCTATATTTAGGGGTGGGGAGGAGGTTCAAATTAAGGACCGACAGAACATTTTTTAAGCTAATGAGGTAGTCGATTTAGAGGTAAGCAGGCGTGCTGAATCCGTATATGATAGTTATTTCTTCACCGGACAAATAGTTAACCCGGAATCCGGCCAAAACTGGAAAATTTGTCAAAAGTAAGTTTTTGACTTGCAGTTGGTTGGAGGTTCGATACAGTGGTAACAGGACGTGCTGAATCCATGTATGCAAACTATTTTCTCCCCGAACATACAGTTCGCACGGAATCCGGCCAAAACCGGAAATGTGTGAAAAAGTAAAGGTTTTACTTGAAGTTGATTAGAGTTTTAATACAGGCGTAAGGGGACATATTGAACACGTATATGCAAACTATTTCTTTCCGGACATAAAATTCGCCCGGAATCCGGTCAAAACCGGAAAAGTGTTGAAAGTAAAAGTTCTATCGGAACATAATTAGAGGTTTGATGCAGGGGTATCCGCGTATAAAAATTATATTTCGCCGGACAAATAATTTGCCCGGAATCCGGCCAAAACCAGATAATTTGCTAAAAAGTAACAGTTTTGTCTGAAGTTTAGCCGTTAGGCCATACGTTTTTAATAAAACACCACTACGGTATCATCTATGTTTATTTTCAAACGGCTGATTAATGTTATATAGTAAATGTTTATTGAGTCTGACGGAAGATAAGATCTCTAAAAGCATCGGTTGTCTGAATAAAAAAAGTCCAGTTAATATTGAAAATTTTGGGATCCCATCAAAACCTTTGGTCTTGTTTTTTATGGAATTCGTGGACAGTTGCGCTGTCAAAATTCGTACAACTCCTGTTTGTCGATGTTGGTGCTACTTCAGAATTCCCTGATTTATTCAACCCTCCCTCGGATTGGTAGGCCAGACTTGACAATATTTGCCATTTCCTGCTAGTTTTGTGTGGCAGGCTTTACGTTGAAACAACTTTTATCGCGAGTTGAAATATTCGCATGGGCATGGCACATCTTAAACAAAATCACCATCATTTTTTCATAACAGGTGTTGCCAAGGAAATTCATTCCGACTCGTATTCAACTGTCTGACGCGTCAATACGAGAATGAACAATCAAACAGCCACGTCCATCAACCCTCACAAACCGAGAAAAGGTTCACTGCTTAGAATTAGGAGACCATTTCGCTGGTTTTAAAGGTTCTGAAGGGTTGAAGTTGATTCTGCTGTTGACAAAATAATGGTTCCTATGTCACATAAATATATATATAATAACTTACCTTTTAGCTAATAGAAGAAGTAAAATGGAAAGTCAAATGGAACTGCTGTTCTTCCAGTACAGGATAGGAATGGACTGCCTACCGTGTATACATTTCCCGAATCTTAAATACACGCTACTACCCTTGCACATGTGCTCTATTTCTTCCCTTTCAAACAGAAATTATCGTTATCAAAATGGAGCAGTCAGAACTAGAACATCTTTCCAAATTGGTGTAATTTGATAAGAAGGGTGTTTAGTGTGTATGGGTTCTACTAAGGTGAATGAAAACGGGTTTGAATTTGATATGTATTAGGAGGTGGGGTATGAACATTCAAACAACAGCTAAGTGTTTATATTGCACTTGTTGCGAGTAAGTGGTACAAGAAAGGAATTGACGTCACAAAATACGCCCTTTACCCCACCGTAGCCGGATGCGGTTCGAACCTACAAATGGGACGTCTAGGGCATCTCTTCGTACCGTCCATCAGTTCTCAGTCGAATCTGAGCATTTCTGGGAAGCATCCGAGCGCCACCTAGGTCGGATCGGACCGGGATGCAGAAATAGATCCTCGAGGGAATATGAACTCTGTACTGTCCGTTTTTGCTGCTAAATTGGTTTGGTCCCTTGAAGCGCCCGAAATTTCCGGGACCCGCCTCCAACTCTCCCACCGTGACCAGCTTCGGTTCGGACACGTCTGTGGCCTCTCCCCGTAGAAGCCGGATCAGACCGGGACCCAGAAATGGATCGTCTAGGGCAGTGGTTCCCAACCGGTGGTACGCGTACCCGAAGGGGTACGCGGGACCCTGACAAGGGGTCCTCGAAGGTTCCAAAACTGACTTAGGTTGTAGTTTTAAAATTTCGCCTTACTTAATCAACTGATCATACCATAAGACTGATGAAATTTCAAAATTTAACTGTTTCCCTGTAATTTTGGTTGGAAGTGCAAGGAGAGCACACAAAAGTGGAACCGCCATATTATAGTAAAAAAATAGTAGAACAATCATTCTTACGCAACGTTTTTGAACCTCGGTTAGGGGTACGCGATACGGAAAGGGTTGGGAACCACTGGTCTAGGGTATATGATCTTTTGTACCTTCCAAGTATCATCCCAATCGCTCCATTTGTTTGATACCTAGGTTAATGTCTGCCCCCCCCCCCCCCTCCATCGTGATCTGATCCGGTTCGATCCGAGCACATCAAAAGGTCAAGATTCACATGAATCTGAGAATTTTTCGTGGTACGAAGAGATGATGCCCTTCTTTTACTTGTCCGAACCGGTTTTCGCCGCGGTAGAGGCAGATGGGGGGTTCCTGGAAATTGCGTGCCACAATCAACGAGTGGAGCGGTTGGGATGAAACTTGGAAGGCACAAAGATCATATACCCTATACATGATCTTTTTATGTGTCCGAACCGGATTCGGGGGGGCATCTCTCGACGGTGTAGGTGTGAAGTTCTCATTCACTTTCTTGTACCACCTAATCGTCACAAGCAGGGGCGTCGAAAGTGCGTTTTCGGTGGAGGGGTGCAGAGCCAAAATTTTACCGAATCTTTCAAAAAATGTTACCGAATCCTAGAACTAAGAATTGGAGCTTTAAATTATGGAATAGAAACGAATACGTAGGAAGAGTAACAATTAAGGGCAGCATGAAAGACGATAAGCCAACTATTAGGCGGTGTTTTGGCGAAGCCCACATGGAGAATATATTGCCGGGCATGATTGCAGTAACAGCCTCTATCTACTATAGCGAATAGAAAATTAAATCGAGCGCCGCAGGGGAAAATTTTCGAAATCCATTTTTTTTCTGTAGGCTAAAATTTAACTGCTTCTCTTACAAATTCTATCATTTACCGTTGATTAAATACCTAGACTCTAAGAAGTTCCAGAAACCGGATGGAGCGACGTTCCGGCAGCAGCAGCAAACCGTAGTCTAGTCAATATACTAGCCATAAGTTCAGTTCGAGCTTTTAATGTTTCGAAATCTCAATCCTAAAACTGGCTTAAAACCCCCGTCAAATGACGCGCCCTTCCACAAAATAGAGAATATTACGAAAAGTGCTGCAGGCGGAATTTTCGAAATATTTATGATTATATATTCTTTTTGGGATCCAAAATAAAAGTAGCCTAAGGACTATCGATGGTATCATAGATTGTCCCTTTGGTCTGCGACCAGTGCTTCACTCGACCTCTTCTGAGTTTCGAGGTTCGTGGTAACTTCCGAATCCTGGCAATTATAACGAATACATTACCGAATCCCAGTTATTATACCGAATAAGTTTAGACCGATAGCATGTTCGGATTCTGTATAACTACCGTATCCCGGTTATTATACCGAATTGTTTTGGTATCGAAAGACTATCAAACAATATTCATATTTGGTATACTTACGAAACTGGAACAAAGTCAGGATTCGTGGTTAACTTCCTAATCCTGGAAATTATACTGAATAAATTACCGAATCCCAATCATGATACCGAATAATTTTGAACCAATAGCTTACTCGGGATTCTGTGTAACTACGGAATCTCCATAAATATACCGAATAATTCCGGCATCGAAAAATTACCAAATGATTTCAGTAAATTCTCTCACCAAATTCGTGATAACTACCGAATACTGGCAATTATACCAAATCCCGATCATTATACCGAAGAGATTTGTACAGATAGCCTATTTAGGATTCTGTATAACTACCGAATCCCCGTAAATATATCGAACAGTTCTGCTATCGAAAAAATACCGAACAATTTTAGTAAAATTTTGGGTCTCCGGCCCAAAATTTTACCGAATCTCAAAAAGGTGGGGGGTGCTGCACCCCCCCCCCCTTGCGACGCCCCTGGTAACAAGTGCCATATGAACTTGTTTATCTTATTGGTGGGAACAAACCCCTCTTTCGCGGCCGGTCTTGCTGGATTTCCTTTTTTTGTGTAGATCGAAATTTGCTATATTTGTTGGCATTGGTGTGTAGATTTGCCTTTTGGGGTCCTACCCCATGTCACCGCGTTCAGGGGCAATGGGCCCAGTGACTTTAATTATTTAAATTAAATTCACTTTATTCATCCAAAAATTCTTCATTGCGAAAAATAGCATAGAAAAATGTCAAGAAAAATTCACTAACATACAAGTTGATAATATACTATTACTTTACATAATCTTCATGCAACACACAGTTTTGGTTTCTTAATTCGGTTCATAATAAAGCATTTCTAATATTATATAACATTTGTTTGTGTTACAATAATGTTCAGTCATCGGTTCAAATAATTATGACTACGTATAGAAACAACACACTGAAATCACTATTAATAAAACAAACATAAACTTGGTCACGTCACAACTGATAAAATAACAACGATATAGTCAAACAGACTTAAGTTTGTAACTTCACCACGACTGGAGTTATGATTACGAAATTTTCTTTACGTATAAGGCGTATTCTCGCCGTTCCCCGAGGACTCCTCGGGTAATCAAATGGAACGGCGATAATAGAGGGAGTCACTCCACTCGGACTCCGTGTACAGAAACAGCGAGAACACGGGGAATGCTTCCAAAATGGATTTTGTTCGAAAAAAAAATATGCAGTTGACGAAACTAGTCTGGATCCACTTCATTTTTGGTTTTGTTTATTCTGATTGTTTTTAATTAATTTTAAATTGCACCAACACCAGCAAAAATTGATTCCCCTCCCAATCTGATAGTGAGTGAAAGAAAGTGAGAAAGTGAGTGATGATAATTGGAGCATTGCCCGTCCGTGGGGACTCGCGAGAATACGGGGAGTGAGCCCCCTGGACAAACAAAAACATGGGGACTCCTCAAGTGGAAGTATTGGAAGTATTGCTGCCGCTATTTCGCTATCTCTTCGATGTGTTCGGTCGGGAGCAATGTGCCATTCCATGATCAAAGTCTCTTGGAAAGGACCTGATGGTACCACGATCTGGGGTAGTTGATCCTTGAAGTGTTGCTTAAGTAATCCTTTGTCGTCCCATTTGTAGAAAGCGCCACTCTGATCTGGCAGTCCAAACGCCGCCAGTTGTATAAAGTATTGCGTCCGCTTGTCGCAGACCTGCTGTCGACTTACTTCTCCGTATGTCCAGCCATACAGATGTTCCGGCAGCTCCAAGTTCGAAGTAACCACACGTGACATCTAGAGGAAAATTATTTACATTATATTACATGAAGCAACTTTTGCTCATCTAGCTCAAGCACGACTGAGGGTGTCAGCATTCGCGTTTTCGGAACCACGCCTATGAAGTTGTATGCCTGGAGCTGCAAGGCCCATCTTGCAAGCTTTTCGTTTCGGTTCGCCATTACTGATAACCAACGCAGCGGGTCATGATCTGTCTCGACCCAAAAGTGCCGTCCTGAAACGTAGTAGTGCCACTTCTCGATGGCGACTTTGATGGCCTTACATTCACGTTCCAAGGTCGAGAATCTCTCCTCTGTCGGCGTAAAACGGCGGCTCAGGTACGCAATTGGAAGCTATCATTGCCATCAATTCGCTGGCACAGTACAGCGCCGAGGCCTCTGTTGCTTGCATCGGTTTGAATGATGAAGTTTCTGTCGAAATCTGGATTCTTAAGCACCGGTGAAGAACACAGTGACTCTTTGAGCTTCTCGAAAGAGGTTTCCGCTTCTATGCTCCATTCTACCACTTCTGATGCTCGTTTCTTCGTTAGGTCTCGAAGTGCGCCAGCTGCCTCAGCGAAGTTTTCGATGAACCTTCCGTAGTATCCTACAAGACCTAGGAAAGATCTTATGCCTTTCTTTGTTGCAGGTTTCGGAAATTTTTTGATGGCTTCAATCTTGCTCTCCAAGGGACGAATTTCGCCGTTACCCACCAGATGGCCAGGGTATTCTACCTTCTCTCGGGCAAAGCTGCTTTTCTTCGGGTTTACTGTCAACCCAGCGTCTTGCAGTCTCAAAAGCACTGTTTGTAAATGCTTAAGATGATCCTCGAAGCTATCTGAGAAGATGACGATGTCGCCTAGATAAGCGCGGGCAAATGATAAGCCATGCAGAAGCTTGTCCATTAGCTTTTGAAAGCGCCCTGGCGCCCCTTGGACGCCGAACGGCATGACCAGAAACCCTCCAGTCCCATCGGCGTCACGAACGCTGTCTTATGAATGCTTCCAGGGTGCATTCTAATGTGCCAGTAACTTCGAGACAAGTCTACCACTGATTGCCAGGTCTGGTGTAAATCTTGAAATCCACCCCAAAAAATTATCATATTTTGGGTGTTGGTCCATTTTGCGCGGGTACGTTTTGGCTGGGGGCGTTTAGCCACGGGGAGGTTTCGCCACGGGGACGTTTTGTCATGAGGATGTTTTTTCATAGGGACGTTTTGTCATGGGGACGTTTCGGTTGAGGATGTTATGCCGACAACCCAATACTTCAGATCGAAACGAAACAAAAATGACAACGATCCTACAAAAGAAGCAATGCATCTTCCATCGTATTTTCGTCTCTCCAAATACTTACTACATCTAAACCCAATTTCATTCATCCGAAGTGGGAATTAAGAAAACCTGAAATCGGACGACCTATATACCATCACTCAAGAACACCCTTCTTATCAAAAAACCCTAATTTGCAAAGGTGCACCAGTTCCGAATGCTCCATTTGATAACCACTGTTATTGTTTGAGGAGTGACTTGAGCACGTATGCAAGGGTTACAACCTGTATATAACATTCGGTAAACGAACAGATCGGTAGTCAGTCCAGTCCTATCCTCTACAAGAAGAACAGCAGTTGCATTTTATTTGTACATTACTTTTACCATTAACTGAAAGGTAAGTAACCAAGTGACATGAGAAATGATTCTTTTATAATTTAACAGAAGATTTTTTTGCAGTATTTGCTACTGGGATTAATCTTGTCTTCAAAACCATAATCTTATCTCTAATTCGGATTAATCTTATCTCAGTAGAGATAGATGCACTTGAGAAAAATGCTCTTGCGTGACCGCGTAGCAAGTTTTCCCTGATGTGTGTGAGATTTATACCTTATAAACCACAATGGATAAATAAATGATTGAATGAATTTGTTTATTTTCCATCTTCATACATGTTACAAGAGAAAGAAAAGGTACAACAAACCCAACAAACCTAGAACTGCCACTTATCAAAGGATACTAGTGAAATCGCCTGAGTCTTTATCAACTAATTTTCCGATCCCACTCTCATTTTCTATGAATCTTTAGTCACATTTTGTTTTCAGGAAATGAAACTGTTCGTCTTCCTTGCCTCACTGGCAGTTTGCCAGGTCGCTCTCGGCAGAAAATCCGACGAAGACTGGAAGAAGTTCAAGGGGAAACACGGCAAGAAGTACAGAGACGGTAACGACGAGTCGCATCGGCGCAAGATTTGGGAGGAAAGCGACGACAGAATCGAGAAGCACAACAGCAAGGCCAACCGAGGCGAGGTCTCTTACACCATAGGACACAATCACTTCAGCGACCGGACGACGGAAGAACAGGCGGTAGTCAACGGTCTAAAAGTCGACACCTCCACCCTTACCATGAACAGTGTGAGCGATGTTCCACTACCAGTTCTAAGGGCACTGCCACTAAGTGTCGACCTCAGAACGGACACTTGCACAAGCCCCATCGTTGACCAGGGTCAGTGCGGGTCCTGCTGGTCCTTTTCTGCTACTGCCATGGTTGACTACTACAACTGCAAAAAGGGAAACGCCGTCCGCAACAGCCAGCAACACCTAGTCAGCTGCGATACTGCCGACAATGCGTGTAACGGTGGCTTTTACACTACCGCCTGGAACTGGGTAAAGAATAATGGAGGCCAGTGCTCCCTCGCTTCTTACTCCTACACGTCCGGTGACACTTTGACTCGAGGGGCCTGCAACCCCTGCACCAAGACTGGCAGGGTCAATGGACAGTCTGCTATGATGAACACCACGTCCGCTATCATGAACGCGTTGGCTACCACCGGTCCCGTCAGTGCTGCTATCTACGCCAGCGACAACTTCATGTACTACACAAGCGGCGTCTACAGCGAGACAAGCTGCCCAACTGCCGTCAACCATGCAGTTAACATTGTCGGATACGGGTCGACTTCCACAACTTCCTACTGGATCGTCCGGAATTCCTGGAGCACTTACTGGGGCATTAATGGCTACGCTCTAGTCCAAAGAGGAGTCAACATGTGTGGTATTGAGTCAATGGCTGCCTATCCCGTTGTATTATAAGTTTTACGAAGTCATTTTATCGAATGTTTTTAAGTTTTATACCTAATATACCTTACACCTTAAAATACCGAAACAAGTTATTCCGGCAAATCCAAGGAAATATCGCTGGAAAGCGACGCTATCACTTTTACCGTAGGGACTTCCCTACCTAACAGATCCAAGCAGATCCTCTACTCCGAATTATGATGTATATACTTCCCTACCTAACTACCTACTTCCCTACCAACAAGAATAAATAAGGGAAGAATTGAGAACTACCATAACCTCGATGTCAGCATCCTGGATCTCTTTTGGTCCGTTCTTATGTATCGGGGTGGAGCCTGAGTGGAGCTTCGCGTGTTGCCTCTTGCAGTATTAAGTGTTACCTCCAGAGCAAAAGTGATGAAGCAGTTAGAAAAGGCGGGAAGTTCAAACAGTGCTGATTCCGAGGATTATATGAATGGAAACTAATTTTCAATCTCGGGTGAGATTTGCAATATGAAGCTTATGTTATCACGACCCTTCACAAAGACGGTGAAGCCCAAGGGAATGCGGCATTTGATGACTCGAGGGAGCAACTAAGCAACTTGAACGTTGAAGGGTAGACCTAACCTGCATGCATTTAGTTCAGATTCAGTAGAATCTGTGTGAACATTAGTAATTTTATTTTGGTCTTCTCAGGACTGTACAGAATCGCTTCTAGAAAAGGTATTAAGCTTGGACAGTTTAAGGTATTTAGCTGTCGAAATGTACTCAATGAGTTACTATGTCTTGTTTTTAAGTTGTACTCTCGTGTAGTTGCGAAAAACAGTAGGCTATAAAGTCCTTATTTTAAACTAATGATTGCTGAGTGTAAGATATGTTTCAAGACGTATCGATTTCTGATAACAAACAACTTATTATTCTTGGTCGGAAATGTATATAATTATCTCGGATAGTTGCACTTTACATCTGACTAAATTTGTCATTGTCTCATGTTTTTTTTTTCATTATCATGTTTTTACATTAATTCAAATTCGAATTTGGGCATAGCTGGCGAACTGTACTCAAAGAGTTGTTATGTTTTGATTTTAAATTGTACTCTGTACACACAATTCAGTTCCTAACAGTTCTCGGTTAGTTGCGAAAAACAGTTGGCTTGAAGGATTTCCTAATTTAGTTGTTATGTTTTGTTTTTAAGTTGTATTCTGTACACAAAATTTAGTTCCTAACAGTTCTCGGTTAGTTGCGAAAAACAGTTGGCTTTTAGGACTTCCTAATTTTAACTGATTACTGAAACAGATAATTGTATGGTATCATTCAAAACGTCTACATTTGAGATAACAACTTGTTAATTTTGGTCAAAATGTATATCATTATCTCGGGTAGCTGGCTAAATGTTTCACGATCTATCCTATTAACAGTCTTTTTCTCATCACTAACAATCTGCCATAGATATTACCCGATTTTTTTTGTGTGAAAAAAAGTAAATCTTTCTTCCCACTTCTCCAGACACGGATATTCTAACTGACTAAACACATTTGGAAGCATGTCCCTTCCTTCTTTCAACTTTTTTGTGTTCAGTCCAACGGCCCTTTTCTGCCTTTATTTTCGTCATCCTTGAATGTAGGATTGCACGACTTCTATCATCTCACTGTACTTTAGTCCCTTATCTCTCTTTTAAACTAGTGGTAGCTGCGATTTGTTGGAGGGAGAAGGGCAAAATGTCGGCCTCTTTCTGTTTAATTTGAATTCGGCGCACTTTCTTGACGCGAAGTACGGCGATCAGAAGAAATAGCGCCAATAATTACTCTGTGGTCGGGACAGGCGCCGAATAGGCTCCACCCCTGTTACTTGAGAATCCGGTAGAAACCAACGCCGCATGATTCAAGTCTTCTAAATTCTTCCCTTATTTATTCTTGCCACCAAGCAGATCCTCTACTCCGAATTATGATGTATATACTGCTTGCCTGTTCTTAAGCCGCAGATAATACCCAAATGCATAACCTGCATTGTAAGTCTTTGATTCCTGTGGACCGAGAAGGTGGGAGACACCATCATTTTTCGATGGGTCACCACAAATTACTTGAACAAAATTCACTCCTGAGAGCAAGTCCGCCATTGCTAATTAACTATTCATTGATCTCTCGGCGCTGGTAAAAGATTACTAAAACCTTCGAGAAGATCGAGTGGCGTGTAAGAGGATTCAAACTAAATGTATCACCATGAGGACGTTTAGGTATGTCGGAAGAAGAAATCAACGGTCAGTTTGAAATTTTTTGGTCTCGGAAGCTGAATATTATCTACCTAAATTTCAAAATATTCAAGAAATCACTATAACGAATTTAGTCTGATTTACGGCGTTTGTTTAATGTGATCTAGTTTACATCCTTAATTCTTTGGACTTCCGGGAATTAACAAGAAAAAAACAGAAAACAAAATACTTCAAGAAATCGATAATGCAAATTCCATACATTTTCCATACGTCTGCGACAGTAAAAACATTTTGCTAGTCAAACTATGATCCCAGCCTCCCCATGTCGGGCGCTTCCAACCCGCGCTGCTAGATGATCCAGCGGTCGGATCGAGTCGTGGCTTCATCTTGGGTCTTGGGGGGGGGGGGGAGGGTCTAGACGTTGCATGTACACAAAAAATGTTACGTTTCGAAGTTTTTTGCTTACGGTCAAACAACTAGTCAAATGTGGAAACCAAGTTCAGATATGGATTCAACAAGCATGTTTACTCCAGTATCTCATCTCTATTCGACTTCAAAAAGGTCTTTTAGAATTTTTCTTTTTTTCGAAATTCCTCGTATTTTAGCAGCATTCCCGGCGAACTGCATGCATAGTAAAAGATCTAGTGACACTGAGAGCCGAACCTTTCAATCCAAATTTCCAGGTTTTTGCAAATTTTGCCAGCTTATCCGTCAAGTAAATAAAGTTCAAAATTCGATTCAACATGTCCCTTATCCAGATACCGAATCTCTAATCGACTTTAGAAACAATTTGGAGCTTCAACCAAATTTCCAGTTTTGGCCGAATTCCTGGTGAATCATTTGTCCGGCAAGGAAACTAAGTTCAGATATGGATTCAGTGAGCCTCCGTACCCCTTCAACGAGTATCTCATTAGCTTATAAAACATATTTGTTCCTACTCTTAATTCCAAACCTTTCAATTCAAATCTCCAGGTTTTTGCAAATTTTGCCAGCTTATCCGTCGAGGAAATAAAGTTCAAAATTCGATTCAGCATGTCTCCTTATCCCGATACCGAATCTCTAATCGGCGTCAGAAACAACTTTGAGCTTCAACCAAATTTCCAGTTTGGGCCGAACTCCTGGTGAATCATTTGTCCGGCAAGGAAACTAAGTTCAGATATGGATTCAGTGAGCCTCCTCACCCCTTCAACGAATATCTCATTAGCGAATATCTCATTTTGCGCTTACACGCGCGACCGAAGTCAGTCCAATTCCTTTCCAATAAACTTCTCCAACCCAGTCCAATAAACTTCAGTCACCACCCTCCTGGGTCCATGGATTAAACAAAGTGACGGCACCCACGCGCAGAGCTTTCGCCCGTGTGACTAAAAGGGTAGGGTAGGAACTCCAAAATCGGTCAACAAATTTTATTGAATTATTACCAGATAGTTGTCGGATGCATTCTGATTTTCGACCCAGTAAATGCCGGCTGGGAATTTGGAGATAACTAAAGTGATCGTTTTTAAAAATTGTTTATTTTGTTTGTTTTTTTAACTTTTTTTTTAAATTGTTTATCGTTAGTACGTTCGAAAGTTACAACAGCATGTCTCCTCACCCTATATCGACTATGTTAAAACTTCATGCTAAATTTCCTACTTGTCCGGAGTGAAAATAATTTTGACACTCAGATTCGGCATGTGTTCCTACCCCTGAATCGAACATCTAATCAACTTCAGATACAACTTATACTTTTTTCCAAAATTTCCAGGTTTTACGGATTCCGGGTGAACTAATTGTCCGGCGAGAAAATAATCTTCATATTCGGATTCAGCATGTCTCCTTACCCCTAAATCTCTTTGGCTTCTAAAAATATTTGTCTGTCGTCCCTTAGTCTGAAACCCCTCCCCCACCCCTAAATGTAGGGCTACAGAGCCCATCTTCGAACTCGACCTTTACTTTGACCCAAAGAGTCAGCGTACCAAATTTGAACAAAATGTTCAACCCCTTCAAGAGTTATCGTGCTAACAAACGGACAGACGGAGAACTTTTGCTATGTCATAGATTCACTAACAGGAAAAGAAGAAGACCCATGTAAATAAAGAAGTTCACCATGGGAAGAAGAAGAATATAAATATAGGCAATAGCATGCAGAAAAGAAAGAAATTAAACTTACGTTCACTCCACTTACATTTTGGGATCCCAAAAATATTTCTACTAACGACACATTCAGGGTCATTTGTGTCTCAAGGGTGTTGCTTACAAAGGAACTCCTAACCCCCTTAAAGTGCGCATCATCACCGCAAAGTGTAAACAAAACTTTCGACTAAACGATACGTTTTCAGGATACCCAAGGGCCTGCGACCATTCCTGCCTAGGTTTGCTTAGAAAGGATTACAATAGACCCACGACTTGACAAATTCCCATTATCTCTTGTTTTTATAGCTCTTGTTTGTTAATTATCTGTCAGATCCATGTTATTGTATACTAGTACCCCGAGTTTCATAGCTATTTATATTTTGACGAAACAATAAAACTCAATTATTCTTTCTTGGTTTGAAAATAGCCTAAACTGAATTTTATGCCACTTGCCTTCCGGCCAAGTGCCGTGTGATATGATATGATATATTTGCTTAAAGCCCGAGGACCGTCGCATACAGAACAACATACCGAAGAAATAAAAAAGAAAAATACCGATCACTTTTCCGTCGGCCGGTCGGTCTGTCAGTCAGTCCTGTGGTCGCGAGTTAGGGTACTTCAAGATGTGCTAGGACGATAAAATTCGGCAGGCATACTAGGTACCCGACGAAACGAACTTAGAAATGATCACTTCCTCGATCCAACCATCGTGGGGGGAGTCGAAGGAGGGGGAATCCAGAATCTTAATGCATGTGTAACTTTTGAACGGGGGATCGGATCTTTATGAAACAAACGCCGTAAATCACACTAAATTCGTTATAGTGATTTCTTGAAGATTTTAAAGTCTCAAACTGACCGATGATTTCTTCTTCCGACATATCTAAACGTCCACAAGGTGATACATTTAGTTGTTTGAATCCTCTTACACGCCACTCGATCTTCTCGACGGTTTTAGTAATCTTTTGACCAGCGCCGGGAGATCAATGAATAGTTAATTAGCAATGGCGGACTTGCTCTCAGGAGTGAATTGTGTTCAAGTAATTTGTGGTGACCCATCGAAAAATGATGGTGTCTCCCACCTTCTCGGTCCACAGGAATCAAAGACTTAAAGTACGAACACACGATCAGGATTTCCCGGCCGGATTCCCTGCACTTTCATCATCAAGTTGAAAAAAAATCAACTTTTCCATATGGAAGTGATGATGGTGCCAAAAATCCGGGCAGAGTCCGGGAGCTCCCGATCCTGATCGTGTGTTCGCACTATTATGCAAGTTATGTATTTGGGTATTATCTGCGGCTTAAGAACAGGCAGGCAGTATATACATCATAATTCGGAGTAGAGGATCTGCTTGGATCTGTTAGGTAGGGAAGTCCCTACGGTAAAAGTGATAGCGTCGCTTTCCAGCGATATTTCCTTGGATTTGCCGGAATAACTTGTTTCGGTATTTTAAGGTGTAAGGTATATTAGGTATAAAACTTAAAAACATTCGATAAAATGACTTCGTAAAACTTATAATACAACGGGATAGGCAGCCATTGACTCAATACCACACATGTTGACTCCTCTTTGGACTAGAGCGTAGCCATTAATGCCCCAGTAAGTGCTCCAGGAATTCCGGACGATCCAGTAGGAAGTTGTGGAAGTCGACCCGTATCCAACAATGTTAACTGCATGGTTGACTGCAGTTGGGCAGCTTGTCTCGCTGTAGACGCCGCTTGTGTAGTACATGAAGTTGTCGCTGGCGTAGATAGCAGCACTGACGGGACCGGTGGTAGCCAACGCGTTCATGATAGCGGACGTGGTGTTCATCATAGCAGACTGGCCATTGACCCTGCCAGTCTTGGTGCAGGGGTTGCAGGCCCCTCGAGTCAAAGTGTCACCGGACGTGTAGGAGTAAGAAGCGAGGGAGCACTGGCCTCCATTATTCTTTACCCAGTTCCAGGCGGTAGTGTAGAAGCCACCGTTACACGCATTGTCGGCAGTATCGCAGCTGACTAGGTGTTGCTGGCTGTTGCGGACGACGTTTCCCTTTTTGCAGTTGTAGTAGTCAACCATGGCAGTAGCAGAAAAGGACCAGCAGGACCCGCACTGACCCTGGTCGACGATGGGGCTTGTGCAAGTGTCCGTTCTGAGGTCGACACTTAGTGGCAGTGCCCTTAGAACTGGTAGTGGAACATCGCTCACACTGTTCATGGTAAGGGTGGAGGTGTCGACTTTTAGACCGTTGACTACCGCCTGTTCTTCCGTCGTCCGGTCGCTGAAGTGATTGTGTCCTATGGTGTAAGAGACCTCGCCTCGGTTGGCCTTGCTGTTGTGCTTCTCGATTCTGTCGTCGCTTTCCTCCCAAATCTTGCGCCTATGCGACTCGTCGTTACCATCTCTGTACTTCTTGCCGTGTTTCCCCTTGAACTTCTTCCAATCTTCGTCGGATTTTCTGCCGAGAGCGACCTGGCAAACTGCCAGTGAGGCAAGGAAGACGAACAGTTTCATTTCCTGAAAACAAATTCCGACTAAAGATTCATAGAAAATGAGAGTGGGAGCTACCGATTTTTTCGAAAGGCAGTGGACACGTTGATAAAGACTAAGGCGATTTCACTATTATCCTTTGATAAGTGGCAGTTCTAGGTTTGTTGGCTTTGTTGTACCTTTTCTTTCTTTTTTTCTTCTTTCGTACATTCTTCGTCATTAACAAGTATGAAAATGGAAAATAAACAAACCCATTCAATCATTTATTTATCCATTGTGGTTTATTAGGTGTAAATCTCACATACATTGGGGAAATCTGAATTAAGCGGTCACGCAAGAGCATTTGTCTCAAGTGCATCTATCTCTACTGAAATAAGATTGATCCGAATTAGAGATAAGATTGTGATTTTAAAGACAAGATTAATCCCAGTAGCAAATACCGCAACATTTTTTTACAGTGTGTTAAATTATAAAAGAATCATTTCTCATGTCACTTGGTTACTTACCTTTTAGTTAACGGTAAAAGTAATGTACAAATAAAATGCAACTGCTGTTCTTCTTGTAGAGGATAGGACTGGACTGACTACCGATCTGTTCGTTTACCGACTGTTATATACAGGTTGTAACACTTGCATACGTGCTCAAATCACTTCTCAAACAATAACAGTGGTTATCAAATGGAGCATTTGGAACTGGAGCACCTTTGCAAATTGGGTTCTTGGATAAGAAGGGTGTTTTTGTGTGATGGTATATAGGTCGTCGGTTTTCAGGTTTTATTTACTTCCCACTTCGATGAATGAAATTGGGTTTAGATGTATTATGTATTTGGAGAGGCACAAATACGATTTTGGAAGATGCATTGCTTCTTCTGTAGTATCGTTGTCCCTGGCATTTGGAACTGGAGCACCTTTGCAAATTGGGGTTCTTGGATAAGAAGGGTGTTTTTGTGTGATGGTATATAGGTCGTCGGTTTTCAGGTTTTATTTACTTCCCACTTCGATGAATTAAATTGGGTTTAGATGTATTATGTATTTGGAGAGGCACAAATACGATTTTGGAAGATGCACTGCTTCTTCTGTAGTATCGTTGTCATATTTGTTTTGTTTCGATCTGAACTATTGGGTTGCCGGCATAACATCCTTGGTTTCAACGTCCCTATGAAAAAACGTCCTCATGACAAAACGTCCCCGTGGCGAAACGCCCCCATAACAAAACGTCCCCGCGTAAAATGCACCAACAACCAAAATATTATAAATTTTTTTGGTGGATTTCAAGATTTACACCAGATCGGGCAATCTGTCTAAGCGGATCAATTTATCATCTCTAGCCTACATGGGAAAAATAAATCAAAATCGCCTGGTCATACAAATATTATTTCTTAGCTGGAAAGAAGAAGAAGAGGCAGGTGACTCCTAAACCAAAATGCAGAAGAATCTCTATCCTTTCAACGACCCAATCAAACGGCAAAAACAGCAGCCATGCACTGAATGAAATCACAGGACCAGCTTTAACTCCAACCAATTTTCAAAGAAGAAGTTCACAAAATCGGATGTTTAAGGAAGAATCTTTAACTGTTTTTCACAAGTTCATTTTCCAGCTCGAGCGGCTTGAGCTTGAAGAGGACCCTTGCCAAGAAGGGCCGAAGCATAGCTCTAATAAAATGTAGCTGACTTATCCGTTTTGCACCGTCAAATATCATACAAATATCATCCTGAGCAATACAAGGTTCAAGAAGGTCTTGAACTTCCCATGCCGTTTCTATCCACCATAGTGGCACTACGCTGATTTTTGCCTTCTCCTGGTTTTATTCTTTTTGAGCCAGATCAGGCTCCCGCTTGTTTTTTTCAAGGAGCTTATTGGTCGAAAATACCGGTTATGCCTGTTACTTTAAAAGACCTAGAACCAGGGACGTCCCGAGCCTTTCTTCATTGGGCCGGGGGGGGGGGGGCGAACCTGGTAAAAATTGACCGAATCGGTACCTGAGATTGACCGAATTTATAATTTTTGTCTAAAACACAGCGAGTTGCCTTCGAGAAGTTATAATGTAAGAAGTTGCATAGTATCAGGGACCCATAAATTTCCTGTAATGACTCGCCATTCAGGGGGCTCGTCAATAAGAGATTTCTGATGCGCTCTTGACCGAGCGTCAGATAGTTCGAGAAATACCCACGGGGATGAAATACCCGACTATCCAGATAGACAAATTTTTTCGCAGCTGTTGTGCTGAACTAGGAATATTTAGCTTAGGTACCTGGTGGCATGCTAAATAGTTCTGACTGAAGATGGCTATCTATATCTATCTGAGCAAGAACACCGATTCGACCCAAGCGGAAATTTTGGAAACTAGGTGAGGCTCGGGCAAAATAGCAACATAGAAGCATAGGAAATGACAAGCCCCCTGAATGGCGAGTCATTACAGGAAATTTATGGGTCCCTGATAGTATGTACACAATCAAGTCTAAAGAGAAAATTTGACGTGTTTTCACGCTCTCCCACTTCTTTTATTTTCAGGGATACGCTGTCACTAGCCTTTTACTTTTGGGAGACGTCCGGTTTTGCCAACAGGACTTGAAAATGTGCCGACAAAAAACGCGGTTGCGGCCAAGCGACAACGTTCTGAACGGCTGTCCCCGGACAAATTAAAGCGCCGCAGGAAAAATTTTTCAATCTGCCTTTTTTCTGGCAAACTCTAACTTTTAACGTGGTTCAAGCACCTCAAAATTCCAAGCCTCAAACGCCAACTAAATGACGTACCCTTCTTCTAAATAGTGAAGACTGCTAAATGTGCCGCAGGCGAAATTTTTTGGAAACACTCATGATCAAAGTGTTTTTTTGCGATCCCAAGGCTACCTATTAAACCACAGAGTTGCCTGGCGAAAAGAGGGTCCATCCAGGGTTAAATAGATGTAAAGTACATTTATTCTGAATTTACCTCAAACTATAATAGTCTAGTTTTCACGTCAGGAGACGTGCTTATTCATAAAGTTCTGCAATCATTAGAAGAATCATTAGAAAATGAATGGAAACCAGTTGAAGCTACCGTTAAATGGTAAAGAACAAGAGCTAAATAAACGCCACTTAAATTACCAAGCACAGTAACTGGGGTGAACCAAATAATGAATTCGTACTACCGAAAAATCAACTAAAAAAATAAGGAGCAGATCGGGAGCGGTATAACGACCGAATTTGGGAATGGAACAGAACTCTTGGGAGAACCACCTGAAACAACCGAATGGGGTAAGTCTGGTAACAGATGCGGACCAAACAAAAATCAGGTGAATTACCGAATTCGGTAACGAATTAGAACCAAATAAATCTGATTAATCGCCGAATTAAGAAACGGATTGGCCGAATGCGATAGAACAGATACGGACTTGAGAAAAGTCCGGTGAACAACCGAATTCGCTAACGAATGATACCAAATAAATACTTTAAATCACCGAATTTACGTAGGAACGTACCGATGCGGTGAAATCGACTCGGACTGAACTAAAGTTGGATAAATTGTCGAATCCGGTCACGAATCAGAACCAAATAAATCTGCTTAATGACCGAATTATGAACTGATACGGACTTGAAAAAAGTCCGGTGAACAACCGAACTCGCTAACGAATGTGACCAAATAAATACGGTAAATCAGCGAATTTACATAGGACGCACTGAATGCGGTGAAATCGACTCGGACTGAACAAAACTTGAATTAATTACCAAATTCGGTAAAGAATGGGAACCAATAAACACGTTAAATCGCCTAATTTGGAAATGTGGGTAAAAAGATTTTATAAAACAGGCATCACGGCTTCGCCGCGATGCCCGTTTTGACCGAATGCCCAAAACGTAGGGGGGGGGGGGGCTGTGCCACCCCCTCGGGACCCCCCTGCCTAGAACTATATAGCCTACTATGACTACTAAATATTCCTTGAACCCAAGCTGACTTTGAAACATTTATTCAAATAATGTATACAGTCAGCTACGATGCTTCATCAGCGATATTCGGCCCTTCCTGACAAGGGTTCTCGTCAGGCTGTCAATGTTCAGGTCCAACGTCGGGGAAGGAAACAAACCTGCAATATTAAAGGGAGGCTAGACAGGTTTTAAGGTAAGAACGCGAGGAACAAGACCAAAGGTTTCGATGGGATCCCAAAAATCTCTTGTCTTCGCCAGATCTAGTCTTCGCCAGGCTAATCACCAGGGAAACCAAGTTCAGATTTACTGACCAAAACTTCCTGCTTTACTTCTGCCAAATTCTCGGTTTCGGCCGAATTCCGAGGGAACTAATTGTCCAACAAAAAAAAAAGAAAATTCAGAAACGAACTCAGCGTATACCCTTATCTCTATAAAGAACATTTAATCAGCTTAAAATATAACTTTAACTTATAACAAAAAAATCCGGTTACAACCGGATTCCGGACGAATTACACGTCCGGGTAAAGAATGATTGTCACATACAGACTCGGCGTCTCTTCTTACCCCGAAGTCTGTCGTCTAATCAACTTCAAATAAAACTTATTACTTTTTACAAATTTTCCGGTTTTGGCCGGATTCCGGACAAACTACTCGTCCGGCAAGAAAATGGTTCTCACCATCGTGTTCTGCATGTTTTTTTACCCTAAATCGAACATTTAATCAACTTCAAATGAAACTTTTACTTTTAACCAACTTTCCGGTTTTTGCCGGATCCCGGGCGAACTACTTGTCGGACGAGAAAATGTTTTGCATGTTCGTGTTCAGCATGTCTTTTTACCCATAATCGACTATCACATTAGCTGTTTAAAAAAATTTTGTTTGTCCCTTAATTTGAACCCCCATCCCTAAATGTAGAGCTACTGAGCCCATCTACGAACTTGACCTTACCCTTGACCCAAAGAGTCCCCACACCAAGTTTCATCAAAATATCTCATTCCCTTCGAGAGTTATCGTGCTAACAGACGGACAGACGGACAACTTTTACGATGTCATAGGTATCCCTCCACTTACGTTTCGGGTTTCCAAAAAGCGGTAGAACGAGTGATGTTTTTTATCAATTGTTTTGAAAGAGTGATGTTGTCATCAGTTGTATTATATAATGATGTATCGCCATCAATTGTGAATTGGGGGATTGAGACAATGGGCCATTTGTGGCCTTAGTTTCGGCTGGAGTGTCTGGCCTACCCCACAGAATAAATAATAATAACCTGCAATACTACTACGAGCCTAGGGCAAGGCATTTTACACTGTTATTTTCTTTACTTTTGTCATTTACTCCGCCCTTTCAAAATGGCGGGTCATAAATAAATTACTTAATTACTTACTTACTGTAAAGGGAAACGGTGCATATCTGAAGCAACTGGTCCCACGTCCGCTCTTTCCTGCCTACAAAGAATGTGCCTACGTTTGCAATGCAAACTGTGCATTCGTTTTATCTCGATCATGCGCCTCAAGAACAAGGCGAACTAAAAAATCTTGGGGACGTTTCGCGACGACGTTTTGTCATGTGGATGTTTTGCCACGGGGACGTTTATTCATGGGGACTGTTCGTAGGTAAGCCGAACTACTGATTTGTTGGGAAGCTCGCGAAAACCGGAAATCCGTAGTGCCTATTCAAGTGTCGAATCGATCAATACTCTTGATGAATGATGACTAACTTTCCTTGCCGATGCAAAATCGCCGTGTAACAAGCCGAAGAGCCGGAAGCGGCCCCACAACTGTCCCAAACGATCGCCATGATTAACTGACACAGGGTTTGAGTTGTTGTGTTTGAGTCGTTAGTGAGACGTTTTCTCATTGGCGGGTTTTGAACTTACTCACATAGAGTATATGCAACTGCTCAATCAAATCAGTAATTAACCTCGTTTCGTCGAAGACCGCAACTAATTGATTCCCAATATAACCTCCTTAGCATATTCAAATGGACATGTGTCGCGGATACACGCCCGAGCCAAAATCCGCACAGAAGTAAAACGATAAAGGATTACCACTGAGAAAACATGTGCCAGTTTTTTGTGCGAACTTTCTGTGACATAGAGGAATGACCACGGATCGAAACCTTTGCCTGGCAAAGGATGTGTGCCTTGGATCACTTTTCTAGGTCAGCGGTGAACCTGGCCAGTTCTGATGCCCGGCTGCCAAATTTCCTCACAGCTCATTTTGAATTACCAGAAGCCTCAATCTTTCCGCAATTGGAAGAAGAACCAACCGCTAGACGGAGAAACAGACGATCGCTAGGTGGCACTTGGTCCCTCGGTTTTTGACAGGTTTTTGGGATCCCAGAATCGAGTCCCTACCCCTTTATTCTCAAACCAGTATAGCTCTGCGCCTGGATGAAGACATTCATTTGTTTATTCTATGGACGTCGGAGAGATCTAGTGTGATCGAAGGTCGAAGGGGTTGATATATAATGTTCAAACGAGGAAATATGTTGTTCAAGCGAGATTGTTTCAGGGAGGATTCACTGGTAAAGTACAGGTCAAGTTCGTAGATGGGTCCTTTAGTCCTATCTTTAGAAGCAGAGGAGGGGTTTCGAATTAACGGTAAAAACATGTATTTTTTTTTTAGCTAATAAGATATTCATTGAGGGGGTAAGGAGGTCCGCTGAATCCATATCTGAACTTAGTTTTCTTGCTGCACAAATGGTTCATCACAATTCGGCTGACTGGAAATTTGGTTAAAGCTCAAAGTTGTTTCTGAAATCGATTAGAGATTCGGTATCGGGGCAAGGAGACATGCTGAATCCATTTTTGACTTTATTTTAGCAGTAAAAATCTTCAAGGAATCTGACGAAGACTGAATGGCGAAGACATGACCCAATTTTTTGAATCAAATGTTAGATTTTTGGGATCCCATCGGAACCTTTGGTCTTGTTTTTCCGTGCAGTGATATTTAAAAATAATAGATACAGGCGAGTACTCCCTTCCATAAACGTGAAACGGGTTTATTAATGGAATAAAATTCAAGTTTTCAGTCTTTTATTAATAACGAAACCGAAGTTGATCAAAATACAGAAAAAAACCTTTCCTGTCATTGCCCCAACCGTGCAGCAAAAAACAGCGGCCTTGTCAAAAGTTAAATCTCAGGACCAGTTTTTTCCCTACAGTGATATTTAAAGTAATTTCCCCGAGTAAGATATTTATAGTCGATAGAAGCTTTAGTTACTTATTGCAGGTTTGTTTCCTTCCCCGACGTTGACGCTGAAGATTGACAGCCTGACGAGGACCTTGCCAAGAAGGGCCGCAATATCGCTGCTAAAGCATCGTAGCTGACACATCCGTTTTATGCATTATTTGAATAAATGTTTCAAAGTCAGCTCGGGCTCAAGGAATATTTAGCTCAGTTTTAATTACCAGAAGCTGCAATCTTTGCGCGATCGACAGAGACACCGATCGATAGACATGATCGCTGCGTGGCTCTTCGGCCCTCGACTTTTGGCGGGTCCCGGCTACCCCCTCCCCGTACACACACACCGGTACCGAAATCCCTGACCCCCCCCCCCTCAGTGTTAATAAAATGCAAAATTTTTGTTCGTGGAAATTCTATATAGAGGCAGCGGGCCGCCGTCACGCGTTTACATTTTACTTGCGTGTCTACGGGAAATCCGTAAGTGCTCGCGGTGCAAACTTAAGTTTAAATAAGATTTCTAGACACACTTTTGGCAGGTATTTTGTTTTAGCACTTTCAGCCTCCTGCTCATGTGCAACATAGCGATTGTAATTTTTGTATGTCGGTCTGTCACATTTTTTCAAGTTCGGACACCACATTAGCTGGGAGGATGAAGTGACGCGCGATGATCAATGAGAAGAAAACTTCCAACGCTCTACTTTTGAATTTCTGTGGCGCTACCTGCTTTTGAAGTTACTTAGCTCATGTTCAGTGGATTTCTTGCTACAAATAATTCTGAAATAAACTTTGTCCGTCCTTTTGTCAGAACGACAAATCTGGAATCATCGGATTCTATTCAGAACTATCGGGTTTTGGCTGAACTAAATGCTAGAGACTGAGCCATACTCTTCCGCCAGCCTTATTTTATAATAAAGGGTTGCGTTCTAAAGAAGGTTAGTTTTTCCCTAAAGTCCTTGTGGGATTATACGCTTCTGAAATCCCTTTCTTTCGCCACTGCTTCCGTTTTACCTACTACTTTTTCCGCTTAGCCGAGTTTTCCTAGGCACGCAACGCAAACTTCGCCAAAAGCTTCATGGTCCGCCGACAACTCTTTCACGCATAAGGACACGATAAGGTTCAAAGTGTTGTTTTCGATTCTGGAAGCCATGGTAGGGCATCAGGTCTATCACCTGATTTGGACTTGTTTTGTTTTGCTTGGTTTTCCCACTTTTTAACCACGTCGCGTACGATTTTCAAATATTTTGCGTCCAGCCGCCGTGTCGGAGAGCAGGAAGGCTGGATAGAGCTAACAAGAAAATCGCTATTTTCACGTGGAAAGTAATGTGTTTTTGAAAAACGATATTTCTTAGCTATTCCGTCATGGAAAGACCATTTCTAGTAAGAGTTGTGCTTTAAGTGTCCATATGATAATAAAAACGGGAGTCAGTTCTTTAATGTGGTGGTTACTGGTTACTACCCTCTCTAAGTAAGGAAGTAATTTATTTATAACCCGCCATTTTGAAAAAAATGGAGTAAATGAAAGAAAATAAATAAAACACATAAACACACAGAAAAAGACATAATTTTCAATCTTTGGCCAAGAAGCAACGGATAACATCGTGCGCTGGTTGGGCCCTGTTGTCCATGATTTTTTTATAGTGACGAAAAAACATCCAAAAGGGTAACACTCTTGAACGAAAATAGTAACTGCGGGAACAGGTTTCACCATTCTCACGGGAATTCCTGCTCAACAGATAGCTATTAAAGGTTAACTTCAGACATCGAGGTTGTAATCGGAAAATAACAACAAGACAGCCACTGAAAATAACCTGTCCGAGCCGGAGGCGAGGCAGGTTATGAAAAATATCAGCCGAGTGCAGCGAGGTTGATATATTTAAATGGCCGTAGAGGTTTGTTGTGGCTCAGTTCACACCGATATGAACCGAGATGGAGGCATGTTAACTATTATAACTTTTTCGAACAGAATATTTTATAGGCAGGTCTTATTCTTCTTTTGTTGTACTTTTTCGCTTATGGGATAGGGAATTTTATTTTAGTAAAGTAACAACCCAAGCCTACTGTAGACCTACTAAAATGACAACTGTTGGGACCCAAGCACTCCAGTTTCTACCAATATAGTCTTTTACTTTTTTTTGGCGATTCAGATGCCATCTAGCGGTCGTGAAAACCTACTATAATGACTACTCTAGGGTTCGTCTAAGTAAAAAGTAAACAATAATATAAACCGCACGTGTTGGCTTTTAAGAAACAAGATAATTCCAGAACAAATACAATGAACAATGATAAATAACTAGCCTTTGGAAGGCAAGGGATGATATGATGTTGTTTCAGTTGACAAGCTGTATTTTCAGTGGAAATCTGATTGGGTCAAGGTATGACCCAGGGGCCAGGGCAGAGGCTGGTTGTCTATGAGAGCAAGATGTTCTGTCATTTTTTCAATGCTGAATAACTAGCTTTTGAAAAGCAAGGGATAGTAGGATGTTGTCTCAGCTGACAACACTGTAGAAAGTTTTTTCCGCATAAAGATTAAAGTTAACTTCAGTATTTGCTACACGGATTATTCTTATCTCTACGCAGATAATATTAATACCAAATAGCGATAAGATGAATCTGAGTAGAAAATATTGCAGTTAACTTTAATCTTTATACGGAGAAACTTTTTACAGTGAAGTTGTATTTTGAGTGGTAACCTGAGTGTGACCTAGGGCGCAGACTGGTTGTTTAAGAGAGTAAAATGTTCTGTCATTTTTCAACATTTATTTATTCTTATTTTATTTTTGTATAATTTTTTTTTTGTTACTCAAAGTATTTTTTTCTAATTTATTTTTTGTGAAAGTTCGCTTCTACTTTTCAGTATTTGAGAAAAAGTGCTCGATGAATTCATTATTTGAGCCAAGTGCTCGATGAACATGAGCGGAGGCTGTTACGGCTTCGTATCAGCCTCTCTGGAGGGCGATACGAGGTCGTACAACCTCCACAAAAGTAACTGTCATAAAATAACTTCCTGTGGGACATAGGAAGGTATGCATTGCATATCTGTTCGAGAAAAGTTATTATCTCTTATGATGGTCCCGGCCGTCATAAATAAATTGTAGCGATCGTAACCGACACAGTAACTCTTTTAACAAGAGTATGGCAAGAGGAATTTTCTTACCACTCCGGACGGTGGAAGGAAAATAATAACAGAGTAACAGGCTCGCAACGATCGTAACTTAAATATAGCTTGGAGAAACGAAACCAAGATAAGCTACCACGTCTGCCATCTATCGGACCGAAGGAACCAACACTCACCTTATCTGATGCCCAGAGATTCAGCTGAAATCAAACAAAAACTAAAGGCACCGCATATGGCATTCATAGGATTCTATCCGAACTAATGTTCGAGGACAAGCATTTAGTTCGGGCAAAGCCAGATAGATGGAATAAAGGAGAATTTACAGCGGCTAAGGTTTTCTCTCATCGGCCATCTCTACACCATCTAGCACATACAACATAAAAGGATCAAGTAAGACATTCACATGTATTTAAAAATAGCTTTAGATTGCAAAACCAATTCTGACACTTGTACCATACTCGGCCTACCCCTAATGAATATTTACATGCCTTCCTAAGCTTCTTCTTCACCTACGTCTGTTTCATTCCTGCCCGACCACTTTTCATGATGGAAAAAAAACGCAAGTGTACAAATACGACAAAATGGAAATAGTCAATGAGTGGCAGCGTCACTATAGGAAATTGGACAACAGACTTTTAAGAGTTATGCAGCGAACCTTGCGGTGTCCCAGGAAAGCTCTTTTCACACTGTCGCTTATCACTGTAACAAAAAATACCTCCTCTTTCGGATTTAATCTACAGTATTTTGCATTCTAGCGTTTTAATCCTCATCGGAATTTAACTCTCCGAACTCGGGATAAAAATCTCCGAATTTGGTGATGCACAATTAGTTAAGTCCGATGTCGGAGAGATTTGTTGTGTAGGGATCAGGGTGTCTGCAGTTATTGCAGGCTCGTTCTTCTAGAGGATAAAAAATCTCCGAATTCGGTGATGCACAGTTACTCAAGTCCGATGTGGGAGAGATTTGTTGTGTAGGAATCTGGGAATCTGCAATTATTGCAGGCTCGTTCTTCTAGGTAGAACCTGAAGAGGACCCTTAACAAGAAGGGCCGAAATACCGCTTGGACAAATCTCAAATCACTCCACATCCGTTTAATGCCACCATATACAACCTATTTTATTAAATCTTCTGTTACTTTTTGTTATGTCATTAGGCATAAGTTGCGCGATTTAGGTTGAACATTTTAGTTTGGCTTTCGCTTACACTAAAAAAAGCAAAAAACAGTCGATTTTTTTCTTGGAAAAAGTCGATTTTTCTTAAAAACTGAAAATCAGTCGATTTTTCGTCAAAACAATCGTTTTTTCTTAATAATAGTCGGTTTAAAGAAAAGTATCTGATGTAAAGAAAAGTATCTGATGTAAAGAAAAGTATCGGATAGTCTATCGCCCAGTTCCAGGCAAGCCTTTCTCACGTCTAAGCGGAATATCGGCACTTTCTTTTCATCCCGATCGAACAACTCACGTTTTCAATTTCTCCGAAAAAGACGGACGTCCATTATGATGCACACAGCAGGTAGATAACTCACGAAAAATACATTTAGGTGTCGCGATAACTTCGTATGACGTCACAAATGGAATGAATACGAGAATATGCACAGCGCTTGGGTCAGAATGTACAGTATGTACAACAGATTCATTGGAGGTAACTTTCGGTACATAAAACGGTTGCTTCAAAATAGTTACATTATTTGTAACGTTGTGTAATTCGCCTTGTTCCAGTACAGTGCTCCAAGTCACAGCTTATCAACCTAGGTTGATAATGCTCCAAGTGGACTGGTTTCTGTTAGTCCCCAATTGTCTTATAGTCAGCACTTGTAAAAAGTCGGGTCATTAAGGTACTGGGTAAATTTCACTTTCTACTACTGAGACATATGCAAAACCTCCATTGCCTGGGACGCAGATTTTCTACTTACCAACCTGTGGATATATTTTATTATGCCTGACACAGTTACTGATGGCGAGGGGTTAACAGAAACTAGTCCGATTGGAGCGATGAACTGGATTGTGGCGAATTAGAATATCCCATGTTTTGACCGTTGCTTTGGGTTTGGCGGATCCGTCAACAGCCGGGCTTGCCACGGCAAGTCCCCCTTTCCTGCTGTTTTTTTTTCTGCCCAGTATCCACGTTTTTTCTCATACCAGTGGAGCGTAGCGAGTAGTCTGTGCCTTACTCGGGGAACCCATATGTTGATCAATAAGAGAATACTCTATATGGCTCCAAAACACGCCAGTGATCCACAGGAAGAACGAGAAAACGTCTCACTAACGACTCAAACTCAACAACTCGAATCCTGTGTCAACCAATCACGGCGATTGTTGGGGACAGCTGTGGTGCCTCTTCTGGCTCTTCCGCTAGGTACACAGCGATTTTGCATCGGCAGGGAGAGTTAGTCATCAAGAGAATTATATTTTGTATTTACTATTTATGTGATTCAGGGTTGTTTTCCGGCCGGAAAACAATGGGGAAAGATTGAGTTAGCGCTGCCGAAGGACATTGCTACATACTGACGTTTTTGAACGAATCTGGATGCGAACGAGATTTTATTACGATTTCTGAGACTTGTCCGATAATAATTTCCGGCCGAAAAACAATTGGGAAAGATTAAGTTAGCGCTGTCGAAGGATATTGCAACATACTGACGTCTTTTGAAACGAAATCCTGGACCCATATGTAAGTTTAGGCGCGATGATACGCCAAGGTGTGAAGGTTCGACAAAGTAGGCCTACATTTCGTCACAAAACACATCACCCGATAAAGTACTTTACGTTGTTTCTAAGGAAATATGACAAAGCCCCCGATCCGAATTTTAAACTCATAGCCGATCGAATCTAGACGGTAGGTTGGGGAGATACACTGTTTCCGGAAGATCCGACATTCGTACCTTTGCGCTTGTCTGGCCCTCTGGCAAAGAATGTTCCAGTTTAGGATTTCGAAATTCTCACATTTAAGTGAAGAGAAAGCAGGCTTAACTCTTGTGCTCTCGCAAAAAAAAAAAAAATCAGTGGGTATAAAAAGAGTATGTTTGACCGGCGACAAACTTGTTACACAAAACAAACCTACAGAATAATTTCTTACTCGCTCTTTGTTTATCTAGTCCGGTGACATGGGGGATGTGAACTGCTTAGACGAATTTTCCTTCAGTGGCATTGCAGCTCCTGAAGCCTGCTTCTACCTGGCGATTGTGGAGGTTTGCGAAAAATGCTCACAAGCCCCTCGTTCGCTCACATGATAGAGCAGTGGGATTCCATGACAACTCGCCACACCGACAAGTTGCCACACAGAGAAGTCGCCACACCGATATCTAGCCACACCGACAACTCGCCTCAGATAACTTGCCACATGGACGACTTGCCAGAGGCATATCACCCGATAAAGTTAGCGCTGTCGAAGGACATTGCAACATACTGACGTCTTTTGAAACGAAATCCTGGACCCATAAGTAAATTTAGGCGCGATGATGCGCCAAGGTGTGAAGGTTCGACGTAGTAGGCCTACGTTTCGTCACAAAACACATCACCCGATAAAGTACTTCGCCGGATTTTCGAAAGAATTGTGACGTTGTTTCTAAGGAAATATGCCAAAGCCCCCGATCCAAATTTTAAACTCATAGCCGATCCAATCTACACGGTAGGTTCACTGTAAAAAAAATCTTGCAGTATTTGCTACTGGGATTAATCTTGTCTTTATTGAGATAAGATTATCCCTAATTCGGATTAATTTAATCCGAATAGAGATAAGATTAATCCCAGTAGCAAATACTGCATCCTTATTCGGAGAAACTTTTTACAGTGTTGGGGAGATTTACTGTTTCCGGAAGGGACGACTTGCCACAGTGTCATTTCGCCACACGACCAACTCGACACATGGACAACTCGCCACAAAAACAATAGGGAATTTCCTCTAATCCTTTAAGTTTTCAATTCGTAACAGCAATGCTTTGTCGTAGTTAGATATATAACACAAAGCGGTGAGTACTTCACTACAGAAGAGCTTATCGCTTACCGATGAAAAATTTGTCGCCTGCGTAGTTGTATGATAGTAGTACGAAAAAGTTGCATGTATTGATATGTAACAGTAAAGAATACTATCATTTAATGTGCCTCAGACTGGGACAATCTTAAGTAGTAGTATCCAGTAGCATCCTGTCTTGCTATAGTAGCATCCAGTCTTGCTATAGTAGCATCCAGTCTTGCAAATAGTAGCATGCAGCAGAATGCAGTAACACGGTACCCTTGCTATAGAAGGATGTAGTAGCATCAGTTCGTACTGCATGCTACTTTTTCGTACAACTTCATTCTACTATTTTGAGAAAATGTTTTCATCGAGTTCAATTGCGCACGACCAGAATACAGTTTTCCAGTCCAGATTCCCCAGAAGAAGAGAATGCAAACAGAACGAATCCGATTAATTAATTTCCTCTCCACTGTGAAGGTACACTAAGTATTGCGCGCAACCTTCATAGCATTGTCCTGATTGGTTTGTACAGTCCGTGCCTCCGACTGCACCAGTGGCAAATGGCGTAAGAGGAAAAAAGATGTGAAAGGGAGATAGTCTGACTCGCTACAACAGGGGAGTCACGACTAGGGGGGGGGGGGACGCCCCCCCCCCCCGAATGTTGTCGGCCAGTCGGTAAAATTTAGCCGAGATGGCGCAAAGCGTCGCGATTTTTCGTAAAAACAGTCGATTTCTTTGTTGGAAACAGTCGATTTTTTTTTTTAAACAGTCGGTTTCTCGTAAAAATAGTAGTTATTTCTTAAAATCAGCCGATGTTTCGTCAACAAAGATTTTTTTCTTAATAATAGTCGTTTTATCTGCAAAATTAATCGGTAAAAATGACCAGCCAGTCGGTAAATACCTTGCCCCCCCCCCCCCCCCCAAACATTTTGGCTAGTAACGCCTCTGGTTACGACGCTTGTTACTGAGAAGCACAATAATGGAATAGTGTGAGGTTTCAGTTATATTTTAAGTTATACACTTTTTTTTTGAAAAAAATAGTAACTGAAAAAGTACTTGAATAAGTGTTTTGAGGTGTCACATTGTGGCAAGTTGTCTGTGTGCTAACTTGTCACTGTGGCAAGTTGTCGGCGTGGCGAACTGTCACTGTGGCAGGCTATCGGTGTGGCAGGCTAACGGTGTGGCAAGATGTCGCTGTGGCGAGATATCTGTGTGGCGAGCGGTCGGTTCCCAGTCATCTTATGGCGAGATGTGTTAACACAAGCAGTGGCGATGTAAGCGGAAGGTCGTGGGGTCAAGTCCCGCCTGAGGAGCACTAATGTCTTTCAGTTCACTACTTATTATTCTTACTAGCTCTAGTACATACAGCTACGTCTATTTAATTCAGAGTATAAAGAATAGATTAAACTATATTACAATTCATAAGTCGTTTCTCACTGCTCTTAATTCTTAGCTAGAGAACAAGAACTGCCCCCCCCCCCCTCTCAGAAAAGAATGAGCAGAGGAAAATGATTATTTCAATAAGCTCTTGCTTTCTAATTCCAGATTCTGTCATTAGAGGTAATCTACTAGCTGAATTATATATGACAACGAGTAGATTCGCATTTATATTTAATGCCATTTCCTTGTCTCGCAAAATTCTGGAATACTCGTAACCACCTAGTTATATCCACATCCGGAGAATTCGTATCATCAGTATTCAAACCCCACACTCCTCTTTAGATTGTTAAGGTATAACTATCTGGGTGACATAGGATATTATGAATTATAGACTTGTTAGAGAAAAATCTACTATATAAATATATGGCCCCTAGGCTTTTAAAGCAATAAAATTATATTTCATTATATGCATTTACTTTGACAAGTAGATGGTTCGCGATATGAAACAGAATCTGGAATTCAGCCGCCGAATTTGCTCTCAAACTCACAACAAAACAATTAAACAAACAAAAAACACAACTCTCGCAAGTCGCGAGTACCAACAGAAAATAACCACTAACTGTGGTTCCGAGGTGACATAGGATTAAAAGTTGATTTGTGCAAAAAACGTACAGTACAGAATCTTTAATGAACGGCCCAGAACTTTTCTACACTGTAAAAAGTTTCTCTTACATCGGACTTTAGTGGTTGCACATCACCGAATTCGGTGATTTTTATTCCGAATTCGGAGAGTTAAAATCTGAATTCGGTGAGTTTTAATGCTGTATCGGATTTTAACTCCCCGAATTCGATGATGTGCAATGTGCAAACATTAAAGTCCGATGTGGGAGAGACTTTTTACAGTGTAATCACTCGCATTCCCAGGGCAAATCAATCCTTAATCTAGAGCATTACAATGTTAATCCAAGACAACGGATTCTGAAAAATGATTACAGGGACATAACCTAGGACTGGGAGTATGGTAAAAAACCATTAAACATTCGAAGATTACAAACACCTTCCCCGTACAGTGTACAAAAGAAGAAAGGAGGTGTTCGACCACGTCAAACTGTCGCGACTATAAGAATACTTCCAGGCTAATCGTAACACTTCAATTACAAACAGTATTACTAGAAAAAGGCTCTTTACCGCGCAGGATACATGATTCAAGCCCAGCTAACGACATCTTTTTGTCCTTTTTTCAATCCTGGATTCTAAAAACATTCCCGAAATAGATACTATTGTAAGTGTCTAGCAACATGTTTTCTCATGCAATGGTGTCACAGCAGGAACACGAAGGGCGAAGCCACCCTTTGGTGCCTAAGGCTCGTCCTACCAAGAACAAATAACCAGATGGAACATATGTCTTTAGTCTCATGCAGCGACTACAAAAACCGTGACAAAACTCAGAGGACCTAGAGGTATTTACTCTAGCTTTGAGCTGATGCTGATACCCGTTTACTCCTCTTCGGTCTTCACCGTTGCTTATCGCACAAGAAATACTGAAGGAGGCTAGCAGGAGGCGTACTCCGCGCGCCGACCCGCTCTGGAGCGCGTCCTTAGAATCAATCAGCTTTGACTGCTAGATTTCCTCTTCAGCGACTTAACAGCGATATACCTATTTCTAGAGGTAATGAAACGTGATCTGGCGCGAAGCTAGTAACCTCCGCTCGTTTGCGTCGGGAGTCGGCCGTATTATACGTTTGTAAGACCGAGATAGGGCGACAGCAGTTCTATCTCGTTATTTGTTCTTGGTCCTACCTGTTTTGTTTTGACGACAAGCTCAAGGAGGCAAGGGTCAGTGGCATGCAATGTGCTATGTTCTCTAGGGCAGTGGTTCCCAAGCTTTTACGTACTGCGTACTTTTAATCAAGGCTCAAAAAGGTACCGTACCCCATTTTCGCACGAACTGTTGTTTTACATTGTTAACCAAGATCACAACGTCTGAGTAACGATATTTCGTATTAACAATGATAAGGCATGTCAATCTGAAACTGCGGAATATCGGGTATCTGATTATGAAGACAATACAGAAAATGAGTTGTCATTTCCTATGCTTCTATGTTGCTATGTTGCCTGAGTCTCACCTAGTTTCCAAAAATTCCGCTTGGGCCGAATCGGCGTTCTTTCTCAGATAGATATAGATAGCCATCTTCAGTCAGGACTATTCAGCATGCCACCAGGTACCTTAGTTAGGACAAAAGATCCAGGATACTCTTCCATCACAGAGAACACTCCTAGTTCAGCACAACAGCTGCGAAAAATTTTGCCTATCTGGATAGTCGGGTATTTTATCCCCGTGGGTATTTCTCGAACTATCTGACGCTCGGTCAAGAGCGCATCAGAAATCTCCTATTGACAAGCCCCCTGAATGGCGAGTCATTACAGGGAATTTATGGGTCCCTGATGCTATATACTATCTTGATTTTGGGACCTTCGCGTACCCCTTGCAAGGGTCTGTCGTACCCTTTGGGTACGCGACCACCGGTTGGGAACCACTGCTCTAGGGAGTTTAGAGCTTCTGTGCCAAAGCGGGAAAGACACGATAAATACTCGGAAAATCGGGTGTGTTGAAAGACCAGTCTGAAATCGCTCGGATGAATAGTTGCGCTTTTGCACCATGGTATCTGACACCACGGTCGAAAGTCGTTTTTGCAGTTACTGAGTATCTGGCCAGCTATCGTGCTATCCATGATAATCAGATACTACGGTCTCGACCATAGTAACTGATGGTATCTGAAGAAGTCGTCTCACTTTCATCATCAGCAACACCAAGAGCCTAGGTTTTTGTCAGATTGGTGGGAGCGAAGTGTGACACCTGTCATGTGAGTGGATTGCCTACAGGTATTTCTTTTGGGATGACTTTAAAAAAGCGAATTCTGCAATCCTCGTTGTTGCAAAGCAACCATAGTATCAGATACTATTGTAACTGCATAAACGACGAAATGCAGACTAAGTTACCGTGGTCTCAGAAGCCATGACATCTGAAAAAAGCTACTAATGATCCTGAACGCAAAAACGCAACTATCAGATACCATGACATCTGCAAAAACGAAACTAATGATTACTGAGCCGGTTACATCAGTAAATCAAACAGATAGGATTTTGGTAACTCCTACGAAGCTCGGATCGACACGCTCGAACATGTACACCCGATGACAAATTTGTAGCCTGCGTAGTTGTATGGTAGTTGTACGAAAAAGTTGCATGTACACTGTCAGAAGTTTCATAACAGATTGCGCATAACACTTTCAAGAATAACACCTTTTCACTTAAAAAAAGTGTTATGACCAATTAAGTGTATACTATTTCGTGCCCAGATCTCCAACAACACCTTCAATAGGTAAAAATACTACACTGTCAGAAGTTACATAACGACAACAGCAGGATGCGCGGTTTCAACAGATAACACTTTGGGATGTTATATGTTATGTTTCTTTCGTTCCCGTTAGTATTTTACCAATTGAAGGTGTTGTTGGAGATCTAGGCACGAAATAGTGTAAACTTAATTGGTCATAACACTTTATTTCTAAGTGAAAAGGTGTTATTCTTGAAAGTGTTATGCGCAATCTGTTATGAAACTTCTGACAGTGTAATACTATGTAATAGCAAAGAATACTATCATTTAATGTGCCTCAGACTGGTCCAAGTAGTACTATCCAGTAGAATCCTGTTTTGCCATAGTAGCATCCAGTCTTGCTAATAGTAGCATGCAGTAGTATGCAGTAACACGGTAGCCTTGAAGTAGAAGCACGTAGTAGCATCAGTTAGTACTGCGTGCTACTTTTTCGTACAAACTGGTACCACTATTTTGAGATAAATTTTTCATTGGGCACAGTAGCGTATTTTGGGGGGTGGGGGACGGATAGACGGTCACCCTCCCGAGAGAGGGACAACTAAACAAACGGTTAGGAAAATTAAAAAATACTAAAATGCTCTCGAAGTCGTCCTCCCCAAGACAGTATGGACTCAAAACTGCATGTGCCGAAAGCAATGGTGCTTAGGACACGTATTTTACATTTCGGCACTTTTTGCTACCGTCGGCTAGTTCTTTCTATCGCTCTGAATGTCATCCGCGCGACAAACGCCGGCCATCTTCCCTGTAGATCACAAAGATCACAGAGTAACGATATTTCGTATTAACAATGATAAGCCATGTCAATCTGAAACTGTGGAATATCGGGTATCTGATTTTGAGGACAATACACTGAAAATGAGTTAGGGGACTCAAAAATGACGGAAGCGAGATATTAATGCTATATACTATCTTGATTTTGGGTCCTTCGCATACCCCTTGCAAGGGTCTGTGCAAGGGTCAAGGCTCTATTTTGAATAAACTGGCGAATTTCATACAGTTTCTGCTTTTAACGAGTGAGAACACATCACACTAATTCTTCACGTATCGCACTGACGCTTCTGCCAGCTTCATAATGTTTATCATGTCCCATGAACGGTAAAGCCGGACTACACTGATGTGCCCTGACTCAACATCCATTCACATGGCTATGGCTCGAATAGGCTTTATATCTATGCTTAGTTTCTTGTATACGACGCTAGAACGAAATTTGCTGGAGCGGAAGTCTGCATGAACGTCCAACTCCAGCGCTGTACCAGCAAATATTCTCAGCGGTAGATGTGCTGTACTTTAGGCTTCCGTCTCTCCTTTAAGCCGAAGCCTGGCAAAATCTTCAAAAATAATATCGTCATCGTCAGCCGCTTGGCTTCGAATGAACTTGTCGTCATCCCTAAAAAACAAAAACAAAAAATATGAAAGAGCGCAAGGGAGGTGTTGGCAGAGCTGGTGGACTCGGACTCTGGACTCGTCTCGAGAGGCCTTTTTCAAGGACTAGGACTCGTCTTTCACGGAGCTGTCCATCCGCCAGCGCTGTGGACTCGGACTCTGGACTCGTCTCGAGACGCCTTTTTCAAGGACTCGGACTCGTCTTTCAAGGAGCTGTCCATCCGCCAGCGCTGTGGACTCGGACTCTGGACTCGTCTCGAGACGCCTTTTTCAAGGACTCAGACTCGTCTTTCACGGAGCTGTCCATCCGCCAGCGCTGTGGACTCGGACTCTGGACTCGTCTCGAGACGCCTTTTTCAAGGACTCGGACTCGTCTTTCACGGAGCTGTCCATCCGCCAGCGCTGTGAACTCGGACTCTGGACTCGTCTCGAGACGCCTTTTTCAAGGACTCGGACTCGTCTTTCACGGAGCTGTCCATCCGCCAGCGCTGTGGACTCGGACTCTGGACTCGTCTCGAGACGCCTTTTTCAAGGACTCGGACTCGTCTTTCACGGAGCTGTCCATCCGCCAGCGCTGTGGACTTTGCAACACCGAAAATTGCGCTAGGAGTAGGTTACTTAATCGTTGTTTTTTGTTATGTTGTTGCCGTGGCTTTTCGGCTTTTTTTATGCAGTTAAATCTTATCTTATCTTTACTGTTTTCCCTTCTTTTTGCCACGTTGCAAATTCGGCTGGCGATGCAAACTTGAATCTCTTAAAATTTCGAAACTTTAAATGGACGAGGAAGAAGAATAGCGCTAGAACAGCCTTGCGCATCAACGGAAAAGCAAGAAGAAGAAGAAGTACACGAGAGAAGGGTTCCTGCCTTTTTCGTTTCCTGGCTTGCGCCTTTTCAGAAAAAGTAAAAAGGAAAATAACTTACGTATCTAACTGTATGAGGTTGCAGTCCACCGGTACGTTGTGCTCTGGAGCTTTCGGAACTCCATTGCTGTCGGGTAAGCTCTTTCTCGATGAAAGGGGACTATCCTCGGGAGGCTTCGGGTGCATCAACGTGAACGGCAACTCCGCGCACAGCTCCCTAAAAGTGGCGTACGTCAGGAAAAACTGAGACTGACTACGACGGAACACATTAGTTGCGTTTTTGCAGTATCGTGGTATCTGATACACGATGGCTCTGCAAAAACGACTATTGCCGAAATTGCACTTTTCGAAATCATCCCGACAGAAATAATGATATCCAGTAACTTCACTAAGTGCCGAAGTTCTTTCCCACCAATTTGACAAAATTTGATGAAAGTGAGATGACTTTTCAGATACCACGAGAACTGGCCAGATACCACGATAACTGCAAAAACGCCTTTTGACCATGGTATCAGATACTACGGTAACTGCGAAAACGACTTTAGACCGTGGTATTGATACCATGGTAGCTGCAAAACCTACTAAAAGGAACTGAGAGCAACAAGGACAAATTCTTCCCCCCCCCCTCCCTCCCCACCGGAAAATATACGACTTCCACAGGCAAAGGGGATTAATGCTGGGTGACCTTACGAAGCACGGGGCATTCGGCTTAAGAAGATCCTCCGGTGAGTTACTTATGGCATTCATCGTCCTGAAATGGTAACTATCTGGTTTTCATAGAGACGTCCGAAATTCCAGATTTGGGAACAGAAAGGAATTCCGCTACCTAGACAGTTACAGTACAGCTGAAGGCCTATTTGACGCGAACTGGTATAAACAGTAATGCAAACATTATATAACAATTAATCATTATAAGAATTTAAAAAAAGTGTCTCTTAGGGCCCGGTAACCTCCGTCGCCTCGTACTGTCTCTAAATCCTATGAAAAAGACATATCCGATTTAAGTCTTTTCTCTTGCTAGCTTACACCCAGTGGCTCAGGCGTAATTAGTTGCATTTTTTATTTGAATTCTCCTATTTCGCGTTTTTGGACTATTCAGATGAAGTGAATTCTCCTTTTCTTTCGTTTTTGTCAGAATCGAGAACGGGGAAAGCCTCGTGATTCTGCAGAATCGAGAAGTTGTTATGATGGTGAATTCTCGATTCTCCTCTCTCCGTTCTCCTACCTGATTGGTCAACATAGTGCGGGTGTTCAATATGCCTAAACACTTATACCGGGTTGCGTACGAGCTGTTAAATTAAGTGTTTGTCAAAAGCGAGAATGGAGAAGCGAGAAGAGGTGTTCAATATGCATAAACCCGTAGGCTATACCGGGTTGCGGACGAGCTGCAAAATTAGTGTTTCTGTCAAAAGCGAGAATGGAGAAGTCAGAGGAGCAAAAACGGTAATTTGTACGAGAATCGAGAATTCAGAAGTGAGAATTCGGAACGGAGAATTCAGATCAAAAACGCAACTAATATTTCCCAAATAACGGGCTACGAATCTCTCATCGTCTCATATTATAAAATCCAAGGGTTTGTCGCTCTGTAACGAAAGAAAAGAATTCTTGCGCCAGCAACTGATGAATGAGGAAAATGATGAATGAGAAAAATCGAGAAGAAGGAAAGAAACGAAGGCTTACCCGCCGAGGGAACCGAGGATCAATTTCACCTTAACCTTGTACTGAACGATGATCCCTAGGCTTTCCTTGGGCGTACTTTCAGTAATTCTGTAAGAGAAAGTCGAATATTAGGCACACATTCTTCCGGGAAAGGCCGGAAAGAAACATCAAATTAAATAATTAATAGCCTGTATTACACTCGCTAGCACATCACGCAAATAAAACATGACAATTACATAAGTAGACATTTCATCTTTACGTACAACTTAAAAAAAAATAATTTGACTTAACTAGAAGTAAAATATTGGGTAAAATAAGGTACAAAGGATTTCAGGTAACGATCAGTCGAATTTATGGGTGGTCTTTCTAGTCTCTGGTAAGCAGCGTCCCTCTTTCTTTGTCGCGTATTGGGCCTGCTATTTGCTTTAGTCTCAAAAGGCGTATTCTCGCCGTTCCCCGAGGACTCCTCGGGGAATCGAAGGGAACGGCGAGAATAGAGGGAGTCACTCCACGCAGACTCCGCGTACAGAAACAGCGAGAATACGGGGAATGCTTCTAAAATGGATTTTGTTCGAAAAATGAATATGCAGCTGACAAAATTAGTCTAGATCCACTTTATTTTTGGTTTTGTTTATTCTGATTCTTTTTTATTCATTTTACATAGCACCTACAACAGCAAAAACTGATTCCCCTCCGAATTTGAAAGAGAGTCCTTTCTGATGATGGTGATGATAGCCGGAGCATTCCCCGTCCGTGGGGACACTCGAGATTACGGGGAGTGAGTCCCCGGGACAAACAAAAACGCGGGGACTCCTCAAGTGGAGTCCTCGGGGAACGGCGAGAATACGCCTAAAGTCAGGTAGAATGGCACGACGCGCATGTGGTGCCAGACACTTGCTCCCGAATGCTATTGTCACTTGTCAGTTGATGCCGCCTTTCAGCAAGGGTTGACACTGTTGGCAGGTGAAGCTTGACCAGGCCATCCTGGTTAGAAAGATAACCCGGGCCGAGCATAATCTTAACAGCCCTTTTTGGATTGCTTCTCGTCTATCGGTCTGTGCGTTGGTGAGCGTGTTCCACCCTCGTACCAATAGTAACTATTAGTTACTAAATCCGTTCCAACCTCACGAAAAGTTACTACGCTGGCAGTTCCAGCCTTCTCGAAATACTAACTAATAGTAACTATTTGCTTGGAGCGTGGTAAGCGTAGTAACCACGAATCTCTGTCACGTGACTGGTCGGATTCACCCGTGGCATGGTATTCCGCTGGAAAATAGAAAAATCGTTCCAGCCTTGACTGCAAAAAAACAGAATTCGTGACGTCATGCGTAGTAACTACGGTAAGCAGGATGGAACACACTCGGTGAGTCCTGGGTGCCAAGCTGGACAAGCATACTCCAGGCAAGGTCGGATGTACGTGCAGTAAATACTGTGCAGTAAATTACCCCGTGCAGTGTCTAAAGTTTACGCCGCGGATCTTAACCCCCCCCCCCCCCGTCAATAAAATTAGATAGTAGGACCCTTTAAGGTTGGAAGAAAGGCTGATTTGTCCAAATACACGTCACTCAGACCACAATTAGACGAACTGTAATCAAAACTCGCTCAACGTTGTCCATTTTTCTGACACTACGCAAGATGAAACTTGTACCAGATGCTCACCAATCTTATGCCTCTTCTGGAGGTTGTTTGTTCGGTGGGCAGGCATCGAATGATTGAATGGAATTTTACTTGCAACCCAATCCTGGGTATTACATATATGGAGATAGGAAGTATTATCGCATGCTCTTTTTGTTATTTTTGCGCATTCGACTCGTTATCGAAAGATAATAACACATATCAGTGTAATTACTCTTTATTCTTTCTTTATCCTGAGCTGTTTCCCTTTTCTTGTCCAGTGCGTAACCAAATTTCATCGTCATCATCATGAATTTTTAATTAATGATTATTTTCCAATAATTTCAAATATCAGCGCTGCGTTACACTTGTTCCAAAAAGACCTTTCAGTTAGCCAATCGAAGATACGATACAACAACAAAAACACACGAGGGTTTAGTACTCTTTCGTGAAAAAAACAGCTTTTAGTCTTAGATTATGTTTACAGGCAGAGGAAAAAAAAATAATTTTTCAAACCAGAAAATCTGACAAAAATAAATTCAATAGCCAACAAAAAAATGTTTTGATATCATTTATGACATCAGTACTGATGACTGCTGCTCTCAAAGGCTAGCTAGCCTTTTTTTTTGTATTTTTACCAGTGCCACCGATGAGATTCCTTTCAAGCTGACCGGAATTCCTTTCATCATGAAAGGATTCCCGTCCCGCTAGACTTTTTTCCTAGTCGTGTTCACGAACGGAATCATTTCAAGTCGACCAGAATTCCTTTGTACTTGACGGGATTTCTTGTCCGTGTAAACGCTACATTAGTCCTTGTTCTCCGTCCGTCTTTGCACATGTGCGTGTAGAAAACCGCATTCAATCAAACCACAAAGTGCTCTCTAGATGAAAAGCTTCATTAATTTTCAAATATGTAATCAAGCAGCAAGTTTTTAGTCCTATTCAATGCTAGGACCATCTGTGCTGGGCTCACTATAAATGATATCACAGTTTTTTAGACCAGCATCAGTTTGCACTTTGTCTGAAGTGAAGTTACTTATACGTACAAGAAACAGCTAGGTAATGCATTGTCTGTTCTTCTTCAAATTTGAGGCCAATTCTTTAAATGTTTGCTTTTCGACAGAACCTGTTTCTAATAGCTTGTTCACACGGGACCGAAATAAGCGCGTAAACAGCGGCTGATCTGTTCAGACGACGGATAGACTGTTTGGGGTTGACGCGAGAATTAAAAAGAAAAACCTAATTCCGAATATTCTTTTTGTTTGTAACAAAATATATAAAATTTAAAAAAAAAACATCTTGTGAGTTAGTCAAAGTCAAATCTAGTTGACTTGTAGTCTTTATACGAGGAAAAAGTCACAAACTGAATATTGATAGATTTAAGGCGATTCAGCAATTTTAAGTTAAAAAGCAAATAAAAATAATTTAAATATTTTTATTTTTGAAGGAGAACCTAAAACATAATTAATAATATAGATATAAATAATATGATAATAGTATGCAATCATTTACTGATGTTCAGTTACATTTCAGTGAAGGTTGAATGAAAAAGTTATTCAAATTAATAATATTTTTTAAGAAAAACAACGAAAATAAATGTTAGACATAAACAGAACATACGTTGTTGTAATTAGAAAATTATTCTACCTTTTTTGATGCAATCGTTTAGTAATTCTGAGATGCTTAGTGTAACATGTTATGTTCACATCAGTCTGACAGAATTTGAACTGGAGACCTAAACCTCACCAAGTTTGAACTAATTCTCCTAATTACGGTCTGTTTACTGTCCCTAGAGTCATCAAAGGTCACATTCCAAAGGATTTACTTTATCCCGATCGGAGACCGCGATGAAAATAAGCGCCTATTCGGAAAATCAGCGGCTGATTTTTGGATTTTTTTCAACCGCTATTTACGCGCGTAAATCAGCCGCTGATCGAGAATCGGCCGCTGTTTCAGCCCCGTGTGAACAAGCTATAAGGCCGAGCAAATTCGTTATTTCTTAAAAAGGCATTATTCGACTTATTTTTAGTGGAGTGTTCATTTATGAACAATCCACTACTGCGAGCGCTTTAGCAGCTTTCGGTTTTCACCATTTTGTGGAGCTCATAACTCGTGAACCAGTGCAGGTAACGAGTTCAAGCTTGGTAAACCTGTGGGTATTGGGGTCTAGTTGCGCCTTTTGGGTGTCACACCCCCCACACCCACCCGGTTCAGGGGAAAATGGGCCCAGATTGCCCAGTGAATAATGTTCATAACTTGACCAGAGCTGGACATAGGACGATGAGATTCCTTGTACATGTAGATCCTAGGGCTGGAAACTGCTTTTAAAGTTGCACCTCCCCCACCCACCCGGTTCATGGGCAACTGGGCCCAGATTGCCCAAGAGTAAAGTTCGTGACCTGTGACAGTAATCAACAGGTATCAAGTTGAAACTTGGTAGGCTTGTTACCATTGGGATCTCGTTTTGCTTTTGGGGGGTCTGAAACCCCACTCCCACTTCGTACAAGGACCCGTCTTGCTTACTCTGCCTTTCATATTATCCCTAGCTCCCTTATGGGATTATAAGATTCTGAAATCCCCGCCTTTCGCAGTTGTTTCGTTTTGCACCTATGACTTTTTGGCACTTTTTCGCCCCTGCCGAGTTTTGACAAGTCATGCAATGCAAACTTCGGAAAAAGTGTCAAGATCAGTCAACGACTCTTTCACAAATAAGGACATAGAAGCTTCAAAGTATTATTGTTCATTTTGGAAGACATGATAGACCATCAGGTCTTCCTTCTGTTTGAACTTGTTTTGTTTTGCTTGGTTTTCCGACTTTTAACCACGGTGCATTCAGTTTTCAAATAGTTTGCGCCCAGCCGCCGCGTCGGAGAGAGGCAAGGCTAGATGGAGTGGACAAGCGCTAACAAGAAAATCGATAATTTCTCGCGGAATGTAGTGGTATTTTTGGAAACGATATTTCTAAGCCACTTTATCGTGAAAAGATCATTTGTAGTAAGAGTTGTGCTTTCAGGGGCAATGGGGCCCAGATTGCCCATTTTTTAATGTTTTTGACAATAATTGGAGATAGGGCGATGAAATTCCTTGTGCTTTTAGATCTTAGGGTTGGATATATATGTGGAGTTGAATCACCCTCCCACCCTTCACGTTCATGGGGAAGTGGGCCAGTTTGCCCATGAGTAAGGTTTTTGACCAGTGACTGGAATCAAACTATAAGCTGGTATACTTGAGGTATATAGATCGATCTATCAGTGTATTTCAAAAGCCCAAGGGCCATATACAAAAAAAAAATATAACTTAAACAATCAGACTCCTTCTTAATTCTAAACATTGATCTATATACAGGCCCACTCGAGTAATAACAGTAGGGTTAGTATTACTCAAATGTCTAGATCCGCATTTTGATGTGTGTGGATTTTGGTGCCACCCGGTGCCAAACCACCCGGTTTTGTCATATGATTGATGATATTAATGAAGTTGTGATGAAGGGGGTATTAGGCTAAAACGGTTTGGTCTATTACTTGTCTTGTCATATCCTTGCTAATTGAACAGATGCTTAAAGGGTTGGACGGCTGGCTGGCAAGACATTCAGTATTGAAACTGGGACCGTTCTTGCAAGAAGCGGGATGCTTTCAAATTCGGTTAGTTCAATACTTGTTTGGTTATTCCGGATGTAAAATGTCGTGGTTCTAACGCCGTTTATATGCAAGATGTGATAAAGATTTGACTGTAACACTCCACGTCTAGGCTGGCATCCCTACAGACGGCAGAAATTTACAGCCCTTTCTTCATATTTCCTACGCTGAAACGACGCAATTGTTCGATTTGCGTCAACACAGTGCTTGATGGTATTATTCCCTTGGGTTCAAATTTCAGCTCTACAGTCTCTGGTAGAAAGTAATGCAATGTACATCGATAGCAGAACTGTTCGATGTCTTTACGGGGATTCGGTAGTTATACAGAATCCTGAATAGGTATCTGTACAAATCTTTTCGATATAATGATCGGGATTCGGTACAATTGCCAGTATTCGGTAGACATTATATTAGCCAAAGCTGACGGTACAATCATGCGTACCCGCCCTAATATCTCCGCTATCGAAATCTTCCGTCACAAAATAAAATCGTAAAGCTTTGGGAAAATTGTACAGCACCTTCTGCGCTCCTTCTATACTATTTCGTTCTGGTGTCACTCATTTTTTGCGAAAGAAGGAGATTAAAAAGATGAGATCATGTTGTTTTAAATACGCAAAGCACCTGCTCCACTTGTCGAAATTATTTCATAACCATACACGGACGGAGAAGTTCAAAATTCAAGATGCAAGTGTTCCCCTTTTGGATGCTTCTTCGTCGCTATAAAAAATCACTGACAACAGAGACCAACCAGCGCACGACCTTCTCCACTGCTTCCTGGCCGAAGACTGAAGATTAGTGTCGTTTTCTGTGTCTTTGTGTGTTTATTTATTTTATTTCTTTTACTCCGCTTTTTCGAAATGGCGGGCGACAAATAAATTATTTACTTACTTACTTACTTAAAAAAGCTAACCAGTTACGTCTCGCAAAGATGTAAGTCGACACGTCACGAGTATGCTGACTCGCGTTTGCACCTGCACGAGACACTGTCCCTTACGTCGCCAAGGGCTATTATGAATCCAACGTTTGAAATCCAACTTTTTTGCAGGAACATGAAGTCGTTCATCTGCACACTTTTCATTGCCAGCTGTTTTTCAGTCTGCCTGGCGAAGAGCGACAAAGAGTGGGAGGAGTTTAAGGGTAAATACGGAAAAGTTTACCATCATCAGCAACGAGAATCCATCCGCCGTCAATTTTGGGAGGAGAAAGATGAACAGATCCAAGCGCATAATGCGAACGCACTCAACGGCGATGTGACCTACACCCTCGTCCACAATCAGTTCTCTGACTGGAGCGACCTCGAACGTGCAACCGTTAAAGGAGCCATTGCTGACCCAGCTATGAATACAGCTTCCCAAGAAGACCTTCCCCTCCCTATGCTCAGAGCCCTTCCGACCTCCGTTGACCTGAGAAATGCAACCTGCATGCCACCTATTCAAGACCAAGGAAACTGTGGATCCTGCTGGTCCTTCTCAGCCACCGCCATGGTCGACTTCTACAACTGCAAGAAGAAGTCGAACGTCTTGACGAAATACAGTCAACAACACCTCGTCAGCTGCGACACTGTCGACGTTGGCTGCAACGGTGGATTCTACACCGACGCATGGGACTGGCTAAAAACTAACCAGGGCCAGTGCACCGCAGCCGCCTACCCTTACTCTTCCGGGTCTACAGCCGTCAGCGGAACCTGCAAGACATGCACCAAGACTGCAACTGTAACAGGCTTCAGTTGGGTTTCCGCCGACGCCACCATTATTCAAAACACCCTAGCAACAGTTGGACCAGTTAGCGTGGCCATCGATGCCAACAGCAATCTTATGCAGTACGCTAGCGGAGTCTACGCCGACGCGACCTGTACCAAAGTGGTTAACCACGCCGTTGCCATTGTCGGCTATGGAACTTGGACTGACGGTACACCTTACTGGATCGTCCGTAATTCCTGGGGCACAGGTTGGGGCGTAAACGGCTACGCTTACATCAAGAGAGGCGTCAATATGTGCGGCATTGAGGCTTACGCAGCGTATCCTATAGCTTAAAGAACTGTTTTGTTTATTTATTTAATGAGTTAAAAATGGTACTGCAAAAACGAAAGTCTAACCTGGGTGCAACCGGTTCTTCGATCCTTATATAGCTCCAATATTTTAAAACGAACACACAGGAAAATTAAACTGTTTTAGAAAGCTAACTTTCTATAAAAAAAAAACAGCTAGCAGCTCATATGGGATTGCAAGGCCGGGTCAAAGGATGAAAGTAGGAACTTGCCAATTCGAGGGTTTGTTGTGATCATTTGTAAGCAAAACCCTTGAGATAAGAATGATCATGTGCCCTTGGAAATCAAGAGAATGTATCGTTTGGTAAAAAGTTTTTTTTATTTTTGCACTTGTCTGTGATGATGCGCACTTTAAGCGCGCTAGAAATTCATTTGTAATCCAAACCCTTGGGATCATAAATATGTATCGTTCGTTGAAAAGTACTTTTTTTACTTTTCGGTTAAGAGAAACACTTTAAGGGTGCTAGGAATTCGTTTTCAAGCAAACCCCGATGACACAACGATCATGGGCCCTCGGAGATCATAAAATGTAGGCCGTTTGGTCAAAAAGTTTATTTGTGCACTTTGCGGCTAAAAAGCGAACTTTAAGGGAGCTAGCAATTAATTTCTATGCAAAAGCCTTGAGGCAAAAATTATCATGGGCTCATTATGAAAATGTATATTTAGCTTAAAAGTATTTTTGATGATGACGATGATGAAATTTTTATTTACGCACTTAAAAAGAGGAAAATAGTGGATTAGGACTTGTGATTGCGATTAGGACTTGTTCCCCGATGCTCATGGGCGACTGATACTTTGACTAAAAACTGACCGGTATATATGCTAAGGAAAAACCAAAAGTTTTGGAGCAGTGTCAGTTCACTCTCACTGTTTAACTGCTAGGAGATGTTTAATTGCTAAAATGTATAATCAGTGCCAGCTGCACTTTCTTTTTGTTAAAGATAATACAATTCACTAGAATTTATACCCACAGGGACGGGGGGTAGGGGGGCGTACCTCTCGTACCTTATCTTCATCGCGCGGCCATTGGCCATTTTTTGCTTACGCTTCAGATGAGTAGGCTAGGCTACTTTAAGGGTTGGTCGTAATGTTCAAGCCAAGTTTCATCGTCCTAGCACTACTGGAAGTACCTTAACTCGCGATCACCGGAATTCCATACCCCCCTCCAACTTCCCCACAGTGCTCGAGTCCGGTCCAGTTCTGTCACTGATGTATCTAGGGCTTGTGTTTGTTCTTCCCACCAAGTTTCATCCCGATCGCTCCGCTCTAAGCGTGTCACAAGATTTCCGGTTCTCCCCTCCACCCCCCCCCCCCCCCCCCCACACATTCATCGGTTCCGGTCTGGACTTAAAGCGGGATATTTGAGACACGAGGTCTTTCCGAATATCAAGTTTCGTTAAGATCCGATCACCCGTTCGAAAGATATACATACCTCCAGATTCCGCATCCCCCTCCTTCCACTCCACGAACGGTGGTCGGATCGGGGAAATGACTAATCCAGTTAGTTTGGTCGGGTCCCTGACATGCCTGCCAAGTTTCATCGTCCTAGCACTTCTGGAAGTACCCTAATTCGAGAACAGTGGACTTACAGACCGACAGGCAAACCGACCGACCGACCGAAAAGTGACGGTATATGGCACTTGAGTGGCATTTGGCTGCAAGTGCCATGCAAATCAAAAATGTAAAACGATTGACACCCTGGTCCTATCCCAATTAAAGGTTTAGCAAAACTTTGCCGACTTTTCTGGCTAGAACGTCAGAAGGGTTCAAGTGACGCAAAGAAAACGTCTCAAGCACCAACGATATAACAATCTGAACATGGCTCAGACGCCCCAACAAACAATTTATCCAACAAACAATTTATCCCAGTCAAAGACGGGTGTCTGGTTTTTATGGCACTTGCCCTTCGCCCAAGTGCCATATAGCGATCGCAATTTCTGTCCGTCCGTCGGTCGGTCCGGGTTTTGCTAGTTTGGGCACTTCCACATAAGCCAGGACGATGAAACTTGGCAGGCATATAGGGACCCCAAAAGATTAAGTTGGAAATAGTCACTTCCCCGATCTGAGCATCGTGGGGGGAGTCGAGGAATCTTGAGGTATTTATAACGTTTGAACAGGTGATCGGATCTTAATTAAGTCTCAGACTACCCAATTAAAATCCGGACCGGATCCGGTGATTTTGGGGGGAGCTGGAGGGTGGGGGGACGGAAATCTCGGGAAACGCTTACAGTGGAGGGATAGGGATAAAATTTGGTGGGAAGAAATAAGCTAAAGTCCTAAACACATCGATGACATAACAGGACCAGATTCGGGCTCTGTGTGGAGTTGGGAGGGGTGTGGAGGGGGGGGGGGGGATTCTGGTGATTCCGCGAGTTCAGTACTTCGTGATGTTCTAGGACGATGGAACTTGGAAGGCGTATGAGGGATCCGAACAGACTGACTTAAGAATAGCAGGTTCACCAATCCGACCACCACGGGGGGAGTGGGGAGATGTGGAACCGACACCTAGTGACATGCATAACATTTGAATGGGTGATTGGAACTGAATGAAACTTGGCAAGTGGGAAGACTTGTCGTCTCAGATGCTCCAAGCCAAGTCCTGACCGGATCCGATACTTGTGTGTGGGGGGGGGGGGGGACGGTGCACCGGAAATCTCGTGAAACACTTACAGTCGAGGGATTGAGATAGAACTCGGTGGGAAGAACAAGCATTAGTCCTAGATACGTAATTGACAGAACCAGATCGAGCTCGGGGGGGGGGGGGGGGGGAGCTGGAGGGTGTTTCCCGGACCTCCTGTGATCGCCAGTTAGGATAGTTCTAAATGTTCTAAAGGCGATGAAACTGTGTTGGAATATTAGTGATTTAAGGACCCGACACAATACCCTAGTAAAGCTTTTGTTCCTGGATCCGACCATCTCTGGGGGAGTTGAGGGTAGGGAAACCCGGAAATCACTGACTTCCATAAGTTGCGAGCGAGTGCTCGGATTCGTGTGAAACTTTATGGGTGATACGAAGTGATGACCTAGACAAGCGAAACACGCGTCCGAACCACATGCGGCCACGACTGGGGAGTTGGGAACATGCACACTTTTGGGCTTGCACAAAAAACCAAACGGATGGACAGAATGGTATTTGGACAATTCGGACAGTACCGAGTTTATCCGACCTTGATTTGTTATTTGGCGTCCGGACCGGATCTTGCCAAGGTAGGGGGGGGGGGGGGGGTAAAGCGGGTGAAGCAAAATCCGACTGTCCGGATCGAGAAGTCCAATAAATATTAAATTTTTGGGATCCCATCGAAACCTTTGGTCTTGTTTCGAATGATGTCTCTTACAGTGCTTAAACACTACCTGGTCTCAAGCTCATTAAGACAGTCGTTCCCGCGCAGAGCATTGTCAATCCACTGTAGTATTCTATAAAAGTTGCTTCTAAGTCCTTCTACTTGAGGTAAACTATTTTAATCGGACATTCCGGAAAATTCACACTACGGTTTTTGGGACGTGAGGGTGAAGGTAAAAAAAGACGAGTGCCACCGGTTTAGCATTAGTTGCGTTTTTGCAGATACCACGGTCTAAAGTCGTTTTTGCAGTTATCGTGGTATCTGATATTCAGATACCACGTTCCGACCGTGGTATCTGAAAAAGTCATCTCACTTTCATCAATTTTTGTCCAATTGGTGGGAAAGAAATTTGGCACTTAGTGATGTGACTGAATATCAGTTTTCTTTTGGGATGACTTCGAAAAGCGCAATTTCGGCAATTGTCGATTTTGCAGAGCAACCGTATATAAGATACCACGGTTACTGCAAAAACGATAAATTGCAGATCGACTTACCTTGGTAAAAGATACGATGGTATCTGCAAAAATACAACTATTATCAATCGGTAATAGCAAATTTCGAGTGTCAGATCTCTGCGCCCATTGCCTTTTTGCATTATATTATTGTTGTTGACAGTAATGTTCTTTTTTTCTGTCTTTGTTCTTTTTCTTCTTCTTTATTTAATTACTCCGTCTTTTTGTACGTTTGTGCATTATGATGGGAAATAAATCTATTATTATTATTATTATATCATTACAAGATTCCAAGGCAGAGGAATCCCAAAGTTTTCTCGAACACTGTGGCGACAGTTATGCCGACCAAAAGGGAAGCGATACTTACATTGTCGATGACGCTAGGTTTGTATCCTCGTGTTTCAACTGCCCATCGAGAGCAAGACCTCGTTTATCCTTGTTATTACTCAGCCCTGGTGTTAAATAGTAGACCTTCGATAGGTTAAAACCAGGAGAGACTGGACATCCATCCCTGAAAAATAGGCAAAAATTAAGGAGGAAAACACGATTTTACCATTCTCCTGTTTCTCGCGGACCTTAAAGGACCCCTCACACTGTTTACTCTTCAACTTACAGTATTTTGATATATTTGAATACTTTAAAACTAGGCTCTGCTTTCAAGAAATAACCCACGGTTTTGGCTGTTTTAAGCCTTTTCCGCCCGACCCGATGAAAAAATTTATCTCAAAATAGTACTATGAAGTAGTACGAAAATTTGCATGCAGTACTAATGATGCTACTGCATGCTTCTACTTGAAGGCTACTGTGTTACTGCATACTACTAATACTACTATATGGTACTATTAGCAAGACTGGATGTTACTATGGCAAGACAGGATGCTACTGGATACTACTACATAAGATTGGACCAGTCTGAGGGACATTAAATGATAGTATTCTTTGCTATTACATAGTATTACATGCAACGTTTTCGTACTACTACCATACTATTACGCAGGCTACAAATTTTTCATCGGGCGAGACCCGATGACTGATGGCGAAAACCGGGAAAACAATTTGCATATTTTCTGATGGAAAAATTTCTCACCGACAACCGTCAACAGCGCGATACATATCGAAGGTAGCTGAACACGGCAAGTGAGAAAATCAGCGTGGTTTTCTCAGAGGGGTTAGAATTCACCGTACAAAATTGGGGTATCCGGGTTTAGAAATATATGGAGTGATTATGGAAGTAGGTTGCGTTAGTATTATAGGTAAGACAGGTCGTTTAAGTAGCTCAGTGTAGGTTGGAGTCGAGCGGACCTGACTTACATGGTAACCGCAAAGCTAACAGCAAGTAAACCAATCCCCGTTCTTATAGAATAGAATGAACAGAATTTTTCAAAATCAGCTGTCACAGCGTTACCGCCGAATTTCACCTTTTCGTCATAAAAAATGATGAATACCATAACACACTTTCACTCTATAGTCTTGTCACGAAAGAAAAAAAAAAACACTAACAAGAGCTACGAGCTCATATGGCACTTGTTACGAGTAGGTGATGCAAGAAAGTAGATGAGAATGTCACAAAATACCACTTTCAACCCCCCTAGGTTCGGACCTAGAAATAGGATTTCTAGTTTCAATTGTGTCTGAGTATTTCCGGCATTACGTCGGACCATCTAGTGCATATTACTTTTCTACATTTTAAGTTTAGATCCACTCGTTTGATTCCTAAACGTGCCACACCATTTCCGGTACCCCCCCCCCCCTTCCAACTCTCCCTGCCACGGCCGAATCTGGTTCGGACACCTAAATGAATCATCTAAAGCATCTTCTCTTACCGCCTCTCAATTTTCACTCGAATCTGAGCATTTTTCGGGAAATTGCTCGAGCACCGTGCTCGGATTCGGTCGGTAAAATATGTCATCTAGGGTATATGATCTCTCTACTTTCCAATTTTCATTAAAATCGCTCCACTCATGACCCCTCGGCGAGCCACGGAATTTCCGAAACTCTCCCTCCAACTCCCCCCTCTGTGACCAAATAGATTCGGACGCCAAATAACAAATCTAGGACGCATAAACTCCGTCCTGTCCAATTTGCATCCCATTCTCCCCATTCGTTTGGTTTTGTACACGTCAAAAAGTTTCCGGACCCCCCTCCAACTACCCCAACCATGGCTGAATGTGGTTCGGAAACATGTTTTGCATAACTAGGTCATCAGTTCTTATCACCCATAAATTTTCACTCGAATCGGACTGCCTGTTCGCAACCTAGGGAAGTCAGTAATTTCCGGATTCTATCCGGATCGGATCCGGTTCTTATGGGGGGAGTTGGGGGGGGCCACCGGAAATCTCGTCAAACGCTTAGAGTCGAGGGATCGGGATAGAATTTGGTAGGAAAAACAAGCATAAGCCCTGTAGACACGTCCTTGACAGAACCAGATCTTACCAGGCCTCTTTGGGGGGAGTTGGAGGAGGTTTCCCGGAATTCCAGTGATCGCGAGTTATAACACTTCCAGATGTGCCAAGGACGATAAAACTTGGAAAACTTCCCTAAGAAAACTTCCGTTCCTGGATCCGACCGTTTTTGAGGGAGCTAAAGCTTTAACACTAAATAAAAATAAATATGCGGTGACTTGGACGAGAATGTGGTCCACGTCATGTCAAATTACCAAGAACTACGTTGATAGAGGTACCCCATAACAGTTCGCTCTCCAATAGTCCTGCTAGTTAATGTCCTCTGTCAATTACCTACTTTTCTTAGATTTTCTTTTTTTTATTAAATCATCACCATTCATTTCTCGGCATCGCAACTTAGGTCACTCGATCTTTATCCCCCTAGCTCCAGTTAGCTGCTGAGCTAATTTAAGGTCAGGCTTTGATGTCTTTCGTTCAAAGCGCTGGGTTACGGAACTAATCCGTAGCCTGAGAGAGTTTTGTTTTGCCTTCGGTGATTAGGGACTTCTGGAGTGACTGCGACCGAACTATAGAATTCCCTTGGAAACCTAAGCTCTCGTCTACCCCGCGGACATCCTTTCAACATTGTGAAGAATGGAGTTGTTAAACAGATGAACTGGTACGGTGCTCCCATTAGATCAAATTCCCATTGGGTTAAAGACTGAGATTTATGTTTGTGGAGTAATTGATTGATAAGATGGATTTTAATGGAAAGATCACTGAGAAGCCTAAAAAAGTGAGCGTTTATTTTGAACTGTGGAGGTGTTAAGGAGAAAGTTATACGTGACGTGCTAGAGCGATATTCCCCATCGCCTAAAAAAATTAAGGAAGAAGAAGAAGACTGGTATGGTTTTCTCCACCGACTGTTCATCAACAGGTCTTGTAAGAATACGAATCTTCCCAGTGTTCAAGTGGATCTTGAGACATGTCTCACCAACCGGGTTGTTGATATGTGGAACTCTCTAAGCGAAGATAATAAGATAAATTCGATAGTTCTAAAGGGGGATTTAGGCTTAACTAGTTTAAGGACAAAGAGATGGGTAAGTATGATTTCATTTTGGGAAAAGCTGCTACAGATGCCACGGGTTCGAGTCGCAAAGGCAGCGTACAAGGAAAGCATGCGGGATATTAAAAAAGATTCTTGGGCATCCCAGGTAAAACAGATATTAGACCAGTGTGGTCTGTCAGAACTGTGGAATAATGGTGATGGACCTGGGCTTCCCGTTGGTGAGGTGAAAAAGGTGGTGGAAAGTCGCTTGTTGGACCAGGAAATCCAATGTTGGCAAGTTGCCAAGGACGGGTCTGTGTCTTTAAGGTATTATGCAAAGATCAAAGAGATTTGGGGGGAGGAAGTCTATTTTAAAGCGGGATTGAAAAGGGAGGAAATAAGGGATTTGATTAGTTGTAGGGCAGACGGTCTGCCTCTTGGGGAGAGAAGGCGGTATACTGGGAGGGCAAAGGGTCGGACCGGTACTTACTCATGTCCGATTTGTGGTAGTATGGATGAGAATTTAAAACACTTGTTGTGTGAATGTGAAAATTTGAATGAATTTAGGTTAGAAATTTTTGGAGTAAATGAAGGAGGGGTAGATGAAGAATGGATGTGTAGGATCATGGGAAATAGTTGTTTCATGAGTATTAAACAGTTGGCCAGGTTCCTCAGGGTAGCCCTACCCCATAGGGATAGGTGCTTATAGAAGGTATTATTTTTGTTTGTTTGTGTTTATTTTTCATGTATTTGCCATGGCCTTTGGCTCTTAGTGTAAATAAATCTTATCTTATCTTATCTGTATCTGGCAAGACCGTCGAAGAATTCAAAGTCTCCCTTGACAAGGAGTGGAACAAGAAGGAATGGAGTTTTATCATGATCCAATGTGTTAAGCTATCCAGTACATCGCGAAAAAAAGCGGCGTCTGTAAAACCGCGACGGTGCATACCACGATAGGCAATACTGCGAAAAGGCAAAAGCTGCGACGGTCGAAACCTAAAGTCATTACCGCGTTATCGATTCTTCTTGTAATATGTGTGTAAAATCTCGAAAAATGCTGTATTTCACAGTTTTTATCGTCGTGGTAGGCTAATGACTTACGCGTTTTGAACGTTCCGGTGTTTGCAATTGCGATTACTGTTTTCGCGTTAAGCTACGTGCACACATTCTCAGATGAGATTGTAAGCGGAATTCGCATTACTAAGGGCAAACCTGCATGCGATGCATCAAAATTCACGAACGAGGAAATTCGCAACAGACTTCGAAACTGGACAATGTTTGCACAGAACTTTACTGACATGTAACAGTGATGTCATGCACTTTCTGGGAAACAGGTTTCGTGGACCAGCTTTTCCTTGTTTTCTTTTAAACCACGAGTGGGAAGTAAGCTCTTGGCAACGCAATATGTGTCCATTTGGCGAACTTTGATCACGTATTCTGATATCTGGTACTAAGCTACCAGCACATTGGTAGGAGAGATGCTATCTGCGCAAAGACAAAAAAGTGGAGTAAGAGGGCGATTGTGGCGGTCTGAAAAGATCGCTGGCTTAACCGCCGTGTGTTCTTGCGACCACGGCTAAAACTCGCTTCGCTTTCTGAAGCTGTTCTGGCACTCCGTTAATTGACGAAGTGACGTTGAAAGTGAATCCACTCCTTAGCTGCGTTCGTTGCATTCCGAGCTGTCTCGGGTGTTTTGTCACCAGTTTCCGGTTTTTCTCTTACAAGGCGTTTTTTTGGTTCACCGGTTAGTTGATGAAGCCTTGCTAACTCCTCGGTAAAGCCGGGCTCCCGAGCAGATTCTGGTTAGTCCGCACCGGTGAGGTAAAACCGGACACCGGTTAGTTCAGAAACGGGTTATAAGACTGGTGAGTAGTCACCGGTGGATGTAAAAACGGCGTATAAGAAAAGCCGGAGACCACCGGTGACAACTCCCGTGACAAAGAACGCAGCTCTTATGTGGAAAGTGGATACGGCAAGCCAGCGTTGTAAACGCGCAACAACTTACCTTTTTTTCTTGCACTCGACATATTCTCGTTCTGATATTTGGAAAACGAATCGAGGAGAACGCCAGAATACTCTGAGGTATGAAGTACTTACTCGCTTTCTAGATCTGCTACTGTGCATTTGTACTGAGCTGTGGAGAACAAGCAAATGTCTGAGAACTGTCGGACGGAGATCTTGACTTTTTTCACAGGTTTATTGGAGTTATTCTGAATGTGCACATTTACAGCTATGGTTTCTCCATGGTAATAAAGCTGCAAAAGAAATTAGGGTTACGCACTTAACGTGGTTGGCCGCGGAGGTTAGTGAATATCACTATTTCTAAGGAAAAGGAACAACAAACTGGTACTTCCGGGGCTCGTTTTCAAGCTCATTTGCCTCAAGTCGTAGTGCGTTCCCAGTGGCGGAGACTAATTACAATCCGTCTTAATCCCCCCTAATAACTGTACACTAGGCTGTAGGACAGTTTCCACGCACTAAACGTTACACTCTTTAAACATAATCCAATCCAATTTTAAGCGTTATCCACTTTAATTATTTACTCTTAGCGTTAGTGTCAGTGGAAGATGGTGAGAGAAATGACCAGGTTTTTTCAGGCGGACTTCTGCACTTTCATCGTGTAGGTGTTATGTTTTGACACAAAACTTCTGTTATGACTCTTTTAAGTGTTGAGGCGAGATAACACTGAAAAGGGTCATGACAGATATATGTTTTTTATGAATTTGATTGGGCCCAGACTGGACCCCAGTTAGTAATTCAGTCTAAACTGTCGTGCTTTATACTGATTTTTACTTGCGACACGTCACGTTGTGATTTTGGTGGGTCATAAAAATTTGAATACACATTATATATATAAATATATGTATGTGTTTGATAGTGCAAAACGGATACGTCAGACAAATTTTATTGGAGCTATATTTCGGCCCTTCTTGGCAAGGGTCCTCTTCAGGCCCAAAACCGCTCAAGTTCGAAATACGAACTCGTGGGAAAAAATATAGCTTCAATAAAATTCAGCTGACGTATCCGTTTTGCACTATCAAATATGATTTGCAGTCAACTTGGGCTGAAGGAATATTTATATTTATGTGTCCTCATAAAGTTTAACACGATGATGCGTAGCCTAAACATCTGCCAATCTGAAGGGGGCACAGAAAATTTCGACTGCGGACGGAACCTCGCTGGTCTTTTATGTTGATAAAACCGAAATTATACGGAGTTCTAAGACCTGTCGGGAAGAGATGGTACGAATTCGCCAGGTTCGCCCGAACACAAATTCAACGGACCGTTACCACATGTGATTTGGATAGAATAGAATAGAATTTTATTTTTTAAAAGTACCTGTCACAGCGTTACCGCCGAAATTGACCTTTTTGTCATACAAAACGAAAAATGCATAACACTTTGTAACAAATTATAAAAACAAAAACAAAAACGCTAAAAGGGACTAACTTATTGGTTGTTGTACAACTCAACAAATGCTGGAACAAAACTCCTTCTATATCTTTCATGAAGAGGGGCCACAGGGGCTAGTTTGGGGATTTTCTGGGACTTCTCTCGCTGGGGTCTAATACGTATTGGAGAATAGGGGGGGTGGGAGAATATTACGTAAACGGGGAACAGATAGGGTTTTAATACCGAAATCGATGCTAAGGCGGGTTCGTCTCTCTTCCAAGGTAGCCAGCTTGAATGTTTTTAGTAGGTAACTGTAAGGCACTTTACCCTCCCCGTTTATAATCGTGAGGGCCCTTTTTTGAATGTTCTCGATACGGTATGTGTGTTCTGAAGAGAGCCCGAAGTGCCAAACAGGACAAGCGTATTCAAGAATAGGTCTGATAAAACTAATGTAAATTTGGAGGAGATCTTTAGAAGGGCAAGAAAATTTTATAAGTAGTTTCAAAACGGCAATACATGGGGAGGCTTGTTTTAAAATATTTTTGATGTGGGCATCCCATTTTAAATCATTGGTTAAAGTAACTCCGAGTAGTTTAATTTTTTTAACGGAGATTTCTGCGGGAATCGGGTCAAGAAAGGCTGGTGTAGATTTTAAAAAGCTAATTGTCATAACTGAAGATTTCTTGGAGTTGACTTTCATTTGCGACAGAGCAGCTTCCTGGGTAATGTCATCCAGAATGGCCATTGCTGAGCTCTTGATGTTTCGCCGGCAAACCTCAAGAGCGGAGAGGTCGTCAACATATTTCCATCGGTCAGGGAACTCAGAAATAAGACTATTTATCATAATTAAGAATAGAATCGGTCCTAGTAACGTACCTTGGGGAACACCACAAAAAATAGGGAGGGGTTCAGAAAAAACATTATTATATTTGACAATTTGTGATCGATTTGTCAAAAAGAAACTAAAATTTTTATCAAAAAGGACTAACTTTAAACTCTGAAAGCAACTTTTCACCAAGAATATTATGATCAATAAAGTCAAAAGCTTTCTGGAGATCAATTAATAGGAGATTTAACCATGTATCAGGGTTTTCAAGGTTTTTATAAATTAAATCAAGTAAGTTCAATTCCATGGTGTGATAACCAAATTAATTACTAAACTGAATGTATATATTATTCGTAATTGTGGGTTCGAAGTTATTTTCTAAATGCTTTATATTTTCATAGTTGTTAAATCTTATGACGATCTGACGCTAGCGAATAAAGTGTACGAGCTATTCGGGAAATAAAAGGTTATCTATTTTAATGATCGACGGTCCGGGAGATAGGCTAAACTTTTCTAACTATACCACACCTGATCCGGTACTCTCTGTCCTTGCTATCAGTAGGCTTCTAATAGCCTACGTTCAATTCAGCGCTGCAGCCACTCCATCTTTCGCAGCCACATGACAGCAACCGTCAAACTCAAAGTCCCACCCTTCCCCATTTCAAAGCAACAAAACTAACAGCCAAGTACATTTTCCTTCGAAATAAGATTTTCTCCAAAGTTCGATATTACACTTTCGACAATCACCCCCCAAGGGAAAAGCGCTCAAGGGAACGGGCTCCAATTACCGAACGGTAAACAAATCAAATGTAACCAAATTCCTGTTTCCTAGATGCAACAATCGAGCCAGGTTCTCAGAAAAACATAAAAGAGACGAATACAAAGGATGCTTGTTCTTAAGCGCGCAAAAAAACCTTGTGTAGGATGAGAAACTTTGTGAAAAGTTGCGACAAGGTTTACCCTCATGTCTGATGATGTGACGCTTACGCCCATTATGAAGCTTATATTACACATATGAACGTCTTAAAAACACCGTTTGGAACGCTACACGAAAGAACAGCGTGATCACACCATAACTAGGACATAAACGGACAGCAGAAATCTCTCCTACTGGGCTTATTTTTGTCATAACATCTGATCATGTTGGTCAATCAATCAATCAATCAATCAATCATTTATTAGTACCAAAATATCGATTGGATAGCATAGGCCGACGACAAAGTTATCGTACACTACATGAAAAAAGAGACAATAAGAATACGTATATGTTACTATCGACCTTGTTACTATCAAATCTGCCTTTATCGGCTAGGGGATCCGTCCAATGTCCAAGAACTGATAAGATGATAATGTTCAATTACGGGTTAAAGCTTAGTCGAGCTTCGCCCTCTCCCACTGACAACAAGCTCCGCGCAGGCGCTTAAACCCTCTAGTAGAACCTGCTTTACACTGTAAATGCAGTATGATCGGCTATACTCTATATGACTAAGTCCAAAACACGCCAGTGACCCTCAGGAAGAAGGAGTAAACGTCTCCGTAACGACTCAAACTCAACGGCTCAAGTCCTGTGTCAAACAATCACGGCGATCTTTGGGAGCAGCTGTGACACCGCTTCTTGCTTTCTTCCGCAGGTACCCGGAGATTCTGCATCGACAGGGAGAGATAGTCATCAAGAGTAAGACAGCACATTTTTGTTGGTTAAGACCGCAGAAGGGGGCATAGCTTCCTCAAATGGGTGAATGATAGTTGGTCATGAATGCTTTCATGAATTCTTTGCAATGTACAGAAGATTCCGTCTTCGAATACCTAAAGATCTAGATCTAGATATATAAGGTTTATGACGGCTGTTTTACATTGTCAGCTGGCCCGGAGAGGACCGATGAAAAGAAGTTCGAAATACCAGCTCACTATAAATAAATTTTCAGTAACTAATATAGCTGTTAAACTTGACGAGCTGCATAGGAATCTGTCGGTCGCCGCGTTATCACCGCATCACGGTCTTGTCCGTTTGTTTGAAGTGTAATCTGTTGGAAGTGCAAATTTGTATTGTAATTTAAGTTGTGTTCTTTCTTTTCTCTATGTACTCCACTATTTCTATTTTATAGAAGTGGGTAAATAAAAAGATTCATTCATGCATTCACTACTGAATTCAGCAGCACTAGACAAACAGGAGAGAAGCTGATATAGGGTATAACAGTTAGAAAACTGCCCAAATACGAAAGGGGATGGGGTTTAAAAGAAGCAGGTATCCGGGACTTCGCAAAACGCAGATAGAAAGGCTAAGAACATAAGATTTTGTAAATGGTATGGTGTACGAACGGACACTCCGGTTCTTTTCCCGCGAAGTTATTACAAGTTACAATGATAAAAGGAGCAGCCAGCTCCTTATTACGGTAGTTATTATACTTTATGAACGGAAAAGAATAAAAGTGCGATCAGCGTCACCATTCTGACGATTAGTCCTGATGAACAAACAGTTGTTATCACTAATATTACCCCCAGACATTACAAGTAAATTGTAATTATCGTAACTGTTGTAGAACAAAAACGATAAGAGGGAGGAGCTAATTTTCGTATCATTCCGGACAGTGGAACGAAATAATAAAATAACTACATCGTAACTAATATTACCTCGATGGAACGCCGCCTTTGTAAGTCCGAGTCAGAGCAAACCTAGAGAGTAGCGCCAAGACTTGACAACATTGACACACACTCGAATAGCAGCAGCACTAGCACCACTAGCGATACAGAACGTTCCTACTGAAAATCATTCAGTCGTTCGCCGGTGCTGACTCCGATGAAAGTCATATTCTGAACATGGCAAAAACATTCTACAGCCTCCATTGTTTCTTGGATTGTGCAGACCGTACCTTTGCTTTACTAGAAATTTCCAAACCCGCAAGTATGTCTCGCTTTAAATGCCGCAAGCGTAGTGGGCGGCGTTACGAGTATGGCCCGTTTGCAAAACATGGAAAGCATAGGTCTTGGCACTACTTCCTAGTGTTATTTTGCTCGGGTCGGGGTCAAACATTCTAGATCGACCTCGGGATAGGGAAGGCACGCCTGATTGTCCAGTCCCAATCCGACCGGATAGGGAAGTGGGAGGAGTCTTGGAGTCGCCGAAACCTTCATCGAAATGGCGGATAGAGAAGAAAAAATGCTAGGCAGTAAACGTGGTAATAACACTTCAAAGTAGGTCTACGGTAAGTGACCGGTGCCGACGGGAGGATTTACAGTGGGGGTCACCAGGGGCGTCACGACTGGGGGGGGGGGGGATGCCCCCCCCCCCCAATTTCGTTGGCCAGTCGGTAAAAAATAACCGATTTTTCGTCAAAATAGTTGATCATTCACATGAAAACAGTCGGTTTTTCCGAAAATCAGTTGATTCTTTGTCAAAACAGTCGATTTTTCTGAAAACTATTCGACTTTTTTTGAAAACTGTAATTTTTTCCTGCAAACAGTCGTTTTTTCCTTGAAAACAGTCAGTTTTCTGCAAAAACAGTCGTTTTTTGCAAAAACAGTCGGTAAAAATTACCAGCCAGTCGGTAAATGCTTTGCCCCCCCCCCCCCCCCTCCCCAAACATTTTGGCTAATGACGCCTCTGGTGGTCACCAAGTAAGCAACCCCTCGGAACAACCATCCCGTTAGAAGCTTCACGGTCTTAACCCCTGTCATCCAATCGTTATAGGCTATCATACTCAAATTTCTTCATGTTTCCGAAAGCTAGGTTTCTCTCGCCAGGAAACTTTTGTTTGATCAAACGGTTTTCTATTTCTTTCGTTTGATCGGCTGATCAACTTTCCCAAGTATCACATGCTTTCTAAGCTCTATGGAAATAAAAAACGTCAATAACCACTCTAGCTCCTGATGTCTGCTTAGCTCTACGGTAACGGCAATAAACGAGCTGTTGCAAAAACACTGGAGAGGAGACGGGGATAGTTACTGTGGATACCAGGAGTTTGTTGAAGCTGAAAGAACTTATGATTACTCCAAATCAATAGGAAGCGAAAATAGGTGCTTGGAAGCCCGGGCCTTGGAATTCGGCTTCTGCTCTTTCTCAAGAACCGTTCCTGTGAGGTCACAACGATGCGAATATATCAAATCGCCACAAAAAAGCGCCACAAAGCTACAGTAGAGGTATGCTTTGAACACATTTTTAACTGTTCTACCTTGGCTTTCTTACTTGCATATAAAAAAGTAAAATGGAAAAGAAAAATAACAAACTTGATATAAGCTAACAGCCAACTATTTCAGGGTTATCCTGGCACAAAGCTAAAGTAGAAATTCAATTAACTTTCTTTGATTGTGAATTTACTAAAAAGGTCCTTCTTCTTTTGACGGCATCTGCAGGCTCAGACCGCCATCTTCTCCATTGAAGGTGCGTTCCTCTTGGCAAACTTTTCTAACTATAAAAGGCAAACAGAGCGTGTTCCCCCCTTCTAACAATAGTAACTATTAGTTACTATTTCCGTTCCATCCTCACGAAAAATTACTACGCTGACCATTCCAACCTTCTCGAAATAGTAACTAATAGTAACTATTTGCTTACCATGCTCGGGAGCGCAGTAACTACGGATCTCTGTAATGTGATTGGCTGTACATGCTTTATTTACATGGGCATATTTATAATTCGTACAATCTCCGACGCCCAGTCGGAAGTACTATAAGGGCATATCGATGTGACACATTATCACGAACAAATAAGATTGACATGAACACAATTAACCACTGAATACCTACGAGAAACTACTATTTTGCGTTATCATTCAAGCCTTGATCGTGCTGACGTATACCTTAATCGCGTACACATTTATGACGCCACCTCCAAGGGAGCAGGGGCGTCACGACTGCGGGGGGAGGCCCCTTTTTTTCATGAAAACAGTCGTTTTTTGTGAAATCAGTTGATTCTTTGTCAAAACAGTCGGTTTTTCTGAAAATCAGTTGACTTTTTTTCAAAACCAATTTTTTTCTGCAAAAAAAGTCGGTAAAAATTACCAGTCAGTCGGTAAATGCCTTGCCCCCCCCCCCCCCCCCCAAAAAAAAAAAAAATATTTTGGCTAGTACCGCCTCTGCAAGGGAGTTGTGACTTGCAGATCAGTAAATACTGACACGACCATCCGTTATACAGCTTACTCCAAGTTAACATTCGTTACACACTAACCTCTTTGTCCAATGTCGCTTCCAAGTGTAGTTTGTTGGGGCACATCATAAACTCCTTACTAACTTCGGTGGACGGCTGCTCTCCCTGCTTCCCCGGTGCATACATGATCTTCCGAATGGCAAGTCGGACTGAATTCCTGAAACAAAACAGAATGGCCTATTGCAAAGTTGAAGACTTTCTTTGGACTTTAACCAACTTCGGAGGGGGATATGAACTAATTAATCTCTGATTAACTGATCTGAAGTTGAAGAATTGATCTGAGTGGGTGTTCCGAATTATGATTTCACCATTGTGACATCCACTCTTCATTCGACATACGTTTATGGTACGGAACAGACAGTTCTCAACACTTAGCACTTTGGAAATGTGGATTTTCGAAAAATTGATAGCTTATATTTACTATTTCTCTTGTTACAAAAGAGAAGACCTGATTGACTTTTTTTCCTGTCTTGCTCACAATAAAACGGGAGGCATTTCTAGCCAAAATGGATTGGAGGGGGGGGGGGGGGGGGAGGGGGTCATGGTCTACTGTTACCGACTTTCAAAACAAAAGACTGTATTTGTCGAGTACGAACTGGAAAAAGCTCGGGATATGTAACTGAACTTTAAGCACCGAAGAAGCACCATACTCTTTTATTTATTTCGTAACGTAATATCTATGAATATTCAGCACGTTACACTGTAAAAAGTTTCTCCGAATAAAGTATTGAAGTATTTGCTACTGCAGTAGCAAACCTACCGAATTAGGGGTAATCTTGTCTCAACAAAGACAAGATTAATCCCAGTAGTAAATACTGCCAGACTTTTTTTTACAGTGTAGTCTCCATCGCTTCTTTGTAAGCAAATCACAACTCGAGTAAAGTGCTAAACTTAACGAATTAAAGTAAAGTTCATCAGTAAAGTTGATGAACGACCTACTTCCCCACCTTAAGCACAACGACAAGAAGAAAAGCTCCTTAGTTACCAGGGATAAAGGGACGAAGGAGCCTCCAGGATCACAACGCTAAGATTTTTTTGTTTTCTGCTTTATTTTCGGCAGCTTAATCAGGACTCGGCAGGATCTGTTTCCCGGGCATCGCTTATCCCAAACCATTCATTCTGTCACATTTTGGCCCTGTTGCATCCAGCGTATCACTGCAATTCGTCATATTCTAGTTCAGCAGTTCGGACTAGTCCCCCAATGCCTCATTATCAACACTTGTGACAGACATAGTAAAACAGATCCACTGTGCAAAGTTATCTTCAATTGCCCAGGGCTTTCACGTTTCTGCTCTTGGCCATTTCTCGGCATTCCATCTAGGAAGAAGATTTTTTAGACCCGATTGTCCCTTTTTTTTAGTGTTTATTTTTTGATCTTGTGCATTTACTACATTATTGAAAGCTCAGTGTATTTTTTCCTCTTATTTGTCTGTACTGCGCCTTTTCCTCTTCTTAAGTGCGTAAATAAAATTCCATCACCATCATCATCATCAGATCCACAGGTTCGTGAGCAGAAAAGTCTGCTTTCCAGGTGAAGGAGGGTCTGCACCGTCTCTGAAGTAGAAGGGGAAGTTGCCGCGTTCCTCTCTTTACCCTATGGATCCGGTATGTTCTGATTTATTTTATATATGTGTATGTTTTGATTCATTTTATATATGTATTCCAGTGATATTACGTTTGAAGTTTCAATTTGGAGACACGATGTGAAAAAAATAAATCTTTCTCTTTCTCTCTAAATCATTTTAGTATAAGTGATTCTAAAAATTCCTTCAGCCCAAGCTGATAGCGAATCACAGTTGATAGTGCAAAACGGATACGTCAGCTGAATTTTATTAGAGCTACATTTCGGCCCTTCTTGGCCAGGGTCCTCTTCAGGCTCAAAGTCGCTCAAGGTGGGAATACGAACTTGGGGGAAACAAACTCTTCTAGCTTACCCTTACCAGCTTACCCCTTGCCAAGAAGGGTCGAAATATATCTCTAATAAAATTCAGCTGACGTATCCGTTTTGCTCTATCAAATATAAGTGATTCTATTTTTCAGAATTTTTGACGAGTTTTGCACAGGCCGATGGGATACTTCACGAATTGCGTAATCAATCAATCAATTTATTTAATTTTTAAAATTACACTAAAACAGGACTATCCTTTACTAAATAAATACAATCATTTCATCCATTCGGTGGCCCGGGGCAACAGCACAGTCGACGGAAAAGGAGGCTGAAATGGCCGGAACGGCATTCTGCATTTACGATTATTAAAATGACGAACTGATTTGAGTGTATGCATATTTATATTTTAGTGATTATGTTTGACGTACAGGTCAAATTCGGCGCTTGCGCTGTGGAAGATACTTCTTATGAATAAAACATCAACTCTACTCTACTACTCTCTACTCCATGTGCTTACTCTCACTGTCACGAGTGTTGATAATGAGACAACGGAGGATTTTCGGAAACTAGTTCACTTGAAGCCAGAGATGGGCTCCGAATCCGGATTCGGATTCGAATCCAGGATTTCGTCCTTTTGGCCGGATTCGAATCTTCTGCTAGTCAGGTTGGATTCGAATTCGGATTCCAAACCCTCAATCTTACGAATCCACTCAAATTTCTAGTCTACATCCTTCCAGTTTCCGTTTCCCAATTTTTACACAGTGTCTTTAGGCAAGCCATTCTCCGCCACCAGCCATCCTCAGTAATTTATCATGTTTTCCGATTGCCTTAGATATCAGTGCCTTCTTTCACATCTCATTTTTGAACTATAACCTATGTATATGATTTGATTTTTGTTTAGGTCGGATTCGAATCCGGATTCGAACCCTCAGCATGAAATGGTGGATTCGGATTCGTACCTAGCCCTGGAATCGGATTCGAATCCTTTCATGGTCGGATTCGCCCATCTCTGCTATGGAGCGCTGCACCGGAATATATAATTTATAACTTGCCAAGTAACTGACGTTCAATCAGAGTAAAATAACACTAGGGAGTAGAGCTAAGACCTATGCTTTCCATGTATCCAAAACGGATCTTACTCGTAGCGCCTCCCACTACGTCAGCGATATTTAAAGTGAGACAAATTTGTGGGTTTAGAAAATTTATGGTACAGCTAAGATGTGGTCTGCATACATCGAGGAAACAGGGGAGGTTGTATCTTTTTTTTGTGTTGTGTTTGGAAGATGGAATTGTCGGAGCCAGCGCTGGTGCACGACTGATTGAAATTCAGTAGGGACGTTCTCTATCGCTAGTGGTGCTAGTGTGGCTGCAATTCGAGCAGAGCAAAATAAGACTAGGTAGTAGTGCCAAGACTTGAAAAAGTGACACACATTCGAATAGAAGCGACACTAGCACCACTAGCGATAGTGAACGTCCTTACTGAAACTCAATCGGTCGTGCACCACCGCTGGCTCCAATAACCTCATATTCTGAACACAGCGAAAAAAGATACAAACCTCCTCTGTTTCCTCGATGTGTGCAGACCGCATCTTAGCTTTACTAGAAATGTCTAAACCAGCAAGTTTGTCTCGCTTAAAATGCCGCAAGCTTAGTTGGCGGTGCTATGAGTATGGCCCGTTGCGAAGCAAGGAAAGCATAGGTCTTGACGCTACTCCTTAGTGTTATTTTGCTCTGAATTCGAGTGTGTGTCACTTCTTTAAGTTCTGGTGCTACTCCCTAATGTTATTTTGCTACTGTCAAATTTCGCCGAAACATTATGAGGTAATGCGGCTCTTTTATCTCAGCACTGTATGATCCGTCGGCCTCTCCTAAAATGAAATCCGAGATGCCTCCCTAAGATTGGTTCACGTGACGTTTCTCGTGTTGCAACTGAGAAGAAAGTGATAACGCTAAAGGCGAACGACTGGGAAATAAGTTATCACGCATGGAGAGCTGTCTATAAAGAAGATGACTGAGAAGCGACGAAACACTATACTTTGGTCAGCACTACTTTAAAGGTCAAGGGTCCTGCTAATTCTTCTGCCAAATTTTACGTAGTTTCATCCCATCATTTATTTCTGGTCATATCTTGTAAGTGTATTAATTAATTTGTTTGATTGCTTGATTAACAAGACCAAAGGTTTCGGTTGGATCCCAAAAATTCAAAATCTGATGCAGACAACTGGGCCTTATCTTGGCCAGACTCCTTGAACATTTTTACTATTAAAATTCAGAAACAGGTTAAGGCCAAATAGCTAATCATCTGAGAAAACCAAGTTCAGATATGGATTCAGCATGTGTGTTTACCCTTATAAGTCATATCTGTTTTGACGAAAACTTCCTGCCACTTCTGCCAATTTCCCGGTTTCAGCCGAACTCCGGAACTACTTGTCCGGCGAAAAAAGAAAGCTCAAAAACGAACTCAAGGTATCTTCTTTCCCCAATAATAAACATCTAATAAACTTCAAATAAAAATTAAGCTTATAACAAATTTTCCGACACCAGCCGGATTCCGGTCGAACTATATGTCCGGGTACAAAATGATTGTCACACATGGATTCAGCATCTCTTCTTACCCCTAAATCGGATATCTAATCAACTACAAATAAAACTTTAACTTTTAACATTTTTCCGGTTTTGGCTGGATTCCGGGCGAACTACATGTCCGGGTAAAAAATTGTTTTCATATAAGTGTTCAGCATGTCTTCTTGTCCTAAATCAAACATCTAATCAACTTCAAATGAAACTTTTACTTTTAACAAATTTTCCGGTTTTGGCCGGATTCCGGGCGAACTACTTGTCTGATGACAAAATGGTTTTCACCCTCAGTTCAGCATGTCTTTTTACCCCATAATCGACTATCCCATTAGCTATTTCAAAATATTTGTTTTGCCCCTTAATTTGAACCCCCTCCCCTTCCTCTAAATGTAGGGCTAAAAAGCCCATCTACGAACTTGACTTGTCCGATGACCCAACGAATCCTCACACCAAGTTTCATCAAAATATCTCATTCCCTTCGAGAGTTATCGTGCTTACAGACGGACGGACGGGCAGACGGACAGACGGACAACTTTTGCGATGTCATAGGTATCCCTCCACTTACGTTTTGGGATCCCAAAAATACATAATTTGTGAATTAAACAAAACCAACGACAAAAAAAATAGAATCTACTTTTCATATTCAATATTTTTCATAAGCTTGAAGGCACTTGTAGCCGTACAAACTGCGGGGAGGCAAACACTGAACGAAGGTTTTCGGATAAGATTAGATAAACAGATAAGATTTATTTCCGTAAAAGGCCAAGGGCCACTGGAACAACACCACCATAACCTCAAGAACTATTTACAAAAAAAATCCCCTGTGACCAATGGCCACCCTGAGGAATCTTCGTAAATTTCTACCATCGTTAAAACTTCTACTTTTCAAAATTTCTTTAAACCTTTCCTGTCCCCACATCATTTCCTCAAATATTTCCTTCCTCAGGTCTTTTCATTACTGGCATTCACCCTCTACATCGAGAGTACATTCGTTCATTTTACCGCACACCGGAGAAAAGTAAGGACCACATAGCACCAAATATTTCCTTCTTAATCATGACGGTAAACAATCTGCTCTCAGGCGAAAAATCAATTGAATTCGATCTAAATGAATTCCCGCCTAAAAATAAATTTCTTCCCCCCTTGTCGAGATTACATCTCGCATCCAAGAAAAAGCTCACGCAAGCTTCTGAGAACTCGTCGTCAGGACAACGTGACCTAGTTTGTTTGGCAATCATGGAAAATCTCAAGCTCTCTAGATTTTCTTTTCTACTCCTCTGCCACCTCGAACATTAAGGGGGTGTTCCACCCTTCTAACAATAGTAACTATCAGTTACTATTTTCGTTCCAACCCCGTAAAAAGTTACTACGCTGACCGTTCCAACCTTCTCGAAATAGTAAGTAATAGTAACTATTTGCTCACTATGCTCGGGAGCGTAGTAAGCATGGTATAACTACGAATCTCTGTAACGTGACTGGCCAGATTAACCCCGTGGCATGACATTTTGACGAAAACAATAAAATGCGTTCCAGCCTTGACGCCAAGAAGCCCAAATTCGTGACGTCATGCGAAGTAACTACCGTACGTAGGGTGGAACACGCTCTTAAAGTTTAACCGAAAAGGGCTGAGATAGGACAATCTAGTTACCCATCGCTTATTCGCTGAAATTGGCTTGAAGACCCGCTGAAAATGCGTTACTTCGTTTTTCGTCTATTCACGAATAATCGATTTTCATATAGTAGAATTTCCGTGTGATTTGTGGTACCTACCTCTATGCGCTTGAATTTTTATTGTAGGCCTTACGAAAAAGATTTATGATTTTTCTGTTCAGGCACTAAGCAATCTTCACCAGTCTCACCACTGCCCACTAAGAAGCCGCGTTTGTGTTGAGATCAAAATTTCCCGCGTCATAGTAGAATTTACGCTGTGGGGACGGCTGCAGATATTCTGAACGTCATAACTAGAGCAGAGAGTGGAAAATGAAAAAAATCCCTTCCAGAATCCAAACAATTCAGTGTATTCGATTAAATGACACAAAAATAAGTTGGCTTTTCAGTTAAACTTTAAAGTATGTGCAAGTTGGCTTTTCAGTTAAACTTTAAGGTATGTGCACAACTCTGCTATTTGCAATCGGATGCGAATTTCCTCTTTCGCCACGAAATATTAGGTTCCTCCTCCAGCCCCCCCCCGACTATCTAATTACAACCCCAACTAACCTTTTATGTGGCTTTTCGTCCGGTGTGTCGCCAACATACGCCTTTAGTTCGTAGTCAACACCACAAGGTTTCCCTGTATCTCCTGGTGCGGGTTGAAGGGTGACTGAGGCAGGGCAGTTAGGGGGTAGTTCGAAAAAGAACGGGAAGGCGTTAGGGCCAAGCTTTTTCACAAGCCTCTCCTAAAAAACGAAAATAACGTTGAGCTGTTCTTCCGAGTACATTGTAAAAAAAATCTTGCAGTATTTGCTACTGCGAACTCTTTATAGAGATAAGATTATCCCTAATTCGGATTAATTTTATCCCAATAGAGATAAGATTAATCCCAGTAGTAAATACTGCATCCTTATTCGGAGAATCTTTTTACAGTGTAACTCACAAGCACAGCAATAACACTAGGGAGTAGCGCCAAGATCTTTGCTTTCCACGCTTCGCAAATGGGCCATACTCATAGCGCTATCCACTAAGCTTGCGGCACTTTAAGCAAGACAAACATGCGGGTTTAGAAATTTCTATAAAAGCTAAGATGCGGTCTGCACACATCGAAGAAACCATGGAGGTTTTATCTTCTTTTTTTTTGCTGTGTTCAGAATATGAAGTTATTGAAGCAAGCGCTAGTGCACGACTGATTGAGTTTCAGTAAGGACGTTCACTATCGCTTGTGGTACCAGTCTCGCTGCTATTGGAGTCTGTGTAACTTTTTTCAAGTCTTGGCGCTACTCCCTAGTGTTATTTTGCTCTGCTCACACGAGAAGCTGAACTGTTCTGCCCCTTAAGTATCCTTCTCTCTTGGCCGGGTTCAACGGGTTCCGTGAAGTCATTTTTTCAGGGTTCCACCAATGCTGAGGAAGGCAAATATTTCTCCTGGAGAACAACAGTCCCTTTCCCGCCGCGTCCCGTACATTACGTTGAAAATGTTTTAACTTTCGAATTAAGTGGATCCATTCGTACCAGGGGCAACGAAGAACGGTGATAAGAAAGATACTTCGTGATGGAAAGACAACTTCCACTATATTACCTCCGACTCGTGTTTTACAACACTCGGAGATAATCAACGAGATAGCGTCTGTAGTTAGAAGCAAAGGTATTGCCTCGTAAAAAAAAAAGACCAAGGTTCCGATGGGTCCCAAGTTTGCGCCAGGTCCCGTAAACTTGTTGTTTTTCGCCACGACAAGTTACTTGGATTGTGGTCAGATCAGATTACGACGTTACCATGTTACTGACTAAAAGACAAACAGACGGACACAGTTTACGCCGCCATAGACATCCCATCACTAGCCTTTTGGGATCCCATAAGGTCAGGACGTCACAAGGTTCGTCTTCAACTGCTTGGCCTCCCAGCAGATATTCCGAAGTCGTCCCCACACGAGAACACAACATTTTTTCAAAGTAATACGACTGCCATGCAGACTTACTGCTGTCAGACTACGCTATTCGAATCGAGTGAGGATACTGCTTATGCATCGCACTTCCTGGACGCTAATTTCTTAGCAGTTAAACTAAGGATGCAATAGAAAACATACAATATTCGTGGACTAGTACTTCGTTATTTACTAAACATTGATAATTAAAACAGATCATAAATATATATCAACAATCGGATATCCGGTAAAACGTGGGAAGCGGACTTGGCTACGAGATTGACGCTGGTAGGAAATCAACTTGAGCCTCCTGGGTTCGTCGTAAGCTGGTCACGTATGAGCAAGCAAAGACGACGAAGAAAACCATGCTGAAGAGGATGATGGTCAAGATGATGCAGTAGATCAGCAGTAGACAGACGTCAGAGAGCATCTCAAGGAATCCAACAACGCTGACTAACACCAAAGTTGCTCCCAAAAGAATGAGAATACTCGCAGCTGTGTCATACAAAATGTCGACTTCGGACAGAGTCTCTGCATAGGAGCTGGTGAAGAGTATTTGAACGCTGAAGGTCATCAGGGTTACTCCGATTGCGAAGGCGGTCAGGTTTGTGATGAGCATGAACTGCTTCAGAGCGATCTTGCTGTCTTCGTGTTGGCTGCCGTCTAAGCTCAGATCCTGTAATGTATAACATAGTCTAAACCCTATTTGATAATGCAAAACGGATACTTCAGCTGAATTTTATTAGAGCTATATTTCGGCCCTTCTTCAGGAACAAAGCCGCTCAAGTTGGAAAACTTCTTTCCAACAAAAAAGTTTTCCAACTTGAGCGGCTTTGAGCCTGAAGAGAACCCTTGCCAAGAAGGACCGAAATATAAATAAAGTTCAGCTGACGTACCCGTTTTGCACTATCAAATATGATTCGCAGCCGGCTTGGGCTGGAGGAATGTTTTTTTTTAGTTTAAATCGTAGTTCCGAATTCAGCCGGCACATACAATGAGGATGAAACTGCATACCCTATCACAGCCATCCAACCAAACTTACTAATATTAGCCCCGTTATAGAGGCGAAGCCTTTTTGTGCAATTATATTGTTACATACTATTATATTAATCAGATGATCATCAACGTAAATAGCCTGAGCTCGACAGTGCGGAGCAACGCAAAACACGATCCGCAGTAAGCGTGGATGAAAAAAAAAACACTTTTACTACCCTTACAGACATGAATCAGGTCTCTAATTTTAAACCGCAGGACCCGGTCTAGAGCTTATACAGTATTACTTAAACCTTACACTGCTAACTGAAGTTACAGACGTTCTCAAACACCTTGGTGTCATTCTCTAAATGTTTACAGAAGAAACAAGCGAAGCTGGAAGGTAACTGCTTTCTTTGTCAGTGACGATAAGACGACTGATGTCTCTCAGTGCTTAAATATATATACTTACCTTCTTAATACAATTACCTACTAATCCCGAAAAGGGCGTTCCTGAGCCCTTCACCAATCCATACCTGAGAAACAATACAACTAAGCGGCCAGTTTCTCTAATCCTCTACTTAAATTAGGACTGAGCTGCGGCAGTAGTTTTAGGGATTTAAAGCACAACTCTTACTAGAAATGATCCTTTCCCTGTGAAATGAATCAGAGAAAACATTTTTGAAAATACCATTACTTTCCACCTAAAACTAGCGATTCTCTTGTTAGCGCTTGTCGACTATATGCAGCCTTCCTGCTCTCCGACGCGGCGGCTGGGCGCAAAAATTTGAAAATTGAACGTGCCCTGGTTAAAAAGTGGGGAAACTAAGCAACTAAAAGAAGTAATAACCAGAAGATTACCACATCCTTATGTGTGAAAGAGCTGTCAGCGGACGTTGAAGATTCCGGCAAACTTTTCGTTGGGTGACGGGAAGACTCGGCAAGGCCGAAAAAGCGCCAAACATTCGTAGTTACGAAAGGAAACAATGGAGAAAGGTGGGGATTTTAGAAGCTTGGGAGCTAAGTATATTGTAAAAGGCAGGATAAGCAAGAGGGGGTCCTTTAAGGTAAAGTACAATTTTATTGACATCTGTGAAACTCAAATTAAAAGCGCCAGTCATAAAAGCGATAGACATCACAGTGGCATAAAGAAATGACGCTTCATTAATTCTGTCAGATTAAAACGAAAAAAATATTAATTAAAATCTAGCCTAAGGTGTTACAGATAAAAAAAACACATCAGCAGCAGAATTTTAGTACATGATAATTAACAACTAAACAAACCGAAAACATTTAAAAAACACGAGGTTCTGTTTTTAAAAAACAGACGAGGACCCTTGCCAAGAAGGGCCGAAAATATCGCTGATGAAGAATCGTAGCTGACGTATCCGTTGTATACATTATTTGAATATATATTTCAAAATCAGCTTGGGCTCAAAGAATATTTAAAAAACAAATAATACCCTATTAACTACGTATATTGAAAATGGGACGAAACTGTACCAATGATTCAGGGGTGTCTCTACTAGGTATTCTGGGGACTATATGGGCTTACCGACGAAACATTCCCATGACAAAACGTTCCCAAGCATAGATTTTTAAGTTCGCCTCGATCTTAAGGTGCATGATCGAGGTAAAACAACTTCAGAGTCTGCATTTCAGATGTGGGAACATTCACTATAAGCAGGAAAGATCGGACATAGTACCGGCTGCTTCATAAATGTATTGTTTTCAGTTAAAATATGTAATGTAATATGCCTTGAAATCGACTGGGAACTGATCAGTTATAGGTCATTTCAAGCAACATGCGCAATCTGAAGAGCACCAATATGCTCCTCAGAGAAAGGGGAATCCCGCTGTGGCTCAAAGAGAATCAAGCAAGGAAAATATATAAAGAAGCGTAGTGCCGTCATGCTAGATAAAAATGACATGGGAAGCGAGGAAACGAAAGCGTTTGAAACGATTAGTAAGATAGAGAGACATAGTAAATGTAGGTTAGACGGGTTTGTTCCTTTGGTAAATCCTTTGATAATGAATATCGCCAAATTAAATATCCAATAAAAGCGAGATCAATGAGTTATATCGCAGCGTAAACTAACAAACAAATAAACCAATTATATAAAAGATAAAACGAAGACTTACAAACTACTAAATCATTGCGCTTTCTTTAAGAAATGGCTATAGCGGGAGCAACATTTCGGTTTGTTTCTTGACTATCGGTTAAATGCTGAAGTAGTCAACCCATCGTGGTTTTCAAAAGTTTATATTCCAAGAACATTTTTTGTCTGAACTGATGACGCAATCAGTAATCTCATAGGCCGAGCTATCCCTCAGCGAAAAAAACATCTAAAGCCGGGGACGTTTCGCCACGGGGACGTTTTGTCACGGGGACGTTTTGTCACGGGGACGTTTCGCCAGGGGAAGTTTCGAATGGGGACGTTTTGTCGACAACCCCTGTATGGTGAAAGGGCACGGTTTTGAGTTCGATTGCATCATATCATATGGTATTTATTACGAAAGCCAGCTAGGCATAGCGACAATAAATGCACAAAAAAAAGAAAAATAAATCACACAACCAGAAAATTTCAGATCTCGATACTTCACAGTTACCCAGATAAACCTGACCAAATATTTCACTACAGCAAACACACATATTCTCCGTTTACTTAATTACTAGTCCTTTCAGCTCGTCGCATAAGCAAAGTGGCCAACTATTTCAGAAATCTGAGTAGAAACACTGTATTGTGCAAGGTGTATTCAAGTTCAAGATTATCTTTGTTTACAAACAAATGTATCGTTAACACTTTCCGCTGCTGAGAGCAGAGCTCAAGCGAACACTGACAAAATAAAAAGTAAAACCAATTATAACTTCAAGATGACGACAATCATACCCAATAATATCCATCCGCTAAATAATCGTACAGCTAACCGAAAGCAAGGCCAAGGCACAGTCAGAATTTAAACAAAAATAAATACACAAAGAAGAAATAAAAGTAGACACAGATGGGAATATCATATCGACAGATAACAAAATGAGAGAAAACCGGAAAGTGAGAATCACTTACCGAACTTCCGTAATTCTCGATCAGCATTCTTTTAAGCCGTGATTACCGGTAAAAAGTCTCTCCGAGTAAGGATTAAAGTTAACTGCAGTATTTGCTACTGGGATTAATCTTATTTCTACTGAGACAAGATTAATCCCAGTGGCAAATGCTGCAAGATTTTTTTTTACAGTGTATATTTTCAATACACTCACCTGCAATCGAGTCAGAGGCCGTTTTAGCGCCGTTTCCAGTGGAAATATTCTTGCGGACGCCAAATACAAATCTTTGCGGAAGGTTAACCCAAGAACGTCCAAATCTTCTCTACCATAGCGGAATGCAGCAAGAACGTGACCGTAAACGCTCCTCTCCTTTACGTACTCAGGGTCAATCAGTACAACTCCATCTGGAATAAGTCAAGTTGAGACAAAACTAAATAAAGCTAATTCAACTTGCTTCTGTTTGTTGAATAAAAAATAAAATACGCCCACGTGTTCTTGTTTCTGTGTGAACGACGGTAAAATAGGCTTCTCCAAACACCACAACTGAAGTATATTATTTGCTTTGCCTCTAACTTATATATTACTGTCGCCAGCTGATAAGTCGTTCCAGTGTAAAGGAATCTCTCTCTATGCGATCTTCAAGAATAACCGAAAAGGGCTGAGATACTACAATCTGGCTACCCATCACAGACAAGATAAAAATGCAACATTTCGTTGTTAAGCTATACTCTTGATGACTAACTCTCCTTGCCGATGCAAAATCGCATTGTACCTAGCGGAAGAGCCGGAAGCGGCACCACAGCTGTCCCGAACCAGCGCCGTGATTGGTTGACACATGATTTGAGTTGTTGAGTATGAGTCGTTAATGAGACGTTTTCTCGTTCTTCATGAGGATCACTGCCGTGTTTTGGACTTAGTCATACAGAGTAATCGATTTTCATACTGAATTTTCCCTTTCGGAACTGTGGTACCTCAATGTGTTTACCTCTGTCCTTGAATATGTAGCAACTAAAACGGCAAAAGATACCGTATGTATATATGTATATATATATATATATATATATATATATATATACAAAAATAAGAAGGATAACAAAAATGGCAGATTGTCAGTCTGATATTTGCAACGTCTAATGTCTGATTTTATTTTCCTTTAGCCATCAAATATAAGGTTTGAAGCCAAGCTGACCATTCATAATCTATTTCAATATATTTCATACGACTAGCCAGTTGTATGCAATAGTTTGTTGATAGTGGACGTAAATAATGATGTGGGTTCGAACTGGCAGGAATTCCAGGCGAAAGCTTCTGCGCTTTCTTGGGGAAATAACTGTAAATATATACTGAACTGTACACACGCACCAATTAACTGTAATCACAGAATTGTACATAGGCACATTTTAAACACGCAAATTTTTATATTTTATCTTTGTCGCAGTCCGCATCCTTTTTCTGGTCTTTTATGTTTTATCGAGTCCGCGTCGTTTCCTCTTTTGTTGTTCACTGTAAAACAAAATCTAGCGGTACTTGCTACTAGGATTAATCTTGTCTCCAAATGATAATCTTATCTCTAATTCGGACAAATCATCTCAGCATAGATAAGATTAATACCAGTAGTAAATACTGCAGTTAACTTTAATCCTTACTCGGAGAATTTTTTTTACAGTATTGTGTTAGAGTATGTAAATTAGTTTGTTCTTGTCTGAAGACGGTTGCGGCAAGTGCAGCTGATATATTCGAACTTATCTTTATCTCTCGCATAACATCTTAGAGGGATAATGATCTGATCTCCACAACCCCCGAAAATACCGTTTTTGGGATCCCAAACCGTAAATGGAGGGATACCTATGACTTCGGACAAGCTGTCCGTCTGTCGGTCCGTCCGTAAGCAAAGCGAACGAGATATTTTGATGAAACTGTGGTGTGAGGATTCTTTGGGTCAAGGGACAGGTCGAGTTCGTACATGGGCTCTGTTCGTAGATGGGCTCTGCCCTCCATTTAGGGGTGGGGGAAGGGCTTCAAATTAAGTGGCAAACAAAATATATTTTAACAGCTAATGAGATAGTCGATTTAGGGATAAGAAGACATGCTGAAGACTTATATGAAAATCAGTTATTGCCCCACAAATAGTTCGCCCGGGATCTGGCCAAATACCGGGAAATGTGGTAAAAGTAAAAGTTATATTTGAAGCGGATTAGATATTCCATTTAGGTGTAAGAAGACATACTGAATGCGTATGACAATAATTTTCGCCCGGAATCCGGCCTAAACCGGGAACATTTGTTATAACTTAAAGTTTTATCTGGAGTTGATAAGAGGTTTGATGTTGTGGTAAGGAGGTATGCCGAATCCGTATACGAAAATTTTTCTCGCAGGACAAACAGTTCGCCCAAATCCGGCCAAACCGGAAAATTTGTTAAAATTAAAAGTCGTTGATAGTTGATTAGAGGTTCGAAAATAGGGGTAAAGAGGCCTGTTGAATTCGTTTCTGAGCTTTAGTTTTTTGCCGCACCGGAAATTTGGAAGAAGTAAGTGTTGTGGCTCAGAGGGCCACATCCAGTTTCGCCAACCAAAGTGTAAACACATATGCCATCTAGGCAATAAGTTCAGGTTATTGCCGTTAGATGACGTATGGCTCTTTTCGTCATTGTGACATAGTTTGTTACCTGGATGATGCTAGGCCATCAGCATCATCACGTGCGGTAGCCATTAGTCATCAATCTTGTTGACAAAGGAGATTTTTGTAAATAGTAGCTGAGTATACGTTTATTTGAACGAGAGAGAAAGAGAAGAGTGCGTCTGAGCCCTAGGACATCCCTACCCCTCGTTTGTTGATTGGTTTTGAGAGTGGAAGTGGTCAGGCCCGCCGGTTTTCAGAGGATTTCACGCTACCCACAAGGTCCCAGCGACCCTATCCAAGACTAACCTTAACCACCACCCTCGAAACCATATGAGTAAGGAAGGAAGTTCTGATATATTTTGTCACAGTAGATATGACGTATAGGGATAAACACGCATGCTGAATGCATATCTGAACTTGGTTTTCTCAGAAGATTAGCCATTGGCCTTAATCTGTTTCTAAATCTCAATAGTTAAAATTTTTAAAGAGCCTGGCGAAGACCGGATATCTACAAGACCCAACTGTCTACATAAAATGTTAAATTTTTGGGATCCCATCGAATCTTTAGGTCTTGTTGTTTCTCGACCTCGATCGGTCTTGTTGTCTCTCGATCTCGATCAGAGAAGGGGCAGACAAATATTTTTTCTCTTGTTTAAATCTAGCGGTTCATCTCTGGAGCCGGTCTTGTCCGGAGGCCGTCCACATTCTCAACGTTTCTACTACAGCCATTTGTGGAGAAACTGGAAATCCTTGTGCCAAAATAATACACTGTGTTAAAAAAATAAATAAAAAGCTGATTTTCAGTTAAACTTTAAAGAAATAAATTAGGAAGCATTCTTGAAGATGCACTGTCTAGATTACCCATATTCTAGTTCAAACCATAGGGCTAGGCATGAACGTGTATGCTACCGTAAAGGTAGTTTTCAGCACAACAACCAAAGAGAGAGACAAATATTTAACTGGTAATTAAAAAGAATGAGATCAATACCGGACAGTGTTTCCGACAGCATTTCTGCTTCCAAATATGTAAGCCAAAGCCTAACAGATCAGTTTAAGTTATCGGCGGCATATTAATACAGTTTCAACGAAAACACTACGTGATTCAAGTATTTTCTTTCGAAGTAATCAGACCGAACCTTTGGTGCCAAATGCATGATACCACCATAACTTTCGAAGGGAATGAGATATTTTCATGAAACTTGGTGTGAGGATCCTCTGGGTCCAGGGAAAGGTCGAGTTCGTAGATGGGCTCTGTAGCCCTACATTTAGGGGTGGGGGTTCAAATTAGGGGCAAACAGAATATCAGCTAATGAGATAGTCGATTAAGGGGTAAGAAGACATGCTGAACACGATTATGAAAAACCATTTTCTCGACGGACAAGTAGTTAGTCCGGAATCCGATCAAAACCGGAAAGTTTGTTAAAAGTAAAAGTTTATTTGAAGTTGATTAGATGTTCGATTTAGGGGTAAGAAGACATGCTGAACACAGATGTGAAAATCATTTTCTACAGGGACAAGTAGTTCGCCCGGAATCCGGCCAAAAGTTGTATTTGTAGTTGATTAGATGTCTGATTTCGGGGTAAGAAGAGATGCTGAATCCATATATGACAATCAATTTTTACCCGGACATATAGTTTGCCCGGAATCCGGCTGAAAACAGAAAATTCGTTATAAGTTAAATTTTTATTTGAAGTTGATTAGATGTTGGATGTAGGGGTAATGTGATACGCTGAATTCGTTTTTGACCTTTTTTTCCGCCGAAACCGGGAAATTGGCAGAAGTAAGGCAGGAAGTTTCGATCTGTTTCGTCAAAATACATATGACTTATAGGGGTAAACACACATGCTGAACCCATATCTGAACTTGTTTCTTTTTAGATGATTAGTTATTTGGCCTTAATCTGTTTCTAAATTTTAATAGTAAAATGTTCAAGGAGTCTGGCGAAGACTGGATATGGCGAAGAAAAGACCCAACTGTCTGGATCAAATACTGAACTTTTGGGATCCCATCGAAACCTTTGGTCTTGTTTTAAGGGTCCTCAACTTCAGACAGACAGAGAATCTCATCCGAAGAATACCCCCCCCCCCCATACTTCCCAGACGTGTATCCCCCACCTTTCCGGATTTTCTCTCGCATACGGTGTGAAATCGTTCTCTAATGTGGCACAGGAAATCATTCCTGTAAGTGAATGTTCCCCAATCAAGCAACATCGCCCGGAGGAGACTAGGAGAAAAATATAACCGTCCCGATTCGACAACATCAGAAACACGGAAAGTTCGAATGATGGGATGAGATTGAAAGTTTTGTCAGGGAAAAGGTCAACAAACGAGAGTGGAATCGATTTTCAAGCGGACTGCTCCCAGTGGGACTCGTCGACAGCGAGAACTGAACATAACCGTTATACACAACAAAAAGGAGACGACCATACTGCAAGAAGGATTATTCTCCCGGAATCATTCTTCTAATGACGCAATTAAACTCTGACAGGATGGTCCTAAGGTCCCAAATTCAAACCGGCGGTGTCATAAATCCGTATTTTTGTCTACTCTGTCTTTTGGGATGTGTGCAAGCTTTTTTTCCGTCAATGTGTCATAAACAATTGACACAACTGCACCAAGATTCACTTCCTTCAAGATCTCAATTGCAGAGCCTCTAACCCCTTTGCTCACGGCCATTCACTTTATTCTTCTATAGCTCCGCCCGCCAAAGGTCCAAAATCACTCCAATAGCGTAACAAATCATCAATGAATGATAAGTAGGCAAGTCCGTTTTTGTGATTTTTTTTATGTCATTCGTAAAGACATCACGAATACTTTGAACGTTTTCTTCCACTTTTATTATTTTTCTAGATCGAAATTGGTCGCTGTTTAAAACTGGAATGTTTGTTGACTGAATCTTTGTCTTGTCGTGACCACGGAACACGTCAGAGCCAGTGTGAAGTTCAGAGTTAGTGTGAAGCAGAGGAAGGAGATATGAATGGGATTGGAAAGTCTACATTTTTACACGGACTATGACGTTTACGATTCAAGAAAGGGAACAAATAAAGGGAGAACAGACTATCAAAAAAGTATTGAAAATTTTATACAGGCTAACGTATGGTAAGTATCTTGTGTGTTATTAGTCCATCAAACTTCTGACACTGTACGTGTGCATGTTGGTAAAGTTGGTCAGCATTTGCTGAAATTATTCTTATTATTAAGTTCAAGCTGAAATTCTCTTGGTTCTATGTTTCGAACAGCAGGATCGAAATTCTAATACTGCAATTTACGTGGACTATAGCACATGAATCAAGTAGGTTGGCGAAACTCATACGAAAATTCTCGATCCAGACAAAATGAAACAGGTTTCGACCCGATTTCAGGTTAGTTTCTTCCTCGGATTGACCGGAATTTTGGGCTGCGGCATAGCCGAGGTAATCGGGTCGAAATCTGTTCCATTTGTCTGGGTCTATTTCGGGCTTCCGTACGGTAGGAGCCCCGAGCATTCCATGCCTCCCGATGAAAGTTTGTAGCCTGTGTAGTTGTATGGTAGTTGTACGAAAAATTTGCATGTTATACTATATAATAGCAAAGAATACTATCATTTAATGTGCCTCACACTGGTCCAATCTAGTAGTATCCAGTAGCTTCCTGTCTTGCCATAGTAGCATCCAGTCTTGCTAATAGTAGCTTGCAGTAGTATGCAGTAACACGGTAGCCTTGAAGTAGAAGCACGTAGTAGCATCAGTTAGTACTGCATGCTATTTTTTCGTACAACTTCGTACTACTATTTTGAGATAAATTTTTCATCGGGCTATCTTGTTGGAAGTCCGTAAGGGGCAGCACGTCTCTCCCGGCTACGAATATTTTAGAAATACTAAAGTTGTATTCTTTCACTGCACCTGCACTCTTCTCCTTCTTAGACCCATAAATTAACACGGAGCGCCCCCCCCCCCCCACCTGAAACCTAAATTCGATCCAAAACTCAAATTGCTGCATCCGTCTTGCACAGTCGTTGTTGTATTCTACGTGATGTTTTTCATTAATCATTTTTCCATCAAATTCAGTTTATTTTTAAAACGGGAAGCGGACAAGCGGAATATTCGTTCAGTCTCAATATCTGTCGGCTGACAAGCCGAGTATTGGTTCAGTTGTCAATATGTTTATATTACAGTCAGAACTAACAAGCCGAGTATTGGTTCAGTTGTCAATATGTTTATATTACAGTCAGAACTTCTAAATTATACACCTGATACACCTCCAACTTTTGCTTCACACAATTTTTGACATTGCAAACCACACATGTCAGCTAAATTTTACTACAGCTATATTTTGGCTCTGCTTGGCAAGGGCCCTCTTCAGGCTAAAGCCGCTTTTTCCGAAAGCTCATTTTCCAGCTTGAGCCGATAAAATTCAGTTGATGTATCCGTTTTGCACTGTCAAATACCAGTACTCGGCAAAAGTTTTTGGAAAAGGGAAAGTGGTGGCCCGGGAGCGCAGTATCCTTGTCCTCGCTGTAATTCGAGTGCTGCGGGACTCTCTTGAGGTGTGAGAAGCTTTCTAACATAAGGGTTACTCTTTTTAAGAATAGAGGGGATGAGCTACTTCTAGGTATCCTAAAGTCTACGGCTCCTAGGTCTGTACACTATAAAACAAAAAATCTTTTTGTATTTACGACTGGGATTAATCTTGTCTCTAAAAAGGTAATCTTATCTCTAATTTGGATTAATCTTATGTCAGTAGAGATAAGAATAATCAGTAAAAAATACTGCAGTTAACTTTAATCCTTACTCAGAGACTTTTTACAGTGTAGTGTGTTTTTTAATATGATAGAAATTAGTGATTAGAAGTCGGTACGCTGTAAAAAAAATCTTGCAGTATTTGCTACTGGGATTAATGTCTCTAAAAAGATAATCTTATATCTAATTCGGATTAGTCTTATCTCAACAGACATAAGATTAATCCCAGTAGCAAATACTGCAGTTAACTTTAATCCTTACTCGGAGAAACTTTTTACAATGTAGGTGATATTAAGTTTTGGATGAGAGATGTTTGGTTGTTTGTGATTTGAGATTGTTCTGTATGTGGCTTAATAGCTTTTAAAAACAGACATATATATATATATATATATGTATATGATTCGCAGTCAGCTTGGGCTGAAGGTATATTTCTTTCCACTCAAGCTGGAAAATGAACAATTGGAAAAACACACACAATAAACCTTCATTCTGATTTTTATTGACAGACTAAGGCCAATGGGCCTAAAAAAAACAAAAAACTTCATTCTCGACCTCGGATAAATAAGACACAAGCTTTAGGTTTGTAAAAGGAGATAACTTACCGATGGGGTCTACATGACTCATATGGTCGACAAAATCTCGTTTTCCAAGGTACACCGTAATCTGGAAGAGGAAAATTATTACAGAACACAACATGACAAAATGCCTTACTATTTTCTTCTGCAGCTTTTTAAACTTGAGCCCCTAAATCATCGACGGGAGAGGTTACGCAGAGAGTTTCAATTACAATTCAATTGCAATTTGTTTTATTTATTCATAGATATCTTTTACACAACAAAAATAGTGCTGGATATTACTAGTTAAAAAGTTACATTGCCATTACAGTTAAAAAGATCAACCAAGGGAAATATTTACAACTGTAACCTATGATTTACATATCCGATTCACGGTTTAAGGTATAATCCATCAAAATACGAACGCGAATTAAAATGACAAGTCTTCAAAATAATGACAAAAATAATCCGTCATAAGTGTCATTACAATTCTAATATTTAAAAAAAAAAAACGATTGAGATATAAAAAGTCCATCAAAGATGAAATGGTCAAAACTATTTATGTCACAACAAAAATAAAGACACGCGCTGAAAAGAAATATACGACATTAACTTTTAAAGGGCGTTGAAATGTTTAGTAAAATACGGCACGAAAGAGTTGAGGAATCTTCCCAATGAATGCGCATGAAACGCGGACTTCAATAGTTGTTTTTGGGATCCCAAAACGTAAGTGGAGGGATACCTATGACATCTCAAAAGTTGTCCGTCCGTCCGTCCGTCCGTCCGTCTGTAAGCACGATAACTCTCGAAGGGAATGAGATATTTTGATGAAACTTGGTGTGAGGATTCGTTGGGTCGGCGGACCAGTCAAGTTCGTAAATGGGCTTTGTAGCCCTACATTTAGGGGTGGGGGAGGGGGTTCAAATTAAGGGGCAAACAAAATATTTTGAAACAGCTAATGTGATAGTCGATTATGGGGTAAGAGACATGCTGAACACGATGGTGAAAACCATTTTGTAATCGGACAAGTAGTTCGCCCGGAATCCGGCCAAAACCGGAAAGTTTGTTAAAAGTAAAAGTTTTATTTCAAGTTGATTAGATGTTTGATTTAGAGGTAGGAAGACATGCTGAAGATGATGGTGAAAACCATTTTCTCGACGGACAAGTAGTTCGCCCGGAATCCGGCTCAAACCGGAAAGTTTGTTAAAATTAAAAGTTTTATTTGGAGTTGATCAGATGTCCGGTTTAGGGCAAGAAGACATGCTGAACCTTTATGTGAAAACAATTTTCTTCCCGGACATGTAGTTCGCCCGGAATCCGGCCAAAACCGGAAAATTGTTAGAAGTTAAAGTTTTATTTCTAGCTGATTAGATAACCGATTTAGGGGTAAGAAGAGACGCTGAATCCGTGTGTGACAATCATATTTTACCCGGACATATAGTTCGACCGGAATCCGGCTGGAGTCGGAAAATTTGTTATAAGTCAAATTTTTATTCGAAGTTGATTAGATGTTCATTATTGGGGAAAGAAGTTCGTTTTTGAGCTTTCTTTTTTCGCCGGACAAGTAGTTCTAGAGTTCGGCCGAAACCGGGAAATTGGCAGAAGTGGCAGGAAGTTTTCGTCAAAACAGATATGACTTATAGGGGTATATTTGTAGTTGATTAGATGTCCGACATAGGGGCAAAAATAGATGCTGAATTCGATTATGACAAAATTTTTTTAGCCGGACATGTAGTTCGTCCGGAATCCAGCTGAAACCGAAAATTTTTTTATAAGTTAAATTTTTGTTTAAAGTTGATTAGATGTTGGACTAATCACACCAAACAATCAACAACTTATCCAGCGGTGCCTCAAATTAACATAAACTTCTCATCTGATTAGCGCACCAATCTGTAAAAGACAATTAGTTTTTAAGTTTCGTTCCTAAATATTACAATTAAATTATTTATCTATCTACATTATATATTAGATTTTTGGGATCCCATCGACACCTTTGGTCTTGTTCCGTTTGGAGTACATTTATCCTAGTGTTTCGGCGGCCGACGTTACTGGCATATTCTGGAAGCATGTCCCTTTATTTTCTTCATTTACTCCGCCTTTTCAAAATGGCGGGTCATAAATATATTACTTACTTACTTATGTAGATCTGATGCCAGTATCTTTTTGCTAAGGCTCACGACTAGCTCGTGCCTCCGTTGACATGGTGTCGTTATGTCCAGCGTTTCTAGAGTCTTCTCATAGTCTTTGTAATCAGTCCCAAGGATTATTTTACATGCAGGTATGGCATCCCTACAGAACCCCTCCTGCCACCTCTCTTCCAACCTCATCGTTTGCGTCCACAAAGAGTGTGCGGACCCAAGCTGGAACCCCATTCCTACCGTATGGAGCGGTAGATAGATATGATAGATATCGCTTTTATTCTTTTCGAACTATCGTGGTGAAATCCAAATTTGTCGAAATCGTCATATATACTTGCAGACACTCATATATAGATATGTCAACGTCATTTATAAAAGTAAACACTAAATGAGATTAAAAATTTTAACGAAAGACGGTACAAACGTCTTTTCATACTGTACATGGTCACATTTTACGTGTTGGAGTTTTGGGATCACCACTGAGGCCGCTCTCTTGCAGGTCGTTCGCCAGCAGTACTGAACGGTGGCGGAAGTATATACTTATGGATAGGGTGCTCAAGCATTTTCTTACCGGAAGCCATGCACAGTTTCAACCTACGGGACTCAAGGGACTCAAGTTTAAATTTCTGAAGGAGCTCATTGTAAGGCATTTTGGGGGATCGTGACATAATTAGTAGGGCACACAAGGGCAAAAAAGTCAAAATGCCATTCCCCTCCCCAGGTTGACAAGAGTGTTGTTGATTAGCTGAAGCCGCAAGCCAAAATTATCCAGTGCCATTTCTGAACTGTAATGCCCGGGCCACATCCAGTCACATCTGTACGTAATTACCCCAGATGGATTTTTCCATCTCGACTATCTTAAGTTTTCAGCGTCTTTTCTTCCCAATTTCAACCATAAGACGGTCTTATTACCGGCGTTATTACCTGGTGTGACTATAGTCGGGCCCGGGCATAAGAGATACGTGGATAATTATATGGGACATTTGCTCAAAACGGGAAAAGTCAGCTACGATGTTCTTTCCAGTTTTGAGCCATTGTTTAATATATGTTTCCCAGTCAGCTTGGGCTAATAATGTATGTAAACAAAACATCAGTAGCCTACGTAAAAACGAAATGTACCATGAGGTTGCAAAAAAACTCACCAAGGAAGATTGTTACCGATATTTTAATGTGCTGAAAGTTAAAGGACCTGTCTTATCTATAATACTAACGCAACCTACTTCCATAATCTCTCCAAATATTTCTAAACCCGGAGACCCCAATTTCGTACGGTACATTCTAACCCCTCAAACAAAACCACGCTGATTCTCTCACTTGCCGTGTTTTGCTAGCTTCGATGTGTATCACGCTTTCGACGATTGTCTGCGAGAAGTTTTTCTATTAGAAATCCGATTATGTAAATTGTTTCCCTGTTTTCGATATAAGTCAACGGATCTCGGAAAAGGCTTAAAACAGCCAAAACCGTGGGTTATTTGTTGAAAGCACAGCCTAGTTTTAAAGTATCCAAATATTTTAAAATACTGTGAGTTGGAGAGTAACTAGAATAGAATAGAATAGAATTTTATTTTTCAAAAGTACCTGTCACAGCGTTACCGCCGAAATTGACCTTTTTGTCATACGAAATGAAAAATGCAGAACACTTTGTAACAAATAATAAAAACAAAAACAAAACGCTAAAAGGGACTAACTTATTGGTTGTTGTACAACTCAACAAATGCTGGAACAAAACTCCTTCTATATCTTTCATGAAGAGGGGCCACAGGGGCTAGTTTGGGGATTTTCTGGGATTTCTCTCGCTGGGGTCTAATACGTATTGGAGAATAGGGGGGTGGGAGAATATTACGTAAACGGGGAACAGATAGGGTTTTAATACCGAAATCGATGCTAAGGCGGGTTCGTCTCTCTTCCAGGGTAGCCAGCTTGAATCTTTTTAGTAGGTAACTGTAAGGCACTTTACCCTCCCCGTTTATAATCGTGAGGGCCCTTTTTTGAATGTTCTCGATACGGTATGTGTGTTCTGAAGAGAGCCCGAAGTGCCAAACAGGACAAGCGTATTCAAGAATAGGTCTGATAAAACTAATGTAAATTTGGAGGAGATCTTTAGAAGGGCAAGAAAATTTTATAAGTAGTTTCAAAACGGCAATACATGGCGAGGCTTGTTTTAAAATATTTTTGATGTGGGCATCCCATTTTAAATCATTGGTTAAAGTAACTCCGAGTAGTTTAATTTTTTTAAAGGAGATTTCTGGGGGAATGGGGTCAAGAAAGGCTGGTGTAGATTTTAAAAAGCTAATTGTCATAATTGAAGATTTCTTGGAGTTGACTTTCATTTGCGACAGAGCAGCTTCCTGGGTAATGTCATCCAGAATGGTCATTGCTGAGCTCTTGAAGTTTCGCCGGCAAACCTCAAGAGCGGAGAGGTCGTCAACATATTTCCATCGATCAGGGTACTCAGAAATAAGACTATTTATCATAATTAAGAATAAAAGCGGACCTAGTAAAGTACCTTGGGGAACACCACAAAAAATAGGGAGGGGTTCAGAAAAAACATTATTATATTTGACAATTTGTGATCGATTTGTCAAAAAAGAAACTAAAATTTGTATCAAAAAAGGACTAACTTTAAACTCTGAAAGCAACTTTTCAACAAGAATATTATGATCAATAAGGTCAAAAGCTTTCTGGAGATCAATTAATAGAAGATTTAACCATGTATCAGGGTTTTCAAGGTTTTTATAAATTAAATCAAGTAAACTCACAAGGTAATGAGAGGTAGACGTTTCCTTAAGGTTCCCGAACTGTTTAAGGTCAATAAGTTCCTAGCTGCAAGAGGTGAGAGAGTGAGAGAACTAGTGCATGAGGTCCTTTAAAGGACACCTGAATGAAGAGTACCAAGTATCATCCCTATCTGTATGACTTCCGGTAACATTACCTGCAGAAAACCCAATCCAAATACGAAATCGTGTTTCCAAGCTATGATTTTTTCTCCATTTTGCATCAGTCCTTGTTTCAGTACCGAACAATTTTAGAAATGAACAATTGTCTCCAATCAACCCTTCTTCTGGAATATTTTTTAACCAGTTAAGCCCAAACGTATATCTAGAAGAAATTCAATACGATCAGGCCAGCGCTGTACAAGATTTGAATGAATTGCGCTTTTTGTCTTGGAGTCTGCATGTGCAAACCTCCAGAAACGAACATCCCTACTTTGAAAACGTCACGCTCAGGAGTTTACTCTCCGTGGCCATGTCTGTAAATGCATTCTCCATGGTGTGTTCAAGTATGGTTTCATTGTTCAGGTGTCCTTTAAACATGTACAAAACCAGCAAATTGGTAACTTTGTATATAATATATCTACTGTTTTCCACCACCGTATTATAGAGACTTTTTTAGTTAAATTCTGATTGCCATGGTCGCGATACGAAATACAGAAAGTCTAGTTAAAGAGACACGCAAGGGTAGCCGAGCGTCGTTCAGTGTTGCCAAGTGTGACACTTTTTGTGCTTTTTGACACTTTTTTTCTCTGGGTGACAGCGTAACATTTCTCTCTGAAAATGAAACCTTTTTCACGAATGACACTTTGTAAGAAAAGCACTTTTTCATTTACTTTACTAAAGTGACGGATTACCGCACCTAAAACACTGCCAAAGCATGTACTTTACTTTGATGCTGTACACAAAAACAGTTTGAAGACTTAATTAAAACTCATACGCCCTTCATAAAATTCCTCTCAGATTAGTTCTTTTTTTGGTCGCTAGGTGCGCTATCGTAAAGACACAAACAATGACACGTTACTTCTTGGTGTACGTTTAACCAGGTTTGTTTGGCCGTTTTCAACTGTACCGTGTTCTTCAAAACTGTGCTAACTGAAAATTTTTTGACAAAACTGAGTTAACTATACCATTGGAAAGAACATAGCAGATTTGGTATTCTGTTAAACTGTGGTAAGTATTAGATGACGACATGAGCACCATCTAACAGGTAGATTAGTTTTTACTTTCTGAGTTCCTACTTTCTTCACGCAGATGGCATACACAAAACTGGGCCCAAAAATTATAAAAATGTAATCAGCACAGTTTTGAAGAACACGGTACAATTCCTCTTAGGCCTAGCCATGTCTAAAACTCCTTAAAATGCCTCTTCCTCTATTTTTGTCTTACCCAACTCCAACTCAGTTGTGTCAAGCGTCATCAAGTTTGTCATTTCTGGCTTCCGACTTCAGTGCTGAGTGCTGGCTGACTTTTCCACGGGGCTAATACGCGACTCGATATGAAGCGAAAGCCTAATCGTTTATTCACCCTTCAGATAACTTATACCAAGATCTCACGTGTGATTGTTATTAATTGCATTTTTGTAGATACTATGGTATCTGATACCACGGTCTAAAGTCGTTTTGCAGTTATCGTGGTATCTGATACCACGGTCAAAAGGCGTTTTTGCAGTTATCGTGGTATCTGGCCAGTTATCGTGGTATCAGATATTCAGATACTACGGCCCGACCGTGGTAACTGGTCGTGGTATCTAAAATGTCTTCTCACTTTCATCACATTTTGTCAGACTGGTGAAAGAAGTTTAGCACTTAGTGATGTAACTGGATCTCTGTTTTCTTTCGGGATGACTTCGAAAAGTGCAATTTCTGCAATAGTCGTTTTTGCAGAGCATCGTGTATCAGATACCACGATAACTGCAAAAACGACTAATTGCAGATCCGGTTACCGTGGTAACAGATACCATGGTATCTGCAAAAACACAAGTATTGTTCCTCTAGCGCGTCTGGCGGCAATTCGTCATCGGATTTTATGAGGGAAGTAGTTCCGGTCAAATTTTGTTACAAAACTGTGATGTTACAGTTAAGAAATATTTTGAAAAACGTTATTACAAATTCAGTTATTACCGATTCTTCGCGTTTTGCGCGTTGTGCAGTGGAATGCACAAAAATTAATCGAGATATCAAAAAAGCACCTTTTTGTCAGCAATAGTGACACTTGTCGAGCTCTTGGCAATCCTGGCGTCATTTGTAATTAGAGATAGTGGTGTGAATGTTCTGAATAACCTAAAGGCAAGCATTAGGGAGTCTGAGAATCCTTTTTTTTTATTTAAGAATAAGCTTAAAATATATTTTTATTTATTAATTTAATGTTTTGAAACGGAGGTAGGATGATGTAAAACGAGAACTGGGGAGGAGATCGTATAATGCTCACATCAATGAAGCGATTCGGGTTCAGTCGGTGTCATGAAACTGACCAGTTTCATCCGCTGTCCAGTTTCGGAACCGTATGTGCAAAGGAGCGTATGTCTTACGGTGTATGCCTTTACTCTGTGCAAATCAGGGCATGCCGTATAGCGTTAGGGCTGAGATACTTTGACTACAAAGTTTACCTTATATTATTAAAGGACCCTCGCACTATTTACTCTTCAGCTCCCAGTATTTAAAAATAATTGAATACTATAAGACTAGGCTCTGCTTTCAACAAATTATCCACGGCGTTAGCTGTTTTAAGCCTTTTACGACACCCTCTGACTCGTAGCGAAAACGAGTGAAATTTCACATAACCGTTTTTTCTGATGGAAAAACTCGCAGAAAAAAGTCCACAGACTGATACGCATCGAATGTAGTAAAACACGGCAAGTGAGAAAATCAACGAGGTTTTATTAGAGGGTTAGAATGTACCGTACGAAGTTCCGGCCTCCGGGCTTAGAAATGGTTGGAGTGATTACGAAAGTAGGCTGCGTTAGTATTATAGGTAGGATATGTCCTTTAAGGCTGGAGACACTCCATGACCGCCTGAAGATCTCCCCTTCCGTGCTAGTCGATCGATCCTTGTCAGCGAAAAGCAGGGATATATTCCCCTACGGCACCAGGTGCCGTCGGTTGTACAAAACGATATTTCGTACCGTATTTCACAATTACATTAAACACAAATTTGGTAGATTTTAATTTACAAGTTATTCATGTGCGTTATAGTTATCTAAATTCGATTTCTTCTCATCCATTTAGTGGGTTAAACTGTGAAGTGCCAATTCGGCGCTACGAGACGAGCCAAGAAGATTTCGTCAAAAACAATGGACAGTCATTTAGTGAAGATTGGATTAGTACTATGGAGACTGCACTTCCTTTTTGGAGCTGTTTTTTTTTCGGGAAGAACCATGTCCCTTCCAGTGAGCTGAAAATTTTGTGTTCTTGCCAACAGTATAAGAGCCGGGAAGACCCCCATTCCTTTAATTGTCGAATTGATGTAGGTCAGCCGAGATTCTATGACTTATTTGTGGAATCGTTTATCGATAAACTTTCTGAAATTGCCTCTGTGACAGTGTAGCGAACCGAAGTACTCTCTGGGTAGGACAAATTTGAAGATGTTGTTTTTAGTGCAGCTGAATGTCTAATTAAGAAAAATTAAAAACAAGGTAAACAGACTCCAAGGTAAATGTGCAGCAAATACTATTGTCTCTTGTTTCGTAAACGGTTTCAGCAATAAACCGAAATATCCAAATGTTGTAAATAATATAATATAATATGTAATATTTATTTGTGACCCACTGTATAGATTTAAGATAGTGGAGGAATGAAAGAAAAGAAATAAAGAGAGTACAACATATCACACACAACAGAAAAGCACTCAATTTTAAATCCGGTTAAAAGAATTGTCTTGTAAATCGTTTAGTCAACACCCAGTAAATGAGCTTAGCTCAGGAGACATCTTCTCTTTACCGTTAGCAAAGGGAAGCTGTTCTGGAAAAATTAGCGAACGAAGCAGAAACATAACAAAGCTACTCACCTTTCCATTCGGCGAACTCTTCTTGAACACTCTGCAACAGAGAAGAGGATTACAGACGGCGAAAAGACTATCTGTCGACTCCATCCGAGAAAGTGTCTCGTATCGAATAGTTCGTTGACAGTGTCTAATTTCTGTTTTATTCTTTTTTGCCTTGGCCCTCCGGATATTTGGGGCAACAAATCTTATGTTATCTTACCACAAGAATGAGCGACATTTCGGCAACAATTTCGGAGGTCCTTCTGACAAGCCGTTGCACGGCGTAGAGGTATGCTTAACTGAACAATTATTTCAATTTATAGGTCTTATAAATTATAAATAAAACCTTGATTCTATTATTCTATATCGCTTTTACTCCTAAAACTGCCAAATGGGAATGATAAATAAAGAATGTAAAAATCTAACTGAAAAGCAAACTTATTTTTGTATTATTTAACTGAAGACACAGTATCATTTGGATAGTGTTAAAGGACCCCTTCGCACTATTTGCTCTTCAGCTTACAGTACTTAAAAATATTTGAATACTTTAAAACTAGGCTGCGCTTTCAAAGAATAACCCACGGTTTTGACAGTTTTAAGCCTTTTTCGAGACCCGCTGACTTGTAGCCAAAAAACAGGGAAACAATTTACATAACCGGTTTTCTGATGGAAAAACTTCTCGCGGACAACGGTCGACAGCTTGATACACATCAAAGGCAGCAAAACACGGCAATCGGCGTGGTTTTGATAGAGGGGTAGGATGTACCGTCCGAAATTGGGGTCTTCGGAATTAGAAAGATACGGGAGTAATTATGGAAGTAGGTTGCTTTAGTACAGTGATCAGCTCGTGGAAGGTACCTCACTGCGTGAACACTTATTTTTCGAAAGTCATTTCCATCAAGCACACAACACAGGTACAAGCGCATAGAGGTACCTGAATCCGACAGGGAAATCCCACTATATGAAAATCGATTATTCGTGAATAACGGAGTAACGAAGTAACGCATTTTCATCGGGTCTTCAAGCCTGTTTATGTGAATAAGTGATGGGTATATAGATTGTCCTATCTCAGCCCTTATCGGTTAACCTTTAATATCAGCTAAGAGCGAAATGTTTCAGCTTTCTTTTGACACAAAGAACTAAAAAAAAAATTAGTGCGATTTGTATTTCTTTATTACTTTTGTTTCTTCTATTGGGATATTTCGGACGGCGATGGATGTAGGACGTCGCAACCTGGCGGGGACAGGGTGCAGAATAAACTGAGCAACAAAGAGCGAAATATTCAAAGAATGACAGTAGGCTATGTGACTTTACTTTGTTCTTTATTTCCCTTCAATTACTGTTTCAACCCAGTACTGTCCATGAATATTTGCTAGATTATATTTCCGTCATATTTTCCGGCCCCGTTCAAATTAGCATACATCTACTGTACGTGAATGAGTTTTAGGGTGGAAATGTGCTAATTACCGCATTGTCAGGTTAAAAGATAGTCCCCTTAGTCCTGGTCAGAAAAATTCTCTTCCAATGTTTCCGAAATTAACTGCAATCACGTAAATTTCGCACTGTGGTATCAAACTTAAAGGTTAGTGGAAAGACTATTCTCATATCAGTAGGTTTTGAGGTCTGTTTGACATTTTCGCAGCTGGCCGATACCACAGAACATTTATCTTTGTGGTTTCCAATCCATATTATTATTATTTATCATCCCTTGAAATATACTATAGGAGTAAAAAAATAAAAAATAAATAACACAGGCAAGAAACTAAAATATTACAGTGTAAGATTATAAAGGTGCAACCAAACAATTAAAATAACAGAAGTGAAAACATACTGGGAAAAATTATTGTTGTCTGCAAAAGGGGAAGAGATTGTGGAGGGGACATTTACTGCCAATTTCTTTGGCTTTAAATGTAGGCTATTCGCCAGTTGTGTATTGCTATAACTCACAGGGATCCGAAGGAGAAACTAACATTATTTAAAATAAACAACTTTTAAAGATAAAACAAGGCTTCGAACGTCGAAAGAACAATTAAACCAGAGCAGGGGTCCTGTCTCTCAACTTGTGTGGAAGAAAATTAGAACATGGGTCCTGTCCCTCGTTTTTAGCGTCGGCTGTTGAAAATTACGAATAATGTACGGTATAATTACTAATCTCGAATATTAACGCACCCTCTGCTCGACAAGCACTATCCGTTGTCCAGTCGCTAGTCGTTTTGACTACAGACTAGTTTAAAGTTTAACTGAAAAGCCAATGTATTTTTGAATCATTTAACTGAACAAACTGCATTAGCTGTGTTTTGATTCAATTTCTCCTCGCGATTCTCCCTCGAATTCTCCTATTTCGCGATTTTGGACTATTCAGATGAAATGAATTCTCCTTTTCTTGCGTTTTTGTCAGAATCGAGAAGGAGGAAAGCCTCGCGATTCTTCAGAACCGAGAAGTTGCTCCGATGGTGAATTCTCGAATCCCCTCTCTGCGTTCTCCTCCCTGATTGGTCAATAGAGTGTCGGTGTTCAATATGCATAAACACGTATACCGGGTTGCGGACGAGCTGCAAAATTATGTGTTTTTGTCAAAAACGAGAATGGAGAAGTCAGAGGAGCGAAAACGGTAACTTGTACGAGAATCGAGAATTCAGAAGCGAGAATTCGGAACGGAGAATTCGGATCAAAAACACAACTATTAACTGGATTGTATTAAGGGATTGTTTTATTTTTCACTATTAGCTCTAGCATGACGTCTAGAATATATACGGCCGTCCTCACAACGCAAAATTCTACTATGACGCGGAAAATCTGAATCCCGACACTGACGCGGCTTTTCAGAGGCCAGTGATCAGCTGGCGGGCGGTAGCTTACTGCATGACCATTTATTTTTTGTAAACTGTTGTCGTCAAGCATATCGGTGTTGTCAACAGGTGCAAGTGCATAGAGGTACCGCAAATCCGACAGTAAAATTCCACTATATTAAAATCGGTTACCCGTGAATAGCGGAGCAACGAAGTAACGTATTTTTAACGGTTCTTCAAGCCTCTTTAAGTGAATAAGTGATGGCTAACTAGATTGCCCCATCTCAGCCATTTTCGGTTAAATTCTAACCCTACTGAGTATTACACCCAGGGGCGTCGCAATGGGGGGGGGGGGTGCAGCCCCCCACCCCACCTTTTTGAGATTCTGTAAAATTTGCAGAACTGTTCGATATATTTACGGGGATTCGGTAGTTATACAGAATCCTAAATAGGCTATCTGTAGAAACATCTTCGGTATAATGAACGTGATTCGGTATAATTGCCAGTATTCGGTAGTTATCACGAATTTGTTGAGAGAATTTACTGAAATCATTTGGTAATTTTTCGATGCCGGAATTATTCGGTATATTTATGGAGATTCCGTAGTTACACAGAATCCCGAGTAAGCTATTGGTTCAAAATTATTCGGTATCATGATTGGGATTCGGTAATTTATTCAGTATAATTTCCAGGATTAGGAAGTTAACCACGAATCCTGACTTTGTTCTAGTTTCGACGAAAGTATACCGAATATGAATATTGTTCGGCAGCTTTCGGTATCAAAACAATTCGGTATAATAGTCGGGATACGGTAGTTATACAGAATCCCGAACATGCTACCGGTCTAAGCTTATTCGGTATAATAACTGGGATTTGGTAATTTATTCGTTACCACGTTACAAAGTTACCACGAATCTCGCAACTCATAAGAGGTCGAGTGAAGCACCTGTCGCAGACAAAAGGGATGATCTATGATATCATCAATAGTCCTTACTTTTATTTTGGATCCCAAACAGAATATCTAATCATAAATATTTCGAAAATTTCGCCTGCAGCACTTTCCTTAATATTCTGTATTTTGTGGAAGGGCGCATCATTTGACGGGGGTTTTAAGCCAGTTTTAGGATTGAGATTTCGAAACATTAAAAGCTAGAATTTGGATGGAAATTAAATTTGGCAGGAAAAGCAAAAAAAAAATCTCGCCGGTGGCGCTGACTTTATGTGAGTATGGGTAGTATATTGACTAGACTACAGTTCCTGCTGCTGCCGGAACGTCGCTCCATCCGGTTTCTGGAACTTCTTAGAGTCTCGGTATTTAATCAACGGTAAATGATGGAATTTGTAAGAGAAGCAGTTAAATTTTAGCCTATAGAAAAAAAAATCGATTTCGAAAATTTTCGCCTCGGCGCTCAATTTAATTTTCTATTGGCTATAATAGATAGAAGCTGTTACTGCAATCATGCCCGGCAATATATTCTACATGTAGGCTTCGCCAGAACGCCGCCTAATACTGGGCTTTTCGTCTTTCATGCTGCCCTTTATTGTTACTCTTGAAAAATCGCTTGAATTCTTAGTTCTAGGCTTCGGTAAAATTTTTGAAAGATTCGGTAAAATTTTGGCTCTGCTCCACCCCCCCCCCCCCCCCACCGAAAATGCACTTGCGACGCCCCTGATTACACCCTAACTCTGTGGCGATTTTTGGTTTAACATAATAGTTTGATCGTATTTGTATACACCTAGTCTTCTGAGGGAAGTATGTAAAAAAAAAGTAACAATAAAAAGGCGTAACAATAAAAATTAAATCTCAGGACTAGTTTTTTCTTACAGTGGTATTTGAAAGTAATTTCCCCGAATAAGATATTTTATAGTTGGTAGAAGCTTCAGTTATTTATTACAGGTTTGTTTCCCTCCCCGACGTTGGACCTGAAGATTGACAGCCTTGACGCTGATGAAGCATCGTACCTGACGTATCCGTTGTATACATTATTTGAATAAAAAGGCGCTTTTATCCGTCAGGTTTTATGTTAAGTAAGCAAAATTTAAGTAAGTTTCTTCGGTTTTTCGTTTCTTGGTTTTCTATATTTTTTCATTTCAAGTTGAAACCATAGTTTTTTTTTTCCTTTCCCTTTTCTCTGTAGAGGCTATTCAGTTAGTTGATCATTTTTTTTTTGTTAATTAGTATAGGGTATTTCCCTGCCCTAGCCAAGCACTCTTTTTGTGCTTTCCTGGCAGGAATATTATGATAATTGGGTATTTTTTTTTTCCTTCAGATACAGTCCAATGAAACTGAATTAGTTTACGAAACTAATGACGAGAATTTTATACCTTACGTAAACCTTTCACATTGAAACAGAGCCGCGCCTATGACTTCGAGGCATATTGTCCATCAATTACTTAAAGTTTAACCGAAAAGGGCTGGGATAGGACATTCTAGTTACCCATCAGTTATTCACTTAGATTGGCTTGAAGACCAGAGCCTCGTTTTTGTTGCATGCTGCAGGTCCACTTCTCCGCCGATTCCGGACTGATTCTTCCTACATCCGTTTTTGCACTGCAGCGCTTCCGAGGACGACGGCAGCGCTTCTTGAGAATCACCGACCAAGTCCGTGCTTCCCTGCAAGATGCTGCAGCGCTGCCGCTTCACCCAAGAAGAAAGTGAATCCAAAAACACATATTGTGCAAAAGCAAAGAAGTGCTGCAGCAGCGATGCGGCAGCGCTATTACAACAAAAACGAGGCTCCGCTGAAAATGTGTTACTTCGTTGTTCCGCTATTCACGAATAATCGATTTTCAAATAGTGGAATCTCTGTGTGATTTGTTAAACCTGTGTGCGCTTGCATTTTTGTTGTTTTTTGTGCAGGCACTAAGCAATCTTCACCAATCTCACCACTGCCCACTGAAAAGCAGCGTTTGTGTTGAGATTAAAATTTCCCGCGTCATAGTGGAATTTACGCTGTGGGGACAGATGCAGATATTCTGAACGTCATAACTATAGCAGATAGTGGAAAATTAAAAAAATCCGTTTGCCGAATCCAGATAATTCAGTTTATTTACTTAAATGGCACAAAAATGAGTTTGCTTTTCAGTTAAACTTTAAGAACGTGGAGAAGAACCTTGATGAATAAAGCAGTCCTAACGAGGAAGTTTCCGTTATTGCTGCAGCAGAGCACTATTGACGGCAAGAAAGACTATATCAGGTAAAATAATAAAAAAAAAAATGCTGGTTCAACTTATTTTCGACCATGCTATGAGCATGCCATGACTTATGAATGGAAAAGTTTCTGCTCGTACCATCAAGTTTCGCTCGAGTCGGATCTGTACTGAAATTTCCAATTCCGAGAAATTTCCAGTACGCCCTCCCACTCGAATATGTCCCGGACACTAAAATGGCATATATCTAAGGCATATATCATATATCTAAGGCTAATCGCTTAGTACCGTACAATATTCATCCCAGGCCAACTCCTCAGTCGAGTGTCCATCTAGATTCCTTCCACTCATCAAGTTTTTATCGTTCGGATCACGCGTCCATATTTAAAATTGCATTTTCGGAACAGTCCCAGGACCACCCTCAAACTCTCCCACCGTGGCACATCTAGGGCATCTACCCCTACCACTCATTATGTTTCTTCCGGATCTGGCCACCCATTCATACTGAGAATTGCTTGCCCAGTACCCCACCCCCCTCACTTCGCCCACCGCCGTCAGAGCTGTTCAGACACATGAACAGCACATTGGGCTGTTCAGACACATGAACAGCACATTGAGCTGTTCAGACACATGAACAGCACATTGATCCTACCGCCCATCAACTTTCACTCTAATCGAATCACCCGTCCAAAACTTCAAGGACGCGTCGTACCTATAATACCAATAGAACCTACTTCCGTAATTGCATTCATTCATTTTTAATCACGGATACCCAAATTTCATATTTTAAATTGTGAACCTGCGAACGACACCTCACTTATCTTTGCACTTGCCACGATTCACTATTTTTCACGCGAATTACGCTCCCGACGAGTGTTCGCTTATCATGCTATTGATACGTAAAACCGGTTATCTGAATTTTGCAGAGTTTTTGCTAGAAGTCAATGGGCCTGGGAAAAGGCTACACCCAAAAGCGTGGATAATTTGTTGAAATCAGAGTCTAGCTGTACAGTATTCAAATAGTTTGAATATTTGTACATAAATAGTAAATAGTGCGAGGTGTGCTTTAAGGGTGTCACAATATCCCAGACCTTCCCCGCACTACCCGCCCCACGGATGGTCAGATCCGCGAAAGGAAGGATTCCCAGGGCATTCGGCGGAGACCTTAACCCGTGTGCCATGTTTCATCGTCCTAGCGTATGTGGAAGTGCCCGAACTAGAAGAAGTTGGACAGACAAACAGACATTACCGAAGATGTAGTCAGTGAGGAGACGGGCCAACGAATCCAACAGGCGGTTTAGATACTAGCCTATGCCCCTGGACATGTTTTCGATCCAAACAATTCGCTCGAACATTCCGTAACAGCTATAATTTTGTCCGATTTTTTATACCACAATTTGTCTTTAAATAAACATATTTTCGGATTTTTTTTTGTGAAGTAAGAGGCGTGAAAGAAAGCCTTTATCACAATTATAGTTACTTTATTTATTAATTACGATCTCCATATGGAACTTGAGTCTAAGGCTGCAAGTGCCATATAAAGTCATGAGAATAAAAAAATAAAAAAACCGGAATTATGAGTGAATGAATGTATTTATTACATGCAGCCTAGTAATAAGGCATTTGCACAGTACATACAGAAAAAAAAGGTAAATGAACACTTAACAAGAAATTATGAGAAGGAAGTGATTTGTAGCGACGGAACAGCTCATGAGCGTGTTCCACCCTACTTACCGTAGTTGCTACGCATGACGTCACAAATTCTGGCTTTTTGCCGTCAAGGCTGGAACGATTTTTCCATTTTCCAGCAGAATATCATGCCACGGGCGAATCCGACAAATCACGTTACAGAGATGCGGAGTTACTACGCTCCCGAGCATGGTAAGCAAATAGTAACTATTAGTTACTATTTCGAGAAGGTTGGAACGGTCAGCGTAGTAACTTTTCGTGAGGATGGAACGGAAATAGTAACTATTGTTAGAAGGGTGGAACACACTCCATATGTCTGAGACTCTAAATTACTACAAATTATTGAAACTAACTTTTCATATGGAATTCTATTTTAAGTTAGATCTACCAGCACGACTCTGAAACTTTGGTTCCAGCTCCGAACAAACTCATTACAACTCGGTTTTAGAAAAAAGGTGTTTGAGAGGAGGAAAAATAGGGATGGGCTAATCATTGATAATTACAGGTGTCCGATTTGTCTTGTTGGAGAGGACACTGTTGCCCACCTCCTAGGGCAGTGCCAGGAGTCTCCTCTACCGGCTCAATTTGGGGGAGGGTTGCTCTTCCCTGGTATATTGAAATCGACTAAAGACAACGTTATTAAAACGGTGGTAGAACATTAATTCATTCATTTCATTTATTTATTTCCCGCAAAGAATATATAATGAGGAGTACTAAAATAAATTTAAAAAACACTGTCACAAATAAGTTGAGTGGGAATTTAAATAGGAGATAGTTTATGTATGTGTCGCAGGATAATTATGTTTTCAATGCATTAATATATTTGTATGCCGTGTTTATAAAAATCTGTGCATGGCCCATTGAGTCTAAATAAACATTATTCTATTCTATGTCATAATAATACACAGATGGCACTTTTACACAAGGGACTTGTACCGTGACCAATAAACCAGAATCAGTTTTCGAATATGATTTAGAAGTCTAGGACTCCATTGTCTAGGCCACTGTTCTCGAATGAGGGTATTTCCAGAAGTGCTAGGACGATGAAACTTGGTAGGCGTATCAGGGACCCGACCAAACTAACTTGGAAATAGACTTTCTCGATCCGACCACCGTGGGGGGGGGGGGTGGAGAGAGGGGAGGCCGTAATCTTGAGGTATGTATAGCTTTCCAACGCGTGATCGGATCTTAATGAAACTTGATATTTGGAAAGCCCTCATTTCTCGGATGTCCTGTTTCAGGTCCAGACCGGATCCGATGAATGCAAGGGGGGGGGGAGGGGAGAACCGGAAATCTTGTGACTAACTTGGAGTGGCCTGACATTGTATATAATGACTATAAGGTCATAGGACTATAAGGGCGTCTTCCCCTTTAATATATATTTGGTTTTATCTGGTTTTCACCATGAAACCCCGTCTTGTGGGTCCTGGTATGTCTACCTGGCTCCGACAATGGAGTCCTAGACTTCTAAATTATATTCGAAAACTGTTTCTGGTTTATTGGTCACGGTACAAGTCCCTTGTGTATAAGTGCCATCTACGTATTATTATACATTTCCGTGACATGGGGATGTGAACTGGTTAGATGAATTTGCCTTCGGGCGGGATCACTGTTCCTATGGTCGGCTTCTACCAGACTATTGTAGTGGTTTGCGAACTCTGTTCGCAAGCCCCTCGGTAGCTCAGATGGTAGAGCGACTGCCTTGTAAGCAGAGGGTCCTGGGTTCATATGCCGGCTGAGGAGCATTTTGGTCTATCAGTTCACTACTTATGAAATATTCTATGTCGCACGATTTTATCAATGTTCGCGGGCTACACTTACCTGGTTCCTTGTCTCTTACTGTCATCCATCATGGAGAATCCCTGGGTCATCTGACCCCCACTCGGAAAAATCCCTGAAAAACATTAACTTGTTGATTTGTACTGAGAGACTGAGTCTGTAAGATTCTCTCTGCTTCGACCAGTAGTACAACAGCGCATTGATTTCCCAAACCATGGAGACTTCTAGCCTTCCAAGAGATAATGCATTTTCTGGTGCTAGGGGGAGCAACTCTGTCCCAGACACTACTGCGTTCTCCGAAATAGGGAAAGAAACAGAGATAAAATCTCTGAATGTCTGACAGGATACCTGACAAGAACAAAAAAGCCCCTAGCCTAACTAACTGCACTACACAGAAGAAAGATGAAGGGATTTCGCTATTATACGTTTTGAATTTCTCCGTTAACTAACAGATATAACAGAGGCTCTTCTTTCGCTTTTTCAAATAAAACAGAAAGCTTGTTCGTTATCTGGAGAACATCCTCTTACACGTGATAATGGGCAGTTAGTGTCCGACACGAGACAATAATGGGCAATGTGAGTGCCCATTATACTGAAGAAAATGGTCTAGATTGGGAATTGGTCCTCGGGGAACCTTTGGTATCAGTTTGTATTTAGCCCGCACACCAGGAATGTCAACTTCGCCTACCACGCGGCCATCGTCATTTTATGGGTTTTCGGATATTAGAAACGAAAAGGAAAGAAGTGCAAAATAATTCAGTCATTTCGTGAGGCCAAGTTTAGCACGCACACTATCACAGTCCTCCCAAACAATTTTTGGGATCCCAAAACGTAAGTGGAGGAGCAGGATCATGGTTTATCGCAATATTTTGATTTGAAAAAAAAAACGCGGCACCGGCACGACGCCGCGGCACGCGCCACTTGGTGTAAATCTTTTGGGGAGTGAGCAATCTCTCGGTTCGGCCGGAATCCGGCCAAACCGGAAAATTTGTTTTAAGTAAGAGTTTTATTTTGTATTTGATAAGATGTTCGATTTGGGGGTAAGAAGAAATGTACATGATGAATCCGTATATGACAAACATCTTCTCACCGGACGTATAGATCTCTCGGCTGAAACCAGAAAATTTGTCAAAAGTAAATTTTTCATCTGAAGTTGATTAGAGGTTCGACGTATAGGTAAGGAGATTTGGCAGAAGTAACGAAGGAAGTTTCGATCAATTTCGTAGATATGACGTAAGCTATAGGGTAAATACACATGCTGAATCCATATCTAAACTTGGTCTTCTCAGATGATTACCATTGGCCTTAATCTGTTTCTAAATTTTAATAGTAAAAATGTTTAACAAATCCGTCGAAGACCGAATATCTACAAGACTTAATTGTCTGGATCAAATATTACATTTTTGGGGTCCCATCGATACCTTTGGTCTTGTTGTACTTAGCGGCTAAGATGAGTACTTTAAGGGATGCTCGGACCTGGGAAGTGACAATTTCTAAGCCAATCTTGTGGAGTTTCCAAGTTTTATCGTCATAGCACGGGATATACAATAACTCGCGATCACCGGAATTCCCGACCCCCCCCCCTCCAACCTCCTCCACATTGCCTCAATCCAGTCCGGTTCTGTCACTGGTGTACCGAGTTCTTGTGCTTGTTCTTCCCACCAAGTTTCTTCCCGATCGCTCTACTCTAAGCGTGTCACAAGATTTCCTGTTCTCCCTTCCACCCCACCCCTCCCCACAGTCATCTGATCTGGTCCGGAATTAAAAAGGGACATCTGAGACCCGAGATCTTTCCAAATATCAAGTTTCATTAAGATCCGACCACCCGTTCGAAACTTATACATACGTCAAGATTCCGGATCCCCCCCCCCCCTCCATTGCCTCTACGAGGGTCGGATCCGGAAACTGACTATCTCCGAGATAATCTGGTCGGGTCTCTGATACGCCTGCCTGCCAAGTTTCATCGTCCGAGCCCACCATGAAGTACGTCAACTCTGGATCACTAAAATTCCGAGACCCCACTCCAACTCCCCCCACAGTGCCCAAATCCGATCCGGTTCTGTCACTGGTGTACCTAGTTCTTGTGCTTGTTCTTCCCACCCAGTTTCTTCCCGATCCTTCACTCTAAGCGAGTCACAAGATTTCCGGTTCTCCCCTCCCCCCCCCCTCGCATTCATCGGATCCGGTCTGGACCTGAAACAGGAGATCCGACACATGAAGGCTTTCCAAATATCAAGTTTCATTAAGATCCGATCACGCGTTCGAAAGCTATACATACCTCAAGATTACGGATGCACCTCCCTCCATCCCCACCCCCACGGTGGTCGGATCGGGGAAGTCTATTTCCAAGTTAGTTTGGTCGGGTCCCTGATACGCCTGCCAAGTTTCATCGTCCTAGCACTTCTGAAAGTACCCTCATTCGAAAACAGTGGCCTGACCGACCGACCGACAGATAGACTGAGAAGTGATCAATATATGGCACTTGAGCGAAGCTGCAAGTGCCATAAAAAAGGTTCGATACTCCGCAATAAGCTAACTGATAATCAATTTGTGCAGTTGTTCTGGCGGAAGAAAGGGCTTGCGTGTATCACGAAATAGAGATAGACTTGGTATCAATCAGAAACAAAATATTTCGAGGCCACATCGAGCCTAAAATGCCAATGCAACCTCCTTCCGTAATTCTTAAACCCGGAGACCCAAATTCCATGTTAAATTCCAAGCCCGCTGACGATACCTCACCAATCTTTGCAATTGCACGATTCAATATTTTACCATGATCATTATGCTACCGACGAGTGTTTGCGTCTCACGCTGTCCCTGCACAAAACAAGTTATCTGAAATTTGCCGAGTTTTTACAAGAAATCAATGGGCCTGGGAAAAGGCTTAAAACAACCAAAGCCGTGAATAATTTTTTAAAAGCAGAGGCTGAGTTTTACAGCATTCAAATGGTTTCGAATATCGGAACATGTACAGTAAATAGTGCGAGGTGTGCTTTAACTATGTGCAGCTGCATGGTTTCTGTGAAGTTATAAAGTGGCTTATGAGTTTCCACATAGTGCTTAAGCCGCAGACGATTGGAGGGCTATCACCGAATGTTACACTGTCCATCACAAGAGTCCAATACTCTATCTGACTAAGTCGAAAACACGCCAGTGCTCCTCAGGAAGAAGGAGTAAACGTCTCCGTAACGACTCAAACCCGAACAACTCAAATCGTGTGTCAAGCAATCACGGCGATCTTCGGGAGCAGCTGTGATACCGAGGTGATACCGCTTCTGGCTCTTCCTCTAGGTATCCGGCGATTTTGCATCGGCAAGGAGAGTTAGTCATCATGAGTATTCGGCAAGGCTTGCACAGGCTGGACTTGGGGGGGGGGGGGTGCAACGCAGGTAGACGGGGTCACTCACCCCTATGTCTGGTGAAGGTGAGCACCGAGTGTAAAGCTGCTTTCACATTGACGCGTTTGCCTTTGACACTGAGCTACGCAAGCCTTGCGTGGCGCTTGCGTCGACGCAACGCAGAGCTTACGCAGACAAACAAAACGCAACGCAAGAATAGAACCAAGTTCCATTCTTGCGTTGCGTCGACGCGTACGCATCAGGTTTGTCGAAAATGGAAGATTTTGAAGAAAAACTAGAAAAACATGCTGATGATGAAGAAAAACTTGCCACTAGTGGAAGAAATTAAAATACAGCAGAAGAAACCCAGAAAGGAAAATGTAAATGAGCATCCAGCGTGAAAGCTTCCCGCGCAGGTGTGAAAGATACGCTGCGCAACCTATATGCAACGCAAGATAAACGCATACGCAACGCATCGCAACGACGCGTCAATGTGAAAGCAGCTTAAGCCTGACTCCGCTGAGATGCGCCCTCGCAATGTTGCTTAGCTGTCTGTACATCTTTTCGCGAGTTTCTGACTTATCCGGGCGAAGCGTGACACCTCGTGGGAACTAGGTAGTATTTCGCAGATTAAGAAATTGCAGCCTTTGCGCGGTCTAGTTTGTCCAAATTCTAGCTCCACTACAAAATACAAACAGAAACTGGTCACAACCCGCCGACAATATAAACAATAATTCAGAATCGCTATGCTTCGTAATGAAGATGCTATCGTTTCGCTGAGAGCCTTCATAGATTAGGTTAAACTAGATTACATATGGGGTTTATTAGAAAAAACATACTAGTACATCCTCCACAAGTTTACACTTGTTAAAGCACAACTCCTACTAGAAATGATCGCTCCCCGATGAAATGCCTCACAAACATCGATTTTTGAAAATACCTTTACTTTCCCCGTTTAGTTGGCGATTATCTTGTTAGCGCTTGTCAATTCTAGCCAGCCTTTCGGCACTCCGACGCGGTGGCTGGACGCAAAAGATTTAAAAACTGAACGCGCCGTGGTTGATAAACAATCAGGCACTTGCAAATGATAAACAATACTTTGAAGCTTCTCATGTCCTTATGCGTGAGTCGACGGATCTTGAAGCTTGCGTTGCATCACTGACAAAACTCGGCGCGGCCGAAAAAGCGCTAAAAAGTCGTAGGTACAAAAGGAGGGTTTTCGCGAGCTGGAAAGCAAAGTCGGATTCACTCCAGTGGTTTTCGCGCTACTTCGGAAAGTTGCCGAACTTTCCAACCCGGTTTTCGCGCTTTGGAAACCGAAGCAACTTTCCCGGAAAGTGATTCCACGAGGCTAATGGAAAGCTCCGCGGAAAGCAGAATCTTTCGGCGGGAATTTCAAAGGTGTGGAGAAAAAACCAGTGCAAGTGTCACTAATAAATTAAGAAAAATGGCAATCGTAATTAAGGTGACTTCGGTGGAATATATGAGAATCAAAGAAACCTTAAGTGAACCATATTTATTCGAAAAAGTTTGTAATTCAACATTTTCTCGGCGATATCAGCTTTCCATGCGTTTTCGCGAAGAGTCCAGCGGGAAAGTTGAAAAGTGCGATTCCAGGAATCACTTTCCCACAGTTTTCGCGATGCGCTTCGTTCGTCGGAAAGTGATTCCGAGATCTCGCGAAAACCCTCCTAAAAGGGAACAATGGCGGAAGGCGGGAATTTCAAAAGCTTATCATTCCAGAAGTAGGCCGAAAGGGAACGACGTTGGCGTCGCTCCCAGTGGCTTGATGATTTGGATGGTGAGGATGATGAAGGAGCTAGGGATAATATGAAAGGCAGAATAAGCAAGAGGGGTCCTTTAAGAGGTTTAACCCCCCCCCCCCCCTTGACAAATTAGTCTACATACAACTATAGCAAAAATAAAAGAAGAAAAAAGAAAGAATGGTCAGAACACCCAACAACAACAACAAACTATACACCCCGAAATCCCATCTCGAACAAGACCAAAGGTGTCGATGGGATCCCACAAATCTAAGATTTGATCCAGACAATTCGGTCTTGTCTTCGCCAGGCTAATCATCAGAGAAAACGGAGTTCAGATATTCTATCAACCTATCTATCTATACCTCTATAAGCCATATCTATTTTGACGATACTGACCGAAACTTCCTGCTTTACTACTGCCAAATTTGCGGTTTCGCCCGAATTCCGAGCGAACTACTAGTCCAGCAAAAAAAAGAAAATTCAGAAACGAAACCGGCGTATCTCCTTATTTTATTATTATTTTTATTATTTATAAGAAATCTAAGCAACTTTAAATAAAATTTTGACTTAAAAATAAAATGCGTGTAGAACCGGATTCCGGACTAATTATATGTCCGGGTAAAAAATGATCATCATATACAGACTTAGCGTCTCTTCTTACCGCTAAATCTATCTTCTAATCAACTTCAGATAAAGCTTTTGCTTTTAACATATTTTCCGGTTTTGGCCGGATTACAGGCGAACTAGTTGTCCGGCGAGAAAATGGTTTTCACCATCGGGTTCAGCATGTCTTCTTACCCCTAAATCAAACATTTAATCAACTTCAAATGAAACTGTTACTTTTAACCAACTTTCCGGTTTTGGCCGGATTCCGGACGAACTACTTATCCGGCGACAAAATGATTTTCACCATCATGCTCAGCATGTCTTCTTACTCCTAAATCAAACATTTCTTCAAATGAAACTTATACTTTTAACCAACTTTCCGGTTTTTGCCGGATTCCGGACGAGCTACTCGTCCAGCGAGAAAATGGTTTTCAACATCGTGCTCAGCATGTCTTCTTACCCCTACATCAAACATTTAATCAACTTCAAATGAAACTTTTACTTTTAACAAACTTTCCGGTTTTCGCCGGATTCCGGACGAACTACTTGTCCGGCGAGAAAATGATTGTCACCATCACGCTCAGCATGTCTTCTTACCCCATAATCGACTATCACATTAGCTGTTTAAAAATATTTTGTTTGTCCCTTAATTTGAACCCCCTCCCCCACCCCCAAATATAGGGCTACAGAGTCCATTTACGAACTCGACCTTACCCTTGACCCAAACAATCCTCACACCAAGTTTCATCAAAATATCTCATTAGACGGACGGACAACTTTTGCGATGTCATGGGTATCCCTCCACTTACGTTTTGGGATCCCAAAAAGAAACTAAACCAAATATAAAAATATATATATATAAATAAATAAACCGAACGCTGAAGACAGAAGAAGCTGGACATTCTATACTTACCCAGCCTTGGTAATACAGAGGCTAACAGTCACACACACTTAGCCCAGTATATCGGTCATACTTGACGGATGCCCATCATCTATCTCTATTTTCCGAGACCACTTTCACGAGGAAGTGTCAGTCCGTTCCGAATAAATTATGAAAATTGATTTCTCGACCCAAAAGACAGCTTGTCTTCTAACTGAGGACCACCCCACGCCACGCCCCGAATGGCGAGATATAAAGAAACTAGCCCTCTCCTCCCCCCCCCCCATCCAGTAACATGCCCTCTAATCACTCGTAAGTTGAGAATCTCCAGAAGGGAAATCACTGAAGCCAAGACGGCGCTACACAAAGGCAAAGTTCTTAGCCTCCTACAACAGATACGCCCATCATAAAATTCCTCTCGGATTAGTTCTTTTTTGGCCGCTAGGTGCGCTATCGTAAAGAAAACAAGGACACATTACTTCTTTGCTTACGTTTGTCCAGGTTTGTTTTGCTATTTTCAATTCCTCTTAGGCCTAACCATGTTTAAAACTGTTTAAAATGCCCCTTCCCCTCTTTTTGCTTTACCCAACTCTGTTCTGTCAAGCGTCATCAAGTTTGTCATTTCTGGCTTCCGACTTCAGTGCTGAGTGCTGGCTGACGTTTCAACGGGGCAAATGCTTGACTCGATACGAAGCGAAAGCCTAATCGCTTATTCACCCGTCAGATAACTTATCCCCCCATCTCACGTGTGATTGTTATTGTTCCTCTAGCGCGTCTGGCGGCAATTCTTCATCGGATTTTATAAAGGGCGTATGGAACTTTTCTCAGGAAGGTCGGAAGCCCGACCGTTCACAGTTCTTGCGCACAATACCGTACGGAAAAGTTGAACGGATTCCAAGTTGTGCAACCAAGTGTGAACATTCTGACTGTTTGGGGTTCCAACGACCCCCCCCCCCCCAACCACAAAGTCAGTAGTCACCTATCGGACATGTGTAGACGTGTTGACAGATTTTTGGAAACAAAAATATATTTTTATGAAAAGTATATAAGGAGGCGAGCTGCCGTCACGCATTTACATTGAACTCGCGAGTCTAGGGAAATCCTTAAAGTTTAACCGAAAAGGGCTGAGGTAGAAAAATCTAGTTACAGGACAATCTAGTTACACATCACTTATTCATTTAAACTGGCTTGAAGACCCGCTGAAAATGCGGTACTTCGATGTTCCGCTAATCCCGAATAATCGATTTTTAAACAGCGGAATTTCCGTATGATTTCTGGTACCTCTATGAGCTTGTATTTTTGTTGTATGCCTTACGAGAAAGATTTATGATTTTTTTTCTGTTCAGGCACTAAGCAATCTTCACCAATCTCACCACTGCCCACTGAAAAGCCGCGTTTGTGTTGAGATTAAAATTTCCCGCGTCATGGTAGAATTTACGCTGTGTGGGCGACGCAGATATTCTCTAAGTTATTCTGTAATATAAAGTAAGTTATATTCTGTAAATAGGCTGGCTTTCCAGTTAAACTTTAAGTGCTTGCCGTTAAAACTGCAGTGTTTAATAAGATTTTCTAATTTTCGTATTTTGCATTTGGGGGGGGGGGGGGCGGGGTTCTTTGGCGGAGGGGTTTCCGCCTAGACCCGATAATTTGTCATGGTAAAATTACAACCCATCTTCAACATCTGTTAATTCTGCGTATTTAAAAGTGGTAAACAAGTATTCATAGCTAAGATTGATTTTTGGCTACTTAACTGGTCCTTTCCAAAGATAATCTGAGCCTCGTTTTTGTTACAATAGCGCTGTCGCATCGCTGCTGCAGCACTTCTTTGCTTTTGCACAATATGCGTTTTTGGATTCACTTTCTTCTTGGTTGAAGCGGCAGCGCTGCAGCATCTTGCAGGGAAGCACGGACTTGGTCGGTGAGTGGTGAGCAAGTCCGTGGTTCTTGAGAAGCGCTGCCGTCTTCCTTGGAAGCGCTGCAGTGCAAAAACGGATGTAGAAAGAATCAGTCCGGAATCGGCGGAGAAGTGGACCTGCAGCATGCAACAAAAACGAGGCTCTGAGCGGAGGATCTTGATTTTTACAGTCTTAGGGTAGGTGTAGCAAAAACAAAATACTGAGTGCACCGCCCTTACCAATCAATCAATCAAGTTTATTATCCAAATAGCTTACAGCTAGAAGTGGAATAGAATATTTACGAAATACACAGACCCGAGACAAATCAATTAATAGGCTACACTTAAAAGATATGACCAGAAATAAATGATGGGATGAAACTACGTAAAAACTGGGCAGAAGAATTAGCAGGATATGGAGAAAACTGTTTGCCAGTAATGACGGTAACGTCCCAAGACGGAGTTCTTATCCCTTGTTACGAAGAACAAAACATGAGATATTCCTTACCTTACAAATTCACAGCGATCAGCTCGCCTCCATGCGGGTATTTTAGTAAACTACAGAGCTCCTTTGCGGAGAGCCGACACTTTGTGACAGGTCTGACTTCTTCCACTTCCACTTTTCTACCAAACTTTTGTAGTAATATACTCTGGAAGTAAAACACGAGTAAAAGCAATGCACTTTTATCCAGTAAAATAACGAAAGGTTGATGCGGAGTCTTAAAGCACCTGTCTTACCTATGATACTAATGCAACCTACTTCCGCAATCACTCCATATATCTGTAAACCCTGAGACCCCAATTTCGTACTGTACATTTTAACCCCTCTAAGAAAACCACGCTGATTCTCCCTTTTACCGTACTTTGCTACCTTCGATGTGTATCACGCTGTCGACGTTGTCTGCGAGAAGTTTTCCCATCAGAAAAACCGGTTATGTAAATTGTTTCCCTGTTTTGCTACAAGTCAACGGTCTCGAAAAAGGCTTAGAACAGCCAAAGCCTTCGGTTATTTGTTGAAAGCACAGCATATTTTTAAAGTATTCAAATATTTTAAAATACTGTAAGTTGAAGAGTAAACAGTGCAAGGGGTCCTTTAAGCGCAAGAAATTATAAGGCTTATAAGCCTGAACAACTCTGCCACATTTTTCCACAAAACGAAAAGAAATCCACTATCTGTAATAATCGCTCACAGTGTATAACTGGCTACACTACAGCATTCGCGTGTTGGTAAGTGGTGAGGTCGCAAAAAGGGAGGAGAGGAAAAAAAATAACCTATGGTTTCAACTTTAAATGAAGACAGAGAAAAAACAAGGGAAAATAGGCACGAGAAAGAAGAAAAAACGAAAACGGGGGGGGGGGGTTGGAGGAGGACAGAAAAGTTGTTTAGTATTATCCTAAAGACAACATTAAACATTTTTTCTGTAATGGCCTTCTGCTGCTCGCTTACATGAAATAAGGTTATTCAAATTCCGGATATCTAACTGTAGTACATTCCAAATGGCACAGTACTTAGTGCTGTAAGTACTAAGTACCTAAAAGAATCAAGGTTCATTCAAAAAAGACCTTATAAGATTTTTGTTGGAAAATAAAAAATAATTGGTTGAAATTTAGAGAATAAACTTATCGTCAGTCAGAGGACGAACTTCCGGGTTCATGAACTCGTTTATGCCCTTTTTACAAAATTTTTTAAACAAAGTGGATAATTAGATTAGTGTAATATATTTTTACTTTATTTACTGTATGACCAGCGTCATTTAGCATCTTCTGACGAAGAAAGCTACGAAGTTTGGTTTGTCAATAAACGATCTGATGATCTGATAAAAAAAAAGTCATAACAAATTTGCTGTTTTGTTTTATTTATTAGAAAAATAAGGTTTAAATACGGTTATTTATTACGATATTTAAAAAAACTGAGATGTTAGTGTTAGCTCTCGATCAACTTAGGTTTTATTCTTCTTCTTTTTTATTTGATTGGTTGTGTGGTGACGAGGAGGTCGGCTGTAAAAACTTGGTACGGTAGGTTATTTTATTATACAGATAACTGTTTCCCAACCAACAGCCCTTGTGATTTTTTGGAATACACATATTGTGCTTTTATTTATGTTAGTGTTATGTTAGTTGTGTGCCATACATACCAATAAAAAGAACTTGAACTTGAGTACTGTACTCTCTGAAATATTAACTCAAAACTACTTGAAACGGAATGGCGTTCAACCAGTCCACCACCATGACCTCCAATGTCCTTATAAAACCACCAGCCGTTCACCTAAAAGTCGTGCCCGCGCACACTGTTCTTGTTACAGTTGAGAAAAAAATATTCAACCTTCCATGACATTTAAAGACAGAGATATATTGCAAAGAAAACTGAGGGGTCTCAATGTCCCATCGCGGAGTGGCGACTGCCGATAGTCATGCCTAGTCTATACCCTTTTATAAACAGAAATACCACAGGGTTGTCACCAAGACCCAGGGTGTACGAGTACAATGTACTTGTTAGCATTGATACTTTAAAGTTTAACTGAAAAGCCAACTTATTTTTGTATCATTTCACTGGATACACTGCATTATTTGGATTGTGTTAAGGGATTGTTTTATTTTTCACTACCGGTATTTACTCTAGCATGACGTTCAGAATATCTACAGCCGGCCTCACAACACAAAATTCCACTATGACGCGAAAATTTTGAATCTTATTACAAACGCGGCTTTTCATTGGCAAATGATCAGCTCGCGGAAGGTAGCTCACTGCGTGATCACTTATTTTTCGTAAATCTTTTCGTCAAGCATACAACGCAGGTAAAAGCCCTGAGGTACCACAAATCCGACAGGGAAATTCCACTAAATCAAAATCGATTATTCGTGAATAGCTGAGCAAAGAAGAAACGCGTTTTCATCGGGTCTTCAAGCCTCTGTTAGTGAATAAGTGATGGGTAACAAGACTGTTCCATTCATCTCTTTCAGTTAAACTTTAAAGATACTTCGGGATGTTTAGAGATCCTTTGGGACAAATTGAGCTACTTAGAGATACTTAGAGACACACTGAGATAATCAAAGCTACTTTGGGACACGTAGGATACTTCGGGGATACTAGAGGTACCTAGAGCTACTTTGGACACCTTAGAGATACTTGTGTGATTCTTTCCAGGCCGCAAATACATTTGTTGACCAACCGTGGGAAATGCCCTCTGAAACGTTTTGGGCGCCTACCCCCAAATACGCCACAACTTTGTCATGTCCGGTCAATACAATTTCTAGAGACAGAAATTGCTTCTGAAAATATCCGGAAGTCTTAGTGATTCCTGCAAGTCGGCAATCCCTCCCTCTCCCATCCCAAATCCCTGGCAAGGACGAATGTGACGTCATAATCCCCTGGTCTATCTTCCATTTCTCAGTCGGAAGGACAGACACGAGATTAACCAATTAACACGCGTCAATCTGATAGACGATAGATGACAATGTTTTCAGAGCGAGGGGCGGTTAACATGAAAATCAAATCGTACACCAACTTTATCAGCAGATCATTTTCTTTTTGAGTGCCCTATTTTTGCTCGTGAACGCTTAGATCTATTATTTCACCTTAATAGGATCAATGTTCCTTTTCCATTTCATCTTGATTTGGTTTTTAAATTTAGGAGCGTCAGAAATATTGTGTTGGAATATAGGAAAACAAAACGTTTGGATTTGGAATTATGATTTGATCTAAGAGTATGTGCTTTTTTGTGTTTGATAATGGAATTAACAGTGTGTATTATTTAGGTTTTTTTGTTTGTTTTTTTATTAGTTGTTTGTACAAAATTATGTGATTTGTAGTTTATTTCAGATGTTTAGTTTAGTTCCTTTGTTAACTGTGAAATGCCGTAAGGCTAAATCACTTAAAGCACAACTCTTACTAGAAATGATCTTACCACTATGAAATGGGTCAGAAAAAACTTTTTCGAAAATACCATTACTTTCAACCTAAAAGTTAGCGTTATTCTTGTTAGCGCTTTTCGACTCCATCCAGCCTTCCTGCTCTCCGACGCGGCGGCTGGGCGCAAAACATTTGAAAAGTGGACCCGCCGTGGTTAAAAAGTGGGAAAACTAAGCAAATAAAAGATGTCAAAAACAGAAGACTCTCATATCCTTTTGTGTAAAAGAGTTATCAGCGAACTTTGAAGATTCCGGCAAACTTTGCGTTGTGTGACGGGCAAAACTCGGCACGGCCGAAAAAGCGCTAAAAATTCATAAGTACACAACGAAACAATGGAGAAAAGCGGGGATTCCGGAATCTTACAATTCCAGAAACGAGCTAGATACATTTTAAAAGTCAGAATAAGTAGGAGGGGTCCTTTAATAAATTCATTCATTCATTCAAGGTTTGGTTTGTTTACACTTAAACCGTTCTAGGGACAATCAATTCCGTTAGTAAATGGAAACTTTTCGTGTGACGCATAATCGGGTAAAGTTTAGTCAACACCTAGATTAGGAAACAAACATTTTCGTCTTTCCTATCTTACGTCAAATAATATCATATTGTAGTCGGGAGACAATTTCATAATGTGCTCACGAAAATCTCCGACGAAATGGGATGGGGAATCCCCAAACTCTGGGAGTTGACAGGCCCTCCTTTTGTGTTGTTGTACCTGAGCGAAGATGTGACGTGATTGAGAATGAAAGCTATCCTTAAATTTGTTTCCCCTCCATGAGAAGCAAACAAGTGCACAGGACAAGCTTTTGCAGAAGATGAAGCAGAAGCGATTCAAACCGAAATGCAGATGGGAACATCAATAACATATGCGGAAGCGAGATAACGGATTCACAGCGGCGTGCTTTCCAGAATTTTAAATATCTTTCACAAACTCACACGACATATGCGCTTTTTCCCAACCTCCCCTTTGACTACTGGAATTCGGTGATGATCTGTTGAGGTTCGCTCTCGACGAATTTTACACTCATCATTATACTTTTACTTATACCGAATTTTCGGTTTTCGCCGGATTCAAGTCGAACTACTTGTCGGACGAAAGAACGAATTCAGACATGATATCAATATGTCTCTTTACCCCTACATCGATTGTCACATTACAATAGAAATAACATTCGTACCACCCCTCGATTTTTCACCCCCTCTACCCTTTCAAGCATATTTGATGGTGCAGGCTCAAGCCGCTCAAGCTGGTTAGCTTGAGCGGCTTGAGCCTGAAGAGGACCCTTGCCAAGAACGGCCGAAATATTGCTCGAATAAAATGTAGCTGACTTATCCGTTTTGCACCATCAAATATGATTCGCAGTCAGCTTGGGCTGAAGGACTATAAACCTTTCAAGCAGCCCTAAAAAGTTTAGCCATCGAGCGATTTTGGTGCATTTTGGGTATTAAACAATAGCTGCGTTTTTTTGCCTTTTCTCCATAGGTCGGTTAAACTACCTATTTGCCACTATTGACCGTTTTTTCGTCTCGCTGGTCGGTTCGACTGAGCTCTAAAAAACGGCTTATAAGAAAAAATGACTCCAGTCGCCGGCGCCTATCTCTCCAATGAGAATTTTGAATTTCGCGCCGTGCCAAGACCGTATGTCGGTTGGACGGAGCTCCCGCTTCAGTCCACAGGTCGGTTAATCGACCGGCAAACGGAGCAAAAAAAACGGCTTAAGACTCTGATTTTGTATATATACTACACAGAATAAATATCGTATTTTTCAAGGGCTGGAAGCCAGGGTACGCGGTACGGAAAAGGTTGGGTTCCACCGCCCTAGAGGAAGGGGACAGTATAGTACCCCCATGATAATCGTCAATCTGTGTATCCCTATGAACAGATTTTCAAGCGGGTAGCTACTATCCCTTTGCTCCTGGGAACTGTGCTGTTCGGTCTTACCACGATTAAAAGTCATTTTTGAAGTTACTGAGTATCTGGCCAGTTACCGTAGTATCTGATATTCAGAAACCACGGTCCCGACCGTAGTAGCTGAGCAATGAAAAGTTATCTCACTTTCATCATCACCAACACAAGAGCCTAGGTTTCTGTCAAATTGGGGGAAACAAATTCGACACCTGTGATGTAGGTGGATATGAGTATTTCGTCTGGGAAACAAAGAAAAACACGAATTCGGCAATTTGTCGTTTTTCAAAGCAACCATAGGCTAGCATCAGATACTACCCATATGGAAATAATTCAAGTCATCGTATTATGGGACATTTTTCCAATCGTAAAAAACTGAAAACAACTAAACGTTCGTAAACAATTCTTGTTTTACGATTGGACACAGTTGTTTGCGATTGGAAACAATCGGTTTCAATCGTAAAAATTCAATCGTCAACAACTGTTTACAATCGCAAACGATTGGAAACAATCGGAAACAACTGTTTACAATCGCAAACAACTGTTTCTAATCGTAAACAACTGTTCCCAGTCGTAAACAACAGTTCCCAATCGTAGAAAAAAAACAATTGTTTACGATCGTTTCCACTTGTTTTCAATTGTATACGATTGGAAGAAATGTCCCATAAATACGATGACTTGAATTATTTCCATACGGGTATGGTAACTGAAGAAACGACAAAGAGAATACCGTGATAAGAATTTTACCAACTCCAGCCGAAGCTTTACAGTCCAAAGAAACACTACTTTTCATCAGAACCAAGAGCATGAAATCACGACAGAAAAGAAGAAGTGTAAACAAGCAATTGTTCACATTTTCAAGGCGGATAGGCTTACCACAAAAATGCGGTATGCCGCAGTTCGAGACATTCAACTCAAATGACAGATAAGAATGAATTGGAAACACAAGAACGTAAAAATATGATACAAGGCTAAAGATGAAAACTCCATAGACGGACATGAAAACCCATTTCTGGAAGGCCTTAACATGTGCCCTTTTTTTAGTGAAAGTCTCAACTCAAAAGTCCGATTTGAACTGCTGAGATTCCTTCAAAATATGGTCAGAATTCATCCAAAACATACTCTTATTGATTTTACTTTCGCAGATTTACAACGAAGAATGAATGAAAGTTATCAGTATAGAGTTCAGTTTGTAACTCGTCTTATTTTCTATCGGCACGAAAATGATGAAGAAGTAGATTATTTTACAATAGTACTTCTTGGATTTTAAATAAAAATAGTGTACTTATTCATGGTCATCTAGATGATATTAACAAGAGACTTAGTTCTTTGAGTAGTACCCCTAGATCTAGAATACAATTCCGTAGATACGAAAGAATTGATTACCGGATGACTCGAATAGAATCCTACACTGGTGGAACATTCAAAACCCTACCGGATTTCGTAAAAAAATAAAAGAGCTTGCCTGAATATTGAAAATAGCGATCAGAAATGCTTTCTTTGGTCAATCTTAGCAAATCTATATCCAGCTAAAACTTATATTGGGGGGGGGGGGTGGAGTGGGAACTAGCTCGAACGACCAGTATTAGCCTACCTATATTTTTTTATTCACTGTGCGTCCCAGATCGTTCCATCCATTCTCATTTCCGAGATACCGAACTTCCTAAGTCATGTTCATCCACACTAGTGCCACTACGCTGATTTTTTTATTTTCCGTGCTGTGTTCTTTTCGAGCCGGATCAGGCTCCCACTTACTGCTTTCGAGGAGGTCATTAGTCAGAAATACCGGTTATGCAAGTTTGTCCGTTTTTTCTACCCAAAGCCAATGGGCCGAGTGAGGCTGAAAGTACGAGACAGGTCGACGGTCGACGAGACAAAGAACCAAAAATTCGCATATGTTAGAATTTCAAAATCAGTCACAACACTGTCAGAAGTTAAAAACATTCAACATTACGCTGGTCATGCTTGTCTTAAAGGAAACCTGAACAATGAAACCATACTTGAACACACCATGGAGAATGCATTTACAGACATGGCCACGGAGAGCATTCTTCTCCTGAGCGTGACGTTTTCAAAATAGAGATGGTCGTTTCTGGAGGTTTGCACATGCAGACTCAAAGACAAAAGCGCAATTGATTCAAATCTTGTACAGCGCTGGCCCGATCGTATTGGAAGTTCATCTAGATTTACGTTTGGGCTTAACTGGTTAAAAAATATTCCAGAAGAAGGGTTGATTGGAGACATTTGTTCAATTCTAAAATTGTTCGCTACTGAAATAAGGACAGATGCAAAATGGAACAAAAATCATAGCTTGGAAACACTATTTCGTATTTGGATTGGGTTTTCTGCAGACAATGTTAACGGAAGTCATACAGATAGGGATGATACTTTGTACTCTTCATTCAGGTGTCCTTTAAATATTAGGCTACCAAATAGGAGCAGAAAATCTACGTCATGATCGTTTTTAGTGTAATATTTTCGGGAAACACAACACTTTAACCGATTATATGTGTTATTTTTTCCAAGTTGTGGAAAGATAGAAGTTTGACAACATTTAACACAAGGATGCGCATTTTCTGAAAGTTGTATCCAACTTCTGAAAACATAGTGCTGTAAAAAAAATGAGCCCTAACACTAGCAAAGTAAGACTCACAAACGTTGTCGTGGAACAACTTGTTCGTTGTGTTAGTTCCTGGTTATGCCCAGAGGACTTCTAACTGAAATGGTCAACTACATGAGGTAATTTCACTGTCCAGAGCTCTTTCCTCGGATATGACAATTCCCATGTGAAACATGTCAACCCGAATAACTGACAGGAATTAGCAAAGCATATTGGACACATAGGCTGAACTGGTGTGAATGAGAAATAAAAGAGAAAAACAAAGGAGATCTTTAGAAGTTTAAGTGAATAGCGACATGGCATCATTATCATCAACATCACATAGGCTGAAATACAGATTAACAAGACCAAAGGTTTCGATGGGATCCCAAAAATTTAATATCTCATCCAGACGATTCGGTCCTGTCTTCTCCAGACTCCTTAAGCATTTTTACTACAAACATTCAGAAACAGATTAAGGCAAATAGCTAATCATCGGAGAAAACCAAGTTCAGATATGGATTCGTCATGTGTGTTTACCTCTAGAAGTCATACTTGTTTTGACAAAACTGATCAAAACTTTCGGGAACTACTTATCCGACAAATAACAAAGCTCAAAAACGAATTCAACATATCTATTTACCCCTATATCGAACATCTAATGAACTTCAAATAAAGCTTTAACTCATGACAAATTTTCCGGTTTCAGCGGGATTCCGGGCGAACTATGCGTCCAGGTACAAAAACGATTGTCATATACGGATTCAGCATCTCTTCTTACCCCTTAACCGGAATCTAATCAACTACAAATAAGACATTTGCTTTTAACAAATTTTCTGGATTTGGCCGGATTCCGGGTGAACTACTTGTCCGGCGAGAAAAGGGTTTTAATAATCGTGTTCAGCATGTCTTTTTACCCCTTAATCAAACATCTAATCAACTTCAAATAAAACTTTTAATTTTAACAAACTTTCCGGTTTTGGCCGGATCCCGGTCGAACTACTTGTCCGGCGAAACAAATGGTTTTCACCTTCGTGTTCAGCATGTCTTCTTACCCCATAATCGACTATCACATTAGCTGTTTAAAACTTCAAATAAAACTTTTTCTTTTAACAAATTTTCCAGTTTTGGCCGAATTCCGGTCGGACTACTTGTCCGGCGAGAAAATGTTTTTCATAATCGTGTTCAGCATATCTTTTTATCCCTAAACCAAACATCTAATCAACTTCAAATAAAACTTTTAATTTTAACAAACTTTCCGGTTTTGGCCGGATCCCGGTCGAACTACTTGTCCGGCGAAACAAATGGTTTTCACCTTCGTGTTCAGCATGTCTTCTTACCCCATAATCGACTATCACATTAGCTGTTTAAAAATATTTTGCTTGCCCCTTAATTTAAACCCCTTCCCCCACCCCTAACTGTAGGGCTTCAAAGCCCATCGACGAACTTGACCTTACTCTTGACCCAAAGAATCCTCACGCCAAGTTTTCATTCCCTTCGAGAGTTATCATGCTTACAGACGGACGGACGGAAAGACGGACAACTTTTGCGATGTCATAGGTATCCCTCCACGTTTTGGGATCCCAATAATAATAAAAGTGGCACCCTTTTCCTACTGCTGGAACCATGATCATGACCTTTATGGAAAATATTTTTTTAGTATTTTGCGATTATTTTATATTTCTTTGTCCTTTTCTACTGCACTTACGCCCTTGGGCAGTGCGTCATAAATCCTTCATTCATTCATTCACACTTAAGAAAAAAGGTCTCAAAATGCACTGTTCCTGCTCAAACCAACTTTAATCTTTGTTTCTTGACTCCTGTAACTTTTCCTTCCAGCAAACTGTCACAAAACTGAAAGTACATTAACTTCCTTCAGTTGTTAACTGCTGAGTCTCTGGCGCCTTGCTAATTCCCTGTCAATCATTTTGAACAAACGGATGTCGAGATTCAATTTCCCTCCTTGAGCAGAAGGAATCAACTGTGAATAATTAAGCACAGGCATACTTGCTATTCGTTAGATATAATATACAAACAATTAATCCTACTAAAACTGTGGATGTATTCTTTCATTTTCGTTTTCTGTCCAATCAAAATGGATTGCTATTGTGGAAAGCAAAAGTTGATAAAAAAAAAAGTCACACAAAAAGTTACGTACATAAAAAGTCCGATCAGATTTCACATGCGAAAATATGCATTGCAATAAATTGCGAAAATCGGACGCCGTGTGCACATACCTTTAATTCTGCCTTGAAGCCTGACCAGAATATTCAGTTACTTCTTAGCTCTGAAACAGTAATTCGTTCAACTGTCACCCTCTTCACACGCCTGTAAAAATACTGAACCATCCCTCATGCAAAGAAATTCATTCAGATTTACTAGGGAGGGCTCGTTTGCGATCAGCCATGATTCCTAAAAACTTTGTGACTCGGGGAAGTCCTGGGCCCCAAGGTCTGTCCCACAAATATGACACAGCCTTTTAACAATAGAAATGCCCCCACTTTCCTAAATACGCCATTCAGACATCATTGCTGACAGCTGCTATAACATGTTCATAATTTTTTTTTATTTTTGGGATGGAGGCTGGGATTTAGAAATTAGGTAATAGTCTAGATCTGGGTTGTGTCTTTTTTTTTTTTTTTTTTTTTTTTTTTTACAGATGCAACTAACTGGAAATCTTTCTGAGTTGTGAAGTTTTAGTTATTATTTTATTAGTTATCTTCGCTATTACTCATTTACATTCAAACAATGCATAAAACGGATACGTCAGCTACGATGCTTTGGCAGCGATCCCTGCAATATGTTCCTTCCCCAATGGTGTCCTTGAATTTCGACAGCCTGATGAGGACCCTTGCCAAGAAGGGCCGAAATTTCGCTGCCAAAGCATCGTAGCTGACGCATCCATTCTATGCATTGTTTGAATACATGTTTCCCAATCAGCTTGGACTCAAGGAGTATTCATAAGTCATTTGCAGCACAAGTCCTTAGGACTTTTCTCATGACGCGAAGTGTTTTAACCATTGTTTAGTGTTGTTGTTTTTTCAATGTTTAGCTAACCTACCGTATCTACCTAACCCTTCGCCAGATCTTTACCCTGGTAATTGTGGCAATAACGTTTGGTGTTATTAACAAATTAGTCAGCTGACATTTATTCAAGCGGACGTTTATTGTCTGCACTTTTTCCTACAACAAGAGCTAGAAGCTCATGTGAGGAAGTGCACCTTCGTGGGTTTGTTGTGATCGTTTTTCAGCAAAAGCCTTGAGATACGAATGATCATGGAACATTGGAAATCACGAGAATGTGTGGTTTGGTAAAACGTATTTAATTGTTGCACTTGGCTGTGATGATGCGCACTTTAAGGGCGCTAGAAACTCATCTCTAATCAAAACCCTTCAGGCAAAAATTATCCTGGGCCTTTTAGAATCATGAATATATATGGTTTGGTCAAAAGTAGGCTACTTTTTTTACTTTTCGGTTAAGATGCGCACTTTAAGGGTGCTAGAAATTCATTTCTAAGCAAAAATCCCCAACTTCCCTACGCCCAAGCCCTTCAAACTGCTTCTGAGCTCGGCAATACCACCAGGCTTCTAATCTTCCGTCTTCAACGCTTGCAGGTATCACGAGATTCACGAGTTTTATTATTACATATGCGACGAGCCGACGACCCTGCCACCCCCCTCGAGTTTTGGCTAGCGACGCCCCTCATGCTGCTACCCGAATGGCTTCAAAAAAGGTGTGGCCGAAGACTGGAAAAATGCTGAATGTCGGCTACACTGACTGGGATGCTGCAAACAACATCTGCCAACCAAGGAATGTCGGCTACACTGGAGTGCCAGTGAGCCGATGTAACAACAACAATCTACCATTCAAGCTGCCAACCAGCGAGAACAGTAGAGGTATGCTTATTTGAACGTTTGTTGGCTTCGGACTTTGCCATTTTCATGCACTTGCTGTGACCAGAAAATGGCAAAGTCAACTATAGGAGGGGTATCCAACCTCGAATTTACACAGCCTCGAACCTGGCCTAAAAAGGTTGGAAGGAAATTCAGTCTAATCCTAAAAAGGTCGTAACTGTCAAGAAGGAAACCCTGAGTGACCCAGGACCTGTTTTGGACTGCACAGCAATTTCCTTGTAAGGTTTTCAGACCAAGTTTGATATCATATACATTCAAAGTTGGATACCCCTCCTGTAAGAGTTAGAGAAGTAGAAAATTAAGGGCCTCTGAAAACACCTGAATAGGCATTTTTGGATCTTCATTCTACCATTTAGCCCAAAAAATGCAGTGTTCACATTTAAATACAGGAGGGGTATCCAACCTCAGACAAGATTTCAAATTTCCAGAGAAGTCTTTCCTTCAGAATGACCTATCTGGCTTAAAAAGGAACCAACAAATATGACAAACATGCTAGATTGAAGCTAATTTAATGGTTTACATATTGGATAAATAAATTTTGCTTCAATATTTTTAGTTGAAAATATTTTTCTTTTCAAACAAGATCACTTCGTTCTTTTAGATAGTACAGGATTATCTTATATTTGGAACGAGGGAATAGGGTGGGATAACATAGGAAGAATTGCGAAAAAGTGGAGAGTAGGCTAAGAGAACAGGAGGTGCAAGATTGGCAGTGTAGGCTGGCTGCTTCGGATTCCCTGAGGTTTTATGCTGCAGCCAAGGAGACATGGGGGGAAGAAATTTATTTTAAGGCGGGAATTCCTTTAGACTAAGTTCAACTTATAATTAGCCTGAGGGCAGATTGTTTACCGGTAGGACTAAGAAGGAAATATTTGGGTAAGGTTAGAGTGCTCGGTGGTCCTTACTTCTGTCCGATGTGTGCTAAAATGAATAAATGTATTTTCCATTTAATGTGTGAGTGTCAGCAGTTAAAAGACCTGAGGAAGGAAATATTTGGGGAAATGATTCGGGGGGAGGAAAGGTTTAAACAAATTTTGAAAAGTAGAAGTTTTAGAGATATTAGAAACTTGGGAAGATTCCTAAAGGTAGCCATGATTCATAGGGAAAGTTTTTTGTAAATAGTGGTTGAGGTTATGGTTTCGTTTTTGTGATGTTTTGTTGTTTCCATGTCCCTTTGTGCTTTTCTGGAAAAAAATCTTGTCTTATCTTATCTTATCTAACCTTACCTTAATTTACTTACAAAATGATGAAAAAGGTAGAGTTAGGAAAGTCAATAGCCAGAAAATCCCTTTTCAAAGCAGCTTTGAAACAAAGAAAAGGCACAGAATTTGAGTATTTCTGGACACATGACTTCGAAAAAAGTCATATTTTGCCTTTTGACTGTGAGGACAGCATGTACATTTCATTTTAACATTTTGAGGCAAAAATCAAGGTACTGTAAAAACGAGGTCAGGTACAGTAGAGGTATGCTTATGTGAATTTCTGCTAACATGGAAGAAAACAGTAAAACCATACCAGGCAACTTGTAGAGCAAAATACTTGTCAGAAACGTTAAATTTACATCCAGATTACCCACCTACCATCATAAGTTTGAATCTTTTGACTTTCTTTTTCTTCTGATTCTTCTCAGAAGATCCAATTCTGTCCAAAAAACGGCACCTAAGATTCAGAAATTAAGCCCCTTTTTTTCAACAGGTGCGCTAGGCTAGATCAAGCAGGCCGAACGAGAGTGAACGGCAGGTGCCTCCCGCTACGTTCCTGTGACGTGAATGTGGTTCCCATGTGATTGTGAACACAAGTTATGAACTCCAAAAAATGGCCAGACAACGAAAAACCAACTATAACCGCAGCAAAAGTTGACTATTTATAAATGTCCACTAAAAACAGACAATTTAGTAAGGGGACGTTCTGGACGGCTGTAGAGCTGAATAGGTGATTGCATCCAGGCGAAAATGAGAAAATCGATTGGGCATTGAACGGCTGAGGAAGATGGGTTCCATACACACGAAAATACTGACTCAGCTGGATGGGAGCATATGAGTGGAAGATCCACACAATATCCCTGTTCAGCTCAATGCTACCGTCAGAGCGAAGTTGAACGGGAGACGTCTGTCGAGCAGGATGGCCTGTTCATCCGTTCACATGAAAATGACACAAATATAAGCGGCATCCACACAAAATGTCTGTTGAGCTGGACGGGACCAGAGCCATCCACGCGAAAACGTCCCCTAACATTCCCGTCAGTGTGAACCCATTCTCAAGAGTTTAGTTTATGCAAGAAAGGTCCTGTAACAACAGACACAAATGTAAATATGCTCATTTTCAAGCAGTCAATCCAAAACTAGTCAGTACCTTGACCCCCTGCTCTTCCCAACTGATGATACCTCGAATAACCCCACAGCTAAGTATGGTTGATAACTGAATAGACAACATGTCTCTGATGGACCTGATTTGACAGCTGTAGGGGAATTGGGGGGGGGGGGAAGCTTGTGAAACGGTTAGACTGGAGGGATCGGAGTGAAATTTGCTGGGAAGAACAAGCATCTGCTCTAGACAACTTGTTCACAGAATCGGATTGGATCTGGACACTTGGGGTGGTGAGAGGGGGATGTCCTGGAATTTCGATGATTGGCGGTTTTGGTGATTTTCATGACAAAACTTGACAGGTATATCAGGGACCCGACCTATGCCTTCATTTGTAAGCGAAATGTCAATTCAAAAACAAGACCATTCCTTGATAATTTGATTGCCCATGATAATTTTTTCCTCAAGGGTTACTTAGAACTAATTAATCACACACAGAAACACAAACAAAATAACACAATAAATAACCATGAGCAACGGCGAATTGTAAGATATCTGGTCGAGACAGGAGCGCATAATTTCACTAAAAGAGGAGCAAGTCTGAACCAAAAGATGGCTCTATCCAAAGCTATTTACTTTGCTGACAATGAGTCCGAACCAGCAAAAGAAAGAAGCAGAACTTTTTAAGCTGGAAGCTTTACTTCAAAAAGATATCTTAGTTGTTCTTTAGACACTTTAGTGCCAAAAGGATTGCTGCAACAGTTAGCTGTTCACTGATGTCAAATTATTTATTTTTTCTTCCTGTTTGACTGTTTTAGAAGCAAGAAACAAAGACAAGATATGGAAAAATTTAGAGAGGTGTTCACATAAGCCTACCTCTACTGTACCCATCCTGTAACTGTTCAAATAAACATACCTCTACTTTAGTTTAGGATCACCCCACCCAGACCCCACCTTATCTTGCTGGAATTGCGATTTAAGGATTTAACAAAACAAGTGGAAAACGCACTGTTACCTTCTATTCTCCTTGAAGCCTAGGCCTACAAGAGGAACTAACAAATTTCTGATTTGTCCTCCTTCACAAGTTTCTTAGCCCAAATAGATTACTTTTTAATGATAAATATGGAGAAATCCTACATTCTATCCAAGCAAACGCACTCTGATAGATGCCGTAAATAGTGCCAAACAGAACTGTTGCCATGGGTTGTTTATTTCTGTCTACACCTACGGTAGCCCTTTGTTGGTGAGATTTGAAGAGACAGAAATGGAAACAGGCGACGAAATAGAAGCTATAAAAGTTATGCAGGAGCTTAAAAGGAAGCTGCAACTCCTTGGTTAGTAACTTTTGCAAAAAATCAGTGAACTACCGACAAGACGGCTCTTGAGATCCGTCTGAAGGCGTATTCTCGCCGTTTCCCGAGGACTCCACTTGAGGAGTCCCCGCGTTTTTGTTTGTCCCGGAGACTCATTCCCCGTATTCTCGCGAGTCCCCACGGACGGGGAATACTCTGAGTATCATCACCATCATCAAAAAGGACTCCCTTTCAGATTCGAAGGGGAATCAATTTCTGCTGGTGTTGGTGCAATGTGAAATTAATAAAATAGAATCAGAATAAACAAAACCAAAAAGAAAGTGGACCCAGATTAATTTCGTCAACTGTATATTTTTGTTTCGAACAAAATCCATTTTAGAAGCATTCCCCGAGTTCTCATTGTTTTCTGTAGGCGGAGTCCGCGTGGAGTGACTCCCTCTATTCTCTCCGTTCCCTTCGATTCCCCTAGGAGTCCTCGGGGAACGGCGAGAATACGCCTGAAGTGCCTTTAAGTGCGTAACACCGATCACGACCAGTAACAGACAAAAAAAAATTAGTGAACTGGCCAAAACAACAATTCGGAACAGTGCGTGTAAAAGGCAAGGAGTACAAATTCTACTCCCTGCCACATATCTCAGGAAAAATCGCGAATGCAGGGTATTGGGTCCACAGAATGCTAAGGTACTATTTTTTTGTAGTCTAAATTCAAAGTGGAAGCGCTACCACGTACCAACTTCCGGGAATATCCCACTCCGTTTGCGAGTTATCGGGGCACGAACAGATATGTGATATCGTAGGCAGCCTTTAAAATATTTCGCAAAACTTTACCTGTGCCGTCTTTCATAGTAGCCCCTCGCTATTTGGTTGAATGGCCCATAATTTAGGTGAGGTGCTAGGCCTAAAATTTCAGCAACCTTCGGCGTATTCTCGCCGTTCCCCGAGGATTCCCCGGGGAATCGAAGGGAACGGCGAGAATAAAGGGAGTCACTCCACGCGGACTCCAGAACGAGAACACGGGGAATGCTTCCAAAGTGGATTTTGTTGTAAAAATGAATATGCAGTTGACAAAATTAGTCTGGATCAGCTTTATTTTTGTTTTGTTTTTATCCTGATTGTTTATAATTAATTTTACATTGCACCAACACCAGCAAAAAATTGATCCCCCTCTGAGTTCGAAAAGAGAGTCCTTTTTTATGATGGTGATGATAATCGGAGTATTCTCCGTCCGTGGGGACTCGCGAGAATACGGGGAGCGAGTCCCCAGGACATACAAAAACGCGGGGACTCCTCAAGTGGAGTTTCTCGGGGAACGGCGAGAAGACGCCTATAGTCCAGATCGAATTTTTCAAGCTCACGGTGTCTCTACTCCGCTTTCTTGGCCAGATTTTTTTAGCCATTTTTTGTAATTCCACAGCTTTCTACTGACCTCTGGAGCCTAGAAACAGCTTTCCACGACAGTTCGACGACAGTTTGCGTAAAAGACAATCCAAAACAGGGCGGATTATTATGGCACTTCTACGGCTCAAGTGCGACACACCGATCGGTATTCCATCGATCGGTCGGTTTCCTGATTATAGGTATATTCTCGCCATTCCCCGAGGACTCCTCGGGGAATCGAAGGGAACGGCGAGAATAGAGGGAGTCGCTCCACGCGGACTCCGCGTCCGGAAAACAACGAGAACACGGGGAATGCTTCCAAAATGAATTTTTTTCTAAAAATAAATATGCAGTTGACGAAATTAGTCTGGATCCACTTTATTTTTGGTTTTTGTTTATTCTGATTGCTTTTAATTAATTTTACATTGCACCAACACCAGCAAAAATTTATTCCCCTCTGGATCTGAAAGGGAGTCCTTTTTGATGATGGTGATGATAATCGGAGTATTCCCCGTCCATGGGGACTCGCGAGAATACGGGGAGTGAGTCCCCAGGACGAACAAAAACGCGGGGACTCCTCAAGTGGAGTCCTCTGGGAACGGCGAGAATACGCCTATAGTCCAGATCGAATTTGTCAAGCTCACGGTGTCTCTACTCCGCTTTCTTAGCCAGATTTTTTTAGCCATTTTTTTTAATTCCACAGCTTTCTACTGACCTCTGGAGCCTAGAAACAGCTTTCCACAACAGTTCGACGACAGTTTGCGTAAAAGACAATCCAAAACAGGGCGGATTAGTATGGCACTTCTACGGCTCAAGTGCAACAAACCGATCGGTATTCCATCGATCGGTCGGTTTCCTGATTATGAGTGGGCTGTGAAACATTAGTCTACTGATCGGTGACCAACTACAGTAGTATTCAACCCTTTATTAACTAAACGTAGAGCAAGTCTCGTGGACTCAAACTCAAACCAAGTTGTTGAATATAAAGCCGAATAATGTGCTTAAAACTGTCAGTTCAGTTCATCACATCAGTTAAGACAGTTCGTGAACAGACTGTATATACAACTTCGAACCAGGGCCTGTCTTCTATAATGGGCTGGAAAGACGAAAAATGCTGAGCAAATTAGGAACATAGCAGACCGATTCAAGAATCTTCCTTCCTCAGATTCCTCAGTGGATGGGTGAGAAAAACGGAATCCCGAACCTTATGCACGCACAACTTCCGGCCATTGGCCCACCTCCAGGGTTGCCACATCAAAACTGTTTAGAGAGTGACTTTTGGCCCAAAACAGAGAGTGAACTGGGAGGGAAATTTATTTTCATGAAATGTTCACTGTTGGTCGGAATCGCCTCTGTAAAAATGACACATTTGGTCATTTTCTATTATAGAGTGACTTTTATGTCCTACATAGGACAAGACTGAAAAAAACAGACTAGAGTGACTATTCACGCTATCGTGCGATATGTGGCCAGGGGCGTCACGACTGGGGGGGGGGGGAGGGGGGACGCCCCTCCCCCCAATCTTGTCGGCCAAAAGTAATCGAGTCGGCGCGAAGCGCCGCGATTTTTCGTCCAAACAGTTGATTTTTTTCATGAAAACAGTCGGTTTTTCTGAAAATCGGTTGATTTTTTGTCAAAACCAGGTCAAAACAGTCGTTTTTTCTGAAAATCAGTTGATTTTTGTCAAAACAGTCGTTTTTTCTGAAAACCAGTCGACTTTTTTTCTTCAAAACTGTCATTTTTTTCTGGAAAACAGTCGTTTTTCTGCAAAAAAGTCGGTAAATATTACCAGGCAGTCGATAAATGCCTTATCCCCCCCCCAAACATTTTTGCTAGAAACGCCTCTGCATGTGGCAACCCTGCCCACCTCTTCTCATCTGACTCCTTCTGTAACCCCACCACAGCCATCCCGATGAAAAATTTATCCCAAAATAGTAGGATGAAGTTGTACGAAAAAGTAGCATGCAGCACGAATTGATGCTACTACATGGTTCTATGTCAAGGCTACCGTGTTACTGCATTCTACTGCATGTTACTATTAGCAAGACAAGATGCTACTAGATACTGCTGCTTAAGATTGGCCCAGTCTGAGACAAAATACGATAGTATTCTTTACTATTACATATCAATACATGTAACTTTTTCGTACAACTATCATACAACTACGCAGGCTACAGATTTATCATCGGGCTTATCTAAGGAGGCGTTCCAGCGACCTATTATTAGTTACGATCGTTATTATTCTTGTTATTATTGCCGTTCCCGAGCCCGCCGTAATAAGTAAATTGGCTCCTCCCACTCATTATTTTCGTTCCACGACTGTTACGATCGTTACAATTTACTTATGATGCTCGCGAGCATCATAAGTGATAATAACTATCGGTTCTGCAGGAACTCCCGTAAGAGTGATGACGTATGTTCGCGTAGTTATTATTTTTCGTTCCAGAGAGCGTGATAACTACGACAATACTGCGCTTGCCCCTTCCTCTTATCATCGTAACTTGTAATAACTTCACCGGAACGCTACCTAAAAAACATTCCCACCAACTCCCACCACGCAACAGAAAGATTTGTATCATTTTCAGAGACGAAGAAGAAAGCGCTTCTTGACGAATCCGAGACGCGAAGAAAAAGGCTGGACGATGAGATAGAAGCCGACCGCAAAAGAGTGAAGGGGCTCCGAGAGAAGGTCGTCAGCCTGGAAAACATCGACAGCAACGCCGATTTCCTCGTCCGGCTTTCAGAGCTGGGATACGACGTCGCATCGCTGAAGGACAAAACCAGCGATGTTGTGATAGGCTTCGTCAGAAGACAGACAGCCAAGTCTGTTTCGAAAGGAGATACACTTGTGGCAAAATGCCAGGAGGTAATTATATCAGATAATTCGATTAAACAAGAGAATGACAACCGACGAGTACGTAAGGTATCAGCAACAAGATCAAAGAGGGGGATCCTTGCGCCAATATCTGCTATCTGGCCTCCCTAATTTCGCGTCTTGAGGCAAATTCTCGCCGTTCCTCGAGGACTCCTCGGGGAATCGAAGGGAACGTCGAGAATAGAGGGAGTCACTCCGCCCGGACTCCACGTACAGAAACAGCGATAACACGAAGCGATGAGCGATAACATGGATTTTGCTCGAAAAAAAAATACCGTAAGCAGTTGACGGAATTAGTCTGGATCCATATTACTTTTGGTTCTCTTGATTCAGTTTGTTTTTAGTTAATTTTACATTGCACCAACACCAGCAAAAATTGATTCCCCTCCGAATCTGAAAGGGAGTCCTTTTTGATGATGGTGATGATAATCGGCCCTGTCCGTGGGGACTCGCGAGAATACCGGGAGTGAGCCCCGGGGACAAACAAAAACGCGGGGACTCCTGAAGTGGAGTCCTCGGGGAACTGCGAGAATATGCCTTTTATCCAGAAGCTGTGTCCGCGTTAAGCAAAAGAGCAGGTTTTCAATAAAGAAAGTTAGAATCAAAGACCGTCTTACTTACATTGCTATTTTACTCGACGTCCGTAATCGTCCCATCTGTCCTATTTTCGAGATTTGGAAATTCGTATTTCGTTTTTATCCACCCTTAGCAGAGACGGGCGAATTCGAATCTAGGATTCGTCCTTTTGACCGGATTCGAATCTTCTACTTTGTCAGGATGGATTCGTATTCGGACTCGGATTCAAACCCTGAATCTTACGAATCCGCTCTATTTTCTAACCTTTTCCACATTTGTACACACTGTGCTGAAGGGATTGTGCTTAACTAGCCCCAATTTCATTCCTGGTTGCTGAGAGAAAGCCCATACTATAACAAGCACACATGAAAACCTAGAAATATGATTTACATCGTTTACATTAACCGTCTCATTTGCCTTAGGCATCAGTGTGTTTTTGCCACCTTTGATTTTTAAAACGTGAATGATTTGATTTTGTTAAGGTCGGATTCGAATTCAGGTTCAATAGCGGATTCGAATCCTGAGCAGGATTCGAATTCGGAATCAGAGTCGTACTTAGCCCTGAATTCGGATTCGGATCCGGGTTCGTCCACCTATTGACCGTGACTACGCTGATTTTTCATTTGAATTTTTCATCATTTCCTGGGTCAGATATACACAGGTTTAGCCGTGATTGTCGTAAAACGAGGGCCCGAGCGAGTCTTCGAGAACCATGCAGAGTTTCAAAGGAGTCGGATATTGTAACAAAAACTGCATCTACTGCAACTTGTGCTTTAAGAACTAATAATAACGTACTTCTAGATTCACAAACAGATACAGAGGCATCAAGAAGACGAGCACTTCTTCAAAAAGAAGACTGAAGAAATCAGTAAGCGGACATTCAGTCATATCGATGTTGAAGCGGCGGTAAGTGAAGATTTATGCCTGTCTCTGCCTACCCGGCTCCGCCAGTCTCACGGGCTGTTTTTCTGCTTAATGTTTATGATCGACTTCCGTGCTTCACCTTTTCGGGTGTGCTTGTCTTTGTTCTTACATAACCCACAACCCCTACCAGCAAAGTACACTCCAAGGTCAAACCAATTATTGATCAGTCCCGACATCTCAAATTATACTTACGTCTCGCTAGACAAATTTGAACGGTCCTTCCATTACGTAAGAATATTTGCCGGGTAATTCTCAAAATAATTTGAAAAGTTCTTATTCTTACACGCCTTACTCACGAAAAATACAAACTGTCGCTATTGTTATACCGTACATCTTGCTACACAGTTTCGAACGGTCCTTTAGTGACGTTATTACAGTATAACAGGTATGTAATGCATATCCACCTATGACCCACGGTCAGTTATTTTACGATAATCTTCAAATCTTCACATAGAGAGTTAGCGGTAGATATGAAAGGATGATATAAGTCATATCAGCCTCCAGAGAGGATGATATAAGTCATATCAACCTCCGGAGAAGATGATATGAGTCATATCAGCCTCCACAGATGATTTAAGTTCGAAAAGTTATAACAGTTAACACACCTCTATCTCGGTGGATATCGGAATGACAACCTCGATGGCCATTAAGAAATATCAACCTTGCCTTCGGCTCGGTAGATATTTTTCATGACCTACCTTCAATGACCGTCTCGGTGTTATTTTCCGATATCACTCTCGATGTATGAAGTTAAACGTCAATAACATGTTACTGTACCACTTACTATACTAGCCTCTGTTATATTTTTTACTCCCCTAATACGCTGGCAGTTTGAAGCGGTAAATGTGAGAACAGCAAGGAAAACCTTTCCGTCAATTAAAGCTTCTTTTTCTGCTTAGGGGATTCTAGAGGAAATCCGGGCGAAAATCCGGGAGGCAACTCATCTTCGCCGTCACTACGGAAACCTAAAGGACAAGCTGGAAGGGGAAGTACTAGACTACAAACGAAGGGATCTTGTACTCATCGACAATCTCAGGCGTGTTGTCACTGAACACGAGAAATCGAAGGTAAGCCTCAATATTGGAACCTTGATTTAAAGTTTAACGGAAAAGGGCTGAGATAGGACAATCTAGTTACCCATCACTTATCATTTAAAGAGGCTTGAAGACCCGATAAAAATGCGTTACTTCGTTGCTCCGCTATTCACGAATAATCGATTTTCATATGGTGGAATTTCCCTGTAGGATTCTTGGGTACACTATGCGCTTGTACCTGTGTCGTATGCTTGACGTTGACGATACTCTATATGACTAAGTCCAAAACACGCAAGTGATCCTCGGGAAGAACGAGAAAACGTAGCACTAACGACTGCCCTGTTATCTGTTGACAACTTATTTTATTTTTGTTTATGACTAAAAACATCGTATTTGGGCTTTGCCCACGAGAGATATGTGTTGCTTTAAAATTGAAAATAAATTGAAAAAACTGAAACTCAAACTCAGCAACTCAATCTTGTGTTAACCAATCGCGGCGATTTTTGGGAGCAGCTGTGGATCTTCCGCTTCCGGCTCTTCCGCTAGGTACAGGGCGATTTTGCATCGGCAAGAAGAGTTAGTCATCAAGAGTATTTAGAAAAAATAAGTATTCACGCAGTGAGCTACCTTCCGCGAGATGAAACAAATAAGTGTTCATGCAGTGAGCTACCTTCCGCGAGATGATCACTGTCCGCTGAAAAGCCACGTTTGTATTGAAATGAAATTTTCCCGCGTCATAGTAGAATTTTACTTCTGAGGACGGCCGTAGATATTCTGAAAGTCATACTAGAGCAAATAGTGAAAAAAAAAAAAACCTAACACAATCCAAATAATTGAGTGTTTTCAGTTTAATTATACAAAAATAAGTTGGCTTTTCAGTTAAACTTTAAACAAATCTCAGCCGATAACAGCTTCACAACAGAAGCAAAAATTCGCAGCCGCACCGAGGATAGTAGACCTGGTGGGACAGCGTCGCAATTTGTCAACTCGATCTGGACTCCGCTACAGATGTCACAGGAACTAAACTTAAAGCAAACACAAAAACGTGAAAATTTGTTATGTACTTATCAGAATCTTATCAGAATTTTGACCCCGCTTGGTGATTACAAACGCTTTGATTAAGCCCACAAGCCTGCAAGCCAAAGGCTGCACGAATGTCGAAGATCGCCTTTCGCTCCAGTCTTCGATTCGCCTTCCAGAGCAATTCGCGTCGCTCTCCAAAGCTGATCGAGTGCCAAAAAGCTCCGGGAAGTGAAGCGTTGTTAAAGGACCTGTCTTACCTATAATACTAACGCAACCTACTTCCATAATCACTCTATATATATCTAAACCCGGAGACCCCAATTTCGTACGGTACATTCTAGCCCCTCTAACAAAACCACGCTAATTTTCTCACTTGCCGTGTTTTGCTACCTTCGATGTGGATTACGCTGTCGACGGTTGTCTGCGAGAAGTTTTTCCATCAGAAAAACGGTTAAATTGTTTCCCTGCTTCGCTACAAGTCAACGGGTCTCGGAAAAGGCTTTAACTGGCCAAAACTCTGGGTTATTTGTTGAAAGCAGAGCATAATTTTAAAGTATTCAAATATTTTAAAATACTCTAAGATGAAGAGTAAATAGTGCGAGGGGTCCTTTAAGCCGAAGTCACGAAAACAGCCGTTGCCGAAGCTTCCAGACCGCCCTCAGACTTGCTGAAATAAAGAAATATCACGCGCTAATTACCGAGGATCTGCTTTGGCCGTGGCTGACGCGTTCGTCTTGCTTGAAAATAGAAGTCGGTATTGGGGCACTGACCCAAAAGTGCACCCTCCACACTGTCAGAAGTTTCATAACAGATTGCGCATAACACTTTCAAGAATAACACCTTTTCACTTAGGAATAAAGTGTTATGACCAATTAAGCTTATACTATTTCGTGCCTAGATCTCCAACAACACCTTCAATAGGTAAAAATACTACACTGTCAGAAGTTACATAACGACAACATAAGAATGCGCGGTTTCAACAGATAACACTTTGGGATGTTATCTGTTATGTTTATTTCGTTCCCGTTAGTATTTTTACCAATTGAAGGTGTTGTTGGAGATCTAGGCACGAAATAGTGTAAACTTAATTGGTCATAACACTTTATTTCTAAGTGAAAAGGTGTTATTCTTGAAAGTGTTATGCGCAATCTGTTATGAAACTTCTGACAGTGCAAAGTTAAAAAAGAGCCAACTTCTTTTTATCTCTTGCATTCGAGTAACCTACACTGAATTATTTTGTGACGTTCCGTATATGCGCTGCTTGCACGACACGTCAAACACCATCCACACACAAAGAATCTGGGTATAACAAAAGTGTTTTCATGTCTGAGAGATGATTACGCGCAAGTTCACGTCTGAGAAACGCTCTCGATTTCTAGAACTCAAGCGTAAACAAAAAGCGTTTTCTTGTCTGAGAGATGATCACGCGCAAGTTCACGTCTGAGAAACGCTCTCGATTTCTAGAACTCAAAGTTGGTGTATAGTTGCTAAATATTTTAAGCATAGAGGTACAAGCACGTCCGTAAGAATTAGTTCATTCGATAAAAATCGACTATTCGGGAGCAGAAAAGTAACGCATTTTCATCTGGCCTCAAGCCTATTTAAATTTTAACTGAAAAGCCAACTTATTGCTGTGTCATTTAACTGAACACAGTGAATTGTTTGGATTCTGCAAAGGTATTTTTTTTTCCAGTATCTGCTCTAGTTATGACGTTCACAATATCTGCGGCTGTCCCCATAGCGTAAAATTGTACTATGACGCGGGAAATTTCAATCTCAACACAAACGCGGCTTTTCAGTGGGCAGTGGTGAGGTTGGTGAAGATTGCTTAGTGCCTGAACAAAAAAAAAAATCATAAATCTTTCGTAAGGCATACAACAAGAATACAAGCGCATAGCGGTACCACAAATCACACGGAAATTCCACTATTTGACAATCTATTATTCATGAATAGCGGAACAACGAAGCAACGCATTTTCAGCGGGTTTTCAAGCCAATTTAAGTGAATAAGTGATGGGTGACTGTATTGCCCTATCCCAGCCCTTTTCTGTTAAACTTTAAGTGAATTAGTCTGTATGATGACAACTAGACTGTCGTATCTCATCCCTTTCGATTAAACTTTAAACAACGATTAAAGTCCGAAATAACACACCTCTATGTACATAAATATTCCTTGAGCCCAAGCTGACTTTGAAACATTCATTCAAATAATGTATACAACGGATACGTCAGCTAGATGCTTCATCAGCTTCATAAGCATCGAAACTGACGTATCCGTTGTATACTCTATGTACATGACAAGCCACAATACTTTCTTGCAGAGAGGATTATCATTCAAGGCACAGGAGGCAGACTGCCCACTGAGGAGTCCTTTTTAGCATTTATTATAAACCTGCGCGACGGGGAAATATTTACTACAACGTAGTCCATTTTGCAGACTGAGTTGAAATCGAGGAGAAGGTACATCTTGCTACACAGTTTTGAACGGTCCTTTAGTGATGTTATTACAGTATAACTTTTTCGAACAGGTATGTGATGCATATCCACCTATGATGGTCAGTTGTAATACGATAATCTTCACGTAGAAAGTTAGCGGTAGATATGAAAGGATGACATAAGTCATATCAGCCTCCTGAGATGATGATACAAGTCATATCAGCCTCCGGAGAGGATGATATAAGTCATATCAGCCTCCAGAGAGGATGATATAAGTTATATCAGCCTCCGGAGAGGATGATATAAGTCATATCAGCCCCCCTCCAGAGATGATTTAACCTCGATGGTCATTCAGAAAGTCCTTATTAGGAGTTTTTACAGCCTGCGACGGGAAAAGATTTATTTCAGCGCGTTCCAACGAACGCCTTGTCTTCCAGGTTCTCTACGACGAGGCACTAACATCGCGCAATCTTTCTCGAGAAGAACTGAAGAGCACCGAAGCAAACTACGAAAAGGTCCTTCAAGACTTAGACATACAAGACGCTGACGAACATCTACGCCTAATAGAAGAAATGAAGAAGGAACCACCGATTGAAAAAGAGAAGAACGATGCTGACACTGAGTAAGATAGTGCTGGTTGTTCTTGAACACCTTGTTTTGCCTTACATTGGCGACACTGATGCTGATGACCATTTTCTTTATCTTAGGGAAGAAGACATTTTCAAGAACCAAGACGTACTAAGCCCCACTGAGATGGAAAGGATCAATAAAGAGGTCATGGCATATCTTGAGCTCCGAATCCTAACCGGTAAGATAAAGACAGAATGAAAACCCTTCTCAAAACTCGGACTTCATGGACATAACCGAATGTCCACCCTTTACTTCGTGCTGACCGTCATTCTTTCTCGTCCACTATTTTCTTCTTGTGCGATTTGTGAGTAGAGATTAAACTATTATTATTATTACTATCAAACTAATAACAAGGCACTCAAAACAAAAGTTTAATTTAGTTGTGTCACTGACCAATACCCCACATCCTGTATCTGAGAGCTTTAGCGGACGGTGTCGTTCTAACTTGTAAGAGATGCTGGTCTGCAATGACTTCTGTCTTCTCTTAAAGGACCCCTCGCACCATTTACTCTTCAAATTACAGTATTTTAAAATATTTGAATACTTTAAAATAGGCTGTGCGTTCAACAAATAACCCACGGTTTTGGCTGTTTTAATCCTTTTCCGAGACCCGTTGACTTGTACCGAAAACAGGGAAGCAATTTACATAACCGGTTTTTCTGATGGAAATACTTCTCGCAGACAGCCGTCGACAGCGTGATACACATCTATGGTAGCAAAATACGGCAAGTGAGAAAATCAGCGTGGTTTTGTTGAGAGGGGTTAGAATGTACCGTACGAAATTGGGGTCTCCCGGTTTAGAAATCTATGGAGTGATTCTGGAAGTAGGCTGCGTTAGTATTGTAGGGAAGACAGGTCCTTTAATTTAGTTGTGTTACTGACCAATACCCCACATCCTGCATCTGAGAGCTTGAGCGGCCAGTGTCGTTATAACTTATCAGATGCTGGCCTGCATTGATTTCTGTCTTCTCTTAAATCCGTACGGGATGAATCAAGTGATTCTTGGGGGAGTTGGGGGTCCCAGACAAAATAAATTTTGGATCAGTGTGGGGTTACCTGGATTTGGAAGAACGGGGAGAGGCAGGATCATGAAAGGAGAGGTCGCAGGTGCTGTTAAAAAGGTGTTGATGGAACAGGAGATACAGCTGTGGCCCTGCGATGTTGGTAATGGTGGGTTTACACACTGCGTAAAATCCGAGCGTATTTTACACACGTTTTGAGCTTGAAAAGATTTCTAGCAATGCGACGTATTTAGATACAAAACAGACCGATTTCTCAAATACGTCCGTATTGCTAGAAATGTTTTCAAGCTCAAAACGTGCTTAAAATACGCTCGGATTTCAAAATACGCTCGGATTTTACGCAGTGTGTAAATGGACCATAAGTCTAGTTCGTTAAAGTTCTACAGAGGTGCTAAAGAGACAAGGGGGGGGGGAAGTATTAATTTAAAGGAGGGTTGAATAGGGAGGAGTTAGCGTGTGTGATAAGTAATAGGGCTGATTGTTTACCGCGAGGGGATAGGAGGAGGTATGTGGGAAGGGGGTTAAGTCAGATCGGTCCTTACGACTGCCCCATGTTTGGAGATATGAATGAGAATGTGGTGTACCTGTTATGTAAATTTAATGAATTGGATGGGTTGAGGGAAGAAGTGTTTGAAAAGGAGTGTATGTTGAGTACCTCTATGCGCTTGCACCTGTGTTGCATGCTTGATGAAAAAGTTTTATGAAAAATTTGTGTTCAGGCACTAAGAAGTCTTCACCAAGCTCACAATTGTCCACCAAAATGCCGCGTTTGTGTTGAGATTCAAATTTTCCGCGTCGTAGTAGAATTTGTTTTGTGGGGACGGCTGTAGATATTCTGAGCGCCACTACTAGTGCAGATGGTAAATCAAAAAATACCTTAGAACAATCCAAACATTTTATTCAAATAATGTGGAAACAGTCGATTTTTTTTTAAACAGTCGGTGTCTCGTAAAATAGTCGGTAGAAGCTTCAGTTATTTATTACAGGTTTTTTTCCTTCCCCGGCGTTGGACCTGAAGATTGACAGCCTGACGAGGACCCTTGCCAAGAACGGCCGAAATATCGCTGATGAAGCATCGCAGCTGACGTATCCGCTGTATACATTATTTGAATAAATGTTTCAACGTCAGCTTGGGCTCAAGGAATATTCAGTCTATTCGATTAAATTATACAAAAATATGTTGGCTTTTCAGTTAAACTTTAACCTTTCGGTGAAGCATCGAGAACGATTTATTCACTTCGAATTTGGTGAAAACATAATGTATTTCTTTTGTTTTGTTTTTCTTGTGTTGTAGGCTATTGCTTTGGCCCTCGCGGGCTTTTTAGGCAAACATATATCATATCATGTCATATCAAATGAATTCCATAAGCTGTATTGACGACGATACCGCTCCCCAAATACACTGTAAGAAGTTTGGTAACATTCAAAGGATTCTTGCGCATCCTTGTGCTAAACGTTATGGGAATACATCTGTTCTGATCCTTTTGAGTGATACATTTCGAGGCAAAACTTCTGTTTTGACCGATTTAAGTGTTAATTTTCGCCAAAATATAACATTTAAATGGGTCAAACACATATATTTTCATAACGTTTACCAGACGGATCCGGAAACATGTGATATCTGTTATCAAACTTCTGACAGTGTAGACTGTCGAAAAGCAATGCCAAATTTCCATGAAACAGCTGCGCTGGTCCATTTACTATCTGGTCAGATGAGTGAGCAACATTTTCATCCCTGGTATCTTAAAGTCGACAAATAAAAGTGTAATTCGTGAGGTCGTTTTCTTTCGTTTTGATTGCAATGAAAAGAAGAAAATAGTTTGTGTTTTCATGTTTAGTGGTATAAATTGTTGTTGGCGCCTCAGGCGTCTGTTCTACGGCCGTATTAGGCTTTTCCAATAAATTATTATTATTATATAATGGAGGATCGCCAAGTGGGAGTAGCCTAGCACTTACTTTACTAGAATCGGAATCCTGGCGACGATCCTCCATGTCTGATGAAATCTATTTTCTGGCCTTATGGGTCGTGTTCCACGCTACTTACCATCGTACTACGAATGACGTTACGGCCTCTGGCTTCTTGGTGTCAAGGCTGGAACGCATTTTTCTACTTTCGGTAAAGTATCGCGCCATGTGCCAGTCGCGCCACAGAGATCACAGAGTGTGTTCCACCCTTCTTACAATGCTAACTATTAGTTACTACTGTAGTTCCAACCGCGTGAAAAATTTCTACGCTGCCCGTTCCAAGTAACTAATAGTATTTCCAGTAACTAATAGTATCTATTTGCTTGCCACGGTCCTGAGCGCAGTAAACGTAGTAAGTACGATCTCTGTGGCTTGGCCGTATCAGCCTATGGCACGATATTTTGCCGAAAATAGAAAAATGCGTTCCAGCCTTGACGCCAAGAAGTCAGGAACCGTGACGTCATACGTAGTAACTACGGTAAGTAGGGCGAAACACCACCATAGTTACCACGCTTACTACGCTCCCAAGCGTGGTAAGCAAATAGTTACTATTTCGAGAAGTTTGGAACGGTAAGCGTAGTAACCGTTGCGAGGCCGGAACGAAAATAGTAACAAATAGTTACTACTCTAAGAAGTATGGACACGCACGTAGACAGCAGATGGAACTCTGGCGTACTTTATAGGAGCTAAACAGCCAGATGACGTCATGAAGAAAGTCGAAGAGCTGAAGATCCACAGCAGCTCCCTCATCGAAGCCCGCAAAGCAGCAGCTGCAAAGCTTGACAACATGAAGGAGGAAGAGGAATGCGAAGCTGTGAGCAACCAGTCGTCATCTTCTGCAAGGTAAGAAAAACTGCTAGGGTTTCGAGAATAGTGCTGCAGTTTTTACTGTCGAATTTTCGGGGATACTCGAAACTTAAGGATTAATTCTGCTGAGGAGCTGAATTTTGTAAAGGAACAGAAGAATGCGATCAGGGTTTCTTGTTTGTTGATAACAGTAACATTAGCTAGATATGGGCGGAAATTAGTAGTGTCTATGGAAAAAGGTGTCACAGAAACGGAGGCATTTGCATAGAAACGATCCGATTTCGAGTAAGTAAGTAAGTAAGTAATTTATTTATGACCCGCCATTTTGAAAAGGCGGAGTAAATGACGAAAGTAAAGAAAATAAACAAAACACATATATACACACAGATGGTATCTGCAAAAACGCAACTAACGGTTCTGGGCTATAGACGGCATATCTAATCTGACTTACTTGTTAAATTATCAGCCGGACCCCTTTCCTGGTTGGCCAGCTCAGACGGACGGATGAACGATCGGAGAGCCGAGTGAACGTTGGTTAAGGTCTGAAGAATCGAATAGAGGATTGCCTTGTTTGCAAGGTTTGCAACAAGCCTGAAAACCAAGACAAATACATTTTTATACGATAAGGGTTTGTCAGCCGAATCTTCACTGAGTGCGGTGATGTTCCTTATTTTTTAATAACATAATAACTATTTTTTTAATAACTATTTAAATGGCCATCCAGTTGTGATTCCGATATCAACCGAGATTGAGTTGTGTTAACTGCTATAACTTTCTCAAACAGAACCATTACCAATTAACCATGCACAAGACCTCTCTGGGGCTGATGACTCCATATCATCGTCCTCCGGTGATTTTTTTATTTGTTCGACACTTCGACCTAACTAATTCTCAACTCGGTTCCATCTTTTCCAGCGATAGTAATAACTGGCTTATTACGGTTCCACCAGTCGCTCAAGCCACTGGTCCGTTCTGCCCAGCCATCGTCCTCCGGTGATTTTTTTATTTGTTCGACACTTCGACCTAACTAATTCTCAACTCGGTTCCATCTTTTCCAGCGATAGTAATAACTGGCTTATTACGGTTCCACCAGTCGCTCAAGCCACTGGTCCGTTCTGCCCAGCCATCGTCCTCCGGTGATTTTTTTATTTGTTCGACACTTCGACCTAACTAATTCTCAACTCGGTTCCATCTTTTCCAGCGATAGTAATAACTGGCTTATTACGGTTCCACCAGTCGCTCAAGCCACTGGTCCGTTCTGCCCAGCCATCGTCCTCCGGTGATTTTTTTATTTGTTCGACACTTCGACCTAACTAATTCTCAACTCGGTTCCATCTTTTCCAGCGATAGTAATAACTGGCTTATTACGGTTCCACCAGTCGCTCAAGCCACTGGTCCGTTCTGCCCAGCCATCGTCCTCCGGTGATTTTTTTATTTGTTCGACACTTCGACCTAACTAATTCTCAACTCGGTTCCATCTTTTCCAGCGATACAAGATCGGACGAGCCAGTAGCCGGTAAAGCCGCCTCTGCAACCAGTGAAGCGGTTGACGGAAGACTGGACGCGTCGATCTTCGACCGGAGCTATCAACTGTGCCGTAAGGTCGGTATTCCTGATATTTTCTGCTTGGCTATTAGGACAGGCCAATGCTGACCATGCACTGTCAGAAGTTTCATAACAGATAACACGAGGATATAATAATCTTTACCATCGTTGCCGAATATAAAGAAGCGTTACCATCAGGAAGAACCGAAAAACCGCCAAAAAGTATCTGCTGAGTTTTCCGACATCATGACGATAAGGAAGAAAGTCAGTAGATGCTTTTTTGGCTCTTCCTAACAAAGCTTGTTATGCATAACGTTTTCAAACATAACAGATAACATCCGAAGTGTTATCCGTTACGCATTATCTGTTGAAACCGCGAATCCTCGTGCTATCTGTTATGAAACTTCTGACAGTGTGGACACTTCTTGCCAATTTCTTCGGTTCCCGGCGACACGGTCGTTCAGCACCACAATTCTACCAATCTCCCGTCTTTTCATACTCGCCCAAGAACGGTAAGATAAGCCACATGTGTACATTGCAACTGAAAGTGCCCTGTTCTGGTTCGTGTTTCATCTTAATAGGATCAATGTAAATTTTCCATTTCATCTTGATTTAGTTCTTATAATAAGGGACGTTATAAATTTTCTAATGGACAATGTCAGAAGTTTCATAACAGATAACACGAGGATGCGCGGTTTGAACAGATAATGCTTAACAGATAACACTTCGGATGTTATCTGTTGTGTTTCAAAATGTTATGCATAATAAGCGTTCCCATCAGGAAGAACCGAGAAACCGCTCAAAAGTATCTGCTGAGTTTTCCGACATCATGACGATAAGGAATAAAGTCAGTAGATGCTTTTTTGGCTCTTCCTAACAAAGCTTGTTATGCATAACATTTTATGCATAACGTTTTCAAACACAACAGATAACATCCGAAGTGTTATCTGTTACGCATTATCTGTTGAAACCGCGCGTTTCAATTTTGACCTATAGTCTTACCTTAAAAATATGTGGTTGATTCTATGGTTTCTGACAAATGGAAGTTACCACGCGAAGTATTTTCTTTTTCTTTTGGATCTTTATTTGTCTTAAAATACCCTATAGCTTATTTCAAATGTTTTAGTTGTAATAGTTTCTAGTTGTGAAATGCCGTAAGGCTAAATGACTTCACTGTAAAAAGTTTCTTCGGGAAAGGATTAAAGTTAACTGCAGTATCTGCTACTGGGATTAATTTTATTTCTACCGGGATAAGATTAATCCGAATGAGAAATATTCTTATCTCAGTAGAGACAATATTAATCCCAGTAGCAAATACTGCCAGATTTTTTTTTACACTGTTCCCAGAGGGTCAAAGCCGGATATGACAATGTAAGCCATGCTCATGTCAGGTTGAGTAACCCTAGGACGGATTCCAATCAGACGTAGATAGAAAATTAAAGAACAACTTAAAACCTTTATTCATTCATTCATTCATTTATTCGTACTAGTTAGACTACATAACATAAATATAAAGCAAGAAACAAGACCCCTGAAGCTATCTTGTTGGGGGTCCACTATCTATACACTAACCTACTCTACAAAATTCACATTAGAATAATTACATCACATTACAAGCATAAATAAACCACACATACATGCTGCATCAATTGCCTAAATTATTCTTCCTTCAAGATTGAGGAGCATTTGGGTCTACCCCACCAAGAGGTGGTCAGCAATGACCAAAGCTTGAAGAACTTGAGGGACCTCGTTCGCCTTCTTACTGCCAAAGAAGATGTCTTGATCGAGACGGATGGTGAGAAAGAACAATCTCAGGTTGGTTTTAGGAACATATTTTGCCCAATTGGTTGAAGAAGCGAACTTGCAATCTCGGGCTAACAGACTAGATGTTGCTGAACGTCAGTCGCCGTCACTGGCCATCTAACGTGCTTCTAGCATTGAAATGCCCTTAACCACTTAAAGGACCCCTTTCAGTATTTACTCTTCATCTTACAGTATTTTAAAATATTTGAACAAAGAACCCATGGTTTTGGCTGTTTTCATCCTTTTCCGAGACCCATTGACTTATAGCGAAAACAGGGAAACAATTTACACAACCGTTTTTCTGATGGAAAAACTTCTCGCCGACAAACGTCGACAGCATGATACGCATCAAAGGTAGCAAAACACGGCAAGTGAGAAAATCAGCGTGGGTTTGTTAGAGGGGTTAGAATGTACCGTACGAAATTGGGGTCTCCGGGTTTAGAAATATATGAAGTGATATGGAAGTAGGTTGCGTTAGTGTTATAGGTAAGACAGGTCCTTTAAGCCTGCCTTATAAGAATTGCTACTTTAAGACGTCTTTATTTGTTTGCCCAAGCGGAAACATCTATGTTCCGTACCAAACGAACACGTGAGGACAGAAGAACATCACTACGCACCAACCAGATAACGAGATCCAGTGGCTGAGCACTAGCAACCCTAAATATCTCCTAAAACAGTGTAAAAGGTCATTTACTACTACTTCAACTTCTGTACGATTCGTTCTCCTATGCTTTCGGTTTCAGTTTATTAGTAGTCTACGTCTTTCAGGAAATTGGAAAGCTGGAAGAAGACTATTCACCAGAGTTGGAAGGCGGTACAGACTTCAGTTCAGATGATTCAGAAGGTGAAGTTGCGTCAAGAGCGTTCCTGAAACGGCAATCGTTACACATCATTGAGAAAAGAAACCGCAAATATGACGTGGCGTGAACTTGTTTATTTGTTAATCCTGATGACAGGGGAGACTGGGGTACCTCCGAATGTTTTTTCTTAGTAAACATAAATAAACTACTATAGGCAGCAGGTGGAAATTTGATATGAACATAACCTAATAATACAGCTACAAATGTGGAGTAAAAAGTATCTCTGATTTTGACATTTTTTCTTGTTTTTTTGTTAATATATAAATAAAATGTAACACGTGGCAAATAGCCTACATAAGGGCAAATAAAGTGATATAAAAATCTCCAATTTGAGGGTGCAATGCTTTAAAATGTCCCTAGAAGTAGCACATACTTATTATTCGAATTCAACAACTTTACTAAAAAAAAAAATCATTCCGGCTTGACGACCGGTTACAAACAAAGCAGATACGTGCTTGAAAAACACAACCAGTACATATTTACTACCATATTATATAACTAATCAAACCTTCACTAAAATAAACTAAAAATTAATTAATTAATTTGTCAACTAGTCCTCTCGTCTTCCAAACCCACTCACCAACTACCCTCAAGGAGATGTTTCTTTAACCGATTTTTAAATTGCGGTACACTTTCCGCTTCTCGAATTTAGTCTGGAAAAGTATTTCAGACCACCATACCTGAATGCCTTGCCACATGGCTAGAACGAACCGTACTTCTTGGCTCACTTACCAGGTCTCCAGCATGCCTCGTAGCATGTCCGTGATAAAATGAGAGTTAAAACAAAAAAAAATACAAAAAACATCAGGCGCGAAACCATTCAGATTCTGAAACACAAAAATACCAATTTGGAAATCTCTAATTGACCTACCTTCAAAATCCTAAGTTTCCTTAAAACTGACTCAGTACTTAACTCCTGTGTCATACTTACCAATTAATCTCACCAAGATCTCACTGCTTTATTTTGCTGAATCTGCACTCGTTTACTAGCCCAATTACTAGCCCAAATCATGCATCCATAATTGTACCGTGTTCTTCAAAACTGTGCTAGCTGAAAAAAATTTGAAAACTGAGTTAACCATACCATTGGAAAGAACATAGCTGATCTGGGTATTCTGTTAAATTGTGCTGTGTGAGATGACGACATGAGCATCATCTAACGGGAAGGTTAGTTTTATTTTTCGGAGTTTCTACTTTCTTCGAGCAGATGGCATACACAAAACTGGTCCCAAAAACTATGAAAATATAATTAGCACAGTTTTGAAGAACACAGTACAATTTATATACGGTGCCATCAAAGAATGACAGCAGAATGCCCAGATGCAACGACGGAAGACCCCACGAAGACCTTTTAGCTGGTTTCAAAGGATTCGTCCTACCTATACTGCCAATACAACCTACTTCCGTCACTGCATTTAATTCTAAAACCCGGATACTCAACTTTCAGACGTGGCATTCCAAACCCGCTAACGACACCTCAGTAATCTTTGCCATTGCTACGATGCAGCTTCCCTGCGCATTATGCTCCCGACGAGTGTTAAAGTATCATGCTATTGACGCATAAACCGCTTTTCTAAAGTTTGCCAAGTTTTTGCTAGAAGTCAATGGGCCAGGCAAAAGGCTTAAAACAGCAAAAGACGTGGATAATTTTATAAAAGCAGAGCTTAGTTTTACAGTAGTCAGATAAGTTTGAATATTTGAACATAAACTGTAAGTAGTGCGAGGTGAGCTTTAAGGGAGAACTGAGGGAATATTGAATTAAGGGAATTAGTCATTTCATGTTCGTATCGCCAGGTCTTCAGCAGTTTATACTAATACTCGGACGAGCGAGCAGCCAGTATTTTCGTACCATAATCTGGACAACGAAACCTTCGATTGACTCGAAGTCGATACCAACGTCAGAAAATTCCTGCTGAATGTTCAGTAGGAAAACATGGACTGGTTTGATTTCCAGACCTAGCCAGTCCAGACCTGGTCAAAAACCGCAAATTTAGAAAAAATGGTGTAGGTTCACGATTCTTTCCAGTCTACCACAAATCCCTGATTTTTGGATACCCTATGCCAAACGCTGGGTATATCTAGCATTTGGCATAGCCTATGCCTAACGCTGGATACCCTATGCCAAACGCTGGATACCTGTTGGTAACCTAACCTTGACCTACCTCAATATAAAGGAGTTCTGATTGGTTGATTTTTTAGGTTCACTAAAATCATCAGTATTTTAAATATTCTTTGAGCCCCTTATTAATAACAAAACCGAAGTTGATCAAAATGCAGAAAAAACCTTTCCTGTCATCGCCCCAATCGTGCAGCAAAAACAGCGTCCGTGTCAAAAATTAAATCTCAGGACTAGTTTTGTCATTAAAATGGTATTTGAAGATAATTTATTTTAAGAAGATATTTATAGTCGGTAGAAGCTTCAGTTATTTATTACAGGTTTGTTTCCTTCCCCGACGTTGACCCAGAGGATTGACAGCCTGACGAGGACCCTTGCCAAGAAGGGCCGAAATATCGCTGATGAAGAATCGTAGCTGACGTTTCCGTTGTAAACATTGTTTGAATAAACATCAATATTCTACTGGGTTACAGTACCCAGCACCTGGCATAGTGTATCCAGCGTTAGGCATAGGGTATGCCAAACGCTAGACATATCCAGCGTTTGACATAGGGTATCCAAAAATCAGTAGTTTGTGGTTGACTGATTCTTTCCTAATAGATCGGAGTCTTTTATTCAAATAATGTATACAAAGGACACGTCAGCTACGATGCTTCATTAGCGATATTTCGGCCCTTCTTGGCAAGGTTCCTTGACAGCCTGCCGAGGCCCCTTGCCAAGAAGGGTCGAATTATCGCTGATGAAGCATCGTAGCTGACGTATCCGTTGTATACATTATTTGAATAGATGTTTCAAAGTCAGGTTGGGCTCAAGGAATATTTAGAGATAGGAGTCTTTTTCGTATGTAACTTGTGTCAACCCAAAATGCCGAAAATCTCCAAATTTTCATTTGAACAATTTTCAGGAAGCTACAGTATCTTTGCATCTGGGCACTGTGCGAGCAACGCTTGGGCACTTTGCCCCTGCGTTTACATAGCCTACAAACCCAAAGCCAGGGGCGTCCCGAGGGGGGGGGTGCAGCACCCCCCCCCCCCCCCAGAAAGCCTGTGGGAAAAAAAATCCGGTAAATTTTGACTGGCGCGGCGAAGCCGCGCCAGTTAAAATTTGTCAAATTCACCTGAACTAGATGATTTTTAGGGAATCTACCGGATTATTGCTCAGGGAACCTACCGGATTCTGCTCATGGAATCTACGCTAAATCTTTCACAAGGAATCTACCGGAACTTATCTCAGGGAATCAACCGGAATTTACCCCTCGGAATCTACGAAATTCGGCTAAGGGAATCTACCGGAATTTGTGCGAAATCTTTCATAAGAAATCTACCGGAACTTGTCTCAGGGAATCTACCGGAATTTAACCCTCGAATCCACGAAATTCGGCTCAGGGAATCTACCGGAACTTGTCTCAGGGAATCTACCGGAATTGACCCCACGAAATCTACCAGAATTCGGCTCAGGGAAGCTACCGGATTTTGCTCAAGGAATCTACGCTAAATTTTTCACAAGGAATCTACCGGAATTTGCCTGAGGGGTTTTACGTGAATTTACCCCACGGAATCTACCAGAATTCAGCTCAGGGAATCTACTAGAATTTGTGCGATATCTTTCACAAGGAATCTACCGGAACTTGTCTCAGGGAATCTAACGGAATTCATCACACGAAATCTACCAGAATTCAGCTCAGGGAAGTACTGGATTTTGCTCATGGAATCTACGCTAAATCTTTCGCAAGGAATCAACCGGGATTTGTCTGAGGGAGTCTACCGGAATTTACCCCACGAAATCTACCAGAATTCGGCTCAGGGAATCTACCGGAATTTACCCCACAGAATCTACCGGAATTCGGCTGAATGTGAATCCAAAATCGCCGACAGCTTTCTCGACTCCTTTCCGGTGATACCGGTGAACCAAGAAGAGTTCAACAAGAGCTGTAAGCTCATATGGCACTTGCAACTGTATGTAGTAGGTAAGGGCTCTGTCAGATTCAACGGGTCCCTGATATGCCTGCCTGCCAAGTTTCGTCTTGAAAAACGCCATCACCGGAATTCCGGAAGGCCCCCCTCCACTCCCCAGTGTCCGGATCCAGTCCAACTGTGCGAACGATTTATCTAGAATAAATGCTTGTTCTTCCCAGGAAGTTAAACTCCGATTCCTCCATTCTAACCATTTCTAGAGATTTCCGATCACACCCTCCCAACTCCACCATAGCTGTTGAATCCGCTATTATAAGTTGAGATGAATCATTTGATAAAAAGTACTTTTCTACTTTGAAGTTAACATGCGCACTTTAAGGGAGCTGGAGCTTCATTTGTAAGCAAAACCCTTGAGGCAAAAATGATAATGAGCTCATGGAGATCATGAAAATGCAAATTTCGCTTAAAAGTTTTTTCTTACTTTGCGGTCAAGATTGGCACTTTACGGAAGTCGGCTTTGGAAAGTGGCGATTTCTAAGCCAATTTTTCGAAAGTCTAATATTGCAGCCAAGTTGCTTCGTCCTAGCACATGTGGAAGTGCGTTAACTCGTGATCACCGGAATTCCGCCCCCCCCCCCCTTAAACCCCCCCCCACAGCCACCGGAGCCAATCCAGTTCTGAAAAAGAATTATCCAGAGCATCTGTTTGTTATTCCCACGAAGTTCCATCCCGATCTCTCCAGTAAGAAAACTGACATCACCGAAATTCAGTGAAACTCCCCTCTACCCTCCCCCCCCCCAAAGGGTCCAGATCCAGTCCAACTGTGTAAACGATTTATTTGGGGCAGATGCTTGTTCCAGCAAGTGTCACTCCGATCCCTCCATTCTAACCGTTTCTCGAGATTTCCGGTCTCCCCCCCCAACTCCCCCATAGCTACCGAATCCGGTCCGGACTCCAAATAGGACATCAAAGATATGCCCTTAATTAAGTTATCAAGTTTCATTCCAATCCGATCACCAGTTCAAAGGTTACACGCTACTCAATTTTCCAGATTCCCCCGCCTTCTCCCCCCCCCCAGATGATCGGATCAAAATACTGATTATTTCCAAGTTAGTTTATTCGGGACCTTGGTATGCCTGCCAAGTTTCATTGTCCTAGCACATCTGGAAGTACCCTAACTCGAAAAAGTGTGACCAGCTGCCGTAAATTTCCCAGATTTCCCCGCCCTCCACTCCCCCGCAGATGACTGGATCGGGTAACTGATTATTCAAGGATAGTTGGGTCGGGTCCCTGATATGCCTGCTAAGTTTCATCGTCCTAGCACATCTGGAAGAACCCTAACTCGAAAAAGTGTGACAAAAAAAACGGACCGACCGACAGACGGAATTGCGACGGTATATGGCACTTGAGCCAAAGGCTGCAAGTGCCATAAAAACGAATTAGCCTTGTTTCGACGTGATGTAGAAAGTCGCCGGGAGAGCCTCGAAACAAACAAAAAGTTTGAAGATATATTCGAGGTCTCTCGTCAACTGAAAGACGTCTTACCACTAGTATGGAAAACGTTCAAGCTGGCTAAGACAATCCCTGTTAACTCAGCAAAAGGGGAACGAATTTTTAGCAAGATGAAGCTGGTTAACACCACCTTGCGTTCAACAATGGCTGACCAGCGTCTTGAAAGTCTGCTATTAATAGCATGTGAAACAGATCTAGTTGATGAGTGTGAAATTGGATGTGTTGAGGATAAATGGAAAATGGTTAAAATGCGTCGAATAAATGTGTAGGGTGTGTTGAATGTCAGATTTTTTGTTTTGTTTTAAGTGTTAACGAGCCTTTTTTGTGAACTATTGTTTACAATACGCAATTGAAGTCAAAACACGACATTATTCTAGACTTTCTGCAGAGATTGTCACTACGAGAATTTTCGGTAAAAGCTCGAAAAATTCCGCTAGAAGCTCGAAAAATTCCGGTAAAATTCTGAAGCTGCACCCCCCCCCCCCGATCAGGAAGGTATCGGGACGCCCCTGCCGAGAGCACTGTACCCCGAAATTGGTGATTGACTGTGAAAACGCGAAAAACGCTAAATTGAAAGCATCCGCGACTGCCGAGTACATTACTGCTCTGTTTTGTTTGTTGCCAACTGTGTAAAATCATAATAGTCACCAGAGTACATACAGTACTTTATTAATACAGCCTACCGCATGTCCTTGCTTTCTGCCCCTCAAAAACAAAACAGGCTTTACCTTTTCATTTTCCCATTGCTGTTTCTGGGTTTCCATTTTCTGCTTCTTTTGTCATCTAGGGGAAAAGACCGCAACTAACGCAGATCATCCGTCAGTTGATTGCGTCATCTCGGAGGAGCAAGATGGCAGCCGAGCAGGTAATTTCTTCTCCAAAATATCAGCTGTCAAGTTAGTTGCTGGGGGGGTTTCTTTGAATGTGCTTGTGAACTGGTGTTTATGTTTGTGTTTTTGTTTGATTTGTGTAGTGAATCTAGGAATTTCGACAACGAATTAGGATAAACAAATCTACTGGTAATGCACTCAAGTTTGTAGAAATTCCTTTGAAAAGGGTTTGCGACAATTTCTCCTAAAACAGCCAGAGCAGTCTACCACAAATCCCTGATTTTTGGATTCCCTACCCTATGCCAAACGCTGGGTATGTCTAGCACTTGGAATATCCAATGCCTAACGCTGGATACCCTATGCCAAACGCTGGATACCTGTTGGTAACTTAACCCTGACCTGCCTCAATATAAAGGAGTTCTGATTGGTTGATTTTTTAGCTTCACTCAAATCATCAATATTTTACTGGGTTACAGTATCCAGCACCTGGCATATTGTATCCAGCGTTAGGTATATTTTTAGCTTAGGTTCTAGCTGAGCATTCTACAGGTCTAGTGTTCTAGTAAACCCTTATTTACACCTGCCTTACACCAACTGACTAAGCCCTTGTTTGATAACAATGCTCAAATGCTGGGCATGCACAATCTAGGTTAGTATGTTACACTAAGCCCATTTTTGATATCCATGCTCAAATGCCAGGGTGTAATGGCAGGGGTGGCACAGTCAACCACAAACCCCTGATTTGTGGATACCCTATGCCAAACATCTGACGTTAGGCATACCGCATAGCCTTTGCCTAATGCTGGACATACTATGCCAAATGCTGGATACCTGTTGGTATACCTGTTTGGCCTATGTCTGAATACCGTACTCACCCCTGCATGCCTGCCTGCATTTTCCTAGTCTGTCCTATCCCACTAAATAGAATTTTCAGTTGAGTTTTGGGATCCCAAAACATGGGGGGAGTTGCCCAAAGTTGCCAGTCTGTCCGTCTGTTAGCACGATAACTCTCGGAGGATCTTTGGGTCAAAGTACCGATCAAGTTCGAAGATGGGCACTATATTTCGGGGTGGGGAAGAGTTTGAAATTAAGGGACAAATTTCGGGGTGGGGGAAGAGTTTCAAATTAAGGGACAAAAAAGAGGTAAAGAGACATGCTGAATACGAATATGAAAATAGTTTTCTTGTCGGACTAGTAGTTCACGTGGAATCCAGCAAAAACCGGAAAATTTGTGAAAAAATAAAAGTGTAATCTTAAGTTGATAAGAGGTTCAGTTTATGGGTAAAGAGACATGCTGAACAGGTATATGAAGATTATTTTTTCGCCGGACAAGTAGTTCGCCCGGAATGGGTCCAAAACCGGAAAATTTTTTTAAAGTAAAAGTTTTGTTTGAAATTGATTAGATGTTCACTTCAGGGGAAGAAGACATGCTGAATCCGCATACGACAATTGTTTTCCACCCGGACATATAGTTCGCCCGGAATCTGGCTGAAACTGGAAAATTTGTTATAAGTAAAAGCTTTATCTGAAGTTGATTAGAGGTTCGATACAGGGGCTTCCCGACACCTTCCTGATAGGGGGGGGGGGGGGGGGGGGGCAGCCTCAGAATTTTACCGGAATGTTTCGAAGTTTTACCGGAATTGTTCGAGGTTTTACCGGAAATTCTCCGTACTGACCATCTCTGCAGAAACTCTAGAATACTGTTGTGTTCTGACTTGGATTATGTGTTAAAAAAAAATAATAGGCTCATTAAAGTTTAACTGAAAAGGCAGCTTATTTTTAAATCTGATATTTGAATACACAGAATATTTTCACACATCTGAGGGATTTTGTATTTTCCACCCGGGGTCTGGCAATAACGTTCAATGTGCGCTGCTTGCAAGACAAACCAAAATTCATCCAGACGCGGTGAATTTCAATTTGAACAACATCCTGGATTTCCAGGGCTAAAGATACGACATCGGAGAAGTTACGCCTGTTGGGAAACGATTTTAAGATATGTCTTGCAATGAACCTGATATTTTTATTTTATTTTTCGGCAATGGCTTACATTTCTAGTTGATAAATATTTCAAGCGTAGAGGGACAAGCACATGGAGGTACTACAAATCCGAAATAATAATTTCATCCTATGAGATCGATCATCCCTGGATAACGGAGAAACGAAGTAACGCATTTTTATCGGGTTTTCGGGAAAATTTAACTGAAATGTTACTAGACTGTTGGGTCTCAGCCCTATTCGGTAAATTTTAAGATTGTCAGTTAAAACTAAAAACCCTTCGACCTTCAACCACCGTACACATTTATTCGTCGCGTTTTAAGCGTTTTCCATATGTTCATAACACATCCAATTTTACATTCGTCAACTAGATCGGTTTCACATGCGATTAGTAACAGACGCTGTTCAGCCATTGTTGAACGCAAAGTGGTCTTAACCAACTTAACCTTGCTAAAAAGTCATTCCCCTTTTCTGAAGTAACAGGGATTGTCTCAGCCAGCTTGATCGCTTTCCACACGAGTGGTAAGACCTCTTTCAATTCACGAAAGACTTCGAAATATATCGTTTAACTTTTTGTTTGTTTCGAGGCTCTCCTGGCGGGTTTCGAGATCATGTCGGAATTTTTTTGAACTCCTCACGGCTTGTCACCGGAAAAGAGCCGATAAAGCTGTCAAAGCTTGAGTAGACGGTACCGTGATATTATTCCGGGAACAATATTTATAGTTCGAAATTATTGAAATTTCAGTAGGTTGCCTAATTCTTGAAAGCTCCAGAAACTTAGGAGATTACCGGAATCACCCAATGAATGTTCCGGTACGCTGTGTCGTCTGTCTGCAACAAGACCAAAGGTTTCGATGGGATCCCAAAAATCTAATATCTGATCCAGACAGTTGGGTCTTGTCTTCGCCAGATCCAATCTTCGCAAGGCTAATCAACAGAGAAAACCAAGTTCAGATATACCTCTATAAGCCATGTCTATTTTGACGACACTGACCGAAACTTCCTCCTTTACTTACCTGCTTTACTGCCAAATTTCCGGTTTCGGCCGAATACCGAGGGAACTAATTGTCCAGCAAAAAGAGAAAATTCAGAAACGGATTCACCGTATATCCTTATCTCTATAAAGAACATCTAATCAACTTCAAATAAAACTTTAACTTATAAAAAAAAAATCCGGTTACAACCGGATTCCGGACGAATTCTATGTCCGGGAAAAAATGATTGTCGTATGCAGACTCAGTGTCTCTTCTTACCCCTGAATCTGTAATCTAATCAACTTCAAATAAAACTTTTGCTTTTAACAAATTTTTCGGTTTCGGCCCGATTCCGGGCGAACTGGCTTGTCCGGGTAGAAAAGGCTTTTCAAACAAGTGTTCAGCATGTCTTCTTACCCCTAAATCGAACATTTAATCAACTTCAAATGAAACTTTTACTTTTAACCAACTTTCCGGTTTCTGCCGGATTCCGGACGAACTACTTGTCCGGTGAGAAAACGGTTTTCACCATCGTGTTCAGCATGTCTTTTTAACCCACAGTCGGCTATCACATTAGCTGTTTAAAAATATTTTGTTTGCCCCTTAATTTGAACCCCCTCCCCTATCCCTGAATGTAGGACTACAAAGACGATCTACGAACTTGACCTTTCCCTTGACCCAAAAAATCCTTACACCAAGTTTCATCAAAATATCTGGGGGATTCCGTGGATCAAATTCCGGTAGATTCCCTGGTCCAGCCTCCAGTAAATTCCCAAAGACAAGTTTCGGTAGATTCCTTGAGCAAGATTTTGGTAGATTCCCTGAGCAAAATTCCGGAACATTCCAAAATTCTAGTAGATTCCTTTGGGCAAAGTCCGCGGTAGATCCCCTGATCCAGCCTCTAGTAAATTTCCTGAGACAAGTTCCGGTAGATTCCTGGAGCAAGGTTTCGGTAGATCCCCTGAGCAAAATTCCGGTAGGTACCCTGAGCAATAATCCGGTAGATTCCCTAAAAATCATCTAGTTCAGGTGACTTTGACAAATTTTAACTTGCGCGGCTTCGCCGCACCGTAAAAATTTGCCGGATTTTTTTTTTCACAGACCTTCTGGAGGGGGGGGGGGGTGCAGCACCCCCCCGCCCCTCGGGACGCAACTGGTTTGATGCAGTGGAAAGGGGCATGCTGCTTCCGTATATGTAAATTATATTCTCGCCGGACAAATGGTTCGCCTGGAATTCCGAAAAAATGTGAAAATTCATTAAAAGTTAAAGTTTTATCTGAAGTTGATTAGAGGTTCGATATAGGGTTAAGGAGACAGGGTAAATTCGTTTTTGAGCTTTTTTTTAACGGACAAGTACTTCGCCAAGAATTTGGCAGAAGTAACGCAGCTGGAATTTTATTTGATCAATTTCGTCAAAACAATATGACGTATAGGGGTAAACCCACACGCTGAATCCATATTTGAACTTGGTTTTCTCAGATTATTAGCCATTGATTTTAATATGTTTCTAAATTTTAGTAGTAACAAGTTTTAAAGGAGTCTGGCGAAGACCCAATATCTACAAGATCCAATTGTCTGGATCAGATATGAAATTCTAGGGATCTCATCGAAACCTTTGGTCTTGCTCTGAATACCACTCAAATTGCGTGGGTTAGGGTGCTCAAGAATCTGGCATAGCTCAGATGGCTTAAGTTCTGTTTTGTTCTTTTAGATTTCCTCCGCTGACACATGTGCGTATCTTCCAACCGCTCTTGAATATGAAACCAGTGAATTCTACCAGCAAGTATTTGTGTTGCCAGCATTTCAAGAGAATGTTCTTATGCAGCCAATCTGGTCTCAACCTAGATATATTTACCCTGCTGTGCATGGGGAACCCAGTTTCCAGTGCTACTACAGTCCACAGCAGTTTGGTGCAGAAATGTTCACAGTACCTTTCCCAATGTACAGTGTTGAAACTCCTTTATTTATTTCGGAGGTATCCTATCAGCAAGCGTTTCCACAGCCCAATTTACTGCCCTTGTTTTTCCCCAACCTTGTTCCCGAAGGCAAAGTTATGCTGACGGAGTTTGCTGATATTAGGCAGGAAGACCCCAAAGCAGCTGCCAATCTTATGCCCGAAGTTTACCATAGCCATAGAAATGAAGAATCACTTGGTTGTGAGGCACTGATCCAAAATCCTTCATCAAAGCTCGATGTCACTCCCCATGTTACCGAGTCGGGTTCAATCCGCGTTCCGTTAGAAATGGAGGTAACTTTGGAGGTCAACCAGTTTGGAGGCATTTTGGTGATAAACAACATGGTAAGAACAGATTCCTTACTTGGGGCGAGAATCCACACTGTCCGAAGTTTCATCCCGATGAAAAATTTATCTCAAAATAGTAGTACGAAGCTGTACGAAAAAGTAGCATGCGATAGTCTACTAACTGATGCTACTACATGCTTCTACTTTAAGGCTACCGTGTTACTGCATACTACTGCATGCTACTATTAGCAAGACTGGATACTACTATGGCAAGACAGGATGCTACTGGATACTACTACATAAGATTGGACCAGTCTGAGGCACATTAAATGATATACATAGTATTACATGCAACTTTTCCATACGACTACCATACAACCACACAGGCTACAATTTTTCATCGGGATGACAGATAACACAAGATGCGCAAATTCAACAGGCAATACTTGTACTGTAATCTGTTGTGATTTTCAAAACGTATGCATCAAATGCTAAAAGCATTGCCAGGAAGACCCAACACCGCCGAGAAAGCATATCTGCTGGTTTTTTTGTTTGTCGTCATGCTATCGTAAAAGTCAGCAGAAGCTTTTTCGCCAGTTTTCGGCTCTTCCCTGGCAATCTTGTTATGCATAACGTTTACTGCTTAAAGGACCTGTCTCACCTGTAATATTAACGCAACCTACTTCCATAACCACTGCATATCTTTCTAAACCCGGAGACCCCAATTTCGTACCGTACGTTCTAACCCCTCTAGCAAAACTACGCTGATTTTCTCACTACCCGTGTTTTGCTACCTTCGATGTGTATCACGCTGTCGACGGTTGTCTGCGAGATGTTTTTCCATCAGAAAACCGGTTATGTAAATTGTTTCGCTGTTTGCGCTACAAGTCAACGGGTCTTGGGAAAGGCTTAAAACAGCCAAAATCGTGGGTTATTTGTTGAAAGCACAGCCTAGTATTAAAGTATTCAAATATTTTAAAATAATGCAATTTGAATAGTAAATAGTCCGAGGGGTCCTTTAACCTTTTCAGAGTCGCAACTGATTACATCTCAATTAAGTGCTGTTTGTTGAAACTGCGCAACTGCATCCGTCTGTTATGAAACTTCTGACACTGTAGGGGTAGTTGGAATACTGAATAGGGAACAGGCCAGTTCCATCGAGAGAAAACCTGCCTACACTGTCAGACTTGTGATAACATTTAACATATCTTTTAATTGATAACACCTTGGTGCTATCTGCGAACGTTAACTAAAAGTTGCATTGCCAACCATGCTTAATGCTACGCTTTACGGAATCATAACACTTATAGACTCGTGGCAGAACTTTTCTATGTTAGTCTCATCCTTGAGTTATGAAACGTCTGACCTTATTAAAAACTGTATTAAAAAAACTCCGGTAATACTAACGTCTAACAGTTACCCACGACCAGGCCCGTATCCAGGAATTTATTTCGGGGGGGGGGGGGGGGGAGGGGGGTGCCTTTCGGGGGGGGGGGTGCCTGCTACTCGGACAAAAAAGTACAAAAAGACATAGATCAGAGGGAAAAGCCTATAAAAATGATTATTTTTGTTTTTCGGGGGAGGGGGGTCAACCCCCTACGCCCCCCCTAGATACGGCCCTGTCTACGACGTTAATATTTAAACAAGAAACCACACAAAAAGTCAGAAAACTACGCTTGACCATGTCACTGGTTGGCAATGGGCTTAGACTGAGGTCTGTCGGGCCTACTTAAGCCTTCGTTCGAAGGACTGCAGTGTCGTCTTCATAAAATTAGAAGGAACATAGAGTTACTCACGGAGGATTCTTATCGCTGTCGCCAATGAACATGGTTAGAGAGTAGACATAGGGCCTGGGCGTCGTGGTTTCTGAGATTCAGGACAACTCTACTCCGCCACCGCTATTGTGAGTTCCCATGTGGGGTTCTTGACAGGTATGTGCCTGGACGGATTATTGCTCAAAAGAGTAAAATATTCCCACACATTGCACAAGCACGAGAGTAAAATTAAATAATGTTCTGAACACGATCACAGATGGCGACAGGACTGCCTCCGTCCGTAGTTCATTCCATAAAGTACAAGCTGTACAAACAGGCGAATATTGACCCATTCGTTTATTTGAACGTTTATTTATTTGAACCTGCATGTCTCTTTTCGTTGGAAATTGCTAGGGGAACCGATCGCAATTCCATCTGTCGGTCGGTAGGGCGGACGGTCTGTCCCACGATTGCGAGTTAGGGTACTTCCAGATGTGCTAGGCATTGAAACTTGGCAGGCGTATCAAGGACCCGATCAAACTAACTTGAAAATATTCAGTTTCCCGATCCGACCATTTGGGGGGGGGGGGGAGTGGAGGAAGGGGGAATCCGGAATATTGAGTCGTGCGTAACTTTCGAACGGATGATCAGATTTGAACGAAACTTAATAGCTGAATAGAAGACATGTCTCTGATGTCCCGTTTCAAGTCTGGACCGCATTAGACAGCTGTGGGGGGAGTGAGAAATCTCGTGAAACGGTTAGACTGGAGGGATCGGGGTGGAATTTGCTGGGAAGAAAAAGTATCTGCTCTAGATGAATCGTTTACAGAATGAGAATGGATCCGGACGCTTCGGGGTGGGGGTGGGGGGCGGAATTCCGGGGATGGTTGCTTGGGGGGATTTTCCCGACGAAAATAGTAATTTTCTCGATCGTATCCTCGTGGGGGGAGTGGAGGGAGGGGGAATCCGGAAGATTAAGCCGTCTGTCACTTTTAAACGGGTGATCGGATTCCAATGAAATGTAATAATTTAACAGAAGACATATCTCGGATGTTCTTTTTCATGTCCGGACCGGATCCGACAATTGTGTGGGGGCTGGGGGGGGGGGATTCATGCCCCTCTAAGATTTGAGAGATCGGGATGGAACTTGGTCGGAATGACAACAAATTCTCTAGAAAAATCTTTTGCAGAAACGTATTGGTTCCGGGCACTGTGGGAAGAGTTGGAGGGGGGTCCGGAAATCCGGTGATCGCGAGTTAAGGTAGGCTACTTCCAGGTGTGCTAGGACGATGAAACTTGGCTGGAACATTAGAGACTTTCCAGTTTCCAGATCCAACCATTCTTTCAAGTAGGCCACACGTCTCAACCGTAAATTAAAAAAAAAAACTTTTAAGCCAAACATACATTTTCGTGATCCTCATGAGCCCATGATCATTTTTGCCTCAAGGGTTTTGCTCACAAATGCGCATATTAATGCGCATATTAACCGCAGAGTGAAAAAAAAAACTTTTGACCAAACGATACATTTCATGATCCCCAAGGATCCATGATCATTTGTGCAATAAAAGGATTTTGCTTAGAAAGAAATTTCTAGCACCCTTAAAGGACCCCTCTTGCTTATTCTGACTTTTATAATATACCTAGCTCCCTTGTGGAAGTATATGCTTCTAAAATTCCCACCTTTCTCCATTGTTTTGTTTTGTGTCTAAGAATTTTTAACACTTTTTCGGCTGTGCCGAGTTTTGCCCGTCAGACAACGCAAAGTTTGACGGAATCTTAAATGTCCCGCTAGCAACTCTTTCACGGATAAGGATATGATAATCTTCTCTTTTTAACTTATTTTATTTGCTCAGTTTTACAACTTTTTAACCACGGCGCGTTCAGTTTTCAAACGTTTTGCGCTCAGCCGCCGCGTCGGAGAGCAGGAAGGTTGGATAGAGTCGACAAGCTCTAACAAGAAAATCGCTAATTTTAGGTGGAAAGTAATGGTGTTTTCGAAATTCGCTTTTTCTGGTCTGTTTCATTGAGAAAAGATCATTTCTAGTAAGAGTTGTGCTTTAAAGTGCGCATCTTAACCGAAAAGTGAAAACAATACTTTGACCAAAAGATACATATTTATGATCCCAAAAGCCCACGATCATTTTTACCAAGGGTTAGTGAGTTCCTTAAAGTAAAAAAAAGAATTAGAGCAAAATACACATTTTCGTGATCCCCACGAGCACATCATCATTTTTGCCTCAAGGGTTTTGCTTACAGATGAATTTCTAGCGCCCTTAAAATGTGCATCATCACGACCAAGTGTACAAATAAAATACTTATATACCAAACGATACATTTTTGGGATTTCGAAGGGCCCGTGATCATTCTTATTTCAAAGGTAGCCTACTGTTTAGAAATAATCATAATAAACCCACAAATTGGCAAACTCATACTTTCATCCTCTGACCCAGCCTTACAAGTGCCATATGAGCCTCTAGCTCTTGTTCACTCTTTAGGTCACTGAATTGGGGCATTTTTATTGTTTCTCTTCTTGTCGGATTTTAGAAGAAGGAAGATCAAGATTTCAGGGTAGTCGTGTCGTGAGCAGGGTAACGTTTTTTTTATTATTCCCACCGTGTATGCCGATTTACCATCTGCGAAGTTTAGGATCGTATTATGTTGTAGTAGGTCTACAGGTAAGTTTGTCTTTATTTTGCAGTTGAGGACCTTCGTCGCAGTCGCTGGGCACAGAAATGCAGTCGCCACCAGCCATCCTATTGGCCTTGTTCTCCAGCGTTCGACAAGACTACAGACGCTCCTTCGTCACCAGGCAACCCCAAGGTAAGTTCAGTGGAGGGAGGGGGGGGGGACTTCAAGTAGATCAACCTACGCCTAGACAAACGCAGTTTTGTTTTCATTTACTTCCCCTTTTCCCACTAGGGACTGAACGTTGCTTTACCCTTTCGATTTGTTTTTACATTTACGTAACCGATCATGATGAAAGTGAGAAAATCAGCCCGTACTGAGCTGCGCCGCACATGACTTTCTGCTGCTTCGGTCCATCCAAATGAGAAAAAAATATTGAACTGGAATAACTCATCCCTTTTGGATGATGTTACTTTTTGGGATCCCAAAACGTAAGTTGTGGGATACCTGTGACATCGCAAAAGCTGTCCGTCTGTCTGTCTGTCCGTCCGTCTGTAAGCACGATAACTCTCGAAGCGAATGAGACATTTTGATGAAACTTGGTGTGAGGATTCTTTGAATCAAGGGAAAGGTCGAGTTCGTAGATGGGATCTGTAGCCCTACATTTAGGGGTGGGGGGGGGGGGGGTTGAAATTAAGGGATAAACTGCTAGTGTGATAGTCGATTACAGGGTAAGAAGACATGCTGAACACTTTTATGAAAAGCATTATCTACCCGGACAACTAGTTCGCCCGGAATCCGGCCAAAACCGGAAAATTTGTTAAAAGCAAAAGTTTTATTTGATGACAGATGACAGATTTAGGGGTAAGAAGAGACGCTGGGTATGTCTATGACAATCATTTTTTGCCGGGACATATGATTCGTCCGAAACCCGGTTGTAACCGTAATTTCTTATAAGTTGAAGTTTTATTTGACGAGGACCCTTGCCAAGAAGGGCCGAAATATCGCTGCCAAAGCATCGTAGCTGACGTATCCGTTTAATGCATTATTTGAATATAAGATACCACGGTAAAACTCCGAAAACACAACTCATCACAATGAAGTTTCGTTTTCGTCAGGCATGCCAAGTTCTGGTCTCGCGGAGTCACTTTTGGGATTCACACTGCTGGAATCGCCTACCTGCTGGACGAAGGGGGACCGCGGACGAAGTTTGATTGTTTCCAGCCAATCCACAAAGATTTCATCACGTCTGTGTTCTTTGAGAAGGATCAGCAGGAAGCTGCCAAAGACGGCAAAGTGTGGCAGGCTGACCAGGTAAGGCTAACATTTCATTTCATGAGAAAAGAATATAAAAAAAAAACTGCGTCACCGATCACTATGAATGCTTACAATGACCCGAGAAGTGATTAATTTGTACTTTATGAGCCCCTTCAAAGATTTTGGTCACGAATGATCACAACAAACCCGCGAATTGGGAAATTCCTACTTTCATCCTCTTACCCAGCCTTGCAAGTGTGCTTTTTGCTATTTGGCTCTGTTTCCGTTGTTTTTTTTTGTCATACACAGATTCAGTCCTTCAAAGCCATTTTTTTTAGCAAACTGGCCGTATAATACAGAGCCTGTGACCAGGGGCGTCACGACCGGGGGGGGGGGGGGGGGGGGTCACGCCCCCCCCCCCCCCAATGTTGTCGGCCAGTCGGTAATACACAACCGAGTCGGCCCGAAGCGCCGCGATTTTTCGCCAGAACAGTTTTTTTTTCAGTAAAACAGTCGATTTTTCTGAAAATCAGTCGTTTTTTTCTGAAAATCAGTCGATTTTTTCGAAACTATCGTTTTTTTCTCGAAAACAGCTGCTTGTGAGGAAAGCCTGCTTGCGTACCGTTATAGCCTTGACACCAACCCAACCTTCTTTCCTCGCAAATATCAATTAAGAAAGCTTTGATAACTGGCTTATGCTACTCTACCTTGTATTGTAGAGTGTAGATTATGGTCTTTGGCCGGCCGGAATAAAGCTGTAACTACTAACTTACCGATCCTCCCCCGAAGAAGCTTACATCAGACGTTATTCGGACGGTAGTTCAGAACCGAGGGGTTACCCACTCCCCGGCACCTTTTCTTCACCCTTTTCCTGCACCGGCCGAAACCAGCGGTGCCGGCTATAAGTTAGGCGATCCATCGTTCAGTGCTTCTAAACATGCTGATTTTAATATTGTAGTAGTATCCAGTAGCCGGGGACGTCACGACCGGGGGAGGGGGGGGGGGGGGCCCCCCAATGTTGTTGGCCAGTCGGTAAAAAATAACCGCGCCGCGATTTTTCGTCAAAACAGTTGATTTTTTTTCATTAGAACATTCGATTTTTTTTTAAATCAGGAGATTTTTCGTTAAAACAGTCGTTTTTTCTGAAAATCAGTCCTTGAAAACAGTCGTTTTTTCTGCAAAAACAGTCGGTAAAAATTACCAGCCAGTCGGTAAATTTCTTACTCCCCCCCCCCCCAACATTTTGGCTATAGTAACGCCTCTGCCAGTAGCATCCAGTCTTGCTAATAGTAGCATGCAGTAGAATGCAGTAACACGGTAGCCTTAAAGTAGAAGCATGTAGTAGCATCAGTTTGTACTGCAGCTTACTTTTTCGTACAACTTCAGATAAATTTTTCATCGGGAACACTTGGCAACCGTTGCCGGCTGGTGTCAGCCGTCTCAGCCGTATCAGCAGCATTGTACACCAAAATCGATGGTGGGAAACCCCTCGTCGGGAACACTTCTTAACTATATGCTGTCTTGATCATACGTTGTTTATTTCTTTATGGTATTCCTTCTGACGTAGACGCTGGCTGTTCGAGAGAACAAAGACGTCAGATTGCCCCCATAAAAATAAATGCTGTTGGTACTAAATCTGCCAACAATTGTTTCAAGATGCCGTTATTCTACTGAAGTTTCAGCCACTTAAGCAGAACAAACATTGAATTTAACATGCGTGAAATTCGTGTACGTGCACACACGGTCGGTTGAGATTTCGCATGCGAAACTCGCATCTCTATTCCAGTTTTTCCATTTCTGTCTTAATAATAACTGTCTATAGTAATTCTGGATACAGAAAACAATTTTTCCTCGCGTTTAAAATTCGCTCCGATAAAAGTAAAAAATACTAACATCGGCCGAAATTTTTGGACCGAAGCATGCACTGTGACACTCCCAAATATGGAGTGAAGGAGGTAAATCAAACCCGACTGCGAAAATTAGGTTGTGTGTAACGTTACTAACGGTTCCGCATCTCGATCCGATGATTTCAAACCTATAGCGTCCAAACTCCGGCAGAACTACCAAAGCTAAATTGTAAATCAATATATGCTCATTGAAAACACTTAAAGAAAAATTAAATAATAATAAAAAAATAGATTAAAGGTAATGTCGCAGGTGAATGGTTTGTCGCGGCTAATCCCAACTCATCTTGGTCGTTTGAATCTGGAAACTGGATGGATTATGGTTTATTTATGACTTGTGGGTTGATGTTCTCATAGTTTGTAGTAGAAGAAAATGTCCGCCATTTGGCCTATCGAGCCTTTTCTCTGCCAAATTGGCTCTTTATGTTGAATTTAATTTGAAATAAACAGAACTTGAACTTGAAAAAAAAACTTTATCTGCTCCCCTCCGAAATGGGGAAAGGCTTATTTTAAATGTATCGTTTTATGTGTATTTCTGTTCTTGCTCGAAATTGGACGCTATGTAGGACACGAGTGTTTTATGTCTGAAATCTGTCTGGCATTGATGGTGACCCACCTACAAGAGAGTTTCTATCGAGCAGAAGCTGATTGTTGGATGCAGATTATTAGATTATTATATCCAGTTTTTTTCATGGACTTTAAGTAAGTAATTTTGCTCTAAGAAAAGTCCAGCCTCACCTAAATATATTCCGCTACTTTCTACGTTAACACGTTGAATGACTTGAGCGCGATGTTGTAATTATGAACTGGGGTTATCAGAGTTGGTATCCCTTGTTCCAAGTTTTTGCTTATTAAATTTGTTAGCATGTGCAGACAGTCAGAGAAGCCTGCTGTTAACTCGCTCTGACAAGAAAAAACCATGCAGTACCATACGTTTGGCCATAAATTGCATCTGCGTCCATACATGTTGTATATTTCAACTGAAGGAGCTTGGTTGATCATATGATGAAATAAGTTTCTGAGAAGTTTTTACCGATACACTTTTCCGCCGGTCGGTCGGTCGGTCAATCCGGTGGTGGCGAGTTACTTCCAGATGTGCTAGGACGACGAGACTTGGCAGGCATATTAGGGACCCGAACAAACTAGCTTGGAAATAATCTATACAAGAACTATCTTGGGGGGAGTGGAGAGTGGGGGTATCTGGAATTTTGAGGTATGTAGAACTTTTGAACAGTGATCGGATCTTAATCAAACTTGATATTTTGAAAGACCTCGTGTCTCAGATGTCACGATTCAAGTCCGGACAGGATCCGGTCTTTTCTTTTTATTTTGCACTGATTAAACAGTCCATTGCTAAAAACATTAGTGTTGCCGCTTTTGCTGGAACAATGCGACTTTTGTCCGGAAAAAAAACAATGACATTCTGGCACCTATACGAATCTTGGTCTTTTTCACCAATTATCAACGAGAAATCTCGCTTTATCATTTTCATAAGTGTACGGCTCGTGCAGGTTATCGTCAATGGCCGTCTCATTGTTATAATCCGATACCAGCGTCGATGTCGGAAGTTAACCTTTAATAGCAACTTTAAAAACAAATCAAAACGATAGAAAGCAATGACCAATCACGTAACATTGGTTTTTGGATCGATGATGATGATAATGTTTTATTGATCCACCAAAATTGATGATAATAAAATAAATGATTGTATAAATACGCAAAAACAGACCAACGCAAATTCTAATCCATCGGAACGACTAAAATAAACAACAACACATGAAAATGCCGAAGGAAGATCAAACACCGCAAACAATAACTATAAAAACATTAAAATTTAAAAATTCAAATTTAAAACAAACAAAAAATCAAGAAAAATAATTTAAAACTCGTGGAGGACTCGTGGAAAAAAATCATTACAGCACTATCGTTATTTTCAAATCGGCTCTATCTTTATTAAGTAGGTCATCATTACTGCATCTTTATTTTCACTCGGGTAAAGTGGGCATCATTACTGCAAAGTGCCTAACAAAACTTTCAATTAAACTATGCCTATGAACATTCGTATCTTATGGGTTTCGTTTACAAAAAGATTACAGTAAACCACGAGTTGGCAAATTCCCACAGTCATCCTCTGACCCACCTTTGCAAGTGCCATATGAGCTTGTAGCTCTTCTTAAAGATTATATTTGGTACTTTTTGTTATGAACAAGTCGATCGCTCAGAATTTGTGAGCTAGGTTTAGCTATTACAGGGCTTTCGTTATCTGCAACTTTTGGGGCAGAACGAGTTAGAATATATGGAATCAATACAAGCATCTTTTTGATTAAAATTTGTCTACATCTGCAGTTAAAAATAAAGTAAAATCTCATCTCCTGGAACATAATTAATTGGTAGTTTATACATTTTTAAACTTTTAGTTAGTTGATTCGATTGTGGTGCGTTGGTCGTCCAGGTCTCCCTGGACGGCCCTTCCCATTCCCTTCTTCTTTTTTATTATTTTTTTCTTTTTTTTAGGGTGGAGTTTTATTGGTTGATGGGTATGCGTGCATACGTTGTATCTTTATTATTTATTATTTTTTTTGCATTTGTAGTTAGATCAGTTATTAGTTGACCTATAAGGTCCGGCTTTTTCGTGCTTTGCGCCCTGCCGAATTTGTTTAAATTTTGATTTTTGTAGAAGTAATTATATCAATAAATGAACCTGAACCTGAAGCTAAGAACTTTGATTTTTCACGTTTCATAAACGTCTATGCCCCTGCTATGCCCGAAAAGAAAGAACATTCCCTTATCCTGTGCGAGAAATGCAGTAGTAGAAACTATTTCTTCCTCAGTGTATTGAATATTTCCTATTCTCTAGCCTTATCATTTTACAGTACTTTCATTATTTTTTTCCTTTGCTGCAGTTGCCGAAGCTTGAACGCAGAAGCCGATGCAGTTTTCATAAAACCGGGTTTCCAGCATATTGGGTAAGAGCCAGGGGCGTCATGACTGGGGGGGGGGGGAGGGACGCCCCCCAACCTTGTCGGCCAGTCGGTAAAAAATAACCGACTCGGCGCGAAGCGCCACGATTTTTCGTCAAAACAGTTGATTTGTTTCATGAAAACAGTCGGTTTTTTTCTGAAAATCAGTTGATTTTTTGTCAAAACAGTCGGTTTTTCTGAACATCAGTCGACTATTTTTCAAAACTGTCATTTATATCTTGAAAACAGTCGTTTTTCTGCAAAAACAGTTGGTAAAAATGACCAGCCAGTCGGTAAATGCCTTGCCCCCCCCCCCCCCTCGAACATTTTGGCTAGTAACGCCTCTGGTGAGAGCACATGGTGAGGGGTGGTGTACATGGGGGTTAGGAGTGTGCAGTTCTTTCTTTGCTGGGCTGGTAGGTGTCATGCTGAAAGTGGAATTTTGATTTTTGATTTGGACAAGCCCGGTGTTGCGTGAGCAGTTCCTTATCGCTGGAAATTTTAATGATCGTTTGAAAACTTGGTGTGATAGAATCTTTGCGTGACTCGCTAGATTTCTTACTGGCAGTTTTGTCTGCACGTCTGGTCGTCCATGGTAATCTGCTCGATACGCTTGAGTTTGACGCGTCCTCGATCATAGCAAGCGCACATGAACAATCTCAACTGATGCATTAAAATTAGTTTTACACAAAATTTGGCATGCGGCGCATTTTGTAGTATTCTCTATTTGGAAGATCGGTGTTTGATTTAATTGGCGTTTTAGGATTGTCATTCTGGGGACAGATTTAAAAAAATTTCACCTGCGGCGCTTACTTTAACTTATTCTGTGTACAGTCGCAGGAAGGTTCGCTTTTTAGCGAAAGCTGAAATAAAAAGGCCGAATATGTGAACTTTAATAGACGAAATTACATTCAAGGAATAACCTCAACTAATAGTTGTTACAATTAGTTTTACACAAACTTTCTCCTGTGGCGCATTTTGTAGTATTCTCTGTAGTATGCAGTATTGATAGTTTTCTCAGATGATAGCTATTGGCCTTAATCTGTTTTTCTAAATTTTAATAGTAAAAATTTTCAAGGAGTCTGGCGAAGACCGGGTATGTAGAGGATCCATTTGTCTGGATCAAATATGAAATTTTTGGGATCTCATCGAAACCTTTGGTCTTGCTATATTATCCCTAGCTGCGTTATGGAATCACAAGCTTCTGAAATGCCCGCCTTTCGCCATTGTTTCGTTTTGTACCTACGCCCTTTTTCGACCGGGCCGACTTTAGCCAGTCACACAACGCAAACTTCGTAAAAAGCTTCAAGGTTCGCCGACAACTCTTTTACACCTAAGACTATGAGAAGTTTCTAAGTGTTGGAAGGCCATCGAGCCTATCTTCTCTTTTGGAACTCTTTTGTTTTCTTGTTTTCCCTCTTTTTAACAACGTCGCGTTCAGTTTTCAAATGTTTTGCGTTTAGCCGCCGCGTTGGAGTTTGGGAAGGCTGGATAGAATTGACAAGCGCTAACAAGAGAATAGCTAATTGCAATTGGAAAATAATGGTATTTCGAAAAACGACATTTCTGAGCCATTTCGTAGGGAAAAGATCATTTCTAGGAAGAGTTGTGATTTAAGATCGAGGATAGGGTATAAAGAGCTTCTTGTTCATAACTAGTTTGTTTGCAACACATGGGCTCTTGACTTGAAGCTTCTGAAGAGCCGATAGGAAGAAGTGGTAGCGCCTTTTGCATTGAAAACCCTTATCTCTGACCGCCTGAGGGATAAAACAAAAATTCTAAAGTCCTGCTGCTGCTACTATAAGACCCGCCTAACGCTACGAAATCTTCGCCCAAGATTGTCGTGGGTTAAGCCGCGTAATTCCGGCTTTCTCGTGTTTTTGGGATCCCAAAATGTAAGTGCAGGGATACCCATGACATCGCAAAAGTTGTCCGTCCGTCCGTCTGTTAGCACTATAACTCTCGAAGGGGTTGGGATATTTTGATCAAACTGGGCATGAGGACTCTTTAGGTCAAATCACAGGTCAAGTTCGAAGATGGGCTATGTAGCCCTATATTAAGGGGTGGGGGAGGGGTTTGAAATTAAGGGGAACAAAAAATATATGTTAAAAGCTAATAAAATAGTCGAATTAGGGGTAAGGAGACACGCTGAATCCGAATATGAAAATCATTTTCTCGCCGGACAATTAGTTCGGCCGGTATTCGGCCAAAACCGGAGAATTTGTTTAAAGTAAAAGTCTGATTTAAGTTCGATTTAGAGGGTTATTTAGAGGTTCGATGTAGGGGCAAGGAGACATGCTGAATTCGTTTTTGAGCTTTAATTTTTTGCTAGAAAAGTAGTTTGTCCGGAATCCGGCCAAAAACGAAAGTTGGGCAGAAGTAAGGAAGGAAGGAGATACGACGTAGGCTATAGGGTAAACCATATGCTGAATCCATATCTGAATATTTGATTGCGCAAAATGGATATCTGAATATATCTGAACTCGGTGAAATTCAGCTGGCGTATCCGTTTTGCACTGCCAAATACGAACTTGGTCTTCACCGATTATTAATTGTTTCTGATTTTAAAATTAAAAATGTTTAAGAAGTCTGTTCAAGACCGAACATCTGCAAGACCGAATTGTCTGGAGCAAATATTAAAATTTTGGAATCCCATCGAAACCTCTGGTCTTGTTCTGCATCGTTTTGGGTTACTATGGTTAAGGTAGCGTAGAGATATAGTGAATAACTCTCGGGGTGTTTTGATCAGAGGGCGAACCACCTACTGACATTCTAGCGCAGAGCTCACGACAACAAGGTCAAACCGGTAGATGGTGGCAGAGTCACTTTACAAGTGCTTGCAGCGTTGAAACTGGCCTAAGCCCACTTTCTCGGGCTAATAGTGCGAACTTACGATCAGGATCGGAGCTTCAGGACTAGAGTTTCTGCCCGGATTTTCGGCAGCATCATTACTTCCATATGGAAAAGTTGAGATTTTTTCATCTTGATGATAAAAGTGCAGGAAATCCAGCCGGAAATCCTAATCGTGTGTTCGCACTATAGCTCTCACTGGCTTCGATCTTGTCTTTCCCTGGTTTATACGGACCGCGTTTCTGCATTAGAACGAGTCTCGGTTCTGTTATTTTTTTTTGGTCTTAAGGTGTAATGGAATAGGACTGAGATGCGGCAGGCTAGATACCCATCATTTACTCACTTAATAGGCTTGAAGACTGATGAAAATGCGTTACTGTGATGCTCGTCTATCCATAGCATCGGCTTTCATCGAATGAACTTTTTCTTTCGGAGTTCTCGGGCCTCTTTGTGCTTTTAGCTCTATGCTTGAAATATTTAGCAACTACAAGGTTAACCGATTGCCGAAATGTAAGTATTTCTTTGGTCACACGCAATAGCGGGCTTTCTTCAAAAGTGCCATTACAATCTGGAATTGAAAATTTCCTGAGGTTCGCTTCATTAGCCATTCAAATGCGCGCTTTCGTTGAAATTCAAATTATCCGCGTCGCGACGAACTTTGTCTTGTCAGGCTAGCAGTGCATATTCTGGACATCACTACTAGGGCCCAAGATGAAAAAATAAAAATTACCTTAGCAGAGTCAAAATAATTCAGTGTGTTCCAGTTCAGTATATAAAAATATGCTGGCTTTTCAGTTAAACTTTAAGTCTGCGGCAGAGGGCAGCGCAACGGACGAGGTCTGCATCAACCAATGATAGCGTTTTTGATCTGAATTTTCAGTTCTAGCTTCTCAATTCGATTCTCGTAAAAATTACCGGTTTTGCTCTTCTCGCTTAGAGGTTCTCGCTTTCGACAAAAACACTAATTTAGCCACACGTTAAAACTTGTTTATACGGACTGAACATGCTCCCTTTGCTGACCAATCAGGGAGGAGAATGGGGAACGAGAATCGACAATTGACTAGCGGAGCAACTTCTCGATTCTGCAGAATTGCGAAGCTTCCCCCGTTTCGCTTCTGACAAAAAACGCAAGAAAAGGAGAATTGGCTTCACCTCAATAGTATAAAAACGTAACATAGGAGAATTGAGAGGAGAATCGTGAGGAGACTGAGATAAAAAAAAACGCAACTAATGTTACGAGAAGGGCAGCGCTTGATTAGGATTTGCGAGTAGCGGCTTCTTCCGTGGCGCGAAGCGTATTTTTCTTCCAGGTGGAGCCACAGCCATCTATGGTCGCTCTGCTTCAGCGTGTTTGTGACGATTATTTTGCTCGGTATTTATAAGCTCAGCCGAGAAATTTATGATCCATCTTCCGGTACCATCTGCTTTTTGCTCGTTTTTTTGTCCAGCAAGCGCAGCTCTTTTGTCAAACCTCGGAATTTGTGTAATCGACTCATTCGAGAAAGGTCTTGGTCGTTTTCTTCCCCTTTTTCAAGATGGTATATTCTCGTGTTTTTCATTCTGTACGATCCTTTTCTGAGATGTGGCAAGCTTCACTCCAGATGTTCAGCTGTTTTGCGGGAGCTTCCGCTTGCAGCGAAGATTTACCGACGAAACGTTTCAATGGCAAAACGTCCCCGGCGAAACTTTCCCAGCTTCCAAAGCGCTTTCCGACGCTTAGGGGCGCTAAAAACTATGGATTATCTGGCCCATTCGCCAGGCAGGCTTGGAATTTGCTTGAGACTGTGAAATATTTCGTAGGGTGGTTCCCAAAATCACCACGATCTTTTCACCCGCTCTCAAAATGCCCACGCACAGAATACCCACGATCAAAATGCCCACGGTTCAAAATAACCACGATTAAAATGCCCACGGCTCAAAATGCCCATGACTCAAAATGCCCACAATTCAGGTCGAACGCCCGAAATCGAAATCGTCTGAAATGCCGGCGGCTAAAAATGCCGACAATTCAAAATGGTCACAGGAGAGGCTAAAATCTTCTTGGTTCAAAATGCCGACGGCTGAAACTGTCCACAGAAGAGGCGAAAATCATCCTAGGACAACGGACTACGATGTTATAAGGGATAGGTTTAACCACGGAAAAGGTTGGCTAAGTGCGAGTTCTGCCTTTTCACCCAAAACATGGAATCAGCATGACAATGACTGACCTCGGACGACGAACCACGTTGAGGCCTGGCATCGAGTGCTCAGACGAATTACAGCCCGACCACGTTTATTTCGACTTCTAGGACAAGTTGAGGCCATTCAAGACGAGATGGAATCGGCCTGCTCCAGATCCGTGCTGGAACCGATTTTACACGCAGAAGCCGAAGAATGATAGAAACGATCTCTGAAACAAAATTTCCAAGGGGGTTTCTTATCAGTCAGAGGCTTCCCCAAGAAAGCACAACGCTTTTGCGGTATCTAACCACGAGGCAATACACCTGTTTCTTGTAAATATTTTAGAAGTATTATATTGTAATTGATATTATACCAGTCCAACATACGATCATCGCCATTCTGATACTTGGTCTACCCCTCCCGTTGCTCACTCACACCTACTTCAAGTTTACTACGACTGAAAACCTCAAATAATCCAATCGTGGGCATTCTGAACCGTGGGCGTTTTGAGTCGTGGACATTTTGAGTCGCGGGCATTTTTAACCGTGAGTATTTTGAGCCGTGGGCATTTTGAGTTGTTGGCATTTTTAGTGGGCATTTTGAGTCGTATGCATTTTGAGTGTTAGTAGGATGACGCTAGGAGGGAAAATACGGTCGATAGTTTATGTCCGATTTTTGCGTATGAACACTGGGGGCCCCTAACCTTTATTTGGTCGCTGCCCGATTTCACGTGCAACCAGTCCTTGGGAATGCGCACTGTCTCGATCTTGGACCAGTTAGAGTCGACCCTGAGATTCCAAGTATCATTAGATCTATTATGGTTTCTACAAAAAACAGATAAAAACTGAATTGCAAATGCTGATATTTCTTTACCGCCCTTATCTAGTCCGTCTGCCAGCTTATTGTGGGAAAGTGGTTTTCGCTCAGGCGGTCGTACGTCTGTGGTTTGAATAATGGCGGTGATCTGTTTGGGCATTGAGTTATATTTCGGGCTTTTGGAACTCGCGCTTCAAAGTATACAAATTACGAAGTCTGAGACCCTGATTAAGAGGAAGGTTTAATTCTCAGTGGCGAGAGGATCCAGTCTTGAACTCATGGTTGTTAAGTCTGATTAACCGGATAAATTATTCAGTTCTTACTTTGCAAAGCAAATCTGAAATTAAGGAGTCGCAGTACCGCTGTTCTCCTCAAAGGACCTGTCTTACATATAATACTAACGCAACCTACTTCATAATAACTCCATATATTTCTAAACCCGGAGACCCCAATTTCGTACGGTACATTGTAACCCCTCTAACAAAACCACTCTGATTTTCTCACTTGTCGGACAGAAACCGGTTATGTAAATTTTTTCCATGTTTTTGCTGTAAGTCAACGGGTCTCGGAAAGGCTTAAAACAGCCAAAACCATGGGTTATTTGTTGAAAGCACAGCTTAATTTTTTCCTTTGTGACTAGAGGGGCCATTTCAGTAAAACTTTGGGGGTGGGGGCAAAGATCGATTTTGGGCCCCATCCGAGTTTTATTACTCAAATTTTATCATTCTTTTGGGGTTGGATTTTAAGTAGTCTTCGAATATACTTTAAAGTAACATCATTGTTTTGCGTTTCCCTTTTGTAGTCTGTTTCGGACGGAAAAATAGTTCCTAGATCGAAGTTTTTTGCACCTAAGAAATGTAGTCCCAGATAATCTCGGAGGCTGCTAACAAAGAGCTGGCGCCATCTTCTAACTGTAGCGTCCTTGTGATTACCCGTCAATCTACCGATAAGGTTTTAGATATGTTAATTTGGTCATTCGCATGTGAAGGAATGAAGGAATGATTATAGATAGATAGATAGATAGATCAGTGTATTTCAAAAGCCCAAGGGCCATATACACAAGCAAACAAAAACAAAAATATAACTTAAAGAATCAGACTCCTTAACTCTGAAGATTTATCTATGTACACGCCCACTCGAGTAATAACGGTAGGGTTAGTATTCTCTCAAAATTTCAGGAAGGGACAAAATTACCCCCTCTAGATACAAGCTTTGATTGTGAATGAAATCAAGTCCTTATCCAAACGCTCGTGTGAGTCCAGAATTTTTGCCAATCAAACCGTTAATTCGCTCACGTTATGTATTTCACAATCTTCGCTCCGGGCGAGCGCACCCTTTCAGAGCTATTTACAAAACTAAAGTATCTAAAAAGTACATCCGCTTCGGATACTCAAACAAAAGAGAAAGAAAAATGTCTAGTAGAAATTCAATACAATAATGTTTCTATAGGTATGGTCTGTCGAAAAATCAGTCAGTCGGCTAGTCGTTTTCCAAATTAAAACTGGATATCGATATCAAAATCTAGACGTATAGCTTTTGGGGTGCCCATTATTACTAATAAGTTGTGCCGGCACAGTTAAGACGGAGTTACAAAAAGAAATAAGTAAAAAACGCAATGATCGATAGAAATCCATTATCACTAAAGATTAGGCGAGTTAGCGTGCTGCCAACTCGGCCAAATACCACGACCGTGATGCTGTTTGCTTTGCTGTTGCCTTACAGTTTATATTATTATAATTATTATTGTTAGTTTTGTTACCCCTCGTAACTTACAGATACAAAAAAAGGAGTAAGAAAGGGAAAACGAAGACAATATACACCATTACGTATCTACAACCTTGCTACAACGAAATACTCTTCAACAGTTTGAGTAACCTATACAAATCACTTGACGGGTCGAGAGCTTGACTGTTCTCGGACTAGCAATTCCAAAATCACTCGTGACGTCTGACGTCAGAGATGGAATGCAACGGAAGCAGGATCTACCAGTTATTGTACTGTCTTTTGAAAATGTACAAAAGACGATTATATTTTTGTGCTTCAAAGGTGTTTCTAAATTTGAATAAAAATATTTAACTGTCTGGATCATATATGAAATTTTTGGGATGCCATCGAAACCTTTGGTCTTGTTCTTCTGTTTGCCCGGTATCTTTTATGGACTGTTCTTTGTGCTAGCACAATCACGGCTTCCACGAAATGACTAAATGCTGTTGATCTCTTCTTGGTGTGTCAGATTCGATGTCTGTTCAGTAGGCTACATTCTGTTTAACCCCACCCACTTCCGCAGACATCCGGGGAACAAGTTCTTGAAGCCTCTGAGGGGTTGACCACTCTCTCCTTTTGATGTGCATAAGAAACAAAACCGAGGTTTCCGTAGACGATATAATTATCCCTCTAAGACGGTTGTTGGAAGTGCAGCCAAAATATTCGAACTTATCCTTACCTCTCCCTTTACATCTTAGAGGGATAATTAGCGGATGTACAAAAAATCGAAATCTCGTTTATTTTTCTTGTATTATGAATGGGCAGCTTGGATTCAAACCTTACATTTGATGCACCAAGTCCCGGATGGTGAACCGGGCTGGTGCCGGGAAATGGTGTACACTAACTGCCGGGAGTGGGTAACCCCTCGAAAGAGTCGAATGGTTAGGTCCCACATCGCCGTTCACACCCATTTTTTGTCCAGGCACGCAGTTCTATACTCCAGTATTCTCCTCTCGAATAGTTCTATGCTCCAGCACTCTGTGCCTGGCTAAGCTTGGGCACGTGTACCTATTATCTGTTCTTGGTTAGGCATGCTTGTGGACTCTGCTTCACGAGCATATGTGCGAGTTTTAACTTCTTAATTGTTTCTAGCACGAATGGTTTCCTCATGATCAAGGGTTTGGCCCTCGCAGTGTCCCAGCGCGCATTCGACAGGCTGTCCAGGCCGGTCAGCCCCTGGATTTTTGGAAGATAGGAAACCTACATGTTTTCTACTACCGTACGATGACTGGCGATAGTATTTGGACCTTCAACCGTAGTTTTGTTCTGGTTCAGGAATCTAACGGAACTGTCGAGTAAGTCCAGTTTTGTCATTTGGCAGAAAAAAAGTGACGACAGGTCGAGGTCGTCGTTTAAAAGCAGCCAGGATAGGGTGGGTTTCAACCTTTCACAAGTGTTTTTGACATGGCAAAAGTAAAATTATGGTTATTATAGGTAATAAGTGCTACTAAGATAATCTTTCTAACCTGCTGCACGAAGGAAATCGTCCCAACCCGCCATAATTGTCACAAGTAACAAAACCTCAAGAGCATGGTAGATGGCCTCAAATTCTGAAATCTTAGCGGAAAATTGGAAAAATATAAAAAGCTGGGTAGGATTTCGGCTCGTTTGCTCTAGTTATTTTTCCTTTTTACGTTTTCCTTTCTCTTTGTTTTCCTTCCCCTTTGAGGAAGCTTATTCTAGAATCAGTTGCTCGCCTCGATTAGGATGTAAGATGACCTGCTTTGAATGAATTTAAAAATTTAGAGTGCTTCTGCTTTAACTCTTTTAAATCCTGGAGAGCAATACTGGAGAAGGTTCAACAGATAAATCGTTGCCCAAGGTTGTGGCAGAAATTACTACTCGTTATCACTCCATGGTCACAAATTGCAAATATTTTCGCAGGGTTGGTGAATTTTTAAGAACGGATGTGCAAGTTACAGTGTAAAAAAATCTTGCAGTATTTGCTACTGGGATTAACCTTGTCTCTACTGAGATAAGATTATCTCTAATTTGGATTAATCTTATCCCAGTAGAGATACGATTAATCCAGTAGCAAATACTGCAGTTACCTTTAATCCTTACTCGGAGAAACTTTTTACAGTGTAAATAATAAATAACAGACAAAAATCTTTTTCAATTCAGTTCAATTCAATTCATTTATTTGTATCTGCCAAAGCTGGTGAGTAGAAAAAATATAATAAATTCACACAATCAGTCTACAACTGACTAATAACTAGACCATATACTTTCATATAAATCTACGTCATTTAAGAATAATTAGCCTACACTATCCTAAATGAATTCTTCCTAACGCTTCAACCAAAATACAATCAAAGCAACGCATCGAACAAAGTGTGCTTTATGGTATAAGTTTTTGAAAAAAATGTTTCCCGTTTCTTTTTCAAAATATCAATGGGGTTTTTTAAACCATTAGCTTGTACAATCTCTTTTAGGTTGTACGAGCACGATACCAAGAATTCAAACACTCTCTTCTTCCGTACCTGCCCCTTGAGCGGGAGTTCAACTATCTCTACACAAAATGTTTACATCACTGCCTCCTCCCATGAGTCAGGTCAGCACCTCTATGTCAGAGAAACTGGAAAGAACTCTAGGCGCTTGCACTACGACGGACATCAGCTGGCCGTAAGACTGAACGGACAGGAGGCTTTGCTGGACGAAGATGGCAACCTGAAACTAAAGTAAGTGACACGAGAAGTTGGATGGGGGGGGGGGGGCTAAATTGTTCTCAGGAGCTTTGTTGCTTGTTATATTGGGCAACTTGTCAAGGGTGTTAGCGAAACTTGCGTCAGCGATTGACTTGCTTGAGGAGTCAGTAAAGAGTATTGAGGAAACGACTGCCACGAGAAAGCGAGAATCAATCTGAGGTATGTTTCAGTTTGTCTTGTTTGTGTTTTTTGTGCAAGTGATCCTAAAACTTTTTTAGGGTGTGTCGCGAGGAATGTGATGGGGGGGGGGGGGAACTTCATCTGATGGCGTTAATCTCTCAAGAGCATGCCTCGTGAAAATCTGTAATCGCTGTCTGTGCCACAAATGTTGGGTTGAACTGGTTGGTTTTAGTACTTTATTTCGACCATATTTTGTTTTGACGGTGTCGACATGACTATAACTACATTAATTATTTGTTGTTGTTGTTTGCCTCACAAAGCACTTGTTTGTCAGTCCACTTGTTCCTGTGCGCAGTAACCAGTAGCTATACGGACATGTCTGCGGTAAGTACACTGTAAAAAGTTTCTCCGAGTAAGGATGAAAGTTAACTGCAGTATTTGCTACTGGGAATAATCTTATCTCTACTGAGATCTCTACTCTACTATCTCTACTGAGATAAGATTATCTTTTTAGAGACAAGATTAATCCCAGTAGCAAATACTGCAAGATTTTTTTACAGTGTAGCCTGTTGTGAAGTTGACTTTTAAGATATCCCTAGTGGGCGTTTTAATTCTAGAACTTGTCTTTCGAATTAAGTTTTACTGGAGTATATTTGTCTGTTTTGTTTTTTTTACCCGATGTACTGGGTATTCTGGCATTGCTTGGGCCCGATGAAAATTTTTTAGCTTGCGTAGTTGTATGATAGTTGTACGAAAAAGTTGCATGTATTGATATGTAGTAGTAAAGAATACTAACATTTAGTGTGCCTCAGACTGGGCCAATCTTAAGCAGTAACATCCTTTTGCTATAGTAGCATTCAGTCTTGCTAATAGTAGCATGCAGTAGAATGCAGTAACATAGAAGCCTTGACATAGAGGCATGGACATGTAGTAGCATCAGTTCGTACTGCATGCTACTTTTTCGTACAGCTTCATACTACTATTTCGAGATACATTTTTCATCGGGGGGGGGGGGGGGGGGCAGTTTATCGTTATTTTCACGAATGAAAAATTCTAGTTGCGGATGAATAAAAACTATTTTCCTACTGTTTGGTTGTGATCAACTAGTTTTCGTGAAACACGAGCATCGAAAGAAATACAGCATCTTGGCCGACTGGTGCATAATAACAGTCACATCAGCAACTAAAAATTTGGTCAAACAATCAAACTGAAAAATTACAACTGCAGATTGATCAGAGATCGAGCAGGCAGGCCAACTGCCGGATTGTGCAGAACAACTGTAGCAACAACCTGGAACAAGAGGAGCGCAGAAGACAGCACTTTCTTTGGAAGGAGAGGGGTCAGGTGTAGGGGATTGTTGTCAGCTTGTTTAGTTTATTTTGAAAATATCTGAGTCCCTTCAAGGAGGCCCTCTTTGGGTTGGTTGTCGAACGCGATGAAACGGCGAATGTTCGGATTCTTCGCGTAGAGTAAAGAAGCTAAGAGATGATAAAGTTAATGCTGCACCTCAGGGAAAGCTTTAAAGCTTAACTGAAAAGCAAACTTATTTTTGTTTCATTTAATTGAATACACTGAACTATTTGGATTCTGCAAAGGCATTTTTTTTTGTTTTCCACTATCTGCTCTAGTTATGACGTTCAGAATATCTGGGGTCGTCCCCACAGCGTAAATTCTACTATGACGCGGGAAATTTTGATCTTAACACAAATGCGGCTTTTCAGTGGGCAGTGGTGAGATTGGTGAAGATTGCTTAGTGCCTGAAAAAAAAAACAACCCATAAATCTGTCCGTAAGGCATACAACAAAAGTACAAGCGCATAGAGGTGCCACAAATCCCACGGAAATTCCACTATTTGAAAATCGATTATTCGTGAATAAGCGGAACAACGAAGTAACTCATTTTCAGCGGGGTTTCAAGCCCATCTAGTGAATAAGTGATGGGTAACTAGATTGTCCTACCCAGCCATTTTCGGGTAAACTTTAAGTCTAGGGGTTTTCCGGGGAGAAGTTATCATGGTGGTCATTGGGCACTAAATTCAGTACAAGACCGCCAGAGCAAGAAGGTCCTTGCCGCAATATGCTGATTATTCGCTTCAGTTAAAGTTTAACTAAAAAGCCAACTTGTGTTTGTGTCATTCAGTTGAATTCACTGAATTATTGGATTCTGCTAAGGGAGTTTTTATTTTCCACTATCTTCTGTAGTTATGACGTTCAGAACATCTGCGGCCGTCCCACAACGTAAACTCTACTGTGACGCGAGAAATTTAAATCTCAACACAAATACGGCTTTTCAGTGGGCAGTGGTGAGCTTGGTAAAGACTGCTTAGTGCCTGAAAAAAAAAATTCATAAAATTTTCTCGTAACGCATACAACACAGATACAAGCGCATAGAGGTACCACAAAACACCCGGAAATTCCACTATTTGAAAATCGATTATTCGTGAATAAGCGGAACAACGAAGTAACGCATTTTAAGCGGGTCTTCAAGCCTATTTAAGTGAATAAGTGATGGGTAACTAGATTGTCATATCCCAGCCCTTTTCGGTTAAACTCTAAGTCAAGGGGTTCTCCGGGAAGAAGTTATCATAGGGGTCTTTAGGCACTAAATTCAATCCAAGGCCGCCAGAGCAAGAAGGTCCTTGCCGAAATATGCTGATTATTCGCTTCATTTAAGCAACTATCAGAGCATCTTGTGTATCCTAATCCTAACTCTCCGTGCAGAAGATCACGGTCGGGCGGTCTGTAGTTCCTGTTCTGCTTCGGCCGAATGGACAGTGCAGTTTTTCTGCCTGATTTTGGCCTGACCTGATTTTCTGCAGTTGATGAGTTAAAAAGACGACTTTTCCGCATGGAAACTGGGTCGTCTCTTCTTTCCGCGGTCTTAGGAAAGTGCGAACACACGATAAGGATTTCTCGACTGGATTTTGTTCACTTTCGTCACAAAGCTAACAAATCTTAACTTTTCAGTATGAAAGTGATGATGGTGGCGAAAATCTGGTCAGGAATTCCAGTTCGGGAGCTCCCGACCCTGAGCGTGTGTTCGCACTTTTAACTGATCATGCCTAAAATCCAGGAAGGACCGCAACCTTCCGACCCTGTTCTTGTCTCCGCCGCGTTGGTATACACGAGATTCTCAAACATCGCTTAGCTGAAGCGAACAAGCAGCATAATACGACAAGGGTCGTCTTGTGTAATTCTGTGACGCAGACTCGCCCTTTCTGACGCTGTGATCGGCTGTTTCAGATCCGTCGATCTGTTTATTTTTGCGAAAGGAAAGGACCCGCCGTACATATGATGCCAATGCAACCTACTTCCATAGTTGCATTCATCAATTCTTAAACCCGGAGACCCAAATTTCGTATGTTACATTCTAAACCCGCTAACCACATCTCTCTAATACTGCACTTGCCACGAGTCACCATTTTCCATGCTCATTATGCTTCTGACGAGTTCGCGTATCATGCTATTTAAATTTGACAATGACAATGCTGGATTTTCTTCTTTGTGACGCGTCCAAACTATCTTATGATGATACTGGCAAGAAATAAATTGAATTGAATTGAATTGAAAATTAAAACGGATACGTCAGCTACATTTTATTAGAGCTATATTGCGGCCCTTCTTGGCAAGGGTCCTGTTCAGGCTCAAGAAAACCTTTGCCAAGAAGGGCCGAAATATAGCTCTAATAAAATGTAGCTGACGTATCCGTTTTGCGTTGTCAAATATGATTCGCAGTCAGCTTGGGGTGAAGGAATATCCAAAAGCCGGTTGTCTGCATTTTGCCGAGTTTTAGATACAGATCAGTGGGCCTGGGAAAAGGCTTAAAACAGCCAAAGCCGTGGATAATTTGTTGAACAAGCGGAGCCTAGTTTTACAGTATTCAAACAGTTACAAATACTGGAACATAAACATTCAATTTTAACTGAAAAACCAACTTATTTTTGTCTCATTTAATCGAATACACTGAATTATTTGGATTCTGCGAAGGGATTTGTTTATTTTCCACTATCTGGTCTAGTTATGACGTTCAGATTATCTGCGGCCGTCCCCACAGCGCAAATTCTACCATGACGTGGGAAATTTTAATCTCAATACAAACACGGCTTTTCAGTGGGTAGTGGTGAGATTGGTGAAGATTGCTTAGTGCCTGAACAAAAAAACACCATAAATCTTTCTTGTAAGACATACAACCAATATACAAGCGCATAGAGGTACCACAAATCACACGGAAATTCCACCATACTTCCACTAATAGCGGAGCAACGAAGTACCGCATTTTCAGCGAGTCTTCAAGCCAATTTGAGGGAATAAGTGATGGGTAACTAGATTGTCCTATCTCAGCCCTTTTCGGTTAAACTTTAAATGGTGCAAGGTATGCTTTAATAGACAGGTTTCAGTGGCAACTCTCTTTTCTTCTCGTAGTTTCTCGTCCATCTGCCCCAAGCCGTTATTCGCAGTTTCGGATTATCGTCGGTGCCAAAAGCTTCTCTTTAAGATTGCCGATCAACAGGCATTGCCTGTGTTTTCTTTTTCTGTATGACGCTTGGGTCAATTTGCTCGTCCTCCGTGCGTCTGGGGCGAAAAAAGTGGATAATTCACCATGTTTCTGATCAAATATGTGAACAGTTCGCATTCTTTTACGCCTTAGGCTACCACGAAAATAGATTATGTCGCTGTGATAACCGAAAAAGTCGTGCCGTAAGATTTCTGTTCCCGCCACCACTGCTTTAAACTATTGGGGTAAAGTTTCCCCGACCTTCAATTCCCAACCGGATGGTCGAATCCGAGAAAATACAATTTTCCAATTGGACCCCGGAGACCCCGAACGTGCCAGATAATTTTTTGGGATCCCAAAACATAAGTGGAGGGATACCTATGACTTTGTAAAAGTTGTCTGTCTGTCAGCACGAGAACCCTCGAAGGGAATGAGATATTTTGATGAAACTGGGTGTGACGATTCTTTGACTAAAGGGACAGGTCGAGTTCGCAGATGGACTTTGTAGCCCTATTTTTAGGGGTGGGGGTTCAAATTAAGGGGATAGCAAAATATTTTTTGAAAGCTAATGAGATAGTAGATTTAGGGGTAAGAAGACATGCTGAACAAGTATATGAAAATCATTTTCCTGGAATCCAGCCAAAGCCGGAAACTTTGGTAAAAGTTAAAGTTTTACCTGAAGTTGATTAGAGGTTCGATATAGGGGTAAGGAAATATGCTGATTTTTTCGGCCGGACAAGTAGTTCGCCCGGAATCGGCCGAAACCGGAAATTTGTCATAAGTAAGGCAGGAAGTTTTGATCAGTTTCGTCAAAGCAGATATGACGTATAGTGGTAAACATAAATGCTGAATCATATCTGAACTTGGTTTTCTCGGATGATTAGCCGTTGGCCTTAACTGTTTCTAAATTTTAATAGTAAAAATGTTTAACGAGTCTGGCGAAGAGCGGATATCTACTAGACCCAGTTGTCTGAATCAGATATTAAATTTTTGGGCAAGACCGTATCCGGGGGGGGGGGGGGGGTAGGGGGTTGACCCCCCCCCCCCCCCCCGAAACAAACAAAAATAGTCATTTTTACAGTCTTTTCCCTCTGATCTATGTATTTTTTGTACTTTTGTGTCCGACCCGCAGGCAAAAATCCCCCCCGAAAGGCAACCCCCCCCCCCCCCGAAAAAAAATCCTGGATACGGGCCTGTTTTTGGGATCCCATCGACAACTTTGGTTTTGTATCCTTCGATCCTTTCTGGAAGCACGATACCCTATAACTCGTTACCAAGCGGACCAACAGAAAAGCGATCAGTGTATGGCACATGAGCCGAAGGGTGCAGTAGCTGTGAAAACGAGTTTTCTATTAACTGATCAATTTTATTCGCTCAAAACTCATCTACACCTCATATCAATCTTCCAAAACGTATAAAGACTCGTAAAAAAAACTTCAGTTACAGTAAAAAATGGGCTACCAAATACCTAACTTCAACAAAACAGTTGCCAAGACGACAAAATAGTAGACCTCGATAATTGAGTAACATCTTTATACAGAGATCTTTGCACATAAGCCTAAGTGAGCTTAGCTTGGTCCCAAATTCTTGCAATCAGACGAACAAGCAAATTAGCGTAGACGCAGGGACCCATAAATTTCCTGTAATAACTCGCCATTCAGGGGGCTTGTCAATAAGAGGTTTCTGATGCGCTCTTGACAGAGCGTCAGATAGTTCGAGAAATACCCACGGGGATAAAAATACCCGACTATCCAGATAGACAAAATTGTTCGCAGCTCTTCTGGTGAACTAGGAATATATCTCTGTAATGGAAGAGTATCCTGGATCTTTTGTCCTAGCTTAGGTACCTGGTGGCATGCTGAGCAGTCCCAACAAATTTTGTCTATCTGAGCAAGAACGCCGATTCGACCCAAGCGGAATTTTTGGAAATTAGGTGAGGCTCGGGCAACATAGCAACATTGAAGCATAGGAAATGACAAGCCCCCTGAATGGCGAGTCATTACAGGAAATTTATGAGTCCCTGGTAGACGCAAGGGGCCATGATTGTCCGGTAATCACTCGCGATTCGAAGGCATATTATTGCAGTGTTTTCCCAACAATCTTATTCTACCTGGAATGTCTGTCTCTATAATTCTGGTGATAGTAACTATAGCTGACAGCAGCTGTTCGCTAAGTGAGGCGCGTGCGCTCTGCGCCATCGGAGGGTGGTGATCAAAAGTGTCATCAGACTGAGGTAGAAGAAGAATGCAGTCAGTGTTGCCAACAGCGGTACAATTGTACCATTTTGGTACATTTCATCACTACTGGTACAATATGGAATTGTACAAATCACAATTGTACAAATCACAATTTTGTTGATACAATTCCAAAGTTGGTTGGCAGAGGGAGATTTGATTTTTTGTTTTTAGATTATGCAGATACTTACATGTTGCGATCAAGTAATTTTTGGGGTTGCATTTGAAATTCCTATCCCAGGACCCAGGTGCATAAAATTCGAACCCCGTTAAATGCACTGCAAAAAAAAATTGGGACATGGTACAATTTCTTGGTCAGTGGTACATTTTTTGGGCGTTTTCTGGTACCTTTTCTTTCGAAGCGTTGGCAACACTGAATGCAGTACTTGTGTATGCAGTGACATGCCCTCGTGTTAACGAGTGATGATCGAACAATCACGGTCGATTGGTATAAAGTAATAAACACGGATATTTACAAAGATATATCTCTTACACATCGTCGAGATTCATTACCATCTTTTCTCATTTCCACTGGTTCACAGCAAGTTTGGGCCGAACGAATGTTTCGACCATTATTAAAGAAGTCATACTGTATGTGGTAAAGGTCAAAAGGAAAGATTATGCTGAATACAGGTGGAACAGAAACTACTTAGTTCAGGTGAAAATTGTTTGCAAATAATATACGCTTAGCACCCATTTCTCGGTCCATTTGTCCAGTGTGGTGATTATACTGCAGCGGAAGAATCAGAGTACGAATGTATGCTGCGTTGTTATATTTTGAAGCCTGCCACAGCCAACCCAGAACCAAGCGCAGAATACGGGCGTACTGGCAGCGAAGAAGTAAGGGCAACACAGAAGAAAGACAAAACATGACGTTCGATCAGGGTGTCCACCGGTAGTACAATTGTACTCTTTTAAGTTCATTTTTTTCAAAGTAGTGACTTGGTAGTACATTTGAAAAAAGTAGTACTTATGCAGTACATTTTAAGATATTCGAAAAAAAAAACTTTCTGTCAAAGTTCATGTGGGGCTAGTTGTATTTTGCCCATTTATCTGGAATGCCTGATCCGATTACTTTAGTTTTAATCTGGTTCTAAACCCCCTATATTTAACGAAGGTTCGATTCAGATCATATTGATAGGGTCAATTGATTTGCGTCACCAACAGTGGAAAACAATGCGGGAAGTGCAACGCGTGCACACATTTATTTTTAGGTAGTACATTTTCTCCTCTGGTAGTACTTTTTTTGCTACATGGGTAGTGCATTTTATTTGAGTCAAGTGGCAACCCTGCGTTCGATCACAATATATATTTCGAACTGTTCCGCCCATGTCCGGTTAGGGACAGGCAGTCGTCTCATAGTCAAATTTGTTTCATATTACGAGAGAAAGGACGTGCTGCAGCATACAGTTTAAATTCCGTCACAAGCGTTCCCTGATTGAAGTCTTTAGCATAAAAAAGCAACCGTGATTTGCATATTAACTCGGCATGATACAGCAGTTAAGCAAGTGTTCGTTCTAGTCGCCACAGGAACCGACAGTTGCCGTGTGCAATTATTGTTGTCAGAACGTACCCACTGACACCGCAAATCTAGGCCACACAGCAGTTTAATTACCGTTTCCATTTGCGTTTTTGTGTAGGTCTTTCAGTTACATGCACAAAGTACGGCGAAATTTCAACTTTTAAAATGTTGGAAAAAAACATGTGGTAAAATATATTCGGGCGCGAGAAACATTTTCACTGATTTCCGAAGGATTGGGCATCTGTATTTTGGATTCAGCTTGGAATATCTTGACTAATTTCGGATTGTAAATGTAGTTTCTGTATATCTGCTTATGGGAAAAAAGCGGACGAGTTTTCTCAGATCTAAAGAATTTTTGCTGGACAGATTTTCATCTCCTACTTACCCCTCTACCGGACTACTTGAAGCTCCTAAAAATGCGCCCCAGACCATCTTCGCAGTAACATAATGGAGAGCCCCTACGGATTTCGAGCTTGTTTGTGGGCCTATAGAGAGATTGCAACCTACCCGAAGAAAACGGATATTGCTACACCAATCATCACCGGAGCATAACAACAAAATTTAACATTAGGAGGTATGGGACTTTCGACTTTGAGACCTAAGTATCGGCATTTGGTAACCATTCTGAGCCACTGAGTTGGTAGAAACGTTAATCTGGCTTCTTCTTGTTAGTATAGTAAAACTTTTGCAAAAGATCGTTCTTGATAAGACGGAGTCTCGCTTCCTATTGGTCGGTTTTGAAGCGTTTTTTGACATCCGACCAATAGGAAGCATGAATCGTTTCTGTACGGAAAGTTTCAAGGCTTCAAGCTCCCATTTCTGATTAAACTTTTCTACAAAGCTGTAATTATACAATTAAGAAAGAGCCAGCAATTGTTTCCAATACTTTACAGGCTAAGAGTAAAGTATAAGAGACTTATGGATAAATCGCTCTCAAATTCGGAAGTCCTATACCTCGCAATGTTAGATTACTCCTTTTCGACCCTTTTCCGTTTTCGTCTGGTAGGCTGAAATCTCTCTATGTCAACCGGTTCTGCACATACCAGAGGTCTACCCTCATAAATTTCTTTATCTTCCAACTCTCGTAAGCTGACAGCGGATTCTTATCTTGCTGATATTTTTCTTATTTACTGATGTGGTGGCGGGCAGAATTTCGGGTTTTAAATTAGTTGCCAAGTCCTGACGGACATTTAAAGAAGAAATTCAAAGCCAGACCGAATAACAGCTGCTGATTCGAACATTCTGTGAGCACCATACGTTTAAAATGTCGAGACCTTGAAGTTAGATAACTGCAAATAAGGGCTTTTATACTTGGAGTTTTTGTTTAAAACTTTAGAAGCTGAAAGGAACTAGCCAGGATTCTGCCGTGACTTCGGTAGAAAGGATTTTGCCGAACCAGTGTTCAAGAACCTGATCGTTAATATTGACAAAGTTCGGCAAATTCTATATGACTAAGTCCAAAACAAGCCGGTGATCCTAGGGAAAGACAAGAAACTTCTTCCAAACGAACCTCAAAGCCAACTCAAATCCTATCTTAACCAATCAACAACGTTGGCTGTGGCGACGTTTCTGGTTCTTCACTAGAAACACGGCGATTCTTCGTCGACACAAAAAGTTAGTCATCACGAGTATTCCGGTACAAATCATTTCGGTAACAGAGGCCGAACTAGCCCTGAAATGCCCTAAGGTCACACGTAATAAAGTCATTCACGGAGGTCGAACTTTCTCAGGGCGAGTATCTATTTCTCACCAAGGCGACACTGGTGGGAATGTGGTCTCGAATCGTACATCTCCCTGTACTTCAGTCATCTTAGCATTTTTTTAAAATGAATATTGGCAGTACGGAACTAAGAGCGTGTTCCATCCTACTTACCGTAGTTACCACGCATGACGTCACAAATTCTGCCTTCTTGTCGTCAAGGCTGGAACGATTTTTCTATTTTCCAGCGGAATATCATGCCACGGGTGAATCCGACCAATCACGTGACAGAGATTCGTGGTTACTACGCTTACCACGCTCCCGAGCGTGGTAAGAAAATAGTTACTATTACTTACTATTTCGAGAAGGCTGGAACGGTCAGCGTAGTAACTTTTCGTGAGGTTGGAACGGATTTAGTAACTAATAGTTACTATTGGTACGAGGGTGGAACACGCTCTAAATAGGCAGTCTTTGCTCACAACTAATTTCGGCAGTATTTTCGAAATACAATCATGGGCAGTTTCACAGACAGGGTATCAGATTAAATACGCAATTAAAACACATTAAAACACAACGAGTGTATTTCGCCATAGGGCTACCGACCACCTTACTGAGAAATGATGCCGCTTTACTTTAATACTCTATATGACTAAGTCCAAAACACGCCAGTAATCCTCAGGAAGAACAAGTAAACGTCTCCCGACTCAAACTCAGCAACTTAAATCTTGTGTCAACCAATCACGGCGATCTTTGGGAGCAGATGTGCTACCGGTTCCGGCTCTTCAGCTAGGTACCCGGCGACTTTGCATCGGTAAGGAGAGTTAGTCATCAAGAGTATTGCGATAAAGACCCAACTTTGTGGGTTCTCCCTCCCGGTACCCTTTGGAAGTTTAAGGGATGCATGGTGAAATCCGAATGAGCATCGCACCGGACTTCCCGCAAGGTCTTGATTCAGAAATCAAAATTGCGATTGTCTAAGTTAGGACACAGATTGGTAGGGCGGTAGCTCAAGGCAATGTACACAACTCGTTACCTCTAAAAATATCCTATATCCAATACTCGACGCGGGCCTACGAAAAAATGGACGTTTCCGAGAGCACTAGCAGAAAGGCACAATAGACGGCGCAGCCTTAAGTCACTGAGATAGATTCCTCTTATCACATTCACACTCCAATTTTCACACGTTTCAAAAATGTAGGCTAATCCTGCTCCGAATTTTTGAAGATATCGTATCTAGATAATTTCAAATTCTAACCGATCGAGCGTCTAGCCTCCTTTAAATAATGCAAGCGTTAATGGAGGAATTTATGCCATTTGGAAAACAGTATATCTATCTCTGAGCCTACAGGCTATAGCCTATACTTGCGCCTCTCTGATTGTTTCTGCTAGTTCGAAGTAGGGCCGCGTCGGATCTAGTCATGCGTTCGATGCGGCAGTTTCGACTTTTTTGGCGAGTTCGGAGACTATTTCACGATATAAGAGGGGTTCGATGTTCCTGCCGAGGTTGTACAGGACCCACCAATCGCCCAGGTCGGTCTTGCGCGCTAGTGCTTCCACAACCTAAAAGAGGTTCGAAAAGTTAGCAATGGTACGGTAGGAAAGGAAATACATGCCCTTGCATTAGTGCCGGGTCACGGGTGGAGGTTCGTGTGGCCGTCGGTGTGGCCCCGAATTCAAATCCTTGCCCAGGCCCTTGGTTTTTCGATTGGCTGGTTCTTTAAGACTGGCCGGAGCTTAGCCTACTCGGCCGTAAAACGAGTAGATTGTCTTCGAGTCGGGCATGGCAGGGTCGGGTCGCTGGCTTCGACTCGGAGGGGTTGATCACTTGATTTATTGGTATACATCAGATATCTGGTTGATCTTCTGTAGGTGCTACATCCGGTCACGGACCCATAAAGTTCCTGTGATGACTCGCCATTCAGGGGGCTTGCCAATAAGAGATTTCTGATGCGCTCTTGACCGAGCGTCAGATAGTTCGAGAAATATCCACGGGGATAAAATACCCGACTATCCAAATAGACAAAATTTTTCGCAGCTGTTGTGCTGAACTAGGCATATTTCTCTGTAATGGAAGAGTATCCTGGATCTTTTGCCCTAGCTTATGTACCTGGTGGCATGCTGAATAGTCCTGACTGAAGATGGCTATCTATATCTATCTGATCAAGAACGCCGATTCGACCCAAGCGGAATTTTTGGAAACTAGGTGAGGCTCGGGCAACATAGCAACATAGAAGCATAGGAAATGACAAGCTCCCTGAATGGCGAGTCATTACAGGAAATTTATGAGTCCCTGATCCGATCCGTATCGATTGGCCGTCGGCTGCGGCCGCTTTTGACAAGTTTCCTTTTAATTTTATGTCCGTTTCACCTTTGCTGGGATCGAGCGTAGACACGGCCTTTCACGAGTGTCTCATTTACACCTTCGAGTTTCCACGGAAGTCGAGCGTGTTTTCCCAAGTGTGATTCGACGCCACACCTACTGATAAAACAATACGTGGGACAGTAAGGCCAGGCGTAGCACACAGATTACAGCAATGGTGGGAAATCTTGGCACGTAGCAACAAACCCACCCAAATATTCATATGATACCCGATTTGGTCTTGCGCTTTCTTAGAATATTTTGACCTCGCGAAGGAAATCCTTAAAACGTCACCGGCTGCAGTGAGGTTTTCCTTTTTTACGGGTTTTCTTTACGAGCGCAGCAAATAGTCAATCCCAGAAACAGAATTCTTTTATATGCTCATGCTGAAGTCACGCAGTCTGTTCGATGCGTCGGTCGTGACAAGACCGGCACAAACTCGTTCCGAAATTTACTGAAACTTTTATACATGTCTAAGGTGCTTTCCTGCGTATGATTTGACGGTGTGCGGTACTGGAATGTGCGGGTTTCCGAATGATAACATAAACTTTAAATCCCTGTGCCAAGTAAAATATATTATCCAGCCCTTTTTGCTTTAAAAGTTTAATTTTTTATTGACATCGTTTGAAATTCGTCTGTCTCTAACTGTTTCCCTACTTCCCCAGTTTGAATCTGAATGTAGGCCTACACAGTAATTTCTATTGGGGGGGGGGGGGGGGTATTTTACATTATATGGAAGCAAAAGGAATGAACAGATTAAAGGTAATAATATGTAATGACAATTTCGTCGAAAAATTCCGTCCCAAACCCTCAAACTCCTTTTAAAATTAACCAAAGGTCCAAAGTTTTATCGAAAATGGTTAAAAATCCTGTGGAAGAGAAATTGGGCAGTGGCCAAAGGGTATTTTCTCGAAATCTACCTAACCGAAATAATATGTAATATACATGCATATTTCAAAGCCCAACTCGGCCATACAGATCAGACTCCTTGAAAGTTTTACCCATAAACTCGAACTACAAAAACAAGACCAAAGGTTTCGATGGGATCCCAAATATTGAATATTTATTGGGCTACTTGATCCAGACAAGCGAATCTTGTAGATTTCCAGTCTTCGCCAAACCCCGTTAGCATTTTGCTATTACTTATAACCAAGTTCAGATGTGGATTCAGCATGCATGTTTACTCCAACATCTCATCTCTTAATCGACTTCAGACCAACTTGACCACTTGGCCAGCTTCCTCCTTTTAACAGTACTCTAGGCGAACTGCATGCAGAGCACATTGAGAGCTAGGTGAACCTTTCGATCCAAATTTCCTGGCTTTGGCAAACCTTGCCAGCTTATCCGTCAAGGAAATAAAGTTCAAAATTGGATTCAGCATGTCTCCTTATCCCCCCAGTACCGAACCTCTAATCTCGCCTCTAATCGATCTTTAGTACGTTCAAAAGCTGCAACAGCATGTCTCATTGGGTTTTAAACTTCATGCTAAATTTCCGGCTGTGGCCGGATTCCGTGTCAACTACTTGTCCGGCAAGAAAATAATTTTTATATTCGGATTCAGAATGTCTCCTTATCCCTAAATCAAACTTCTAATCAACTTTAGATAAAACTTTTACTTTTCCCAAACTTTCCGGTTTTGCTGGATTCCGAGTGAACCACTTGTACGGCGAGAAAACAAAATTTTCATATTCAGATTCAGCATGTCTCCTTAAACCGAAATCGAACCTTTAATCAACTTCACATTTAACTTCTACTATTCACAATCTTTCCGGTTTTTGCCGGATTTCGGACGAACTACTTGTCCGGCGAGAAAATGTTTTTCATCATCGTGTTCAGCATGTCTTCTTACCCCATAATAGACTATCACATTAGCTCTTTAAAAATATTTTGTCTGCCCCTTAATCTGAACCCCCTCCCTCGCCCCTAAATGTAGGGCTACAGAGCCCATCTACGAACTTGACCTTACCCTTGACACAAAGAATCCTCACACCAAGTTTCTTCAAAATATCTCATTCCCTTCGAGAGTTATCGTGCTAACAGACGGACAGACGGACAACTTTTGCGATGTCATAGGTATCCCTCCACTTACGTTTCGGGATCCCAAAAAATGATGGATCGTTCCTGTTTCTATTGACGGTTAAATATCATGGAAGAGATCAGTAGGCTACGCCACTGAATGCATGTAATGTGACCTCCATTCCAATACCTGCAAGTTCAACGTTTTCTGAAAAAGCTTTTGCTCTGAAGCATGGGATCGTATTTAATTCGTAATGAAACATAACAAAGCGACCGGAAGAGGCATTTTTCCTAAACGCCGGAAATCCTGATTTCTAGAGCAGATAGCACATTTCAGAGATTGACAACCTGATATCTGGCCCGGTTAGTGCATAATAAGCATTTTTTGCTGGTTTCGTGTTCGCGTAATACAGCAGAATGTTTTGTAAAGTCGTGAGCCAAAAAATTGTTATCAGTCAGATACATTTCCGAAAAGATTAGGAACGCAATTAATCATTCATAGTGGTTGAATTCGCAGGATATTTTTAGTCAGGCATTGTTAGGAAATATTTATTATTTTATGTTCCTGAAGCTCTTGGACCCTGGCACTTCCGAAATTTTTGGAGGTTGTAATAACCTGCGGCACAAAATTCCCTGTCGATGCAGGGTAATTCAGTTTTTCAGAACTCGACACCTTGGCGTCTAAAAGTTCCTGCCCATCTTCCGATACTCGTGAGTGGACCCTATTCCGCTCTTGTAGGTTGCGTTCCAGGACTTAACGATTGTTAAAGGACCCCTCTTGCTTATTCTGGCTTTTAGAATATACCAAGCTGCCTTATGGAATTATAAGCTTCTAAAATCCCCACCTTTCTCCATTGTTTCATTTTGTTCCTACGAATTTTTAGCGCTTTTTCGGCCGTGCCTAGTTTTGCCCGTTACGCAACTCAAAATTTGCCAAAATCTCCGACGTACGCCGAGAACTCTTTCAAGTTTCACACACAATGATATCAGAATCTTCTGTTTTTTACTTCTCATATTCGCTTAGTTTTTCCACTTTTTAACCACGGCGCGTTGACTCTTCAAATGCTTTGCGCCCAGCCGCCGCGTTGAGGAGAAGGGAGGCTGGATAGAATCGACAAGCGCTAACAAGAAAATCGCCAAATTCAGGTGGAAAGTAATGGTATTTTTGAAAAACAATTTTTCTGATCGACTCCATAGTGAAAGATCATTTCTAGTAAGAGTTGTGCTTTGACAAATGTTAATAGTTGTTAACTTTTTGCGTTCCAGGTTTCTGATTTCGAAATTTAAGCTCCGCCCACCTACAATTTCCGTTCCAGAGCATAACGATTGTTAACTATTTTGAAACGATGGTCGGTGTGGCGTGGCGTTTTCGACTGCGCCTTAGAAGACCCTGTTGCAAAACAACAAACATTTATGTTATTTGAGATATGCCCTGCCATCCATTAGTATTTAGTTAGAGTGACAGCTACCAATATCCGAATGATCCGCAGAAGAAGACGAAGAAAAGTAAATACATAAAAATAAGCATTGAGAAACCCGGATAGGTTAGTACATTTAATTATCAAGTTAGGATTCGAATACTCATTTAAGTGAATTTAAATAAGATAAGATATTTATGTTGTGAAGTAGTCAAAGTGAAAGAGGTATGAATATTATGTTTATGTTCCTCTTTCAGGGTTTTTATGTTTGGATTCGAAGGTTAAAGGTCGTTCTACTTACCTGGTTACCCACGCTACCGAACAACAGGCTCACAATCCTAACACACCCCTCTTACTCATCTGCCTTTTCTGTTATACCTATCTCCCCTTAAGCTTCACAAATACCTGCCCGATTGTTTCGTTTGGTGAACTACGAGTTTTTAGCGCTAAATACTCGTTGAGCCCAAGCTGACTGGGAGGGAAACATGTATTCAAACAATGCATAAAACGGATACGTCAGCTATGATGCCTCGGCAGCGTATTTCGGCCCTTCTTGGCAAGGGTCGAAAAGCAAGAAGGGCCGAAATATCGCTGCCAGAGCATCGTAGCTTATGTATCCGTTTTATGCATTGTTTGAATATAATTTTGGCGCGCTTTTTCGGCCGAGCCGAGTTTTTCAGTCACGGAGCTAAAAGCTTTAAGGGCCGACGGCAACTCTTTCAAAATAAGTGCATGAGAAGATTCGAAATGTGTTTCTTCATTTTAGAATAGGTGGTACCTATGGGTCTATCTTGTCTTCTGGAATGTTTATCATTTTTAGCATTGTTCAGGAAATCTATCTGTTTAGCATTGTCAAATATGAATAATTACGTTTAATAAATAACTTATTAACTGGGCTGGAATGGAAAAAGCACGCGAAGGCTTAAAGCGGTAAGTCTGCTTGAAGTCGGCAACTGGTAGTAGTCATACTTCTAATAAAGAAATTCGATTTTTTGTTTATTTTTATTAACAGACGCTTTTTTAATAGTTATTTTTGCATGGCGTTTCTTTAGAAGGGATGGGAAGGTGCCAATCGGTTGCCGGTCGATTTTCGGTTGCTGCCAACAGGTTCAGGTCGATTTTCGGTCAGTACCTACCGATTTTTCGGTCGATCGATTCTCCGTCGGTTTTCAACCCAATCGGTTACTGTATGCATTTACGGCCTGTTTTCTGTCCAACTGTACACCAGGTGCTCCAACGTAAGTAGCCCTCACGGTTACACAATGACTTATGTAACAGTTACACAATGACCTTTTGCCGAACCAATAAATAACGTAAAACAAAAAAATGACAAAATGGCTTACCTCAGCGGGGATGTAGCGGGCCCGGGCATGCAAGATCGCGGGGCGGATGCGGGGCCATACAAGGAGCGCCGCCCTGTAGAGACAAAGCGCGGACAACAGCGTGCAGAGAATGATATACCAGAACCAGAGAAAGACATATGACTTTTCGTTTATGATATTCTGGGGTAGAACGCACAGTGCGTCGTGCCTGGTGATTGTGCCTGAACTTCCGTATTTGTGGAATGTGCATTTGGTGACACGTGGGAAAACGTAGATCATTGGGTCGTTGCGGTTTTCCTGGTCTTCGTCGACGTACGACGCCACCTGAAAGAAGATTCAGATTATTTATTAACACAAAAACTAAAACACTTCCTGGAACAAACTGCATGTCCGCCTAAAAAAAAGGCCATGCGGTCTATGGGAACGAACATACAAATAAGGAGCTCATTCAGTAATACTCCTTTTTAGAACAAACATAAAAAGAAACATTACTGTTTAGATACATTTATAAATACCAACTTTCAACTACGATCACTTGAAAATGACTCTTTTAGTTGTTTTTTAAAGTTTCACTGAAAAGCCAACTTATTTTTGTGTCATTTAATTGCATGCACTGAATTATTTGGGTTCTGCAAAAGTTTTTTTTTTTTTTTCCACTATCTGCTCTAGTTAAGACGTTCAGAATATCTGAGGCCGTCCCCACAGCGCACATTCTACTATGACGCGAGAAATTTTAATCTAAACACAAACGCGGCTTATCAATGTGCAGTGGTGAGATTGTTGAAGATTGCTTAGTGCCTGAACAAAAAAAACAACATAAATCTTTTTTCTTAATGCACAGAACAAAAATACAAGCGAATAGAGGTACCACAAAATCACGCGGAAATTCCACTATTCGAAAATCGATTATTCGTGAATAGCGGGACAGCGAAGTACGGTAACGCACTTTCAGCGGGTCTTCAAGCCAACTTCAGTGAATAAGTGATCGGTAACTAGACTGTCCTATCCCAGCCCTTTTCGGTTGAACTTTAAAAGACTGAAGGGTTGTTGCATTCCTAATACACAGAGGTATTTCATTGCATACCGTTACTGCTGCATGTCTTATTGAAAATGTATTTGTGATGAAGATAAAGATGTGACTCGTCTTCCTCAGCATCGAAAGCTGAGTTACCCAGTTCACTTCGCATGTTACATGGAGCTACTTAGGGGACGTTTTCGCGTGGTTGGCTCCGATCCCGTCGACCTCCCGTCGAGCTCGACGGACATTCTCGCGTGGATTCCGTCGATCTTTTTGTCATTTTCGCGTGTATGGATTAACAGGTGAACGGGCTATCCAGCTCGACGGACGCCTCCCGTTCAACACCGCTCCAAGGGCAACGTTGAGCTGAACGTGGATAGAAAAAAGGTCTGCACAGTTTGAAGACAGAAAAAATGTGGACCTTCCCACTCCTATGCTCCCATCCAGCTGAATGCGCATTCTCGCTTGGACGGAACCCATCTTCCTCAGCCGCTCAACACCCGATCGATAATTCTCATTTTCGCGTGAATGGTGGCACCGTTCAGCTCTACAGCCATCAACGCGAAAACGTCCCCTTTAGTTTAAAGTTTAACTGAAAAACCAGCTTATTTCTCTATTTTCTTCTCACCCCCCCCCCCCCGAAATAAATTCCTGGATACGGGCCTGGTTGAGAATATGGACGACCTCCCGACAAGACCGGACCACTCCACAATTGAACCGATGAATGTAAAGAAGAGAACAAACGTTTTTTTGCCAGATCCTGTGATCGAGGTCGAGTTTCGTGACGAAGCTTGAGGAATCAAATATCGAACGTTGTAGATATCAGACAATAATTTTCCGACATTTGCCGTTGTAGTTAAATATTCAAAAATATTCACAGGATAGAGGTAGAAGCACATAGAGGTGCCACAAATCCGAAAGGGAAAACTCATAGTATGAAAATTTATCATTCGTGAATAACGTAGCAACGAAATGTCGCATATTTTGTCGGGTCTTGAAGCCTATTTAGTGAATAAGTGATGGGTAACCAGATGGTTGCTTCTTGGACCTCTTGCGCTGACTGCGGATCATGATAGATGGCTCTACACAGATAAGTCACCTAAGAAAGAGTTCCCCTCAGAGTTTATGAACCTTAACGTTTCATGCGTTACGCGTCCTTGCGTATGACTTGGCAACAACATGCATGTTCCTTCAAAGAGGGTGAGAGTGCACCCTTAGCGGTCCCTTGGCAACTGAATAACAGACGGAGCATTAACCTTTTGAAAATAAACCAGACAGGAATCTTCTGCCTCGTCAACAACCCGACCCCATTTAACTGTCACTCTCTGAAGGATTTACTGAGTTGTGAATTTATGCGAAAACGATTCTGAGTAATTTATTGATGGGAGACCATTCCTCCAAGAAAATGCAAACTACCTTTTACCTTTTATGTTTGTATAAAATGCCACCTAGCTTTTACCTTGTATCATCTGTATGCCTTTTTTTCTTATTTTGATTGAAATGAAAATTAAGAAGTCCTAAAATGTATGTCCATCCTAAAACCAGGGACCCATAAATTTCCTGTAATGGCTCGACATTCAGGGGGCTTGTCAAAAAGAGATTTCTGATGCGCTCTTGACCGAGCTTCAGATAGTTCGAGAAATACCCACGGGGATAAAATACCCGGCTATCCAGATAGACAATATTTTTCGCAGCTCTTGTGCTGAACTAGGAATATTTCTCTGTAATGGAAGAGTATCCTGGATCTTTTGTCCTAGCTTAGGTACCTGGTGGCATGCTGAATAGTCCCAACAAATTTTGTCCATCTGAGCAAGAACGCAGATTCGACCCAAGCGGAATTTTTGGAAACTAGGTGAGGATCGGGCAACATAGCAACATAGAAGCATAGGAAATGACAGGCCCCCTGAATGGCGAGTCATTACAGGAAATTTATGGGTCCCTGCTAAAACTAAAGTCCTTCTGAATCTGAACAGGTGGCTATCATCAGCGTCTCACCATTGTCTAGAAATCGACCGTAAAGGCTACTCAAGAGGTTTGCCTGAAAATATTGAATCCTGCATCCTTAATTTCTGTGGCAATTTATGGCACGTCTTACGACCTGTCTTACCTATAGGTACTAGTGCAACCTACTTCCATAATCACTCCATATATTTCCAAGCCCCGAGACCCCCATTTCGTACGGTACATTCTAACCCCTTTAACAAAACCACGCTGATTTTCTCACTTGCCGTGTTTTGCTGCCTTCAACGTGTATCACACTGTCGACGGTTATCTGTAAGAACTTTTTCCATCAGAACAAGACCAAAGGTGTCGATGGGATCCCAAAAATCTAATATTTGATTCAGACAATTGGGTCTTGTCTTCGCCAGATCCAGTCTTCGCCAGGCTAATCATCAGATAAAACCAAGTTCAGATATACCTCTATAAGCCATATCTATTTTGACGATATTGACCAAGACTTCATGCTTTACTTCTGCCAAGTTTCCGGTTTCGCCCGAATTCCGAGCGAACTACTAGTCCAGCAAAAAAAGAAAACTCAGAAACGAATTCAGTGTATCTCCTTATCCCTATAAAGAACTTTCAATAAAACTTTGACTTAAAAAAAATTCCAGTTACAACAGGATTCCGGACTAATTATATGCCCGGGTAAAAATTACTGTCATATACATACTCAGCCTCTCTTCTTAACCCTTAATCTGTCATCTAATCAAGCTTTTGCTTTTAACAAATTTTCCGGTTTTGGCCGGATTACGGGTGAACTAGTTGTTCGGCGAGAAAATGTTTTTCACCGTCGTGTTCAGCAAGTCCTTTTACTCCTAAATCGAACATTTAATCAACTTCAAATGAAACTTTTACTTCTAACCAACTTTCCGATTTTCGCCGGATTCCGGACGAACTACTTGTTCGGCAAGAAAATGGTTTTCACCATGGTGTTCAGCATGTCTTCTTACCCCTAAACCGAAGATTTGATCAACTTCAAATAAAACTTTTACTTTTAACCAACTTTCCGGGTTTTGCCAAATTCCGGACGAACTACTTGTCCGGCGAGAAAATGGTTTTCACTATCGTGCTCAGAATGCCTTCTTACCCCATAATCGACTATCACATTAGCTGTTTAAAATTTTTTGTTTGTCCCTTAATTTGAACCCCCTCCCCCACCCCTAAATGTAGGGCTACAGAGCCCATCTACGAACTTGACCTTACCCTTGACCCAATGAATCCTCACACCAAGTTTCATCAAAATATCTCATTCCCTTCGAGAGTTATCGTGCTTACAGACAGACGGACATTTTTGCGATGTCATAGGTATCCCTCCACTTACGTTTTGGGATCCCAAAAACCGGTTATGTAAATTGTTTCCCTGTTTTCGCTACAAGTCAACGGGTCTCGGAAAAGGCTTAAAACAGCCAAAACCGTGGGTTATTCGCTGAAAGCACAGCATAGTTTTAAAGTATTCAAATATTTTAAAATACTGTAGTGGGAGGGGTCCTTTAAGACTGGCCGGAGCTTAGCCTACTCGTCCGCAAAACGATTAGGTTGAGTGGAAGCACAGCCGAGTTTTAAAGTATTCAATATTTTAAAATACTGTAAGTTGAAGAGTAAATAATGCGAGGGGTCCTTTAAAGGATCCCCCTTGCTTATTCTGCCTTTTGTATTATCCCAAGCCCCCTCGTGGAATTGCAAGCTTCAGAAATCCCCGCCTTTCATAGTCCCACCTGAATTGTTCCAACAGATTTGCTGTTGACCAACCCATTTAACCATCCCCTGTCTCCTGTATTTCTACTGAGCAACTCCGACCTTAGGTCACTAAGGTCGTGGGCAAACTGACATGAACTAGCCAACACTCTCCTCAGGGTCACCACACATAGGGCACGAGTAAAGTGTGTTTACTCCCTCCCTGTATATTCCTCCTCATTCCCAACGGTAGAAAAGTTTGTGTTCTTGGTAATACTCTATATGACTAAGTCCAAAACACGCCAGGAAGAACTAGAAAACGTCACACTAACGACTCAAACTCAACAACTCAAATCATGTGCCAATCAAGAATCAATCACGGCGCTCGTTCGGGACAGTTGTGGTGTCGCTTCCGGCTCTTCCGCTAGGTACACGGCGATTTTGCATCGGCAAGAAGAGTTAGTCGTCAAGAGTATAGATAATAGGCGTTATTTGGGAATTGGCGATTTCGCTGTTGACCAGAGGAAACGGCGATTAGATAAGGTTTTGCCGAGGGTTTTGCACAAATGACGGTTTCATAGTAAAGGAATTCTTTCTTGCAATTATCTCCCTTTTAAATCAAAAAAGGGACGAACATTTTCAAATCAGCATATCTAAAATAAGGGTTGATCTACAGGCGCGTTGAGATAGATGACGACCCGACTAATTTACATTTTTGAATTTGCATACAAATATTAAAGTAGTCGAAGCTGCTCTGAAAGCCGGTTGGCATAATTACACTGATTAAGTTTGGTTCTGGAGTTCTAACTGAAAAAATTAAGATTGTGGGAGACAGAATTGCGAAGGCTTAGTTGCGTGTGAAGGAATGAAAGAACGGTTTGTTTTGTATATAAAATGAAAATAGGTTAGCTGAACAGGATACTGTAAAACAGCTTAAGGCGTATTCTCGCCGTTCCCCGAGGACTCCACTTGACGAGTTCCCGCGTTTTTGTTTGTCCCGAGGACTCGCTACCCGTATTCTCGCGAGTCCCCACGGACGGGGAATGCTCCGATTATCTCCACCATCATCAAAAAGGACTGCTTTTCAGATTCGGAGGGGAATCAGTTTTTGCTGGTGTTGGTGCAATGTAAATTAATTAAAAACATTCAGAATACACAGAACCAAAAATAAAGTGGATCCAGACTAATTTCGTCAACTGAATATATTTTTCTTTTGAGCAAATTCCATTTTGGAAGCATTCTCCACGTTCTCGCTGTTTCTGTACGCGGAGTCCGCGTGGAGTGACTCCCTCTATTCTCGCCGTTCCCTTCGATTCCCCGAGGAGTCCTCGGGTAACGGCGAGAATACGCCTTTAGTCATATATTTTATGTCGGAAAGGGGTACTTGCAGCCAAGAATCGAACTCGAAAAAACGTCCAGGTAACATTTAACGGTACTTTGAAAGCAGTCGACATGATCTTCTTTCAAGTTTCCATGATTTTATTCTTGTATTAGCAGTATGATTTGAAAAACGAAAATCCGGTCGTTGAGCTTATGAAACTTGAGGGTACGTGCACACGTTGTCCGATTTTCACAGCCTGGTGTGAATTTTCTCCTTCGCTCCAAAATTTTGACGCATCGCATGCAGGTTTCCCCATAGTGATGTGAGTTTCGGAAGCGTATTTTCGCTTGCGAAATCTTATAGGACGTGTGTGCCCGTGCACAGTTTTTATCCCGTGCGCGGTACTCTTGATCACTATCTCTCCTTGCCGATGCAAAATCTCCGGCCTCTCCGGGTACCTAGCGGAAGAAAGGCAGAAGTGGTGTCACAGCTGCTACCAAAGATCGCGGTGATTGATTGACACAGGATTTGAGTCGTCGAGTTTGAGTCGTACGGACACGCTTACTTTACTCCTTCTTCCTGAGGAGCGCTGGCGTGTTTTGGACTTAGTCATGTAGAGCATTTGGACGTGATGAAAATTTTCTGCATCGTCAACCCCAAATTCGGATCAGAATTTCGCGTCCGAAAAACCGGATGGAAGCTGGACCTTTTAGGTGGGATTATATGTAATACGGAGCGTATTGTTACAATGAAACAAAAAATCTCAGTTTCAATTCAATTCAATTCATTTATTTGTATCCGCCAAAGCTGGCGAGTAGAGAAAATATAATAATTTCAAATATAATTTGAAATTAAATTCACGTTTGGTTACCCCATTAGAGATTTTTGACTGATAGGCGGAAAATGGAGAGAAGCAAAAATCAGTCAGTAGGAAGGATTATTCTGAACACAACTGTACCTTTTCTTTCTGCTAAATCCTAGCAGCAGTCAAATTGTTCACGAAAGCCGAGACAAAAGCAGAAACTAAGTTCTCTGCGGCTCATTAAATATTCAGCAGGCCAAACTGCATTGACTAGCTTAGGGGACACAGCTTATTTCTGAATACATGCTGGTAGCAGAGGCGTTACTAGCCAAAATGTTTGGGGGGGGGGGGGGGGGGCAAGGAATTTACCGACTGGCTGGTAACTTTTACCGACTGTTTTTGCAGAAAAAAACGACTGTTTTCAACAAAATCGACTGATTTTCAGAAAAAAACGACTGTTTTAACAAAAATCGACTGATTTTCAAAAAAATCGAATGTTGTAATGAAAAAAATCAACTGTTTTGGCGAAAAATCGTGGCGCTTCGCGCCGACTCGGTTATTTTCGACCTACTGGCCGACAACATTGGGGGGGGGCGCCCCCCGCCAGGTCGTGACGCCCCTGGCTGGTAGTATTTCAAAAGAACAAATACTGTCAAATATTTAGCTAGGTTTTACTTTTGTTCATATACCAGCTAAATGTTTTGTTTTATTTTGCTGTTGTTAAGATCTGTTTTGAACCTTCGGAATGCTTCCAAATCCTGTCACCAGATGATCCCTCGGTCGTATCGAGTTCTGGTTTGAACTTGTGACTTGGTTTGGGGTTGGGGAATGCTTCCGATGTAACTCCTTTTAGTAAGGAAGCTTGGGGAGGAGAAAACATGCATCCTTCAGAACTCCTTGCCGTATGAGAGTGGTTTGGGGCTTTCCGGTATCGATCTCCCCGTTGCGGCGACTTTGTAACAGAAGGGAACACTTGTGGCGGGCCAAGTCCCTCACGTCTATATTGAAAACAGCTGTTGATCAAGCTGACCCGTCTTTCCCAGCTGTAAAGACCGGAACGCATTTCCAGAGAAGACTGTTATATCTGATAATGCACATATGTTCCGTCGATCCAGTATTTCGTTAACATTTTATTCCAGCATTCAAGCAGAATTTCTTTTGCCAACATAGGTCAAATTTAATTTATCAGCCTTTGTTTTAGCTTAATTAGTTTTCAAGTGCACCATGATCAGGGTCGTATCCGGGAATTTATTCCAGGGGGGGGCGGTCCGCGGGTCGTACCTAATCGATACCTAAAAGTATAACTAAAACATATATCAGAGGTTAAAGCCCACGAAAGACAATTATTTTTTCGGATGTTTGGGAGGTGGTCGAACCTCCTAACCACCACCACCACCCCCAAGTTTTAATGACTTTTGGTGATAATAAATAGTGTTTTTGTTTTTAGTATTTTCGACGACCTCTGAAAGTCCGACATTGCTTCTGTGTACTAAAGTCGAAAGGCCATAACAGAAACATGCGAAGAAAAAAGTTTAAATTTGTCCACTATAAAATCCATATTAACCGACTTCCATATTATCCAAATCCGTATTAAATGGACCGGGAAACAAAACCGAGCTACCGTGAAGATATTTTTCCACTTATGCCTTGAACACACGATCAGGGTCAGGTGCTCCCGGGCCGGAATCCTACCGGATTTTCTTCATCACTTCTATATGGAAAAGTTGAGGTTTTTTTTTCAACTTTATGACAAAAGTGAAGAAAATCCGGCCGGGAAATCCTTGTTGTGTATTCGCACCATCATGTGCGAAATGGCTGCCGCTGGAGCAGGGATTGGGACGAGTTGGGGAAATATTTCGTCAGGTTCTGAAACTTGTGGCCGGACGTAAAATAGAACTGAATATGTACATTACTTACATTAATCCCATAAGAGAAGAACTCTCCGCCGAGGAATCGGTTCATCAGATACATCTGACCAATGATGTTAACTAGCGCCAGGAACTCACAGAAGAAGTAGCGGATTGCGTACATCTTATGTTGCTAAAAATAGGACAAATAAGGAAGATTAGAATATGGCAACGTGGTTGGCTAGAGCATTTGCTCAGTCCAACACAGTTACGACGCCGGTGGTTGGGATACAATAATTCGTGTCAATGAAAAGACACTTAGCACTATGCTCTTTTTGCTAAGACGTTACAAGGTAACTGACTACTCTAAAATTTAGCCCTGCTTCCTGCAAATTTCATAAAGCTTAGGCTATTTTAGCCCCTGAAGCCCCTTACCCTTGTCTGGCATATCACGCATAATGTCCATAATCGGTCTCCTGACCAATTGGCGTCTCGAAATCAATGAATGGGAGCTTCTTACGTCTCATAAAGAAACAACAAGTGCGCAAGCGCTCAGACGTGAGTGTAAAAGTAAAATAAATATTCTTTGAGCCCAAGCTGACTTTGAAACATTTATTCAAACAATGTTTACAACGGGTACGTCAGCTACGATTCTTCATCAGCGATATTTCGGCCCTTTTTGGCAAGGGTCCTCGTCAGGCTGTCAATCCTCTGGTTCAACTTCGGGGAAGGAAACAAACCTGTTATCACAGGAAGGAAACAAACCTGTAATCAGGGCCGAAATATCGCTGATGAAGAATCGTAGCTGACGTACCCGTTGTAAACATTGTTTGAATAAAAGTAAAATGTGTATCACATTTTACATACAAACAGCTTTAGAACCAAGACATTTCAAATCCCCAATAACCAAACAAGTATTGAAATAACCTAATTTGTAATCATCCCACTTTAAATGTAAACAAACCGCAAGTAGAAATCCAAAGAAACGTTGAAGATCTTGCAACGATGGTCTGACAGCCAGTCCGACCCTTTAAACCTCTTTTCCACTAGCAAGGTAATAACAAGTGCAATAAACCAAATCGTAGCAGCCTAAAACCCCCTTTGTCACAATTAATTAAGAACGGCATATCATCGGTCATATGACAGGAGAGTCCAGTTTCCAACTGTTCATAAAAGAATTAAGTCACGTCGTCTTATTTTCTGCTGTTAAACCAAAATCCTCATCCATAGATATAACTCCCCAAATATACAAAAGCTGAACTTGAAACCTGTCACAGACGAACTTAACTCATGGGAAATCTGGGCCAGCTGCCCATGAACGGGAGGGGGGGGGGGGCGGGACCCATCAAAATGCGTATTCACACCTCTTTTTCCTTAAGTATACCAGCTTAGAATTTGATTCCAGTCACGGGTCAAAAACTTTTTTCATGGGCAATTTGGGCCGACTTGCCCATGAACGGGGAGGGTGGGGGTGGTTCAGCTCTATATATATATCCCCAACCACTATGATCCAAAAGCACAAAGGAATTTCATCGCATTATCTCCAGTCATCGTCAAGTTAAAAACATCAAAAATGGGCAGTCTGGGCCCAATTGCCCCTGAACCAAGTGGGGGTGGAGTTTGGGACCCGCAAAAAGTAAAAAGAGACTCACAAATGCTCACAAACCTGCCAAGTTTCAACTTGATACCTGTTGATTCCTGTCGTGGGCAAAGAACTTTACTCCTAGGCAATCTGGGCCCAGTTGCCCATGAACGGGGTGAGTGGGAGAGTGCAACTTCCGGTTCTGGTCAAGTTATGAACATTATTCACTGGGCAATCTGGGCCCATTTGCCCCTAAACCGGGTTGGGGTGGGACCTCCAAAAGGCACAACTAGACCCAAATACCAACTAGTGTACCAAGTCTGAACTTGATACTTGCACTGGTTCACGAGTTATGAGCTCCACAAAATATGGTGAAAACTGGAAACCGAAAACCGAAAGTTGCGACAGCGCTCGCAATAGTGGATTGTTCCAAGGGACACTCCACTAAAAACGACAAGCGTAAAAATCAGTATTATGCCAGTAGGTGGGATGGAATACATCTATGAAATACGGAATCTCGGGAATGGGAACGGATGGAGATATTACGGAAGTAGAACAGTTTAATCTAAAAGTGACAACGGTTCCTTTAAGGTAATAGTATACAAATGGGTGAGCAAACCTTCGGTCTGACTTTGAATAGTACCCGTAGGTCATTTCAGTTAAACCTTCCAGTCGAGCGGTAAAGCATCTAATGTGGTAGGTAACCACGTTTGCATGGGTGTTTCTTCACAGCGCGTGTAGGATATGACTAGTTTTCCGGTTATTTCTGCTACGATAAATTGGTGAAAGTAGGCGCCAAGGCGAGGGGTTGTCCACTCTCGATTTTATTGTACAGCAAGCGGCACCGGCTGACACCGGACGGCACCGGTTGCCACTGTTATTTTTTTATGACCCGCCATTTTGAAAAGGCGGAGTAAATGAAGAAAATAAAGAAAATAAGCTAAACACAAAAACACACATTAAAAAATTTCTTTATGTCTAAACTTTGTGTGTGTTTTAATCCGCTTTCAGCTTGTGTATTTGGCGGTTTACAAATACAATATACATAAATGTAGGCTATATAGTAAAGCAAAATTTTTCTTCCAAAGGAAAACAAGTATACAGGCCATTGGGGGCACTGGGATATATTTGGCACAGCACATCGAGAGTTGAATGTCGTGTGTCTTTCCTTTTGACACTCACATCTATTTCTTTAGTTGTATTTCCTAATTTCTTCAGCTATATTTCTCGGTATTTCTTGATTTCTTTAAGGATATAGCCTAGGGGAAAACTCCACTGATTGTATTAGACAAGCTAGGAAAAAAATTCTACCAAACTGGAGACATTGAATGAACGAATTAGTACTGTATCGGTATTACACTAAAATAAAAAATCTTGCAGGATTCGCTACTGGGATTAATCTTGCCTTTATTGAGTTAAGATTATCTCTAATTCGGACCAATCTTATCCCAGTAGACTTAAGATGAATCCGAGTAGCAAATGCTGCAGTTAACTTTAATCCTTACTCGGGGAAACTTTTTACAGTGCAGCATGGGAACCATTAATAACAGGACTAAAATTGAGTACCTTAACATGCGAGAGGAGATAATCAACTAGGATCCTCTTCTTATCCTCCTTCTCTTCCTCGGTTTTAAGTCCTTGGTTCAAACCCATGACGAGGGTGGACATCAAACCATTTTCCCAATTTCCCCATAGCCACTTTGGAACATAGCACAAAATGGCTTGGAAAAACAAGACGAAGCAAACCCACTGATAATACGCGTGGTACTGTTTTTCGCTGTTTCCGGGTCCGGCGCTTATTCCGGGATGTGGAACATCGTGTCCGATCTTTCTCTGAAAGGCGTCAGGCATAGTAAAAGTACTTGAGATCCAACAGTATGTGTTAATAACGTGGATAGGTACGTCTCCATCGTTCATGCAGGCAATTGGCGTTCCAATGTACTGAGCTGCGGTCGTAATCAGTGACGCACCAATCAGAAATGCTGTTGTGACCACGTAAGATAGTCGAAAAATGGAACTTTCAAGTTTTACATCTTGCTTTTGAAAATACACGCGGAGACCCGCGAGTAAATTATACATTTTTCGGCACTGTTTCACAGAGATCCCAACGGAGCAAACTGTTCAGCGTTCGGTAACTCTGCTACGATGTGACGCAAAAGTCGGAGCAACGCACATTACCAGCTGCCTCTGGCATCTGACGGATCCGCGGTTTCATTACGCTTTGTTAAGCGGCAAAGACTCGGGACGCGGAGTTGTAGGTGGAATCACTACTAACGTTGGGTGGAATTGTAAGTGGTTCGGATGATGATATGAAGAAGAAAAAAGCTTTCGCTAAGATACAGGTGACCGTACGTGGTCTTTTGTAGCGGGTCATATTTAACTATTGCTCCTTATATTTAAGCTTTTTCAAACGTTAACTATGGGCTTACTGTTAATGTGAGAGAGGTCGGAAAAGAAGTCGTCTTCGCTTCAGTGGGAGCTAAAGCTCTGGGTAAAGTACTTCGTTGGCCTATGAGCGAAAGCAGACAAAACCTTACAATAGACGACCCATTTAAAACGATTCATTGGAGACGTGACAGAAACCGCATAAACCGTTGTCCGAGCCAACTTGAAAGGAAGATAATGTCACTAAAAGAAATGGCTGAAACCTTATATGTTAGTACGATGGTTATTCAGACCTGACGAACTAATTTCTTATTATTGTTCTGTCGAATACGTGTATCTCTTTTTTCTCGACCGAAAGCTTTGATGAATCTGATGGTTTATCTTATGATCATTGCACTGTCAGCAGAGGCGATACTAGCCAAAATGTTTGGGGGGGGGGGCAAGGAATTTACCGACTCGCTGGTAATTCTTGCCGACTGTTTTTGCAGAAAAAACGACTGTTCTCGCGACTGTTTTCAAGAAAAAAACGACAGTTTCGAAAAAATCGACTGATTTTCAGAAAAATTGACTGTTTAGATGAAAAAATCAACTGTTTTGGCGAAAAATCGCGGCGCTTCGCCCCGACTCGGTTATTTTTTACCGACTGGCCGACAATATTGGGGGGGGGGCGTCCCCCCCCCCCGGTCGTGACGCCCCTGACTGTCAGAAGTTAACACATGCCCAAGCATCCTTATGTTAAATGCTATGACGGATATCGAACATTGGTTAGGATCGTTTAGGACCGTGTCAAGTGTTCTCTAATTCTGAATGATGCGGATTCATTTGATAATTCGAAGTCTAACTTCACTGTAAAAAGTCCCTCCGTAAAAAGATTAAAGTTAACTGCAGTATTTGCTACTCGGATTCATCTTATCTATACATGGTATTAATCTTATCTGCGTAGAGATAAGAGTAATCCGAGTAGCAAATACTGCAGTTAACTTTAATCTTTATACGGGAAAACTTTGTACAGGGTTCTGTCTAAGCAAACGACGCTGCTGCTTCGCTAGGGTGAAAAAGGAGGAAGGGCAGGGAAGTTCTGCTGGTTTTCTTCATCCTCTTCCTTAGGACAGGAGCCCTCGAGGGGTTGCCCACTCTCGATTTTAGTGTATAGCAAGTGCGCTGTGCCCGGTCGGTGCCGGCACCGGTTGCCACGTGATAAAACATCAGATTAGCATTTTTAGAAGCGTTTGAAACATGAATCGCCTAATTTATAGCCGGCACCGCCAAGTTCAGTCGGTGCCGGGTAAGGGTCTACAGCAGGTGCCGGGAGTCGGTAGCCCTGCTCTGATTAAAGGCAGGAGCCCTGTTTTGATTGACAAAGAAAGGGCAATAGCCTGGTTTGGTTTTGGGGCCGAAGTGGCAAATGCGAAAATTATAGGCCTAGTTCGTAACAAAGTTTCGTTTACTTCATTTCATTTCTGAGTTTGCTTTAAGTCCACTGGCAGGGGCGTCACTAGCCTTTTACCTTTGGGGGGGGGGGGGGGGTGACGTCCATTTTGTGTCAAGATATTTGCCTAAAAAAGTACGTTAAATGAGTAACAGAATAAAGCAATTTTTTTTGGAAATTAACAAAGAATTGGTCCCGAGTTTTCTGCTGTTTCCATTTTTATTACTCCTACCTAACAGCCTACACCTTCTTACCCGACACCTTCCTGGTAGGGGGGGGGGGGGCGGCTTCAGAATTTTACCGGAATTTTTCGAAGTTCTACAGGATTTTTTCGAGGTTCCACCGGGAATTCTCCGTACTGACCATCTGTGGAGAAACTCTAGACTTCTGACTTCGATTATCTGTTACAAACAACAACAAAATAGGTTCGTTAAAGTTTAACTTAAAATACAGCTTATTTTTAAATCTGATGTTTCAGTAAGCCTCCACTGAAATATTTTGACACATCTGTGGGTGTAGTGTATTATTCCACCCATGACAGGCCACAGACAACAGCCCCCATGACTCAGAGTGTGCGCTGCTTGCACGACAAACGAAAATTCACCTAGACGCGGAGAATACGAATTTGAACAAAATTCTGCATTTTCAGGGCTAAAAATGTGACATCGAAAAGTTACACCTGTAAGAAAATGTTTTTAGGATATGTCTTGCAATGAATCTGATATTTTCATTTTATTTTTCGGCAATGGCGGCAATGGCTTACATTTCTAGTTGGTAAATATTTCAGGCGTTGAGACATAGAGTTACCACAAATCCGAAAGAATAAGTTCATTCTGTGAAATTGATAATCCCTGGGGCCTGGATAACGGACAAACGAAGTAATGCATTTTCATCGGGTTTTCAGGAATATTTAAGTGAATAAGTGATATGTTATTAGACTGTTGGATCTCAACCCTATTCGGTTGAACTTTAAGATTGTCGGTTAAAACTTAAAAGTCTTCGGCCTTCAACCCACCCTACACATTTATCCGTCGCGTTTCAAGTGAGGTTTCAAGTTTCTTCCATTTGTTCACATCTAATTTCAAATTCGTCAAATAGAGACGTATTCTCGCCGTTCCCCTCCTTTTGAGGAGTCCCTGCGTTTTGATTTGTCCCAGGGACCCGTATTCTCGCGAGTACCGCGAACGCTCTGATTTTCATCACCATGATCAAAAAGGACTCCCTTTCAGATTTGGAGGGGGATCAGTTTTTGCTGGTGTTGGTGCAATGTAAAATTTGTTAAAAACAATCAGAATAAACAAAATAAAAAATAAAGTGGATCTAGACTAATTTCGCAAAACAATCTATTTTTTGTTCGACCAAAATCTTGAAAATCCGTTTTGGAAGCACTCTCCGTATTCTCGTTGTTTCCCGTACGAGTCCGCGTGGAAATGACTGACCTTGTCTCGTCGTTCCCGCCTTTGTGTGTATACTTTAACGGTCCTTTTATTCTGGAGTCAATTGTAGAACCCCGGAGACACTAGGCCGCGTCTTACATTGGCATTAGTGGACAGATAGTTGGAAATGATAACCGAGGGGTTGCTCACTCGCTGGGCACCACTGTACACCCTCGCTGGGCACCAGCACCGCTGGGCACCGGCTGGGCACCGGCTAGGCACCGGCTAGGCACCGGCTGGGCACCACTGTACAACCATTTTGGGAGTGAGCAACCCCTCGATGACAACACTCGTTTGCAAATTTGGACAAGATTATTAGCCCTTGGTTTTCGTGCCCAGTGCATGCGAACTTGACTGGCGCCCGCTATTGTAACTATGTCTGGTTCGCAACAGTGGTCTTGCGCTACCTTGCGCTATCGTTGCGTCATAAAAGCATCGAATTTCCTTTCTTATGCAGAACTGAAACCTCCCCTTGGGCTGAAAATTCCTCGCTGTCTACAACTTCGCCGTGTCAGCACTTTAAATCAAGCCATAGACCTTCTTGTTGGTTGGCATATAGGGAGGGAGATAGGGGTAAACTAATCCGTCCGTTGCGAAGATTCCTGTTCTTTGTTTTTTTTTTATCGTAATTTTCGTCTGACTGGGTCAGAGAAAAGCAGAAAACTTAGGAAGATTTTACTGAACTGACCCGGCTCAATCACAGAGCAGTTAGATTGATGGACCCGTCAACTCTGTAACTGGAGATGAGGAAAGGTCTATGTCAGAACCCGCATTTTTGCTCCGGCTCAAGTAATCAAGCGATTCGCCATTCGCTATGGTTATAAAATATACATCGACGGTCAAGACATGTACATAGAGTTTCAAGTTTCAAAGTGGTGTTATTGCCACCATTGCCAGTGTTGCTTTAGATTCCCCGAGATTTACCGAAATTGCTTCGTTTAACACTCTGACGGACATTGCATCCACTAGCTCGAAAAATTGGCACATTCTCTGATTTTTTTTTTCTTCTGTTTTTCAGTCTGTTAATTAATTCTTTAGAGAGTCTCAGCTATCGTATTTCTTCTTCTGGAAGAACTAGCCTGTGATATCCAATGGTATGTCCGTCACATGGTCTGGACCGAACCAGCGAGTGGGTACCCCCTTGGAGGTACCTTGTTTCTTCTTTCGTTACTGTTCGTTTGCTTCTGCGAAATATAGTTGTGTCCCTAATGTTCGAGTCTATAATGTCTAGATATGGGCAGTGGACAACTGTTTGAGCAAGCCACACCAATTTCTTCCACGCCCAAGATTAGTTTCGATCTTCCGTAATATGCCCCTCGAGTGATCCAGTCAGTAGCGTAGGCTATTTGATGCAAGATGAATTTTATTTCATATTTCGTTTTCATCAAGGGAGATCAGTTGCGAATTCCAAAATTAGGCTACTGCAAAAGCTGCGGTTGCACTGAGCCACAGAAAATCATTCAGACCTGTGCGCTGTAAGGGTATCAAACAAGTTGTATCAGGGACTCAGGGTTTGGTCTCCAAACGAGAACACCTGCATTATGGCTCATAATAAAATCAGCTAATCGGAAAGCCAAGCTTAGTTTTTTTTTCGTGTACTTTCTCTGGGACTATTTTCGCAAGTGCGAGCCAAAAGTTCATTCATTCATTCACGCATTTCATTCACATTCATTCACATTTCACACAAGAGTTGAACTCGAAACTTCAATTTTTGCAAGACAGGTAGTTCGCAAGGAGTCTGGTCGAAACCGGAAATTTGGCAGAAGTAAGGCAGGAAAACTTTCGTCAAAGTAGATATGACGCAGGCTATAGGGGTAAACACACATGAGAATCCATATTTGAACTTGGTCTTCTCAGATGATTACCATTTGTCTTAATCTGTTTCAACATTTTATTAGTAAAGTGCTCAAGAAGTTTGGCGAAGACTGGATCTCTACAAGACCCAGTTGTCTGGATCAAATATTAAATTTTTGGGATCCCATCGAAACCTTTGGTTTTACTGGGTCTGCTGTCCTGAAATTGGCAGGACGTCTTGTGCTCTTGAACTAGTCTTCTAAAATCGCAAGGTTCGGTAATTCACTGGCCGTGGGGTAGAAATGTGAAAACAATTCAATTGGGGATTATGTGTTTGACAACTGATGTTACAAGTTCAATAACACTATAAATGTACGGAAGATGAAACCGAAAAAAGCAGAAAGAACTCTCAGAACCTTGAAAAACTCTCACGGTCTCAAGTGATGTGTGAATATGGCATTTATCCGTTCGCCGCAAATGTTGACGCATTAGTAAGCAAATCACACGCTATCGCGTTAATTTGCAATGAGTCTTTTGTCCAGGAAAGCCGGGGAAAAAAATTGCGCTTAGAAGTCATGAATAGGGTAAATAAGTAGGCTATAGTAAGTGGGTAACTAAACGAATGCACGTGTTTTTAGCTCCGTCACGTTATTAGCAACGGGCTTCGTATTTAAAGCACAATGGACACTTCTAAAGCTTTACTTTGTATTAAATGCTTCACAAATAAACATTTCCAACTTCCTTTAGAAGGCGCTACGAAAATCGGCCGTTTTCTTGTTATCCCTTGTCTTTACCTCTCTGGCATTTCGGCGATCCAAATCTTGGGAGCTGGGATATCGTGGCAGGAAATTCAAAAACTCCCAGCAATGCTTGATGGAAAAGGATATATTTGAGAGGTCAACAAAGTCAAGCCGCAGATGCAGTTTACCTGATTGTTCTAGTGTTTCATCAGAAGTTCCATGGCATAAAGTGCCTATTAAAAGTTTTTTTTTGTGGAATAGTGTTGTGAAGCTTGATTAACTTGCTTTATAAAATCTACCAGAATATGCAATAAGCTTATAAAAAATAACATAGCTACAAAAATCATTCAAAAACAAATAACCTATTCAAATCTGGATTATACAAGCTGATTTATGCAAAAAATAAAGGTCTACTAAGTATTATAAGAAACATCCCTTTTATCCAAGCTAGTAAATTGAGCATGTACTGGCCCAAAAAATTACGCTTTGAAATATCACAGAGAGGAAACTGTTGAAAATGCTGCTGATCTAGGGGGTAAGCATTGTTCCTAGGTTGTTACAGAGTGGGATTGGGGTAGTTTGATGTGACCATTGAACTTTAAACCTTCGATCGTTCGTCACTTCGATGGCACTTACGTCACTTCGACGGTCGAGGAGGAGTCAACTCACCCATCGGCCAATCCCGGGCCTTGGTACTACCTGGGCTTTGAAAAAATTCCGCAATTACTGACGGAATTAGCGACTGGGTCCAGACCAAAACCGACACCCATTTGGTGCGCTTAAGCGCTTAGAAGTCAAGAATAGGGTAGAAGCGGGTAATGAAACTCCAACGACGGGACACGGATTCAAACCGCTGACCGTTCGACACGTCAGCGGCAATTAATTAACCGAGGAAACTAGCTACTTGGAGCGTGTTCCATCCTACTTACCGTAGTTACCACGCATGACGTCACAAATTCTGCCTTTTTGTCGTCAAGGCTGGAAGGATTTTTCTATTTTCCAGCGGAATATCATGCCTCGGGTGAATCCGACCAATCACGTGACAGATATTCGTGGTTACTACGCTTACCGCGCTCCCGAGCGTGGTAAGCAAATAGTTACTATTAGTTACTATTTCGAGAAGGCTGGAACGGTCAGCGTGGTAACTTTTCGTGAGGTTGGAACGGATTTAGTAACTAATAGTTACTATTGGTACGAGGGTGGAACACGCTCTTGGTCACCGGCGACAAGTCTGATATCCACGGACCTCCGATCTGCGTCAGTTGTCTCACTGACTGTAACTGACGGTTTGATTGGTGGTTAAAGCATAACTCTTACTAGAAATGATCGTTTCCCTATGAAACAAATCCGAAAAAACGTTTTTGAAAATACCATTACTTCCCACTTAAAACTAGCGATTCTCTTGTTAGCGCTTGTCGACCATGTCCAGCCTTCCTGCTCTCCGACGCGGCGGCTGGGCGCAAAACATTTGAAAACTGAACGTGCCTTGGTTAGAAAGTGGTAAAACTATGCAAATAAAAGAAGTAATAAGCAGAAGCGTATCACATCCTTATATGTGAAAGAGTTGTCCGCGGACGTTGAAGACTACGGCAAACTTTTCGTTGGATGACGGGACAACCCGGAAAGGTCGAAAAAGCGCCAAAAATTCGCAGTTACGAAACGAAGCAATGGAGAAAGGTGGGGATTTCAGAAGCTTATAATTCCATATGGGAGCTAAGTATATTATAAAAGGCAGAATAAGCAAGAGGGGTCCTTTAAAGAAAATATTGGAGTCTTTTTGGGATCCCAAATCGTTAGTGACGGGATACCTATGACTTTGTAAAAGTCCGTCTGTCCGTCTGTTAGCACGATAACTCTCGAAGGGGTTGCGATATTCTGTTCAGACTTGGCATGAGGACTCTTTGGGCCAAGGTACAGGTCAAGTTCGAAGATGGGCTCTGTAGCCCTACGTTTAGAGTTGGGGGAGGGGTTTCAAATTAAGGAACGAAAACAAATATTTCAAAAGCAAATGAGATAGTCGATCTAGGGGTAAGAAAACATGCTGTCCGAGTATGAAAATTATTTTCTCGCCGGACAAATAGTTCACCCGGAATCCGGCCAAAACCGGAAGATTTGTGGAAACTAAAAGTTTTATTTGAGTTTGATTAGATTTTCATTTAGGGCTGAGAAGACATACGGAATCAGTATATTGCAATCATTCTCTCCCGTACCCACAGTTCGCCCGGAATCCGGGTGAAACCGGAAAATTGTTAAAAGTTTTTTTTTCTGAAGTTGGCTAAATGTTCGAGAAACATGCTGCATTCGTTTCGAGCTGTAGTTTTTTTTTTTATAGACAAGTAGTTCGCCGTGAATCCGGCCGGAACCGGAAATTTGGCAGAAGCAAGGCAGGAAGTTTTGATCAGTTTCGACGAAGTAGATACGACTTAGGATATTGTGGTAAACACACATGCTGAATCCATATCTGAAATTGGTCAAATGATACCATTTGCATTAATCTGTTAAAGTCTGGATCAGATATTAAATTTCTGGGATCCCATCGAAACCTTTGGTCTTGTCATCTTTGAAACGAGACAACTTATATCGAATTATGCACTTCGATAAATCAAAACGTTCTTGTCATGTAGTTAGTATAATTTAGAAATCTATGTTTTTACACATTAAAGAAGTTACCAAATTAGATCGGAAAAATATAACTTTTTGCCGGTTTTCGCATGATACAGTCTATTTGACAGAGAGAGATAGAGAGAGAGACCGGTATATTTAGAAACCATCGTAGCATAACTAATTTTAGTTTCAGACATACAAAAACAAACGCTATAACTTGTCATTAAACGTCCAAGTGAAAAAAGGCACAAACGAGTTTCCGTACCTTTTCCGTAATAAAATAACAAATATCAAAATGTGCGTGTTTAAAAAAAATATATATATGTGATTTTTCTACAAATATTCTGTGTGTATGTACAAATCGGCGAATTTTTATACAATTATTTGTCCAGCCGGGGAAAAAATTCCAAAATTGTTTTGCCCAGACTTTAGTGGGTTAGAGTTTATTTTGTTGCCGGGTTCGATGGCTGGGGGGGGGGGATCTCCGGTATTAGTGATCGGGGGCCTGTACTGGCGATAATAGATTTACCAAACTGCATTGCCATATGTTCCTGCCGCACTTTAACTGTAAAAGAAATCTTGCAGTATTTACTACTGGGATTAATCTTGTCTTTATTGAGATAAGATTATCCCTAATTCGGATTAATTTTATCTCAATCCAGATAATATTAATCCCAGTAGCAAATACTGCATCCTTATTCGGAGAAACTTTTTACAGTGTTTAGTGGTGATAAAATCAGCTTCGCAAGGGCTTGATCGTACGGCATTTCGTGGATCGTATGGTATGTCGTTTATTTGTTCCATCAGTGTATGTTGGATTACAGTATTTTGTAGTAAAAGAAGACCACATAGGTCGATCGTACATTACAAAAAAGGTGAATAGATAAATGCGGGTTAAAGTACATCTCTCTAGCTGTACTAAAGTACATTACTCTGTGCGCAGAGGTCTTACTAGCCAAAATTTTTTGGGGGGCAAGGTATTTACCGACTGGCTGGTCATTTTTACCAACAGCTTTTGCAGATAAAAACGACTATTATTGAGAAAAAACGACTATTGGCGAAAGACCAGCTGATTTTAAGAAAAACTACTATTTTAAAAAAAAAATCGACTATTTATACGAGAAACCGACTGTTTTTAAAAAAAATCGACCGTTTCCCAAGAAAAATCGCGGCGATTTGCGCCAACTCGGCTATGTTTTACCGGCTGGTCGACAACATTCGGGTGGGGGCGTCCGCCCCCTAGTCGTGACGCCCCTGTCTGTGTGAACCTCCGTGGGCACCGGCACTTACTGTACAATCATTTTGGAGTGAGTAACCCCTTGTCTGTGACAGGCTTGTATAATAAATTGTGGAAAATACGGCCGCCTTATCTTTCGCCGTCTCATTTGAGGAATTAGACACTCCGAGGAATTTAGTGTTGGACGATTTCCTGTATCGATATATCGAACCGAATATCGATATCGACATGTAAATATTGATATCGAAAACGATAGTTGTACAGTTCCTAATTATTGCAAATAATTTAACATAGCTAACTCTGGTAAATCCGAAATTGGAGGAAGAAATCGATATATCAGTATTTCCGGACCAAATATCGATGTTAAACGTAAATATCTGTTCCAGCCCAAACTGGATATTCATATTTGACAGTGCAAAACGGAGACGGATATACGGATACGTTTTGAAGAGCTATATTTCGTTAAAGTTAGAGCTGTATTTCGACCCGTCTTGACAAGGGTTGTTCAGACTTAAGCCGCTCAAACTAGAAAATGAACTTGCAAAAAAAAAATATGTTTTTGCACTGTCAGGAACGTAAATATTAACATCGAAACAATATTTGTACATTTTCTGATTATTGTAAATAACCCAACAAAACTCACTCTTATATGTCTGAAGTTCGAGCGCTTTTCTTCGTGATTGAGTTTTTAAACTTTTTTAACAGAAGATGATGCAGAATTCTTTTTGACGACACCTAACTTATCGCTCCTAAATTTTAGCGAAACGAGACGTCTATGAGAGCAAAACGTGGTGAAAATCGATGCATCGAAAAATCTAAATATCGCTCAACACTCGAGGATTTTACTATTGCTATTACTCAGCTATTACTCTTTAATCCGGAAAAAGAAATTCCATATTTACTAGCCTAATACCGAACTAAGGATAATCTTATCACAATAGAGATAAGATTAATCCCAGTAGGAAATACTGCATCCTTATTCTGACAAAAAAAATTATTTCGCAGGAGTCGGAGATGAATTAGACTCCGAGTTGCAAACAATTATTGCGGAAATAGTCTTATTGAAGAAGCGAGTACCCCCATTTATTCATTTATCACTACCCACCTGGGATAAGATCAATTCCGATCTTTTTGGTTTCCAGGTTGATGGGTGATGAATGAATGTTCGTTCTGTTACTGTTATTGATTTTAATCTTATCTCAATAAAGACAAGATTAATCCCAGTAGCAAATACTGCAAGATTTTTTTTTTTACAGTGTACCTCCGCAAAGTCAGGCAGTTTAGCATCAGAAAACATTTCCGTAGCTAGTGTTGGGCGATATTTGGATTCTTCGGTCTATCGATTTTTCACTTTCGATATTCGATATATCGATATCGATATTTCGGTACCATGTTTCGCTATAGTATACGTCTCCATTCACCAAAATTTCTTCGTGCCTTGTGTTGATTATGACGGGCCATAACTAAAATCATCATCATCATCATATCTGTTATGACCCTTTCGAATGTTATGTTTTCGCGAAGTAGAACACTTAAAAGGGTCATAACAGAAGTATTATCTCGAAACGTAACACTTAAGAGAATCATAAAAGATATAGGCTCATAATTTTTAACACAAGGATGCGCAAACATGTGTTATCTGCTTATCAAACTTCCGACAGCCCATTTAGCAGTTATAGAAGTAGGCTATCATTTGGTAAGGCTATGTTTTACACTGTCAGAAGTTTCATAAAATATAACACGAGGATGCGCGGTTTCAACAGATAATGCGTAACAGATAACACTTCGGATGTTATCTGCTGTGTTTCGAAATATTATGCATAATAAGCGTTACCATCAGGAAGAACCGAAAACCGCCAAAAAGTATCTGCTGAGTTTTACGACATCATGACGATAAGGAATAAAGTCAGTAGATGTTTTTTTGGCTCTTCCTAACAAAGCTTGTTTTCAAACACAACAGATAACATTCGAAGTGTTATCTGTTACGCATTATCTGTTGAAACCGCGCATCCTCGTGTTATCTGTTCTGAAACTTCTGACAGGGTAAGAAGGAAAACCGCCTCGAAAACCGCACGGTTGGCAACAGAAAATATTATCGCTAGTAGTATAGGGCATAATTGATACAGGCGGGCATATGGTACCTGCCGCTTCAAATGCATGGTCAGATTGAAGCGGTCCCATGGTACTTGCCCGCCTGTATCAATTATGTGACATGTGTGGACTTAGAAACCTTAGCTGAACGTTCAGGAGAGGGGGAGGGGGGAAGAAGGGGTGTTTATGTGTAGGGAAGGGATATCAAGTGACCCCCTAGCCTCCTCCCCCCCACCTTAGATTCATCCCCCTCTGTTTTGTAAGGGATTTTAAAATGACCAAAAACTATCGAAGGGGTATCGATCCTGGGACCTTTGGATCACGAGTTGACTGCTCTACCAGTTGAGCCATTGAGGCTTGTACTTGAAGAAGTGTCGTGAGTAGTGTTGATGTTCATAGTTTGAATGCCAGATATCAACTGACTGTATAATGAGAATGCCCGTGGTGTTATTGGACTTTCACTACCGGAAATGGAGGGGTTGACAGGAATAAGGGTGTGAACAGGGTCAATGTACTTATTCAGTATTTTACAAAAATGAGCGTGCCTTAGTCCCTTGAATCTTATGAGAAGGGCACCTAAGGCACGCTCAAAGGACCTCGCCAGGAATCGAACCTGGGACCGCTAGTTCAGAGTTTAGCGTGATAACCATCATACCACCGAGGTCATTTATTTTGAACTTATTAAGTGAGTAGAGTATAGTGCAGAATGAATCCACATTATGCGAAGGGTAGATGAACTTTCACTCTCTGGAATGATAATGAGGCCGGTAAGGGTGATGTCCTGATCATCTGAATGTGATTACCCTTTTCCACCTTATTCCTTTGGGGGTTGTTCTACTTTCACTATCGGAAGTGAGAATCAGGTCAGGAGGGGGAGTTGACCTAATTATGATAATGTATTCAGCCTTTCCCCCCTCTCTTCTCTAGGGGAATGAATTTTTCTTGGAACTCATTTAAATCCAGGAAGGGTTAACCTGATTATACTTGACCTACCCTGATAATGGGGGTGAACTAGCATAAACTAGTTATACAAAACCGGTTTTCCCCTATAAAAAGTGGAAGGACGCTTCAGTTCGGTATGCAGTCGAGCAGTGCACATCATAGTGATAACAAGTATACCATTATGGCAGAATCACTTGTAAGTAACTTTTAACTTGTTTTTTCTTTTTTCACATTCTTCTGAAATAGTGTTTGTTCTTTTCTGTTTCTTCTTTCTTTTTCTGTTTTTCAAGACCATGTTTTGGGATTGTAGAGTAAATTTAAGACTAGATGATTTTCTAAAATAACAAAATACTGTTTTGACATAACATCCTCTAAGAGTGTTGTAGTATGAATGACTAGTATGCACTAGTTTTATCATTCAGATTGTTCCATTTGTATATCTTAACCTTTTGTCTGTCCGCCCATTATATATGATCGACGTTTGTATATGTATTTTTTTTAATACATTTTGTTTTTTATTTTCAGATCCTTACAAACTGCCCGTATTGCAACTACGTTTTGGGGACGCAGCTGTGTGATCGGTGTTTCGAGCCGGCAGGAGACATTGATATGAATGTATGCGGATTCTGCGAGCCCTGTGGTCGGCATGGAGGTCCATCAGGGATTGTCTACAACTGCAAAGGCTGCATGGAACTGGCCTGTTCCGACCACGCGTCCGGATTTCTATGTGGGGACTGCCACATGGATCTATGTTGCCAGTGGCGTGACACCGCCCCCGAAAATATCAGTAGATGTCATATCGGAGAAGACCCTGAAGAACTGAGGATGTTCTACGAGGCGACGGGGTTCACTGTCCATTACATGACAATGGATGGACCCCGTCTTCGTCAAATCTCCACCGATGTCCTTCCAGATGCCCCCGAGGAGGAGGAAGTCAAGGAGAGATATAAGATCTGGTTTCTACGACACAGTTGTCACCAGCTATTTCTCCCAGGGTATATCTATAACCCTGGGGATTTTATCTGCCAGATTACGCCAGCGGAGATGTCATCAAACCAGATGATTCAACGATTGAACTGGAGCCAGCTCGAGACATTCAATATCTGTATGTGGAATACATTCTCCAACACTAATTACACACGGAATATGGATCCGCTGGAGAACGAATTCTACTGCCGGCGGTGTAACCCCAACAAACCCTCTCAACAAATTGATTCCGACATGGAAAGGATGACGATATGAATATTGTCGTTGTTTTTTCTTTTTTGTATATATTTTTTGTGTTCCCTCAATATACTGTTGTTGTTTTTTTATTCGTCTTTCTATTCAGAAAAATAAAATACACGTTGTATCATTGAAAGGAGTATTTTATTTATACACAAGACTACAAAGTTTACTTTTATGGCACATGATACGAAGGGTACTAAAATCTACATTATATAAATGACACAATACATTTTCGACAAGGAAATCATTATAAATGGGCACATCACTGTAAATACTAAGAAAGTATGAATACGAATAACCACGACATCGAAAAATAAGAAATAACAAAGCATGAAATCCACAACTTTTCGTACTGTAATCCTGAACTTGACGAGTGTGTTGGATGATCTTCTTGCGACGCCGATGAATGAAATCCACAATATATGGTTGATAGGTGGTGTAAGGAAACGCAAGGGCATCAAATATTTCCGTGGTAGATGGCGTTAAGAATAGGGCCAGCCAATGGCCATCTGATTCTTCGCTAGGGCTCGAGTTGACAATACAGATGGCTCTTGGAGCTGTTATAACCGATAAATAATCGGCTGGAACACAGTATTTTTCAAACTGAGATGTCATAGGGTCCATTTCCAGTACTCTTAGAATTTGATCGGTATTCATGGCGCAAGATCCAGAAGGACTGATCCATCCGGTGTTATTTCCCAATAGGTCTCAAACTGAGCTAGTGAGATGAGCGTTATACTCTCTGCGAGTGCTGTATTAAAAGTGCATTCGAGACGAACTGTTCCTGTCTTTATAATGGTTAAATCTTGAGAACCAGACAAGTCGAATACAATCATGCCATGATTTCCAGCAAACATGGTTGGCGTTATACCATTTTCATAGAGTTGATTATCTCTGTCCAAAGCATACATTGTCATTTGGTACAATGTATTATAAGATCTTCCAAATGATAACTGGGAAAGCGGGACTCCGTTGACTTTCACGTTTAAACTGTTGAGCCCAAACAATTGAAATGCGTGTGGTGAAGATCCAAAGTCACCCACCGAGCTAATGCTACGTACGAACGCAATGGCTAGTTTTGACGGGATTTCACCAGAGATAAATGTTGAATCTGTAAAGTTCAGTGAGCCAGCAGGAATATGACGTTGTGTCCCTACTGTTCTTGGTACCAACAATTTCATGTTATTCCCTTGAAGCCGTAGTTTTTCAACAGCAAGAGCAACACTACTCATGACTTTTTGTTTCCTAATGTTAAAGATAGCCTCAGTGATGGCTACTTTAACATCTGGAGCGCCAGGAGCTAGCTTTCGAATGAGAAATGCGGATGGTGCCATCTTCATTTTGAGTTCAATACGCGTATTAGGTGGGAACCATGAACTAATGTTGAACAGTTCATGGTTAATTTTACCCACAAGATGAAAGTCAGTATGAGCGGCTGCTGTTAACCCATCTGTAACGGTGTTATCTTCATTGTAAAAGTATCCCATGGCTGGACCTCTCGTTTCTTTAAAATCTCCAGGCGTCATTAACATAAATGTGATGTAGCTAGCATAATGTGCTAAATTGTTACTGGAACTCACCAGTGTCCCATTAATATGAACTGTAATATGCTGGAATAAGTTGTGGAAAACACAGTTTTCGTATCCCACTTGATCTGTTGCTGCCAAAGCAGTGCCGTCTGTATGTCGTACACGAAGAGTGACTTCCAGGAAACTAGACGCCAAATCCAGGAAATAGTCCTCATTGGAAAAGATTTTGAATTCCAAAGGGTTGGGGTCCGTAATAGGATGCTGTGGATAATACTGTTCAAAATATCCATGTTTGACAGAGACGTCGACGTTTTCAGGATTAAAGAGGTTCAAACAGGATGACATAGACGGATGAGCATCTTTATGGGGTAAGTAAGTCATCCTTTTACGAGAAAAAATCAGCTCTTGCTCTTACAATCTTCTTCCGTCGTTTAGTTTTCTTCTGGCCACTCGCTTTCACTGCCGGATACAAACTGATCAATTCTGGAGCTGAACGAGGTCTTTTCAACCCTTTTCCAGTCTGCCCTCTCAACTGATCACTCACATTCCGGGCTGTCTCCTTAAGATTATCTGATAGACTTTCTTTAAATTCTTTACCAGAGCTCCAATCCTGTAGCGTCGTTGCTGCCACATTTGTTGCATGTGGCAATATGTATTTTTTAGCCAATGGAATAGCTGACCGAAAGAGTTTAGCAAACCAACTGCCCAGACCATATCCAGACATCGAAGTACGACCTTTATAGTACTCCAGACCTGAACCAGTTTGACGTGGCCGTAACGCATCATAGTAACAATCAATGTCAGGACAACGAAAAAGCGTTCTATGATTGGGCATTCTTTGGACGGAAATGACATGTGAACACACAGAGACCTTTGGAAATGGGGAGGGGATCACCAAATTCTGTTTTCAGTGTGATCTGACAGAGTTCTAGTTCATTACTGGCAACAGGAACATACTGCAACTGCCTAATATTGTAATGATACGTGGTCTCATTGGTAGACTTTTTATCCAGAATTCTCAGCAAAGGAGCACAGGTATTACCAACCCTTGAATTTTCAATAAATGAAGCATAAATGAATATACAGGAATAGGCAGTAAAAAACCCTGGTTCAAAGTCACCATAGACACCATGTCCATGTTCAATCGGTGTTCGAACCATAATGTTATTGTCACGAAACCCCAGTAGATCTTTCATGTCTTCACTGAACCAGAGTCGATCGTTTTCTTCTAAACCTGTTACCAGTACCCGCTTATGTGAGGGGAGAAATGACAAGGTAGGTGCTTTTTTATTTTTTCCACTCAGATGAGCATTCAAGTCACTACACAAGTCTTCAATTGTTCTGTATTGCCGATATGGTAGTGTGTATCGAGGATACCTTTCCTTGTCAACAATCACATTTTCCGGCCAACTGAATGGTTTCAGCTGAACATCATAGGATTTGTATTTCTTTATTACATCAAAACTATTTTTAATGATGCAATCCACAAGTGCAACCTCATAGTCGATCTTAAGTTGAATAGGTGGTGTTAATCGTGTCCAAAAATCAGTGGTCTTATTCAGAGCATTTGTTAACGGATCAGACACGTTGCTGATAAAAGTCACTAGAAAATCCTCAGACATGATGAACTGATGATACAGGTACCCAAGAATCGTGAGCTGAGGTGTATCCAAGCCAACGCACAAGCAACTGCTTCTGGCCACGTACATACCGGGTCTTAAGTATCTTTTCAACTTTGTAACTCCCCAGGTCATGGACTCTCTGTAGTTCGTGGTCATAGAATCCACCTTCGATTGTTTCATCTTTATAATCGCGAAGTTTATACGTCACCGGATTGGTGAATTTGATTTCAGCTATCTTAAAAAGCTCTGTACTCCACAGATGGTTACCCTTCTCAAAATAACCCTGTAATCGGTTGATTCGTACTGTATCACCCACTTGATACTTGGGTGGTTTCGGTGAAGGAAGGATGGGGTAAATTTCACTAAATATGCTACTTGCATTTTCACTAGTAATATCCACAGGTCTCCTGAAGCGTAACGATCGATGAGGTGAATGATTATACTGATTTACAATTGCCGGGATTGACGGTATAAATGAGAATGTGTTTTGTAATGTACAGTAACGACTAATCATCAATCGTAGCGTTCGATTCATTCTTTCAGCCAAAGCAGCTTTAATAGGAGAATGAGTATGGAACAGTTTTGTGTTGTATCTCTGCAGAACCTTTTTAACAGCTGGATTTACATACTCTGATCCCCTATCCGTTTGTAGTAGCTTATAGGGCCTCTCTTTCAAGACAGAGTCTAGTTCAAGAGCCACTTCTTTGCCTGTTTTCGTTTTCAGAGGGCGAACATTCACATATCGACTAAACACGTCAATGATGACCAAGAGATAGCGATATGGATGATTGTGCTTTATCAGGTGTTTATCCAGTATAAGCAAATCCGACTGAGCAAACTCACCAGGATAAAGGGCTTTGGTGCGACGATAATGACCAGCCTTGAGGCGCCTATTTCGATGTAACGTATAACTTTCTTCACTTTCCAAATGCTTCAGAGCTGACTGTAATGGAACGTTCGCGGCACGAGCTAAAACACCTGGAGCTGAAATACTTCCAACTTCACCAATGTTCCGATAGATATTTCCTAATGAGTCATCCATTTCCCTTTTAGAGATATACCAGTACCAGACTGTTGACTCATCAGTCGAGAAGCCACTGATCGTGTTGTTCGTGGGCGAGGGGTGCTTGCAGAGTGAGGGGTAGAGACTGACGTACTAGGACTATATACACTTTGAAAATGTGTGCTCAGAGATTTCCATCCATTGCTTTCTTCTTATAATTGCTTTACAGTTTGGAGTACCGACTTATTGTTAATGAGACTATGTGGTACTTTTGAACTGATAAGAAATTCATACACATGATCGTCTACACAGTGTAAACGTCGTTTATTTGATACTAAATCGTGTAACAAGTCAACGATGGAATACCTAGTCCCCATAATTTCAATCTCTGGATCACCAGAAGAATAACTCACATTTTGTGCAGTAATAAAATACTGCAAGAGACGTCTCGCTTTCTCCTGGTAAGAAAGAGGCAACGCAAGTACAATGTCTTTGTGTGTTTCTGTCACTGGAGAAGACGGAGGAGGAGGCGGGGCCTTTGATGGGGTACTATCTTTCACGATATCCACTTTGATCGGTTTTTGAAGTTGAGGTTTAATTCTATAAATACGTTGAACTCCTGATTGTAGTAGTGATAGCTTAATATCATCTTCAACAGCTGGATCACTAAGGAAACTGCCTAGAGCATCTTCAAATCGACGTGAAGGGGATAGAGCAACTTCTATCGGTGTGAGTTTATAAGCTTTAGCCATTTTATAGAGCAGCTCCAACTAAACTGGATATAATCGGTAAAAGAATACTGAAAAAGCTTCCACCAATCTGTACTAAGCGTTTTCGTTTTATTTTCATACCAGATTGTTTCGCCAGAGCACGAATCACCGAACGATGCTTACTCGCGTGCTTCTTGATGGCATCTGATACCTCAACATTACCACCAGCTAGATTTAAACACAATTCCGACAAAGCTTTGACAAAATCATTATCGATATTTTTTAAGATTGCTTTTCGAAGTTTTGGCTTTGCTTTCGCCAATAATATGAAAAGAGGGTGATGCTCATGTAGCTTCTTCAACGACATTTTCGTGAATGGTGGTTCGTAGTTGAAGTACTGGGTATATATACAGTACACCCATCTTTGTCTAAGAGATCTGATAAGACCCGCAGTTCCTCGGGTGTATTTTGATTCAGGTCCAATACAATGTAACCATATGGTTGAGATGTAGCCATTTTATAGGCAGCAAGTAAAAATCCTGGTAGACCCGGAAAAACTTGACGGTTTAACGTAATCAGTGAACTGGAGTCACGTACAACTCGATAAATAATATAATAAGTACAATTCAAGGCAAGTGTTCGAAAACTTTTACTTGGGTAGTACAGATTGTGAGTAATGCTAAAAACAGAAATGTTTTCATGATGACTGCGAATAGTAAACAAATTAAGCAGTTGTTCACTGTAATTGTCAAATGACTCTGCTAAATCATCTAAGATCAATAGAGTAGAACTCCTTAGCATTTCGAACACATCCAATCCTTGAACAAATTGTGTGTCTGGGATCAACTCTTTAATCCTATCATAAAGAGGTTGCCAGGATGCATAGCAGACGACCACATGATCGGGGACCTCAGAAAACATTTTTTCTCGTTGTTCAATGATACGAGTTAGTAGGGTTGTTTTTCCGCTCGAAGAAGGCCCGCAAAGAATTGTTCGGAAAGGGGTTTGAAAATTGAAACTCATGTTCACTCTCCGGCTAGTAAAGGTAGACTAAGCTTCATACATCTGAGAATCACGGTATATATACATATTTTATTTACCACAGAAAAAAGATCAACAAAAAAAACATGTCTGTATAATGGGGGCGATGACATGTACAAAATATCACTAGCAATTACGCGCTTTATACATTTTGAGAATCACGGGATATATACATTTTTTATTTACAACAGAAAAGGAAAAATCAAAAAACAAAAAACATGTCCGTATAATGGGGTGATGACGTGTATACCACTAACAATTACGTTTTAAATCTTCTAAAATTTGTACACTCTCTCTGTATTCAATACATTCAGGACTGTCGGAAACACTATAGTGTCCATAGGGGACCACGTCCACCCCGTTCTCCATCACATAGCACTTGTCAGACACAGCAGAGAGAGCAACCTTGCTAAATTCAACGCTGTAGTTGACCATCTTAAGCGAGCGAATAGCTTTCAGTGAGGCTGTGACACCTTTCCCTTCTTGAACAACGCCGTGGAAAGTATCATATGTAAAATGGTTTTTCACATACCCACGCGGAACCCCTTTGCAACCGATTTTTGGACCTTCTTCTGTTTCGAAGAAATAGGATTTTGGACCGGCTATGACCCCTCTTTTAACCCACCCACTCCCCGTTTCACTTTTGCAAAATCCCAGAAGGTTTGATGGACGCATGGTCACCAATGCCCCATACTTTTCTTTGTCCCAGTTGGTGTAGTCTGTGTGCTTTTGCATAAAATCCGAAGTCAGATCACCCGCCAAGTCTGAAGTGTGAATGAGAAGACCCAATGAATCAGTGTCAGAGTAAAAGACCTCAACTTGACCGTCAGCAGGCCACTGGGTCTTGACAACATCATAAAAATATTCCAGCATGACCTTTTTTGACACCTCTAAAATCGAAACCCCGACCCCGATTGGTTTGTTGAAGTAAATGTTTCGGCTCTTCCGGGTCATGACAACAACATCATTTTCCAATATTGTGAAATCGTGGAAATTATGATCAGCTAGGATTTTTCTGCATTCTTGTATAGAACTTACAACATCGCAACGTTGACGGTTCCGTTTGCTCTCGGCCATTTTTCCATACGCCGAGTTCATGAACAGTTTCATGATCGATTTCCGTACTTCTGAAACCGCTTGGGAACGTTTTTGGACAAAGTGGTCAACGAATTTTTCCATGAAGTTATTTTGGGAAAAAACAAGAACCTTGTGAATTTTAGTAACTTCAAACCCGTGAGCAATCATCCATTGTAATAAAATGCCATGAACTACAAAGTTTTTTTTCGGGACGAAATCCGCAATCAATTTCTTTTTTGAGGGAGTCCAACGGGAACCTTGGGTGATGAGATGACGATTGTAGGGACTCAACATTTCTTTCGTCACCGGTTTATTTTCGGGTGGGAAGGGGAAATCTTTGCACATGTCATGAAATTCAGGTGGGATATACCCATCGATTTCAAACATATACCCTTTATCACCGTAGGGGGTAAAAGTGGACAGATCGGGATATTCGTCTTCAGAGAGGAACCGAAACCCTCCCACCGGTAGGGGGTATGATTTCATGACCTCGGGGTAGAGGGAATTACGGTCAAGGACAACAGCGCAAGTGGGATCCTGTGGGTCATTCGGTTTGGACTCAAAAACCCGCCTCCCGTGAAAAGTCAACCCCCCCCTCAGACCACGTTCAAAGAACTGATGAATTTCTGGATCAGAAATTAATTCAATACTTGCACCAGAAAAAAGAAAAACCAAATCATAGGTCAAGTGCGGTGTTGAAAAGTAATATCCTATTTCCAGTTGGGAGTCATCATACACTTCATCAGCAAAAGTGGAGACAATATCCCCCAAACATAAGACATCACTCATTAGATAGAGGAGACAATAGTCTCGTAAAGTATGACACCCTCCAACGGCCCAAACGCGTTGTGCAAAATCATACCTCTCCTGTGAGCAGTCTTTGTCCTTCAGTGAGTCATGAAAGTCAGTAATGTCAGGCAGTTCAGTGTCATCGAACTTGTCAAAGTTGTTGCAATACTCATAGGGGTAACAACCCTTTTGAGTAAGCAACTCGTAAAGTTCAGGAGTATCTTGAACTCTCTGGTGCTGTCCGAGTAAAGTGAAACTATCGGGGCTATCACCTTTCTGCACTTTGATCAACTCTTCCAAGGACTTTGGGTAGAAAGCCATAAAATCCAAAAAGCGTAACTTGTTTGCAACCTCCCCCCCATCAGTTTTTACCCGCCACGATACGTCGAAGAAAACAATTTTTTCGCTCGATTTTGGGACAATCGTGATGTGAAATGAATCTTTAACCCATAACGAGTCATTTTCTACCCCTTTCATTTTCGCAAATGTTCGAAGGAGGAAGTTCTTGTCATACTGGATGTTATGAACGTACACATTCACTAGCATTTTAGCCCGAAGATTCAAGTTACAGCGTTGATGGCTGACCCCCCTGAAATTAGACCCTCCCGTCTCCCCTGAGTCTAAGTGTGAATGGTCTCTTACAACAATATCCATACTCGTGAATTTTTCATTACAGATCCAGCATGTATCGGATCGTAATCTGTCAGTGTCTGCTGGACTTATTTTCATCGGAAAATTTACATTGCGGTAATCTGCCAATATACCATTCGCAACTTCAATTAACTTCGTTGCTGTACTGTCTATACAGTTTTCCCCAAAATATTCATGGTACCCAACCAAAGTCTTTGGAGAGTCGATCATACCGTGTCGAATGTGCGCAAACGCTGCTGCACATGGCACGTGTCGTTTCTGTCGGTTAGTATCGTCATCAACGTCTTGTAAGACTGCCTCACAGTCGAGGACAATTTTGTCACGCTGTCTGAGCCGATGGTGATGGTTCTCGAATTGGTAGTTAACCCTCTCCCCGTTGGGGTACGTTATTACTTGCCGCCCATGGGAACTACAATGGAAAACATGCTCATCAAACGTCCGTTCCGTGCGGAAGGCGTGTATGCAGAAGGGGCAGTAATATTTTGCCTTTTGTTTACATCCTGCATTCAACAACCGACTTGGGTCAACAATGGGGAAAAAATGCCCATACTGGTCTTCCTGTGAATTATCATCCCAAGGCGGTGGCTCATAGAGGAGAAAAACGTGATGTTTGGGTTTTAAAACGGAAGGGGTACGGACTGGGTAAAGCAAGCCTTTGGCATCTTTCTTTTTGGGGTAAACTTCGAAAAATGCTTCATTTGGGTGAGTCGTTAATGGCTCATACCGTAGAACCGTAATGCCAATGCTTTTGTCGGAATTTTCGCGTTCAAACTTGGTGATATCTGCAACTTTTGACGGGTAGTTTATCGTCTTAAAATTCAAGGTAGGGAAATCTTTGCCCTCGGCCTGCAGACGTGACAGATGACTCTGACTTGCATCTTTTTGTAAGGGTTTATGCCCCGCTTGGATTACCGCCCACATGAAACATTTTGTGCCAGTATCAAAGTTGATCATTTGCACCCCCCGTTTGTTCAGATCTGGATGGTATTTTTCACGGTTGTGTCCTCCCCCCCCTATTATTGGAACCCCCTTTGGGTCTTGAGCTATTGACACATCAACCGATTCTACCCCCAAAAACTGAAGCTGACTGGACTCAGTCGTATAATTTTCATACAGGGCATTGAGTCGCGATACATCCCCTTCAAAAACCTCATCCCAGTTAATCATCCCCGGTGAAACCGACCCAAATTCGCTGTTGAAATATGGTGCGGGTGTCACAACCTCACCGTTTCGCGTATTCAAAAATAAAACTCTCACACCGATGCGAAACAAAATATTCCCCCATCGGGCTATACTGTCACGGATAACATTCCGTATGCTCTGACGTATACCTAATAATAAAGCTCCCGGAAACGAATACGGTATAAAAAATCGGTTCACCTCATTCAGGGGCATCCGGTATATCCTCAGCATACCTCGGAATGCCTCCTGATGAATTCGGAATGATGGCTGATTTGATGGACCTGCTTGTGGTAGGTGTGATGGTCCGGGTGGAGGTGGTCTCGATGGTCCGGCTTGGGGTTGAAACGATGGGGTTGAAGCTTGGGGTGGTCCGGCATGGGGTGGTATCGATGGTCCGGTTGGAGGTGAAATCGATGGTCCGGATTTGGATGGATTCAACAGTTCGAGTTGGGGTGGATTTGGACCAACTGGGACAGGATTTGACGGTGCGTCAGCGGTTGGATGCGATGAATCAGCTTGAGGCAGTTGCTTTTTCGTTTGTTGCTTTTTCTGTTCTTTACGCTGCTTCCACCTTCTGACCCATTGTGGGACACCCCGACAGTTGCGCTTCAATTCGGGAGATGACGGAGAATCCTCTTGCGTCGTAACTTTTTGGAGTGGTGCGGTTTCAACTTCACGAGATGGACCAGCTTGAGACTGGTGCTGATTGACGACCTCCTGTTGCGGATTATCCACTGGTATCGTCTGCGGTTGTCCCTTGCTATGTTTCCTCTGCTGCTTCCACGTTTTCACCCATTGTGGAACGCCTCTGTTTGGTCGTGTTAGATCAGGAGACGGTGGAGAAGATTGCTGGGTTGAATGTTGCTGGTCTGGATGATGGAGTACTGATGGTGGCTGTGGAGACGGAGGAGGGCTGTCAAAGTTCATCAGTTTGGTTTTCGTCTTCTTCTTACGCTTCGGTTTAAGGTCGAAATCATCATCGCTGTTCTCGTCTTCAGCTTTTTTCTTCTTCTCACGCCCCATCGCTGTAATATAAGGAAATAGGTTAAGTTACGTTTAAGGCTCGCATGTTATGTTTGGGCTATACACTGAATATAACTAGATCATAAAGAAATAATAAAAAAAACTAACCCACTGTCTTCTTCTCCAACGTTGTCTTTACAGCTCCATCATTACTTCTCGGATTTGAATACTGCCACATCGTATTTTAAAAACAATTTTTTTTTATAAAACTATCATTTAAGAAATCATTAACCAGTACTTATTTTTTCCTTACATTCTAAAATATTTACAGACGATACAGGAAAAAAAGTTCAGCGTCTTTTCATTTCAAGCAAGTGGGAAATCTGATTTTCTTGAATATAGTTTGTCACAGCCTTCAGCGCTTCCTGAACACGCTGGATGTGGTATATAGGAACTTTAGCTCCAAAGCACAACTGTTCTTCCCCTTTGAACTTCGTCAAGGAAATAACGTAACGCTTATACATTTTATCGTACTCGAAAGTGATTCTGGCAGACGGTGTAATTTCAATTGCAATATTCGGGACAATATTCTCCTCAGACACCCCATTTTCTTCGGAACAAGAGGGCAAATCAATCATTTTGAAACTCATCCTAGAAGAAAAAATAAAATAAGAAAAACTGGGTAAGGTCTGGGGGGTAAATAATGGTTTTAACATTAAACTAAAAAAAAAAAACTAGCGCCTCAGTGGTATGGGCTTTTTGTAATTTACTTTTTACATTTTTTAACAGATATTGGAATGAGTAAAGAAATGACTCATTTATCAAATATAGTTTCTGTAATTTACTTTAACTTTGGCAGATAATGGAATGAGTAGAGTAAAAGATTATTTTGTCAAATGGATACAAAACAAAATTATTTACCTGGTTGTAGTGTATACTCCAATCCTCAGTAGTCACTATTCACATAGGATATTCGATGAACTGATGTCTTCCTCTCCTGTTTCTTTCGTATATATACTCATCAATGGTACTCCCTAACAGCTTAGTAAAAACCTCCGCGCCCAAAAGGACCCCAGGTGGTCTAATCCCCAACCCCGCGCAGGTTGACAAATAATCCCACTAGGGATTTGAACTGAGCGGATTAAATCGTACACCCTATAAAACTGTAATGCTCAGTGTATCAATCATCAGTTCAATCAGCTATCAGTTCAACCAACATGAAGATCAGATGTGTAATTGTATTCTACGATAGCGAAGATGACACGGAGGATGAAGAGAGCAACGAGGAGGAGACAGAGGACAAGGAGACCAGCGACGATATTGAGGAAGAGGAGGAGACAGAGGACGAGGAGAGCAGCGACGACATTGAGGAAGAGGAGAGCGACCATCCAATCGACCATCTAAACATTGGTTATTCAGACGAGGAGTATTGGGGTGACATCGAGGAGGAGGAGGAGAGCGGAGAAGAGACGGAAGGCGAGGAGGAGACGAATCAGCAACGTCGTCAATCCACCCCCATTGACCAGAACGACGAGGAGGAGACTCGTCCACAGTTTACACCCGCAGACCATATTTGTTTAGGCTACGTGTCTGATGAAGAACAAGTGCCATGGTGGCAAAGAGAAGAAGAGGAGGAGGAGGAGCCGTTAAGTCAAGAAGTCATCTGTATATCATCGGATGAAGAGACGGAGCCTCCTCCCAAGAGAACTCGGATGTGACGTTCAGATTTATATTGACCGGTTAATTAGTATTTTTTTATTATTTTATACAAATCTTCTTTCATGCTTCCCAGTCTCCCCACTCTGGTTTTCCCCAAGATCTTATCTACCCCCCACTGTAGGAGTACATTGACCCTGTTCACACCCTTATTCCTGTCAACCCCTCCATTTCCGGTAGTGAAAGTCCAATAACACGACGGGCATTCTCATTATACAGTCAGTTGATATCCGGCATTCAAACTATGCACATCAACACCATACAAGCCCCACCGTCTTTCAAGTACAAGCCTCGAGGGCTCAACTGGTAGAGCAGTCAACTCGTGATCCAAAGGTCCCAGGATCGATACCCCTTAGATAGTTTTTGGTTATTTTTCAAATCCCTTACAAAACAGAGGGGGGTGAATCTAAGGTGGGGGGAGGAGGAGGCTAGGGGGTCACTTGATATCCCTTCCCTACACATAAATACCCCTTCTTCCCCCCTCCCCCTCTCCCGAACGTTAAGCTAAGGTTTCTAAGTCCACACATGTCACATAATTGATACAGGCGGGCAAGTACCATAGGACCGCTTCAATCTGACCATGCATTTGAAGCGGCAGGTACCATATGCCCGCCTGTATCAATTATGCCCTATACTATGGATGATTGTGCTTTATCAGGTGTTTATCCAGTATAAGCAAATCCGACTGAGCAAACTCACCAGGATAAAGGGCTTTGGTGCGACGATAATGACCAGCCTTGAGGCGCCTATTTCGATGTAACGTATAACTTTCTTCACTTTCCAAATGCTTCAGAGCTGACTGTAATGGAACGTTCGCGGCACGAGCTAAAACACCTGGAGCTGAAATACTTCCAACTTCACCAATGTTCCGATAGATATTTCCTAATGAGTCATCCATTTCCCTTTTAGAGATATACCAGTACCAGACTGTTGACTCATCAGTCGAGAAGCCACTGATCGTGTTGTTCGTGGGCGAGGGGTGCTTGCAGAGTGAGGGGTAGAGACTGACGTACTAGGACTATATACACTTTGAAAATGTGTGCTCAGAGATTTCCATCCATTGCTTTCTTCTTCTAATTGCTTTACAGTTTGGAGTACCGACTTATTGTTAATGAGACTATGTGGTACTTTTGAACTGATAAGAAATTCATACACATGATCGTCTACACAGTGTAAACGTCGTTTATTTGATACTAAATCGTGTAACAAGTCAACGATGGAATACCTAGTCCCCATAATTTCAATCTCTGGATCACCAGAAGAATAACTCACATTTTGTGCAGTAATAAAATACTGCAAGAGACGTCTCGCTTTCTCCTGGTAAGAAAGAGGCAACGCAAGTACAATGTCTTTGTGTGTTTCTGTCACTGGAGAAGACGGAGGAGGAGGCGGGGCCTTTGATGGGGTACTATCTTTCACGATATCCACTTTGATCGGTTTTTGAAGTTGAGGTTTAATTCTATAAATACGTTGAACTCCTGATTGTAGTAGTGATAGCTTAATATCATCTTCAACAGCTGGATCACTAAGGAAACTGCCTAGAGCATCTTCAAATCGACGTGAAGGGGATAGAGCAACTTCTATCGGTGTGAGTTTATAAGCTTTAGCCATTTTATAGAGCAGCTCCAACTAAACTGGATATAATCGGTAAAAGAATACTGAAAAAGCTTCCACCAATCTGTACTAAGCGTTTTCGTTTTATTTTCATACCAGATTGTTTCGCCAGAGCACGAATCACCGAACGATGCTTACTCGCGTGCTTCTTGATGGCATCTGATACCTCAACATTACCACCAGCTAGATTTAAACACAATTCCGACAAAGCTTTGACAAAATCATTATCGATATTTTTTAAGATTGCTTTTCGAAGTTTTGGCTTTGCTTTCGCCAATAATATGAAAAGAGGGTGATGCTCATGTAGCTTCTTCAACGACATTTTCGTGAATGGTGGTTCGTAGTTGAAGTACTGGGTATATATACAGTACACCCATCTTTGTCTAAGAGATCTGATAAGACCCGCAGTTCCTCGGGTGTATTTTGATTCAGGTCCAATACAATGTAACCATATGGTTGAGATGTAGCCATTTTATAGGCAGCAAGTAAAAATCCTGGTAGACCCGGAAAAACTTGACGGTTTAACGTAATCAGTGAACTGGAGTCACGTACAACTCGATAAATAATATAATAAGTACAATTCAAGGCAAGTGTTCGAAAACTTTTACTTGGGTAGTACAGATTGTGAGTAATGCTAAAAACAGAAATGTTTTCATGATGACTGCGAATAGTAAACAAATTAAGCAGTTGTTCACTGTAATTGTCAAATGACTCTGCTAAATCATCTAAGATCAATAGAGTAGAACTCCTTAGCATTTCGAACACATCCAATCCTTGAACAAATTGTGTGTCTGGGATCAACTCTTTAATCCTATCATAAAGAGGTTGCCAGGATGCATAGCAGACGACCACATGATCGGGGACCTCAGAAAACATTTTTTCTCGTTGTTCAATGATACGAGTTAGTAGGGTTGTTTTTCCGCTCGAAGAAGGCCCGCAAAGAATTGTTCGGAAAGGGGTTTGAAAATTGAAACTCATGTTCACTCTCCGGCTAGTAAAGGTAGACTAAGCTTCATACATCTGAGAATCACGGTATATATACATATTTTATTTACCACAGAAAAAAGATCAACAAAAAAAACATGTCTGTATAATGGGGGCGATGACATGTACAAAATATCACTAGCAATTACGCGCTTTATACATTTTGAGAATCACGGGATATATACATTTTTTATTTACAACAGAAAAGGAAAAATCAAAAAACAAAAAACATGTCCGTATAATGGGGTGATGACGTGTATACCACTAACAATTACGTTTTAAATCTTCTAAAATTTGTACACTCTCTCTGTATTCAATACATTCAGGACTGTCGGAAACACTATAGTGTCCATAGGGGACCACGTCCACCCCGTTCTCCATCACATAGCACTTGTCAGACACAGCAGAGAGAGCAACCTTGCTAAATTCAACGCTGTAGTTGACCATCTTAAGCGAGCGAATAGCTTTCAGTGAGGCTGTGACACCTTTCCCTTCTTGAACAACGCCGTGGAAAGTATCATATGTAAAATGGTTTTTCACATACCCACGCGGAACCCCTTTGCAACCGATTTTTGGACCTTCTTCTGTTTCGAAGAAATAGGATTTTGGACCGGCTATGACCCCTCTTTTAACCCACCCACTCCCCGTTTCACTTTTGCAAAATCCCAGAAGGTTTGATGGACGCATGGTCACCAATGCCCCATACTTTTCTTTGTCCCAGTTGGTGTAGTCTGTGTGCTTTTGCATAAAATCCGAAGTCAGATCACCCGCCAAGTCTGAAGTGTGAATGAGAAGACCCAATGAATCAGTGTCAGAGTAAAAGACCTCAACTTGACCGTCAGCAGGCCACTGGGTCTTGACAACATCATAAAAATATTCCAGCATGACCTTTTTTGACACCTCTAAAATCGAAACCCCGACCCCGATTGGTTTGTTGAAGTAAATGTTTCGGCTCTTCCGGGTCATGACAACAACATCATTTTCCAATATTGTGAAATCGTGGAAATTATGATCAGCTAGGATTTTTCTGCATTCTTGTATAGAACTTACAACATCGCAACGTTGACGGTTCCGTTTGCTCTCGGCCATTTTTCCATACGCCGAGTTCATGAACAGTTTCATGATCGATTTCCGTACTTCTGAAACCGCTTGGGAACGTTTTTGGACAAAGTGGTCAACGAATTTTTCCATGAAGTTATTTTGGGAAAAAACAAGAACCTTGTGAATTTTAGTAACTTCAAACCCGTGAGCAATCATCCATTGTAATAAAATGCCATGAACTACAAAGTTTTTTTTCGGGACGAAATCCGCAATCAATTTCTTTTTTGAGGGAGTCCAACGGGAACCTTGGGTGATGAGATGACGATTGTAGGGACTCAACATTTCTTTCGTCACCGGTTTATTTTCGGGTGGGAAGGGGAAATCTTTGCACATGTCATGAAATTCAGGTGGGATATACCCATCGATTTCAAACATATACCCTTTATCACCGTAGGGGGTAAAAGTGGACAGATCGGGATATTCGTCTTCAGAGAGGAACCGAAACCCTCCCACCGGTAGGGGGTATGATTTCATGACCTCGGGGTAGAGGGAATTACGGTCAAGGACAACAGCGCAAGTGGGATCCTGTGGGTCATTCGGTTTGGACTCAAAAACCCGCCTCCCGTGAAAAGTCAACCCCCCCCTCAGACCACGTTCAAAGAACTGATGAATTTCTGGATCAGAAATTAATTCAATACTTGCACCAGAAAAAAGAAAAACCAAATCATAGGTCAAGTGCGGTGTTGAAAAGTAATATCCTATTTCCAGTTGGGAGTCATCATACACTTCATCAGCAAAAGTGGAGACAATATCCCCCAAACATAAGACATCACTCATTAGATAGAGGAGACAATAGTCTCGTAAAGTATGACACCCTCCAACGGCCCAAACGCGTTGTGCAAAATCATACCTCTCCTGTGAGCAGTCTTTGTCCTTCAGTGAGTCATGAAAGTCAGTAATGTCAGGCAGTTCAGTGTCATCGAACTTGTCAAAGTTGTTGCAATACTCATAGGGGTAACAACCCTTTTGAGTAAGCAACTCGTAAAGTTCAGGAGTATCTTGAACTCTCTGGTGCTGTCCGAGTAAAGTGAAACTATCGGGGCTATCACCTTTCTGCACTTTGATCAACTCTTCCAAGGACTTTGGGTAGAAAGCCATAAAATCCAAAAAGCGTAACTTGTTTGCAACCTCCCCCCCATCAGTTTTTACCCGCCACGATACGTCGAAGAAAACAATTTTTTCGCTCGATTTTGGGACAATCGTGATGTGAAATGAATCTTTAACCCATAACGAGTCATTTTCTACCCCTTTCATTTTCGCAAATGTTCGAAGGAGGAAGTTCTTGTCATACTGGATGTTATGAACGTACACATTCACTAGCATTTTAGCCCGAAGATTCAAGTTACAGCGTTGATGGCTGACCCCCCTGAAATTAGACCCTCCCGTCTCCCCTGAGTCTAAGTGTGAATGGTCTCTTACAACAATATCCATACTCGTGAATTTTTCATTACAGATCCAGCATGTATCGGATCGTAATCTGTCAGTGTCTGCTGGACTTATTTTCATCGGAAAATTTACATTGCGGTAATCTGCCAATATACCATTCGCAACTTCAATTAACTTCGTTGCTGTACTGTCTATACAGTTTTCCCCAAAATATTCATGGTACCCAACCAAAGTCTTTGGAGAGTCGATCATACCGTGTCGAATGTGCGCAAACGCTGCTGCACATGGCACGTGTCGTTTCTGTCGGTTAGTATCGTCATCAACGTCTTGTAAGACTGCCTCACAGTCGAGGACAATTTTGTCACGCTGTCTGAGCCGATGGTGATGGTTCTCGAATTGGTAGTTAACCCTCTCCCCGTTGGGGTACGTTATTACTTGCCGCCCATGGGAACTACAATGGAAAACATGCTCATCAAACGTCCGTTCCGTGCGGAAGGCGTGTATGCAGAAGGGGCAGTAATATTTTGCCTTTTGTTTACATCCTGCATTCAACAACCGACTTGGGTCAACAATGGGGAAAAAATGCCCATACTGGTCTTCCTGTGAATTATCATCCCAAGGCGGTGGCTCATAGAGGAGAAAAACGTGATGTTTGGGTTTTAAAACGGAAGGGGTACGGACTGGGTAAAGCAAGCCTTTGGCATCTTTCTTTTTGGGGTAAACTTCGAAAAATGCTTCATTTGGGTGAGTCGTTAATGGCTCATACCGTAGAACCGTAATGCCAATGCTTTTGTCGGAATTTTCGCGTTCAAACTTGGTGATATCTGCAACTTTTGACGGGTAGTTTATCGTCTTAAAATTCAAGGTAGGGAAATCTTTGCCCTCGGCCTGCAGACGTGACAGATGACTCTGACTTGCATCTTTTTGTAAGGGTTTATGCCCCGCTTGGATTACCGCCCACATGAAACATTTTGTGCCAGTATCAAAGTTGATCATTTGCACCCCCCGTTTGTTCAGATCTGGATGGTATTTTTCACGGTTGTGTCCTCCCCCCCCTATTATTGGAACCCCCTTTGGGTCTTGAGCTATTGACACATCAACCGATTCTACCCCCAAAAACTGAAGCTGACTGGACTCAGTCGTATAATTTTCATACAGGGCATTGAGTCGCGATACATCCCCTTCAAAAACCTCATCCCAGTTAATCATCCCCGGTGAAACCGACCCAAATTCGCTGTTGAAATATGGTGCGGGTGTCACAACCTCACCGTTTCGCGTATTCAAAAATAAAACTCTCACACCGATGCGAAACAAAATATTCCCCCATCGGGCTATACTGTCACGGATAACATTCCGTATGCTCTGACGTATACCTAATAATAAAGCTCCCGGAAACGAATACGGTATAAAAAATCGGTTCACCTCATTCAGGGGCATCCGGTATATCCTCAGCATACCTCGGAATGCCTCCTGATGAATTCGGAATGATGGCTGATTTGATGGACCTGCTTGTGGTAGGTGTGATGGTCCGGGTGGAGGTGGTCTCGATGGTCCGGCTTGGGGTTGAAACGATGGGGTTGAAGCTTGGGGTGGTCCGGCATGGGGTGGTATCGATGGTCCGGTTGGAGGTGAAATCGATGGTCCGGATTTGGATGGATTCAACAGTTCGAGTTGGGGTGGATTTGGACCAACTGGGACAGGATTTGACGGTGCGTCAGCGGTTGGATGCGATGAATCAGCTTGAGGCAGTTGCTTTTTCGTTTGTTGCTTTTTCTGTTCTTTACGCTGCTTCCACCTTCTGACCCATTGTGGGACACCCCGACAGTTGCGCTTCAATTCGGGAGATGACGGAGAATCCTCTTGCGTCGTAACTTTTTGGAGTGGTGCGGTTTCAACTTCACGAGATGGACCAGCTTGAGACTGGTGCTGATTGACGACCTCCTGTTGCGGATTATCCACTGGTATCGTCTGCGGTTGTCCCTTGCTATGTTTCCTCTGCTGCTTCCACGTTTTCACCCATTGTGGAACGCCTCTGTTTGGTCGTGTTAGATCAGGAGACGGTGGAGAAGATTGCTGGGTTGAATGTTGCTGGTCTGGATGATGGAGTACTGATGGTGGCTGTGGAGACGGAGGAGGGCTGTCAAAGTTCATCAGTTTGGTTTTCGTCTTCTTCTTACGCTTCGGTTTAAGGTCGAAATCATCATCGCTGTTCTCGTCTTCAGCTTTTTTCTTCTTCTCACGCCCCATCGCTGTAATATAAGGAAATAGGTTAAGTTACGTTTAAGGCTCGCATGTTATGTTTGGGCTATACACTGAATATAACTAGATCATAAAGAAATAATAAAAAAAACTAACCCACTGTCTTCTTCTCCAACGTTGTCTTTACAGCTCCATCATTACTTCTCGGATTTGAATACTGCCACATCGTATTTTAAAAACAATTTTTTTTTATAAAACTATCATTTAAGAAATCATTAACCAGTACTTATTTTTTCCTTACATTCTAAAATATTTACAGACGATACAGGAAAAAAAGTTCAGCGTCTTTTCATTTCAAGCAAGTGGGAAATCTGATTTTCTTGAATATAGTTTGTCACAGCCTTCAGCGCTTCCTGAACACGCTGGATGTGGTATATAGGAACTTTAGCTCCAAAGCACAACTGTTCTTCCCCTTTGAACTTCGTCAAGGAAATAACGTAACGCTTATACATTTTATCGTACTCGAAAGTGATTCTGGCAGACGGTGTAATTTCAATTGCAATATTCGGGACAATATTCTCCTCAGACACCCCATTTTCTTCGGAACAAGAGGGCAAATCAATCATTTTGAAACTCATCCTAGAAGAAAAAATAAAATAAGAAAAACTGGGTAAGGTCTGGGGGGTAAATAATGGTTTTAACATTAAACTAAAAAAAAAAAACTAGCGCCTCAGTGGTATGGGCTTTTTGTAATTTACTTTTTACATTTTTTAACAGATATTGGAATGAGTAAAGAAATGACTCATTTATCAAATATAGTTTCTGTAATTTACTTTAACTTTGGCAGATAATGGAATGAGTAGAGTAAAAGATTATTTTGTCAAATGGATACAAAACAAAATTATTTACCTGGTTGTAGTGTATACTCCAATCCTCAGTAGTCACTATTCACATAGGATATTCGATGAACTGATGTCTTCCTCTCCTGTTTCTTTCGTATATATACTCATCAATGGTACTCCCTAACAGCTTAGTAAAAACCTCCGCGCCCAAAAGGACCCCAGGTGGTCTAATCCCCAACCCCGCGCAGGTTGACAAATAATCCCACTAGGGATTTGAACTGAGCGGATTAAATCGTACACCCTATAAAACTGTAATGCTCAGTGTATCAATCATCAGTTCAATCAGCTATCAGTTCAACCAACATGAAGATCAGATGTGTAATTGTATTCTACGATAGCGAAGATGACACGGAGGATGAAGAGAGCAACGAGGAGGAGACAGAGGACAAGGAGACCAGCGACGATATTGAGGAAGAGGAGGAGACAGAGGACGAGGAGAGCAGCGACGACATTGAGGAAGAGGAGAGCGACCATCCAATCGACCATCTAAACATTGGTTATTCAGACGAGGAGTATTGGGGTGACATCGAGGAGGAGGAGGAGAGCGGAGAAGAGACGGAAGGCGAGGAGGAGACGAATCAGCAACGTCGTCAATCCACCCCCATTGACCAGAACGACGAGGAGGAGACTCGTCCACAGTTTACACCCGCAGACCATATTTGTTTAGGCTACGTGTCTGATGAAGAACAAGTGCCATGGTGGCAAAGAGAAGAAGAGGAGGAGGAGGAGCCGTTAAGTCAAGAAGTCATCTGTATATCATCGGATGAAGAGACGGAGCCTCCTCCCAAGAGAACTCGGATGTGACGTTCAGATTTATATTGACCGGTTAATTAGTATTTTTTTATTATTTTATACAAATCTTCTTTCATGCTTCCCAGTCTCCCCACTCTGGTTTTCCCCAAGATCTTATCTACCCCCCACTGTAGGAGTACATTGACCCTGTTCACACCCTTATTCCTGTCAACCCCTCCATTTCCGGTAGTGAAAGTCCAATAACACGACGGGCATTCTCATTATACAGTCAGTTGATATCCGGCATTCAAACTATGCACATCAACACCATACAAGCCCCACCGTCTTTCAAGTACAAGCCTCGAGGGCTCAACTGGTAGAGCAGTCAACTCGTGATCCAAAGGTCCCAGGATCGATACCCCTTAGATAGTTTTTGGTTATTTTTCAAATCCCTTACAAAACAGAGGGGGGTGAATCTAAGGTGGGGGGAGGAGGAGGCTAGGGGGTCACTTGATATCCCTTCCCTACACATAAATACCCCTTCTTCCCCCCTCCCCCTCTCCCGAACGTTAAGCTAAGGTTTCTAAGTCCACACATGTCACATAATTGATACAGGCGGGCAAGTACCATAGGACCGCTTCAATCTGACCATGCATTTGAAGCGGCAGGTACCATATGCCCGCCTGTATCAATTATGCCCTATACTACTATCGCTTCCAATCTGCGTGGGTCGTCTCGTGTATCCCCAAAACATGGTCAGCTCAAGTTTACACAGCGATTTTCGATCTGCACGCGTCAGACGAGTTTTATTGCCAAAATATTTCTCGAAGCAGCAACAAGGGTCCGATTTCTGCAATTTATTTTTCATCCCGGATGTAGACTGCGTTTTGAAACTAGAAACCTCATCTGCGACTCAAGAAACATGCGTTGAAGCACTAATGCACATAGCAACCGGCCAAGGCACTTTTCTGTAGACAAATCCATTTGATCTGTGGCGTCTTCCGCTTTTAAGGGGAACTTTTTAATGTCTTGAGCCCGTCACGGGGTCAATTGACATACCTGATTAAGGGCAAAATAGGGGATACAGTATTACAAATCGATAGGACTGATTATTGTGACCAAAGTTGTACCTCTTTTTCCTGCAAAATCAGTGAGTTGAATACATGTCCGTATCTAGGTATTTACTCTGGGGGGGTGGACCCCCTACCCTCACTGGATACGGCCCTGGTTGAATAGCATAAATTGACCGAAATCGGAACAAATTCTTCGCGAACATTATGGGGGATTATAACAAGAACTGATACAGAAGTCTCAAGACGAATTGTTAAAAGAAACAGACAGTTGTTTGTACTTTTTATTAAAACTACCGGAAGGTGCATCCGTAGTTTTCTTTCTCTTTTATTTTTGCTGGGAGCTATTTTGATAGTTTTGGCCCATTCACGTACTTCCGGATCATAACACTAGGTCATCTCGTAGTGATACCTAGCCCGGGTTCAGACTGTAGCCACATGGATGTGGTCGGTAATGCTTCCGAATAAACTCTTTTATCAGCCAGTAATGGTTTTCGTGGGTTACAGATAGTGGCGGGATCAGGGAAACCAGAAAAACGAACTTAATACTCTTTCTGTTTCTGGACACTTCCACCAAAAAACTCCAGATCCTCCCTGGTGCCACCCGTGACATCCCCACGTTGTGCTGGTCGACCACTTTTGATGGACAGACTGGACAGACTGGAAAATGGACAGACTGCCCAGACTGGTAAAGACAGCTGACCACTTCCGCGGTTGGCTCTTCTGGTTTACCAGCTTGACTCAACTCACTGGCTTCCAGGAATCTTACAGGTGGAAATAATTTATCTTGGACCAATGAATCCCAACTTCCTGAATGCTTTCCAGTTCCTGAAACCGCGCGCAGTTCCACAAATTAGATTCACTTGTTTCAAACGCCAATAAGGTTTTGCCCTGGACAGGTGGGTTTTTTTCTGGAGCAAAAATATGATTGGATGGGAATGTGGGGAATATGTTCGTTTGGTAATGCAGCTGAGCTATGCTTCTTTGCAGGTTAGGGTAACTTAAAACAGTGCAGGTGTGGACGAAGGGCAAATGAAGAACAATAAAACCTTCAGATGTCTAAATCACAAATGTCAAATGTCTAAATTCTGAACTTCACAGATTAAGAAGAAAATAACAAGAGCTGTAAGCTCATATGGCACTTGCATGGGTCAAGATGATGTGATTGATCAAAAGTAAGTTTCGACTTCGCGGTTGATATGCACACTCTAAGGGAGCAGGAACTTTTCTGTTGCCAACCGTGCGGTTTTCGAGGCGGTTTTCCTTCTTACCCTTCTTACAACTGCTAATGGGCTGATAGGCATCACGAAAATGCATATATTGCTTAAAAGTTTTTTTTTTTACTTTGCGGTCAAGATTGGTACTTTAAGGAATAATCGGATTTGGGAAGTAGCAATTTCTAAGCAAATGTTGTTGAGTCTCCAATATTCCAGCGAAGTTTCATCGTCCTAGCACATCTGGAAGTACCTTAACGCGCGATCACCGGAATCCCACCCCCCCCCCCTCCTCCAACTCCACCCACAACAACCGGAGCCAATCCGGTTCTGTAAATGATTAATCCAGAGCATCTGTTTGTCATTCCCACGAAGTTCGATCCAGATCACACCAGTCTAGCGGGTCAAGTATTTTCCGCCCTCCCCCCAGTAATTGCCGGATTCGGTCCGGAAATGAAAAAGGTCACCAGAGAAAAATGTCCACTGTTTAAGTATTAAATTTCACTCGAACCCGATCACCCGTTCCAAAGTTACGCATGACTCAATATTCCGGATTCCCCTCCCTCAACTCCCCCCCCCCCCAAGATTATCATATATTTTTTCTTAAAAATAGTAGTTTTTCTTAAAATCAGCCGATTTTTCGTCAACACAGTCGTTTTTTCCCAATAAAAGTCGTTTTTATCTGAAAAAAAAACAGTCGGTAAAAATGACCAGCCAGTCAGTAAATACCTTGCCCCCCCCCCCCCCCCCCAAACAGTTTGGCTAGTAACGCCGCTGACTGAGAGTCAGTGACTGAGATTCCATGACACTGGCTCGTACTGGTGTGGCGTCAGTTTGCACGGACAGTTACGGAATTCACTCTGTGGCAGTCCTGTGCAGATGTTGGAGACCCCCTGATCTATCGCGCATTTGAGGGAATGAATGGCCAATACTTGATGATAATCGTCAAAAACTGCACTTGGGAACCTGAAGAGCAGTTCCGGAATGCAATATCTTTAACTAGAAAAATCACAACGCGCAATCCCTTTGGCTACCCTCTGCCCTGGTCATTACCAAGAGCGATAATGATCTTATGAAATCAACTTTATAACCCAGTGTGACAAAGGGAAAAGCCATTTGCTGAATAGCCAACAGTTCCTAATATTTTCGTTCATATACCAGCTTTATTTCTCTTTGATTGTTGTGTTGAGAGCTAGTTTGATAGTGCCCAGCATTTTACTATCCGAGTGGCTAGATTAAATGCCACTAGATGGTCCCATGGTTGCACCAATCCGTCCTGGCTTGAACTATCGCCTTGAAAGTAGATGCTGCCAAATTAACTCCTTTAATTCGGTTCTCAAAATGTTACGATGTAACGACACACATACATCGATTCGAGTAGCCTACCCAGCCCCTAGGCAAGTTGTGGTTCGGTAATATTAAATACTCATTAGATTTGATACACTAATTTACATAGTCAGACGTCAAAACACGCATGAGAAGGTTCGGACTACATGCTAACTATCGGAAAGAAATTAAAGGAGAATTCTTCTCCTCTACGACCCAGCCCGTATGGAAGTAATTCAGGTCATTGTAATATGGGACATTTTTCCAATCGTAAACAATTGAAAACAACTGGAAACGATCGTAAATAATTGTTTTTTTGGGATCCGAAAACGGAAGGTGATACCTATGACATAGCAAAAGTTGTCCGTCTGTCCGTCCGTCCGTCTGTTAGCACGATAACTCTCATATTTTGATCAAACTTGGGATGGGGATTCTTTGGGTCAAAGTACAGGTCAAGTTCGAAGATGGGCTATGTAGATATTTAGGGGTGGGGGAGGGATTTGAAATTAAAGGAACAAAAATATTTTTTAAAATCGAATGAAATAGTCGAATTATGGTTAAGGAGACATGCTGAATCCGATATGAAATTATGTATATATATTTTCTCACCGGATAAATAGTTCACCCGGAATCCGGCGAAAACCGGAAAATTTTTGAAAAGTAAAAGTTGAATCTGAAGTTGATTTGAGGTTCAGTTTAGGCGCAAGGAGACGTTGTGAGTCCAAATATGAAAATTATTTTTTCGCCGGACAATTAGTTCGGCGGGAATCCGGCCAAAACCGGAGAATTTGTTTAAAGTAAAAGTCTTATTTAAATTTGATAGAATGTACGATTTGCAGGTAAGAAGACATTCAGAGTTCGCATACGAGAATCATTTTCTCACCGGACGTATAGATCACTCGGAATCCGGCTGAAACCGGAAAATTTGTTAAAAGAAGTTTAATCTGAAGTTGATTAGAGGTTTTATGTAGGGGCAAGGAGTTTTTGAGGCTTAGTTTTTTGCCAGAAAGGTAGTTTGTCCGGAATCCGGTCGAAACCGGAAGTTGGGCAGAAGTAAAGAAGGAAGGAGATACGACGTAGGCTACAGGGTAGTTGTTTACCATTGGAAACAGTTGTTTACCATTGGAAACAGTTGTTTACCATTGTGAACAAGTGTTTTCAATTGTTTCCAATCGTTGGCGATTGTAAACAGTTGTTAACGATTGTATTTTTGTTTTGAATTATTTCCATTCGGGACTGACCTGAAAGCTCAGCGTTTCATGGCACTAAACGGATGAGGACGAACATGCAATAACGAACGAACCAATAACCAACCAACAACGGTTGTGCCAGTTACAGTCCGACTAGGACCCCTGTCAAGAAGGGCCGAGATATGGCTGGAACATTAACGTGTAGGAAAACCTCGAAATTCTACATAACATATGCCGGAAACGAGTTGGCTACAACTGCATAACATAACACTAAACATGGTTAACTTCGTTATTTGGCGAAAAGGTAACGAAAGGTCATATCTGTAACGTCATGGGAAGGATAACCTCAAATTTCTACATAACACATTCTGGAAACGAGTAGGCTACAGCTGCATAACATAACACTAAACATGGTTTGCTTCGTTATTGTCGAAAAAGTAACGAAAGTTCATGTCTGTGACGTCATGGGCAGGACAACCTCAAATTTCTACATAACATATTCTGGAAACGAGTAGGCTACAACTGCATAACATAACACTAAACATGGTTTGCTTCGTTATTTGGCGAAAAGGTAACGAAGGTCACTTGTAACGTCAACAGAGATAATTTAATTTCTCATACCTAATGTGTATTCTTGTGTGAGCTTTACGAAAGTTCTGAAAGTGTGGTAAGCATTTTTTTTTCGCGTATGACCGTTGTGAAGAATTTGCGAGTGTCCTGTAATGTACCGGAAAATAAGCAACTGAGTACATCTATTTGTTTCTCTGCTACTTGTTAAAGTTTTTCTTAACTGTCCAATGGCTCGAGTTCTTCGCCGTACAACTTGTGGTTTCTATTTGTTATCAGCGCATCTTCTAGCTTTTCTAGAAATAGCAAGTAAACCCTTTGATCCAAAATGTTTTTGCTTAAAAATTTCAGCAACAGCCAATCCCCGACGTTGCAATAATTCAGAATTTTCTCTCTTAAAACAGCTGCCTGCCGACCTCGGGACATTTCCCGCTTTTGGAGGGGCTTTAGGAATATGGTTAGAGCTCCGTAAATTAAGGCAATCCCGGTCATCACCGAAAGAATAACAAACCAAAACCAGAGAAAAACATAGATTTTTTCATTTATAATGTTCAGGGCTAGGAGGCAGAGCGAATCATGCTTTTGAAGAGTGCCGGAAGCACCGTATTTATAGAATGTGCACTTCGTCATGCGTGGGAAGACACGTGCCATTGGATCCACCCGCATTTCCGGATCATCATTAAGAAATTTCCACACCTGCGATCCATACTCTAAGAATGTACCACCCAGGAACTTGTCAGTGAAATAAATTTGGCCAATCACATTCACAAAATTCAAAACCTCACAGAAAAAATATGAAAACGCCCACTTTGAATGACTGTGTAGGCTTGTTTTGAAATACCGCGCCACAATTTCCGTCTGTTTCTCCGCTTCAGCTGGTACCGTCAAATCCCTGACGTTCAAACCACCAATTATGTTTTTGATTTTCCCGCCTTCCACGTTCTTCCATATCCAGTGAGGGGTATAGAACATAACTGCCTGAAGGAATAGAACAAAAGGAACCCACTGGTAGTAGTTATGGTACGTAACTTCATCTTGGGGGGTAGAAGGGCCTACCCCGATATGGGCTATGTTCTGACCTATGGTGCCAGTAAGCGCAGCCGGGACTGAAAAGGTTGCTGAGATGAAACAGTACTGGTCGAGCACGTTTTGCGCGACGCCGCCATCTTGAATGCAGTTAATGGCGTCACCTAAGATAAAACGTTCGTGTCATGGAGTAGCTTCTTGGAAAATGGGTAAACATACCGAAATGACTTTCTGTTAGCAGAAGAAATATCATGTTATTTTCGACGGTACCAAAATCAGGGGCACATTTGTATTTTCAATCACAGATCACAGATTCGCGAGGCAACTATGTTACTTGTACAGCGTTTACACGGACAAGAAAGCATGTCGATTGTCGAGTAGAGAGGAATTCTGGTCAACTTGAAAGGATTCCTTTCGTGAAGACGACTAAAAAAAAGTTTAGCGGGACGGGAATTCCTTTCATGTTGAAAGGTTTCCTGTCAGCTTGAAGGAATCGCGACGGCGGCCCTGGTAAAAAGACTAAAAAAAAAGTTTAGCTAGCTTTTGAGAGCAGCAGTAATCAGTACTGATGTCATTTTTCTTTTTAGCTTGCTTTTGAGAGCAGCAGTAATCAGTACTGATGTCATATCAGTACTGATGTCATTTTTCTTTTCGTTTTTGTACTCCATCCATTTTCTGTTTGAAATGACGGGTGATAAATAAATAAATAAAAAATAAATGCCATCAAAAAAATTTTTGTTGGCTGGTGAATTTATTTTTGTCAGATTTTCTGGTTCGAAGAATTATTTTTTTCCCTCTGCGTGTAAACATAATCTTGTCACCAAGGCCGGATTCTGATCAAGTTTTACCCTACTTGTAAACGCTGCATTACTGGTTTCTGTTAGTCATTCAGTGATCGAGTATCAGTCGTTTATGTTTTTGTGGGGTGTTGACTTCGATCGAATGTTCTCTCTGGAGATGGTTTCACTCATGACAAGAGTTTATTTCTGAGGTAGGCGAATAAAGAAATTCAGCTGACGAGGCATCCGCGTTGCACGGATATTATAAAGAACTTATAATCCTCCTTTACGTACTATTATTCATGACTGACCGCAGTGGCGCCATTTCAGTCAACATCAGGGGGGGGGGGGCAAACATCTATTTTTTGCCCCCATCCTAGATTTTCTTTTTGCTCAAACGAAAAATTTGATAGCTTTGTTAGGGTAAAATTAAAGCAGTCTTAAAGTATACCATAATGGGCATATGCAAGAATCACGCATTGCTCAAAGACCCTTCACAAATAAAAATGTTCACTGTAGCAGGCTGTGACCTGGAGTTTGAGGCCTACCCATATGACAGAACAAGCGACTTAGACCCTCTGAGGCTTTCGATCGAACCCTATCGAGATTTGTCGCGATCTCGAGAAGTAGATCTGGATTCATGAAATCTTTTGAGTTCGGATATGGGGTTAACATCTTAAAACACCAAACAAACACCAAATTATACAAAAATCAGCCTGTTTTCTTCTAAAAAACAAAGATTTGGGTTCAAAACCAGATTGCCAACAACTGTGCGGTGCAGTGTGAAATTTACGATTTGGTAAATGCCTTTACTTCAGCATGTCAAACAACAAGGAATATAGACAAAAAACCTCGGATTTTGGGCCCCTTTAAAATACAGGGGCGGCCCCCCCCCCCCCAATGGCACCACTGGACGAAAGTTCCTGCCTTACTTCTGCCAAATTTCTGGTTTCGGCCGGATTCGTGGCGAACCATGTGTCCAGGTAGAAAATGGCTGTCATACATGAATCCAGCACGTCTTCTTACCCGTAAATCGAACACCTTATGAAATTCATATAAAACTTTTACTTTTAACAAATTTTCCGGTTTCGGCCGGATTCCGGGAGATCTACTTGTCGGGCGATTTTGGATTTTGGGCCCCTTTCAAAATCAAGGGGGGGGGGGCATTGACTGACCGTCCTTTAGGATAGGAGGATTTCCGTCGTCTTTGTAACTCTATGTAACTATCAGGCGACAGAGCCCCGCCTTTTTTGTCCCAGGGACTCATCTCCGTATTCGAGAGTCCCTATGGACGGGAATGGTCAGGTTACAATCACCATCATAAAGAAGGGACTCCCTTTCAGATTCGGTGGTGAGTCGATTCTGGAAGTACCTGATTTTTGAAGGGCTAAAAGGAATTCCTGAGATTAATATTGAGTTTAGTTATGAGACAGAGAAAAGGCATTTATTAAGGGTATGATTTTTGTTTGTAAAAAAATACAAATGTAAAAGTAAATGAAAAAAATCAGAATACACAAAAGTGAAAATAAGGTGGAGACTGATTGCGTCACCTAAATATTTTTTTTGAAAAATTTCGTGTGGGGGCATTTCCCGTGTTGTCGTGTCCCCTAGCTAGGAAATTACTCCCTCTGTTCTCGTGGTTTCTTTCGACTCAATTCAATTCAATTCAATTTCAATTCAATTTAGTTTATTCATTAAAAATCTTGAAACGGCGGTAAGCCGACTAGTTGATTTTACGTCAACAATGTATACACTAAAGTTATAATATTTAAACTGAATTATATGTATAGAGCTAAATCGCATATCACACTATGGCCCATAACGGGCCATTTCTCTGTCAGGTCACTTAACTTGTCAATAAATTACAATAATTAATATCACTTAACCTTAGTGTCAAAATTCGACTCCCCAAGGACTTCACGGGGAACGGCGAGAGTAGGCTTTATGTCATTCCTGACCTCCTGAGCTCGATATTGTAACCGATTCCTGTGTGTCCTCCACAATTAAAGTCTGTTTATGCTCCACTGTTCTAAAATAGTAGAATCCTTTAAAATCAGGTTCGGCCTTTCACAAGCTATCCACTGGTTTTGGCCCAATGAGTTCTAGCAAAAACAGGTGGAAATTTAAATAACCAAGGAATGGAAATTCAAATAACCAGCTCGTCCTAAAAGATCGTCGGTAGCTTGTTACGCTTCAAAAAGACGAAGCAAGCCAAGCGGGGAAATCATCGATTTGTCGTTAGGAGGGATGGAATATACCGCATCAGATTCGGGTATCCGGGTTCAAGAATGGATGGGATCACGGGGTACGACGGGTCCTTTAAGTCTAATCGACGTCTATATGTTTCTCCCTATGATGATGTACAGTTTAGGTACTAATAATAATAATTATTTTTTAACCCACAGATCGTACAAAGAGCACAAAAGAAAATATGAAGACATAATTAGGGAAAACACAACACATATAAACAAAATCTACTCAAGAGTCAAACAGACGAATAAGCCCATGAGAGGGCGACAAACGCGCGTACGCCGTTTCGGACAGTTTTCTATGGTGTTTATCCTATCATTGTTCTTTTTATGGCACTTGCCCTTCGGCCATGTGCCATATAGCGATTGTAATTTCCGTCCGTCAGTCGGTCTGTCGGTCCCGGTTTTGCTAGTTCAAGCACTTACAGAAAAGCTAGGACGATGAAACATGGTAGGCATCTCAGGGACCGGATCAGATTAAATTAGAAATAGTCACTTCCCAAATCTGACCATCTGGAGGGGAGTGGAGGGAGGGGGAATCCGGAAAAATTAGGAAAAATGACGTATTTTTAGCTTACGATCGGGTGATCGGATCTTTATGAAACTTGATATATGGAAGGACCTCGTGTCTCAGACGTTCCATTTTAAATCCAGACCGGATCCGGTGACATCAGGGGGAGTTGGAGGGGGAAATCGGAAATCTTGAAAAAACTTAGAGTGGAGAGATCGGGATGAAACTTGGTGGAAAGAACAAGCGCAAGTCCTAGATACTTGATTGACATAACCGGAACGGATCCGCTCACTTTGGGGGAGTTGGGGGGATCCGAATTTCTAGTGATCCCGCCATTTCGGTGCTTTCTGATGTGCTAGAACCCGACCAAATTGAATAAGAAATAGTCACTTCCCCGATCCGACCATCTGGGGGGGGGGGGGAGTCCAGGGAGAGGGAAGCCGAAAAATTGAGCTATTTTTAACTTGCGAACGGGTGATCTGATCTTGATGAAACTTGATATCTAGGATGTCCTTGTGTATCAGACGTCCCACTTTAAATCCGGACCGGATCCGATGACACTGGCGGGAGTTGGAGGATTCAACCGGAAATCTGGAGAAACGCTTCGAGTGGAGGGATCGGGATGAAACTTGGTGGAAGAACAAGCACAAGTCCTAGATATGTCATTGACATAACCGGACCGGATCCGGGCACTGTGGGGGAGTTGGGGGGGAGTCCGGATTTCTAGCGATTCCACGAGTTCGATGTACTTCCTGATGTGCTAGGACGATGACACTTGGCAGGTATTTCAGGGATCCGAACACATTGACTTGAGATTAGTCATTTCCCCGAACCGACCATCGTGGGGGGAGTGGATGGATGGGGAATCCGGAATTCAGTGGCATGCATAACTTTTGAACGGGTTATCGGATTTGAATGAAACTTGTCATGTGGAAAAGCTATCGCCTCTGATGTTCTGTGTCAAGTCCGGGTCGGGTCCTATACCTGTGGGGGGATGGGGGGGGGGACCGGAAAACTCAAGAAACGCTTAAAGCAGAGGGATTGGGACGGAGCTTACTGGAGAGAACAAGCACTAGGCCTAGATACGAAATTGACGGAGCCAGATGGTCTCGGGGCTCTGTGGGGGAGTTGGAGGGGGTTTCCCGGAATTCCGGTAGTCGCGAGTTAGAATAGTTCCAGATGTACTAGGAAAACGAAATTTTTCAGGCATGTTAATGATCCGACTTAAGAACCCGACACAACATGCCCCCGGAAACTTCCGTTCCTAGATCCGAGCATTTTGGGGGATTGAGGGAAAGGAAATATGGAAATTGACTTCTGCAAATTGCGAACGAGTTTTCTGATTCGAGTGAAACTTAATGGGTGATAAAAATCGATGACCTAGACATGTAAAACATGCGTTCGAACTATATGCGACAAAGGTTGGGGGAATTGGGGGGTGGGGGGCGGAAACTTTTGACATGCACAGAAACCAAACGGATGGACCGAATGGGATGCAAGTTGGACAGTGCCGAGTTTATGCGGCCTAGATTTGTTATTCGGCGTCCGGGCCAGATTCGGCCAAGGTAAAGGGGGGGGGGGGGGGATTTGCAGATAGGCTATGCTCCGATTTCAGTAAAACTTTATGGATGGGAACAGGAGATTAAGAGATACGACATTTATGTTTCCAAGTCCTCTTCTGCCACAGTGGGGGAGTTGGAGGGAGATTGCCGGAAACTTTGAGGCTCGCATAGGGGTCAAACGAGTGCATCAATTTGAATGAAACTTGGAATGTAGAGAGAGCATATACCCTAGATGACATATTTTAGGGTCCGAAACGGATCCGACAACGGTGGGGGGGGGGGGGGGGTGGTGGTACCGGAATTTTTCCAAAATGCTCAGATTCGGGTGAAATTGATAGATGGTAGAAAAGAATATGCTTTAGATGATTTCATTTTTTAGCCCGAATCAGATTAGTCCACGGTAGGGGGTGGATAGAGGGAGTACCATAAGTCCTGTAGCACGTCTAGGGATCAAACGAGTGTATTTATTGGTCTGAAACTTGGAAGTTTGGACAGTCACGCTCATTTCAGTTCAGTTTCAGTTTCATTGGACTATATTGGACTATATATATACTGAGTAAAACTAAATATCCTACTTCTATTTCCGAACCGCATTTTTGGATGGCGGGTGTATTTTATGACGTTCTCATCTACTTTCTTGTACCGCCTACTCGTAACAAGTGCCATATGAGCTCGTAGCTCTTGTTTTTTTTATCCCGCATAACCTGGTATGGCAAATCGTAAAAACATAAAATGTCAAAAGGGAGGACATAATAAATTTATGAAATGCATCTCGGAATTAGAATAAGGAGGAAAAATTAAGGAAGTAGAGCGATATGAAATCAGCACCCACGGAAGTAAGAAAACTTACCAAAGTACTGTGTACTTGTAACCAGAAGGCAGCAGCCAATCAGAATGATGAATGTGAATTTGTGGTGCCACTTCGACGATACTTCATCTATGGTGACCTTTCCGGTTGAAAATTTGACTTTGTGCGAAACAGAGGAAAATATTCCAATCATTTTTGTTCACTATCTCACGAACTGAAACGATAAATCGTTAGCATATTTTAGCATATCGACTGGGTAAATGATGTCTTGCCTAATACGGTTTGACCGTAGAGGCATATACTCTTGATGACTAACTCATCGTGCGGTTGAAGAATCGCCGTGCGCCTAGGGAAGAGCCGGAAGCGTCACCACAATTATCCCCAACGAACACCGTTGATTGGTTGACATGGATTTGAGTCATCATTCGGGTGACGTTTCTCGTTCTTCCCGAGGTTACTGGCGTGTTTTGGACTTAGTCATATAAGGTATTTCCGGGGCCTATTTGTGTCCCAGAAATTTGTGGACGTTTTTTACGGGAACGGAAGTGTGTGACACACTCGACTCACAAGTTCAAACTCGCGGAAAAAATGTTTTGTCCGATTTTGGTGGTATTTTCATGTGCATTAAAGTAAAAATAAAGCATCGTAAACATAAAATCAGGTTTACATCATGTCATCCTTTTCTAGAGGGATCCTCAATGTGTTGTCATCTGCTTAAAGACTCCAAACATTCTGTTTACCTTCTCTTACTGATCGCAAGCCACCAGTTTATTTAGATTTGAACTTGATTGCCGGGTTGCTGTTTTGGCACGAGAAAAAACCCACGCAGAATGTCTTCTTTCGCAGATGACGAAATTTTCCACATTTGATTAGCAAAGAGTTACAAGACTTTATTGATTATTTTTTGTTTGTATGTCTTCAGAAGTACCACACTGGTCTTGGGCTTTTAATTTATTTGTATTTGTAAACAGTTGGAGCATTATATGGAAATTATTATTTTGACCCTTCGCTCCCTACGTGCCATAACGGCTGTCCCGGGTAATCGGCTGAGATTTAGTCTAGACCGGATTATTTGAAACCTAGGAAATTTGGTGTTTTTTTTATTCAAACAATGTTTACAACGGGTACGTCAGCTACGATTCTTCATCAACGATATTTCGGCCCTTTTTGGCAAGGGTCCTCGTCAGGCTGTCAATCCTCTGGAGACCAGGTGAAGAATCGTAGCTGACGTACCCGTTGTAAACATTGTTTGAATAAATGTTTCAAAGTCAGCTTGGGCTCAAAGAATATTGTTTTTTTTAATTTGCTCATTGTTTGACGGTTGTTTTTTTTGTGGTTTTGAACATTCGTAGTGACAGTAGGGATGGTTATAACATTGTGTGTGTGGTGGAAAGATCATTTTTGTGGTCCGCTTTAAGAAAATTGCTTTATTACATACACTTTCATGATCGTGATCCCCTAAGGGCCCTTGATCATTTGTGCCTCAAGGGTGAAGCAGGGTGAGGCACATGTGCTTCCAGCAATATTTCTAAGTAGCCCAATATTTCCATTGCAGACTTCAGCAAATGAGCGAAAGAAATAAAATCCCGAAACAATTTCAAACAGTAATAGTAGCCAATATAGATGGCGCTTTACACAAGGGACTTGTACCATGACCAAGATCACAAGTCCCTTGTGTAAAGCGCCATCTATATTATTAATTTCCGTGACATGGGGATGTGAACCGGTTAGATGAATTTGCCTTCGGGCGGGATCACTGTTCCTATGGCCGGCTTCTACCAGACTATTGTAGTGGTTTGCGAACTCTGTTCACAAGCCCCTCGGTAGCTCAGTGGTAGAGTGACTGCCTTGTAAGCAGAGGGTCCTGGGTTCAAATCCCGGCTGAGGAGCATTTTTGTCTATCAGTTCACTACTTATAAAATAGTAGCCCAGCTGAATACAACAGAAGAACGATAACTTGTACAGGAGGATTCTACTGAAGTCCTGAATGACAAAGAACAGAAGATTACAGACAAGGAAGACAAAACAAGACAAAAGAAATGACAGCAAAACCCGGTGAAAAAATTGTAGCCTGCGTAGTTGTATGGTAGTTGTACGAAATGTAAGGCTATGTAATAGCAAAGAATACTATCATTTAATGAGCCTCAGACTGGTCCACTCTTATGCAGTAGTATCCAGTAGCATCCTGTCTTGCAATAGTAGTATCCAATCTTGCCAACAGTAGCATGCAGTAGTATGCAGTAACACGGTAGCCTTGAAGTAGAAGCATTTAGTAGCATCGGTTAGTACTGCGCGCTACTTTTTCGTACAACTTCGTACTACTATTTTGAGATAAATTTTTCATCGGGAAGGGATCAGCACGGTCTGAACACAAAGTCATGTTATTAAGAAGAAGCCACTAAAACTTTGTTGGTGGTGAAAACAGACTGATGGGCCACATAAGTGATTTCGGATACACTCTTTTCGAGCCACAGCCTCTGTATAAGAACGCGGGAAAACGCCGTCGGAAAAAGACTCGCGTTCATACGTCCAAACAGCACTTCCCGATGAAAAATTTATCGCAAAATAGTACTATGAAGTAGTACGAAAAAGTTGCATGCAGTACTAACGATGCTACTACATGCTTCTACTTCAAGGCTACCGTGTTACTGCATACTACTATATGCTAATATTAGCAAGACTGGATGCTACTATGGCAAGACAGGATGCTACTGGATACTACTACATAAGATTGGACCAGTTTGAGGCACATTAAATGATTCTTTGCTATTACATAGTATTACATGCAACGTTTTCGTACTACTACCATACTACTACGCAGGCTACAAATTTTCCATCGGGTTGATCCGATATTTTCGTGCTTTCCGCCTCTTCTTTGCCTCTTTCTTGCCTCTTTCTTGCCTCACCACTGTCTGTGTATTAACTTTCCAACTAAGACGTGTAGGAGGCGTTTAAAAAAATGTGCTTACCCTTCTTGCTCTAGAATAATCAGAATTCTGATCAAAACTTTCCTTTATCTTTAACATCATACTTTATTTCTGTCCACAATTGAGTTTGTGTAATAGTTGGGAAGAAAGTACCGTTTATAATCGATAGTTAGAAGAAGACCTGACACAAAAGTATAATCAAAACTGGATATGGAGACAACAGGTCTTATTTTACCACACATGATCATTAGTGACAATGTTGGGACAGGATTCCCTGCTGATGACTCTATCAAAACTTTTGTTCCAGCTGCTGTTCTTCGGTTACTATGGGGCAAATCAGCCGATGTTTCCCCCTACGCCTGAACGTCGAAAAGGTGGAAAATGCGTTTAATACAAAACTTTGCATACCGTTCTTGCCCTCGACGTGGATTCTGATCAAAGACGCTCTCGAAACTGAAATGTCGGCTCAGATAAAAGATAAATCAGTACACGCCACGCAATATCTTGGGAATGTAGAAACTACTTGGTCAATATCAGCTTTAAATTCAAAATTGTTCGTAGGTGTAATCTGAGATAACAGTAACTACATTTGGCACAATGAGTCCCCTGTTGGAGTTCTACAAAGAAGCATAGTACAATAATACAGACTTGCCATCCATGTACAAAGATAGGAAGTTCTCCGTTAAGATTCCGAAGAAAGTGTATATTGGTCTTCCGAACTCCCCCTAGTTCTCTTCCTAACGTAATTATCCTGGTGGGTTATTTCCGGTTTTGTTTCTAACATTCCTCGGACGCATGAAACGATCAGTAAAGCTAGTTTAATGAGAAACGTAAATTTATACAGAAGACTATGACCAGTATAAAATACCACCATTTAACCTGGGTGAATCTGGTTCGGAAACTGGATGAGTTGAAGACCAGGCTCTTAGGTCCGGCCAGTTTGGATTACGATTCGAAGTTGGGACTCATTAGGAATTAAGTGTCAAAGTACACGCACTGCAGGTTTAAAGAAACTGTATTTTTTTTAAGACCTGTCAGAATACCGATCCTCTTCATTCGCACCAAAGTATCATATTCTCAGTTTCAAATTTATTTCAGTCTTTGCTGTTTAGGTAAGTGAGCTCCGACTCGTCTCTAGTCATGTACCCCTTTGTTTTGAACCCAAACATATTCGAAAGCGTTTCCAGGAACCCCAAAGATACCCTCTGATCAACAATGTTTCTAACCAAAATGTCCAGCAACAACCAGTCACCATAATCACATTTAGATGCGACAATTCCGACGTGATTCCGACCCTGTCGCCCGGTTAAGATCATCAGTTCCCTCTCACGCACAGACGAAAAAAAGATGGTTAATAGGCGATACAATGCCCCCACGCCGGTTATAACTGCTAAGATCACAAACCAGAACCACAGAAAAATGTAGATTTTTTCATTAATGATATTAATGGCCAAGAGGCAGAGCGAATCGTGCTTTTGTATAGTTCCTGACGGTCCATATTTCTCAAATGTGCACTTCGTCATACGAGGGAAGACGCGGGACATTGGGTCGGTGCGCACTTCGGGGTCCAAGTTGACCCACTTCAAAACCTCACTCCCGTAGGTTAGAAAGGCACCGCCGAGGAAGTAGTCCGTAAAATAAATTTGGCCAATAGCATTCACGAAGTTCAGCATCTCACAGAACACGAATTTGAATCCCCATGATTTGTGATTGTGCAGGGAGTTGTGAAAGTACTTGGAGAGGGCGTCGATTTTCGGTTTCACTGCCCCATCTTCAGCACCACCGATGGTGATGGTGGTGAGACCGGCCATGATTGATTTTACTTTCCCTCCTTCCAAGTTCTTCCAAACGTAGTGGGGTGTGTAGAACATGATTGCTTGAAGAAGGAGAACAAACGGAACCCATTGGTAGTAGTTGTGGAAGGTTGTCTCTCCAGTGGGGTCAGCAGGGCCAACACCGGGATGCGCTGCTTGCTGGTTTGCCAAGTGATTGAATAGAACTGGTACTGAAAAAGTGGCGGATATGTAGCAGTACTGATTCAGCGCTTGCTGAGGCACAGCAGGAAATGCAGGCGGCATGGCGTCCTGGATGCAGAAAATGGCAGTACCTAAAAAAAAAATAGTAGATCGAGGTTGGGTTCCGGCTAACAAATCCCCCCCCCCCCCGCACACACACAGTTAGTTGTCATAACAATATATTTTTACAGTATATGTGCTACTTTCATCCTTTTACTAAGCCTTGCAAGTGCCATATGAGCTTCCAGCTCTTGTCTAACATTGCGCCCACTCGTTTTCTATCGCCAAAAAAGGCAAAAGGCAAGAACTGATAATAACCCTCGGGGGAACCCGCAGAAGCTACACGAGCGCGACTTTGGCAGGGTGTAAAAGTGCTCCGGCTTCTCATTGTTTTTTCGGTCAATAGTACGTAATTAGGGTTTGTATATATTCTTCCACCAAAATAAGATCGTTAGAAAGCCTAAGTTTGCAATACAGAAGATGACGCTTTCGTCATTCAGACCTCTGACACAGAAATTGAAAAGAGAAAAAACAAAAAGTATTTTCTTTATTTCAGTCCCCTTTATTTTCTTTTTTTTTGTTCTTTCATTTTAATTTTAAATTTATTTGTCGCAGAATAACGCGGATTGTTCTTGTGCGTATTGACATAAAGCTGCCAGGGACAAGGTCACAACTAGCTTCTCAACCAAGTTTAAAGGACCTCTCGCACTATTTACCATTGAGCTTACGGTATTTAAAAATATTTGAATACCTTAAAACTAGGCTGTTCTTTCAACGAATAACCCTCGGTTTTGGCTGTTTTAAGCCTTTTCCTAGACCCGTTGACTCACAGCGAAAATAGGGACAAATTTACATAACCGTTTTTTCTGATGGAAAAACTTCTCGCAGACAACCGTCGAAAGCGTGATACACATCGTAGGTAGCAAAACACGGCTAGTGAGAAACTCAGCATGGTTTTGTTAGAGGGGTTGGAATGTACCGTAGGAAATTGGGGTCTCCGGGTTTAGAAATGTATGGAGTGATCATGGAAGTAGGTTGCGTTAGTATTATAGGTAAGACAGGTCCTTTTAGAGACGCTAGCTCTGTGCATTGTCCTAAGAGACGGGCAAGATACATCCTACGAAATCGAACCAGACGTTTCGCCGCGGGGACGTTTTGTCGTGGAGAGGAGGCCTTGGGATGTTTTGCCGCGGAAATGTCTCGCTGCTGACGTTTCGCACGGGACTTTTTGACGCGGGGACGTTTCGTTGGCAAGCCACTGTAAAGACTTTCTCCGAGTAAGGATTAAGGTTAACTGCAGTATTTGCTACTGGGATTAATCTTGTCTCTACTGAGATAATGTTGATCCGAATTAGAGATAAGATTATCTTTATAAAGCCAAGATTAATCCTAGTAGCAAATACAGCAAGATTTTTTTTTGCAGTGTAGGCCTGCTGTACTGGACAGAATTTTCTTATCCATTTTTACATATAAAATAAAAATGTTTCGCTGTCTAGACGGCATCTACGTTTGACTACTCGATTTCTTGGAACAGTTTTCGCCTGATCCTGCAAAGAAAATTCCTACCAAACAGACTTACCGAAAAACTGGCTACTCGTTACGAGAATTGAGCTGGCAAGGAGGATGACGAACGTGAAGCGGTAGTGGAGTTTAGAGACTATCGAATCGACTTCAATCTTCCCTCCCTTCAGTTTAACATAGTTCTTGATATTGCCAAATACGGCAAGCATGTTGATACTTGGGAGTCAAACCTGTAGAGCTAGTAAGAAAATAAAATTTAAAAATAGGCTATACCGGTAACAGCATCAGCCTATACATCCCCGATTCTCTGCACCCAGCAAGGAAGTGCAATGAGCGATTGTGGGGTAGCCATCCTGGTGCTTTCGCACAACCTTCTTGTCACCTTCCCCAGATTTCTCCAAGTACCCACTTGAAGCTGAGTGGACTTTAGCTTGTCTGACAGGATCAGACCACAAACCCCCGCCTGAAACCAAAGGGTAGGCACCGCCGAGACTCGAACCATCCCTACTGCCACTATGAATGTTCAAACCCCCCCAAAAATACCATCATACAATGAGCAAATTAAAAAAACAAACCAAATTTCCTAGGTTTGAAATAATTGGGTCTGGACTAAATTCCAGCCGATTATCCGGGACAGACGTTATGGCACGTAGGGAGCTAAGGATCGAAATAACAATTTCCATCTAATGCTCCAACTGTTTATTACAAATACAAATAAATTTAAAAAACGAGATCAGTGTGGTACTCCTGAAGTCATACAAAAAATAATCAATTTAGTCTTATAATTCTATGCTAATCAAACGTGGATAATTTCGTCATCTGGAAAAGAAGACGTTCTGCGTGGGTTTTTTTCTCGAGCCAAAACAGCAACCCGGCAATCAAGTTCAAATCTAAAGAATCTGGTGGCTTCCGATCAGTAGGAGGAGGTATACATAATGTTTGGATTAGGTCTTAAGTTAACGAGCTGGCCATTTTTTTATTTTTTATTTTGTAATAGAAGCAAGCTATCCAGGGATATGAGTAGTAAACGAAATCCTAACAGTCAGATCAGCATGAAAGTGCGCATTCGTGCATCTTCGTGATTTCGGCATGCCTTTTTTGCTATTACTCCAGTTCGACCGGTGCGTATCTCCTTGCATTTCGGTTTATAATAATAATTCACTTTTTGCCTACAATGGATGATTGTGTACTAATTGTGAAGGAACTAACGTTTGTAATCACTTGTGAAAAGAAGACTTAAGACGAAACTCAAGGAGTGTACTTTCGAAGTGGATGTAGAAAAAGCAGATTTTTATTTTAATTTGACCATTTCATCGTGATTATTGACAATTTCATCATTATTATTGACAGTTTCTCGGACAAGACTTTCAGACGCCGATTCTTACAGAGCTTCAGGCTTCCAGCGAGAGGTTACCTACTCTCCGGCACCTGCTGTACAACCTTTCCCGGCACAGGCCGAAACCAACGATGCCGGCCATAAACTGGGCAATTCCAGTGGCGCCATTTCGGTAAACCTGAGGGGGGGGGGGGGCAAACATCCATTTCCGGCCCCCATCGTGGATTTTTTCTATATCAAACGCAAAATTCAATTGCTCTTTTTGTGGAAAACTTATAGCAGTTTCTGAATATACCATACGGAGCAAATGCGAGAGTCATGCGTTATTGAAAGATCCTTCACAGATAAAATATTCACTGGAGCATGCTGTGAGCTGGAGTATGAGGCCTGCCGTTATGACAGAATAAGCTACTTAACCCTCTGAGGTTTTCGATAGAAACCCTATCGATATTGTCGCGATCTCGACAAGATAATCTGGATTCATGAAATCTATGAGTTCAGATATGGGGTTAAGATTTTAGAAGATCTCACAAGTAAATTCTAGTTTTATCAACCCCCAGAATTCCATGCCTAAAACCACACCCATATGATTATGATAGAGAATACCAAGAAAGGCACCGCAGGCAAAATTTCATAAAACATTTAGGGGAGCTCGGGTTGACCCGGACACTAATTTTCCTTTTCTTGCTAGGCCGCCATTTCTTGGCGGATTTACACCATTTTTGTTGTCGAACGTATAGAATGTCTGAGAGAATTGTTGGTAATTTTTCCAGATTTCTTTCTAAATCAGGTTTTTAAGTAAACATTTTTTTCTGTTTTTCCATTTGTACGAACCAACCCCGTACCCATGGGGTTGATTCGGACAGGTCTCGGGTTGGTTCGGACATTATTTTCAATGTACTATGTTTTACTCAACTTTGTTTGAACGTGTAAAAAAGTGGAAAAGATAATGTTGCAGCTCAAAAGCAAACATAAAACTGAAGAAGACAAATGTTTCAAGATCAGCGGATATTGTAGAAGCCGAGGTTGCATTAAAATGAAAATCATCTATCTGCCCTTTCGCTTCAGTAATTCCAGGGGCTCGTAACCTCAAACTTGCGTCAGCAAAGTTCGAGTTACTGATTTTAGTCCCATTCTTGCGCAGAAAGAATATCTTCTGTTCCTTTCCTTGTTCGACTCTCCCACATAAGAAACACTTTTGGTTTGACCTTTTCCCAAATTAAACTCTACATGGACGAATTCGTCTATTTAAATACTGTAAGCAAAGTTAATTACATCAAATTTATTATATCCACAGATCATTATTTTTTACTTTATCATAGCTAATTCTACTAGCTAATTTTCTTCGGTTCTGTCCTTCTCTTCTAGCGATCATTTTTCCGATTTTGATAACTTATGCTGTTAACGAATAACACGATAACGAATCTGATAATATTTTTTTGTATTTTTCTAAATCAGTCTAAGGTTTTTCTGGGGTACCAGTAAGAAAAGACTGTCCGAATCAACCTCGCCCTGACTGAAATAACAAAATGGCGGGTCGCAGGAAACCAAGTGACCTATCTCTAAAATGCTAAGCAGGCTTATAAAGCCTGATCACTAAGCTATATATTACCATTGAATTTCGCCTTCCAGCTACCACAAATCTTCGGGGTACAGTTTTCTAACATACCATGAGCTAAAAACTGATCACTAAGCTATATATTACCATTTAATTTTGCCTTCCCGTTACCACACATCTTCGGGGTACTATTTTCTAACATACCATGAGATAAAAACTGTTATAATTATCTATCTATTTACAGATTTGAACCGCATCGGCTCGGCAGAAATGCTGAAATGCTTACTTGTTTCTTCAAGAATAGCGACCGTTCAGTCCTGTGATAAAACTGCACGTTTAGTCTTCCAGTGGAAAGATAGCATTAATTCGTACTCTTTCAAATAAGTAGCAAGATAAAAAAAACGTAATCTAAACTGCAACCAATCATCATTCTTCACTTATTATCTTTCTCTGTCAATCGTTCTAATCGTCGTTTTCTGTCATTCTTAATTGCAAATAAAGATGAGGTGTCCGAGGAAATGTCAAGACGAAGTCCATAAATGGCAATTTCAAACGGCCTTTTAAAATTTTCTTTCTACATCAACTGAAAGGAAGTAGCCTAAGTATGTCTGTGAAACACTAAAGGGTCTTTGCGCGCGTGCGAACCACTTAATTCGTAATTTTAAATTTTGTACTAAATTTTGTACTGTGTTGGTGAAAATTCTTTTATTTAAGACGTATTGCACGCAACTATACTGTCTCCCACTTTTTGATAACTATCTTGAGACGACGATGCGTAAACCAAAAGTTTGTTTTAACAATGCATTCCGTCGTCTCCTTTCATACAATTGACGTTACTCTGCTAGTCAAATGTTTTTAGAAAATGAAACTGAATCTTTTGATGTTATGAGAAGGAAAGCGATAGTTAGTTTTGTTGCAAGGTTAGAAGTTTCCGAAAATCCACTTTTAAAGGCAATTCGTGAGAATGCAGAATGCCGTTCCGGCCATTTCTAACGACTTTTCCGTCGACTGTGCTATTGCCCCGAGCCACCGAATGGATAAAATGATTGCATATATTTAGTAAATAAAAGTCCTGTGTTAATGTAATTTTCTTATGTGATGTGTAATATCACGAATTAAATAAATTGATTGGTTGATTGATTGATTGAAATAACAAGAGCTGGACGCTCATATGGCGCTTTCAAGGCTGGTTCAGATGGAAGTGATGGTCAAAAGTATTTTTTCACTTTTCGGTTAAGATGCACCAAACTTGCAAGGCTGGGTCAGGGGATGGAAGTGATAGTCAAATTTTTTTTTCAGTTTTCGGTTGAGATTCGCACTTTAAGGGTGCTAAATTTCTAAGCAAAGCCCTTGAGTCAAAAAGGATCATGTAACTCATGGCGATCGTGAAAAAGTACATTTTGCTTAAAAGTATTTTTATATTTTGCGGTTAAGATGAGTTATTTAAGGGGTGGTCGGATCGGAGAAGTGATGACGTCTAACCCACTGATGTCAAGTTTCTAATGCTCCAACAAAGCTTTATCGTCCTGGCACATCTGGAAGTACCTTAACTCACGATCACCGGAATTCCGGACACCCCCTACAGCCCCCCCCCCCCCTTGGTACCCGGATCCGGTCCGATTCTGTCACTGATGCACCTAGGACTTGTGCCTGTACTTCCCACCAAGTTCCATCCTGATCGCTCCACTCTAAGAGTTTCACACGATTTCCGGTTCCCCCCGACTCCCCCCCCCCAGATTTATTGGATCCGCTCCGGACTTGAAATGAGACATCTGAGACACGAGGTCTTTCCAGATATCAAGTTTTATTAAGATCCGATCACCCATTCGAAAGTTATGCATGCCCCTATTTTCCGGATTCCGCCACCTCCCTCTCCCCCATGATGGTCGGATGGGGAAAGCGACTATTTTCAAGTTAGTTTGGTCGGGTCACTAATATGCCTGCCAATTTTCATCGTCCTAGCTCTTCTGAAGTACCCTCACTCGAAAAGAGTGGACCGACAGACCGAAAAGTGATCGGTATAAAAAAGCAGTAAGAAAAACAAAACCAAAGATTTCGATGGGATCCCAAAAATTTAATATTTGATCCAGACAATCGGGTCTTGTAGAGATCTAGTCGTCGCCGCATACTCCTTGAGCACTTTACTAATAAAATTTAGAAACGGTTCAAATATGGATTCAGCATGTATGTTTACCCCTATAGCCTGCGTCATATCTACTTTGACGAGAGTTCCTGCCTTACTTCTGCCAAATTTCCGGTTTAGACCGGATTCGGGGCGAACTACTTGTCTTGCAAAAATTGAAGTTCAAAAACGGATTCAGCCTACCCTTACCCCTATGCCGAACCTCTAATCAACTTCAGATAAAACTTCAACTTTTAACAAATTTTCCGATTTCAGCCGGACTCGTGGCGAACTATGTATCCAGGTAGAAATTACTTGTCCGGCGAGAAAATGGTTTCCATATTTGTGTTCAGCATGTTTTCTTATCCCTTAATCGAATATCTCATTAGCCTTTAGAATATTTTTTTCGCTCCTTTATTCGAAACCCCTCCCCCTCCCCTAAATATGCAGCTATGGGGCCCATCTACGACCTCGACCTTTCCATTGACCCAAAGAATCCTCACACCAAGTTTCATCAAAATATCTCATTCCCTTCGAGAGTTATCGTGCTGACAGACGGACGGACAGACGGATAACTCCACTGTCGTTTTGGGATCCCAAAGAGGACACACATTGTGTTTTGTTGATAATGTAGTTCGACCTGTTACTGCAGCCATCTGCTGTACGGGCGAGTTTGGCTTTAACATTAACCTATTGGCTACTTATCTACTCACCAGCCTCACAGTTTAACCGAAAAGGGCTGAGGTAAGACAATCTAGTTACCCATCACATGTTCATTAAAAGAGGCTTGAAGACCCGATGAAAATGCGTCACTTCGTTGCTCCGCTATTCACGAACAATCGATTTTCAATTGTGGAATTTCCCTGTCGTGTTTGTCGTACCTGTATGCGCTTGTACCTGTGTTGTATGCTTGACGAAAATGATTTACGAAAAACAAGTTTCACTCGCCCTATGCCTACTTCTATGTACTATATAGCACTAAAAGCTCCGACTGTTTTACCGAAAAGCAACAACAAGCTATTGCAAACACAACAAGATGCTTGCCTTTGTTCAGTTCAGTTCAGTTTATTTCTTACGACCAAAATACATTTAAGTATGATGCCAGTACCCGCCCCAAGAAAGGTACAAAAAAGCACTTGCAATTGGGCGGGTACATAAAACTCATTTCCTAACTAATAATTAACTAAAAACAAAACATAATAGAAAAGAGCACTAAAATAAGAAATAATAACCAATCTCTCATCAAGTCATTTAAATAATAATAATGAGAAAAAAGAAAATAATAAGAAAAATGGTCTGGGAAAAAATTGTTCTCGGCAAATGGCTTTATTTCTATACTTTTGAAAACCAACTTAATCCTGCCTGCATCTAGAGAGTACTAGAACAAGTAAGTCTTCGATAGTTAATGGCTTTAGATCAATACTTTTGAGAACCAGCTTAATCCTGCCTGTATCTAGAGAGTAGAACAAGTAATTCTTCGATGGTTAATGGCTTTAAATCAATACTTTTGAGACCAGCTTAATTCTGCCTGTATCTAGAGAGTACTAGAACAAGTTGAGCCTTCCCCGGGCGGTTGCGTGTTTTTATACTTTATTTTGTATTTAGTAGTAAATAAAGTAAGTCAAGTCAAGTCAAGTCAATTCTTCGATCGTAGTTCAGTCGAATAAGTAAATTCTCGACAAATAGCTTTAAATAGATACTTTTGAAAACCACCTTAACCCACTTGTATCTAGAGACTATTAGAACAAGTAATTCTATACCCTGAAAAAGCCCTGAAAAGAGGTATATACAGAGATGCCAGAAAACAGATTATACAATGCAATAAATACAGAACAAATATGCCAGAGACGATCTAAGCGCACAAGCTTCTAGATCAATTTCGCGGCTGACCGGAACAAAAGAAATATTTCGTCGTTCAAACTTATCCAGTTCAGACCAAAGATAGTTTGGTTCAGACGACCAATGCGCAATAAGGTTTTGGTTTGCACTGAACAAAGGGGTAGGGTAGGCACTTATATTGCACCCACCTTTCCAAAATAGCTTTACGATGAAGCGGCCGAATAAGTATTTAAGAGCTACCAACATTTGGGGTTTAGACGGATCCCGGTCGAATATTTATTACCCGCTTTTTCGGTTAGTTTAAGGTATTTTGCTTTATTGTTATTTTGTTCATTTAAAAAACCACACGATCTAAGCAGCAAGGTAGATCTATAAAAACGAAGGCAAGTATTCAAAATATTAAATAATTGATCCAGACAATGGGTCTTGTCTTCGCCAGACTCCTTGAACATTTTTACTATTAAAATTTAGAAACAGATTAAGGCCAAATAGCTAATCCTCTGAGAAAACCAAGTTCAGATACGGATTCAGCGTCTGTTTTTACCCCTATACGTCATATTTATTTTGACGTAACCGATCGAACACTTCCTGCCTTATTTCTGCCAATTTTCCAGTTTCGGTGGAATTTCGGAACTAATTGTCCGGCGAAAAATAAAGCTCAAAAACGAATTCATCGTATCTCCTTACCCCTACCCCTAAAATTTAACTTAAAACAAATTTTCAGGTTTCAGCCTGATTCCGGGCGAACTATATGTCCGGGTAAAAAATGATCGTCATATGCGTCTCTTCTTACCTCTAAACCGGACATCTAATCAACTACAAATACAACTTTTGCTTTTAACAAATTTTCCGGTTTTGGCCGGATTCCGGGCGAACTAGTTGTGCCGGTACAGTTCCAAATAAAACTTTTACTTTTAACAAAAGTTTCCGGTTTTGGCTGGATTTTGGGCGAACTACTTGCCCGGCGAGAAAATGGTTTTCATATTCGTGTTCAGCATGTCTTCATACTCGTATATCGACTATCTCATTAGCTGTTTACAAATATTTTGTTTGTCACTTAATTTGAACGCCACCCCTAAATGTAGGGCTACAGAGCACATCTACGACCTCGACCTTTCCCTTGACCCAAAGGATATTCACACCAAGTTTCATCAAAATATCTCATTCCCTTCGAAAGTTATCGTGCTCACAGACGGACGGATAGAAGGACGACTTTGCGATGTCACAGGTATCCCTCAACTTACGTTTTGGGATCCCAAATAGAAAAGAAACATGAACCCAAAAACTAAAACATTCTGGTAAGGCGATGGCGAGGTTTTAATGTTAAAGGAGTTATATCACAACCATTCTAGCACTTGCAACGTCTAGAACCCCCCCACCCAAGGCCCAAGATGACGCCACGGCGCGATCCGACCGCTGGGTCATCTAGCCGTGCGGGTCGGAAGCGCCCGATATCAGTGTATAACCTGTTCATGTATATGGCCTCTGGCTTTAAATACAGATTATTAGTATTATTATTATTATTATGGGGAGGATGGAATCATAGTTTGACTTTGAATCTATCAAAATGTTTTTATTGTAGCAGGCATATGGAAAATGTGTAGAAAAATTAAATTAATTATTTGCATTATCGATTTCTTCAAGTATTGTGTTTTCTGCTTTTTCTTGTTAATTCCAGTTAGTCCAAAGAATTAAGGATGTAAACTAGATCACAATAAACAAACGCCGTAATTATACTAAATTCGTTATAGTGATTTCTTGAAGATTCTGCAATTGCGCTAAATAATATTCAGCTTCCGAGACCAAAAAATTTCAAACTGGCCGATGATTTCTTCTTCCGCCATATCTAAACGTTCACAGGGTGATATACTTAGTTGTTTTAATCCTCTTGCACGCCACTCGATCTTCTCGAAGGTTCTAGTAATCGTTGGACCAGCGACCGGAGATCCACGAATAGTTAATTAGCAATGGCGGATTCGCGTTCAGGAGTGAATTGTGTTCAAGTAATTTGTGGATAACGTTGGCTACCGTGAGGATTTTGGGGAAAACAAAGGCAACAGTGTGTTCGTAAAAATCCGACTCGATAAACGATGGTGTCTCCCACCTTCTCGGCCCACATGAATCAAAGACTTTAAAAAGGCATCAGTCAGTAAATCCTCGTGTAGAGGTTTCAGTGCCAAGAGAATATCAGTAGCACCAGGGACCCATAAATTTCCTGTAATGACTCGCCATTCAGGGGGCTTGTCGTTTCCTATGCTTCTATGTTGCTATGTTGCCCGAGCCTCACCTAGTTTCCAAAAATTCCGTTGGGGTCGAATCGGCGTTCTTGCTCAGATAGATATAGTTAGCCATCTTCAGTCAGGACTATTCAGCATGCCACCAGATACCTAAGCTAGGACAAAAGATTCAGGATACTCTTCCAATACAGAGAAATATTCCTAGTTTAGCAAAACAGCTGCGAAAAATTGTGTCTATCTGGATAGTCGGGTATTTGTGGGTATTTCTCGAACTGTCTGACGCTCGGTCAAGAGCGCATCAGAAATCTCTTATTGACAAGCCCCCTGAATGGCGAGTCATTACAGGAAATTTATGGGTCCCTGGTAGCACCGTAAAGACAAATAGTTCTGCAGTTGGTGTGCGAACGTGTCAATACAATTGCGATAAAGGTAAAAACAGTCTTCCAGAACGACGGCGTTCTTACCGATCACTGGGAGCTGTTCTAGGTCGGGAGATTGACCGAGCTCTGTCTGAATGGTCTGTCGAGTTGAGACGCTAGATTTCAGTGAAGTACTTTAACTTCGAACCGAAATAGTTTGAGCGGCTCTGTTGGATTGTTCGCACCTAGATGCCTGGCAAGGGCCTGCAGGGTGTTCTAGTGACGCCGCGTGCAGCTCCGTATTGTCTGTCCTATTTTGAGGAGTTAGCCCACGTCTCTTGTTACTTCTTAAGAGACTGTTATTTTGTTGCAAACGTGGAGCACAACGAGAAAGGCACAACATCTCGGAGCTTCTTGTCCGACCTAAGAACTTGCAAATACTAGGCAAATACTCTTCATGACTAACTCTCCTTGCCGATGCAGAATCGCCGGGTACCTAGCGGAAGAGCCAGAAGCGGTATCACCTCGGGTATCACAGCTGCTCCCGAAGATCGCCGGTATTGTTCGACACAGGATTTGAGTTTTTGTGTTTGAGTCGTTACGGAGACGTTTACTCCTTCTTCCTGAGGAGCACTGGTGTGTTTTGGACTTAATCAATAGATTATTGCTAGGGCTTGAAAATTGGTTGAAACTAGTATGTAGCATGTCCTACAATCAAGAATAGATAAGTATCCCTCACGAATTTCCATTATCAACAAACGCAATCGCTCATCTGCGTTACGACAGTGTCAATCCGAACTGATGAGTTTTCCAGTAGTCTGCGACTAGTATGGAAGCAGTTTTAAACTCTATGCAAGTTGTGTTCACGCTGCTTATGTCGTAGTAACACATTCTCAGTAGGGCTATTGTCTATCCTTTTTGCGATTGTTTCTGGTGTCATAACATTCCTAAAACGGTCAGTACAACTCGTTTAATCAGAAAATTACAGTTAAAAGACAAGTGTAAAATGTAAATTTTAAGCTGGGTTCCCACTGAGCCTGGTTAGGAAACCGGATGAGTTGAATATCAAACTCTTCGATCTTTTTTCCGACGTACTACTTGCTGTCCTTTTTCGCACCAGAGTCGCATTTTCAGTTCTAGAATGGACCTCAGTCATTGCTGTTTAAAGAAGTGAGCTCCGATTCGTCGCCGCTCCTGTACCCCTTTGTTTTGAACCCAAACATATTCGAGAGTTTTTCTAGAAACCCTAAAGATACCCTTTGGTCAACAATATTTCTAATCAGCAAGTCCAGCAACAACCAGTCACCGTAGTCGCATTTAGAAGCGACAATCTCAACATAACTCTGACCCTGTCTGCCGGTTAAGATAGTCAATTCCCTCTCGCGCACATAAGAAAAGAAGATAGTTGATAGGCGGTAAATTACCCCGAGGCCAGTTATGACTGCTAAGATCACAAACCAAAACCATAAAAAAATGTAGATTTTTTCGTTAATGATATTGATGGCTAAGAGGCATAGCGAATCGTGCTTTTGTATAGTTCCTGACGGTCCATATTTCTCAAATGTGCACTTCGTCATACGAGGGAAGACGCGGGACATTGGGTCGGTGCGCACTTCGGGGTCCAAGTTGACCCACTTCAAAACCTCACTCCCGTAGGTTAGAAAGGCACCGCCGAGGAAGTAGTCCGTAAAATAAATTTGGCCAATAGCATTCACGAAGTTCAGCATCTCACAGAACACGAATTTGAATCCCCATGATTTGTGACTGTGCAGGGAGTTGTGAAAGTACTTGGAGAGGGCTTCGACTTTCGGTTTCACTGCCCCGTCCTCAGCACCACCGATGGTGATGGTGGTGAGACCGTCCATGATTGCTTTTAGTTTCCCTCCTTCTAAGTGCTTCCACACGTAGTGGGGGAAGAAGAACATGATTGCTTGAAGAAGGAGAACAAACGGAACCCATTGGTAGTAGTTGTGGAAGGTTGTGTCTCCAGTGGGATGAACAGGGCCAACACCGGGATGGGGTTGCTGGTTTGCCAGGTGATTGAACAGAACTGGTACTGAGAAAGTGGCGGATATGTAGCAGTACTGATTCAGCGCTTGTTGAGGAACATTAAAGGAGTCTTGTATGCAGAAAATGGCAGTGCCTAGAACAAAAAGTAACATGCATGGATAAGAAATGGATTATTAAAATAATGGGAAGTACAGATTTTAAAGATATAATAAGTTGCATGACAGCCTGATTGCACCGAAGTACAGATATACATATATATCAAGGACATCCTTTGTTTTCCCTGAGTGGAAATTTTTTTTCTGGAAACCAATATTTTTTATCGGTAATTTTTTTCTTTTCGAGTTATTATCAGCTCGCATAAACCCTTCGAGCAAAGCTCCGTCGTGGTTTAAGCGTTCATTCTCGACAAACCATAAGAACCCACTCTAAAACTTCTAACAGAATCCACTCTAAAACTGGCTGTTAATTAAACATTTGGGCCAGGCGGTATGGAGAATTCACTCCCAAATATTGTTAAGGCGGCTGAACACCAACAACTGTTTAAAAAAAGAGTGAAGAAATTTTTGTTGTAGGGGTGAGGAGTCATGATTCAGAGAATGGAGGTATAAGTTATTATTTTTATTTTTTTATTACCTTTTTTTATTTCTTCTTCTTTTTTTCATCTTTTTTCTTCTGGGTGTTATATGGAATTTTTTTTTGATTAATTAGTGTTGAAATGAAATTAAGTTATTGTTTAAGTTAAGTCTAAGTAGTTTGTGGTAACCGCCCAGTGCCAGTGCATTTATGTCTTCTCATGGGCGGTTACCTGTCGTGATGGGTATTATGTAATTTAGCAATACAGTAATCTAATCTAATCTAGTCTAATCTAAAACAGGTTACTGTAGTGTATTGTGGTTATGCTTTATATATTATTTTGTTGGGGTCACTTGTAGACTCTGGCTCAATTACTATTTACCTATCGTTTTCCGGCGGTATGTCTGTCGTTCGGTCGGTCTGGTCAGTGCGAGTGAGGGTGTCCAGACAGGGTTGCCACATGTCGCACGATAGGGTGAATTGTCACTCTATTTTTTTTTCACTATTTTCACTCTATAAAATTCACTCTATTTATGAAAAGTCCAGATTTGTCGCATAATACTGTGAAAATCCCAGAAAATACAAAAATAAACGCGGAATTCAACTTAATGCAAGTAATTTTAAGGCATTCCACTCTGTCTGTACTACATAAAGAGTTAGTTTTTACTTTCGGTGGGAGTGAAGAGGGGGAATTTTTGGGATTTTTGTGTGCTCGTAATGCTCGGAGGATTCTGAACCGATTGAGATTCCGCCAAAAAAGCATTTTTGCAGCAGTGATTCCGACCAAAAATGACCATTTCACGTTTTTTCATCAAAATATAATTTCACTCCCAATTCACTCTCTGTCTCAGCCAAAAGTCACTCTCTAAATTTTTCTGATGTGGCAGCCCTGTGTCCAGACGAGCTAGCACAATGAAACTTGTCAGACGTTTCAGAAACATGACCAGGTTGATTTGGAAATTTTCACTTCGGGGGAATCTGGAATCTCAAAGCATGCAAAACTTTCGAACGAGTGCATGTCTCTCATATCAAATTTCAAGTCAGGAAATCTTGTGCACGCTTGGAGTGGAGGGATCGGGCGAGACTAGGAGGGAAGAGCAATCATAGGTCCTAGATGTACCGTTTATAGATTGGGGGTCTCGTTACCTTATGACGTGCATACTCTTCAACGAGTTAGGCCTATTGGCAGATGGCAAGAGCAGAAGTCATAGATGTCCCACTTACAGGTCGGAATGAGATCGGGCCAGTATCGGGGCAGTTCCGCAAATCTTGAGGCATGCATACCTCTCGAGCATGGTCCGTTGAGCACATGTCACGGATTTTCTGTTTCAAGTCAGGACCGGATCCTGCAACTGTGGGCCATCAACGGCCTCCATAATCCATAAACCTTGTGGAACGCGATCGGGATGTAACATTGTGGACAGGAATATCACATGCTTCGGGGGAGCTGGAAGGGGTCTCGGAAGATCCGAGCGAGTACATCCTTTTTGCGGTTTCCGGTTACTACCGAACGATGTATCCAATTGAGCAATTAACCATTGGTGTATAATCTACATATCTGCTTGTAACTGTATCAATAATCCATTCAAACACACTACAGCGTCTCTGATTTCACCCAGCATCCGATTTCAGCGGATTCCATCTGTCCGATTTCAGCGGATTCCATCTGTTGGCCTGGCGAGGAAACAGTGCAGAAATATCCACACTGTAAAAAAGTCCCTCCGTATAAAGATTAACTTAACTGCAGTATTTGCTACTCAGATTCATCTTATCTCTATTTGGTATTAATCTTATCTGCGTAGAGACAAGAGTAATCCGAGTAGCAAATGCTGCAGGTAACTTTAAAGGACACCTGAATGAAGAGTACCAAGTATCATCCCTATCAGTATGACTTCCGTTAACATTGCCTGCAGAAAACCCAATTCAAATACGAAATAGTGTTTCCAAGCTATGATTTTTGCTCCATTTTGCATCTGTCCTTATTTCAGTACCGAACAATTTTAGAAATGAACCAATGTGTCCAATCAACCCTTCTTCTGGAATATTTTTAACCAGCTAAGCCCAAATCTAGAAGAAATTCCAATACGATCCGGCCAGCGCTGTACAAGATTTGAATGAATTGCGCTTTTTGTCTTGGAGTCTGCATGGGCAAACCTCCAGAAACGAACATCCCTATTTTGAAAACGTCACGCTCAGGAGAAGAATGCTCTCCGTGGCCATGTCTGTAAATGCATTCTCCATGGTGTGTTCAAGTATGGTTTCATTGTTCAGGTGTCCTTTAATCTTTATACGGAAAAACTTTTTACAGTGCAATTAGTGTCTCTTTTTACGGCAATATCGAAAATCAAATCAACTTGATCATCATAGTTGGACAGGAATTTCACGCTCAATTGTTTACAAATTCCTACTTTTCTGTATTTTTTTTTCACTGTTTTTGTACTATATATTAAGTAATGCTGTATCGTGAGCATGTAGTGTTGTCGTGATAAGTATTATGTGTGATTTATAGGCGTATTCTCGTCGTTCCCCGAGGACCCCTTGGGGAATCGAAGGGAAGGGCGAGAATAGAAGGAGTCACTCCACGCGGACTCCGCGTACGGAAAACAACGAGAACACGGCGACTGCTTCCAAATTGGATTTTGTTCTAAAAAAAAATTTGCAATTGAAGAAACTAGTCTGCATGATCCGGATCCACTTTATTTTTGGTTCTGTTTATTCTGATTGGTTTTAATTAATTTTACATTGCGCCAACACCAGCAAAAATTGATTCCCCTCTGATAAATATCCTTTGAGCCCAAGCTGACTTGAAAACATTTATTCAAACAATGTTTACAACGGATACGTCAGCTACGATTCTTCATCAGCGATATTTCGGCCCTTCTTGGCAAGAGTCCTCGTTAGGCTGTCAATCCTCTGGGTCCACGTCGGGGAAGGAAACAAACCTGTAATTCTCTCTCTCTCTCTCTTGCCAAACTCTTGCCAAGAAGGGCCGAAACGAGGGATTGCTCACTCCCAAAATGGTTGTACAGTGGTGTCCAGCCGGTGCCCAGCCGGTGCCCAGGGAGGGTGTACAGTGGTGCCCAGCGAGTGAGCAACCCCTCGAGCCGAAATATCGCTGATGACGAATCGTAGCTGACGTATCCGTTGTAAACATTGTTTGAACAAAAAATTCCCCTCTGAATCTGAAAAGGAGTCCTTTTTGATGATGGTGATGCTAATCGGAGCATTCCCCGTCCGTGGGGACTCGCGAGAATACGGGGAGGGAGTCCCCGGGACAAACAAACACGTGGGGACTCCTCAAGTGGAGTCCTCGGGGAACGGCGAGAATACGCCTTATGTCATAGCAACATGCTTAAAGTTTACCGTTTTTTTGTGATACAAAATAAAATAAATAAATTTTCGTCGATAGTTCTACGATTTGAATTTTTTGAGCTAGTTGATTATTATAATTTTGTTGTTTTCCCGCCATCCTTGGGCTTTTTCGGGAAATAAATTCAGTCATTCAGTAAGATATTAGGGAAAAGAAGACAACCAGCGTCCCAATAAATGCAGAGGAAAGAGCTCTTGGACTGTCCTAATAGTAGGGCAAGATACATCCAAGGAGACCGAACTAAATAACTGCGATACGTTTTAGGGGAAAACTGAGGAATATTCTGATTGGCTAATGCTGAATCACGTCAGACCACCCAACAACAATCACCTAAATTTACTTTCGGTTTTCAAGACAGCAAGGAGTGGATGTGATTTTATCTGTTGGACTCGGTTCGAAACTAGCCAATCAGAATATTCCTCAGTATTCCCCAAAATAATCTGATTGGCTAGTACCCTCAAAAGTTGAACTGATTTCAACTTGGGTTCGAGACTAGCTGGTACCCGAAACTGGCTCCTGTACACTGCCAGAAGTTTAACACAAGATAACACGAGGATGCGTGGTTTCAACAGATAATGTTTAACAGATAACACTTTGGATGTTATCTGTTGTGTTTCAAAATGAGGTGCAGAATAAGCGTTACCATCAGGAAGAACCGAAAAATCGCCAAAAAGTATCTGCTGAGTTTTCCGACATTATGACGATAAGGAATAAGGTCAGTAGATACTTTTTTGGCTCTTCCTAACACAGCTTGTTATGCATAACATTTCATGCATAGCGTTTTCAAACACAACAGATAACATCCAAAGTCTTACCTGTTACGCATTATCTGTTGAAACCTCGCATCCTCGTATTATCTGTTATGAAACTTCTGACAGTGTATCCATTGCGAACCTCAGAAACCTGGGAAAGCTTCGGTCTCGGGAGCGATTTTCAGACCTAGCTCGGCTGTCCTCTGGCAAAACCTAGTATCTACGTCTGAGTAACTTCCGAGAAAACGCGAAAACGTTACGTAAAGCTGTTTCTTTGCCACATGATTTTTAATACTTTTAAGCTATGGTTCTCAACAATGGTTCTCGGCTGCTGGTAAAGCGTACTTTGTTAGATACTAAGTTTTTGCATTTATAGTATGTACATACTAGGTAAAACGCGAAAACAAAGCTGAGGCCCTGTGTAGATACTAGGTGAGATCTTCGAAGCTAAGCTCCGGAGACAAAATTCTGTTTGCACCATTAGATGCATCGTGGTCTCATTAGGTGGGATCAACTCCTAACTAAAATTTGATTTTTTGGCAGATACTAGGTTTTGCCGAAGGACAGCCGAGCTGGTACCGAGCATTAGCTAAAACCCGTTGTGATTGGGCCTTTACAAACATACTTACCGAAAAACTGGCCGCTCGTTACGAGAATACAGCTGGCAAGAAGGATGACGGTGGTGAAGCGGTAGTGGAGTTTAGCGATTTTCGAATCTACTTCTATCTTTCCTCCTTTCAGTTTCACATAGCTCTTGATATTGGCAAAAACTCCAAGCATGGTGGTACTTCGGGTTCAAGCCTGCAGAGCTAGTATCCGCTGTAGAGAGAGATAGGAAATAAAGTGAGCAGAATCAGAACCATTCATTTACACAAGCTATCATAGTCAAGAAGAGAACTCAACTAAATGGCGCTTGGGCTTGCAAACTAACAGACGACACAAATTAAGAACAGAAACTTCAGCACTTGTTAAACACTGATGTGCAATACGGTACGAACGTGTTTAAAAAACGATTTGTTCGTGTGGTAGGCGGTACCAGTTTTTCTTTGTTTTTAGACCTAGTGTTAACTCGATTCGACATGACTGGTGGTAGTCTGGCCCTACGTTTGTCACTTCGTAGAAGGGATCGGCCAAATTTCCTTATCAAAATTGAACCGACGGTCGTAGAGGAACAACCCTGAACACAGCCAGTCAGGGAAAATAATAAAAGCAGAACATCAAGCAATCAAACAATCGAGTAAGCAATTCCTCTTCGTCATTTCGGCGCCTTTCGTGCTATTTGGTGTACACCAAGTCGGCCAGTGTGCATCCCCTCTCATACCTGCTTTATAGTAATACCCGTTTTACCTACAATTGACATAATTTCGAGGGTTCATTGTTGAAGTGTTGGAGAACGTGGGTGTAGTGACCGATTTGTGCAGGCGAAGTGGTGTTTGATGAACTGATGTGTGAACGAACTGACGTATGGACATAGAGACAGTGACGCCTTGCAATTACACACTATAAATATGAAAGTGCATCGGCATAAACTTGAAGAAGAGAAATTGGTGAAATGCTTACTTGTATTTCAAGAATAGTAACCTTTCACAGTTCTAAGATAAAACTCCACATTCAATCTTCCAGTCGGGAGATAAATCAGTACTATTTGATTTGTGAATTATCTGATAAAGCTAATAAAAGCTTGGAAACTGAGATGAATGACGGGTCAAGAACGAACATTTCATGTGGTCCTTCGAAAATGAGAATTCTGTTTTGGCAAAGCCTGAAAGTCTGTGACCCCGAACGTCCAAGTATTTTTAAATGGCGACTTTCTTCCCTATCAAGTGCGAACACACGATAAGGATTTCTTTGGACGGATTTTCTTCATTTTCATCATACAGCTGAAAAATCTCAACTTTTCCGTAGGGAAGTGATGATGGTGAGGAAAGTCCGGGAAGAAATTCCAGCACGAGAGTACCCGGCACTGATCGTGGGACCGTACTTCAAATTCACCGAGAACCATACGTGGTCGGGAAAGTGACCGAGCTTATTGCTGATCGTCACTGTCTTCCATGACGTCTGAAACGGGCTCTTGAGTTGAGACGCTAGGTCATCGTATGCTTAAAACCAAGTCCACTTTCTTGGTAACGTCCCACGGAGTTGCTGTTAGTTACAACCGTTAATATTGTTGTCATTATTTTCGTTCCAGAGGCCGCCACGGTAAGAAATTAGCTCCTGTCTCTTATTATTTTCGTTCCTTGACTGTTACGATCGTTACAGTTCACTTGTGATGGTCGTGAGCAGCAGGGGCGTAATTTGCCATGGGGCAGAGGGGGCAACTGCCCCCCCCCCCTCTCCCCAGCTGAAATTTAGCGTCTTCGAAACTAAGATTGGCCTACAGAATTCAAGCATCCACAGAAACAGATCGGTTTTCTTCAGTATACCTTTGTCTTAATGTTAAGATTGGAACACGGAAGCCTTGAAACTTTTATAGCGATATGCATGCGCCATGCAGGGTTAAACATGTCTAGGTTAGACGACCGACTAAGTGATCTTTTGGTCATTGGTGCCCAACCTGAAAAAGCGAAGAAGACTGACGTCAATCGCGCAGTGGACAGCTTCGCGAATTTGAAGAAGCGTCGTTTCGCCTTGGTCGATTAGTAAAATATTCTTTGTTTCTTTGTTTTTATTATGTTTTTCTTCTTGAAATAAAACTGCTCATTTTCACTTGACTTGGGAAAATCGGCTCCAACTTTGCCCCCCCCCCCGGTATTTTGACGAAATCACGCCCCTGGTGAGCAGTGATAATAACTATCGGTTCAGCAGGAATTACCGTAAGAGTGGGGACGTGAATCCAAGCTGTTATTATATTCGTTCCACGGACCGTTGTAACTACCACAAGAAAGAGCTGCCTCCTCTTATCATCACGACTTGTAATAACTGCCTGGAACGCACTGTCTGTTTAAATGCACGCCGATCTTTATTCCACTTTACATCCCGTCTTTCACAAATAGTGACAAACAGCACATACCTTTACTTCCTTCACTGTAGCAAGAATAAATAAGGGATTATTCTTGGATATGTCTTGTATTATCCCTTATTTATTCTTGATTGTAGTGTATGTAACCCGTTAGCTCATAGCCTGGCAGTCTATTCAGCAGCTGGGCGACGCTGGGATTCTCATACTCCTTCCATGATCATAACGAATCATCCTAATTGATAATGGCATGTTTAGGAGTTTCGGATATCAGCCTGTAAATTTCATCTTAACGAATATTTCGAATGCCTTCTTTCATCTTTATTATCTTTCTTGCTCGAAAGTAGTTGCTAATACTCTTGATGATTAACCCTTCATGACGATGAAGAATCGCCCTGTGCCCGACGAAGAGATAGAAACGTTACAACAAACGTTATTGATCGGTTTATACAGGATTTGAATCAGTTTCGAGGGTTTGTTTGGGTGACATTTCTCGTTCTTCCCGAGGTTCACTGGCGTGTTTTAGGTAGCGTTCCAGCGACTTATTATTAGTTACGATCGTTACTATTCTTGTTAGTATTGCCGTTCCAGAGCCCGCCGTAATCAGTAAATTGGCTCCTCCCACTTTAGGCGTATTCTCGCCGTTCCCCGAGGACTCCACTTGAGGAGTTCCCGCGTTTTTGTTTGTCCCGGGGACTCACTCCCCGTATTCTCGCGAGTCCCCACGGACGGGGAATGCTCCGATTATCACCACCATCATCAAAAAAGACTCCCTTTCAGATTCGGTGGAGAATCAATTTTTGCTGGTTTTGGTGCATCGTAAAATTAATTAAAAACAATCAGAATAACAAAGCCAAAAATAAAGTGGATCCAGACTAATTTCGTCAACTGCATATTTTTTTTTCGAACAAAATCCATTTTGGAAGCATTCCCCCTGTTCTCGCTGTTTTTGTACGTGGAGTCCGCGTGGAGTGACTCCCTCTCGATTCCACGTAGCGGGGAACGGCGAGAATACGCCTTTATTATTTTAGCTCCACGACTGTTACGATTGTTACAATTTACTTATGATGGTTGCGAGTATCATAAGTGATAAGTGGTCTTTAATCGGACAAGTATTCTTCTCTTGGAAAACCTGCTAATTCAGTACTCTACATGACACGCCCAAAACCCGCCAGTGAACCTCGGGAGAATGAGAAACGTCGCCGAACGATGACTCCAATCCTATATCAACGAATCAACGGTGTTCGTTGGGGAAAGCTGTGTTGACACTTCCGGCTCTTCGCTAGGCACAAGGCGATTTTTATCCGCACGAAGAGTTAGTAATCAAGAGCATTAAAAGTTTGCTGTGCAAAAACACGTTTTGTTCTGTTCCGACTTTTTTTTCTTTAAAACACAAAATTAAGAGGAATGTGTTCTCTCCACACGTTAACGTGGGTAATTTTGCACGTAATGAAGCATCAAACTAGTGCAAAGCCAACTTTTCGAAAGTGGTCAAATAGTGCCACTTTTAGTGTCAAAAGCAGCACTGTCGTGCTGCCCATGGCAACCCTGGTATCTAGATGCCTTGCTTAGTAGACTACCTGCACCATGTTCTTGTGACGTCGGGATACTCAGTAGACCTCGACGAAAAAGCACTACCAGTTACCTGGGCGTTTTTACAGATACTGGTAATCCTGCAGAAGTTAAGGAGGGAATGTTTCTACAGGAAGGAATGTGGGCTTTTCCCGTTTTTTTTTCTGTGGAGAATTCGCCATGCTGCAGTTCAGCGCTTCCAAGCGGACTAGTTTCTGTTAACCCCCCTATGCCTCACCATCAGCACTTGTCACAGACCTAGTACAACAAATCCCACAGCTTGATGATGTGTGATGTGCTTCCCAGGTAATGGAGATTTATGTTCAGTAGTAAAAAGTTAAAGTTACCCACTAAATTCACCATGAAAAAAATATAACTCCGCTTTCAGATAACTCTGTCTGCAGTATTTTAAATTCTAGCGTTTTAGTCCTCCTCGGATTTTAACTCTCCGAAATCGGAATAAAAATCTCCGAATTCGGGGATGCACAATTACTAATGTCCGACAGAGATACTTTTTACGGTGTTACGAGTCCGACTTTTTATGGCACTTGCAGCCTCTGGCTTGCAGCCTCTGGCTCAAGTGCCATATACCGATCACAATTCCGTCTGTCGGTCTGTCGGTCGGTCCGAGTTTTTTGTCCCACTTATCCGAGTTAGGGTACTTCCAGATGCGGGGCGCTGGAAACTTGAAAATTTAAGGCATTTTGTCACTTTTTTCCGAGTTAGGGTACTTCTAGATGAGCTAGGACAATGAAACTTGGCAGGAATATCAGGGACCCGACCAAACGAACCTGGAAATAATCAGTTTCTCGATCCGACCCTATGCGGGGGAGTGGGGGCGCTCGAAACTTGAAAATTTAGGGCATTTTGTCACACTTTTTCGAGTTAGGGTACTTCCAGATGAGCTAGGACAATGAAACTTGGCAGGAATATCAGGGACCTGACCAAAGTAAACTGGAAATAATATGTTTCCCGATCTGACCATATGCGGGGGAGTTGGGGCGCTGGAAACTTGAAAATTTAGGGCATTTTGTCACACTTTTTCGAGTAAGGGTACTTCCAGATGAGCTAGGACAATGAAACTTGGCAGGAATATCAGGGACCCGACCAAACTAACCTGGAAATAATCAGTTTTCAGATCCGACCATATGCGGGGAAGTGGGGGCGCTGGAAACTTGAAAATGTAGGGCATTTTGTCACCCTTTTTCGAGTTAGGGTACTTCCAGTTGTGCTAGGACCATCAAACTTGGCAGGCATATCAGAGACCCGACCAAACAAACTTAGAAATAATCAGTTTTCTGATCCGACCATTTTTGGGGGGGGGGGGGGGTGGAGGGCAGGGGAATCCGGAAATTGAGAAGTGTGTAACTTTCGAACGGATGATCGGATTGTAATGAAACTTCATAACTGAATAGAATATATATCTGTAATGTCCCGTTTAAAGTCTTGACCGGATTCGGTAGCCAGGGGAGAGTTGGGGGGGGGGGGGGAGACCGGAAATTTCAAGAAACGTTAGAATGGAGGGATCGGAGTGAAACTTGCTGGGAAGAACAAGCATCTGCTCTAGATAAGTCCTTTAGACCATTGTACTGGATCCATAAGGTAACCAGAGAAAAATGTCCTCTGTTTAATTATTAAATTTCACTCGAATCCGATCGCCCGTTATCATATCAGGGACCCAATCAAACTGACTTCAAAATAAAAATTTTGTCGATCAGATAATGGTGGGGGGAGTGGAGGGAGGGGAATCCTAAATTTTCTGTCATGCGTAATTTTGGAATGGGTGATCGAATTCGAGTGAAATTTAAGAATTGAACAGAGGACATTTCTCCGATGATTTTTTTCATATTCGGACCGGATCCGGCAACTATTGGGGGGGGGGCGGAAAATACGTGACCCGTTTAGAATGGAGGGATTCGTATGGAACTTTGTGGGAAGAACAAACAGATGCTCTAGGTAAGTCATTTGCTGAATCGGATTGGCTACGTGCACCGCGGGGGAGCTGGGGGGGGGGACCGGATATCTCGAGAAACGGTTAGAATGATGGTATCGGAGTGAAACTTGCTGGGAAGAACAAACATCTGGTCCATGTAAATCTTTTACATAATTTGACTGGATCCGGACACTTGAGGGGGGAGGAGGGGGTTTCCCGGAATTCCGTTTTTTGAGGGATTTTCACGACGAAACTTGGAAGGCATTTCAGGGACCCGGTCAAACTGACTTGGAATAAAAAAAATCCTCGATATGATAATCTTGGGGGGAGTTGAGAGAGGGGAATCCGGAATATTAAGTCATGCGTAACTTTGGAACGGGCGATCGGATTCGAGTGAAATTTAATAATTAAACAGAGGACATTTTTCTCTGGTTACCTTTTTCATTTCCAGACCGAATCCGGCAATTATTGGGGGGAGGGCGGAAAATACTTGACCCGCTTAGACTGGTGTGATCTGGATCGAACTTCGTGGGAATGACAAACAGATGCTCTGGATTAATCATTTACAGAACCGGATTGGCTCCGGTTATTGTGGGTGGAGTTGTAGGAGGGGGGGGGGGGTCTGGGATTCCGGTGATCGCGCGTTAAGGTACTTCCAGACGTGCTAGGACGATGAAACTTCGCTGGAATATTGGAGACTCAACAACATTTGCTTAGAAATTGCTACTTCCCAAATCTGATTATTCCTTAAAGTACCAATCTTGACCGCAAAGTCAAAAAAATACTTTTAAGCAATATATGCATTTTCGTGATGCCCATCAGCCCATTAGCAGTTTTGCCTCAAGGGTTTTGCTTACAAATGAAGTTCCAGCTCCCTTAGAGTGCGCATCTCAACCGCAAAGTCGAAACTTACTTTTGATCAATCAAATCATCTTGACCCATGCAAGTGCCATATGAGCTTACAGCTCTTGTTACTATGTCTGTTGAATAAGTGACAATGGGAGAATAGCAGAAACTAGTCCACTTAGGGCGCTGGAATAAGGCGAATTTTACTAGACCCGAAAGAATATAAGGTGCAAAAGTGTTCCTTCTGCCCAAGGTGACCTCTAATCATAGTGGCGTTTTTTTTATCGAAGTTTGAAGTTACCTTCAAACTGAAAGGTCTCAATTTAAATACCGTTTTTGGTCGCCGGTCACAGTTCCTTTGTCCTTCGAACTCTGACCGTCGCACTTCGTGAGTTAGCAAGTTCGAAGTTTGCTGAACCGTCGAAGAAACGTCGACCGGGCAAGGTCGCCGGAGTCGTAAAAACACTAATAAAGTAAACGGCGAACTTCGACGGCGTTCAAAAACGGAAATTAAGCAACCGGCTAAGCGAACGGCGAACAAAACTTAGATCAAACACGCAACTCATATTTGATGGTGCTAGTCGGGTAAGCCAGCTGAGTTTTTTTCGAGAGATATTTTTGCCTTCTTAGCAAGGGTCATCTTCAGTGTCAAGCTAGATTTCGCAATAACTAACTCACCAAAGAGATATTATATACTTGATTGCTAGATATTAGGTTTATTTGTCGAAGTGGGTGTTCCACCCGCCACCGTATGTTTTCCTTGCATCATCAAGAGGATTAGTTGGGTCAGACGAAAGGGTCAAATACTTTGGTAGGTCTATCACGACCGTATATTTTCCGCCAACTCATTATTGCAGGTAGCGCAGGAAGCTGGTTCATGCAATTCCAGATCTAAATCCTTAAATGCGAAGAGGGGTTTACCGCCACCAACGCTAACCCTACGTTAATCCTACCAGGAACCCATACATTTCCTGTAATGACTCGCCATTCAGGGGGCTTGTCATTTCCTATGCTTCTATGTTGCTATGTTGCCCGAGCCTCACCTAGTTTCCAAAAATTCCGCTTGGGTCGAATCGGCGTTCTTGCTCAGATAGACAAAATTTGTTGGGACTATTCAGCATGCCACCAGGTACCTAAGCTAGGACAAAGGATCCAGGGTACTCTTCCATTACAGAGAAATATTCCTAATTCAGCACAACAGCTGCGACAAATTTTTGTCTATCTGGATAGTCGGGTATTTTATCCCCGTGGGTATTTCTCGAACTATCTGACGCTCGGTCAAGAGCGCATCAAAAATCTCTTATTGACAATCCCCCTGAATGGCGAGTCATTGCAGGAAATTTTTGGGTCCCTGATCCTGCCTAGTACGAAGACTGAGCTTAATGTTTCAAATAATTATTTATTTTAAGTCCAACCAAAGAAACTGTGCAACTTCAACAACTCAAAGTCCCCAAACTATCCAAATTTCAAAAGGTGAGAAGTCGTCCGCAGAAATACTTGACTTTCCTTCTTGATACGCAATTTTACAGGATCCCTCTTGCTTATTCCGCCTTTTATAATATACTTAGCTCCCATGTGGAATTACAAGCTTCTAAAACCTCTAACTTTCTTCATTGTTTCGTTTCGTAACTACGGATTTTTAGCGCTTTTTCAGCCTTGCCGAGTTTTCCCGTCACCCAACGAAAAGTTTGCCGGAATCTTCTTTGTCCGCTGACAAACTCTTTCACACATAAGGATGTGACAATCTTCTGTTTATTACTTCTTTTATTTGCTTAGTATTCCCACTTTTAACCAAGGCACGTTTAGTTTTCAAATCCTTTGCGTCCAGCCGCCGCGTCGGACAGCAGGAACGCTGAATATAATCGACAAGCGCTAACAAGAGAATCGCTAGTTTGAGGTGGAAAGTAATGGTATTTTCGAAAACGTTTTTTCTGATCCATTTTATAGGGAAAAGATCATTTCTAGTAAGAGTTGTGCTTTAACTTTCAGAAGCCGTGGTACTGAATCCAGTTGGCGCTCGACACCCCGTCAGAATTTTAGGTCTGACAAGATTTGACCCAACCCTCTAATTTCTTGGGTGGCGGTAAACACCCTTCTCACATTTCAAGATTTAAATCTGAAACTACCTGCACCGGCTACCTGCGCTACCTGAACTAAAAGGTGGCGGAAAACAAATGGTGGCGGTGGAACACTGCTACCTATTTGTCGCAGATTCGTTTTCCAGCTTCAGCCTGAAGAGGATTCTTGCCAAGAAGGGTCAAAATACTGCAGGAATAATCTCAGCATACTTACCCGTTTACCGCCATCATATAAGGTGCGGAATTCGAAGATTCGGGGTTTTTTGAGGGTTTAGTTTCCGGAAGAGTCCTCAGGGAAATATGTGCCAAAATCCAAGTGGCACAAAAGACACCGTTTAGACCCCCACCACCACCACAACAACTACGGGATGGGGGTATCTATATGAAATTAAGAGTGTTTAATTAAAACAAATTCAATTTTCTTAATCAATAATTCATCACAAAACGTTATATTACGATACAAAAGCAACGAACCAACTTTAGTGTCACGGTACAAAAATATCGAATACGGCACTTCACAGAAGCTTTCAGCTACAAATGGCGTAGTTTCATAATCAGTACAGAACTTGATCAACGTCAAAAGGTTTCACATATCTACATACATTTAAACTTTCGCTTATATTTCGTTAGAATATCCACAGCGAAGTTTAATCATTACCGGGGATCTAGGTAATAGAGGAATCAATTGATGACTGAGCTAGTCCAAACGTAGAGGACACATCACCTACGACGTTAAAGGGGCTTTGATATCGTCATCATTATCGTTCTTTTCATATGATGTACCGTACGCCATTGTTTTTGCTAACTTCTCCAAAAACTCATTGTAAGAGATAACCTCCATATTCTTACTCAAGAAACTAAGCAGCAACCAGTCTCCAATATTGCAACGTGGGATAATAATGTTCAAATTTTCGCGCGCTCCCAGACCAGTTTTTGCCTTGATAACTTGCTTCCTCACGGCGTACGAGCTCAGAGTCGTCAATCGGTACAAGGCGTGTATCAGGGTGAGGCCGGCTAGTATGATAAACCAAAACCAAAGGAACACGTAGATTTTCTCGTTAATAACATTCAAGGCTAGGACACACATGGCATCGTGGCGCTGGATTGTGCCAGATGAGCCATATTTGTGGAAGGTGCATTTCGTGACCCTGGGGAAAACGACAGCCATCGGGTCAACACGCATTTCTTGGTCCTGGTCGAGAAATTCCATTACTTGTACACCATATTTCAGGAAAGTCCCTCCGAGGAAGTAGTTGGTAAAGAACATCTGTCCGACGACATTCACAAGGCACAGTATCTCGCAGAGGAAGTAGTTAAAGGCCCAGAAGGTGTGCATGTTGATCCGATCGATGAAATAGGTCGCGAGGACATCTTCTTGCTTCTTTCTCTTAGCGCCTTCGAGTTCGTACGTGCTCAGTCCTTGGATGACCGTTCTCACTTTGTAATTGTCGACTTTCTTCCAGATGAAATATGGCGTGTAGAACATTAGAGCTTGCAAGAAGAGAACGAACGGCACCCACTGGTAATAGGCATGGTGTGTTGAATCTTCACCTGCTGGATTGGACAACCCAATGTAAGGTATGTCCTCACCAACCCTCCCGCTATATTTCTTCGGTACAGAAAACGTGGAGGTGATGAAGCAATAGTTGTTCAGAACTTTTGGAGGAACCCCAGCGTTATCTTGGATGCACAGGATATGTTCGCCGAAATACTGCCGGCTTGTAGCCAATAAGCAGCAGAGGCACAGGAGAACAAAGGTAAACCGGTAGTGAAGCCGGAACATGGGGTTGTCGATGTGGACTTTGCCATATTTGATTTTAATTTGACCTTTGACTTTCGAAAATATTCCAATCATGGTGACGTCACCGACACAGCAGGTCTGAAAAAGAAGAATGATATTGAAAAATCATCCATTGTTTGGATGGATTGGCATGATGTATCCGATCTATTAAAAAGAGTCTATAAACCAAAAGCCTACAAGCATCGTACAATATGAATTAGCCGGCGGGCGACTTGCTATACGTTGCGTATAGGTTGCGCACCGTATCTTTCACACCTGCACGGAAATATTTCACGCTGGATGCTTATTTACATTTTCCTTTGTCGGTTTCTTCTGCTGTATTTTAATTTCTTCCACTAGTAGCAAGTTTTTCTTCATCATAAGCATGTTTTTCTAGTTCTTCTTCAAAATCTTCCATTTTCGACAAATCCAATGCGTAAGCGTCGACGCAACGCAAGAATGGAACTTGGTTCTATTCTTGCGTTGCGTTTGATTTGTCTACGTAAGCTCTGCGTTGCGTCGACGCAAGCGCCACGCAAGGCTTGCGTAGCTCAGTGTGAAAGGCAAACGCGTCAATGTGAAAGCAGCTTTAAGCCGCTTTCACATTGACGCGTCGTTGCGATGCGTTGCGTACAGGTTACGCAGCGTATCTTTCACACCTGCGCGAGAAGCTTTCGCGCTGGATGCTCATTTATATTTTCCTTTCTCGGTTTCTTCTGTTGAACTGTAATTGCTTTCACTAGTAGCAAGTTTTTCTGCATCCTCAGCATGTTTTTTTTTGTTTTTCTTCAAAAACTTCCATTTTCTACTGACAAATCTGACGCGTACGCGTCGACACAACGCTCGAATAGAACTTGGTTCTATTCTTGCGTTGCGTTTTATTTTGTCTGCGTAAGCTCTGCGTTGCGTTGACGCAAGCACGTCGCAGAGGTTGCGTAGCTTAGTGTGAAAGGCTCAACGCGTCAATGTGAAAGCAGCTTTGACCCGTGGTTCAGACAGACTTATGCGTTTAAACGTTAAATATCAGTTGTTTCTTTTTATCTTAATTGTCCTCTCAATTCTCCTACGCGTTTTTTTACTACTGAGATGAAGCCCATTCTTTTTTTGCGCTTTTTTTTTAATAAAAAACGGGGAAAGCTTCGCAATTCTGCAAATCGATAAGATGTTACAGTCACTTCTTGATTCTCGTTACCCATTTTCCTTCCTGATTGGTCAAAAACGGGCGAAAGTTCAATCCGTATTAACAGGTACTATTGGGTGGCTAAATTAGTGTTTTTGTCAAAAGCGAGAAGAGCAAAAACGGTAATTTTGTACGGGAAGCGATAAATGAGTAATCTGATAAAAAACGCAACTAAAATTTTTTTCAGATATCAACTTTTGGGTCTTAAGGAGAATTAGAGCAGTAGGGCTCAGTCTTTGTGACAGCCAGGGGCGTCTAGACTAGGTGGGTGGAGGGGGGACGCCCCAACCCCCAATGTTGTCGGCCAGTCGGTAAAAAATAGCCGAGTCAGCGCGAAGCGCCGCGATTTTTCGTAAAAACAGTCGATTTTTTTCTTGGAAACAGTCGATTTTTTTTTAAAGAGTCGGCTTCTCGTAAAAAATAGACGACTTTTTCTTAAAAATAGTAGTTTTTCTTTAAATCAGCCGATTTTTCGTCAACACGATCGTTTTTTCTCAATAATACTCGTTTTTTATCCAACTCCCCCCTGGCTACCGAATCCGGGCAAGACTTTAAACGGGACATCACAGATATATAATCTATTCAGTTATTAAGTTTCATTACAATCCGATCACCCGTTCGAAAGTTACACACTACTCAATTTCCCGGATTCCCCTGCCCTCCACTCCCCCCTCCCCCCCAAAAAATGGTCGGATCGGAAAACTGATTATTTCTAAGTTTGTTTGGTCGGGTCTCTGACATGCCTGCCAAGTTTCATGGTCCTAGCACATCTGGAAGTACCCTAACTCGAAAAAGTGTGACAAAAAACTCGGACCGACCGACAGACCGACGGATGGAATTGTGATCGGTATATGGCACTTGAGCCAGAGGCTGCAAGTGCCATAAAAACAGTCTGTAAAAATGACTAGCCAATCGGTAAATACCTTGCCCCCCCCCCCCGAACATTTTGGCTAGTAACGCCTCTGGTGACAGCGATACCAAGAGAAATATTACGCTCACGTGCAAGAAAAACAGGCTTTGATGGATACAAGGTGAATCTGGGAAAAGGTGTACACTAATACACTATTGGAACTAACTGACCTCCTTAAGTGGCTAAACTGTAAAAAAAAATCTTGCAGTATTTGCTACTGGCATTAATCTTGTCTTTATTGAGATAAGATTATAGCTAATTCGAATTAATTTTATCCCAATAGAGATAAGATTAATCCCAGAAGCAAATACTGCATCCTTATTCGGAGAAACTTTTTACAGTGTACTAGGCAGGTAGACGAGCTGGAGACTACCCAAAGGGATGCTGTTTTTTAAACCATCTTCTCTCCGTATGTCGTGATACCTACAACCGTTTCCTTGCACGAAAATACTGCTACATATGATTGCGTCCTTCAGGTTATTCCTTGCGATTCTGACCCCTTTGCTCGCCCCCGGAATACAGTCGGCGATACAGGGATTCCTAAATTCCTTCCAAGCTCAGAATGAATCAGCAGTGAATCATTAGCAGCGCTATGATCTGAGAGAACTAGATATCAGCATATAATAAGTTCGTCCATATGAATATTTTGAATTGTTATTTTTGTTTTTGTTCTTGCCTGGAACGGGGTGCTGTGTAGGAGAGGAATATTCATGCCTAGAACCTTGACTGGTACTGACGGTGACCCATACCCGATGAAAAATTTGTAGCCTGCGTAGTAGTATGGTAGTAGTACGAAAACGTTGCATGTAATACTATGTACTAGCAAAGAATACTATCATTTAATGTGCCTCAGACTGGTCCAATCTTATGTAGTAGTATCCAGTAGCATCCTGTCTTGCCATAGTAACATCCAGTCTTGCTAATAGTACCATATAGTAGTATGCAGTAACACGGTAGCCTCGAAGTAGAAGCATGTAGTAGCATCTTTAGTACCGTACTGCATGCAACTTTTTCGTACTACTTCATAGTACTATTTTGAGATAAATTTTTCATCGGGTAAGAAAGGGTTATTTTGGATCCAGCAAAAGCTACAGATCTCGCTGAAGATTTAGGATCGCAACATAAAGGCTCTGATTGAGGCGTTAACCAGCCACCTAAACCCATAATTACTACACCCTTATGGTGAAACCACTAAACACCAGAATTCTTTCCGTATTATATGATTTATTATCACAAGAGCCCTAGACCGATCATACAAGAAAGAAAACGCTCGAGGTCTGCCAAAACCTAGACATACTTAAGGGGTTGCCCGCTCTCGATTTCAATGTACAGCAAGTGGCCGGTGCCGGCAACGGTTGCCACGTGTTCAGAGCAAAATATTTTGCTCTGCACGTGTTAGAACATTAAGATTTGCATCTTCAGAAGCGGGAATCGTCTACTTTGTGGCCGGCACCGCTGGTTTCGGCCGGTGCCCAAATACCGCGCCCCGTGCCAAGAAAGGGTGTACAGCAGGTTCCGGGAAGTGAGTAACCCCTCTGATATACTGGGAAGAAGTAATACTACACTCCAAACTGCAGCTTCTGCTTGACAACAGCCCTAGAATGAAAACAGCCCCCGAATGCAAATATATAAAATCGCTGGCCGCTCAGTCTATATAATCCTTTTCTTACAAACATATTTTTGTATTATCCCCGGTTGGAGGGGGGGGGGTAGCTGGGACCCAAACCTAGGTACCCTATTTTGTGCATCACTGTGAATACCTCCCAAAATTTTTGACTTAGAGAAAATTTAGAGATGAGAAATGTATGTTACCAATCCCGCACAGAACATGGTTGTGCCCTTATGCATGTTGTTTTGTTGGGTGAATAATACAAATAAAATGTAAGCTACTGAATCTGAAACTGAAAAACTGAGCAGGAACAAGAATAAAAATGAAAAAAGACACTGATGCATGCTGACGTTCAGAAAACATAAATGTTGAGTTGCTAATTATTCAGTGATGATTCGTTGTGATCATGGAAGGAAAATAACAATTCTACAATCGCCGAACTGCATCCAGGTGGTGAGCTAACAGATTAGCAACTTACGAGTAGCAGTTGAAGGAAGTGAATGTTTTTATTTCAGTACTTAACGAACTTTCGTGGAAGGATAGTTTACTGATATCACAATATAAACAGGGTTGGTTTCAAGTAGAAACAGTGCACTCTGAGGCCCTCTTTAAACTAATCACTTATGTCATACGAACGCAATTGGTAAACTAATACACAAACGAAGAAGACCTCAGTCTACCACAAATCCTGATTTTTTTATACCCTATGCCAAACGTTGGGTATATCTAGCATTTGGCATGGCCTATGCCTAACGCTGGATACCCTATGCCAAACGCTGGATATCTGTTGGTAACCTAGCCCTGGCCTACCTCTGTATAAAAGAGTTCTGATTGGTTGATTTTTTAGCTTCAGTCAAATCATCAATATTTTACTGGGTTACGGTATCCAGCACCTGGCATAGTGTATCCATCGTTAGGCACAGGGTATGCCAAACGCTAGACATATCCAGCGTTTGGCATAGGGTATCCAAAAATGAGGGGTCTGTGGTTGACTGGAAGACCCCTCTTAATTAGGCCAAAAGTTAACTTAGATGAAACTATAAATTCTGACTCACCTATTTTCTGCACTCCTTTCCAGCTCTTGCCCTTCTCCAGGACCTTCTAAGAGCAAAGATTCAATTTCCAAGTTAGCGCCGCGCTAGCACAGACCATCTGTTCCTAATAAAACATCCAAGTGCTATTGCACAAACATGTCTGTCCGTCTATTCCGTGAACTAGAAGAGCCCCTTTTCACTGCGGTTCAGCCAATAGGGGAATGCTGATGTTTTCATTAAGGTGGGTTGCTAACTGAGTAAACTTAGGGGTTTAAAGGGAGGCCCTCAATTGGGTGGATATAGAGTTGGATTTTTGTCGAGCAAAGGGGAAGGTCGATGGGGTTTTCGAAGACGCAAGCAAACAGGGGTTAGTAATCTGTCTGCAATCTTTGGAGTTGTTGTTTTGCAGCGCCAGGGATGTTGGTTAAATGGTATAGAAGGAATTGGCTTTACCGAGGAGTTCCTCACTTATGCCTATCTTGATATTGGTGTACCCCTCCCCAAGTCGACCTTTGAGCAGCCCTCGGTTTGTACTAACCTCGGTACTAACAAAACAAACTGGTCGCGAATACAAATGCAATATGCGGTTTCGGAAGTGTAAAGGAAGTATAAGCCCAGTATGCTGGGTCGTATCCAGGAATTTGTTTCGGGTTGAGTCCTCCCTGTGGGTCAGAGCTAATCCATTCTAACAGTAAAGCAGGAACATACATCAGAGGTTTAAAGCCTGTAAAAACGAACCCTAACTAATTTTAGGGTTCTCAGTTAAAATCGAAGCTCAGGGTTTCCCGGCTCCGTATCAATCAGTTGACAAAAAATATCGGCAAATTCCTGTTCGATAAGCTCATCATTCGGAAAGTTCTCAACGTGCAAGTCCAACAATTCAAGAAAAGACAAGTTTTTGATTAACAAGTTACAAACACAGAAGTCAAGTAAGAAATTATTTACAAGAAATTAGTAGATACAAAGCATTAATGTCCTGAAAATTGTGCCGCCCGCACTGCGAGAAGTTTCATAACAGATAGCGTATACTTTCAAGAATAACACCTTTTCACTTAGAAAAAAAGTGTTATGACCAATTAAGTTTATACTATTTCGTGCCCAGATCTCCAACAACACCTTACTAGAATGTCAGAAGTTACATAAAGACAACAGCAGGATGCGCGGTTTCAACAGATAACACTTTGGGATGTTATATGTTATGCTTCTTTCGTTCCCGTTAGTATTTTTACCAATTGAAGATGTTGTTGGAGATCTAGGCACGAAACAGTGTAAACTTAATTGGTCACTTTATTTCTAAGTGAAAAGGTGTTATTCTTGAAAGTGTTATGCGCAATCTGTTACGAAACTTCTGACAGTGCGGTCTAAGAAGTTCTTGGGGGTCATCGAGAACTGATGAATAGATTCTATAAGTCCTGCAGCTTCCGGTCCTTTCTGACCACTTTCTTCGTCTCGCTGCAACAGCCGCGCCGTTGCGTAACTGCTTTAGAAGGACGTCAATGGCTTCAACGTGTCGGTCCCGCAAAACGAACATAAATCCCCCTGCGTGGATGGCCTTCCCACCTATAAGGCGTATTCTCGCCGTTCCCCGAGGACTCCACTTGAGGAGTCCCGGCGTTTTTGTTTGTCCCGGGGACTCACTCCTCGTATTCTCGCGAGTCCCCACGCACGGGTAATGCTCCGATTATCATCACCATCATCAAAAAGGACTCCCTTTCAAATTCGGAGGGGAATCAATTTTTGCTGTTGTAGGTGCTATGTAAAATTAATTAAAAAGAATCAGAATAAACAAAACCAAACATAAAGTGGATCTAGACTGATTTTTCCAGCTGCATATTCATTTTTCGAACAAAATCCATTTTAGAAGCATTCCCCGTATTCTCGCTGTTTCTGTACGCGGAGTCCGCGTGGAGTGACTCCCTCTATTCTCGCCGTTCCCTTCGATTCCCCGAGGAGTCCTCGGGGAACGGCGAGAATGCGCCTATAGAGAGATTGCAGCCTACCCAACGAAAACGGGTAGGAATGAAAAAAGAGTATTTAACATTGTGAATTATAGGGCTTTCGACTTCGATACCAAATTGTACATCTTTTATTACTATCATAAGCCTGTAAATAGCTGGAAACGATTCCCTGTTTTTTTCTTAATCGAATAATCATAGTTTTACAGAAAAGTTTGTTCAGAAATGAGAGTTTGAAGGCTTCATACTGCTCCCTATTGGTAGGTTTTTGAATGACACGTCGTTACCGACCAATAGGATTCGAGACTCCGTTTTTGTGTTCCAACTTTGAAGCCTTCAAGCTCTTATTTCCATGGAAACTCTTTTGCAAAAATAGAATTAGACGATTAAGGAATAGCCCAATTAACATTTCCAGCAAGTCCCTTGCTCAGAATGATGATCAGACGCCGATAATCTAATTTCAAAGTTGAAAGTCCTTTACCTCCCAATGTTAAATTTTTTGTATTATGATCCCGTGATGATGGAGTAGCAATATCCGTTTTCATCGGGTAGGGTGCAATCTCCCTATAATAGTGCTAACATACTTGAATGGTAGCTCTATAATCGCGACTACGTATATTAGTTGTCGGGCTGATTGTCTGCCACTTGGAAAACGGAGGAAATATTTGGGATATTTATTTCTGTTCGATGTGTGGTAGTGAGAATGAGAGTTTTTTGCATCTGATGTGTGAATGCCGTGAGCTAGATGACCTCCGGGTTGAGATTTTTGGGAGTGTAATTACAATAGATGATGAAGTGTGGATGAGGAAAGTTATTGGAAATACCTTTTTTAAAGATTTTAAGAGACTGTTTCCTTTAGCCCACAGAGAGAATTTCCTTTAGGAGTTTCATTTAGTTTAGTTTCATTATTTTGTTTCAAAGGACACCTGAACAATGAAACCATACTTGAACCCACCATGGAGATTGCATTTACAGACATGGCCACGGAGAGCATTCTTCTCCTGAGTGTGACGTTTTCAAAATAGGGATGTTCGTTTCTTGCATGCAGACTCCAAGACAAAAAGCGCAATTCATTCAAATCTTGTACAGCGCTGGCCGGATAGTATTGGAATTTCTTCTAGATATACATTTGGGCTTAATGGTTAAAAAATATTCCAGAACAAGGGTTGATTGGAGACATTTGTTCGTTTCTGAAATCGTTCGGTACTGAAATAAGGACAGATGCAAAATGGAGCAAAAATCATAGCTTGGAAACACTATTATGTATTTGGATTGGGTTTTCTGCAGGTAATGTTAACGGAAGTCATATAGATAGGGATAATACTTGGTACTCTTCATTCAGGTGTCCTTTAAAGTGTTTTCTTTTTGTTACCATTTTTGCCATGGCCTCAGGCTTTTTGTGCAATAAATTGTTATTATTATTATACCAAACAGCCTCCGAATTTGGTCGCATTGGTATTTGCATAATCTTTTAAAGCCGCCTTGCAAAAAGCCTAAAAGAGGCTTTAAAGCCTGCCTTGCTTTTTTGTAGGATTACCTAAAGCAAGCTTGTCCCGTAGGGACTTCCTGTTCACAAAATTACCCTATGCGGATGATCTACCGGGAATCGATTTCTACCGGAAATCGACTTGAAGACTGACACGCTTCCGGTTTTCCGTCCTACCTTCACTTTATTTAGTGGGAAAACCATCATTTCACAAGAAAGTTACGGTTGCAATGACAACTGTCAATCACTCTCCTTTTCTTCCAAATTCGCATATATTGTCTCTCGAATTTGTTGTCTCTATGGCACCTTCCCGACATCCGGAGTCTGGGGTATCCGAAACCCCAGATTTCCAGACGTTTTTGGCCTGGCTTCACCTTCCAGATCCGTCTCGACGAAAACGGCTGTATGGAATCCGGAAGACAAATTTGGAAGGTGACGCCTAGCCTTCACAGGTCCCCCAAACATCCTGGGCCGCTGGAGTTTTACTGTCCGGACTCCGTCATTCCGGAAGCTAGTGAAAGATTGGCAGAATCTTAGCCACGCCAGGGACCCATAAATTTCCTTCAATGACTCGCCATTCAGGGGGCTTGTCAATAAGAGATTTTTGATGCGCTCTTGACCGAGCGTCAGATAGTTCGAGAAATACCCACGGGGATAAAATACCCGACTATCCAGATAGACAAAATTTTTTCGCAGCTGTTGTGCTGAATTAGGAATATTTCTCTGTAATGGAAGAGTATCCTGGATCTTTTGTCCTAGCTTAGGTACCTGGTGGCATGCTGAATAGTCCCAACAAATTTTGTCTATCTGAGCAAGAACGCCGATTCGACCCAAGCGGAATTTTTGGAAACTAGGTGAGGCTCGGGCAACATAGCAACATAGAAGCATAGGAAATGACAAGCCCCCTGAATGGCGAGTCATTGCGGGAAATTTATGGGTCCCTGGCCACGCCAAAAAACAGTCTTGGTTTACATAAAGGAAAATTCAGGCAATGCGGAGAGGAACCTGGGCTGGAAGAACCTGCCTTTACTCTATTTTCTGTCGAGGAGAAACCTCTTTGAACAAAAAAGGCAGGCTATAATGAGGATGGATGGACGACATAAAAGAACAATGTAAAAAGACCGGTCGCTAATTACTCCTCTTGGGACTTTATCAGAGTTTGCTCTTTGCAGACGTGACTAAACGAGCGTGGTTCTTTTTCAAGTTTAAACTATTTGCATTAAGGGGAATGAACTTTGCTCAGACGTTGATCTTGCGTTTTCTCTTTGTCTTTGCTCGCCAGTTCGTAAAGGGGTCCCCAATCCTTAGCCACTTCCACTTCTTTCACGTAAACTTGCTGTTTTTATCGGAGGCTAGCGTGAAAGCTTTTGGCAACTACCTTGTTTTTGCCGGCTTGTCTTTTGTCATTTTAAATTTGATTTTTGCATTATTTTCTTTTTATGACAGAATACGTCGTTCTTTAATGTTTAACTGAAAAGCCAACTTATTTTTGTATCATCAGCTGATGAAGCATCGTAGCTGACGTATCCGTTGTATACATTATTTTAATAAATGTTTCAAACTCAGCTTGGGCTCAAGGAATATTTATTTTTGCGTCATTTAACTGAAGACACATTTGGGTTGTGTTAAAGTATTTTTTTTAAATTATTTTTCATTATTTGCTCTAGGATATACCTGTATATCAGGTATGTAGGTATATGTATGTATATCAGGTACCTGTATGTATGACGTTCAGAATATCTTCCGCCGTCCTTGCAACGCAAAATTCTACCATGACGCGAAAAATTTGAATCTCAGTGCGAACGCGGCTTTTCAGTGACAGGTGATTAGCTTGCGGAAGGTAGCTTACTGCGTGAACACTTTTTTTTTTTGACATAGGTACAAGCGAATAGAGGTAGGCTACCGCAGATCCGACAGGGAAATTCGACTATATGAAAATCGATTGTTTATTGAATAGCGGGGCAACGAAGTAACGCATTTCCATCGGGTCTTCAAGCCTCTTTAAGTGAATAAGTGATAGGTAACTGATCATTTATTCAAACAATGTTTACAACAGATACGTCAGCTACGATTCTTCATCAGCGATATTATCGATAGATAGCGATATTATCGATATCAGCGATAATATCGCTGATGAAGAATCGTAGCTGACGTATCCGTTTGAATAAATGTTTCCAAGTCAGCTTGGGCTCAAAGAATATTTGGTAACTGATCGTTCTATCGTAGTCCTTTCGGTTAAACTTTAATTGTTCTTGGCTCCTGGATTAGGCTATTTGAGACCTGCAAGTGGATATTTGAGTCCCCCAAATACTTAGTGTAAGGCCACTGAGATATTACTTCAAAAGGAGGTTGGTGTCAAGAAACAAAGAATACCAATAGGGCAAGGAGAGGCGCCATTTGGGGGGGGGGTTGGATTTCAAAATCTTCCTCCTTAGTGCTATGTTTTCGGCCACTAAATAGAGTTAAAAAGCAAAGTGCCAAGCAGTAACTTTACTTTAATTATTTTAATTATTAATTTATCCTGAAAAATTAACCTGGGATTGGGATCTTTGACTCCCTCTCTAAATTTTTCTGAAATGGCGCCATTGAGGGCAAGTTAGAACGGCTTACCGACGAAACGTCCCCTGGGCAAAACGTCCCAGGGAAGCGTCCCCGTGGCGAAAAGTCCCACTGGTAGAAAGTCCCCATGACAGTTAACATCCCCATTAGAATGAACGTCCGCATGACAATTACCCAATGGCGACACGTCCCCATGGCAAAACGTGCCCGAGACTTTAGTTCGAATTGGCTTCAGGCGCTTACATTGGAATGTACGCCACGGGGACGTTTAACCAAGGGTACGTTTTTCATGGGGACGTGACGTTTCTCATGAGGACGTATTGCCATGGAGACGTCTTGTCATGGGGACGTTTTGACAGGGGGCGTTTCACCGACAACCCGTTAGAGCATTTGCGAAGTGTCTGAAAGGAACTGTAGTAGTAAGCTTTCGCCATTCGTGCCGTTAAGGACAATTTGAAAAATTCAAACTGAGACTTAATGGTTATTTTTTGATCTTGTGGATTTACTACATTATTGAAAGCTCAGTATATTTATCTTAGTATACTGCGCTATTTTCCTCTTCTTAAGTGCGTAAACAAAATTTCATCATCACAATCATCAGACTATAAAAAGGCAATTGCAGTGAACTCCTTAAACCTTGGCACAGAACCGAGAACCTTGGAGAAGATAATAGAAATCGATTACATTTCTTTTATGCTGTCCTGAATAGTACTCGCACCGAGACCTCGACCGAGACTATAATTACAATTTTACTATGGATGACTGTCTGAATTTAGGTGGGGTGTGTCTAGTTTTTTATTGTGTCGAAACAGTTCCTAGAAACATGACTGAATTTTATCACTTGAAATCGTTGAGCACAATCGCGTGCTATTTTTTTGTGCAAATAATGCAACAAATCCGACACGCTGAAAACAAAACAGCTTTCAGACCTTCTACATGGATGATTAAAGCACAACTCTTGCTAGAAATGATCTTTTCCCTATGAAACGGATCATGAAAAAAGTTTTCTAAAATACCATTACTTTCCACCTGAAACTAGCTCTCCTTCCTGCTCTCCGACGCGGCGGCTAAGCGCAAAAGATTTGAAAACTGAACGTGCCTTGGTTAAAAAGTGTGAAAGCTAAGCAAATAAAAGACGTAATAAACAGAAGAATATCATATCCTTATGTGTGAAAGAGTTGTCTGCGGACAATGAAAATTCCGGCAAACTGTTCGTTGGGTTATGGGAAAACTCGGCAAGGCTGAAAAAGCGCTAAAATTATTAGGTACTAAACGAAACAGTGGAGAAAGGTGGGGATTTTAGAAGCTTATGATTCCACATGAGAAATAAGTATATTAAAAAAGGCAGAATAAGCAAGAGGGGTCCTTTAAAGGCCTAATCCAAAGTTGTGTTTACCTTCTCTTACTGATCGCAAGCCACCAGTTAATTTAGATTTGAACTTTATTGCCGGGTTGCTGCTGAAAAAAAACCTGCTGGAGAAAGATGACGAAATTTTCCATGTTTGATTAGCAAAGAATTATAAGACTTAATTGATTATTTTTTGTGTGTCTCGAGTACTACACTGGTCTTGGTTTTTTAATATAGAAATATAGCTCCAATAAAATTCAGCTGACGTATCCGTTTTGCACTATCAAATATGATTCGACGTCAGCTTGGACTGAAGGAATATTTCATTTATTTGTATTTGTAATAAACCGTTGGAGCATTAGATGGAAATTATTGTTTTGATCCTTGGCTCCCTACGTGCCATAACGGCTGTCCCGGATAATCGGCTGATATTTAGACCAGACCGAATTATTTCGAACCTAGGAAATATGGTGTGTTTTTATTAATTTGCTCATTGTTTGACGGTGTTTTTTGTGGGTTTGAACATTCACAGTGGCAGTAGGGATGGTTATCATTGTGTGTCTGGTAGAAAGACCATTTTTTGTGGTCCGCTTTAAGAAATACGTTTTCTGCAACACTAGCGGCTTTTGTATACATATTGCATTAAGGACAAGTTGAATTCAGCTGATAAGCAAGAAATGTTTCACGGGTGCTTTGACTGACATAGACTAAGTATCAGACAAGCCAAACTAAACCACACCCGGCTAAGGGTTCCACAGAAACATGTTCGGGAGTACCTCCAGTTTGTTAGACTGACAAACTAAGAGCCTATAATACTGCTGTTGCAGGGGACTCTTAACACAGCGGCCAGTCTCGTCTCTTGTTGTACACCACTGTACAGTGCTACGTTGGCACCGACTTGGCCGGACACGTGTTGTACAGTCATTTTAGAGTGAGTAGACCCTAGCTCTTAACTTGTATCCTTATCCTAGTTCGAGTCTAGGATTCATCGGTTAGTTAGCTCCCTTGATTTCTCGAAAGAAACTAACTCAGGTCAAAATTTTGTTTCATTAGCAAACAAGGCCGTATCCAGGGGGGTGTTAGGGGGTTGAACCCCCCCCCCCCCCGAAACATACAAAAATAGTCATTTTTATAGGATTTTCCCTCTGATCTATGTTTTTTTTTGTCTTTTTTTGTCCGACACGCAGGCAACCCCCCCCCCCCCCCCCCGACGCCTAGTAGAAGGCTGGACATGGTTTAAGACTGTGCAAATTCAGATGCTTATGTAATGCGGTACGCACGCAAGTGATCAGAGATATGTACACTTGCCTTGAAACCGTTATCGCACGCTCTTCACCCTATGCATTTTGACTCCGTTCGTTATGTAACTTTATTTGCGTAACGGTGTCATGTCAGGTCGTGACAGTTTCTGCAATCTTTGGACTGATCGGGGAAAACAAATGGAAAATTCTTCGAATTGTTTGGCAGCTCTTAACTGCGAAACGCTAAGAAATTGCTGACTTGGATGGCTACACATTGCATTCTGTATCTGGTAATCTGGTGCCTGACCATGTGTTAGGGTTTCCTACTGATTCTGAGAGTAAGACAGATTAGACACAGAACTTGAGGTGGTTCCTCGTCCTGATTTTTTTATAGAGAGCCTAACTGGATGGTCGTCTTTGTTTGAGTCATAGTTGCGAAATTCGGGTCAGCCATTGGTTTGAAGGACCTGCTTGCCTAACCTTGCCTAAATGCAACTAATTACGTAATCGCTCCGTCCATTCTTAAAGGACCCCTCTTAGTTATGAAGAATTAACATTAATCTCTTGGAAAGTCCGGGAGCACTTTCACAAACAACAATTGTTAGAAAACAAAGGTATTTAAACAACTAAAATCAAGATAAAATTACATTATCCCTAGCTCCCTCATTTCAATTTCAATTTCAATTCATTTCATTCCTCCAGAATTCGGAGAGTAAAAGACATAGTAAACGCATACATAACTGGCCAAAAATATAAAACGGCAACTATGAAATAACAAGGCCGTATCGCATAAAACAGATCAACAAGCAAATATCAAACAAAAAATAAAACGTATGCATAATAACTCAACCATCAGCTACAGCCTCAGCGAGGTTGTGATGGATTCGAGGAATATAGATCATAAGTTTCTGAAATACCCACCTTTCTCCATTGTTCCATTTCATACCTACGACTTTTTAGTGTTTTTGCGACCGAGCCGAGTTTTGCCAGTCGCGAAATGCAAACTTCGCCGAAAGCTTGAAGGTCCGCCGACAACTCTTTGACACATAAGGAAATGAGAAAAGTGTTGTTTTTATTTTGGAAGACATGGTATTTTGATTGTTTTTCGCACTTTTCAGTCACGGCGCGTTCTTTTGTCAAATATTTTGCGCCAAGCCGCCGCGTCGGAGAGATGGAAGGCTGGATAGAGTCGACATGGGCTAAAAATAAAATCGCTAATTCCACGTGGAAAGTAATGGTATTTTCGAAAAACTATATTTCTGAGCAATTATTGAAAATATCACTTCTACACTGTAAAAAGTTTATCCGAGTAAGAATTAAAGTTAACTGCAGTATTTGCTACTGGGATTAATCTTATGTCTACTTATCTCTATTGAGATAAGATTAATCCGAATTAGAAATAAGGCTATCTTTATAGAGACAAGATTAATCCCAGTGGCAAATACTGCAAGATTTTTTTTTTTACGGTTTAGTAAGAGTTAGTTGTGCTTTAAATTCGGAGACCCTGATCTCATACGGGGCATCGTGACCCCCTAAAGGCATTCACTGATTTTCTCACTTGCCTTGTTTTGCTACTTTCTAGTATCATGCTGTCGATAGTTGTCCACGAGAGACTTATTTCGTCAGAAAAAAAGGTTTTGTAAATGTATCCCTGTTTTTGCTGGAAGTCGAGGGGCCTGGAAAAGTCTTAAAACAGCCACAGTCGTGAATAGTTTCCTGAAAGCAGATTCTAAGGTAATCAACTATTTTCAAATTTTCATAATGCGAGGTATCGCGCAGTCATTTGCGCGCTACTCATTTGCCTGCCACGAACAGAGGCGTTACTAGCCAAAATGTTTTGGGGGGGGGGGGGGGGCAAGGAATTTACCGACTGGCTGGTAATTTTTACCGACTTTTTTTTGCTGAAAAACGACTGTTTTCAAGGAAAAAACGACAGTTTCGAAAACCGACTCGGTTATTTCTTACTGACTGGCAGGGGCGTCCCGAACCTCTCTTCATTGGGGGGGCGCACCTGGTAAAATTGACCGAATCGGTACCTGATTTTTACTGAATTTCTTAAAAAAAAATTGTAAAAACACAGCGAGTTGCCTTCATGAAGCTACAACGTAAAAAGTCGCAGAGTATATACAAATGAGTCTAAAGAGAAAAATTGGCGCGTTTTCACGTTTTTCCGCTTCTGTTTTTCTTTTTCATGGATACGCCGTCACTAGCCTTTTACCTCTGGAAGACCTTTCCAGTTTTGCCAACAGGACTTGAAATGAGCGCAAAAAACGGTGTTGCTGCATAGCGACAACGTCTAACCGCTGTGCCCATGATTAATTAAGGCGCCGCAGGCGAAATTTTTTTAATCCACCTTTTTTTTCTGGCAAAATTTAACTACTTCCCATGCAAATTCTAGCTTTAACACAGTTCAAGCCCCCCAAAATTTTGTGGAAACACTGATGATGAAAGTGCCTTTCTGCTATCCCAAGATTACCTATTCAACCCAGAGTTGTCTGGCAACGAAAGGGGCGATCCAGGGGAAAGTGGATACAAACAAAGTACAATTGTTCGGAATTCACAGCAAACAGAAGTAGGCTAGTTTTCACGTCAAAAGACGTGCTTATAACTGAAGTACTGCAATCCTAAGAAGTAAAAAAATGAACAGCACCTAGCTGAAGCTACCGTAAATGGTAAAGAACGAGAGCTAAATAAATGCCACTTAATTACCGAATTCAGTAACTGGGTTGAAGCAAATAATGAATTCGTAGTATACCGAAAAACTAACTAAAAAAATAAGGAACAGATCGAGAGCGGTATTACAACCGAATTTCATAACGGAATAAAACTCTTGTTGAACCACCTAAAACAACCGAATTCGGCAAGTCTAGTAATAGAAACGGACTAAAAAAAAATCCGGCGAATTACCGTATTCGATAACGAATCAGAACTAAATGAATCTCACCGAATTTAATTACGAAATGGACTGACCGAATGCGACCGAATTACCGAATTCGGTAGGGAATGAGACCAAATTAACAGGTTAAATCACCGAATTTACGCAGGGACGGACTGAATGCGGCGAAAGCGATGCGGACTGAACAAAAGCTGGATGAACTATGGAATTCGGTCACGAATCAGAACCAAATGAATCTGATTAATGACCAAATTATGAAACGGAATGACCGAATGGAATAGAACAGATACGGACTTGAGAAAAGTCCGGTGAATTACCGAATTCGCTAACGAATGCCACCAAATAAACAGGTTAAATCGCCGAATTTACGAAGGGACAGACCAAATGCGGTGAAATCGATGCGGAGTGAACAAAAGTTGGATGAATTAGAAAAGTCGATAAAGAAAGCGGAACCAATAAACATGTTAAGTCACCCAATTTCGAAATGCGGGGACAAACGATTTTATCGAAAGGGCATCACGGCTTCGCCGCGATGCCCGTTTTGACCGAATTTTTCGCCTTTGGCGTCTTTGGCGTCTTTTCGCCTTTCGCCTTTGGCCTTTGGCGAAAAATTGACCGATTGCCCAAAACGTAGAGGGGGCGCTGCGCCCCCCCCCCCCGCCCCCCCTCGGGACGCCCCTGCTGACTGGCCGACGACATTGGGGGGGGGGGCGTCCCCCCTCCCCCCGGTCGTGACGCCCTTGGCCACGAATATGAGCGCCAAGTGATAGGAAAACACAGGAAGAGACATGAGATACAGTACGGCAAGCGAGGTACCATATCTTAAAGTTTAACTGAAAAGCCAACTTTTTTTTGTGCCATTTAATTGGATACACTGAATTATTTGGATTCTGCAAAGGGATTTTTTTTTATTTTCCACTATATGCTCTAGCTATGACGTTCAGAATATCTGCGGTAATTTTAATCTGAACACAAACGTAATATACATAATTTTAATCTGAACACAAACGCGGCTTTTCAGTGGGGAGATTGGTGAAGATTGCTTAGTGCCTGAGCAAAAATAAAAATCGTAAATCTTTCTCGTAAGGCATACAACAAAATACAAGCTCATAGAGGTACCACAAATCACACGGAAATCCACTATTTGAAAATCGATTATTCGTGAATAGCGTAACAACGAAGTACTGCATTTTCAGCGGGTCTTCAAGCCAATTTAAGTGAATAAGTGATGGGTAACTAGATTGTTCTACCCCAGCCCTTTTCGGTTAAGCTTTAAAGGAACCCGCTTGCTTTTCAGTGTTTCCACACGCCCGGTGATGATGTACGTGATCTTCCAACCTTTGACATCCCCCCTTTACGAATCCTAGTGGATCAAGTGGGACCTCCACCTGTCGGGAGGGATCGCAACGTGTCGTAAGCGGCCATTTTGGCGGTTTTCAGCCAATGAGAGCACGCCGGCCCGGACGAGCACGGTGATGACGAACTTACGATTACCAGTGGAGGACCCCACTTTTCTTTGAATTTTTCGCTTTTCAGCGCTAGCCTCCTGGGTTTTTTTTCCTGGGTTGCCACACAACAACTTAGAGCGTGTTCCAGCCTACTTACCGTAGTTACTACGCATGACGTCACGAATTATGTTTTTTTGCCGTCAAGGCTGGAACGATTTTTCTATTTTCAGCAGAATATCATGCCACGGGCGAATCTGACCAATCACGTTACAGAGATGCGCAGTTACCACGCTTACTACGCTCCCGAGCATGGTAAGCAAATAGTTACTATTAGGTACTATTTCGAGAAGTTTGGAACGGTCAGTGTAGTAACTTTTCACGAGGTTGGAACGAAAATAGTAACTATAGTTACTATTGTTAGAAGGGTGGAACACAGCAACTTTGTGTTGTCTTGATTACGGTGGGTTGGCCACCGAGGCCGTGCAGTGGTTCGCTCTGATTACGCAGCAAATGATTACTCGTAACCATGACGCGCATTTGTTTTAAATTTCTCGCGTGAAAAACCGAGGATTTCGGCGCGAAGCCCGGCCGGGGTTGACCTCGGGGTTGAAAAGCGCTAACAAGAGAATCCCTAATTTGACAAGGCAATAAGTAAGAGCACTTTTAAACACTATTTCTGGACTACTTTATCGCGAAAAAGCAATTTTGAGTAAAGCTGTGCTTTAAAGACGAATGCAATGATAAAATTTGCTTAGGAGAGACAAAAGTAAACTGATGCGTATGGCGCGAAAATATGTGTAGCACTCAACTGGGTGCTACCTTCCAAACCTTTTTACTTCGCTCAGTAATTCATTCGCTTGTTGCTTAATAAACCAATTAAAACAAAAACGGTAGGCTACTTACTTGTACTTGAGTTTGGAACAGGGACCAGATGATTGCCACCCTTCTCTTCGGAGGGGTGTTTCCGGAATTCTCACGATTTTCTTGCCCACGGTTCAAAATGCCAGAGCCCCCACGATCAAAATGCCCACGGTTAAAAATGCCCACGGTTCGGAGTGCCCACAGCTGAGGGGAAAAGGGAAACTAAAACCATCCTGGGACGAATCACAAAACTGATTAATGCAAGGTTTTCCGCATTTCTGAATGATAAACGATTAGAGGGTACTATCAAATGAAAAGGTTTTGTTGGAATTGTTTTACTATATATTTTTCGGTATAATTTTTTAAAAATAGTTCCTTAATATTACAGTTGAGAATAGACCATGCGATTACACTTCCTTCAGCTAAACTCACAACAGAGGGTGGAATGCAAAAGCTGAAGATAAGATTGGGATTTAGAAAGCCCATGCTTTGACACGGACTATTTAATGAAAATAAATTACTTTTTGTTTTAATTACCAAGAAATGACTCCGACACTGTTAACAGCCTATAGGGGCCCTGAATCTCTATGCCAGGGGCCTAATCTAGTTAATGTTTCCTAACCACTTAATATGCCACTTATCCACATATAACCACTTATCATTTGTCCATGCTTACCTGTGTTATGTTCGCCCGTTGCTCGGGTACGCGTGCCCGGTGTGGGGTTCATCTGCAATCCGCACAGCGTACCTATTACAGGACATCGAGTCCGTCCAGAAAAGCTCAACAAGGATGATACTCCGGAACCGCGACATACCCTATGAACAAGCCCTTGCGAAACTAAATGATCACGTTTGACGATCAAAGCGGATAAGTCAGCTACATTTTATAAAAATCTATCTATCACCGCTTAAAGTCCAGTTTTAACACTTGATATTGCAGTTTGGCAAATCTGTCCTGGCTAGTACAAACCAGTCAAACCACCGGTTACTGTTGCCGGAAACAGCCCTCCCAGTCGTCGAACAAAATAAACAATGTCGTCGAACAAAATGTTATTCATATCTACAAAATAAACTTCAACCCCTAAAGTCCAGTCAAATCTTTACGGAAACTCGTTTGTGCCTTTTTTCACTTCATCTCAATGCAGAATCATAGTGTGTTTGTTATTTATAAGTAAGAAACTGAATTTAGATTTGCTACGATAATTTCGAAACATACCTATTTCTCTCGTCTATCTATCAAGTTTCATCAAGAGTCAATCAGATCAGCTGTGTGTGAATTTGAAATGTTGACAAGTAACCGGATGTGTTTCGATGTGTCCTTTACCATGAAAGACATCCTCCTAAAATAGCGAGGAAGTGACATGACATTGCTGAGGGGTAGATAATCCTTAAGGGGTTATTCCGCGGCACGGTTGTGTGCCATCCATTTCTGAGTGTTCGTTGCGGAAACAGAACTGTGTGCCACACATACGAAACACTACTCGAACCTCGCGGAAACGCCATTTTGTTGTGGCAATTTCAGAATGTTGGAAAATAGAAACAAAATCTAGATACAATCTCAATAAATAGAACTTAAAGGACCCCTCTTGCTTATTTTGCCCTTTATAATATACCTAGCTCTCTTGTGGAATTATAAGCTTCTAAAATCCCCACCTTTCTCCATTGTTTCGTTTTGTGCCTACGAATTTTAGCGCTTTTTCAGCCATGCCGAGTTTTGTCTGTCACACAAAGCAAAATTTGCCGGAGTCTTTAATGTCCGCTGACAACTCTTTCAAACATAAGGATATGAGAATCTTCTGTTTTTTGCTTCTTTTATTTACTTAGTTTCCCAACTTTTTAACCACCGCGCCTTCCGTTTTCAAACGTTTTGCCCCCACCTGCCGCGTCGGAGAGCAGGAAGGCTGGATGATCTCGACAAGCGCTAACAAGAAAATCGCTGATTTCAGGTGGAAAGTAATGGTATTTTTGGAAAACTTTTTTCTGATTCCTTTCATAGGCAAAAGATCATTTCTCGTAAGAGTTGTGCTTTAAGGCTTGCGTCCTTACCATTCTGTACTAGAAGGATCCTCCGATGTGTCTATCTGCTTGATCAAGTAGCTAATTTTATTATTTAGACCTTCCTCCCTTCAGATGACTGGCACTTGGATTCCACTCTGGTTCCCTTTCGGCCCCGGTTGCACTGTAAAAGGTTTCTCCAAATAAGGATGCAGTGTTTGCTACTGGGATTAATCTCATCTCTATTGAGATAAGATTAATCCGAATTAGGGGTTATCTTATCCCAATAAAGATGTGCTTCAGTGTGCTTCTACATCTTCGTTGCTGCGGTTATGAAATGTTGTTTTGTCGGAGAATAGTGATGATCTGATGGTAGAGTTTCCTCTCTTGCCTGAGAGGAATTTCGAGGTCTACGACGCCACACAATCCACAACTTTTAGAGCGTGTTCCACCCTACTTACCTTAGTTACTACGCCTGACGTCACAAATTCTGGCTTCTTGGCGTCAACGCTGGAATGTATTTGTCTATTTTCCGCTAAGTATCATCCCAGGGGCTAATCCAGCCAATCATGTTACAGAGATCCGTAGTTACCACGGTTACTACGCTCCCGAGCATGGTAAGCAAATAGTTACGGTTAGTACTATTTCAAGATGGTTGGAACGGTCAGAGTAGTTAACTTTTCGCGAGGTTGGAATGGAGATATTAACTAATAGTTGCTATTGTATAAAGGGTGGAACACGCTCTTAGTTTACCGCTAAATTTGAATTTCGAGCCACACAATCAAAAATCCCCTCCTCATTTGTTTCTAAAATTCAGCCGCAAAGTTAGCCACTTCTGGGCGAAACAAAGCCTTAGGAATTTTTTAAGCCACAAACTCTTGCGGGTGCAGGAAAGGAAAAATAAACGAAACTGAACTTTATTTGAAAAAATATTTATGTACAGTCATGGTCGAATACCTTTCTTTACCAAACAGGATTTAAATGTGTAGCACTTTTAATACTCCTAAAAACCAAGTTCACTTCAAAACCGCAATCATACAGAATAAGGGAAAATAAGCATTCCAGACATTTTTTTTTAATTTTATTTAAGAACTTGTTCCTGTTCGACTTTTGTTCGTTTCTGTTCACGTCTTTTCTTTTCTGAACTAAACTAGAATTTCCATTCTTTAAAAATTTGCATTTTCTGCTGTTGTCAAAAATTAACATTGCTTGGCACAACATCATCTTTTCTTCATGAGGCGTTGACCCGTTATTAGGACCAGAGAGCACCTTCCTAAATGAGAGTATAAGTCCTGGAGTCCCACACAGTCGACTGCGCATGCCTTCAAAGAATTACAACTTGATCACTGTAGAATTAGATGCCTGGTTTTTTGCCAAATTTGTCGCTAAGTTTGGCAATAAATTCTCTATAAATATGCGGGTCCATATTTTTGGCTAGGCGGCAAAGAATAAACCAGTCTCCGAAATGACAGAACCCGTTGACGCTTCGCAGCTGATGCGGGTCTGACAACGGGGCAAGCGCTTTTAAAACCATAAATCGAACACCTCCCAAGAACATAGTGAGAATCCTGTACAACAGGGCTACGCCGCTGATAACGGCGAGAAGGATAAACCAAAGCCAGAGGAAAACATAAATTTTTTCATTGATGATATTTACTGGAAGCACACACAGCCCATCGATCGTCTGGATCGTGCCCGAAGCGCCGTACTTATGGAAGGTGCATTTGGTCATTTTAGGGAAAACTCGGGACATCGGGTCTTCGCGGTCCGTGTCATTCTTGTCATATGAAAACACATCCGCGCCATACGTGGTGAACTCTCCGCCCAAAAACGCGTCAGTAAAGTAGATTTGGCAGATGACGTTGACGAAGTTTAAAACCTCGCAGAAGACGAACTTGTAGGCGTACCAGCCGTTGTTCCCGACGTTACTGAGGCAGTAGTCGCTGACGATCTTAATTCGATGGTCTTTCGTTTGATCGTCGACAATGGGGTTGGTCAGGTTCATGGCCAGCATCCCAATCCGGCCATTCTCCACATTCTTCCAGATGTAACGAGGGAGATAGAAGAAAAGAGCTTGAAGGAAGAGGACGAAGACAACCCACTGGTAGTACTTGTGGTATTTAACGTCCTCGGGATTCTCTGGTTGTTTGACACCTAGAAAATGTTGTAACATATTGTCAAAATTAAAAAATTACAATTACAATTCATTTATTCCCAAAATTCTGACGAAACAAAATGCACGGGATAGTCAAATGACAATTTGGTTAATTCACATTAAATTGCAGATAAAATAAGGCGCAAATGAGTTCAAATAGCGTTTACTGCTATGAGCGGGCGGGTTCATTAGCTGAGCTTTCTTAGCTGCCCTTGAGATACTCCTTGTTGGGCGAGTATCCATTATTTTTTCATCTTCGGGTGGCAGGATCTCACGGTGCATTTCCGAGGCAAGGCACTTTAGTCCGAATTTCATTGTGAGAGAAATGTCAGTTCAAAATTCAAAATACAAGTGTTACACTTGTGGATGTTTCCTCATCGCTTTAAAAAATCATGGACACCAGGGCCCAACCAGTGCACGACATTATCCACTGCTTCCTGGCCGAAGATTGAAAATTAAGTTTTTCTGTGTGTTTATGTGTTTTATTTATTTTCATTTATCCGCTTTTTCAAAATGGCAGGTTATACAATAAATTACTTACTTACTTACTTACTGAGTTGCATTTGAGAGCTAACAGTGCTGGGCAGGCAGAGCCGTATCCAGGGGGGGGGGAAGGCTAGGCGGCCCCCCCCCCCCCAAACATACGCAAATAATCGTTTTTTCTATGCTTTCCCTCTGATTTATGTTCTTGTCTTACTGTTTGGTATGGGTTAGGTCCGACCCGCGGGTAGACCCGCGTATAAAGAAATCGAAGCGTATTATTGGGATCCCAAAACGTAAGTGGAGGGATACCTATGACATAGTAAAAGTTGTCCGTCCGTCTGGTCAGCACGATAACTCTCGAACAGAATGAGATATTTGATGAAACTTGTTGTGAGGATTCTTTGTGTCAAGGGAAAGACCGAGTTCGTAGATGGAGTCTGTAGCCCAACATTTAGGGGTGGGGGAGGGGGGCTCAAATTAAGGTCAACAAACTACTTTTGGACAGCTAACGAGATGTTCGATTTTGGGGTAAGAAGACATGCTGAAGACTTATTATGTGAAAATCATTTTCTACCCGGACAAGTAGTTCGCCCGGAATCCGGCCAAAACCGGAAAATTTGTTAAAAGCAAAAATTTTTATTTGAAGTTGATTAGATGTCCGATTGAGGGGTAAGAAGAGATGCTGAATCCGTATACGACAATCATTTTCAACCCGGACATAAAGTTCGCCCGGAATCCAGCTGAAACCGGAAAATTTGCTATAAGTTCAAGTTTTACTTGAAGTTAATTAGATGTTTGGTATACGGGGGTATAAGGAGATACGCTGAACTCGTCTTAGAGCTTTCTCTTTTTGCCGAACAAGCATTTCGCCCGGAATTCGGCCTAAACCAGAAATTTGGCAGGAAGTTTCTAACAGTTTCTTCAAAATAGATATGACCTGGATATGACTTAAACGGGTAAACACACATGTTATGTGTGACTGGTGACACATGTCACCAGTCACATCAGCAATCGGTAAAACCTCACGTTTTTTTGCCCTTTATTCTGTTTGTGTTTTGCTCGTGCTGTTCCGTGTTTCTATTTTCTCTTCTTGTTAACTTTGTGCATGTTGTTACTACAATCATTTCCACGTTATTATCTATATTTTGTGCGCATAAATTGTTTACTTTTTGTTGCCTAGTAGGCTTGTTTAGCTTTTTCTATTATGGCAATTTTTCATTAGACTAAGTACTCTTGATGACTAACTCTCCTTGCGGATGCAAAATCGCCGTGTGCCTAGCGGAAGAACCGGAAGCGGAACCACAGCTGTCCCCAACGATCCCCGTGATTGGTTGACACAGCATGTGAGTTGTTAAGTTTGAGTCGTTATGGAGACGTTTTCTCGTTCCTCCTGAGGATCACTGGCGGGTTTTGGACTTGGTCATATGGAGTATTTGCGCCGTGTACAATGCCCCAACCAATTGCAATGTAGGTCATGCGGTTGAGGATAGCTTTCTTTGTTGTACGACACTGACCTTGAAGTCTCTGTATATGGATGATGTGTGCCATAACAACAACCCTAAGCGTAACCTATCGATCTGAGATTGAAATACGAGCACTAGGATCCTAATCATCAGTCAGAATGACTATGAGAATAGGAAAATAGAGATCGGGACAGTAATTAAGGCTGGATTCGTGGCACCCTGGGGTTAAGCATCGCCTTAAAGTTTAACTGTAAAAGCTAGTGTTGGGCGATATTTGGATTTTTCGATATATCGATATTTTCAATTTCAATATTCGATACTTCTTTACCATGTTTCGCTGTAGTATACGTCTCGTTTCGCCAAAATTTAAGAACGAAATTGTCGTTAAATAGCATATCGCATCATCTCAAACTCCGAATAAATATTTCGAAAAATCAACGTTAATTCTTTGTGATATGTCAAGCCAATGTGGTTTACGAAATTATCTCCGAATAAATAAGAAGTTATAGAAAACATGTCGCTCCAGTTTCGGATATATAAATGTAGGTTATGCTGGATTCTTTACAATAATTATCAGTGAACAAATATCGTTTTCGATATCGATATTTACGTTTCGATACTCGATATCGATATGGATATCGAATATCGCCCAACACTAGTAAAGGCAGCTTATGATGCACTGAAATATTTTGACTCATCTGAGGGATTTTGTATTTTTCCACCCGGGGCTCTAGTAATGATGTTCAGAGTGTGCGTAGCTTGCACGACAATGAAATTCATCCAGACGCGGAGAATTTGAATTTCAAAAAAGGCCTGCATTTAGGCTAAAGATGCGGCATCGGAGAAGTTACGCATGTAGAAAAGTAGGAAAATGATATTAGGGTATGTCTTGCAAATCTGACATTATTATTTTATTTTTCGGCAATGGCTTACATTTCTAGTTGGTAAATATTTCAAGCGTAGAGGGACAAGCACATAGAGGTACCACAAATCCGAAAGAATAAGTTCATACTATGAAGTCTATTATTCCGGGATAATGGACAAACGAAGTAACGCATTTTTATCGGGTGTTCAGGAATATTAAGTGAATAAGTGATAATAATGTTACTAGACTATTGGATCTCAGCCCAATTCTGTTAAACTTTAAGTTTATAAAGGAATTGGCGACGAAAATGGTCCGCAGTGAATATCCTTCTGCCTAAGTTGACTACAGAGTTGACTAAGTTGAACGGGATCACAGGTTCACTTTTCTGGCTTTGAGCTTGAGGAAGAAGGGCCAAAATATCGCTCCAAATAAATCCAGCAACTAAGGTTTGCAGCGAATATGTTATCTATTTGAAATGAATTGTAATAATACCTAAAGACGCAGAAATCAGTTGGGGAAAACGGGCTGATATTTATCCACCCTTTCCAAACTGTCTGAGTCACGATAGCCACTGCAGAAGATTTAACTCTGTTTGACTATATTGTTGTTATTTTATCAGTTGTGACGTAACCAAGTTTATGTTTGTTTTATTATTAGAGACTTCAGTGTGTTGTTTCTATACTTAGTCATAAGTATTTGACCCGATGATCGAATATTATTGTAACACAAATAAATTGTATATAATACTAGTAATACTTTGTTAGGGACCAAATTAAGTAACCAACATTGTAGTAACCAACAATAAATCTATCCAATAAAGGAGAGACTTTACAGTGTCGTCAGTTTTCTAAATGTAACGCAAATCTTGAAGTTTGTTCAGTTGAACGTTCTGAAAATGAATGTTTAAATGTTAAGCTGAACCGACGACGTCCGTCAGCGCATTCTTTACGGCATAGACTCTAAATCATAATTACACTTTTTGGTGTGTGATTATGGCGTACATAAATCGTAGGGTTTTAAAATACTGTATAGTTGTGTTTTTGATTGCCGTTCTTGATCGCATTTCTTCTTATTTCTCGTTTTCGATCACCTTCCGAGTTCGCAGTTTGTTTAATTGTCGTTTTTGCTGAAACGGAGACCGTGGCAGTTCTCGGTTCTACAACACCTGCGAGTGAAACGGCGAACTGTGACGCAGACGCAGTTCCCGGTCCGAGTTCGCCTGTTATGACTAAGTTAACCCAACAAAATTGAAAGTCTTGGAAAGTGTGTTTGGAAATTGATGATTACAACATTTATATTTCAACTACAAGAATTGCATTTTCACTGTCAAATGTAACTACCCTTTACTGACTTATTTAGGCGTTTTATGAATGATTTGCCGGGATGCTTATCTTATTTTCCGTTTTTATTCACCGGCGTCTAGAAACGGCGAAGGCGTCAGGCGAACTGAGTGTAAGACAGAAATTAAGCTTCAATGGTGAACTCACAGGGAAACTTACACAGGCGATAAAAAACTTATCTAATACTGAAGAGGTGGAATAAGGGACTGAAATGCTCATAGAAAATTGTATACTATACCTGGGTGTGCGACGTCCGACCCTTTCTTTCCAGAAAGTCCAGTTGGAACAGTGAACGTTGCGTGAACCCAACAGTACGTATCCATGACGTTAGGTGGCACTCCATCCACAATGCAGTCAATCGGGTCCCCGATGTACTGCTTTGACGTCACTAGTAACGTTGACGCGATGAGAATTGCGAACGTAGCCTTGTAGTGTAACCGGAAAACGGTGTTATCCGTCGAAACTGTCTCCAATTTCAACAGGCCCTTAACGGACCCGAATAAGTCAATCATAGTAGCGCAACGACGCGAGGACGTGAAAACTACTGAGACGTTGGGATTATTCAAATTTGGCCAGAGGCTTGATAACAAAACCGATATCAGACATTTAAATCAGTCAAATTTGAACTTAGATAAGAACTGCTATCGGTATTTGAATTTCAATGTTCGCACGTAGGCGGATGACGTGTTTGAACCAAGCATGGGAAGTTAGGTTGCGAAATACCTCACTATGACTATTGGCTACGTCACGAGAAATGCAATTTCCTGTCGTTTATCTGAATTTCATCGTTCGCGCATTGACGAGTCCGAGTTGTACTTGCTATGAATGGAATCCCTCGCTATGACGATTATCTAGCCTAAGGCATAAGGGGAAGTCAGGCTGCGAAATACCTCACTATGACTATTGGCTACGTCACGAGAAATGCAATTTCCTGTCGTTTGTCTGAATTTCAGCGTTTGCACATTGACGAGTTCGAGGACGAGTTGTACTTCACATGCGACGTCAGGATGCGGAATCCCTTGCTATGACGATTATCTAGCCTACGGCATAAGAGGAAGTCAGGCTGCGAAATACCTCACTGTTACTATTGGCTACGTCACGAGAAATGCAATTTGCTGTTATTTATCTGAATTTTAGCGTTCGCGCATTGACGAGTTTTAAGGGTGGTCCTGGCGGTCTGGAAAGCTCCGCGAGCTTATGTGCCAGCTGTTCTTGCGACTTCGGCTAAAAGCCGCTTCGCTTTCTAAAGCTGTTCTCGCGCTCCGCTACTTTCCGCCAGCACTTGGAAAGCGAATCCACTTCGTGAGTGGAAAGTAGCTGCGTTCGTTGCACTCCGGGCTGTCTCTGGTGTTTAGTTACCGGTGTCCGGTTCTTCCCTTAAAACGCGTTTTTTTTTTACCACCTGTGAGTTGATGAAAACTGGCTAACCCCTCGCTGAAGCCGGGCTCACGAGCAGGTTCTGGTTAGTCCGCACCAGTGTGATAAAACCGGACACTGGTTAGTTCAAAAACGGGTTATAAGACTGGTGAGAAGACACCGGTGGATGCAAAACGGATTATAAGAAAAACCGGAGACCACAGGTGAGAAATCCCGTGACAAAGAACGCAACTAGTGATTTCGGCAAGTCAGCGAGAAGTTGTAAAGGTGCAACTGAGGCTCGGCGACTTTTTCTTGTTCTTGCGCTCGGAGGATTCTTGCTTTGCTTTTCGGAAAGCGAATCCAAGATATCGCCCTTTAACTTTATATACGACGTCACGATGAGGAAATGCTGAAGGCCTCTCTGTGACTAAAGACTGCGACATAAGAACTGCGAACTGGAATTTGCTAAAATATGTTTGAATTTCAACGCTCGCACTTAAGCAGATGACATGTTGGAACATATGGAAATGTCAACAATATATTCACTGTTCTTGGCTATGGGAAACTCCGCAGTGATCTATGCTATATATGCACTAATTAGCCAATATCCTTTACTCGCGAACTGACACCCAGTTTTGAACCATTCAGCGTTAGCTTAGCTGCCAAAGTGGCATTGTAAGCAAGAACAAGTAGCCAAAAGGTACTTATTTATTTCTTCAATTCAAAAGTGTAGGCCTGTGTCCACTTTTGCCCTGCTTGGTTAGGAACGACCCTTGTAGATGCCTCGCCTTTTCAGGTCCGTTCACTTCTAGCAAAAACAGGAAAAAAAGGTCACATAACTGTTTTTGGGATCCCAAAACGTTAGTGGAGGGATACCTATGACTTTGTAAAAGTTGTCCGTCTGTCAGCACCATATCTCTCTAGGGAAGGAGATATTTTGATGAAACTTCGTGTGAGGATTCTTTGGGTCAAGGGTAAGGTCAAGTTCGTAGATGACCTCCGTAGTCCTACATTTAGGGACGGGGTGTTCAAATTAAGGGGCGAACAAAATATTGTTTAATAGCTAATGAGATAGTTGATTTAGGGGTAAGAAGACATTCTGAACACGAATATGAGAATTATTTTCTCGTCGGACAAGTAGTTCTCCTGGTACTTCGTAGATAAATATTCTTTGAGCCCAAGCTGACTTGGAAACATTTATTCAAACAATGTTTACAACGGATACGTCAGCTACGATTCAAACGATCTACAGGATCATTTACACGGCGGGTATTTTTCCCCGGAGACGAGAGGGAAAGTGTTCACACGGTACCCGGGTATTTTTCAAGGGACAGTACTGTTAAATGGCAATAGATTCCAAGGTTGTAAGGCTCAGGATATCTCTCTACAATGGACAACAAAATCTGTCAATTTGGATCACTTTTTATATGGACGGAATCAAATTATTGCTCGAAAATCCGATTTTGTTCTTGCTGACGTCGAAGAATACCCTTCGACAAACAAATACCCGGGTAAAAAGTTCGCGAAATTGAAGTCCAAAATACCCGGGGATTTGTTGCTCTTGCGGGGAAAAATACCCGCGGAGTACGGGTAAAAACCCTCCGTGTAAACGTAGCTTACGAGTCAGACGATCAACGGATACGCCTACGAAGAATCGTAGCTGATGTATCCGTTGTAAACATTGTTTGAAGAAAAGTTCTCCTGGAATCCGGCCGAAACCGGAAATTTTGTTGAAAGTAATAGTTTTATCTGAAGTTGATTATACGTTCGATTTAGGGGTAAGAAGACATGTTGAATCTGTATATGACAATCATTTTCTACCAGGACGTATAGTCCGCCCGGAATCCGGCTGAAACCGGAAAAATTGGATATCGGGGTAAGGAGATACGCTGAATTCGTTTTTGAACTTTCATTTTTGCCGGACAAGTAGTTCGCCCGGAACCAGAAATTTGGCAGAAGTAAGGCAGGAGGTTTCGATCAATTTCGTCAAAGTAGATATGACGTATAGAGGTAAACACACATGACGAATCCACATCTGAACTTAGTTTTCTCGGATGATGAGCCATTGGGCTTATTCAGTTTCTAAAATGCTTAAGTATTCTGGCGAAGACCGGATATCTACGAGACCAATTTCTCTGGATCAAATATTAAATTTGTGGGATCCCATCGAAACCTTTGGTCTTGTTCTGATGAATAAACTCTCGCAACAGCCGTCGACAGCATGATACGCGTGCAGGGTAGCGAAACAAGGCGATAATTTACCGTATGAAATTCCGGTTTAAGAATGTGTTATTAGAATTATGAGTAAGACAGGTCCTTTCACTAAATTTGTTGACTTATGTTGTCAGTTCGATTTACTGAAGAAAAGTCGGGAAAGCTATCCCCGTTCAGATGAAGGAGGCAGACGACTGACTCGCACGGTCTATGACCTATTTAAGGAGCGTGTTCCACCCTTCTAACAGTAGTAGGCTTTCATTTTACAATTGTAGATATATAGTTACCGATTAGTTTAATATTTCATGAATTGAGGACTTTCTATTTATAGTTATTTATAGAAGTTTATTTATATTTATATGTATCGTTTAAATGTAACCGCCATAAGCTATATGATAAATCGAAAGGGGTTATTATTTTTGTTGACATCCTATGCTATTCGTTGTAAAAGAATATTTGGAGAACATAATGAATTTGAATTTGAAAACTATTAGTTACTAGTTTCGTTCCAACCTCGTGAAAAGTTCCTATGCCAACCGTTCCAACCTTTTCGAAATAGTAACTATTTGCATACCATGCTCGCGAGCTAAGTTCAAAGCAAAGAATCTACGATCTCTGTGACGTGACTGGCCGGATATTTTGCCAAAAATAGAATATGGCGTTCCAGCCTTGACGCCAAGAAGCCAGGATCCGTAATGTCATGCGTAGTAACTACGGTAAGTAGGGTGGAACGCGCTCAATATGTTCGTTGACGTGTGGCGTTCACAGCTATATCGTTGGCTTGTTGCAATACGTTTGCCAACTAGCCACTACGTCACACAGAGTGCGTCGGTTCCGTTTCCTTCTGCTGCAAACGCACAGCTTCATTTTTTTTTACGTAAAGCTATGGCGTCGCAAGTCGCGGCGCAGTGTCGACGCATAAAGCCTCATATGCGAAAACGCCGACGGGAAAAATTTGCGCCGCTCCATTTCAACCCAGAGTCGATTTTTTTTTCGCTTTGCAGGAAAAAATTCACGTTCTGTGGGCACCAACCTTACTGCATCGTTTAAACTCAGAAACGAAGATCACAACAAGATCCCCTACAGTCGATGCATGACTAGTTGAACGTTAGTCAACTTTGAAGGATGCAATTTTGAACTAACTGGTAAAATGAAGAACCAAACACACATTAGCTTCTCTGCCCTTAAGCCCTTGATTACCTTCTTTAGCTGACAGTGAACTTTACATATGTGATGATGGTGCCGAAATCCGACAGGATTTCCAGTCCGGGAGCTCCCGATCCTGATTGAGTGTTAGCACTATGACTGGTGGTTAACTTTTCTCACAGCACGTGGACGAAAATGACACTGTGAACAAAGTTAACTAACGCCCAAAGAAGCATTTCACTTCTGTACATCAAATGGCAAGAGAGGCAGTGGGGGGGGGGGGGGGGGCAAGTGAACGGTCGCAAGTGGTCTCGCTTATTAAGAGATACTAATTTTCATTCCCTGATACTGGTTTCTTTCCCGATAGGAAATGAAAATTACGATTTAATTTTATTAAGGCTTGACAGCCTATCAATTAACATAAACTGTGAAAAACCGCAGATATGAAAAAATGGCCTACATTCAACCGCTCGTCGTGCGCTCATTGTCATACACAGCTAAGCACACAAACTACGCACTGCTAAACACGCAATCTTCAAAGACATCCTTCCGTTGTCGAACAAAGAATCACGAAATTAGTCTTGTACACATTCCCACCTTTTGGGCATGGTGCTCTGCTACTCCAGCTGAGGACGTACTGCCCTTACCTACGTGTGGTACCAGATGGTCTAGTCAGAAGCACCATCCCAAGCGAAGGGCTCAGTCTACAAGACGTACTAATGAACAAGAAGTTCAATTAAGAAATCAAATCTAAATCTCACTTATGATACAAAATACTGTCAGTTCCACACGCAAGATTCAAATTCTTCAAACAGATTCACGGCTCCAAAATGCGCACACTTTTGAGTTTAGCGCAACTTTGTATAAAAGCACCAACAGAGTCAAATGGTGCGGGCTTTAGGGCATTGAAGATCATTCAGCGATCTGAAAAGTCCACGACGAACATAGAGTTAATCTCAAGGCAGAGCTTCATACAGGGGTTTTCCCCTGAAACCTTTCCGCCAGTTCACTGATAAATTCTTTGAAAATCAGGGGATCCATGTTCTTTCCAAGTAACAGGAGTACAAACCAGTCACCGATCTGGCACTTGTCATTCACAGTCTCTACGTCATCACCGCGAGCGAGGCGAGCCTGTGCACGAAGGAGGTGGAGCCGCGCTGTGTTACTGGCGATTACAGCAATGCGGTAAAGCAGCGACAAACCAGAGAGGATGGCGACAATGATAAACCAGAACCACAGGAATACGTAGATCTTCTCATTGACAATGTTGAGGGGAAGGACGCAGAGACCGTCGAAACGTTGGACGGTTCCGGAAGGACCATATTTGTGGAAGGTGCACTTGGTGACCTTGGGGAAAACCTTGGCCATTGGGTCAGGGCGGTTCTCGGGCTCCATTTCCGTAAACGCGATGACCTCAGCACCATAACGTGTAAACTCGTAGCCCAGGAAATAGTCAACAAAGTAGATTTGAAGAATGACGTTGACGAAATTCAACAACTCGCAAATAAAGAACCGGGCAGCGTAGAAGTTGTGGTTTCGGAGATTCGTAACCATATAGTCGGCGAGGAGCTTCTTGCGCGCCTTCTTCGTTTCGTCGTTAACAATGGGGCAGTTCAGGTTGAGCACCAGCATCTTCATCTTGCCAGATTCCCACGTCTTCCACAAGTATCGTGGGATGTAGAAGAGCAGAGCTTGGAAGAACAAGACAAAGCACACCCACTGGTAGTATTTGTGATATTTCTTCTCATCTTTGTCGGTATGTGGACCAATACCTAGAAAGAAACATAGTCAGAGGACGGCAATTTTAACAAAAAAAAATGTTAAACCAAGGTCGCCATCTAGGGAGGCGGTCGCCTCCGACCAACGAATATCTACCGAGCAGTGACAGGGATCAGGGTTTCCGTTTTCTTTGTATCCCAAACCCTTGGTCTCTTTCGAGTTTAGATTATCACCTCTGAAACGAAACATTCAGATTTTGCGAAGGAATTTAGCTTGTCCAGCAGGTCGAATTCCGGCCGATTTTGACACATGCGTGTTAAGTAATACCGCAACAAGACTAGAAGTAATTTGTATGACTATCATGCAAGACAACCGGCAATTTCAGTCGGCAGGGATTCAAGTCACGCAAAACTAGTTTGAAGTGCTTGCCAAATAAACCCGTACCCAATCGTGAACACGAGGATCTGCTATTCTTGGTAGGTTATTTGTAGCCAAGTAGTAGCGATGTAGCCAGAATGCTTAATTCTCAAGTGAGGAGCGGTTCGCTTAAACCTAGTGCACGATCAAAGCGCAAAGTATCACCGCTTAGTACTTTTATACAACATGGAAGAATTCCCGTTTTTAATGTAAAATTGTCACAAATATTCGTTCAGCCCAAGTTGGCTGCGAATCATAGTTGGCTGCGTTAAACAGATTTTTTCAAGCGATATGTCGGCCCTTCTGAGCATGGGTCCTCTTCAGGCAGGAGCTAGAAAACCGAACCCGAGATAATATGAATAAAGATTCTAACAACTATAAGTAGCTGATCTTGGTGAGGTTCTTCGTAGGAATTGCTGGGAATTATGAGTTGGTCCTGAGGTTTCATTATGGCCATTTTTGTGAACATACGAAATACCGCTAGAACAAAACTTAGCTGACATATCCGTTTAACGCATTCTATTAAAATAAATGTAGATAGATCAGTGTATTTCAAAAGCCCAAGGGCCATTTACACCTAAAGTACAAAAACAAAAATAGAACTTAAATAATCAGACTCCTTCTTAATTCTAAACATTTGTCTATATACACTCCCACTCGAGTAATAACGGTAGGGTTAGTATTACTCAAAATTTCGGGAAGTGACAAATTACACCATCTAGTCCAAAACACGGCAGTTAACCTCGGGAAGACCGAAAAATGTCACCCTAATGATGACTCCAAATCATATGTCAACCAATCAACGGCGTTTATTGGGGACAGCTTTGGCGACGTTTCCGGCTCTTCGCTAGGCACACGGCGATTCTTCACCGGCACGAAGAGTTAGTCATCAAGAGTATTGGCAGCACATACAGTCGTATATAAGTTCAGTTTACATGCGGAAAGAGAAGAGGTCCATGCTCTGACAGGTATTAGTTTATTTTGTTCTTGTCCAGCTATTTTTCGGGTCATCAGGATGGAGGGGGAGCAGGATTGGTGCTTCTCATTCTTCAAAACGTTTTTACTTAAGTTCAGGATCAGTTCTTGTATTCGGTTGAAGAGGCTTGAAGAGATCCTCAACTCGGCCAGTGCAAGATGATGGCTGTCTCAGAGAATTACCAAATTTTTCAAAAGTTTTGGTCAGTGAGAAAAATCAATTGTAAGAAATCAAATGGAGGTATTTTGTATTCTGTCGGAAGTATCTAAGGAAAAAAATATTTCGGCGATTTCGAGACATGGGCAGGAAAAAGCCTAGTAAGTTAGTTAATTAATTCGTTGAAAACCCAAACGGCGGCCGTAAACGAATGTCGGGAGTACCAAGCAAAAAAATGCAACTAATTTTGATTACAATAATAAAAGATGTAAAAAAAGAGATCAAAAGAAATGGAAGACTTGACCCGAGAGGTCACCGAGAGTGTCAGGAAAGACTAATGCATGCTCCATGAAATGTTGAAACCAATTTTATCTGGAGACTATGATGATTGTGAAGAATGGAACCTTTATAATGAGGATCTGTCTCAGAAAAATGGAGATGGTGTGAGTATGAGTGATGCGAACGAACCAGGTTGTTCCATCTATGATTCCCTTCTAGAGGGGGTCGTTAAAGACGTTCAGAAGGGTCAACCAGTTCTCGAGGGTTTAGCCAAGTTTGCTAACTAACACAAACGAATTTGGGATAGTCTGTACTGAGAAGGGGTCAAGACGAGACCCCCCCCCCCCCCGGATGCAAATGTATGGGACATGTGTACGGTCAAGCCATCCGGATGGATTCCTTATCGCGACATGTCAGAAACCGAAACCAACTTGGGAACCCAGGAGTGGCGGAATACAGTATCTTGAAACTCAAAAACCACAACCCATCAACCTTTTTGGCTACCCTCTAACACTTGTCATTAGCAAGAGCGATGAGAATCCTAAGAGACCGATTTTTATAGTCCAGCTAATGTGAGGAAGGAGAGCCAGAGAATAAGCTCGCCACGTAGCAAGAGCGATGAGAATCTTAAGAGACCGATTTTTATAGTCCAGCTAATGTGAGGAAGGAGAGAGCCAGAGAATTAAGCTCGTCACGTCATTTACTTTTCAAAACAAAAATAAAAGTTCGTTCGACATTATTATTCCCGCAGCAACTCAAGGACATTGGGTTTGTCTTATTAGCGGATATTAGTTTTCATTCGTTTCCGGTGACGTCACGTCTTTCCGGAAATTTTCGAACAAAGACATTAGTTGCGTTTTGCCGACTCCATGGTATCTGTTACCACGGTAACTGGATTTGCAATTAGTCGTTTTTGCAGTTACCGTGGTATCTGATATACGGTTGCTCTGCAAAAACGACAATTACCGAAATTGCGCTTTTCGAATTCATCCCAAAAGAAAAACGGATATTCAGTCACATCACTAAGTGCCAAACTTCTTTCCCACAGATTTGACAAAAACTGATTAAAGTGAGATGACTTTTTCAGATACCACGATCAGTTACCACGGTCGGACCCTGGTATCTGATTATCAGATACCACGATAACTGGCCAGATACCACGATAACTGCGAAAACGCCTTTTGACCGTGGTATCAGATACCACGATAACTTCAAAAATGGCACTTTAGACCGTGGTATGAGATACCATGGTATCTGCAAAACGCAACTATTGCAAAGTCGAAATCAAGCCTCTGTTTGATACTTTGGTCGTATGGTGGGTCATCCCGCTGCACGTGTGTACACTGGCGGCTGGGGTGTGACGGGCCCTATACTTTATATTCGAGCTCTTGAAAAGATTCCCGATTATAAATGAATTTACTGATTGCTTAGTTACAAATATCTCAAGTGGACAACCGCGTAAATGTCCTCAGGATCCGGAGACTTAGAAGACGACCAATACAGTTTCTTTGTAGGCTGCTATACCAAAGGTTACGCGGCGTCGGCAAGAACAAGAAACCAACAGAGAACATGCAAGGCCAGGTTTTACACATTGTCAGAAATAATAATCTTAGAATAAGCACTGATGCACTTTTGTTTCAAATTTGGCTTAACTATTAGCTAATAATACACAGTACTAGAACATAATTTCGTAAATTACAACTTTTAACTGAAAAGCCAGCTTAATTTTATATCTTGGATCTGAGCAAACTGAATTAGGATTTTTTTTTACTTCACCTTGGGCTCTAGTAGAAACGTCCAGAATATGCACCCCGACGCATGGAATTTGAATTTCAACAAAAGCCAGCATTTGAGTGGCTAACGAAGCAAAGCTCAGGAAATAGTTCAAGTCCGGGTCGTAAGATCACTTCCTAAGAAAGCCTCGAAGAAAGCCCGCGATTGCGTGTGACCCAAAAAAGATGTATTTTTCGGCAATCATATCGTTTACTCTTGTAGCTGCTAAATACTTTAAAGGACCCCTCTTGCTTATTCTGCCTTTTATAATATACCTAGCTCCAATATGGGATTATAAGCTTCTAAAATCCCCACCTTTCTCCATTGTTTCGTTTCGTAACTACAAACTTTTAGCGCTTTTTCGGCCTTTCCGAGTTTTCCCGTCACCCAACGAAAAGTTTGCCGTAATCTTCAACGTTCGCTGACAACTCTTTTACATATGAGGATATGATACTCTTCTGTTAATTACTTCTGTTATTTGTTCAGTTTTCCCACTTTTTGACCAAGGCACGTTCAGTTTTCAAATGTTTTGCGCCCAGCCGCCACGTCGTAGAGCAGGAAGGCTGGATGTAGTCGACAAGCGCTAACAAGAGAATCGCTAGTTTTAGGTGGAAAGTATTGGTATTTCCAAATACATTTTTTCTGATTCATTTCGTAGGGAAAAGATCATTTCTAGTAAGAGTTGTGCTTTAAGCATAGAGGTACAAAAACATGGAAGTACCACAGTTCCGAAAAAAAGTTCATTATTTTGATAAAAAATCGATGAGGTGAATAGCGGACCAAGTAACGCATTTTCTTCGGGCCTTCATACCTATTTAAGTAAATATTCGTTCAGTCCAAGCTGACTGCGAATCATATTTCATAGTGCAAAACAGATCCGTCAGCTGAATTTTATTAGTTCGTTAAAAAAAGGTTCTTTAGAAAAACGAGCTTGTGATTTTCCCACAAGTTCGTATTTCCAACTTGAGCGGCTTTGAGCCTCAAGAGGACCCTCGCCAAGAAGGGCCGAAATATAGCTCTAACAAATTCAAATCTAATTATATATTATAATATAATACAAATATAGCCTATTTAAGTGAATAAATGATAAGTAACTAGACTGTTGTATCTCAGTCCTATTCGTTTGAACTTTAAGAATACTTCCGCGAAATACACATCGGGCATCAAAACCTCTCCCACGGATTCCGCCGAATTGGCATTAGTTCATTCAGTCGGTCATTCATTCATTTACAGTAGCGGTATTCTTATTTGGATGTTCAACTTTTTCAAACGGTTCAAACGGTGCCATTTACGCCCACTTCCTGTGGGGTTCTCGATGAAAAATTTGTAGCCTGCGTAGTTGTATGGTAGTTGTACGAAAAAGTTGCATGTAATACTATGTAATAGCAAAGAATACTATCATTTAATGTGCCTCAGACTGGTCCAAACTTATGTAGTAGTATCCTGTCTTGCCATAGTAGCATCCAGTCTTGCTAATAGTAGCATGCAGAAGTATGCAGTAACACGGTAGCCTCGAAGTAGAAGCATGTAGTAGCATCAGTTAGTACTGCATGCTACATTTTCGTACAAATTTGTACTACTATTTTGAGATAAAATTTTCATCGGGCTGTGATACAACTCCACTGTCGGCTAACTTGAGGGCCGCTAGAGGGGTTACTGACCCCCGGTACCTGCACCCTGTCCCGGCACCGACCGAAATCAGCGGTGCCGGCCTCAAATTTGGCGATTTCCGCTTCTACACATTTATTTTTATTTATTTATTATTACATTTGGCGTTAAGCTTTTAGCTTGTCGCCACATGCTAACTTTATTTCTAACATGTGGCAACCGGTGCCGGCACGGACTGGGCACCGGGTAATTGGTATACACTAAAATCGGGAATTGGCAAACCCTCAGGACCGCTTAGGAACACGCGAGTGGGCGTTTTAGGTTTTTGTTAACCGTACAGCGAAAAATGCACCGTCCAAATTTAAATAACGATCTCAAGTAATATACTGATATACATCTAGCCTACATTACTGTGAAAATTATTCCTTAATGTACTTGGAAATGGTCACCATTTAGGACCAGGACTGGTCCAGTCAATGATGTAGGGCAAGAGCTGACTAAAGGGCAAGACGAACTTGCTTCAGGGGATCTTTGCTCTGATCATATAGACCTATATGTGATCTTCTGTAGTACGTTAGATCCAGTAGAGGTATGCTTATGTGAACAGTGCAGTTGTGAGCTAAATGGTAGACTGAAGACGCAAAATAACCATCCAGGTGTTTTCAGATGCCTTTAATTACCTACTTTGACTAACTGGTAGTTCGCTTTAGACACAGCAAGTGCATGAAAATGGCGAAGTCCACTGTCAACAAATTTTCACATACATGTAAGCATACCTCTACTGTATCTTTAGATAAAAATGAATGTATGATCTAAATTTGGCGTGAAGCAGATCCAGCCCAGTGTCACGAAATCAACAACAAAAAATGGACATGTCCGACGGCTTTTGTGAACTAGTACAAATTTTGTAATTTAGCAAAAATAAACGAAAAAATACCTGGATGAGGGACATCGACGCCAACTTTTCCCGTTAGTCTGTCAGGGATTGTGAATGTCGAATGAATCCAGCAATACGTATCCATCACATTTGATGGCACACCTTCGACAATGCAATCAATTGGATCTCCAATATACTGCCGAGCCGTTACTAGCAGCGAAAACGCTACGAGAATAACCACCGTAGCTTTGTAATGCAGTCGGAAAATATTGTTGTCTATAGTCACTTGGTCGAGCTTAAGAAGCCCCTTTACGGACCCGAAAATATCAAACATTTTCGGTCCTTTAGCACCAGGAACTCACAGTTAGAGTTAATCCAAAACTAAAGTCCTCTTTTGGTAACTCCGGCTCGCAGGCTGGCGGCGCGTCTTTGAATAGTTGACACCGGTTTCCACATCTGGCCCTCAGGCCCGAACCGCGTGTTGTTCAGTCCGAACCGCAAAGCACGTTTAAAGGGAGGTGAAGGGAGAACCACCCTGCTTTGCATTTCCATAAAGGAAATATCCTTGATGGCCACAGACGGCTTTCAACTTTTAAGTCTGGTGAAATAATGATCGTATTGATGAATGTGACGGCGCAGACTTGGAATTCCCACCTTTAGGCTTAATTCAGGTTTGATGTGTAAGAAGACTGAGGTATTTCCACTGTTGCGTTACGTACGGCTCGGCGGTATATTAGAGATCCGATCTGTTGAATTGTACACTTTCTCCCTGATACGTGGTTACTGGTGTACGTGGTATAATACGTGGTGTTATTTGTTAGATAAATTAGTATTAATAAATTGCAGCACAAGTCCTTAGGACTTTCTTTTTGCTGCAATATGATATTAGATGTTATTTCATTATATTTTCAGTGTTCTGGTTAAAAGTAAAAACCTACCTTCCTAAAAAAATTTAAAAAAACCTACCCACGTATTGCTGGATATTCAGCACGAATAATTATAACAATAATAATATTTATTCTTTAGACCCTACAGCACAGCAATACAGCACCATCCCCCCAAGATGATAACGAAAAATTACCCAGCTTGACACTGCGAGAGAAAATCGGCGTCAGCCCCGAGGGGTTACCCACTCCTGGTGTACCTCCTTTCCGGCACCGGCCGAATCCGGTGGTGTCGGCCATGAATTCAGCGATTCCGCCTTTAACAAGACTGAAGGTTTCGATGGGATCCCAAAAACTGAATATTTGTTGGACTGCTTGATCCAGACAATCGGGTCTAGTAGATTTCCGGTCTTCGCCAGGCCCATTTAACATATTACTATTTATCCATAATCAACCGCCTGAGAACGTACAAAAATGAAACCATTTTGGTGTGTTTTTTTTATAAAATTACGGCCAAACATCTGATCAGATTAGGAAACCGAGTTCAGATATGGATCCAGCATGCATGTTTACCTTATATTTCATCTCTAATCGACTAGTCTTTTACCGCGACCAAATCCCTCGTTTTCGCCGTATTCCGGGTGAACTGCATGAAGAGCAAAAGAGCTGGGGACATTGAGAGGTGAACCAAGAACCCTTCGATCCCAATTTCCGGGTTTTGGCGAATTCCGGCGGAATTACGTGTCTGTACAGTTCGGAATTGGATTCATCAAGTTCTTTTTCAGTTCGTTTTATTTGTACACTAAATGAATACATAGTTGGCTAGGCCTATAGAGAGGGACACTCGAAGATGTTGTTTCGCCCTCTACGAACCTGTAATCGAATTGAGAATGACTTTAGTTTTTTTCCAAATTTCGGCTTTGGTCGGATCGAAGATGGTGTTACCCCTATACGAACCTCTAATCGAATTGAGAATGCTGTTTTTTTTTCCAAATTTCGGGTTTGGTCGGATCGAAGATGGTGTTACCCCTATCCGAACCTCTAATCGAATTGAGAATGCAGTTTTTTTCCAAATTTCGGGTTTTGCCGGATTCCGGGTAAACTGCTTTTCGGGCGAGAAAATTAGTTTCAGATCTGGTCTAAGCATATATCGCCTCACCCTATATCGAGTAATATCGACTATCTGATTAGGTTTTAAAATTTCCTGGTGTATTTCCGATTTCAGCCGGATTCCGGGCGAATTGCGTCGAAGCTATAGTCAACTTCAGATAAACTTTTACTTTTAACAAATTTTCCGGTTTTGGCCCGACTCCGGATGAACTACTTGTCCGGCGAGAAAATAAATTTCATATTTGGATTCAGCATGTCTGCTTACCTCTAGATCGACTATCTCATTAGCTTAAAAAAATAATCGCCCTTAATCAGAAACTCCCACCCCTAAATATAAAGGCACAGAGTCCATCTACGAACTTGACCTGTACTTTGACCCAAAGAATCCTCCTACCAACCAACCCCCCCAAACCACACAAAGGACACGCTGGAGTTACAAATTCAAATTCAGTTTATTCGCCACATATCTTCCATAATCACTTAACAAATGAAAAATAGACACTTGCTTGTCACCGTATTTATGATCACTCATTTTGTTTTTAATAACAGGTTATTCACAACGTTGGAACTGAAGTTCGTACAAGATATTGCAACACAAGAAGGCTTTCGCCTCTACATATATAGAACAAATTTGGGAGGATTGTACAGCAGTAAAGTAAACGGAAAGTGCTTTTCTGACCTAACAAGTGTCATTCGTAAAAAAAGGTGTCACTTTCAGAGAAAAAGTGCACAGTGTCACCCAGAGACAAAAAGTGTCAAAAAGCAACAAAAATGTCACACTTGGCAACACCGAGTACAGGCCTAACTGGCGGTACAGATCTCCGATCCTCTGCCCTCAGCCAGGAAATGGAATGGGCAGTTGGTGGCTAGCCATCCTGGTGCTTGCTTCACACCTTTCCTGTCACCTTTCCAGATTACTCTAGATACCCATTTAAAGCTGGGTGGACTTTGGCTTATCTCACAGTAGGCACCGCCGAGACTCAAACCAGCGACCCTGCGCTTAAAGGGCCTGTCTTACCTATAATACTAACGCAACCTACTTCCATAATCACTCCATATATTTCTAAGCCCGGAGACCCCAATTTCGCACGGTACATTCTAACCCCTCTAACCAAACACGCTGATTTTCTCACTTGCCGTGTTTTGATACCTTAGATGCGTATCACGCTGTCGACGGTTGTCTGCGAGAAGTTTTCCCATCAGAAAAACCGGTTATGTAAATTGTTTCCCTGTTTTCGCTATTAGTCAACGGGTCTCGGAAAAGGCTTAAAACAGCCAAAACCGTGGGTTATTGGTTGAAAGCACAGCCTAGTTTTAAAGCATTCAGATATTTTAAAATACTGTAAGTTGAAGAGTAAATAGTGCGAGGGGTCCTTTAAAAATCTTATCTACCATATACTTGAACTATTTATCCCGTGCTCTAATCTGTGTTGCATATTCAAAAATTCAGCAAGAATCTTTTAGTATGAAAACTCGAGACGACGGAATTATGTGTACTTAGTGATAAGGAGACTAGAATCTTATCAAACTTAGACAGGATTTTTTCTTTGATATTCCACTTGCTCTGTATTTGCTACTTTTTCAGCTTTTCTTCCTCAAACAGAGGATGTTTCCTGTTTTCGTCTTGGGGTGCATACGCGATATTTATTCAAAGGGACGAATGGACTCGTATTACGCACTTGCGCGATAAAGAATAGATGTAAAAAATCACACTCGGCTTTTGGGACGGCATGGTAAATGCAGCGAGGGGTTGCCCACTCTCGATTTTAGTGTGCAGCAAGGGCCCGGTGCCAAGGTTCCCAACCAGTGCCGGTACCTCCTGACCCAATCCAGCACCGTTTGCCACGTGTTAAAAGCATTAAAACAGGCCTAAGCATGTTCAGAAGCGTTTGAAAGATGAATCGCGTAATTTAAACCGCTGATTTTGCTCGGTGCCTACTGGTGCCGGGAAAGGGTGTACAGCAGGTGCCTGCACTGTCAGAAGTTTCATAACAGATTGCGCATAACACTTTCAAGAATAACACCTTTTCACTTAGAAATAAAGTGTTATGACCAATGAAGTTTACACTATTTCGTGCCTAGATCTCCAACAACACCTTCAATTGGTAAAAATACTAACGGGAACGGAAGAAACATAACATATAACATCCCAAATTGTTATCTGTTGAAACCGCGCACCCTGCTGTTTTCGTTATGTCACTTCTGACAGTGTAGTATTTGTACCTATTGAAGATGTTGTTGGAGATCTGGGCACGAAATAGTACAAACTTAATTGGTCATAACACTTTTTTTCTAAGTGAAAAGGTGTTATTCTTGAAATTATTCTGTTATGAAACTTCTGACAGTGTGGGATTGGGTAACCCTCCAAATGCAGTCGATACTATAAAGCAAAATTGCAGATAAACTCGTCAGAACATGGCATGCGGGTTTTCGGAACATATACTTTCCCAACGTATTTGTATTGCATATCATAGGGGTGTGTATACTCTATATGACTAAGTCCAAAAACACGCCAGTGATCCTTAGGAAGAAGGAGATAGCGTGTCCGTACGACTCAAACTCAACGACTCAAATCCTGTGTCAAACAATCACGGCGATCTTTGGGAGCAGCTGTGACACCACTTCTGCCTTTCTTCCGCTAGGTACCCGGAGAGGCCGGAGATTTTGCATCGGCAAGGTGCGTTTTCAGGCTTGCGATTCTCAATCCGTGTTCGTCACAAGTCGTTTTTACGGAGCGCACCCTAACACGGGTTCCGTGTTGTGTGGCTTCAAGCGTTTTTAGCTCCCGTGTTTCTTTCGACTTCAACACCGAATCCAAGCTCTTCCAAACACAAATGGACTCGGTAGAGTTTCAAATCCTGTGCCGGGTTCTCTTAATGCAAAACACGGGCGCTGAAAACGGGTGGCAGCGCAGCGTGTTAGGATTCCAGTTCAACACGCTAATTGCTGGAAACGCAACTTATAGTCATCAAGAGTATTGCGAAGAAGATGTCATTTTCTGAACCCAGGCCAACACGGGCTTCCTTGATCAGCAACGTTTGAACTCGTAAAATGTAAATCAGATCCAGGCTAGGCTGGGGTATGAGTTCGAGCTTTGTTTGCTGCTTCAGAAGACTCATTTTTTTTTCCTTGGAGACGAGTAATCAGTTGATAAAATCCCATTAGGGTTCAAGGAGTCTTTGTTTTCATTGAAGACACTGAAATCACCAGTGACAATAATTGCACAATCAAAGCGGAAAGATCTTTTCTGTTACCTCATAGGAAGATGATGCGAACTAGCGTCCCACAAACTTGCCAATTAACAAACATCCTACACAAAAAATCAAGGTGTCTCTACTTAAATGTGCTAATTACAACATTTAAAATTGGGAGATATATAATGCGTCTAGCAATAAAAGTACACGAACAACTGAACAGCCTGATGCTCAGAATATTTCTGTGAAAAAAAGGTCTAAATTAGACCAGAGACTTGTCAACAGTTTTATTTTAGTGTGGGTTTTTATGGCACTTGCAGCTCCGCTCAAGTGCCATATACCGATCACTTTTCGGTCGGTCGGTCTGTCCACTCATCTCGAGTTAGGGCACTTCCAGATGTGCTAGGAGGATGAAACTTGGTAGGCGTATTGGGGATCCGACCAAACTGACTTGGAAATTATCGTTTCCCTGATCCGACCACCGTAGGGGGAGTGGAGGGAAGGGGAATCCGGAATATTGACGTATTTTTAACTTTTGAACGGGGTATCCGATCTTAATGAAACTTGATATTTAAAAAGACCTCCAGTCTCAGATGTCACAGTTCATGTCCGGAATGGATCCGGTTACTTTGGGGGGAGTTGGAGGGGGGAACCGGAAATCAGGTGACATGCTCAAAATGGACGGATCTGGATGAAACTTGGTGGGGAGAACGAGCACAAGCCCTAGATACCGAGTTGAAAAGATCGGACCGGATCCGGGCACTGTGGGGGGATTTGGAGGGAGGATTCCGGAATTCCGGGGATCCCGAGTTGAGATGCTTACACATGTGCTAGGGCGATGAAACTTGGCAGGCGTATCAAGGACCCGGCCAAAATAACTTGGAAATAGTCACTTCCCCCATCCTACCACCGTAGGGGGAGTGGAGGGAGGGGGAATCCGGAATATTGACGTATTTATAACTTTTGGACGGGGAATCGGATGTTAATGAAACTTGATATTTGGAAAGACCTCGTGTCTCAGATATCACACTTCAATTCCGGAATGGATCCGGTGACTTTGGGGGGAGTTGGAGGGGGGAACCGGAAATCGTGTGACTTGTTCAGAGTGGACGGATCGGGATGAAACTTGGTGGGCAGAACAAGCACAAGCCCTAAATACATAGTTGACAAGACCGGACCGTATCTGAGCATTGTGGGGGGAGTTAGAGGAGGGGTTCCGGAATTCCGGTGATCCCGAGCTAAGATGCTTACACATGTGCTAAGACGATGAAACTTGGCAGGATTTTTAACTCAAGAACAGTCGTTTCTCTGACTTGACCTTCGTGGGGGGAGTAGAGGGAGGGGTAACCCGGAATCTTGAGAAATGTCCAACTTTCGAACGGGGGATCGGGTCTTAATGAAACTTGATAGTCGGAAAGAAATTATGTCTCAGATGTCGCATTTCAAGTGCGGACAGGATCCGATCAATGTGGAGGAGTCGGGGGGGGGGCGGTAATCTTGTGACACGCTTAGATTGTAGCGATTGTGATGGCACTTGGTATAGGAAGAACAAGCGTAGCCTAACATTAGAGACTTGACACCTTCCAGATTCCCAGACGTCCGGGGCTTCCGCACAGTCAAGCCAACCCTTCCAGATTTTCATGATAATGATGACAGCTAAATTTGCTGTTCTTCATAATTTCCTAGATGTCCCCTCCACATTTCAAATATCTCTTGCATCCCAGTCACAACTGTTAATCACTTTCCCTTTTCCTCCCCCATTTGCATATTTTTAGTGTCTCTCGAACGGGTTGCCTCTATGACACCTTCTAGACATCCGGAATCTGGGGTGTCCAACACCCCGGACTTCCAGACGGTTTTGGCCTGGCTTTACCTTCCAGATCCGTCTCGACGAAAACGGCTGTCTGGAATCCGGAAGAAAAATCTGGAAGGTGAGGCCTCACCTTTATCAATCGTCACTTCCCAGATCCGACCATCCCTTAAAGTACAAAATACTTTTAAGCAAAATCTGCATTTTCATGATCCCCATGAGCTCATGATCATGTTTGCCCCAAGGCTTTTCTAGCACCCTCAAAGTGCGCATCTTAACCGAAAAGTAGAAAAAAAACTTTTAACCGAACCATATATATTCATGATCCTAGAGGGCCCAGGACCGTTTTTGCCTCAAGGTTTTTCAATACATTTGAATTTCTAGCGCCATTAAAGTGCGCATCATCACAGCCAAGTGCAAAAAAAAACTTTTTTTTTACCAAACGCGACATTCTCGTGATTCCCAAGGGTGCATTGTCATTTTTGACAGAAGGGTTTTGCTTACAAAATGATCACAACAAACGCACGAATTGGCAAATTTCCTTTTACGAAGCCTTGCAAGTGCCATATGAGCTTACAGCTCTTGTTGATTTGATGTTCTACGACTTTTGCCAGAATTTTCGAGACAAAATTCTCGTGCTGGTATTTGTGTTTGTTCTAACCGTTAATTATCTTGTCCTGAAATTATCGTGCTGCTGTTTGGGTTTGTTTTTTATTAATGCCTTAGGGTAGGGTTTTGTTATTTCATGTTACAAATCAATTAGTTAATTAACCAAGCACCATTTTTCTGTGCCACGGGCTCGTCTGACGGTTGTATGCCATTGCCAATTGAAACTTACCTTGAAGTGAGGGCCAAGCCTCACGAGATCATCCGAGTGACTTCCCGGCCAATCTGTGTGAGGATGGCCACCTGCCTGTCTATACAGGAGTGAACACTCCTTTTTACATGCAGTTCCTAATCAAATGAATTAATTAAAGGAGTTATATCATAAGCATTCTAGCACTTGCAACGTCTAGAACCCCCCCCCCCCCCACTTAAGACCCAAGATGAAGCCACGGCTCGATCCGACCGCTGGGTCATCTAGCGGCGCTGGTCGGAAGCGCCCCACATGGGGAGTATGGAATCATTGTTTGACTTTGGATCTAACAAACCGTTTTTATTGTAGCAGGCATATGGAAAATGTGTAGAAAAAGTAGACTAATTATTTGTATGATCGATTTCTTTAAGTATTTTGTGTTCTGTTTTTTCTTGTTAATTCCCGTAAGTCCAAAGAATTAAGGATGTAAACTAGATGACAGTAAACAAACGCCGTAAATTATACTAAATTCGTTATAGTGATTTCTTGAAGATTCTGAAACTGAGCTAAATAATATTCAGCTTCCGAGACCCAAAAATGTCAAACTGGCCGATGATTTCTTCTTTCGACATCTAAAAGTTCTTTTAATCCTCTTACATGCCTTCTCGAAGCGTCTAGTAATCTTTGACAAGCGTCAGGAGATCAATGAATAGTTAAGTAGCAATGGCGGATTGACGTTCAAGAGTGAATTGTGTTCAAGTATTTCCTGAATAACGTTGGCTACCGTGAGGATTCTGGGGAAAACAAAAGTAACAGTGCGTTCGTAAAATCAGACCCATCGAAAAATGACGGTGACTCCCACCTTCTCGGCTCACATGAATTAAAGACTTTAACAATATCGATTATTTTGATTGTTTATTATGAGTTTGGATTGGTGAGTACTACTGTTTTTCTTGTATTTTGAAGAAGGTAATTGTTTTTTATTTGTTCACTCCTGTGCCACTCATGCTTTGCCCTCTATTTGTTAATTTACGTGTGTACAATTAGAGAAAATTATAAAGGAAACTGAATTGGAATTTTTACCATTGTCATTAGTACCTTTCCCTTATCTCACCTTATTTTCCGGGTCTGGGGACCCTTTCAGGCCATAGAAAGGAGCCTTTTCAAAAAGCTCGAGTAAGGCCGTGGCCAGGGCCGTATCCAGGGGGGGGGGGTAGGGGCCCCCAAACATACAAAAATAATAATTTTTATAGGCTTTTCCCTCTGATCCATGTCTTTTTGTACTTTTTTGTCTGACCCGCAGGCAACCCCCCCCCCCCCGAAAGGCGACCCCCCCTCGAAATAAATTCCTGGATACGGGCCTGTCCGTGGCCCTCCCGACCTCAAAAAAATGCTAGGCATTGATCACCATGTTAATAGTAATAATGAGCAGATAATTAGTGAAATTCTGTCTCAACTTAATTGGGAAACCATGAGAGATGTATAGCAAAGAAGCTTGTAATTATTCCCCGCATCCTGGGACTTAAGGCAAACATATTGAGTCCCAGGTGTCCCTGCCTCTTTAATAATCTGTCGCGTTGTAATCTTGATTAGCTAGAAACACATGTTGTTCATTACATAAGATCTTTGGACAACGTAGTGGAAATTCCGAATGAGAACATTCGTCTCCCAGTTTCCAGTCCAGCTATGCTGAAAAGTTTTGTATTTTGCGCAATTTTCTCCAGCGTTTTTGCGCAGTTTGGCTTTATCTCGCGAGTTGCGTCGGGATTTAGCGAAGTCGAAATTGCACCTTATACGGTGGTGACAGAGCATGGGGTAAGTTATGGACTGAAATAATGTTGTATTTTCCCAAATTCGAAATTCCTATTCGGTTTTAGTACTTTAGGCTATAATATGAAGCTTATATCTTCCGTCCTGGCAGAATGGTTAGCATGCTAAACTAAGGACCCCTCGCACTATTTAAGTAGCGTGCACACACAGTCCGAATTTCGCAGTCCGGTGCGAATTTCCTTCTCCGCTCCGGAATTTTGACGCGTGGCATCAAGAATAAATAAGGGAAGAATTGAGAAGACTTGAATCATGGGACGTTGTTTTCTGCCCGATCCTCAAGTACCGGGGGTGGAGCCTATTCGGCGCCTGTCCAGACCACAGAGTAATTATTGGCGCTATTTCTTCTGATCGCCGTGCTTCGCGTCAAGGAAGTGCGCCAAATTCAAATTAAACCGAAAGAGGCCGACATTTTGCCCTTCTCCCTCCAACAAATCGCTGCTACCACTAGTTTAAAAGACGAGACAAGGGGCTAAAGTACAGTGAAATGATAGAAGTCGTGCAATCCTACATTCAAGGATGACGAAAATAAAGGCAGAAAAGGACCGATTTGGACTGAACACTAAAGTTTAAAGAAGGAAGGGACACGCTTCCAAACATTCATGCAATCTCTATGGCAGATTCTTAGTGATGAAAAAAAAGACTGTCAATAGGATGGATAATGAAACATTTAGCCAACTACCCGAGATAATGATATACATTTTGACCAAAAATAAAAAAAGGGTTATCTCAAATGTAGACGTTTTGAATGGTACTGTACAATTATCATTTTCAGTAAGCAATTAAAATTTTAAATTAGGAAATACTTCAAGCCAACTGTTTTTCGCAACTAACCGAGAAATGTTATGAACTGAATTGTGTGTTCAGAGTACAACTTAAAAACAAAACATAACAACTCTTTGAGTTCAGTTCGCCAGCTATGCCCGAATTCCAACTTGAATGATGTAAAAACATGATAATGAAAAAAAAAACGATTACGAAAAGGCATAGACAATGACAAATTTGGGCAGATGTAAATTGCAACTATCCGAGATAATGATCTACCTTTTGGACCAAGAATAATAAGTTGTTATCACAAACTGATACGTCTTGAAAGATATCCTGCAGTCAGCAATAATTAATTTCTGTTTTTCGCAACTACACGAGAAAATGATATGAACTAAATTTCGTGTAGAGTAAAACTTAAAAACAAAACATAGTAACTCATTGAGTACATTTCGACAGCTAAATATTGTCCAAGCTTAATACCTTTTCTAGAAGCGATTCTTTACAGTCCTCAGAACACCAAAATAAAATTACTAATGTTTACACCAGTCCTATTGAATCTGAACTAAATGCATGCGTGTTAGGTCTATGCTTCAGCGTTCAAGTTGCTGAATTGCTCCCCTGAGTTATCAGATGCCGCATTCCCTTGAGCTTCACCGTCTTTGTGAAGGGTCGTGACAACATGAGCTTCATATTGCAAATCTGACCCGAGATTGAAAAGGAGTTTCCATTTATATAATCCTCAGAATCTGCACTGTTTGAACTTCCCGCCTTTTCTGACTGCTTCATCACTTTTGCTCTGGAGGTAACACTTAATACTGCAAGAGGCAACACGTGAAGCTCCACCCCCGATAAATTAGATCGGACGAAAAGAGATCTAGGATGCTGACATCGGGGTTATGTGAGTTCTCAATTCTTCCCTTATTTATTCTTGGTGGCATGCAGATTCGGTCCGATAATTTCGTTCCGATTTGAGTAGAAAATATTCTACTTTTACCGGAGCGAATTTTAAACGCATGCGAAATTGTGCCCTGAGAATTGAAAAATTAGAAGCTGTGTTTGAAATTTCAACTGTTTATACGACCTATTTAATGTCAGCTGCATTCATTCATTCGGCAATCAATCAGCATCATCTGACTGTAGGCTAAGCAGTGGATTTTTCAAACCTGGGGCCAAGTTTCACATCTCAATTTCATTTTATCTGAAAAACCTGTCGGATCTTACCGGACTGTGTGTGCACTTAGCTTTACTCTTCAACTTTCAGTATTTTATTATATCTGAATACTGCAAAACTAGGCTGTGCTTTCCAAAAATAACCCACCGTTTAGGTTGTTTTAAGCCTTTTCCGAGACCCACTGACTTATAGCGAAAACAGGGAAAAAATTTACATAACCGGTTTTTCTGATGGAAAAACTTCTCGCAGACAACCGTCGACAGCGTGATACACATCGAAGGCAGCAAAACACGGCAAGTGAGAAAATCAGCGTGTTTGGTTTGAGGGGTTAGAATGTACCGTGCGAAATTGGGGTCTCCGGGTTTAGAAATATATGGAAGTAGGTTGCGTTAGTATTAATGGTAAGACAGGCCCTTTAAGCGCAGGGTCGCTGGTTTGAGTCTCGGCGGTGCCTACTGTGAGATAAGCCAAAGTCCACCCAGCTTTAAATGGGTATCTAGAGTAATCTGGGAAAGGTGACAGGAAAGGTGTGAAGCAAGCACCAGGATGGCTAGCCACCAACTGCCCATTCCACATCCTGGCTGAGGTCAGAGGATCGGAGATCTGTACCGCCAGTTAGGCCTGTACTCGGTGTTGCCAAGTGTGACACTTTTGTTCCTATTTGGCACTTTTTGTCTCTTGGTGACACTGTGACACTTTTTCTCTGAAAGTGACACCTTTTTCTACGAATGGCACTTTTTAGGTCAGAAAAGCACTTTTCGTTTACTTTACTAAAGTGACGGATTACCGCCCCCAAAACACTGCCAAACATGTACTTCACTTTAATTTCTACACAAAAACAGTTTGAACATTTGAAGCCTTAAATAAAGCTCCTTTCCGATCAAAGTTTGTTACAAAACTGTGATGTAGGCTAACAGTTGAGACAATGTTACAAGTTCAGTTATTACCAATTATTCACATTTTGCGCGTTGTGCAGCGGAAGGCATAAAAAAATCGAGGTGTCAAAAGCACCCTTTTGTCAGCAATTGTGACACTTTTATGAGTCGAGCTCTTGGCAATCCTGCCTGCACTCTCAAAGGGGAAGTATGCGGAAATAAAGCTACTTAGAAGTTATTGCAGACAGGCAATGGTTTGCTCTGATACGGGAGCGCTGCTAGAAAATCATGGATCCTTGACCTTTTTCTAGGATATCTAAGCAAGCTGGTAAAGTTAAGGTCTGGCGGAACTGACTCGTTGGAATCCGGCCAAATCCGTATTAGCACCGGAATCATATCGCATTGCGAATCCGTATTCTCACTGGAATCTTGTCGTATTGCGACCGGAATCCAGTCGCAATCTGGCGGGTATCTGTAGTTTAAGTTAATGCGAATTTGATGACCGATGTTCATTACCGCTGCATTTGCTGACACAGAGCTGGCGGTTACTTGTAAAGTAGGTGTATCCGGAAATAGTTGATGTATCATGGTCTGTTAGTCGCATAAGTGCATTTCTCCGTGAAAAGTTTGCGCTTTGAAACCTGTTTGATTATGTAGCGCATAACTTACAGGCTCCGTTATATTTGCATACCTCGACAGTGGCCGTCTAGGTTTTATACAAATCGCCATTTTGGAACCGAGAGCTTGGTAAAGATTTGAGGCGGGCCTTGACTAACAAGCCGTTAGCCATATTTTACTGTCAATAGTTTCGCTAGCTTTACTTCGACGTCAATGAATCTCGTGAAATCGGAACGTGTAGGTCGTAGCCCAATTGACGAGCCCTTACATGTGAGGCACGTGTGGAGACTACACTGTAAAAAATTTCTCCGTATAAAGATTAAAGTTAGCCGCAGTATATGCTGCTCGGATCCATCTTATCTCTATTTGGTATTAATCTTAGCTGCATAGAGATAGGGATAATCCGAGTAGCAAATACTGCAGTTAACTTTAATCTTTATACGGAAAAAACTTTTTACAGTGTACGCTGTCAGAAGTTTCATAACAGATAACACAACGATGCCTGGTTTCAACAAATAGTGCGTAACAGATAACACTTCGGATGTTATCTGTTGTGTTTGAAAACGAAATGCTATGAAAAATATTCTTTGAGCCCAAGCTGACTTTGAAACATTTATTCAAACAATGTTTACAACGGATACGTCAGCTACGATTCTTCATCAGCGATATTTCGGCCCTTCTTGGCAAGGGTTCTCGTCAGGCTGTCAATCCTCTTGGTCAACGTCGGAGAAGGAAAAAAACCTGTAATCATTACAGGTTTGTTTCCTTCCCCGACGTTTTACAGGTTTGTTTCCTTCCCCGACGTTGACCAAGAGGATTGACAGCCTGACGAGAACCCTTGCCAAGAAGGGCCGAAATATCGCTGATGAAGAATCGTAGCTGACGTATCCGTTGTAAACATTGTTTGAAGAAATGTTATGGGTAACAAGCTTTGCTAGGAAGAGCCAAAAAAGCATCTACTGACTTTATTCTTTATCGTCATGATGTCGGAAAACTCAGCAGATACTTTTGGCTCTTCCTGATGGTAACAATTATTATGCATAACATTTTGAAACACAACAGATAACATCCGAAGTATTATCTGTTACGTATTATCTGTTGAAACCGCGTATCCTAGTGCTATCTGTTATGAAACTTCTGACAGTGAAGAAGCTTGCATGGGCATGCAAGATGTAACTGTCAGCCTCTACATCAGACAGGAACCAGTAACCTCAATTTTTGGACACAGTGTCCACGTCAGTGCATGACCCGAGGTTCGAGCACCGGTGCTACATGTCCTGGAACAAGGACACACTACCCCCATAAAATCTGTTTGAAAAGCAAATTTCCATTTCAGATATGTTTCGTAATCGTAAATTGGTTTCGAATTCTAACATTCAGGATAGTATCAATACACTCTTTCGTTCGCATTCCACAAACTCCACAAACATCCTATGAAATCATTATCCAGTTTTTCATTCCTGAACCCGTTTAATGTGCTAAACTATATGAAAATAATGTAGTCATGTTTATTGACGTTGTTCCGTTTAGTGTTTTAATATGTGTATTTTACTTTGTGTATTTTACTCATACTCCCCTGTTATGCAAAAAGCGGGTCACATATGAATAAATAAATAAATAGTCAGATAATATAATGTTTATTTCTCACCCATCGCATAGGGAAGAGAAACTGATGGAGTACGTTGTAAAAAAGTTTCTCCGAGTAAGGATTAAAGTTAACTGCAGTATTTCGTACTGGGATTAATCTTATCTCTACTGGGATAAGATTAATCCGAATTAGAGATAGTCTTATCTCAGTAGAGACAGATTAACCCCAGTAGTAAATACTGCAAGATTTTTTTTTACAGTGTAGTACCCCCACAAAATCTGTTTGAAAAGCAAATTTTCATTTCAGATAGTCAGCTAATGTAACGTTTATTTCTCAACCATTGCTCAGGAAAGAGAAACTGATAGAGTATAATACACTGTAAAAGGTTTCTCCGAGTAAGGATTAAAGTTAACTGTAGTATTTGCAACTGGGATTAATCGTATTTCTACTAAGATAAGATTAATCCGAATTAGAGATAAGATTATCTTTATAGGAACAAGATTAATCCCAGTAGCAAATACTGCAAGATTTTTTTACAGTGTATTTGTTACTGGGATTGATCTTATCTTTGCTGGGATAAGATTAATACGGATTAGAGATAATCTTATCTCAGTAGAGACAAGATTAACCCCAGCAGAAAAAACTGCAAGAATTTTCTTTACAGTGTAGGCTAAAGTAAAGTAAAGTAAAGAAACACAGAAGTAGATCACACAAGAAACAAAAACAGAAAACAAAACACAGAAGGAAAAGTCACACTGACAATAAAAAAAAAAACTTTCTGAAAGAACAATCCCTCGCCACTCGTGGCCGATCTGATTGCACTTAATCGTTTTCCAAGTCTTGTGAGCAATAGGCCTACTATATTCTGGGTCATGCAAGTACTGGGCGTCCGAGGATACAAAGAAGGTATTTTGCGAATTTAAAATAAATACGTTTTATTTTTAGCCGGTCTGAATCGATCAATGTTCCAAAGTTTGTACGGGGGTATTGTTTCAGTTTCATTCCAGTTTCATTGGACTATATTTAAGACAAAAAAATACACAATTAACATTCCTGCCAGGAAAGCACAAAAGGAGTACTTGGCTAGGGTAGGGAAATAACCGATATTAACTAAACAACAAACAGAATCAACTAACTGAAAACTCTAAATAAAGAAAAAGGGAGACGAAAAAAATAATCCCTCGGTTGGTCCAGGATGGTGTCCGAACGAGTCCGTATGACCTAATTGGAGGGTTTGTGTATAAATGGCAGGAACCAGTGCGAAACCCCTCGGCTGTATAGTTTATTTGTCCATTTCAGGATGGTATCGAAGAAAGACTTTACCCTAGCAAGAAGTGGGCCTGCACGAGCAACAGGTCGCTGAGATCGCCGACAAGGGAGATGTTCATGAAGCTGTTCAAGTACATCGATGGCGAAAACCAACCCGGTTAGATCCATTCTATATCTGCTATTTGTGGTCGTAAATTGATGCTGTACTGAGATTAAGCAAACGCCGTTTTATCGCGTCAAAGTAATTTAAACGCGTAATGTTCCCCCTATAATAATAATGTATTTGAAGCCTTAGGGACATATACAAACAACCTCACTATCTTGCACTTGCCACGATTCACAATTTTCCATGTGCATTATGCTCCCGACGAGTGTTCTCGTATCATTCTATTGATGCGTAAAACCGATTATCTGAATTTTGCGAAGTTTTTGCTAGAAGTACATGGGTCTGAGAAAGGGCTTGAAACAGCCAAAGTCGTGGATAATTTGTTAAAAGCAGAGCTTAGTTCTAAAGTATTCAGACAGTGTTGGATATTGGAGGATAAACAGTAAATAGTACAAGGTGTGCTTTAAGTGTCAGGTAGCTAGAAATGGCTGAACGTTCGGCTACTTTTCCAAATTATTTGCGTAGAAATATCTGTTGCGTAAGACAGCTCAACGCTTAATGAACTGTTCATTTTTGACAGTTCAAAGCGGATACGTCAGCTGAATTTTAGAGCTATATATCTTATTTTTTAGGTTTTTTCACAAGTTCATTTCTCAGTTTGAGCGGCTTCCCGATGAAAAATTTATCTCGAAATAGTAGTATGAAGTTGTACGAAAAAGTAGCATGCAGTACGAACTGATGCTACTACATGCTTCGATGTCAAGGTTACCGTGTTACTGCATTCTACTGCATGCTACTATTAGCAAGACTGGATGCTACTATAGCAAGACAGGATGCTACTGGTACCACTGCTTAAGATTGGCCCAGTCTGAGGCACATTAAATGATAGTATTCTTTACTATTACATATTAATGCATGCAAATTTTTCGTACAACTATGATACAACTACACAGGCTACACATTTTTCATCTAGTTGAGTCTGAAGAGGACCCTTGCCAAGAAGGGCCGAATTATAGCTCTAAGAAAATTCAGCTGACGGATCCGTTTTGCCCTATTAAAAATGATTTACAGTCAGCTTGGGCTGAAGGAACATTTATAGTGTCCATTTTGGACCCCAAAACCCACCCTTCATGTAGCCTACTTAAAAATACTGGAGCGTAAACAGTCCGGTGGGTGCTTTAAGAGCAGGGTTGCCACATGTCGCACGACAGAGTGAATTTTCACTCTATTTTATTTTTGTCACTCTTGTCATATGTAGGACATAAAATTCACTCTATTGCAAACAACGTCCAGAGGTGTCATTTTCCAGCAGTGATTCCGACCAAAAGTGATTATTTCACGTTTTTTCAAGGACACTAAATTAAGATTTGTAATTTTTGCAGCATTGATTCTGACCAAAGTGACCGTTTTCCATTTTTGCATGAAAACAAAATTTCACTCCCAAATCACTCTCTGTTTTCGACTAAAAGTCACTCTCTAATTTTTTCGATGTGGCAACCCTGTTTAAGAGTCATATTGACCACAGACTCGGCTCTACCTAGTGACTGCTGGCAATACAAGTCACGACGTTGAATCTACATCATTCCTTAGCAAGGGAGGATAAGTTCGGTACATATCCGAAGTCGGGATGTCCATGATCACTTGTTTCTGACTAAAATGTTGGTTTCAACGAGCTCCTGTACAGGTTTTGGGCCTCCTCTACCAGTACGCCAACTAGCAATTAACTGCCTGGTAATAGATACTTCGCTTTAAGTCGACTTCTTCGGATTTGTGCCTCTGTTATGCCTCTGCCAGACGGTCAAGGTCGGGTCCTCGCGAACGAGAATTTAATCCCAGTGGAATTTCCTGCAAGGACTTTCAGCGCCATCATCAATTCCATACGGAAATGATGAGATTTTGTCGACTTCCTGATGGAAATACAGAAAATCGGGCCGGGAAAACCTGATCGTTCTTCAGCCCCATTACCATAATCCAGGGGTTACGCACTCCACAACACCTGCTGTGCACCCTTTGCCGGTGTCGGTCATAATGGCGATTCATCTTTCAGACACTTCGTTCTTACACATGACGACGATGATGATGAATTGTATTTACGCACTTAAGAAGAGGAAAATAGACAAATAAAAGGAAAAAATACACTGAGCTTTCAATAATGTAGTAAATGCACAGGATCGAAAACTAAATAAATATCAAAAATAATATAAACACATGGTGACCGGTGCGGGCTGCTGTCAGCCGGTGGTGGAACCGGCGCGACACGGGGCACTTGCTGTAAAATAAAATCGAGAGAGGGCAACCCCTCGAATCTATTGGTTTCTTTTCAGTCTAATCGGATCACGGGTGTCATCTATTGAAAGTATTCTGTGTAGCAAATAGTGCGGCTCATAGAAACATAGATGGCACTGCTCTTCTCTATCTGTCCAAGCAAACGGTGAATTCCATAGTTGCGTTTTTGCAGATACCATGGTATCTGATACCACGATCTAAAGTCGTTTTTGCAGTTATCGTGGTATCTGATACTACGTTCAAAAGGCGTTTTTCCAGTTATCGTGGTATCTGATATTCAGATACCACGGTCCGACCGTGGTAACTGGTCATGGTATCTGAAAAGTCATCCCACTTTCATCAAATTTTGTCAAATTGGTGAGAAAGAAGTTTAGCACTTAGGGATGTAACTGGATATCAGTTTTTCGTTTGGGGTGACTTCGAAAAGCGCAATTTCGGCAATAGTCGTTTTGCAGAGCAACCGTATATCAGATACCATGCAAAGCTAAAAGGTAAGAGATAAGCACTCACCAGCGATACTTTCTTTTTAGAAGTCAAGGTCCCTATGACTGCACCAGTTAGCACCATTGTAACACCAGCTCAGCCTGGTGATATCCGCTCTTTTGAGATGTGTTTCTTCGTTCCTGAAGCTTCACAAGAGAATACTCCGGCTCCACTCAGCCAGGATATCAATATGGTGACAAGACCAGCACTTACAGTCTATACCCGGTAAGTCGTCGTATGTCTTTCCTCCAGTGTTGCGATCTTTTCTAATCCCAGTTCGTTTCACGTGAAGACGGGCCCAAAAAAAAGATGTTTCTGCTTAAAGGACGTGTCTTACCTAAAATACTAACGCAACCAACTTCCATAATCACTCCATATATTTCTAAACCCGGAGACCCCATTTCGTACGGTACATTCTAACCCCTCCAAGAAAACCACACTGATTTTCTCACTCTCAGCGTGTCTTCTTACCCCGAAAGCGACTCATTAGATTTTTCAAAATATTTGTTCACCCATTAATCTGAAACCCCTCCACCACCCCTAAATATAGGGCTACAGAGTCCATCTACGAACTTGACCTGTACTTTCCCCAAAGAATCCTCACACAAAGTCTGAACAAATACGCCCCTCATAAAATTCCTCTCAGATTAGTTCTTTTTTGGCAGCTAGGTGCGCTATCGTAAAGAAAACAATGACACGTTACTTCTTGGTGTACGTTTATCTAGGTTTGGTTTGCTATTTTCAATTCCTCTTAGGCCTAACCGTGTTTAAAACTGTTTAAAATGCCTCTTCCCCTCTTTTTGCTTTACCCAACTCTGTTCTGTCAAGCGTCATCAAGTTTGTCATTTCTGGCTTCAGATTTCAGTGCTGAGTGCTGGCTAACTTTTCCACGGGGCTAATGCGCGACTCGATAATAATAATAATTGTATTCAAAGCCAAAGGCCATATACAAGAAAATACATATAAAACAACAAAACGAAATAGCTTTACATGAACTAAACTTCGCCATCCCTCTCTCGAAATTTTACCACTCCGTCAACAAATCTGCAAATTTTACATATAACGCTTGGCGTCGTGCTCTTTAAGATGTCAGGAAGAAACAAAACCTCACCTCCCAATAATTCCCTTCTTAACCCAGAAAGCTCTGGACATCGGCACAGGACATGGACCAAATCATCAACTCCATTACCACATAGAGGGCAAGCACACCCGGATGGCTGGTCTTCATCTTTTCTCTTCAAAAAATAACTATGTCTGTGCACTGATAGACAGTTGGCCCGCAACTGGATCCAATACCGCAAATATAACTGGGGCAAATTTAACTTAAAATATACCTCTTCACCAAATATTTCTTTTGCTTGTCTATAATGCGAAAGCCTAATCGCTTATTCACCTGTTAGATAACTTATCCCCAGATCTCACGTGTGATTGTTATTGTTCCTCTAGGGCGTCTGGCGGCAATTCGTCATCGTATTTTATGAAGGACGTATCAAAAATGGCGGGTTATAAATAAATTACTTACTTAAATTATTTTGATCCTCGTCTTGATCCCTTCGAAAGTTATAATGCTAACAGACAGACGGACAGACAGACAAACTTTACGATGTCATAGGTATCCCCTCACTTACGTTTTGCGATCCCAAAAACAAAATCTCTGGAGCGCATTATCATACAAGCTTCACGATTTTCCCATCCACAGAGCATTACTGTAGCCATGCGCCTCCAGAAATTTGGGGGAGATTAATGGGGACTGTGAGCTGAGTATCAACTTTTTTATTTCACCTAGGTAAAATATTGACCTTCAACGATAAAAAATTAAATACTCACGTTTTTCCAGTAACTCCTTCTAATCTTTAGAAATTTTTCAAACCTCCAACATCTTAGTAATTACGACACGAATGAAAATTTCGGGGTATATCGGGGTATCATTAGACTGAGTCTCGGCTGAATAATTTTGTGCACCAGATGACATGCCCTTCGCCGCGGCATTGGAAAGGAAAATAGTTTGGAGGCGAACAGAGCAAAAAACATTCGCTCAGTAGGCGAATGACCTCGACCTCGAAAGGTTTGAATAAAGTCCAAAACACGCCAGTGATCCTCAGGAAGAACGAGAAAATGTCTCACTAATGACTCAAACTCAACATCTCAAATCCTGCGTCAAACAATCACGGCGATCTTCGGGAGCAGCTGTGATACCCGAGGGGATACCGCTTCTGGCTCTTCCGCTAGGTACCCCGGCGATTTTGCATCGGCAAGGAGAGCTAGTCAGAACTAGTTTTGGTGCAGACTGTACGTAGGCTTTCGAAGGGAAAAAATGTCGTGGTGGCCCTGAAATTTAAACCATCTAGGGGTCGCCACAGGATTTAAAGTTTAACTGAAAAGCCAACTTATTTTTGTATCATTTAACTGAACACACTGCATTATTTGGATTGTGTTAAGGGATTTTTTTTTTATTTTTCACTATCTGCTTTCGTATGACGTTCAGAATACCTACGGCCGTCCTCACAACGCAAAACTCTACCATGACGCGGAAAATTCGAATCTCAATACAAATACATCTTTTCAGTGGCCAGTAATCATCTCGCGGAAGGTATCACACTGCGTGAACACTTACGTTTCGTAAACCGTTTTCGTCAAGCATACAACACAGGTAAAAGAGCATGGAGGTACCATAAATCCCACACGGAAATTCCACTATACAAAATCGATCGTTCATGAATAGCGGAGCAACGAAGTAACGCATGTTCATTGGGTATTCAAACCTCTTTAAATGAATAAGTGATGGGTAACTAGATTGTCCCGTCTCTACCCTTTTCGTTAAGCTTTAATCTGGGACTGATTGGTGTGTTCTCTTTTAGGAAAATTGGAGGTTATATTATGTCTGACAACGCTTGGGACGACGAGGCTAACCAAGTAAAGGTAAAAGAAAATTTCCATTCTACTAAACGGATTGATTACCGTAGATATTTCGGCTATATTTGCAAAGGGTTCTCTTCAAGCCGCAATTATGGTACTCACAACTAGCAATACTATTGTCCTCGGCTCTTCACATACAAACACGTCATGATGTGATAAACTACTCCACTCTTCGCCGGCGAAAAACTTCCGAGTAAAGACTACTCTTAGAACAACTATCACATCGTATAGCCTTTCTGGCAGTACTGTTGCCAGCTTTATTAGAACACTTACGCGTTCTTGTCCTTATACAGGCTCGTTTCTCAGGGGTAGACTCGTAGTTGTGGGTGATTACTTCGCTAGCCTAGTTCAAAACTAGCTTATGTCCAGAAATGGACAAATCAAGACTATCGTATATATAAAATCTTTGAAAAAAGAGACTTCAGCACTTCCTAGCGTCAAATGTAACGAGAAATGAGCATTTGAATCTAATTTAGAATAGCTAGAATATACTCTCTATACTGTTTTGATAACTGTTCGGTACCAAACTAACGGAACTAAACTAACAAATTCAACGTCCTAAATTCAATGCAAAGTTTTCTCCTGGACACTTGACTTATACGACATACGATAGTACTGTTTGGGGGTCTTTGGACATGCGCTAGTCTTGAACTAGGGCAGCGACTTAGAAGACACGTAACTCTAGTTCAGATAAGCAGCCTTAAAACACTGCGGTTTGCGTCAAACGGCGTCTCGACGCTGGTATTGTCGGTGGAGAATTTCACTTTCTGCGGTAAATCTCGCCGCATTCGCCGTGAATCAGGGGCAAAGTTAATTCTCTCCAGAATTTTCACGCATCGCATGCAGATTTCTCTATAATGACAAAAATACCGCATGCGTATTTTAGCATGCGGAACCCTTATCGGACTACATGTACGCGTTGCTTAAGTATGTCGAAAGGCTTAAGGTACTACCATATACACTCAGATTTTCGCTGTCGAATTTCCTCCATCGCTCCGAATTTTGGATGTATCGCATACAGGTTCGGTCACGACGCGAGCTCGCGCCACCGTACGAAATCTTCTTTTTTTATAATGCAAACGGATACGCCAGCTACTTTTCTTAGAGCTATATTTCGGCCCTTCTTGGCAAGGGTCCTCTTCAGTCTCAAGCTGGGGAACGAACTTGTGAAAAAACAACTTAAAGGACCCTTCTTGCTTATTCTGACTTTTATAATATACCTAGCTCCTATATGGAATTATAAGCTTCTAAAAATCCCCACCTTTCTCCATTGTTTCGTTTTGTGCCTACAAATTTTTTACGCTATTTCGGCCTTGCGAGTTTTGCCCGTCAATCAACGAAAAGTTTGTTGGAATCTTCAACGTCCGCTGACAGCTCTTTCCCACATAAGGATGTAAGAATCTTCTGTTTATTACTTATTTTATTTGCTTAGTTTTCCCACTTTTTAGCCATGGTGTGTTCAGTTTTCAAATGTTTTGCGCCCAGCCACCGCGAGAGCAGGAAGGCCGGATATAGTCGACAAGCGCTAACAAGAAAATCGCTGATTTCAGGTGGAAAGTAATGGTGTTTTCGAAAACGTTTTTCTGATCCATTTCATACGCAAAAGACCATTTCTAGTAAGAGTTCTGCTTTAAGATTCTTGCTTAACCTAAGTAGCTGATTTTGTGAATTTCTTCGTGAAATTTGCTTGGAGTCAAAGCTGGTGCTGCGATTTCATTTTTGACACCGACTTCCTTGCACTTACTGCGCTCCTTCCATTCTATCGTTCTGGTGTCACTCATGTTCTGCGAAAGAAGGGGATTAAAAAGATGCGATCGTGTTACTTTAAATATGCAAAGCACCTGCTCCACTTGTTGAAATTATGTCATAACCATACATTGACGAAAAAGTTCAAAATCCAAGATGCAGTGTTACACTTTTGGATGTTTCTTCCTCGCTATAAAAACAAGAGCTGGAAGCTTATATGGCACTTGCAAGACTGGGTCAGATGGAAGTGATGGTCAAATTATTTTTTTTTATTTGTTAATTTCTAAGCAAAACCATTGAGTCAAAAAGGATCATGTGCTCATGGAGACCGTGAAAAAGTACATTTTGCTTAAATTATTTTTTTTTACTTTGCGGTTAAGATGAGTTCTTTAAAGGATGATCGGATCAGAGAGTGACGATGTCTAATACCCAATGATGTCAAGTTTCTAATGATCCAGCATAGTTTTATCGTCCTAGCACATCTGGAAATACCTTAACTCACGATCACCGGAATTCCGTACACCCCCTACAGCGCTCCCCCCCCCCCCTCGGTACCCGAATCCGGTCCGATTCTGTCACTGATGCACCTAGGACTTGTGCCTGTACTTCCCACCAAGTTTCATCCTGATCGCTCCACTCTATGCGAGTCATAAGATGTCCGGTTATCCCCTCCGACCCCCCCCCCCAGTTCTGCGGATCCGGTCCGGACTTGAAATAGGACATGCTGAGACATGAGGTCTTTCAAGATATCAAGTCTCGTTAAGATCCGCTAACCCATTCGTAAGTTATGCATGCTACTAATTCCGGATTCTGCCGTCTCCCCCGCCCCCACGATAGTCAGATCGGGCAAGCGACTGTTTCCAAGTTAATCTGGTAGGGTCCCTGAAATGTCTACCAAGTTTTTTCGTCCTAGCCCAACTGGAAGTACAATAGCTACGGATCGCTGGACTTCTGGAACCCCCCTCCACCTCCCCCCACAGTGTCCGAATCCGGTCTAGTTCTGTCAGTGATGTATCTAGAGCATGAGCTTGTTCTTGGCACCAAGTTTCATCCAGATCGCTTCACTCTAAGAGTTTCACACGATTTCCGGTTCTCCCCTCCGACCCCCCCCCCAGATCCGTTGGATCCGGTCAGAACTTGATATGAGACATTTGAGACAAGAGATCTTTCCAGATATCAAGTTTCATTAAGATCCGGTCACCCGTTCGAAAGTTATGCATGTCCCTATTTTCCGGTTCCGCCACCTCCCCCTCCCCCCACGATGGTCGTATCGGGCAAGTGACTGTTTCCAAGTTAGTTTGTTCGGGTCCCTGATATGCCTGCCAAGTTTTATCATCCTAGCCCACTTGGAAGTACATTAACTACGGATCGCCGGAATTCCGGAACCCCCCTCCAACTCCCCCCACAGTGCCCGAATCCGGTGCAGTTCGGTCAGTGATGTATCTAGAGCTTGTGCTTGTTCTCACCACCAAGTTTCATCCCAATCGCTCCACTCTGAGAGTTTCACACGATTTCCGGTTCCCCCCTCCGACCCCCCCCCCCCAGATTCATCGGATCCGGTCCGAACTTGAAATGAGACATCTGAGACACGAAATCTTTCCAGGTATTAAGTTTCATTCTGATCCGATCACCCGTTCGACTCCAGCATAGTTTTATCGTCCTAGCACATCTGAAAATATCTTAACTCACGATCACCGGAATTCCGTACAACCCCTACAGCGCCCCCCCCCCCCCCCCCCTCGGTACCCAAATCCGGTCCGATTCTGTCACTGATGCACCTAGGACTTGTGCCTGTACTTCCCACCAAGTTTCATCCTGATCGCTCCACTCTATGCGGATCACAAGATGTCCGGTTATCCCCTCTGACCCCCCCCTCAGTTCAGCGGATCCGGTCCGGACTTGAAATAGGACATGCTGAGACATGAGGTCTTTCAAGATATCAAGTCTCGTTAAGATCCGCTAACCCTCTTAAGTTATGCATGCTACTAATTTCCGGATTCTGCCGTCTCCCCCCCCCCCCCCACGATAGTCAGATCGGGCAAGCGACTGTTTCCAAGTTAATCTGGTGGGGTCCCTGAGATGTCTGCCAAGATTTTTCGTCCTAGCCCAAGTGGAAGTACAATAGCTACGGATCACTGGACTTCTGGAACCCCCCTCCACCTCCCCCCACAGTGTCCGAATCCGGTCTAGTCCTGTCAGTGATGTATCTAGAGCATGAGCTTGTTCTTGGCACCAAGTTTCATCCCGATCGCTTCACTCTAAGAGTTTAACACGATTTCCGGTTCTCCCCTCCGACTCCCCCCTCCCCAGATCCGTTGGATCCGGTCCAAACTTGAAATGAGACATTTGAGACAAGAGATCTTTCCAGATATCAAGTTTCATTAAGATCCGGTCACCCGTTCAAAAGTTATGCATGTCCCTATTTTCCGTTTCCGCCAGCTCCCCCCACGATGGTCGTATCGGGCAAGTGACTATTTCCAAGTTAGTTTGTTCGGGTCCCTGATATGCCTGCCAAGTTTTATCGTCCTAGCCAACCTGGAAGTAAACTACGGATCACCGGAATTCCGGAACCCCCCTCCAACTCCCCCCACAGTGTCCGAATCTGGTCCAGTTTGGTCAGTGATGTATCTAGAGCTTGTGCTTGTTCTCACCACCAAGTTTCATCCCGATCGCTCCACTCTGAGAGTTTCACACGATTTCCGGTTCCCCCCTCCGACTCCCCCCCAGATTCATCGGATCCGGTCCGGACTTGAAATGAGACATCTGAGACACGAGATCTTTCCAGATATTAAGTTTCATTATGATCCGATCACCCGTTCGAAAGTTATGAATGTCCCTATTTTCCGGATTCCACCACATCTCCCTCCCCCCACGATGGTCGGATCGGGCAAGTGACTATTTCCAAGCTCGTTTGGTTGGGTCCCTGATATGCCTGATATGCCAAGTTTCATCGTCCTAGCATATCTGGAAGTACCCTAACTCGCAAACACCGGACTAACCGACCGACGGAAATGTGATCGGTATATGGCACTTGGCCGGAAGGCAAGTGCCATAAAAATCATTGACAACAAAGCCCAACCAGCGCACGAACTTCTCCGAAGATTGAAAGTTGGTGTCTTTTTCTGTGTCTTTATTTATTTTCTTTCATTTGCTCTGCTTTTTCGAAATGGCGGGTTATAAATAAATTACTTACTGTTTTTGCTGCTCGATTGGGTCGTTGAGAGGGTAGAGCTTTTTCCGCATTTTGATTTGGTATCACCTGTCCCTTCTTTCCAGCCAAGGAATTGGCGGATTTGAAGTTCCGTACTTTGTTGATAATCTTCCTTCAGCCCAGAGCAAATTAACACTAGGGAGCAGAGCAAAATAACACTAGAGAGTAGCGCCAAAACCTATGCTCTGCTCTCCGTGCTTTGCAAACGGACCATACTCGTAGCGCCGCCCGCTACGCTTGCGGTATTTAAAGCGAGACAAACTTGCGGGTTTAAAATTTTCTAGTAAAGCAAAGGTCGGTCTGCACACACCAAGGAAACAATGGGGGCTGTATCATTTTTTTGCAATGCTCAGAATATGAAGTTATCAGAGCCAGCGCTGGTGAACGACTGAATTAGTTTCGGTAGGGATGTTCTCTACCGCTAGTGGTGATAGTTTCGCTGTTATTCGAGTGTGTGTCAATTTTGTCAAGTCTTGGCGCTACTCTCTAGTGTTATTTTGCACTGCTAGGGAGTAGCGTCAAGACTTGAAAAAAGTGACACACACTCGAATAGCAGCGACACTAGCAACACTAGCGATAGAGAACGTCCCTACTGAAACTCAATCCGTCGTACACCAGCGCTGGCTCTGATAACTTCATAGTCTGAACATAGCAAAAAAATGATACAGCCTCCATTGTTTCCTTGGTGCGTGCAGACCGCACATTTGCTTTACCAGAAATTTCTAAACCCGCAAGTTTGTCTCGCTTTAAATGCCGCAAGTGTAGCGGGCGTCACTACGAATATGGCCCGTTTGCAAAGCATGGAAAGCATAGTTCTTGGCGCTACTCCTAGTGTTATTTTGCTCTGCTTCAACCCAAGCTGACTGCGAATAATATATTTTATTAGAGCTATATTTCGGCTCTCTATATGATTCGCAGTCAGCTTGGGCTGAAGGAATATCTTATTGGACAGAGTTTCGTTCTATCGCCCTTTTTACAGGCGATCCTTCAGTCTAAAAAATTGGCTGCCGACTTCTCAAAGTACTACCGAAACGGCTACGATGCTCCTTTCAAGTTCTGGAACAGAAGAAATGAAGCATGGTTCCTCAAAGCGTAAACCACAAACAATCTCCAGGCCTTACAACCACGTTCCGTCTAACTATTCCAAGTGACTACAACCATATATTATAACTCAATGCCAAGAAAGTAAAAGTATCCCGAAGAAATGATCTCTCGCTCTCTCATCAAGAAGGTTGATCAGACGTCTAACAGGTACTCAAATAATGCATAAAACGGATATGTCACCTACGATGCTTTGGCAGCGATATTTCAGCCCTTCTTGGCAAGGGTCCTCGTCAGGCTGTCAATGTTCAGGGTCAACTTCGGGGAAGGAAACAAACAAGTATAGCAGCTGACATCCGTTTTGTGCATTGTTTGAACATATGTTTCAAAGGCAGCTTGGGCTCAATGAATATTCGTCTAACAGGTATTCAAATAATGCATAAAACGGATATGTCACCTACGATGCTTTGGCAGCGATATTTCAGCCCTTCTTGGCAAGTGTCCTCGTCAGACTGTCAATCTTCAGGGTTAACTTCGGGGAAGGAAACAAGCAAGCATCGTAGCTTACATATCCGTTTTATGCAATATTTGAATATATGTTTCAAAGTCAGCTCGGGCTCAAGGGATATTCATCTAACAGGGATTAAAACAAGGAATCACGAACAGGTTTCGTACAACGACATTATTTTGGACTACAAAGTTTTATTACTAAAATCTACAAGAACTGAACTGGAAACTGCTAAGCCTACAGTAGTCTTGGCTAGTATAAAAAACCTGGAATGTCCTAACAGAAAAGCGAAACGGATAAAGCTAAATTCGACTCCAATACATTTCCTTCGCTATGACTTAATTTGCGCTAAGCTTCTCCTACTTTCCCTATTCTCCTATGATCGGGGAAAGTCGCATCTCTTGAGTGTCATAAACAGATTAATTTTTCACTCCAAACTGATCCATCCTTTTGCCTTTAAACCCTTTATACACTGTAAAAAGTCCCTCCGTATAAAGATTAAAGTTAACTGCAGTATTTGCTACTCAGATTCATCTTACCTCTATTTGGTATTAGTCTTATCTGCGTAGAGACAAGAGTAATCCGAGTAGCAAATACTGCAGTTAACTTTAATCTTTATCCGGAAAAACTTTTTACAGAGTACTTTCAAGGAAGTGTTCCCTTAAATTTCAACTGTAGCTGCGTTCGTCGCACTCGGGACTGTCTCTGGCGTTTTGTCACCGGTGTCCAGTTCTTCTCTTGTAACAAGTTTTTTGGTTCACCGGTGGGTAGTCACCGATGAGTGCAAAACGGCATTAAATCAGGGTTTTCCGCGAAACCCCGTCAGTTGACGAAAAGTTGCTAACTTCTCGGTTAAGCCGAGTTCCCGAGCAGGTTCTGGTTAGTCCGCACCGGTGAGTCAAAACCGGACACAGGCTCGTTCAAAAACGGATTATAAGACTAGTGAGTGGTCACCGGTGGGTGCCAAAAACGCCTTATAAGAATAACCGGAGACCATCGATGAGAACTCCCGTGACAAAGAACGCAGCTTACCTTGTTTTTTACACAATGGCGCTCTAGCGCAAGCCCTCGCTAGCTCGGCGACTATTGCTCTTTTCATAACCTTGATGTTGCTCGCCTCTACTGTGTATTTTTGTTAGACAAGCTTCAAGCAGGAAAGTGGTGGTAAAGGTAAGTGTGAGCAAGCAAGCATGTGAGGCCACAGCGTGAGAAAGATTCTAATCGGACCTTAAGGGAATACATCATTTGAGAATATTGTTCGATTGAAGTACACGAGGAAGCTAGACCGGCAAGAATGATCCGTTTTAAACGTTCACGAACTAGTACACTCAGTCTAGAAATTTAGTTGTTCTAACATGGACGAAACGGGCGCATCAAGCTTTGTTTTAGATGAATCTTTGGAAATCCTGGCATAGACGGGAGCGTTTTAGATTATAACTGAGAACAGCTGACTCGATAAGGCACCCATCACCGAAAGGGCGAAATCATCACAAAACCTTTTAAAATAGCAACAATAATAAAGTACTAAGCCACTAAATAGTGTACCAAACGACTCGTGTCTACCGTGTTTATTTTCGTATCTTCGGCTTCCGGCGAGACATAAATATGTACGACTGGTATCGCTGGGGGCGATAGCAAGGTTAATTTCCAACCGCTGATCACATTGTAAAATTACGCTTTTTTTTAAGCGTACGAATACGCTTTTCAGCGCAACACTCTTGGTAAAGTTTTACTTACATATGTGATGATCTAAAGAATGATCGTGGTCTAAGCAGAGGCGTTACTAGCCAAAATGTTTGGGGGGGGGGGAGCAAGGTGTTTACCGACTGACTGGTCTTTTTTACGACTGTTTTTGCAGATAAAAACGACTATTATTGAGAAACAACGACTGCGTTGACGAAAAATCGGCTGATTTTAAGAAAAACTACTATTTTTAAGAAAAAAATCGACTATTTTTACGAGAAACCGACTGTTTCCAAGGAAAATATCGACTGTTTTTACGAAAAATCGCGGGCTTTCGCGCCGACTCGGCTATCTTTTACCGACTGGCCGAGAACATTCGGGGGGGGGGGGGCAACATCCCCTCCTCCCCCAAGACATGACGTCCCTGGGTCAAAGGAATTCAGAAAGTGCAGTTCCCTGTTTTTTCAATGAGTCCAGGTCGGCTAGTAATTCGCGATGACCCCAGTCAACTAAACTCCCGATCTCTCTCCAAGCGAAGGCACACTGCTAAGCAGACACAACCTCCCTATCTTCCCACCCTCATTAAATAGTGTAAATCAACGAGAAATTTAAAGTTGGGCTCAGCGACACGAAACGATGGGTACACTAAAAGTTAATTGCTTGGATGGATGGCACTGGTAGCGTTATCCGGACATGACGGCTCGGACGAAATCCTCATAGTTAACGTTTCCTTGTGAGTCTTCGTGGCCAGAGAGAAGCTGTTCAACCTCTTCGTCAGTCAACTTCTCGCCTGGAAAGTAGAAAATATGCGTCACTTAAAGACCTAATCCAAACATTCGGTTTACCTTCTCTTAGTGATAGCATGCCACGGGTTTGTTTAGATTTGAACTCGATTGCCGAGTTGATGTTTTGGCTAGAGAAAAAAACCACGCACAACGTCTTCTTTTCCAGATGGCGGAATTTTCCAGGATTGATTAGCAAAGAAGCAGAAGAAATACCTAACTGATAATTTTTGTATGTCTTCACACTGGTCTTGGTTTTATAATTTATTTGTATGTGTAATTAACAGTTGGAGCATTAGGTGGAAATTATTATTTTGACCCTTGGCTCCCTACGTGCCATAACAGCTGTCCGGGATAATCGGCTGAGATTTAGTCCAGACAGAGTTATTTCAAACCTAGGAAATTTGGTGTTTTTTTTTTAATTTGCTCATTGTTTTCGGTGTTTTTAGTGGTTTTGAACATTCATAGTGACAGTAGGGATGGTTAGCATTGTGTGTGGTAGAAAGACCATTTTTTGTGGCCCGCTTTAACTCCGACATCTATTTCAGAAACCAAAATCAAAACTGTTTTCATCACATGGCGGTATCACATCCTGGTAGACGTCAATGGTTGGCGCTTAGTAGCAGTCCCATCCGATGAAAAATTCTTTGACTGTGTTGCTGTATGGTAGTTGTAGGAAAAAGTTGCATGTACGTAGTGGTATCAAATACTATGATTTAACATGCCTCCGACTGGGCTAATCTTAAAGTTTAACTGAAAAGCCAGCTTACTTTTGTATCCTCTAACTGAATACACTGAATTATTTGGATTCTGCTAAGGGATTTTTTGACTTTACACTATCTGCTCCAGTAGTGAGATGCAGAATATCTACGGCCGTCTCCACAACGGAAATTCTACTATGACGCGGAAAACTGAATCTCAGTGTAAACGCGACTAACGAGTGGCCAGTGATCAGCTCGCGGAATGTAGGTAACTGAGTGAACATGTTTTCGTCAAGCATAAAACACAGGTACAAGCGCATAGAGGTACCAGAAATCCGACAGGGAAATTCTACTATATGAAAATCCATTAAAGTTTAACTGAAAAGCCAACTTATTTGTATACGTTTGATTTGAATACACTGCATTATTTTGACTCATCTAAGGGATTTTTGTTTTTTACGTCGCGTAGTCTAGTAGTGACGTTTGGAATCTCCGCTGGTTGCACGACAAAGAACTTTACGGCGAGTCGCGGAAAATTTGAATGTCTGCAAAAGCGTGTGCTTGAATGACTAACAAAGCGAAGATTTTGAAATGTTCGACTCATCAGACGAATCTGATGAGCACTGCGGCTCAAACATATATGGGCGTCACTTTCACTTCCCATGTTACTTTCATCTTCCTGGCTTGAAGAATGCAAATCCGCCATGACTTGTTCTTACGGCAATTGGCTACCGCTGTAGTTGCTAAACACTTCAAACATAGAGCTACGTCCGTATAGAGATACAACAGTTACGGAAGAGAAATTACGTCAGCTAAAATTCAAGAATCGTGGATAACAAAGTAACGAAGTAACGCGTTTTTGTCGGTTCTTCTAGCCTAATTAAGTAAAAATATGATGGGTAATCAGATTGTCGTATCTTAGCCCTATTCTGTTAACCTTTAACCGTGAATAGCGGCGCAATGAGTAACGCATTTTCATCGTGTCTTCAGCCTCTTTAAGTGAATAAGTGATGGGTAACTAGAATGTCTTATCGCTGCCCTTTTCAGTTAAACATTAAGTAGTAGTATCCGATAGCATCCAATCTAGCTGTAGTAGCATTTAGTGGCAAGTGTGGCAACAGTTACTACTGCATGCTACTTCTTCGTACAACTCCACACGACTGATTCTCGAAAAATTTTCATCGGGCAGATATTCAAGTTTAGCTAGCTTTGTGTAATTTACATGCGGCTACAAAATAACTCACGAAGGCCTTTCTTGATGATCTACATGTTGACGTAAAATATAAATTCGGCACTACTGCTGTGTGTTGTGCCCAGCACAACTTTTGTCTTTCTTGCGATTTGCAGAAGGCACTAACCCCTCGCGCTCGCCGTCGTCACTCATTATTATCAATTGAGTGATTAGTTGCGTTTTTGCTGATACCATGGTATCTGTTACCACGGTCTAAAGTCGTTTTTGCAGTTATCGTGGTATCTGATACCACAGTCAAAAGGCGTTTTTGCAGTTATCGTGATATCTGGCCAGTTATCGTGGTATCAGATATTGAGATACTACGGTCCGACCGTGGTAACTGGTCGTGGTATCTGAAAAGTCATCTCACTTTCATCAAATTTTGCCAGATTGGTGAGAAAGAAGTTATGCACTTAGTGATGTAACTGGATATCTGTTTTTCTTTTGGGATGACTTCAAAAAGTGCAATTTCGGCAATAGTCGTTTTTGCAGAGCACCGTGTATCAGATACCACGATAACTGCAAAAACGACTAATTGCAGATCCAGTTATCGTGGTAACAGAAACCATGGAATCAGCAAAAACGAAACTATTGACTTGACTAGTCAGTGTAATTCATTCCGGTTTGTTTTAGTCGCGGACCAGCCAGCGATGTGGCCACATGCCGATCGTTGGCAGGGTTGCCACATGTCGCACGATAGTGTGAATCGTCACTCTATTTTGTTTTTGTCACTCTTGTCCTACGTACGACGTAAAATTCACTCTATTACAGAAAATGTCCAGATGTGTCATTCCAGCAGTAATTTTTTTTTATGAAAATCAAATCAAGATGCGTCTTTTTGCAGGACTGGTTCCGATCAAAAATGACCATTTCACATTTTTTCATGAAATTAAATTTCACTCCCAGTTCACTCTCTATTTTTGACCAAAGTCACTCTAAATTTGTTCGATGTGGCAACCCTGATCGCTGGCACCGGGGTCATCTGTAAATATGTTGCATTCGCGACTCAATATCTTGTGTTCATCGTCTTGTCAATAGATCGGAATGGTTTTGCAACCACTCTTGATCAAATATGGAACATAAGCCTACACTGTGAAAGTCATTTTTTAATTAAATTCGACTCTACTCATCTTCCGTCGGTTACCCAAGAAAGGCAAATATTCTGATTTTTGTTAAAGGACCCCTCGTACTATTTACTCTTCAACTTACAGTATTTTAAAATATATAAATACTTCAAAACTAGGCTGTGCTTTCAACAAATAACCCGCAGTTTTGAGCCTTTCCCGAGACCCGTTGACTTATAGTGAAAACAGGGAAACAATTTACAGAACCGTTTTTTCTGATGGAAAAACTTCTCGCAGACAACCGTCAACAGCGTGATACACATCAAAGGTAAAGGCAAGTGAGAAAATCGGCGTGGTTTTGTTATCACGGCAAGTGAGAAAATCAGCGTGGTTTTGTTATCACGGCAAGTGAGAAAATCAGCGTAGTTTTGTTAGAGAGGTTAGAATGTACCGTACCAAACTGGGGTCTCCGGGTTTATAAATACATGGAGCGGTTATGGAAGTAGGTTGCGTTAGTATTATAGGTAAGAAAGGTCCTTTAATACCGTACGAAATGTTTTTGAATAATACAAATTGATTGATTGACTGATCGAACCTAACGTCTTACCTAACGTCGTGAGAAGATGTCTCAATTCAGCGGAGGAAATGTATCCATTGCCATCCTTGTCGAAGTGTCGGAGACCTTCGACGAAGTCTTCGGCAGTGTCAGAGGAACGATTTCTGCTAATGTCTTGCAGGATTGGGAGGAACATCTCGAACGTAATTCGTTCGTCTGTAAGAAAATGAGACCTGAAATCCCCATCCTCGAATGAAGATGGAAAAACCGCGTTTGATTTACCCTCGGTTCTGTCAGACAAATGTCATTTTGAAGTTTAACTGAAAAGTAAACTTATTTTTGTGTCATTTAAATGAATACACTGAATTATTTGGATTCTGCAAAGGAATTTTTTTATTTTATGTATCTGTTTGTAATAAACGTGGTCTAATCTAATCTAATCCGAAAAGCCTAAGGCTCTTATAATCTTTTTTTTTTTAACTTATTTCGTTTTTATGTCTCTTCATGACAGCCTTGGACGCAAAACAACGTCTAGTGTTAGCATTCATATACATATTTATCCGGCTTGAGTATAAAGACAAGTATTCGGGACTAAGCCGTTTTGAGCTTGTTTTAAGGCGTTTTTCCGCGACACAACTGTGTGCCACACACTTCCGAGTGCTTGTCGCGGAAACACGATGTGTGCCACACAGTCGAGCCACAAGTTGAGACTCGCGGAAACGCCGTTTTGTCTATTTTTTGGGCGGTAATTTCAAATGTCTAAAAATAAAAATAAAACTGAGATAAAATCTCTATAAATAGATTTTAAGGATTTCGCCCTTACCATCTTGTGCAAAAAGGATCATCAGTTTTATTTCTACAGCTTGTGAAAGTAGTTAATTTTATCGTTTTGACATTATTGTGCTGCTAATTTGAATTTCCCGCCAGAATCGAGCCACAAAATCGAGAACCACCTCAGCAGTTGTTTCTCGAATTCGAGCCACAAACATCTTGTTGGTAGTGAAAATACACTTGTTGGCCGCAAAAAAGACGGCGGAAACACTCTTTTGAGCAACAATCGACCCACAAACTGTTTGTAAAAACGCCTTAAAGGACCCCTCTTGCTTATTCTGCCTTTTATAATATACGTAGCTACCATATGGAATTATAAGCTTCTGAAACTCCCATCTTTTTCCATTGTTTCGTTTCAGAACTACAAATTTTTAGCTCTTTTTCGGCCTTGCCGAGTTTTCCCGTCATCCAACGAAAAGTTTGCCGGTCATTCTCCGCTGACAACTCGTTCACACATAAGGATGTGATAATCGTCTGTTTATTACTTCTTTTATTTGCTTTGTTTTCCCACTTTTTAACCAAGGCACGTTCAGTTTTCAAATGTTTTGCGCCCAGCCGCCGCGTCGGAGAGCAGGAAGGCTGGACATAATCGACAAGCGCTAACGAGAGAATCGCTAGTTTCAGGAGGAAAGTAATGGTATGCTCGAAAACATTTTTTCTGATTCATTTTATGGGGAAAAGGCCATTTCTAGTAAGAGTTGTGCTTTAAGAGTCTCGAGCTGAATGTTGTTGCCCTAAAATGGAACTTCCATCGAATGGCGTTTACAGTTGCTAAAGAGGCATAAACTGAAGCCTTCAGAATGCTCCACTCTGCAAATGAAGAGGTGATGATGGGAAATGTCACTTCCTTACCTGGTCGATAGTCATGGGTCAGTTTCTTAACTTCTGACTCGGTTGGGTTCTGTCCCAGAGATCTGAGGACATCTCCGATTTGGGAGACTTGAATTCTGTTGTCACCTCGCTGGTCGAAGAGTTGGAATCCCTCTTGGAAGTCTGCAACCAATAAACATGAGTTGCGTTTTTGGTATCTGATACGACGGTAACAGGATCTGCGTTTTGTCGTTTTTGCAGTTACCGTGGTATCTGATACTACGATTGCTTTGCTTTACCCCCTGCTGAAGAAAAAGGAAGTAGCAGCTATTCGAATAGCATACTTCCGCTACTGTAAATTCCTCCTCTACTTGCCAATTTGGCATAAAAATAGGAAAATGCTAAATAAATTTTCAGTAACTAATATAACTGTTAAACTTGACGAGCTGCACAGGAATCTGTCGGTCGCCGCGTTTTCTCCGCATCACGGTCTTGTCCGTTTGTCTGAAGTGTAATCCGTCCGAAGTGTAAATTTGTATCCTAATTTAAGTTATGTTTCTTTCTTTTCTCTATGTACTCCACTATTTCTATTTTGTAGAAGTGGGTAAATAAAAAGATTCTGCTGTTACTATCCACTAAGCCTCAATAGTAAACCATATATTTATTATTATTATTAGTGCATGAGGGTAGGGTTGGGTGGGGGGGGGGGGTTAAAGAAAAAGAAATGAGAAGGTTGAGACGAGAAATGTGTGTCACCGTGTGTAATAGGTGAGTAAAAGTTGAGCACTCCCGCACAGGACACGGGTGTGCCCTTCTTGGAAGCGTTGCGTTTGTTATTTTTGTTTAAAGAATGTTTAAATTAAAATGAACTGAATTGAAAAATTGAATGTACGAAAAAATGATAAGTCAATTATAACGGCAAGAGATATACTAGAAGTGCAAATGTAGTTTCTACCATCAAAGGACCGGTTGGGATTCCTGCCTACCAGTACCAGTTGACATGTTACGTATGATTAAAGGTTTTACTTGGAGTTTTATTGTGAGATACATGTACATTGACCAAATGAATAACATTAGTTAATAGTTGTTTTTAATTGTTAAGTTATACATGACGGAAGAAATTCAATGTTTGGCTTCGTCCGTGAGCGAATTTTTGAAAATAAACTGAACTGAACTGAATTGAATATTGCCCACTTTCAATAACATAAAATTTCTTGCGAGATGTGACAGAACAACAGAATTTCACATAACCTATTGGCTACAGAGGTTACTTTAGTAACTTTCTCTATAGAAGTAAGGGAAATCAACACCCCAATAACTTGTCCTTAAAACAAAGTATGCTACTTACCAAGAATCTGGTCTTCACTGTAGGCCTGAAAGACAAAGAAAACTTATCACACATGAGACGGAAAGCGATAGTTAGTTTTTTAGCAAGGTTAGAAGTCTCCGAAAATCCACTTTTAAAGGCAATTCGTGAAAAATGTAGAAGGCCGTTCCAGCCATTTCTACCGCCTTTTCTGTCGACTGTGCTATTGCCCCGAGCCACCGAATGGATGAAATGATTGTTTATATTGAGTAAAGAATAGTTCTGTGTTAGTGTAATTTTATTATGTGACGTGTAATATCAGGAATTAAATAAATTGACTTGATTGATAGGCTAGACTTCCAGCACATGAAGTGTGATGACTCTAACAAAATTCCCACCTTGGCCCACATTTCAGTCAATTTTGGTGGCTGGCCTGGGTTCTAGATGGTTTGGTTTTCAGACGAATATTTAATCGGTGAAATTGGGGCTGACTGCTCACTTGGAAATGGAATCCCACTTATATCTGAATGCTTTTTCTGTCACTCCACATCCGAACATATTCTGATTTTGCCACAGATTCAGATGATGCAGTTTTCTTGGCTAGCTGGTTTTAGTCTTTCATCATCCTCAGTGAGAAGAATTATATGTGTCTGCATAGGTGGGTTCTGCACTTTTTGGGAATGTCCTCTTGTTTTGCATTCGTCGGATACCAGGGAGAAGGGATTAGAAAGCATGGTGGTTGAAGTTTTTATATGTTTTCAACAATCAATGTTTTCTGCTAAGTTGGTCTCAAGATTTCCTGTTTCCTGCCCTTTGTTTGTTCTGCTGAGGGAGTTATGTCAAATAGACTACATTGGACTGGGATTTGTAAAATAAGTCTCACCACAAAGCCCTGATTTTTGAATTGGCTATGCTGAATGTTAGGTATACCCACTGTTCGTAATAGCCTATGGCAAATGTCAGTTACCCTATATCACATGCTAGGCAGACCAATAATGTATTGATGATGTGAATGAAGTTAAGAAAATGGTGTAAACTAAATCTCAGCCTGGTATCTGAAGCCCATGATGTTGTTACGAAAGAGATAGGCACATGCTAGGCAGACCAATAAGGTATTGATGATGTGAATGAAGTTAAGAAAATGGTGTAAACTAAATCTCAGCCTGGTATCTGAAGCCCATGATGTTGTTACGAAAGAGATAGGCAAATTTGACTAAGGGATTATTGCTGAATATATATCTGTATCTATAACTTATGTACAGAGCCTAGCAGTCAGCCGGGCACCCTACGAATTCACATTTATAAAGCATTGTAGGGAACAATCAGTTCCATTAGCAGGGGTGTTGCTAGCCAAAACTCGAGGGGGGGCAGGGGGCCTGTCGCCCGTTTCAGCTTTCCGTCGCACATGCAGGGGTGTCACGACCGGGGTCAAAGCAGTCTTTTTTTTCTGAAAATCAGTCGATTTTTTTGAAACTGTTGTTTTTTCTTGAAAACAGTTGTTTTTTCTTGAAAACAGTTGTTTTTTTCTGCAAAAACAGTTGTTTTTTCTGCAAAACAATCAGTAAAAATTACCGACCATTAGGTAAATTCCTTGCCCCCCCCCCTAACATTTTGGCTAGTAACGCCTCTGTGCAAATGTAGTAATAAAACTTGTGATGCCTGCAAGCGTTGGAAGACTGAAGAAGCCTAGTCGTATCTCCAGGCTCAGGGGTGGTTTGAAGGGCTTGGGCGTGGGAGGTGACTACCTCAAAATACACGACTGGCAGATGTTCGGCAATTCTCACCGATTAATACCAGTTAGGCCTATAAGCAATAGACAAGAAACAACATGCGGGAAACCATACGAACTGAAAGAAACATTAAAGCTAGTATTTGTAAGGTTAATGTGAATGTTATTGGTTATAAGAGGAATTCACTTTCGCAATAGCCCGACCCACAGCAGCTTCTGATGACTGTATATGAGACAGAACCAAACTGAGCTCTGCAATCGGAATTTTAAAGTAAGCTATGACTATTTTTGGCAAAACACTACTTTCCCCTAAGGAAATCTAGCTTTTAATGTGCCCCAAGCCCCGAAAGCCAAGCCAAAAAACCCGAATGAAATCACACGTCTCAAGCAATTTGGCCAAAGCGTTCTCTGGATATCCAACATATTCTTGGACATGTCTCGGGGTACCCACATCTCACCGGCCAAGGCCTAACCAGCATTTTTTGCATATTATAAAAAATTATCCTTAAGTTGCTCAGAATGGTTAGCCTGGGCCGAATTAAATAGGGCTTTCGCATACTAAACTGAAAATCAACCAGCAAACACTGTATAAGTGTACAGAGAGTGTAAAGCCTAGAGTAGACTGTAAATTACAGTCAGGTCTAATTTGGTAGACCAAGCCTAGCCTGCAACAGGAAAATTTGTTACAAAAAAAAAAGATTACCTTGATCTTGGAGCTCATTTTTATGATTTAACAACAAGTAACCTGTCTTATCAACAGTAATTAGCCCAGGAGTCAAGTTCAGAGTAAAAATTCAGAGTCAAGAGAGCAAAATAAGAAGTGGATTCACGCCCTGAACAAGATAAAAGACTAGCGGATCGGTTGATGAAAGTTTTCATAGATGGCTCGTCAGAACAGTGCTTTTAATAAAGCCCATTAGATGGCGTTTGAGCATAGGAAAACTGCACACTACATAAAACCATCGTCTTTTCTAGCGAATAAAGACCGAATTAGTACCCTAGTCACTCACTAGTGCAGAAGGGTTCTATGGTGTCAGGTGTAGTATTGCCCTCTTATTGTGGCAAAAGCTAACCGCTGAAGAGTCGAATTAGCTCCAGGCATGAGAGCTAATCCTCCCATCGTTCCAGTCCCAGTCTTCAGCCTTACCAGGCTACAGTAAAACCAGACAAGCATGCAGGGAACAAACTTTCTTATCTTACATAACGGCCATTTCGGGCAAAGAAAAACATTAAAACGAAAAAAATACATTATATATTCGGGAGAAAGGATGTTTTTCAAGGTGAAATCTTATAATCGTAATTATGTAATTGCTTTTATTTACTGGTTGCTCCTTGTGATTTTGGAAGCCAGAAGGTATTTCAGAACCCAAGAGTTCTCGCAAGAGTCTTGGTGCCGAGGAAAGATGAGTAAAATGAATAGAGACAATTTATTGCTTGAAGGAAGTGAATATATTTGCAGCTTGTCTATTTGCGCGCCTTAAAGTATTTGGTTAAGTGTGCGCTAACTCCCTAATGTCCAGCGATTGTTTCCAGGCTTGTACTGTATCCTTCTGTGTTTCTAATTTGTCTGTTTATGGCACTTGAACTTACTCAGGTTCCATATAGCGAACGTAATGTCTGTCTGTCGGTCGGTCTGTCCGCATTTTGCTAGTTTTGGAACTTCCACATGACCTAGGAAGATAAAACTTGGCACGCATATCAGGGACCCAACCGGATTAACCTGGAAATAATCACTTCCCCGATCCGACCATCGATGGGGGAGTGGCAAGATGGAGAATCCGGAAATTAGTAACATTCATAACTTTGCGTGCATTAAACTTGACAGGTATCAAGAACAAGTGTCTTGGATGTTCATTGTCAAATTCGGATCGGATCCGATAACTGGGGGGGGGGGGGGCTGGAGGGGGACACCCGAAATCTCTTGAAACGCTTTTTCTAGTTTTTGTCAAACCCCTACCCCTTTCTTCACACTAGTATAGCTCTGCTCGTGGATGAGTCATTCTTTGCTTAAATTTGTTCGGAGAGAGCTAGAGCAATCGAAGGTCGAAGGGGTTGGTATAATATGTTGTTGAACCTTAGTAGGGGTTGATATAGATTAGGGACTTCCACACAAGCTAGGACGATGAAACTTCGCAGGCATATCAGGGACCCGACCAGATTAACTTACAAATAACCATTTCCCCAATCCGACTTTCCCCGGATCCGGGAGTCCGGAAACTAGGAACAACGGTAGCAAAAGGGGAGCAAAAGGAAGCAAAAAGAGCGCTGCCCAATTGCGGTATCGATCCGCGGACGTCTGTGGCGTAGGTCCAGTGCTCTACCACGGAGCTACGACTTGATGTATTTAGAAGCGAATGCGGGAAGAGATGCGGTTTAAAGATTAAAGTAAGACTAAGTGGTCAGAACGATTGCTAAATGCTAACCAGAGCAGAAAAGAAACAGTAGTAGTCCAGTAAAGAAATCTCGTGAAACACTTCCAAATAAGTTAGGACAAAGAAACTTGGCAGGCATATCAGGGAACCGACCAGATTAACTTGGAAATAATCACTTTCCAGATCCGATCATAGTGGGGGGAGTGGAGGGATTGGAAATCCGGAAACTATTAACATGCATAACTTTAGAGAGGGTAATCGGACATGCGTGAAACTTGACATGTTGACATGACAGAACAAGTGTTTCAGATATTCAGTTTCAAATCCGGACCAGATTCGATACCTGTGGGGGGGGGGGGGGCTGGAGGGGGGCACCAGAAATTTCCTGAAACGCTTCCACATAAGCTAGGACAATAAAACTTGGAAGGCATATGAGGGAACCGACCAGGTTAACTTGGAAATAATCACTTCCCCGATCCAGCCATCGCGGGGGGAGTGGAGGGATGGGGAATCCGGAAACTAGAATCACACATAACTTTGGAACGGGTAATCGGACATGCATGAAACTTGACAAGTGTGAAGAACAAGTGTTTCAGATTTTCAATTTCAAATCTGGCCCGAATCCGATAACTGGGGGTGGGGGTAGAGGGGGGACCTGAAATCTTTTGAAACGCTTAGGGTCGAGGGATCGGGATGGAACTTGAAGGGAAGAACGAGCATTAAACCTAGATACTTTATTGACAAAATAGGACCGGATCGTGTCGCAGTGGAGGGTGTCGGAGGGGGTTTCTTGGATTTCCGCGGTGATCACGAGTTAGGGTACTTCCAGATGTACTATGACCATGAAATTTGGCAGACATGTTAGGAACTCTCCCAGGTCGACTTGAAAATAGTTCCTTCCCCGATACGGTGATGTTGGGGGAGTGGAAGGATGAATCCAGCATCTAGTGACATGCATAACTTTAGAACGGGGGATCGGACGTGAATGAAACTTGACAAGTGTCAAGAACAAGTGTCTCAGATGGTCAATTTCAAGTTCGGAACGAAACCAATAACTGGGGGGGGGGGGAGCTGGAGGGGAGGTGCAAGAAATCTGGTGAAACGCTTAGAGTCGAGAGATCGGGATGGGACTTGGAGGAAAGAACAAGCATAAGCCGTAGAGACAATACTGACAAAACAGGACCGGGTCTTGTCACAGTTGGGGGGAGTTTGAGAGGGTTTTCCACAATTCTGGTCATCACGAGCTGGGTTACTTCCAAATGTGCTATGACCATGAAACTTGGCAGGCATGTTAGGGATTGAGATGACAGTCAGTCAGATTGGCTTAAAAATAGTCCCTCCCCGATCCGATCATCGTTGTGGGAGAAACAGTTATCAGTGAGTGGAATAACCATTTCAAATTTAGTAGATCAAGCCGATTTTCTGATGAAATCAATATCGGAAGAGAGATGCAGCCTTGACAACTGCAAACCGTATCTGACAAACATGCTAACTGTTCTTACAAGTGCCATATGAGCTTTCAGCTCTTGTTTTAACTTTGTCTTGTATGGGTACTTATTATAGCAACAATACTTACTGTAAGTCCTTGATTCAGTCCTGCTCCACGGATGAAGACTCCGAGTCTGTTGGTACGGAGTTGTTCCCCACAACATGAAGGTTGGGTCATCAGGCGTGTTTTTTTGCCGTTCCCCGAGGACTCCACTTCAGGAGTCCTCGCGTTTTGTTTGTCCCGGGGCCCCACTCTCCGTGTTCTCGTGAGTCCCCAAGGACGGGTTATGCTCCGATTATCATCACCATGATCAAAAAGGACTGCCTTTCATATTCGGAGGGGAATCAATTTTTGCTGGTGTTGGTGCAATGTAAAATTAATTAAAAACAATCAAAATAAACAGAACCAAAAATAAAGTGGATCCAGACTAATTTCGTCAACTGCATCTTTTTTTCGAACAAAACCATTTTGGAAACATTCCCCGTGTTCTCGCTGTTTCTGTACGCGGAGTCCGAGTGGAGTGACTCCCTCTATTCTCGCCGTTCCCTTCGATTCCCCGAGGAGTCCTCGGGGAAGGGCGAGAATACGCCAATTGTTTCTGTTGGGATTGGGTCTTTGCCCTTATGTTATCGATATAAATGGGCTCTTGCAGAAGGTCAGAAACTGCTCTGGAGTTCGTAGTCTGTGGTTTGCAGTACGCCGGGGGGGGGGGGGGGTGGCAATGATGGAAACGTGATACCCAATTTTCGATGGAAGTTCTGCACATAGCCGATATCGTGAAAATAATGTCTTATTTCACCACATGCTAGGAAGTCTACATTTTCTTGTCATGCCTCTACTGTTGCATGGCCTTGGACCCGTCTGCATCGTCATTCGAGTCTAACGCCTTTCAGTGCAAATAAAGCATCGTCCAAATTGGTGAAATAAGCTGAATAGCGCTATACGCGAAGCTTACGTCTTAATCTTAATATAACGCCACGGCCCACGCCTGTTCAAATAGGAACCCGAGAGGTTCTTATGAATGCAGCGTTCGGTGTTGCCACGCTGCTAAAGTTTTTCGAGTTTCTAAAGATCAGAAAAAGTGTTCTTAGTACTACTTGAAGTACACCAGTACAATTTGACGAACAATCTATTATAAAAAGCTATTAAATTTACGGATGGACAGCATTGGTCCTCAAACTAGCAGTAAGCAGTCGTAACAGAACAAAACGTGTTCTTTTGAAGAAAAGTTGTTTCTTCAGCTTCCAACAAAGTAGAACTTTATAGTGCTTCCCGTGGCAACCCCGATGACGCTGCTCTTCTCCTCGGCCCGCTGGCGGAACCAACCAAGCGATCTGATTGGCTCGGCAAAAGGGAGAATAGAGCTGAGCTCCATTTTTCTTATTCGCCTTATTACAGCGCGCCCCGAGGAAAAGAGGAATCTGTAATAAGCCTTATACGCCGTAATACACCTTACAACACCTATTTGGACAATGCTTCAGGTTTCGATCGATCTTGCGACTAGTGTCGCTGAGACGGGCTGCCTGCATACCATCGATCCCCTAAACGTCACCCAACAGAATCCCCCAAAAAGGTGCGCATGACAAAACTTCCCCAACCAAAGCGTCCCGACCAAATGCCTCCGAAAAGCCTGTTTTTTTTATTGTTAAAGGACCCCTCGCACTATTTACTCGTCAAACTTACAGTATTTCAGATGGAAAAAACTTCTCGTAGACAACCGTCAACAGCATTATACACATCGAAGGTAGCAAAACACGGCAAGTGAGAAAATCAGCGTAGTTTTGTTAGAGGGGTTAGAATGTACCGTACGAAATTGGGGTCTCCGGGTTTAGAAATATATGGAGTGTTTATGAAGTAGGTTGCATTAGTATTATAGGTAAGACAGGTTTTTTAAGCCAGTGGCGCCATTTCAGTAAACCTCAGGGGGGGGGGGGGAAACATCCTTTTTGGGCCCCCATCCTAGATTTTTTTTTTGCTCAAACGCAAAACTTAATTGCTTTTTTAGGCTAAAATTAAAGCAGTTAATATATACCACATATACCACAATGAGCATATGCAGGAACCACACATTGTTCAAAGACCCTTCACAAATAAAAACAATGTGGCCTGGAGTTTGAAGCCTACCCATATGACAGAATAAGCGACTTTCGACCCTCTTCTAGGCTTTCGATCGAAACCCTATCGAGATTTGTCGCGATCTCGAGAAGTAGGTCTGGATTCATGAAATCTTTTGAGTTTGGATATGGGATTAACATTATAAAACATCTAACAAACACCAAATTACATTGAAACTGAGCGCCGCAGGCAAACAAAATTTGAAACATCAGCCTTTTTTCTGCTAAAATACAAAGATTTTGGTTCAACATCAGATTACTAACTGTGCGGTGCTGTGTGAAATTCACCGTTTGTGAATTTTCAGTATGTCAAGCAACAAGGAATATAGACAAAAAAGCTCAGATTTTGGGCCCCTTTAAAATTCATGGGGGGGGGGGGCATGGGGGGCCATGACCCCCCCCCCCCCACTGCTTTAAGCTGTTTTAGACCCCATATACGTTCACTGCTACATTTGGCGTTAAGCTTTTAGCTTGTCACCATACTTACACAGATGCAAACAGGTTACACATACTACACGAACAGATACAGAGTACAGACAGACCTCAAAAAAAGGAAATTCTTTTCTGGTCCAGCACCCAGACAGCACAGTATGGTGTATTTCGAAGATATGGCCTATATCCTAAGCCACTGGCCCCATATCTGTCTTTTCTGCCTATAAGACTTTACGGTCAAGACTGTCCAGAAAAGGACTGAGGAAAAAGGAATTTCTTTTCTGGTCCAGCACCCAGACAGCACAGGTGGCATAGTGTATTTCGAAGATATGGCCTATCTCTTAAGCCACTTATTTCGTTCTGGCGTCACTCATGTTCTGCGAAAGAAGGAGATTAAAAAGATGAGATCATGTTATTTTAAATATGCAAAGCACCTGCTCCACTTGTCGAAATTATGTCATAGCCATACATTGACGGAGAAATTCAAAATTCAAGACGCAAGTGTTACCCTTTTGGATGTTTCGTCATCACTTTCAAAACTCATGGATAACAAGGCCCAACCAGCACACGATGTCGTCCACTGCTTCCTGACCGAAGATTAAAAATTAAGTGTCTTTTTCTGTGTGTATATATGTATTTTGTTTATTTTCTTTATTTTCGTCATTTACTCCGCCTTTTCAAAATGGCGGGTCATAAATAAATTACTTACTTACTTACTTACTGGCCCCATATACGTCTTTTCTGCCTATAAGAATTTGTACCCAAATCTATACTGAAAAAGAGCCACGAGCTCATATGGCAATTGTTACGAGTAGGTGGTGTGAGAAATGAGAAAGTAAATCTGGCATTTTTTCGGGAATTCCGATACCCCTCCCGACCGTGCTCGGTTCTGGTCCAGACCCTCAAAATATGTCAATTAAGGCCAAGTTTCCAAGTTTAATTCAAATCACCGCACTAGTTTAGCATTTCCGTGACCCCCCTTCCCCACTCTGGCCAAATACGACTCGGGCACATAAACTTTGCAACTATAGCATCTCCTCTTCCGGTCCATCAAGTTTAACTCGAATCGGAGCATATCTGCAAATTTTCGGTTCCCGCTTCATCCTCCTCCTACTTTGGTCAGATCCGGTTCGGACGCCAAATGACAAATCTAGGCCGCATTAACTTGTTGTTGTCCAACTTGCATCTCATTCTGCCCATCCGTTTTGTTTGTGTGCATGTCACAAGTTTCCGGACTCCCCCAACCAATGGCCGCATGGAGTTCGTACACATGCTTCGCATATGTAGGTCATCAGTTCATATCACCCGCAGGCTAAAGTTTTACTTGAATCGAACCATTTTTCCGCAACCTACGGAAGTCAGTAATTTCCGGATTCCCCCTCTTTCAACTCCCCGTAAAATGGTCAGATTCAGGAACGAAAGTCTCCCTAGGGCGTTGTGTGGGCCGGGTCACTAATATGCCTGCCAAGTTTTATCATCCTTAGCACATTTGGAAGTATCCTATCTCACGATCACGGGAATTCCGGGAAACCCCCTCCAGCTTCCCCCAAAGAGCCCCGATATGATTTTGTTCTGTCAAGAACTTATCTAATGCTTGTGCTTGTTCTTCCCACCAAATTCCATCCCTATCCCTTGAAACTAAGCGTTTCACAAGAATTCCGCTCCCCCCCCCCCCCAAGTATCGGATCCGATCCGGACTTTACATGGAACATTTGAGACAATAGCTCTTTCCACTTGCCAAGTTTCATTCAAATCCGATCGCCCGTTCAAAAATTATAAATGATACTAGATTCAGGATTCCCCATCCCTTTAGTCCCCCGCACGATGTTCGGATCGTGCAAACGACTATTCTCAAGTCGGTCAATTTGGTCCCTCATATTCCTGCCGAGTTTCGTAATCCTATTACATCAGGAAGTACCGAACCCGACGGATCGCCAGAATCCCCCCCCAGCTCCCCCCACAGTGCCCGAGTCCGTTCCGGTTGTGTGAATGATGTATCTAGCACTTGTGCTTGTCCTTCCCACCAAGTTTCATCCCGATCCCTCCACTCTAGCTTTTCCCAAGATTTCCGATCCTCCCCCCTCCAACTCCCCCCAAAGTCACCGAATCCGCTTCAGATTTGAAGTGGGTCGTCTGAGACATGAGGTCTTTTCAAATATCAAGTTTCATTAAGATCCGATCACCCGTTCAAAAGTTATAAATACCTCAATATTCCAGATTCCCCTCCCTCCACTCCCCCCACGGTGCTCGGACCGGGGGAGTGACTATTTCAGACTTAATCTTTTGGGGACCCTGATATGCCTGCCAAGTTTCATCGTCCTAGCTTATACGGAAGTGCCCAAACTAGCAAAACCCGGACCGACCGACAGACCGACGGACGGACAGAAATTGCGAATCAATGCTTGGGGACGTTTTTTTTCGTGGGAACGTTTAACAACGAAGCCTGTCAGACACTTTAGTATGTTTAGCGGATGTTTGACTCAATGATGATTCTGGCCCCCTCTGTATAATAGCGAAAAGAGCCAAGGGGAGGGATTTCTCACTCGCATAATTGGTCTTCACCAAGAGAAGCTGAAGCATGGGATATTTTAAACGAAGAACCGCTAGACCATTCCCTTAGCGGAATCTCGTACTGATTCGTAATCGTAACAAATAGACTTTTTGTAAACATGACGCATCACTTTATCGTTTTGAGTAAATAAGACCAGTAGACACATAAACGTATGCATCGACCGTAGACAATTGATTGATTTTGTGTTATCGAAGTAGGAAGGGACAATTGTGAAAATTATGAAGAATCTTCAGAAAGGTACAGTTATTTTCTTTACTTGTTACCTATTAGTTGCAAAACAATACATACATATAAAAACAAAAATCAGAAGCTCAATATGAACACCAAAATAAAACCCCTGACCCCCCCCCCCCAACGCTCTCGATCGTTAAACATCACAAATATTCCATTGCCAGTCATCCAGTGACGATTCATTGTAGTTATGGAAGGAAATTAAGAATCCAGGGGTCGCAGAACCGTACCCAGGCATTGAGGAAAATCATTAGCCACTTGCAGTTAGCAAACTGAAGGAGAATAATCTATGTGCGAGTGTTCACAGCACTTATGCGGGAGGAAAGTGTTGCTGGGATCACAATTTACGGAGAATAGCTGGTTTAAGCCCCGCTTCCCGATGAAAAATTTATCTCAAAATAGTAGTACGAAGTTGTACCAAAAAGTAGCATGCAGTACTTACTGATGCACTTACTACTTACTTACTACTTACTACTACATGCTTCTACTTCAAGGCTACCGTGTTACTGCATACTACTGCATGCTACTATTAGCAAGACTGGATGCTACTATGGCAAGACAGGATGCTACTGGATACTACTACTTAAGATTGGACCAGTCTGAGGCACATTAAATGATAGTATTATTTGCTAGTAGGGGGAGCGGGTGGAGGTCTGGGACACAAGTAGGTACGGGACACGTGTACTTTCTCGCATCCAGCTGATGGGAAAATTCTGAATATTGGACTGAATAAGCACTATCTAGTGGCCACTTTAGTCAGATCACATTCAGTACGACTGTATAACTTTCATTTCAGAAATTTATCAAAAGTAAGTTTTTCGCGGTCATTTCCAGGATCTTGTGCTGACTTCACACACGAGGCACGTCTTTGTCTATCGAGTCTGGGTTTTCGTTGTTGTTTTGTTTCATAGCTAGGTCAATGCTGCACACACTAGCCCCTTTGTTTTTAATGTACTGCTGCCATCTTTTGACATTTTGTGAAAAAAGTGAAATTTGACCGTCCGGGGAGGACTGGGACATGGTACAGTGAGGAGCATTGGGACACGCGGCCACAAAGTCAATGTGATTGGGGCACTATGTCCCATACCTCCTCAAAGCGACAAACTGATGAAGACCGAATATTTATGTCCGTCTGCTTCTAGTTTGTACTTTCATTGACCGTAAAATAAGCTGTGATTTACGGAAAATGCTTTGAAGGTGTTACAACTCTTCAGCAGCACTTGCCGCTCTAAATATCCTTAATTTAGCCCACTTCTTGTTCCTCTTAAAACTGAAGTTTGTATTACACTGAATAGATTGTACTGAATTGCCACCATCGCTGTCCATGCTGCATGTCCGTCTTGTCGACTAGGCTCGACATTTGCAGGTCTAGTGTCGATTATACTTTCACAGTCGTTCTCTCGTATTCCCTGTATAACTCAGTTCAGTATATTCATGGATAATGTCTTCGCATTGATATAGCAGTCGTGGGAACCAATCAGAGTGTGTTCACTAGACCTGCATCTTAAGAGCATGAAATAGCTTTCAGCCTCAAACAACCTGTGTTATAAAAGTGGAATCATTTGAGCTGAAAGCTACGGTTGTTGAAGCTGCCCACTCCAACTTCCAGTGGAGGGATCCAGAGTTGTACAGAACAATACTGTTTCGTAAAAAATCTCTATATTTATAGTATTTGGTTGTGTTTTTCTATTTAATTCCTTTTCTTTACATAAGCGATGTCCCAGTACATTGTGTCCCAATCCACCCCACCATTATGTCCCAGACCTCCACCGGTCCTCAAGCATTGGGACAAAACAGAGGGTGTCATTTTTTTCCTAATAAAAAAAAATACACATGGAGGAAATAATTAAAAAATTAAGAGTCTTAGCCGAATCCCTAAGCTAAAGTTTGGGGGATCGACTAAAAGCAGGAAAGGAAAGGCAAGGGAAAAGCAGGAAAGAATACTAAAACCAGGAAGGGCAAACTCAAACGAGGAAAGAATAACCAGGAATCGAGGATTCGAAGAACTGGCAAGCCTTTCCTCTGTTTAGTATCCCGTGAGGGGTCGGCAACTTACGTTTGTAGAAGTTCACCCTTTCCTCCTTTTAGTACCCTGTCGGTAGGCGACTAAGATCATGAGTCCAACGAGGGGTGGGCAATTAAGATCTAACTAAGATTTTCAGGTCCACCATTTCTTTCCTGGTTTTAGTAACTTGTCACGGATAGTACCTTTACTAGAACGAGGAAAGAAATTGGGAATTCTAAAAAACTGGCAAGACTTTCCTCTGTTTAGTATCCCGTGAGGGGTCGGCAACTTACATTTGCAAAAGTTCACCTTTTCCTCCTTTTTAGTACCCTGTCGGTAGGTGACTAAAATCATCCAGCGAGGGGTCGGCAACTAAGATCTTTCAAGTCCACCATTTCTTTCCTGGTTTTAGTAACTTGTCAGGGATAGTACCTTAGACTACTAAAACGAGGAAAGATACGGTGGATTCTAAATTATTAGTTCTTGAGGGGTTAGCAACTATTGAAAGTTAAGGTCACCATTTCTTTCATCGTTTTTGTAGCTTGTCACGGGGAGTACTAAAACGAGGAAAGAAATGGTGGATTTGAAATATCTTAGTTGCCGACCCCTCGCTGGAATCATGACCTTAGTCGCCTACCGACAGGGTACTAAAAGGAGGAAAAGGTGAACTTTCACAAGCGTAAGTTGCCGACCCCTCAGTACTAAACAGAGGAAAAGCCAGGCACAGCTTGCCAGCTTTTTCGAATATTAAAAGGTGAACTTTTACAAATGTGAGTTGCTGACCCCTCACGGGATACTAAACAGAGGAAAGGCTTGACAGTTTTCTAGAATTCCCAATTTCTTTCCTCATTTTAGTACTCTATGGTACTATCCGTGACAAGTTACTAAAACCAGGAAAGACATGATGGACTTGAAATATCTTAGTTGCCGACCCCTCGCTGGACTAATGATCTTAGTCGCCTACCGACAGGGTACTAAAACGAGGAAAAGGTGAACTTTTACAAATGTGAGTTGCCGACCCCTCACGGGATACTAAACAGAGGAAAAGGCTTGCCAGTTTTTCGAATCCACGATTCCTGGTAATTCTCCTCGTTTTAGTTGGCACTTCCTGGTCTTAGTATTCTTTCCTGCTTTTCTCTTGCCTTTCCTTTCCTGCTTTTAGTCGATCCCAAAGTTTGGTCTATTGCACGATGTCTTAGCTCACTTAGTTTTGACGCTATGGTCCGAAGACTGACTTTTGTCCCAGACCTCCACCCGCTCCCCATAGTATTTATTACATACAACTTTTTCGTACAACTACCATACAACTACGCAGGCTACAAATTTTTCATCGGTTTTTTTTTTTTTCAGGACTATACTTCTTTTTTATCCTTCTCATCTCGTTTATCCTCGAAGCCAGTTCAGCGACGACTCCAAATTGGAACGAAGTTTGCAAGGACCTTTGTGCCACCGGTGATGGCGGAACTCTGTGTAACTGTGCGATTTTGCCCTAGACTCATCCTCCTTCGTCCGTTCGCCTTGCAAAAGACGAAGAAAAGAGTATATCTGCTGTTTGAAGGGCACTGCAAACTGTGGAATACCAAATTGAATCCACAAAATAATCAGTGTTACCCTTTTCAGGAAGAAAAGGCGACCATGTGTGTTTTTTGTAGGACGAAATACGTTCAGAGCGTGTTCCACCCTACTTACCGTAGTTACTACGCATGACGTCACGAATTCTGGCTTTTTGCCGTCAATGCTGGAACGATTTTTCTATTTTCCAGCAGGATATCATGCCACGGGCGAATCGGACCAATCACGTTACAGAGATGCGTAGTTACTACGCTGACTACGCTCCCGAGCATGGTAAGCAAATAGTAACTATTAGTTACTATTTAGAGAAGGTTGGAACGGTCAGCGTAGTAACTTTTCGTGAGGATGGAACGGAAATAGTAACTAATAGTAACTATTGTAAGAAGGGTGGAACACGCTCTCAGTCTTCAAGAAGTGAAGTTGAATATTTAGAGGTAGAAAAGTCTGTATGTGTTTCTCAAAATATTGCCTGAAGAACTGACCATTTTTCTGCAGACTGGTCCTATTGGTTTATTTTAAACTCAGTTTTATAATCGTAATTTTGTTCTGTTCTTCGTATACGGAAATAAACACTGATTACTCCTAAAGTTGCTCTGTTTCCAGGCTAAGGGACTGCTTGAAGCACCGGCCATCTTTTTGCAGACCGATCGTCCTTTTTCTGAAGTGAAGATCGTTTTCTGCTGTTTGTTTTTAAATCGTGATTTGTGTCGGCTATTGTTCTTAGGATAGGAATAAGAACAACTTTTTAGACTTCTTAAGTATAGCTCTTTTTCTACTCGTTTATTCTAAACTTGGTTTGACGATCATTTTTTTTGGATCGCAAAACGAAAGTGACGGGAGACCCATGATTTCGTAGAAGTTGTCCGTCCGTCCGTCTGTCAGCACGATAGCTCTCGAAGGGGATGAGATGTTTTGTTCAAACTTGGTGTGAGGGTTCTTCGGGTCAAAAGACAGGCCGAGTTCGTACATGGGCTCCCTAGCCCTAAATTTAGGTGTGGGAGAGGGGGTTCAAATTAAGAGGCGAACAATTTTTTTTTAGAAAACTAATGAGATAATCAGTTTAGGGGTAAGGAGACATGCTGAATCCGTATGTGGACATAATTTTCTCCCCAGACACTGGACCGTTGGTCCTTCTGTCGTCTGTTGGCACGATGACTCTCAAAGGGGGTGGATATTCTGTTCAAACTTGGTGTGAGAATTCATTGGGTTAAAGTACAAGGGAAGTATTTAGGGATGGGGGAGGGAGGTTCAGATTAAGGGTTACAAAAAATATTTGCACGCTACTGAGATCGTTGTTTTATAAGAAAGGATGCGTACTGAATCCATCTCTGAACTTTCTTCTCCTGTCGGGCAAATAGTTGGCCGGGAGTTCGGCCAAAACCGGCAACTTTGAAGAAGTTAAAAGTTTGACGGTGAAAACGGATACGTCAGCTACATTTTATTAGAGCTATATTTCGGCCCTTCTTGGCAAGGGTCCTCTTCAGGCTTAAGCCGCTTAAGCTGGAAAATGAACTTGCGGAAAAACAATTACCGTCAAACACGATTCGCAGCCAGCTTGGGGTGAAGGAATCGCTAAAAGTTGTTTCTGAAGTCGATTTGAGATTTCGGTGTTTGGGATAAGGAAACGTGCTCAATCCATTTTTGAAAGTTATTCTCTTGCCGGATATGTCAGTTATTCAGGAGTCGATCCTCCATCGAGAATCCTGCCAAAACCGAGAATTTTGTAGATGAGAGATTTTGTATAGGGATAAGGAGACATGTTGAGTCCATTTTTACAATTTGATTTCCTTGACGGATATGCAGTTCAGCCGGAATCCGGCGAAAACCGAAAATTTAGTGTAAGTAGAAGTTTTTTTTCAAGACGATGAGAGCTGAATCCAGTTCCGCGTACGAATCCGGATGAATTCCTTGTCACCGAACAAGGAATTAGTCCAAAATCCTGCAAGCGTAAAATTTGATAAAATAGTGAAAGTTGATTCTGAAGATGTGTAGAGATTTGATTTGATCAAGGGCAAGAATGCACGCCAAACTCATATGTGCTCTTTGTTTTCTAAGCAGATCGTCTAGCCCTAATCTGTGAAAAACCATAACTTTTGTTCTTTGTTCATGTCTAAAAAATCTCTCTGTCATACTGTTAGTCGCGATAGAGATAATAGGACTAACTCCTAAAATGCTTTACTACCTGGTAAATTATACGATCAAAATCGGACAGTTATCTGGAAATGTCAAAAACGAATAAAATGCTCCGATTAATTTACAAAGTGGTGTATATGTAAAAGAACAGAATAGTTTATTATTTTCGACTAGAATTGTTACACCGGGCGTAATTTGACCCTAATCTGGTAATCTGAGCTGGAAAAAACAACAGGTTCACGGGATCTGGCGAAGACAGAACATCGACAAGACCCGATTGTCTGGATGAATGTATGCATGCATTCACCTTTGGGATCCGATCAAACCTTTGTTCGTGTCCTTAAGTGCTGCTCTTTTCAGAGCAAAATAACACTAGGGAGTAGCGTCAAGGCCTATGCTTTCCTTGCTTCGCAAATGGGCCAGACTCAACGCGCCGCCTACGACGCTTGCGGCATTTAAAGCAGGGGAGGCTGTATAATTTTTTTGCTGTGCTCAGAATATGAAGTTATTGGAGCCAGCGCTGGTGCACGACCGATTGAGTTTCAGTAGGGACGTTCACTGTCGCTAGTGGTGCTAGTTTCGCTGCTGTTCGAGTGTGTGTCACTTTTTTCAGGTCGAGGCGCTACTCCCTAGTGTTATTTTGCTCTGGCTCTTTTCCTGCTGGTCTATTTGAACTCGACTTGATAATCGTACTTTTTGTAATGTTCGTAGAGTATGGGAATAAACAATGATAACTCCTCGAATTGCTCAGATTCCATGCTAAGCGCTAAGGCGTTCCAGACTAACGCCTGAAAAACTGATCATTGTTTTGCAGACCCATTGTCTTTTTTCTCAAAGAACTTGACTTACCCATAAAACTAGTGCAACCTACTTCCGTAATCGCTCCACTCATTCTTAAACCCGGAGACCCCAATTTCATACGGTACATTTTAACCCCCTAACTAAACTTCACTGATTTTCTCACTTGCCGCGTTTTGCTACCTTCGAAGCATGTCATGCTGTCGATGGTTGTTTATGAGAAGTTTCTTCATCAGAAAAACCGGTTATGTAAATTTTGACTTGTTTTTGCTAGAAGTCAACATGCTTGGAAAAAAACTTAGAATAGCCAAAGACACGTGTAGTATGACGAAAGCAGAGCTTGTTTTAAAGTATTCAACTATTTCAACATTCTGGAAATTAAAGAGTAAATAGTGCGAGGGGTCCTTAAAAGTAAAAATCCTTTTTCTAAGTGCAACTCTTTTTCTCCTGGTTTATTCTAAACTCGGTTTTACAATCATATTTTTTGTTTATGTTCTTAGGATAGGGAACTAAACTTTAGTTTTTCTCCACAAACTTCTCAATTTCCATACTAGGGGGGCCGCCGCCTTTTCCTGGAAAATCTGATAGCTCTTTAATATTCTAAGATTTGCATTCGGATCGATCGTGAAATGCTATGACCTCGCAGGCCATTGGATTTGATTATGTGGACGGGGAAACAGATATTAGTGCTGATTCGCCGAGCCAGAGCGAGGGGCGGCACCCTGTTCTTGGATTAGTGGGATTCATTCCGCCTGCGCGAAATGAAAGGTACTCCACTAAGAGACGTGGTATTTTCGGTTCAGATCGGTGCGAAATGACGACTGCAAAAGATCAGAACAAAATGGAGCTAAAAGACCCTGTGACGTTGAAAGACTCTCTCGTGAACTTGCACTTGGGGGAAAAGGACATTGGAAAGATGATGTACACCGGTAAGAACATACCTCTGCTTTCTTCCTATTCATAAGATTGCCTCGAATGTGTATAACTTTGGTGACGTAACGGTTATAAAGGAAATATGCGTCTGTCCATTAGGCGTCACCTAGTTGAAATGGTAAGCATACGTCTTTAAGCGCCATCTTGATCTCTGCAATACGCCAATACCAAAGCATTAGTTACATGATACCTATGCCTTCGTCAAAGCTGCCCGTCCGTCCGTCCCTCTGTTAGTACGATAACTCTCCAAGGGGTTGCTATATTTTGTTAAAAATTAGTGTGAAAATTCTTCGGGTCAAAGAACAGGCCAAGTTCGTAGATGGGCTCTGTAGCCGTGTATTCAGCGGTGTGAAATTTAAATTAAAAGGCGAAAAAAATATTTTTGTAAAGCTTATAAAATAGTCGGCTTAGAGGTAAAGAGAGATGCAGGATCCGTGTCTGAACTTCATGTCTTTACCGGAAAAGGAGTTCGCGCGGAACCCGTCGTTGTAGGAATCCGCGAACCCTCCAGTTGTAGATTTGATGATAGGTTTGATACAGGTTCGATGAATTTTGTTGGGTTTGAGGACTCGATATCGAGCTCTGTATGGGGATATAACACATGCTGAATCCATATCTGAGCTTGGTTTTCTCAGCGGATTAGTCGTTTGGCCGTAATCCGCCCACAATACCAATATCACTTTTTGCAAATTTTCAAGCGATTAGGGAGAAATAACATACTTACGGCCTGGCGAAGGCCGGGAATTTACAAGGCCCGATTGCTTGGATGAAAAGTCCGAAACCTTGGTCTTGCTTTCCGCGTCATCTATTAATTAATTTGGCACTATATGGCCACTTAAAACCCTTGTGTTAAGGGGCTTCCGCACTGAATAGGCAAGACCCTTGCCTTGCGCTCTTGTTGCGTTTTGGTTGCGTGAGATGCGTCAGCCCTCTCCACCGCGAAGGCTTGCGCGTTCCGTCTGCACGAAAGAGAAATGGTCGGTTTTGACGAGAACAAAATGACTATTTCTGAATCGTTATATTAACTGCGATTTCCACGTCTCGTGGGCCCTTAGCTTAGCTGGAAAGCGGTTTTAGTCTCTCTGTGATTGGAGAATAAATCATTTTACATCGTCCGTACTCTAAGCACCTCTGGCCTAATCGCGTTACTGAAGCAGGAATTAAAAAAAATATTTCTGGCTAAGAGAAGCGAAATTCGCACCCAGTGGGAACTATAGCTTGGTGCCCACAGCCACGACGCGGACGCGACGCAAACGCGACGTCAAAGCGAAGAAAATTCGAGTTGGACTTGAGATTACGCGGCGCGAATATTTTCCGCTAGCGACGCCAAAACCGTCTTGGCGAATGCAAGTCCGCGTTCTTTGTGCAGCAAGCCTTAAACTAACTTCCCATTAAGAGTGATACTGGTCTGTTCAACCAGTGGCTTAAACGGATACGTCAGCTACGATGCTTTGGCAGCGATATTTTGGCCCTTCTTGGCAAGGGTCCTCGTCAGGCTGAACGTCAGGGGCAACGTCGGGGACAGGAAGAAACGACCCTGCAATCTGGATCGACAGTCTGATCCTGGTCTGTGAATTCCGCGTTACCTCGTTACGCAAGAAATACCTTTTCCTACAGTTTCTGGTTACTAAAGCAAAATCACATTGGGTATTTGTCTTTACTTGGAAAATCTGAAAATGGTGTTTCATCGTTCAATGTACAGTCGTAGGCTAGCAACTACTAGCTACCTCCAGTAAAAAATCCCTGATTTTTGGATAGGCTCTGCCAAAATGCGGACACTCACAATTGGGTGTTTCCGAAATCAGTCATAACAAGACCAAAGGTTTCGATGGGATCCCAGAAATTAATATTTTATCCAGACATTCGGTCTTGTCTTCGCCAGACACCTTGCACATTTTTACTATTGAAATTTAGAAACAGATTAAGGCAAAATAGCTAATCATCTGAGAAAACCAAGTTTAGATATGGATTCAGCATGTGTGTTTACCTCTTTAAGTCATATCTATTTTGACGAAACTGATCGAAAGACTAGATTAGATTAGATTAGATTTTATTTTACACATGTATACAAAACATTTTACAGCACCTGCTAAGAAAGACCCAAAGGGTTTGTTGGCCGCAGTCTTCTCTATTCTACATAATGTGGTAACACTATTTTTACATTAATATACATGCCATTCATACACTCTTCATACATATACAGCAAACATTCTGCTTACAAAAAACACTCACGCATCATTACTTCCTGCCTTACTTCTGCCAAATTTCCGATTTCGGCCGAATACCGGGCGAACTACTTGTCAGGCAACAAAAATAAAGCTCAGAAATGAATTCAGCGTATATCTCCTTACCCCTAATCGAACATCTAATCAACTTCAAATAGACTTATAACAAATTTTCTGTTTCAGCCAGATTCCGGGTGAACTATATGTTCGGGTAAAAAATAATTGTCATACACGGATGGCTCTTCTTACACCTAATCAACTTCAAATCAAACTTTTGCTTTTAACGAATTTTCCCGTTTTGCCCGGATTCCGGGCGAACTACTTGTCCGGGTAGAAAAATGGAGCGAAAACGATTTTCATCATCGTGTTCAGCATGTCTCTTACCCCGTAATCGACTATCTCATTAGTTGTTTAAAAATAGTTTTGTTTGCCGCTTTATTTGGACCCCCTCCCTAAATGTAGGGATACAGAGCCCATTTACGAAGTCGACCTTTCTCGTGATCCAAAGAATCCTCACACCAAGTTTCATCAAAATATTCTATTTCCTTCGAGAGTTATCGTGCTGACTTATCGTGCTGACAGATGGACGGACAGACGGAAAACTTTTACGAAGTCGTAGGTATCCCTCCACTTAGTTTTGTGATCCCAAAAAGTCGAAGAATTTTTTTCTAAAAAACAGTCTTTTTTTCTGAAAATCAGTCGGTAAAAATGACCGGGAAGTTGGTAAATACCTTGCTCACCCAATCATTTGGCTAGTAACGCTTCTGCTTGTTCCAGCAATCATCCTCAGTTCGGGTGAATGTAATTTGGTACGATGCAGCGCAGGCACTCCTGGAATTTGGATCCTTTTCCAATCCCTCTTCCGAGAGTTTCCAAACTTTCGATTATCATCATCCATTTCCGTTGGAATGAAACTATTGAAGTCTCTAGTTTTAATTAAACTTTATATGGCGACTCAGGGAGGCATTATTGAATTCCAGATGGCTGGAAACACCGGATAGACATTATTCCAGTTCAAAGACTGCGCGGTGTGTCTTTTATTAGAATTCTGGATTTGAATTATCCAGGAGTTAAAGGAAAAAAAAAATCAGAAAAAACATACAGGCAGGTTCTGTTTCTTGACAGTTTTTTCTGATCATGCCAACCGTTCTTCTACTACACTTGCATCTTTTATCCTATACCAACTGTGCCCTGTGCTCTGTCAACTCAGCCACCCGTGGTGGCAGTGGCGCCAGTTTTAAACTGGTGATAACACTGCTGTCACGAGTTTTGGGGGCCGTCCGGTTTTACCAAACAGGACTTGAAAATGTGCCGACAAAAAACGCTGCTTGGCTCAAAGTGACAATAGCTGCGCTCGTTGCACTCCGTGCTGTCTCTGGTATTTTGTCACCGGTGTGTGGTTCTTCTCTTGTAACGCGTTTTTTGGCTCACCAGTGAGTGCAAAAATGACCTAAATTCTGGGTTTTGCGCAAAACCTCATCAAGTGACTAAAAGTTGCTAAGCTCTCGGTAAAGCCGGGCCCCGAGCAGGTTCTGGTTATTCTGCACCGGTGAGATAAAACTGTACACCAGTTAGTTAAAAAAGGGGTTACATGTTACAAGACTGGTGAGTAGTCACCCATAGATGCAAAAATGGGTTATAAGAATAACCGGAGAGGACCGGTGAGAGCTCCCATGACAAAGGATTTAAAGCGTGCTTCTCACTTCTGTTTTTTTTTAAGGATTTCATGTCACTAGTCTTTTACAGGATCACACTCTATTTACGGTACATAATTTGAAACCACATGGTGCTGATGATGATGCTGAAAATGTTGCTGTTGAGATATAGAAAAAGATGAAAACCAGCCAATCAGGTTCAAGACTTTTAAATAGCCAATGGGGTCAGAGTATTTTGAACAAGAAATCAGAATTTTCAGTGAGAAGATCTGCCATGACAGAAATAGGTCTCAGCTTAAGTATTGGAGTTGTTTTTGTATTTTTACTAATTCGGGAATACTATCAAGATAGGTCAGAAGGAAAAATATTGGGAAAAAAGAAGAAAAGTAGATCTTTCTTTCAAGATATTTCTATCATTTTTTGGATAACTGTGAAGTATCACAGGGACAGATTGAAAAGATGACGGAAATACCAAGTGATCCTGTACCTTTGAGAGACGTCTCTTTCCATGCAAATTCTAGCTTTTAATGTGGTTCAAGCCCCCCAAAATTCCAAGCCTGAAATGCCAACTAAATGACGTACCCTTCTTCTAAATGGTGAAAACTGCAAAATGAGGCACAGGCAAAACTTTGTGGAAACACTGATGATCAGAGTTCCTTTTTGCGATCCAAAGACCAGCCCGAGACTACCTATTAAACCACAGAGCTGTCTGGCGAAAAAAAGGGGCCATCCAGGTTAAAGTAGATCAAAAGTACATTTATTCTGAATTTACATCAAAGAAAAGGAGGCTAGTTTTCACGTTAAGAGACATTCTTATTCCTGAATTACTGCAATCATTAGGTGTACCAGTTAAGTCATGATGGCAACCCTTAAATGACAATTCCTATGGGTTGCCAAATGAATGGCAACCCTTAAATGGTAAAGAACAAGAGCTAAACGAATGCCACTTAAATTACCGAACTCAGTAACTGCCGTGAACCAAAATAATTGCGGACTTAATGCCACTTGCCACTAAATAATGCCACTTAAATTACCGAGCTCAGTAACTGCAGTGAACCAGAATAATCAGTTCGTACTACCGAAAAACAAACTAAAAAAGCAGGATAACAACCAAATTTCATAATGGAATAAAACTCTAGTTAGAACCACCTAAAACAACCGAATGTGGCAAGTCAGGTAATAGATAGGGACTAAACAGAAATTCGGTGAATTACCGAATTTGGTAACGAATCAGAACCAAATGAAACTGATTAATCACAGAATTATGAAATGGACTGACCGAATGCGATAGAACAGATCGGATCAAATAAACATGTTAAATCATCGGAGTTACGAAGGGACGGACGGGAAGCGGTGAAATCGATGCAGATTGAACAGAAGTTGGATGAATCACCAAATTTGATAAAGAATGGGAACCAATAAACTAAATCACCCTGTTTGGAACTGTGGGTACAAAAGATTTTGTAAAACGTGCACCACGGCTTCGCGGCGATTCCCGTTTCGACCGGAATTTTCTGCTTCGGCGAAAATTTGACCGAATGCCCAAAACGTAGGGGGAGGGGGGGGGGGGCGTGCCCCCCCCCCCTCGGGAGGCCCCTGCTCTTCAAAGTTAGGTCCTCTTCAAGCTGGTAAATGAACTTTGAAGTTCATTTTCCAGCTTGAGCCTGAAGAGGACCCTTGCCAAGAAGAGCTCTAATAAAATTGAGCTGACGTATCTATCGAAAATGGTAAAAGCAAATTTAATAGTAGTCCAAACTAGATACTAACTGTCAACTACTGTCAAGGAGCAAAATTTATTGACCTTGGACTAGGTTATGCCAAATATTTTGAGGTTGGCAACCCCGCCTGTAGTCTAGCTTTACAGGAAAATTGGTTTGTCGTCAGAAGAAGCATCTGCTAGTTTGTTGAAGAGAGAGAGGTCTCACAATATGGTCCAGTAAGTAAGTAAGGAAGTAATTTATTTGTAGCCCACCATTTAAAAAAAGAAGAAGTAGTAACTGAAAGAAAATACATCGCCCTTTGGGCATATCATAGTCAGGGTCCAAATTCCGGAGTTTTGGGTACTCTATGTTGGATATTGGCTTTACTGAGAGTGGGCTATGGCGTACCACACACTAGGACGCTAAAACTCAGCTCTAACCCAAGTACTGATGATCCAAATGAACTTGTAACAATAACCATTTGAAGTTCTTTTAGCGGTTCTGGATGCCCAAGTATTTGGCAGATCTAGATCGCCCTTTGGCATAAGATATACCATATGCTGGGAATAAGACATTTGTGTTTGTCTGGTTTCGTCATCATTAGAAACTAATGTCATAAAATGATTTTTTGTGAAAAAAAATACAAATAAAAAAATAAATAAACAAACATTGATAACAATCAATCAATCAAGTTTATTACCCAAATAGCTTACAGCTAGACGTGGAATACAATATTTACGAAATACACAGATCTTAAACAAATTAACTAATACACTTACAAGTCCAGTAATAAATGAAGGGATGAAACTAGGTAAAAATTGGGCAGAAGAATTAGCAGGATATGGAGAAAACTGATTGCCAGCATTCCTCTCGGACCGACGCACAGAAGACGGGAGGGGGGAATAAATGGACCATCTGGGGACAACACATTATCTTTGCTCCAAAATTTTTTGAAATAGTATTTCTGCGGTCAGTTAATTTCGGAACGTCTAGTCTAATGAGAGCCTCTTCATATGAGATATTATGATAACATGTCCACCATGTTCATCCAGTAGGCCACGGTGATGTCGTGACATGGTAGCCTACTTTATTGACAGTGTATCTCTCTGCACATGCCGACGGTACTGGTTTCTAGTGTGAATGAGTCCAATGAGGAGAGGTTGGCATGAAGTAAAAAAATTTAGTGTTTTATTAGCATTGACCAAATTTGTATTTTCCTAAAGTTTGTGCTTTAACTAGAAGAATGAAGCCTACAATCTCAGTTCTAGTTTCAGCCTGAAGACTTCTTTTCCGGCAGGAAAATAAAGTTCAGAAATGGGTTCAGCATGTTTTTTTTATGTCGAAGGTTTAATCGAAGCCTAGCAGCTCTAAAACTTCGCAAAATGTGTGCAGACCAAAACAGCTGGTCACAACGAGAGGTAAACCGAGAACCTCACGATCTGCAATCTCCCTCACTAACGGTTGAGCTAACCTTCTCTGTGTTACTTTGAGACTTAACAACTTCGCAGCAAAGAGTTTTAGTAGTCGACAAAGAAATTACCTTTTCGAGTCTACCAAATTACCGGGTTCTGGCAACTTTCGATGGAGTTACTTGTCTGACAAGAAAATAAAGTTCGAAACGGATTTGTCGCCTGTTCTTGTCCTCGATACAAACGCCCTGTCCCTGTTTTTATGTTTACCAAGTTTCCTAACATTCCGGGCGAACTACTTGGCCGGCGAGAAAATTAGTTTCTGGTCTGCACTGAGCATATCTCCTCACCATATATGGACTATCTCATTGGGTTTCAAAAGTTCCTGCCATACTCAGATTTCCAGTTTCGGCCCGATTCCGGGCAAACTACTTGTCCGGCAAATAAAGCTCAGAAACAAATTCGGCATATCTCCTACCCGTACATTGAACCTCTGAGCAACTTCAATTTCCAGTTTTCGCCGGTTTCCGGGTGAACTATTTGTCCGGCGAGAAAATAATTTTCATATACGGTTTCAGCATGTCTTTTTACTCCTAAATCGACTGTCTTGTTAGCTTTTAAAATATGTTGTTTGACCCTTAATTTGAAACCCCTCCTCCACCGCTAAATATAGGCGGTGTAAATATATCTTTAATTGTTTTTCACAAGCTCATTTTCCAGCTTGAGCGGCTTGAGCCTGAAGAGGACCCTTGCCAAGAAGGGCCGAAATATAGCTCTAATAAAATGTAGCTGACTTATCCGTTTTGCACCGTCAAATATGATTCGCAGTCAGCTTGGGCTGAAGGAACATTTGAATATAGGGCTAGGGAACCCATCTACGAACTTGATCTATCCTTTGACCCGGAGAATCCTCACACCGAGTTTGAACAAAATATCTCATTCCCTTCGAGAATTATCGCGCTTGCAGACGGATGGGCAGACGGACAACTTTTACGACGTCATAGGTATCCCGTCACATACGTTTTGGGATCCAAAAAAGAAAGAAAAATAATAAAATAAAGTTCAACAGGCACCACCTAAGGGTAAATAACTCGATTTCTACATTTAAACAGTCAGTTTGATACTAGCTTACTTAGAAACCGAGACGGATCGTATCTATTCAGTTCCGTGGTTGGCAGTGATGCCATAACTCTGAAAAGACTGACGGAATTCTGAAATGCTTTCCTTATACTTTCCTAACTCCACAATTCCATTCCCTATTTTAACTCTTCTCTGGTATTCTGGTGTCATTCACTTTTGAAATGAATAGAGTCCAATCATAGAAAGCTGAAATGTGATTACTGCCAGTGGCGCTATCTTCCAGCGTACGTCTGACGAGATGTATTCATCGTCTCTGGTTTGAGGTTATTGGATGAGAGTGAACGGGATGCTGGCTATTATTTGCAATAGACAGGGCTTGTTAACGTTTGTTATCTCGGTTTGGGTGTTTATGCAGGAAGTGGCTTAAGGGCTAGAGACTCCCACACATTATCCTTGTCAAAAGAAAGTATACAGGAGGTTGCTTAAGGGGTAGGGTTCCACTCGTAATAAAGGCGCCTGTTGTTGTAGGCTGTCAGGAAGTGGGGGGGGGGGGACTCCGATGCCTTGTGGCTGATATGGCTGCAGTGCGCTACACTGTTCAAAAGTTGATAGGTCCCGTCAAAAGGATAGATCAACTTGGCTTAAAGCAGAGGCGTTACTAGCCAAAATGCTTGGGGGGGGGGACGAGGCATTTACCGACTGGCTGGTAATTTTTACCGACTTTTTCTACAGAAAAAACGAATGTTTTCAGCAACAAAAATGACATTTTTGAAAAAAATCGACTGATTTTCGGAAAAACCGACTATTTTGACGAAAAATCGACCATTTTTCAGAAAAAACGACTTTTTTTCAGAAAAAACGACTTTTTTCATGAAAAAAAATCGACTGTTTTGACGAAAAATCGCGGCGCTTCGCGCCGATTCGTATTTTTTTACCGACTCGTCGGCAGCATTGGGGGGGGGGGGGCGTCCCCCCCCCCTCCCCCCCCAGTCGTGACGCCCCTGGCTTAAAGTATCTATGTTGCAACACACGTCCTTAGGACTTTCTTTTTGCTGCAATAGGATATTAGTCATGTTACTTCATTTTATTTTCAATGCTTTGGTTTTTTTTATTTTGGTCCCAAGTTGTATTTTGTGAAAGTTGAGTCAGTTGGGATTATTTGGGTGTCATAGCCCTCTACAAGGCTTGAAACGGCCGCATATCAAAGCACAAGCTGTTGTTGTAGCCGAACAACAGGAATCTCCAAGCAAATTCTGGTCGAGAATTGTGGTTTTGCCTTCCTGAGCTTCAGTTCCGTTCTGTCTTTTGTTCCTGTAGGGTCTCTTGCTTTACGAGTATCTTCATAGCTATTCGTTGGAAAAGCTTGTTTGTCTCTTTTGCCGCTGAGCGAAGCGAAATTTTGTATCTTCTTAGCCATACGTTGGAAAAACCGGTCCAAGCGGAACGTAAATCTTGAAAACACGGTTAAAAGGAGCCTGCTATCTTTTCACAGTATCGGGAAAGAAGCCGTGTCCAATGATGCATTTCTGGAAGAAACTTAACGCACTTATATATAAAAGCTCCTTCATACCTTAAACTTATGCAATCCTTAAAGGACCCCTCGCACGATTTACTCTTCAACTTACAGTATTTTGAAGATTTAACACTATGCTGTGCTTTCAACAAATAACCCACAGTTTAGGCGGTTTTAAGCCTTTCCCGAGACCCGTTGACTGATAGCGAAAACAGAGAAACAATTTCAACAACCGGTTTTTCTGATGGAAAACTTCTCGCAGAGAACCGTTGGCAGCGCGATACACATCGAAGGTAGCAAAACACGGCAAGTGAGAAAATCAGCGTGGTTTCGTTAGAGGCGTTAGAATGTACCGTACGAAATTGGGGTCTCCGGGTTTAGAAATAGATGGAGTGATTATGGAAGTAGGTTGCGTTAGTATTATAATTAAGAAAGGTCATTTAAAACTCATATCCTGTACTGTCCATATTTTGTTTGACCCTTCTTTTCTTCCAGATCTTCTTCCTTGGGCCGCCGACGGTGAAAAGGAAACGTCCCAGTTCCTCCGCCAGGTGGTTGAGACTCTGCTCGAATTTGTTCACAAATCCAACGATAGAAATGCGAAAATCCTCGACTTTCACCACCCAGATCAGCTCATGGAGGTCCTCGACCTGAGCATCCCGGATAAGCCACAGAATTTGGATCAGCTATTGGTAGACTGCAAGGACACACTGAAGTATCAAGTCAAGACAGGTAAGCAGCGAAGAATTTATTTCGTGGTCTTGCCATGTTTCCGTTTTTGGGATCCCAAAACGTAAGTGGAGGGATACCTATGACATCGTAAAAGTTGTCCGGCTGTCTGTCTGTGAGCACGATAACTCTTGAAGGGAATGAGATATTTTGATGAAACTTGGTGTGAGGATCAGTTGGTCAAGGGAAAGGTCGAGTTCGTAGATGGGCTCTGTAGCCCTACATTTAGGGATGGGGGAGTTTTTTGTTATAAGTGAAATTTTTGTTTGAAGTTGATTAGATGTTGGATATAGGGGTAAGGAGATACGCTGTATTCGTTTTTGAGCTTTATTTTTTAGTTCTGGAATTCCGCCGAAACCGGAGAATTGGCAGAAGTAAGGCAGGAATTTTCGATCTATTTCGTCAAAATAGATATCACTTATAGGATAAACAACACACATGCTGAATCCGTATCTGAACTTGGTTTGTCAGATTAGCTATTTGGCTTTAATCTTTTTCTAAATCATAATAGTAAAAATGTTGAAGGAGTCTGGCAAAGACAAGACCCAATTGTCTGGATCAAATATTAACTTTTGGGATCCCATCGAAACCTTTGGTCTTGTTTACGAAGTGTTGCCGTATTACAGAAATCTGGCCTTTTTACAGAAAGCTTGCCTTTTTACTGCGCGTTCACACTGACGCGAATATTCGCAGAATAACCCGATTTTTCGTCGGCCACAAACTTCGTGCCACAAAGCTACAAATTCGCTGCGAATTTTTCGAAGAATCGCTGTAGTTGGATTGTTTCAACTACAGCTACAAAATCGCGACACAAAAATCTGGGAAAATGGATACAATTGTTGGAAAACGATGCTAGCTGTCAAATTGCAGCAAGTTATGCATGAAAAGAACAGTAAGAATCAAGCAGTGACATGTAGTCCCTAAAGCCTAGGAGAAATTTGCTTCAGGGGTGGGTATGGAAGGAAGGAAAAGGAAACAATTTTCCACCTTTTATGGCTGAATCCAATCGTCGTGTGTGAACCTGGCGATTTTGTAGCTGCTACAAAACTACAACGAAATAAAGTTTCGCGCCCGAATCCTCTGTGTGAACGCATAGTTTGCCGTGTTGAGCTAGGTGCCTACAGAAGACGAATTCTCGTTTGGTAGACGAATTCGCTATCGCATGCAGAAAAAATCCACATCGTCAGCCCACAAAATTCGCGTCGCGCCGTTTCAACTCCCAAGTCAAACTTTATTCATGTTGTGTCTCAATACTCTTGATGACTAGCTCTTCTTGCCGATGCAAAATCGCCCTGTACCGAGCGGAAGAGCCGGAAGCGGTATCACAGCTGCTCCCAATCGCCCCGTGATTGGTTAACACAGGATTGAGTTGTTGAGTTTGAGTCGATAGTGCTGCGTTTTCTCGTTCTGCCCGAGGATGTTTTGGAGTCATATAGAGTATTCGTAAGCGGAAAATATTGCGTTCTCTGTGCACCAGTCTTTATAGGAGTCATGTCCCGTTAACCGATGAGGTATTTGCCCCTGCATGGGGTGTTCTGATCCAAAGCCCTTGGACTGACTAAATCTTGGTAGCGTCGACCGGTGGGGAATATTCAACCTTCGAAGGCGTGTGGGGGTCGTAGTCTTTCCTTTCGGGAGTCACACCCGGAGTCTAGCCGTGTTCCGGAGCGGTGATGTGTCTGACCGTTTTCCGTCAGATCAGGAATTGATAAGATAGAATGTTTAAGTCGGGTTGTAGCTCCGACGCATTTCTCAAGTCTCCGAAAGAGAAGCGGTTCTGTGCAGATCGCTAATAACCACTAACAAAACGACGCCTTGAATTACAACCGCAGATAATCACAGTAGCCTATAACAGTTTTTTTTTTTAGAGAGACACATTTAATGGAATGGAATTTCACAAACAAAAAATTCAACGTCGTAACGGACCTGCCACGTGAAAATCTATACAGATTTGTTTGTGGCAGGATTTGATCACTTAGCATTATTATATTGGGAACAAAAAAGAAAAGGGAAAAAAATAAATACAATACTATTTCAGATTCCGAATTCTCGTTCTTGTTCATCTTTCATTTAATGGGGGCTTATGCTAGTTATTGGTTCTAGCATAGCTTTATGAGTTCCTAGTCACAGAGAGGTGGTTACTTCGAATCCATCATAGCATAAATAATTCAGTTTCTTACATATAACTCAGATTCGAAGCAGTTTAGAGTAGGCTTTGGAGTCCTTGGCAAGATCCTCGAGATCAGATTTGTTTTCTTCCCATCCTAAATGTCTTTTCTTTCTTGTGTATTTTTTTTTTATTTTCAATGGAACATTAACCAACGAAAAAACTAAATAGAACTTATTTTCAGCAAAAAGAAAAACCTAAGTACTTATATTTGATAGTGCAAAACGGATACGTCAGCTGAATTTTATTGGAGCTGTATCCGGTTTCCCATATGTTCGTATTTCCAACGTGAGCGGCTTTGAGCCTGAAGAGGACCCTCGCCAAGAAGGGCCGAAATATAGCTTCAATAAAATTCAGCTGACGTATCCGTTTTGCACTATCAAACATGATTCGCAGTCAGCTTGCGCTGAAGGAATATTTATCCTCTAAGTAGGCTACTTGTGCTGTAATTCACAAATTCCAAATGTAACTAATAAACAAATTAATCAGACTTAAAGGATTTGTCCTATCTATAATACTGATGCAACTCACTTCCGTAATGTCTCCTTCCATTCTTGGAGCCGAAGATCTGAATTTCATACGGTTCATTCTAATCCCCCTAATAAACCTCATTGATTTTCTTTCATTGAGGTTCTTTAATGACGCACAATTATCCACTTATTTCCTTTCTTGAACGCAAACTTAAAAAAAAATCTGTTAGCATTCTCATTCTAACTGTCCCCAAGTTGCGTTAAACAGGTCGAGCAGATTACCGCTATGATTCTTTTTCCTTCACATCAACCGAGGCAGTTCTCCACTGTAAACTAATAACTGGTTACTTGATTAACTTTTTTACGTCCCTATCCCCTCACCATGTGTCAAACAGATTAGGAGCAAAAAAGCACAACTCCCCAACGCATTATCCCTTGATTGAGAGCTCTCAAACTAAGGTTGCCGAGTGTTATCGAATCGGAAGAGCGTACTTTCAAAATCCGCTCAGAGGTGATTAGAAAGTCGTGTTGTCCTAAGGACTGTCAGTTGGTTCCTTTCTCAGGACCATATTTGTGAGCGAATGGATAAGGAACTTTAAATGGAAAGATCAGATTAGTTTTGATGCTTCGCCTGCGTGTGGGATGCTGGTGTTGAGTCCGTTCGCAGATTAAGGTGACAACTTGACTTCTTGCGAGCATTAATTCCGATCGTAGAATTGATGGTGTTTGAGGTTCTTATCTATTTTCTTTTTCTGCCTTTGGCATTTTCGTGTGCAGATTAGTCGGTCCGATTGATCAGAGTTTGGAATTTGTTTAAGTGCTGTGTATACATATATTTTATTTATGACCCACCAAATGCACATGGTGACAGTGGAGTAAAAAGAAAAACAACACAAGTAAAAATCAACATAAAGCACTGTCAGAAGTTTCATAACAGACAAGACAACAGCAAGGATGCGCGGGTTCAACAGACAACACTTGGGATGTGATCTGTTGTCACGACAAATGTTATGCACAACTAGCGCCCGGAAGCGCCGAAAAACGCCAAAAAAGCATCTGCTGACTTTTTTGTTTCTCGTCATGATATCGGATAATTCGGCAGATGTTAACTTGTTTGCCGGCGCTCCGCGGCTCGAATAAATATGTTTAGGCGATTTGTTGGTCCTCGGTATTCTCCTCGGCACATCAGTTTCTTTTTATACATAAGAAATACAGAAGAAATAAAATTTTGTATGCTTTTGCCGGGTGTTTGGCGGTTTTTCGGATTTTCCTGGCAATACTTGTTATGCATAACATTTCATGCATAACGTTTGCCGCGACAACAGATTACATCCCAAGTGTTGTCTATTGAGTGTTGTCTGTTGAAACCGCGCATCCATGTGTTGCCTGTTATAAGATTTCTAACAGTGAGCAATACAATTAGACTGAATCACTAGCTGGGCCTAAAAAAAGCATTGATAACATCATGTAGATGGTGGGCTGGATGAAGACATGTTTTTAGTAGAGACTCCGACGTCTCTCCAGTAATTGAATAACATCTTGCACACCTTATATTTGATTTTGCGTATTAGTTCTTGATCTGCTTTAACTGTAATCAGCTTTCGTGGACATCCAAACATTAATTCATTCATGTAGCTAAGTAGCTGACAAAACCCGAACAAAGCAGTCGGGTCGGGCTTTAAATCGAAACATTATATGTTTGTTTTGATGTCACGAAAGGTCATTGTTGAAATTTCGTTTGTTTGGGATGCTTGTCTGGTAGCAAATATTAAGGTAACAAATTGACTTCTTGCGAGCATCAATTCCGATCATACAGCGACAGACAAGACCCGAACATGGCAGTCGGGATCTTGACTTTAATGGTGCATTTACACACTGCGTAAAATCCGAGTGTATTTGAAATCCGAGCGTATTTTACGCACGTATTTGGGCTTGAAAAGATCTCTAGCAGTACGGACGTATTTGAGAAATCGGTCCGTTTTGTATCTAAATACGTCCGTATATGGTGCATTTACACACTGCGTAAAATCCGAGCGTATTTGAAATCCGAGCGTATTTTACGCACGTATTTGGGCTTGAAAAGATCTCTAGCAGTACGGACGTATTTGAGAAATCGGTCCGTTTTGTATCTAAATACGTCCGTATTGATAGAAATCTTTTCAAGCTTAAATACGTGCGTAAAATACGCTTGGATTTTACGCAGTGTGTAAACCCACCATAAATGGAAAGATCAGATGAGTTTTGACGCCACGAAAGGTCATTGTTGAAATTAATTTGCATGGGATGCTGGTGGTCGGATCGCAAATATTAAGATAATAAATTAACTTCTTTCGAGCATCGATTCCGATCATACAGCTTGAGGGGAGAAAATTTCCTTTTCTAGATTGACGATTGAGGACTCTGTAATCCTATTGGCTCTAGAGTCTCATGTTTTCGAGCGTCCGACCTCGTTTACGACCGGAACTCTGATCAGTTTTATTAAATATTCATTTGGTTCTTCGTTTTATGTTAAAGGATCCCTTCTGGACTTTTGAAATCCCCGCCCTGGCCATTGTTTCGTTTTGTACCTGCGACTTTTTTTGCACTTTTTCGGCCGAGTCGAGTTTTGTCAGTCACGCAACGCAAACTTGCAGCAAGCGTCAAGGTCCGCCGACAAATATTTCACACATAAGGGCAGGGGAAGCTTAAAAGTGTTATTTTTCAATTTGGAAGACATGGTAGACCGTCAGTTCTATTTTCTATTTTAGACTACTTTTGTTTTAGGCCACTGCGCGTTCAGTTTTCAAATATTATGCGTCCAGCCGCCGCTTCCGAGAACGGGAAGGCTGGATAGAGTCGACAAGCGCAGACAAGAAAATAGCTTATTTCACGTGGAGATTAATGGTATTATGGAAAAACAGTATTCCTGATCCATTTCATCGTAAAAAGATCATTTCTAGTAAGAGTTGTGCTTTAAACGATCAACATAGGCTATACGCTAGTGCTCGTCGCCGGCCCGTGAACGGTTAGAATTTCAGCGTGTTTTGAAAGCATGATCGTCGTTCTTTCAGGAAACATGTGCTTACTTATTTCGCTTCGTTATCTTTTCTTCTTCTCTTTTCGGGCGCGTGTTCAGGGTTTTTAAAAATTGGCGGAAATAATCATGAGATGTACCTCTTTCGGGGTATGTTTCATGGATTCCAAAACGTTAGTGACGGAATACCTATGACTTCGTAAAGTTCGTCTGCCCGTCTGACTGTCTGTCTGTCAGTCTGTCCGTATCTTAGCACGATAACTCTCGAATGGATTGAGATATTTTGTTCAAACTTGATATGAGAATTCTTTGGGTCAAAGTACAGGTCTAGTTCGTAGATGCAGGGGCGTCAAGTAGAGGGGGAGAGGGGGGACGCCTCCCCCCAATCTTGTCGGCCAGTCGGTAAAAATTACCGATTCGGCACGAAACGCCGCGATTTTTTGTAAAACTTGGAAACAATCGGTTGTTTTGATCCCAAAACGTAAGTGGAGGGATACCTATGACATCGCAAAAGTTGTCCTGTCCTGTAAGCACAATAACCGTCCGTCTGTCCGTCTGTAAATACAATAACTCTCGAAGGGAATGAGATATTTTGATGAAATTCGGTGTGAGGATTCTTTGAGTCAAGGGAAAGGTCAAGTTCGTAGATGGGCTCCGTAGCCCTACACTTAGGAGTGGGGGAGGGGGTTCAAATTAAGGGATAAACAAAATATTTTTAAACAGCCAATGAGATAGTCGATAAAGGATAAGAAGACATGCTGAACACGAATTTGAAAAACATTTTCTCGCCGGACAAGTAGTTCGCCCGGAATCCGGCCAAAACCGGAACTTGTTAAAAGTTGAAGTTTTATTTGAAGTTGATTAGATGTTCGATTTAAGGGTAAAAAGAAAATCATTGTCTACCCGGACAAGTAGTTCGCTCGGAATCCGGCCAGAACTTGAAAATTTGTTAGAAGTAAAAGTTGTATCTGTAGTTGATTAGATGTCAGACTGAGGGGTAAGAAGAAATGCTGGATCCGTGTATGACAATCATTTTTTTTTTTACCCGACCATATAGTTCGCCCGGAATCCGACTGAAACCGGAAAATTTTTTATAAGTTGAATTTTTATTTGAAGTTGATTAAATGTTGGATATAGGGGTAAGGAGATACGCTGAATCCGTTTTTCGCTGGACAAGTAGTTCCGGAATTCCGCCGGACCGGAAAATTGGCAGATGTAAGGCGGGAAGTTTCCATCGATTTCGTCAAAATAGTTGTGACTTATAGGGGTAAACACACACGCTGAGTCTATATCTGAACTTGGTTTTCTCAGATGCTTGGCTATTTGGCCTTAATCTGTTTTTAAATTTTAATAGTAAAAAATTTTCAAGGAGGGTCCTCTTCAGGCACCGCACGGAGCGGTTTTGAGCCTGAAGCGGTTTTGACCCTTGCCAAGAAGGGCCGAAATATAGCTTCAATAAAATTCAGCTGACGTATCCGTTTTGTACCATCAAATATGATTCGCAGTCAGCTTGGGCTGAAGGAAGATTTATGTTCAAGGAGTCTGGTGAAGACTGGATCTGGCGAAGACTGGATCTGGCGAAGACAAGACCCAATTACTGGATCAAATATTGAACTTTTGGGATCCGACCGAAACCTTTGGTCTTGTTTTTAAAGATAAAAGGCCTCCAAGGAGCTGATGAGGTTTTCCTCGAGCCTACTCCCTCCGACCTTCTCCGCTTTTGTTTTCAACAAGCAGCTTCATCCCAAATCTGATCTCTGCCTCGTAATGGTTTTCCACCAAATTTGCCCAGCAGATTGGCCATCATCCCCGCCCTTGGGGTGCTTTTGTATCCCAGTTATCCAGATGAGATATTCTGAGAAGGATATTATTGGCCTTTTCTATTGTTCCTCTGTATAGACCCTATAATTGAATGCCACGCACAAACATGCCGCTGCCGGCCCTAGGTGAAATTAAATTTTGGAATAAAATCGGTCATGTGTGGTGTAATTTTTAATTTGCGGGAGGGGGGAGGGCACTGGTCGTTCGGGACGAAAAAGTTTGGCCACCCCTTCTGAAGGACGAGACATATACAGGAGTGTTGCATGAAGCTGCCCTTACTATGGCACCGCCCACCCCCTAGAAAAGCCACTAAAAGAATAAATTTTAGAAACTTTAACCACATAACTCATTTAGCTGCTTGTTTATTATTATTTGGCTTATTTGAAGCCAGATTTGATTCCAATTGGCCATGGTAAATGATCCACCCACCTTGGATCATGAAGCTGCCACCCCCAGAAAAATCATGCAAATTCCAAGAAAACAGCAAATTTTGTGATTTGCAATAGGTCAAGGAACCTCTCTGACCAAACAGCTGGCCTCTAACTTCACCATGTAGCAAAATACCATTTTTAGCAAAGTGGGCGACTTCATGATCACTTGGGTGCCTATATTCTTTCGTGTTCTCCAGCTTAGCCTTGAACAATTTACAAGTAAACTATGGTACCAGCAGAAAGTGAAGGTTCTAAGCTTCCTTTCAGGATACTCCACTGGATTTTATCTCAACCTTTACTCTTTTTCCCTAAGTCATTTCCCCAAAATAGGAGTTTAGGGTGGCGGCTTCACGCAGCACTCCTGTATGAGAGGAGTTACCCGCTCCCTAACACCTTCTGTACACTCTTCTCGGCACCGGCTGGCACCGGCCGACACCAGTGGTGCCGGCCATAAATTAGGCGATTTCGCTTCTGAACTTCCTGACTAACACGTGGCAACCGGTGCCGGCTATCTGCAGCCGGTGACGGGGCACCGCGACAGGGGCACTTGCTGTACATTAAAAGCGAGAATGTGCAACCCCTCGCATTTAGGCTGTTTAGTATAGTCTCTGATAGGGAGTTCTAAAGGGGTTTAGCCCTGTTCGAGAAGAACTGTTGTCGAAGCCTGGATACGTAAATTTCCCATGTCAGGTTCTTGGAATTACCTCCTTAAAGTTTAACTGAAAAGCAAAATTTAATGTGTCATTTAACAGAGTACACTAAATTATTTGGATTCTGCAAAGGGATTTTTTTTTTCCTGAATATCTGCGGCCGTCCCCACAGCGTAAATTCTACTATGATGCGGGAAATTTTAATCTCAACACAAACTGGGCTTTTCAGTGGGCAGTGGTGAGGTTGGTGAAGATTACTTAGTGCCTGAAAAAAAAGTCATAAATCTTTCTCGTAAGGCATACACAACAAAAATACATGCGCATAGAGGTACCACAAATCACACGGAAATTCACTATTTGAAAATCGATTATTTGTGAATAGCGGAACAACGAAGTAACGCATTTTCAGCGGGTCTTCAAGCCAATTTAAGTGAATAAGTGATGGGTAACTAGATTGTCATATCCCATTCCTTTTCAGTTGAACTTTAAAGAACCTATATCCTTCTTTTGTAGGTTCGCTTTCATGTTCATCATCCAAAAATGTATGGCCATTGGGTTCGGCTTCCGTCGATCCCTTTCGGCCTTTCGTTTGCAGTTGTCTCTTCTGTGGGTTGTCGAGCTTTTAGCGGCCAGCCGCTTTTGCTAGAGCGGAGGTGCTAGTAGATTCCTCTCTCTATCAGTATTTTGATAACACAGCCATACATCTGTTGCTCCTGTCTTGTCGTGAGCTTCGTGTTGTTGATAGCACTTATATTTTCGGCGATTTTCAGTTTCTGACACATCTTCTTTAGTTTCTTCTTTTTTGCTGCCCAAATAGTAATTTGAATTTCGCGGGTGTCCAATAAAGGGATTCCCGATTTCCGTTAGACCGCTTCTTGGCGTCAGCAGCTTGTGGTGACAGCTACTGGAGGGAATAAGTTAGCAAACACGCCCTTGAGTGCCATATGCCGGCGGCAGTTTGGCAGATGAGTGATGACCGTGTCGAAACCAGTGTTCATATCGCTAACAGATTGCCGGCGTGGGGGCGACATATAGGTGTGATGGAATGGAGAACGGCTTTATTGTTGATCGTTTTGGCGAAAAATCGGGTCTGAATGGTGTTTGCACACACTTGGCTGCGGTTGTTCTTTTGTGTAGGTCTTAGACCAGAAAGGGGATTGGGGGAGAGAGAGAGAGAGAGATCGGTATATCTAGAAACTATCATAGCATAAATACACTGTCAGCAGTTCATAGCAGATAACACGAGGATGCGCGATTTCAACAGATAATGCGTAACAGATAACACTTCGGTTGTTATCTGTTGTGTTTGAAAACGTTATGCTTGACATATGCATAACAAGCTGTGTTAGGAAGAGCCAAAAAAGCATATACTAACTTTATTCCTTATCGTCATGGTGTCGGAAAACTCAGCAGCTCTTCCTGATGGTAACGCTTGTTATGCATAACATTTTGAAATACAACAGGTAACATCTGAAGTGTTATATGTTACGCATTAGCTGTTGTAACCGCGCATCCTCGTGTTATCTGTTATGAAACCTCTGACAGTGTAAATTCAGTTTCTTACAAATTATAAATAACAAACGTATAAATAACAAACATACACTATGATTCAGCATTGAACACCGAAGTAAAACAAGGCACAAACGAGTTCCCGTAACGATTAGTGCGGACTTTAGGGGGTAGAAGTTTATTTTGCAATCGAGTTCGATTATTGGGAGTGGCTGTCTCCGGTAGCAGTGACCGGTGGCTTCTATTGGCAAGGATAGATCTGCCAAACTGCAAAATCAGGTCTTAGGCGTGTGATAGAAATGGGGCTTTTTGATCCTTTTGGCGGAAAATCGGGTTTGAATGCTTTTCGCACACACTTGGCTTTGATGGTTCTTTTCTGTAGGTGTCAACGGTGTGGGTGTAGTAGAATGATTTGGTACGGTATCTTTTGCCGTAGTTTCCAACTAAATCCTCATAAGGCGTCTAGGGTTTTCGTCAAAGAAGAAATCAGTCAGTACAAAATTACATCAGAACCACGAAAGTCAATTCGATCAAGCTTTCTTTGGCAAAGTAGCTGCACTGTCAGAAGTTTCATAACAGATAACACAAGGACAAACAGATAACGCTTTTTGTTTGTCGTCATGATGTCGGAAAAATTTAAGGTTTGAAGCTAAGCTGACCATTCATTACAAAAGAAATAGAAAACCGTGATTTTCGTGTTTATTTTATCAGCTAGTTATTCCTTCCTCTAAGATGGTGTGCGAGGGATAAATATCCGAAACTGTATTTATCCCTCGCACATCAATTCAGCAGATGCCTTTTTGTGTTTTTTCGACTCTTCCTGGCTATGCTTGTTACGCATAACATTTTCTGCATAAAGTTTGTCGCGACAACAGATTACATCCCAGTTGTTGTCTGTTGAGTGTTGTCTATTTAAACCGCGCATCCTTGTGTTGTCTGTTATGAAACTTCTGACAGTGTGGTTGTCTTGCGTTCAACTGGCTTCTTTTTGTGCCCCCCCTCCATCCCCCAAAGGTTAAAGCGAGAGTTAAAGTGGACATCTTGACTCGGTTTTTTACTATTTTTACCTATTTTTACCCTTTCAGCTTTCAAGTCACAGGCCAAGTCCTTTTTCTTATCGAAAATAAAATCTCCTTTCTTCTTCTTTTTTCCTTCTTTATTTGTGGGGGGTGGGCAAGGACTCTTTGTTGATGGAAGATCAACAAGATTTTCTCTCCTCCATTTTCTTTTTCTGATTTCTTTGGTTTGTTTCCCGTAAGACTATATGAATGAAGAATACCCATTGCCAGGCCTTATGTAAGGCCTTATGGTGGGGCCACAAAGAGTTAATGGTGTTTTAATTTTGTATGAATAAACTAAACTAAACTGAAACTGTAGTGGGAGTAGGAGTGTCGATATTCGCTAATGTGAATGACTCTTCAAGGACTGATAATATACAGTAATTTAAGTAGTTGATTCGTATGGCGGAAGTGGGGAGAAACCATCACTCGCCAATAGGAATAATCATTTCTGTACCTTTTCCATTGTATCTGATACTACGGTAATAGGATCGGCATTTAGTCGGTTCTGCGGTTACCATGGTATCTGATGCTGGGCTACGGTTGATTTGTAAAAACGAAAATTGCCGAATTGGCGCCTTTTCCCAGTCGTCCCAAAAGAAATACTTAAATCCATTCACTACACTGAACTTCCTTCCCACCAATTTGACAAAAACCTAGGCTCTTGTGTTGGAACGTGATGATGAAAGTGAGATGAATTTTCGGATAGGCTACCACGTTCAGTTACTATGTCGGGACCGTGGTATCCTAATATCAGATTCCACGGCAACTGGCCAGATACCACGGTAACTGCAAATACGACTTTAGGCCGTGCTATCAGATACCATGGTATCTTTAAAAACGGTACTGTTTTTTCGAAACAAACGCTCATACTTATCCATGAAATAGTCCATATTTGAGTATCCGGGTTTTTCCCTGCGTTCGTTTTCCGCCAGAGAATCCGGTGATATATATCCTTCAGGTTATATCCCATTGATCCCTATTCAGGCAACTTCGAGTAACTCAGGCCCCATGTGTCGCGGATCAAGTTGGATCAACGTGATCCCGGGATATTGAATGAAATACGCTTACTCTCGAGCCCTTCTGACATTCCATTTGCTACGGAATACGCCCTAATTATTGGGGGATTTGGCGGGAATCGAGCTGATGTAGCGTGAATAATCCGCTCCGTCGGAATGATCTTTCGTGTGTTTGTAAGCTGGATTTAGCGCAGAGAGGTTTGGTCGAACTGCGGTTTGAACTTGCAGACGTGTTCTCATTAAAACTTGATATCTGGAACCTCACGACATGCTGACCATTCACTCGTCAAGAGGAAATACAATACTCTTTTAGTCTTGTACTCGCTCAGTTTCATCCTCCAAAAAGTTTGAGTTCCGAACGACCCATTGGTCAACCTAACGACATCTAACTATGATATGAAGGAATTCTTGGATAAGTTTTCGTATAGACATGTGGTCTTTCTTGGCAGGGGTGTCGCTAGCCAAAATTCGAGGGGGAGTGGGCAGGGCGCCCTGCCGCCCATTTCAGCTTTTCGTTGCATAGGTAATATTTAAATTCGTGATAGCTGCAAGCATTGAAGTTGTCAAGAAACGACAGCACACCGAACATACTGTAAATGAGCGCCGCATATAGAGCGCCGCAGGTGATTTTTTCTAAAATGACCTTTTTCGGGGAAAATACTACTTCCCCCAACAAAATCTAGTTCATAATGTGGCCCAAACCCCGAAATATGAAGCCTAAAAACCCGAATGAAATGTGGCGCTCTTCCAGTTAACATGTCCTACTACGAAAGGCGCCGCAGGCAAAAGTTTTGTGCAATCCTTATGATCAAAAGGCCACTTATTATAAGATCTGTCCGTCCGACGAATCCCAAACAGTTTTGCTGGAAGTTCGCACATGACAGCGATACAGTTCGACCTTTTCCGAAAAAAAAGTAACGAGTAAGGGAAAAACTTGAAACAGAGTATAGAATTGTTCCGATCTATAGTTAAAAGAAAGATGACATCAGATGATGTGATCCAATCACCAGGCTCGTCATTACATCTTCTCCAATTGCTGGAGAAGCCGATTTGTTTATAAAACTCATTGAAATTTGACAATGAAAACGGATACGTCAGCTACATTTTATAAGAGCTAAATTTCGGCCCTTCTTGGCAAGGGTCCTCTTCAGGCTTAAACCGCTCAAGCTGGAAAAATGCTCGAATTCCTGAAAATGTGCGCCAAAACAAATATCAGCCTGATTTTTACTAAAACCGAGAGATATTGGTAAAACTTGGTCGTGTTAAAAGCGGATCGTATGAAGACCGTGTGCTGCAAGGCGAAATTAATGGTTTTGATTACTGCCTTTTGTCGATCTTGGATGCTCAGATCTGACAGTCATTCTTCTCATTCTGACGAAGGGACAAAATGTGACTAAAAATCTCTTCGTATCCAAACGACTATATAGAAACAGCCAGCCTCTTTATGTAAATATGATAAATGTGATTGTGATCATGTAGCCTAAATGTGATAAATTATGTTATATTAATTTTGTTAGATTTATAGGGTACTTAGTGGTTAGTATACTAAAATTTGTAACAAGCACTGCATGTTTGAATTTTTGTTCTCCACAGTGCTTGTATAATGTATTTCTATTTTTGTGTAAAATTAAAAAACTTGAACTTGAACTTGAATCTTTCAAGCTCGAAACATACGACTGGGAATTCAATTCCTTCAAGTCTCAAACACTCGAGGGCCTCCATATCGTAAAAGTAATATCAACTAATGCTATTTTGAATATTTTTGTGTTTGGCGCATGCGGCAGAATACCCTCAAGTCAGCAGCTTTACGCTATCTGCCGTTCTAAAAATAGTATTTCCCCCTTTTCGAAACTAAGAAAAGCCTCTTGCCCCAGAAAAGCCTTGGGCCGGCTAAAGAGCAAACAGCTTTCTTTCCACTAGACCTGTTTGTGATGGAAGCCCCCTGTTTCATTTCGCTGGACAAAGGAAATACTAATGAAATAATCTTGCCCGACTTTCAGGAATGGAAAGGTTATGTGACAATCATATTTTTGTTTGTTTTGAGAAGGAGGTCTCACATCTGTCATCTTGTGAGTTAAGGGTGAGACGAGATGATATTTGGGAGGGGGAAGGCCCGATGAAAGTCCGGGGGTCCAAGGCTCCAAGCCGGGTTGATGGTGTTAACATGGGGGAAAATGTCCGGAGAGTGCAGAATTCTCTTACGATGGGGCGGAGGGGGTGGGGCGTTGGTTGGTGTTGGGTTGGGGGTCTGTGTTAGAAAGGGGGGTTAGGTTGTGGTGAAGGGTAGAGAGGGATTTGCGGGTGTGCCCAGTTTAAACCCCGACCGCGAACGGAGCGTCCGGCATAGTTTACTAGGCCGGACCCACAGGGAGCGGGCAGGGGTATAACTCTTCTTTAGTCGTTGGTTGAATGGCTGAGAGTTGGGAGTCAAAGAGAAGGAAGTGAAAGTCGAAGTAAAAAAAAAATTGGGAAAGAAGAGGAAAGTTAAGAAGGAAAATTGGTTTGGTGGATTTAAATCGATCCAGCTCTCCGTTGGTGGTAGAGTGGACTTGCGACTGCATGGGAGCTCTGATCTAAGGCGTTTTTCATCGATCCGAAAAAGAGTTTGTGGCTCAGTTGTGGCTCTGCGACCGATAAGATTTTTGTGGCTCGAATTTGACCAACTGCTGTCGAGATGATTTTCAATTTTGTGGGTTGAATTCGGCGGGAAATTGAAAGTTTTCATCGACCAACTGCGGATCAAACTTCGATTTCGCGTTTTACGGTAGACCATATATAGCAGGAAGAGGAGGTATTCGAAGTTCGTGGAACGTAATTGACATGGGTCTTTTTTCCTGGGTATACCATGTAGTCCAGCCAGAAAACATTCGGTTTGCAGAGTTATTTGCTCGAGAAACGTAAATTTGATGAACCTGTCTTCCTCTGTGCCTAGGGATTCATTAGCGTAGGCCCATATTCCATTTGATTTTAGGAGGGGCAATTTCCAGAGTATATTGCCTCCTATTTACCCTTTTTTCCCGATTTAAAAGTAGCACCGTACAAGACAAATCATTAGGCTAAAAAGCTAACAGTGCCACTTTTGAAAGAAATATACTAAAATCAAGAAAATAGCACGCTGTGTGAGATAGCCATTGGCCTCTATAACTAGCAAGTCAAACAGAATGTGCTTGATCAGACATCTCCGCGCAGAAGCTGACCACTGGACTCTTTAGGATACCGATTGGTCACTGATCAACCTTCAACGTCGAAGGGCATTCCGCAATCCATAAGCCTGTTTCGCATTTGTTGCGCAAAAGGCAGTGTACCCTATAGGTAGCTCTGACACATGCTAACTTTTTTTTATGTGCTTCGACAGTGTTACCCGTCACAGAACTCGGAGCTCGGAAGTCGATATCCGCTACGAGAGGGGGTGTCCTAATCCTGTCGCTGTTTCCGCTCTCTCAATCTTCTGCAATTTTCGAGAAAAGCTTCATATTTCAAAAAGCTTTTCACAAAAATATGGCTTTTGTTCAAGAACCATTGTTCACCCCCTTTTAGATTCTGTGCCCCGTTGCTCTAACGATCGGCTAATGTCTGTTCAGTCATTTTCTAACAGGAATTACAACGCCAGATGATGTTCTGAAGAGGAGAAGGACAGACTCCATGACTGGATAATTCATCCCTTACATTTTCTAACCGAGCCCTTACGATGGCGATTGTAAACAGTATCTCCGAATAAGAATTAAGGTTAAGTGCAATATTTGCTACTGGGATTATTCTTATCTCTACGGAGGTAAGATTAATGCGAAAATCAGATAAAGCGGGATTCACACAGAGGGCGTCTAAAAATCGCCTGGCAAAAATACGACTCGCGACGTCTATGCGAATCGCAGGGTGTGTCGGACGGAGAGCGAATACGCCCGAATTTTATTTCCAGAAATATGAACAGAAAAAAATAGAGAGGTGTATGGAGCCTAGATGAGTAGCTTGCTCTGCTACAGCACTGCCCAAATCCATACAGCCTGTGTACAGCTGGCATCTTGGCACAACCTAAAAATGAAGGACAAAAGCTCCCTCTGACTATGCTGATGTGCTGTCCTACATGTCTCTACTGTACCTTCTTCTCCGATTCCTTGGCTAATTTCTTTCCAGGCATTTCCCCTAATTACGTTGTCTTTGTACTCCTTGATACCAGTATCGTAGATTACTGGATAACTCTGAACTAGGCTAATTAGCTGTTTCACATCCATCACAAATTATTTGCCAGGCGTTGCGATTTTTTTGGCTCGGAGCCGAAGCCCGACGAAGCGTTTCTTTTAACTGGCGATGCGTTTTTTTAACGCCTGGCGTGACGAATATCGCCACGCGTGGCGAAATTCGCTCACTGTGTGAATTGGTCTTAAGATGAATCCCAGTAGCAAATACTGCAGTTAGCTTTAATCCTTATTCGGAGATACTTTTTACAGTGTTGCCATCTGTGGCGATCTCGTGTGTCTCGTCAGTAGGTCGTTTGGAGTTAGGAGGCGTTCGCCTAGTTGATAGTTCACAGCGATTCGTTACGGTTAATAGGTGGGAACATATCCCTTTTCTAGACAGTATTTGGATCCCTTTATTGTGGATACTCTTCAAGCTGAAAGGTGTGAACCGAACTACATGATTATATCGGCTGGATCGAAAACGTCCAAAAATCATTCAGACTTGGGATTTTGAATTATACCAGCCATGGTTCGCAAGTTATGAACTTGGCCCATCCCAGTTGCCCCTGAAAGGACCTTTCTTACCTATAATAATAACGCAACCTACTTCCATAATCACTCCATATATTTCTAAACCCGGAGACCCCAACTCGTACGGTACATTCTAACCCCTCTAACAGAACCACGCTGATTTTCTCACTTGCCGCTACCTTCGATGTGTATCACGCTGTCGACGGTTGTCTGGGAGAAGTTTTTCCATCAGAAAAACCGGTTATGTAAATTGTTTCCCTGTTTTCGCTGTAAGTCAATGGGTCTCAGAAATGGCTTAAAACAGCCAAAACCGTGGGTTATTTGTTGAAAGCACAGCCTAGTTTTAAAGTATTCAAATATTTTAAAATACTTTAAGTCGAACAGTAAATAGTGCGAGGGGTCCTTGAACTGATTAACCGGAAGGGTGGGGTCGGCGGGAGCATATCACGAGACAAATTTTCACGAGACAATCGGCTTTTGACAACTGTCACTAGGCAAATTCGCACGAGGCAATAAGAGCATTAGACACACATTCGAGAGGCAATTAATCATTAGGCAACCCTTCCACGAGACAACCCGGATTAAGAAAAGTAGGATTAAGACAGTCAGCTTATTATTAATCAGAGTTTATTAATCAGGCATCCCGATTCTCCGACATTTGGTCTGTTTACATTTTAATTTCCTACTTTGTGTTTTAGTTTAGTTTTGTGTGTGTGTATAGATCAAATAAAATTCAGTCGCTGAAATTTATAGAAAGTCTTTATGCCGGATTTGTCTCACGGAAATTTGTCTCGAGCAAGATTTGTCTCGTGATAATTTGTCTCCTGGTAATTTGTCGTGTGAAAAATTGCCAAATGACTGACTTGTCTCGCGAAAGTTTGTCTAGAAATTTTTGTCTCGTGATAGACTTGTCTCGTGAAAACTTGTCTCGTGATAGGTAGCCGGGTCGGCGCCCACCAACACGCACATTTAGACCGGCGTGTCCATAATATACCAAATTTCAGTTTGATATCTATCACAGTTTGAAAACTTAACTCGAGATCATGGGCAATCTGGACGGGACCACTTGCCTTTAAATGGGGAGGATGCGAGGTGCAATTCCGAAGCAGCGTTGCCGCATGTCGCACGATAGTGTGAATTGTCACTCTATTTTGTTTTTGTCACTCTTGTCCTACGTAGGACATAAAAATCACTCTATTTCAGAAAATCACCAAATGTGTCATTTTTGCAGCAGGGTTTCCGACCAGAAGTGACTATTTCAAGTTTTTTTCATGAAAGTAAAATTAAGATGTGTCATTTTTATAGAGGCGATTCCGACCAAAAGTGGACATTTCATAAAAAAAAAAAATTCACTCCCAGTTCACTCTCTGTTTTGGGCCAATTTTTGATGTGGCAACCATGTTCCGAAGGTGTCTTCCCAACCTAGGAGCATCTCCAGCTGTAGTCAAGTTACCAACATAAGTCAGTGGTAATCTGGGCCCAATTGTCCCTGAAGCGGGGCCAAGCAAAGGCCCATCTAGACCCCAGCGCCAACGATTGCACCAGGCTTCAACTTCATACATGTCGTGGTTCATGAGTTATGAACTCCACAAAAAAACTGTGAAACTTGAAAACTGAAAACCGGCTACAGCGACCGCAAGAGTAGATTGTTCATAGATGAACAATCCAGTAACAAGACCAAAGGTTTCGATGGGATCCCAAAAATTTAATATTTACAGACAATCGGGTCTTGTAGCGGTCCAGTGGTAATCATCGGAGAAGACGAAGTTCAAATATGGATTCAGCATGGGAGCCTGCGTCATGTCTACTTTGACGAAAGTTCCTGCCTTACTTCTGCCAAATTTCCGGTTTCAGCCGGATTCCGGGCGAACGACTTGTCTTGCGAAAATTGAGGTTCAAAAACAGATTCAGCATATCTCCATACCATCCATATCGCCATAATCAACTTCACATAAAACTTCAACTTTAAAAAAAATTCCGACTTCAGCAGGATTCGTTGTGAAATGTGTCCAGGTATAAAATGATTGTCGTACACGAACTCGGCATGCCATCTTACCCGTTAATCGAACACCTAATGAAATTCATATAAAACTTTTACTTTTAACAGATTTTCCGGTTATGGCCGGATTCCGGGCGATCTACTTGTCCGGCGAAAAAATAATTTTCATATTCGGATTCAGCATGTTTCACTATCCTTAAATCGAACCTCTAATCAACTTCAGATTAATCTTTTATTTTTGACAAACTTTCCGGTTTTGGCCGGATTCCGACCGATCTACTTTTCCGACGAGAAAATCATTTTCATATTCGAATTCAGCATGTCTCCTTATCCCTAAATCGGATATCTAATGAACTTCAGACAAAACTTTTACTTTTAGCAAACTTTCCGGTTTTAGCCGGATTCCGGGTGAACTACTTGTCCGGCGAGAAAATGGTTTTCATATTCGTGTTCAGCATGTCGTCTTACCCCGTAATCATTTATCTCATTAGCTTTTAAAAAATATTTTTTTCGCCCCTTAATTTGAAACCCCTCCCCCTCCCCTAAATATGCAGCTATTGGGCCCATCTACGAACTCGACCTTTCCCTTGACTCGAAGAGTCCTCACACCAAGTTTCATCATTATATCTCATTCCCTCCGAGAGTTATCGTGCTGACAGACGGACGGACAGACGGACAACTTTTGCGATGTCATAGGTATCCCTCCACTTACGTTTTGGGATCCGAAAAAGCTATGAAGTTTTTCCAAGATTTTTCAGAATGTATTTTTGCGCAACATCCTCAGTTCCATGGGATTCACGTTAGAAAACAACTTGATTTCATAATCAGTGCGAAGGACCACCACAGGTCCTTTGAATGGCAGGAACGGATCGCTTGGTACTTTAATTGCATTATTTTAAACAAAAATCCACCCTTTCGTGCATCTACTCCTTACATTTCAGACATCAGCATGATAAACAATTACAATTCCTGATAACACCTAAATCCTTTATCGCCTCCTCCCCCTTTGCCAGACGGGGCCTTATTTATACTGTTTACATTGAGGCTCTCGATGGCTTTATTTTTTCAAGGGCTAACCACATGTACCCTCACACATTCCCTGCCCAAATCACCTCCTGAGATACAATAGATATCCCGGGGGATAGCTTATCCTATTTGAAAAGGACCCTGTGGGGATATTTATCACTTTTAGCCAGATATCACAGCGGGAAAACTGACTTATAGAGATGAATGGGAGGGATAGACAGAAGCGGTGAAGAGCAGTAGACTGTTTTGTTTTCAAGATTGGAGAAAAGCTTCCAGCTTTGGAAAAGTAAAAGTTTGGAGGGGGGAGTTGGAAGATAAACAGTATAAAGAAGCGCGGTAGCCTTGGTTTGTTGTGTGCCTTGTTTTGAAAAATACATGGCACTAAGTCAGTTTCAATTCAGTTTATTTTCAAAATACCCTTACGGACGTGGGGGCCAAACCAGTCAACCACAAACCCCTGCTTTTTGGATACCCGATGCCAAATGCAGGATAGCTGTTGGTACCTAATCCTGACCTACATCACGACAGATGAATTATGATTGGTTGGTTTCTGAGCTTCACTCAAATCATCAGTATTACATTGGTTCCGTGTATCCAGCATTTGACATAGTGTATCCAGCGTTAGGCATAGGGTATACCAAACGTGATATATACCCAGCGTTCTGGCATAGGCTTTCCCAAAGTGGGGTTTGCGGTAAACTGGGCCATACATTGGATTTTTTCCTCATACTAGTCATGAAAACATAACTGAACAAATAAAAACAAACTAAAGTTAAAATCCTCATTTGGTCAGCATGTCTCAAAACGAAACTTAAAATATTTTTATTCGTCAAACGTATCATGGTCACATAAAATGAGACTGTTGTGAAAGGCGAGATGAAAGGTTGATTCACATTTCACTGCCTTGAGAATCTCCTCTAAATAATTTGGCAGATTGTTTGTGCTGTTTCGTGGTTTGTAAGAAGTTATGACTGGTTGTGAACAGAGGCGTTACTAGCCAAAATGTTTGGGGGGGGGGAGGTATTTACCGACTGGCTAGTAAGTTTTACCAACTGTTTTTGCAGATAAAAACGACTATTACTGAGAAAAAACGACTGTGTTGATAAAAAATCGGCTGATTTAAAGAAAAACTACTATTTTTAAGAAGACTGTTTAAACCGACTGTCTTTTACAAAAAATCGACTGTTTCCAAGAAAAATCGTGGCGCATCGACAGAATTTAGCCGAGAGTGTTTGACTACCCTACTCAATGTCGGAAGGGTGGTCAAAACTAAACCCCGCCATGAGAATCTCCTGTAAACAATTGAGGCGAATGTTTGCGTGGTTTCGTAATTTATGACAATTTTTTTTACAGGTATAAATGCACGAAAAAACGTCGGGGAATCTCCTGTAAACAATTGTAAACTCCTGTAAACAATTAATAAGTTATTTTATAGTCGGTAGAAGCATCAGTTATTTATTACAGGTTTGTTTCTTTCCCCGACGTTGACCCAGAGGATTGACAGCCTGACGAGGACTCTTGCCAAGAAGGGCCGAAATATCGCTGATGAAGAATCGTAGCTGACGTATCCGTTGTAAAAATTGTTTGAATAAATGTTTCCAAGTCAGCTTGGGCTCAAAGAATGATTATCTCTAATTCGGATTAATCTTACCCCAGTAGAGATAAGATTAATCCCAGAAGCGAATACTGCAGTTAACATTAATCCTTACTCGGATAATTTTTTTACATATAATAAGTTATTACGCACAGCCTCCAAGTTTTAGACCTCACAGCACTGGCGCTATGCACAGAATCCGTAAGGAAAAGAAAACAAATCAAGGTATTTCAGCGCAAAACAAATATTTTGTCGTCTCCTCGACGGTGTGACGTCAGCCGTACTGGAAGGGGTATTATTATATTCATAATCGAACCGCAGCAGGTGCTTTGCTCTAGTGCAGTGCTTTAAAGGGCCCCTGGCTTACTCTTCAACTTCTAGTATTTTAAAATATTTGAATACTTTAAAACTAGGCTGTGCTTTCAACAAATAACCCACGGTTTTGACTGTTTTAAGCTTTTTCCGAGACCCGTTGACTTGTAGCGAAAACAGGGAAACAATTTACGTAGCCGGTTTTTCTGACGGAAAAACTTCTCGCAGACAACCGTCGACAGCGTGCTACACATTGAAGGTAGCAAAACACGACAAGTGAGAAAATCAGCGTGGTTTTGTTAGAGGGGTTAGAATGTACCGTACGAAATTGGGGTCTCCGGGTTTAGAAATACATGGAGTGATTATGGAAGTAGGTTGCGTTTATAAGTAAAACATGTCCTTTAACGAAAGTTTTCTTTTTTTCTTAGCTCATCCGAGGTTCTTCAACCAGCTTTCTAACGGTTGCGACACCATCTCGCTTGCTGGGGAATGGCTAACAGCAGCAGCGAACACAAACATGTTTACATATGAGATCGCGCCGGTTTTCATCCTACTGGAGCACGTGACCCTGAAGAAAATGAGGGAGATTGTCGGATTCAAAGATGGGGATAGCATCCTTTGTCCTGGTGAGTTCTTCATCTGGCTTATCCATTTTTAGCTGATATATTGGGCCTATTTTTAAATGTTCGGAAGGCAGATTTTGCGTATCTTAAGTTGTTTTGCCTCCACCGTTTTTTCTTAATCCTGCGTGTCCCTCTTTGCCTACTTCCAACTGCCTCGACTCGATCGTCACGTTCATAAATGCTCCAAACCAAAGATCTACCCGCCCTTTTTGTTTATCAAGGGCCTATGATGTGCTCTTCTCAGTTCCCGGTAGTAGTGGTCATCCGCTAGGGGTCTAGGCACCCCCCCCCCCCCCACCAACCCGGAACCCATCCGCTAGAAGGATTTTGCAGCGACATCTGTTTCAGTTTCAGTTTCAATTTATTTCAAATATCAACACATATCGTGGCTTGGGGCCAAATGGCGTGTTGAATACGCCAATATACATGAAGGCAAATCAGCATCTTCTCACTGCCACCCCTTAAGTCTGTTATAACTGCTAGATGACCCCAAGAACAAATAATCCGATAGAATTTCCGTCTCCGTATCTCTGTAATACGACCATGCACAGTCGAATATATAGTGACCCTACCCGGTACAAACGAGCGGAGGAGGAGCTACGCAGAACATCGTAATTTGCTACCTCTACCAACAGCTACATTGCAGTAGAACCACGCAGAAGAATACGAATGCCGTCTGAGTCGTCCTTTACAGCTGATTGGTTACCTGCCATTGTGACGTCACGTCTGACTAGCTGCCGACCGGGTTCCCCCCCCCCCCCCCCCCTGCTGGCATCACACGGTTTTTCTCATCTGGTAGAAGGCGAAGTGGGAAGTAGACGGGTATCAACTTAAACCTCACAGCAAGTACCTCTAGCTCCGCTCAATTTTGTCGGGGTACCCATAGTCGCTGCATGGGGCCAAAGACGGAGGTTCTATCAGATTGTTTGTTCTTGATGACACGCAGCTAAGGCATTAAAGTTTAACTGAAAAGCCAGCCTATTTTTGTGTAACTTAATTGAATACACTGAAATATTTGGATTCTGCAAAGGGATTTTTTTATTTTCCACCATCTACTCTAGTTATGACGTTCAGAATATCTGCGGCCGTCCCCACAACGAAAATTCTACTGTGACGCGGAAATTTTATTCTCAACACAAACGCGGCTTTTCAGTAGGCAGTGGTGAGATTGGTGAAGTTTGCTTTGTGTCTGAACAAAAAAAAATCATAAATCGTTCTCGTAAGGCATACAACAAAAATACAAGCGCATAGAGGTACCACAAATCACACGGAAATTCCACTATTTGAAAATCGAGTATTCGTGTATAGCGGAACAACGAGGTAACGCGTTCTCAGCGGGTCTTCAAGTCAGTTTTAGTGAGTAAGTGATGGGTAACTAGGTTGCCCTATCCCAGCCCTTTTCGGTTAAACTTTAAGCTGACGGTTCTCTGCACGCTAAGAACACCGATGTTCCTCGTGTCGAATTAAACCCTATGTAGGCCCTTATGTAGTCGAAATTTCTGGGTCCCCGGGCAATGTTGTATCTCCTGACAGGTTTGGTTTTCAATATACGATATACCAAACTAACCCCTAACAGTTATTAAAGGACCCCTCGCACTATTTACTCTTCAACTTCCAGTATTTTGAAATAATTGAATACTTTAAAACTAGGATCTGCTTTCAACAAATTACCCACGGCTTTGGCTGTTTTAAGCCTTTTCCGAGACCCGTTGACTTATAGCGAAAACAGGGAAAAATTTACATAACCAGTTTTTCTGATAGAAAAACTTCTCGCAGAAAATCGTCGACAGCGTTATACGCATCGAAGGTAGCAAAACACGGCAAGTGAGAAAATCAGCGAGGTTTTGTTAGAGGGTTAGAATGCACCGTACGAAATCCGGGTCTCCGGGTTTAGAAATGATGGAGTGATTACGGAAGTAGGTTGTGTTAGAATTTTAGGTAAGACAGGTCCTTTAACGTAGTTAAAAAGAATCGTGCGCGTTCTCCAAGGGGAAAACATTGAATTGAATTTAATATCCAGGTCAGTCGTTAAGAACGACCATCAACAGTGTACATTACACGATGGATAAGTAGTTTGCAAGAAACAGTTTTGAGACAGCTACATTATAACCTTTTTTTTAGATTAAAGACAGGATAAAAATAGGTTATTTTTGCTTACATCCAACTGCACCACCTCTAACCTGTAACACTCTAACCCTTTTTGTTCGTCTCCTGCCACTCTTTCCTCCCGATTCCCCAAAACCACGATTCTTAAATTCCTTCCATGATTAAGCGCATTTTTGTCAGTCAATTTGCAAACAGTTGATCCTTGCAAATAGTCGAAAGTCTTATTTCAATTTTATTTTCTTCCTTGGCTGAAATGTTTTGTTGTGTAGCACACGATTGTTTTATGCCTGAAATCTAGTTTCGTCTTAACGGTGGGCCACAATAGAGGGTCGATTTGTATTCAGCAAAACCTTAACAGTGGACTAGGATTAACAAGGCCAGTTTTGAATAGGCTACGGACTTTAATGTACTATTATTTTGATCCGCAGTCGTGGTGCCCCTAAAAGGAGTGGCCACCATAGTCAGGTGCCCACTTTACCTAATTTGGTTGGTTATTATATATATAATATTAATAATATTATATATATAATATTTGGTTATTGGGGTTAATAGACATAAGCTGGGATACCAAGGTCCAATGAGACTAGCAGGAAAATGTTACTGCGGTCACTGATGCTTTAAAGACCTGAGTATCCAGTTCCCGCTAGCCTATCTTAGTTTGACTTTTCCGAACACACTTTGGCGAGTAGTTGCCAACCCTCCGTACGCATTACAATTTTCTTAAGCTGTGAAAACAATAGGAACGACGTAAGGAAGAATCCGACAATGAGACATGGAAATGAACGTATGATTGAAAGTAGAAAGTCTGTTACGTATACAGCCGGATGTCAGCTCGTCGCAAGTTGGCGTGTGTGTGTGGGGGAAGGGGGCTCGGTTCAGGTTCATTTACTGTTTATTGTCAGTAAATTCTATTCAAAACCGGCAGAGAGCAGAGCACGTAGAACAGTTGGAAGTATGGCCGATAATAATCAATCCATCCATCAAGTTTAGTTTCCAAATAGCAATAGCCAAATAAAGCTAGAAGAGGAATAAATGTTTACGAAATACACAGACACGGAACAAGTTAACTAATACACTTACAAGATATGACCAGAAATAAATGATGGAATGAAACTACGTAAAAATTGGGCAGAACAATTAGCAGGATATTGAGAAAACTGATTGCCAGTATTCCTCTCGGACCGACGCACGGAAGACGGAAGGGGAGGGGGGAATAGATGGGCCACCGAAGACAACACATTATCTTTGCTCCAAATTTTTTTGAAAGAGTATTTCCGCGGTCAGTTAATTTAGGAACGTCAAGTTTAAGGAGAGCCTCTTCGTATGAAATATTATGATCAACCAGAATGATTCTCACTGCCCTCTTTTGGAAATTTTCCAGGCGATCAAAGAGTTCTGCATAATTGACACAAGTTGTGTTAAAGTACGCAACGGCACTTGATAGGGTGCTGATGTAGCAACTTGAACCTAGAAATTAAAATACAACAAAGAGAAATACAGAAAACAATTCTTTGATATAAGAGTTACAAGTTTTTCACCAAAGAGTGCAGCCGCGCTTATTTGATACAGATTTGAATTTCGCAGCGTCATTTGTGTCCATGAAGCTCGGCTGCACTCTTTTACGAAAGTAGCGCTCGATTCTACGGAGTGAAAAGTTGTAACTACTATACATGAAGTTTCACAGCAGAACCATCTGTGCCAGTGCTGACTTTTTAATGGTCATTAGGATATCTGAAAAGTCGGCAGATTCTTTTTCGGCGATTTTTCGGCTCTTCCTGGCAATGCTTGTTATGCATAACTTTCGCAAAATGATAACAGATAACTTCTTTGAAACTGCACATCCTTATGGTAGATGATAACGAAAACAAAACATTAATTTACATTAATATGTTACCTGTTGTCAGACATCATTCCCAGCCTGACGAGGACCCTTGCCAAGAAGGGCCAAAATACCGCTGATGAAGAATCGTAGCTGATGTATCCGTTGTAAACATTGTTTGAAAACATCTGACAGTGATGCAATGATTTCCTCAGGCTGGAATCAGGTGTGTAGCTCCCTCCTTCCGCGTTTTTATCATTCAACACAATTTCTCTGGCTTTTACCCTCTATTCCATTTTGTACAGAAGTGTTAAAATAAATCTTGAACAGTGAAACGAAATACGAACCCATCGCGGGGGGAATGGGATCCTGGTTTGAACTCGCTAGTTTTAATTTAACAAGAAGCCATATACTACAAAAAAATAATGACTGAATCGCATAAATTTACCAAAGTCCTACTAATGTTGAAGATAATTCCGTAAACCACATTGGCCTGACATATCACAAAAAATCAACGAAGAAACCAACGAAAATGGGGTTGTAAACGCCAACGAATATACTGAAGTAAAAGGCGAATATTTCGGGAGGACAACCGCCTCCCTTCTTCAGCACAAACAAAAAATTTCGAGGAAAATTGCCAAAACAAGGATGAAGATCAACACAAGAAAACCAAAACAAAGCAGAAAACCAACAAGAAACCGAAAAATAAAACAAACCTCCGAATAACAGTCACAACTGTTCTCGCTCGGTACTACCCCATTTTCGTTGGTTTCTTCGTTAATTTTTTGCGTTCTAATGTTTTTATTTTTCCAGGTGGCACTATCTCGAACATGTACGCGCTGCTTGCGGCACGGTACAAGCACTTCCCTGAAATCAAAGCAAGTGGACTAGGTGCTATACCTGACCAGCTCGTCATCTTTACGTCAGAACATGTAAGTTTTAATGTTCAGTTTCCTCTTCTTCCTCCTTCTGATTCTTCCTGTTACTTCCGGCTAGGGAAGATCAGGGTCATTTGGTTGCGGAATAGAATTCCTGCCAGGATAGTAGGCGTATTCTCGCCGTTCCCCGAGTACTCCACTTGAGGAGTCCCGCGTTTTTGTTTGTCCCGGGGACTCACTCCGCGTATTCTCGCAAGTCCCCACGGACGGGGAATGCTCCGAATATCAGCACCATCATCAAAAAGGACTCCCTTTCAGATTCGGAGGGGAATCAATTTTTGCTGGTGTTGGTGCAATGTAAAATTAATTAAAAATATTCGGAATAGACAAAACCAAAAATTAAGTGGATCCAGATTAATTTCGTCAACTGCATATTTTTTTGAACAAAATCCATTTTGGAAGCAGTCCCCGTGTTCTCGCTGTTTCTTTACGCGGAGTCCGCGTGGAGTGACTCCCTCTATTCTCGCCGTTCCCTTCGATTCCCCGAGGAGTCCTCGGGGAACGGCGGGAATACGCCTATTGGAACTATCATCAATTCCGTACGGAAAAGTTGTGAGTAGTTCAGCTTCGTTACGTTAGTGAGGAACATTTGGCCGCGAAAACGTGGTCTTGCGTCCGGACTGCTAAAGCATAACTCTTACTAAAATTATCTTGGTACGACGAAAGAGCTCAGCACTATTGTTTTTCGAAAATACCATTACTTTCCAAGTGAAAATAGTGATTTTCTTGTTAGTGCACTCTATCCGACGCTGCGGCTGGATGCAAAATGTTTGAAAGCTGAACGCTCCTTGGTTAAAAAGTGGGAAAAAAAATGCAAATTTTTCGCATGCAAACCGGTAAGGTTCGCTTAGGCCGGGAGTGCGATGCCTGGTTGGGGGCAAATCATCCGACGTTTCCCGTGCTTTCCCTAGATTTCTGTAGGTACCTATTTGAAGCTGGGTGGACTTTTGGCTTGTCTTATAACCCTCGCCCTAAACCAAACGGTAGGCACCACCGAGACTCGAACTAGCGACCCTTCGCTTGGGAGTCCAGCGCGCTAACCCATTCAGCCACGGACGGAAAAACAAAACAGAATAAACAGAAAGATAGACTTAATGGTTTGCCATGGGTTCCGAACGAGAAACAACACTTTGAAACTCTCATATCCTTATGTATAAAAAAGCTGTCAACGGACCATGAAGCTTTTGGCAACGTTTGCGTTGCGTGTGGCAAAACTCGGCTCGGCCGAAAAAGCGAAACAGTGGCGAAGGGGTATATTGTAAGCTTATAACTCCATAAAGGAGCTAGGTATAGCAATATAAATCTCAGTGAAGTCATAAAAACTGGGAATTCAGTAGCAGCGTTGTATTAAGACAATAAACCTTGTACAAAAATAAATTAAGTTCTTGTTTTATCAAGCCACAATAACAGATAACAGTAAACAACAGTTCAACTAAAACTGGCCTTCAGCCTAGTTTTCACCAGGAGCGAACCTTGCTTGGCTTAGGAAGAAGCTCAGGGAAAAGTTCGCACGTTCCTCCTGCAGCATGGGGGGGGGGGGGGGGGGTCAGCCTAGTTATAGTCCTCCGGTCTTAGTGCCCTCTTAGCCACACTTCCGATCGGCTTCCAGCCCCCATTTTGCAGTGCCGACTCGGAAAACCCGTAAAACGGCGACGCGCGCGATTGTGCAAATTTCCCTAGTGAAATTACGCCTTTTGGTGCTTTCGCCGTCGCAGCTGGACGAGGAGGAGGTCTGTGCGCGGTTTGCACTGGGGAGGAAACTGCTTTCGTAGCTGGTTTTGTGGCTTGGACTGGGGCAGAAACCGCTCTGTTAGCTGTTTTGGCGACTTGAACTGAGGCAGACCGCGGCCTGGTAGAGGGTCTTGCAGTTTGCTGTGGTGGGGTGTTTCTGGTAGCCGGCGCGACTGCGACTTTGGAGGCGCGTAAGGCTTGTCGAGGGGGTTGGTTGATGAAAACAGCCTAGAAAGTAATGTGTCTCTTTAAAGGTTGCCGGAAAGGCTTAAGAATAAAATTCGTGTCGGTTATTCAGTTCAATTCAATTCAATTCATTTATTTGTATCCGCCAAAGCTGGCGAGTAAAAAAAATATAATAAAATTCACACAATTGGTCTACAGACTAATAACTAGACCATATACTTTCATACAAACTCTACTTCATTTAAAAAAAAAAGAAAAAAAAAAACAATTAGCCTACGCTATCCTCAATGAAGTCTACCTAAACTTTAACCAAAATATAATCAACGCAACGCATCGGTCAAAGCGTGCTTTATGGAATAAATTTTTGAAAAAAATGTTTCCCGTTTCTTTTTCAGAATATCAGTGGGGTTTTTTAAACGATTTTTATTATGCGAAAACATAGGCCACTCCCCTCTACAAAAATGACTTAGGCTATTGTCATTTTTTGGTTAAAGAACTCATCTGGCTATTCTGCCTTCTATATTATACCTAGCTCCCTTATGAAATTATAAGCTTCTAAATCCCCACCTTTCTCCATTATCTCGTCTTGCTCCTACGAATTTTAGCGCTTTTTCGGTAGTGCCGAGGTTTGCCCGCTACACAACACACAGTTTGCCAGAACCTTCAACGTCCGCTGATAACTCTTTCACACACAAGGAAATGAGAATCTTCTTTTTGTGACTTCTTTTATGTGCTTAGTTTTCCCACTTTTTAACCACGGCGCGTTCAGTTTTCAAATGTTTTGCGCCCAGCCGCCGCGTCGGAGAGCAGGAAGGTTGAAGAGAATGGATAAGCGCTAACAAGAAAATAGCTAAATTCAGGTGGAAAATAATGGTATTTTCGAAAAACGTTTTTCTGATCCATTTCATGGTGATAAGATCATTTCTAGGAAGAGTTGTGCTTTAATACCGTATTATCATTTTTATTAACTTTTCAGTTTCAGCCCGGTCTGGTTACATACATGTCAGTTCAGGCGGATCCCGACTACGGAAATGCAGTGATCCGGTCTTTTGGAGAATACGGAGAAGGAAAAGTGGTAGCATTTGGAAATAGAATCTTCCCCTCTCAACCTCTGTATCCTTGTCAGCATGTTGAGATATCCCTGGATTTTTAACCTGTAGCCGGCACTGGTGCTTATCACAAGCCAATTTGCAATATCACAAGCCACATAATTAAAGTAAAGATAACACTAAAACTATCTTTAAAATTTTAATTTGTTTTTATTAAAATTTACGCTGGATTTCGAAAAAAATGTAGAAAAAAACTGATTTTAAATTTTATAAAATTTAAAAGTTTTATATTTAGATGTTTCAAGAAAATTTGTTAAAAAGCAAGTTTAAGTGAAGAGGGTAAAGAAGAATGGCTTACACTTACCGGGCCCGTTTGTTGTCTCTTATTTGGACCTGTCTGTCTTGTGTTTACCAGGTTGCTGAACGCCGCTGGATTTGGTGATCGGGGTGGCGCTGCCGCAGCTTGCTGCTTCCTTGGTGGCCTTTGTGGCTCACGCACTTGCGGTGCGACTTGCCACAATTGTGCTGCCACTTGCCGCCGACTGGGGGGTTGGGGAGGAGGTTCGACATTGTTTTCCACGGCTCCAATGTTGTCTTCGGCTATGGTAACGAGGTTGTCAGTGTTCGGTTCGAAAGATTCAGATGTTTCCTGTACTCTTCCAACATCCGGATTTCCGAAGGAGCTAACTGTAAAGATTTCCGGTTCTACAGTTATTGTTTCTGTCTCGAAGTCAGTTCCGGAAAAAAATGGACCAGAATTGAAAACATCCGGGCTCTCATAGAAGCCTGACGTTTGCTCGGGCCATGGCTGTTGCTCTGGAGAAATCGGAGCGGAATTACTCGGTCTGCTGCTTTGTGAATTTTGTCTACTTTCTTCAGACCCCCTGGCTCGGTCGGACCATGTGGATTCTTCTCTGTCTGAGCTCCATGGTTGGCTTCCTGTCGAACTTGGAATTTCACCGCCAGAGGGAATCGGCGCTGCGTTCAGTCGCTTCTGATTCCCAGGCAGCTCGATCCCAATACTGTCCAACATGAAGTCGAGCAAGGCTGGACTGATCTTTCCGTAAAGACTAACATCCGAACCTTTGAACAAGTTCTGGTTGAGATCGTAATACCTCGGGGACTCCGGACAGTTGACATTAAACCACCATTCACAAGCAAAAGTCGTCTGGTCGAAAACGGAGCCGTTGGGGCACAAAAACGAATCCTGCCGACTCTTATAGTGGCACACATGGAAAACTTGACAACCCGTCTCCGTGTCTCCATAATATCCGGGCACACGTCCATTGCACGTAAACTCGGTAAGGGGCACTGATGAAAGGATTGGGTAGTCTACCCCAGGTCGGCCGGGTATGTTGTCCGTAAGATCGTTCTCCTCTTCCCACTCTCCCCACTTCGGTCTTGCAAGCGCACAACTCACCGATAGTAGTATAAGCAGGAACTTCATGGTGTTGACTAACTACCTGTTGTTTATTTTTTGGTGTATTTAACACAATTTTTGTAATCAGAGCAGATGGTACGATAATTAGTGGGTGAATTGAGAGTGAAAAAATTAACAGAATCAAGCGGTGTTTGGCTTATTGAAGGCTGGGATCGGTGTGAAGGTCTTCATTTGACGCGGTCGCGGTCAAGTGGAGATTTACGTGCGATGTAGTATTTTACGTCTGGCTTCGATTGAGTACATTTGCGGGATGCATGAATGAATGTATATATCTAATAGCCAGGCCCGTATCCAAGATTTTTTTTTTTTTTTTGGGGGGGGTCGCCTTTCGGGGGGGGGGGATCAACCCCCCCGATGAAAAATTTATCTTAAGATAGTAGTACGAAGTTGTACGAAAAAGTAGCATGCAGTACTAACTGATGATACTACTTGCTTTTACTTCAAGGTTACCGTGTTACTGCATACTACTGCATGCTACTATTAGCAAGACTGGATGCTACTATGGCAAGACAGGATGCTACTGGATACTACTACATACGATTGGACCAGTCTGATGCACATTAAATGATTCTTTGCTATTACATAGTATTAGGTGCAACTTTTTCGTACAACTACCATACAACTACGCAGGCTACAAATTTTGCATCGGGCCCTAACCCCCCCCCCCCCTGGATACGGCCTTGCTAATAGCCAATTGGGCGTACAAAATACATGATGGTTACAATACTTTACACTTTACTTCACTCAGTACTTATCTTGTTTAACTAATACACTCTTTAAAAATTTGCATATTTTAGGTATCTTAGCTTTGTTTTTGTTTCAAGAACATCGGAGAACTTGATAGAATACCCATTAAGAAAATGTTTCCTAGAAAGAAGTCCTTATCAGGTTGGCCTGCGCGAGTTGAAACGGAGCAACACGTTAATGACTTTATATCAAATTGTTCTTAAAACATTAAGACTAGGCGTTATCATTTGAACATTGGCTCACCAGAGCTATTTTTATACCTTTTAAGTTTAAGTTTAATATTGTGGATTAAATCAGTAATTATCAATACTAATCGTTTATACATTTATTATTTGCTTATAAATAATATCATTCTGTGCAAAAATTGACGAAGATAATGGACACATATTTACGCGCTTTTTCGGAAACATTCGTGCTATTTGATGACAATTCCTGACTTTGTTGGGCGATTAAGTTTTAATTTGATTTATGAATTGATGTGTATTTTTATTCTGGTACACAAATCTAAATTAAATTGAATTTAAAACAAACGGATATCGATTAGAGATATTGTCGAAACCGGGAATCAGTGACGGATTTTAGTCGGAATTTTGTTTTGGTTGCTCTGTATTTGTAATCTGGTACAAAATTCTCAGTTGAACTAAAAACAAATGGAGACCGATTAGAAATATTGTTGTGACCGGAAACCGGAATTCACTGCCGGAATTTTATATGACCGGTCTGCATTTATCTGGTACATCAGTCTCGGTTGAATTAAATTGAAAATAAATGTAGACCTATTATAAATAATGTCTAGGCCGAAAACCGGAGTTCAATTCCGGAATTTTGTCATGATTGCTCTAAACTTCTATTCTAGTAGACTGAATTAAAAACAAATCGATACCCATTAGAAATATTGTCGTGGCCAGAAATCTGAATTTAGTCCCGGATTTTTTTCATTTGTGACCGAGTTGCGGCACCAGAGGTTATGATAGTTCCTTCTTTTTTAGTCCCACTACTCTATCATGAGCGCTGCCAACGTTACCGGTCTGGGAACGAACAACTGCGTTGAAGTTCCCTGCGACAAGGCGTAAGTACTGCTTGAAACCCCCGTCTACTCTTGTACCGTAATTTTAGCCGTAATTTGCTTTAGTCACTGTTCGAAATGTCCAGAGCAAAATAACACTAGGGAGTAGCGCCAAGACTCGACAAAATTGACACACTCTGGAATAGCAGCGATACTATCACCACTGGCCATAGAGAACATCCTTACTGAAACTCATTCAGTCGTTCACCAGCGCTAGCTCCGATAACTTCATATTCTGAACAACGAAAAAAAAAATGATACAGCCTCCATTGTTTCCTTGGTGTGTGCAGACCGCACCTTTGCTTTACTAGAAATTTCTAAGCCCGCAAGTTTGCCTCGCTTTAAATGCCGCAAGCGTAGTTGGCGGCGCTACGAGTATGGTCCTTTTGCAAAGCATGGAGAGCATAGGTCTTGGCACTACTCTCTAGTGTTATTGTGGAAATGTCAGGCAAGAAATGTCTCTGGAAATGTCAGGCAAGCTTGTGAGAGGGTTTCCTACAACGGGGCCACGACCGGTTGAGATGGTCGTTCTTAGTTTCAACTGTTACAAGAGCCAACCGCGCTTCAGTCGTGCACGTTGTGTAACTTCAGTAAATCGCGAAAGTTTTTTTTTCCTGGCAGAAAATCTCATAAAAATGTTCAGTTGGATATTTGCATATTCTTATCATAATTTTCCAGGTATACAATTTTATAGGCTACTTTGCGGGGTAGGTCGTGTGTCGAACCGATGTTTCGCGATTTGCAGTGCGATTTAAGTTTTGCATCAGAAACTCATCGCTAACCCGATGAAAATTTTATCTCAAAATAGTAGTACCAAGTTGTACGAAAAAGTAGCATGCAGTACTAACTGATGCTACTACATGCTTCTACTTCAAGGCTACCGTGTTACTGCATACTACTGCATGCTACTATTAGTAAGACTGGATGCTACTATGGCAAGACAGGATGCTACTGGATACTACTACTAGTATACATGCAACTTTTTCGTACAACTACCATACAACTACGCAGGCTACAAATTTTTCATCGGGAATGTTGATAACAAAACTAGAAAAATCCCGAAATTGTAAACCACTGTAACCATGTTTTTATGACCTCACAGTCAGGGCGATTAATCCATCCTGTCGGTGCACTGGTTGTAGGACACAGTGTTGATCATACGTCCAAAGCTTGACTTGCAAGTAAATGTCATTGAACCTGGAGTGATGACTGATCGTCACATTGCTTCTTCACTCAGTTGATGAGTCTGAGCTTCCAAGTTGGTCATGGCCGTGCGGGTCGGTCTCATTGTCAATGTCGCAGAAACGTTTTTATACCCCGCGGTAAATTTTGGTTATTTTTTAGTTTATATTTGAAGACATTAAGGATAAAATTGACCGTAGCATTTTAGTTTCAGGCCCGGCCATAGCACAATGCCACATGTCAATGCCAATGTCGCAGACACGTTTTTATACTACGCGGATTCTTTTGGTTATTTTTTAGTTTTTGTTCGAAGATATTAAGGATAAAATTGGCCCCCAGAGATTTGGTTCAGGCCCGGCCATAGCACAGTGCACTACCTAGTTTCTATTTTAGATTTAATACTTCGATACCTTGAAAAAGATGGAGCATTTGTTGAGGCAGTTGTAAAACTGCCTAAAGGCGTTCGACAGTCTAAAGGCGTTCGACAGTCTAGACTAGACCTTAAAACTGCATTAGATGAAGCTAAGCTCATGGGTGCCCGCCAGTTTATTATTTGGATGTTAGGAAACTGGAAGATCGCAATGTGTCCAGTTTTCTGACCAAGAGACATCTGAATTCCAAAATATTTTGTGTGGCTCGCTGCAAGGGACAAAGCTAGGCCCTCTTTCATTTCTTATAGTTTTTAACCGTATCTTAGTCACCGTACGTGAGCGTTCGAAGTTTGCAGACGACTCGACAGCATTATTACGAAATCCTTCCGTAATCGTAAATTGGTTTCGAATTTTAACGATAGTATCAATACACTGTTTCGTTCGCATTCAAATCTATTTAACCTCCACAAACATCCTGCTCTCTCGGCCCACGAAAATGTTAGCCAGTTTTTCATTCCTGAAAATGTGCTTGTCACTTTTAAACTATATGAAAAGAATGTAGTCATGTTTATTTACATTGTTTTGTTTACTGTTTTAACCTGTTTATTTTACTTTGTGTATTTTACTCATACTCCGCTGCTATTCAAAAAGCGGGTCACAAATAAATAAATAAATAAAAATTAGCTCTAAGACTCGCAAATGCCACAACTAACCGACTTGTCCGGCATATTTAATGATCTCAAAACTGAACTAGCACAAGCGAAACTGGCTCTTAGCGAGACAAAAAGCACATACATGACTTTTTCGTTTCTGAAAACTGACAACCCACTTTGACCCCTACTGGACTAAATACGACCAAAACTGTTAAGATACTTGGTATTTACTTGGACGATGACCTTAAACATATGTAAAAAATTTAACAAAAAAAGGTGGATCTCTGCATCGTTCGTTTTCGCAGCTGAAAAGGTTTGGAATACCAAAAGAAATTCTTAAAGTTGTATACTGTAGTTATAAACCTTGCCTAGAGTACGCTTGTCTTGCTTGGGACCCTGGTCTGACGAAGGAACAATCTGCCCAAATTGAGTTGGTCCAGAAAAGGGCTCCGAAAATAATATTAGGCCACGACCACACAAACAGACAGCGCACTAAAAGAACTTTACTTACTGTCACTGGAAAACCGCCGACATGAACTAACTGTCAGATTTGGACTGAAATGCCTCTAATCACCTTTCCACCGTCAACTACTGCCAGACTTCGTTGACCCTGTTGCTGACGGACCGAGGACAAGACGTCAAAAAAAAGACAAAGAGTTGTCAACTGATATGTTCTTTCCTACCGACTAGTTCGCAACGTTACATTAAGTCATTCGTCCCCCCCCCCCCCCCCACAGAGCAACGCTTAAAGCACAACTCTTACTAGAAATGATCTTTTCACTATGAAAGGGATCGGGAAAATCGTTTTCAAAAACACTATTACTTTTCACCTGAGATTAGAGATTTTATTGTTAGCGCTTGTCAATACTATCCAGCCTTCCTGCTCTCCGACGCGGCAGCCCAAAACGTTTGAAAACCTAACGTGCCTTGGTTAGAAAGTTTGAAAACTAAGCAAATAAAGGAAGTTAGAAAACAGAAGATTATCGTATCCTTATGTGTGAATGAGTTGTCAGCGGACATTGAATATTTCGACAAACATTCGTTGTTTGACGGGCAAAACTCGGCAAGGCTGAAAAAGCGCTAAAAATTCGTAGGCAGAAAACCAAACGATGGAAAAATGTGGGATTTTAGAAGCTCATAATTCCACAAGGGAGCTAGGTATATTGTAAAAAGCAGAATAAGCAAGAGGGGTCCTTTAATGAAGAATTTTGATGCGTTTTGTTTAATCTGTATGTATTATCTTAGTTACGCAACTTTGTTTTGAAATATTTAGTGTGGTTTTATTGATGTATTAACTCGTGTATTTATCTATTGACATGCCTGCGCTAGCTAATGCCCGGGCCACATTCAGTCACATCTGTACGTAATTTAGTTCGCTAATTTGGTTATTACCCACTCTTACGTCTCATCCTGGTCACACCTGGACGAAGAAATTCAAGACACATTACCACCATCATCACTCAAAGGTAAACAAAACTGGCTAAAGTCAGTGACTCTGGTCTGTGATTGGTCCAAACACTCCAAAGATACCTTTCAAGATGGCGGAGATGGATTTTTCCATCTCGACTATTTAACGTTTTCAGCGTCTTTTCTTCCCAATTTCTACCGTAAGACGGTCTTATTACCTCGCGTTATTACCAGGTGGGACTATAGTGGGGTCCGGGCATAACGCTGTGTCTTGCAGTCCACTCTTGCGTCCAGGTAGCCGGTTTTCCATTTTCCGTTTTTGGTTTTCACCTTTTTTTCTGGAGTTCATAACTCATGAACCGTAACAGGTATCAAGTTGAACTTTGTATACGCATTGGCATTAGGGCCTAGTTGTGCCTGTTGGGGTCCCACCTCCCACACCCACCCGGTTCGGGGGCAATCGGGTCCAGATTGCCCAGCGAGTAGCCTAATGCTATCAGAGTGCTATACATTAAAGCACAACTTTTACTAGAACTGATATTTTCCCTGTGAAATGAATCAGAAAAAATGTTTTTGAAAATACCATTACCTTCCACCTAAAACTAGCGATTCTCTTGTTAGCGCTTTTCGACTGTAGCCAGCCTTCCTGCTCTCCGACGCGGCGGCTGGGCACAAAACGTTTGAAAACTGAACGTGCGTTGGTTAAAAAGTGGGAAAACTAATGAAATAAAATAAGTAATAAAAAGAAGATTATCACATCCTTATGTGTGAAAGAGTTGTCAGCAGATGTTGAAGATTCCGGCAAACTTTTCGTTGGGTGATGGGAAAACTCGGCAAGGCCGAAAAAGCGCAAAAAAATTCGTAGTTACGAAACGAAACAAAGGAGAAAGGTAGGGATACGGGAGCTAAGTGTATTATGAAAGGCAGATTAAGCAAGATGGGTCCTTTAAGTATCCCATTAATCTGTATATAGTTTTACGTATTAATCCCATGACGTTCTGATCTTGACAGATCTTAGTAGAATAGTAGAACAATGATTCTTCATAAATAGGTACGCAACTTTTTGTAACCTTAATTAGGGGTACGCGGCACGGAAAAGGTTGGGAACCACTGATATAGAGTATTGTGCATGGACGTTCGGTTTGAATTTAATCATGTTCTTCGGCGAAGAGATGTTGCAAGATGCTGCAGCGCTGCCGCTTCAACCAAGAAGAAAGTGCATCCAAAAACGCATATTGTTCAAAAGTAAAGAAGTGCTGCAGCAGCGATTTTAACTGTCAAAATATCAATCAATCGTGATTCGTAATTGGTTACGTTGACGATCGGCAGTTAGCAGTTGTAAATGCTATTAAGGAAATAAATGAGTTATTATTATTATATGCGGCAGCGCTATTGCAACAAAAACGAGGCTCAGAGAAGCATACCTCTCCTGCAAGTTTCAGGGCATTTCAAAAGTTCTGCATTGCTTGAATCCCTCCGCACAGGGATCCACCAGTCCCTGGAATGTAGGGAATCTAAACGGGGCAATTACTTGCAGGGGCCGTATGTTACCGACGGAGTTGGAGCGCCTAATTTTGAAGACAAAGGCGGAGGGGAAGAGGCCATTTTTCGTGAATGCCACAGCTGGGACGACAGTTTTCGGCGCGTTTGATCCACTGAACGATATTGCGGACCTCTGCGAGAAATACGGTCTCTGGATGCACGTCGATGTAAGTAATTTCGAGTGACTTTTCCAGCTGGATATTTTAATACGATGAGGGATTCCGCACTTGGCGTGGTTCTTTGGATTGTTATGCTATATGTTACATAGTAAGTAAGTATATTTTTGACCCGCATCATGTTAATAGAGAAAAAAAGAAAAAAATAAATACAGCAGAAAAAATTCTTCCAAAACACCGAGCAAAACATACAATATAAAAATGGCGATGGCTTCTTTTTGGCTGGTCGGTCGCTGGTTGTGATAGATATTCAGTAAAGATATTCTTTAATCACCGAAGTACGGAAATCGTCCATACGTGCCGCAGACAAGTATCCATCTTAGCTGTAAAGTAGAAGAGACAGGTGACTCCAAAACCAAAATGCAGAAGAATCTCTACCCTTTCGACCACCCAGTTGAACAGCAGAAACAGCAGCCGTGTCCAGAATGAAATCACAAAACCAGCCAATTTTCAGAAAAGAAGTTAACAAAATCAGATATTTAAGGAGGAATCTTTAATTGTTTTTCTACAAGTTCATTTTCCAGCTTGAGCGGCTTGAGCCTGAAGAAGACCCTTGCCAAAAAGGGCCGAAATATAGCTATAATAAAATATAGCTGACTTATCCGTTCACAACGTCAAATATGGCTGTGATGTAAGGGGGGGGGGGGCATTTTCTTCTCCTCAAAAGACTCAAGGTTTTCCCATCTGCCTGCTGAGACTGTAAGCGCCATCTGACTTTGTCGCAGTGGTACCGGTTTACATCAGTTGCGCTTTTTATCTCAATACTCTTGATGACTATCTCTCCCTGCCGATGCAGAATCTCGGGGTACCCGCGGAAGAAAGCAAGAAGCGGTGTCACAACTGCTCCCAAAGATCGCCGTGATCGTTTGACACAGGATTTGAGTCGTTGAGTTTGAGTCGTTACGGACACGTTTACTCCTTCTTCCTGAGGAGCGCTGGCGTGTTTTGGACTTAGTCATATAGAGCGTGTTCCATCCTACTTACCGTAGTGTCTACGCATGACGTCACGGATTATGGCTTTTTTCCGTCAAGGCTGGAACGATTTTTCAATTTTTCAGCAGGATATCATGCCACGGGCGAATCCGACCAATCACGTTGCAGAGATGCGTAGTTACTACGCTTACCACGCCCCCGAGCATGGTAAGCAAATAGTAACTATTAGTTACTATTTCGAGAAGGTTGGAACGGTCAGCGTAGTAACTTTTCGTGAGGATGGAACGGAAATAGTAACTAATAGTAACTATTGTTAGAAGGGTGGAACACGCTCAGAGAGTATTCTCCTTTCCTTGCAGTTTTGTCAAAAACTTGATCGGGATAATCGGGAAAAGCTTCATAGTTTTGTCGAATCGAGAAGTTGGCTGGATAGTCACTGTTTCTCCGTCTCTCGTTCTCAATTAAAATAACAATTACAGTTACAATTCATTTATTCCCAAAATTCTGATAAAACAAAATGCACGGTATTGTCAAATTAGTTCTTCTCAATGAGAAACGCCAATAATACATAGATGGAACTTTACACAATGGACTTGTACCGTGACCAATAAACCAGAATAAATTTTGTTTAAAGTGCCATCTATGTATTATTATTAATTTCCGTGACATGGGGATGTGAACTGGTTAGATGAATTTGCCTTCGGGCGGGATCACTGTTCCTATGGCCGGCTTCTACCAGACTATAGTAGTGGTTTGCGAACTCCGTTCACAAGCCCCTCGGTAGCTCAAATGGTAAGAGCGCCTGCCTTGTAAGCAGAGGGCCCTGGGCTCGAATCCCGGCTGAGGAGCATTTTTGTCTTTCAGTTAACTACTTATACGATTAAAGTCTCTTTCTGATTTCTTTGTTTACTGATACATTTAGCATTATTAACACGCCTTCGTATGTTATTTTTTCAGTGGTTCGCTCTTAGAAGCTGCTATATTATTTTGGACCCTCTTTCAGGCCGCATGGGGAGGAGGAATGTTGCTGTCGAAGAAATACCGTCACCCTCGCTTCACCGGTGTTGAACGGTAAGATTCCAAAAAAATAGAAAACCGTGATTTTCGTTTTTTTCTTATATTTATCCCTCGCACATCATAAAAAATCGTGATTTTGTGCGGTTTTTTCTTGATCACCTAGTTATCCCTCTTAAGATGATGTGCGAGGGATAAATATAAAAAAAAACCAAAATCACGGTTTTCTATTTCTTTTGTAATGAATGGTCAGCTTTGCTTCAAACCTTATATTCGGTATGATTCCTCTACTGCTTTAAGGTCCCTGGGGGTTGGGATTGTAAAGGGTAGGGCTGTCAACTGGCTAGAAACGGGAAGGAAAGGCATGGTGCAGGGGAAGGTCTGCAGAAGTGATTGTGGGCCCCTGGCGAACACGAAACTGTATAGTTTGGTCAAAACTATCTTGGCAGTGTGAAGGTTAACGCTTTAAGGTTGCTAGCTGCCTGCCCCTCAGTGAAACATAGAAAGAGAGACAGTAGAGGTATGTTTATGTGAACAGTTATGTTAATGTGAACAGTACAGTTTGGGGCTAAACGGTAGAATAAAGATCCAGAATACCTATTCAGGTGTTTTCAGATGTCTTTAATTACCAACTTTGGCTAACTTGTAGTTAGCTTTAGACACAGCAAATGCATGAAAATGGCAAAGTACAATGTCAACAAACGCTCACATAAGCATACCTCTACTGTAGATAGATATATAGATAGAGTCGCTTTTATTCTTTTCGAACTATCATGGTGAATCGAAATTTGCCGAAATCGTCATATATACATGTAAGCACTCATATATAATCTGTCAACGTCATATATAAAATTAAACACTAAATAAGATTAAAAATGTTAACGAAAGACGGTACAAACGTCTTTCCATACCGTGCATGGTCACATTTTACGTGTTGGAGAAGAGGACGTTGCATCCCTCCTCTTTCTAATGTTCTTACCTCCTGGTACAGCTTTCCCCATTTTATTATCCCCTTTCCGTCTATAGTCTCCTTTCCCGTTTTTAGTAGCCTTTCCCCTTGCGCCACGCCACTCCTTTCCCGTTTTTAGTTGATCCCCGCTTGTCCTCTGTCATCTTCGTTTTTTTTTTTTTAGTTTCAGTTTCATTGGACTATATTTAAAGACACAAAATACATCATTAACATTCCTGCTAGGAAAGCACAAAAGGAGTGCTTGGCTAGGGCCAAGGGAAATAGGGAAATAACCTATATTTTTTACACGACAAAACTGAATACCCTACACAAAGAAAAAAGCTGAGAGGAAAAAAAACAACTATAGTTTCATCTTCGTAATTATTACTATTATCATTATATTGCGTTAAACTTTATAATGTACATACTCAGTAAATACGGAGGGGTTAATTTTTTTTTCGTATTTTCTTGTATATTTGTCGTATCTTGATGTTTCTTATCATTTCAGCGCGGACTCCTTAACCTGGAATCCTCACAAGCTAATGGGTACCCTTCTTCAGTGCTCAACGGTCCATTTCAAAGAGAACGTAAGTGCGTCAAGCATGCCTACACCACATATGATTTGTGTATTTGTGTGTGTGTGTGTGTGTGTGGGGGGGGGGGGGGGTCCAGCTACTGAGATGAATTTCTAGCGTCCTTAAAGTGCGCAAATTCCTACTTTCATCCTCTTACCCAGCCTTGCAAGTGCCATATGAGCTTCTAGCTCTTGTTTTAGTTTAGCAGTTTCATGTTTGTTGTAATCATGTAAATCATTTAGTTCAAATTCAAAGAAAGTAAGATTCAGTTTGACGGAATGTTAAGGACTTGAACGTCAGTTAGTCTTGTTTTCAGTTCTTTTCCTTTTGACTTACTTAAGTTGTTACATTATATTATGAGCGTTCTCCTCATCTCACCGGCACTTAAAAACAGCTTTCATGTGTTTCTGGGGATTCCGGGAAGACGATCGTCCTTCATCCCTATACCTTATGTGTAGGAATGATGGAATGAAGACCTCTGAGATATTTGAGAAATCGGTTGCTACTATCGCAAAATTGCATAGTTGTGGCATTATGTAACCCGTGGCTTCGCCTGTCCTTGTCCGTTTCGGTTAATATGTATAAAAAAGAAGGGTGTGTCTAAATTATGTGGTGTTGTAATAATAATAATAATAATAGATTTATTGCCCGTCATAAAGTCTTGAGTGAATGAATTGAATGAATATTTATACCTTTGTTTACGAAAGTCGCACGTGTCGGCGAAAGCCAAGTGGGGTCACCTTTCGCACTTTCTTATTCCATTAGTAGGGATCATTAAATTAAATTACTTTTAATTTCAATTGCTAGCGACAAGGCAGTGTTGCCTGTTGTCGTCTAGAGGTCAAATGAATGGCTTAATAGCCTCACTTTTTGGATCATAACTTGGTACCACCATAGACTAGAAACTCATTTATTACTGAAAGATATAGCGTTGTCTGTCCATACAGCGCAGTCCAGAACCATTTTTAAACTGTCATTTTTTTTTATAATTTGAATGCGAAGGATATGGAAAGTTTAAAGGAACAGAAAACTTGACTCGAACTTGACTCAGGAATGTACCCTGAGCCGATATTGAGAGTAAGAAAAATTCTCGTTACGACCACTGCAGTTTCCGAGAAATCGACTTTTGAGTTAGTAGAAAAAAAAAGCAAAAGGTTTATAGCTACTATCCCGGTATGTTAGTCAACACGACCAAAGGCGAACTTTTACAGTGCATAAGTGCATAAGTACAGTGCATAAGGGGCAAGGGCTGCCAGCTAGCTTTGAGAACACTAAGGAGGGGGTTCGAGATAACAAAGAAGGGGGGTCCTGTCGACATGTATCTTTATTTAAGCCCCCCAGGTCGGTTTGATGGCCGAAAGTTGCGTAGTCAAGTTTTCTGTGCCTTTAACATTTTTATTTCCAGGGTCTCCTGTTCAAGTGTAACCGACTTGGCGCAGACTACCTGTTCCAACCGGATAAACATTATGACGTCACCTATGATACGGGAGATAAGGTCATCCAGTGTGGTCGACATAACGATATTTTCAAGCTCTGGCTTACCTGGAGAGCGAAGGTAAGTCGTCCATTCTCCTTCATGGTTTCTTCTTCTTCTGTGAGCTGTTGTCTGGTTGTTCTTGGCCAGAACCTTCTTTATACGTTCGCTCCGGAATTGGGTGATTTTTTTATTTTTATGGCACTTGCAGCCTCTGGCTCAAGTGCCATATACCGATCACAATTCCGTCTGTCGGTCGGTCCAAGTTTTTTGTCACACTTTTTCGAGTTAGGGTACTTCCAGATGTGCTAGGACAATGAAACTTGGCAGGCATATCAGAGCCCCGACCAAACTAACCTGGAAATAATCAGTTTTACGATCTGACCATATGCGGGGGATTGGAGGGCGCTGGAAACTTGAAAATTAAGGGCATTTTGTCACACTTTTTCGAGTTAGGTTACTTCCAGTTGTGCTAGGACCATGAAACTTGGCAGGCGTATCAGAGACCCGACCAAACAGACTTAGAAATAATCAGTTTTCTGATCCGACCATTTTTGGGGGGAGCGGAGGGCAGGGGAATCCGGGAATTTGAGTAGTGTGTAACTTTCGAACGGGTGATCGGATTGTAATGACACTTAATAACTGAATATATTATATATCTGTGATGTCCCGTTTAAAGTCTTGACCGGATTCGGTAGCCAGGGGGGAGTTGGTGGGGGGGGGGGACCGGAAATTTCAGGAAACGGTTAGAATGGAGGGATCGGAGTGAAACTTGCTGGGAAGAACAAGCATCTGCTCTAGATCAATCGTTCAGACAATTGTACTGGATCCGGACACTTAGGAGGGGGGGGGGGATCCCGGAATTCCGGTGATGGCGGTTTTGGGGATTTTCACGATGAAACTTGGCAGGCATTTTAGGGACCCGATCAAACTGACTTCAAAACAAAATTTTTGTCGATCTGATAATGGTGGGGGGAGTGGAGGGGGGAGGGGAATTCGGAATATTCAGTCATGCGTAACTTTGGAACGGGTGATCGGATTCGAGTGAATTTAAGAATTGAACAGAGGACATTTCTCTGGTGATCTTTTTCATATCAGGACCGGATCCGGCAACTATTGGGGGGGGGGGGGGATACGTGACCTGCTTAGAATGGAGGGATCGGATGGAACTTTGTGGGAAGAAGAAACAGACGCTCTAGGTAAATCATTTACTGAATCGGATTGGCTACGGTCACCGTGGGAAAGTTGGAGGGGGGGGGATCTCGAGAAACGGTTAGAACGGAGGGATCGGAGTGAAACTTGCTGGGAAGAAAAAACATCTCTCCATGTAAATCTTTTACACAATTTGACTGGATCCGGACACTTGAGGGGGGGGGGGGGGGTTCCCGGAATTCCGGTTTTTGGGATTTCCACGACAAAACTTGGCAGGCATATCAGGGACCCGGTCAAACTGACTTGGAATAAGAAAAATCCTCGATATGAAAATCTTGGGGGGAGTTGAGGGAGGGGAATCCGGAATATTGAGTCATGCGTAACTTTGGAACGGGTGATCGGACCCGTGTGAAATTTAATAATATTTGAACAGAGGACATTTCGATCTGGTGATCTTTTTAATTTCCGGACCGAATCCGGCAATTATTGGGGGGGGGGGGGGGGGGGGAATACTTGACCCGCTTAGACTGGTGTGATCGGGATCGAACTTCGTGGGAATAACAAACAGATGCTCTAGATTAATCATTTACAGAACCGGATTGGCTCCGGGTATTGTGGGTGGAGTTGGAGGGGGGGGGGGGGGGTCTGGGATTCCGGTGATCTCGAGTTAAGGTACTTCCAGATGTGCTAGGACGATGAAACTTCGCTGGAATATTAGAGATTCAACAGCATTTGCTTAGAAATTGCTACTTCCCACATCCGATTATTCCTTAAAGCACCAATCTTGACCGCAAAGTAAAATAAATGCTTTTAAGCAATATATGCATTTTCATGATGCTTATCAGCCCATTATCATTTTTACCTCAAGGATTTTGCTTACAAATGAAGTTCTAGCTCCCTTAGAGTGCGCATCTCAACCGCAAAGTCGAAACTTACTTTTGATCAATCAAAACATCTTAACCCATGCAAGTGCCATATGAGCTTACAGCTCTTGTTAAATTGACGCAAAGAAACATTTAACTGGAATATCACAATTATCAGTAACAATATTACAACTCTAATAGGTCTGACTGTAGCTTGGCCGTATTAATGACCGGACGAAGCGACACCTTGAACTGTAGTGAAAACAAATCCCCGTGCTAGAACATGAAGGCCCTTCTTTCTCTAGGATTCTATTATAGGGCGGTCTCTTGGATTAGCTTTCCGAAAAGCAAAGCGAGAATCCGACGAGCGCAAGAACAAACGGAAAGTAGTTGCGCCTCAGTTGCACCTTTATCACTTCTCGCTGACTTGCCGAAATCACTTTCTACTCGCGAAGTGGATTCGCTTTCCAAGCGCTGGGGGAAACTAGCGGAGCGCAAGAACAGCTTTGGAAAGCGAAGCGAGTTTTAGCCCAAGTCGCAAAAACAGCCGACGCATATCTCTTCATGGCAAGGCTGTAGTGTAGAGATAAACGTAGAAAGCATACCAAGGATGAAGTGTTTAGAAGTTGATACTTAAAGGTTCACCGAAAAGGGCTGAGATAGGACAGTCTAATTACCCATCATCTATTCACTTAAAGGGTCTTGAAGACCTTATGAAAATGCGTTACTTCGTCGCTCCGCTATTCACAAATGATCGATTTTCATATAGTGGAATTTCCCTGTCGGATTTGTGGTACCTCTATGCTTTTGTGCCTGTGTTGTATGCTTCATGAAAACGATATAAGTGTCCACTCAGTGAGCTACCTTCCACGAGCCGATCACTGGCCAATGAAAAGCCATGTTTGTATGGAGATGGAGACCCTAGACATTCTGACCGTCATACTAGAGCAAATTGTGAAAAAAAAATACCTTAACACATCCAAACAATGCTGTGTATTCACCTAAATAATATGAAAATAATTTGGCTTGTCAGTTGAACTTTAATGCTCACAGACATTCCATTGTTAATTATTCACTGATGGCTCATTAGGCTCCTGGATGGAATTTGAGAATCCCGGCGTCGCGCGACTGTAGGACAGGCAAACAAGGAAGTTGGTGACTTGTGTAGTTTTGTCATTGTTCATTACACTTTGGTGCGACACTTTTTTTTTCCGACGTGCGACAGACTCGTATGAGTCACACCCAAACGCTAACCCAACCTGAAGTTGAGCTTGACTGTCACGGTGATTGTGCAGGAAACGAACAAACCTTCGAGGATGACACCAGAACTACTTTGAAGACCCTGGGGTCAATATTATTCTGGGAATTTTAGTCAAACTGATCTAAGTCACATGTGTTTGTTACTTCCTGACATATTAAAGAGCACGACGCCAAGCATTATATGTAAAATTTGCAGATTTGTTGATGGAGTGGTGAAATTTTGAGAGAGTGATGGTGAAGTTTAGTTCATGTAAAGTTATTTTGTTTTGTTGTTTATATGTATTTTCTTGTATATGGCCTTTGGCTTTGAATACAATTATTATTAATATTATTATTTATAGGGTTGAACGAAGGTTTACCCAGAAGATATTTGTGTTCAGCCATATAATGGTTGCAATATTTTCTTTCCTAAAACTGTAGAGCAACTTTTAGTTTTGAAAAATCAACAGATCTTTGTTTGTAAATTTTTTTCCCCCAAATCACCCATGCATTTTGTCGGATGAGTTGAAATTTTTCAACCCGTCCGACACTTCGTTTATACGGTTTCCGGCGACCCCCCGTCACCCCCTCCCCCCGGCGAAACCCCCTTCCACCGGTGACCCCTCCTGGTCCCCCCCCCCCCCCCCAACCGTATTCGAATCGTATGTAAGAATTTTTCAAATCTTTAAACCTAACATATGACGAAAGTGAAAGTGACGTTAAAGCAGGGTAAACTGTTAGGTAATTTTGGTATTAACGTCACTGAGTTGGAGGTAGAGACGTAGCCACTAATAATAATAATGATAATAATAATCGATTTTTAGCCCACAAATCGTACAAGACGAAAATAGTGGAGTACAAAAAAAAATATGAAAACAATTAGGGAAAACACAACACATACAAGTAAAATCTACTTAGGAGTCAAACAGACGAATAAGCCCAAGAGACGCCGATCAATCTAAAACAGGAAAAAATTGAAAAAGAAGCTACGCGGGAAAAAAACCTAACATGTTACCAAATATTTACTTACCGTAATCCTGGGCTTAACTCTTCGGTTATCCCTGAATTACACCAGAAGCTCCCAAGATGGTCAGCAGTTCTTACTGAATTACAGCCGGTTAACGGTGTTAATCTTAGTCTAGTTTTGTGGACAGAGGTTTCGGCGGGGGGGGGGGGTCGCCTAGACCCCGTCTAAACACAAAATACTTGCACTGCTTGTCCAGCGATTTGTGTCGTATGTGCCGGATAGCGCAGGATGCGTGAAATCGCCGTATTGTTAAGTAAGGGAAATGCTGTTTGCGAACTAAACAAGCTGAGAAAATTTCCGAATAGCGACCAAACAAATGGTCATTAATTGAGTTTCCCTTTCATTAACACTTCCAAATTTGATTATGTGCACCTGAGAAAATCTGCTTCAGTGGTATGCCGTTTCTGAATAGCTGTTGTCCTTGTTTTGATAACGAATTTGCGGTTCATATGTATGTAATATAATTAGCAACACTGAGCTCATAAAAGTCTCATCGTAGATTACGATTTTATGACACCAGGGTAGCCCTAACGTGTTTGAAAAGGTAAATATCACCAAGGTCCTGGTTTTGGTTTGATTCCTGTTTGTTCATATAAGATGGATGACATTCATGAAACTTTCTGTAACACGGAATCCGAAAAGAATCCGTTCCAATCCTAAAAAAAAATTATTCTACGCTGTTATTTTTATTTGTTTTATTATTAATTTCACGTCTATCCGCCGATGAGTGCAGTACAAAATGAAAAGCAAGACAATATGCATGTAAATACAACATTACGTACGCATCTTCATATAAATAACAAACAACAAAACTCATAAAACGCTATAGTCGCTAAGTACGTATTATGGTTTAAAAGTCTTTCTTACGTGCCATTTACCATCTATGCTCAAATTCCGTATCCATCCTGGACCTGCTAATCCTAATCCAGTCTTTAGCTTCTGCTTGACACATACCCCTCTCTCTTTCGGGACGCTGTACGTATCAGCAAGAACAAATAAGCCGATAGAACCTCTGTCTTTGGTCCCATGCACCGACTTGGGATACACGACAAAACTGAGCTGAGCTAGAGGTACTTGCTGAGCTTTGAGTCGATGCACGTCTACTTCTCTCTTCGCCGCTTCGCATATCATAGGAAAAAGGGCAGCAGGCGCGGCTCTGCTGCACCACACCTCCTACGCATTTATTTCTCTTTTATCCGTTCCACACTTGGGTACTGCTGCCCTATGTGGCATTTTTGGCTGACGAAGGAACAGTCTGACCGACTTGAGAGGGTGCAGTGAATGATGAATGATGTATTTAAATCAGCAAAAAAAAGCCATATCTAACAAAAAATAAATAATAAATAAGGAAAAATAACACATCAACAAAGCAACCCTAACTACTTATTACTCGGCCAAAGCAAAACAATCAGCTAAAAGTGCCTTCCACACTCCAATACCGTGCCCTCCTAGTAATTTCAAAATCCCCGAGAGTACCATACATATCCCTCCTCAGTCAGTTTCAACTTCAAACCCTTCACTCGCGTCGTTAAAACTCTCCCTATCTTTTGGAAATAAAATCCTGTCGAGCCCTATTCACCAAAATATCCTCCTCAACATGAACCAGGTCGGGTAAGGCCAAGCAGGTCCATTGCAGAGTCTGTACCGAAAGTTCAACCTGTGACTGCTTCACATGCTAGATATGAGCTTAGTTATGTGCCCTCGTTTGTTAAGATGTTTAATGCCGGGTTGATTTTTTAGTCTGCAAAATAGTTGTTAATTGTATATATTGTACTTTTGTGTAATTTTGGCTCGTCAATCGACATACATGTTTATCTTATGACAACAAAAATAAAATAATCGGCTCTGTCCGTCGCATGTTCTTTGGAATAAAGTGAACTGAATTGAATTGAATTGACCCGCTCTGCAGCCATGTCACATGTGGCGTCACAGTGGTAGACAACCAATCGGCTTTTACTTTCGAAATTTCTTCTCCGGGCTCTACTGCGATATAGATGTTTTTAGAGGTAACGAATTGTGATGTTCCGCATAGCTCCTATCCTCTGCTCGTTTGCATCGGGCACCCTGCCCGATCCTTGTACCCTATAAGAAATCTATTCGATTCCGCATGGTCTGATTACAGAGATAGGGAGACGGAGGTTCTGCTACTTATTTGTTCTTGGTATCAGCCAAGATTTCAGACTTGAAACATTCTTGTAGAGTAGTAGATGTAGAGTAGATTTTTTATTCTAAAAAGTAACTTTCACAGCGTGAACGCCGAATTTGACTTCCACGTCCAAACATAACTAAACACTCGAATCGATTGTCATTACAATAATAATTGCAACACAATTCGTAAACAAATTCATCAGTCGATACAAAAATTTTCTTCTACAATTTACACAATAGACTCATTCGGCGAACATTTTGCCAAAAACTTCTAAAACAAATAAAAATCGCTTTAATGAAATGATTTAATTTTTTTCAAAATTTAATCAAAATCAGTTTTTTTTATCGTTACGTCAAAAAATAATTTCACTAAAATACATATATAAAACAAAATAAAACATACTGAAAGGTTCAAAAACTAAAACTAACAATTCAAGATTTGCCTCCATTGCAACCAGTTCCGAGCAAGAACAGAATAAAAAGAAAACAGAAAAAACAAAACATGCCAGAGCACGATCCTTAAGTTTCAATGACTCGTTTGTGCCCTTTTATACAGACATTTTTAATAAAGTGAATGATTAGTAGTCCAAAATATATTTAATTTTTTGCTGTAATGACCAGCGCACTTAAGCATCTTCTGCTGAAGAAAGCTACGAAGTTGGTTTATCAGTAAATGATTTCATTTGATTTAATTAAAAAATTAAAGGAGACATTCATGATATTGGCATGGATGAATTTATTGCATCCTGATAATTAAATTCGATCATTCAATCCTAGTCATTGAATGATGTTCTGAAACCACGTTTTGAAACTTAATTTAACAATCCCTTGGCTTTCCTTCGTCAAGAAATGAGAAGCGTAGGCCTATCCTTGCCTATCGGCGTGTAGGAATAAAGTAACAAGAGAATATCCGACCCTTTCCATTATTTCAGCTGTAATTGCTTTACGGTGTAACTGCGTCAAGGTTTTCGTCTTTTCTCTCAGACCCTCTCAGTATCCTATTTACGCTTTTCTGCCCTTGGCAATTTCTCCGCATTCCATCTAGGAAGAAGATTTCTTAGACCCGATTAGTCCCTTCTTCTTTTTTAATGTTTATTTTTGATCTTGTGCATTTATTACATTATTGAAAGCTCGTTGTATTTTTTTCTTTTGTTTGTCTGTACTGTGCTCTTGCTTATTCTGCCTTTTATAACATACTTAGCTCCCACATGGAATTATAAGCTTCTAAAATCCCCACCTTTCTCCATTGGTTCGTTTCGTAACTACGAATTTTTAGCGCTTTTTCGGCCTTGCCGAGTTTTCCCGCCACCAAACGAAAAGTTTGCCGAAATCTTCATTGTCCGCTGACAACTCTTTCACACATAAGGATGTGATAATCTTCTCTTTATTACTTCTCTTATTTGCTTAGTTTTCCCACTTTTTACCCAAGGTACGTTCAGTTTTCAAATCTTTTGCGCCCAGCCGCCGCGTTGGAGAGCAGGGAGGCTGGATGTAATCGACAAGCGCTAACAAGAGAATCGCTAGTTTCAGGTGGAAAGTAATGGTAATTTTCGAAAACGTTTTTTTCTGAATGATTTTATACCGAAAAGATCATTTCTAGTAAGAGTTGTTCTTTAAGTGCGTAAATAAAATTTCATCATCATCATCAGTATCCGATTGCAGAACAGTAGCCTATCGATTAAACTCGCTAAGTGAATTCGCATTGTTCCAGTCCACCATATTCCAGTCCAGCGAGAATTGTATCGTTTGCATTTTCACGACGCTTTTTTTCAGGGTACGGAAGGCTTCGAAAAACAGATCGATCGCTTCATGGAGCTGCAGGAGTATATGATGGCGAAGCTTCGGGAAAAGCCGGATCGGTTCTACATCATTGTTCCGGAACCGCAATGCACCAACGTTTGTTTTTGGTACATCCCTGAACGATTCAGGTCTATGCAGCATGGACCGGAGAAGGAGCGGCTACTTGGACAGGTAGGACTCCAGCACCTTCCATATCCTGAAAGATGAGATCTTTCGATGAAGAGATCAGCTCCTGATCAGTGATGTGTCCGAAAGCTTTTTAGTACTGTAAATGCTGCATTTCATGCTGCATATTTATTTATTTTTGTCCGAAAGCTGTTACCTTTATTTCTTAGCCAGTAAATTGCTGGAATTGTTGGTATAATTACACATTGGCAAAAGAGTTTCCTTTGAGATGAGAGTTTGAAGGCTTCAAAGTTTGAACAGGAAAACGCGGTCTCGCATCCTATTGGCCGGTAATGACGTGTCTTTCGAAATCCAACCAACAGGAAGCCACATTCACTTTTGCAGTAAAAGTTTGAAGCCTTCAGAAAAATAAAAATAAAACGTTTTAAAGCCGGTCGCAACGGGGAGACAAGCTCGTATTGTGAAAAGACCCCAAATTAAGGACCTCCAAATGGAGGTAGGACTCCAGCACCTTCCATATCCTGAAAGATGAGATCTTTCGCTGAAGAGATCAGCTCCTGATCAGTGATGTGTCCGAAAGCTTTCTAGTACTGTAAATGACTTTGACTTTGACTTGCTTTATTTACTACTAAATACAAAATATACTATAAAAACACGCAACCGTCCGGGGAAGGCTCAAAAAACCTGATGATGGACGACTGCAATCCTCTGATTCTCAACCTGCAATCCTCTGCGTTTAATGCTGCATATTTATTTATTTTTGTCCGAAAGCTGTTACCTTTATTTCTTCTCTGATACTTCTAGAATACCGAAATTTAAGTTGGGAAGAAGAAGAAGAAAAAAAAGAATTAGCTATATAAAGACGACTCAGACTTCGTAAAGTTTTTCGCAAAATATGCTCCGTAAAGTTTGTTGCCGCTCAGACGGGAATCCGACCTAGATAACATTACGAAAATTTTGTGTGGCAATTTGTTCTAGAAAGAAAAAGATTCTAGGAAGATACTAGGAGAATCGCCGTGCTCCCCTGTTTCTTCCTGGAAATTCAGTATAAAATTTAGCATCTTTGCTGAATTTGTCGATGAATTTCATGCTGAATTAATGCTGCATTAACTAAGCGAAAATTTAAGTCCGAAAGCAAAATGCTGCATAAAATCCTGAATTAATTCAGCATTTTCGTTCGTTTCGGAGCTTTCCGCCACGTTCCAGATCTTTCGTCATTCCAATCATTCACACAGCTTAGCCAGCTTTCATAAACTTCGATACTCATATCTTGTACGGAGCATAGCCTACACCTCATTATGTGACAAGAAGCGCTACTAGCCAAGATATTTGGGGGGGGGGGGGGGGGCAGTATTTACCGACTGGCTGTGAGTTTTTACCGACTGTTTTGCAGAAAAAACGCCTCTTTTTAAGAAAAAATGACTGTTTTGAGAAAGAATCGACGGATTTTCAGATTAAATATTGTTTTTAAGGAGAATTCTATTATTTTTACGAAAAACCGACTGTTTTTAAGAAAAATAGACTATTTCCAAGAAAAATTTGCCTGTATTTACGGAAAATCCAAGCTATATATTCCTCTCACTAAACATATGAGCGAGGACTTTCACATGCGAATAGCTGTGGATACACAAATCCTCAACTTTCGGGTTACTAAGGACCGTCAAGCCCTTGAAGCTTATTCGTCAGAACGTGAATTTCGTGTAAATTTTTCCCTGTTTGTGATTGAAGCTCAGGGGCTTGGGACAACGCTAGAAACAGGAAGACGTGTATATCATACTGGAAGGAGAACCGAGTTTAAAGTAGCAAATGATCTAAGAACGTCTTTCAAAAACGATGCATAGTACAAGGTCTCCTTTAAAGCTGAACCGAAAAGGGCTGGGATAGGACAGTCTAGTTACCCATCACTTATTCACTTAAATTGGCTTGAAGACCCGCTGAAAATGCGTTACTTCGTTGTTCCGCTATTCATGAATAACCGATTTTCAAATATTGGAATTTCCGTGTGATTTGTGGTACCTCTATGCGCTTGCATTTTTGTTGTATGCCTTACGAGAAAGATTAGATTTTTTGTTTTGTTCAGGCACTAAGCAGTATTCACCAATCTCATCACTGCCGACTGAAAAGCCGCGTTTATGTTGATATTAAAATTTCCCGCGTCATAGTAGAATTTACACTGTTGGGACGGCCGCAGATATTCTGAACAATTGGAAAATAAAAAATAATGAATCCAAATAATTCAGTGTATTCAGTTAAATGACACAAAAATAAGTTGGCTTTTCAGTTAAACTTTAAGTTTTTGAAACGCCTCTTTTTCAGGTGACCCCCATTCTCAAGGGTAAAATGATGACCGCTGGTACGCTCATGATCGGTTACCAGCCCCAAGGCAGTATTCCAAACTTCTTCAGGAACATCATCTCAAACCAAGCAGTCAGGGAAGAAGATATAGACTTCATGTTGGTTGAACTAGAACGGCTAGGGCATAACCTATAAGCCAGGTCTGCGCGTCAGGTATGGGGTTTCTCCAGATCATACTAATTTTCTTTTGCCACCAATTTTCTTTTGCCACTAATTACTATTACTAACATAGTACTAAATAGCATGTCGCGAATAACTAACTATAGACTTGAGTTGTAACTTATGTAGGTGAAAATGTGTTAGTTGTCCGAACAATCTGACTGTAAAGCTGGTACAGTAGAGGTATGCTTATGTGAACGTTTGTTGACATTGGACTTTGCCATTTTCATGCACTTTCTGTGTCTAATGCTAACTACCAGTTAGCCAAAATAGGTAGTTAAGGACATCTCAAAACACCTGAATAGGTATTTTGGATCTTCATTCTACCATTCAGCAGAAAACTGCACTGTTCACATTAAAGTAACTGTTCACATAAACATACCTCTACTGTCTACTGTACAGAAGCCTGCCAACTTGCGACATTAAGTGTCATCTTTCCTGGCTTATTACAAGTGAGACATACAAGTTGAACATACTGTTTCAAGGGAACTCCAGAAGGATAGAGTACACTTTAAATATTATAAACTTTACTTACAGCTCTTTAATCAAACTTACATCTAATAATTTAATAAGGGGATACTCGACTCTAACATATTGGCGCATATAATCTGTAGAAACAAGTTATTTAGCAAAAAGAATGTAAACAAAGTTTGATACTTGTAATCCCCTTCAAGGATACTTTAAGCTGAAGAGAAACCATAATCTGAGAAATAAGAGTATAAGAGTTTGGAGGAATCTTATTCCTGTTTTTACCGTGTCTGGTCGTGCTTGTCAATGACTGTGAAATTTGGCGTTTTCTGTTATTTGTCTAACTGAGTCATCAGTCTAGTTCACTTGAGAGCAAATTCCAGGGTACCGTGTAAACTTTATAACTGCTCTAGAATTCATGATCCTTTAAACGCAAACCGGTTTAACAAACAATTCACGATACATTCGGTTCCAATTAAGGGATGGAACCGAACTTCGTGTGTACTCCGGTTGTCTGTAAAATCACTAAAAACCTAGAATTCGCTGTCACGTGAGTCGGACGCCAGACCGGTCTAAACATAATTGTTGCTTTTCTGCCTATCAAAGTATTAACTTTACCAAGACTTTATCTTGAGCTCGATGAGAACCTTGCGTCGGAAAGCTGACATCTAGCCGAAAAAGTCGAACTATCTTGACACGCGCGAAGCTGAACAGAGCAGCTAGATGGAAGCTCTAAACGACGTGAATTGTTAGATGTGTGTAAATTATTATGTGTGTTTTTTTCCTGCCAGAATCGCACTCCTACACTGCCTTGTGTGTGATGTATAGGCTGTGCTTGCAGTTGTTGAGTGAGTGTTTCTGTTAAAAGGTTGTGCGATTGTTATCTGTTATTTGTTATGATGTTATATCGCATGGAGTCAGTGGCAGAAGGATGCAAGTTATTATACGATGCTATAATTTATACCTAGGATACCGGTACAGATTTGTGTTATCCGTTACTTTATTTTCTTTATTGTTTTCTGAAGTCTGACCAGTTGTAATCCAGAGCCTACATTCGAAGTTCGGAGTTGCATCGGGAAAACCGTATGCCGGACCGATGTGTAAGGCATGTACATTTTCCCCACATGGTTACGTATTGGAACTCAGGACCGCAATCCGTGGGAATACTGCCTCAAAATTTGTTTACCTTAGTCGCTCAGAATATTTACAATTACAGTTTATTTATTACCAAAATTCTGATAATACAAAATGCATGGGATTGTCAAATTCAAATTGGTTAATTCACATTAAAATTGCGGATAAAATAAGGCACAAATGAGTTCAAATAGCGTTCACTGCTATGAGCGGGCGGGTTCATTAGCTGAGCTTTCTTAGCTGCCCTTGAGATACTCCTTGTTGGGCGTATATTATATAATATTCATCACAGAGTTGTACCCCCACCCCCGTCTCGTGGCCTACTCCCGAGCAAAGTATAACGTCTGAAATCAGCCTCTCCAACGGAATACTTCACCTGGAAGAAAGGTCACTTGCCAGTCCGGATCTCCGGATTCCGGCCGGCTTTGTTCTCAATGACGGATCCGCATTGCTGTCTGCCTGCAAAAGAACTTTCTCGATCAGCCTCCGAGAAAGTACTTTTGAGACGACCATGCATGTGTCCGTACCAAGTTGGAGGTGGGGGTGTGACTAAAATGAATCGCAGTTGCCTGCGCGGGTCGGAAGTCCTAACTAGTATTTAGTTGCGTTTTCAGGCTTGCGATTCTCAACCCGCGTTCGTCACGAATCGTTTCACGGAGCGTATCCTAACACGGATTCCGTGTTCTGTGGCGTTTTTAGCTCCCCTGTTTCACCGATTCCAAACACAAAGGGACTCGGTAGACTGTGCCGGTTTCTCTTAGAGCTTGGTCACACTGGGCTCAGAAAGCAGCCTAGTCGACAAACAACTGAAAATCCCTAGGGGGCGTGAGATTTAATGGGATTTGTGGCAGCTTGGGGATAATGAGCAGACTGCAATTAGGGTTCCTGTAACATAATTATAAATGCTGTTTTGCTCTGATTGATCTCCTGAATGTAAAACGACAACATTCAGAATACTCTTGATGACTATCTCTCCTTGCCGATGCAAAATCTCCGGCCTCTCCGGTTATCTAGCGGAAGAAAGGCAGAAGTGATGTCAAAGCTGCTCCCAAAGGTCGCGGTGATCGATTGACACAGGATTTGAGTCGTTGAGTTTGAGTCGTACGGACACGCTATCTCCTTCTTCCTGAGGATCGCTGTCGTGTTTTGGACTTAGTCATATAGAGTATTAGTTGTATCTTGTTCTTTTTCTTTTTTCCATTTTTGCAACCCCAAAAGCCAGGAAATGAGCCCAGTGTGACCAAGCGTCTAATGCAAAACACGGGCGCCGAAAACGGGTGACAGCGCATCGTGTTAGGATTCGAGTTCAACACGCTAATTGCTGAAAACGCAACTTCTGTCTGACCAGTTCTCCTGGCCCATAGGTAGGGTCGTCGTCGGTCTTCGATTTTGTTGTAGAATTCGCCGCCTGGTAAAAAAAAATTGTTTAGGATTTTGAGTGTTAAAAACTCAGGCTTAGTGTTCCAGAAAGATAAAATGGGTAAGTGGTTCCTGAGATCTTAATCTAAATCTGAGGCAACGAATGCCGAAACAAATCTTAGCTGACTTGTTATCCGTTACTCGTTAAGAGTAATTTGTGTATCAAAATAGGGGAAAACTAGACCTACACTGTACAAAACTTTCTCCGTACGAAGATTAAAGTTAACTGCAGTACTTGCTACTCGGATTCATCTTATCTCTATTTGGTATGAATCTTATCTGCGTAGAGATAAGGATAATCCCAGTAGCAAATACTGCACTTAATTTTAATCTTTGTACGGAAAAACTTTTTACAGTGTACGTTGCCTGGACAACGGGAAGTGTTGCAGGTACGCGATGAAAAAATTTCGGGAATTAGTCGTATGGAGTTGTACGAAAAAGTAGCATGCAGTAGTAACTGTTATCACTGCATGCTACTACTAGCAAAGCGAATGCTACCACAGCAAGATTGGATGCTATCGGATACTACTACTTAAGACCGACCCAATCGGTGGCATGTTAAATCAAGTATTCCATACTACTACATATTAATACATGCAACTTTTTAGTACAACTGCCATACAACTACACAGTCAAAGAATTTTCCATTGGGTAGCTCGTTACTTTTTATGTTATTTGCCTTCCTAAGTTCATTTCTGAATTGGTCATATTATGTGTCTTCTTCCATTATTATTAGTTCCAGACCTTGCATTTAATGACTACGTGTTTTATAATTTATTGAATTTTCGGTTGGCACAGATGAACGACATGCATGAATATAGTAGTGTGAGTAGCATGATGTTGATGTCTTTCTTGCACTTTTCTTGCGTAAATGGTTTCGCGTCATTGCGCACCGTTTACTGTTATGCACTTCTTGCACCTGTATGCTCGTAGCACGCATAACGTGATTAATACTCTTGATGGCTAACTCTTCTTGCCGATGCAACATCGCCCTGTACCCAGCGGAAGAGCCGGAAGCGGTATCATAGCTCCTCCCAAACATCGCCGTGATTGGTTAACAGCGGATTGAGTTGTTAAGTTTGAGTCGTTAGTGCTACGTTTTCTCGTTCTCCCCGAGGATCACTCAGGGTTGCCACATCTAAAATATTTAGAGAGAGACTTTTGGCCCAAAACAGAGAGTGAATTAGGACTGAAGTTTATTTTCATGAAATGTTCACTTTTGGTCGGAATCGCCTATGTAAAAAAAATGACACATCGTAATTTTACTTTCATGAGAAAAGTCACTTATGGTTGGAGTCCCTGCTGCAACAATGACACATTTGGTCATTTTCTGAAATAGAATGATTTTTATGTCCTACGTAGGACAAGAGTGACAAAATCAGAATAAAATGACAATTCACACTATCGTGTGACATGTTGCAACCCTGGGGTCACTGGCATGTTTTGGACTTAGTCATATAGAGTATTGCCTCACTGCATTTGCCTACCCCCGATGAAAAATTTATCTCAAAATAGTAGTACGAAGTTGTACGAAAAAGTAGCATGCAGTACTAACTGATGCTACTACATGCTTCTACTTCAAGGCTACCGTGTTACTGCATACTACTGCATGCTACTATTAGCAAGACTGGATGCTACTATGGCAAGACAGGATGCTACTGGATACTACTACATAAGATTGGACTAGTCTTAGGCACATTAAATGATAGTATTCTTTGCTACTACATAGTATTACATGCAACTTTTTCGTACAACTACCATAGAACTACGCAGGCTAAAAATTTTTCATTGGGACTGTTTTAAGCTTGGTGCGCACAGAATGTGAATCTTTTCCGCTTACGATTTCAGACGCGACGCAAATAAAATTCAACTTAAAGTTGAAACGGCTTGACGCGAATTGTGGGGCCTGACGATGCAGATTTTCTGCTTGCCATGCCAAATTCGTGTAGCGAACGCAGATTCGCCTTCTGTGCACTGTAAAAAGTCTCCCCCTTATCGGACTTTAGAAGTTGTGCGTCACCGATTTCGGACATTTTTGTTCCTAATTCGGAGAATTAAAATCCGAATTCGGAGCGTTATAATCCGATGCAAGATAAAAATGCTAGAATGCAAAATATACTCTACAGTATTTTACATTCTAGCTTTTTAATCCCGCATCAGATTATAGTCTCCGAATTCAGATTTTAATTATCCGAATTAGGAATAAAAATGTCCGGAATCGGTGACACATCAGACTTTTTACAGCGTGGGCACCTAGCTTTAAGCTTTGACTTCCGATTGGGAGCTGCTGTACTGAATTCAGATCTGTTGTCAGTCGCGGCAGTTTTTTCTCTTTCACATATCACCTGCACTAAATTTTTTGGCAGACTCGCGAGAGCGCTCTGACAAATGCCTCACTGCACAAACGCATGTATATTAGCATTTCGAGTGTTACACCCGTTGAAACATTTCCGTACCTCCATCACTTCAATCCTGCATCCAAGAACCTCTTCAACCTCTTATTGTTCAGAGTAATCGGCGGCTATTTCACTCTCCTTTCAAAATTCTTTAAAAAATTACAAGCTATCGGTTGGAAATGCGGCTAGAGGGCAAATCTGCCGCTATTTAACGCCTTCTCAGCAGAGGCGTTACTAGCCAAAATGTTTTTTTTTTTGGGGGGGGTGAGGTATTTAGGGGGGCAAGGTATTTACCGACTGACTGGTAATTTTTACCGACTATTTTTGCAGATAAAACGACTATTTTTGAGAAAAACGACTGTGTTGACGAAAAATCGGCTGATTTTAAGAAAAAATCGACAAATTTTACGAGGAATCGACTGTTTTAAAAAAAATCGACTGTTTCCAAGAAAACAATGACTGTTTTTACGAAAAATTGAGGTGCTTCGCGCCGACTCGGATATTTTTTTTACCGACTGGCCGAAAACATTCGGGGGGGGGGGGGGGGGGCTCCCCCAACCTCCCTCCCCCCCCCCCTAGTCGTGACGCCACTGCTTCTCAGAACAGGCTGTAAGCATGTTGAACCGAAGTCCGCATGGTCTAACGAACTTTCCCAACTATACCGATTGCGGTCCCTCTTTAAAAACGTGAAAAAAAAATATACCAAATTGGTAGTGATTTTAGGTAATTATAGCCTGGTTCAGTGATTAATGGAGTATCCAGTATAGACAGTCTACTATTGCGGCCATACTAGCCGGCTATCGATTTTCGGTCTTTCCTGTTTTTGTGGGACTCTCGTAAATATGACACTTCTTCGTTGAAGTTCGATTTATTATCCGCTGGACAGTTCAAAAGGGGGATTCCGGTCTTCTCACGGATTTGTCTTTCCGAAAAGCGAAGCGAAAATTCGTCACGCGCAACAACTCATGGAAAGCCGATCCGACCGTTTCCGAACTTTCCTACCCCGTCGTGGATTGGCTTTCCATTCGGTTTCCAAATCTATCGGGGCGCCAAAAAAGTTTTGGGAAGTGAAGTGAGTTTTACTTGAAGTCGAAAAACAACCGGCGCGTAAACTAGCGAAGATTTTCAGGCCGCCAGAATCCCCCCTTGGAATTCCTGCCCGGGTTTTCGGCATCGTCATCAATTCCATACGGAAAAGTTTTGTTGAATTTGATGGTGAAAGCTCTGAAAATCAGGCAGGGAGATCCTGATTGACTGTTGGCAGCATTAGCTAAGGAAAAGGTCGCATGACCAGCACCAGTTCACTGCAAAATTTTTGATGAAACCATAGAACTTGGGACTTCCATTTTAAAATTTAACGTTTTATACGGCACTGCCGCTGAGGTTATTGGAAACGAATTGTTCTTGTATTGATTTGTTGAGTGCCACAAATTACCTATTCGCAAAATAACTGTCACTGCCCTTTTCTGCACGTATAAGAAGCACGTAAATGCACGAATTAATATAGCACAGCATTTCCACCACAACGCGATGTCGTGGGGTTTGCATTTTCTTCTCACAAAAAGAAGTTATTGCTCGTTTGCATGCCTAACAGCACGATTGTTCTCTGTATTTGTGTGTAGCTTGTACAAAAGAATAAATCAATGTTCATGTGTAATTAATGTTCTTATTTAAATTCAGTCGAGCTGACATCGTACATTTATTTCCATGTTTCATTTGTTATTCTTACCGATTACGCTTTTCTCTCTGTGGCTGATTTGAAATCCTTATTTTTAGTCTTTATTGTCGTCAAGCTGAAGCCTAAATTCTATTATTTTTTCTTCAATTTCTTTGTTATTGTAGGAATGTTAGAAACCTAAGGGTAGACTCATTTTTTTCCACTGATTATTTTGACGTTGGATATCAGCGTTTGTGTATCCTAGTCACTGTGCCACATATCAGCCAAGAATACTCTCCTACATACATATCATGTCGAAAAAGTCTTCCATTATTTTCGTAAAGCAATAATGTAGTTTATTATGTGTCGTATGTATGTTAAATAACCCAGAATCTACCGTTTGGTAAACTCAGGTTATCAGCAAAATCGAATGTCTTCCAAATATAGATCGTGTTATATGAGTGTTATTTTAAGCACATTGAGGCCAAAGCTTGCCCGAAACTAGTCTGGTAATATTTTATTTATCAGTATATCTAGGATCAGCCTTTTTTCAATGGAATGAAGTACGCACCTATGCTAAGACTGTCCAATTCGCGGGGGCTGCTGCTGCTGCAAAAAAACTTCAACACTTTCATGTCTGCAACATTCAATACACTGCCGTTTCGGGTATAAGCACCCGCTCAGTATTTACGGAGCACGGTAGCGGATTTGTGCCCGGCGCAGTGGCTGAGAGATAGAGGTTCTTATATTATCGGTATTTACTCGAAACCAGGAAAATACAAATGTCACAAGTAAATAAGAACCGTTGAAATGCGCCAGTGAATGAAAAAGTTGACGTAAAGGATGATTGAGATATGCTTAGCAAGTCCCGCTTTCTTGAATAAAGCTTAGAACAGTTAGAAGTATTCAGTTAATCAGCACCATCGCGGGCTCTCTAGTTTGTGGCCGAGTTATTCCGCTGGAACCCGCTTAATGTGTCTGTTTGTTTCTCAGTCTTTGATGAACTGTTCTATGTAGTTACTTATTTGTGTTGTTGGAATATGCGCAAAATTATTGAGAATAACATTAATAATACAAAAATATTTTATTTGCTCTAAGAGCCAATGGCCATGGCAAATATCAAAATAAAAAAACGTAAATAAACAAAATCTTAAAACAATTAACCCCTAGAGAGTTAGTGCTACTTTGTAAAACCTCGGCAATTGTTGTAAATTTCGGTCTTCGTTAAGCTGCTTTATTATTTGTACAATGCAGACTATTGTAAAAAAAAAATCTTGCAGTATTCGCTACTGGGATTAATCTTGTCTCTAAAAAGATAATCTTATCTCTAATTCGGATTAATGTTACCTCAGTAGAGATAAGATTAATCCCAGTAGCAAATACTGCAGTTAACTTTAATCCTTACTCGGAGAAACTTTTTACAGTGTACTCTTGTCGTGGTGGGATGGGGGCAGGCCGCTAAACAAGAGAACATCAGCAGCTGATGAGATTGAGTAGGGATAATATACAGGTGATGCAGTGCTGAGAGTAGCTTACTTGGTGTGCACTGCTATTATTTTTTTTCTAGGATTGCGTCTTGTTTCAGTTTACCACTTGATATTGTGCTCACTGAGAAAGGGGTTAAATTGACTGTTACTTTAATGTTGACTGTTTAGAAATAAAATATTTATCCAAACCAGGTACAGCGCGACCGCTAATATTACTCCGGCTATTTGGTTGCATTAGTTGCGTTTTTGCAGATACCATGGTATTTGTCACCCCGGTAACTGGATCTGCAATCAGTCGTTTTTGCAGTTACTGTGGTATCTGATATACGGTTGCTCTGCGAAAACGACAATTGCCGAAATTGCGTTTTTCGAAGACATACCAAAAGAGAAACTGATATTCAGTCACATCACTAAGTGCCAAACTTCTTTCCCACCAATTCGACAAAAATGATGAAAGCGAGATGACTCTGAGAATATCAGATACCACGATAACTGGCCAGATACCACGATAACTGCAAAAACGCCTTTTGATCGTGGTATCAGAATTCACGATAACTGCAAAAACGACCTTAGACCGTGGTATCAGATACCATGGTATCTGCGAAAACGGAACTATTATTTATGTTTCGCTTGTCGTCTCCGAATTGTCGAGTTAAAAAAAAATGAGTTGAAAAGATTAGTTTCTAAACATTTTGAGTATCAATTGGGGTGTTGGATAAGTCTCACTGAGAGTGAGACTTTTTATTGATAAAGCAGAACAAACACATGCGAACCAGGGCCGGCCCGTAAAGCTTTCATCTGTCCTAAGGGGGGACCACAGTAATTCCCATTAATCCAAATACGTTATTTAAAGCTGAAAAGAACAAGAAAGGGAAACAAAGATTTTTGTACTGGTACTATTGGATCGACCCGAGGCTATTCAGCTCTAGAATTGACCGGCAGAACGTTAACGCTAAGACATGAGTATAGATAGATGTTGAAAAGCTATACCAGTACTGCCGATCTAAAGCACTGCTCGAACCGGTGTACATCGTAAACAAAAATCTTGCTGCATTTGATACTCGGATTAATCTTGTCTCTAAAAAGATAATCTTTCCTCTAATTCGGATTAATCTTACCTCAGTGGAGATAAGATTAATCCCAGTAGTAAAACTGGAATTAACTTTAATCCTTACTCGGAGATACTTTTTACAGTGTAGCCCAGGTGTAGCCAGCTGCATAAGGATTTTCCGCGTCATCGTTTTTGACTAGCTAGAGTAACCCAAATAGGCGGCGATTTTTACTATAGTCGCATTAGAGAAAGTGGGACCGATTTCAAGTTGCGACTTCTTCCACTTCAGGATGAAATGCAGGAAATCCGGCCGGGAAAATCTGATGATCTATAGGGGAGAGACAGGTAAGACAGACCCAGTAACAGTTTTTCGATTGCTGCCTTCTCTGTTTCTGGAAAATCGGAACGAACTTTACTCCATCGGATAGCTTATTCATCCTCGCTTCCTTGATATTTTTTGGAAAAATTTCTCCCTATGGTTTCTGAGATAAAGCAGATTTCGGGAGTAAGGTCAAAAGGTTCGTCTTATCCGAACGGGGGGGGGGGGCAAGATGGACCACCAGAGACCAGAGGGGGCAAGACGGACAATCATTCTCGCAATCAGCTTCAGTTGTTTATTTCGTATAAATGAACAAAGTAGCAAGACCAAAGGTTTCGATGGGATTCCAAAAATGTAATATTTGATCCAGACAATGGGTCTTGTCTACGCCAGATCCAGTCTTCGCAAGGCCCCTTGAACATTTTTACTATTAAAATTCAGAAACAGATTAAGGCCAAAAAGCTAATCATCTGAGAAAACCAAGCTCAGATATGGATTCAGCATGTTTGTGTTTACCCCTATAAGTCATATCTGTTTTGACGGAAACTTCCTGCCTTACTTCTGCGAATTTCCCGGTTTCGGCCAAATTCCGGAGCAACCTGTCCGGCAAAAAAAAAAGAAGCTAAAATCGAACTCAGCGTATCTTCTTTCCCTATATCGAACATCTAATCAACTTCAAATTAAAATTTAACTTAAAACAAATTTTCCGGTTCCAGCCGGATTCCGGGCGAACTATATGTCCGGGTACAAAATGACTGTCATACACGGATTCAGCATCTCTTCTTACCGCAAAATCGGATATCTAATCAACTACAAATACTTTCAACAATTTTCCAGTTCTGGCCGGATTCCGGGCGAACTACCTGCCCGGCGAGAAAATGATTTTCACCATCGTGTTCAGCATGTATTGCTACCCCTAAACCGAACATATAATTAACTTCAAATAAAACTTTTACTTTTAACAGATTTTCCGGTTTTGGCCGGATTCCAGGCTAACTACTTGTCCGGCGAGAAAATAGTTTTCACCATCGTGTTCAGCATGTCTTCTTACCCTAAATCGAACATCCAATCAACTTCAAACAAAACTTTTACTTTTAACAAACTTTCCGGTTTTGGGCGGATTCCGGGCGAACTACTTGTCCGGCGAGAAAATAGTTTCCACCCTCGTGTTCAGCATGTCTTCTTACCCCTTACTTGATTGTCCCATTAGCTGTTTAAACATATTTTGCTTGCCCCATAATTTAAACCCCCCACCCCTAAATATAGGGCTACCAAGCCCATCTACGAACTCGACCTTAATCTTGACCCAAACAATCCTCACACCAAGTTTCATCAAAATATCTCATTCCCTTCGAGAGTTATCGTGCTTACAGACGGACGGACGGACAACTTTTGCGATGTCATAGGTATCCCTCCACTTACGGGGACTCTTTTTAACACGTCGAAGCCAGAAAAGTCAACACCAAATGTATGAAGTGATGCCTGTCTTGCCGTTCCTCCAGACGGGATGGGCTTTGGTAGCCTCCTTGGTAGCTTCATCAAAGCGGCCTTCAAACTAACTCTTCCTTTTCATTGGTTTCTTGAAAATTGTATGAGGGAAAAATCCTTTTCGAGAATAATAGTTCAATCTCATCACATTCCCAGTCTTTCAGGTCCCCCCAGGCCCTTCCTCCGGTCCGTCTTCAGGGTTGCCACATTAAAAATATTTAGTGACTTTTGGCCCAAAATAGAGAGTGAATTGGGAGTGAAATCTATTTTCATGAAATGTTAACTTTTGGTCTGAATCGCCTCTGTAAAAATGACACATCTTCATTTTACTTTCATGAAAAAAACTTGAAATAGTTACTTCTCGTTGGAATCCCTGCTGCAAATGAGTCATTTGGTCATTTTTTTTAAATAGAGTGATTTTTATGTCCTACGTAGGACAAGAGTGACAAAAATAAATTAGAATGACAATTCACACTATCCTGCGACATGTGGCAACCTGTCCGGGCTGTCCGTCTTACCAACAAACCATGTGGTCCGTATTATCTGCAGGGGGGTAGATCAGTGTTGCGATGGATGGTGCAATTGTACCAGATTCAGTACTTTTTTCTCTGATCCGTACATCTGTACGACATTTTTGTTTAGTCCGAAAATCAGTACAATTACGTCGAACTGGACAAATTCAGTGTCTCTAAAAGTAAGAACAAATAAGGATCTTTCCTGTAAACGGAATCTTCACCGTTTCTTGTACTTGACTTCTCGTACTAACTTCGGTGATTCCCTAAGAGCTCTAACTCTAAAGAGGCATTTCTGTGTCCGTGGCTCGAGGATCCAGTCAAATTTCACCGCGACCCCAACCGCTTCTCATTTCTGACAGATTTTACTAGCCCCTGGTTAATAGGCTTGGCAGAACTAATTTACCTTGGTAGGCACATTTTCGTCCTGAGCACTTCTTCCTGCCAAGCTCTATCCCAGGAGACACAAAGGTGTGGAAAAAGGAGGATAGAAAAGAAAACTGGAGGAGAGAAAAAAAAGCGAAGAGAAAGCTATTGTATAGATTCGTGAAATAGAGCGAAGGAAGATGCGCGTATTGATCGAAGAGCAACACGTGCAAAAAATTGGCGTCTGGTACATTTTTTTCCGGGAAGTACATTTTTAGACCTATGTCTAGTACAATCCAAAAAATCAGTAAGTAAGTAAGTAAGTAAGTAATTTATTTATGACCCGCCATTTTGAAAAGGCGGAGTAAATGAAAAAAGTAAAGAAAATAAACAAAACACATATATACACACAGAAAAAGACACTTAATTTTTAATCTTCGGTCAGGAAGCAGTGGACGACATCGTGTGCTGTTTGGGCCTTGTTGTCCATGAGTTTTGAAAGTGATGACGAAACATCCAAAAGGGTAACACTTGCGTCTTGAATTTTGAAGTATGGCAACACTGGCGTAGATTTTAAACAAACTGTTCACCAGATTCGCTAGATGGCACATACTGGAGGTGTCATCACTTCTATAGAAAGTACACAGTCGGAACTGTTTGGTAACAAAACCCTTCCTATTATTTCCCAAACCAGAGATTTAACAGAAAATACTGGACATCAAATTTTTCCAAAGCAGTCTCTTAAAACATCAAACATTTTCTTGAAAACTAATGAGCAAATCTTCTTGGTCTTTTCGGCAGAACTGAAGGCAAGATGGCGGCTGTACCTTACTTTCACCACTAGATGGCATTGCTACCAATCTATGAATTATGGAAAGGTCCGTATAACTGCCTCTCCCCTACTCTATATGACTAAGTCCAAAATACGCCAGCGAATATCGGGAAGAACAAGAAACGATCCTTCGAAACTAATTTGACCATGTGTAAACTAATCAACAACGTTTTCTGTCGTGACATTTCTGGCTCTTTGATGGGAACACGGCGATCCTTCATCAGCACGAAGAGTTAGTCATCAGGAGCATTCGCAGCATAACAGTGCGGATACACAATCAGGATTTCCCGACCGGATTTTCTGTTTTCGTTTTGCAAGACTTCATCAACCGAATGCGGGCAGCAACTCAAGACCGCGAACACCCGATCTTGCTCGTTAGTTCGCAGCATGAAAATAAAGCAATTTAATTCTGTTTCGAAATATGTTTTCACTAAAGCCGTATTCTCGCCGTTCCCCGAGGACTCCTCGGGGAATGGAAGGGAACGCCGAGAATAGAGGGAGTCACTCCACGCAGACTCCGCCCACAGAAACAGCGAGAACACGGGGAATGCTTCAAAAATGAATTTTGTTCGAAAAAAAATATGCAGTTAACGAAATTAGTCTGCATCCACTTTATTTTTGGTTTTGCTTATTCTGATCGTTTCTGATTAATTTTACGTTGCACCAAAAACGGCAAAAATTGATTCCTCTCCGAATCTGAAACGGAGTCCTTTTTGATGGTAGCGGTGATAATCGGAACATTCCCCGTCCGTGGGGACTCGCGAGAATACGGGGAGTGAGTCCCCGGGACAAACAAAAACGCTGGGACTCCTCGGGGAACGGCGAGAATACGCCTTAAGATGTAGGATGTAGAAAAGAAGCCTGTTTCCCTTGTTTTTTTCCCTTCTTTCTTGCTGAAAGTGATGTTTAGTGCAACGTAAGCAGGCGAAGTTCTATTTTTTCCCCTGTTTCTGCAACCCCTGTTACAATAACAATACCAGCCCAAAGATGTTTTCTAGCGTCAGAGACTGAAAGTTTTCTAGCTAGCTTTGTAGATTCTTACTATCCCAGCTTTTGCCCTACAAGGTTTTTTCCTTCGAGTTCTGTTTTACGAGCAATTTACATTCGCAACGAGTCTACCCAATCTACCGAGAAGACAGGTTATGTTCGTGCTAGCATTACGCAACGTGTCTGCATTGCATACGACAACTTTTCTTGACTGGACAACGGCAAAAGCTTCGTTCTTTGTCACGGGAGTTCTCACCGGTGGTCTCCGGTTATAAGGCGTTTTTGCATCCACCGGTGACTACTCACCAGTCTTAAAACCCGTTTTTGAACTAACCGGTGTCCGGTTTTACCTTACCGGTGCGGACAAACCAGATGCCCGGGAGCCCGGCTTCAGCGGGGAGTTAGCAAGTTTTCATCAACTCACCGGTGAACCAAAAAACGTGTTATAAGAGAGGAACCGGACACTGGTGACAAAACACCAGCGGCAGCCAGTAGCGCAACGAACGCAGCTTAAAGCCTTATTCACCGAAGCATGCTAAGAATCATGCGAGTGTTTAATGCTGGGAAGGAATGAGCCAATGCTACTCGAATCGTATTATATGAAATTCAAGAGCTACAAAATAGAAACTATAGTTTTTCCATTAATGCTTTCAAGGTTGTGGGCAGCTCCCGAAAGCACCAATCGCACCTACGCTACTCTGACAAAGTCATCACTGCAACTGTTCTTACATTCTTGGCAAGAACCAAGATAATTAAAATCCGAGTTAATAGAAAATGCTCACGGATGTTTCCTTGTACGATCCGGCTGAGGCATGTTTTTCCGCAGTGACGCCGTAGCGTAAGCTCATACGAGACCGTTATCCGCGCTTTGCTGAAAGAGTCCCCCCCCCCCCTCAATGTTGTCGGCCAGTCGGTAACAAAAAAAACTGAGTCACTCGGTTCCCCCACCGGCATTTTGGATAGTAACAACCCTGTCGGCTGCCTGAAACAAACCCTTGCTGTTGCCAAGACAAAATACAGGTAACAGACTGCTTCCACTGCCTTATGGTGCATTTACACACTGCGTAAAATCCGAGCGTATTTTACGCTTGTATTTGGGCTTGAAAAGATCTCTAGCAGTACGGAAGTATTTGAGAAATCGGTCCGTTTCGTATCTAAAGTACGTCCGTATTGCTAGAAATCTTTTCAAGCTCAAATACGTGCGTAAAATACGCTCGGATTTTACGCAGTGCGTAAACCCACCATTAGGGTTCTGCTGCAAACGCACGCAAAAGAATGGAGACGCAGAAACGAGGGGTTTTAACGCAGAAACGCTGCCTGTATGAACTAGCATGCCGGGCTAGTGTTGTTTTGTGTTTTTGGCCGAAAAACTGGTGACTATTCTGGCGCCTACAAAACTTAGTCCTTTTTAGCAGCTATTATTATATGCCTCACATTTTTTGCTTCCTTTTTGTATTTCCTGGTGAGGAACCGGTCGCAGAATTCTGGCTTGCTTAGTCAAAGAAGCGAAAATCCGTGAAAAATCGCAGTGGCAACACTGTGTTGGGCAGCAAAGAATGCATATTCAGCAACCGTTTGCGACTTTTCGCTTCCTTGCATGAAAAAGAAGCTATTTATCTGCACACATCAAGGAAACAGTTGAGGTTTTATTTTTTTTTGCTGTGTTCAGAATGTGGGGTTACTGGAGCCAAAGCTGGTGCACGACTGATGGAGTTTCAGTCGGGACGTTCACTATCGCTAGTGGTTCTAGTATCGCTGCTGTTCGAGTGTGCGTCACTTTTTCCAACCCTTGGCGCTATTCCCTAGCGTTATTTTGCTCTGGTTCAGAAAGATGTGCTTTACCTTTTCCGACCACAAAGACATACGAGATTTGTTCCAAAGTGAATTGTCATATAACCGTCAGGATATAAAAATAGACTGTGCAAACCCGAGAATATACACGATACAACACGACCTACATAGCACCATACGAGTTCCGACAATTACATATACATATGACAATTACATATGCACACAATTCGCTCTTAAACGAATAATAACAAACAGTAGCCAACTGCGAACACTATTGGAACCTAAGGCCCTAACCCACACTTATCAATTCTGACTTTTCCACGCATACAGTACACTAAGAGTCATCTATCATAGGTTTCTAAATACTATCTGCAACAGTCTCTAATAACCACAGATGATCCCATATACAGTGTCAGAATTTTGATAACATTAACACAAGGATTGATAATATTTAACACGAGAATGTCCACCAATGTGTTTATATTCTCGGCATCCGTAATGACATTCAGAGGCGTTACTAGCCAAAATGTTTGGGGGGGGGGGGGGGGGGGGGACGAGGCATTTACCGACTGGCTTGTAATTTTTACCGACTTTTTCTGCAGAAAAAACGACTGTTTTCAACAACAAAAATGAAATTTTTGAAGAAAATCGACTGATTTTCAGAAAAACCAACTATTTTGACGAAAAATCGACCAATTTTCAGAAAAACCGACTGTTTTCATGAAAAATATCAACTGTTTTGACCAAAAATCGCGGCGCTTCGCGCCGACTCGGTTATTTTTTACTGACTGGCCGACAGCATTGGGGGGGGGGGGGGCGTCCCCCTCGTCCCCCCCCCAGTCGTGACGCCTCTGATGACATTTGACACAAGGATGCGCATTCATATGTCAAATATTATCAAACTTCTGAAAGAGTAGATACGGCCTTTTTTATATTTTAGTTTTTCCGTGGTTTGCCGTCTCTTGTAAAATTTTTAACTTAGCGCTACGGCTCTTTGGCCTCGCAAGAGACGATATTTTAGTCTAAAATTTGATTTTATCCACCATAAGAAAATTGTGATAATATGATCCATAAATATGACCTTGGGTTATCAAACTTCTGACAGAGTAGATACGGCCTTTTTTGTATTTTAGTTTTTCCGTGGTTTGCCCTCTCTTGTAAATTTTTTAACTTAGCGCTACGGCTCTTTGGCGTTGCAAGGGACGATATTCCAGTCTAAAATTTGATTTTATCCACCATAAGAAAACTGTGATATGACCTTGGAATGTTTTCTTTCTCATTTGCCCGTTACATAATTAGGTCATGCCAAAGTAAATAGTCTACTAATGCTTGGGCATCTAACAATAATGGTGCGTCGTTATCCGCTATGTCTTCGGACATTGTGAAACAGTGCCAATGATTCATCGGAATAGAATATTGCAGACTTTTCTACAGGGAGAGAGATAGAATAGAAATGCGCGATTGTGGTATCTGTACCGTACCGTATGGTAGCCTTTTGGGACCATAACTGATAATCCATCGAGCGTTGTGTTTTCTTAAGTGACTCTTTTAAAGATATTCATATACGAATATTAAAAAGAACTATCCCAGCGTTATACATAAGCCGTGTTGTTAGCGTTATTAACACTGGCCTGCATCGATTCCTAGCGCTTATATAAAACGGATCTATCCCGTATGGAAATAATTCAAGTCATTATTTTATGGGACATTTTTCTGATCGCAAACAATTGGAAACGATTTTAAACAATTATTTTTTACGATTGGAAACAGTTGTTCCCGATTGTTTCCAATCGCAATTTTACGATTGGAACGTTCCACGTTCCACTCAAGACTCCACTATTAGGAAAGTTCGAGATACTGGGCGCCAATGATTTTGGCAGGAGCTTTTTTTGTTTAAAGGGCCCCTCTTGCTTACTCTGCCTTATATTTATGGAATTGCGGGCTTCTAAAATCCCCACTTTTCTCCATCGTTTTGTTTTGAGCCTACGGATTTGTTTCGCTTTTTCGGCCGTGCCGGGTTTTGCTCGTTACACAACGCAAAGTTTTCCGGAATCTTCCAACGTCCCTTGACAACTTTTTCACACATAACGATATGAACATATTCTGTTTTTTACTTCGTTTATTTGCTTAGTTTTAGTGTTTGCTAACTTTTTAACCACGACACGTTCAGTTTCAAATGTTTTGCGACTAGCAGCCACGTCGGAAAGCATGAAGGCTGGGTAGACTCGACAAGCGCTAACAAGAAAATCGCTAAATTCAGGTGAAAAGTAATGGTGTTTTCGAAACATTTTTTCTGGTCCATTTCATAGGGAAAAGATCATTTCTACTAAGAGTTGCGCTTTAAACAAACAACCTGGGAACAGGTACCGCTTTTCCGGGAAGAGGAGCGACCCAAATGCGTCGATATTAAGCTACTTAAAATCAGTGACCCCCTCCGCTGCACCACTTAATTAATAGAGAATTCCCCCTTCACCGGTGCGATCATGTACGTAAAAACAAAACGTAAAAAACAACTAGGAACGAACTCAATAGCAACACGACCAGCAAAACGTGGAACACAACATCATTTTCACGCCTAAAGTTACGTTCTTACAAGGGCCCTCTTCGGGTTCAAAGCTAGAAAAGTGAACCTGTGCGTGCTCGAGTCAAACCATTGGTCATATCATATCTATGGCGGTATAAGTGGTCACGGTTTTCGAATCCGGTTGTGAAACCAGGAACTTACGCGGACAACTAGCACAATAAGTGTTTGAACTCGTACGTTAAAACCAAGGAACGCACAAACCCGTGAATTAGTTTTGACGAGACACAATTACACATCGCCATAAACACACTTGCATTAATATCTTATCTCCTCAGCACTTCCGCTGATTCAGACGGAAAAAAACACACACACAAGATCTGAACCACAGTATAGTAATTATACAGATACGAATGTAGCAAGGACAGTCCGAAGTACCGGTCGAAGTACCCGTTCAACCGAGCCATGCGAGTAAAGGTGAGTCTTCACCTTCCGGAATCTGGGTTCCCAGATTTTCCGAGATTTTTTTTGAATTTCTTCTGCGATACTTAAAACATCCGGAAATCTGGAAGTTCAAAAGCCCCTTTTTCCGGATTATTTTGATATACTTTTGGACCCGTTCATATTCCAGATGCAATTTACAGAAGACGTCAAAGAATAATCTGGAACCCCAGATTCCGGAAGTTCCGGGAGGTGAAGACCGGACTTAAGACAGTCGGAGTTGCAAGAAAACAGAATTCACGGTCGAGACATGCGAGTTCGCAGAGCTCCTGGCGGTGTTTAACGGCACTACTGTCGTTGTCTTAGCCAATTAACGACCCTCTTCCTTACTGATCTCGATGGACAACCAACCTTACGATTGACATAACATAGGTACATTGAGGGCATGTAAATTATTGGTCAGACCAGGGACCCTTAAATTTCCTGTAATGACTCGCCATTCAGGGGGCTTGTCATTTCCTATTCTTCAATGTTGCTATGTTGCCCGAGCCTCAACTAGTTTCCAAAATTCCGAATCACTCAAAGAAGATATGTTGGCTGTGGGGCCGGGTAACTGCCGCATATATTTAACACTTATAGATTTTAGTCCATCTTCAATTTGAAACTGGTGCCTGCCTGCTTGCGTGCTAGAACGGAGCTTTCCACTCGAAAGCAGAAACATGGTTTGATGAAACGAAAGGTTCGCTACACAACTTCGGATAGTCCTCTCTGACATGGGCTATATAACTCCACTTCACTTCGCACACCGTAGGCTCTGGCTCGAGGACAAGCAAAAACCATCCTTATTGGCCCCAGGCAAGAGTTCTACGGAGCTTTCCAAAATGTAATGTCATATTCATCAATCCGGCCTAAGGTCCACACTTTCCGTAAAGACCGCACAGGTTAGACCCTTACCAGTTACTAGGAATAAAATGAAATCGGAGTCATAGGAAAAAAAAAATAAATAAAAAAAACCCAGGACAAAACCAAAGTGTTGCTCTCGCAACACAAATCCTTAAATGCGAAGAGGGGTTTACCGCCACCAACGCTAACCCTACGTTAATCCTAAAAATTCCGCTTGGGTCGAATCGGCGTTCTTGCTCAGATAGACAAAATTTGTTGGAACTATTTAGCATGCCACCAGGTACCTAAGCTAGGACAAAAGATCCAGGATACTCTTCCATTACAGAGAACTATTCCTAGTTTAGCAGAACAGCTGCGAAAATTTTTGTCTGTCTGGATAGTCGGGTATTTTTTCCCCGTGGGTATTTCTCGAACTATCTGACGCTCGGTCAAGAGCGCATCAGAAACCTCTTATTGACAAGCCCCCTGAATGGAGAGGTATTACAGGAAATTTATGGGTCCCTGGTCAGACGTACGTGCTAGGAAAGCTTTCTTTGAACGCTGCAATATGAGCACCGAAACTCACACAGTGAGCTTGTTCCATCCTACTTACTGTAGTTACTACGCATGCCGTCACGAATTCTGGCTTTTTGCCGTCAAGGCTGGACCGATTTTTCTATTTTCCAGCAGAATGTCATGCCACGGGCGTATCCGACAAATCCCGTTGCAGATATGCGTAGTTACCACGCTTACTACGCCCCCGAGCAGGTTAAGCAAATATTTACTATTTCGACAAGGTTGGAACGGTCAGCGCAGTAACGTTTTACGAGGTTGGAACGAAAATAGTAAACTAATAGTTACTATTGTTAGAAGGGTGGAACAAGCTCAGTATCGTCCATGTTAGGATTATATTCAATATCGCCGTCTAGCGAACCAATACCCTATTAGCGTGTGTGCGGGCGGGGGCGGGGAGGGGGGGGGGGGGGGGGGGCTTGTACAATTATCGGGGAAAGACTGGAATAGGTTGATACGGCGCGACCAAATCATTTCCGCTTAAAGCTTGGTGCCCACGGAATGCGGACTAGCCTAGGCGAATACGGCATCGCTACTGCGGGAGAAATTCGCCCCCACGCTATTTCAACTCCAAGTCAACTTTGTTTTGCGTCGCGTAAAGACTCGCGTTCGCTGGGCACCGATGCTACCGCGCCATCTATTTTGTATTTGAGAAATAGTTTAAAAATTCTGAGAACCACCGGCCAGCATTCGTTAGATGGCGTTCATAACGCAAGCATTTCGAGCCTATCAGGACGTATTGACTAAACTTCAGCCGATCATCTATTTCCCACAACGTTTTCATGACGTCATCAAATACTAGGAAACTTAATGTCGCAGAATATATATTTGTATCTATATATGTAGAGCCAAGCGGCTAGCGAGATGCCGGACGCGTTTACACTTATAAATCGTTCTAGGGACAATCCGTTCCGTTAAATAAAAAATATAGACTTTCGTGGTACGTCACGACTTATAAATGATCGGCTAAAGTTTAGTCAAGACCCATCACGCAGGATTTTGGGCAGAACGACTACAGGAATAAACGCCCCAAAACTCGCACGTCAAGTCCGGTCTTCACCTTCCGGAATCTGGGTTCCCAGATTTTCCGAGTTTTTTTTTTAATTTCTTCTGCGATACTTAAAAAATCCGGAAATCTCGAAGTTCGAAAGCCCCTTTTTTCCGGATTATTTTGACATACTTTTTGACCCGTTCATATTCCAGATGCAATTTACAGAAGACGTCAAAGAATAATCTGGAAGCCCGGATTCCGGAAGTTCCGGGAGGTGAAGACCGGACTTAAGCTAACCTATCCACCATCTAGAACTGCTCGAGCTTTCGTATCAGATTACCTTAGGGATAATACACTGATCACAAGCGTCAAAACACTGCGAGAGGTCGCCATCTAGGCGGCTGTGAAAGTATACCGGCGATTTCAGTAGCCTACACAAGTCTCCAAGAGATGGCGAATCAAACACCTTGAAGTAGTCTTATTTTAACGGGGCTGAAACTATCTGCGCTGCATTACGTAACTCAGTACGAAGTGAGCAACGAAAGGCCAGGCTACAACGAAGGCCGTCGTTTGCGGGGAAAGCTCCGGGAATGGCCACCACGACGCCAAAGCCTCCTAAAAAAGGTAAGATTCGTCAAATGCCTCATTTCCATCCTACACTTCTTATGCGACAATGTCGAACAAACTCGACAATGTATTTTAGCGTTTTATCGTATATCTAGCATTGTATTTTAATTATTTTGACAAACTAATTGTATATAACTATTCTAATTGTTTCTTTCGTCGTGTAGTGTACGATTATTTTGTCTTCAGCCTATGCTATCCAGTGGGTAATGCCAGAAGTTGAATGCCAGAAGTGCAGTAAAATATACCCCGTCCTTTAACCCCTCGCATTATTTACTCTTCAACTTCCACCCCCTAGGACAAGGTTACTTCTTGGGGTGGTTGTTAAACGGAAGTGTGTTATTTATTTATTCAATAAATCTCTCTCTCTCTCTCTCTATAGTATTTTAAAATATTTGAATACTTTAAAACTATGCTGTGCTTTCAACATAACCCACGGTTTTGGCTGTTTTAAGCCTTTTTCGAGACCCATTGACTTGTACCGAAAAAAAAGGGAAACAATTTACATAACCGGTTTTTCTGATGGAAAAACTTCTCGCAGACAACCGTCGACAGCGTGATACACATCGAAGGTAGCAAAACACGGCAAGTGAGAAAATCAGTGTGGTTTTGTTAGAGGGGCTAGAATGTACCGTACGAAATTGAGGTTTCCGGGTTTGGCAATATATGGAGTGATTATGTAAGAAGGTTGCATTAGTATTATAGGTAAGACAGGCCCTTTAAAGGACTCCTGTTACTTATTTTGACTTTTATATAACCCCTAGCTCTCTTATGGAATTGTAAGCTTCTGAAAGCCCCGCCTTTCGCTATTGTTACGTATGACTTCGTAAAAGTTGTGCGTCTGTCAGCATGATAACTCTCAAAGGGGTAGAGACATTTTTTTCAAACTTGCTATGACGATCCATTGGGTCAAACTCAAAGTACAGGTCAAGTTCGTAGACGAGCCTGTAGCTCCGTATTTAAGTTTCAAGTCAAAGCTTTAAAAAGCCAATGAGATAGTCGATCTAGGGGTAAGAAGAAATGCTTAATTCATATCTGAAGCTTATTTTTTTGCCGGACAATAAGTGCGTCCGGAATCCGGCCAAAACCGGAACATTTTAAAAGTTAAAAGTTTTATTTGAAGTTCAAAAGCTCAATTTAAAGGTAAGAAAACATGCTGAGTCCGTATATGGCAATCATTTCCTACCCGGACAAGTAGTTCGCCCGGAATCTGGCCCAAACCGGAAAATTTGTTTAAAGTAAAAGTTTTATTTGAAGCTGATTAAATGTTCGATTCGGCGGTAAGAAAACATGCTGATGCTGAATCTATACATGACAATAATTTTCTTCCCGGACACATAGTTCGCCCGGAATCCGGCCAAAACCGGAAAATTTGTTGTAAGTAAAAGTTTTATCTGAGGTTGATTAGAGGTTCTGTAGTCGTAAATCCGTATATGAAAATTATTTTCTCGCCGGACAAATTGTTAACCAGGAATCCGACCAAAACCTGAAAATGTTAAATGTAAAAGTTTATGTGAAGTTTTAGAGGTTCGATGCAAGGGTAATAAGATATGCTGAATTTTGACCTTTATTTTTTTGCCAGACAAGTGGTTCAACCAGAATCCGGCCGAGGCCGGATATTTGGCAGAAGTATGGCAGGAAGTTTCGATCAATTTCGTCGAAGTAGATATGACGTATAGCCAGGGGGCGACCCCCCCCCCCTTTTTGAGATTCCGTAAAATTTACTAAAATTGTTCGGTATTTTTTCGACAGCAGAACTGTTCGATACATTTACGGGAATTCGGTAGTTACACAGAATCCTAAATAAGCTATCTGTACAAATCTCTTCGGTATAATGATCGTGTTTCGGTATAATTGCTATCGGTAGTTATCACGAATTTGGTGAGAGAATGTACTGAAATCATTTCGTAATTTTTCGACGCCGGAACTATTCGGTATATTTATGGAGATTCCGTAGTTACACAGAATCCCGAATAAGCTATTGGTTCAGAATTATTCGGTATCATGATTGGGATTCGGTAATTTATTCAGTATAATTTCCAGGATTAGGAAGTTAACCACGAATCCTGACATTGTTCCAGTTTCTACGAAAGTATACCGAATATGAATATTGTTCGGTAGTCTTTCGATACCAAAACAATTCGGTATAATAACCGGGATACGGTAGTTATACAGAGTCCGAACATGCTATCGGTCCAAACTTATTCGGTATCTGGGATTCGGTAATTTATTCGTTATAATTGCCAGGATTCGAAAGTTACCATAAACCTGGAAACTCAGAAGAGGTCGAGTGAAGCACTGGTCGCAGACAAAAGGGATGATCTATGATATCATCGAGAGTCCTTACTTTTATTTTGGATCCCAAAAAGAATATCTAATCATAAATATTTCGAAAATTTCGCCTGCAGCACTTTTCGTAATATTCTTTTTTTTTGTGGAAGGGCGCGTCATTTGACAGGGGTTTTAAGCCAGTTTTAGGATTGAGATTTCGAAACATTAAAAGCAAGGGACATTAAATTTGACAGGAAAAGCAAAAAAAAAATTTAACCTGCGGCGCTTACTTTATGTGATTATGGGTAGTATATTCACTAGACTACAGTTGCTGCTGCTGTCGGAACGTCGCTCCATCCGGTTTCTGGAACTTCTTAGAGTCTCGGTATTTTATAAACGGTAGATGATAGAATTTGAAAGAGAAGCAGGTAAATTTTAGCCTACAGCAAAAAAAAAATGATTTCGAAAATTTTCAGCTGCGGCGCTCGATTTACTTTTCTATTGGCTATAATAGATAGAAGCTGTTACTGCAATCCTGCCCGGCAATATATTCTACACGTGGGCTTCGCCAGAACGCCGCCTAATAGCGAGGGGTTGCTCACTCGCTGGGCACCACTGTACACCCTCGCTGGGCACCGGCTGGGAACCGGCACCACTGTACACCCTCGCTGGGCACCGGCTAGGCACCGGCTGGGCACCACTGTACAACCATTTTGGGAGTGAGCAACCCCTCGCCTAATAGTTGGCTTATCGTCTTTCATGCTGCCCTTTATTGTTACTCCTACGTAATCGTTTCTGTTCCATAATTTAAAGCTCGAATTCTTAGTTCTAGGATTCGGTAAAATTTTTGAAAGATTCGGTAAAATTTTGGCTCTACACCCCCCCCCCCCCCCCCAAAATGCACTTGCGACGCCCCTGCGTATAGTCTAGGGGTAAGCACAAGTGCTGAATCCATACCTGAACTTGGTTTTCTCAGATGACTAGCCATTGGCATTAATGTGTTTCTAAATTTTAATGGTAAAAATTTTCAAGGAGTCTAGCGACGACCGGATATCTACAAGACGCAATTGTCTGGAACAAATCTTAATTTTTTGGGATCCAATCGAAACCTTTGGTCTTGCTTTCCTACGCTTTTTTTGCGCTTTTTCGGCCGTGCTGAGTTTTGCCAGTCATGCAAAGCCCGAAAGCTTCAAATTCCGCCGATACTCTTTCACATATAAGGAAACAGTTTCTCATTTTGGAAGACATGGTTAGGCCATCAGATCTATCTTCTGTTTTGGACTTCTTTTGCTTTGCTTGGTTTTCACTCCTCTAACGACGAACGTCGAAATTTTCGAAAAACGATATTTCTGAGCCATTTCATCGCGAAGAGATCATCTACTAACAGTCGTGCTTTAAAGGACCCCCGTACCTTAGTGCCAATGCAACCTATTTCCGAATTAACTATTTCTTAAAACGGAAGATTTAAAGTTCATATTTCACATTCTAAACCCGCTAACGAAACCAGACTAATCTTTGCGCTTGCCGCGGTTCCAGACTTTCCATGCACACTATGCTCCCAACGAGTGTTCGCGTATCATGCTACTGATGCGTAGATCCGGCTATCTCAATCTTACCGAGTTTTTCCTCGATGTCAATGGGTCTAGGAACAGGCTTGAAACAGTCGTGGATAATTTGTTAAAAGCAGACCTTAAATTACAGTATAAACACGAAGTTTTGTATGCGTTAACCAAATTCCTACGCTGAAGGCAAGGGCTATTCTCGAGAGTTCACCATAGTTATGAATATCATCGTCAAAAAGCAAAGCAAGCTTTTGCATGCAAACCAGTTAAAGTATCAGTGAAAAGCCGACTAATTTTTGTATCATTTAAAGCGAGCCACAAAAAAATGGTCTTTCTACCACACACACAATGCTAACCATCCCTACTGTCACTATGAATCCAAACCACTAAAACACCGTAAAACAATGAGCAAATTAAAAAAAATCCACCAAATTTCCTAGGTTTGAAATAACTCTTTCTGGACTAAAGGCGTGTTCTCGCCGTTCCCGGAGGACTCCTCGGAGAATCGAAGGGAACGGCGAGAATAGAGGGAGTCAATCCACGCGGACTCCGCGTACAGAAACAACGAGAATACGGGGAATGCTTCTAAAATGGATTTTGTTCGAGAAATGAATATGCAGCTGAAAAAATTAGTTTAGATCCACTTTATTTTTGGTTTTGTTTATTCTGATTCTTTTTAATTAATTCTATATAGCACCTACAACAGCAAAAATTGATTCCCCCTTTTTGATGAAGATGATGATACTCGGAGCATTCCCCATCCGTGGGGACTCGCGAGAATACGGGGAGTGAGTCCCCGGGACAAACAAAAACGCGGGGACTCCTCAAGTCGAGTCCTCGGGGAACGGCGAGAATACGCTTTAAATCTCAGCCGATTATCCCGGACAGCTGTTATAGCACGTAGGGAGCCAAGGGTCAAAATAATAATTTCCATCTAATGCTCCAACTGTTTATTGCAAATACAAATAAATTATAAAACCAAGACCAGTGTGGTACCTCTGAAGACATAACAAAAATTATCAGTTAGGTCTTATAATTCTTTGCTAATCAATCCTGGAAAATTCCGCCATCTAGAAAAGAAGACGGTGTGCGTGGGTTTTTTCTCGAGCCAAAACAGCAACTCGGCAATCGAGTTCAAATCAAAACAAACCCGTGGCATGCGATCCCTAAGAGAAGGTAAACTGAATGTTTGGATTAGGTCTTTAACTGAATGCACTGCATTATTTGAACTGCGTTAAGGGATTTTTTTTATTGTTCACTATTTGCTCTAGTATGACGCTCACAGTAACTACGGCCGTCCTCACAACGCAAAATTCTACTATTTCGCTGGAAATTTGAATCTCAATAGGAACGCGGCTTTTGTGATCAGATCGCGGAAGGTAGCTCACTGAGTGAAAACTTATCATAAACCGTTTTCGTCAAGCATACAACACAGGTATAAGCCATGAGGTATCACAGATCCGACACGGAAACTCCACTATTTGAGAAATATCCCTTAAAGTTTAACTGGAAAGCCAACTAGTTTTTGTGTCATTTAGTTGAATACACTGAATTGTTTGGATTCTGCAAAAAGGATTTTTTATTTTCCCTTATCTGCTCTAGTTATGAAGTTCAGAATATGGGCGGCCGTCCCGACAGCGTAAATTCTACTATGACGCGGAAAATTTTAATCTCAACACAAGCGGGCTTTTCAGTGGGCAGTGGTGAGATTGGTGAACATTGCTTAGTGCCTGAACAAGAAAAACACAAATCTTTCTTGTAAGGCATACAAAAAAATACAAGCACATACAGGTACCACGAATCACACGGAAATTCTACAATTGCCTTTCGTGAATAGCGGAACAACGAAGTAACACATTTTCAGCGGGTCTTCAAGCCAATTTAAGTCAATAAGCGATGGGTAACTAGATTGTCCTATCCCTTCTCTTTTCCGTTAAACTTCAAAGTCCAGGGTTCGGATCCCGCTTGAGGAGGATTTACCCATTACAGAACCGCATTTTTCGATCAAAAACAGTAGGCTAGACGAACAAAATTAAGACACCCCAAGAAGAATATTCACTCTTTTTGAGGCTTTGTCACTTCATTCTTACCTTGCAACTCCCACTCCGTACTCCAACTGCTTCCATAGTTGCCACGCGCACTTTGATCTCTTCCACATCATGCCTTAGTCTCTGAAGCGTCCCTTTGAGCTCGTCTTCCACCGTCTTCAGATCTTCCGCTAAAGATGGACAGGTGCACCGTTCGCGATATCGGAGTCGCTCAATGTCGCTATCAGCATCGGCAAATTCGTCGTCACTTATTTCATCTCGAGCGCTCCCGAGAGTGTATGCACTGCCATAGGCGGAGGCTGAAAAATCTGAACGTCAGCTGGAGGAAGGTGTTTCCCAAAGTTGGGTAAGCTACCTTCACTTCCTCAAAACCCAAGAGCCAAACAGAAATCGCTTCTTCCCTTTTCTTGTTCAACTCGATCCGGATATTGCCGGTATCTGTCTATACTCTATATGACTAAGTCCAAAACACGCCAGTAATCCTCGAGAAGACCGAGAAAACGTAGCACCAACAACTGAAACTCAACAACTAAATCCTGTGCTAACCAATCAGGCGATGCAGCTGTGATACCGCTTCCGGCTCTTCCGCTAGGTACCCGGTGATTTTGCATCGGCAAGAAGAGTTAGTCATCAAAAGTATTCTGACACGCGCCATGTATCAATGTCCTGGTCCGGCATTAAGCCGCTTTGCAGCCTCTGCGTCGCGTTTGCGGCGACGCAACGAAGAGCTTACGCACACAAATTAAACGCAACGCAAGAATAGAACCAAGCTCTATTCTTGCGTTGCGTTGACACATAGCGCATCAGAATCAGATTTTTCAGTGAAAAACTGTAGTTTTTAAAGAAAACCAGGAGAAAACGTACTAATGATGAAGAAACTTACTAATGATGAAAGAACTGAAAATTCAGCAGAAGAAACCGAGAAAGGAAAACGTAAATACGCATGTTGCTGATAGCTTCTTGCGCAGGTGTGAAAGATACGCTACTCAGCCTGCACGCAACGCAAATAAACGCACACGCAAGACATCGTAACGACGCGTCAATAAGAAAGTGTCTTTATCGAGTTGCAAATGATCGACCTGCTTCTGTTATTAAACGGAAAGGGCGAACGCAAACCCCTAGCTGGGCTGGCGACGTAACCAGGTACCAAGCAAAACGACAGCTAAAAAAGAATAGTTAGTAACTGGTTTCGCTGAACAAAATCTGAAATTCGGGCAGTAGGTATAACCGAGCAAGTGGTCAAACTGTGTACTGCCGCCATTGACCGCCGGCAAAGGATTATCATAGCCTGCGACAGGGAGTGCAATGCGTGATCGAAAGCCCAGTCTCCCGACGATCCCATTCCTCTCTCAAGACTGTCCGGTGTGTGGCGGTATGACACTTCGATTTGACACTGCGTAGTTGGAATGCAGTCATTAGTCTTCTCAGCAGTTACTTTTTTGCAGATACCATGGTATCTGATACCACGGTCTAGAGTGATTTTTGCAGTTATCGTGGTATCCGATACCACGGTCAAAAGGCGTTTTTGCATTTATCGTGGTATCTGAAAATGTCATTTCACTTTCATCAATTTTTGTGAAAATAGTGGGAAAGAAGTTTGGCACTTAGTGATGTGACTGAATATCAGTTTTTCTTTTCAGATGACTTCGAAAAGCGGGAATTTTCGTTTTTGCAGAGCAACCGTATATCAGATACCACGGTAACTGCAAAAATGACATTGCATATCCAGTTACCGTGGTAAGATATACCATGGTATCTGCAACAAGAGCTGTAAGCTCATATGGCACTTGCATGGGTCAAGATGATTTGATTTATCAAAAGTAAGTTTCGACTTTGTGGTTGAGATGCGCGCTCTAAGGGAGCTGGAACTTCATTTGTAAGCAAAACCCTTGAGGCAAAACTGCTAATGGGCTGATGGGCATCACGAAAATGCATATATTGCTTAAAAGTATTTTTTTTACTTTGCGGTCAAGATCGGTACTTTAAGGAATAATCGGATTTGGGACGTAGCAATTTCTAAGCAAATGTTGTTGAGTCTCCAATATTCCAGCGAAGTTTCATCGTCCTAGCACATCTGGAAGTACCTTAACGCGCGATCACCGGAATCCCAGACCCCCCCCCCCCCCCCTCCTCCAACTTCACCCACAATAACCGGAGCCAATCCGGTTCTGTATATGATTAATCCAGAGCATCTGTTTGTCATTCCCACGAAGTTCGATCCAGATCACACCAGTCTAAGCGGGTCAAGTATTTTCCGCCCTCCCCCCAATTATTGCCGGATTCGGTAAGGAAATGGAAAAGGTCACAAGAGAAAAATGTCCTCTGTTTAATTATTAAATTTCACTCGAATCCGATCACCCGTTCCAAAGTTACGCATGACTCAATATTCCGGATTCCCCTCCCTCAACTCCCCCCCCCCCCAAGATTATCATATCGAGGATTTTTTTTTTTCCAAGTCAGTTTGACCGGGTCCCTGATATGCCTTCCAAGTTTCGTCGTGAAAATCCCCAAAAAAACGGAATTCCGGGAAACCCCCTCCTCCCCCCCCCTCAAGTTTCCGGATCCAGTCAAATTATGTAAAAGATTTACATGGACCAGATGTTTGTTCTTCCCAGCAAGTTTCACTCCGATACCATCATTCTAACCGTTTCCCGAGATTTCCGGTCCTCCATTCTAAACGGGTCACGTATTCCCCCCCCCCCCCAATAGTTGCCGGATCCGGTCCGGATATGAAAAAAATCATCGGAGAAATGTCCTCTGTTCAATTCTTAAATTTCACTCGAATCCGATCACCCATTCCAAAATTACGCATGACTGAAAATTTCGGATTCCCCTCCCTCCACTCCCCCCACCATTATCTGATCGACAAAATTTTTATTTTGAAGTCAGTTTGATTGGGTCCCTGATATGCCTGCCAAGTTTCATCGTGAAAATCCCCCCAACTACCATCACCGGAATTCCGGGACCCCCCCCCCCATAAGTGTCCGGATCCAGTACAATGGTCTAAAGGACTTATCTAGAGCAGATGCTTGTTCTTCCCAGCAAGTTTCACTCCGATCCCTCCATTCTAACCGTTTCTTGAAATTTCCGGTCTCCCCCCCCCCCCCCCAACTCCCCCCTGGCTACCGACTCCGGTCAAGACTTTAAACGGGACATTACAAATATATATTCTATTCAGTTATGAAGTTTCGTTACAATCCGATCATCCGTTCGAAAGTTACACACTTCTCAATTTCCCGGATTCCCCTGCGGATTCCCCTCCCTCCACTCCCCCCACAATTATCTGATCGACAAAATTTTTATTTTGAAGTCAGTTTGATTGGGTCCCTGATATGCCTGCCAAGTTTCATCGTGAAAATCCCCAAAACCACCATCACCGGAATTCCGGGACCCCCCCCCCCCATAAGTGTCCGGATCCAGTGCAATGGTCTAAAGGACTTATCTAGAGCAGATGCTTGTTCTTCCCAGCAAGTTTCACTCCGATCCCTCCATTCTAACCGTTTCTTGAAATTTCCGGTCTCCCCCCCCCAACTCCCCCCTGGCAACCGAATCCGGTCAAGACTTTAAACGGGACAATACAGATCTATATTCTATTCAGTTATGAAGTTTCATTACAATCCGATCATCCGTTCGAAAGTTACACACTTCTCAATTTCCCGGATTCCCCTGCCATCCACCGTCCCCCCCCCAAATGGTCGGATCAGAAAATTGATTATTTCTAAGTTTGTTTGGTCGGGTCTCTGATATGCCTGCCAAGTTTGATGGTCCTAGCACAACTGGAAGTACCCTAACTCGACAAAGTGTGACAAAATGCCCTAAATTTTCAAGTTTCCAGCGCCCCCACTTCCCCGCATATGGTCGGATCGGGAAACTGATTATTTCCAGGTTAGTTTGGTCGGGTCCCTGATATTCCTGCCAAGTTTCACTGTCCTAGCTCATCTGGAAGTACCCTCACTCGAAAAAGTGTGACAAAATGCCCTAAATTTTCAAGTTTCGAGCGCCCCCACTCCCCCGCATATGGTCGGATCGGGAAACTGATTATTTCCAGGTTCGTTTGGTCGGGTCACTTATATTCCTGCCAAGTTTCATTGTCCTAGCTCATCTAGAAGTACCCTAACTCGGAAAAAAGTGACAAAATGCCCTAAATTGTCAAGTTTCCAGCGCCCCGCACTCCCCCGCATAAGGTCGGATCGGGAAACTGATTATTTCCAGGTTAGTTTGGTCGGGTCCCTGATATGCCTGCCAAGTTTCATTGTCCTAGCACATCTGGAAGTACCCTAACTCGGATATGTGGGACAAAAAACTCGGACCGACTGACAGACCGACAGACGGAATTGTGATCGGTATATGGCACTTGAGCCAGAGGCTACAAGTGCCATAAAAACGCAAATAATGGATTCGGCCTCAAATCCTTGTCAATCCGTAAACACCAACTTTCTAGTATGTTTGGTGGCCAACCAAGGCAAGACCACATCCATTGACACATACTTCCCCTTCCCGCATTCTAGACCGTATAAGACCACAGAGGCTAGCAGCGCAGCCAGTGCAAAAGTAGCCTACGTCACATGGGCGGTGCGAATGAAGCTTCACAAATTTTCAAGCTTAAAGGACACCTGAATGAAGAGTACCAGTATCATCCCTTTCTGTAGGCTTCCGTTAACATTGCCTGCAGAAAACACAATCCAAATACGAAATAGTGTTTCCAAGCTATGATTTTTGCTCCATTTTGCATCTGTCCTTATTTCAGTACCGAACCATTTTAGAAATGAACCAATGTCTCCAATCAACCCTTTTTCTGGAATATTTTTTAACCAGTTAAGCCAAACGTATATCTAGAAGAAATTCCAATACGATCCGGCCAGCGCTATACAAGATTTGAATGAATTGCACTTTTTGTCTTGGAGTCTGCATGTGCAAACCTCCAGAAACGAACATCCCTATTTTGAAAACGTCACGCTCAGGAGAAGAATGCTCTCCGTGGCCATGTCTGTAAATGCATTCTCCATGGTGTGTTCAAGTATGGTTTCATTGTTCAGGTGTCCTTTAAAAGCTTTAGGTAGCAGTTTTAACCTTTGTTTCATTTTAGTCACTGAATTGTTTGACTATGCAGAACTTGTGCATGCTGTGTTTGTCCAGGTGAGACTAAGACACAGATCTTTGTTTTTTTAAACCATGGCCCGTTGAGCTTTCCATGTACAATACACTGAATACATACATACATACACAGTGTTTAATAATAATACTAATATAACTGCAATAATAAGGCTTTCGCTTCTATAAATGTAGTACCTGACGGCTACCTTTATAGTACCTGACGAGTACCTTTATAGTACCTGACGACATGAAAAATATTAGTTTTTTATTCCTTTCCATTTCTTCAACGACTGGCACTTAGATACCACTCTGAATCCCTCCAATACCGTAAGAAACTTTTTTGAACAATTTAGACTGATCAAGGTACCTACCGGTGTACCCGTTCCCCGGCTGGTTTTCAGTCTTTCGTATCACAGAGTCATGTTACTACCCCCCCCCCCCCTCTCCCAAATGACAAAGTCCAGATTGATACTAAAATGCGAGACACACTGGCTTAACCATACGCTGCCAACTCCACCAAAGGCGTATTCTCGCCGTTCCCCGAGGACTCCACTTGAGGAGTCCCCGCGTTTTTGTTTGTACCGGGGACTCGCTCCCCGTATTCTCGCGAGCCCTCATGGACGGGGATTATCATCACCATCATCAAAAAGGACTCCCTTTCAGATTCAGAGAGGAATCAGTTTTCGCTGGTGTTGGTGCAATGTGGAATTAATTAAAAACAATCACAAGGAACAAAACCAAAAATAAAGTGGATCCAGACTACTTTCGTCAACTGCATATTCTTTTTTTCGAACAAAATCCATTTTGGAAGCATCCCCCATGTTCTCGTTGTTTTCCGTGCGGGAAGTCCGCGTGGAGTGACTCCCTCTATTCTCGCCGTTTCCTTCGACTCACCGAGGAGTCCTCGGGGAACGGCGAGAATACGCCTCAAGTAAATCATTCGGCGAGGACTCACCTACTGACCCAGCAATACTCCTGAAGTCATCGTACAGGGACATAGAGCTCCCAAATGACTTCGCAGAGACGGAGCGCTCTACTGGTGTTATACACGCTTCATGGTTCTGTGGCTTAACCAAAGACTCCTGATGAGGTTCTGGAGTGGGGGTACCTTTGTCCATTTCAGTTCCATACCTATAATTCAAAAGTAGTAGTCAAAACTAGAAAACAATTCCCACCCAGCAGAAACGATAGTTTGCAATCTATGTTTTGTTTGATTAATTTACGTTTGTTTTCTTTTCTTTTCCCTTCTTCTTCTTTTCTTTTTCCTTGTCTTTATTTTCTTGACAAACGAATGAATACTGTCACCCGTTACGGGCAGTGCTCACTTAGGGTGTAGTTAGCTTACAGTGTATGATTTGCTTTTTATTAATAAACAAACTGAAACTAATAATAACTAATTCCTTATTTCCCTGAAATCTGGTGCAATCCTCTGCTGGTGGCAGTCTGCTTGTGTGGCAAGCTTACAAAAGAAATTTTACCCAAGGTGTAGGCTAATTTAGCATCCAACTTTGGCTATATTCTGAAATAAATAAACAAAATAACAACATACAGCACAAAAAAAGCTTTCGCTTCTACATAACAAAATGCCCGATGATTTTTGTTTAACTGTAGTTTTACGAAAAATATGCTTGTATTGATAGATAGATCAGTGTATTTCAAAAGCCCCATATACACAAAACAAGAGCTGTAAGCTCATATGGCACTTGCATGGGTCAAGATGATTTGATTGATCAAAAGTAAGTTTCGACTTTGTGGTTGAGATGCGCACTCTAAGGGAGCTGGAACTTCATTTGTAAGCAAAAACCTTGAGGCAAAACTGCTAATGGGCTGATGGGCATCACGAAAATGAATATATTGCTTAAAAGTATTTTTTTTACTTTGCGGTCAAGATTGGTACTTTAAGGAATAATCGGATTTTGGAAGTAGCAATTTCTAAGCAAATGTTGTTGAGTCTCCAATATTCCAGCGAAGTTTCATCGTCCTAGCACATCTGGAAGTACCTTAACGCGTGATCACCGGAATCCCAGAACCCCCCTCCTCCAACTCCACCCACAGTTACCAGAGCCAATCCGGTTCTGTAAATGATTAATCCAGAGCATCTGTTTGTCATTCCCACGAAGTTCGATCCAGATCACACCATTCTAAGCGGGTCAAGTATTTTCCGCCCTCCCCCCAATAATTGCCGGATTCGGTCCGGAAATGAAAAAGGTCACCAGAGAAAAATGTCCTCTGTTTAATTTTAAATTTCACTCGGATCCGATCACCCGTTCCAAAGTTACGCATGACTCAATATTCCGGATTCCCCTCCCTCAACTCCCCCCCAAGATTATCATATCGAGGTTTTTTTTTTATTCCAATTCAGTTTGACCGGGTCCCTGATATGCCTTCCAAGTGTCGTCGTGAAAATCCCCCAAAAAACGGAAACGGAACCCCCTCCTCCCCCCCCCTCAAGTGTCCGAATCCAGTCAAATTATGTAAAAGATTTACATGGACCCGATGTTTGTTCTTCCCAGCAAGTTTCACTCCGATACCATCATTCTAACCGTTTCTCGAGATTTCCGGTCCACCCCCCCCCCCCCCCCCCAGCTCCCCCGCGGTGCACGTAGCCATTCCGATTCAGCAAATGACTTACCTAGAGCATCTGTTTGTTCTTCCCACAAAGTTCCATCCCGATCCCTCCATCGTAAACGGGTCACGTATTCCCCCCCCCCCCCAATAGTTGCCGGATCGTAACGAAACGTAACGAATTTATTTCAAACAACCACTATCATGGCAATTCCAAATTTGGGTATTACGTCAAGCATAATGCAAAATCCGGTCCGGATATGAACAAAAATCATCGGAGAAATGTCCTCTGTTCAATTCTTAAATTTCACTCGAATCCGATCACCCATTCCAAAATTACGCATGACTGAAAATTTCGGATTCCCCTCCCTCCACTCCCCCCACCATTATCTGATCGACAAAATTTTTATTTTGAAGTCAGTTTGATTGGGTCCCTGATATGCCTGCCAAGTTTCATCGTGAAAATCCGCAAAACCACCATCACCGGAATTCCGGGACCCCCCCCCCCCCCCTAAGTGTCCGGATCCAGTACAATGGTCTAAAGGACTTATCTAGAGCAGATCCTTGTTCTTCCCAGCAAGTTTCACTCTGATCCCTCCATTCTAACCTTTCTTGAAATTTCCGGTCTCCCCCCTGGCCACCGAATCCGGTCAAGACTTTAAACGGGACATTACAGATATATCTTCTATTCAGTTATGAAGTTTCATTACAATCCGATCATCCGTTCGAAAGTTACACACTTCTCAATTTCCCGGATTCCCCTGTCCTCCACACCCCCCCCCCAAAATGGTCGGATCGGGAAACTGAGTATTTCTAAGTTAGTTTGGTCGGGTCTCTGATATGCCTGCCAAGTTTCACGGTCCTAGCACAACTGGAAGTACCCTAACTCGAAGCAGTGTGACAAAATGCCCTAAATTTTCAAGTTTCCAGCGCCCCAACTCCCCCGCATATGGTCGGATCGGGAAACTTATTATTTCCAGGTTACTTTGGTCAGGTCCCTGATATTCCTGCCAAGTTTCATTGTCCTAGCTCATCTGGAAGTACCCTAACTCGAAAAAGTGTGACAAAATGCCCTAAATTTTCAAGTTTCGAGCGCCCCCACTCCCCCCCCCCCCATATGGTCGGATCGGGAAACTGATTATTTCCAGGTTCGTTTGGTCAGGTCCCTGATATTCCTGCCAAGTTTCATTGTCCTAGCTCATCTAGAAGTACCCTAACTCGGAAAAAAGTGACAAAATGCCCTAAATTTTCAAGTTTCCAGCGCCCCGCACTCCCCCGCATATGGTCGGATCGGGAAACTGATTATTTCCAGGTTAGTTCGGTCGGGTCCCAGATATGCCTGTCAAGTTTCATTGTCTTAGCACATCTGGAAGTACCCTAACTCGGATATGTGGGACAAAAAACTCGGACCGACCGACAGACCGACAGACGGAATTGTGATCGGTATATGGCACTTGAGCCAGAGGCTGCAAGTGCCATAAAAACAAAAACAAAAATATAACTTAAACAATCAGACTCCTTCTTAATTCTAAACATTTGTCTATATACACGCCCACTCGAGTAATTACGGTAAGGTTAGTATTACTCAAAATTTTGGGAAGTGACAAAATTAAACCATCCAGATAAATTTTTCTTAAAGGACCCCTCTTGCTTATTCTGCTCTTTATAATATACCTAGCTCCCATACAGAATTATAAGCTTCTAAAATCCCCACCTTTATCCACTGTCTCGTTTTGTGCCTATGAATTTTTAGCGATTTTTTGGCCTTGCCCAGTTTTGCCCGTCACACAACGAAACTTTTGCCGGAATCTTCAACGTTCGCTTACAACTCTTTCACACATAAGGACCTCAGAAGCATCTGTTTATTACTTCTTTTATTTGCTTAGTTTTTCGACTTTTTAACCACGGCGCGTTCAGTTTTCAAATGTTTTGCGCCCAGCCGCCGCGTCGGAGAGCAGGAAGGCTGGAGATAATCGACAAGCGCTAACAAGAAAATCGCTAATTTCCGGTGGAAAAAAACGGTACATTCAAAAACGTTTTTTCTGATCCATTTCATTGGGAAAATATCATTTCTAGTAAGAGTTGTGCTTTAAATCAGAAAGCTTCGGGCATCTATGGAGGAAATGGTCCAAAATTTCTTCCCCCTTCTCACAAAGTGGGCAAACATACCTCCCATCAGGAACCACACTACCTCTCTCAAAAACCTTCTGCCTGCTCTGAATTGGAAGACAGTTTGCCCTTAGTTGGATCCAACGACTTAAAACTTTCCCGGGTAGATTAAACTTAAAATACACTTCCTCTCCAAAACAAACTTTAACCACTTGATAAGGAGTTACTGTTATAGAACTATTAACAATACTCTGCCAACACTGGATTTCCTGTCCTTCTAAACCACTCTAATTTGACGTTTTAGTTCATCTCGAGATCCTGTGGCACGACTGGAGGAACAGCACTCTCGTGTTGTCTAACACGTTCACACGGGGCTGGCCGGAATAACTCTGCGCGTAATTTCAACGACAGTTTTACCATCAAAACCAAACACGCGGTCATCGATAAACAGCTTCTCACCCCTTAATTTTGGTAATTACGAGCAAGACTCATCACTTCCTTTAAGTGTTTGCGGGCCTCCCTTTGAGAAACCGTAAAATCTGGAGCCACAGAAAGGCCAAATCCCTTTAAAAAGGAACTGTTCTTCAAAATAAAATCCCAGTTGTCAACCGAATTCAGCTTCATTACCACAGGTCCTGTTCTGATCTGAAAAATGTCGGGTATGTCAAATCTCTGTAACCCTTGGTTCAGTGTGTTGCTTCGTATGCGACACGATTTTTTCTTTGATGTTCCGACGTCCGACAGAATCGCATGGACCTTCCCACTACCACGCAGACGCAAAGGAAAAAGAGACCCCTGCAAAAGGACAAAGAGACCCTTGGGGAAACAACCTCTGAAGATGCTGAGAGGTTACCCATCTGAATACCACCCAGCATAGGAAATTTTCAGTCAAACCCCACATGTCAAAACAGGACAAGTTTGGGGGTTAATACAAGTTTAGGGGGGGGGGGGCAGTATCAGTTTCCTACTGCATGCAACTAAAACTTACAGCTCAATATAATACAACTAATTCTCGAAAATTTTTCCTCGGGTGGGAGTGTCATACACGAGCTGATGTTTTTAACCAAACATGAATTTAAGATCGATTCAGCGCAAGAACCATTCATTCATTCATTTTTTTGTACTACACAAACTACATAACATAAATACAAGGTAAGAAACAAGACCCCCCGAAGCTATCTTATTGGGGATCCACTACCTATAAACTAACCTACACTGAAATATTCACATCACATTACAAGCATAAATAAACTACACATACAGAAAAATATTAACGGCAAAAAAAGAAGAAAAATACACTGAAAAGAAAGACAGGGAAAGGGAAGGAAATAATAGACAAAAACACGGAAGAATTCTTAAGTTTTTGTATTTTTTTTTTCGAGGTGAACTATAGATAGAGATAAAGATGAGAATAAAAATGAAAGAGAAAAAGAAACACAAAAAATGACACAAAAGTGATGGGTTAATACGGGTGCATTACCTACTGGTGAACTTGAGAATCACAACGCAAAAGATTGTAGAAGGTTTACACAATGGTACGAAAACTGAAAACGAAACAAAGCTTTTTACTAACCCGCTGTCAATCTCCTTGTCATCAGACCTTTTTCTGGCTGCCAGGGCCTCTTCCAGTTTCGTCAACTTCACAGGAGATCCATTGTCATACACAACTTCATAGAAAGGACCCAAAGCATCAAGGAACTCTGCAACATTTTCTGTGAAGGCCATGGTTTCTACTATCTAAAGGAGAAATTTACTTGTTTATACCAAACACAAAGCTACATCAAACGAGCAACCCCTACTTCAAGGACATGGGAAGATCTGGCATCCAGGAGTTACAGACGGACAGAGTTGGAAAGTATCCAGAAGAGAGTCGTGAAGATTATCCTTGGCCCAACCTAAACTTCTTATGAAGGCGGACTGGCCAAGCCTGGTCTCTCTACTATCTCTGATAGATGATTGATATCAGTCGTCGTTTATACCCAGCACAAAGCTAAATCAAACCAGCAACCCCTACTTCAAGGACATTGGAAGATTGGCATCCGGGAGTTACAGACGGACAGACTGGAAAGTATCAGAAGAGAGTCGTGAAGATTATCCTTGGCCCAACCTACATCTTGTGAAGACGGACTGGCCAAGCTTGGTCTCTCTACTCTCTCTGATAGACGAGACAAACTGACTTAGGACTTTGGACGCAAATGCCTAACCTCAGACCTTCACAGAACTATATTATCGGACTTTGAAGTACCAAACCCAAATCGACTGAACACCAGACACAAAGTAGCAACTGTAAATTGTCCAAAACTTGTTCGCCCAGACACACATTCTACGGACAGGTACCTCAAGTCTTTTGTACCCTATTTCGTACACCCCTTCAATTCTATGTAGTAATTAATAAGGTAAATTGTATATATTAAGTGTCAACTGTGAATTTCTAAACTTATTACCGAAATGTCTTATATAGTGTTATTATATGTAGGTGGTAAACTGTGCGACAAGCCAATGCTAGCGAGTGAGCTGTACGAGCTATTAAGGAAATTAAAGATTATTTTATTTTTAGATGATCTTTCTTCAACCGAGTTATAAAAAAAAAGGAACAGACAGCCAGCAGAAACAGTAAATAGCCCCATATCCATGATACGTTCTGTAATACCGTAGCCTACTTCTTCTCATCAGGTGTTGCACCAATTTGTTTTGCATTGTGAGATCAGTGGTTCCCAACCGGGGGTATGCGTACCCTAAGGGGTACGCGAAGGAACCAAAATTGATTTAGTCTTTAGCTTCAAAATCTCGTCTCACTCATTTATGACTGTCGAAAGCCTAATATTATCAGCAGAGTAGCACCAGGGAAATTGTATCTTGGGGCAAGATATTTTTACTGACCGACACCGCTTCGCGCAGACTCTTTTCTTTTTAATCGTCTGGCCTACCTTTTTCGGGGAGAGGGGTGTTGCCAACCTGTGCATGACGCCTCTGATTACAAGCCCTAGTGAAAGTCAGTGAAATAATGTTGATTCCAAAACAGCTAGCCTACTGCCGTAAAATCTGTTCTTGTGTCAAACAATGTTGTTTCAAAAAGAATCGAAGATATTGCAAGTGATATTGTCATTCAGGTTGCGAACTGAGCCAACGAAAAAGTTTGCGATGCAGCTTGATGAAAGCACTGAGAACATCAAAACCAAACACAGAAACAGGCTGACTGTAAAAAATATTGCCGCTAATGACGTCACGGAGATTCAACAAAATTTTAGCTACAAAGCAGCCTCTAGTGATTGCCTCACTGATTTCGTATATGTTTCTACATGTATGCCTTATCATTTATGATAATAAATGTCGTCTTTTTCACGTTTTGAAAAAGGGGGTACTGTACGCAATCTTTTCGAACCTTGACTAGGGGTACGCGGTACGGAAAAGGTTGGGAACCACTGAGATAGATCACCATGAATGGAGTTCATTCTACCTGCCAAGAAAAGGTGTTCTTTTCGACCATATCAGGCACTGGAGGCCTGAAGAAAATAACTGTAAATGTAAGTGGAAGATTGCTCTACTACGAACAGCAGCAGAAGATCGCTGCAATAACACAGTTATGAATAGCTGATTATAGGCCCTTGCTAGCAGGGAACTACTTGTTACAAAAACTTGTTTCCAGCTGAGAGCCGACACTGATCATTGGCTTGTGTAGCCTACACATTCTTTGCGGGCAACAGTCATGTCAGTGGAAATGAGCAAATTAGTCCTCTGCTATGACCTGAGAAAAATCTGTGGCTCACCTAGAACAAAAAATCAAAATATCTTAGCTGAGAAAATAAAGGCAAGAAAACGACCAAGGGAAAGTAATATTAGGCTACTGGATAGACACATTAGCATCTGCACTGGAAAATTAACCGTCTCCACTTATGTTGCCATTTAGCCTACAAATAGGGTTACTTTACTCGACAACTCCTGGAGATTGGTCATAATTTTGCCATATAAAACAACATATTTTCTTCTGTCAATACCATGTATTAGATGATTATATTTGCATAGTATATACCTTTTTCAGCTCATCAATATATTTCTGCATAGCTTCTTCCTTTGGCATGTTTCCCAATTTGTTCCATGCATCCCATTTTGTTCTTGATACAATATTCCAGATTCCTGGCTTAGGTCCTCTACACTGGCCTTCGGTTCCCTGCTTGAAAAATGAGTAGAAACGCAGTTGTAGCTCTGTCGACGGCTGGAATGATCCTATGTAAAAGACAACTAACATCACTTTTCAACCTTTCAGTAAAATATAAGGGTTTGAAGCCAAGCTGACCATTCATTTCAAATAAAATAGAACAAGACCAAAGGTGTCGATGGGATCCCAAAAATTCAATATTTGATCCAGACAATTGGGTCTTGTCTACGCCAGATCCAGTCTTCGCCAGACTCCTTGAATATTTTTACTATGAAAATTCAGAAACAGATTAAGGCCAAAAAGCGAATCATCTGAGAAAACCAAGTTCAGATATGGATTCAGCATGTTTGTGTTTACCCCTATAAGTCATAGGCTATCTGTTTGGACGAAAACTTCCTGCCTTACTTCTGCGAATTTCCCAGTTTCGGCCGAATTTCGGAACTACCTGTCCGGCAAAAAAAAGAAGCTAAAATCGAACTCAGCGTATCTTCTTTCCCCTACATCGAACTTCTGATCAACTTCAAATTAAAATTTAACTTAAACAAATTTTCCGGTTCCAGCCGGATTCCGGGCGAACTATACGTCCGGGTACAAAATGACTGTCATAAACAGATTCAGCATCTCTTCTTACCCCTAAATCGGATATCTAATCAACTACGAAGACTTTTAACAATTTTCCGGTTTTGGCCGGATTCCGGGCGAACTACTTGCCCGGCGAGAAAATGTTTCACCATCGTGTTCAGCATGTCTTACTACCCCTAAGCCGAATATATAATTGAATTCAAATAAAACTTTTACTTTTAACAGATTTTCCGGTTTCGGCCGGATTCCGGGCTAACTACTTGTCCGGCGAGAAAATGGTTTCCACCATCGTGTTCAGTATGTCTTCTTACTCCATAATCGACTGTCCCATTAGCTGTTTAAAAATATTTTGCTTACCCCTTAATTTAAACACCCTCCCCCACCCCTAAATATAGGGCTACAAAGCCCATCTGTGAACTGGACCTTACTCTTGACCCAAACAATCCTCACACCAAGTTTCATCAAAATATCTCATTCCCTTCGAGAGTTATCGTGCTTACAGACGGACGGACGGACGGACAACTTTTGCGATGTCATAGGTATCCCTCGACTTACGTTTTGGGATCCCAAAAACGAGATTTTCGGGGTTTTTCAAAATTGTATTTATCCCTCGCACATCATCTTGGAGGGGTAGCTGATCAAGAAAAAAACCCGAAAATCTCGTTTTTCTATTTTATTTTCAACCTTTCAGTTCAGCTCAGTTAAATTTTATTACATTAAAAATAAATAAACAAAATAAGTTTTAACCCCTACAAAACTCCATGGCCCAAAATATCTTTTTCTTATGTGACCCCATTCACTTGATTGTTTTTAAAACGTTTTGGAACAGGGCAGTTAGGTAGTAGGTACTAATACAGCATCTTGAGACATACAAGCTATGCCACGGTATGTACGAAAACGTCGAAGCTGACGACATCCTCAACTTCAACTTCAACAACTTACGCGGTCATAGCCTCAAACTCACCGCAGAGAGGTTCTGCAAAGATATTGGTCGGCGGAGTTTCAAAAACCGCGTGCCACCCCATTGGAATCAACTTCCCGAAGAAACAGCAAACTCTCCATCAATAAGCCAATTCAAGAAAGAAATTGATGGAATGTTTCTTTCCCAAATGTACGACCCTAAATGTTTCAAAAGAACTTTGTAGAGGCTTTGTGCCCTTTTTTTGCAATATATTATTATTATTATATCTTGCTATTTGCACCACCCCCGTGAACGAAATATATGTATGCCATTCCCACCGTTCTTTCCAGCCTCTACACTTAATCCTGTTTTTAATTTTTCAATTGTTAATTAAACTCGAATCGCAGGTAACAAAAACCACAGTGGTAAAAAGGCTGAGAAGTCAATCCCTTCCAGTCCAGTGCAATGGACAATCCACACATTATCTAGAGTGCTATAAGAGGGTTTTCGCGAGATTCCGGAATCCCCTTCCGGCGAGTGAAGCGCATCACCAAAACTGTAGGAAAGCGATTCCTGGGTTCATTTTCCACTTTCCAAATGTGTGAAATTGGGCCTTGATTGAAAGCTCTAATTATTCTCTACAATACAATACTTTTTCCATTTTTGTGGAACGAAGTTGCAGCTTGCCCAATGCCTTTCTTCTAAAGACCTGCTGACTATGACCAAATTCTTTTTGCACCAGCTTCTATTTCCAATTTTCTTTTGCGCTTTTCGGGGATTTGGTTGCGCTACCGGGCTAAATTGCTTGACAATGAGTGTGACTATACTCTTGATGACTAATCCGACTTGCCAATGCAAAATCGCCGTGTACCTAGCGGAAGAACCGGAAGCGGCACCACAGCTGTCCCCAGCGATCGCCGTGATTGACTGACACAGGATTCGAGTTGTTGTGTTTGAGTCGTCAGTGAGGCGTTTTCTCTTTCTTCCTGAGGATCACTGGCGCGTTTTGGACTTGGCCATATAGAGTATCTGCGCCAGCGTTTTTCTGTCGCATGTATTTGCGCCTTTTCGACTTTGTTTTGCGCCAGGTCAAAAAAGAAATAGAAGTAAGTGGATGACTTTTAATATCAATTAACTTGGTCAGGATGGATGTATTTTGATGTTCCCTATGCTACCCTTGTGATTTAGTGTTTGTTTATACATGTTTACTAAACAGGCGCAAATAACAAGGTAACCTGTCATCATAAGGTTGGGATACTTAGAGACTTCCATGGTTTACATAATGAAACTGATTCAGTTACAGTCAAGTGCTTAAGCTCATTAGACTAGCATAAACATGCATAAGCGATGTGCTCTGCTCCCCTTATTTGATGAGTTATTTACTTCCAAATTTCCTTTTCATGACACCAATTAACTGAACCTGTCCGAGCATTAACTGGTACCAGGATAGTCTTACCCCCATGAATATTAGGATTCACACTTCCTTACGACGATTCTAAGTAGCTAGTGTACCCTGGCTGTGCCTTATTTTTATTTGTTTCATACTGATTTTGGAGATTTTATTAGCTTGATTTATTGTTGGCATGTTGCTGTATTTTACTGTTGTATGACGAGGACGCCCTTTAAGCATGGGTACTGTTTTTTTGTTTTTTTTTCGAAAAACAGAAGAACCGAAAACAGGGCATTTTAGAGCGTGTTCCACCCTACTTACCGTAGTTACTACACATGAAGTCACGAAAGTTACTACAGAAAACAGCTGTTTTGTTGAAAACAAGAGCTACGAGCTCATATGGCACTTGATACGAGTAGGCGGTACAACAAAGTAGACGAGGAGGGCACAAAATACCCCGCCGTGCAAAATTGCGAGCCGAGACATTTCTGGGACTCCCCTTCCAGCTCCCCCCACTTTGAAAAGATGCGAGGCACAACATTTCCGGGATTCCGCTTCCCCCCCCCCCCACTGTGTCTGAATACGACTCGGAAACATAAACGTCGCATCTCTGGTATCTCCTATTCCCGTCCATCAAGCTTGACTGGACTCGGAGTCAGCTCGCCTATCAGCAAATTTCCGGTTCCCACTCCCCTCCCTTAAACGTGGTGAGCTCCAATCCAGACGCCAAATAACAAATGAGGCCGCATAAAATCAGTACTGTCTAACTTGCATCCCATTCTGCCCATCCCTTTGGTTTGAGTGCATGTCAAAAGGTTCCAAACCCCCCTCCAACCCTCATCCAACTCTTGTGGCTCGGATGCATGTTTTGCTTATCTAGGTCATCAGTTCGTATCACCCATAAAGTTTCACTCGAATCGGACCACCAGTTCATAGCTGACGGAAGCCAGTGATTTCCGGATTCCCCTTCACCCACCTCCCCGAAGATGGTCGGGTCGAGGAACTCAAGTTTTCCTAGGGTATTATGTCGGGTCCTTAAGTCATTAATACGCCCATCATCCTTAGAATATCTGGAACTATCCTAACTGGCGATCACCTGAATTCCGGGAAACAGCCTCTAAATCCCCCCACAGAGCCCCTATACGATCTGGTTCTGTCAATTACGTATCTAGGGCTAATGCTTGTACTTCCCATCAAGTTCCGTCCCAGTCCCTCGACTCTAAGCGTTTTACGAGATTTCCAGTGCCCCCCTTCAATCGACCCCCCACAAGTATCGAAACCGATCAAGATTTGACATAGAGCATCAGAGACGATAGTTCTTTCCACCTGCCCAAAAGTTAAGCATGCCACTAGATTCCGGGCTCCCCATCCCTGTACTCCCCCCGTGGTGGTCGAATTCGGGGAAACGACTATTATCAAGTTGGTCTGTTCGGGTCCCTGATACGCCTTCCAAGTTTCATCGTCCTAGTACATCAGGAAGTATCGAACTCGCGGGATCACCGAATCCCCCCCCCCTTCAACTCCCCCACAGTACCCGGATCCGGTCGGTTATGTGAAGTTTCATCCTGATTCCTCAACTCTGAGCATTTTCCAAGATTTCCGGTTCCCCCCTCAGGCTCCCCCTAAAGTCACCGGATCTGGTACGGATCTGAAGTGGGTCGTCTGAGGCACGGGTCTTTCCAAATATCAAGTTTAATCAAGATCTGATAAACTGATCAAGAGTTACAAATACCTCAAGATTCTCACTCACCAACAGGAAAGGCTGATTAACTGGGCACAGCAGTTGCAGCTACAGCCAGGTAGTCGAGAGCTAGCCCCACGAGATCAGAAAAGAGCCTCTTTTCCTTTGACCCTTGGTACTGCAACATTAGCTACATTTGTTGCACTCCGGGCTGTCTCTGGTGTTTTGTCACCGATGTCCGGTTCTTCTCTTGTAACGCGTTTTTTGGTTTACCGGTAAGGGTAAAAAAGGCCTAAATCCTGAGTTTTGCGAAACCACAAAACTTTGACGAAAACTTTCTAACTTCTCGGTAAAGCCGAGCTCCCGAGCAGATACTGGTTAGTCCACACCGGTAAGGTAAAACTGGACACAGTTAGTTCAAAAAGAGCTGTAAGCTCATATGGCACTTGCAACTGTATGTAGTAGGTAAGGGCTCTGTCAGATTGGTCGGGTCCCTGATATGCCTGCCAAGTTTGATTTGAAAAACGCCATCACAGGAATTCCGGAAGTCCCCCCTCCACACCCCCCAAATGTCCAGGTCCAGTCTGATTGTGCAAACGATTTATCTAGAATAAATGCTTGTTCTTCCCAACAAGTTTAACTCCGATCCATCCATTCTACGTTCCTTTAGATTTCCGATCACCCCCTCCCAACTTCCCCATGGCTGTTGAGTCCACTATCATAAGTTGAGATGAATCATTTGATAAAAAGTACTTTCAACTTGGCAGTTAACATGCGCACTTTAAGAGAGCTGAAACTTCATTTGTAAGGCAAAAATGATAATGGGCTCAGGGGAACCATGAAAATGTATATTTAGCTTAAAAGTATTTGTCTTACTTTGCCGTCAAGATTGGCCTACCTACTTTCTGTTCAATTATTAAATTTCACTGAAATCTGATCACCTGTTCCAAAGTTACGCATTACTCAATATTCTGGATTCCCCCTCCATCAACCCCCCCCCCCCCATGACTATCGGATCTAGGAAATTTTTATTTACAAGTCAGTTTGATCGGATCCCTGATATGCCTCCCAAGTTTCGGCGCGAAAATCACCAAAACTGACATCACCGGAATTCAGGGCCCCCCCCCCCCTACCAAGGGCCTGGATCCAGCTGAATTGTGTAAACAATTTATCTGCAGCTGATGCTTGTTCTTCTCAGCAAGTTTCAATCCGATCCATCCATTCTAACAGTTTCTCGAGATTTCCGGTCTCCCCCCCCCCAAATCCGGTCTGGACTTCAAATGGGACATCAAAGATATGTCCTTGATTCACTCATCAAGTTTCATTCCAATCCGATCACCCGTTTGAAATTTACACACTACTCAATTTTCAGATTCCCCCGCCCTCCAACCCCGATGGTTGGGTCGAGAAACTGATTGTTTCCAAGTTAGTTTGGTCGGGTCCCAGATATGCCTCCCAAGTTTGGTAGCGAAAATCCTCAAAACTGACATCACTGCAATCTCCACCTCCACCCCCCCCCCAAGGGTCCGGATCCAGTCCAATTACGTAAACGATTTAGTTGTTTCCTGACCGTATTCAAAACGATTGTTTTCTATTGTTTTCAATTCGATCGGAAACAGTTGGTTTTGTCTTTAGGTCGTGAAACACAGACCTGAGTCTTAACAATGGTAATAGGGAAGTTGATTTGTTAGTGCAAAACTGATATGTCAGCTGAATTTTATTGGAGGTATATTTCAACCCTTCTTGGCAAGGGTCCTCTTCAGGCTCAAAACCAGGATTCGCAGTCAGCTTGGCCTGAAGGAATATTTAGGGAAGTTGATTTTTTTTTTAGTTGTAAACGATCAAATAGTTTAACTGAAACACTCAATCTGAAATCCTGATTGAAACGATTGGAAACACTGTTTCCAATCATAATTTTACAACTGTTTACGCTTTTTTTTTTTTAGAAGTTGTTAAGGATGTGGATATAATTGAAGTTGAGAGCTGTCATCCGTGTTTTTGTAATTTTCACTTTTCTTTGAAGCGCAAAACATTTCTAAAGCAACTTTTGCAGTCAAAGCCCCCTCAGCTACATTTTATTAAAGCTATATTTCAGCCCTTCTTGGCAAGGGTCTTCTTCAGGCTCAAGTTGCTGGAAAATGAACTTGTGAAAAACAATTAAAGATTCTTCTTTAAATATCCGATTTTGTGAACTTCTTTTTTGAAAACTGTTTGGAGTTAAAGCTGGTCTGGACATGGCTGCTGTTTTTGCTGATTGATTGGGTCGTCAAAAAGGTAGAGATTATTCTGCATTTTGGTTTAGTTAGGAGTCACCTGTCTCTTCTTCTTTCCAGCTAAGATGGGTGACACATATGGGCGATTGGTAGTTGCATACTTCGGTGACAGATGTTCCTTCAGCCCAAGCTGACTGCAAATCATATTTGATGGTGCAAAACAGATAAGTCAGCTACATTATACTACAGCTATATTTCGACCCTTCTCGGCAAGGCCGTCCTCTTCACTCTTCAGGCTCAAGTTTCTCGGAAATGAACTTGTGAAAAACAATTAAAGATTCTTTAACTATGATGTAAATCATTTTCTTGGGTTCCTTTTTAAGCCAGATAGATTATTCTGAAGGAAAGACTTCTCTGGAAATTTGAAATCTTGTCTGAGGTTGGATACCTCTCCTGTAGTTGCAGGCTCAGAATACTGGTGAATCTACAAACCAACTTACCATTTTTTGGCATGCTTTGTATCAGTTTAACAGCAGCACTGAATTTCTCTTCTACTGAACTTGACATTCTTAAAAAAATTAAAAAGAAATAACTGAAATGATGATGATGATGTTCCAAGAATACGCCAAAAGGGCCCAATGCCCAAGCAGGCTTCTTCCTCGTCAATGGGTTCTAGGTGTTGCTAGCACCGCTGTTGCGTGCTGTTGGCTTCTTAGACCTTTTCGATCAGGTCACACGCTCACAGGATCGCAAATAGGTGCTGGAAGATCTTGATTTCGTCTGACTGGTGTTGTTCCTGTTTGGTGATATCAGCACATGTGGGGTTAATCTTCAGCCTTGCCAGTAGGGATTTCAGCCTACCTCGTACCTGGTTTGCTCGTGCATTCAGCGATTTGCACATGAACAGGATGTGGTCCATTGTCTCGTCGCCGTTTCGGCAAATCCGACATGTTGGGGATGTGGGGGGGTCTTCATTGGGGTGGCTGATCTTGTAGTGGTATGCCTGGTGGGCTAGTCCATTTGCGTTGGCTCGAACGCGGTGGTAAACCCTGGTCTCTAGCTTTCCCTGTCATGGAGATGTTCTGGGGCGAGGTGGCTTGACTGTATGGGCCTTCAGTCGAACCTGAAGCATGTCACGTAAAGGGATGGGGCGGTGTGAGATGATGGGGACTTTTGTTGCTTCTTTTGCTGCTTCATCGACAGTTGCATTGCCGGGTATCCCCACGTGGCTAGGTATTTACTGGAGAGTAACTTCGATTCCCTTTTTGGCAAGTTCTTGAATCAGGTTTGATGCGTTGTGGAGATCGATGTCTGCTGAACTCCATTCCTCTGACATCAGCGCTTGGAGGGCAGATTTCGAGTCAGAAAATACTGCTACTTTGACATCTTTGATTTCTCTCCTATTCAGGTCTAGCAGAGCAAGGTTTATTGCGTGGATTTCCGCTGACATGATGCAGATTTCTGTGGAGAGTCTCTCCATCATCTTCCTGTTCCACTGGGGAAAATAAACTGCACATCCAGTTGCCTCATCAGTTTTTGACCCGTCGGTGTATATGTGGATGTGGTGGCTGTACTGCTCTTCCACCATTTTCTTGAATTCAGAGATCACAATCATTGGGATGTTCATGAGCTCTATTTTGTTCCTGCTCAAAAACTTTGGACGTATGGTAGGTTTTACCATCGTCCAGGGGGGGTTTGGTGGAACCCTCGGTGGGATGCTTTGGTTCATTATTGGGAGGTGCATCTGCACCGTCCTGAATTCCTTATGTGGCCCAGGTAAGGAGCACTGGCTTCATACAGGGTGATGGAGAATATGGTGAGGCGTTGACTTGATCCTGGTGAAGTATCTTACAAGCAGTAGTTTTCGTCGCTCTTGCACTGATGACATGCCTAACTCCTGCAAGAGGAACTGGGTTTTCGTGGTTCTTCTTTAACTATGATGTAAATCATATTCTTTGGTTCCTTTTTAAGCCAGATAGATTATTCTGAAGGAAAGACTTCTCTGGAAATTTGAAATCTTGTCTAAGGTTGGATACCTCTCCTGTAGTTGCAGGCTCAGAATACTGGTGAATCTACAAACCAACTTACCATTTTTTGGCATGCTTTGTATCAGTTTAACAGCAGCACTGAATTTCTCTTCTACTGAACTTGACATTCTTACAAAAATTAAAAAGAAATAACTGAAATGTTGCCAATTCTATGCGTTTTTGTTCTGTTTCTTCTTTGAATTTGGATTCATTCACGAAAGTTGGCAACTCGAGAAGCAAGAACAGGCGTGGATTTTAAATTCTTCCTGCATGCTGAAACTTACAAGGTGAATTTAGTTTAGAGGTGAAGGTGAATTAATTTAATTTCTCGTGTAGTTGCGAAAATCAGTTGGCTATGGAGTATTTCCTAATTTTAGTTTAGTAATTGCTGATTTTAAGATAAATATTCTTTGAGCCCAAGCTGACTTTGAAACATTTATTCAAACAATGTTTACAACGGGTGCCTCAGTTATGAGCCTCGTTTTTGTTGCATGCTGCAGGTCCACTTCTCGGCCGATCCGGACTGATTCTTCCTACACCCGTTTTTGCACTGCAACGCTTCCGAGGAAGACTGCAGCGCTTCTCGAGAATCACAGTCTTGCTCATCGACCAAGTCCATGCTTCCCTGCAAGATGCTGCAATGCTGCCGCTTCAACCAAGAAGAAAGTAAATCCAAAAAGGCATATTGTTCAAAAGCAAAGAAGTGCTGAAGCAGCAATGCGGCTGCGCTATTGCAACAAAAGCAAGGCTATGATTCTTCATCAGCGATATTTCAGCCCTTTTTGGAAGGGTCCTCGTCAGGCTGTCAATCCTCTGGCTCAACTTCGGGGAAGGAAACAAACCTGTTTTTTTACAAACAGGTTTGTTTCGCTGATGAAGAATCATAGCTGTCGTACCCGTTGTGAACATTGTTTGAATAAATTTTAAGATAGCTTTCAAAACTTCTCCATTTGTGATAACAACTTATTATTCTTCGTCAAAGTGTATATCATTATCTCGGATAGTTTGAAATTGGTAATTGTAAGATATCATTCTAAACGTCTACATTTAAGATAACAACTCATTATTCTTGGTCAGAATTTACATCATTATCTGGAGTGGTTGTCTAAATTTTCATTATTCATCCTTAAGGTAAAACATTGAACTCGAACACATCGGAATTCGGACACATTGATTGAACATTTCAAATCGGACATTTTCTTTCATCTCTCACGGGGAAGTGTTAGCACTTGCAAACAAAACGGAATAGCCATTAGTTGCAAGAACCAAAAACTCGATCACTGCTGTTTTATGGCAATGCTGTAACAATTTGGCGAGGGGAAATTCAACCAAAAGGTTTGCCAAATTTTACTTTTTAATTATTTTGAAGTTGTTCCCTGAAGTGAAAAAATTGCCGGGGAAAGGTCAGTTTCTGTTGAAGGTGGCTAACATAACTAAGTTGCTAGAATTGGTAAATGTGTCACTGATTGTGATGTATCGTGTCATTTGTTTTGTTCAACCGTAAATCCAGTTCGAACTGCGAACTTTGAAGTTTTTATGCTGTCAGAGATGCTGCCTAATCGATCTCACATTTTCTCAATTAAACCCATCCCTTTCATCGGGAATTTTGTGTTCTGTCCGAGATGGTTATCGATTGGACATTTTGGTGGATGTCCGATAGCTGTTCGACATGGTTACTCCCTGTTCGAACACAAAAGCAGAGGGACATCCCTTCCACGCCAGAAAGCTTTATTCTCGTATAAATAAAAACCCCGGGAGAGATTCAGAAAACGTCCGACATTCTGCTCTTTCAAGAAACATAATTCGCGAAACGATACTGGCAACGCTGTCCTCACAAACGTCCAAGAAGAAAAAGAACGTAAATATCTGTCCGAATTTCAATGTTTTACCTTATTAATAGTCGTTTTTTTCATCACTGAGCATCTGCCATAGATATTAAATGAACGTTTTTGTATGAAAAAAAAATCTTTCTTCTCACTTCTCCGCAGAGACGGATATTCTAAAGTCTAGAGTACAAACAGAATGTCCCTTCCTTCTTTAAACTTGAATTGTAGTGTTCAGTCCAAAATACTATCGGTCCTTTTCTGCTTTTCTTTTTGTCATCCTTCAATGTTGGATTGTACAACTTCTATCATCTCACTGTACTTTAGCGACTTATCTCGTCTTTCAAACCAGTGGTAGCTGCGCTTTGTTGAAGGGAGAAGGGAAAAATGTCAACCTCTTCTGTTATAATTTCTCATATTTCGACTTATCTCGTCTTTCAAACCAGTGGTAGCTGCGCTTTGTTAAAGGGAGAAGGGTTCTCTTATTTTCTCTTATCTCGGAAAAATGTCAACCTCTTCTGTTTTAATTTCTCTTATTTCGACTTATCTCGTCTTTCAAACCAGTGGTAGCTGCGCTTTGTTGAAGGGAAAAATGTCAACCTCTTCTCTTTTAAACGACAGGCACCGGGTAGGCTCCACCCCCAGTAAACAGAGTCGCAAAGAAAAACATTGTCGCATGATTCAAGTCTTCTCAATTCTTCCCTTATTTATTCTTGATAGTACTAAGCCCTTCCGAATCTCTGACTTACCTCGGGTTGCCCATCGGTAAAGACCTGCGATCTACACGTTCCGGCCTAATCGCTCATTTTCCCGCTAAAGTCAGAAAAGCAAATGGTATGCTTCGTGCGTCGAAAGCGCGTTACAGCAGACTGGTGCTAGCACAGCTGTATAATGTTCTTGCGTGGCCGCATGAACTTGCGCTATCAGCTTTCTGGAAACTTTTCCACACATCTGTTTGTTAGAACCATTAGAAGTACTTTTTACGAATATGCTAAATTCCTGCTTGGGCTGCCGCTGTGGTCTTTAATCGACAAGTTAAGGAAATATTTTCGTCATAACATTTTATTTTTTTTAATGAAAACAGTCGTTTTTTCTTAAAATTGGTCGATTTTTCGTCAAAATAGTCGGTTTTTCTGAAAATCAGTCGATTTTTTTCAAAACTCTCATTTTTTGTTATTGAAAACAGTCGTTTTTTCTGCAGAAACAGGCGGTAAAAATTACCAGACAGTCGGTAAATGCCTCGTCCCCCCAAACATTTTGGCTGGTGACGCCTCTGACTATGGCCCATAGTTTGGTGGGGGAGTAGGGGGAATCCCCCCTAAATGTTTTCGCGGTCTTTCGTGCGGCCCACAAGTGTGTTCCACGGCCAACAAGATTTTCGTGGCTCGCTTTGTGGCTCAAATTTGACAAACAACTGGCGAGATGATTGTCGATTTTGTGGCTTGATTCTGGCGGGAAATTCAAATTAAGCAGCAAAATAGTGTCTAAACAATAAAGGTAACTACTTTTCAAGCATGTAGACTTAAAACTGAGGATGCTTTTTGTACAGAATGGTAAGGAAATAAGCCTGGATTCTATTTATTGGGATTTTACATGAATTTCCTTTTTATTTTTGATATTTGAAATTACCTAAAAAAAAATAGACAAAATGGCGTTTCCGCGAGTTTCAACTAGTGGCTCGACCGTGTGGCACACAATCGGGTTTCCGTGACAAACACTCAGAAGTGTGTGGCCCACAACTGTGTCACGGAAAAAGGCCTTTAGAATTATGTCGGCACACTTAGAATAGAATAGAATTTTTTATTTTTCAAAAGTACCTGTCACAGCGTTACCGCCGAAATTGACCTTTTTGTCATACAAAATGAAAAATGCATAACACTTTGTAACAAATAATAAAAACAAAAACAAAAACGCTAAAAGGGACTAACTTATTGGTTGTTGTCCAACTCAACAAATGCTGGAACAAAACTCCTTCTATATCTTTCATGAAGAGGGGCCACAGGGGCTAGTTTGGGGATTTTCTGGGATTTCTCTCGCTGGGGTCTAATACGTATTGGAGAATAGGGGGGTGGGAGAATATTACGTAAACGGGGAACAGATAGGGTTTTAATACCGAAATCGATGCTAAGGCGGGTTCGTCTCTCTTCCAGGGTAGCCAGCTTGAATCTTTTTAGTAGGTAACTGTAAGACACTTTACCCTCCCCGTTTATAATCGTGAGGGCCCTTTTTTGAATGTTCTCGATACGGTATGTGTGTTCTGAAGAGAGCCCGAAGTGCCAAACAGGACAAGCGTATTCAAGAATAGGTCTGATAAAACTAATGTAAATTTGGAGGAGATCTTTAGAAGGGCAAGAAAATTTTATAAGTAGTTTCAAAACGGCAATACATGGGGAGGCTTGTTTTAAAATATTTTTGATGTGGGCATCCCATTTTAAATCATTGGTTAAAGTAACTCCGAGTAGTTTAATTTTTTTAACGGAGATTTCTGGGGGAATGGGGTCAAGAAAGGCTGGTGTAGATTTTTAAAAGCTTAATGTCATAATTGAAGATTTCTTGGAGTTGACTTTCATTTGCGACAGAGCAGCTTCCTGGGTAATGTCATCCAGAATGGTCATTGCTGAGCTCTTGATGTTTCGCCGGCAAACCTCAAGAGCGGAGAGGTCGTCAACATATTTCCATCGGTCAGGGTACTCAGAAATAAGACTATATCATAATTAAGAATAAAATCGGACCTAGTAAAGTACCTTGGGGAACACCACAAAAAATAGGGAGGGGTTCAGAAAAAAACATTATTATATTTGACAATTTGTGATCGATTTCTGAAAGCAACTTTTCAACAAGAATATTATGATCAATAAGGTCAAAAGCTTTCTGGAGATCAATTAATAGAAGATTTAACCATGTATCAGGGTTTTCGAGGTTTTTATAAATTAAATCAAGTAAACTCACAAGGTAATGAGAGGTAGACGTTTCCTTAAGGTTCCCGAACTGTTTAAGGTCAATAAGTTCCAGGATTTCTGCCTTCAACCAATCGGCAAGAAAACTTTCATACATCTTTGAAAATGTCGGGGTTAGTGTAATTGGTCGTACTCTGGTGAAGTTATTTAGACCTCCCTTTTTCTCAATCGGAGTAACATACCCTAATTTCCAACAAGACGGATAATTTCCCGATTTACTAATTTCATTAAAAATGCTTAACAGCGGAATAGATAATTTGTCGGGGAAAGCTTTGATCAGAGCAGTTGGGATATCAATGGGGCAAATGCTAGTTTTTTTAAGCTTCTTTATTTTACTAATAATTTCATTAACTGTAATTAATGGAATATTTTCTACTGGTGTACTTGGGATTTTATGGCTATTTGAAAAAGGGGGGAAAGTTTGGACTATTGCGGCTAAGTGCTTGTTGAGCTCATTTGCCGTTTGCAAAGGTGGCTCGTCCAAGTGGAAATCCAGATTCTTATGCGTACGACCACCAAGCTCCTTAGCTTTTCTAAACCACTGGCGGGGCCAGTGGGGGGCCTTTCTTTAAGAACATTTAATTTGGTCCTTCCGTAATTGGAAGCAGCTCGTCTGATTTCTTTCTTTATCATTTTACGCAAAGCAATTGCAGCATCTTTTTTTCCATGACGAAATAATTTTAATTTTTGTTGAATGAGTGATTTTATCTTATCAGTGATATAAGGTTTGTCGGAAGAGCCAAACTTTTTTGTTACTTCAGAGAAAAAAGACGTGTATTGTTTCATTAATTTTGAGTGAAACAGAGAAACCTTAGTATCAAGGGTCTCACAAGCTGTAACATCTTCCCAAGTCTCAGAAGAAATCCAAGTACCAAAGTCTAGAAGCCCTTGATTTGTTATAGGGCGGTAGGAATATTCAGAGACTGTTACATGTGTTTGAAATTTTTGTAGAGGAATGAAGTGTAAAATAAAATGGTAACTTCCACCGAGGGGAGGAAGCGGGGTGGGGGACTTGTAAAAATGTTTAAGGTTAGTGCAAATGACATCTAAACTAGTTCCACCATTTGTAGTTGGGAAATCTACAATTTGCTCAAGTTCTTGGTCCTTACACATATAATTTAGGCGAAGTTCATTTGCATCACCTGCCATAATAATTCCTGCATTCGGGTATTTAGTGGTAACAAAGTCAAGGCTTGCTTGGAGCTTGTCCTGGAACTCTCGGCGAGAGCAAGCATTCTGTCCTGGAGAATAATAAAAGAACAATTAATTATGTTAGTGTAGGGGCGAGGGAGGCATTTCGGTTTAGTTGAAACCCAGATTATCTCATCATACACATCAATTCCTTCTTCACGAGAGCCTCACTCGCACCCACGAGATGGAACCAGTCGCAATCCTCGCCGACAAATACTGATTGATTGAATCGAATGTCGACGGAAAGCCGTGATTGTATTCTTGTTATTTTTCTGTCTCTGTTCTTTGTTGACTAGTACGGTTTTCCAGTGACGCTTTACGTGGTAGCCTACATTTGTATGGCACCTGCAACCATAACACGCGATCGTATTGTTTGTCCGACTGCTAGGCCGGGCACTTCCAAATTGGCTAGGCAACGATACTTGTCATGCGCAGAAAGTACCTGGAAAAATGCTGACACCTTAATTCCAGGATCCCATCATCGGCAAGGGGGGGGGGGGGGGGGTCGTATCTCGTGTTTTAACTTTAGTTTCAGGTAGTTTGAGAATGCTTGTTTCGTTTAGGAGTAGGCTACCGTGATCGACCCGTAAAAGCCGTCCCATTTAGATCGTCCGATGAACTTTATTTCTGTTTCATTCAGTTTGTCTAAACGTTTGAAAAGTGTTATTAAAGGATTGGCTACAGTCTCTGAATGTTCTTGTTATAAATTCAGGAGATCAATTAGAACGAAACAGCATTTCTGATTATGTTACAGGAAATAGACTGGTATTTATTAGTGCTGTTGACTATAAAAACAATGTAAATAAGTATTTCTTCTCTTGGAAAAAAAGTAAAAAGACACCAAACTGATGGTTCTTTGTTACTTTTTAGCAGAAAACAAAAAATATATGTGACTGATGGCATTTTGACATCTAGAAACTCTTTACCTTTCTCCGCAGAAAACTTAGGTTAATCCTGGGATGTTGAAAACAAACTCATGAAAGTTCACACTAACCCAACATAATTAAGACTAAATTGTTGCAAAACCTCTCAAGTTTTGGTTTTACAACCCTAATTGCAGTTTCCTCATTATCCCCGAAGTGCCCCAAAGCCACCAAACGTCACGTCCCCTAAGTATTTTCAGAACTTCATCGGCGACCGACCCAATCAGCCGAGAAATCTGCACCGCTCTGAGCCTAGTGTGACCAGGCTCTTAGATTTAAATTCTATATTTTTTTATGATAGTACATCATTTTATTTATGATTGCCGTTTCCAAAATCAGTGTTGACTGAGTGAATTGTGCGAGTAGTTACCCACCTCCGGCAATTAGTGTAAACCCTTTCCCGGCACCGACCCAGCAACGACTGACAATCAGGGCGTCCCGATAGGGGGGGGGGGGGGTCCCCCTGATAAGGGGGGGGGTGCAGCTTCAGAATTTTACCGGAATTTTTTCAGGTTTTACCGGAAATAACTCCGTAATGACCATCTCTGCAGATACTCTAGAATAGGCCTACTGTTGTGTTCTTACTTCTATTATGTGTTACAAACAACAGAAAATAGGCTCGGTAAAGTTTTACTGAAAAGGCAGCTTATTTTTGGGATCCCGAAACGTAAATGGAGGGATACCTATGACATCGCAAAAGTTGTCCGTCTGTCCGTCCGTCCGCCTGTAAGCACGATAACTCTCGAAGGGAATGAGATATTTTGATGAAACTTGGTGTGAGGATTCTTTGGGTGAAGAGTAAGGTCCAGTTCGTAGATGGGCTTTGTAGTCCTACATTTAGGGGTGGGGGAGGGGGTTTTAATTAAGGGTCAAGCAAAATATTTTTAAACAGCTAATGTGATAGTCGAGTATGGGGTAAGAAGACATGCTAAACACGGTTATTAAAACCATTTTCTCATCGGACAAGTAGTTCGACCGGAATCCGGCCAAAACCGGAAAGTTTGTTATAAGCAAAAGTCTTATTTTTAGTTCCGATTTAGGGGTAAGAAGAGATGCTGAATCCGTGTTTGACAATCGTTGTTTTACCCGGACGCATAGTTCGCCCGGAATCCAGCTGAATCCGGAAAATTTGTCATGAGTTAAAGCTTCATTTGAAGTTGATTAGATGTTCGAGATAGGGGTAAGGAGATACGCTGACTTCGTTTTTGAGCTTTGTTATTTTGTCGGATAAGTAGTTCCCGAAAGTTTCGATCAGTTTCGTCAAAACACATATGACTTACAAGGTTAAACACACATGCTGAATCCATGTCTGAACTTGATTTCTCAGATGATTAGCTATTTGGCCTTAATCTGTTTCTGAATTTTTGTAGTAAAAATGCTTAAGGAAGGTCTAAATTGTCTGAATGAGATATTAAATTTTTGGGATCCTATCGAAACCTTTGGTCTTGTTCATTCTGATATTCGAATACTGAAATATTTTGAACACATCTGAGAGATTTTGTATTTTTTGTAATAACGTTCAGAGTGTGGGCTGCTTGGATGTCAAACCAAAACTCATCCAGACGCGGAGAATTTGAATTTTAAAGATGCGACATCGGAGAAGTTACGCCTGTAGAAAAGTAGGAATATGATTTTAAATATTCCTTCAACCCTAGCTGACTGCGAATCATATTTGATAGTGCAAAACGGATACGTCACTGAATTTTATTAAAGCTATATTTCGGCCCTTCTTGGCAAGGGTCTTCTTCAGGCTTAAGGCCGCTCAAGTTGGAATAACAAACTTGTGGGAAAACCAACAAGTTCGTTTTCCCACAGGTTCGTTTTTCCAACTTGAGCGGCTTTGACAGAAGAGAACAGAAGCACAGAAGAGGACCCTTGCCAAGAAGGGCCGAAAAAAAGCTCTAATAAAGGATATGTCTTGCAATGAATCTGATGTTTTTATTTCATTTTTTGGCAATGGCTTACATTACTAATTGGTGAATATTTCAAGCGTAGAGGGACAAGCACATAGAGGTATCATAAATCCGAAAGAATAAGTTCATTCTATGAAATTGACTATACCTAGATAACGGAGAAACGAAGTAATGCGTTTTTATCGGGTTTTCAGGAATATTTAAGTGAATAAGTGATATGTTACTAGACTTGTTGGACCTTAGACATATTCGGTTAAACTTTGATTGTCTGTTAAAACTATAAAGTTTTCGACCTTCAACACAATTTGATCATGTTCTTCATTTGTTCACAACACATCCAATTTCACATTCGTCAACTAGATCGGTTTCAAATGCGATTAGTAACAGATGCTGGTCAGCCAATGTTGAACGCAAAGTGGCCTTAACCAACACTCATCTTGCTAAAACGTCTTTCCCCTTTTGCTGAGGTAACAGGGATTGTCTTGGCCAGCTTAAAAGCTTTCCATACTTGTGGTAAGACATATTTCAATTCACGAAAAACTTAGAATATTTCCTTTTTCTTAGTTTCGAGGCTCTCCTGGCGACTTTTAAGATCATGTCGGAATAAGGCTAACTCGTCTTTGAACTCTTCTCGGCTTATCACCGGTGAGAAGTCGAGAAAGCTGTCGAAACTGGAGTAGACGGCACCGTGAAACTATTCCTGGAACAGTATTTGTAGTTGCAAATTATCAGTAGGTTGCCTAATCCTTGAAAGCTACAGAAACTTAGGAGATTACCGGAATCACCCGATGAATGTTCCGGTACGCTATGTTGTCTGTCTGCAAGAATCACTCTGGTAAGCTGTGTGCGGGGGTCATACTGGTAAGCTGTGAGTCTATACTTATCCGGTAAGCAACAAAATTCTGGTGAATTCCCTGAGCCAAATCCTGGTTAATTCTCGGGAGCGAAGTCCGGTAGATTTCCTGATACAGCCTCTAGTAAATTCCCCGAGACAAGTTCCGATAGATTTCGGTAGATGCCCTGAGCAAAATTCCTGTAGGTTCCCTGAGCGAAATCCCGGTAGATTCCCTGAGCAAAATTCCGGTAGATTCCCTGAGCAAAATTCCGGTAGATTCCCTGAGCAAAATTCTGGTAGATTCCCTGAGCAAAATTCCGGTAGATTCCCTGAGCAAAATTCCGGTAGCTTCTCTGAGCAAAATCCCGTAGATCCCCTCAGCAACACTCCAGTAGATTCCAAAATTGTCGTTGATTCCGTGGGGCGCAAAGTCCGGTAAATTCCCTGAGACAAGTTCCGGTAGATTCCTTGAGCAAGATTCCGGTTGATGCCCTGAGCAAACTTCCGGTAGATTCCCTGAGCAAAATTCTGGTAGATTCCCTGTGCAAAATTCCGGTAGATTCCCTGAGCAAAATTCCGGTAGCTTCTCTGAGCAAAATCCCGTAGATCCCCTCAGCAACACTCAAGTAGATTCCAAAATTGTCGTTGAATCCGTGGGGCGCAAAGTCCGGTAGATCCCCTGATCCGGCACCCAGTAAATTCCCTGAGACAAGTTCCGGTAGATTCCTTGGGCTTGGTTTCAGTAGATGCCTTGAGCAAATTCCGGTAGGTTCCTTGAGCAATAATCGGTAGACTCCATGGAATCATCAAGTTCATGTGAATTTGATAAATTTTTACTGGCACGGCTTCGCCGCATCAGTCAAAATTTACCGAAATTTTTTCCACAGACCTTCGGGGGGGGGAGGACCCCCCCCCCTCATCCCCCTCGGGACGCCCTGCTGATAGTGATCCGAACCGACCGAAACCAGTGGTACCGGCCATAAGTAGGCGATTCATCTTTTAACGCTTCTAAATATGCAGATTTTAATATTCTAACACGTAGCAAGCGGTGCCGGTCGCTGCCAGCCGGGCACCGTGGCACCGGGCAATCAGTGTACAGAGAAATTGAGAGTGGGCAAGCCCTGGGAACTGTCTTGACCATCATACAAACTTATACCAAGAACAAATAATCAGATATAACTTATGTCTTGAGTCGCATGCAGCGACTATGAAAACCCCGACAAAATTGAGCGAACCTAGAGGTATTTACTCTAGCTTTGAGCTGATATTGACACCCGCTCACTCCTCTTCCGTCTTCACCGTTGCTTGTTGCTATCGCACAAGAAATATTGAAGGAGGCTAGAAGAAGGCGTACTCCGCGCGCCGACCTGCTCTGGAGCGCGTCCATAGAACCAATCAGCTTTCCCTGCTAGATTTCCTCTTCAGTGACTTAACAGCGATATAGCTATTTGTAGAGGTAACGAAACGTGATGTGGCGCGAAGCTAGTAACCTCCGCTCGTTTGCGTCGGGAGTCGGCCGTCTTTTACTCGACTCAGCATGTTTATAAGACCGAGATAGGGAGACAGCAGTTCTATCTCCTTATTTGTTCTTGCTTATACTTAGCAGACGCCAGACTGGAAAGTATATTCTCCAATGAATGTAGCCAGGGCAAGGAAAACAATACTATGTGTAGGCCTAATCATTTGCTGGATTCAGTTGGCTTACAATCTGAGCTTCCCCTTTGCTGCTAGGGCGTCTTCCAGTTTCTTCAGCTTCGTAGGGTTTCCATTGTCATAGACAACTTCATAAAAAGACGCCAAAAGGTCAAGGAAATCATCAGCCTCATCTGTGAAGTCGCTTGTCTCCATTTTCTAGAGGAAAAGAAAATCCTTGATTTGAAGCTGGTCTGGCGAAGCTCAGCAGCCTGTAGTGGAAGGTCTTCGAGAGTTGAAGTAATTATTTTACTTTTGCTGCATAATATTTCCACACGAACGAGTCCCCTTTTAAGTAAGTAGGCCTGAGTTCGACCCACAAAACTTCTTTCCGACAGAATATTAACAGAAAATAACAGAACTGAACACTTTACAACAAGACGTAAGATAAATTAAGTTAGATAAATTAAGTTATATTATATTATTATTGTTGGATGAATAGGGTACGTTGTTGTTATTTATAGTAAAATTGTTAACAAGCATTGCATGTACGAATTCGTGTTCTCCACAGTGCTTGTGTCATGTATTTGTATTTTTGTGTATAATTAAAAAAACTTGAACTTGAACTTGAACGTATATGTTCGATGGGATCCCAAAAATCTAATATTTGATCCAGATAATTGGGTCTTATCTTCGCAAGATCCAGTCTTCGCCAGGCTAATCATCTGAGAAAACCAAGTTCAGATACACCTCCATAAGCCATATCTATTTTGACAGTACTGACCGAAACATCCTGCTTTACTTCTGCCAAATTTCCGGTTTTGGCCGAATTCCGAGCGAACTACTTGTCCATCAAAAAAAGAACAATTCAGAAACGAATTCAGCGTATCTTCTTATCCCTACAAAGAACATCTAGCCTAGTCAACTTCAAATAAAACTTTAACTTACAAAAATTTCCGGTTTCAACCGGACTCCGGACGAATTTTATGTCCGAGTAAAAAATGATTGTCATATACAGACTCAGCGCCTCTCTTAGCCTGTCGTCTAATCAGCTTCAAATAAAACTTTCGCTTTTAATAAATCATTCAGTTTGGCCGGATTCCGGGCGAACTAGTTGTCCGGGTAGAAAATGCTTTTCACATAAGTGTTCAGCATGTCTTCTCACCCCTAAATCGAACATCTAATCAACTTCAAATAAAACTTTTAATTTTAACCAACTTTCCGGTTTTTGCCGGATTCCGGACGAACTACTTCTCCGGCGAGAAAATGGTTTTCATCATCGTGTTCATCATGTCGTCTTACCCCATAATCGAATTATATGTCCGGATAAGAAATGATTGTCATATACAGACTCAGCGACTCTTCTTAGCCCTAAATCTGTCATTTAATCAGCTTCAGATAAAACTTTTGCTTCTAACCAATTATCCGGTTTGGCCGGTTTCCGGGCGAACTAGTTGTCCGGGTAGAAAATGCTTTTCACATAAGCGTTCAGCATGTCTTCTTTGGTTTTCATCATCCTGTACAGCATGTCTTCTATAATCGACTGTCACATTAGCTGTTAAAAATATTTTGTTTGCCCCTTAATTTGACCCCCCCCCCTCCCCCACCCCTAAATGTAGGGCTACAGAGCCCATCTTGAACTTGACCTTACCCTTGACACCAACACACCAAGGTTCATCAAAATATCTCATTCCCTTCGAGAGTTATCATGCTGACAGACGGACGGACAGACGGAAAAATTTTGTGATGTCATAGGTATCCCTCCACTTACGTTTTGGGATCCCAAAAACTACCTGTGCTAGAAACAACCGTTGGCTGGATTTACATAGAACTTGTTATTATCGTTAAGACCAGGCACCACAAAATCTCTGAGAGTAATTTGAAATATCTGAAATCTCTTAGGTCGGTTTTCTCTACCAGACCAGCCAACCGCAGTTAAACCAACTGAAGAAGTACAGTTCTTAATTTCTGGGTTAGTCCATTGGCCTGTATTTTACTCCTGGACGTTGTAGCGGCCAGACCCTCCTGTCCTGAGTACAGATAATCTAATCGCTTCCCTTCTCTTGTTGTCTAGAGCTTGTCTACAAACAATTATATGAGAAGAAGTCGAGTGATATGTTGTGCTTTGCTCGCCCTTTGAAATCTGGGCGATACGATGCCAATATTTCCATCGGGATTTTTATGGCACTTCAGCATACTCAAGTGCCATATAGCGATCATAATTTCTTTCAATCTGTCTGTCTGTCGGTCTGTCACGGTTTTGCTAGTTTAGGCATTTCCACGTAAGCTAGGACGATGAAACTTGGCAGGCATCTAAGGGACCTAACCAGAATAACTTGGTAACAATCACTTCCCCGATCCGGCCATCGTGGGGGGATTGGAAATTCGGAAACTAGTAACATGCATAACTTTGGAACGTGTAACCGGACATGCATGAAACTTGACCTATGTCAAGAATGAGTGTTTCAGATGCTCAGTTTCAAATCCGGACCAGATCCGATAACTTGGGGGGGGGGGGGGGCTGCAGGGGGCACCGGAAATCTCGTGAAATGCTTCCACATAAGTTAGGACAATAAAACTTGGCAGGCATATCAGGGAACCGACCAGATTAACTTGAAAATAATCACTTCCCGGATCCGGCCATCGTGGGGGGAGTAGAAGGATGGGAAATCTGGAAACTAGTAACATGCATAACTTTGGAACGGGTAATCGGGCATGCATGAAACTTGACATATGTCAAGAATGAGTGTTTCAGATGCTCAGTTTCAAATCCGGACCAGATCCGATAACTTGGGGGGGGGGGCTGCAGGGGGCACCGGAAATCTCGTGAAACGCTTCCACATAAGTTAGGACAATAAAACTTGGCAGGCATATCAGGGAACCGACCAGATTAACTTGAAAATAATCACTTCCCGGATCCGGCCATCGTGGGGGGAGTAGAAGGATGGGGAATCCGGAAACTAGAAACATGCATATCTTTGGAACAGGTAATTGGACATGCGTGAAACTTGACAAGTGTCTCAGATATTCAGTTTCAAATCTGTACCGAATCCGAAAACTGTGGGGGGGGGAGTTAGAGGGCGGACCGGAAATCTCGTGAAACGCTTAGGATCGAGGGATCGGGATGGAACTTGAAGGGAAGAACAAGCATTAACCACAGATACTTTATTGACAAAACAGGACCAGATCATGTCACAGTGGGGGGTGTTCGAGGGGGTTTCTCGGATTTCCGGTGATCGTGAGTTATGGTACTTCCAGATGTACTAGGACCATGAAACTTCGCAGACATATTAGGTACTCTCCCAGGTTGACTTGAAAATAGTTCCTTCCCGGATCCGATGATGAAGTGGGGGAGTGGAGGGATGAGGAATCCGGAATCTAGTGACGTGTTTAACCCTGGAACGGGTGATCGGACGTGCATGAAACTTGACAAGTGTCAAGAACAAGTGTCTCAGATGATCATTTTCAAATCCGGACCGGATCCGAAAACTGGGACGGGAGCTGGAGAGGGGGGCCGGAAATCTCCTGAAACGCTTAGATTCGAGAGATCGGAATGAATAAACATAAGCCGTAGATACATTATTGAAAAAAACAGGACCGGATCTTGTCACAATGGGGGGAGTTGGAGGGGGTTTTCCACAATTCCAGTGATCACGAGCTATGGTACTTCCAGATGTGCTATGATCATGAAATTTGGCAGGCATGTTAGGTACTCTATCAGATTAGTTTAAAAAATAGTCCCTCCCCCGATTCCATCATCGTTGGGGGAGTGGAGGAACCGAGAATCCGGAATCTAGTGACATGCATAACTTTAGAACGGGTGCATGAAACTTGATAAGTGTCAAGAATAAGTGTATCGGATTTTCTGTTTCAAGTCTGGGCCGGATCCGGTAACTGGGGGTGAGCTGGAGGGTCACCGGAAATCTTGTGAAATGCTTAGAGTCGAGGGATCGGAATGGGAAGAAAGTGCGTAAACCCAAGATACATTATTGACAAAGGAGGGAATGGGTGATCGAATGTGAATGAAACTTGACAAGGCTCAAGAACAAGTTCAGTTTTAAGTACGGACCGCATCCGATAACTGACGGGGTGGAGCTGGAGGCGGGCACCGGAAATGTCGTGAAAATTTATGAGCCGATGGATTGGGGTGGAACTTGGTGGGGACAACAAGCGTAAACCCTAGATACATTATTGACAGAACAGGACCGGACTGGGGCATTTTGGGTTTAGCTAGAGGGGGTTTCTCGGAATGCCGGGGATCACGACTTGGGGTACTTCCAGATTATCAAAGACGAGGAAACTTTGCAGTCGTATCAGGGACCGGACCACATTTGACTTGAAAATAGTCATTTCCCCGATTCGATCATCGTGGGGGAAGGAGGGATATGGAATTTAGTGGCATGTATAACATTCGAATGGGTTATCAGATGTGAATAGAACAAGTGGCAAGAGCTAATGTCTCAGATTTTCCCTTTTCTATTTCGGACCAGTTCCGATTACTATATGCGGAGCTCGAAGGGCGCCATCAGAAATCTCGTGAAAACCCTTCTAACTACTTGGTCAGATCCCGTTTAGGCACAAAATTATAATAGCTAGAGTATTTCTTCTACCATCGATTGAGTTACACGCGAATCGGAATCAGAGTACGAAAAAACTTCTATTCTGAAACAGTTGTCAGTGAGTGGAATAACCATTTAAGATTCACTAGATCAAGATCATTTTTTGATGAAATGAATATCGAAAGAGAGATTTAGCCTTTACAACTGCACACCGTCTCTGACAAACATGCTAACTGTTCTTACGAGTGCCATATGAGCTTTCAGCTCTTGTTGTTGACACTATTGTGAAAGGGGTTGTCCTTCAGGGGGTATTGCTTTAACGTTTTTGTGGCACTTGCTGTCTCTGGCTCAAGTGTCATATACCGATCGCAGTTACGTCTGTCGGTCGGTCGGGCGGTCTGTCCCACGACTGCGAGTTAGGTTATTTCCAGATGTGCTATGACTATAAAATTTGGCAGGCATATCAGGGACCAAACCAAACTAACCAGGAAATAATCATTTTCCCGACCAACCATCTGGGGGAGGAATGGAGGGAGGGTGAATCCGGAAAATTGAGTCGTGCGTGCGTAACTTTCGAACGGGTAATCGGATTCGAATGAAACTTAATAACTGAATAGAAGACATGTCTTTGATGTCCTATTTGAAGTCTGGTCGGACATCTCGAGAACCAGTTAGAATGGAGGATCGGAGTGAAACTTCCTGGGAAGAACAAGCATCTGCTAATGTTAAGCTAATGTGCCAAGCCTATATAGCCTATATATAACTTACGTTACAATTGTAAATAGACTAACAAAACTCTTGATTAATTCATTTAACTGTGATGACATATCCAGCACTGTAATATAAGCACTGTATGTAAGTGAGTGAAAGCTCTGCATTTCCCGCATAGGACATAGTTGTGCCCTTCATGGGAGCATTCTCTTCTTTTGTTTTGATGACTGAATGATAAAATTAAAAGTGAATAGAATTGAAGTTGACAAAATTATTTGGGTGTCCTCAGTGAGCGTGATCCACCCTTCTAACAATAGCCTAGTAACAATTAGTTACTATTTTTCTTCTTTCTAATAAGTTTCCACGCCAGCCTTCTCGAAATAGTAACTATTAGTTACTATTTGCTTACCACGCTCGGGAGCGTGGTAACTACGAGCTCTATGACTTGGTTGGCGCGATTAGCCAGTGGCAGGATATTTTGCCGAAAATAGAAAAATTCGTTCCAGTCTTGGCGCCAAGAAGCCAGGACCCGTGACGTCATGCGCAGTAACTAGGGTAAGTAGGGTGGACCACGCTCTGTATACCTGCTTTAACTCGTCGATATATTTCTGCATAGCTTCTTCCTTGGGCATATCCCCCAGTTTGTTCCATGCTCCCCATTTCTGCCTTGCCACTACGTTGAAGATGCCTGGTTGCGCTGCTTTACATGGTCCTTCTGTTGCTTGCTTGAAGTAGGAGTAAAAGCGTAATTGAAGTTCTGTAGATGGTTGGAAGGTTCCTGTGGAAGAAAACGGGTAGAGCAAAAGAAAACAGGAGCTGCGTTCTTTGTCACTGGAGTTCTCAACGGTGGTCTCCAATGTTTGGGATCCCAAAACGTAAGTGGAGGGAAACCTATGACATCGCAAAAATGTCCGTTTGTCCGTCTGTCTGTAAGCACGATAACTCTCGAAGGGAATGAGACATTTTGATGAAACTTGGTGTGAGGATTGTTTGGGTCAAGGATAAGGTCAAGTTCGTAGATGGGCTCTGTAGCTCTACATTTAGGGGTGGGGGGAGGGGGTTTCAAATTAAGGGGCAAAAAAAATATTTTTTTTAAAGCTATTCAAATAGTTGATTTAGGGGTATGGAGACATGCTGGATCCGAATATGAAAGCTATTTTGTTGCCGGACAAGTAGTTCACTCGGAATCCAGTGAAAACCGGACACAAAACTTGTCGACCAGTTTTCGGCTATAGCGATCCTACCCCTTTATTCTGAAACGATTATAGCTCTGCGCACTTGGCGTCAATCATGTGTTGATTCAGTGACGTAATCGAAGGTCGAAGGGGGCGAGGCGAAAGAGACAAGGGGTGAATGTGTTTATTTTATAGCGGGTTTCGATAGGGAGGAATTGAAATTACTAATTAGTATGCGCGCTGATATTTTACCGCTGGGAGATGGTAGGAGGTACACGGGTAGGCCGATTGGGAGAATTGGTACTTACTTCTGCCCGATGTCTGGAGAGCGAGAGCGAGAGCGAAACGTAGTAGGAATTGTAGGAATAAGTGAGGGGTTGCTCACTGAAAAGGTGTACTTGTTAAAGGAGGGGTTGCTCACTGGAAAAAGATGTAGCTACTGGATGAGTGGAGGGGTTGCTCAGTGGGTGTACTAAAGTTGTTTGGGGAGGGGGTGGGGTCAGCCGGTCCCAGGTACTCGTGAACCAATCCCAGGCGCACGCGAGGGGTTAGGAATTGGGTGTACCCGTTAAAGGAGTACTCGAGGGGTTAGACACTTGGGTGAGCCAAGCGAAGGTGTTGATTCATGGTGTACCAAAGAGGGAACTGCTAGGGTACGCGAGGGGCTACTCACTGAAAGAAGGGTGAACTGGGTAAGTGAGGGGTTGCTCACTGAAAAAGGTGTACTTGGTAAGGGAGGGGTTACTCACTGGAAAAAAGGTGTACTGGATAAGTGAGGGGTTACTCAGTGGGTGTACTAAAGTTGCCCGTAAGCAAAAAACTTCAAAATGGTAACATTTTTGTTGTAGGCTACATATTCAAGTGGTTGATTATGGATAAATAGCAAAAATGTTAAAGGGGGCTAGCCAAGACTTGGAAATGTACAAGATTCGATAGTCTGGATCAAGAAGTCTGATAAAAATTCAAATTTTTGGGATCCCATCGAAACCTTTGGTCTTGTTCTTATAAGCCGTTTTTGCATCCACTGGTGACTACTCACCAGTCTTATAACCCGTTTTCGAACTAACCGGTGTCCGGTTTTACCTCACCGGTGCGGACTAACCAGAACCTTCTCGGGAGCCCGGCTTCAGCGAGGAGTTAGCAAGGTTTCATCAACTCACCAGTGAAGCAAAAAACGCGTTATAAGAGAAGAACCGGATACTGGTGACAAAACACTAGAGATAGCCCGGAGTGCAACGAACGCAGCTAGGTATTCACTGCCAGAAGTTTCACGCCATTTGCATACGGATGCGCGGTTTGTGAGCTAACGATCTGTTGACGTTACAGACAGTTTCTATTATGACGTGTTTAGTCTCATTTTCAGTCTCATAACATACTTGCTTGTGTCTGTGATCAGAAACATTAAGCTCCCCTTCTGGGCCATTAACTAAGGTTTTTTTTTCAGAACAGTTAAGCCAGTCCCCATTTAGTTTTCCTGGGTGAACGTCCAGTTCAGTTAAATTTTTTTTTATAGGGCGCTCTGCGAGCGCCAAGCTTAATTCATTTATTTTGACTGAGCTCTCTGCGAGCGCCCACTTTAACTTATTTATTGTGACTGGGCACTCTGCGAGCGCCCACTTTAGCTTTTTCTTTCTTCGAGGGGGGTTACCCCCCCCCCCCCATAGCGACGTCTCTGTCGATGATATGCCGTTCGTAATGAAGTTGTGACGAAGGGGGTATTCGGCTGCCATGGTTTGGTTTATTGCACATGTCGTTTACCTTGCTAATTGAAAAGAGGTTTAAGAGTCGGACTGGACATTTCGTATTAAAATAGGAACTTAAAAGTAACCTTCCTTAAGAGAAGCGGGATGATTCCAGATTCGGTTAGTTCAATACTTATTTGTTATTGGGGATGTAACATGTCTTGGTTTCAACGCTGTTCGTATATAAGATGGATAAATATTTTACTTTAACACTCCACGTTTGAGCGCTTGCGCACTTGTTCCTCTATTTGATGGTGTTTTCAGCACTGGAAATATCGCTAACCATGAGAACAAGTCAGAAAAAGCTAATGTGCATACTGGCGCATGAGTGGGCACAACTTGTCGTGCGAGTTCAGACGGACAGATTAAATCCCCTAGGCTATAGACCAGAGTATCTCACCTCATCACGAAGTAATCATCAGAAATCTGAATCTAAATTCAAACAATGCATAAAACGGAGACGTCAGCTACGATATATGCTTTGGCAGCGATATTTCGGCCCTTCTTGGCAAGGGTTCTCGTCAGGATGTCGAATGGGCTCAAGGAGTATTTATCTACGAAGTTGAAATTTGAATCGCTATTACACTGTTTTAAGGGCTCAAGTTTGATTTAATATAGGGTGTGCTAAGGGCCATGTGTAAATAGGCAAAGCGTACGTACACGGTTCAAGGTTTTAATTGAAACTTCCGTACATTGCCATATATGGAGGGGCAAAGCCGGAGACACAAGGTCGAATGGCAAAAACCCGAACGGATTATGAAGAATGCAAAAATTTCGTTTCGACCCAAAACTTAGTTCCGTCTTGACTTTTTTGATCTTGTCATTATCGTTCCTTCTGGATCAAGAAAATGAAATTAACCGCATATACTTTCATTCCCACAGTTTCATCAAAACATCTCAGATCGGTGGAGAGTTATCGTGGTCACAGACAGTGGACGGACACACTGTCAGAAGTTCCATAACAGATTGCAAATAACACTTTCAAGAATAACACCTTTTCACTTAGACAAAAAGTGTTATGACCAATTAAGTCTATACTATTTCGTGCCCAGATCTCCAACAACACCATCAATAGATAGAAATACTACACTGTCAGAAGTTACATAACGACAACAGCAGGATGCGCGGTTTCAACAGATAACACTTTGGGATTTTATATGTAATGTTTCTTTCGTTCCCGTTAGTATTTTTACCAATTGAAGGTGTTGTTGGAGATCTAGGCACGAAATAGTGTAAACTTAATTGGTCGTAACACTTTATTTCTAAGTGAAAAGGTGTTATTCTTGAAAGTGTTATGCGCAATCTGTTATGAAACTTCTGGCAGTGTAGTATTTTTACCTATTGAAGGTGTTGGAGATCTGGGCACAAACTTAATTGGTCGTAACACTTTTTTTCTAAGTGAAAAGGTGTTATTCTTAAAAATGTTTAGCGCAATCTGTTACGAAACTTCTGACAGTGCAGATATATCCCTTTTATTGTAGGCATCAATCACTCGTCTGATCCGCAGAAACCAAGTTTGGGCGTACATTTCCTTTCTGCTACCATTGATCACGTTAATAACTTACTCCTCACTTACTCCTCGTAATTTACTCCAAAATTCATCCTATAAATGCTAGTTGGTCAAGCGCATCTTACTTCTATCGCTTCTGCTTATGCAGCGTTTACAAGTACAGGAAAACTTGAACAGAATCCGATCTTGGTGACAAGATTATGTTTACACGCACAGGGAAAAAAATAAACTCTTCAAACCAGAAAATCTGACAAAAATAAATTCAGTAGCCAATAAAAAAAACGTTTCGAGAGCATTTTTGTCATCAGCACTGATGACTGCTGCTTTTTAAAAGCTAGCTAGATTTTTTTTGTCTTTTTACCAGCGCCATCGACGAGATTCCTTTCAAGTAGACCGGAATTCCTTTCATCATGAAAGGATTCTTGTCCCGCTAGACTTTTTTTCTAGTCGTCTTCACCAACGGAATCCTTTCGAGTCGACCGGAACTCCTTTCTACTCGACGGGATTTCTTGTCCGCGTAAACGTTACATTAGTAGGAAAAAATAAAGGCAGAAATTTGATAGAGATGGTATAATGTGGGAAACTTATTGTTTTTCTCGACCGGGTTAATAGGTAACGGTAAACGCGTAGGTTAAGAAAGCTGAAATACCTTCTCGTTGGCAGCAGGTATATAAGCCGTAGGCGAATCATTTTGTGTAGTTGGACATCCAGTCCATACTAGATAAGATGGAGGGACAAGAGAAGATGCGTCAGGGGGAGCTGTCACAAAAACAACAATATATTTTAGATTTGTTCGTATTGTTTAGAAACAATAGTTATTTTTTTACAGTACGATAGTCTATTATTATTAATATTGACCGCGCTACACTAATAGGTCAGCTAAATTTAAAATCAGCTGGTGGATCCGTTTTGCGTAATCAACTATGTTCCATAGTCAGCTTTGGCTCGAGAATTAATCATATTGAATCCATGTCATTATTACGATGTATAATCATATTGAATCCTGTCGGTTGAGGTCCTCCCAAGCTTAAATAATAATCATATTGAATCCTATGAATGAATTTATTGCACGAAAAAAACCATGGGGTAATGGCAACAAAACAAAAAGAAAACACAACAAACTACGAAAATCGCTCTCTATGGGACAAACCAACTCGGAGGAATCTAGCCACCTTGCGGATATCCCCCATATATGTACTTCCAATCTTTTCTAATAGCCACTCCACCCTAGTAATTCCCACCCCAAATACTTCGACTCTTAAATCACTCAGTCCTTCACATTCACACATAAAGTGGAACACATCCTCATACATCTTTCCACACATCGGGCAAAAGTAAGGGCCATTCTTTAACCTATTTTTTCCTATAAACCTTCTTTTCCCCCAATAATCCTCCCCCCCCCCCCCCCCTTAAACTCACCATCCACTTTAAATCTTCTCCCGGCTTTTAAATTAAGTTCCTACCCCAAACATCTTTCGCCTTTTCATAGAACCGTAGAGACACCGACTCAGCCTTCCGACACTGCCAATCCTGAATTTCCTGATCGCGAAGGATTTGCTCCACCTTACGCGACACTTCATATGTCATCAGTATCATATATAATCATATTGAATCCTATCGGATGAGGTCCTCCGAGCTTCTTCGGTTCCTCTTGGGCATCGGCTGCGATGATGCGATGTAATTGGCACATATTGTGCCTTGCATGAAAATATTGTTCAAACATCAGAGCAACTTACCATTTTTGGGCATTCCTTGTATAAGTTTTGCGCAAGCATTGAATTTTTCTTCTAACGTCTTCGACATCTTGGAACCTGATTGATGTGCGAAACTTACAGTACCAGACTGTACAAGTAACTCGATATAAAACCACGATAAGTTCTGTGACAAAGATGAGTTTATACACTTGGTGATAAAAGCCTCAGCATGCCATCAAAATAGATTAAATTATCTCGACGCTAATGATTCGACGGAAGAAAACATCGAAAAATCTTATCTTGAGCTGTTTTAGCGGTTTTCACTCCTCAGTAAAATCATTTTGTGTGATTTAAGGATCTTCTCAAATACAATTGAAGGGGAATGAGTGGGAATATCTTCTTTTTCGGGAATAGGAATGGAAAAATCACCGGGTAGACGGAATAGTCTGAACAAAAGGGGCTAAGTGACGTTTAAGGTCATTGCCTGCCTTGAGTGGTCTCTGTTACGGTGGTGCCATCTGCACCCCGCACTACCCACTTAGGCCTGACGTGATTCTTGCATTATTTATTAACTCATGTTCATGACTCATCCGGCGAGCATGAGTCATCTCCTTCTTCACACTTCTTTTCCGGGCCTCGACCGGGGAACAACCCTTTTGACCTAAGGGTTGTTTATTTTGTAAGTACCTTTCATACCAGAGAATAAAACCTTTTGTTTATTTACGGACCATAGGTCATTATTATGAGTCTTGTTTAAAGTTTAACTGAAAAGGGCAGAGATGGGACAGTCTTGTTACCCTCACTTATTCACTGAACGAGGCTTGACGATCCGATGAAAATGCGTTACTTCGTTGCTTCGCTATTCACGAATAATCAATTTTCAAATAATGGAATTTCCCTGTCAGATTTGTCGTATGCTTGACGAAAAAGATTTCTGATTTTTTTTTGTTCGAGCACTAAGCAGCCTTCACCAAGCTTATCACCGCACACTTTGTGCTCAGATTCGAATATTCCGCGTCATAGTAGAATTTGCGCTGTGGGGACAGCCGTATACATTCTGAACCTCACTACTAGAGCAGATAGTGGAAAATAAAAAATCTCTTAGAAGAATCCAAATAGCTCAGTATATTCAACTGAATGATACAAAATAAGTTTGCTTTTCAGTTAAACTTTAAGGCTCGATAGAGGGGGCTAGCCTGTAAGGCCTAGTGTATGATGGGTGGTTTATAACCTATTGTGTTTCGGTACGCAGACCTTAGTGTGAATCGACCGGGGGAATCCACAATGAACCCGTGAAGTCTGCACGTGTAGTAGGCCACCCGACGCCCTAGGCTGTCCTGACTCCGATGACTGTATCTAAGGACATTTACCATCTATGTCCGGCCTACTACACCCCTCGCCATAACATCAGGTTGAGAGTGCTTCTTCACATACAAATACAGTCGTCGTAATATCGCTCATCTGGGTGAAACTCCAGATTGTTGACAGTCTTTCCACATTGAGCGTGTTCCATCCTACTTACCGTAGTTACCACGCATGACGTCACAAATCCCGCCTTTTTGCAGTCAAAGCTGGAACGATTCTTCTATTTTCCAGCGGTATATCATGCCACGGGTGAATCCGACCAATCACGTGACAGAGATTCGTGGTTACTACGCTTACCACGCTCCCGAGCGTGGTAAGCAAATAGTTACTATTAGTTACTATTTCGAGAAGGCTGGAACAGTCAGCGTTGTACTTTTCGTGAGGTTGGAACGGATTTAGTAACTAATAGTTACTATTGGTAAGAGGGTAGAACACGCTCATTCTTTCTTCACCTTAATGTAGCGGTTGCGCACTTGTTACCCTGTACCGACTAAGGATAGATTGCATTCCCTGATTCATCGTGTACTTTTAACCGAATATCATCCTTCCAATCAGTTTGATCGAATACTTTTGTCCCGAAATGTCTTCCTCTAAAGATTGAGATTCCTTAAGTACCTCTATTCGCACTTCGGAGTGAATAAGTTTGACGATGGAAAGCTCATATATGTTTGCCGTCATGATGGTCCTAATACGTCCTTCATAAAATCCGATGACAGGTTGCCGCCAGACGCGCTAGAGGAACACTAACAGTCACACGTGAGATCTGGGGATAAGTTATCTGACGGGCGAATACGCGATTAGTCTTTCGCTTCATATCGAGTCGCGCATTAGCCCCGTTTGAAAAATCAGCCAGTACTCGGCACTGAAGTCGGAAGCCAGAAATGACAAACTTGATGACGCTTGACAGAACAGAGTTGGGTAAAGCAAAAAGAGGGGACGAGGCATTTTAAACAGTTTTAAACATGGTTAGGCCTAAGAGGAATTGAAAATAGCAAAACAAACCTGGATAAACGTACACCAAGAAGTAACGTGCATTGTTTTCTTTACGATAGCGCACCTAGCGGCCAAAAAAAACTACTCTTGAGAGGAATTTTATGAGGGGCGTATAAGTCTGTGCAGAAAGTTCTATGACGTTATCGCAGTCGATTTGGTTACTGCAAAACTGTGCCGAACCGTTCGAGGTATAGCAGACCTGGGCTTGGGAAGTTACATACTGCATTTTGCGTACCGTATGTTAACTTCCTTCCTGGATTACATTCTATAATCAAAAGAAACGACCTTCGACGCATACGCTCGACATACTTCAGATTTCTGAGATTTCTTCTCTACCTACCACGGCGCACGCGGAACCGCTACCTGATCCGCCGTTTGTTATTTCCGACCCATTGTTGACGCTTGAAGCCCTCTCCTCTAATTTGTGTTCTCCGATTGGAAACTTACCTTTCCACGATCCCATCAATGTGATTCTAAATTAGTGAACCTTTATTGAAAATATTTGTGAGTGTTTCGCGATTATTTATATTTCTTTGTCCTTTTCTACTGCACTTATGCCCTTGGGCAGTGCGTCATAAATCCTTCATTGATTCATTCATTCAGTCTGTCCGGGAGTTGCCGTGGTCATAGAAAAACCGGTGGACAGACAGATCTGTGCGATTTCGTAGTTTTTCCTAATTTTCATTTGGGGTCCCGAAAAGATACTACCGCACTGACTACTTTTCTCCCTATTTCTGTTTCTTTCTGTGTTCTCTGTTTTCTATTTCTATACTCCGCTTTTTTGACCATGGTAAGTGTAGTGGGTTAACAAAATACATTCTTACTTCTCCCGAGTTTCTTATATTTAACATTTGGGTTCCAAGTTATACTTGGGTTTAAAATTGTATTAAAGGACCTGTCTTACCTATAATACTCGTAACCTACTTCCATAATAACTCCGTGTACTTCTAAACCAAGAGACCCCAGTTTCGTACGGTATATTCTAACCCCTCTAACAGAAACACGTTGATTTTCTCACTTGCCGGTTTTTGCTATCTTCGATGTGTATCACGCTGTCGACGGTAGTCTGCGAGAAGTTTTTCCATCAGAAAAACCGGTTATGTGAATTGTTTCCCTGTTTTCGCTTTAAGTCAACGGGTTTCGGAAAAGGCTTAAAACAGCAAAAACCGTGGGTTATTTGTTGAAAGCACAGCCTGTTTTGAAGTATTCAAATATTTCAAAATAATGTAAGTTGAAGAGTAAATAGTGCGAGGGGTCCTTTAAGCACTTAGTTTCCTAGCTGGGACCATTTCGGCTTCCTTGATTTTTGGTCTTAGATTTGGTTGAAGGCCAGTTGTTGTTTTGATGTGTTGCGCCTTCTTCTGGTACTGCTGTCGTTGTGTTGTCAGTGGAACCTCCTACTGGGATCTGGGGCCAGGAGGAAGTACCCGTTTCGAGTCGACGCTAGAGCAGAGATGGGCGAATCCAGTCATGAAAGGATTCGAATCCAGGGACAGGTTCGAATCCGATTCGAATCGACCATTTCATGCTGAGGATTCGAATCTGGATAGAATCCGGATTCGAATCCGACTCTAACAAAAATCCAATCGTGTACGTAAACTATACTTCAAGGTTCTCATGTCTTCTTGTTATGTATATAGTATGGGTCAGTGCAATACCTTAGGGATAATGTGTAAAAAATGGGGAAAGATTAGGAACTGGAGCGGATCCGTAAGATTCAAGGTTTGGAATCCGAGTCCGAATCCAGCCTGACAAGCAGAATATTCGTATCCGAAATTGAATCCGGCCAAAAAGACGAATCCTGAATTCGAATCCGAATCCGGGCTCGGATTCGCCCATCGCTGAGCTAGAGGCTTTCCGTTGGTTGTGCTTTTTTGTTTGAAGTGGGGGTTAGATGTATACGATATGCAGAGGAATTTCAGAACTGATCGGAGAGAACACTGCTCGTTCTCTTACAGTGGAGGAGGGATTCATTCAGCGGGAACATTTAATTCATTCTAATGCACTTTTGAGTATCGCGCAAACCGAGATTCATCTGCGGAAATCTACTTCAAGGAGCCGATGCCTAAAGTTTACAAGAAACCACTTCTTGTGCAAATCATAATTTTCTCATCTCGAGTTGTGAATACTCCGCCAAAATTTACATAATTATTTTGTTTTGATTGTTCCATAAAAAAAACACATAATTTATGAAAGTTTTAATGAAACCGAAAAGTGGCCGTCACTAGTCTTTTAAATGGTCTTTTTCTTTCAGATTCGTTTCTCCGCTGTTACATACACAATCGGGGACGTCCTGTGCAAGAAAACATTTTAGTGAAATGGCAAACAACAAGCTTACAGCTATAGATGACGTTGAAATTGATCCTAATGGAAGGTTTAAGTACGTTCTTATCAGAGTTTACCAGGAAACCGATGGAAAAGAGGAATCAAAGTTTATAGTTCGAGGTCACGCCTGGGCTGAGTTCCACGGTAAGGCTTTTGATTATCTATTTGGCAATTTCTACATTAAACTACATTAACTACAGAAACTGCAGAGTCGCGGTAACCTAATATCGGCGCGTCAGACCGTAAGGCACTAAGCGACATTTTTTTTTTTCTGAAAATAAGTTATTGAGTTAGTTCTTACCTAGGGCCCATGTTCCAGATCCTATAGAAGTTTCAGAGCTGTGAGGCTATCCGGTACCGAGGTACAGGGATTCCAGAAGTACTAAGCGCTATGTTGGTATTGTAATTTACAAATATTGTTTTCGTCTCCTGAAAATTTGAAAAATGTCGCCTTGTAACTTATGGTCTGACGACGTCTGTATGCAGTGATGGATTCCATGGCCTAGAGCGCAGAAGTCAAAGGGGGACTTGTCGCAAAAACAACCAAATAGTCTAGGTTTTTCCATGTTTTGGAAAAAATAGGCAATGTTTTTTAAAATAGGCTAGTTTATTATTATCAAAGTTGACTGCACTAAACTGATGCGTCAGCTGAATTTAAAATCAGCTGATGGCACCGCACTCAACTATGAATAATAGTCAGCTTCGGCTGAAGGAATAATCATATTATTAAAATCGGTTTCGTTATACATTCAAGCTTTTCTTTCACAGAACAATCATCAGGTTGTTAATTGTAGAATTTCTCCCTCTCCCGTTACTTTGTTCCTTTGTTCATCTACATCCGTAGACCTTAGTTCCTCCAGAGCCATCGATGTCGGATGACTCTGATAAAGGTAGGTCAAGGTCAATCAAAGATAGGACGTCGACAAAGCCTCTCGATTCGTCCCGCATTGATGCCGCAGCGGTGACTTCTTCCCGTTCAGGTACTAGTGAGGTAACAGCCGTCCTCAGACCCTGATCAAGTGTTCGCCTCAATGTGTTCTGGGGGCGGCCTCGCTTTCTTCTCCCGTCTGGCTTCCACTCATAGGTTGTTTGAGGAAGGCGGCTCTCTTGCATACGATGGACGTGTCCCAGGTATGTCCACCGCCTTCTTTTCAGCAACTCAATGACAGAAGGCTGACCTGGTTTTCTGCGTATTTCTGCAATGGTGATTCTTTTGTTGCCAGCTATATTCAAGGTTCTTCTGATTCCTTCCGTCGAGTTCAGGTGCGTTATATTCACTGTCAGAAGTTTCATAACAGATTGCGCCTAACACTTTCAAGAATAACACCTTTTCACTTAGAAAAAAAGTTTTCTGACCAATTAAGTTTATACTATTTCGTGCCCAGATCTCCAACAACACCTTCAATGTAAAAATACTACACTGTCAGAAGTTACATAACGACAACAGCAGGATGCGTGGTTTCGACAGATAACACTTTGGGATGTTATATGTTATGTTTCTTTCGTTCCCGTTAGTATTTTTACCAGTTGAAGGTGTTGTTGGAGATCTAGGCACGAAATAGTGTAAACTTAATTGGTCATAATACTTTATTTCTAAGTGAAAAGGTGTTATCCTTGAAAGTGTTATGCACAATCTTTTATGAAACTTCTGACAGTGTTGGTGCACTAAATCAGTACAAGCTCTTGAGTTTGTTGTTCGAAATTTGGCGGGATATTCAGATTTTGCAGCAAATTTCTCAGTTTCTCAGTTATTTTTTTTTTATTGACAAACTTATATATACACAACTAACGTAATACTAACATACCCGAAAAACAAAATTTATTTATTAACAGAATCCCAAGGGCTCTATGGCCCGTTGGTTGGGAAACATCTATCTTTGCATTAAAACCAAACAATTCACCAGGTGTTCTCGCGAATACAACCGACCTCCACATCACCACGCAACAAAATAAAAAACAAATAGATAAACAGACAAATTCATCGAGAGCCAACACTATAACGTCTCATTTTTCTAAACTAATAAAATAAAATAAACACCCATATTTCAACGTTATTGCTTTTTTTTTCAATAATTTTAATTTTCTTCTCCAAATTTCAAACAATTAATTAATATTTTCCAACAATAGTCTTTTAAGGTGTTTTTTGAACGAACCAAGACTCAGGGACTGCCGGATCTCTGCGGGAATCGAATTCCATGCACGCCCTACAACCACTTCCAGACCAAAGTCTGAACGCACTGAGGGAGTGGAAGGAACCAGTATGTCATCTCGGTTTCTTAATGCATAAGGGGTAACTTCATTAACAAGTCGAAACATCCCAGAAAAACATGACGGGAGGTCATTACGAAAATACTGAAATGCAAATGAACATAACGAAAGAGTGTAAATGTCTCTTGGTCTTAACAGATGAACAGGAGCACTTGTTGTTGACTGGAGAATTTTAACTGCTTTCCGTTGTAGATTATCGATGGGGGAAAGTAGCGACGGAAAAGTAGACATCCATGTAGATGAGCAATAATAAATATATGGGTATATAAGAGAGAAATATAATAATCGGAGAATAGAAAATGGAAAAATTCTTTTAAGCTTCCGTACTGTTCCCACTCCTCGCGAAATTTTGACTCTTATCATCTCAATGTGCCGCTTGAAACTTAGATTTTCATCCAGGAGTATTCCCAGGAACCGGACGTACCGTTCAGGCGATCGGCATATAGGACCTCTTGAAGTAGGTAGCTCAGCCACTGTCGAGCAACTCTTACCAGTACGGGAAAAAATAAGAAGAAACGACTTTTTTACATTTAAAGCTAGTGAGTTGCCATCAAACCATTGATAAATTTTCTCAGTCATCATCTGAAGCTGCAATATAAGGGAAGGTTCGTCTGGAGCCGCGGCACTTATCGTGCTGTCATCCGCAAATGCTACCATTTCTTCATGTTGGTTCGTTGTAGTGGTTGTTGTTGTCTGGGAAGCACCATCCTGGCACAATCTGCAGCAGACATTGGGCACTGTCTTACTAAAAAGCCGGTATAGGTCATTAACATAAATGAGGAAAAGAGTTGGCCCAAGTATTGATCCTTGGGGTACTCCATATCCAACAGGAACATGCTCGTCAAAAGCTTCAGCGGCGATAGTCCGTCCGCTGAGGTATGAAGAAAACCATGACAGCTGGTCCCCACGCACTCCATGATGAGATAATTTACTGATTAAAATCTCGTGGGTCAGACTGTCAAAAGCTTTTTTAACATCAAGAAAAATAGCTGCGGGTATAAGTCCCGAATCCAGCGAATGTCTTATAAACTGTAGAAGCTTATTACACGCATGCTCAGTTGAATGTTTCGCACGAAAACCAAACTGGTGCTGATGGAAAAAGTGTTTAGCGTCCAGATAACCGACTAGGCGCTTTAGCATGGGCTTTTCGAATATTTTTGAAAATACAGACAAAAGGGAGATAGGCCTGTAGTTTCCTGGGTCCTCCCGGCAACCTCCTTTAAACAGTGCTATCACCCGCGCCAACTTGAGGCGCTGGGGAAATATTCCTAGTTGGAAAGACTGGTTTACCAAATGTCAAAGCGGTGTTATTATCGATGGAAGGATATGCTTAATTACTTTTGCAGGAATTTGATCAAATCCTGCGGAAGAATTCTTCAGGGATGAAATTATATTTGTTAGCTCCTGCTCCGTTACTGATTCAAGAGCCATTGATTTAGAGCATGGAGGACCAAGAAACTGCTTCCATGACTGGGGCGTAGAAGGCTTAGACACACCATCCGCTGTTTTTTTTCCGACCTCAGCAAAAAATTTTGTCAACTGATGCCGCACTTGGCCTTCATCCGTGATCATCTGATCTTCTACCTTAAGAGACTTAGGGAGACTTACTGATTTTGGCGACGGTCGCGTCGCTTCCTTAATTACATCCCATGTCTTTTTTACATTTTTCCCACAATCTGCAAACCTCTGGGTAAAATATTTCGTTTTAGCTTTGCGTATCAGGGATTTTTGCATATTACGGTATACTTTATATTCTTCTAGCTTAAGGTTGGTGGGTCTTTTCTTATGTGCTTTCCATAGATTCTGCTTCCTTTTAATTGACTTGAGAATTCCGGATGTTGTCCACGGAGCTATAGGTGTTGATCTTTTAGACCGGCATGAAGGGGCTATTTTACAATGTTCCAGAAACTTTTCTTTAACATTGTCATAAAACTGGTCGAATATCTTGTTATAATTTTCTCGTGTTATCGACTCAGATAAAACAAATTCCCACGATGTATTACTCAAAAGTTCCTTGAGCCCGTCCAGCTCTTTTGGTGTATACCGAAATTTAGGTTTATTAACCGGGATTATTCGTTGTCCATTTTGAGAAAGGGGAAATAAAACTCCAATGGGGAGGTGATCCGACATATCTGAAAGCAACACTTCGTTCTTTACTGAATGCATCGATGAAAAAACATTGTCTATCAAAGTTGCTGTCTGGTTTGAAATTCGCGTTGGTATATTAATGCAAGGCGCCAGTCCGTGTGAAACTACCAGTGACAAAAGGTCAGAAGCTTGGCTACATGTTATATCTATCAGGTCAATGTTAAAATCTCCCATCAGTATCATCTCTGATTTTTCGTTAGATATTTTCTCAAGAACATCTTCCAATATATCCATGAATTCCTTTATAGATCCACTAGGAGATCTATATACTTCTCCCAGTATTATTTTTTCTTTAAGATTGCTTTGGACTTCTATAAATAATGACTCAAACACTCGTTCAGTATTTCTACATAGGTCATCTCTACGAACTACTGATAGGTTTTCATTTACATAAATCCAAGACCACCCTTTTGCGCAGTCTTCCTGTTCAATAATATAGATGTATATCCAGGTATGTCCAGGAGTAGCTGATTATTATCATTTAAAAACGTTTCACATAGACCGATTACAGCAGGACGCGAGTTCCGGCACAGTAACTGAATGTCATCGAGGGAAGAATTTAGTCCCTGGATGTTAAGATGCACAACCGGGAGAACATCTTCCCGCCGAGCTCCAGAATCCCAGCTCCTCAACAAAAACACTATCAATTATATTTTCAAAATTTTCTCCAGAACTAACATTAGGCGCGATTCCTATCGGGTTATTTAAAATTTCATTAAAATTTACTCTTCTAATTTCGTATGAGTCTAAATTATCTTCCATGATATCAGCGTTAGCCCTCAATGAGCTTTGTCTATCATCCAAAATCACTTACCAGCACTAGTGACGTAGAGATCAGGCGGAAGTCGGGTGAACACCGGTGACATAGATATAGTGACAAACGTAGTATTAGATAGAAGTAACAAGACAAAAACGCGAACTTGATTGATTTTGAAGAGGAAAGTTGAACACAAGTAGGAAAGTAAAGAGGAGAATGAGTAACTTCGGATGAAAGAAGTGAAGAGAAAAATAGAAAAGCACACACGAAATTACTGAACAAAAACAAACTTTGCAAACAAGAACAAAACATTTTAGAAGATTTGTTTTTCTAATCAGAAGCGAGAACACTATAGTTTCTATCAAGCGTCTGAATCGTTGCCATCACTGTTGGGGGGAACCAGGGCCAGGGGGTCGTCATTACTGGGGGGAACCAGGGCCAAGGGGTCGAAGCAGGAGTCGCTGAACTTGACCCAATTAGAGCTAGATGTCTTTTTGGTCTCTAACCATATTTTGGTGCCCCTCTGCATCACTTTTGTTTGAAGTACTTTTTTGCTTGCTACTTTAGAGTTACGTAGCTCGTATGCCGCAGACAGGAGTTCCTTACGTCGCCTCGCCAGCTCTTGGGGCAGGTCCGTGCATATACTTTTCCCGGAACCTTTTAGATTTCCAACACAAGCTAAGATGCTGTCTTTGTCCTTCAAATTTAGAACTGTGACCAGAATCGGATCAGTTGCCGGGCGCGTGTTTAGCCGGTTCGGTCGCTTCGACTTGGATTTGATCCGGTAAATAGCAGCAAACTTAATGTCCTTGTAGTTAGGCACTGCCATTCCTGCCAAAAATTCTTTCAATGTCTCTTCGATATTTTCATTTTCCTTGGTCGGAATTCCATGTAGCAGCAGGTTTTTACGCTTAACATACAGATCCGTGCCTAGACACTGCTCTTTAACTTGACGAAATGCAGCTTTCAGCCCATCGTTTTCTTTTTTTAAAGCTGAATTTTCTTGTCGAAGATCTTCGATAAGCTTTTTCAACGCATCCATGCGGTCATCGAAATGTTTCTTCGTTACAGACATGACTAATTATCCGCTAACCTCGCTTCTTGAGTATTAAATCAGAATGGCATCTGCCGGACACTTTTCGCCTCTGTTACTTCAATAGAGGTCTATGTCACTACAGCGATCGAGTATGTCCGCACTCGACCGTGAATGAAAGAGAACTGATTAAATTGAAAAAAAAAAGAATTAAAGTAAGTAATAATAAAAGTGAGTAATTTATTTATCACCCGCCATTTTGAAAAGGCGGATTCAGTCCAAATAATAAAATGATCCATTTTGTTAAGCAGACAGACACACAACTGATTATCTTTCTAATAGGGAATAGTAATCCTGATACCCTGTTTAGTGATACTTTATCAGGAATTTATTTTTAACTTCCGGCATTCGAAAATACTGGCAAAAAGTAAGGCAAAGCGTAGTTTCATTTCGGTTTCAACTTGTTGGTCGAGTGTGTAATCGCACGCACTTCTGTTGCTTTGTCTCGAAATTATTTTTGTTCTCACAGGGGTTTGAAAATACTGCCAAAAATTAAGGCAAAACCTAGGAGCGTGTTCCACCCTTCTAACAATAGTAAAATATTAGTTACTATTTTCGTCCCAACCTCGTGAAGAGTTACTACGCTGGCCGTTTCAGACATCTCTAAATAGTTACTAATAGTTTTGATTTTTATTTTTGACATCATGACGTCTTTTTTCTCGGATTTTGAATCGTTCCGTTTTCAGGTGAAATAAGAACCGATGATTGTGGTAATTAAAAACGGTAATTCGGTCAACCAGAGAAATCTGCTGTGAATTTTTCGTTGAAACAGAAAAAAAGGTCAAATTTCGTAGGTCCCGAAATGTCGTAAATCTTTGTAGCCCAGTGTCATAGATTCCATTTAAGAAAAGTGGAGACACTGCTGGTGATGTGGGAGATAGCTCTGTTTATTTTCCGGAGACCGGAAATGGCATTCCTCCGCCAATTATACGGTTTTCTCAGGCCTTTAAACGGAGTTCCATCGACTTCTGTTTGGTATTAAAAGTTTTTTGCTCGTTAGTTTCCGTAATTCCATGTGCGCGACCCCCCCCCCCCCCCCGCTTAGCCTACTTGCCTTTCATGCAAGCTAGCTGAACCTTAATATCCGATAGTTCCGTAGCCCGATTCCAGACCTCCACCATTTCTCAGTAGTCTACTCTAGTTTTGTCCATTGTGTAGTTCAGTTCACGTCCGATCTTTATTCCGACAAATATCGAGAAAGGTGTCTCTTATAAAATATACAGAAACTTATACAGTAAGTGAATATAAAAACTAAGTAATCAAGTAATCAACGAAAAGTAAATCGACGAAGTGAAATATTCTTTCAGGATTCTGTAAATAATCACGCATTTGGTGTGTACCCTTCTGCTGTTGCCAAAAGCTCATGTTAGTATCACAAAAGGACCACCATTTACACTTGTAGTCTTTGTCTTGACATTGGATTTTCAACTTTCAAAAGGATAAAAGTGTTGCGATTGAGGTAAGTCCAATCTTTTCCTTTACAGTTAGGCTATGTCTAAGTCCATGCTAGAAGTTTCGAGGATTTCGGCTTGTGCAATTGAATCGCCATGTGCCTTAGAGAAGTTATTCTCAATCTTGTGGTTGAAGATTGCTCAGATGTTACCGAAACCAGCGTACTCCAATTGAAATTAACTACAGCCGTAATACAATTGGACTTTATTTATAGTCTGTGAAGCTTTTTGAGTTTCAGACCAAGCCAAATGTCTAGAGACCGTGGAAGTAGCTAGCGTTTTAATTTTAGTCTAGATCGCAGCTACGTTTCTTTACATGGGGGTAGGCGCTCCGATCGGTTGGTCCGTCCCCGTTCTGCTGTTTGAGAACCTAGCTGTGTTGGAAGTCAGTGCGAAGTGCCACAGTCTACTAGAAATACACGGCAATCGGTCCCATGTTGAACAGATATAGTTTATAAAGCTTCTCGAGGTTCAGATTAAGCTAAGTGCCCAGAGGACTCTAGAAATAGCTAGCTTCTAGGTTTCTTTGAGGAAGCACTTTCTTCACAGAAAAGTGTGTAACACTGAGACGCACGCTATTTAGGAGTCATCGTGAACCACTGAGTTTATTGCTGCACTTGAAGCGTCATTTAGCTCTTCTTGGTAACTGGAGTTTAGAAACCAGTGTAAGCTACGGTAACTGCCTTAAACCATCCACTGTCCCTTCTGTTTCGTCTTTGACTTCGGTGTCTCCTGCAAGTTCTGGCAGAGGTTGAAGCGCCATTGTTTCGTGCACTGTCTCTACACACGTTGTCTGCTGGTCTGTCGGATTTTCGCGTAATAGAATGAAGGGCAGCTTGACCGAGAAGTCCCGGCTGCCAACGCCGGAAGTAGACACCGTCACCTAGACGAAATGGATAATACTTTTAGGCTATTGACCGTCACAGCTGGTGCGGCCCTTCCGTTCCCATGCCTTTACCGGGGAGAAGGGACATCTGATGACAAGCTATTCGCACGGTCCCAAACGTTTCGATACATCCTTTAAGCTGACATGCTCTTTTAGGGGCCCTCTCCTCTGGTACTTGTAGTTTGCTGTGCCCTCCTGAACTTATGATTTGTAGATGAAAAATTGACATTCTGTGTATGAGTGAAGTCTTTCTTAGGAGTTCTTTGCCATAACCCCAACTGGGTGAATTAGTCGCTCTTAGCGACTAAGTGGTGAGGCTTCATAGCCGTAGGAAAATGTTGTTCTTGTTTTCTTTTGTAATGTTCATTATTGTTTTGTTATGTATAGTGCCCCTGGGCTTTTAAATACATTTATTATCATTATTATTATAGACATCGAAATGATACTGTTTCTTGGACTTGCAGCTTCGCCTTTAATGCCATGAACCCGTCATGTCATTAGAACCCTCCTTGATCTGTCAGACAGAAGTAAATGAAACTGCTATCAGAAGGTGTCAATCTGAGTGAAGTTTCGCGACACACAAAATACTGATACAGTACAAAACTTGTTCAAACTCTGATGAATGAGAACGGAAAACTGGTAGCTCCTTGAAAACAGTCCCTGCTTCTGGTCTTCGTGAGCTACGGTAGATCAGACTTCTTCTTTCGAAATCTCTGTAATTATGTTGCCTAGTTTCCCCCGTTCTTGGAGCCGGATGGTCGTTTCTTTCAGTGTATCCGTTTGTGAATGACCATCTTTCAGTTATTTTTGTCGCCTATTCAGCTTTTGCTTTAAAGGATACCTGAACAATGAAACCATACTTGAAGACACCATGGAGAATGCATTTACAGACATGGCCACGGAGAGCATTCTTCTCCTGAGCGTGACCTTTTCAAAGTAGGGATGTTCGTTTCTGGAGGCTTGCACATGCAGACTCCGCAAGACAAAAAGCGCAATTCATTCAAATCTTGTACAGCGCTGGCCGGATCGTATTGGAATTTCTTTTAGATATACGTTTGGGGTTAAGTGGTTAAAAAATGTTCCAGAAGAAGGGTTGATTGGAGACATTTGTTCATTTCTAAAATTGTTCGGCACTGACAAAAGGACAGATGCAAAATGGAGCAAAAATCATAGCTTGGAAACAGTATTTCGTATTTGGATTCGGTTTTCTGCAGGCAATGTTAACGGAAGTCATACAGGTAGGGATGATACTTGGTACTCGTCATTCAGTTGTCCTTTAAGCAAACCCATCCTGTGATGTGGTCTGTAGTCAAGATCTTCCGGCCATCGAGACTGCTTTCCGTCATGAAACGATATAGACGATTTAAGATTATTTATTTTCTAACATTTTTGAAAATTAGTGAACCTGAATCATCATTTTAATTTAAAGCCGTAACCTACCGATACAGCAGAACCCGAATACCCCAGAGCCCAACGACTAACACCCAGAAAGGTTACCTGATATACTAAATAACCGAACTGGAAGCAATACTTCCGCTAGGTTAGTCTGTAATAAAGGGGACTGAGCATATGTTGCTAGGAGCAGTTCAATGCGGTGTAATAAATTGTCTTTTTTGACCGAACGAATCACAATTGCCCTCGTTGTGACCGAAGACCAGTGCGATGACGGTGCTGCAATCGCATTAGAAGCGAGATATAAAATAATGCGAGAGATGTAAAAGCTTACTATGAATCGGTTAGTGTCGAAATAAACAATGATGTATAGGCTACAGCATGTATACATGTTTAATCCTAATCCGAACTTCCGTCGGGCACTTAGTTTGGGCCGGATTCCGGCAAAAAACGTTAATTTGGCAGAAGAGAAAATAAATTCGAATCAGAGTTTCGATGTCGGGTAAGAGTATCTGATGAATCCATATATGAACTTATTTTTTCGGCGAACAGGTAGTTCGCATGGAATCTGGTGAATATGGGATATTTTGTAGAAGTAAAAGGTAATTCTGAAACCTATTAAAGCTTTGCTAAAGAATGGCTGAATTTATACTTGTTTCTCTTTTTGTCGGTGGATAAGTCGTTTGGCCCTATCCGCCGAAACCGTCATTATCTCCGTAGCTATATTGATATGGTAGGGAATATGCAGATTTTTAGTTCTTAAAAGAGTTCTTGTTAGACTAATAGGACTGCAGACACGGAGATACCAGATTCTTACTTTTGCTCGAGGCACAGTTCGTGGAGGTTTATATGTGCTTGGTTTTACTTGCCCACAGGTTGGTTTTAGTAATGGAAAACGTTAATTAGTCATAATCTGTAGGTTAACTGGGGTACGAAAGGGTATTATTGTTAATTGAAGAGAGCAAATACGAACAAAGCAACGTTAAAGGGTGGGATTCTTACCTGGATATTTAAGGGAAGGATAGGGGTTTATAAATTTCGGGACGTAACAAGTTGCCCAATAAATCTGGTTTGAAGGCTGGTGTAAAAGGAAATGACATGGAAAATCAGAAGTTAAAACTTGTTCTCGCGGGTGGATTGTCCGGTTGGAATTCTGTCAAAATCGAAATTTAGGAATGAACTAAATGGTCTGATAAAGTTTTTTTACGACGAGTATTACGCAATGCGCCTGGTTAAGGGGGCTAAGGGAATGACCGGGAGAGGCAAGACGCACTATGGAAATACAACTTATGGCGGCAGGCGGCTATGAGTTTGGAGATCAGTCTGAAGGATTAGATAAAGACTGGCAAAAGAGAAAGATAAAACAAAGAAATAAAAGAACAATGTTGATGAACAAAAATAGAAAGGTAAAAGCATTGAAGTAAAGAAAAAAACATATATTGGGTCCCATCGAAACCTTTGATCTTGTTTATGTAAGGTCATGAACAGTGATTCCTGGTAGAGAAACGTGTTTTAGCGCCACCATTATTTTTCGCCACTGCAGGTACTACGTCAGGTAAAGAAGGGTAAAAACAAAATATAGGTAAATGGTGAGATTATTGAAAGATTCTCAGAAGGATTTTGTGCCACTTCTCGCTTCTTATTAGGAAGGATTATCTTGTGAATGACTTGATAATAAGTATCATTCTATTTCTCTTCTTGATTTGGCTTTGCTTTTCGAGAACTACTTGACTGGCGAGAAAAGAGAAAGTCTTAACTCAGCATGTCTTCTCACCCCTGAATCGACTTAAAATTTAGCTTGAAAAATATGTTTTTCATCCGTTAATTAACAAGACCAAAGGTTTCGATGGAATCTCAAAAATTTGATCTTTGATCCTGACAGTCGGGTCTTGTAAATATCCGGTCTTCGCCAAACTCCTTGAGCATTTTTTTACTATTAAAATTTGGAAACAGATTAAGGCCAATTTTCAGTCATCCTAGAATACCAGGTTCAGATATGGATTCAGCAGGTAAGTTTATCACTATACGTCATATCTACTTTTACGAAATTGATCAAAACTTCCTGTCTTACTTCTGCCAAATTTCCGGCTTCGGCCGGATTCCGGGCGACTACTTTTCCGCCAAAAAATTAAAGCTCGGAAACGAATTCAGCATATCTCCTTACCTCTACATCGAACCTCTAATCAACTTCAGATAAAACTTCTTTTAACAAATTTTCAGGTTGTGGCTGGATTCCGGGCGAACTGTTTTTCCGGCGAGAAAGTAATTCTCGTATACGATGTCGGCATGCCTCCTTACCACAACAATGAACCTCTAATCAACTTTAGGTAAAACTTTTACTTGTAACAGATTTTCCGGTTTCAGTCAGATTCTGGGCGAACGAATAGAAAATTATTGTCATATACGGTTTCTGCATATTTTCTTACCCCTAAATCGAACATCTAATCAACTTCAAGTAAAACTTTGACTTTTGAAAAATTTCCAGGTTGTGGGTGAACTACTTGTCGGGCGAGAATGATATACTTGTTCAATTTGTCTTCTTACCCCTAAATCGAATATCTCATTAGCTGCTAAAAAATCATTTTGTCCGCCACTTTGTTTGAACCCCCAACCCAAATATAGGGCTACAGAGCCCATCTACGAACTCGACCTGTCCCTTGACCCAAGGAATCCTCGCACTAAGTTTCTTCAAATTATATCATTCTCAGCGAGCGTTATCGTGCTGAAAGACGGACAACTTTTTCGAAGTCATAGGTATCCCCCCATTTACGTTTTGGGATCCCAAAAACGCCTCCCCACACCTCTAAAATGAGAGGCCATCTACGCCAGAGTACAGGTGAAGTACCTGTACTTTGGCCCAGTGGATTCTCACACCAAGTTTGTATAAAATATCTCAACCCCTTCGAAGGTTATCTTGCTATCAGGTGGGCGGACAGATTTTTTGAAGTCGCAAGTATCCCGGCACTAACGTTTTAGGATCCCCGCAAAAATGATACAACATGAATAAGTCAGGTAAATTTTCATCAGTGAACCTCGGCCCATCTTGGCATGATTCACAGTCGGCTTAGAGTGGATTATTTAATAAACGGTGAGAGTGGCGAACAATCCTTGGTCACTGATCCTACTAAGCCTTCAGGCAACAACACTCCATTGTGTGCGTCATTAGGGTACGGGTCGAAACCCTGAGTGGCGGAAAATACAGAGTGGCGAAAAATACTGGTGGCGTGAAAACTCTGCCACGTCCTTGAATCCTTTCACGAAGAGATGGTCGAACCCGATCATAAAAGGATTCGAATCCGACCATAACAAAAATCAGATCATATAAATAGGTTATAGATTAAAAATCAGAGATGACAAAAAAGCACTGATATCTAATGGTGGGTTTAGGTCCTGCGTAAAATCCGAGCGTATTTTACGCACGTTTTGAGCTTGAAAACATTTCTAGCAATACGGACGTATCTGAGAAATCGGTCCGTTTTGTATCTAAATACGTCCGTATTGCTAGAAATCTTTTCAAGCTCAAAACGTGCGTAAAATACGCTCGGATTTCAAAATACGCTCGGATTTTACGCAGTGTGTAATTGGACCATAAGGTGATCAGATAACGTGATAGATCACTGAGGATGGTTGGTCATGGAGATAAAAAATTTGATTCCCCAATTCCACAGTGGAAAAAATTGGGAAACGGAAACTGGAAGGATGTAGACTAGAAATTTGAGCGGATTTGTAAGATCGAGGGTTTGGAATCCGAGTCCAAATCTGAATCCAGCTTGACAAGCAGAAGATTCGAATCCGGCCAAAGGACGAGTCCTGGTTTCGGATCCGAATCCGGATTGTGATTCGCCCATCTCTGCTTTCACTTAGGCTAGGTTTTCTGCGGTTAGTGTGACAAATCGTCCCGCGGTGCTTCAGCAAACTGAAGTGTCCAGGCGGTGTTGAAGTCGGTGTTTTCTAAACTCCCGATCTTTTCCAAGCTTACCTTCATATAGTAATCGACGTAGATTGCGAAGTAATTCTTCTCGGAAGCGTCTGTCTTGAAAGTTGTCGCAGCTAGCTGTGGTTCGGTTATCCCGTATCTCTCTTCTAGTGCTACCCATTGCTTAATGCTGTCGTGGGCAAGCTCGAGCTGGAACTGCAAGGCTTGCTTTGTTGCGCTGAATGGGTTGTCTGGTGTTTCTATATGTGCCACGACGTTCTTGAACTTGCCGTTAGAAAACATACTGACATCTACGTGCTGGATGATGCTAACCTGCAATTTGAATAGTATTTATTGCTATGTTTCATTACGTATTTGTATGGCACTTGTAGCTCCAATCAATTTGCCATATATCGATCGCTTTTCGGTCGGTCGGTCGGTCTGTCTAGTCTTTTCGAGTAAGGGTACTTCCAAATGTGCTAGGACGATGAAACTTGGCAGGCATATCATGGACCCGGCAAGACTGACTTGCAAATAGTCACTTCCCAGATCCGACAATCCTGGGGGAGTGGGGGGAGGGGGAATCTGGAAACTTGAGGTATTTTTAACTTTCGAACGGTTGACCGGATCTTAATGAAACTTGATATTTGGAAAGACCTCGTGTCTCAGATCTCCCACTTCAGGTCCGGACCATGTGCTGGGACGATGAAGCCTTACAGTCATATCAGGACCTGGCCAGATTGACTTGGAAATTGGACAAAAAGACAAAAATCAAGGGCCCATTACATGACCATGTGTACTTAATGGTTTTGGTTACAAGTGAATTCCTTGTCCCCTTAAAGTGCGTATCTTAACCACAGATGGCAAAAAATTACTTTTCACCAAACGGTACATTTCCGTGATCCCCAAGTTCCCCGTCATTTGTGGAATTGCAAATGAATTCCTAACCTATTTTGATTGCGCATCTTAACCGTAGAGTGCACAAAATAGTTGTGACCAAACGATAGCCTACATTTTAGTTTTCCCTGAGGATAAGGTCATCCGGGCCATTAAAGAATACGGCTATTCGAATACGGCCTTGACAGAGCGAACCTTAGCTGATTCAGTGCCATGTGGGCGTACAGCTCTTGTTGGGTCCGGTTTTTTTTTTCAAGAAAACAAGAGCAGCAAGGAGTTTGGAGCAGCTTACCCATCGAGACAGTCGTCGTTGCTAGAGAAGCTTTCTCGTTGGATCGACCGCTTGAACGGAACCACTTCTCTTTGTCATGTATCATTCTACCGTCAGCATCTTCAGGCTTTGTGTAGCAGTAAATAATCACTTTCGACTTCTTGACAGACAAGCGGAAATCCTCTTACCTTGACTTTCTTTATTGACTTTCCTGAGTTGTTGGTTATTTGCAGCGAGACAACCAACTTTTCAGAGGGTCGGTACTGAGATTTATCCAGTTTAGCTTCGAGGGACACTTTCCCGTCGCTAAGTAGCTGCATGTTTTTGTCAATGGTCGCTTGTGGCAGTGCAAGGCTCTCTAAGTTTTGGGGAATTTCCTGAATCACGCGAATTCCCATTTTAACTGTTTGCCGCCTGGACGGAATGTCTTCTGGCTTGTCGGCTGAAAGATATAAAGATGAAAGATAATAAAGGATTGTTCATACGCCGCTTTTGACTGTCGGATGGAAGAGCTAGCGTTGTCGCTGGGCTAGAGATCCTGGAAAAGATAGAGGGCGCGTGCTTGGCGTTGGGTGAAACTGTTGCGCTGTCCGAGGAGTCGTATGAGGTTTTCATCACGACACGTCCTTCCGCCTTCTCTTGTTAATGTCTAAGATGGAAGTTTTTTCCGGATTAGCACCTCTTTACCTCCCAAAATTGTATCAGTGCTGCGCTAGTTCAGCTTCAAGACGTAACAACATTGTTTAGCCTGTGGCAAAAATGCTCCTTAGTAAAAACTAAATCTCTATTGAGTTTTTTGAACCTGAATACCTTTAGCCTCTTGAAGATCGTCTTTTGAAATAGCAATTTGTGTAATTGGATGTTTTCGAGTGTTTCCTAGGCTTTTGATAAATCTTAGTTGCATTATGCAAGCTAGGGGAAAGGTGGAGTGAGATAGGATCAGATGTCGTGTGCATGTTACCAAAGACTAACGTAAGAAGACCAAAGGTTTCGATGGGATCCCAAAAATTTAATATTCGATACAGACAAATGGGTTTTGGCTTTGCCAGACTGCTTGAATATTTTTACTATTAAAACTTAGAAACAGATTAGATATAGCTAGATATAGATACAGATACAGATACAGATATAGCTAACCATAAACCAAGTTCAGATATGGATTCAGCATGTGTGTTTACCCCTATTTTGACGAAACTGATCGAAACCTCCTGCCTTACTTCTGCCAGATTTCCGGTTTCGCCCGAATTCCGGATGAACTGCGAGTCCGGCAAAAAAATAAAGCTCTTAGACGAATTCAGCGTATCTCCTTACCCCTATGTCGAACATCTAATCAACTTCAAATAAAACTCATAACAATCTTTCCGGTTTCAGCCGGACGGGCGAACTACATGTCCGGGTAGAAGATTGTCCTGGATTCGCATCTTTTCTCACCCCTCAATCGGACATCTAATAAACTTCAAAGAAAACTTTTGCTTTTAACAAATTTTCCAGTTTTGGCCGGATTCCGGGCGAATTACTTGTCCGGGTAGAAAATGATTTTCACATCCATTGGTCAGCATGTCTTCTTACCCCTAAATCGAACATCTAAATCAACTTCAAATATAACTTTTACTTTTAACAAACTTTCCGGTTTGGGCCGTATTCCGGGCGAAATACTTGTCCGGCTAGAAAATATTCCTCTTGTCGGAACCCCTTAATCGACTATCTCATTGGCTGTTTTAAAATATTTTGTTTGCTCCATAATTTGGACCCTCTCCCCCACCCTTAAATATAGAGCCACAGAGCCCGTCTACGAACTCGACCTTTCCCTCTACCCAAAGAATCATGACATCAAGTTTCATCAAAATATCTCATTCCCTTCAAGAGTTATCGTGCTGACAGAAGGACGGCCGGACGGACAGACGGCAACTTTTGCGCTGTCACAGGTATCCCTCCACTTACGTTTTCGGATCCCAAAAAGTGATTATCGGCTATTGAACCTTCGGATAACCTACAAAACAAGCATTGGGCTTTACAAATTCCTAGCTAAAAGCTCCGAGTTTCGTTTCGTGTCTTGGCTTTCGAAACCGTCTTGGACCCGGTTCTGATGTACAATACCTGTGTAAAGCCGGACATCATAGTTAATTCCAATAGCGGCGCCTTTATATTCCTTTGCTGGCAGAAGTCTCACAGAAGGTGGTAATTTCTTCAGTATCGAAATTCGAAAAGGTTTCGCCGAACTTCCGAGCTTTTGAAGGAGCAGTGACTGGAAGAGAGTACAAACGTTCGTTTACGACTTTAGACGAAGAGTGTCAAGGTTCTCGTTGTACCACTTCCCCTTGAGGACTTTTCCGGCATAAGTATTGCTACTTCTGGCATTTTTTTTTTCGAAGTGTATTATATGATTTGACTATTTTTACTTTTTCGTCAAAATCATTTTCACAGAGCAAGCTATTATTTTCTGGAGTGCTAATATTTCGTCGGCAATGTCATTTTTACGAGAAGAGCTTTTCAAAAGTAACTAGACCTACTTTGCAGCAACCTTTCTTCGGCTTTGTTTCTTCGCTCGCAACACTTTGGTTTTGTTTCTTCGCTATCTGTTGCTGAATTTGTCAAGCAATCGAGGTTTTCAAAATGGTATGTTCCAAGAAGAAGTTTTTTCTGGACTGATAACGCGATCCGTAATCACACAGCTATCCTTCAGCGTTGGAAAACAAACTACGATGTATCGGAATTAGGGAAAAACATTATATAACCTAGATGGTATTATAAAGCTATCCTTAACTTTTCAGGGTCAAAATAATGCGTAAACACTTAATTTAATTCTGAATGAATGAATGAATGAATGAATTTTACTGACCCACTGCACTACAATGAGGACTAGTGGAGTATAATAAAAGAAACTGGAAAAGGAAAAAGCAAAAACACAAAGTACATGAACAATAACAATAACACTTAAAGGACGGTAACTAATCATACTCGATCATTCCTGGCCGCACAGACGTTTGATCCAGGGGTGGTTGCAAGAACGAAGGATTCGATCACGGAGATCTTCCACCGCGGTAACAGGTTCATTAACTTTAAATCTGTTGATTAAATAGGTGTTCCGCGTCCATAGTGGCAATTTTAGCAAAAATTTAAAGTAACGAAAGAATAGTGAACGGATATGTTTGATTTCAAAACGGGTAAAAATTTTCCAGCAGGGGGTGAGGTAGAGGACATGAGGAAGGGCTACAGTATTGTACAAAATAGCAACATATTTCCGACAGAATCGACGCTTATTTGCCACTATGGATGCGTACGCCGTTCGGAGTTTTTTCCCCAGATACTCAATAAGCAAACAACGTGTTTCGCGGAGACTTCTCCGGATTGGGACACCAAGGTAGATGACCTGAACAGACGGTTCAAGAACGGCGCTCCCCAGTTTAACAGGTTGGCTAGTAGATAAACGATCATTAAAGAACAAAATATTTGATTTCGAGGGGTTAAACGTTAAACCAACTTTTTTGTACTCCTTTTCGAGGATATCATAATTTTCAGTATGTGTAGGGACGTGTCTGCACAGGTTAAGTAGATCATCTGCATACGTTAGCAACGCAACGGATTTTAGACTGTGCTTCTAGTACACTATTGTTGAAGAGGTCAGGGGAAATAACTGATCCTTGGCGGACACCTTTCTCAACGGGAACTTCAACAATCTTATGAGGATCATTTGGGACCTTGATACAAGCCTTAAGCCGACGGTACATATAATACAAAACCTTCACAATTCTAAGTTACAGCGATAGGCCATGGAGACTAATTTTCTTACCCTCAGATTGATAGAGATCAAATAAAATATGCACTAAAAATTGCATCTAGCCCCTCTTGAACCCCTTCTAGCAACCGATTATTGCAACAAGTCCATCTCCCGTGATAGACATGGTACCAAATCGTTCTTACGATCAAACACACTGAAAACAAATAATAGGTACACCAACTAGCAAAAGTTTCTAATCCCTCATCGCCGAAGATGATTATGGTCTAACAGCCGATTGTTGCTTGCAAGTCCCCTACATGTCTCACAATCGGGATCGGCCTATTTTTGGTTTCAGTGTCTACGTTGCTACTAAAGTTGTGAACCCCTCCAAACTTTCAAACTGTTGTATCTCATGAAGGAACTTTTGTACCAAAAAACGGATGATATATACTTTGATCAGCTCATCATGGTCGATCAATTTCCGTTGTAAAAAAATCTGTGTGTATTAGTTAAAAAGTTGACGAAAAACCGCAACCACTTTTACCCTTACCACTTTTTAGCAATAAGCTGAAATCGAGGTACTAGGAAAAAAATAAATAAAACAGCGAGGACGAAACCAAAGTGTTGCTCTCGCAACACAATTAGAACCGGAAAGGCGGGCATAGTGAAGTAGGAGACACTATGAATATCCTAGACAACGGGTTATGATATTTGGTTGGCGCAGCTTTCTCTCTTACTCTCTCCTGCATTGATGCATGTTATCCTCTCTCTCTGTCCGTCTGTTTGTGTCCGAGGAAGTAGTCCACAAAAGTTCTAGTATCTAAGCAAGTAGCCCACTCTAAGAGGTACATAAAAGCTGTACTCCACTTCAACTCGAATGAATGCTGCTCTCTAATGGATGCGTCGAATAATTTTGTGAAAAAAATAAAAGGCGCTCCTCCTCTTGTCAAGTTTGAACCGTTGAGGTTTGGGTCGCTCAAACAAGAAAATCGTGGGTCGTGACTGAATGTGAAACCAATTTGCACCCGGTCGATGTGAAGATTCTCGTAACATATGGGCATTAGGGTCTGGAAAAGATTCGAGCTGGTAGAAGCAATACCAGTCAAATGTAGTAGCAGAGACAGTTTAAAGGGGGGGGGGGTTAGAGGATCTTCAGGCTCATAACAGCTTGTTCTACAGTTTTATGAGGGGTTGGAATCTTTTTGACCTAATCTCTTTGATCTTTTAAAACTATACTCTGGTTTGATCCAGCAGCTTTGGCAGTTCTCGTTCTAAGCCTTTGTGCGGCCGGTTAACTCCTAGCGAAAACAGGAAAAAAATGCATCATCGCTTTTTCTGGAGTTTCTCGTAAATAATCGTCGGAAGCATGATACGCATCGAAAACAGCGAGACAAGGAAGTGTGAAAATCATGAAGTTGTTGGTTAGGGGCTTATGGTGTACCATCTGAAAGTCGGGTCTCCGGGTAGAAGAATTGATGGAGCGCGGTTACGGAGGTAGGGTTCACTGGCATTATAGGTACGACGGGTCCTTTAGTGTTTATTGAAATTAGTAAAGTTTTTCGCCCATCGTTTTATATTTCGTGTTCATTGGTTCTAATTATTGTAATTCTTGCGCCTTCCGGGGCATTGGCCAATCGTAAGTTGTGTGGTTTTCACCCATCCCCTCCTAGACACAAGCGCTTGGAACCGCCCCTTGGTAGAAGGGTGGAGAGCAAAAATTCCTGTAACAAGAACGGTGTGACCGACTTGTATAGACTCTACTAGTAGGACCAGCCTTACATGATGTGAAACTATGTTACCTGAGTGGAGCTGTAGCTTGTCGTAATTATTGCCTTTCTTGTTCCTTCCAGTGGATGAATTTGTTCTAAGCAAAGCAGTGATTCGTTTGATAGTCTCAACCCCATAACTTCTTCGTCGTCCCGTCCGTACCGGAATGTTAGGGTTAGCTGCATGAAGACCTTAAATGATTTGAAATAAAAATTTAAACCTAAAAAACAAAACGAATGATTGAGAAATCAATCAATCAATCAATAATTTTATTAACTATAATATGGTTACCAATATAAAAATGGCACAGAACGTGCCCATACGGAGCATGTGAAAAACAAGACCAAAGGTTTCGATAGGATCCCAGAAATCTAATATTTGATCCAGACAATTGGGTCTTTTATTCACCAGATCCTGTCGTCGCCAGGCTAATATTATCAGAAAAAAAAAAGTTCAGATATACCTCTATAAGCAATATCTATTTTGACGATACTGACCGAAACTTCCTTCCGGTTTTGGCCGAATTCTCAGCGAACAACTTTTCCAGCAAAAAAAGAAAATTCAGAATCGAATTCAGCGTATCTCCTTATCCTTATAAAGAACATCTAACCAACTTCAAATAAAACTTTAACTTACCAAAAAAAATTCCGGTTACAACCGGATTCCGGACGAATTATATGTCGGGGTAAAAAATTATTGTCATGTACAGACTCAGCGTCTCTTCTTACCCCTAAGTCTGTCATCTAATCAACTTCAAATAAAACTTTCGCTTTTAACAAGTTATCCAGTTTTGGCCGGATTCCAGGCGAACTAGTTGTCCGGGTAGAAAATACTTCTCACATAAGTATTCAGCATGTCTTACCCTTAAGTCGAACATTTGATCAGCTTCAAATGAAACTTTTACTTTTAACCAGCCTTCCGGTTTTTGCCGGATTTTGGACGAACTACATGTCTGGTTAGAAAATGGTTGTCACCGTCGTGTTCGGCATGTCTTCTTACCCCATAATCGACTATCACATTAGCTGTTTAATAATACCTTGTTTGCCCCTTAACTTGAACCCCCTCCCCCAACCCTAACGCAAGGGCTACAGAGCCCATCTAAGAATTTGACCTTACCGTTGACCCAAAGAATCCTCACACCAAGTCTCATCAAAATATCTCATTTCCTTTGGGAGTTATCGTGCTAACAGACGCGGACAGACGGACAACTTTTACGAGGTCATATCCACTTACGTTTTGGGATCCCAACAATAAAGGAAAGAAAAAATCGCATTCTACCAGAAAATCTTAACTAAAATCTTTTGTGTATACACTGGAATATGGCGCGTTCCATGTTCCAGCTTCCCACGTTCCAAATGGCACGTCCTGGCACTTTTCATGTAGAATTGGGTTAAAAGCTCGTGAAAGTCCCGAAACCGTGTTTCTCTATTTTTACAAGAAGGGTCTTCTGGCTCGGTTATCCCTGACAGGATTTCAGTAGGCAAACACTACAAAAGTTCTTTGGAATTTCGTAAGCATGAACTCAAAAGCTCGCTCACCAAAAGCCGTCCTACCAGAACTGAGCTGAAAGGTACGGTAATGAACCATGCAGTGGGCTTTAAAGGACCCCTCTTGCTTATTCTGCCTTTTACAATATACCTAGCTCCGTTATGGAATTAAAAGCTTTTGAAATCCACATATTTCTCCATTGTTTCCTTTTGTGCCAACGAATTTTTAGTGCCTTTTCGGCCGTGCCGAGTTTTTGCGCGTTACACAACGCAAAGTTTCCCAGAATCTACAAAGTCCGCTGACAATTCTTTCACACACAAGGACATGAAAATCTTCTGTTTTTGACAAATTTTATTTGCTTAGTTTTCGTACTTTTTATCCACCGCGCGTTCAGATTTCAAATCTTTTGCGGCAAGCCGCCGCGTCGGACAGCAGGAAGGCTGGACTGAGTCGACAAGCGCTAACAAGAAAATCGCTAAATTCAGGTTGAAAGAAACGGTACTTTCGAAAAATATTATCTCTGATCCATTTCATAGTGAAAAGATCATTTCTAGTAAGAGTTGTGCTTCAACTATTTGTCACATCTCATACGATACCGTAGATGATGATGATGATGTAATTTTATTCACGCACTTAACAAAAGGAATATGGCGCAGTACAGACAAATAAAAGGAAGACATACACTGAGCTTTCAATAATGTAGTAAATGCACAAGATAAACAACAGCTGTAAGCTCATATGGCACTTGCATGGGTTAAGATGTTTTGATTGATCAAAAGTAAGTTTCGACTTTGCGGTTGAGATGCGCACTCTAAGGGAGCTGGAACTTCATCCGTAAGCAAAACCCTTGAGGCAAAAATGCTAATGGGCTGATGAGCATCATGAAAATGCATATATTTCTTAAAGTATGTTTTTACTTTGCGGTCAAGATCGGTACTTTAAGGAATAATCGGATTTGGGAAGTAGCAATTTCTAAGCAAACGTTGTTGAATCTCCAGTATTCCAGCGAAGTTTCATCGTCCTAGCACATTTGGAAGTACCTTAAAGCGCGATCACCGGATCCCAGACCCCTCCCCCCTCCAACTCCACCCACAATACCCGGAGCCGATCCGGTACTGTAAATGATTAATCCAGAGCAGTTTCATCGTGAAAATCCCCAAAACCACGGAATTCCGGGAAACCCCTCCCCCCCCCCCCATAAGTGTCCGGATCTAGTACAATGGTCTAAAGGATTTATCTAGAGCAGATGCTTGTTCTTCCCAGCAAGTTTCACTCCGACCCCTCCATTCTAACCGATTCTTGAAATTTCCGCCCCCCCCCCAACTCCCCCTGGCTACCGAATCCGGTCAAGACTTTAAACGGGACATCACATATATATAATCTACTCAGTTATTAGCTTTCATTACAATCTGATCGCCCGTTCAAAAGTTACACACTTCTCAATTTCCCGGATTCCCCTGCCCTACACTCCCCCCAAAATGGTCGGATCGGAAAACTGATTATTTCTAAGTTTGTTTGGTCGGGTCTCTGATATGCCTGTCAAGTTTCATGGTCCTAGTTCAACTGGAAGTACCCTAACTCGAAAAAGTGTGACAAAATGCCCTAAACTTTCAAGTTTCCAGCGCCCCCACTCCCCCGCATATGGTTGGATCGGGAAACTGATTATTTCCAGTTTAGTTTGGTCGGGTCCTTGATATTCCTGCCAAGTTTCATTGTCCTAGCACATCTGGAAGTACCCTAACTCGAAAAAGTGTGACAAAAAACTCGGACCGACCGACAGACCGATAGACGGAATTGTGATCGGTATATGGCACTTGAGCCAGAGGCTGCAAGTGCCATAAAAATGAACATTAAAAAGAAGAAAAGGGATTAATCGGGTTTAAAAAATCTTCTTCCTAGTTGGAATTCGGAGAAATGGCCAAGGGCAAAAGGTGAAGATCCTGGGCAATTGAAGATAACTTTGCACAAGGGTCAGATAGCAAAAAAGTTACAGTTATATGGGAATTCACATAGCAGCGAGGAAGGTACAAAAGAAATTTACAATAATTGAAATAATAAGTCCTGATACATTTTAAATCTTTTCGTCTCAGGATACCAAAAATTTCGGAAAGGTTGCAGACAAGGGGAGACCAAAAACTATTATATAAACTACAAAGGGCTTTTCTGTTATACCTTCGTCTATTTGGAACAATTTTTCCATATCCGAAACGAATGTAATCGTGAACAGCCGAAACAGCGCTGAACATGATAATGTTAACAGAAAGGCCAATGTGAGAAAGACTCTGACAAATCGTTTTTATGGTAGATTCTAATCCACTTTTAGTTCGCGTTTCTTAGTAGAATGTCGTCTGCATAAGCTATGTAATTAATACTTAGGTCTCCAAGGAAAAATGTTGGCAATAGACTTGAGAGGCATTCATAAATGGCACTTTTAAAAACAAAAGGAGATAGGACTCTACCCTGTGGTACCCCCTTGCTCACAGGAATGGGTTCCGGAACCGCCCCTGACCATTTCGACCGAACAATCGCGTTACCGTACGAGAACCTTACATAAACAATGGAAGCTTTAACACCATGACGCAACAAAGAAAGTAGAGCCTGTGAATGTACAGTATTATCGAAAGCTCCAGAAACGTCGATTGCAGAAAGATGAACGGCAAATTTTCCAAGAGTCGTCTCCTTGAGAATCGTAGACAGGACTCTATGGGCATGGCTGCAACTGAGTCTTTTTTGAAAACCAAACTGGAAGTCGCCGAGCTGGCACTGGACGTAATCTTTGGCACTAATAGATATTCAAAAATTTTAGTAGAGCTGAAAATAACAGAGCTGTGGGCGTTAGGTTGCTTAATATTTAGCGGTCGACTTTGAAATGGTTCGTACATGTTGATGTCAAGCGTTAGGCTACGGTTTTAGCTTGATTAATTGGATTTGTGAAGTACAAGTGTACGATCCTTTGTACAATTCGTAATTTTCCGCAATTACTTGTACTTGCTGTTGCTCGACGTAAAGTGCCAAAAGACATCGAAAAACAGCTTATCGTTGGACTTCTTTCCGTCACAGAAATTACTTTGTAAAATTTGCTGCCACGATCCCTGTCTAGTTCCATAAATTTTACGATAATATACAAAACTTTTATGTTTTTCACTCTGTTTATGTATGTAGGATCGTTTGCCTGCTGTAAATCTCCTTGGTGAGAATCGCTTGCTTTATCCAAGAGACAAGCACACGTCTTCATACAGTGAGTTTAAATTGAATTATCATCCGCTTTTCAGACATTCTGGTTTGACTCGACCATCATTCGCTGTGCATCTAGGAATCTTTTATTGTCGTTTTGGGCCAAGTAGCCGTTTAACTGTAGTGTACGATGGCTTTTTGGGAACAAACAAGATCTGGACCTTCAAGGCTAGAATTTCCTTCTCTTAACATTAGCACGATAACAATATATCTTATAAATAAAATACATTAAAGCCATTGGTATTAAAGGGAAGTATAATCAAGAGTTTTCCTGAACTTACCTTCTTGTCCTTTACTTCTGCTTCGTTCACCGAGTAGACTCCCTCGATTGAGAGGATCCCCTTTTCAGAAATGATAAAATCTCTCGTTGGTAAGTAAAGTGCAATCGCATTGTTTCCGGACACTTTCTTGTACACCCTAGAAAAGGCATTTCTAAGAAACTCAATTACTTAGTAACGGCGTCTCCTAGTTGGTCAAAAATAGATTTTCGTCAGATATATGGGGAGCTGGACACAAAAATCATTCATCGCGTAGGCTACTACTGGTGAAAAATTACGGAACGAGGGTAAGATTGTTTTCTGCTGCTTGCTTTGGGGTTGGGATCCCGACGGGGTAACTATAGTTGCGTTTTCGCTGATACCATGGTATCTGTTACCACGGTAAATAGATCTGCAATTAGTCGTTTTTGCAGTTATCGTGGTATCTGATACACGATGCTCTGCAGAAACGACTGTTGCCGAAATTGTACTTTTCGAAGTCATCCCAAAAGAAAAACAGATATCCAGCTACATCACTAAGTGCTAAACTTCTTTCTCACCAATCTGACAAAATTTGATGAAAGTGAGATGACTTTTCAGATACCACGGGCCAGTTACCACTGTCGGACCGTAGTATCTGAATATCTGATACCACGATAACTGGCCAGATACCACGATAACTGCAAAAACGCCTTTTGACCGTGGTATCAGATACCACGATAACTGCAAAACGACTTTAGACCGTGGTAACAGATACCATGGTATCAGCAAAAACACAACTTATGACTTTGTAAAGTTTTTCGTCCGTTCGTCCGTCTGTCTTGTAGCAACTGTGTGCTACGTTTCAGTGTGATCCGCTGGTATTTTTGATCAGTAAAAAAAAAATTATAATTGAATTGTAAAGTTTGCAACATTTCTTGTGAAATTGCCAACCTCTTTGCCCTTTACCTTCATATACTGTACGGCAAAAAATGGGTGTATGTCTACTGTAGTTATCCTGTAGAACCTCCGTATTTCGTCCCGTGCACTGACTATGAATACCCCAACAAAACTGGACAAAGCTAGAGGTACTTGCTGAGCTTTGAGTTGACGCCCGTCTTCTTCGCTCTTAGCCGCTGCGCATTGAGAGGAAAAGACCGTAGCAGGCGTGTATGACTGTCCTCTGCAGCGACGCCATCATGTTAAACAACCTATTGTCGCTTACTCTCGACGTTTCTTCTCCGGGGTTGTACTGCGATGAGCTGTCTGTACAGGCAACGAATTGCGGTGTTCAGCGTAGCTCCCAAATTCCGCTCGTTTGCACCCGGAATCTGTTCGACGCCGCATGGTCGTATTACAGAGATCGGGAGACGGAGGTTCTTTTGCTTATTTGTTCTTGACTGTACTAGCATTCAAGAAAAAGTCCTAGACTCCTCGGTGATTGAACAGTTTTCCTGGGAAAGAAGGGTCCCTAATTGCAATGGAAGCCGCAGGTGCTTCGCCCGCCACCCCTGCGATTTCGTTGGATTACTCTTCGAAGCTCGTTATGTTGAGAGCATTACTGATGTTACTTCTCATCTCAAGGGTCTTTACCTTTCTTTGGATAGTGTTTTCTAAGAGGAAAATTGTGGTCGACTTATTTTTGTGGGAAAGGATAAACCGTGCCACTTATTATACGGAATTGAATTGCCTCAAAGTTAGGCCCCATGACACTACCACCATAAGGTTTAGGAGTGTTTTTTTTTTGCAGACAGAGTATACTTGTTCAGACGTAATTTTAAGCACTGATCAAGGGAAACTATAGAGCAGTAAGAAACAAGACGTATGCTGTGAAAAAAAGGAAGTTAGCAGTATTAATTATAAAAAGCCTGGATAAGTTTTTAATCTTTAGGTCGTAGAATGCTAAAATTTTCTGTAAAAATGCAAATAGAATCAAAAGCAAAAGATGTTACATCCGTTACCAAGGGCTTTTTGGTTGTACATTTCTGTCTTATATATATAATTTATAATACACGAGTAACAGCTACTTATTAGATATACTACCGATTATTTGGCATTAAGGTACTTCTACGTTGGGTCCAAGGACGTTGTGAGATTGCTGATGGTTACTGTAGTCAACTGTTGGTTATGAGTACAATTTTTATGATGTGATCCTGTGTGGATTCAGAATGGGGGCTAAATAACGGTGGAAGTCATTGTAGAGGATGACAGAGATTTACTGGATCACCTTGCTAAATAAAAACAACGCTGTATTGTACCTCTGCTACAGCCTTGAGGAACAAGACCAACGGTTTCGGTGAAATCCCAGAGACCATTATTTATTGGACTTCTTCGTCTAGACAGTCGGGTTCTTCGCCAGTCGGGGATTTTCGATCTTCGCCAGACCCCGTAAACATAATATTTCCCCCCAATCAACCAACCTAATCATATCCGTTAGGTAACTCTTTTGTTTAATTCCGGTCTATCGCGGATTACAGCCGGAATATCTGTGCTAAACTCATAGAATAATGCGATCCAACACCGCGTTATATATATATGAATATATATGAACCAGCTTCTAAGTTTAGCAGAGGATTTTGTTTCCTGGAATGTCCTGTTTATATTAGGTTCCAATCTTCTCATTTACCAACATGAAATATTGTTAAAAGGAATTTCTGTTTTCTCTGAATCCGAAGAATCCGGTTTGGATTCTGGCTGGAAAATATATTTTCTATGTCTTCTTACCTCGTGGTCGAAACCACGAACGCCCTGCGACAAAGGCATAACACCAAACCTACTTAGTGTCTGTACTTTTGACGGATTACTTCCGTTGATCGACCTAGGAGGTAAAATAATAGATATATCGATTTTATTCAAATAATGTTTCGAAGTCAGCTTGGGCTCAAGGAATATTTATATAGATTTTATATGTCAGCTTACCTCAGACTCGGTAAACAACTTGTTCAGAAGTGTAAGCTACACCAAGTTCCTTTTTTTCCGGCCGAAAATCGGCCAGGCACGAAAAGAAAGTAAATAAACAGGCTCGCTTGGTTCTCTTGCCCTTAACTACACTCCAACCGACTTCAGACGAAATTTTTACGTATCATTAATTTCCTTTTTCTACCGGGGTTCCGAGCGAAGAAGTTGTCTGGGGAAAAGTAAAGTTCAGATAAAAATTCAGCATGTCTCTTTACCTATATTTATGATTGATAAATCAGCTCGGCGAACTAGTTGCCCCGGTGTTCCAGCGATGAGCGGAAAAATAGTAATTAATAAAATAATTATAACGTTCGTCTAGCATGAAATGCTCATACAGTTCAAGAAAGAAGCTAGAGCTAAGAAAAAGAAAATCAAATTCCTACTCCTGTCAGCATCCACAGAGTCGGGACATAACCCATTTGGGACCCCTGTCACCGTTTTGGCTTGATAGTTCCGTAGTCATTTTCTGCTCTATCGGCTTTGATTTCTAAAAAAGTTGAAGTATGTTTCATACCTACATAGTAAGAACTCGCCAAGGGCTGGATTAGATTGCTGTTCTGGCTGCTTGTCCTTTTTGTTGGAATTTTCTTCATTGTCCTGAGAATGGGTGCTGCAATAAAGACAAAGGTGCACATTAGTTTGGCAGCTTTTGATCTTCGTATCTTTATATAAGATGCAGAGAGATTTTAAGTAATTAAGAACGAGGATGATGGTAGAAAGGAAAACAATCAAGCTGCTGTTCTTTACTTTGCTGATATTAGAAGATCACAGTATAAAAGGTTACCGGTAGTTTGGTAGCTATTCATTTTCGTTCCCTATTCTTTAACATACAAGAGGTATAAAATAATTAAAAAAGGAGTGTTAAGGTAGAGTTGAATCAAAATGAAGTTCGAACATTCGTTTTTAGCCGAGTAGTAAGTTTAACAGATGTTGTGAGATTGCCTAATTCTAAAACGACCGACTTTCCAAGGTTTCCGTCTGCCTTTCCGTTCGTTAGCACGTAAAAAGGAATTTTAAGGTAGAATTACGTTGAAAATGTAGCAATAACTTCTATCCGCGTGTACCTGCGTAAGCACGATACAAATGGAAAGATACAGTTTAAACTCGTTGTAAGACCCTTTGCGTCGATAGTACCAGAATTTATTTTTAAATTGCCCTGTAGTCCCATTTTAGGGGAAGATAAGGGATTAAAAATTAAAGCTTGAAATTTTGTCTATTGACGTAACGGACGGGTAATTTTGCAATTAGGAGGTAAGCTGTGCTGAATCCATAACTTGTTTTTTCTTGCCCGACAAGTATTTCGTCCTGATTGGGATCTGAAAAGAATAAGTCCTTGCCTTATTTTTGGCTCTGGAGGGAGAGCACCGAAGGACCCATGTTCTACCACACTGATTCCCCTCATTGTTTTTGGTACGGTCCTGCTTGGGAACCTATGCCCTCCCTCCGGAGCTAGAGGAAGGCATTGACGGTGCGTGCCTCCTGGTGCAGCATACTTCACTTGCACCATGCAGTACTATGCCTTCTTTAAGTCGATCCCAGCAACTGGCAGATTGATAATTCAGAAGAAAGGTTAAACTTAAAGTTTACTATGAGTCGATTGAAGGGGTGGTATTGGGATAAGCTCCCGCTTTTGCGATCCCTCTGAAATCTTTAGTCTTGTTCCTTACTGCCTTCTGCTTCCGGTGTGGGAAGAGCACGTCTGTAAGTGGTACCTAGAAACCGAGGTCGGAGGTCTTTATTTTGTAAATGAGATCCGAACAAAGTTCATCTTCTTACCAAATGAGAAAGTACTGTTCTAGAAATCCTTTAATTGCAGTACGGTCTGCTTGACCAAGTAACCACCAGAATTGAAAAATAGGACTTACGCCGTGGAGTACTATACATTCGTCAGTAGCACTCACTGCCGTACATCATTTCTTGTTTCAGAACTTGTTATGTGACAAGTTGAACTTACAGTGACTCACAGACAGAACAACTTCGTCGCAGGACCAACATCTCTTTCAAAAGTCTTGTAAGTTCCGCTCTCTTTCTTCTGTTTCAACCGCCACGTTGTTTGAGGAGCCTCTCGAAACTCTTACCTGTCTTTCACTGGCGATTCCATCTCCTTCAGATCCTTTCACCTGTATCTTCTCCAGAGAGCAACACCTGAACTGGGACCGTGGAAAGTGTAGTCAGATCTGAATCTCTTTTTTGAGGAAAACGCGCAACTCATTTGTAGAACACGGGTAAATCCTACAGTTTCCGGACTTTCGTATACTTCACTTTTGTCTGGTTAGTGGAATGGAAGGTTGAAGTGCTGTAACAGACCATAGAGATCTTGGATCTTCCAGGGACGAGAGGAAAGACTGGTTTTCATCTTCTCGTTCTTTCGTTACTTGTCTAATTTCTTACTAGTTAATCAGGGACAGAAATTTAGCATGGTTTGTCAAGATGGAGGTGTGGTAGGAAGGCAAGGCTTTGACGCTAGCTCGATTGTCATGGTTTTTGGGATCCCAAAACGTAAGTGGAGGGATACCTATGACATCGCAAAAGTTGTCCGTCCGTCTGTAAGCACGATAACTCTCGAAGGGAATGAGATATTTTGATGAAACTTGGTGTGGGGATTGTTTGGGTCAAGAGTAAGGTCGAGTTCGTAGATGGGCTTTGTAAGCCCTATATTTAGGGGTAGGGAGCGGGATTAAATTAAGGGGTAAGCAAAATATTTTTAAACAGCTAATGGGACAGTCGATTATGGGTAAGAAAACATGCTGAACACGGTGGTGGAAACCATTTTCTCACCGGACAAGTAGTTCGCCCGGAATCCAGCCAAATCCGGAAAGTTTGTTAAAAGTAAAAGTTTTATTTGAAGTTAATTATATGTTCGGTTTAGGGGTAGTAAGACATGCTGAACACGATGGTGAAAATCATTTTCTCGCCGGTTAAGTAGTTCGCCCGGAATCCAGCCAAAACCGGAAAATTGTTAAAAAGTCTTCGTAGTTGATGAGATATCCGATTTAGGGGTAAGAAGAGATGCTGAATCCGTGTATGACAGTCATTTTGTACCCGGACATATAGTTCGCACGGAATCCGGCTGGAACCGGAAAATTTGTTTTAAGTTAAATTTTAATTTGAAGTTGATTATATGTTCGATATAGGGGAAAGAAGATACGCTGAGTTTGATTTTAGCCTCTTTTTTTTGCCGGGCAGGTACTTCCGAAATTCGGCTGAAACTGGGAAATTCGCAGAAGTAAGGCAGGAAGTTTTCGTCCAAACAGGTATGACTTATAGGGGTAAACACAAACATGCTGAATCCATATCTGAACTTGGTTTTCTCTCATGATTAGCTTTTTGGCCTTAATCTGTTTCTGAATTTTAATAGTAAAAATGTTCAAGGAGTCTGGCGAAGACTGGATCTGGCGTAGACAAGACCCAATTGTCTGGATCAAATATTGAATTTTTGAGATCCCATCGACACCTTTTGTCTTGTTGCCTGCTGTCTTCTCTTGTCATAGAGAACCGAGTACGCATTAGTTTCCGACCGGAAAGAACAGTGTTCCTCGGTTTTCTTCTGTCTCGGTAATTTCCTTTCAGTTCTGGTTAGATGACCTTCTGGAACTGGGGCCATGAATGTGCCCATGAGTGAGGCGTGTGAGGTCAGTGCGCAAACCCAAATCCATGTGCGTTATTGAAGTTTAGGGCGTAAAATGTGTCCTAAATCGTGACCGATTATCGATAAATTACAAACTCGTTATGCTAGTATTTTTTGGGATCCCAAAACGTAAGTGGAGGGGTACATATGACATCGCAAAATTTGTCCGTCTGTAAGCACGATAACTCTCGAAGGGAATGAGAAATTTTGATGAAACTTGGTGTGACGATCCTTTGTGTCAAGGGAAAGGTCAAGTTCGTAGATGTGCTCTGTAGCCCTACATTTAGGGCTGGGGTAGGGGGTACAAATTAAGTGGCAAACAGAATATTTTTAAACAGCTAATCAGGTAGTCGATTAAGGGGTCAAGACATGCTGAACACTGTAATGAAAATCATTTTCTCGCCGGACAAGTACTTCGCCCGGAATCCAGCCAAAACCGGAAAGTTTGTTAGAAGTAAAAGTTTTATTTGGAGTTGATTAGATGTTCGATTTAGGGGTAAGAAGACATGCTGAACACTGATGTGAAAACCATTTTCTACCCGGACAAGTGATTCGATCGGAATCCGGCCAAAACCCGAAATTTTTAAAAGCAAAAGTTCTATTTGTAGTTGATTAGATGTTCGATTTCGGGGTAAGAAGAGATGCTGAATCAGTATATGACAATCTATTTTTACCTGGACATATAGTTTGCTCGGATTCCGGCTGAAACTGGAAATTTTGTTATAGGTTATATTTTACTTTGAAGTTGAGTAGATGTTGGATATCAGTCAAATCAATCGATCAAGTCTAATCCAAATAGCTAAAAGCTAGAAGAGGAATACAAATTTACGAAATACACAGACACGAAACAAGTTAACTAAGACACTTACAAGATATGACCAGAAATAAATAATGGGTTAAAACTACGTAAAAATTGGGCAGAAGAATTAGCAGGATAGGGAGAAAAGTGATTGCCAGTATTCCTCTCGGACCGACGCACGGAAGACGGGAGGTGAGGAGGGAATAGGAGTAAGGAGATACGATGAATTCGTTTTTGAGCTTTTTTTTTCGCCGGACAAGTAGTTCGAAATTCCGCCAAAACCGGAAAATTGGTAGAAGTAAGGCAGGAAGTTTCGATCTGTTTCGTCAAATTAGATATGACTTATAGCCGGGTAAACACATATGCTGAACCCATATCTGAACTTGTTTTTCTCAGATGATAAACTATTTGGCCTTAATCTGTTTCTAAATTTTAATAGTAAAGATGTTCAAGTAGTCTGACGAAGGCAAGACGCAATTGTCTGGATCAAATATTGAACTTTTGGAATCCCATCGAAACCTTTGGTCTTAAATATTCTTTGAGCCCAAGCTGACTTTGAAACATTTATTCAAACAATGTTTACAACGGATGAGTCAGCTACGATTCTTCATGAGCGATATTTCGGCCCTTCTTGGCAAGGGTCCTCGTCAGGCTGTCAATCTTCTGGTCAAAGATAAACGTCAGAAGATTGACAGCCTGACGAGGACCCTTGCCAAGAAGGGCCGAAATATCGCTGATGAAGAATCGTAGCTGACTCATCCGTTGTAAACATTGTTTGAATAAACCTTCGGTCTTGTTGCTTTCTCCTGTATGGCTTGCATTTTCTTGGTCAGATTGTCGTTAAAATTGACGAAAACTAACATGGCATTAAGTTTTGATTTTGGGATCCCAAAACGTTAGTGACGGAATACGAATGACTTATAATGTTTGTTCGTCCATCTGTATGTCTGTCTGTTAGCGCGATCACTCTTGAAGAGTTTGAGATATTTTGCGCAGACTTGATGTGGGGATCATTGTGGTCAAAGTACAGGTCAGGTTCGTTTATTGGCCCCCTGGTCGTACATTTAGGAGTGGGGCATGTGTTTCAACAAAAGGATGAAAAACTAATCAAGCTTACATGACAAGTGATTTAAGGGCAAGGAGACATGCTGAATCCAGGTCTGAACTTTTATTTTCGCCCCGGACAAGTACTACGCCCGAAATCAGGCCAAAACCAGTAATATGGTAGAAGAAAAATATGTTTTCTAAGTCGATTTGAGCATCGATATAGTGTAAGGTAAGTGCTAAATCCCGATGTGAACTTATTTTCTGACCTGAAAATGAGATCGCCGGGACGAATCCGGTAAAAACCGAAAAACTTTGTTGGAGCAAAAACTTATTTAGAAGTCGACTAGAGCTTCGATGTAATACATACTCAAATCTGATCGTGTTTGTCCATCGGACAAGCAGTTCGGCCGGAATCTGGCTGAAATCGGAAATTTGGAAGAAGTAAAGAGTTGATCATATTATCGATACAGGTGTAATAACAGACGGTAAATCCATATTTGGACTTTCTTTTCTGTTTGGACGTATATTAGCAAAAAATCCGCAAAAATTGGACATTTGGTTGAAATAAAACTCGATTGTGAAGTCGACTTGGGAGGTAATAATTGTCACATATTACAGTTCAGTGGTGGAAGAGGCTTTGGAATTCAGGGGCATACAAATCCTCCCGTATAGTCAGTCGGGAAAAGATCAGGAAAATCATGTTCCAGCTGCCCCCCCCCCCCCCCCCCCCCGACGAACCCGTCTAGACCCGGTTGTCTGTATTAGTAGGCTAAATTTTCTATGTCAATGAAATTGGTTGGATAAGTTTGGATAGTACGGCCGGAATGTGGTCGAAACAGGGTGTTTGTGAATGAACTTGAAGTATTCCTATCCGACCAGGTTTGGGTCTATTAAGATTGTATTCAGTGTGAACGTGATTAGCCAAAGACCGCGCATATGCTAGAGCGATTGTATTTATCCTATTAGAAAGATCAGCAAATATCTCCCTTTGGGATCCCTTCGAAACCTATTTTTGTTTGGTTGGGTTTTAGCGAAAGCTTCAACCATCTGTCAAAGCCTGTCGGCTCCACCTAGTTTTTCCCACTTATCTTTGACAAAATATATTGTCTAGTCGTTTCTTATGAAAGACAGATGAACTTGTAACTTTCTAAGTCAGAATATACGATAGGAATCTGATAGATTTATTGCCTTAGTTGATCAAAACGATTATAAAAACGTTTCAGTTTCTTCACAGGAAGATGAAAAAACATTTTGAGTCGCGAAACCACATATTTGCAAACGCCCCAGGGTCAGGTCGCGGCCGGATTGCTTGCCTGATCGCGACTAAAAATAAATTAGAATGACTGACTAGGTCTGTCCGACCATGACATAACAACAGTAAACCCCGAAGGCCAGTGCCAGGGTTCCCTGACCTATGTAAATTGCAGGACGCAGGTGTGGTGCTGGGCACAGCTTGATCGTACATGTGACAAAAGTCTCGGTTGTGAAATAGTATTTAGAGTTAGTCGACAGCATTACATTGAATTTGCAACTTTAAATTGTTTTGAGCATAAAAAGTGAGAAATAGATTTGAGTATGGTGATGTTTCTTTGGCTTAGTACCTTCGTGTTTTTTTGGAGCTCAGCATATCTAGGTTTCGTAGTTTTTAATATAAAATTCGGCTTCCAAGTGTACGTCCGGAGCTAATAAAGTATTAGCTTCTTGCAGCAAAAGTTGAAAAATGAAAAAGTAGTAGTTAGTAGGCAGCTCCATGAGCAGTGCTTGTGCGAATGGGATATTGAAGGGTCAGATGAGACTCACCTATTTCCTTGTATAGCCTATTACTTGGAATCAGGATTATCAAGGCTCCGTCAAAATACGTAGACCGCATCATACTAAGAACAATGGAAAGATTTTCAGCTTTCCAGATCAACTGGTAGCAAGCAGATTACTCCCTTCTACGATCCCTGGACGCCGTCGATTTCGCAGTGAAAAAAAAGTCTCTACTAACAAAGCGCTCCTTCTCCTGTTAATTGTGACTGTGCCTGATTAAGTCCTTAAAGTTTGCACGAGACACGTATCCACAAGTAAACATCCAAAAATACGGATAGCCTGCGAGAAATAATCGAGGCCGGGACCGTGCGATAATGGAAACCTGAAATACCGCACTGGCTTGTATCAAGAATGTTAAAAATAAAACACACTTGAGGTCTCACTGAAAATTTTGGTTTCAGTGCTTGGAGTCGATTCCATCTAAAAACAAAAGTTCAAATAATAAAAGATCTTTGTCTTTTCAGGATCAGGAGTGGGAATCTAATTTAAAGCTTGAAAAGTTACCCGTTTGAGCCCCTCCCCCCGAAACAATCTGGCTCGTATCCCAAGAGAGATGAGAGTTCGTCTTGTTCTTACGCGAAACATTTCTCAAAATAAAAAAATTCAACTAATAAAAATATTCTAGGCTATTCGAAGGCTAATGTGTTATACTGCACTGGCTTCATCAGGGATGGGAGTACATCTTAAGCTTGAGTTAAACATGCATTAGGCCTAGTATCTTCGAGTGTTCCTACCTATAGGCCTAGCCAACCATGTATTGATTTAGTGTACCAATAAAACTAACTTGAACTTGACAAAAAAATCGCAGCACTTCTGCATTACCTGACATTATTGATGGCATTTCTGTGGTCCGTGTCCTCCCTTCTGTTTTGAGGATTTGTTTCGGCTGAATTGGAATACACCAGGACACTAGATGACGAGTTATCGCGACTCCCTGATAGTTCCCGATTTCCGTGTATATTATTGCGAAGCGTCCTTGTAATGCTTAGTGTATGTGCAACACGGCGCACCACTTTCCGGAAGCCGTATTTCTCCGTGTTTTCACTTGGGCTCTTCAGAATCAGATCGGAACGGCTGTCCGAGGTTGGCACAGAGCCATCGTCTTGAAGGCAGTTCGAAAGTGTGCTCAAATCTATTTCCATTCTCTGGGGGATTTGCAAAAGGCGGTTAATTGACCTGGCTAATAACGAGCTCCGTTAGGGTCATGATTGCTCCCTTTGTTGGTTGGCTCGTCAGAGGTCATGTTAACAATGCCTGGAGAATATGTTTGATTGTTGTGGGTGGTCTTTCGAATCTGAAAAGGCATTGGGTTAGAGGGGGAGGGAGACCGGGTACGATTTTTCCGGTGTCAATCAGTGGAGAATCGCTTTGTTTGCCGATACGTGGCACTATTAAATAACAGCCATAGGTTCCGATTTGATGAAGGGAAGGCATACAGTAGCTAGGTGTAGAATCGAAATGTGAATAAATTAAGCAGAGAGTTGAAGTTCCTTAGATTTTCACCAAGGGCTGAGATAGGAGACTCTAGTTACCCATCACTATTCGCCTAAGAGGCTGGAAGACCCGATGAAAATGCGTGACTTCGTTGCTCCGCTATCCACGAATAATCGATTTTCAAATAGTGGACTGTCGGATTTGTAGATCTCTGTGCGATTGTACCTGTGTTTTCTGCTTGACGAGAGGGATTTGCAAAAAATAAATGCTCAGGCAGTTGGCTCACCTGCACTAAGCTGATCATTGGTCACTGAAAAGTCGCGTTTGTATTGAGTTTCAAATTTTCTGCGCCATAGTAAAATTTTGCGTTGTGAGGACGGCCATAGATATTCTGAACGTTAAACTGGAGCAAAAAGTTAAAAATAAAAAAATCCCTTAACACAATCCAAATACTGCAGTGTTCTCAGTTAAATGGTACGAGTTTTTTTAGTTTTTTTTTCAGTTAAATTTTAACACAAACCGGACTTCTAACATCAGGTTTTGTTTCCTGCAAACTGACTTGATACTGACAAGTGACAACCATGCACGATGTCCGATATACTATCATGTCTTAACACTGAAGAAAATATACATGAACGAAACATTTTCGAAACATTCGCAAGAATAGTGTTTAATAGGGGGAAACTCAACAAAAAGTATTGACATCCTACTTATTCACTAATGGAGCATTATTGTTTAGGAGAAAATTCAAAATCCTGGAGTCGCGAGATTGATAGACCATTAGCAGAGGGGTTGACGCTATAGTTAACATTTCGAAGGAACTGACGAATGCATTCGAATTTTAGTTTTTTGAATTTTTGAAGAAAGTTTAGTTACATAAAAACTTAAGCTAAGTGATATTCTGCTACCAATTCTAGTTGTTCTGGTGTTCCTTATTTTTATTTGTGTCTTACGTAATGTTCCTCCCTGTCAAGTCAGAAAATACGTTGGGTTTCACATACCAGTGTCATCAATTTTTAATATTTGTCAACAGATGCGTCTCAGTTTACATTTTGATGGAAGTGAATGCATTTGAATTTTTTGCCATTGAATATGGTGAAAGCATGAAATAAATGTTGACGGGTATCGCAAAGTAGAGAGTTGATTTCATTTTAAGCACACATAGGTTTTGTCTTTATTTGGTGAAAGGAATGGAGGAGCAGAGACGGGCGAATCCGAATCCGGATTCGTCCTTTCTGCCGGATTCGAATCTTTTGCTTTGCAGGCTGGATTCGGATTCCAAACCTTGAATCTTACGAATCCGATCGAATTTCCAATCTTATCCCTAAGTTTTACACATAGTGCTCAATATGTTGTGCTTAACGAGACCCAAATTCATTCCTGGTTGCCGAGGGAACCCATACTATAGCAAGCACACATGAAAACCTAGAAATATGGTTTACATCGTCGAGTTAACCGTCTCATTTGCCTTAGACATCAGTGGTTTTCTGCCACCTCTGATTTTTAAACTATAATTTATGTGTATGATTTGATTTGTATTATGGTCGGAATCGAATCCTCAGCATGAAATGGTGGATCCGGAACCGGATTCGTACCTAGCCCTGGATTCGAATTCGGATTCGAATCCTTTCATGATCGAATTCACCCATCTTTATGGGGGAGGTTGGAGGTTGGGGGAATTGTTTGTTAAATGTGGGTTGAAGCTTCCGGCCGAGATATGCCACAACCAATTCCAGTTCTTCTTATGTCCCTTACTTTTATTCCTGTCTTCCTTCATGTTTCTTTCTGTCAGAGGAAAAACTACTTTGGTTTCACACCATTGTCATCTATCTCTGATACTTGTCAACGAAAGCGTCTGTATGGGGGAAGGGCCTCCCCCCAATTTAGTCGGCCACTCGTTAAAGAAAACTAGGCGGCGTGAAGCGCCTCGGTTCACCTTAAAAGGAGTCGATAAAAATGACCAGCCAGTCGGTAAATACCTTGGCGCCCTCAGGCATCTGGCTAGTAACGGCTCTGTTTGTCAATGGGATCCTGATTCCCAGAACTCACATATCGTGAGTTGTCCTTCCTGACGGTTACCATGGATCCAAAAGCCCTCAGGATTCTCATACCTGACAAATAAGAAACACTACCGTTTATTGAACTAACAGACAGCTAGAATCAGTTATAACAAAAAAGGAAAAATATAATGCATACAATATATCTTTCGTATACCGAAAACTATCATCTTGGGTCGCGTGTTGCTCCTTTTCTCTGCATATAGGCGATTCTGTGGTCACACTGCCTCTAGTTCCCAGGTTCGAGTTGCGCGACGTCGAAGTTAATAAAATATCAATTAAGTAAGATACTCGCGATGGAGTACTTCGCTGCAATGCTCCGTTTGGCTTAGAACATTAGTGCAGCATATCATTATTGTATATAGGCCATCAGGAAACTTGCTTCGTCATGCAAATAATGAACACTGTACACACGAACGACGAGTGTTTGGTTTGTGTTTGGTTGTGTTTGTGTTTGCAGGAATGCAGTGAGTACGAAGGGCTGGTCTTTATCCATTCTTTTCCAGTTGTCCCAACCGCGATAGCCGCGTCTAGTGTATGATATTATGGCCTTGGCTGAAATAAAGCTATAAAAATAATAATAATAGACTATTCGTGAGTTCGTGAGGGATACCAATATTATCAAGAAATTATAACCTGTAGTTTCAGAGATCTCTACCCTTTCGATGACCCAATCGAACAGCAAAAACAGCAGCCGTGTCCAGAATGAAATCACAGCACCAGCTTTAACCCCCACTAATTTTCAGAGAAGAAGTTCATAAAGTCAGATATTTAAGGAAGAATCTTTCATTGTTTTTCCACAAGTTAATTTTCCAGCTTGAGCGGCTTGAGCCTGAAGAGGACCCTTGCCAAGAAGGGCCGAAATATAGCTCTAATAAAATGTAGCTGACTTATCCGTTTTGCACCATCAAATATGATTCGCAGTCAGATTGGGCTGAAGGACTATCTAATTTTTACAAACCCATCAGAATTAGTGAAGCGTCGTTTTTTATGCCACTGTCATGTCTGATGCTTATGAGAAACTCCAGGTTTATTCATATTTGCTATTAAAACTGTACCTTACCCTACCTTTAACATTTTACTTTCCCACTCCACGTCTGAGCGCTTGCACACATGTTGAATTTTCACGATGAAACTCGGCAGGCATGTCAGGGACCCGACCAAAATGACTTGGAAATAGTAAGTTTCTCGATCGGATCATCGTGGGGGAGTGGAGGGAGGCGGAATCCGGAATATTGAGTCATGCGTAACTTTCGAACGCGTGATCGGATTCCTTTGAAATTGAATGATTTGGTAGAGAACATGTCTCTGATGTTCTTCTTCATGTCCGGACCTAATCCGAAAACTATGAGGGGGGGGGGGGGGGGATGACCGGAAAATTCGTGACGCTCTGGTACTGGAGAGATCGGGAAGGAGCTTGGTGGGAAGAACAAGCAGATGCTCTAGAGTCTAGTTGAATCGTTTCCAGAACTGGATTGGATCAGGGCACTTTGGAGGGAGTTGGAAGGGGGCCGGGATTCCAATGATCGTGAGTTACGGTGCTTCCACATGTGATAGGACGATAAAACTTGGCTGAAACATTCGAAACTCGACAAGATTAGCTTAGAAAGTGTCACTTGCCAGATCCGACCATTGCTTAAAGTAACTCATCTTAACCGCAAAATACAAGAAACACTTTTAAGCAAAACATACATTTTCAAGATCCAAAGCCCGTTATCATTCTTGCCTCCAGGGTTTTGCTGACAAATGAATTTCCTCCCTTAAACTGCTCATCTTAACTCGAAAAGTGAAAAAAAATACTTTTGACCAAACGATTCATATTCATGAACCCGAAGGGCCCCATGTTAAATTTTGCTTCAATGGTTCTGCTTCTAAGTAGTTCCTTCAAGTCCAAAAAAAATTATTTTTAATCAAAATATACATTAACGTGATCCCCATGAGCCCATCACCATTTTTGCCTTTGGGGTTTTTCTTACAGTTGAATTTTTAGCGCCCTTAAAATGCGCATCATTGCAAAAATAAATAATTTCTTACCAAACAATACATTCTCATGATTCCTAAGGGCCCATGATCATTCTTATCTCAAGGGTCTTACTTACAAATGACCACAGAAAAACACAAATTGGCAAATTTCTACATTCATTCTCTGACCCTACCATATGAGCTTCTAGCTCTTGTTTTCGGCAAAAATAGTCGGTAAAAGTGACAAGCCAGTCGATAAATACCTTGCCCACCCCCAAAAATTTTGGCTAGTAACGCCTCTGGGGACTTGGAGAAAAATATTAAATTAAGTGCAATGAAGAAAAGGAATTACGATTTTGAACAATCTTAATTATTGTGGAATTTCCGGAGAAAGCTTAAATGCCTCAGACTGACCTCATGTTCTATCGTCAATCTGTCACAAAAGAGTAAAAAACTTACCTTTCAACTTTTCATCGGGGCTTCCTTTTTTAGGATCCTATTCCCTTGGTAAGCTTTAAATACTTCTTTTACACCAGAAACAGTCAAGATTAGCTCGATCTGAATCCTTTCCCTGCACTAATCATTCCCGGAAACATTGTGGGATCTAAAGGAATCCCAGCGGCTTGACCTTTTTGATGCTCAAACGCGCAGTCACGATACATTTTTCAGGAGGTCACTGAGCTATAACCAGCATCTATTGTTTACGTTCGTGTTCTGTAGTAACGTCGCAAATAGGCCTATCCTCCGCTGGGGATGGGCCAAGTGATGAGTAGCCTACATGTATTTGGAGGAAAGGGTGCGCCAGGAAAAAATGACTGCTGGTATATTTTGGAAATATTAAAATCGGCATACAACGCCTCTCCAAGCCTCTTGATACAAGTGTCCCCAGGCACTTGTTTCTGTTTACGACAGGATGACGCGTGATTATTTGCGTATTTTCTTGTATGGCTCGTGCCCTGACCCTAAGAGAAGAATCTAAAGTATCTTTGGAAGGATTGTGAATATTTGGTGGAAATTTTGTCCAACACATTGTCAATACACTGATTATGTTAGAGCGTGTTCCATCCTACTTACCGTAGTTACTACGCATGACGTCACGAATTCTGCCTTTCTGTCGTCAAGGCTGGAACGATTTTTCTATTTTCCAGCAGAATATCATGCCACGGGCGAATCCGACCAATCCCGTGACAGAGATCCGTAGTTACTACGCTTACTACGCTCCCGAGCGTGGTAAGCAAATAGTTACTATTAGTTACTATTTCGAGAAGGCTGGAACGGTCAGCGTAGTAACTTTTCGTGAGGTTGGAACGGATTTAGTAACTAAGAGTTACTATTGGTACGAGGGTAGAACACGTTCTTAATGTCAAGAACCCTACTTGGGAACTGAGAGAGCCGGAGCAGAATAGCTTGAAATTCAAAAACCTATAACGCGTAATCCCTTCGCCTGTCCTCTATCCCTGCTCAGTAGTTTCAAGGTTTTTGTTTCACCTCTGTACAAAATGAACATAAGTGGCGGCTCGAAGCGGAGACACAAGGACGAAGGACGAAACCCTGGTACAGTAACAGAACAAACCTAGTTGTAACTAATTACATAAATAGACAAAAATTATTCCATTACGACACTCGGGAAAGATTTACCCCAAAACCCGCGCAATAAAAACCCTGATAATCCATGGCCGGAAACCAGTAAGGCGAAACACCCAGCTAAACAAAATAACCAAAATAAAAGTAAAAACAACAAGAGCGATGAGACCCGTCGGAGACCAACTTTGTAGAACCCTCCTATTGAATCGAATGGGGACAGCCCTTTTGATAGCTGGGGCACAGCCGACAGTCTTTAGTCTAGATTCGTTGCCATCATGTGATCTTGTGAATATTGTCAGCTTATCCTTGCCTGCACCATTTACTCTTTCTAAATTGTGGTTTATTTGCTTTTCGTCTTAGGTGCCCGATCTGTTAGCACACCAGAAAGATCAAGGAGTTGATGCTTTTCCTCATCGATAAATGCTTTTGATCGTTGCCAAGGAGGCGATGAGGTTGTCGGTGTAGGGTGGGACTACCAATATGTCACTTCTGTTTTCAACCGACATAATGAAATTAGATTCCTTTTGTTTGTTTTGCGTATCATTTTGAATGTTTGTCTTCTTATGTTTGGGTGCTTCGAATGGTCGTGAAAATAGTGCAAAATTCTTGCAATAGCCTACTTCGGACGCCGCAACCAGGCTAGTTAGAGGGAGCAAAAGTAACAGCGCAAAAAAAAGCAGAAAAGTTAAAAGATAAAATAGTATGTGGCTCTAAAAAAAATATTTTGTATTTTCACTTAAGTTATTGTTTTAGTATTAACTGTGCATAAATATTTAAAATGCCCTTGATTTCATCATTTTTTTTTAGCGCTGTTTGAAGTTAGGTGACGACCGAAGTGACATACCTCTAGGCTACTTTAGCCTGTTTAGAATGCGAATAGTTGTAATGATTTTTTTTTTGTTGCTTGAAGAATATGTACAAACCGAGGTGATGCGTGCTAGTGCTTGACGCGTATTGTACCAGCTTGTGTGCCTCTGGGACGGTCCCCGGAATTGGGACGAACGCAACTCAGCGACCCGCTAGAAATTCTGGCTCCAAATGCTTGTTGAGACTGCCTTAGCCCTTACCGGCGTCCCGAAATCTGAGCCTCTCCCTACCTTTGAAAGTTGAGGTACACAGATCATCCACTAATCTACCTGGTAGATCCCCCACACGAAAGGCTCATTCACAACTGGTTTTAGCTAATACTCTGTACCAGCTAGCTCTGAAAATCGCTCCCTAGACCGAAGCTTTGCCTGGTTCCTGCCGTTCGCAATGGATACAGGCGCCAGTTTCAGGTACCAGCTAGTCCCGGACCCAAGTTGAAATCAGTTCAACTTGTGATGGTACTAGCCAATCAGATTATTTTGGGAAATATTGAGGAATATTCTGATTGGCTAGTTTCGAACCAAGCCCAGTAGATAAAACCACATCCACTCCTTGCTGTCTTGAAAAACGAAAGTGAATTTAGGTCATTTTTACCCGGTTTGACGTGGTTCAGCATTAGCCAATCGGAAGATTCCTCAGTATTCCCCTAAGTAATCTGACTGGCTAGTACCCTCAAAGGTTGAACTGATTTCAACTTGTGTCCGAGACTAGCTGGTACCCGAAACTGGCACCAATATCAATTGCGAATGGTACCAGGGACCCATAAATTTCCTGTAATGACTCGCCATTCAGGGGGCTTGCCACTTCCTATGCTTCTATGTTGCTATGTTGCCCGAGCCTCACCTAGTTTCCAAAAATTCCGCTTGGGTCGAATCGGCGTTCTTGCTCAGATAGACAAAATTTGTTGGGACTATTCAGCATGCCACAAGTACCTAAGCTATCACAAAAGATCCAGGATACTCTTCCATTACAGACAAATATTCCTAGTTCAGCACAACGGCTGCGAAAAATTTTGTCTATCTGGATAGTCGGGTATTTTATCCCCGTGAGTATTTCTCGAACTTTACAGGAAATTTATGGGTCCCTGCTGGTACCAAGTATTAGTGAAATGGGCCTGAAGTCTCACGGAGATGAGTGTTTTAGTTCCACCGGGACTATTGGGGTATATTTCGCCACTCTAGGCAACACAGCAGGTAAAGAAATGTAAAAACAGATTGATAGGGAAGTGGTTGGATTAGTGAGAGATTCTCAGATGGATTTTTTGCTACTCCTTGCTACTAGTTATAAAAGACTGGGTCATCGAAAGAAGTAAAATAAAAACCGTTGATTTGATACTATAGCCTATCATTCTGTTTTTGGGATCCCAAAATGCAAGTGGAGGGATACCTATGACATCGCAAAAGTTGTCCGTCTGTCCGTCCGTCTATGAGACCGATAAATGTCGAAGGGAATGAGATATTTTGATGAAACTTGGTGTGATGATTCTTCAAATCAAGGGAAAGGTCGAGTTCGTAGATGGGCTCTGTAGCTCAACTTTTAGGGGTAGGGGAGGTGGTTCAAATTAAGGGGTGAAAACAAATATTTTTTAAAAGCTATTTAGGGGTAAGGAAACACGCTGAATTCGATTATGAAAATCATTTTCTTGCCGGACAGGTAGTTCACCCGGAATCCGGCAAAAAATGGAAAAAGTAAAAGTTGAATCTGAAGTTGATTAGATGTCCGATTTAGTGGTAAGAGGTTTGCTGAACCGAATATGAAAATTATTTGCATGCCGGACAAGTAGTTCACCCGGAATCCGGAAGTTTAGCATGAAATTTTAAAACCTAATGATATAGTCGATGTAGAGTGAGGAGACATGCTCTTGCAACATACTAAAGATAAATAAAAAGTGTATGCGATCAGTTCCATTATCTTCAAAGTCAACCGGCATTTACTGGGTCAAAAAGGCAGAATGCATCCGACTTAAATAAAATTTGTCGACCAAATTTTCGAAACAAACGGCTGGCTATGCCATCTTTATCCATACAGGCGAAAGCTATGTGCGTCGGACGATAGCCAGGGCGAGTCCCGTTTCTTGTACGTATTCTTTGGGTGTCGGGGGTCGAAGGTGTTGAATATGTTATTCAGAGTTTGTATGAAGATTCGCTGGCAAAGTACAGGGCATGTTGTAGATGGTTCCTTTAGATATTTAGAGGCAGAGGGGATGGTTTCGAATTAAGGGTAAAAAATTTTGGAATTAGGGGTATAAAAAAAGGTATGTTTTTTAAGCTAATGAGATAGTCATGTAAGGGGTAAGGATCCCCGCTGAATCCATACCTGAACAGTCTTCTTGCCGGACAAATGATTCGGAATTCGGACGAAAATGGAAATTTGGTTGAAGCTCAGAGTTGTTTCTGAGTCGATTAGAGGTTCGGTATCGGGGTAAGGAGACATGCTGAATTGAATTTTGAACTTTATTTCCTTGGCAGATAAGCTGGCAAAATTTGCCAAAACCCGGAACCCCGGTTCTACTCTCAATGTCAAAGTCGAACTCTCAAAAAATACGAAGGATTTTGTCAAAGTAAAGGACTTTTCTGAAGTCAATTAGGATGAGATATTGGAATAAACATCCTTGCTGAATCCATATCTGCACTTGGTTTTCTCATCTGATTAATTGTTTGGCCTGAAGTTGCCAAACACTCCAAAGCGGTAACATTGTTTTGTGTACATATTCAAGCGGCGGGTTATGGATAAATTGGAAAATGTTGAAAGGATCTGCATGGCGAAGTTTCGGAAATGTATAAGACTCGATTGTCTGGACCAAGAACTCTAATAAATATTAAATTTTCGGGATCCCATCAAAACCTTTGGTCTTTTTACTTATAACATCTACAGATGGATGCTAATAAGATTACGAGCTGCAAAGAAAATATAAAATATATCGCGGATGAATTTTTGATTTGCCTCAAGTCCAAAAATGCTGTGACCGAGTACTACGTCCGTCCCAAGATTCTCACGTCCTATTGGTCGGATATGACAAGTTTTTCGAAATCCAACCAATAAGAATTCGAAGGCTTCAAAGTTTGAACACAAAAAAGTGAGTCTCACGTCCTGTTCGTCGGATATGACGTGGTTTTCGAAATCCAACTAATAAGGAAACAAGAATCGTTTTGTAGTGAAAGTTTGAACCCTTCAAGCTCCCATATCTGATCAAACTTTTCTACAAAGCTGTAACTGTATAATTTAAAAAGAGACAGCGAAATGTGTCCAGTCGTTTACAGGCTCAGAATAGTTATCAAACCTGGATTAATCGTGTAGGCTGCAATCTCTCTTTACCTGGAGAAGAATCCTACCTACTCGACTGCTCGCTATTTTTTTCTCTGTAGTTTTGGGTCCTTCATCGGATGGCCAATGGAAAAAATCATTTAATTTAAGTTCTGTCAAGAAAAGCTAGGATTTCTTTAAAATATTCTAGCAGAATATAATAGAAAACTAATCGGGGATTCCCGTTGTTTGCCATTTAAGGTGGAACAAGACCAAAGGTTTCGGTTGGATCCGAAAAATTATATATTTGATCCAGACAATTGGGTCTTGTCTTCGCCAGATCCAGTCTTCACCAGACTCCTTTAACATTTTTTACTATTGAAATTTAAAAACAGATTAAGGCCGAATAGCCAATCATCTGAGAAAACCAAGTTCAGATATAGATTCAGCGTGTGTGTTTACCGCTATAAGTCATATCTATGTTGACGAAATCGATGGAAACTTCCCGCCTTACTTCTGCCAATTTTCCGGTCCGGCGGAATTTAGGAACTACTTGTACAGAAAAAATAAAGCTCAAAAATGGATTCAGCGTTTACCTTTACCCCTATATTCAACACTTAATAAACTTCAAATAAAAATTTAACTTATAAAAAAATGTCCGGTTTCAGCCTGATTCCGGGCTAACTATATGGCCGGGTAAAAAATGATTGTCATACACGGATCCAGCATTTCTTCTTACCCCTCAATCAATTACAAGTACAACTTTTACTTTAACAAACTTTCCGGTTTTGGCCGGATTCCGGGCGAACTACTTGTCCGGCGAGAAAACTATTTTCATGTTCGTTTTCAGCATGTCTTCTTACCCCTTAATCGATTATCTCAATAGCTGTTTCAAAATATTTTGTGTGTCCCTCAGTTTGAACTCCCTCCCCCACCCCTAAATGTAGGGCTACAGAGTCCCAATCACCACACAAAGGGCGCTTTGTTGATGGAAGGTCGTTCGTTAGTGGATTGTTTTTGTCAGTTTGTTATGCCTTCATTCTTATTTTCTTCTTCTTTTTTTTCTCTCCTTCTTTTTCTTTTTTTGATTTGTTTGGTTTGTTTCCCTTAAGACTATATGAATAAAGAACAAGCCCCGCCCATTGCCAGGCCTTATGGTGGGGCCACAAAGAGTTAATGGTGTTTTTATTGTTTATGAATAAACTAAACTGAAACTGAAACTGAAACGAAACTGATTGTGTAAATTAAAAAAAAAATTAAATATTTTCATCAAAATATCTCATTCCCTTCGAGAGTTATCGTTCTTACAGACGGGCAGACGGACAACTTTTGTGATGTCATAGGCATCTCTCCACTTATGTTTTGGGATCCCAAAATCGAAGAAATAGCCACGCTCGTTACACCTCTTTCTGGATCATGTAAATGTGTATTACCAAGACAGCTTTTAAAACATTTTTATTTAAACTAGTGCTAAGAAAATTGAGTATGGCCACAGTTATGTCGTAACGCTGGACCAGTTTTGCAGATTGGGAGTTTGTGGCGAAGTTCCTTCGTTGCAAGTTCGAAATGAAGTTCAGAATCCGAAACGAAGTTCTTCGATTTGATGTTAAGCCCAGCAGTGCTAAGTGCGAACGACGCAAAACTTGCGGATAAGTGGACCCAAGCCTGGAACGGAGAGTCATTTCTCACTGTGGACGCAGTAAACCAGAGAACTGCAGGACGAATCATAGCTTTTGCCTCGAGTCGACTTCTTTTTGCAGCTTTTTATTGTGAAACTGTACTTGATGACAAATCTTTCAAATCATGGTCTTCAGTATTTGGTCAGATGTACAGCATTTATGGTGTAATAAGAGAAAGATCGAAAGGAAGCACAATTCCGACTATTGTCCCTCTTTGTCTTGTTTTCTTCCCGATAAGTCGCGAATAATATGAAATGGTTTTCGAGTGTCCTTGTACAAAGAGGAATTTTTAATGCTACCCATTCTTTTCTCGACTACCCATTTCCAAGCTTCAGCTATCCAAGCTGTGAAGAACTATTTCCATGACCTTGTAGTTAGTACTTGCAACTTCCCCTTCAATCACTTCTTGTTGAGGAAGGTAAGGGATCTCTCTCTGTTTGTCTGGAAACTCTGAAGGACAAGTACTCTGTACACTTGTCCGACTTCTGGTTACCCTGAAGTTGTGTCGCTCCTCTCACAACGAACAGCGTAGAAGTTTGGCACGAAAGATTAAATGCTTCAACCTTACATACGAACCCGAACTTATTCAAGGTTTTGATATTCTTCCGACAAGAGGAAAAAGTAGCCTTCACCTCGGTTACAGAGATTCAGACAGAAGCGCCTGCTCGAAAGCGTCGTAAAGTTTACAGAGACGTCAAAGAACGCCTACGAAAAGTGAAGTGAACGTACCAAAAGGTTGTCAACGACTAGAGCAGTCTTTCATGGGGCAGTGTCTGACCTAGTAGTCTACACTGACTTTGGAGCCTTTGGAGGTATCAACAACCCTTCGCCAGTTTCAGTGTTTTTACTGTCCTGTAGTTTTTGTAAATAAATATCATATGTTTATTTAATTTTGTGGCAAGGCCGTAACGCCGGAATCCTGAGTGGTGCTAAATATCCAGTGGCGAAAAATGCCGGTATCGCTAAAACTCCGCTACGGTCTCATCCGACAACTCCACGATTGCTGAACACCGAGCCGGCCAGTTCTCAGCCCCTCGGAAAATAGATGAAGCAATTCCTGATGGAACATTCCATTTCGAGCTAAGTAAACCAAACGTCTTAGTACTTAGAGTACTAAGACGTTTGAGGTAGAACTGTGACTCGCGTGGGTCCTAAGTTCAAACTTTCGCCTGGAATTTGATGAAATCAACGGCATGGTTCTATATTCTAGGAGCGGATTACCCAGCCGATGCCTGGAGGAAATCAGGGAAATGGGTGGAAACTGTCGTCAAAATATCTTCCAGTTTAACCACGCACTAAAATTGCTGACCGGGGGCCGCTGAAGCAATGGGTTGGCATGTGCAGTCTGTAGCTTATATACGCTCGCATAAATTTATAATCGATATCCTTTTAATGCTCGATAGCTGGAAGTCTCAGGTTGTGTTTCGGAACTTAACGATCATTAACAGTTGTTAACTTTTTGCGTTCCACGTTTCTGATTTCGAAATATAAGCTCTGCCCACCTACAATTTCCGTTCTAGAGCTTAACTATTGTCAACTATTTTGTAACGATAGTCCGTGAGCATCGTTGCAACATAGTTAACAATTGTAGAACTGGGAAAAGTTAACGATCGTTAAAGCTGCAGTTAGCTCCGCCCGAAGTTTCTGGAACGCAACCTCAGTTAGTCGGTGTTTCCCACTTTAAATGACCTGTCGTATCTCCATTACTGACTCACTCTGCGTCATTGCAATCGTTCCATCAGTTTTCGTTTCTAGACGGAACTGATCCGGCTTCCGCTCATTGCTGCCGAGGAGCTCATCGGTCAGAAAGATCGGTTATAATGTCGGTTTCCCACCAAAGCTGTCCGGCCGCGGCTAAACCGGCTTCGACTGTTTGGTAACCCTGAAAAACACGCAACACTTATAAAGGATATACTGCTTGTGTTGTATTGCTGGACGTAAACAGCGTCTGCTGCGACTTGTGCGTTGAAACATTGTTTCGAGTTATTCGACAAGGACATTGATATAATTACATTTCTAGCTGATATTTACGATGCAACATCGGCAAAACTGATGAAGCTCGGACTTGAGACAGAATGCGTGGGAGGAGGAAGAATCCTTCACGAAGCAGAGAAAAAATCAATCAGTGTCTACGGATATTCCCTGGTAAGTGGAGACTTTTCGCTGGATCGAATCGGCGTCCGTAAATCACATTGGCCTGACATATCACAAAAAATCAACGAAGAAACCAACGAGAATGGGGTTTGTAAAGGCCAACGAATATACTGAAATAAAAGGCAAAAAATTCGGGAGGACAACCGCCTCCCTTCTTCAGCCCAGACAGAAAATTTCAAGGAAAAATGTCGCTAGTAACGAGCGAGAATAGTCGTAATAGTTATTCGCAGGTATTGGTGAGTGGCTCGCTGTCTTTATTTTAGGCTTTCAATTCTTCCAATTTTGTTTTAGTTTTCGGTTTCTTGTTTGGTTTTCTGCTTTGTTTTGGTTTTCTTGGTTGTTGATCTTCATCCTCGTTTTGTCATCCGGAAATATTCGCCTTTTATTTCAGTATATTCGTTCGCCTTTACAAACCCCATTTTCTTTGGTTCTTCGTTGATATTTTGTAATCCGTAAATACGTCTGATATTTCGATTCAAGTACACGCAAAAGGCACAATATCGCACTACGCCGTTTTTTTTTCGGAAAAAATTTCAATGCAAAGTTTCACCTGTGGTGCTGCCTGTATGACAATATCAAAATATGATTATTTAACCAGGCCATACAGAAAAAAGAACATATGAAAAAAAAACACCATTACCAGTGTTAACTAATTTGCCCGCACGAAATTTAAGTGTTTTATGTTAATTATTATTACTTTAATCCAGCTTTTGCCATAAACTAACAAACAAATAACACATAAGCGACACTATGGTACAAAATCAGGGTTTCTCCAGCAGATGCCTCCAAACTGATAGATTATGGAAAATGGGGTTTGCAGCCAGGAGAGTAAGACAGTTCCCCGACCGCCATAACCTTACAAAAACGGATGACCGGACTTTTCAAGCAAGCTCAGCAAAAGTGCAGCAATGGTTCTGGACAAATGCTTGACTTATGCTGTCTCGAGCCGGCAGACCGATCAGACGCCTAAAAATTCTCCTGCAACAAGCCTCCAGATTACAGTATGACCTGTTAGTACATCTATAACATATATCTAACTGGTAGCAGTACGTCTCAAACAGCCTAATCTTAGTCTTTCAAGATTCCACGATAGGGTTTGTGTTCGTGGATTTTAGAAGATCGGGAAAGAAATCTAAACAACCCCTACCAAATTTACCCGTAAAGGAAAAAGGGTGACACTGGAGGAGGAAGTAGGAAAATCCGCATCGTATCCGGATATGAGACTTCTTTTCGGGTGTGTTTCCAAGATGAGAATATGCTCTGTTTTTTTTTGCGGTTGCAGAGAGAGAAATCCGCTAGGTGCCAGGTTTCTTCCATTCTCACTGGTAGACAAGTCTCGTCTTGAGAACGCACAATTTTCCCCGAATGTCGATCAGGATGTTACGAATTTGGTTACTAGTACGGGCCAGTGACCTACCTATGAGTCTAGTAGATCCACCCGGCCTGCATTTAGCATAATTGTAAGATTACCGAGAAGTAAACCCCTTCGCATATCGAATGTCACATCCAGTATCCCCAAAAAAGGATACTTAAAAAAACAAATAAATTCCTATTAGCCCCATCCACACCCAGGAGGCCACGGGTTTAAATTCCTATATTTTATTTATTTGCTTAACTTAGAAGCCCGTGACCACAAAGAAAAATCTATATTAAAGCGGACCACAAAAATGGTCTTTCTACCACACACACAATGATAACCATCCCTGCTGCCACTGTGAATGTTCAAAACCACAAAGAAATGCCGTCAAAGAATGAGCAAGTTACAAAAACAAACCAAATTTCCTAGGTTTGAAAGAATTCGGTCTGGACTAAATCTCAGCCTATTACCCGGGACAGCCGTTATAGCACGTAGGGAGCCAAGGATAAAAATAATAATTTCCATCTAATGCTCCAACTGTTTATTGCAAATACAAGTAAATTAACAAGAGCTGTAAGCTCATATGGCACTTGCATGTGTCAAGATGATTTGATTGATCAAGAGTAAGTTTCGACTTTGCGGTTGAGATGCGCGCTATAAGGGAGCTGGAACTTCATTTGTAAGCAAAACCCTTGAGGCAAAACTGCTAATGGGCTGATGGGCATCACGAAAATGCATATATTGCTTAAAAGTATTTTTTTTACTTTGCGGTCAAGATTGGTACTTTAAGGAATAATCGGATTTGGGAAGTAGCAATTTCTAAGCAAATGTTGTTGAGTCTCCAATATTCCAGCGAAGTTTCATCGTCCTAGCACATCTGGAAGTACCTTAACGCGCGATCACCGGAATCCCATACCCCCCTCCCCCTCCTCCAACTCCACCCACAATAACCGGAGCCAATCCTGTTCTGTAAATGATTAATCCAGAGCATCTGTTTGTCATTCCCACGAAGTTCGATCCAGATCACACCAGTCTAAGCGGGTCAAGTATTTTCCGCCCTCCCCCCGATAATTGACGGATTCGGTCCGGAAATGAAAAAGATCACAAGAGAAAAATGTCCTCTGTTTAATTATTAAATTTCACTCGAATCCGATCACCCGTTCCAAAGTTACGCATGACTCAATATTCCGGATTCCTCTCCCTCAACTCCCCCCCCCCCCAAGATTATCATATCGAGGATTTTTTTTTTATTCCAAGTCAGTTTGACCGGGTCCCTGATATGCCTTCCAAGTTTCGTCGTGAAAATCCCCAAAAAACGGAATTCCGGGATACCCCTCCTCCCCCCCCCCCCCTCAAGTGTCCGGATCCAGTCAAATTATGTAAAAGATTTATATGGACCAGATGTTTGTTCTTCCCAGCAAGTTTCACTCCGATACCATCATTCTAACCGTTTCTCGAGATTTCCGGTCCACCCCCCCCCCCACCCCACGCAGCTCCCCCGCGGTGAACGTAGCCAATCCGATTCAGCAAATGACTTACCTAGAGCATCTGTTTGTTCTTCCCACAAAGTTCCATCCCGATCCCTCCATTCTAAACGGGGCACGTATTTCCCCCCCCCCCAATAGTTGCCGGATCCGGTCCGGATATGAAAAAAATCATCGGAGAAATGTCCTCTGTTGAATTCTTAAATTTCACTCGAATCCGATCAACCATTCTAAAATTACGCATGACTGAAAATTTCGGATTCCCCTCCCTCCACTCCCCCCACCATTATCTGATCGACAAATTTTTTTTTTTATAGTCAGTTTGATTGGGTCCCTGATATGCCTGCCAAGTTTCATCGTGAAAGTCCCCAAAACCACCATCACCGGAATTCCGGGACCCCCCCCCCCCCCATAAGTGTCCGGATCAAGTACAATGGCCTAAAGGACTTATCTAGAGCAGATGCTTGTTCTTCCCAGCAAGTTTCACTCCGATCCCTCCATTCTAACCGTTTCTTGAAATTTCCGGTCTCCCCCCCAACTCCCCCCTGGCTACCGAATCCGGTCAAGACTTTAAACGGGACATTAAAGATATATATTCTGTTCAGTTATGAAGTTTCATTACAATCCGATCATCCGTTCGAAAGTTACACACTTCTCAATTTCCCGGATTTCCCTGCGGATTCCCCTCCCTCCACTCCCCCACCATTATCTGATCAACAATATTTTTATTTTGAAGTCAGTTTGATTGGGTCCCTGATATGCCTGCCAAGTTTCATCGTGAAAATCCAAAAAACCACCATCACCGGAATTCCGGCCCCCCCCCCCCCATAAGTGTCCGGATCCAGTACAATGGTCTAAAGGACTTATCTAGAGCAGATGCTTGTTCTTCCCAGCAAGTTTCACTCCGATCCCTCCATTCTAACCGTTTCTTGAAATTTCCGGTCTCCCCCCCCCCCCAACTCCCCCCTGGCTCCCGAATCCGGTCAAGACTTTAAACGGGACATTACAGATATATATTCTCTTCAGTTATGAAGTTTCATTACAATCCGATCATCCGTTCGAAAGTTACACACTTCTCAGTTTCCCGGATTCCCCTGCCCTCCACCCCCCCCCCCCCCAAAATGGTCGGATCAGAAAACTGATTATTCCTAATTTTGTTTGGTCGGGTCTCTGATATGCCTGCCAAGTTTCATGGTCCTAGCACAACTGGAAGTACCCTAACTCGAAAAAGTGTGACAAAATGCCCTAAATTTTCAAGTTTCCAGCGCCCCGCACTCCCCCCCATATGGTCGGATCGGGAAACTGATTATTTCCAGGTTAGTTTGGTCGGGTCCGTGATATTCCTGCCAAGTTTCATTGTCCTAGCTCATCTGGAAGTACCCTCACTCGAAAAAGTGTGACAAAATGCCCTAAATTTTCAAGTTTCCAGCGCCCCAACTCCCCCGCATATGGTCGGATCGGGAAACTTATTATTTCCAGGTTACTTTGGTCAGGTCCCTGATATTCCTGCCAAGTTTCATTGTCCTAGCTCATCTGGAAGTACCCTAACTCGAAAAAGTGTGACAAAATGCCCTAAATTTTCAAGTTTCAAGCGCCCCCACTCCCCCGCATATGGTCGGATCGGGAAACTGATTATTTCCAGGTTCGTTTGGTCGGGTCCCTGATATTCCTGCCAAGTTTCATTGTCCTAGCTCATCTAGAAGTACCCTAACTCAGAAAAAAGTGACAAAATGCCCTAAATTTGCAAGTTTCCAGCGCCCCGCACTCCCCCCCATATGGTCGGATCGGGAAACTGATTATTTCCAGGTTAGTTTGGTCGGGTCCCTGATATGCCTGCCAAGTTTCATTGTCCTAGCACATCTGGAAGTACCCTAACTCGGATATGTGGGACAAAAAAACTCGGACCGACCGACAGACCGACAGACCGACAGACGGAATTGTGATCGGTATATGGCACTTGAGCCAGAGGCTGCAAGTGCCATAAAAACCAAGACCAATGTGGTACTCCTGAAGACGTAAAAAAAATAATCAGTTAAGTCTTATAATTCTTTGCTGATCAAACATGGAAAATTTCGTCATCTTGAAAAGAAGACGATCTGCGTGTTTTTTTTTCTCCAGCCAAAACAGCAACAAGTTCAAATCTAAATAATCTGGTGGCTTCCGATCAGTAAGAGAAGGTAAACAGAATGTTTGGATTAGGTCTTTAAAACAGTGGATCACGATGGAAAAGTCAGCTACGATATTCGTCAGCGATATTCGTGCCCTTCTTGCCAAGGGTCCTCGTCAGACTGTTGCTGGAGGAAACGAATCTGCAATAAATAAAAGGGCCGAAATATCGCTGAGAATAGCTGACTTACCTGTCACCTTGGGCTGAAGGAGTATTCAAAAAGAAATCCGTAAGATAAAAAAGAGACAAAAAATAGTAAGATGTTATAAATGTAATATTTTGTTAGGTTTATTATAGATTTGAAGGGTACGTAATTTGGTGTCGGGGGTAAAATTATTAACAAGCATTGCATGTACGAATTCTATCTTTCCGCAGTGTTTGTTGAATTTGTAGTTTAGTGTTACAAAATAAACAAGAGCTGGAAGCTCATATTTGGCACTTGCAAAGCTGGGTCAGATGGAAGTGATGGTCAAAAGTATTTTTTTTTTACTTTTCGGTTAAGATGCGCCAGACTTGCAAGGATGGGTCAGAGGATGGAAGTGATAGTCAAAAGTTTTTTTTTCACTTTTCGGTTAAGATGCGCACTTTAAGGGTGTTAAAGATTAATTTCTAGGCAAAACCCTTGAGGCAAAAGGATCATGGACTCATGGCGATAATGAAAAGTAAACTTTGATTAAAAGTATTTTTTGTACTTTGCGGTTAAGGTAAGTTCTTTAAGGGATGGTCGGATCGGAGAAGTGACGATGGTGTCAAGTTTCTAATGCTTCAGCAAAGTTATATCGCCTAGCAAATTTGGAAGTACCTTAACTCACGAGCACTGGAATTCCGGACACCCCCCTACATCCCCCCCCCCCCCCCCGGTACCCGAATCCGGTACGATTCTGTCGCTGATACACCTAAGACTTGTCCCTGTACTTCCCACCAAGTTTCATTGTTCCACTCTGTGCGTGTCACAAGATTTCCGATTCTCCCCTCCGACCCTCCCCCCCCCCCCCAGTTCATTGGATCCGGTCCGGACTTGAAATGGGACATCTGAGACACGAGGTCTTTTAAGATATCAATTTTCATAAAGATCGGATAAGCCGTTCTAAAGTTTTGCATGACACTATTTTCCGGATTCCGCCACTTCCCCCTCCCCCCACGATGGTCGGATCGGGCAAGTGACTATTTCCAAGCTAGTTTGGTCGGGTATCTAATATACCTGCCAAGTTTCATCGTCCTAGCACTTCTGAAAGTACCCTGACTCGAGAAGAGTCGACCGACAGACCGACGGACCGAATAGTGATCGGTATATGGAGCGAAGCTGCAAGTGCCATACAAACTTGAGAATAGTTTGGGTGGGTTCTCGGTCCAAAATTGTCAGTGGGTTAAATAATGGGCCCAACGTAATGCAGTTTCATACCAGCCCCCCTCCCCCATACATGGCGTCTATGCATACCAGTACCCTTCTGCCACCCCCCCCCCCTTCTCCAACTCGTCTAGTGTCCGAAATGCCGATTGGCTTAGTATCCCCATAATAAGGACCTAAGTTAATAATCATCGCCGTGTAGCATATTGCAGTTGGCGGTATCTTGTCCCTCCTTCCGCTTCTCAGTTTTCGACATTCGATGCCGTCTTATTCCCCTTCCTTTCCTTCTTTTCTTCTCAAGTTGGGTCATTATGCCAAGTCTCGTCCTTCCCTATTGTGCTCCAAATCGAATAAGTTCGGATTGCGGAACCATTATTTCTCCTGGTAAAATTACCGGTTGGAAATTTGATACGGGACTTGGATTACAGGACAAGGAATAGGAGTTGTAGAAGGTTCTACTCTTCTATGTTTTTTCTCGTCATAATAAAAAGTATAATTTGTATAGATAAATAGATATTAATCCTAAAGGGTCATGATATGATATGATATGATATGATATTTATTGCACTAAAAGCCCAAGGGCCATGGCAATACAATCAGAAAAAACAAACAAAATTGACGAACTTATTTCTAGCCGCTACTAAAACTACAAAAAATGTTCTCTGTGCATCATTGACAGCTTGAGGAATCTACCCACTTTCTTTATAGTAGCATAACACTCACTCTTAAACATTTGCTCCATCCATTCCTGATCACACTCATTTACTCCAAATATTTCACTTCTCAAGTCATTCAATTCCCTACAATCACACATAAGATGTCGCACACACTCATTCATATCTCCACACATCGGGCAGAAGTAAGGACCAATTCTCCCAATCAACCTACCCGTGTACCTCCTCCTATCTCCCAGGGGTAAAATATCAGCACGCATACTAATTAATAATTTCAGTTCCTCCTTATTTAAACCCGCTTTAAAATAAACACATTCACCCCATGTCTCTTTCGCTTCTGTATAAAACCTTAACGATTTTGAACTATCTCTATCAACCTGCCACCTCTGAATTTCCTGGTCCCGAAGTATACTTTTTACTTCTCTAGCTACTGTCCCTAACTCCAACTCATGACCAATACCCTCATTCCACCTATCACCGACCCCGCACTCATCTAAAATTTTCTTAACCTGAGACGCCCATGACTCCTTACTTGTGTCCCTAAGGGACTCCAGATACGCCGCTTTCAACATTCTAACACGTGGGAGACGAATTATCTTCTCCCAAAAACTGACCATACTCACTAAACGCCTACCTCTTAAACTTCCTAAACCTAGGTCCCCCCTAACAACTAAACTATTAGTCCTACTACCCAGTCCTAACGATCTTTTAAAATAATTTAACTGTATCTGCTCCAACTCACCTGCCTTTTGAAACCCCCAAACTTCTGATGCGTATTTGCATAACCGGCAATACCTTCGTGTAAAATACTTCTTTCTGTATCTTAATGTTATTAATATATCTTTCAAATGGCTTCTTAGAACTAAACTAGACCTACGTTGCCTGGGCAACGTGAAGTGTTGCGGCAACCTTTGTGCGGCTTCGCCGACTAAAGTGTTGCGAGAGCAACACTTTGGTTTTGTTTCTTTGCTGTCGGTTAAATGCTGAAGTTGTTAACTTATCAAAGCTTACAAAACGGTATGTTCTAAGAAGAACACAATCAGTAATCACATGATCAAAGGCTATTCCTCAGCGTTGTAAAAACTACAACAAAAGAACATCGGAAGAACGGACTAAACTGACTTGGCAGTCAGTTGAACTTTATCGTTTTCAATCGTAGACATCGTGACGGATGAAAACTTGAGACAATGTCTTATATAATCTAGTTGATATCATAAAGCTATGCGTAACTTTTCAGGATTAAAATACCATAGATGACACTATTAATTATTACGAAACTACCTCATTGTTTTAAATTATGTTTGTACCCGTTGCGTAAATAGTTAATCCTAGTTTACAGCGGTAGACCATCGATACAAACTTTCTTACCGTTAGATTTATAGAAATCGAATACGATGTGCACCAATTTTCACAAATTTCTAGCCGCTCGTGAACCGATTCGTACTTACAAGTCCCTCTCCCATGATAGACATCAAGTTCACCGGAAACAAATAGTGGGTAGGCTACACCAGCTAGCAAAAGTTGCAAACCCCTCATCGCTGAAGATGGTAACAGGTGATTATTACTTACAAGTCCCTTTCCTATCTTACAATTGGGAACCAAATTGTTCTTACCATCGAATACACCAGAAACAAATAATAGGTACACCAACTAGCAAAAGCTGCAAACCCCTCATTACTGAAGATGATTATGGTCTAACAGCCGACTGTTGCTTACAAGTCCCCTACATGTCTCACAATTGGGATCGGCCTAATTTTGGTTTCAGTGTGTACCTTACTACGGAAGAGGGAAGTCAACCCTCTTAAACTTTCAAACTGTTATATCTCATGAAAGAATTTTTGTACCAAAAAATGGATGACATATACTTTGATCAGCTCACCAATATCTATCGACTGCCGTTGACAAAAAATTTCTATCTGTATTAGTTCAAAAGTTGACTTTTTTGCCGGAGGCCAACTTGCTAATATCACCACTTAGAAAGGAGCAAAGGGTAAGCTCTAATTTATTTAGCAGTGAGAGAACTTTTAAAGTTTAAGATGCCCATCTGATCTCACTTCTCTTCCTCACTCCCAAGTCTAAGAAATGGAATGATAAACTCAGCTGAAATCGCGAACAGACATGGATAGAAACAATAGATGGCAGCACTTTCGGACCCGTGGGAAAATGACACTTTTTTGTTTCTGTAGATTTTTCTATTTATCACTCAAAGAAGATATGTTGGCTGTGGGGCCGGGTAACTGCCGCATATATTTAACACTTATAGATTTTAGTCCATCTTCAATTTGAAACTGGTGCCTGCCTGCTTGCGTGCTAGAACGGAGCTTTCCACTCGAAAGCAGAAACATGGTTTGATGAAACGAAAGGTTCGCTACACAACTTCAGATAGTTCTCTCTGACATGGGCTATATAACTCCACTTCACTTCGCACACCGTAGGCTCTGGCTCGAGGACAAGCAAAAACCATCCTTATTGGCCCCAGGCAAGAGTTCTACGGAGCTTTCCAAAATGTAATGTCATATTCATCAATCCGGCCTAACGTCCACACTTTCCGTAAAACCGCACAGGTTAGACCCTTACCAGTTACTAGGAATAAAATGAAATCGGAGTCATAGGAAAAAAAATAAAGTAAAAAAAAACAGGACAAAACCAAAGTGTTGCTCTCGCAACACAATTAACACACCTTTTCCCCTTCATCTCCGCCTGTTTCACATGCTTTCCAAATATTCCTCCTTTTGCTCGCAATTTACACCCCAAATACACCCATTCTTCCTTTACTTCTAGATGCTTCCCTCCATACTGAAACTTATCACCTTCTTTCAATCTACCACCTTTTCTAAACACCATCACAGCTGTTTTGCTAACATTCAGTGCTAGCTCTTTCTTTTTTATATATAGCTCTAATATTTATAAGTTTCTGAAGGTTAATACTAGAATCCGCCACCAGTGTTAGGTCGTCAGCAAATAACAAAGTACAAAGGGACATGATATCTACCGTCACCGTTGGAGCCGAACTATCCGTCATGAACTGTACTACATCATTTATGAATAATGCGAAGAATTTTGGCGAAAGAGTGCAACCTTGTTTCACACCCATCTTAGATTTCACACTTCTTGAAAACTTCTTCGCCACTCGCACCACCACCTTAATACTCATGCACATTTCTACAATCAAAGCTACAAATAAATTTGGAAGACCCAAGTCTACCAATACTTCAATCAACAACTTTCTATTCACATTGTCGAATGCTCCTTTCAAGTCTACAAATGCTACGTATAGCTTACCACCCTTGCCTCTCGTGTACTTTCTAATTAACACATTTAATATGAAAATTTGGTCAAGCGTGCTGAACCCTTCCCTAAAACCAGCCTGCGCTGAATTTAAAATCCCACTTTTTTCTAGCCAATTTTTTAACCGAAAATCTATCACTTTACAAAAAATCTTACTTACCGCATTTCCTAAATGTATTCCTCTGTAGATTTTGTGATCGCTTCTGTCCCCTTTCTTAAATATTGGTATCATAATTGAAGTACTCCACGCTTGTGGCCAACTAGCTTTCTCTAGTATAACCGAAAAAATTAAGGCCAAAACTGGGAGAAGATAAACTCTTCCCCATTTCCAAATCACTGCAGGGATTCCATCTACTCCAGGGGCTGACCTACCTTTCATTTTCTTCATGGACTTCCGAATCTCCTCCTCCTCTATTTTACTTTCTAATTGATAGTCTATCTCCTTCATCGGGGGTGGTACCACTTTCTTCAAAGAAGTCGAAATCTCACCTCTCAACGTTTCCCCATCAGGTTCATTACGTACAAGATACTCGGGCCATGACTCAGCCCGTAGGGTAAGGTCTTCTTGCTTCGTTTCCGTAGCGGCCCTTATTCCTTTCCAAAATTCTTTGCTATCCTTAGCTTTATAACATTTTACTATTTCCTTATTTCTCTCAACTTCTATCTTATGTTTCTTGTCCTTCAACATCTTTTTATATTCTTTCCTAATTTTACGATGTTCACTTAACCTACTATCTTGTCCTACCTCTTTTAACTTCACCAGCGCCTCAACCAAATGCTTCCTTTTCTGCACACATTCTTCGTCAAAAAAATCCTTCCGAATTCTTTTATCTTTCTTCGTTTTTTTTAACACTACTATCAGCTATCCTATACATAATTGAAGTAACTTGAGACACAACCTCTTCTATTTCTCCATTCTTTACCTTCTCATACCAAATACCTATGTGTTCTTCTATCTGTCCTATCCCTAGGCTACTTACTATTACTTCTTCTGACATGCCATCTACCTTTAGAGGTCTATTTACACCTACTACAACACCATCTGACTCCTCTTCTAAAATATCCCTATCATTACTTACCCTAGGTCCTAACACCATCTTTAAATCTAGCGATATTGGGACATGGGCCGACCCAACTACATTCAACACCTCAAACCCCTCACACAGAGGCCAAAAATGGTATGCGTAAAGCATATTTTGCATTCGCCTCTGTTCAATGGGTGTCGTAGGCATGCTTAAAGGAGTTAAATCGGAAACATTTTAGTATTCGATTGTTTAGATCACACTTAAAAAGAAGGGATTAGTCTAAAGGGTTTGAAATTGGTTTCTGTTATATGTTAGTAATGTTGGCTGGTGTTAATTTTTCGGGGGAAAAGTACAGTTGTGCTTGTAATATTCATTTCATTCTGATTGATAATGGCTTCTCCCCCGTTTTCGGCCACATGAGTAAAATCCAGGTCAAATCCTTTAAATTGTCTGATTCACAGATGCTAGGTTAACTGCGCCAGTACTCAGTAGTACCAGTAGGCTACTACTCAATAATATTCCTGACATCAGTCAGCGTCGGCCATTCATTCCGCGCGGTCGCATGTAGTCAAAGTGGTTAATACTGGTGAAAGTTGGATAATATTGGATTCTCAAGCGAAATAGCCAAGGAGAGAGAGAGCGGATTTATAAAGCTAGGTCCCGGGCTAAAGCGGGACAACACTTAACAAACTCAGCTCCCGGAGCATATTGCTGGGAGCAAGCAAGGTAAAAAGTCTGATTTGATTACGTCGAAGCGAGAATTTCAATTGTATTGTCTCTGCCGGAAAACCATGTGAGATAACCGATGGCGAATTTGGAAAAAGAACAAGAGGCATTGAGGAACGCTCAATTCCTCCAGGAAATTAACTTCAAACTTGATCTTTTGCCTGTGGTATCGGGAAATCTGGAAGTTATTCAGGCACAGTTAGCAAATTTTGAGCAGCGAATCGTGGGGAACGCTAGTAAGAATGAAGCAAATGGCCGTGAGATAGCGACATTGCGCAAAGATCTACTAGCTTCAAACCAGAGGGCTAACAGATTGGAGGCAGAAATCAACAGAACGAATATTGTGTTGTTTAATCTTCAGCCATGTAATCGTCCCATGGAGTCTCTTAAAGCAGAAGTGTTCAATTTCTTCAGGTGTGTGCTTCCATTTATGACATTTTCGGGAGTTGATATTCGGGTGGTGCGAATCCGGGGAGGCCCAGTGATTGTGAAATTCAATACCACGGAAATCAGGGACATGGTGCTTAGGAATAGCCAGTTGATCAGGAGATCCGGTGTTTCTGTTTCACCGGATTATACGTTCGAACAAAGAGTGGCGCGCCGACAGTTGAAAATCTTTATGGCACCGGCAATTGAAGAGAGATGGGAGGTACGCCTTCGAGGTGAAAGGCTATTTATTGACGGGAGAATGTTTCTGTATGACCCCATAGAAAAACGGGTGATTGAGGCAACTCAGAACCCCGTTCAGAATAGATTTAAGACTGCACCCCAAGGAGATCTGGGCGCCGGTCCCTCAAATGGTGATGATCCAGTCATTATGGAAGAAGACAAATCTGATGCGGAGAGCGTAGCTACGGTCGTTGAAGGGGGCGATAGAGATCAAGTAACGCAGGAGCCGGCCCAAGTTCAAGGAAAGGCAAACGGGGCGGCGGTTTTGGATAAAAGATCTCGTAAAATAGATGAGATAATCTCCCCTGAAGATCGAAATAGAACGAACTCCCGGAATGTTGCTTCAAGAGGTGGAGGAACGGTAAGAGGAGGGAGTTCATCTATGAGTAGAGGAAGTTTTGGTGGAAGTGATGTATCAGGAACGGTTAGAAAGGAGGATTTTTGTAGGCTCGTGTTTCCATATCCGAACAGTCCGGGCCGCCATTCTGAATTGTATGGTTCCCAGTATCCACCGCTTCGTCCGAGATAGGGATCCGCGGGTCATGGTGATGTTGAGTTAAAAATATGTACGTGGAATGTCCAAGGATATGCACAAGAGAAATTGAACGATTTACTAGGAGTTGATAGATGGGATATACTGGGTTTAACAGAGACTTGGAATTCGCAGTGCGTGGTTAAAGATGAGTTTAGTTGTTTTTGTGTGTGCAGAGAGATGTCGAAAAATGGTCGGACATATGGAGGGTTGAAGTATTAGTGCGGAAGAGTAGATTTGACTCGATTAGTAGGCTAAAGGTTATTTCGAAGAACACGGTTTGGATTAAATTGACGATTGGTCTTCTTCGTGTTGTGTTTTGTTGTGTTTATATTCCTCCCAAGTCTAGTTCGTATTCAAAGGAAGATACGTCGAATATATTAAGAAGTGATAAGGCTAGATTTAGTAGAGATTACCCTAATTATGGATTTGTATTTACAGGAGACTTATAATGCTTATACAGGGTGTCATAGTGGAACGCCTAGGAATGATCAATCAGACAATTTAAAGGATTTGACCTGGATTTTACTCATGTGGCCGAAAACGGGGGAGAAGCCATTATCAATCAGAATGAAATGAATATTACAAGCACAACTGTACTTTTCCCCCGAAAAATTAACACCAACCAACATTACTAACATATAACAGAAACCAATTTCAAACCCTTTAGACTAATCCCTTCTTTTTAAGTGTGATCTAAACAATTGAATACTAGAATGTTTCCGATTTAACTCCTTTAAGCATGCCTACGACACCCATTGAACCGAATCGAATGCAAAATATGCTTTACGCATACCATTTTACATTACCATGACCCTTTGGGATTAATATCTATTTATCTATACAAATTATACTTTTTATTATGACGAGAAAAAACATAGAAGAGTAGAACCTTCTACAACTCCTATTCCTTGTCCTGTAATCCAAGTCCCGTATCAAATTTCCAACCGGTAATTTTACCAGGAGAAGTAATGGTTCCGCAATCCGAACTTATTCGATTTGGAGCACAATAGGGAAGGACGAGACTTGGCATAATGACCCAACTTGAGAAGAAAAGAAGGAAAGCAGGCTTTCCCTCTGATCTATGTCTTCTTGTTTGTCCGACCAGCAGGCAACCCCCCCGCCGCGGCTGGGGCAGATCTGGGGCGGGGGAATCAGGAAAATTTAGTAGTGCGTAACTTTTGAACGGGTGATCGGATTGGAATGAAACTTGATAACTGAATAGAGGACATATCTCTGATGTCCCATTTTAAGTCCGGACCGGATTTGGTAGCTATGGGGGAGTTAGGGGTGGACTGGAAATCTCGAGAATCGGTTAGAACAGACGGATCGGAGTGAAACTTGCTGGGAAGAACAAGCATCTGTCCCAGATAAATCGTTTATACAATTGGACTGGATCTGGACCCTTGGGTGGGGGGCGGTGGATGGGAGATTCCCGGAATTCCGCTTATGTCAGTTTTGGGGATTTCGCGACAAAACTTGGGAGACATATCAGGGACCCGACCAAACTAACTTGGAAACAATCAGTTTCTCGATCTGACCATCTGGGGGGAGTGGAGGGCGAGGGAATCCGGGAAATTGAGTAGTGTGTAACTTTCGAACGGGTGATCGGATTGGAATGAAACTTGATAAGTGAATCAAGGACATAGCTTTGAAGTCCGGACCGGATTCGGTAGCCATGGGGGAGTTCGGGGGGGATCGGAAATCTCCAGAAACGGTTAGAATGGAGGGATCGGAGTGAAACTTGCTGGGAAGAACAGTAAGGATCTGCCCCACATAAATCGTTTCTACAATTGGACTGGGTCCCGACCCTTGGGGGGGGGGGGGGTGGAGGGGAGTTTCCCTGAATTCCGGTGATGGCAGTTTTGGTGATTTTCGCGACGAAACTTGGGAGGCATATCAGGGATCTGATCAAACTGACTTGTAAATAAAAATTTACTCGATTCGACAGTCGTGGGGGAGTGGAGGGAGGGGGAATCCGGAATATTGAGTTATGCGTAACTTTGGAACGGATGATCGGATTTGAGTGAAATATAATAATGGAACAGAGGGCATGCTCTGGTTATCTTTTTCATGTCCGGACCGGATCCGTCAGCAGTTGGGGGGGGGGAGACCGGAAAATACGTGACTGGCTGATACTGGAGAGATTGGGATGGAACTTTGTTGGAACAACAAACATATGCTCTTGATAAATCTTTTTCAGAACTGATTTGCTCCGGCGACTATGGGGGGAGTTTGAGGGGGGGGCGGAATTCCAGTGATCACGAGATAAGGTACTTCCAGATGTGCTAGGACGATGCAACGTGGCTGGAATATTAGCCATTCGACAAGATTGGATAGAAATCGCCTCTCCGACTATTCCTTAAAGTAGGCTACCAATCTTTACCGCAAAATAAGAAAAATTCTTTCAAGCGAAATATACATTTTCATGATCCCCATGAGCCCATTTTCATTTTTGTCTCAAGGGTTTTGCTTACAAACGAAGTTCCAGCTCCCTTAAAGTGCGCATGTTAACTGCAAAGACGATAACTTTTTATCAAATGATTCATCTCAGCTTATGATAGAGGATTCAGCAGCTATGGGGGAGTTGGGAGGGGGTGATCGGAAATCTCACGAAACGGTTAGAATGGAGGGATCGGAGTTAAACTTGCTGAGAAGAACAACCATTCTAGATAAATCGTTTTCTCAATTGGACTGGATCCGGACACTTGTGGGGGTGGGGGTGGAGGGGGCCTTCCAGAATTCCTGTGATGGCGTTTTTCAAGACGAAAATTGGCAGGCATATCAGGTACCCGATCAATCTGACAGAGCCCTGACCTACTACATACAGTTGCAAGTGCCATATGAGCTTTCAGCTCTTTCTTTTGTGTTCATCCTTTATTTTTCCTTTCGAATCTGCCCAAGAATCTAACAATAAGCTTCCGATATTTCTGAGTAATTGTCGGCTCCTTTTGATTATTCCCCTGGGATCGCGCCCCTTCTTTCATGGATTTTAATGATCTAGCCAAGTTGGGCCAACTGTTGGACTTTGGAATTGGGCCAAGTGTCGGATTTTAGGAGTGGACGAAATTACGGATTTCAAGGGTGGGTTAACTGACGGATTTCAAAAGTGGGCGAACTGACGGCTTTCAGGACTGGGTCAATTGACGGATTTCAGGAGTGGGCGACCTGGTGTTGGGTCAACTGACAGGTGGGTCAGCTGACGGTGGGCTAACTTACGGTTAGGCGAATTGACGGGTGGACGAACTTACGGGTAGGGGAACTGACGGGTGGACGAACTTACGGGTATGGCAACTGACGGGTGGTCGAACTGAGGTAGAATGAACGAAGCGACCTACCCTCTCATCCTTTGAAGTCGTTATTTTTTACTTTATTTTAGATTCCGTTAAATAAAAGTCTTTATATCGTGTAAAACTTTGCTGCGTAGCGAGGTTCTTTGAGGGTTCCCTGAATGTTTTATCTGCAGTTTTGTTTCCAACTTTCTGTGACCATATCTGGTTAAAGTTAGTCCTTATTAGAATACGGCGAAACTTCTAAAATACACAGTTCCTTTCAGACACGTTTTCCTTATGGAAGTTTGACAGGATTGATTCGGCAAGTTTTACGAAGTTCGCCTGCAGATTAATCTTGAGCAAACAAGTCGCATGTATGTCAAGGTCTGATGTAAAGCGGAAATTTTGGAGATAATGAAATAAAGCTTGAAATGTGTTATTTTTAGCCTACGTATGGACAAAGAAACGTTGGATCACAACATTCTATGAGCATCGACATTCGCGTCCTAATTTGGGCTAAACTGGAATTAAATACAGAAAGGAATGACCTAATGAGTTTGGTTAAGGCGTTGGTTGGGGACAAATAACGAGCCTACGGCATCTGGCGGAAACAGGAAATCTTCAAGACCAGGATGTCTGGACAAAGAAATCTACTAAATATTTCTCCCTTGGGACCCCATCAAAACCTTTATCTTATTTAGTTTTGTAAACCGGACAAAAAAATCTTGTGTCCATTTTTTGGCAAAATATGAGATAAAAAGTTAAGTAACACTTACACTTGAGTGAATACAATCTTCTCCATTTTGCTGGCTGTTTTTATGGCACTTGCAGCCTCTGGCCCAAGGGCCATATACCGATCGCATTTCCGTCTGTCGGTCTCTCGGTTGTTCCGGATTTTTTGTCACACTTGTTCGAGATACGGTACTTCCAGATGTGCTAGGAGGATGAAACTTGACAGGCATATCAGGGACCCGACTCGCCTTGACAGACCCGACTAATTTGGAAATTAATCAGTTTCCTGGTTCGACCATCTGGGGGGGGGTGTAGGGCGGGGGAATCTGGAAAATTTAGTAGTGCGTAACTTTTGAACGGGTGATCTGATTGGAATGAAACTTGATAACTGGATAAAGGACATATCTCTGATGTCCCATTTGAGGTCCGGGCCGAATTCGGTAGCCATGGGGGAGTTGAGGGGGAGGCCGGAAGTCTCGAGAAACGGTTAGAATTAAGAGATCCGAGTGAATCTTGCGCGGAAGAACAAGCATCTGCCCCTGGTAAATCGTTTACACAATTGGACTGGATCCGGACCCTTGGGGGGTGGGGGTGGAGGGGAGATAGCCGGAATTCCGGTGATATCAGGGGATTTGCGAGACGAAACTTGGGAGGCATATTAGGGACCCGACCAAACTAACTTGTAAACAATCAGTTTCTCGATCCGACCATCTGGGGAGGGGGAGGGCGTGGGAATCTGTAAAATTGAGTAGGGTGGAACTTTCGAACGGGCGATCGGATTGGAATGAAACTTGATGAGTGAATCAAGGACATATCTCTGATGTCCCATTTGAAGTCCGGACCGGATTCGGTAGCTATCTGGGAGTTGGGGGGGGGGGAGATTGGAAATCTCGAGAAACGGTTAGAATAGAGGGATCGGATTGAAACTTGCTGGGAAGAACAAGCATCTGCCCCAGATAAATCGTTTACATAATTGGACTGGATCCGGACCCTTGGGGGGGGGGGGGTGAAGGGGAGTTTCCCTGAATTTCGGTGACGTCAATTTTGGTGATTTTCGCAACGAAACTTGGGAGCCATATCTGGGATTCGATCAAACTGACTTGTAAATAAAAATTTATTGTATCCGATAGTCGTGGGGGAGTGGAGGGAGGGGGAATCCGGAATATTGAGTTATTCGTAACTTTGGAACGGGTGATCAGATCTGAGTGAAATTTAATAATTGAACAGACGGCATTTCTCTGGTGATCTTTTTCATGTCTGGACCTGATCCGACAACAGTTGGGGGGGGGGGGGGGGGTCGGAAAATACGTGACTGGCTGATACTGGAGAGATTGGGATGGAACTTTGTGGGAATAACAAACAAATACTCTGGATAAATCTTTTTCAGAACTGGATTGGCTTCTGCGACTGTGGGGGAGTTTGAGGGAGGGGGGGGGCGGAATTCCGGTGATCACGAATTAAGGTACTTCTAGATGTGGTAGGACGATGCAACTTGTCTCGAATATTAGACATTCGACGAGATTGGCATAGAAATCGCCACTTTCCAAATCCGAAATTCCTGTGATGGCTTTTTGCAAGACGAAACTTGGCAGGCATACCAGGGACCCGATCAATCTGACAGAGCCCTTACCTACTACATACAGTTGCAAGTGCCATATCAGCTTACAGCTCTTGTTCTTTTAGGAATAGGCTTCTCAGAAACAGATGGTTGTTACATATATATATATATTACCTATATCCCGCCAAGTACCTAAGGTGGTAGTGGAGAAAAAAGAACAACGGAAAACAATACAAGATAAAAACAGCCATAAACACACAATATGTAGACGTAATTTCAAATTGGGCCTACAAAATTCATGAAAAACACCATTTACTCGATGACCTGGATGGTGCGTTGTGCCTATAGTAGTGACGCTGACGTTTTACGTGGTGATTGAATGACATCTTGGACGCGGATCTTTTGAACTAATTTGTGGCTGCGACAGGAACGAGGAAGGTACATAAAAAATTCGCAATCGTTATAATAAGTAAGTAATAAGAAAGTCATTGATTTTTCACTCACCAGTTTGGAAAGCAGAGTACAGAATAAAATAAACAAGACCGAAGGTTCGATCGGATCCCAAAAATCTAATATTTGATTCAGGCAATCGGGACTTGTCTTCGCCAGGCTAATCATCAGAGAAAACCAAGTTCAGGTATACCTATAAGCCATATCTATTTTGACGATACTGACCGAGACTTTACTTCTACCAAGTTTCCGGTTTCGCCCGAATTCCGACGAACTACTAGTCCAGCAAAAAAAGAAAATTCAGAAACAAATCCAGCATATCTCCTTATCCCTATAAAGAATATCTAATCAACTTTGAATAAAAGTTTGACTAAAAAAAAAAAATCCGGTTACAACCGGATTCTGGACTAATTGAATGTCCGGGTAAAAAATGATTGTCATATACAGACTCAGCCTCTCTTCTTACCCTTAATCTGTCATCTAATCGAACTTTTGCTTTTAACAGATTTCCCGGTTTTGGCCGGATTCCGGGCCAACTAGTTGGCCGACGAGAAAATGGTTTGTGTTCGTGTTCAGCATGTCTTTTTACCCCTAAATCGAACATTTAATCAACTTCAGATGATTCTTTTACTTTCAACCAACTTTCCGGGTTTCACTGGATTCCGGACGAACTACTTGTTCGGCGAAAAAATGGTTTTCACCATCGTGTTCAGCACGTCTTCTTACCCCTAAATCGACCATTCAATCAACTTCAAATAAAACTTTTACTTCTAACCAACTTTCCAGTTTTTGCCGGATTCCGGACGAACTACTTGTCCAGCGAGAAAATGGTTTTCGCTATCGTGCTCAGCATGTCTTCTTACCCCATAATCGGCTATCACATTAGCTTTTTAAAAATATTTTGTTTGTCCCTTAATTTGCACCCCCTCCCCCACCCCTAAATGTAGAGTTACATAGCCCATCTACGAACTTGACCTTACCCTTGACTCAATGAATCCTCACACCAAGTTTCATCAAAATATCTCATTCCCTTCGAGAGTTATCGTGCTCACAGACAGACAGACAGACGGACAGACGGACATTTTTGCGATGTCATAGGTATCCCTCCACTTACGTTTTGGGATCCCAAAAAGTAAAACAAACACAAAACACATAAGATTATACAATTTGAATGTTCGGTCAGGAGGCAGGATAAAAGGTTATACACTGGTTGGGTCCAGTGAAGACATAAGGTATCTTCAGAGCTTTGATGTTTCTTTTTTCGCAGAATGTGTAATAACAAAATGCATCTATATGTGACTAAATGTAGGCTAATTCCAAAAGAAAGAAAACCCATCGGCCCATAAACTAAATTGAAAAATTTATATTGAAATTCCATAGCGATCTTCAGGAACCTCTCTAGTCCCTTTATTTCCATGGAAACTTTAATTCATTCATTCATTCATTTATTCGTACTACATAGACTACATAACATAAATATAAGGCATTCATTCCCATCATTTAAACTACTCAATCCTCCTCATCATCGACACTGTTAAAAATTCTCCCCTCCTTAAAGCACACAATTCCTTACTCTCACACATCGAGCGGAGAAGAATTTCGCTCCCCCCGCACATCGACAATAGGACGTACCATCTCTCTGTCTCAGTTTCCCAGTTTTTCTTCTCTGACCCAATAACAAACTATCCACCCTCAAAGAAACGACCCAGTGACGTTCCTCTCTACACAGATTGGTCCCGGAAAACTGAAGAAAGGACAGAGGGGCAAAAATTAATAATAATGGGCAGTAATTCATGGGGACTGGGGGACCGGTCAGGTGTTAGACCCCTCAATCAAACATTGCTTTCCTCCTTAATCTCTTATGCTCATACTTCCAGGAAACTATCCATATTGTGAAAATATTTGCTAGGATCCCGTGGGGAATGGTCCGGGGGAACTGGCAGGTGCGGTCCCGACATAAAAATCGTTTAATAGAGGCGGAAAATGACGGGTTGCAAACTTCATTTACTTTATCCAGACCTTCGGCTTGTTACAGGTCACGTGCCTATTTTTGTGGATGGTTTTAGAGGTGGGAAATGAGGAGTTGCAAACCTTATTTACTTTCCCGAGACGTTCTGTCACGTGCAGGGGATTGGTGTGGGTGGGGTAAAAAGGGAACGTGGCAAGGTATTCTTGTCTTCTTAATGGAGAAAAGAGGATGCTGGATGAAGATTTCCATTGTCGTAGCCTTGTGTTGACAGTTCACCGGCTGTTATTGTGCGAGCTAATATTACAACTTGAAGCCCTACGCTGCTTTATTCTTCGTTTTTCCGTAACCAGCAGCATTAAAGACCTAATTCAAACATTCTGTTTACCTTCTGTTAGTGATCGCATGCCACGGGTTTGTTTAGATTTGAAATCGATTGCCGAGTTGCTGTTTTGGCCCGAGAAAAAACCCACGCACAATGTCTTCTTTTCTAGATGGCGGAATTTTCCATGATTGATTAGCAAAGAATTATAAGACCTAATAATTTCTGTCTGTCTTCAGAGGCACCACACCGGTCTTTGTTTTATAATTTATTTGTATTTGTAATAAACAGTTGGAGCATTAGATGGAAATTGTTATTTTGACCCTTGGCTCCCTACGTGCCATAACAGCTGTCCGGGATAATCGGCTGAGATTAAGTCCAGACAAAGTTATTTCAAACCTAGGAAATTTGGTGGGTTTTTTTTTCAAGTTGCTCATTCTTTTACAGTGTTTTTAGTGGTTTTGACATTCATAGTGAAAGTAGGGATGGTTAGCATTGTGTGTTTGGTAGAAAGACCATTTTTTGTGGCCCGCTTTAACATCCGATATGCAGGACCTGGGGGATCAAGAACGTTGCGACGTCATTCCCATGACTCAGTGAAGTTCGGCTAGCAGAAGCACGATAACAATAAGGAGTTGAGGTTTTTTGCTGTTCTGTTTGGTGGATACTACGGGTGAAATTTGGCCAATTGTAGGTATCTTGCTATTTTTTCGAGTGTTTTACCTAGACAATGGCTTCCAGCCTCGTTTTCGTATGAAATCAAGAGTTCGGTCGGATTCGACGTCTGCTAAAACTCGTAATTCGTTGTACCAGTAAATGTTTTTGTTCCGTTGTTCGTGTTGGTATTGAGATCATAAGAGTTAGCCGATCTGTCTGCTTGGGTCCAGGGGACGCCCCCCCCCCCCCCTCCTGAAACCCGGGTGCTATGTCGGGGGGCGGGTAGCTGGAACCCGTCTGCTTTGTTTTCAAGGTCGGTTAAATGTACGATCATAATTCAATGTAAACGGGAAATTTCGGAAAGAACAAAATCCTCAGATAGAACCAATGATAAAACTTAAAAAGTGTATATAGGCTACAGTAGGAACAAGTTGGATTATAATATTCTGTGAGTTTTAGACTATCAGTGGTAGATATTCCTTCGGCCCAAGCTGAGTGCGAATCATAATTGACGGTGCAAACGGATAAGTCAGCTACATTTTATTAGAGCTATATTTCGGCCCTTCAAGGGTCCTGTTAAAGCTCATGCCGCTCAAGCTGGAACAAACTGCTTTCGAAATATAGCTCTAATAAATGTAGCTGACTTATCCGTTTTGCGCCGTCAAACATCAGTGGTATTCCGGTCGTAATCTGCGATAGTGGTTTTCCGGTCGTAATCTGCGATAGTGGTTTCCGGTTCTAATCTCAGAATAGTCTTGTTTGAGAAACAAATTCTCAAAGGGCAAGGGGATCTGCCGTTCGACGAGGTTTTTTCCATAACCGTAAAATTTTTCAGCAAAACGTGACACAGATATTGTAAATATTTTTGTTGACAATAACTACGAACAGTATATGGGTCTATCTTTAAAGTTTAGCCGATTCGGACGATGTAATTACCCATCACTTATTAACTTAAATAGGCTTGAAGACTCGCTGAAAATACGTTACTTCGTTGCTCCGATATTCATGTAATAGATGTTCATCGAAGGAACTTTTTATTTCGACTTTGTGGTACCTTTTTGCGCCTCTACCTCCATGCTTAAAACATATGGCAACTGCAACGATAAAGGATTGCAAAAAATAAACCTTTTATGGGTCACAGGCAATAGCGGGAAGAAGTAAACTTCCAATCTGGAACTGAACTTCTCCTGAGCTTCACTTAATTAGCTACTCAAGTGCACGCTTTTGTTGAAATTCAAATTCTTCGCTGATGAACTTAGTCTTGTCGGGCCAGCAGGGGTATAATTATTCTGAACGTCACTACTACAGCCCAAGAAGAAAAATTAAAAATCCCTTAGCAGGGTCAAAATAATTAAGCTTATTCACATTCAAGGTATAAAAGTAAGCTGTTTTTAAAGTTCAGCTTTACACCGTCCAAATACTATAATATTCGTGTCATTAACCCTGACTCGGAGCAAAATAACACTAGGGAGTAGCGCCAAGACCTATGCTTTCCATGCGTCGCAGAAGGGCCTTACTCATAGCGCTGCCCACTACGCTTGCGGCATTTAACGCGAGACAAACTTCTGGGTTTCAAATTTTCTAGTAAAGGTAAGACGCGATCTGCACACATCAAGGAAATAGTAGAGATTTCACCTTTTTTTTGCTGTGTTCAAAATATGAAGTTGAGAGAGCCAGCGCCGGTGCACGACTGGTTCGAGTGTGTGTCACTTTTTTCCACGTCTTGGCGCTACCGAGGGGTTGCTCACTCGCTGGGCACCACTGTACACCCTCGCTGGGCACCGCTGGGCACCACTGTACAACCATTTTGGGAGTGAGCAACCCCTCGGGCGCTACTCCCTGGCGTTATTTTGCTCTGCCCTGACTCGAAGTACAGGAAATATCCAGAGGTCTATGCAATTTTCTCGTTAGTCGGTATGATAGTCTCCGGTTGATAGTCTCCTGTTTAAAACCGTCATGTATTGCTGATTCATCCGTTTTACGCTGTCCTTTCAAGTTGCGAAACCTCTGTTTTGAACGGTGAACTTTTCATCAAGACACAGTATTTGAAACTCAAACTTTCTTATCAATCAATCAATGAACTAAATAGCTTAAAGCTAGAAGAGGTCGTCGAAGACAGTTAGGAAGTTAATAACAGCATAATTAACAATTAATAACAACAAATTAACCAGTACACTTTAAACAAGACAAAAGGTTTCGATGGGATCCCAGAAATCTAAAATTTGATCCAGACAATTGGGTCTTATCTTCGCCAGATCCAGTCTTCGCCAGGCTAATCATCAGAGAAAACCACTTACGTTTTGGGACCCCAAAAACTACCTAAAAACTGAGTCTTTGGACATCTGGGGACAACATACCATCTTCGCTCCAAAATTTGTTGAAAGGATATTTCTTCTGCCAGTTAAATTGAGATCTAGGGACACCCAGCCTAGCTCAATGAATTCTTGTAGCTTACTTTTGTATCCGTTCCTTTTTCGACAGTCGCTTGAACATGCGTTTTCTAGGGATTTGGCCTAGCGGACCACTCAAAAACCTGCGAGATTCTGCAAATGAAATATCCCAATTACTCCAGCATCACGTGGACTAATGAAGGCTATTAAGATCCTGGAGACTTCTTCGGAATTAATGAGTGTAAGAACCTGCCCAGAGCTAAGTTGTCTAAGTGCTATTTATTGGACCTATAGAGAGTAAAGGGAAGTTTTCCAGCTAAAGTAACTACTCTAGGGAGAAGGGAGGTGGGTTTCAATTAGTATTCTAAGAAAGCTTTTGGAATAAACTAAAAAGAGACGCTTTGTCCGTTTTTCATTTTATCCAGAAATCAGGAGATTCCGTGCTCTAGCATGGATAATCTCTCAGTTGTTTGCAGGAGCTTCCCTGACTGGTTAACAACCAATAAGGAAGCCCCTTTTTCAGAACTAAGAGCTGCCTTAAAAACAGATTTTAAACCATTGTGAGAAAAAAGGCAAGAAAGTAGTGTTGGGCGATATTCGATATCGATAAGGATAAATCGAAATATCGGACCAAATATCGATATCGAATATCGAAACGTAAATATCGATATAGAAAACGATATTCGTTCATTCAAACAATGTTTACAACGGGTACGTCAGCTACGATTCTTGATCAGCGATATTTCGCAAGGGTCCTCGTCAGGCTGTCAATCCTCTGGTTCAACTTCGGGGAAGGAAACAAACCTGTAATCTTTTTGATTTGATTACAGGTTTGTTTCCTTCCCCGAAGTTGAACCAGAGGATTGACAGCCTGACGAGGACCCTGGCCAAATAGGGCCGAAATATCGCTGATGAATAATCGTAGCTGACGTACCCGTTGTAAAAATTTGTTTGAATAAATGTTTCAAAGTCAGCTTGGGCTCAAAGAATAGATATTCGTTCATTCATAATTATTGTAAATGATCCAACAAAATCTACATTTGTATATCCGAAAGTGGAGAAATATATTTTCGGTAATTCCGTTCTTTTAATCGGAGTTTGAGATGATGCAAGATGCTATTTATCGACAATTTTGTTCTTAAAATTTAGTGAAACGAGATGTAAGTAAGTAAGTAAGTAATTTATTTATAACCCGCCATTTTGAAAAGGCGGAGTAAATGACGAAAATAAAGAAAAAAACAAAACACATATATACACACAGAAAAAGACACTTAATTTTTAATCTTCGGTCAGGAAGCAGTGGACGACATCGTGTGCTGGTTGGGCCTTGTTGTCCATGAGTTTTGAAAGTGATGACGAAACATCCAAAAGGGTAACACTTGCGTCTTGAATTTTGAATTTCTCCGTCAATGTATGGTTATGACATAATTTCGACAAGTGGAGCAGGTGCTTTGCATATTTAAAATAACATGATATCCTGTAGCGAAACATGCTTAAGAAATATCGATATATCGATTATCGTATATCGAAAGTAAAAATATCGATATATCGAAAAATCCAAATATTGCCCAACATTGCAAGAAAGTTCGAGAATCTGCTCGACGCTCAGTTGTTTGTAGGAGACACCCCGACCAGCTAACAACCAATCAGGAAACCTCTTCTCAGAACTAAGAGGTGTCTTAAAGACAGGTTTTGAACCATTGCGAGAAAAAAAGGCAAACAAAAAGAGAACCAGCCTGACTTAATAAAGGTGGAACTGATCAGCCAATTGGGTGTTTAGTATTACTCTGCACAACCGTGTTTATCCCAGTAATACACGTATAAAGAATCACTTTTAAATTCGTTAACACGATAAATTGTTGGTCTCCAGCCGTTGTTATGGTGACAAGCTGCATGGATCATTGTAAGTGACATAGGACACCAGTACATACTAATTTCCTACGGTTTCCAAGCTCAAGAGGCATTCGACTAAAAAAGAGGCACGGCACGGCATGACATAGTGTAGTAGGCACGAGTAGCCTACTAAAAAGAGGCTCGAAAACTCAAAGGTCCCTTTCAAGCTTCAAAGTCAGGGGCAGTACGTGCCTTCTTCTAGGCTCTGGAATTACGAACTCTCATTTCTTCTGTACTTCTACTACTTGCTAATCTATTCTTCCTACTCGTGCCTCCTGCGCCATGCCGTGCCGTGCCTCTTTTTAGTCGACCCCGCTCAAGAGAACCACGCTCGAACTCCAGAAATCAGTTAACCTGCTGAGTAACTACATCGTCAATTCAGAGGTCCATTGGATTTCCAATTGAATTCTCAAGGACAATCGCGGGAAGCAGAGGAAAATAACACTAGGAAGTAGTACCAAGACATCTGCTTCCATGCTTTGCAAATGGACCATACTCGTAGCGCCACCCACTACGCTTGCGGCATTTAAAGCGAGACAAGCTTCCGGGTTTAGAAATTTCTAGTAAAGCTAAGGTGCGGACTGCATACACCAACGGAATAATGGGGGCTGTATATGAATATATATATGAGGCTGTGTATCAGAATATGAAGTTATCAGAGCCAGCGCTGGTGAACGATTGAATGAGTTTCAGTAGGGACGTTCACTAACGCTGGTGGTGCTAGTGTCGCTGCTATTCGAGTGTGTGACAATTTTTTCAAGTCTTGGCGCTACTCCCTAGTGTTATTTTGCTCTGGCGTGAAGCCGCTTTAGGATTTCGAGCAGTCAGATGTCAGCACACCGTATTCTTCATTTCTAATTACAGGTGCTGCAAGTTGTAAATTTCCGGCTGCAGATGTGTAATTGTAAGCAGTAACTCTTGATTCTTTACCGGATAAAAGGAAAACAAACGGAGTTTTCTCATCTTTGGCCTATCCTAAAGTTCATTCCGGAATCATCATCACATAAATTGTGGTGAAAGTTTCTCATTGGCGAGTATCCTCTCGTTGCTTGTTTGATGTGGTTCAGCTGTGACAACTGAGATAACCGTTCAGTCTTTGAGTTTGACCGTTGGATTTCGGTGTGTGCCGGAGTGTTGTATTGCGGAAACGAAGCTCAAGAAAAACTTCTTCTCCACCTTACGTAAGTTCAGCGACAGAGGCGCTATATTATACAGCAAATTTCCGGGACAGTTAGAATTTTAAGAATAGGGGAATTCACACATAGTTAAAAATTTGCTTGGTTTAGATTCTTATTATCATTGTTTATTTATAATCCTTCATAACTGAAGCATAAAATTGGAAAAATAAATCTATCAAGCACTTCGATAATCATGCACATCATGTCCTAAACGATTACATGAATATAAACAACCGACAAGCTATCAACACACTTTTTTCGAAAAAGGAAATTGGAAGACGTAAGGTTCGACAATAAGAGAAAACTTGTTAATACTTGCCGCCGATTTATCGCCGTTTGAAAGGTTAACTGCACTGTAAAAATAAATCGTGCAGTATTTACTACTGGGATTAATCTTGTTTCTAAAAAGATAATCTAATCTGTAATTCGGGTTAATCTTATCTCAGGAGAGATAAGATGAATCCCAGTAGCAAATACTGCAGTTAACCGTAATCCTTACTCGGAGAAACTTTCTACAGTGTGACCTAGATTCGCTGTGGTATTATTCTAGCATACGCGACTTCTTTGAAATCCTGCCGGGTTTCTTAAGAGATTTCAAACCCATCCCGGCTGTTTTCACCTAGACCCCTTGTCTTTGATGAGCCTGATCCGGCTTGAAAGGAGACATTTGCGGCAAATGCAAAAATCAGCGTAGTTTCATTGTAGTGGATAAAAATGTCATAGGAAGTTCGAAATCCTGTAAATAAGGTGGGTGGGATGATTAAGGACGTAGAGTTTATCAGTAATGTAGGTAAAAATGGGTTGTGTAGTATGCAGACTTAGCAGGTAAGTAAGTAACGAATTTATTAAAAAAAAAAACACTATCACGACAATGCCAAATTTGGGTATTACGTTAAGTTTAATGTACATTTTATAATATATACAATCAATCATCATTTCGTCATCACAGACCTATTATAGTACACAAATAAAAACCAAAAACAAAACACGGACGGTGGAATAATATCAAAGACAGCTACCGCCATCATTATAAATTTTTGTGAAACTCGGAACGAAGATTTCTGGTATGTGAATTGCAGGTACGGGGGACAACGGGGGACAGTAAGAAGCATAATCTGCAGTCACCTGAAGCGATGCTCATATTCGATTTAATGGAACACTAAGCTCTGCAGGATTCCTTCCTATTTGTGCCAACCCTAGCAAACTTGTTTAAGTAAAGACTAAGGAAACAAATCTGTAATCCTGTAAGATCACAGGTTTGTTTCCTTCCCCGACGTCGGACCTGAAGATTGACAGCCTGACGAGGACCCTTGCCAAGAAGGGCCGAAATATCGCTGATGAAGCATCGTAGCTGACGTATCCGTTGTATATATTTTTTGAATAAATGTTTCAAAGTCAGCTTGGGCTCAAGGAATATTTAAAGACTAAATCACAAGGATTGCTTGGCGAACATCAAAATATATCCATCCTGACCAAATTAGTTGATATCAAAAGTCATTCACTTACTCCTATTTATTCTTTGAAGATTTGCCTGGCATGAAACAAAGTTGAAAAGGTGCAAACACATGCGACAGAAAAACGATGCAGCAAATAGTCGTGCTCAAGCTATTTGGGTGAACCTGGTAGAGCAAAATAAATCCGTGAAAGGTGCAAAAAAAATTGGAAATGAAAGCTGGCTAAAGAATTCGGGCTTGGTCAGCAGGTATTTAGAAGAAATGCATTTGACAGTGCTGCGAGTTCTGTCACCGAAAACGGAAAAGTTTTTACCTAAAAGAGAATAATTGAGCTTTTAATCCAGGCTCAGTTTCACACATTTGGTATGTAAGTGTAGAAGGCTGTAAAGAAATGGTGGAAAATGCATGCATATATTTCATTCACGGGGGTGGCGCAAATAACAAGGTATCCTGTACTGTAAACAAGCTTTTCTCAAGGATCAAGGATCGTGTGATCTTTTATTTTCGTTTCACATCCTTTGTTTGTTCTTCAGTTTTTCTCCTATATTAGCCCAGTGCTATTAGGGTTGCAATCAGTTTGTTGATTCATTAACTCTGCATTCGAGAGAGTTTGTTTCGTCTTTTCTTCCTGATAAGCCAACTCTCCCTTCTAACAATAGTAACTATTAGCTACTATTTCTATTCCATCCTTACGAAAAGTTACTACGCTGACCGTTCCAACCTTCTCGAAAAAGTAACTATTTGCTTGCCATGCTCGGGAGCGTAGTAAGCGAGGCAACTAAGGATCTCTGTAACGTGATTGGCTGGATTACCTCGTGGAGAGACATTTTGATGAAAATAGAAAAATGCGTTCCAGCCTTGACGCCAAGAAGCCAATATTCGTAACGTCATGCGTAGTAACTACGCTAAGTAGGATGGAACACTCTGTTGATAATTACTTGCATTAAAAGTTCGTTCGTGGTACTTATTCACCTCACACCATACAAATAATAATTTTGTAGAACAGTTTAATAAATAATGTGATATAATCCCGTGAAAGTGGCCTGGGATGTGAACTGCTTAGACGAATTCGCCTTCACCGCCTTTCGCCTTTGCGCCTTTTGCGAAGTTTTTTCTTGCAGTTCGTTGCTTATGACACCGTACTGTTGCGGAATTTTGGCGACCAGAAGTCGATACTTCTTTAGCCGAATAAATATTCCTTGAGACCAAGCTGACTTTGAAAAATATATTCAAATAATGCATAAAACGGATATGTCAGCTTCGATGCTTTAGCAGAGATATTTCGGCCCTTCTTGGCAAGGGTCCTCGTTAGGCTTTCACTCTTCAGGGTTAATGTCGGGAAAGGAAACAAGCCGTAAACACACGCCATGTTATTACTCTTTAACCCGGAAAAAGAAAATCCATATTGACTTGAATAATTCTCGAATCATTTGTTTGCTTATAAACATCTCAAACGTATTCCACTGGTAATTTCTTCCATTCTCACATTTCCTGCCCTGTCAGAAGTTTCGTGGTTTCAACAGATAATGCGGAACAGATAACACTTCGGATGTTATCTGTTCTGTTTCAGAATGTTATGTATAATAAGCGTCACCATCAGGAAGAACCGAAAAACCGTCAAAAAGTATCTGCTGAGTTTTCCGACATCATGACGATAAGGAATAAAGTCAGTAGATGCTTTTTTTGCTCTTCCTAACAGAGCTTGTTATGCATAACGTTTTCAAACACAACAGATCACATCCGAAGTGCTATCTGTTACACATTATCTGTTGAAACCGCGCATCCTCGTGTTACCTGTTATGGAACTTCTGACAGTGTGTTCTCGCACCTCACACTATTTTCTCTTCAAGTTACAGTATTTTTAAATATTTGAATACTTTAAAACTAGGCTGTGCTTTCAACAAATAACCCACGGTTTTGGCTGTTTTAAGTCTTTCCCGAGAACCGTTGACTTGTAGCGAAAACAGGGAACCAATTTACATAATCGATTTTTCTGATGGAAAAACTTCTCGCAGACAACCGTCGACAGCGTGATACACATCGAAGGTAGCAAAACACGGCAAGTGAGAAAATCAGCGTGGTTTTGTTAGAGGGGTGAGAATGTACCATACGAAATTGGTGTCTACGGGTTTAGAAATATGTGAGTGATTATGGAAGTAGGTTGCATTAGTATTATAGGTAAGACAGGTCCTTTAAGGTTTTGAAATGTGCGAACCTGTCAGTTGCTACATGTCTCCTTCAAGCCTTCAAGAGGAGGACTTCTTGCCAATCCTCACCGTTTTCAAGGGGATCCACCAACTCTGGTCCTTCTTGCTGATGAAAGGTCAGGACAGGAGTTGGTGGATCGTAATGTGGCAGTTACAAGGATAAGCTAGTCGAATGCACGGAGGGATGGAGACCACCAAATTCCGCGATTACCTCCACTGCATCGATCGTACCGTCTGAGCAAAACAAAAAATCGGAAAATTCACTTGTATCGTTCACATGGTGGCTTTGAGTGTTTCCAGTAAGTTCTGGTTACATGATACAAAAATAAAATAAAACGCCTTTACTAAAGAAAACACAACGACCAATATCGGTTTTTGAATCCACCAAAGGCATATCTGTTTGATTCTATGGTTAGTCAGCATCGAACTGAAGCAGTATGTGATGGAGGGATACCGTCTCTGGGTAAACAATAGCTGCGTTTTTTTCGTCATCCAGGTAACCGACCTACAAGATTTCCCACTACAAGTCGTTTTCTTCCTTTGGTTAACCAACCTAAGTTTTTGTAAGCTGTTTTTTTTGTTTTTTGCTCCGTTTGCCGGTCAGTTAACCGACCTGTGGACTGAGGCGGGAGCTCCGTCCATCCGACCTACGCTCTTGGCCCGGCGCGAAACTCTTAAATTCTCATACGCCCCTCATAAAATTCCTCTCAGATTAGTTCTTTGTTGGCCGCTAGGTGCGCTATCGTAAAGAAAACAATGCTCGTTACTTCTTGGTGTACGTTTATTCAGATTTGTTTAGCTATTTTCAATCCCTCTTAGGCCTAACCATGTTTAGAACTTTTTAAAATGCCTCTTCCCCTCTTTTCGCTTTACCCAACTCTGTTCTGTCAAGCGTCATCAAGTTTGTCATTTCTGGTTTCCGACTTCAGTGCCGAGTGCTGGCTGACTTTTCAACGGGGCTAATGCGCGACTCGATATGAAGCGAAAGCCTAATCGCTTATTCACCCGTCAGATAACTTATCCCCCGATCTCACGTGTGATGGTTGTTGTTCCTCTAGCGCGTCTGGCGGCAATTCGTCATCGGATTTTATGAAGGACGTATTGGAGAGATAGGCGTCATAGCCCAAAAGCCAGAAGTTTTTGGATTGGATTGGCGCCGGCGATGGGACGGCGCCATTTCTTCTTATAAGCCGTTTTTTAGAGCTCAGTCGAACCGACCGGCGAAACGAAAAAACGGTCAATAGTGGCAAATAGGTAGGTTAACCGACCTACGGAGAAAAAACGCAGCTAATATAAACATTCCGTGTTCGAAGGCGGTCTCGATCTTCGTAATATACGTTGAACGAACCGCTTTGTAACTACACAAGAAGATCCGCGCCAGGTGCTAAAATGCGTGACTCCTCGGTGAATCTGCCCCCTGTGTGTTCGCTCAGCTGTGGCCTGTGAACCATGGCAGACGACTGGGGTTAGTGCTCGCTGCATTAGAAAACCGGAGGGAACTCTGTACAAAGGTAGGAAAGTTTGTGTGAAAGAATAGAAGTTGACAACTTTGTGAAATTGCTTCCCCTTGAGCGGTTCCTTGTTTATGTTTCGGAAGTAAATGAAGGGCAAACCGCGATCACATGGGTTCACAGCTGATCGCTTGAGGTAACAATCTGACTCCTCCTCAGGACCGATTCCCTACCATTCAGCTAAAGGCAACAAGGAGAAGGATCGTGACGCATTTGTACAGTAGAGGTATGCTTATGTGAACTGTGCAATTTTGGGCCAAATGGTAAAATGAAGATCCAAGATACCTATATAGGTGTTTTCAGATGCCCATAATTGCCTACTTTGGCTAACGGGTAGCTAGCTTTTAGACACAGCAAGTGCATGACAATGGCTAGGTCCACTGTCAACAAACGTTCACATAGGTATACCTCTACTGTACGTCTGGGATGGTTGGACACAAATGTCTTCTCAGTAAAATCTTTTATTCAACCGATTTCTACTCGATGATAGTAAATTTTAGTAAGGAATTCCCGAGTAGTAGATTGTCCCCAGGGTCTTCCTAGACGGTTTGCTTATCGTCGTCCCAAGATGATCGAAAAAAAAATCAAGTTTCCTCTTGCGTCTGCGTCGCAATGGGAAAAAACCGTGCGATAATTCCGTATTGTCGGAATCCACTGGAAAAGTCATATAGCTCTAACGTAGCAGCGTCAATCAAGGGAATATTAATTATTAACAAACAAGTATGTAGTTAATGTGTCGTCAAGACGAGTAGAACAAGACGTTGGCAGTGGAAAGACAGGAAACTCCCGCAAGCCCCAGGAGTCACAATAATTAGCGACATCGAGCGACATCTCTGTTGACATTTCGACTGTATGTTCTGCAAAATCATCTTCAACTATAAGGCTGTGATGTTTTTTGTTGTTTTTTACACTATTTGTTTGTTTACACTCCCGTCCATCGTTTGAAGTTGGCATGTCCGAAATCACAGCACCAGTGTGATTTCCGCTCCAACAAATTTTCAGAGAAGAAGTTCACAAAATCAGACATTTAAGGAAGAATCTTTGATTGTTTTTCCACAAGCTCATTTTCCAGTTTGAGCGGACCCTTGCCAAGAAGGGCCGAAATACAGCTCTAATAAAATGCAGCTTATTTATCCGTTTTGCACCGTCAAATAAGGTCCAAAGGCTAGGTATCGGGCAGCTCGATTTTCAGCGATGCCATTTCAGCCGAGTTCCCTCTCTTTCCCTACTTTTAGTTGATAAAAGGCTTTTATTCCGATGAAATGACGAGACAGGAGTAGGAAAAAAGTACGAAGGTCATTCACTTACAGTCCGAATACCATATTTTCCGACTGTTAGAGTGACTAAGAGATCTGCAAGAGATTCGACTGTGCGTCCACTGGCGTAAAAATATGCTCAGGTTTTGCAGGGTCGAATGTTGCGGCTTGAAGTTCAAGGCCTGATCAGTGGTTTGTTTTGATGTTTTTCAGTACCCTGATTTGGTGCTAGCATATATCCGGTTTTCGTCACAGTAGTTGCGTTTTTGCAGATACCATGGCATCTGTTACCAGGGTCTAAAGCCGTTTTCGCAGTTACCGTGGTATCTGATACCACGGTCGAAAGGCGTTTTTGCAGTTATCGTGGTTTCTGCCCAGTTATCGTCATATCTGATATTCAGATACCACGGTCCGACCGTGGTATCTGAAAAGTCATCTCACTTTCATCAAATTTTGTCGACTTGGTGAGAAAGAAGTTTAGCACTTTGTGATGTAACTGGATATTAGTTTTTCTTTTGGGATGACTTCGAAAAGTTAAATTCCGGCAACAGTGGTATTTGCTGAACAACCGTGCATCAGATACCACGGTAACTGCAAAAATGACTTATTGCAGATTCATTTACCGTGAGAACAGATACCAAACTATCTGCAAAAACGCAACTAATCCCAGTCGTGTCCATAAAGATGCTAAAGTACGTTGGTCATTACAAAAAAATAATAAGATTTATTAGACAGGTGATTGTCTTTGTTGAAAACTTCTACAAAAAAGGGCACGGACGAGTTAAAAAAACGTGAGGTTCATCCCGCTGTTTTAGGACTAAGAAAACCATGTGAAGTAATAGGAATGAATGAATGCAATTTATTAGCCATTTTTAAAACAAAAGTCACAAACGGAGTATAGGAAAGACAAGAGCAGACAACATGTAACGCATAGATTTTGATACTCTAATTTACACATGAGGCAACATAGCCCTGTACAATGTGTGGCTAGCATCAAGCAAACGAATCAAACCTGCAATTCGCTCAGATCCTGCAATAAATGGATCGGTGACATTATACTTTGCCGATAATCTAGAATTACGGGCTCACGGAGCTTTGTCCTAGAAGATATTTGCAATACCTATAAACTGTGGAACGAATGAATGTTTTATCTTTCGTAGTCAGTAGTGACCAGAATGACGACAGCGCTAGTATGTGCGGCATAGCGAATGCGGAATATAGTGCAGTATCTGCCTATTGTAACGACGCTTAGAGATAATGAATATTACATATGCTTTTCTAGCCTTTTCCGCAAAAACGATACAAGACAGGAACGCGGTGTTTTCATGTCCGACCCAATAGGCAGACGAAGGTACACAATCGAAGGTGAAGGTTGAAGAATGTGATCTCCGAAGCATATATCAATTGTCTCGGTGTCAGACTTTTGGTTCAAGAACACAACCTCGCTCTTGTTCGGGTTAAAGGATAAACCAATACACTTATATTCTTCGCTAAGAACCCGAAAATTTTCTTCAACAAACGCAACCGACCGGCTCGAGTTCAACACATCATCGGCGTAATTTAATAGCGAGAAGTCCGTACCTTCATACACATAGCTCATTCTTACAGGTCTTTGTGCCTCAACTACACTGTTATTATATATAAGAGGGGAAGAATTAGCACCCTGGTTATGCCTTTTCAACGGGCAACGTCCGACTCGAACTCAGCTTCAGCAGATTGTCTTGATAGGATCGACAAGTAAAGCTTAGAAAAGACAAATCTCTGTCTGTTTGAATCCCATCGAAGCCATTAGGTTTGTAACCGTAGACTACACGTGTGTCTAGCCATTTGCTACGATTGGCTTTTTGGAATGTTTTTCCCTGCCCTAGTAACAGTAAAGGGAGAAGAAAATATTTTTGTTAGGCTTTAGCTCTGCTTGATTGACACTATAAAATACTTAACTAGACCATGATTTTTTCCAGCAAATATTGTTATTGTGTTATCTTGTTAAAAAGTTTGATTAGGGAGTTTCTATCGCTACTGTAACTATAGCGAAACGGCAGAACAAAAGTTGAACTTTCAATCCTTACTCAGTCCCAAGTAAATTGTTACTGTCGCTTTGAGAACTCATCCAGGCGATAGACAGAAGTAAATATTTTTGAAGTTTTTGGTGCTGAACTTCCAGAATCTCGTAGCTGAACCAAACCTTGAGCCAGGCAACAATATGTTTTCTTTTTATTAATTTTCCCTTATCAAAAGTTGACTTTCTCTTCTGCTCGAACTGACGAAACTGAAAGTTAGGTCTGGTATTTCTCAGTCCCAAGTTTTCTAATGAGGTTTTGAAGCGATCTGCTGTTTTGAACTAAATATTTTTTCAGGTTTCCTGCGGAAGTTTTTGAAGGATGATTCTTGTTTGTTTTTTCTTCGCCTTTTCATTTTCGTGCGCCAGTTCTCTTAAATGCCGAGATGACAGAGGGACGCCAGTGGATTGGTATGTTTACGAGTAATAGTAAGATAATTAGAGAGCTAGTTCTTAAGTTTATTATGGATAAGAAACGTTTTAAAATTGTTTAGATGTAGGCTCATAGAAATTCATCCCTGGATTATTCTTAATTTGTTTTTGTTTTATTTTTTATTTTTTTCTTCTTTTATGTCGTAGTGACTATATTTTAGTGCTATATATTAGTTACTAGTACTTTGAAATTCCGTATTATCGGTTTGTTCACGAGTAAAGTGCCTATCTACCTACCTATACATCTGAGGGGTTAGCAAGTCCCCGGGACTCCATGTATACCCAATCCCGGCACCGGCCATTATTTATGGGATTCATCCGTCTGATTTAAATATTCTGTCACGTGTCAACCGTTTCCGGTTGGTGCCGGCGACCGTGCCCGATGAAAAATTTGTAGCCTGCGCAGTTGTATGGTAGTTTTACGAAAAAGTTGCATGTAATACTATGTAATAGCAAAGAATACTATCATTTAATGTGCCTCATACTGGTCCAATCATATGTAGTAGTATCCAGTAGTATCCTGTCTTGCCATAGTAGCATCCAGTCTTGCTAGTAGTAGCATGCAGTAGTAGGCTATGTAGTAACACGGGATCATTGAAGTAGAAGCATATAGGAGCATCAGTTAGTACTGCGTGCTACTTTTTCGTACAACTTCATACTACTATTTTGAGATAAATTTTTCATCGGGTGGGGTACCACAGCACCGGGACTTGGTGTAGCCTGCACCAGAATCAAGAGTTGCCAACCCCTCGGTCAAGGTATTTTCTTCTAGGAATAAATAATTAATCCTCCAAGGGAGATCCAACTAATGTCTCAATTGTGGACTCGAAAGACTTCGGTATGGTATCACGAGTTTCTCCTTTTCACGTGGTTTCTTCGTAGAAGTTCGTTAGATAGGAGAGTGTTAAATACAGTTTGCTTCCCCATTCCCCATCGCTTGATGTCTACCAGTATGGCTGCATCCCAAGCGGCAGCACAGCAGTTTACTTAGGGTTCGTTCCAGCTCCTTTACGTAGTTACTTCGGAGTAACTACGTGTGACGTCACAAATTAACTACTACCTGGAACGGTCGAAGTTACTACGGGACGAGATAACGCGTGTTTCTTGAATGCAAGAAGAGATGGGGACTGCATGGGGAAGGATGAACAGATAAAAATTGTTTGTTTTTGCTGCATAATAACTGCTTGATAATCAGTTCGGAACAGTTTCTTCAAGTGAAGGAGAAGAGGAGCTAATGATTCAGGCTTGTAAATGGAGCCGTGACATTGCCTATGCCCGTTCATTCTTTATCTTTATTCCGATTGTGTCTTTTGGTCGCTAAATCCTTATTTTCACATAGAGTTGTTTCCTAGCCGGAATAGCAACAGTCTTTCTTATTCCCGTGCAAATTTGTTAGCAGTCCTTATCAAGAATGAATGCCCAGATTCAAGAATCTGGAACCCAATGATGTCATAGGTGGTTAACAAAGTTCATTAAATAATTTTTTAGCTGAATCTCCTACAGTACCTATATACAGTAATAATGCCAATAATAATAATACAAAGCAACAGAAAAGTTTTTGCGTCTAAACAACTCTGATGTATTTAATATATATTATTTTTAAGTTTCATTTGAAATTTAATAAACTATAGTTGAAAATTGTCATCAGGAATTTCATTCCTGCCACAGACCCAATCAAGTCACCAGACCGACCGGTAGACCGTCAACGAGGTTGACTAGAAATTTTTTTTGGGGGGGAGGGGTTAATCAGCGAATCATATTTGACGAGAAGCTAAAGGCCAAGTACAGCTGAAAATCACACAATAATTTCCTGTTTACTTTAGCAATTACACCTTGTCTCACTTTGGTGCCCCGAGTTCACCTCTCGAGACGGCTCTTGGAAAGTGAAAGTGGTAAAGACAGTCGGGTACTATCTTTACAAAAAGTTACTTTGAAGTAACGCTCTTCCTTGTGCTCCCCGTAACTTTTTGGCAAGCTGGAACGGTGAAAGTGACTGAAAAGAACTATTTAGTAACTTTCGGGCCGAGCTGGAACGAACCCTTAGGGTTTGCTCATTGTTTTACGGTGTTTTAGTGGTTTGGAACATTCATAGTGACAGTAGGGATGGTTAGCATTGTGTGTGTGGTAGAAAGACCATTTTTGTGGCCCGCTTTAATAGCTCCTGAGAGGACCTGTCTTACATGTGACACTAACGCCACCTACTTCAGTAATCGCTCCATTCATTGACCCGGAGTCCTGAATTTCATACGTCCCATGTTATATCCTGTGAAAACCTTCCAGATTTTCTCACTTGCCTTATTTCGCTTACTTCGACTCGTATCGAGCTGTCGACGGGTGTTCGCGCGAAGTTTATTCATCAGAAAAGCCGGTTTTGTAAATTTTTCCCTCCTTTTGCTAGACGTCAACAGGTCTGTAATACTAAGCAACCTACTTCCATAACATTCCCTACACTGAAAAAAGTCCCTCCGTATAAAGATTAAAGTTAACTGCAGTATTTGCTACTCAGATTCATCTTATCTCTATTTGGTATTAATCTTAACTGCTTAGAGATAAGAGTAATCCGAGTAGCAAATACTGCAGTTAACTTTAATCTTGATACGGAAAAACTTTTTACAGTGTATGTTTCTAAACCCGGAGACCCCAATTTCGTACGGTACATTCTAACCCCTCTAACAAAACCGCGCTGATTTTCTCACTTGCGTGTTTTGCTACATTCGATGTGTATCACGCTGTCGACGGTTGTCTGCCAGAAGTTTTTCCATCAGAAAAACCGGTTATCTAAATTGTTTTCTGTTTTCGCTTCAAATCAACGGGTCTCGGAATAGGCTTAAAACAGCCAAAACCGTGGGTTATTTGATGAAAGCACAGCACAGTTTTAAAGTATTCAAATATTTTAAAATACTGTTAGTTGAAGAGTAATAATGCGAGGGGTCCTTTAAAGCAGTGGAAGCCATGGGGAATTTTTTGAAAGCAGAGCCTTGCCCTACAGCATTCAACTATTTTAAAATACTGGAATATAAACTGTAATTAGTGCGAAGGGCCGTTTAAAGGACACCTGGATGAAGAGTTCCAAGTATCATCCTTATCTGTGTGACTTCCGTTAACATTGCCTGCAGAAAACCCAATCCAAATACGAAATAGTGTTTGCAAGCTATGATTTTTGCTCCATTTTGCATCTATCCTTATTTCAGTACCGAACAATTTTTAGAAATGAACAAATGTCTCCAATCAACTCTTCTCCTGGAATATTTTTTAACCAGTTAAGCCCAAACGTATATCTAGAAGAAATTCCAATACGATCCGGCCAGCGCGGTACAAGATTTGAATGAATCGTGGTTTTTGTCTTGGAGTCTGCATGTGCAAACCTCCAGAAACGAACATCCCTGTTTTGAAAACGTCACGCTCAGGAGAAGAATGCTCTCCGTGGCCATGTCTGTAAATGCATTCTCCATGGTGTGTTCAAGTGTGGTTTCATTGTTCAGGTGTCCTTTAAGCAGACGATTACCGTAACGGTCGAATAGCTTAGACCACGTTCCACAATTTAAGTCAAGCCACCTTTACCAAGTGTAGAGAAACCGTTGCAATGAAATGCCCTTGAATAGCAAGCTATTCTTCGGAATGTCGTTGCTTTCCCGGCTAATTGCCCTCTGATCAGCGTTCGAGGAAGAGTGCGTGATTAAACTGACTGCAAAGGAAAACTTACTGTCTATCCCCCAAACATTTTATTTCAACTTTGATTAATTATATTTAATTTGCCAGTGATATCTGTGTTGGTTGTAGTAGACTTCTATCCTTCTGGTTATTAGGACACATCTGTGTAATTTAGTCAGCTCTTCCGGATACCATGAAGATGCTGATAGTCAATGTTGGTTTCTCATTCTTTCATATCTTACCTCGCATCCCACCCGCAAATCCCCACCCTTTCTTTTCCCAGCTATTTGCTTATTTATTTTGTCTGTTAAAGGACCTGTCTTACCTATAATACTAATGCAACCTACTTCGGGATCGACTAAAACCAGGAAGGGAAGGGAACGCGAGAAAAGCAGGAAGGCATACTAAAACCAGGAAGGGCATACTAAAACGAGGAAGGGCGTACTAAAACGAGAAAGGCTGTCGCCAGAAGCACCGTTCCCTTCCTCTATTTAGTATTATTTGAGGGGTCGGCAACTTTTCAAATTCAAAGTTCACCATCCCTTCCTCGTTTTAGTATCCTGACATGGGTAGGCATTAAGTTCATTTAGGGGTCGGCAACTATAAAAATTGTAATTCACCTTTTCATTTCTCGTTCTGACGGTCGGCGACTAACCAGGCAGGGCGTACTAAAACGAGGAAGGGATGGTGAACTTTGAAAAGTTGCCGACCCCTCAAATAATACTAAATAGAGGAAGGGAACGGTGCTCCGAATTCTGGCGACAGCCTTTCCTGGTTTTAGGATGCCCTTCCTGGTTTTAGTATGCCTTCCTGCTTTTCTCGCGTTCCCTTCCCTTCTTGGTTTTAGTCGATCCCACCTACTTCCATAATCACTCCATATATTTCTAAACCCGGAGACCCCAATTTCGTACGGTACATTCTAACCCCTCTAACAAAACCACGCGGATTTCCTCACTTGCCGTGTTTTCCTACCATCGATGTATATCACGCTGTAGACAGTTCTCTGCGAGAAGTTGTTCAGTCAGAAAAAACGGTTACAATAATAATTTATTTAAACCCTCCATACAAATACAAGGTAAATGGTCGGAGGAGTTGGTAAAGAAACAAAAGAAAAAGAAAAAGAAATAAAAAATAGGCTGCCATAACTAACAAGAGCTGTAAGCTCAAATGGCACTTGCATTGGTTAAGATGATTTGATTGATCAAAAGTAAGTTTCGACTTTGCGGTTGAGATGCGCACTCTAAGCGAGCTAGAACTTCATTTGTAAGCAAAACCCTTGAGGCAAAAATGCTAATGGGCTGATGGGCATCATGAAAATGCATATATTGCTTAAAAGTATTTTTTTTACTTTGCGGTCAAGATTGGTACTTTAAGGAATAATCGGATTTGGGAAGTAGCAATTTCTAAGCAAATGTTGTTGAGTCTCCAATATTCCAGCGAAGTTTCATCGTCCTAGCACATCTGGAAGTACCTTAACGCGCGATCACCGGAATCCCAGACCCTCCCCTCCTCCTCCAACTCCACCCACAATACCCGGAGCCAATCCGGTTCTGTAAATGATTAATCCAGAGCATCTGTTTGTCATTCCCACGAAGTTCGATCCAGGTCACACCAGTCTAAGCGGGTCAAGTATTTTCCGCCCTCCCCCCAATAATTGCCGGATTCGGTCCGGAAATGAAAAAGATCACCAGAGAAAAATGTCCTCTGTTTAATTTTTAAATTTCACTCGAATCCAATCACCCGTTCCAAAGTTACGCATGACTCAATATTCCGGATTCCCCTCCCTCAACCCCCCCTCCCCCAAGATTATCATATCGAGGATTTTTTTTTATTCCAAGTCAGTTTGACCGGGTCCCTGATATGCCTTCCAAGTTTCGTCGTGAAAATCCCCCAAAAAATGGAATTCCGGGAAACCCCCTCCTCCCCCCCCCCTCAAGTGTCCGAATCCAGTCAAATTATGTAAAAGATTTACATGGATCAGATGTTTGTTCTTCCCAGCAAGTCCCCAGCTCCCCTACGGTGCCCGTAGCCAATCCGATTCAGTAAATGACTTACCTAGAGCATCTGTTTGTTCTTCCCACAAAGTTCCACCCGATCCCTCCATTCTAAACGCTGGGGGGGGGGGGGGTTGTGTGTGTGGACCGGAAATCTCGAGAAACGGTTAGAATGATGCTATCGGAGTGAAACTTGCTGGGAAGAACAAACATCTGCTCCATGTAAATCTTTTACACAATTTGACTGGATCGGGACACTTGAGGGGGGGGGGGGGGGTCCCGAACTCCGTTTTTGGGGATTTTCACGACAAAACTTGGCAGGCATATCAGAGACCCGGTTAAACTGACTTGAAATAAACAAAAAATCCTTGATATGATAATCTTGGGGAGAGTTGAGGGAGGGAAACCTGGAATATTGGGTCATGCGTAACTTTGGAACGGGTGATCGGCCCCGAGTGAAATTTAAATAACATTTCTCTCTGGTGATCTTTTTCATTTCCGGAGCGAATCCGGCAGTTATTGGGGGAGGGGGTGCGGAAAATACTTGACCGCTTAGACTAGTGTGATCAGGATCGAACTTCGTGGGAATAACAAACAGATACTCTGCATTAATCATTTACAGAACCGGATTGGCTCCGGGCATTGTGGATGGATTTGGAGGGGGGGGGGCTGGGATTCCGGTGATCGCGAATTAAGGTACTTCCAGATGTGCTAGGACGATGAAACTTCGCTGGAATATTAGAGATTCAACAACATTTGCTTAGAAATTGCTACTTCCCACATCCGATTATTCCAGCACCAATCTTGACCGCAAAGTAAAAAAAATGCTTTTAAGCAATATATGCATTTTCATGGTGCCCATCAGCCCATTATCATTTTTGCCTCAAGGGTTTTGCTTACAAATGAAGTACTCCCTTAGAGTGCGCATCTCAACCGCAAAGTCGAAACTTACTTTTGATCAATCAAAACACCTTAACCCATGCAAGTGCCATATGAGCTTACAGCTCTTGTTTTTCTGATGGAAAACTTCTCGCAGAGAACCGTTGGCAGCGTGACACAAATCGAAGGTAGCAAAACACGGCAAGTGAGAAAATCAGCATGGTTTAGTTAGAAGGGATAGAATACACCGTACGAAATTGGGGTCTTCGGGTTGATAAATATATGGAGGGATTATGGAAGTAGCTTGCTTTAGTATTATAGGTAAGATAGGTCCTTTAACAAGATCAAATACGGTTCTCATTAATTGAAATAAAGCTATTTTGGCCCATTAGGTTTCATACGAAAGAATGACTTCCTAGGACGCTTTCTTTCATTACAGACCGCTTATTGCCCGGACAACGAAAGAGATGAAAATACATGTCTTAGGGTTTCATTGCATTCAGGAACATATCATGGAGAATGGAAGCCATAAGGTTTTTCGGGTTCCAAAAACACAGTTGAGAAGGCAATAACAGACACAGTATTCAGTCTGCATGATCATCATTGATCAACTTGGTGTCCCAAATATCTGTGCTGAGAACTTCAGCTGGCTGAACCTATCTCAGATTTCTATAAGAATATTTTAAATTTCCTTAGTTGACCTCGAGGGGTTGGCCACTCTGGATTTTAGTGTAGAATAAGCAGCGGCGTTACTAGCCAAAATGCTTTGGGGGGGGGGGGGGGGGGGGCAAGGTATTTGCCGACTGGCTGGTAATTTGTACCGACTGTTTTTGCAGAAAAACGACTGTTTTCAAGAAAAAAAACCGACAGTTTTGACGAAAATCGACTGAAAAAAATGACTGTTTTTTTTACAGAAAAACTACTTTTTTGACGGAAAATCGACTGATTTTCCGAAAAACCGACTGATTTTCCGAAAAACCGACTGTTTTCATGAAAAAAATCAACTGTTTTGACGAAAAATCGTGGCGCATCGCGCCGAATCGGTCATGTCTTTCTGACCGGCCGACAACATTGGGGAGGGCGCGTCCCCTCCCCCCATACGTGACGCCCCTGACAGCAAGAGTCCCGGTACCAGCTTGCCAGCCGGCATTGGTTACCACGTGTTACAACATTAAAATCAGCAGGTTAGAAGCTTCTGGAAGATGAATCGCCTAATTTATGGCCGGCACCACTTGTTTTGATCGGTACCGATCGGTGCTGTGAAAGAGAGTACAGCAAGTACCTGAGAGTGGGAAACCCCGCGGCTGTCCTACACTTAATTAAGACGATCTGAATATGTGATTAGCGAAAGGTCGGCGAAAAGTTGAAGTCCAATTTCATCTCGGCTTTGTGAATTCAAAACACATATAATTAAGGGCCTAAAATGCCATGTTTCCTCTTGAAACCAACTAACTCTCGATTCAATTAGCCGTAAACGCTCTAAAATACCGAACTAGCTGCTGATTCATAACTGTGACCAGCTTCTACTTATAACCAACCATAACTCTCGATTCGTTTACCAGTAAATTTTTATTTCCTCCGAAGTTTTGGACATAGCTTAGAGACAAAAAATAATCCCCTTCTTTCAGGTACTAAAATGCATTTTTATTATTTAATATTATTTATTTGGATCCTTCAAAACTGAAGGGTAGTGTATAAAAAGGAACAACAACATGTCAATCAAACTCACACACGCCTGCATGCTAATAAACAGCCGACCGTTAAAGATAAATTAGCCTAATAAATCTACAACGAAATGCAATGAAAAAAAAAAGTTCAAAATAAAAAAACAATAATCAGGGCGCTTTTTTGTGAAAAAAGGAAAAAGGAAGTTTCTTTTCTGTTTAGACATGCATCCCACCTCCGTGTGCTCTGTGTGCCTGTGTTCAGCAATAAAATCCTAAAGCTCAAGTGACACAACTATTTTCCTACTTCAAACCAGACTCTTCCATATCACTCCCGATCCCGGGAATTGCGATATCTCGTTGTACCAGAACAAAAAATGAGCAAACAGAACCTCCGTCTTTGGTCTCATGCAGCGACTATGCATACCCCGACAAAGCTGAGCTGAGCCAGAGGTACTTGCTGAGCTTTCAGTTGATGCCCGTCTACTTCCATCTTCGCCGCTGCGCATAACAGAGGAAAAAGAGCAGCAGGCGTGCTGACACGCTCTGCAGCGCGGCACATGTGACGACACAATGGTAGACAACCAATCGGCTTTTACTTTCGAAATTTATTCTCCGGGGCTTTACTGCGATATAGCTGTTTATAGAGGTAACAAACTGTGGTGTTCCGCGTAGCTCCTGCCCTCCGCTCGTTTGCGTCTCTCTATTGTATCTGCCTCCATGGTGCAGAAATCGAAACCTCATCTGTTTACAGTTTCCCGAATATCGGGTCAGAACTTACGGAGCTTGCTGGGAATCTAGTCAACTTCCTGCCCGCCCACAGTGGCCTTTGTCGTTTGCTTTGGTTTCTTGTTCTTTTCGTTTTGTGAAGTGTTTGTTTTGTTCCTTTTTTTGCTACTCCGCTTTGGTTTTTTGTAGCGGGTAAAACATATATTATTATTATTAGAGTATCCGGAATCTGTTCAACTCCGCTGGCCGTACTACAGATATAGGGAGACGGAGTTTCTGGCGCTTTTTGGGATCCCAAAAGGTAAGTGGAGGGATACCTATGACATCGTAAAAGTTGTCCGTCCGTCCGTCTGTCCGTCTGTTAGCACGATAACTCTCGAAGGGAATGGGATATTTTGATGAAACTTGGTGTGAGGACTCTTTGGGTCAAGGGTAAGGTCAAGTTCGTAGATGGGCTCAGTAGCTCTACATTTAGGGATGGGGGACGGGGTTCAAATTAAGGGGCAAACAAAATATTTTTAAACAGCTAATGTGATAGTCGATTATGAGGTAAGAAGACATGCAGAACACGGACATGCAAAACATTTGCTCGTCCGACAAGTAGTTCGCCCGGAATCCGGCAAAAACCGGAAAGTTGGTTAAAAGTAAAAGTTTCATTTGAAGTTGATTAAATGTTCGATTTAGGGGCAATAAAACATTTTGAACACGATGGTGAAATTCATTTTCTTGCCGAACGAGCAGTTTGTCCGGAATCCGGCCAAAACCGGAAAATTTGTAAAAAGTAATAAGTTTTATTTGAAGTTGATTAGACGACAGACTTAGGGGTAAGCAGAGACGCTGAGTCTGTATATGACAATCATTCGTTACCCGGACGTCTAATTCGTCCAGAATCCGGTTGTAGCCGGATTTTTTGTTATAAGTTAAAGTTATATTTTAAGTTGATTAAATGTTCTTTATAGAGATAAGGATATACGCTGAATTCGTTTCTGAATTTCCTTTTTTTTTGTTGGAGAATTAGTTCCCTCGGAATTCGGCCGAAACCGGAAATTTGGCAGAAGTAAAGCAGGAAGTTTCGGTCAGTATATCTGAACTTGGTTTCTCTGGTGATTAGCCTGGCGAAGACTGGATCTGGCGAAGACAAGACCCAATTGTCTGGATCAAATATTAGATTTTTGGGATCCCATCGAAACCTTTGGTCTTGTTATGTCACCAGCTTCCCCTATTTGTTCTTGATTCTACGCTGTAGAATCTCTCTCAGCCTTCAGTATTATCATCCAGTGAATATGGGCGTAGCCTTGTACCCGGATCGGTAAAAAAAAAAAAACATAAAAAACACGCCAATGATCCTGGGGAAGAACGAGAAAACGTAGCACTAACGAGTCAAACTCAACAACTCAATCCTGTGTTAACCAATCACGGCGATGTTTGAGAGCAGCTGTGATATCGCTTCCTACTCTTCCACGAGGTACAGGGCGATTTTGCATCGGCAAGAAGAGTTAGTCATCAAGAGTATTCACTGAGGTTGCTTTCAAAAGTTTTTCTGAATGAAAGTTTGTGTTGCCCCGCTTAAAATGCAAAGATGCAAGTGAAAGAAGAAGAAAAAAGACGATCAGATGAGAGAAGCATGAGCAGGTTATGCGGCACTTCGAGATAGAGCTCTATGCGGTGTATGGTATTCATCTAAAATGTTTGTGTTTCGACGAATGCGCTCATCGATAGTGGTATATGGGCCAGTCAGCCACAAATCCTTGATTTTTGGACACCCTATGCCAAACGCTGGCTATATTTAGCGTTTGGTATAGCCTATGCCTAACGCTGGATACTCTATGCCAAACGCTGGATAGCTGTTGGTACTCTAACCCCGACCTACCCCACTATAGATGAATTCTAATTGGTTGATTTCTGAGCTTCACCCAAATCATCAATATTTTATTGGGTTCAAGTATCCAGCATTTGGCATAGTGCATCCAGCGTTAGGCATAGGGTATACCAAACGCTAAGTATACCCAGCGTTTGGCATAGGCAGGGGTTTGTGGTAGACTGATATGGGTCCAATAAACGATTTAACGCAAGTAGCGAGGGGGAAGAATAGGAAGTTCGTTGTGAAGGTTGGGATACCCAAACTTTCGTGAGATTGTCAAGAAATTACATACAGGGACATGGATGCTTTGAAGCCCTACTTTTTCGCAGGTACGTCCTTTACAAGATACCGAAGGCCAACGGAAACGCCAGCGCTCCTGGTGACGGGTTGAGTTACGTCTACCTCACCTCTATTTCAAGCTTAAATTGGAGTCTCTCAAGCTCTTCGATTAACAGTACGAAATCTGCCCCTGGTTATACTTTGGAGCCATTATACGACAAAGAGTCAAGCCAGGTAAGTAAACACCCTAAAAGCAAACAGAGTAATTTCACTGCGTAGAAAGCATAGCCCGAAGCAAAGTAGACAAAGCTCCATTAGAGTTTGATGCTAACATTTTCACTCGTTTCAATCTGGCGATTGGATAGATCAAGTGTTGGTTCCCAGCGAGAGTGAGATGCTTTTAGTAATGTATGCAAAATAGAGATTGCAGTGTACCCGAAGAAAACGGAAAAAGTATAATTAAAGACTTCTATAACGTTGCGGGGTATAATTAATCAATTAGTTTATTTCTGACCCGCCATTTGAAAAGCAAGTATGTAAACTAAAATAAATAAATAAAATACAACGAATACGATATACAATGTTTCATTCATCGTCCAGATAAGAATGTAGAGTGTCATGTGCTGGCTGGGGCTTATTCTCCGTGATTTTTGGCAGAGAGTGTATGAGTTTCAGCTTTGAGAATTAATTGGCCATATTCCTGTTCAGCGCTTCCAAGCGGACTAGTTTATGTTAATCCCGCTATGCCTCACCGTCAGCACTTGGATCAGACATGGTAAAATTGACCTACAGGTTAGCGAGTGGAAAACCTGTCATCTGTGTCCCAGGTAATGGAGGTTTTGCATGTGTTTCAGCAGCAGAAATTGAAAGTGACCCACTACCCTATGGATCCGACTTTTTACAATGTCTATGAGCCCAGAGGCGTCATTTCGCGAAAATCTAGGGGGTGGCAGTGACATCCTTCTGGGCCCCCCTTGCCATTTTCATGTTCGGAACTACATAGGTAAGACGAGAAATACAGAAGTGGCTAACACATGCATAAGGTATATTTTACAAGAATATTTTATCCAAAAACTTTTTTTTTAACTTTTACTTTTTGTATTCAAGCAGTGTAGTCTGTTTCGGATTCGCTCCTCGTCATGGCTCCATGGTCTGGTGGCAGGATTTACGACGGTGATCTAGAAAGAAAGAAACAGCAGAAAAAATTCATGGTAATAGGGGGAAACGCCTGGGTTTCAATTTGGCAAAGTTGTCAACCAGAGTTTCGAAGTTTAAACTCTTAACCAAAGACTTTTCTGAAAAGATCAGAAGAAGGTGGCTAAGCCGATCATTCCCCATGCTTGTCCGGAGGTATGTCTTGACGATCTTCAGCACAGAGAAGAAACGCTCGTTTCCGGCTGTAGTGACGGGAAGAGTTATTACGATTTCCAGGATCTTCAGTAACTCAGAATACGCAACCGAGAGATCCTTCAGCTTAAAGTACAGCTGAAAGAGATCTTTCGGTTTGTCGGGCGTCTCGGCGAGGAATCGTTTAGCAACAGACGCTTGACAATTCAGAAGTATTTCGTCTATTCCGAGACCCCCATAGTGAGAAGAAATTTGACATAGCAGATCGGAGTCCATAAATCGAGGAGACTCAATGTCAAGGGCTGTGATCGCTTCCAAAAGGGGCAAATTGTTTGAAAACCGGTTTTCAAACTCTGTGATGAACCGATCAAAAAGTTCGTAATACTCCTTTCGAATCTTCTCCTCGAAAGAAATCGTACGGTCGGCGCTATCGATGAAGTTCTTGCCCAGGGTTGATGTGGTCAGAAAGCCTTTGAGGTGAGAGGCTATTTTCTGCGCTCGCTTGGGTCTGCCTTGAGAGGCAGCCCCACTGCTGGTTAGGACGGCTTCATCTTGCTCGACTTCAATGCCCAGATTCACAGCGAACACTCGAGACTTCGCAAAGAGAGAGCGAAAAGATTGTTCTTTGCGCATATCACGGAGCTCGTTCAAAGTGGTTCTAATCAAAGAACACGCCTTCGAGATGAGCAAGTCAGTGGCTTGAAGTTGCTCAGACAACGAATTTGTTGCGCTCAATATGCTTTCTGCGATGTGAAGCTGCGCGACAAACCGAAAAGACTCAAGCTTTTTTCTGAAACCACGCGCCTCAGCCGCAGCGTCTGGGTTTGCAGATTCGCTAGTCACCAGGAGTACCGCCAATTTATTGTATGTGATTTATTGTGATAGTTGCTATGGCCAGTTGGCTTTTTGCAATAAATATCATATCATCATATCATATACACTCATATCGCATTTTTACCTTTGACACAGAGCGATACCAATAGGCCCACCTCGTGATAGCAGTTCTTTCAAGTTGAAGAACAGGAAGGTTGGCAGACTTTTGGGCTTCAACGAACAGCTGATACCTAGTGTTGCTATTGGAAATAAAAGCATAAATGCCCTGCAAAACAGAAAAGAAAGACGAAAGCTCTCCGAGCTGTTTCACGCAATCACCAATGACGAGGTTTAGCCTGTGGGCATGGCAGTGAATGTAGATTGCGTGCTCTGCTTTAGCTCTGAGACGAGCCTGGACGCCGGAAAAGCTTCCACTCATAACACTGGCGCCATCATAACACTGAGCGACGCAGTTTGACCAGTCTAAACCAGCATCTTTTACCTCATTGTAAATGAAGTCGGCCAAACTGGCAGCGTCCAGTCGCTCCATGTGATAACAGCCAATCGCCCGCTCTTTGACAACGCCGTCAGAAAAGTACCGAATGAGAATAGCGAGTTGTTCTTTCTTAGATAAGCCCTTAGTCTCATCAACGAGTACGGCGAAGTATTTTGACGACGACACTTCACTGAGAATGAGTCGCCTTACTTCGGTTCCGATCACAGAAATTAGATCGTTCTGATACTGCGGAGATGGATAATGTCCGTACCGTCTTTGTAGTCTCGTTAGTACGTCTGTATTTGACTCCCCAACTAAGGTCAAGGTTTCAACGAAGTTTCCAAGATTTGAACTAGTCTCGTTCTCCTGGTGCCCCCGAAAGGCTGTGCCTTGTCGACCGAGCAGTGAGGTAACCTTTAAAAGAAGTTTTACGTGTTCCCTGTTCTCGCGTATTTCCATTTCTCGTTCGCAAGACAAGGAAGAACCTATAGAAGCCATGCTGCCTGACTGAACCGCCTTGAAAGACGACCACGCAACCATACTGCTTTTATGACGTTGCTTTCCGCATGCTGCTTCAATACCTGCGAAAGCGATTTCCACTTACTGTAACCGACGTCAATAAATGTACGTTTCCCCTCCACCTCACCGGCTCTGAGACACTGCCCACCAAAATGTCTGCAGGTGTAACAGAATACCGCATCTTTCTGGACGGAATACTCGAGCCATTGGTAGACTGAAAAATAATGCGAACTGAATCTGCGATTGAACTTACCAAATAAGGTTGGTGGGTATTCTGGTAGCTTTGTCTGGCTTGGCCCCGCGAGTGCATTTATAGAATGTCCATCCTGTCCAAAATATCGCTTTCATCTAGTGGAGTATCATCACGGTCGAATGAACGGAGGGAAGAAGGGACGGAGTCATTATCTGGGACTGCTGGAACGGCTCTGCTATTTTCTTCCAAACTGCTTTCCTATATGATAAATAACCAATAAGTACTCAGGATCACCGAATACTTGATTAAAGTCTTTGATTCATGTGGGCCTATCAACTATCCACTGATCTCCCGGCCGAGCCACTAGATGACCCAGCGGTGGGATCGAGTTGTGGCTTCATCCTGGGTCTTGGGCGGGGGGGGGGGGGGGGTCTAGACGTCGCAAGTGTTAGAATGCTTACGATGCAACTCCTTTCAAACGCTATTTCGTGCGAAAATCAGCTAACAAATTTTCTGGAACAAGGCAGTCTTTTACTGTAGAAAATGTGTGGAAATAGCTGCAACATTGCCACGTAGCAGTGTGATATCGTACTTATATTCAAACGTAAAAAAATTACAGCCGGTACTTGTCTCTTTCATTTCTAAGTCTGCTTGTCTAATTGCCATTAAAGGACCCCTCTTGCCTATTCTGCCTTTTATAATATACTTAGCTCCGATATGGAATTATAAGCTTCTAAAATCTCCACCTTTTTCCATTGTTTCGTTTCGTAACTACGAATTTGTCGCGTTTTTTCGGCCTTTGCGAGTTTTCCCGTGATCCAACGAAAAGTTTGCCGGAGTCTTCAACATCCAGTGACAACTCTTGCACATATATGGATGTGATACTTTTTGACTTTTTGACCAAGACACGTTCAGTTTTCAAATGTTTTGCGCCCAGCCGCCGCGTCGGAGAGCAGGAAGGCTGGATGTAGTCGACAAGTGCTAACAAGAGAATCGCTAGTTTTAGGTGGACAGTAATGGTACTTCAAAAAATATTTTTTCTGATTCATTTCATAGGGAAAAAAAAACGGTATGTTTTAAGCAAAACTACTTAAAAAGGTGGGCCTCTAAGGGCCCTGTATCTCTCTATACGGGTCAAAAAGCTGAATATTTACGGTATCTCTTGTTGGAGAAAAGCAAAGACAAATGACAAAAGTTCCTTACCGTTATAACAACTAAATCCAGCTTTGGTTTCTTGAAGAAGGCACTGAGTTTTGGCTGGGACCTTTTCTCTTCGTCTTTTCTTGATGCTGATAGTTTTCGTTTCTGCGCTCCTGATAACTGGGGCTTGGACGCCATTATGCAAATTTCATATCCTTTCTCTACCTCTTCTGACACACATCTGACCTCAAAAACCGAACTATGCTCACCTACCTCGAAAATAATCCCTGAACAATGGGTCATTAGCTCGGCTTATAAAGGTCAAAGCTTGGGATGACCTTCTTAAAATCCCTTTTACGCAACTATCTGTCGTAATGCTGTCAAATAACTTTGTTTCCGGTTGATTTTATGATTTTTCATGGGTAGCTTTGGGCCCCCTTGGAAAGCCAGGGGGTGGCAGTTGCCACCCCCTGCCCCCCCCCCCCCCCAAATGACGCCTCTGTATGAGCCTCATAACCAACACTTGTGTAGACATAGTAAAAAGTCTAATCGCATAGGGGAATGGGTCACTCTCACTTTCTGCTGATGAAACATATGCAAAACCTCCATTACCTGGGACACGGATGACAGGTTTTCCACTCACTAACCTGTGGATCTACTTTACCATGTCTGAACCAAGTGCTGATGGTGAGGCATAGGGGGATTAACAGAAACTAGCCCGCTTGGAAGCGCTGAACAGGAATATGGCGAATTGTGGGCGTTTGGTAATATTTGAAACTTGTAAAGAGAGCTTGCAGCGTACCCGACGGAAACGGAAAAAGCATAATCAAAAGAATTTAACATTGCGAAGTATAGGATTTTCAACTTTGAGACTGAATTGCGGGCGTTTGCCCGATGAAAAATGTATCTCAAAATAGTACTATGAAGTAGTACGAAAAAGTTGCATGCAGTACTAACGATGCTACTACATGCTTCTACTTCAAGGCTGCCGTGTTACTGCATACTACTATATGCTACTATTGGCAAAAATTGATGCTACTATGGCAAGACAGGATGCTACTGGATACTACTGCATAAGATTGGACCAGTCTGAGGCACATTAAATGATAGTATTCTTTGCTATTACATAGTATTACATGCAACGTTTTCGTACTTCTACATACTACTACGCAGGCTACAAATTTTTCATCGGGGGGTGAATGTTTTATGCTTCTAAATACTTGAAAATGTATTCCCGACCCTTTTTGATTGATTAAATACAGTTTTCGAACAAAGTTTGATCGGAAATATGTTTTAGAAGGCTTCAAACTTTTACGACAATATAAAGTCTCGCGTTCTATCCGTCGGTTTTGCGATAAATCAAGAAAGGTCGAAGAAACATTTTCCAGGATGTACAAGTTGGAAATCTTAGGACAGAATTGCTAAGCGTGAGACTTTTGATGCTTTTTTTATGCTTTTTGCCTCTGGCTAACACCATGACACTTTTTCTCTGAAAATCAGGCTACACCTTCTCATACAAATGAATTTCCACCCCCAAAAAACATATACTTTACTTTAATTTAGTACACAAACAGAGTCCTATAACTCGCAGCGTGAAATTCTTTGGTTGGCATTTCCCAAAATTTTGTACAAAGTGCGTGTTGCGAGCAGCGCAATGCGCAAAGATTTTGTTGAGGTGCCAAAAAAAACTTTTTGTCAGGATTATTTATGAGTCGAGCTCTTGGCAACCCTGTCTTGGGAGGCCTTAGGCGAGGCAGACGGGGCCAATTTCTTGCCATGAGTTGCCCCTCGTCAGTTTCGGACATAATTTTTATTAAATTTAAAACTCGTGCGTGCATGGAAGGGTAATTTGTCCAGGGCATGTCAATAGTCAAGGCGGTCATAAGGCCGTGCTATCGTAAATGACTGAAAAACAAGACCAAATGTTTAAGTGGGATCTGGAACTGGGGCACAGATCAAAGAGAGTAAAAGTGGGAAAGACCGGAAACTCCCGTAAGCCCCATGAGTCACAACAATCAGCGCCGTTCAGCGGATGTTCTTTCGTTAAAAAATCGCTCTGTTGACATTTTCTTACATCGCTTTCCGCAGAATCATCTTCAAAGCACGTTTTGTGGATTTTTTTCGTTCCGTTTTATGATGAGCATCCTCTCTCCATTCAGATTTCCTCTTCATTTGGAATGCAAAACAAGTAGGAAAAGAATCAATCGCTTTTTTATGGAAAAAAAAGGTTGAATTCGCGATTTCGAATCAATTAATGTTGACAGACATTGCCTACTCACGCTCGCTTGCTTTGATTCTTCTTAATCATCTACCGCTCGAGATTGGACAAAGTCCAAACGCTAGGCGGCGTTCCGATCGATCTTCAGAGACCCGATTTTAGCGAAGTCACCGGTCTTTCCCACTATTATTGTTTTTGGCACAGATGTCCCTGTCAATATCGGTTTTGTCGGTAAGCTATATATGCAATATCCTTGAACTGTTAACCACTTCAGATGTCCTAATGACAGCGAATGGGGGTTTTAGGGGCAATGAAGCGCCAGCTCTGATTGAAACCCACATTATGGATATTTCTTTGTTAAGGCCCGTGGGTACGAAAAACTTAACACAGTCAAATAATTACTAATTTCTTACATACTGACGTAGTTTTAATTTAACGAACTCTACCTCCCCATTGACTCGTTATATTTTTACTTTTCTTTGGATGCATTCCAAAAATGCTTGAACAACACGGATACCTCGGAAATGTTCTCCGTCCATCTGTCGGTTGGCACGATAAATCACGAAGAGGTTGAGATATTATGTCCAAACTCTGTATGAGGATACGTTGAGTCAAAGACGTACAGGTCAAGTTCGTAGATGGACTACGAACTTGACTACGGACTGTATATTTAGGGGTGGGAGTTCAGATTAAGGGGCAAACAAATATTTATTAAAACTAATGAGATTTCGGGATAATTAGAGTTGCAGAATCGAAATCTGAAACTCGCCGGACAATAATTCGCCAGGAATCCGGCCAAAACCGGAGAAGTGGTAAAACTGGAAAACTGGCCTCCCCTCTATTATATAATATATAAATATATATTACCCGGAACTGGCAGACAAGTTTGTTGCAGCTAAACGCATGGACGAAATAAGCTGTCCCACCCATACCTAGCTTAGTGCTGGAGGAGTGTCTCAGTCATTACTCCACAACATCCATTGTTCATGGATGGTTCTTCGTGAACATTCTGAGAGTTTTTTTTGGCTCCTTAAGAATAGTCCCGACGTCGACTTTTTCTATTTTCGAGGATTCCTCCTTAAGCACGTTTCACATCTTAGACGAACCCATTTCATACTGAAATCATTTCCCTTTGAGCATTGATATCAGCCTGCTCGTTTATCTGTATACACGAGTACTTTGAGTCGTGGAATTTGTAGGAAGGAGCAATAGTTGTGTTTTTGCAGATACCATGGTATCTGATACCACGGTCTAAAGTCGTTTTTGCAGTTATCGTGGTATCTGATACCACGGTCAAAAGGCGTGTTTGCAGTTACCGTGGTATCTGGCCAGGTGTCGTGGTATCTGAAAAAGTCAACCCACTTTCATCAATTTTTTTGTCAAATTGGTGGGAAAGAAGTTTGGCACTTAGTGATGTGACTGAATGTCAGTTTTTTTCTTTTGGGATGAGTTCGAAAAGCGAAATTTCGGCAATTGTCGTTTTTGCAGAGCAACCGTATATCAGATACCGAGGTAACTGCAAAAACGACTAATGCAGATCCAGTTACCGTGGTAACAGATACCATGGTATCTGCAAAAACGCAACTAATGGAAACGTTCCCGGCCCAATATCCCTGATTAAAATGAACCCCAACAGACATTCTGACGAAATTGCTGTGCGTGCAGGTTATTGGGGAACTTCCAGTCAAGAACCGACAATTCCATAGGAGAAAATGCGTCTTCCATTTGGCTATTTTGCGACTGTCGCCGCTTTGGATCCTTTTTGTAGGCTTGTAAAGGGCCGTGGCAAAGTGATGCGAGGAAATTCAGAATGAAGATAAGGTCCGCTTTCGGGTGTGAAGAAATCTGCTAGTAGGTCGTGAAATTTTCATCTCCTCATTGAGGCCTTACCCGGACCTTCACAGGTCTGCAGCGAGCATACATTATTCATGTCCTATTGTGCAGATGTATACTATACTTACAGAGCTCGTGTCAGCAAGCACTGACGGTACTGGATAATAATTGCAGGGTAAAAGTCTTCGATCGCGTAAATAACTTGAGTTCTTATATTAAAATTATAAATAATAGCCAACAAACAGATCATTCAAAGGGTGGCTGAAATCAAAACGTTCCTGACCATCTCATCGAAGGCGCCGCCGTTGGCATTGTCATCCCCGTCTGCTTTATACGCTTCGTTTTCCTGCTCCAGAGCTTCGTCTGAATCTCGAGCGTCACCACCAATCCTAGGGTAGTCTTCAGCGTGCCTCTCCCCTCCTGGCTGCTCCTCTCGGAAGGATAGAATAGGCTCTTCGACAAACGACGTCGGTTGAGCATGAGTGTCCATGTAATGCCGCTGTAACGTCTTTCCAGCTTGTTTGGGGGTGTAAAGTTGGTCGCCTGTAGGATAATCATTGAAAGTCTCTTGAACAGCAAACCGCTGGTCGACTGAAATACCGTCATCCGTATGATAGGCTTCCGCATCGCTATATTGCTGCTCTGTTGGTTGCTCAGTCTGCTGCTCGGCTGGTATACCGCTACCGCTAGGTTCAGCCGAGTTGTAGTCGCTAGGATCAGGATACTCCCCGTCCGGATTGGATGTGGCATGGGTTATCGCATCGTCGCGAAGGGTCGAATTGAGAACGTGAGAGATTCTATGATTGTCTACCGCGTGTTGGTAGTCCGTTACGTCGTCACCCTCGAAGCCTGTAGGGAGCATTTCTACTTTGTAGGTCCTAACTATGGCAAGAATTGGACTGAAGCTTTGACGCGGGCGCAAACCAGTAGAGAAGGCACTCTGGTACAGCTGATTGACGATGTTTGACGGTAGGCGGAGACTAAGCGATGATAGAGCCGGACTTCTCATTATTGGGTACGGCTCACGCAGATAAGAACTGGGGAGTGTCGAAGAGTAGTGGGATGGAACGGGCAGCTGGTGGATTTGGGCGAGGTCTCTGGTAGCTCCAAGGGAGTTGGCATCAGGGTTAGATGTTTGGCCACCAAGGAATACTCCGTTCAGTAGGCCGTTAATAACGGTTTTTGTAAATGAAGTCTCGTCGTAGAAAACCTGAAAAGGTGTGCTGTAGTTACAATCACAATCGGAACTGACAAGATAAAATGAATAATAATGCAGAGTACCCTTTTTGCGAGATAAATTAGGTATATCCCCATCGTTCTTACCCTTTCTTTCCATCATTACCTTTAACCAAATTCCGTATTCTCCCCTCAAGGTCAATATATTATCTCTAGTTTAATCATGTATGCATTCCAGAAGTCTGTTCTTCCATTACTAACATATTTCAGGATCGCATTCATGCCTCCCCTTTCAAGTATTTCCTGGAATTGATTCCTGGAAAGTTTTTTCGTGTTTGTCACGAAAGGCCTCAATAAAAATCGCCCCCTTCCATGTGCCTAGGAAATTCAAGAGAAATTGGAACAGATGAGACTATTTCTTGGAATAGTTTGTTCTTAGATACAGACAAGCCTGGGCCTGAAGATCCAGGGCTCTTGGCTGTTAATAGAATCAGAGCCCCCTTTTTGGTAAGCTGTCAAAAAAAAGAGCAAAAAACAAACCCATGAAGGCGTATATTAGGAGAAATCCCATTCGCCTGCAATTGCAAAATTGCAGGTGCTTTGCAGGTAAGCGTATATGGCACTTCCTACTCGTATTTCTGACGTTATGTTTTGACGTAAAAACAACCCATCGGCTTGTCCGCTATCTGCTTTTGGGATCCCAAACCTTAATGGAGGGATACCTATGACATCGCAAAAATGTCCGTCTGTCTGTCTGTCTGTGAGCACGATAACTCTCGAAGGGAATGAGATATTTTGATGAAACTTGGTGTGAGGATTCATTAAGTCAAGGGTAAGCCAAGTTCGTAGATGGGCTATGTAGCTCTACATTTAGGGGTGGGGGAGGGGGTGCAAATTAAGGGACAAACAAAATATTTTTAAACAGCCAATATGATAGTCGATTATGTGGTAAGAAGGCATGCTGAGCAGGATAGCGAAAACCATGTTCTTGCTGGACAAGTAGTTCGTCCGGAATCCGGCAAAAACCGGAAAGTTGGTTAGAAGTAAAAGTTTTATTTGAAGTTGATTAAATGGTTGATTTAGGGGTAAGAAGACATGCTCAACACGATGGTGAAAATAATTTTTTCGCCAAACAAGTAGTTCGTTCGGAATCCGGTGAAACCCGGAAACATTTATTCAAACAATTTTTACAACGGGTACGTCAGCTACGATTCTTCATCAGCGATATTTCGGCCCTTTTTGGCAAGGGTCCTTGTCAGGCTGTCAATCCTCTGGTTCAACTTCGGGGAAGGAAACAAACCGGAAGGAAACCCGGAAAGTTGGTTAAAAGAAAAAGTTTCATCTGAAGTTGATTAAATGTTCCATTTAGGGGTAAAAAGACATGCTGAATACGATGGTGAAAATCATTTTCTCGTCGGACAACTAGTTCGCCCGGAATCCGGCCAAAACCGGAAAATTTGTTGAAAGCGAAAGTTCGATCTGATGGCAGATTAAGGGGTAAGAAGAGACGCTGAGTCTGTATATGGATGTCCGGCAATGAGATATTTTGGTGTCTTGGATTCATTGGGTCAAGGGTAAGGTCAAGTTCGTAGATGAGCTTTGTAGCTTTACATTTAGGGGTGGGGGAGGTGGTTTAAAATTAATGGGCAAAAAAAAATATTTTTAAAAGGTAATGAGACAGTTGATTTAGGGGTAAAGAGACATGCTGAATCCGAATATGAAAACTATTTTCTTCCCGGACAAGTAGTTCACCCGTAATCCGGCGAAAACCGGAAACAAAATTTGTCGACCAAGTTTTGGCTATAAGATGATTGGGATCCCATCGAAACCTTAGGTCTTGTTTCGTTTTAATTTATATCTTCTTTTGTTTCCATTTATTTCATTTTATACTCTCCGATCTTGGAGGTCAGTAAAATATTTGAATTTGAATTGAATTGAACTGAAAAAGCGAGGCTGGGTAGGAGGATAAAAGTAGGAATTTGCCAATTCGTGGGTTCTTTGTGATCATTAGTAAGCAACACCGTTGAGACAAGAACGATGATGGACCCGTGGAAATAACGAGAGTGTATCGTCTGGTAACAAGTATTTTATTGTTGCACTTGGGTGTGATGATGCGCACTTGAAGGGCGGTAGAAATTCATCTGTAACCAAAACACTTCAGGCAAAAATGGTCCAGGGCCCTTTAGGATCGAGAATATATATAGTTTGGTCAAAAGTATTTTTTTTACTTTTCGGTTAAGGTCCGCACTGTAAAGGACCCCTCTTGCTTATTCTGACTTTTTAAATATACCTAACTCCGTTCCGAATTCCCCGCCTCCCTCCATTGTTTCGTTTTGTTCCTACGAATTTTTAAGCGCTTTTTCGTCCGTGCCGAGTTTTGCCCGCCACACAACGCAAAGCTTGGCGGTTTCTTCAACGCCCACTGACAACTCTTCACACAAAAAATATGAGAATCTTCTGTTTTTTACTTCTTTTATTTTCTTAGTTTTCCCACTTTTTAACCACGGCGGGTTCACATGTTCTGCGTCCAGCCGCCGCGCCGGAGAGCAGGAAGGCTGGATAGAGTCGACAAGCGCTAACAAGAAAATCGCTACTTTTAGGTTGAAAGTATTTTCGAAAAGTTTTTTTCTGATCCGTTTCATAGTGGAAAAATCATTTCTGGTAAGAGTTGTGCTTTAAGGGTGCTAAAAATTCATTTCTAAGCAAAACCCTTGAGGCAAAAATGATCATGGGCTCATGAGGATTATGAAAATGTAGATTTTGCTTAAAAGTGTTTTGTGCTTTGCGGTTAAGATGATAGGTTAAGAAGATGGTTAAGAAGATAAGATGAGGTTAAGAAGATAAGATAGTCGGATCTAGGAAGTGACAGTTTCGAAGCCAATCTTGACAAGTCTCTAGTGTTCAAGCCAAATTTCATCGTCCTAGCACATCTGGAAGTACCTTAAAGGCACAGAAAACTTGACTACGCAACTTTCGGCCATCAAACCGACCTGGGGGGCTTAGATAAAGATACAGGGACTTATTGTCGTGTTATCTCGAACCCCCTCCTTGGTGCTCCCAAAGTTAGCTGGCAGGCCCTTGCCCCTTATGCACTGTAATTATGCACTTATACACTGTAAAAGTTCGCCTTTGGCCGTGTTGAGTAACAGATCGGGACAGTAGTCAAGACGTCGTGCGTTCGACTCCTACTCCCGGCACACAAACCTTTTGCTTTTTTTGTCTAGTCGAATTCTCGGAAATTGCCCGGAAACTGCAATGGTCGTAACGATAATTTTTCTTACTCTCAGTATCGACTCAGGGTACCTTCTCGACATGTCAGCTAGCTCCTCGAGTCAAGTTTGAGTAAGTTTTCTGTTCCTTTAAATCGCGATCACCGGAACTGCCACCAGAGTGCCCGAATCCGGTCCGGTTTTGTTTCTGACGTATCTAGTGCATATGCTTGTCCTTCCCACCAGTCTCATCCCAATCGCTACACTCAAAGCTTGTCACAAAATGTCCGCCCCCCCCCCCCCATCCCGACTCCCCTACTTTGATCGGATCCTGTCCGCGTTTGAAATGAGACGTCTGAGACACGAGTTCTTTCCGCATATCAAGTTGTGCTTATCCGATCACCCGTTCAAAAGTAGGAACACACCTCGAGATTCCGGATTCCCACTCCCGTCACTCCCCCCACGATCGGAGAAACAAGTGTTCTGAAGTTAAAATCGTCGAGTCCCTGATATGCCTGCCAAGTTTCATCATCCTAGCACATTAGTAAGCATCTTAACTCGGGATCACCGGAATTTCGGAGCCCACCCCCACAGTGCTCGGATCCGGACCAGTCTTGTCAACTATGTATCTACAGCTTCTATGAATATGTCACCCTATTTCCGCCCCCCCCCCCCCACTCCAACTCCCCCCAAAGTCACCGGGCCCATTCCGGACTTGAAGTGTGACATGAGACACGAGGTCTTTCCAGACGTAAAGTTTCATTAAGATCCGTTTCCCGTTCAAAAGTTACACATGCGTCAAAATTCCGTATTCTCCCTCCCTCAACTCCCCCCACGGTGGTCGGATTGGGCAGTCACTATTTCCAAGTCGCGTCCTTACCAAAACAAGGAGACAGAGTAACACATTTGTGCCATTTTTCGTGAACATGTTCAATAAAATGTCAGTGTGACTTTAATATTTGCAGTACCATATTTAGTATTTATGTTACTCGTGAGTGTTTAAAAGAATGTAATTTTTGTAAAGACAACCAAATTAGCTAGCTAGCAAGTTTTGTCTAATAAACCTTACTTTACTTTACTTTACTTAATATGCCTGCCAAGTTTCATAATCCTAGCACTTCTGGAAGTACCGTAACTCGAGACACCGTAACAGTAACCGTAACAGTAACAGTAACAGTAACCGTAACAGTACCGTAACAGACCGACAGACAGACCGAAAAGTGATCGGTATATCGCACTTGAGCGAAGCTTTGAGTGCCATAAAAACTATTTGGATAAAATGGATAGAAGACATAGAAATTAAGTAGACAAATATCTATATTTTCTTACATGTTACAATTACCACTTGGGCTCCTGACTTTTCCGAGGTTGAAAGGTTTGTCAGTTAATTCCGTCAGATTTTCATTTTCTTGGATTAGTATTACGAAGAAACTCCTTACCCCACAAGCTGATGTGTCACAAAAAAGTACGACAAACAGGAACAATAGAAACCATGGAATCCTGAAAGGGAATATTTACCGGACAGAGAATCCTGTACTGTAAGCTTCCGGTTTTCTCCTGGTCCCATACACATATTTTGTACCTAATAAACCCCTTGACCAGACCGGTTAGGTTTTGTCTGCCACCTCCCGTCCAGCGCAAAGCATGGCCGATATATCTATATTACCAAGAACAAATAAACCAATAGAACCTCCATATTTGGTCCCCATGCATCGACTATGGATATCCGGACAAAACTGAGCTGAGCTAGAGTGTCTTCACTTTCCATCACAGCGGTCTCAGAGGACACAACGTGAAACTGAGTGGTAAGAAATTCCGAAAAGACATTGGAAAATGGAGCTTTAGAAACAGAATAGTAGAATATATTTGATGGTGCAAACGGATACGTCAGCTGAAAAATTCAGCTGACGTATTCGTTTGCACCATCAAATATGATTCGCAGTCAGCTTGGGCTGAAGGAATATTTAGAATAGTAGAATATTGGAATAGTCTTCCAGAAAGTGTTGTAAATGCCGAAAATATCAATCAGTTCAAAGCAGGTGTCGACTACCACCTGGCTGAAATTCAATTTAGTGTGTAAAGTGTCCCGAGAAATTTATAGAGGCGAAAGCCTTATTATTGCAATTATATTATTATAAGAGGTACTTGCTCAGCTTTGAGTTGATGCCCGTCTACTTCCCTCTTCGCCGCTGCGCATATCCGAAGAAACGTACCAGCAGGTGTGCTGATCGATCTGCAGCGCGTCACATGTGACTTCAAAATGGACTTTTACTTTCGAAATTTCTTCTTCGGTGATTTGCTGCGATATAGCTGTTTGTAGGGATAACGAATTGTGATGCTCCGCGTAGCTCCTGCCCTCCGCTCGTTTACATCGGGACTCGGGCAGGGTAAGGGAATATATTCGACTCCGCATGGTCGTATTACAGAGAGAGACAAATTTAATATATAATTGAATAATACAACAAAATTCAGTATCGTAACAGACCTGCCACGCGAAAATCTATACAGATTTGTTTGTGGCAGGACTCACTAATTTAATCACTTAGCATAATTTATATTGGGAACAAAAAAGAAAAGGGGAAAAAAAGGTAGGGAGACGTCTGGTGCATATGTTATTGATATTATTTGAAGACTCATCCAACATTCCAACATCCAATATTCTGATTCAGCAATTACTCCTCATTTCGAAATACACTGACCATCTTCTAAATTTGAAGAGAGGATTGTAGTATACATTGACCACAATACAATGACCATCTTCTAAATTTGAAGAGAGGATTGTAGTATACATTGACCACAGTACATTGACCATCTTCTAAATTTGAAGAGAGGATTGTAGTTACATCACGATGTTTTACATCAGAGTCCGGTCGCATCTGTTACCCGGTGGGGAAGCGAAGCAGACAGATGTATCGGTCGTCACCGCCCTGTAACACGAACAACTGGACAGAGTCATATTGGAACAAACAAATTTGGGTTCCAGCCGATCTATTGGCGCAAATCACAAAGCCGCAATTCCGGGCAAAATATTTGCTCAGAAAGAAATAAAGCTCAGGAATAGATTTGGCGTGTATTGTTACTACTACTTCGAAGCTCTGATTTACTTACTCTAATAGGGATTCAGCATTTTTACCCTAGCATTGAATCACTAATCGAGTTGGTCGGTTTAACTGCTTGTCCGGCGAAATTCAGTTTCAAGTTAAGGGGCGAAACAAATAATTCTTAGTCTAAAAAGAAGTACTTTTTCGAAATTGAAACTCCAGCCATTCGACTTATTGCTACGGGGCTCATGTAAGTCTTGCTGAAAAATTCTACCAGAAATAAAAGTAAACAACTCACCGGATGTGGACGTGCTGAACCGGCAACGACAGCAATAATCAAGCTTGTTGCAAACATTACTGATCACGGTTTATGTATTGTAATTGAATGAACCCATTTGTTAATTACTCTTTTTATATAGATTTCCTAGCGGCTAGCGCTAACCATCTTAAATACATTTGCGTATTTCCTCGTCTAATCCGATCACGTTAATTACTGAAATGCTGGAAATTACGAAATACTAATCTGCTGGTAACACGCGAGGTATTATCAAGGTATTAGTGAAGATGTCCATTGTATCAACGATAGGTTAGAGACTGTCATTTATATCCCCAGGGGCGTCGCAAGGGGGGGGGGGAGGATGGGGGTGCTATGCCTGATCCCGAATAGGCTTTCGGTTCAAATTTATTCGGTATAATATCGGGATTCGGTAGTTTATTCGATATAATTGCCAGGATTTGGTAGTTATAACGAATCCCGAACCTCGGTCCAGTTTCGACGAATTGTTCGTATTTATTTGGTATAATTGAGACTCGGTAGTTAGACAGAATCACGAATAGGCCACCGTCCAAAATTATTCTCTATCCCCTCACCACCGTCTTCTCCGTTTCTTTCGTTGATTTTGTGTATATTTCGTTTTCTTTTTTTGTGTTTCTTTGCTTATTCCTACTCCACCATATTTACTTCATGTATCGTGTGGGTGATAAATAAATTAAATTAAATTCCGTATAATAACTGGGATCCGGTAATTGTTTGGTATAAGTGCCAGGATTCGGTACTCCGAACATCTGCCCGATTTCGACGACACTTTACCGAATCCCGAATATCAGACCAATTATTCGCTATATTCTTATCCCAAATTCCAAATTTGGGTCCAATTTTTACTCCAATCCTAAAATCCGGTGATCCCCACCCCACCCTATGGTACAGAGAATCGTACTCTCATTTGTATGTTTGGATCTTGTCAGAATATCAGTCGTATGTAAGCTACCAAACAGGGCTTCCACTTCTAGGGAGAATACCCTATTTTAGGGGAAAATCTATTCTTTTGGGGACACTTATTTTGAATCTAGGGATTCAGGGAAATCTGGGGTAAAGTAAGGGTTTTTAGGGATATTCAGGGAAAGTTCGATTTTTTCAAACGAAGGCTGAAAAATTCTCATAGATTGCATATGCTCAGTCTTCTTGAAAATGCTCATGTTGCAACACTGGCTTATGTTGCAAAGATCAGCGCGAAATTTCAAAAAAAGCTAAAGCGTTGAATGACATTCATTAGGTATTTAGTAATAATTTAGGTAGCCTAGTAATCAATTCTTTTGATTGGTGTAAACTGCCGACATAAGGAGTATTGGTTAGGCTACGCAGCAACTGTAGCCTCCTGAAATTGATCAAAACAGACATCAGAAATAGTCTTGAGAATGTCTCACCCTAGTGTCACTTATTCGAGTCAGTTACTGGTTGAAAAACGAAGATAAAACTTTCAAGACGAAGGCAAACGCTATGTGCGATGAAGTGATGGTGATGACACTTATTTGAACTTTTTTATGTATTCTCGTTAGTGTAAAAGATGTTATAGGTTATCATTATCTGAAGTAAAAAATAACAATTTGATGCTGCGCTGTGCTTTTCATGTAAATTCTGTGGAAATCTAGGACAAAATATCCTTTTTTCTAGGGAGAAATCAGACCGGGGAATTTTAGGGAAAATTGGTATGAAAGTAGGGAAAATTGAAATTGAAAAGTGGAAGCACTGCTACCAAACTTCGAATTTCACAGTCGGATTTTGCACCGAAATATTTCTGTTGGAAAGCGCAAAGAGGTGTTTTCCAAACTTGTGCCTGCGGCCCATAGTATATATATATATATATATATATATATATATATATAGATATATATATATATATATATATATAGATATATATATATATATCTGTATTTGAAAGCTATTAATCCATATACAGAAAAACAAAACAAACAACAATCTCAAGTAACAAACAACCTCACATTCTTAACTTAATATCCTACCGACTTTCTGCTAAACTAATAACTTTTTGTATCGTGTTTCCAAAACACACTATAGACCTAGCATTTGTAGACTTAAAGATACCTAGAAGTAGCTCATCCCCCCCATTCTGAAAAATATTAGAAAGCTCCTCACACCTGAAGAGAACATGGCCCAGCCCATCATCATTCAATTACAAAAAGGACAAGGATACTGCGCTTCCGAACCACCACTTTTCCTTTTCCAAAAACTTTTACCAAGTACTGGTAGACAGTTTGCTCTTGCCTTGATCCACAAACGAATAAATTCTACTGGGATTTTCAACTTTAAATAACTTTATATAAACATTATTTGGTTCTGTGCAAAAATCTTGTACTTTACCAGAGAAGTAGGTTTTAAATAATTCATGCAGGGGAAGGTTTGGAGTGAAATGCGATTTGTAAACATTTAGAGGCACTGGTGCCTGCACTGGTTGCACTGGGTCACGGACTAAAGAACTGATCTATGATTTCCTCAGAGTCCTTACTTTAATCGGGAATTCTCTATATTTTGTGGCAGGGAATACGGTGATCCCCCCCCCACCCCATGGTACAGATAATCGTACTCTCAGTTGTATGTTTGGATCTTGTCAGAATATCAGAGAGAGAGAGAGGTTATTTAAACAACATCGTAGCTGACAGCTAATTTGCGTTGCTTCACTATAGGCTAAACTAAATAATAAATTAACACAAAAATAACAAATTAATTAACCTACTAAATAACAAATCAATACAAAAAAAGGAAAATATGTAATGTGTCAGTCGTATGTAAGCTACCAAACTTCGAATTTCACAGTCGGATTTTGTACCGGAATCTTTCTGTCGGAAAGCTGTCCGATTATCCAAACTTGTGCCTGCGACCCATAGTATGTATAAAGATTATTTGGTTCTGTGCAAAAATCTTGTACTTTAGCAGAGAAGTAGGTTTTAAATAATTCGTGCAGGGCAAGGTTGGACGTGAAATCGGATTTGTAAACATTTAGAGACCAAGTGAAGCACTGGTCACGGACTAAAGAACTTATCTATGATTTCTTCATAGTCCTTCCTTTTATCGTGAATTCTCTGTATTTGTGAAGGGAATGCCACTTAGCTATAGTTTTAAGCCAGTTTTAGGCTTGGGATTTGAGAAACATTAAAAACTAGAATCTGCATGGAAATGGTTGAATTTGACAGGAAAAAGCGAACAAAGAAAATCTCGCATGCGGCGCTCACTTCTGCATAGAAATAAGTGAATTGACAGGAAAAAACGAACTATAAAAATCTCGCCTGTGGCGCTCACTTCATGTGGTTATGGGTAGTTTTAACCCGAATCTGCATGGAAATAGTCAAGTCTGACAGGAAAAAGCGAAATAAAAAAAAACGTCTGCAGCGCTCACTTCATGTGGTCATGGATAGGTATCCTACAGTAGCTACAAGCTGCTGCCGAGAGGTGGCTCATGGATTAGGTATCCTACAGTAGCTACAAGCTGCTGCCGAGAGGTGGCTCCATCCGGTTTTAATGTTTCTGGAAATTCTTGGAATCTTAGTTTTTAATCCACGGTAAAAGATAGAATTTGTATGGGAAGCAGAAAATTTCGCCTGTGGGGCTCGATTTCATTTATTCTTGGGTATAGTACGAAAAGCTGCTACTGGAATCGTGCCCGGCAGTACTTGGGGCAAGGAGAAAATATATTATCAAAGCAAATGAGAGAATTGGTTCTTACTTCTGTCCTATGTGTAGTCATGTGTGGTCATGTGTGGTCATGTGGTCATGTGGTCATGAAAGCGTAGTTCATTTGATGTGTGATTGTGTGGAACTGAATGAATGGAGAAAGGAGGTATTTGGTGACAGAGTGTATAACGAAGAATGGATGGTAAGGATGATGGAGGAGGAATATTTTCTTACTGTGACAAACTTGGACGTTATTTGAGGCGAGCATAGAACGAGATTTTTAGAATATGAGCAGTGTATTAGTTCTGTTAGTTGTGAGTTTCTTATACATTTTTTGTTGCCATGGCCCACGGGCTTTTTTCGGTAATTACATTCTATTATAATCTATACTGTCCAAGTGGACTTCGCAAATGACGCCTAGTGGCTGTCGAATCATCGTTCATGCTGCCCTTTAGTGTTACTTTTTGGACTCAGTCATTTGATAATTTAAAGCTCGAGCTCTCAGTTTCTGGGATTCGGTAGAATTTTTGAAAGATTCGGTAAAAATTTTAACTGCACCCCCTCCAACGGAAATGCACTTGCGACCAGTAGCGTATATTCCGATTATTTTCGGGAGGGGCGACAGCTCAATGAAAATATGCGGCCGAAGGCCAGCCACACCCTTATCGCCCGGAAGGCCGAAAAATTTTCGGCGTTTTTTGGATATTTTGCCCGTTTTTGACACTAAAAAATACCTCTAGGTGCAAAAAACACCTTTTAATCTTGTAATCATGCACACTACGACTCAAAAACTGTTTCTAAGATCAATTACTGAACCATACTGTAAAATTTCGATTTAGCTTCTCAATTTGTATTTTCGCGTACGTTTTTCCCGTAAAAAAACTCCCTTTCCGATAATTTCGGATGAAGATCGCCCCTGTCGCCCGTATTTCGCACACGTTTTCCCAATTAAAAACCCTTTTTCAAGAATTTCGGGGGGGGGGGGGGCGATCGCCCCTGTCGCCCCCCCCCCCCCCCTAATATACGCTGCTGCTTGCGACCTCCCTCTATGTCCCAGACTTGAAAAATGCCTCCTCCGCATAGGTTGTGCTCTTGACCTAAAAGAGCAAGTGATTTCACTATGTTTTAGATATTACAAGTCTGTTCCATGGGGAACTTGTGTTATTTATGGGTTTGAGAGGGGATGGTTTACCTCTTGGTAAAAGAAGAAAATATTTGGGCAAAGTTAGGGTTAAAACTGGTCCTTACTCTTGCCCTATGTGTGGATGCGATAGTGAAAGTATGAGTCATTTTGTTGGAGAGTGTGAGGAACTGAATGGGTTGAGACAAGAGTTGTTTGGAGTGAGAGATTGTGGGAGTGAGTGGATAATTGAGAGAATGAAAGAGGAAAGTTTCCAGGCTATTCAACAGTTGGGAAGGTTCCTCCGGTTAGGATTAGAACACAGGGAAAATTGTATATCCCTGTAAATTTAAATATGGGTATAGTGTTCTTGTTTATATATATTTTTTCTTTTGTTGTTTTGGTGCGATGGCCCTTGTTGGCTTTTATGCATTAAATATCTATCTATCTATCTATCTATCTATCGTTGAAAGCTTGGTTTATGCTCTCCAACAGCTGTTGTTTAAAATGTCTGCGATGAATTGATTACAGCTTCGTTCTTCCAGTTTCCAGCTTTAGGCTTGCGATTTGAGAAACATTAAAAACTAGAATCTGAATGGAAATAGTTGAATTTGACAGGAAAAAGCGAACTAAGAAAATCTAGGACCCATGCCAAGAAGGGCCGTGCGTCCTTCTGAAACAAATTTCTTGTGGCCTATCTGGTTAGCGGCATCAATAGTATATCCCAGTCGACATGGGCGGAAATAATACTTTTAGCTATTCCGAGGAGATCAGGTTAATGTTCCTATTCCAGCAGGTTCACTGGAGGATCGGTAACCTTTGATATCATATCAGCTTTCCCTCAAGCATAGCTCCCCTCTTGTCCCTCCTTCCTCGTAATCACATCGTCTCCATGGCGATATACGTTTGGATCACAAAGCAATATGCCGCAATCTTCGGCCGTTCAAAGGATTTGCGTTGTTTAACCCCCCCCCCCCCCCCAACCGTAAGTGCTAGCACGAAATCGGAGACTGAGCTTTAAAGTAAACCTAAGGGGTCACTCGTGATAGGCGATGTTTGCTGTTGACACGATCAAAAACATACAAGGCTTAAAGGACCGTACGTTTCTAAAATGACAGTGCAACCCACTTCCGTAATTGCATTCATTATTCTTAACCTGGAGACCAAATCTCAAATGTTACATTCCAAGCCCGCTAACGATACCTCATTAATCATTGCACTTGCCACAGTTTACCATTTTCCATGCGCATTATGCTCCCGATGAGTGTTCGCGTATCATACTATTGATGCATAGAACCGGTTCTCTGAATTGTGCCGAGTTTCTTTTATATTCTAAGCCCGCTCACGATACCTCAATAAGCTTTGCACTTGCCACAATTCACTATTTTCCATGCGCATTATCCTCTCGATGAGTGTTCGCGTACAATGCTATTGATGAACAAAACCGGTTTTCTGAATTGCGCCGAGTTTCTGCTAGAAGTCAATGGACCTGGGAAAAGGCTTAAAGCAGCCAAAGCCGTGGATAATTTTATGCAGAGCCTAGTTTTGAAGTATTCAAATACTTGTGGATTTAGAAGTGGATTTAGTAGATTTAGAAGCCATAAGCTATGGGAATGGGAGGCGACTAACCATTTTCCAGAAGGCGGACTATGTCAACATTTACTGTTCTCTAGTGTTCTCAGAACTCAGTTCTTAATTCATGGATTAAGCTACGGGAAGAAGGTAAGTCAGGATGGCCTCGCCAACTCGAATGTGGGTTTAAGGAGATTAAAGAACTGGCACAACAAGGAGCAATAGACTTTCAGAAGAAAGAGACTAATAAAACAGAAATAAAAAGATTTTTTGAGGAGAGCGTGAATCTGCCAGATATCAAATTAGTCTACGATAAGAAAGTTACCGAAGAAGAATCACTGCACATTTTTGAACTACTGCATACGTCCATACTACCTACAAACGTTAAGGAACATATGTTTCTTCAAATCCATAACCTCCTCCCAACCGAAGAAAGAAAACACAGGATAAACCCCGACAAAAATACAGGCATCTGTACCAAATGTAGCGCGACCGGAGACATCGACCACTTCCTACTAAGATGCAGAAACGCGGAAAACAATATTGATATGCTGGAAAAGATAACAAAATCTTTGAAAGAACACGAAGACGAAAAAAAAACAAAAAAACAACATAAATAGTAACGCTGCTATAAGGACGAATAAAGGGCCGGATTAATCAGTAAATTAACCTTAGCACCTCTAACTAATTCTACAACTAATTAACTAATTCGGCAATCTGCTACTTGGCCACGCGGAAACAAACTTGTTGGATCAGAATGTTTATGGATTTTTGACTTCGACTTTTATCCACTGCTTCCTGGCCGAAGATTGAAAATTAAGTGTCTTTTTCTGTGTGTTTATGTGTTTTATTTATTTTCGTTTACGCCGCTTTTTCAAAATGGCGGGTTATAAATAAATTACTTACTTACTTATTTACTAGCAATTGTAATCTGGTCGTAATCTCACCCGGAAACAAGTAAAAATAACACGTTTACATGATCCTCATGTAAATGATTACATGAAAATCAACAGACCCGATTGTCTGGATAGAGAAATTGAATACGTACCATGGGCATGGGATCCCGGCTTACCGACGAAACGTCCCCATGACAAAACGTCCCCATGTCAAAACGTCCCCATGACAAAACGTCCCCACGGAAAACGTCCCCAAGCATAGATTTTTCAGTTCGCCTCGATCTTAAGGTGCATGATCGAGGTAAAACAAATTCAGAGTGTGCATTACAGTTGTGAGAACATTCCTTATAAGCAGGAACGATCGGACATGGGACCGGTTGCCTCATAAATATGTTGTTTTCAGTTAAAATATGTAGTGTTATAGGTCCTATATCAGTTCTAGGTTGTTTGAATCAACATGCACAGTCTGAGGCACCAATATGCTCCTCAGAGAAAGGGGAAGCCCGCTGTGGCTCAAAGAGAGTCAAGCAAGGAAAATATAAAAATAAGCGTAGTGCCGTCATGCTAGATTAAAATAACAGGGGAAGCGAGGAAACGAAAGCGGATGGAACGATTAGTAAGATAGACAGACATAGTAAATCTAGGCTAGACGGGTTTGTTCCTTTGATAAAATCCTTTGATAATGCATATCACCAAATTAAATATCGAACAAAAGCGAGATCAACGAGTTATATCGCAGCGTAAACTAACACACAATAAACCAATTAAAACGAAAACTTACAAACTACTACATCTTTGCGCTTTCTTCAGGAAATGGCTATAGCGGGAGCAACACTTTGGTTTGTTTCTTGACTATCGGTTAGGGTTGTCGAGAAAACGTCCCCGTTCGAAACGTCCCCGACGAAACGTCCCCGACGAAACGTCCCCGTGGCGAAACGTCCCCGTGGCGAAACGTCCCCGATCAAAACGTCCCCTGGCGAAATGACCCCATGGCGAAACGTCCCCGGCTATAGAATTTTGTTTCGTCTCTGAGGGATAGCTAGGCCTATGAGACTACTAACTGCGTCATTAGTTCAGACAAAATATGTTTTTGGAATATAAACTTTTGAAAACCACGATGGGTTGACTACTTCAGCATTTTAACCAATACTCGAGAAACAAACTAAAGTGTTGCTCCCGGCTATAGCCATTTCTTAAAGAAAGTGTAAAGATTTAATAGTCAGTTTTCGGTTTATCTCTTATTTAATTGGTTTATTTTGTTTGTTAGTTTACGCTGCGATATAACTCATAGATCTCGCTTTTGTTCGAGATTTAATTTGGTGATGTTTATTGTTAAAAGATTTTGTTAGAGGATCAAACGGTCTAACCTAGATTTACTATGTCTCTCTACCTAACTAATCGTTCCATCCGCTGTCGTTTCCTCGCTTCCCATGTCATTTTTATCCAGCATAACGGCACTACGCTTATTTTTGCATTTTCCTTGTTTGACTCTCTTTGAGCCACAGCGGGCTTCCCCATTCTCTGAGGAGCATATTGGTGCTCTTGAGATTGTGCATGTTGCTTCAAATGACCTAGAACTGGTCAGTTACGTGTCACTTGCAAGGCATATATATTACACCACATATTTTAACTGAAAACAAACCATTTATGAAGCAACCGGTCCTCTGTCCGATCTTTCCTGCTTATAAGGAATGTTCCCACTTCTGTAATGCACACTCTAAAGTTATTTTACCTCTATCATGCACCTGAAGATCGAGGCGAACTTAAAAATCTATGCTTGGGGACGTTTTGCCGTGGTGACGTTTTCTGACGGGGACGTTTTGACACGGGGACGTTTTGTAATGGGGACGTTTTGTCACGGGGACATTTTGTCATGGGACGCTTTGTCACGGGGACATTTCGCCGGGGACGATTCGCCGGGGGACGTTATGTCATGGGGACTTTTCGTCGGTAAGCCGACGAACTGCCGACGAAAAGAAATGCTGAAGTAGTCAACCGATTGTGGTTTTCAAAAGTTTATATTCCAAGAACATTTTTTGTCTGAACTGATGACGCAGTCAGTAATCTCATAGGCCGAGCTACCCCTCAGCGAAAAACAAAATCTGGAGCCGGGTACGTTTCACCATGGGGACGTTTCGCCAGGGGACGTTTCGGTCGGGGACGTTTCGCCACGGGGACGTTTTGTCGTGGGGACGTTTTGTTATGGGGACGTTTTGTCACGGGGACGTTTCGTCGGGTACGTTTCGCCAGGTTACGTTTCGAATGGGGACGTTTTTTCGACAACCCGGGATTCCATTGATTCCTTTGGCGGGATAGCTGTTCCTTGCCCGCTTCTATCTGACTAATGTAGTATGTTGCGAAATATGTTCACAAGGAGTGGCGTCACGTACGGGGGGGGGGGGGGGTGAGACGCTCCCCACCCCCCAGTATTGACGACCAGTCGGTAAAAAGTAACCGATTCGGCGCGAAGCTCCGTGATTTCGTAAATAAGGTCGATATTTTTCTTAAAAACAGTCTGTTTATCGGAAAAATAGTAGATTTTTTCTGAAAATCAGTCGATTTTCAGTTTTCCAGTCGTTAAATACCTTGCCCCCCCCAAACATTTTTTCTAGTAACGCCTCTGTTACAGAAGTCCCTCTATAGCTCAGTAGTAAGGCAGTGGCCTTGTAAGCCAAAGGTCGTGGGTTCAAATCTCGCCGGAGGAGCACTTTTGTCTTTCAGTTTATACATAGAAGTATCCCAATTATTCTCGCATCTTTCGGTTAGCCGGCCACCCCACGTCATCGCCTTGTAGTAATAGCTTTCGGTCGAAGGAACTGCTGCCAACTTCAGATATTAGAATCGCGTCGCAAGTTCTGGTTCCTCTCTATCCAGGATAAACACAAACTGTGAAAAGCCATTAACGTTCGTGTCGCGACTCGTGAGATAAGAAACTTATTAAGAGATGCTAGAGTGACACCTAATATAAACCCGGTTCCAAAGCCCTCCCGTATCCTCCTTGAAACGGATGAGAATCCGCTATTAAAATAGAATATAAGAGAATCGAGTTTATTTGACTACGGGCAGGCCAAACACACAGTACAGTGGAAGCAAGATTCCATAATTTCGGAACAAGTATATAATTTCTCTGAACGTCGAAGTTTGTCAAAAAAGAAGGAGAATAATTACTCCAGAATTCGTTCTACTATACGACCACTTTAAAACTTAGCTAAAGTAACTAATAATATATTTCGAAGGCGAGAAGCCTTCAACAATCGATGTACGCAAACCTCACTCAGGAGGGGTCGAATGTTTGTAAATACTAATTAGTCAATCATTAAAACATTCAAAATTTGTAAAAAATCACAGGTTATTAACAACGTTTGAATTGAAATTCATAGATAAACAAGAGCTGAAAGCTCATATGGCACTTGTAAGAACAGTTAGCATGTTTGTCAGATACGGTTTGCAGTTGTCAAGGCTGCATCTCTCTCCCGATATTCATTTCATCAGAAAATCGGCTTGATCTACTAAATCTGAAATGGTTATTCCACTCACTGATAACTCTTTCTCCCACAGCGATGATCGGATCGGGGGAGGGACTATTTTTAAGCCAATCTGACTAACATGCCTGCCAAGTTTCATGGTCATAGCACAGACTGCCAAGTTTCATGGTCATAGCACATTGGAAGTACCCCAGCTCGTGATGGCCAGAATTGGGGAAAAGCCTCTCAAACTACCCCAGCTGTGACAAGATCCGGTCCTGTTTTGTCAGTATTGTCTCTACGGCTTATGCTTGTTCTTTCCCCCAAGTCCCATCCCGATCTCTCGACTCTAAGCGTTTCACGAGATTTCTTGCACCCCCTCCAGCTCCCCCCCCCCCAGTTATTGGATTCGTTCCGAATTTGAAATTGATCATCTGAGACACTTTTTCTAGACACTTGCCAAGTTTCATTCACGTCCGATCAATTGTACTTACAAGTGCCATATGAGCTTTCAGCTCTTGTTCTTGATACCTGTCAAGTTTAATGCACGTCCGATTATTCGTTCCAAAGTCATGAATGTTACTAATTTCCGGATTCCTCATCTTGCCACTCCCCCATTGATGGTCGGATCGGGGAAGTGATTATTTCTAAGTTAATCCGGTTGGGTCCCTGATATGCGTGCCAAGTTTTATCGTCCTAGGTCATGTGGAAGTACCCAAACTAGCAAAATGCGGACAGTAAGTAAGCTCAGTGAGCAGCGAGTAAGCTCAGTGAGCAGCGAGTAAGCTCAAGTGCCATAAAAAGGCACAGATGACTTTAGATACATTTCACTTGCATGGCTAGCTGCAGTTATCTATCTGAAGAGATTTAAGGAGGGAGATTTGAATGAATGAATGAATGAATGAAGGAAGGATTTATGACGCACTGCCCAAGGGCGTAAGTGCAGTAAAAAGGACAAAGAAATATAAAATAATCACAAAACACTCAAAAATATTTTCACTAATTTAGAATCACATTGATGGGGTCGTGGACAGGTAAGTTTCCAATCGGAGAACACAAATTAGAGGAGAGGGCTTCGAGCGTCAACAATGGGTCGGAAAGCAACAAACGGCGGATCAGGTAGCGGTTCCGCGTGCGCCGTGGTAGGTAGAGAAGAAATCTCAGATATCTGAAGTATGTCGAGCGTAGGCGTTGAAGGTCCTTTCTTCTAAGTATAAAATGCAATCCAGCAAGGAAGTTAACATACGGTGCGCAAAAGGCAGTATATAATTTCCCAAGCCCAGGTCTGCTATACCTGGAACGGTTCGGCACAATTTTGCAGTAACCAAATCTGATTCCTTTAGCGGCTGATTTGACTGCTTCCTCGCAAACCTTTCGCATAGTTTGCCCAATTGTAATCCCTAGCCATCGAATTTTTTCCTCAGTTATGAGAACATTGCCTCCAACATTCAGAGAGGGTTTCCGAGGAGTAGCAGGAGCATTGAAACAAACGTACTGACATTTACTAGCGTTGACTGATAGGCCAATCTTGCCAAGGGAATGGTTCAGGCTAGCAACGTTTGTTTCAAGGCCCTTCCTGGATCGGCTGATAAGGAGGACGTCGTCAGCATAGGCCAGGTAGCTAACATCAATTCCACGGAAGTTAAAAGTTGGCGTAAGCTTTCTTAGGCACTGAGCAATCGCACATTTAAAAACCTGTGGCGATAGGACACTGCCCTGTGGAACTCCCTTTTTCACTGTAATAGGGTCACTCAGCCTGTCTTGCCATTTGACTACCAGCTTGCATTTGGAGTACCACGATCTTAAGGCTAATATAATCGACCTATTTACGCCGTTTTCCATCAAAGACACTAGAGCCTGGACGTGGTTAACGTTGTCAAAAGCTCCAGCGATGTCAATTGCACAAAGATGAACTGTCTCTCTCTTTGCTGATGCTTGCTTTAGAATTTGGATCAGAGACTTATGGGCATGGGAGCATCCAATTCGTTTTCTGAAACCATACTGTAGGCTTCCAAAGTCACATTTGGAAATAATTTCTGGTGCCAAAGTGTATTCGAAAATTTTGCTGAGGATGCATGAAACGGTAATTGGTCTGTAAGAGCTGCAGTGATTTGCATCTTTGCCTCTTTTTAAGACGGGGGTAATCGTACCGAGAAGAAAACTCTCCGGTAAGGTGGATGTTGACAGGATCATCTGGAATAATAGCTGGAGGTGGTTATTAATAGCTGGTAAATCGTACTTTAAATGCTCATGGGAAATGCCATCTCTATCCGGGTTCTTCTTTTTCTTCATGGTTTTCAATGCATTCTGGATGGCAGATATTGTAATGGGGAAAACTTCATGCTGTTTTAATTTGGGTGACAAGTAACGGTCAGTGTAGACTGAAAAGACGGAAGATACCTTTTCATTGCAGACAGAAAACAATCTTGTATAGTGAGACAACCAGTCCAAACAAGAGAGGATGGAAGGTACCTCCGGATTACATTTGTCCGAGCGAATGACGTTCTCCCAGGCCTTCTTATTCTGTGGGGCATCGGCTGCGTTCAGGCGAGTCTTCCTTAGACAGGATTTGTATTCCCTTTTTGTCTTTACTTTTAGCTTGGAAACTGCGCCGGATGTAGGCCGGCCGCAGGCGATCCATATTCTCAACCAAAGTTTTGCTGAATTTTTTAGCTTTTTTATCTCCGGGTTGATTTTCCAAAATGGTTTCCGTGTACCTCGACGGATTTTCTCAAGCGGGACGGATAAATCCTCCGCTCGACGCATACACCATACTACTTGTTGATAGTAACAGTTCAGATCAGTTTGTGTTGTTCTGGAAGGTACTGAAGTCTGAAGTAGGTGGAAAGGGATTTTGATTGAGGCCAGGAGAAAGGTAAGTGTTTGGCAAAAAAGGAGATGGTTGGCATGTTTCCAGTCACGTATACCCTACTAGATTGTATGTTCTTCCAAGCCCCTTGTAGGTTGATGTTGCATGTCAAGATGAGATGGTCGTCATCGATCTTTTCTTCATCAACATGCACTATGTCGGTTACCAAAGAAGGATCAGAGACAATGACGTGGTCCAGATTGGACGTGGTGCCGCCTATATTATGGATATACGTGTGCCCAAGGTTTTTAGGCACAACCATATATCCAGTCGGGAGTGCTGACAGGAGTAGGCTGCTCCGAGTACTATCGATGAGCAAGTTGCAGTTTAAATCGCCAGCTAAAATCCAGGTTTTCTTCTTCTTCGCACAATCTTGAAGGACAGCTTCCAGTTTGTTGCAAGCGCTCGAAAATGCCTCAAGCGATTTTTTGTCCTTTCTTTCGCAGGGGAAGTAGACATTTATCAGAACAGTGCCATTGATCTGCGTCGCTAGGATATTTTGATCTGAATAAGTGCAAACCGGGACAGGGCCAACAGAGGTCCGAAGGAAGGTAGCAAGACCACCTGAGGGTCTTCCATTTGTCTTCTTTGCTGCCTGGATAAAGATATAATGATCTTGGGAGCGGCGAAGGGAGCTGGACGAAGCCTGAGTCAATAAATGCTCTTGTAAAAAAACGACATCATTATTGGTAAGAAGGTCTTCGATCAACAGGTCTTTATCCTTCGTTCCATTTATGTTCAGACTTCCAAGTTTGATTGTTTTCTGAGAATCCATCATTTTCTGACATTCCCAGCGGCTTTTCGGAGCTCAGGACAACGCAAGCTAAAAGAGACATGACTCGCACCACAGTTGGCACATTTGGGGGGTTTTGAACAAGGATTAGCTCGTGAATTCTCATGGTCTTCTGAGCATCGAGCACACCTCTGTGTTCCGTTGGGAAGGGGGCAGCTCTTTTTGAGATGGTTGGGCGACTGACATTTGCTACAACGTCTTGGCAGTCTGACGAACTCGGAAATTCTAACGACTTCATATCCTATGCGGACACCAGCAGCAATGGCTTTGTCGAGAGAAGACTTGTCGGCAAAGTATATCTTGTAAGCTTGGGAGCTCCCTATTCGGGAAGTTTCCACTACTTTCGGAACAAGACTTGCAATATCGGTTGCGGACACATTGTCCGGTAGGTTACGAATGATGCCAACGAACTTCGGTTCAACGATTCGAGTCTCGGCTTCAGGCATCGTTTCGGCGAGTGCTTTGGCTAAGCGAGAAGCAGATGACGGGTCCCTTGTTTGGACAATCCAACGGCTATTTTGGTTTGCTGTTCGTAGTTCAGTTATCTCCTCGTTCCCTTCCATTGCATCGAGATGACCTTTTTTGCCAATGGGTCTGAAAGATGAGCTGGCACATTGTCCATTACAACCTTAACAACTTGGGCGTAAGTTCGCTTGCTTTGGGTAAAAGTATAGCTTTCTGATCCCCCAGGACAACCATTACATACCGTGGAACGATCCTGGTTGAAGCTGGTACTGATAGCTTCTTTGATAAACTTGATTTCATTCATGCAAGACGTCATGTTGGCAGACAGGATAGAGAAAGAATTAGCCGGAACGCTTGGGACCTCAGCCGGTGACTTGATGACAAACTGTGGGAGAGTCGAGCTGGTATCGTCACAATCCTCAAATGCAGACAGCAGATCGATCAAGCTATTTGTGGGTGCATTGGGTCCAGTGCGGCGAGGTGCAAGAACATCAGGGTAAATCTTCTGCCACAACAGTTTCCTTGCTTCTCCAATCGCTTGAGGGCTGAAGAACTCAGTAGCATACTTTACAATATCGTCAGTTTGCAGTCCTCAAATAAAACTCTGTTGTAAGAAGTTGAGCACAGGAGAGTAGCAAAGCTCAACACTCCAATCGGTGGGCATTCCTAGATGCTAGGCTTGGATTCCGTTGTGTTTGGCACGAAGTCAAAGGTCAAAGGTCAACCGTCGTTTTGCCCGTTAAGGATTACAGTTAAACTTAAAGTTGATGCCAGATTGCGACCGTTCGCTTCAACGGTCAGACGAAGACTGATTTGAAATGTTCCGATCCTCCATTTCAGTAGTAAGTCATGTGTGTTCATATACGGATAGGAAGAAGTACGGAATAAGGCAAAATTCTGTCCCTCGACTCTTAAATGTGGTATATTTCGAAGGCGAGAAGCCTTCAACAATCGATGTACGCATACCTCACTCAGGAGGGGTCGAATGTTTGTAAATACTAATTAGTCAATCATTAAGACACTCAAAATTTGTAAAAAATCACAGGTTATTAACAACGTTGGAATTAAAATTCATAGATAGAAAAGGCACAGATGACTTTAGATACATTTCACTTGCATGGCTAGCTGCAGTTATTTATCTGAAGCTAGATTAAGAAGGGAGATTTGAAGTGTTCCGATCCTCCATTTCAGTAGTAAGTCATGTGTGTTCATATACGGATAGTAAGAAGTACAGAATAAGGCAAAATGCTGTCCCTCGACTCTTAAAGGGCACCTCGTACTACATACTATATCTGCTAAAATGTTTCTGAGAGAGACGACCACTTTAAAACTTAGCTGAAGTAACTAAAAATGTATTTCGAAGGCGAGCAGCCGATCGATGATCGATGTAAGCAAACCTCACTCAGGAGGGGTCGAATTTTTGTAAATACTAATTAGTCAATCATTAAAACATTCAAAATCTGTAAAAAAACACAGGTTATCAAAGGACACCTGAACAATGAAACCATACTTAAACACACACTAGGAGAATACCTTTACAGACATGGTCATGGAGACCATTCTTTTCCTGAGCGTGACGTTTTCAAAATAGGGATGTTCGTTTCTGAAGGTTTGCACATGCAGACTCCAAGACAAAAAGCGCAATTCATTCAAATCTTGTACAGCGCTGGCCGGATCGGATTGGAATTTCTTCTAGATATACGTTTGGGCTTAACTGGTTAAAAATTATTCGAGAAGAAGGGTTGATTGGAGACATTTTTTCATTTCTAATATTGTTTCGGTACTGAAATAAGGACAGATGCAAAATGGAGCAAAAATCATAGCTTGGAAACACCATTTCGTATTTGGGTTGGGTTTTCTGCAGGCAATGTTAACGGAAGTCATACAGATAGGGATGATACTTGGTACTCTTCATTAAGGTGTCCTTTAACAACGTTGGAATTGAAATTCATAGATAAAAAAGGCACAGATGACTTTATATGCATTTCACTTGCATAGCCAGCTGCAGTTATCTGTCGGAAGCTAGATTTAAATAGGGAGGTGTTCCGATCCTCCATTTCATGCCAATGAGAATTGGTTCAAGAAGCTACTAATCAGAAGGTACTTAAGAAAATCCTCCGGGATTGACGATTCCAGTGAACTCACGTCAGCAATTCCATCTAATTATTATTTGTAGTAGTACTTTTATTACCCATAATAATGTACAAGTTCAAAAAATGGAGTGGGAAAGATAAGGGCAAACGAAGACAGTAAACACCACTACGTATCCACACTGAAATATCTGCAGCTATTTGAGTAATCTCTTGATTTGAGTAACATCTTTCACTTGTCAGGTCAAGATTTCGCCTTTACCACATGAAACGCTTCGTCACAGCAATTAGGGGCTGTGCTGAGCAAAATAAAACTAGGGAGTAGGTCAAGACTTCAAAAAAGCAGAGCAAAATAACACTAAGGAGTAGCGCCAAGACTTGAAAAAAATTGACACACACTCAAATAGCAGCGATACTAGCACCACTAGCGATAGAGAACTTCCCTACTGAAATCCATTCAGTCGTTCACCATTGCTGGCTCCGATAACTTCATATTCGGGGCGTACCAAAAAAATTATACAGCCTCCACTGTATCCTTGGTGTGTGAAAACCGCACCTTTGCTTTACTAGAAATTTCTAAACCCGCAAGTTTGTCTCGCTTTAAATGCCGCAAGCGCAGTGGGCGACGCTACGAGTATGGCCCGTTTGCAAAGCATGGAAAGCATAGGTCTTGGCTCTACTCCCAAGTGTTGTTTTGCTCTGGAAAAAAGTGACACACTCAAATAACAGTGACACTAGCTAGCACCACCAGCGGTAGAGAACCTCCCTACTGAAACTCAATCAGTCGTGCACTAGCGCTGGCTCCATTAACTTCATATTCTGGACACAGCAAAAAAAGTACAACCTCCCCTGTTGCCACGGTGTGTGCAGACCCGCATCTTAGCTTTACCATAAATTTCTAAACTGGCAAGTTTGTCTCCCTTTAAATGCCGCAAACATAATGGGCGGCGCTACGACTATAGGCCTTTTTCCGCGACACAGTTGTGGGCCACACACTTCTGAGTGTTTGTCGCAGTAACACGATTGTGTGCCACACAAAAAGCATCCTCAGTTTTAAGTCTACATGCTTGAAAAAGTAGTTAGCTTTATTGTTTAGACACTATTTTGCTGCTTAGTTTGAATTTCCCGCCAGAATCGAGCCACTAAATCGACAGTCACCTCGCCAGTTGTTTGCCGAATTTGAGCCACAAAGCGAGCCACGAAAATCTTGTTGGTCGCGGGAACACACTTGTGGGCCGCACGAAAGACCGCGGAAACACTCTTTTCGAGCCACAGTCGACCCACAAACTGTTTGTGGGAGCACGGAAAAACGCCTTATGTCCCTTTGCGAAGCATAGAAAGCATACGTCTTGGCGCTACTCCCTAGTGTTATTTTGCTCTCGGGCTGGGCTACTTCGATGGGCTACTCCTAACGCTTTCCTACCTTCCAGAATAACTTCTACGCATTCTATAATGACGAACTGCCGAACGGCACAACTTCGTTCACGAAAGGCCATACAAAAGGGGTCGCAGCCTTCAGTAAGGATGGTGGATTCTGGCTCATACACAGTGTTCCAAAGTACCCCGCAGAGCCAAGGGGCAGCTACAGCTACCCACATACGGGAATGATCTACGGCCAGAGTTTCCTGTGCATTAGTCTCCCCTTAAGCCAGGCGAATTTCGTAGGTAAGCATTTCTTGACCGGTTGTGTATAGGAAGGCTACTCTCAAGAATGTCCCTTAGGGTATTAACTGATGTATTAAGCCTGTGGTAGGCTAATAATGCTCAGTTTGTTCCAATAACTTCTAAGTACTCACTTTGATACCTCTAGTAGACCGTACTCTTGCCAAGAACAAGTCGAGAAAAATTTGCTTCATAAAATTATCCTTTGGGATCGTATTTGACACGAAAAGTAGAGATAAACATATCTTCGGAAATAGACTGACGTGGGATTTCATCTGGGAAAACCTAGAAAACAATCAACAACAGATTCCAGGGGAGAGCTGAATTCTTGTCCTGAGACGCTTGCTTTAGCGCGAATCTATCAATCCTCGCCATAGTGACAGTTTTTTTCGGTAGCAGTCATGGGAACTGTTTTTTTTTTTCACACATTCCAGTTCTTATCCATCGTATCCAGCAGGGAAATATTGACTGGAATTGTTTATTTCTGACAGAAAGACGCCCTTTTCGTAGTAATTGAAAAACCGAACGCTCAGTGGGGCTGAAAAATAGTGTTCAGTGGGCCTACTCTTCAGAAGAACTTAATTGGGGATCGACTAAAAACGGGAATGGAACGGAACGACACGGTGCAGGAGGAACGCCTACTAAAAACGGGAACGCGTACTAAAAACGTGAACAATGTACTATACTATCTGGAACACTGCACCAGGAGGAACGCTACTAAAAGGGGGAACGCTGCACCGTCCTTCCTTTTTTTAGTAGTTTGCTTGGGGACGAGTTCCTAGCAGGGCTCCTATTCTTTCATTCCGGTGCACGATCCCTGTTCTAGTAGTCGTGATTCTTCGCTTAGCCGCGTTTTAAGCAGCGCCCTTGTTCTTTATTACTTGCTGCAGGAGGAACAAGTACTAAAAACGGAACGACAGGACCCCTGTTCTTTAGCACTCATTTTCATGAGAACCAATTACTAAAAGCGGGAATGCAGAACCCCTGTTCTTTTGGTCCGTTTTTAGTAACTTGTTCTCATGAAGACGGAATTAAGTGCTAAAGAACAGGGGTCTTGCATTCCCGTTTCTAGTAATTGGTTGGTCCTGCATTCCCGTTTTTAGTAATTGGTTCTCATGAAAGTGAAACCAAATGCCAAACAACAGCGGTCCTGAATTTCCGATTTTAGTAATTGGTTCTCATGAAAATGGAACCAAGTGCCAAGAACAGGGGTCCTGCATTCCCGTTTTTAGTACGCGCTCCTCCTGCATCGTGTCGTTCCGTTCCATTCCAGGTTTAGTCGATCCCACACAATTGGTGCCGGTTCCAACTTGGTGCCCACCACCTGTCTTTTTCACTGAGTATTTTTCAGTTGCTAATTTTTTTCTCTCATTAGGCCTGTTCTTCAAGAACTAACTTGTAGAGTGAGGTCATAAATAAATTATTATTATTATTATCATTATTAATGTGCGAAAGCTCAGCTAGTACAGCAGACCCCCCCCCCCCCCCCCCCGTTGAGGTCCAAGTCCGATCATGAAGGTGGGCTGGATAAAAAAAAAAATGCGTTTAAAATAAGGGCACATTTATGAGTTTTCGATGCCGTCTTGCAAACCCTTCATTCTTACGAAACTTTTGAGTGTGTTCTTTTATTTTCTTTCTTGCGAAATTTTTGGCGCCTAAAATATTTCCTGGTCGTGACCGTAGACCACAACAGAGGATGGGTTGGAATAAATCAGAAGATGAAGATGGGATTATGATACAGTAGTCCAGGTTTGGACACGGACTTTAAAGAGCGTCGCTGTACTTGACAGCGTTGAACTCACGAACTACCATCAACGTATAATATTTTTTGTTAATTATTTTTATTTCCGGGATCCCAAAACGTTAGTGACGGTATGCCTTTCTTTGCGTTTGATAGGCTTTTTTTGGTAACGTGGATTTGGTGGGGAATTGAAATAACATATTTACAGAGTTTACCGCATTCGAAATATGAGTGACTAACTTCATATGGATATTCTGTAGTTTCAGAACGGATTTCTTCTTTATACGGGTCTCATCTGTCGTCCGCAGAGTTTCCTTGCCACAAACCGGTTTCACAACCTCAAATAATCCCCAAAACAATGTCAAAATAATCCGAAGATTTTCCAGAAGTAGAATACTTCTCGGAAATTTGTCTTCTTTATAACGTCGATTTTACACCAAAGTCAACAGGCCATTTGAATTCTAAGTATGAATGGGTTCAATCCGGAAAATTTTGATTACATATTCACAGAAAGTCTACCGTATTCAAAGTATAAATGAACCAGTTCATAATAAATTTGGTAAATGGGATTTTAAATCAGGAGTTTCAGAACAAAAATACTCTTTATGTTTATCGAAACGAGGCTTGTATGTCTTATCTGCTGTCACAAGATCTCCTAGCTACTGTCTACTGTGCTGTAAAACAACAAAATAATCCCAAAAATAATGGGAAAAATAATCCCAATATTGTCCTGTAGTACAGTATTTCTCGGAAATTCGGCCAATTTACAAAGTCAACTCTTCATCTGAATTCGAAGTACAAAAATTTAGATTAGATATTCACAGAAGGTCTACGACATTTGAAGTATGAATGAGTGAAGACCACATTTTATTATAGGCTATTTGAGATTTAGTAAATTTGGTTACGATGTGTCAGAAGTTTCAGAACGAAAAGTGTATTTATGTTTTTCGATACGGGTCGTCCGTTTTATCTGCTGTCCACGTGGTCTCGAGCTACTGTGTACTGCCAAAAATTGATAATCCCAAGACTGTCTTGTAGTCCTAAGAAACTACTTTGTCACCAGAGCAAAATAACACTAGGGAGTAGCGTCAATACCTATGCTTTCCAAGCTTTGCAAAGGGCGATACTCATAGCGCCGCCCAATACGCTTGCGGCATTCAAAGCGAGATGAACTTTCGGGTTCAGATATTTCAAGTACAGCAAAGGTGCTGTCTGCACACACCAAGTAAAAAATAGGCTATATAATTTTTTTGCTATGTTCAGAACATGAAGTTATCGGAGCCAGCGCTGGTGAAATACTGATTGAGTTTCAGTAGGGACGTTTTATATCGCTAGTGGTGCTAGTGTCCATGCTATCGAGTGTGTGTCAGTTTTGTCAAGTTTCGGCGTTACTGCCTAGTGTTATTTTGCTCTGTTTATCTCTTACCTTTACTATCGGAAATTTCGGGGAAACATGACGGGTTTCATCGGAAGACGAAGATAGACGACCTAGGATTTTCGAGAGTTTTTTTCTCCCCGTCTCCTAGGATTTCTGATTGTCAAGGAGCGGATTCCGACAATAGCCGACGACAGGTTGCCAACTCTCGATTTTAGTATACAGCAAGTGGCCGGTGCCGCGGTGCCCAGCCAGTGACGGCACCGGTTGCCACGTGTTAGAACATCAACATAAGCATGTTTAGAAGGGATCGACAAAAAACGGGAATGGAACGACACAGTGTAAGAGGAACGCATAATAAAAACGGGAACGCGTACTAAGAACGGGAAGAGTGTACTAAAATCGGGGACGCTGCACGAGATGGAACAGTACTAAACGGGTGAATACAGCACCGTCCTTCCTTCTTTTAGTAGCTTGTTTGAGCACGAGTTCCAGATCCTATCCGTGTACGATCTGTGCTCTATATAGTAGTCGTGCTCTTTCTATTAGTCGAGTTAACCTTCGAACGGCGGGAGCAGGGCTCCTGTTCTTGAATACTTGTTTCCATGTTGGAGGAGGAACAGTTACTAAAAACGGGAACGACACGGACCCTGTTCTTTTAGTCGATCAGTTGGACAAAATGACTCGACCAGGAAAAAACAAGCTACTAAAGGAAAGAAGGACGGTGCATCCTTCCCCCGTTTGATAAATTCCTCCTGATGCAGCGTTCCCGATTTCAGTACGATGTTCGCGTTTCTAGTAGGCGTTCCTCCTACACTTATTCATTCCGTTCCATTCCCGTTTTTTGTCGATCCCTGTTTAGAAGCGTTTAAAAGATGAATTGCCTCATTTATGGCCGGCACAGCTCATTTCGGTTAGTGCCAGTCTGTGCCAGGAAAAGGGCGCACATCGGGTTGGGGAGTGGGTAACCCCTCGATAGTCGACTGCTTTCAAGAACTTCTCAAACTACGACGTCACTATCCGTTCGTGGTGCTCCGTCGATTCTCTTGCAACATCTGTGCATGTTTGCGTGAGAAACGAAAATTGCTTCCAATGAAAATTCTTGGTCGTCCCTCGCGTTCGAAACAAGACCAAAGGTTTCGATCGGATCCCAAAAACAATATTTATTGGACTTCTTGATCAAGACAATCGAATCTCTTAGATTTCCGGTCTTCTCCCCTTTAATATTTTGCTACTTGTCCATAATCAACCGCTTCGAAATGTACACAAAAAAATGTTACCGTTTTGGTGTTTCTTGACAACTTACGGCCAAACAGCTAATCAGTTGAGAAAACCAAGTTCAGATATGGAGTCAGCATGCACCGAGTTCAAATATGGATTCAGCATGCACCAAGCTCAAATATGGATTCAGCATGCATGTTGTCCAATATCTCATCTCTAGTCGACTTCAGAAAAGTCTGTCGTCTTTGGGATCCCAAAGCGTAAACAATTTACACAGTTCTGTGAAAGTATTTTGATAGTGATGGATAATAAGGATTATGCACATTCTGGGTGAAAGCTCCTGCGCTTTCCCAGGGAATAATTGTAAAAATAGTTGTAAAAATAATTGGTAAATTGTAAATTGACACAGAATTCAGAGTTAAAAAATAATCACAGATTTGTACAGATACACTTTTAACACGCACATTTTAATATTTGTTATTTTACTTGTATTTGTATGTCGTTCGACCCGCATAGTTCTTCTGGTTTTTAGTTACATGTCGTTGTTGGTCCTGATCGTTTTTGTGTTATTTCGTGTTGGATCTTATGATTTAGTTTTGTTTTTTTGAAGTGCAACCGAATAATCTGAAATTATATTGATCCCTCGCACATCATCTTAGAGGGACAACTAGCTGATGAAGAAAAATTAACGACAATCACGGTTTTTCTATTTCTTTTGTAAGGGAGTTCCAGGTGGGATGAAGCGACGTTAAGTCCCAACAAGATTTACTCAGAGTCCCAACAAGATTAACTTGGCAAGAGTCTATTCCCCGATCCGACGATCGTGGGGGGGGGGGTGATCCTGAATCTTGAGGTGTGTATAACTTTCGAACGGGTGATTAGATCTTACTGAAATTTGATCTTTGGAAAGACGTCGTGTCTCAGATATCATATTTTAACTGGACCGGATCCGATGAACGTGATCCGAACACGCTTAGAGTGGAGCTACCGGGAAGAAACTTGGTGGGAAGGACAAGCATAAGAACTAGTTACATCAGTGACAGATTCGAACCGGATTCGGGGGAGTTCGGTTGGGAGTTGGAGGGGGTTTGGAATTCCGGTGATCGCGGGTTAAGGTACTTTCAGATGTGCTAGGACGACGAAACTTGGCTGGAACATTAGAGACTCGACAACATTGGCTTAGAAAATGTCACTTCCCAGATCCAACCATCCTTTAAAGTACAACCGCAAAGTAAAAAAACTTTTAAGCAAAATATACATTTTCATGATCCCCATCAGCCAATGATCATTTGCGCCTCTGGGTTTACTCAGAAGTTGACTTGGAGCTCCCTTAAAGTGCGTATCTTAACAGGAAAGGAAAAAAAATACTTTCGACCGACCGATATATTTCATGATCCCCAAGGGTCCGTGGTCATTTGTGAAACGAGGATTTCGCTAACAAATGAATTTCTGCTCATTTTCATGATCCGTAAGGGCCCACGATCATACCTACTAAAATAAATAAAACATACTTTTGACCAAACGATGCGATATCACGATCACCAAGGTCCCATGGTCATTTGTGTCTCAAGGGATTGTCTCACGAATGTTTAAATTAAACCCACGAATTTATAAATTCCCACTTCCCTCGTCTGACCAAACCTTGCAAGTGCCATGTGAGCCTCTACCTCTTGTTCATGTATTTGCCATGGCCGTCAGTTCTTGCTGTAAATATGTCTCAAACTTATCTTATTCTGATGAAAACCGGTATATGACATGATATATATTGGTACATATTATATATATGTAAAATGCACACGCCTTCAACTTCTTCAGTTCGTTACATCCAAGTGTCAAACCTCTTTGCACACCAACTGGATAGAGTTCGGCGATGCGTGGGAATGTGCATCGTGCCGGAATACGCATATGAATCATCAGTGAGTAGTTATCACTTATCAGTGTCATGTGAGTAGTGAGACATGATATGACATTAATATCTCAATGTCATATATTAAGAGATCTGAAAAACAAAATTATGTGAGAAGTTCATCCTTACGAATGTTCTGAATTTCTCCTTTCATTTTTTATTTTTGTTCTTGCCTAAAACGTGTTGCTATGTGTAGGAAAAGAATGTTCTCTGCCTTAAGTCTAAGCTGGTATTGATGATGCCCCCCCCCCCCCCCCCCCCCCCAAGTGAGGACAGCTTTGTGTCAAGAAGAAACTGATGAATTGAGCAGGACTAGGTATGTCCAAGTCTGGTCCGGACTTCGGCATTTAAGGATGGGAATGGGCTTACAATTTAGGATCACGGAAAAGAATGTAATGGAATTGAAAATATCGACAAGCATGTTGAGAATCCTCCAGTATATCCGATGACAGAATGAACCATACATTTTGTTTGTCAAATAACAACAATAAATTTATATTTCCGTATCAGAGAAACATCATCACCTGCCCAGTTTCGACCGACTTTGTTTGCCATTTCAGTTCTTACATCCTCATTTGTGGAGAGAATTGATGAGACACGCTTCACCGAATACAATACGAGAAAGTCCCTTCTGCTTTTGAAAGATGTCAAGCCATCCGGGCAGCGAGAATGGTGATTTGCAATCGAAAGAAGTGGTTTTACATTTATCTATATTGCCCATTTACAAAGTCTTAGAATAATGGCCCAGGAAAGTTTCAGTTTGAAAGAGGACCGCATTTCGTGAAATCACGGACTTATGGATGCAAAAGTCAAAGTAAAATCAAGTCCCTAATTCCCTTTGATTATTTTACAGTCGTTGGCTTTCTCTTGATCTGTTTTACCGCTTTATAAAACCATAGTTGATGTATAGCTGAACCAGGTTCGGTTTGAAAGGCGCGCGAAACCGGACTGCATGAACTCCTCGATGAACTCATGTATTTTGCATGCAAACTTTCATTTTACTGGGGTTTTTTTTAGGGGGGGGGGGTGCATTTGAGTTGGTCCCTCCTCCCTTGTAAGCGTTTTTTCCTTACACAATTCCGGTCGTTTATTTTCCAATCGACATGAGCGGTTTGATTTTTGTCCAGATTGCCCCTTTCCAAAAACTCCTAGAAAACAGTCGATGTACTTTGGATGCAAATCATCTACTTTGGATGCAAACTTTCATTTTGCTCGTTTAAATATATAGAAAGTGGATGAGTGGGTTTGCTTTCGAGTTGATCTTTCCTCCCGCGCAAAATTGCGACACAAATTCTATCTATTTTGCCCCTTCAGAAAGTCTCCAAGGAAAGTTCAGTAAACTTGAAGTGAAGGAGCCAGCGCGGGAAACAAGATTGCATAAAATCACTGACTGGGGGCGGTTTGGCTTGGTCAGTCCTGACGTGGAATTGTTTAACGCAGAAACGAAGGCTAAGCTGTTCCGTTTGTTCGTTGATTGCTCGATGACCAGCACTCTTTGCCTTGCACTCCCTCTGTACCTCGGCGACTTTGCGCACACTCGTTCGGCACCTCAGCGTGTTTGTCGTGTACTCGCTGTCACCGCCTTTGTCATGGGGATCAGCTAAAAAGAGGCACGGCATGGCGGAGGATGCACGAGTAATGAAAGAGATAAGCAAGTAGTAGAAGTAGACAACTAAGTGAGAGTCTGTAACTCCAGAGCCTAAAAGAAGGCATGTTAGAACATTATTCCTGCCCCTCACTCTGAAGCCTGAAAGGGCCATTTTAGTTTTCGCGCCTCCTCAGTGGAACACAACCTAGGAGCTATCTACAGTTTCACCTGCATATGAGCAGCCAGCTGAAGCCGATGCTAGAGTAGATGGCGCGCCCGGGATATCGATTTGACTTGGAGCCGAATTGGTTGTCGGCCAGTTCTTGATAATCATAAATGAGCCTGGTCCTGTATCATTTATGTCTTGCTGCAATGAGCTAGGCTATTACGCATTTGATACTATTTCGCTTCTATACTATTTCGTTTTGGCGTCACTTATGTTCTGCGAAAGAAGGAGATTAAAAAGATGAGATATGCACATATGCAAAGCACCTGCTCCACTTGTCGAAATTATATCATAACCATACATTGACGGAGGAATTCAAAATTCAAGACGCAAGTGTTACCCTTTTGGATGTTTCGTCATCACTTTCAAAACTCATGGACAACAAGGCCCAACCAGCACACGATATCGTCCACTTCCTCCTGACCGAAGATTAAAAATTAAGTGTCTTTTTCTGTGTGTATATATGTGTTTTGTTTATTTTCTTTATTTTCGTCATTTACTCCGCCTTTTCAAAATGGCGGGTCATAAATAAATTACTTACTTACTTACTTACTTAATGTGTAACGTGTTATATGCGTATGCATGATAGCAGATGTGTAGTGTAGGGTCATTGCATGGCTTCAATAGTATAGGAGTCCCGACTGTGGAGCAGTTGGAACTTCGGTTGTACCCGCCAGGTGCCCGAATGTATCGATTGAGAAAATAGTTGCGTTTTTGCAGATACCATGGTATCTGATACCACGGTCTAAAGTCGTTTCTGCAGTTATCGTGGTATCTGATACCACGGTCAAAAGGCGTTTTTGCAGTTATCGTGGTATCTGAAAAAGTCATTTCACTTTCATCATTTTTTGTCAAACTGGGGGTAAAGAAGTTTGGCACTTAGTAATGTGACTGAATATCAGTTTTTCTTTTGGGATGACTTCGAAAAGCGCAGTTTCGGCAATTGTCGTTTTTGCAGAGCAACCGTATATCAGATACTACGGTTACTGCAAAAACGACTAAATGCAGATCCAGTTACAGTTGTAACCGATACCATGGTATCCGCAAAAACGTAACTAATGAAAAGACGGCAGTTATTCTGTAAGATTATCGGTCCTTGCTAATGTTTCACTTTCTCTCTTTAATGTTTCAGCTACTCTGCACGTCACTGAGTATTTCTTGAGCGTATTACTCTTTGTACCAACCACTTGTTTATTCTCGTAGGTTCTCAGCTGTATTACAACCGTCCTTTCTTCTACGCTGTGAATACGCCATCTTTTATTCAAAGCGTCGCTCCGAATCTCATATTGGCCCTAGATGGCGAGCGGCCGAAGATTCCCCCGTTTTTCAGTAGGATTGACCTGTTTTCGGCGGCTGGGCTATCTCTCGTCAGCTACGCTAAGGCGGCGGAGTTCGGCAAAGGTGAGTTGGTCACTTTACTACGATTATCTGCAAGAATACTCTTGATGACTATCTCTCCTGCCGAGGCAGAATCTCCGTGTACCTGCGGAGAAAGCGAGAAGCGGTGTCACAGCTGCTCCCAGAGATCGCCGTGATTTTTAAACACAGGATTTGAGTCGTTGAGTTTGAGTCGTTACGGACACGTTTACGCCTTCTTCCTGAGGATCACTGGCGTGTTTTGGACTTAAGGCGGCTTCACACTGCCACTTAAGAACTAAAGTTAAGTAGCAAAAGTTACGTTAAGTTAAGTAAACCTTTCACACTGTACTTAGGCCTTTCACACCAAGGAGCTGAAGCTAAGTAAATTTTCTTCATTTCTTCCTAGACTTTCACCCTTTCATCATCAGCAAATATTCTCCTCTCTTCCTTAAGTCAGCCTTAAGTGCACTTAACTTTGAGTGTAGAAAGTTGAAAAATTTTCAACTTTGAAAAATACTAAAGTTAAGTGAGATTTCTTACGTAAAGTGCAACTTTAGACGCATAAAGTACACTTAAGAGGCCTAAGTACTCCAGTGTGAAAGGGGTCTTAAGTCAGTGTGAAGCCGGCTTTAGTCATATAAAGTATTCATGAAGCTGCGCAAGAATGAACACGTTGCAGAACTCCATCTGTCGCAGCTCTTGCCACGTTTTCAGCGTTCTTTCTCTGGGAGTAATAAATAAATAGCCGCGTTCGTTGCACTCCGGGCTGTCTCTGGCGTTTAGTCACCAGTGTCCGGTTCTTCCCTTAAAACGTGTATTTTTTGTTCACCTGTGAGTTGATGAAAACGAGCAGGTTCTGGTTAGTCCGCACCGGTGAGAAAAAACCGGACACTGGTTAGTTCAAAAACGGGTTATAAAACTGGTGATAAGTCACCGGTGGATGCAAAAACGGCTTATAAGAAAAACCGGAGACCATCGGTGAGAACTCCCGTCACAAAGAACGCAGCTAATAAACGGCTGCACTGAGGTTGATGCGGCTAAACATCTAATTCAGTTTGGATTCAGTTCAGTTTGAATTCTATTCAGTTTTTCAGTTCGGTTCCATAAAACCGCGTTCACAAGCATGCCTAGCCAAGCACAGATGCCTAGGCACGTGCTCAAGCGTAGCCAGTCACCGAGTTCTAGAGCCTGGAACTCCGTGCCTGGCCCAAAGTCTGTGTCCAGGCATGGGTGTGAGCGGTGATGCTAGGCAAATGCCTAGACATCTGTGCTTGGCCAGGTCTACTTGTGAACGGGGCTTAATTAGGATAAGTTCTTGCGGCTGTGCTATTAGGGCCCTGTGCCATCTAATTTTTGGTGTCCTAGACTTTTAATTTTCTCCGTGCCTGGCCCAAAGTCTGTGTCCAGGAATGGGTGTGAGCGGTGATGCTAGGCAAATGCCTAGACATCTGTGCTTGGCCAGGTCTGCTTGTGAACGGGGCTTAATTAGGATAAGTTCTTGCGGCTGTGCTATTAGGGCCCTGTGCCATCTAATTTTTGGTGTCCTAGACTTTTAATTTTCTTATAATTTATAATTACCCTTTATTATCGGTCGAACTAAGGCTATGAACTAAGATATGAAAGCAAAAATGTTTGTTACATTTTACTTTTTGGGATCCCAAAACGTAATAAAAGTGTCCGTCCGTCTGCCGACGGCGAAACGTTGGGCGACTCGAACGCCAATAGGGTCCCCGTTGTGAGCGAACGGAACAAATTGTTGTTAGCACCTATTATATCTAGGTTTTGACCGTTCATCCCGGCAGTTCACCTAACCGAAAGGGAATACACGTTACCATTTTCCGGGACACGTTTTTGTTGTCCGTGAAGCCGCCAAAAAGGAGGAAGGGCAAGACCCCTGTTCTGATGGTTTTCTTCTTCCTTAAGACAGGAGCCCTGTTTTGATTGACAATGAAAGGGTAGTACAGTAGAGGTATGCTTTTGTGAACGTTTGTTGACAGTGGACTTTGCCATTTTCATGCACCTGTTGTGTCTAAAGCTAACTACCAGTTAGCCAAAGTAGGTAATTAAGAATACCCGATGAAAAATTTGTAGCCTGCGTAGACCCATTTCTGATACATGTAAAACGTAGGTCTTAGCGCTACTTCCTAGTGTTATTTTGCTCTGCTCCGACTAGTAAAACTTTCTTAATAACTCCTACTTTGTCACTCTACTCCCAAGCCTCGCTCACCCTGTCAAAGCGTTTGTAATTTAATTTGGTTTATGCACAGAAAAATCATGACGATATTTACCACCATAAAGCTGCCGACTGACATTGGGTGGGGTTTAACTTTCAGTTACATTCTTTGCTCATTAGAAACATATCATCTGTTGGGTTTGCAGACAGATTTATGGTCGTATTATGATTTCCAACGTTTCATAATTACTCGGTGAAACCGGAAAACCGCATAAAATGGACATAAAGCGACTATTCTATCCTGTTAGGGTATGTGGTATGAGTAACGGAAGAAAGCTAGGGTACTGGAGTTGGCTCGTGGTTCAGGCTGATTTCGTCCAGCTGTATCCGCAACAGTAGTGGCTTTCCTCGAAGAGAATTATTGTCTTTGGGATCCCAAAACGTAAGTGGAGGGATAGCTATGACATCGCAAAAGCTGTCCGTCTGTCCGTTTGTCCGTCTGTGCGCACTATAACTCTAGAAGAGAATGATATATTTTGATGAAACTTGGTGTGAGGATTCTTTGGGTCAAGAGTAAGGTTGACTTCGTAGATGGGCTCTGTAGCCCTACATTTAGGGGTGGGGGAGGGGGTTTCGAATTAAGGGGCAAACGAAAATTTTGAAAAGCTATTGAGATAGTTGATTTAGGGGTAAGGAGACATGCTGAATCTGAATATAAAAGTTATTTTCTTGCCGGACAAGTAGTTCACCCCGAATCCGGCGAAAACCGGACATGAAATTTGTCGACCAGTTTTCGGCTATAGCAGTCCACGCTCTGCGCGTGGATGCCGACATTCATTTGTTTATTCTGTGTGACGTCGGAGAGATCTAGTGTAATCGAAGGTCGAAGGGGTTGATATATAATGTTCAAACGAGGAAATATCAAGCAAGGATGCTGTTTCCAGGATTCAACAACTTTACTAAAAAAAAAAAATCATTCCGGCTTGACGACCGGTTAGTTCAGTGAAGATTCACTGGTAAAGTACAGGTCAAGTTCGTAGATGGGTCCTTTAGTCCTATCTTTAGAGGCAGAGGAGGGATTTCGAATTTACTGTAAAAACGTGTATGTTTTATAAGTTAATAAGATATTGAGGAGGTCCGCTGAATGCATATGTGAACTTAGTTTTCTTGCTGGACAAATGGTTCATCACGAATTCGGCTGAAACTGGAAATTTGGTTGAAGCTCAAAGTTGTTTCTGAAATCGATTAGAGATTCGGTACCGGGGCAAGGAGACATGCTTAATCCATTTTTGAACTTTATTTTAACAGTAAAAATATTCAAGGAATCTGACGAAGACTGAATGGCGAAGACTTGACCCAATTTTTGGGGGTTGTCACTTATCAGTACTTGCATCAAACAAAGTCTGAGCGAGATACACATTGCTTACAATGATAGCTTTCGATTTCTTCATCGTCTCCCGCGTTTTTGCAGTGCTACAGAGATGTTCGACGATTACCGCGTTATGAACTTCTCCCAGTTGGCATACGCGCATCGCACATCTCTAAGAAATCGGTTGCTACTATCGCAAAATTGCATAGTACTGGCATTATGTAACCCGTGGCTTCGTCTGTCTGTGCCCGTTTGGGTTAGTCTGTATAATAATGACGGGTGTGGTGTTGTAGCCTAATATGTTCTTTATTTTTGTTTGTGTGTTTGTTGTAGTGTTCGTTTATGGCTTCTGGCCGGAATAAAAGTCTTGAACTGAATTGAATTGAATTGTTTGAATCAAATGTTAGATTTTTGGGATACCATCGAAACCTTTGGTCTTGTTTCCATTTTACGTCGTCTGAAAACCTGGCCGAACTCGAGAAAGCAGTTCACAGTTTCCCCTTGGTCGTACGCAGAAGCTCCTTGTTGGTTTGTCAGACAGGGCTGGAAATCTGATTTAATTTTTTTGCTGTGAAAGCAGCCGTGACCTTCTGAGGTGCTTTCGCATCAATAACGCAAGACTCTTGCGTTGCGCTCGCGGAAAGTCCGCGTTAGAACAAGTAGAAGACCACACATAGATATATTTTTGGTGTACCTTCCTCGTTCCTGCCGCAATCACAAATTAGTTCAGAAGTTCGGCATCCAAGATGTCATTCGTTCACTAGAGAAAACGTCAACGTCATTACTATGTACATCTCGTCATCCTGGGCATCGAGTACATGATGTTTTTCATGGATTTTTCAGGCCCAGTTAGAAATTATGTCTAAATTTTGTGTGTTTATATTGTTATTTATCTTGTGTTGTTTTTCGTTGTTCTCTTTACTCCGCTACCACTTGTGTATTTGGCGGGTCAAAAATAATATATATATGAATGAATGAATTTTATTTATAGCCCGCCAAACAACAAAAGAGGAATGGGCGGAGTAAATATACAACGAAAAAAAAACTAACAAGCTTCGTATTAACACATATACAAAACACGAAAAATCGAACATTCAGCAAACGACATAGTAGATCAAATATGTACATACATATTCAGAGAGACCGCTTAGAGCTTTTGAGCGAGCATTATCTTCAAGCTCGGGCAGCTGAATTAAAATATTGCTTAATTTAAACTCATTCTCCAGGTATGTATTTCTGGTGTAAAGAGGGAGTCGGAGGAGAAACTTCAAGTAGTTGAAGAAAGTTGATCTAATCTTTAGTTTCTCTGTATTAGATAGCCCGTTCCACATTGGCGAAACATAATAAATAACTGGTAAAGCAACTGCTGAATATAGACTATAGAACAAAAAAAAGTTTTCTTGGCAAGTGCATACATTACTCGGAACTGTGCATGGGCACAAGGGAGAACTCTTGGGTAAATAAACATATAGAGGGATTTGAAAGCTAGCTTTGAAATCATATTATAGTTTTGGAGGCTTTAAACCCAGGGTTGGTCACCAAGAACCAGGGTGTACGAGTTACTTCAGGGTGCTTTGGGTTACTCAGGATTACTTTGGGTTACATTGGGTTACTTCGGGTTACATTGCATTGGGTTACGTTGGGTTACATTAGGTTACATTGGGTTACTTTGAGATACTTTTGGGTTACTATACAGGGTGTACGAAGCTACCTTTGGTGACCAACCCTGGCTTTAAACGTCGGTTGAGCTTCTGAGGTATGTTCTCTAATGAGTGACGTATGTATGTATGCATGTTTTTCATACCCCGTTACATTCAAAAAGGCCTGAACACATTAGCACGTTATTAGCCGTGCCTTATTTGGATTCCAACTTTTCCAACCGATTGAGGGAAACCGCTGTCATCGCAAATCTGTTCCGTCTGTCCTATCCGTCTGTCTGCAATGATGGACCTACCGAAACGTATTGGGGGTTCTGAGGGAAGTTCGTGTATGGACTGGTCAGATCAAGAGTGAGCATGACAGAGGTCATTGACGGGTTTTAAACAGGCGCTGATCCTTTGATCTTGGTCAGTGGTTCTTCTCTTCGAGCAATAAGGTCAACAAAATAAAAGTCAACAAATAATTTAATCATAAATATTAAGTATAAGTTTCAATAAATATAAGCAGTTACCGGTCTTTCATCTTAACTTGAGCAATCTGGCACTAAGGTCACTTTGTGGACGTATTTTCGATATAGAGATAGTAATCTGTCGCATGAGGGAGAAGTAGTCATTCTTACTACTTATGATGGGTTCCGTGCTACCCCCTTAATTTCCTTATGGCCTTTTCCAGTCATAGACGTTAAAAACATCGGCGAACTAAATAGTTTCTAAGTTTTAATAGCGGTCCAGTCTAGTACACTAGCCCTTTTTCAGTCACGGTGCTCAAACGTCTAGCACCATGCCTGAGTGCTAGACGTTTGAGCACTGTACCTTGAAATTCATGCATGGTGCATGGATTTCAGCATGCAATGCACACATGAAAAAGCACAATTTCTGTCGTTACACACTAAATACCGGCTCAACATGCCTATGCTCATGTGTGCACTTTATGCTGAAATCCTTGCACCATGCATGAATTTCAAGGTACAGTGCTCAAACGTTAGGCATGGTGCTAGACGTTTGAGCACCATGACTGAAAGAGGGCTAGTGTACTAGACTGTAGCGGTCCTTGACGCATTGACATCGTAAGGCCAAGGCTCCAATGAGCAAGAGAAACAGTGCGGTCACCCGGCTCTTCCTCCCGTAGACTCTTCATACCCTTTTTTCCTACGACAAGCTGTAATCAGCAATAACCGGACATCAAGACGCGTCTCTTGCTATCGGAGATATTAGCCGCGTTCGTTTTCGTCGTGCGTCGCTGTCGGTACCAAGAACGTTGTTTAAATGTTTTCGCGTAAGTGTTTTCTTTGGCACGTTCTACAATAGTCGTTTCGCGAACGAAGTTGATACGAAAACGTTAAATACTCGAACTAACTTAATATTTAGAACAGCAGCTATAATGAAGTACAAACACGGATTTAGTACAGTTTTTAAGCTTAGTTTACAAGTTTAATTTGTTTTGTTGAGAATATTGAAAATTTGCGCCTAATTACACTGTCAGAGTTTTCATAACAGATTGCGCATAACACTTTCAAGAATAACACCTTTTCACTTAGAAATAAAGTGTTATGACCAATTAAGTTTATACTATTTCGTGCCTAGATCTCCAACAACACCTTCAATAGGTAAAAATACTACACTGTCAGAAGTTACATAACGACAACAGAAGGATGCGCAGTTTCAACAGATAACACTTTGGGATGTTATCTGTTACGTTTCTTTCGTTCCAGTTAGTATTTTTACCAATTGAAGGTGTTGTTGGAGATCTAGGCACGAATTGGTGTAAACTTAATTGGTCATACCACTTTATTTCTAAGTGAAAAGGTGTTATTCTTGAAAGTGTTATACGCTATCTGTTATGAAACTTCTGACAGTGTACTGAACCAAGATGTTGAAACTGACTTTCCGCCTCCGTCATTTCAAGAATGACGAATGAAACGGCGGTTCAACGGAACAAAGAAAACTGCTTTATTCTCGGCAGTCCAACGCCGTTCACGAACGACGTTATAAAGAAAACTCTTATAGTAAAACGACGGCTGGAACGGCGGACCGAACGACGAAAACGAACGCAGCTATTGGTGCGTTGCCGTTATCGTGTCAAAGACCTTGCGGAGCTGATTTTGAAATTCAGGCTTAGAAAATATCGTAGTGAAGCCACTCGTGGAGTACGTTTGCTGAAGACTAATATCTCTATATCTCTATCTGGATTGGCCTAGGTTAGCCCTGGGCGGAGCCAGTGGCAGCGGAGGAAGATCCGGCTGCCTCGTTGAAGGTGATGAAGCCTGGAAAAGTATTTGATGGTAACCAGATTTGACACATAATAGGCAATACGACACTTTAAGGTACTCGATGAAAACATTTTGCTACCGACATTTCAGTATGGCTCACAGCAAGATTGATACCCCGATACCAACAAATGTTAACGTTATGTATACTTCTGCGCTAATTTAGTTAAAATAAATTACACTTCCCAACGTGGTAACAAAAATTTCACTAGGCTAGGGCACATCAAAGCTTATAGAAAGTAGCAATACAGTTCGACAGCAACACTAGCCTGTAGACCTCATTTCAACACCTTCATTTCATGTTCAGTGGGTAAAACAAAACACATGCCCTTCATCTGGATGGCTAGCTCTCTTCAGATACTAGACACTTTTGCTGTCTAACGTTTTCATCTGGACTTATTCCTGTCCACATAACTCAAATACAACAAATAGGAAGATAGAACCATTCTGTGTACCCTTCTCGTCTTTGATTACCAGAGTTTTGAAGGATATAGGAATAAACAATATCGGCTAGTCGCTCAACGACTTTATGTTCCCCGAGATTTCTCTGTTTACCATAAGTTTACGGCTAGGGTTCCGAGGTCACTCCCCGCTTACAAAGACCGCCACTTTCAAGCATCATTCTCCACTATTCTCGGAAACATAAATAATGGGTACTGAGTAATTGCCGCTTTCAGCTGAGAAACTTTCAAATCAATACATTTTTGATTTCTCACGCCGTCTATAAGGCAGCTGTTTTTAGCCTAATTTCTCCTGAGTTTATTAGTGAAAGCAAAAAATGGCGCACACTACAAAATTGTACGAAAATTATTTATTTGCTCATTAATAAATTTGGCGTTAAGCTCGGCTTGTTAAATCTTGTATGGCCTTTTGGCTCAATAAACAAGCGTTATTGTTATATATTGTAACATATTTTCAGTATAACTAAATACTCAATACTGTCAATATTTGTGATTTGGTCGTCCAGTCATTACTTGAGGGCGTCGACTGATGGTCTGGCAATGACGCGAGACGGAAGTTGGGTTTCGTTTAGGATCTAGGATTAGCTCGTTCATGTTAGCTGTGGTTAAACCTTCTTCGAACACTCGGGCTCAAGTCACTATCTGAACGAAGGCATGAATCAGTTTGAGGTTTGGGAACCAGTGTCTTGCTTCCGAAAGGCACAGGCAGATCCTACCCGACTTTTCGGCGCCTACGGTCGATGGTCCCGTGACAAGAAGAAAAGCAGCCTCAAAAGTCACCCTAAAGCAACCTCCTCTCCAGCGAGCGATACAATTCATATTTTGTCCCCTTCTTTGTTCAGCACTACAATGCCAGATAATGTGCGTCTTGCTTTTGTGAGTGTGCTCATTTTAACTGTTTTTTTTTATGGCACTTGCCCTTCGGCCAAGTGCCATATAGCGATTGTAATTTCTGTCCGTCAGTCGGTCTGTCGGTCCCGGTTTTGCTAGTTCGGGCACTTCCAGATAAGCTAGGACGATGAAACTTAGCAGGCGTATCAAGGACCGGACCAGATTAAATTAGAAATAGTCGATTCCCCGATCCGACCATCTGGAGGGGAGTGAAGGGAGGGGGAATCCGGAAAAATTAGGAAAAATGTGATATCTTTAGCTTACGAACGGGTGATCGGATCTTAATGAAACTTGATATGAATGAATGAATTTTATTGACCCACTGCACTACAATCAGGACTAGTGGAGTATAATAAAAGAAACTGGAAAAGGAAAAAATATGAAAGGACCTCGTGTCTCAGACGTTCCATTTTAAATCCAGACCGGATCTGGTGACATTACCTGCAAATTTGCAATCGCAGGCGAATAGGATTTATCCTAATATACGCCTTCATGGGTGCTGTCTTGTTTAGGTTTCCAGTTGAATCTCCACTGTTTGCCTGACCACTCCTTGTCCAAATGTTGTTTGAAGCATTTTGTTGTTTGGGAGGTAACAGTGGAATCTGCTAGCGCGTTCCACAAGTTGATCGACCTACTTGTGAAGAAGTTCTGTGCACGCCGCTTCAGTACAGGCCTCTTCGTCAGCTTTTTTGGGTGGCCCCTGGTGGTTCTTCCTGCATTTGGCACGAAAATGTTGGGTGGGATGTTGTTGCTCAAATTTTTGTACACAGCAATCAGATCACCACGATTTCTCCTGTAGGTCATTGTGGGGATATTCAGGGCTTTGAGTCGTTCTGGGTATGGGGTGCTTTGCATTCCTTTGACCATTTTCGTAGCACGTTGCTGGACACCTTCGATAAGGCGTTTGTCCATCTCGTATTGCGGGTATGCTAGTGAGACTCCAACTTCCAGCTTCGATCTGACGAGTGACGTGTATAACTTGCTGATCACCTTAGAGGCGTATTCTCGCCGTTCCCCGAGGACTCCACTTCAGGAGTCCCCGCGTTTTTGTTTGTCCCGGGGACTCACTCCCCGTATTCTCGCGAGTCCCCACGGACGGGGAATGCTCAGATTATCATCACCATCATCAAAAAGGACTCCCTTTCAAATTCGGTGGGGAATCAATTTTTGCTGTTGTAGGTGCTATGTAAAATTAATTAAAAAGAATCAGAATAAAGAAAACCAAGAATGAAGTGATGAAGACTAATTTTTTCAGCTGCATATTCATTTTTCGAACAAAATCCATTTTAGAAGCATTCCCCGTATTCTCGCTGTTTCTGTACGCGGAGTCCGCGTGGAGTGACTCCATCTATTCTCGCCGTTCCCTTCGATTCCCCAAGGGGTCCTCGGGGAACGACGAGAATACGCCTTAGGACTCCTACTGCTTACAGTTCGCTTGATGATTCCAAGTGCTCGATTGGCATTGCTCACAACGTTTTGCGTGTGCTTGTGGAACTTGAACTCGGCGTCGATAAGCACACCAAGGCCCCTTTCGCAGTTGCTGCTCCATTACTTTTCTTCCCTGGGGGGTATCCATAGTGTATTGGTTGTGGGGATTGTTATGTCCAATATGAATGACTTGAGCTGGAGGGGGAAACCGGAAATCTTGGAAAGCGCTTAGAGTGGAGAGATCCGGCTGAGACTTGGTGGAAAGGACAAGCACAAGTCCTAGATACGTGACTGACATAACCGGAACGGATCCGCTCACTTAGGCGGAGTTGGGGGGGGGGGGCAAAAATTGAGGTATTTTTAACTTGCGAACGGGTGATCGGATCTTGATGAAATTTGATATTTAGGATGACCTCGTGTCTCAGACGTCCCATTTAAATCCGGACCGGATCCGATGACACTGGGGGGAGTTGGAGGAGAGGACCCGAAATCTTGAGGAACGCTTAGAGTGGAGGGATCGGGATGAAACTTGGTGGGAAGAACAAGCACAAGTCCTAGATACGTCATTGACATAACCGAAACGGATCCGCTCACTTTGCGGATCCGAACAGATTGACTTGAGAATAGTCCTTTCCCCGATCCAACCATCGGGGGGGGAGTGGATGGATGGGGAGTCCGGAATCTAGTTCATGCATAACTTTTGAACAGGTGATCGGATTTGAATGACACTTGTCAGGTGGAAAGAGATCGCCTCAGATGTTCAGTGTCAAGTCCGGGTCGGGCCCGATACCTGTGGGGGATGAGGGGGGAGCCGGAAAACTAAAAAAACACTTAAAGCAGAGGGATTGGGACGGAACTTAATGGAGAGAACAAGCATTAGGCGTAGATGCGAAACTGACGGAGCCAGATGGTTTCGGGGCTCTGCGCTGTGGGAGAGCTGGAGGGTTTTCCTGGAATTCCGGTAGTCGCGAGTTAGAATAGTTCCACATGTACTAAGACAACGAAACTTTGCAGGCATATTAATGACCCGACTGAATTGACTTAAGGACCTGACACAACATACCCCCGGAAACTTCCGTTCCTAGATCCGAGCATTTTGGGGGGAGCGAGGGAACGGAAATATGGAAATTGACTTCTGCAAATTGCGAACGAGTGATCTGATTCGAGTGAAACTTGATGTGTGATAGAATCGATGACCTAGACATGGAAAACATGCGTTCGCACTATATGCGACAACGGTTGGGGGAATGGGGGGGGGAAACTTTTGACATGCACAAAAACCAAACGAATGGACCAAATGAGATGCAAGTTCAACAGTGCCGAGTTTACGCGGCCTAGATTTGTTATTTGGCATCCGGGCCAGATTTGGCCTACGTAGAGGGGGGGGGGGGGGGTACCGGATATTTCCAGATAGGCTATGCTCTCAGTAAAACTTGATGGACGGGAAGAGGGGATTAAGAGACACGACGTTTATGTTTCCAAGTCCTCTTCAGCCACAGTGTGGGGGGGGGGGGGGTGAAGGGAGACTGCCGGAAACTTTGAGGCTCGCCAGAGAGCATATACCCTAGATGACATATTTTAGGGTCCGAACCGGTTCCGACAACGGTGGTGGGGGTTCTGCTGATGATTGAGGTGAAATGCTGAGATTCGAGTGAAACTTGATAGATGGTATAAAAGAAGATGCTTTAGATGATCATTTTTTAGTCCGAACCAGATTTGGCCACGGTAAGGGGAGATGGAGGGAGTACCGGAAATCGTGTAGCACGTCTAGGGATCAAACAAGTGGATTTATTGGGCTGAAACTTGGAAGTTTGAACAGTCATGCGCATTTGCTACAGATAATCCAAGACGATGCCGGGACTGCTCAGAATTGGGTGATATCCTATTTCTATTTCCGAACCGCATTTTTGGATGGCGGGTGTATTTTGTGACGTTCTCCTCTACTTTCTTGGACCGCCTACTCGTAACAAGTGCCATATGAGCTCATAACTCTTGTTTTAACTACGTCTTGACAATGCCACTGCTATTTTGTAAAATATTTCTGGCAAATTACAACGATTGATTCTTGGTCATTATTTGTACCGTGTTCTTCAAAACTGTGCTAACTACATTTTCATAATTTTTGGGCCCAGTTTCGTGTATGCCATCTGCATGAAGAAAGTAGGAACTCAGAAAGTTAAAACTAATCTACCTGTTAGATGGTGCTCATGTCGTCATCTAACACTTAGCACAATTTTAACAGAATACCAGATCAGCTATGTTCTTTGCAAAGGTATTGTTAACTCAGTTTTCAAAAAAATTTCAGTTAGCACAGTTTTGAAGAACACGGTACATTTGTTTCTTTAGTTTAATGAGCGGAAGAAAAACACTAACCTGGTACAACAATCTCTGCCAGAGAGATGGGTGGAAATCCAGGAATGATAGCACACTTGTCTTTTTTGTTACACTTTGCGCTGATGTTACCCGCAATCAGTGGCCTTGAAGGGGGCTCTCCGCCTGGAATCTGTGTGAAGACTACGATGACTCGTGAAGTGTTGTTCTGTTGCCTCTTCCTCCTCGATGCGTATTTGCATTCAATGAAGGCCATTTTCGCTGCACTTGCCTGGAAAACAAAGTTGCAACCTTTACTTCGGGTGTGTTCCATCCTATCTACCTTAGTTACTACGCATGACGTCACGGATCCTGGCTTCTTGGCGTTAAGGCTGGAACGCATTTTTATGGCACTTAAAGCACAACTCTTACTAGAAATGATCTTTTCCCTTTAAAATGGATCAGAAAAAATGTTCTCGAAACCATTACTTTCCACCTGAAACTAACGATTCTCTTGTTAGTGCTTGTCGATTATATCCAGCCTTCCTGCTCTCCAACGCGGCGGCTGGGCGCAAAAGATTTGAAAACTGAACGTATCTTGGTTAAAAAGTGGGAAAACTAAGCAAATAAAAGAAGTAATAAACAGAAGATAATCACATCCTCAAGTGTGAAAGAGTTTTCAGTGGACAATGAAGATTCCGGCAAACTCATCGTTGGGCGATGGAAAAACTTGGTAAGGCCGAAAAAGCGCTAAAATTCGTAGTTACGAAACGAAACAATGGAGAAAGGTGGGGATTTTAGAAGCTTATAATTCCATATGGGGGCTAAGTATATTATAAAAGGCAGAATAAGCAAGAGGGGTCCTTTAACCATACTCAAGTGCCATATTTATAGTGATCGTAATGTGTATCCCGGTTTTGTTAGTTTGGGCACTTCCACAGAAGCTAGGACGGTGAAACTTGGCAAGCGTATCAGGGACCTGACCAAATTCAATTAGAAACAATCACTTCCCCGATCCGGCCATCATGTGGGGAGTAGAGGGATGGGGAATCCGGAAACTAGTAACATGCATAATTTTGGAACGGGTAATCGGACATGCCTGAAACTTTAGAAGTGTCAAGAACAAGTGTCTCAGATTTTCAGTTTCAAATCCGGACCGGATCCGATCACGGGGGTCCCCCCCCCCCCGTGGAGGGGGCACCGGAAATCTTGCGAAACGCTTCCACATAAGCTAGGACGATGAAAATTGGCAGGCATATCAGGGACCCGACCAGATTAATTTGCAAATAATCAATTCCCTGATCGGGCCATTACGGGGGGAGTGGAGGGATGGGGAATCCGGAAACTAGTAACAGGTATAATTTTTAAACGGGAATCGGGCATGCATGAAACTTGACAAGTGTCAAGAGCAGGAGTGTCCGAAACTTGAGAACTGTCAAGAACAAGTGTCTCAAATGTTCAGTTTCAAATCGGGACCGGATCCGATAACGGGGGGGGGGAGCTGGAGGGAGGCATCGGAAATCTTGTGAAACGCTTCCACATAAGCTAGGACAATGAAAATTGGCAGGCACATCCGGGACCCGACCAGATTAACTTGGAAATAATCACTTCCCCGATCCGGCCATGATTGGGGGAGTGGAGGCATGGAGGATCCGGAAACTAGTAACATGCATAATTTTTGAACGAGAATTGGACATGCATGACACTTGACAAGTGTCAAGAAAAATGTCTCAGATATTCAGTTTCAAGTCCGGACCAGATCTGACAAGTGGGGGGGGGGGGGGGCTGGAGGGAGGCACTGGAAATCTTGGGAAACGCTTCAGTATAAGCTACGATGATCAAAATTGGCAGGCATATCAGGACCCCACCAGATTAACTTCGAAACAGTCATTTCCGTCCAATCATTCAATCATTCGTGGGGGGAGTGGAGCGATAGGCAATCCGCAAAATAGTAACATGCATAGCTTTGGAACGCGTAATCGGACATGCACGAAACTTGACAAATGTCGAGAAGGAGTGTCTCAAATGTTCAGTGTAAAATCCGGACCGGATCCGATAACTCGGGGGGAGCTGGAGGGGGGCACCGGAAATCTCGTGACACGCTTAGAGCCGAGGGATCGGGATGGAACTTGGAAGGGCGAACAAGCATAAATCCTAGATACATATTAGTGATCGGATATACATTATTGACGAAGCAGGAGTGGATCGTGTCACAGCGAGGGGGAGGGGAGTTAGAGGGGGTTTCCCAGAATCAGTGATCACTTATTCAAACAATGTTTACAACGGGTACGTCAGCTACGATTCTTCATCAGCGATATTTCGGCCCTTTTTGGCAAGGGTCCTCGTCAGGCTGTCAATCTTCTGGTTCAACTTCGGGGAAGGAAACAAACCTGTAATAAATAACTGAAGCTTCTACCGACTATAAATATCTTATTAAAGTAAGTTATCTTCAAATACTACTATAATGAAAAAACTAGTCCTGTGATTTTATTTTTGACACGGACGCTGTTTTTGCTGGACGATTGGGGCGATGACAGGAAAGGGTTTTTTCTGCAATTTGGTTGACTTAGGTTTTTTTATTAATAAGGGACAGAAAACTTAAATATTATTTTATTAATAACCTCGTTCTACGTTTCTATTATCGAGTACTCGTCTGTATCTATTACTTTGAATAATGACTGCACATGAAGGAGCAGCGATGGGGAGCTCCATTTCGCAGGGACTCGCCGAATTAACGCTGAGGAAAATTGAAGAAATCGCTTTCAGCATCGCGCCGATGGTTCCGAGTTTCTACAAACGTTATGTTGATGATGGTTTCACAGCATGGGAAGGCCAAAAAACAGACATTGTGAGTTTCGTTGACACTTTAAACTCAATCCAACCGACTATCCAGTTCACGATTGAATTTGAAAATGATGCACAAGAGCTGCCGTACCTAGATGTTTTGATTGCTAACAGTGAAGGAAGTTTTGTCTGCTCAGTCTACAGAAAACCCACCCACAACGATCGATACCTTCCATACGATTCTTACCAGCCCGAATATGTGAAACGCGGAGTAGTTATTTCACTAGTTGACCGAGCCATCAAAATTTGCGACAAAGATCTCCTAGATGACGAACTTAGCCACATTCGGGACGTCCTATTTGGAAACAAATACCCCGTTCAACTGGTTGAACAGATCATCAGAAGACGACTGAAGCTGCATTCATCCCCCAAAGATCCTGTAAGTTCTACTAGTAATGGTGAGGCTGAGGAAAAAAATGCCCGCGTTTACCTTCCGTACGTCCGCGGAGTAACCGAAAAATTGTCCAAAAGTTTGAAAAAATACAACATCCAAGTCTTTCACAGAACCCAAAATACTGTGCTGTCCTACCTAAACTCCGGAAAAGATAAAGTCCCAAATCAGTACCAAAGAGGCATTTATTCAATACCTTGTGATTGCGGAAAGCGTTACGTAGGAAGGACAGAGAGAACTTTCGGAAAACGACTTGCAGAGCATGAGCAAGAAATAGACCACGCCCTCTCCAACGGACACCGTCATAACTATACTTTCAAATCTGCACTTGCAGAACATATTTTCGAAAACCCATCCCATTCAGTATATTTTGAAAAAGCTGAAATTCTTGCAACGTGCACCGGACTCCATCAAACCATTCGAGAATCCGTTGAGATAAAGAAAAACCGAGCAGGCATTAACCGAGATACAGGCGAGTACTCCCTACCGGAAACGTGGAACGGGGTTATTAAGGGAAGAAAATTTAAGCCTCAGTCCCTTATTAACAACAAAACCGAAGTTGATCAAAATGCAGAAAAAAATGTTTCTTGCCGTCGCCCCAATCGTGCAGCAAAAACAGCAGCCGTGTCAAAAATTAAATCTCAGCACTAGTTTTTCCGTGCAGTCATTATTCAAAGTAATAGATACAGACGAGTACTCGATAATAGAAACGTAGAACGAGGTTATTAATAAAATAATATTTAAGTTTTCTGTCCCTTATTAATAAAAAAAACCTAAGTCGACCAAAATGCAGAAAAAACCCTTTCCTGTCATCGCCCCAATCGTCCAGCAAAAACAGCGTCCGTGTCAAAAATAAAATCACAGGACTAGTTTTTTCATTATAGTAGTATTTGAAGATAACTTACTTTAATAAGATATTTATAGTCGGTAGAAGCTTCAGTTATTTATTACAGGTTTGTTTCCTTCCCCGAAGTTGAACCAGAAGATTGACAGCCTGACGAGGACCCTTGCCAAAAAGGGCCGAAATATCGCTGATGAAGAATCGTAGCTGACGTACCCGTTGTAAACATTGTTTGAATAAATGTTTCAAAGTCAGCTTGGGCTCAAAGAATATTTACAGTGATCACTAGTTAGGGTACGTCCAGATGTGCTAGAACCATGAAACTTGGCAGGCGTATTAGGTGCTCTACCAGATTAACTTGAAAATAGGCTCTTCCCCGATCCGATGATCGTGGGGGGAGTGAAGGGATGGGGAATCCGGAATCTAGTAACGTGCATAACTTTGGAACGGATAATCGGACATGCATGAGACTTGAGAAATGTCAAGAACAGGCGTCTCAGATGTTCATTTTCAAATCCGGATGGGATCCGATAACAGGGGGGGGGTGCTGGAGGGGGGCACCGGAAATCTCCTGAAACGCTTCCACACAAGCTAGGAGGATGAAACTTGGGAGGTGTATCAGGTACCCAACCAGATTAAATTAGAAACAATCACTTCCCCGATACGGCCACCGTGGGGGGAGTGGAGGGATGGGGAATCCGGAAACTAGTAACATGCATAACTTTGGAACGGGTAATCGGACGTGCATGAAACTTGAGAAGTGTCAAGAACAAGTGTTTCAGATGTTCAGTTTCAGATCGGGACCGGATCCAGTAACGGGGGGGGCTGGAGGGGGGCACCGGAAATCTTGAGAAACGCTTCCACATAAGCAAGGACGATAAAAATTGGCAGGCACATGGGGGACCCGACCAGATTAACTTGGGAATAATCACTTCCCTGATTCGGTTATCATGGGGGGAGTGGAGGCATGGGGAACCCGGAAACTAGTAACATTCATAATTTTGAACGGGAATCGGACATGCATGAAACTTGACAAGTGTTAAGAAAAAATGTGTCTCAAATGTTCAGTTTCAAATCTTGGACCAGATCTGATAAGTGTGGGTGAGGGGCCGGGGGGAGGCACTGGAAATCTCGTGAAAGGCTGAGAGTCGAGGGATCGGAATGGGACTTGGTTGGAAGAATATGCGTAAACCCTAGATACATTATTGACAAAACAGATTCATGGTGCAAAACGGATAAGTCAGCTACATTTTATGAGACCTATATTTCGAAATAAAACAGAACTAGATCGTAGCACAGTGGGGGAATTGGGGAGGGTTTCCCGGAATTTCGGTGATCACAAAGTACTTCCGGATGTGCTAGGACGGCGAAACCTGACACGCATATTATGGACCCGGTCAGATTGGCTTGGAAATAGTCCCTTCCCCGACTCGCTCATCATGGCGGAAGTGGAGGGATCGGGAATCCGGAATCTAGTGAAATTCATAAATACGGAACTCAGATTTTCAGTTTCAAGTCTAGACTGGATCCGATAAATGGCTGAGGAAGCTGGAGGAGGATACCGGAAATCTCGTGACATATTTAGAGCCGATGGATCGGGATGGAACTTGGTGGGGATAATAAGCATAAACCCTAGATACATTATATATTGACAGAACAGGACCGGACCGGGCATTGTGGGTGGATCTGGAGGGGGTATCCCGGAATGCCGGTCGTCACGACTGGGGGTACTTCCAGACTATCTATGACGAGGAAACATTGCAGTCGTATCAGGGACCGGACCACATTGACGTGGAAATAGTCACATTCTCCGATTCGATCATTGTGGGGATGGAGGGAACTTTCGAATGGATTATCGGATGTGAATAGAACTTGACAAGCGGCAAGAGCTAATGTCTTAGATCTCCCGGTTCCAGTCCGGACCAATCCGATAACGATGTACGGAGCTCGAAGGCCCCCGCTGGAAATTCCGTGAATACCCTTCCAACTTCTTTGGTCAGGTCCAGTTCGGGCACAGAATTATCACAGCTAGAGTATTTGCTTCTTACCTTCGATTGAGTTATACGCGAATCGGAACCAGGGTACGACAATACTTCTGTTATGTAACAGGTGTCAATGAGTGGAATAACCACTTCAGATTTACTAGATCAAGCCCGTCTTCTGATGAAAGGAATATCGGGAGAGAGGTCTAGCACTGACAACTGCAAACCGTATTTGACAAACATGCTAACTGTTCTTACAAGTGTCATGTGAGCTTTCAGTTCTTGTTCTATTTTCTGCCATGGGCTGATCTGATCACGTCACAAAGATCGTATTACTACCTACATTCCCGAGCATGGTAAGCAAATATTTACTATTTCGAGATTTTCGAGAAGGTTGGAACGGTCGGTGTAGTAACTTTTCACGAGGTTGGAAAGAAAATAGTAACTAATAGTTACTATTGTCAGAAAGGTGGAACAATCTCATAATTTTATCTCTGGCAAAATCTGCCTCTCTAGAGCCTAGTTGGTGCTGAAGGAGAATCTGTCTTAGTCCTGTAAAGTTTGATTGGCTTGGCCAGGATCGTCCGTTGGGACCTCACTTTTCTCCACGCTTTCGGTGGTAATTAATTTTCATAAATATTCCTTCAGCCCAAGCTGACTGCGAATCATATTTGATGGTGGAAAACGGATACGTTAGCTGAATTTTATTGGATCTATATTTCGGCCCTTCTTGGCAAGGGTCCTCTTCAGGCTCAAAACCGCTCAAGTGGGAAAACGAACTTGTGGGAAACACCAACTTGAGCGGTTTTGAGCCTGAAGTATCCGTTTCCCTTGCCGCGGTTTTGAGCCTGACGTATCCGTTTCCCTTGCCAAGAAGGGCCGCAATATAGCTCCAATTAAATTCAGCTGACGTATCCGTTTTCCACCATCAAATGTAATTTTCATAGCACCATTGACATGAGAATGTGTCATGAAGTCCTCTTCAGAAGCTTTCAACCACTTCCGAACCAGAAATCGCATTGTCGCGTTCTGTCCGCAGCGCGGTCTTGTCCCATTGTCTAAAGTTTAACTGAAAAGCCAACATCTGAATACACCAAATGATTTGGATTCTGCAAAGGGATTTTTTTTATTTTCCATTATCTGCTATAGCTATGACGTTCAGAATATATGCGGTCGTCCCCACAGCGCAAAATTCTACTATATGACGCGGGAAATTTCAATCTTCAATACAAACGCGGCTTTTCAGTGGGCAGTGGTGGGATCGGTGAAAAATGCTTACGGTAGTGCCTGAACAAAAGAAATATGAATCTTTCTCGTAAGGCATACAACAATCATACAAGCGCATAAAGGTACCAGAAATCACACGGAAATTCCACTATTTGAAAACCCATTATTCGCGAATAGCGGAACAACGAAGTAACGCATTTTCAGCGGGTCTTCAAGCCAATTTAAGGGATGGGTAACTAGATTGTCCTATCCCAGCCCTTTTCGGTTAAACTTTAAAGTGTAATTATTCATTCTTAACCAAGCTGTTGTTGTTAGTTTATTCGCCTATTTCTGTTTTATAGCTATGAGAAGTAAAGTATTGATTTTGTTCATTAGCAGCAGAACCTCTCTCGGTTCTCAGAAGCCTCAGGTAAATTTGGGCGTGACTTGTCGGCTGATCAAACAAGTTTTTTTTTTTCAAGTCAGATTGAATTTGCTTAAAGTTTAACCGACAAGGGCTGATATAGGACAATGTATCTACCCATCACTTATTTTTAGTTCTTCGTTGCTCCGCTATTCACGAATAACCGATTTTCGAATAGTTGAATTTCCTGTCGGATTTGTGGTACGTCAATGTGCTTGTACCTTTGCTGTATGCTTGATGTATGTATGTATGTATGTATGTATATTCTTTATAACCCGTTACATTCAAACTGAACAAGAACGGAGTAAATGGATGAAAAAGAAATAAAGAACAAAAGAGAAAAAAGACAATTAGCGATCAATGACAAAATATATATACAGCACTAAATATGAAGTAAAACACAAAGGGCGAGTTAATCAGTGGTCATCCATTGGGCACAAAGTACTGGTAACCACGGGTGTGCGGCGGTTCCAAGAACTTTCTGAATTAACTTATATACAGCCTCGTTGGGTTCTACCAGGCTGAATTTTCTTATTAGGTACCTGTTGCGTGTCCACGGTGGCATTTTTAGCAAGTATTTTAGGTAACGAAAATAGGTAATAGAAAATAGGTTTCAGGTAAACTGATGAAAAAGATTTACAAAAATGTGTGTTCTGCTCTTCACCTAGATCACCACTGGCCATTGAAAAGCCGCGTTTGTGTTGAGATTCCGATTTTCCGCGTCATCGTAGAATTTGTGTTGTGGGGACGGCTGTAGATATTCTGAACCTCACTACTAGTGCAGATAGTAGAAAATCTAAAAATCTCTTAGCAGAATCGGAATAATTCAGTGAGTTAATTTAAAAGATACAAAATTAAGTTGGCTTTTCAGGTAAACTTTAACCAACCTGTTCGGAATGTTTGCTTTGATGTGCCTGCTCGAAACTATGCTTGCGACAAATATGACACAAAGTCATATAGAACGTGTTCCACCCTTCTATCAATAGTTACTATTAGTTACTATTTCCGTTCCATCCTCACGAAAAGTTACTACACTGACCGTTCCAACCTTCTCAAAATAGTAACTAAAAGTTACTATTTGCTTACCATGCTCGGGAGCGTGGTAAGCGTAGTAACTACGCATCCTTGCAACGTGATTGGTCGGATTCGCCCGTGGCATGATTTCCTGCTGGAAAATAGAAAAATTGTTCCAGCTTTGACGGAAAAAAGCCAGAACTCGTGACATCATGCGTAGTAACTACGGTAAGTAGGATGGAACACGCTCATATTGACTTTAGCTAAAATTGCTAAGTATCGTCTGTTCTCCTATATTCCAAACAACCATTTCCCAAACAAACTGTAATATTCTTACCAAACTGCTGCAGTACTGTTGCAAAGTGGCTCCAACCGGGACGGGTGGGAAGTTCACTAGAAATATTAAAATTTCATAAAATAGAAGAGATGTAATCCTTACTTAACATCAACTTGACAAACCCTTCAACTTAAAGGACCCCTCGCACTATTTACTCTTCAATTTTATTTATTTGAATTGAAAATTTTAAATATTTGAATACTTTAATACTAGGCTGTGCTTTCAACAAATAACCCACGGTTTTGGCTGTTTTAAGCCTTTTCCGAGACCAGTCTACCACAAATCCCTGATTTTTGGATATCCTATGCCAAACGCTGGGTATATCAAGCATTTGGCATAGCCTATGCCTAATGCTGGACACCCTATGCCAAACGCTGGATACCTGTTGGTAACCTAACCCTGACCTACCTCAATATAAAAGGGTTCTGATTGGTTGATTTTTTAGCTTCACTCAAATCATCAATATTTTACTGGGTTACAGTATCCAGCACCTGGCATAGTGTATCCAGCGTTAGGCATAGGGTATGCCAAACGCTAGACATATCCAGCGTTTGGCACAGGGTATCTAAAAATCAGGGGTTTGTGGTTGACTGTCCGAGACCCGTTGACTTGCAGCGAAAACAGGGAAACAATTTACATAACCGTTTTTTCTTATGGAAAACTTCTCGCAGACGACCGTCGACAGTGTGATACACACGAAGGTAGCAAACCACGGCAAGCGAGAAAATCAGCGTGGTTATATTAGAGGGGTTAGAATGTACCGTATCAAATTGGGGTTTCCGGGTTTGTAAATATATGGAGTGATTATGGAAGTAGGTTGCATTAATACTATAGGTAAGACAGGTCCTTTAACAAGAGAGCAAATTGCCTACGTCTACCTAATATCTAGTCAAATGGTACGAATTTTGCTATATAGCAGCAAACAAGGGTGGTTCCTCAGGGTAATTTGTTTTATTCAGATTTATATTCGGACGTTGACAACGTAAGCTACCAAATCAGGTACATATAATTTTTTTTCGGATCGAGCATTTTTCTTGTGAATAATCATCGTTTATTTGTACTATTATTACTGTAGTGGGATGGACCAGGTGCGGTCGAAACTCAGGCCGTGTTTTTAGATCTTTTTAGATTAGGGTTGATTTATTACACAATCTCAAACATTCGAGAGAACAGCACTGGAATTTAAAGCATAAAAATTGTTAAAGTTAGCTATATAACTCGTCCAGAATCACAATCTAGTATTCTCTTATAAACTTTAAAAAAATTAAATGTTAGCACTGTATCGTTTTAGTTCCTAAGTGGCGGGGGGGGGGCTGGAATGACTGAACCGGGAGGCTGGCGAGAAGAGCTTTTCTTCGCATCTCATTTCAAGACATGTTGTCAATTGTTCTGACATAGGCGCTAGCTCCGGTAGAATTTCCCGAAGGGCAAGAGACAGGAGGCAATCCCGCTAGAACTGAATTGCGAGAAGATGGCGTCTTTCAGAGAGAGACTGTATTTTTAAGGTATTTAAAGCGGATCACAAGAAATGGTCTTTCTACCACACACACAATGATAACCATCTCTACTGCCACTATGAATGTTCAAAACCACAAAGAACACCGTCAAACATTGAGCAAATTAAAAAAAAACACACGAAATTTCCTAGGTAATAAATAATTCGATCTGGACTAAATCTCAGCCGATTATCCGGGACAGCTGTTATGGCACGTAGTGGGCCAAGGATCAAAATAATAATTTCCATCTAATGCTCCAACTACTGTTTACTACAAACACAAATAAATTAAAAAACCAAGACCAGTGCGGTACTCCTGAAGACATACAAAAATAATCAATTAAGTCTTATAATTCTTTGCTAATCAAACGCGGAAATTTCGTCATCTTGAAAAGAACGCGTTCTACGTGGGTTTTTTTTTCTCGAGCCGAAACAGCAACCTGGCAATCAAGTTATATATAATAAACTGGTGGCTTGAATCAGTAAGAGATTGTCATAAGAAGAGTCTACATGGCCATAATGGTCTTACAGGCTCTCTTCTGTAGAGATTCAGGGGAGTCGGTTTGTTCGATGGTCAAGTAGCTGTGACAGGCAGGACATGTAAAATCGAGGGACGGTCGCGCGTAAGATGTGTAGCAAACAAGAAGGTCTTTTTGGTTTCTGAGGAATCTTTTCAGGTTGAAGAAACATTTCAGCAAAAAACCATCTTTCGATACAAGAGAGATCCCATTTTCGATCGTCCTGGGTAATGACCCCAAGAATGAATGATGCCTGCTGGTGCATTCCCCTAACTACAGTTGACGGCGGACTACCAAACTTCTTGGAAAAAATTAGAACAGACTAGCAGTCTAACTGGGCCCCATCTCCTTTATCTTTGTCAAGTTTGGCAGTCGTTTCTTATGGCACTTGCAGCTTCGCTCAAGTGCCATATACCGATCACTTTTCGGTCGGTCGGTCTGTCGGTCCACTGTTCTCGAGTTCGGGTACTTCCAGAAGTGCTAGCTGAGGACGATGGAACTTGGCAGGTGTATCAGGAACCCGACCAAACTAGCTTTGAAATAGTCATTTCCCCGGTCCGACCGCCGTGGAGGGAGGGAGAGTAACTTTGGGGAGAGGCATAACTTCGGAACGGGTCATCGGATCTTAATGAAACTTGATATTTAGAAAGACCCCGTGTCTCAGATGTCCCATTTGAAGTCCGGACCGGATCCGATGAATCTGGGGGGGGGGGAGGAGGAGGGGGCAACCGGAAATCTTGTGACACGCTTAGAGTGGAGCGATTGGGATGAAACTTCGTGTAAAGAAAAAGCACAAACACCAGGATCAAGCACCAGGATCAGCTCGCGGAAGGTAGCTCACTGCTTTAACAGTTATTTTACGTAAATTATTTTCGTCAAGCATACAATACAGGCACACGCAGTTAGAGGTACCACACTTCAGACAGGGATTTTCCACCATATGAAAATCGATTTTTATGAATAGCAGAGCAACGAAGTATTTTCATCGGGTCTTCGAGCCTCTTTAAGTGGATAAGTGATGGGTAACTAGACTTTCCTATCTCAGACCTTTTCAGTTAAAGTTTAAAGTGCGCATCTCAACCGAAAAGTAAAAAAAAAAATACTTTTTGCTAAACGATATATATTCATGATCCTAAGGGCCCGTGAACGTTTTTGCCTCAAGGGTTTTATTTTTCAAATTAATCCCTTAAAGTACAAACAATACTTTTGAGCAGTATACATTTTCATGATCTCGATGACTCTATCGGACCATCATTCTTCAAGGGTTTTGATTACAGATGAATTTCTAGCGCCTCAAGCGCATCAAGGGCAAAAGTTAAATAAATTTTTACGAAACGATACATTTTTGTGATTTTCAAGGGCCCATGATCATTCTTGTCTCGAGGATTTTGCTTACAAATTGTCACAACAAACCCTCTTAATGGCAAATTCCTACTTTCGTCCTTTAACCCAGCCTTGCAAGTGCCATATGAGCTTCTAGCTCGTGTTGTTACTGAAATCCGGGAAGTTTATCTTTTCGTAGAGTATATTTTCGTTGTATCAAATTTCTTCTCTGTTTCACCCTCGGATTAGAAACAGCTACTGAATGAGCAAATCCCGCCTAATCTCTCGAACCTCTGTTATTGATAAACGGCTACAGGAAGTTAGTTCCTCTGTGTTAATGGTGTCTCACCAATGGTCAGCGCTATTTATAAATCGTCTTTGTTGACATTTTTTTATTTAGTATTTCTTTTCTCTATTTTTTATTTCTTACTCCGTCTTTAGGGCGCTTCGCCCTCGTTTTGTTGAGATGAATTTTTCAATTGAATCGAATAATCTTGATGACCAACTCTTCTTGCCGGTGCAAAATCGCTCTGTACCTAGCGGAAGAGCCGGAAGCGGTATCACAGCTGCTCCCAAACATCGCCGTGATTGGTTAACACAGGATTGAGTTGTTAAGTTTGAGTCGTTAGTACTACGTTTTCTCGTTCTTCCCGAGGATCACTGGCCGGTTTTGGACTTAGTCATATAAGTATTGATTTCGTCACAACTCCCCGACCTTCTTGGTCTAGAGTTTGTCCAGTCTTCGGTCAGTATAAGGAACTTATACAGCTACTTCAGTTCCCCTTTGAGAACAGTAAGCAGATCGACTTTACATTGACTTACTTGTGATGCTGCACAGTGTAGTGGGGGTGCTCTGCCCAGTGGCAAGACAGCTGACTTGGTAGGTTTGAGTGTTACTGGCAACAGTTGGAACCGTTACGGTTCCGTAAATAGTGGTGAATTGTATCAACTTGGTACCGAACAATCTGCCTTCGCTTTCTGCTTTCTCCTTGATACTGGATTCGATGGTGGCTGGTTCCGGCTGTGGTTGATGGGCAGGGACAATTATGAATGGGTTGTAGACTTGATTGTAGGGTGAGAAGTATCTGAATTCGGGAGGGGCAGAAGGCTGCATTCTGGAATGGTAATGCTCTCGGTCAGTACCCTATATGTTTACTGAAGTTCAATGAAACCATAGGATATGTTTTTCAGTGATATTTGGCTCAGCAACAATTTAAGCTCAAGTTGCAGTTCCATAACGATACTTGAACAGCAACACACCACTATAACACTGTACCAAAAAAAATCTTGCAGTATCTGCTATACTGGGATTAATGTTGTCTCTACTAAGATAAGATTATCTCTAATTCGAATTAATCTTATCCCAGTAGAGGTAAGATTAATCCCAGTAGCAAATACTGCAGTTAACTTTAATCTAACTCGGAGAAAGTTTTTACAGTGAAGCTCAAGTTGCAGTTCCGTATCGATACTTGAACAGCAATACACCACTATCACTGTAAAAAAAATCTTGCAGTATTTGCTACTGGGATTAATATTGTCTGTACGGAGCTAAGATTATTTCTAATTCGGATTAATCTTATACCAGTAGAGATAAGATTAATCAAAGTAGCAGATACTGCAGGTAACTTTAATCCTTTCTCGGAGAAAATTTTGACAGTGTCAGATAAGCTAACCTGGAATGTTAGTTGCTCTCAGTCAATATGACACACATTTACTGAAGCTCACTGAAACCATGGGATATTCGTTGATGTTTGACTCGTCAACAAACTCATCTGTTTCATTTGTCGAAATTTTTATTTGAATAACAATACACAATTAAATAAACTAATGGGATGGTATTTGCTCTCGTCAGTCACTATCATATATTATTAATGAGGACCAGTAAACCGTAGGATATTTTATTCATAGACAGTTCAGTAACCTTTAAGTTAAGATTTCAAAAAAATTCACAAAACTTAGATAATGTATCTGGATTGGTAATTGCTCTCAATAAATATCATAGATTTTTTACTGGATATTTGATCCACTGATGTTTGACTTGTCAATATGCTCAGTTTTCAGTTTTGTATATCGATATACAAAAGCAGGACACTAGGCCTAGTTAGTAAACAAATGGTTTCGAATTGAAACTAAAAAAGGAGAAGAGAAAGAAAAGATGAAAGATGAAAAACAAAAATGGCGACAAAAACTTGGAAGTTGTAAACAAGACGAAAATATAACAGTACAAAATTATAGAAATTAAAGAACACTTTATGCGCGTCACGCATTTCTAACTGATCAGAAAATTGATTCGCTTGAAGCCGGCCTCAATTCCTTGTTTTCCATAAAACCAACTGCTCGATACTCCTGAATTTTCCCTCCTGGCAAAGTATATCTAGATAGTTCTTCACAGAGGAAGTTCATACGCACGGACAGTTCGTCATGGAATAGTTGCTTTTATCGGGGTGAGACGCTAAGATTCTTGAATTCCTTTCGAGGAAATAGCGAATTATCAGTGTATAGTTGACAATACCTATGAGTTTTTAGATACCACTTGTGAACTGTAAATCGTTAAAAAATATTTTAAACGTCTTGTTTTCTTTTTGGGATCTTAAAACGTAAGTGGAGGGATACCTATGACATCGCAAAAGTTGTCCGTCTGTCCGTCCGTCAGTCAGCACGATAACTCTCGAAGGGAATGAGATATTTTGATGAAACTTGGTGTGAGGACTCTTCGAGTCAAGGGAAAGGTCGAGTTCGTTTTTTTTAAAAGCTAATGAGATAGTTGATTACGGGGTAAGACGACATGCTGAACACGAATATGAAAACCGTTTACCCGCCGGACAAGTAGTTCACCTGGAATCCGGCTAAAACCGGATAGTTTGTTAAAAGTAAAAGTTTTATCTGAAGTTGATTAGATATCCGATTTAGGGATAAGGAGACATGCTGAATCCGAATATGAAAATGATTTTCTCGTCGGACAAGTAGATCGGCCGGAATCCGGCCAAAACCGGAAAGTTTGACAAAAAAATAAGAGATTAATCTGAAGTTGATTAGAGGTTCGATCTAAGGATAGTGAAACATGCTGAATCCGAATATGAAAATTATTTTGTCGATCCCAAAACGTAAGTGGAGGGAGACCTATGACATCGCAAAAGTTTTCCGTCTGTCCGTCCGTCCGTCTGTCCGTCCGTCTGTCAGCACGATAAATCTCGAAGGGAATGAGAGATTTTGATGAAACTTGGTGTGAGGACTCTTCGAGTCAAGGGAAAGGTCGAGTTTGTAGATGGGACCGATAGCTGCATATTTAGGGGAGGGGGAGGGGTTTCAAATTAAGGGGCGAACAAATATTTTTTAAAAGCAAATGAGATAGTTGATTACGGGGTAAGACGACATGCTGAACACGAATATGAAAACCATTTTCTCGCCGGACAAGTAGATCGCCTGGAATCCGGCCATAACCGGAAAATTTGTTGAAAATAAAAGTTTTATATGAATTTCATTAGGTGTTCGATTTACGGGTAAGAATGCATGCTGAATTCGTGTATGACAATCATTTTGTACCTGGACACATTTCACCACGAATCCTGCTGAAATCGGGAAGTTTGTTAAAAGTTGAAGTTTTATGTGAAGTTGATTATGGAGATATGGATGGTATGGAGATACGCTGAATCTGTTTTTGAACTTCAGTTTTTTGCAAGACAAGTAGTTCGCCTGAATCTGGCTGAAACCGGAAATTTAGCAGAAGTAAGGCAGGAACTTTCGTCAAAGTAGACATGACGCAGGCTATAGGGGTAAACTCATGCTGAATCCATATTTGAACTTCGTCTTCTCCGATGATTACCACTGGACAAGACCCAATTGTCTGTAAATATTAAATTTTTGGGATCCCATCGAAACCTTTGGTCTTGCTTTCATTAAAACAGTCGATTTTTTTGAAAATAAGTTGATTTTTCGTCAAAATAGTTTTTTTTTATGAAAATCATTCGATTTTTTCGAAACTGTCGTTTTTTTCTTCAAAATAGTCGTTTTTCTGCAAAAAACAGTCGGTAAATTGCTTGCCCCCCTCCCCCCCCCCCCCCCAAACATTTTAGCTGGTAACGCCTCTGGAGCTTGATAGACTGAGAAAGAGCTTGACAGATTTATATTGATTACAGATTTATATATGGCAGATTTTGAACGTTTAAAGTATCTGCGACTCTAAGAATCCTTCAGCTTATTCTCCGAGACCCTAGGGGATCGATAAACATAAAGACTGCTAAAAACGGCAAAGGCCGATATTGAGGCAGAACTGATCATGGGCCCTTTCCGAACACGAAAACGTATCATTGGCCAAAAGTATGTTTGCAACTTGTAGGTGAACATGCACACTTTAAAGTGCTAGCTTCCAATTTTGAATTCTTCCAATTTTGGTTTTTATATTCGTTTGGTTGTTGGTTTCCCGCTTTGTTTTTGTTTCCTCGTTTGTCGATCTTCATCCACGTTTTGGCGTTCTTCCCCGAAATTTTCCGTCTGCGCTGAAAAAGGGAGGTGGTTGTCCTCCCGAAATTATTCGCTTTTTATTTCAGTATTTTCGTTGGCCTTTTAAAACCCATTTTCGCCTGTTCTGTAGCTGCCTGCCCCTCATCGGAGCCTAAAAAGGAAAAGGGAACCCTTTCCTCATTTTAGTATGCTTGCCTCCTTGTAAAGCTTTCCCCATTTTAGCCTATACTTTTCCGTTTTCCCCGATTTTAAAAGTCTTTCCTCTTATACCGTCCCCTAGTCGGTCCCTTATTCTCCGTTACTTGACTTGGACTGCACATTTGAATACTTGTATTACCTCAGAATACATTTGCACATTTTGAAGTATGGAATCTGACTTTCACAATCGCACAAAATAAAATTGGTTTAAGAATAGGTTCGTAAAGACATGCCCGTCCTACATTGCGCTATGATCTGCAAGTAATTAGCAAACTTAAGTTGACCGGCTTGTGTTGCTTCCAGTCAAGCTATCTTGACACAAAACTTGTCTCAAGAAAGAGTTGGTTTATCTTTCTTGGGTCG